>JAREIS010000050.1:0-5031003 GCA_030060385.1 Muscicapa striata striata | reverse complement strand
AGGAGGCTGTGGCGTGGAGGCAATGAAGGAACAAGACCACTGCCCACTTCCAAACTCTGTCACACACTGTGCCCGTCCATGGATCTTCCCATGGTTTGAAACACCTGACCATAAATAAGCTAATTTAGAGCTTGTTCACAGGGTCAGAAGCCATAAACTGCTGCGCTGCCATGACCAGAGGCGTCAGGCTGGAGGTCGGCTCGGCTGAGCTTACAAACGGGTGCTGCCCAAAGAGAAAAAGAAGACATGAACTTCTACTTTCCTCACAGGCTGAAACAGCCTTTCTCTGGCTACCAGAAAGAGACAGAAACGAGGCCATGCTGTGCACCTCTGTCTCCACAAGCAGGACCCTGCTAACACAGGCAATCATGGCTCCCAATCCCACAAAGGCATGAAGCCAGCCATGTCTTCAGCTTCAGGAGATTTGGTCTAGGTGACCTTGAAAGGCTTCTTCCAAGCCAATCCCAGGCCAGGATTCTCCTTGCTTTTCCTTTGAAAAGCCCCCAGACTGGAGATTCTTAGGAGCGGGGCCCCTCTGACGCCTGGCACTGGAGCCCAGCAGGAGCCCCTGGCAGCGGGCAGCTGGCGCACCCTGCGGCCGCTCTGCCTTTTACCTGCAGAAGTTCCTGGGCAGACCAGCGCCTGTCCTCCTCCAGCTCCAGGCAGCAGCGCAGGAAGTCTCTCAACCAAGCGGACTGCTGCCTGGGCCACTGCAGCTTCGGGGCGCCCACGGTGCTCATCAGCTGTCGGATCTGGAGCAGAAGGCAACGCCACACTCCACCTGTCTCCTTCGCACCCAAAACTGCTCTCCCACACCCCTCTGGGCAAGCTCCACTCTCCAGTGGCGCTTTCCTCCCTGCCAGAGGGTGCCAGATGCCTTTCCCACCCCAAGCAACAGAACGCAAAGCCGGAGGCAAGCACAGCCAGCACAATGTGCAGAGGCTCCTGCACTGAGCCCTGATTTCATGGGCTGATGGAATTAGGAGCAACTCCATCAGCAAAAGCACCCTTTGCTTCTCTGAGGACTAACACCAGCTCTACAGTCCATTGGGAAGAAGGACTTTGGTCGAACTCTACTATTCCCAAGCATCATACCCAAAAATGCAGCTCAGCGCTGCTCACTGCTCCCTTAAGGCCCATCAAGGAAAGGGCACCACCGTTTTTTGGGCTCTTCATAATTACATGGCAAGGGGAAAAATCAGGGCAAGAAGCACAAGAGACTATGATGGCCAGAAGCCATGGGCTTCAGGTGTTACCGAGCTTCCCAGGCAGAAGAATGGGGGCAGGTTTTGTTCGAGTGACAGGAGGATGTGAGAGCAGCTGCAGCGCACCGTGCGGGAGGTTTCCATCAGGTAAGGAGGCGCTCCTTCCACCATCTCCATGCCCACGATGCCAAAGGACCAGATGTCCACCTTGGGGCCATAGGGCTTCCTGGTGAACATTTCTGGCGCCATCCAGGAAGTAGTCCCGACAGCCGATCTCCGTTTGCTCTGCTCAGCCGTGAGCTGGGCAGCGAGTCCAAAATCAGCTGAGGAGATAAAAACCACTCTGATCAGGCCAGCGTGAATTAGGAAAGCAAACAGAGGAATTCCCCACTCTACCAATGTCCAAGGAGGCAGTGGCAATCCAGCGGCAAAAGGGGCCATGCTGGCCTTCCTCAGGCCTGCAGCTGATGAAACACGAGATTGGCCGCTAAGCAAAAGCCCCCAGTTTCACACAGTGCCTTTCAGTCTCCTGAAGCTCAAGACTACAACTGCCTTGCTTGGGAAAGGACGGACACGAGCCAAAGCCCCTCCTGACGCCTCCTTCCCAGCCACACTGCCCTGCACCTTGTGGCTGTGCTCTGCCCTTGCAGCAGGGCAGCCTGCACTGCCACAGGCGCCACTCTTGGGGAACTGGCAGTCGCTCAAAGGCACCCCCACCCCACAGCCCACCACAGCTGAGCCTGTTCAGCAAGACCCACCCAACTTGACAGATCCATCCAAGCTCAGGAGAATGTTGTGGCTTTTGATGTCTCGGTGGATGACTTGCTTGGAGTGAAGGAAATCCAGGCCTTGCAGGCACTGAGGCAGGAAAAAGAAACATGAGCCTAGGAGTCCCTCATCTCATTTCATCCCACAAGCAGGGAAGCGGCACATCTGCAAGACTGACTTGGAGGTGGAGTGGAACAGCCGCGGCCGGGCTGGCTCAGGTGGGAGCTCTTGCTCCGGTCCTGTGTCCAGATGACCAGTTGTATTCCCAGAGGTAGGAAGTATTTGGTCTTTGGTGGTCAGCAGTGCCTCCGAGGTAGCAGGGCAGATGCTGGGCAGCTGAATGCAGCCGGCTCCCGGGTCTCCTCCCTCCTCACACCGCCGAGCCGACTGGAGAAGTTCCCCCTCCCCTCTCTCTCCCGGAAACAGCCGGGCCCCTCCAGAAGCCTCGTGCTCCCTGAGTAGCTCCCCCTCCCCGGAAGTCCGCATCCCCCTCCGGGTAGTTCCGGTCCCACCCACCCGCCCGTCCAGGGCCATCACAAAACCCTGGCCACAGCCAGCAGGTTAGTTAGCATTACAATGGGAAGAATTCTCCCCACTCATACATTGAAGGAACACAATCCCAACCTTCAACATTATCCACCCCGAATTTTTCCCATGCCAACATGCTACAGCAAATTAAAAACCTTTAAATCATATACATACAGGCAGTTACAGGCACAGTATCATGGATAATTCACCCTAGAACAAGGTCTCCTTGGGGGATGCATCGGGTCTCTCCATCCTTTTGCATCACCCACCAACTGCAACCTGGTCCTTGAGCGAAAACCACCCCACGAACAGGATTGTCTTTGCTGGAGGCAGAGTTCACCCAAACAGTTTTCCCTAACATGCCTCTCAGGTGTACCACTGGGACCTTATCTCCATCTGGTGTTCCCAAAGGCTCAGACTGGGCAGGACCTGCTCGGTTAGTGGAACCTCGGGTATTCACTAACCATGTGGCCTTTGGTAAATTAATCTCCCAGTTCTTAAAAGTCCCCCCACCAAGTGCTTTTAAGGTGGTTTTAAGCAGGCCATTGCACCTTTCGACTTTCCCAGCCACTGGTGCATGGTAGGGAATATGGTACACCCACTCAATGCCGTGTTCTCTAGCCCAGGTGCTAACAAGGCTATTTTTGACATGAGTCCCACTGTCTGACTCAATTCTCTCAGGGGTACCATGTCTCCAAAGGACTTGTTTTTCCAGGCCTAGGATGGGTAAAGCAAGAAATAAAACAATTAAGCCCCCCATGGGAAAAACTGGGAGGCTGGGAGTAGAAAGAAAAGGGGGGGCCCTTTAAGGTCAGTTGCTAGGCAGGGAAGGAACGAGTTGTAATTCCTTTTCCAATTTTTAATTTGGAAACATGGGGAAAAGGACCTGGGGTTTGGCGGGTGGTAAAGATAGTAATTAAGACCCCAGAATCCGGACTGGGACGTTTACAAGTTTTATTGGGCTGTGTGGATTCTACTGAAAAGGAAATGGTGTTTTAAAGCTACTGCCAGCCAGAGAAAGCACGGAGATGATTGGGTGCGGCTTGTGGATGGTACAGTAAATGATTTAGTACCTAGGGAGGATCGGAGTGGGTTCCCAGCTCAATAGGTGGGTCTCGGAGACTTAAAATATCAGAGGTCATGCTCAAGAAGAGAATCGGAATGGAATACCGAAGCTCACAGATTAATTCTAAGTTGTATTGATCCAGGCAGGAGAAGAATGGTCCCCATCAACCTTTCGGCAGAGGAGACAGCTCGTAGATACACTAATTTGGACGTTGAGGGGAATCGGGAAAGGTACAGCTAGCCTTAATTTTTATGTAGAGGCAGTCAGGAAGATAATGCGAAAGAAATTACAGAAATTGGAGGAGGAAATTTTCGGAATTTAGACAAACTATTGGGGATTCGTGGAAAGTTTACAATAATAGGGAGAAAAGAAAGCGGCCAGGAAACAACAGGCAACCATGTTGGCAGTGTTACAAGCAGGCTGGGAATAATATGAGGAGGAGGAGCCGAGGGCGTGGACGAGGAAGAGGAATGTAAGGGGGAAATGGCAACGGAGTGGAGGACTTGTAGGTCAATTGAGATATGGGAGAGGAGAGGCCCTGCGGCTAGGGATAGATCAGTAGTGTTTTTGTGTAAAAATAGAGGGCATTGAAGCAGTGTCCACTCAACCAAAGAATGAGTTTCGAAGTTGTAGTGGTGGGAATGGAAATCAGGGAATGACGAATAATACAGTGCCTTCTGGGAAATCCACAGGTGTTGCCCAAGCACTATGATGGGGAATTATCAAATTCATCTTGACTAGATGGGGACCTGAAATTGTAATGGAGAGAGTGGATGGAAGGCCGTTAGAATTTAGGTGAATGCGGGGCATCATATTCAGCTGTTAACACTGACCAGGACCTTTGGGTGATTCTACTATCATTGGTGGGGGTTTCGGGACAAGTTGAGGCAGCGTTTTACTTGACCATTAGATATAAAAAATTTGGGAGGAAGGAATTTGACCATCAATTCTTATACATGTACCAAATATTGAAATCACTATTGGGAGGGATCTATTGTGTCAATGTTAGAAGCAAAGATAATATTTGAAATTTAGGGTAAGATTGGAATTTCCTGAGAGAATATTGCCTAAGGGTGTTTGTAGTGAAAGGAGTAGAAGCAGCAGAAATACCACAGGAAATGAACAAACTCTTAGTACCATGGAGTATGGGAAACAGGAATACCTGGAGAAAATCAAAGTGGCACAACCGGTTGTAATGGAACTAAAGGAAGGGTTTCCCCCAGTGAGGGTAAGACAATATCATGCAAAACTGGAGCTGAATAGGGAATAGCACACATGATTGAACAATTTTACTTAACAAGAGAATTTAGGAATGTGAATCAGAATTCAATACTCCGATATTTCAGTCAAGCAAATGGTAAGTATAAATTAGTTCAGGATTTAAGAGCAATTAATAATATCACTAAAGATATACACCCAGTAATGGCAGATCAAGTATACATTGTTGACAGCTGTGTCTTTCCCAAGTAATGTTCAATCCGGGCACCTGAAACGGGTGAAGTTAAAAAATTTATTTAAAGAAATTTCTTAGGGCGCGAAAAAAAAAGGGCTGCCGTGGGAAATAAACAGGTTACCACCAAAGATAAATACCAGCCTGGAAAATCGGAATAGGAACTGTTTACAGATGGATTAACTATGGAGAACGGAACCAGGTATGCAGGGATATGCAGTAGTGACTCTGACACAGATAGTAGAAGCTGAGCTTTGCCTCCGGGGTTCAGCCCAGAAGCGGAGATGAAGCTCTGGTAACAGCCTTTAGAATTGAGTCAAGGGAAAGAGTAAACATTTGGACTACTGATTCGAAATATGCTTTTGGAGTAGTGCGTGTGACTCTGTGGAAAGGGACTGTTGAATTCTCAAGAGGATCAGAATTAAGCACAAGAGAACAAATAGTAGCACTTTTAGAAGCAGTGCATAAACCTCAGCGGTATGATGATGCATGTAAGAGGACATCTGAATGAGAGAGAAGAAGGAAAAAGCGTTCCAGAGAGCCGGTTGGCGACAGGTTGCCAAATAAGTCGCCAGGAGGTATGGACACAATTAAGCTTTATTACCAGTGCGAATTAACCTGCTACTTCTTTTCTTGAGCAGAGACCATGGTATACACATGAAGATGAGAAACTCGGTCAATTTCTCCAGGCTCAGAAGAAATGAAAAAGGATGGTATGTCATGAAGCTGGGTCAGGTTGTGCTGCCAACAAAGGTAATGAAAATAGTTTTAGAAATCGAACACATAGCAGTGCCATTGGGAGCAGATGCATTAGTACAATTTCCATGTAAGCAGTGATTTCAACCAGATGTTAACAGCTGGCTAAACGGATTAATGCCGTGTCCAGTCTGTATTAAAATAACCCAGTGACCACGAAATAAATACAACTAGGAAGAGTTACAGGTAGGAGCGCAGCCGGGGAGACTATTGTAAAATAGTTTCTCATTCACCAAAAGCACAAAGTTACCGTTATTGCACTGGTAATACATGTATTGTACTTTCTCAGGTGGCCAGAGCTTTCCCATGCAGGACTAACCAAGCAAAGGAAGTAATTAAACTTTATAAATTATTCCTATGGGTGGGGTCCCCGTCGTCCTCTGATGAAGGCCTCACTTTGTAGCTGGGTAGTCCAAGAGAGTGGCCAGAGTGTTAGGGATAGATTGGGATCTCATACACCTGGAGACCACAAATCTAGCCCAGTGACCCAAGTAGAGCAGATGAATCAGACATTAAAAGGCCAGATCAAGAAAATTTGTCAGGAAGCAAAGATACAGTGGCCTCAGGCACTACCTCTAAGCACTGAGATCAGGGTTAAACCTAGGAAAAGATAGGAGTATGATCCATATGAAATTTTGTATGGCAAACCATATCATCATAGAGCCTGAGGACCCTCACTTGGTAGGAGATCAAGTATTGTTGAGTTACATTCTGTCTCTAAATAAAGTCCTTACAGCGCTGCGAAGGCCTTGCAGTGGAACAGGCCTCTGCCCTTGGAAAATCCCTGTCATGACATCCAGCAGGAGATCAAGTATATGTGAAGAACTGGAACTCAGACCCTTGAAGAAGTATGGGCGGTCCTCACCAGGTGATCATGACTACCTACGGCAGTGAAAGTCAGGGATGCAGCTTTGGATTCACTGCACCCCCAGGATCAAGAAGGTCCGTCAAATGGAAGTCCAGCCCTTATCAGCAACAAAAATGAGTGTTCAAAAGTCATATGAACTTTTAACATTAGTGCATATAATGCAAACATGCTTTGTGCGGGTGGGGGGAAGCTTTGTCAAAATCACTGTGCCTGAACCAGATCTAGTTGTGCCTGAGGGAGCAGGAGTAAATTTGACTTGTTTATTTTCTGACAACCAGAGAGTTGGATTTGAAAAGGAAGTAAAAGGGTTCTGGAGACTACTTACTACGGACCAGGTACCGGAAGGAATCGTGACATTCTGGGATGAACCTTAGAAAGGTAATACCACACTGATGATACCCCATATAAAAGTTAATCAGAAGTGGTGATTCTTATACACTGTGCAAATTGGAGAAAGTTTTAACTATGGGAATGTGGTAGTTGTTCTAAAAGGGAATAGGGGGACACTACGGTGGTGGAAGCTGGAAAACACAAGAGAGATCGGGACTAGAAAGGAATTCAATAGTGGGATTAGTTAGGAATTTTGGAAACCGTACAAAATACAGCATCCATCACTGCATGTTTGCCCTTTCCTGAATGGCGGGAGATCCAGTACCAGCTGAGGCATCATTCCCGTTGAAATACCTCAAGTGTAAATGGAATAGATGTAATAAAGTGATGGGATCTTACTAGATGATAGAGACCTCTCTTTCCGTTTAAGGGCAATGTGGTCTCGCAGGACAAAAGGAGTGAGTGCTAAGATTACCAAATGCAGTTTATTAAAAATTGGCGTTTAAGATACAGGTTGAAGTATTTCTTATGACATAAGAAAAACGAGACAAAAACCCGGTCTGAGATTTTATGAGATAGTTTGCCGAAGAGCAGAAAGGTAAGACATTGACGATTTGGGGATTTTAGTTTGTTAGAATCTTTACAGTTACCTTTGAGACCAGTACATTGGTGGCATTGATTAGGGCAAAAAATAAACTACAGATATTGGGGACAAATAGTAAGCGGCAGATGTTGACCCCCTGTGGTTGCAGCCAAAATCATCCACATGTGATACCACAGATCCAAATTGGTTTAGTGCCAGTCCGGATACCTAGTGAGTTATGAAAATTCTCAACAGTGTGTCGCGTATGGTAAATCAAAAAGGGTTTGGAAGATTATCAGAACGACTACCGTCAGGAGTCCCAGGAGCATTCAGTGGAGTAGTAGGACGGACAATGGACCGCTCAGCAGCGCACATTAACGGTCCAGTCGCGGAACCGCCTAGGGGTCCCGGCGCGCTGAGGCGGTCTAAATTAACTGCGAGAAATTCTGCAAGTCACAGACAGAAGCTCAGCTGAACAGCAGAAGAGGCCAGTTGGAGGTGGGTGTAGATGCATGAACCTTCCCCCATCAGAATTTAAATTGGATGGGTACTACAAGTCCCTGTTCTTTAATTTTACCATATAAAAACTAGGATTTTTGCTTCAATTATTAGAGCAAACTGAGGTTAGCGCAGTTACAAAGAAAGGATTTGGGGATGCAGACTTCCACAGACCTAGCCAACCTGCTGAGGCCAGCAAGTGCAAAACAGGATGGCATTAGATAATATTATTAAAGACATGGGGTGTGTTGGATGCCTACAGGCAGTTAACATAACGGCCACCATGCGAATGCTCCGCAAAAGTGGAAAAGAATGCCGTCAATTGAGTTCAATTAAATAAATTATTCATGAAGTTCAGGAAAAACTGGGCACAGTTGGTGGGCATTATTTAAAAGCCACAAAGTTAGTCTCTGGTTGGATATCATCAATAATACAATATGTAATAATGATTGTGTTAATTATTTGTAGTCTATGATTATAGATGTCTTTTGGAATGGATTGCTTTCAGAAGGAACTCACCCGGCGGTGACAGGCCTGTGCAGGTGACAATCTCATCAACTCAGGAAGTCCACTGTCTACCTAAAATATCCACTTGTCTGGAACTGGGAACAAATATTGCAGTCTGAAGAATGCTCAAAAGGGGAGTTGATACTGAGTCTGTAAAGTACTGTAGAAATGTATTAATTCTGTTCGTGTGATTATGCTAAAACTAGGGAGGCAGCAGTTCCACAGAGCAGGCCCTGGGAAGCGGGCATAGGAATGCCACTAAGAGTCACAATATAATTAAGGTTGGTAATACCAGTTAAAACCAAATATGCGATGAATGTTCTGGTGGTGGGAAGGCAGAAAAGAGGTTAAAGAGAGGGAGTAGCCTACAGTTTGAGTGAACAAGCATGTAGGTTTATGACTTTTAAGAATATCTACAAGATTTGTATCTATATTGTGAAGTGTAAAGTGTTTCTATGTAATTAAGAAACTATAAAATCTATCAAAAAAGGAACTGGAGATCTGACTTTGGACGTGAGTCATGGATCTCAGACCTGGAATAAAACACACATAAACTAACTCATGGTGTTTTGTTGGGATATCGGGCAACAATGGTGTTTCCTAGCGTGGCGTGGGGCACAGGGTGGAGTCTCAGCCGCAGTGGTGAAGCTGCCATGGTCAGCGCATGCAGAATCCTTCTGCAGAATCCCACAGAAACCAGGGAGCCTCATAACCCACAGGCAGTGCCCACTCCCTCAGGCTCCTGGTTCATTACTAAAGACCACATTGCCAAAGAACTGTTCATTTTTAAGGCTGCTATTCCTCAGTTTCATAGCAAATAATCTTCCTGAAGTACACAGTGTGAAAACAGAAACACACAAACACGTTTGGTATATGAATGAAATTTCTAGAAGTGTCACTCCTCTCCCACTATCCCACCTACCAAAGAGAGAGAGGAAGATTTCTCTGATGTTTCAGCTGTTTGACACTTTTTTTTACACCTATTTTTCCAGGCAGAAAATCCATCATGCCCATCCCACTTCTAACAACAGTTCTTTCCAAATCTAGGAAGCAGTCTGGGCAGGGCAGGGCAGGGCAGGGCAGGGCAGGGCAGAGTGGATTTTTGCTTTTTTGGGCTGTAACTCTCAGCAGCCAGCTGTGCCCTCCGGGACATCGCCCCCTGCTGCGGAGATGGGGCTCCAGCTTTATTTGGGAAGGGGGCTCAGGTAACCAATCCAAAACATTCCATGTGTTTTTTGCTGAGCCAGTTTAGCTCTGGCAGGTGTAAACAGAGGAGGAAAGGTGAGGGAGAAGGCAGAGCTGAGCTCTGGAGCAGCACACCCCCGGCACCACCGAGGTTTGACCCATTCTGGGCTGAATTGTGACAGCACAGGCTTCCAGAACCTCTCACACATCCTGTTTCTCCAAGATACTCCTCCAAAAATAACACCAGCCTCACTATATAACCGTGCATGGGGCTTAATTCATTTATTATACATGATGCCTCCAATTCCCACCACTCATTTTGAAGCCTTTCCCGTCCCATTTGTTAAATGACTGTTCTGCACAGAAGAGTTTTGCTGCAGCACGAGACACACTACAAGGGGAAAAATACACAATATGTAAGAGGTGTATACAATTATTTTCATTTCCAAGAAAATTCAGATAAAAGAAATAATTCAGAATATTTATACTGACTTTAATACTTTAATATTAGCTTATTAACTTAAAAAATAAATACTGGTTACTAATTTTTATTTATTTATTTCTGCTTCACATCAAGGCCCCTGGGCAACCTGTTCTAGTGAGTTGCATCCCTGTCCATTGAACTAGAAAACCTTTAAGGGCCCTTCCAACCCAAAAATGACTCTATGCTTAACATAACTTTTTTTTTTTATATTTTTTAAAGCTGCCTAGAGCTATACTTTCATTAATCTTCAAGCATTTATTAATTCAATTAATTCTGGACTAAGAATATCTTGCATCAAATCTTCATCTCCACTATAAATACAAATATCTGTTTTCATTGTAATTAGTTCATTTAAAAGGGACAGAATTGGTACTAAGCTGTATTTCACAATGAAGTTGCCAAAAAGTCTGGTCTACAAACTTTTTGCTATCCTAAATAAACGTGCAATTAAGCAAGCAAGCTCCTGTCTGCAAGAATAAACAGCTGCAGTAGGTGTTCTATGAATAAAGTTACCCAGGGAGGTGATGGAATTCCATCCTTGGAGATGCCCAGAATCTGTTTGGACACAACTTCAGGCAGGTTGGACTGGATCTCCCTGCCAGCCTCAGCTGGGCTATGATTCTCAGCTGTTGGATTTCCTCATATGCTGCTTGCCTCCCCATTCTTCCATATAACAATATCATTTTTGCCCCCTTCAAAAACATTGAGGACATGGAGAAAATGTCTTATTCCTAATACACATTTTTCATCCTTAATTTTATACTCAAAAATAGCAGTTTTGAAAAGTCAATTCTAACTTTCAATGCACTTGCAATCTGCAAAGGGAAAATGAAGAGAATATTAAGAAAAAGCAGGAAGGACATAAAAAGAGCAGAGAAATACTCTGCAAAAAAACCCCACAAAACCAATTCCAGCTGCTAAGAAACATGATGTGTATCAGAAATTTGTGCTAGCACACGTCTCAGAGTTCTGCTATTCTCAAGCATTCCTCTTCTGTTCTTGCTGGAGAAGCTCCCTGGACTACCATGGCAACATGTCCCTCAGAAAATGGGGAGTTTTTAGTTGGTTCTACTAACTACACACACTGGATGTGTCCAAACAGAGTGTTTCATCCTTGCACAAAGCACAGACCCACACAAGACATGATCCAGCAGTACACTTGGAAAATGCTTTGCCTTCTTTTCTTGCTTTTAGCATATTAAGGTAATGTAAGGCTGGAAAAAAGCAATAATCAATTCTCACTGGTCCTACCAGTTGTTTGATTAAACCAAAAAACATCTGAAAAAACCAAACAAAAAGCCCAGAACAACTTAGGACACCCTACAGATGATTTCCTCCAAACCTTGATCCTGCCTAAGGCTGTGTATCTCAAAAGTCTCTGTGTAGTGCAAAGTGAATACTGCAGCCACCACCCTCACCACTGCACATGGAAACCCTCTGGAAACTGGGAAAGAGAACAGGATCCTTGACCATGGAAGAGACTTGGAACTGCAGCCCCTGTTAAATACAATGCAGTCTGTGAGCAATCCACAATTCTGTTGTTTAAAATATTCCTTGCAGACACCTGTGCTACAATGCTTGAAGACAGATGTTGGCAAATCCACAACTTGAAGTCTGATCTCTGCTTTCTCAATAGAAAAGTGAAGATAAGCATTGGGAAAGATCTTAAAGATTGGCAGTTCAGATAAGATTTCCCCTTTAATTTATTACAGTAAAGGTCTTGACATGACTATGAATTTTAAAAATAAACAAAAAACACTGGTTTAACTTATTTTAGAAATTTGACCCTTCAACTTGATTTCAGAACCTACGAGCCAAGAAATTGTTACTTCATTCCAGCAGGATTTAGGTCCAAACCTTTCTTAAATTCCCTTTTAAAGGGAGTATCTCAGCATAGGAAACTCTTTAACTGAATTCTCAGCCACTTCAGGAGGCAAAAATGGAGTGCTGAATGTTAGGCTGGACAACTCGAGCTCCAGAGCCTTGTGAAGCAAAAGAGAGTAAGTGGAAAAAGAACACACCTCTTCACACCTTTCAATGATGTGTTCTCATGAGTTCTGGTTGGTTTTTTTTCCCAATAATATGTGGGATCTTTCTTCTTCTTCATTCCCTGCAAGTTACCTTAAGCACCACTGCCTTAAATGTTTGCTACATTATGAGTACAGTGATTCAGTGATTACAGATTTTTTTTTTTTTCCCCTGCATTAGTAGCAAAAAAGAAGTCAGGAATCTTTCACTGGAAGATATTTTTCACTTCCTACTCTGTACATTTGCTTGCAATGAAATTTTTGGGAGGAAATCCGTGCGTTACCACATCCGGGGATGCATATGTATCTGATGTTGTTTAGAAGAATATCGTATTCATCTCCTGCCAGAGCTAAAGATCTCATGGCATATTTAAGGGAAACTTCAAATTTCATTTAAAAAATGGCTAGAACATACAGCAAGAGTTTATTCCTCCAAATTATACCCTTGTCATGCCAGAAATAGTCTTCTCCTCTAACTACCCTTGCTTGGTGACTGGGAACCCAGGAACAAACGCTCAGCGTTTGCAGCCCTTTCTGTACGAGTGGTTTCTGATCCCAGAGCTGGTTCCCTGCCTGACCACCTGGAACAGGGACTGCAAACAAACCAATGTGTCCCAGATGCACAGAGATGCAAAGCTCTGATTAAGGCACTGACAGGATGGCTGGCTCCTGGCACTCTTGAAAAGAGCAATATGGCAATTCTACAGCCAAGCTCTCCCAACTGAACCCTTAGGGGAACTCCATCCATCCCAAAATACCACTGCTAAAATAGGCAGAGATTATTTCACTAGACTGGGAATAATCTTTGTCCTGCCCAAAGCATCTCTAACAGTCCCAGGAGCTCATTTAAGAACTTGTGGTGCAATGGGCACAATGATGGAATAATTTATCCTCCTTCATTTATGCAACTCAAGATTCACCATTCCCATATTTCCTACAACAGCACAACCAACCAGGGTGCAAGGTATGTAGGGAGGAATTCATATTCAACAGCATATCCAAAGCAGCAGCTCCAAATCCTTCAGGATGTTTCTCAGCACTCACTACACAGGTTTCTAAAAGCCCTGGGTTAATGCCTGAGCATTGCTCAGGCCATGAGAATATTGCTTTATTTCCTCAATGAAGACTTCACACAACCAGAGAAATAACCAGAGCACAAAGTTATAAACAGCACAATTGGTCATGGATTACAGCACCAAGTAACAAACTTTGTGTTTTTATGCTATAAAGCACTGGGAAAAAAAAGAGTTTTTACAAAAAACATCTGTCTCCTTCTTTACAATAAACAAAACCCCTTTACAAAAGCCTGAGTTGCACAATGATTACACAAACTGAGGAATCATTTTATCAAAAGCAGGACAACGAAATCCTCAAAGAATCCTGTCTTGTAGGAAAACAAGCACAGAGATTCCAAATTTTTTACATACCCTGCACAAGCTTAACTTGTTTACTTAAACCAACACTAAGCCCAGCAACACTCAGCACGTGGGGGGCTGCACCCCATGGGATCTGTGCCCTCCTGTTATCCCACCATGGATTTCCAAGGGCTCACCTCCCTTCCCACCCCTGGGACACAGTGACACACACCTGACACAAGCTGCATTCTGTGTCCCTGCCTCCACTGTGATATTACACATTTTTTAAATAGACCTTGGAACAAGAACAACCCAGTGATGGAGTTGGCAATCTCACAGCTGAGTCATGGCAGGAGACAATCTCTGATTCCAGCATCGGGGCAAAAAGCTGATGAAAAATCAAGAGACTTTTGCTGAACCACTGTCCTTTCCTCCTAGAGTTGAAAAACCCCCAGTTCACCCATGTTTTAAAAAAGCCATTATTTTAACAAACCACAGATTTTGGAGTGCCCCACTCCTGTTCACCTTTTGTTGCATTCTCCCAAAAGTTTTATTTTATGGAAGCAAAATGCAGCATCAACATTACTTACTAAAGGATTAAGCTAATGTCTCTGTTTTTTGTTTGTTGGGTTTTTTTTTTTTTTTTTTTTTTTAAATATATTTTCACTGGGGAGTGAAGAACTAGCCAGACCACTAGCATGGATTTGAGCTTGGAGTTCTTGGGGTTTCTTCAGTTAGGCATTTTAGTGGAGTTTTGTTTGTTCATTTCAACAGGATTAAATGCATTTTGAGCAAGATTTCCATGTATTTGTAATACTGAATTTCCACATTACTTGATTTACAAGTTTCAGGATCCAATGACTCTTAATAATTGTCCTTTTTGTGGCAAAGCTGAATTGTTGGAGGACTTAAGTGCCCTATTCACATTCCATTGGGATATGTCTGACATTCAACATCAGTAAAGATGAAATTCAGGCACTAATGTGTTTCACAGATACTCTCTCATATCACATGGTGCTGTCACCTCACAAAAACATGAGATAAAGTAGAAATAAAATGTCCACTCTTTCCAAGGGCAAAAATCCTCCAGCACATGGCTGAAAGAGAAATGACATGTTTGCACCTGAACTTAAAAACTAAAAGGGAAAAAAGGGGGAAATTATATTTTGAAATTATCCCATATCTCACAGAACTTTCTGCTTCTCCTAAAGCTTGCTCTCCTCAGAAAATTCATTAATTTAACAGATTTTTTTTTCATCATATGCAGCAGTTTTTATATGTAGATTGCACATATTCAGTCTTGTAAAGCAACTCTGAAGACTTATGAAGCAATTCAGCAAGAATGTGCATCAGAATAGCCGTTTATATGCAAATATCTCAACTGGAAAGACATAAATTGTGTTTAGAAAGTGAAAGACTAGGAAATATTTCCTTCAGGGATCACCCCTGCAGCCGTGCATGTCAAAAGTCCTAATTAACAGCTGGGCTCAGACACCAGAATACCACAGAATAACACAATTTAAATTAAATAACAGTTGTGAAAGAAGAAGAATGTTTATTTCATAGCTTTTTCAATATTAGATTCTTAGTTGGCATCCTCAAAGTCTTTGCATGCTTTCACACACAGAACTGGAGCAGGTATTTGGGCCTCCATCCTGCATGCTGCAGAGCTCAACTCGAGGGGACCTTTCCATTTTCAAAAAAAACTTGGCAAGCATGAAACTAAAATATGCCTTTTTGATAAGAGGTACTATACACTGAGGAATTCACACATGTGTGAAATACAGACTGGAGCTGGCAGAACCACAACATGCACTGATGAACCTTCTGCCAAATTTTATTTACCAAGAGCGCTGCTTGTTAGATTGCCTTGGCAATGACATTTGGCTAAACAGGATTCTGACACTGAGGGCCAAATTTGACAGCCATTAAATTGCAAAACAAATCAGCTAATAGAAATCAGATAGGATTAGATTTGTCCCAGAGACACTTTCACAAACATTTGATTTCAGTTAGTGATACGTTGGTTTACTCCAGTTAGACACAAATCTCATACCATTTACATAAATTTTCTTCTGAAAAAAAAAGATCTGTCTTTTACTCACTGAAGTTGAAAAGATGCCTTCAACAAGTGGGGGACTTTTTGGCACAGGTCTCTACTGAAAAACACATTGGTAGAATTTTCTACTGACTAATTAGTGGCATGTCCTATTTTTCCTATTGATTTATGGCTTCTGATTAGGCTGGCTGGGGAATGCATTACAAAACAGCATCCTCTCTGAAGTTGTTTTATTTTGGGCAAGCCTGCTACTCAATTTCAGATACAGAGGTCCTCTTAAATAGAATGTAAAATGAAGGCTGTCATAAGTATAAATGTGTGTACATTCGAGTTCTATTACATGCTTTGATTACACAAATGGAGGTCTTACCCCACAATTTTCCCTGCTCAGCTCAGACTGCCTATTTTATGCTCCTTACGTGGTTATTATTGCAACCACTGAAATTAAAGCAAGACTGCCTCACATTTAGGGTAGTATTTTTGGGAGTTTCTTTTCTTCACACACAAACCTATCTTGCTTTCTTTGATAAGTAATCTTTGCAAAATGGCACCACCTGGGTAACACTTTCCTGTCCACTTTTGCAAATAAACCAGAGCTCCCAGAGATTCCCCTTAAATTCTGGTTATTCTAGTGAGATCTTGGTTATCATGAGACCCTGGGAGGAACAAGACAAATCTTAGAGGAGTTCAAAGCTGTGAGAATTTACCCAAATGTGCCATTAACAGAACATGCCCGCAGCATCAGGCATCAAGTGCCACTGAATATATTTTATCAGCAAGCAAACAACTTCTCCCACTGTTACTCATAAAGCCAAATGAGAAGTGCAGAAACATTTTAAAAAAGGAAAAAAGCATCCTCTGCCTGTATAATCCTCCTGAGGTTTCCAGGCCACAGAATGCAGGATAACAGCATTCCTCCCATACCAATCCCTTGCTTGAAGAAATCAGGCCTGGAATCAGTTTCTGAAACTCATTTAGCAGACCTGTTTTTCCCAAAGTTGAGAGAATAGACTAAAATTCAAAGAAATCTGCACATGTGAAAAACTATGAATGCTCCTAATTAATCAATCACTCCCCCAAAAAAATTTTAATATCTCCCTATTTCAGGAGTAATTTTTAAGCTGCTGTAAATGTTAAATTATGATAATTTCACGTGTGTAATACTAAAGGAACTTAGAAGTAATTAACAGTTAAAGAGTTCATAGAAGTTTAGTTGGAAAAGAATTAATGTGCACAAATAAAAATTAATGTGCATCATAGAAATTTCAATTCTGGAACATTATATTTTGCCCAAACCTGTGTAATGTGATGTTGTCAATCACAGAAGAAAACATGGTGGCCACCCATATCATACCCATATACAGGGGAAGATACATTGTAAAATTTTAAGTCAGAAGAAAATTTAGAAAAGGACTTAATATCTTGAAATGAAATTCTGTTTGAACATAAACAAAACCTGTGTATTTTGAGATGCTCCAAAAATCCCTGTGAACCAAAAAATTTAAATACAAGTACAAGTAGATGAGAAAAACCTTCAAAAAGCAAGCCCATTTGAAAGCAAACAAGTCTGCAAATAGCACATAGCTGATAGGAATGTCAAAACATGGGCAAGTGGCGATGCTGAAGCGTCTATCAACATTCCTTCCTGCAGCAAAAAACGTTGGTGAAATAAAGCCCATTTCACTGGGTGCATTTTGCCAAATCTGACAAAAGTGATCTCTCAGTGCTTGTCCATCCATTCATAGCAGTCATTTACAGAACTATCTGTAATCTGAGCTGCACTGTGCTCCACATCACTAAATATCCTCTGCTGAAAATGATTTTTTAAAAAGTCAAAAGCTGCTTGTCGTGATTGGGAAGAATTCTGATGTGCAGGGCCTGGTGCTGTAGCTGTGTGCATTCCAGAAAGGCTGCAGGTCATGCTTGACTGCAGATGCAATTGTGCAGCATTGCATGCTGGAGCTGCAGATGCACAAACCAACACATTTACTCACTTGGGGCTAAAGTCTGTAAATGGACAAAGCATTGGTCACCCCAAGCCTCTCCTGATAACTCTGTATTTAATACTGCCTGCCACTGAGAGGGTACAAACTCACCTCAGAAGAGCCAGCTTTAATTTGCCTGAGAGATGTGAGATTTGTTATCGCTGATTTAGCTCAAACTGACATAAATCATGTTTATTTCTACACAGTCATCCACATATTACTCTTTTCCATCCAAATTGTTCATTGATGATGTTCTTGCTTCACCTTGGCATAGGGCTGATCCTTCCATGAAGTTTAGCTAACAGCACTTGCACTTTCATGCATCCCTAAGTATCTCCAGTATTTTTCCATTTAAAATATGCAGTTTAAAGCTTTAGGGGACAGAAAAATCTGGTATTATGTTAAATACTAATTCAAATAGACAACGTGTCAAGTTTTTTCCTAAACATTTTTTAATGTCCCTAAGATTTTATTCCTTAGAATGTACTTTATTCAATTGACAAGAACTGCTGCAAGCAGTGAGTGAGTAGCTGCTGCTCTTCTTTCTTTTTTTGCTGCTCTCTCCTCTCTTGTGAGCCACTCTCCCTGCACCATGCTCAGTTACTCTCGCAGATGGAGCCAAAGTCTCAGGGAGCTGCATCCTCTGGCACAAGCTGATCAGTCATCAAATAAACCTGCAGGAAATCTTTCTCCTGCTGCTCAAAGAACAGCCCAAAATTTCAAGGATCTAATCTCTGAGCTGCCCCTGCACAGATTTCCATCTGTGCTGTGCACAGGATGGCTCCACAAGTGTTTCACACACAGATAAACCAGAGCTGTGTTTTGGAGGGAGTTTTATATTACCAGGTGTCAAACTCCCTGGTAGAAAAGGTAGTGGACCCATGTGAACCCACAGGCCCATCCATTTTCCTTGAAATGGAAAAAACATTTGCCAGCAGTGGATACTGTTTTTTAGGAGAGATTGTGATGCAAGCAAAAAGAAACAGGAGAGAAGGATATTCAGTGTAGGTTGTTAAATCACACAGAGCATATGGACCTGTGGGCACAGAGCCAACACTGGAGCCACTGAGGCCACCACATCCAAAGCTTTAAGGTGGCAAATCCAACAAGGAGAACCTTACATGCCCCAAAATCAGAGGAAATTCTTCACATAAGGATCCACAAAATACCAAAAAAACAATACCAGTTTCAGGCTTGGTTCCTCAGGTTTAGCATAAAACATTTTATTCTCATGCACTCATTGCTAAACACTGATTTTCTGTAAAACAGCATCATTTTACCTAACATGACAGAAACACTAAAATTATTTTCCTCCCTCAGTCGCTGTGCTAATGACACATTTATCCTAAACAGGAATTAACCATCTTGTTTTTTTGGACTGGCTTTTAAAAGCAAGGCAGTCACATCACACCTCCCCAGATCTGAGCTTTCCCACTGCCCCATCACTGATGACATCCACAATGGTGCCTCTCACCACGGCATCTGTGAATACCTTAAATATATCACTAGCAGATCCAAAGAAAGGTGCAATATCTGCAAAAGCAGATGGTGTAATAGGTCTGGCCAGTTGGATAAAAGCCCAGGTTTTCATACCTTAAAATCAATTGAAAGCCTGAGCAAAATGAATCCAACAGCTCTCTGAATGTGTCCAGATTTGCACTTCAGCATAGTTTTTGCATGAGCAACTTCTCTTTAAAGAGTCTGGAACAGTGCTTACCAAGATAAATGGAGAAAGCATGTTGCCATGTAATGAAAGTAAAACCAGAATCTAGAATACAAACTGATGACTGCTATATAGCACATAAAAATAATGAGAAATTGAAAAGAGAGAGACAATGAGGCAAACAGCTTCAAAGGATAAAATATTCCCCCAAAATGTCACAGTTATATCCATGGCAAAGAACATTTGTCAAAGGAACTCTCCCATAGCTATTTGTCTTCCTACAAGTTGAAATTTGGATTTGTATGTTTTCTTCCACCACTTCACACTCAAAAGCCTCAAAGGAGCATCCAAAGTAAACAGAGACCACATGAGAAAACCCTCGTGACCCTAAATGTTATAATGGACTTTAATGTTCACCTTTTGAGCTCTAAGCCTACAGCAGGGGCCCTTAGGGTATATCAGTGCACCAATATTTCCAGCAGGAAGAGCCTCTCAAAAGCATGAAAGAACTTAACAGAAACTGGATTTTTTAAATGATTTGCCTTAACATTTGCAGTGGGACTGCTATCTACAGTTAGCTATTTCAACAAAAACACCTGCTTGCTTGAGAAAAAAGGCACTCTGAGATGTAGTGATATAAAGAGATTAAACCAAAGAGGACTTCTTTAAATCCTTGGTTTCCTCAGAAATAAACTTAATCTTCCATTTGTTCAAAAAGACAAAAATGTAAATCTTGTATAGCACTCTAAAAGGCTGCTTTAAAACACATACAGGAACAGAAATTTGTAGCACCCAGAGGCAAACATTTAACATTCAACAGCCGGATGGGGAAGCACAATATAATTAAATGTTCAACATTACAACTCACTATCAACACTTATTTACCTATGCTCACACCATGGCTGAAACCAATCTCCTGCCTTGAGGCTTCACTTGCTCAGCTGGGAGAGAAGCGAGATCCTTTTCCTTCTCTTGAATCCCAGTTAGAAATAACTTTTTAAAAATTTTTTTCTCATTAGTTTAGCCTAATATAATGATTTTTTAAATTATTATTATTTCTTCTTAATTATTACAGGTTAGCTACAACACATGGCAGGGTAAGGGGGAGTACAAATCTCTGCTCTGACACCACATGGGTGGCAATGTGGTTTTCCATCAGAGGAACCTTACTCCATAAAGAGAATGGGCATTCATTCTGAATAATTTTTTCTGCTTGTAAAATAAAACTGGGCTTTTCACTATAATTCTTTCTGTAAATGAAGACACACTGAGCTCAAGGAGGATGTAGCATTTTTGGGCAAGTCTCTCAGGTTTTACAAACTGATGCTCCAGTGGTCTCTGCCTATTGGGCAACAATTCCCCTGTCATGAGCAATAAAACATCAAGGAGCTGCAGCAGCTTTGGATTTAGTGAAGTGGGATCCAGGTGAATTGGAGAGCTTGGAATTTCCAGAAATTGAAATAAAGGTGCTTAAACAGCCTCAAGGTCTCAGGCACCATAAAACTACAAAGCATTCAGCCACTGAATGCTCTCTCTTGGGAGATGATATTTCTTATACATGATTAGATTTATTCAAATCTTTAATCTCTTGGAATCCTCTGAGCTTTTAAAAAGTCAGCCTGAAACATGTATTCTCTTCTGCACAGAAAGATGTCCTCTGAATCCTATTCCCATATTTTGATACTCCCTTCATTATCAAATACTTCAAACACTTGCAAGCTAAAACCTTGAAGTTTTTAAGTAGCACAATTTTATCCATCCAAAGTAAAAACTGCTTGAGCAAAAAGTATCACTAGTTGGTTTTGCAGCTAATGTTTCTTTATAATATCATTTAAACTTAAGATCTCCTTCTTCAGTGCAGTATTCTTAAATTTCTGAAACTCAAGGAACCATAAAAATGTATAATAAGAAGAAAAATACATGTTGTGTTCAACAAAAATACTTTGGAAATTGGATATTTGAAAGATA
Organism: Muscicapa striata striata; assembly: GCA_030060385.1. NCBI lineage: Eukaryota > Metazoa > Chordata > Aves > Passeriformes > Muscicapidae > Muscicapa > Muscicapa striata. The sequence goes on along the minus strand of JAREIS010000050.1, from coordinate 5,009,718 downwards.
CCAAATTAAATTAGCTGATGGTCTCAGTGCTCTAAAAAAAAAAAAAGCAGAAGACTTCTCAGAGTGGTGGCATAAAAGGAGATAGGGAGACCTGCAGTCTGTTTTTAACCACTTTAATGTATGTTCACATGCAATTTACAAACCCAAATAACAAAAAAAGTCCACATTATTTGGTTCACACAAATTATTTCCTAACAAAAACAATCAAAAAAAGGATGACATATTACACTGTAAATTTCTGAGCTAATTTAAAATTTAAAAAGGGAAGCAAATATTCAGCTCTGGCCAGACCATCTCACAACAGCTCTGTCCTTTCCTTTCTGTGTCCCTGCACTCTTGGTAATTCCTCTCTCCACTTCATTTCTCCTTTGGCATCCTTTGCCTTTCCAGTATTAATAATTTTTTGCCTGCAATCCTTTCCTCTGCCTCTGCCCTGCCCCTGCCACTCAGGGATATTTACACCTACACTGTACTGAGCACTTTTAAATCAGCCCCAAGTCAGGCTCTAGGGCCAAAACGTTTAACCTACAAATTCCTGATGTTATAATAACATATATTAAGTATTTCTTTCAAATCTTTCTGCCCAAAGGCAATTTTTTTTCAGTCAAAGCAACTTTAGTTGAGATTTTCACCCACTGTTGAAATTATTCTAATATTTCTATCAATCTGAACCTATCTAAATAACCTGTGTTTTTTAAATTACAGAAGCATCACTGTTAAAGCAATATCTATAACATTTTCATATTTTTAATCAAATTCATTGGGAAACCTGGAACAAAGAAAACAAACCCATATATTGCAAAAATTATTTCTTTTTAAATTACTGAAAATGCTCAAAGTGCAACCTTCTGACAGAATCTTACTTCAATATTAACTTCAGAATTGGGATATTCTGTGCACAGAAGTAATGTCCTGCATTATAATAATCACACAAACCTGTGCTATGCCAACTCAGCCAGTGCTCTGCCATAATGTCATTATGTCTCTTGAGTACCACAGCCCCATTGTGAGAAGCTTTTATCTTCTTTCTTTCATTCTTGTAGCATTAATTGATATTTCTGACCTAGAAAGGTTATGATCCTTTCAAATCAAAACTAAGTTTTTGTAACTGTGTGGGTACTTTTTCCTTAAAACAACAAAGTATAACCATTGTATCTCTACAATAGACGTAATTTTCTGCCAGTCCCCTCTCAAGGCACTGAATTGCCACATTTTCAAGATATTGGTTTTCAAGAGTCCTTCCCAAACTACACCAACCTCTGCATCAAGTGCAGGCAGCAGCCCCAGGAAATGTAATTACTGAACAGCCTTGTATATTTTGTAACTTGAACTGGAGAGCTCTATTCTTCTAAATTCCCCCTAATCAATCTTTAGCACAAGAAAACCTTCTAATTGGAGCCACCAAAAAAAAAAAAAAAAAAAAAAATCCCTTATTAGAAGACCACACAACAGAAAGGAAAGAGGACATAAGTTTTGGGTTTGTTTATTTTAAATAAACTGCAGGAATTTGTAATCCCTTCAAGGAGATCCAAAGCAGTTTGGTAAACGTATGCAATTTCTCTGCTAGTCAGTATTTCTGTCATCATTTACCAGTTGCTTTAACTTAAAAACATAGTCCATACTTTGTTCCTGAAGCAACAGGCACACATAGATAAGGAAAATAAACTGAAGACAACACAATTGTGTTCCTAGCAATGTGACCCCCAAAGACATGAAACTTCAGGTTAAAAATATTAATTTGTTGCTAAGAAAGGATTAACCAGTTGGTGCCTGGTACCGGTACATGATGAAGATCCAGGTGTGTGACACTTGCAGATGCAGCTCAGTGTTCATCCCTGTTTACACAATTTATTATTTACAAAACTCCACTGCAGGACTTGTGCAGCCACAACTGTGCAATGCTCAGGTCAGCAAACATGCAGTGCTTAGACCATGAGCAACTCAAATTAAACCTGCCTGAAAATCCCCAGCTAAATTTAAACATTTTTCCTTGGTCTTGCCATGTTTGTTCTGCAGAATTTCTGCAGCCTCAGGAAACAAGACCCCCTGACATCAAAGGGGGCTGTGAATGTTTCACACCTGTGATCACCTCAGTGACTTCACAAATTCATCAATATCCAAATGTGCTCCTTCCATGAGGCTGAATTCAATTTACAGTCAGCTCTTCAGGAACATTCACTGCCATCTTCCCTTTCCAGCTTTTCCCCCAATTTAACCCAGGGAAGATATAGGTTGGATGTTAGGAGAAGGTTTGTCATGGAAAGAGTGATCAAGTACTGGAATGTTCTGCCCAGGGAGGTGGTGGAGTCACCATCCCTGGATGTGTTTAAAAAAAGACTGCATGTGGCACTTGGTGCCATGGTCTAGTTGAGGTGTTAGGGCATGGGTTGGACTTGATGATCTTGAAGGTCTCTTCCAACCCAGTGATTTTGTTATTCTGTGAACCCAATCCATGTCCCAAGATATGCAAGCACCACTCTCCCAGCACCCAAACCACCAAATCCTCCTGCTGGGCATCCTGCCCTCAGGGTTCCCCTTGCCACAGCCACCTCTCATGGTCAGCACACAGGAAAACACACCCACTGCCTCTGGACACCTCTCCTCACAGCCAGCACCCCAAACACCTCTTGATGCTTTGTGTTCCACAGAAAGTTGATGTTACATGAACTTTAATGAGCCAAGGAAAAAAGGCTTTGTGGTCTTCCAGCCATGGGAGGGAGAAGCTCAAAGAGAGGTCACTGTGCACATTGAGGAAATCAATCTGTGCACCTGACAAATTAAGCCTGCCATGCCCAGGATTTTCTCAGCTCCACTCTGCCATACCAGTCCCTGTTTCCACAGTAGTTTCAGCTGATATAGTTACCATTTCATCCAATGCTTCATCCAAACTTTCATACCTGAAAATGCAATTTAAAGTAAATGTTCTTTGGGGGAGGGTGGGTGAAGGCAGTGTTGTTGCAGAATTATTCCCCTTTAATATCTGCTTACAGATCCAGATACATCACAAAAGCTGCTGGAGAACAGTAGCATTATTAAAAGGCTGGTTTCCATGGAGAACAAAAAAGGTCAAATCATAATTTATTGAAAAGAGTTCAACTCCATCAGTTAAACTGATACACACTTTTGAAAATAATTAAAAAATGGCACCTATGCCAATTGCTTACATGGCTTATGATCTGCAACTTGAAGGCAACATCTCAGGTAAAAGCTCTTATGAAAATACATTCTTGTTGCAAATGAGAAGTTGATGGGAAGATAAAGCAGGTGAAAGAGAGTTACAGGAAAGAGCTGCATGTCATGCACTCATGGGGTGAGGTGTGCACAGAGAATTTAATTTCTGTAATTAAATGTCAGGCTACATAAAGCAAGAATATAATTAGTTCAGCATAATTTGGTGCCATTCAGATGGAACTGGAGCCTTGTGTACTCACCAAACAATTTGTACTAAAACAACACAAGCTGTTCAAACAAATTGACATTTTTAATTCCTACTCTTAACAGACCTTTATTATCAGTTTCTGAGAGAAGATGTTTATTATGAATAAAAAATCTTTCAAAATACTTTGGAAGGATGAGACTAGAGAATGCCAAAGCCATCTATCACAAAACAATCAAGTCAAGATAATACTGCAGTAGTGTGCATTCTTTTGTTAGAATCACTTGAGAGGTAAAACTATAGGGAAAAGAAAAAAAAAAGCAAATAAAATCCTGAACTTGATAAATTAATTATTTAATCAGATTACTCAAAAACCTCTGCATTGTGAAGAGATCTGAGCACTGAAAAGGAGAAAATATAAGGGAAATCTGCTGGTCTTGATTGTTAAGATAACATCCTTCTTCCGTTGTGAAAACACTCTTTACTCCAAGCCACTCAAGAACTGAACCTTTTTAATATCCAAGATGAACTTATTTCATACCAACACTCTTAATTATTAGGATATACTTCTATAAAGACCCTTATGCTCAGAGAAGATGCATTCAATACCATTCTGTATGTGAAATTCTTACTCAAGGAAAAAAAACACCAAGGGATAAAGATTCAGACAAGAAAACAAACAAACAAAACAAAACAAACACACTGCTAAAGAAATTTAAATTTTGTTAACTGATGCAAATGCAATCCAATTATCAGTTTCCTGGTTTTAACTTTACTCAGGGCATTACTGGATCAGCTTATGATCCAAAATTGCATTGACGCTGCTTTCAAAAAAAAACCCAAAAAAAATCCCCATCTTCTTCATCACAGTCAAAGCAAATAATTGTGTATTTTATGCATTTATTGCTAATTATATTTGGAATGTGAATCATGCTGCTCCCTGGCCTTAATCTCATTTAAGAAAAGATTAACCTTTCTTGACTTTTCACCACAGAATCAACTCTTGAGAATGACAACATGAGAATGAACACAGGACACTCACACATCCCCTTAAAGGTTACAGCACATTTCCAATTACTCTCATATTGCTGCATCAGACTAGATAATCTGTTTACAAGGGAGAACTTCTGCCTTTCGTTAAGTTCTAATTGGAAAACACTGAAGGGTGTGTCAGAACAGCCCGTTTCTGTACAAGACAGAAAATGGTTTGATTCTGAACAAAAATTACCACAGCTCCATGGGACTGGGAGCTGCATAAAGACCCTCATAGCTGAATATCCAGGGTAAAACCTGGCCAAAACACTAAAATAACCTGAAACACATCGACAGCAAATGAGCAATGCTGACAGTGAACATGACTTAGCTGGATCAAGCAGAGCACTGTTCCCCTCCAGAATGATATTCCCAAAGGAGTCATTTGAAATTAAGCTTCCTATCTGACCAATACTTAGGCCCACATATATTCACGTAGTTGGAATAACCCACAAAGGTTCTTATGCTTCCCACTTCAAGACTGAATGCATTTTTATTTTTAAATATCTACATGGGGGAAGGGTGTGAAGGAGTGTTGATAGCTTGAAACTGGTTACACAAGCACTCTAATAAAAGGGAAGGAATTCTCCCAGCAAGCAGCTCATGCACAGATGCTGTAGCCTTGAATTTACAGGAAACCCACAATCACCAAGGAGGAGTGTTAGAGAGAGGCAGAATGTGAGATGGTGCACCACGAGTGACACACTCACTCAGGCATTCCCTATTTGGGGAAGGAACTAGGAAACCATGATGTTAAATCCCTTCCTCCCCTCCTAGACAGCACTTCCAGGGCAGGACACAGCTCTGTGCTCTACCTGTGTCCCACTAAACACCAGAGCTTGCAGAAATGATTGTTCATCAGCCTCTTGCTCACAGTGAAGGGATTAAGACGTATCCTCTTGCTGCAAAGTGGTTTTGTGACAAGCAGGGCAAGGCGCCGCAGCAAAGCACACAGTGTAAGGTAACCAGTTGTGTTTTGGACTCTCTCTCTGCCAAATACTTGCTTAAGCTAATATTGATACTTTAACCACAGCTCAAATTCTCTGACTCAAGTAACTATGCCTTTATAGTGGATTGCTTTTTCTGGACATTTGCCCCTCCAGACATTATCCTTCGTTAATGACAGAAATGGGACTAGCCCTTGTTGAGGAACTGCTTAAGAACACACATTCTGCTTTTTCTTTTTGTGAGCACAGAATATGGAAAGCATTAACTTATTGAACTATACACAGCAAATATGCCTTTAAAAATTAAACATTTTAGCTTCTTTTTGGTACATTTAATTCTCATCCCCAGGTATTTTCTAAAGTATTATTCTCACATGCCCTTGAATTTAGACCTCATTTCATCTCTGCAGAGCTCCCAAGCAGCAGATCTTGTCAGACAGTGATTTGATTCGTCACACTACAGTGGGTGAGATGGATTATGCCCCTGATCCTGCAGCACCAAGTGAAACGACACGTTTCCTGCACATTATGGAACTATAGATCAGCACTGAGTACAGCTCTGTGCCACCTCCATGAACACTCCTCAGGATGCCTTCAGCCTCTTACCTCTCAACTTCAGCACTTCCCTTAAAAATTATTACAAATAAAAACTGATTACCTTAACTGTAAATATAAGTATAATACAAAGATTCACTGTCTGTTTGTGAGGGTTGTTTTTGCTCTGTTGCTGGGGTATTTTTATTTAACTAAAGCTCCTTTTCCATTAACAAGAGTCTGTCAGCTTCACTAACTGGACACGAACCATGATGCCAGTGAAATAATTTAATCTCCAATAGTTCAGTCTAAGAAGGCATGCAGATACAATCATTGATCATCTGAGGTGGCATCCTAACAATGCATCAGCAAAGAAAGTCAGAGATCGTGGCTACAAGCGAGTCCTGGTGATGCCAAACCCATCACCACAGCTGTCAGTAAAACCTCACAGGACCATTTGTCTGCAGTAGCTGTTATTACATATTAGCATTAAAAAGCCTGCAAGTGAATAACCATGTTTCCTTCAGAAACAGCACAAAATACTCCATTCCTATTTTTTTTTCAGTAGATAGAAGTTAAGGAGTGGATTGTTATTTCTTTAATATAACATCATGTTTCAAAAATTCCTTTAATATGATTTTGTTATTAAAAACTGGTTACCAAATATCAGAAGCAGCTCCCATGAAGGTCACTACAAATGAGCAGAGTCTGGAAGAGCAGACACTAAGGGAGATAAGCTCTTCCTCCAAATCTGTCATGCCTCTAAGACACACAGGTGACACTGCTCATTTTAATCACTCAGTGTTTCTATTTTCTCCTCTGGACACTTTCTGTGAGCATGTGATACCTGGCAAGAAAATAAGCCTTGTACAACAAATACAGAGTTTTAGAGAAACCAGGGAGATGTCCCCCTGTCAGCAGTTCACTGTCACTGTGTTTGAATAGGTTTGCACAGCTTGAGGTAGCTGAGTTTAAGTCAATTGCTGAAATGGACTTGCCAATGCCCACATGCACAAAGTTCACAGTGTTCTCAAGAGTTACTTGCAAATAGTCCCAAACACTGAATTTCCATTCATTTGAAAACTCCATCAACATTCAGAACCATCATGGAGGATTATATGACTCTCTCAGAAGGGAGGAGAATAAAGACAAAACTTTGGAATCCAGATATACTGTTCTCATAGCTCATAGTCAATTTCCCAAATTTTGTACTAGATATTTAAAGCACCAACCAATGCATAGATGTTTGAAAGTGATCTTCAATTGCAGCATCCACAACTATAATAAGGAAGATTAAAAAGTCACAAACCATTAGGAAGATCCACGCAGAAAGTGACATCACTGAAAGAGAGTGATTAGAGATGATTTTCTGTTCTGGGATTTGGGTTTTGAGGGAAGTTGGTTTGATTTTTACTGTTTTCCTATTTTTTATGTTTTTTATTTATTTGAATATAAGGTTGCAAGAACAATTGCATAATACAGGTCACCAGCCTCTTCTGCTCCAATTTCTGATGACTTAAGTGTAGCCTTCTGCAAAATACTATAATTTCAAAAAGGATGGGAATGAAACAAAACATCTCCTCCATGCATCTCTTTCTCCCACACCTTTTATTGCTTTCTACTTTTCCACACATAACCAGAAGTGAAAAAACTTCAAAGACTGTTTTTGTTCATTTGGTTAGAATTTAATTTCAAAGATAGCAAATGACAGTACTATGTTCATAGTCCTCAGAGGAAAGAAAATGCAGTTATTGAAGCCACTCATACAGGACACGCAGAACACTTCTCACAGCAAGCAGCCAAGCAATATCTAAAACCACAACAATTTCATAAATTCAAGTCCTGTTCTGCACATCAGGTGCCAGAACTTCCACTACAGGGGGAAAAGTTCCACTATCCAACCTGCTGTGGTAAGAAAGAACCACCTTCTTTGTATCCAAACCTACAAAACCCTGGGATGGATTTCTAGTTCTCACTGCTTGAAAGAAGCTGGTCTTCATCTAAAGATTGAAATATTGAACTAAATGGCCATTAATACCATAGGGGAAAAAAATTGTGGCTTGCCCACAAGAGGAACTAAGACCAAATTCTTCATTTGCAGAAAAGTTTAAATAAAGATTTTACAGAAGACCAAAGTAGGATCAAAGTGTAATCAAATGGTTCTATCTGTGAAAAGGAAAAAAAGCCAAAACAAACCACCCAACAATTGGTCCTAAATAGAATTATAATTATACTTACAAACAAGGGCTGAATTCAGATAATGGCCTGTTAACCAGCCTGACCTATTTCCTAAATGCAAGAGTTAATTTCCCATTTAGAGCCAGATGCTCATTAGCTCATTTTCAGGGCGACTTTCCCTCACCCTGAACCTACACATCAGTTCATCTGAAATTACTGCCAGATTTTGAATTTCACTAGTAACTTGTACAAAAGGAAGATTTTTCATTACAGTTGAACTGACTCTGCAAAATCTTTTGGTGTATCTGAGAACTGATATTATTACTGATTTAACTGAATCCTACAACAATTGTAACTATAGATACAAAGACAGGTAGCTTCATATAAATGCTGATTAATATTTAGAAATGCAAAAATTTGTTCTGTGCTATTTGTGACACATATCTGGCTTTACAATTCAGATCTGTCAAATATCACAGAGGTGGTTTTGGAAACAACACAACACCGTAACCAAGCAGAAATGTCAATAAAATACAGCCTTGATAAATAAATAGACAAGCTGCCTGATAACAGTAAATAAAGTTTGCTGGAGCAGTCACATATTATTGTTCTCTGTGCTTTACCCAAGGAGGTTTTATACATCAGTGCTGCAGGTGTCATATCACCCACCACCAAATGTAAATTGAATGCAATCAACTCAAGTGGCTGGTTTCCATTTCAGCTCCTGTAAGGTTATACAGAAAGGCCCCAATCTTCTTAATGGGGTTTGCCTAGCTCTGACTGTCACATCAGGACAGCAAACAGAAAAGGGACTTCCACTCATCAAAGAAACCAAATAGAAACAGGAAGAAATAAAAGCTCAGAGAAACCAGCTGTTTTATTACAGCAAATTCTTTAATGAATAGTGATCTCCCTGCTTATACTGCAAAATTCACTGCTAAAACTGTGCTTGCCTAAACACCACCAGCTAATGCAAGTTTTGAGGATTCCAAAGAACCTTCACAGTTGCAACCATCAAATACAGATGTGAGTTTCTAACTCTGCTGCTGGGAAACAAACAAGCCAAGCACCATTTCCTCTCCCTGCTCTCCATCCTCTCCCTGCACTCAGCTGCTTTGTGCAGGGATCTGCATCTCCCCACTGGGATCTCCAGTGCTGCTGGGTCCCCTGGCAGCAGCAGGCACTGAGCTCCTGCCCAGGGAGTGAGAACTGGGCAATGCCTCTCCCCTGGCACCCCTGGGTACCAAAGGTGCAGCAGGAGCAGCCCCCAGGCTCAGAGAGGTGCAGCTGTGCAAATGATAGCACCTCCTCCTGACAAGCCAAACTGCTGCTTATTTGCACTAATTACCAAGCTTAACTTCACTTAAAAAGTATTATTTCACAAACTTCTTTCAGCTACTTTTCTGTTCACCTAATAAACCTTTGAGGAGCAAGACCTGCTGCATCCCCAGTATCTCCAGTGTGTATTCTGGTATTCCCTCTGTTTGAACAGGATTTCTGGTATGCCTGTGCTCTGCAGCTCTGTTCATCTCAGTGGATGCTCTGACCCACTCACACAGCTGCCTGTGGGATCAAACAGCTCACTGCATTTATTACCTGTGCTTAGGCAGACAAAAGTACCAACTCTGGCTTTGTGGGTCCAGCCACCCCCTTTCCAGTAATTCTGCTGCAACTGAAACCTTGTGATGACTCCTCAAAGAGCACAGCCAGGCTTCAGGAGCTCTCCTCCTCTTCCCCTCCTGAGTGCGAAGAGGAGGCACAAACACATCCTGTCCTTAGGCACAAAAATAAATATTTGCCTTCCAAATAAACACTGCTACTTTATTTGGGAAACTTTTATGAAGTCAAAAGGTGAGAGAAGTAGCAGCTTTTTTTTTTTTTTTTTTTTTGCAGGAAAAGGGAGATGTACTAAACGAAGAGCTTTTAAAAATAATTTTGGAAAATAAACTGACTTTTTTTCTCCTACTTCCTTATCAGCAGAAGTTTGTGAATCTTTGCACACAAAATACTTATGATTAATCAGAGGCTTTTGTCCAAAGGTTACAAACACCATTAATTTTCTGTGAGCTGCTAAATTAATTGTCCTGAAATGAGGCAGTTTTTCAATTAGAAATTGTTGATCTGTAAACAAAAGTAAGGTGGACGTTTACTGGGAAGGTTTTTTAACATATTTTATACTTCAAGAGAATGAAAACTTCATAGAATATTTATTCTTCTAAATTCTCAGATAGTTAATATGGACAAATTGAGCAGCTGGCTTCCTGCCTAAATAAATACAAGAAAATTGTTTGAGTTATTTGGCTAACTGGATTTTAAAAAGCCCAGAAGAAAAACACACATAGGTTTCCAAAAGCAACTATTTGGAATATTTACATTACAAGGCTCTGCATCCCTGCTCACCTCTGAGGAATGGTCATTAACTCAGCACCCTTCTCCACCTGAACCAGCCTGGGTTCCACTATTTTATGTCACCTCACAGCCTTTGAACAGCAGCTGGTTTTCTGTACAGCTGGGTTTGTTCATCACTGAACAGGACAAGCCCATTCAGCCTCACTCTCAGCTGGCAGGAGCAGCACAGGCAAGAATTCCCTGCCCCAGGCACCTGCAGAAGTGTTTTGTGACTGAACTTAACTTGTACTGTTTGTCTCAATACTTCCCCTTTTAATTGCAGCAGGAAAACTGTCTGTCAGCTCCTTACAGGGGGCAGATCAGCCAAGGGAGGGTCACTGATAAGGGGCACAGACAAAACTCATTCTTATCTCTGCCTCTGCTTATCCTGCAAACAAGAGAGAAGCTGCAGAATGGAGCTTTAAAGTCTGTCTGCCTTTTTAGGAGGGGAAAAAGCCCCAAACAGCTGCACACTCTTTTCTATTTAAAGACTGACTGAAGCTTTCTGCATCACAAGTTCACTAATAGCAAAAATCTACTCTGAAGTGAAGCTGATGAGCAGACCTCCTCCTAAAATGCCTAAGCATAAGTCAGAGATGTAATCTCATCTCGTTTTAAAGTTTATATTTACTTTTCTATTTCTCTGCATAATCTCTTTTTGCAGCAAGCTAAGAGGGTTATTTTTAACAGACTCTATCTAAAAATGCAGTGATTACCTTCCATCAGATGAAATTACAATCCAGAAAATAAATGGGGGGAAAAAAAACCAGACAAATCTAGAAACACTTGTATATAGAATCAGTTTCATACAGATCTATAAATAGTCTGTAAAATTTGTAAAATAGACAAAGGAAAATAAATTTACATTAAGGTATGCAAAGGAAAATGTTAAGTTTATCTGGCCTTAGATTATTTACAGATTAAGCAGCAAAGTAAAATTTGCACACTCCCTAACCCAGAAGAAAGATGCCATGGTAACTACACCTGTGATTTGGCATTTCTATGGTACAGTCAATGTACACTTTATATCAAGAATCCAAACTAACATCAGAAAACAAATACTAAATAAACATTACAACCAAGTCAAAGAACACTCACAATGGAAATAGCAGAGACAACACTTATACACCCAGTTGAGAGAACAGATATATTTCTTATTTCTGGGAGACATAAACTCTTATGGCTTACACCTTAACAGACAGAACAGGCTCCAGGGGAGAACAGCACTTATTTTATCACTTAAGTGTTTTCCCATTTCCACATTTATAATGGAGAACATTTCCAAAGGCAGGTTAGATTTAACCCACTAATCAATATTCTTACACTTCTAATACTATGAAAGTAATTCTTCATTTTAGTGTTGCATTTTTTAAAAAATGCTAAAGTTAATTTAAATTTCTACTGCCATAGAGGTTAATGCTTTCATCAGCCTGCTAAAACATGCAAATCTATTTATGATTTTGGAAAGAGCAATGTTTAATGTTCTTGCCAGACTGCAAGAGTACTGCCACCTCCAGGAACGCTGACACCTCCAGTCAGTCTCCACTGACAAGTCACCACCTCAGTCCATGCTCAGGTTGTGGTGCTGAAGGAACACCATGTGCCATTTCAGAGTAAAATCCTGACCCTAAACCTTGCAACCACTGACAGAACCATAACTCAGATGGAAATGCTCCACAGGAATTCCTGATCACCTGCACAGTCAGCCCCACAACCCACCCCAGGCAAGGGAGGTTCCACACAAAATCCACCTCTCTTCCTCCCTGTCCCTCACCTCCAAACTCCTCTTGTGTTCCCAAAGATTCTTCCCCACACTTAACCAGTATTGCAAGTTAACTTATCTCTGATTTTACACCTGCTGACAACTATTTTCTCACCAGCCACAACAGTTCTGCTCCAGAGGATTTCCCAGTGCAGGCTGAGGAGCAGCATCACTCAGCTCATTCTCATTACCCAAACACACTGCCATGGACAAGGAGAGCTATGAGCTTACAGAACTCTCATTTCACACAACATTTACTGAGACACAAGACACAAGCTTGTGAAACACTCTTTGCTAGCAAAAAGTCAAATGAGGAAAAAAACAAACCAAAGTTACAAGGAATTGACAAACTCATTATTTTTATGCAAAGGTGACCAAAAAGTTTCCACAGCTTGAAATGAGGATCTTGGCTTTGCTCAGGAAAAGCAGAGATGGCCAAGCTTTGGAGTACATTTTCTGCTTGTCTGAATAGAAGACTAAAACCATAAGCACACTCCACCTAGGCCCAGCCTAGTTGATGTTAATGCTCAACATCAAAGAAAAATTCAAATTTATTCCTCAAAAATGCCTACCTGGATTAGTACAATCTGTTTCTCTTCCAGTGGCCCAAATATCCCTCAGAAAACATTCTTGTGAATTAAACACTAAGTTCAATTATGTCTCATTACTATAGAAGCAGCAGACTTTTCTCTGAATCCAACATTCACAGTCCCTACTCTCAGGAGATTTTTTTAATCACCAGAGAGAAAGAATTCTGCTGAGAATTTCCTGGGATAGTTTAGAGCCATCTGAGTGCTAAATTCTACTCCTGATTTGTCTGTCAAAGCCATCCCCAGAATTTTTATGAAACACCTTAGTAAAGCTCCATCTGTTTTGTGGCAAAACAGCAGAACTTCACCAGAAGCACTGTAGTTAAGAACCATTTTGGCTCTAAAATCTGCATGTCTACCAGCTCACCTTAATTCAGAATAAAGTCACTGCAAATGCACACGACTGACTTGCAGCTCATGATATAAAAGTGTGGGCAAATGCTTTTAGATACCACCCACACACAGAACCCAGTTTGTCCATTATCACCATCCCTCCCCCTTTCTGCTGGTTGGTACTTGGAGAGCAGCTCTGACCTGGCACCCTCAAGGACATTATTACAAAGGAAATACAGAAAACCTATATAGCAATCCAAATCAGGATGTGATGGCAAAACAAAACCCAGCGATGAATCAGCTCCAAGGAAATCAAGGCAAGGTTGGAAGACAAGTATTAACATATATAAGTGTCTAAAAAGCAAATCTAGTGCATCCTGTTTACAAACACACAACTCCCTGACTAAGGGGTTGATTTTCCCTGTGAAAATCTCCCACTCTCACAATTGTGGAGCTTTTTTTCCATGGTCACTCAACACCCCTGCTCCACGAGCCTCAGAATGGAGGCTAACTCTGGCTTCATCTCTTCTAAATGTCCTTTTTTTCCCTTTAACTCTGTTCACCTGCAGGAGAGGGAAGGAATCTCTTTCATTTCGCCATGCACTGCTTCTGTTTTCAGAGAATATCCTCAAAGCCACACAAACAAACAATTTCCTGGGATTTGCAGCAACTGCTACTGAAAATTAATTACCTTTATCAAGTTTGATATGGAAGTCAGGAACAGCACCATGCAGCTCTATATGTTTCTATACTGATTAAAAACTGTGACTGTTTGGAATCAGTTTGCCATAAGCCAGCAGGGCTTGCAGGAGGTGTCTGGAGGAGACTCAGCTCACAGCTGAGCAATGGGGAGGTGCTGCAGGGTGCAACCACAAATACAGCAAGGTGCACACAGGGAAGAAAGGCTGCATTGAAATAGAAGCAGATTTTTCTCATTTTTAAGGAGTACACTATCTGTTTTCTATAGGTCTAGTTCTGAGCCCAGCATGGAGTTCCATTAAAGGTACAAATAGTTGCTCTCTGAACTCAAGTTACTCTTTTCCATTCTCCATTTAGAAACTTCTCATGATTTTCAAGCCATGTATTTTCACTCCAAATAGTTCCTTGAGCACACCTTTCCCTCCAGCAACTGAACCTCAGCCCTCTCAGTACTTGGAAGGCACATTAGTCTGGAAATTAAGCCTCACTTGGATAAGGCAGCCAATAGGAACAAGATGGATGGTTTGCTATCAGAACAACACGATCTGATCTCTGACAGCACAAGCCTTGCCCATCAGGAGCTCAGACAACTCCTTGCAGATAAGTTTCTGGAACATTAACTTCTACACTTCCAGAATGTTGACTGCCAGGAGCCAGACCACACAGATCACAGTTGGACAGAGCTTTCTGACTGTGCTCAGTTTGACAGAGACAATAACTTACCGTATTTATGCATTTGTGATTTGGTTTGTGCTGTTAAATTGTTGCCAAACACAAGCCTGCCACTCCTCCCTAATACCTTCAGGAGTCCCAAGAACCAAGTCATCTTCAAAACATGCATGAATACCTCACATATGGAGATCTTCAAAGACAGAAGATTCCTCACCAGATTCTTTGCACAACTTTCAGCAGTTGTACATTTCCTTTTCGCATCTTGAGCTGATGACAGGGAACAAGATGCCAGTTTTTCCAGGCACAGAAACACACTGCAAAGCACTCTCACACCATTCATGTGGCTGCTCAGGACCTAACTCTACTTCCTATGTGAGATCAAAACATTTCACACGCAGCACTACATGAAAACAACATAATTTAAAACATACTTCAAAGTGACTGAGTGTGTCAATCATTATGGAATTCATGCACTCACACTGCAAAACTCTTCTACACATCTGGGCATTTTTAGGCTTGCATCTGCTTTTAAGAATGCTGAAAACTTTAAGAAATTCCTCTATGTTTTCAGGTAGCTCTGTATTAGACACTCTGTTACCTCTCCATCCTGGGAGATGTGGGAAGATTGTACCACAGTTCATACCTGTTCCTCCCCCCACTTCATCCCCAAATTTGCCAAGAGCACCCAGTAATTTTTTGTCCCTGGTTGCACTGGAACACACCCTGCAGCCTCTACAGCACAGCACTGCCTCAGCCTCTGACTCCAGGACCATGTGCCCAGTTCTTGTGGTGACCTCTTAATCCCTCAGCTAAGAGGCTGAGATTTCCTCAGAACTCCCTGTCAGACCCTGCCTGTCACTGACAAACAGAGTCCTCAATGGAGCCACCGGTGACAACACTAAACAGACATGCACTTTGTGCTTTTCCTTTCCATTTATCCTTCAGGAATGAAACACACTAAAACCCAAGTCTCAGACCAAACCAGAAACTCAGAAGTCACCTCAAGTGAACAGCTTTACTTCTGGGAAAAACCTGGCTATTACTTCTACACCTGGTTTAGCTACTTCTTAGTGGATGAATTCTCATTTAGGAAATTAATGTTTTTTAGGAGACAACCCATCAATCTCAAGCACTAACAAGAGCCTACTTGACTCCTGACATTCAACCTATCCTTGCAAAGAAATATCTCAAAATCAACACTGATTCACTCTGAATACTTTATATATATATACTACTTACACCTTCTTAGGTTTGGATTTTTAGGCAGCCCAAATGCATCAGTGTTACCACCATGAAGACTAAGAATGTTGTCCTCCAGCCAAACCCTGAATTGGTCAGCAAACAGCCCCACATTTACATCTGGGGCCAAGGCAGACACAATTCCAAGCTTCCACAGCACATAGGAATCTCTGTGCCACAAGTCATGGGCAATGCTTCTGATTCCCACTGCTGCAGAGGAGTGGGGGAAGGACAGCTCTGTGTGGGAAAGAACTCTACATCTAGACAGCATTTGGCACAGAAGTCTGCAAAGCTCTGCTTTTTACAGTATTATTCTTGAAACACTAACCTGTAAGTGTTCTGCATTTACTAAAGAAATAGGTTGGATGGATTAATTCAAACAATCAGATTAATAGAGCAAAATATAATTACTGACATGTAAATTGCAGGCACTCACTTTTAGGGTAAGTTTTCTGTAACTTACACATGAGTAAAGAATGTGGAGTTGTATTTACTGAAAGCTGAAACATGTAAGGAAATGAAAAATCAGAAAGATCAACTGGAAATGTCATTAGTATTGTGAGGGAACAAGAAATAAATAAAAGCCCAGAGCATGATGTAAGGCCTGACACACACAGGCTCTTTGGAAAGTTTCATCAGCATTTCTGCCCCTTCCAGGTCTGGCATAACCAGCTCTGACCTGCTGCACTGCCCCTGCCCCGGCTGGAAGCACCCACACCTGTGATCAGGAGACAAGGCTGGGGAACTTCAGGGCTGACCCAGGTAAAAGGACTTGGGGATTTGCAATTCCTCCTCCCTCTGCCAAACATCCAGAGGAGCAAGTTCCCCAGGCAGCCTGGGCACTGTGAGAGTGCACAGGCACAGGGGGGTCAGGGCAGCATCACTGCCAGGGACACAAAGGCTCCTGGGGGGAGAGCCCACCCAGCCTGGAGCCCTGGCATCCCTCTGGCACATCCCATGGAGCCAGGGCAGGGATGCAGGGAGGTGCAGCCCCATCCACAGGCTGTGGGCTCCCAGTGAACCCTACAGCCTGCTCCTGCAGTGGGTCAGGAGCTCTGGAGGATGGGGTGAGGACAAACTGAACAGGTTTGCCTGTGGGCAGCCACCAGCTGTCCAGGGAGCAGAGGCACAACCTCAGCCCAGTGTCTGGGGCTGCTCCAGGAGCCACGGCCCTGGGTTTGGGCAGCAGCCACAGAAGGGCAAAACAAACTCTGTTTACTTACCTGAGGTGAATGGATAAAGAGGTTTGACTTGGAAAGCTGCAGTGTCCCAGAACCAGGAAACTCCTACTTGAGTGCTCTCACAAATCACACTCAGCAGGTCTGACCAATACAGCAGGTATTTACAGCAGCTTGCCTCACACCAGAAAAATTAAATGGATTTTAGTGTACTGAGAGTATTTTCAGTTGCCTGCTTTGCTTTTGGCTCTAATTAGTGTTCTTTCAGAATACACTTTTGTTATTTGTTTAAAAAAAGGTAAAATATTTTTTCACACTCCCTCAATCTGCCACATTTTTGCATTCAGGATACAGAAAAATTAGCATAAAGTCATTTTGGGACCATTAATACATAAATATCCTTGATGTGGGAACATTTTATAAGAAGAAAAAAATTAGTGCCATTTATGAGAAGATTCTTTTAATAAAAAAATAATAATTAAAAAAAAAAAAAAAAAAAGAAAGAAAACCAAGCAACTGAGCAGTTATTAACTTTTCAGATTCCTCAATACCCTCAATATTTGAATGCACTTGTTCCAGCCCTTCTCTGTCCTCATGCATTGCTCAGGATGTCAGCAGCATTAAAATGATGGCACCTTTGACACCCAAAAAAACCATCTGCTTCTCTGTTAGGGTAGCTTTTTTTCTTCCCCACTTACATTTCCCCTCCCTTTCTTCTTTAAACAAAGTATGGCAACAATTTGATAGCCCAGCAGTGTTTTGCCCTCCTGAACCCTGGCAGTGACCCAGAGGATTTGCTCTCTCCTGCTAATCACAAGTCTGGCTGTGGCCATTTCCCATGACATAGCTGAAATTCTCCAAAACTGCCCCTCTCAACTTCACCCCAGCCCATACTGAATCCATTTGCTGCTCCTTGCTGTCCCTGGAGCCATTCCCTGGCCATGCCTGGGCTGCCAGACCTGCCCACCAGCAGCAGTAGCAGGTGCTCTTATCTGACACACACTTTAAAAGGAAACCAAACTTAAATGTGAAAAATACCCTCTGCAGTGAAATGGCATTTTTAAATATTTATCTCAAGCTCATAAACTCAAGGCCTGTTTCTATTCCAGCCTGGCTGCTGCTCCAGGCTCACCATCACACATTCTCCTCAGTGGTGCATAGAAATGGCTCCACTTTATTTTGTTCCTTTCTATTAGTATCAGGAATCGTTTTGTCAGGAACCATAACTCAATTTCTGATCTGTGTCCTTCTATTATGCCACAAAAATTGGGCAATGGAAGTGTTGAAGAAATTTGCAACAAAAATTACTTAGATCACTCACTCAGATTTCACCATTTCAAGTTCATTGTGTTTAACCAAAAAACTCCATGACTTTTCAATGTAAGGCACAGCTAAACCCTTTGTGTCCTGTCTCTATATCAAGAGACTCTTTAAGCATTGATTTACAACTGCTGAAAAAACATCAGTATTTCAGGAACAGGAATGATCACAATGCAGTCTTTTTAGAATTTACTTATTCTGTAATAACTTCAGACAATTCAAGCAGTGTCTGATTTTCCCAATATTCCCATTAAATCCCAAACCCAGTAATTTTTAATTCTACAAAAGCTTTCATTCAGAAATTCCCAGGTATCTCAATAGCTGACTATTTATACAACATGCCAATAATACAACAAGCTGAAGGGAAGGAGTAGCATTACTGTAACACTTTTATGGAATATATAATAGTATGCACATTGGTAATTATTTGGGCTGTTGCATTACATGCTGTTTTCACTAAGCATGGAATTTTCTCAAAAAACAGTCCCAATGTCCATACTAAGAAATGGTTTCCAAGAGCAACTCAGCAGCAGCACAACATATGCAAGAGCAGTGATGGAAAAAAGTACCTACCAAGAGGGTGAGTAAAATGTATGTGTGAGTGGAACAACCAGCACACAAAGATGTTTGGCTACCTACAATAAAATAAATCACCAGCTCTTAACACCACTGCTGTCTAACAGTAAACTAACCCACAGAAAGTTACTTAATTCAAAATGCCACCCAATCCTCTCGAATCCAAGCTTTGTTTAAATCAAACACTTAATTCAACAACTGAACATTCCAATCAGGACACCAAGTCTTGCCTACCACATTCCCAAATTCCTTGCCCTTATCAGGTAATTTTTTTGCCTTATTATCTAATAATTAATATTTTCCAATAGGTCCTTAAAAAATCAGTCCACATACTCAACTTACAGTCACTGAAGAAATGTTTTTCATGCAGGATTTTTGCTGTTCCCTAACACAGTTGGAAATGCTGAGCAGAACAATGTCAGATTTCCAGGAGAGGGATTCTGCACACACCTGAGTTCAGCACAAAGAGACACAGAACCACCAATAATGCAGAATTTAAGCCTCAGCTGCTCTCCTGACTCTCTGTAACTTGGTATATTTAGAGCATGCACTGTGCTGTGCAAAGGCAACAATGTGTGACAGCGTTGGTTTTAGGTTGTTTTTTTTAATTGACTGACTTTAGGTTTTTTTGTTGGGTGGGGTTTGTTTCAACAGTCAGCAGAAGTTGAAAAGGACTGCATTTCTTCCCAGGGGTTTATAATGATGGTTTTCTGTGCCAGTTTTGATTTCAGGCAGTGAAGCAACGCGTGCTTGCAGAGTTTCCAGCTCCATGGAGCTGCAGGAGAATTCCCAGCCCAGAACTCACCCTGGCACTGCAGCATCAGGAATCTGGGCCAGGAATCCTCACCCAGCTCCTCTGGCCATGCATGACTTTGCCTGGAAAGCCCAAAGTGCCACAGCAGAAAAAAACAACTCCCACAAAATCCCCTTCCAGGCTGGCAGATGCCAATTCTGGCTCCTCTTCTCAGTAGATGGATCACTCTTTTGTCCTCTAATATTTTTTACAAGTGAAATAAATGCTACCAATTTTTTCACACCTACACAAAATTCTGCAAAAAAGAGCCATAATTGCCATAAAAAGTGCCTAAACATGTTTTAGCAAGGGAAAAGTTGACAATAAGCAAAAAAAAATACTTTATCCATCCTTTAATTCAAATACTTGGGTGCTTTGGCATCATTCAAAGGAATAAGAGCACTGAGTAGCAACTGTAATTTCTGTATTTTCTCTTATGAATTATAATAAAATGTATAACCCTATGAAATGTCAGTCAATAATGTACTAGGCTCAATAAGCATCATCAATACACAGTAATAAGTGGGATGTATGGATTCATGAGAAGTCCCTGGGTAAAGTGTGTACTCAATTATTTCTAATATTTCTAATATTGCAATTCCTTCAAAATAACAAAATAGAGAATAATTTGATAATTATGCTATCTGGAATTATTTAAGATGCAGGGCTATGAGGTGATGTCTGTCTTCAGTCTGTAAAATACAAAATGAGGAACCACTAAATAATATTATATGGTTCTAATCAACTCACAAACTGAATTTGTCTTTTATTACAAAAATAAAATTAAATCAGAAAAACAGTTTAAATGTCTCATTTTTTTCTTCAAAAATAAACGTTCCTAAAATTGAAGTACTTGTTTCATCCACATAGTTAACAGTTCCTTCACGTATTACCTGTCCCTGACATGCCACTCTCCATAGCATAAATCATTTTTTGGCTGACTAGCTGAGAACTCTAAATTAATTAATCTGCATAACACAAATGTTAGATTCTGGAATTTTTGTTTTAATATTTTCTATACAGATGGCTGCCAGAAAAACTCACAAAACCATTTTTTAGAAATAAAAACAACAACGCTACTTCAAAAAACCTTTTGATTTACACATTTAAGTAGAAGTTTGTAATTCAGCAACTTAATTAAATGAGTCAAGTTGAGCCTCCCTGAGGACACTTTTAAGAAGTCCTTCCCTTCAGTGTCAGAGGGAAGTATCACCAGTATCATCATGCAAGAAATAGGTGTTTTATTTTCCTTAGCTGGACTTTCAAAATCATGAAATGATTGGTTGGGCCTGTTTCAATCTTCACATAGAAACCCCATTTGTGACAGTGATAGTGCTGCAGCAGCTTAAAACATGCCTGAAACTCAGCAGAACCCAGTGGACATTAAGACAACATTTCCTTTTAACCACTCTTTTTTTAAAATAGTTGGGATTTTTCTGTAATTTAAATAGATTGCTGACATTGTAGTAACATTACCTTAGAGACTGTTTGGAAATAAATCTGAAAATTAAATCAAGATCATCAGATTAAGATGAGAAAGGGAACAAACCTTTTTCTGTAGCTGTAACCTGAAACTAAGTTAATAACATTTAAATTCAAGAGCTACATTCTTTGATAATGGGAGGCTGAGTTTAATCTCCTTCTTTCAGGTTTTACTTCTGGATGTGAACACAGAGCAGATGCCTCCTCCTGTAGGAAAACCTTGATCCTCCACCCAAGTCCACTTTGAGGAGGTTTTGGGAAGGAAAACCCTGAGGAACAGGAGCCATCTCTACAATACTCCCTTTTTCCTTTTCCTTTTTTATAGTATTTTCCAACAGAATCTGTGCAGCACTGCTGTGCCTGTGTTACACCCTGACCCCACCACAGCCTCCCAGAGCAGCCACTCTGGTTTCACAGGCTGGCTTTGAGCAAAGCACAAACAAGACACATTCACAAAAGGGCTAAAGCAAAGAAATTCCTCCCACAATAAGATGATGCAAGATGATAAAATGTAAAAGCACTGATCACCAAGACACATCCTAGCTCTGAAAAGGACACCAAAGTCAACGTTCCAAGTGGATTCAAAGAGCACAGTTTAGGGTAGGACACAGCTAAAATGTGCTTTCCTCAGCAGCACTTCATCAGTTCTGGCTCCTGATGACTCTCCAGGGTTGTGGGAGTTGAAAACCAACATCTCATACTCTAACCCTGATGATGAGCACAGCCTTGCACCTCTTAGGCACAGGATCTTCCAGCACCCACAAAAATCCTATCTACTACATTTAATCTTTTGTTCCAAAGAGAAGAAAGACAAAAAAAACCCAAAAACTCCACAGTTTGGATCCCATCCACAGTATCTGCCAAATCTTGAACCAGCTAAAAGCTTCCAAGCCCAAATACTGTAAATAACATATTTAACCACAGAACACTTCAGGTTGTAGGGGACCTCTAAGGTCATATGGTTCAACTTCCCACTCAAAACACAGCCAATTAAATGCTGATGAGGTTAATATGCTCCATTCTCTCTTCTATTGGATTGTAGATATATTCTTATATTTCTGGCAAGAAAACCAGAAAAATCTCCTTCTACAGGAGAAAGAAACAAATGGATTGGCTACCACAATACTAAATATGAAAACCTTAAAAAGCAGGAACATTAGTGGGGAAAAAAACTCCTAACAATCCAGTGACTGCTGATGCAAGACAAGCCACTGACTATTTCTACAGCTAATCCCCCCAACCTGTGCAGATGAAGTCAATTGGGGAAATTGACTTAAGAGAAGACCTCAGTGATGTATCTAAGCATTGCATAATTTAAAAAGTGCAGTTTAAAGTTACACAGAAGCATTGTCACAGGCTTTTCAACACAGCAGCATCCCCAGCAGCCCTCTAGCTCCTGAATTTTCACTGGGAACTGCTAGAGCTTGTTTCTTTATGAATATTGGAAATTTTCATACA
Organism: Muscicapa striata striata; assembly: GCA_030060385.1. Lineage (NCBI taxonomy): Eukaryota > Metazoa > Chordata > Aves > Passeriformes > Muscicapidae > Muscicapa > Muscicapa striata. The sequence goes on along the minus strand of JAREIS010000050.1, from coordinate 4,987,161 downwards.
TAAAAATTGCTTCCCCTCAGTTTTTAACTGTGTTGATCTTTCAGGCCAGGGTACACAAGGGAGAGGCCAGGCTGAAAGCCCAAAGAGCAGCTCAGTCTGGCATTCCTCTTGCCAATGTGACGCTCAAACACTGGGGCACACACACAAAAAATGCCTCACAAAGTCTCTGCTAACTGAACTCCTGCCCCATTTTCAGGGCAAGGCTACAGAGTCAAGCCTGAGTCATAAATCCTCACTTTTCCATATTTCATGGTATGCTCAATGTGCCCTAAGATCCTTTTCCCCTTTTCATTTCATTCTTTAGAAAGGAAGGACTCTCTCAAGTGAATTAAGAGAGGTGAAAAAAAACCAGACTGGTAATAAATAACTCTCAACTTTTAAAGGTGTATCATTTACACTTTCCATACAATTGTATTTATTTACAAACCTTAACTACAAAGTGAAAAACAATCTAGCTGATATTTTTGCCAAGTTTGACACCCGACACATGGGCTGCTGTAAGCCACAGCTATCCACAGGCCAGCTCAGCAACTGGCCCTTTGTTCCTGTGCTTATTTAAACACAATGAAATGGGTTTACCTCATTAAAGAGGGGCTGGAATAAGCTCCAGCTGCACAAGAGTGAGGTGGTCCTCATTTTTAAAAACCAGCAATGCCATTTGGGAAAAAAAGAGTAACAAGCAGTGAAGAAAAATAATTCCCTTCAAGCAATTGAAATACCAGTTTTGAAGATAAAATAGTGCAAAACCGGAGGCCAGTAAAAAGAAAAACTGTTCTCCTTTGAAGTTCACCACCAACTGGGGCAAGTGGCATGTTGCATTCCCCAGGCTTATGGGAAATTTGTTTTCTGTCCTGTCAGGAAAAAAATGCCATGGTCCCTCTGGAGCCTGTAATTACTGATGCATGTAAATTACACTTTATCAAAATACTCCATGAATGTTGCCCTGAAAGTCAAAGCTGAGCAGCCCACCTGAGAAATGTCAAATAACCCTGCTCCTGTCAGAGGAAGGGCTGGGAAGGGACAATGGAGCACAGCTGTGCATTCCCCATCTCATGGCAAACACCAGAACAGCCAGCAAAACTGAGATTCCCTGGCTCACACAGGGATGTGCCATCATGTCCTCCCCACAAACCCACCAAGGACACAGATTTGGGGTTTTACAGCCAGCCCAATGGCAGTGCACTGTCCCAGGCTGGTGTTTCCAGGCCAGCCCTTGGCAAGCTCTTCAACAGCAGGAGCACCATGGAGCTGGAGCCAAGGAAGGGAAGTGTTTCAGTGAAATCCCTCCTATACCAGCAAGTTCAGGGATCAAATAACACTAAGACACTGCAAAGGCTGCCACTTCTGCAGAAAAAGCCCTAGTAAAAAACCTAGCACAATATACCATCAGCTCTGCTCCCAGTAAGGGATTCTGAGGTAAGGGGTTAATCAAGCAATTATTGGGAAAAAGTAGAGCAGGAAACTACAAACTCAAGGTGAAAAAAGCAAAAATTCCATCCAGTGCTTTTGAGGATACAGTCCCTTTGTGCATATGCTTGTTGTAAAGAACTCAGCTTGGGGCTCAGAGGCTGAATGTCCCAGTGCACTCAGCACCCTCCTCTGTCCCAGGAAGGACAGAAGGCAGGGCTGGCCCAGGAATGACTGTCAGAACTTACAGGGAGTTCTCTTCCTGCTGCTGTGTGCTAGGGTACTAGACTATTCTCTCAGCAAAAGAAACTAACTGTATAAGCAGAATATTTGGTTTCAGATCGGAGGCTTTTCTTGTCAGCATTTTTCCCCTCACAGTTCACCGAGCACTGATGTTGTATCATACACAGAAACCACTCAAAACATTAAACTTAGCATTCCTTCATAGATCAATAGGGATGGAGTAAATTCGTATCAGCTGTTTCCTGAAGAAAACATTTCATAGATGTCTTTAGCAACAGCTCATCAGGGAGTTTAACAGAGCAAAGCAAAAGGCAGGTACCTAATTTCAAATATGCTTCAGTCAGTTTTCTCATAGTACTTGCATTTTCATTGTAGGAAATCTCAATATTCAAGTGGCAATTATTGCATATTTGAATAATGTCACTAAGTTCCAAAGTATTATATAAGAGAAACATTAAAAATCAGCTCATGGACCTTATGGCACATGGTGCCATAACCTTTTGTTTTCAGTGTGTTACACTGAATGAAGAAATAAAAGCACTTCAAAGGCACACATTGTACAACATCCTTGCCTTAGTCATGAGAGCAAGCTGATGATAAACCGCCCTTGCCAATCTATTCTTGTAGCACCGTAACATTTGATCACTTGCACGGGTTATTTTAATTTTGTTTCATGAATATTTTCTACCCCTGTAAGTTTTACAGTGCAGTCTGCACTGGGGACGTGGAGCTGTGTCAGGCTCCAGACCAAATCCCCTGGTTCAGCTTCTGACCCTTCTGACAGGCACACACACGCCCCAGGCTACAATCCCACGGCTCTCCCAACTGCAGGGCTGGAATCAAAATGAAATCCTGGATCATTTATGACTGCATTTCAAAAGCAAACCTAGTGCATTTAAAAGTAATAGCAGCTTTCATTTTTGAGACCTTTAAGTGTCTGAAATACTTTAAACAGGCATGGCCTGTTACCCCTGTGAAACACATGGAAAAGCTCCAGAAAGCCTGACTTAAGCTTCCCGTTGTACACATTGCAGATTTCAAGAAGAAAACCAAATGATAATTAAAACATGGAAGGATTTGGCCTTGCATCATTTACCCACCAAACCTTCCCTCATGGGGCATTGTGACTGGGCAATAAATCTCTGTAGGTAAATCAGAATTCTGCTGCCATGAAAAAATCAGAAGAGCTGAAGCCAGAAAACTGCTGATGGGAAATGGCCTTTTCCTTTTAGAGACACTGATGGAAATCAAGACTTCACGTGCAGCACTTACAGTTTAACATTCATTAGTATCTCTACACAATGATCATATCCCCTACTTCTACTATTCACACATACTAAAAGAGATTCTCATTATCTGCAATGTGTTTCCAAAGTATTTGAAAAGAACTTTTACAAGACGATGAATGTAAACTCATCTTTGGCCTCAGGATGACAGTCTATTATGGAAAGCAGCAGAAATATTTACATTATCATTATGATATTTTTCCTGTTGCGTAGATGAGATGTCTGCACTTCGGGTCATCAGTTCAATCTGTTCCTACATTCACTTTGTGTGAGGAAACTGCCTCAGTGTGAAAATAATGCCAAATGTATTCTAATCTCCTGTTCACCAAAAAGAAAAGAGTTATATTCACTGCATTGTCACCTAGTTGCAGTAATGACAATGTACAAGTGAATTTCCCACTGCTCATTCTAACCATTGACATGACTCTAGCAGCTCAGCGGGACTGAACACTCAGAAAAAAAACTTTTCAGCTCCTTTCAGAGCACAGAAGAAGTGAAAAGGCAAAAAACATTCACATAATAACGAATTGATTAAAAGGAAGTTTGCAAACAAGAAAAGCAATATCCATATAGCATTACTGACTGCAAGTACACCGTGATGTGCTGACATTTGCTGACTAGCTCTTTGGCAAGGCCAAAAAAAACCACATTAACAAAGCAGATGCAGTAAATCTGACCCTGACAGACTTGGAGTGCACAGACTACCAAGGTTATCCAGTTTCCGGAAAAGAAACTGCCTATAAACCATCAGGTCAGAATCCCCCAGTAATAATATACCTGTGATATAACCCAATTAATCTCCAGCTGCAGCCTCCACAGCCACTCAATCCTGTGTCAGGCTTGAAAGCAGCCTGTGAGTGGCACAGACAAATCCACCCTGCAGAGCTCCCTGGCCCTGCCACCACCACAGACCAAGCCCCAGGAACCAGAACCCAGCACTGCAGGGAGCTGCAGAATGGGGACTGCTGCTCACAGAAGCAAAAAAAGTCCAAATTGTGAAGACTAATCTAAGAAAACAGCAAGCCAATAATGCCCACCCACAACTGTTGTGTTTTGGGACACAACAGCTCAGTGATGTGAAAGCCCTGGTAACCAGAAGCTGAGTCACTGTTTTTCCCCCCATTTAAACTCACCACTCTGAAAACAGAAGTTGAAGGCAATTAATAAGGACACATTTCAGAGCTGGCAGAGCACACACAGAACTCAGAACCCATGTGTGCAGTCTCCAGGTGGTGACTGACCATGGAGCTGCCCTTGCTGGGACTCACTCAGAGCAGCAGCAGATTCTGCACAAGTTCAGAAAAGCCTCATTTTGCTAAACACCTCCAGGATGTTCTCAAAAAGAATGAACTCTGATGGGAATTAATGTCTAATTGTGAGCACACATTGAATTTGTCAGTATTCCTTGTTTGATACTAAGAGTAAAGCAAATTTTAAGCAGCATCAGAAACTGCCTACAAGGGCTCTGTTGATGCAAAATCATGGACTGGACTTAGTAAATTCACAAGGCTGCCGGTGGTGTTAGCATTCTACAGTTCAGGATTGCTTTGAGCAGCCAGTTACACTAAACTAACAGCATTTTTAATGTGCTATCTCCAAACTATGTGATTTGAAACTAGAATATATCTGAGAGTGCTTTAAAAACCCCAATATTCAGGAAAATGGACACCCAGCAGCATGGCTTAGGCTACCAAATAATTATCAAATAATTAAATGGCAAATTAATCCCATTAATTTGGAGCCTCCTGATTTCTTGAGCTGAGTATCAATGAAAAGATGTCACCCTTCAAGTAGCAAAGGAAAAAACATTGGAAATGCAAGGCAGTAGTTACTCAGCTAACAGAGTAAAACAACCTATTTCCAAAGCAGACTTCTGCTTAATCTGCATGTGTGGCATTTCTTCTGGAAATGTATAATCCTTTGCCACAAACTCCCTTAAATAGCTTTGTAATAAGATGACCTGATCACAGAAGTTGGCAGTAGAACCCTCCTTAGAAGGGAGACGCCACTAAAACCCAGCAGCAATTTCACAAAAACACCCTTTCCTCCCCAGTCAAGCCTGTTTCCATTAAGAGGGGAAACAAGACATCTGCACACTATCATTTCAAATAATCAATTTCACACAGGGGAAAAAGCATCACTGAGGAGGAAGCCTTCTGGCTTTTCAACATGTTCTCCTTTGTTTTCTACTCTCAAAATAATAACTGTAAAAATATTTTATATTTTTTATTATTATTCAGCACTAATTTAGACAGAAGATCCTTAGAGACTTCAAATAAAATTGGTGTGCACTTGTATTAAAAAAAGGGTTAAATACATTATTTACAAGCAGAGCCCAAAAGAAGATCTAGAATGACTGCAGCTTGATAAATGGTGTAAATGTCATCCAGCTATCTGCAGCACCAGCCCCTGACCTAATGCACATCTTTCCCAAGCCAGAAGTGCACCTCAGAGACCAGCAAACACTTACTGTAATTATTTACTGTCTCCTGAAAAGACCTGCTGTGATCTATACACAGTAAAACTACAATTATTGGATGTGGATAGAACCACAAAAACACCCTGTTACAAGCCCATGCTCTTTTGTCATGGCAACACCGTAACTCAAACTCCTGCAACAATTGAATTGTCAGGATCCTGCTTTAATGGAAATGATAATGGAGCTCTCAGACAGCAATCTGGGAGAGCTTTCTTTCTAGAAAGAGAACAAACAGAGAAATAAAGAGGACACACAGAAAATTTATGATCTGGTTGCTTTTCCAAGCACAGCTTCAAATGACACCGACGAGATGAAAGAGGCAGAATTGACCAGGAGCTGTGGTTTGGTGCTCTGAGCTGGATGGGGATGGGGCTGGAGAGGAAGGCTCAGAGGGCTTCCAGCAGCAAATCCTGGGAAAATCACAGCCATAACCCCCTGCAACACCCCTGCAGGGGGTGCAACAACCCCCTGGCTACAGCAAACATCTGAGCTACACAGGCACGCAGAGGAAAGCAGGCATTGGGAAAATCTGACACACACTGCACTCACCTGGGCCAACACCTGCCTGCAGCACAGCACTGTCCCACAAGGAAGGTGAGAACACCTTCACATTTATGTCTAACCAGGGCAGCTTCTTAAGGAAAGCACTAACTAAATAGTTCCAGCTGCTCCTACCAGGAATTATCCCAGGAAACTACTTACACAAAATCAAATACACACACTGCACACACACTAATACCTTAAGGAAGTGGACAAGTCAAGCAAAGAGAAGGCAAATAGCAATTTCTAAAAATAAAACACTGCCCTACTGTGATTTCATTGTCAATAAAGTTCATATTCCCAGTCAGGTGTGTTTTGCCTGTGGCAGTCACTGGTGAGGGATCTCTCCCTGCTCTTATCTCACCCCACAATTACAATTGCATTATATTTTCTCTCTCTGCCCAGCTGAGAAGAGCAGTGACAAAGCATCTTTGGGCACCAGTGTCCTGCCAGGGTCAGCCCAGCACACAACCTCAGCTGTTGTGTGATTCTGCTAAAACTGAATATTGCCTCTTTTTAAGGCTACTCACAGAACCTGCCTTGTGTGCTGCAAGTACTTACTATTTTACCCATCTATCAATCAACTTTCAAAATACTCCACTGGACAAGAAAAGAGCATCCCACTGATCTAGCTCTGACAAATCTCACAAATTTGTACAAATACTTACACCATGTTAAAAACAAGCAACTCATTACAGAATGGCTGCTCCCTGATACTGAAATATTTTATTAAAACAAATAACTTGTCTGCAATGTCTCCTTACAGCAGCTTGTGCTACTGTAGCCTACTTTAGAAATAACTATAAATTAACACCATAAAATATTGAGACACCATGACTAGAAAATTTAAACAGGAAGGTGTTGGGCACGCTCAGCCATGGACCCAAATTGTCTCAGATCAGGACCACAGGGCTCTGCTCCCACACTAAGATACTCAGTTTTAGAATAAAACCTAGATTCTGATACTACTCAAAAAAGTAAACAAATTCATTTCAGAGTCTAATGGATGCTTCCACTATCCTGATATTCTGGTATCAGATTTCAGTATCTAAGTTTCCAGAGCCTGGTTTGCTCAGTCAAGTGACAACTAAGACAGTTCATTAAAAATAAATAGACCAAACAAATGGCCCATGGCTATAAATTTGGTAGAGGCATTAATTCTCATGGCAGGACTTGAGTTTGGAGCCCTTTTAAGAGGTTTTTTCACATATACAAAGCAGCTTTACCATGGCTACTGAGCAGCTAGCCTGAGGTATAGAGGCTTCAACAATGAAACAAATATATTGTTACACGACAGGGTGTTTGTGGGAAAATTGTTTCCCCCTTTTGTTTACAAAGATAAATAAGTATCTCATGGACCCCTAGTATACTTGCTTTTTTACTGAAAAGCAGATGCACTACAATCATTTTATACAGCAGCTTTGCACACAAAGGAAACAGGATTCCAGCAGGCACAAATCTTTGCTTACAACCTTTGCAGATAAATTTCACTAGTCTTTTCAGATATAAGAAAATAATTGCCTAGAATCAAAATCTAGTTTTATAGCTGTTAAATTGCATGTTTCATTTTATTATACTTTTTCTGTGCATTTCATCACCTGTATTAAAAATACCTGTTTTTCTTTATGGATAGATATTAATAAGTATCTGAAACTACTTTAAAAAAAAAAAAAAAAGGTATTTCATGCTTTTATTTCTCAATTCATTAAAAATATCTTTTCCTTCATTCAGTTTTTCCTCATTAAAAGTGCCAACATTTTGAGTTATTGGATAATTAGCCCAGATAAAACAGTTCAGAAGCTTTAAAACCAGTGAAGGCAACAGAGCAATGAGGAACATTTCCACTAGAGAATCTAATCAAGGGCTCACTCACCATCCAACTTAAACTTAAAACCCTTATCTAAACCAAAGCAAACAAAATCCATGAGTCTCAAAGCCACTCTTTCTAAAAGAAAAGGCTCAAAGCCTTATGAAAAACTTGTTTTGTGGGATGCCTCATATTCCATTTAAGGGTTATTTCACCATATATACTCCTGCTTGTAATATCAACCAGATGTGACAAGGAAGCCTAACCAGCCCTGTAAAAGGTGCCAGGCTATCCTGAAGCTCAGAATTTAGGAGAGGCTCAGAGAAAAAAAGCCAAAGGTACCTGGAATTGAAATGAGGGCTGAGGACACAGTTATAATCTGAGAAGCATTTTAATTCAATTTCAATATTTATCAGAAAGTGGATTTCAGTGGAAATTCACCATGCAAGACCTGTCCTAAGCCATGTGCACATGGAGCAGCAGGAGAACCCCCAGGTTTGTCCTGCAGCTTTAAAGCACATCAGCAACATGAAACCCTGCCCTGCACTCTGATTCCCAGCAGGGCTGAAGAGATTCTGCTCATACCAATCTACAGAACCAAAGCTGGCAAAGCCCTCCAGTAAAGTCCCAGGTTTCAGCCTGGCTGACAGAACACTCAGAAAAGCCCCCAGTTGCTTTTTCAGCCTTTAACTACTGAAACATTAACAGGTCTTCCCTGAAACCCTCCAGCACACAAAATCCCTCCATGGTTAAGCAGCTCAGTCACTCCATCTCCACCAAAATTTTATTCCTGATAATAAACATGCTCAATTTCCACACTATCTTCAAGATACCAAACTCAGAATGTCATCTTTCTATTTTGCTTTATCTTAAAAAAAGTCGAGCTCATACCTTTGTTAACAAAGCCATGGACTGTTACATTCACTGCATGCCTGCTGGAGGGGGCAGCTTCAGAATCACAGAATTCATCTCTGTTTTTCTCCATGGACAAGGGTAGGAGCTCTTTGTTCTGATGAATAAACCCAAATCTTACAAGCTGGACACACTGCACTGAGTTCTTGAAAATTTTGCATTGTTTGAGCTGTAGCAAGCTTACATAGTTAAATACTCAACTTTTGGACTTTCTACTTTATGAGGATTATAATTATTAAGAAGAAAATAATGGAGTAACATCTGAGTAACTCAGAGTGAAGAGATGAAAACTATGGCATCAGAAGTACTATAGCTGTATCATGGAAAATTAGAACTAAGACCAGCACTATCTACACTTTTTAATGTTCATTTAAATTCACTCCTCGTAAATTCCACAGAATCTACCTCACCCCTGCATCAGCCTGTCTTACCAATTTTTGTTTCACTGCTTTTATGCCCTTTCATCACTTTCTCAGCTCTGCTTTCTTCTGGAGAGGCTGGGTCAGAGCAGCTGCAGGGAGGAATGCAGGCACCACTGCCCCTCCACTCAAGCATCTGGGAGCAGAGGGGCACTGCTGGATCCAGACAAGTCAGAAAGAACAGTTCTGAATCTACCAGCAGTGGGACCAACACAGTAACATGAAACAATAGCAACCATACATATGTGTGGGTGTGTTTTCACAAATTCTAGCAGGAAGCAAATTTTTCATTCTTATCCCATGACAGAAAAACACGCAACCAAACTACACTTGGAACTGTAACAGTTCACTTGAGCTAGGATTTATTTGCTTATAATACACACTCTATTTATATAACAGTTGTATCTTCAAAAGAAAAAGTGAATTTCTTCTGACAAACAGTGTTAAAGTGATCTATCTAATGCACTGTTCAACAGTAAGCAAGACTGAATGAATGTCAGAGAATAAAGACAAATGTTCCGACAGCATCCGTTGGGAGGCATTACAGAACACAGCATCCAGATTAATCATTCCATTCTATGTAACTTTATTACAATCTTTATATTCTAAAAGCAAAATTACTGCCCTTGCTGTTAAGGGCTGTAATGTATCATGATTACAGGGCCTACTGAAAAACACACTCTGTGGTGCTGAAGAGCCTCAGCTACTTTCACTTCAGTTCTTTGTGTGAGCTTCCTGAGGACAGATGCACAAGTTATCAACACACACAGCATTCCACTGAAACCACAAATTACCAGAGAGTTCTTCTCATGATAACCAGGTACAATGAGACCACTCACAGAGCAATTTTCAACATGTTAAGCTGGAATTTGTACAGATACAAGTAAACTCTATAAAAGCTTTTCTCTTGAAATCATCATCATATTCTTAGACAGCCAACCCACCTAAAGCAACTCTTCTAGCAATAAATACAACTGGCACCTTCCAGAGTACAGATAAAAGTATCTGCAAATATGTCCCAGCTCAGACTTTATACTCAAGCAGAATTGCAAGATGCAAAACTTCAAAACCATGCAAAGAACAGAACATTAGGAAATGCAACCAAATTGTTCAGCTCAAGTAAATCCATTCAGTAAATATATCCCAGTGAATTCAAAAGTCATGACAAAAAACAAGTCCAACAAAGATTTTTCCAAGCAGATTTAAAGACTGAAATTTTTTATAGCCTATATTTTGAATATATTTTTTTTACATCTGCAGAATGATGGCAGTGACTTGTACAGTTTTTCATGAGCAAGTTTGGACAACACCAGAAGTTTGTTAGAGAACTTCTCCAAACTACCAATATCACTTGTTGCACAGCACTGTTCAGCTTGCCTCTTTTAAACATAAACCAAGACCCTACTTCTTTAAAATCATCTGATTCCAAAATTAATCCACACTATCACCATGTGGTTTGTATTTCCACAGGAAGAAAAACTTACTGCACTGTCTAAATTTTTTGTTTGATTGCACATTAATGTATTAAAACAATTATAAAAACTCTACATAAATGGAGAAATTTTTAAGCCACCCTGTAATGGATTCACAATTTCACTAATCAAATCACAAATCTTAGTATCTGATCTTCCACAGAAACTCAAGCATTAAAAGAATAGCTTTACCAAATTTCAAAAAGCCAGTCTGGATCATGAGTATAACTTTGACAGGATCCAGAGAATTATTTCAAACAGGTTTTAACTACTCCTTTAAAAAGGCAGATGACTCTTTTTTTTTTTTTTTTTTTTTTTTTTTGATAGAAACTGTGCAGGCACCTGCTCATCCATTTTATTTTTATATTTATTTTATATAATATATATAAATATATATATATAATATATATATGTATTTTTTATATATATATAATATATATATTATATATATATAATATATATTTTAAAAATATATATATTTTAGAAATCATGCAGTTCTTGTTCTAACACAACCCTCTTCCTCTTCCCACCAAAAAAAAAAAAAACAAATATCAAGTTCATGATACCCTTCTCTTGCTGTGGAAATGGGCCTGGATGCCATCTAAACATTTTATAGCACAGTTTTTATATTTCAAGTAAAAAATAATTTACCTCTCCACAATTTCTCCTCTTCCTGCCTGACGAGGCAGCAGCCATAGCTTTGCTGGTCTATCTGGCAAAGCCTTGACTTACTGGGAAAGATCATTTTCCAAACTAAAGAATTTGTAGCTACCTCCATTATTTTAAAATAAGTATTGGCTCTCTCTCTTTGTGGGCATCTAGCCTGAACCAAATACATGAACCTGACACTTTCCATGGTTTCTGTAGCTCTACAGAGAGAGTTCAAAATAAGTCACCTTGACGTCATCCTGGTGAATATGTGAGGAACAGAAAAATTTTGTGGTTTCTCTTCCCTCTGGTATTTATGCTCTACCAAATTACCACTACACACAAGCAAACATAACACATCCCCTAAAAAACCCTCACTAACTGGCAGTTTAATATCACAAAAATTAAACCTCTCGCCGCAGTCAAAACACAAACGTGAATCTGCACAATAAGGAATGTAAAATAGAAACACACCACAGAAAAATAAATCAGATTATACTTACAGCCTCGTTAACTTCTGTGTGTTCTGAAAAAGCAGCTCGGGAAGAACTTGCAATTTATTCTTGTTCAGACGCCTAAACAGTTACAATTAGAATTAAAAAAAAAAAATAATAGATTAGATTATCTTCCAGTTGAAGAAGTTTATTCTACTATTCATAAACACATGAAGTTCCCATTGCATTAACCTCATGCCATGAACTTGCCAATGCCTTGTGCATTTTATTCATACAGGAGCCAAACTGTGTCATTTGTAGAGCACCTGCCCACATCCATGAGGTGGGGAGTCAAGGGACAGGCACCACAAAGTTTTAACAGGCATGAGCACACAAACATAACTTTTACATTTTCCTCTGGATGCCTACTAAGAATCAGCTCACCCTGCTTCAGAAACAGCTACTGGCAGGAATCTGGATTTTCATTCTCCTTCAAAAAATGTAGGCACAATAAATTCAGTAACTTGACCAACCAAGATTATTCCCAGATTAGCTATTATTTCTGCAGTATACATAATTTCTTTTTAAAAAGAATTTTCTTGAAACTTCACTTGGAAAACCTGAGCTCTGTTGCAGAAAATATGAACATATGGATAACCAGATGACTACATGGTGATTTGAAATAGAATATTAATCCTGAAGATTCTTCCAGGAACATTTTAGAGAACAGATTAGTGTTTATACACCAGTCCCTTTTACTCACTCACTACATGAGTTTCACTCTGGTGACAACTTGCCAGTTTTTAGAAAACAACCATTCCAAGCTATTCCAGCCCTGTAACTATAAAAAGCATGAGCCTTCTCTCCATAAAATGTGTGACAGCTCTGCAAAATCTAAAAGCAGTTCTGCTTGGAAGACACAACCTTGTTCTTCAATTCCTTTTCAGTGAAGACAGTCACCTGTTCTCACAGCCCTAATGAATGCTATTTGCATAGTGAGTTGACCTGAGCTAATTACAAACAATCCCACTGGGTAAAGGGGAAGCTGAGTTGTTCTGTAAGTTCATACAGGAGCCTGTCTTTGTGCTCCCTTTGTTCCCAACCCACCTTCCAGGTTAACTTTGATAGCAGATCTATTTTTGCTGAAGTTTTGATCTCCAAAGACACCTGGAACTTTCATAAACCCACTGCTACTTAGCACCCCATATCTGCTTTCCAGTTTTCTTGCATGCTGAGTAATTTCACTATCAGGATTCAAGACTTTTTGGAATTGAAAGGCCTTCCTGAGATCAAACTAACATTGTGGGGTTTCAAATGGCAGAGTTTTCACATGGCCACCATATGAACATGTCTTGTGAGATAAAGGGGTGATGGAGGAGAGGGGAATTTTAACTTCTCTTTCTGACACCTAGAACAGATCAAAGGCTGCATCTGCAAGCTCACAGAGCCTCAGCACTGTGCATTACACACACCACATGAGAACCAATATTTGTATCTGCTGAAGTTATTTCCTCCAGCTTTTACCAACTACTCAAAAGCATTTTTGAGATAAATGAACAAAAAAGCAAATGAATTTTTAAAAAATATGAGAGGTGTTAATTTTGCATTTGAGAAAATGCATGGGAAGATTTGAAGCTGGATTCCCTTACACCCATGTGACATTTCACAATTTTATACCTTAGTAAACAATCTCATTTAATTCAAAGTTGATGGCAATGTGCTACTTAGCCCTCATCAAAGTCATTATTTCAGTTAATCATGTTTATTTTTTAGAATAACAGGATGAAATATAACAAAAAAATTATTTATTCAAGGCTTAGCACTCCTCATCCATCCTCCTTCACCAAGGCCACTACCAGTCATTGAGAAACACTGAACAAAATCAACTTATTTATCATCCAAAATGCAAGAGTGCCAGAGAAATACACATAGTGTCAAATGTTTCTTCCTGTGTCTGATTATCATTTCAGATCTCACAATGTACACATAATTATGCACTGCCTACCCAACGTCATCTGACTCATCCCAAAGCAACATCCCAGGAATATGTTTTAAGAATATTCTTTTCTCTACTTGCAAGGACTTAATAAATGCTGAACTTATGCTTATTGTTTTAAGCCAAAGAAACAAATCAAAATCAAATTAAGTTTCTAGAACAGGAGGTTTCACACCAACAAGCAGACAAGAAAATATATGTAGTAACAAGAAATCATATTTCCAGGTTAGCAAGCCTCAACCTGAGAAGTCAAACATATACAACTTTCAGCAACACAAACAACCCAGAAGGGGGGAATAAAAACTAACATCAAGGTTTGTTCTCTAATTTACTATTAAATTAATCCAGAAGATTGAACATCTTAAATGATTTCCTATTATTTGTATGGGCCAACACTCTCCTACCTGTGGTAGTAAAAGGACCAGGCTTGAAGTTGCCCTTTTTAAGTCTCCTAAGCACTTTAATATCTCAACCTGAAGTTCTCTCTATATTGATTTTCTTTCAAACATTATATGAAGTAACATCCACACAAGGATCCTTGCCAAGTTCACACTGTGACCTGCTCTTCACTAGCACTAAACATTTTGTGTGGGTCTAAATGTACTTAATATTTTTAATATGATATTGTTATAAGTGAAATTCTTTTTACACTGCAGCAGAAAGAAAATGGAATTTGTGTATCAAGGCCAAGAACTCAGTGAAATTCTGCCCTTGATTTAAATTATGTAAACCTGATTTTCAAACTCCCCAGCACTAGTGGTCAGTGCTCCTGCACAGATTCCATCCTCCAGGAGCTTCAGGTGAGCTTTATCTCTGCCACAAACCAGAGCCTGCAGCTCCCTACTACCAGGTTATGTTACTAATTGATAAGGAAGCAAATTAATGTAGCAGCAAACACCTGAACAAGTGTTCATCCACGTCGTGTTTCAAGCTATGGGACTCTCCAAACCTTCCACCACTTCCTAAGATTTATTTCAAGTTTAGACTTCCACCAAAAGTCATTTTATTCATAGTTTGATTCTCAGGGGAACTCAAGCAATGAACAGGAGGTTGTTTCTGTTGAACATCACCTACTGTATTATAACTTCTACTGCAAGACTTACTGAAATATAAGACTAGATCACCTCGTAGAAACTTAGACATACTTGATGTAGGATACATTTAACATGCTCATATTTATTATGTGCCAGAAAGCCACCAATAACCTAGGAAAAAAATCCAAATTACACCTCTTATTTCTCTTCCTGGGCTTGAGACAAAGCCCATTAAGAAAGCCCTCAATACAGAAGTATCAAAGTACCAGACAGGATGTTTTTAAATTCCAAAAAAAGAGACAGAGATGTGTTTAAAGATTATTTAATGAAAAGACCAAATGTTCTGAATGGTCATTTATAAGCACTGTTTCCTCTGGTTTGACAAAGAAGTGCCAAACATGGATGAGATGCAGTGGAAGAGCTCCTAACACATCATTTGACAAGAACTGGAGTTTATCCCCACCTACCAGAAGAATCAGTCCTAGGGCAGAGAGGGAAACTTCCAGTGTAAGGTGAAGCAAACATTAGGAATGCCAGCACAGGGATGGAGCTGTGCCCCAGGAGAGGTGCAGAGCACAGGCTGGGCACACTGAGGGATCTGATCCCCTTCCCATACCATAATACCCATTACCATCCCATTACTGCATAAATCTTACTCCTGTCAGCTCTCCAATTTTAATTACAGCAGTGAAATAAAAGTAGTCGGCAAAAACATAAACGAAACAAGCCAGAATCTTGTAAAATTATTCTGAGGACATTGTTCCTGGGACTGTATTAACAAATATAGATATTCCTGATTTTAAATTAGTGACTTAAAACAGAAATAACATCAGGATATACCTGGAAAATGACTTTAAATCCAAGCCAGTTTTGCAGCTGTAAGTGACAACATCATGGAGGAATAACAGGTCAGCTTTGTAGTCTACTGTTCAGATTCACAATTTTTTTTTTTAACAACCATTATCAAATGAAAATCCCTGGGACTGTTCACAATGGGAATGCCACCTGGGATGCAGCACAAAAAGAAACCCTTGGAATTGGGCTCTTCCCTCAGGCTGGGAACACACCAGCCCTGCAGCCAGGTACACCCAGGGGCAGGGAGGAATCTGGGGCACACAGCCAGGCAAGATCTGGTCCACATTATTTGACCTGGGACTGCTGGATGGGAATGCAGCTGCTCAGTCTCCAGTGTATTCCAAACTGGATGCTTTACAGCTAATAAGACCTGCAAAGTATTCCGGGAATTTGGAGCACTGGGCAGAATGATGCATAATCATCCAATGCCACGAATAGATTAGCTCCAGTGCTGGATCAGAAGCAGCTCTGGATGTGCACAGCATGGAGCCCAGACTAATAAAGCCTCCTGGAAGCTGAAGAACTGTGCAGAGAGGCTCTCCAGGAGTCATATCAGCTCTGGCAATACCTGCATTGAGTCAAATTTATTAACTCTGATTAGACACATGCTGGCTGTGCAGTCAACAATCTCCACACACTGCAGCTCCCTCCATCTCCCAGACTCCTTTAACCACTGCTGTGCACAGGAAACAGAACTGGGCATATTCTGCTTTGTTAGTCTGCTCCTTCAGCCCCTGAAAGTGGCCCAGAAAAGCTGACCAGGCACCAAGTGCACACAAAGTCCTGGATGTGCAAGCCAAGGGTCCCCAGGAGTGCATCCCTCAGCTGCAGGGCGTGCAGGGAGCCCACCACAGCAGGACACTGCCCTCTCAGGAGGCTCAGATTCCCCCTGCTTCTGATGGAAGGTGTTTAGGGAGCTGCAAAGGACAAAAGCTAAAAACCCATTCTTCTGTCTGCAGGAATTAGGTGCAAAAGTCAATTATTGATACTTCTGAAATTATTATATATCACTGGCACATTCTTAATAATGGCTGCTTACTAATTGTTAATACTGAATGCTGACTTCTATTCTCATATAAAATTAGTACATAAATGCCTGTACTTCACAGCTTTATCATGTTACAAACTTCATTTTCTTTCTTTATAACTCAAATGGCCTAAAATGCAGACTCACAGAATTTGTGACCTAAGTCCATACATACCATGCTGCCCTCTGGTTCATTATGTTTTCTTTAGAGCAGCCCCACACAGCATCAAACACACTTCCAACACAGGACAAACACTTCCTCTCACCTCCCAAAAACATTTTGCTCACATATATAAACAAGCACCAGTTTCTCCCCTGCTGCCCAACTGGGGGTTCCTGTGTCCTGAAGGCAAAGGGGTAGAGGGAAACAACCTCTGTGTCAATCACAGAATATCAAGGGCCCTTAAAAAAACAATGGAGAAGTTATTAACTGTGAAATTCCTGCCTTCCTGGCTCCAACCAGGCTAATCATATTCCTTCCTCTGTCTGAAGCTGGGATAGGAGAGAAACTTAACTATTAAGATTCCCCTGATTATTAAAACATGGAGTAAAAAACAATCATTGAAGCCTGGAAAGAAGCAATGTTACCAGACTAGAGGAAGATTGAAGATGTTTATCAGGATCATTCTCTGAAACAAATGGAGCAAAAGACCTACACTTTACAAAGGTTGTTTTAATATTAATCATAATTTTGCTTTTTTTCTTCTGGATAACTTCTGAGCGTGTAAAAAACCCTCAATATTGACAGGAAAATTTTCAAATGCTCTTAAGACAGAGGTCATCTTTTCCTGGAGGAGAAACTTTCTGATTTCAGCTGCATCCCTCATGCTCACACCATTGCAAGGGTCACATCCAGTTCTGGTTCTGTTGTCTCATGAAGCTCCATTCACAATAAGAGCAAAGAAGAGCTAAATTTAATCTCTACTGAAGGCATGATCAGCATAGATGGAAAAGAAAAAAATGCATATGGAAGCAGAACTAGAATATTGCTCAACTTGCAGCTATTTTAATCTTTTTGCAGAAAGAATCTAAACCAGATTCTTTGCTACTGCAAATTGAAGGAGAAGACATTCCAACAGTCCTGCAGTGTTACACCCCTCACATGCACAACTTCTCTTCCTTCTCAGGGCTAATATCACCAGGGCAAGGCTTTAGAAGATTTAGAAGAATTTCAGAGTTCAGAAAGCAAATAAACAGGTAAAAAGAGCACCTAAAGTATCAGACTTATGCATTTCTTATACAATTAATTTGGATAATATGAAAAAGCTTCAGTGCAATCACAATCCTTGGCTTCCCATTCATTTATACACAAAGAGTACAAGGAGGGAAAGCAACATTAACAGATCAACCCAAATATAATTGTAGCCAGTATTTTGAGACAGAGTATTTTCAGCTTCATGCTTTGCTCTCACAGCTGCAGGACAGTTTTATTCTGAGTAAGAAGCAAATCAGAGAAAACCCAAATCCCCTTTTCAGTGAGCTGATGCCCACTGACTCCACGAGGAATTTCCTCCTTCAAAGTCCTTTCAAAGAGACACTTGCCTGCTTCCCATGGACTATGGGATCAATATGAAAGCCCAATGCAAAAGCAATGCAAGCATTATTTATTCAAACTGTGCAATTTTCCAGTGCATTTTGATTGATCATAATGCCACTGACTCAGTTTGAAAATTTTGAATACCATACCATCAGTTGCTTCAGGCAAACTGCAAATATTCAAGGCCTGAGCAGAAATAACCAAATTTACATGGCTTTGGAGGAAAAAAGCAATGGACCTAGCTCTACTAAATAATCTCACAGCAAAAATCTCTTCTTCATATCTTTATTTTTCATTTAAAATATCTTAAAATATTATACTAATATTACACTAATATTACTGAACACATTCCACCCAGAAGTTTAAGCTGATACACAGGCTCTAACTTACGTCTGACAGTTTTATTATTGTCTCCAAATAGAGCAATTTTCAATTTGTCAACCCCACAGATGTGTGATACCCATCAGCCTCCAAATCCTGTCTGCCTTTCTACTGAGCATTGCCAACTTTGACCCAAACCAAAGCACTTCATATTTTTCATTAAATAAGTAGCACTCAGTTCCTTTCCACAAGTTCAACAGCTTTCAAGTTTAACATCTATATTCACATTTCTACCTGTTACATAATTCATTCTGCAACAGAAAAATCAAAACTACAGTGCTTTTAAAATTCTTAAATGGGTAGCTTTAAAGGAGTAGTCCTGCTACTTCAGCTTCTAATATTCAGAAATTATCCAAGTAACTTTGGGTTCATTCCCCAGCTTGGCCATTTATTTTATTTCACACTCAAAACATCTGGGTCTCCCTTTTGGCAATAAGCAAGGTCCCTCTTTCTCCTTTGCTGTCAAGAGCTCTATGGCATCACCCTTGGAGATGTGGCTCAGGGAACATGATGCAGCTGAAAGAGTTCCTACAAGTTACCCTAAGGAAGAAGTGGTTACATCACAAGCTTGGGGAGAGCCAATAAGCAATAGAAATTACTTAATGCATAAAAGACTCAAACAGAAAGACAGCAGTTACTGAACTCCAAGGAGTAACTAAATTTTTTTGAAGCACTGGCTTGGGAAGCAGGAACAGGAGCACAGCCAATTGCCTGCAATGGTTTCACCAGAAAATCCTATTAGAGTCAAGAAATCCATTGTGATCATTAATGTAACTTCTCCTTTGCTCTGTATCACTTCCTCTTTGTAAGGAAAAACAGTCAAGATGCAGCACCCACTAAAAAAAAAAGTCAACCTTATCCATTACTTTCTGTCATCACCTCTTTATATTACTGCCCTAGGAAATAAAGCCAGACCATCTATAATGGAATTTCAATAAGGGCACTATGAGGAAGCCCAGAACAACCATATTACAGGATTATGGGGTGGGATAAATGAACTTCTTTATCCACGTGATGTGTTATTTCAGAATCTTTTACAAAAAACTGGGAAGAGATACCACTGCAAGTTGCTAAGGGACCATTTTTTGAAGGAAAACTGTTTATAAGAGCTATAACTTTGAGATCCCTTATTACAAACTGAGCAGGCTGGGTGGTCCTGGTTCACGTTTTCAAAGCTGTCACAAGTAATAACCTTTATTACCAACTTCTCATTACACTGAGAAAGATTATCTCCCCTCTCTCAGAAGTGCAGAGTACATGTCTGTGCATTTCAGCAGAACAGGAACTGTGGCTCTATAACACTTCAGAGCTTTCAATATTAAAATCCATCTTTTTTTTCCCCCCTAAGTATCTCCTCATATGAAAAAGTGTGGCATTAGGATGGAGGACAGAACTACACAGATGGTCTCTGGCTAGGAACAAACTAGTAACACTGGCAAGGAAAGCAGGAGGAACAGCTTTAAATTTCAACATTTTCCCAAAGCCAACATGAAAAAAAAACAAAAACGTCCTAATTACATTCCCATGATCATAAAAAACTGCAATCAATGCCCTAAAGTGCTATAGAGATGGACAGAAACCTTAGCACCAACCTAAGTGAAGATGAGAATAGAGACTCAGAGTGTCAGAGTGTTTATAGATGACAACAGCAACAGCAAGAAAATCCTTTAAATCCAGAAGAGGCAAGCAGAGGTGTATGCCCAGTCTCTTAACAAGTAGAAAGTTTACAGAACTGCTGAGTTACATACATGCAGTATAGTAGCTTTACCTGTCTGCAGAAGACTTTAATGTACAAAAATTAACAATTTCTTTTAACAATCATTCAAATAAGCCAAAAAAGTTTAATCTGTAAACCCTAAAGCAGAGATGGTCTCTGCTGAAGCTGCTTCTCAGGTTCTGAAAAGCTTTTTAGAAAGTCCTCCTATTTCAAATCTGAAAAAACTAGGGACTCACACTTTGTAACTTCAAACCATTCATATAGAATGATAAAAACAGGGCTGATTTTTCATTACTCCACTGACTATGGTGAAAAGAACAGGAACATAATCCAAGGAACATAATCTACTGGAATACCCCTAAATGTCTGTAACTTTTAATATTTCATCAATTTTTTGTAAAGACAGTAGCATAGACATGACTAAACCATTTTTTACACCAGTGAGTAAAAGTGACCTCCAGGTCAGGGCTGCAAGCCTATGAAGAAAGGAAAAAGTAAATCTTAGTGCTCACATCTCTAAGCCATGCTGCCCCTGTTGACAAGCCTTAAAAGTTTATATAAATATTATTTCCAGAAGTCAGAAATTGCTGTGAACAATTAGCAGGAAAACTTCTAAGTACAACTATTATTGTAATTTTTAGCAGAAGAAACACAACCCTGGTCCTGTTTGAATAAGGCAACACCAGCCCTGCTCCCCACACCATCCATATATAGTAAGGAATGCTTGGGGCACTGTGGTGCTCCTTCTCCCAGGGATCTGTGCCAAGCAGAACCAGGAAAAAAGGAAGACTTGCAGGATCATCTCCTGCTGAAATCATACTGGATGCTTCCAAAAAGAGTCCATCCTCCCAAGCCAATGGGATGCCTACAAGGAAATGATGAAGTGGCACAAAGAGCACACTGCACACCTGAGTCCAACCTGACAAGCAAAAAGCCAATACCAGTAAGGCACTGCCCTATTCCAACAGATCAAACAGAGACAGCTCTCAACTGCCCTGCAGCAGTGGGAGTTACCTACCACAGTTCAGCCAAAGGACATCATCTCCTGAGGAAGCCACAAGGGCAACCAGCCACACAATGCACCTTGCCTCAAACTGAGAGTGCCCAGTTTCTGTGATAATTACTCTGATCCACTTCTGCTTTCCCAGAAGGTTTTCAAATGCAGGGTCAGCTGTTCTGAAGTGTTAGTACCCAGCAGCTCCCATTTCTCTCCTGTGTTCTAACACACGACAGGACATCTATCAGAGTTATCAAATACAAGTAGGAAAACATACAAGGAACATCTATAACATCTGCATGAACCCTAAAATCCTCTCTTTTTTGGGGGATCCTCATACTAGAACACCTTCACACAAGCAGAAAGATCCAGAGAAGAGGTTATCTCCAAGGAACTGAGAACATGACACTAACATGAAGTTAAATACAAGCCAACATGGATTGGTTTGTTCTGTTCCATGTGGAAGGAAAGTGCAGTTTGAGGGGAGCTCCAGTTCAACAGACACAGCTAAAATGGAGTTGTGCCACAGGAAAAGCAAAGTCAAGACTGTACTGATCTGATCCATGGCAGAGAGACTTCAAAACCTATTCATGTATTCTCCAAGAACAAAAGGAGGTTAAGTGCTTTGAATTCATCATTGTTTCACTCAGGAGCAGGATTATTTAAGGATTGCTGTGCTTGACAGCATGAAATTCAGCCAACACTTATGGTATTTATGGGATGGCAAGCAGCATAATCCTTCTAATATGAGGAAGCTCAAAGAAGCAAAACCCTTTTGATGAAATTATTTAAGCTAAATAAAGTTCACCCAAATAATTCCAGACCACTGATGCAGCAGTTCTTACCCAACAGTAACACAGACACTTAAGCATTTCCTTACAAATCTGGAAGAAAAGACAGCTAAATCCTTAAGTGTTTTGCTTAAGCAAATATCTCATAAATCTTCAAGTATTAAAAAAAACCTGCTAAAATCAAACAAACAAGCCACAGAAAATAACAATGTTTAAAAGCTCTGATGTAATGTCCAGTGCTGATCAGCTATTCCAGCTGAATTGTGGCTACACTGCAGTGGAAGTGTCCTTATTCCACTTGCTGTGTAACCACTGCTTTCGGAAGCTCGAGAATCCTGTGGTTACAGAACCTCTTGTCTGCATAAACGAGACCCAAATTTGTTTTTCCATGAGTTCTTGTGGGTCAGTGACCTATTACAAAAACGTTTTTGATGAAATCAGGTTCGTTTATTTTCATGTTGTTAAAATAAACCTCGTTGTTTTGTGGCCCTGGTCAGAGGCACTAATGCAAACCAAACCCTCTCACTGAAGCATTGCATCCTGCTCCTTGCTGCTGCCCTCAGCCTCCTCTGCACTTTTCCTGTGTTTGGACTCCTCCTGTGCTGACAGAACTGCTAATGGCTTCCCTTGGAAAAGAGGGGCCAAGTCTTAATTTTTTATTTTTCTAAATGCTGTTTGCAAAAGAAATAAAAGGTTTGCTCTTGCACCAGCCATAACCAAGAGCTTGGCTGTCCAGCAATGGCTGAGCAATGTATAACCATAGAATTATGGGCTGCAGACAGAGCAAGCCATGAAATCTGATGGTATCTGTGCCCTCTAGGAGTCCACAGGACATAAACACAGCAACCAGGAACTATCACTTTTCCAACTGCACACACCTCATTAGAAAATATCACCTCTACACATCTTCAGAGAACAAGTGGTTTCTTAAAACAATTTCATTCACTGTCCCCAAAGGGTAAGGAAATGACAGCTGCTGCACCATTTTAAAATTTATTTCAACAAGAGTCCCATAAAAATAAACACAGGAATAGGGATCCTAGACAAAATTCATGGACAAGAAAGAGTGGGAGGGATTCATCTTTGAACTAATTTATAACTAACACAGTGGTAGGTTTTTTTTTGGTGGTAGGTTTTTTTTGGTGGGGTTTTTTTGTTGTTTTTTTCTTTGCTAAATAAAGATGGTCCAGTAGAAACCCAAAGCAGCAGGTAGTGCAGGGCACTCACAAAGCATCAGCTGATCAAGGTTCTCTAGTTCATTTTCACTTTCTTTCCAATTTACCTCCAGATTGTGAGGACAAGCCCTTGCAAGGTACTCACCAACAGCAGAAGGATGAAGTTTTTACTATTTCAGAATGTTTGTGCCCCTCATACCAAGCACAACTCCAATAAAAGTGTCTGGGGTGCATGAACACACATTATCACATCTACACCTACATAGGAGAGCAAGTTTTGCCAGGCTGACTGGGAGATTGATTTCCTCAATTCATCTGCACCTACTTTTTCAGCCCAAGTGGAGCAAATGCAGAATTTTTTTGGCAAATTGACAGCTTGCCATAATTTCAACAGAGTCATATGAAAAGAAAAAGGCAGTCTTCAGGTTTTTCCAAATGGATCTTAAGAAATACAAAATATTTTTCAAGCACATAACCTGTATTCACATCACAGCAGCTCACCTGTGCAGAAAAGACACATATTCCAATGCTTGCAGTAATGCTTAAGTTCAATAAAAACTGAAGTTATGAGCTTTAATATACTGAAAAACCCCCAACATCAAGATCCAAGCCACAGATGCCTCTCATTTGAGGTAACACCCTGATCAGAGCACATGACACTGAGCACTGCTCTTTTTCAAGTACCCAGTGCCCACAGAATGACAAAGTCTGCCTCCAAAAAAAGCCCCAGATATTTTTTTTTTCATGTTTCAGCTTTTCTTTATGCTTCTGTAAGTCATGTTCCCAGTGATGCTTCTAAAAATCAACTGACCTTTTCACAGTGTGGTTTAAACTACTGAAATACTTAGAATAGAACCACAGACAGCTTTATTAAGACACTGAACAGGACAGTGACTTTCTGTACAAGCAAAATACAGACTGGGGGCATCTGAAAATGACCCAGGTTTTGTGTCTAGAAGTCATTTCAAATTTTATTTTATTTTTTTTTGTTTCACCACACACGTACTCCAGTAGTGATCTATACTTACACTTGAACCATTGTGTCTCCCAAAAAATAAACAAGTTCTACCTGCAAGCCCCTTTTGGCAGGAGAAGGTAAACACTAATTAATCCTGAGATACTGAGGCATGGACATTACAGAAGTGTCTCTGTGTGAATAGAGACTACTTGGTTATTGTGGTGCACATTCATATTACACAATATTCAGTTTTAACCATGAACAGAATTCATATTATTAGAGCTTAAGTTAAAAAAAAAAAAAAATCCATTTTTTAATTTGGCTTTTCTAAAATGTAACATGAATTCTCTAGTTTCAAGGTTCTAGTTCCCACAGTCCTGTGGGAGATCTTTTGAAGAAAATTCAACAAGTTGCTAGGAATAATTCCTGACAAAACTGGAGGCTTCAGATATGGAATTCTAAAAATTCAAAGAGAAATTCACATTTTTTGGCTATAAAATGTTGAGACAGTCTTAAAGCTTTAGTATGCTTCATTTTGGGATGTGCATTTACTGCTCACAGTACAAATGGAAAATGATTACTGCCATTGTACTACCAAAATAAGGGAACATTATCTACAATAAAGGAAAATTAGCCAAAATAAGGGAACATTTTTTCTGAAAAAAAATAATATAAATGATAGAATATTTTATTCAGCATAAAAACTGGATATCTGCATGAACCAGGTCTCACTCGAGTATTTTCTCCCATCCTTAACTGCTGTGAGAATCTTGACTCTATATGGAAATGTATGCACCAGACATCTTGCAACATTCCCTTACAGAAAAAAATGACTTTTTGTACTAATAGCTGCAGATCTCCCTTCTCTCCCAGTTTTATGTTGATTGTATCTCTGAAGTGTGGAAACAGCAGCAAGACAACTCCTTTAAATAAAAAAGAACAATAATCTTTCCTGACCATATCTGATACATCACTTACACAAAGAACTGACATTTCTCTAAATTACTGGCACTTAAATAGTGTAAGAAAAATTCACCTCAGTGAAATCTTCCAGAGCAGCCAGTGCCCAGTATTGACAGATAAGTGAAGCATGTGAGCCATATCCTGGGAACATTTATTTTGGCTGTTTGAGCCAAGAGCAGCACATAATACTGAATCAAAAGCAATACACAATTAATGAGCTTCCTTCTTCCTTCCAAGAATTAACCAAGGTGAGCTGTCAGCTTGAGCCAAGGTGAGACTGGATACAAGGTGGTACCTGCATTCCTCCCCAGCAGTGGTTGACTGAAGTGCACTACTCACATTCAATCTGTCAATATCTATTTTCCCTTCTTATTTGTAGACACACTCCCCCATATAGATCCACAAGAGCTACTCCATCCTTGCTACTGGTTCTGTCCTGTACAAACTCAGCAATCCATCATTTGCATCTTGCATAGCAGTTGCCATCATATCTCATGAATAAAATTTGTATTTATTATTTTATCTTCTTGTTATAATTCACATTCCTCAGGGAAGCTATGGATTTTGCCTGGGTTTTGTTAAGCAAGTCTTACAAGAAACAGGAATTCCTGACTGGTGATTTGACAGGTCTCCTCTAAAGTCAAGTATCCTGTGTGATCTCCTGCAGGGCTGAAGGGCAGCTGGAAGTCCATTAAATACCTCTGCTCCAAGCACGATAAAACAGCAGGGCTTGCCAAAGCACCTCAGCCCTCTCCATGGAAAGGACAGTGTTCACCTGACAATTAAAAGGTGATCAGCCAGTTCAGTAGGGGCAGAACTAGATTTGGAAGAGAGGCACTTCAGTTTTTTGCAACAGGTGAAAATCAGCAAGTCCCCATTTCAGGGACTGGCTTAGAGCCCATCCCATCTCCAGCAGCACCAATTTGTAGCTGCACTCAGGGCAAGGATGGACCATCCTCTACACCTCGGCCAGCTTCCCACCTTTTCCACCTGGATTTCTCAGCTGGATGGGGGCTGGTGTGTTCAGCAGCCCTGGGTGGAGATGCCTTTGAGGAGGCTGATGTGTGCACTCTGCAGGAAGGGTAAGTGAGCACCCACCCCTGCAGGTACAGAGAGCACATCCAGCCTCCCTCCAGCCTCCTGCTTCTGAGCCAGCAGCAAGATCACACTCTGCAACCCTGGGCAATAACATCAGGAAGGAATTTGTGAAGATGGAAAGCTGCTACATGAGGATTTTGCTGCTACTCTATTGTTATCAGGGTCAGAAAACAGCAGGTGAAGTAGTGATGATGACATGGCCACCCTAAAACAGTAAAAACTGCATTACAGCCCCTAGAAACTGCAGACCCCCACTCCAAATCAACACAATTCTTGAACAAAGTAGTCAGACTACCCATGCAAGTCAAAGCAATTAGTCCCTTCAAATAAATTCGTGAATTTCTCATGTATTTTCAGAGATGTTGTTTGAAAGGGAAGCCCCGAACAAATCCCAGACATGAGAGTAAAAACAAATGGAAGGGACTCAAATAACACTAGAAAAAATCTGCAGCACCAAGTGCTCCATTCTCCATGATTGTCCCACCAGCATCCAGGAATAAAACCAATAACACCCCTTCAGATACTCCCACCCAAAACATTCAGGCTTGCCATGTTGGACTTCTCACAATGTAAACAGTCTCACACACACACACACTCATTTGAAAAGCAATGCTAAATTTGCTTGAAAAGCAAGGTAAGAGGGACTCCTTTGTCAGATATTGGTTACAGGAGCCCTTTCTTTTATGACTGAAATAATTTCTCAGAGGATGTGGGTGAAATGTTATGAACAATATTAAGTATTAACCAATATCAATAAATACTACTTAAATTTGCAGGCATCAGCCAATGCAACAAGGAGCTTCAAATTGAAGAACTAAGTACTGATCTATCCTTCTAACCAGGAGACCAGAACACACCTCCAAGTGTCACAAAGGGAATTTCAGTTTTGTTTATTCTTTGCCTGCTCCCACGAAGAGTGGTTCAGTTTACAAGTGGTCTCTGATAAAAAATGCTTTCCCCTATGTACAAAAGATGGCACCACTGACACCCAGACTGTGCCCTGGGATTAGACAGCACAGGACTGTTTTTCCCCCATGAAGGCAGCTGCTGCAGCAGGAATTCTGCCCAGCAGGAAAGTGCAGCTCAGGTTTTGACACATCCCACACTCAACTCCTCAGCAGCCAGGGGGATGCTGCTGTCTTTGGTGTGAAAGCAGAGAAATCCATCAGTTCAATATTTAAAGAGACACCTCCAGCAGCCCTGGCAGCAAACCTGGTACTAAACTAACTCACCTGTGGTAGCTGGAGCAGCAAGAGGGAAATAGGCAATGGATAAAACTGATTAAATACCCAGTCACAGCTCTAAATCCAGTTTAGGGTGTCTTTGTTCTCCTGCATTTCCAGACAAGCATTCCATGAGCACAGATTTCCAGTGGGATGTGCTACCCACCCTGTCACAGGGAAATGGGGACTGGAAACAAGAAGGCTTTTTCTGCTGAAAGGTTACATTTGAACTGTGTGACATCTTTACAGATCCATGTGGCCTCTGAAATGTGCAGTGCATGCAGCTCCAGCAGAAACACCCAAGCTGCACACGCTGCAAACCTTGTGTAAACACTCTGGACTGGCCCATGCTGCCAAGGATTGGCTTTTGTTTACAGCAGCAAAGAACTGCCCAATGCTTTCATTACTTTCCCAGCTACTCTGAAGCACCTACCAATCTCTCCACTCAGCAGGGTAATTGTGGAAGATGCTTTTTGTATTACATGATTTATTAAAAGCCCGTTCAATCTCAATTTATGAAATCCAGATTGTGAAGCACCACATAACAATTTATTCTTTTCCTTAGCATCTTTGGTCACTATTAGCAATTTTGCAGTACACTGTGCCAAATAAATACACTTTAATACCTCAATCAAGCATTTGGGAAGCTGCTTACAAAGACTCAATGCACAGTAGCATCACTGCAGTTAAAAAAATCAAATGTCATTTCCATTTTGACCTCTGTCTTCACATATACCAAACCAAAACCATACCAGGCTTAAAATCCAAATTCTAGCTTTTTGCTATTTTCTTAGAGCTAATTATTTTTCCCAACTTTGAGAAGATTTGATTTGGCCTGGCTTATACATTTTTCCCTCCTCCCCTAAACAACAAAAACACAGTTTTAGTGTTTTCAGATGTTGAGACCTTTTATGCTTGCTAAAGACACTAATTTGAGTAGAAAGCAGCAGCCATCAGCCAAAGTCCATTCTTTTGAAGATTACAGAGCTACGTGACAATTTCTGGCAGCTGGCCGTGGAAAAGTCAGGATCTGTTGGTGTCTTATATCCTGCCTCATTTCTCACATAAATGTGTGACATACATCTGGCTCTGGAAGAAATGTCAGTTCATCTTTCAGACCCACCAATTCGCCTCTTGATCCTCTTGGCACGTGAAATTTCATAATCATTTATCTTAAAATCCTACACAGCGTTAATAGCAAAGCATAAAACTGAAATGCTAAAATCAAAAATAGGGGTCAGCTACCTCACCACTAATCTTTATGTTCTACAATAAAGCTATACAACCTTGCTGCAAAAAAAAGCACTGGAAACATTTTGGCTTTTCCACTGTGGTGGGTACAACTGGTCTTTCTCAGGATTCTGGATCTTAGAATTCAGCAGAACTTACACTGAACACATGGAATTTTGCTATGAGACAACAGGTTAGATTCCTGCATTTTCCAAGTGCTGGGTACAAACATGCCAAAAAAAGAAGTGGCTTCTACCTTCCACTTCCACAATAATTCATTTTTCAGCTTTGTGCTATCTGTCACTTTAAGATACTCTGCATGGTGTTCTTTTTTCAACTGATGTGGACAAATTTTACTGAGCCAATATTCAATACTGACAATGTCCTCCTTTATTTGCATTTTAAGCATTAATGTCCCACCAAAAAAAAAAAATTACAGTAAATCCAAATAACTGAAGGGTTTCCCCCATGGCATTTCTGGCAGCAGTGGGTATCAGCTCTAAAGACATTTTATTTAAAGTTTACTTTTACAGAACAAAATTTTTACAAACAAAATTTTGCTAAATTGCTCAGATAATAAGGATGGAACTGCTTCAGTGTCCATAAAAGTGAAACTAAAGTGAGCTCCAACATTCACCTGAGCTTAGGTCCTTTGGATGCTTACCACGAGGAGAGGAGTGGAACATACTTCCACTGTTACTTTGAATGAAAACCTTTTTATGTGGTATTTTGCCAGGAATAGAAATTACTCCTGTTCTTTAAAGTTTGACCCAGTGCAGCTGCTTTGTTTAAAAATAAGTTAATGATTACTTTTGCATCCACTTCAATAGATCAAAAAAGAACATTATTCCAAAAATCGAAGCAACGTAAGTGATTTTTATTTGTTATTTGAAAGAAATTAAATGGAAAAAAGCCAGGTTTTTTTACAAATGCAACCAACATACCTTCTTCATTAACATTTTGCAATGTTTGACAATACTTAATAAAATAGCTTTATTATTACCTAAAATGTTGCAATTTAGCCTTTGTAAGTTACGCCAAACTTTCCACAGTCCATTCTCCAAAGCCTACTGACTCATAGCAAAAAAAAACCCAAAAAAACCCCAGATTTATAGTTTTGTCCTAAAAGTGATTTAAACTAAAATACCAAAAAGTTGCAAGTTTCCAGACCTCCCTTTCATACTACATTAATTTAGGAAATATTTTAATGACAGGCAATCCTAAAAGAGAAGCAGAGATGCACTATGGTTAACAGGCCAAGTTAAGAGTTTGTACAGGGAAGAAAAAACAAGTTGAAACTTTCAAACATCACAGACTTAAAGAGACACTATTAAAGGTATCATATTTCCTGCCTTCTGCTTTCACAATATATATTGTTTTCAGTTCTTGGCAGAGCAGGCTCTGCAGAAACACAACACACAGATGACACTTGAATTTGGGTTCTGCCTACCAATAGCCAGCCTTTCTCCTGGAAGTTTCTCAAAACTCTTTCAAAATTTAATTATGTGAAACTTTATCTAAATATGAAAAAACTTTATTAATCTTTATCTAAATACAGGTATGAGAAAGATCTATTTATATATGTATACAAAATGAGATTAAAACTGGGACTTGGTAGTTAGGATACTGACTCTTCAAGATGATATACAATGTGAAAAAACTATTCTACAATGCCAGGCTATGTTTTATTTTAGAAAATTAAGCTAGAGGTTTGATTTTTTTTTTTAAATAAATCAGCTATGGAAAAACTCTGTAGTACTTTCTAATTGAATATAGGTGAAAATCTGCTATAATCAGAATTTAAAACTCATCTCCCTTGCTGCCATAGATGGAGCTTTTTCTGATTCATGACAAAAGTACTGCGTAAATTAATTTTAAATGCTCAGTGCCCTCATTAAACAACTCAAATGCAAATCTAATCCTGAGATCATCTGAAACAGCTTTAGTACAGCATTAGCTCAATACACCAGACTTCTCTTGAATAATTGCTAGTGGGCACTTAACTCTTGAAAGCTGCTTTAGAAAATATCAATGGGAAAATAACAAGTCCTACAAGAAATACCTTGCAGATAACAGTTACCAATCAAGCATAAAAAGCCTGCATTCCAAAGCAGCTTGTGATATTGTTCTGGTCACCTACCTCTAACAAAGAATAATTCTCCAAGGTATTTCAGTTTTACAGAGGTTTTGTCCTGCTCCCACCATAAGCAGACAGAATTAATGATGATGATAAGGAGCACACACATCTAAGAGCAACTGGATGCAGAATTAACTTTGTCCTTTTTAATATTTCAATTTGTACTCCTGCAGGGCCAGGAGTTTCCTATAAACAGATCCCAGATTAAGAGACTTCTTATATTCTCTTTCTCCAAAAAAATTAGAAGAAAAAGCAGAGGAAATAACCCTAATTTCTCGATCAAAAGTGCAGAGGCAAATTTACAATCCCTAAATACAATAAGTTTTCCTCGATTCCCAAAGGATCCAGTTGCAATTTCCATCAGCACAGACATATATAAAATACAGAACTATACAATAATATTAAATTTTATTAAAAAAAATCTTGCCCCCACATACCAGTTTTAAGACTTGCCCAGATAATGTCCTTTTGATAATGCTATTGAGACACTGGTTTCACTGCCAGTTCTATTTTCTTGGCAGCCACTCTACACTTTATTTCAAGTATTAGCTATCATGTAATATAAATTCAGCTGTGTTTAAGAGCATACTTTAATTTAGGCAGGTACTCATCTCTCTCTTTCTCAAAGAAAGTTAATTTTATTATCATTACATATTATGGGTCATTAACAGTGAGGTACAAAGTCTGTAGCTTTTCCATGGGTATAAATACAGATACTTACAGTCGTTCAAGTTGTTTCAGGTCCTGAAAAGCTCCACGTTCTATCACACTGATCTGATTTTCTTCCAAGTGTCTGCAATTCCAGAAATACCAGTAAGTTTTAACAAAATATAAAAGCATTCCCACTTCTCCTCAAACATTATCAAAATGCTTTTCATCAATACCAGTTTTAATTGGAGATGATTAAAATAATCAGGGCAGAGGAGCACTGTTTCACTTGGTTACCAACAGGAAATTGACTCCAAATTTTCCTCCTGACCTCCACATTTGGTAAATTTTTTGTTCCCAAACTTCTGTAACCACATTTTGCTCAGAAAGGTGCCTGTCTGGAGGCTGGTGGTGACATCCCTGGGACATTGCTAATCTTTCTAGGATATTTCTGTGCCAAAATTGAGATAACTGACTTCTACAGCCCACAACAGGAACACACTCAATGGCAATGTATTTTTGTCCAGACTCCGTTCTGCACTGATTTCAAATACAAATACATATTTGTATGTATGTATTTGTATGATACAAATGCTCTGTAAGTGCTCCAAAGGGGTTCCACCCCTCAGGAGCAGCACCTGTGTGCACACAACAGGGTGCACAAACACCTGGGCCAGGTCCAGCTTTCCACTGTGGCTGATCCTGCTTTTCTCTCCACCTGACACCAACTCTTGGATAAGTTACAAGCAAAGGAGGCTGACTTCTCTCTGATTTACAGTGTGCAGGGCATGACTGCCATTCAGAAATGCCAAAATTTCTGCCACAGCAGAAATGCTCTCAATAGGGTGAAGTGGAAGCCAAGGTAGAGAGACTCCAGGAGCCCCAAGTGAGGTGTCCTTTTCCCTCCCTCCAGCACACACCCATTCCTGCTTGTGCCAGAGCACTCATGCAGAGACTGAACACCTCTGAACACTCTGTGCAAACACCTCTGAGCAGCCTGGAGCCAGTGAAGACCAGGGAAAAACACAATTCTTGCCTGTTCAGCAGCCACTCCTGCCCTCAATCCTCTGAGGATGCTCAGAGCTGTTTGACTGGATAGGAGCTGAGGGCACACTCAGCAGGAGAGTATCCACACTTGGAGATAGCACCAAGAAGATGGAAATATAAAACTACAAAACTTAAGCACAAGAAGAACGAGAGAGTCATGTTGTTACAGGACAGGGAGGAAATGGGAAAAGGATGAAACTGTAAGAGACGAAAGGAGGAGGTGCACAAAGGAGCATTTTGAACATGTGCTGTTTGCTTGAGACTGGAGGATTTTTTCTTCCTGCCCATGGCTATGGGTTTCCAGATCACTTGTTCCTAGTCCTCATTCTGATGTGTGCAAACAGGACTAGGCTAGGTTTTTAGGAACACCAGGACAGGCTGGGATTTCTGGGATTCTGGGGAATCATTGGGATTTCTGTCTTCTCACTATACCCCCCAGCAAACAGGGCAGGGAGGAAAAAAAGGGAAAATATGGGTTTAGTAACAGAATTATGAAGATACCATAAGAATAACCAAAGAAAAGTTTTATCCCAATGATTTTTGTGGCAGACACCACACTGCTCAAAGTCTGAGCAAATGAGTTACATAAACCTGGAATGAACACAGGACAAAAAGCTCCATGTAAAGATGGCAGTTGTACATTTTGGTTCTTCCTGAAGGCATAAAAGACTGCAGCAGCATTAGGCAATGTCTGGCACTATGAAAACCCAACCAAACTGAAACAACTACTGGTATTAATACAGTATAGAACATGTATTTTAATAGACTCCCAAAATGGTATTGACAGTTGGGATGGGAGCCAAGGAAATCTAAACAACTCCTCTGCTAGAGATGAAACACCACAAGAACAAAGTCTTTCCATGGATTTGAGGTGTTTGCTTAGCATACAAGAACTTGTTCACAAGTGCTAAGGTAGCTGGAGCAAAGACTCACCTTTTGCTAAACAGGACTTAGATATTACTTGAATTATCACTAAAGAACTGTAACAATTCAACAGTTGCAGCTTTAAGGGCTTTAGAAGATACTCAGAGGAAAACTTTTCATCACTAACTTAGTGGTGTTGTTTGAGGTTCATGTAGAGAAAACAGGAAACCAGGAATGACAAAGTTTGCAGACTTTGTTCAAGGCCTATCTACAGGGATGATTAAACTCTTGACAGATACTGAGATCATAAGACAGCTCCACCTGAAATCTTTGTATTTATGACTGTGTACTAGACCAAAAAAACTTACCTTGTTTCCTTGTGTTCAAGTTCTACAGCTAGTCTTGATCAACTTCTGCTTAATACTATGCAAAATGCTGTTAATGGGACTGTACCTTAAAGGAGGCAAAATCTGAAAATCCTATTTCCTAGTGTCTCAATATAATTGATGTATGCATGAGTGATTGTAAAGCAGAACAAAATCTCTACCACATGACTTATTCAAAGCTAGTAAGAGGCAACTGAACAGCTCTGAAACTACAGTCACTTCAGGGTAGAACTAAAATTTACTGCCTCACATGACAAACTGTTCAGGTTGCCTGGTTTAAAAGAACACCAACAACTGAATAATGTGCCAAAATTACTAAAATTTGATCTCTGGGATTATGGAAATTCTAAGTAGTAGCACTCTAAAATAGTCCTGTAAAAACCAGGCAAGTTTTGTGTTATACTCACAAGACACGAAGATTCTTCAGCCCCGTGAAGTCCGTCTTCGTGATTCTTGTGATGTTATTTTTTTCTAGATCCCTGCAGAGGACAAAGAAAGCAGCATTCAGACATTATAACTGACACCCACAATTCCATAATCAGACAGTATCTGCACCACTGGAGCACCCACCAGCTGCTCAAACTGTACAAACAAACATTTGCACTAAAATCTCAAAAAGCAGTCATTGATCCTGGTGCATTTTGCTTCCTCCTCCTCCATACTGTTCTCACAGATTAAGTTTCTCTCATTTTTAGTTCTAGTGTCAGTGCTCACTATATGTTTTTTTCCCCCTCGGACTACAATTGTGTATATCCAAGACCCAATTAGCACAAAAATTGAAACAAGAGTACAGGGCCTAAAATTTATTACTGTAAACCCAAGTGAGTCCAATCTGCTGCAGAAATTTTGGCCAGACAGAGCCTGAAAAAGAGGAAAACTTAGTTCAGTGGCTCCTTAGTGTGCTCCTACCCAGATGACTGAAATATTCACTGGTGCCATTGGACCTGCTTTCCCATTTTCTCCTCTCTAGACCTGCCTTTGCCAAGAACCCCTAATGTTCTGCCAGCTGAGCACATCCTGTTATTTGGCCCCAGATATTTCATGGTTTTCAGTCCTGTCCACACTGCTCTCCCTGGCCTAGTGCTATCCAACAGGGACAAGACAAACATCTGGTCTTCTTTTCTGGTCTTCATGCCATCAAAAATATGGCATGTAGACACAAAATGTATAATATTTTTGGCATAACTTTTTCAAACATTTGACATTAATCTTTCAGTGAGTCTAACATATAAGCAAGACCTTAACTGGACTGAAGCAGTATGTGATGCACTAGAGGACAGAATTAAGTGTTTAAGAATATTGGAATCTACTTCTAATGGTTATTGACAGACATCAAAATAATACTAATAAAATCCTTACATCATAAAATGGATTATAAACAGATTTTACAAACTAGAGGAGCTAGTTTATGCATCTTAGCATAAACTTTCTGTATATTACTTTTCTGTAATATAAGAAACATACTCCTGTCAGGAAAGCACAGATAGAAAGTAAGGATAAAGATAAGGAAATGAGGGGAATGTTTCAGTTACATGAACAAGACAGCCTGTACCCCTATGTGACTTATGTCAGCTGTATTTTGAAAGGTTCACTGGAGGGAAGAAACCACAAATCCTGTACAGGGCACTTTCACTGCCCATACCAGCCATTCTCTTCCATTTGTCTTTATCCTATTGATGGACTCAGGCTTTTCCCCAAGAATACCTCTGAAACACTGCCTACATCTTTTAGATTTTCCAGCTTAATTTCCTCTTCTGTTCTCAGTTCAGTTCTACCCTGGTGCATCATTAACTACTCACTGGAATGCCAGTGAGCTGATTGCAAGAAATGTTGGAAAGAATTACGTCTGGAGTAAGCAACGCGTAAATAGCTCATGTTTGACTTGCATGTTGTTCCCCATCTGCTTTTCATGGCATTCCATCACAAGCTTTCCCTTTATCTCAGAGAAGCT
Source organism: Muscicapa striata striata (assembly GCA_030060385.1). Classification (NCBI taxonomy): domain Eukaryota; kingdom Metazoa; phylum Chordata; class Aves; order Passeriformes; family Muscicapidae; genus Muscicapa; species Muscicapa striata. The sequence continues at coordinate 4,951,499 of JAREIS010000050.1, read as the reverse complement.
CTAGCAAAACACAGAATTAAGCTGGTTGGAATCCCCCAAGGCAGAGAGGAGCCAGCCAAGGGACATGGAGCAACATGGTGTCCATGGCCCCAGTTTTTGTGTATTTTGGTAAGGCTTGATCCCAGCACAGCTTTACTTGGCTTCAACAAGGGCATGCAGAGCCACCATTCCTGCCATCCACAGAGCAGCCTCTCCACCACACCCAGTCTGAGACACCAGTCCCACACAAGCACAGTTCCTCTCTGCTTTCAGCCCCAGGAACTCTCAAACATTCTTCCCCTGGGGAAATCTGCAGTGCTCTGTTCTGAAAGACTAACATTCCTTGATCAACACTCATCTTGAGATTGCTTTTTCCTCTACTCATGCAGATTGGCACAGCCTATCCTGTATACACAATATCAATCATCCTATTAATCACTTACAAAGTTTAGTGTCTCAGTGAAAGGTTTCCATTTCTGTTATTCCAATTACTTGCACCATGCCCTAACCTTAAGAGAAACATTCCTCATGAAGTTCACTTTGCTCAAACCATAACTGCAGCCTCTGTCTGTTTTAAAAAACAGTGTTTACCTTGTGAACATTTGCCTTTTCCAGCGTGCTCAGCCTCAAGGCTTATCTGCCATTTGAAGAAAAACAGACTAAAACTGTGATGAACTACGTAAAATTTCCTCCTCCTGTTCACAGTAGGTCTAACACTGCTGCAAAGCAGCAGACTGCCACAGGTTACCCCATTAGTCAATTAAACTTTGTGACTCTGAAGTTACTGAACTAATGCAGACATTAGTGGTTTACAGCTGGTATTTGTGGGCAACATAATATTTTATGTTTCCTTTATAAAGTTTGGCAGCTGATTACGGGCTCACTAGTGGGTTTCAACTACAAAGAGCTAAACCTTAACATGTAATCTTGGTTGGCTTTCAAACACATCAGTGTTCAAAAGGACTCTTGGAACCAAACAGATTTCTTGGAAAAGAAATCATTCAGGTCTAAGATATAAGGAAAATAATATCGTGAAGGCAAATTTAATTTATATTTCACTTCAACACGTATCTATATCCAGATGAAATAATTCTACATAATATTCTTACTGTGCAGAATCCCTGCATTTTTCGGTTGTATGTGGGGCCAAGCAGATCTTGAATCCTACTCAACAATCTCTCCCACAGGACCAGCTACTACTCTTGGACATTTCACATTCAAATAAGACAGTCTAATCAATTAAAAACGTCCAAGAAAACTCCATTAAGGAATACAGGTCTCTTCTGAAGTGCCAGCAGCAAATCTGATTATCATTCCATTAAAAAGAAATCAGAAATTATATCTGTACCAGCTTGAGTAAAGCTCTTGACATCAGGTCTGCCCTGTCATTTATTAATTTATTTTAGCATAATTTGTAGGGTAAAGCATGATAACAATAATGCAGCTACAGTGGTAGCTTTAAGAAAACAGATGTAGAAGGAATTATTTCAGTGAGAATAGAAATATTAATTGGACTAGAATGGTATAAGACATCATGAAAGTGAGTTCAGATGAGCTATTAAGGGAGCTTTACTCATAAACATGTCCTGCTATGTTCTAATAACAATTTAATTCAACACATATTTTGTAGATGCTGAAGATTGAGTCACACAATGTACACACTTATTACAAACAGGGATGCTCGGAGCAACTGGAGCAAATCCTGCCTCATTGCAATAATTCCTCTGAATTGCTTCATCTTTCATTCTTCTGTAAAGACAATCCAGTGAATTTAAGACAGACTTTTCAATGTCTTAAAGCACCAACATTCCCAGGAGCGTGTCAGGAGAGCACAGATTTCCTCTGTTACATTTCAATTGATAATTATTCTGTTCAACCACTCAACTCTTCCAAAACATCCGGATGCTGTTGTCAGCCCCACCCTCCTCCTTGGACTGGATCAAGCTAATGACTGGAGAAGTAAATCCACTTGTCTCTTCACACTTTGTGCTGCAGCCCTTCTGGGCTCTCCAGCCATGGCAAACCCAAACCCTGGACAGCTCAGAGCCTCCCTCCCCTCTGATGCACAAAACCAGGACTGAGTCTGACCCCCATCGCCCCCACAACCAGCAGTGCAGCTCTTACACAAGGGCCAACAACAGCAATCAGATGCTGAAGTCTTGCACAATCTTCAGCTCAGTGATTCAGTAGATATGTATAAATAAAATACCTGATCTAACGTTCCAAATCTTTTATATACAAGGATACAAAAATTCAAAGCAACACTACTGGATTGTAGCAAGCTCCTATTGCAGTCAGAGGTTATTTTTCTACCATCTGAACCCTCTCTCGATTATAATATCCAAGAAAATCTGGATAATAAAGTTTGGCCCTCATCATAGTTGTGAATCTTAAACAAACCCATGTCAATCCCTAACTTAATTCCTCAACATCTTCCAAACTATAAGTTTGGGGTCCTTCAATAAGCTGCTCATTTTAGAGCTCTGGTTGCCCACTTATATTTTTCCAGGCACACAAAAGCCAAACTGAAGAGTCTTACTAAGCACAAACCAGGTCTCTCTACAATTCTCTAACGGTTTGGTTTCACAGCCTCAAATACACAGGCACTTCACAAGTTCATGGGTACAAAAAAACCATTCTCATTCTGATGTTCTCACTGCTAATGCTGTGTTTGCTTTAAGATGAGGTTCTATTCTGTGCTTTAAAACAAACAAACAAACAATAAATTTTTCTGATCTCAAAAACTACCAGACTTCAGGCCTAAATCTGTTACCTTTTGGTCAGAAAAGAAATTGCCTAAATTTAGCTCCCTTTCTAGAAGGAACACAGTTGTGGGATTTAGTTAAAGCCATCTATTATCACTAAGTGCTCAAGAACAACAAATTTGTCTGTTTCAGAGAATTCTCAGGTGCCCATCTGGCAAGAAGTGACATTCCTAACAACAAAAATGAAGATACTTGATGCTCAACAATTTCATGGTATTTGATTTTGCATTTCAGTGACAAACAGTCCTAGATGGGCAGTACTTTGAAAAATATTTATTATCTAATTAATATGATTTGTCTTTATCCTAAGATTACATTACACAAAATGAAAATCCATGGAAAACAGAAAAAAGCCTTCTATCTAAGGAGAAGAAGCACCAGACTTAATTACAGTCCTCAGATATTTCTTCATTTACATCAATAAAGAATTCAATAAGAGCAGTAGAGAAGCTCATCTCAAAAAGAGCAGTAGGGAAACTGTATTCAAGGAAAAATTAAATACACTTCAAAACACAGCTCTTACCCAAGTTAAACAGCACTAGGATTCTTTCCTGTCCAGCTGCTTCCTTAGTAAGGTAAATATTCATTTCTAGTCACAGAACCTCAAACACAAAGTTTAGTTTCTGTTCCTGTTACATTTTCAAAGTGGTTACCACACACTAGTTCAAAGCTACAAACATTTGTCACAGGAGGGACAAACAAATCAGCCCAGAACCCAACACTCTGAAAGGAATCTTGATTCAACCAACACCCACAATCTACAGGGAAGATGCATTTCTCTTCACCTCATTTTTGGTATTTTCCAAGATGGAATACCTAAAATTTGTGTGTCACAGAACAAGCCTAGGAACTAATAAAAACCCCCCTTGTTCCCCCTAAAAACAGGTCAGGATCCAACACACCATCTAGAATTCCCATCAAAACAAACCTCACCTGGGACACAATTCATGTAACTTCCAAATGTTCATGAAGAACAGAAGAAAAATAATTTCCCAGGAAACTTAAGAGCACCTGTTTTGAAGTGATAGCACACATCCTTGGCTATGATTAATTTGTACCACATTCCAAAGGGTTTATTTTAAATGGCAAATCTACATTGAAAACGTGGGAGCTAAAATTCAAGTGATAATGAATTAATCCAGATTCCTGGACCTAAGGAGTTCCTGATGTTTCTCATTAGCCCAATTCCTCCAAGTAACTGAAGCAGCCCTCAGTCCTGAGAAAGGAGGCTTTTTCTGTGCCACTGCACTGCTAAAGGACTTTGTCAGCCCAAAGCAGCCTGAGTGACAGCTGAGACATCCCCTGGAAGTTTTTCTGTGCTTTGCTTTCCCCATCCCCAGTCACCACGATCCCAAACACAGCACCTGGGCTGGAACAAACCTGCATTCTCACAGCAATGAATTTTTTTCACCCTTGACCTGGCTACCTCTTGCACTCCAGAAACTTAAAGCCATGAGGAAAACCTTCTTGATTTTTAGGAAAGCTCCCTTCAGGGCTGGAGGCAAAAAGCTGTTCAGTAAAGCCTCCCCTCTTTAGGAGTGCTTTAGTTCTTGGTTTGGGAACATGCTAAATCCAGGACAGGAACAAAAATCCACCCCATGTGTGAATGTACCCACACAGCAGATTCTGGCTGCCCTTTCCAGTCCTCACACACCCAGTATCTGTTTTATTATTTTAACTATTTTCCAGGGCTTCTTCTGTGCATCTAATTTTCTTTAATGGGTATGAACTGCCACCAGCCTCTTAACCTTAAATGACCATAATTCCCACCAGAAAGCACTTGGCAATTCTCTCTTTTGCCTTCAATCCAAGAACTTCAAAGTTACTGTGATAAACTACTCAATTATAACACTATCCTGAAGCCCTCTGGCAGCACAATCTGCATATCTTCAGATTGAACATATTTTAATCTCAAGTTTTGCAATGCAGGAAATGAATTCCTGGGACTGGATTTTATGAAATACACAAATTCCACTAGTTTCCAAATCACATGGGCAAGTATGAACATCACTTCTAAAGAAAGACAAAAACTTCAAAATCATATTCAGCTGAGGTAACTCCATTTAAAAAAAGGAAAAACAGTACATTTCATCTCTATAAGACTCAAGTTATGTTTTTCTTCTAAACAGCTGACTTTGCAAAGGAGCATGAGAATTTATTTTTATTTCTACCAAGCTCTAGGAAGACTGACACTCTCTGAACATTTCACATCATTTAGTTCAATAGAAGAAAAATATTCAAAGACCTCAGTCTGAGAGGAAACAAACCCATGCAACAATCCCAGGTGAGGTACTGCATGAGCAGGAAGATGCTTTGCAGCAAAGTCTCCTGGAGTCCCATTGTGCCCCAAAACTCCAGCAGTGGCCCTTGAAGCAGCAAAGGCCACCTCAACCCCACACAGAGGGGTTTGAGAATTTGGAAGAATTCACTGCTGCCTTGTCCTGTGGATGTTTAGACAGGCCATCTGCAATAGTGGGTCAGTGCAGGCTCTCCAGGACAGGAAGGAGACTGTGAGGAAGCTGTCTGATGACATTTGAACAGAGGCTGAGACACCTGGGTTTGTTGAACTTAAATTAAAGAAAGGTTAAGGAGAGATCCTACTGCAAACTACAACCAGCAGCTCAGAGACTATAGATCCCTTTGCCTGATCTGCAGTAAGACAAGCCACAGGTGGAAAAACATCAGGAGAGAAAAAAACCAAGCCCTGCCACAGCCACCAGTTCTTTCTAAATATTCTGCATAGTTTCAGCAAAGAGAACAGCACAGCAGAACTGGGATCCAGCAATGTGAACATCTCATACAACAGTAACAATCAACTCACAGTTCAACATTTCATCATTTTTGCTGTAGTTGTTGGATACCATGTATGTGCCACTGGATAGTTTCAGTCCTCAGGAAAATTTAAACAGCAATTAAACAGCCACACAATAGCTGGAGTGTGCAAATCCCATGCTGCAGTCCATCACGTTTTTGTACACGACAGCTTTTAATTCAGAAAAGGTTAGATCCTCTGTTCTGATTACTGAAGGCTTTCAGGTATGAGTCAGACTGTTTTCTTTCTGTCTGAACAATGAGGAAAACGGACCTTCGAGGTTAAGTGCCCTCATTTTGTGAATAAGTTGTCCATTCTTAAGCCCATTACAGCAGTGCTTGGTTAAGAACACACATTAAGTGTCCAAATGATCTGGAACTGCTTGCAGACAACACACTTCTGCCCTTATCCTTATAAAAATAAGTAAAAAATATCTGGCAAACTATAAATGTTAAGAAATATCCAGGGAAAAAAAAAAAAAGTTGTGCAGTGGCTGAATTCCCTACAGCAGACAGCAGTCATACCAAGGAAGTCATACCAAGGCCCACAGAAAGCAGCATAATGGATTGAGTAATTCAAGTATTCTGCTTCTTCCAAGGAAATACATGTTTGTCTCAGCCTGCAGGAATTCCTGTCTAATTATTAGAGTGTAAAGGTTTTATTATCCACATAAAGGAATCATTATGCTGACAGCATAATGTTGAACAGTACATTTTACACTCCTATGTCCTTCACCTCTGTCCCCAGAGTCCTGTACTTGCTCTTGATGTGTTCCAGATCTCCTCTGGCAGTGTCACCTGTGCCCTGGTGAAAGACAGAGACACTGCAGGAAGAACAAAAGGGGTGGAGGTTGTCCTGGCCCTTCCTCGTGTGCCAGTGCACACCTGGTGATGGAGCTCCAGCACAGGAGGCAGAGGACAAACAGCACCCAGGAGTGCAGAAACACTGCCCAAAGTGATGGCCTGAGCAAAGTGAAAGCCCCTCTGGAGCTCAAGCTAGCAAAGGTCATCAAGAAAAGCTCCTAGCAGAGCATTAGCTATAAATAATAAACAAGATGTGATGGTTCAGTGACAGACTGAGGTGCTCAGAGCCTTCCCCAGCACAGTCTCCAATGTTCTTGTGTTCAAGGAGGAGAGGAACAGCCAGGAGTGGCAGAGGATCAAGTCAAGCATCACTTGAGAGCTCCTGACCTGAACAAGCCTGCAGGAAGGCAGGACACCTCTGCTGGTGCAGAGATCAGCCTGACACAGCTCAGCCTCCCCCTGGCACCTCCAACACAGGCAAGTATCACCTCTGCCTTCAAAAGGTTTAAAAGCACAACATGGCAAAGTGCAGGCTGGCCAGCAGCAGCCTCAGTTGGGTACTGGAAAAGTCACTGAAAATACTACAGGAGGCAATTTCTGGTTTTCAGAACCCAAAGGGACATGACTTCCATGTTCTGCTTTGAGCAGAGGCTGAACCAGGACATCTCACAAAGTCCTTTTCAACCTTAAAAATTCCATGATTCTACATTTCTCCAAAGGAAAAGAGCAAAACAAGTATTTGTTGTCTTCTGTTTTGGGGGGGGAGTTCAGGGAATAGAAGAAAACTTTAAATATGAAGCATAAAAAAAAATAGAAGATACTTTAAAGTACAGCTGCAACAGAAACATGGTTTAACATGAAGAAGGCAGGATATGCACATCATCAAGAGAAGTAAGTACAGTTCTGTGTCAGATTAGCTCAAGCACCATTTTAACTCACACTAAAAAAATAAAACCCAGAGTTAACAACTGCACATAGAAAAGGTCACTTTTTTTTACTTCTTTTCAATTCTTGATCTTGTTTAGCCATTCCTACTTAACTCCTACAACTGTAGCTGTTCTTTCATGTCCAGCAGGACTGGCTGGTTACACAAATTTCAGGTGGTCAGACCAGCCCAGTGCTATTCCAAAGCTCAGACTGCCCCTAAGGCAGAAATCAGACCATGTCCAGCATTCTCTGGGCCATATTTTCACTCAGCTACCACACGGACAATCTCATCAGGATATGAACAAAAATGTGCCTTTGCTTCAATGTTTGACACTTCTGGACCCATCTGGGCAAAAAGCATTTATTTTTTTTTTGCTGCAAACTTCAGCAAAACACACATTGCTCTAATTTTGCATTTCACTTAACAGTGTGGTGTGTGGCTGAATAGATCACAGTGAAGAAACTGCAGTGTTTGGGTGCTCTTTACTAATACAGACAACCTGATATTTCAGACTTGCAATATTTCACACCTGCTCCTGACTGCTGTAAATTCTTGGTAACTTGGAAAGACATTCTACGAACAAGCAAATTATTTTAGTGAAGCCTGGCATGAAAATCAAGCCTTGATTTCATCACCCTGCTCACTTTCAGACATGCACAGACTAGAAACCCTTCCCAGATCTGTTCCTGGAAAGGTAAGAGAGATCTCTGTTTATGTTTAGGGTTTTTCTTTTTGTTGCTGTTCAGGGTTTTGGTTTTTTAATGTAAAAAGCATCCAGTTTCACCAACTGTACTCATTCCTAGCACCACCACGCTGAGTGTAACGTGTCTGCAGAGGCCACTGAGGAGCAAAGGAAGCCAAAACGTTGCAATAAAATGCGTAGGACAGTTTTAATATGTAAAATGAATTTTGAAGGAAGGGTTGTATTGACTTGATGTTAACAACCAGATGTTGCAAGCAATTTACAAGCAATTTTCTTCACTCTTGAGTAGATTCCCACCTTCCTCGTCCTCCATCCTCATCCCACTTTTGCTTTTTTACTTGCTGCAGTAAAGCTGAATTAATTTCACAATGTTTGCTAAATGAACACAAAACTCGAGTTTTTCTAAAGCCTTTGCACAGAAATCTGATGTTTCAAGTTACTGAAACTCCTCATGCTTATAAAACCACTTTGCACTAACCCTGCTGCATACATGAGGGCTATGGAAGAACCAACTTGGAAACTGTCTGTTCTATAAAATGAAGTTAACATCAACTGGGAACAATCCATTTTCTTCTTCTAAAAGACTTCATAAGCAATTAGCTAAAGAACTTTCCAGGGCGGGGGGAAAGGAACATAAAACCAAATCCAATGCCAAACAAACCCCCCAAAATCCATAAAACACTTCTGATTGCTCTTATCTTCTGCTGCCTTTTCACATGTTATCTATTAAAACTCAAAGCTCCAAGGGATCATTGGGTTGTTTCCTACACTTTCACATTCTTATCTGAGAAACTTATATCCAGATGTGTGTTTTCTTCTCTCTGAAGAACCAGCCTTTCCCTTAGGGCTTTATTTCTCAGTATCTATTTCCACTTCTGGAAAACAAGTTCTCTTTGCTCAAGAATTTCCCTTCCATCTTTTTTATTTTTTTTTTCTTCACCTCTTTTTTCTGTTCTCCAGCTAGCCTCCCTGCTGCATTTATCTAGGCATTTCAGAAATGCACAATTGCTCCCCTGTATCATTCCCCCACAATGAGTTCTCTTTTTTGCTGCCCAGTGTATTCTCAAAACCCCATCTCTAACCAGCTCTACCACTTCAAGAGGATGAGACTGCCAGGGCCTCTTCTCACCACTCTACAACTATTTCACACAAGCTTGTGACCCAGAGGCTCCCACATTGCTCAGTGATGCTGTAAGCACTGCTGCCCTCCCCAAACAAAGATGTTTCATCCAGGTTTTGCCAAAATCAGCATTTCAAAAAAAAAAAGTTTCTAATATAATGCCTCCCCAGTCTAAACAAAACCATCACACAGACAAAAGACAAAATTGGAGAAAATCCATGAGTCAAGTTCCCACTAAAGTCCAGGCAAAACGTGCTTTAGGACAAACAGGAAGGCACAAGGCACATAAACTGCCTTCTGGACTCATCTTCTCCTTCTGAAATTTCTCAGAGTCATATTTAAACAACACAACTGCTTTAATTAAACATTGCTGTCTCCATACATTGCTGTGGACAAGCAGTACATACATATGCAGGATTACTTTAATGGGCTGCATGTCCTGGGATCACATCTGTTATGTGAACTTTATATGCTACACACTCTGTCCTAAACCAGAGAGAATGGACAAACTGCTGTTTGCTAATTCCGTATTGGGAGAGCAAAAAAATCATTCATGTAAAATTAAATTATATTCTTACATAGGGAATGTGTAACAATGCAGGATTTCTTTGTTCCTTCACCTTGGATAAGACAGCACATCCCAAGGAACACGATATAAAATTCTAAGGAAGAGTCTTCTGTTTTTTGGACAAGACTTTTGTAATCTTCAAAGGAAAATTAAAGTCAAGAATTGGAATACTTTCTATTTTGGGACAAATTGTTTGTAGAAAAACTCTTCCAAGTGAGTCAAAATCCTTTCATTAGGGTGGTATCTTGTAACATATGACACTGCATTTAATGCTAACACTGAATACCCTCTTAGGCAGACAGACAACCAAGTACTACATCAACTTAAAAAGCTGCTAAAATATTTGAAGAAGTGCTCAATATTGCCCAGTGCACACTAAGTGCAAATGTCAGAGATGACAACTCAGTAGGACAGTTTTGCTAAACTGCCTTAAGGTACTTGGTTTTACTCTGACCTGAAAAAGTGAGGAAGGCTCACAACTCATGGTATCATTTGAAACTTTCAGGATTATTTATTGGGTCCCACAACAACATACACCAGTAACACCTCACAGTCTACTAACACTTGCATTCTGCACCAGTTAATTATCACATTCCTTGCCTGCCACAGGAGAAAAGGAAAAAGACCAAAGGAAAAAATAAGGATTCAGGAATAGTCTCTAACTATTAGCATGCATAAGCATGCACCTTGCTTCTGCTATCAAAATTTTCCTAATAGTTACATGCTTATCTTTTGACATGTTTCATGAGAAACTTGATTTCCCCTCAATTCTGTGCTTCTCTCTCCCCACTGAAATAGCCAACCTTGACAGAATCCAGCTCTTGAAATAAAATTTGGAGACAGACATTAAAAGCTGCATTTGATAGTGCTCTGATCTTGGAGATCAGAACCTCATCTCCACTCTAAATGAAATTTATTACCATTTCTGTTGTCATGCCTAGAAGCACCTATACAATAGATAAAGATTTCTTCCTATTGAGCAGGGGGGAAACAAAGATTTCCCAAAGGATTGTCTGCAAAGAAAAAAAGAGCAAAGGGATGAAGGCAAGCAGATGAAACAGAGCTGATGAGTACAGCAGGCACTGTCCTCAACTCCAATACTGTTTGGTTCTTTTTAAACAAGGACTGCTTATCTCAAGAAACAGCATCAGACTGGAAGGAAAAAGAATATATGTAACAAAAATGGAGTTCATCACCATCCTCCCCACACTTTCTACAAGCATGTTGACTGGCTATTAAAAATGGGTTACTGATCTCCAAATCACTGACCTCCAGAGCATTCTACCCTCCCCTTCCATGGAGCCCTGCCTGAAACAGAATCACCAATCTGTGTCTCTGTAGAATAAAACAGCTGTCCAGGTGCAGAGAAAACATTCTGGGGGACTGCAGGCAGCTCTGGTGTCCTGCTGCTGTGGGTGACTGCTGGGATGCAGAGCCACAGCACCATGTCACCACTGTGTCCCCACACCACAGAGGAGGGGTAATTCATTCCTGAATACAACACTGACTCCAATTAATTCCTAAATACAGCACTGCTGCCCCAAAACACACTGACCATGGGTGCACAGGGCAGCCAGTGAGGTCCCAACAGGGATAACATGCCCCAAAACCCTCAGTGCTGCCTGGGCTCCAAAAACATGTACAGGTGTTTGGGAGTCCCTATCTCTGCTCTGGTTCTGACTCCACCAGGCTGGTCCCTCTCCAGCAGCTGCAGCAGGAACAAAGCAGGCACAGCATCCTCCAGGCAGGAGGCACACAGGACTCAGCTCAGGAGTCCCTTGGACAGAAAGTTCAGAATCATTTCTGCAACAGTATTGCAACTATTGAGGAAAACAGGTAAAAAATGAACTGCTGGGTAACATCAATTCTACAATCAATTTAGAAGCAAATTTCAGATAGATTTTAAAGACTGATCAATGGAAAGTCAAGACAAGACCAGCTTTAAAACTGAGTTTTCTGCCTCATTTTAACCACACTCATGTTCACCAGTGACAGCAAAGGAGATTTGATCCAATGGCTACATTTTCATTTCTACCTGAGAGACAAGATTAGGGCCTTAGAAAAAAAAGTACATCACAAATAGAAAGGTAAAATCTAATTGCAAGCTCCAGAAATCTATCAATCACAAGATTAAAAACATATATTGCAGCCATCAAACAGATGGTGTAAAAGTGAAATACAAAAATTTATTCTGACAGAGACAACTGACAGACCAGGTTCAGTTTCAGGGGGGGAAAAAAAGGCTGAAAATAACTGGAGGAGGTAAGAATCAGCCTCTTAAACTCCCTTTTCTGTGGAGATGGCCTTCAACTCAATCTCAGATTTACTGAGTACAGAGCACAGACCTGTTCCCCTTATCTTTGATGCATTTAATACCATTAGACAAACTGTCAGCTGCTTACAAGGCCATTTGCTAATGGGGAAGAAGCAGTTCTTGCCATTGACAAGATCCATTCGAGATCTTAAATGATGACATGTCTGACTAGGCAAACACTGAAAACAGACTTGGAAATAAAGCATTACAGATCTCTGGAGAAAAGACTTGGAAAACACTGAAAACAGAGCAGCCTGGACCATATTGTAACCCAAATATGACTGGAACCCAGCCTTTTATTATCCTGAATATGATTTGAACAACAAAAAAAAAAAAGTAGAATTGATATAGCTTTACACTGGCAAACAAAACCTGTTAGTGAACATAAGAGTGATGGGAGTCACCACAGCAGTCCTAGATCAAAATCCATATCATGTTATGCTGAAACACTTGAATCAATGAGAACTTCTAGAAGCTTCCTGAGATTTCAGCAGCAGCAAAAAGGAGCCAAGGACAGGAGGCACATTTCCACCAGCCTGTCCCTCAGACCTCCCAAGAGCACAGGGAACAGAAGTGATCTCTGTTAGAACAGTTCCTGACCACCACTGCTCCCACCTGCACCCTGCAGCAGGAAGGCACAGGTTATAAACACAGACTGACAATCACCTGAAGGAGCCTCTGCCACACATCCCTGGCAGTCAGTCATTCTCCTGCATGTTGACAACATTATTTTTTTCTTCAAAAAGTTTTGCCCCTTGAGGTTCACATTCGCTTTGCTCCCCAAACTTATCTTCCTTCCTCACTTGAAGTTATAAGCTTGCTGTGTCTCCTCCTCCCTGAGGAGGACAAACACCACTGTTTTGTCTTGCAGGAGTGGAAAATAAACCCAACAGGGAAAGAGAAGCCCCTTCAGAGAGCTGGGGACCACAAGATGTGTGGGTGGATTCCTACAGGTGCTCCCTCTGCCACACTGTGGGAAACCAAGCATGAGGGGCACCACACAAACTTTATCAAGGGTTTTGGGAAATGAAGCTTCAACTTATTTGAGCTGTTAGTTCCTGGAAGGGAACACATCATGATTTAAGCCTTCTGAACAGTCTCTGCAGTAAACAAGCTTACTTCTCTGCATGCAGTCACTGAAATTATTCACTGAATATCCTTATTAGAGACAAGTTCTTTTCCCTCATTATCACTATCCCCAAACATCTTGTGAGATTTTTTGTAAGAAAATAATTTTTCTCTGCTCTGTGGAAGTTGAAGAATAGCCTAAATACTCTTGAAAACACAGACAACAAATATCAGAAGTCAATGTCCACACAGGACAAACTACTTTTGTTTTAAACACAACTGGAAATGCTTGTAGCCTGGGAGTGACATTCCAAAAGATTCCAAATTCACTATAAAGGTCAAACGACAGTGCACAACACAAGGAGTTCATACAACTATTATGCCAATAAAAGAGTATTAGGATTTACTTTTTTTTGGCCTCACATCCCTAAAGGTAATACCTGTATTCTTGGCTATATGCCTCCCTAAACCCAATGCACAAATTCTAGGGATATAAAAACAATCCTCATCTGTATTTTAGGACTTCCTAAAAGACAGCAGCTGCTCTTTAGAGGGGCAATTTTGCTTTGGCCTAATTCCTTTGCATGAATCAATACTCAGCTGCAAAAGTAAGAATACGAATAAAACTAAATAGTCTCAGAGAAGCTCATTAAGAAGTTCTGCAGGAAGTAGCCTGGTCTCTTTCATCTCAAAATCTAATCCAAATTTGTGCAAATAAATACAGGCAACATAACAATGGCCACTACTTGCTTCTGCAGCTACCAATTTACAACAGCTAATTTCATCCTCCTTCCTGCTACCATTGCTTCAAAATCATGTCTCAAATTTAACAGCACCAGACTGATCCTACCCAAGTTTGTGCCAACATCCACTCAAGCACTACTAGTCAAGAGTTGCACTAGGAAAGGGAAGTATCCCCATTAAATCAGGGAACTCAGCTGAGTTTTCCCAGCAGCAGTCCTTCCAAGAGCAAGCTTTTCCAAGCCAAAGCCATGTACATCCACTTACTGACACATGACCTAGGGAAAAATATCTGAGAAATGCTCCATGCAAGGTTTTGGAGACAATTACTACAAACAAATGAGTGGTAATCCCTAGTGGGAAGAACTCTAGAAAAGCAGAATGTCAGTGTAAGAGTCACATAATTATATTTGCATGTGTTTAACATTGCCTTCTGCAGGAATATGGAATCATTCAAGACAGGAGCTGAGATTTAATTTGGAGACAGAAATCAGGAAGTTGAAGACTTATTACAAGCCAGTGCAACTTCAGCAGCTCCATGCACCTAGGCCAAAACCACCATAATAATATATTTGTGTAACAGAAACCCCAGACCACATGAAAACTCAGGAGTAAGCAGATGACTAAGCTTCTAAATTGCACCTAAATGTGGACACACTCAATTTAGCTGCTCAGACATAGCACAGAACAGATTAGTCCTGCAAGCTTTATCAACTTAGCAAGGTAAAGAATGCTTCAAATGAAAGACAAAACAAAGCAATGACTAACACAGGAGAGCTATCAATTAAACAAGAGCCTAAGCCACCAAACATAAACTCATCAGGAACTCAAACATGGTTAAATTCTCCAAAGAAGCTTTTATACATATATAATGTGCTGCTAACAGACAGGGAGATAACCAGGCATGAATGGGAGGAAAAACACAAAGGCTCATGCTTCACATTCAAACAGAAGGCAGACACTGACCCAGAAGACTTCTGAGCAGGGTCTCAGTATCACTTGTTCCTTTCAGAGCTGAAAACTCAACTGTCAGGCAGGTGGCTTTGATCTGCTCACTGCATTTATGCATCATCTCAAACTAAACGTGGCTATCAGCATTATTAAGTGTTATAAACAGCCACATGTATAATATTCTACATATATAGAAAACATTTCCACTGAAGGAAATTATAGATAATCACATCCAAGAATTGAAGCACAGCTAAGGAAACTCTGATTATGGGAGTTTGATGAAGCAATCCTAAGGAACATTTCAGAAAGGTAAAATATTTGGGATTCTCACGGATGTGTTTACATAACCTTAAATTTTCTTCCTTTATTAGGCAAAAATGTCTTATCAGTTGCCCAGCTAAAAGATAAGAATCACTGTGCCCACTCCAGAGGTTATCTAATAAATTACCAGTTTTTCTCCAAAACACAAGAATTCTATCAACTTCTGTTTTTGGTAGAGTGCTAAGTTGCTTCACAAGTGTGGGAGGGATCAGTAAATACAAACAACAACCACAAGGGCAGCTCTACCATCCTGCTCAAGGGCCTCTGAGGAGCATCATGTTCTGCAACGTGAGGACATATTGCAAATATGGAATAGGATGGTTATCCTGAGCATTCCTTCTCCAGAATAAGGATAATTGAAAGTCACTCCTGGAAGTGTCAAGGATTTGCTTCACCACTTATTTTCTCCAGACTGAGTCATTTCATTGTGCAGCAGGACAGTTTTCACCTCTTTTGAGTCCTTCATGAGAGCTGAGCCAAAACTTCCATCTCAACCACACAATTAGAAGACTATCATAGAATGTAATAACAAGGTAAAAACTGCAACACAAACCTAACACTTGCTCTATTTGCAAGGCTACTATTAAAGATTAAAAAAAAAATTAAACATTAAAAAAGAAAGTCTGGGATTTTTTTTATAACTCTGTTTCTGGGATCACCAGTTAATCTGTGGATTTCCTTCAAGGTAGAAAACACAGCACAAACCTACAGACCTTCAAAGTGTTCAGGAAAAAAAATAAATCAAGCATGCATCTCATTTCTCATGAAGAATCAAAGCTAGTTCATTTAACAGAACTTCTCAATAAGAAATTATTTTTCCCCTAAAGATATTTCCCATTGTTTCCTTAATGCTGTATTTTCAGTTTTCCTGGGTTTCATATTAACACAAATTTGAATAATATTTAACTTGGCTCCACTAGCCCAAACAATCTGTAACATTTGTCCAAACATAACTCTAAAAGCTTGGTGGCAAAATATTTTAAGTGATGCCATTAGATCTCTTACTAATTAAAGCAAAAAGTTTCCGACTTGAACAGGTATGGAGAATTTTTAGCTCAGGAGAATGCAGAAAGAAATAAATACCTTTCCAGAGCATAACAGTTTGAAAAGGCACTTCGTGTGTGGCCATCAAAAAACTTGTTAAAATTATTTTCCCAACATATAAACATTTCTCCGAGATAAAAAATATTTTTGTGATTTCAGATATGATCAATTTGGTCTTATTTACATGCTAAACATACTAGTAAGAATATTA
Source organism: Muscicapa striata striata (assembly GCA_030060385.1). Classification (NCBI taxonomy): domain Eukaryota; kingdom Metazoa; phylum Chordata; class Aves; order Passeriformes; family Muscicapidae; genus Muscicapa; species Muscicapa striata. The sequence continues at coordinate 4,935,171 of JAREIS010000050.1, read as the reverse complement.
CACATCAACCCACTGTTATGTCATAAATAGTTACAGGTTGCTGTGGACCACAGGGCAAAACGAGATCCTCTGATATATCCTGTGGCTGACTGATGTTTCACCTATGAGCAGAATTCAGACTCGGAGGAATAGAGTCTTTTCTCTCTACTGCTTACATTAGAAAACCCAATTTAGTGCAATTAGTAGAAATCTAGATTTCAAAGAACTGATACAAGCTTTAAAGCAGATGTAATGAAGATGTTGGTGAACACTGCAAAAACAGTGAAAGGCTCACAATGGACTGACAGAACTGAAAACTGAAAACAGTATTTAAAATGCAGATAAAGTGTTACCACATGACCTTCTGTATCCTATTTCCATAAGGTTTCAGCCACTGAAAGATCCAACAATACACTATTTATATATGTAAAAAAACCCCAAACAAACCATCCAACACAGCTACATTTTAGATTTATCAGTGGTGGTATCTCTAAGGTTAAATGTTCAAACTGAATATTGTGAAATCGCTACTATTGTTCTTTTCACAGCCATTAATCTAAAATTAAAATCTGTAAATAACACCAAAAAGAACAAGACCAAGACAGTGATTATGCTCTCCTTCATTCTTTTTAACACTTAATCTGCCAAGGCCAAGAGCTGCCTTCTTCTGGCTCAGCTTTCTGCAGCAGGCAAGCAAAGTTCACATCTCTGTGATGTTCATTCTCGCAAATGAAACCCAGTAACAACATGAATTCAGCCCCCCTGCAACTCCAACTATAACAAATTACCATTTATGAAATGGTTCTCAGGCGGCCAACTAACCTTGTGCTTGTGAATCATTTTAACCTGCAATTTAAAAGTTTAATTCTAGCCTTTAACTCTTTAAACCATTCACACACCTCACCAGTGAAGCACACAAACCACCCGTGTTATCACACATACTTGGCATGCTCCCCTGGTACTGGATTGTTGTGGGGTTTGTTCCAGATTTGGGGGGTTTGGTCTCTAAAATGCCAGGTTGCTACCCACCATTTTTAGAGTACACAGTTTCAGGCAGAGAAGTTCAGGTTTCTATAGCACTGACATCTGAAAGCTATTGCTCACACAGCTGAGGTTAAAAGGAGGGCTGATATGGCCACAAAACATTAAAGGTTGTAGAATAGCATAGTAAGAAAGCTGCATATTGCTATCATTTAAGAGCTCTCAGCACTATAAAATGCATTTAGAAACAGCCAAGGATTCTATAAAATTTCATTCTGGGACAGAACTTAGCCTTTAGGAGGGCTCTTTGCACACAAACTTTGTTTGCTTAGTAACCTCATCCAGCTTTCTTCCTCGGAGGAAAAACTGCCTGAGAATTTGAAGTTTCCCCAAGTCTACGACCCAGAAGGAAATAAAACAGGAAGTCAGGCCATACAATCTACAGCATTTGCTTACAAGTTCAAAAACATTTCACGTTATGGGCTAATCCACATGAGGCACAACTGAGTGCGCTCTCCTGGGGTCACCCCGGAGCGCCGTGCGGAGGCTCAGTTTAACATTGCTCCCTGGACATGTCCCTGTCCCGGACCGACAAAGGCTCAGTTTAACATTGCTCCCTGGACATGTCCCTGTCCCGGACCAGCAGAGGCTCAGTTTAACATTGCTCCCTGGACACGTCCCTGTCCCGGACCGACAGAGGCTCAGTTTAACATTGCTCCCTGTTTAACAAAGGCTTGCTCCCTGGACACGTCCCTGTCCCGGACCGACAGAGGCTCAGTTTAACATTGCTCCCTGGACACGTCCCTGTCCCGGACCGACAAAGGCTCAGTTTAACATTGCTCCCTGGACATGTCCCTGTCCCGGACCAGCAGAGGTTCAGTTTAACATTCCTCCCTCCCTGGACGTGTCCCTATCTCGCACCGGGCATTCTCTGAGATGTGCCATCTGCTATGCATTAAGGCACGTCAGAGACGCCGTCCCCTGCACCGGGCGAGTGCCAGAACTGTATCAGAAAACTCAAGTTTGCTTTCAGCTTTCTCCCTAGGAACTCACTGAGCAAGGAAGAACAGTCAGCTAAAAAAACTCCCGAGAACTTAACAATACAAGGGGTTTGCTATGAACACATTCATTATTCTCCGTGCTCCCCACAGCGTTACGCTGCTACCATAAACCCTGAAGCAGATTAAAAACTGAATAACCAGCTTCCCCGCAGCAGTTTAAAACAGAAATTAGAGGCTGCTTAATGTGATTTCTCCATTTGAATTAGTTTATGGAAGCAGTCGGTTTTCCACGGTGATGAAATCACCATGCTGAGAAAGTAAGGAGAAACTGCTACCAGCCGCCAGGTGAAAACATCCAGGTTTCTAATTGCATATTAAACTGGTGTTTGCACTGACAGTGATTACAGCCGGGAGCACTCCAGGTACAGCTCCGAACTCCATTTCAAGCAAGTCACTGCAAAACCCGATCAGGCGGCAGCTGAAAGTTAACGTGAAACTCTGAAACCGATCGTTCGTACAAAGGCACAGCGGCAGGAGCGCTGAACTCCCGAAAAGCTCCTCCCCTTCCCTCCTGAGAACATGAATCCGTGTTGGGTTGCTGAAACTCCTGTGACCGACACTCTGCACTGATAGGCAGGTGTTGGGAAACTCGTCCCAGGTGTTCCTGCAAGTGCTCGAGAAGCCCTTAACGGTTTTACTCACAGTCTCTCCGCGTTCCTGGGAATATCCCTCGGCACAGTTTTGAGTCCCAGTCCGTGACAATCCACGTTGGAAGCAATACACGTACACTTATGCGGGCATCCTCCAACAGGCATCCAACTCACGGAGCTCCAAAAACTCAGGATCATTCCAAGGCACAGAAACGCACTTCTTCCACCAGACACCATGGTTCTCGATGGCTTCAGTGGGTATAAAAGTGAGCACAAGCAGCCGGCCCTTAAAGATGAAATGCCTCTGAGAAAAAAGGGAAAAGAAAACAAGAGGCTCTTAGTACAGCCCAAGGGAACCCACCACTGCCATCATCGCCGGAGCACCAGCAAAGCTTCAAAGGCGCCCGAGAAGGTCACGTTAGGTGGAAGAAGGTGGGGAATTGCCTTTCGGGCTCAGGTTTCTTTCTGTTATCTACGAACGGTACCAGAAGGCAGATAGTTTAACAGAGCTCGAGCCAGATGCGTCCTCAGATGAAAGAGAACCCGGGAGCGGAGGCAAACACACACAAAACATCCATCAGGAGCGGCGGCAACCTCCAAAACAGCCTCCTCCGCTCTGCACCGCCCCACCTGGGCCGGGCAGGTAACCCGCGGAGGGGACGGCCGGCGCTGCGCAGCGACCCCTCGACCGCGGGCCCGCCCCCGCGGCGGGCAGTGCCGGAGCCGTGCCGGGCTGTGCCGAGCCGTGCCGGGCTGTACCGGAGCGGTGCCGGAGCGGCGCTGCCGCCGCTGCCGAGCGCGGAGCGGGGATGGAGCGGGGCGCGCCCCCCGCCGCGCCATTGGCCAGCGCGCCTGACGTCACCGCCCGCCCGGCCCGCGCCCGCAGCGCCGCGAGTTCGGGACCCGCGGGGACCGGGACGGGGACCGGGACATTGCGGAGCGGGGCCGGCCCGGGGACAGCGCGGAGGAGACTCAGCGGCGCCTCCCAGCCCCTTCTTCTCTTCCCCGCCCGGCGCCGCGGCGGGGGGAAGCGGCTCCCAGAGAGGGGCGAACCCGCCCCCGGCCCGGCTTTCGGGAAGGAATGTGCGGGCTGGAGCACGGGAACGGGCGCGCAGCGGCTCCGCGCTGCCTCTGCGGCCGGCCAGGCTCCGCCGCCTTTTGTTGCCCGCGTTCGCTCTCCCCGAGTACCCCCTGGCGGCGGCTGCTCGGCCGGGGACACCCGGGCTGCGCTCCCCGCACCTCGCCCCGGGGACACCCGGGCTGCTCTCCCCGCACATCGCCCCGGGGACACCCCCCGGGCACCCGGCGCTCTCCCCGCACATCGCCCCGGGGACACCCTCCTGGCACATCGCCCCGGGGACACCCGGGCTGCGCTCCCCGCACCTCGCCCCGGGGACACCCGGGCTGCTCTCCCCGCACATCGCCCCGGGGACACCCGGGCTGCGCTCCCCGCACATCGCCCCGGGGACACCCGGGCTGCTCTCCCCGCACACCAGCACCATCCTTTTCCTGCCCAAGTCCGCGTGCCTCTTGCCCCGGGGCTGGGGTCGCTGCTGGGTTTCGACAACTTAAGTTCAGCACCAAAAGTTGAAACTTGCAAAAAATTTGCCTGATAAGACAAAAGCAGGGTTCCCTGTGCATGATCATTCTGCTCCGATTTGGTGCGGTTTAAGGCTCGGTTATTTTATCCAAAGAGGGCCAAAAAAGGCAGCACATCCCAAAAGTCCTGGATCACTGGGAAAGTGGCACATCCTGCCACAAGGATTTTTTTTTTTTTAAGGCAAGTCGTGGCCCCTTAGCAGAAAGGGTTTGCCTGTGGTACACCATACACACAGTGACCTCCTGACCCAAAGTAAAGCTGGTGTATGCACATCATGAACATCTGCCTGTTTCAATAAACCTTGTTTCTTACTTCACAGACCTAAAAATAGTTCAAAAGACAGGTTTATGACTAACTTACTTTGGAACACAGATAATCTGTTCTTTATCTGCATCACAACCTTGTGGTCCATGACTATGGAGCCTAGGCTCTGATGATGTGGGTAGGGAAGTTTTCAACAAGGATCATGGCCAGCATTACCACACAACCCTCACAACACTCCAAAGATCTGACATGACTAAGTTACTCAGGACTCAGGTTCTCAGGTTGTATCCAAAATGTACTCTCATCTTTTTTTTCTACAGATATTTAGTATTTTAAGTGAAGGGCTTGTAGGAAAAACACCACTGCAAGATGTGCACCACATATGGTCTTCCAGTTTGCAGGAGCACATCCTAAATAACCTGTTCATGTCTGACAATATTTTCTTCATGTTTTGATTACTGAAGTTTGGAATTACCTGAGGCATTCCTGCCCTCCTGGATAGCTGCTTTTGCCCAAACCAGTGAAGTGTCCTCCTTCACAGCCAGCAAGCAGCTACTTCTGTAACAAGCAAAGATTTGACGCTCCAGTGTTTCCATGTGAAGGCAAATTTATGAAATAACACAAGCAAAAACACAAGTTAACCTTCAACTCTCCTGCTCTTTGTCTGAAAAAGCAAGAAAGTTGTTTTTCTCATATAATGGTGAATTATTTGCATGAAATACTGTATTTGTTTACAGAAACCACCTTAATCAATCCTTGGGATTGAACCTCTTATAAGAGATCCCCAAAGCTCAGTGAAGTAGCCCTTATACAGCAGTATCCAGCCCAAGAAGGATCAGTGGCAAGTGACACAAGGTTTGAAAATGCCCAGAGAGACCCAGCTGTCACCCCTTCAAGTGGCTGCTTTATGCTGCTTCAGAAGAGATTAGAAAACACTATATCCCCTCATCTCTCCCAAATCCACAGAAACCAAAAGCTTGGGAAGGTGGGCATCACCCTGCCAGGATTCCCAAATTATCCTCTCCTTCCCTGGGTCAAAAGGCAGAGGAGAATGACTCTGCCCCCCAGCATGAACAGAAGAAGTGAGGGGCACAGCCACAGAGCCCTGTCCAGCCTCAGGGTGCCAAAGCAGCGCTGATAACCGGGGGCTGAGCTGTGCCCCTCTCCTGCTCCCTCTGAGAGGCCAAACGCACAGCCAGCCCCAGGCATGTCACCGACACTCAGCACTATCTATTCTGAGGCAAGCACCCTCCCTCAAGTGTGAGCCTACAAGAGATCAGCCCTTGAACAAGGAACAGCTGCTTCAGACCAGGCAAGGCAGAAATTGCACTGCTTAGGAAGACAAAGTACTCGGAAAGCTCTGAAGTCTCCTCGGCACAGACTGATGGTGTACGCCCTTAGCTCGTTCTGACAGTGGAAACACTTTTGTTGGAACCTAACTTTCCTTGGAACCAGGCAACATCATTCCAAGGAAAGGCTCTCTTCCTGTTCTAGTTCACTAGCAATCATCTCCCCAGCTCTGAAGACAGCCCTAAGGAGAGGCACCCACACCTCAGGATGGGGTACAGAAGCAGCTGGATGCTCAGTAAATAAGATTATAGGTAATGCAGACATCATAGCCTGATGGAATTTTTTGTAACTGTTAACCTGTGATGAATTTCAAATCCTAAAAACAATATCCCTAAAACCTCTTCAACATCCAAAGCAGTTGACCTATTCCATGCTTCAGTGGTAATCCCTCACAATAAAATTTCCCTGAAAGGCAAGTAAACCTGATTAAGTGGCAGAAAAATTGATGAGCCAAATCTGAGCCTTTCCTTAAAACATATTTAATTTTTATAAAAACCAAGAAGCACATTTTCCTACATTCCAGTTAAAATAGATGGGCCCATAATCTCAAGGCACACCACAGTGGAGCAGAGTGTTAACTGTTGGTTTTCCTTCATACACATCCTATGGCTTCACAGCAATTGCCACAAGCTGGCAAACAAGTCACTCTTCATTCTCTTTCTGGCAGAGGTCAGCACAGCCTTTGTAAGACAAAATTACATAAAACTACAAATTATTGGAAAATTTGAATATATAAAGTGTTTCTTCCTAATATAAATATAAATTTAAGCAAGTTATTTTTAGGAGCCATGTAAAGCTGGATAGCTTTTATCTGTACTATTTCCTTGAGTATTAGACATTACCAACATTTCCATATATGTAAAACCCCTTACAAACAAGATTACTATCAAAGGTGTGCTGTCTGTTCAGCAGGGATGTAAATCTTGCCTGCTACTTCTGCAATAAGAAATATAAATTAGTAGTTCACTATTTAGAACATCTCTGAAAACTGACTAATATATAAATATTTGTTTTCAAGTAAGGAAAAAAGTACTTTTGCTTCTTTCCCCTTAGCATGAGATGACATTTATTAAGCAGATGTTCAGAGTATATCTACATTCAAGCAGTGCTGCCACCTTAGTGCTTCTGTAGCTGCCTTCTCTCGAGAATCCACCATCAACATCCTTGCAATAGCACCCTCCATACCAGCCTAGGAAAGCTAAGTTTTGGGAGCAGGGTGGGTAGAACCAGACTGTCACAGCAGCTTCTTGGGGGAAGAGAAGTGGGGAAAAAATATTAAAAAAATAAAAAATTCCCTTTCTAGACAATTTTGAACTTCCAACACATTCTTCGCAAAACACGCAAGCACAAGTGTTTACAGTTAATTTCAAGATAAATTACATGGTGTGTCATGCATGACGTCACTGTGTCCCTCGTTGGGGACTTCCTGGGCATTTGTGCAGAGGCACACGCTGTGCAGCAAGTGTGACATGTCTGAGAAGCACAGGACTGGCTGCACTGGTGCTGTGCATGTGGCCTGCACATGTGCAGGACAGCTGATGGCTCCCAAATGCTCAGCTTTTAGCATGCACAATAGTCAGTTGGCCAGAGGCCTGATGGGAACTGGTCAGCTGGATGAAGTCCTGAAATCGAAAAGTTTCTGGGCAAAAAGTAAGACCCATGAAAGGAATCCGAGCGTGTGGCACTCTGGTTGAAGAGCAAAGGAGCATCACAGAAGGCCGTGCTGCAGGATACCTGCACAACAGAGCAGAGCTTCCACCGGCAGCGGCAACCAGGAGGAAATGACTAATTGTGATTTCTTCAAAGGAATCAAGCCTCGAATCTTATCATAAGTCACAAGACGCTCTGAACAGCTCCGAGAGGAGCTCTCAAGCACATCAGACACATCGCTTAATGCCTCCTGACATGACCAGGCTGATGTGAGCGTTTCAAGCGCCATCAGCTCAAACCCCGCCTAATTTTAAAGCCACTGATGCAACCACCGGGGACGCGATGACAGAGAGCGAGTTAAATAAAGTCTGCGAGCACATTGCCTAAAAAGGACAGAGAGCAAACACTCGGGAGCCCTGGCAATGCCGAGGAATTGGGACTGGGTTCTCAGCAGGGCTAGGAATAGCCTGGATCCGGTGCGGTGCCGGTACCGGAGCTGCCTCGGGGTCGCGGTGCCCTCTCGCGGCCGCGATCGCTCTTCTCCTTAACCCAAAAACTTTGTTTTATTCTCTCTGCTAAGAACGAGTTAAGCTAAGCAAACGATGTTTGCACCCGTGCCTTCGTTTTTAAATGTTGTGCCTATTGAAATAAGCGTGTACTGCTCTTACAGTTCCATAACATGAAACCAGTCATCAGATCCAAGACACTACTGAAGGTTACTGCTTCAGTAACTTTCTAGAAACTACAAAGTCCAGCCAAGGAAAGAAGCCTTATATGCCCTTCAAACACGTTAAAACACCAGCAACCTGTACATCTCTGCTCATACATCCACTCCCCCTGGGAGACGTGGTAAGGGGAAGGCGAGTCAGAAGGGTTCTGCCACTTTGTCCCCTGGCACACTGGGATTCACCACACAGGACACAAAAAGTGTGGGAACCAAAGAATTTAAATGGATTAAATGGAAGAAATCTAAGTGGATTTCTTCCACTTAGAGCAGAACTCCCTTAACGGTAATTATGTAGGAGATCATGGATGAAAATTAAACCATCTATTTTCTCTCTTGCTTAGATTCAGAGACTGAATTGCAATTGCCCTTGAAATTTGGAATTAGTTTATTCTGTCAGTTAAATTCTAATAATGGATGGTATTGAATTCACTTGCTCCTTATTATAGTTTCTAATCTGCTATTGCTCCGGTAGCCAAAGTGGGAGGTTCCAGAAAGCCAACACTGAGATGGGATCATGCACCTTCACAACTGCTGAAAATGTTTTAAATGTGTTAAAGAATTTTAAATTAAAGATTATGAAGTAAACAAAAAGTAGTTCCACTAAAAGCTTAGTAAATTAAATTAGGTTTTTCTGTATTAGATTTGTATCCTGTATCAGAAACAAGCCTTCCACATTATATCCCCTCTGCTGCTTGCCCTGCCATATATTCCATCAGCTATAGAGCATTAACTATTGAGTTACCTGTCTTATGTACACACAACTTGCTACAGCTTATTCTGCTTCATGCTCAGCATTTAAGTAAATGAATGACCAGAAGAAGGAGAAGACAGGAGGCAAAACCTACTATTATATGCTTTTACCACACAAAAACCTCCTAATAAATAAATTTTTCCTTCTTAAATCTCCAATCAATAAGAACATGGTTTGCAGGCAGCAATACTCAAGATATTTCATTCTGTTTACAGAGAGAATAATAATTCTGCAAGGAAGTACCAAATTAGCTGGAAGATCGGAATAATTTCAATGGTTATGAAATACATAAAAGGCCAAGGAGGTCACAGCATGGCATCCTTTCAGGATTGAGGATGTTACTTTTGATGCAGGACAAGGGTCACAGGAGAAATTGGAGAGTCAAAGTGTATAATTATGACCTTCACTAGCACATGAAGCAGTATTTCCATTGCTTCAGTTTGTTCTGTCTCCACCAGAAATTGTCACTAAGCAATTTTGAGAGATTCTGCATCAGAGGACATTTTGAGTTTGTTTTGTTGCTTGTTTTGTTTTTCTAATTCAAGGCACAATAATTCCCTATTCATGGCTGTTTACACTAGCAGTTCTAAAAACCCCCCAAACAAGAGCATAAATCATGGCTAGAAATTTAAATATAGGCTTCTTGCTCCACCACTGAGATGGATTAAATGCACAAGTTTTCAGAGCTGCAGTAACCTAAATACTTAAAATTTTAAATATTTGACTACTTCCTCTGTTTGGAACCCAAATCAGAAAGACAGGGCAAGAGGTACCCTGAATAAAGCCTCTTCAAATGGAAAGAGTGTTTATTACCTTGCATTGTCTTGGAGGACAAAACTAAGCTGCAAGTTTTGGCATCTTTGGAGAAAATGAAGCATTCAAAGCTGTTATAAATCACATGTGTATTGTGATTGAATGTTATTAGCACTTGCACTTAGAGCAGTGCCACTGCCACAGTGTGAAATGTTCCATTACCTCACCCTGAATGGTTCACATGACCAATGTGTCAAGCAGAACTGTCTGGTTTTGAAGCATAAGTGCTTTCCTAGAATGTTTGCTTCAAAAGGTGCAGCAAGAGAAGTTAAAATATCATTTAGCATGTGCTGGCATCAGGGGTTCAGGTCTTCACCTACTCACAACAGAGTGGTTTCCTACCATTGACTCGAAAAGTTCAGTAATGTCAGAAGTTAAAAAATATGTTCAGTGCAAAGCTTAGGCAGCTAAATCCCTGTTTTGCCAACACACTCACATTAAAAATTCTTCTGAGCACAGAGAGGAAATATCTAGTGCTTAAAGCAGGAACCAGAAAACCTGGATTTTGTTTTTGTGTTACTTAGGGGCTATGACCTTGGCAAGTCAGCCTTCTGGCCTCCATTTAGTAGTTTGTAAAGATTTATAATACACACCAGGTTATAGAGCAGTCTGAGCTTTTCAAAGCATGTTTCAAGAATTATTTTTTCTGTCTAAGTTAAAGTCTACATTAAATATAAAGAACTAAAAGTATTTTGTAAATATGCAATGTTTTATTAATGTGAACATTTTGTGGTCTTTGACAGTAGAACATTTTTTTTTCCCTTATGAATGTCTTTAATGGATATGGTAATTGAAAGCAAAGTACTATAGAAAATTCCAACTTTTCCCTGTAAGTGCTTACATATGTATGTACATTGATCTGGAAGGCTGAAGAACTGTATTTTTAACAGAACTCCTCAAAATCTGCTCTGCATGTTGTATGAAAGGCATAGAACACCAAAGAATGAAGGATCTGAGAGCATTTTATGGAATTTTCCACTTCAAAAGATTTGCATATCTAGTTCATACATTTTGTAGATTTCTGCATGCTTAGGCTTTCTAATTTCACATTCCCAAACCCCAGGGGGGTAAAAAGTACAAGAAATTTCCCAGTGAAACCATAACCATCAGCACAATACTGTGACCAGCCACACTGCACAGAGCAAAAAGGATTGGGCTGGTCTCTGGGCTGCACAGGCTCCCTCACATAACTTATTCCAAGACAATACTTGGAAAGAAAACTCCATAATGGTTATTCTAAGGCATTAGAATTGAAGATTTCAAGCTGAATCTTGCACTTGCTTTAAAAAAATTAATAAAACCCATTGGAATGAGAGCAGTCTGTGTCCAATATGGTTCCTAATTGGAAACCAGATGTTGTCCATTTAATGAAGTTGATGGGCACAAAAGACTCAAAAGTGTTATTTCCAATCTTGTCTCTACTTTCAGGCACAAAAAGACTGGTCTTCTCAGACTTTTGAAGCATTAAGAGAGTTTAAACTTTTTCAAAGTAGAAATGAAAGTCTTAAATGTTAAAGTTCCCCATTATAAAGATTGGTAAATAATGTGTTGGGCCTTGAAATTTGACTTCCTTGTGATCATGGTTGTCTTTTCTCAAGAGAAATTGTTTAGGAATGTTGGGATTAAAAGGGCAACTATGCTTTCTTTAATGAACATACAACACATGGAAACAAAATGACAGAATTGAAAAATAAAGCTTCTCTTTCTGGTGGCAAGCAGTAGGCCTGATTTCAAACAGTTTAATTTTATGACATCATTCACTGTCACTGTGGAAAAAACAGGAGAGAAATCCTGAAATTATGTAACTTTATATGTGAACTCTCAGGATTCCATAATGTAATTGCCTTTCTATCATTTTCTCTTCAAGAAGTACTGAAGCATTTTATGATTCACCCTCAATAACCCTCTTCACAGAGAATACAATTTACATAAGAAAATGCCCTATGCTATTAACCTTTTACTTCTTGAAAAAGGTCTCTGAATGTCAAAATACCAATTGACCCAATAGTGACTCTAAAACCTGGCTTCATAGCCAGAATTGTTTCTAAGCTTGAGGTTTTATGCCTTAGAAACCCACTCTATACCATTAAAAAATTGTAGATCATCTCCCATTGCAGATTACTATCTCATTATGAATAGTCCAAAAGATTTAACTTTATCATTCCCTTTCTCTAAAATGTCTTTTACTGGAACTTGTACCTTCTTTATTGTCTGTCATATACAATCATCTGCCTTTGAGCATGGAGAAAATAAAAATTAACATCACAGATGGAATTCTTTTCAAAGATGCTGTGCAGAAAACAAACTTCAAGTTTCAATACTTGAAAGTATTGCTACTTATCTGGCAACAGCCTTCTTTTTCCATAACACAATTATTTGCAACTTCCAATCATTATTTTCACTTGCATTGTTAGTCTGATTTTTTTTAATGCCTCTTCTTTCTCATTTTAGCTTGGCCAGTGGAATTTTGGTCACACTCTGCAGGATCCACTGCACCTGCCTCCCACACCATCCCCAACAGTTCTGTGCTTCAGGGAACACAGCTCAGCACTGAGCCTGTTGCCTTTTTCCCAATCTAGAAATGAAACTTGAGATATTTTAATAAGGAGCTAATACAAAAGTGGATTTTTATTTGAAGGCTTTTGTGGACATCTTTCCATAGCTTCCCCTGAAGGCCTTCAGATAAAGATCCACTTGTATATTACCTCCTCACTAAAGTAATCTCCAGTCTCAAGCCAGGCTGGGATGGGGGACAGCTCCCAGATCAGGGCTGTTTGTGCCATGACAGCTTTGCCTTCATTCTGCACCAGGTGGTGAGCACAAAACACCAGCTGGGCCACTTGGGCTTGGTATTTAACTCTTGAAGTAGATGGAACAGGAGACAGGAATCAAGAAAGTGACTAAACAAGCAGTAAGCAGTTGAAGATCTGAAGGATATAAAGCCAAAATATATGACCACAAAAAAAAGAAGCAATAGAGTTATTCTGTTACTGAACACTACAATAAACTAAGACAGTAGAAAGCAATTGCTGTAGGCAGCCTGGATTCCTGTTCACTCTTGATCAGTTTGAATTTAGGATGAACATTTCTCCACCATTTTATTGTCATACAACTGCTTCCTTGTACCAAAAGGTAAGAAGTAATTCCACAAATTAGGACAGAATTTGTCTTTTGTAAACAGGCAACCTGGAACAGGTCCAAGCGCATCAAGTGGAAATTTATGTGGTTACTGGGAATTTTTCTGGCAATCTAATTATTGAAGTAGCATTTTTAGAGCCTAAAACAGCTAGGAGACAGATTTAGAAAATGTCAAACAAAGGCTTTGAAGTTTCAACTGGAAGTCTAAACTGTTCGCTTCTTCATTTCACACAAACAAGTTGTTGGGGTTTTTTTTTGACCCAGCATTTTGAATTGGAAACCTTTCCAGTGTAATTAGGCAGAATAAATATGCAGGGGCAAAGGTCAACTCATGGAACAGAAAAGGGTGTTTGGTTTGATTTGTTTTGAGATTTTATTTTTTTTTTAATCACAACAATTTTATAGTGGGAATATAGTCAAGTACTTTGACTACAGTTAATAAGATCACTGCTCACTGACACCTTAAGTCTCTTCCTCAGGACATAAATTACTACTGCCCAAGTGTCCAAGGCCAACAACTCTGGCTGGTTCCATGTCATGGTATTGACTTCCACTATTCAAACTCAACATTAGCTTCACTTCTCTCTCCCATATCATTTTGCAGTGTTCAGCTGACATCAACTCCTAAAGTTTGTGCAAAATACATCCTGAATTCAAAATTGCTACTACTACACATTCAGATCCCCACCCAGTCTAGTTGGGTATTGTGGCAGAAACTCACTCTCTCAATGCAGCTTTTAGGCAATCCAGCTTGAGACATTACTATCACAAGCATCTCTGTAGAGCCTGGCATCAGAATTTAAATTATGAATTCACCTTTTAGTGATGTCAAATTTACCATGTCCACATAAAGATAACAGGAAGTGTGCCTTTGTACTTTGTATTTTGAGACAGCACTCAGCCAAGTTGGACTGCAAGGTTTCTCTTCCAGTTGTTCACCTTGATCCTTGCTGCTATTCCAAGAACCTCATTTTGCTGACATTTCAGAAAGACATTCCCAGCAATGCCAGAGCATCTCTGAGCCCTCACTCACCAAATTCTTGGTCAATCTGCCTCCTGCAGCTGGGTCACTCCTGCTGCCACTGCCACCCCTGCTCCCTTAGCTGGGTATTTAAAGCAGGAGAGTCAGCCCAGTCAGGGGCTCACATGCACTTCACTCTCCTTAGCTGACATTGATTAGTGCCTCACTAGAACAAGCTGGACCTGAATTCTGGGCTGTTGCCAATGCTTTGTTTCATCCATTTCTGTGATTTGATTGATGTGATGAAAAAGCATTACTGGAGACTGGACTGAGTGGGGGAAAAAGTGTTTCTGAAAACTCAAATGAAAGGGACATTTAGTAACATTTTAGGGAGATGTATGCTGATTGTAATGCCCTGCTCTGCTTCCTTTTTTTAGAAAATATTAAATCTCTGAAAAAAGCAAAGTATTTCTGTACCAAAGTCACACAGGGAGGAACAGATAGAGGGGAAGGCCCAGAGCAAAGGGTTTCTCATACATGAACTAAAACAACTGTATTTGAAATAAAGTTGCATGAAGTTACCCATGCTGACACCACACACTGCTGCCATAGAGCCATCCTTTCACACCTGAACATCAGTTTCCCTCAGCTTTTCATCATGATGCACTTGGGAGTTATTTTTATCTGACCTGCAGAACAGGTTTTAGGTTTTGTAACATCTGGAGTTTTCACATTCACTGCAACCCAGACAGAGAAATTACTGAAAATGATGACCCACGGTGTAAAAAGGAGCCACAATGAATTTTCAGCATCAATAAGGGCTGCAGCTCTGAACCAACGTGCAATTCTTTCAGTAGGTTCAGGACAGCCATCTGGAGATGCTGCTGAGCTCCAAGAGATAAGCAAGGTTGAATTCAATGCAATTAGAGCTGGAATTTTCACCTCTGAAAGAAACTTCTTTGCCTTCTGTGCTGCTGCAAAACTAAATACCAAGGAGATCATTATGCTCTGACTCCACAGACCATTTGTCAAGGTAAAAAGAAAACATGGAAAACTCAGAAACATAAATGAAAACTCAGGCAGAATCTTCTGTATGTACAAATATTAAAGATGAATCCTCTAAACAGCAAGGGCAAGAGGGATCATGGCTAAGCTCAGGATGTACCACAGACTCTGAGTTTTCTTTTTACCATCCTGAGCATCATCTCCCAAAGAAAGAAAGAACAGGAAGAATCCTCCCCTTAAACCTGGGCAACACTACAAAGACTAAATTCATACTCAATGTTTGGAAACATTGTTCAACCATCTTATTGCTGCCTCAAAAAGCTTTGTGGAAAGAGATCTTTAACTGTGCAAAATAAACTTCTGAAATCACTCATCAAAATTAGTACACATTAGAATTGTAGGGATTTTTCTTCCTCAGTCCTTAAGTTCTGTGATTATAATGCCAGGAAAAGATTTGGTCTTCCTGCTGAATTTTATTACACACAAAGTCTCATTTAAAATTCTCAAGTACCCTGGCAAAAATAGAGCTATTCCTAGAACTGACAGAGAATGTTTTTAGAGAGCAGCAGAGTTACAAAATGCAGACTAAGAAGAAATGCAACCATGATGAAATATGTTAAGCTGTATACTTTGGGTATTACATGTGTATACAGACACAGATATACCCAGATTTTGTAGCAGGCCTCTTGACCCCTTCCATAGAATTATTGCCAAAATCTTTAAGTGTTCTGGATCTGCTTAATGCAAATATTTTGGCTGTAATTATTGATTACTTCATTCTTTTCTCAGAGCTAGAAGATGCATTTTCCTTCAACTTGTTTAAAATTAAGAACTCTAACATCTGTAAGATTATCTTTATTCAGACTGTAAATATTTTCACGAACAAAAAATATAATTGATAAAAATAATGGGGAAGTTTGTGGCTTTCTGGGGATAATTTTTTTAGAGGCAATTTTTTGCTTTATTTTTTAACTATTAAAGTTGTATTTTACTTTGTTAAAGTTCCATTATCATAATTTCGCTACCAGCAACATTCAACATGTCATTCGTCTGTCAAATTAAATGTATTGCTACAAATTGCTTTTCAGATAATCAATACCTAAAGCTTTCCTTGAACAAGATATTCCAAGTCCATTTCATCTAAGTTACCTGCTTTGTAACTATGCCAACTTAGAAAACTTTAGGACCAAACTAATGAGAACCTGTATGTGCACATTATTTATCTTTACACACAAAACAATAAATCTTGGACCATTACTCATCTAAAAGTGGTTTCCAAAATTGCATCACAATCACTTAAGGGTACTACTGAACTGCAGAGGAAGCTCAGCCCATTTAATGCACTAACAATAAATTCTGCAGAGTTATTTCAGCACTCATCTGGATTAGCTTTTGATGCCTGAGTGAAAAAAGTAATGTAATTTTCACTACCTATTGCTCAAGTACCTTTTAGATATTTACCTTTTATATATTCACTGTAAAAACAAATCCCTCAGACACCATGTAAAAATAAAAACAATGCATCACCTATGAGAATAGAAATCAATACCTTAACTAGATCTTTTCACACTTTCCACCAAGTCATTTTCATCCTATATGAAATCTCAAACCATTGCTATTAACAATGCCCAAATGCATCAGAAAGACTGGGAAATATTCCAGAAACATCCTCACTGGACTAGACAGAAAACATGCATTACCAGGATTAACAAGGTTCATACACTTAGTGGAGAGAGGACAGACTTGTCAGAATATTTTGAGTTTCCTTTTGAAGGCAGTTGTTAGGTCACTAAGGTATCCAGCCTCACCCCCTAGACCAGTCAGCAAAAGGAATGTTTAAATAGGAATCATGTTTGTGTTGTCTTTGGTTTTGTTATTAACAAGAAAGGAGGGAAAACTTGGCTTATCTTTCACATGTCTTTGCATTAAGCTACTTCCAAAGTCAAAAATAACTATCTGAAATTATAAACATCAAATACTTAAGAGATAAAGCAGAATTCTCATTTTGGGAAAAAAACCCTAACAATAAAACATCCTAAAACAATGCTCAAACTATTCTCATTTTTTCTTGTTAACAAATAGTAACTCCTGTGTTACTGAAAACAATTTATTCATTAATGATGCATTTGAAGAACACCCAAGGTAAGACTGTGCTAAGTGTTCCTTAAAAATATCTGTGCCTTCCTGCACTGAAAAACACTCAGTGTGCTTATCAAATTTCAGGACAAATGATGACACTTGATGCAATCTAAATATTTAATAGAATCACTGGTATTATTTATGGAATAACTGCATATGGAATTACTTCTTACAGGAACTCTACAACTATACTTCAAAGTTGAAATAGAGTGAAATTTCAACTTCAAATTAAAGCCAGTTGGATTATTATAGATTGGAAAATGCTGGTAAATCCATACTACTATACATATATATATATGTATGTATGTATATCACACTGCAGGATACACACCAACTTTAATAAAGTTCCAATGTTTTAAGGTTTAAGTAGATTCTAATTAATTACTAGGATAAATAGCTTGCTTTTTTAATGCCTAGTAACACCTAAACAAGCAATAAGTGATGGATGCTCCCATCAAAAATGTTTATACAGTAGTCTGGGCATGAGAAATTATCCCAGCAGATTGTAGAGGAAAGTGACAGCAAGAACTATTGCTTCAAGTGTGTGGACTGTCATTCAGCTCCTACAAATGACATTATAAATCAATGTCTCCAAGCATCCCATCTAAGTAACGCTGCTCCAGTCATGAAAGAAGCTCCTGGCCTAAAATTCCTTTCCTTCCACAGCAGAGATGGTGGAACAGTGGGGGACTGCAGGGGATGACAGTGTCCCAAAAGTGACAACTGAAGGGACACTGAGAACTTCAGTATCATTTGCTGATTGTGGCTTTTTTAAAGGTGTGACTGAGGCAAGACTAATCTTTTCTGAAAACTTGTTTGTAGCTACATATTCTCTCTTGAGAAGAACTTACCCAATTTACACGACTGCTATAAGCAGGGAGAAGAGCCCTGCCCAGCAGTGCAGGTGTCAGACTCTCCTGACCCCAGCAGGTCCTGCAGTGCTGCTTTTGCTGTGCACAGGGTGAAGGTTGGTTTGTGTCTGTGCTGCTCCATCACCAGCCCCCACTCTGTGCCTGTGTTTGGCACCTCTGCTTTGTGCCAAGGGGGGGAATTGGTCTCTTATCCAGCAGCATCTGAACTTCCTGCTAACAGAACCCATCCCTGGGGACAGGCTGCTCTCACTCCACCTCCCTTCTGACAGATCTGCAGGAGGATTTAGCAGCTGAGGAACTTTCCAGCCTTGCAGGATGGGTCCTGCTCTCTGTGCTCACCAGGGTGCACAAGTTCCTTCATTTTTGCTGTGGAATAAGACCATGTACAGGGAGTGGGGAAACATGAATTGATAGGAGACAGTCACAAATTCACACACTGTAGGTACATGAGGTATTTGTAGCTCCTCCAAGCACCTCTACTCTCCTTACTCCACATATTTTGGTCAATGACCCAAAATAATCTGACACAGCTGAGCATCTCTTGCACCAAACGTTTACTGTGTGTTCAACTGATAATTTTTCTTTTTAACTGTTTCAACATTTACATTTCAATACAACATACTCAACATACTCCTGTTTCCATAACCAGGGAATAACTCTAAGATACCTCACATGCTGTCAGCTTCAGCAGTCAGGGAAAGTAGCATAAAGTTCTCAGATCATTACATTCCTCCAATTACTGATGGATGTGTTACTGGTACATCTTGAGTAAAGAGAAGGGAAAAAAAAAAAAAGTAATTTGTTTCTTTCAAGCTCCCTTTCCTTTCTGAGGAACGCCCAGAAGAACCAGCTGGCACTCACAAACTCTCACTACTTATTGCAAGACAAATGTTTACTTCCTTTATGAAGTGCTAAAGTAGCACATCACTGACAGCTTAATACCAGGACCAAAAGCAATTTCCTGCAGAAATCAAAAAAGTAACCTTGATTAAAACAATGAAGAACCAATTTTGAGAAACTGAGTTATCAGCTGAAACAAGAAGGACTGAAATTGAGCTCAAATTTATTTCTTTTCTATGGTAGCATCCTAGATTTCTCTGAACAGGAAAATAAAGTTCCTGTTAATTAACTGCTTGAGAGTTTAACTAGTGCACTGCTGCTAAATAACACCCAGGGCTGATTCAGAGGTCAGTATGGTGTTTTTTTCCTAACATCAGGTTGTGAACAATCAATCAATTTTACATTCTAATAGATGTAGGACTTGCTTGTGTTTCTGAAGTCATGAATACTTATCACCTAGTGCTGCAAAGCTTTCTATTGCCCTATTGTTCACTGTAATGGTGAGCCTAATTTTAAGAACACTTTTATCTGGTTCTGAGCTCATGAGCTGCTACACCAAGCCTGCTACTGGAAACCTGTGTTCCATGGGAATGGAGGAAAAAAAAAAAAAAAAAAAAAAAAAAAAAAACCAACCACAGAAACAAAACCCAAATCCATCCAACCAAAAAAGGACAATCTTTTTCAATGTAAGAATGAACAAGAGCAGAGCTCTACCAAGGTATACCCAGCTTATCCATGGTCTCTCAGAACGGATGCACACACACTACAGTTCATGTTTCCCAACTCTGTACCAGAAATAGAAGAATAGATCCAAAGGTAGCTGTAAAACAGCACAGTTTGAAAATTTATTATCTTGGAATGCACACAAAATCAAAGTCTGCGAAGAAGAAAGCATCCCAAAATATTAAACCCTGAAAGTATTCACACTCACTATTTCTTCTGTGGTTTTTTGACAGTTTAACAGTTACTGAGAAACTTTGATCCCTTGCCAATTGCTTCCTTTTCCCCTGATCCATGGCAGCTTGCTGCAACCATTTCCTTGGTCTTCCAACACCTCCCCTTTTCCTAACTTCCTTTACCTTTTTAGTCTGAGGCTCGCATTGGGACATAGAGACTCTATAAATACATATTTATGTGTCTGTTCTTGCTCTATAGCAGGAGTATTTAGCTATCTTTTCTGTAGTCACTCCATTCTTTGATACATGTCACAATTTGAAATGCACCAATAAATGAAACAAAGGCATTTCTTATTACCAAGTTGCCACTATAACTGAAATTCTTCTTGAATTTCTATAAATTGATAGAAGCAAAACAAAGTAACAGATTCAGGATGCTTGGTTTTTTGGTTTTTGAAATTAAAAGAACTCAAGAGAACTCAAGACAGTAAGGGCTGCATTAAACTTTTTTCTCAGGTGATCTTAACCCAGAAATAATTTTGTTCTACTCAATAGACATTCCTGACAACCAGAGATTCAGAGCTGACAGGATTATTTTTATGTTTACACTTCTAGTCTATTTTAGATAATTAGAATGTTAGAGGAAAAATCCACCAGGGAGAGTTGAAAGCTTCAAAACAGTTTTTCTTTCAAAGGCCGTTTATCTATGTAGACTGAATTACAGCCACTTCACAGAAATGTGGCCAAGGTTGGCATTTGTGTCACTACCAAAACCAGACAGTAACAAAGGGCTGGCAGCAGAATTGAGGGCCAGTGGCTGACACAATGGGAGGGCTGAGAGCACAGCAAAGAGCCCTTGAGGGACCTAACAGCAGAAAACATCTTGGCCTAAACTGAAAATCTTGCTCAAAGGTAAGGAAACATCCATTCTTCCAAAAGGCATCTTAGCAGGATCGCAAGTACAAGCACAATATTCTCAGAATTCAGGAAGAAGAGAAGAAAACTCGCTTAAATCCTCAAACAGAAAAAAAAAAAGTTGGAGGAATAATTGGATACAGGGTGACTTGCTAAGTAAATGCTAACATGTAAATAGGTGAACTTTGCTTACACTTGAGGGTGTGGGCTAATCAGCAACCAATAAATTGATTTCTAAGCACTTCTTCCTGTGGCCTTAGGACATGAACTAAACCAGGCTGAAAATAATTTTAAATATCTAATTAACTCATTAGCTTGAAGTAAAAAAAAGTCTCTTCCTCATCACAAACAGCTGTACAAGCCACAACAAAGCAAGCATGGATGTTTTCAGAGCTCTAGAAATCCTGTCAGAGGGAAATGCTGCCAGGGAAGCAGCCTGCTAAACTCAGAATTAATATCACACTCAGAACCCAGTGTCACACTCCATGGTGACAATTCACCCCTCAGGGATGGCAGCTAAATTACAGAATACCGGGAAACACCTACTCCACATCCTTTAGTAAGGATATGTGGAATAGAGCTTCAAAAACTCTGCAAACTTCAAGAAATGAGTTTTCTTCCAATACCATTTCATTCAGAGTATTTTTAGAGAGAAATTGTAAGAAGATAGGGGGAAATCTGCTCAGATTCAGCCTGGGCACCACAACTACAAGCTAATAAGTCACAAAATATTCTTGAGAAACTGATGTTGGATAGGAATTCCCATGGATTCTTCATATAACTTAAAGGCTTTGACTTTGGCAATTAAGCCAACAGCCCCTGAAACTCACCTGGGTGCCTCTTGCTCCACTAGCACAGCATCTTTATTTTGGAACTCCACATAGCTCCAATATTATTCAAGGCAGTAATTATTTTTATTTTCATTCAACCAATTATATGTAATCAAACATACTTCATAAGCATGCTGCTGGCAATATCTGGAATTAATGAAAAGAACAATACTAAAATTCAAAACTAACCAGATAACCAGTCTGGATGAATTAAGAAATGAGTTCAGATTCCTGCAAACCATTAATCAGGAATTCAGGCAAAATAAGGGAACAATAGTTAGGGGCAACAGTGGGTTACAAACCCTGAGATAACACTCTTGAGAGAACAGAGAGGGAAATAATACTCTTGAGAGAACAGCTTATTGCTGGAACACAGTCACCCACACAAACCTGAATACAGCCCAGTCAAGCCCATGAGAGGAATGAGAACCACTCCAAAGAGGGCAGGAGAACAAGCACCACAATATTAGTTAGGTAATACTCAGTGAGTGGGAGTGTAGCCTAAGGGGAGGCAAACTTGAGTACACAAAATGTAACACAGGTAAACACACAAGTGCTGATTTCAGAAGAGTTGGGGTTTTTTGTCTGGGGGATCATTAGCACTGGACCTGGAGTTACTTTCTGCCACTGAAGCAACAGATTCTTGACTAATGTTAATAATTTTTTTAATATAGGTAGAGAAATAGCATTTCCAGTAGTTGTTTATCACTAGGGAACAGCACTTAGGCACACAGCTAACACCTCTGGAAGGGTTTAGGAATAGAAAATCAGAAAAAGGCACAGTGTCATTTTATTATTAAAATTATTATTAGTTTTGAGAACATGACAACACCCTAACTTGTAGCTATTAGATATAGATATACTATTACTACATCCTTCAGGGTTCTGGTTTGGAGTTTGTTTGGGTCTTTTTACTTGGGTATTTAGATTTTTGTCTGTACAGCATAAGGGTAGCTTCATTTAAATTAGATTTTTTCCCAGATTATTTCAGCTTGAAAGTTGAAGACCACAAGCTTCAGGCTTTTACAGTTATACCACTATGAATTGAATAGAAATAAACTCTTAATAATTTTAATTTCAACCCTTTATTTAAAACACTGATCTGCCTCTCTTGGTAACACATTTTTATTTATTATTAATGTGGCACTAAGGGGTCAATAATTCCTTTTTACTCTGTTTATATTCAACAGACAGATTATACTATCAAAGAGAAAATAATAAAAATGGGCCAGTATTTGAAGTGGCCATATATTTTTATGAAATTTTTTGTGTTTGCATTTAAAGGTCAGAAAGTCCTACCTAAACTTTGAAAGACAGGAGGTGGAAGCAGACCTCCCAAGTAGCACTGTACACTCACAGCCCACTGAAAAAGTGGAATAGAAGTTGGATAAAATAAAGTCCAAAACCACAGCTGCCCCATGTAGATTTTACCTAAGTGTTATACAAACCAATTTTGTGCTTTCCTGACACAGCTTCAAAGTTATTTTTCATCTTTGGAGGATTACAAAACCTCAGACAAGTAGTTGGTTCTTCTTGGGGTGTTGTTAAACACTGGAATTATGGTAGATGAAAAAACATCTGTTGTCCCTTAAGCAGAGCCTGGTTTTGCCATCAGAAATTTCAAGTTTGTGTATTCTTTAGGAATGTTTTACATTGCCATGCTCATCTCACAAAGTCTCTTGTGACCACTGACATCTATTATGATCTCAGTGAAGTCTGAGACTCAAGTTTGACATGGAATTGTGTCTCTCCGTTTGTTTGAAGCTTTAAGGTTCAGAACTTGAAGGAATATTGACACAAGTTTTGTTACTGCCCAGAGCCAAGATCTCCTCCAAAACAAGATAGTGAGTAAAATCTTTGGGTAATAAACACAATGACACTGATGTATTTTTTAATAACCTAAACACTTCATTTAGCACTGTGTTGGGCCTGACAATAAAATTGCCAGCTACTTAATCTCACAGTCCACCAAATCCCAAGATAAAGACTTTCATTAATCCTCTGAAACTTCTGTACTACATTTTATAATCCATTCACTACACTAGCAATGAACTTGCCAAATGGCAATAATATTCCTGGTTCTGAGTATTTCCATCTCAGCTGGAATGACACTCTGCCTATCATGCATGTGAAGAGACACACAAATGAATGAAACCATGAACTCCAGCCTTCAAAAGGAGAGAAAAAAGCTGGAAAGTGATCCATATCAGAGAAGACCTCAAAAACCCTGCCAATCTCTAAAAATCACTTCAGTACTTCAGTACTTCCACTGTTTATGGAGCTTACATATTTAATATGAAGAATGTATAATACCACAGGAATAATCACATTTAATAAACATCTATTAAAATTAAACTTGAAATTAGAAATAACAAATATAAAATAAATTTTTAAAAACATTAATTATTGCAAATTATTTGTTATTTTCCACATAGCAGGTGGTACAAAGAAACCAGGAAATTTTCTTCTCTGTTCCTGTATCTTGGCACACACACCAGTTAGAGCTGAGGATGGTTTCAAACAAACACCTTAACACCCATCCAGATGAATATTCTGAGCTTCTAATTTCCATGGCAGCATTATTATATATGAAATAAAGCAGTGAGATATTAAACCTCTGCACAAAATGCATCTGAAGCCACCTTCAAGACAGGCAGCACCCCCTGCAGCTCAGGGAGGGATCAGTGTTTGGCAGAGTCCTTCCTTACAGGAGAGTTACAGTTAAGTTTTTTCTCCTTGGTTTTTCCTTTCCCAAATATAAAATTCATTTGCACTTTCCAGCCAATGGCAGCTTTTCAGTTGTAACATTTTCACTTATTTAAACCCTCAATGCTTTCCACATGCATAGGTATATGTTAAATTAAATTTCATCAAGTGCTGCCTTGACTGTTTCACACTGTTTGAATCCAGTTGAGCCATAGAAATTTGCCATAGTTCAGGGTCTTCCAATCATCACAACTAAGTCTCATAAAAGCCTTTTTGTTTTCTATTTATCTCAAATGGATTATAAGATTGAATGGTGCAAGTACACATGCACTGAACTATTTGACTTAAGGACAGTTGAAAAGAGATGAAAATTAGATAATTTTTTTTCTGTTGCACAGTGTAAGATTAAATGGTTTGTCACTTTCTTCAATAAAGTGAATGATTTAAAATAAAGCTACTAATGTCAATATTCAGTGGAGTACTAAATTGGCTTTTCAAAATATTGCTCACGTATTTACAAAAACCATAAAAGCTCATAATTCTCCCTGTTCTCTGTTTGCTGTTACATTCCATCCATTAAGTCACTGAGACATCCATTCCACAGCAAGACTGAGTTGATGTCATTCATATACAGCAATTTTTCTAAAACAAGTTTGGTTCCTGCAGAGCCAGCTTGTCAGCTCTCATAAAAGGCAATTACACCACACCATACAAGAGTTGTCAGGTTTTTTTGAAAGCTACCAAGGATTGAACTTTCTATATGGGAAATTTTACTTAACTTTATAATACAGCAAGATTAACTCCCTCTGGATACCTTTTGCTGATCTGGTTAAAGGTTTAAACTTCAGAGCTGTTACCTGTGGCAGTCACAGCTCCACCTGTGCATCACCAGCATTTCTGGTTCCATTTGTACCCAAAAAATCACAATTTCCAACCCACCAAAATAAACACTTCAGACTGCTCTTGACCTCCAAGTTATCTCAAAGTAATTTCCTAACCTACTTACCTACCCCTCACTGTTGCATTTGAGTCACAGCCTACAATGCCTCTGCATTTCCTGGCAATATTATATCCTGAAGAGTGAAGGAAACAAACTCCAACCTCAGCAACCACTGAGCCTTCAGCTCAGTCTGTAACCATACTGATGCCAATTTACATTGCTTAAAGCATTTATTCAGTTTGTTCTTATGCTCTAAAATGGATCAAACTTTGATTTAAACATTTAAAAAAAAAATAAAATCAGTAAAGTGAAAGTGTTTTTGGTGAACACTAAATCTGCAAAGTCACAGTTGTGAGGAACCACAGAACATAAAGAGTTCAGTGAAATCTAGGATTTCCCCAGCTTCCATCAGTCCAAGTGTTTGGTGTTTCACCTGCCCTGTGTTCTGGGCAGGAGAGAAAGGATGTACCTGGTTACCTCTAAAGTGACTGGTTTAAATACACTTTCCCAGAAACAACCAAAGGAAGTTCAGCTCTCAATGCCTCTGCCCAGTTCCTGGTAGTTGTTCATTTCTCTGCTGGCAGTTGTGTTTGTTTTACAATCTGCTCAAGTTCATTTTTCAATTTTTGCTGGGAAGTCTACCTACCTCTCTCATACTGTATTTTTCTTTCTGACATTTTTGTTATTTTATTAACTGCTATGCATTAAAGTGACAGACTGCAAGAAAACAAATGGACACGAGGATGAAGCACAGCCAAAATTCTGGAACACTGGCGAGATTGCTGAAGGTGATGAAGGAAGAGAGAATTGCAAATGACTCTTCTGCAGAGGAGCATAGCCAGAGCTCAGTGCAGGAATCCAAGGACACTGCCCAGACCATCAGCAGCACACTCCTTGGAGGATCATTTGATCAGATCCTTCCATGGAATGGGAGTTGCCAGCACTGCAGTCATCACTAGAGTGCATGTGGCAGACAGCTCCTAAATGCTTTCTTCAAATTGACCTGTGTATATTTTGGTCCAAGTGAGAAAATTTCATAAAACAATTTTTCATAGACAATATATTAAAATTATCTTTTATATTTTACCCAATTGCTTGAACTCTGAAGCTGTTGGGATTCAGTTTCTTGCTCCTTTCAATGTGAAAACTAAGTTTAATAACAGTTCATAAATTATATTGTTAGTTACAGAGAAGAAGATCCTGTGATAGCATTTTTAAGCTACAGATCACACCAACTAAACCTTAAAAGCTTCTGGATCAACATCATCTTTCACAGGAATAAAATCTATAGTTTTTTGGTTTTTTTTTTTAGATGTGAAGGCATTGCAAAAGCTAAACAAAGTTCCTCTGTTAAATGTTGGGTAGAAGGCTAAAAGCAGAGGGGGCAGATGGAGCTGGTGTCCAGGCTGGGAGGGAGATCAGGGCAGGGACAACCCGACCAGGGGAGTGCTGGAAGGGCTGGCTGTGTCTCCTGTCCCTCCCATGAGGATGTTTCAGTGATGTGGATGCAATGGAAGCAGTCAATAAAGCTCCATTTTATCAGCAGATAGCCTCAGCAAAGCCCTGCACTACCATTCTGTACATTGATTCACGTGCAAACAGAAGGGGGGCATCTTTACACTGCAATGCCATCTTTGCACCTCAGTCAATGGCACACCTGGGGACACGAGGACATGTAGGAACCTACTGAGTGCATGGGATAAGTCATGGAAATGTTTTGATTTTTCACAACAAATGAGTCAAGCTTCTCAACACAGCTGCAATATTCAGCTACTGTAAACAGCAGGAAAGACTGATTAAGTGCCCAGAATTCACAGCATTGAGGCTAAATGGATTCCTGTCTGTTTTTAAAGTTACTAGGCATTTACTTCATCAAGGCAATTCCAAGAACCCCTGAATGAATTTCTGACTTCTGAGAATAAGGCTTCACATCAACTTTTCACTGTTAAATTTCCACAACTAAATTATCTATTTAGCTCAGAATTAACTGCAAAAAGCATAGTTATCCAGTAATATGCCCTCAGGACTTGCTGTGCATTTATGCACCCCTTACTAAGAGAGGGGAGAAGGGGAGAGCATTAAAATCAGAAGTCCCCTGGAGCAGCTATGATTTTTCCTGCCCATTTGACCTGACCTCTCCAAACTTCCTCAGCCCATGCTCAAATTCCAGCAGTTAAAAGCTCCATTTTGATTGTTGTTAGGGAGTTTTACTGTGACATTAAAACCCTCCTCTCCTGCAGCATCCCTGATCCACAAGCTATAAATGACCATCCTAAGGAAGATTTTAGCAGTTTATTTTCATACTTGCAGTTCTTAGGAACTGGAAAGATCTTGGATAAGTAACCTGGGGGGGGGGGTTAAGGGGACTAAAGGAGGACCCTGTGTCAAGATCCATCCTGAGGGTCACACCTTAAGTTTTTATGTGCATTCTTATTCCCTTTGACTTTTCAGCTGAAAGGATGTGTCCTTCTCCCCCAAAACCTGTGACCCAGAAAAAAATCCAAAACACTCAAAATACATTTGACAATGCAACATATTGCCATTCCAACTCCTTGAAAGCTACACACAACCTCTGAAACCTATATATCAAAGGGAATAGCTACTACTGTCATTTATTTATCAAAAAATAAATCAATTTCTTGTGGAAAGCAATAAGCATTGATAATAACTGAAAAAATAAACAAACTCTTCCTAGAAAATACACCATTTCTGCATTACTGAGTTTTTTTTCTGCACCACTGTTTCTCATCAGCTCAGGTTCTTATCTGCAGCATCTATCCCAGGGTAACTGATGTTTGCAGGGGGAAAAAAAAAAAAAAGCCTATCAGTACTTGCACAGAAGTTCAATACATACAAAATTTATCTTGGTAATAGCAAAGAAGAGAAAAGGAGAACATTTTTCTCAGTCAATATCTCGTACAATAATTTGATAACAGAGGCCAAGCCCGAGCTTATTGTGCATCCAAACAAGACAGGCAATAAAAATGAAGACTGGAGCCAGGGACTGTTTCCTAACACTTCAGCAAATGAATTGTCTGCATTGGTATTCTGGCAGTGCTGCACTTGATGGATGCACACAAGAGATGATATTTTGCTATCTGCAAAACTAACTGAAGTGAGAGCTGTTGTATATTTTGGAGGGACTAGGCTCTCATAAGAAACAACTGCAAGTAATAAGTGAAAAATCCATGTCATTTGTGCAGTTCTCTGACTCTGCATCAGAGCTGGCAAACTTCCCATCCTGTTAATGGCTAAAGAAGGGCTAATGGAAGGGAAGTGTAAGACACATGATGGGATTCCTGGGGCTGTCCTGTGGGTCTCTTCCAACTCAGGATATTCTGTGATTATATTATCCATTTAAGAATGAAATATTTTCCTACTATGGTGTGTACTTTCCTCAGCCACAAAGACTGCAGACAACAAAATGTTTTAAGCCCATTGAATCTATCTTGTATTTTTTTATCTGTGCAAAGTGACAGAGGCAGCAGCAAAGAGCATTAGAAGAGGTGACAATGTATTATTCCTGTAAGAGAATAATTTTCACTGTTTCTTTCCCACACATCATGTAATGCTTACCCCATTTCCACCACTAAAATAATTTTTTACCTTTTTTTTGTCAGGGTTAGGTGGGACAGACTCCTCAAAGTGCATTTAAATGCTTTGAGGTATGTACAGACTTGCTATGTATTTGATTTAGCTTAAATGCTTAATAGAGGTTAAAAAGGTGGGGATTTAAGAAAAAACAATCTCATGCTAAGATCAGTCAACAAGCTATTCTCATAAAAAGCACCTACCAGAGCCAGTGTGGTGATTGCAATTACCCAGTTACTCTGTGGTATCATCTGCCTAGGTTTTACTATGCTTCACACTTCTGAAAAAAACATGTCTTCTAAACAATAATTATTTTAAAGATGCCTATCAAACCTAAAGTAGAAACCTCATAGATCTCTTTCCATAGTTAAGCCCTACCTTTATAAATGGAGGAATACAGCTCAGCATCAAGAACTTGCAATAGAGCAGCTTTAAAATAAAATTAAATTAAGGAAAACCTCTAAGTTACAATTAATTTGGTGACAGCAGCAATTCAAACTGAATCTCCCATATCAAAACCTGATACCACCCTCTACCACTGTTAGTTTCATCAGAAACTGATAAATCCCAGGAAATGAGTATGTCAACAGCCAGCACAGGGAAGAATTCAGTTCTGGGAACATCCATTCAACCACAGCTGGTGAATGTGCCTGGTCAGTTGTTGACCATTTTTAGGTCAACTGCCATAAAAGCCCATTCTAGCCATGAGTCATGCAGAAATTAAAGCAAAAGAAAACAGGTGGATTATCAATTTCTCTCATTATCATCAGTGGATAAGTCTTTGGACTGCTATCTGTTAACAGAGTCTCATAATTACTCTAAGTGATCACCTTCCCTGAAAGCTCAGCCCAGCCTGTTGCATCTTGCAGTGGAGCTGACTAATCATGCTCCTACTCAAGGAGAGTCAGTTACAGGAGTGGTAAATCAAATACATTTCTGTTTGCTTTTCATTAGTTTTCAGAGATTTGCATTAATTAAGTTACTGATTATCAGAATGAACAAGACTCCTAAGGCTAAGATTTTACATGAGTCATCTCACTTTCAACTCAGTGAGCCAAAATCTGCAGTGCCTACATATTGTTCCAGCTAGGATCATGGAATCTGGCATCTGATGCCACCCTTCCCTTTATAGTTACATCACACTATTGTATTTCCCTCAACACAGCAGAAATCAAAAAGGGCAATCTTTGTTTATAGTTCCAAACCACTTCTAATAAAGTCTTGAACCAGAAAGCTCTTTTGCTTTTATTTCTGGCAGTGAGAAGTGGCGGGAGGGTGGGGATGGAATGTCACACTGAAAAGCTTTGCTCAAGGTACATCTCCAGGTTGCTTGATCCATCCTTGGGGCCCTTTTCTGCAGCAATTCTTCCTGTTGATCTCACAGCCCTTCTGTGGGTACAATACCTCCCAGAAGGCAAGGCTGCCTCCCTCACATTCCCTCAGGGCTCTACTCTTGGAGTTAAGTGTCCTAATTGAGCTTTTGAGTTTACTTTAGGGAGAGAAGCACCCGAATAGCAAATACACAAAGGAGTATAAAATGAGGCAGGATCACAGTTCCCCTCTCATGTAGGAATAAACAGCTCATTTAAGTGGGGTTTTTTGGTACATACATAGGACTTCTTGCAAAGATGAAAATTCCTGGTGCTGTAATTCCTAGCATGTTGTACAGACACTATGGAAAGCAAGACAATTTCATAAGTTTTTCCCAGGTAAGTTGTAGCTTTTGAAGAGAAGTAACCCAAGGAGCCATGCACCTAAATTAACTAAACAACCTTTTTTTTCCTAAACCTGTAACTGCCCAAGAAGCAAAACAGGTGAGAACATCTTAGACAGTCCTCTCAAGAGCATGAATAAGTGGTGGCTTAAATGTTATCTTCATGACAGATACATAGGAGAAAAAGCAAACTCTCCTCTCCTCCCTCAACACTGCTGGCCCCAGGGGAAACTATCAATTCTGCAAATCCCTCAAACCAAGGAGGTGAAAAGGTCAGTAAAAAATGAACTGCAAGGGTCTTGTGGCTGATGGGCATGGAGCAGTCACATGCTACTTACCAGCCTGTAAAGAAGCAGCCACACTTGTTGGAATACAAGCTAAAGTACTTTCCAAAGCATTTGAGAACTTTAAATGAACCCTTTGCAAAAGGTTTAATTTCAGCAAGCTAAATCCACCTCAGTCATGTTACATTATTGCACAAGGAATTTATAGAGAAGAGCCAGGCTTCTGGGATTTTTGGTCTTCATATTTGCAATTAGCACTCTAAGATTCAATTCTTTTACAATCACTTGGTGCTCAAAACTGGAAAAGTTGTTGTCACTTGAACTAGACATCCTATACAATGGGTAAATTCCAGGATACTCATGTGGCAAACTAAGGTTACTACATCTCTGGCACCAAGTGACAGCATTACATCTTTCTGTAGAGAAGAGAGACCATCATGGTGAAATGGTTTATCTTGCCTTTGATTTGCTTTGCAATGTTCTTGTGATTGTATTAACCCTTATATCTGTAGCACTTAAACTAGAGGCTGTTTCTGTGGTTTTCACATTGGTTCTATTTATGGGAGTGCAGTAGCAAGCCCTTCAAGGACTAGAATTGGGATGTCAATTCATTTACAGACTTAGAGTTCACCTGCCCTGACACCCCAGCACTCAGTGCCTTATAACCTGAGGTGAGTGATGGTAAAGTGGCATCACTCCCTGCTACAGACTGTGCCAGAGCCGGGCTCCAGAGCCCTGGAGAGAATTCTCCCTGTCCTTGGAAGTTGTGGAACATAAAGCAGGCAAGTCTGTTCAGATTGTGTTTCAGCCTGGCTTGCTGTCCATGGGGAGTGATCTGCTCACCTCCTCTTTCACCATTTTCCAGGCACCTTCATTGTCCTGGAGAGTTTCATGTGACCTTGACCTTTTCTTTTCCAGAAGTTATTTATTTCACGTGACCCAGCACTCCTACAAGACACATACAAGTTTCTGGAAGCCACACACTCAACAGGCCACAAAGCCTGATTTGCAAGCAAATTATTGTGATATAAAGTAACAAACCAAAACCTCTGTCCTCCAAGTATTCCTCAAAGCAAAATGCTGTCTCATGGCTGGACAAGACAGAAAAATTATAACCACAGCTCAAATGAGAAATCTTGAATTTTCTCCAATATATGAGCAACTCATGTAAAGCCTTTCAAGAACACAAACTGGGAAGAGAAACAATCACCTCATCACTTCAATTTCATATCTTCTGTTCTATTTTAAGGCTTACTAGTAAGAGCTTTCATGTATCTGGGGAACTTCATTTTGTTTAACTTTCCAGTCTCAATGTTTGTTTAATAGATAGTATTTGTAAACTTCTAGTGTTTCTATATCCAAACTCTATTTTTGTTTGTTTCTCCAGCATTTTTCCTCCCTCCTGTGTTTATTTCTCTACTGACACATCAAGGGAGGGCTTACTTTTGGCACACACTCTTGCCAAAACAAATTGTTTTATGTACTATTTCCTTTCATCAGAACTTCAACATATTAACAACTTAGGATATTGCATATAAGTCTATATCAGGATTTAAAAAATGATGGGAGGAAGAACAGGACACATGTTGAGGCAAGAAAGATTAAAGAAAAACATGTCTCTGATTTAAGGCCCTCTTAGCAGTGCAGTTGAAACTACGCCCTAAGTTTTGTTTTGTCATTAGATAAGTTCAGCCCTTGATGAAATCATGTTTATAAGTAATTTGGGATCAATCTTCCTTTCCTGGAAACAATCAACCAGAAGTTAAATTCAGAACACTTTCTCTTTTTTGTGGGGGAGTGAGGCAGTAAGGTAGCAACTGGGTAAAAAATAAAAGTAAACAGAAGGGTAGAACTAAGATAATTAGCTATTAACAGTCTCAAATTTGCCTATGAAATGGGAAGTAAAACTTATGGCAGTTGAAGGTATATTAGATAATGTTGTTCCAAGTTAAAACCCTCCTCAGAGCCAGTTAAACATGTACATTAATTTCCATGTTTTTCCACATACAGATGTTGGCTAGAATAAAGAAAATAAGCATAATAATCCACATCCATAATTGAGACCTAATATAGTACATTAAGTAGTCTCTATTACCCCATTTAGACCACACTTGGCAAAAACAGCTTTGATAAAGAGTAACTGTCAAATGCATTTTCTTGTGGATCCTGATCTAAGATACTCCATGATTTGTTCAAAATTCTGGTCATAGTCAATAAGTTCTGTAAAGATTACATGCTGTCACCTAGATTAATCTGAAAGATGTATTTCTTCATTAGCAATGGCATGTCAAATAAGCTGTGACAGCACTGATTATCATGGGACTCAGAAGATTACCATACATTCAAGCAGGCAGAAACTGTCCTCAAAGTTACTTACCTTTATCTCCAGTAATTCCAAAGGCATTGACTGGGCACTGTGAGCCAGGTCATGTCAAACAGCTACAGAGAATTGGGGAGCTCGTGTGTGACAAGTGCACTGAGCAGCACAAGCACCTTGTGCACTACTGACACTTCCAAAAACATGAATTCTGATTTCACCAGTCTACCCTTGGAGAAGAAGTCACAGCATATCAGTCACATCACAGCCTCAGATATGTGTGTGCCCAGGACATGCAGCACATCCTTCATTGCCACAGAGGCAAACTTTCCATGGTGGCACAAAGGAAGGGGACCAGGACAGCAAGGGCATGACACATTGCCAGCAAAGCTGGCATTTAGGCTGCTTAAATACAGCTGAAGGGCTTGTTTTCCTTTTGGTAAGCAATAAATTTATGGATTATCACTTGCAAATGAGTTAGTGGCAATGGGATCTCTGTTTCTCCCCTTGACATTTCCATTAGAACCTGTGAGCTGAAACTCGACCAGCTCCAAAGTTGTTTCAGGGACTTGATACTGGACTGTACTGAAAAAACCAACCAACCAAACAAACAAAAAAACCCAACAAAAACATCCACAAAAAAAAAAAAAAAAGCAAGTATCACATCAGTGAAACCTTGAAAGCAAAGAAATACTCATATAAAGTGAGGAGCCAGTGATAAAAGTATTTAATGTTGGCAAGGCTGGTAGTTTAAATATGATCAAGACTTAAAATTTTAAACTCACTGTACAGATATTTAGCAAGTGAAAAGTGATTACAGTCCCTTCATAGGGTTCAATAGTTGCAAAAGAACTGAAGGTTATCTACTGCATAACTTGGAGCAGGGGAGCTGGGAAAAAGTCTTCGAGGGGCTAAGCTGTTGCTGAAATTTTGCTAAACAATATCTATAAAGTTGATGATAACAAAACCTTACAGACTTAAAGTAGCTATAGCACAGTTATTTTCCCACCCAGTTAGCTATTTTTAAATACTTGTTCTATGTGCACAAGTTCACTCCTGAAAAATGGAATACAAACTAGAAATCCTGCTGTGAACAAACATGATTAACACCACTGATTTTTCACATTTTGTTTTGGGTTTGTTTTTTTGTTAAAAGTTATTTCACTGTAGTACATGCAGTGGTTTTGATACTATGTGCTATATAGCCAGTTTGGAGCAGAAATTGAAGAACTCATGATAAATTTTTATTACAGCTCTAAAGTGAAGAACTTGTGATTTTAACACCATTAATGTTATCCTCTTATATGATCTTTTATTTTCATCCTCATTTTTTTCTTCACCTTACTGTGTCTAATCTAGCTCTCCAGGTGCTGTACTCCTCCTTAAAACCTTTATGTCACTGCCTTGCCCATGGTCAAGGCTTCAATCCCATGAAACATAGCCAGTACCTACCAACTCTGATGAAAGGATCCTGCCACAGACACACAAAGGCAAATGGCTTTGGACCCCCCACTAACATTAAAGAAAACTGAAGGAAGGAAAATTCAGGAGTTGGCAGACCTAATTACATTTTCATCAGATGGATAAGATCTTAAAAATTCATAAGCATTGGAACACTTCTGTATTATGTGTTTGAGAACTCAGTCACACTTGCTATGATTAAAGAGTTCTGTGAAGAAAACAAAACAACAAAAAAAAAAAAAAAAAAAAAAAAAAGAGACAAAACCCACTCAGCCCGCTAAAGGATCTGGAGACATCTGCCAGTCAGGGCATCTGGCATGGAAAAAACATTTTCGTCTTGCCTGGATTTTGATTAAGCAAGATAAAGCTTCAAAAGCACAAGTTGTGCTATCTATTGGGCCTTGTCTTAAAACAAAGCTTTAGATGCAACCCTGTTGTTTCCAGATTGGCTTTTGCCTGCTACACAATTGTTCCAGTCCCATGGGAGCTGATGATATTAAAAAATGATCAGAAAGCAAGGAAAACCTCTGAAAAACAGAAAAGCAGGACTTGCAAAAGCATTTAACATTTTGGCAACAGCTACAGGTGCTCTAACCTTTTGACTGGGGAGCCAGCAAATAAAGCTTGTTAAATATGAGAGCAGCACAATACCTGAGGTATCAGTTACTGTGACATTTCCCTCAAATTTTACACCTCAGTGAAAGGATGTATTTGCAAAATTCAGCATAGAAGCACACAATGAGAGTCAAGCATAGTGATATTTGGTGGTGGACCACTGCTAATTAGTTAAACAATATGAATACATATCAAGAATTTCTTTAAAACATGGCTACTGCTTTGCAATCCCACACAAATATCCCAGAGGATCAGGGATAAGTAACACAGGTGTTACATTTTTTCCCATTTGTCTGCTCTAAGCCCTTCTCCATGACCACAATGCTTGTAAATGAGCCAGCTACAGACACAGCTGAACACTTTGACTTAGTTCAAACTGCTTGATCAGGTCTTACCCCTTAATTTTGCCATGCCAGCTTTTTGGTAACTTAGGTAATTCAGTAACAAGACTACTGAGCATGGCTTTCAGAACCTGGAAGTGGTGATTTTTGCTGGAGGATAGTACCATGACTTCACTGCTGGAAGAAAAGCTTTCATTGTTCAAGTTACTGGCACAATTTCATAGAGGTGAAGGCAGAAGATAAGCTCTCAGCAGAATTTTCATTCAGGCACACATCCATATCTTTATCTGTCTTTGTCTTAGAAATTGCACTTTGTGATTCACTTGACAGCTCTTGGAGCTTGGATTGCTTGAAAAGAATTCACCCCATTAAGGATTCAAATGTTTGAAAGCTCCTATGTGAAAAGATTTCAACCCTTTAAGATCAATACTAGATCTGCATCAGACTTAGAATTATACTGGAAGCAATGTGGTGAACTGCCAAGAGCAGACAGCCAGTCCTCTTGGGTAAAAATCTGGATTGCCATATCCTGAGAACAAGAGCTTAATGATTGTAGAATACAGATTCCCATGAACTGGTGATTCTCAGTGGTACAGAAACCACTATGCAGAATAATAACTTATGGCATCACTGTGCCCTGCTTGGCTGCCTTGTGCAGCAGTAGTAGGGCCAGCCTGGGTAATGATCTTTTGATTTAGGTAGGCTTGCTCTAGTCCAGGAAGTTAAGCTGGTCCTGAAGCAGACATCACTACAGAAAGCAGAGTCAGTGGAACAACACTGGGAGAGTTTAACTTCAGCAGCTACAAAGGATTAACAATTTTCTTTGATCTCAGAAATTTTAATCCACCAATAAAGAAGAAAAGTCAACACTTGAAAGTTTTATTCCAGTAACAAAAAGTGACTGAGACATTAGCTAAGTTCAACCACAGACACTGGCAAACCATTCACTCTGACTTGGAAGAGATGACAACTAAGCAAATTTAACTATTCATTGAAATACACAACCTTGGTAGAAAAATCAGGCTATAGAAAGAGGTTTTCTCTCCTACTGGTAACAGCCAAACTTCCAGAAGCAATGCAAGACTTTGGATTTACTAACATTCTAATAGCATTATCATTCCAAAAGTATTATCCCCCAACAAAACTTCAGGCTAAATTTGACAGCAACAGGGTCTAGATTCCAAGTGTCTCCAGATATCAAACATCAGAGAAATCCCCATCTTGAAGAGTGGGAAAGCTGATAGAAGATACAGGATTCTGAGTAAATTCATTTCCTTAATGACAATTGATAAGTTTATTGATTTAATAAAACAGCATATCATCAGAAAGGAAAATATCAGGACAAAAACAAACATGTAAAAAATCTCCTCTGTTTATAATTCTCAGATTCCTTTTCATTCTGCACAGTGTCCCAGCCCCTGCCTCATGCACGAAGCAGCACATGTGAATTACCTGTGCTCTGAGCCTGCCCTTCACTCTTTCATTCTTATCCTTTCTATTCACATCCCTTCCTTCCACCTCTTATCCCAGGGATCCACCTAAAAGAAGCAGCTTTTCTCTTTGGGGCTTCAGCCATCAAGTCCTTATGACAAGTGTTTACCAACTGCTGAGAGAAAAATCAGACTGTTCTGGACATGTTTAGCCTACTTCTCTTGCCTAGGATACATTCTTGGGGACTGCAAAATCGTCACTCAAATTGGATGACAATGTGCAGCAGCTTTGAGCACTGATACTTAAGCACAGCTGGAGTGGCACTCACAGAGCAATGCCTACTGGTGCAATTTAGCTTTTGTGAGAGCCCTTTTTTTGGATCTGGCTAGAAGAAACACCGAGCAACTTCAGTATGTACAAATTGAACACAGGTTTGAGACTTCCTCTTATTTGCTTGCTTAACCCATTAAAACAGAACATTCCAAATCATCAGTATCCAAACCAAACAGCCAGTTTTGCAGCTTCAAGCAGCATCACCCCAAAGGGCCCAGCACATGTCCTGAAAAACCAGACAGTGACCCAAGGCACAAAACCCTCGTAACCCTGATAATTCCCATAAACACATGCTGCAGCAATGAAGTCACTACTACAGCTGTCCAAAACAGAAATATAAATGTGTCCTTCAGAAAGGACCAGATGACAACAAAGCTGAAGTAACTCTTAATTCCAAACAGTAAAAAACTCACAAACATACAACAATAAAATTTACTTATTTTATCCAAATTCTAAATCTTTTGGTTCCAACCCAAGTCCAGGTGCTTTGCTTAGGTATATACATGTGATATTTCATTGCTTGACCTTGATCACTCAGAACCCTATTTTGCTGCCAATGACTCTGTACTCAGGAGCAGGTGCTGTAGAGATCAGGCCTTGGAACCCACTGCTTCTGCATCCAGGATGTACCAAAGGATCTCACTGGAGCCAAACAGCCAAGTCTTTCATACATGACAGCAGTGCCTTTCCATAGTAAAAATCAGTGTATAGGCAGTGAGGACCATTTACTCACCAACACAAACCCCAGAGTTCACAGCCCACTTGAGAACCATTAAAGGAAAAGGAATCATTCTATTTCCTTTTGAGACAATTCCCAGACACAGAGATTAGAAAGCTGTTACAGAGCCCAGGAAAGATTATTGGTCAATACCAGAAATGGCAGTCTGCTTGATATGTTTCTGTTGAGACTAACTTTATTAGAACTCTTCTCCAGCTTTATCACAGATATTGCTCCAGTAAACAATTTGCAATGTTGCCTTTTTCATTGAAAAATGCATTTATTTATAAGGGATTGGAAAAGAAATGCAACTTCCTATCCAGTACAGAAATTGCCAACTCTGCATGAGGTTCTATGTG
Source organism: Muscicapa striata striata (assembly GCA_030060385.1). Classification (NCBI taxonomy): domain Eukaryota; kingdom Metazoa; phylum Chordata; class Aves; order Passeriformes; family Muscicapidae; genus Muscicapa; species Muscicapa striata. Next base: position 4,896,999 of record JAREIS010000050.1, on the reverse strand, counting down.
CATCTGATTAAATGTGCAATATTTAATAACTACTTTATGCTGTATCCATGTGACAATCATTACAAGTGCTTGATTAGATGTGAGTGATATAAATTTGTGCAAGTATTTGCATTTCACTTCTAACAGTTTTGGTGGCCAAACTGGTGAGCAAATATAGCCAAAACAGGTCAAATCCTTAACACATAAAGCTATAATTTCTAAGCAACAGCTCTAGCAGAACTCTTTAAAAGCTGCATTTGTTTTCCAAGATATTTTTCAGCTGGAGGAGTTACCACAAGCTTCTCAGGCATCAATACTGGTAGAGCCAAACAACACATGTAAGTTCTGCTAGGGTTTAGAAAGGACTGATAGAAAATGTTAAATGCTGTCAGGACCCCAAAGGTCCCATCTGCATACACTAACAGATGCTCACTTAAGCAACTTTAACTTTGCAATTAACCTTGACATTTAGAAAATTTAGGGTGTCAGTTCAGGATTTTGGGAATATCTGCTCTTCATGTACTGCTTTAGTGGCAATTGTACATCCTCTCTAGTCTTGTAAGTCTTAGTTACAGGAATCTCCTGCTTCCCTGAGGAAACTTTACTGAAGTTTTTCATAACAGCAGCATTCTGCAACAAAAGCTTTTCCAAACACAGGAGAAATTTCATCCCTAAATTGACAGGTAAACTTACCTGTCTTTATCAGGAATCTTAGAGTCTACATATTGATAGTCAAAATAGACATTACACACTAAAAAAAAAATTAAATCAAGCCTTATAGGGCAAAGTAAATGGAAATTGATCAGTAAATAACTTTAAATAGGGCGTGAATTAAATTACTGATTCAAGACTAAACTTCTGCTTGTTTGCTCCCATCATAATAAAATCAAGATCTCAGTCTGAGGATATATCCCAAGTCCTGTTGCAAAGTCATGCTCCAGTTGCTAAGATTAATTATGTATATCCAAACAACAAATGATGAGTTGTACAGCATTCAGGAAGATTAATTAGTTACAAGCAGAACTTTTTACCTCCACAAAATGTTCAACAGAAATAGTTTGAGCTATTTGCTGCCTGAATGTGGCAGACAGCCTATTACCTAAATGAAAGAGTATTTTCAGCTGTTAGTGAAGTAGATACAAGAAAAAAAATTAAAGTTAAACTACATTTCAGCTTCAAAAGGAGTCAGTCAAAGGGCCTTCAGCACAAATGTTGGAGTGGCATCATTCCTCATCATAAGTACCAGAGAACTTTTCACTGGAAACATGTTATAATCCATATTCTCCAGGAAAGATCTGTGAATTGGTGAAATCCTTATCTACCACTATTTGATAATAACTGTGAGACAGATTACTAAAGGCAACATTTTCCAGATGAAACAGTCCTCTAATTAAAAATAAAGCACTTTTTTCTTCCTTTTTGAGAAAAGACTGCTGTGAGGCAAAACAATAGAAATGGCACCATCTGCTAATAATCCAATTAGAGAATTTCAAAGGACCAGCTAAGAAAGCTGGCTGGTAGGGATTTATTCTTCTAAACATATTTCTCAATTATACCACATGGATGTCCACATGCTTTCTAATTACATGCTATTTGGAAACTGCAAGAGTTCACGGGATCAAGGAGAAATCATATCAGGGATAATGCAAAACATGACTTTTTCCCAGTTATATTTGTCTCCCCTTGTGACTGAACTTCAGCACTTTCTCATATTTCCCCGTGATAGGTGTTAGTCAAACATGTCTCAGACATGACTTTCACAGAATATTCCCCAGAATGACCCAGGATACACCTACTCTTCCCACTTGGTTTATGGTTAGAATAATCAACAGATGCCAAAGAAATGGTAACTGTGACTGAACATCCTGAAATGCTGTATTTAGGCAGCAATTACTGCCTATCATTCAGAATTATTTGCCCAGAGATGGAAATTCAGCTAACACTGTTTAGGTGGGACAGGTTTACCAATGCCAAATGTCTCACTGGCTCTTGGCCTCTTGTTGGCAATAGCAAAATACCCAAAACCCAACCATCACCTAATATTTGAATATGTGTTCAGAAGATACTAATAGGTTCAGTAAAACATCTAAAAATTCCACATGAAATCCCATGTTCAGTTTCTGCCTTTCAGTAGAAGCACTACGCTTTATTGCTGAAGGCAGACAAGAACTTCTTCCAAGCTGTAAAGTTTTGCATCCAAAGGTGATTTTATGGCAAAAAGAGATGTGTTAAAAGTGTTTGCCTGGAAACTCTTCCAGCAGCAGCTAAGGTGTAAATCACATGTCCACCATAACTGCACTAGGCCCAAGTATTTTCCTCTCACTTCCCCATCTCCAGATTAGCTTCCAGACAAAAGCATAAAATATTATCAAAAGTCTGAGCTAACAAGTTTAACATGGTTTTACTGGGTCTTCAGAGGGAGAAAACAGCTGAACTTTGTACTCAGGGCCAACATCTCACGGTATAGCAGCTCTTGGAGAAACACTGAACATGGATTATTTTTGTACAAGGAATATCCAAATGCCCAAATCTGTCCCAAAAAGGACAACAGAAAAACCTGACAGCATTTATGCTCCTACCCCAAGAACCAATTCATTTCTATTGTTTTGCAGAAAAAGCTAAAATTAAGCCTTTGGGAAATGATTAATCCCCCAATACTGCCCACTATACAGAGCCCATGAAAAATACTAATTTCTTCTTCACCCATCTCTGGTATTCCTGCAGTGTGGTGGAACACAACTTGCTGATAGAGTAAAGAAAGTTTAAAATTTTACCACAGCAGGTTTCTTGTTTCTTTTTAGCCCCCTTAAGTGTGTGCAATGAGACACTCATGTAGCTGAACTTGCCTGGATCTTCCCAACTCATCCTTAAACTAGTTCCTTTACAGCAGTACAAAGATCAGTGCAACAGTGGGCAAGATAAAATGTGAACTGGCCTGAGTTTCATCAGCTCCTTGCTTGATAATGTAACTTCACTGACTAACATATAGCAAAAATATTTTGCAGTTACACTCAAAGATTCCTGAGCTCTGAGTAAATGCATTAATTCAGTCACAATCACAAACAACCTATTGACCTAATGAGATCCTCTAAACCCATTGCCAATATACAAAGTCATAATGAAATTTCAGGATCAAGAGCCATGTCCATGGCATGTCACCAAGGTCACATTTGATGGACAGATATAATTTCTGTTTACAGCATGCAGTTGAAAGGAAAACATCTTTCTGAGCAATTCCATTTCAGTTTTATTCACCTCATTTGCTGAGAAAATGAAATGGTGCCACAGCACAATATTTTAATGCAATTCATCTATTTAGTCATAAGTAAATAGGTGTTCCATGAAATGTGATCTCATAATACTTAATTCAGGATTTCACTGGTGTTTTTCACACTAAGCTATATAAGCAAAAGCACAGCACACACATTTCTGACAAAAATATACCTTAACTGGAAGAATAACAACAAACAAAATACACCTTCAGCACAAAGTCACTGGATATTTAACATGCTTTCTTCAGCTCTATTTGCATATTTAATACTGAAAAATGAGTTGCAGGGAGGGGTTTTGTAATGAGGTATGTCAATGCTTGATCAAAAGATCAATTTCCACAAGTGTTTTACTTCCATGTCAGTTAGTAGAGCTACAGCTCTTTCTCTAGAATAAATAAAATCCCAGGCAGAAGACAGCTGAGCTGCTGCTTCAGTTGGTGACTATTTCCATGTTGACTGGCAAACCCACACACTTCACTTGTGAAAGTCACTGAAAATATCACTGGTACCGAGTGAACCCTTCAAACAGACTGGGACACAAACCCCAGCTTCCATTCAGAATCCTTCATTTTACAGCACTTGAAAAGCAGATGTTTCATTTCCCACCTTTAGTACCTACATTCAACAAAGTACTCTACTGAAAACTGGAGTGGACAAGATTGTCAGGATAAACTGATCCCTAATACTTCAGAATTGCATAAATATAAACATCATGTAAGATTCCAGCAACATTCCTGAAGAGATCTTCAGCCTATGCATAACCACAGCTCACCATTAACTTCTGGTAACACAACATGCTGGAGGAAAAATGCACAGCAACAAGCTAGTAAGAGTATTAACAAGTAGGTTTGCTAACACAGGCTCTGTACTCAGTGTTAGCACAATATTTCCAGACCTATACATGCATTTTGCTCATTCCAATTCATATCCCAAATACTTACAAAATTAAGTATATCTTAATTATTCCAAACATCTGTCTTCTGGAAACTTTCAGAGACTGAAGTTTCTATACCTAAAAACATATACCAAATGATGAATGCTAACTTAAATATGAATTCTCCTCTCATTCATTCTCCACTCTAATCTAATTGTTAATAATCTGAATGCCTTTTCCTGACAAGTCTGCTATATTAAATACCTTTGAGGTCCTTTTGCTCTTCTATCCCCCCATGAAAAAAACCATGCTTCTAATGAAGCTAAAATCCATCAGCTGCTTTCTGGTTTGTACTTTTTAACTTGCTTTACTGACCTGCAAATCCAGGAGCAAGATGACTACATGCAGAGACAGAGGAGGAGGCAGCTCTAAGAGATAACACAAGTTCTGTGCTGGATAATAGCTGCCCATAAAGGGCTAAATAAAAATTTAAAAAGAAAAATCAGCAAACAAGAAACTGTCTGGCAGCCAACTTCCATCAGGATGTGACTGTACTAAAGGCTGAGAACTTCAGGAGTCCTGAGGAGAGGCAGGTGCTCAACATGTAACTGTCTCAAACACTTCATTTGTTTGAAGATGCCAGCCAAGGAGATTAAACCCAATCTGCTCCAATTCATTTTAATTCATATTCTGTTGGAAGGAGCATTAATTGCATCAACTTTTGCCAGTTTTCTGCCTAAAACTTAAGCACATTTCATTCTACTCCCCTGAAGGAAAAGCAGGAATAAGTAGCTATCATTACAAAGGTGTATAAGGAGTCAGCACAAGTGCTCTCCAATAAAGGAAAACTTGTGGTAAACAACTGACTCAGGGGACCAGTCTTCCTGCTCCGCCCAGCACATTAAAAGCTTGCCTAAGGAAAAGCCTTCATTTGGACTTGCTTCCTCAAACTGGGAAGCAGCTGCCAAAACTGTTTCTGCTAGAAATTAAAAAAAAAAAAAAAAAAATTACTTTATATAAGTGACCTAAGATTATGGCATTGCTAAATTTAAGGTAGGGCCTCCATACCTAACAGTGAGACAATCTGTTATTCTTCTGGTTGGTAGTGCACTGTATTTGTGCAACACAGGAGGACAGAAGTGGGAATAATAAACCCAATAACAACTTTCTGAAAGTCGTCCAGTGAAAGTGTAGATCCATCCTATTCTCTCACTCTAGGAAACAAAGCAACACTCAGCAGAGCTGTAATTTGATCACTCTGTTTCTAGAGGCATCAATCTCCCACAATTCAAGCCAGCTCTGATTAATTTTTCTAGTTCACATTTCTAATACACTGAAGTAGAGCTAAAATCTTTGCTAACTTTGTATATACAGTACAATGTTCGTAGATTTTCTTTTATTAGAGTTTCATATTTTGTGCTGAAAATTTTCCGAATTTAAGCTTCATTATACTTTTCATTAATTGTCCAGCTAATCAGCAGCAGTAGAAAACCATGAAACCATGAGAATGCACTGAAGAGTAAGCACAAGACAGAAAAGTATCATTTAATATTCATAGAGATCATATATAGTGATATGGCTGAATTCAGAAAGCTCAAATTAGGCTGACCATCTTCCAGAATTATGGCAATAGACTGATTTTTTTCTGTTAGAAGCTTAAGTATAAAGAACTTTTAAGGAGTGTCTATTCCTTCAGGCCTCAAATTTCTTGCAGATACTAAGTACTAATATGGTTCAAACAGTAAATTGGAAGAGCAGAGATTCAGATAGGAAATGTATAGTTTCCAAAGGGCATTAATTCTCAAATACAGGTTTTGAAAACCTTGTAGCATCTAACTAGATAAGGGATTGCAATGCTCCAATGTCACAATGTCTAGAGACTGAATTGCTTAAGCAAATTTATCTTGTCAACTGTACAGAATCAATGCTTCATGAGTTAAAATCCTAATGTTAAAATCTGCTAAGTGTGTAAAAACCAGCCTCAGCAGAAGACTTTAGGTAATGAGTGTCTGCTGTAATTAATTACAGGACTTGCACACTTTTCCCCTAGAAGTGATGGGAGTTTTCAGATGAGCAGCTTCCAGGCTGGGCACTGGGAGCAGCCAAATGAATCACCTCTTCCCCTAAACCTGGCAGTTGATGTCTCTTCTTTTACATCAAGGTTTAATTAGTTTTTGCTTTCAAAGCCAGTGCACAGCACAACATTCACTGCCACAGAAACCCAAGGAAGCAATGAAGACTTAAATTCCTAATTTCAGCAGTTGTCAATGCCTGATGCACATAAGTCTTTTCTAAATGTACCTCTTGGAAGCACCCTTACATACCAATAAATTCAGGATATCAGAAGTACCCACTACTTTTTACATAAAAATAGCTTTTGGGATCAGCCCTTATGGTAATTCTAGATAAAACCAGTTTCAGTCTAACATTTTTGTAGCTCTAGGGGCAAACACAGCCTTCAACTTGAGGTCCAAATCACACTGAACTTCAGTTATTTAGGGAAAGCACACCTGTATCACTGTCTTGGATAGATGATGCATTGTGCAGCAAAAAATGGCACATTCAATGCTTTCTTCATGATTTCATCTGGTTCAGCAGCATTTAAACTGCAATAAGACTTCAGCTGGCAATTCTTTTGTGTGAACTAACAGGACTTTTTTTTTATTTTTTTACATGCATCTTTTTGAAAAGGAGCATGATTTAACTTTATTCACATTAGTGGTCTCTCTATGAAAAAGTTTATTAGAAGAATTTCCCTCTGAAGTTACTGAAAACTGAGTAGTACAGAACAGAACTACACAGGGAGAACAGTCTTACTCCATGCAACCCTGAATAATAAAATACAATAAAGTCTAAAGGCAAAGCACAAACCTGCCATAAAACCTAATTTAAATAGTTTCCCAAATACAACAAATAATAAGGTATTAGAAGTTACACTATAACTAAACATCATGAACACAAACCTCACCAACAGCCGATATAAAGACCCATGTTAACAGTAAAAGAAAAAGTTTTGATGAGACACTGAAGTCCAGTGGAGCTTGTATTCTAATTTTAGATTACTCCTAAGAAATGGGGACAGGCAATGCCCAGCTCAGCAGGCAGCCTTCCTGTAGGAACCTGTCCCTCTCTCTCCTATTCCCTCATTTCCTAAGTCCCTGCATTGGACACATTAGACCATAGAACAGGTCTACTATTTTTCCAGTTAAAACACTTTGTCTGCTGTTGTCAACCTCAATCCATAAGCCTTCTTCATAATCCCTTTTAATATGAAGCCACGTTCTACGAGAAATCAAGACTAGTAATTGCCAACATTTATCACAGTATCAAAGAAAATCTGACCTTTTCACTCAGAGAAAGACACTGTCATCTCACGGTTCATTACTTAAATCAGCAATGTGTTTTAAAATTGCCACTTTCAGAAGTATTTCTAAAGTCCTATTACTCATCTAAACATATTAATTTAAACCAAAGCCAGATCCCAGCTGCTCAAATCAGAACACACAATTTAAAACAGATCCTGAGATTACAAAGACATTCTGTATACCACAGGGAAAAAAAAGAGGCTCATTGTAATTTTAATATTACTATTCTCTGATATAATCAATGTGAAAAAGTCTGTTAACAATTAAAATAAAGAGCATTCAACCTCAAACGTCTAACAGAAGTTAACAGCATTCTCCTTGCTATGATCATAAATAAACAGTTATTTAATGAAGACATGCATAAGCATCCTAATTTGTAGTTCAGGGTTTAGATGCACATTCAGTATGGCAATACTAATTGCTGCTAAAGATCAAATAGCCAAAAGCTTTTCACTGTGCAGCATAGCTACTCTTGACAAGGCACCTTCAGTGCTCTTTTTTTTGACCACCTGAGAAAGCCTGCAGTGCCTGTCACAGGACTATTACCACATTTAGGGTTTACCAAGACTATTAAGAAGTTTAACAAATATTTTCAAAACACAAAAATATGTGGAGTTTTTTAAATTTGATACTACCCAAGATGAAAATATAACAAAAGCAATAAGTAAACATTTCAAAAGCTATAAAACATAAGAAAATAAAGTTGAAATTAACCTTTTGATAGTATTATTGCCCAGCTACCCAGAGTACACCATCATTTATAAGAAGTATAGGAGAATCCAGGTAAATAACTACATTCACACTTCATTTTTCTATTGCATCCATTTCTGTTTGAAGTACTCTTTCACCCTACCACTAGTGAGACTGCAACAAGAAGTGCTGCTTCCCTTCATGCTGAACTAATTAGCACAAAGTAGCACTCCAGCAATTTATCTTATTCTATATCATTATTCTCTTATCATTATTCTATAATGGGGCAGACCCATTCCACAAAAAACTGGCCCTGGGTGCTGAATAATGTGGCTATTTTGCTGCTCTCCTAATTCTGAGTCAATCCTTAGAAGCAATATTTTAATGCTCAGAATCATTCACGTTTCTCCTCTAATTTAAGAGAACATCTACAAACCATTGCTTCTGAGATTTCCTATGAGAAATGGCTCAAATTCACACTGGTGTTTTTTAGTTAACATTGCCCAAGTTTAGACCTAAACAAGAATATGTGTGCAACTTGATATTTTAGCAGGATTGGTATAGAATGATATTGGTTTGCTCAAGAGGCACTTTTAACCTAAAAACCTCACATGAATCTGCCTCCTGAGTGAGGCTAGATTATCCAGGCTAAGATTGGCTAAAGCAAAACTTTGCAAAGCTGGACACACTGCTTCACACAAATGCCACAGTAAGGTCCATGGAGGGGAAGCTTTTCAGAGCACATATTTTAGGCTACTCAATAGCACAATTTGTCTGTGGAAACAGATCAATTATATTATTAAGCACTAAGATCATAGAAACAAAGCAGTAAATATAGTTCCAGGCCATCTTCACTGAGGCATTTTGTGAAATCTTTCACTCAGGATGAAATAGTTTTATATTTTGAGAATACAGCATGAATATTTAACAATTAAATAAAAACTAATTGTGTTTAGAAATAAAAACGAGGCTCTAAGCTGTTGATCTGCCAGCAAAGCTATGAATTAGTGTAATTACATAGAAAATTAAACTGGGATTTTACCAGGCTAAGCAAATAGAAAGAACAAAGAACATATTTAAGTGATTAGACCCTTCTGTTTCATCTCTCTAGTTACCCCATTTTACTCAATCATCTTCACTTCATTGCTTTTATTTTTCATTTTGCATTCAAAAGCAAGTATAAGGGGAAAACAATTACACTAAGGAAAAAAATTTCCAAACAACCACAAAAAGGCTGGGGGATGTTTAGGTTTTTACAAACATTTTCCAGAAGCTTTGGAAAAAATCTATCTGCTTTGTGGTGAGACTTAACAGGTCAGGCCATTTTGGTCCAGAGTCCCAGAATGAGACTGGCCACTGCTGTGGGTGAAGATGCAGCTGGAGACTGGCAGGGAAGCAGCTGAAGATAAAACTGGTGCCTATAGGACTGAAAACTCCCTCAAAGCCATCAAACTCTCCATCTGCTACTTCTTTACAGAACCAGGTATCAGATACTGTTAATTTAGTTAACTTCTACATCATAATTTCTGCCTGACTTAGGTGGTCTCATGACACGTTAAACAGCTCTACAGTCAGAGCAGACCTGCTTAGCCCCAAACAGGATCAGCCAAAATCCCTCAAGAATAAGAGAGCATCCCCTAGGTTCAGGAAACAAAGGGTTTGAGTTCACCCTTTAAGGGGGATAGAGTAGGACAGGGTTTGGGGTGAAAAGTAAAATCAAGAGTTCTGATAAAACAAAAAGATCACTGTTAAAAGCAGTCTTAAAAGTGGAAAGTCTAGAACAGAAGCAAAACTAAACTACTACAATTCAATCCATTATTCTCTTATTACAACTTATGATAAATATACTCAACAACAAAATAATACTTCACAAACCCAATAGCAGTTGAGCATTTTACAGTTTAATTTTTAGTTTCTGTGGAGCAACATAAAAACATGCCTATGATTTTTCATGCATTTCTATATAAGACTGTTTCTAGAAGATCTAAATTAAGCTATGAACATGATCCCCATTGTGAATAAAACCAGTCTTACAAACAACATAAGAAACAGATAACTTGCAACAATCTTAGCTTGAACACTTCATAACAGCATCTTCTATTAAAAGCTAACCTCAAAAGTAAAATACGCTTTTTAAGCTACTGAATACTTTTGTCATAAATTGCAGCTCTTTTAACTTAACTATATTTTACTTTTTCTTTTAATTCTTCTTTACTGTTGTAAGTAATGGAGATAGCACTAACTAGCATTTCCAAAATTATGTAATAGATAAAAAAAATGACAGAATAGAGGTCTACAATAACTCCAATACAGCCAGAGTATCCTACATTTTAAAATGCTTGAAAAAATCTAAACAAAGAAAAGGTCTGTAGCTTAACATATTTGACACAAAAAAATACCGCATATTTTAATTAAATAGTTATTTAAAACAAAAAATAATAATAACAATAAACTACCTGTTCACAGCCACCAGCACAGCACAGCTAAGCTATCACACTTTCAGGGGAAGTCAGGCACTTTCATAGCAGGTCTGAAACAAGCTCCAGGTGAAAGTTATTGATGGTGAAATTGCTAATGACCTCAAGCTGGCAATACTGATTACACTTTTTACTCAATTTGATTCAAAATTCACAGTGACAGTGCGAAAGTTTTGCACTGAATTGCAGCTGATGATCTGGATGAAATCTAATTCAATCAAAACTAAAGACAATCCCTTTGTCCAACTGTTTAGCGGGTGGGGGTGGAATTTCAGCCATGACAATTAATTTGAACCATACCTTTGCTCAAAAGGAAGCTGTGTTAGCTGGTGGGATAATTTTTCCCGTTAATATTTGATAGTTTGGATTCCCGGCGCTCGGCTCCGGGAAGCGGCAGCGGGAGCCGCAGTGGCGCGGGACGGCCGCCAGGTGGGGCTGGAGACCGCGGCAGCCCCGGCATTGCCGGCAATGAAAATCGGGAATCGAACCCTGCGGCAAAGGGAACTCCGGCTGGGTAAGTGCCTTACACAGCTCTGCTGTTAGCGGGCATATTCCAATCCCGTGTATAAACCGCAATAATTTACAAGGAGTTTCAGAGAATATTAATTTTTGGGTTAGTTCATGACTATGCAAATTAGAAGTGTTGAGGATGGTGCCTATATGAATATTTTTATGTTATAAAATGCGGAATTTAAGTATTCATTTGATGCCGTTGCCAAAATGGAGAGCAGCATTTAAACACTGAGTTACTGTATATCAGTGCAGCAAATTGAATGTGAACTCGTGCCAACTAAGTAAACTCAAAATAAAAGGAAAAGAGGAGTGGGGGTTCTGACCACCAATATGGTAATATTGGATATCTGCATTTATGCTGGGTGTGAAGTTCAAGTGCTTTCTAAAATATCGATAAAAGAAAAGTTAAAACAACTTTAAATCACCCTACAGTCCAGGTTCTATTGCATGTTGATTTGGCAGCATTGTTCTGGGATTAACTGATTCCTTGAGTTACCAGATATAAACCAGGAAAAAAAAAAAAATCAACTCCCTGAGGTTATCACAAAACTTGCATTGTTATTTTGTTTTTTTTCACCAACATCTTGTAATTGTGACTTTAACCATGGGTATTTGGAAAATATCAAAGATGATCAAATTTTACCCCTTTTTAAAGAATATATTGCACACTGAAGAAAATATATTTTCATAACTGGGTTCCTTGATGACATAAATCCAGGAAGCTCATTGTGAGGCTTCCATCCCATTCAAACAAGCAGTAAAAATGTGACCAATCTAAATAAAAATAATGGAGAGGTTTCATAAGGGAGTTACAATCCTGGGAGTTTGTTTTTGTAACTCTCACACCTACTTGATAGATTTTGCAGTGATCACATGTGGCCACAGAAGACTATTTAAGGTCAGACTGGTAAGAAAAATGCTAAGTAAAGACATGTTTTGCTAAGATGACTGAAATAGTGAGATGGAGTGATTTGGATGAGGTCACTGTCTAATAGTTTAGAGAGGCTTAGAAACAGCCACTGGCCCTCAATCTGTTGCTGTAATTACTGAGCTACTCGAGTTCCTCACAGAACAACTCAGGCATTGCTACTACTGCTCTTGGTATTCACAGTAATAAATTAAAACATACTAATATTCTGGCTCCCGTTTAATGGTAGGTGAAAGTGTCCCATCTCAAAAAAGCAGAACGTTTTCATATTTACCTGCTGAAAAATCTGGATAGAGTTGAACCTGGGTTTTTATGAAGCTGCACTAGCAAATAACACAGCTTTAAGTTGTGCAGCTTTAAGTGTTCTTAAATAATGAAGAGCAAGAACATGTAAAAACAAACAAACAAATAAACCACACTCTGATGCTCCAGTAAGTTTTTATTGTTGTGAAGCCTGGGTCAGTTGTGCCAAAGTGAGGAGCAGTAATCAGCATTTCTCATCAGACTGCTGGAACTTCCTTGCTCCGTGGAGCATTTGGCATCTCAAGCACAGTTAGTAAAATATTTGTCAGCTCATATGTTACCCTGAGCAATTAGCAGGGAAAGACCAAGAGGGCTTTTTTAACTCATTGGTTATTATGCAGATATAAGCAACAAGCCTCCTCCTCAGAGGGGGAAAAAACCAAACCATCAATACATTTACTTGCTGGAATTAATCCCTTACTTATGTTGAATTCTTGCCTGCTGGTACATAAGACTCAGAAAACATGGATTTCCATTTTATGCAGGGTCAGCAGTGCACAGTTTTAATTAAGTGTGCTGATACAAACTGTCAATAAACAAAAGTATACAAACTCCACACTTAGGAAACACGCTTCAGTAGCTACTGGATTTGTAGAATCTCTAAAGGGTTGTTGTTGAGGTCAGAAGCAGGAGAAAAGTGCCTAATAGTAAATTTATGGTTACAGTAGCAAGCTAGGCACTAAATATAACCTAAACTGAAAGGAAACATGAAAAGTGACAATCCTCTCATAGATAAGTGGGACTAATGTATTTGTTCCCATAAAGCCATCTTTACCACAATCAATGGACATAATGACCTTGTCATTCTATGTTCTTCTCACAGCCTGGTGAAGTGAAATCCAGCTTCAAAGCTGAAGAATGCTGGTGTGTATCAGAATTAGATATTGTAACATCAGGGAATGGTCCTGCAGCGTTCTGGCATGATGGTCACCCCGCTTGACAAACTGCTAACAGCTTGTCAGCAACCCGTGCCTGTCTCCTATTCACAAGTTGTAGATACAGTCTGTAAAGCTGTCCTAGTGATTGCCATTTCAGCAAGGGGGAAAGGACAGGTCTGAAGATAATGGATTTTTTAAATAATGAATTAATTACTTTCCATCTAAGCTCCTAACTCTGCTTTAAAGCATAAATGGGAATTCTAAACTAAGGAAAATATTGCAGAGCGTGCTAAATTATTTCATGTATTTAACAACAGCTATCACAGCTAACTGTGGAATCAATGAGGGGGAAGCAGCAGCTATTCTCTGTTATAATTTAGCAGTCTAGGAGGGTGGAGTAACCATGTTAATACTTAGCATTTACAATGTATTTTTTTTTCTCAAGATGTACTCACTGTCAGGGGAGTTCTGTGGATTTGTTAATTAAGTCACTGTTATCCTTATTTTAAAACAAGGGGGTTTAGCTGTGGGTATTTGGTTAATCACACGGTGAAGGCAGCAGAATCGGGATTAGAACAGGATTGTCTCGTTTCCTGTCCCTGTTTTAATCAACTTGGAATTCTTGCCTGTCTAGACCATCCTGTACCTATTTTTTAATCCCATTTCTACTGACAAAAGCTAGACTCTCATTTTGACAAGAAAGTAGAAGTAGCATAATTTTGATAGCAGTGGTGTTTTATTGTCTCCCTCTGTCACATTTTAGACTCTGCTTATTTTCCAAGCCTCTTTTTTCTTAGAACATCTATTTTTGTCCCAGTTGCTCCAAATAGGATTATTATCCTCGCATCTACTCACAGCCTGTTGCTTGAATTTAACCTTGCATTACTTGATAATTCACTAAAGGCAGAATTTGCTATCATGTTTATGTGCAGTGTCTTTTGCTAGGGATGTCACAACAAGTAGAATAGTAAGTACAAAAATATATTAATCTTGCAGAACAGATTAAAAATTTGATCATTGCTTAAAAGGTAAGAATTACTAAGATTTTATTTTTGGGGGGGGGAAGTACATAGACACTTGTGCTCGACTTGCGGCCACGACGCTGCGGCAGCGCCAGCAGGGTCACGGTGACAGCTCCGGGAGCCCTCACGGCGCCCAGCACGGGGCGGGGCGGGGAGGCGGGGCAGGGCGGATCTCGCGAGACTTGGGCGGCGCCGCGGAGCCGAGTTTGAACGCCGGCAACGGCCGGTGCGGGCGGCCAGCTGAACGTGGTTTGCGCCCTGTGGAGCCACTGCTAGCTGTAGCGGGTGGGGCCGTTTGTTGCCTACAGCCCCGGCTGTCCCTGCCGCTCCCGGGGGCCTGTACCGAGTTTGGGGGTCAGCCCCGGTCACCGGGTCGGGCCCGGAAGGAGGGGACAGCGGGGACATGGCGCTGGTGACACACGGCGCTCTGTGCTGAACGATGAGGCTGTGGTGTGATATTTGTGTGCTCTCTGTAGTACTGGCCCACCCAAGAAGCTGTTTGTGGAAGGTGATCAGCTCCGGACATCTTTCAGCCTGGCTGTGGTACGTGGTAGGCGCAGGTATGCACTTGTGTAAGTAACTGGCTGGAACTGTCGGGGGAATGCCTGGGCTGAGGGGGCAAAGCCGCTCTGCTAATTGTGTTCTGATCAGAAACTGCACACGTGCTGCTGGCAGGATCAGAACGCACACAGCTGTTACATGTGGCTCTGGGGAAAAGCGTTTAACCAGAACTGTGCTACAGTGGGAGAAGAAAGTTGGCCGGCCAGGAGACTGCTTTTATGTCCTACCCTGTTACTTTTATTAAGGAGTACTTCAGTGGTTGAATAATGGAGGTGTGCGGCTCTCAGCATAGAATCACTCATTAAATGTTTGAAGATATTTAGCCGTAAGTGAGTAAATCTTGTAAGTCAGTAGAATAAATGAAGACTGATGTCTGTTATTTCCCCCTCCTGCCTACTTACCTTGCTACCCATTCAATTGGTCTTCAAACATTATTTTCAGAGCAATTTACTTATCTTCATGCATAATTTTAAATTGCTGGCAATTATTTCAGTGTACAACTTCATGAATAAAACTACCTGGACTTGTTAAATTCGTCCAGAATTGGCAAGGAAAAATTGAGGTTGACTGTGCTCCAAAAGGTATACTTGCCATTTTCCCTAATAGTCAGCAGGAATGTGTGAATAGGAAATCTATTTCTGTTTTCCTCCATGCTTCAACTATAAAATCAAGAAAAAAGCCATAAGTTTTGTTTTTTTCCCTGTTGTCTACTAAATAATTTATTAGGAGCTCACAGTTCTTGTATGTAAAACTGGAAGAGAAATGTAAAATAGACTGAAGATGTAGGAGAGTGTGGGACAAAAATCCCCTTAAAAATTACAGGTGTACTAGAAGAAGATGACCCTGGCTGTAGCCTGTTTACCTGCCCTAAAGGACAATTGCAGGGCACCCATCCTTTGGCAACATTGTCTGATCTAAACTGTCTGACTCAGTAAGCTGCCTTACTGAGATTTGAATAAGATTTGCATTTATGTGGGGGTTTAGCTTGTGATCTGCATGTTCATGAGGCAGCCAGCAGGGTTAAGCCTGTTCTGAAAAGGGACTGCTCTGAAGGGCTGTGCTGTGATGGCAGCTCAGACTCATCCAGACTAGACAACTGTTCCTTTTTTTTCTTTTAAAGGTGGAGTGTAAGAATAAGCCCAAGAATTACTTCAATGGGCTTCTGGAGGTGAGTTAAACATGTTATTCCTTTTATTTAGTAACGTAGGAGCTACCAAACGGTTGTGCTGCGTCTATACTGGTGTTTGATCAGAAAATAAAGCTATTTTTAAAACACTGTTTATGTAAGTGAACAATGATTCATTCATCCTCTTTACTAATGGAAATGTGTGCTAGAAGTTGTTGCCTCTGTTCTTGTATTGCTACACTTTGCTTAAAACATTTCATTATTAAATGTCCCTGGTGTCCCTGTCCTTGCATTAGTATAATACTGATGATTCTCAATTATTGGTATGCAAAATTCCTGTGTTTCACTGGCTCATTTTAGTATAAGTGTAAAACTAGTATTTCAGGCATTGCAGTGGTTAGAGGTGAAAACTGAAGTTTCAAAGGCTGGCTGGATAATGTCTCTTTGTATGTGTTAAACCTGCATAGCAACAAGTGAGGAGAAAATGCAAAAAGCAGAATGTGATCATTCCTGTCTTGTGCCTTGGAAAGGAATTGGCACAGTATTGGCATGATTACTTCTGCATGTTAATTAAATAGTTTTCTGTTAGGAGAAGCTGTGTAACTCCACTAGGAGTTATTCATGCTGAATAAAAGTTAGCAAAAAAAGAAGTGAGGGATGGATATTACAAAGTTCATAAGAATGATGTATGTGCTAGTAAGAAATGGCAACAAATAAATTGCTTCTGTGAGAAGAAAAAACAGTAGTTAGGTCTTTACTACAGAATTACTTAAATTCTGAAATTGCATAAAATTATGGGTCCTGACTTTGAAAAACTAACGGCAAATTTTTTTGTGTATGTTTGTCTCCCACTGTAATTTCCTACTTTCTGAGAAAACTCTTGGCATATGTTGTTCAGAAGCCTGAGTTATTTAGCATTTCTGTCTTAATAGGATTTTTTTTACAGCGGGCTGATTTAGCAGGCTTGGGAGCAAGCAGTCATACGAGCTTATGGTGTGAATTTGACTTGATTTTGATTTTTTTTTTTTTTAATATTTGGTTTGTTGTTTTTACTTTGACTAACCATTTTCCAAAATTCACTTTCTGTCTTCTGCTATACTGTACAGTTAGAAAAGGATGAATTTTCTGAAATGTGACAAGGTGTTTATTTACGAATAAGTTGCCTGCAGTAACTGAACTTTGAAAGACTCTGTTAAGCAGTTAAATAAATGCAAAGCCCTGTGTTAAACTCCATATATTTTAACAGGGCTTCTATTTTTGACTGTTCCCTTCCTTACCTTTTATCTGTTTCTCTATCCCACATAATGTTATTAGGAGTACACTGTCCTGCTAAGGCAGCTGCCTACGCCAATCTTAAGTGTTATTTTTGTACACAAGAAATGCTGGACTTGGTGAGGCTTGGTTTGTAATACAGAGAAAACAGTGTCAGCCAAGTGCATAGCAGTGTTTTGCTAAGGTTATTTAATTGTCTTGTACTTGACAAGAGAGCTCTATCCTAAATTAGCTCTGGTTCTAATGGTACAAAGAAACCAGACTGGGTGCACAGGAGTGCTTTTGCTGCATGTTAGCCATAATCAAGCATATGGCAGTAACCAAGCTTATGAGGAAATTACTGTTATTTTACTGTTCACAGGTCTCTTTGTGAGTTTTTTTGTCTTCTGTTAATGCAAAAATACTTGTTCTATCCTGGTTAAGAAAGGAAACCCAGTAACTTCTTTCAGATAACTACTCTTATCTGTAAAATATATTTACTGCAATATATTTTTTAATAATTTTTGTTTGCAGTGTCGAATAAAAAAAGAAAAATGGAGGCAGAGACCATTTTAAATCTTAAACAGCAACTGAAGGAAGCAGAGAACGAGCGAAGAAAGGCAGCACAATATGGTTTGCATTTACTGGAGTCCCAAAGTGAGATTCAAAATAAGCTGGATCAAACATGCTGTGAATTGACTGAGAAAACTGAGGTGATGACTACCTTTTGTTCTCAAAGTTCAAAACCAAAACTTTGTTTTATTTTAACTATTATCTGAAGGGCACGGGTGTTTTACATGCCTTTGAGATTCATTTTAATAAACCTCTAAGTAGTTGTAGAGAGGGCTTTTTTCCAGCTTTAAGACATTGAGCAGAATTGTATCTAACTGGGACAGGGTTTCATAGCTAATTATGCATCAAGTGTTCAGTATAATGTAGGACTAATTGCCTTTAATGTAAAATGAGTGCTAAATGCTAAAGTAAATTTGCTTCAGAGCATGTGTTTTGCCTCTGTTTAGCAATTCATTCGTGTATGCTCTCACAGTCAGGTTTATATCACTTAAAAGCTGTGACAAGAATGCTAGCAGCAAGACTGTAAAATTGATTTCTTCTGTAGTGAAGCTTCCAAATTTTCCAAATACCCAGGGGTTCTGAACTTATTAGCACACTTCTTTGCAGCTCAGAACAAGGGGTAGTATAGTGCTGAATTATAGAGGTATTATTTAGTTGACCAGTTTTATTTTTTGAGAAAATTTCAGTTGGGAAAATCTCTTCCACTTTTCATAAAGGCTTTAATCATGTTTGTGTTCAGCCAGCCCATGTTTCAGATAAATAATTTCTCTTCATTTAGTCTGTTTCTGGTTGTGTGTCCATCCCCTCTCCTGGGATAGAGCTGAAAGGTTTGGTTTGTAGCAGCTGGAGGGTTGTAGCACCCTGCTGTTCCCAATGGACAGAATTTTTTATTCTGCTCAGCTAACCATTAATAAGCTTTGTGTGAGAGGCAGCTGAAGGCACAAGTTCCAAGGAAGCCAGGGCAGGATCATAATTTCCTGCTGACCAGCAGAGAGGGCAGCTACTGAGCTATCAGGCTGCTCCCATAGGTTGTGATCCTGTGTGAGAGGCTGGAGCCAACTTCTTGGCCTGGCTGGTAACTTCAATTCCAGGGGTGAGGGTAGGAATTGTGGGCCTTCTTACACTAGAATAACATTTTGTGTGGGAGCTGTGCTTACCCTACAGATTCCTTAGAGCATTTGAATCTTGGCAATCTGAGAGCAAAGGCAGTTACTGTGAACACAGGTGTGGGCTCTACCAGCAGGCACAAAAGCCTCTCAGAAAGCTCTGTGTGCTCTTCTCTACCAATGTGCAGGCAGCTTCTTGCTGGGGTTTTGTTGTTCTTGGCTCTGGCCAAACAGTGCACTCCCAAACCTGTCCTGTGCCCACTTTTTATCTTTGTGTTAAAGCTTCTGCACTGGGTATTTGAGAGCCAAGCCTGTCCTTGATAAGCTGTGTCTAGGCCACAGAGGTCACTTTGATACTTGGCAGCTGTTAAGTTTTATTTAATTCTGGTTTGTGTCTTAAGAGTTATGTTATTTTAAAATAGAAAAAAATCTGCATATTTAGATGAATTTGGCTTCCTTATTAGCATTTTTGCTTTCTAGATTCTCTTTTCCTTAATTGCTGGCTGAATGGAAGAGTAAAATGCAGCTGCCCTTTGTAATTAGCAAACATGCAATTAAGCATAGATGGAAGCTATTTAAAAATTATTCTTCATTCCAGAAGATTTGATGGGATTTGTTATAAAACAGACAATTTAGCTGTCTTAAAAAAACTATTGAACTCAGCTGTTCTTCTTGATGGTCTGTAGTAAATTTTAACATAATTGGGTTCTGTAGAGGTAGAAAGGACAAAACTCGGGCTAAATTTATGACACTTGCAGAAAAGATACCCACACCTTTCACGTTGGGTGCAAAGAAATACAGAGTTTCCATGAAGAAGAGGATATTGCACAATCACAATGTTTATAAATTAAAGCATTTTAGAGCCCAATTTTTTTTAAACATGGGTATTACAACTTTCTAATTGGGACTCTCAGGCACACTGCAGCTAAATGAGCTACAAAATCTTGGTTCTGAGCCTGTGTTTTTTCATAAATGCTTAAGGAACAGTGTATAATTACATCTAGATTTATTAGTGTGTCATTTCTTTCAGAAATTTGAACAAGAGAAATACACTCTTCAGAGAGAAATTGAGCTCAAGAATCGAATGTTGGAAAGCTTGAATTTTGAGTGTGAATCCCTTAAGCAACAGCAAAATGTGCAACTGGATAAACAGAAAGAACAGCTTGACAGAGCCTATGGACAAGAAATCAGTAACCTTAAAAACAAGGTTTGGTTACTATAGCTTAAAGGTTGTTTAATACCATTTTAGATACTATTTGCTTAACTCAATTGCACTCTTAACTACCAAAAGAAATAAATAGTTACAATGTGTAGTAGCTTGATTGTTTGGTTTTTAAAAAATATCTGTCTAATCAGTTATGAATGACATTACATTTCAGTACTTATTTTTAAATGTTAGAAGAATTGTGCTTTTCAAGAATTTGCCATGAAATGTTAGTGCTTAGTTGTCAACTGTTTTTAAGTTGGAGAACCTGAAAGCAGAACTGGATGAAACCCGACTCTCAGAGAAACAACTGAGACAGAAAGTGGAGCATCAGAAGGAAATAATTGCTGCCAAATCAGAAGAACTGCACCTGATGTCTGAGCGTGTGCATGAGACCATGTCTTCAGAAATGCTCAACCTGCAGATAGAGCTCACTGAACTCCAGAGTCAGAAGGTGTGTGAGTAGCACTGAATTTGTAGTGTAGCCTAGTTGAAGATGAAATTCTGCCCTTTTGTTCATTTCATATTTATGTGTGTTGTCTACAGTGCCACATTAGGATTGACTTTTATTCAACGTGCATAACAAAAAATAACAGCCTTAATAGCTAAGCTTTAATACCCTCTCTTCTTCAAGATGATATTTTGTATTAAAACTAATTACTGCTAACAAATGGCTTTGGTTTACTTAGGCCTGCTTGTCTTCCAATTGTTTTAATTTTTTTTTTTTATTTCTTACTTGTGTTTTGTTTGTTTAGGCCAATGGTGAAGAAAAGCTGAATGAGATGCAGTGCAGTAAAGAACAGTTAGAGCTTGTGAACAGTAACTTACGGAACCAGCTGGAGCAGCTGCAGGGGGAAAAAGAAGAGAGGGAAAAAGAAGTTGTTTTTTACTGTAATGCATTAGAGGTATTCTCTTCATTTTACTTCATGGTGGTAAATAATCCTCAATTTGCACAAGCTGTGTTGCTGGGTTTTGGTGAAGTAGGATTTTTGAGGAGTTATAAGAGAGAGGGGAAAGAGAAAGATAATGGTTGGTCATGTTTGATGTTGCCTGGTGGTAAAAGCTCTCTATTGGCCTGGTTTGTGGCAGCTGTGAAAGGAGAGCCTTTCAATAGCATGGCACTATTCTGCCTCTTGGAGACCTTGTCACAGGTCACTGGCAGAATTCTCCTTTTTATTTTAAGCTCCTGCTGAATGCTGTGGAGAATCTTGTATTGGGAAGTAGAGCATTTGTGACTGATGAACACAGCTGGGAGAGTGGTCTGAGTATCATGAATACGGTTGACAGACATCAAAGCTTATCCTTAAAAGCTTTTAGTTGTGTTCTTGTCCTGAAGCAAAGTGCAATATTAAGTGTTTTTGTGAAATGAAATTCATTTGTCTCTTAGTTACTAGAACTGTGTGTACAGTTAAGGACTTCAGTAGGGTATAATCTCTGCTAAAGTGTAGGAAATTAAAGAGTTAAAGTTCTCTGATTAAATTCATGTGTGCAGTACATCAGATGCTTAAATGACCAATATCCTCTTTGCTTTAATCTAGAAAGCTCGTGAGGCTAATCAGGAGCTTCAGGTTCAGCTGGATCATGCAGTGCAACAATCTTTGGACCCTACAAGTAAAGGCAATTCTCTCTTTGCTGAGGTACAGCTATGCAATAGGTGCCTGAGAAGTATTTTCAGTTTTCTTTCTTATATTATATTGAAAATCTGAGAGTATCTGCACCTGATCTGGCCACTATGTATCTCTGTTCCTCAAATATGTTGATCTGACATGTGGAAAGCCATTTCATGGTCTCTCTGAAGATAAGGAGTTAGTAAACTTAATGGAATCACTTCAGCTTATCTGACTATCAAGTCAGAAGTTGTGGCTGGGGGCTCATGATGGTTATGTCTGCAGCTCTTGACTCTAAGTAGTTTTGTTCAGCTGATAAATTCTTCTTTAATGTAGAAGACAGTATGTGAAATATTAACAGATGCTGATAAAAGCTGCCTTACAAACTTCCTGAAAATGTCTGGATGTTTGAGCGTTTGGGAGGGTTTTGGAATTAGCTTTTGAGTAAGTGTTAAATGCATAAGGAGTGTTATATTTCATGGCAGCGTCCAGAGGATGGGTGAAATTGGGGAAACAGTTCAGATTTTTTTAACTGTTCTGTTGCCAGTGGACAAAACTATTCTACAGCAACACTGAAGCATATGAAATGTTACTTTATCTTGATGTCGAAGGAACAATATGTTGCATTTCACTGATTGGGCTTCAGTGGCACTGTGTACTCACGTTTATCACAGGGCAATGACAGTAGCCTGGATTTTTAAGTGCTGTTGCTGGAAAAGCAGTATTTGCAGACTGAGCACCAATTGCTAAACAACATGTCCTTATCAAACTCACCATCCAAGTAACAGCAAGTGTTGTAATTTCACAGTAATAATTGTTCACAATGTTCTGTAGGTGGAGGACCGTAGGGCAGAAATGGAACGACAGCTGATCAGTGTGAAAGTAAAATATCAGTCCCTACAAAAACAGCATGCATTCAGTAGAGAACAATTGCAAAGAATGAAGGTAGGATGATTCCTGTAATACTCCAGGGTGTCCTTGGGTCTGATAAGCCACTGCTTTAATGCACAGGCCAGGGGATTTGTTATCTTTAAAATGTTGTGCAGTAGTCTGGGGGGAGGGAAATGGGAGAAAACACAAGTGACATGATGTTGTGCTGTTTGACTCCTATGGTCCAACAACATCCACTTTACAGTGAAGGCACCATGTTTGCTCATTTTGGCAGTAGTTGTTTAATAGATAAAAGTCAAACACAACTCCTGTCAGTCAAACTAGCATTCAGTTTGTCTTGATAATTTTTTTCTTTTCTAATTCTTGTACTTTTGAGTCAAGTATTGGTGTGTTAACTGTGGTTGTCAGGAATGAGCATAAAGAAAAGATCAGGCTTTTACACCTTCACGCTATAAGGGTTTGGGTTTTTCTACCTCTGTGTTGCTTCCTTGTCTTTGTCCATATGGTTTTTTTCCTTGCTTTCCCCTATTTTTGGTGTAAGAATAAGTCATAGGTTTCTTAATGCTTTAAGTTAAACTCCACTGCTATAGAATGGGAGCCTATTGGTTAGTATTGCTGAGGACTAGTTAGCGAAAGCTGATTTACAAGATCATGTCAGGGGGATGCTGCAGGGCTGCCAACTGTTTTCATGTTGGGCTCATGAGTTTTCCAATGCTAAAGTGGATCCTTTCATTTTGATGAACTACTTATTCATGCAGTTTGGGGAGAGTGCTTAAACATAAATCATGAGTTGCACTGAAGGTTTGTATTACCTAGATTTTGTACAGTAGATTGAATATAGTTCGAATAACGGTCTTAAAGGAGAAGAACAACCCTGCTGATTCAGCAAAGATTTGAGTGAGGGAAGTCATTGGGTAGGATCAGTTCCTTTGGAAATGTGGAAATATGGAGTAAGTCAGTCATACTGATTGAATGGTGTAAGAAACACACCTAATACTGAAAATACCAAAAATGGAGGCAAACTGATATCCCTGTAGTAGCACTTAATGCTTTTATTTGGAATTTTTTTGTAAATTTTTTCTGATAGTATTGGAGATGGGTAGTTGGTTAGAACAGCTGTTTCACTTAAGGTGCTGTCTTGGATCCCTTTAGTATCCTCTGTGTTGTGCTGCACTGAGATGTTGCCAGTTAAAGCTCAGTCTGAGTTTAGCTGATCTCTCTACTCAAAGCTGCTTACCACAGGAGAGGTAACTGCTGTTGCATCTTTAGTTGAAGAACCTCACTTTGTGGTATTTACTGGTAAATCCTGAGGATCTGTCTTCTGAACAGAATATACACAGGGAAAGGGAAAGGTTGGATGTCTGTGCTTGGGAACTGTAAACATAGTTTCAGCCAGCCAGTGAGGTGGAATTTACAATTTTGCCTCCCTTACATCCTGTAAGAAGCTCTGAGATGATGATTGAATCTTTCATTTGCTCTAATTTGTGCACAAAATAATCAATACCCCTTACCTGACATAAGAGGTTCTATAGGGTAAATGCTCTTCTCGTTTTCTCTCTGTAATCTAATTTTTTTGCTCAATCCTTTCCCTGTTATTTCTCCCAGTGTTACCTTGTCCGTATTAACTAGACTGATAAAAATACCTCAGCTTTCACTAACACCTTGTCAAGTCTTTGATTTATTATATTTCCTGTTGTTTAAATGTCTGATGTATCACCTGTAACTGAGTGTACTAAGACCCTTGTTCTTCAATATTACTGTGTTAACACCGACAGAAATACTGCTAGAAATGTAAGATTTTTATTACTTCTTTGTAATGATAGAGGGTGTTCTTTTGCTTGAAAGGATTCCATAGGAAGAGCAGAAAAAGCTGGAAATGTTGAGTTAATATTGTAGAAGGCAAACATGGTGTTACACCTGAAAAGCAGAACTGAAAAAGTGAGGGGTTAAATTTGTGGTTTTCCTAAGTGAGTTCTCAGGATGCATTTTAGCTGTGACAAATCAGCCTGGACTGAGACTGGGTTCTGGCTGGCTTGGTGCTGATGGTGTGAATGTGGAATGTTGTGTGTGTCCTTGGCAGTGTGTTTGTGTGCTCCTTAGCCAATACAGAGATGAGTGGGACACCTCAGTGAGATCTCAGCTGTCCTCATGCCTTGGAGTGTCTGTGGTGATAATTACTGAGTTCAAGCCAGTAATTCATCCAGTGCCCTTCTATATTCAGATTTAGAATTACAAGGCTTGAGTACCCAAACAGTTTTGTGTAAAAGGCTGGGATTTTCAGTTACTTATCCCAGTACTTGTTGTAAATAGTTTTTTCCTTTTTTCCAGCTGCAAATGGCTACACTACTACAGCTGAAGGGCTCCCAGGCAGAATTTGATCAGCTGGAACGCTTACAGTCCATGTTGGAGCAAAAGAATGGTGAAATAGAAGATCTTCTTATGAAAGTGAGGCAGCTAGAAAAATTTAAGGTATGTAGTTTTTAATTAAGTAGAAAACTGTAATTGGAAGCAAAAACATGAGAACAAGAAGAATTATGGATACTATCTGAAGTCTATGCTCAGGTTTGAAAAGGGATCCAAAAGCTGACTCATATCTTTATTTGACCTGAATTGTATTCTACAGCTGGAAAATATTCAACTGCTCAAGTGCAGAGAAGCAGAAAATTATACCCCACCCAACACCTGAGTTGAAGAAACAATTTTTTGTCCTGTGTGAAGCACCTTCATATCTTTTATAGTTACTTCTAGCATTTAAATTCAGTTATTTGGTCAAAGCTCACTGAGCTGTGACATCCAGTTTTTCTCAGGGAAGGTGTAATCATTTGGCACTTTTACTGTGTGTGTTTAGGCTTTAGCCTTTAGTGTCTCAGCTCTATTGGATAAATTTGAAATAAATATTGGATATTTATTTTCTTGATGTGTCTTAACTTTGGAGATGAAGCATGCTCTTTTCTAGCAAAACTGAATTACTTAATCATCCTTGTAAAACTTTTATTTTTTTAATCTTCTTATGCCACTTGAAAACATCTTGTCAGTATTTTGAAAAGTGAGAAACACATTAAAACTCTATATACACCAGTGTAATGCTACTGATGTTTGTGTTTTCAGAGTGAAAAATTGGAGCCTTTCTTAATTCTTGCATGTTTCTGGACTTGTTTGGCCCTTTCTTATCAGAGCTTTGGAATTCAAACTGAGGTCTATTAGCCTGTGCAGTAGGATTATGCTTTCCAGGATAGCCTCCTGTATTCTGTATTTAATCCAAGTGGTGTGAAGCCAGGCTTAACCCATTTTAACAATAATTGAGGAAGCTTGATTGTTTTATCAGTTTTGTCATGTTTAAGTGTGAGCTGTACTTATTTCTGTCTCTGGGCCATAAATAAGTAGTGTTGGGAAATTGAATGATTGATTCCTATAACCATCAAAAGTGTCTTTAGGTAGTTACTGACAGAGGCCTGGGAGGTCTCTGGGACAGGATTAAATTTGTGTACTGCTTTTTCAGAAAAAAATACAAACAAAAACCTCAGTGTCACACATTGCTGCATTTATAGTCTCTTTACTATGAACCAATTTCCTCATCTGAAATATGTAATTGATTAGCATGGGTGGTATTCCTCTGGGTTCCAGCTGCTGAAGCCTAGAAATAAATGCTGAGAAAAATTCCCTGTGAGTTAACTAAACACTCTGTATTTTCAAATAAAAAGTAAGAAAGCTGTTCTGGAGTTGCGAACCTTCTGGAGTTGAGATAACTCACTTTTTTTTCTACTGTTTTCAGTGAATGAGGGAGAGCTGTCAGTTTTAGTGCTATTTGACATTTGTAACAAATGAGAAGGTACTCAGAGCAGCTGAGTTTTATCTTCTGTGTTTAAATCCTTCTATGATGAGGCTTCTCCATCAAAATGCATGGAAAATGTCTCCTAAGAACTAAGCTAATGTGCTTCTGAAAGGTCACTGCTTGACAACCTGACACTTGTTCTTTATCAGGGTTTATATGAGAATATGGAGGAGTCCAGACCTGCTAATGGTGCAAAAGGAAGTGATTCCGAAAATGGCTACTATGCAGATTTACTGCAAATTAAACTTGACAACTCAAAGTAAGTACTTCCAGGCTGAGGCCCTTGTTATGGCAGGGCTGTCTTCTAGGTACTTGTTTTTATCCTTCCTTTTTTGTTGCTGTTTGTATGCACTGACTGCATATGCAGATGGGTTTTGTTCTGGTTCCATTTTCTAATGCTGTGGAGCCAACCTGACTTTGTTATAGGACTGGGAATTCTTTTTTTGTAGCTTCATTTATGTTTTAAGAGGTAACAGCGGAAATATTATTTATGACTTTTGCTTTCTTCTAGAAATGTTGTTCATGCTCCTAGATACAGGGGAATTGAGAGCTTGAGTCAATTAAAAGTTAATTTGTTAGGAAACTGTATGAAAAGTCTTAGTCTTTAAGCTGTGTATGTTTATTTCTCTTAGAGAAAGTGAGATAATGTTTTACAGGACAAAAAAAGCTTGATTTTTTTTCCTACTAATGTGTAAATGCCAATTTAAGGTGAAGTTGAGTGATTAGTTGTTGTGCTTTACCCAAAGAAGAAAAACAAAACCAATCCAAGTCTTGACTGATTTGTATAATTTTCCTCCCAACTCAGCAAGGAAATGGAAACACTGAAAAATGAACTATCCCTGCAGAGAATGAAAGCTCTGTATGAGAGCCAGAGAGTCCTGGAGTTTGAAAGGAAGCTCTTCACAAATGAGAGGCATTTGCAGGCTTGTCAGAGTGAGAATATGAACCTGCGGGTTATGCTGGATGAGCTGAAAATGAAATATGAACCTGAAGGTAAATATTTCTTTTCTGTTTGGGAAAATATAAGTTTCTCTGATTTTCTCAGCCTTTAGAAATGGAATGACATTAAACAGGAAGACATTGGTTTAGTTCTATAATTTAATGCTCAAATAGCTGACTTTCTGAAATAACCTGATCCAAAATCTGCTGAGATGAAGTAGAAAAGCCCTGCCTTGCTCAAGACCTCACTTGAGTATGTGAACACTGACTGCAGGAGACTAAAGAATGCAGTTTTACAGTTACAAATGGCAGTGTTCAGGGGATTTATAGAGCACAGGTAGATAACCATACTCAAAGGGGTGGAATCAAATCTCAGGTGTTTCCCAGAATAGCAGCAGTGTCTTTGTGGTGATGGGAAGCCTTGGCTCTCTGGGTGTAAGGCAGCTGACAGGAGCTGTGGAATAAGGTGCCAAGCATTCACAGGAAAACAGTTTAGTAGCTCAAGTTAACATGGATTAAATTTTAACTAGAGAGGCCCACCTGACAAACAGGTGATACCTGAGTATGTGCAAAGCAAGGGTGCTTTGGAGGAAGAGAATTCTATTCAAGTATATAGATGAGATACTAGGAAGAAACTTCCCTGTAAGGATGGGGAGGCCCTGGCACAGGGTGCCCAGACAGCTGTGACTTTCCCATCTCTGGAAGTGTCCAAGGCCAGGTTGAATGGGGCTTGGAGCACCCTGGGATAGTGGAAGGTGTCCCTGCCTGTGGATACTGTGAGAGCTAGGGAAAAAAGAAGCTTGAGTTTTTCTCAAGCTACTCAAAGGAAAACAGGAGGGAAAGAATTAATAACAGATTAGCACCTGCTGTTGGCACAGGAGGATGTGTGAGCTACATGATGTTTTGGTAAAGGCATGTTTACAAGAGGTGTTACCTTCCTTGGACCAATGAGTTTGGTTCTGTCCTCAGCTCTGCAATCTAGTCTATAAAAGTGTGATTACTTTTTTTTAATGAATAGCTTTTCTTCTGCCTCTGAAGGAAGTTGTGTGTTGCTTTATTCTTTTGCCGCATCCTAGCCCTATAGCAACACCCACCCATGGCAGGATGTGGGAGCAAGATGTGCTTTAAGGTCCTCCCCTCCAACCCAGACCATTCTGGGATTCCATAAACAGGGAACCAGACAGGAAGGTTGTTTATGTCTGCACCCAAAGGATTTAACTTTAAAATGTTATTTGTGGAAGTTTATGTCAGCAGCCTGCATTCTAGAGCATTGGATTTAAAGCCTTGGTGAAAAGACAGAGTGGATGAGGAGAAAGATGTTGTCTCTTTTTCAAGCTAAGTTCTGTTGGGATGATCAGATTACACGATGAAACATTCTTGAAGGGATATAAATTGTCTATTAAGAATTATTCCAAGCTCCTCTTTAGTCATGTGAAATGTTCTTACTTTTATTATGAACATGTTGGGGGGACAAATAATCTCCAACTTCTCTTTTGTACAAAAAGTATATTCCTTTTTTCCTTTAGAATTACTTAAATGGCCTAAAATTAAAAAGAAGAGGGAGAAAATTTCAGTGAATGCAACTTGTGAATACTTTGACAGCAAAAATAGTCCAGTGAAAGAAACTTCTCACACTCAATTGCCAAGTAAGGAGGGGAAAAAGATGACTACAAAGAACCTGGAGCAAAGTGATGCTTCTCCAAAAAAACAGCCTTTCCAAGCATCCCCACTACATACAGCTTTCCAGGCAATACGAAACATTGTTGAACCTGAAAGAGAAAGAAAAAGAGTTAGAATTCAAGATGAGAATCACGTTGCCAATAGCAGAAGTGGAAACAATTCCTCGGCTCCAGCTGTCCCCAGGTCAGTGTCAGCTTCTGTCTCTGCTCAAGGCAATCAGCACAGACCTGCATCTCTTTTCTTTCGCTGCATGAACTGTGCTCTCCACTTCTTTATCTATTTCCTCAGTGTTGCATGCAGTGTCATTCCTCAGCTCCAGCTGCCCACGCTGAACCTCTCGCTACCTTTTAGAAGGACTAAAACACTGACTAATAAGAAAGACTCTTGAAACAGTCTCTGAAATAACTTTACAGTTGCTTGAAGACATTTAAGGTGTGCAGGGAGCATGACAGCTCACTTGGTTTGCTCCAGCATCACAAACTTTATGTTCTTGGTCCCCTCAAAACTGCCACACAGCTGTGTTGCAGCTCAAGGTAATAAAGGCAACTGGAATCATGCTCCAGTTTCATACCTAATTTCAGCTCCCAGCAACTTCCAGAATTAGCTAAAAGCCTAAAAATTATTTAAGTAATTCTTCACCTGAATTGTGTTAACTTTCATTCTACAAGACAATAGAGAACTAATTAGCTACCTGTGTTGTCAGACCAATGAAGTGTATGGTCTGGATGCACAATAGCTGGAAACACAACTGCCAAATTAAGATGAAATTTTTCCCCTGAGCTGAGAATTGAAGTTATGTTTTGCTAGATGGTAAAATAAGTGAGAACAATCATTACCTCCAGCTTTTTTTATCCAATGAAAACAATGACCTTGACTTTCTACTTTTTCAGCTAAAGCTTTTTGTATTCTGTTCAAAATCTTTGTAAACACATATTCGAGTGTTTGGGAGTAGAAAAAAGTCTAGGCTAGTCCAGATGTTTTGGGCTTGCAACTTGTTAATATCTGCTAGAAGAAATAGCCAAAGTTGATGGCATTCAGGAGTAACTGGATTGATGCTTTGGCTCTTTGATTACTCAAGGTTGAATGGATGCAATTAACAGACTTAAAGTAACCAAACACTGCAGTGTTCTTAAACTGTGGAGAGAATATGGCAGAAACAGCTGTTTTACCAGCTGTATTAAAATGTGGGATTGTTAGTGAGGAGGGAAGATCTGGAAGGTCAGATGTGGGTGGAAGTGGAGAGTAAAGATTGGGGTAATTTAGTGATGGCATTGGGTTTTAACAATGTCCTCTACACATAAAGGAAAAGGCAGAATGTAACCTGATATGAAGAGTTTTACTTACTTCCTCATATTACTCTGGGAAAAGAAGTTAGAATGTCTGCTTACAGGGAACTGTTGGAAATAGTTTATGGGAACTGGAGGGGGAAACCTACTGGAGAGAGGGGGAGGAGTGAAAATTTATGGAGTTGATGCTGGAAAGCAGAGAGAGTAGAAAAAGTGGAAGAGGAAGATGAAACCATAGTTCAGGGGGAGGTTTCTAATCTTGTACTCATTGCTGTTGGTTCAAATAAGGAACAAAACATGAAAAATGTTTGAAAAATAAAAACCACAAACACAATTAAGCTGCCACAAAACTCCATATAAGCTGTTAAGCTTTTTTTCAGTGACAGTATGAGCCTGTAAGAGGCAAATCCAGGCAGAGTGTTCTGTTTGTTTCTGATGGTTTTAATGAACTGCTGAAACCCCCAATAATGATATTAAGTGAACATTAAGGATTTACTTACCCCTGATCTGCTATGATGTGCTATAAAATAGGAAGTAATGTTAAAATCTGAGTAATTGAGAAACTGGATTTCTAAACACTGAAAGAATCTCGGGACTGTTCTGTGATGGATGTGGCTGAACCTTGGGCACAGAAAATAGTGGCAAATTGATCAGGAGTAGGGACCTGAAAAGGGAGAGTTTGTAGGAGGAAGAAACAAGGGTGGATAATTGTTAGTGTTTCACCTTGTGTTAACTAAAATGTGATGCTGCAGCTGAAAAGGCTGTTGTGGTCTCTCAGGGTTGGTTTTGTGCCTGGAATAGCTTTTTGTGGAGTAATTAGTGGAGCTCTGACATTGCCCCATGAATTGTGGGAGAACAGAGCCACCATAGCTGTGAAAGGGCTGCAGACTTCATTTGTAGAAAGTGATGTTTGAATTTGTCATCTCAGCTCAGGAGGTGATGAGGAAGTGGTCAGAAGTGATCTGTGTTTGCTTGTGGAGGTGACAAACTCCCTTGAGTGAAGAGACTTCCTTGCTGTGGTGATTTAAGCAGGTACAGCTGGATAAACTCAGCCAACACCTGTGTGTGCAGAGCTCCTCTGTGTCCTTCCAGGGGGCTACAGCCAGCCCTGGAGTAGCTCATTAAGTGGTGGCACTAATTAGTTTATGATATGAGTGTTGAGACTACAGATTTCAATATTCAAGTGGAGATTATTAGTTGCCAATGCATACTGGAATTCTGGCAATGCAAAGGTTGTGTGCAATGATGTCTTTAGTTTAGCCAACTAATTGGTCAATCAAAAGATATTTTTCTCTATTGAAATGCTTTTCTTCCCTTCTTAAACTGAAATAGCAGACTCTAGCCCTTGCTGCACAATTTATTTTGCTTTGAGATTTGAGGTTGTTTGCCTAAGTTTGATCTAAAGAAGAGCTTGGATGTCTAAGAGCTTATTTGCTCCCTTAAATTATTTAGTTGGATTACATACACCAAATCTACTTCACTTGGGCTCTGTCCCATTGCCTGTGGCCATTTGGCTCAGCAGGAGATCTGGGTAACTAATAATACTCTTTGGGGTTTTAGGCACAGCCCTCAGCCTTGGGCAGTAAAGCTCCACTTGATGAAACAAGTTCATCTTCCTTAAACAGGTAGAAGGAGCCTCAGTTTTATCTCAGTTTTGGAGTCTGTAGAGTCAAAGCTTGAATCATGTCATAATTTCCCCAGCGTTTGCTTGAAGTATTTAACCATTGTCTGTTCTTTGTGATCCATTCCCTGTGCTGACACCTGATGATCCAGGACAGTGCTTTAAGGGCTGCTCCCTGAGGGCTCTGGGGTGAACCTCAGCTTGCTGCCAGCTGCACATCTGCTGCTCCTCCCTCTCTTCCATAGCACAAACAAGAGCATTGGATGGAAAAAGTTTGTGGGTAAAGATGACAGAGGTCAGCTGGTCATGGGCACACCAGACTTAGGGAAGACTAACTCCCTGCCAGTTTAAGACAATGGGGCAGTGAGAAAGAAAGAAAGAAAATTGCCCCAGCCCTTCTTCCCAGGCTCAGCTTGACTCCTGCAGTCCTGGCTTCTGTATCCTCCTCCCCAAGAGGCACAGGGTGAATGTGATTGTCAGAGTTGTTACATTATATGCTGAGAGAATTATATAATACCCTAAAAGGGCAATATTTTTATAAATCCAGTTGGGCTGCTTTGGGACATAATTTAAGTGAATGTGGTTTTATTTGTTCTGGTTTGTGTTCTTTCTGCTTGTTTATAGGGACTCTGTTGGCAATTTTGACCACTAGAGTGGTGTTTTTGGTGGCCTTGGACAGGGGTTGCTTAAGGCAGAAGAGTGGGAGAGATGGGAATCTGCCATAGGAGCAGGTTCATGGACAGAAATTCTCCATCCCCAGCTGCAGCTGCTGGGGGAGTGCAAACCACATGATGACGGCTGGGAATGCCTTTTTTTTTTTTTTTTTTTTTTTCTCTGAATAATTCCTTCTAGCTGTAACCACATAGTGGTTTGTCCAGCTCAAAATGAAGGTGACCATGGACAGAAGGTGCTCAGCCATCAGAGTTACAGATGTGAGCTTAATGCAAAGCACATGGTGGAGGAAACCCTGATCTAGAGGAGAGCACTGCAGAGCCTGTTGAGACAGTGCTTGTAGAGAAGAACATGCACAAGGCCTGCAATGCATCATAGTTTGACAGCAGTTTGAATCTGTAGCTGAATTTCCCCAAATTTTGTTACAGCTCCTTTCATAGTCCTCATGTTTAGCTGCACCTTTCTGTATTGTAAATAAGTCTCTAACAACTGAGTAGAGCAGCTGTTTGTGTTGGGAAAAACAACACTGAAAGCAGCTGTCCATGGTGTGGGTTGCTCACTGAGGGCTCCTGAGACCACTAAAAATCCACAGGGTCACCAGGGAATTGCATTAATGCATGTGCTGATAAACAAGTGCAGAGTTTGTGTTGCTGTATAAAGTGATGCTTAATTTGAAACTTCATTTTCTGTAACTTCTTTCTTTGTGAAAATAATCATGTGTAACAGTTAATGGGGCTGTGGTTGATTTGGTTGGGAAAAAAATACCACTATTCATCAATTGGTTTAATGGCATGTTTGCATGTTCATGGAGTTAGAAACAAGATTTAGGCATCCGAGCACAATCTGAAGTTTTGATTTCAGAATTATCTTTTTAATAGCAATGAGACAGTTTTATTCCCATTTACATTCATAGCAGAATTAAAACCTGTCAATGGACAAATGATTTAATTTAGAGCCTGAAAGGAAACCCTCCCTCATCTTAAGACATTCAAGCACTAAGCTGAAGGCCTTAGTAATGTAGAATGAGGTTGAAAGGAGTATATTATTTTAAAGGTAGTTTCTTTGGTGATGTAGAAGCAGGAAGCTTGATTTCATCCCATTTATATAATGTTGCTCAGACTTTTCACCTGGAGCTGTGCTTTTGGGGTCTGGATCTCTTCTCTGTGCATGACAGTCACTGGTGTTTCTTGAAGGCTGATCTCAGCCACTTCATATATCCAATAACCTTTCTCACCAAACATTTCAGCAGCTGAAGTGTAGGGGGTGGCTTTAAGTGATGAAATGTCATTAGGACTGATATAGAAATGCTTTGGTTTAGTCTTATTTTCTTTTTAAACTGTGCTTGCTCTGTCTCTGTATATGGATGGTCTTGTTTGCCAGTTGGCTTGTTGATTTTGCCTAAAATTCTTATTTTAGTCCTGGTTTATATTAACTGAATATGTATTTAGAATGGTTGCTTTGCCTATAGGTTAACAGCTGAATCCAGATTTGAAACTACAGAAGAAGATAAGAGAGAAACTAAAATCTCAGCAGAGAAGAAAACACAGAAGAAGAAACATTCCACATTGTATGTATCTTCTAAGGCAAGTTCTGAAACTCAGTGTGCTCAGCAATAAATCACTTCTGCAAGGAACCTGGATACTTTGGGGTCCTGCTTCAGCAGGAGCTGCTGAGTGAACTCTGTCTCACATCAATGCACAGATTATTAACTTGAATATTGATGTGCCTGCTGTTAGGAAGGGTGGGATTGCCATGCAGAGCTGCACTTTTGATGACTTCCCTGAGGGCACCTCTTGTGTCCCCTCCACTTGACCTGAGGTGTGGCCTGTTCTTCACTCTTGGCAGTCTCTAAAAACACATTATTTGCTCTTTCTTTGAAGCATGGGGCTGTTGTGGAGGAGAAGTTCTGGTCAACAGAGGTTTTATTACATGGTAACACAGACTAGACAGGGTTGATGGAGAACTCAACTAAGTGATGTGCTCCTAAATCTCTTCCAGTTTCTAGATTCTGAATTCTTAATATTTTTCCTTCTAATGTACAACTTTTCAACTTTCAGGCTGACCTGTTTGCAAAAGTGCATGTGAATCACTGTGTGTTTTGTTGGTCAGTGTTTAAAATTCCATGGGTTCTTGTATTTGTACAATTAATTAAAATAAAGGTTTATTTCTTTCTTTATAAAATGTAGTCTGTATTGTATTTGAGAAGAAACATGTATGTTTTTTCTAATGAAAGTGATGTCTTTTGTAGAACTTTTTGTTAAAAAAAGATGTACCTCACAATAAATAATAAGAAAGTATAATGCTGTGTGTCATGTTTTTAGGAGACAATTCTGTAACTTCCTGAAGTTCATGCAGAATAATTCTGAGAGCTTTTAAGCTCCATTAATTCTTGGAGTATTTGTATGGAAGTTGGATTACTTCATTTGACTCATGATACTACAGTTTAATCTCCCTCTGGTGAATGGATTAGCCCCTCTCTAAGTGAAAGACTCAGTAGTTAAGGTGAAAGTTCTTAAAGACTTTTTTAAAATCCATCATGGAAAAGAATACATTGGGGAGCAGTCTTGCAACTCCCTGGTTTGTTTACAGACAGCCAGGTCTGAAATGGTGCCTGGGATTTTGTTAAAACTGTGCATGTGGGTGGCTTCAGCTCATAAATTGTTTACTTCAACAAAAACTGAACTCTGATCACAGCAGAAGTGACTAAAAAGGTGGGAATGTCACCTTAAATGACCATGCTTTCTCCCTTTCCAGGCAGCTCCATCTCATTATCATTTCTGCAGAGTTCTAGTCCAGCACAGCCCAGTGGCTGCTACTTCTCTTGAACAAAATAATCAGGAATCTGTCATAGAATCAGACTGTGTCCCTTCACTGATATGAGAAATTTGCTGTGTGTCTGTGTTTTTCAGTCTGTTGTTAATGAAGCTCTATAAACTGAGACTATCTTCTGCTGGCTTTTTACTAAGGTGCTGTTACTGACAGCAAATGCATAGCCATGAGATACTTCCTGCTCTTCTTGACTTTGACATGTGAATTTAAATGATATTACATTGAAGAAATCCTGGTTTTTATGCTACAAAATGTTAGAAAAAAATCCTGTTTTAAGCAAATTATGAAAGTTACATTTGTTTACTGTTACTACTGTGAGACACAACTAGTATAAAACAACTGAGGTAAGTAATTGTTCTACTTAGAGGAAAACTTTTAGTAAGTTGACATTGGATAATTTACTTTAAATGGCAGTACTGAGCTGTAGATTGTCTAATAAGACAATTATGTTAATTAATTGTGTTGATTTATGTTATAGTTAACTATATTTTGAGTTACTGGGCATGTGGCATTTCTAAAATTTTTTCTAGGTTGAAATAACTTGTTAATTTTGTGATAAAACTGGGATGTAATTTCAACAAACAAATGAAACTGGTTAGGATTGTCTAACTTCCCCCAGGATCTGCTTTACAGTCTCTGCTGCTGAGTCCTGGAGTGTGCAGCCTTTATCATCTTATGCAATGTATTTGTGTTTACACATCCTCTTGCAGGAGTGCAGGTGGAGGAACGTGTTTGGGGTTCAGGCTTTGGGTTTGCCATAACACACTTGAGGAACTGTGCATGAGCGTTCTTGCTGTATCTTCTTGTTTGGTTCTGGTTTGTCTCATCAGTTGCTTTTCTGCAACTGTGCTCACAGATCTTGGCATAGAATAGAATTTAGAGGCAGTTAAATGCAACTTGTGTCTTCTGCTGAAATTCTTCTTTATAATGGCAATTAGCTTAGCTAAAAAGTGGATAATTAGCTACTCAGCATCTGACAAGGTCTTGTTTTTTGGAACTTATAGCAATATTGAAGGAAGGAAGCAAGAATTGTCTCCTTTCTGCCTGTGCCCAGCCCCCAAAAGCTAAGTTGTTCTTGTGAGCTTCCTCCACAGAGCGTTTCTGTTGTGGGTGATGATGAGGTGCCACGATCTTCTGAAAGCATCTCCAGTGGGGAGAGTGTCTTTGGTGGCCACAGGCTCATTCAGGGTCCTTATATAGGGTTCCACAGGGCAGGATTATTCCTCCATGAGCAAAGGGTCTGGGGACAAGGACAAGGAGCATGAAAGGGTCTGGGCTGAAATATGGGGAAAGAGGGGCAAAGCATGGGATCAGGGAAAAATGGTGCAGAGGTGGGGCAAGGGACCAGGGAAACCAATAGGGAAATGGGTGGAACACTGCACCAAACTGGGGCCAGTTGGGATCAGGGGAAGAGAGAACATTCTAGGAAGGGACTTATAAGGAAAAAAGGGTAGGGAGGCCAGTGGGCCAACCAGGAAACGAGAGCTGGGGTACATTTGAATATAATAATGGGATTCTGGGGAGAGCCTTTTAGGTAACTATAGCTTGAAAGGTGGAATGGGAGAGGAAAAAGTGACTGGTCCTGCTCAAGCTGCTTTGTGGGTTTCCAGGAGTTTTCCTTTTCAGGGAAGGAAGGAAGGAATTAGATTTTTTTTTTTTTTTTTTAAACCTGTTTTGGAAAAGACTTAAGGAAAAGAGGGTGAGGTATTTGAGAGTGACTAATCTCAGCTCTGCAGAATCACATCAGGGCATCAGAAAAGTGTTGCAAACTGCACCCCAGTTTGCAGGTGAAATTTCTGTAACTTTAGATAATTTACTTTTAGGCAGTAGTATTAATTAGGTCTATTAGACCTCCATAGAGAAGCAGGTTTGTAAATAAGTGCTAGAAAGAAACCGTTTTTCTCTGGGTTGTTGTTTTACAGGGAATCACAATAAGGCAGAGGAAGGCAGAACAAGAAAATAAAAAGTAGGCAACCCTTAGGCCAAGTCATGAATGGGAAGAGGGGATTTACTGCAAGAGGGATTGCAAGGAGTAAGGAAGATAACTACCACTGTTTAGGAAGTTACCACTCCAAACCCAGAGTAAATTAAAAGATGAAGTTGTTCAGCATCAAAACCTCTTTTCTGACAGAATAACAATATGAAGTGGATTTTCCAGGAAGAGAAAAGATTAAGAGCTTTTAGATGAAGCTTGTTGTCTGTAAATGAAGATAATGGAGGCTGCTGGGAATTCAGCCCACTTTAGTAAACATAACATGACTTTCAGTGTTGTTCTAGGGGACAGTAAGGAGCTAAATGCTTTCTGAGCTAGATTAAGATTAGACCAATTCAAGCAAATCTGTAAAGTGATTTTCCTGAAGAAATATCTATCAGAATTCCACAAGGAGAGAGACTGGCAGTCTGTGCTCCACACAGAGCATAAATTGAAAAATAAGAGCATAAATTGAAACATTAAAATTGAGAAATAAGATGTCATGTGTTACCAGAACAAGAGAAAATGGCTATCAAAAATCAGGAGATGGATGTAGCATGGCGGTGTTAAACAATTTCTATAAACAGTGATTGTTAAATTGCGGTGGAATATCCAGAGGACAGGACTGTCAACTGAATTTGTTGTACTAAGGAGAAGATCAAACAAACAGTAAATCTTGCAGGGATTTCATTTGGACATTTTAACTCTAAACTATAAGCAAAGCACAGACTTTGTGCATTAAGGTGGCATAATGCCTTCAGTTGAGTGTGTTTGTCCTTAATCCAGGTTCCAAACAGCTTGGCTTGCTCTTTTCCACATCCAAGATATCCTCACCCCAGCTGGCTCCCACAGCAGCCTGTGTGGAAGCATAGATTGGAAATACATTAAAAATTACTTTTGGCAGTTCCGTATTGACAGTAAGTCTTTGAGAAAGTACTGGTTTGTTTACAGAAGAGAGAGTCTCTTACTTCTTCCTGTGAACATAAAATGATAGAATTTAAAAGAATGGGTGTGGTTTGCAATGTGGCTTTGTCTTCACTCTCTTTCTCTTTGGAGAGGGGTCATGAAAAGCACGAATCCATGTTTGAGGGCAGGTTAGAAAGGCAGAGTTTTTAAGGTGTAGGGTCCCCTGAAGTCAAACCTTTCCAGCCTGGTGTTGGTGTGGTGTCCAGCACTGGTCAGAGATGGTCACTGCAGCCCAGGCTGGTGCCACCCTGTCCTGGCGTGGCTTTGGTCCCTCTGTGCTTCTGCGTTCACAGCTGACATGGGGCAGGAGAAACACCCAGCTCGGGGTTCCCCTCCCCCATGACACCGGGGCACAGTATCTTGAGTTGAGAAAGAGGAAGGAAGCTCCGAGAGGCAGCAAATCTCACAGAGCCCTCGCAGCCGCCTCTGCTGCTCCCAGGGCTGGGCCACGCCGGCGCTTCCGGGGCCTGCGTTTGCCACCCTGAGCTCTGTCCCCAAATCCGCGCTCCAGGGCGGCATCCCCGGACCCACGGCTCATGGCCAGGTGGCACAGGACAGACAAGAGTGGCGTGGGTGAGTAGCTCAGGGAGCTGCCATTTGAGCATTGTCTTTGTCTTCTGAGCAGGATGTGGGCAGGTGTTTTCTGTGCTGTGATGAGTTAGCGCCGTCCGCTTCGCCAGCGTGGATTAATTGAGAAGATCAAATTTGTACAAAAGTTTTGTTCTTTCAAACAGAACGGTGTGAAGTACACCAGAGTCAGCTTTCCCATTTCACAGGGAAAGCTTTTCCCACCTTGGTGTGTTAGGAGCAGGCTGAATAAATAATGTGTTGAAGAACTTCCCCAGAAGTTATGGGGAACAAATGTAAGCAAAGAGGAATCCTACAGATGCTTCTGCAAGATTGTCATTTATGGTCAGTGTTACATATCTATATTTGAGTTTCTAAATTGTAGTCTTTGGAAGGAAAATAATCTTAAAATGAATGCTAACTTGTATGAAGGACTGAATTGCTGTTGAAAAAAAGCCTTAAAAAAGTAGGAATCAAAGCTAAAGTGCTGGAAAGATGCAGGGTATTACATAGTTATTAACCTTTTAAATGCTTCTAAAATAAATTTTTTATTTTAAGTAGGTCATACTTTTTAGTGATATACATTAAAAAACCAACTGGCTTCATGAAATAAAATGTAACACCAAGAAATTAATAAGAGGAAAATAGCCAGTTGTTCAACATCCATGTCCACCAGTAGCAGAATTGCAAAATGGAAGTAGTCTGCTCTGGTGGCAGTTTACATTACAAAATAAAAGGTGTCAGTATTTTCTGTTTCAATTTTGAAAATAGTAGAAAGCACCTAGTTTTTGCACTTGTAGTGGTCTGTATGGTACTTGAAAGGTACAACAAACCTCACTCAGTAAAACCCCTCTGGTGAACTACAATCTTTCAAAAACTAATGACAGTCCAGCGATGTTTGTTTTCATGTCCAGAACAATGCAATTTACTCAGGGGTAGGTCACTGGGAAGAACTGACACTGCAGACCTGCTGCTCTTTCCTTTCCTCTCTGCTTTGCTCCCCTGCTGCTCTCACTGTGAGCCCAGAGTTTGGTGTAAAAGACAATCTGGGCACGCTATGTCCTGCAATGGTGATAGTGCTGGCCCCAATCCATTTCCTGGGTTAAAGACAGGTTTTCTATTAAACACCTTACAAGGCTCTTTATATTTGTATGTAAAAATCCCAATTGTAGCAGTGTCTGTGGTTTAGTGTGTCACAAAGCAAAATAAAGGACAATCAAATGGACTTCCCATCAATATTAGAATGATAATGTAAGTGGGTATACCTAAGGCTTATGGTAAGTTTTCTTCAGTAAGAGCATTCTGTCCCTGTTTTTGCACAATTGCTTGAATTTAATGGATGAGTACAAATTCAACAACCTTGAGCTTATACCCAGAAGTTCCTTTCCTTAGCCAAACTGTTGGCTCACATTTTATTACTCTGTCTTGGAAACCAAATGTATTCTTTCATTATATGCATTAGTGAGAAAAATGAGAGACTCTTGCACCCAGAATAGTTAAAACAACCAAACAAACCCAAACAAGCATATACCACCATCACTGGCATTCCTGTCCCATAAATTAAAGAAATTTATAATCTTAGAAATTGGCAGGAAAATATTGTGATTGCCAAATTTCAAGCAAATGAAACTTATTAAATAGCAAGGCCTGATCAAGGGACATTGACAATGATCACAATGAGGTTTTTGAATTTACAGTCTGTTCTTAGCATGCCTCCTGTGTCAGAGGGAAACAAGAAAAATGGGCAAACTGAGTCTACTGAGTCATAAATCCTGTGAAAGTTGATGAGCTTTTGGAATAATACACACTGGAAGGTTTTTGAGCATACAGGGCTATTTTGTCTTCTGTGTTTTTGAAGATCTTTGGGTTTAAGTCCCTGATTACAAACCTCACATGGAATTTTCAAGTCTCTTATTAGAAGTGTGCCTGATGCCTTCAGTTTCTGTTGATGAGCAGAGTTTTACATTGAGAATATTGGGCTCATCACACTTTGGATGAGCAGAGTATGCTGCAGGGTGGATCTGGAATACCACACTGTCCCTTGGTTATGATAAATTGCAGCCTGTTGTGCCCACTTTTGTGTTTTACTTAATTAAATGGAGTAGTCCAGGCAGCTGATACTCAGCTTTGTACTAGGAAAGTACAATCCTGGTTTTACACATGAAACCTATTCTTAGTCCTGCAGCATTCCCAGCATAAATTTGTGTTATTCCTATGGACAGGACAGGATGGAATATTCATGGCAGGCTGGTGGTTTTGGGTGGCAGTTTCCTGATGGAAAGTCTTTGTCATCTTCTCAGACTTTGAGCAAAGTTACAAACTGGTGAAATATTACGTTGACATTCTAAACTCAAGCATCAGATTTACTCCTGTTCTGCTGAATCTGAAAATGGATGTTTGTCCTTTTGAAGCAAAATTATGGGGAGGAATGGGTGTAGGAAAGCACATGCTCAGCCTGAGTGCACATGGCTGAGACTGGCTTATCTGATTTCATCTACTGAAATTCTCTGAAATTATTCTACATTTCTGAAATCTGAGTAGATTGAGGTGTAAGGGAGCAGAGCTTTGCTCAGGGCAGGTTTCCTCCATGAAATGCACCCTCTGAACCCAGCAAACTGTTCCAGCTC
This sequence comes from Muscicapa striata striata, assembly GCA_030060385.1. Taxonomy (NCBI): domain Eukaryota; kingdom Metazoa; phylum Chordata; class Aves; order Passeriformes; family Muscicapidae; genus Muscicapa; species Muscicapa striata. The sequence goes on along the minus strand of JAREIS010000050.1, from coordinate 4,855,388 downwards.
CTTGGGAAACAGCAAAAACTGGGGAAATAATATTCTTATACATGGTCCTTCATGAAAAGGAAAAATCACAGCTAAATACCCTGCTCTTCATGAGGAGTTCTAAGAAAAATGGCTGTGCTACAATTTTATAAGGGAAGGTAAAGAGTCAGAGACAATATCTTTATATGAGTAGTTTGGTATGTTAGAGTTTCCTGGTTCTTGTAATTCATCCTGGCTTTATCGAGTTTAAGAAGGAAAATAAGTAGCTCAGGTCAGCTAAAACCTCCATCTGGCCCCAAAGTCAAGCAAGTAAGAAAATGTGTATTCAGTTCTCTGAGATAACAGAGAACCTGGGAACTGCAGAGTTACCCTTGGAGTGTGATTTGCAATAAATTTAATAAATTAAACCAGTTTCTACCCCCCCACCCCTGAGGTTTAGGACAAGTTTAAGTTTCTGCCCTGTCCTCCTAGAATGGTGGCTGTGTTGTGATCATCAAGGCACACTTGCTCTGCTCTATGAGATTAACTTGGAATACTGGAACACTTTTTTTTTTCCAGGTTTCTTTCCAGAAGTCAAGAAATCCTGTTAGGACTGTATAATTTTTTCACCTGGCATTTATCTGTCTCCTTGCTGAATAATTTCACCCTGTTCTCATGGGAAGAAAATGGTACCAGAACACCAAGAATTGATCTTTTATAGGTACTTGACTACTCATAAAAGTGGAGCTGCATATTTAAAACATAGAACAGGGTGCTTGCTGAGCCTACTAATTAGCAATTGTTTGAATAGGCAGAACATATATGAGCTATTGCATCAAAATTGTACCAAATTGTCCTTCTGTTGTGGTAAAGTGAAATTAGGGGCAGGTTCAGCAATACCTTAGAACTTTAATTTTTTTAATATTCTGTGTAAGAGTGGAAAAGTAGCCAAGGAAAACAACTTGAAACAGGGCTTGTTACAGAAAGGTGAGTCTCAAAATGTAACAATGTAATGCTTGTATTTTTTATAAGGAACAAGGCAGGGACTGCATATGAAGGAAGACAGCAAAGACACATGAGACTATTGGGCTAATAAATGTCTTCAGTGTTGCAGTTTGTGGGATTTTTCTTGTTTACCATTCCCATCTTGCAGCAGATTACAGGCTAATCATGTTAATATCAAGAATATGGGGCTTTAACCCTGAGGAAATGTAGCTTCTTGGGGAAGGTTCTGTTACCTGGGATTTTGTGACTCTTCTGGAGTGTTTTGTGTGTGAAAACTCTCTAACAAGGTCCACAGTATGAGGGTGGGTTGTTGTTTTTTCTGCTGGCCATTTTCTAATTTGAAGAGGACATGTAATTTAAATTAGAGAAGGTTTTCTGTCTGCACAGCTGTCTGTACAAGAGTGTGCTCACATATTTATCCAGTGAGGAGAATGTTAACAGACCCAGCAGCTCTGGCTGCAGCAAGTGGGGAGGAGCTCAATGGAAACAGAGGGATTTTCTTCACCCCTCGTTTTTCCTGCTGAGATGGACACTGGTCTTTGCTCAGATGTCTTTGCTGAAGCCCTGGGTGCGAGGTGACAGCAAAGCCACCCAGAAGCTGCTGAGGTCAGCGTGTTTGGAGCACGTTCTGCTTGGCTGGGCAGGAAGGGATCCTTTGGGACTCCTCGGGGCCATGGTGGGAATTGTTCCTGAGCTACAGTTCCAAGCCCAGCTGGGCTCCAACAGGGCTCAGTGTGGAAGGCTGGCTCTGTCAGCAGTCTGACCTGGCATTTCCACTTGCTCTCTCAGGAATATTGATGGTGTGCTGTGCTGGCCTTCAGCTCTGCTCCAGAGGGAGCTGAGAATCTCAGGGTTTGCCCTGGGCTCTTTGTTTGTCAAATTACACAGAGGGTATGGTGAGCTCTAAAGACGTGGTTTTCCCCCTTTGCTTGTTCAGGGGAAAATCTTCCAGCTGTGTTGTCAGTGAACTCTAAAGTCTGCTGTAAAATCAGAGTTTCTGTGCATTCTCTGTGCCATCCTGGGAGAGTCTTGCAGCATCTGTGTGCAGATCCACTGCTGGGGACACCTCAGGCTGGGGCTGGGGAGGGCATCTGCCATCCCCATCTCTCCCTGCAATCTTATTTTCATGACTTCAGCAGCTCCTGAGGTCAGTCATTGCTGTTAGGATTTAGAGTGGAGGTCACTCCTGCACCTGAAGGATGCTGGCTCATTTTGTGTTTATGGTTGGGATGCAGGGTGCCAGGGAGAGAAGTAGGGGGGAAGTTCTTCAGAGTGATTTGAAAGGTCTTTTATTTTTATTCACTGGAGAGTTTATTTTTTAAAAAGCCAACAACCCATTGTGAGTATTCCACCAACAAAAAGCTTGAACTCTACATGGGGTTTTCATATATTATTTTTGAAGATAATGAGTTAAACATGTTTGTGTACACAACCCTGAGAATCTCAAAAGAGGGTGGAGGAAAGGGAACCCTGCTTTTGGCTGGTGAACTCTGAGGTGACACTCACAAATACAGGAGGGTCCTAGTTTGAAAGGGAAATGACATCACTCACAGCTGACAGAAAACATAACTGGACATAATGGTCAAACTTTTGTTCACAGTTAATAATTAAAAGAAAAGCAGATGTGATAGTCAAGCTGTCTGGTGCTGTAGATAAGAACTATGGATGTAGTTGCTGGTGTTGGTTTATTTGTTACATTTTCTGCAAGGTGGTTTGAGATGTGGTTTATCATAAGATGTGTAGATAGATCTATAGCCCAAAATTTTGTACAGGGATTTTTTTAAACTCATCCTACCAAACAATCCAAGTTCTACAGTAAAATATCTCTTGTTGAGTTTCCACTTAGTCATTTAGAAATATCTGAGCCGATAGAGCCACTTCCTCTGCCAGTTTGTTACTGCACCTTTCAATACCTTCAGGACTGTTAATGAATTTTTAAGAGAGCAAAACTGAAATGCAGTGTAAATATATGACTCAGTAATTTGCATCTCTATTTTGAGACAGCTACAACTAAGTAGAGCAGTGGTAATTTGAAGTCTAAAGTATTTACTGGTCAACATTAATCTTGATCTCCATGGACTTTTCAGGTAGATAGTATAAGAGCATGGGAATATACCCACATCCCCCCACCTCCCAAACACTCCAGGGAAATCTATCTTGAAATGTCATAACAACTTTGCAGGGTTGTTTGCCATCCTGCACTTCTGGAAAAGAAACCAGTCAGAATGGAATTATACATGTGCTATACTGTGGAAACTCAATTTTGTGTTGGGCTAAGGCAGTTCTGAGGAAGTGTTTTCAACATTCTTTTGAACAAATGCCTGAATCTGAGCAGTGGAGCCTCACTTCGAAGTTATACTTATCTTACTCCTCCCCTTATGATGAATGATTCAAGCCTTGCTCTCCCCACTCAGGAGAATGAGCTGCTGGGAGCCTCTTTATGTCAACAAAAACAAGAATTTATTTTTGGTCCAGTAAGCCTCTTCAATCTGAAATTCCTTCTAATTTGTGTTCCAGAAATATAACAAATAAAATGATGCTGAAAGAAACAAGAAACGTGATTAATGGAATACTTGTAAAGTGAAGAGGACAAATCTATTTAGCTCCACACTCCCACTTCAGGCATTTTCCTGGAAGTCAATTTATTTTGGGACTTTAATAATTTAAGTAAAATGTTTAAATAAAATGCATCATTATACATGTTTGGCTAGCAAAGATGAATATCCTGCTTTAGAAACCTGGAGAGGGGAGCAAAAAGAGTGCAGGAAGATGCTGAAGGTAAACTCTGCTTTATAGATCAGCTTTCCCTCATCCAAAGTCCTTCAGGTTTGTTTGCTGTGTGTGGCTGGATGGGGACACTGCCAGGAGCCAAGGCTCTGCTGGCCAACACCTTTCCTGCACACTGGGGTCACCTGTTCCCACCTGCACAGTGTAATTTGGCTTCCAGCTGTTTGTATTTTAGCCAGCTTCCCTGTGTGATTGTAGCTTCAGTAATCACTTCTGCTGTAATGCTGTTGTAGAAATTTGTAACCAAGCCCATGAAGAAAAAAAGTTTGCAGAGTTACAGTTACCATAGGAGCCCACATCCTGTAGCCCTGGAACATAACTGGTGAAGAGCTCATTTTCTTGAATCCTCTGTGAAATGCTGATGTTTTTTTAACCACATGCAGATAAGCTTCTGATTAGAACACTTTCAAAATCCACTGCTCCTGTATTCTTCCCAGAGTCATACAGAGAATACAGAAATTTGTGAAACTTGGTTCTGTTTCCATATGAAACACAATTTCACATTAAATTAAAGCATCTAAACCCAGGAAAGAATTCAGTAAATTCTGTTTTCACAGACATCTCTCTGACCTTTCATACCAGTATAGCCATAAATTTCTGTGTACTGCTTAAATCCTTTGGGCCAGTAGACAAACAATTCTCCAGCACTGTGACTGTGTATTTATCAAGGACCTACATTTAAGCAGGGCTCCTAAATCCTGTGCAGAGCAGAGCTGATCAACAGCTGGTGTCCCTGTGCTTGTTGAGTTTTCTGTGGGGATTGTTTGCTTGGTTTTTGCTTTCAGTGCTGGCCCTTTTCACCACCTTTCCATTCTCACCAGAAAAGAGATTATTTAATGCTGACAAATGGAGCCTCTTGATAGAATTATAGTTCTGTTTGTCTAGACTACTGTATTGATCCCACTGTCCAAACCTTAATAAACCACATCTGGTTTTTAGTTTCACTGTGTGTGGCTGTACTGAAAAATATTGTCTTCATCCTCCAATTTCCAGCTATATACAATTTCAAAGGCACAGGGGTACCACAGCTGTCTCTACAGATTGGTGATGTGGTCCATATCCTGGAGTCCTGTGAAGGTAAGCCACGTTTTCCATTTCTTTGAGAATAACATAATCCTTTCACCACATTGCAGGTGCCTGTATTACATCAGTAGCTTTCTAATGCCCTTATTTTTTTGTGGTAGTGGTGGTGGTAGTGGTGTATTTTGAGGAAGAACCTAATCTTTCTGAAGAGCCAAAATTAGATGTATTACAGTACATGTGGTTTTTTGGGATGCCTTTACCAAATGAGGAAGTCATCAAGGTGAATGCAGAGCTCATGAAGTTTGTGCCAGCTTCTGATATACCTTGGGAAAGTTACATTAAATTTAATTTAAGATTTAAAGGGGTACACTTTTAGCCTCTAAACTAAATATTTCTTGCTAAGAGATATTAAGGACACTAATCCTATTGAGTAATGACGAAACCCAGTTAAAGAAATCTGAGTGTCAGCATGATAGAAACAGTTCTGAAAGCCATCCCACTTATTGAACATGTTAAGCAGCAAAAGTCCAAGTTAAGTCATGCATGAAGGGCAGTCAGTACTTCCCATGTGGGTCTGAGAGAGGTACTGAGGTTGCCACTAGCATAAAGCAAGAAGAGTGGAGTAACTGTTACTAACTCAGCAGTTAGATATCTGCAAATGTCACTGTAAGAGTGATTTATTTTTTATTTGCAGTGATGCTCTTGACTAGGTCAAGAGTTTTTTAAAAAATTACAAATTGCTTAAAGCTTTGAAAAATAAATTGTAAAATTATCTTCTTCAGTCTACTTCTGTTGATAGAACATGTGTCTTACTAACTGCATTATGTTAAAGAGAGAGCCAATTGCTGCATTGCACAGTGGCAGAGCCTGCTCAGTGTTGAGACTTTTGATGAGTTGTGGTCACAAGGCTGCAAACACTTTGAAGCTGTTTGAACCCAGCCCACAGAGCTGGGTTTTGTCCAGAAGCAACAAAGGATTTGAGGGAGGAGTACCTGAAAAACCATGTTTACAATGTACTGGAGCACAAAAACATAATTATCTTCTGTTTGTAAGATTAATTGCATATCTTTTAGCATCAGTGAAAACATAGATGCCACTCAGCAGTCAACGGAGTCACAATGATTCCTGTCCTCTCCTAAAAAAGTAATTCTTTAAGCCTCCATTCAAACATTTTGGCTAAGAACAAAACACACAAACCTCCTCATTCCTGTATTGTCTGTTAGTTGCAGAAATAGCATTTCAAGCTTTGGATTCCTGGGATCCATTTGTTATCAGGCCAGCCTAGTGAGTGGAATGCAGATCTCATGGGGTTATTTTTTATCTAAAAGCTTTTCTGAATCCCCTGCCCTTGATAGGATCTGTCATGCCTTGCTTTATGAAATGTGTTTGTTAATGAAGGAGTGGAATCCTTCTCATTGTGTGAGTGAAGTTCATCTCTTATCAGATATCTTCAAAATATGCTGCCAGCTGCAGCTGGCGAGTAACCAGTGGTGACAGGATTCTTCCTGTGCTCCTTTATGTCCTTTTTTAGTTGGTTTTGCATGCACAAAATGTATGCACAGAACATATATGTGCTGTCACAGCAAATGGGATGAAACCAATTTTACATACTTAGCTGTAAATTGAGACTATGTGCAAATAATTCAGTTTTAGCAGTAAGATTAAATTTTATTGTTGATGAGACACTGAGGAAAAAAAATCCCACCGCAGAAGAATCTAAAAAAAAATCTGTCCTGAGTTTTCTTTGAGGTCAGCAGTCATCCTGTGACTTTTAGCATCAATTTTGTGACTGTGCTGTTTGGCATTTGGGATTTATTTTTATTATTTTATGCTTTGCTTGTATGGCTGCAATACCTGTGAGAGAAAGGATGATAGCAAAGAGATCACATCTGCTCGTGAAAATACAATTACAAAATGTATGCTTTTGGTCATATATTCTTTCTATGGGATGAAAACTGTAGTATTAATAGAGTTAAACACTGTTGCTGTGCAGGTGATTTTTTTATGATGGGGTGTATGCACAGTGGATGTGGCCCCTGATTTTATTTAGTAAGAACTCTGATTTTTATGGCTTTTTGTGTTTACTGAGACTTAACTTTGGAATATATGGAACAAAGCCTGAATTGGTTTTTAACTTGCCACTGCTGCAGTTCTGCACTCCTGTCTTTCAGAAGGGCTTTCTAATTACAAATGGAGCAGGAGCCAAATAATAGCCCTGAGTTTTCTTGACATTCCAATTTGAATTTACACCAAGAAGCTGCTTATTATGATTGGGTCCAACAGCCATAGTTTCTCATGGCACAAAAATGGCTTACCCTTATCACATTGGAGGAAATTGGATCTGTAACAGCCATGTGCTGTACTGGATTAATTCTGGGCCTAGAACACAGTCAGAGCCCCATGGGCTGTCCAGGACCACAGGGGATCGTGGCTAACACAGATGTTTAAGGGTGTGCACATATTACTTTGCAAAACAAATATCTTATTCTACCTTTTTAATGTGAGCATGGGGTGTTAAATTCTGTGTACAATTATCAGTACTTACTGTGCAAGGCTTGAAAGCAGACAATAGAATCATATTTGATAATATGCAAGTCATCCTTAATATAATCCCTGCTACTCACTTTAAGCTATGCATGTCACTATTAATTTTTACAAATACACCATGCTAGGTATTTTTTCATGTGAAATAAACCCCATGACTTTGTTTTGCTTTGTAATGCATGGGTTTTTTTGTCATACCAAGTAATCTTTCTTCCTTTTAGATTGGTACAAGGGTTACCTAGTGAGGCACAAAGGAGCAGAGGTAAGATCATGTTGTCTGTTCCTATGAGATTGTTTATAAGGGGTCAGCCCATGAAGTGGGTTTTGAGTATCTCTGCCTAGATGGTCCTGATCTCTCTGTTCTGGTCTCTCAAGTCAGCTCTTTCCACTCTTTCCTTCCAAGATGAATAAAATGATCAGCATTCATCCTGGACACTGTTGGTAAATAGAAGTGAGGACTGGGAAAAGCAGATCAATGAAGAAGAAATGACTGTGCCTTCAGGTTAACAACTGTTGAAACCACCATTTGAATTGAATTTTGAATCAATTTGCTGCTAAATATGCTTGTTTCTGTACTTTTCCCAAGAATTCTTTAGGTTAAAAACAATATGAGCAACTTGTATGAGGCTCAAGTTCTTAAATATTTCTGATGTACAAAAATCATACTAATTTTTATAAAGTCAGAGTTCTTAGACCTGAAAATGGAAAGCCACAGAGGAAAAGTTTTTACCCTGGGTATGATGGCCCTGAGTTAAGTAGCAAGAAAATTACTTCTTAGTTTCAACTGCATTTTTCCAGAAGAAAAGCATTTTTGTTTGTATCTTCTTCTCGGTATAAGATTTTTTAGGGTGGAGCAATGTATTAAATTTAAATGTATTGATACTCTACACCTATGCTTTAATTACTTCAACATTTCTTTTGACTGAAAATGTTATTGCCATTTATTCTACATAACATTTCTATTTTTATCAATTAAAATTTAGCCTAAAACTAAAAAGGGAAAATATTTACCAGAACTAACCACTTCCTTTTAACTAATTCTTAATTCCTAATATTGCTAAAGGGCTTCAAGATCACCATGCATAACATGCTTTAAGAAGTATAATTAATTTTATGTACTAAGATATCACTAAATTTACCATTACTAGGACCTTCGTTTAATTTTTTTCTTCATGGACTTTTTTGAACTTTAATCTTAATGAAGAAAATGTGGAAGTGATAAGACACGATTGTGTTTTGATTAAGATCAGTGCTTAAAACAAAATGGTTATAAAAGCCACAATGTAATTCAGAGAAAGGCTTTGTAAAGTAGCACATTTGTTATTGAATTATTGTGGTACTTGAAGTACCATATGTGAGTTCTTGAATAGAGATGAATCCAGCAAGGATCTGGTTAATTACCAAGGTGAGATTCACCAGCTCAGGGGAAGATTGTCATGAACAGATTGTCAAACATTCCTTTAGGATGACTTGAGACATTTCAGCTTTTGTAGAGCAAGGACAGTCATTTTAGAACTTTTTGTCTGGTGACCATTTATTTTCTACAGAGATCAGTTAAAATAGATATGAGATGATGCACAGACACAATGTTTTTTTACTGAATTTAAATTTTGTTTTATTAAATTGTATTTAATTGAACTATTTTCTGGAGTGTAAAATGGTATTTCTCAGGAAGAAAGATGCCTATGCATTCTATATTTGAAGAGATATGGCCAACTTCTGTTATTTGTCTGTTGAATAGAAATGCATCCATCTGGACATAAAACTTAATAACCAGGGGTTAGTTTGGGTATTAAAGTTTGTCATTGCAGTTTATGTTCGCAGTCATGGTTGTTACCTAAATGTTTTTGGAGAATATGTGTGGATTTATGATTCTTTTCTCCTTCATCAGGGAATATTTCCTAAATCCTTCATCCACATCAAGGAAGCTGCTGCTGAAAAGAGAAGGTATTGAATTTATCTGTTTTATTACATTATTGAGGTTGTCTGCTGAAGAATGAGCCTTAAGGCATTTATGTACCTCAGCCACAGTAAGTATAATAAATATACACCCATGAAACAAAGACACTCTTTGTGATCTTTCCTTCTCTTTCCTAGACACACAGAAAATGTCATACCTTCTGAGATTCCCTTAGTCCAAGAAGTTACCACCACTCTCTGGGAATGGGGAAGCATCTGGAAGCAGCTCTATGTGGTAGGATATTTCACATGCTGCTTGTTACCTGTTAGACCTGTCCATGCACACTGGGGCCTTGCTCAAATGAGTGTCTCTTCCTACATTCAGGGCAGGGTCTGGGTGGATTTAAGAAATTGCTTTCTCACTGCTAAGATTTTCTTCAGTGACTCTAAATGTGACTTTAAATCTAGTCCAGCCATTAGCCTTGGACTGGATGATCTTGAAGGTCCCTTCCAGCCTGGGTGGTTCTGTAAAGGGAAAGTTAACATTGCTGAGGAGTGGTGTAACTTCATGCCTGTTGTTTCAACCTTGAGTATCCTGTGTATGATAAATTCTTCATAATTTTGATTTGTAGCTTTGAAAAGTTTCCAGATAGGAGTATGAAGGTAACTGGGATGCATTTGAAAAAGATTCATGTTGCTCTTGGATTGCTAGAACACAAGTTTTTCAAGGGTTACTGGGAGCAAGTAGCTATTAATAATTGGCAATTTCAAGAATTGTGCTGACTGTTCCAGGATCACAGCCACTGAATTTTTCTTTATCTGTGTTGGGGCAAAGGAATCTTGAATGTGCTGTTGTTTTCTGAAACCTGTCACTTTTCAGTCTTCCTGATCAAGCCAGCAATGAAAACCCTGCTTTATCTTCAGTAAATAACACTAGAGCTGCTTTAGTGACTTTTGTGTATTCTCTCATTTTTCTCTTAAATGTGTTAATACTGCAATCAAGTGTTGTTGTTCCCATAAGTATAATAGTTTTTGTAATGTTTTCTCTTGATCAGAATTTGTTAAAGAATTTTAAAACAACACAATTAAATAAAATAAAAATAATATAATTCCCTATCCTGATACAAAATTTCATCTTATTTCTTTATGATCACATGGGATATTCTGTCCTTAAAAATTTGTAGCATGAGACATCATTATTTTGCCCACTTCTTGTTCCTGCTCTCATTTAGCATTACATATGACATGTAGCCTTTAGCTGTCAAAGCCAGTGTTTCACTTCAGCTCAAAGCCTGAAACTTACAGAGGCTTTTTTCTCTCTTAGACAAATAAGCAGGCTCGGTTCCAGCAGGTGCAGTCCATGATGTGTGACCTGATGGAGTGGCGCTCACAGCTTCTGTCCGGGACTCTGCCAAAAGATGAGCTCAAGGAGCTCAAACAGAAAGTCACATCCAAAATTGATTATGGTAACAAGTAAGTGGCCTACACTGCTTCTGGAAAGCATGGTTTATTTCAAAGCACAGCAGCAAAGAGATGATGGTTGAGTTTTCATGTTTCTAGGCTGGAATTCAGAAGTGTGGTTCATAGAAAACCTTGCTTTCCAGACTTCTTCCTGTAGCTCCTGTGCTGATTGTGGATATCACAATGAGGCTTTCCATAGCAAAATGCTTTCTCAAAATATTCAGTTATTTCTTAATTATAAATTCATGAGCTTGTCAGTTGGGAAGGTATGAAGTCAGATAACCAGCCTCTGTGTACATGTATCACCAGCATGCTTGGGGCCCAAAACTTGTCCATCTGTTACAAACATGACCTATGTCCAGTAAGGGACCCTCAAGAGTGGTGCTGGCAAACTGCACTAAGCCTGCAAACAAACACATCCACACCCAATTCACTAGGGGAATTCCAGGCAGATCTCTGGTGTGGTAATAGAAGTGAAACTGCCAGGGACAGAATAGTTATTTGACAAAGTGTCTCGTCTGCTCCTTGCCAACAAGAAGTCACTACAACACAGCATATTTTTGGCAAAACTGTGGGTCTGTGTGAGGTTAATGGTGTCCCACCATCTGATAAGGGGGTGGGGGGGAGAGAGCTTGGCAAAAAAGTCCTCACAGTATTGTTTTTAAAGGCATTAGAATCTGCTTATAAACTGTGTTTTGCTATTTTAAGTGACTGTGGTTGTCGTGGCCTGAAGGCCTCTGTGCAGCTGAAAGTCTGCAATTACATGTGGCTGCATGTAAAAAATGACCACAAGGTGTTCTGAAATTCTTAACTTGTTCACTGTGATTTGAATGCAGATTTGTAATCAATTGTATTCATACAGAGCACATTATAGAATATACATATCCTACTCCACTGTGTGGAGCTGAATGCTCACTCAAAACAGAATTTACTTGGAAGTTCTCCAATCAAAGAAGCCCAGATGTGATTAAGACAACATTAAAATTAATTTGCTTTCAGACTTCTGTTTTGTCACTCTTCTATTCTTTCTGTATTATGAGACAGTAAAGTGCTTCCTTGGAAGAGTAGGGGTGAAGGGGATGTTTAAAATTATTTGGATTGTAAGCTGAAATTGTTTGTGAGCTCTTGAAAGTGTGGGGTTGAGTTGTGTGGTGTGAAGGAAACTTGCCAAACTGTGGAGGAGGAATAAAGGGAAATGACAATGGAGGCTGAGGGGGTCACTGTGAGAGAGGTGGGGAAAGAGTGGCAGGAAAAAAGGCATGATTCCTATGAGAGCAGGGCAGAAGAGATCAAAGTACTGGGACAGAGAGGGTGAGGGAGCAACACAAAAGCAGAAGGTAACAGGAAGACCCTAAACAACTTGATTACAAATGTTGAGCATTATGAAGACTGCAAGAAATCATTAAACAGGGTAAATCTGTTTTATGTGAGAGGCATTTCAATGCTTTGGTGATATTCCTAAAAATTCCTAAATACTGGACAGCAACTTAAAAAAATCATGGGGTATAGTTAGTTTTTTCTTCAGTGAAATACTGTTGCATGTATTTAATTTTTTTAACTTTAAATCTCTAAGTGCCTCTTTGTTCATTCCATTTCTAAGCTTTATATAGAAGGAAATAACCCTACCATTATGTCTTTTGTATTTTCACAGAGTGCTTGAGCTAGACCTGATAGTTAGAGATGAAGATGGCAATATCCTGGATCCAGATAAAACCAGTGTTATCAGCCTGTTTCATGCACATGAAGAAGCGACTAATAAAATCACAGAGCGAATTAAGGAGGAAATGGTAGGAATGACTGGCTAAACTTGATGCTTCCTTTGCTAAAATCCAAACAAAAACTAGTCTAAGGGTTGAAGGATGGAACCATAAAATTGGTGGAAACTTTTTCCTCTGACTTAAGACTAGATCCACAGAATTGTGTTATAAATATGGCTAAGCCTCAAATTGAATTGCATTTGTACACTGGATTTGGGCTGTAGGCTGGGCTGAAAGCTTGTGTCTAAAGCTGATCCTAAATCCATTCCTGAGCTCTTATATGGAAATATGTCTCCACTCCATCCTGGACTACTCAGGAGCCTGAATTGCACAGGGAATAGTCACACTCTTGGAGTTCTGGCTGCAAAGCAGCTCTGACCACAACTTGTTTTTACAAGATCTGGTGACTACACTGGTTGTTTGTTAAGTGGTGCTGCTTGCCAGTTAGTCTGATGGAGGTGAAGAAATTAAGCTCACTGAAGAGGAACTAGGGTGAATTCAGCATAATCTTCTGGACACCAGAAGTTCATGTGCCAAAGCAAAGCTGACAAGTGCATAAATTAAATCTTTTTAAATGCAAAGCAGGTGACTGCACTTCCTTGACCTTTTGCAATATTAAATCTCTGCAGGGATTTGTAAGCCTCTTTGGTTCTTTTCTCCATTTATGAGAAAGTAAACTGTAAAAAAGCAAGTAAAACACCAAACAGAAAATAGTTGGTTTGTCATGACACTTCAATAACACCCGTGACAAATCACTGTAAAACACCTTGTAATTAACTGACAATATAAGGAAGATGAAACTTGGGAGTCTGCAATAGACTGTGGTGACTTATTTTAAAAAAAGGGACAAACAATGGATTTACAAGTGTTAAGAAGCTGCTTCTTGGTAGTTCAGATGGGAGGTAGGTAGAATTCAGGAGCCTGTTATTGAGTCAGTGAACCTGCTCAGCTGTTTCCTGATCTCAGCATGTTATTGTCTCCTCTTCAAATAGTCTGACTTCATTTTGCTGCTGCTCTAGCACTTTGCAACCCCACTGTGATGTGGATCATAGGCTTTCTGCTACAGCCTACTGTGTTCAAAAATAAATTCTTTCAGGCTTGTAGGCTTGTCTCTGTGGTGACATCTTGATGTTTGCTCTTTTCTTTAAGAGTGGGGAGAATATTTCCCCCTTTACATCATTGCCTGCTGGCTGAAGAACTGGCCTAAGACATGGGAGTCATAGAATAGCACAAGGTGGAAGAGAATTATGATAATTACTGAGTCCAACTCCCTGCTCTCCTTTTCAATTTTGACTGTTACATATAATAGAAAGTAAAACTGCTTGTAGTATAGCACCATTTCAATTCATTGATTATCATTAACTGATTTTCCTTCTCCTGAGCAGTCAAAGGATCAACCAGATTATGCATCATACTCCAGAATGTCCTCATCCCCCACCCACAGCCTGTATGTCTTTGTGAGGAATTTTGTTTGCCGAATTGGAGAGGATGCAGAGCTCTTTATGTCCCTATATGACCCACAGAAGTCAACAATTATAAGGTAAAGCTTCCTCCTCTGACTGCAGAAGAGTAGCAAACAGAACTGGCCAGAATGAAGTAAAATAATTACCAATGTGCTGTAATAATATAATAATACAAAGAATATCTAAATAAAAGGAGTGGAACCAAAAGCAAAGTGAAGCATGGACAGATCTTCTTGCTGTCTGCTACTAAAGGATTCTGAGTTTCCAAATATTTTCATAGGCAATTCCTGGACTGAACATTTCAGAAGTTTGGAAAAGCCTGAGTCCATTTCAAAGTTTAGAGATTGTTCTCGATGGGCAATATTGTGGTGTTTGGAGTAAAGTGCTAAAGGGGGAAGAGTGGATAAAGAATTAAATTTATAAATTTCTGGGTAGATTAAGATTCTGTTGAGTATTCCCATCAGACTATGACAATGGTAAAGTTGCCTCAAAAGAAGTTGCCCATTTGTGTTACATTCAAGTTACTCATTTAAAACTAACTACTGATACCTGTATAGTGTTTTTCTTGTCTTTTTAGTCTGGTATTAGATTTGAATCATCACCACATACTGTCTGTTATGCAACTTTTGTACTGTGTAAAGGGAGAATTTTTAAATCACTTGACAGTGAGATATTTGTCTTCCAAACAGTGAGAACTACTTGGTGAGGTGGGGGAGTCGAGGCTTTCCGAAGGAAATTGATATGCTCAACAATCTTAAAGTGGTGTTCACAGTAAGTGTTTTCCACTTAACTTCCCTCTGTACTTGCAAATGCAGTTCTCTCCTCTGTGGTCACTGTCAGATCTCACAAAGAGTGAATGAGATGAAGGAGGAGCCAGAGGTGATCTTAGGAGCAAGCAGAGCAAGCTGACAGTCACTAAGTTCTTTAAAGCAGTGACAGTGCTTCAGTGGCCTTTCTTCAGACCATTTTGCTGCCTCATTAATTTCTTGATGATTTGATTTATTTGGTTTTATCTGCTGTATCTCATGATTATTAGTATTCTCCCTATTTATTTTCCCTTATATTTTTTTCAAGCTTTAAACTGTCAGTTTTTTCATCCTTTTGATGGGCTCAGGTTTTTTCTTTGTTGAGTTTTTTGGGGTTTATTTATTTTGGGGGCCTTTGTTTACTTCCCCCCACCACCACTGATTGCTAAGATTCAGTTTATTACTGAAGATCCTGTTTCAATTTCACAACTTGCTTTTTCCCCACGTAACACTTTGGTTCTTTTTTGTTTGTATCTTAGGACCTTGGAAATAAAGAGCTTAGCAGAGACAAGATTTATTTAGTTTGCCAAATCGTGCGAGTGGGAAAGATGGACCTGAGAGACAGCAACTCAAGGAAATACACCCAGGGGCTGCGGCGGCCCTTTGGCGTGGCAGGTACTGCTGTTCCTGTGCTGGGGCTCAGTCAGGCTCTCACTGGGTTTTGCCAGCCCTGGATATTAAAATCTCCACCAAGACATGTCAGAATACCCATCAGCTTTATCAGTTGGTTCCTGTACTTTTTGAAGTCTAAAGACTGCACCTACATTTTGGCGCTTTAGTTCAAGTCAGAAATGCGCTTTTGAATTTTGTTTCCTAATTATTCATGTAGTGCCAAGCTGTGTGAGTGAAAGCACAGAACCAGTTTAATAATGGATTCCCTTGCAGATGAAATAAAGTCGGTGATCATGTCCCAGAAGCACCACCAAAGCTCTGATACTTGCATTCACAAGTTTATACTAAAACTAGTCTGAATTCTCCCTCTCTCTCCACAGCAGCATTTTTGTAGTGTGGACTTTGCACAAAATGCTCTGCCCCACAACCCCTCCTCTGCTGGTGCAAAATCCACATTTACCTTGAGGCACAAGAACTTTCGTAGATAGGAGAAGCTATTCTGAAATGCTTTTATGTGTTCTTGATGATTCTATGATGATTTTATATGATGATTTTTCTTTTATTCTTCTAGTCATGGATATTACAGATATCATAAAAGGAAAATCTGAAAGTGACGAGGAAAAGCAGCATTTCATTCCCTTTCATCCGTAAGAGCATCACAGATATATTTTTTTATATGGGAAAGAAAACATTTATTTATCTAGCTCTGTGGCTGTAACAATCTGTGAAATGGTTAAAGAATAAGAAATATTTCCTTTAAGAATTTTATGTTTTAATAGTGCTAATTATTTAGATATGACTTTAAATGGCATTTTAGAATTTCAGAGGTACCACAGCACATTAAATTAATGAATGATTCCATGAATGTGCTCCTTCAGACAGCTGGTACCATGTCTGATTTCACAAACCCAAATAAAATAGTTACAAGTGAGACTTACAAGCAAGGATAACTACTGCTTTATGAGTTTGGTTCTGTTTAGAAGTGAGAAAAATCTGAGTACAAAATGTGTTTGCTTAAAAAAAGTAATAGAATTATCATATCCTATCTTCAGAAGAAATGCCAGAGCAGCTGCCTAAAAATTTGATGCTCACAGATCAGATGCAGAGATACCAGTGGAAATACTGGAAATAACTCTGTGTGTCCTACATAGCACTGCTGCTATGTCCTGTCGAGGGTACATTTAATTCTGAAAGACCCAGCTATGACACACTGGTTTATTTTTTAGCTTGTTTCCAATTTGACCCAACATGTTTGCTATGCGAGAATTTGTTTCTAAATTCAAAAGTAGCTGATAAAAACTCCAAGTTCGTTTATCTGGCTGTTTGTCAGGGAAAGTGGACTGAGCTGGAGTGGCACTGGTGAGTGCATTCACATTGTCACTGTCACAAAACACCATTTTGGTGGTTGATTGAATCTTTCTCACTTCAGTGTACACACAACTGAATGTGAGTGGGCTTCACCTTGAATGAGAGATAATAAAAATACCAAATATATCACAATCAGGCAATACTGCAAAGACTGAGGCTGTTAGTCACTTATGTTCTAGATTGTGTCTGATATTTTTAGCAATTAATTCCTGAGCAGACATTGCTGTTTCTCTTGCAGGGTAGTGGCAGAGAATGACTTTTTACACAGTCTCCTGAGCAAAATCACTGCATCAAAAGGTGACAGTGGTGGACAAGGTAAAGTACATTTTTCTTATTTTTTTTTAAGTAATGTGGTATTTTTTATTTTATTCATTTTATGTTGGAGCTGTAGTACCACCATGGAAGTGGGTCAGCTTTGAAGCTGCAATTGAGGAACCATGAGTTTGTTAAAGAATCTTAGGGGTCATTTAAATTAGTAGTGACAGTTTTGCATTGTAGAGCTTTTACTTTCATCTGCAGGAAGTAGGAAAAACAAAATCATATCCCTGTTTTGGTGGGTAGAAGCAGCAATCATCTGAAGACAGATTTATTTTTATTTTCCTACCAATAATGTAATTTTTTTTTTTTTCCCTAAAAGGTCTGTGGGTAACTGTGAAAATGCTGGTTGGAGATGTCACTCAGACTAGAAAGGATTATCCACACCTTGTAGACAGAACCACAGTTGTTGCTAGAAAGCTGGGATTCCCTGAAATAATCATGCCAGGTAGGAGGTGCTTTGTTCTGTGATAGGAAGGGATTTCTTCTCATTCCCTGTGCTAAGAGGCATCAGCTGCTGCCTTACTTATTTCTATATTGGCTGACTCAGAGGATCTTTAGAATTCACTCATGGTGTTTTTTCCCATATTAGAGGTTTATAAAAATAGTGAAGTCCTTGGAAAATAGTTTCTAATACTTAAACAGGAAAAATAAAATCCAGACAGTGAGGGATAAACCCACCTCCTTGTACATAACTTTCTTATCCTGTAAGTAGATTGTGGTGATTGAATTTTTAATTAACCTTGTTTACATTGTAAGTTATTGCCGTCCTTTAATAATAATAAACAAATTAATTTGAAATATCTTCATTTAATTTGTATGTATGACAATATATTTTCCAATGGAAATCACTCAGTGTCTACTGGGCTCCTTTTTAAAAAAAATAAATAATGGAAACCTCCCTTGCCCCAACTCAAGAAAAATCTCAATCCTTTTAAAAGTCATATGAATTTGTTTGGAGGGGATAATTAAAATGTGACACTCCCTCCAGAAAGAGAACTATGTGAGAGAAAAAGAGAATATTCGGGGGAAATTGCAATGGGCTCATCCACCAGCTCACCAGCAGGTGTCGGGGCAGGACGAGAATTGCCTCGAGTCACTCCGAGCTCCCTTTTGTTTCTCCTACATCGTAGTTTTGCCTTAGCAAAGATAAAGAACTGAACATTTAAGTTCAGATGGAAAATAATAAATTTTTATCTGTTTCACAGCAAACGATGAGGCACTCTTGTGCAGTTCAGCTGATCCTGTGCCCTCAGAGGCTTTTTAACTTTTCAATTTCTCTTTTAGGAGATATAAGAAATGACATATACATTACATTGCTGTATGGAGATTTTGATAAATACAATAAAACAACTCAGAGAAATGTGGAAGTGATAATGTGTGTCTGTGATGAAGATGGAAAAGTGTTGCCTGTAAGTTTTCTTTTTTTTCTACATGAGGGGCATAGAAACATAAGTTGCATTTTTGATGTAAGGCTTAACTTACACATTTTATAAAACACCACTATTCAAAAACTCAATTCCCTTACTTGAGTCATCCTATGACATCTTGTGACAAATAATTTTTATGATTTTAAAGTGATCTGTCTATTAAAGCCCTATAAAAGTCTTGCATAAAATTTTAACAAGGAATAACATTGAATGACCTATTTTAGCTGTGCCAAGGAACAAATGCTGATTCTGACAATTACTGCATTCTTACTCTAGGGTTTTTCTTGAGGAAATTCCTGGAGGAATGCAATTTGCACACTGAAATGTTAGAAGTACCATTTCTGCTACATAACAAACGTGTGATCTGTGCCAGGAAATCTGTGTCACTGTCACTTGAATTAAGTACATGGCAAAGAGAGAAATTAGTGACAACAATTACATATGCAACATAAATATTTACAGTGTTGGCTTGTCTATTCCCATTTTGAGGATCCTTTGTCTTTTCCTTAGGGTTTATCACCAGTTTGGTATTCAGGGGGATTTTTGACCTGTCATTTTCTGAGCTTTATAGTGTTGGGATCGTGAGGATGAAATCATAAAGGCACTCTTGAGATAAAATAAAGATGGAATAAAACACTGTGGTTCATGACTTGTTTAAGAACTGCAACTAACTGCTTGACCAAAAATGTAATTTGAAAGCTTGAGTAAAGAAAATTCTAATCCCCCACAAAGTTTTAGGCTACAACAAACTGTAGCCCTGAATACAAGACACTGCCTGTACCTATGACAGCACCCAACCATGACTCACATGCATAGAAGTTATCTCTATTCTGTATTCTGTCTTATCACATATAAACAAAAATATTCTTTAGAGAAATAAACCTATTACCATGCATTAAATCTTGCATTCCCATATTATGCATTCTCAGTTCTGAAGATATATGATTTCTGCAAATCTTAGGAGAAAGTGAATTTGTCTCATTGTCTTTGAGATGAAATGTCACACCTGCTTTCTGTGGGTAATACATCTTAGATATGTTTAAGCAAAAATTTTGAGGAGTTAATTGAAATGCTGTTGAATGCAAGTAATATCAAAAGTAACTGGTTTTTGCTTTTAGCCTATAAAGATACCCCATACCAAAAGACTTTCAAACCTTTGGATTGATATTAATGTTTCTCATAACAGGTATGTGTTCACTACACAGGAAAATGGTTGGTTCTGCTTAGGTACCAAACTAGTTCCATTTGCAGAACCAGCCCCTGATTCACTGTTACAAGGATGGGACTTTTGTTCCAAGTGAATGTCACAGAGGTGACAAACAAGTAGGTGCATAAACCTTGAAAAATCTCTGCTCAGGCAGATGAGACATTGCTTTCTGCAGTTAAATCCCTCTGACCAGGCCATACAAACCATCTTCAGGTATCAGCACCACACCCTTCTGGTCACAGGGCATCCTGGTGTTTGAAGCAGACTTTTAAAATTCACTGGATTTTCAGCAGCATTATTGCACCTTTGCAGCACTTAGTATAACCTGGATTGGATTAGTTGAATCTGTGTCTTCAGAAGAGAATTTAATGTTTGCTTCCTTCAGGGACTTTAGTTTCATGTCTGGCAGGCGTCAGGATCTTGGTGCTTCCCTGTCCAGCAGTGGCTTTTCCTCTGCATGTACAACTCAGCTGCAGTCAGACAGACCAGATTAGTCTTCACAGACTTATTAAGGAAAAAGAGTAGTTTTGAAGCTGATCAAATCTTCCACTTGGTTCAGATAGTCTTTAAAGAATGGGAAATTCTAATTGTTTGTTGTTGGTGCCTCTACAACATCCAGTTTGGAAGTCACCTCTGGTGTGCAGCCTAGGGCTTCTGAGACTCTGCTGGAAAAAGTATTTAAAAATAAATGGAGAAATAAACAGAATAATGAAGCTAGATTTTATTTTTTTTCCTTTTGTATTTTTTCTACTAATTGAGGTGACATGTGGGTTATTTAAATTCAGATGAAGAAATCAAGTTGATTTTATATTCGCGCATCTCTTAGAGCCACTGTGTGTGACCCTCTGTAAAATGTGATTACATTGGCTGTACCCATAGATTATGGTAAATTTTTATTTCCATTGTGTTCAGAGGCTTGGAAAACGCAGTGTCTTCACATTAGTACTTCCCCTCTGTGGGTGCTGTCATTATTATTTAATTTTGAATGATGCCATATCCAAATTCAAGCCTGCAGTGAGGGTGGGAAGCGGAGATTGGGGGAAAGCCGGGTCCCAGGGCCAGGGTGGAGTTCCCAGCTTGGGACTCTGAGGGGACTGGTGACTTTCTGGTTTTGCTCAAGTTAATTTACCCAAAAATGCTCCAAAATTTACCCAAATTAACGAGGCACTAAGCACTCTTTCTTCCCTCCTGTTGTAAGAATGCTGTCTGCCTGGGAGCTGGGGACAAGCCTGCGAGTGAGTACAGATCTGTGGTTTATTACCAGGTCAAACAGCCACGGTGGATGGAGACACTGAAGGTATGGCAGGGATACCTTATTTTTACCTTATTTTTTACTTTACTTTCTTTTTTACTTTATTTTTTACTTCCTTTTTTACTTTCTTTTTTCATTTCTTAATGCCTCACACAGAAAGGTTGCACAACATCATCTTCCTCCAAAAAACCATCTTGTCCCTGACTACAGCTGAAGCATGAATTCTCAGTCATCCATCAGTTATTAGAGATACATGACCACTGAGGCTTGAAATTTGGCCTAGAAAATGATGTGTAGGTTTTGTTCAGCAAAACAAATGAGATCATCTTAGATAACCTTATGTCCTAACAAGGCTCATCAAAAATGAAATACTGCATTTGTTCTATTTTGGTGAAACAATGGAGATGAGGGCTTCAATTAAAAAACAAATAAGGCCAAAGCAAAACCCAAATGAAAATACCAACCCCCTCTTCTGATTTCAAAAAGCAAAAGCTGTCATGCTTATCTTTAGAGAAACACTGACAATTACCTAATCAAGCTTTAATGTCTATGATTGGAAAATGCCCAGAAGCTGCCAGAAACAGTTCTTACAGAGCAGGCTTACATGATTTTTAAAGACAGAATAGCCATGTATGACAAGCTTGCAATTATTACCTTAAGGTGTGTTACCTGTGATGGTGAAGCACAGGGAGGGAATGAAGTGTGATTTCAAACAGAAGCTTATTTGTTGTTTTGAAAAACATTCACCCATTCTGTTTATTGCTTATTATACTAGTTCCTTTTAAAAATTATTCCATAATTCAATCTTGTGTACAGGGTCACTAACAGTAGATATTGTTGAAAAGATAGTTAATATTAAGGCATTGTTCAGTAAGATTTGTGAAGGCAAGTTGTGAATGCACACAAAGGTGTGCAAGTCCTTAAATTTTTAGAACTATAAACTTGATGAAAATTGTGCTTTCCCTTACCCAGTTGGCCTTTTTTTGTTGCATGTTTTACCTAAAGTATGCTGCTTTGTGAATAAAGCACTTGCAAGTTCCTGTGATCCTCCTCAAGGCTTTACACTAAATTTAATCACTTAAATATCCTCAATGTATTTTGCTGGAATTTTTATACCCTTTCCACCTGTTTAATAAATTGGTTGTCAGTTTCTGTATCTGAAAGGTGGGAGTTGCATAATGCAGGGCTGTATAATTCTCTGTAGTTAAGAGGGTGAGCAGTAGGATTATTTTCTGCTCTGTGATCATTTTCTGGCACCTGTGTGCATTAACTCACTGGGTTCTGTGCCTCATTTCTTTGTTGGTGCCAGACTTTGAGCAAAGTCTAACAGATCATTGCTTATCAGCCCCCACTTTGCTGCTGAGATCAGGCTCAACAGTTTGAAATGACCTGTGAAAGGCACCTTGCAAACAGGAGTGGGGCTTATTTATTCTAAAATAGGGGTTCATTACCTGTGAAACCACCCCCCATAACTCTCCTTGTTGTTTTCTGATTTTACTAAAGGTAGCAGTGCCCATTGAGGACATGCAGAGGATTCATCTGCGCTTCACGTTCAGGCACAGGTCGACTCAGGAGTGTAAGTAGGGAATTTTTATTTTAGTGAGTTTTAATTCCTTGATGGGTAGTCAACCCAAAATCTTTTGCTTTGCAGCTAAAGATAAAGGAGAAAAGAATTTTGCAATGGCCTACATAAGACTAATGAAGGAGGATGGAACAACTCTCCATGATGGCATCCATGATTTGTTAGTCCTAAAGGTATGGGCTCAGATTTCTTTCTTTCTTTCTTTCTCTCACAAGACATCTTTTCTCACACTGTTGCCTTTGCATTGTGTATTTATTTGGTGCTAGACTGACTTTATTATTCTATCAAAGATAATACCATGTTTTTCATCTGAACAAAATGAGTAGGTGTAGCCTGTTCCATTGTCAGTAAATATTGTTCTACATTTTAATGACATAAAGATATTACCTAAGCACAGTGAGAGATGATTGCTCTTTTTATTGGTATTTATGCTTTTGGCCTTCAGTAGTATAGAGAAAGTTGTGCTGCAGCTCTGTTCTTGGGGGGGTACCATTCCTCTTGCTGGATATAGGAAGTGTTGGAATCTTTATCTCACGAGCAATTTGGGAGCAGTCTTAGGAAAATGCTTGTTTCAAACTGCTGTGTAGTTCCTCAGGTACAAAAGTGAAAGTTTCAACAATTTGGTTTTGGATGTGAAGAATAGCTTTAGTTATCCCTGGCTGGAAACAGCATCTTTGACTTTGTGAAGGAAGCAGAGAACAGATGCTTCAACTTTAGTTTTATTTGCCCTCTTGGAGAATGGTGTTGAGCAGGAACTAAGAACCAGAAATCACTTCCATTACAAAGGAAGCTTAAGTTATTTCTCAGCACTCTCCTCAGTAAACAAGTTTGCTGTATCATTAATACCAAATGAGATGCATGCAACTAAATCAAGTTGCTTAGGCAAGCCAAAAGAGATTAATGGCAGCATATAGTTATTTATCTTCTCTTCTTTGAAGCTATCATTTAAAATACTGAGACTAGAAGGAAAATTGTGGACTGTGTGGTTAATGTTGGTTATGAAATTCCACCTAATTCATTTCTGAATCAGCTCAGTAATTTTTTTAAGAGATATCTTGGATGAGAAATGCTAAATGGAGTTGACCTAGTTTATAGTTGTGAGAGACAGATTTTCTGACATATGCTTGCTTATTCTAGTATTAAAAACAGTAATTGTAAGCTGTAAGTACTTAAAGCAGTCTCATACACCTGGCCTCTCAAAATAAGTAATTTGAAAACTGCTTAGTTTAAACTGTCTTTAGGCATTAGATCTTTTGAGAGACTTTTGGATCAAAACTACATCTTTTTTCCCATTTTCTGTCTGTCTGACCCCAAAAAGAGCTATGATACAATCATAGATGTTGGTACTGCTGTGTGTTTTGCTGCATAAAGGTTTTGCTTCTTGGATGTTTAGGTCTTTTATAGTCAATTTTTAACCTTACCTCTTTGATACGAAGTAGAAACTGCACATCTGCAGTCACTGAACCAGATGAAACTGCAAAACTTCTTTCTAGATCATGGTGTTTGCAGGTGCTTGTTCGTGCACATTTATAGAGTAAAGGTCTGCAATTGAGTCATATCTTGTCACAGGGTTGTAGCATTAAGTGACATCTCAAATTCTTCAGGGAAATTTTCTGGAGTAGTTTTGTTAAAGCAACACTGTGTTTTCTAAACAGTGAGGAGCATGATTTTTATTGTCTTAGTCTAAACCTCATTTTTTCTCTGGGGAATCCTGAAGTAAGACCCAGAAAATCTGTGAGATTGTAGCACAGAAATTGATGGAAGAGAGGAGGGGAAAATCTCTGTTGGCTTTCTGGTTTTGTATTGTTCATTCTACTGAAAAGGGCATATTCTGCATGATTTAGTTACTGCAGCATACTGTCTGATTTAAAATGTAATCTTACCATGCCCTGATCTTTTACGTTCAAGGTCCAGGTATAAAGTTATAATGAGGATATAACAACGCTGCTATTCGTTCCTTACTCAGTCCTGTTTTCTGCTTTTAAGTTGTGTGCAAATATTATAATCATGTTGTCTATATCCTGTGTACAGTCTTCAAGGTGATGCTCAATATTCTGCAGTGTTCCACATCCACTGACATTTTAATGAGAGATTGGCTCTTGTTTTCACTCTACCAGGGGTGTCACCCCTCACAGTCCCTTCCTGCACCTCAGTTTTGTTTACTTCTTTAGAAAGGACAAAGTAAGTCTAATTTTAAACCTGGTGGTGTGAAATATGTAATGGATGGTGTGTTGTTTTTCAGGGGGACAGTAAAAAAATGGAGGATGCTGGTGCTTATTTGGCATTGCCCTCTACACGTCTGCACAC
This sequence comes from Muscicapa striata striata, assembly GCA_030060385.1. Taxonomy (NCBI): domain Eukaryota; kingdom Metazoa; phylum Chordata; class Aves; order Passeriformes; family Muscicapidae; genus Muscicapa; species Muscicapa striata. The sequence continues at coordinate 4,830,612 of JAREIS010000050.1, read as the reverse complement.
GGAAAACAAAGGAGCCACCTTGGGCCGGAGCTCAAGTACAGCTGGGGGGCTCTCAGTCAGCTCAAAAGATGCATTCTACATTTCAACCCTTGTTTGTTCTACAAAGTTAACTCAGAATGGTAGGTACCTCCTAAACAGGTGGGAGTTTTAGAAAGAAAACATCTGCACAAATTGATAAATCAGGTTGTAAGTTTTAATGTCTGTGCATTTAATTTCTATCAGTGGGCTTGCTGGGTCTCTTGAAGTGGCGCATGAAGCCAGAGCTGCTTCAGGAGAACCTGGAAAAGCTGAAGATTGTGGATGGAGAGGAGGTAGTGAAGGTAAATCTTCAAATTGTTATTCTAATAATAAATTGTTATTCTAATAATAGTTATTCTTCAGGCCCCTTCATACATAATGCCTTTGTTTGCAAAGGACATGAGCAAAGCTCCTCATTAGAGGGAGCAAGAAAGCCAACACCTGGACAGGATCCTTCACAGTCCTGGCCAGCTTTCCTTCTGCTGTTTAAGTTCAGATATCTCTGGTATTGGCTGTTGTTGGGCTGGGGAATTTTCAAGATTATTCCTGGGAGATGAAGATAATAATGATAAAATATTTTCCACAATCTCTATTCATCTGTTTCCCTTTGTCTATCTGAAGTATCACAAACAATTCCTACTGCTTTCTTTGCAGTTCTTAATATAAATTTACATGTTGATATTAAATCCAAGAAGTGTTATGTACCCAACAAAACACTTTCTTAACTTAATGAATATATGAATAAAAATTGTTAGTATTTTGGAAAATGGCAGATGCTATTACCTTTGTGTTTTAAACATAAACATTAAATGTCTCTGGAGAGAAGAAAAGAGAATTAAAAAAAAAAAAAAAAGAGGAAGGAAGGAGGAGGGTTTTTTTAAATCAAAGATTTGTGTCCCAAGTCACTGAGGTACTTTTCTTTGATTTAGAGCAGAATTTGAATCAGACCACAGAAGTGAGAAAATTCTTTTTAATCAACATATATAAGTGAAAATAGCAACCACTAATCTATGTCACTAAGGAACATAGTTTTAACAAGTTTTGTCATTTGAATAATATTTTTATCTTTTCCATAAGCTTTGAGCCAAGCATGTTTTATTGATTGCTCATATGTCTAAGGATGTAGGTTCTAAAAATTAAAGCAACTAGAGCAACTAAAACAACTAAACCCTTGGAAATGTTTTCTCAGTTTAAGTGATGCTTCAGTAAAGATAATAAAATTCTAACTTGAGGGAAACCAAGTCTACTAACAGAAAATTTTCTTGTGAGGTTTTCAAGTTGGATTAGTTATCAGTTTGTCTTTTCATGTTCTGTAGTTTCTCCAGGATACATTGGATGCCCTGTTTAACATCATGATGGAACATTCCCACAGTAATGAGTATGACATCCTTGTTTTTGATGCACTGGTAAGAGTCAGCTCCAATGTATTTGTCAAAGTAAAGAACCTTAGAATTTTGAACAAACTATCAAGTTTCTCAGTTCAGAGAATTAGTCACTATAGAACTGAGGAATATTACTCATTGACTGAAAATCAAATTTATTTAAAAGCTTAAGTAGTAAATTACCAGAAATATTTTTAGAAAGTCAATATTTCAGCTTGCAGTGTGAGTCTGGCTAATTGTGTCCCTGTCTGTTCAGATCTATATCATAGGGCTCATTGCAGACCGTAAGTTCCAGCACTTTAACACAGTTTTGGAAGCATACATCCAACAGCACTTTAGTGCAACCTTGGCATACAAGTAAGTTTGTTTTCTCTTCTTTCTCTTTTTCCCTAAACCTCCACCATCATGTAAAAGAAGTAAATCCTACTTGTGACTTTTCTGATGTAATTTATGGTGACTGTTGTTTTGATGCTGCAGTATGCTTATCTGCCTCTGGGACACATTGGATTATAAGTTGAATTAATGAACCCATAGCAAATGATTTGGGGTTAAATGATGCTTTGGAATTTGTTTTCTGTGACCTGGATTTTGCTGTGTCTGACCATTTCACCTGTATCCTGTCAAATTTACCAAAAGATGTTTTGCTGTAAACCCTCTCCATTTGTACCCCTGGCCTGAAGCTGAAATGCCTCAAGTGAGGACTTAGGGTTCTCCTTAACTAATTTACATGAGTTTCCACATTTTTTTTTTCACATCATGCAAACTCAAAGGGAAAGGAATTACTTGGGAACTGTCAGGTCTTCATATGCATTTTAGTCTGATGTTGCATCAGGAGGTGTTCAGTGCAGTGAACTGGAATTTTGGCATTTGTTGTGTGAACTGGAATTTGTTGTGCTGCTGTGAACTGGAATTTTAGTATTTGTTACATGGTCACGTCAATGGATGGACTTGTAGGGAATTTTTTATTTATTTATTTGTTTGTTTTCAACTTTTGGAGCTTCCACATTACACCCAGATGGGAAGACATGGACTCAGAGTAAAAACTGTGCAGACATGTTATACACCAAGTTTAATCTTGGATTAATCCTTTATTTAGAATATGCTTTTGCAGATGATGGTAGGATGAAATAACTGAATTATGAAGGAAGGTACCATCTTCAGCTGGTGCTGATCTCTGAGATGTGCTCTGACAGGATAGATGTGGGTTTTTAATCTACCTGATGTCTCATTCTGGAAGCTTAATGGGGTGGCAGATTGAAGCAGAACTTTAATTTGGAATATGAATAGTACATGGAAGACCTGAACTGAAGGTTTGGAATAGTTGGGGATATCTTCTAGTGTGCTGAATTTGCATCAGTTCTAACTCAACACAAAATGTCACAGAAATCATGCACTGGACCATGAGTTTTCTAGAGTTGAAAGGCAGCAGTGCAAAATCAGCCCTTTCTCACACCTCAGTAAAGTGGGAGTGAGCATTAGTGGGCTCAGAAAGCTCAAGCACAAACTCAGTGCTCTTCTTCAATCCTCTCTCACTCCATAAATAATGTACATGTAATTTAATGCTTTATGGTACTGTGAAAGAAGAAAAGGAAGGGTACAGAAGCTCTCAGGACAGCCTTATTTGCCTAAAATATTTCTAGGATTTACCTGGCTGGGAGTTCTGATGACCTAATCAATGTGGTAGAGGCAAAATAATAATGTTTATGATTGTTCCCCACATCATTTTTTTTCTTGGCATTATTGATTCAATGCACATCGTGGAAGATTTACTCTGGTTCCAGAATCATTTATGAAATAAACAAGTGTGTGTGGCCCAACTCCTAACTGGGAAGGAAATCCTGTGTCCCAAAAATATTCCAACCATGTTATGATATGATTGCTTGGCCAAACTGTTACCTGTTTATTCAGTTCCTGTTGAGTCATCCTTTCTCCTGGCTTTTAGACAGCTCTGAGAGGGCTTAGCTTGCACTACCCCTACATACAAGTTGGATAAATATTGTTCCAACTCAGAGAAGCTGTAAAAAGGAGAAAATGGAAAAATACAATGGATGTAATGGCCAGGAGGCTGAGAGGCTTGGAAGCATTTTGGGTCTGAAATGTGAGCTAGGCTGGGGATGTGTGTTAGTTACAGGGAGTTGATTGTTGGCTTTGTTTAGGGCAGGGGACAGCAGGTCTCCATTTTTGTAGAGATGTAGGAAAAAAACCCCAACCACCCTTTCCTTAGTTCTTATGGCTGCATTAAGATCAATATTGCATCGTTAGTATTGTTTTAATCACTTAAGATGATTCTATAACTACAAATTAAGGGACTTAACTTTAGATTAACTTCTGCTCTTTTGTAGCTGGCTATGTCTTTAGCAAAAAAGTTGTTTTTGGATACAGAGTGAGGAAGTGTTTGAATAAAATAAATAATTCAAGCAGATATTGTTGTGTACTGAAATATTGTAATATTTACATGCTGTTAATTAGAACATGCAGTGGTGTTTAATCACTGCTCAGTGGAGGTAGGCAGAAGGAATATTTTGTGTTACTTTGTGCATGTGTATTACAAACTTCTGTAAAGGTGCTTCCAGGACTGTGTAAAGTCATGCTACTCTTTTGGGATTTCAGATTTCTCTGTTGCTTGTGCAGCTAAGAATTTGTTCCTCATTTGTTTATACTGACAGAATTTGTGTAAGATAAATCCAGAATACACACAGTCTGTTTTCTTGTATGTGCTTGACTAAGCATGAACATCTATTTAGAGTTGCCAAAAAAGCTAAAAAGGTAATTAAAAAATAATAACGAAAATTATTTTTAAAAATATTTTTAAACTTCAGGAAATTAATGAGTGTTCTGAAGACATACTTGGATATTTCCAGCCGAGGGGAGCAATGTGAACCTATCCTCAGAACTCTGAAAGCACTGGAATATGTTTTCAAGTTCATTGTTAGATCAAGGACATTATTTTCCCAGTAAGTACTCAGATATTGCAATTTAATTAGCTGTCTAATATCAGACATACGAGACCTGAGAAGTAGAAAAAGTTGGTTGTAGAACAGAACTTTTTATTTTAACAAATAAAACATAAAACACAAAACACTGGCAACTGCTCTAAAATACAGATTTTGCTGAGATATGTTTTGTAGAGGGACTATTCAAAAATCTTCTTTCTGATTCTCAGTGCAAGTTCCAGAGATGGATTTAATAATAGCAGCAGGTTTCAAAGGGTGATTATTCTTTGTGTCAGGTGGCTTGGCCTAAGACCAGTGAGTGGCCAAACGTCCCAACAGATGGCTGGAGGCTGGAGACTCGTCCTTGGGAACTCTGTGTTCAGCCCCTCAGACACAGAGCAGTGGCATTTTGTAACCATGGCCACACTGAACTGAGAGTTTGGGACCTCTTCTTCAGGAGTTTGTAGGGAAGACTCAATGGACTGGGAGTGTGTAGCTCAGGCAAACAGAGGTGTGGTATTCACAACTGGTGATCAGGTTTAGGGGAACAGGAGGAGGGGAGAATGAAGGAAATGAAAAGTGGAAGGAGAAAAATTGCACACTGGTAACTGTGCTCTGCCCATACACCACAGGCCCATTTCCTCTGCTGCACCTTTCTCCTTTTCTCCTGAGCTGGTTTCCCCCTAGAGTGGCTCTGGTTCCCTCTGCTCTGTGGCTGCAGATTGCAGGGGCAGAGGTCAGGCAGGGACAGGCTCAGTGGGGACAGTGAGGGCTGGCTGCTGTTTGGGGCTGCCATCCCCCAGAACAGGAAGGTGATCTGTTCTAGCTCTCTTATGCTCAATAGGAGCTCTAATACAGTTTTTCTCTGACATTCCACTATCCATTAAAAAAAAATTAATGTAGATTTATAGGTTTTTTTAATTAAGTTTACTTGCTGGATTATGATGTTTTAGTGAAGTAGTAGATTCAGAAGGAATTTGCTGCTATAGACACTACTTAGAAATATTATTGTCTCTAGGAACTTACTATTCATAGATGCATACAGGTAAACAAGGTGTAAAGCTCTATAAGGAAGGAGATGGTGCTCAGCAGAACAGAGTACAACTTTATCCTTTATTTTTATCTTAGGTGTCATGGCAGAAGGGTATATTAGAGTTTTGGGGAAGGAAGCATTGTGTAGAGGATTATGGAAGATTTCTTGTCTGGATGAAGGTCAGAAAGCAGAAAGGGTTTGTTTCAGGGAGAACTTTGGTCTTCATCTTAATCCCTTGTGTTATCTTGCAGCTAAAAGTGTTCATTGGGCAATCTGTCATAAAGTAGGTTATTGCAAGGTGTTGCATATTCAGGTGATTAGCTACACATATCTACTCCTACTTAACTAGAGGTCTGAAACTCTACATTCATTGGACAATTATTATTATTATTATTATTGTAGGCAGTCTTACATTTCAAATTGAAAAGAAAAACAAATGACACTGCAATACATAACTTTAAAAGAGATTTTTCTCTTCTGATGGATCAGAAGAGGCAGCACTTAGCTCACAATATTCTACTCACATTTCAGGATTCTCTTGTCATCTTGGCTTTTTTCTTAGCTTGTTTTTCTTTAACTCTTGACAGCTGTTTCACATAACTAATTTCACATGTTACCAGTGTTTTTACTGTTTGTGTAGGCAGTGTTTAGTGCTAAGAGCCAGTATGAAAAATACAGGAGAGAGAATCTGAGGGATTCAAACTTTAAGACAGGGAATGGAAAATAATGGGGTGAGCTCAATTGAAATGCACTTTTAAACTTTCAAGTGTCAAATAGAGACTTTTTTCAAAAAGAAGGCTGGTTAATGGGGCCAGTAAAAATAGCTTTTGGAAAAAGTGGCAACAGCAGCAAAAGACAGAAATTGCCATAATTTGTGAAAAATATCCTAGAGTAGCTCAGTTGTAGTGGAGGGAATAATAAAACCAATTTTTTTTTTTACATATAAGTTACTTTGAAAGTAAAATGATTTATATAAGCTCCAGTCTGGGAGGTGTCATGCTTTAGAGGCTTTTAAAACAATTGAAAGTTGTTATTGCAGTGTTCAAACTGAAGAATCCCTACATGATACAGTGAATAGCATTATAACCCATTGGGGAAATATCTATGAACATAACACTGGATCAACTTCTGAAATATGTTATCTAATATGTATTTAATGTTAAATCTGTTGCATTTGGGAGGATGAAACTTTCTGATTCTGAAAGGATAACCTGATGCATCTCTCAACAGATTATATGAAGGCAAAGAACAAACAGAATTTGAAGAATCAATGAGGAGACTCTTTGAATCCATCAACAACCTGATGAAAAGCCAGCATAAAACTGCCATTTTGTTGCAGGTTGGTGTGTGCTTGGAAACCAGTTGGATTTTGTTTTCTATATGGTTTTTGTACATGGGGGTTTTATTTTTGCTCTTTTTGAATTGAGGAAAAGACACTCAGGAAATTTATCCAATATGTGTCTTTTCTAATTCCTCTCTATTGGAGGAGTAGGTTGTCTGATAAATTTGGAGACTAGTTTGAAAAGGTCAGGATAAGATACACTCACAGGAATTCTGTGAATGTAGGCAAGGAAAGAACCAAGACACAGATGTTGGAATATTTTGAACAATCTAATGACATGAAGCCTCCAGTGGGACCTGAATGTTTGATTCTTGAGTTTCTGCAGAAAATGCTAAGCAGGGATTCCACCATCTTAGTTGGGAAAATAAATTTTATTGTCTCAGTCTTTGGGGGTTATATTGTTTAAACTGAAAATAGGATCAGGGTTTGCCATTCATGCCAATCTAGTTATTCTAACACTTCAGAATGTAATGTTTTAAAGAAAACTAGAAAACAAGGAGCTACTAAAATCAATAATATCAAATAATTTGCAGCTCTGTATTAAGATGAAAAACAATCAATATTTCCAGTAAAATGTAGAAGATTAATTATTAGGCAGCTGCCATATTGATGCTTCATGCATTCTTTATTAAAAACTCATTGTATGTATTGGGCTTGAATTTTCCTCTGGTTTTGTGTTTTAATTGCTTTTGATATGACTTAGATTATAAGTGGAAGCCTGTGAAAAAGCCTGTGTTGAATAAAACCTCAGGTGGCTGATCTTGAGATTTGTATCAGCTGACACTTTGCATGGAGTGTTTTATGTGCAACTGCAAAAGAGCTGAGAAATTAAATATCAAGTTAATTGTATAATGCCATGGTTACAGTAATAGTCCAGATCCTGTAAAAATAAATCAGATACTCTGTTACTTGATAATTCTGTAGAGGCCTTCCTGGAAATAGTTTATACATTGGAACACTGCATCAGAAGCAGGAGAAATGTCTGAAGAAAAAAATGCATCTTTAAAGTAAAACTGAAAGAGTTTAGATAATAATGTTTGTTCTTATACTAATTAAGGAAATTAGTTGTGCAAAAGTTGTCCTATTTATTCATAACCCTAAAGCAATGGTGGGCTTTTGGGTCTCGAAATCTGCATAAGGTACTGAAAGTTTTCTTTTTAGCAGGAACCTTTTATGGCAGATGTGAAATATTGGTTTATATCAGAACTTTGCTCTTGTTCCAAATACTAATGACTCATACAGCTGTGTCTCTGAGAGAGCCTACAAAGAGATTGCTTTACATACAGTAAATAAAAACTAGTGTAATAATGTTATAAAATTCTGATAGGAGAGGCATGGAATGAGCAGTGTCAAGCTGTAGTTTAGTGCTGGCTGCTGGAAATAAGTTTAATGGGGGCAAAAAATATAAAATTAACACTCCCTCCCACTTCATCATGAGCTCCATGGGCAGCCAGAGCTTTCTCAAGGAACAGCATTTCTGTGTCTGTTTGGAGGAGACTTCAGTGTTGATACTTGAGACTCCTGCTCTGGTAGGTGCATGCAGGCCAGAAAATGGAGATAATTTCTGCTGAAAGGGAGGAGAAAGCAGGAGAAAGAAATTCATAAATCCACCTCTGCCTAAATCCAACACTGATTTCCCTCAGGGAATTTGAGATGACAGAGATGGATGTTGTAGTAGTACAAATTAACTTTGCAGAGTAAGAGACAGGTGTTTATTCAGTGATTCCACAGACACACGGGACTCCATGGATGTTACAGTTTGTGTACCCAGAGAGGGAACTTCAGAGAGTCTGTTGGAAAAATACAGGAATAATCAGAATATTAAAACTGACTTAAATCTGTCGCACTTGGAATTATCATTGATAAGTGGAACATAGATTGGTAGGATCAATTGAATGTGTTAAAGTAGATTATGGTCTGAAGATATCAGAGAAGAAAATTTTAGGAGCCCTGAAGAAAGTGAAAGTAATTGGGTTTCTCAGGATATTGAAACTTGAACTAGTTTGGATGGCCTTTGAATGGGAATTTTTAACTCCTTTTTTCACCGTTGGTTGTCCACAGGCCTATGGGGTTCAACTGTAGATGATTTAAAGAGTTATTTTGAAACCTGGAGTTTCTTGGTCTCTGCTATATGTTTTTTTTAATTTGGAACTCAGTATTTTAGGCAGTTGTAATTTCCCCAGTTTTTTTACTGATAGAATCACACTCAGACTTGCATTGAATATTAATTCACTCAAGAAAGAATTTTTTATAAAATTATCTGTTATATGGAACGGCCTCATCTGTGCCAGAAGCACTTTATTGTTTCAATTTAACTTTATCTTCTGAGTGATATCTTACTTCCTGATCTGTTAAATGCTGTATACATTTGCAAAAAGTTAAAATTTTTTTCAGTCCTTGTTCTAAAGCTGACTGAAGTGGATTGAGGCTTTGACTTACTGTAGTGCCTGAGCTTTGGGAAGGGCAGATAACTGGTTCTGTTTTGTAGTGCTGTTCTTACAAGCTTGGAACAGCTGAAGACTGAATTGCTAATTTGTTGTTGGCAAATTTGAAATGTACATATAAATCCACATTAGCCTTTTTTTAAAAAAAGAAAATCTTCAGGAATTGGTCAAGTTATCTTTTTTGTTTAAAGATGCAGACAGAATGCTTCTCAACTTCAGCATTGCATGAAGTAATTAAACTACAAATAAGATTATATTTTCAATATCCCTACTGTGCTGATGTTTAAGAGCAGCTATCTGAGCTGCAGAGTGCTTAGTAAGGCTGGCCCTTGGAGTGGAGGTTGGAGTGGTTTCATTTTACCAGCACAAGAATAAATGTGCAGCTGTAGGGTGAGGATTCTTCCTTTTAAAAGGTTTTTACAGATTGCCCTTGTAATTTTTTAAAACAATTTGTTCAGAACTTTCACTGTCTTTATGGTGGTAGGGCTTTCTAGGCACTAGACTTAAACCTTTCTTTAATTTCTTTTGGCAGGGATGATGTTACAGCTTTGTTGCATTTATTAGTTGTTCTTCTGTAGCATTGCTAGTGAATTTTGTAGATTTTAGAGAGATTTTTTTCATGAAGTCTGTACTTCTGGGGTAGAGAATCCTTGAAATCTGGAAACCTGGAAATCAGTTTCCAGAAGCTGCAAAGAGTTTGGTGAAGGGAGGCTCAGGGGTGAGGGGGAATAGGGGAGGTATCAGTACCTTCCATCCTTTGTCTGAGCACTCAGGCAAGAAAAACATCGTTTTTAGTGGATGTGTTTTGTGTCTGTTTAAATTACCCTCTATTTCTGGGGAATAAAATTGAATGAATGATTTTTAAATTTCAGTTTATATGTTTTCTAGATCACCCTACTGTTGACTTCTGACTTGTAGTCTGTGAGTGTGCCCTTTCATTGACCAGCTTGTGCTCTCAACCTTAATTTACAAATCAAGCCCCTGCTCCTTTTCCAGCTGCTCTGTTCCCCAGCTGACACACCACGTTTGACCTACAGATGGTCCTGTCTGCTGCAAATGTCAGCTCTCCCCAGCTCGCTCCCAGGCACTGATTGGAGAAAGCACAACTCCCTGTGCTGTGCCTGCTTGCAGAAACCTTAGATGACATGTTCTCAAGGTCACTGAAAACATAGGAACAAGAAATTATCTGTGACACCGAAAAATATGAAAAATAATAGAATATGAAGCTGCTGCCTTTCTCTCATTCTTCCCCATGAAATTTTGACCCGCCCTGCTGCTGCAGTAGATTCTAAGGACTTCATGCATCTCTGTACAGTTCTCTAATGAGAGAAGAAGCCTAGAAAAGTACTGATAGTGATGCTTTGCTTGTGGTGCACAAAGGGGATGGCACAGTAACTTCTTAAAGTTGTCTTGATGGCAAGTAAAATTAGATTAAGAAATAGAGCACCAGTGATTTCTTCGAATGTACTTTTCATCTCGTGGGTACTCGAATGCCATGAATATGTAGAATGTAATGCTGCAAAAGGAGGGCAGATAAAAATAAGCTTGGTCAGGAGTAAAGGTTAAAATAAATTTAACTGTACATTGTATATGTAAGAAATAATTTTCTGCAGTGCTGTGGGTTTATCTGTATGCCGCTTAAAAAAACTAATCTCTCAGGGTTTGAAGAATGCAGAACATCTTGTACTGCTGACTAGGGGATTTTTATGACTTCATTAAGGGCAGTGCTCAGTTGTGTCCATAGTGCATCATTTGAAGCAATTATTGCAAATGAAACTTGGGAGTCTAAAATAGTGCAGGGGATATACTCATCATTGTGCTTCAGCTGGCACTGTGGATCTGCAGAGGGGTTGCAGCTCCATCCTTCCCACATCCCTCCTGTGCAAGTGTAGAACAGGGAATGTGTGAAAGCACAATGGTCCAGGTGTCAGTGGAGTACTGCTTGAAGTATTTTGTGGCCACTGGTGGCTCTATCTTTTATCAAACATCTTTCACAGTACCTGTGAATGGCTGTAAAATGAAATTCAGATGCTGCTGTGCAGTCTCTTTTGCTTGAAAAGCGAGCAGCAGTGTCTGAATTCAGGCTGGAGGCAATTTCAGCCCAGCACAGGTGTTTTTATGGATGATTTAAATAGCCCTGGGATTTCCAAGATTGGTAGAAGATACAATCTCTTTGTTGAAGTTGCAAGAGCTTTTAAACACTCCTTTGACCTTTCTAGGTTTGTGTATGTGTGGGATGAGATCTGCAGGAGAATGACTTTATCTGAGGGTATCATAAGCCAGCATTGAGGAGACACTCTATTCACTCATGCTGCAGACTAAGCTCTCTTTTTCAATCAAGACATAATGAGTTTTTTTTTGTGGTTTGTTTTTGTTTTTAATTGGCTAGTGCAGTGGAAGCTCATACAAATAAAATTATAGCTTTATTGTGTTTTAAAGGTCTAAAAGAGGGCCAAAGACAGCTGTGCTCTGATTGTCTTAATTCTAAGCCCCCTAGTCTCAAGAAAGAGACTATTTTTAACAAGGAGGTTGCTGTGTATAGGGAAGAGAAATATTGAACCTAGATAGGTGTCTATCATATAGATCAGTAATAGAAGACTTCACATCACTTTAATTTATTTTTTAGCAAAATGTTAGTAGGAATTTTTACCCTAAAGCTGCACAATGTAGTAAGGCACTGCAAGTTAGTTTTAATACCTATCAGCCTTAAGTATGAGTGGTGATTTTGTGCATGAAGCTGCCTGCTGAAATCTTCTTGTCCATGTAAGAATAGTAACTTGTCTTTTAGCCTTGTCAGAGTAAGGTTTGATTATCCCACTATGCTGTCAAAACATAGCTCAGGAATTGATAGGGGGAGATAAACCATCCCACAGCTTGGCTGCAGATGGCTGGTCAGGGACATGGCACCCCTTTTTATCTGTTCTAGAGGTGGCATGGGATGGGCAGGTGACCCTGACTTCTGCCTCCTGCAGGGCACATTTCTGGGATGGAACTGATACAACTCCTGCCTTGATCAGAGCTTGGTTTACTTATTTGCATCATAATGACACTTCTGGTGGTCTGCAAGGAGATAATCTGCAAAGCTTGGGCCCTTTCACTGGTTAGCAAAGAGAGTCAGATCCACTTGGAGTTATGGTAGTTAAGTTCCTCTGCATATCTTTGGCATATGCAACTCTGTGGTGACATTTATTCACATATGATGTAAAATTTCAGTCTGGGGAAAGAAGTGTGAGTTTATCAGTTTGTTTTGTGTGTATCTGTCTCAGTGGTGTGCTCTGTGCTGTTCATGTACGTGTGTAAGCACACAGAATTAACATGATCTGTCTGTCAATGCAGGTTGCTGCCTTGAAGTACATCCCATCAGTTCTTCACGATGTTGAAATGGTTTTTGATGCCAGATTACTGAGGTGAGTCACTCTTGAACATTTCCTAGTTGTCAGCAATTAAATCCTGTAGCTCAGTTTAGGTCCACAAAGCTACACCAGTTCCTACTAATCAAGACAGTGGTGACTTCGTGGATATGTTTGTTACTGGTCTCTGGTCAATTCATGCTATATAAATAAATGTAGGTCTTAAAAAGTGATAATTGTTTAGAAATATGTGATCTTTTGCTCTTTCTCTCTGCCCTTTATGAACACCTGATGAATTCATCTGTATGGTATTTATGAAATTTTTTTCCTTCCATGCAGCCAACTACTATATGAATTTTACACTTGCATTCCACCAGTGAAACTACAGAAGCAGAAAGTGCAGTCCATGAAGGAAATCGTGCGCAGCAACCTTTTTAAAAAACAAGGTAAATACAAAATGCCTCTAAGGCTTCAAATAAATGTGTGAAAATTTTCAGTGAGTTGCATGTTGTGCAATTCACGTTTGAAATCGAGTCAAACAAGTACTGAGAGTGTGAATGCCAGAAGCCTGAGCTCTGGAGGGGATTCATCCTTCCACAGGATGGCAAGAGCTGTGCTAAGTGTGATTGCTGGCCTAGAGCAAGGAGCAGGTGGGGCTCAGAGGAACAGTTTTGTGTGGTTTTCTTACATTATAGTGGTTAGGTGGGTGAGCTGTATATCCTTTCAACCCATTTTAAGGTCTATAATGGAATAGAACATGAAGTGAAGCCTTGTGAACACAGATGTTATATAAGGCCTCTGCCTGGGAAGAGGACAAAAAGCAAATCTGGTTGTGCTGTGGTATACTCAGCTGCAATGCAGCATTTCCACTTTCAGGAATTACGATGCTTCTCAACCTCTGTCAGAACTTAGTGTCTTTCTCAGCTCTCAGGAGTGTTAATGATACTGAAATGCCTTTATCACCACTCTGCTCAGTTTTCCTTCATATTAGCACAAGGGAATTTTTGCTGAAGGAATCCTGTCAGAGTTGCCAAGTTTTACATGATTAGTTTCATCTCAGTGTCAAGTGTTCCCACTCCTCTCTTGTGGACTGGATGGTTGCTCCTCTCTCCCCACCCTTTTGTGTAGATAACCTTCAGAACCTGAAAGGCACATGAACTCCTCAGCTGAGTTCCAGTTTCTGACAACTTAGAGATAATGATTCCAGGAGCTTGACAGTACAACAGTGGGTTGCAAATAGTGCTGTGTGTGAGTAGATTGAGACAGGATTGCTTTGCTCACCTCATTCTGAGTTGCTAGGAGAGTGATGCAGTTCTAACTAGCCAGGACAGATGAAAATTACACTTTCTTTTTAGTCCTGTGTTGTATTCCATTGAGACTGAATTGTATATTGTAAGCTTTAACAATAAATAGCTGTGTCTGTTGTGTTTTAAGACCATTGTAGATTTCCAGGGGAAAAAAAAGAGTCAAGAAAATAATGTAGGCAGTTTTATTGTTTAGATTAAACTAAGTAATATTTTCACCTATCTTTATGTTAATAGTTTCATGGTCAACAGCTTTGATTTTTTTTTAAACTATGTATAAATTCACATTTGCTTTGAATTGGTAAAATAGAAGTAGCTGCTGCTTAGGTATCTCCAGACACTGATCCAATTTATTACGAGTGGATCCTAATTAATTTTCAAACAGCTCTAATCCTACATTCACCGTTTGTGCTGGTAGTTGACTGTGTTTCTGTTTTACAAGCAGTCTGATACATCATTGCAGTATGAGCTGCCTCTACTGCTGCTGCTTCTAAAATCAGATGGGCCAAGCTTAGTTTTATCTGTGGTGCTTGTGGTGAGCAGAATTTAGACCAGAAGGAAAAATATCCTCTCACAAGAATGAAAGACTCTTCGGTATAAATAAGGCACCCTCCTGAACCCTTGATCTTCCTAGAGTTCAGTCAGCTACCCTGTGTTTAATACTGAGAAATTAAGCTATAAACTTTTTTTTGGTCCAATAGCTTTGCTTTAGAGTGTCTTGTCTCACTGAAGTAAAATTATTACTGATTCCCAGATCAGGAGTGATGGTCAGAACAGCAGATCCCAGGCTTGTATAATAAAGAATAAACCCTAATAAAGATTCAGGAGGAAAACACTTGAGCATACAAAAAATATGTGTTTCACAGTTCTATTCACTAGTGTGCATCCTACAGCTCCTTTCTTCCATAACTCTGTGTTACAGAAGAGAAAAGAGTGGGGTTTTGGATTCCCAATAAGCTTTCATTATACTCTGCTTAGTGTGGTGCTTGTTTCATGTGTTTAACAAGCCTTTCCTTTAGCTGAGGTCTGTTAATGCAAAATACTCTCTAAAGCTTTTACTACTTGCAGATAAATAATAATAATAGATTGCTGACTGCTTGTAAATGCAGCTTATCTGATGTCTTGAAATAAATAGATGGTCTGTCATGGGCTATGTCTACCTCAGGATGCATTGTGAATTCTAAAAAGAAGACAGTTTCTATTTCTGTATTTTTAAAGTAATAATGAATAAGAAATTTTGCTAGGAGGATTTCTAATTCTGGGGACCTTTCATAAAACCAATAAATGGTGGGTTTTGCATAGTGCTGACCAGATAATTAATACATTTTAATTTTTCCCCGACAGGTAGTGGATTCATTTAGTCTTTAATTTGTAGATTTATAAAATGTATTGCCCAGAAGCTCTCCTCTATTTTTTGCCAACATCAGACACTTGACAGCAGAACCAAGCAGCTGAGAGCACGAAGGCAGCATATCACACCTGATTGATTTGCCAGCCCTGCTGTTTCACCTACATCCTGTATATCTGGGTATTGTGATCCAAACTTGCACAAATAATTGGCAAAGTGTATCCACTACATAATATGTAAAAATGAACTGCCTGTTTATGTGCTTGTAAGGATTACATATGCAGTACCTACCTTGAAATGTTTTTACTGTGATACTCAATGTAGTAATACTTGGTATATAATTATATAATAATACTTAGCTGTGTTCTTTTTAGAGGAGCCTGGGGAAATGGATTGGTGGTTTTTTTTTCATGTATTAGTTTAAAACAAGAGAAGTCCTCTGAAGACACACTTGCTCAAAATACAGAAACCAAGTTGCTGTCATTTTAAAATAAAATTAAAATACAGCCTGTTTGTTTTAGCTTTATCATGACATATTGTTTCAGCAATATCATGATTTATGTTATAGTAGTACTAACAAGAGAATATTTTTGCTAACTAGAAAATATTCATTTAAACGTTGTGCATGTCAGTAGTTTGATGAAGTGACAGAGTAAAACAGCTCCTTGCTGATAATGTAGGATTTAGAATTGCCATTATTTTAGAATTTTGAATGCCTGAAACTGACAACTTTGCTTTTTTTTTTCTTTTATTCTTACTGGAGTGGCAGGCATATCTTTACAACATCCTTGGTGCAACCTGGTCAGGGCCAAATAGACTCTTGCAAATATATTTTCCATTTCCTGAGACCATTCCATGAAGTTGTCATTCCTCTAACACAGAATGGCCAGTAACAATGCTCCTATTGCCTCAGTGGTGCTACCTATCACTTAGGATATTTAATATTGGAGTTTCTATGTTTGCTAATGATCTTTATACCTTTCCTTTCACCCAACTGCCTCTACATTACTGATGGCAGAAAATAATCTTTTTAATAATTACAGGGTGTTTTTTAAATCTAAATTATATTTTTTGATTATTTGCATTTATATTTTGTTTTCAGTCTAAATGTTGTAATTACCATAGGGAGAGAAGTCCACATCATGTTTAAGTGCAGGCATTGAAGAATGTGAAAAGAGCAATACACAATTAAGTATCTATACTAATATATCATACATAATGTAATATTATTAGATTACTATTATATTTATTATTATATAAAATATAACATTATAGTGGTATGAAAACATTTCTGTACTGTGCTGTTGTAATAACGTGCACGGTAAATAGCAAACAAGTCTGTTTTCATTTACATTGCCATGGCTTAAAATAGAAAATTCTAAAGGTGCTTTTTTTGCTCTACATTAAATACAATTGATTTTAAAATTAATTGGGTAGAGAACCAAGTGTGTGTAGGGTGTAGACGCCGCCTGATTCATTACTGCACTCAATGAGCTGGAAGGTCATTTACAAGAATGAAAGCACATGTAGGCTATCTCAGAATAGGATGCAGCATGATAATTAAGGTAAGATTGCCAACGGTATCATTAACCAAAGTTCACATTTATCTAGAACAGGTAGTACTTTTTCTGCCATGAATATGGAATATATTTAACTACACTGCTAATTACAGTGAAGTCTATTAATTTGCGTACGTTTCAGATTATCCATTTTTCCTCCAGACTTCAGTCTCTTTCCAGGTAGTTCATTGCAGTTGTTCAATTAATTTACATCCATTCCCAGAGGTATTATCTATATAAATCAATTGGATTGCATATACTGGCATTTCTATTATTTGACCCTTTGATATTCACAGCATTTTCTAAAGAAGCAGACTTGTGAAAATATGGGAAAGTGTTTTAGGAAAAAAAAAAAAAAAAAAACAAACAGTAAAATTTGCCTTTATTAAATAAGTTACATGTGGACCTGAAGTTGGAAGCCTTGAGGGTAAACTGAATTTATTGCTAGGTATTCCCAGACATTCAAAATTTCCACTGTAGACTCGTAGAGTGCTTTCATCAGATAGGAAATGGTCCCGTGCACTTCTGCTGTAATTGATCTTCAAGCACCTTGCAGCACTAAAGCACTTTTAGAAGCCTTTAAATTACATTGCCAGATTTTTGTAGAGGCATTGATTTCTTGTTCCAGCTCTGTAACTGTGCCACAGCTTGGAGGGGTTAGGGGGGTGCAGGTATCTGAGGGGCTGAGTGGAGGATGATGGATGCTTTCCACTGCTTGTGCACTTTTACCCAGGCATTTAGGAATGTTCTAACAGGATGTGTGAGCTGACTTTTATGCAGTTTTGTATTTAGAAAATATTAAGTTTTTTTTGGTCAGAGGGCAAGAAATCTGAATGATTTTTGGCACTTTGCTTTTTGATTACTTGATATTTTATTATTTTAAAAGATCAAAGTGAAAGAAATGGTTGCCATGTCTCATATGAACACCTCTAATGGGATTTTAGAGTCTCTTTTATGATGTAAGAAACTGTCTCCTGTCATATCTGTCACTCTGTTTAGTAGGATGTAATGTATTATTCTCTCCCTGTGGTGAAGAAGTTTTGTTAGAATTGCTTAATTTCTATGTAAAACTACTTTTTAGGACTTACGGTTTCATTTGTTTATTTTTAGGAAACTTATTGCCAAAATTCCCCCACCATCTTTCTGTTTCTGAGAAAATAACAAATTAAGATATAGAAGTTCATGAATTACATGGAGTTTTTATTGTAGTTAGTGTTGCTGAGTTTCTAGCATTTGGAACTAGATGTTTATTCTGAGCTGGGCCTGGAATATTTACTGACATTATGCTGGAACTTGTAAATGAGTAGTCTTGAGAGAACTGGGGGTGGTTTGTGTGAAATGAATATAAAGTGCTTCAACACAGGATGCAATGTGTTTTGGTGGTGGTGCTGTGGCCATGGTGTGGAGTGCAGGAGCTGACCCAAGGAGCAGAGCTGTAAGTAGGGCACACAGATGGCCTGGCAGGGTGGGCATGGAGTTTGTGCCTTGGCTGCAGTCACAGCCTCAGACACGGCTGCTGCATGTTCAGCATATGCAAACCACTTGCTGATTTTGGAACAGCAGCAGGAGACATATGTTAGCACCAGGGGTTAATTTGCCAGATGCCAGAAGAAATGCTGAGACTGTAGCAAATTTTTTTTTTTTCTCTCACTGAAGAACTCTTTCTATTCTATTACTGTTTACACAAGAGAAGTACTTGCACACACCCATAATCACACTGATTTCCTAACACTCGTGTACATCACTGAGTTTTACCTGTGAAATACTTCATTACACAAATTGAATGTTGTTGCTGGTTGGTGTTGATATATTGTATTGTTTTTCCCTTCAGGATTAATATTTTTTAAAAAGCAAAAGGAGGAGTAATTTGTGATTAAGCATATTTCAGTTTATTATAGGACTGAGTTACAGACGTTGATTTTTACTATTATGATCTTACTCTCTGACAAGAGCTCCTAAGCCTAAATTTTTGGGGTTTCTTGGGGGTTTTCTGTGATTTTTTTTTCTCCCTTTCCCTGTGTTCAACACAACTTATCAACATTTTTCAAATACTTGACCTTGGAGATTGTTAATGTGTGTGACTGCTGTTTTTAGCTACTGGGAAAAAATCGAAATTAGTCACTGTTCATATAATCCTTTAAAAAGGTTCTGTATAGAAACCCAGTCTATCCTGTAGATTCAGTCTTGAATTTTGAATTTATCTTTTTTATTTATTGGAGGGTTTTTCAGGGGTACATTACCTCTAAAACATCACTTCAAGTCATATATTTCAAATAGTCATCTTTTGCAGGTTCTATTGCTGCAGTGTTTTGGTATAGATGAGTATGGCACAGACATACCTGTTGGTATTTATCTGCATATGTTTGTGATGAACATATGTAAATTAAAGTCATTATTTGTGTTTATGGATGAGTAAGAGACATGCTCGATATTGCAGCTGATGACTTTTTGTTAGACTTGCCCCTTTATGGCATTTTTGTAGTTACATTTTGTAAAAAAATATTGTTATTTGGAGGGCAGTCAAGTTAGATGAGCTAGTTTTAACTTCTAGACATATGTGTAGAACGTGGTTTACAGTTACTTCAAATAGAAAAGAGAGATCAAAAACATAAAGCAGTTGATAATGACACACATTGGGGGTCACTAAAATGAAATAAGGAAAAGTGAGAATTGGAATTTCTCAAAATTCACAGAATCATAGAATGGCCTGGGCTGGAAGGGACCTTAAAGATGCAAATGTGCCAGAGAGGATGTGCTGACAAGGCTGTGCTGCAGACTGCAAGGACTGCAAGCTGGAAAAGGCACTGAGTGCTGGAAATGCTTGGCTGGAGCAGGGCAGTGTTGGAGCTCTGGCTGCCCTGGATTGTCTGGCATTGCTCATTATTGCACACACCCTGGCATGTGGAGGCTCATGCAGCTGCTCCTGGGGTCAGTGCTGGACCTGCTCTGTGTCCTGCCTCACCTGAGCTGCCAGCAGCTGAGCTGTGCTGTGCTGGCCTCACAGAAACCCTCTCTCCTCCTTCCTTCATGTTCCTGTTAGAGTCCAGGAGACAAAGACAATTTGCATCTTGCAGTGCTGTCAGAATTTGTAGGTGACCTATGGTACTTTCCTTTCTGTGGCTCTTATCTAAGCTGTGAAATTTTAATTTAGATATAACAATGAATGAAAAAGATACCATTAAAAAGTAATTACTTCAGGGCTTCCTGGTAAAGCAAAGAGTTAAATTGCAAATAACAAAGAGGGAAGACTTTTAACAGGAAGGTTGCTGCAGTTGTGAACAGATGTCCTTTGTGAAGAAGCACAATGCTTGAATTGAGCACTGGCTGCCATCAGAAGTCTCACCTCATTGAAAGAGTGTTGTTCACTGGCTTTATTTTTAAGGCTTTGTTCTAAATCTGTATTCAGATGACACCTATGTCCTTATTAAATTGGCATGCAAGTTTCTAAGTGGGCATGAAGCCATCCTAACAGATGGATATGACTACAGGCCTGCCAGGGAATCAAGACTAGTGTTTCCTAAGGGAGATAAAAGTGGTGTTAAATCTTTATTACCATTTTGGCTGCACATATGAGGCAGTCAAGAATGAAACCCGTCTGTGATTTTTGCTGAAGGAGACCCAAATGTCTTTTTTAATGACATGATTGCATTAATGACTTAAGAGTTTGAATTTAATTTACCTGGTTCATAAGAAATCCTTCCAAAGGGAATAAGGTGAATAGAAGGGTTAAAAAACCCAACCAGACCCAGAATAGAAAACATATAACTGCTTCATCTTGGATGGCAATGAATCTACCTGTCCTTATTCAGGAAGGTGCTGCCAGAGAACTTCTCCAAGAAGTGTGTTGGAATTTGGGATTGATGAATATGCATAATAATAAATGTTTTGACTTTGATGAAGAAAATGCAAGATGCTCAAACTGTATGTTGGTGTTTTATGTGTTCAAATAAAGTTTGGGGCAGCTAGAATAAAAACAGTCAGAACAGTTGGGCTTTTTCATGCTTTTGAACACTAAAGAAGAATAGATGTTGTTGGCAATGTTCTCACATTATTTATCAAGCAGAAAAGAAAGCAGCTAGTATTTAAATAAACTTCTGCCCCCTCCATGTCTCCCCCTTGTCTGTCTTGAGCTTTCTTGGGGTGTGGAAGGAGGTGTGAGATTGTGAATTGCTTCATCACAGACTTAGAGATTTGTTTGGGTTGGAAAAGACCCTTAAGAATGAGTCCAACTGCAAACCCAGCCCTGCCAAGTCTGCCACTAAACCATGTCCCCACATCCACACATCTTTTAAATGTCCCCAGGGGTGGTGACTCCATCAGTCATGCTGTGCCAGGACTGGACAACCCCTGAGACAGTTTCTGCTACTTGAGACAGCAACATCCCCTCTGCACCCTCCTCTCAGGGAGTTGTACAGGAAGAGGGGCCCCCTTGAGCCTCCTTTCCCTGGCTGAGCCCCCCCAGCTTGGCTCATTTTCCTTACATAACTAATGCAATGATACCTTAGTATTATAATCAGAAATTTATATTAACACCCAAAAAATTTTTTTTACTAAAATCTATTGATTTTTTTCATATTAGTGTCAATGGCAAGTGTGATTTTTCTTTAAAGGAAATAATATAGCTAAGAATAGTTAACCTTTGAATTTCCATGTAGCTTGACACTACAACATTGTTCACATCTGAAAATGCCCTGTAAATAATTGATCAGCTGCATATGTTAAGTCCTTTTAAGAGATTCTGTATGTATCAAATATGGATCCAGTCTTAATTTATATTGCCAAGTACAACTGGGGTTACTGAAGCTTGCAGAGTAATTAGCTCTAAAAACTGGTGGAAACAAATTGTACCTTCTGCCTCAGCAGTGCAATAAGAAAATTTGGTCTATGCAAGAAGCCCCATTTCTCGTGTTTAAAAAGTACAGAGTAGCTCTATATGGAAGAAAAAAAAGTCAAAGACTTGATTCTTTCACCAAAATATACCTGTGTGGTTTTTAGTGAGTTGTAGACAGCACCAGGCATTTTGCATTCTGGTAGGGAGCTTTAACTAACCTCTGAAGGCTGGTATGGAGGAATTATAAATTCAATATAGTTTGCTTCCACTCTTCTTTAAGGTGTCTGGTGCAACTTGTTAGTTATGATCTCATCTGTGCTTCCTGATTATTGATCAAATGGGTATCACTGGCATGTGAAGTCAGATGTAATTTTGTGATTAATATACCCATACCACCTTCCTTGAATCCTAGGGTTTTATTTTCTATATGAGGATAAATTAAAAATGTACTTTATCTAGAAGACAGGATTCCTCTTGATCAATGACTCTGCTCAGTTTAGTCTCTTACTTTGCTTTTGAAATAAGGCTCATTAGGTATAGGTTTTTATTATCCAGTTGCTCCTGGTAACTTTGAAAGCTACCCCAAAGGAATTTTTGTATTTGCTAACTGTCAGACAGTTCAAAGGGACATCTAATGGCTTAAAATTGAGCTGGATATTATTGTGAAGGAGTGAGAGCACTAAGTATGTTTATCCTGGTAGATATGAAAATGGAATGTGCTAAGAACCTTCCATCTTCTTTGAGAGGTGAAAAGTGGCTGAGATGTCACATAATGTGATGTGACTGACCTTTGCTGTTCTGAACAGCCTGTTAGCATAGCACTCCCTGCTGATGCTTTTTGAAGTGAAAGTGTTTTCAAGGCATTATTTTTAAGAATGGTAGTTGTGGGGAAAGAGTCACCAGCTGAATTTCTCACACGCTGTTGATCTGGATCTGTATATCTGTGTGTCATTGCAGAGTAGTTAAAGGTTGAATGTGCTTGCTTAATTATGTTCATCTTCATGTTGTATTAGGTGTAGCTTTAACTTACTCTACCAATCTGCAATAGACACAGTAATAAATCCTAATTCAAAGTGTAAATTATACAGAGCAGACTGACAGCAGAGAACTTGAGGCACGAGGTGTTGCCATGGGTAGAACTCTGCTGTAAGGTAGGGAGAGGGATGCAGGTGAGTTTGGTGTATGGGATCTACAATGCTATAGAGAAATGTGAGGTTTAGCTGGGGCTGAATCATTCCTTCAGCATATCCTGCACACAGTCAGAGAATCTGGAAAGGAACACAGGGTTGGAGCAAAGTGGAGACTAGAAAAGAGAAATTTTACTGTATGTGTATTTCCATACAGATTAAATATATGTGAAACAGTTTTTATGCCTCACTACAGATGCTGTGCAAGTGTTAGGGATTAAAATGACAAGAAATAGGTTTCTCCTATCTGTCTTTGGAGTATGAGTTTGATATCACCTTTTCTGATATAGGACACCTTGATGCTGGATAAAAAAATTACAAGCCCCAGAAATGTCATTATTTATGTATACAGGCATATGTGTAACTTTGTTCCTAATTTTCTGATAGTCTCTGTCCATTTTCCAGAGATTCAGGATCTCCTGTAAATTTCTTGCTGTGTTGTGGCTCTTTCTCTCTCTCCTTGTCATTTCTGCTCAGTTCCTGAGCATTATAAACTGGTGTTTGCAGTGCACCAAGCTGCTGCCACACGACCACTGATTAGCAGTTTTGGCAGTCAAGGATCAAACTTTCTGGCACTGACCCCTGGAGAACACTGCTTTTGACTTGAGGCCTTGGAGAAGGCTCCCAAATTTGAGTGTGTTTGGGGTAAGTGATAGAGTTAGAATCACAGGTGTGTAATTAGAATGGAAGTGTGTAATTTCACATGGTGAAGGGTTTTGAATTTGGGATTTTAGAATATAGCAATAGGTATGGAACAAGATGGAGGTTTTTGGGCATTGTCTCTTTCTGTCTTCTTCTTCCTTCTTCTTCCTAGTTTCAGGCAGTAGTTTCTGGTTAGATAGTGCTGCACTGCAGGTCACAAGAGTTTGGTTATTGGGTCAAAAGGATAAATAATATAGGTGTTAGCTCTTTATTGGACTGTTTAGCTTTAAGAGACCTTGTCACTAGCTAGATTCAGCTCCATTTTTCTTGCTTTCAACTGCTAGCTAGAAGTGTTGCTGAACTCTGTACTTTAGATAAAATTTAATAAACAGCCAAGTCCAAATGAGAAATCCATCTCCTTCGTGTTTTAATCCTGACTCTGAGTGAAGGCAGAAGAAAATCTAGACAAGCCACTTATTAGGTGGTGCAACTAACCCATTACAGAACAGCTGAAGAATACTTGGAGGGAGTCTGGGAATGCATCCAGTCCAGCCTCCAGCTCAGCATGAGGTCAGTTTGAGGTCAGACCAGGTTGTTCCAGGACAGAGACTGTGCAACCTGTTAGTTCTGCTGCTTGGCTGGCTGTGTGAGGAAGTGGTTTTTCCTTACATCCAGCCTGAATTGATTGCTTGGCTTGTGAGTCCATTTTTTTATTTCATCTGATGCACATTAAAATGTGTTAGGTCTGTGCCATCTTTCAGTAAGAGACTCACACTTACAGTCCTTCTGCTAAGCACCATTAAATGGAAATGGTTAGCAATTAGTGCTATATACAAAATAGAGCCTAAATATTTCTGGAGTTGTCATAGTCTTGATGAACAAATTCTGAACTGATCATGCTAGGAACTGTTTCCCCCCCTGGATAACCTTAGACTGTTGAAGGACAGTTTCCACAGATAATAGTGAAAACAGAGCTTAAGTTTGTTACTAGCTTTTCCAAAATTAGTGAGCTAATAATCTCTTTATAACTTGCACTTATTTGTTGACTGAATATATAAATCCTTAATTTAAAAGGTCCTATCACATTGCAGCAAGTATTTTAGGTATTGCATGTAACTTTTTTGTTGCTAATGATGTTTCTTTGGTTTAGTTTAGGCTTAAGCTAATAGCAGAGCATTTATTGTATTTATAATTAGTTAGAAGTTGTTCATATGAGCAAATCGAGAAGGTGTTTGCTAGGTACTGAATTACAGCTCAATGTCAGCAAGGTTATAATTTGCTGTCTGCAGCTGGTGAGCACGAAGCTGCCAGTGCTGATTTCTGGAGGGCAGGTGCTCTGTGTGCCCATGAGCACAGATCCAGGCAGAGGTGCTTTAGGAGTGCTGGTGTCCCAGCACTGCTGCTGGGCTGCACTCTGTGTTTTGGGAGTGCAGCCCTTTGGTTTCTGCTGCACAGGGGTGTCTGTGGCCTGCAGGAAGTGCAGGCAGTGTCTGTGCAGAATTGGGCACAAAAGGAGCTGCAGACTGTGTGAAATTCATTTTTATGCTGCTGTTCAAACAGGCCTTGTGTTCTTTAACTGCTGTCTCACTAGTGAGTTTGTAATTTAGTTATTGGGTAAGATTTGTCTTGTAGCTTGGAATAAGTGTTATAGAAATAGTTACCAAGAGAAGAGAGATACATTCTGAGGCAAGAAATTATTCTGCTTCAGACATGATTAAAAGCTCTTGGCATCATGTAACTTGGAGCTGTTACTTCAAATAAGAATTATCTGCGTGAATTGTTTCTTTGCTTCATCTGCAAAATCCAGAGTTATAATCTACTTTCCATTCTTTTCTTTCTTTCTCTTTCTTTCCCTTTTCTTTCTTTCTTTCCCTTCTCTTTTTCTCTTTTTCTCTTTTTCTCTCTCTTGCTTTCTTGCTGTCTTTCTTTTCCTTCTTTCTTTTCCTTCTTTCTTTTCCTTCTTTCTTTTCCTTCTTTCTTTTCCTTCTTTCTTTTCCTTCTTTTTCTTTCCCTTCTTTCTTTCCCTTCTTTCTTTCTTTGTCTTTCTTTCTTTCTCTTCTGTCTTTCTTTCCATTCTCTCTTTCTCTCTTTTGCTTTGCCTTGCCTTCTGTCTTTCTTTCCTTCCTTTCTTTCTGTCTTTCTCTTTCTGTCTCTCTGTCTTTCTTTCTTGCTGTCTTTCCTTCCTTCTTTCTTTCCCTTCTGTCTTCCTGTACTAACCCCCTTATTCTGAGGAGTTTCTGAGCCACTGGCTTGTTGTAAATCACATTAAAGTCTCACCATGTTTCACCCTGCACTTGTTTATCAGGGAGTGCACTGTGTGTCCAGGTGCTCTAAGTCATTCTTTTTAAAAAGCATATATTTTTCATTCCTGGATAGGTATTGCTGTCATTAAAATTATTTCAAATTTGTGTATCTTGTACTCCTGACATTTCCTTTAAGCATCTCTCTCTTTAAAAAGTCAATGTACACGTGAGATTGGAATGTAACTTCATATTTGTGTCAGCTTCCTTACATTTAAATAAGGATGAATGCATGCACATGCACTATCACAGGCTTGATAGGCCTTTCAATAAAGTATTTTCTTTGTCTGCATTTTTATGTGTTTTTAGAGGATATGTTTCAAAAATTATGCACATAGTTCTATTCTGCTGTTTGAATCTTATTTTCAGAAACAAGTTAATAAATACAGTAATTTTCTTACATTAAAATCCTATCATTACTTTAAACACAATTAATGTCAAGATGCTTTGTATGTAAGTGAGTAATTTTTCCCAAAGTGTTTGATATAAGCTGAACAGCTTTCAGAATTTAAGTAAAGGAAATTATTTTTATCAGGAGCTTTTGGTTTTGATATATGAAAACATTTGACTTATGAAAATACCACACAATTTTGAAATATTCCTGAGGCATGTTTGGAAAACCAACAATTCCACATTGGGACTGTGGCTGTTTAATCACCTTGTGTTTCACTGTTTGGGGGACGTTTCTTTGTACATAGTAGTTCATTTATATTTGCTGTTAAGATAATTTGCTTTCTTTCAGAATGCAGGGACATTCTGCTTCCTGTTATTACAAAGGAGCTGAGGGAATTGCTGGAACAGAAGGAGGATCAGCAGCTCCAGGTCCAGGAGAGGAAGTACTGTGTGGAATTACTTAATAGCATCCTGGAGGTTCTCAGCTGTCAGGACCCTGTGAGTATTGATGATGATGTAGAGAGCCCAAGTCTGTCGAAAGCAGAGCTGATTAGCAAGTAAATTATTAATGATGATTAATCTCTTTCAAATGTTTAGTACAAGTCAGTGGCAAATTGAACTTTTCTCCTATTTTTCATATACTTAAACCAAAGGGCAGTTGAGGAATTAAAGATGAATACTGACTTCTGAGTGACCTGATCCAGCTGGAGATGCCTCTGTTCATTGCAGGGAGTTGAACTACATGACCTTGCAGGGTCCCTTCCAACGACAACTTTTTGATTATTCTATAATTTTTTTAATTATACAGAATAAATTTCAAATTTTGTCTTGTTCCTTTCTTTAAAAACCCTTGTAGTTTCTGAAACAAATGCTTATCACTGTGCTAATGTTGTAGGGTATGGTTTCTGCTTTCAGCAAGGTCTGGGTAGCACAGGTTGCTCTTTACTATATTTCACTTGGAGACTGTAGTTTCTTTATCAGACTTTTGAAATTTTGGAACACTGAAATTTTCATCTGTGTGGTTCTTTGTTTTCCTCATTTGAGAGAATGTTGAATTGACCTTTTAGTCCCTCAATTTTTAATGAGCAGTAGGTTATTAAATTAAGCTTCTCCATAATTTGAGGAATTTATTCTGAGAAAACATCGTAATTAATTACATTAAGAAAGCTTTAATTTCTTTAACCTGTGAATATGTGCTGATTTTTCCTCAACTATAGTTTCCTGATACATTTGTTCAAACTTTTGAGACTTTGGATTAAGGCAAGTTGTCATTTTAGGAGTTTTTCACTGTGGCTCCTTGGATCATTTCCTAGTAAATGAAATCATTACAGCATATATATTGATTTCATAAAATCTTTGATACTGCTGAGGCTTTTCAGTTTGCACAGGGCAGTCCTTCCATGTGTATTATGAGCTATTTGCCTCATTGGATTAGACTTCAGCAGTTCAGGAGGGATTGATCCAAGGGGATACAAAAGAAATACTGGAACATCTGAATTTGAAATTTAATTCTTAAGATAAATGGTGAAAGCACGATAGGGCAAAAATTGAAGTTATCATCTCATAAAGCTATAATGCAAAGTAACCAGTTTTGTTACTGTATCTTTTAAAAGGTAAAACACAATTGTAAAGCAAGATGGAGAAATACTCCCTCTGTGTGTACCACATAAATGAAGTTTGTTTTTGAATTTAACATTTGCTGTCCATAGCAGCTGTTGCTGACATGTAAAAGACTCATTAAAGCCTACTGAAAATATGGGTTTGTAGCTCATCTTTGTGTGAGTGAGAACATTATGCAGAACAGCAGAAGAATTGCTGAGAATTTAAAATGCATGCATTAAAAAAAAGTAGATTGGCATTAGTTCAACCAAAGTGGCATTTCTGCAACAGTTTCTTTCAAGGAAGGTAAACTGGAGATTCTCTGTGAGATGTTTGGGTCACAGTTATCTGCAGATTGTGCTTGCAGTGAATTCTGATGCATTTCTAAGGAAAAAGCCCCTTGGGGTAAGTTTAAATCCAGCAGTGGTATCAGAACATGCTGGGCCTTTTAGGGACATCATATTCCTAAGAAATATTGTAGAATAGTTGGGATAACAACAAAAGAGCCAGATGCTTCTGCTGCAGAAAGTCCATACCCTGGCCTGCCTCTGGCAATACAACTGCTGCTCAGAGAAATACAGATTTTAGAATATGTTAAGCATGTATCATTAACTGTAACACTGGGCTTTGTAACCACAACAGCAAATGTGTGGCCATCACTCACAGCCTTTTCCTTCCTTGAGAGGAATCCATGGATTATCATCCATTTTTTTAACCAAAAATTGCTTCAGTACTGAAAATCTTCTATTGAGATGATTCATGTGAAGGAGGAAAAAGGAGCAAAGGAAGGGAACACAGCAGCATCCAAGGATCACACTTTGTGATTTGTTCTCAAGAGCCACTACAGATTTCTCTGGAGTGTAACACACGTTTATTTTCCAACTAAAGTGAGAAATCTTGTTTTAAGGCTGTATTTGCCTTGCAGCAGAAAATACTTTGTAACCTGTAGGCAAATTAAAGGGTTCACATATGGCTAGGTTATTGTTTTGGATGCCTTTATTCAGTGTGATCTAGATACAGACAGTTGGTTTGGTAATTAACCAAATTATTGCAGCTGGGACTACACTTAAACCCTAAGATGAATGCAGTTTTCTATTCACAATTCATTCCCTGCATTTCTTAGCCTCTTCCTAAGAAAATGGATGGTTGGACCTGCTGGAGGAGAAAGCTTCAGCCTTTAGTAGCAGAATCACAGTACAATATTAATATTAATATCCCAGTTACAATATTAATAACACCAATGTCCTGTCCCTATTTCTTCTGGTTTTTCCATCCCAGTAGAGAAACCTGGTTTCAGAGTAGTATTCAAAACTTTTTGGAAACTTAACTTTGATATTTTTGTGTGTTGCATTTGTTCTGTGAGAGTCACCAGAAATAGAACACACACAAAGGACAGGTGAGAAAAAACAGCTGTAGTTGTTCTGCTTCATAAGGTGAAGATTCATACTGTGAAGAGATCTTTGAAGTTGTTACAGAATTTTTGAAGAATGCGTTTTCTTTGTCAAAGGAAAGGATATTTTGATATCAGCAGCTCTGCTGTGCTGTTTTGCCTCACATTGTTATCCAGTGGGAGCATAGGAATCATCAGATCCTTGTGTTCAAATTCTGTTTTCTTCAGCTGCTGCCTCACTGCTGGTTTCTGCAGGTAGCCAGCATGTTGTTAAAATCTCTCTTTTGTGTAGTGTTTGTGTGTTTATTTTTATGACTAGACAGTCACTGTTGGCCATCTCAGAGAGATGCTTAGGTTTGATTTTAAGATTCCTCTCCAACAAACAACTTTTGGACATAAATGGCATTGTTTTGATTTAATCATGTCTGAAATTAGCTTTGTGGCTTGAGATTGTGCTTCAAGCACCTGTAAAATGCATTTAACTCTCAGAACTGCAAGTAAGTCATTGATGAAGATCATGGTGAAATCAGTGATTTTTTTTGTTTCTATTTTAATTAAAATCATTTCCCTTTTCCCTCTTTGCAACACTTTGTTTCATGGAACCTGGCAGTGCCTCATGGGGTGACTTTTTCTCTAATCTGACTTATGTGTTATGTTTTAATATTTACTGAATCAGAACAATTTCTTATTTCTAGTGCTTACAAAATTAAATGTAGTGGTAAATGCTTTCTCTTGGAATCTACAGTGAAATCTTGGTAAAGACTATAAGTGCAAGAGAGATGAAGAATCTTTTCCTGTTCTGTGCATTGTCAGTAATTGGCAGCAGTTGCATTTTAAGCTGTTCAGCAAACACTAGCAAACGAGCCTGGAAGCATTTTAGAATTGAAAAGAATTTTTTAAGCATTTCCCTAATTTATGGTGGATCTTCAGGCTTTAGCAAAAGAGAATTTCAAAGGAATGTAGTCAGAAATTTCTGCATGTTCTTTCAGGGCCAATTACCTTAAGGTCTTCTATGGAGACTTTTCAGTCAGAACAATGCAGGATTATGAGTTATGGTTTAAAAAAGCAATTATTATCCTTTTGTATATGCCTTTATTTCTATGTGTGTCAAAGAAAGAATGCAAGTTACAGAGCTGGGTGCAGCAGAGAGGGAGCACACAGGATCTGCTTGGTGCAGAGCCCATTTCTCTGTGGCTGCCCTTGCAGTGCCATGGTTTAGATTTGTGACCAGAACAGTGTTGATAATGCAGCAATGAAATTTTAGTTCTTGCTGAATGGTGCTTGCACAGTGCCAAGGCCTCCAGAGTTTGTCACTGAGCCCCACACCAGGGAGGAGGGTGGAGCTGGGTGAGTTTGGGAGGGGACAGAGCAGGGACAGCAGAGATGAAATGACAGAAGTGTTTCCAAGTGGGTGTCTCAAGTACAGGCTGTGTAATGTTGTAATTCCCAAGCAGCCATTCAGGGAGTCCTGTGTGCCACTGTCCAAATAAATGAACACTCATTAGAATCTGAAGTGCAGGGTTGACTCTGATTCTGAAAAAGAAAATTGCCTTTTTTTCCTGATCCTGTAGTAGTTTAAATAGAAGATGAAAGCTAAATAAAACACTGTCTCCTTTAACCTGTGCAGATATCTTTGAAAGAGAGTGAAATTTTGTTTGGTTTGGATTTTCTATTAATTGTTCTGTGTGCCAATCTGTGCCATGCAGCCCAACATGGAACCTGAAGGTGTTTGAGTTCTGAGAGGCACTCCCTTCTGACCTGCCTACAGAGCATGAACTCTGTTTGTTCCATGCCTTGGCAAATCTTTTCAACAGGGAGGACAAACATTTTTGATCACCATATTTAATTGAATGGAATAATACAATTAATTTTTTCCAAGGGAACATTTATATATTATACAAGTAGTTAATTTAGCTCCTAAAAAAAATCTTATGCTTAATCAATGGACTGAAGCCAAATGATGGTGGGTTTTCTCATGCCATCCTTGTGAAGAGAAAGATGGTCTGAAAAAGATTGTTCCATGTTGCAGTTGGTTCTTAGACTCTCTTCTGAAGCTAGAAGCTGTAATTTCATGTATTGACAATGTGTGAAAATAACTTTTGTTAATTTAGCAATGCCTAAGTGTTTCTTAGATTATCAAGAAGAAAGGGAGTCTCAGTTTCATAGAGAAACCATTTGATTTCATGTGCTAATATTTCTCTGAAAATTCAAAGGTCTAGCAGAAAATAACCTTTGTGTGCTTGAGCATATGTAATAGTCTTTCCAAGAGAGGTTTGTTATGTGCTACTTGTGAATTAAGAATAGAGCTCATCTTTAATGATGGAGTCAGGGCTAAATGTTAAAACTCATTATGCAATGTTCTGAACTGTTACTAATTATGGTATAGCACATACTGAAATATGGAAGTGAACTTATATTATATGAGGCCTCATCTTTGAAATAAAACAAAAAAAAAAGAGAAACTAATGAACAAATTACATCCCTGTGCTAAGTGCTACTACATAATTTATCAGTTTTGGATGTTGATTATATTTTTTTTAATTATGATGATTAAATTATGATATGATTATTATATTATTAAATTATGATGATTTTTTAAAATTATGGTGGTAAACAATGTTATGAAAACAACAAATGTGTCTTCTGTGCAGCCAGTCCCAAGTGCAGTTGTGTTATAAACATAGGACTGTACCAGAGAAAGTGAAATTTTAATGAAGGAAACACCAAACACAAATTATTCTGTGACTACATTGTTCATTTATAGAATATAACAACTTCTGAAATGCTGTGACAGGTGAGGAGATCACTTCAGCTTGTGTGTGTCACTGTCACAGGTGCAGGACTAAATGGTAACAGTGAATAAATTGCCAGATGTGAGGAAGGTCCCTGTTTCAGGGTGTGTGGCCTGATCCAGGGCAATCAGAATAGGAGAAAGAAAAAGGAGAGGACATTGGCTGACTCAGAGGAAAACCAGAACCTGAAGCAGTTTCTCCAGGGGTGGTACTGGGGCTCAGCTACCTAAAGTATTATTAAGAGCTCACCACAGCTTCTGTGATTGTGGTGTCCTTTCCATGCTGTATCTGATATTAAATAAGGGTCTTGGTGTAAGCTAAATGTCCTTTTCCACTAGAAATTTGTTTTCTTTCTTGTTGCATGCTGGTTTCCCAAGTTGTTGATTGATCACAGTAAAAGCAGTGAAACAGGTGAACAGAAGGTCACTCCCATTTTAGGGTTTTAGAATAAGTAATCAAATGTCCTTCAGGCAACAGGAGCAATACTTGGGCAGACCATGCCCAGTTTGTGCCCTCCCAGAGCAGCTCAGGTAAATGAGGACAGCTTTCTCCTGTAATAACTGTATTTGTGACTGCCAGCTAAGAACATTGCTGAGCTCCAGCCTGCCCTGGGAGCGCTGACAGATGTGGGCAGCTGTGGGAGGATGTGCCTCACATTAACTGTACCAGGGGTAAGCTGCAGACTGCCCAGTTAGGGGGAGAACAGGACTCCTTTGGGTGAGAGATGGGAAGTGACTGTTGGAAACAAAAAACAGTTGTGGAGTAGATTGGGCTGAAATTGGACTGAAATTGGACATGAGTGTTCCACTGAAATTGCTGGAACTAAAGAGCAGTGTGAGCAAGAAGAATTAGTGTTGCTCTTTCAATAGGGCTGTTACATTGGACAACTTGAACTGTCAAAATACAAATAATTGGTTTCTTCTTACTTTTCAAAGAGATATGATTTTAATATCAAAACTCTGCTTTTTTTCATTTGCAGGCTTCAACTTATCACCATATTCAAGAAATAATGATGCAGTTACTACGCACAGTGAACAGAACTGTTATTACAATGGGACGAGATCCATTAATTGTGAGTAATATTTTAATGCATTTTCAATGCTTTGAAACTCATTTTATAGTTATCCTGGAAAAATGCAAATATAGCATTTGTGGACTCCTTGTGAATGATTTTTTTTTAAATTTAAAAAGTCTCAAGCTTCACTCTTTTTTTCATTCAGCTGTGACACTGTAGTCACAGTGTAGTGAAAGATTTGAACAGTATAAGATTTGAAAGATTTCTGTTTAAGAGAACAAATGATAAATAAAAGTTAATTGATATTCTGAAAAAAGAAGGAAGTTTTACAAACCTGCATAAAGAACATGTTTTAAGACATTGAAAAGAGACATTTCTAATCTAAAGTATGAGTAAACCTAAAAAAAAATTATATCTGGGCATGTGCTGGTATTAAACACTCACCTGACTTTTTATATGAGGGTCCCATGATTTAAGAGTCATATTCGAGGAGAGATTCTTCAATTTATTCAGATTTAAGTACATATCTCCTGAGCACTCTTCTGGATTTAGACTATTTGTGAGAATGCAAGGAATTCATTGGGAATTCAGAGCTTGTCCTTCAGACTGTTCACTTGTGGGAAGATGGTTTTTAGCAGCTTGTCTTTGGAGATTTATTTTATTCTACAAAATCATAGCATCATTTACTTGATGATTTTGGCCACAAGAGGTACATTGTGTGCCTTTTAAAATGCCCTGTTCTCCCCTGTTTATTTCTATCAGAAAATAACAGTTTTAGATCATTGCCAACCAGAGCATGTGTGCCTCCTAATGATCAGGCTGCTAATAATGGAGGAGACTAATTGAGTTCCTCAGAGGAAATATTTGCCAGTGGTTGCTTTGAACTCCCTGGTGGTACATCTGCAAGTCTGAGACATCTCTGTAGCTGTTTATGGAACTCCAGGCTGCTGCTGTTCATCTGGAACCCTTGGGCACATCCATGGTCACAACAGGAAATGGTTTGGAATGAAGACCAGTGACCCTCTCAGTTCTCTAGAGTGCTGGAAAATGTTTTCTGTATGAGGAAATCAAGATACGAGTGTTGTGCATGAGCTAACCAGTCTATTAAGGAGTATTTCTGGGTACTATAAACAGCACATGAAAGAGCAAAATGAAGCTGTTTTAATCCTGCATAAAAGATCCATTAGGAAACCAGTAGGAAACAAGCTGGTTACAGTAAATTGAAATGGCTTGGAAAATCTGTTTCTTTTTTTTTTTTCTCTCCCTCCCATCTACTGTAATTTCTTCAGCTGTTTTAACCTGAAAAGAACAAATTCAGTGTGAATTTTGAAGTGTGGTTCTCTTGCTTCTAATTATGTTCATGAGCACCTCTGCATATGTGTACATTGGGCATTTTAGAGGATTTCCAAAGTGGGATTCCAATAAATTGCTACGTTTTCTACAGCTGAAACAACACTTCTTAACAGAATAGCCTTTTACATGCAAATAAATTGTTTTTGATGAACAAAAGTCTTTTGTATTCAGAAAGAACTGGCAAAAGAAGCTTTTTCCATGCTCTGTGTGCTACTTTAGTTCACCAAGTTAATTTTCAGGTTTGCTTTAACACTTTTGAGAGGGCCAAACTTGCTGTGAAAGCCCAAGTGCTTGATCTTTACAAAATGAAGCAGAGAGTCAAGAATTATGTCCTGGAGAATGCTTAGATGAGCTCAAGTTGCTGAAATGTGGTGAATTCTGCAAGTACAGGTGGGACATGTGGAATTTCTGCAGCTGGACTGTGTAGCTGAGGTTATACAGGCACAAGGGACCTTTCAAATGGGGCTAAACCATCACTTCCAGGGGGACAGGTTACTCTGTAGATTTTAAATCTCTGTTGCTGTGTTTGTGAATATTGCAAGTATTTTTATTAACTTCTGCAGTGTAATTTACTATAACTTGAAAATGCTGTGGAAAGCAATGCTAATACTGATTTATACTGATAAGAACAATAGTTACAATTCACAAGACCTGTAATCCCTTGCAAGCTTAAATGCCTTGCACCTGACAGATAACTGGATTTGATTTACCTGAGGGGTTCTTTGCTTTCTGACAGGGATAAACAGGTTAATTTTCATATTCAGGTGATCTCTTCACAATCTTGTAGCTTGTTGGCAGAGGTGTGGGTTTACAGTTGCCTGGATGTTTTCGTGCTGTGATGCCAGTTAAGGGAGAGGGAAGGGAGGGCTCTGCCTTGGGCTTAGCTGGTGAGTGCCTGCTGGGAGCTGTGTTCATGTAATTACTGAGAGGAGTCAGGCTCAGAAAGAAATCATCTCCCCAGGAGAAGGAGGTGCTGGTGCAAAGGTAATTTGGCTCTCTGCAGCTACTGCAGGGAAGACTTAGTTAAATGCCATTCTTGCCTTCACTGTGGTGTTTTAGCAGCTGAAGGCTTTAACAGCTGCTTGGTTGTTTTCTCTCTTAAAACCCCAGAAAACCTTGACTGTTTGTAGTTGTAGAAGTGCTTCTACACTTTCACAAAGAGGGACAGGTTTATTGTCTGAAACTGGCTATTCAAGCTTTACCTTGAATATTTCATGATATTTAGACTTTTAGTTAAAGGTCACAGCCATGCAGTGAAGTCCTCCCACAGAATTACAGAAGTCAAATTTATAAACCATGTAGAACACAGAAATACTTGTTTTCAGTCCTGGCTTGGTTGGGTAAACAGAAATATCATAAATCCACCACATGCACCTTAAAGGTTTCCTTTAATACCTCCAAACTTGATTTTGCTCACAATATCAGTTTAGCATGATGAAATAAGTGTAGCTATGCTACACAGAGATGTTTTTAGACACTATTTATATATAATATTTACAAATAAAACTTTGCCAAAAAGAAATTGTGAGCTCTGCTAAGCAAAGCTACTCTAGAGCAAACAACCAAAGAAACTATTTGTAGAGCTGTCATGGCTGGAGAATTTGATATGTTCAAATATAGTCATAGTCTAGCTAAAAGCTACAGCTTTTTTGTTTGGTATTCAATTGACATCCTTGCTCTACCTGGAAATGTTGCAGAATAATTCCATGACATGCCTGTTAGTTTTCCATTCATTTTTCTTTTCCCAAAGAGCAGCTGTTCCCTTCCTTTGTAATCTAAATGTTGTTTATTATTAACTGACTCCTGAAACCTAATAAAAATATCTCATTTTATTGCAAAAGATAACATCACATTTAAAGGGCCTAGAAATATACAAAACATACATTAGAGATCAAGTGCCATTAGGAAGATGTTGTGTGTCTGTCCTGGCAGGATTATTGTAGTGCACAGAACCATCAGAAGCCCTACATGAACTGCTGTTACAAGAGACAAATCAGTATTTTATTCATACATTTTTAATTTTTAAAGAAAGTTAGTTTGACTCCATAAAACAACTATTTCAAATACAGAAATTTTGGAATATACTGCATTCTGTGCAATGTTTAATATATAGCATATATCATTTAAATATATATTTCTCAGAAACCCACATTAATTTCATCATCAAGTCCTGTCAAGCAGCTGTGGTTTGGGTTTTTTGGTGGGTTTTTTTGACAACTTATGGGGGGTTTGTGGATTATTTTTCAATTTTATTAAGGAATGTGTTTGTATTTCTAACATTTTTTCCTGCTCTGGGAGCTAGTTTTGGGGATTATGCTGTAATCTTGTAAACCAGAAAAGTTTTTTTGTAGCCATACTTTTATCTTCCAACAGTCTACCAATTTCTACTGCTCTTCCTATATATTTTCCTACACTAAATTGCATAGTGTGCATCTGGTACTTTTTAATTTTTTATTTATTATAGGAATTTATAATTAATTACTAAAATATTTTTAATATTAAACAATTTTTAAAAACTCAATGCTTTAATATAATATTTTCATATAGATTCTTTTATTATGTGTTACAAAGCTTTAAATTTTAATTATTTTATGTTGCTAAGAGATGCACATTTTAAAGTCCAAACAAACCAGCAACTCATCTGGGTTACCCTGTTCCTGTTGTTTCCAGGACTGACACCTCCCCATCAGCACCTTTCAGTGGGACAAAAAGCTTTTGTTCCAATGTTCTCTCTCTCAAGTTTGGTGTAGAAAACTTTCTGAGTGTCAAGCCCTGTGGGGATGGCTGGGGTAAAAACTCCTTGCAGCCTCCCTGAAGGAAAGTGCTTTCACAGCACTGGAATTCCATATTTTCTGGAAGGAAAAGAGTGCCTGGGGTGAAGGGGGTGGGCAGAGGAAAGGTTGAGAGAGAAGTGGATGTTCCTGCATGGCTGAGGCTTGGCTGCCTGGGAACCTCCCGTGCTTCCCTGTGGGCAAAGGGAAACACAAACAGAATTTCAGATCCTCACATCCAGGCTTGACTGACTGAGAGAGAATTCAAAACCCACCAAATCAGGAATCTGGAAAACAGGAGCTAATTGTGACTGGGAGATTAAGGATTAAAAATTGGTTATGGTTTTGAATCCCATCAAGCTCAGATGTAAAAATGTGAAACTTGTAAGCACTTAAATCAGTGTATTCCAGATTTGTATGAGTATTGATGTTTCTTCAGGTCATAAGAAAGACTTGGAGCCTTACTTGTAGCTACCTTTGGTTGGACTTTCTTAAACTAAAAGGAGTATTTCTGTTTTGCATAGCTCTCCTGACCCCAGGAATTGATTGTTGCTATGTGGTGAACCAAAGTGCTGTGCTTTGTTTAAATTAAAGGATCTGGATCCTTTGAAAAGAAATTGAAGGCATCATATGCATTATGTGGGCAAACCCAAAATGAGACAGCTTAAAATGAGCATTTTTTGTGCTTGTCAACAAAAAAAGGCAAAAAGATTGTGTTTGTATCAAAAATTACTAAAAATTAGTTTGATACAGAATAAAAACCCCTTGCTGTTTTTACCAGTGTTAAAGCCCTTGGTGTTGCTTATTATTATACTTTACCACAGGGGACATGGGTTTTAAATGTTATTTTAATACACAGGAATAACTTATACACTAATAAATCCTTCAGTGCATCAATTACAGAGACTAATGCAAAAAAGGAATGCTGTTGGCACAGCAGCACAAGCAGTGCATGTACATAGTGATGGGTAATGATGGAGTCATTAATTCTTACTTTTTTATAACCTATTACTATTACTGAACTATCACCTATTACTGAAGAGCTTTTCTGTCTCTCTTAAAGGCATCTAAAGACATTTTAGTAAAAAATTAATTTCCATCTGAAAAGCCTCTAAAATAACAATGGTTTTGTTCCTGTCATTTCTGTACTAACTGAAATTAACATGGAGATGTTTTTTAAGTGCCAGTCCTTTAGAATTTTAATAAATTAAGCCATGGCACATTGCATACTTTCTTCTGAAAGATTTGTTTTATAAAGAAATTAGCTCCTCCAGACAAAATTCTTCTGTGCAAAATTGTTTTTAATGTCTTTTCAAATGTGTAATTAACCCTAAGAATTCAAGGAACACAGAAGTGTACAAAAAGTGTACAGACATTTAAAACTACCATTGCACAATTAATACAGGATGACTTAGAAAAATAAGATGCAGGGATTAATCTATGGAATACCCTGAACCAGGGCCACTTCTAAGAAAAGGTCTGCAGTACATTCCACTCAACTTGCTTTGGAAAACATTTTCCCCCCTGCCCCCCATATGAAAGGTGACCGTGTTTTTATGAGTAAAATAATAGGATCACCAATCATAAATTGGGTTCCATTGGCACACCCTGTGCTAATGGTAACTTGAGAATTTTTGGAGGAAAGAAGTAGCTGCATTGACATTTGATAAAATCTTTTCAGCATATATAGTATTTTTATATATGTAATACATATCAGTTCATTAAATATTATTTTTATGTTCAGTTTTTTATCATATATTAATTTACATCTTAAGGCGAAAAATAATCTTGGGATATTTTGGTACAGCAATGCAGGTCTTAAATGGAGAGACTGGGCAAATGATTCAGTGAGACAGTAGCCAAAGTAGTTATTCCTCTTTATCCAGGAATTGTTTCCAGGTATATGAAAGACAACAATTCACTGGAGGGACAGAACCAGGATTCCTGGCTGCAGCATGGGAGATGAGAGGCAATGAAAATTGGATTTGTTCAGTCTTTTAGGAGTGAAGACTGGGAGAGAGGTCTCATTATCCTTGGAGTTCCTCTTGCAGGTGTGCTTGGACAGAGCAAGATGTACTGGACACAAATCAGAATGCAAGAAATTCAGATGAGATCTTAGGGAAAAGCCCTGGACCAGCCTTCCCCAAGGAGCTGAGGGTTCTTGGCTTTGGAGGGGCTCACAGCCCAAATTCACTGCACTGGACCTTGCTTCAGCAGGGGTTTGGGACAGGAGTTACTGTGACATTCTCTTCTCTTACAACTCCCTACTTCTTTTCACAGAAATCCATTAAATGGCTGAAACTTCTAAATGGTGGCTTTTTATAATGAACAAATAAAAGGGTAGAGTTAAAACTTAACCTGAAATTATTTTATTTGTTGTTCAATATTAGATGACAGCAACAGAAATATTTCAGTGGGGATGTGAAATAATTATAGTTGTCTCCTTTGAGAAGAGATTTCTTTGAACAATTTAAGTTTCCCTGAATTTGTTCTTGATGATGTGGTTTGTTCAAAGCTTGATGAAGTTTTTTTCCTTTTAGTCCTTGTTGCTTATAAATGGAAAGAAGGCTGTGTGACATGCTTAGCTTTGTCTACCCTTGTTTTTAAAAGTAGAGATTTAAACCTTCTTATTTTTTGGAAGGTTGAAAAAAGGTCTTTACAAAGGATATGAAAATGTCCTTGGAAAAAAATGAGAACTTCCTTTTGAAAGAAACAATTTCTTTTCTTGAAAATAGTATCTTCATGCACCTTTATTCATTAAGCCGATTTAAATAAATTCAGTTATTTTGATTTTTCAGATACTCAAATTAAACATTCTTAACATTTGTGATTTCATAATAGCACATTTTCAGGTGTGTGCTCTCAAGCTCTTTCTGTTTTATTGTCTTTTGAAATGTAAAAGGCTGCATGAGGAAGTCAAATCCACCAGAAGCATTTTCTTTTCACCTTTTTTGTCTTTCTCCTTAACTCCTTTTTCTCAGCAGCTGGAGGATCAGGTGGTGGCTTCTGAGGTGAAGCTGGAGCTGGATTTTGCTCTGCATTGTCCAGTGTTTTCAAAATCTGATGAAATCTTCCTTCTTGTTGTCTGAAGTCATATTCTACACTATGGGAAAAAAAATGAGAGATTTGTTCTAGTAAGTGAGAAATTCCCCCTTTAAAGAACATATCAAAGGCTGCTTCCCTCTTCAGGATAACTTGTTATTCAGTGATACAGCCTGGGGTAAACATAAGGGGTTTAGGGGCTGCTCCTTTGAAAATAAGTTCACCTCTTAAATTTCTTTTGAGTGAAAAATTTTACTTCATGTCAGTTAAGAACTCCAACATTGTGCCCAAAGCGATGGGACAAAAATGAAAATGTACTAGGCTGACCTTTCAAGACATTTTATTCAAAGGATAGATTTTTGATCCCATAATCTAAGTGTCATATGCTCATAATTAATAACTCTCACATGCTTAACTTTTAAAAATGTGAGTGTCTCCCACTAGGACACAGGCAAGGAACAAAAAAATGAAATTAAACCAGTAAGTGGTGTTAGTTAAGTAAAATAGAACTCATTTCCCAATTGAAAGCCGTAATTATTATTGATGTCAAACAAGAGCCAAGATGTTAATTAGATAACAGCAGATGAGGGCACAGAAATAAATGTAAAGTTCAAAAGAATCAGTGTGGACAGGGATTAAGCAGTATTGTATGTATTTTCCTTATTTTTCCTGGGCAGGAGAGTGCATTGTGTCAGCTGTGTCTGCTGTGAAGGTTTAGGAGGTTTTAGGGGAGAGTGGGAAGGTTGAATTTGCCATGATGGAAGGAAAAGAGCATCATTGAGGGGGTTGGGATGTCACTTCAAGACCCTGAATCTGATTTTGACACTGATCAGAAGAAAACTGTTAAGTTAGTAAATGTGCAAATCTCTATAAACTTTTAATGTTATTTTTATATAAAATCTAGAAACATCATTAAATAGTATGTTAAAATTAGCTAGAAGATTGTTTCCCTTAATTCGTGTGTCTTGTGATTTTTCATGAGACAATATAACTCAATGGATAAAAAGAAAGCAGGAGGATTATTTTCATTTAGAAAAGAGTAGAAGGATCTCTTGAACAAGAAACAATGCATAATAAATATAAAAAACAGAAGGAAGTAATATAAAATCAGTGGCTCTTGCATTTCATCAGCTTGTTACTAAAACTGCAACTTAATATCTTTCAATATTCACAGACCAAGGGCACTGGAGAATAAATGTTGGGTTTATAGAATATGAAAGTGTAGCATCTGCTCATGTTCCTTTTCTCCACCCTTCTCCCGAGTTTTAAATTTAATATTGGAGATATCATCTCCAAAGACAAGAGGTCAATTCAGTCTTCATTTAATACTGCCCATGATAACTGGTTTTGGTTGCTACTTGCATTTGTTTATTACAATACAAACATTTCTATTACATGATCTAGATGGAAAATCCCAAGCCTGGAATCCCTGCTGGGTAGTTAATAAAGCTGAATTTACAGCCACTGTTAGGCTGAAAAGCTCTTTATTACTTTAGTGATCAGTGTAATCCACACGGGGATTTCTGTGAGATTAATGCATTGTTTGACTCGGGCTGTGTGTGATAAAGATTGTTCAGTGACAGCAACACAGCACTCTGCATCTGCAGGGTTTGCATCAGGCAGCAGTGAGTTTCTCCAAGAGCAGAAAAACTGGGAGCAGGATAAAACCCTTGATTTTAAAATCAAAACTGTGATGCTGTCTTAGGGAAAAATACTTGCCTGGACATTTCAGGCCACATGAAACACAGGAATTGCACGTGTTTGTCAGGAGCAAACACTACAACAATTGCTTCTTTCAGAATATTGTCTAATGAACTCCAAATATTAGTCATTCAGCATGCTTTAATCATAACAACATCCTGTGGAACACCTCTGTAAATCAGAAACTATTGTTTCCTTACTGTTTCCTCTTTGTCTCTTAAAAGTAGAAACTTTTTGGAGCACCTGTGTTCTGTACATGTTCTATTAATCATTTCAGTGTGAGCCTCCAGGCACCATTATTGTTGCAAACTACTTGGTAAATCAAAAAGGCCCCTGCATGTTTTCTTACTTCCTCTGTTCTTTGCTTTGAATGATGGTGCTTGTTGTTCAAAGTCTATCCTGCACTGAAACCATGTACATTTAAAAACAGGGTATTTTTCCAAAGAGAGAAGGTGTCCTGTGGTCAAGGGTGGTGTGTGTATAAATTCTAGGGAATGACCTGTTCATGTCTAGCCCCATAAAACACATAGAGATTGTTCAGAGACCATGATCAAGTAAAGAAAATATCTTTTTTTTTTTCTTTTAGTGGATACAGTCTGTGTTCTTGGATAAGTCATGTAACTTCCAGGGTGTCCAGGGAGCTGTGAGAAAGACCTACAGCTTTGTCTCAGAGGAGTTGTGGTGTTTAATTTTTGACACGTTAATTCTTGAAAATTTCATTACCAGGGGTTTAGAACATGAGTATGGGACTGAGTTGCATGTTGAGCAATAGGTTCCAGTGCTGTGTCTAGTTTATTAAACTCTTTACTAAATTTGATTCATGCAGAACATGCAGTGTGAGAAAAACTTCCATGTGGGTATTTTCTATTAATTATTTCCATTTAAAAAGTTAAAGTTACAGTGATTACAGAATGTTGAAGATAATGGTCTGCCATGCTCTTTGAAATGAAGGAAAAGGTTTCAGCCTCAAAGAGAAATTCTCTTACCCTTTATTTTTGTAAATGCAATCAAATAACCCAAGGTGTAGGTTTTCTGCCTTGTAACTGAGCTTTCAGAGATTAAATGATGTCTTTATAAAACCCCTTGCTGAGTGGATGAGATACATGTGCAGTACAAGCAAGACTCTGTACCTGCAGGCTTTGGGGTTGATGCCTGGACAGCTGAAGGCTCTGACAGTGTTTTTACAGACACAGCATTGAAACT
Organism: Muscicapa striata striata; assembly: GCA_030060385.1. NCBI lineage: Eukaryota > Metazoa > Chordata > Aves > Passeriformes > Muscicapidae > Muscicapa > Muscicapa striata. Next base: position 4,787,680 of record JAREIS010000050.1, on the reverse strand, counting down.
TGTGCAGCTCCCAGAACATGGCCCTGCAAAGCTTTCTGGCCAGAAGAGTTTAGCACAAACTGCACTTCAAATCTGAATCTACACTCAAATTGCACTCTCTCAAATCGATAACAACTGAGATGAAAAGTGTGGGAGTTTTGGGTTTGTTTTGCATGTTAACATGAACTGTAGCTGAAGCTCGCTGGCAATTCAGAGAACTGAGAGTTTCTTTTCCAAGATCTAAAATTATTATGGAAACCCTAGCTTTAAAAATGTATCACACAGAGAAATTTCATCATCAGGAATGACATTACAGGTTTTCAAAGCATGCCAGTAATTACACTGTGAAACTTTAGAGGGAAGTTTCTGTTTGAATTCTCCCAAGTCCAGCCCCCCTTTCCTTTCAGCTAACACCCCTGTGAATTGTTTTCTGCTTGGGGAGCAAACCAAGCACCTCATACAAACCACTTGAGTTTTTTTAAAAATCTGGGTTAGTCACAATTCAGACATTTTCTAGGTGTGATGCAAACAGTGTTTTGTGCACTGGGGGGTGTCCAGGCAGGGCAGAGCTGTGTGGGTACCTGTAGATGATGCACGCCGTGTTCTGACAGGTGCTGCAGTTGTTCAGGTCCTGCCCAGTGTGGTAGAAGTTACGCCTGGAACAGACAGCAGCTCGTGAGATGTGGAGTTATGGACACAACAACAGAGCTCTTTTTGTGAACAAAAGCCATCCTGTTCACTACTGCTCTTAGCCCTGCTAGAAATTCTAGTGTCAAATTCTAAGTTGAAAGGTTTCTTTCAAAACACACAAACCCTGTGAGCCTTGTCTTGCACCTTTCCCACCTTGTGCTGTTATGAGTTTTAGTTGTTAGTTCTTGCATGAGTACTTGTTATGAAAACACTTAGACATGAGACTGCTTCTAACAAACACACTTTCAAGTATTTGAAAATCTGTGAAATTTGCTGAATCAGTCTGATCTCTGTCCTTATGCTTTCTAGTCTTCTCTTTTCATGTTTCCTTATTTGAATATAACCAAGTCAGATTTTTACTGCTGATAAGTTACACATTTGTAGTGTTGAGAAAACAAGGACAGAGAGTTTTCATGCTTAACACCAACCAGAGCTGAAATATTTTTATGATGGAGAGATGTGCATTAGGAACAGGTTGAGATTGGTGCCTCATTATGTCTGAAGAAAGTGTACCACTTATATTTAACAAGTTTTATTTCAATTAGGGGAGATCAGTTGGTACCAAAATAATTCTCTGATTGCTTTGGGGAAAATGGGAGTTCTTCATGTGCACTGTTGTGCTATCAACACAAGTGCTTGGAACATTCAGTGTTACTGTGAGATGTCTGCCAAGGTGGATTGAAGCTTCTCATTCAATCTCAGAGTGACACTTCAAGATATTTGGCGAATTTTTTTTTCATTTAAACCACGTGATAACTGAGCAGAAATGGATTATAAATATTGCTGGATAATCTGACCATGCTTCACTGCAAATTAGTCTTTGCTATGGGCAGATTTGTGATTTAAACTTAGGTTATCCCTTAGAGAACTGCATGCAAGAAAGAGAAGTGGGTGTTCTTTTCTGTCACTTCCTAGGGAACCAGAGTCAGGTTGAATGAGGATTACAGCTGAAAAATGACTGATTAAACTTGAGACATACTTGGATCCCTGCCTCGAATCTTGCCTCTCACCTGAATTTTTGGGGTTGTAAATATTTTTTGCATTTTTTCCTGTTAGTCTGTCTACATGGATTTTGTCCCTTGTGTTTAGGCTATCACAAATTTGGTGCTAGAAAATCATATGGAACAAGCCTCTGAGGGAGAATATCTAGACATGAATTGTATGGGGAAAATGTTATACAGAACAACAATTTGTGTGGGCACAGTGGAAGTTAATTAAAGTATTTTCATGCTAACAGCCAGATGGACATTATCAGTTAATGTTTCCAGATAAAAAGGTAATATGTATGGAGTAAAATCACATGCTAACTTGATTTATATTATTTAAAAATTTTTAACGAGTGTAAATTCTTATTTGAATTGTGAATTGGGAAGTTATTCAACAGAAATACAAGTTAACTTCAATTACAAGCTAAAATATTTGGAAAAAATAAAAATTCTTCTAAATAGATTTTTTTTTTTTTTTTCTTTCCTTCAGAAGCTGTTAGAAAATTGGGGTATATAAAGTGGTGGCCTTGATTAGTTCTTTCCTAGTTCCCACATGGGAACAAGTGCAAAGCCCTGATGCTGGGTGATGGGAGCATGGCAGCCTCATGCTCTGGGCTCTTTCTGCAACTGCACCTACACAAAACCTTCATTGCAGCTTTCATGTTGAGGTGTTTGCACAGTTTGTGGAAATGTGGAATATTGCCTGACTTGGTCATTATTGTAATCAGTAAATACAACTGATGCACATTATCTTATTTTAAAATTGAGTCCAGTTTTGCATGCATGAGTGATGTATCTACATGCATGAGATGCCTGTGCTAAAGATTAAATTTATAGTAGCACAGTCCCTTCATGTTCTTTATTCTTTAAAAAATGAAATGGAACCTTTATTCCCTTGATTTGTTGCTGAGTTTTTCAAAGATAAATTGTTTGAAGGATATACTACTTTACAACAAAACAGAACTTTAAAGTGTGTCCGAGATGCAATTACTGTAAGAGGTGCTGTTGATAGTTTGAAAAGCTCTATTAGGATATTTTGAAACATGTTTTGAGGATAAAAATATTTAAAATTCTATTTTAACTTTGTTGAATCTTTGGATGTTAGTTGCATTTATAGTATTGTTACTATTTCTAATGCATAATAATGCTTGAATACTGCCTGCAGCCTCGGCACAGTCCCTGTGTCACCATACTGACAATAAATACAGGGTTTTTACAGTGTAATGGGGGTGCAGAAGGGAGCCACTCTGAAACCTGAGAGTCTGAAGTGATTTCTTGCTGACAGCCTTCATGTGCTCTGTCCTTAGTTCTCAGTCTGGCACTCTGTGTGTATCTGACCATGCCATGCTTTGACACCTTAAATCTGAGTAACAAAGGGACTTGTTAAGCTGGGTCTTGCACTGGATTTTATAAAGGCAGTGTCAGCTAAAGCCAAGCTGTGAAGGGACTGGCTTCTCTGCTGAGGCCCAAATACCACAAAAAGGGTGTAAGATACATTTTTGCAAACTCATCTTTAAATATCAGAAGAGCTCTGTTTCTCAGTAGCAAAGGTTAAAAGAATGCTAACATCTACTTTACACTTCTGATGAATTACTAATATTAAAAATGAACCATACCCTTCACTGAGGGCTCTGGATTTTTCCAGGTCTTGGATTACATTCAAAAGGACTTTAATCTTCTCCTGGTTTGACTGCAAGGATTCCTCTACAGACTGCAGCCTGCCTTGTAGGGCACAGAGTTCGCCATGTTCCAAGTGAATTTGATTTATTTCGTTAATCTCTTTGTTGCTTTGTGGGTTTATTTCATTCCTTGGCGGATAAGACTTTCTGTGAAATCCTTCTAAACAGCTGTTACACTGGAAAACATCTGACTGGGTGGGATTTTTCTCGATTTCAGTGTTACATGGCAGACATGGTTTTGATGCACTGCTGCTGGTGAGTGACACGGTTGGGAAATCATCACTTGGGGAGGTCACACAGCTGCAATCTGGCTTGTGCTCTCCTGCCTGGTGACAGTCTCTGAGGAAACAGGGAGATGAGCTGGGATTTGGTGGGGGTGACAGTGGAGTAGTTTCCTTACTGCTGTCATCTTTAGTGGCTACAGGCAGCTCAGAATTGCTTTTCTGCACTTCCCCAGCAGGAGAGTGGGGGTTACATTCACTGCAGCTCATGGAATTGCTTAGGCAAGGCTCTGCTCTCTCAGAATCAGATGACAGTGTGCTGTTTTCGTGACTTTCATTGCTGTTGATGGCGGTAGAAGAATGCAGTGAATTACTTGAGGCTGTGGTTGTGTCTGGTGCATCCAGGGGAACGTTTCTGTCCTGTGGGAAACTCACATGAATGTATTCAGGCACCTGTGTAGAAGCAGTTGTCTTGTCTGACACTGACAAGTCATCCGAGTACCTCGGTCCATTGCTTTGTGCTTTTGATGGCCTTGGACCCAAGCCCACCTCACTATTCCTGCATCCCTCCTCCAAGTCATTGCTTATCCTCAGGTAGCAGAGCTCTGAGGACAGAATGTCTGGTTCACAAAGGTTGCCATTTACCTGGATAGAGTTTGCAGGCTCGGCTGGCATTTCTGTCAGTGATTTGCTTACTGTCAGCCTTTTCCTTTTAAAAACAGGGAAGTGTTTCCTGAGGCTGGGAGAAGTTTGTATGGCAATATTCCGAAGCCCCTTCTGAGCCCTTGGAAAAGTTGGAGACTGAGTTAGCAAAAAGCTGTGATCCCTAAAGAGCTGTGTTTTCCCAGCTGTGAGGGCAGTGTCCGGGGCAGGGTGGGCTCCCAGCCCTGCCTTGGTGCTGAGCCCATCCTCCTTGAAGCGCACCTGCTGGGATTTGGTCCTGCGGTGCTGGGGCTGCCGCGCCAAATCCGCCGAGTCCAGGCTGTTCCTCTTCAGCAGCACCGGCCGCATCTTCATCTTCTGCTGGGCCATTGAATCACAGTTTAAAGTCTGTAAGTAACGTGTTTCTTTGCGACCCATTTCATTTGACATTTGGCCTGGATATTAGTATTGTTCCTAAGATACAAATTAACACCTTACTCCTGGAGCTTATCATTCTTCTCCTTGGTATTATGTGTATTTTTATCTGGTGTGTTCTCTTTAGGGATCTTCTTTCAAATTTAATTGCTGATTAGACCAAAAACTAAGGTAAATTAAATATAAAATTTAAGGAAAGATTTCTTGTAGCTCAGGAATGCAGAAATCCTTTTAACTATGGATGACATGGTCTTTGTATTACAAAATTGCAGCAGGCTGTTTCTGTTAACTAATTTAAAGGTAAGGTTGAGTCTATGGCTTTCCTGGCAGCTCTCATTTGACAGCAGCTCTCCATTAGGGATCTTTTTTTTTCCGATGGACCAGTCACATGTGTTTTATTTGCATGTTGTCTAAACAAACAAAACAACTTTTGGGGGCACTTTCATTTCTAATGCATAGTTGTACTGATGGAATATATCCATTAATACCAAGCTGAATTGCTTTCTTTAGAGATAGTTTTTCTTCCTCAGCCATCTTTTTAATGTCCAGTTAAGACTTATCTTCCCAAACAGGTAAGGAAAATGTCACCACTTATGACCAGGGCAAACCACAGCATCCAGTGGATTCAGTGAGGAGAGTTATTGATGCGTAGTTGTTACTGCAGTTCCTGCAAACACAAGGCAGATCATATCCAAGGGCTTGCCTCAGTTCTGTAAACAGGACAGAGGTCCAGGCTGGATAACCAGAAAAAGAAGAATAGCAGAAAGCCTTTCCTGAAAATAAAAAGACAACAGTTGTAGCTGAGCAAACTGGCAAGCAGTGTGATTTTCTTCTGCTGTCTCCTAGTAACTTTCCACCATCACTGCTTCTGTAACTTTGGCAATGAGATGCTTGTACAGAAACTGAAAAATGTTTTAGAATTTAAGGCTTAAGTCTTTAAAATATGAAATACAATGCTCAAAAAATGGATATATGTATTTATATACAACAGATACAGAATATCATAAGCCTGAATATGGTCCCAAATGCAGATCTTAAAACTTAAGCAGTCAGATTTGAAAATGGCTGTTAAATCCTGTTATGGATGAAATATCCTAAACTGAACAATACAAATGTGAGTTCTTAATTTGGAGGGAAGCCGAGATTTGAACAAAACTCAGGATTTTTTTTTTTTTTCTTTTTAAAGTTTTTAAATTTTGAATGTTCAGATTTGGGTATAAGATTGCAGTTAAATTCCCAGCTCAGTGGTAATTTACTATTAATCCTCTTCTCTGTTAATTCACTGGTCATTTCATTAGCCTTACTGCTTCCATTAGCTCAGAACCTTTTATTTAAGCATTGCACAGATTTTACCATATTTAATTTACAAGAATTGAGGAGATGAGTGCAGTGGGAAAGATCTCATTACAGAATATAGCAAACTGTTATGTAGCATCATGTAACATTTAGGCACTGTAATATAATTTAAGCAAAGTAATGTGACATTACTCTATTTTAAAGTTTTAGAAGAAAATGAGTGTTGGGTTATTTCACTGCAGAGAGAAATGTCACGTAAGATATTGAGGAAATAAATATGTAATAAAAAAATAAAATTAATACCAAATTTTACTTCTGTGAATGCATGAAGTCAGGGAAATCTCTGTGCTGATTGTGCACTGCAAACAAGAATCACAGTAAACAAGTCCAGCAGATTCTGCAAACAACATTCCAGTGCCAAGTTCTGAGATCTCACATCACCCACTAATTACCAGAGACATTTTACAGTTTTGTTTGAGAATTTATCCAAATATTGCAGCAGCATTCTCCCCATCACAGCTGCTGTGCTCCAGGCAGATGGACTACCTTAAAAGTTATACTTGCCCAATTAAATTCCTAAAGAAGCTTTAGAAAGCTAATCCTTTGTGTTTTAAATAAATGTAAAAAGCCCTTAAGGGTTTTATGAGAGCTCTCTCCTTTGGCTGTAGAGGCATTCGAGCTACATTCCTGCATCTTAATTTGAAAATTGCTATTTTAACTCTGTTGATTTTTAGCTACCTTATCATCCAATACTCTGGGTTTACTATGAATTGTAATGAACATTTTGGTGCTGTTGTTTATATTAAATCAAGCTGAAAGAAAGGAAATATATAGCTAGAAATGTTCAAATATTTGGACTGAAAACCCAGACTGGTGAGTTTCAGTGAGTTATAGGTGTCTGTTCTTGAGTTAACAAATCAGTGCAACATTGCCAATTGCTAAGTTTAAATAACATTTTCCCTTGCCCAGCATCTAATTCTTCATTCTTTCCTGACACAGCAATTTAAAGATCTTGTTTTGCTCATTATTCAGCATTGACTGAAGTAGGAAAAATCCTAAGGATTCATTTCATAGAAATGCTTTCAATTTGTTAGTTTATTTCACTTGTAAAGAAAATATTAAGTCAGTTTTAAATTAATATCTTGTAGTAATAGTGAGAGTTCAGTAGCAGAAATTTACTGGGGTTTAATGTTCCATGGCTCCATGACCTCACATCCAGCTCTGCAGCCTCTTCCTGCCCATCCCTTCCCCATCCCATGTCCCAAGGCAGTGCTCTGTGCCTTGGCTGCTCTGCTCCAAGAGCTCCCTGGGTCTGTTCCACTCTCTCCATCCCCACTTGGACAAGAGCCCTGTGAGGTGCTTCATGGTTCATCTTGTTTTTAAATAATTTCACATTTCATGTTCGTCTTTCCAGTGTTTTGAGTATGTGAATCTGACTGATGTTGCATTTTTTTTTTTTTGGCCTTGGCTGATACTGTCAAAGAAAATCTTGACTTCAAAGGTCTGCATGCTTTGCACACACGGTTCTTAGTGTGGTAGTTACTCCTCAGTGTAAACTTATCCTTGCTCCACTGAAATTGTATCCCAGGGTGTAACAGGTGAGCCCCCTAGAAAACACTCAGGTGCAAAGCCTCAAACAGCAATAGAGCTGCTTTTCCAATCTGGGGATTGTGGGTTTGAGTTCTTAGAAATGCACACACAGCTTAGTCAGACTGCCAGGCAGAGGAAGTTTGACAAGAAGGCATTTTTAAAATTTTTTTTTTCTTCCATCTTTCCTGCCTCGGTTTTCCCAATTTCTTCAACAGAGTCAAATGTATTTTTTTGGTTTATATTTCAGTTTAATGGCTGAAGCTGTGGGTAGAGAAATGCAGATGGTGAGAATAAATGGAGATTACAGGGAATTCATGGAGTGAAAAGCCATGCAGCAACAGACAGTGAGGATGTTGGAAGAGTGCAGATGTGTGAGAGTGGTGATTCTGGGGGTTTTCTGCAGTTTGTGGCAAAATTTACTTATTTAACATGGTTTTCAAACTCTTTCAGCTGCAGCTGGGCACCTTAAGTTTTCATTTGACAAGCTTGTTCAAAAAATAAATATTTTTCTCATAGTAGAAGTGTGTGATGTATTTTAGAATTTTTTTCCCTTATGCATGTTTTAAAAACAATATTTCTTGAAATTAAATGTTTGGAGAAAACCTTTTCAATAAATAAAGGAGCTAGGTAGAAGTTTATGGGGGCTTTCAGCAGTAAGATGATTAATATAATTTGCCTTCCACTTTTGAGCATCCACACTTTAAATTTCCCAATTCACTCTATGGCAGTGGGCTGGAACAAGGTGATCTTTAAGCTCCCATCCAACATAAACTGTTCTGATTCTGTGATGGTGACAGCTGTAATAACTGTAAGATAATGTATTCAGACTCAGCAGTTTCCTGTCATGTCTGATTTGTGGTTTGTCCTGTAGAATACAGATTTTCTATGATGCACATCTAGATGGACATTTTCAGTTTAGAGAGGCAGCTTGTTATATTTAATTATGGTTTGTGATTGGTAATATGTTGTTTCCTAGGTGGGAGATTCTCAGGTTCTAAGAAATTTGTGTGACTCTCACTTTCCCTTCATGTTGCAAATCTTTCCAGGGTTCCTAAACTCTTGCTGGGATCAGAGGCTGCATGTGGGGGCTGTTGTGAACTGTGTGCTTGTTGTGGCTGCAAACAGCCTGGCCACTGCAGAGCTCTCCTTCTATGCAGGTTCATTTTTCTAAACAAAAAATTAATATCTGAAATGCACCTTTTTCAGTTAACAAGTCTGAATTAAGTATTTAAGTGTGTTGGTTTGGATGTTGCTTTTGTTCCACTTCATTTTCTGTCTCCATCAGAAACTTCAGCAATAGCTGTTGGCCAAGCTGCTTAATTTAGTCATTGCTCTTCTTTGCATAAAAGTCATGTTGGGCTTTTTTCCCTCAAAATAATGAGAGATGTTGAGGATAAGTTTAGATATGCTTCTGAAGTCCCTGGAGACTGCAGTGGAACACACATCACCAGCTAGCAGGGAGAGCTAGATCTGGATTTGAAACCATTGGAATTGGATGATGCTGAAAATTACCTCTTTTTCCTGTCCTTCTTTCTTGCAGAGGGAAATGGATGGAAATGTGCTCAGAGTTCCAGAGGAACTGCATGCAAGGAGGCCTCTGAAGGGAATATTTTCAGATGAAAATGGGTGACAGATGCAGAGCCTATAAAGTAGAAACAGTCCCCCAGAAGTGCAAATTTGCAGCTTGTTGTGATACACAGGAAAAGCTGGCAGGGAACAGGAAAGATGAAACTGCTGAGAGAGATTTTTAAATGGCCTCTGTGTACAGGGGCCTGCTGTTGATCACAACAAGGAGTCTTATTGCTTTGGGTCCCACAGAACAAAGCATAAAGCTATTTATGAAAGTAAATGTGTTTATCATAAGAGGTGGAGTAATTTGTGGAATACAGTTTTGTACCAGGAGTTTTTTCCAGTGCACAGCTTGTCTAGTGTAATATTCTTCTACTTCTTACTCTAATTGGGCAGTACACAGAATGTTTCTGGTGGTGTGCATGGCCACAGAGGAGTTCTCTGGCTGTTCCTGCATGTGCTCAGTTTTCCCCTACTGCAGTGGCTTGGTAATGCTGAAGGAACTTTGCTTGAGCAAAAAGGACTGAAGAAGGCAACAACTTCTTTTACAAATCCTGCTGGTGGGTTTTGTAAGCCACCTCCAGGTGGGATCAAGTGACTGGAGAAGAGGATCTAACAGAGATAAGGAATACAGGGTAAGAAGGAAACTTGTGTCCTCAGAAAGGGAACATTTCAGTGATGGAAGAGATTACAGGATTTTGTCTCGGATTAATTTTACAGCAAGATCTGAAAATTACTTCAGGTTGGTAAGATGGGTAGAGAAGATGCTGTGATATTTACTGCAGCAGAAAATGGACTTAGCTAAGCAAGTTTTAGGGATGAAAATTGAGTGTGGTTTGCCTATAATTTGGCTGAGATGATGCAATGCCATTCCACATGAAGTGCTGAAGATGCACTAAGAGATAAAACCATGATGATCCCATTTCTAAAATAACTTTCAGAACCATGGTAGTTGAAATTCCTTTATTCTACTTCAATAAAAATGAAATTTCTTTTCCTTTGAAAAGATGATAGATTCCATTTGCTCTGTCAGAAAAAAAAAAAAAGGTCTTCATGGATTAGAAAACATTGTTATCTCAGTATTTCTTCTGGAGCATATGCTGGAAATTGTTCATGTCAGGAGGTAAGATACAAGTCCTGATTCACTTAAGAGGGAAGCATTTCAGTCACATATTTATATACAGACACAAGTTGGAATTTTTTTTCAGTGTTAGTTTGCAAAGATGAGCGTACTTAAAATTGAGAAATTTCCCTTGAAGAAGGGTTGAATGCCTACAGGGAGAGGGAAGTTATCCAATGTGACAGGCTGGTGAGCTGGAAAGTGTCCAAATAGCTGGTTCACAGCACAAAATTTCAGTGCTCTTCCTTGGATAAATCTTATCAGTTGAAAAAATATTGTAAGTACTTGATGTTTGGATCAAAGTGTGCACACATTTTACACATTCTAGGTTTATATTCAGGCTTAATCAAACATTACCAGAGCTGTATGTAGATCTGTAGGTAACCTGTGCACAGGCAGGTTTGCACCTTGTTCTGCTTTGCAGCCCTCAGCACTTGGTTAGAGACAGATAAGTTCATAAAAATTATCTTTTGAACTTTGTCTTTGGTTATCAATTATATTGACTATGCCTGTTAAAACAGCAAAACTTACTGTTATTCCCAAGTAGCAAACTTAAAAGCTGCATTTTCTTGGTTCCTGTGTGACAGGTTGCCACTGCCCAGCACCTTTCTCCTGTTGAGATGCTGCTACAAGAAAAACCATTTAAAAACAGTAGAAAGTGGTTTTAAAGACTGTGACTTCAACACTGGAGTTGTTTGCATCATTACAGTATTTATTTAATTCTAAAAAAAAGTTCTGAGTGTACTTGCTGCAGCACCTTAGCTTTCAGTTGGTTTGTAGGGTTTTTTTCCAAAAAATTTATCACTTTCAGATCAAGAATGACATGGCAAAGCTGCATGCAGAAGTATTTAGCAGTGTGCTGTGCTGCAGCTGTGTGCATTGCCTTGTAAGCACTGCGTGTTCACTTAGCATTCTTTAGGATCTCCAGAACTTTTTTTGCCACTTCAGTGTGTGGGAGTTTCAGTAAATGTAAGGAGTCAACTGTTACTGTCACTGGTGTCACAAACCTGGGGATTTGGGGAAGCAGTGAGAGCAAAGCCATGCCAAGCTCCCACTGAAGTGCATTATCCCATGGCTTCTGTTCCCTGAGTACTGGAACCTGCCTGGGAATATTGTGCCAGCTCTCATCGTGGTAACAGGGCTGGAATTTAAAATTCCATCCTGAGCCTTTTTTACCTGTGCTCCTCCAGCCCAGTGAGTGACATCAGGAATGTGAGTAACTGGATATTTCATCCTCCAGAGGTGGATTTTGTGCTCTCAGCTGAATGTACCTGGCTGTGCCTCTTGTGGAATGCTGGGTTTGAAAAACATTTTTGGTGTGGGGAATTGAGTTATGGCAGCTCAGACTGGGTCAGCAGCAACTGGCTGACAGTAAGGGCAGGAGAGACTGGAATTGTGCTTGTTGGCTTTGGCAGGGTGTCTGCAGAGACTGACACTTCCCACAGGCTCCCAGATTCTGGCACAAAAAGCTGCAGGTGGAGGAGAAGTGGAGGTTGGGTACAACGAGCTGGGGAGAAAATCTCTGATCAGCTGTGGCCACAGCTGTTCTCAGTGTCAGAGGAAGCTGTTCTCAGGCTGTATCACCCTGCAGTGCAGTCTGCTCAGTCAGTCTGATGCCTGGGCACATCTCCCCTTTAAATGTTTGCAAAGTGGAGCTGTGGTGTGATTGGCAGCAAGGTTGGTAGTTCAAGTTCTTGTGTGAGTTCTGTTTCATTCCATCCTCAACCTGTCAGGAGCCAGAATTATCTATTCTGGAGGGGGATTAGTGAGGAGCAGAGAAAGATAAACTTCTGTTTGTTTTGAGTCTCTGCTATAAGTAATTCTATATCAAAATACACCAGCCTGCTGATGTTGGAGAGCTCAGTCACATGAATTTTGAGGGGTTACATTTAAATAGAGAATTGCATGATAAATCTTTGCATGTTTGTTCTCTTCTTCTGACTTTGCAGTTGCATATTTTATATCTGGTTCATATCATCAATAATGAAGGCATTAAGGAAATTCAAAAGTCAGATTTATAAGACTTAGAAGTATTTGGTAAGAACACAATTCTTGGTATCATGACTTAACAACTTGGTAGCTTCATGTTATAATAGATTAATGGCAAGAGACAACAGAGGTGTTTTACTTGTGTTTACTTGGTCTGTTGTGCAATACTTCTTTTTAAATCCATGAGAAAGGCAGCAGGTTTATTCTTTTTTATGGACATTGTAAAGGTAGTTTCTAGAGTTGTGTTTTAAGTCTGCTTCACCAACTTATCCATAATTCTCTGTGACTTTATTCTGTCAATTTATACACCTCTTCTGCCCTGTATTTTTAAACAGTCTGCAGCTTAGTGTTGTTTGTGAGGTGCACAGATTATTATTATGCAGGGCAAGTGCCTTTATATTTGAATTGTAGCATCATTATTGCCTGACTACCTTTTCTAAAGGTAGAGAGAACTTGCTTTTGAAAAGCCTTGCTTTTTGTGAGGATAGGATTTGAAAGAACCCCACTTCATTTAATTATTTATAGCCTGAAAAATAATGTAGCCTTACAACTGCTCTCCAAGCTTTGCACCAATCCCCATGTAAGGAGCACCAGGAAAATGAAAGTTTATTTGCAGCTCATGCTTTGTCAGAGACACCCATTATAAGTTACAGCATTATTCCCATGTGTAGAATTATTTTATATTATTAAAATGTTTATGGCTAGATAGTGGTTTTTCTTCAAAGCAATGGAATAAAAATTGAGTCAAAACTTGTCCCACTGGGGTAAGACAAACAACTGGCTAATTTGTTCTTCACATTTGATTCAAATAATATTCTTTAATTTTTACCACTTTTTGGTGGCTACTGCTGGCTTGGGGCAGATAATGAGAGCTAAAATTGTCTCAGTACTAACAGGTACTGAGGAATGCTGGAATATGGAACATTCAAAAAAATGCCAAGCAACTTTTTCTCCTGATATTTAAAAGAAAATATGTGTTTCTTCTTTATCCAAAGCTTGTTTAGGTTCTCATGAAGCTGGAAACAGCCTGAGTTACAAAGGTATGGCACTCTTGGCTGGAACTCAAATGCCCCTGATGACTGAAGGGCTTTAGTGACCTGTTAAAAAACCTTAAAACTCAAAGGATGAATTTACAGTTTTTCTATCAACCTTGTAACTAAATATATCTCTATATTTGGCTCTTAATCTTGATAATATTTGTTATTTCTTAATATTCAAGAAATAGTAATGTAAATAATTTCTTCAATCTATCAGTTCTCCATGTAGAGAAATTGAGACTCTGCATTTTGAGGTCATTGTTGGAGAAGCCAAGGGCTGAGATTCAGTGGCTGGAGGTCTTTGGCCCAGAGCATAACTCCTACAGAAAGAGAGGATGAAGGAAATTCTGTGAAACTGTGGGGTCTTAGGAGGAGGAAGTAGTGCATGTAGTGAGATAATAATTATGATATTTGAAGAAATTCAATCCCATGGCAGAAAAAGTGAGATGATGACACTTTATTTTGTGTTGAGATGGGGAGAGAGAGTGATCTGGTGACACACTCAAGTATCACATAGATAAATTTATGTCCTGCTGGGCACATTTAGAATCATGGATCTTGTGTCTGGTCTGTCCTGGAACATGTCCAAAGAGCAAAGGGGCAATCTTGGTTTACAGAAGTAAATCACAAAAATGTAGATAAACATTTCACTCTCCTCTTGGGAAGGGTGATGCTTAACCTTGTTGAGTTTCTGAGATGGCACCACAGGGGGAGGGATGTGACCCTTTGATGGTCACTAAGGGAAAGATGAACATGCCTGGACACTCCAAGGGCTCTGAACCTTGCTGGAGAAATGAGCACCTTTTCTGGGCAACACAAGCTCATGTCCCAGTGATGCCAAGGGCAGAACAAAAACATTTTTGTTTCCTTGCCTTTCTCATTTCAGGTATTTCTCAATATTGGTACCTTACAACTGATTTGATACCTTGTATAAATTCAAATTTTATTTCTAGCTTACAAAGTTATATTTAGATAGTCAGAGAAGTTAATAATGGATGATACATCTAATAAATTTGCAGTGTCCTGAGCTGTGTGGCACCTGCTTGTCACTCAGGGTTGGGGTTTTTGGTATCCAGCCTTTACTGAGGCTGGCAGTTTGAAGAAGTCCTATTTGGGAACTGCAATAAGCCCAAAGGCTGCAGTGCATGGAAATAAGTATCTTCAAGAAATTTTTGTGTACTCAAATTATTTTTCCACAAGTGAAGGCAATTAATTTCAAAGAAGACATGCAGCATTCTGTACAAATTTATAGAAACTTCAGTTCCTCATATGCTTTGAAATATTTGAAAGTAATATGTAAGTTAATTGCATAAGCTGATGAATATTGGCTTAAATTCACTTTCCCTGTACTTTCTGATTCTCTTCTAAACATAAGGATGCAGAATGGCCCAAGTAATTGAGTATTTTACATGATTGTATTATCTCTAGTTAGAGAAGAAAAGAGCAATCTCTGAAGTAGTTACATAATATGGAATATGGCCTGCCCTGTCTCAAGAACAAAGATGACCTTTCATCTTTTTTGTATCCCTGGGATGATCTCCCAGGGACTGTTAGTGAAATATCAGCAATTTTATAGAAGTTCCTTCCTTCCCTCATTATTCCATATGAACACTGGGTTGCCTTAACGGCCCTGCAATGAGGTTATTTTCAGAAAACTGCAGTGTTTTTTATTTTAAAGAATAATTTCAATGTAAAAGGTCTCCTTGGGAATAGCTTCAGGTTTAATTTGGGTAAGTAGTAGTATGATTACTGCAAAATCCTGCAATGTAAACCAGTGTTATTAAGGCAAGTAAAACATAAAGCACATAGGTATGGTTGTGTCTCACTTCAGACAGGGCTGCATATGCAGTTTTTACAGTGTTTTCCAGAAAAAGTTAAACAAGAAACCAAATGAGTACCTTACCACAAAGCTGAGCCAGGCAGACAACCCAGAAGCTGTTGGAGAGGTTTGGGTTAGGGTTATCATGAATGTATTAGCTGCATAAAATTGTGTGTTTCAGGTTTTGGTTTGGTTGGTTGGTTTGTCCTGTAAAATTAATAAAACCAAAAACACCAACCAAAAAAAAAAACCAAACCGACAACTGAACACCTTAAAAAAATTGATAGAACCCGCAGAAATGTTGCCATGTGTAATCTGTCAAGACTGCTTTGTTATTCCCCTAAGTCCAGAAGAAGAGTTACAAGGCAGGAATGGCTCACTGGCAGCCTGAGGGCATGTGTACCCTTGTATAACAGGAATCGACCTAGTTCAGTGAGAACATCCTTTCCTTTTTAAAAAAAAAAATAAGTTTCATACGTTGATAGAGATGTTTGTAATTCTGGTGTCACTTGTTTTGTGAAGAGCTTCCAGAAAATCACAGCATTCTCAGAGCTATTTCTGCTGCAATAATTAAGATTTCTGTTAGCAGACTAACCAGGATTGTTTTCATGCCCTTTGCATGTCCCCAGGGTATCACATTTGTTTGCACATCAGGCTGTTTCCCTCCTTAGCTTGTCTGGAAACTCTGGTGGCCCCAACCTGTGGGGACACCACTGATGCAGGACTTGGAGCCAGCAGCAGGGGAATCATCTGAACAAGGGCAGCATTGGGGTTTTTCCTCAGCCCAAACCACTCTGCCAGCCCCCACCCACACCCTGCACTTTTACACTGCCCAGTGTCTTGGCCACCAAAGAACCTGCTGTGAAATCCTGGATGGTGTTCTTCCAATCCAGGAGAGTGCAAGTTCCTTTTTCTGCCTTCTCCCAAATCCCTGGGACCACATTACTGCTTTCCTGTTTTCATGCTTGGATGCTCTGTTCTAGCAGAGCATCTGTGCCTTGAGCTGCACAACCTGCTCCTGATGTCCTGGAACTCTCTGATTGCAGCACAGACTTCTATGATAACCTGGAAGGGGTAAAGGAGCTCCACTACTGCTCCTGTATCCCAAATTTCCTCCTTCTCATAATCATTTGTAATTATTTGCTAAACGTTACTAAAATATTTTAATGTTTATTGTATTTAACAGTATTGGAGGTCTTGTATTAAGACAAGATCAAATAAAAGACACTTTTACCTTCTGTGACTACAGTGCCATTTCCAAAAAGACAAATGGCCTTGATCTAGTAGTAAATGCTTTATTTTCATATTTTCTAAATATAAGAAAGATAATTTTCTTTAAAGGGAAATACTTCAGAAAAAAAAAAATACTCTCCATTACTGGATTCTTAACACTGAGCTCTGCAGTCTAGAAAATCTTGTTTTAAAATATAAAATATTAGCAGCTTCCCTTAAAACAAAAACTGAGCAGAACAAGTTACTTTTTTTTTTTCTTCTTAATGAACATGCTTTGAAAACTGATAATAATCTAAATGGAAAATTTGATTCCAGTCCCTCCAGCTTCCCAGACTCTTGCCTTAATATTATAATCTTGCAGCCATAGTTCAGAGAGTCTTTGACCAGGAACCACACAATAGATCACAAGGTCCAGGTCTGGGAAGCT
The DNA here is from genome assembly GCA_030060385.1 of Muscicapa striata striata. Lineage (NCBI taxonomy): Eukaryota > Metazoa > Chordata > Aves > Passeriformes > Muscicapidae > Muscicapa > Muscicapa striata. The sequence goes on along the minus strand of JAREIS010000050.1, from coordinate 4,770,968 downwards.
ATAATGGAACATTCAGCTGAATGGCTTTATGTTAATAATTATGGGAGAAGAATTGGTTTATAAAACACACCATAATGATGTTGTCAAGATATATCTCTTCAAATATCTTGGTAGTTCTTTTGACTGTGTGATGGTACAGCATCTACCAAATGCTTGTTCTGTCCCTCACCTCTATGGAAGTGAAAAGACAGAAAATTTCCTGCTTCACACCAGGTCCTTTGGTGGCATTTCAGGGGAGGACCTGAACAAAGATGACACCACCAACCATGATCTAAGAGGCTTTTATGAACAGCTTCAGTAGCACAGTCCTGAAGCTGCTATTAAACCCAATAGCACTAATATGGAAAATATAGTGGAGGTGTAGGTTTAATGGTTCTAATCATCACCTTTTCTCTGTGTGTGTTGTTAGATATGTACTGATGCTCCCACACACTCTGTATTGCAGTGAGTAATCATAAAAATAAGAGACTATAAGACTGCTCAGGTGATGCAAACTCTAAATATCAGAGGCATAACAAATGATACTTCTCTGGCACTCTCATTGATCAATTTTGCTTTTATAGGTGTGTGTGATTCTGCTTTTGTTTGTTTCCTGCTAGGGCTGCAATTCCCTGTATCTACACTCATCATTTCAGTTTGCTCTGTTCAGGAGAAGGTGCTGGCACCCTGGCTTCTTAGCAAGACAATCTATTGGAATGAAATCCTGGTTTTGAGATGAGGAAAAATAAATCTCTGCAAATAGCCTTGAATATTTTGGCTGTAAATCAACATGAAATGTCCTTTTGGCACACAGTCATCATCCCCAGAAGGAGTTCAGGTGGTCAGATGATGTGGCACCACAAAATATTTTGATAATCACGCTTGGGAAATTGTTGAAAACTGTTTGGAGCCCAGATTGTGTTTGGGAAGAGAAAACTGTTGTAACTGAGTGCTGTTACATCAATACTCACACATTTTTCTGAGGATAGTTTACATCTGGGGTTTTTCTGGGAGTTTTAATTTCAGAATTTCAGAAGTACATAATCTTTTGTCAGAGGGATTTAATGCCAGGAGAGCAGAGATGCCAGCTTTTACCATGCTGGGGAATTTTCCAAACAGCCAGGAACAGGAGTTCAGTCTTGTCCCATTGTTTTTTAGGATTCAGAGGCTCCTGGATTGCAGTAACTGAGCAGCCAAGGGACAGTCACACCCCTGATGGAGCTTAAGCCAGGGAACTCTGGAATTCCTCATCTTTTACAGGCTTTTGACTGGTTTTTCTTTTTCTCATTTAAAAAATGGAAGAAAAACCAAGAGCTAAAATAATCCCTGATGTAGTTATTCAAAGGAATTTCAACTCTCATCTTCATTCTACTTTTATTGTAAGTATATAATGAATCCAGCTCTTGGGCTGATGCTAAGTTATTAAAGGAGTATTCCTTATTCTGCTAGAGCACAGGGATAACATGTTAGAATCTCCCTAAAAAGTACAGATTAGCATATGCACACATAATTGATGCAGACAATGCTATCTGGGAAGTTTCTATCTGTATATTATTAGATTTTAATACATTTTATTTATATTATGTTACATTATAATTGAAATTCAATCAATTTGGATATAAGTGACTTCCCTTGAAGAGACCCACACCTGAGGAAGATGCATAATTGGCTGTAGGTTGTGGATTGGAGATTGTGTGCATTGTGTCCATCACATTCTGTAATTTTGGAGTTTCATCCTTTCATCTTTGTACCTCTATTTCCACAGTGTTTTCTTCCATGGAGAATTCTCCATGCTTTCCATTAAGCAACCTACCCAAAATTCAGTATGAAAAGCTCTCTTTAGAAAGATTTTGGGTTTTGCTATGAATTTTTTGTTTTAGCCCATTACTCTGCTAACTCGACTCCAAGATTTTTTCAAGCTTAGAAGTGGAGCCCACTGTTACAAAACAAGAAACTTAAAAAATTAGAAACTTAATAAAATTAGAAACTTAATAAAAGCCCCTACTGAATATCATTTAAATACAAAAAATATTTCAGATGTAAATTAAAACTGTTCTAACAGTTTCTAGTTGCTATTAATCAATCCTAAACAAACACTGTGGTAGATTGGTTAGTGTAATGGATGTGTTTTGTTGGAAAATTATTTTTATTGGGCCCTATTCTCTTCATAAGATCTATTTAAAAGTAAGAAGGAAGTTTCTGGAGTGAAATTACTTTCAACAGTTTTAAACAGAACTATTGTGATAAAGCTTTGTTTTAGCCATTCGCAAGTATATTTTATTAGTCTCATCTCTGATCAAGTAGTTGAAATTTAATTTAATTTTTCTGTCTTCAGTAAGTGCAGCTGAAAAAGAACAAAATCAAATAGAGTGATATAGTTCTGGGAAAACAGGAGGTGGCTCTGTTTCACTTTAAGGAAGTGAATCATCATCCAAGACATTCAAATTTAAAGTACATGGCTTAGCAATAAAAGATGTTACTGCACTTTGAAGAGCTTGGATTGCTCAGTTCTGCTCTTTTTGACCCCGGGGTTGCAGCTGCTCTGTTCTGCTCTGCACTCCCCTGTTGCAGGAGTTGGTTCTCTCTCCTGGCTGGGTTGGTTCCTGCTGTTGCACATCTGGGCAGGGAACTCTTCCCCCAGCCCCTGTTTCACTTCCTGCAGGTTCCCAGCTTGGTTTCCAAATGGAACCAAACCCAACGATTTCCAAATGCAAGTTCCCAACCTGGTTTCTTTCAAATGAAGAGACTGGCCAATCTTTGTTACAGTAAATAAACCATGGGTGATATTTTTAATCTTACTCCTTGCCTGTATTCCGTGTGCAGTTCCCCAGTTTCTCAGGAATGCTGACTGCATTATCCCTAGGTGGGAATGAGTGCCCTGGACCCTGGGCAGGACCAGCCACGCTCTGCCTGCTGGGCTGCCCATCTGCTTCAGAGCCACTCAGGCAATGCAGCAGCACCTGGAATAGGAATCAGGGAAATGAGCAGCCTGACAGCCCCAGGACAGGGGGTGTCCCAGTGGACATCTCATGTGCAGGACAGGAAATCCTTCTGGCCAGGCTGGGAGTAGCTCAGGTGCTTGTGGGGGAGGCAGGCAGTGGGATGCAGAGGAAGAGGGAAAAGCTGCACAGATCCCTGCAGGCAAAGTGGGGAGATTGCACCTGATAGAGCAGAGCTGAGATCAGGAGTGTCACAGCAGTGAGGAGGAGAAACAGATCTTTTTTTCTTTTTTTTTTTTTTTTTTTTTTGATAACTGAGCTCTGGACTAGTTCAGTTTCCAAGCAATGATTGCTCATTCCAAATCACAGCAACACAGAAGAATCCCAGAATATTCTGGGTTGATCATTGAGTTCAGCTCTTTAGGGAATGGCCCATACAGGTATTAAACCCACAACCTGGGCACCATGCTCTGACCAGCTGAGCTCAGCTCAGTGCCTTCTGACCTCACTGATTAATGTTATTCATAATTTATTTGTAAATATGCCTTGAAGATGAAAGTTAATATTACAGGAAAAGTAGTAAATTACACAACTGTGTCTGAACACAGACTTAAGCAGAAGTTAAGTCAATTATGGTGGAGTGTTCCTATCAACCAGAGACAGTAGCAGAAATTCTGGAGTGGATTTATGGCACAAAACCAGCCAAACATCAAAACCCAGCAGCAGAAAAAACATTGCAGAAATGAAAAATCTTGCTTTTTGGGATATTGCTGAAAAATCAGTACAAAGTTAAAAATACACTCCTGTAAAAGAAAAAAAAGCCAAAGATGGCAAAGGATATAATCCATTAAAACCAAGCTACTTTTATGTCCTACCATGAACCATTATTTTACTGCTTTTATCTATGTATGGAAAACTCTTGAATGAAATAATACTGAAATTGTTGGGTTTGTCTAACTTGTAACATCTCAAAATTGCACAGAACCACTGCTGTTCCTCTCATTGTGTTAAAACATTGTTCTGTCTTATTTTACCTGCTAGTCTGCTGCTTTTATAGTTGTACATCCTCTCAGCTAAATCTTGTGAATGTAAAGAAAAGGGTAGCACAAGCTAAAACAGCCCAGCATGTTTTCAGTCAGAAACCCAAGGCTGTCACCGAGATGGGGAAGCAGGATGCTGTTCAGTCAGCTATAAAACACAAGGAGACAGAACCAATGAACTGTATGAATGTCTAAATGGGAAATTAAAAACTCAGACCCACTAAGAGTAGATGAATGTTACTGTAAATGAATTCTCAGTACCATGTGCTTGCTGGCAAGCTCCAAGTCTGGATGGATGGGGAGCTGTTCCCCATTTCACACGTGATGGATACTCGAGGTTGTTGCATAGCAGCCTGTCCTAATGTTTATGTATTTGTGCCTTTCCAGCTCAAAGCTGTACATTTTAGGGCTGCACATGCATTGGCAGGGACATCTATTTCTGGAGAGAAACAGAACTACTGCATTAGCAATTCACTTGAAATTCTGCTTATTTTTCCTTTCAGACTGGTATTGTTTAGTATTTGCATAATATGATCAAGATGTTTGTCTCAACCTGTGCCACAGTTCTCAAAGTTTCATGGGATTTTCTGAGGAACTGTGGTTTCAGGTTGCTGTGGTTTTTTGTGGCATCACTGAGCATCTTCCATACTTGTTTTCAAGTTGCTCTTTAGCTCATGACAAGGAAACAGCTTGATGACTCAATGATTCTGTGAAGACTGTATTTTTGGAGACCTTCCCAATAACAGGCTTGTGGTACAATATAAATATTGATGGTTTTTAACATTCCATTAAAATTAGGGAATGGTTGGTTTTTCTTTAATTACACTCAAGACGACATATTTATCACTTTTCCTCCAGAAAGATGTTTGTACTTATCTCTGAACAAAAAAAAAAAAAAAAAAAAAAAAAAACACCAACCAAAACAGAACTCTTTGGCCCAATGAAACTCTTGGTCACTCTCTTTTTGTGCATTATTTTTAAAATTACTGTTTCTAACATGCAATGAATTTTTAAACTTCTGGCTTATCCTAAAATGGAGTTCAGAATTAAATCTAATCTATGACTGCTGCAAACACCACAAAAATGCTGGGTAGTTTGAATAAGTTTCTTTGCCCCATACAGAAAGCTGTGTGTTAATGAAGCATCATTAGTGTGTCACAGGTGGTGAGGATGGTGCAGAGCTCCCCTTACCTCACCCTACAGTCAGGGTGAGCACAATGAGCACATCCATGTGGATTTTGTGTTTACACTCAGGCTGTGTGTTGGTAAACACACCCTCTATTAATGAGGGTAAATGCTACTTAAGTGCCTACATTAAATAAATATTCCCCTGAGCCCTTCCAGAAGTGCTTCTGCATGAGGATTGCCTACCCTGCAGCCACTGAAACCCTTCTGCTAGATTACATCCAAATGTAGCTTTATTCCATGGCATCTCTGTTGTTTTCCCAGTGCATTTGCCTCATCCTTTTGCTGCTGCTCTATTTGAAGTTACTACGGCAACCTGTCACCATCTGCTATTATAAAGTGTGCTGGGCTTTAGTTGCTAGGTGTTGAAGTTTGTCATCTTACTCATATGATCCTGATGTTCCTCAGCTGTTTCTTTTCCTGTACATGTTGCATCCACAGCTAATCTGCACTTTTTCAGCAGTGCAAGAGATTCCACGTCTTCCTGCTTGACCTAGGAAGCCCTGTTTGTTTTACAGAATAAATACTTGGTATATACTCAACCAAAACATTTCTTTCACCTTACTCACCACTTTGCAGTGTTTATACTAAACCTAGCACTTTATTTCATTTATATATGGTATTAATTATGGGGGAATTTGAATGTTTCCTGAACATTTTCTCCTCTGTTTTATTTTCATTTGACTACCTATTTACTCGGGTTCCTGCTCCTGACAGCAGTACAGTATTCATACTATCAATTTTCCTATATCTTTACACATTTTTGTAAAGTCTGACAGTAAATTGGATAATTAAAAAAGTAGAATTCAGCGCTGTTTCTGTTCTGGGTTCTTTTGTGTTCATAAGAAAATTAATGTATTGAAGTTGGGAAATATTTTATTAGATCTCTTTACAGTCATGCAGAGGTGTTTCAGGGGTTTTTTTCTGTTTATATTGTCTCAGCAGTCAAGTGTTTACTTTGATACATTTATTTTTTATACATTTGACCTAGTTCTAATCAATGTTTTCTGCTGTAATTCACAAGCCTGAGCACAGCTAAAATCATTTGCTAGGATTCTACCTGAACTTCACCTTGTCTGCCTCAGCCTTTTTTATACTATTCAATCCCTATGTGCAAAGTTTGATTTCATGAAATAAGTGTTTTAATAGACTGCTGTGTGATTCTGAATTTCTGCTGCCCATCCTGTGAACACTCAAGCTGTGTCCAGGCACAAGAGTTGGTTCTTGTGCAGAACTTTCTGTATTCACGGGCAGTTTATGCTCTTTGCACACTCCATTAAGAGGCACATGAACCCCAAAGGAGAATTTCAGTAAATGCAGAGAGATATTTGCAGGTTTGATCACAGCTGTGGAGAGCCCTGTGTTATCCTTCAGTTCAGACTGGCAGAGCTGGGGGTGCAGGGGCACTTCAGAGATCTGAGGCTGCCTCTGAGAAGTGAATATTTTCTGCTGCCCTTTGGGGATTAGGAGGGAGGGGCAAGATTTAAACCTATAAAGATACTATCAGATGATTTCTGATAGTTGAGATCGCTGGCAAGAAAACGATTAAAGATCAAACAGTATTTGTAATTCCCTGCTTTACAGTTACATGGAAAGGATGGAGGAAGTTTGTGCAGCAAACCATCTTTACTGACACCTTTTTTATTCTCATTCAGTCTGACTGGTGTGAATTTGACAGGTTTGATGTGAGGTCCTGGCCAGCAAGATGTGATCTTTGCTTATGGCTCTTTCCAAGCCTATTATCTGTTAATTTTAAAATCACCATACCGAGTCACTAAGGCATTTGTGCTGTGCCACGATCACAGACATAGCTAGGCACATTGTTTGAAGTTGGTTTTAACAAAAGAAGTAACCTTCTTAAAGTCTTTATGCCCTTAAGCCTCATAACACATCTATTCAATGGTTGTGAAGAAATGTTGCTTATTTCAAGCAGTGATTATTTAACTTGAGCCCAGAAAGGCATTCAGTGGTGAATGCTTAACTACTAAAAATACGAGCTGCTTTTCATGTCAATTCTCCCACTTCTGCCCAGAATCTTTTTTCAAAATCAAGACATGAGAAGAAAACCCCCACACAATTTCAGTACCGAATCCTTTGCAATTCATTATTCCTTTCAGCTATGCATTTAACACCACAGCAAAGATTTGTCTGCTCCAGAACTGTAAAAGTGAAGTACTACTGCAGGAAATCCAGCATTTCTTTTAGAAGAGCATCAGTACCCGAGAACACACGATTTCTTACCTGAAAGCTTTTGGTTTACCTGCAGAAAATGAGTCTTCTTAGCCTTAAAAAGTAGGCAAGGCTCTCACTAGCACTAAGGTCACTCCAAAAGAAGGTAGGATAGGTCCTTTAGGTTGTGATTTCACTCTTTGTATGCAAGAAGTGTGCTGGGTCTGCTCACGTAGGAATAAATAAATAAAGCCCCGGCAGCACAGAGCGGAGAGCAGCTCGTGGAGGGAAGCACAAGACCTCTAGTGGTGACAGGCAGCAGCTGAGACAGGGACTGCCCCTGCTCTGGAACGGGGACAAAATGGTTGGGTACCACTGATGTCACAGAGTGACCCCGAGCATCCCAGCACCACCACCTGCACACCCAGTCTGGGCACCCCCCAGCAAAAGATCCAAGGGAAATTATTTTTAAATTTAAAAATTTAAAAATTATTTATTCTTTAATTAAATAATTTAAGGAAAATATTTTGCATGCTCATCAGTTCTGTTGTTGAAATAAAATCAAAGTGTCGAAAGCAGTTTTTAAACCGAGGATTTAAACTTCAGCAGATTAAAAAGAATCACTAAAGAAGAATCTTCACAGTCTTAAAGGAAAAGTGCAAATTATTAAACTCACTATTATTGCTTGGGAAAGAAACAGCTTTGTGACTTTCAGTAACTTACAGGGAAAACTCAGGGCTAGAATTCATGTTGTATCTTTCAGCATTTTGACTTTTGGAGTTGAGAAAGACTAAATACTTCCTTTTGAGGAGGTTTGAAAAGTTTTGAGATGTGAGGGTCATAATGTTCTACAGAAGTTTGAGAGTTCTCTAATAGCTGCTTAAACACCTGCAGAATGTAAGAAATAGTGTTTCTTGCACTATTTCTTCCTGTGAATAATAGAATTACTAGAAGTTTTTGATTCTAACATATTTTCTTCCCATGAATTCCAAACAGAAGAATCCTAGGGAACATCACATGCCTTTTAGGAGTCTTAAGGTGCTACTGAGTTGTGCTTTATATAAGAAGCTTTCTTGTCACAATGTGTGTTTTCATGTGGTGCCTCATTAATGATGCAGCTTTCTCACAGGAGCCCATCCCTTGCCAAGGCAGCTTTGGAATAATCCTTTTGGAGTTCTTACTTTGTTTCTTTTCATCTGGGCTCACCAAAGCTTGAATATTATTTATTTTTACATACATAAAGGGATTTTTCAGGCATTTCACATGCCTCAACTTTAGAAGGACTACAATCCAATGTCTTAAGTAATCAACACATTGATTCTGCCTGTTTTGCTTTCAGAGTCATTTTGTGGCATGCATGACAGCAATCCTAAACCAGATGAACGACCAGCATTATTCAGTGTACATTGAAACTTTCCAGACAAGTTCAGAACTAGTGGTGAGTACTAAGTGATCGTTACAGTGTTTGATTCCCTGTGAGAAATCAGTAGATTTGTTTTTTGGAGTTCCTTGTGCGATTCTTCCTAGAATGAATTCTGTTGCTGTATGTTTTTTGCCTCTGTGTTATTGCACTGCCTCCCTCTTCTAATGGTGGCACTGGACAACTCTGTACCCAGAAATTTGGAAAGAAACAAATTTCTCTGTTTATCCTGGCACCAAGGTGGTAATGTAATGATCCAGAATTAGTAATGGGATCTTTGTGCGGTACTCTTTTGAGGAAGGGGAAAATAAAAAGAATAAACCCACAGCAAAACCTATCTTCAATTAGTTAACATTCCCTCCACACTTCACACGTGGTGATCCATTTCCATTTTCATTTTCACTATTGAGTCTACACTCCTTTATATTTATTTATATTTATATTTATTTACTCCTTTATTTACACTCCAAATAACATTGTAAGCTAAATGCAATAAATGCCCTATTCTTGTAGTGCATCCTTTTACTGCAATTGTTTCTGCCACAATTTAATGGTACCAGAAGGTTTCCATAGTTCTTTGTGTGTCCTTTTGCATTCCTGATGTAGCTGTCAGGTAAGGCAGGGTAGTGGCACAGGTCTGGATTCCATCTACAGTTAGTCCCTGGAGGCAATAGCTGCACTTGTCAAGAGCTGATCACTTTCCTTCCTTTCTTAAAGTCAGAATGGTGCCATAACTGAAATTTTAAATGTGGACCAAATGGAGTAAAAAAATGAAAAAATCCTGTATTTTTCAAACCTATTCCTTCTTATGCATAGCGAGATTAAGTCATAAAAAATATCAAACTTTATCCAGAAGTACTACAACTTTTTCTTGCCATTCATTTATGCCTTCTATTTTCTGAAGACCCAAGTACAAAGACTTTAATGTAGTGGCTTTTAGCTTCCACTTGGAATATGGGACTGCTGCTCTACAGGGCTTTGGCTCCAATCTCAGATTTACTGATATCACCAGGAGTTCTTCTCCTGACTTCACTGAGAGCACAGTGGAACCCCCCATCCTGTCTCCTTAAACACACAGAAACACTTCCTGTGTGTTACACAGCCCTGGCCTGACTGCATTCTGTTGTTCCAGGACTTCTTGATGGAAACGTTCATAATGTTCAAGGATCTCATTGGGAAGAACGTTTACCCCTCGGACTGGATGGCCATGAGCATGGTGCAGAACAGGTAAAGAGGGGAGCACAGAGCTCCTGTGCTCTGCTTGTGGAGAGGGACTCAATTCATAGCCTACAAAACATTTTTCAGTGCAGTGTAGGATTACTTTATCATTCCAGTCTGGGGAATTCCAAGAAGGCATCCTGAAACATTCTGAAACAATCCATTAAACAGCTTGTTGTCTGTGCTTTAAGTCCACTTAAAATGGAAAGGGAAAATGCATTACTTTTTAAAATTTATTTGGATGTTACCTTTACTGCTGAACTTATTCTGCCTTCTTGTTTTCAAATAAATACGTTGAGTTTAGATGCTGGATTGTGTTACCGAGTGAATATACTTTTAAAGCAAGACTTCTGTTGACAGTCACCTGTACTATCTTTATTTTAGTTTGGTAGAGGTGGTGGTAACACTGAGTTTTCTAGAGGTTGCAGAGGGACAGGTCCCAGAGTTAAGTGTCAGAAGTGCATAGGTTTGAATGATTTTAGTCCGCAGACGCTGTTTGTTTGAAATGTCAAAATTACACAATTCTTCCACTTCTATAATATATAAAAAGAGAGGACTGAGGATGCTCAGTAAAGTTGATGTCTCCTTAGTCTTGAGGAAAAGATTTGTCAATAAAATTTACAGTTTTGTGATATCAGATTTTGTACAGATTTTGTAATATTTTGTACATCACAGGGGTTTCATCCCTCTTGGTTTTGTCTGAGTCAGTCTTTGGCCTCTCAGGTGAAATCAAACTCCTTGCACATTCTTATGTTGCTGCTGCTGAGATTGCAATTAGTTTTGATGTAGCAAGGATTACTCTACAAAACACCAGTTTAGTACCTACAATCACCTGGCACATCAAACTTTTTATATGTAAAACTGTTCCTCTTATCTAGAAAATGCTGTTGACACCTGCATTGTCCACAAGTATGGGATTATTTTATTCTGTGAGAGTGGAAAGTGTCTGTCCTTGGTCAAAGAATGTCTTTGGGGTTTGGGGCTTCACCTGGTGGTGTCTGTATTGCACCAGGTCCTGACATTAAAAATCACTTTGGGGGACTGTATGTGTGTTCTTGTGCCTCCTAATGACTCTCAACTCTGTGGACAAGTTGTTCCAGGCAGGTTTTGTTGCTCTAAGCTTTATCCTGTGTAAATAAATAAGTCAGCATTAAAAAAAAAAAAATTTAGAAGCTATTTAATAGTTCTCCTGTAAACACATTGCTTACCTAAAATTACTTGGCACTGTTTATACTCCTTGATTATGTTGCTGTTTTTGGGATGCATAAGGAAATGAGTTATTGATCTTACTTTATGTCTTAATTTTATGTTATATCAACAACTGAGAAGGAGGATTTTTATTAGTCTTTATAGAGATTTGGTTTGGTTTTTTTCTTTGTTTGGGTTTTGGGGGTTTTTGGGTGGTTTTTTGGGTTTTTTTGTTTTGTTTTTTTTTTTGTTGTTGTTGTTTTTTGGGTTTTTTGGGTTTGTTTTTTTTTTTTTTTTTGGAATGGATGTTCTACAAAATAAATTGAAGACTAATTTAGTTTTCTAGATTTGCCTTGTTAACATTCTTTACCACAAACCAGAGAAGTAGCAGAGGAAAAAGTCACAGGGGATCAGGCTTAGGTCTCTTATAATAACACAGAGAGAAGAAAAGACAATTAAAGCAAAACCCCAGCAAACCAAACACAAAAAATATCAGCACAGTGCAAGTTTTGCATTCTCCATTCCCTTGTTGTGATCAGGAGGCTCCATGCAGGCTTTTTCCTCCCTGGGGGAGGTGTTTTGCCTCGAGTCTCCCCTTTCAGCATTTGCAAAGACCTTGGGGAGGGCTGTGGGCACATCTGTGGTGTGTGGTGTCCCCTGGGCAGTGGCAGGGTGTGGCTGGTGTCACCTCAGGGTGTGCAGCACAGCCTGGCTCTCCTGCATGGCCCTGTGGGTTCTGTAGCTTGCAAGGAAAGTGGGACTTGGGGGAGTTTTGCTGTAGGAGGGACTGTAGCACAGAGATGTGAAATCAGTAATTTACAGAGAGCAGAGGAGAGGGAAAAATATCACCAGCACTGCAGGTCTGGTCCTGTTTGCTGGGCTGGACCTCCCAATTCCTGTTATCTGGAAGTAAAAAAAAAAAAAAAAGCAGTGCCTGAATAATATCAGGGATATTTCAGCTAAAATTGGATGTCTGGTATAGGTGGGGGCACACAGTGAGAGAACAAATTCTTACAGGATCCAAAGGAAGGGAGAATGGGCACATTCTTGTCCAGGAGAAATTCTGGTTGGGTGACTTGAAAGAATGGGAGTAGAAGCTCAACTGACTAAACTTCTTGAGCTTTGCCTGTATCAGGATGGAATGATTTAACTCCAATGACTTTAAATCCCCATGATAAACAATGTGTTCTTTGCTTCCCAAGCAGGCTCAGCCCAAAGCACTTTTGAGGGAGGCAGAACCTGTGACAGACAGTACTCAATGAGCAACAGAGAATGAAAAGGGGGAATGAATGAAACAGTGAAATAGCTTTTCTTTTTCCTGTCCCCCCCCCCATTAACAGCAAGAGGGAAAGAACACTTTTTTATGGCTGGGGCAGAACACTTTGGGAAACAGTAACATCATCATTGAGGTCATGAGAATATAATATCTGAGTTGTTTTTGTGATCCTCCGTGGTGGATTTAATTAACTTTTGTTCTAATTAAAGTTGCTTACTGCATTCTTCTTATTAGTTACTACTGCTTGTGTGGGCACTTTATTCCACTCATGACACTTAAATATTGGCTATTAACTTATTAAAAGCCGTAATTCCTAATTACATGGCATTTGTGGGGAAATGCTCGGCTGGTTTAGGTAATACCATATAGTCTGTTTATCTTTCAGCTGTTCATAATTTTAATTTAGAGAGCTATAATTTCTCCCAGGAAATTCATGTACTTTATTGTCAACATGAAGTGCATGGGGAGTCAGATTCACTGAGTGAAAGGAACACTTAACAGGGTTAGCAACTACAGGGAAAGTGTTCCCTTCCCTTCCCTTCCCTTGTCCTCTGGGCTTTGAAATGGTAATTCCTCACCGGGAGTCTGAAGTATTTCATCTTATCATAATTAGTACCTAGGATCAGTTTGGTTGGTGTCCAGTGTGAAGTGGCTTAGTGAGCACTTTGTTTGTTTGCACATCCAATTTGGGTTGATTTTTGAACCTTGCCCACATTGTTTTGAGGTATTTAAAAATAAATGGAAACAGGGTTTCACTAGCACATTTCAAGGTCAGATCTTACTTGCTGAAAAAACTCCTGCAAGATAACACTGTAGGGTATTTTCTAACACCAGTAGCTCAGCTTTTTCTAAAATATGTTTTCATTACCTATGTATCTGAGTGTTTTCAGACATCTGTCAAAGTCAAGTCTTCCCCAGTGCTTTTTAAGTCTAACTTGAAAGGTTTAGCACCGCAGGTATTTGGCAAAAGAGCTGGAATTGTTGTCAATTTTCTTTCATTATACATACTAAAAATAGCTGCTTACTTGCTGATGAACTGCTTTGTAACACCCTCCAGACGTGGCTCTCATGGAGCTCACACTTGGAGCACTGCTATTAATTCAGCCACAGCTCAGTGTGCCTTCAAATCAGTGTCACCTGCAGCCCCAGGCACCTCAGCACTTCCCAGCCTGCAGGGTTATCCTGCTCCTGGCCAGGCAGCAAAGGGATGCTGAATAAATTCCTTTTTGGTGCCCAGCAAGGACTTTAGGACTTTTTGTTCAAGAGAGGACAGGAGGAATTCCAAGCCTGGGGGATTTTTGTGGGGTTTTTTTTTTCAGAGATCACCAGAGAATGGCTCTGTGGCTCCTGAAAAACTTGTTTTCCACATATGGATGCATAGTCCTGAACACAAGCTTGGAATAAAGTGTTCAAGGCCAGGTTGGGCAGGACTTGGAACAGCCTGTCCCATGGCAGGGGGTGCAATGAAATGAGCTTTAAGGTCCCTTCCAACCCAAACCATTCTGTGATTCAATTAAATCAAGTTGAAAGGGAGGAAAATCTCAAATTAATTAAAATATTTGAGCTGCTTCTCAGTCTTCCATTTATCTGTTGGTGGAAATAAAACTTGTCATATTTTAAAAACAAACAAAAAACCCATACCAACCCCCCAATGAATAGTTCAGGTTAGTTTTACCCTGAGAGCTGGTTCATTTATGTAACTAAGGTTGGATGATGGTGTTATGGTTTATTTTGTGCAAATAAGGCAGAATTTAGAGGACTGATCTGCTGCATACAAGTAATTCTTTTCTTTGATCTTGTTTTCCTCTGCAACTTTTGACTGATTTAAACATCTTATAGAAATGCCATTGTTTTTATATAGGCTTGAATATTCAGGGGAGCAGAATATATTTATACATAGGCTTATGGCATATTGCAGAACCTTGTCATTTTAATGTATGAAAAAAATATTTTAAGCAACAAGTATAAATGTGTAACATTCTTTTATGCACAGTTCCAGAAAGGGGTAAATAAGGTATTATAACAAGTGCAAACAAATGTTACTGTTTAGTCATTGATTGAATTGTGTACAGGGATAGGATGTGTCCTTGGACAGTTTGGCTTTGTTATGAGACTAAAAATGTCCTTGTTGAAATACAGTTTCCCTGTTAATATAGAGTTCCTTTCAGAGGGAAATTTATTTATTTTGTTGTTGTTTCCCATGCTGGGGTATTTGGTACACAATGCCTCAATGTTCTCAAATTTCTGTCTCCTGCCCATTAAATCCAGATTCTTCAGTTTCCTCATTGTCTTTCTCAGTCTCTACAAAAGTGAGAGTTTGTAATCAGGGAAATGACATCAACAATAGCTGGGGCAATGGGGTGAGAGCAGGGGCAGTGCTTTCCCTGTGGGCTGTGCTTTGCTCCCATGGAGAATTTCACTTCCAGCTGTGGCTGATCCCTTGTGCTCTGCCTGCAGCTCCCAGCTGTAAATGGGGTAACTGCACCACCTGATTAGTGCCTTGTCTTCATTTTCTTCTGTCTTCACTCAGAGTCAGGATTAAAAACAAGAAGGACATGAATTTTTTGTGTTCAGGCTTGGTTGTTTATTAAATCTTGTCTAAAGTACAGAGAGTTCAGAAATACTTCTAGCTACCAGCTAAAAGTGAGCAAAATGGAGGTGAATCTAGCTAGTGACAGGGTCTTTTAAAGCTAACCAGTCCAAAAGAGAAATGAAACATATATTATTTATACTTATGACCCAATAACCAAACTCCTGTGACCCACAGTGCAGCACAACCAAAAACTACTACCTGAAATCATGAAGAAGGGAGAAGACAGAAATAAACACCCAAAATCCTCCATCTTGTCCCATACCTATTACTTTATTCTAAAAACCCTAAATTCCAAATCCTTCACCATGTGAATGCACACACTTCTATTTAACTGCACACCCATGATTCCAACTCCATCACTCAAATTTGGGAGCCTTCTCCAAGGTCAAAAGCAGTGTTCTCCAGGGGGTCAGTGCCAGAAAGCACAGAAAGCTCAAAACTCCCAGGTTTCTGGGTTCCAACACCCAGCCTGGCACAAAGAGTCACTTCCACCTGCAGGTGCCTGGCTCTGCCTGTGCCAGTGTCACCTTGCCCTGCCATCCCCTGCACCCTCCCAGCACCAAGGTGCTCCTCCTGCACCAACTCTGCATGCTGCTGCTGGTTGTGATCTGTGCTGTGGAATTAGCTGATTACCAGGAATCCAAACACTTCATCATGTGCTGGCTGCAGCAGATAATCTGCTCAGCAAGGGAGGCAGCTGCCCATCGTGGTCATGGTACAGGGTGGGTGCCTGGCAGGTTTTAACTGCAGTCATTTATTTAATCTTTTATCTGAAATGCGGAGAGAAAACGTGCAGGGAGATGTCCTATCCCCACTCCCACTGCAGTCTCTCATCTTTCCTGCTATCAGCTGCTGGGATGCTCACACTCCCAGACTAAGAGCTCCCTGAAGTAAAAGAAAAGTCCTCAGTGGAGAAAACAACTCAACAACCAAAAAAAAAAAAAAAAAAAAAAAACCAAAAAAACCCCCAGTAATTTGATGTTCTCAGGAAGCCAGTGAGATAAACTGTTATTTTCCTAGATACAGCTTCAACTTGCAGATAGAAACCCCGAAGGTTCTTTGCTTTGTGGCCTGTTATAAAATGTTTTCTAGTATTTTAATTTTAATACAACATCTGGGGATTAAGACAACGAGGAGTATTTTCCCCTCTGTAGAATATATGTGCAAATGAGTAAAAAGCATTGAAGAGATTACCCACATAAACTGTTCTATGTCACTGCAGAAAAGACTAAAAATTCAATACTCATGATTTTCATTAGTTGGAAGTGCAATTGAGAAATCCTTCTATGTTCTCCATCCTGAGTAACTTTGACCAGAACTTCATCTAATTGGAGATTTTCAGGAAATAAAATACATGCAATTTCCTTGTATTTAACATTATTTTGAACAGTTAATTTTCATATTTTTTTACCAGAAGCATCACAAAATAACCCTGCTGGTGTATTATGTATTTGCTGCATAATCACCTCTTTTAAAATTCATAGTTTGCTGGTTCAATGCAATGAAAATCAGTGGAAGAATGGAGGAGTTATTTTGCAATATCAATTCAAACTTCCTTTAAAAGTGAAGGCTGTGGGAGTTTATTAGTGTGTGACATCCTGACACAACCTTGTTAAGACATTGCATTCATCTTTAAGAAAAGGGTTTCATCTTCGTGTCTAATTCCCAGTCTTGATTAGCCCTAAAGGCAGCATGTGATTGTTAATTTTTCCATTAATTCAGGATATTTCTACTATGCAAAAACTTGTCTGGAATGCACAGAAAAGCAAAGGAGACAGAATGAGAAGAAAGTCACAATATAAGCAAAATTACTGAATGTAATGAAGTACTGAAAGCTCTCAAGCTGATTTACTTCGAGCCCGTTCTGGCAGCTCTTTGAACACTTCATTTTCAAGCTATGAAGTTCCTTAAAGCATTCAAAACATCCCATTTCCAGGAGTTTGGCATAAAATGTGCACCTAATATGCAGAGCTGAAAATGTATTTTGGCTCCTAAATGAGAGCTACACAGTGTTTAAAGCATGTTTTGGGGAGATGCTGAAGGAAAAGCCACATACAATGAGCCTGTTGGCCAAGGCAAGGGTCCCACGTGGAAACTTGGCTCAGAGCCACTGCAATTCCCAACTTTCTCTGGGATTTCATTGTGCTGCTGTCAGAGTAACTCTGACACATTATAGCATGCAATATTCTGGATGCTTGGCATAGCTGTTTAATGCAAATTTTCAAATAATGCTAATAAGGAAAAACACAATATATATCTGAAACAAGCCCCAATATTATAATTGAGACAGCAGCAGCTGGGGCACAGCCATTTTGCAGCAGTTGCTTTCTGAGCCTATTATTTAGTTACACTCTGGGTGTACATTGGGAAAGATTTTAGGAATATGGCAGTTGCCTTATCATTAGAATTCAATATGAATGGTTCAAGAAATTATTCTTCAGCCTGTAGCGAAGCTGAGTTGACACAAGGGAGAAACATGATGAAATTATTCTCCTTTCTTTGTGCCACTGGCCATATTTCTCCAGTTACCATGGAAGTGGATTTCTTCCCATGTGTTGCCATTATTGTGCTCTTCATAACTGGGTTTCATGTAGCCACAAGGTTTTAAAATATTGTTTCCATCTTGAATTACCCTTCATTTCTAAATCAGTGATTGCTGTGCTATTAGGAGATAATTTCTGCTGTTGCTTTGTGAAGATTTTTGTTATTTCACCTGTAGTACCTGAGTGTTTTAGTCTCTCCTGTCACACTGGTTGCTTGCCTGGTCTCTTCTGTGTATTTTGTACTGTCCAGCATTAATTTATGGTTGCCATTCAATGTTCCAGTCCTTGACAGTGACCAGTATTGGGGTTTGGGTCTGACCCACTCTGAATCTCCTCACTCTGTAATGTGCCTTCTTCTGCATGTTCTGCACACAGCAATGCAAAGAAAAGGTGACAGAAGCCCACAGGAGAATAATTTGAATTAAGCTGCTTTTCCCTTGTGTTTGCCTTATGTTACAATCCCCATCAGGTGTGTCCTGCACAACATTTTATGAGGATGATACTAAGTTGATATAAATTATGTACGAGTATTATTTTGGCTGTGCTATTGCCTGCTCCAGATCTCACAGAACTGGCATAATGGCCAAAATTTTTCTATCCATCTCAGAAAATACCTTAAAAAATAATACTCAGTACATCCTCCGGGGTTTGCAAGAATTTCTCTCATATTCCTTGTCTGCTCAAGTACAGGATTCACCGATGAAAGTGCTGATTGATCAGTTTTGGGGATTTCAAAAAACAATGAAGTGAGTGTAACTCCTTCTGGTTTGAATTTTGGACAAAACTTTCAGGAGGAAAAGCACTTAGGATTTGTGGGAAGAAGTTCTGAGTTGTAATAACTATCTGTGCCTTCACTGGCTTTTAGATGTGACTTTTAAAACCCCATGTATGCCATGATTTTAATGATTTCTTTGAATAAGTTTTCACAAAACAGGGAATACACTCTTTTAAACTTCCATTTTCTGTGTCTGATTATCCAGTGGAAGGTCATACTTGATTCATTCTTTCCACCTGTCAGTCCATCAGTGCAGCCACGGCGTGAGGAGCCATAGCAAGCAGGAGTTTGAGCTGATGCTCATAAATACCTGAGTGAATTCATTCAGCCTTCACCTCAGTATCTGGGTTACTCATCTGAGAGCTGAAGCAGTGAACTCACAGATTTTAGAGTCATGTCAACCTGAAAAGACATTGAAGAGCATCTCACTGCAGTTGGGCACTGCTTTAAAAGAATTCATGTTTCTAGTGCTGGATCTGATTTATGAACCTGTCCCAAAATCATCTTGTGGATCCAGAAGGGTTCTTTGTTTGGAACAAGGTGCAGAAAAGGGCCAGCTTTTGCAAAGCCACTTAAGAATAGTCAATGTGAATTTAAGGTTTTGTTTGTTTGGGGTTTGTAGGGGGATGTTGTTTGTTTGTTTGTTTGTATGTTTTATTAAATCCTCTCTTTGTTTTATGTTGCAAGAAGCTGATGTAACAATTCTAACTAGCTTGCTAAAAATAACTTGGGGTTGCAGCTCTGAATTTTAGGTTTATTACTTATTTACACTTCAAAAGCAAGGACAACATGCAGGCCTATTTTCCTGTTAGACAAAATTGTCATCTTCTGAGAAATAGCCTTGAAATCCTATTTTGATTGATATGTTGTTTATAAATACAGAATTCTTTCTTTGCTCCATCTCAATACCTCTGTTTTATTTTGAGCAAGAATCAGCTTGAAATCAAATTTTTATCTTGGGTTGACATGAATTTTCAGATTTTTCTGTCTTAAATTATTTCTCTGTGTTACTTAAGGTACTGTTCTCCCCTAGAACAGACATCTAAGTGTGTGAAACTGAGTACAGTGGCACAGGTTTCTATTCTTTGGGTTTTCTTTCTGGCCAAAATTTTTAACAAATGTCTCTGACAACACAATAAAGTAAAGCAGAAGCAGCAGGAAATTCAGAGAAGGAGAGGAAACAGGAACAGCTGAACCATGGCAATTTTGTTGCTGTCCTAAGCCAAAACTCTGCATTTTTATACCCACATTTAGCCCAGAGACTTTGGACTTTGAAGATCTTCCATAAATCTTCAGGCCCAAGAGTTTTATCTGAGCTGTACATTAGAAGCATCAATCCTCATAAACTCAGGAAATATCATTGAAGTTATTGTGGGTAAAGGAATTTCAGCAATTTTAGATCACAATTATTTAAACTGATGGGAAATTAATTCTCTAGTAAGTGACTGTAGAAAAATTATTGTTTCATTAAAATTAATTGAAAATGTGACAATTTAATTCAAGCCATTAAAGATTAGTATTTAAAATTACATTTTATCCTTTTTTCATCAAAATCTCACACTGTTTATTTTCATGGTCGTGGCTACTGAATTAATGTCCCTTTTTGGTGAAAGTGGAGACTGAGGCAAAGCAGTGAAATCATTGAGGCATTGGCAGGAGCCAGGAATAGATTCAAACCCACTGCCTAAATGACTCCCAATGACAGGAATAGATCCACCTTTAGGCAAAATACAAATGCATGAAAATATTTGGAACTTGACAGCCTGGAAATATTGCATGCTCCCTGAAAACGTGTCATTCCAGTCTGTCAGATAAAAATATTTGTGAGAGTGAAAGGGATAGTTACAGAAGACAGCTGACATATAATTATATTGTATAGAAACCAGTAAATATTTTTAATATTTTCCATGATTTCTACTGGGCATTAAATTCCTCAGTATTTCTTAGGTGTCCTTGACATTCTTCTATATGGCAAAAAGTAAACTACAAGCTCTTCACAAAAATTTTTATTATGCCCAGTAATATGTCCATATTAGGAAACAGATTTGCACTAATAAATTTCATGTGTGTTAATAATAATGATTATTTCTACTCTATCTTGCATGATGTTTCTGTTTAAAGGGTAAAGTACTCTTTAACAAAAAGTAAAGAGAAAAGTGTGGGATTTTTTTTTATTGCAAGAATAGTTATTCTCACCAGACTATACCAGAGTCTGCCAAAAGTGGATATTTAGATGATGTGTTTTGCCATGGTGTTGGAGCAGTGTGGAAATGCACAGAATTTGGGAATTTAAAAGCCTCAGAAATGGAAGACACTCCCTCCTGCTCCAGCCAAAAACTCTGAGTGAAGGGAAATGCTCTCCCTGAGCAGCTGGAGCTCAAGAACTTGCTTATGTGAGTTGGCAAGAAATAAATGTTGTAAATCCAAGGGTCTAGAGCAATACAGAGCTACAGAAAACTGAACACTGAAAAGGCCTTGACCTAAAATTCCTGTTCAGAAGAAGAATGATGATGATGATGATACAGAATAACCTGTCTTGATTCTGCTGAGCTGTGTGGGGTTTTGTGCTGCCTGAAATAAATCACTCTTCTAGAATCCCCTTTTTTTTGTAATATCCTGAACTGTTTGTGTCAAGTATCAGGCAGCTGGGAGGAGATAAATGTCCCCATGTGAGTGGAGCCTTAGGGAAGGATGTGTTTATTTGCTCTTGGGCAGTGTGGGACTGCTTCCAGCAGGAATCTCATTTGGGAGTTGATCACATAAAGGTGGCCAAGCCTGGGAAATGACACTGAGGGCGCAGGGCAGCCCTGTGAGTGTGCACAAGGTGTTCAGCAGAGCAGTGATAGCACTGAGCAAAATTTGATTTCTGGTACTGCAGGAGATTTGATGCCTCTTGGCTTGTCACAAATCAGCCCCTTAATTCAGCTGGCAAGATCAGCTGAGCCAGTGCTGGAAGATGAGATCAGAGGATGCCCTGGACCATGCTGGCCCAGGGAGCTCAGCTGAGTGTGTGGGGTGATGCTGTGAGTGACAGCACCACCAGAAATCTCTCACCTCCCCCTGCCACAGCTCCTGTAGCATCCCTCTGGTCACCTTAACAAAGAGGGCTTGGCAAGGTGTGACAATGTGCATAATTACTGCATTTCCTTGATCCCATCAGCAGTACAGGAGAGTGTTACACAGATGGAAAGAAATTCTTCTTTAGGTTTTTGCAAAGAACATTTTCCTTCTGCAGAACCCCCAACAGGGGATGTCACTCCTGCCAGTCACTGCTCCAATGAAGCAGGGAGCTCCTCTGGGTGGCTGCTCAGTGGTTCAGTGGGATTCCCTGTCATAAACCTGCCAAAAGCTGGACTTTTTTCTTTACCTCCCTTGTTACAAAGCTGGACTTAACCCTTCTGATTTATCTTTTTGTGTGTGTGATGGGACTAAAACTCCATTCCCTGACTGTTCTGTTTCTCCAGTGGCTCACAGGGGGCTGCCAGGGTACCAGTGTAACAGCAGAGCTTGTTTGCTGTGTTCTACCAATGACCAATGGTCATTCTCCAATGACCAATGGCATTTAATTGTCCTCCCTTCAGTTTAGCCTTTGCTGTGTCTGATCACTTCTGAGACAATATAAAATTCAGGCATCCCGTAGCAAAGAGCTGCAGAGTTGAGCAAGATTCACACAGAAGCTGGGTTTGCTTATTTTGGATGCACATCCTGGTTGTGCTCAGGGCTCTCTGATGCTTCCCTGAGAAGCTGTGAGCACTCAGCCTCTCATCTGCACAGTACTTTTGATTTTATAGATCCTGTCACCTCCCTGCTCTGTCAGGGTCCCTGACTGAGGATCATCTCACACAATTATTTGTGTGTTTTCTGCCCTCTTCTTTCTTTTCCTATTTATTTATCCTTTTGAGATGGGACACCAGAACACCACAGAGGATCTAGCACAAGGACACAGCATTCCTTTGTCAGTAACATATGGGTATCCTGCAGTTTCTTAATCTTTTGCTGATAATCCTAATTATTGAATTACTGTTTTCTCTGATGTTGCTAATCACTGAGATAGTGGGGATTTCTATACCTGGCTGTTGTAACTATTAGATTTTTTTTTCTGACTGGGAGTATCTAGTTGACAGCCAATCAATATATTTGAGCAATTAGGATTGGTTTTCCCTTGTGTTCACCTTTCTATTTGCCCCTACAGTGTTTTCCATAGAAATACTTCCACTTAATAGCTTTTAAAAAATTACCTATGAAGCAGAGGCAGATGATCACTTTCAGTCAATTTCCAATTTTGAAAACAACTGAATTATTAAAATAAACTTTATAAATATTTAAAGATAAAATTGATTTTTGTTTTACAAATGTCCCATGCTGGGAAGTCAGACAAAGAAATTAGCTTTAGAAACATGACTTAATCATGCTGCATTAATCAAGAGCTTAAATAGGTGCTGCTTTTCAGGCTGGAGGGGTAATGTTCATGCTCTTACCCTTGGAAGAAGTAACTGTATAGTGTTTTGAATGTGTATTTTCACTGGTTGGAAGGAGGGAGGTGTTGTCCTGCCCTCCTCCCTCTGTAAGAAAGCTGAAAAGCTGCACTTAATACCTTTGAAGTGGCAGCTCCTAACTAATGATGTGAACACTTTCAGGAGCTGTTTGAGGAGGTGATGCCACCCTTGTGAATGATCTGAGTTTGGCAGAAGGTAACACTGGATTTGAAAGAATTGCTCTGTTTTCTCAGGAATGCAGCAGAGTGTGCAGCAGGGGAAACAAAATTCTCTTGTCTGACTTTTCCAGCAGAGGTGGACAAACTTTTTGACAGTTGTGCAATTTTTTTATGGGCAGCAGTATAAATCCTGTGCCACTGTACAGATTGTCACTGCTGTGCTCAGGTGTGATGCTCCCAATGTGTTCAGCGCCAAATGTGCTTCCACCACTATCAACACAGTGGGGATTGATTGCCAAGGGTTACCTTCATTTCTCTGTATCACTGCCTTTTTTTCATTATTTTTTAGGGTCTTCTTGAGGGCCATCAACAAATTTGCCGAGACAATGAACCAGAAATTTTTGGAAAACATGAATTTTGAAGTCCAAGTAAGTATTGAGTGTTTTTAGCTGGGCCAAGGCAGCATGTGCACATCTGCCAGAGCCCCTCTGTGCCCCAGTGTCAGCATCAGGCTGATATTCACAGTATCAGACAGGATATTGTGGGTTTGAGCGGGGCAGGATTGGACCATCTGCCATGTGACATCAGAACTGGCCTTTGATTATTTATGATAAGGCATCCAACCAGGGGATTTTCTTCTGTAACTCTGCTCAGGACTAGCTAGCAGAAAAATCTTTTTTTTTTTCTTAGACAGCCAAGTGAATTCAGAAAATCAATCTCAGTAGTAGCACATGGAGCCTTTGCAATGTCTGTGCTGTGGATGTAGGACAGAAAGAGCTTAACTTTGCTGTTTCCTGGAGTATTTAGCAGTTAGAATTTATTTTTGATTTGTAGTCTTCCCTGACAAATCTATCTTCATATATTTGTTTTTATTAGTTCTTTCTGTAATAATTTATTATTAGGGTTGGTTTGGGTTTTTTGTTTGTTCAATATCATTCTGTGCAACTGAACTATTTTGTTATGCTTTTTACCATGTTTGGCTTCCTTTAGATAAAAATGAAAATATCTGTGGTTTTCACATTCATTAAATTGGTATTAAAATGTAAATATACTTTTGGATTCAGGATTTGTCATTAAGTGCTGCCTGATCACGGTGTGTGAAGTTATTCTGTTTCACCCTTTACATAAAGTTCAGGGCTTTATTATTTAATGGTTCATCTCAAGGCTTTCAATCTGTTTTAAATGATTCCACTTGTGCTAAAACCCATTTGGGAATTGGTGTATTGATGATCAGCACAAAATCCCTTGGTCCCAAATAGCTACAGAGGTGCCCTGTGGTTACACAGGAAGAGTTTGAAAAGTAGTAGTGAAAAGAAAGGTAAAAGAGTTACACTCAAATACAGTGGCCCCAAGAAGGAAATGTAGAGCTTTTTCCTGCTTTATTTCATTAAAAATGTTTTACCTTCTAAAGGTGTGATTATACAAATGCATATATGTATACATACATATGTATCTATATATGTATTATGGTTTTTTAAAGATTTTTTAATCACAGTGAAAGATGTTTCTTCCAATGAACTTAAAATGTGGGGGTTTTTTGTAAATATCCCTGTTGGAAACTCTCAGGCCCTTGACATATTTATGATATAATCTTAGGGTCTATCAGTTTATTAACAAGCAGTTTATATCCTATTGTTTCTGCAGCACTTAATCCCTTTTCACTGCATGAGGTGTCAGTAATTTTTAAAGCAGATAACAAAGGCTTGAAAGACATCACCAAAACCACACAGGCTATGAAGACTGGATCTGTCAGAGTTTTATTAAGGTGTACACTGCCTTTTTCAAGCCTGAAAGCAGCAGTTTGATCTGGAGCCTTTATTTCAGCTCTTTCCTGTGGCAATTCTGTGCCTTCCAAAGTGTTATCAAACAACCAGGGATGTTGTAGTTCAACACTGCACCTTGTAGTTCAAGGGGAGGCATTAATGCTCTTTTATTCATGACTTGTCAAATATCTGGAGGCTCTGAGTAAGGTAAGCAATGTTTTAGTAAATAAGTGATGCCCTGTAAAGAATTGTAATACCCTTATAGTCTTCATAAGAGACTTGAAATCAAGGCGTTACCTTACTGTTCTTTCCTGAATAAAAGCTCTGCAAACCTTTTAAGGGTTCCCTAAATATATCTATTTAAAACGTTGCTATTGGACTAAAAAAGGTCAGAATAGTGCAAAGCACATTGTCTAATATCCTTAACTACAAATTTGATTTCCAAGACTATTTTTTTTTTGTATTAATATATCTTGGCTGTATGCAAACCTGAGCAGTGGTTAACTCAAAGTTAGTGAGAAACTCCTGTACTTCATAAAATAGTTCACCCTCCAGTATAGTACTGTGTAGCTGTATTTCTATTTTTATTGACATTCCTATTAAAAAGTGAGAATAGGACAAATAAACTTGCTTTTTCTATTTTGAATTGAGAGAAAATTTGGAAGAGTGTAACTGTCATGGTTGTTAAGAGCTGCAGCCTGATAATCACATGGGCTGTTCATTCCCATCTCCAGCCCCACACATCCCAAACCCTCAGGTGTGTTTGGGGCAGCTCCCTGAGCCAAACACTGCAGGAGGAGCTGAATGGGCTGGGGAGAAGAGAGATGCAAATCAAAGTGTTATCTAAAATAAAAAGGTACCAAACTTTAAGTTCTCTGTAAACAAGTGCTTGATTTTTATTGTTTGCAAGATGGTGTTTTCAGATTAGATTATTAAGAGTTGAAGCAAAGTCTTAATTAAATGAAAAATTTGAAAATATGTTTAAAGCACTGGGAAATAGATCTGAGGATTTTCACTTGGCTTAGTGGTTGCATGGCCATAAATAGTAGACAATCGAAGCAAACAAAGCAAGTCAACTGTGAAGCAGTTGAGCATCTAAGAAAGTGTGGTTTAAATCTAGAGAAATGCAATGAAGAAGTTTTTTGCTACTCTGGTTGAGCTTAATTGGAGAAACTAATGGTTAATGTTAAATGGAGAAAAATAAAAGGTTCCTGGCCTCTTTTTTCATTTACTATGTGATTGAGGTAGAAGGGAAAGAGGTGCTACCATTTGGAGCCTGGGAAAGGGTGTGCTGTGTCTGATCAAGAGTGGCTCCAGTTCTTAAATTTAGAGCTCAGCATTGCCTTAAAGCCACAGGTTCAATGCTGAGGCTGTTGGATAAAAAGAAAAATCCCAACTCCCTGCCCAGCACAGCAGTGAAGGGCTGTTAAATTCCCTGCCTTAGCAAGGTCATCACTCAGATTCACCCTCCCATTTTGGTAGGGAGCCCTTCCCTGATCCCCGAGCTCTGACCAAGGTTGTCATTGCTCTGGGCAGACAGCAAGGGTGAAAATGGGCTTGAGAATCTTTGGTCTTGGAGGTTAAAAAATCATCTGATATCTGAAGTTTTGTGCCTGCTGGGTGAGGGGGTGGTTTGGGGTTTTTTCTGGGTTTGCACACAGAGTGCACAAGGGATGGGATCAGTGCATCAGTGGCACTCAGAGTTGTGTCCTGCAGAGATTCTCCAGTGTCAGCACGCAGCAAAACTGAGCACAATAAAACCAGGTCTGCCTGCAAGGCTTCTGTTATGGAATATTTACTGTTGTGCTGATAAAACAAAGCTGTTAGCACCAGAGGAAATAATTTTACAGAAGAGATGAGAGTGAAATTTCATTAAGTGATTGACCAAAAATAAACCATGAAGTGGGAGTGAAGGAGAGCTCCCAGTATTCATGGTGCCTACAGTACAAACAGGGACAGAATCTTGCATAATGCATGACTCTGCATTCTTCAGTGCTGAACATAAACTGGAACATGAGGATTTAATGCACAGAAATCTGGAGTTTCAGCAGAAATTATTGGAGTAGGTAAAAACCCGCAATATTTAGCAGTTTCTATTCTATTCATGTCCCTGAATTTGAAAGAATTTATTTTCTTGCATTTATGTTAGATACAAAGAGGTTCTGTTAAATATTGAAACTGGTTATCTAGAAAGGCAGGGAATATTTTCTCACTCCAGGATTCTGGAGAATGAATTCAGCAGTTCACCTTTCTGAAGCAGTTTAGCAGAGTTTAGCAGCTCTTGCCTTGGCATGTGGAGCTGGAGCAGCTGAGCTGGCAGGTGTCCTTCCAGGTACATGTTCAGAGCTTGCAAGGAAAAATCTGAAAGCTTGCAACTGTTGAAAGTATTCTAGATTAAAATTCTGAATTCAGGATGACCCTATGGAGAGAATATAAGGAGATATATTGATGGCATGCAAGAAAAAAAGGCAGGCAGGTCTGAGGTTGGACTTTCCCCTGAAAACCATGACAATCAATGTCTTATTCCTTAGTTTTTAAAAATTTCATTCTTTGTTGCATGTCATGTCAATAAAAAGTCTTATCATGTGATTGTAAATATTTTTATTTGTCTCTTTTCCATCTTTTTGTTTGTTTTCTCTCAATATTATTTAAAATAATATTCCAAGGATTCTCTTAGTTGATTGCAGAACTGTGTCAGGCACGGTGTCCCCTGTGTCCCCACCACCTCCACACACTGCTGCCCCCCAGCCAGGAGCACTCCTGCAGTTGTAAGAGGATTTGTTGTGGGCTTCCTTTCATGTTTCTTTTTCCCTGGAGGTGGGGAGTGCTGCTGGTGTCGGGTTCATTATCAGCATCTCCTGGTAAAGACCAGGGAAATTCAGCAATTCTTAAAAGATGTTGCAATGTTGGGATTTTGCTGGTTTGTATCAAGCAGCAGCTCTTCAGCAATTTCAAAGATGAAGATTGGACACCATGTCCAGCTTTGCAGCTGGGCTTTTGCAGGGCAGCAGAACAGCTACACCATCAAAAGATGTAAATTCTGGATTTAAGGTGCAGGAGTTGAGATGGGCTCCTCAGAAGAGGCTTAACAAACAAATAAAAATCTTAAAAATTGTGGAATTTATTTTTGAAATAGTGTTCCCTGAGGGTCACCCTGGTGTCTTTGGCTTAATTGTAACAAAAACTTCGATTTTTCTGTACTTATGCAATACATTCATGCTCTTGCAACAGCTGTCTGAGAAGATGCCATCTGTGGT
The DNA here is from genome assembly GCA_030060385.1 of Muscicapa striata striata. NCBI lineage: Eukaryota > Metazoa > Chordata > Aves > Passeriformes > Muscicapidae > Muscicapa > Muscicapa striata. Next base: position 4,742,969 of record JAREIS010000050.1, on the reverse strand, counting down.
AAATACAATGATTCCAGGACATTTTTGTTTCTGTTGGCAGCTGATGTCATTGCAAGGTGTTACCTCTGTCCAGGGCACAGCATTTTCACTCTGCTGTCACTGTCACCTCCATCACCTCTGGTTTCCAGTCCTGCTCTGCTCAGGAGGAGTTTCCATGCAGGAACACACCTGCCCTGTGACAGTGCCCTCCCTTGGTGCCACTGGGTTCCTCTCTGGCTTTTGTGCAGAATTCCTCTGGGAATGTCACTGGACACCTTTGGGGCAGGGCAGGGTGAACAAACCCAGGGCATTTTGTTGTGCTGGGGCACAGCTGCTGCAGAGCCTCTGCTCTGGAAATGTTATTGATTCCTGCTCCTCCTCCCTTCCCTCCATTAGCACTACATTTACAGGGCATTAGAAAGGATTATAATTCTGTATCTGTGCTCTTATAGTGATTATAATTCATATATTATTCACCTATGCCACAGAATTTTGTTATAAAAGGCATAGTCCAAAATCTAATGTTAGTGTGATCTGAAAGAAAATGCTTATTTTTTGTGTTTTCCTACCCTTCTTGCATGAGCTATGCTTCATTAATAACTCAGCAGTAATGAAATGTATTTCAACATCACAAACAGGATTGTGCAGCTTATTTTTTATGTTAAAATTTTCTTTAAGAAGCCCCAAAATCAAAAGCCTCAGTGCATTAGAAATAGACAGGGAAAAATACACACTGCAAAAATGTATGGATGACAGTGACAGACATTGAAGAAACAATGCAGAGGTTAATAGGGAGTGAAACCTTTGGGAAATTTGGCTAGAATTAACTATACTGGAAATATCAAAGTGTTATGTTTTTATATATTATATATTGTATTGCACAGATTTGAAAATTATCAAATTCCAGAGTTTGATGTTCATATTTGATCCTTCCACCAGCAAATATCAGCTTTCAGAGGTGGGTGAAGGAGGAAGCTGCAGCCTTTACTCCTGGATGATTTTTTAGGATAACTACCAAATCTTTTTTTTGTGAGATGGCTGGAAATTTCCTGCTAAATTAATTCCACATTTTCCAATTCAACAGATGTCCAAAACACCTTGGAATGTTATTGTGGGGTTAAAACTGAAAACAAAATGTGTCTCATAAGAATAATTTTTTGCATCTTTAAAATTTGTTTCCATATTGTTTTACTTTAGAGAGAGACTGCTTTGTCTCACAGAATTTTAAAGTTAGTTTTGGTTCTTGCAATCTTAATTTGAATATGCCATTGAAAGGAAAAGGATCCAATTTTTTAGCCATTTTGGAGTACTCTGAGGATGGAAGGAAAAGTATTTTATAAATAAGAAGATTGAGCTAGTAGGATGTGTCTCTGACAAACATGGCACTGAACTTGGAGCTATTAAATGAAATAAGAGACCATTTAGGAGTAAGCCTTCATTTTTCTCCCCACAATCTAGAACAATTTGAGAAATTTTCTATTTCACTGCTGTAATTGACACATGCAGAGTGTGTGCCCTGCACATCAATAAACACAGCTTCCCAAGGGGCTGAGAACACCACACTGGTCAAAATAACCTCTTAAAATATTTGGTGAGAGAGTGAAACTGGCCTTTCAGGTATAAACAACCTTTGTGCTGGTGAGCCAGGCTCGGAGCTGGCTGCAGAATGGAGTTGGTGTGAGCAGCAGGGCCAGCTGTGCTCACCCAGAGCCCTCCAGGGACACAGGAGGGGCAGCTCTGCTGGGCACAGCCTCCAAGGGAGGAATAAATCAACAGCAGCATCATCTACAAATTATAGAGGGCGTTTGAGAATGGTATTTATTAAGGGAAATGTCTGTGGTTCCGGATGTGGGTTTGTGTGTTTGGATCTGGTTTTCCTGGGTATTTGCACACCAGAGTTTTCCAGGCTACAAGGGACAGAGGACAACCTCAACTTCAACAACTTCAGTTCTGACAGAACATTTTGTTTCCAGGCTGTTCACTGGGGGTTCCCAACCCAGGCTTGTATTGGCCCCTACAAAATGAAGAGCTCTGTCCCATGTTTTGTTCCATCATTTGAATCACCACTGAATACATTTCCCATTGCCTTCTGCTCTCTCACTGAGCCCTACCACTGGTTTTATCTACAGCTGCATTTTTAAGTGTTTAAAGCTGCTGCTAACTACCTAAAAGCTTCTGAAAATTGCATTTCCTTCCTTAAATTTGTGTTTCCTAGGGAAATTTCTCTTTTCCCTTTCCATTTCTAGTGCATGAGAAGTGCTTGTTTTTGATTGTGTGTAGAACAAACAGTTTGCTTTCAGGAATTAAGGGTTGTGCACTGTAAGCACAGAGGCTTTTTGCCTGCTTCAAGTACAGGCTCAGTACTATCAGCTGTTATTCAGGAATGTATTTTGTCCTTCTTTCATGTGGAGAGCTCTTCACAAATGACAGTGGAATTTCACACAAATGGTTGTTGAATTAGTATCCGAAGAGGAGGTAGGAGATGCCTTTTGAAGTGGTGCTCAGGTGCAGTGTGATTACATTGGTGCCTTTTGCTCCAGTTTGTTAAGATCCACCAGCATGTAACATGTTCCCCCAGTTCTGCTTTGGTTCAGGGATTAATGTTGCTGGCTAATGAATCTCATGTGAATCTTTTTTTAGCAATATTTATTCAGCTGCTCTGTTATTAAGAGCAAGTGTGTAGTAGTGGTTATTAAAATTCATCTTTCTTGCTTTTCTGCTAATTGCATAATACTAACCATGTACATCTCTGCATAATATAAAAATCTCATATTGCTTGCATCATTTGGTTTCATAAATTATTCTGCATTATGCATCATTTAATATTATTCCTGCTTTCCTCAAAATTATTATAATTTCCTTATATTCAATTTACAGCTGTGGAACAACTATTTTCACTTGGCTGTGGCTTTTATTACCCAAGATTCACTACAGCTAGAAAACTTTTCCCATGCAAAATACAACAAAATCCAGAACAAGTAAGCAAAATATATCCTTTATCTTACATCTTTAATTTTGTAGTAAAGTGATTAAAAAAGCTAACAATAAAAATACTTTTCATATTATTTTCCTCCCAGATATGGAGATATGAGACGTTTAATTGGCTTTGCTATCCGTGACATGTGGTACAAACTTGGTGAGTACAAACTGAGCTTCACTGCCCCTGAATCTGTCACATAATGTTTGTTTCATTGAAAAATATCTGACATGAAGTGCTTTTGTAAATATTTCTGTTATTTGAACTTAAAATATGTTTTCACTCTTGTGATTAAGCTTGGAGCTGATATGAGATACAGTTGGACTAGAGCCAGATTTGTATTTAAAAGAGGACTCACAACCTTCTCTCAAGTTTCAAACATGACTGAAATCAGGTTTCAGAACCTTATTTTGCAGTATTGAGACTGGATGAGTTTTCCCTGAGAAGGTCACTGCTCAGCCTGAACCTGTGATTCTGCAAATTAGGAGACTCAGATTTGGAATCTGTTTGGATTAAAATTCAAAAAAAATATTTTTACATTTGTCACACCGCCAGATTCTGCTGCTTCTCCTTTGAGAGTTTCTCACTAAATCCTTTGGGATCATTCCTTATTAACTGAACTTATGTAGGATATTCATTTTATCTTGGAAAATTTTTATGTGGCATCTGCATGAAAAATTCATGGAGCACACATCAGAGAGGAACATCAGACTCAGAACACTCCTTGGTTTGGAACAAGTCTTACATTTGCTGATGAGAAGGTTTTTGTCTCCTTACAAGCTCAGGCAGCACTGACACTCTCACAGCTCCTTGAGTTTTCTGCTCTGCTCCATTTGTCAGGGCACCCCTGGGACCTGGCCAGGTGTTCTGTAGATTTGGGTGTTGGTTGGCAGCTGATGGAACCATGGTCCTACAAGATCATTCCCTGTGGGTTCAGCAGCTGAGTTCTGTGCATGCTGTTTCTGGTACTGCTCCTGATTTTGATGCATTGGTTTCTTTTGATTCATTGTTGCAATGTCATTTAATTCTAAAAGCCAGTTACGGTTTTCTCCTTCATAGAAAGGTTACTCCATGTGACATTGCCCTGTTGTACTCTCCTGCTGGGAGAATTTGGGAGGTTCTTAGGGTAATTTATTACTTTCTGCTCTAAATATTTATAAGGAGATGTCAAAAACTGAAAAATCGAATTCTTCACTGAAAATATCAACTCCTCTGACATTTCTGCTTATTCCTGGCACTGCATTCTGGCAGCTTAGAAGGAGACAATACCCAATCACATGCCCCCAGCTTTTGAGAAGAAATGAAGATAAGTGACAGAGTTGTAAGATTTGACCAACACAGATGGCTTAAACACTGCTTTAAATGATTGCAGCTCCTAGATGTCTTCCTAAAAGTATTTGGTTTGCTCCTCAAATATTTAATTTTTGGTTTTGTTTCAGGCCAGAATAAAATTTGCTTTATTCCTGGGATGGTTGGGCCCATCTTGGAAATGACTCTTATTCCAGAAGTCGAACTACGAAAAGCCACGATCCCAATTTTCTTTGACATGATGCTGTGTGAATATCAGAGGACAGGAGAATTCAAAAAGGTAATTACAAATGCTCTGCATGAAAATGCATTTAAATGTCACATGCTCAGTATTTCTGGTAAATGTTTGCCAAGTGAGCTTTTCTGCTTACACAAAGTGAAATCCCAAATATTAAGAACCAAAGAAACAGCAAGTGTAGGATCTCCAGAGTGAATTAGTTCAACTTAGGCAGAACTTGTTGCAATGGCAGCAACAAATAGATGGAATAGCAAAGAGGGGCCCAGGGAAATTGCAGGGGCTTAATCCAAATTTTCAGGATTTTACTGGAAAAGTTTCTGAGCAGAAAGACTTACATTGAAGTCAGCACTTCATTATTTAAGAGATAGAATTAAATTACCTCTAGGGATCCTCTATAATCTAAATATTTCCTTATCCACTTTCCTTGTGACGTAGATATTGGTAAGCCAAAACTTCCAGGTTTCAATACAGAGTATCTGACAGGAGGAGCAGTGAATAGTTAAATATATGTTATCAGATTTACCAGGAAAACTGTAACTTTTCTAAATGTTTATTGCGAGAAAAAGTAATCACTGTGATGGACTGAAATTCCTGGAGTGTTTTTGGCAGTCATTTTGAAATGGAAAAAGAATTTTTAAGTCACTTCTTTGAAATAGTTTTGATTGATGGAATACAAATGGGAATGTGGGGCAGGACATTAGGGATTGTAATCTAAATTTCCTGCCTCTGTGTCTGCCTGGGCAGTGGAATATCTGTCCCTGTCTGACATCTCCATTCTCCTCGAGCTCTTTGGCCATGGACTCACCTTGTTCTGTGTTTGCACTCTGCCTCCCACAGTAAATTATAAACTGGATATTCAGCTTTGTAGTTACACAAATAATTAATTCAGGACAGTCTGTGTAAGGGAAAATGACAAACAAAAAGGCATCATTTTAGACACATGTAAATATAAATAACTCATGTACCCAGCTATGTTTAATACTTTAAATCATTTGGGGCATTTCTGTGTCAATGAAGTGTGGAACAAATGAGCAGATGGAATTTCCATTTTGGACTGTATTCCACAGTGCAAAGCTTTTGGTTCAAGGCCAAGATTAAAACCCACTTTGTTACTGTGCATCTGTTCCCTCCGTGTCCTGATAGTCCTATATTTGCCTTCTTAAAAATGTTTTCCTGCTCACGGCTTATACCTCATCTCTTGGGAGAGACACACAGATCTGTGCAGCCCAGGAATCCCAAAAACTCATCAGTCATCCTGCCTGATGAACAGGAGCAGCAGCTTGGGAGCTGGGAGAGGCCAGGCACTCCAGTGCCCACTGAATCACTTCTCCTGCCATAAAAATAACTTTCAGGTGGTATTTTACAGTGCCAAGGAACAAGGACATTTGGTTTATTGCAGCTTAAGGAAAAGAAGGAGTTTTCATCAGATGGTGCAAAAACTATTTCATAATTGAGCAGCTGAGTCTCATTGGACTCTAATGTTCTGCTTTAGGAATTGTGATCATTTGCTCATCAAGAATAATGGGGTTTATCCTCCCTGCTGCTATGCATGAGGTAATTAAGATAAAAAACTTGCCTTTGTTAAGTTTAGCCATTCTGGTAAGTTTTTTAAAATACATCTTTTAAAGGAACGGCATATTAAGTTTTATGTTTTAAAATTGTTACCACCTTAATTTAAAAGGAGAAAATAAGTTACATGAATGGATAATTATTGGATGTACAAACTCATAAACTCCAGGTTTTGGTAGTGGGCAATTTTCATTTGCAAATTGACATTCAATAGTATAAAGGATGTTTTTTTAAAGCTTTAGTATAAAATTTTGAGAATGACAACATGTTATTTCAAGAGTGCCTGGGGCACTCAGGAGCCCAGAATGACATTCACTTAAAACATAATTTTGTGGAACTTTAAAAATATAAATAATTTATTTCTAATCTAATCTTCTCTAATGAGAGAAGAGGAGGGGGGAAAAGCACAAACAGAAACATCTTTATGAGCTGAGTCTGTACCAGCACAGGAACCAGAGCTTGTCTGATATCTCCCACACGATTTAATAACCTTTCCCAAAAATCCTGTGTCTGTTACATCCCTGTAGCTGTGCTGGGACAGGGCTCTGTTCTAGGAGGCACAGAGGGTGTGCTGGGGCTGGGGGCTGTGCCCTGCTGAATGCACACAACAAACAGGCAGTAAGGATATCAAGTCATTCAAATTTATCAAGCAAGAATTTTGTTTTATTTAGCTGTTTCTAGGAAATCGTCTGATCCCAGAGAAAACACAATTCCACCTGTGGCTGTCTCAAGAATGAATTGTTCTACAAATATATTTAATGGTTTGGAATCTGTATGTAGGTGTAGGACACAGTAAGACATTTTCTTGCAATCCTTTCTTCTACTTAGCACATGTAATTTCCATTCACCAGAGCAGTGTTACATAAGCTCGTAATTTTAACTCTAATTGAAGATGTAGAGAGGGAGCCATTAATATCTACTAATTTTAGCTATCAAGGCTCTGCCTATCATGAGCTCAGAGAGCTGGGAATCTTGGAAAGCAAATTTATTCATCTCTCAGTGTCTGTGGATAGACTCAGTCCTGGAAACAGATCCCTTTCTCCTTCAAATTCAAGGAGAAACTCATTGCTTATGTGTGGGACACACAGGGTTAAAAAAGTCCCATCCTCCAAATGCTGATCACCCACCTTGCCTTTCCTCGAAAGATCAGGTTGTGCATTTTATTAAAACTTCCCAAAGGAAAACACATCATCAAGAGACCTTGTCCTGCTTGTTCTAACTGTGATCTGAGGCCAGGAGTTGAAAAATTCTTGTTTTTAAAAAAATGAATAAATAAACAAACAAACAAGGAAAATTAGCCTTTTCCAGAGTAAATTAAAATATCATTTAAGTAAACATGGATTTGAGTTGTGTTGCAGATTTAACTTGGCTTAGGAAAGATTAATTCATCTGTGTTTATATTTCAAATAAATCATTCTGTTTGTGTTTGGTATTTTCAGTTTAGTATCTCTTGTGGGTTCTGCCATTTGCTGAAGCCATCTGGGGAAGTTTTCTGTGTTTTCTTTCCTTCCTGACTGCTGGGGGACCGTGTCAGAAAGCAGTGCTGGCTGCTGCTGTGTGCTGGGGCTTCCAGGCTCCATGTTAGGGGACAGACATTGGTTCTGTGGCAGTGCCTGAGAGGGACTGAGGTGTTCTCAGCAAACTCCTCTGGCACAGCCTGAGTTTCACAGCCTGGTGCTTCAGAGATCCACATGGAAAACATGGATGTGTTTTGTGCTTTGGTGTTGAGGTGTGCTCACAGCTGGGGAGATTCCCTGTGTCTATTAGAGAAGCAGCTGGGTTTATGTCCTGGTTTGGAGGACAGGTGTCTGCTAAGAAAGGCAGGAGCCTCTCTTTGAAATTGAGAATGTAAACCTGCTCCCTCCGAATTATTATTATTTTGAAATTAAGGGACTCTCAAGCAAATGTATGGGATTAGGAATAACAGTTCTTTACTAGGAAAATTAAAATAGAAATACAGTATTACAAAGAAAAATCCCAACCCTGACAGCCAGAATACAACCTGACACCCTGTCAGTCAGTCAGTCAGGGTGTTGGTAGCAGTCCCATTCAATGGTGGCTGCATCCTCCTGCAGTGGCAGATGTGGTTCAGTTGAAGCAGTGCTCCTGTAGAAGGAGCAGTTTTCCTCTGGAATCCAGTGGAAAAAGGCTGCCTTAGTGTTCCAAATCTCAGTTTTTATCCAGGTAGGAAAGGCTCGGCTCCTCCCCCTGGCTGGAGCATCTCCCAATGGGATGGTGTAATTTTATCAGTCATACAGTGGGGCTCAATGGCCCATTAGCAGATGATATCTTCCTGGAGGAAGGATGGGTTGTGGAAAAGATAAAGATGATTGCCCCACCTGGTTTTAAAGATGGCCCATTAGCAGATAATATGTGCCACAGAGATAAGGATCTCTGCCCCACCCAACCTCAACAGATGGTGATAGAACACACATTTCTGGCCACACCCTGTATTGCAACCCAAGACAATTTAAAGCTAAACTTTAAACTTGGGTTTAAACTTTGAACTTGGGTGCCAGTGACAATTAGTCACACTCTGTTTAAGTGAGAGGAAAGAGACACTTTGAAGAGCTTAATTTAAATGTGCAGAAAACATTAAAACTTTGTTATATTTCTGCCAACTTTTTTATTTGTTTTGATCCAAGCAACTGATCTTTTTCTCTTCTTACAGCTTGTTGAGAAACTGAAGGAAAGATGCTTAGGAAGAGTTTTTTTGTTCAGATACAGAGATGTGAAATTTTTGTGTCTTTGAGAAGTAATCAATTCTCTACCTGCTGAACAAGTACTAGGAAGGCTTTAAGAGGTGGATTTAACTGGTGCTTGACCTGCACTATATTCACAGATTTGTCTTACTGCAGTCAGCCCACAGAAAATGGCTGGATTTGATGTTTTTGCTCAATGTTCCCTTGTCCTGAAACTGCCATGCACCTGTGTTACCCATATTGAATACTAATACACATCCTGCTTGCACATAAAAATTAATTCAGAGCCCTTTAAACTTCTATTTCAACCAGGATGAAACAGAGCAATTTTATTTTTCCTGTTAAGCTATTTTTCAATTATGGGTCTTTATTCTCTAATGTTAATATAGTATGTACTGTTCAACAGGCAGTCTTTCTTTTGTATTATAATTATAGAGAAAGAATTAATATTAGAGCAGCAAAACCTGAGAGTAACAAAGTGGTGGAAATGGCTCCTTCCTCCCTGCCCCTTTCCAGAGCAGAGTGTAGCTGCACTGCCACTGCTCTGAGCACAGGTTTTGCTCTTGGTGTGAGCAGTGAAGTTTGGCTGCTGTTTCAAAGCTTGGAAGAAGCAGCAGCTGCTTCAGTTTCTGCCTGAAGAGCAGTTTGCAGGATCAGGGTGGCCAGCAGATCTGGGCTGGACACTGGGGGAAAGAGAGGAAAGTTTGACCTTTGTTTTTGAAAAATTATGAATTCATTTTTCTGGATGGAGAGTTTGAATCATGACCTACATTAAGGAAGTACATCTAGTAAGATATTTTCATTTAGAATGTCATGCTGTTTAAAACTGAAGAAATTTGTGACCTGCTTGGTGCTCTAATAGGAAGGACTGTCTTCCTCTGTGTAGCCCTGGCTTGGCTTTTCCAGCTCAGAGCTGAATGTTTTGATGAGGACATATTGAAATAAGGTAAAATATTTTCTACTGCAGTTATCTGGAAGTACTATATCTGAAATAGCACAGTAATTCTTTGTACCATGAGAGGCTTCCAGTTCTCTGATGGGATGATCTGGATCCCAGCCTGCCAAAGCTCTCAATTACACAGAAACACTCCAGGGAGAAACAGAATTATTCGTGTACTGACAATTGTGTGAAATTTTGTATCAAAGAAGAACATGAAAACTTGCTGCATTAGCACAGTAATGAGTTCTGTCATTTTTACAGTGGTTTTAATAATTAGATCTATGTAAAGCAACTGAGCTTTGTTTCAATGTAGGTCTCCCCTGATGCTCTCCCTGTGCCTCTTGATGTGTTAATGACTTGTCAAGAACCTGAGGTAGATCTTTCCTGTCCTCTTAACAGGGTGCAGTTGTTTGCATGAGGACAGAGACTGTCTGAGCTGCAACAGATCCTGAGCTTGTGTCTCATGTACCCAGAGCAGGGGAAGCTTTGTGAAAATCTGTGTCCAGGCTTTCAGCCGTGCTAAAAGCCCAGACCAGAATATGCCCAAGCATTTTACCCTGGGAAATATGTGACATGATTATCAAAGGTACATTTTTGATGCCATGCTGAAGTGTGACCTCTGGATAGCTAATCAGTGTTTTGATTTTTCTTTCTTTGTTAGTTTGAAAATGAAATCATTTTGAAGTTGGATCATGAAGTGGAAGGAGGACGAGGGGATGAACACTACATGCAGTTGTTTGAGACCATGTAAGTAGTGCATGACAATAATAGAACAAATGCCTTCAGGATGTGTTTCTATTGTATTGTTCCCAGTTCTCAGGTTGGTAACCTTACCTAAAATAGAATCTTAGCAACTTTTTTCATGAAGGAACTGGAAATACCATAATGCTTCACTACACCTGGTTTGCACTGCAGTTCTGCTCATTGAAATGATTTTCCTGGTTGCTTTTCATTGTTTTGTACTTCAGATAAATTATGAAGAAGTTATACCTAACCTGCATTTTTACATATCTAGATTGGACTCCCAAGAGATTATTCAGACAAGTCTGAATTTAAATAAGGCTTTGTGATGTCATGTACATGTTTTACTTCCTCAAAGCCTGCTACCCTGAATAGGTTTCATTTCTGGGTTGGGGTAGCAATCTTTTCAAAGTCACATCTATCATCAGATAAACCATGAAGGCTTTGAGTACAGACATGGGGGACATAAAGAATCATTTATTCTGTTTCTTTTTGCAGCAGCTTTTATCAAATTTGAATGTTGCTGTCTAGTTTCCTTCAGGATTTCCCTTAGGGTAAACAACCCCAGTATCTCAGTTTATCATATGGAATGTTTTCTGAACATTGTTCCATCTAGTTTGTAATACCACATTGCCTTAAATCTGGAGAGAATGTCCAAACTGAGACTTCAGCTATGCAAAGAGCAAAGCTTCCCTCAGATACTGTGTGTGTGACCCTTTGAAGTTCATTCTTCCTGAGCTGTATAACATTATTTGCTTGCCTTGTTTGCACTTAGCTCTTTCATTCCAGCACTTTTCTTGGAAAGTGGCACTCCCCAGTCAAACCCCATCTTTGAGCAGTGCAGTCAAGGAGTGTCATCAAACACAGCACAGAGCTTTTGATCTCCTGCCTTTGCAAGGCCCCTTCTTGCTCTGATATATCTGGGTTTTCCCCTTGGTACTGTCCCATTTTCTAGCAGGCCTCAAGTTCAAAGTTTCCACATTTCTAAAGATGACAATTATCCCATCTCCAGATTTTGGTGAATGACACCTGTAGATGGAGTGCTGAAGCAGAGGCTGGTGACCTGCCTGTGGTAGGACCTGTTCTTTCAGTTTAGTTTTCCCACATTTACACCTTTCAAAGCAGAGATTTCAAACCTCTGTCCCCAACTTCCTGTTCCAGCTGGAAGGAGACCCAGTTAAATTTGCCTCCAGAGTTCTTCATTTGACCATTTACAGATCTCCTGTAAGTGTCTGCACTGCTGCACAGTTCCAGTGTCACCTGAAGGCAGATCTTTGGCAGCACTCAGTGATTTCTGTGTTGCTGCTCACCTCTGCAACCAACACTTGCCCACGCTGGTGGGTGCTGGCAACTTCTCCATGCCCATAAGAATAAACTAATCAGGTTCAGCAGAGGTTTAATTAAGCACTGCCTTGCATTTGTCCCTAGACCTAAATGTGAGTGTGGCCCTGGAGGGGTTGTGACCTGTCCTGGGCAGCACCCAGGGGAGCTGGGGGGATGTGGGGCAGCGCAGAAGTTGTTCTCAAGAGCAGAGCAGACAGGGTGCCCTGCCTGGGAGTGCAGGAGGATCAGTGCAGCTCCACAAACACAAACTGTGCTGTGCCCCTTGTCCTCAGGCTCAGAAAATGAGCTCTGGCACCTTTTAGTTCCCAATAGAGGCACATCAGGAAATGGCACTTGGCAGCTTTCCAGTTCCCCATCGTTGCAGTGGCCCATGCTATGCAGTTGTTTTTCTCCAGCTTTATTGCAAATCTTTCTTTATTTAAAATTTTCTATTTTTTTGAAGCTCTGTTTAAAAATTCAAAGGTTTCTTGCTCCCTCCTGGGGGTAAAAAAATCTTCTGAAGTTTTGTGGTCCTTTTTATTGGGATTATTGTATAAAGCTGAGCAATACAACTTTTTGAATCTTCCCTCAAGAGACAGGAATTCTTCTCTCCTGTTCTTTTTGTAGTTCTTTATGTGGACTCTGGTTCACCTTTCTTTAGTGACTGGAGTTATGTACTTCGTGCTGGGTGGGACCCAGCAATAGCTTGTGGTTTATGTCAATGTTTTTCTGCTTGTTTTGGGAAGAAATGTGATGTCTTGGTGCCTCATTGTGCAGTCAGGGAATGTTCACAGCCCTGCCTTGTTTGCTGTTACTCCAGGGGAACCTGTGGCAGAAATCCATAATAGTCACTTGAATGGTGACTGTACTTTCCTTCATTAGTGTCTCACACTGTTTCTGATACTTGTAGATGTAAAATAACACCATTTTCCTGTAAAATATTCCAGTCTCCTATGTTTTTCTGAGGCTTTCTTATTTTCTTTTCCCCAAACATCTTTTAATGTGCTCCAGCCTTTTCTGTCAGTTGTCACTCTTCAGCCCCTGTAGTGTTTCCATTCCATTTGCAGTGTATTTTATAAGCCATGTGTCAGTTATTGATTTAAATATTTCAGTTTCAGGCCAGTCAGACAAGAGCAATTGGAGCATTGTGGTTTTATCTGCTGGCCTCTGTCCCTCCTGTCTTGTACAATCTCAGTATTCTTTCAGACATCCACGTACACATTCCCTCTGTGCTAGGACAGTAACTCCACTGCACAATCCAAGGAATAAACTTAGATGCTGCTTTTACTTTGCTTGATTTGAAATTTTAATCCTGGGTGTTCTGCAGAGGTTCCATTCTAGGCCAGAGCTTCGAGGATTTCTTTGCAATTGAAGTCAACATGAATATGTATTTTCAAAAGAAGGTTCAAATAATTATGAGGAGTTTAAAAAATTGTGTTGCTATTAATTAAAACAGCATACATTTTAATTAGAGTTTTAAAATATTGTGCCTAAAGATTACAAATTTTTTTTTTTTTTTTTTTTTTTTTTTTTTTTACCTGGGTGTCTGGAAAACAATGATGTAGAGCTCAATCAATAATTGAGCACTAAGAGGTCAAAACCTTCCCAGCTACCAACACAAAGCAGGACTGCCTTGGACAATATTAACTGCATCTCTTCCTGACCCAAGTCTTGTATTTATAATTATATATGTGAAAATATGTGTGTGTGTATAAATATATATACTATGTATAAAAAATGCAGTTTGTCAGAAAGGATCCCAATGGAAAACCAGAATGTTAAGTAGAGGAAACAAAAGAAAAGCAAAGAAAGAAATTATTTATCTTAAGCAAAGAAAGAAAATACTCCTTAAAGAGATGCAAGTAATCACTTAATGATGTTTAAACAGTTAAATGTTGCAAACAAAGCTCTGAGAGTAAAGTGAAATTTCTACTCCTAAATCACTTCAGCACTTTTTAGGAACAGTATATGCTAATGTTTTGTTAATGTGAATTGAAACTGATGATGCAAAAATATAAAATTCCCCTTCCTGTATTTTTATCTGAAGAGATCAAGCTGCTCTTTTCAATCTACAGAAAGTTGATCGGTTTTTCTTATTTATAAGTAAAATATTCTGGTGATGTCTTTTTCGAGCTAAAATTGTAAATTTTGTTCATCTGAACTTTTACTCACATGTAACAGTATAAAGAGAATGAAAGCATTTTTTCATTTTAAGCTGAGGAAAGGAAGGTGCAGTGTTTATTGCAATAGTGGGACATTTCAGAGACTTGGGTTTGTGATAGCACAGATGCAGATTTCTCTGTCCTGAAATTGTGGGAACACCCTTGAATTCAATGTCATTTTCAGACAGGAAAAGTAAATGTTTCTCTTCTTTTTTTTTTCTTTTTTTTTTTTTTTCCCCGTTTGATTTAAATGCTATCTGTCTTCTGAATATCTAAATTACAAACTCACAGAGGGAATTTCCAGTGCATTCTGCAGTTGATTTAGGCCTGACTCAGTATTTGCCACCAGAATTGACGTGATATTTCTGTCCTTGCAGCCTTACAGAGTGTGCCAAGCAGCACCCTGGCATTTCCAGCCTGGTGGAAAGCTTTGTGAGCCTGGTGAGGGGGCTGCTGGAGAGGCTGCTGGATTATCGCGCCGTGATGAGCGACGAGAGCAAGGACAACCGCATGAGCTGCACTGTGAACCTGCTGGTACTGCCTGGGCAGGGGAGGGCATTCCAGCCCATTTATTACACATGGGGGTCAATCTGCAGTGGGGCAGGAGTGGGTGAACACGTTCTGTAGGGATTTGAACTCTGAGGCAAGAGATTTTTATCTCCCTTTGGTATATGTGTAAGTGTGAGAGCAACGCTCACCCGTTTGCTTTGTTTGGTTTGTGTGCTTTACCCACTTTGATTCTGTCCATAAATAAGGAAGTTTGCTGCTCACATGCCTGTACATATTGACAGGTTTAATGGGACAGTGGGCTCTTGACAGAGTCAAGCTGTGATGAGGAGCTTGCTGCTTCAGCATCTCAACAGCTGCAGTTTTCAAATGTGGGCAGGAAACCTGCAAGGCACCTTTGCACTTGGGTGCCAAGAGGCTTGAGGCTCTGATCTTGTCCTAGGCCACTCTGTCTTCTTTTCTATTCCTGTTTTGTAATAAGACTATCACAGAGAGGTTCTTCCACCAGGAAATTTCTCAAAGCTGAGGAGGAACCTCTGCCACATTAGAGGTATTGCACTCACACACTCTTTGTTCCTCAATAATCACTCTGCAATGCAGTGAAAATTTCTGCAGCTCTTCAATACACCATTCTTGTCATACATTTTGCACAGCCTTAGCAGCTTGCACTCCTGCAAACATGTCATGGGGACAAAAAATGAGTTTTATTCCTGGAACTGGCCTCTTTAGAGGTATTGCTGGAGCATAACTGCAGTTTATTCTGCAATATGATTTGGGTATGGACCATGTTTTTATTCTGCTTATGATTTGGATAACCATGTTTTCCTCTTCTTCAGTAGAAAAGCTTTCAGTATGGTCCCATTCTGAACTAGGAGAAGTATATGTATGTATAAAACCATACACATAACTAATAAAAATATTAATTGAAGAAGTAGTTCCAAGTTTAAACTTCAGACTACTTTTCATGCTGTCTATGCTTTCTAGAGTACCAAGGAATGCAAAACCTTAGTCTATGTGTGTGTATATATATATATATATATATGTAATTTTGTTAAAGGACATTAGGAGGTAACTTTAAGTATTTGTGTCCCTAGAATTTCTACAAGAACATTAACCGTGAAGAGATGTACATCAGGTATGGCAACCAATCTATTGGATCTCTTTTGGAAAGGGCAATTAATATTGTCTTGTGAGTTCTGGTTTTATCATTGTGCTTGGATTTCTGTATTTATTGTTACTTTACCATCCCAAATGACTCTGTGGAAGCCCTGTCCTCATCTGCATTCTCACTCTGTTGTTAGCTTAGCCTTCAGCAACTGGGAATCTGTGCTATGTATTCAGCAGCATTTTTTCCATAAGAATTAATTTTTAATTGATCAAATCACTGAACATTCATTGTCTATTGTTTAAAATTAAGAAAGAATAGATAGATTTGAGGTTTAATGGGGAGTGTATCACAGATTTAGGATGGCAGGGAAAGCATTCTGGTTTTGTAGAATGGCCCAGTCTGCAGAGTATCCTTCAAAATGCAACACTCCACGGGCAGGGTGCAGCTGAGGCATTTTCTGTGGGAACTGCAGCTACACAGGCAAATTCCTGCAGATGTGCCATGGCCTCTTGTCTCCAATGGCAAATCCCTGCAGATGTGCCATGGCCTCTTGCTATCTCTTGCAGCATGTGGGCTGCAGCAGATCTTGCTACTTCAAAAGCTCCCTGTTTCCTGCCTGTCCTCTCCTGCAACATCTGCAGAACAAAGGCCAGAATCTCAGCTGAAATGAGCCCTGGAGGGGATTCAGAGCTTGCCCTGGAGCTGTTGGAAACTTTCTGTTGGGCTGGCAACTGAGAATGGGAGCGTCATGGACTGCCCCAGCAAGGTGTCAGAGCTCCTGTGTCTCAGAACTCCTGGTGTGAGCTAGAGGAAAGGATGCAATTTTCTTCCTGGCTGCTGTAGATGCAGCTTGAGCCCCATGGTGGGCAGTGACCGTGCTGGAAGCTGCCATAAGGATCAAGGAGAAAATTCAACTTATTACAGCTGCTCTGCCCCCAACACCTCCCAGTTGTGCAGGGACTGCTTTGCCTTTCTGGGCTGGTGTTTTCCCCTTTGTGCTTCCTCCTGTGACCGGCTGTGGTTGCAGCTGTGTGCATGAAGAACGTGTGCCTGCAGTGAGGAGTGCTGCAGGAATTCTGGGCTCTCTTAGCCCTGGAGTGCAGCAATCCCTCCTCTCTGAGGAGCTGCCCACAGCTCACAGGGCAAGGATGGCTCCTTCTCCTCCTTTCCTGCACACAGTTTCACACACAGAAAGGACACAGCAAAGTGTGAACAAATGCCCAGAGCATCAACCCCCCCCCAGTGTCCTTGAAGGCTCTTTGGGGAGTCACAGTGTGACATCCACAGTTTCCTGTTATCTGGAACATTTTGACACTCACTATTGCAGTCATGCCAGTCTTCAGTCTAATCCTTGCTCTCTCCTCTATCAGGTATTTGTATAAATTGCGAGATCTTCATTTAGATTGTGAGAATTACACAGAAGCAGCATATACCCTTCTCCTCCACACGTGGCTCCTGAAGGTTAGATTTTCTAAACTCAATATATAATTAAGCTTTTGCTGTTTTCAATTTGATATTC
The DNA here is from genome assembly GCA_030060385.1 of Muscicapa striata striata. Lineage (NCBI taxonomy): Eukaryota > Metazoa > Chordata > Aves > Passeriformes > Muscicapidae > Muscicapa > Muscicapa striata. Next base: position 4,725,896 of record JAREIS010000050.1, on the reverse strand, counting down.
TTACGTGACTGTCTTAATCTCCGAGTTATTTTCCACAGGGGTATTCAAGTTTCTAGTTAGAAATACTGCAGTAGATTGTACAAAATTAACATTAATTGTTGAAATTATATTTTCAGTACGTGATTAAAAGACATATATTGCTGAAACTAAATGTGGTAGAAAAAATAGTTTTCCTTTACAGTGAGAACATTGTGTACAAATGTAGTTTTCATTTTGCTAATTTCTTACTATCCTAAACATAAAAGTTAGGAAAATTAAGCACAGTTCCAGCTATCACAAGGGGACATCTAACTTTTAATTTTAAATGATATGGATTACATAACCAAGTTATGTTGGCTTTCTTTTATAGCTGGTAGTTAATTGTCTTTCACTATACCTATCCTTCATTACCAATGTAATGGACAGTATCAATTAAAACTGTCAGTAAGATCAATTTCCATTACAAGGGGACATTCCAAATTTAAATGTTCATCAGCAAAAATCTGATATTTCTTATGGAATTTACTTTAGTGCAGAACTGTATAAATTTGTGCTATTTTGCTTACACTTCATTTTGATTTTTTATGATCATATAAATATGAGATACATTGTCTGTATTGGTACAGATAAAAATAATAGTAAATTAAATATTTTAATACAGACAATATAAATCAAGTTAGCCAAGATGATACCACTGGGAAAAAAAAAGAACTAATTTTCTCACTTAGATTTTTATATAAAATTTATAGGTGGGGCAAGGATGGGCAGATATAACATTTTAAAATATTTTTTAAATATTCTCTCTAATGCTGGTTAGCATTAATGCTCAGCACTTGTCTGAAGAGGCAGTGAATGCAATCCCAGTTTGTCTGTGGATGGGTTAAAAATATTTGGGAAGATTTAGAAGAGCCCAGGGGACCAGACCTCATGGAAGGGGGGCTTTGATGTGAAACACTGAACTTGAAAATTCTTTTTGATGTGTTCTCACTGTCAGTGGTCAGATGAACAATGTGCACCCCAAGTCATGTCAACAGAGTTCCAGTGCTCACAGACCTACAGACACCTGAAAGAGAATTTGTATGAAAAGATCATAGAATACTTTGACAAAGGAAAGGTAGGTCTGGAGAGTTCTTCCCCTCCAAATCTCTCTGCTGTGCTACTCTGAATAGTTGTGTTTAATGAATGTGCCCTGTATAAAACATTTGTGAGGAAAAGCTTCTTTGAAATGTGGGTCAAGTGAAAATTGTGTCCTGGAGGCTTATTCCCAGAGCATATCTGTTCCATAGGAAGATGTTCTTTCCATGACCTCATTCACAGAGAAAGAGAGCTAATGTCTCAGCACATTGTCACAAGCATCTCTGTCAGGCACCAGCAAAATACAATAAAAATTGTGAATCTACTTCCCCTCTCAAAGAAAAGAGTATGGACTATGCAGACTCCATTTCTAAACCACTCAGTCCTTATCTCAAAAAAATCCAGATGGTTCAGAATAGACATATTTGTTTCAGAGAGGACTGAGAATTGTATCCTAAACTTAAAAGATTGATGCTCAGTACCTCAGTTCAGTTCAGTTTAAGACAAAAAAAAAAGTCAATAAAATTGCCTGTCAATGCAATGGCATTAGAGCTGAGAATTTTGGAAATGAAGCAAAGGACTAGAAAGCAGGAAGAAACTTTGCAGTGCCAGATAATGAATCCCATGACCCAATACAACCTTTAAGTCATTGTCTTGTTCAGCTGTAACCAAAGGTATGAAGGGGGAAGGAAACTCATTGCTGCCTCTTGCAAAAAAACCCTTCCCATAATTCACAAGGTAGAAAGTTTCAGCTTCAGCCTCCCAGGTTTGCTGCTGGCATCTGCAGTGACTGCACTGCAGCAGTGCCCAGCCACTGTCCCAGGAGAGCCAAACCCTCAGAACTCCTGATGTGCAGCACCCAGCACTCAGGATGTGCTGCCAGGGTCAGGAGAATTCCTGATGTGCAGCACCCAGCACTAGGATCAGGAATACCTGGCCAAAGAGCACCTGGCAGCCCGTGGGAATGGTCTGGTGTGTGCCTGGCACTGTCCTCCCACCCACAGAGAATTCTGCTCTGGGACCCCTTTGTCTATTCTGTTCTGAGCAGGTGAGGACACAGAATTTAAGAAATATCCTCACTTTTGTGAAGGGCCCACAGGGGATGAGAAAAGCAGTCCTGGTTTTTCAGTGACACTCATTGTCACAGGCAGCTGTTAAGTTGTGGGGAAAGAAAGAAGCTGCTACTCTGGGCAAGTGGAAATTTCAGACTTGTCGTTATTTTGCTGATGAGGCTCCCTGTGATTATGCATTCTGCAGGATGTTTTGTTAAAGGTGTGTTTTAAGGACAGGCAGGTGTCAGTCCCCTGAGAAACTGCTCTGTACATGGGATATGTTCTGAATGTTATCATCTCAGTGGTTTACTCTTTTTTTTTCTTAAATCTGAAAGGTTCCTATCTGAAATGTTAGGTGATTTTTTTAAAAATGTTACTCTCATGATAAAGTAGGTTTACTTATTCCTTCCTATAATGAGCCATAAAACACTTTTATTTTTTAACATTAATCTGCTTTCCTTAAGTTTATGATTGCCCTGAGTCTTCCACTCTAAATGTGCAGTTAATAAATGACTGCACTTTAAAGACAGCATAATCAATAAAACTGCAGTTTTATTAAACTCTGATGCATTGAAAACTTGTTTGTTGGTACTGGATTTACTTTTTGAATGTGTGGTTGCATTGCAGATGTGGGAAGAAGCCATCTCTTTATGCAAAGAACTTGCAGAGCAATATGAAAAGGAGGTTTTTGACTATGAACTTCTAAGTCAAAACTTGGTAAGATTATATATAGATCTTCAAATTATTGCAGTCATAGAAATTAGTGCTTTTCAGCTATCAAACACCAGACCTGCCTATGAGCTTGTGGTCTAAAATGAATTTTAAATTCATGTGTTGAAGAGTTCCTGTCTCACTATAGCAATCCAGTGGTAAAGTAAAGGATCATAAATAATTGTTGGTTAGAATTGCATGAACATCTGTTTATTGAGGTATTTTGAAATGTCTGTAGATGAAATAAACATGTCCTCACCTAGGGAAATTTAAAGGCCATGTTTTGAAGCCTCTGTACTGCCCTAGGGTAGAAGGAACACCTGGATGAACTTTTCCTCCTTAATGTTTCTTTAAATTTTAGCAGCTTGCATCTTGACAAGCCTGAATAATTCTGTCCTAATCAGGACTGTGGAAGTATTACAGCACAAGAAATTAGAGCTAGGTCCAAAGGGTAGAAGGAAAATTTTGAAGGAAAATAAAATATTCAGGTTTTTTTTTCATTAAAATTGAATGAATCCAAAAATAATCCCATCCCCTACAAACCTTTTTTTTCTACTCCCAGTATTTCATGTTTGTATGATTTTTAACAGATGTTTAGGGCTCATTCAATAGATATCCTTGAATCTTCCTCAAACATCTGTGGGACTCAAAACTTTATGTTCTTGAATGATGCTGTGTATTAAAAAAAAAAGCTTCTTTTGCTCTGTTTTTGTCATGAATTTAAAGATTTTTGTGCCAGTTTTAAGTTGCAGTGCTGTGTTCTCACAGACATAACACCTAGATGACACTTAGTATTTTATGGAAAAACTTGTTCTAAGCCTAACTTGTTTAATGTCCCTCTGCAGCATCCTGTGTAGAAACTGACTATTGCTGTGGCTCATCAGCTGATAGCTGATAGCTCTTGCATGTGTACTAGAGGTTAAAAATGCATAGATAAAACCCCCAAACATGAGTAATTGCAGTTGGTTTTGCTTTCAGATCCAGCAAGCAAAGTTCTATGAAAACATCATGAAAATTCTGAGACCTAAGCCAGACTATTTTGCTGTTGGATATTATGGCCAAGGATTCCCAACATTTCTAAGGGTAAACTTGATTAATTCTTACTTTTTCATCAAGTTTCATTCTCCTTTTGTTTTCCTGTTTGCCTGGTTAATGTCCAGATTCCTTCTTTGACCTCTAATATGCTTTGAGCTGACATGTTCATACCAACTGTCTTGTGCTGCTCTGAGTTTTTCCTGAAAGGCAACAGTTCCTACTTTAGGACAACTATGGTAAGTTTGAACTGCTTTTATTCAAATATGCTGAATCTACTTTCTTTTCTTTACTTTTCTCTGGTTTTGACTACCATGAAGGAAATCCAGACTTCTAGTTTTTCAAAGAAACCTGATGAACTTGGGAAGTGGTGCACAACTGGATTGTACTGTAGTTTTTTAAGAGGTCTTTGTTTTAACTACAGTAGTGCATGAGTTCAGACCATAAAAATGAGTTTTGATATTTTTGGTATTTCTTTATATAATTTTTTTATTTTCTTACTACTAAAACCCTCTCTTACACACGACATTTAATAGGGAGGCTTTCTTCACACTTGGAAACAATGAGAGGCCCTGCTTCCCAAGTTTAAAGGCCAAAGCTGCCTTGAAAACATTGGGAAAACAGTGAAATTATAGGCTGGTGTTATTGTTGGTGAATAATTTGAATCCAGAGTGTCTCTGGAGAGTCAGTGCTGCTTTCCAGCACCTGGTCAAAATGGTGTTTGGCTTTAGAGCTGATTAATATTCAGAAAAGAGAAGCAGCCATTCCAAACCTGGGCACTGCTGTGGTTACCATGAGATCCCCATCAAAGTGCAGCTCCTGCCTCAGCAGCCCCCAGCCCAGGCAGTGACCCCCCCATTCCTTGCAGAACAAAGTGTTCATCTACCGTGGCAAGGAGTACGAGAGGAGGGAGGATTTCCAGGCCCAGCTGATGAGCCAGTTCCCCAGTGCTGAGAGGATGAACACGACGGCAGCGCCCGGCGAGGACGTGAGGAGCTCTCCTGGCCAGTGTATCCTTGCACACGTGGGGGATGGCAGAGGGCTGGGCTGTCCCTGTCTGAGCAGCAACAGCAAATAATGCAGAAACACACACTACTCCTTCCAAGCAGCAGGGAGCAGCGATTTGTTGAAAAGCCATGGCATTTATATAAGATAGATCGTGCAAAACAAAGTAGAAAAGGCTCATTGGTCCAAGAAGGCAACACCTCTTTGAAAACATGCTTTCTGCAAAACATCATGAGACACTCACAGCTCTGTGATCAACACCAGGTGTTTATCTGTGTTGTTCTTTCTTCCTTCTCTTGTTTGACTCTGAGAAAAATCCCCAGCCTGGGAAAGCTCCAAGCTGGAGCTGAGAAAGCCAGCAGCCTGGGAAAAATCCAGATTTTTCCACGAGCCTTCAGCAGTGTCCACACTGGGAAACCTTCTTAGCATGAGTTTATATGAGTGAAACAATGATTTCCTGGAAAGGTTGAAAGTTTACTGACGTGGCAGCTCAGTTTGCTGTTTTGCTTACATGTTCTCCATGTCTTTTCTGGTTTGTTCCTAAGAGAGCTCCTGTTTTTCTGGCAGTTCTAAGGAGTCTGTCTCTTTCATTCATCATAAAAACATTTAGATTGGAAAAAACCTTTAAGGTTGAGTCCAGCCATAAACCTTGTTCACCCATGCTCCCAAGTGCCACTTCTACATGTCTGTTAAACCCCTGCAGGGTTGGTGACTCAGCCACTTCCCTGGGCAGCCTGTGCTAGGGTTTGACAGCCCTTCAGGGAAGAAAATTCACTGGAGTTCATACATGGTTTAGCTTTACTTTCTCAAATGGCAAAAGCAGTGTCACACACTTGAAGAGACCCAGTTTAAAGCAGCAAATTTTCTGTTACCTCACATTCATAGCTGTTGTGTTTTGATATTAATTCATGTCTTTGAGCAGTGCTCTGACTGGTACCACACTTTGGTATCACCTCCATTTCATGGCAACATAAACATGAACTAAGTACCTCAGAAATTTTCTTAGGAAAACTAACTTACAAATGTTGTTAACCAACTTGTAGAATTGCCTCAATTTTTCTTGGTTAGAATAACTCATTATCTTTTTCTTCTGATTTGAGTCATTACTAACTGAGCAGATACAGATCACCTCATTGTATCAGACATTTGTTTTTACATGCTGGTTTTCCTTTATTAATTTTCAAGGTAATGTTGTAACACTTCCCATACTCTCTTGAGTCTATTCTGATGGCACTTTCTGGAGGAGAAAGGGAATACTTTCTTTTCACAGTGTTGGGTCTGAAGTGGGAATATTACAGGCTTGTCTAAAATAGGACATTAAGCTTGAAAGCCAAGCTCTCCCAAGCCTGTCTTGTCTCTTAACTAATTAATTTTTTTTTGGAGGACACATGCTTCAGTCCTTGAGGTAGAATTTGCTCATCTATTTGCAAGGAGCAGGAGATGGGCAATACTTCTGCACTTATGCAAAAGGATCTAACCAGAGGGCATGAAATACTGAAATATGTAAGGATATTATATATTTACTTATTAAAGGATGTTATATATTTACTTATAAATACAGTATTCAGATTTTAAAAACAGCACTACTATAGAAAAAGGAAATCTCAAGTAAAAGGGCTGCTCAGTTACAGATTTCAAAATGAAATGTTAACCATCATGAGTTTATGCATGCCTAAAGCTAAACAGTGAAACTGTTAACATCAGATGTGGTTGATGTTATTTTTGTAAGTTGCCTGAGCTTAAAAATTTAATGAATGAGTCAGTGTGATAAATTCAGCAGCAGATATTCAAGCTCAGGAAATAATAAAAATATGCAGTTCAGAATTAATATGTATCCACTGGTTACTACTGGCAGATTTTTCCTTTTTTGGCCAAGGAAACTCCAGAAATGAAACCCTGGACACTTCATATTTTTCATCAGAAAATGTCTCTTTTGATTACTATTATTATTTTTATTTCTCCTGCAGCCTACAATATGTCAAACCAGTAGTTATTAACATGCCCTTAACTTTCACAATTTCAGATATCCAATGTTTTACAGTGCAGCCAGTCCTGGAGGAGCAACCTAGATTCAAAAATAAGGCAGTGCCTGATCAAATCATAAAGTAAGTGAGTTTCTAGATAGTATAATGAAAATCAGTCCATATTCCTAAACTGACAACCATTATTTTGTGAATTCAGTCATTTGCCAATGAATCTTGGAGTTTTTGTTGTCTTAATTTACTGATTTATGCATTCATAGAATCAGAGAACAGTTTGTGAGGGAAGGGACCTTCACAGGCTGCCCAGTCCAGCCCCCCAGGGACATTGCTCAGAGCTCCATCCAGTCTGTCCTGGAAACTCCCCAGGAATTCCATGAAAGAGCCTGTACCCATCTGCCACTGAAGAAATCATTCGTGGATGCAGGGCAGGGAGGTGGAATCTGTGCTTTGAGTCAGTTATTGAGTTTTCAACACAGCTACTCAGACAAGTCTGGAGAGAGAGCTCTTGGAAGGACTGGCAGTGTGAGAGTGGCTGAATGTAGGCTCTGGAATGATAGAATCCTGTTTTATCTTGTCTGCTCCAGTGCAGAATACACAGCAGCAAAATGGTTTCTGCTGGTGCTATGGAGTGTGGGTTTTGTAAAGGAATAAAGGAAATGAATTGGCCAAAGTGTTCTGAGAACTGATTATCCAAGAGCTGCTTCCAAACCAGTTGTGCCCTTGGTCTGCAGCCCTATGGAATCTTTTCTGAAGTAGCAACTGGCTCAGAGTGGAAAAATAAGAATCACCTCCCCACATGCACCAAAGTAAATAAAGCAGATCCAAGCATAGGTCTTGTGTGACAGGATTTTAAAGTAAACAAACACAGACCAAAAAGCAACCCAACCCAAAAAGCCACAAAAAATTGTGGTTCTAATTTCAACTTGATTCATTTTAAAATCAGTAACTGAAAGGCAGATGATAAATGTGGTCCTGTAGGACCAGATTTCAGTGTAGAGCCAGCCACACTTCAAACTGCTTCAGTTTATGTAGCACAGTGTTCCACCTAAAGTACAATCCCTGCTCATAGGGGAGATTTTGTAATGGTTTGTCTCAGCTGCAGAATTCACCCAAACTGCTGATTACATCTGGGCTTAAGGATTTACTTTTATGAGTTTACTTTATTGGGCATTTGATTGTTCATTACGGTAGGAGATGACAATGCATTTATTCTATCAAAGAGCTTCAAAATATCTGTCCTTTCAGATAAAGGGATTTCACTCAGTGTGGCAATATTTTCAGTTACTTTTCTTTACTGATGAAGAAAATCTTAGCAGTTTGGATCAGAAATCATCATTTCCTATGAACTAACATATCATGGTTTGCTTAACTCAGATGTTTGGAGCTTCTCCATTTGTTTTTCTGGGCTTTCAAAACATGGTTCAGTTTTGCTGGAAGAGATTTCTGAGATTTTTTTTTTTTTTCCCCCCCAAAATTAGCTTTTGCTTAACAAGGGCTTAAATTTAATTCCTCTTTAAAGGAGATGGAGGAGAGATTCTTCTGTGGACAGCAAAATACTTGGCCAAAATTCTGCAGTCCCTGTGTGCTAAAGGCCAAGTGGTTGCAAGTTTAGTGTTAGTTAAGTGCTCACAATGATGGAGAATGAAATATTAGCTGAATAGAACAGACCACAACATTAATTTGCAAAGGATTCTTTACATTAGTGTACCCCTCTACAGGCACTTACATACATTATATTATCTATTGCAAGAGATCATTATTAATGGCTTCAGTTGTTTAATTTGTTGAATGTTGTTCAGCATTGTGAGCAGGGATTGTTGCACAACATTAAATTGCTTTGTCATGTGCTGTGTTTCAGTCCAGGTGAAAATCCCTGTTCTCCTCATTTAGTTCTTTTGAAGGAAAGAGACTCCTTTCATAAACCAGGATAAAGCTGGCAAGCAGGGCACATGCCACAGCAAGATAGGAGAGGGAAATATCTTCCAGCCCTCCTGTAGATTTGAACATTCATCTGGAAGTGCTAGAATTTTTATGCCTGGGAAATACACCCAGTCCCAAGTTGAAGTTTAATACTTGTAAAATACTATGTGTTCACCCTGATTTATAGATAAAGTAGTTGCCTTCTAAGTTTCCAGTAAAGTCCTTTTTTTTCTGAGCAGTAAATTTACTTTTAATTAAAAACTCAACTACTCAAAATGAAATATTTCTCTGCGATAACAAGAGCCATTAATTTCTGGTTTCTGCATTTTACAAGTCATTTTAAAATCTTTCAGCTTTTATAAGTCAAACAACGTGCAGCGGTTCCACTATTCAAGACCAGTCAGAAAAGGATCTGTTGACCCTGAAAATGAATTTGCTGTAAGTAAATTAACGACAAGGTGATGGATGTAGTTCTGGTAACTGTGACTGAATTTTGATCCTACCTCCTTCCTTAGGTTCAGATTACTCATTATAGACACCTTAACTTTAAGATATGCTTCAAAAAAACCAAATGCAAGACTTCTCTATTTCAGCACTCCCCCTGTGTACTTAATTAAACATCACTGTTCCAGCTGCAGGTAAACATTATGCAGTTAAACATGTTCAGCATGTTTGTGTTAAGCAGTAATTTTTCTGGTACAGAATGAGGTGTCAGGTAAACAAATATCAAATGCTTTGCTGCTTGTAGTTTGCAACACTTCCTTCAGCTGCCAGCCTGGCAATGAAGTGAGTGTTGTCTGATTTCTGTGGAATCTCACCTCATGAGACAACTGCCTGTGTCATCTTTACTCCCATGCCTAATGGTGGAATGCTGAGGAATGGCCTTCACTCTTCAAATGTTCTAAGAAATCTACACCACCATAAATTACTTTTCAGTGTAAAGCATAAAAGTGTGGTGAGTGTCTGTACTTTTATTTTACAGGTATCTGGTATTTTATGGTTTGTTTTGAAAAGCATCCCATCCAAGCTGTGCTCTTGGCATACTGCTGAGAAAAGCCATTTCTTTCCAAATGTACAATTTCTGTTAGGTGTGTGCTGATTAGCAGAGTCAACACTTTCATGTAAGAGCTTCTTACCTGCTGTTAAATCAACACTTCAGACACAAACTCTACCCTGACATCCCAGAATGTATTGTCAAGACTCAGGATGCACCTTGGCTGCCTTTGCAAACTAGGGAGTTTTGGGCCCATTTATGAATATACCTTGGAATGGTTTTACAAGAACTGAATTGTTGATGTTTTCATTGCTGAAGACAATAGATAAGATGCATGTTTCCTTCAAAGAGATGGAAACTGGGACAGCTGGGGTGTCTTCATTACTTCTGTTATGGTATTTCTCAGTCCTGGCACTTTCGATGGGCTGATATTGAAATAAGGAGCAGCGGGGTAAATGAAACAGTGGCTATTCCAAACTATTCTAAAATATCAACAGCCAGTCTTGTTTAGAAAAGAAAAATGAGAGGAACAAAAAGTCAGAATGCTGGCAAGTTGTTATGGGGCCAAAACTGCTTTTAATTGGAGAATTACCTTTTGAATGTGGAGGTAGGAAATATAATCTAAGTAGAGGAGAAAGGAAGTCGTTCAATGACAGCCATTCCATCTGTAATGGCAAAAATAGGAATACAGACTAAAAGATTCAAGGGTAATTTTCTTTTCCCCCTGCTTTGTGCAGGCTTTGTGCCTGGAGATTTCCTAATCTGAAATCAGGAAGATTATTTGTTCAAGTCACTGTGCTAGACTTAGTTTGCAGTGTCTTTTTATGCTAAAATATGCATATGTTTTCTATCTACATCCATTTTACCCTGACATCTCAGAAGACAAAAAGATTAAAGTTTCAATCCTGAAGTATCATTATCTCCTGCTGTTTTTCAATAGTCTATGTGGATTGAGAGGACATCCTTTGTTACAGCCTACAAACTTCCAGGAATCCTGCGCTGGTTTGAGGTGGTCTCCATATCACAGGTGAGTATCAACGTGCCCAGGCCCCACCCAACTTGGAGCCATTGAATCCTCATGTACAAATCAGTTTGCAAAATTATCAACAAGGCTACAGTTACTTCTTTATATACATACAAAACCATTGTTATTTACATTTAATCTTTCTACTGCTCAATGCAGGATCAATATATCTTATGCCTGATTTATAGTTCCAGAGTTGAACAAGTCTGTGTGGGTTTGCTGAATTGCAAAACTGTCATTCATGTACATGAGTTTTATAAAACCAAAAAGATCTGTTTATGTCTCTCTGAACCTTAGAAGTTTCTTGTTCTTGTTTCTTTACAGTGCACAATTAGTCCTTTAGAGAATGCTATTGAGACTATGTCCACGACAAATGAAAAGATTTTGATGATGATTAACCAGTACCAGAATGATGAGAACCTCCCTATTAATCCACTTTCCATGCTTCTGAATGGAATTGTTGATCCAGCTGTTATGGGTGGCTTTGCTAAATATGAGAAGGTAGGAGCTTTTGAGTCACTGCAAAAAACATTCTCAGGTTCATCATTTCATAATCCTCCTACACCCTTTGTTAAAGTGAGGATGGGGAATAGCAAAGCCATCAGTTAAGGGATCCTCATATCCTCATTTCCTGGTCACCTCTGTCTTTGAAAGCAAACCAGAATAACTGAAGTTATCAGTTGATGTAAATTATGATGCTCCAAATCTGTGCCTTTTAGTTTCACTGTAAACTTAATAAAAGAAACAATAACTTGGTTTCATAATAAGGGTCTCAAAGTAAGAAGTGCTGGATAAAGCCCAAATACATCTTTTTATGAAGTGCACCTCAGTTCCCAAGTGATAGAGGGAGAAATTAGCAGCAGCAGCATCTGGCTGAGGACCATGCATGTGTCTGCTCTTTGATGACCAGTGTTCTCAGCACCAGCTGGGCTCTGTGGATACATGCTTGATTTCTTTACCAGTCAAAATGATGGACTGTATTTTTTTTTTTTTGTCTAAGGCTTTCTTTACAGAAGAATATATCAGACACCATCCAGAGGATACAGAAAAACTGAACAGACTCAAAGATCTGATTGCTTGGCAGGTAATTTCTCACTCACAGCCACCACTGAGGCTTCACCAGGGGTTCCTTTGTTCCAATCCTCTCTAGCAGGAGAAACACAGCATTGAAGTGATTTTGTCATTTCCACTCTTTATTTTTAACCCCTGAAAGAAATTTTGTAGAACACATCATGTGGAATGGTTTATCAAAAGACACATATAGCAGGCTACATTCATGGTTAAAAGGACCAGGATTTCCAACTTGGGTTGTGTTCCTGAAGAGAAAACTAAGAGCATGACAAAAGTCATAATGATTTCATGAATTTCTGGAGTTGGTAGATGTCAAAAACTCTCTTGGGAAACAACTCTTTCCTAGTGTATTTGTTTTTTGTGGAGAATTTTTTTTTTTCCATAGAAACATTAATGGAGTGTTTGCTCCTCTCAGGAATTATTTTCATGCTCAGTGACCCTTCAAGATTGTTGCTATGTGTCTTCTGTGTGGCAAATAGCATGGAAGATTATTAGAAAATATTTTTAAGCTGTATCTCCACAGGAGAACTGAATATTCTCCCTCTACTGGCAGCACTGAGGTTATTTGGGTTTACTATTTATTACTTTATATACAGTGTATATATGATAAGACAACCAGCCTGCAGAAGCCTTTTGTCCTCAAGGAGGAAAGTGCACCTATGGAAGGTGGTAGCAGAAAATGCTCTATTTTTACTGAGATTCAAGGGAAAATGTCTCTTTCTGTTGACCTGGTAATGATAATGGGGCAGAAAAAACCATGAAATTATCCATTCTATTTCCATTAACCAGTCCAAAATAGAAATCATTGTTATCAATAGATAAATAGAGGAATGGTTAAAAATAGTGAGAGTTCATCTGGGATTTTACTATCAGAAATGAATGGCTCAAGGTGTTTCTCCTAATGTTCCATGTCTCATTTTTTGTACTTATGAAAAACATCCCTGGAAACATCCAAGGTCAGGTTGGCTCTGAGCAACGTGATGGAGTTGCAGATGCCCCTGTCTATGGCAGGGGGTTGGACTGAAAGACCTTTAAAGTCCCTTTCCAACCCAAAACTATTCAATGATTCTATGATTCTGTCTCTCTTTCATAGATGAGGAACAGCAAAAATTTACTGTTTATTCCTCTCAGCCTTGAAATGAACCTTCCAAATAGTTTATTGGAATTGTTTGTACTATTTTGTTAATGTTTTTGAAGTTTCTTCCTGTTTCATTTTTATTCATCCCAGTTTGGTTATTATTTGAGTGGTACCTTTACAGTTTCTTCTGTGTCATTGCCCACTACAGCTCTGTGTGTTGTTTTCTGGCCATCAGAATCACTCAGTGAGTTCAGTGGGATTGCCTGACCACAATGTCCATCTGGTATTAGGAAATAAGGGGTAAATTTCTACCTATCCCTGCAAATCCCTCTAAGGAGGACAAACAGATCCGTCAGTAACAGATGGGCTTTAATACCATGATTTTATAAGTTACATTGGAATTGCATTTCCACAAAATATGATCAATGTGATGGGTGGACCAATGTTCACAGTATTTACTGAGTCAGAACACAGAAAGGAAGCATGGAATCTAAGTGGATTTTACCAAAAATCCCAGATATTAATGCAAAAGAGTTGAAAAGCTGAAGTAAAGCAGTTAAAAAAGGTTACTGGCAGAAGGAGAGCTAAAAGTATTTTGCACAAATCTCATAACATTAAGAGGCATAGAAGAGGGAAGAGAGCCTCTGTGAGGCAGCCAACATTTTTCAGAAATTTACTGGGAAAGTCCATTTTCCATGAGCCTTTTCCATCTTGTATTTGCTGCTCCAAGCTGAGATCAATGGGCAAATCCACATGCCAGTCACAGGAAGAGTTTTGCAGTTGATTTCCCAAGCTAAACAGAGCCAGAGAGGTTGTTGGATCCACTTGAAAAATCTCACCTTTTTTCTTCTTTTGTTCCTCCTAAGATACCTTTCCTTGGGGCTGGAATTAAAATTCATGAAAGAAGAGTTTCTGATAATCTTCGTCCTTTCCATGACCGGATGGAGGAATGTTTCATGCACTTAAAAGCTAAAGTGGAAAAACAATATGGAACCAGAGAATTGGTATTACTCTCCTTTTAACTTCTACCACCATTTCTCTTTATTTAACACACTTTCTTGTGATCTAAAGGTAGTAGGATCTGAGTTGTATCATCCAAGAGCTGATTCAATAGTCTGTCACATCAAATATTCCTCATTCTGAAAGATTTTGAGTATATTTTATTAAGACTTAAAATTGCAAGTCTTTTCAGCCTTATTGAGGAAGTAAAAGCAAGTTCTTATATTTGTTCTCTGTAATTTTTCTTAGTGGTTTGGGGCTTTGATCTGCAATTGATGTCTCCCTGTGCCAGCCACTTCCAGCTGTGCTGTGAAGTAAAACCTGTCATGTGTATAATACTATAAATATTAGTTGAGAACAAACTGAAATATCTGGGAATTGAGGGATAACTTCTGAACACAAACTCCCCTGACAATTCTTGAATAAAATATTCTATCTGAATTGTGCAGGCTAGCAAGAATGACATTGCCTGTTTTTTGTGATTAAATGCCAGTTACTTTGGAAATTGTTTTATATTGCTGCTTTCAGCATTGGTGATTTTATAATAGGATTTATTTCTTTGTTATAGGGGGAAAAGTAGCAAGGTTCTTCCTTAAATTTTGGGTATGTGCTGTATTATACACCTGTATGATGAAAATTATATATATCTATCTGAATATGGTTTTTATTTTGCAATAATAGAGGCTGTAATTGCAATAATTTACTTGAAACCATGTAATTGCAGTAATAATTGCAATAACAGAGGCTGTAATTCCCAATCAGAAATCTTGCCCCTTGCTTGAACCCTCAGGCACTCTTGGAGACCAGCACTTAAAAAGCCCAACCTATTTAAAATTTTGCAGAGAATGTACTTTGTGAATTGATTTTGGGAAGTTTGAAGAGTAAGAATTCACCCAGACAGAGGATTAATCAGAGTAATTAATGGGAGCAGACAGCTTCTTTCATACCAAGTGTTAAACACCTGCACAGCCTTCAAGGGCTGGTTGAGGAGGGTGAATTGAAGATCCAGGGTTTGTGACAGGATGTGTTTCTCTTTTCCATCCTGTAGCCAGAGTTTGATGACAAGAGGGTCGGGCGGCCGAGGTCGATGCTGAAATCCTACCGTCAGTTATCCTTCATCTCCATGTGCTCCATCAATTCAGACTGCAGCACTCCCAAAAAACTTGCTTCAGAAAGGTTGGTTACAAGTATAAATAAATAGAGTTCTGTTTTTTAATCACTTTTATGAAATGAAACAAAAATACTTTTAAAAAGGAATGAAGACCACCAGCAGCCTTTTCAGACAATACCAATATTATTTTTAACTGTGGCTATCACTTCCTCCAGGCTGAAAACTACAGTGTTTCAATCTTAATAGACAAAATGTGTTCAACTCTCATTGAAAAAAACAAGACAGTGGCATTTCATTTTCAGAAACTAAGTATTTTAAAAATTAAATTACTTTTCAAAAATTTATCAAGATTAGGGTTTTTTACAAGTTTCTTTTTATACAGCTTTTAACTTAATTAGCATATTTTTGTTTGTAACGTGAATAGGAAAGGAACAATTTTTAAAAACTTGAAAAGGAGGTGGAAGATTTTAGTAAAGTCTGTAGTAATGTAAAATGCTTTGCCTAATGTGTTTTAACTGCAACACTGAAAAACAAAAAGGCTTTTAAGTTTGAGAGAACAATCATCGGTATAACTTTTTCATCCACAAATTGTTTTGTTCACTTTATAAATTATCCTTCAGGCACACAGAACTTCTTCCCAAACAAGGTACATATAAAACCGAACATGTTGAGCAGTGTTGGATTATTTTCTAAACATCTGATCTCCCTTTCTGAGTATTTAACTTTGAAAAAGTCAGCAGTGGTGCATGACCCTAATGTAAAAGGGTTGGTTCTTAGGACACCACTTGTTCTACTTTGAGATTCCTGAGGCTGCTGTTGCTGCCCTGCAGCTTCCCCTCCAGAACGGTGGAGCAGACAAACATCATTTGTGTGCTGCAGTACAACAGGACACCTCTGCCAGAACCAGACAAGCCCACTGAAGCAACAGCATCATGCACCTGCTTTTAGTCCTTGGGATGCTAATCGGTTTTTAGGAAGCACAGGTCACCAGAATCACCACACTTCTTGTTTTATCAATTTTTATTGATAAAACATAAGTTCAGTCCCATGTTCCAAAGGTTGAGAAGGGAGTAAAGCTGGCACCAAATAAAGCCAGCACCAATTGCATGGGGTTTTTGTTGGTGGTGGTGGTGCTGCTGCTGTTTTTTAGTGAGAAGTAGCCCAATTTTTAAACTGCAAAAATTAGAGGAAGAGAGAAGGTGGAAGGGAGATTAATCTCTGGGTATGAATATTCTTGTCCAATATGGTGAAATAATTAGGAGAATGCATTTGAAACATGGCAAGAGATGGTAATACTGTGTTCCACTTTGGTTCTTGTACAACCAGAATAGCAGGTCTTGCTTTCAGCACCACCATCACCACACATCAACTTGCCATGTGAGCTCTATGCTGTTTAGTTTAGGAGCTCTTAAGCTGATGCACAAATCTTTAAACAGGGATTTGAGCTCATTTTAATGTTTTACGTTCTTCACTACATTTAAAGATGGTGTCACACTGCCTGAAATCGTTTTATTTGTATCTCCAGTTGCCAGCTGCTGAAGCACGTCAGATATTTTTGCCAGCAGGTTGCAAGGCTGCCTAGAAAGTAGAATGAAAGAATGACCTGCATTTATATTTCATGGGGAAATGACATCAGAATACTAGCAGCTTTTAAAATATCACTCAGCAACTTGTACTTTCTTTCCTTTGCTGCTGCAGCTTTGATCTGGAAGCAGTGCTACCAAAGCAAGGAAAAGCAGAATCAGAAGAGGCTGCTCCGCAAAATAATCCTCATCCTGAAGTCAAGATGAGAAGGTCCAAAAAAAGAACAAAAAGAAGCAGTGTGGTGTTTGCTGATGAGAAGACAGCAGCTGATATTTCTATCTCTGACATGAAAAGTGTATGTTACTGATTTAGAGTAGTGTTTTATAATCCATGAAAAAGAGGACATTACTCCTTTTCCTTAGAAAAAGAATAAAATGTCCCAGAGAACTCCAGCTGCCATAAAGGGAAGGATGCAGGATGCAGAGATGATCTGCCCTGCCATGAATGAAATATGTAAGATGCTGTGGAGGAAACAAATCAGTAAGAAAATCAGATCATCTCTCCTGGCTTCTGGTGACAGATAACAGAGCTCTGAGGCTGCAGATTCTGAAGCCTGGTTAGCTCAAAAAGGAGCACTGTGTGGGGAGGGTTAAGCTGCTTTCCTGTGGAGAGGCAATTGACTGTGCTGACATTTCATGGCAGCTCCTCACAGTCAGGGCTATTTCAAAAGTGATGAGCCCTGTACGTTTTGTACCTTGTTGTGGAACATGCAGCTGTTAGGAAATTGCAAGATTGCAAACAGAGCTCCTTAAATGGTGCCAGACTGAAGTTTGGAAGTGCTGGCATCTCTCGCTCCATAGATCATCCAAGGGCTTTTATTGCCCTGCTGGATCATTAGAGTGACTTATGTAACTTAGACTGGGCCCTTTTTATATACAGAGTTTAATCCTCAGGAGAATTTTATTTTAGTAAATGTCCTCTAGATACACAAGCCCTGTCTGAATTAAAAAGCCAGGCAGTAGCAGATTGTTGAATTACATGGAGGGAGCATAAATAATTTGATAAAAAATGTTTGAAGGAATCATCAAAGGTAAAATGAATGAAGTAGAAAGCCAAGACTGGGGAAGCACAGAGAAACTCACAGATGGTTATGACTGTCTTGCACTGCATGTCCTTATGCAAAAGAGAGATAAAGCACAATCATGCTTTGAGAAGCAATGATACACAAAACCAAGTAACACCTTTGGTTTTTGATGAAATTTGATAACACATACACCAAACTGTGGGGATCCCATTGTGTATTGAGTTAGAGGATTTTCTTCTGCTTCAAAAAAGCAGTGAAAAGGCTTTGCAGCAGCCAAGCTGGGCATGTTAATGCAATAGGGAAAAATGTTTTCAAAACTTCATTTTACTTTGCAGATCACACCCAGTGTCGTCTGATGGTATTATGCCAAAAATAGGCTAGGAATTCAGATTTCAGATCACAGACTACTTCTGTAACTTTGTTTAGAATTCTTTTTTTCTATGTAGAATGAAAAGTTTTTACCTAATTATAAATTATAAATAATTATAAATTATATGCAAAGTTCTTGCATATTATTAGATTGTACATAATATGATACATGAACCAAAATCTCAGTTCATCATTAATGTTGGGGCTTTTTTGTTTAACAGCTGTCAAGGAAATACGAGTTCATGAGTGACACCAACCTCTCAGAACACGTGGTGGCACCTCAGAAAACTTCTGTCCTCAAGCAGATGAGCACTGTCAGTCGTTCCATGCCAACTATCCCAGGTAAGGTGCTTATACTAGGACGAGAATTCTGAATCTTATTAGGATGTTAAGAAAACAGCAATGAAGGGTTTGCTCCAAGCAGAGCTGGCAGCTCTCTCCACCCTTGTGAAATCCTCTGGGCAAAGATTGTAATTGAAGAGTGCACTGTGCATGCAAGGCTGGACTGCTCCAAATGCTTGGCTACACCGTAGTACCTTGTGCCAAAATGCAAATTCTAAAACTCTTACTCCTGAACTCTGAATTTCACTTCCTTGTGCAGTGTGAACATTCCTGCTGCCTAGAAAAAGGCAAGGTTTATTCAGCTTCCCTGCTGTGTATGGTCTCAGGAGCAGAAACAAGGGCTCACAGCCAAGGGCAGCGTGTGAAACAGGCAGAAAAGCTTTGTGCTGTGCCTTGGGGCATGAATATCCCCAAAGGTTGCCCCATAACAGGATTTCAACTTCTGGCTTTTGAAGCCAGAGAGGAATCCCATAGATTCCCTCACCATGGGAGGCAGGGAAAGAAAACACAGCTGTCCCCAGACAGATGGGTGGTTGTGTGAAAGAGAAGGGGAAAGGGTGACTAAAGTTGGAGCTCATCTCTGGCTGGGGCACACAGAGAAAACAGGCCCAGTTTCAGTCTCCTTCACCCCCTTGTTCCATAGGACATCCTATTTCTTAAGTTGCATTTCATCTATCCCTCCCGGTGCCCCTCTCTTTCCAGATGCCTGTAACAGATGTTTAGCACAACACAACAGACTGCCATGGCCCACTTCTTTGTCATATGTTTATCTATTTTTAATTATTTGGCCAGATTGCTGCTTTTTTTTTTTTCAATCTTCAGTTTCAATGTAACTAAGTTTATTGTTTCCCTATTATTCAATTTTTTATTCTAAAATTATAGCCAGATTAAAAATGTCTCAATTTTTTCTAGTCATTGCAGTAGTTCACAATTTTGAGTTCTGCTTTGTCTTACAGTCTGACTCTCCTTTTTGGTTTTATTTTGTGTAACTAGTATTGTTTCCATTCTAAGGATTAACTCTGTCTGTCAGCACTGTGGCATCCGATGAAACAATTGCCTCACACAGGCTGAGCCAGCCAGTGTTTCCTTCCACCTCAGATGGTGACAAGAAAACCTTCAAAAGAAAGAAAGTGAACCAGTTATTCAAAACAATGGTAGGTCCTGTGTGTTTGTGGGAGGAAAAAGGAAGGGTTACATATTCAAAAATTCTGTGCTATGAAAATTAAGTATTTTTGAGACAAATAGGCTCATAAGTCAAACTCCTGGTTTTTTTTTTTCTTGATGCTTTTGTCAGAGAGTGGGGTGGAAGCTTAATGTGGAAGTAAAGCTGGCTGTGGCTGCACTTCCAGTGGGAGGGATGCTGGGATGGAGGGCTGAAAGGAAGGAGGGGTGTAGGGATGGAGGATGGAAGGATGGAGGGATGGAAGGATGGAGGGATGGAGGGGTGCAGGGATGGAGGGATGCAGGGATGGAGGGATGTAGGGATGTAGGGATGGAAGGATGGAGTGATGGAGAGATGCAGGGATGGATGGAGGAATGCAGGGATGGATGGCTGAAAGGATGGAGAGATGGAGGGATGCAGGGATAGAAGGATGGAGGGATGCAGAGATGGAAGGATGCGGGGTGCAGGGATGGAGGGATGCAGGGATTCAGAGAAGCAGGTCTGCAGGGCTGGAAGGGTGCAGGGATGAAGGAATGGAGGGATGCAGGGATGGAGGGGTGCAAGGATGCAATGATGAAGGGATGAAGGACTGGAAGGATGCAGAGATAGAGGACTGGGAGGATGCAGGGATGGAGGTGTAGAGGGATGCAGGGATGCACGATTGGGAGGATGCAGGGATGTAGGACGGGGAGGATGCAGGGATGCAGGGATGCAGGACTGGGAGGATGCAGGGATGCAGGGATGCAGGGATGCAGGGATGCAGGGATGCAGGGATGCAGGACTGGGAGCATGCAGGGATGCAGGACTGGGAGGATGCAGGGATGCAGGGATGCAGGACTGGGAGGATGCAGGGGTGCAGGGATGCAGGGATGCAGGGATGCAGGGATGCAGGACTGGGAGGATGCAGGGATGCAGGACTGGGAGGATGCAGGGATGCAGGGATGCAGGACTGGGAGGATGCAGGGATGCAGGGATGCAGGACTGGGAGGATGCAGGGATGCAGGACTGGGAGGATGCAGGGATGCAGGGATGCAGGACTGGGAGGATGCAGGGATGCAGGACTGGGAGGATGCAGGGATGCAGGGATGCAGGACTGGGAGGATGCAGGGGTGCACCTGCGTGTGCAGCTCCTCTCCCGCACCGCGAGAGGGCGCGGGCGGCCCGCCGAGAGCCGGGGCCAGGGAGAGAAGCGGCGATTCCCGGTGGGATCGGGATCGGGATCGGGATCGGGACTGGGACCGGGATGGGATCGGGATCGGGACTGGGACCGGGATGGGATCGGGATCGGAGCGGGAGGGAAGCGGCGATTTTCCCGGTGGGATCGGGATCGGGATCGAGATCGGGATGGCAGCGCCGGGCTCAGAGGACACTCCGCCACGCGGAGATGCTTGGTGCAGATGATGAGCGTGTCATGTCTGAAATATCCACAAAATTAAAACTATTTCATTTAACGTAGTGTTTGACAGAAAAAAAAAAAAAAAAAAGAAAGAAAAAATAAAATCCAGAGCAGCTTTTCGAACACAGAACATGAAGGTTTTCCTACTTTGAAGGTAGTAGGAGGGTGACATTTAATGCAGATGTGGGTAGCTACCAACATGCATTATGTATAACTATTCTGGAATATTTGTAATATTTTACACCCCAACGTTTCTGACTTTTCAATGCAAAGGGTTTGTTGTTTTGGTTTCTTTTTTTCCTAGGTAATAGGTATTCGTTACTTTCTGCAGTGTTTTGGGGTTTTCTTTTTTTTAAAAAAAAAGATAACACCTTCAGGGACCATATAGCAACATTTAGGAAAACCTTCAGTTAAATGTTTTCATAATCACATTTTTCTCATAGGAACAAGAATAACCTATTAATGTGAAGTCTGTAGTATTTCACTTACATTCAATTTATCACATACTCACTTTTTTCAGACCCAGGAGTTGCAGCTTTTCAGCATTATCTTGTCCACTCATATTTAAACCGAAATAGCATATAAAATACAGAGGATAGAATGTTCCTTCTTACATTCTTACATCCTTCTTACAGGCAGAAAAAGGGCTAACTACAGCTAAAATTCTAGTTGTGAAGTGCTTCATACCATGTTTGAAATCGTGTGGATAGGTTTAAATACAGGTTTAAGATTTTGCAGAATAGAGAAAAGAATTCAAAACATGCAGAATTTGGACCATGTATTTTTTTCTCTAGCTACAGCTTAAAGGCACAAGTATTTAATACACATATTACTGAATCCAGCACAGAATCCATTTTAACATATGAAAATCTGTTTTGGTGTTTTTTCAGCGCATTTCCAGAGTTCTGGAGGATGGAAAGCAGTCTGTGGAGCAGCATTTCAAAACTTCACCAACAGATCTGTGATCAATTTTTACAAGACCACTTCTCAACTGAAAGCAATTATATCTATACACAAATATTCCATTTTAGAGCACTGTCTACTCTAAAGAAAGGCACCAATGGAGAATATGAACAACACCCCCCATGGGCTCTGCTGAGCTACTTGTGATACAGATACAGCAAAAACATTTGAGGAAAACACTGCAGGATGTGTCCACTGGGATTTGGAACGGAAACCTCTGGCTGTACAGGTCAAAGGGAGCTGGGTGATCCCTGGGACAAAGCTTGGGAAGTGACATGTGTGTAAAGGCCAACAGCAATGCTCACTGCAAGCCAGGGTCTGTTCTTTCCAAACTGGAGTTTTGGTTTTCTGGAGCTTGTACAGACACCCTCCAGATATCCTTAAACCCTCGCTGGCAGTGTAGCCAAGGCAACAGATGGCTCAGCACAAAATAGCCACTGACAATTTACTGTGTGGCTGTAGCTGGATTTACAGCCCTGAGATCCCTCTGCTGCTCCCAGCACACTGCTCTGTATCCTCAATCTTCCCCAGTGATGTCCGTGGCTCTGACACCATTCCCTGAGTTATTTTCAGAGCAGCAGCTATTAAGTGGCAAACATGCAAAAGTTTATTTACACATGTGCAAATTGACCTTATGTCCAGTAGTATGATGAACAAAAGCTCCATTTTCTGCTGTTCAATAAAATGTTGCAAATCTGTTTTATTTGCCCTGACCCTTTCTCCCTGATATCTCTAGGTACCATCATATGGAAGGTAATAATTTTTTACTGACAGCAAACAGAATTCTATGAGCCCAAGTTTTCTGGGTTCAGATTGATTTTCTGTGTCTTCCCATGTCCTGAGATGGAGCTGGCAGGTGATGCCTCACTGGTGTGAAGCTCCACAGTACTGCAGGTCAACACCTCAGAGTTTTTATAACCTTTCTCTGAGTATGTTTTCCACATAGAGGGGGGTCTAAAGGTGAATAATTTATTTCCTTCACTGTCCATTTATGTTTCAGACTCTGACATAGTTTTATACTAAGTAAATAAAATATGTTCATGTACAGCGTTGTGGATGAGGGGACTGGCCTTGTTCCCATTTCTGTGGATTTTTGGAAAGACAAAGAGGTTAAAGTAATTCCTTCATGTGGAGTTCAGTCTGTGAAAAGACATCTGCAGTTTGTTCAAACCTAAGTTTTTTCTATCAACACTTTAACATACAGTGTGAATAAATTAGTTTTATGAATTTAGACTCTCTTTGCAAGTTGTCAGAAGCTGTTTTCTACAGGAGTAGTTAGTGACCACTTTCTGGGTAAAGTTTGGAATATTTGCCATTGAGAATTAATGCTGCACCTTTAATAAGAATAACCATAGAAAGCAAAACAAAATGGGTCCAGTTTTAACACTAACTGCAGTGTTTGGCATGAATTCTGATGGACTTTTGGTTTCATTTTGTTTCATTTGCTTTCCACAGCAACTTGATAATGCTTCTGAAGAGGCAGAGAGGAAGAAAAAGGTTTTCCTAGGAAAAAGTCCTCTGTTTAATAGAGAAGGTTATCTGTGAGTGGGAGAAAGTGAAAGGCTGAAGGGTGCACATTTAACATCTTGCTAACCTGGGGGAAGAGGAGGGAGGGTATCAAAGCTGTCCTTCAATATTATTTGCAGGTATCTGAATATAGCCCAAAATAAACAAATATTTTAAAATAAAAGGTTTGGTTCTACTGGAAATGAGTAAGAAAAGGACTATTTAGGAACTGTTTATTCTTTGTAAAAACACCTGTTAAAGGTTCCCTTTTATTTATTGTATCTTGCAGAGATGTTTTCAGGTGAGTGGAATAATAGAGTTTTACCTCTAACTGTTATCATAAATTGTTATTGAAATACTGTGACTCAAAATAAAGAAGTAGCAGGAGTGGAAGTGAAGGAAGTGCCCAAAAACAAACACCAGGAAGGCAGGAGCACAATGTCCAAAGAAAGTTTGGTTTTGAGTGTTAAGCAAGTGGTTCAAGATTCATACTTCATGTTTTGCTCAGGTTTTAGTACAGTTTTTGGTGAAGGGTTTAGATTGACATTTAGTTTACTAAATATCAGCAATAATTTTATTAGTTGTCCCACACCACAGATTGTCCTCCTCTTGCCAGCCCAAGTTCTAAGCCTGAAATCATGTCAATCAACTCTGAGCAGAAAAGCAAAATTAACTAAGAAAAAATAGTTGTCAAGAACAGGGCATTCATAAAACTGGAATTTTAAGGATGTTTGGACAACAAGCCCCAGCCTTTCACAAGTTTCCAGAAACTGTGGATATTGACAATTATCCAAACAACTGAAGGACAGCATGAAGGACAATTGATGCCCTGGGACAGTAAAGTGCCAGTATGGCAACATCTGTTTAAAATGTGAGTCTGCACTGATTGCTGCCATTTCTGTCATGAGCT
The DNA here is from genome assembly GCA_030060385.1 of Muscicapa striata striata. NCBI lineage: Eukaryota > Metazoa > Chordata > Aves > Passeriformes > Muscicapidae > Muscicapa > Muscicapa striata. The sequence continues at coordinate 4,701,608 of JAREIS010000050.1, read as the reverse complement.
CAACAGGCCTTTAGTTCATGTGTACATGGGTGAGGGACAAGACCTGTGTTTGACATTCTTTGAGGTGAAGCACAGAGGGCAGAAATTTCCTCCAGGACAGGGTCAGGCTTTGCTGCTGTCGAGAGAATGAGTGCAGCAGGAATGTTCAGCTCTCCCCATGCAGGTCAGGAGCACAGCCATGCTCTCTGTGCTTTTCTGTACCTGTTCTTTCCCTTCTCTCTGGCATTTCCAGACATCTGGCTGGTGACAGTCTGGTTTGCTATCACACAGCACTGAGATAATGATGGGGCTGTGTGATCTGTAATTAATGAGCTGTTTGCAGGGGCAGGAAAGCTGCAGGTGCAGCTGAGATTTGAAGAGCTGACCTGCACTCAGGTGTTACACTGCAATGACCCAAGATGCATTTAAGCTGCACATTGTAGTTTCAGTTTAGGCAGAAATCTCATTTTTAGCCAGACACAGGTACCTGGTGTCTCTGTGCTGTTTAGCTGTTGGAGGTGCTGGTCCACCCCCAGGAGCTGCTGTGTCAGTGCAGCACAAGGTCTGCACAGCAAATGTTGGCATTTACCCATATCAGGGTACTCAGAGTATCCTCACTTGACTTGGGTATCCAGCCTGCCCTTGTTAGTGCCATAAAGCCATACCAAGTTCTTATTATGAAATTATGACTTAAGTATTCATTCTGGGGGGAAATTATTGCCCTTAAAAATCTCATTAAAAATTAGCTGGTGTGAGCTGTAGGAAAATGGTCAGAGTCTAAGTCAATAAAGATCAAATTTCTGAGGAGGAAGGAGAGTTTTATGAAAGATTTTACAGACCTTAGGAACACGTTGTTCTGGAACTTGGATGTTTGATAGGCCTGTACTTGCTTGACATTGAACTCTTATCTCTATCACACATAGCCTGTAACCTTCTTTATTAGACACTAGAAATTGTGGGTGAGTAGAATCATGAAACAGTTTGAGCTGGAAAAGACCTTAAAAGTCAACAATTCCCAGTCCCCATTGGGGGTGCTGGTGCCATCCTGGTTATTCTGCGAGGAGTCCTTTGACACATTAGACATCACTGGATCTTTGCTTTCATTTCTTCCACTCTGGTCATGGGATGAAGGCACTTTTAGAAAGTAGAGGTCTTAAATAAGTTTTAAATAGGATGATAGGAAAGAGAAAGTAGTTTTATTTTTTATTAAATCTGGTTTCTGTTTAAGTCAGCTAAGGTCCAGGAGTTGTATTTAAAGGCTCCCAACCACATAATTCTCTTGCTCGTTTTCTCTGCTGTTTTTCAAGGATTTTAGCTTAATTATCATAAAAACACCAGAAGATACTTTTTGTTTGTTTGTTTGTTTGTTTGTTTTTGTTGTTTTTTTTTACCCCAGCCTCAGTACAAAACTATTAAAATAATGGAGCATTTATCCCAGAGACTGATTCCGTATATGCCAATGTCAGTGGGTATCATCCAGAATTAGGGCATTCTGTTTAAAACAAAAGCACAGGTCAATTCTCCAGAGTGGAGGAAGATAAAAGGAATAACTGAACCAAACACAGCATTTTTCTCATTTAGAAGTCAAGAGAAATCAGTGAATTTAAAGCCAACTTGTGTTTTACAGCACCCATTTTTTAAAAACTGTTTCCGAGGAGGGAAGAAAACAAAATAATTAAGCATTCTTTCCCTCATTGTTTTTTGGATGAAGGGATGTCCATCTTTTTAGATGCATCTCTTTATTTTTTTAGGAATATGGAACCCTCTATGAAAAAAAAAGCTTGCAGCCATCTCCTATCCTTGGAGAAGGCACTCCATGGAACTTAAATTTCCCCGCCAGAACCCAGCTCCTACTTGCTCTTAGGCATTCAAGGTCCTTCTGAGGGGGAACGTTGAGCAACACTCCAGGGGCTGCCCTCAGCTGGAAGGACTTCAGCATTGGCAGTGTTTACTGCTCTGGGGTGAGGAGAGAATTGTTCTTTATTGACTCTGAGTAATTTTCTGTTCTGATTTGCTCTCATGATGCAGCATGTGCTAAAGATTAACAGTGTAAATGAAGAATTGCTCTGCAAATAAACCTCGGCTAGGCCACTGATTTCATAAACTTTTAAATGTTAGGTAAATTTAATCACAGCTTTAAAGTGAGGACAGCTGGATGTGATTGGGTTTTTATAGAATTATCCTTTTTCAGTGTAGTTTTTTGTCTTCCAGGACAGCTTCTGTGTGCCATGAAGGATCTTTTCTATGGCTGACCCTGTGCTGAGACAGCCACTGTGAGTGTCCGGGCTGGAACAAATGCAGTGGCTGTGATAGTGGTTTTTTCATGTGTATTAATGCATCCTGCAGCTCCAGATGCCCCATTCTGTGTGTGGGTATTCAACCTGCATTTAGTACCAGGTTCATGTGCCAGGCATGACTGATCTGTCATTCACAGTTAACCCTTGACAGGCCTTGCCAGTGCTTGGGTTAGTTCAGCTCATGGCAGGTGGCTGCTGATGGTGTCACCAGGGGTTTAAATGGTGACTGATTCAAAAGATGATGGAAATCAGAAAACAGCCATTTAAGGGATCTATGCCTAGCAGTCCAGCAGCCAAAAAATACTTAGGTAGGTGAGACAGCAGGAATCTTGTGCTGTTGTAACTAGAAAAAGTCTAAACAACTCTCCATGTTTGACAAATATTTTGAGGGAAGACTTTCTGTGTAATGTTTATTTATATACTTTTAGATATAAGAAAACAGCCCTGGATAGAGTAGCTTTAGATGCAGACCTTTTAACCTATGGTATTTTATTGTACACTAAAGTATCTTATGATTGGATACCTGGATTCTACAAATAATGAGGAATGCAAAACTTTACTTCAGTTGCTTTCACACTCATGGTAGCGCTAGTGCACAGTCCCTGAATTCATAGAGTCCTTCTTTACAACTGCATTTGGACTAATTTCACAAGATGGGAAAAGAGGAATATTGGGAATCAGGATGGGGAAACAGAAAGGGGGGGGGGGGATAGGAAACTAAGCTAAAACAAAGATATCTCTAAACCCGCCTGAATTAGGGAAAAATTTAAAATGTTTACATATCGAATGGGTTATTTTTATAGATCCAGGTGATCCTGGGCAGGACAGGAGGGTCCCAGGGCAGTTCGCACCCAGCTGTGCATTCCCAGGCAGTGTCGCCGGGGGGCGATAGGATGTCGCGATAGTCGGCCCGTGTCGCGGCTCGCCCTGGAGCGCAGCGCAGCTCCTGGAGGTGCCGGGATTAACAGCCCTAAAGCAGCCTGTTCGCAGGTTGGGTTATCTCAGCTTACCGCACTCAAACCTGGCTGCAATAAAACAACCTGGAGTTTATCTCTGGCTGGGTGTGTCCACAGAGAAGTTCCCGGCGCTTGCACTGATTCGCTTTCCAGCTTTAGTTTCTAATTAATTTTCCCCAAGTGTTTGTGTCATGCAAGTACTGAAGGGTGTAAAACACTGAAAAAAACTTTTTTCCTTGAAAAAAGGAAGTGATTATTTCTGAAAAATTCTGTCGTTCTAAAATGTCTTTTCAGTGAAATCCTCATTTGAATAGTGGAGAGGGAGGAGCTGATTTACCCACACCAGCAAATAACTTGATGTTGAAATGTGACTGAAACAAAAGCAGTAGCATGTTGCTACTTTTTCTTTCTATAAGTCATTGAAATGCATTGAAATTAATAAATTCATTTCATCGAAGTGCACAAGAATGTAAACTTTGAAGGGTTTTGGAAGTGTGTACAGATTAATTTCTTTGGCAGCCATGTTGACACTCATACAAGATCTCATTTAATTTTAGCACCATTGATTTCTTGTACAAACACACATTTAGTGGTGAGAGTAGAAGAACAGGCAGGTGATCTGAAAGAGGGAGCCCTGCTGGCTGCTCGGGAGCTGCAGCAGTGGTGAGGCTGTCAAGTGTGATTGATGGAAGGGTCTGTCTCTGTATTAATTTCCTATAACTGGGAGGGACAACTCAGATTCTACCATGGGAAGGATTTGTCACAGATTCTGCCCCTCTGTGGCAGATGTGACCCCATCTGTGTCCCTCAGCACAGCAGACCCCATGGCAGCCAAAGGGAAGCTGTGGATTCCTTGGCTGCCTGTGGCCTGTCACAACTGATACACGAGTTAGGGGACACCTAATCCCCTCTACCATATTTATTATATGTTAGGAGATGGTAGAAGGCCTTTTTGGAGGTAGGAGTTATGACTACTTTTGTTGTCATCATTCCCATTGTCAGAGAGCAGCTACGAGCCCTTACAAGATTTCACAGCCTTCTAAAAACCCAGTTATAAACTTGCTTCAAAAATCCACAGCGATTTGGAAGGCTTGAAAAGTCTAGGGGCATTCTAGCATTGCAGCACTTATGGCACAGATCCAAATGATATTGCCTTTTCCATTAATTTAATGTTCAACCTGCCTTTCTAGAAATAAAGCTCAGTTCCCCTGTTTTGCAGTGCTATATTTTACATTTCTTATGCTTTTGTAATGTCCTTGAGATGACATTGCTCTGCCTGCTACAGCCTGTCCCTTCTCATGGTGTGGTGTATTTTGTGGTTATGCTGGGCAGATGATTAGTGGAATAAGACATGAAAACTTCTAAAAGTAATCTACTGGACAACTGAGAACATAGAGAATTTTTCACTGTATGAAAATGTCTTATTGATGGATACTGACAAGTTCCTGAATTCAGGGTGTGAATTGTTTGAAACAAGATGGGTTGCTTGGTATATTGACTTACATATGGACTCTTTTCTTTTAAAAACAATTTTTCCCTCTTCTCTGTGACCACAGGAGTCATTTGTATGAACTGTGTGTGGGGTGTGCACACCTTTCCTGAGTCACTGCATTTCAGAAACACTGGATGGGTAGCTTACTGTGGAGTGTAAGTGGAAATGCTGAGAAATCTGAGTTTAAATGAAATGAATCTGAACCTTTCCCAACCCAAGATTTCAGATATTATCTTTTATAGAAGGGTAGTCAGCCTGAAGAAATATGGCAGGAGTAGAGGGGTACATGGGAGCTGACCTAAAAAACCTATGGAAAACAATGGTTCTGCAAGGGCTTGGCCTCAACCCTGCAGATTTTGAGCTTCACTCAAGAAACTGAGATGAGCAAATATTTGTATAATGCAAGAGTTGTCAACAGTTTGTGGTTGACCAGGCTTCCAACTGGTAGAGACATGAACTCAGGGCTGGAACACAGTAAAGAGACATTAAAAATATTATGTGTCCTGCCTAGTCAGACCTTACTGACCCAATGCATTTGGAAATAATGATTACTAAACTTTCTCCAGCAGCGGTCTCCAATTTATTTGTAGGGTTTTTAATCCCTAAACAAGAACTGTTAGCACAGCTTGGTTAGCATGTCACCTTTTCCCAGCCTCTTTATATGGAAGCCTCACTGGTTTTCCTTCTCTTTTCTCCACTTTTGGGATTGCTACCTTCTTTCAGCCCTGCCAAAAGGAAGACTCTTGAGTGGTGAAGTCCCCAGGACAATATTCTGGGTTAGACTCAATTTCCTCCAGTTCTGACTCAGCCACCACAGCTTGAACAGAGTTGGTTCTCTCCTTGCTGCCTCCTTGCCTGCAAAGGAGCATCTGCAGCAGAAGAGCTGCCCAGGAGTGTGTGCTGCAGCAGCAAGGTGTGCCCAGAGTACTGACAACAGTGCCTTTTTCCTGGCACTGTTGATAGTCTGTGAATCAGGCCCAGCCAGCCGAAGGGAAGTGCTGCTGATGGGATCGTGTCCCTGCTGGAAGCTGTGCCAGCACAGCCATGCCAGGGAGGGATCAGACTTTGCCCCTCCTTTCACAGCTCCGTGGGCAGCAGCCCAGACGTGTCTGCACCTCCCTGCTGTAAAAGCAGCACTTGTCCTCCTCAGCCAAACCAGTCCCTGCTTTGCTGGGACACTCTGCTCAGGTGGGAGGGTGGCAGGGCTGAGCATCCCCAGCTGGGGCTCACCCTGCTCACTGCACACAACTCCAGCAGCAGTCACGGGCACAGGAGATTTTATAGCCTTCACCAGCCTCTGGCTGCAGCAGCAATGCCTTTTCCCTTTATAAAGCCTGGGCTTTCTTCAAAGCTTCTATTCACTCAGCACCCACTTGAGTGTATTTTTATTGTAACTGTGCATGCAGCACACCTCAGGGAGTAAGTATTTAGATATCACTCATCAAAGTCCATGGTGCAGTTAGTTGAATTTTTTATTTCTTGGAATAAATTTACAAGTTTTTCTTGTTTTCATGGGGTTTTTTGGAAAAAATCTAATTAGTTGAGCAGGTCAAAAATGTATGATGTTTACTTTTCTCGCTATATTCTGGCTCTTTAGTTAATTGTAAATGTGGTTTTATTCATATTTCTTACATGTTTTATTCTAGTGACTCTTCTCTAAATGAATTGCTATTGCTAGCAATATTTGTAGCACTATTTGGTGGAATACATATATAATTTTAAAATATATCTATATGTTAGACAGTTAACTAGGAAGCTGTAGGGGATGTTGCTCAAACAGCATTTTGCACATTTGTAACTCAGATTCTTATGGTGAAAAAGATTATTGCAGATTAGCCCCTTGAGGAGGCTCACATTATGAGCTCCTGAAAAATATTTTTTTTCTTTCTTTCAAAAGGTGTCCAATTCACCTTTTGCACAGCAGTTGTCACTTAGAAAATAAGCCAGTCCCACCATGTTCCACTTGACTGTTTAATGTGTGTCTCTGAACAGGTTATTTCCATATTCTGAGCTCTCAGCCATTCAAATTAAAGTAGCAGCTTGTTTGTTGTGGTACAAATGATTTTCTGTGCAGTGAAAGCATGGATTTTTAAAGTAACAGCTGTAGAGCTGCATTTCTGAGCTGGCAAATTGGCTTGCTTTGTCATTCTGTACTCAATATTTTAGCAGTATTTCCAATGAAATTTTTTGTCATACCTTTCAAAGCAACAATATGGACATGACATTAGTGAATCACTAATTCTTAGGGAGTGGGGAGTCTTGGTTGTGCTACAGCACAAAAGATTAAAATGAACGTGTGACAATGCAAAAGGCCTTTGGTACAGCCAGGAATTCAAATCTGTGAGACAAAACTGGTGTTTCTGCAGAAATTATAGGACAAGAGCTATCTGAAAGGCCCTGTCATACCATGACCTTCTTTGATTGCATGGGTATTAGGACTGAGGCAAAATTTAAATGATGTGTGTGCCTTAACCACAAAAAAAAAATATGCAAATATCACTGTGAAGGGAACTGCAGCTCTGCTCTACCTCCAGTGCAGACCTTCATGCAGTGGAGAGCTGCCATCCTGAGACAGGGGTGGTAAGATTGCAGCTCTGCTCTTTCCTCCTTCAAACATGCAGGGTGCCATGCAAAGCACTACGGATTTCTGCAAATCATAAAAGGGCTAGAGGTTTTTCCTTATTACCTAACTTTAAGGAAATCAGCTTTTGTCTGTATAGATACAGATGAAGTTACTGGAATTTGGCTAAAAAGAAAGCTGTGCCAAACACTGTCACTGCTTTCCTATTTGGAAGTTGTGCTGAGAGGTTTTATGAGCTCCCTGCACCAATCCTGCAGCTAAGAGGAAGCAGCACATAATGATTTCCCATCTCAGTTCACCAATTTAAGCTCTAAAGAAAGGTTTGATTATTAAGCTTGAAATTTTTTCCGCACAAGATTAATCCTTTAGGGAGTTAATTCCATTTATATCAGTAAGATTACTCACGTGAGTAACCAGCCACAGAATTTGCCTGTAGTACTGTGATTGCCTAGGGGGAAGTACAAGCAAGTCTGCAATTAAAGTTACAAAAGGAAAAGGTCTGACCTTTTCTCTTCTTTTTTCTTTTCTTTTTTTTTCCTTAAGTATATATCTCTATTGTTTCATTGACTAGTGACAATGGCTTTTGCATTCTGAGATGTTACTAACAGCAGCACAAAATGGCTTTTCTTTAACAAGAAAAAAATAGGAATAAAAAGCTTCACTGTGAAAGGTAAAAAGAGGAGGATCTCTGAGTTTTAACTTCAGAAAGCCCTAGGCTTTCTTCATGTGCATCACATTAGTGGAAAATTCCTTCATTCATTTAAGAAGATAAACAGTTGTAACTTTCACGTTTGGTTGATGTGACATCAATGACTGACTGGGACTGCCAGCATTCCAAAAAGGATATCGTCCTCATCTGCAGCCACTCAGGGCTGTGGGGTGGAGCCTGCAGCACAGGCTGAAACATTTACAGGTGCATAAGTACCTAGGGAAGGGCACAGGTGATGCACCTGTCCCAGGAAAGCAGCACTAGCACAGGTGTGTCACAACTCACCAGCTGCCTGGGTTAAAGCATGAGCTTCTTTGACCCACAAACGCACTCCCCACCACGCTGCAGCCCACAGTTCCCAAATATCGGCCAAGAGCCCCCGGAGATGAACATCTACTACGAGAACTTCTTCCATCCGCAGAACATCCCGAGCCCCCAGCGGCCAAGCACCTTCGAGACGACGGACTACAGCGCCACTCCCAATCCTTACCTCTGGCTAAATGGACCCTCCATTACCCCACCACCGTACCTGCCAGGATCCAACACCAGCCCCTTCATTCCACAGTCCTATGGGATGCAGAGGCAGCTCTTGCCCAACATGCACAGCTTGGGAGGAACTGACCTTGGCTGGCTTCCTTTGCCGTCCCAAGAGGAGCTGATGAAGCTGGTGAGACCACCTTACTCCTACTCTGCCCTCATTGCCATGGCCATCCACGGGGCGCCTGACAAGAGGCTGACTCTGAGCCAGATCTACCAGTACGTGGCTGACAACTTCCCGTTCTACAACAAAAGCAAAGCTGGCTGGCAGAATTCCATACGGCACAACTTGTCTCTCAACGACTGCTTCAAGAAGGTGCCTCGAGATGAAGATGATCCAGGTATAGCCCTCTCCCCCTTTTCCCCCACCTCTAATTAAACTTGATGAATTTCAAAATACCTAGTGCACTGTAAAGAGACATAGTAGCCCATAGACACAGTAGCACTTTGTTTTCAAAGGTTGAACAGAAAGCAGCTGGGCATAGCTGAGGTGTGAATCAGTGTTGCTGTGAGATCTCTGAAGGGAAGGGAAATCTCTCCTGCCCTGGGTCTTGCTGAGAATAGATCAATGAGCTGAGCTTGAGACTCAGCACACACAGGAGCATTTAAATGGGCAAGGCACACTCAAGACCCATTTGGTGTAATGCATGACTTGTGTCAAACTTAACTGGGAATTCAAGGGAAGGAGATTTGTCAAAGAAATCCAGTGGCTTTAGGGAGTCAGCATTAATTCTCAAGAAGAGAGCAGGCTGTTTGTTTGTTTGTTTGTTTGTTTGTTTGTTTGTTTGTTTGAATTAGTGTTTTCCTTGGAATGACACCTCTGCCATTACCAACCCCTTGGCTTGGTAGGCTGTCAGATACTCTTATATTAATGGTTTCCTATCAACAGCTGTTAAGAACCATTGAGAACCTTAAAAACTCATTGAAATTATTCTGCAGTAGGGGGCCAAAAGTCTAGTTCTACCTTGTTAGAAACCTATGCTACCCCACTGAATCTGGAGGAGCAGCCCAATGTGGGATTTGATTACTCTCTGCCATAAATTCAGACCAGCTGTATACTGAAAACCTCCTTCCCTCACCAAGAAAACAAAACAAAAAGCCCTCCCAGTGACTCCACTTTTAGTTTTGCCTGTGTGAAGACTCAGAGCTAAAAGACAGAACACAGAATTTTCAATTTCTTTTCTGAATTCAACAGATTTTTATTTTTTAGTGACTAAAAATACATGTGTATGGCTCATGCAATTGTTCTGTTTCTGTGAAATGAGAGAAGCACTGTAAAGGCCTAAATGACTGGGGTTTTTTGTTTGTGTGCATATTTTTAAACTAAAGGTGTGGGTTTGTTTCCTTTGACAGGAAAAGGGAATTACTGGACTCTGGACCCAAACTGTGAAAAGATGTTTGACAACGGAAACTTTCGCAGGAAGAGGAAGAGGAAGTCTGACATTGAGGCCAGCGCTGCTGCTCTTGCGTCTGAGAAATCTGAGGACAGTACCCTGACTGGCAGCCCCAAAGCTGCAGAGCACCAGGATATCTTGGAAAGCTCATCACCTGGGACTGACAATTCACCTGAGAAAGAATCTCCTCCTCCCTCTTCCAGCAGCCCGTGCCTCAGTAACTTCCTCTCCAGCATGACCGCCTATGTCCATGGCTCCAACTCGGGGAGCCGCTCCGGGCCTGTGGGACTCAGCTCTGAACCCATTGACAAAATGGGGCAGAACATGGTAGGCTTCAATTCCTACTCCCCACTCTCCAGTATCCCCAGCCATGGTGTGGGAGACTGGTCCAATTCCATGCCTTCCACTCACCTTGGCCACACCAACTCGGTGCTCAACCAGTTTAACACCCATTTTTACAGCAGCCTCAGCACAAACAACACCCTGTACTCCAGGGAAGGGACAGAGGTTTAGAGGAAGGATTCTAGGACACTAGAGGATAGTTATTTATGAGAGGAAATGATCCATGGGCAGGTGATTAGCATTAGTCTCTTGCCTCTAGGGTCACACTGCACCCACCTTCTGATAGCCACAAACTTGTTATGCATTATACTGAAATCACAAACACTCCACATTCAGCAGCTCCACATGAAAAATCAGGGATCATAGGAGGAAGAATAGTGAAAAGTTCTCCTCAGACACTACTTGTACGGCTGCCAACCAAGGTCCTCTACAGAAGTCCTTGAGAAGTTACAGCTTGCCTTAGGCAGGAGACTCTTTCTGGCATGGCAGTAACATTGCTGTGCTTTTTAAAGTGATAACAGAAATGTTGTGGTACTTTTAAATATCCTGTCTTCAGGTAAAGGCTGCCTGTACTAAATGCTCAGCAAGTTCTTATTTGGCCAAAGCTCTGCTGAACACTGCAGGATCCATAGTAAAAACCACTGTATAGTGAGTAACAACCAACACTTGAATGGTGAGTGCTATCTTTGGCTTTCTTTCATGCCAGTGCAGACCTTGTCTAAAGCTTGACCCCCTTCCACTCCCAGGGGGAATGTGGCTGTGCAGCAAACTGACATCATTATGGACACAACAGGAATTCTGAAGCTGAAGGGAAGCATATCAAAATATACTGGAATTGTCTTCTGCTGTTGGACCTTTGTGTTTTCAAGTCTAATTACAGGGTCAATTTTATTCCTTTCACATGTAAATCTATTCACATAAGGGAAACAGGACCTGTCCTGAACATATAAATATATATATTTAAGACGTGTTTTTTCTAAGAAGAAACCACATTTGTTATACCATAACATTCTACATGAATCATTTCAACTGAGTAAAGGGTTTGAATACTGGGGTGGGAGGTAGGGGAAGAAGAAAAGGGAGGTAAGAAATTTAACTATCTCTGAATTTCAGTTTCAAAGGCTGGATTTTTCAGAGTATCAACTTCAGATATTGTAAAAAGTCTCTGTATTGTACTTATTTTCGTTTTGTAAAAGTCCATGCTGTTCGTCCTTGTGTAAATATTAGAAATAATTCTTATTTTTCCTACACTCTACTGTAGCAACAAACACTTCAAAATATAGATGAAGTTTTTTAAACCAAGACTTGACTCAAGTTCCACATTTTTATGTAGAGCAATATCTCAAAATGGATAAACCCAGAAGCATTTTTAATAAAGCATTTGTATAGAAGAGTGTGTACTTGTGTTTGTTTGTCCTGCCCTACTTAAGCCTTTAAAAGCCTCCTTACCAGTTGGACTTGAGCAATTTGTGTGAGGAAGAGCAGAGCAGTGGTAGCAGAAGGTCAGATGCTGACCTGACATGTCCAGGCCATCAGCATTTGCATGCCTGGCAAATATAATTGGCTGCTATTATGCAAAATACTATCACTGGATAAAAATCACCCTTGGAGTTTTCCTGCTGGAGCAAAGTGATGCCAATCATTTAAAATTTCAGGAGGCAGACTGTTTTCACATGTCAATTAGCCAATATGACTGCAATTTTCCTGCATTCTTATTTATTATTTAATTTCTTTTATGTTTCAATTTTTCAACTATCAAGGTTGCTCTGACTTTTCCTAGTGTTAGATCCACTATAATAAATTGCCACTTGGGAGTTGAAGCCTACCTACACTACTAACACCTCTGTTCAGTTAGAAGAGAAAATGCCCTTCTGGTGGTGTCCTTGTGCCATCACTGTAAGTTTCTCTCAAGTAAGGCACAGTCTGAGGCCTAAGCTGTAACTCCTGCCCCCAGAATCTTCCAACCCTTACAGAATCTCAGTGTGCTGGGTGGGCTGCAGTATGCCCTGCATCTCTTCAGTGCTAGCATTTGTCATAGAGATCTGCTCATGCTAAAACTGAGAAGTGTCTTCAGTTACTGTGCTTATGCCTTGGACTCAGCAGACATGCCACAAATTGCCCAGAAATACAGTTCCTGTAGAATATATGGTCCACAAACTCAGAGGAACTGTTTTCTTTAGTGCTGAGATGGAAAATGTTCCATTATTAACTTAGAGAGCAAAAGCACAGGGGAAAAAAGGTAGAAAATAAAGTAAGAAGAATGACATTGCTAAATGACAGCAGAGAGTAAAAAGCAATTCCTTTGTTACTTGTCTCCTAGTGCCCAATCCCAAATAATCACAGGAACTTCATATAGGTATGCACAGAGACAAGCCTGTGCCTCGTTGCTTCCCAGATGCGATCGACCCAATACCACTTTTGGCTTCTGCATGCTGAGGAAGTGCTGCCAAAATTCCAGTTCACACACAAAGGTTTGTTCTCCAGTGGCTTCCCTGAACACCAAAGAATTGGTTCCCCTGCAGCCACTGAGCTGGCTTGGCACATCTGCTCAGCTGGTGGAGCTGCTCTTCAAGGAGAAGTGGAAAGGTGATGGCATGCATTGTAATCCTATTTCTCCTCCAAACAGCACTACTTTGTAATGAAACAAATCTTCATCTGTACTTTTTTTGTTTTTCAGAGAGAACTGGTTTTGGTAACCAGCCATGTCAATGCATTTCTGGAGCTCCTGCACATCAGTGAAGCAGCTGCAGGGAAACTTAGCAGCTATTCTTGTATGAGCAGCACTGCTCTGTCTAAGGTAATGCTCCCCTTCCTGTATTTTACCAATATGATCGGTGTAAGGGTTTTGGATGGAAGAGCATCTGGGTGTTAGGGAATTTTTTTGCCTATTATTTTGCTTGTTTGTTTGTTTTTAAGTGTGCTATTAAAGTAGCCACAAATGTTGGACTTGTAATTAAAATATATTTGAAATATCGCTGATCTTTATTCACCTATAGTGAGATTAATAAACATATTTACTAAACTGCTCAAAAAGAGAATCTGGGCTCCATGAACTCTGAATAGTTTTCTCTGTTAAGATTCTTGATTGATTAGTTCATTTTTAGAGTGTGTTTTGTGTTGAGACACAGCTGTCTTCACATACCACCGTGTTTCATGACTCTGCAATTATTTGTTCCTGGTTTAAATGTTAACCCTTACAGGCTGCTCCTATCTCCACACAAACACATCCAGCCCTAAAGTGCCAGAGTAGGTTACTACTTGCTTTCCTTCTATATCTCAGCAAAACTGCAAATATTAGAAGCTTTCACTGGCAGGCAGTGTCTTGACTAATGATTAATGAGTAACGAGTTCCTACGTAAGTCTGAGGTATATTGCTGCTGAGTCCCTGGGGCAGCTTCACTGTCACAAATCCCATTAGAAACATTTTCCCTGGGTTCTCACTCCACAATTTCCCCAATCTGAGTCCTGGCTCTGCAGCCCTGGAGTCTGTGACTCTTCAGCTCTGGCTCTGGTGCCAGGGAGAGGAGAGATCTGGGTTCACAGCAGAGGTCTGGGCACACAGAGATCCCCTGTGCCACTGCCAGGGTGTTGCACCTCATTATGGGATCAGCTGCAAGCCTGGAGTCCTGCAGTGATAGGCTCTGTTCAGCTGGGGTTTTTTGTGCCCCAGCAGCCCTGTTGGAACTCCATCTACAATTCAGACATTTAAGCCACAAGGTTTAAAAAATTGGGTTTAACTGCAAGATTCTGAATGCCTGAGCTCCCAGATGATAAACTGATGAGAGCTTAAATGTTACAACTGGTTCAAAGATGACACCAAGAGGTGTGGTAAAGGTATCCCCTGCATAGGAAAATCACATTTCAGGCCTCACAGTATTTACTTCTCCTAAAAACAGCAGCAGGGACTTTGCCAGATGACTCTGAATTACAATGCATTCACTTTCTCTCATGAGGGGATACTTTATGAAACTCTTCACTGTTTAGTAGTGTCAATGGTTGCTTTGTTACTTCATGTGAAAGCATTCCCAGAGGAGGAAAATAATGAAGATCTTCCCAGTATGTTTGCCAATTCCTAAGACTTCCAGTTTGTAGCACTTTGCAGCAATCCTTACAAATCTTTCTTAAGGATTTAGGAAACAGCTGCCCTGGACCTGCGTGATTTTTTGCCTAAGTACCACACCTCTGGATCTGTGAGCTATGAACCAAAAGCCTGCTGTACACTTGGAACCTGTAGTTTTCCCTGCTTTAAGTGCTGACACCTGCAAGGCTGTGCTGCTGTAGTCCTGGAGGTATTGCTGTTAAATACACCTCAGCTGGTGCTTGCCATGGGCTAGAAACCTGCACAGCTGTCATGCCTTGGACAGAAAGACACTTTAGTTTTTCTTATTTATGCTGCAAGTCTAGTTCTAAGGGAGTAAGAACTGTGATCTACCAAAACAACCCTTCCTAAGTGTACTTGTCCAATACCCTGCCTGCTGATATTCTGTGCAAATTCATTTTCAGAATACCTCTCCAAAATGAATTTTATATGTCTTGTGTTAGCTAAATTGCATTACAAACTGTCCTTTAGTTCAGCATGATTTTTATTCTTTTTAAATCCTACAGGCATTCCTCTGCTAATGTCTTTGCCCAAAGTGGTTTTACCCTTGTGCAGCATATGATATCCTTTGCTCTTTAAGAAGGAAGCTGCCAAGTTGAGGCAACTCTAAAAGTAGCCATTCCAGTCTTCTATAAAGTGCTTTCACTGTTTGACAGCCATCAGTATTCTTCACATTAGGCATGCTTTGATTCTGTAGCTGCCCTGAACTGCTCCAACTCCTCTCATTCAACCCTCTGCAGCTGCAGATCTGTCCTGCTGCCTCCTGGTCACCAGTGATGAGTTCCACTAATTAGTTCCCCTTGCTTCTGTTCCTCTGGCAGATTGCAGAAGGTAAGGTAGGCATGCACTAACAGGTGTTAGCATCAAACTCTGCTTGAGGAGCTGTCAGAAGCTCTGCTGTAACTCCATGGCACATCAGGAGAGCTTTCCCCAGTGTTTGAAATTGTCTGTAGGTGACCTATGACAGCTGGATTAGTAACACACTTCATCCCTGCAACACCCCCAGCTGCAGGAGCAACCTGCCCATAGTGTAATGCTGATACTTTCATGGCAACACAACACAGAGAAACTAATTGTGTATTGCCCAGTGCCTGAATGATGGAAGCTTCCAGGCATCACACAGAAAATTGACTTGTGTCATCAGAGAAACTTTTTTATACATTCTGCATACAGGTTCTTCAGGGCCTCAGAACTTCCCTGGAGTCAGGATGTCCCACAAAGCAGTAGAGGTTATTGGACTGCAACACAATTACAGACACAAAGCTGCTCAGTTTATCCTTTCTGTTGCCTCTGCAGAGCTGTAGATTTGTGTGGAGAAGTCTCAATAGCACAGCAGAGCAGGGTAATAATACAGCTCAGTAGCTATTTGATGCTGTTGTTTGTACAATGTGTTCTGACATGAGCAGTTTATTGTTTGCTAGTTCATGACAAGAGTTTTGTGTATGCAAACTTGCATGCAAATCAGGCAGAATTTACTATGCTTGTCTCCAATGAGAGTGGAAGGAGAAAAACCACTGTTTAACTTCAGCAATACATTTTCCTATGAATAGGGCAGCTATTAAATGATTTATGGAAGGAATGTTAAGAATGCAAGAAGTTCAAAGAAGGTGGAGGGATATCTTTGTCCCTTGTCAGCTGGGAACCTGGCTATTTAATGCTGATAAAGCCATGATCTAACTTGACTTCAACTGTTGTGCCCATATGATGTACCTGAACTTTACTGCATCACAAGTAGGGAGACCTCTAATTAGTCTTACTGTTATTTAAAAAACCCAAACTGGTTTAACAAAATTCTTGCATAGAAGAAGAAATTATGAGGAGGTTGATATTTATTCCCTCTTGTTATCTGTTGCTTTCTAGGGGTTCTTCCTTACCCTGGGCCTGCCACAGCTGTGAACTGCCCTGTTTAGCTCAGGTGTGAGGAATTATCCTGGACCTGCTCCTTAATTTTGCCAGACTGGAGATACTCATCTGGCATGCTTATACTTCTTTAACCCCATGAACTTGCACGGTGATTTCCCCTTCTGTAGTGAAATAGCTAACATTTTCACAGAGGTGAGAATTTTAGAATTTTTTTAATGATATTACATATTTTAATAGGACATATTTTAATGAAAAACTCTACCCAGATGACTTAACATTAATATTAATGTTTTATCACACATTCTTTAATTTAAATTGAGTAGACAAGTTTTAATGAGTGGTACAGGTACCATAAAATGAATATTATTTTTCATGTAGTTTTACTGGATTCATCCCTATGCAATCCATCAGGTGGACAAATGCAAACATGCATGCTAAAGAAGACATATGTCTCCTCAGGTGGACTAAATACCACTTAGAACAATAGTGAACAAACATGCATCCTGCATGCAAAGGCAACTATTGAAAACTATTGGTTCCTGGGATGATACATGATCCTTACTAATTCCTATTGAATATTTAATCTCTCTCCCTCTCTATAACAGGAAATTCTAGAGTAAAATTTATCTGACACTTTTCTTGCCGCCTATAGAAAAATTGCTGGGTTGTTACAGGATCAGTCTTGTGTGTTGTAAGATCACAGGTTCTCAGAAGTTGCACACTTAGGTCATTGTTTCTCCCTTGGCACTGAAAGCCACCTCCATTCACACACCAGCAGACACAGGTCAGAAAGTGTGCTTTGCACTGAGTCTTCATCATCTGTGTCATCTGACATATGGCCTCCTCAGCACCCAGGTGATGGTCACTTCTTATTTGGTCTAAGCATTAAATTTCATTGCTCCCAGATTTGTTTTGAGGAAAAATGCAAAGCTTACAGAAGCTGAACATTTTTCCAGGAGCACAAAGTCATCTCCTGTTCTGTTTGGTAAATTTGAGCTCACTTTGGCTAGTAATAGAGCAAGATTGTTTTCACATTTGGATTTATCCAACTTGTCTCCATGCACCTTAAGTAGACATGTGCCAAAAAATGTGATATGCTCTGCAAGATATGTGCATGCAGAACAGTCATGTTTTCTTGTTCTGTGTATCCTTCAAGATCCTTAAACCATTTTGATAGAAAATAGATGCAGCCAAAGAACATGTAATTGCATGCCCTCAAGCAAGGATAGGACAATGTAAGTCACCTGCAGGTTTGCTTGCAATATTTCTGGTTTTCATATAGTGTGTTGTTTAAAGCAAATATTTTAAATTCAATTGATTTTTTGATGCTAGCATTAAATCAAATATTGTAACTTTATGCAATTTTTGAAGACAGTATTTATGCAAATAAATATGCAAAGAGGCTAGGTCTTTTATCCCCTGGCAAGTTAGTAAAGTTGTCCTTAAAGGCTGAAAGTCCTCAGACCACTGCCAATCAGGACTTTTTTTCCCCCTCTATCAAAGGATTTAACATTCCTAGCCCTGCACAGAAGGGGAAAAATAAGGTCATAGCTGTGGAAAAATCTGTTGATCATAACTGATAATATGAAAATGAAGCAGTCAAGCAGGCTGTGGATAGCACAGATCAGGTCTACTTACACAAAGCAAAGCAAGAAATGCAGTGATAGAAACATGACAATTCCGGAACATGAATGAAACAGAAGCAACCAGTTGTGGTCAGATTAATCCTTTAATACTGCTGGTATTTCCTTGTTGCCATGTGGGACAGGTGATGGCTGGAGTGTCCTGTTATCCCAAATACAGGGGGAGTAACAGCAACAAACGTGACAGAGAAAGGGCTGACCCAAACCCTGCAGTGTGGACAGCAAACAAAAAGTCTGCAACTTGAGAATTTTCCAAGTTTAGGGGGTTTTGACACAACTGACAGCAGAAGTATTAACTACTTCCTGCAAATTTTGAACTTTAGTGTCACAGTGGTTTCTGCACGACTTTGAGAGCTCCTGGGGTGGTTGGGGTATCATTGTTCTTATCTGTGTGATCCAACGGTGAAGCTGTCTGCTTTATTCCACATTTTTGCTATATATTTATTGAGATTATTCATCTGCTAACTAGTTTGAGTTTGTAGATTATATTTGTAAAGGACGTTTTCACCCAAAATTTATTTTAAAAGTTTTATGTTAGATTTCAGTGGACATTTGTAGGGACAAAGCACACAGGTCTGTGGACTATGTGCAAATAATTCTGGAGATATGTACAGGCTGGGTTTGAATAATATCAGGTAAATCAAGTGCTAACCTTTAAATACTCCTGAAGTTCTGTGAAAATTAAATTTTAAGCCCCACTCTATTGCCTCCAAATTTTGCTTGTTGCACTCAATCTTTTCCCAGTAAGGAAGAAACAACAACCCAAAATCAAAAGCAACAGTGGTCTGTATCTTACCTTGAATCCATTGACTGCTTCACATATTCCCATAATAAGCTGAAGGATTTAATGGCAGGAGCAGTACTTCGTGGACCAAGGATGAAACTCAACAGACAGGGACTGGGAAATAACTCTGGAACTACTTAAACTAAAATTGCCACCAAGGTTTCTGTCACAAAGCTTCATCCATGGTCTCACATTTCAGACTAAATCTGTATTTGGATAACTGCTCTATGGGACACTTTCATCACATCTTCCAAGGGAAAAAAACTATGAAAATTTCAAGCAGTTTCAAATCATCAAAAGCTTTAAAAATAGGTGTGTGTTAGGACAAGGGAGATGGGCTTTGTTATAAAAATTTCAATGGTCATTCTTGCTCACTATTTTGTTCCACACTGAATTTCCAACTGACACTGAATCAGGGTTCCTGAACCCTGAAATGAGAACAGAGAGCACTCAAGATTACTCTGTCCTTTGGGTCTTTGCAAGCTTTAACCACATACTGCAGATGCACACTCAGATGGGAAAGGGGACACAGGCACTTTGGACCTGACAGTTATTTTATGAGAATAGGATAATTACACGGATAGAACAGAGAAAATGAGCTGTAACAAATTAACAATCAAAATTAAATGCACGTGTAATTAAACACAAACAAGGGAATGGCCTAGTTTGAAAGGTTGCTTACAAAACTGCATCAGAGTTTGTGTAAAGGGCCAGAATTTACTGCTTTTGCCAATTGCTGGTTATTAACTCTCAGTGTAGTCAAAGCTCTTTATAAATTTAAAGTGAAGTGAATGTATCTGCTTGTACCCTACACAGTGAAATAATGACATGCATTTTTGTTGGCTGGTTCTTGAGCCTGGGGAGCTTTACTATTTCACTAATTGTATTTTTTGTAGGTTAAACCCAGGTGGAGAATGTCTGCTCCTGCTATCATTCAAATGGCACTCAGCTGTGTGTCCAGATGGAACCCATTGTCATAACTACAGCACCTAACTGAATCACTCTCTGATCAATAATGTGATTCCTTTACTTCCACCATTAAAAACAAAAGAATGTCCTCCTTCTTTAAATTACTCTTTCAAAGGAAAATGCACCTGAAAAACAGTTTTTCATCACATAGTTCTTGAACAACTTTTTGCAAATTTGCTAACACTTACAGCATAGGAATAATTTGTCTGATACTGCAAAGTGACCTGAAAAATCTGCCAGAAGTTCCAGGTTTTTAGATGGTTTTTCCAGTTACTTAATTTTGAAACACTGAAAAACCCACTATTCACTTTTGAAATCTATCATCAATCTGTACTTCAAATCCAGCCTGTATATATCCTGCCAGGAGAGAGTGGGAAAAGACATCATGAGACCATAATAGCTATTGCTTATGCTCTCACATGCTGACCACAACAGAAGAAAGGATTTATGCATCCTACGTGTCTTGCCAAAGTTTCAAAGATTATGGATTCAGTCTGAAACAATGAGCAAGCAAATGCCAGTAACTCAGGAGAAGATTGAATCCACTTTCCAAATACAGTAAAATAAACAAAGGCCATTTAATAAAGCCCAACAGTCAGGTCTTTTGGCCATGCACACCAGCTTTTCCTTAGTATTTTCCTAAATTATTTGTTTGCTTGTTTTCTAGGGGAACCTGCTGGGCTGGAACGGAAGCAAGAGGTGTTCTGATCTTGGCAGCACAGCTCAATTAAGGTAAAGAAATCCACAGAAGTCTATTTGCCTGGTAAAGCTGCTGTGAGGACAATTAATCTCTCACAGCAATTACAGTTACAGGAATTTGCTCTACAAACCTGGTGCTCTGTCTGCTTTATGCTTACATTTGAACACTGTTAATATGTGACAGAGAATAATTCTGTATGCATTAAATGCAGACTGAGGTTTTCCTTTGTGTCCAGCGTATGTTTTGCTTCCAAAGGAAGGAAAAAGCATTATAAAACTGTCTTCATTATGCTTCCCTGCAAAATGCCAGCATCCTGCAAATCAGGCATGCATTTGCATTTTGTTCAGTTGGAAACTGAGGCTTGGAATGAATGGACATATCTGAGGTGAAGCAGTAAGTTGGTGTTACAAACGAGAGTGTTTGAGATTGCTTTAAAAAAATTACTAGCAAGGGTATGAGCAGAAGTCAGATTTGTCCTTTTAAAGATACTTTTAAATCCCTTCCCCTTTATCCTGCATAGCAGTGTTACTATGACAGCTGACAGTCACAGGGAGGACAAGGACACAGCTTACCTGGGTTATTGTGAGCTTCGTTTAAAATTGTAACTCAGTGCAGTTCCCTATCCTGCAATCAAAGGTACTACTGGTGGGAACACCATCATCCCTCTTTGCCCTGCACTCCATACCCTGTTCATGTGATTGTATCTTACAGCTTGTAATTATGTCCTTGGTGCAGCCCCCTAAGAAACAATAAGCCCTCCTTACCTTTCTGCAGAAAGGAGTTAACACACATTCCCACTGAACAGACATATTTAAGCTGAATCGTGATGGCTCTTTGAAGACTTACAATAGCAGAATTTGATTACAAAAGTATGTATGTGTATATGTGTATTTTATCCTCATTATTCAGATTTTTTGACTCAGCAGGAGCTGTCTTCTCTTTAGCTTTCTGCGTCTGTCATTATTTGGGCAGAAAACACTCTAAGAATGGATCAAAATTTTAAGAGCCCTGATCATTCTGCAATTTCTTCTGATTTGTGCTGGTAAACAGGTGCACCCTACACCTGCCAAGGTATAAAAGTTGATTTTTACAAGAATTATAGTTCTTAATTCAGCATGCATCACCTAGTAGTTGTAAGGTAAATCCAGAAGAGCTAAAAGGAATAGCTAAACCCTCTTAGGACATTACTCAAGTGTTCATGATGCACATTTATAAAGAGGTTTTCCAGTGCTGAGCTGGTGATACAAATGTAAATGCATATCCCATTGTCTGAGGCATCATTAATTCTCTTACCCTGCTGTTTGTAATGACAGTTGTGTAACAGGTGATCATGCAAGTACCAGCAAGTGATGACACTGCAGATACAAATAAAATAACTTTATATACCATTTCAGACATAGACAGCACATGAAACCTAAGAATCCAAGCACAAAAAAGATAGATCATGTATATTAATTAACTCAGAACAGTGTACAAAGAAGCATCTCATATTTCAATCCCATATATCCTGGTAATGGAAAGGGAACAGGTATGGAAAGGGGTTTCATGGTGTCCAAAGATATGAACAGAAGAGCAAACTCTTACACTCCTATCATATATTTTAGATACTCTGTTTCAGCTGAGATGTGACAGTACTGAAATTACCTCATAAAATCCTGAGCAGTTTGAGACAATGTGGAGCAGGAACAGTAGAATGCAGCAGTAGCTGTTCTTTGTGGTGGTAAATTCTGACTCTAGAAGGAGAAACAATGGGAAGAAACATGTGTTAATAGTAATTTAGATTGAGAGATTTTCTAGAAAAAGACATGACACAGCAATGTAAAGAATAGAGAAAAACAGAAATAAAAATAGTTGTTTTTGTAAAACCATCAGAAAAATGTTCATTATACGGTAGGAATATATATAATAAGGAATTAAGTAAAAAATTATGGAAACAAATATATTAATTATTTTCATTTGCATATTGATGAAAAATAGCCTGGCTTTTCTTTTAATTGCTCATATTATGTTAAACAGTACCCACAAGTAATGTCAGTGTTGTTGAAAAGCAACCCATAAAGTTTTACTCTAATATCACACATGGGTAAATGATTGGTAAATCAGGTAAGAAATTGGCAAAAGTGAGATCAGAATCCAACTCAAACCACAGTTCTTGGGGGGAAAAATCATAGATCTATGTTTATAATATTTAGCAATAAAATTTACAGCCCTGTTATCTGCCAGTTATGCAAAAACAAACACTTGTGCACGAGGAGTGTGCCATGT
The DNA here is from genome assembly GCA_030060385.1 of Muscicapa striata striata. NCBI lineage: Eukaryota > Metazoa > Chordata > Aves > Passeriformes > Muscicapidae > Muscicapa > Muscicapa striata. The sequence continues at coordinate 4,678,998 of JAREIS010000050.1, read as the reverse complement.
GTTTATACATAAACAAATGGCCTAATCCTGCCCTAGGGCACTGCAGTGCTGGAGCACACAGAGATAGCGTGGGCTGAGGGAAACCAGCCAGGCCAAGAGAGAGGTGATTTGTCTCAACCACCTAAAGGGAATGCAAGGTGAAGTTCCAGGCACAGCTCAAGTTCACATCTATGAGCAGACTGCTGGCTGGGCACAGATCAGAGTCCAGAAGCCAGGAAAGCAGAAATCAGAGCTTGTTCAGCCAGTGCAGCAGTGCAGGACAGTCGCTCTGTGCACCTTCCTCTGCTCTCACGGCTCTGGCAGGGACTCCTTTGTGTCACATTCCAGCAGTGAGGGGAGCTCACTCGTCAGGCATGCTACTCTGATCCAGGGAATACTGTCTCTGGGATCTCCCCAAAAAAACTGAAAGAAGCATAGGTCATAAAAGGGTCTGTGTTACTGATACTCCTCTGGGAAGTTGTTTCACGTCATTCATTAAATGTGGAACATAATTTACACTCTGCATACTATCCTCAAGCTGCATTTTTCAACATAATAGATAATTCTTCCAGTTTCCCTTTCTGGTCATATCTGGTGAGTCTTATAATGAAATATAAATTAAATGTTTACTTGCTGCCAAGCTGCTTTTCTCATCTGGTATACAGGAAACCAAGTCCGAATGTTACTATTCTGTGAAAGCTTGACAAAGTCTCAGCAGTCTGAGTTTGCCTTCACCAGAGAGGAGGCTCTTTCTGAGAGGAATTTTGAGATTTGGCATTGGTCAGGTGACAGTTTTGCTATACAAGAAGCTGTAAAAGGACAGGACAGCAGTAGAGAACTAGGAAGTCGCATCCTTCCTGCAGAGCAAATCCACAGATTAGCTTCTTGTGCTGATCAAAGAGGTTGGTGGCCTTACCCTGCACACTGCAGGAGGCAGCCAGTAATCATCATAAAGATTGTATCAGAAGCTTTTTCTGCAGGGTGTAGAAAACTGATTAAAACCCCAACTTTATTGTGAAAATTAGCCCTTGGTAGAAATTATCAGACAGGCCAAGGTAATCTAGGCCTTAATCAAAACAGTAGTCCGTTGCATTATGACACGTCAAAGATTATGTTCACTGCTATAAAAAAATGACTCATTTGGGTCATTATGTATCTAAGATTTGTTGTGCCCATGCAACAAGGTACACTAGTTTCTATAAAAAAGGACACAATTTTATTATGTGGCAGAACTCAATGTGCTTTTTTGGTTGAGTTTAAGGTGGGGGTTTGGGAGGGCTTTTTAGTGGTGGTCTTTTCACCTTGTATCATTGACATCCTTGATGCGGCAACATACTGGACACACCATCATTAGCTCTAAAAGCTTTTTTTTTACAGCTAGTACCAGAAGGGACCTTTACCTAAAACCAGGACTAAAGAGGAGAAATGGGTCACGAATTGTACTTGCAAACAAGTTGGTGAAGCTCAGTGTCTAAGGCAGTGGCTCTACTTTAAATGAGGTCATGATGGCAGTTCCATATTGTGGAATATAGTGAAAAGACAAAGTGCTTTTCTTAATTGTGATTCTGTTTGGAGGATTAATTTTTCTGCTCTTGTTCAGCATGCATGGTTTTTCAGTGGATTGACTTTTTCAAGGCAAATCAAAACTGGCCCAATGTATGTCTAATTTCCCAAAGTATTGATGACTCCTCTCCAATTAGTTTTAACCCAATCCATTTTTGAAACTCCGTGGCTTCCCCCACCAGTCACAGGAGGGGACAGAGGGACAGACCTAAAGCTACAGCCAATAAGAATTTTACTTAGAAAAATTCTAAGTAGAATAGAATTCTAAGACAGAACATAGAAATGGCAGACATGTTGACAATTGCTAAACAGTTAGGGTTTTTCTAATACATTGTTCAATTTAGGTAGGGCAGAAACAGCTCTGTGTCTCTGCAAATGCTTGAGTTTTGTGGGGGAACACTGAAGGAAGACATTAATTTAAATTATAAAAATAAATCAGTATTTCAGGAAAATATAGTGTAACTTACAAATATTTAGACCTAAACAACAGATGGTGAGGCTGCTGCAGATCAGGCATTACTGGAGAAATCATTGGCTGATTACTTCCTCCTGGTCCTTTTCATGATATGCCTTAAGCACAAGTGTCATGCTGTTTTTATTTTAACTCTCATTTCTTTCAGTCTTCCAGCCTTCAAACTTCAGCTTTTAACCTATGGTTTTAATTCTACTACTGATATTATCAGTCCATAAACAAAACACAATTGTTCCTGAACAGAGATTCCCCACTTGCCATTCTGAAGATTTAAAAGTAAATTGCTTCCCACTGAAGCTAAGCAGATACTTGGAAGACAATTCTGCATCAAAATACTGCAACTGAAAGTTTGAACTGAGCTTACCACAGTCTCTTCTTTCTGTCTTGTCTAAGTATCACTTTAGAAATATATCCAGAGAGTTATTACAGACAGATGCCATCTCTAATCTTCTTTTAGTCAGATTACTAAAATATAAGGTCTTGTTTCTGCCATGCATAGGAACAAGTTATGGAAGCTCAAACACTGGTTTTGCCCCAGTAATGAGTTTGGATAATTACAGAATCATAGAGTAAGGACAATAAAGCATTAAAATACTATTTCAACAAAAGGCTCTTAGGTTGGTTTTCAGTACATATGTTGTGCTCATAGTTTTAAAAAAAGACAAAACATAAAATTAAATAAACTACGGATGATAGGGGGGCTAGATTACTTTTGAAAAGCAAGTGGTAATGTGGTGGACTGGGATAGCAAGCAAAGGATGTAGGATGAAGTGTATAACTTCAAGTGCTGCCTACTTAGGAACTGAAATAGGCAGTTAAACCTGTAAAATCTATCTAAGCATTTGTACTGAGTGTGCTATGTAATGAAAAGCAATACTTTTATTAACATATCTTCATAATTAATATTTTTTATCTCTCATTCATACATACTGTACACTTAGTCATTGTCTGCTAGTTATTGTAAACAGCAAAACCCTATCTGGATTTAAATTAAAATTGCTTCCTAATTACTGTTTATTGCACAGGAACAAAATGTTGCATTTTATGTTATTCTCAACAGGACCTCTAAAGCTCAGTTGGAGATAAGCAGTAAACACCAAAGCGATCTCATAAATCACATTTTTGCACACAACTGCTACAGGCCTGTAAAAGTGTAATTCCAGCTATTCCCTTGTTACCAACCAGCTCTGGTCTAGGGATTGACTCAGCTTCCACTGCAGTCTCCACACCCCTTGTTCCAGCAGCTCAGATTTCCTTCATTTCCATACCATGAACAGTTCACACCATTTTACATATTAAGTCTGCCTGTATTTTCCTGTATTTGACATTATGTGATGAAGAAAGTCCAGTCCCTCCCTTTTAGCCCAGATCACATTTGCTGTCCTTCATAGTGTCCTCACTTTTCCAGTAGGATCCCTGTACTCATTTCCAATCAGTTTGTTCTCCATTCAGTATTTCTACTCCAGCAAGCTGGATTACAGCTGCTGAGTTAGTGAATTTTGTTTGCATGAAGTCAAAATGATGAGGTTGTGCTAAAGAACTCTGGTATAACAAAACTAGTGGATGTTAATTTACAAAATGGAAATCTGTGTATTTACAAAATGGACAAGGTTTGAAAAAGACTTGATCTCCTTGAAGAAATTCTCTTTTTCAAAGCCTACCAGTCTGGTCTGTGTTTTTGTGATCAAAAACTTAGTAACTTTTTTCTTAGGTCAAATATGAGAAACTAAAAAGAGCAATCTAGGTACTAAGATGAATCATTAATTTTATAAAACCTGTAACCGTTCTAGGTTATGACAGAAAATGGATGAAGCATTGCAAAGGCTGGAAGGTACATACTTTTTTTGTCTTGGTTTGTTTTTTAAGAGAGAGGGAAATAGGAAATCTGTAAAAGTCAACCAACTAAAATGAATTCCAAGCAAAACCCTTCAACCATGCTAGCAAATACGTATCTTTCAAAGGGCTATAAACTTTAGGGTGAAAGTCACAGTTAACCTGAATTTGTGATGAAAAAAAAGCCATGCCAAATCAGTCTAACAGCCTTCTCCTTGGCAGGGCACCATCACCAAAGCACCAGGACAGGAGGGACAGACCCAGAATGGGCCAGGACAGGAGGGACAGACCCAAAACAGGACCAGGACAGGAGGGACAGACCCACAACAGGGCCATGACAGGGCTGTGGGACTGCAGGGACTGGGGAGGGAGTCAGACTCTGGAGTCTGGAAGTGGAAATGAAGGAGGACAGGTAAGGACTCACAGAAACACTGCATTGGTCTTCAGGCACTGCAGAGAGGCTGAACTCTCAGAATAAATGACCTCTCATACATACATATCTGCATCTGTGTGTGTGTGTGTGTGTGTGTTTGTGTGTGTTTGTGTAAAATAACAAGAGTAACAAACATCTAGAAGAGATCTGCAGGAAGGTTCTGGTATCTCTGGCACTGTAGGTTTAAAGCAAAGTCAGACCAAGAGCTGGCTGTGACCCGGAGCTGTGGCCCTTTCCTGGTGTGTGTCCCCAGCCCAGTGCAGGCCCTGCCGCCGCAGGAGCTGTGAGCCCACCGAGGAGCTGGAGCCGGGGCTGGCCGGAGGAGCCGGGGCTGACCAGAGGCCCCAGAGCCGCCATCGGCCCGGCCTGCCCTGGCCTGGCCCTCAGCGTTGCCGCTGAACCCGCTCAGGGCTCCCACTGACCTCCTCGGCGCTCCCGCTGAGCCCTCACAGCGCTCCCACTGAACCCCCAGACCGCTCCCGCCGAGCCCCCTCAGCGCTCCACTGAACCCACAGACCGCTCCCGCTGAGCCCCTCAGCGCTCCCACTGAACCCCCAGAGCACTCCCACTGAGCCCTCACAGCGCTCCCACTGAACCCCCAGACCGCTCCCGCCGAGCCCCCTCAGCGCTCCCACTGAACCCACAGACCGCTCCCGCTGAGCCCTCACAGCGCTCCCACTGAACCCCCAGAGCACTCCCACTGAGCCCTCACAGCGCTCCCACTGAACCCCCAGACCGCTCCCGCCGAGCCCCCTCAGCGCTCCCGCTGAGCCCTCACAGCGCTCCCACTGAGCCCTCACAGCGCTCCCACTGAGCCTCACAGCGCTCCCGCCGAGCCCCCTCAGCGCTCCCACTGAACCCCCAGACCGCTCCCGCCGAGCCCCCTCAGCGCTCCCGCTGAGCCCTCCAGCGCGCTCCCACCGAGCCCTCACAGCGCTCCCACTGAACCCCCAGACCGCTCCCGCCGAGCCCCCTCAGCGCTCCCACTGAACCCCCAGACCGCTCCCGCTGACCCCCTCGGCGCTCCCGCTGAGCCCTCACAGCGCTCCCACTGAACCCCCAGACCGCTCCCGCCGAGCCCCCTCAGCGCTCCCGCCTTCCCGCCCGTTCCGGCCCCAAACCGCGGCGGTGCCCAGGCCCGGGCTGCCCTCAGTGTCCCCAGTGTCCCCCGCTGTGCCCCGTCCCGTGTCTGGGAGCAGGAGCGCAGCAGCCCCTGCGTGTACCGAGGTACAGAACCAGCCCTGCCCCTCACCAGGGCCCTGCTCCCGAGTGCTCCCCTTGCGCACAGACAATGGTTCGCTTGTGGGACGCCAAGGTTGCTGGTTGTAGTGGGAAAGAGCAGGTTGGAGATGAGGAAGGAAAGGATGTTTGTGCCACTGGCCAGGTGATGAGCAGCACACAGCGGGCAGATGGTTCTGGATATGCCTGAGCTGCTTCTGCCTTGCCCCGCTGCTCCTTCAGTGCCGGTGTTCCCCCCCAAGGAGTGCTGTCCTTGCTCCCCTCACAACCCCAAGGGGTGAATTCCAGCCCAGCCAAGCCTCCAGTTCTTCCTCTGCACCGGGCAATTCAGCCTGTAGATTTGTACTCTTTTAACATTATCCCATTCCTACAAAATTAATGAAACGTTTGAATTATTCACTGTTCAGTTTTATAGAACAGGAGTGAGCCAGACTGAGGCTTTACTCTGAGGGAGTTTATGTGGAGTTGAGTTGTGCTTTTCAGGCGCAGAATTTAATGTTCTTTTTAAACAAAAGCATAGCTCATCTTGGCTTTTTAGAGCTCGACTGCATCTCTCTGCTTTTTAGAGCTCCTTGTTTGAATTTAGAGCACAAGTCTTGTGATGGTACAAAATGGCTTCATAGGCTGCAGAGACAGCTCTCAAACCTGAGAAAGCAGAAATAATTGAAACTGAAATTCATTATCTGAACCCTTGTTTTATATGAGTCTCAGTACTCTCAGTCTGCACGAGAGTTTCAAACGAAAGTTTGAAAACATGGTGACCTGAACCAAGCAAGCAAAAATCCAAATCAAAACAAACAAAACTCCAACCAACCAACCAACCAACCAACCAACCAACCAACCAACCAACCAACCAATCAACCAACCAACCAAAGCAAAAAAATCCCTCACAAACAAACAACAAAAATTCCCCATATTTTACAGCCTTGTCACCCACAGCACTGTGGTAAGGGTAAGATAGCAGAGTTATTTTATAACATGGGATTTTATAACATGGGAAAATGAATCTTAAGCCATATTTCCCTTTCTTATATCTTGTGCTGTTTCAACATTAATTGCTAGCAAGCAAAGAAATCATTATCTCAGCTATATTGTTAGATCTTAATATACCTACTTTGTATTCAGATAGGCATTAAAATTCATGTATTATGCCCATAAGCAGTCACAGGTGCTTCAATACAAGACCAAGGGTACAAATGCAGCATTTCATATAGTGATACAGTGTGATTTAATCTCAGTTTTGATGGGGTATTCAGTGACATTCATTTGGTGACTGTATTCAGCGAAATGGGGTTTTATGACATATTTAATAAGTTTTTCCCTCTAACATTAATAATGAGGCAAGGCTTAGATTTTTGAATTGAGGAGGCAGGTTTCCTGAAATATTTATGTGTGGATGTTGTGCCCACATTTGTTTCTCAGCATGATTGCAGCAGCATTTTCACTGCAGGCAGCGAAAAGGCTTTCTTGACTTCCCACCTGTCCTGGGGTGCTAAACAGAATTCCAGATCAGAGTCTGTGTATGACAACTCTCAGAGAACAAATCTGAGCTTGAGTGTTCATCTCTCTGTCCAGAGAAATAGAAGATCATAGAAAATTTCATTTCAAGAAGGTGAAGTGTGTGGGAACTATTTTTGATTGTTTTCTCCATTTTTTCAGCCGTTGACACATCTTCCTTGCCGTACGAGAACATAAGTTCTAGCAATTCATTTCATCCATCACTCTCTTTATAATTTCTTCCCTTCTTCTTTTCTCTCCCTTGATATAAACACAGGTATGGCCACACTCTAAAATCAACCCAGCAAGCAGAGAACAAACTCTTGAGGCCAGAACTTGGAAACTGGGGTTTGTAAGTTATGAAAGAATAATAATACAGTTTCATGATTATGATGGAGTAATTATTGGGAAAGAGTGATAAAAGAAAAAAAGAAGGGCTGAGACAACACATAAAACCAAAAAGCCGTCATATTTTGGCTTGAAAAGGAGTTTCTGTGAGTAAGACTTGTGATCTGCAATGGAATTCTTTCAGAACAAGTATTTAGTTTTAATTATCAGGGAGGTATCTTGGTTAATGGCATTCTTTGAATTCTTCAGTGGCTGTGAAATGCTGAAGCCTTATTAAGGAAGAACATAGAGAAAAAGGAGCCACAGGAGATGAGCACACTTTCCCAATTTCCCAAATTAAATGTTCCAAGCAGACACACTCACGGTTTTTAGCTTGGAGATCTGTTGTTAATTGAGAGAGCACAATGGGTGTTTATGGAGATGCAGTGGCCCATTCAGGGGTGTAGCCCATCCCCTTGGGTTGTGGCTGTGCTGCATCCAGCAGCCCCCTGAGCCTGGCTCCAGCTCCTCCTGCTGCTCTGGGAGCGCTTCTCATGGCATTGCCTTGGCTACAACTACTTCATGCTTTTGTGAGTTCAGCAAAAAAATAAGCAGAAGATATTTCTAAGCCTGCATAAAAGTGCTGTGCTTGGAGAGGCAACTGTGATTCACTTTATATTTTCAACTAATTTAGCTGTTTAACAATTCCTGTCTAACTACAGTCTTGGTTTGGAGAATGGAAGATATTCAGTGTGAAGCGGGGTCCTAATAGAGTGTAAATACCTTTTATCTGCTCTTTCCACGTAAAATACCTGGGTCATGTATGATAAGCTCCTTGTAGTCAGACATCCAGCTCAGGATCCTGCCTCCAGCAGTGGCCAGAAGTGGCCAAGGGAGGAGCAGAAAGCCAGCAGTGTCCTCAGAGATCCCAAAGCAGTCTACATTCAATATGCAAAACTAAACCCCCTCTAATAGCCCTCCATAAAACTGACCCAGCTACATGCTTTGCTGGTTCCAGTTACTGGTAATGCAAATATTGATAGAATTCAAAACTACTATCTTCTGGAATTAGCAGATTCATCTGATTAAATGAATAATAAATCATCTCACGTTACTCCTAACAGTAACACATTTAGTATTTGCATATGGTGTGAATGAAAGTTGTCAAAGACATGCAAACCAGAGGTTGAGAAATTAGGTTTCTAAACAAATAGAGATCTTGGAATAGAAAAGGCAATATAGACTTTGTCTTTGCTGAACACAAACTGCATTTACACATTTCTCTGTTTAGCTCCCCTACAAGAAGCCTTTGGGGAAAGCCTTTTCAGACAGTTCATGGAAAACTTCCAATATCACATTTCCTCAGTCCTCAGAACAAAGTTGTATCACTCATGAGATCTACTCCTCATGTTATGTATACACACAAAATACACACTGTAAACTGAATAAATAACTCTATAAAAATCTATAAGAGGTCACAAATGCCACAGTGGTCTTAAAAAGGAGTCATGTCTAATTTTTTTTTTTTTGTCATAGATAAATACTGTATTCTAAGGTTTATCCTTTTGAGATGGTTCAAAAGAATTTAGTCATAGTGAATTCCAGTGAGAGATAACGCCTAAATGCTCAAAAATACCACTGCACACAATTAGATTTTCATATCTCCCAGTGCTGTCTGTAATTTGGAAGTCTCTGTAATGTGTTCATATTGGAATCTAGGAGCAGAATCTTTAAATTAATTTTGATACTTGAAAAATGCCTTGTGCTGTTCTCAGGGAGGAAAACAGAACAATGGAAAGATTTGGAAATTCCTGTCAATTGATAGTAAGGCTATAAAGAGAAGATAAAAAGAGGGAAACAAGCAGGGATGGACCCTCCAAAGACACTGAGTGTGTAACTAGAGCAGTCCTGAGAAAGGAGCTGTGGTCTTGTGCTGCCAGATGAATGCATCTCTACTTTTATCTTCTGTAAGTAGCAGGCTGCACTGGATCTCTGTCAAGGAGACTCAACAGAACTCTGCAAGAAAACAGGCTCTGTGGATTCTTTAGCTGGGCAAAATTTTAACAGAGTTCTGGTATTTTGCCAAGCAGCAGCTCATCTAAAACCTGTGTCTAGAGGGAGCCGTGGGTATTGCAGTCTCAGCTTGGAGTGGGGCTGGCTGCTGATTCTATCACTCCTGGCACATTCCAGCAGGTTTAGTGTGCTCTGGAGTCCTGGAGCAGGAGCATAGGAATAGGCATAAGCCAGTCCAGGTGATGGTCTATTTTCTTGTGTAATTAATAAAGTTCTTGCTAAGGTCCTTGTAGGAAAGGGAGAGATGCAGGGAGAGAAATACATCTTTGCTCAGAGCTCAGTAATTAATACAAGATTTTCAGATTTGCTTGTCTAAATTTTAAGGGTGCAGCAGTGTAGGAGATCAGGACACATTTGGGAACCCAGACAGGTCCAGTAGCTTGGACATCAGCAAAGAAGTCTAAAAATTTGAATTTTGCTCCCTTAGTAGATGATTTTCTTCCAGTGAGTCACTTCATGCCTCTCTTTTCTTACATTAATGTGTTAGTGCTGGGCATTCTTTTCACTGTTTCCGTCTATCACAACAGTTTCCTGGTATTTTTAGTGGATTGTGGATTATGCTACAATATATACAAAATAAATTAATAAATGCAGAATCAAGCCCAGCCTTTGGGCACCAAAGTGTAAAGTCAGATTGTTTGAACTTCTGGGTGCACATTCTTCAGAATTAGGTTTCAGGATGAATGAAGCTATTCATCTTTCACAGCCTTGAAGACTCTACTTACCTATGGAACTTTCCGGTATCCTCTGAGACTTGCAGGCTGCTGGTGATTAAGTATTATTTTGTGAATATAGCATATGTTTTTTTAATGCATGCTAAATATTGGTATGGTTGAAATGAGAAACAGGCATGCTGCACCATATTGTTATTTGCTGTGAAGTGATTTAACAAATGTTTGAACAGCTGTGCTGAGTAGGCCCTGTTGATATAAGCAGTGGAATCATGAGCGCTGCTGTTCTGGTTGTTTACAGTGGAAAAGGATCAGTCAAATAATTGTCTGCTAGGGTAAAGGACTCTATATGAATGTAATAGAAAAGTAAGGTAATTCATTATAAAGTCTGTCAAATCCAGCTTTGCATGTGGTGTGTTTTAGCAAAGAATCACATTTCTGCCCTTCCAGAAAAGGTGATAGAGTTTTGGCTGCTTCAGCAGTCAAGAAAATTACCTTGCAGAACAGTCAGGACAGTTGCTGGTCTTTGTACTACTTAACAAAACTCTTTCAGTTCCAGGTCCAACCACATTTCTAGGTGGACCAATAAAGTGACTGCCACACAGATTGATCATTTGTAGCAGAAAACCAACACTTCTATGGCCAGCATCCCTTGCCATGGAAAGGTTCTTTTCTGCACTACCCTTGCTTGCCAGTTTTTCAGTAATGAGGCAGTGAAATAAATGTTGTCTCTATACAGTCATGAGAGGTATTAAATGAACAGCTGGCATTCCTGGCATACCACAAACTCAGCAAACAGGAAAAGAAAATCAGGGTAGAATATTTTAATGGGTTTTACTCCTAAAAATGGAAACCAGCTATCCAGATCAAAAAGACCCCACTTGAACTTTGTGCCTGTGGTCTGACTTCTGATAAGAACTAATTTGTAAGGACAGATTTGACAGTGGGCAGCCACTGTGACTGTGGGCAGCCTCTCACACTGGAGCTTGGGTTTTCAACTTCCAGCAAAATGCACCAAATGAAGACCCTTAATTTTAACATGGTGGTAAAACTTTTTGGAAGTCTGAACACTAATTTTGGTGCCAGTACTGATCCTCTCTGAGTATCTGATTGCCAGGGCTCAGGTCTGCTGGAAAATGTTTAGTGGTGGCAAACACAGTGGATTGTTCAAAGGGCACACTTGTGGTCCTGAAGAGCTTGGAGGGACAGTGGCAATGCAGTGACTCCACCCTTGTCCCTCTAGTATGTTCCACCCTCCTGCTTTCCTTCTTTCACTGCAATGTGTTGCACTGCCCAGGCCTCTGAGCCCTTCCTTGGGCTTCTCCTAAAGAAGAAAACATGTAAGGGAACATAAAAAGGACTTTATAATGCAAAGGGAAATGGCAAACTGAGATATGCTTATTGCCAGCCTGACCTTACAGGACAGCAATCCTTTCCAGGAGCATTCAGAGTGACTGAGGTGCCTTTGTTGCAAGGAATGCTGTGTGACAATAAAACATTCAGTAAAGTTTATATTGCTGCTGCCGTAACTGAGACATTATATTTAAATAAAATAGCACTCCTTTTATGAGTGCACGCTGTAATAGTTCTCAACCAAAAGGAAGAGCTAAACTGGAATTTATTTCTTCTGAAAGATAAAAGCTGTCAGATTGTGTGCTGACAGCTGCAGGTAGCTGGGTACTGGAGAGTTACCTCAGTCACTGGCTGTGGGTGCAGAGGCATTGCTGCAGTTCCATTATGTGCCATGTGGCTTCATAATTATTCTTTGTTAGCCCATCAGAACTTCATTCTATGAATTAATTGTGTTTATCATGGCAGCTGAGAGAGAGACATAATCAAGACATCCCCAAGGCCTTGTTGCATCTCAGGGTGGGTTTGAATACAGGCAGTGAGAAGCTTGTGCTGCAAATCTCCTGACAATATCCCACCTGGCTAGTTTAAAATGTCTGTGAGCTCTTTAGTTCCTCTTTTTTGTAGTCCAGGTAAATTCCAGACTGGAAACATAGTGAGATTTGACTTCATGGCTTTGACCACTGGTTTAACACATTTTCAATCTGTGTTAAAGATTTCTGTACTTTTACTTTTGGTAGTACAGTCTTTTCTGTTTCAATTTATTTTTTTCAATTAGTACTTGTTCTTCCTAATGAGCCACAAAAATTTTTGCCTAGACAATCAGGCTAGAAATCAGTAATATCAAGGTAAGTGGTGATGTGCATGTCTTGATGAACATTAATGGTACCAATTTCAATAAGGCTTTCATTGTTAGATAAAAGCTGGCCCGCATATAATGAATTTGCCTTCAGGAAAAGCTAAGGCATAATAGACTAGAAAAAGGATTTGTCTTAATTATGGTAATTATGTTAATTTAGGGTTTAAATAATAAGAGGGTGGCACTTTATATATTTAATATTTCAGTTAACTGTGAGCATTAAGGAAAATGAGACATTTCAGAGATCCAGATTCACTCCAGCATTTCATATAAGCGATGCTAAGAAGCTTCCTGGGAAAAGCAGCAGTGTGAAGAAATAAGAGGTTGCTGGGCTGTTCCATGTCCCTCTCTCACAAACACAGAGTGTTCAGCCAGGCCTCAGATCTGCAGGTAGAGCACTGCAGCCTGTTTGGAGTTGCTGAGAACCTGACCCACAAATCCACTGGAGAGTTTTACCTCCACTCCTTCCATTGTCTTAGCTGGTTTCCTATCCAGTGGTGTGATCTGAGATTTATTGTACTGAATCTCCCTGGCAGGATTAGAACAACCTCAAGGCTATTTCCTTCAAAATCAGTATATGAACAGAGCATTCTTTGCAGTGAAATGTCATCTTTATGAATTCAGAAAGTCATAATCCCCTGTGACTCTCTATACTCACATGTGCCTAAGTATCCTGGAAATTATTGTTTTTCCTTCTCCATATGTAGTAATTATCTTTGCTTAGCTATTTCTGCATGTTTTCCAACTCCTTCTTCTCAAACCAAGCCAAAGAATCTTCACATCCACGTTGTTTTCCCATGCAGGACATGTCCTGTCCTAGTGACATTGGTGCCCATGTTTCTAATTAGAGTCAGCCCTTTAGCAGATAGGCAGCAACTTGCATTGCTTTTTCAGTGCCTTGTCTGCAAATGTATTGCAGTTTGGGTCAGGCTCTTTTCTTAGTGGAGGCAGAGGAATTACACACTGCAGGCTCTCAGCTGGCTTTGGGTAGTTCACTCTCAGCAGTGCAGCTGCACAGCTAACAGCTGGGACCTGCCTTCAGATCCACCACCAGGAGTGCTCATGGTGATCTTGGACTCTCTTAGGTGAGCTGCAGTTCCCATAACGTGCATGCCCTCACAAAAAAAATCTAGAAATGGAGCTGAAGCTCCAGCAAACAAGGCTCAGATGCAGGATCAGCTGTGGGAAAGCAGGAAGGTCTGTGCAGGGACTGAGCAGCTGCACAGCTTTGATGGTAGCAGAGAATGCCACTGTTTTAATTCTGTGCCTATACTACAACCTTCAGCTACCACTGCTGCTTGACAGCTCTGTGCACCAACTGCTGCCTGACTCCCTGGCACGTTCCTCCCCAAGTGAGCCCTGCAGTTCCCCTCAGAGGGCTCTTCCATCACAGCCAGCTGTTCTCTATCTGTCTATCTCAGTCTCTAATCTGGGCTATAAAGCAGGCCCATTTTCCAGGCAGTGTTTACTGAAAACACAGGAGCGTGCCTGGCTCCCTCGGCCATCCCTCCTCCTGCCCTCCCACTCCTGGCAGGCTGTGGAGGTCAGGCTGCTGCAGGACTCTCCTGCTGCCTTTGGGAGAGCATGTGCAGTGAAATCAGCAGCCCGTGAGCCCATTAACCCTGACAGGTTTGCAGTGGCTTCCTCTGGGGTTAAGGGAGTTCATTATGCTCACAGCCAGTCAAAGTGGTTGACAGTAAAGCAAACAGTGATTGAAATCTTCATTAGAGAGAAAACTGGAGTGCTAAAGTAAAGATTTGGGATAGGAGAACACCGTGAAACATCAAGGCTTTCAGTGAGATCAGTAATTTTAAAACGAATTTTCTAAAGAATTAGAGAAGAGATAATGAAAAGGGTCAAAAGCAAATAATAAGGGATAATTATGAGGTTGATGCCATTCACAAATGGCACTGGAGAGCTGGTAAGAAGAAACTGGAGCTTGCTGTAGTGCTTCAGTTAGGAAATACTCAATTCTTTAATGAAAAAAATACATTTGAAATGATAACTTCCTTGAATTTAGTTCTGTAGATTGATTCTGACTAAGACTCATGTATTCTGTAGTTATGCTCCTATTTCTGTAGCTATACACTAACTTTTGGGAAGCAGAAACTGTTTGGAGCTGCATCTTTGTCCCTGTTTCCTGACAACTGGGATTGTGACAAGATAATTAGGGCCTTTGCTTGAATAAAGTATTTCTAAATTTTGTTGCAGCTTCTTCTGAACTTATTCATATCCACCCTGAAAAGGTGACTTGCCTTATTCTAGGAATGGGAGGAGCTGAATTCTTTGTCTTGCCCTTACTGCATCATTTTTTAATATATATTTTTTTACCTTGGACTTAAAGGCAATAGAAGGAAGTTAGCTGGATGATTTTTTTTTTTTTTTTTTTTCTTGATAACAGCTCCTTTTCTTGCCTGGTGCTGTCACTAAAGCTCCACAGGCTGTTGAAACAGTGTTGTAATGGGGCAATATTGAGCCTGTAGGATGCAGACTGAGCACTGATGTTTTAATAGAGAGACTTTTAGGAGCCTTCCCCACTCTTGTTAAAGCCAGGACACATCCCTGCATGTCAATGGAAGTGAGATAAGATTTCAAGTCACATCTTGTGTCCTACTCATTTTCCGGTGTGTCCGGAAATTTCGCTTATCTCCACTTGTGGCTGGAGATCAGGAGAGCAGTTTGAATTTTTAGTCAAATAAGCCAAATACACCTCTATCTTCTCTAGTTATATATTTATTCAGTAATTAAGCCAATTTTCAAGCCTACAAACTAGTTTTTAGTCTCGTTAAATATTTGTCCTAGGGGTTAGGAGCAGTGATCTGCAGGGAAGATGAAGAGTCACAAGAGGGGTTGGTCTCTGAGCCAGAATGGCCAGGAGCTCCTCCATGGTCCCACATGAATGCCAAGGCTCTTTTGCACTACAGCCCTGTCTGATGTCTGGAGTTTTAATATCCTTGGACACTAGCAGGATATTTTTGCACATGGTAGTGTGTTTATATTTTCTGTCCATTTTAGTTTATGGTTAAACAACAAGGAAAAAATAAATTTTCCTCCCAGGATTTTTTTTTTTTTTTTTCCCCAGCAGTTTAGGATAAGGAAGGATTCTTGTTAAAAAAAATAACCTTAAAAGGAAAGATCTGATTATCTGTTTTCTTGTAGATGTTAACAAAAGGCTCAGAGGAATCCCAGCCACAGTGGAAGTTGGTATGAAATTCCAGAAAATGGGCCCTTTTAGTAGAAAGTAACTAGAATAATTAAATATTGATGAAAACTTATATCAGAAGAACGGAGAAGCCTGTTTTTATATAATTATCTGTTTAAAAAGAGATATTTCAAAGTAATATTGAGAAAAAGTAAAATTTTAAAATCTAATTACCTACAAAACAAGATCAGTGATCTGGAAAGAAACCAGTTTTACTTAACTAGAAAGCAGTTGCCAAGAGGTTTATTCCATGAATTAAATTTTATGGATTCTGTATTAAAAACTTCTGCAATGTAGCTGAACAATTTGTTCCTGTCTTGACAGGAGCTATAATAGTAAATGCCAAGAGGTTGGATGTGTATGTTTTTCATCCTCACTAGGGGTCTTCATTAATTAAGAACTTTTGGCAGCCATTTCTTTCTTTTCTATTGAATTGTTTTTAGTGAGATAAAAGGGTAACATTTCACTTGAAGAACAAAATGTCTGGAATTTATTTCACTCTTATTACTGAAAAAATCTTAGGCAGAATGCTGGGAGAAAATTCATTTAACATTCTTGTCAACCTTGATGATGTTTGCTTCTCCTGCTGGTCTTTTCTGTTTCCTCTTTCTCTGATTTACAGCATAACAAACTAATAGAGTCAGAACTGCATCTTACTTTAGGCAGAAGAAACAATTGAGCAAGTAAAGCTACAAAGTGCCTGACACCTCCAAAAATCAATTAACTCATTAAATGGTCCAGAGTTTGGTATTTTGATTTGTTATAATTGAACACTTGCATGCAATGTCTGTGGAAGCCTTGGGAATTAAAACATATATACAATAGATTATATTATTTGTACCAAATCTAATATTTATGAAATATGGAAAAAGATGTTTTGTAGTTTGGCTTTTTGATGCATTCAGGTTCAGGGGTATTTATGGATTTGCTGTGCTCTTTAAAGCAGTTACCTTCCACTTCTCACTCTGTTTCTCATTCAAGTGGAGCAGCAATCAAAGGGTTTGCCTGGGCTGGAGGATAATGAAAATAGCACTAGCTGCTGACAGAAATTGAACGCAAATTGGGAAATGAGGTGTTATGAGGCATTGCAAACATTAAATATTTTGTTGTTTCCACTTTAGAGATCACTGCATTTGTGAAACCTTCCTGACACACCAAGGCCTTTGGAAGCTGAGGTGCCCTAAGGGCCACTGGCTCAGAGCAGGGCAGGCCAAGGGGCCTTCTCAGAAAGCCCTTCTTCATAGAGAAAGAGAAACATTTGCTCATCTGATGGTGCACCTGGAACAAAGTGGCATCATCTGTTGATATTTATTAGTGCAGGTAAGTGAGGAAGAGTTTAAAGATTTATTTCAACTTCTTTGAATTATGCATTAGGGTAAGAAAGCTCAGAGCCTTTTGTAGATGCATTTTATTGTCCAGTTTCTGTTTTCTTCTGAGATGTTCTTTAGTTCAATATCAAGTTTTCAGAGAAGCTCCAAGGAGAGACTGAGTTCATTTTAGAGGAATGAAAAAGACAGAAGAATTTGCTTTATATCTTTGCTGCCCAAAATCACACTTAAAAGATCCAGCTGTGAAAAATGCAGGTAATAGACTCTCTGCTGTGTTAGTCAGAGGTAAAAGATAAAATATAAAACTGCTGGAAACCAGAACCCTATTTCAGCTGCTTCTGGAATGTGTCACAGGCAAGTCTGCAAAGACGTTTCTTCATATCACCGATAAAGATTGTGCTGTATTGAACTGATCTGCAAACATGCAAATAGACTAAACCTGTGTGTGCATTGTGCATATGTGTGCATCTGGATTTGTGGGCAAGTGGAAGGACAGCTTTTCAAGAGCTCTGTAGTAAAATAAGAGAAGTTCATTGCTCACTAACTGCTTTCCTGTCGTTCCTTTATTTTGGCTCTGTTTAACATTTTTAGTGCATGGAAATTCTAACTCAGCAGTTCAGCCGTGTCATGACAGAGTAGCAAAGAGCATTTCCAGCTTTAAGGGCTTAGACTTTATAAAGGTAAGGGGATAAAAGGTGGCAACTGTGCTTGACTTCCTTTTCACTGACACTGCCTTCTGGAAGCTGTTTTGTTCTGGCTGCTGATTAACTTCTTCAGTGGTTATTTGAAAGTCAGCAAACAAGGATTGTTTCTGAAGCTGAAAACAATTATCAATATTGTAGGACTGGAACATTTGAAAAGCAGCTCCGGTCTCCAATAGCACACATTTAATCCTCCTCAATGGTTTTAACATTAGAAACATGGTCACTTTCCACAGTTTGGTTCATATTACCTTGGATGTAAATCTTCTTCTTAAACTGTGTGGATGTACATGTTTTGACCATGTTTCTCTTTGGTAAGACAGACTAGAGTTTGACAGGAGAGAAAATAAAGATCATAAGGAAACAGGATGCAGAAGGGCAATAAATGAGTGGTTTGCCAAGAAAATATACATAAAGTTTTAAAGCCTGAAATTAGCACATTCTACTTTTTCCCTCACTGAGATCCTTGTGAATGATCCTATTCATGATCCAGCCATTTAGTCTGTGATTGGTGGTAAAGTCTGTGCCATCGTTACCAAGAATAACCAAGATGTTGGGCTAATTTTAATTAAATACATGTGACAGGTAATGAAGTACGGGATAATTGGGATGCTGTTTGTCAGGCAGAATTGGGTAAATTTGGCAACACCCAACTAAGCTTTATATGGGAGTCCTGTTGTCTGCATGGCATGGTGTTGTGATTTGTGGAAAGAGGAACCCTGGTACAGAAGTAACATCTGGATGGTGCCTTTATCATGAGCTCAGGAGGGGTTGGTTTCTCCAGCCTCTTGCAAAGTCTCTGTATTCAGTCCTGGTACCAAATTCAACTACTAGGTCTTCATTCAAAAGTATTAGTGGAACAAATAATAGCTAAGTTCCCCTCTTGAAGTCAGATCTGAGATGCTAAATATGTCTGTCAGAACCTTCCTAGAAGAATGGAAATTTACAGTAAATGCAGCACTGAAAGCAGAAGTATTATTCTCTGTTACAGTTCTGCACAGCTCAGCAGATAAAGCAGATACTTTGTGCAAGCCTGGCAGCAGAGATAGACTGTCTCAGAGGCATTTTATTAATTTTTCAAGAGTATAAATCAAGACAATTTCATGTTGAATAAAGAATTAAATACTTTTTGCTCTCATATCCGGACTCTCAGTAATCATTAAGGAGACAGTAAAAGGACTGCAAGGGAATTAGCTTTTTGACCCAGTATTCACCAACAGTAGATTCTCCTAACAGTGGGAATAGTCTTAATGAGCAGTTTGCAAGTGAAAGATTTATATACTTTCATTACAGGCAAATTTTTTGAGATTTTTAACTTTGTGGCCTGAATGGAAGCTTCGAGGCAATTACTAAGAAAATAGGGATGATGGTGCATGAGGAGATATCCTGCCTTGGGAAAAAGGAGTTGTGATGAACTTCCAGGTCCTGGTGCTGAGATTCTGCTGAATGGCACATCATCTTGCACTTCCATGCATGTCACAGGATCCCTTCTCTTCCTGTGAGGTCAGAGGAGAGGAGATGAGCTGCAGCCTTTCAGAGTTCAGACAGGAGGCAGATGGAAGCATAGGTTATCATATATATTCAACACATTCTAACTCCTCTTCATAGTTGCTCAGTTCCTGACTACTGAATCTTCAGAGCACACATTTGCTGTGCAATAGTTGGTTTTTTTACCTTGCTGTGGGTGCCAACAGGAAATAATCTGTTTAGCTTGATCCCTTATGTGTCTTTGTGTGGGAAAAGTAGGAAAGGTAAAAAGGGGGTAATATTCTGCTGCTGTTCTGCAGTGTGCCTCTGGCAGGGGCCTACTCCCAAGGGTCAAAAGCTGAGAACATCAAGCAACTTTAAACTAACAAAAGAAATGCTTAGCAGTCCTCCTCTATCAGGAGCCAGATGCCTCAAGATTTAACACATGGATGTGCCTCCTCTGCATTGTCTTGGCCCACCCAGCACAAAAATGTTCCATTCTGGAAAAAATTCTCTGTTCTGCTTCAGCAGGGGCTTCTCCTTGTCCTGGCTAGAGGGAGGAATAACAGAGTTTATTTGCTTGGTTATTCCAGGTGCCCATGGAGTCATCCCATGCCCCATATGCTCAGTGTTACCTCAATGTTGATCATGTTTCCTATGGGACTATTCCTGTGAGAATTATGGTAAGGCCAGACATGTACCACTTAAAAATGGATAAATTGATCTTCAATAAGGGATTTTTTTTTTAATCTACTGCAATAATACTGGTCTGCAAAGGTAAAATGTATTCTGTTGAAGAATCTTCAGTCCACTTCACTGAAATTCCAGGCTGTGTCCATTTCGCAAGACCTGCCTTATACCAGTGCTTTCTTTATCAGGATGCTCTGTTAACCTTGCCAACATGGGCTCAATAAGGTAATAGGAAATTAATTTAATTCAAATTTTAAAAGCTATGAAATCTAAAGGTAAGCTTTATAAAGGCCATATTGCCTCTGAGTCCTAGGAAGATGGCTGCATCTGCTTGACCTGATGGGAAATTAGAAATGTAGGAATTTCTCCTGAGACTTAGCACAGTGTGTTGGGCTTCCTGAACTTGAAGGACACTGCAAGAGAAAATGCAGGAAATGACAGGAACTGAATCAATGACTTGACTAAATCACTTCAACCAACATTCCTCTTTCATGTTAGGGCAAAACAATGTTGCAGCCTGACTTAAAATAAATTGCAGCTTAATAAGGCCAGAAGTAAGTCATCTCTTTTCAGCTAATTCCTGTTCAGCTTCCCCAGCTATACCCTTATTAAAGAAGCTTTAGCAGCTGTACTGTTCTCTGAGGCATGAAAAATCTTGATTAGAGCCACTATACTGAAGTCAATGAAGCTTAAACCTTGATATACTGGGACACAGGGAGGGCCCAAGCCAGTTTTATGCTCCCCAGTGTCCTGACAGAGGACTGCTTGTTTTTGAGTCTGGAAAGCAGCTTGCCAGACCTCCTGCCTGTCAGATAAGCATCGTATTATCTGCACCTATCTGCAAGGTTAAGAGGAGCAGAAAGTCTGGTCACCTAAGAAAAGATATTTAAGCAAATTGGAGGCTGAGCTTCTGACATTCCTGCTATTGACAAAGAGAAGTGTTTGGGGAAAAAGATCATGGCTCTTACTCTTCAGGTGTTGGGTTTGAGGAGCACAATTGACTTGGCAGTGCAGTTCTCTTAATAGTTCTAAGGAAAGCTGTGCTTCACAGCGTTATTTAAATCACCACACAACTGTAACTTCATTAACAACATTAATGCAAGGTGATTAGTGATTGATACAAGTCAATTATGTTGATAAGTCAAGTTTTGCTCTGAATAATATCATGTGACTGGAAGGAGTGAAACCTAGCACAGAATTGGAATGCTGGCTACAGATACAATAGTACTGCAGTCACAGGATTAACATTGAATCAATGAGTTTTGATTCCTGCATTTTTAATATTAGTATTTTTTATTTATTCTGGCTATGATGTAAATTACTCTGAATTCGCTCTGAAAAGCAGGGAAACAGCTTTATGTAGAATTTGATTTTTAGTTTTGTTTGTCAGTCCTTGCAACAAATGAAATATATTTAATTAGTTTTACATTTTTTTTCATTTTTAATTTACCCCGGAGGGTATTATAAAATATATTCCCACAGGTAATGAACTGCTGAAATATTCTGATGAAAAGTATATAAAAGACATTTTGATTTCTTAATTGATAAATGAAACATTTTCTCGTAAAGAAACATCGAGATTATACGGCAAGAGATTTCATCTGGAAACTATGCCTGGAACCTCCAACTCATCAGTTACTATTGCAAAATATCTTACCAAGAAAAGAAGGGATAGTAGCTGGACCAAGGCCACCTGAGCAAAACACTGATTGGGAGATTGCAGTTATAGAATCAAGAATATATAAAAACATTTTTTATGATTAATGAAGATTGGTTAACGAGTAACTGGCAAAGAACAGATCACACCTCTCTATGTGGTTATTTAGGTGTCATTGGCTTTAGTGATATCACAGAGCTATTGTGTTTTATTTGGATAACCTTGTCTGATCCACTAAAAATCACTGTTTTTACAAGTTCATTTCTTTTTTAGTTAAAGCAGAAAGGCTGAGTCATTGCTCTTAACCCATCTGTATGCAGGCAGCCTCTGAGTGCCAGCATCCATGTTTGGGGAAAGGTTCAGGAAAAGTGGGAATGTATGGTTCTGTGGGTGCAAATGGCAGAAATTCAGTCCTTTGGTATCATCCTGTGCATAAAAAATAACTTTGATCTATGTTCAAATTGCAAATTGAGAGATGTTTCAATTTGTTTTCTTGGGGTAATGGTATAGAAGGTTCAAGGCACTACTGCTTTTAAATGTCACTCAGAAGTTGGGTGTTACTGCTGAGGCAACATCAAAGTTGTTTGATATTATAGAAGTAAAGACTGCTGATAAATTCTATTAGTTAGAATGGATTTATTTGTTCCCTGTGTGTAAAATGTATCTTCTGTGCTCACAGGCTCACAAACATGTCGTGGTAGGTCATTAAATACATCCCAGATCATCTTATTTTCCTTTTTCCATTCTATCTTCTTTCTTTGTAGTCTGCTGTTTCTTCTCTGCAACAGTTTGTTGATTTAGGTGAGAAAAACAGGTTATTGCTTCAAAAATATGTTATTCTTAATCCTTTTCCACTGGTATAGTTGAGCTTTTTAGCTAACAGTTTAGGCAAATAATAACAGATTTTTTGGTGATCTGATTTGTTCCCAGGAAACTGGGAACAGCTTGGTTTCTGTGGGAAATGAGGCAAAATTAGTTTAAAATTGTTAAGGAATCTAACTATTTTCTTGTGCTAAAGACCACAGGAACTAAAAAGAAAGAGAATCAGTACTCTGTCAATATTCATCTAGGATATTTTCTTTGCAGTCACAGAAATCATAAAACATTCATGTCAAAAGGAGAAATAAAATGAAATAATTCTGATTCTAAGGGCTTCAAATATCGCTATCTTTCATATTATAAATACAGTTCACAATAAATTTACACTGTTAGGGTGAACCTGCAAGACAGAGGAAAACTAAAAACAACTTGAAGAATAATGAACTTGCAGATTGCACACAAATTCAGGGAAACACCAAGCTGGATTAGTCTAGTTCTTACTAGGAAACACCAGTTTCAGGATGAAAAATGCAGTGTCTGCTGGAGAGATATAGAACAACCACATAATTAACAAGCACTGAATTTTCCATCTGTCAGGAACTCTATTGCCGAGGTATCTAAACTGGGGAACTGAAATTTGTGCCTACTGCAGGTGCTGTAGGACCTTCAATGTTCCTGATAGCACTGCTTTGTCCAGTGCTGTTCTGGGACAGACCACTGCCCTTTTTCAGCCCAGGATAATCTTTGCTACTGTACTTGAGTGGGCAAAGATCAAATTGTGAATAAATGTGAATAAAACTGCCCCCAAGTAGGCCAGAGTAAAGCTAATTTATCTGTTATAATTAAAATTTGTACTGATTTTATTCCAGGGGCTAATGGAGATGTGCAATTAAATTATTTCTCCTAGGACTGGTTTAATGAAGCAATTTGAAAGTGAGGCTTAGAGGGGCAAAAAGAGAAGTTATACCTAACTCAAGGCACTAAAATATTCTGTATTATAGAGATTTTGGTTGTACTTTGTTGTTTGTAGTCTAGTATATGCAAACCCCCTACCAAGGACTTTTGTTATGCTCAACTGTTCACAGTAATTATCCATAATTCTGCAGCACAATTGATTTGGTCACCAAGCAGGTATATCCTTCTGTGCAAGCTGGAGTGTAAATAATAGAAATAAAAGGATGATTACAGTCATCATTGATGTCTCCACTGCATTTAATCGACCTCAGGGACTTTTTCCATCACAGGAGATAAAGTAACTATATGTGAATAGTGGGTTATTTTATCAGTGAAATATTTTTTAAATAGCCTGTACTTGATTACTCCCTCAGCCTTGGATTGGTGCCTCCACAGGTGCATGAACTGCATTTCTCTGATTTACTCTTCATGTTTGTAAACCTGGTCAAAGCCTTGAATGTGGGGATATGGCAATACAAATGTTGTGATTATCATCTGCAATAATGCAGCTTTGCTGTAGAGGATAGATGATTTATTGCCACTGGATTAAGAGCCATTATCTCACTGAAACAGTGCCATCCTCCCTTCTGGAGAAGTCCCCATAAGTAGAGTGCCATGTGCTGCATGGCACAGATTAGTAGTGCAATGGAACCAAATTTCTGGAGCTTTCCAGTCCAGTATTGAGCTGTAAGCAGTTTCTCTCAGGGCAGTGTGTGCAGGGTAGCTTGTTCTTAAGGTAGAAAGTTGCCTCAAGAGAACCATTAGTAATAAAACCCATAAACTAGGGGTGAGGAGAAGAAAAGGCCTGCTTGAGGGCTAATTCTATCTCTGGTAGTCTCTGCTCTTAGACCCCCCTCATGTTACCCTACAACAAGATGCAAAGTGACTGTGCTGGAGCCTGTGAAGGGCATTTGTGGCATGAGGAATTTCCTGGTGCCTTACAGGCACTCAGCACACGCAGTGAGAGCTGGAAGGTAGCTGTGAATGACAGAAATCTGTTGTGTTAAGCTGATGTTGCTTTTACTCTGTTCTGGGAAAATGAGCAGCTGCATCAGCATTGCATTCTTATTTCTCAAAATAATCCAAGCACCGGGTCATGCAGTGTTTGTGCTTCTTGCCACAAGTGGAATTCTGAATCAGGAGCCACATGGATGTTTTCAGATCTTAATTGACTCTGAACCAGGCATCCAGGCTTAGAGCAGAAATCCACCACTGCAAAGAAAGCAAATGCTTTAGGGGATCCTACATTGTGTACAGGGTTAACAGGGAAGCAGGAGGCCTTATTTATGTGGAGTACAGGAATTGCCAAAGCTGAAGAAATACTGTTTTCTTTCAATGATTAATATGCTCAGTAGAAGTGTAGCATTTGCTGCCAGCTTTCATTAACAAATCAATGGAAAACAAACCCGCGTGGTAGGGAGTGTGTCTGGGGACAGCTTAAACAGGACTGAGCCGCTTTAGATTTCAGCTGTTTTCTTTAGCACAGCAGTGTAGAGCACTTTCTTGTTTATAGGATAAACACAGGGGACTGAAGTGATCTGTGTAGCACACAGGAGAGGTTGCCAACCCATAACATTCTGCAGAATGCAGAAATTCCATAGCTGCTCCCTTGGGAGTCATAGGCTGCAATCTTCTTGCATGTTGGTTTCAGTGTAAATAACAGTTAAATCATCAGAACAGACAAACTGCCAGGAAAACTTTGAATAAAGTATTGGTTCATTTTCCTTCCTTCATAACACAGGTTCAGCAGACTAAGAGCTCAGCCAGCTATTAATTCAGAAGTGGTGTTTCACACCAAATTAACACAAGTAATGCATAAAAGTAAGGCTGTAAATGTGTGCTTTTTTAGCTGCTCACAACAAAGAAGACTGAAATACAATAGATAAATTTATTTTTAACCTTATTTTCACTTGAAAGTGATCACACAAAGAGAGCTCAGACTGGACATGAATTTTATCTGTGACAAGAACTTCACTGAATCAGCCTCAGGATGTGCAGTGATTGGAGTATTACTTTCAGCATTTCCAGTTGCTCAAGGTTTTTTTTATTTTTTATGTAGGAATTAGATTATTTTAAACAGAGAGCAGAGACTATTCCAAGCAATAATGTGGCTGCTCTTCACACACATTGAAGCCTAGCAGTCTTCAGAGCCATCTGTTTGAATATTTGCAAAATTATTCATTTGGTGAAAATACCTCAGAGTGGCAAAAATATTTCAGGAGTAAGAACAATAGATACAAACCCATCAAAATATTCAGGAGTAAAACCAACAGATACAAAACCTAAGGGAGGTAAGGCAGCCATCCCCACAGGTTACAGATTTAGGACAAGGATGGCTTTGGGAATCTAAAATATTTGTTCTAAAGCCAAGTACTCTAAGCTGAATGACAGTACAGAGAAATAAGCTGTACCTTCAAGTGTACCCATGAGCTGTGCTGAAACCAAGGAAACCTTCCCTATAAATCTTAGATAGGAGACCAGTCCATGTGCCCTGCTGTTCCCATAAAATCAGCCTCTCCCAACTGTCTTCTCTGCTAAGTACAAAATCCCTCCAGACAGAAGAGAAAAAGATAGATTTCAACAGCTTAGAACAGAATAAACTTAGATTTCACAAAGGCTAAACTAACGTGCATCAAAAAATGTTTCTACATGTCAAACAGATGGAATTAGAGTTACAGTTTTCCTGCACAGGATCTTGATGTTTAATACAGACTTGGGTGCTCATGTAGCTGACATTGTCACGCACTGAAGAGAACTTCATGTTTTTGAGAACAGAACCTGGTCTTCAGTCACAACATACTGTAACTACCTTCACCAAGCAAAATTGGGGGTTTTTTATTCTGGTGGTTATTTGCTAATGAACACACATCCCTCTGTATATAATTGCATCACACTTTTCAGTCTTATGTTCTCTCTATAGTGATAATGTTCTCTCTGTCTTGTGTGAGTCATCAGACTCTTCAGGTATATCCAGGGTGTGCTGTGCAGATTGATGCACTCAGCAGGTGTGGAAAAGGACAGGGCAGTTCAAACAAAAGGAAATTGAAATGTATTTTGAAAGAGAATGTACAAATAGCTTAGTGTTTGATTTCCAGGGTGGTGAATAATTGCAGGCTATGAGATAAGAACATACAGGACAAATAACAGTGATAGCCCTTTGTTGTATCATGGAATAGATTCACCTCTGGTTTGAGCTGGCTTTTGGTGGTATGAACTAAAAAGTAGGGACTCTGGCAGTGTAAAGATAAGCAAAAGTCTGATTTCCCTCTCTGTGGTGAATTCTGGGAGCTGGAAGGCTGCACTCAGAGGACACTGACCTCATGGGCTGAGATTTTCTGGCACTCTGTGAGGACTCCTATCAGATATGATGGTGAAAATTAAAATATGGCCTGCCCACATGATCACACAGGTCATGTCCATGCTTAAGTTGATCCTACTCATTTATTTTTACTTGCTTGTGCTAGAAAGCTCATCTTGGCCTCCACATACATTCTGAGTTCAGAGAATATGGAGTGACTATATTTAAACCCTGAACTCAAATACCAGCAGTGTGACCCGCAGAGTCTGGAGGTGCAGTGTGTCATCAGAATGTGTCCAGCTTATACTTGAGCTAGGTGAAAGAGCCAAACAAATTTGGAACTTTTACCTCTTTCCCTTGTATTTATAAAATCATTGTATACATTGGTACAACTTGCAGTTCTAGTTAAAAGCTGTAAAAGTTGCTGTGTTCCAGATCATAAATTGGGGTGAGATGGCAGTGCTGTGTGATGAGGCTTGCACAATACCCACGCAGCTTATATCTGACTTAAGGCTTTGCTATTAATTCCTCACTTTCATGAACACAAAATTAACTTCCTTTTCTTTTTGCTTCTCTGAAGGACACATCCTGTTTCATGACACAAGCAGGAATCTCTTTCTAGACAGAATAAAATTCCTTGAGGTGTAACTCAGTGAAACAAGATCATCTCTGACATGGTTGTGCATTCTCCCATTACCCAGTGCCTCACACCACTGGAAAATGAAATGAGTCCTGGCCTGAACGTTCCTGCTGTTATCTAACTCCCACTGTACTTCATGTCAATTATTAACATCAGTGATGATAGAAATCTTAGCACATGTTAAGAAACAGGACTCCTACAGAATTTTTGTTAATCTGTATTATTTTACCCTATGTTCTTTCTTTCAGAGCTACTTTTCTCCATCTCCTTTTCCAATGTGCTCTCCCAATTTAAATGTTTTGAGCTGACATGTTTCTTTCAGTATTTGGAGAACAGAGTGCAAAAACCATTTATTATCTCTTTCACACTCCATCCAAAGATCTTTTTCATCATATAGAAGCCTTGTGTTTGAGTTAATTTTATCCAAAAATAATACCAAGAAGAGTCAGTAGGCACCACTAAATTTGTTAGCTGAGCTCTCAGAGCAGAACATATATATATATTTTAAGGAGGTCATTGTATATCTGTCTTAAGTGTGGAAAGGTCCTTTTTTTTTTTTTTTTGCTGTTGTTGCTGGCTTACTTACTTAATATTTTTTATTGAAAATCCTTTGATTTTTCTCAAGGTAATTAATAATGCAGTGTAAAACCTGCTAACTGCCAAGAAAGGGAAGAGTCCAGTCATGTAGAGCTTGGGGTTGGGAGCAGGGGGGTGCAGGTGGACGTAGAGTCCAGGCACTTGGATTGAAGCATGAAAAGAAGGGGCTGGTTTGGCTTTGCTTGACTTCCAGTGCTGGTTTGTAATAGCATACTGAGAAGGAACTTTGTATTCTGCAGCTGGGAAGGCTGAGCATTTCTCCAGTCAGGAAATAGTAACCTCAGTACAGCATGTGTGTTGGGGATGGAGGAAAACATGACTGGAGCCTGATCTTCCTGCTATTTTTTTCCAGAAGATACAATTTTAAGCTTTAGCATCCGGCAAGTGGCAAAACAAAAAAATGGTTGCACGATGAATCTGACTCAGGAGGAGTTTGGGGAGTGAGAGAAGTGCAGGACTAAGCTCATGGTGTGCACCTTCTCAACAGGATAAATTATGGCAGTGCATGGTACTGAATAATGCCACCCTTATGGTTTTTCACTACAATAACACAACTCCACATATGCAAATGGCACAATTTGTACCTGCTTTGTGTAACTGAATAGTGCTGTGTACTAGGGACAATGAAACACAGAGGTCAGCTAGAAAAAAAGAACCTTTCCCAGCTGCAGTTTCCCCACCTGCACAAAGCCATATCAGAAGAGCTGTTCTAGTGTTTTAGGTCTGAGTTAGGGATTTGTTCTGAAGAGTCACAGTCTGTCACTTCTTCTCTTTTCTCAACTAGATAAAAAAGCTGTGAGAACTAATCCATAGGTGAAAGTGTGCTCATCCTTCCCTTCAAGGAAACTGATCTCTGAATCAGAATCTGAGAGGAGTCAGCTAAATGTCAACAAGGCTGTAGGTTGCATCTGCACAGTCCATACATTACAAGAAGCAGGAGCATTAAACAGTAACAGAATGAATCAGTGATCCAGGCTTGTAGAAGGGCTACCTATAAATTCCTAGAAATTATGTAACTGCAGAGCCCACTTGTATAGGTCATTCATGAAAATACTGTTCATGTTTTAAGTCAGGTGTCTTTTATATTTTTTCAGCTCTACGGTGATTCATTTTGAAAGCTTTCTAGTGTTTGCTTAATTTCTGATCAAATCACTTATTAAATTGGTAGAAACCTTATAAAATTAAGAGTATCTAATTGGATTAGTATTTGAAATGCAGAAGTCTTACAATGGCTTCCCCCAAAAAACTTTAGGAGAGCAGGACAAATTCCTACTTAGAGAAGAACCAGTGATACATTCTGAGGGATGAAATGACCCTGCAAGCAGTCTGGTGAACAAGAAATAGGAGAAAGGAACTTGTTATTGCATTTTCCTTTGTATCAACTGTGTTAGCTGCTGAACTGCACCACATCCACAAGATAGAATGTCTTTCACCTTGGGTCCTTTCTCAAATTCTGTGTTTTCTGAAGCTCTCTGTGTCCTATAACTGGAATTGGTATCCAGCCTCACTGAGCTCCTTGGCCAAGGACTGGATGAAATGTTCCCTGTTTAGGATGCTGTGCAATGCCAGGTACTGTGGATGTCGTGTTGTTTCACAAGGTGTTATTTCACGTTCTCAGGGGGAGGGAAAATTGATTGCTAGATGTGAGCACAAGGCAAATAATTGTGGTGTCCTCTTCCCCTGCCTATCTCCCCCAAATCACAAACATGTCTGTAGCAGGATTCAGGCTGGCAGAGCACCAAACCCAGCTCACCCCAGGATGCACACAGGAGCAGGGCACTGCTCCCTGGGGGGAGTTTAGCACTTGCCCAGCTCCTGCTGACCCAGCACTGCAGGGGTTTGATGCCATCTCAATGTCCC
Source organism: Muscicapa striata striata (assembly GCA_030060385.1). Lineage (NCBI taxonomy): Eukaryota > Metazoa > Chordata > Aves > Passeriformes > Muscicapidae > Muscicapa > Muscicapa striata. The sequence continues at coordinate 4,649,489 of JAREIS010000050.1, read as the reverse complement.
CCATCAGGGTTGGCTTGGTCCAGCCATAGATAATTCCCTGCAGCGTCAAAACACACCATGTTGAGCCCAAATAACTTGGGAAGATTTGATACATTTGCAATGGATATCACATGTAGTATCCTGACCATAAGAGAAATGTTGCAGATGTTGTGCAATCACTGGACACTTGACTGATGACAGGAGTAATCCTTTGTATTTCAGGTCAAATGCTTTCTCAGAAACAAACCCAAAAATAACAACAAAAACAACCCTGCAGAAAATCAGGAAGAAATTAATTTTTATTTTGCAATGTACTACATTTGGGTGGTAGAAGGGTGTTAAGTAGCAGCAGTTGTAGAAGTGCTGTTAGAAAATTTCTTCTTAGTACGCAGGATTTATGATTAAATTGATCACACCAATTTAAGGAATAATTAAAGTAAGCATTCTTCTGGAATGAGAGAAGTTTTGTTTTGGAAAATTCAGCTGGGTAAAGAAATTTTCCTAATACATGACATGCTATGGGTTATGCAGTGGTATACCAGTATCAGAGCACTTAGCTGACCTTGGACATTACAGAGGGAATTACAGCAGAGGCACTACTTCAGTGAACTGAAAAGTATCCTATTAAGATGTATGGTATTATATTTCTAGATAGTTTTATAGCTGTGGTTCCAGTTAGATAGTAGCATGGTAGATATTATCACCACTCTAAAATGAGGTATGGGAGATACAAACTTGTTTGTCTTGGCCTGCTGCACAGTGATGGCAGAATCTGAGCCTGTACCTACAGCTAACTTCCAAATTTGTTCCTTCTCCAAGTCTTCCAAATGCATGCTACCATTGCCATCCCTAAGGCATCAGTGCTTGAAAAAGCATATGTGGTGACATGATGAATTTCCAATAGAAATACTTGAAGCATACTTGAAGAAATGTTAAGGACAGTGACAGGGATTGTTCACCTGGAATGCAGTTATTATCTTGCTCAGGAAAGATTTACAGGGAACAGGCAGGGAGAATTTTTACTAAAACAATCAAGGAATTGGAAGGTTTTTTTCATAGCATGAAAGACAGAAACATATTTAATTAAACAAAACAGAAGCAGTGTAAGGGCTAACTGATAATGTTGACTCAAGATTCAGAAGATATAAATTGGTGAAGAATAGATCCACACTGGAATTTTTATATGAGGAGAGAAGGAAAAAAAGTCTTCTATGATGCAACAATACTTTTATGGAAGGACAAAATTATGTAGGGCTATGAAACTCAACCATACTCAGTTACTCATGGGATCACCTTGTAGTCAGTGTTCCTTTAATCCGTAATTTCTCTGTACCATTGGAAAGCATGACTAGTGTTATTAGTGTAATATTAGTACTAATATACTATTAGTGTAATAACACTATTACTACTCGCAGGCACAAATTTCATTATCACAGAGCTTGGCTATTCCTTGCCCTATACACAAAGCCACCACAGTTTTGAATGGATTGCTCACAGTTGCTATTGGTTAAGCAAGAACTGGCATGGAAGCTGCAGTCCTGCATCAGCTGCTTCTGTAATCCCTGTGGTGCTACATGAACAGCAGCCATGGACAGGTGAGCATATGGCCCTGCCACACTTACCTTCTTTTTTGCCTAATTTTTTTATAATTAATGTTTACAGCAACATTAATTCCATGCTCTCATTAGAGCCTGCTCTTATGCTAAGGCATTATTCAATTTATAAAGTGAATTTTGAAATACCATGCTGCCCTCTTGAGGGTACACAACACACTTGGGGAGTTTTATGTGATTACTGGAAGGAAAATGACATTTTAATGAAAATTCATTTCTTATGGAAATAAATAGCTAAGACATGAGCATTTCAAAGCCATCTTCATGCTTTGGATATTCCAAAAGGAAATGGCCATGCAAGTCCTTGCAAATGACCTAATTTCTCAGCCCTAACTCCACAGATTTAGAGGATCATGTGCAGAAGAGCCAATGACTGGGAGTAGAAATAGGGTTGCTTTCTTACAAACATTGTTCCATTTAGATTTGAACAGAGATTTAATTTGCAGAATGGTAAGGATCCTGTTTCCAGTGCTCTGGTATTGACCAGCTGTCTTGCATGACACAGTCATGGTCCTGCTGCTCCAGAGTGGTGAGTACACAGTGACTGATCCAACCTGTACTGCAGAGCTCTGGCAGCCTCGTGATTTCTTCCATCTGCAATGTCTCATTTGAAATGTTTGCTTTAAGAGAACTAAATGTGTCTAAGATAGGAATGCAGGTGGTTAGAACAAGTGCTGTGAAGGACATGCAAAGTATAAGCACAGAGGAAGGAGACTGACAGAAATTGCCTCTGATAGCTGGGGAGGGAGGTAACATCAGAAAGGAAAGTTACTGGAGTGGCTGTGTGCAAGAGTCCCTCTTAGATGAATTGTTTAGCATGAGACCAGATTGACAATGGTGGGAATAAGGTTTGGTGAAGTAGGTTGCCTAATTGCTCGTTTTTTTATTCATTGTTCTGGGAATCAATTTAAAGTACAGTGTGTTCATCAGAGACAAACAGACTGGAACAGAAGAAGAAGGAGCTCCTTAGGCCCCATGTGGTGTTGTGCTGCTGTAAGGCTTGGATTGACAGGACACGAGAAGACATTTTAGCCATCTGTCCTTTCTCCTCCTGCTCCCCCATGCCTGTGCTGTTCCAAGGGGATCCTAGAGAAGCAGAGGTGTGCTGGGAGTGATTTCTGGTGCTAGAGGGTTTAACAGATCTTCTACTGCCTGGGCCAGAGGCAAAGGTTTCCAATTTTTTATGTTGTTTTAGAATATTTGCTGCCTGTGCTCAAGGGTCCCTTTCAAGCCCCAGCTGTGCTGTCTGGAGTGGTTTCAGAGCCAGTGGCTGGTGAATCTTCTGTCCCACTGGTGCCAGGGCTGGCAGAGGGCTCCTGGCTGGCAGCAAGGTAGGAATGACTGGCACCTAGCATAGCAATGCCACAGTCAGTGCTCCCTTTGCATGAGAACTTTCCATTCTAGCTGCTCAAACAGGAACTGTGGGCTCCTGGAGTGATCTCCAGTCTGCCTGCCTTGAATAGAAACTGGGAATTGTATTCCACTGAGCAAATATCCATGGACTGACTAATGCCAATGAGTCTCAAAACCATCCCCATTGCAGGGAGTAGTGTTACTAAATATAGAAGAAATATGTATTCTTAATATCATATAAAAAGGAAACCAATGTCCTTTTCTGGGACCTTCTAAAATTCCTGAAAAATAGGCAATGGGCCCATGTATTCATTTTTTTCAAGAGTAGATATAAATACTCCTTGGCCTGTCTTTTTGTATGCAAAATTTCCAGGACCCCCATATTGTACTTCCTTAAACAGATTTTCAAGTATTCTTGTGTTCCTTTTCTAAAAATGGCACATGAAATGAGTAAGCATCACTAAATATAAGAAAAAATCCAAGTAAAAAATGAACTAGAAGTGTTTATAACTGACTGTCAAAAAGAACTCTCTTTTTCACTGATTGTCTGATGGAAAGCTGTACATTTACTTTTAAATGATCAAATGCTTGTTTCCTATAGATGAGCCTTGATAAGGCTTTCAGCAAGGGAAAAGCCCCAAACAAACCAAACCCAAATGACCTCAAGAGCCTGACTGAGTTTGATTTCAAGTATGGAATAATGTATTTTAAAATAGTTTTAAGACCAGATCTGCAGGAACAAAAAGCATAAGCTTCTTCTTGAAAATTAATCCTGTTTACTGACACTGTTGATGCAGAACAGCTTTGCCTTGCTCCTCAAGGCCATGTGACTCTTCAGCAGCTTTCCTGCCTTTTTACTCACTAGGTTGGAAGGATCTTTTCCCTTGTGTTGTTCCAAACTTCTTAGAGACCTGCAAATTGAATATTTTAACATATGTCCTTGTGCCTTAGGATATTGGTGCATAATTATAATAAAATAAATAGTGAATAGAGAATTATGTTCAGCTGCTGCCCATCTCTCCTGTGATGTTGCTCTTATATTGTCCCTTTTTAAAGGTCTGTTTACTAGAGAGGGGAGTAATAGATAAAAAGAATCATAGAATACTTTGTGTTGGAAAAGACCTCCAAGATCACTAGTCCAGCCATTAACCCAGCACTCCAAGGACACCACTAAATCATGTTCCCAAGTTCCACATCCCCTGTCTGGTACATCCCTCCATTAAAGGGGACTCCACCAGGGCCCTGGGCAGCTTGTGCCAGGGCTCAACAGCCCTTTCCACAAAGAAATAAGCAAAATTTCTGTGGGGACTCTCTGAACTAGGGGCATGATGACAACTGGTAACAAACAGGCATTTCTAAAATATCTGTTCTATATTTTATATCTCAGTGGCAGCTCAGTTCTCCAGAGAGTTCTTTGAGGCAATGTATACTCAGACATGTTGATGTGTGACTTTGTAAGCCAAGTGTACTCTTGCTGGCATTTTTCCTATAACTTCTGGAGCAGTGTAGAGCAGCGTTTTGCAAATTTTCTGTGGACACCAAGGGAAAACTTGCTGAGACACCCCATGTGCAAAAGCTGTTGTAGAGGTGCTATTGGGACTTGGGCACTTTTCATACGAGCTTTATTGGTTTTCAGAAGTTCATAGGAAGTTCATGGTTTTCCTTTATTGACAAATTAACATTCAATGGGAACATTGCTCAAGCACACTGAATTTCAGTGTCCGCTGATATCCTGGTGAAACATGTCTGATGTGAGCCTAAGCAGATTTAGGAGGAGCTGGAGAGTATCTGTTTATTTGTGTGCTACATTTTAGCTCTTCTATTCTAACCTCACCTGTATCTTACTTCCCTGAACCAGTACCTTGCAGTCTTAAGACAGGAAAGCTCAAATTTTTGTGTGCAGTAGGACTATGCATCAATAAACAAAAGCAGCAGCTGTGAACTCAGCATCTGCAAACTGGGATGTTTTACTTATTACACTTCTTTTTAAACTGAAATTACACAAAACATTCAGCTTAATGACTCGGTCCATTCATTTTGCTTGAAGCAATATGACCCTGAACTCCAGCACTGTCTGATTTCAGGCTAAATAAGGTTGGTCTGGGTTGGTAGCAAACTATGAAGAAGCAGGAAAATACCTTCAGTAACACTTACTGCTGATTCAGAATGGGCACATGGTCATTTTCAGGACACCCTTTTTCATGAGCTGAATCTGAACAAGATGAGAGGCAAAATGTCATTATTAAAAAAATTCTCGCTAAGAACAATTTAATCAAAAACCTCTATATTCACCCTTGTACTGTAGAGTGTGGATCTAAAATCTCTTTCTATGCTTGCATTTTTATGTCCAAACTAGAGAAACCTATCAGTATAGGAAACAAATAATATGTAGTATTAACATTATTACATTATTAACTAGTAGCAGTTGTTTCTGTCACAGAATTTGATAAGAGTGAACAAAAAGAGATTTGTTTTTAACAGAGCCAAACATGTTTTTTGCAGAACTGTTATACATTGATTCTGTGAAAGCAAAATTCTATTTTCAGTGCTAGTTCTGCAAAGATATATGCAACTGAAAAGAAAATGTAATATGACTTTAGCAGATTATCTGGGCTTGTCTCATAACTGGGTAATCTTATTGGTAGAAATGTCAGTAGACATTGTAGGCTTGAAAGCAGCCAGTATTGCATTACTGAAATTTCTTATGCAACTGTTTTATGGCTTTGTTTAAGATAAGATATTTTTTGCTGGTACAGTAATACTTAGATAAGTATAATTAATAATAATAAGTTATGCAATTTGTCATCTCCATTTCTGTTTCTTGACAATGGAGCATTTTGTTTACTTGGTTTCATTCTCTTACTGTATATTCAGTGCTTCTGAAGGGGCACAGTTCTGACCCTTTATGTATCAGACACACAACTGAGTTCTGTTAGTTTAGACATAGACCTGGAACCCCAACTTTTGAAGCAGCTGATTCAAAATTTATAAAAGATGGTATACATAGCAAATAAAAGGTGTTGGATGCTCTCCCTGAAATTCTCATGGGCACCTTCCTAGTGAAGTATTGAAGGAAGTTCCTGAGGACCTTAACCACAGGCAAAAGGTAGGAAAAAAACAAAGACATTTGGGCAATCCAAGAAAGTCTGTCTTAGAAAGAAGTTTCTGTCTACGGAGGTAATTAAAGAAGTTGCTGAGATCTTGAAGACAGAACTTGCCCTATGACTTCTTACTCATCCCTGCTGCACTGAGCCATGAGAGCAGTAGTGAGTTTCCATATCATAAATATTTTATACATGTATAATGCTGAGAAATTTGGAAGTGTTGGTTTATTCTGAAAATTACTAAAAATTGTACTGCCCTGTCCATCAGATCTTCCTGATATGTATGTTCGATTATAACTTCTTACTTGAGGTGAAGAGGGATTAAAGGAACACTGCTACAAGTGATACCCCTGACACAGCTCAGCTAAGGATTGAGGAGCTGGGTTCATTTTCCACTACAGCATTTCTAGTGAGGTCCCAGATGGTGACACATGAGCAGAGACCCCACTGTCAGTACGGAGGTGATGGAATCACTGCAGCCTGGAGTGTCAGGAATACACTGAGTTCATTTAAACTGACAGGCTACAAGCCTAGAAATTAAAGGGAGAAAAGTGTGTGTGACATGATCATAGTCACAATTTAATCACTCTTAAGACAGTTTGAAATGGAAAATGTGTTGAGTGTAAAAAGAGTATTAACAAACCTGATGCCTTTTCAGAAACTTAACAAAACAGGTTATCCAGGCTGCAGAGTTTTTCTCTTTCCTTCTAAGTTATACATAAAGCTTTTCCTTTGTGATTATGTCAGCCTTAGCTCACGTGTCCCAAAGGACATGTATTGATCCTTATGCTAACAAATATAGATACTCATCTAACCATAATGTTAAGTAAACATTTGCAGCCATATAGATAATCCACTGTATGACTTGACCTATTCATTATTTAGACAAAATGAATTTTACTTACATACAGATCAGATGATGAGTTAAAAGCTTTCTGCAGTATCAAATTTTTCAAGCTGTATTATAAGTAAGAATTAAAGTTTTAAATTCAGAAAGGTCTTTTGACAGCATGGGGTATTTCTCTTTAAAAATGTGTTTCAAATATTAAATCATTATGAAACATCATCTGTATGTGACCTTCAAAAGGTTATGATGAAGAAAAGACTTTTAGGCTGTTTTGGTAACAAGAGTATCACCAACAATGGCAAAACAGGACAGACTGAACTTATAAACATTACGTCAGCCCTGTGCTAGTGATAACATGTTTACTAAACTTCTGAAAATGAGCTGAGACCACGAGTCATCTCATTGTGATCAGCACTAGGACTATTTCCTGCTAAGACTGGCTAGCAGACTGGTATATTACTGCTTGCCCAAAATACTGAAATTACAAAGTGAAGCTGTCTCTATTTTGTGTAAATAAGTACAAGTGTTCTCTCCTGGAAGGACAAAAAGGTTGCCAGCAAATACAAATACTGGAAAATACCAGCATGCTAATGATAAGGACATTTGAAGTTCATCTGGTTTTAATGAAATCTTATTATCACTTTGATAAATGAAAAAATTATACCTTTTAGTCTTTCCAAACAACTATGTTTGTGTTTTTAATTCAGCAAAACTGGTCTTTGATATTTAAATATGTTTTCTATGCCACAGGATATTTAACTTTAGGAAGTTCAAAATGCACTAGACTTAGTACTCTAAGAAATGGGATAGAAATGTGCTCAGGTTTTGCTGTGCTCTTCATTGTCTTCCCACAGTTCATGTTTTGGCATTTTCCAAGTCCACTGAATTGGGAGGGCTGGGGTAAAAAAATAGTGGAGAAATAAATGCATAAAACTAGGTCAGAGCACTTGCCTGCATTTCCAGAAGGAAAAAGCTTGAATTGCTTGATGGTATTTTCAGAAAAATTTCTAAGTATTAAAATATTCCATACATATTTAGGCTCATTTTCAGAGGACACCTCTGTGATAATACAAGTGACATTTTTGAATGAGCCTTTCCCTTGCTAAGCCTTCTTAGCAAAACCAAATGTCATTTGTTGCCTCAAAAGCTAAAGACATATTTCACATGTCAGATGTACAAAGATGCTACTGAATAAAATTGCAGGCGAGACATTTAAATTCTGCTGCTGCTGGAATTTCTGTCATCTCTCTTTCTGATGCAGTGCACAGCAGCTCTCTGTGGTGACAGCAGAACTGGTTCCATTATACTGCTGAGTAAATTAATACTTTGTGTGAAGGCTCAGGTCAAAATAAAAATAGTTGATGTCTTGTTGTGTGACACTGTTACGTGATTAGGAAATATTGCAGCATATAAGTGGAAACCTGAGCACATTTATTTCCAAATTTCAATTGTGTCATTTTTGAAACTATTTCTTTTTAGGATCAGCATTTTTAATATTTCTTGTGCTACAAGAGAATCCCAAAGATCAGATGACTTTTTCTAGTGGTGTATGCTGAGTATGTTAAATATTATAATTAATTTCAAATAAAGAAATGAGTCATGTTATTTATCTGCAACATTAAAATTTTAATGACCTTCCAAGAAAATCATGCCTAATTTTGCATTACCTAATCCTTGACAGTTATCAGTATTTTGTCTATCTTAAGGGCTGCAAATTTATCCAAAGTTTCAGACAAATATCTTTGAAAGACAGATCAGCTAAAAGCAAGATTGTTACTTTTATTTCCACAGCAGTACTCTTCAGCACTTTTGGAAATGTCACTAGTATTTAGGAAATTTTCAAATTAATTTTAAAATGTTGTAAGCAGAATCTTGCCTTCCCTAGGACCCCATGAGTCAGTTTTGATTTCAGTATCTATTTCTACTTGAGAAGAATAATTAAAGAAAATACATTTACCACAATTACTTAGAAGAAAGACAAGCTAAATTCAAAGGTTTGAATTTGCACTTAAATCCAAGTATGTGGCTCTCCTTGAGTTTAAATTAGAGGAGAGCAGTATTTAGTCATGACCTCTTGTTATGGATTCCAAAAATGTTGAGCAATTATATTTTTGTCTCCACTTCTCATATGGCCATGGCAAATGGAGTCAGGTGCTGTTTGTGTGCAGTCACAACACTCAAATCTGCCTGCACTTACTTCCCTTCATCAGCCATGAAATAAAGGGATTCATACAGAAGAAACATTTCCCTCCTGTTCCCTTACTTCCTAGTTGCTACAAATACTTCACTTAAGAAAAGTAAATAGTTGGAATTGTGTGGCCTTATAAAATGCCTTTTAAAGCATTCTATTGCCAACATTTTGTTCAGCAAATATTGTCAAGTTGTCAAGAAAGTTGTTTGGCTTAATGAAAATGAGACACTTGTTTCCACAGGGGCAGATTTTCTGTATCTGTGGGATTTATCTACTTGCAATAGAAAGAAATCACAATGGTCTTCCGTATTACTAAGCATCAATTAATTATTTGAATTCTCTTGTGTATGTAAAAGGTAGTATTTCTTACAAAAAGCAAACAAAACAAAACAAAACCAAAAACAAAGCCCTTAGCCCGTTAAAAGAACAGGAAAAGAGCAACTTCTTTTTTTTTTTCTCCCCCTGCAACTAAGAATCATTACTGAACAGAAATGCAGGAATATTGTTCTGGGTCTGTAGCCCAACTCCTTTGTGTGTTACTCTGATCCACATGTTAGCACAAAAGACTATACAGCCATAAAGCTTTAAAATTATTCCATATCGATATTGCAATTAAGATTGTACTTATCTGGCTGCTGATATGATTTGAAATCTGTTCTTCTTCTGTTTTGAAGTTCAAAGAAATTATGCAATTGTCCTGCAATAAATCTGTTCAGGAGAAAGTCTTCACAATTTCAATCACAATGTTAAATACTTGTGGTATCAAAACCAGCATTGCTCATCCTGAAAAAAGGATTTGTCCAAAATTGAGCAAAAATATATATTATATGTTGTTTCCAAAGGCACCAGCATGTGATCTCCACACTGTTCTCACAGTGCACACATTTAGTCACAGATACAATGCTAGCTTGAATGACAGTCCTTACAATATTCTTTTATTTAATTAAACTTTAATGCAATATCTTTATATTGCAAATCCTATCATACCACTAAATCCATTTTTCTGCTGCTAGATTTGCATTTATTTCAGTATTTGAATCATGCTCAGCCTTATTGTTCCAAGTAACAGAATTTAATAGGATGGATCCACACAATACTGCCCATAATAAAAACAGCAGAATCAGAAAGCTGAGTTGCAAAGCCAAAAATGGAGGAAAATAAGACTGGCAGTTTTGGATGACTCTATTTTGGAAGGCCAATGTGTTTCTAAGGCCTTCTATTCAAAAATTGCCACTGACCTTTCCCACAGTGCTGAGCAGATCTGTTGCAATTTCTTATTAATCAGAATAAGTTGAAAAAGCACACTCTGTAAATTTACAGAGCTGGTATCAAACTCCTTCAGTAATTGAAAAGGAAATTAAAATCTTCCGTTCTCATAACTGTTTTGGCTTCCTTTTCATATTTCCTGCACTAAGGTGAGGCAAACTGTCCTAGAATTTATATTTACACTCAGTGCTTTCAAAAACCCCTCTCACATAATTACAACTCTAATAATCCTTCACCTGCCGCCTCAGTTTCTTCATGTCAGAGATTTTTGCCATTCGATGTTACAAAGGGCTTCATAAAGTAGGAAGAGGAGGAAAAAAGCCTTTAAAAATCATCTAGAAATCAATTCTTTCACTTAGTGAAAAAAGAGACTAAAAAATGAATTGAACAATCTTTTAAAGTGTTCTTAAACCAAGAGGATGTAATTTAAGAACAAATTAAATAGCCAGCAGATATTTTCCTGTAAATTAGCTTCTTATTTCCAGGTACATGCTTTAAGGTTGAAGAGCATTTTCCAGCTACCTGTCTTGTGCATTACTGAAAAATAAAACTAAGAAAAAGCCAACTTAATTATATGTATTTTTTCATATATTAGAAAATATTTATTAGATAAAACACAGCATGTGCATAACTTAAAAATAGTATTTGCTAGTAATTTCTTATTCTACCCCCAAATGCCATAGTGGCCTCGTTATATACCAGAATTACAGTATTGATAAAATTATCTTATTGCTCCCCTTTCCCATCTTTCCCACAATTATCTAATAGTTTAATGCACTAGTTGGACTAAAATATATTAAGATTACTTTGCGTTATGAATATTCACCCTTGAAAATCATTCATATGAAATTGTTCCATTTTAAAAGCCACTTAAAATTAACCTTCCTGGCTTGTACTATCCTCGATTCTGGTTGGAATAAGGTCCCCACAGATCCAGCCAGTGACCCCCACTGAAATCCCACCTGATCACCTGTGTCACTGCGTGATGCTATCCCAAGAAATGAAGCTTTCTCGGAGTGAGCTTAGTGGGTCTTTGCTCTGGGATTTATAAAATGCAATAAAAAATGACAAAAAACACAAATGCAAATATCTTTTAAAATATAATATTAGCATTGTCAACATGAAAGACTTTATTTACTGCACAGAGAAGAAAATATTCAGAATAGTGTAGTTTGTTTCTGGGAATGCATGAAAAAGTTTCAACAACTAACACACAGTGTTTCTTTGCAAAATAACGCCATGCATGATGCTGAAGTGAAATGGGTTTTGCTCATTCTTGTAAAAGAAGGTCATTACCTGCTATTGTGACTGCTCCTTTTGGATTACCTGTCTTTGTCTCTGCTCAAGTCAAAACAATAAATAAAGGTAGTCTGTTAATATAGATTAGAGGTTAAACTGTTATTTATTGTCACCTTTTATGGAGAGATTCTATAAAGGTTGTTATTGACCTTCCCTGCCTACAAACTAAGAGTCAGGTATTTATCCCAGGCAATCCATTTGCAATGAAAAAAAATTACAGTCTTCCTGAGGAGGCACAGGCAGAAACTGAGCTGCAAGGATAAATCCTGATGAGTAAGAGTTCCCAAATTGAAATGCATCACAAATTCACATCAGGTTATGTCTTTGAGCATATGAGATGAGGAAATAGTTGAGAAACAGCAGATCCCCTCCTCCAATTTTTGAAGTCTTCTTTTAAACATCCTCTGGGATTTGGATAGAGTTGAGCATGAGAAACGTATACAGCACATTTTCATTCCTTTGAGTTTATGTAGTACAGAGAGTTATAAAAGTAAACAACAGCAACAACAAAATTAGCATTCTCTTTTATGTGTTCCTTGAAATTGAAATGGTTGAAGAAAAATCAATGTAACAACCACCCACTTACTGTGCCTTAATCACATTACCAGCATCCCTTTAAACTGGTTTGTGATGGTGCTGCTGCAGAGTGCCCTGGATCAGAACACACCTCAGAAATTGGCTGCAAAGGTTGCTATAATCTTGAGCTGTGGAATAACTTCTTGAGTGCTGAGAATGGAAGGTTCCTGCTACAGTGAATAAAAATTCCTTATCTGAACATCCCAAATTGTGAGGGAGTCAGAAATCCAGACTAAGCCTCCCATAATGCTAAGAATGGAGAAGAGAGAAAGAAGATCTCGTAAATATTTTATTTTCTCTTTTATAAAGCATGCACAATCTTCTGTTTCCTCACTCAGTCTGTCTTACAGGCTGAGCGCTATGAAATTGTGATTATTTGAAAAAAATTTAAAAGCCACTTCCTCCTGAAATCCTCCAATTCTGCCCTGTTGTCATTTCACTTGTGACCACACCACAAGTCTACTGCAGAAGGAACTTAACCATAATGACATTTGAAGAAGAAATATCCATCCAAGACATGGCATTTTTTTCCTAGCCCAGCTTGTCAAATGTTGGCAGAGAAGGCAACAAAGAAATCTTATGGGATCCAGCTGGATGGTATTTCATCATCATAGCAAAATCAGAGTGGGGAAGGGAGAGCTCTGCAGCCAGGCACGAGCTGTGTTAGAAGCTGTGGCAAAGAAACTGTGACGTTGTTTCTGAATTGTCACTGCAAAGGGTCACACAGGGCCTGGTCCCCTCATCACCAAGCCCTAAACAACCTGCTGAGACTGACAGGGATAAGAGGACCGTTGTTGAATGTTTGCATCTTCCTCATCTCAAAAGCAAAATGGTTAGAAAAATCCAAATATTTTAAATATTTGAAGAGGTAAGGCCATGATTTGTTATCCAGCTGAGGTCTGGGAAAGTATCTCAGAATTCTGCTGTGTGTAACTACTGAAGTTCTGCCCTGATTAGTTTAAAATACTCATTTATTCTTCAGAGCAAACCCCAAATTCTCAAATTCATTAAATAAGACAAACAGAGAAGTAAGACCTTATCAAGTGCTTCCTTACAAATATCATTACAAAACCCATAGGAAAACCAGCCAGGAAACAAAATAAGGAAAGGAAGAAATTGTAACAGAAGAATAAAATAACCACATTTTCCAGAAATTTATGAAGTTTGAGTAATAAATTTTTCCCTTTGAGGGTGGTGAGGACCTGGCACAGGGTGCCCAGAGCAGCTGTGGCTGCCCCTGTATCCCTGGAAGTGTCCAAGGCCGGCTTGGACAAGACTTGGAGCACCATAGGATAGAGGAAGGTGTCCCTGCCCATGGCAGGGGAGTGGAACAAGATGATCTTTAAGGTCCCTTCCAACCCAAATCATTCTGAGATTCATTCTAAATTCTGAGGAGGATGTTAATCTGGAAAAAAATACAGTAGCCTGGGTCTGACTGTAGCCACAACCCTGGAGATTATATATAAGGTGGGGAAAATCTGAGATAAGACTTGAGCTCCTCAACAGCATTTTACTGGTATGATCCTCCTAACAACCTTGCTCCACCTCAAAGTTTCTTAAGGTCAATGGTGTTGCTCTCCTTCCAGTACATACTCCAACTTGGAGAAAATGTCCACACATTGGTTTCAGTAGTCATCAATTTTTGAGGCAATGTGTTTTGTGTTTGCATGTGGGTTGTTATGAAATGTGCCTTGCTTTTCATTGTTCTAACTGCCTGCTTGGGAAATCTGTCATTTTAATGGCCAAAGCTTTTCTTTTTCCCTTCCTAGTCTTGAAAAAGACCAAAATGTCAGTGCTTGCACAGCTATCCTCATGAAGGTGTTGGAGTGAATGCAGTCCAGTGAGTACCTAAACAGTCTGGTCCAAAGTGCTTCCATTTGCTGGTGACACCATCAAGGCTCAGACAAACCAGTAGGAGCACTGGAACTGCTAATTGTTAATAATCATGTTATTCACATTTAATTCCTTCTGAAAACAATGGCTTGCTCCTAGGCCTGTTAACCAGGTTGCCCTTCACTTCACGAACTGTTTGCACTGTCCAAAAATTTTAACTATCTGACAGGTGTGCAGAGCTTTATTTAAAGTGACTTTATGTCACCTCCCAGCTGCTGTATCCTGTAGCCCCTGGGATACCTGTGACAGACTCATTAATCGGGCAGCTCTACAGAGACAGGATGGGAATGCTCCAGTGACTCACAATTGAGCTTCACCTTAGACTGAAGTGCACTGGTAGGTGGAAATCTAATTTTTTTTTGCATCAGCTGTAATATTTTACTTGCTCATTTTCAGGTTACCTATTTGCAGCCAAGTAAAATCAAATTTAGGGAGCTTTTAAACCAAAATTTGAACTTATGTATTCAAAGACCTCTAGAGGTGTGCTACACAGAATATTAAAGATGCTTCATTGCTGCCAATTCTGCTTCCCAGCAGCAAGGAAAGAGCGATTTAATCAAAAGAGAGTGCCTGGGCTAAGGGTAAATCATGCAACACTTTTCAAAAGTGGGCAATGCCTGCCTGGTTAGGCACAGCAGACTCTACACCCAAAGCATTTAAAATGTATTTTATTGCACCAGCACTTGCCAACAAATCCTTGCTAATGTGATCAAAGTGTTAATGAACAATGATATGAAAGTTGCTTCTGGCAGTTTTTTCAAAAAATGGCTGAGGCCAGGCTGCCCAGTAATGTTCAGCAGCTGAACAGAGAAACTGGTTTCTCTTTGTGTCAGAGAAACTGGTAAGAAAAAGGTAATAAAACAACTTTACATGAATCATTTTGGTGAAGTATTTTGACCTTATTTTGGCATGACTGCATACATGTATTTGTGAATCTTTTTGTAGTATTTTTATTTTTCAGTGGCGCAGTTATCAAAACCAAAGTTGTTACAGTTAAGAAATGGCCTTCCTAGAGTAGACCAAACAAGTAGCTTTTGAAACACTGAGTATCAGAGAGCTGATGAATTATTGCTTCACAAAGGTTGATTTGCAAGAGAGGCTAGGATTTGTTATATGTACACAATGCATGTTACCCTGATGAGATATGATGATTAAAGTAAATCAGAGTAGGATTTTACACTTCCAGATTCCTCCCTTTGTGGTTCTTTACAAACATTTCTTGCACATTTACACCGCAAGTTCTTGCTAGAGGAGAAAGCTATAAAAAGCAGACACTGAAGCAATATAACCTAGGTGTCATAAAAAGCTTGGGCAGTAAAATGTCATCATTTCTCCAGAAGATAAATGCTCTCATGACTTTCAGTGGAGCCCCATTGCTTCCTTTAAATGCTAAGGTGGGCTCAGGATGACAACAGAGCATCAACACCAAAATGATCCTACAGTTCAGTGATCAGCTGTTGGCATCAACCAAGATACCAAAGACCCCAAGTTATGATCAGATGATAAGGTGGAAGAGTCACATAAATTACTGAGGGATATGTACCAGACCAAAGTCATTATCAAAGCAGAGCCCTTTATTCTGTGATCTTATCCTCTCTGCTTTCTTTTTTCCTTGATTTTAGAGCCACACACAGATTTTTACTGTTCTGGAATAACACTGTACTTTAACCATTCAATGCCAAACTTTTGGCTGTATTCAAATATTCACTAAGAAAAATTTTGTTCCTCTCATTGAATAACATTTCTGTGCTCTCGTGGATTTAGTTCAGAGACAGCTCCTTAGGATCCCTCTAGGTCTCTTTTTGAGGCACAGTAACCTCTGCAGTTCTGTTACAAAAACCTGCAGTTTCATTACAACCATGAACAAGGAGCCTGACTAGCAGTGAACAGTTTATTTTGTAGCTGCTCATTTTTCTTATAATCTCTATTGCAAGAGTATAAATTCAAAGTAAATATCTTTGAGGAATATCAATTCAAATGAAAATTACAGGAGGGGGTTGTGAATAAAAAATTGAGACATGTACACTCAGAAAAGTTGGATATTTACACAGGTAAAGAAGTTTTAAATTTCATAGATTCTTTATTTAGAGCTCTCTCTTACAATTGTCAGCAAGAAAAAACCTGCACTATTATACATAAATTGGAAATTGATGTCAGAACATTTTTACCATTTCCAATTTACTTAATTTCGGTATATCTCATTTAATTTTGGAAGGAAATTTATAGTGATTTACATGTCCCAGACATGTCAAAAGAGATATTAAACAGTATTAAGCCTTAAGAAATAATCCTACTTTATTTCGCTCCTTCTGAGGACTGTGCATAGGAATAATGTGAATGGATTAGGAAATTGGTGTAATACCTGTCAAGTAATGTTATCTGTGAATGTGAATGAATTCTCCAAAGTTAAACCAACTGTTCTATATCAAATTCCTCAGGTTTTGAGGAAGGCAGGAACAAAAATAACCTATTAAATTAGCTCGTAAAGCTCCGCTTTCAATGGGCCATTTTTATTTTCTTGGTGTGTACAGAGTTTAATTCCGTGCTTTGTAAACATGTTGTCTCTGACAACACGGGCTGAACCCACAGCTCTTTGCTGCAAGGATATTTCTGCACCTTCAGTGAGAGCCAAGCAGAAAAGGGGGGAACTTTGGCCAGGTAATTTTAGTCCTTGCAGCCACATTAGAGTGCCTGGATCTGCAAATATTCGGGGTGCACAGCTCCATGTCCACTGATTTGGGATGTGCTCTCAGCAAAGCTGACTGATCCTGTAAGGGAGTTCATTCCTGCTGCTGCTCAAGGTTTCAACTGGGTAAACTAATTTTGGGAAGCAAGTCTTGCCTGGCTGCAAAATACAGCAAACAGAGCACCCTTTTATTTAAATATTTTGTCACACTTTCAGAAAGTATACCTGAGATGTGAAGGGAGAAAGCCTCACAATGTAAGTTTATAAAAGTCCCAGAAATTAGCTTGTCTGCTGCTGAGGGGCAACTAAAGCATCTGCTGGGCTGGAATAGGATATTTTGATTGCAAGCACTTCGATAATATGCAATTCTGCATAGGATCCAGACAGTCTGGATTTTAGGCTATCTGTGATGAGGGTAGAAGGTACAGTGTGTAACTATTAATTAGCTCTGGATTGGAAACTGAAGAAAAAGCTTTTATTGAACCTTTTATTGATGTCAGCTGTGTAGTGCCTCTAGCAGAAAACAGAGTTGTGAGTTTACTGGTGTCAGCACACAGCTGACATAGGCACAGAAAGCAGAGAGGCAGCTGCCACCTGGCATTTGCCTTGCCAATTGCAAACGTGCCTTACTTTGTACCTGGTGGTGTCTGGAATCGGTTTCTCACCCTGCTGGAGGGATCACAGCTCCATCATGTGCAGGGAAGCAAGGAGGTGAGGGCACTGAAAAGGTGTCTGGGTTTGTGAGGTAAATAACACTGTCAGCTGTTATTAATCCTTGACAGCCACATTCCACTTTATGAAATTTACACGTGGTGCTATTTCTTGTCCAGGCAGTTTGAAAATGTTAGGACTGACTTCCTTCATTTACTACTAAATCCAGTTCCTGTTTCTTGTGGGAATGGGAAGCACCTCCCATTTCTTTGTGCTGTGGTGCAGCTCCAGTGTCTGCAGCATCAGTCTTATAACCTAATCACACAGACCCTTTCCATGATTTATCCATCTTCCAAGCTTGTTGAAAAATGAGCACAATAAAAAAAGGGTTGGAAAATATTTCTCTGGTTAAATGTTACTGCTAATATATCAGAATGCACAGAAATGGGGATTGTGTATAACTATAGACATTTTGCTGCATTTAAATGTGCCTAATTTGTCATTAAATTATTCCTCTGTGGTTCCAAAGAAACCTGGTAATGTCATAAGAGATTTTACCCATTTAGTTTACAAGAGAAATTATCAAATGTCAGACCTGTTCCTGAAACTGTCTTCCAAATTCTCATTTTTATCTTTTTGAGGAGTTTTGGGTTAGTTTTTCTCATACAGTTTCATTGCACATTTTAAATGATTTTTATTAGATTTTAAAAAATTAAAGCAATGGTGTATATATATAAAATTTATCTGAAAAGGAAAGACCCTGAAAAGAGGCATAATTTTGGCATAACCAAGTTTGGTGAAGCAAAAGGGAGAAGGGCCAGCTTCCCAATTTTGAAAGCATAGAATCATAGAATTGTTAAGGAAGGAAAAATTTCTAAAAGCATCGAGTCAAACCAATCCCCCAGCACTGCCAAGGCCACCACTAAACCGTGTCCCCAAGTGCCACATCTATATGTCTGTTAAATCCATCCAGGAACAGTGGCAGATATTAGTCTTTAAGGCCAAGTACCTGCCACAAAATGATCACAACTAATAACTGATTAACTTCTGTCATAGCTATTTCAGAGCAGTCTTGCTCCTAGTTGGAAAACTGTTAAATTCCAGTTGAAATAACTGATTTCACACATTCTCCCTTCTGCTAAAAGAATCTGAATGTACTCCAGTATTTTGGCTTGCTTATTTGATTCAGCACATAATGCAACTTTTCCATGTCTGCACGTGCAGCATGGCCTCATCCAGGTACACACCTGGTGGGTTTTGTGCAGACACAGCCAGGACATGCAAACATGAGGTTTTCCAAGATAAATGCACATAAATATTCCCTCATGTGGGTGACACTGCCCCAGCCTTCCCCCAGGATCACAGGATCCCTAAGTGGGAAGCTAACACAATGTGCTTTTAAGGCAGTGGCATTAATTATCTGACATCTCTTAGATATTTGCCATTCTCACATTTGGGCTGAATCACCAGCCTTTTCAGGCAAGCACGTTCTGCTTTCTGCTTCCTTTTCCTGACACTCTTTGATTGTGGGAACGAGGGCATCTAGTGGCTTCTCTCTTGTTGCTCTCTAGTTCCACCTTTCTATCTTTCAGACTGTGATACTGAGAGTGTGTTAGGTGGAATTTGTGACACAGTTGTATGTATAGAGTATGAACAGTGTTACAAGAGTGAAGTCTTTATTTATGAAATAAAGAATTTGCAAAAAAAGCCTTAGTTACAGGAAAATGCCCATTCAAACAGCGGAGACAGGAATATTGTGCCTCCTCCTGGCCAAGTCGGGAGTTAATCAAAAAGAAATCTGATAAAGTAACAAAAGTAATCAAGCCTGTAATTTCAAAATGATAATACTATTTCCTTGAGTAGGATTAAATTCTTTTGTTCAGTTCTCATTTCTGTACTTCTAATGTTCATAGGGCATTTCATGTAGTAATGTATGCAAGCTGGCAAATGAAAAATAATGTGGATAATTACAACAGAAGCAGTTAATAGAACTGTAATATCTACATCGTATCTCTAACCATTACAGTTGATGGTATTAAATTCATTTAAATGAAGAAAGGCTAATTTGCAGTGTGGTAAATTATAAACTTGACTTACTGGTATTAGCACAGTCCCTTATTTCTCTCTGCAGTATTTCAGGCACTATGTTGTTACTTCTGTAAAAATCTAGGAGGATAAAAAAATCTGTGATGAAATATCTGTAAAAACAGAGCTGTCAAACAATGACATCTCGGTCAAAAGGGCTCAGTGCTTTCCAAAAGAAACTGGATTCACTGGTTTCTTAAGATCTGGAGACAATTTCACATTTCCTTGCCTTATAAACTTACTTTCCCTGGGTGGATTTAAAATCTTTTTTAATGGCATCTGGTGTGAAAGGTTCTAGAGAAGCAGATGTGAGTGTCCCTGAGAGCTAGAAGCAGACAGTTCTATGGCTCTAGACAGATGTTTGTAAACAAGTAAAGGTTCACAATTGCTGTCAAGCCCTGTGTCATTTCAATGGCTTTATGATGAATTGGGAAAATATTTATACCAACTAAGCAGCTTCAACACACAATTCCATCTGTATTAGCATTAGATGTGCACTCATCTTCAGTTATTGAATATTCCAATTTTTTACAGGCCATTACATTTATTAAATATTACATTTAAGAATCACTTTAAGCTATAGTTCAGAACTTATTACACATATTTTATATATATATATATATATATATTACTACACATAAAAGAAGTTTCCAGATGACCAAGTGAATATGATCCTGACTATCTACAAAGCATAAGCTTATGCTATTTCTTGTTTAAAAATAATGACATTTCCTCTGTGAAGGGCTGCAGTGGTTTTTATTTTGTAGGTGCAACACTAGTGCTTTTAATATTTTCTTAATCAGGTGTTATTAAAACTGTCTCAGAAAATTGTATTATGTGTTACATAATGTAACATTGTGTACAACATAATTTCCTGAAGTTTTCTGGCTGAAAACTCAAGCTAATAGGTTTCACCTATACTATAACATTATACTTTATATATACTAAAACATTATACTTCACCTATTAACTATAACAGGTTTCACCTATTATATTATACCTTAAATATATATTTTAACTCAGGGGTTTCTCTTCCTATTTCATGAGCATGTTTTAAGGCAAGGCCATTTGCTTAGCACTCTTTTCCACCTACTACTCTTTGCCCCAACTACTTGGACTGTAACTTTTAAAGACAAAGTCTGGCTTTTGCTTTACTCTCCTTATACCATGACCTGGACAGACTTTTCTTGGCCTTCAGCATTTACCAGTTTTCATCACTTAAAATTTGACATGTGCTCCAGAGCTTATGAAATACATTATTTTATCTGAAATTACTGTCATTTTTCAAGGTTGCATGGTATTTTGTGTGTGTTGGTTTGGTTTCTATTTGACTTTCCTTGCAATCTGGACTAAAAATGTTTATATTTGGGCGATGGTAAAGAATCAGTTTCTCTTTTGTCAAAGCTTGTTATGTGAAAGTTTAATGACATGCATTGAAACTTTAAGCTCTCCTATTAGACCCACCAGGGATTTTTTTATGAAAGCTAAAGCCTTCACAGTAACAGCAAATGGTAATATTTTCAGTAAAACTTTATAAGGCACTTGGGGATATGGTTTAAGAATTATTATGGTGGTAGATGACAGGATTAGATGAACCTGAAGGTCTCTTTCAACCTTGGTGACCCTGTGATTCCTTATGTCTCATCTGTTACTGCAGTGGCATAAATATGACTTCCTTAAAAGAGAGACTCTATAACTGTTTATTAAGCTGCTCACTAAAATATTGTTTTGAAGGCAATACATTTTTTTCTACTTCCCACTAGAACAATTTCTTTAAGACATCTTTGTAACCATAAGATACAATACAAGATCATGTTTTCTGTCTTTCTACTTCATCTTTTGCTATATAGGAAAATAATTTTGTATATCCTTTGTTCCCAAGCTCTCCTGTCCAGTGGTTATGTATTTGACTGCTTTATTTTGTCTGAAGTTATACTTAAGGTAATTTTACTGCAGAGGTGAGGAAGGCAGTGCTGTAGAGTGATCTGCCTATTTCAGCTGCCTGCAGAGCTTGCTCATCTTCATCATAACCCTAATTCTGCATCCTGAAATAAATTTCTAGTCTTCCTGATCTTTCCCCCTCCTTAGAGAACTGGTTTGGTAGTAATTCTGTCTTTATCAGGAATTCATAAAAGTGTCTGAACAGCTTCACCTGCCACAACCAAATCTATTTTTTGAAAGCCTGTGGGAACAGAGGGGTTTTGTGTGTAAAGTACCACACATAGCCAGACCAGCCCGTGATTAAAGAGCTTCAGCTCTGGGTATCTTTGCACATAAACCTCTGGGTTTACTTCAGGCAAAGAGCAAACTGCAGCTCATAAACTGAAATGCTGATGTGAAATTGCCAGCAGCACCTACAAGAATGCTCCTCATAGCGGTGAAACATAATAATTTAAACCTGTAATTTCAGTGTTTCAGTTTGAAATATTGCCTTACAAAGAAAATCCAGAAAGTGTTTCTGTTCCAAGTAAGCTTAAGTGTAAAAATTAAATTTCTCTCACTCCCTTCTTTTTAAAAAAATGCCATGTACAGTCTGTCTCCTGCACTGTTGGTCACCTTTCTGCTTAGTATCTTACATTATTGAAGGTTATTTTAGAAAAGCCCTGATTTAAGAACCATTCTATTTGGTTTCTCCAATTGGTTCTGGCAACTCAATATATTGTACATATTTTGAATCTAAATTTTCTGGTCATTGCAATATCCTGTTTTTCCTTCTATTGATAGTTTCCAGAATAATTTAAGTACATTGTGAATGATTATTTATAGCATGTGGAAAAAAAAAATTCAAATGTAGAAAGTAAACTGACAGAAACAGGGGTTTATCAGTTGAAGCATTCTGCTTTACAGGTTAGTGAAACAAATACCTGCTGCTTTTCCTGACACAAATATTTTCAGGACCTTGGTAGGATACCGTTTTGGTTTTTCATACCTATATTTATATAAACTTTTGTAGGTTATTTTGTATTTAGAAGATATATAAAACCAATTATATTTTCTTTTATACATAGCTCTGTTTTGTATTCTACCATCAAAATCAGCAGCTCCAGCTGGATTTTTTCCTTAGAGACCACAGGGAGGGCACAGTTAACTTGTTTGCCCTGAGGTGCTGGCAGGAGGTTGTAAACCAAAGGCTGTAGTACAGGAATTAGTGCATGTGTGAAGGGTTTCCTGCTCTGCATTTCTCAATTCCAGAAAGCCCCACAATGTAAGCAGCATATCATGTTTTCTCTTTGAATCACACTCTAATTGTGCCATACCAGAAAATGCTGTTCTGAGTTGCAATTCAGTCATAAACCAATATATTTGGAATGCTTTGTCTTAAAGAAGAAATATCATGAAAGCACATCCCAAGCATACCCTGTCCATCTGTTCTCTCCTGCACATCCAAATAATTCCACTCTCCTCTGAGGTGATGGTTATTCCTTCTCCACTGGTGCCAAACAGTGAGTTCAAAATACAGATGAATGCTGAGCAGCAGGAAAAGTGGTTCCAGTAAATTAAAGAAAAGTGCTGACAGCCACTCCCCTGCTTGGTGTCCCTGGCTTTAAGTACTATAGCACAGACTGGGGAAGAAATGAGCAGCTCCCAAGCCCAGGTCATTAGTTAGCAGGTTTTGTTGATTCCAACTCAAGTCGGGTATGTGCCTCTGAGTGCAGTGGTCATTGCTAAATTAACATTGAGCCTGGTCTAAATGTGTAAATCTGTCTAGCAAAGTGTCTCTCTTGGCTTCCTTAAATTCAGGTACTTAAATTCAGAACTGACTGTTTATAAATTAGTTGCTGCACACGCAATAAGCTCTCCACAGGCAGGGTCTCAAAGGCCAGCAGGAAATTCATTTGCCATTCACCCCCTCCTGCTGACACCTCAGCCCTCTCTTCTCCATTTCTTCTTCAGCTCTTGCAGCATTTACAGCTGCTTTTTACCACCCACTCCTAAAATTGTGACTCCTCGAGGACTCTTGCAACCCGCTGCCTTCTCATGTGCTGGAAGGGGGACACACCAGGGGCTTTCCTTGCTGAGAGAAGCAGGAGGCAGCCAAGCCCTGTTGCTGCTGCAGTGGGGGACCAGCCCATGCTGGCTGTGGTGACAGCAGTGTCCTCCCTGCTGGGGGAAAGGGCTGAGCTGTGCTGCCTGCACACCCTGCAGCTGCAGCAGCTTGGACAGGGCTTGGAGCAGCCTGCTCCAGTGAAAGTGTCCCTGCCCAAGGCAGGGGGATCAGAGCCACGTTACCTCTATGGCGCCTCCCAACATAAACCATATTTCAGCTCATTTGGGATAAATTTTGGAGGACTGGCTTCTGTGCAGGAGCTTCTCCCTGAGCAGGGCAGTGACCCACAGGAGCCCAAAGGAGCTGTGCCCTCCCTGAGGCCTTTTTGGAGGCACTCAGAGGGGGACACACTGACTGTCTGCCCCAGGGCTGAGCACCTTCTGCCTCATGTCATTGCATCCCTTCTGAAAACACATCCCAGGGTGAAATAAATCCCCCCTCCTTTTTTTTTCTCCCCCTTTTTTAGGGTTGGAACAGCTTTCCAGTGACTGTCACACACTTCAACTTGCCCAAGGTGTCCTGAGTGTAAGGAGAGACGAGTAGGAGGAATGGGGGAAGAACAAGCCCATGGATCTGGTATTTGATCTCAGCTCTGTTATTGACCAGCAGACCCTGCCAAAAAGAGAGTTTTAAAGTCTCTTAAAGGACCTCGGATCATGGTGTGGCCAGGGGAAGATGCACCACCATAGACATTCAACACATTTTTTTGGGGGTTGATTTAGATTTTTCTTCCATAAATTGATGTTAGAAACCAATTTCAATGCCTTTTTAGATCTCTCACAAAGTTTTCAATTAAAAAAGTACAGGAATATATTTGAGGAATTCTTCACCACCACTACACATCCACTGTTAGTAATTCCACCTTGAACTTCTGAAAAAATTCTGAAACACTGTCCCTAAAAGTAAAATAGATAAAATCCAAGCTTTTGATTCTTGCTCAAGAAGAATTAAAACTGTTTGACCTCTTATATTCTACTTATAAATAACACTAATGAAAATAATGTCTAGTCGTTATACTTTTAAATGTTATTACATATTTTATGTGAGATATGAATTTCTATATTTTTATACTTACTAATCCTTAATAATTTGGGGATTGTCTTTTTAGAAGCCTCAGCCATGACTGAAGAACTCAACATAAAGCCACTGACTGAAGGGAAGAGAGACTCAGACAAAGAATCTGTATTAAATGTATGTTAATTTTTTTGGCAATGCTTCTTAATGTGCTGAGATTTTCTACATAAGGAACATTATTTATGAATCACCCAGAATTTTTCCAGATTTTATTTTTAGAATTTCTGAATGATAAGTAGAGAGCTTACAACTAGGCCAGAAAGTGCTGTGTGCACTTCTCTTTGAAATTTTTCATAAGGAAAAAATTCCTAAAGAGGAGTGTTATACACATTTGAAATTTCAAATTATACTTCATTTCAAATGGTTAATAGTCTTAATTATGTCTAGATTATGATTGTTTTTTAATTAAATGTTTAAATGAGGGGAATATGATTTCTAAAGCAGACAAGAAGATATTGATTATAAACTAATTACAAATGTTTCTGGGCATGTTTTGGCAGGTTCATTAACACTCAGTGTTAATAGTGACCAGGTGTGTTTGTCACGTTACTGTCACTGTAGCTCCATCTTGTGGCTGAATGATTATTCTCGAATAATTTTCTATTCTGTAGGAAAAGGTTGGTCAAAAACAAACATGAAAAATGATGAGGAGGAATTCATAGACATGATTAATTTCACTGTGGCTGCTTCTATAAGAAAACAGTGACAGGGAAAAAAAACCCAACCCTAAGTGTTTAGTATTCACCTTCCATAGTTGTAATTTGCCATGTCTAAGTGGATAATTATAAACTGGGGGAAGCTTTTGTAAAATATTATTTAAGAAAATGAAATTTAAAATGTCATGAGTATTATGGTTATCTGTATAAATGAGTTGATGAATTTTATATGCCCTGCCAGTCATGTTTTGCTCCTATTTCACACAGGTGATCAAAAATTCTAATGGACACTTTAACCTTGAGGCTGCAATTAAAAATGTTGACACAATGTCCAATGAGTTGAAGAAAATAAATGGTAATTCTGACTTCACCATCCAGTTAAACAAAAAACTGTAAGACTTTTTTTTTAGAGTGTGCAGTTGTGAATGGCCTGGTTTTCTGTGTCAGACAACTGAGTTTTCGTGTAATGAAGCAATAGCTTTGCTTTTGTGTTTTGAAAAGTTAATGGAACAGTAGTTAGAGAGCAATAGAATCCTGTTAGTTAACCATGGGAAACAGCTGCTGAGTGATCACTTATTCCTTTCTAGGAACACTGAGAGTCTTCTAATGCAAACATTACTAACATGCTAACACCAAACTGAATTTAATCATCTTGAAGCAAGTGAAATAAGGCAACTCTTCAATTTTTTGAGTGATTTGATAGATGAACACTAAAACAATGCTGTCTGAAGATTACAATTCACTGTCATTCAATAAATACCATGCTGAGACGCTGCCCTTTGTGTTTCAGTGGAAAGCCAGCTACTGCTTTGTGACCTGATTTTGAATTTCAACCATCCTGGGAAGGCCAAAGATTTAAGAGAAGCTGAAGAAAAGGCTTGGAGTTTGACAGATTAAGTAACATCCATTTTCATGTATTTCTATTAATCCTGCTGAAGCTTCTGGTACTTCTTCTTTCTTCTTCATCTTGTTTATTTTAATTAAGTTTGAACTGCACAATGTTAGCATGGTTTCCTGCAGTTAGACTATTTTTATTTTAAGCTAAACATGTGAAATGGAAAAAAAAGTAGGTTGTTGGTTCTGAGAGGGGTTTTTCAACCCACATTTCCCAAATTAAGCCCACTAGGGCTGGAAAGACTGATGTGATTAATTTAAAAGGTCAGGAAACTGGGCATGAAGTCTTTCACGTGGTTTTCTCCTTTTAAAAAGAGGTTTATTGGAGCAGTAACAAAATTTGCAATTTATTACAAGTCACTGCTCTCTTGTCTCAGTTGTGCTCGGGGAAACAGGATGAGCAAGTGTCAGTGAAGGAGGAACTGCAATTTTTGTTTTGAGCTGCCTTCCTCATCTTAAAAATACTGCTGAGGAATGGGTCAAAGAGCAGATTACTTCTGGAAAACCAAAAGTACTTTTCATTCCACTTTCTGTAATGACTCTCTAATGCAACTAGCTACAAAAATAGGGAGGAGTTTGTGGTTTTAATGCTTTATCCTGAAATCTTGGCCCAACATTTGCACAGCCGCTATTTTCATGTAGTTCATTACAATTAACATTCAATCATACTTTACTTGTGGTCATGTTTGAATGCTGAGATATATTTTTATTCTTACAGCAAATATATTTCTCTGAATAATCAAATAGAGATTTATTCTACTTAAAAAATATGCAATGTTAGAAATTGTTATGCTGGTTTATATTTTATTTCTCTTTCCCTGGTGAGATGATTTAAAATCAATAAAACACAATTCCATAGGAGGTGTTTCTGGGTTGTCAGATTTTTCAAGGCTGGGTAATGGAATAGCATTACAGTTCACAAGAGTCAGTGGTGATATGGAGGAGGTTGTTCTTAATTTTAACAGTTCTTGAAAAAGATTAGAACTGACTTTTCTTTAACCAGATTAGTAGTCAATTTTTAAAAATATTGAGCTAGACGCTGAAGAATTTTTAAAATTTTATTTTCATCTTTATTTTTGGACTCATAGTTGCATAGAAATCAACTTTGCTGATGTTGAATTCCAGCTCTTATCTAAACATCTTAGAAAAGAACATTTACAAAACATATCTCTATAAGCAAAACTGTTTATTAAATCTGATTATTTTATCTGGGAAGCTTTACAGATTGTGTGGAAGGTATTTTCTACCGTGAATTTTGGTTCAAGTGCTTTAACTGATAAAGACACAATGGCTTTAAAGGAGTAAAAGTATGACAAAGTCATAATTATCAAACCAAGGTCTTGTCAGAACACAAAGAAAACTGAAACCCAAAGCAAAGGGTTGGATAAATCCCAGTTAACAAAGGTGAGGGAAAACTCTTGATACAGGATGCTTCAGTGTTCCTCAGCTGCAACTTGTATTTTTGAACTGTGTCCCTTTTTTCCTTTAAAAAATACAGTAAACCAGAAAGCAGTTGTGCAAGAGGAAGTAAGTTTGGCCTGACTGTGGGTGCCTTCCAAGAGATTTGGGGGTGTTCTGCCACTTAAAGATCACATGATGATAATTTTGTTGATGTGCTCCCTATAAAAATGCGGTTGCTTAATTTAGTCAGAGAGACACAGCTGAAGAGAGATCTGTGTGGAGAAAATCTTCTTCCTGGGTGAGATTAGAGAATTCTAGGAAATACAAAATTCCAGTTGTGTGCTGTGGCAGAGAGGATGTGCTGTGTGTGGGTCTGGTGTTCTCCTGGAAAAGTGGGCACAGTTTCACAGCTGAATAACCCAGACACAGATCCTGACAGGCACCTGCATTTCCAGGGTTGGAGGGGGTTTGGTGCCACTGAAACCTGTGTGTCTTTCAGACCTGAGTTGATATTTTCATAGAAGCAAGCAGAGTTAGACTTATTGAAGTAAAAACTGGCTTTTATTTTGTCTACTCCTCAGCTTTGACAATGTTTGGGTCTACTCTGTATCACTTCAAATAACAAAATTGCTGCTGCAGTTCTGATCCAAAAAAAGAGCTCCTATGAAAGCAGAGATTTGTACTGATATTTATTTATGGTATTTATGGTTTATCCGATTTGGTGGGGAAATAATTTCAAGAGAATACACATATCTTGGAAGATAAAAATTCTCATGTGCTGTATGATTAATGGACAGTAAAAACACTTTGTAGGAAAATTATATTCATAGAGTACTGTATTTAAGGCATAATTTAAAAATAACATAGTACTTTTTCTTTGAAACTGTGAATTTTGATGACTTCGTCATTTTAGTTTGCTGAAAAGGGAAATATCTTGAAGTTTATAAACTTCAGTAGGCTTCAGTACCATATGTCATCTTCTCTAAAGTTTCATTTAAAAATGTCCTGCAGCGTATTTTAATATGCACTGGTTTCTTGAGCCTCTGTCTTTTCCATCAATCAGAAGAAGGGGTGTTCTTTGGAAGTGGTCAATGATATCTGCTACGGAAGAAAATTCCTGTGGGATGGAAAAAATGAGAAGGCTAAGGCCAAAATGTCAGAATTATTAGTAACCAGTAGAAACAAAAGATTTTTTTAAAAATTCTAAATATTCATAAATATAAAAATATATATAAGGTCCAGATCAACTGTTCTCATTCCTGCTGTGATCTGTACCTCAGAAACTCTGTGTACAAGCTGCTGCAATGTTGTACAGTTAATTTATATAGTCCTGGTCTGTTTAATACATGCTGTTGTCACTGTGCTTGATGTGGTGACTGTACTTGAGAGTTCAGAGGTGGTTGATGAGTTCAGGGGTTCTGTCTCAATCAGAACAGTGCTGATCAATCTGTCTGGTGCCAGCAAATCCACACAGTCCTGCAGGCTGGGGCTGAGCCACCAGTCTGGGAGCAAAGCTGTAACTTGGTAGGTATGGACTAGCTCTCAGCTCTGCATGTCCCTTATCTGGTATCTCAGTGGTAAACAAACATTCCCTAACCAGGCATGTGGATTTCTAATGGCTGTGTTCTAAGGCTACCCCTTCATTCCCTGAGTGCAAACAGCATAACCTGATTCTACTTCCAGCAATACCAATATTCTCCCATGAATAACTCTAAGACAATTAGCAGAATTCCACCCCAGGAGAACAGTCACCTGACAAGGAGTAATGAGGCAGGAGATGCCTTAAAATGAAGTAGTGTGAAAAACATATAGTACCTCTTTTCCTTTTAAGCTGGTTCCTAACAGATACAAGTGGTCCTGCTCCTGGTAGCGGATCTGGATGTTGTACACTTTATCTCTGTACAGCACCATCAGTACATATGGGTGAGTAACAGTTTTTCGTGAGCTGTCTCTCACCAGGAATGTTCCATCCTGAAACATGAAAAAATGAAAGATGACAAATAACAGACACTTCTGGGTTTGATCACTGTAACAACTTTCACTAGAGCACTTGTGCTTTCAAGTGTTTTTTCTTTCTGAAATCTTTTTCCTTTTTGATAAGAGAAACTGCACTGTTAAAGCATTTAGGTCTTTTGACAAATGTGTTGTCTTTCAGTTTGCTACTTCAAACATTCTGTTACAAAAGTAGAA
This sequence comes from Muscicapa striata striata, assembly GCA_030060385.1. Lineage (NCBI taxonomy): Eukaryota > Metazoa > Chordata > Aves > Passeriformes > Muscicapidae > Muscicapa > Muscicapa striata. Next base: position 4,619,683 of record JAREIS010000050.1, on the reverse strand, counting down.
TCTAAAGAAAGGTAGGAATGGTGTTGTATGAGGGAAAGATTCCATTAAAGGAGGAAGTAAAATATCAAAAACCAAGCCTCACATCACTTTAACCAAAAGAGAAGTTAATTTCTGCTGTGCCAATCACGTTTCCTACGTGATGTATTTATAGACAGCTTAAAATAATGACCCTGCCAGTGTAATTTAGGTAAAGGCAGTGATACTGTACCACTCCCTCTGGTTTTCTTAATTTCAGATCTATTTTGACAAGTCTTCCATTGAAATCACTTTCTTAAAGGCACTGAACAGGACCTCATAAGCTGGACTTTAGTACTGTCACTGGAGTGGTGCACATGGCATCTTGCTCATGGCAAGTGCTGTGAGGCAGCACAGCGTAACCACAACTCCCACAGCAATCATTCTATTTATCTTTATGATTTGAATTTCTTTCCACATGTACAGATAAGCCTTGTCTGAACCTGTACTTCATTCTGCTGGTGTCTGTGGCCTAGGAAAGGGTGTGATGCCCAGCCCTTTGCAGGTACCTTGTTTATCCTGCGGAGCGCTGCCTCTGCCTCGGGCCGGCTGAGGAAAGCCACGTACCACTCATCCTTCAGAGAGCCCTGGGGCTGGGGGACAGGACAAGGACAGTTAGCTGCCAGGAATGGCAATGTGCAAATAGGGGAGAGAAATCCCATTGAGAGGGATGTGTGGGTCTGTGTGCAGAATCTCTGAGGTATGGGTGTCACGGATCACACTGCTATTTATTATGGAATGGAAAATGCTGCTAAGTTGTTTTAAATTACCTGCTCACTTTGATAAATTCGAAAATATTACAGATCTAGCTATAATGCCCCTGCAGGTAAGCTAAGAAAACAGGTATTTCCAAATACTTTCAGTAAAAGATTTTAAGTGGCATGTTCTCTTTTGTCTACCTGGACACTAGGCACAAGGCATCCTTTGCCTTTGCTTGTCAGTTTGTTTTTTAACTATCATCTGAGACAATAATGCAGATTTCCTGTGAATGTACTATTTATGATTGCCCAGCAGTGTTATCACCATGAGTGGTTTGCTCTAAACATATTTAAGGAAATGTGAAGCAAAAACGCACTTAAAAGGATGAGTCCTTTACTCATCAAAGTTTTGTGGAAGGAAAACCGAAAATCTGATGCTGCTTGAAGGTGGTTGTGCAAAACAAGCAACCCAGCAAACAAGTATTTTTCTTTTTTTGTTCTGCTGGCGTTCAGCTATTTTGTTTTTTGTGGTGATGACAAAATAAAGCACTACAGTTTGACACAGAAAAGGAAACTGAAAGTACTCAGTAGTGTCCTGACAGTGACTACTGACTAGAAAAACAACTTTGAAAGATGTTCTCTCTAAAACCAGGAAACTTGCTGTCTTTACAGTTATAGTTCATGTTCTGTACCTCATCTTCCTGTGTGTTTGTCTGGTGAACAGTCTGTCTGCTAGGAATTGGCAATGGAGGTCTCATGTCAGCTGGGCCTCTTGAAGGAGATCTGCTGTTGCTGCCTTCAGAGATACAAAAGTAGAAAAACAATGTTAAAACCAGGAAAATAATTTCATCTGTGCACCCAGGGTGTAGGATCTTCATTTTATGGAGCATGAAGTATTTGTATCACCCTGGTACTGAGACATCTAGAAATTGTTTGAAATCAGATTTAGGCTTCTCTGTGAGAACCAAGTTCTTTACATGATTCCATCCTTGGTGCACAGGGACTTTGAGCTTTTGTGGTTCAGATTTCCATAAAAACAGAAGAACTTGAAATAGAGGTGGCATTTTATCAGTTTCTGTACCACAATTACTCACTTGTGAGCATCTTGGTTTCTTTAGAGACAGAAGTAAGATTGTCTCTTTGCAATCCTTGCCTTCTCAGCACTTAGAAAGTATCACTGTAGGACACTGGCACCTGTTACTGTGTGCAAAAAATTACTTGTAAAGCAATTGATGTTTAAGTTTTCTTTATTTTTTTTTTACTCACAAGATAAATATGGAGCATATTTCACATGAAAAGCATTTGCTAACCTTTTTGGGGAATATACCACAGTGATTTGCATAGCTCAGCTCTCAGTACTGTACAGAAAAGGATGATTATATGAAATTCTGACACTGGTTTAACTAGGCAGGAAGCCCAAACTTCATGGGGGGAAAAATGCCAAAAAGTTTTGATTTAGACTAAGTAAGGTACACAAGATGCCCTTCAGGAACTTGAGAGCTTTCTGCTCACAGTCCAAGCAGAAACATCCATAGAAAAAAAAATATTTTAAATTGACTGCACTGAAACTACCTTTCAACTTTCATTTACTTTAAAAAAGAAAAAAAATGTAAGAATGCAAGATACAAACCTGGATGGAAACGTGGTGGTTTCAGAGAGCCAGCTGAAGACAGATTTCTAGCACTGCTTGAAAAAAAAAAAATAAAATAGAGCAGTTAGCATAAATACACCATTTTGTTAGAACATTTCTCTGCTCTCATCACCTGATCTGACTGTGGGAATGTGGGAACCCCTTGAGACCAGTGCAAGGTGAGGAGAGCCTTCTCTTTTCCTCTTTTTGTTTTTCTTTCCTTCTTTTTGTATAAGTGAATTCACCTTTAAGTTTACCTGGAGCTCAGTATCTGGGAATAAGATAATCAGTAAAGGCCACCAAGACTTCTGTACCAGGATCAATGCAGGAAAGTCCTTCAGCCTGTGGAGTTTTCCCAGGGAATTAATTACTGTGTCCTTCTTCCAGAGCAGGAAGCACAGGGAGCTGCTCACCAGGCCTTTCTCGCTGCGGGGTTCCACTTAGAGAGTTATTTTTCTTTTGGCTTCTGTAACATTATTGCTAAAAATGCAGGTTCACATTTCTGTTGCAAGCTGAGAAGAGCCAGCAACATCAGGGGCTGGGGCATCTCCCACATGAGGAAAGGCTGAGGGAGCTGGAAGCTGAGAAGTCTCAGGAGAGATCTTTTAAAGCACATCAATATCTGAAGGGAGAGCCAGGCTCTTTTCACTGGTGCTCAGTGACAAGACCAGAGGTTCCCCCTGAACATCAGGAAACAGTTTTTAATGTGAGGGCAACGAAGCACTGGAGCAGGTTGCCAAGAATGTTGTGGAATCTCTGTCTTTCCTTGGAGACATTCAGATGCCATCTGGACGTGGTACAGGCAGCCTGTTCAAGGTGACCTTCCTTGGGTACAGGGTGGGACCAGAAGACATCCAGAGATCTCTGCCAGCCTCAACCCACATCTAAAGCTACTCAAAATGGAGTCTCACTCTTCAATTTTTGTTATTATATTTTGTTTCTTCACCTGAGAACAAAGGGGCTGCACTCCTTTCCTTTACTGTTCATATTTCTCTTCTGCTTAAATGAGCTGTTGAAAAGGCTCTGAGATAAATATGCTAATTTTGTTTGTACAACAAAAACACCCTATCATGGCTTGATTTATGGGAGAGAATCAGTCAAACCAGCGGCCTCTGCTACAGCAAAATTTGGCAATGCTCTTGGAATATAAGCAGAAGTGTTCATCATAGGAATAGTTCAATTTGCATATGACCTTGCAATTGCTACTGCAATATTTGTTTTGCTTGGCTGTCAGCAGTTTCAGAGGATGATGGTAAATGTGAGGAATTCATCAAAGAGCCATTAAAAAACCACAGAAATTAGAAAATGTGCATTGAGTCCAAACATGGACTCAAGGAGCCCACCCTAAGTCATCGAAGTCTAAGTCTGTTACATGGCACATCAGAAATCAAAATTTAGTTAGGGGCTCTTCTGTCTAGCAAATGAAGGCATAACAATCAAATATTTTTAAGTTGAAGCTGGGAAAAAATTGCAGCAAGTTTCACAATTTTAAATAGGAATTGTGGTGAAAAATTGCAGCAACTTTCACAATTTTAAGTAGGAATTGTCAACCATTAGAGTAAAATTTAGTAAAAGGGAGGTGAAATTCTTTCAGATTCAACTCCAGACAATTAGGCTTGTGGGGTTTTTTAGTTTTGAAGTGTGAGGAGTTGCAGCTCTAACACTTAAGCTCCTAGAGTGTGCAGGACTCCTTTGTCCTGAATCCTGCCTGGTTTTGTAGGAGATGACCCCTTCCCAAAAGGATTGGTCATTCTTATGGATCCTGCAAGCAATGGGAGAGAGGTCTCAAGCATGGAAGCCTTGTACCATGTCGGGTCCTGATGCCTTAGGATTTCAGATCCTGTATTACTTTAGTGTATAACTCCAAAACTCCATAGCCTGTCAGCTCCTGTCCTCCCATTTCATTCAGGCAAAACAATTCCTCTCTAGGCCTGAAACTCAAGGACACCTCACTGTCCCAGGCCCTGAGAGATGTAAACAGTGAGTCGGGAGGGGAGCAAACTTGGAGTAAATTACTTCATTACCTGAAACTGTAGGAGGATTAACCCCCAATATGCACACACAACTTTTTAATTGTCTGAAAAATCCGTGACCATTGTCCACCTTGGGTGTAGCCCCTCAGAGGCTTTGGACTGCCCAAGGTGCACCTTTTGAAGGCCTTCAATGAATACCTGCATTTATTCTCCTAAGTTTGTCTAGCCTCTGTTTTAGGCAGCCACTCCAAGGCATCAGTTTTAAAAACCTTCTTGCCATAAAACAGAGATTCATGTTTTTTTCTTGGTTGCCTGATGTGCACTCTCTGCTCCACTGATACAGAGCTTCAATTCTATAAAGGATTATCCTGGATAGTAGCAACAACACTAACTAGCATTTTGTAGAGGCAAGGGCACAGTCTCAGTAATGAACCTCCAAAAAATTGAGATTCAAAAGGAATGACCAATAATGGTGAAACAAACCTGTCTGCAGCAGGAATGCTGTTGAATCCTGGCTTAGGTGGAGGCTTGACAGATTTGGGTGGGAATGCATTTGAGCTGTATTGTGGCAAAGACAGCTGTGGCACTGGTCTTTGGAGGGCAGCTGTGGAGAGAAAGAGAAGGAGACTTAAATCCTTCATGAGATATTCTTAAATTAAGTAGAAGGAAGAAATTCTGTCACTTTACTGCTGTTTAATTAGATAAATATAATGCAATAAACTGTCTTTGATGTGTTAGTTACAGACTGGAAACTCACATGATCAGCTGAGAACTTAAAAGTAGGCATTAAAATTAAAAAAATAAACTGGAACTTTAGCAACACTTATATTTTCTAACTTCTGTTTTGGATAAGCCACAATTCAGGTACCTTAACTGCAGCAGAGCTGAAGGTGGTACATGTTTTCTCTCACGTTGCTTCTAAGTAGCAGATTTGATATCACCTTTTTGAACATCATTCTGAGATTTCTCCCAGCATGAAATAAAACATTTTCTTTCTGCAGTGTCCTCAGACCTGAACTAGCAGTAAGAGTGGAACAGGTTGGCTGTGCTCTGCACAGCTTGAATAACCTTATTCTTTATGGAGGCTTAGGGGCAGTGATAATTCATAGAGACTTGGCCAAATGTCCTGTTTCTGTTCTGGAGTCACTTTACCAACTTAATTTCAGAAATCAGCATTCTGCAGTAATTTATAAACACTGCTGGTACATGGAAGAAGTTCTGCTTCTGTTCATAAAAGTGACTAACATTGTACAGAGCCTGGTGCCAGCAGGGTTTGCTGAGGCCTGGGAGACACAAGGTTTCTGTTTCCAGCTGTTTGATGCTGTGTGCAGAACACAAATCACTCTAATGTATTGTATTTCAAAATAAGAAATCCTGCTGGCTGGTAACTGGCTGACTGAAGGAAGCTATTAGCTATTGATTTCCTGAGGTTTGTGGCTTTGATATATAAATCTGCATGAGGCACTTTATAAAAATTCTACAGCCTATCAAGGTACCACCTGACTTTAGAAATGGCCCTGAGGAAGCAACTCTGAAATAATTTCCTTTTTATTTTTCTTTAGAACTAAGACAAAGAAAGATTTCAAGTTTGAAAAACCACCGTAGAAATACTTACTGTCTTCTTCCTCCTGAGCAGAAAAAAAAAAAAAAAAAAAAAAATAATTTAGATATTATAGCATAGTTCTTATGAATGTTTTACAAAACAAAATCTGGACATTGGTGAGTTTTGAGTATACAAGGACTAATTCCTACACTGTCACTTCCCTTTAAAATGTTGGGCGTTTTGTCTTTATGCAACACCAAATAAATTTTAAAGTTTTCACATTAAAGCACAGCTATTATTTACAAACAAGATGTGTGGTGGATGTCCCATAATCATCTTAACCTAAAATAGTCAGAAACTCTCAGGAGATGTAAACTTTCCTTATTCCTTCAAGTAAGTGTAGACTCTCAGAGTTTTCTGAAAGTGAAACTTTTAGGTCAGCTTAAGCTGAAAAAATCTGCAGAAGCCCAGCTGTTCTTTAAGCAAAACCACTTCTCCCATGTCATAGAAGAAATTCTGGCCTTATTCTTCCTGTTATCCAAGACAAAGTTCTCAGGGAACTGAGAACTGAGCTTGACACAGAAGAACTGTTTAAAAACACTCCATGTGCTATGAAAGATTCATGAGTATTCCTTATAATTTATAAAAGAAACAAGTTTACCTTTCCCAGCATTATCAGTTTATACAGGTACTTGATTTTACTGTAAACCCTATCCTTTTAAATATATGCTTTGAGACTATACTTACTTCATTTTTCTTGTGTGGTGGCCAAGTCTGCCTGAAATGAAAACAAAACACTCACTACAGGTGGAATAATACTCATTCATTTTGTGTGCATTAGGCCATATTTTCAACTAGAACATATAGAATTTATAGTAAGTTTTAGAGACCAATGGATGCAGAAACATTTTTTCCTCATCAAAATATCTAAGATTCTAATTTTCATCCATAATCTAAGGCATTATTGTAGTCCTTAGCCCATCTTGATTTTATCAATAAGGAAAATGTCAGATGAATTGACTGCAAGATTAGAGCTTAAAACAAGTTTGTACAGTGATGAAACATTAGTCTTCAAGTCCTGAACTCATTTATAATATTTGACAACACTGCTGGAGCACATCATAAGGATATCAGGCTTTGTTTCTCTGATAAATGATCCTAGCTGATTAGCAGATCTCAATTATTTCTTCTCCTGTTTTACATTTGGTCAGTGTTCAGCCCCCAGGTTGTCTAGAAAAAGCTGGGGAATGATCCAGTTCTGCTGGAAAATGCTGCTGGCTGTTAAGAAGGAGTTTTGCAAGCTAATAAAATCAATGGGATGAAAGTAAAGCTTTGGTTTTCTAACACCCTAAAACAACAGCAATAGAACTCATGTAAGAATGTTCCCTGCAGCAAGAATTGCTCTGGTGGAAAAAACATGGATCGTATATATCTTTGTACTACTTGGAAGTGAGTCATGCCCCACGTAATGGCTCTTTCAGATATGACTGGAGAGAGTTTTCCTGCATTCACACCTTTCTGCAGCTTCAAGCACATCCTGTGCATATTAATAACCCAAAACTTTGATATGCACAGACCCTGCTGTCATGCAGTACCAGTATATCAGACCATCATTGTCTGATTTATAGCAAGCATACCTATATGCTTGTCCATATTTTTGTGAAATTTCATTTCTCCTTTATTGAATTTCCATTAAATGAGCACTTACTTCCCAGGGCTTTGTTTCCTTAGAGGAGGTGGATTGCCTCTTTCATATCTGTCACTTGGTGGGACAGGAGGTTTTGGCATCATTGCTAACTGTTCTCCCAGGGATCTAAAGCAGGAACAAGATGATGAAATAATGGCAAAAAACTGCTTATTGAGAAAAAACTGGGGAATACTGGCAATGAGAGGATCATTTGCAGAGGACAAACTCTTACCTTAGCTGTGAAACCAGAGGCTGTAAAACAACAAGGAATAGTTAAGAGAATGTGTACGTGTATCAAAATAGGCAAAAACTATCAATAATCACAAACAAAAAAAAAAATTACCTTTTCAGGAATGCCTGGCTTCTTCCCTGAAAACAGCAAAAGCTTACATTTAGAAAAAAATGGAAGTTAATTAATTAAACTTCCTATGAAATAAATGAGTTTTGGATAAAATTGAAATGTACTCTTGCAAGTTGAAGAACTCACATCCTGAGACGTAAGCCAGGAAAATATTTTGGCTTTGCAAGTGATGGTAAAATTGCAGTCTCTCTTATTAAAGGGAAATTTAAATATTTTCAACATGGTATGTGTCACAATCACATTATCTAAGATTCAGCTTTGAAGTACTGGATACTTTCTTGTCATTATATAACAGATAAGAGTTTAGATAATAAATAAAATTGTAGAGTCATATCTGGAGATGCTTTGTATAATGTGGTTTTCAGCTCTGAAGGAAATGCCATTTTTTTCTGGGTCTTATTAGTTCTCAGCCTTCTTTTAAGTCTGTTGCCACATTACCTACAGCAGTGTATGCAGAGTTTCATTACCTCTGTATGCAAAGGTGATTTCCTCCTTTAACCTGCTGAATATTTCCTTGTTCAATCTCTTAGGTTTGCATCAAACCTTTATTGCACAGGGTTCTTATAATGTCTTTTCACCTGTCTAACCCAGGGCTGCTGTTCTCTAGAGGAAATATTTCTCCCATTTTGTAAGTTCTGCTCACATCATTTATTCATAAACAGATTACTTTGATTACATTTGGTTGAGCCTTGTTCTCTTGCATTAATTATATACAAACTGATGATTTTCAGTAATTTAAGCTACCCCAGTGATATTATGTAAGCAAATACTGACCTGATCCTGGGCTTTCTCTTTCATATGGGGGAGCAAGGCGATCCAGAGAGGGTTTTGTGCTTCTGTCTATAGAAGGAGCTGGGGCTAAACACAACAACTGTGTAAGATCATTTGCTTGATCTGTACCATAGGTCAATATATCTTTATTTTGTGTATATTAGAACTGGTGTCATCTCTTAAAATAACAATTCAGACTCCTGTATGAGTGGTAGAAGGGAGTGGAACTGAGGGAGAAGAGTCAGAAGAGAGAAGAGCTGCAGAGTGTGTGGGAAAAGCATGACAAAGAGAACACCAGCTGTACTCACGTTTCAAAGGCTTCATGTTTCTGTCTCTACTCAAGTCGTTGCTTGGTGGAGGAGGGAAAGCTGGCAGCTAAAACAAGGGTTTAACAAGTGGTTAAAACGTGTCTTCACCTTTCTGTTGCATTAACCCCATCACGCCCATCTGCCAGTCCAGCACAAGGAGCAGGTCTCTGCTCACTGCAGGAAGGACAGGAGCCAGCACCCTCCTGAGCATGACCTACACTCTTTGGGGTTTGTGGGATGCAGAACTGCCTCCATCTGCTGTGTCTCCCAACTCTCCAGTGGGATGTCTCCTCAGGAAGGAAGGTGTAATGTCAAAGGAAAGGAACAGGAGCTTCAACAATGCTGTTGTATGTCTGTGGCACTGCATCAACCAAAAGTCCCTTCACCACATCCTAAACCTTTACTTGCATTGGTAGGTTTAGAACATCTGTTCTAGCAAGCACTGAACCTATAGTGCCAGCTGTCAGCAGCACAAGAGCTTTCAGTTTTGAAGTATTCACAGCAAGAAAAAGAAGGAATCAAATCTTGGTCATCAGTGTTCTGATTATACAGTCTCTTACACTTTTATGTGGTCCAAATCCACTTGGGCAACTGCTAGAAGTATAGCTTGGAAAAACACAACATTTTTTCATAACAGAGGCATCTCTTACAAATATATAATTTATGTGGGAGAGGCATTCACAAGTAGGTGTATATTGCCAGTATAACAATCAATGAAGTAATATGAAATAATTAAATATTTTTAATATATATTACATAAATTAATATGGATTAATGATACTTATAAATGATAAATATAAATAATTATATTTAATTTTATAATTAAATTTATTAAATATATGTCTCCCATTAAATTTAATTGTTCCTTGAACAATGGCCACCTTGTAACAGAGTTCAAATTTATTTTGATGGCTTCTTCTTCATACACTAGGTAAATAAAAATGGCCCTACACTTGGACTCCTACGAAGGTAGGGATAGGAAATAGGTGAGATTTTAAGAAAGGAACATACAGTAGCACTTCTTCCCCCAAAAGAGGCTGGGCCAGGTCGCTGGGGTGGTACTGGAGGCTGATGTGGAGGCTGATGTGGTGATCTGGTTGTTGAAGGTCTATCTAAAGAAAACAAAAATCCCAAACTAAACAACTACACAGAGTTTGGTTATTTAAACTCACTCGATCTTTATGCCAAAGAGCCCTTACAAGAACCTGGCTACTGAAGGTAATCCATCACAAAGACACTGCTGTAGGATCTGACTGGCAGCTGCTTTAGGATCAGTGTGTTGTGCTGGGAGTTCAGGCTGGTCTGTCCCTGTGGGGTGACTTCCCTGCCAGGCTGTTGGCCACAGGATTTATTTCATTCCCTGCAGCACAGTGTGTGAAACTCCAGCCAGCCTGAATGGACTCCACACCTCCAGGCTGCTGAGGAGTCAGACATAAAACAAAAATGACAGGCAGGGACAGCTGATTGTTCTTTTCCCAGGTTTCACTAGAATCTTTTTGCCATTGCTTTGACAACCTGCTCTGTCCAAGGCTGCACTGCTAAAGCTACTGCAGCTTGAACCTGTGTATCATACAGGCCCAAATCAAAGGCCAAATAATGCACACATCACACAAAACTTATCTTTACTCCAACAGAGTTTGTCCAAAGTAGAAAGTTTAAAAGTCACAGAGTATGTGTCACTAAATCTTGCTCATGAACTACGCTGTTACCTTCAAGGAAAGACCTTCTATTTTCCATCATCAGCCACCTAAAATGTGGCTGATAACATGGGAAAATCTAATTTGTAAATTATTAATAGCAGTTAATTTTTAGTAATTACCTATATAATCTGTGCTGCTTGGAAGTGACTTGGCAGGAAATATGACATTGTGATGTGCTTCATCATTATTGGATGGAGGTGGCTCATAGCCATCACTGTCATGTTCTGCTTCCTCAGGCTCCTCTGTGGGTGATTCATAGTCAGCCTCATCTTCCTTTTCCTGGTCTTCATCAGGGCTTTCATAGTCATCATCATCATCCTGGCAAAAGAGCATAAAAAGTGGATGCTGGAAGACAACACTAAACCCTTCAGAGCAGTTTCCTTGGGGCCTTTCACTGTGGTAATTTTCACTCTAGAAAATACTAAATTTTTACAGACGATTTGAGGGAAAAAAAATCTATTGAAATAATATGGGGAAAAGAGGCAATGTTCCACTAATACATGGAGCACTCAAAAGCTTAAGAAAGGACACAAATATAATTTGATGACAGTGAGTGCAGTGGAAGGTCAAGATAGGGTTTTTAGGGAACAGACAAGGCACCAGCAAACAAGCCAGTGTTCCTAGGAACATGATGGAGCAGCAGTTGATGCTGCTGATATTCATTCTTGCTTTCTAACATGTCCTCTTCAGCATACAACCCAACTTTTGAAAATTATTCATAAAAACTGAGGTCTATGGTTTGGGTCTTGGTGTCCTCCCAGTCCAAACCAGGCTCGTTTGCAGCACCTCACAAGGTGACATGGTCAATATGGTCACTGCACATCTGCCAAGGCTTGAGAGAAGAAGAACACTCCATTTGTCATTGGTACCACAGCTGGAATTTCTTGAGTCCTCTGCCCTGGCGCAGAGCCCAGGCACTCTGTAGGTGGTTACTTTTATCTCTTTTGCTCCCAGAATAGCAGCAAATCTGTGAACTTAGCAACAAGTGTCTTCTAAAAACGCCTCTCTGTTTTATTTTTGGAGAAAAGCCATTAGCACTGGTCAGCCTCAGAGATCTTCATGAACAAGGCTGGGCACCAGCAGCTGAGGTGGATGTGTTTCACCTGCTGACTCTGTCAAGGCATTTCCTATGCCAAAAGGCAGAAGAAACTTCTGCAGTCTAAATGGCTTTAAAAAAAATTACTGTTCAACAAATTGGCTCTAGAGAATAAAATGGCAAGAATTTGGTATTGAATAACACAGCAACCTTGCATCTACTAGACACCTCTTTTAAGAGCTTCCAACAGGCATGTAAAGTTCATCTGTGGTTCTCTGGGGTCCTGGTCATAGGCTGGGAGCTTTTACTCGAGCAGTGGAATAGGAAGGCAATTCTGAGCTCCTGGGGGAGAACCTTTTCTCAGTCAGGAAATTATTATGCAGCCACTCCCATCATCGCTGCTCCTGCTTTTTGCTGCCCCCAGGAAAAGCAGCCAGTGCAGGAAGACACAGCCCCCCTGAGCCAGGGGGTTTTCTTAACCCAAATACTCACAAATGAGGACCAGCCACCATCATCCTGGGCGTAACCTGTGCAAATGTTATAAAATGTTATATTATATTATTGGCTTTCTGCAAATATTAAAATGAATGCTATATGCACAATGTTGGAAAACTTTGCTGTATGAATATAGTTTCTTTTAGTTCTGCTATTAACAAAACTTAGAAATAGTAGTGTGATAAATATATTTTTCTTGGATGACAACATAGTGATGTAAAAAGCTTTGGCTCATGTAACTGACTCAAAGAATGGTAAAAAGATAATCAGGAAATTCTTCACATTCTTGGATTATCCTATCTGGATGAAAATAACCAGAACTCCAGGGAAGGAATTTATTGATCAGGGAGTAAGCATAGGATGGTGCCACAAAAAAAAGCTGATTTACAGGTTAAGGGGGGATGATTTTGAATAATGCATAAAGGTCTATGAATATGCAACCTGTGGATGCATTTAACAAAGTGTTTTCTGAGTTACTGTATGCTCTTGGCTGAATGTCAAGCACCAAGCATAAGAACCTTTTGCTTTATTATCTTTATCTCCTATTTGTCTTTTTTTATTAAACCTTTTAAAATTTACCAGGAAAGTGAACCTCGTTTTTCACACAAAGAAGCACAGTCACACATTTCTGAGCTGGGACAGCTTTGTCAAAGATGCAATAACTTGACAGAAAGAACCCAACAAATCCCAGATGAGTTCTGAACCTCAGCCCAGCCACAGGAACGAGCTGCTCCTTCAGAGCCAGGCTGGCAGTCACAGAGGGCACCTGAGTAAAACCCTGATTCCAAACTGAATGAAAAAACTGAAACCCTGATTCAAAACTTTTGAGATAAAGCTGCCCTGCTGTGCCACGACCTGGGTGCTGGCATTTCGAGTTTGTCCCCCTTCCAATTTCAATTACAGAATTTGAAACAAAATTTTGGTTTTCAGAATGAGCCCAGACTTCTTGTTTCCTTGTTTAAGACTATTTTAGCTTTCATAAAAGAAGGGTTTGGTTTTTTTAAATTTCAGCTTCCCTCTCTAATACTGCTTAGGAGGAAGGGCAGGGGGTGGAGATTTTGGAACAGAAATATATAAGCACTGATACAATTTATTGGGTTAAAGAAAGACATTTTGACAATTCTCAGGTAAAAGACTTTTTTCTTGCCTTCCTTCAACATCTTTCACTTTAAAATTATTTTTTCTTACTTACTGTCTTGCATCTAGCCTTTTCTTTTTTGAAACTTCTTTATACTCCCATATTTTCATTTATTATTTTGAATTTTTGGTTCCTAACCCTGCTCCCATCAGCTGACTCTGTTCTGCAAGTATTAATTTAATATTTTCAAACACTTTTTTGTTGTTAGGGTCTGCCAGTGTACACTTACCTGTGTTGTCTGAAGATTTTTGTGTTTGGGCCCTGCAACAAAGATACAAAAAATAAATTATTTCTGTCAAATGTTTGATGCTTCTATTGCAAATAAAGACAATAGTTAACTGTCACAGTAGAATGAAGTTTACATAGATGAGTTTAACTCCGCCCAAAATGCCAAAAACACTTTCAGTTGATATTTGCATAGAGGATCCTAATTAAATCTAAACTGTTTCAAGAAGAATTGAAGTCAGAGAAGTCAAGTGGTTTGAAGCAAGGGGACTCAGTAAATACGTTTACCAGTCCTGAAAACAGAGACTTCAAAGTCAAGTTCATAAATGTAATGTTAAATAAGGTCTTTGTGGTTTTCAATTCTAGTTTTGGATTGGAATGGAAAGGTGTAAAATCATGTTAAAAACCATGTTATGCAGACTGGACTTGGTTTTCACTGGGTAGGGACATGAATTGTTCTTTTCTCATAGAATGTTCCTGTAATTTTTGCTCTTCTTCTATTATTATATTCAGTGACAAATATTAAGAATTAAAGAGTATAATGATGTATAGATCTGTGGAATGCATTAATGATGATTTATTAATAAAATATGCCTAGGCTTCCTGGCCTTCTTAAAGGCTGTGTGCTCAGGTGGAAAACTGCATGAAACATGCAGATGTTACTTGGTTCTGGACAAGGCAGAAGGATCTGGGGTGTTCATGGGCTCAGGATTTGATATTTGATATCAGATGACATTAATAAAACAGAGCTTTATTTTATGGAATTTTCAGGCTGCACTTCTGATCCAGGCATTATTGATCAAATGAAAACCAGTCCAGAAAAGATCAATCTGAAAGTTTTGAACCAGAAAGCTGAGTTGTCTTACTCACCATTTTGGAAGAAAAGAGAGCCTCCCTTCATTTTTGTTTATTTCTTGGCTTAATTTACTTACAATTCTATTGGAAAGAAGAACAAAAGTAGTTAAAAAAAAACCCCAAACTTTAAACTCATTATTTGTCAAAGGAGCTAAATAATTTTCTTCATCATTATCCCTCAGTATATGGTAAATTTAATCAGGTAACTCATGATTATTATTTACTATGCAATAAAAACACTAAATTTACCATCTTATTGGCAAGTTGTGCTACAGCATATCCAACTACAAACAAGACTGCTTTTACATTGGTAAAACCCTATGTCGTTGGATCATGGATTTATTAAAAATAAACATTAAACCCAGCAAGCCTTGGGATCTATGGGTGTTGTACATATCACACTGCTTCAAATAATGGCCATGGCATTTGTATGATTTTGCATGGAAAAAGCAAATAATATTTCAGGAAAACAGAGCTTATGGCTGCAAAAGCAGGGATGGAATGTTCCCTGAGAACATTCCCATCTCCATTTTTATTGTGTTCCTTCCTCTGCAGCCATCCCTCATCCAGAATCCCTCCAGCAGAGAAGAGTGAAAGGCAGATCTAATTCTCTGTTTTAACACATTTTCAGGGCATGGCAGAAATATTCATGGAATATCAAAAGGCTATAATTTTATGCCTGGAGAGATCTTTCCAAGTGGAGGACAGTCAGTACTGAGATTCATAGGGTTAATTCTACTGAGACCAGAATTCTGCTTTGCTACTAATGAAGTTTGCCTCTATGATTATTTTGTTTCAAAGAAAGCTTAGGATGGGCCATTATCTGATTCTGAATTGTCATTATTTCTTATTGAGGAACATCCAACTGAGAAAGTCCTGTGGCAAACAAAGCACATTGTTTACATACATCCAGTTAAAAGCATCCCATTTTACTTTCAGCTTAGATCTGTCAGAGACAGTAATTGTGGAAATCAAAGTATTATTTTAAAAATAGGGATTTAATGTATCTGTTTGTGTCAGATTCTAAATTCTGTAGGATCTTAATTATTTGTTAATGCAAAGTTCTTCCCCACAAATCTTAGACTGGGTCAATCAAAGCTGATATCAATATTGTAAAATACTTGTTTATGGCCAGGCAATTACCACCCTATTTTGTTTTTCTTCTCCTCTCATGTCTTTTTCTGCTACTCAGCAATAACAATCCCCTAGTTTTTTCCCAGATGATCTAATTAGTGCATCTTTCATGCCTAGCTGCTCTTCTGAGCCAAGACTGGGGAAGACAAGGATTTCAAGCCATCTAATATGAAAAACAAGCCAACACAATGAAGTTATTTTGGATCAGGGTGGTAGTGCTCCCTGAAAAGGATGAAGGTGAGTGGTGTGAAGTTAAGGATATGCACTCAAGGATCCAAGTATGAAAAAAGAAATACAGAGAAAGAATATTGTTTTTTTCTTGTTTAAGGCAGTATTTTGCAATTTTCTGGGTTGAAGCCAATATTATCATGCTTGGCCCTTTTTGAAATAAGCACATGCACAAGTGTTAACAATTTCTGAAGGATTACAGCTGTCCAAATCTGACATTGTGACCCAATCAAGCTGGATAAAGCAAGAGAAACACCAAGTTATGGGCATGGGAGTGCTCTTGCTCTTCTTCCCTGTGGAACCAACGCTGTTCTGCCCAAGACATTTCCTTTTGCTGCAGGGGATCAGGAAGTTGCTGTGTGAATAATAAATTCCATGTGAGACATCAGGAAACGTCCTGGGGTGAGCAGTGCCCTGCACACATCACTGCTTTGCTCAAGAAGTGGGTTATGGAATTTGTCTGTGGCTTATTCCCTGCTGTAGAAGAGGCAGAGGATCTTTCAGAATGTCGGGTTTTTTCAGCTAAAAAAGTGAAATGAAGTTTTTTGGTTTTGGAGCTAATAATTCTTAGAGTTCAGACCTCCCTGGGTGTGAATGAGACCTGAGTGTCTGGAAGCTTTCTGGACTAAACCTGGGCTGCCTGCTATGAGGATTTACACCAACTGGTTTTTGAGGAAAAACTAACAGGAAGAAGTTGATCATCTTATCTTGCTGCCAAAAAATTAATCAGATAATGCTTAGAATAATCTAAAATCATTATTAATCTAATAATAAAAAAGTGTCTAATCTTTACTTCTAGTTCATTTTAAATGCTTCAAACCAATTCCCCAGAGGGTTTATTAGAAGAAAGCAAATTTTAGGTGGATCACACTTTACAAGGAACGTTCTCAGGGAAGATTGGTGCACTGAGCAGCTGAGCCTGCCACCATGTGAGGAAGGAAGTACCAAAACCACACTGCTCTCTGAGCTGTGGGAGTGGATGATAGGAGAGGATAAGGCAACAGCACTTGCAGAAAATGTTACTCAGACTTCTCATTCTCTTTCTACCTCCTCCACCAGTTGCTAAACTTAAAACTGGCAGGAAGTTGAAATTTAAAAAAAACCACACAACCAGCCCTCAAGCCAGGACTCCAGAACTGGCTTTTGCTCACTTAACTGCAGATACTGTTGGCATGAGTAGAATCCACTCTACATGTACAGGGACAAAGGGCTTAAGATGGGTAAGAGAGGTAGAATGAAGTTCTTCTGGAGCCAGAAGGCTGCACAGTTGCAAATGGAGCCCTGTCAAAAGCATGGCTGGTGGTCCAAGTCTTCAGTTTGGACTTTGAGAAGACTCTGCTGGGCAGATTCAATGCTGTTTTATTGACTTCAAAACAGACTGAATACCAGTTATGTTCCAAACCTTCCAACAACCTTTAGACCCCAGCTGAGAGCATGTGTGCACATGCACTGACATCTGCCCAAGGCTTACCTTTTTAATAGAGAAAGTGCAGATTTCTCAATTTTTATGTTTGCACTTTTACTCTTCTGAAAGTAGAAGGACTGACTGTGTCACACTGAGCTGGCAGATGCCATGACTGCAATGATGATCTTCCTGCCACTGGAAATTTCTTTATGGGATACACTTTGGAGTGCTGTGGGATATGCCTTAAGATTTTTTTCCACAAAATCTCAGGTTTGCTGTGAACCTGCCACTGGAATAGCCAGGAGGATCAACAGCATCCTGAAAACTTGGAACCCTTTTCTCTCAAGACAGTAAACAATAGGAGTGACAGACTAATTGCAGTGTTTATGTCATGGTTCAGGTGTCAACCAACCACCAGCATTATTTTTAATGAAATCTTTGCTTTTTCTGTTTATGAATTCTGACCACAGTAAGTAAGGCACATTCTGTTGAATGTGCTTTAAAATATTTTGCAAGACTCAAATTTGTTCTCCACAAGTATAAAACTTCATGACCTTTTCTGACTGGCAGTAGTGTTAATGAACAATTGGAAAACTCTGGTTTTCTCTTAAGCTGTTGGCCTCTTGCTTCATTAGATTTATTATCAAAATGTTAGTACCAACCTCATGATTAGGTCTGAGTTTTATTTAGCACTTAGGACCAATGGTCAGTGTCTGCTCTGTGTAAAATACACCAAATCTCTTCCCAGTCTCACCAGTGTATCTCTTGCAGGATACAGTGTGTTATTTGTGAGGATTCAGGTGTGTATCTAAACACAGTGGTATTAATATTAACTGTTTTAGAAAAGTTTTCCAGGTTCAGCCCTTTCATTGGAGAGTACTAAAGATTTTAAGAAGTATTTTCATCTTCAAAATAGTGCTTAAATCCAGAGTTTTTTGGTTTTTATAAAGAAGCCAAAAGTTTTATGAAGACATGCACCTGTAACCAGGCTGCTGGAGATTAATTTTCAACATAATAATTCATTAGTAATAACACAAGGTTGTAGAGTTTTATAATTAGATTCAGGAAATGACCTGTAATGTCATACCTTTTAATGACAACTCTGACCTACTTCTGAATCTTGAAAAGTCACAGAATCCTCCCCAGATAATGACACAGTTATATTCAAAACCTGAGCAGTGGGTTTGCTCAGAGATAATGTTCAGCAAGCCCACAAACCCAGCTCAGGAGGCCTGTACAGATGCAGGCTGTGCTTTGCAAACCTTGTGTGAAACCTTGTGGCTCCATGTAGGTCAGAATATTCCTGCTGAATTTACTGAGGAACAATCTCTCTTGTTAATATATCTTCTATTCATTTCATTACTGGCCATTGCTGTAAGTGTAACATCTGCTATTTATATTAAGCTTTTTGCAGAATACACTCAGATTTTAAGTGTCAGGTAGTGTAACTATAATATGCTAATGTCTCTTTCAGCTTGTAGAAGAACTTTTGCTACAACCAATTAAGGTTTGCATTATGATACAAAAGAAAAGTGTGAATGTGTTCTAGCAGAAGTCACCAGCCAGCACTTTGTGTTTCAATGAGGATGTGGAGATTCTGAAGTAAAGAAATTATTGTTTTTAAAAATGGCAGATTCTTCTGCTCATTAATTCTATTCAGGAGGGTGTTCTGGGGTTAAGCAGATTTTTGGTTTATTGTTGTGGAGGTTTGGTTTTTTTTTTTTTTGGTTGGTTGGTTGGTTGGTTGGTTGGTTGGTTGGTTGGTTGGTTGGTTGGTTGATTGGTTGTTCTTAGTGAGAACCAGTTCTCTTCCCTATTAAAGCTCTAAATTCTTGTTTTAAACAGTGGCATTACATGGAGGGCCTTTCTGCATTTATAATCACCATATTCCAGTGAATATTTTGCTTGTTTGTAAGTCTGAAAAAGTCTGAGAATACAGGCCTTAATTCCAGAGCTTTCCCTCAGATTTAAATATCTACTTATTTATTCATCTCCTCAAGCTGGGCACCAAGCTTCATTCTTCTTTTAAAGATCCTGATTTCAAATTCTCTTCTGGTTGAGAAATCCAAAAGATTTGAGTGAAAAGCCTGTTCAGTTTCTGCTGGGGTGTAACAAGTGAGAAACCCAAATGACCTGTCTAAAAAAGGCTGTTCTCTTTTTCTAAGGTGTGAAAACCAAATTTTGAGGTATCAATAGATTCAAGGAGGAGGTAGGA
Source organism: Muscicapa striata striata (assembly GCA_030060385.1). Lineage (NCBI taxonomy): Eukaryota > Metazoa > Chordata > Aves > Passeriformes > Muscicapidae > Muscicapa > Muscicapa striata. The sequence goes on along the minus strand of JAREIS010000050.1, from coordinate 4,600,266 downwards.
ACAGCTCCACCATAGGTTAGATTTAACCTAAGGCATTAATATCTCTGGTATTTCTGAGTTTATTAGACCATCCACTGACTACTTTTCTCTCACAAATTTGAAAGGAAATCACCAGAAGTTCTCAAAATTAAAAGCTCAGACAATGAGAACAAAAGTTAATTCTGCCAAAGGATTGCTAAGATAGGACAAATTATCAGAGAATTACAAGTTCTACAGTATGGTGAGTCTGTCACAGACAATCTGGTCTATCATCAACATCATTAAATGTTCCTATTAATTGAAAGTGAGTTCAGAAATTCTGAGACATCTTTTTAATATATTGTACACCACCAACCCCTATTATCAGGATATTTATTGTGTGAAAATACAGATGTGATTTTAAGAAATATGTCACATCCAAGGCTTTCAAATTCAGTTCATATCTGGTCTGAGCAAGGGTGTCCTGCTGGGTTCAGCTCTTCCCACCAGCTCACCCATGAGCACAAAATGTTTCAATATTCCTGTACTCCCAAAACACCTTCCACAGGCTCTGAGGCATCAGAAAAGGCAAAGCACATTGTATCTTGTGTAGCAAAATCAAGACATGAATGAAGAGAGGGAGTCTGGAACTGGGAAATGATTAACAAAGACACAACCATGCTGGAACAGCTTGAATTCCTTCTTTTTCTCCTTCCTTTGTTGGAAGACTGTGGAGATCTCCATGTGCCTCATAGTTAGAAATCTTCTAACCTCCAGCTTAAATATGTAACAGACAACTCATAGCAAAATAAAATCCTTCATTTTTCACCATGAAATACTAGAAGAAGCCAATCTCTCTTACTCAGGTTTTACTTAATGGGATTATTGTTCTTCATTAACTAACTTCTATGAAATTATGGAAGCTCTTCAGAAGAATTGGAAACTTTTTCAAGACCTAATTCACCACAGCTGAGGAAAGCTACTGAACCTTGAATCACAAGGTCCAGACTGATTTCTCTTGAACACCCACCTAAAGTAAAAGCACATGAAAATAATTTCCAATCCTCAGCTGTTATGGACACAACTGACTTTTCTTTTTCCTTTAAGTTAAAGTCAACAGTTAAGCAGTGAACAGTTAAGTCATACTTCAAAGGTAATACTTGCACGAAAGTTTAACCTTTGTGTAGCTGCTGTCAGTCAAAGAATTTATGCACGAGTTCTTTTGAACATCCCCCAGACAATCTTCTTGTTTTGTATCATTTTGCTTGAGCAGTCATGACAATACTCATTTTATTTTGGAATATTCTTTTTCTCTCAGTACGCTCCAATAAACAAGTCTCTAACCAATCACTCACAAATCATTTGCCTGATATTTCCTATGAGACTTCACTGCCAAACAGCTGAAATAATTTTTAACATAAAAATAGTTTGACTTTACTTACGGCACTCTGAGCTTTGGAAATTTCTGAATATCATTTTCAGACATATTCTGGAAAGGAAAGACATGGGATATGTGACAAAATTGTCCATGCAACACCCTGTAACTTATCCAAGTAAATCATACACATATATTCAAAAATGTGGCATGAATTCATGTGGAATTTATGTGACTTCAGTAGCCAGGTATATTGAATTCCTTCATATCTACACAGTGAAATTAGGCAAGATTGTGCATGATTGCAAAATTTCAGGGTAGAACTGTAGGTTTTAAAATACAGAACCTCTGGCTGGAGTTTTGTTCTAAGAACCTATCTATAACAGAATACAGAAAAATCCCACATTCCAGGGGACATATAGCTAGAAAATCTCTTGGACTTAAAAGCAGCCTTGGCAGCCTAAAAAAATCTTTCTTGAAACAGGGATGGGGATTTTTGTTCCCCCCTCAACCATAACACAGCCATTGGACTGAAATTCCTCCTGACTGAGATGCCCTGTCTGGAAACCTTTCCTGATGCTCCTGCAGAGTCATCCCTTCTCTTCCTCCAGCATGTGCAAATCCACAGTTAGGACACATTCAGGCATTATGAAGACTTTGGATTTCCTTGATTTAGTGTTTTGTTTAGTTTATCACAAGCTTCATGAATTCTCTTTGGAACAGGGATGATAGTCTGATTCTTTTTGTCTTTTTTTACTGGTAACAATAATAGGTTTCTAATTACACATTGCTTCACAAAGCTGTCACTGCCAATGTTGAGGACAGAACAAATCCTATCTGTATTTTTCCACACCATTTTGCCTCTGGGAGGAGTGAAACACAGGAAGAATGTACTGCTTTTATGGAAATGTCCTGCAGTACTTTCTGAAGAATAGTATCTTTTCTATAGGCTTTTTAACCTTCCCTCAGGATTTCCATTCTGGTGATAAACCTGACAAATATTAGAGGTATAAGCTCTTTTACAAGGACCACATTTCTGTTTTAAATAATAGAGAATTTTATTAGAATAAGATCTATAGAACCCCTTGATTTTATTCCTACTGCATCTCAACAGGGTTTTCCTTGTGGTAGCCAGTATACACAGAAAGATGGCTCTGAAATTAGGATGTTATTCTGATTAATTTTAAAGCAACATTTTTATGCCAGGTTTATCATGTACATCTGACAACAGCTACAAACCCAGCAAACACTCAGTCTGAACAGCTGCTTCAGTGCAAATGTAATTTGGTAGTTTCCAGTCACTCACAAAATGTAAAAAGATGTTTGTTAGAAAAACCATTCATAGACGGAAGCAATTTTTTCCAGACTGCTTTGTACTCTGGAATATTTTAATGGACATCTTCTGTGGTTCTGTTTAACAAGTGAACCTTTTCCCTTTTTTTCATTTTACAATTGCCAAGTAACTCAAAAGCTTAAAGAGAGTGTGAGCAGAGGTGAGCAGCTGCTTGGCCTGCTCAGTAGAAAACAATCCCTCAGATCTGCTGGGGTGCCTCTGAAGAGCTGCTGCACTCCGAGCTAATTAGAGAAACACTCTGGAAATAATAGAAAATCACAAAAATCACTTAGGAATCACACAGTTATTGCACTTTGTATTTGCACCTCACAAACTAGCAGAATGTCATTATGCTTCCAGAGCCCGAGCTTCCACTCCAGTCACAGATCCTCAGTGCTTGAGCTGAGGAGGATCTCTTGGGGGCTGGGAGGATAAATCCCATGACACATCTGACTAATGCTGACTGCACCCTCCAGCAAGAGGGAAGGGTCAAATCCTGTTCCTACAACAGGGGCTTGAAAATTTTTATATTTTTCTCAATTAAATGTCAAAAAACTGAATATTAGGACAAGTAAATGAAAAATATGAAACTTTAGAAGAGGTATGTGGAGATCTCCCCACTTTGGCTAATTAAACAGAAGACCAAAATTACTACTTCTTGGGAAATAGAATGGCTAATATTTGAAAATGAAAGCAAAAAGCAATAATATAAAAAGCTCTCACACATCTTATGGATGTGTATTTAAGACCTGGAAACAGCTGCTATGTCAGTGGAAGTTATCATCTTTTTCTAAAATTAAGCCAAGCCTGGGACAATGTTGATTTAAAGCCACTGGGACTTTGCTTACTAGTTTTGATGCTCTTAAATTTTATTGATTTTGTGTATTGCTACAGAAGAAATCTAATTTTATCTATAGAGGAATGGAGGAGTTATTCCAATGAACGACCAGTCATTCTGAGCAGGGCTGTGTCTCCTTTAGTATGAGAGGATAATTGATAAATGTGGGTTTTCTGTAATTAACATTTGAAAACACTAACTTCTTCAAAGGAAGACATGAATTCAAGACAATATTATTGATTTAGAAGTTCCTTGTCAAAATACTAAAAAATATCCATATTGAACAACATGTTTGGGCTCCCAGCATTCCATATTTAGAGCAAGTTGTCTGGCTGATTTTAACAAAAGCATTTACCTCCCATATTTATACCTCAGTAATCACCTGGAAGGTGGCTCTTCATCTGCCAGTGCAAAATAAGGAGGAGTCAAAAACATCACTTGGCTGGAATTTTACAGGAAGAAATTTTAGAACTCCACTTACCAAAAACCTTTGTCCATTTATGCTGTGCTTCCTCACAACTTTCTCACAGTCCTTATACTTTAGCTGTCAGTGAGAAGAAAATTATTTATTGCACCCTTAATTATAAGAATTAATAAAGATACTTAAACACATGGCTGGCTTTGAGTAGATGCTTTCAAGATATCTTTTCGTATTCTATGGCTCATTTTGTCCCATAAACATGGATTTTTATGACAGACATTCTTCAGTGGACTTAAAGGTTTCCATCATTTAGGAACATGTTATTTCTTACATTTACAAACCACCTCACAGTTGCCTGGCCCAAAGAAATATTTGAAAAAATGGACTATCCTGATAGTGACTGGGATAAGCAGCTGCAGAAGTAGAACAAAAAACCTATTATCCAGGAAAACTAAAGCTGACTGATCCCAGGGAAATCTCAGTTGTTAATCCTGTAAATTATCTGTAATATTTGTAAAGCTTTTCCACAGTATTATATTTTCCAGTAGCATTTAGGACAAGGATATGCCCTTTAGAAGTTGCTCATGTACAGGTTGACCACAAAGGAAGCCATGACTTTTAAACATTTCCAACAGTTGTCCCAAGTTGTTTTTTGTTTGTTTGGTTTAGTTTTTGATTTTTGGTTTTTGGTTTTTTTATTTGAACAGTAATAGCATAATGTAAGAACACAGTTTATATTTTTGATCTGGCATTTTTCTGTTCAAGTTGGTCAGGTCCATATCAGAAGGAACCCAAAGAACAGGCAGACAAAGTGACTTCTGGAGGCTTCGAGACAAAAGAATGACTCTTGCTCTGTCTTAAACTTTAGTCAGTGAAAGTTCTGCAGACAAACGACCCTGGGATAGCTCCCCTAAAGCAGAGAAACTCTTACAGGGAGCTTTATGTAGTTCTCGTAGTTCTGTCCCATTTTTCATTTTAAGGTGTAACATTGTAACTTGGCGTATGTGAGAAACGATTGTGGAAACAAGCCAACAGCAGAGAGGATATTTTTAGGAGCCACTTTCAGTTATTCATATGAAGAAACAGATTTAATTCTGGTAAATATATTAGGATACAGATTAAAACTTTTGTGCAGACTGAGGATGTAAACCTGTCAATAATTTCTTTCATAATGTGAGTGCTTTCGTGATGTTACCAGCACAAGTCTGTATGCAGCAGGAAGCAACATGTCACTGTGATTGAGACCTAATCTCAATCTTGAAGTAATTGATAAAAAATGCTGTTTAGCTATTAAAAATAAACCTTGGAATGTCCCAAATATGAACATTTTTGCTTTTTTCTAAACAAACAAACAAACAAAAAAATCTGAAATTATTTTAAAATTTGGCTCTTTATTGAGTCTGGTTCATTCATCCTCTGAGTTTATCTGGGGACAAGATCTGGTCACTTGTGACAGGATCAGCCCAGAGCTGGCTCACTTGGGCTGACATTGTCATCTTATCCAGATTTTTTAGATTACTTAAACAGCTTTTGCCCTGATTTAGCTACCCAAGAGTAGAATGCCATTATCTCTATTCTGGAGAGTATCTTGATCACTAGAAGGGAGACACTACAGAAAAATGTGCATTCAGTTATGGTAGAACTTAGAGTTGATCCCTTATGTTCAGAATATTATTATCAGATCTTTCAGAAAGCCGTTTTCCCCTTCCTAATTTCTTGGAAATGGTGGTCCAACTTCCCCCTGCAGCATTGGTGTCATGTTTTTTGTACTTGTCTGAAGTTACCTGTTGATAATGATCTCATCTGTTCTATCTCCAGTTTTTGGTTTCACTTTCCCGTGCCAGTAACTCCTGCACCTCAAAATTAGGGGCTTCTAAGTAGTTGGCAGTTTCACTCCTCTGGAGATTTCATAGACACAGTCTATGTCTGGTCTGTTCATTTTTATTAAGCAGCTCTGCTTTCTACTGTCAAACTTGCCTCAACTCCCTAGATAAGACTCTCACAGTGTTGTAGGAGACCTTGAAAAAAATAAACTTCACATTATTTCAATATTAAGCCTGAGGTATTCCAAGTTTTACAAGTCTAAACATGCATGTGATTAACAAAGACATCCAGAGGCTCATTTGTTACATCGAGCAATTTGGAAAAAAATATCACTTCTGAAAATCATTGAAGAAGAAACAGAAAGCTTGTAATCTTCACACCTTAGTGCCTTCCGCAGCTGTTAATGTGTGTTACACCAACAAGCATTGTAGTAACATGTTTAATTTTCTCTAACTAAGCCATGAGTTTCTCTTACAGCCAATTTAAAAATCCCTTTCATGATTCATTTTCACTGGCCAGTGGAGCTCAGCTTCTCATTTGGCAGTGGTTTTGCTTTTAGTTCTGCGGCGAGATTTGCCCACCATAAAATATCTGAATTTAGCCCAACCAGTGTTACAGCAATTTGCTCCTCCATCAGACGAAGATAAAACACGGCCAAACTCACCGTCCTGAAATATTCTGCTAAGTCATCTGGGTCCCAGGTGAGCACATCCGAGCGGTAGGGGACGTTCCGCAGGTCCATGCTTGGTTTTGTCCCCAAGGCAGTCAGGGAGTGTTCACAGCCAGTGCCACAGCCATGGATTCCCTCTGCGTGGCCAACTCCAAGGAACTCCTTGCCCAGCTTCCAGCTGCTTCTGTCAAGGAACTGTCCTGGTCAATTTAAATTATGTTGTGAGTTCGTTCCAGAGAGACACTGCTTCCTCTGCTACAAAATGGTCTCTTCTCAGAAAAGTTTCAGCTAGTCAGCCTTACCACTTCCTTTCTCTGAATATAAATAAGTAAACAAGGAAGCACAGCAGAGGGCTGAAAATGATCTGCCTGTTACACAGAAGTGTCTGTGGACCGTAATTGCTTGTAATTGTACACATAGATATTTATGTATTTACTCACATTATACATGTATAAAAATATTGTCATATTATCTACACAGATGTGGGCTGCTCTTCTGTGCAAGTCTAGCCCAGGTAAGCCCCCCCCCAAAGAAGAAAACATTCACTTAAGAGAAACTTCTTTAATTTACCTCAGTACCTGAAATATCCTTCTTTGTACAATTAAAGGTTATTGTCAGGGCTGTACATAATGAGGAACTAATGAATCAACGATGGAATTATAGTCAGCATCCCTTAAAAAAAAAAAAGAATCACTCAGTGAAACTAAAAAATGTACAAGTTTAGATGAAAATTTATTATGCTGCCTTTGTATCAACAGTTCATTTTTGGCTACTTCTTACAAGGATTTTTGTACCTGAAAAAGAATCCACAAAATCATATTATTACCACAGGGACATGATAGACTTTCTTCTGTCCTGCACAACCAATTCGGGCACCCTCCTATCAGTAGATCCCTTTGCTGAGAGTGTGTCTGGTTTTTAAAAACAGCCAGCATGTCCATTCTCCCTTTTCTTGTTGTGGAACCTCCTCCCAAAGCTGTGCTGCTGTGAATCCTTGAGCTCATTCCTCCATTAGACTGCATAAAAGATGGTAATTTCTGAGATTCCTGGACTAGTAAGAATAGGTGCATAGTTCTGAAGGACTGGGAAGGAAAGTTCCTCTTCTTTTTCTGGAGAAATGAAATGCATCCCTCTTGTCTCCAGTCACTGATGACCTCCTAACCTCGTGTCTGCAATCTGCAGGTGTGTTGCACACAAGTGCATGTATTTGAGATCAAACTTGCAAGTCTTCACAGTAAGAGCTTTCCTTTTGAAATTCAGAGTCTGACTTAGAGTAACTTACTTTTTTTCTGGAGAAATTCAGGTAAATAATGGCAGCATGGTATTTAAAACTCTCTGAAATCAAACTGCTGTCACAGCTGTTCTAAGCAGAGTAGCATTTATCAAATACATGCTCCAGCTGTGTTTTCTGGGTTCTTACTTGAAATTTCCTGTGTGAATCATCTAAGACATGTCCTGACAGTATCACAGAATTATTATCACCTCTAGGTCTGGAGATTAAACAGGACTAACTAAACTGGTGACAAAGAATCCCCAAGGAAAAGTTGCTTTGCTGGTGAATTGTCAGCAGAGATAAAGGGGTGGTCACATAACTACATCTCAGACATCCCATCTCACCCCCTGGATTTCACAGGGAAACAAGCAAGGAGACAGGAAGAAGCCTGTGTTAAATTTCTAATTGCTTGTTCTAAGATGTTTTTCATTACCTTCTAATCTAGTTTCTATCCCAAACCCAGTGTAGCAGATCTAATTGCAATTGTGTTACTCTTTATTTCTACTAATATGAAACTAATTAGTCTGGTCAAAATTTATGCTGGTGGTGTTATAAGAGAATTACAGTATCATTTATTCTGATGTTGAGAAAGGAGGAAATCAGTTACCTCTAAAGTCGGTCTCCCAGTCTCAAGAGCAGCTAACACAGAAATTTTAACACATGGATCTATTACTATTTGCTTGCATCCAGTCTGTGGCACTGTACATCATAGCTACGTGCAGATTTCATGCATTTCTTAAAAATGAACACGAACTTGAGCTCTTTCTCTCCAACTTCTTTTGTAACATCATAAACACATCGGATGTGGTGCCCCAGTGAGGCTTGCAGAGGAAACACCACTTTGTATTTTCTATATTTCAATTTTCAGATATACTCCTACAGCAGCTGGCAAGCTCATGAGATGGATTTTAAGCTTAGATTTTCAAAAGCTGAGAAACACTGGTGCTACTGCTATTATTAGGTGCATATCTTTTTACTGAATTTTTCCCCCTCTTTTTAAAGAACTAGGTGTTTCATAGGTATTTTATAGCCTGCAGTCACACAACCTTCACACAAAAAAGTGTCTCCTTAGTAACAGCTGCCAATGGTAAGTTCTTTCTGATGCAATGATGGTCTTGTTTGAAAATGTGAGACTCAAACCATTTTAGGCAACACTGGGGGGAAATTCACACTGCTGACATTCTGCTGCCTTCAAAGAGCAGCAACGTTTTCCATTTCTCTCACCTCTCTCTGATCGTCTTCTGTCCCTGTTTAAAGTGGAGTCAAGGGCTTACTTTGAACCACTTTCAGAAGGGTTTATTTTTCTAGGGTAACTCAGGTTACACATCCATATCCCTAGAGCCAAAAAAAAAAAAAAAAAAAAAGTTTAAACCTTGTAAGAATTTCATCTTCATGTTCATCTCACTCGCAAAGCAAAGTGAATTTTTATGCATTGGTTTTCTCTTGTCCTGCCCAAATTTGTTTTTAAAAGACTGGGGTAGATTCTTCCTTTTACCCTGGAAATTTTTACCCTAGACAGCCTATAGTTCTCCTTTCAACATGACATGCCCAATTCCCAGACTGTATTACCTACCTGTAACTGAAAGAGACTGAAATGGCAGCATTAATTTGGTGCTTTGCTGAGGCCAGACCGAAGGGGAGGCTTTGCATGCATGGTGGACAAACCTCTGATCATAAGAACAGCCCTGGTGCTGCGGGGGTTCAGATATTTTTTGAAATTTCAGATATTTTCATCACCTACCTGGGGAGGATGAGCACAACAAACTGACCTTTGCTTAGGCACAAGCTGTGTTCAGAGCTAGATAAGGGAGATAAGGGAAGCAGACCTTGTGAGGTGCAATAATGCTTTTTTACCACGTCAGTGTCCTCCCTTACACACCTGGCTCAGGTGTAGAGCTTCCCCCTGGGGAAAGTCTCACATTCACACCTAGGCTAATCTGAAAAAGCAATTTGCAGGAATGGAACTTGGAGGCTTCCTCCCCACCCAGCCCCACACTGCCAGGTACAAGAGCAGGGATGGACGGACCCTGAATATGACACTTGAATGGCAACAGCAGCTGAGGTAAATGCTAACTAACCTATCTGCCTCAGCAAAGATTTTCCTGGATGGAAAAAATATACATACGTACTTGAAGAAGCATCTTTTCCATTACCAGTGAATTGCATTACTCTGAGCAGGCGTTGAGATGGAGTTCAGGCAATTCCAAAAGGCCTGAAATCCTAAAATAGAGCCACTGTAGAGTGCAGCTGGACTCTATTCAGAAACCAAAGAGAATCAAATATATACTAAAGTCCTGTAAAAAATAAGGCAAGTACTGAAGAGATATTCTAGCAAGATCAGTTTACTCAGGTACATGTTTCATTCCACTCTGTTTGGGTCATAGGCGGCATAATGTGTCTGGTTTATCCAGAAATGCTGCAAACAAATGCCAGAACACTCAGACCTCGCCTAGCTGCCTAAAGACTGAAAAAAAAGTGCTTGCTAAGTCTGAGAAGGGGAAGTTGGAGATGAGGGAAGGAAAAAAGGAGATAAACTTTGTGAGAACTAGCAGTCAGTTGTTCTCATGTCCTGTGAAGAGCTCTGCTAACAACAAAAGCTGCTGCAAGCTTGAGAAGGAGGAACTGGGGACTGAAGAACTCTCCTCCAGTATTTGGGCTGCTCAGCGCAGTTCTGTGGCTCAGTTGAGGAGCTGCCAAACAGGGTCAGCTGTACTGTGACACAGAAGGGGCCAACGGGACACCTGGAAATGATGTTCTGTTTTGGACATGACCCTTCTGTACTAACAGTGTCTTCCAGGGGCAGAACTCTGCCAGTGAACACACCAGCTTTGTACCTGAGCTCACCAGTCTGATGGAGACATTGGAGCCGAAGGTGAAGATGAAATTTAAAACATACACTTTAGTCTGGGCTAACTACTCAAACCTGTTTCCATAACAGGCTTTCCATCTGCTTTGCCTTCTTCTGGGTTTTGGCAAAGTTTTTCTTGGGGTTTTTTGGTACAGGTTTATTTTTTAAAAAAAACAAAATTGTTCTCTTTCAGCAAAGATGCCAGAACAAAAGTTATGATTTTTGTTTCATTTAAGTTTTTTAAACAGCGGTATTTCAAGTCTATCCAACTATTTGACAGCTAAAGATACTATAATTATTTTAACTCAAACCATTTTGCTATTTTAATCAAATTAATTATTCATCCATAAGCAGCTTATTGGCTCTGACATCGTTTCTAAGTGATCTCCTTTTAGTCAGTCAGGCAGTTGTTTTCTAACCTAAACAAAGTTACTTTGTAGCTTCAACTCCAGAGAAGCTTGCAGAGTTTATACTGTAAACTGGTTGCCAACATGGGATTTTGGTCTTTGTTGCAGTTGCAAGGTTCCTGTCCATACCCAAACTCAGAACTGGATTCTGGCCATAACAGATTATTTTTGAATCTGAATTTTATTGAATATTGAATATTATTGAATATTTCAGCAGCTTGCTGACCAGTAAGAAAAGCATTTGTGATTGTGCACTGCTGTGAAAAAGAAAAAACTTTTACAGCTTTCCACTAACATATACTCATTTCAGACCTTCTCAGGAAAAGATTTTGTCAATCCTGAAAGTTTTAAAGAGTGAATTTCACAGACCAGAAAATACACAGGTGAATCGGAGGAAAAAAAAAAAAAAAAAAGCTGCTGCTAGCCAACATCATCTTGGGTATAGTTTTGTTTTTAATGTTAGTTTTGTTTTCAATCTTTATGTTCCTCTCTATGACTGGCTTAGAGTTTCCAAGGAGCTGAATTGTTGAACACCCCATGCTTTTCAGCTTTTCATTGTTATGTTCAAAATATAGTAAATTCAGAAGAGACTTTTTTTTTCTTATAAACAAGCATTTTGCATATATTTTAAATTGTACACATGTATTCCACTATGAGTGGATTTAAGACAATTCTTTTTATCCCCAGCTCATTATGAAGGAGGGCCAGCACAGGTCGAAAGTACTTGTCCATTGGAGCAGTCCTGATCTATCAGGACTCTTCTCTAAAATGTGGATTAAATTAACAGCAGAGTAGGATCTCACCTGGATCACTTAATATGCCTTCCCATAAAACCTTCCTATTTGCATAATAGAATTCCTGCAACTACTGTTTTCCAGAAAAATGTCAGAGGGTTAAAATGGAAAAAATGTATTAATATTTTTCTCTTTTATCTCCATCCAACAAATAAAATTTGAGATTGTGTAGAAGAGAAGATTCAGTCTCATTTTGCCATCTAGTGGCAACACTTTGGTTTGCTGAGATGCATTTCAGAAAAGCAAGCTGACGTTAGCTAGAGGTGGGAATGAGTTACTAATTCTTTGGAAAAATTAGTCATTTTTCTACTCAAAATATTAAGAAACCTAGTTACATCTTATAGCAGCACTGCACAAATAGGCACATAGCTAAAACGAGTTTCCATTTGCAGGTACTTGGGTGAGCAGAGCCTATTTCAGTATCCCAGTGTGTTTCATCTGCCTTTATCAATCTGGATCACTAGTAATTTTTTTTTTTCTTTGTGGAATTAACTATTAGTGGAATTCCTTTTGGAATTAACTATTAACTTCTCTTTCTACTTGCTGTTGGATTTTTTACCAGGACAGTAGTATAGCCAAGCAGTTTATCTTCAGAAATATAAAGGACAGCTTGAGGCAGACAGGCTGGACAAGCTATTTCTTCCATCTGTTATAGATAATAAAGTTGATTCAGCCGAAAAATATATAATCAAAATAAGCGATAACTTATTTCGCGACCGGAATACGGCCCTCGATAGCCACAATCAAAAAGGGACAGCACCGAGCCCAGGATCGGCGCTGGGTGAACATGCTCTGATCCAAACTCTATTGCCTTGGATTCCCCAAAGTTCACAAAGCCGCCTTGGTCAGACTAGTTTTTATACTGTTTTTCCTAGTCCGGAGCAGAGGTCTTTGTCTCCTTTCATAGTTCCGCATATTCATGTGGTTTTCTTTCTCTGTATTGGGCTGGACAAAACCATATTCTGGGAGACTTTGATGAAGGCAGGTCTTGGTTTAATAAGCCGGGCATTGAGATGTATCTTTCTCAGCATTGAGATGTATTTTTCCTGATGGCACTGGTTATCTTAATCGTGGGTGCTTGTCAAGTGCTCATCGCTTGGGTGTTCCCTGGACAGTTTTCAGAGCCATCTCCATTGTGCCCACATCTATTTAGTTATTAATCTGGGCTGTCCTGCTTTTGTTGGCTGTTGCAATGTTGTGATGAAGCAATCTGTGTCCTTTCGTCCACGGTTCTCTTTTTGGTTTCTGAGCTTTTTTATTCTTTTATTCATACAAACATTACTTATTCTACATTAATTTACAAACTTACACGAATTACATTATATCATATATTACAAGAGTAACCAGACTTCTTGTTAATAGATCCACTGGGGAGCATTAGAGGTAAAATGACACTGAGTGAGTGCTGTTTGTAAGTAAAAATATGTAGGATCTATTTTAGAACCATTTAGAAGCAATGGAAAGCAGAGATGTAGCCATTCTGGTTATTATCTGTAGTAATGCAACAATATAAAAGCATAGGAATAACAGGTAAGAAAATGTCTAAGAATGAAAGTGGAAGGAAGGATAAGACTAGAAAGATCTCACCACCCGTGGATCCAGTAACTAGACCTGATTGAAGAGACTTGATTGTTGCAATTTTGATATCTGGTGGTCTGAGTGATGGTCACAGTCTTGATCTGTCGGGGTGGGGGAAAGCTCAAGAAACACCAGAGTGAATGGGTTAATATACATTCAGGTTTAGATGGAACACGCGGGTACCTCCCCTGGGGAGGAGAATTTTACACTGTCTGAAGGGTCTTTGATGGTTTATGACCCCCTTTTTTTTTTAAGTCACGACCCTGCCCCTCCCTTGAGCAAAGTTGAGCTGGCTATGCCCCATCAGAAGGGATAAAAGCCTTCAGCCCCAAATGGGTAAATGTCCCGCGAATGTCACCCTTCCTAGGGGGCAAGGGTAGGACAATGGCATGAAAACCAGCACCACGGTCTGTCTGACTTTGTCCCTCATCTGGCTCAAACCCCAGAGCCTCCGGTGCTGGGTGTGCACCCTCCATGTCTCATGCAGATCAGGTTTCGCCACCATGTTGCCAAAAAGTCTCCGGTCCTCGCCCTGGGTCCAGCGCCAGCAAAGCACCGGGGGCCTCCACAAATGGACACGGGCGGTTGTTGAGGCAACAACCTTTAACAGCTCGGTCTCGCACACAGGTAACTCAGCGGAGGCATAGGCCAGTGCACTCCCCGGTGCAGCAGACATTGCTTGAGACATTTCTTTCAGCAGACGTTTCTGACCCACACCAAAATTCGCCTTTGTTAGCAGGTAACGGGAAAAGCAGCACGAAGCCCTCCAGCTCTGCAAGTACGAATAGGTTCAAACCCGGCGTACCTTTTGGGGACGTTGTTATCTGGTCTAATTGCACTGTTCAGGTCTAATAGCGCTGATGATGAGACTAGATGATCTTGAAGGTCTCTTCCAACCCTGACGCTTCTGAGAGTTCGGTGGTGCTGAAGCCCTCGCAAGCAGCCCCTCGCCTTGCCAAGTGAGCAAGGAGGAGAGATGAGGCAAGGTGACGCCCAGCGTGACAAAGCAAGGCCAGACCCCGACGGGCCGGGGCGGGCGGGTGGTGCCGGGTGGTGCCGGGGGTCGGTCCGGGGCGGGGCGGTGCTGGAGGCGGTGCTGGGTCCATTCTTTGTCCGGCACAGACGGCGCGAAGAGCTCCGAGACGCGAGGGGCGGCGAGGAGAAGGTGAGCGCTGTCGGGGCGGAGCGGGGGATCCGCGGCGGGCACGGCTCCCCTCGGGGACACCCTTCCCGCAGGGAGGTGAGCCCCGGGCCCGCCTGGGAGCGCGGCCAGGGCTGGCCAGTCCCAGTTCTGCTCCCAGTTCTGGTCCCGGTCCCAGCGCGGAGCTGCCGCGCCCCGCGCTGCTCCCCGAGGTAAGCCGGGCCCGGGGGTGCCCGGGACCCCCGTGAGCACCGAGGGCTGTGCCAACAGAGCTGGGTCCTGCCTCTCCACACAGCCCAGCACCGTCGGGCCGGTTCCCTGCGCTGGGACCATCGCAGTAGCCACAGGGCCGGGCCACGAGGCGCTGGGGAGGGAACGGGGCTGGGCTTTTGTCCCGCTTGGAGCACGCGTTTCCACAGTGGGGCCCCACTCTCGTTCGAAGCTGGTTTTTAGGCTTCATAAAAGATGGAACCCCTTGGAGGTGGAGAGCTGCCAGCACCTGATGGCATTCACTGTTAGCTGCTGATTTTTAACCTCGACTCTTTCCCGTTGAGGTCTGATAAGGGCCTAGCTCCTGATGCTGGTGAGGAGGGTCGTAATGAATCTCTCCGTTGGTATAAATCACTTGTTACTGAGTTTATTTTGTTTGCTCCAGCATCCAGGGTACTTAGTGTTCCCAGTTCTGTCCCCAGGATAGCTTTCACTCTTTCACCCTTGATGGTTTTGGAGGGTTCAGGTCCATGCATCCCTGCCGACCACCGTGCACAGGGACTAGACCGAAATGGCAGCTTGAATTGCGGAGATACCAACCTGAATTGATAATTCCACTGCTTTGAAGACCATAAAGGATTAAATAGCACTTGTTTTGGCTGGTATATTTGATGGCATAGCTTCCGATTTTAGGAAGTTGTGGAGATAAGATCTCACCGATCTTATCAGGATCCTGGGAGGCAGTAAAATGCATTGTGAAGTTTAAATTAATTTTCGTTGTGCCACAACTTAAAATTGTGGATACATTATATATTCACTAAAACTTTCCTTTTGGTGGAAAGTTATGCTTCACAAATTATAGTTATATTTCTCTCTGTCAAATTCATGTTATTTGGCTAAGCTCCTAAATTTGTATAATTATGGCTTAATCATTAGCAATGGTCATTGAAATGCATTCAGGCTTAAGCATGGTTACAGCCATTACCTCAGTGACCATTACAGATGGAAAAAGTGAAGGTTTCCATCCTGTGGGTCAGGTTTGGTGATTTATGTGCTCAGTCTGGTTTATTCTGGTGCTGATTCCTTCTGTGAGGAGAATAAGCAGTCCTTCAATGGATAACTTGATTTTCAGTGGAGACGTGCTGGCATCATTTCCAGTATCGTTTTCTGAAAAAGTAAAATAATAGAAGTCTTGGAGGGTTTTGCCCGGACCTGTTATTATCCCATTAAAAACGAGGAAGAGCCACTGCGCACTAAATCTGTGTTTTGTACCACTGCTGTTCGTAGTTTCCCAAGTGTGCCCCGAGGTTTAGTCAGTCACAGGCACAGTTTTAATTTGTGTTCTTTTACCATAACAGGTTGTCCTGATTGTAAAGCTGTCCGATGTTCGCCTTGAATGGAAGGTGGAGCACCTCATTCAGGGTTTGCATAAAATGCTCGCGCAGGTCACAGCGATTAATTAGTTGGTGTAAAGTACCCTGAGTATCCCACTCAGTCCTGTGTGGCTACGGGCTCTTCTTCAATAGGCCATTAGCCCATTCTGTGCCTCCATTTGGCTGGGGTAATATGGGGTGTGGAAAACCCATTAAATTCTGCCTTTTGGGCCCATTGTACCTACTTATATGGAAAATGTGAGCTCGTTTCTCTGCTCAGACTAGGTACCGTTGTTCAGGGCCAGTTTGAAGCAAGTTATATTGAGGTGCCATGCTCGGTAAAACCCCATCCTGCCGTAACAGGATCTTCTCTTGTTGGAAATAATACAGCTTTTAAATTTTATTACTAACTTTAGTCAAGGGTTTCTTTCATCTTTGCCCCGAGGGAGGAGAATTGCAATTTTTTAATTCTTGAAAATAATGCATGCTTATATAATTCTTGCCACCTCTGTTTCCTCTGTGGACGTCCTGAATTAGTCTGACACGTAGAATTCTTGGTATCACCGTGAAAATTACTCCATCCCACATCTCACCCATCTTAGTGAGATGTGGGATGGAGTGAATGTCATGATGATACCAAAAATGCATGCAATTAGTGTTGCACAGGTGGGGATTTCCCTGTATTCTAAAATTTCAGTTACACTCCCGCTAATTGTTCATTAAAGGCTGTGTCTTTTAATTTCATCTCGTTTTAATTTCATCTCGTTTTGTAACAGGGCCAAGGATTTGGGCAATCTTTAGGAGATGCAGTTAATTTTCTAATCAACTTTTTCTACAACTTTTGTTTTCCTTTCTATCCTCCTGTAATTGTCTCTGCAGGTGCTGTATTTTCAAGGACAGTGATAACTCTGCTGCTTTACTGCTTTCCAGTTCAGTTGTCAGTTCTAGTTTCTCTTTATAATTATCTTTTTCTGTACTGGCAGGGAACCTTCCACTATCCCAGGTTGCTCCAAGCTCCATTCAACCTGGCCTTGAATACTTGCAGGGATGGGGTAGCCACAGCTTCTCTGGGCAACCTCTGCCAGGGCATCACCACCTTCACAAGGACGATTTTCTTCCCAATATTCAGTGTAACCCACTGTCTTTCACTTTAAAGCTGTCATGATGCTGTTATAGATAGGTAATTTGAGGTTGGTTCTTGCAATTAAGAGGTGAATATTATGTGTATGTTAAAGAAAGTTTTATTGATGTATAGTTATGTTATTGTGATTTGCTATTTTAGATGTTCTCTGTTCTCCCTGTAGTCCCCCTTCCTTCCCCCTGTGTGGTTTACCTTGCCCCTTGCATGGGGCATTTTGGGAGGAGGGAAGCCTTGTCACCAGGAGGCACAGCATAACAGCCCCTGTCCTCCAGTCAAGTTGCAGAAAAGAAGCCTCCACCAATAGATAGCAAAGAAGGAGTAAACTGACAAGGCTTTAGGAGGGGCCAAAGGTATAAAAAGCAGATCGTCCATGTTGTAGACAAGCACGCTGCAGTTTAGTCCCATGCTCCCAGCACTGTAATTTTTCCTTATTCAGTCCTTTGTTGTATTTTGTTAAGGTTTTTAATGAACCTTTGAAATTTTAAAAAGTGAGCATCATTTCTCACAGTGCAGTGGGTCACCCTGGCTCTGTGCTCCAGCTCCCTCTTGCAGCACCAGGCAGCTGCTGCCAGTGTTTTGGCTTTCCAAGCCCTTGCAGGACTGTAGGAAACTTGTTGACTTTAGGCTTTAACAAAGTTGCTGGACTTAGTGTCATGTGGAGCAGGCTTGAACAGTCCTTGGGTTGGGAGTGTTGGGAGGCTCCTCAGGTTCCCTGAGAGCAGAGGTGCTCATGTCTGGCCAGCATCACTGGCCAGCAGTGGATCTTGCAGTGCCCTGATAGGGTCAGGATGCTCCCAGCTGGAAGGCTGGAAGCTCTTTGCTCACACAATCAGCACCATCTCCTTCTTCAGGCATGGACCAACAGAATCACGGAGGTAAGATGTCCCTGCATGCCTGGGAGAAGGAGATGGGCATCGAGCTGGTGCAGATCAATGGGCAGAGGCGCTACGGAGGGCCCCCCCCAGGTATGTCAGGAAAGTGGCTGGGCCGTGGGGTCACCACGAGCACGGTGCCACCGTGTCCCCGTGTCCCCGCAGGCTGGGTGGGCGGCCCCCCGCCGGCCGGCACCGAGGTGTACATCGCCAGGCTGCCGCAGGACATCTACGAGAACACCCTGATCCCGCTGTTCCAGAGCGTGGGGAAGCTCTACGAGTTCCGCCTGATGCTCACCTTCAGCGGGCTCAACCGGGGCTTCGCCTACGCGCGCTACGCGTCCCTGCAGGAGGCGCGCAGAGCCATCGCCACCCTGCACCGCTTCCAGCTGCGCCAGGGCTGCGCCATCGTCGTCTGCTGGAGCACACAGAAGCGCGAGCTCGTCGTCAGCGGCCTGGGCGTCTCGGTGAGCCAGCAGGGGCTGGAGGCCGGGCTGCGGATGCTCACTGAGGGGATCCACAGTGTCACCCTGCACAACAGCCCCTACCAGGGACAGGCCAAGCTCGCTGTGCTGAAGTACAGGTCGCACGAGGCTGCTGCCCAGGCCAGGAAAGCCCTGATGGAAGGTGAGTGGTGCTGAGGGATGCTGTTTATTCTGGTCTTCCTGGTGTTTCCCACCTCCAGGCTTGGCTGCAAGGTGACTTCAGCCTTGAGGCACCCCTTGCTGTCTCCCTGTGTCCTGTGGGATGCCAGCTGTATTGGTGCAGTTGATTTCTGGCAATCCTACTGGTGGTGGGATGAAGGGCCTGCTGGAAGTCTCCAGGAGCTGCCTGCTCAGAGCAGGAGCATCACCAGTTCAGGGCATGCATAACATTAACGAAGTTATTAAACCTTTCCAGTGGAGCTGCCCAACCCCTCAGTGTCTCTTAAACACTCCTGATGGAGCTGCTCAATCCCTCTGAGCCCTGTCCTATGATTGCAATGCCCTGATGGGGACACACTTCCCAGACATCCAGCTGGGACTTCCAAAGTCCTGGTTTGTACCCATTTCTGCCCCAGCTGAGGAACATTTGGCTTTGGTATCTGTTCACTTTGGCCCTAAATTCAAGCTGCCCCTAAAATCCTGGAAATCACTGTGACAGATGGGATGGGGATGGAGGGTAGGTGAGCATCTCCTGTCTCCTAGGGAACCTAAGGCTTGGGAAAGCAGGGATCAGGGTGGACTGGCTGGACCCCCAGCTGAAGAAGAAGCTGCAGCTCTGTGAGGAGGAGCCATTGTCGAGCTGGCTGCAGGGAGGCGAGGGCCTGGCACTGCCCGGGCAGGTGGCCCCGTCTCTCTCGCTACAGACTGTGCTGGGGAGCCTGAACATGCTGTGCTGGAAGTATCGCCTGAGGACACCCATGTTCTTGACCAAGTGTGTCCAGGTGAACCCCAATGGGTGGAAGAAGTTCTTGTACCAGGTGGTGATCCCAGGATGCGACGTGGTCATCAGTGGCTTCACGTGGGTCTTGTCGGATAGGCTGGGCCAGAGAGAGCACGACAAGGCCAAGGTGGCAGCAGCCCTGCATATTCTCCAGCTGTTAAGCAAGGCCTCGGTGAGTCCTTGCACAGCCAACTCCCTGCCTTTGCCAAAGTCTTGAGGTGTCTCCTGGGAGTGTGGAGCTTTGGCATTTCTGGGGCAGGGAGGGACCCAGGCTGGCTGCTAGGGCTGAAACACTGTCACCTCTGAGCTGTGGGTGGGATTTCTGTTTGGAAGCACAGGGTGCTAGAGTAAGGGGGTTTGGGGGTGAGGACAGAGCCTGACGCTTCCCTTTCCACTGCAGGAGAGGTGCCAGTGATGTAGGCAGCCACACTGCTGAAGCCACGACGGAGCCTGAGCCCTGCTGGGCTCCCGGCCCTGTTCCAGCACTCCTCCGGGATGTCTGCATCGGTTTTGAGAGCTGGCTCTGGAGGATAAAGCTGCTGTCCTGTTCCGTGGTGGCCACCTGTCCCCGGGCTGCTCTTGAGTTGGTTCTCGTTTTGGGTTGTTGTTCCTGCCAAGTTTGGCTTGTTAAGCTGGTTTGTGTTGTGTTGGAGGGGCAGATCCAGGAGAAGCAGCAGCTCTTGAAGGAGCTGCCAACAGCAGATGCCATTGTCATGAATTCCTCTACTGGCATTCCTGGTTCCTGAGGAACAGCCTCAGGGGAGGACAAGGCCACACACAGGGAGTGTGCAAGTGGTCACAGACGTTCTGTGGGCTGGCAGAGCTGCTGTGTGGGGAGAGGAGTGCCTGTAACCTCTCTGCATCGTGAGGAAGCAGCTGTGGGGTTGCCAGCTGTCCATGAATGATTCCTCAGGAGTGGGAGGTCAGGCCACATGTTCTTTTGGGATTAAAGAGTTCTGGAAAGCACCACCTGTGTCATGTCATCTTTTCCCCCTTCATCCCCAGCTCCTTTCTGGTCCAGTGCATCTCGGTGCTCTCCCTGCACACCAGGGAAGGCAGGGGAAGAGAAGGGTGGGATTTGGAGCCTTCAGAGCCTGGTGGGCCCATTGTGTGGGAAGCAGCATTCCCTGGCACCTCAATCTCTGTTGTCTTCTACCCTCTGGGCTCTTTCTGACCAGCTTTTGATACACCTCAGGTTCCTCCTCCAAGTGCCTCTTGATGTCCTCCCCAGGGTCTTTTGGTGGACCTCTGGGACATGTGGTAGCACTGTGTTGGAGGTTAGGGTTTTTCCTTTTGTTTTTCTCTGTCTTAGGGAAGTTTCCTGGTTTTGTTGCTAAGGAACAGTAACTATTCCAAGGGAGGCTCCTGCCTTCCTTAGCAGACACCTGTCTTTCAAACCAGGATACCCCTTTATGCTCTCCAGGCACTCCAGGTGTCTCTCAGTTTTGTTGATGGCCCTGCTCCCATCCCAACAGATGCAGCACGAACCCCTGGGCCAGCAGCACCTGAGGGCTGCAGTTGGTGGTCCAAGGGGTCGAAGGCAATGCTGGGGATCAGCTGGGGAATGTGAGCCACAGCCAGGAGTAGAAATCCTGGTGGAACTGCACCAGATCCTCCAGGTTTCCCAGCAGGTGGAGGGGTTCCTCCAAGGGCCTCAGCCACAGTGTCCAGCCATAGGTGATGCTGCTCCAGGCCCTGCTGCCCACTGCTCATCCCCAGGGAAGAACCCATCCCAGGAGGAGTCCCTGTCCCTCTCCCCCTCCCCACTCATGGCACACGGATGCACATCTGGACCCGCCAAGTCTCTTGGGCAGCCGCCAAGTGCCATCCTTCTTTTGGAGATTCCCCAGGTCCAAGAGTCTTTTGATGCACTCTAACTTCTTTCTTGCAGTCCCTGGAAGCCTGTCTGTCCCTCCTGGGGCACAACAGGAGTCCTTGCCTCATAAGGATGAGCCAAACCACCAGCACAAGGCACTGGGAAGTGAAAGGCACTGAATTTATTCCTAACAGAGCTAAAGTCTTAATTAATTAACAAAGGGTAATTGACCTGCTGGGACAGCAGGGCAGGAAAGGGATGAACACGACACCTGGCCATATTCCCCCCTCTCAGAGTCCTCTCATTCACCAGGGATGTCCAGTCACGACCCCTTCCCCAAAACCCCTCCAACAGGGGCCCTCAGCCACGCTACCCCATCTCAGACCCCCCTTAGGGATCCTTCCCAGTCCCTCTCACCCCAGCCATGTGCCTTCATCCATAAAGGCCTCCCCTGCTGGCCCTGTCCAGGCCCCTCCGAGGTCAGGGACACCCCCTCCGGCAGGACCCTCAGCCTCACCATCGCCAGCCTGTCCCGCCCTCCGGGGGCCACTCCCGGCCCCTCACAACCGCTCCGACACGCGCTGCCCCTTTAAAACTCCAGAGTTAGCCCAGTTTGACTGGCAGCCCTATTAGCCAATCAGAACGCCAGCGCCCTGCCCGCCGACACAGATAACAGTACAGCGAGGCCACGCCTGTGGGCGGGCACTCCCTGGGGCTTCGGCTCTGATTGGCCGCGCCCCGCGAGACGGACGCGCAGAGCCCCGCCCCCGCGCAGGGCGGGGCGGCGGCGCTGAGGGGGCGGCGGCCCCGGCCCCGCTCAGTCACTGTCGCTGTCTCCGCTGTCACTGCCCGCCTCCGCCGCCGCCTCCTGCTCGGCCTCGTCCCGCAGGTCGGCGAAGAAATCCTCCCCGCTGCCCAGCGCCTTGCTGCTAAGGGCCCGCAGCGGCCCGCCCTTCTTCTTCTTCCGGCGGTAATCATCGACCACCATGGAGCCGAGCGCCGACACGTCCCAGAACTTCACCTTCTGGTCGTGGCCGCTGCTGGCCAGGAGCTTCCCGTCCGCGGCCACGGCCAGTTGCTCGATGGGCTCGCCCAGGTGCTGCCCCACGCAGCCCAGCACGCGGTTCGGCAGCACGTTCACCGCCCTGGGCATGGCACGGGGCACTGAGGGCCCTGCAGCGCCTGGAGACGCCATCGGCCCTCCTGTCCTGTGTCCTGGGCAAGGCTGATTGCATCCCACACCCTGCTCATCCCACCCCTTACCATCCCATCCCACCCCTTACCATCCCACACCATCCCATCCATCCTCCACAATCCCTATCCCACCCTCTCCCCATACCACCTCACCCCATCTCCAGCCCACTCTTCTCCCCTTCCTATCCCACCACCCTCCCCTCCCCTCCCTGTCCCATCTCACCCTCCCAATCCCTCCTGCTCCCACACCCTTCCATCCCTCACCATTCCCCTGCACCCCACCCCACAGCTCCCCTCCCCACCGCATCTCCTGACCTGATGACTCCGTCCAGGGACCCCACACACACAATGCTGTCCGTGATGGGCACCATGCAGTCAATGGTCTCTGCCCTGAGTGCAAAGCGGTCACTGGCGGCCCCGAAGCCGTCCCAGTTGAAGAGGTAGATGGTACCTTCGCTGGAGCCACACGCCACCTTCCTCCCCCTCTAGGCATGAGGGAGGGCAGTGAGGCAGAGCAGAACAAAAAAACTCGGAGCGAGAATGGGGCTGTGGGATCCTGCTCCATGCTGGGGAGCAGTGCCAACCTTCATCAGCACCACAGACGTCAGGTCCCCGTTCTGCGGCTCCGAGAGCAGCTCAAAGCGCCGTCTCTTCACGTTGAAGACACCCAGGGTGCCATCACCACTGTGGGAGGTGGAAGAGACACGTTGTGAGCACAGGACATGACACAGGGCACTCCAGCCATGAATGGACGTGGGGAGCGTGACCCCAAGACCATGAAACCCTCCGGTACCTGGCTGTCAGCAGGATCTTCCCGTTGCCATCCACGGTCATGGCACTGATGTATTCCTCCTGCTGCCGTGCCTCCAGGATGGCACTGCCCCTGCGCAGGTCCCACACCTTCACTGCCCCGCCGTCATCGCCCGTGGCGAAGATGTGGTTGTCGATGGGCAGGACGCAGTTGAGGGCCGACCTGCAGAGACCGCGGCCCCTGGGTCACGGCTCCCGGAGCAGCGCTCCGGGCTCTCCCTGCCCGGCCCCGGGCTGTGTGGAGGGAAGGGGACAATGCCCCAGCCGTCCTGCCCAGAATGAGCCTCCTGTATGGACTTACTCGTGGGCCTTGGGGAAGCGCGTTTCCAGCCGTCCCTCCTCCGCGGTCAGAATGTGGATGGACTTATCCTTGGACACAGTGAAAAGCTCTGGAGAGCCGCGTTAGTGCCCCCCGCCCGGCGTCCCCCGGTGCCACCCCACGTCCCCCGCACTCACTCTGCCCGTCCTGGGAGAACGCCACGTCCCGGCACGACTTGAGGTGATGTCCCGAGGACCAGAGCTGCCGGTTCTCCCCCTCGGTGCAGGAGTACGAGTACCTGCCAGCAGCGGGAGTGCTCGCCGGGACCCGCGGGCGGCCGGGCAGCCCCGCCGCCGATGCCCAGCGGGTCCCAGAGCCGGGACCCCTCCCCAGCCCCGGCCCCACTCACAGGTACACGTCGCCGTCCACGTCCCCCGCGGCCAGCAGCGGCCGCGCCGGGTGCAGCGCGATGGCGTTGGCCGTGGCCTCCAGACAAATGTCCTCGGGGGTGTCCCGCACCCGCGGCTCCCGCGCCGCCGGCTCCGGGGACTCCGGGGGCTCCTGGCGAGAGCGGGGTCGTGGGACCGGGGCCGGCAGCTCTGGGGTCCCGCAGCCCCACGCGTACTCACCTCCTCCATGGCGGCCGCCATGTCGTTCTGCTCGTTTGCATGGCCACGCCTCTCATTCGCATAATCTCGCCCCTTTGTTTGCATGGCACCGCCCACCCGCGTTTCTCCAGCGCTGCGGGCCCGGCTCGGCCCGGCTCCGCTCGGGGCTCCAGGCTGCAGGGCCCCGTGACTCCATTTCACCAGGTCGCTGCGCACTCGCCTCCTGTGTTCGTGTTCTTCAGCGCTTCACCACTGGGAGAGCCACGGGCTCCTTAATTCGCACCACGAGCTCCTTAACTCACACCATCATCTCCTCTCTCTGCTCCCAGGGGAGGAGGTGGCCAGGGACCAGGTGGCACTTTGCAGGGTCTGGGGCCTGCAGGGCCCCCATAGAGACCCCAGCCCAGACAGGGACCACCAGCAGCGCCCCTGCCCGAGGGGCCGGCCCAGCTCCTTGCTGGCCCTGGCCTGAGGGAACAGGTTTTGCCTGGTGCTGGCTCCATCACACACACCCAGAGCAGCCCCAGCGCTCTGCCAGCGCTCAGAGCAGCTTGCACAGCACGTGCTGTACCCAAGCTCAGGGACTCCTTTCTTCCCCCTGCCCTGAGGTACAGAATGTTCAACTGGGATTATAGCCCCCAAATAGACCTGTTAATTTTATCCAGGGATGCTGCTTCCACCATAAATGCACTGAGCCACAGTCTGCCCTGTCAGCACCAAGTGTGCCTAGTAAGTAGAAGAGTCCTAGCATCCCTGTTGCTCCAAAGGAAGCTGGAAGGTGGCCAGGCCCCTCCTCTCTGCACAAACAGATGTTCATACACAAATTTAATGTGGTTTTATTAAGACTACAACATTTACACAGCACAGGCTCTACAGCAAAGAACAGAGGGAGGGAAGAGCCCCCAGCCCTGAGCAGAGTGGACAGTGTCTGAGGCAAGGAGAGCACACCAGCACACTCTAGGAAGGCAGCTCCCAGCAGGCCAGCATCCAGGAGAGCGAAGAAGAAACACGGGAGAAATCAGTACTTGGGACGTTTCACCTCAACCCTGGAAGAGAGAGGGGCAAGAGAGTGGTGAGGATGCAGGGCAGGCAGCTCTACCACCCTCCCATGAGCAGTGACATCCAGACTTTAACACCACAGGTGGGGAGGCCCCAACCGGGCCCCTGCAGCTGAGCCACAAGCAGAGACTACTGTACTTACCCATCAGCCTCCAACTTCTTCCTCTTCTCGATGATCTGCAGAGAAAAAACAAAATCCTCTTACCCACAGGGAATCTGGCTGCTCACAACTACCAGAGGGGCTGGGGGGTGCCAGATACACCTGGGGAGAGCTGCAGCCAGGCCAGAGTGAGCTGAAGTGAGCTACAGCTGGAGAAGCTCAGCCTGTTCACCCTTTGCTCCTTTCTGGCCACCACAGACCATTGGTTCTCACCTTCCCCAGCCTACCCCATGCTGCTCACCCTGCCAGGACAATTCTCAGCTCTGCCAGCTGGCAAGCAGGGAGCCACTAAACATGTCCTGTCCCCTCCATTCCCCTTTGGATGGCTCCAAACTAACAGTTTTGGGCACATTCATCTGCTGCACAGACCAGAGCAAAAAGCACCTGACTGGGGCTGCTCCCAGAACAACAGTTCCAAATAGAGCTCCAGACACCTCTGCAATGCTGAAGCCCCAAGTATTTGGCTGATGCTCTTGCAAGGAGCAAATGCAGCTGTAGAGAGCTGGATGCTCTCACACAGGCTGGCAGCATGTGGCTGGACTGAAGAGCCATGGCTGGGGCAGGAGGACAGGACGGGGTGGGGCTGTCCTGGCGCAGCAGCCCCAGCCCAGCTCGGGCACTCACCGCGCTGATCTTCTTCCACTGCCGGTCCAGCTCCGCCTTGTCGTTGGTCTCCTTGAAGCGGCGCGTCTTGCGTCCCTCAGACATCTTGATGCCGTACTGGAACGCTGCCCTGGAGGAGGAGCAAGACATGGCTCAACACTCACAGGGGATCCACAGCCTGCCAGAGGGAGGGATGCATCTCCCCAGCCCTGAGCTCATGCTCCAGAGCTGGCCTGAGCCCCCAAAAGCAGCAAGGTGTCC
Organism: Muscicapa striata striata; assembly: GCA_030060385.1. Classification (NCBI taxonomy): domain Eukaryota; kingdom Metazoa; phylum Chordata; class Aves; order Passeriformes; family Muscicapidae; genus Muscicapa; species Muscicapa striata. The sequence goes on along the minus strand of JAREIS010000050.1, from coordinate 4,574,015 downwards.
TCAAGAGTGACATTAAGAGCAAAAACAAACCAGGGCCAGGACCCACAGCTCCTCCTCAGGTTCTCACAAGGGAGCCCCCAGCTTGCTCTGAGCTGCCCCAGCACCAGGCTTGGCCAGCATGGCTGCCCCACCCAGAGCCCTCGCTCAGCCCTTCCCGAGGGCAGCACTCACTTGGGCAGAGCCTCTTTGTTGTTCATGTACTCGCTGTACTCCTCCTGCGTGTCAAAGTCCCAGCGGCCCAGAGGCCCCTTCTTGTTACCCTGCAGGGAGAGAACAACTCAGAGCAGCTCCTCAGTTGCTGCTGGGGGGGGCTTCTCACACAGCCCTGCACCCCCAGCCACAAGGCTCCATCTCCCACCAGAGATGACCTTGGCTTCAGATCCCCTCCCCAAGAAGTTCCAGATTTTGTGGAAGAGGCAGTCAGAACAGAGTAGCATGCCTGTCAACACCCCTGGGTCAAGTGTCAGTGACACCTGTTTGCTCCCTGACATGAGAGGGAGCAGATCAGCAAACCCCAAATCTCACTCAGCACACAGCTCCAGTGCTGCTTCTTTCCCATGAGATCCTCTCAGCTGGCTCTGGTGCCTACTTTGCTAGCTGCTCCTAAAGGCTGGTGCCAACATACCTGATCCATTTTGCTGTAGTCCACCTCCTCATCGCTGTCCACAGCCATATCATCCATTCTGGGGAGAAAAAAGCAAGGAAAGAGTTCAGAGTGAGTCCATGAGATGGATCAGGACCTTGGAGCTGGTGGGAGTCCTGTCTCATGCCCTCGGACCAAACACACTCAGTTCCAAGACCAGAGGGAAATGGCCCCAGCTGCAAGCCATGCAGGTGACCTGTACTACAGGGCATCCAAGGTTAGAGATGCTTCCACAATGACTCTGCAGGCTGAAAGATGTTCCTCTTCCACTGAGGGAAGCCAGAGCTCCACAACCACATGGATTAACAGAGAATGCAGCAGATTCCCAGCCATCTCAGTCTCCCCCTGGCTCTGAGGGGCAGCAGGCACCAGGCAGCCACTTACAGCAGAGAGCAGCTAAGAAGAACCTGAAGCAGGCTCAGATGGTTTTACCAGTCAGCTGTTGCCACAGACAAGGCCAGGCTGCTCCCCACCAAGTAGTGAGGCTGATGTTCAAGTTCTTGCTACCAGAAAACAGCAGCCCCTCAGCACACCCTGCTCCCACCCCACAGCTTCCTACTGCTCCTTACGTGGCAGGGTAGCACTCAGCATAGCTATTGGACATGCCAAAGAAGTCTCCCAGCTGCTTCTTGTCTTCTGGCTTCTTCAAAGTGGCAGCAGTTAAGGAAAGCACCACATGAGCTGAGCCTTACAGCTGCAGGCTGGGCACAGCCAGCTGGAAAACCCCCTCCTGCCCCAACACAACCAAATCAGGGAGTGCAGAGCTTGTGTTTGGTGTGGGAGAAGCAAGGCTTGACCAGCATTTCCCTGCTACCAGGTGAGGCAGGACAGCCCCCCAGATGTGACTGCGTCTGCAAGGGCAGCTTAGCCCCACAGCCAGCCAGGCTGACATAGACAGTAAAGGATATGCCTCTGTTCCTTCCCAGCCAGCAGCTCCAGCAAACTTCTCATTGATGGACTTGATGAGCTCCTTGGCTGAGCCAGGTCCTGGAGTAGAGAAATCAGCAGGTTAAATTTGGGAGGAAGAACAGATCACTGCAGAACACTGGGGCTGGGCAGAATCTCTGTGGGACACAGTAACAGGAAGGTAAGCTGCACATGAGGTATGAGAGGAGGAGCAAACCAGTTTGGCACTGAAGGGGTCAGCTGATCCCAGGAGACCTGGACTCTTACAATAGTTTGTCTTGGAAGGGATCTTGAATCCCACCTTGTTCCAACCCCCTGCCATAGGCAGGGACACCTTCCACTATCCTTAGTTTCTGCAAACCCTGTCCAACCTGGCCTTGAACACTTCCAGGGATGGGGCAGCCATAATTTCTCTGCGCAACCTCTGCCAGACCTCACCGCCCTCACAGGGAATAATTTCTTCCTAATATCAAATCTACATCTCTTCTGTTGTAGCCAACAGAATGGTTTTAAAACCATTCCCCCTTGTTCTATCCCTCTCAGGTACCCACACCACTTGACTCACCTTTGTCGATGTCTGTGGGCTGCAAAGAAGAGGGAGAGAGAGTGTCAATGAATGAATGAATCAATCAATCAATTACACAGAGCTGAAAAACAAACCCAACAGGCTGGTGCTAGTGCTGCCTCACTTGCTGAGGGACAGGAGAAGCACATAGCAAGCGCTGGGGACAGACAGCTCAGCAAGAGCTGACACTGGCATGTGTAGGGGCACAACCAGAGATACCCAAAGCCCCCCAACCCCACAAAGGGCAGAGCTCAGCTCAGGACAGTCCTTCACGAGCACAGACTCACCTCATCATCAGCCTTGGGCTTCTCAAAGTAGCTGTGCCTCTTCTTCTCCTCCTCGCGCTCCCGGTCCCGCTCCCTGTCCCTCTCGCGCTCCCGGTCCCTGTCACGTTCTCGCTCCCGGTCCCGCTCTCTCTCCCGGTATCTCTCCCGCTCCTTGTCCCGTGGCATCTTGGCAGTGGAGGGCACATAATCCCCAATGTCTTCAAAGATGCTACAAGTGGAAAAGAGCCTGGAGTTACATGTACTGCAGGAAGAGAGGCCAAAACCACATCCTTGTGACCTGGAGCACACAGGACCAGCACCAAGAGCTAAGGACACCAGATACAGAAGTGGTTTCCACATCTGCCAGAGGCATCACTGCACTTCTACTCCCTTCTGCTGCAGGACCTGAGCCTTGTGGTCCAGAGCAACAGTGAGCCCTCACCTGTCTCAAGTCTGAAATCCAAACCAAAGCCTGCCTCCAGCCTTGTCCTACAAACCACAGGTCCAGCAGTTCCAAACTCAGCCCTCTCTAAATGTGGTGGGCCAAAAAGCCATTCCCTAAGGGACAGAGGTGTGACCCCATAGCCTGAGGGCAGGGTGGCACTTACTTCATATCAGCTTCAGGAGGCTTCTTCTCATCCAGCTTCCCTGCAAGGACACAACAGCAGTGAGAGCCATGTCATCCACTCTGTCCCCTGTGCTGCTCCCCTGTCCCTGTCTGGATTCCACGCTGCAGGAGTGGCAAGCCTGGAGGATGTCACATCATATCTTGCCCCCTCAGGAAGCCATTATGTCCCTCCCCAAGAGGGGACAATTTCCCCAAGGAACTGAGGAACTAGGGAAACTAGAGCTCACAGTTCCAAATTCCCAGCAGCCTGTCCCATGTGTTCCTGCCTTCAGGACACAACTCTCAGGAAACCACTGTCTCACAGCACAGGCGACCACAAACCAAAATACATCCCATTCCCTTGGGATATGCTCCAAGCACTAAAATCCTACTACTTGGCTCCTTCCACCTCCTACCTTTGTCTTTTTTCTTGAGCTTCTTGTTGCGGGTGCCTTGCCTGAGATAGGAGAGGATCTGCGTGAGCTTGCTGATGACAATGTCATTGGTGGTCAGCGTGGTCTGTGCCTGAAAGGGAAATCCACAATGGAGCATCCTGCTTCCTTGGCAGGGAATCCCTCTCAGAAAAACCTGCTCTGGCCACCTCAGAGCAGTGAAGTGAAGCAGGCTGGAGAGCAGCTGGGTACCTCCATGGTGGGGCAGTCAGCCTTGCTGCGGATCAGCGTGGTGGGGATATCAGTGTCAGCGTATTCGTCATCCAGATCTACCACATAGGCCATCCTGCCTGGCAGGAACAGCTCGTTCCGCTCGTAGGTCTTGTTCTTGAACAGGATGCGGTAAATGTTGCGGCCTGGACAGAGGGAAAAGTGTGGGAAAGCAGAGGACAAGCCCATACTGAAGCGTATTTAGTTTATCGGCAATATGAGAATCGCCTCCTAAGGACACACTTCCTCCAGTCCTCAAATTCAGGACTCTCCCCCTCCAACGGTTCTCATTTCTCCATTCACTCTCCAGGATTACTCCCACATTCGCAGCACAAGGTGGAAAACAGCCACATCCACACAGACTTACCCAGCCGGGTCTTAAATTCAATTTTGTTCTCAGGATCTTCATCTTTCCTAAACAGAAACCCAGAAGTATTAGAGCCAAGTGAATGGCTCCTCTGCAACCTCCTCTCTGGCAAGCAGCTGCACTCAGGAAAGCAAAATACTCAATCACTCACTTAGTTTCTTTCTGGGGCTTCTCCATCATTTCCTCCTCTTCCTTTTCCTTGCTGGCAATCTCAGCCCGTACCTGGATGCAGAGTAAATCCACACATTACAGCCCAACCCATGCCATTGCTGCCCACCTGTGAGCCGCATCACATCCCCAGCCCAGCAGCAACCCTTCCCAGGGAGGGAAATCCTCACTGCCAAGATCAAGTGCTAACACCCACCCCATGTATCTGTGGGAGAAGACAGGGCAAGAGCAGCATGGTGATATCTGCACTCACCTTCTGCAACAGAGCAAAGTCCAGACCCTTCACCAAGTGAGTGTGCTCCATGTCACCACCCAAGAACTTGGACTCCTGGATCAACTGTCTCCTCTTCTCCGCAGCAGATTTATCCCTGTGCAATGAGAAGGGAATCAGGTCAGGGCCAGCCCCCGCGTGCCAGCCTGGCGAGCCCAAGCCCCAGCACAGCCACGTACGCCTCGGCCGTGGGCCCCACAGCCCTGTAGTTGGCAGTGGTGCTGATCAGCTCTGTCTCCTCATAGTCCTTGTTCACTCCATCTCTCCTCTCCTTGGCTCGATCCCGGTACTTCTCGGCCAGTTCCCTCTCACGCTCGATCTCCTGCTGCCGCAGCTTTGCGTAGTAACTGGGGGTGGGAAACAGCTCAGGGTTAAGAGTGACCTGCTCGTGTTTTTGAGGTCAGGTAACAGCCCCTGAGGCCTCACACACCCGTTCTGCTCCCAAGCCCTTCCCCAAAAACACACTAGGGCACCATGGGACACAACAGGCCTGGAGGAAACTGCTATACTGAGGCCAACTAAGGACGAGCTCCATCCTCCCTTCCAAAGGGAAGGGGTCCAGTGCAGTCCTGCTGTGCAGACATGCCCCAAAGCACACAGTGATCAGTGCAATGCCCCACCACTGCCCTGCTCTCTGAGACACCCACAGGGCCTCTCCTGCTTCTTCTGGAGGTGAAGCTTCAGCCCCATCCTACTGCTGCCCTCCCACAGCTGCTCCCACAGCAGTGACAGTTCCTCAGCCTGAGCTCTTTAATAATCCACTCAAGGCACTCTTTGGGAACCCAAGAGATAAGAACTGCTTCCATGGCCAGGACATGATGTATAATGACAAGTCCTGCTGTATCTCTTTCCCCACTTACCTTTTCTTCTTCCTCCTGCGAGCAGCTGGATCTTCATCCTCATTGTACTCCCGGGGCATCCTGGAAAAGGGTGAAAAAACAACATGTACAGTCTGCAGAGACACATGGGTGACAGGTGGACAGAACAGTCCCTCAGACACAGCAGAGCACTAGGGTGCTCAGAGATGGAACAGAACAGTCTCTCACCCTTAATTTCCCCCTAATTCCACACTGTTGGCAGGGAGAGGAAGGGAAAAGATTGATTTCCGCCAAACCAAATCTGCCTCCTGCACAAAGTGTCTTAACAGCCAGGAAGCCTCACTCTTTTATTTACAGCAGCCCTAACCCACCTGCTTCTCCACTTCCCACACTCTAATTGACAAAAGCCCCTGTAGATATTCCCCTGCAGAGCACAGGGGAGAGGGTCAGCTGGGCACAGAGCCCCAGAGGGAAAGGGGGCATGGATTGTCCCATGGATCTTTGAAGCAGAGCCCTACTCACTCATGGTGGCGAGATTTGGAGGGTGGCGCAGATGTTGGCGCAGCCCGCGGGGTCATGAGAAGCTTCCTGAAGTCTTCATTGGTCAGCTTGGACCTACAAGGGAGGGAAGGAACAGAAATCATCATTCCCAAAGAGCTTTGGAGGAGGAGCAGGTCCTGTGTGACTGAGATGGGCACTAGGTGCATGTGGAGGGTACCAAAGGCTGGAGTGCACCAATGACCAGGGAATTGGCCTGGGGACCCACAGTGCTGCTCCAGTCGCAGCCCAGTGCCCCAGTGCTGTACTCACTGGTGGAAGGAGTGCGAATCGTCCACATCGTGGCCCTCGGGGGCCAGGGGGTTGGAGAACGGCTCATCTAGGGGACAGGAGAGAGAGAGAGCTCAGACACTGCCTGCACAGCTTCACACCCGCGCAGAACCCAGGAGGGGGACGGCGTCCGCCTGCAGCTCCGAGGTGGATCCCAGCCCGTTATCACCCGGGCCGGCCTCGCCAGCACGCACAGGACACGGGGGTCCCGGTGCCACTGCGAGAGCCACCGCCCCCTGCTCTGTGCCTTCCAGGGGCTGTCCCAGGGCCTCCCGAGGGTGTGCCGTCCCCCACATCCCGGGACTGCCCCTGCATCCTCTCAGCGGCCTGAAACACCACACGGCCGCACTCCCGGGGCGCACCCGGTGTCAGTCCCCGCGCTGAGGCTCAGCCCCGCCGCACCCCCGCGCAGCTCCTCATCCCTGGGCTGCCGCGGGGTCCCAGTCCGCCAGGTCCCTCCCCCGGCTCCGCGGGCTGTGGCCGCTCCCGTCCCCCCGCAGAGCTGTCCCTCGCACCGGGACCGGAGTCCCCGCGGGTTCCCCCGGCTCCTCCGCGCAGTGAGGCCTACACCGCCCCCTCACCGGGCCGCTGCCACCCGCCCCGCCCCAAGCGCCGCGACAGCGCCCGCGCGAGCCAAGTGTCGCGGCCCCGAGGATGCCCGGGAATGCCCCGCGTCCCGTGCCCCGTGCCCCGTGTCCCCTGTCCCCAAACTCACTGTCGCGGTCCGGCATCACTGCGCTCCCAGCTCCGCTGCGCGGCCCTTCCGCTCAGCGCTGCCCTCCCAGCACACCCCGCGGCGGAGCGCTCCCATTGGCGGGTGCGATCAGGGCGGGCGCTCCCATTGGCGGGTGCGGTCACTGCGGGCGCTCCCATTGGTGGACGGAGCACGGCGGGCGCTGCGATTGGCGGAGGGACCGAGGTCCCGCCCCCTCGCTGTTGTCCGGGCAGGAAGATGGCGGCGGCCGCTGTGAAGAGCATCGGGGGCGGGCTGGGCCGCGGGCTGAGGGAGCTGCGCATCCACCTGTGCCAGCGCTCCGCCGGCAGCCGCGGCGTCAGGTCAGCGCGGGGATGGGCCGGGACGGGGGTGCTCCTCTAGGGGAGCGAGACAGCCCCGAGCTGAGCCACAGGGACGCGCCTCCTCCTTCCCTCCGCAGGGAATTTATCGAGCAGCACTATGTGACTCTGAAGAAGGCAAATCCCAACTTCCCCATCCTGATCCGCGAGTGCTCCGGTATCCAGCCCAAGCTCTGGGCTCGGTACGGTGAGTAGGGGGTGCCCGCCGGGAAGCACCATGGAATTGTCATGGGGTGGTTCGGGTTGGGAGGGACCCTAGGGACCCCCAGTATTTATGGGAGGGATCAGAGGGAGGGCAGGGGTGGAGAAAGGACAGACAGAGGAAAACGGGGACGGGGAGAAGCACAGACTGTCTGCGTTAGAAGCGATTTTAAAGCTCACCCGCTGCCACCTCCTGCTGTGGGCAGGGATACCGTCCCCTGCACCCGACTGCTCCCAGCCCCGTCCAGCCTGGCCTGGGGCACTGCCAGGCTGGGGCAGCCTCGGCTCCTCTGGGTGAGTGCCAGGGCCTCCCACCCTCGCAGGAATTTCAGCTGTGGCTGCACTGGCTGGTCAGGGGTTGCATGAGGGATGCTGGTGGAGGGAGCAGCTGCCCTGGGGGCAGGGTGTGGGTTCCCTTCAGGGAAGTGACCCAGGGGAAGCAGAACGGGCCCAGTGCTCAGCAGGAGCTTTCCAGCCTCTGGCTGTGATCTCCCACCCCATTCACTGCACAAAAATGTGGTTGTTTTCCCTTTATTTTCACTGTGTTCTCAGTGAAACAGGAGAAGGGAGCAGAAAAGCCCTGCTAGAAAGGACTTGTTTTCTTCAAGGGTCATCTGGGCTGGTAAAGATTCAGTTTGAAACTTTGGAAAAGATGCAATGACTCTTTCAGCATAAGTTTCCTAGTGTGAGGACACAGAGCAGGGGAATCTCACGTGTCTGGGTGGGACTAGCAGGGAAATGGAGCCCCAGGTCAGCAAAGGTCAGGGCAGCTGTAGGAGGAGTTTTCAGGCTGCTTTCCTGAGGGCAGCACCTTGCCAGCCCTTGCTGGGATGAGGCTGAAGGCCACAGGGCTGCTCTTGGATGTGTCTCTGCTTAGCCAGAGCTAACAAAAGGAGACTGGGAAAGGAGGAAAATAAGAAGGTGGAAACAGTAACTTGGGCACATGGGACATGGTGAGTGTGAAGGGATGGTGACATCAGTGCCCTTGCACCAGGAAAGGACCCCCACACCTGCCCGCTCTCACTCTGTCTGTTTTCCCACAGAGTTTGGGAAGGAGAAGAGCATCCCACTCAACAACCTAACTGCAGATGAAGTGGGCAAGGCCCTGGAGAGTGTTATGAAAAGCCACGCGTGACGACCGACAGGAAATACACACATGCTGGAGACTTGACTGATTATCTTTAATGTCAAAGATGTATCTTTAATTTATCAATTCATAAACACAATGTGCTTACCTTGAGCTTGGTGGTGACTGAGAGCCCAGGGAATGGCTGATGCCATTCACCCCTCCCTGGCACAGGAGAGTCTGTCCAGGCTGCACCTCAGCTCTGCCCCTGCTCCAGGCTCTGGGGAGCACTGGGCTGGTGCCCAGGTGGTGACAAGGACCAGCCCCCCAGTGCAGCCACCACTGGGCACATCAGAACCCTGAGCAGCCCTTGGGAAGCTGCCACAGGCTGAACAGTTAGTTTATTCCCCCTGAGACTGGCGAGGCCTAGGAGAAGGCAGCCAGTGTGGCCTGGCAGGCACTAGGGGCTCCTGGGGACTGCCTGACCATGTCCAGCAGTGCCTGTGCCCGCTCTTGCAGCTCTGGGGTGCTCTGGTGCTGCTCCAGGGCCTGGTGCCCACCTTGCCTGGTGAAATCAGCAGCAGCCTGTGTGAGAGGAGAAGGGTGAGAGCTGGCTGGGTGCCACAGTTGATCATCTCTGCCCAAGCCACCACATCCCAGGGAATGGGGCTGAAGGAATTCCCCAGAGCCCTCCCAGACACTGCATTCCCCATCCAGGTAAATCCCACCATGCTGATGGTTGGTTAGGAAGGACTTTAAAGCCCATCTCATTCCCACCCCCTGGCATGGGCAGGGACATCTTCCCCCAGGTGCTCCAAGCCTCGTTGTGCCTGGTCTTGGACACTTCCAGGGATGGGGCAGCCACAGCTCCTCTGAGCACCCTGTGCCAGGGCTTGCCCATCCTCACAGGGAAGAATTAATTCCTGTAATCTGCAGCAAGTGAAGCAACCTCAGCAGGACCAAAAGAAAATTTGGGGTGGAAACAATCGTCCCAAACACCAGTCCTTGCCAATAAGAAACTGCAGACACGAGAAGGGCTTCCACCCTCTGCATCACAGTGTCCCCTTGGGCAGGGGCCTGGGTGTGAGGGGTGGAGGGTAGCGTGGCAGTCACTGTTACTCAAATTGCAATAATTATCCCCCTCCACAATAACAATAACCCCCACAGTAATCACTCCCCATGCCCTTCAGTCTGTGCCCTGAGCTCTCCCAGCTCTCACCTGCGGGCAGTGCAGGAAGAGGAGGTGCAGCAGCTCCAGGCACTGCCCCACGGCCTCGGGGTCGGGGAGCGTGAGGAGGGGCAGGAGGCGGGGCAGGAGGGGCTGCTGCAGCAGCCGCTGGCACTGGAACGCTCCCTTCTCTGCAATGTTGCACAGCACCGTCAGGACCTGAGAGGGAGAGGGAGCAAGCAGTGAATGCTCCATGGGCTGATTCCCAACAGGCTTAGGAGGGCTCCCAGCCACTCCCCACAGCATGGAATTGTGCAATGGTTTGGGTTAGAAGGGACCTTAAAGCTCACCCAGTCCAACCCCTACCACGGCCAGGTACACCTTCCGCTACCCCAGGCTGTTCCAAGCCCTGTCCCTTCTCTGGGCACCCTCTCACCACTCTAACAGGGAAGAATTCTTCCCAATATCCCATCTAACTCTGCCCTCTGTCAGCGTGAAACCATTCCCTGTTGTCTTATCACTCTTGCCCAAAGTCCCTCTCCACCTTTTTTTCTAGTCCTGCCAGGTGCTTGCCCACAGCTAAGTGCCCACCAAACCACTGGATTTGGAATGCCTTCCCCACACCTCCCCCATGACACTGTTCATCCCCATGCCAGGCACACCCAGCCTTGCCACCCACCCCTGGCAAGGTCCCCAGTCTCCTAAAGCTCTGGGGTCTTTCAAAGGGAAGTGGCAGGAGCCTTCCCAGACCTGCTCCAGGGGCTGGGGCTGACCCCAAGTTAACATCTCCGTTGGGACCACTCATGCTGGAACAAGGCTCTGCCAAGGGTAAATAGAGCTGGAGTGGCCTCAGGGGAGGTGGCTGGTGACTGCCACCACACAACACCTTCTGCCAAGCTGTCACTGCTGCCCCATCCACCCTCCAACTCCAGCACTGTCAGTGTGGGATTCGAGTTCCTGAAACTCCAGCACTTCCCCACCATTCCCAAAGCATGGGGCAAGGTTTACCAGCACAGTGGCCATCTGGGAACACGTCAGGAGCTGCAGCAGGGCCGGGAGCAGGTCCAGGGAGAGCAGAGCACAGCAGAAGAAGGGATCATCCGCTGGGGCGGGCAGAGAAGGAACATGTGAAAAAAACCAGGGCGGGTCCCAGCAGTGTCCAGCTGTGCCAGCACCCCATGGGACACTCACCTGTGAGGTTGTTGAGCAGCCAGAGGCACTCCTGGACAAGGAAGGGGTGCTGCTGCAGGAAGCACTGCAGGATGAGGAAGAGGGCAACAAGCAGGCGCCCGTCCTGGCCCTGGCCCTGGCAGCCTGTCTGTGCCAGCAGGTTACTGAGACACCGCAGCACGGGGCACACGAGCTGGGACAGAGGGACACACCAACCCCTTCAGCTGAGCACTGTCCCCACAGCAATCCTGAGAACAGCCAGCACCCTGCCCACCTCTCACCAGCTCCAGGCCCTCGGGAGCATCCTGGGGGATTTGGGAAGCCAGGTCAAGCAGGAGCGAGGTGAGGGCAGGCACAGCCCCCAGTGCCAGCAGAACCATATTGTCTTTGTGCCTGCAAAGGGAGGGACAGTGCAGTGCCCTTGGAGCTTGGAGAGGGGAAACTGCCACATCCCCTCACCAAACAACAGGGCCTGGAAATTCAGAGTGCTCTCCCGAACCATCACAGGGCTTACTTCATGTTGGAACAATGGCTTCTTTCACACTGGAATAGCAGATTTTTTTTTTTCTGAGCTTATGAGAAAATTTAAAAGCCCATAAAAAACATTAACTTAGTTATCTGTGTGGGTCTGGAAACAACAGCCCTGAGCCATTCCTTGGCTCCAGTGGCAGGCAGGGATTGCTGGCACAGCCCAGATGGGTGGCCCTGGGCCAACCCCACAAGTGTGAGGATTCAGAGAGCTCGCTTTGGGAAGTGTGGGGGACAGCTCCAGGCATGGGGAAGCAATTTGGGACATGTCAGAGGACTAGAAACAGCCTCCTCAGATGTATCACCCACTACCACCCTGTAAAGAGCTCAGTGATCCTGCGAAGAGCACATGTGCTCAGGTAGGAGAGCTGGGATACCCAGGATGGCTGGGGAATTGATTTCCCAAGGGAAAAGGACAGGCAATCCAGATCCCCTGACAGGACCATGAGCCTTTGTGCCTCTGTTTGGCAGTCCCCAGGGAACTCAAAACGAGGAGAACAATGCATTTACCTACAAATGATGTAGTGGAGACACCATGCAAACTCCACGGCCGCTCCCATCCCAGCCTTGAGGCCGGAGCAGACCAGTCGGAGCATGTGCTGGGGGAGAACCGAGTCCAGGACCAGGCTGGGGCACAGAGCAGAGAGCAGAGTTAATGCAGGCACAGGCAGGACACCAACAGGGAGACACCAACCCTGGCCACTGAGCTGCTATACCCCAAACTGGGGGCCACAGCACCCAAACACACACCTGGAAGGGACTCTAAACCAAGGGCTGCAGCCTTGGGCTCCCCCTGTCCATGGCAGGGCCTGGGCATACTCAGGACATTTTGACTGGGGTCATATTTTTGGCACTGGGGGCTGTCAAGTTGATCTTTTCCTTTGCAAGAGCAACACAGCCAGAATTCCCTGCAAGCCTTCCCTGATCCATGCTGGCCTTTACTGAAATACCAGAGCTGTCTGCTCAGATGAGGCCCAGGGAAAGGAGCCAAGCCCTGCTCCCTGATCTGCATCAAAACTTGCACAGTTGTGGCAGGATTCTGCCCTGAACTATCAACGTCCCTGGGATGGGGAAGGTGTCATGTCCCCAGCACACAAATCCCACTCGAGGCCCCGGGGCCCTGGTGCAGGGCTCAGAGGCTCAGACTCACGGGATGATCTCTGTGGGGGCTTCCTTGGCTTGGAGGAGCTGTGAGAGGACATAGCCCACGCCTTCCAGCACTGCCTCGTGGGGGGACTGCAAGCAAAGAGAACAGAGCTGATCCCCCTGACAGAGCCAGGGTGCCAACCAAACCCAGCTGAACCTGGAGAAGAGGGGGCACAGAGGGGACCAGAGAAAACAGGAGCCTGTGGCCACACCAGAACCGAGCTGCCCCTCCCCACATTCACTGGGCTTAGCCCAAACACAGAAAAAGTCCTGGGTTGAGCATTTGGACCTGCAAACCACAGCCCTGCTGGACCCAGGCCAGGCAGAGGGGACAGGGCTCCCTGTGCTACAGACTGTGCCAGGCAGCCACTGGATGGGGGAGATTCAGCTGGAGAAGAGCATAAGGTGGTGAGCTGAGCCCTGAAAATGAGCACAGGGGAGCCCACCAGTGACCGTAATGCTCGTGGGAACAGCTCCCTGCAGAGCTTCCCCACAGCTGGAAGGAGGGCTGGTAGCCAGGAAAGTCTCTCCAGGGCACAGCAGAAATGTGGCTGAGCTGTTTCACCCACCTGGATGCAGGATGCCAGGACTGGAATAATGCCCTGAGGCAGCAGTTGCTTCCTCACAGCCTCACTTTCTACTACGAGGTTCCCCAGTGTGTACAAACACAGCTCCTGCAACAACACAGGGGAGCAGGAGGTCACTCTGTGGGCAGCCAGCAAAGCCTCAGGTCCCACACACTGCACTGAGCAAGGCAGGAGCTGGCCTTGGAGGGGAAACACAGATGGATGGTGCTAGACTCTCCAGCTACCCCATTCCCAGCTCAATTAGCTTCAGTTCATTCTTTTTCAATCTGGCTGAAGTTGGGATCTGATCACTCCCACTCTGGAGGTTTTTCAGGCTTCTAATTTCAGGATGGCATTTCCCTGAGACCCCTCTGGTTCTCCTGGAGTCTGCCAGCGTGCTGCATTCAAATGGGATCAGCACCTGGAGTCACTGCCCACCTTGCTCCTTAGCTCCTAGAACTCAGTTACCCCACCATTGGGGCAGGTCATAACACCTGGGCACTGGAACAGTCCTGCTGTGATGCCAAAATATTTTTGCTTCCAGAAAGCCCCTTCTCAGCAGCACTGCCACGTGAGCCACATGTGACAAGAAGAGGTCAACACCAACCACACCAAAGGATTCCCAGGTGCCAAGGCCCTGGCAGACATGGATCTCACCGTGAACTCCAGGCTGTGTCCCGACAGGTAGGTGAGCAGGTAGGAGGTGACAGGCAGGCACGCCTCGGCCACTGTGGGGACACTGGAGTGGGACAGCTCGTGCAGACAGCGGGCAGCCTCCAGCTGCAGGTCAGCCAGGCTGCTGGTGAAGAGCCCCGTGAGCGTCCGGATGCTGCCGTCCAGCCTGGGGGATCCAAAGGCTGCTGTCAGCTCCCACCCAGGGCCACACACCAGCTCACCCCCACCCATGGGGGCTCCTGGGGACGTGCCCTTGGTAACAGCAAGGCTGACCTGACAAACTTCTGCTGAGTGTCCTCGTTCTGCAGAGCCCAGCGGAGGCGGCCGAGTGATCGCTTCCTGTCCTCCGAGCCCCTCTGCACACCCCTGAGCAGCTCCAGAACCTGGCCAGGGAATTCAAAGGTGGGTGAGCTTCCAGCACTGCCAGCATTAAGATTTCATCCCGTTAATCCTCGAGGAAAAGGAACCCAGGACATAAAGATGGGCACAAGGAGCCTTAACTGTGTCTGGCAGCAAATCAGAGCCATTCCCAAACCCACCCCTGCCCAGCCTCCTTCATATACTGAGCTGGGGAAGACTCCCCAGGACCCCCATTGCCATGGAGAACATCAGGTTCTTCACCTCCTCCTCTGAGAGTGGGTCTGGCACGACGTCTGCTCCATCCCGTGCCCCCTCCTCGGGCGCGCTGTCCTCCCGCAGCAGCCGCTTGCTGACCAGCTGCTCCTGCCGCCGCGCCTTCCTGAGGGCTGCCAGGGCACCAGGACACGTCACCACGGCCCAGGACACTGCTCCATCCCACCCAGGAGCCTCATCCCTCCCTCAGTCCAGGGAGGAGCTGCCCATTCCTCCTTGGGCAAGCTTGGAAGGGATGCACGAGCAGGGACTGCAGCTGGAGTTAGGGGTGAGGGTCGGGGCACACAAAGGGTGAAACCACTGCTGGGATAATGGGCTGGAACACGGACAGGGGCCCAAGGACCAGCTGGAGGGACCTGAGGCTGGATTTCACACGGGACCATAATGTCATTAAAGTGGGAAAAGACCTGCAAGATCATCAACTCCAGCCTTCTACTGAACACCACCACGACCACTAAGCCATGCACCAAGTGCCCCATCACTTGGTTTTGGAAAACACCTCCAGGGATGGTGACTCCAGCACTGCCCTGGGCAGCCTGTTCCAATGCCTGACCACCCTTCCCATGAAGAAATTTTCATCAATATCCACTCTGAGCCCCTCCTGGCCCGGCCTGAGGCCGTTCCCTCTCCTCCTGTCCCTGTTCCTGGAGCAGAGCCCGACCTGGGGCTGTCCCCTCCTGTCCGGGACTTGTGCAGAGCCACAAGGGCCCCCCGAGCCTCCTTTTCTCCAGGCTGAGACGTAGGCGAGCCCTTGGAAAACCCAAACAGCGGGGGGATTGTTGAATAAACTGCGAATTCGCGGCACGGGTTAAATGTGACGCTCTAAATCGCTCCCCCGAGCGGGCAGCGGCTCCGACCGCATCCCGGGCGGGGCGGGGATGGAGGCGGCCAGGGCCTAGCTGGAAGGTCCCTCCCTACCACGGGGGACCCCCAAAGCCCCGGCTGTGCCCGGGTCCCCCAAAGCCCCGGCTGTGCCCGGGTCCCCCAAAGCCCCGGCTGTGCCCGGGCCCCGGCCGGACCTGCCTCTCGCTCCCGCCGCCGCCGCCGCAGCTCGGCCGCGCTGTGCCCGCCGCGCCGGGCCCGCCGGCGCCACATGGCGGAGCGGGCCCGCAGCTGAGGGAGGAGAGGAAAGGGCCGGGCCTGGGCGGGCCCGGGGCGGGGAAAACACCATCCCGGCCCCCCCGTTCGCACCCCGCTCCGGGCATGGGCAGCGTGCAGCCGCCGGGATGGGTGTTGGTTCTGCTGAGACCGAAAAAAGTCCCCGAAGATTCACCAGAAATACAGAACGAGGTGGCTCGGTGCTCCGGCACCTTCCGCCGTGCCGTGGGGACCGAGGGGCAGAGGAGTTCGTGCTTCCCCAGGAAGGTGTTTGGGGAATTTGCGGCTGGAGGGCAGAAATTAAAGGTATCAGCCCCGGATCGTCAAAATGGGCTGAGAGGAGAGCTCAGAGGGCAGATGTGATTTTCCATCGTGCGCTCAGCAGCAGTGTCATGAAATTCCAGACCCATTTGGGTGGGACGAGATCTTAAAGCTCATCCAGTTCCAGCCCCTCCACCACGGGCAGGGACACCTCCCACTGTGCCAGGCTGCTCCCAGCCCCGTCCAGCCTGGCCTTGGACACTGCCAAGGATCCGGGGGCAGACACAGCTGCTCTGGGTACCCTGTGCCTGGTCCTCCCCACCTTCAGAGGCAGGAATTTCTTCCCAATATCCCATCTAACCCTACCCTCTGGCAGTGTTAAGCCATTCCCCCTTGTCCTGTCACTCAGTGCTTTTGTCCGAATCCCTCTCCTGGAGCCCCTTTAGGCACTTTAGCACTCCCTTGAGCCTTCTCCAGGCTGAACAGCCTCGTCTCCCAGCCTGTCTACACAGCAGAGGGGATCCAGCCCCTGGAGCATTTCTGTGTTCTCCTCTGGACTTGCTCCAGCAGCTCCATGTCCTTCTTGTGCTGAGGAATTTCATGTAACCAGAGGATGTAGAAAAGGAATCATGGAGTTGCTGAGCACCCCTTCAAAACAGTCCCAGAGAGCAAGGGACCCCACCCCAGCTGTTGTGGCACCAACGTGTCGTGCCACATTAATAACAAGCTGGGAGTTGCACTGTCCAGCCATACAGTTTCATCACCTTTCTGAAGCCCTTCCTGAATCCAACATATGCAAGGAAATCTGGGAAAGAAAAAAACTGAGAGATCACAGAATCAAAGAACCATTCAGGTTGGAGAAGATCTCCAAGATCATCGAGTCCAACCTTTGATCACCACCTTGTCAGCTAGAGCAGAGCACTCAGAGCCACATCCAGCTGTTTCTGGAGCACTTCTGGCTCCTTCTGGTGTAGGAGTGCTCTGTGCAGCTTCGGGCTCCCTGGACGATGGGTGGGAGTTGTGCCATCCCCATCCGACACGAAACACAGGCACTTGGGCAGGGTCTGGATGGCAGGTGTGACAGTCCTGTGCCCCTCTGCACTGCCTGCAGGGTGCGCAGCCTGCGGGGAGCCTTGAGGCACAGCAATACCCGAGTATCTGGGCGGGCTGAACCCCAAAGTGCACTTGTGGAACCTTGCCCACGCTCAGTTCCATCACCATTCTCAGGAAAGTGAGCAGCGCTACCACTCCGGCCACAGCCTTTGCCAGCCCGCAGCCGCAGGGAAGCGAAGCAGAAGTGACTTGGGAGGCTCCGTCCTGCCCAGGAAGCCAGGGCTGTGTCCGGGAGCCGGGCTGGAGGTGTGAGCCCAGCCCCGGCGTGGGGACCCGGCCCGGGCAGCGCCAGCCGCGGGAGCGGCAGCTGGAACAGCTGGAACACAGCTGGAGCACAGCTGGAGCACCGCGGGCGTCCGGCGGGAGCCGGGGCAGGATCGGTGCCGGACGGAGCTGAGCACTTGGAGCCTTTGGCACCCCAGCCCGGGATTTGGCAGCAGCTGGAGGAAGCAGAAGTGGAGCAAGGAAACTTTTGGGTGTGAGCTGGCTGGTGAGTCACTAGACAAACCCACCCGGGGTCCCAGAGCGCTCGGTGCAGGTGCCGGAGGAGAGAGAGCTGCTCCTCGGGAGGGTGGAGCAGCCCCGCCACGGCACGGACAGGTAGGAAGAGCTCCGGCCTCGGTGGGCTTTGGGATGTGGCCAAGGAAAGCTGGGGCTGATCGGGGCTGATCAGAACAGCTCAGAGCAGGAGGCTGGACTGGGGACCCCAAAGATCCCCTTCGAGCTGAGTCAGCACATATTTAGCAGCCTTTAGTCTTTGCTTGCTGCTGCTTTTGCAATCTGGTGATTGGAGATCAGACTCTATCAGCTGACCGGCTTCTGGTGCTGACAGGGATGTGTTCACACCTTCAGGGGTCATTTTCTACCACCCCTTGGGGGGCTGGTCATTAATCAAATCGCTGGGTGAGAAAGGAGAAAACATGAAGCCTCTGTTGCAATTTCCTGCCCCAGATTACAGAGGAACAAGCAGAGCTGGGGCTCTCCCTAGTCGAACTGACACATCTGGCTTCACTGTCTGTAACTCCGCATTTGTAGTTTCTCCAGGCATTTCCTGGTCGTTTAGGAGTGGGAGCCTGCGGCAGGACAGTGCAGGGGCTCGGGAGGCTCCGTGCTGAGGGAAGGGTGCCACAGGCGCCACTCCTGGGGGTTTGGCTGCTGGCCCGAGCGCTGCCCCAGTCACGGCGCAGTGGCCGGGCGGGTGCAGGAGGCATGAGGGCAGTGCCCTGTCCTGAGGGGTGGCTCTGCAGGGCTGAACCTGCCCAAGCCATCCCTCCAGTCCGGGTCAGAGCAGTCCCTTCAGCTGCCATTCACCGTTTCTCCTCCAGTTTTTAGGTTGTTCACCATGAGTGTGGCTGTGCTGCTGCTCCTGGGGCTGGGGCTGTTGGTGGCAGAAGGCAGAAGAGACAGGTGTTTCTTCAACCGCACTCAGGAGTACTGTGTGTGCTACAACCTGTCTGAGGAAACCAGCAGCAGCATCATCCAGTGCCTCTCAGCAACTGTGGTGGAGTTCCAGGGTGGAGATCTGGAGAAATACATAGCCTTCCCCATCAGGGACCTGGACCCCTCTGCCATTGAAACTCTGGGCTCCCTTGTCATCCAGAAAATAATTATTGGGAATGTCCGGGTGCCTGAGATACTCCTTGCCCGTGTGCTGAGGTTCTTCTCCTACACCCATGTGCAGGAGCTGGCCTTTGAGAGCTGCATTTTCCAGGGGACAGGCAACTGGAGTGCCATGGATGGCCAGACCTTGCCCATAGTGTCCCTGAGCTTCCAGAACGTGACATCCTCCCCGCTGACGGGCCATGAACAGGCCTTCTCCAGCCTGGGCAGGTGGCTGGGGACCCTGCAGGAGCTGGCTGTCACCGGCTCCCGTGTCACCAGCCTGCCCTGTGCCATCGGGAAGGTGTTCAGAGCCCTGCGCTCCCTGAGCCTGGCACAAAACAGCCTCGGGGACGGGAGCCTGGCCCCTGCCTTCTGCCAGGGAGCTTTCCCTCGCCTCCAGGAGCTGATTCTGCACCACAACAGCCTGAGCTCCTACCACAGCGTGTGTGAGGGCGTGGGGCTGCTGCTGGAGCTCCGGCACCTCGATCTCAGCCACAACCAGCTCATGGCAAACTCATCCTCCTCCTCCTGCCAGTGGCCAGCATCCCTCCGGCATTTTAACCTGTCCAACACTGGCTTGCATGAAGTGCTGATGCCGTTGCCTCCCAACCTCGAGGTGTTGGACATGACCCACAACCACCTCCGTGCTCTAGATCTCCTCCTCAGCTCCCTGAAGAAGCTCTTCCTGAGTCAAAACCTGCTGCAGGCCGTCCCCTCCATCAGGAATTACCCCAAGCTGGACACCCTTCACCTGGACAACAACTCCATTTCGGAGCTGCCGAGGGATGAGGTGAAGCTCCTGGGGCGCCTGCAGGACGTGACCATGGCTGACAACCCCTTCAGCTGCTCGTGCTCTGGGGCAGGGGGGCTGCAGGCTCTGGCAGCCTCGGGGCACCTGGGGCAGGGCTGGCCCGGGCAGTACAGGTGCCAGTCCCCAGCCCAGTTCCAGGGCTGGCAGGTGGCACAGGTGCCGGTGTCGGTGCTGCGCTGTCACCTCGCCGCCCTGGTGGCCCC
Source organism: Muscicapa striata striata (assembly GCA_030060385.1). Lineage (NCBI taxonomy): Eukaryota > Metazoa > Chordata > Aves > Passeriformes > Muscicapidae > Muscicapa > Muscicapa striata. The sequence continues at coordinate 4,554,599 of JAREIS010000050.1, read as the reverse complement.
ACTCTGCGTCATCCTCGCCCTGCTCACTGTGGCTGGGGCCGTGTGTCTGCTCAGGAGCAGGCCCTGCAGGAGAGCCTGAGGGGCACCAGGACCCTTCCCACTGCTGCTTCCCCCAGGAATGCTCACAGGGCCCCGTGCTGCTGAGGGGCTCTTGGTGTCCCCAGGCTGGGCTCCCCGGTGGAGCAGGGCTGTCCACAGGGTCACCCAGACAAGGTTTGGGGCACCCCTCACTTGGAGCCTATGCTCTAACCCAGAGCCACACCCTCCCGTAGGGGATTTCCCTGTGGCCAACTCCAGCTCCCCAACACACCCCCACTGTCCCTGCCATGTCACCTGCCCTGGACAAGAGTTCAGCTCCATCATATTCCCACTGGTAGTGCTCAGATGCCCCAAGCCTTGCTGGGGTCTGCTGGTCCCTGCCCAGACACCCCCCCCACACACACCTTTTATCCCCCCCAGTCTGGCCACCCGTGGAGCCTCCATGGCGCCTGTGCTCATCCTCTCTCTCCTCACCTGGGGCTATGGCTGGGCCAGGATGTCAGGTTTGGCAGAATGCTGCTTGGCTGCTCTTCAGCCTAATAGAAAAACTGAAAACCCACAAAAAACAGGAAAATGAGTAAATTAAACACCCCTGCACACAAATGCTAATGAGCTGGAGCAGCTCCTTATACCTTGACCTGAGGCACTGGCGGATGAGTCCAAGTGGGACCTTGAGGAGGTTCAACCAGAAACTTTTTAGGTGATAAGAAGAAAATGGGTTAATTCTGGGTTATTCAGAGAAAATCCCATAGTAAGGAGAAAATGGATTATGGGACGCTGAGGGAGAGCCTGGGAATGCAGGGCTGAGAATATTCTGAGGAAGGGGGTGGATGGGGAAGGGACAGGCATGGGAAAATGGGAGTGGGGGAGAATCATAGAATCACAGGGTAGTTTCATTTGAAAGGTACCTTAAAGATCATCTCATTCCACACTCTGCCATGGGCAGGGACACCTTCCACTATCCCAGCTTGCTCCAAGCCCCATCCACCCTGACCTTGGACACTTCCAGGGATGAAGCAGCCACAGCTTCTCTGGGCAGCCTATGCCAGAGCCTCACCACCCTCAGGGAAGAATTTCTCTCCAAAATCCCATCTAACCCTGCCCTCTGTCAGTCGGAAGCCATTCCCTGTGTCCTGTCACTCCGTGTCCTTGTGAAGAGAAGGGGCTGGTGGCAGGCAGCGCTCACCTGGCCAAGCCCTGCTCTCCTTCCCCAGGGCCTGTCCTGCCTCTGCATTAAAGGCTGTGCCTGGGCGTTTCCTGTGTCCCTCCCTCTCTCTATTTGGGCACAGGTACACATAACCTGCAGGCAAACACAGCCTGGGCTGGCTGGGGGTGGGGGAAACAGAGTGTGGGAAGGACCAAGAGCAGGAGCTCAGGGTCTGGGCATGGATCGCGATGGGCTCGAGGTCTGCTGCATGTCCAGGGTGTGTCCCTGCCCGAGGTGGAGGGGCTGTGCCAGCCCTGAGCAGCCCGAGGGGAGGGTGGGGCCGTGCCCTGGGCTGTGCAAGGGTGGCTGGTGGCTCAGGGTGTTGGCTCTGGTGTGCAACAGGTTGCCCCTGCACCTTGGGGATCCTGGGCTGGCTGGACATGGAACAGGGAGCAGCAGCTGCTGGCTGGTGGAGAGGAAGGAGAAATCCCTGTCTCCTGAATCCTAGACTTTGCTGTCCCTTGGGAGCACCCACACGGGGCTGTCTGCCTGGTCAGGGCCACTGAGGGGGATGTGTGACCATTCCCAGCAGTGCTGCCCCACAGGGACTCCCTGGGAAGGCTCACACGACCCCCAAGTGCTGGTGAGGGGCTACTGGAAACCCCAGTCTGGGCTCCCTTGTGGAGCAGGGCTTTCCCCCAGCATTATCCCACTGTGGCTTTGCCCAGCCCAGCTGGGGAACCCCTCAAAGCTCCCTGCCCTGCTCTGTCCCAGGGCTCCACCCTCCCAAGGGGTTTTTCCTTCTGGCCACCTCCAACTCCCCCAGCCCCAGCATGCCCCTATTGTCCCTGCCATGTCACCTGCCCTGCTCCTGATGGAGCCCCCGGTGCTCCTGTTCCATCTGTTCCAGGTGAGGGAGTTTGGGGGGCACTGGTCTCACTCTGTACAGGGAGCAGGCAGTCAGAGGGACACGTGTGCATCTGCTCCTCCTGCTCAAAGCAGGGTTGGGGGTGTCCTGGGCTTTCTCTCCTGGCCCCCATCCTCTGCATTTCCACAGACAATGGGGATCCTCAGCACTGGCATTTCCTTCTGTGCTCTCTTGCTGTGACTGATCTCCAGTGATTCTGTGGTTTGTGTCACTTCTTGTGACAGCCTGTCCAAGGTCCCTCATGTCTCAGCTGAGGCTGGCAGGGATGTCCCTCCTGGAGCTGGGAGCAGCCCAGTGGTGTGAGTGGCTCCAGGCACCCACCTGCCCCTGTGGTGCCGCTGATTCCTTGGCCAGCAGAGCTCAGCCCCTGGAAGAGGGTGCCTCCAGGCTGGGTCTGGCTCTGCCCACATGCATCAATAATGCAGGAGAACCAGATCCCCCAGGTAACCTCATCCCTGCCCTGGCCAAACAGCAGCTCACTGGTGGCTGCTGCCACACTGCCCATGGACGAGGTGAGTGCTGTGTTGGGGGATAGCCCAGGCTGGCTTGAGGGACCTGTCAGGGGCTGCCCAGCTCCCCGGGTCTCATCCAGCTCCTGGTGGTGCTGAGGGTGTGGCTCCTTCTCCTCTGTCCCGCAGGCTGAGCAGGATGTCAGTGTGCGAGCAGCTCTGGGACTCCACCAGGCAGCAGGTAGAGCTCAGGACAGCCCTGAGCCTTCCCCTGAGCCCCCACACCAGGGAACAAGGGACAGGGTGGCAGCCACAGCTGTGGTGGCACCGGGACCAGTGGCCAAGCTGGTCCGGGCAATGCTGACAGGGACAGGGTGTCCTCCCCACCCTGGTGGCTCTGAGTCATAGTGGGAGGGCTCAGGAGTGATGTGAAGCCCCGGGATGTGGCTGCAAGGGGGGCAGGACAGGGCTGGGACGGCTGGGGGTGACCCCCCACATCATCCCACACTCGGTGTTTTCAGGGCCGGGAGAAAGCTGGGTGGGCGACAGCAAGGATCCCCTACAGCTGCTCCTCGCTGGGAAGGAGCCCCAGGTGAGAGCTGCAGGACGGGGACATGCAGGGTCCGAGGGTCCCTGGGGAACCAGGGGGGAGCCAGGACTCTGTGTCACCTCCTGCCATGCCTGGGACCCTGATGGGAGCTGAGCTCTTGGGCTGATCCTGCCCGACACCCCTATGGGCCCCTCCCTTGCAGGGGACTGCTGGGGGCTCCCAGAGAGCAGGGGAAGGGAGGGGGTCTCCCCTCAACCCTGCCCATGCCAGGCCCTCTGTGTCACCCCTGCCATCTCCATCCCAGCGTGCCAGGGGGTCTCTCCTCACCCCTGCCCATGCCAGGCCCTCAGTGCCACCCCTGCCATCCCCATCCCAGTGTGCCAGGGGGTCTCCCCTCAACCCTGCCCATGCCAGGCCCTCAGTGCCACCCCTGCCATCTCCATCCCAGTGTGCCAGGGGGTCTCTCCTCACCCCTGCCCATGCCAGGCCCTCAGTGCCACCCCTGCCATCTCCATCTCACTGTGCCCAGTGCCTCCTTTGCCCTGCCCTGGTCATGCTGGGATAGGGGAAAGCTGAACATTATCCCCCTCCCTCACTCCAGGAGAGCTCCCTGACTGTCGATGGTATTTTCCACTTGGATGCAGGACAGGTACTGAGAGCCCCAAGTCCTTCTCTGTCCCCAGCCACATGAGCCAGGGCCATCTGCACCATGCTGGCTGTGCCATGCTGTGGCTGCCATGGCTGTGCCATGCTGACCCTGCCCTGCTGGATATGTCTCTCCTTCCAGGAGAAGGTCCTGGAGTTGGCAAGACCCCAGCTGGCCCTGGTTCCCCTTGGTTACAGCATGTCCCTGCTGCTGTGGGACCCCCATGGCCCTGGGACACAGCTGCCCTTCCAGAGTGTCATCTGGCAGGTGAGGGCACAGGGGACAGGTGCCAGGGAGAGGGGACAGCACAACTGTGGCTGGGCTCCTGGGCCACAAAACAGACCAATTCCACCGGGGAGGGGCTGAGATCCAGCCACAAGTCCTGGGAACCAACAGCTCCCAGCTTGTCCACAGGTGATCAACACCATCTTTCAAGAACTGGAGGCCTTGGGGGATGGCACACAGAGCCTGCAGATGGTCAGTCTGGTCCAGGTAGGGCAGGAGGAGGGCAGGATGTCCTGGCATGAGGGTCCCAGTCCCTCTCTGCCACTGCCCAGACCCTGCTGTGCCAAGAGCACATATTGCTCTGTACTGGCATCCAGTCCTCGCATCCAGAGGGTGCCAGGGATTGGAGACCTTTGGGTCCCAGGTGTTCTCTTTCCAAGATTTCCCAGATATGGGAAGCCTTAGCAGCCCACAGACCACTTCCCAGGCTCCAGCAGCATGGTGGGATCAGGGGAGCCCCTTCCTGCTCCCATCACAGCTGGGCTTTCTGGGCCAGTCACTGCTCCCTGTGGACTGAAGGTCCCTCCATTGTGGCCTTGATCTGCACAGGAGTGATGCCAGCTCCTCCCACTGGGCTGGGTCCTGCCCTTTGGCTCTGGGGTGCTGCCAGGGATCTGATAAGCTCCACACAGGGCTCTGCCCTTCCCTGGTGCCAGGGCTGGAAAAGCTGGGAATTACCCCAAAATCAGCCTTTCTCAACCCTCACCTGGGCATGGCCACAAGCAGTGTGTGCCTCTGGTGAGTGTGGGATGCCAGCAGCCCTTTTTCCTGTCCCCCTGCCTAATGGAGCCCCCTCATTCCAGGTCAGCACCCACGACAAAGCCTGGGACCTGCTCCATCTTGATGGCCGAGCCCTGCAAGTGATGGATGTGGCACCCCTGGGCCTGTAGGTGCCTGATGGCCATGGCTGAGCAGATGCTCCTGGGGGCTGGTACCCCAGCATCAGGAGTGGGGCTGGGCAGGGAGCATGGAACACAGGGGTGTTCTCAGCAAGTCCAGGGAGTGGATGTGACCCTCCTCACTTGGTCTTGTCTCCTTCTGCTTCCAGGATGGTGGAGGAGGCAACAGAACTGGCCGTGCCCGATGCCCAGGCTGCCATCAGTGCCTATGCCAGGGGCCTGGCTGCCATCCCAGCATTGTTCCAGGGCTGTGCTCAGCAGCCCCTTGCAGACAGGTGCTCAGCTGTGCAGGGGTGAGGGATCTGGCCCAGATCCCACAGGCTGGGAAGGATTGAGCCGTGGGGGCTGCAGTCCCACACCAGCCTCTCCCCAGGGCCGGCAGCCTCTTCACTCTCACCGTGGAGCGAGAGCTGGAGGGTGGCAGGCACCAGCGCTCAGCCCTCAGGATCCTGGTGTCCCCAGGGCCCTGCCCCAGGCTGTACGTACGGGCCCTGAGCTCTGTTCCCTCCCCAGCACAACCCTGTGCCTGCTGTGACTCAGGGAATTCCATTCCTGGAGGTGAAGCAGGAGGGACACCCCAGTGGGAGCCCATGGCTGGAAGCCAAGGGGATGTCACTGTTCCTTGGGGACATGGACTTGGGGACACGTGTGGCCAACCCATTCTTGGGTTCCTGTGGTGTGGAGCCCTCTCCTGGGGTGTCTCTCCCATGTGCAGGGAACCCGGTGCTGTCTGCCTGCCCTGGATTGTGGAGCGGCTGCTGGAGGGGAACAGCCTGACCTTCTTGCTGCTGTGTGTGTCGCTGCCAGGTAGCCCCTGGGACTGGGACACACTCTGGATGCCCCTTCCCTGTGACCCCACCCTACCCCACACCTGGCACTCTGTCCCTGGCTGCTGCAGCCATTGAAGCTGGACACCAGCTCCACCCATCTCCATCACACCACGACCCCCTTTGCTGGTCCCTATGGCCCCTGCCCAGGGCTCGCTGTTCTTCCAGACACCTCCAGAGAGGAGATCCTGGGAGCTCTGGGACTGGCTGAGAGGGTGAAGGGGCTGGCCAAGACCATCTCTGCCACACTCTGGGACCCTGAGGAGGAGATCGCAGTGCGCCGGAGGGAGATCCGAGGGCTGCGGATGGAGCTGCTGGCTGGATCCCACCTCCCTGAGCACAGGACAGCTGTGGCCCAGCTGCAGAGGGCCCTGAGGGAGCTGCAGGTGGGGAATGCCCCTGGATCCATGGGATTGAACCCCTGCAACCATCCCCTGGATCCATGGGACCGGGATGGCACTCGTTCCCTGGGCAGGGTAAGGTGCAGGCTCGTGACCCATCCTGGTGTCAGGACCCTTGTCCAGCACTGAGGGCTGGGGCTGAAGCTGTCCCAGGGGTGAGGTGTGTCCCTGAGCCATGCCAGGCCTGGAGGTCTGAAACACCCCAACAAGGACCTCCAGTTCCCCTTTTCCAGGTGCTGAAGAGTCAAAGGTGGAAGAAGAAGCAGGCAGTGGCCAAGGTGCTTGGGACAAGTGAGATGCACCAGCCCAATGCTGAGGTGGGCAGAGGCCAGGCCAGGCCCCCTCATCCAGGGACAGTCTGGTGCAGGAAAAGCCCTGAATCCCAGCTGTGTTCCTGTAACATCTCCTTCTCTGACAGGACCAGGTCTCTGCTGGGAATACAGCACCAGGCCAGCAGCCTGGGACCCAGACACCCCCAACCAGTGCCAGCCTGGAGCCAGCAGAGCTGGAGCATGGGGCCAGGCACACATCCCACAGCTGGGTGGAGGATATGTGGGCACAGAGCATGGCTTTACACGGTGGGAAAGGCCTCACTCTCCATCTGAATGTCCTTCTACAGCCCCCCATGTCACACTCATCCTCCTCCCCTGTCCCCACACAGCAGGACAGGGTGACAGCGGAAGCCAGGGAGGGGACAGCCAAGCTCTGGCCAGCGCAGGGCAGGGGCTGCTGGAGGAGCCATCCCAGAGCAAAGTGACACAGCCATGGCCTGGGTGTGACAGCGTGAGTGGGAGCCCACAGGGTCCCTGTGCAGGGCCAGCTCTGCGCTGCCAGCACTGGCTCCTGGTGCCACCCGAGCCCGCCCCGCTCTCCTCCAGGCAGGGAGGCACCGGCCGTGCCCATCCCCGGAGGTGCAGCGCGCCCTGGCCAGGGCACAGCGGCAGCGCCTGCGGGCCCAGCACTGCCGGCAGCTCCAGCGGCAGCTCGGGGCCAGCGCCGTGCCAGCCCAGGAGCACAGCGGGGAGGTGGGCACAGCACTGCGAGCTCCAGCCTCCCCTCCCTGGTGCAGCCCAAGGAAGCAGGGACACCCTGGAGCTGTCCTGACCTTGTCCCTGTCCCCCACAGTGGGACACAGAGCGCTGGCAGCGGGAGGTGACCGCGCTGGGCTTGAGCCTGGAGGCAGCGCTGCGGGAGCGGCAGGCGGCCGAGTGGGAGCTGGAGGCAGCACTGCACAGTCACCACCAGGAGATGCAGGCCTGCAGACAGCACCTGCTGCAGGTGGGCAGGCAGGGCTGGGGACGGCTCTCCCGGCTGTGCCAGGGCTGTGCCAGACCGCCCCGGGCACCCCGCAGGTGCTCCGGGACCAGCAGCGCCTGGCAGAGGAGCAGCGGGACGCCCTGGAGCGCCGGCACCGGGCGCTGCTGCAAGAGGTGCTCCGGGACGCTGTGGAACTCGCCGAGCACAACCAGCAGCTGCGGCACGGCCGGCGGGCAGGCACGGCCGATGGCACCACACAGACCCCCTGAGCCACGCCCGGGGTGTGGGGACAGCTGGGGCCCTGCGGACACCTCCCTGCACCGAGCCACCAGCGATGCCCGGAGACTGGCCAGCCCCAGTCACGAGTTATCCCAGGCACAGCCCGCTCCTGCTGCCACTCGCAAGGGAAAACCCTGCTCGGTGCTGGGAACCTGCCTGTGGGAGCACAGGCTCAGCCTGGTGGGAGGGCTGGCAGCCCCCAGCTGTGGCCACATGGAATAAAGTGGGTGCCCTTCACCCATGAGCGTTGTCAGGCTTGGACACATCCCTGGCCCCCAAACCCATCCCAAGGAGCAGAGCCACCATCCCACTGGGTGGGCAGACACAGGACAGACACACAGATGCTGTTGAACGGCAGCTTTAATACCCCGGGTAGCCTCTGCCTGCCAGAAACTTGGTACAAATTTGGGGGACATCCCCCTTTTGGAGAGCAGGTCAAAGTTCCCACATGCCCCAGTCCCTGTCTGCTCTGCAGAGATACTGAGCCCAGGAAGGGGAAATGGGGCCTGAGGACAGCAGGGCTCCAGGCAGGGGCTCAGATGGAAAACCGTGGAGGGGAGAGAGGCCCAGGGAAGCAGCACCAGGAGTGGTAGGGATCAAGCAGCATCCATGGGAGCTGAAACAGCACCAGTCCCATGCTGGGCTGGCAGGAGGTGCAGCAGGACCAACTACTGCCAGAGCATTCCCAGGCCACTGTGGTGTGGAGAGGCAGCTTGAGGACATGGGACATAGTCCCAGAATCATGTAGGTGGGAAAAGACCTCTGAGATCATTGAGTCAAACCTGTAACCCAACATCACCCTGTCAAATAAACTGTGGCATTAAGTGCCATGTGCAGTCCTTAAACACCTCCGGTGATGGTGACTGCACCACCTTCCTGGGCAGCCCCCTCCAATGTTTAATCAACCCTTCTGTGAAGAAACTACTCCTAAAGCCCAACGTGAACCTGCCCTGGCACATCCTGAGGCTATGAGACACGCATAAGGGTTCAGGATCCTCCCTAAGGCTGAGCATGCCTGATCCCAATGGGAGCCCCATGGCACAGAGCCTGGCTGGACTGGAGCAGAGCTTAGCTTCCCTGTGGAAACAGGGACAGGCTGCTCTCCCCTGAAGCACCTCTCCTTGGGGGAATCCTTGGAGCTGTGCAGGCATCCACCAGCAATGATTCCAGCCGTGAGGAAGGGCTGGGGCTGCCCAGACACGTGGGAGGAAGGCAGTGATTATGTGACTCCGTAGTATAGGTGCACAGCCAGGCCAATGCACACAACAGCCATGAAGAAGAGGAGGGTGAGCTGCAGTTTGAAGAGGGCAACAGAGAGGAGAGCGTTGACCAGGATGGAGCAGGAGATGACAAAGAGCCTGGTGATGTTGCTGCTGTGCTTCATCACCACAGACATGATGAGGCCATTCAGTGCCTGGCTGAGCACGACCAGCAGCACCCACGGGGAGAAGCCTTCCAGGAACCCTCCCTCCGTGCCGCTCCACAGGGAACCCATCAGGTTGAGCAGGACCCCGAAGAAGTACAGGAAGATGTTCTGGAGGCTGAGGGGCAGCGCCTGGCTCTTCAGGATGGCTTCGGTGTAGACGGCAGAGAGGCCGGAGATGAGGCAGTAGACGGCGAGCAGCAGCAGCCCCGCGGGGGTGACGTGCAGGCGCGTCCCGCCGGGCTGCCCGTGCCCCGCAGCAGCCCCGCAGCTGTAGGCCACGCCGGCGGCCAGCAGCAGCAGCAGCGCCAGCCAGCGGCGCGCGCCCAGCCGCCGCCGCAGCAGCAGGCTGTACAGCAGCGCCGTGCTGGCCATCTTCAGGTTACTGAGCACCTGGAAGGTGCTGGGGTCCATGAAGAGCTGCATGTGCACCACCAGGTTGTTGTTGGCAGCGTAGAGCAGGGCGGAGAGGGCAAAGGGCGCGGCGTGACGCCAGGACAGCACCGGTCCCAGCGGCTCCCGCGCCCCCGCCAGCAGGAACAGCAGGGACAGCACCAGCTTGGTCAGCTCCACCAGCACCACCACGGACGTGGAGCTGAAAGGGATGGCCCCGTCCACCTTGCAGAGGGTCAGGAGGGGGGCGTGAGAGCCATAGATGGCCACAGACAGCAGCAGCATCAGTGCCCACAGCCCTCTCTGGAGCAGCCTGTTGGCAGAGCCAGCAGCATTCCCAAACATCCCCATTTCCAGCACGAGTGAGCTGCTGCCAGTGTACAGAGGCCAGACAGACTCTCACCCTGCAACACTGAAGAGACCAAATACCAAGGATTTAATGAGCCTGATTCAAGCAGGATGCTCTCTATAACATTTGTGACGCAGCAGGAGAGCAGGGTGTTGTCTCTCGTTAGGAGGAGAACTACAAGCTGTCCTGAGAAGCCACACAAAGCACATTGCCAGGGGACACTGTGGGCCGGGTGGCAGGGCACACAGGTCACACCAGCCCCTCAGTCCACAGGGGCACAGGGAAAGGTAAGGGGAAAAGGCAGCTGGCAGCCCCTCAGTGCTCTCAAGCTGCTGTGGGTTAGTGCAGTGACCACTGCTGCCATGATGCCAAACAAACACCCATCCCCAGCCCCCTGACGTGTCGCAGTGGTGTGGTGCAAAGCCCTTTTCCAAGGAAAAGAAGGGTGCAGGTGATGTGCCTCCCAGAGCCCTGGGGGTGCTCTGTGCCTGCTACCTAAGGAGCACCGTTCCTGCAGTCCCTGCTGCCTCCGGGCTACTCCTCGCTAGTCCCGACCTTTTTTCAGTGAATTCACATAGTCCCGAATCGTCTTCTCAACGTTGGGCACGGCGTAGTTCTGGGCAGCATAAATCCCCGTGCAGGTGCCAGCCACGAAGCCCAGGACGGCGGAGAAGCGAAGCTTAGCTACCAGGTATCCCGCCAGAAAGCCTTTGAGTAAGGGCGATGCCAGCAGCGATCCGTCCTGAGGGGAGAGCACAGTGAGTGAGGCACGGCCGGGGGTTCGGGGAGGAGGCGACACAGGACGTGCCCCAGGGGTGAGTTGTGAGTTGTTTTTCCCTGGGATTTCTTTTTCCCCCCCGACCAGTCCCACTCAGAGGCGGCGGCCGGCCGGCCGGCCCGCCCCGAGCCCGCACGTTACCTGCCCCACGCCGGCCTGCACCTCGTCCTCCACCCTGCGCTGCAGGCTCTCCAGCTGCCCCTTCAGGAAGGCGAGGTCCTTCAGCTTAGGCAGCGAGTCCTGCAGGAGACACGGAGGTGATTCCAGCCCTCCCACCCTCCCCGCGGGACAAACCAGCGCGACCTCCCCACAGCCCTGATGGCTCCTCAGCCCCGGCCCTCCCCGCTCACCTTATCGTCCGCCATCTTGGCGCCGCCGCCGCCCGCCGCTGATTGGCTGGCAGGGAGGCACGTGACACTCCTGCCGCCAAGCGGCCGCTGATTGGTTGTCACGGAGGCAGCGACTCCTCCCCCGCGCCCCTTCCCGCCGCGGGGGCGTCACCCGGCGCTGACTGGTGGAGTGGAGTCACGTGACAGACCCTGCTCCCTCACCCCGGCCGGCGCCATCTTGCTGGGGAGGTGTTTCCTCTTGAGGCGCGGCCGAGCTTTGGCTCGGTACCGGCCCCACACCGGCCCCGGGCGGGGCTGATAGAGCTCATGGCCGCCCCTCAGCGCGGTCAGGGCTTCTAGGACCTAGCTACCGTCCTGTCCCGGGGGCAGGATGGATGGGGGTCCCAAGCTCTGCAGCTTCCCAGGGCTCTTCCTCCCGGAGTAGTCAGATCTAGTCCCAGGCTTGGCCAGTGTTTTATGGCTAAAGCAGTGCAATTGAGCCTTTATATTTTAAGGATGGTAACCCAAATTTATTTATATAAATAAAATATTTAAATTAATGATTGTAAGGACTACATTGTAAAGTTATTCAGAATTATTTACTGCACAGTGAAGGTAGTTGTAGCTACTAGAGCAGAGCAATATTTTTGAAGCAATATTGATATTAAATCAATATTTAGTATCAATAGTTGTATGATGTTAAAGTATATCTAAGTATAATTAAAATATCTAGTATCAATTAGTATGATATTAAAGATAGTAATTACTGAACAGACATTGATGCTTTTCACCTATCTCAGTACCTAGGCAAATCTCTCACTCAGCCTGGAGGAGTTAAAGTAAAAATAAAATAAAATAAAATAAAATAAAATAAAATAAAATAAAATAAAATAAAATAAAATAAAATAAAATAAAATAAAATAAAATAAAATAAATAAAATAGCTATGTGAGTGAGTGCAAAGGCCTTTCTTAGAACACAATCAGTCCACTTGAAAAGTGCTACTTAGTGCAAGGCTGACTCGGAAAATTTGGGTATTGGTGAAAAACATGTGAGGGCAGCAGAGCCCTGTGATCAGTCACTGCTGTCACCTCCAGAGGTGAACCCATTGCCAGCCTCACCAGCTGGAGGGTAACCTGGCAGAGAATAGGTTTATATTGGCTACTGGGAAAGAACTGTTCCCTGTGAGGGTGATGAGGCCCTGGCACAGGGTGACCACAGGAGCTGTGGCTGCCCCTGGATCCCTGGAAATGCCCAAGGCCAAGTTGGATGGGGCTTGGAGCACCCTGGGATAGTGGAAGGTGTCCCTGCCATGGCAGGGGCTGGGAATGAGATGGGCTTTAAGGTCCCTCCCAACCCAAGCCATTTTGGGATTAGTTGAGAATCAGTTTTTGTAGATCATGGTGGAAGCTGAGCACCTGCCCTCAGAGGATCAGTGAGAGAACTCAGCCCCCTGAGGTTCCACACTGAGGCTCTGTGCTGTGCGGAGCAGCATGAATGGGCACTGCTGCTGGTTCCTGGGATTTCTGATGGGAAAGCAGCTGGGATGTGAGGGAGGGCTGGGAGAAACCCTGTCCTTGCTGCATCTAAGCTGAGCCCTGGCCCCAGCCCTGGCTGGATGGAGGATGCAGCCATTCTGTGCCTTGCTCAGCTGGGTCCTGGCTGTGAACCTCCCTCCCCACTGCTCCTGGGACCAGCTGGATTGTGGTGGCCCCTGGTCCCGCTCAGCTCACCTTGCTGAGGTGTGGTGGCATTGCTGGTCCCTATGGATCAGGATGGGTCTGCCTCCAAGCCAGAGAGTCCTGAGTCTGAGTCAGACCTGCTGTGGGATGCTGTGATTAGCACTGTTAGCACTAAAACTGAGCTATTTGTGCTGTTGGAGAGCTCAAGGGAAAACTGGTTATTCTGTGTTTGCCAGCTTAGCAGCAAGCTGCCACTTCTGAGGTTTGATTTCCCTGCCTCTGATCCAGCCTTGCCTCTGGCTCCCGCTGCCAGCAAAGGCTTTCACCTTGGCCCTGGCTGTGCCCTTGAGCAGTGGCAGGAGCTGAGCCTTTGGCTGGCAGCAGGCTGCTACTGGAACAAGGCTGTGCTGTCAGATTTCCTCTGGGCTTGTGCCTGTCTTTCAACCTGTCCCCTTCTAATATGGCCTGAGCTTATCGGCATCTGCAGCCCAGCCTGGCTGCAGTGATGGGTGAGATAAGAAGCTTCCACGTGAGAAGGGAGCAGGGCATCCAGGAGGACACAGAGCTGTGCCCCACAAGGATGGGTTTGAAGGAGTGAGCCCTTGGGGGCTGCAGTGGCTTTGCTGCTCACACAGCTGCTGCTGGCTGCTCCCATGCTGCTGAACTCAGCCCTGATGCATTTCCCTTGCATCCCAGCAGGTGCCCACAGCATTTGCTCTGTGCCCTTGGCAACACTGCTCCGGCGACCAGGACCCATGTCCTGCCCATGCCCCAGGGCCAGACCCCCACTCTGCTCCCTGCACTCAGGGTATCTCCTGCCAGGTCCCTCACCTGCTGTCTTCCCTCTCCAGTCAGTCCAGCACCAGGCACCTGGCACATGACCCAGAGGCCTCGGCAAGGATTCCTGATACCTCTGCAAACCAGCTGCCTCTTTGCAGTGGCCTTTGCTGTCCCAACCCTCCCTTCACAGCCCTTTCATCTGCCGTTTTTGCCATTTTTGCACAGATGCAGTACCCAGAGATTAGGCTGCAGATTAAGGTTTTACTGCTGAACTGAATTGGAACCCATCCTGAAATGGGCTCCAATTCCCAATCCCAGCAGGACCAACATGCAGCCAAATCTCTCCTGAAAGATCACTGGGCTGGAGCTGGGGAGAGATCTCCCACCATGTTCTCCCATATGCATGAAAGGTGGAGTCCTACATGTATAGCCCAGGTGAGGCCCCTGGAATTCTGTGTCCAGTTCTGGGCCTCTCACAACAAGAAAGACATCGAGGGGCTGGAGCATGTCCAGAGGAGCTGGGGAAAGGTTTGGAGCACAAGATGAGGAGCAGCTGAGGGAGCTGAAGAGGGCCTTAGCCTGGAGAAAATGAGGCTCAGGCAGCACCATCTCCCACTCCACAACTCCTTAACAGCCAGGTGGGACTCTGCTACCAGAGAACAAGGGACAGCACCAGAAGGAAAGGCCTCAAACTGCCCCAGGGGAGGTTCAGTTTGGACATCAGGAAGAATTTATTCACTGAAAGTGTTGTCAGGCATTGGAATGGGCTGTGCAGGACAGTCACTCTCCCTGGAAATATTAAAAAACACATGGATGTGGCACCTGGGTTAGTGATGGCCTTGGCAGTGCTGGGTTAATGGCTGGACTCATGACCTTAGAGGGCTTTTCCAGCCTTAGTGATTCCAGGGTTCTATGATTCTAAAAGGAGCTGGGCAACCAAGGGCAGGAGCAAGGCTCTTGTGTCAGTTCCAGCCTGCACCTGCCCAGCATCTCCCCATCCTGGGTGAGCCTGCTCTGCCACCAACAATTTTGGTCAGGCTGGAGGCTCCCCTGAAGCCCTGTCCATGCTCCCTGTGCCTGCAGAAGCTGCCCCATGAATCCAGCCACGTGGGCTGGGTGTGTGTGTCCCAGCACAAACAGGCACAGTTGTGGCTGGCATTTCCAAAGCCCCATCCAACACCACAGCATATCACAGAATCATGGAATGTCCTGGATTGGAAGGAACCCACAACCCATCCAGTCCAACTCCTGGCCCTGCAAAGACACCCCAACAATCCCACCCTGTGCCTGAGAGCATCATCCAAGTGCTCCTGGAGCTCTGGCAGCCTTAGAGCCACGACCATTCCCTGGGGGAGCCTGTTCAGTGCCTGACCACTCTCTGAGGGAAAAACCTTTTCCTATCCCACATGGGGCAGACTGCACATTGTGCCCAAAATTTAGGATACTGCAACTTGTCCTGGAGAGGAAAATGCTTTATATGACAGAAATCAAAGCAGATAAAAAAACAATACACCCACAGAAGAGCATATGAGCTGTACATGACAAAGAAAATGGGAAGCATGTCCCAGGGCTGTGGGCTGAGTCAGCTGCTCCAGTAACCGCGGTGCACAGGAGGTTTGGGTGGGAGCTGGGGGTCACAGCCATGGACAGCACATGCTCCAAGAGGAAGGGGGTGGGGAAAGGTGACCTGAGCCCCAAGGAGCAGTGGGGGGGCTGTGTTAGAAGCCGTCAGTGCGCAGGGGCTGTGGCAGGTCCAGGTCTGACACGCTGATCTGGAGGTTGAGCTCTGCTGAGTCCAGCGCCGTGCAGGGGCTGTGCGGGTGGCTCCCCTCCGGCAGCGCCACCTCCTCGCGGTGCTCCTGCCGCAAGTGCCACACGATCTCTCTGGACAAAAAGTGGGTCTCTGCTTCTTCTGGCTCTGGAATAGAAGGAAGACAAAACCTTCCTTCACTGGTTGTCCTGAGGCAGAGCTCTGGGCAGAGAGCAAAGTCTCTGTGAGATGTCCCAAAATATGCAGAATTTCCTGCGCAGTCAAAATACAGCTTTTACTTCCCACTTTCAGCATGACAGAGGGAAAAATTCAAACAAAAAGTGCAGGGAGGAGTGTAAAATTACAGGCACTGTGTGCTGGATTCCCAGTAGTGCTTGTGATGGGAACTGCCTTGCTGGATCGAAATGCTTCTCCCCATTAGGGAGAGTGCTGAGTTTCCTCTGAAAAAAACTACATTCATTACAGCAAGATGCTGATTTCATCTGGTGGAGGTGAGGAGATGGGAGATGAAAAGATGATGGCAATGAGGGAAAGCCTCGCTCCCTCCCATCCCCTGTCAGCAGGAATGGCACCGAGCCAGCACGCACTCATTCCACTGCTGGGGAGAGCTTGACAGCCCCAGCAGCTTCTTCCAGGAACGTCAGCAGTGAGGGGAGCTGCTGCTTCCCCTGCATGCCTGCTGTTATACTTAATCCTTGCAGTAGACAGCTTGTCTCAGGTCCCCTTGGGACTCCAGCTGGGACAACCAGTGCTGCCACCCCCTTCCCTGCTCCACAGACCCACAGCAAGAAGCGTTTAGAATTACGGAATCGTAGAATACCCTGAGTTGGAAAAAAATCCACAAGGATCATCCAGTGAAACTTCAGGCCCTGCACAGACAATGGCCCAGAGCATTGTCCAAACACTCCTGGAGCTCTGGCTGGGGCTGGGACCAGGACCATTCTCTGGGGAGCCTGTTCACTGCCTGACCACCCTTTGGGGGAAGAACGTTTCCCTGATATCCTGACTAAATGGCCCTTGCACAGCTCCAGCCATTCCCTTGGGTCCTGTCCCTGGTCCCAGAGAAAAGAGATCAGAGCTGCCCCTCAGGAGGAGCTGCAGCCCCTGGGGAGATCTGACCTCATTCTCCTCTGCTCCAGCTGGACAGGCCAAGTGCCCTCAGCTGCTCCTCTGGGCCCTTCACCATCCTCATATCCCTCTTTTGGACACTCCCTCACAGCTTCAGATCTTTGCAGTGCCCATACCTGCTCCAGGGCTCAAGGTGAGGCCACCCCAGCCCAGAGCAGAGTGGGACAATGCCCTCCTTCACCCAGCCAGTGATGCCATGCTCAGTGACATTCCTGCGTGGGAATGCAGCCCCTCTGTTCCTCCCTGTGGTCCCCTGGCTGGGGCCATTGGCCAAGCCCTGCACAGACACTGATCCGAGTCACTCGAGGCTGGAAGAGCACAGCCCCTGTCCTGGGCACCCCAACCCCTTCCCCTCACTCACCCTCGTAGGCAATGAGCCGGTAGGTATCTGCACACTCCTTGGAGCCTTTCAGGATCTCCTCCAAGGTCCTGTAGAAAAGCTTGGCCTGCTCCAGGCGCTCCTCCCGGCTGAAGGCAGCACACTCGTCCTGGGACATGGCGTAGAGGGACTGCAGCGGGGTGGCATATTCCACAGCACAGTGCCAGAGCTGCACGGAGGGAAGGAGACATGGGGACGGAGGATTGGGCAAAGGGAAGGAGACACGGGGACAGGAGGACTGGGCAAAGGCCTGCTGGGAGCCCCTGGCACTGGGCAGAGCACTCAGGACCTCTCAGTGGCTCCTTGGCCTGCCTTGCATTGGGGACACTGGGAGCACTGGTCTGGCCCCAGTGTCCCCCTGCCTTGTGCAGAGCAGGGAAAGAGCAGCTGGCCTGACAGGTCCAGCTGTCCCCTCTGCCAGGTGGGCTCCCTTTGCCCATGGGAGGCAGCCACTGGCTTTGTCAGTGCTCCCAAGAGCAGCCTGGAGGGTGATCTTCCCCATGGAATTTGGTCCCCTAGGGACACATCCCTTCCCTGGATCACACCTTCTTGGTGGCTTTCTGCTATACAAAGGAAAGTGGAGGAACAGCACCAATCTTTGTTCTCTGTGACCAGGGACAGGACCCAGGGAATGTCTAGAGCTTTGTCAGGGGAGGTTTAGGTTAGATATCAGGAAAAGCTTCTTCCCCCAGAGGGTGCTGGGCACTGAACAGGCTCCCCTGGGAAAGGCTACGGCCCCAGGGCTGCCAGAGTTCCAGGAGCTCTTGGACAACGCTCTCAGGCACAGGGTGGGATTGCTGGGGTGTCTGTGCAGGCCCAGGCATTGGACTTAATCTTTGTGGGTCCCTTTGTGGGTCCTATTCTGTAATTCCATTATTCTGAGTCTGAGCATCCTAACAGAGAACTGGGGGGGCAGAGCATAAACATAAACATAAACAAGGAAAGGAGGAGGCACAGCTGGAGGGAGGCTGAGCAAAGAAACAAGGAGAAACATGATAAATCCATAAACATGCCAAGGAGGAGCAGTGTTACCAGTAAGTCTTACACTGGGTAAACTGGAAAGTTTAATGGAGTGAATTAGAAGGAAGAGGGGTGTGATGCCAGGTAAATGCAGAGAAGCAGGAAGTTCCCAGCCTTGGCAGGCAGTTACTGCTGAGCCCTGGGGCAGGTGCCTTCCTTGGGCCCTGTGTCACTATCAGGGACTGGGCAGGAAGCTGAGGGGCAAATATCACTGGAAGGCCAGGTCCAGGCTCAGAGCTGCTGGAGCTCCCAGGAAGCAGAGTGACTCAGCAGGAGCCTGGCAGATGGAACTCAGCATCAGAGCATGCAGCAGGGTGGGGAAAACCCGCGGCCAACTGCGCTTCCCTGGAGCAGGAATGTCTCCATCCATGGCACCAGGGTGTTCCCTCCTCCCGGGGGAAGGGACAGGGGCCAGTCTGCCAGGAGATGTGGGAGGAGATGAATGCAATGTGGGATGCAGATATTTAGAGCTCACCAGCCTAGAAAAGGGGTGACTGGGGCAAAGAAGGGAGTCAAATAATGACTCACAGACATCTTCAAGCACCTCTTCACAATACACGGAAACATTAATCCTATGGGATGCTCTGTAGCCCACATCTGCTCAGTTTTCTACTGTTTTCTGGACTTAAATCAGCTCCAGGAGGCATTAAACAAGCCCACCATCCCTGCAGCTGAGCCTGGGAGGAGGCAGCCAGCAGGAAGGGGTACAGGAATGGGATCTGTCCATCTTGTGGAAGCCTGGTGAAAGCTGGGAGTATGTAACACGAGAGGCGACAGTCTCCTGTCCTTACAGCCACTTCTGGGGCCAGCAAGACTTTTGGGATGATGCTCCCAGTGCTGCTCTCAGCATACCTGGTTTTCTTCATCCCTGATTGCATAGAGGCTGTGTTTGTAGACCCTCTTTTTGAGGCCAGCTCGGGCCAGGGTGGTTTCAGTGAGATCTGTCATGTACTGGATATTGCTGTCAGCTTTCTCCAGGTCATCATAGACATCACAGCTCAGAGGGATCAAGATGTGGAGCTTCCAGGTCTTCCTGCATGCCAGCAGGTTGGGATTGCCTCTGCTGAATTCCTCCATCGACTTTTTCAGCCCTGGTGGAAGAGAGCATCAGGCAGAGGTGCCTGGTGTGGATACAGCTGCATTCTGCCTTGCTCCCCATTTCCCTGCTAGCACTGTAAAAGTGGGAGGATTGTTATTAGGAGCTATTTCTATCTGTAGGAATGAGAACACAGGGAAACAGCTACGTACGTGGCAGGACTATTTTTAGGTACCCAACATAATAGGACCAGGCAAGCCCATGAGCGACGTTCTGCTTGGACCTCTCGGACATCTCAGACATCTCCACTGCTGAGGGCTTCTGTGGAGGGAAGGACAGACACACCAGGTGATGACAGCAGGCACCTGGGTCCTTCAGCAACAGTCAGTTCTCCACAGGGATTGGAGAACTCCCAGGAGATCTGGAGAGTGAATGACCCCACCAGCCCCTTCCCCCACCATGCAGAGCAGCAGGGCAGAGTCCCTGACAGCCCCCACAGCCCCTACAGAGGAGGGAACTGGGGCTGGAGTGAGCCAGGCATTTCCCTGCCTGCACCTTCCACTGGCATTGTGTGTCCTAGTGCAACCTGTTCTTCCAGCATGGGAGAGGAGGCACCCCAGTGCCTGATGGTGGATTCCAAATGGCCTCTGCCAGCTCTGTGTGTGCATTGGGGTGGGGATGGGTGTCCTGTCCCACAGGCACCTGATAGAAGCACCTCCTGCAGCCTGTGTGACCCTTCCAGCACCGCTGGAGCACAGCAGAGCCCTCCCAATGCTGCACAGGCACCTGGGGCTTGGCTCTGCCCCTACACCACACTGATAATTGAGAACACACAGGCTCTGCTTTACTCTCAAGGGCCAGCTTGGCTGACAGGTTTAAAATACGCCTGTTTTTCATGTCGGGGAGGCTGTGCCATCCCCTGGAGTGGTTGTGCTCATTAGGAGGCAGCCCAGCCCTCCTGCCAACACTCCGGGCAGCATGGGGCCAGGGAGACCAGCTCTGCAGGGCTGAGCTGAGAGTGTTCCTCCCACCAGGCTCACTCTGGGTGGGCTGGACATGCAGTGCTCATGTACAGCTGGCTACATGCCATGAAGGGCTCCTCAGGCAGTTGGCCAGGCTGGAGGTGTGGGAACCTTACCTGGAGCCCCAGGGCAAGGATGAGGAGCTGGCACAGGCTGGCCAGGATGAAGTGGAGTCCAAGTGGCTGCCCATCACCAGAGAGAGCCACATAGGCTGAGCCACAGACGAGCAGCATGGGCCCATGCCAGCCTGGGGGGAAGCAGGTGCTCAGGGCCCTCCAGAAGCTGCCGTGGTGCCTGGATGGGAGAGGGAGACAGGAGGTGTGGTGGCCACCCAACCACCCTCAGCAGCTGTGGCCAGGGTTGCTCTCATCTCCTGGCCGGTGCCACCAACCTTCCAGAGCACTACAGAGCCATGTGGGACCCTGCCCAGCACCCCCCAGTGCCCCCAGCCAGGAGAGGGCTTGGGTCCCTTGCAGCACCCCTGGGACCAGGGGGAGCAGATGGAATGTCACCCTGGACAGCAAAGGGAGATAACAGCCCCTGCCCTGCACTGGGTGATGGGGAAAGGCTGGGGCCAAGATCTGCTCCCCAGGGAAAGGGCACACTATGGAGTTACCACGGAGAGGAGACATCCATGGACATACGGGGAGCTGGGCAGGGGGGAGAGGGTGGGACAGGAAGCAAGAGATCAGAGGGACAGGAGGGGCACAGAGGGCAGCGTGTGCTGCTGGGCACAGCACATCATTGCCACAGAGGGCAGCTGTGGGCACCGAGACCAGGAGCAAACCCCAGCACATCCCCAGGTTGGTGCCAGGAGCGCCGCGGGCCGGCAGCCAGCCCCGCCGCTCACCTGGAGTGCAGGTGGAAGATCTCCTCGGCCAGGTAGCAGGCGCCCCTGAGCAGCGCCCCGATCTGCAGGGTGGCGAAGTGGAAGGTGAGGCTGCGGGCGGCGGGCACCAGGGGCTGCCCGGCGAGCAGCAGCGCCGCGGCGCACAGCGCCAGCAGCACCAGCACGGCGCGCCGCGCCCGCCCGCCGCGGGGCTGCGGGATCCGCGGGGAGCAGCGCTGCCCCGGACACGGCTCCCGGCTCATCCCGCACGGCTTGTGCCAGCGCCCACAGCCTGCTCGTCCTCAGCAGCCCTGCAGGAGCGGTAAGAGCGGTCAGGGGATGCGTGTGCCCAGCACTCACGGAGCGCCCCAAAGCGCACGACCCCGCTTTGGGGCGCTCCCCTGCGCTCTCCGCCTCAGGGCTGTCCCCTGTGCCCAAACGGGCTCGGCAGGACAGAGCCTGGCTGGTCACCCCGCTCCCAAAAGGATGCCAGCCCGAATGCTCCCCAGACACAGGGCTGGCACTGCTCTGGCCGCACTCACCGGAGCAGCCCCGCGGTTCCTGCGCTGTGGTTCCCCCTGTCTGGGCAGCTGGGGCTCCGTCCAGAGGCTGCTGCTCACACGCACCCGGAGCCTCCGCGATGCGCGGGCTTCTGCGGCCACGGGCGGAGCTGCACACAGCGGCGCGCAGCAAAGTGAAAATGAAACTCTGGAAGCAGCGGGCAGCGTGCCAGAGCTCTCCCACACAGGGCATCCATGAGGTCTCAGCCCACAGGAAACCCAGGCACTGGTGGCTGTGCCAGGTTTCAATATCCATGAGCTTGCACATCCTGGAAAGCCCCAAATATGCCAGGACGTGGTATGAGAGGAACTGGAACGAGGAAGGAAACCGGAATTTGTTGAGATTTAATCTGTCAAGGGCAGTAGATTTCGAAGATTGCATTGATTCAGCTCAGCAGGTTGCCAGGGGCCAAACAGACTCAAGTTCCATCTAGCAGAAGGTGACTCACAGCCTGGATGCTCCCACCCCATGCATTTCCAGGAGATGCCAGGTTGGGAAGCAGTGCCCATCAGTGCCGGCAACACAGCAGGGGTTTCCTGCACCAGGCTCTTGGTGTGAGGCCCTCAAGACTTCCAGTTCCTTGTTCCAAGCAGTGCAGAGGAATTTCCATCCTGGAAGAACAGGGATTAGGGGACACATAGGTGAGCCCATAGAAGCAGGTGGGATGCACTCAAGGATGCTGAGAGAGGTGGATGATGCCCTGGCATGGTTCCTCTCTGATCCCTTTGGAATGTTGTAGCAATCAGAAGGTTCCTGGTGAGTGGGAGAAGGAAATCTCAGCCCCAGTTTTGAGGAGGTGAACTACAGCCTGCTCAATGTCACCTCTGACCCTGGGAAAATGATGGAGCAAATCCTCCCAGCAATCCCTGTCAGATACCTGATGGATGAGACAGGAACAGCCATCAGGGATTTCACATCACATGTGATGGACCCAACTACCTGGAATGGCAAGGGATGAGGGAAGAACCTTCCCTTCCACAGAGCCCTCAGCATGGTCACCCATGGCCTCTGTGGAGCCAAACTAGGTAGATCCAGGCTGGGAAAGGCAGTGCCTGTCCAGAATACACTCAGGGTCCCATTGCTTTCTGTCCAAGAATGCTCCTGGGTTCCAGGAGACCCTGCTAGTCCCCACAGACCCACATTACCAGGGTGTCTGGAGGCTGTCACAGGCTTACAGCACAAGGATCTTGATTCAGATGTGCCTACAGTTCACATTTAATTAAAATCATAGAACTAAAGAATCATTTAAGTTGGAAAAGACCCTTGAGATCATCAAGTCCAACTGTTTTCCCAGAACTGCCAAGTCCACTGCTAACCCATGTCCCCAAGTGCACATGCCTTTTAAATCTCTCCAGGAATGGAGACTCCACCACTGCCCTGGGCAGCCTGGGCCAGTGCTTGACAGCCCTTTTGGGTAAAGAGATTTTCCCTAATATCCAGCATAAAGCTGCTCTAGTAGTGCTGGCTTGAGGCCATTTCTCTTTGTCCTGTCCCTGTTCCCTGGGAGCAGAGCCCACGCAGCTGCCCCCTCCTGTCAGGGAGCTGTGGAGAGAGAAGGTCACCCCCAAGTCTCCATTTCTTCAGGCTGAGCCCCCCAGATCCTTCAGCTGCTCCCCATCAGACCTGTGTTTCTCTGCCCTTCTGTGGACACAGCTCAGGCATCGTCAAACCCATTGAGTGAGAAGAAGGGCCTGGCAAGGAGCTGCTTGTTTCAGTGGTACCTTAGAAACCCCAGAAAACCATCTGGCCAGTGTTCCCAGCCCTGGGAGGGCTGTGGGTACAGTCAATATGTTGTTTGCTTTGTCAACACAAAGCTAAAACATCAAGTGAATCACTTCCTCTTCCAGCACTGGGATAAAGCTTGTCCCATTCCAGCCAGGCTCCACTGACCTGCTCTGGCTGGCTCTTCAGTGTGGTGGATGGGCTGCCTGGCTCCCCAGCCACCTTCTGGCAGCTCCCCAAGCAGTTGGTGGCTCTCCTGCCCACAAAGCCTGGCCTGGCTTTCGGTTCTACCCTCAGCACACCAACACCTGCAGTATTTCTGTCTCACTTCTCTTTGGAGCAGAACACTAAGAGGTGAGTCTAAACTCCAGGAATGAGGTTTCATAGAATTTCAGATTCAAAATTCATAGAATTTTGGAACCATGGAATGGTTAGGGACCCTAAAGTTCATCTCATTCCCAACATCTGCCGTGGGCAGGGACACCTCCCACTGTTCCAGGCTGCTCCAAGCCCCATCCAGCCTGGGGCTGTCACATCCAACAGGGATGGGGCAGTCACAGCTTCTCTGGGCACCCTGTGCCAGGGCCTCCCCACCTTCA
This sequence comes from Muscicapa striata striata, assembly GCA_030060385.1. Taxonomy (NCBI): domain Eukaryota; kingdom Metazoa; phylum Chordata; class Aves; order Passeriformes; family Muscicapidae; genus Muscicapa; species Muscicapa striata. The sequence goes on along the minus strand of JAREIS010000050.1, from coordinate 4,531,092 downwards.
CAGGGAAGAATGTCTTCCCAATATCCCATCTAATACTCATCTCTGGCAGTGGGAAGTCATTTCCCCTTATCCTGTCACTCCAGGCCCTTGTCCAAATTCTCCTCCTGGAGCCCCTTTAGGCACTGGAGGTGCTCTAAGGTCTCCCTGGAGTCTTCTCTTCCCAGGCTGAGCACCCCCAGCTCTCCCAGCCTGGCTCCAGAGCAGAGGGGCTCCAGCCCTCAAAACATCTCTGGCCTCCTGTGGACACCTGCAACATCTGAGCTTGCCTGGGAACAGAGAGCCCAGTGCTGCCCAGTGCCTCTGCATAGCCAACAAGAAGTGCCAGGATTGAAACTGCCCTCATTGTCCTCCCTGGCCTTCCTCTGGCCAGTGATTTGCTTTTCCAGATCGTGTCTCGATTGACATTCTCTCTGTCCCTGTTTGCAAAAGCAGAGGGAACAAGTCTCACATTATGCTGTAAGATTTTAGATGCATAAAAAACCCCAGCAAGGCAACCTACAAACACTGCAGCCCTTGCTGAGATCAGGAGAAGGAGTCATGGAATATCCTGGGTTGGAAGGGACCCACAAGCATCATCCAGTCCAACTCCTGTCCCTGCAGACACCCCAACAATCCCACCCTGTGCCTGAGAGCTCTGTCCAAACACTCCTGGAGCTCTGGCAGCCCTGGGGCTGTGACCATTCCCTGGGGAGCCTGTTCAGTGCCTGACCACCCTCTGGGGGAAGAACGTTTCCCTGATATCCTGACTAAATGGCCCTTGCACAGCTCCAGCCATTCCCTTGGGTCCTGTCCCTGGTCCCAGAGAAAAGAGATCAGAGCTGCCCCTCAGGAGGAGCTCTAGCCCCTGGGGAGATCTGACCTCATTCTCCTCTGCTCCAGCTTGGACAGGCCAAGTGCCCTCAGCTGCTCCTCTGGGCCCTTCACCATCCTTGTGTCCCTCCTTTGGGTGCTCCAACAGCTTCAGATCTTTCTCATATTGTGGTGCCCAGAGCTGCCCCCAGACAGAAGCTGGATACCTGCAGCATGTCTCCAATCAAAAGCCAGGCTAGGAAGAGGGTGTTTTCCCTGGCATCCATTGAGTGAAGGGCTGTGAGCAGGCAGCAGCAGCAGCAGTGTGACAGAGCTGGCTCTGCTGCAGGATGGGCATGGTGCAGCACTTCCTTCCTTTAATTCCCTTATTTTCCATTGCTCTGTGAAAGCAGGTAGAGCTGCTGGCTTCATGCAGAGGGCAGGCTGCCCAGTGACAGCTTTCACCAGAGATACCTGCAGGGATGGGGTTCCAGTGCCAGCCTGGTGTCAAAAGTGGCTTTGGTCCCTCGACTAAAAGTGCTGCAGTCGGTGTTTTTAGTGCTGCAGTTGCACCAGCAGTGTCCCTCAGAGGTCCCGTGTGACAGGGCTGCTTTTTGGCCACAAAATAGCAAAACTAAAGTGCTCTGCAATATTCAGTGTGGCCTTGGGCTCTGTGAACCAGGCCAGACTCTGGTGCAGTGAGGAGCCACCGTGTGCTGCAGGAGATCTGGTGGCAGTGGGAGAGCTGCTTCCTGAAGCTCCTAAGCACACATCGTCTCACTCACTGAGCCAAGCACTTTCACAGACCACAGGATCATGGAATGTCCTGAGCTGGAAGGGACCCACAAAGATTATCAAGTCCTGTCCTGGCTCCACAGGACATCCCAGCTGGTCCTCAGAGCATTGTCCAAATGCTCCTTGGACAACCTTCTTGTCCAAGCATTCAGCTGTGAGATAAAGGAGGGGGCCAGGGAGGTGTCCTGGCCCGAGGATTTGGGAGCTTCCCCCTTGGCCTCCAGATTCTGCAGGGCCCTGATCTTGGCTCACAAAGCCCACATAGGGATGTGATGCCTTTCCAGGGAGATCTTTTGCCTCACCCTGACTCCAGCCTGGGCCTCTCAGCAATGAAGAGTTTAAAATCCAGGTGGCAGAATGGAGCATCCCTCCATCCCTGGATCATGGGGCTGCTCTGAGTGCTGCATGCCCCTCATCCACTGGGATTCTGACTTCTTTTGGAGCACCAGAACTTTCCCAGGAGAGTTTGAATTTAATAGATGTCAGGGGATCAATCTGTGCTTTCTGAGTCTGTCAGCTGCCAGTACCTGCAGTGTCCTGTAGCACCGAGTCCCCACTTACACGTTGGGTGGAAAAACCATTTTTGCCCATTTTGGAGCTATCACAGGCTGGCATTGGAACATGATGAGCTTCCAGTCCCTCCAACCCAAATGATTCCATGATTCTATGACTGGGGTGGAACTGCTGGGCAGAGCACTTTTGGGACAGGAGCTACTCCTGGTCCTTTTTTTTTCTGGGAGTTTTCTTTTTTCTTTGAATCTTTTAATCAGTGTGTGCCCAACACTGGAGGTTTCTTCTTTTCTAGTTGTGTTTTTCCTTCTTTAGAGTGACTTTTTCATGCCTTCTAACCAAGGTCTCATGAGTTATCAAGGCTTGGATTAACTAGATTTAGTCAGATTGGCTGGGAAGTTTCCATTCCTTTAAATTCTTGTGCCTTTCCCTAAGCCCTTCAAGAGGATTTTTCCCTAATACAGCACTGCAACTTGACCCTGAGGAGCAGAGCCCACGAGAAGGAGATGGTGAAGAAAGGGGTCATGGAGACAGGAGTCATCTCAGGACAAAGCAGGACTCAGAGAACTCCTCTGGCAATGCTCTGATGTTTGGGAGATGTTGGCATGGGATGGTGCTGGCAGGTGCAGACAGCAGGTGCTCAGTACCTCCCTTAGGAGCTCAGGGCACAGCAGTGTCCCCAAGATGGGGACAGCCACACCCACAGGGCTGCAGGAGCAGCTCCAGCCCAGGGAGACAGAAGAGAGGAAGCTGCAGGTGGAATCTCCTCAAACACTGCGAGGGGGGTGAAAAAGCTGGGGCTGTGAAAAGCTGGGGCTGCCTCATCCCTGAAGTGTCCAAATCCCAGGTTCCCTGGGAGGGAACTGGATGGGCTTTAAGATCTTGTCCAACCCAAGCCAGTCTGTGACTCTGAGATTCTATGAAATGTCATTCCTGGATGTCTTGGGTCTTACCTTGTGGAAAACCATTATGAAAATGATTCCCTGCTTCCATTTCTTATCTCATGGAGCAGTTTGCATCCAGCTGGCAGCAAGCAGCAGATGATCATTATCCCTCCTACTACAACCACAACAAAACCATTTTTTTAATCCCTTTCTGGGGACAAAATCCAACACTTCTCCTGTGAATACTAGAAAAAAGTTACTTTCCTCTTGGCTGATGTGAAGTCCTTAGTGCTCTGACTTGAGGATACTTGGAAAATTGCCCCAGAAACAGAAAAAGTTGGTTCCAGAGATATTCCCAAGGGGCGGGAAGCCTTTTGTGCCCTGGAATACGGTCCCAGCCATGATGTTTGCTTGGTCAGGTTTGAGCAAGGGGCTGTCCTGCCCTCAGGGACCACAGGAGTATCTCCTAGAGAAAAGAAATCTGTGATGTCACTTCCAGTGGTGGGGATCAGCTTGTCTGTCTGGGATCAGGCATTGGCTGGGCCATACAAAGGAAAGCAGAAAATGCTGGGAAAAAAGCAGTTTTATGCTAACCCAGAATTGGCTTTAAGAGCCAGGATTGCTTGGGATTAGGGTTTGAACCTTTCCAGTGTTGTGGCCAGGATGAAGGGTGTATTGCCTTGCCATTGGACCTATGAGCTGTGCAGGGCTGTCTGGAATTTGGCAACCAAGGGGTGCCCAAAATGAACAGGAAAGAAAGAAAAGAGTAGGAAGCCACAAAATGAACCAAAGTAGTTGCGGAAAAAAAAGGAAAAGCCCACAAAAAACCCCACCCAAAGAACCATTTTTTATGAATTTGTGGTTTATTTCCTCTGTAACAAACGTGGAGGGAGAAGAAATTAATTCAAAATACACCCTGTGCTACTGCCTCCAGAAAAGACGAATTCTCACAGAAGGCTGGCAGCAAAGTCAGAACAACCCACCATGGTCCAGAGGCAGCACCACGGACCCTCAACCCCACCTGGGCACATGGGCAGCAGGAAGGAGCAGGGACACTGCGCCACCAGCGGTGCTTTCAAGTGCCATTTAACGCGGCTTGTGCTTCCCAGGGCCAGGAGCGGCCGCCACCGAAGGCCCACAGGCTCGATCAGGACAAGCCAGTCACCCCTACGGCCACTGACGTGCTCCAGGAAGGCCCTGCCTGACCCAAGTGACTGCCCGGGCCAGGGCCTCGGGGCCTCCGCGCTGGGCCCGGGCAGCATCTCGGGGGGGCGAGGGGTGCGGCAGCTCCACACGGGGCCGGGGCTGGCAGGATCTCAGCGCGGCCTTGTCCCCTCAGGGCCGTGGGCTCCCCGCGGCCACGGGCCCGGCTCGGCCGGGACTTCTTCCCGTCCCGTCTTCTCGCGAGAGAAGGCGCAGTGGCGTCACGAGCCGCGGCGGCCGCCTCGCGCGCGCGCGCTCTCACGCCGCCGCCGTATCCTTCCGCGCGCTCCCCCTCCCCCTTCTGGAGAGTTCTGCACGGCGGCTCCGCACGACAAATAGTCCCCGCAGCTCCCCGCCCCCCCCTCCTCCTCCCGCTCCTTCTCCTCCTCCCGCCGCTCCCGCCCCGGCCTCTCCCTTTCCTCCCCTCCCCGCCACGGCGGCGTCTCCGCCCCGGGAACCGGAGCGGTGCCCGAGGGCAGCGGCGGCGGCAGCGTGGCGGAGTGATCCGCTGCGGGCGGCGCGGAGGCAGCGCATAAAGCGGCGGCGGCGGAAGGAACAGAGGAGCTGCGGCAGCGCTCAGCCCGCGGCCGCCACCGCCCGACACCGGCCAGGCTCCGGCCCCGCCGCCCCGGGGGGCCCCGGTCCCCTCCCGCCCCTCCGCTCGCTTCGTCCCTCCCCGTCCCCTCCCCGCGCAGCCGCCACCTCCGCGCTCCTCCTCCTCCCCCTCCCCTCGCAAATAGTCCCGCGGGCCGCCCCTCCCTCCGCCCGCGCCCCTCCTGCCGCCGCCTCGCGCACACAATGGCGCTGAAGAGAATCCACAAGGTAAGGGCCGAACCGGCCCGGCCCCGCACGGCCCCGCTCCCCCGGCCCGCTCGCCTTATATAACCCGGCAGGGCCCCGGGCCTGCAGTGGGGGAGGGGGGCGGCAGGCCGGGCCTGGCCGGGCCCGCCCGGGTTCCCCCGCGGGGCTCGGGCCGGGCGGCAGCGCAGGGCCCGCTCCCGGGGCCGTGGCCGCTTTGTTCGAGGGGGCCAGGCCGGGCCTGCCCGCGGGGCTGCACCGCGGCCGGGCCCCGTCTGGAGCAACGTGGCCCCCGGCGCCGGGCCGGGGCCGCGAGGGGGGCGCCGGCGCCGGGGCCGGGCCGGGGTGGCGGCCGCCCCGGCAGCTGCTGCGGCTCCGTGGGGGCTCGGCCCGGCCGGGGGAAGGCGCCCCGAGGAGCGCAGCGTGGCCCGCGCTGGAAGTTCCGGCGTGGCTCGGCTTGGAGCCCCGTGTCCAAGGCCTCCTCTACCTCCTCCAGCAGCGACAAGGATCCCGGTGTCGGGCAGCGGGGCGCTGAGCGCTGTAAACCTGTCACACAGTAGTGTGGTGTGCTCTTTTAATGGAGCCAGCGCTGTTCAAGCCTGAGTCATCCCGCAGGCTTGTAGGGAGAGCTACAAGCTTGCCTTCTCCTGGAGCGGGAGCTGCGCCGTGCTCCATGTCCTGGCCTTTGGAAAAACACTGCTGCTCAGTCCGTTGCTGTCTTAGGATAGTGTTTGCTTGATCATCAGTGTCTTTTACCAGGAAAAAAAACCCTCGACGGTAATTGCAGTGCACTTATATTACCTTGGTGACTCAGGCAGGGAATTTTTATCCTTTACCCTGCAAAATGCGTAGCTGTTAGTTTGGAATCTGTACAGGGTTCTGGTGTAGGAAACAGCCCTCCTGTAGCGTTTCTTCTCTTGATCACTATGTAAATTATTTTTTATTTAGAACCAGCTGTAAACCCACTGCCTCATAGCTCACTCTGTAGCCCTGTTTGTTTTCGTGTGTAGTGTTGGGTCTGTGTTAACATCTCTGCTTTGGTTATAGGTTACCTTGGAGGCTTTGTGAAGCTTCATGTGTCCTACTGATCAGGTTAAAGCTCAGGTGGAGAAGAAAACTGAAGAGAGCTTGAAGCCTTACTTATGCTTGTGGAATAGGTAGCCGGGAAGGGAGGTATTTCGAGTATGATTTTAGGCTGTTGGATTCTCCAGCTGTAGATCTGGTAGTGAGTTAAATAAGAAAATTGTGTTCTAGTCTTGCTTCTCTGCAGTTTTCTGTCCCTTACTTTAGTGGTCCTCAGGGCATTGTAAGGACTCTTCCACAGTGTTTGTGGGCTCACAGGTGCTTTGGAAGCGCTCTTACTCCTCGGCAGCAGGTTCATAGACCTGGGAGACACAGCAGTGGGTGTTGAATAGAGTAAATGTGGCTGTGGGGGTCTGGGCACACACAGGCAGTGCAGGGCTGTCATGGGGAGAGTGAATCTTGTGTCAGGTAACTCAGGAAAGCGGCTTGGTTGTAGTTCAGTGCATGCTGAGGGTCGGGAGTCAACACTCTGAGAGCATGTGTGTTTCCAGGCTGGTTTGTGACAGGAGAAAAGCTGCATGTGAGGAGTCTTTGTTAAAGCTGGGTGCTTGTGGACTGGCTCTTCATGCTGCTTTTCAAGAATAAAGAATCCTGAGAGATAATAGGGACTGTGTAGGGGTATGAGAGTCTTCAAAGCCTTGGGAAGTAGTGAGAACATCACCAAAGCAGTTTTATGTGAGCTCTGCAAAGAGAGTTTCAGTGGAGTGAGTGTGGTGCCTGTGGAGGAGAGGGAGGCGATGGGGCTGGAGGCAGCATTTCCACAAAACAGCGTATGGGGAGGGAAATAAATCTGCCTGTTGTAGCAGCCCAGATGCTTTGGAAGTTGGATGGGCGTGAAGCTCCAGGCTGGAAGGAGCACTCTGAGTTGCTGTGGGTGTCTCAGTGTAACTGCTTCAGTAATCATGGCTGGCTGTTTACGCTCTGGCTATTTTAAACCCCGTGGAGAGCACTCCTATCATCATCTCAGGCTTGCTCTTGTCTGTGTGAGTGTGTAGTGGCCGTCCCTGTCAGGATAACGAGGGGACAGCCAGTTTCTGACCTTTGCTGCTGCAGCTTGTGGAGTGAGTAGGAATAATCCCAGTGGACTTGAGCGCAGAGACATGATGGGAGAGAAAACTGCTGCTTTGGCTTTTTTTTAAGGGTGTTATCAGTCATGGTATATCAGTGTGCAGGGCTCAGTCTGGCCACTGGCTCCTGCTCTTGGCAGTTGGGGTTTTTACTGAACCACAAAGGCTTTCTATGAGGTTTTTGTCAAAATTTTTGTGTCCTCGGATAACACAGGAAAGGAGAAAATCCCAAGAGTGAAGGTTTGATACAGTGTTACCTGAAATGGCCTCTTGTATGTTGAACTGGGCTGGGAGGGGGGCAGAACAAGCAGTGAGCCAGTGTTGTTGCTGGTGTGTGAGGCAGCCCAGGAGCCTGCAGGGTCTGTCCAGTGTGTCACTGGTGGCACAGTTGCTCTTGGGATTGTGCAGAGGCTCGAGCTGGGATAACATGTGTGCACACAGCAGCAGCTGTTCTCTACGCAGATGCTCCAAAAGAGCTCAGGCTGGTGAGACCTGCTCTCAGATTGCTGCCTGTGTTACTCACCACAGTATTTCGGGCAGTGTGGCTCCAAATTCTTGTTTAGGTGCTTTTATTGGATCACGGGTCTGAAACTTGAAATCTTTTCTTCTGAGAAGTGTTTGGGGTGTAAGCAGTACTGCCAGGCAAGGTCCTTGGGGGTAGCATAGTGTAGTGTACTATAGTAATTGAATCGGTATTTTTATATATGCGTAACAACGATCTATTTTATTCTAGATGTATTTTATAAGAAAAGCAGTGTGAAGCAATCCAAGGGCAGGATGGGAGAGATGTACAGGAGGGCCTTCCATTTTAAGGTTTTAGCCAAAACCGTTTGGGTTCAGCCACAAACCCATCTGTGTTGCTTATCTTAAGGGCATGCAATACCTATAAGTGGATAACCAGGGCACCGTTTGGAGTTCTTTGAATGGGAAAGCAAGGAAAAGGTTGGCTCATTGTCTTTCATGGGTTCCCCTGTGTGATCGGTGGGTGAGGGGGAAGGGAAAGCAGCAGCTGTGCTTGAGCCCTTTCTAAAACACTTTCTGTAGCAGAGGAATTGGGGATTACTACTGCTTACAATGCAAAAGCCTAAAAAGTGGGTAGCTAAATTGAATTGCATAGTGCTGTTCCTGTGTAGCTGTCTGTGGAAGAGGGTGGTGGTACTTGCTGTAGTCCTGCAGTCCAGAGATGCTTAGGCATCACTTCTGCCAAAAGGAGCAGTGCCTGTGGGTGGGATGTGTGAGGACAAGGGTGCAGAGCAGCATTGGTGGTCAGAGTTGTCTTTGTGCTACCTGTGCTGAGCAGACCTGGTGTTATTTCTGTGCTGCCAGTTCTGTACAGCAGCCAGTGGGAGCAACTGGGTTCTTCCGCTGGGCCTCTCGCTGCGTGCGTGGAGCTGCCAGCACAGCCCATCTGTGTTGGAGAGCTTGTGTACAGAGAATGCTGCTGCAGCTTCTGTTAGCTAGAGAGGTGTTTTGATATTCAGACTCTACACCAGGAGGAAGTTACACATTGCTTTGGTCTTCTTCCTGTTCAGGCTTTGGAAAAAAAAAGTAAAAAGGAAAGGTGGCAGTTACATCAGAACTTGTTTATAACATGTACTTTGGTTATTGCTGTGTTTCATGAGTTCTCATGCTGCTCACTTGCCTTCTGACTTCTGCAGAGTCTTGTGAGGAGTCACTTGGGGGATCTGAGTGATTTTGAGCATTGCAAAAGCAATTTTTGTCAAAAGGAAAGCATTCAAATACTTCTGTTAATTGTGGGGACAGCACTAGAGTGGCAGATACTCTGGAATGACAGTCCTGTGGGTGGGAGAGCACCTATGGAGACTGTAGGGAGTTGTTGGTCTGACCTTGGTGCACGTATGTGACACTGTCTGCTGCCCAGAGAGCAGAGCTGAGGGAAATGCCTCTGGATAAAGGCTCTGGCACCTGGCAGGGAGATGCTGCTGGCCCAGGGAAGGTGCACAGGCTCTTCCCACCCTCCTGCCCTGTTGGCCCTGCACAGGGAGCTGGCAGCTCCTCTGTGCCATGGTCCTGAGGTGAGGTAGGGTGTGATCCCTTCGACTTTGGCCCTGGTTCCCCATTGCTTGGCTTTACTCTGTTGGAAGCTGGGAGCAATTCATGGCTAAAGTAGCTATGAGTTCCTTTTTGGTTACATAAGTCAGGATTTTATAACATCTCCCTACACTGCCTGTTGCAGAAGGGTTCAGGGGCTTCAGGCAAGTAAACTTGCCAAAGGCATATGAAAAGCTTATTTCACTCACAGCAGCAACGTGAGGCAGAAATTAGATTTATAATCAAGCTAATGTGATCTCAGTAAAGGATGGTGTGAAAGCAGCTCAAACTGGAGCAGAGTGGAAAGCCCATGGGGTTCAAGCTGAGAGAACTTCGGATAATCCAGAGGAAACCATATAGTGTGTTGGAGTGGATTTGGGGAGCTCTGCTGTGCACCAAGGCTCAGTAAAATTGCTGGAGCTGACTTAAAGTGTGCTGGCTTTTTACTTGCCTGATTGGCTTCTTGATGTTGCCAGTTATGTTGGTTATTCTTACTGAAAGCTGTATTAGCATTAACTTAATCCTTAAAACTAGTTTTATCTTTTGGCCAGAGCAGGTTTTACCAGGAGTGTGTTACACTGGGAAGGGATTTGTTGTTAAGAGGAACTTCACTAACAAATGTCTTTGGAGTTGATAATTATCAACTTGAAACATGTGCAGGGTTAAACTTATAAGACTTAAATCATTTGTGTTTGATAGTTTTTTTGAATGCTTCTTGTGCAGTTTGTGGATGCCTGCACTGAGGTGTGTTTTGAAGGCAATGTACCAGCTCCTGGGAAGTAGAACAGGAGAGGGGTAGGGATGAGGGTGGTGTGGGGTTGAGTGAGGCTGGTGGCACTGGTTTACTTGTGAGCCTCCAGGCCTTGCTGGCAGCTGATGCCTTTCATGACTTGGGAAGCACACTTTGGGGGATCTGTGGTATGAGCCTGTTCCATCTTCTTTAAAATGCTTCCCTGAAATCCCAGAATAGGGGTTGGTTTGTTGAGAACTTAAGAGCACAATTAAATTTGGTTTTGGAACCTAAATGTCAGTTTCTTGTGAGATTTTTGTAGCTTTTAGGGTATCTCCTTTGTGGATTTAATGGTAGTAGGTTTGTTCAACTTGACCTTTAGGCAGGACACCTTGAACCTTGCTTGTGGTATGCTTCCACTTCCTCATTTTTGCTAAGGGACTCATTAAAAGTTGTGAGATGGGTCAGGTTAATGATAGGATCCACAGCAGTGGGCCCAGCCCCACGGATATTTTGCTTAGGGGAGATGGCAGAAACTTTTTAAATTCTGTAAGATGCCTTCAGCTGGAAAGCCAGCTCAGGGTGAGGCAGCCCTGGGAGCTGAGTAACTCAAACTGGAACTTGATCTAAAGGCTGCTTGTAAATTCCTGAAGCAAAACCTGCATGTGCTTAAGGATCAAAAACTGTCTGGAGTGGAAACTGCTGTGGCTTTCTTCAGGTTTTGGCTTAATATTAGTGTGGTCAAGGTCAGTTTTGATCATGGGCTAGTGAGACTTCCTGGATCACAGGGAAAAACAGTGGGCCTTGCAACTTGGGATCCAATACATTCAGGTTGTAGATGATACCAAACTGTAACTGAATCCTCCATGTGTTATGAGTTCCAGTTTTATGGGAACTCCAGAGTAATTTGTTCTGAGTTACAGAAACCAGCTGGTTCTCAGAATCCCTCAGCAACAGCTGGAAGCCAAGACCTCTCTGGGACTGCACAGGAGCCTGGAGAAGGCAGAGCAACCTCTGGGGCAGGTGCCTGGCTCTGTGCAGCAGCTGTGGGTGCTTCTCTCTGTGCATGCCTGGGTAGATGCAGCCATGAACTGCTCCTTTCCTGTTCCTAAACTTGGCTCTGCAGGTGTAGTGGGAGTCTTAGAGCAGCTGGAAGGGAATGGCACGGCATGTTAAAGGGCTTACCCATGCCCTGCCAGGAAATCCAGGGGTGTGTTTGCCTCTCCTCTAGGCAGAAGCAGCTGGTGCCTGCACTCCAGAGGAGTCTTGAGGGGTAAAGGGGAGAAACTGATCTTGTTCTCCAAGCTGTTCTTACAAAATCTGGGGAGTTTTCTGCTGCAGGAGCTTGAATTGAGAGTTGGTGCAATACATTTTTAAGTACAAGGAACTTACCCACTGTTTTTTACATAGACCTTTTAATCTGTGGTGTTGCACTCTGTAAATTCACAGAGCAGAACCTGAAATGCCACCTTGTCACAAGTGGTACAAGTGGTTGTTGAAAGTCATCACTTACTACTGAGGTAATACTCAGGGCTTCAGAAAATTCAGAAGTTTCCCTGGAATTGAAGATGTAGAGAATGAAATAGTATTTTGATGAAAAACTGCTACTACCTGAACTTCACTGCTGCCTCTGTGTCTGTTGGGGACTTACCTTGTGGTCCCTCTGTTATGCAGTTTGGTGAAGTGGTTGGTGCATTTGGGCAGCAGGATGTTGGAGGTGTGTCAGGGCAGCTCTGGAGCTGTTATTCTATTCACTGGGAGAATGTGTGCCCAAGCTCATGTTTGTAACTCTTTCCCTTTTATAGCAGGGAAGGTGCATGTCATGTGTTCATCAATATCCATGGTAAGTTGTGGTCATGCATGGAAAACATGGATTCATTCTTACCTTGTACCTTCCAAGTCTTGTGGATGTTTAATATTGATGCATAAAAGGGGATGAGAAGTGGTATGGAGTAGGTTTTTTTTAGTTGTGTGTTTGGGGTTTTGAATACATCAGCATTAAATAGTTTTTTTTGAGAAAATCAGAGTCCAGTACTGTTTGGAAGTGGACTGTACACCATACACCTTTAGAAGAAGTAAATATATTGTATTTTGAAGTTTTCATGTTGTGTGTGGACTCACTTCATCCTTTGTAGCCTGACTAGACTGACCCTGAGGAAGGTGTGTGTAGGTTTCTCCATGTTCCTGTGCTGCCTTGGTGGTTCAGGGTGCTGAAGCAACTCCAGAGGGCTTTGTGCCTTTGGAAGACACTTGGAGATGCTCTCTCCACCTCCAGGAGGGAGAAGGCTCTTCAACAGGTGCTGCATGCTCAGTGTCTGTTCCTGTTCATGTCCATGCTGAACATCAAGTGGAAAAAGCCCAGCAGGAGCACTAGAATAGCTTCCATAGTCTGGTGTTGAGTCAAGAAGGCTTCCAGCAGGGCTCTCTAGAAGCTGGAAGATGCTGAGGGCAAAACCCAAACTTGTGTGTGTGTCAGGGCCTGTGAGGTTTTCTGGGGCACTGCATCCAGAGGGGGAAATACACAGATTGGTGTGTTTGATGTGAGGCAGCATTTGTGTCTGTGGGTTTGCTTAGTGGTGGCCTCCCAGTTCCTGGGAAATAGAAGCTGGAACTCCCAGAGATCATCTGTTCAAGAACTTAATCGCTGCCTGTAAATAACAAAAGGCCATTAAATGGCAAATTTCTTCCATTACTGCAATCAGCTTGTCTTAATCATTGTACTTAAATGTTTTGTCTGCCAAAAACCTGGTATGGAGATTCCAGTTTGGAGTGTTCTGGGAGGTGAAAAGCAGAACACACAATGGGCCAGGGACAGCATGGGAGTGTTTCCTGAGCACTAGATAATAGTTGTAGTCCTTATCTGGTGTGTGTTCAGCTTTCTGAACTGAGTTCACAGAGAAAAATGGTAATATGTTCAAGCCCATCATGCAAAACAGGTCAGTGACTGAGCCAGAATAAAGTTAAATAAAGATAAAGTTTGACTTAAAAGTTTTACTTTTATTTGCACTTCCCACCAAGCTTCCACTTCCTGAGCAAATGGCTGTTGTGAATTACTGGTAACAGTAAACTCTCTGAACAGTGCTGAAATTTTGCTTCAAATTGAAGCAAAATAGTATAGTTCAGGTGTACTGTGAGTTACTCAGCCTGTTCAGACTCAAAATAGGATTTCTTCAGAGGAAAATTTGACTGACAGAGCCACTGAAAAATGGGGATTTCAATGAGGTCTGTAGGTATGAAAGGCCTCCTGTTTTATTCCATTCCACCCATGGTCACTGATGTGTATGTGTGGAGGTGGAATGGCCCCAGGTTCTGGGAGCTGTGTGTGCTGCAGGCTGGCTGTGGAGGTGATAAACTGGATCACTGTAGCTGGAGCAGCACTGGAACTGTTACAACTGAGGGAATAAAATAAGGCTGATACTGAGAGTTGTTGGATTGAGGCCATCTTATCTCTCTGTGACCCAGGGCTGGTGGAAGATATAATACCTTGGTAATGCTTGGGACCAATGCAGGCAGACCTGACAACCCCTGTGACGTGAGGATTGCTGTGACTCCGGGCTCTGGAGCCTGGACAGGTCACTGAGGCCTGTGCCAAATGTATCTCCTGGGTTTAAGATGCAACTTTACTTCCCAGAGTCCTGGTAATTAGTTCTGTGGTTCTGCCTGAGTGCCCCTAGCAGCCTTTGAGCAATGACATGGTTGTTTTTGAAACGAAGTGAAACAAACTCTTCCTGTTTTTTAGGAGTTGAACGACCTGGCACGTGATCCTCCAGCACAGTGTTCAGCAGGGCCTGTCGGGGATGACAGTGAGTATCTGCTCTCAGCAAGCACCTGCCCTCTCCCATGTTTTTCCTTTTCCTTCTGAAATGGGATGTCCGGTTCCTCAGCAAGGAGAAGCCTTCTGTTTCTTTTAGGGTACTAGATAATACTCCACCTCCTGATCTTAAGTTTGCTACTCTTCCTTATCTCTTACACCTTCTTTATGTGCCAGTGGTGTTATTCCCATTCTATTGATTGGGCAACTCAATGCGCATATTAAATTACACGTTTGAAATTAACTGTTCTGGAATTCTCATGGGGCATGGTGTTAGAAAACCTCAGTGGATCTGTGGTCAAACCAGCAAGCAGCTGCCCACAGCCTTTTGAACTCAAATATCTAAACTGTACATGGTGTCTGAAAACCGTACTCAAATCAGCATGCACTGCCAGGTCCTGTGTAAGAGGCAGCCTCAGACAATCTTCTTGGCCTTCCTGTGCAAGTCCCTTCACCTGGGATGTGACTGGGAGTTGTTGCTCTGGTCTGTGCTCACGCTCTTCCCTGTAGCAGCTCTGACATGTGGAAAAGGCCCCTGGAGAACCCTTGGAAGCTGTGACTGCAGTGCCCCCTAAACAGCACACACTGAATTTGCTGTGCAGTGTGGTCTGACAGGTGATGTCAGCAAAGCATCCAGGCTCCTGAGAGAGGGGAGAGTGAAAACCCTCCTTTGTGCTGAGAGCTCTAAGCTCAGGTATCCTTTCTAAAATGAAAAAATGCTGCCAAGGTCTTTCTGAATAATTTCTGAGTTACTCAGCAGTGATGAAGTGTATAGAAAGTTACACGTTCCTGTAGAAATTTAGGGCTACATTACAAAAAAAAAAGCACTTGAAACCTGAGGGTGAAAATACTGAAATTAGTGGGAATGTTTCTGTTCAGCAGCTCTTTCAAATGAGTGGAAGCCAGCTTGGTTTTGAGGGTGTTTAGCAGTAGTTAGTTCACAACCGATTTCTGCTTTCCAAATAGTATTTCAAAGAGGTTTATAGTTTCATAGACAAGAAATGACTAAGATGGAGAGCCAGTTAGAGGCTTTTATTCCCTTAAATTAGCAAGTGTGATTTGTGCCATGATAAACTACTTTGTGTTTTCCAAAGCCTTATCAAAGGTGATGACGATTGTCTGGCAGAGGAGGTGGTAACAGAAGTTGGTGAAGGCTGAGAATGGAAAGTTACTACTGAGTACAGAAAGCTTTAAAGTATTATTCAGTTCTCCTGGTGCCACCTTTCTGAAAGACCTCTAATGAAAGACTTTTGTTCTTGAGAGTCACAATTTGGATGTGTGTAAGTGGATAGCAGTGGCAGCAACAGAAAGGTGCCTTCTCCCAGGTCCCTGTGCTCCATGTCTGCAGCAGCTGTCTTGTCAGAGTGACATTTCCCAGCATTCAGGACATGCTGTGCTTGCAAAGTGCTGTCCTGTGGCTATTCCAGCTGATACAAACTGTCCCCAGCTATAAGCTTCTCATCCCTGTAGTTCATGGGCCTCAGAAAGTAAAGGGCTGTTCCTGCCTGAACTGTAGGAATGGGATTTTCTTGGCAATGTAGTTTTACTTGCTTCCACCCACCTCTGGCCAGTGTTTTGGAAGTGTGCTGGGGACTGGATGACATTGGTCTGCTTCCCAGTGGCTTAGCCTTTTCCAGACATGTACCTACTTAAAGCCAACAGCCCCCTGCCTCTGTAAATACCTCTGTATGGCTGATCTCAAAGGAAAGAATCAATTGAAATAAGGTCTGCATGATAAATCCATCTCTGCATTCACCAGACTTGTCCTGGATGTTATCAGGATTTAAAGCTTAGGTTAAACAAGCATCCAAGTCTGGGGTGGGACTTGAGTGGGAGGAAACACAAACCTCCCTTCTAGCTTTCAAAAAGTTGAGATTGCCTGTGGATAAGTTTTTTATTTCTGGGGTTTTGTTGGGTTTAAGGGAATTGATGGTTATTTGAGGTTCTCTTTTCAGTGGTGCCTCTGCAGAACAATCACAGTGAATCTTATCAGCATCTGCTGGTGCCTGTGAGATTTTTACTGGTTTTGTTGTGATTGGCTACAGTCTCCTGTGGGATTTCTGCTGCCCCTTTGCCCTCTCCTACAGGTTTCTTCCTGTCCTGCTGCAGGTGTCAGGGAGCTCCTGGAAAACTGTCTGAACCCCTGGAAGATGAGTGAATGCTACATGTGAGCTGTCTTGGTTTTGTAATTCTGCACTGGATGTAGAGTTTCTCAAAGCCAGGCTCCTGAGAGTGTGAATATTTAAGTAGTGAAATCCTCTGTCTCTGTTAGAGCTGAGAGCTCTAAGCTCAGGTATCCTTTCTAAAAGGAAAAAAATAAACTCCTAAGATCTTTCTGAATAATTTCTGAGCTACTGAGCAGTGCTGAAATGTACAGAAAGTTACACATTCCTGTAGAAATGCAGGAGTAGATTAAAACAAACCTGTTCCAACCCAACACTCTTTTCCCCTGGCCTTGCAGGGCTGCTTCCACTCTGCCTTTTTCCTCCTTCCTTGTATGAGATCATTCTGAGCTGTACCTGTGTAATGCCTGTACCATGTGTAATTAAAAACTGCTCGTGCTAGATGAGAACAGGTAGTACCACTCTGGCTTTTGGCTCAGGTAGTCCTGACAGCTGAGGACACCAGGTGCCAGTGAGGCACAGACACTTCCAGGTGGCTTCATCTCCTGTGTTGAAGACTTCTTGAAACAACTGGATTCATCTACAGCTCCCCAGCTCTGAAGGTGCTGTGTAGGTGACAACCATGATGAGGGAAGCTTCCATAGTCTTAATTCACAAATAATTTCCTAGACAGGTGCTCTTTGCACAGGCACTGGAGCCTGTGGAGATTGGGGAACCCTGAGAACTCCCCAATGTGCCTCCAATGGACTATCAGCTTTGACTGTTTTCCAGCACAGCAACCTTCTTCACAAATCCTCTGTTAGCAGGTGAAAGTTCTCTTGGGCAGATGCATACAAGTGAGCATTAGCTTCTGTACATTGAACCTGAGGTGTGTCCTGGCACATCCTGCTCCAAGTATGGGTTAGACTATCATTGCTGCATTCTCTTAGGACAGTTCTTTCTACTTCTTTAATGGAATCTTGAGGCCTCTGTGGAGATTAGGCTTAAAGGTTATGAGAACACCACTGGTTTAGGTCACCTCTGTATGTGTGGTCATGGCTGCTGATTCAGCTGATCATTAGCAATTACAGTTTTGAGTCTGAGAAGTTGCCTGGAATTACGTGGATTTTTATTGTGATGGGATTTTTTGCAGGGCACGTGTGGTACCACAGCAGTCCTGGAGTGAGGACTGCAGTGTCGAGTGCTTTGCTCTGTCTCTCTTTAATTCCTTGGCTTGCTTCCCTGTGGCCTTTTAGAAGGCTTTGTTTTTAAAATTGACTTTTCTGTGCTGCTTTGTCTGGAAGAAAGTAGATCATTACTTGAGCTTCTCCAAAACTGAAGTAAATCTCTCTCTTTTTCAGTGTTCCATTGGCAAGCTACAATAATGGGACCAGTAAGTATGAGAGAATTGATGTTCATGGCTTTTTATGACTGGTGGTCTGTATTAACTGCTCAAGCTGCAATGATTCTTTTTCATTAACAGAACGACAGTCCCTATCAAGGTGGAGTATTTTTCTTGACAATTCACTTCCCAACAGATTATCCCTTCAAACCACCTAAGGTGAGTGGCTTCTGCCATAAATCTATTTGGTACCATGTGGATACATGTGATATATATTTGTGAGCCTACACTGAAATTTTCCTTCTTCTGCAGGTTGCATTTACAACAAGAATCTATCATCCAAATATTAACAGTAATGGCAGCATTTGTCTTGATATTCTACGATCACAGTGGTCCCCAGCACTAACTATTTCAAAAGGTACCTCCAATGCTTATTTTGTTTTACTTGCTAAAATGAAGTACTGATTTGGGATGTAAAAACTGCTGGAATCCACCATTTCTGTGGTCACAGCTTTTGTCCTGTGACTCTCCATGGAGCTTGCAGACAATTCCTGAGCATGGGACACTTGGGACATCCAACTTCCTTGTGGCCATAGGGAGACTCCTCAGCCTTTCCAGTGGATCAGATAAGTCTTACTGAATACATACTCCTGCCACCTCACCTCAGAACACCAACTAAAAATAGATAAAAATATATATAAAATAAATCCTAGACTTTAATGTTCAAGATACACCCAGAGTAAAATATGTAAGGGACCAGCTGTGGCTTTTAAAAAATAGTAAATTTGCTAATTTTTTGTAATATTAAAAAGAATTTCTCTGTCAAGGGAACATCAGAGCTCCATGTTAGTAATTTTTTAACAGAACTTCTAATGATGTAGACTACCAAAACACAGTTTAAAACTTGCCTAGCTTGAGCAATCTAAAATAATTAGCTAATAGCATCTTGGTCCCTGTGAACTGTGTTAGCTCGTGGGGCACTGGAATATAGCCTTTGTCTGGTAAAGCAATATTCATATTTAATATAAATAGGAGGCTTTAAGCATCTTGAAAGAAGACATAGGCTGGATTTTTTTTTTTTGGCTGTTGAAACAGTAGATTTACAAACTGATGATCAAATCTGTAGGTCTAGCCATGGCTATTTAGGAATATTTGGAGTCTACCCTGTGCATGATCATGTCTTAACCCTTCTGTTCTGTAGCTTCACACTGTCCTTGTAATCAAATGCTGCAGTTATCACATTGATTACATTGTCCTTCACAGTGTCCCTGCTCTGAGGCTCTCCTGTTGCCTGTCCTTCTCTCCAACTACATGTGATGTTCCCAGGCACTTTTTCATTCAGACAGGTGATCCTGGTACATCCCTTGGCCATCATCACTGTCTGCCTTTCCCTGAACCCACAGAGGTTCCCACCTTCTTTGTCCAGCTAAAGGCATTTGCGGAAGCAGATGGAAAGGCAAAAGAGTATCTCCTTGTCTCTTGTCAGAAGTGAATCTGCTTGGACACAAGGCTCAAAGTCTTGAAAGAACTGAAAAAGTGGTGTCAATGAAGAAAAAATGGTTGATTGTCAGGTTGCTGCAGTTTCCTTACAAGTGCTCTCAGTCAGTACTGGCTGCTCTTAGAAGCACTAAATTAGCCCCAAGCACTGATGTCTGTTCTGGTTTGATTTAATTGCTGCTTAACAAGAAAATGCTGTATTGTTTAGGGAGTCTGAAGTGACCATATGGATGATGGGGTGATAGACAGCATGACTAAAAATACTGGAAGATAGACAGGAATTAGGACAACTGGGAGAAGATGGGGCAAGAATTTAAGAGGCTGGTCCAGAGTGACAGTGAACTGCCTGTTAGTGGCTGTCAGTTTTAATAACTCAGAAAATACATCCTAGTGTTAATTTTACTGCCCAAATACATCTGCAATATGCTTCAAAATCTCAATCTCCCTCTGTGTTCTGCATTGAATTCTTTTTTCTTACCCTTTTCAAATGATATCCTTGTGACTCAGCTGGAATAAGCCATGGGATCAGGGTGGCTGTTCTGTGCCACCTGCCCCTTCCAGTGCCCCTCTCCCTCCTGGGTTTAGGGGGGCTCTGTAGTGCTGGTCACTTACCACTGCTGAATAGTTCAGCTGACTGCCCACACTCTGCTGCACACAGCACAACATCCACACAACTCTAACCTAGGAGAAAACCTTGTCCCAGCCCCCTTGGGCTGCATTTACTGAAGGAATTAAAACAACAAAGCAAGTTCTTAGAGGCAATTTTATAGGAATACTTTCCTCAGAATCACAGGGATGCCCTGTCAAATGGCAGACTTCAACTTCATAAGCAAAGACCTTATACTTAGGGGAAATGTTTCGATCTTGAGCAAATGGAAGTAAAGTTTACAAAGGCAACTTGAATCTTTTGGGGTTGAAATCTTGTGTTCAGTCAGATTAGAATGTGTCTTTAGGGATGTTTCAGCTTTCTAGTAACTGGGCAATGTTATCAAAGAAGGAATGTGTTGTTAGCAGGAAAAGTTGTTGACTTAGGTAATTTAGGGTGAATAATAAGATTTAAAACGTTCAGCAATAAACTCACACCTCTTCCAAAGCAGCAATTTATCATTTGTAATATGGATTTCTTAGAGTATTTCCTAAATTGTGCCACCCTTTAAATTGGATGCTACTGTGAGCAAGCTGTTTGAATTTAAAATCTGTAAGCAGATAACTTAGAGCAGAGCTATGAAAAAATATACTTCCTATTGACTGAGAAATCTAGGAAGAGCAGAAACAGTCCTTGTAGGAAAGAGCTTATCCTGCACAGCTTCCTCCTGAGACAGCTGGGAGGCAGCACTGTCAGCAGCTTACTGTTATGCTCGCAGTTCATGTGTGGTAAATGAGGATGTTTTTCACTTTACCTGCAAGGAGAGAGGGGAAGGGGTGTGCCGTGACTTCCTTTGGGTTAAAAGGGCCACTTTTTGGTGGAAAGACTGAAAAATAATGTCAGTGCTACTTAATCATTCCATTTATTGGTAAAAGTAGGGGTCTTGGCTCTTCACACTCTGGAGCCAGCCCTCTGTAAACAATTTAATAAAGTGATTGTGGCTATGATAGAGGTGATTGGCATTTTGGGGTTTTATTCTATCCCTCCTACAATTGTTAAAACAGTTAAAACTTGGGAGAACAGCAGTGACTGTCTCAGTACAACAGCTGACTTGCTTATGTTAGTAATTCTGAACTCAGTGTTCCCTCAAGAATACATAGTGAAGAATAAATAATCTCGAAATATAGTCTTAACCACACTGTGGTGGGTAATTTGAACTCCGAGGCTTAAGCAGAATGCGTAGGCTTAAATTAAAAACATTATCTCCAAGTCTGCATAAATAAGAATCCCTGTTGCCTGAAACAGGAGAATGAAGTGTTTTAGCATTATTACAGCTATTCTCGTCCATTTTGGGGGAAAAGCACTCTTTCTTTTGAATTTGGCAAGTGGCTGTACAAGAGTTAATTCTGAACTAAAGCACTTCTGGAGTGAAGGTTGGACTAATCTGTGGGCTTGTCCCACTTCTCCCCATGTTTTGTAACAAATCATGGAGCCTGTGTGGATGTGCTGGAGGGGCAGTGAGCAACCTCAGCCTCATTTGTGTATGACTTCAGCTCCCACTGTCCAGACTTCCATGCCTGGTGCAGTGAGGATTTTCTGTGATGTTGCTCTTCAAAAATCACTTACTAAGATCTGCTGGAAGTAATAGTACTGAGAGATTGAATTGGACATTCATAGTGCTGTTTTCAAAATCAGGAAGTTGGCTTCTGATCATCTTGGCTTTTAGTTTGCCTGTTATAGCATTTACCCACATCACTGGGGCTGGCTTTGTCACAGAGCATGGGTCAGTCTCTCCAGCTGTGCCAAGTTTGGGTTCTGAGGGAAATGCCCATTTTTATGTTTCAACCCTCACAACTATACTTGAGCCACTTGTGCAGCTTCCCAGGAGCTGCCCTGGCTCCAGAAAGGCTGTGCAGGGAGGAGTGGGGCCAGCAGGGCTGTGATCCTTTCCTTCTCTTGGGTGCTGACAAAGCTGTGTCTGGAGCATGCATCCAGTGTGGGCTCCCCAGCCCAGGAAAGTGTGGATGTACTGGAGAGAGCCCAGTGAAGGGCCAGGAATGCCATGGAGGGGCTGGAGCATCTTCCCTTATGAGGACAGGCTGAGAGCTGGGACTGTTCAGCCTGAAGAAGAGGAGGTTCAGGGAGATCTTATCAGTGTCTGTAAGTACTTGAAGGGAGGACTGGGCACCACTCTTCTCAGTGGTGCCCAGTGACAGCACAAGAGGCAGTGGGCACAAGCTGAAGCACAGGAGGGTGTGTAAATGGCAGGAAACACTTGATGTTGTGGTTTGTGAGGATGCTGAGCACCAGCACAGGTTGCCTTGGGAGGTTGTGGCCTGTCCCACCTTAGAGATATACTCTAGAGCCCCTGGACATTGTCATGGACAACCTGTCTTAGGTAGCTCTGCTTGAGATAAAATGATCTCCAGAGATCCCTTCCAGCTTCAACCAGTCTGTGATAGACTGGGCGACACTTAACTTTTCTTCTTTTGTCACCAGAAATTGTTGAACTGACTTAGCAGGAATGCAAGTTGCTTTGAAGGCAGAAGTTTAAACTGCTCAGATTTAAAAGTACACTTCCTGTAAGGCTGGGGAAGACGGCTGGAGGAGTTGGAAATGGGGTTGTGGTTAGGAAATAGGATTTAACTTAAGCAGAGGCCAGAATTCCTTTCATTTATTTGGATGCATCTTGCCTGTTCACAATCAAGAGCCAGGCATTTGAACGTGTTGGTCAGTGGTGTTTCCACTGTTTAATGCTACAAGCTTAACATCTGTCAGTGCTGATAAAGCTTTGACTACTGTGCGTCTCAAGTTTCAAGAGTTTGAGTCCTGAAACTCAAAAACAGTGATTGTGTAGGAGAATGCTCCTTACAGGAATCAGGTTTTTTTCTGATTTTGAGGAATAGAGATGGAAGCAGCAATGA
The DNA here is from genome assembly GCA_030060385.1 of Muscicapa striata striata. Lineage (NCBI taxonomy): Eukaryota > Metazoa > Chordata > Aves > Passeriformes > Muscicapidae > Muscicapa > Muscicapa striata. The sequence continues at coordinate 4,508,919 of JAREIS010000050.1, read as the reverse complement.
ACCTTGATGTGGAGGCTGCCAGGCTAATGATGAGCAAAGGAGCCCTCACTGGTGATAGAAGCAGGACAGCTGGATAAACCCTTCAAAACAGAATTAAGAACTAACTCTTCAGCAGCATCACATGTCCAAAGTTCCCATTTCTGCTGGCAGAGGTGTCTCCCAGCATACCAGGCTCAGTTAAACCTGAGCTGACAAGTGGTTGCTTTCATGCTCAGAAACTGGGATGGACCAGAAGCACAGCACTGTTGGCCAGAACCCATGGCCTGGTCTCCAGGAGGTGACAAATCACTTTCCTTGGAAAGCCCTGGCACAGTGTTTGTCATTCACCCAGGACAGAGCATGTGGGGTGGGCTGCTGCCACTGCTGTGAGCTCATGATGGCCAGGGATTGATGCTTCTGTTTTATCCAACTGCTCTGTGTCACTGCATGAGCTTTTCCATTATCACGTGGTCCTGAGACTCTGGTGTGACTCCAGCCAGGATGGAGAGTGTCATCCTACTGTCCTGACAGTCTGGCATGCAGAGCAGCCATCTCAGCACCTTCTTGGTACTTTGTTGGTGCAGTCTCTGAGCCTGCTTAGAGATGGACCTTTAATCCTAGATGGATTCTAAACTGGCTTCTCTTTGGAGAGCAGTAACTGCACCAAACAGCAGTTGGATCAGAACACACCAGCTGTTTTTCTGGGTAGCTGATTACCTTGGAAAAATAAGTGCCATTTATCTCCCTTCTGTGAATTCAGCTGGAGATTCCATGGCTCCTCAGCTGCTTTTCCTTACTCTGAAGTACCCCACAGATGAGTGCTTTACTGGAACAAGTTTGTTTGGAATTTTAGCTAGACTTAAACAGATCTGTAGTGGTTGGTACCCTGTGTCAAGGGGGTGGCTGCAGTGGTGGATATTAGACTAGTCAGGCTTTGCAGACAAAAGTGAATGATTTGGAAGATGAGAGGATCAGTTGCTTTTAAGATTCTCTTCACCTCTGAGTTCCAGGAATTTTACACACTTGAATTTTGATGTTCTAGTAGCCAGATGGGCTTTAAATTGTCTTCTGCACTGCTCATTTGGCTAGTGCTGGAAGGACCTGTGGAGCACTGACATCATGGATTGTCCTGACTAATGGCTGAGCTGCTTCATAGCAGAAGAAACCCAGCCATGGAATTTACATATGGAATTTGCATCTACATCTGCTCAGTCTGAGGTGGGGCAGAACCAGGAAGGTGCAGTTGCCCATGGAGGGTGGTGGGCTGACCTTGGTGTTGTGAGAGCACAGCAGAGCAGCTGCTGAGGTGGATCGTGCGGTGAGGAACTGGAGCTGGTCTTGTTGACAAGCTGTCAGTGGCATGATTTTCTGCACAGAGGAGCTGCCTGGAGAAAGATTGCCCATGAATTTCAGTGTTTCATGCTTTGTAACGGAAAGACTTGCAGTGGGAACTTGGATCTCAGTTGTGCAGTGTTACACTGGTGGGCCTTATTTTGCATGTTACTCAAGCAGTCTTAAGTGTTCAGTGATCATTCTGCCTAATGAGAATGCATTTCTGTCATTGCTCTGTGGGGAAGCTGAGCCCATTTTCTAGAAGCACTTTGTTAGCAGCCCTTCTGCTTGATGAGGTTTGTTCTCCTGCTCCTTGATGTTGAGGAGTACTTGGTCTGTGCTAGTCCCTGGCAGCAGGAAGCACACGGAAGAGTAAATTGTATCTGTTGGCTGCAGAGATAGATGGGGAGCGTAGTTGAAGGGTTGGAGGTCAGTAGGCTGCCTGGTTGGTGAAATAAAACAAAGCAAAACCAATTTTCAAATGAAAAGGAGCTTTAAACTGACAGTGGTTTAAGTTGCTTAGTGGCTGGACAGCTCTGACAGCTAAGAGTGATGAGAAATAATTCTGTACAGAGTTATTTCAAGGGATGAATCCCTTGTGTCAATGATACGTGAAATTTATTTTGCTGTTACTGAGAGAAATTGAGACTTGCATTCAAAAAGTGCACACTTGTGGTACATCCCTGCTGGTAAGAGACTTGAAGGAATGCTGCCAAGCTGATAATGCTTTGCCTATGGCCATGCAGGATGTTCAGGTGTAAAGTGTCACTTACCTGCCTTGTGTAGTTATTCAACCTGGTTCTGTGGTTCCAGATTTTTTTTTTTAATTCTCTTTTTATTGTCTGATAGTAATTTAACATTATAGTAATTTAACTAGAAAATGTCAAGGCTTTGCTGTCGAATTCATTGCAGTAATCTTGTCTGCAGAGGAAAGTGGCCTGGTGAGTCTCTTATTCCATGGTGTTGGTTTAACTCATTACTCTGATGCATCGAAGAGCTCTGATAAACAGCTGCCATTTGTAAGGGTTGTTTCTGTTTTACCCTTGCACTTGAAACTTTGAGGTGGTGCCTTTTCCAAGGCATTTTTCTGCATGTTGGTCTAAAAACATGTGCATGTGCAGTGTTCTAATGGAGAACCTCAGGAGAAACTTGCAGAATTGATTTTGGACGAATAGCTGGGTTCAGCAAGATATTAAAATTAAACCAGTTTAGTTAAAAAAGCTTTTTTTGATGAGAATGTACATATAAAAGGGGAATGATGTGAAGTCACCAGCAAGAGTAAGTGTAATGAGAATAGTTTGGAATAATGAAGACTTAGAAAAATAAAGCAGCTGAATGTGGCAGTGCAGCTTGAAGCCAAATGATTGTGGCCATTTTTATTCAGTATTTTTGGAGTGATACTGAAAAGTGAACTGCTGAGCATTAGGAAAAGGGGTGTGAGGGTAGGCAGAGAGCAGTGGGCAGACCTGCAGGGTGGTTCTGAAGGCTGAGCCACTGTGTTCAAAAAAAGTCCTTGAGTTTTTAAAGGACTGTGATAAGATAAAACTTCAGGGAGTAGTTACAACAGTTGACCAGAAAAGTTTTGATTGGATTTCCTGTGTCTTCTGCTGAAGGCAGGGGACAGATTGGACCTGCCTTGCTCATCCTACAGCTGAAGAAACTTCAGTGACCAAAGCAGTGGAGTCTGACAGAAAGAAAGAAATGAGCTTCAGGAAAATTGCTGGAGAAACAGCTGTTTTGAAATTACACTGACTGGGAGGAGTGTGAAGTGGCAGAGGGGTTCCCATTGAAAACCAACATGGGCTTTTCTTGATTTAAAGCGGGGGTAAAGAACTGGTGCTGGGTCTGTGCTAGAGGCCCTGCCTTGCTGAGGGACAGCAGTTCAGCAGCAGTGGCTTCTGCAGACCTTCACACTGTGAGCTGAGTGGGAGCTCTGTAAATGGTCCCTGTGTCAGCTGATGGGGGAGAATCATTAAGCTCTTAACTCTCACAAATGCACTGTGGAAAACTGGGAAAAGGGAGAAGAGCTTTGCTCCTTTTTCTAAAACCTGAAATGCATTCACCCAAACCAAGACCCCAGTTCATTACCAAACTTATTTTAGAAGCTTTGAACTGGAAATTGGTAATTCCTTAGTGAAGGGTCTACAGAAACAGGTGGGCAAACTGAAGTAAGTGGCTTTGTGGGTTCTTGGTGTTCACAACACTTAGCAGCTTGTGCAGTTCAGACCTAAGGGAAGCTTTCACTCTCTCTTGTCCCACTTGAAAATAAACTGAATATTAGACATGTTTCCATCTTCTCTCTGGAGTGTAGTAAGGCCCTGGCACAGGTTGTCCAGAGAAGCTGTGGCTGCCCCATCCCTGGCAGTGTCCAAGGCCAGGTTGAACAGGGCTTGGAGCAACCTGGGCTAGTGGAAGGTGTCCCTGCCCATGGCAGGGGAGTGGTATAACATGGACTTTGAAGGGCCTTCCAAGCCAAGCCAGTCTGTGATCTGTGTTTTGTGGCCCTGTTTTAACCTTTCTTAATTCTTTTGTTGTTTTTATGGGCTGCATGCCGTTTCTTTTCATTTTTCATAGATAGCTCTGCCTCCTGCAAGTGATGGAAATTGGAGCAGATTTGTGTTTAGTGTCTTCAAACTCCTCACTCTTGTCATCTGCACCTTGCTTGGAGGCTGCACTGTGACAACTGCTTTGCTGCAATTGGTGGAAGGACAGATGGAGTGGCACTGTTTGATCCAAACAGGCTGAGAGAAGGGAATGTTTGGCATTTTCAGGAGTGGGGCAAGATGTCCCTGCCATGCCTGGTGTAGTGTTGTCCCAATATGCTTTACTTAAAACTTCTTGCCTTCTCCTCTGCAGTGAGTAGGAATGTCCATGTGCTATTTGTGGCTTTGCAGCAGTGTCCTGGCTCCTTGTATGGATGAGGGTTGTCACTCTGCCGAGCGGGATGTGCCTTCTGGGATACACACACCATGTATTTATAGTGAAACACTCCAATTCTAGGGGCTGTGGTCGATAGCAGAGCAAGGAGCTGCGCATTCTTGGGTCACTTGAATACTGCTCTACACTAAATCCATCTCAATTTCCCTTATGCTTGGAAAATAATTAAGCCTCTCAATTCATTGCAAGACCAACTTATTTTTAAACAGATCTTTAGGGCCAGGTTGGATGGGGCTTAGAGCAACCTGTGCTGGTAGAAGGTGCCCCTGCCCATGACAGGGGTTTGAACAAGATGAGCTTTAAGGTCCCTCTGGACCCAAACTGTTCCGTGATTCTTAAGTAGCTGTGAACAGCCCTTGTTTCCTTCATTTCAGCTGGACTTGTCTGCTGTTTGACTTTTGATGAATGCTTGTCCAAGTCATCCAAGAGTGAGGTGGCTGCTTTAGGGAACAGTTGAATTTTGGGAGCAAAAGCAAGATGTTTTCCCAGAGGACTCTTGGGTACTAGGCTCAGGCAGAACACTTCTTGTGATTTAAGGCTGCTGCTGGACAGACCCATCCAGGAGGTTACTCACTGTTATGTTGTGGTTGTGAAGACTTGTGTAGTTTACTCCTGAAAGGTGTTTGCTCAAAATCACTCAGCTGAATTACGTGGGATTGATGCTCCTTGGCAAACTTAAATAAATGCTGCTGATGCTACTGGCTGGAGGGGAAGGAAATGCATGGGCTGGCTGGTGCAGGTGTCCTCAGCTGTCCTGGAATTAATTCAGTGTCTCTTTTCTCTCCTTAGTACTTTTGTCCATCTGTTCTCTGTTGTGTGATCCCAATCCAGATGATCCTTTAGTGCCTGAGATTGCACGGATCTACAAAACAGATAGAGAAAAGTAAGTATGGAAGCCAAAACCCATGGAATTTGACAGGGCAGAATCCACACTTACACAGCAAAGGGGAACTGAGAGGAACTGCTTCTGGGAAAAGAGTGAGAGTGAAAAAGGGCAAATCAAAGCTATGTGGTCGTCTTAGATTTTTTTTGGTTTTTTTCCCTGCGATCCTCATAGTGCCACCATTTGAGCTGCTTTAATCCCATATAACCACCAGAGGGAGAGCAAGTTACTCCAACAGGAGAACATTCCATGGCAGCTCTGGGTCTGGAGTCATGCAAAGAAATAAAAACGCCCTGTTTTACCTTCACTCGACAGCACAAGGGAAGAACCAGTGGTGTAGAAGTGGGGCAGGAGGACTTTCAAACAAGAATAGAGAAATTTCAGTGCTAACAAGCATTTTAACAGTTTTTGTAAACACTTCCTACCTCTCTGTTCCCTTCTAGATCTTATCAGGGAAGGGAAAATAGTCCACAAATTTGCTTCCTCTACTGCAGACTTGAGGAGCAATGTTAGAGAAGTTTATGCATCCTGATTTTGAGAGCTGCAAGACCAGCAGCACATATTTGAAGACACAGTCAGCAATGATTATCTGCACTTTGAAGTGTGCACAAGTCCTTCCTATTTTTTCTGAAAACAGGGAAATAAATTTTGGGTTTAAACAGAAGGAACTTAGTCCTACAGTAGTCTCTGTGCAGTGATATGAAGGAGAGAGTTAGTTATGAGTGGACTGTCAGATTGTTTAAGCTAAAGAACATTATCTACAGACTGAATTCTAACACCAAACCAACTTGGTGTACATAACTGTAGGAAACTTCAGACTGTGTTTTACTCAACAAATTCTGTAGAACATGAACAGCTTGCCTTCTGTTGTCAGAGAGAAGCTTTCAGCAGTGCAGTTAGTCACACAACTGCTTTGTTTTACACAAGTACCCTGAGCTTCTTCTGGCTGTAAAAGGGTATTTGGGTGCAAAAGCTACATTTCTTGGGAACTGAATTATATTGCGCCTTCAGAATAAGAAGATTCTGATGGACAAATCATTGTGTCCTGACAGTCATCAAAATAATCAAATGTGTAGGAAGAAATAAGGCTGTTGGGGTTTAGCAGATGAGTTGATGGCAGGTCCTGGGCCTAACTTTGCAGGGAAGCAGGAGGTGGGGGAACATGTTAATCTCTTTTCCAGAATGACCAAGTGAAACCCTACAGTAAGAGTTTCCCCAGGGACACAGCAGATGAGGCTGGGGGAGGCACAGATAAAGCCCTCCTGAAAATGCTTTCTCCTCAGCCCTGTTCTAGCTCCATTTTGTGCCTCCAATCACAAAGATCATGTATTCCTGTTGTAAATACACCCAGGTATTTCTTTTCCATGAAGCACTGTAGGCTTCCTTGTTTCCCGTGTTTGCATAATGTTTAATTTTGCTCTTAAACTTTACAAACTGATGATAGTACTGTGATTTCATGCCATGTGTAGACTAGAGTGCTGGAGCTGAAATACTGTGCAGATGCTACGTTAAGTAAATCCTCTTTTTGTACATACAGGTACAACAGAATAGCTCGGGAATGGACTCAGAAGTATGCGATGTAATTAAAGAAATTATTGGATAACCTCTACAAATAAAGATAGGGGAACTCTGAAAGAGAAAGTCCTTTTGATTTCCATTTGACTGCTTTCTATGAGCCCACGCCTCATCTTCCCCTGTGCACATGTTTACCTGATACAGCAGTGCTGCGTGTTGTACATACTTGGAACAACAAACTAGAAATACTGTATTTCCCCGTACCAACATTGACTCCTAGCAGAGAAGTGTGTGTGTGAAAAGCTGGTTCTTCAGTCATAACTTTGTGAGCCTAAAAGCATTCCTTGCTGAGTTAAATTGGGAAATCAGATGGGAATGGGGAGAGTTCTGGAGGGTTTCAGATTTTCTAGGGACAGTGTTGCTGATCCATGAAGGATTTTAAGTGGAATCCTTTTAAACTCATAATAGTTATGAAAAGCAAGGTGAAGAACTTGAAGCTGTTTCTGTATTCATTTTATTCTGAAGGACCTACACCTTAGGTAAATGTTATGACCAATGAGAAACTGTACCCACATCCTGTGTTTAAGGTCTAAGTTTAACCAGTCACCATTTAAATGGATTGGAGCTATTAGTGCATCAAGTGATGTTGATTTGTTTCAACTCTCTCCCTCCCTTCATACTTTTTTTGGTTTGTATGTGGTTTCTCAGTTAATACCTAGCTAATAGCTCTTATTTTTTCTTAAGTTTTTTAACTGCTTAGGTCTTTCTGGATGTAAGGGTAAAAAAAAAAAAATCCATATGACAGAAAACTTGTGTGTATTTAAAGACCCAACTGCTCCCCTGGAGCTTGTACGTTCAAGAATGAATTAATCTGTGTAATAAACTGATTACTACAGTCATTACATATAACTTTGTGTGAATAGGCTTTTAATTTTCAGAGCAGTTTGTTACAGGCTTAAACTAACGGTGGATTTCTCTAAAAAAACTTTTTGGGCTGAAGTCGTGAAGCAGTTTGGTTTGCATCACACAAGGCACCTGAAGAGGCAAACAGGAGCTTGAGCACTTAGATGAAATCAGGATGTGTAGTGTGCCAGGAACTTGACTGTTAAACCAAATAAGCAGTTTACTAAATGCGAATCAGAGTGACATTTTACAAAGCCTGATGGTATTACTCCCACTTGCATGGGACCTAACACAATGCATATGTACTGTAGGTAAGTGAAACCTTATGTAACTAAAAAAATGGATGTAAAAGGGTAAAAAAAAGAAAAAACCTACCAAACACATCAGCACAAACTTTCATAAAATGTAGCTTTTACATAATTACTTTGCACTAAACATTTGCAAATGTTCATACAGTTTTAAATTGTACTTGTATGTGTCTTTTTTTTTTTTTTTTTTTGAACAAAGTCTTCACTTGAATCTAGTGAAAAAATGTAGTTTGAAACTTTTCTTTGTATACAAGTGTATTTGCCAGCATCGTTGGTGTGACAGTAGGTGAGTCTGCAAGTTTATCTCCTCTTAGTAGAATTGTAACCCAAGCCATCGGGCAGGAGAGGCTGGAGCTGCTGGCTCTCCGGCCACAGGGTCTGTCCCAGCCATTCCCAAATGCATCTTGACACTCTTGCACAAATGAGGAATAAATGTCCACTGCTTTTGGTCTAAATCTGTTCCTCTTGTCTCATCTCTCGATGTTCTGGTGGCTCAGTGCTGGGCAGGTGTGAGGCTTCCTGCAGGGAGCTGTGGCCCTCTCCAGAGGCACGAGGATCTTGCTGCTCTGCTGGCATGGGGCTCCAGGGTGGAGCAGAACTTCTCTGGAGAAGGAAGGGAGCATGTGGCCATGTGTCCTGGCTGAGGGACACTGCTGGGTCACAGGGGAAGGGGAGAGATTGGTGTGCAGGGCTGTAAAACTCGGGCTGGATCACCTGAAACTCATGGCACTCGTGTTATCCACAGGGTGTTGGTGTCTGGTCTGTGTGGGAAGCAGCCTGTGACCCTGGATAACACCTGTGGCATCAAACAAATGTGAGCTAGTGGCTGCTGGTGTGGCTGGGGTTTGCCAGCCTGGATCCATGGCCTTGCCTTTCCTGACCCATTGTGCTCCTGCTAGACTCCAATGCACCTTGGCCATGGTGGAGCTACCTTCCCTGTTTTTCCATGGGGTCACTGAGAAATACAGGGAAGGAGTTGCACTGATTGTGAAGAGTTTGGGGGAATTCTCTTTAACTGCTTTGCAACTGAGTCAGCCAAGAATGTTTTTTTGTGGCAAATCTGGCTGCTGTTGGAAATTGGCAGTTACTAGAAGAAATCAGACTGTATGGGAGGAGAGACAGAGAGGAGGGAGCAGTGACAGCTGAGGGAACTGAGGCGGATGGTTTCTCTTTCTGGTGGGGCAGGAGCCACAAACAAGAGGTGACAGGACATTAACAAGCCACACATGTATGGGAACAGTCCTGAACCTGTAGCAGCTTCAGCTTGGAGGATGGATTAACACATGTTGGGATGAGCTCATTTGCAGTAAGATGTTTAAATAGCTTTGGCCTTTTTGCTGATGGCATGACACAGTTGTGGTGTAGCAAAAGCAGGTCTGGTGATGTTTGAAATGGGAGGATGTGCTCTGTACACCTCCTGTGGGTTGACCATTTGTTGTTGAGGGTTGTACTGTGAAATAGATGGAGGAGCCTTTAGCAGTTAACTGAAAACCTGACCTAGCTTAGCTATTTTTGGGACTAGAATCTTGCTCCTTTGAAGCTCTGCATTGAGTATGTTCTAATGTCAAACAGCACATGAGGCCAAGGGCTCTGGGTCACTAACTAGGAATTCTGAGCTTGTCATGTCATCAACCTTTTCCACTGCTGTCCAGTTTTTTACCTTGATTTAGTAATCTAAGTTGTCTTTGCATGGCTTTCTTTGTGCTGGGCCTTCTGTGGATGTAGATTGTTCATGCAATTCCCTTTTATCCTGTCATGTGCTAAGTGTGTTTTATTTAAAAATAGTGCTGGGCTGCTTAGAACCCCCCAGCTCTGGCAGCAAAGCTGGAACACTGTGCCTGGATACATTCCTTGTGCTCATCAGTGCCTGTCCACTGCTTAGAGTGACCCAGAGGAGGAATGTGCTTCATGTATTTTGGAACCTCTCTTGGCACAGCACTGAGCAGCTACTCTTCAGTGTGCAAGAGCTGGCTTCAACATTCCCATGGCTCAAAGCCCAACCTCTGTGGACCTGCAGACTGGGATGGAACTGATCCTGAGAAGTGCTGGAGACCTGATAACTGTGCTTGAAGCACCCAGCTTGTCCTGTGGCGGGATGTGCTGCTGCATTTCTGTCATAGCTTTTGGGCAAGGCAAGAAGGATTTTTAAATTTAGTTATTACTATGTCATCCTAGTCCTTCCAACTAAGCTGCATCCTAAAGTGTCCTCAGACTCTTCTGTTCAGTCTGCAGCCATCAAATAATGCAGAAAAATGAGCAGGGTTAAGTTGGATATGATCTTGTGTCCTTAGTGGGTGTAGCAAATTGTTCCCAGTCTCATGTCTCTGGTTTTTCCTGGTGTTTGGCAGCTGTGGCTGCAGACAGCAATGCCTGGCTCTGTTTTTTGACAGTCTTGGTCATCTTCAGCAGCAAAACTTCTCTAGAGCTGCTCTTGTTCCCAGTTCTGATGTACAGGAGAAGATGAGAATCCCAGGAAAGGTGGATGGGAAGCTTTGCTCAGTGAAAGGTGGATTTCTTGGTGCCTGAGCACAAAGGGGGAAGCAAGGCAGGAGACACGGGGGTGTGAGGGGTGGGCAAAACTGCTTGCAGGAGTGAACGTGTCACCTAAAGAACCAGGATAACAATGCACCTCTGAAGGTGCTCAGCACTCCTGTTCCAGGTGGAGGAGCCCTTGGCTAAGGCTCCCAGGCAGAGCTTGGAAGTCACTTCCTGGGAGAATAAAAGCCTGGAGGTGTAGCTGAGTGGCCGGAAGGGTGTCCCCATTAAATACAGAACCTCAGAAAAATCTTCTCATCCTTGCAGCATCAGGGAAGCCTCCCTCCCTCTCCTATAGGTAGCTGGAGTGGAGTTTCAGCCCCACAGTTACTGCTTCCTTCCATTCCATGGCTCTTGGGGTAGGCTTCGAGAAAAACCTGCAAATCTCAGTTAAAGGGGTTTGGCAAATGTGGCTTCCTACAGGGAATGCACAGGGACAAGAGCACTGAGGGTGTCTGGAAGGTTGAAACAGAACAAATGCTGCTGTGCAGCTCTCAGGAGGTGTGGAGACCAAGCCCTGTGTGAGTGACTGCACTTGGAGGCTCCGGGAGCAATCCCTGCAGCCAGTCCTCGCTGCCCCTCCCTCACCTGGAAGTGTGTGTGACTAGATCCATGCTAACACTGTCTGTACTCTTGTATTGTGTTGCAATTTGATCACCATTAAATAATTCCCTTAAACTCTCTGGCTTGATTGCCTTTTTTTTTTTTTTTTTTTTTTTTTCTTTACTGTGCCTTTTGCCCATTTATTTTGGCTCACATTGCTTCCTTTCCTCTTGTGCCTGCTCTGTCCCTTCTCCTTGAGGCTCCAGTCTTGCACTGTCCCTCTCTCAACTATCTCCAGTCACCTTCATCTTGTTTTTGAAGCTTCCTGCAAAGCCTGGCTTGCTCTGACCACAGGCAGTGCTTTCTGGGTGACCTGGAGTGCCCCTGGGGGTTGTTTGTCTGTCTTCATGCAGAAATCCCTGTGCTCACCAACAAGCCCAACACTGTCCCCTTCCTTTTTGGAGGTTGTGACTTGATAGAAAGTCTTGGTGCTCTGATTTCATCATGAGCTGTTTGCAGCACCCCAGTCCTTGATGCAATGGGTTCACTTGAGAAAAGCTGGGATCAGCTCTGGAGCCAGAGCACAAGGCACATGGGGGTGCTGGGGGAAGCTGGAGCTAGTGGTTCCCACAGCTCATGGCTTTCTCGTCCCTGGATTTGGCACCCACAAGTTTGATTTTATTCTGTTTCTGCGTCTCTGTGTCCACCCTCTCCTTTCCTGTGTGAGACTTGGTTTTTGTTGTCTAGTCAGGTGAAACCACCTCGGGGCGAGTGGGGGTTGGGTGTTTGCCATTCTTGTCCTTTCATGATCAAATCTGTTTGTTGCTCAACTCTAAATGTTTCTTTGGGTTGAAAGAGCAAGTTGTTGGGGTATAGATAAAAATGGAATTTTGAATAAGCAGTGAATTGGTGTCCTGAAGCCACAAGCACCATAACCCAAACTTCTCTCTTCCCAGTGTCTGTGGTCCCTGTGTCCAGCTGAAGCTGAGGTAGCTTGGGAGACACATCCTTCTCTGCTGTTGGCCAGGGAGGAGGCACCTGAGCTGAGGCTGGGAGAAAGGAACAAGCTGGCCTGGGGCCACCAGAGCTGGGAACAAGCATCAGTGGCAGTGTTCTGAAGGGGGGAGCATTAATTCCTTGTTCTGATGGAGCAAAGGTAGCCATGGAGTGAGTAGAGCTTTCTGGCTGCCTTCAGCAAAACTGATGTTTTGTGTCTATACCCTCTCCTTGCTCCCCCCTGAGGTGCCCGAGGCAGTTGTGCTGTTTGGGAGGCTTGATTCCCTCCCTTGTGGCTATTTTGGGTCCTTGTTTAGCAAGTTTTATTGGAAGAACCTCCCCTACAGCTTGGGAGGGTGATTATTTTTCTGCCCCCTGACCTGGAGCTCTGCAAGTTGCTGCAGTGCTGCTGTCTGGTGCTCTTTGGGAGGTCTGTGTGTGGCCACTTCAGCACGAGGAGCAGGAATTCTGCAGGGCATCAGGCAAACAGACTCATTTGGGTTGGAACAACCCCGTAAGAATGAGTCCAGCAGTTCCCCCAGCACTGCCAAGGCCACCACTAAGCCATGTCCCAAAGTGCCACATCCATAGATTTTTTTAACAGCTCCAGGGATGGTGACTCCACCACAGCCCTGGACAGCGTGTGCCAATGCCCAAGCACCCTTTCAGTGAAGATCTTTTCTCTAATATCCAACCTAAACTTCCCCTGACACAACTTGAGGCTGTTTCCTCTTGTCACTTGGGAGAAGAGGCTGACCCCACATGGTTCAGGGAGTTGCAGAGAGCAGAGGAGGAACTTGGTGTCACCCATTCACCAAAGATCCAGAAAAGGATCATTGAACTTACCACCCTTGGCTGTCACCTGCACAGCTGCAGGAAGGATGTCCCAACATTTCAGATCCTCTGATTAACCCTGTGCACAGCTTCCCTGACTTGTCCCCTCTTTTTTATCCCCATTGCTTGACACCATGTGGGATAACAGCTCTGATTTTCAGGAAAACATGCGGAATGGAGCAGTTGGTGAGGATGTGTGAGTGGGGTGATGCAGGACAGTGAGGTGACAGCAGTTCCTGGATGTTCTTGTGCCCAAGCAGGTGTTTGTGGGATAAATACAGAGAGTGTGTGTGAGATAAAGCCCAGCCATGGCGCCTTGGGCCAGGTGAGCTTCAGCTGCATGTTTATCCTATTGAGTCGGCGATGGGATTGACCCTGCTGGATTTACCACTTCTATAAAGCTCCGTGGGATTTTTCTCCTGTTGTAACCCTAAATACCAACACAAAGCACTCAGTGTTCCAGCTTGCAGTGCTTTATTGGAAAATGCTGATGGAAAAGCTGTAGGAACTTTTCCAGATCCATGCTGGACACTTCGTGGGAGGGTGGGTTTTTGCCAAGTAGGTTTTATTTGGTTTGTTGTGGGGTAACTGTTGAAATTGAGAATCATGTAGGTTGGAAAAGACCTCAGATCATGGAGTCCAAGCACTGCAGTCTGAGCTGACATAGCACAGGTAAGCACAGACTCTCTATTTAAATGCTAAAATCTTCCCTTACGTCAAATCCTACCTTGGTCAAGTAACTCCACTCAAAAATGCTGTGTTGGCCTCTGTAAGGCACCCACCAGGAAAGCCCAAGTCCTTGTCCAGAGGGTTTTTGGAAAGGGGTGATGGCACAGCCCCAGCCCATCCACAGGGAGGAGCAGATGGGGCAGTACTGGGAGCACCTCTCACCACTGGCAGTGCCTGGGGCCCAGGGCAGAGGGAAGGTGTCCTGTGTGGGAATGGCACAGGATGAGCCTCAGGAAAGTGTTGGTGAAGCCCTTCTAGTGCAAAACTAAAGGGGCTTTGCAGTGGGATTGAACCTCCCCTGCTTTGAGTCCTCTCCTGCATCCTGTGCCCTAGGAGATGACTTGCATCACGGCTCCATCAACTGGAATGAAAATTCCTACTGTTCAGTCCATTCCTCTGTTTTCCTGTAGTCTCTTCCCTTTTTTTCCTGGCAAAGTTGTCTCTCTGCCAGGCCATGTCTGTCCCAGCCCTTGCCTGAGCTGCATTAGCAGCATTTGAGCACTGAATCCTCCTCCTTAAGCCCTTGGTGGTGTAGCCACTGTAAACTTCAGGTTTGGAGTTTTTTTCCTAGCTCTGCTTTACAGCCTCTGCCATTCCCTTTGGTTGCAGGGTTGTTGTTTTTTTGGGTGTTTTTTGTTTTTTTTTTTTGTTTGTTTGTTTGTTTTTTGTTTGTTTTTTGGTTTTTTGTTTGGTTTGGTTTGGTTTTTTGTGAAAGAGGAACTGGAGCTGGTGCTGAGGTCCAGCATCCCCAAACCACTCAATGTAAATAAGGGATCTGCTGAATCCATGTCCTTTTCCTCAAGCCCAAGCCAGCTCTGCCCCTGAAGTGAAACCACCAGACCCAGAAACTCTGAAGAGAAGTTTCCCTCCAGAGAATCCATCCCTCCTGCCTTTGGGGACTGCAGGAAGCTCCCGGACTTCTTCAGGAAGCAGCAGGAATGGACCTATGGAAAGGCCAGGGGCTGAGACAGAGCTGCTGAGGCCTTTGCTGAGCTGCTGGGAGAACTGGGATCCCACCAGCCATGGTCCTGTGCTGGCCCTGGAGCCTACAGCCCCCTCCAGCTCCCTCAGACCTCTGCCAGGCAGGAGTGTTGCATCCTGGCTGCCTGTGGCTTTCTCCAGGAGGAGAAGGGATGCTGGGGAATCTGTTTACAGACAGCTGCCTGCAGCAGGCAGGGCAGGGATGCTGCTCTAAGCAGGGATGTGGCACCCTGGGCACTGTCCTACCTTCACCAAGGGCTGTGGGGAGGCTGCAAGGGACCCCTTGGGTGCCAGGGGGGTCACAGGGCAGAAGCTCCCCCTGTAGCTGTGGTGCTGGGGAAACAAGGTTGTAGGAATTGTAGTCACAGTCTGGTTTGGGTATGAAGGGACCTTAAAGCTCCTCGTGGCTGGGATGGCCAGAGGAGAAGCAGCTGGAGCTCCATGGGGAAGCATTTATCACTCAGGTGTGATTTGGAAGGACAGCTTTGGGCTTTCCAGCTGGGAGTGGAGCTGGGCACAAGGAGAATCCGCAGCCGGGAGCAGGGAGAAGGTGAGGACAAGCGGAAGGGGGCTGAGGGACAGCGGGATCTCATCTATTCTTCCATTCGATGTGGATGAAGAAGCACAGCTGAAAAGAGGAACTATCCCCTCAGAAGGGCCCGAATTAAGAAATAGCCGCAGCCGGGGGAGGCCTCGCGTCCCGGGAGGCGGCGGCCGCTCCGCTCCCCGCGGCCGGGCGAGGGCAGCAGAGGCCGGGAAGCGGCGCGGGGATGGGGCGGGGACGGGGAGGGATGGGGATGGGGCGGGGATGGAAGGGGATGGGGATTCCCCCTTCGCCCCGCAGCGCCAGCGGGGCATGGCACCTCCAGCACCACCATTTAGGAACCTGCTCTCATTAGCAGTATTATAACAGTTGTTATTTCTGTTTTTTGTTGTCGTTGAAAGCCTGTGAACCCCGAGAAGAGCAGATATGCCCCGCGACGCTCCAGCCCCAAAATCCTCCCCCAAGCGTCTCCTGCAGACACAAAGGGCTTGTCCTGCTGCTGTGTCTGCCCAGCATCCTGTGGGAAACCCACGGGGTGGAACAGGGCAGGCTGGGGGTGCCTCCAGCGCAGGGGACATGGGACATGACCTCATTGCTGTCCCGTCTTGCAGACTCAGGAGCAGGATGGGAGATGCTGGACATGCCCCCATCCCGTCTGGCAGGGGCACTCCCAGCCTGGCCACCTCGTCCCTCTAGCAGCCCTCCCTGCCGCCTGGAGGAGGCACTCGGGGCGGCACGGTGCCAGGCTGGGGCTCACCCCTGGGACCCTCACACCAGGAGCTCGGGCACAGGGGGTGTCCCGGCCCTGGCTGCCCCACAGCCGGGCAGATCTCGGGGTGCCCCGGCTCCAGCTCCCTCCTCCCCGGCCTGGCTCGCTCCGTGCCCTGCCATCTTGCGCCTGTGAATAATTCACCGCCCCTGTCCCCGTTGTTTCCTTGCAGGTATTTATAGCCCGTGATCACGTCTCCTTGGAGGCAGCTCGCTCCGCCGCCGTGTAAATTTAGCTCCCGTCGTCTCTCACATGTCATGCCCCCCAGCCCTTGCGGGAGCCCTTCCATGCGGCTCCTTCCCGGCAGGGCCGGAGCCCCACGCCCCGCTCCGTGTCCCCATGGCTGGCCAGAGCCCTGGGCAGCGGTGCTGGCCGTGCCGTGCCGTTCCCGGTGTGCCCGTGCCTGCCGGGGCAGCTCAGCTTCCCTCCGGCAGCTGCACGGGGCCACCGAGCCCTTCAGCTGCTGCGGCTCGGGGGATGCTTTGAAATTCCTGGGCTGCCATCTGTGCTATGCAAATCCCCCAATCTGACGGCTGCGTGCGGACCCGCTTCCGGACCCAGCCGTGGGGCTGTTGTTATCCCGCTCCTCCTTCCAGCCAGCCGCACCTTCGGAGGGGCAGAAACATCACCGTGAGAGGCAGCCACCCCCGTGAGAGGCAGCACCCCTCTGCCCTGCCCGAGCTGGGCCGGGGAATCAGGAGGGCACGGGGCACGGTTGCTCCACGAGGTCACCCCAGTGCTGGTCTGGCTGCCGCTGTCACGGTACCCCTGGAGCCAGGGCCGGGAGTTCAGCACACAGGCTGCGCACAGGTGGGCTCCGAGAATGGGGACCAGCGGGGACCGAGCCCCCGGAGCAGCCACGGCACAGGGTCCGGGGCGGGGATGCGGCAGGAGCGGTGCCCATGTCCCGGGCACAGCGAGCACATCCCCGCTCAGGGCCGAGCTGCTGCCACGGGACCCCCTGCTCCCCCTCCCCAGGGACCCTGTCCCAGCCTGGGGCCTGCATGAGCCGCACTCAGACAAAAACAGGCAGGAGCCAGCATCCCACCCTGGTGCTGCTGTGCAAATACCCCCATGAGCCGCCCCAGCTTCTCCCCAAATTCACCTGAGCGGCGCTGGGGGCCGAGATGGCAGCGAGGGGGCAGCATGCCCAGCACAGCCCCTGCTCCGGGCTCTTTAAACGCCGAGCCGGTGGGAAGGTGGCAGTGGCTCCCCGGGGTGGCGAGGGAAGCGGGGGGCACGTTTGCCAGCACGGAGGAAATTAATGAGCATCCTGCACTACTCCCCGCTGCGCCTCCATCCCCCCAGGACCCTCGGCGGGCACCGCCCGCTCCTGCCGGCGCTGGGGCCGCGGGACCTGGCGGCACGGGGCCTCGTTAATATTTTAGGAGCTCTTTTGTCCGCAGGGGATGGGGAGGCTCGCTCGCAATCGCCTTTCATCTCCGTGAGGCCTCCGCGCGGCTCCAGCCTCTTATCTGCCGCCTCCTCGCTGCTTCGCTACAGCTTGTTATGGGGCTTGGGTTGTTGTTTTTTTCTTTTTTTTCCTGGGAAGGGTTGGAAAAAAAGCCTGGCTGCTCCTGGCCAAAGGGCATCCGCCAGCCGTGCTGGCGGCAGCTGCTGGAGCATCCCCACACGGCTCCTGCCTGCCTGCTGCCGTCCCTCCGCCGCCTGCTCGGGCTGCAGCCCTGCCCAGGCTGGGCTGTGCCAAGGGCTGGGGCTGGAGGTGTCCCTGCTGCTCGGGGGAGGGCTTGGAGGCAGCGAGAGGGAGTTTCTCTGTGTGTGTGTGTGTGTGTGTGTGTGTGTGTGTGTATGTGTGTGCACTGCCTGCCTGTGCCACGGCTGAAACTGGAGATCCCCAAGGGCTGTGCCAAGGGGTCCATGGATCACTGAAACCCCTTCCCTGTGGGGATGCCCAGTGGGAACATGAAAAACCAGCCCTGGTGCCTCCTGGCTGGCTGGGAAGGGGCAGAGTCGAGGTGCAGAGCTGGGCTGGTGCAAAGAAGAAGAGGGTGATGAAGGAGAAAGGACAGGGAAGGGAAAATGTGAGCTGGGCTGCATTTCTGCTTTCCCTCTGAGCTGGGGAGCGTAAGCAGAGTTGGGAGAGCAGAGGGTGCCTGGGAGAGGTCTGGCTCAGCCCTGGGGCTTTAACAGCATCATGGACAATTGTCTCTATGTCCTCCCTTGGACCTCTCCTTCATCCTCCCCTTGCTCCTTTTGCCATCCTGGGCAATGCTCACTGTCCCCAGGTCCCAAACTCGTGGTCTTGGCTCCTCTTGTCCGTCCCAGCCAGTGTTGCTCATGATGTCCCTTCTCCAGTGATGGTCCCAGCTGACTGATAGGTGTGGGCAGCTTGGGGTCCCTGCTTGGGGCTCTTGGGGGTCTCTCATGCACACACAGGCTCTCCTGCAGACTGTGCTGCCTTTCTCTTTGATTCTGTCCATCCCCTGTGCCACAGAAGGCTGAGGCAACAGGACTCACTTTGTCCTGGAAAATACCCACCCCTATGCCTGGCCACCTCCAAGTCTGGGCATGGCCCTGGCAATGACAAGACATGCCACTCCCACCAGAGCTGAACCCATCTGTCTGTCCCTTTGCCCAAGCAAGAACCTGGATCCCCAGAGGAAATCTGGCTGAAGGCCTTCAGGAGACTTTTGCAGCTGTGTTCTGCCAAGGCTGACAGCTTCTTCCCATGGGAAGGTCCTTCCCCATCATCCAGTGATGCACAGCAGGGTTCAAAGCTCCTTCACTGCTCACCCCAGCTGCAGGCACACCAGCGGGTTCTGCTGCTGTCCCCTGGGGAGGTGGCATCCTCCTGGCACTGGCACTGCTGCCAGGTCACCCCAGCTGGCACTCCAGGCTCGGGGAGCTCAGGGAGGGCTGGCGCCTGCGCTCAGGAAGGCGGTGAGCTCACGGGTTTAATTTTCTCAAGGCTTCGTTCGGCTCTGACATGTGATCCTCGCTACAGGAAGGACGCGGCGAGTGCGTCGTCCCCCGGGGCTGCCTGACTCGACCTTGTGGGAAGAGGTAAGAGCACAGCATGGCTTTTCCGCCCCACTGGTGTCGCTTCCAACAGCAATTTAATATCTCCCTGATAACCCAGGCCGAATTTCAGGCACCGTTAAAAAAAAATAAAGCATCTGCTGATAAAAGTCGATGTCCTCAGTTGAAATCCCCGGTGTGGGTCTGCGTGCTGGCCCCACACTGCAGCTGTCCATCGCCAGCTCCAGACTTATCCTCGTCCTCTGGCAGGATGCCCTCCTGGAGAGGACAGTGGGACCGTGGGGACTCCCAGTGTGGGCACTGTCACTCCTGGGCTCTGTGCCCAGAGGAGGGGAAACGTTCACCAGCCCCATCTGGGACACAGTGGGAGCTGTGGCAGCTCCATCCCACCCCACGGCAAAGCTGCCATCACTCCCCCCCTTCCCTCCCAGCATCCCAGACACCCCCACATGGTCCAACCCATGATGTACAAGGGCTTTTCCCAGCCAAGGGATGCTGCCTTTGGGTGTGCACAGCCAGCTCGCTGTGGACCAGCATTGGCTGCAGGGATTGGGGCTCATTTTGGATGGAGCAGGACTGGGGATGGGCTCAGCCCAGGCATGACCCTCAAGGCTGGTCTGGCCGTGCACGTTTCTCCAGGTCCAGGTCTCTGCTCCTGGCTCCATGGGCTCACTTTTCTGCTTCCACTTGCTGAGCTTGGTTTCCCCAACTCAATTTCCCAGGCTCCTTTCCATGGGCTCAATTCCTGTGCTCACCTCTGTGATCTCTCCAGCACCTCCGGAATGGAGCTTCCTTGGGCCTGGCTTGCTTGACGTGGATCTCCAGGCTCGGTTCTCCAGGCACACCTTGCCAGAGGTGCCTCCCAGGCTCGGTGCCTCCGTGGTGGTTCCCAGCTGCTTCCCGGGGCTCTCCCCATCAGCCCGGTGCCAGCAGAGGGCCTCCCTTACCAGCACAGCACCGTCTGGAAATTATAAAACACATTATCTATTTGGCAAAACTTTGTGCAAGGATCAGGAAAAGGGCTGGAATCCGTTCTCCTCCAGGAGACCGGAGACAGCGTGTCCCCCCCGGCTTCTGTTTTCAATGCCAGCACTCAGCCGCGTTAAAGCCGTGGGAGCGTTCGTCATTAAAATGGCAATTGTGGAGCCAGGCAATAAATTTAACATCATAAAAGGCTCTGGGAGGGTCTCGCTCATCTGTTGCTCTTCAAAGAAAAGTGTTAGTTGCTTCCGAAAAAAAAAAAATGGGAATAAGCAGGTGAGAAGGGACAGGGTGGCGGCTCTCCCTGGCTGCTGGGGCGCTGCGGGGAGCTTGGCCGGGCAGAGGTGGACACCTTTCGGGGTGCCCATGGGGCTGGGGGTGCTGGAGAAGGGGGCGCTGGGGCTCTTTGCAGGTGATGGGGTTTCCTCTCTGCGTGTCGCAGTGGGATGAGCAGGGGCTGTGCGGGAACATCTCCCCTGTGCCGGTGCTCTGTCCCCCGCCAGCAGGGAATGAGGGACACCCAGCGGGCAGGGTGACATGGGCCAGGGCTCCCCGCTCGGTCCGGCACCCTGCGGCGCCGCTGGGTCCCCTGGGCTGGGACCACCCCGCTGCTGCCGCCAGCGCCCGCCGATAGCCATCATCTCCCAACGCCAGGCTCCGGCCGCCGGCGTCTGCCGGCAGAATTAGCCGTCGGATTGGAACCGTTCGCTAAATAATTCAGGAGATTTCTTCCTTTTTTTTCCTCCCCTTTTTTTTCCGAGAAAGCTGTTTTCTTTCCTTTTTTTTTTTTTTTTTTTTTTCTTCCCTTTAAGGTCGGAGTATTTTCCAGGCTGGGTTTCCATCGAGGGGGTGCGGACACGCTCAGGCAATACCGCCATGTGTTTACAGCTCAGCTCCCGGCGTTATTTAGGGATTGTAAAACCACAGCAGCTCGCTCGCTCGCTTCCCCCCCCCCGCTCGCCGCAGCCAATTTTTTTCCTCCATGCGGCTCTCGTTGCAGCGGCAAAGGTCAACCCCGCTCCTTTGAAAGCAGCACCCCCCTCTCTTATCAGATTTAGGAATCCTTGGGGGAGGTTGAAGCCGAAATGCAGGCAAAGCCAGCTGGCCGCGGTCCGGCCGGGGGGGCGGTGGGGATGGAGGGTGGGGAGGAAGGATGGAGGTGGGAGGAGGAGGAGGGCGGTGGGATGAGCCCCCGCGCCCGGGCGGGGCAGCACCGACAGCGGCGGGCGGTGAATAATGGGGGCACAGATAACGCAGCTGATCAGCGGCCGCGCAGGGCTCGGGCAGGGGGAATGGGATGTGACCAAAAAAATCGCTGCCAGGGTGAAGTCAGCGTGGCTCGGGGTGGGGGAGTGGAGTCACAGTGAGGGGATGAGCCCCGTGGCAGAGAGATGGGGGTCACAGTGACGGGATAGTCCCCGTGGCAAATGTCTGGAGTGCTGGCAGGGCCTGGGAATGGATGGTCCCCTGGAATAATCTGCTCTAGGGGGCACTCCCAGCCCTTTCAGGCCCCCATCCCCCCCAGCTGGGCAGCCATGGGGCACTTCAATGAGGCTGAGCATGAGAAGAGCTCTTAGGGGTCATGGCCATCGATGGGGTGACCAAGTGATGGCAGAAAGTGGCATTAGGGGGTCCTGGGGAGGGGGAAGGAGGCAGGAGGGAACAGGAGAAGCAAGATGAGGACAGAACCCAGGTGTGGGGCAGGTGTGGGGCAGGAGACCCTGTCAGTGCTGTGGGCACCCCCAGCCCTGCTGCTCTCCTGGAGACATCCCCTGCTGGTCCTGTCCTGGCCCAGGCACCACTCACGCCTTCAAACTTTGCCAGGGATGGTTTTTAATTAAAACCAGAAGATGCCGCTCCGTGCCCCGGCCCTTCAGGGATGACCACTGCTCACATCCTCTGCCTTTGGTCTTCCTGCCTGCACAGCTTGACACGGGGAGATGAAAGTCCCTCCCTGCCAAAAAAGCACCAGGAAAAAAGGGCCGTCATAAAATCATGCCGCCAACAAGTCCCCAGCCGAGGGTCCTGCGAGGTCCTGCCGGCCAGGAGCCGTGGCCAGAGCCGAGCAGCAGCCTGGGGAGTGGGGCTGCTGCCTTCAGCCCTTCTAAAAATAACAGCTCTGAGCGCAGTGAGCGCCCGGCGCCTAACTGGAACCAGCTTTCCAAACTCCCAGCTGGAAGCAGCTTTAGGAGCCTGCACCAGCCTTTCTGGGAAAGAGCAATTAAAAATAGCGAGTGACTGAAAGCGCCGTCCCTGCTGCCCATCCTGCCCCTGCGTGGGGAGGACATGGAGAGCCAGGTTTGCAGGCAGGTGTTTCCCTTTGCTCAGCTTGGAAAGGCCAGCAGTGCCTGGAGGTGGAGCTGGAAGGATGTCATGGGGGGATCCAGCCTCCCTGATGCCAGGAGAAAGGGGGCAGTGGGCTCAGAGCCTCCCAAGGAGAGCAGCTGGGGTTACTCCATCATTGTCACCTGCTGGTTGTGGGTGCTGGAGCTGGAGCTGCAGGGAGCTGGGGCCACATCCAGGATGGAGCCTAGAAGGGTGAAGGCCAGGCTGTCCCAGGGAGGTGTGGATAGAACAACATCCTACAGTGGGGGTGGGACAGGGATTCTGGGGACAGGTGAGGGGCTCTGAGTATCCCACATGGGCTCCAGCTCATCCTCTCACCTAGCATCCAACCCATCCATCCCCACAGGCTCCACCCCGCCCACTCACATGGGATCCAACATACCCACCCTCATGAGCTCCAGCTCTGTGGATACATGCTCTCCATCCCACCCCCTTTGGGGCTCAGCCCCATCAGTCCTGTGGGTGCCCATGGCCTGATGGGTGCTGGACCCCTGCCCACACTGAGCCTGGAGATGGCCCCACGCAGGTTTACTGGTGGCACGTGCCCGATGTCCCATGCTAGGCTCATCAGCTCTGTGCCCAATCCTCCATTCCATGGCACAGAGCCTGCACCCCCACCTGCTGCTGCTCCCCTGCTCCCCTGCTCCCACTGCTCCCAGTGCTCCCACTGCTCCCCTGTTCCCTGCTCCCAGTGCTCCCCCTGCTCCCCCTGCTCCCAGTGCTCCCCCTGCCCCCACTGCTCCCCATCTCCCACTGCTCCCCCTGCTCCCCCTTGCTCCCCTGCTCCCCTTGCTCCCCCATCTCCCCCTGCTCCCCATCTCCCCCTGCTCCCACTGCTCCTCTGGTCCCCTGCTCCCCTGCTCCCACTGCTCCCATTGTTCCCACTGCTCCCCTGCTCCCCCTGCTCCCACTGCTCCCCTGCTCCCCATCTCCCATTGCTCCTCCTGCTCCCCAGCCCCACGCTTCCTCCCTTTCTCCATCCCCACCCTGGTGCCTTGGCTTGTGGGGTGCCGTGGTTGCCCCTTGGCTGGGCACCCTCAGGGCTGCTGCAGGCACCCGTGTGGTCGCGTTTCCCCCAAGCCATGCCATCGTCTGCCCGCGCTTCCTTGCCCCTCCCTAATGAGAGCAAACCGGGCCAGGGCAGAGCCCCCAAACTCGCCCAGCGGCGGCTCCCCAGGCGCTCGTTTCCTCTCTGCTGCGTTCGACTCGTTACGTCCTAATTCCCTAACGAAGGGCCATGAGAGAGGAAGTCTTGCGGAAGCCCGTCCTGGCAGCCGCCCTCCTGCTACCAGCCCGCGCTCCAGCTCCGGCACAACGGGATTTCCTCGGCATTGGACAAAACCGATGTCGTGTTTCGGGTCTGGCACAAACCATGCTGCCCTTCTGCACCTTGTTCAGTCAGGCTCCCCCGTTCTCCTTCTCATTTTGTATTTATCCAGGTCATGAGCAAGGATGTCCCACACCCTCCCTGAAAATGCTGGTGAAATGCTCCTCTTTTCCCATGCTACCAGTGTCCTGTGGATTTCCAGGCGCCTCCAGGCATCCCGAGTGCTCCAGGTGTGCCTCCAGCTGAGTACCCATGTCCAGGTGATGGGAAAGCTGGTGTTTTGGGATTGTCTTGGGACAACAGCTCAACAGCTGTTGTGTCCCAGTGCGTTTCTGAGCTCAAATGGGAATATCCACCATCACCACTTCTCCTTAATAATGCACTAATGCCCCTCGTTGCCCATTCTTAGTCAGTGCTATGGAGAAACCCTCTCCCTTTTCCTTTTCTTCTATGTTTCAGGGAGTTCCTGTATCCTTTAGCTTCCCTCACCAACTCCTTCTATCCCCTGAAGACTCCTTTTCCACCCTCACTGTGTCACAACAGCTGCCAGATCCTGAGGAACAGGACAGTGGTCCATGAGTGCAGCTGTGTGAGCCCCTGGGGCTGGGACAAGGGGCTGGAGCAAGGATGGAGGAATGGTCACCACTGAGGGTGGCCAGCCCCACCAGCTCAACCAACGGATGTGCCACCACCTCTTCAGGATGAAACCCTTCCTCCACACAGAGATGCACAACCAGGGGCTTTACTGGGGGTTTTGTTTTCTTTCAGAGCCCCAGCAGTGACAGACAGAGCAGTGCCCACTGGATGCAGGTGGGAGTGGGTGTGGTTGGACTGCCTGTGAATAAGGATTTATTATTTATGAATAAGGAGATGCCTCCTTTGGGGACCCTCTGGGGACATGCAGGAAAAAGCAAAGTGCAGAACTCCAGGTGTGAGCTGCCTCGGTGCCACCCTGTGATGCTCCCAGCTCAGGTAGCTTGGCAAAGTGCAGGAGAGCACAGGAATTCGTCTCTGCATTCTTTCCCAAGGAAGTTTTGCTCCTGCCAAGGGGAGTTCATTCCAGAGGATTCCCCGAGGAGATGCTCACAGTGGTTCATGGGAAGATGGGCAGCTCACTCAGGGCTCCACCAGATAGGTGAAGCCCAGCTCTGGAGCCCAGGAGGGATCACAAAGGGAGATGGGGCTTCTCCCGCCTCTTTTGTGCTCGCTGCCATCCCGTGCAGGGCTCGGCCCCCCAGGTGAAGGCAGGAAGGCATCAGGCAGCACAGCAGGGCTGGTGGGAGTAGCATGGTGGGGGGCCCAGCTGGTGCGTGGGCCCACGGAGAGGCTGCACAGAGAAAGGAGAAATGGGAAAATGGCTTCTTAAACCCCAGGGGCCTTGGGAAGGCAGGCATGGGGTGAGGCAGGCAGGGCAGGGCTCGAGGGGAGCCCCTGCCTGTGGACAGGAGGGGATGAGAGCAGGTGTGGTGGCAGGGAGCCAGCAGGAGGAAGGCAGAGCCTGTGTGGGGGATGAAGCACCAGTGGCTGAGCTGCACCAGTGATCACAGCACTGCCAAAGGCACTGCTGGATTAGGAGCACCACTCTCCCAGTAGCCCCCAAACCCCACCAAAGTTTGGTCCCAGGAGGCACCAACACACAGACCAAGGCCCTGCATCCCCCAGCCCGGTGCAGGAGGATCCTTTCCTCCTGGAGCCACCATCCTGCCCTGCCCAGGGAGCTGCTGGGACCTGCCCAAGGCAGTGGAACGTGGGTGCCCCTCACCCAGGGCATGCAGCACTGAGGAGACAGCCAGCATACCTGGGACATGGAACGAGACTCTCCACAGGATGACCACTGGATGATGGAGACCTTCACATCTCCAGAGTCCCCAGCATGGCTCCTCGAGTGTGTCACCACACCTGCCTGGCTCTGAGGGCTCCTCCACGGCTTTCTGCCCAGGTCATGGCCTGGCCAGCCACTTCTCAGGATGGCATCTCCTGTGGGCGGCTGATGGAGGGGGAATCAAGATTGGACCGTAAGCTGGGCTTAACTAAAAGGGATCATTTCCATGAGATGCAGGGAAAAATGAATCCTCTGACCATGGGAGAGAGCCCGAAAGAGCTGTGGAGGAATGGCAAGGGAGAAGGTGGCACCCTGAGAGGTGGTGGTGGGAGGTTAGAGGGATGAAGGTACCACAAGGTGTGTTTAATTCCTGGAATGGCTTCAGCAAAGGACACCCTGACAGCACAGCTCAGTTCCTCCCAGCTGTGCTTGTCTGCAAAACAGCCATCCCTGCTTCCCCAAAATACTTGGGAGGGCTGGAGTAGGCCAACTCCACCACCCTCATCGATGCTGCAGGGAGCCTATTTTAAGCCTTGCTAACGTAGGAGGATTAAATTTGGCTGGCTGAGACACGTCCTGCTCCCAGCTGTCCCCCAGCCTCCCCTGAGGTTGGCAGCTCTGCCGCAGGCACGGCTCACGAGGCAGGAGGCTGCCCTGGACCTCCAGGGTCAGCTCCCCTGCACAAGAGGAACCCAAAACTGGGGCATCTCCTTGGATGCAGAGGCACTCAGCTCGGGCTGGGGGCAAAACCTCTTCCAGGCATTGGTGTCAACAGGTTGACCCACAGGAACATGGTGGGAAGCACGGTGGGATGAGCTCCTGTGGTGTGGATGGGTTTGGAGTGAGCTGGGGTCTCCAGCCCCATGGTCCCTCTACAGTGCCCTTACCCAGAGGAGCTGGTGGATGGGGGAGCCTTCTGCCCATCCTGGCATATCCTTGCCTGCCAGGGATGTCTGTGCCCAGGGAGTCCTGTAGAGACCCACAGACCCAGGGGGTGCACAGTCCTGTCCCTGCCCTGGCTGCCCTGCACTCCCACAGACCCTGTCCAGCTCACTGTTGTATTAATTGACAGAGCACTCATTGCTGGAGGTATTGCTGAAGAACCTCATGGAAAATGGTGTGTTGCCTGCGTGGAATTCCCTGCCTGGTGCCAACACGGTGTATATTTAAGCGAGTGTCACACCCGGCCATCAAGGGCTGCATCACCAGCCCCGTCTGCAGCCCAGACAGCCCAGGGCAAACGTTTGGCCGGAGGAAATGAAGCGAGAGCTGATTTACACCTATTGGGATGGACCAGCACTACCTCCATCGCCGATTCCCGCTGCCACGGGGAGCATCACTCCACTGCTCTTCCTCCTTTTGCTCATTTGGAATACGGGGGTAATAATCCCCATCACCTATTTGCGAGGCTGTTGTGAATTTTCATGAGCTCCCATCTGAACGGGGCTTTGAGCAGGAAAACTGCTGTATCAGCTCTAGGCAATGATAAACAATACTCAGCATTTACATATTCAAAGCACTTTGATTAACTCTTGGGGTTTAAGGACTTGAGTCGATTCCCACCCGACCGTAATGGCAGCTGGACGGGGCGAGGGGGAGAGCTGAGGGGAGAGCTGGGGGCTCACTCCGCCGGGCAGGGCCAGCAGAACCCCCCGACAAAGTCACGCTAAGCACCTCCTGCCTTAAATCCCTGCCTGGAACGGAGGGAAAAATAAATCCGGCTGGTCCCCGCCTGCGGGAAGGGGCAGATCCCGCCATGCGGAGCGGGTGCCGAGCATGGAGTACCATCGGTTCTGCCGCAGAAGCTGTAACCAGGTGTTAAATAACTGTGAAATGCTAACTTGATTCATGCAGGAGTTGCCAAATAAAGGAATTTTTATTTTCCTTTAAGAAAAAGTAAATTAGGGAAGGATGGGCCCACGCCTGCCCTGATGCACGGCGCCGTGGCCTCCTCCCCAGACGCCTGCTAATTCCACGGGGGCAAAAAGCCGCGGAGAGCAAATCCAGGAGCACGATTTCGCATTTTATTCAGCAGGTTTTTTGGTGGTTTTTTTTTTTTTTTTTTTTTTTTTTTGTTTTGTTTTTTCCCAAGTCTTCACAATCTCCTGGAGTTAAATGACGCCGCCCCCACTCCGCCCCTCCCCAGGGTATGCTGAGCCCCTGGGGGTTGCTGCTGCCACAGGATCCTCCAGCATTATTATTGAAATCACTGTCAAACAAGAGCAAAACCTGGCGAAACTTTGGTGCCGCCCTCACCCAGCGACTTCAGACGCTCTGGGCAGGGGGTATTCGTGCAGAACTGGCAGCTCCAGAAGGGCTAAACCCCTTCCTGAGCGCTGCCGAGCCGCCCCGTCAGCTCCTTCTGCCATTAATTAACAGCACTCGGAAAAAGTAGCTGTCGCTGCTGCAGCCATCCCGCCCCGCAGGATCCCGGCGTGTCCCCAGCCCGAGCAGAGATGCTGCTGCCGCCGCCGTGCGCCCGGCACCGCTCCTGGCCCTGGGAGCGCGGCGCTGGCTGCGAGAGATGCAGGGCAGGGACTCAGCCATCCCTGCGAGCGGCGAGCCGGCTGCGCTGCCCGCCACGCATGAGCACTGCGAGGCCGCCGCTCTGGTTTCCTATATTAAAAAAGGTTTTCCTGCTGCTAGGAAGGAAACTTTGGGCACCGTCCCCTGTGCGGCAGCCCCGGGGCAGCAGCCGGAGCAAAGCCCTGGCCAGCTCCGGGAGCGGCGGATGCTCGGAGCTGCTGGGATGCGGGCAGCGGGCGGCTCTGCGTGGGCGCAGCGCCTCGGCCGTGTCCCAGCGCCGCTGGCCGCTCCTGGAGCTCTTTGTGCCCGGTGCTGGGGACAACTGGACGGAGCTGGCCGTGGAGCGGGGCCAGTGGGAAGCAGAGCCAGCTCCAGAACTTGCGGGGTGACACCGCAAGGGAGATGTCCCACCCGCTCCCTTCAGCAGGAAGAAGGGGAGGGCGAAGGGGTGGCCCTGGGGTCAGGGTACGGGGCTGACGCCGCCTGTCCCCGTCCCAGCGGCTCACAAGGACTGGGCAGCATCACCCGGCAAAACTCCCAGAGCCCCGCGCTCCCCCCAGGTGGGTGCTGCCGGTGCTGGCAGAACACCCCGGGGACGGGCTCCTGCCTTCACCCCTGCCCACTCCCGGTCTCGGGGTGCCGCGCATCCCCTGGGGGCTGCGGGGAGCGGGGACCCCGGGGTGCCGTGCCGTGCGGTGCCGTGCCGTGCCGTGCCGTGCCGTGCTGTGCCGCGCCGGGGCCGTGCCGTGCGGTGCCGCCAGCGCCGCGATCGATCGGCATCGACCGTCCCCGCCGCGCTGCTCCAGTTTCCAGCCAATGTCGGGCGGCGGCGGCCCGGGGACCCGCCGGTGGCACCGCGCACCGCCTGGCGCCGCCCGCAACGCGCTGCCCCGAAGAGCCGGCCTGGACCGCGGCGGCCGCGGAGCCGCTCGGCCGGGGGCGGCGAGAGGGAGCGGCCGGGCGGGCACCGGGCAGGGCAAACAGCCGGGCAAACAGCAGGGCAAACAGCTGGGCACCGAGCAGGGCACCGGGCAGGCACCGGGCGGGCACCGAGCAGGGCAAACAGCCGGGCAAACAGCTGGGCAAACAGCTGGGCACCGAGCAGGCACCGAGCAGAACAAACAGCTGGGCACAGAGCAGGGCGAACAGCCGGGCACAGGAGGGGGCACCGAGCAGGGCAAACAGCCAGCACCGGAGCGGGCATTGCCCAGGCCAAACAGCCGGGCACCAAGCAGGGCACTGAGCAGGGCAAGCAGCAGAGCAAACAGCCGGGCATCGAGCATGGCACCAGACTGAGAACTGGAACCTGGCAAACAGCTGGGCACCAGACTGAGGGCTGGACTGGGAAGCAGACCAGGCAAACAACCAAGCAATGGGCTGGGAAGCAATGGGGCAAACAACCAGGTACCAGGCAAGGCAAACAATCGTGCACTGAGCTGGCACTGAACCAGGCACCAGGCTGGGCAAACAACCAGACACTGGAGCAGATATGGAACCAAGCTCAGAACCAGGCACTGAACCAGAGCAGACTGGGCACTGGACTGGGCAAATAACTGGGCATGGAACCCGGCACAGAACTGGGCACTGTGCCAGGCACTGCTGCAGTGAGCACAGAACCAGATACCAAACCGGGCAAAGAACTGGGTACCAGGCAGGGCAGTGCTGCAGTGGGCATTGACTGGGAGCTGCTGCACTTGGTACTGGACCAGGCACCAAACTAGACACCAAACTGGGCAAAGAACCAGGCACTGCAGCAGGCAGTGCTGGCCTGGGCACCAAACCAGGCACCACATCAGGCAGAGAACTACAGTGACACTGAACCAGACACTTAGGCAGGCACAAAACCATCCTGGGCACATTCTGGGCAGCACCGTGGCTGCACCCAAGCGGGTATTGCCACATCAGGCACTGAATGAGGTGCTGAAGCAGGCACGGTGTCACTCAGCACCACACCAGCACCAAACTGGGCAGTGCCATGTCCTGTCCCACAGCCCTGCCCTGCACCAACACACAACATCCCACACCTCTGCTCCCACACTGTGCCCACTCCAGCACCCCAACACCACCCAGCACAACACCAGGTAGCCCCGCTGCCCTTCATGTTTGCTCCCTGGGAAGGGGCACGTGTCCCTTCAGGACACAGCAGCCCCTTTGGGACCCTGAAGTACCCAGCAGTGCCACCCTGAGACCCTGTCCCTAAGGGTGCAAGTGCCACTCACTGCCCTGGTTAACCAAGTGCAGCAGCAAGAGGTCTGCCAGCCCTGGGCTGCCAGGAGCCCCAGCAGAACCCCACTGCCCGCAGTGCCTTTGGAGTTTTGGGGAAGGGACCGACCCAAAGGGGCTGCTTTTGGCTTTACCCCAGCACGGGCAGGCCCGTGGCCCCCCCAGGTGCCCGCGGGAGGTGCCGTGGTGGCCGTGCAGCTGCGGGAGGAGTGACAGCTCATGTTATTTCCGCGATAGTGCCGAAATGTGCGCAAACACTGCCTCCATTATCCGCCTCTGGGCTCTGTGCACAAGCGAGAGAGTGACCCCGGCGTGTTTGGAAACGCAGCCCCTGCGCTAGGTACACAGCCCGGCGGCTCCGCTTACCACGGAAACGCCGGGCCCGGCTGGATAGAGCAGCTTTTGATTGTGCGGGTGTCGCGCCGGAACCCCCCCAGCGCTGCTCAACCGCCGCGCAACCGGCAGCTCCGGGGGGAAAACAAGGCTGGCCAGAGCCCGGCTGGAATCTGCTCCAGGAGCGACCTGCCGGAGGAGCCACGCTCTGGCTGGCTGCTAACAGTGCTGCTGATGATGTGGGGTTTGAGGCATTTGGGGAAAACCCAGAGAAAGGGGATTTTTAGGTGTGTAATGCTGTGGCGTTGGGAGCTCCAGAGGGTGGTTTTAAAGAGCAGTGAGATAACACTCTCAGGAACATGGTGGGATTGCTGCAGTGTTCTGTACGGGGCCAGGGGCTAGACTTGATGATCTTTGTGGGCTCCTTCCAACTCTGGATATTCCATGATTCTATGAGTAGTTGGAAGGACCAGGGGAAGGAGAAGTGTTGGGAGCAGCAGGAAAGGTGGAGGGCTGGGTGCTCCAGGGTGGGTTCAGAGCTGTGGGGTGTCTGTCTCTGCCAGCACACCCCAGAATGGTGTCACTCAGCTCATGGATGGCCTGTGCCACTCCCAGGGCCAGCAGTGCCCCTCCAGTCCTGGGACAGGCTGGGGAGCTGGCACAGGCTGACTGTCCATGTGGGCCAGTGCCCTGGCAGTGTGGGGGTCCTAGGGTGATATTTTGGGCAATGCTGTGTGTGAGCACTCTGCTCAGTGAGGAGGCAATGGGTGACAGCCACAGCAGGCAGCGAGAGGGGCTGGGGGTCCCAAGGGTGGGTGGAAACACCTCAGAGGTGCCATTGTCACACAGGCTGGGGCTGGGGGAGGTGAAGCCGGGAGCTCAGGGTGCCTCTGGGAGGTGACTCAGTTTCCCCACAGGGACACGGGCAGTGGTGGCAGTGGTGGCAGTGGTGGCACTGGTGGCAGTGGTGGCAGTGGTGGCAGTGGTGGCACTGGTGGCACTGGTGGCAGTGGTGGCCGTGGTGGCAGTGGTGGCCGTGGTGGCCGTGGTGACAGTGGTGGTGGCAGTGGTGGCAGTGGTGGCAGTGGTGGCCGTGGTGGCACTGGTGGCAGTGGTGACACTGGTGGCACTGGTGGCGATGGTGACACTGGTGGCAGTGGTGGCCGTTGGGCTGGCAGCAGGCGGTTGCAGAGGCTTCCTGTTTCTGCAGGATCGGGCTGGCATTGTGCCGCACAGCGAGGGGGGCAGAGCCTCTTCTTGCACCTGCCCAGAGCATCTGCTAGGGAGAAAATCTCCATGGCAACTCTGCCTGCTCCTCCATCCCTGTTCCACAGGGGACAGGGCGCTCTGCCTCTGCCTGCCCCCACACAGCTGGGGTGTCCCCATGGTGGGCACAGGCCACTGGCACCCTGGTGATGGGCTCTGGGAAAGGATGGCTTTGCTGCAGGGTGGCCCCTTGCCATGGGAGCCTGCTGGTCCCTCCTTGTGGGCTCCAGGCCTCAGACTGACCTCCAGTGATGGGAAGTGAGATCTGGGACTCACCAAACGTAGGAGGCGGCTCCCTGCTTTGCTCCCAGTTTCAGACAAGGCAGAGGTTTTCCATCTTCCCTGACACATCCCATCAGGACACACCAAACCTTCCTGTGCCTCAGCTGCACTTGAGACCTTTGCTCTTTCCAAAGTTGGGAGGGGGGAAATTTTGGGGGAGGTGAAGTGAGGTCCAATGGGACCAGAGCTCCTGAGCATGGAGCCAGCAGTGAGCCTGGGCATGGAGTGCCAACCCCACACTGGCCATTGGGGCATCCTCCCCTGGATGGGGGTTGCCTGCTGCCATCCTGAGCCCCAGCATCTCCCCTCTCCTCATACAGGTGCAGGGGAGGGGATGGAGCTGATTTTTGGGCACTGTCTGTCTGGTGTCCCTTGGGATGCTGAGCAGTGGCAGCCTCAGCCCATGAACCCTGCACACCCATCACCTGCTCTGCCCTTGCTGCAGGGCTCTCGTGGAGACCATGGCTGGACTCCATGTGGGCTCTGGAAAGGGCCAAGAAGGAGGTGGAGAAGATTTTCAGTGAGACTGGAGAGGAAAGGGAGGGAAATGCAGCACTTGTAAGGGCTGTGGAGGCTCCTCACATCCTCTGGCCCTACCATTTATATGGGCACTGTTGGGTTTTTTAAGGGCTGGAGTGACTCTGTGCCTGCAAACCCCTCCTGGTTCCAGGAGTGTCTGGGATGATGGGGGATAACCCCACCTCTCCAAAGGCCACCAGTCCCTCCAGACTCCTGCCACCCCTGCACCCCAGCCTGGCTGGTGGCACCTGAGCTCCAGAGGGCATTTGCTCCATTCCTGGCCTTGCTGAGTTCCTTCCAAAATCAGGGCATTCAGGCAAGCCCTCAGCTACTGGAAACCCACAGTCTGCACTTTAAAAGAGGAAAGCAAACTGCTGTGCCAAGAAATTGAATGGGGGAAGCCTGGCCCTCACTCTGCGTGAGGGTAGAAACATCCCAACTGCAGACAGATCCTTCAGCTGCAGGAGGATACCCCAAAATTTCATTTCTGCAGCCAGAATGCAGCCAGTCCCCACACCAAGAGGCAGCCTCTGACCCAGAGGGTTTCCAGAGGGAGGATGTAGAGTGGGACAACCCAAGGAATGGCCTCTCTGCTATATAAAGGTGGGAAACTGAGGCATGGGATGATTTAGGGACTCAGTCAAGCTATGTGCGACAGGATGCAGATGGCCCAAATCCCAGGCTCTTCTCTGAATTGCTGCTGAATTCTCCCAGAGGCAAAAAATAGCAATTTTTGATTGCCTCTGAAGCACTCGTTGAGGATGCTGAGCCCTCAGGAAGGAGGGAGCTGTTAGTGGAAAGGATCCCAGGGCACCAATTGGAGCATGGGGAGATGGTCCAGGCTGGGGGAGCAGGGGACAGAGGTGATGAAAGGACAAGGGGGAACAGTTTTAAACTAAAAGATGAAAGCTTTAGAATGAATACTAGGCAGAAATTCCTCCCTGTGAGGGTGGGGAGGCTCTGGCACAGGTTGCCCAGAGAAGCTGTGGCTGCCCCATTCTGCAAGTAGCCAAGGCCAGGCTGGATGGGAGCAAAACCAACACAAACTTGTTGTAGTGAAAGGTTCCCCACCTGTGCACTGGCTGACTTTTAAAGTCTCTTCCTACCCAAACCATTCTGTAGTCCAATGATGTCCTCCTCAGGACCACAGGACCAGGCTGGAGATGGATATTTGGGATAATCCATGATCTGGAGTGTCCCTGGTGAGATCTCTGTGGAGCATCTGCCAGTGCCCCTCCCCAGACTGGCAGGAGTGTGCAGTGGCCAAAGCATCACCAAAGCTCCTGGGATGAGGACCTGGCTGCCCTGGGAGCCATAAGTCAGACTCACAGCCAAGGTTGAAGAACCTGGCTTCCATCTCGGGTCAGTCATTGTCCCTTCCTGGGACCCTGCTGGTGGCTCAATCTGGTTCCTGGGGACCAGGTGTGACTTCCCCTGGATGCTTGAGGGACACATGCACTCTCAGCCTGGCTTTCTCCCTGCCCCAGCTTATGTGCCAGGTGGTGAAAGAGTCTGGCCTTTGCTGCTTGTTGGGAGCTGCCCATGTGTGAAGACAAAACAGAGGGAATGTCACGTCCTGGCGCTGCCGTCTCCAGGAGCGGCCGAGGGGGCTGGGACAGGCTGGAGCTCAGCACGGGGAGCTCTGATGGGCTGAGCTTATCAACTTCACCCTCTCAGACATCAGCTGTGTGATTTGTGCAGAGCAAAAGGATCCCAGGGTTGTCTGAACCCCAAACCCTCTTTTGGAGGATTGTGTCCTCCTGCCCCACTGTGCCTGGACACCAGTGGAGATCCCCAGCAGGCTCTGGAGGGTCTCATCCTTGCCTGGACTTTTCAGGTGGGTCTGAATTGGGGTAGAAGTGGCCTTGAAAGCCAGAGGTTCCATGAGCTACCCCACAGCTGTGTGGCACCCACGGGGTGTTCCCACTTGAGCTGTGACAGGGCTCCAGGCTGGGAGAAGCTTGGATGCTTGGGACCTGGGCAGAGGCTGGACAAAATGTGCTCATCACCCTGATTTGGACCTGAATCTGCTATTTCAGTCTCCGTGACCTAATGCTCTGTAGGTGCCTTTGAAAATAGCCAGAGGGCGGCTGCAGGGGCTGGGTTTCAGCACAATCCCAAACTTGAGCTGTGATGGAGCAGCACCACAGCCCCACAAACCAGGGCAGCTCAGCAGAGACACCCCAAGGAACTGAATCTGCTGAATGTGGAGTGAGGGAAAACGTTTGATCTGCAGAATGCCAGAGCTCCAGGTCACTGCAGAACATGAGAACAGGAAAAGGTGGCAGAGTCTGAAGGGATGATGCTGAAGTCATCAGTGGTAAAAATGGCACCAAAATCAGCTTTTTCCTGTGAAATAAATTGGCTGGAATGAAATTGTTTTTCCTGATGGCAGCCAGCGCCTTTAGGGGTTAACTGCAGCCCTGCTGAGAGAACTGCAAAAGGTGTTTCCGAAATATTTCCACTGCCCTGTTGGTTTTATGGCCAGGAAAGGCAGGGCAGGCCTGCCTGGGCAACGGGGCGCTGCCGAAACCCAGCTGCAGGATGGCTGTGCAGATGGAAACCAGGTTTGGAAAAGCAAGCAGGGATTCCAGGCTGGACATCAGGAAAGTCACCCAATGGTGCAGATGGATGCAGGAAGAGACCCCCCCATTGATCCACTCCAAAGCCATGGGGATGGTGAAAGTCTTGGGGAACAGAGTTGATGGGGTCACTTTCACATTGGGTTATGGAGGGTCTGGAGAGCCCGTGGAAAGGATTGTGTTTGGGGATTGGGGAGTCACATTCAGTCACATTCAGTCACATTCAGTCAGCCTAATCCCCCTTCTTGGCCAGTGCTGACCCTGGGACCTTTGCAGGTATCAACCATGGGAGAGGATGGAGAGGCACCTCACCCTGCCCATGCTGGTCACAGGGGCACTGGTACCCAGTGGGTAGGGACACACAGGTTTGCAGGTCTGAAGGCCACAGGAGATGCTGTGATGCTGCCTGGGTGTTCCATATGCCCTGGAGTATCTGACTTCATCCATGTGCCCTTGCATCAGGCTTGGTCACAGGGAATGATGGAATCACTAAGGTTGGAAAACCCTTTAAGATCACTGAGTCCAACCATTAACCCAGCCCTGCCAAAGCCACCACTAATCCATGTCCCCAAATGCCACATGTACATGGATTTTGAACATTTCCAGGGACAGTGATTCTACCACTTCCCCAGGCAGCCTGTTCCAATGCCTGGCCACCCTTTCTGTGAAGAATTTTTCCTTAATATCCAATCTAAACTGCTCCCAACACAACTTGAGGCCATTTCCTCTTGTCCCATTGCCAGCTGCCAGGGAGCAGAGCCTGACCCCCACCTGGCTGCACCCTCCTGTCAGGGACTTGTGGACAGGGAGAAGGTCCCCCTCAGCCTCATTTTTTTCCAGGCTGAGCCTCCCATTTCCTTCAGCTGCTCCTCATCTTGTGCTCCAGACCCTTCCCCAGCTCTATTCCCTTCTCTGGACACCCTCCAGCCCCTCAATATCTTCCTTGTCATGAGTAGCCCTGAATCAGAACTAAACAAGAGGAACACAGAGGGTGCTGGTTATTGGTGTGCTGGACACCCCAAAACTCATCCCAAAAAGCCCATTGCATGGAGTGTGGCCAGCAGCAAGCTTTGCTTTCACCCATGATAAGCATCTCAGGGGTTCCCTCCTGCCCATCCCTCCTTTCAGACCCTCCCAGCACTCGTGCTCACACCGTGTGTGCTCCCTCTGGCTCCCCTGTGCAAGTCCTGGCTCCCCTCCTCCCTGTGCTTCCAGGCCAGGTTTCCAAGTGCTTTATGCTTAAGCTCAGGCCCAAACATTTGTGTCCAGGATGCAGTAAAGCAGCAGCAGCAGCCAAGTCTGATCTGGGCAAAAAGTATATTGAATTTCCTGACCTGTGCAGACAAGACATGAAACAGGAAAGTGGCAACCAAGTCACCTCTCCAAAGCATCCTTGTATTTGTGGGGGGAGCCTGGGCAGCCCAGCTGGGTTGATCACCTCTCTACCTGGGAAGGGGCATCCCATGGTTAAGGATAAGTGAAGGAAAGATGGTTTTTTCTGGGGTTTCTGTGGCCCAGCTCACAGCTGTGTGCAAGGGCAGCTGGCAGGAGTCAGCATTCAGTGGCCAGGCCAGCCTGGCCGAATTGAGGGGAATTTCTATTTTCACTCTGTGCCTTTTCTCACTCTCAGAAGTAATGAAATGCAGGAGCCAGCATTAATGCACCATTAAAACTGCAAATTTCAGCATGCAGCCATCAGGAAATGCAAATACTTGGGTCTGCTGTCAGAGCTACCTCTGCTGTGACAGCAGAGGAAGGGGCTGGCACGTGGCTGACCTTTGCTACTAGGAAAAAACCTTCAGTGATGCTCAGCTTCTGGCTCTTGTCTCCCTCCCTGAACCCTTCATCCTCTCCCATCTACAGCTGGGCTCGTGCCCCTGCCAGCACTGAGGAGCACCAGGGGAAGGGGTGGCACAAGGGGGTGTTTGGGCTCAGCTGTGCCTGTCCACAGAGGGTCTCATGCTCCTACCCGAGGTTTGGGGTGCTCCCAGGGGGCTCAGGCTGGGGAGTGTGATGCAGATTGTGCTGGGGCTGCTTTGTCTGTGCAGGGATGTGCCTGTCCCCAGGCCACCGAGGGTGACAGCCTGAGGAAGAGGAACAAAAAGGCTGCAGGAGCCCTTGCTGCAGCTGGCGAGCACTGCCTGTTCCACCTCACAATTGTGCTGTGTGTCGCTGGCAGGGACCTGCTTTTCCATAAATTTGGGTGGAAGGGAGAGCTTGGCAGAGCCCTGGGCTGCAGGGAAGGATTTACAGCTGCTCTGGCTGCTCTGTGTTCTCCTTGCAGGGCTGGGGCTCCTGCAGAAATGCCCTGAGGGAGGAGGAGGAGATGGAGGAGGGAACCCGTGCTGGCATGCATCCAGGGAACAGGGTCCCAGCCAGTGCTGGATCAGGGAGCTGGAGGAGGCAGGATGAACAGGGACATCCTCGGTTCACCCGCGGATCTATGGCAATCCTGGGGCTGGGAAAGCTGGGGCAGGGGCAATGGGGGGAGCCCCATGCTGGGCTGGAGGTTGGTGATTCTGTCCAGCACAGCTAGACTCTGAGATTTCCAGCACTGGGGAATTGGTGGGGAGACACCTTGTCCGCCTCTGGAAAGGTGGTGACATCTCCCAGTCCCAGCCTGGCTGAGTGCTGTGAGCCCCTGAAGCATCTTGGGGCACTTGGAGCATCTCAGCCTCTGGGGAACTTTGGGGCACTTGGAGCACCTCGTCCTGTGGAGCATCCCAGGACACCTGGAGCTCCTCATCCCTTGGGGTCACCTAGGGCACCTCATCTCCTGTGCAGCATCTCTAGGCTCCTAGGACACCTTCTATGGAGCACCTCATCCCCTGGAGTACCTCAGGCAAGGCTGCTGGCCACTGTCAGTCCCAGTGCTGAGCACCATCCTCCTCGAGCAGGTTTGCTGACAAGTGACATCTTCCCACCACAGGTCATTGAGTCCTGCCTGGCTGGCAGCCTGGCAGGGGCTTCTGGCAGTCCCTTCAGCTCGGGCAGTGCACATCCCTGCATCCCTCCTGGAAGATGTTGAGCCCAGGAAGTGTCTGGGCTGGGTCACAAGGATGAAAACATGCTCTGGTAGCTCCAGTTTGCTCTGGGTTATCTGAGGTGATGAGCTGTGCTGCCCCAGAGTGCTGGGAAAAGACCATTTTCCCTCTTTCCACTGAAGTTTGAGTTTTCTAGGCAGCCTTAAGCAGCGCTGGAGCTTTCCCAGAGATGCCTCGTGGCTCTTCATTCTTCCCGTCTCTCCTGCCTGCTCTCCTTAACTCAAAACAAGAGTGTGGGGAGGGAGATGCATCCCAAGCATCCCTCCTCTCTCCTTTGAAGGAGCACAAAATAGGTACTGGCCCTGTTTCCAGATGGAAACGTGAGGCCTGAGGATGGATAAAGAGTTTTCGAAGGCTTCGGAGCAAGGTGTGGACAGCGCTGAGAATAGCATCGCGAAATCTCAACTGCCAAGCCCTTAGCCTAACCAGAAGGTTATTCTTCTTCCCTTATGCTCATACATATCCATTAGGATGAGACCATATGTGTGAGATGTAGATGAATTTCTTTCCTCTTGACAAGTCCAGTTGGTCTTCCTAGGTAAGGAGATGGTGGTCTGTTCCCATCCAACTCCAGGCTGGCTCTTTGCCGCGATTTCTTGGGTCGTGTTTGCCCCGGAAGAAATGGAGCTACACGTCAGAGCTTTAGGCCTAACCCTTCTCCACACACCAGTTCTTTGGATGCCAGATGTCCCTGGGGGGTGTGGGAGTATCCCCAGAGCGTGGGGAGTGCAGGGAAGCTTTCAGCAAAGCAGAGCAAGGAGATGGGATAGGACAGGGGAAAGGGCTGCTGGCCCGTCCCCAGCCAGGTCCCAGAGGGCTTCCTGGGAAGAGGTGGCTTCTCTGATGGGTGAGTGCAGCCTTGTGCTCCTGCTCTTCAGCTGGCTGCACAGGGTGTCTCCCAGAAGACTTTGATGGGACCCTTGAACACCTCAGCTCACCTGAGAACTGGGTGCGGCCCTGGCAGCTGAACTCTGGTGTTGAAGGTAAAGTGAGGAGAGAGACCTTAGAGGTTTTAACAGTTACAGTTGTGATGTGAGACACATCCAGTTGTTGCTCAGCTCTAAAGCTTCCTGTCAGGAGGAAGAGTGGCCTGGACATAACTGGTCCTTTTGACACATCACAAATCCATGAGATGCTTCAGATCAGTGCAGGGCTGACGTGGTGGATGGTGTTTAGGTGACCAAGGGGGGACAGCTTCTCACACCCACAGAGCCAGGTCTGTCAGCCCCTCCATACATCAATCACCTGCTGTTGCTGATGTCTGTTATGGGCAGAGGGGAAGGGGTGAGTTCTGGGCATTGCTCCAGCATGTGAAAATCAGGGGGCGATTTCTTCTCAGGGTGGTGGAGCTGGGCAAAGGAGACCAGCCCAAACAGAGAAGGCAGCCTTTGAGAGTCACAGAATCAGAGCCATGCAGGCTGGAAAAGCCCTCTAAGGACACCAAGTCCTACCATTAAGTCAACACCACTGTGTTTACCATGTCCCCAAGTGCCACATCCACATGGCTTTTAACACTTCCAAGGATGGCAACTGCACCACTTCCCTGGGCAGCCTGTCCCAATGCCAAAGTCCTTTCTGCAAGACAAGCTGAGCGTGGTTCACCTCCACAATGTCTTGGTCAAGGCTCAGCTGAAGAGGGGATGTGGAATGGAGGGAAATGTGTCCAGGTGGGATCTCACAGGGGAGGAACCAACCACGAGGATGGCCAGAGGCCTCATGACTGTGGGAGGGGACAGGGCATCACCTCCTCCTCCTGTGCCCACAGGCACTGCTGGTACAGCCCTAAGCCAGATCTTATGCTGCACATTCCAGGCTTCTCCTTGGCCTTCCATAAAACACAGACATGCTCAGGTGGCTCTCACCATCGTCCCCAGGATCCC
Source organism: Muscicapa striata striata (assembly GCA_030060385.1). Classification (NCBI taxonomy): domain Eukaryota; kingdom Metazoa; phylum Chordata; class Aves; order Passeriformes; family Muscicapidae; genus Muscicapa; species Muscicapa striata. Next base: position 4,469,000 of record JAREIS010000050.1, on the reverse strand, counting down.
AAATCCCTGCTGCCTGCTGAGGCTGTGCGTGCAACACCTGGGTGCAGGAGCATGGGGGTAGAGTGCTGGGCAGGAGGCAATGTCCTGGCTGCCACAGGGGCCAGAAGGAGGCCAGGCAGCATGGGCTTCTCCATCATTTCTCCAGGACTCCTGACTCCAGTGTGCCCAGATTAGCTCTTGCCATAAGTGACTTTGGTATTTCCAGTGGAGATCATGGAACTGGCACATCTGTTTTAAAAATCAGGGTTGCTCTGACCTTTCTGTTTCCTTGTTTGTGGGGACAGGCAGAAGAAGTTTGGAAAGCCCCATCTGGCTCTGCTGTCCTGGTAGCCCTGGTGAGGGCTCATGAGGAGGGACCACACTGGGCAGGTATCCTCCCATCCCAGGTGCTGGGGATGAAGGACCCTGTCCCACCAGAGCTGGGGAGGGATTGGAGATGACACCACAGGGCTGGCCAAGGGATGAAACATGGGAGAACATGGGTGGAGCAGGAATAACTCCCCCCTGGAGCCTGGCTTGCTCTGCATTTCAGTGTCCATCTGAAGGGCAACATTGTCTGGCCTGAGAGTGGATGTTTTCATGTCACTGGTGTCCTCCCAGAGCCAGCTGCTGAGCACAGCTCAGGCTAAACCAAAAATCTGCAGGCACTGGGAAAACCCCAGTGTTAACGTGACCAGGAGCAGTGTCCCCTGCCTGCCATGCACCACAGCACTTGCCTGTCCCTCTGTCCTGGGAAGGGAAGGAAGGGAAGGAAGGGAAGGGGAAGGGGGAAGGGGAAGGGAAGGGGAAGGGAAGGGAAGAAGGGAAGGGAAAGGAAGGAAGGGAAGGGAAGGGGAAGGGGAAGGGGAAGGGAAGGGAAGGGAAGGGAAGGGGAAGGGGGAAGGGAAGGGAAGGGAAGGAAGGGAGGAAGGAAGGGAAAGGGAAGGAAGGGAAGGGAAGGGAAGGGAAGGGAAGGGAAGGGAAGGGAAGGGAAGGGAAGGGAAGGGAAGGGAAGGGAAGGGAAGGGAAGGGAAGGGAAGGGAAGGGAAGGGGAGTGTGCCCCAGCCCCGCGGCTGCCCGCCCTGCCTGCGCAGGCAGATGGCTTTTGCAGGGCGCTCCGGATGTTGGAGCCAGGCTATTTTGGACCACGTGGGCGTCTGAATTCCAGGCGAATCCCCGGCTCAAAAAAAAAAAAAAAAAAAAAAAAAATCCCAACGCCTGCCAGGGTCCCCGGAGGTGGAAACGCTGCAGCTCGAGTGTCCTCGTGGTTCTGCTGCTGCTTGGCACGTAGGCGGGACTCTGGCTGCAGCCCACCCGCCCCTGCGGCACGGAGCCCCTGTGCCCGCTCTGCCTTCCCCGGCAAAGGCTGGGACACCACGGTGGCCCTGGTGTCCCCTGGCACGATGGCAGCAGCTCCTGAGCCCCCAGACGGGCCGGTTTGGGTGGGGGTCTGGCTGTGCTCCCCTCCTGCAGGCTGGGGGATGCTGGCCGCTCCCCGGGCTGTGCTCAGCGCGCTGCCCCGCCGTGCCTGGGTGGAGCGGGCAGAGCGAGACCGGCTCCCTGCCCTTCTGGCAGCCGCCGGCGCGGCTCTGTTTGCTTTGAGGCCCGGGTCCCTCCTGCCAGGACATTCCCGGGCTGCAGCGCTGCCGTTCGCACAGGGGCCAGGGGGACATCCCGGCCCCCGGCCACAAAGGCCGGTGCCTGCCCCGCACCCGCGTCCCCCTCCTGGAGCACCCCAGGAACCCACGCTGGGCTCCCACCAGGGACAGGAGCCATCCGGTGACCCCGTGGGCAGCGGGGCTGGTGTCACCCCCCTCCCCAGCCCTTTCCAGGAAAGGGTGGCCGGTCCCCGCGTGGCTGGGCATGTCCCCGGTGCGCGGGGCCAGCGCGCCCGGCCTCCGCCATGTGGGAGACAGCTGGGGTTAAAAATTAACACGGCGGAGCTCAGCTAAGGGGCAGCGGGGCCGGCGGAGGGGTTCGTGCTGCCCGCCGGACCCGTCCTGGGGTTTTGGGCTTGTGGAACCAGGATGGTGGCGACTCGCGGGGCCCTCCCGGCGGGGAACGAGGGGCCGCGGTGTCCCCTGGGCACGGCAGAGCCGGACACAGCGCCCCGTGCCACTGCAGCAGCCAGCTGAGCACCGAGGTGGGTCACTCCGACCCACGCTCGAGGAGGTCGGCACCCAAAAAACACCAGCTGGCACCAGTTATTCCTGGCTCTTCTCCTGGAGCTGGGCAGAGCTCCTGCATTTGTTCCCCCGCTGGGGAGGGGGCAATGCAGACCCTGCTGCCAGGGCCCGAAGCTCAGCATTGGTGGGGGAGATTTTGGCCCTGGCCCTGGGCAGCACTGCTGTTTGCTGACAGGTTTCTGCCATGTTCCTTTGCCATCTGTCCCCATCCCCTGTCCCCATCTATCCCTGTGCCCTGGCACCATCATTTTCCTGTCTCTCTGTCCCTTCATCCCTGTCCCATTTGCCCTTCATCCCTGCATCTATTTGCCTTCAGCCTCGTCCCACTCACCTCCCAACCCTGGCCTCATGGTTCTCCATCCCTGTCCTGTCACCTTCCCTTCCTGTCCCATTTTCTCATCATCCTCATCCTCATCCTCATCATCCTCCATCTCTGGCCCACTCACTCTCCACCACTGTCCCCCTTGCCCTCCATCTCTGTCTCCTCTGCCCTCCATCCTCATCCTCCTGTTCCCCACAACCCCCATTGGAAAAGGCTCCACTAGCAGATTGTGGGACTGTGTCCCTTGTCCCTGTGCTGTGGGGATCTACCTGTCTGGGAACACTGGGGGATCCTCCTCTGCATTTGAGGGACTCCCAGTGACTGGAGAAATGAGGACTGGGCAGTGGGAATGCTGGGGAGCCTGGAGGTTTGCTGGGGAGCACTGGGCTGAAGCCACAAATTTGCTGCTGTCACTGTCAGCAAGTCCCAGCTTGGCTTTGTGCCTCAGTTTCCCTTCTCTTTGAAGATTCCCAACCTCGGTAAAGGTGATTTGCCCACACATAAGTTTTCCAAACACTCTGAGAAGTGAAATGCTGTTGCATTTGGGGACCTTGGGTGGGTGGCAAACTCCACTTCCACAGGCCCTGCCTGGCAAAGGGGACATCAACACCTTGTGGTTGATGGTGGCATCAGTGAGTCATGTCAGGTCCTTAAAAATAAGCTAAAAGGGGCAAAGAAGATGCCCTTGCTGAAGGCCACGTGGGTGAGGAGGTTTGCATGCTGGGCAGTGTCACCTGGAGTGGTGCTGGTGGGATGCTGTCCCTTCTCCTGTGCCACTGGTGCCACCCACATCCCTGTGCCAGGCACGAGGCTCCTCTGCTCCCTTTTTGGGGGGGCTGAGAGGATGAATTGTGGAGGGAGGCAGGTTTGGAACACATTGAGAGGGCCAGCAGAGGAGCTGAAGGGGTGCTCAGGAGGATGGGACCACGCTCCCCCATCACTGCCACCCGGGAGGGAGATTTTTTGGGAAGCTGGAGCATCGTCACAGCACCCGCGGTTGCAAATCCCAGTGGCTAAATCTGCTAGAGGCGCATAATTAACGAGACGTGGATCAAATACAAACAGCGTATCCGCGCCGCTCGCCCCCCCCTCCCCCCTCCCGCCCCATCGCAGATTTTTTTTTTGTTTCATTTCGAGGCGGGAGCGGGGTGGGAAGAGATTTCGCATTCCTGTGAAAAAAAAAAAAAAAAAAAATCAACGGCAACACAAACCCAGTTTCATTTTTGTCAGGGTTTCTGCTTTTGAGAGGGTTTGGGTATTTTGCTGGCAACTGAAAAGGCTGCAGGAATTGGGGGTGGTGGGGTTTTTTGGGCTGTTTGTCCCTGGAAAGCTGCTCTCGGCTGAGGAGTGGGGATTTAAAAGATTTTTTTTTTTAACTTCCAATATTTCAGTGCCCACAACTCCAAGGGGAGGAAAAAAAAAAAAACCAAAAACTTCCAAACCCAACAACAACTCTCCCCCTCAGCAGCAAAACATTCTGGCAAAAAGTTGAGCAGGAAACTTCTGGGCCAACCGTGTTATCCCCCCCTGCGGGGCCAAACCTCGGGATTTGTCCCCTCCCTCCGGCTGACTTATCGGACCATCGATTATTTGCTGTTTATTCAGGGGGATTTCAGCGATGTCCCGCTGTGAGACCGTGAGGTCCCTGCCGGTGGCGGCAGCAAGCCCGGGGCTCCGGGACTCTGGGATTGGGGCTCCTGCTCCTTCCCGAGCCCCTGGGCGGGATGGGGAGCTCTGCGCCCCTCAGTCCCCTTCTGCACCTCGGCTACCTGAGGGCGACTCTTTCTTGTGGGACCTTCTGCCAGCCGCACCCCACGGGGGGATAGAGAGATGGGAATGCTCTGTGGGTACCCCACGGAAGGGAGAACAGAGGGACTGGCACCCCACAGGGGATGCAGAGGGATGGGGGACCTGCAGGGACACTGGGGACAAGGGCTGGAGCACATGCAGGGGGGCATCCCATGGAGGGGACGGACAGAGGGATGTGCACCCCACAGAGCGACAGACGGACGAGGAACATTCTGGGGATGTGGATGCACATGAGGGTGTCACCCCTCGGGGAGCAGCGGGGTGGGAGGAGGCACAGTTGGGTGACACCCCAGAGAGAGGATGGTGACATCCCACCGGCGATCGGTGGGGATTAGGGGGGCACGCTAAGGTGGGTGGGACATGGGTGGCGGGACATCATGCTGGCACCCATGGGTGCGGCTAGGGCACGGGGAGCACAGTGGGGTGAAACCTGTGGGGGTAGGCGGGACATGGAGGGGTGAGAGCAGGATGACATCCGTGGAGGTGGATGGGACATAGGGGACACACTCCAATCCCATCCGTGTGTGACATGAGGGGTTGGGACACCTCGGTGACACCCGGGAGTGGGGGAGGGCAGGGGAGGGCAGCTGGGACACGGAGGGTGACACACCACAGCGACATCCGTGTCGGGTGTACAGCCCACGGACGGCACGGCACGGCAGAGTGACACCCATGACGGCATGAGGGACACGAGGGGACACACCACAGTGACACCCACGGGGGCAGCGGGGACACGGGGGAGGGTGGGCACACCGCGGCTGCACCCATGCCGAGGGGGGAGTAGATGAGACACCGGGGTCACAGCGGGATAAACCCCGTGGGAGTGGGTGGGACACGGGGGTCACGCTCTGTCCCCAACCCGCGGGGTCGGCTGGCACACGGCTCGGCGGGGTGACACCCGTGGGGGCGGCCGGGCCGCCGGGGGTGGGTGTAGCCGCTCGGCGATGGGGGTCGGGCGAGCCGGGGCGGGGGGGGGGTTGGGTGAGCGGGCGGCGCGCGCGCGGGGCGGCGGGGGCGCGCGCGGCGTGTCGTGCCGTGTCGCGGCGTGTCGCGGTGTCCGGCGGCGCGGGGCGCTCGGCCCGGTCCGGTCCGGGTTTTGCCGGCAGCCGCGGGCAGCGGCGGCAGCGCCGTGCAGCGCGGAGCGGGGCTGCGCACTCCCAGAGCGAGCGGCGATGTGGAGGTGGGTGTGCGGCGGCGGCGAGGCACCGAGCCCGCCTCGGCTCCCCGGCCCCGGCCCCGGCCCCGGGCAGGTGCTGACCTCCCCTCCTGCCCCGCTCCCTTCCCCTCCTGTCCCCTTTCCCGGTGCCCGGGCAGCCCCGCCGCTCCCGGCAGCGCTGCCCGCAGCGCGGCGGCTCCCGGACCGCGGGTCGGTGCCGTCCCCGGGCGCTCCGGCGGCGGAGTTGGGGTGGGGGTGTCGGGGGCTCTTGGAGAAAGGGGAGGTGGTGGAGAAGAAAAAGTTTGGCGGGGGATCCGCGGCTCGCCCCGCTGCCCGGCGCCGTGCCCGGGCTGCCCGCGGCGGCGGCGGGGCCGGAGCTGGCCGCCTGCCCGCCTGCCCGCGTCGGGCCCGGCCGGTGCTGCCTGCGCGGCGCCCGAGCGGCCCCGCCGCTTCCCGGGGATGGGAGGAGGCGGCGGGGGAACGTCGGGGTAACGAGCAAAGTTTTCTCGGTGCGACTGAACCCCGCTGCCGGTACCCGCAGCCCGGCGGGGATGCGCTGGGAGCTGTGGGCAGGGATGGAGCGAGTCCCCACGTCTCCCCGCCGCCCCGGACCGCCGCGGCAGCGCCCGGTGGTTTCCCGGGTGACAATGGTGGCGGCGGGGCCGGGGGCGGCGGGGCGGCGGCGCCAGGGGGAGGCGGTGGGCAGCGGGGCCGGCGCTGCCACCCGCGGCGGGGCTCGCGTGGGGGCGCGGGGGAGCCCCGAACCCCCGCCGGGCGCTGCTGTCCGCGCGTGGGTCGCTCCCGCCTCCCCGGGGCGCTCCGGGCTCCCGCGGCAGTTTGGCTCCGCTGCCGGTGCCCGGCTGCGGGGTGGCCGTGGGAGCGGCGCCGCTCGCCATCGCCCAGCCATGTGCGACAACTCACCCAACTTTATCATCCCCCTGTCCCCAACGAGCCCCCCACCCCGCCCCGCTTCGCGGGCAGACGGGATTCCCAAAGCCCCTGTCCCCCCACCCGCGGCGGGGAGGGTACCCCACGCACCCCGACACCCGTGGAGCCACCGCGATCGCGCCGTGGAACATCCCTCGTTCGCACCGGCGTGGGTGCCACCAGCCCCAAAACCTCCGTGGGGGCTGTGGATTAGACCCGAATTTGGGAATTACGGCCTCAAACTCCGCCGAACCGCGACCCCATGCGCCCCGCGGAGGTGTGGGGTATTTTGTTGGTTTTTTTTTTTAATTTTTTTTATTATTTTCTTTTTTTTTTTTTCCTTTCCCTTTCATTTTAATTTTGTTATTCCTATTTTTTCCACCGCATCTCGCAGCCGGCAGCGTCCTTCCTGCGGGGCCGGGGCTGCTTCGGGTCGGGTTATTCTTTGCTGGGATGATTGATTGGGGAGAGGAGGATGGGGGGGGTGGCATGGGGGGTTAGGGGGTGGGCTGGGGATGTGAGGGGGCCATCCCACGCACAAACAAAGCTGCGCACACATCCTGCGGTAACGGCCCCGCGTGTGCGCTGACCCGGCCGGGCAACCTTCACCCCCGCCGCTCCGTGCCGGGGGGGCTGGGGGAATGATGGGCCACGCCGTGCTGCGGGAGGGCGGCTGGGGCCGGCTTTGGGGGGGCCTGGGGGGATGCCCATCCCGGCTACCTGGGGTGCGGAGCCGGGGCCGGCGGAAGTTTTGTTTCTCTGGAAACGGGCCCTGCTGTGTCAGCGGCCCCTTTGTGCCGCTTTGTCCGCGCCCCCCGGCCCCCAGCCCGGCGGCGGGGCCGCACCTGGGGCTGCGGGGGACGGGGACCCCTCCGGCCTGCCCGCCCGCCCCGGCCCCCGCGTTCCCGGCCCCGCTGCTGCCCGCGGGCTGCGCTGCATCCCCGGCGGGGCCGGGGCGAGGGGGGTCGGATGGGAAAGGGAAGGGGGGTGACTCTCCCCGAGGTCCCGCTCAGCGGGAGCGCTGGTAGGCATGGAAACCTCGCTCCGTCCCTCCGTCTGTCCGTCCGTCCGTCCTTCGCTTTCCCAATGGGAAAAGCTTTGGGGAAAGGGCTCCTCCGCCGCAGCGCATCACGGCGGGTGGCGGTGTCACCCTCAGTGTCCCCGCGCGGGTACCCCGGAGGTGCCCCCTGAGGTGCCCCCGGCGCTGCGCCCCCTCCCCGGTGCCGGTACCGGCGTCGCCCCGTCGCGCTGGCAGATGTCGCGCCCTGACCTCGGGGACGCCGCCTGGGGGGGGCTGTGGGAGGGGTGTGGGGGAACACGGTGACGGGACGATGGGGACGGGGACGCGCCGGCGTGTGACAACAAAAGCAAAGTAACAAAGGACCCGCCGGTGCCGCTCAGAAGTTGGTCCCGGCGCCGTTCGGGGCTCGGTGGCCCCGCGGGCAGGGTCGGGAGGGGCTGTTTGCCTGGCGGGATGTGCAGGCAGGGGGTGAGGGGGCTGTGCCCGGCCTCACGAATGTCCCCGTGTCCTCCCCCTGCCTCGGTGGGAAGAGGCAGGAGCCGGCCGAGGCGTCCTTGACATGGATTTTGTGGTGGGGATGCGGGCAGCCGGCGCCGCGCTGCCAGGCGCTGCCCGCACCTCCCTGTGCCTCCTGCCCGCGACACGAGCTGGGTGGGCACAGGAGAGGAGCTCTGCGTGCTGCACTCCGAAATCCAGCCTGTTCCTCCTCTTCCTCCTCCGTGGCAGAGGTGTGTGCCAGAGGAGATGCTGTGGGGGGTGTTTTGGGGATCCCCGACCCTGGGGGTCCCTCACCCACCGGCATCTCCTGGTGCCACCAGGACCTTTCCAGGCAGGTGGCTGCAGTGCCAGGTGCTGCTTATCTGCGACCTGGGGATGCTGCAGGGATTGGGGGTGACATCCTCTACCCAAAACTGTCCCCTCTGACAAATATCCTGTGTGGGGCACTGGGGGACAGGCAGGTCCAGGGTGCTTGGCCCTCGCAGCCAGCACCTGGCACCTCCTTGTGTGTTCGTGCAAGGCTTGGCCGAGGTTGGATCCAGCCCCAGCTGGTCCCGGACACTCCACCTCCCCCAGCAGGGACATTCCTCGGGGTGGCCACAGCGGCTGCCAGCGTTCTCCTGCCTTCCTGTTTTGTTTTCCCAAATCCCGGCTGTAGGAACAACCTCTTGATTAAGTGTATTAATAGTTAAACTTTCAGCTCATAGCTTAAACTCACCAGACCACGAAAAGCTCCCTCCTTTACTCATGCTCTGGTGCTCAACTAAAATATTGCACTCAAAAGGCTTTTTTTTTTTTTTTTTTTTTTCCTTTCCCCTTCCTTTTCCCCTGACTCAACTTTGACTCCTGGGAGCATGGGGTGGGGGTCTTGTGGGACTCCCGATTGCCACTGCTGCCCCTTGCAGCCACCTCTCTGCAGAGAGCCCAGGCATGGGGCATGGGTGTCCCCAAAGTGGTGCTCCTGAAACTCATCCAGTTTGGGGAGGAGGATGGGAGCCACTGCCCCAGGAAGAGGCTGGCCCTCCACCCAACTGGGGACACGAGAATGGATGGGCTGTGGTGGCTCAGGAAAGGATGGAGATGCTGGCAGTAGATGGTGTGTGGCATTGGCTGTTTTCCTGCCAGCCAGGTGATGGGGAAGGAGGAAGGTGGGAGGTTCAACCATGCCAAGTGCAATATCTTGCACCTGTGTGGGAACAGCCCCCAGTTCTGCCACAGCTGGGGGGTGGAAGGGCTGGGAGCAGCGCTGTGGAAAATGGCTGGGGATGCTGCTGGGTGACAGATGGGACATCAGCCAGCACTGTGCACTGCAGCCCAGAAAGCTGAGAGTATCCTGGGCTGCATCATGGGCAGGAGAGTGAGGAGGGGGGGTGCTCCCCCTCTGCTCTGCTCTGGTGAGACCCCCTTGGGGCACCACATCCAGCTGTGGGGGCCCCAGCACAGACAGATGTGGGGCCTGTGGGAGCAGGTCCAGAGGATACCATGGAGATGGTCCACAAGGGCTGGAGCCCCTCTGCTCTGGGGACAGGCTGGCCATGTTCAGCCTGGAATAGAGTAGGCTACAGGGAGACCTTAAAACTCCTTCCAGTGCTCAGAGGAGTTTCAAGAGAGCTGGAGAGGGACTTTGGACAAGGGCCTGGAGTGACAGAACAGAGGGTGAGGGTTTTAGACTGTAACGGGTCAGGGTTAACTTGTACATAGGGAAGAAATGTTTTACACTGAGGGTGGGGAGGCCCTGGCACGGGGTGCCCAGGGAAGCTGTGGCTGCTCCATCCCATGATTTTGAGGCCAGCTTGGACAGGGCTTGGAGCACCCTGGGACAGTGGAAGGTGTCTCTGCCCATGGCAGGGGGTTGAAAAGAGAGGAGCTTTAAGGTCACTTCCAATGCAAACCATTCTGTGATTTGGTGCAGGGAGCAGTGTTGTGGGAGGGGCAGGAGGGAAGAAGTGTGTGGGCAAAGGGGTGTCTGGAGGAGGAACCACCTCCAGAGGTGGCCAGTGGGAAATCCCAGGCTGGAGTGGAGTAAATGTGAGTTTGCTGCTGCTCAGCAGTGGCTCTGCTGTGGGGATCAGCTCTGCAGCTGCCTCTGCCTTCAGCTGAGGGACGTGTCCTGGTGGGGAGGCTGGGACTCACCATCCTGGGGCCTGCTGGGGAGCATCAGGACGTGGGTGAGGAGCAGCCTGCATCCCTACCTGTGTCCCTTGGGATACCCATGGGGCTGGAGCCCAGGAGAGCTCCAGGGACAGCAGGCAGCAGAACAGTGTGAGCCCAGTGAGTGGCTGAGGGCGACCCTTTGCCTTTGGGAGAATCCAAAGGGCACATTTACCCTGACCATGGGCCCCCAGGCACCTGACATCTACAGTCAAAAAGCTTTGGGGTCTGTCAACATCTCAGTGCTAGTGATGTGCCTGCTCTATAGTGTTTCCTTTTGGGCTGCTGGAGTGCTGGTCCCTTACATCTTTAGAGTGATTTCATCCCTGCTTGTCTTTTCCCATGGCTTGCAAGCAGGTGGAGTGTGTTGATGGTCTGAGATGACAGCCCGTGCTGCACATGGGTGGCAGCCTGTGATTATGTGGATAAAAGGATTTTTGAGGTCAGAAGGTTTTCCAGTGGCTGCCTTGGTGTCCCTGGTTTCCACCATCCATGGTTATGGCATGGAAAAGGGGCTGGACTAATGGCTCCCAGGCCATTGGGGTGTGTGTGGGTCTGGCTTCATGTCCTTGTCCTGGCAGAGTGTCACTTGTCCCAAAGCATCTTCCATTGCCTGAGCTGGGACATCCTTTTGCTGGTAGGATGAGGATGCATCCCCTCCCTGCAGTGGTGCTGTCAGTGGGGTGGCCCAGGAAGGGGGGATCTGTGTCGGCCGTGACCCTGGAAGCAGTGGCAAAGAATGAAAAAAGAAAAGCTGTTTTCTGATTTTCCAAGCAGGATGTGCTTTTCCATCTCCACCCTCCCAGCTCTCAGAGGTGGGAGCTGGAAAAGGGCTCGGGTTACTGGCCCTGCCCTGTGACAGCCCCGTGATATTTCAGTGGGGGCACAGTGTGGCTGATGGGTGGGACCTGCCCACGGGGTGACATGTTCCCTGTCATTTCTGGGTCACTTCTGGCATGGGCTCTATCCCCAGGGTCTGATTGTCACCTGGGTGGTGGCAGGGCTGGGAACTGTGCTGTCCTGGCCTTGTGAGTGTCTCCAGTGGGTTCTGGTGGCTGCTGCCACCCATGATACCCTCAGCTGACCCTGGCACACATTTGCTCAGCATGTGCTGAGCTCCCTGGGTATGATGCCCAGGAATGAGGACTGGGTTTGTGCTCAGCTGTGAAGAGATTGGGCACCTCTGGCCTGCTCTGGTGCTGCTGTCCCTGGTCACCTCCTGGTTTGTGGGTGGTTCACTGTGGTTGGAAGCAGCCCTCATTTGATGGATGGTTTGGTTTTGCCTTTGCAAATCTGCCCTGAGTCCGTGCCTGTGCTCCAGCTTTTTGTAGGGCTATCTGGGCAATATCTATCTCCCACAGTCTTCCATGTGGAGTTGTTGTCCATGCCTAACCAAGCAATGCAGCTCCATCCACTCAGCCTCCGGGTTTTCTCTTGGTGTCCCCAAGGATCTTGGTGTCATTAGTTCTCACTTCTTTTTGCTAGGACTTGCCCTTGTGGTTTTTATGCCTCTTTCTCTCCCTCAGAGATGGGATTTGGTGTCCAGATCCAAGCCCAGTGTTTCATTTGAACATCCTGAAGGCTGAGACATTTTCAAGTGAACATCCCAACCCTGAAGGGTCCCAAGTGTTCGCAGATCCAGGTGCTCTTATCCTGTAAGAGCTCTTACTCCTCTGCACCACTTGCTGCTCAGAGGCAGCTTCCTGCTCTCCTGCCACTCCTGGACCTGGAGCAGGCCCAGGAAGGACCATTCATGCCCAAGCAGATTTGATGCCTTGGGAAGGGCAAGTGAGCTGTGCCCACAGATGATGCTTGGAGGCTCTGTGGGGTCTTGCTCCTTCTGCAGGCTCCTAGAACAGTTTGGGCAGGAAGGGACCTTAAAGTTCACCTAGTTACATCCCCTGCCATGGGTAGAGACATCTGTCACTATCCCAGGGTGCCCCATCCTACCTGGCCTTGAACACTTCCAGAGATGGAACAGCCACAGCTTCTCTGGGCAGCCTGTGCCAGGGCCTCACCACCCTCACAGGGAAGAATTCTTCCTGATATCCAATACCAAACTTTCCTCTTTTAATTTAAAACCTTCACCGCTTGTCCTATTATGACAAGCCCTGGTGAAAACTTTCTCTCTGACTTTCCTGTAAGCCCCTGTAAAATGTTGAAAGGTTTCTCAGCAGGTCCAGGCCTCACCTGGGCCATGGGGAGGTGGCAGTGGCTGGTTGCCAGGACATGGCAACACATTAGATTTCCTTCCCCACCCTTCCCTTCTGCATGGTGCCCTGCTGGGGTGCCGGTGGGGAGGCAGCACCCATCACTGCCAGGGTGCTGTGATCACTCTGTGCCTGTGCCCTGCTGCCAGCCGGGGACTTTTCCCCCAGTTCCCGCGGCCAGGGATCGAGGATCACTGCCTGGAGCTGGGAGTGCTCCTCTTGCCCTCTGCTTTACCTTCTGCATCTCGCTAATCTGATGACCGGAGGTATGCAAAGCATTTCAAATATGGCCTCGTTAGCTGGCTCCGGACAGAGCACGCTGGAGCGTTTCTTCACACTGCTATTGCAGCCTCTTCACACTGCTATTGCAGCCTCTTCACACTGCTATTGCAGCCGGCTGCTGCCGCTGCCCCTCCCACGGGCATCCCGCTGCTGCTTGCCCCTTCTGGCCGGGATGGGCACACAGCCCATCCTGCCTGTCTGGGGAATGAGTGTGTCCTGCTGCCATCGGCTGGTGTTGGGTTCCTGAACCATTTGGGAGCATCACCAGGTGCATGTGCCTGGGATTGGGGTGTCCCTGTGCCCCCAGCCTTGGCAGGTGCCCAGTCCTCCCACAGTGGGCTCAGGCCCCTCCAGGACCCAGAGGGGATCCCATGGCACGTGTGACAGTGGAACCTGGAAGCCATCAGGGTGGGGGATGTGGGGTGGTAGGTGCTGGCTGGACACTGAATTGTGAGTGCCAGGCTGGGCTGTCTCTCCCCACCTTTCCCTCCTGCATCCATGGGAAGTACCCAGAGAGAGAACTTGGAGGGTGCACTGGGAGAATGGGTGCAGAGGAGGGGACCCCGGTATCCCCACTGAATGGGTGCTGTCCACGGGGACTGCAGCCCATCTGCATCTCCAGCATGGTCCTTGCAGGGGTGCCATGGCACTCACCTCGAGGTGCCGTCCCTCTGTCCCTGGGATGGCAAACAGAGCATCCCGCCCATCTGTCCATCTGTGCCTGTCTGTGTGTCCCCATTCCCTCCATTCCTGTCTGTGTGTCCCCATTCCCTCCATGCCTGTCTGTGTGTCCCCATTCCCTCCGTGCCCTGGGTTGGTGCTGCCTGCTGGACGGGGCTCCACTGTCACCCATGCTGCCAGGCTCCTGCCTCCACTCTTGATGTCCCTGGTGTCCCTAGTCTCACCACGGTGACAGCACGAGCCTGGCACCTCTCCCCATCCCGCTATTTAAAGCTGGGGCTGGAGGGAAAAAAATAAGCGTGGAGGATGAAGATGATGATGGTGGCTCTGTGCGCCCTTGGGGACAGCTGGCCCCGCGTCGGCGTCCCCGCGGAGGGAATGCCACGGCCTGGCACAGGCGGGCACAGGGCTGGGAGCTGGACGCCAGGCGTTTGCGCTTTAATGCATCAGGACAGCTTGCAAATTCCAGGCTGGCGCGGCGAGGTGCCGGCCGCGGCGGAGCGTGCGCGGGGAGCGCGCTGCCACAGCCGGTTAGCGCGGGCAGCGCCGCCGGGGCTGGGCTCGGGGCTCGGGGCTCGGGGCTCGGGGCTCGGGGCTCGGGGCTCGGGGCTCGGGGCTGGGCACGGCTGCTGGCAGCCCCCGCCTCCCTCCGAGCCAGGGCTGCTGTGTGTGTGTGTGTGTGTGTGTGTGTGTGTGTGTGTGTGTGTGCAGCCCCTGCCTTCTCAGGGCTGTGTGTGTGTGTGTGTGTGCAGCCCCTGCCATCTCCAGGGCTCTGTGTGTGTGTGTGTGTGCAGCCCCTGCCTTCTCCAGGGCTCTGTGTGTGTGTGTGTGCAACCCCTGCCTTCTCCAGGGCTCTGTGTGTGTGTGTGTGTGTGTGTGTGTGTGCAGCCCCTGCCTCTCCAGGGCTCTGTGTGTGTGTGTGTGTGCAGCCCCTGCCATCTCCAGGGCTCTGTGTCTGTGTGTGTGTGTGTGTGTGTGTGCAGCCCCCGCCGCAGCTGAGCTGGGGGCAGCCCCGCTGGGAGGGGGCGCGCCAGGAGGAAAGGGCAGATTTGTAGGGATCTCTGTCCCCTCTGTCCCCTCTCCTGTCTGCAGGACCCCTGTCCCCCCCACAGCTGCAAGAATCTCTGATGTCTCCTTCTGCAGGGACCCCTCTCGTCTGTCCCCCTCAATCTGCCAGGGTCCCTGTCCCCTCCTTCTGCAGGGCACCCTGCCGCCCTTGTCCCCTCCTCATCTGCAAAGCCCCCATCCCCCTTTTACAGACCCCCCTGTCTCCTCCTCAATAGGCACCCCTGTCCCCACTTCTTTAGGGACTCCTGTGCCCCCATCTTCAAAGCCCCATGTTCCCTCCTGCCTCCAGGCATTCCTGTCCCCCGTTCTGCTGAGAGCCCTGTCCCTTCATCTTCAAAGTTCTGTGTCCCCTCATCTACAGGGGACACTGTCCTTCCATATGCAGATCCCCTGTAGCCCCTCTCTGCAGAGCCTCCCATGCACAAAGCTTCCTGCTCTCCCTGCCCCCCTTCTGCAGAGCCCCGTGCCCCCCATCCACAGGGATCCCCGAGCCCCCACATCCATAGGAACTCCTGTCCCCACATCTGCAGCCCCCTGATTCTGGGTGTTTCCCAGACCTGCCCCACCAGGGATGATCTGGAGGTTGTTCAGGGGCAGCCGGTGCCAGATGAATTCCCGGGGGAGGGGGTGACCTTCATCTCTACACACGGGTAAACTGAGGCAGGGAATGGCATGGAATCCTCTGTAAGAAGTGTTTTTTCATATTTTCCCCGAATATTTTCCCCAAATCTGAGCATGTCAGTAGAGCGAAAATCCCCAGGCTTTGCCCCTATCTCTCCACTACCCTGTGATCTCCCTCCCCCCATCTTCACATTCAGATTCTTTAAATTAAAAAAAAAAGCCTTTAAAAACATGTATTACCACCTCGTTGGGAAAAATTGGAGTTACCTGGAGTGCTAATCTCGAGGCACCCTGGGGCTATGGGTGCTTCCTGGACTCGCTCCCGCGGGGCTGCTGGAGGAGGGGGCCCTTTGGTTTGCGAAGGCGTTTGGGGATTAGCGGGAGGATTGGTAAATCTGACCCCAGGTAAAGATTAAGACCCAAAAAAAAAAAAAAAGGAAAATCGTTGTGTTTTTTTCCCCGTGCCTGATGCACCGTGAAGATTAAACTGGGATGAGCCTGTGCGGCAGCCAGTTCCATTAGGGGTGGGGGACAGCAGGGAGGGATGTGAGAGATGGGGGCTGTGTTTGGGGTCTGGAGATGCCAGAGCTGGAGGGGAAGGGGAACCTGGGGGAATGGGGGAGCTGAGGGGGCTGTGGCCAGTCCCTGGGGGTCCCCAGGCTACCTGTGGTTGGTGTTTTGGGGGACAGCCATATCCATAACCACTGATCCTGGAAATAGCTGGCACTGGGCTGCCTGGGGGCGGCTCCAGCAGCTCATCCCAAAGGCCAGCAGCTCCATGGATAGGGCTGGAAGGCACCCTGGCAGTGGGGAGGAAGTTCCCCACAGCCAGCAGCCACCTCCCTTAGGGATTGGATGTGCTCTCATCCCACCCCATGTCCCTGCATCCCACAAACCATCCCACCATGCAGCCACCTCCGAGCATAACCAGGGACCTGGTGCCTAATATTCCTTACCTTTGTCCATGGCTCTGGGGCTGGAGAGGCTCCCAGCAGAGCTTTGGGAGCTATCCTGCTGGTTTTGGAGTCTGCCCTGCTGGTGATGCACCTCTGGGAGGTGATGGGAAAGGGGACAAGGGGCTCTCCTCCAGGACACAGAGTGAGGGACATGTTCCTTCCCACAGCCAGGGTGTTGGGAGCTTCCCTGCCATGGTGCTCCTGTGTCCTTCTGGTGATGAAGGGGCAAAGGAAATTGGGGAAATCCCCTCAGGGCTGTCTGGCCATTCTGAAGGACCATGTGGCTAGGGGGTGTACTGGGAGCAAACTGGAGTGGCAGTCCCTGGGGAGGACTGTGGAGTGGTTGACCCCTCCTTTGGGATAAAGCTTGTTGGGGGCAGAGCACTGGCTTGGGGGTGAGGCAGCATTTTGGGGTGTTGAGCATTGTTGAGGGGCTGAGCACCATTTTGGGGAGCTGGTTTGGTGGTCAAGCATTTTTCTGGCTTGGAGGTCAAGCACTGGTTTGGGGGTTTAGTGTTTTGGGGGGCTGAGCACCAGCATGAGAGTCAAACAGCATTTTAGGAGATTGAACCAGCTTGAGGCTCAAGCACTGTTTTGGGGCCTGAACTCCACTTTGGGGTCTGGGCAGGAGCTCAGTGGCTGGTTCAGGGGGCTGAGCACTGTCTTGGGGGTCAGGCACTGTTTTGGAGGGATGAGCACCATCTCAGGGGTCAAACACCTGTCTGGGTTGTTCAGCACCCACTCAGGGGTTCAGTGCTGGCTTGGGGGCTGAGCCCTGGCTTGGCAGTTGAACACTGTTTTGGGAAGCTGAGAGCCAGTCTGGCCACCAAGCACCAGTGTGGGTGTCTGAGCCCCATTTCAGGGGGCTGAGTACTAGTGCAGGGGTCAAGCAGTGGTTTGGGGGGTGGTTTAAGCACTGTTCCAGTTTGAGGGGCTGGATCCTTCCTGAGAGGGCTGGGGGGGCACCCCACTGAGGGTGTGATCCTGTCTCATGTGCCATACTGGGGTCTGACAGTGCCAGGGCAGGGGGCTGTTCCTGCTCTGCCTTTGCTCCCTGTCCTCAGCACAGAGGAGCCTCTGGATAGGGAGTATCAGGAAAAGCTGGTCCCCTTGCTGTGCCAAGTGGGTGGGCCTATCCCAGCCCTTCCCTGCCTCAGTTTCCCTCCTGCAGTGGAAGCAGAGCATGCCCCTTCCTCTTCAGGGGTCTCCCCACTGCCTCCTGCCCACAGTGTTCCAGCTGCTCTCCCAGTTCCTGCCCAGACAGGTAGGGATGGGAAGGCTCATCTCATCCCCACGTCCAGTAGCTGGGTGCTGGTACCCTGGGCAATGCTGGGGTACCAGGAGCATCCCTAAGTGTTCCCCTGGGAACTCAGGTGTGGTGGATGTCCTGGCAAACCCTCACACAGCCAGCTCTATGCTGGAGCCTCAGCTTGCTCTCCCAAAGGTGCTGGCAACCAGCAGTTGAGTCTACCTGGAGCAGGGTGTCCCTCAAACTGGCACCAGAGTGTGAGGAAGGGCGTGGGTGGGTGCAGGGGCACTGTCCCCTGCCAGATGAGCTGCTGCTTAGGGGTCTGCAGCTCTGGGAAGGTACAGAGGAGCCCAAGATGTCTCCATCCATGGGGCAAGGAGGGCATATGGCCACTCTGTGCTTTGCAGGTCACCTTGGTGGCCCTGGCTGGCCTGGGAACCCTTCTAACACCCTGCCTATGCCTGGGCCAGCAGCAACTGCACCATCCCCTCTGCCCCAGGCAAGGTGAAAGGATGGGACTGGGCTTTTTCCTGGCCTCAGGGCCATGCTGTGTCCCAGGGCTTGTTCCTTGTGCCAGCACCTCCTCTGGAAGCACCCTTGGGCTCCTTTTTTCCTGGGGGGTGCAGCTCTCCCCCTCCTTGGATGCTCTTCTCCCCATGATGGGTGGGGAGATCCAGACCAGGGGGAGGATGCCTGTGGCTCCATGCCCAGGGTCTGCATCACCCCAGCAGGGTCATGCCAGTGCCATGGCCCCACAGGCTTCCCAGGCTGGGCTGGTACTGGGCACTGGTCAGGGTGTGATGGTGGCAGAAGGTCTCCTCATAGGAGAGGGATGCCACTGGGGACACTCATCTCTCCAAATTCATGCTCTTCAATCCCCTGTCTGACTTTGTCCTGGGATGCTGTTCTTGGCTGCACCCCCAGCTATTTCCCAAAGCTCTCCTGGGGGATGACCAGAGGGTGAGGGATCCCTGTGTCCACTGCAAACCTGCCCAGGAGCCCCATCCCAGAGCTGCAGTCAGTGCCCTGTTGGGAGTAGCTCCTGAGTGCCTCGGGAGCAGATGCACCACACCCAGCCATACTGCCCCTGAGCACCCGCCATCACCATGTTTTTGTGTGGAAATAAGGAGAAACTTGGAAATTGAGGGTTGGAGAAAGGCCTGGGGGTGCTGGGGGTGGGAAGTGACACAGTGCCCCAGGCCAGGATGACGTATCCTGGGTGATGCCGGGATGCTGATAGCATCCCTCTGAGTATTTACCCGGGAATGCGGCCAGAGGTGTGCGCGGGGGGCTGGGTGCTCCAAAAACCCTCTGAGCCCTCGAGCTGACTGCCACAATCTCATCTCAAGGGTGCAAATAGCTGCGGGGCGAGAAGGGTGCCTGGCCACATCCCTGCCCACATCCTGTCAGGGGCGGGGGGACGCCTCGCTCTGCAGGGACCCTCCGTGGGCTTTGTGCCGGGGGGGCCGAGCCGTGTCGGAAACCATGTGGAGCTGGGGCTTGGGGCTTTACGGGAAGCGAGGGTTGAGGCGAGGGGCAGCTCCCATCCCCCCGGGATGGCTTGGCCGGGGTTCAGCTCGGGCTCGGGCCCCCAAAGCAGCTGCCCCTGACGGGGGGGACGGAGCTGCGGTGGCTCCCGGAGCAGATGGTCCCTCGGCAGCAGAGCTGCCCCTTCCGCATCGATTACCCGCGCCGGCCGTTTAACGATCGCTTTCCGGGGTTAATTAAACTCTTCTCGCCGGGGGCGCCTGTACCTGCCTGCAGCCCTGATGCACCCCCCAAAACGGGGGGGACGAGCTGGGGTTTGCTTCCCTGCCAAACCTAAATATCCATGCTGGGGTGCAGCGTGGCTGCGCTTCTCCCCGGGGCACCCGGAGCAAGGTCAGCTGCCCGCTCTGCTCCTATCCCGCTCTCCAGGCAGCGTGGGCTGCTGGAGCAGGGGCTGTTTTCCCCTGATCGCTGCTTTTTTGGGATCCATCCCCACAGCCTCGCTCCGCGGGGTTGGGGCTGCGCCCACCCATGTCTCTATTCACAATGATTTGGGAGGAAGGCGTCGAGAGCTCGGCGGCAGACGGCGGCTCCGGAGCAGCACGGGTTGCCGAGCGGGTCGCAGCCCTGGGATTGTCAGGAGTTGCTGCTTTTTGCATATCTAAATGTGCCCTTTCAGCCAGCGCTCTCGGTCGAAACTGCCATCTTTCGCCTCATTGTCAGCCTCGCCGAGGTTACGCATCGTTTGCTGACTCACAGCCTCCTGCTCTAATTACTCGTTCATCTCCCTCCCTGGAGCCGCCCGGCCAGTCCCGGCACATCCCTTCCCTGCTGCACGGCCGGCCGGGGGGCTGGAGCCGGGCATCCATGCAGAGCCCTGCCTGCAGCCGTCCGTGCCCGCGGGCATCGCTCCGCGGCCCCTGCCTGCTCCAGCATCCCGCTGCTGCACCCCTGGCATGGCTTTGGGCTGCAGCCGGGCTCTGCAGCCGGGGCATCCATGCAATCCCCCCTCCCCGCACCCATCCCTGCCCTGGGCATCGCTCCGAGTCTCCAAGAGCTTCTCTCCTGATTTTCTGCTCCACTCCCCCCATAACCCTGATGGTTTTGGGGTGCAGGGCGGGAGCTGTCAGGGCTGCCCGTCCCACCGCTGAGGGATGCTGGCTCCCACGCACCCTCCGAGCCTCCCGGGAGCATCCCGGGTGCGCGGCCCCCCCTCGCCGGCAGCGCCGGCTGGGACGAGCGGCGCTAAACCCCGTAAGCTGAGCCTCTTTGATCCCCGCCCGATACGATCAGCCGCCGGGGAGCTCTGAGCCGGGCCCAGCGTGATTTCCAGCGTGGCGGAGATTCGAACAGACGCCGCAATTACCGACGGGATCGGGCTGATCCCACTCTTGGCCTGCTGCTCCACACTGCCAGAAACAGGGAAAGCACCAGCTCTGACCTTTTTAATATTATTTTCATTATCATCATCACCATCAAACGATGCCCCCATCTCAGGCTTGCCATCATTGTCACACCAGTGGGAAGAGCCTGCTCTCCTCTCCAGCATCTCCCTTCTCAGATCCTTACACCTTCCAAGGAGAGGGGACCCAAACTCACCCATCCCAGCAAGCCAGATGGATGCAGGGGCTCAATTTAGCTTTAATTAACTTGATTTTTTACCTCCCCCTGTTTTTGAGTGGTAATATCGAGGCGGAAACAACATCCCTGCAAATCCATCTTGCTAAGGGAGGTGAAACCAAGCCGGGTAATCCGGTGGTAAGGACAGCGCTCCGACGGGTAATGCAGTCGCGCTTGCCTTGGAACGGGAGATATTTTATATATTTATACACCAAGGGAAGAAAGAGCTGTGTATGTGTTTGCACAGGCTTCTGCCTGTCACAGAATGGTCCAACCACGCATCTTATCTCATAAAGCCATATTTTGGCCCTTTTTTTTTCCCCCCAAGAAAGTGAATTTTAAGCGCCAGGAGACAGTGATGGTTTCTTTGGAGCTGTTAGGATCTGCCATGTACAATAAATCTGTCTTAGTTTGTGGATTATTGGCCCAATAGACCGTAACAGCTCTGTCAGCCCCTCCTGGCGCGCTGTGTCCGGCAAGCTCAGCCTTTGGTGGGTTTTCCTGGTTTTTTTATTATTTTTCAGCAGGAATTTGCTAAGGATTTTTCTGTGCTATGTGCGTGTACAGCAGCTGATAGGGAATTCACAGAAGCTCAGTAACATTCTTAGGTTTTGGGGTTTTTTTTTTTTTAAAAATATTTCCCTTCTGGAAAAAACCAAAGGCACAAAGTCCAAACCCCCAAAACAGGATGAAGAGGAGGTCAGACCCTTCCCTGCCAGAGTGCATCCAGCCAGGGGCTGCCTCCCAACACTTGTGCTGGTTGAAATTGGGTTTTACTGAATGGGGTTTTGCTGCTTTCCAGTAGGATTTTCCCTGGATGGCCCCACTCCTGCTGGCCGTTTTTCCCAATCCACTGTGCTTGATCCAAGCCTGGAAAAACAGGATTTCCCAGGGATGGTGTGGGATGATGTGCTGGCCCCTCCAGCCTTACCAGGCTGTGTAGCACATGCTCCTCTCACCCTCAGCCTGGATTTGAGGGGGTCTGGACCCTCCAGAGTAGGGGGGATGTGCAGCTGGTCCTGCCCCAGTGACAGGCACCCCCTGGTCCTGCTGCTCAGCGTGGCCCTGGGTGATGATGCAGGGAGAGATGTGGGGTGCACAGTCATGATGGGGTGAGGAGTGGAGCAGAACCCAGAGCGGGGTGCAAGTGTGGGGCACAGGTTGCAGGTGCAGGCAGGGAGCTGTGGGTGCCAGGCTGGTGGCACAGCCTGGGGACAGTGGATCTGCTGGGAGGGACACCTTCTTAAGGAGAGCAGGAGGAGGTGTGGGGAATTTGGGATGGGGAGGGAGCTGGCTGAGCGCTCGGGGCCGGGGCTGGGGGTGGCCCTGGCACGGTGGGTGGTGCTGGGGGCTGCCAGCCAGGGGTGCCTGTGTGTCCCCTGAGCACAGTGCTGAGGGAGCACTCTGCTCCCAGCAGCTCCCTAAGCCCATTAAGAGCTCAGGGAGCCTTACACCTCGGGGGGCTGCAGCAGGGACTTGCACTAAACCCCTTGGGCTGAAGCGGGGGTGCTGCTGTGGGGACACGAGGATGCCTGTGGCATCCTCTGGAGACACCCATCCTGAATCCCTGGCGTGGGTGCTGGCTGCTTCCCCCAGGAGAGTGAGGGCTGCAGCCCTGGCACCAGGATTTGGCTTTGTTGCATGCTTAAAATGCTTCATCAGGATGAAAAAGTACCTTTTTTGTCTGAAAAATCCTCAGAGGAGGATGTTCCCCCTCCGGGTGCTGTCATTCAGCATCACGGTGTGCAGGAGAAAAGTACAGGGAGGGCAGGTAGGTCCATCTGGGATGGGGAAGGGGAAGTCACACTGGTTGAGGGGAACCTGGTCAGGAATTTTTCTATCTTAACATAGATGTGCCTTATGTCAAAAGCATGAGGAGCTGTGATAGTAGGAAACTCCCTTCTCCCCCTTCAGACTGGTCTTTGTGAAGCTCATGGGATGAAAACAGCTATGTCAGAACACTGAGGGTTATGCTGTGGACAGTCCCTAAAATTCCAGTAGCTCATTCCAGACACAAAGATTGTTTTCTTTTTGTTGAATCCACCACCACCAAGTCCATATCTGCTGGTGTTCCAGCTCACTGGGGGATGGATTCTGTGGGCACTCCCTGCCCAGCTCATCCCACAGCCCCTGCTCATCCCCCAGCCTTGCTCAGGCTCATCCTCCATGGATCATGCCACTGAGGACAAGGTGCAGGACCCTCTGGCATGGGGAAGAGGGAGGAGGATGGAGTGGAGGAGGCTGGGAAAGCAGCAAGTGAGGAGGATGTTCATCATGGAAGCTGGGAGCAGGCAGTGGGAACACATTTGTTTGGGAGCCCTGTGCTCTGGAGCTTCCCTTACCAGTGCTGTGGGAAGACCCATCTGGAGATGGGGCTATGGGTGTTTGTTTTCAGAAGGGATCAAACCCTTCCCTGGTGAGGGAAGATGGTTTTCTTGTAGGGGGTCACCAATCCAGCAGGCAGGTGCTGGGAGCAGGCTGGGAGCCCTGAACCCACCCTGGGCTTGCTGGAGAAGGGCTGGACCACCAGTGACAGCCAACTTGTTTCTTGTCATTCCAGCCTGCCACCTGGGAAGTGAGGGAAGGCAGGAGCATTGGCATCTAGCTCTAGTTTTGGTGTAGCCCTCAGAGCTTGGGGCCAGGAAGGAGCAGTGAGCCCAGACAGGGCCAGACAGACACCTGCAGTCAGTCCCCCCAAAGCTTGTCTTCAGTGTGATAAGACCTTTCCACCAAACAGTGTTTCCTTCATGCTTCAGCTTCCCCAGGCTCGGTCTTGTGGCCCTTCCCTATCTTCCTCTGTGTTGTGACAGCTTGTAGATGGGTTTTTCCATGGCTGCTCTCCTCCAGGTCATAGAGTGAGCCTCTCTGTTTCTTACTGTGAGTCCTGCAGCTCCTTCAGCTGAGGGTCCACCCATCCTGACTCCTGCTCTGGCTGCTGGTGGTGATGGTGACTCCCTCCTGCCCAGGACTCCAGCTTGGCTTTCCAAATGTCCTGGGGTTGGTTCTTTAGGATCTGCCAGCTTCCCTCACCTCACCTGTGCTTTTTAAAAAGTGCCATAAAATCAGAAAATGCTCTGGGTTGGAACAGACTATCTCAGTCCACTCCTTGCCATGGACAGGGACACCTCCTACTATCCCATGTTGCTCCAAGCCCCATCCAGCCTGGCCTTGGACACTTCCAGGGATGGGGCAGCCACAGCTGCTCTGGGCAGCCTGTGCCACCCTCACAGGAAATTTCCCCTAATATGTTCTCTACCCCTGTCCTCTGTGAGTTTAAAACCCTTGTGCCTTGTCCTGCTGCAACAGGCCATGGTGAGAAGTCTCTATCCCCTGATCTCCCCTATCCCCTTCATACACAGAAAGGCCACAATGGGGTCTCATGGCTGTGCAGGACCCCCAGGGTCAATCTGAGTGTTCCATAGCAGTCCCAGTGTTTTCTGTGGTCAGACTGGTGTCAAATACACGGGCTGGGCCTTCCTGCCCTGCTGGACCTGACAGCTTTCTGGGAGAGGTTTTCCAGGAATGGTTTTCCTAATAACTCTTGCCAGCAGGTTGCCCAGCAGTGCTGTTTTTCTATCCAGTACTGCCATATAACGGGGAAGGAAGAGCCCTGTGGCTTTGCTCTCCTGGAGGGTGAGATGCTGGCTGCTCCCTGGGGTCCAGCAGGTGCAGAAGGGAGGAGCATCATCTTCCTCTTGATCCCAGGATGCTCCAATTTGCCCGTTTGTTTGAGTGCTGCATTAACATGGTTTGCCTGACTGCCCTTGCCCTTGAGTGTGGGGAGATCTGGGTCTAGTGCTATGACCATCCAACATGGAAAAGCTCAAGGAAGGGAGGAACACAGTGAGGGTGCAGAGATCTGAGGACCAGTGAAACCAGTGCCTGAGGTGTGCCCTAGGGTGAACCAAAATGGTGCAGCAGCTGCCAAGCATCCCAGTGCTGGAGGTGTTGGCAGCAAGTGTCCCCATCCTCTGGCACCCAGTGTCCTGGGCAGCACCCTCCCCTCTGCCAGGGCTCCAGAACTGTCCTTGTCCTCAGCACCTTCCAGCCTGCTAGCCTCTGCTGCCTGGAGTCATCCTGGGCTGTCTGGTTCCATCCCCAGTGCCTCCAGCAGGACCTGGCTTGCAGCAGGGGTCAGTCACCTGTCATGTCTCGGGGAGCAGGAAGCTCTTGGGGAGCACAGCAGCAAGCTCAGCTTGTGTCTGAGCTAGAGAGCACCAGGGTTTGCTCTGTGTTATTCTGGATCTAAAAGTTAAAAAAAAAAAAAAGAGAGGATTGCTCTTTCCCAGTTCCTGCATTTCCTGAGAGCAGCCTAGCTCCTAGCTTATCTTCAGACAGCCTCAGGGGTATTCCCTTGGAGTTTGGGAGTTTAATCAGGCATTGCTGGGGCATGTGAACTCTGCGGCGAGTCGCCGTTCCCAGGGAGGGGAGCGCCTCTCGCAGATATTTGGGTTGGCGTGCCTGGGCTGGGGGCTGGGCTGGCTGGGAACTCGCTGCTGCTTTTCCTGGGGATGCGACTGGGAATGGCTGGGGGTGGTGACCTGCCTGCCTGGGAGGACTGGGGGATGCTGTGGGCAGGGTGGGTTCCCCTGGACATCCCCGTGGCGGGGCTGCCTGGGCTTTGCTGTGCTCCTTTGGACCTTTCATCCCCTCCAGCCCTGCCCCTGCCACCTGCCCCTTTTCCTTTCAAACCCTTGGATTTTCTTTGTAGCATGCTAGGCGAGAGCTCCCACCAGCTTTCCTGACTATGACCTGGCGCCCTTCTTCTGGCCCCTCTGGCCATAACCTGGCCCTGCTGCTGGTTTTATTTGGGGTGATTTTGAGCTGGGCAGAGAATTTGAATTCCAGTGGAAATGCCCGACGCCGGGCTCTGCTTCACCGGTGGAATCGAGGGCTTTGTTGCTGGCTCTTTTGCAGGCAGTATTTCTTTTTTTGGGGGCTGGATATATTTCTGGCAAGTAAAATGACGGATGCTCTGTTTCGTTTCCAGTGGCAGCGTTTCAGATTCCTTGCTCCAGGGCAGGAGCCGAGCGAACTCCGATTCCAGAGCAGCTCTGGTACCTTGGCAGCTTAAAGGCCACGGGGTTTGCTTGAGTGACAAGCGGTGCTGAGCATGGGGAAAGCTCGGGAGAGGCAGTTTTGTGCTCATGCCTTCCATCTCTTGTAGGAGCGAGATCCCACGGAGCGGGAAGGCATCTTTATCCTGTCTTCCTGCTCTGCAGGCAAACTGGGAGGTGCTGGAAGGATGTGGAGAAGGATGGCAAGCCCTGCCTTGAGGGGATACTCCCTGCATCACTGCTGGGGAGATGGGAGAAGCAAAGTCTTGAGGCATTTCTGTGTCTTCTCCCTAGGAACATCCTCTTGGATGCTCTTAGCCCAGCTCTGCCTCCCCTTGTACTTGTCTCAGAAGGACAGAATCACAGAATCATGGAATGGTTTGGGTTGGAAGGGACCTTAAATCTCATCTCATTCCAACCCCCTGCCATGGGCGGGGACACCTTCCACTATCCCAGATTTCTCCAAACCCCATCCAGCCTGGTCTTGGACACTTCCAGGGATCCAGAGGCAGTCACAGCTTCTCTGGGTGACCTGTTCCAGTGTCTCACTAGTGCCTCTATGGTGATCCAGGTGTGGATCTCAGGGGCTGGCTGAGCTGCACCCTGCACTGGTGGGGAGCTCCAAGCTACCAGGGAGGACAGGACCTGCCAGCAGGGCTGGCCTGCTGTGGGGATGCTGCAGTGCTGGGGGTGAGGTGTGAGGGATGGGAGTCCACAGCCCAGGGGGTCAGGGCAGGTCAGGAATCTGTCTTTCTAAAGCCACCCAGCTTTTTTTGGCTTGTCTGCATGAGAGACACGTGTGGGTCTGTGGGCAGGGTTTGCCCATCCCTCAGGAACTCCATTGCACTTGGTTTTGGTGACAGAGAGAATCCTGACTGCTGCCTGCCTCCCAGAACCTGAACCCCAAAACCTCTCCAGCCTCTCTGGCCCACTGGGCTTACTGGAAGCAACTCCCCTGGGCACCAGTGGGGATGGGATGGTGCCAGCCCCGTCACTGTGGTGCGTTTTGGCTGTGCTCAGCAAGGCTGTGGGGCTGGGAAGAGACCGACCTGGACTCCCTGGGGGCTGTGAGGTGCCTCACTGCCCCTCCCAAAGCTGAGCTGGTCTTCCCCCCTCCAAACCCTGGCCAAGCAGCCTTCCTCCCCTTTCCCTTCTTCCTCCTATTTCCCTCCTGGCGGCGAGGCCAAGCAAAACGTGGTGCTGACCAAAAATAACAACCACCGGCAGATCCAGACAATGGATAAACCCCCGGTGAGGGCGAGGGCGACCCGAATCCTCCCAGAGGAAGACGGGATTATTCGCCGTCCTCTCGGACATCTGTCAGTGGCTGCCATCTGCGGACCCGCTCTCCGACGGGGCCGTCGCCTTCCTGCTGGGAAAAGTGGTTCTTCCAAAGTGGTTGCCTCCAGGAGCAGGGGTTGTGGGCACTTGGGATCTCATCACTGAGCACCATAAGGTGCCTACCACCCATTAATGGCCAAACTCAAATGCACTGAGCTGGCCTGACACTCTCAAGTGGTGACAGTGACACAGGTGCTGGCATGGGCATGCCGGCCTCTCCCAGTGCCAGCTTTCCTGGGGTCTGGAGCAGCCTCTCTGTTTGTGCTCTGCCACCATGAAGCTGCCTGGTGGGATGTGGAGGGATGAGGTTTTGAGAGACCTGGGAGCACAGGGGGACTCTCCAGGCTGGAGCTGTTCTTGAAGATGGCACTGATGGATTTGGGCACTGCTGGAAGTGGCACTTGGAGGTGGCACAAATAGATCGGAACACCACTGAAGGTGGCACTGGTGGCTTTGGGGCTCTTTAGCTATCCAGTATTCCCATGTGACTGTGCCTACAACTTTTCCCCTTGTTCTCAGTTACCTTCCCCTCACTCTGCCCATGCCAATGGGTGTCTCCGTCACCTGGTTGTGGGTCAGACCCCAAGTAATTGACACTGTAATCACCCCATCTGTTAACAGAGCGATTCACACATCCTGGCTTGGCCTGGGCAGGCATGTGTGGGTCTCCTCTTCAAAGCCACCTTCAGCCCCCCACCTCTCTGGGGGTCCTGCTGGGATACCTGTTGTTGTTGGCATCTGCCACTGGGCAGTGCCTGCCCTAGCCCACCTGTCTCCAGTGCCCTGGGGTCATTCTGCCTGGTCCCCTGGACCTCACAGCCCTGAATCACCTTGGGGACCTCACTTGGTGGACAGAACATGGGGAACTAGTTGAGCCAAAGAGTCCCTCCAGGAAGGTGTGGAGGGGATTTGCAGAGGACAGGGGGCTGTGCTGGGATTGGTGGTGCATCTCCGGGGTGATGCCAAGCCGGGGGGAGTGGGCGAGCGGCAGAGCCGTGCCACGGCGCGTGAATGTCAGATGCTGCTTGGCTGCGAGCTGGGCTCGTGCGAGAGCAGATCTGTTCAATCCCATTTGGAGAGGGGGGAGAGGCGGGGGGGGGCTCTTCCCCAGGCTCAATCTGGTAGGTTTTAGTTACAGTCGTTTTAGGATTTGGGCAGCGAATTGGTGCGGCTTTGGCACGGGGGGGATGGATGAGCACCGAGGCTGCCAAGCCTCCCTCATCCCCCGGAATTGGGGAAGGGGGGGACCACGCAGGTGGGTGCAGCCCCCGGGCTGAGCAGCGTGGCTGTCACCCGGCTCTCTGGGCAGCAGCTGGGCGAGTGGAGGAGGGGAGGAGGTGCCTGGCGTTGTCCGCAGGGCACCCGCAGCCCTGCAATGCTCGGGTGGACGCTTCAAATCGCGTTATCTCCATAACCGCCCGGCTCCGGCCGCTCCGAGTGGCAGCGGAGATAAGTGGATTTCTAGGGAGCGCCTGGTCGTCTGACATTTAAGACTCCTTAATCCGTAACCAGCACCCTGCGGAGGCAGGACGCAGCCACATCTCCCGGCTGGGGCAGCCCCGGGCCCAGGTCGGTCCCTGTGCTGGTGGCTCCAGCTGTGCCGGGGCCACAGGATGAGGTTCAAGATGTGCACGGAGGCCCTGGGCACTTCCTTGTCCTCTCCATGATGATAAAAGTGCAGGGCACATTGGTGATAGGCTCTGGGGTGTCGCCTGAGTCAGGCATCCGGGTGTGGCTGTGCTGGCAGATTTGGAAGCCTGCAGCAGCCATGTGGCTACATGGAAAAATCCAGCACAGTGGGAAAAAATAATGTCCTTCCTGAATCCCCGGTGGAGGGAGCCCACCTGGGGAGGTGGCATCACCTCCTGCCTGCTCAGCAGGATGTGGCATGGCC
The DNA here is from genome assembly GCA_030060385.1 of Muscicapa striata striata. Taxonomy (NCBI): domain Eukaryota; kingdom Metazoa; phylum Chordata; class Aves; order Passeriformes; family Muscicapidae; genus Muscicapa; species Muscicapa striata. The sequence continues at coordinate 4,440,484 of JAREIS010000050.1, read as the reverse complement.
TCACCATGCTGTCCTGAGGATGTGCCTGGCAGGACACACCCTGGCCCACCCTGTGTATGAGGGTATGAGTCCAGAGTTGCTCCTGGGGGACATCACCAGGGCCAAGCGGCTGCCTGCGAGAAGGAGACGGGTGAAAGCCACTCTGAGCACCGTGATGATTTGCCATCTGCTTCCAGGGCAAGCTCCAGATGCTGGATTTAATCTTCCATAGCCTTTTTAATTCAAGAGTTGGCTTCTTAACATCCCTCAGTGCCACCTCGGCAGCAGAGACAAGCAGAGTGGCTGCCATGACTGGCCCTTCGAAGGATGTTCTGGAGCACAAGAGATGAACTCTGTCCATGTGAGTTGCCCATCTGGCAACCTGTCATACCTCGACCTGTCATACCTCTGGCTCTTTAACCCACCCAGGGTGAGCCTGAGCATGCTCAGCACTGCCCAAAGCTCCCCCAGGCCTGGGTGTCCTCTCTTCATGTCTGGAGAAAAGGTGGTGGGTCATGGTAACTTCCATGGTACATCCAGGAGTGGATCTTCTGGCTGGACCAGTTTTTGGGAGGATGAATGCAGAGAGCAGAGCTTGGGGGCTGTTGGGTTGACAGAGGCTTGCAAATAACAGGCTTGTCTTTGCCTCAGGCACCTGGTTATCAGGCACCATGGATGAGTGTCCTGTAGGGATAATCAGCCTTGGAAGATCATGGATTGATCTCTCTCTTGGTTCACCTGCTGCTGGACATCTGGCTGGTGAGGCTGTGATAAGACATCACCGCCTGTTTCAGCTGACCTGTGTCACCTGGTGGAGGGAACAGCAGGTTTGACTGTGCAGCAGAAATGGGCACCTGGAAGCTGAATCAGCTGTTGTGGTGCTGGGGTCAGAGCTGCTGTGAACCTTGTTCTGGTGGAGCTTGTTCTCCTGAGCCTTTGACCTGGGTTGCTGCTGGACCTTCTGGCTTGTGACAGTGCTACAGGGCTGTGCTGCTCTTCTACCCACTGGGTGTCTCATCCCAGGATGTGTTTCAGACACCAGGGTGTCTTGTCTCCTCATGCATCACTGTGTCCTGTGCTCCTGCCCATCTCAAGGTCCTGTCCCCTGTTGGCCAGGGCAGCTGGGGAGCACAGGGACCACATCCAGCCCCTCTTTGCAGCTGCAAGGGGAAGCAGCCTCACTTTACCTACATCTTTCCTGGAATGCCTTCAAGAGGGGCACATGCTGGTGGTGGGCACCCTACTTTGGTCGGTCCATGGCTGAGTCTGTCTGTCTGTCCATCCATCACCAGGGAGTGATGGTGGTGGGGAGGAGGTGAGGGCCACGCTGGGCGGGCAGCCACGCAGTGAGGGGGAGGAAATGAGGACAAAAACGCAGCAGAGGGGACAATTGCAGCCTTTCTCCAGGCTGAAAAGACGCCGGGGTCCCTTCCGTCCTCATCCTCCGTCTGCTGCGGGCGGACAAAGCCACCGCCCCCAGTGCCCACCCAGCGCCCAGGGATTAGAAAAAAGGCGAATTTTGATTTTCTCCTTTTGTTTCCGGAGCCCGGGAGCAGCTCAGCTTCAGCTTTGCTGCTTTCTTCTCCCTTTACGCCGTGTCTGTGCACGGCTGACCAGCCGGCGGCTTTTCTGGAAGGAGGGTGATTTATTTAAAATTAAAGGAAAGCAGAAGTTCTTTCTTGAAGACAAGACTTTTTAGGTCGGCGGGAGCTGATGGCTTTCCAGCCATGCAGCGAAAACACAGGGGAGCCAGCTGGAATTTGCAGCTTGTCATTTTTTTAGGAGAAGCGAAGCTCGTCTCCTGCTCCCCTCTGACAGTGAATGGTGCCTGCAACTGGGGGGACTCTGAGTCCATCGGCTGGCAGGGGTTTTTCTGGACCACCAGAGATGATCCTTTTGCAACCTTTATTTATTTTGGCATTGTCAGGACTATTGCAGAGCAGTCCCCTGTGTGCTGGGGTGCAGGGAGCCCTGGGGCAGAGCGAAGGAGGTGAGGGGTGGTGTGATGCTGAGAGCTGGGAGCTGAGAGCTGGAGTTTCCCATTTTTTCCCCCCAGAGCCATGGAGAGCACGGCTGCCTTGTCCCATCTGAGCATTCCAGGCTGGTGGGAGGCAGGTCTTTGGGGTGACCCATGGAAATCATAGAATCACAAGATGGTCTGGGTTTGAAGTATCCTCAAAGATCATCTCATTCCACCTCCTGCCATGGGCAGGGACATGTTCTACTAGACCAGGTTATTCCAAACCCTGGAGTAAGAGCCTAACCCTCCAATCTGACCTATAACATTTCCAGGGATGAGGCAGCCACAGCTTCTCGGGGCAACATGTTCCACAGGTGCCATCCCTCACCCTGGGACCCCCTGGCCTTTGGACCCTGGACCTGGCAGGGGGGCTGGTCGCAGGGGAAGAACAGTGTCCTGCAAAGGGCTGGGAACCCCTGGGTGTGGGCTGGGGCCTCCGACCTTGGTGGTGTCCCCTTGAACCCTGGCGTCCCTCCAGGCTGTTAAGCTGCCCGGTGCAAAGACCCGGGCGAGGGAGCCCATCACGTGCGCCTTAATGCGGCCGGGACTAAGCACCTTCTGACAGGGACCCAGATGACGCTGCCCGGCGCCTTCCCCGAGGGATGGGGGCCGGAAAAGGGGCAGGAACGGGACGGGGGGGCCCGTCTTTACTCGGGTCAATCATAAAGAAGGGATTAAGATCATTAATTCCTCCCCCCGCTGCAATTAACGACGGGGCCGGGCAGCGGCTGGCGAGGAGCAGCGGTAGCTGCTGTGCTGGGTGGTCCCACGGTGCAGGGTGGGGGACCCCCCCTTAATGCGAGCCAGGCACGTACCCCCAGCACCCCGGCGTGGGGACAGTGTGGGGACAGAGCCGTCCCAGCTGGCACGGCCGCGGTGTCCAGGGCCTGCTGGCGCGGTGGCCCCGGGGGCTGGAGGGCAGCGCCGGGTGGCTGCAGATGGTGGGAGCTGGCGGAGGCAGAGCGGCGGCCGGGACAAAGGCGGGATTGTGCGGTGGCGCCGCTGGCACGGCTGGGCACGGCTCGGCGGCTCGCGCCCCCCGTGCCAGCAGCGGGCACTGCCTTGCGCCGCCGGGGCTGAGCGCGGCCACGGCGCTGTGCCCGCGGCTCTGTGCGGGCTGGGCTGGGCTGGGCTGGGCCGGGCCGGGCCGGGCCGGGCCTGTCCCGCAGCCTGCGCCAGGCTCTGCTGCCGTCGGGGCTGCGAGCGGGGGGCATGTCCCCCCACACCATGCCCGAGTGGCATGGTGGCACCAGCCAGGGGTGCTGGACGGGATGTCTGGCTGCAGAAGGAGATGGGGACTGGTGGAAGTGGTGACCACGGCGTGCCTTCAGCTGGTGTCCTCCCCGCTCTGGCACCTGGAGCCCACGGTGGGGCCGTGGGGAGACCCAGGCGGGCAGGACCCAGTTCTTTGCCAGGGCGGTGCAGAGCATCTCCAGCAGTCGGGCTGGCACCATCCCGGCAGCCCCGCGGCACGGTGGCTCCGATGGCACAGGGCGAGCGGGCAGGGTGGCCAGTGCCGGGGCGATGTGCGCGGCGCGGGGCGGGCGGAAGAGGCGCAGGGCCGCAGGAAAGGCGGCCGCGGGCAGGCTGAGATAACACCCCCGGCGCGTTATCGCACATCCTCCGTCCGGTGCTTTTCCTGCCGCGCTCCCCGCTCCGGCCCCGCGCCCGTTGCTGTCGGCGCTGAGGTGTGACCCGTCCCAAGGGCTCCAGGGACAGGTCCCTGGCAGAGGGGACGGGCGATTGAGCTGCATGGCAGCAGTTCGCTCATCCTCCCAGCGCTCTGTCATCCCTTCGGGGTGCCCCCCACCTCACGGCTGCCCAGCATCCCCCCGCCGGGCCTGGAGCGAGATGCTGGGGAAGGGCAGCCGGTCCTGCTGCCGCAGCCCTCTCTCCCCACGTGGCCTGGCGAGCTCCCGGCTGGAGCCCAAGCCCTGCATCGATCGGCGCTGCATCTTAAATCCCGCAGCAGCTGAAGCAAGCGGTTTTCAGCGCCAGGGCGGGGGGGGGTTTCTCCGTGGGCGAGCCGGCTCTGGCACCGGAGTGAGACACCGGGGCTGCTTCCGCAGCCGGTACCACGGCAGTTGGCACAAGGACCGTGCCCCCATCAGCGTTTTCACTGCGATGCCTAAGCTCTGTCCGTGGGAAAGAGCCCTCCTGGGCTATTGGGGGGTTCCTGGGGTTGTATGGAGAAGGGGATCCGATGGGTGATGGATGAGCTGGAGTGGGGTGTGGGGTGCAGGATGCCCCTCGCTCTGCTGTATCACCCCTACACAGGAGTGAGGTTCTCAGCAGAGCTCTCCTCACTTGGCCACATCCCTGTCTGGGCTCCAGAGAGGAGGGTGCTGGGATGGCCAGGATGGAGGGATGGGGTGGGCAAGGGGCCTGCTCCCAGTGCCACCCTCCCCCAGCTGCCACCGGGGTGGGGACGTGGGTTCCTGCTCCACTAAGCCCTGCAGCTTTTCTCCTCTAAAGCCTGATTACTTGGCGGTGCCTGTGTGCGTGCGTGCTTGGGAGGGAGGAGGAGGAGGAATTTCACAACAACAAGTGTTTGCAGCCACACTGGGCCCAGCTGCCCCAGAGTCGCCCCAGGGACAGCAGCATAGCATCCGCTCCAGAAAGGCTCTTGCTGTCACTGCTGAGCCCATGGCTCTGCTGGAGCAGCTGGGCATGTGTGCTGGGCATGCTGGAGCAAGGCAGGAGGTCAGCACTGGGGCTTGCAGGTGGAAGCTGTGGCTCCTTATGAGGTTGAAGGTGGACACTGCAGCTCCTGATGAGGTTTGGAAGTGAATGCTGCAGCTCCCTGTTTGGGTTGAAGTTGGACACAGCAACCCTTGGTGGGTTAGGAGGTGGATCCCATGGTTGTCCATGGGATTTGGAAGTGGATGCTGGAAGTGACTCAGAATTGGATGGTGCTGCTCCCTGTGGGAATTGGGGTGAACATTGCAGCTGTTGATGGGGTTTGGAGGAGGATGCTGTGGATCCCTGCACCACTTGAAGGTGGACACTGCTGCTCTCTGTGTGGCTTCCTTCCCCTGCCCAGTGCTGGCTCAGGGACAATGGTCCAGAAGGAGAAAGAGGAGGAGAAGGAGGAGAAGGGGTGCAGCCTAGCCTGAGCTGGGTGAGCAGCATCCCTGGGACTGTGGGAGCTGGGGTGTTGCCTCCATGGCACTTGGCTTGGGGGACACGGGTGGCTGCAGGGTGGGAACCAGGCACCCCTTGCATGAGCTCCAGCTGCTGGCCCAGGAGCATCCCGCTGGCACCCACGGTCCCGTCCGGCGTGGGGCCGCACGCCGCTGGAGCGGAGCGGGGATGAGCCCCGTGACTGCCCTGGGGCTGCTGTCCCTGGGGGAGGAGAGCTGGGCACAGAGAGTCTTTAAACATCACAGTGCCATTGCTACCAGGCCAGGACTTCCCCTGTGACCCCCCACTTCTGTCTGGACGGCGACCCTTTTAGAGAGCAGTGGAACGGATCTGCACCGAGGTCCGTTCCCTGGAGTTCCTTTGTTCGCGGCGCTGAGATTTTCATGGCAGGGGGAGGAAGAGCTGCTTTGAAAAGCCCGTTGGCTCTTGCCAGCGCTAACTCTGTATTCTTTTCTCCTTCCAGAGCCGCTTGGTGTGTCCCAGAGCTGCAGAGTATGTCTGTGCACTGAGAGCACCCTGAGTCCTCCGCAGCCGGCGCGGGAGGAGACGCCCCGTTAATGCGCGGCCCCGCCTGAGCATCCCCGGTGGCTGGCGCTACCAGAAGGGCTTTGGGGGTCTTTCGCTTTGGCATTGGGGTGGGTTTTTGGGGGTCTGGGGTTTTTTTTGTTTTTTTTTTTTTTTGGATTTTTTTTTTTTTTTTTTTTTTTAAAATTTTGGGGCTGGTTTGGTTGTTGTGCTCCGGGCACCATGTCAAATCGGGCTCCCATCAAGACACTGGGAACAAGCCAGAGACGGAAAAAAATAACCAAGATGACTCTCAACCCCCTGTCAACTCCGAGAGGAGGAACAAAAGTGGAATAATAAGTGAACCTTTGAACAAAAGTCTTAAGAAGTCCCGTCCACTCTCCCACTATTCCACCTTTGGTAGCAGCAGCTCAGTAAGCGAACATTCAGAGAAAGGCAATCCCTTAGCTAATGGCAACGATGCGATCGTGGATAAAAGTCATTCTACCTCAAAGCACAAAAACATCTCTAGTATGCTGAGCAAATTAGACCGGATGTCGGAGCTCTCCTCAGAAGGACAGACCGCCCTCCAACAGTTTGCTCAGTCGACAGAAATGCTCAAAAGAGTGGTACAGGAGCATCTTCCTCTAACAAGCGAGCACGGGACTGGTATCTCTGACATGGAGGCAGTCTCAGCTGCAGAGACAATGAACGGCCCCTCTGATTTTCCTTACCTGGGGGCTTTTCCCATCAACCCAGGCCTTTTCATTATGACCCCTGCCGGCGTGTTTCTGGCAGAGAGCGCGCTCCATATGGCTGGCTTGGCAGAGTATCCCATGCAGAATGAGTTGGCATCTGCCATCAATTCGGGGAAAAAGAAACGGAAAAGATGCGGCATGTGCCCGCCCTGCCGAAGACGGATAAACTGCGAGCAGTGCAGCAGTTGTAGGAATCGCAAAACTGGCCACCAGATTTGCAAATTCCGAAAATGTGAAGAACTCAAAAAGAAGCCTTCTGCAGCACTGGAGGTAACCGGCCCCTCTCAGGCACCCTAACCCCTCCTCGGGCTGCGCTCCTGGGTTTGGATCTTGCCCTAGATAATAAAACACCTGGTACTTCTTACTTTTTTTTTTTTTTTTTTTCCCTTTTCCATTAACAGCTCTCACCCTGAGATGTATGCTCTGCCCAGTGCCCCCAGTCCCCACCCCCTGTTATGTACTGGGGTTGACTGGTGTGGGGAGCAGGGCTGGGGTCTCTGGACATGCTGGACTTTGCTCTCCCCTTTGCAAGCACAGGCAGCAGCGGGGCTCTGCTGGGGTTTTGGTGACAGCATCCCCTCTCCTCAGTGGGTGGCAGCTCCCTGAGCTGGGGAGCAACATTTAACCCCAGAGGAGGGCGATGACATTTTGGGGCAGACTTTGGGTAATTGGTGATGATGAAACTCAAGCACAGTAATCTCTGGTTTTGGGAGCAGACTGCTGCAGTGTGCACTGGGCAGCATCCCCAGTGGAATGGCTGTGCCGGGTCTCCCTGGGCCAGCATCCCTCTGGGGTGCTCCGGATGAGTCCCTAAGGCAGCAGCTGGATTTCCCATGGCTGCAGTGCTGCAGTCCCCACTGGCAGTGCTCCTGTTCCAGCAGCCAGCAGAGCCAGCAACGTCCCTGCTCCTGCTGGGGATGCCCAGGTGCCCTGGTGTGAGCCAGGTGCTCGGGCTGTCACTGCCCACTATGGCCTGCTTGTGGATGCCCTTGGCTTTGGAGGAGAGCCATTGGGTTAGGGTGCCACCATGCCAAATCCACTGAGGAGGGCTGGATTCATGTGGGAACTACAGGAAAAGTCTGGTGAAGTGGGTTATGTGGGCCTGAAACTCATTAGGGGCCATGGGCAGTTGCTGGTGCTGGGTGCTGGGGGCTGGGTGCCAGCAGGGCTGGGGTGTCCCATGGACACTCTGCTCTGGCACAGCCTCCCTCTTCCTGCACACCTAGGTGTTGTGCTGAAGCCAGGTTTGATTTTTCCGTGAGCTGACCCCACTCTCAGCCATGCCAGTGTGCTTCCTACTTCTGGTGAGCACATTTCTCTGGAGAGACAGCAGAGGTCAAAAAGCCACCTGGACATCAGCTGGATCGTGCATCCTGGCACAAGGGCTTTGCCCATCCTCTGGTGGTCCCAAGGCAGCCAAAGCATGGTGCTCCCCTAGCCACGTTCTACGTTTTTCAATTAGCATCAGCTCTGAATGAATACTGAAGGGGAAAAAAAAATCTATTTGGGCGGTGGGGATGAGGAGAGGGGGACTGTGTCTTTCAAAAACCGCTGTATTGCTAAATTATATTCTTGTTCTAATTTGCTGAGTCAGTGATCTGGAAAAAGGGAGAAAGGGAAAAAAAAAAGTTCATTTCTTCCAAAGAGTCCTAAAGCGGGTCAATAGACGCAGAGCTCACAGCAGCGGGAGGAATCGCTCCCTTCTCCCAGTGCTGGGTCTGGGGGTGATAAATAGCACCAGGAGCCCATGGAACAATCACCACTGTGACATAATAACCCATGGTCACCCCTGTGATGGGTTTCTCCATCTCACAGCTGGCTGGGAAATCGAGGACACTAAAATAGAGTTCTGCATCTGGTAGAGTTGGCCCCCACCAGAAATGAATCCCCATCCCTCCTGGGCATGTCAAGGTTGTTGAGGCTCAAGAGAGATGCCAGTGTGCTGGTGGGATGATGCCTGGGCAGGTGTGGATCTTTCCAGGGTGTCACCATCCTCTTTTTGTGACAGACCATCCCCTCTCTCAGAACATCCACTTGCACCCTGTGTTGTCCTTGGTAGGGTTGTACAAAACTGTGGCTGGGACAGGGACACCATGACCCTGGCTGATGTCCCAGGTCACCTGGGTCAAAGCTGGGTTGTTAAATCTGACCTGCCAACCAGCCTTGCTCATACATTGGGCCAACTGTAGGGCAACCACCAGCAGCTGTGCTGTGCTGGAGACCTGTCTGGAGAGGGCCAGGATTCAGAGTTCCACGGACTGCTGGTCCTGGTGGGGTGCCCGTGCACTGCTGTCCTTGATACTGGGACAGAAGGGGCCGTTCAGTGGCCTTCACCTGGGGCTGAATCATACACAAGGCTTTGTGGAGCCTCATCCCTGTCTGTGGGGGGCAGTGCCATTGCCCAGGAGCAGGACAGCGACTCTGTCCTGCCACCCCCGTGCATCCGGAGGAATGTCCTCAGAGAGCCCAGACAGGGGCCACAGATACAATTAAACACTGATCTAAAATCAAGCAGTAAAAAAAATAGAATTAAACCTTTATGGCAGCATAAAAAAACGGGCTAAATCCCTCAGCTGCTGTTAAGGTTTATCTGCACATCTCCAGAGCTGGGGAACCGGTCACTGCTGGTGTCCCTCTGTGCTGGGGCTGCCTGGGGCTCTGAGACCGGTGAGGTTGGGTGTTGGGAGCAGGCAGCAGCACGTCCCTGCACTGACCAGGCTCCTCTGGGCTCTGCCAGCCCCAGCAACCCTGGCTGATGCTGTGGGGGCTGCTGGCCAGGTCACCCTGGGATTGTCTGCAGAGCTGTAGGTCACATCAAGGCTGTGAATAGTTGGGATTTGACACCTCAGAGCTGTTCTCCATCCAGAGAAGCTGTGCTGAAGAGCTTTGGTGCCCCAGGTAGAGCCAGTGAGGGTCACTGTCACCCTCATGTCAGCCTCACAGAGAGATACTGGCCATGGAGGACAAGGGATGAACGTTTTAAACTGGAAGAAGATAGACTTAGGTTGGACATAAGGGAGGAATGTTTGTGATGAGGGTGTTGAGGCCTGGCACAGGTTTCCCAGAGAAGCTGTGGCTGCCTCATCACTGGAAGTGTCCAAGGCCAGGTTGGACAGGGCTTGGAACAATCTGGGATAGTGGAAGTTGTCCCTGCCCATGGTAGGGGATGGAATGAGATGATCTTTAAATTCTCCTCTAAACCATTCTGGGAGTCTGTGACTGTGGGGATGAGGGGAATGGGCATTGATATTAGAGCCAGTTGCCCATCTTCCTTTAATAATAAAGGAGCAGAGGTATTAATCAGACATCTCCTTCCAGACCCATGAGGAGTCCCTGCTCCCCTCTTTCCTCTCCTCTGGGGTGATGGTTGTGGCTAGGTGAGCCTTGCAGGCCCTGCTCTGCCCTGCCTGTTCTGCATTCAGTGCCTTGAGTGGGATGCAGTGTGGTCAGTGTGGGGGCCACAGCCCTGTGCATCACTGGGCACAGGCACTTGTGCCTTCCCAGATGTCTCATTACATGTCACAGACACCTGGGGGAAGGGGTGATGCCTGCAGTGTGTGACCACCCCAGCTCAGTTTGCTCCCCAGCATGGGCTGGGAGCAGGAGCAGGTGAGATCTGTCAGCAGCCTGGTGGGCACCAGCAGCTCTTGCCCATTCTGGCCCTTGCCCCAGCCCCGTGTTTGGGTTGTGCCTCTGAAGGGAACATCCTCCTGCAGGGATGGGGTGATGCTGCTGCTGTTTGTCATTGAGGCTTGGTAGGTGTCTTGGTCCAAGAGAAGGGCCCAGTGAGATCTGGCTGGCTCCTGCATGGAATTAGGGACCAAAATGTGTCTGGTTTGACTCGTAGGATGCTGCATGAGGTGTCCCAGCCCTGCACACTCAGTGTTGTGCCCCTGCTTGCCCTGTGGCAGCCAGTCTACTGGCCCACGCCTGTCACTGCAACCTGTGGCCTCTTTCCCATTGGTGTTCCTTGCTTGTTTGGAGATGTGGGGCCTGCAGGGCCCTCCCAGGTGATTGTGTGGTGATCCTGTGGTGACTGTGTGTCTGGCTGGCACAGCTCAGCCTTGCCTGGGGGCTGTTGGCATACAGAGACGTAGTGGACGTCGTGCAGGCTTTCCACCTCATCCACATGGGAAATGTCCCTGGTTCTCCTTCCAGAGGACCACAGTGCTGCTGGGGCATGGCCCCAAACCCTCTTTCCTGGAGGTGGCTTCCGAGACACCTTGTCCATTGTTGGGCTTTGTTGGCCGTGGGGTGGAGCCTGGCGGGACTCGTCCCTGTTCCCTGTGAGGTGCTGAGGTACCTGGTGGCACCTGGGGTTGCCCTCTTGGGGTCAGGGCTGTTCCTTGGGGCTGAGCATGTCCCATGTCTGGAGCAGCTCCTGCTCTGGTGTCCCCAGGCCCATCCAGCTCCTACTCCCCACCCCAGTTTCCATCCAAATGTGCTCCTAAACCCATCGGGTGGCTCTGGGTGTCTGTCTGTCCATCCATGGCAGGGATTGTGGGGCTGGCAGTGAGGGGACTGTGCTGGGTTGTGCCAGGCCATGCTGACTGCCCATGGCCCAGCCACTGTGCTCACTGCTGGCCAGAGGGGACGCCGGGGGCTGTGCCATTGTGCCAGCTGCAGCACGGGGACAGGGGACACAGGGATGTGGGAACAGTGGCCGTGCCTGGCCAGGGAGGGGTCTGGCAGCACGGGGACCCCAGTCTCCCTCCTGCTGGCATCGTGGGCTGGAAATCTTGGGATGAGCTGGATCAAAGGGTGCTGAGTGTGGGCTGATCTGTCCCTGGGGTGAGGGCTGGGGTGACGGGTGGGTGCCCAGCCCTGGTGCTGCACACTGTGCCGGACCCGACCTAACGCCTTGTCCCTTCTTCTTCTGTCCCCCTCCCTGTCTCTCTTCCTTTCCAGAAGGTGATGCTTCCTACAGGAGCCGCGTTCAGATGGTTCCAGTAGGAACGGGAATCCCAAAGCTCTGTCATCCAAGTGCAATGTCACTGCTTGCTTGTGTTGTCTCAGGCAAGGGATTTTTGGCTGAAATGAATGGATGCACCTGTGTCTCTTTAGAACCAAAAATATTTTCTCGCAAATCTCATTCCTGTTTTTATAATTTTTTTCTTTTTTTTTTTTTTTTTTTTTTTTTTTTTTTGCGTTTGTTTTAACATCTTCGAGTCCTAGTCAGACATTTAACTGCTTTTCAAATAAAAAACAAAAAAATAATTAAAAGAAAAAAACAATGGATCTGTAAAGTACCAAGACTTAATAGACAGAGTATGGACAATCAGTTTCTTTCTGTGTTTTGGTGTTGATGTTGTTTATGTGTGAAAGATGCAGTACTTGTGTAGGGAATGTAAATTTACAGTAACCTTTTAAAATCTAGTTACTAATAAGCACTACTGTAATTTAGCACAGTTGTTTAATTGCACCCTCATTTATACTTTTTATTTGATTCTTTCCCATCATACAATAGAGTGGATAGTTTCTAGAATGCCTCAACTTCATGTTTATAAATGAGAATATGTTTAAAGCGATGTAGTATCCCTTCTCCTTGCCATTCACCTCTGGAAGTTTAACCCACAAGAGGGTCGGTATAAAAGGTGGAAGAAAACAATTGCTACACAACTGGCAGAATTCAAAAAAGGAAAAAAAAAGAGTAAAAAAAAGGCAAAAAAAAAAAAAAGAAAGTCATTGTTAGTTTATTAATATAGAACAAGAAATGCTGCGTACAGAAAATCCTCCTAATTGCAACGGTTTACTCCTAGAAGTAATTTTTGTAAACTTACAGAAGTTAAAATCAAAATAAAACAAATATTGCAGGACCTGTGCTGAAGCAGTTACGCAAAGTGATATTTCTCTTCTGTTCACCCCCCGTCTCTCCAGCTCTCTCTCCATCATTAAATTGAAATGCTGTTTGTAATGTTTTAGCAATCCAGGCTGTTTTTGTGAATAAAATGAATGCATGTTTTGTGTCATGATTTCCAGCTTGGTTATTTCTCTCCCACCCCTGTGTCCAGCCCTCCAGGCCCCCAGCAGTGGTGGTGGCCCACGTGCCATGGTCCTGCTGGCAGTGGGGACCTTGCCAGTGACGATGCCGGAGCGTGGTGGGACAGTGTGATGAGCTGAGCTGGAGTCGCCCTGGCTGCTAAAACCCCCTGGTTAATCCTGGCTAAGCCAGCCTCAGTTCCTCCTGGGGATATTTCCCAACTTGACCTGCCTGGAGTTTTACCCAGCAGTGCCAGCACAACTTGTTTTGATGAAATAATATTACTGGGCCATGGAGAACAGCAGTGAGGCTCATGTCGTTGGGACAAGTCTAAAATGAGCTTCCAAAGGTGAGTGGGCTCTGGGATGGCTTTCCAGCCTGGCCTCATCTTGGTACTGGATCAGCAGGAGCTGTCTGGGATGGAGGGGATGTTGGATGGGCTCAGCCATGGACAAGCCATTGGGCTGGTGCTTGGGGTGCTGTGCTGGGAATCACGCCAGGCAGGTGGGCTGGGAACCTCCTCCCAGTCCCCGGGGGTTCTCCAGGGTCATCCCAGCCTGGCAAGAGGTAGATTCAGCTGGACCCTGCAGTGCTGGCTCTGCCTTGCCGGGAGGAGGTAGCCAGAGCCTTTGTCCCCAGCTCCAGCCAGCGTTTGGGCCAGCATCTGTTGGCCAGATGTGCACCCAGAGGAGGGGGGTGATGGCAGTGCGTGGGCTCTGTCCCTGCTGGGGTGGAGCAGAAAGACCATGGGGAAAGCTGCCCCAAATGCCCTCTCCAGCAGCATTCCCCCAAGCTGCTCCTGCAGCTGAGGGTGGTTTGGAGCCCAGGCACCCCAGTGACAGCAGTGCCTGAACCCAGGGCTGTGTGCGGGAACAGCTGCAGCACATGGTGGCAGTGATGGAGCTGGGCCAGTGTGGTGAGTGACACAGCTCAAGGCCCGCAGGGACAGCCAGCCGTGGTCGTGCCCCAGCAGGGCTCTGGTGCATGGCTCTGCTCCCACCAGGGTGGCAGTGCTGAGGGGGGCTGCAGGGAGCTGGTTCCTAACCCGTGTTGCTCACACAGCCGAAAGCACTTAGCTTTGTGGTGGGGGTGTTATGGGAAAAAGGAATCTGGCTGGTTTCTTTACGACTGTGGCTGAGGGTTGGGGCTGTGTGAAGGCACAGTCCTGGCACCCCACCCGGAGGGAGCCAGCCCCGGCCCCATGCTGGGAGAGTCCTGGGGGGCAGCACACAGAGCCCCCTCCCCAGCCCTGATCCTCTGGGCAGCTGCAAGGGGGGTGCTGCTTTATCCCACAGCTGGGGCTGGGCACTGCTGGGAATGTCACCCTGGTCTGGCTGTGTCACCCACAACGGGGCTGTGCTTGGGGCTGCTGGCATGGAGCACTGCTTGGGGAAATGCCATCATGGCATTCAAACCCCGCTGCAAACTGGCAGGGACCATGGGCGTTAGCAGGGGAGATGGGCAAGGGCAGGGGAGGAGAGTGACAGCAGGGATACGGAGCTGCAGGGAGGACATGGACATCTGCAGGGGACAAGGAGAGCTGGGACTTCCCCACTCAGGAAACCAGGTTTGGGAGAGAAGAATCACATGTGGGATTCAAACCCTGCCTGTGAGCAGGAAGGGGTGGTGGGGAGGTGGGATATGGTGTGCTGGGTCCCTCCACCCCAATTCCAGCTCACCCCCGTGCTGGGCTGCAACCCTGCCCCCAGGTGAGTGTGTAGGAGGATGGCCCTGTGCTGGAGCCTTGCCTAACGAGCAGGACCTCAGGCATCCCCCGAGGGTGAGCCCATCCTCTCCTCCATGCTCACCCTCTTCAGGCACAGCCCCTGTGCTGGGCTGTCCCCACGCTGCTGCTGGGGAAGTGGCACCCAGGGCTGCTGTCCCCAGCGTGCCCGCTGGCAGCCAGGTGACACTGGGCACATGGGATGATGATAACGAGCTCGGCACGGCGCTGAGGGACAACCCTGGGCGCTACCACAAGGGCTGGCCTCGAGTCTCTCTTAATTAACATCCTCATTAAACAGACTTAGCAGAAGGGCAACCAAACCTGCCTGTGGCCCTAGGGCGTGCTGTCACAGAGGGCACAGCCGTGTCCCCATCCCCGCTTGGCCTTGGTGTCACGGAAGTGCCAGACCCTGGTGCGGGGCTGGCCCAGCAGCGATGCCAGCGGTGTTCTCCGCGCGGAGTGCCCGGGCTCGGAGAGGACGGATTCTGGCGAGCTGCAGCAGGAGATGGAACCTCCACAGTGGCACCAGAGACATGCCCTGTCCTGTCACAGGGGCACTCCAACCCTCTGTGGGTGCCGGGCTCGGTGCGGCGTGTCCCCATTCCGTGCCCCTGTGTGGCTCTCAGCCCGCTGCGGTGGGCTGGTGGCCTCGTCCCGCCGTGTCCCCCCGGCTGCAAGGAGCAGGCTGACCCCGGGCTGACCCGCCCCCCCGGCCTGGGGATGGGGCAGGATGCAGGAAGCGCCGAACAAAATGTGCTTCAGCTGAGCCGGATGGCGAGCTCGCCCTGAGCGCCGCCGGCCAGGCGTGACCTGCCGGCCGGCAGCGCGGGGACACTGCGGGGACACTGCGGGGACACTGCGGGGACACCGGGACACGGCTGATACCATCCCACTGCGGGGACACTGCGGGGACACCGGGACGCGGCTGCTCCCACCGCGGGGACACTGCGGGGACACCCAGGGGACGGCGCTTGGCAGCGGAGGCTGCAGGACCTTGGCGGTGCGGTGGGAACCTCCATGAGCACCGAGTCCTGCTTGCTGGGAGGGGCCCCAGGTGACACCCACCACTGCAACGGGAGGTTGGGATGGTGGGATCTGCTCGGGTTTCCTTGGCAGGGACACATGACAGCCCCGGTGCCAGCTGCTAGAGCCATCCAGCATCTCCAACACGGCTGGGCCATCGGTGGGTGCCTCCCAGCATGTCCTGGCTGAGCTGACACCAGCTTGGCTGGGGTTTTGGCAGCCCCACAGCAGCTGGATGGGACTGATGCAGGTGTCCTGGGGGTCCCCAGCATGGGCAGCTGTAGGGGATGCTCGCTGTGACACGTCTGGCTTGGCTCAGGCTGGAGCCTGGGGCTGCTGGGACAGCATGGTTGGGACCATTAATCTAAATAAGCCTCCCAAATTCTGCTCCCCACAGCTGGCCAGGTGACCTTCCCTGTGTCACACACATCATGGCAGCCTTCCTGGCCAATTTCCAGCCTTAGCTGAAGTTCTTCCAAAAGGTTGTGGAGTGTTTGAATTTGGGCTAAGGATGTCTCTTTGCACATTCTGTACTGGGAATGAGCTCTGGGTTGGCTTCTTCCCCACAAATGTCCCATGCTGGGGTGTGGGACATGGGAGGAGGGTCCCACAAATTCTGTGGGATGCTGTGTTGTCTGTGCACCAGAGGAAGACTGAAAAAGGCTTTTCTCAGTGAAGAGGAGCCATGGGAGATCCTTCATCCATGATAAACATGATCCACATCATATCACCTCTGGGAATTCCAGAATTCCTGATCTCCTGCCACACACTGAGATGTCCCCATGCCTGAGCTGGGGCAGGAGGATGTTTACCCAGCAGCATCCTTGGAAAGGACGCTGTAGGTGGAAGCTGACACCCATTCCTGCATCCCGCCAGCCCACCCTGGGATGAGCTGTGTCCCCAGCAAGGCAAAGCTGCGGCTCCAGCTGGCCAAGGGCCCTGGCTGGGCGCCCTGCTGCGGCTCTGCAGGAGGCTGGGGATGTGGCTGCAGCCATCAGAGGGTGGTTTCTGCACAGAAACTGCCTGAGGGACCAGAGCACCACCAGGTCTGGCATCCTGCCTGCAGCTCCATGGTGCTCCCTCCATGAAGAAGCTGTCTTGGTTGGGGGTCTCAGGTCTCCCCCCATGACCCCACAGAGGGGGTGACTGCTTGGGGTGTGCCAGCTATGCTGAAGGAGGACAGCTCTTCCACTCCCAGCTCCTTCAGCCCCTGCAGAGAACCACAACACCCAGCACCCCAGGGCTGCGGGCAGCCAGGGCTATGTAGCCTGGTTGGGCCATGGGGTTGCTGTTTTTGATCACCATCAATGCTGATTATTCCAGATGAGCACACCCGTGCTCCCCGCTCCGTGCTGCTCTCCCAGCCACGTCTGCTGGCTGCAAAGCCCACGCCAAGCCACGGCAACTCCCGCCTAATCAGGGACTGGCTGCTGTGCCAAGGCTGGTTTCAGCACTGCGTCAAGATGCTTTAAGGCCAGAGGAGTCAGGATTTGTGAGAAATAGGTCGGCCTGTGACAGCAGAAGGAGGCTCCTCCGTGCAAGGCGCGTGTTATCGGGCAGGGGAGGCAGCGCTGGCGCGGCGGAAGCTTCAGCCCCTGGGTGACGATGGCAGTGGCTGAGCAGGGCTGAGCAGAGGTGACAGGTACCACCCGTCCCAGCTGGGGGTGTGCAGCCTGCAGCCTGCCTTGCTTTTGGCCAGCCATCGGTGCCGACAGCCCTGCTGAAGTGTCAGTCTGGGGAATTGAGAATTGGGAGTTGTGCTCTCCCCCCACCAAAATGCTGTGAGTGGATGTACTGCTGGTGGACGTGTCCAGATGGTATCACGGGTAGTGGGGACACAGGACCAGGCTGCCATGTCCTTGTCCCCTCAGCCAGTCCTGCAGCCCCCCTTGCACCTCTGACCCAGGGCTGGAGGATGAGATGCCTGTGGGGAGGGAAGGATGCCTTGCCCTCTCCTGCCTTGCCTCTGAGCCCCCTGGGCTGGCTTCTCCTGCAGCTGGCTTCTCCTGCAGCCCCTCTCCCTGAGCCCAAGACAGCCTGGGGCAGGTCTATCAGGGATAGGGGAGCTGCTGGTCTGTGTCTTGTTGGCAAACCCATGAGCCAATGAGTGATTTGAGCAGGTTCTACTAAATCCAGGATGGCTGCAGGAACAGGGCAAGCATGGATGAGTCCTCCCAAATCATTAAAATGGTCCATCTGGTCCCACCTGCTTTCTGATTTTGCCCATTCTCCTACTGCTGGTTGAAGAGGAATGTTCCAGTGTGTTCCACAAGGCCACCTCCTGCCACGAGGTTTCCCTGTGGATGAGAAGACAACAGCAGGACAGCCTTCCCCTCTCATCCCTGCACTTGCCAAATCACAGCAACATTTTCCCCTGGCAGAACCCTGGGTTTCTCCATCTCCTCACCCACCCTTGTCACTGAGATGTCACCCTCTTGTCTTGGGGGGCTTGGGAGTGGGCAGGGGGTGATGCCAGTGCCCGCCTGCCTTCTTGTCCTGGCAGCTGGGACTGCAGCAGAGTCAGCCAAACCCACCCTAGGGAGCCAAGGGCTGATGCCTCCATCAGTACATCCTGCTTGACCTTTACAGTCATTAATTTCTGCATTTTACCTCACGTGCTGGCCCTGTGCTTGCTGAAGGCCCACCTGCTGTGGGCAGCAATACCTCCAGCAGTGGTGTGGCACTGACCCTGCCCACCTCCAGCAGAGCTCATTTTCCAGCTCTGGGACTGCACTAGGCAGGAACTGACGCCCTTGAAGATCTTGCAGGTCTTGCACCTCTCTCTGGCAGAGCTGGACCCTGGCAGTGAGCAGGAGTGCTTGGCACAGCTCAGCACCTCTCAACTGTGCCCTGTCACCCTCTGGGTGCTCAGGGGGCATCACTGCCACTGCCACCCTTCCACCTTGCCACCATGGACACAGGTCTCCTCCTGCCAGGTGACCTGAGCACCAGCCAGGTGGAAGATGCTCCCCCAGCAATACTGACTCCCTGAGCAAGACATGCCCTTCTCCCCTCTTTGGTTTTTCCTGGTGCTTTTAACCTGAAGCAGGTGGGGTGAAACCAGCCTGGGGCAGCCTGTGTGCTCCCCCTCGGTGCAGAGAGGGACGGGGTGCAGGCCCTGGGCTCGCACTGAGCCCCACTCCTGCCTCTCTGCTGGGCTGGGAGGGCTCCCACCAGCAGCACGGTTCGCTGCATTGCTGTGAGTCCTGACATTTCTCCACCGAGACAGCTGCAGGGGCAGGTATAAATTGGCTTTGCTGCAAGTGTGTGTGTGTGATGGGGGCTCCCTGTCCCCCCAGCTCCAGCCCACGGAGTGCCTGAGCTGGCTGGTGGCCCTGTCACCTCTGCTGGAGCAGGGTTTGGCCGTGGTGCCTTCCAGGAGCGTGGCAGGGGGTGATGCTGCAGTGCAGCTGAGGAGGCAGAGCCACTCCTGGGAGCTTGGGGCCGATCTGGGGGAAGGGGCCAGGGCAGGGCAAGACATGAGGGGATGGGGAGTGCACAGGGAAAGGGAGAACACTCTTCCTTTAGGCTGAGGAACAAGAGAAAAGGGCAGGAGAAGAGGTGGGAAAAGGGGGTGGGAAAGGGACCCAGCAGACATGGGAATCCTTGGAGAAAACACAGTCTGTTGGGTGGGGGAATGGTGGAGGTGTGGCTGCTCCCACATCCCACCAGCCCCCCATGAGATGGGCCACCAGGGACCCACATTTAATCCCCAAGTGGCAAGATGGGCAGCAAGTCAGAGCTGTGCCTCCAGAGCGAGCAGTGCCAAGGGCTGGGGGATGCCCATAGGCATCCCAGTGATGGGTGCTGGCTGCTCCCACCCTGGGGACACTCTGCACACCTCGGGCCACCTCCCCAGCGTGCTGCAGAGCTGCCACTCTGTCCCCACAGCTCCATTTTCTTACGTCTCCAGACAAAGTGACCGCTTATCCGCTTGGATTTCAAGCTGTGTGCACAGCCCCGTGCTCACCCTTGGGCTGGACACAGGCAGGAAGAGGAATGCGACCAGGCAGGTTTGTGCAAACACAGGCACTGCGTGGTCCCCCTCGGTCTTTAGTCTGGTAAGCAAAATCAGCATCTAATCCAGATCAAACAGGACTTTAGCTCCTGCCAAAGGACTGATCCCCTATTCTGCCCAGGCTGTGGTATTTAAAGGGACACAGCCAGGTTAAGTATAGCTGGAAACAAAGGGTTTGTGAAAATCATCATAATAAAAATAACAACGACAAAAGCTGGGAAAGATTAGTGGGGAGAGAGACTATAATGAAATATAACTGCCAAAGAAAACTGTGGTTAATGGAGACATCTCCCTAGAGCATTTGAAACCTCAGGTAGTGGAGGAGGAAAGAGATAAGTGAAACCACTCAGAAACCAGCAGCAAAACAAACCAGGCTGTTCCTGGTTCAGGGCAAGATCTCTCCTCTCCTCTCCTCTCCTCTCCTCTCCTCTCTCTCCTCTCCTCTCCTCTCCTCTCCTCCTCCTCTCCTCTCCTCTCCTCTCTCCTCTCTCCTCTCCCTCTCCCTCTCTCCTCTCCTCTCCTCCTCCTCTCCTCTCCTCTCCTCCTCTCCCTCTCCTCTCCCTCTCCCTCTCCTCCCTCCTCTCCTCTCCTCTCCCTCTCCTCTCCTCTCCCTCTCCTCTCCTCTCCCCTCTCCTCTCCTCTCCTCTCCTCTCCCTCTCCTCTCCTCTCCCCTCCTCCCTCTCCTCTCCTCTCCTCTCCTCTCCTCTCCTCCCATCCCCATGCAGGATCTGGATGTAATAATGGATAATTCATTTATTTGACATCCAGGCTGCCATGGGAGTGCTCCTAGGCTGCTCTGGGTGTTGGGCAGTGGTGCCAGGGGGCACAGCCCCCAGGAGCCCAGGCTGCCTCCCCAGCCTGGCACAGCCCCTGCCACAGCCCCAGATAGGATTTAACCACCCGACTCCTCCTGACCTTAATAACTGGCACTGACTTAGCCAGAGTCTGGTGGCTAAATCCTGCGTGAGTCTGGAAGTGTAGGAGTCAGTGTCACAAGTAATTTATTCCATGCATCTCTCAGCCTCCTAAACTTGGGGAAGCCAGTTCTTAACACAGATCCCAGCACTGCCACAGCCCTGGTGGAGCAGATCTGTAGCAGCCTTTCTCTTCCCTCTTCCCTCTGTCCGTCACAGCTGCTGGCTTGGCCAGGCTGGAGAGCAAAGCCCTGCTCAGGTCCTTCAGAAATAGGCTCCTTCTAGACCCAGGCAAAGCCTCTGCTGCCCACAGAACCTTCTTGGAGCATCCCTCAAATCCCAGTCAGGCATTTCCAAAGCGGGGCAAGATGCATGACTGGGATAGGTGCAGTCCCTGAGGCAGGGTGTGGCTCACACATGGATGCTGCATCCTCAGTCTTGCTCCGTGGATGTCATCAGTCCAGTATGGCCCTTCTGCCTCATCCCAAACCTCTGGTGTGTTGAGGTTGGAAAACCAGAGGCAGCTCTTCAGCTGGGCTCTGTGGGGCTGGGTGAGTGTGGAGGGGTTATGCCCATGGGAAGGGAGGGCCAGGCAGTCCTGCTCCATGGATATAGTGTGCAGAAGCCTTTTCTGAGGTTTCTGGTCCTTTGCACAGCCAAAGAGCTGGAGCCTGGTGGGGCCCCACTGAACACAGCCCTCAGGCAGGGGTGTCCAGCCCTGGCACCCCCTCACTGGCTGGGGGTGCAGCCCCTGTGCTCAGAGCTGGTGGATTTCTCACATCCACATCCCTTACTCTGCTCTCCATTGTGACCAAACCCATTGGCCTGGATCTTTCCCAGGCATGACCACATGTGGGTTACTCCCTCTCCTTCAGCATCAGCTCAGACACTGCCAGCAACCTCTGCTGTGCATGGGCATGCCAAGGAGTGCAGGCTGTGGCACAGGCAGGAGAGCTCCACGGGCAAACAAAGGGGTGCAGGCAAGCACCAACAGGAGGGCTGGGGCTGGAGGGAGGGAGGGTTTTGGGAGGGTTTTTCAGCTGGGCTGGCCTTGTCCCTGCTGCCTGCAGCTCAGGATGGATCTCTGTGTCTGGGGAGTTCAAGCTGGGTTACAGCCACTGCCACAGCCTGAACATCACATTCATATTCTAGTCACAGATTTTGGGCATCTTTGCTTCTCTTGGCAGTGTCAGAGCTCCAGGACAGCAGGGAAAGGAGAGAAATGGACCTCACTTGCCATGTCTGTGCTGCTGCAGCTGTCTCAGAAGAGTTTGCTGGTTGTCCTGAGTCATGTCTGTGCAGAGCAGAGCTGAGCTGACACCCAGCACAACCTGGGCTGGTGCATTTGCTGCCTTTTTGTTCCTCCCACAATCAGGTCACAGCCTGTCCCATCTGGGTGAGGCCAGTGCTGTGGGCACAGGCAGGGGTGGACGTGCCTTTGCTGCCCAGCACAGATGGTTTTCAGCCCAGCAGCAGCTGCAGGAAGCTGGGGACCTGCCCTGGGGCTTTCCCTCTGCAGCCCTCTTGAAGGGCTGGCACCTTGCCTGGCGCCCAGGTGCTGCTGGTGCCCAGGTGCCACCCGAGGCATGTGGGACAGTTTGGGAATATGGTTCAGAAAACACAGCCATGGTGGGACATGAGTTTGTCAACCTTGTCCTGTTCCTTCTTCAGGGTCCTGTGGATTTCTTTGCCCAGGTGGCATTGCTTGCTTTCACTGTGTGTCCCCTGCCTCCTTCTCCAGCTGCCTCTGGAGCTCTGCAGGGAAGCAAAACCTTCTGATGGTGTGAGGTCCTGGAGGAAGCTGTTCTGTCTGCAGCATCCATGGCATCATCACCTCTCTTTGCCTCCAGGTGGGATCCAGGAGGCTGTACCCACACAGGCGAGGTGTGAGGCAGGTGAGTTCACAACTAGAGTTGAACTGTCCTGCAGGTGCAGCTTTCAGACATACAGAGACAGATTAGGGTTTAAAAAAAAAAAAAAAAAAAAAAAAGCCAGACAGAAGAGAAAACACAAACATGCCACCTCCATCTTGCAAAGTCCTTGAGTCACATCACCAGGGCTGGGAGCATCTCATCCCTATGGACCTGGCTGTGTCCTTTCCCTGGGCATGAGCTGCTGGGCACAGTGATGCTGCCCCCTGCTCCCTGGAATATCCCAGTTTTCCAGAGGCTGAGCAAATCCTGTGGCATTTCCAGGCTTCAAACTACTCTGCAACCAACCATTCCCAGAGGGTGATAATTCCCCCAAATGCATGTGCAGCTCCTTGGGAATGGAGCAAGGCCCAGCACAGCCACCTCATTCCTGATTCCAGGCAAGGCAGTGGGAAAGCTTCATGGTCCTGCTTGGTGGGCAAAGCTCTCTGCTCAGAAATGAGTTTTTGCTTAAATTTTGGAGAGAAAAATGTAGTCTGACTCAGCCACAAAGCATGGAAAATTTCAAGCAGGCATTTGATGTGTGGCAAAAAGTATCCTTGGGCTGGGAGAATGAGTGGGGTTGTATTGTTTGGGCTGTTAAATCAAAAACCCAGGGGAAAGAAATAACTTTGGGTCAACCCAAAATGAACTGTTCTAGATATTCTTTCTGAAACAAAAAAGTGTTGCTTTGAACAGCAAGACTCCCTTGGTTTTATCCACTACTGATATAAATTACTTTTCTAGATGGCAAGTGAAAAGTCACAAAGTTCCTCTAATACCAGACACATCAAAAATAAACATTGCTCTTCCCAAGATAACAGATGCTTTTTGTCCTTCCAGATGGAGCCCAAATTCCCAAATCTTAGAATCATAGACTCATGGAATATCCTGACCTGGAAGGAATCCATAAGAGTCATTGTGTCCAACTCCTGGCTCTGCATAGGATATCCCAATAATCCCACCGTTTGTCTGAGAGCATTGACCAAGCTCCTCTTGAACTCTGTCAGCCTTGTGTCCGTGACCACTTCCTTGGGAAACCTGTTCAGTGCCCAACCACCCTTTGGGACAAGAACCTTTTCCAAATCTCCAGCCTAACTCTCCCCTGACACAGCTCCAGCCATTCCCCCAGGTCCTACTGCTGGTCACCAGAGAGAAATAATTAGAGCCCCTCTGAAATCAGGGATTTTGGTGATGAACTATCAGTGCCAACAATTCCAGCCTGCTTGGGAAGTTGGGGATGGATCCTTGTTGGGATCTGCCCTTCCTAGATCAACACCCAGAGGACGCAGAGTGCTGAGCAGCCTTTACTGTGTGTGCTGCTCCCATCCTCTGGGCTGTGCAGGGTGTGATGGCTGGCATGGCCACGCTCCCCTGACCAGGACAGGCGCTGGCAGTTCTCTCTCCTGGCTTTGCCCATGGATCCAGCTCTGGAGCTGGGAAGTGGAGGTAGGTGGATGGGATGTGCAGTGCTGGCTGTGCCTCTGGCTGAGGTGGGGAAGGACACAAGACCCCCACTGGGAAAATGTCAGGGTATTCAGTGTGTGATTTCCCTGCTTGTGCTACCTGGAGTGTGTCTCTCCACCGTGACAAAGGCTGCAGCACAGACACCTCGTGCCTCTGCATGCCCTGTGCTTCTCTGCTTGCCAAGGCAACCTGCAAGAAGACAAGGAACTGCAGCAAGTCACCCCTTCAGGAGGCCACAAACACCCCCAGTCCTCCTGGATCGGGCTTCCCAGCCCAAATTCTGTGCCTGTTTTGAGAGGGTGTGGTTCTGGGCTCCCCTGGAGCTCTCATCCAGGCAGGATCTGGCTCACTGGGGAGAAAATTCTGCCCTCCACCTCCCTGTCCTCCTGGCTCAGCTTCACGGCTTGCCAGTGGGGTTTGGCCAGGGAAACACATTAGTGCTTTTAGATGCCTCCCCTCACCTTTCCTTAGGCAGGACTGAAGCAGCAGAGCCTCTCGGGGCTGGGACAGCCTCTCACCCCATCCCCTGCTCGGGGGAGCTCCTGCAGCTGCCCTGCTTTGTGCTCTGCTTCCTCGGCACCGCTTATGCAAGAGGCTTTGGAAGCAAGACAAAAATTACAGCGGCTAGAAATCATCGCACGGCTCTGGTGGGAAAAGATATTATCCTGCGTTGCCAGCGAGACTGGCCGTCGGCAGGTAGGGCCCGGAGGAGCGCTGCGCGGCAGGATGATCGCTGATAAGATGCCGGGTCCTGCTCCGTGGCCTCGGGAGAGGGAAGCGCTGTGCCGTGAAGCTATGGAAACGGGCAGGCCGGCTGCGGGCCGGTAATTGGGCCGCTCGCATCGCCGCAGGTACGCGGCTCTTTGTGTGCGCCCGCCGCACCGAGCGCGGCTGCGGGAACGGAAAAGTTGCTCCATTGGAAGCGGCGGCTTCCCCCCGGCCGTGCCCCCCTCCCCGGCCCCCCGCTCTGCCTTTGAGTCACCTCGGCGGCGTGACGGCTGCATCCGCCCCGCGCCAAGGTCACGCTTAAAAGCATTGGACATGGCTGGGCGCGGAGGTGGGAGCGGCGCTGCACAAGTCGCATCGCGTTTGGAGGAGTTGCGGCCAGGGCAAACCTCCCCGGCGTGCCCTTCCAGGAAGGGGGCTCCCACCGCCTTTCATTATTTGCCAAGAAACGTAAGCCCAGAGGTCCGTGAAATTGTCAGGATGTGTGAAATCAGGCACCGCCGGGCAGCTCTCCTGCACGACCATTTTAAATATTTAACACGTTGATTATACAACATTTGTATTGAAACGCTGGTGTGGGCCCGGACCCGGGGTTTGGGGAGGGGTCGGTGGGGGGGATTTGGGATTTGGCCACCCTGCCCTGGGCTCTGGCAGCCGCCGCAGCGCCGGGAGGGGCTGTGCGGGAGGCACTCAGGCGGCTCCGCGCTCCTGCTCCGAGCCTCCGAGTGACAAACGCGCTCAGCAGCAGGAATTCATTCCTGTAAATATGTTTGCATTATTTATTTTAAGCATTTTTATAAATCATAATAGGAGAGACATCTGCTGTTAAAACTGCAAACTGCATTCATGCCTAGGGCAAGGCGGGAAGAGGCTTTTCCCCGGGAAAGCTTGGGAAAGTTTGGGGAGCACCGCAGATTTGGGGGATGGGGACAGGGGGGAATATGTGCAGGGGCATTTTCTTGGTGGGAGTTAAATATACCCGTTCGTTCTCGGGGGCTTTATTTAAGTCCTTCCCGCCTCCTCCACCCCTCTGGCTTTTGACACCTTTTTTTATACGGGCTTTATCATGAGGATGGCATTTCCCTCTCCCGTTTCCTGATGGCCAGAGAAGCTGGGAATAAAACACCCCACTCCTCTGCAGAGATGGGAGGGCTTACGTGGGTATCGGTGGGTCTTGTTTCCCTTGGGTGCAGAGAGAGGGGGATCCAGCACCTCTCAGTGATGGGAGGGGGATCCAGCACCTCTCAGTGATGGCACAGCACAAAAAAAAAAAAAAAAAAAATTATAATAATTAAAATATATATATATATCCCTCTCCCCAACCAGGTGGTATCTGCAGGTCCCTGGAGCCGAGAGCTGCTGGAGACGGCAGCGGCTGGTTCTCGGTGAGGGGAGGAAGCTCCGGGTGACTCTGACTCACCGCTCCGCAAGATTAATTGCCGGGCGTTGCAGGAGGTTTATCACTGCCACCCGCGCTGCGCGGCTGCGGCTCCTGCTGCCCGGGGAGCGGGGCGAGGAGGGGCTGCTGGCACCGGGCTGTGCCCGGGAGCCGCCGTGTCCCTGCCAGGGGAGGCAGTGCTGGGTATCTCCCCTCCGCACCCCTCGGGAGCAGCCCCAGCCCCAGCCCCAGGGTGCGGGGGTCCCGTGTCTGGTTTCTGAACGGGTCACGCTGTCCTCTGCCTCAGTTCCCTGCCCCTCAGGGCAGCTGCGGTTGGGTTGGCTCCTGTTTTAGAGCCGTTCTGCCTTGTGGAGGGGCCCCACAAATCTGCTGGCTCTCCAGGGCCCATCCAGATTTCCTCTCCATCCTGTGTCCTCAGCCATTCTGTCCCGCAGCACTGACGAGCTCAGCAACTGTGATGAACAAAATCTTTTGCATAATCAATAATTAATGTCTGGGGTTTCCAAGCAGCTAATTAATCTCCTGGTGAATCGTGAAAAATAATGTTTAGGATAAATGTAGGTGTTTCCTAGCCAGGTGAGCAGAGGTTCACGCTCAGCCCAGGCTCCTCTGTTAACCCACATCCACCCCTGGAGAGCTTCTTGCTGCAAGTGATGCTGTTCATTGCCAGAGTGTGGACAATATTGATCATAAATATTTGCCTAATGAGATCATATCTGCTTTCCAGCATATGCAGTGAGTGACCTCAAAAGGCCCAGTGTCCTTTGGGTGAGCTCCCAACGAGCTTAATTGTCTATCTGAGTCTTGCAGCTCTGGAGGTGACCTGCACTGGGCTGTGTGGAGGGGTCAGGTCAGTCCCAGCAATGCTGGGAGTGCTGCAGGCCGGGAGCAGACCTTTGCTGGGCCACATCAGAGCCTCCCAGCCCAGTGCTCCCACCCAAAAACTGGGAAACAGCACACAAACAATTCAGGTTCCAGCCTTTGAGAGGATTACTCTGGTCACTGGTTGCAGATTCGGGGACTATCACAGGCTTCATCCAGCCCATCCCAAATAAATTCCAACTCGGGAAACTTTTCTCTAGAAGCTTCAGCAGCAGTAGTACTCAGGCATGGCAGCCCTGGGCAAAGGCTTTGACCCAATTTCAGGCGACCTGAAGGGTTGAAAAGTGCTCAGAGCAGAGCTTTCTCTCTGTGACTTTCAGGGAGCCTGTGTGGTTCTGCCCTGCTGGAGGCCTGTGAGCTCTGGTAGATCAATCCCAAGGCAGATGGGCAGCCACAGCTCCTCACTGGTGACCAGGGACAGAGCTCTGCAGTCTCCCGTCAGGTCCCTGACAAATGTGCCTGGGTGTTGGTCAGGTCCAGGCTTGCTGCAGTCCATTTCTGTGGGAGCAGGCTATGAATTTGTTCTCCCCAGATCTGGCTCTTCAGCTCGTCCCAGAATAGCCAAGTCAGTGACTCGTGGCTCATTTTGAACGATTGCCAAGCAGCTGCAGCTGTCCTTGACTTTATCTCTGCTCCAGTGTGGCTTTGCCCAGCTCCACAAGTTCACACTAGGAGACTCCACTCCCCCTTCCCAGAATAGAAGACATCCAGGGCCCAGTGTCAGCAAGTTCAGCAGCTGTGGGAAGTGTTATCCTTTGAGCAATCAGTAATTAGCCTGGTTGAAAGGCCAGAGTCCTTGTGGCTAATGAGTAGCTCGAGGTGAGACCTACAATCTCCTGACCCCCTTTAAGTCATGCTGGTGGCTTCCAAAGGCTTCCTGGATTGCTCTCACCTTTATGGAGCTCCCAATGGCCTTCTCTCAAGGGATTTGCTCCTCTCCAGCAGACCCAAAGCTCATGGCCACTCTTGCCTGGTCACCTCTGGTTATGTCCTGTTCTTCCCCACACCACCTGCCC
The DNA here is from genome assembly GCA_030060385.1 of Muscicapa striata striata. Lineage (NCBI taxonomy): Eukaryota > Metazoa > Chordata > Aves > Passeriformes > Muscicapidae > Muscicapa > Muscicapa striata. Next base: position 4,413,018 of record JAREIS010000050.1, on the reverse strand, counting down.
TCCACACTGCCCTTAATCACCTGTTTCCATCACACTTTCTACATCCCTGCTCACTTCCAGCCTCCAGCCTACCTGTCCACAGCTGCACATCTGGATCTGCTGTCTCTGTGACCAGGGCTGCCCTTGGTCAGTGCTGGTAGAGGAGGCTCTGTCACTGGGGGAGGCAGAGGGAAATGGTTGATGGTGGTTGATGATGGTGATACTCCTGATGGATGGAGCTCACTCCAATCTTGTCAGCCTGGAAAAATATAGAGCTCACTTTCTGGAGAGCTCACCTTGACCATGTGAGCACTGATTTTTGGCTTTGGCTCGTGCTGAGGGTCTGTGAAAGCAGCACAGGGCAGGAGATCCAGCCAGGGGAAGAGGCTGAGCAGGCAGCAATTGATTCTCTGGGCAGATACTTCGTGCATTTAGCCAGTAGCTCCTCAGGAGCAGCATGGAAAATGAAGGCACAGTGGGATTAACAGATTTACCTGAGACCTCTGGAGCCTCCTTTTCCCTCATTTTACCTATTAAGTATCTCTGCTTCCCTGCCTTGCAGACAGCAGCTTCTTCTCCTTCAGAGGTGTTCCAGGCTGGGAATACTCACAGCCCTGTGTTATCTGGTGTCAGCAAAGAGATGGGAACATCTTGCACTGAAGTCAGTTGATTTATTGTTCCTGATTCTTAGAGCAGCCCAGAGTATGACAGGATGGGATCTTCTCATTTGCCATCACTTTTAGACTTTTAGTGGGATTGGAGTGACGAGGGTCACACGAGTTTGAGGTAGTTCTCTTTCTATTTTTTTTTCCTTTCTGGAGGTAGTTCCTCCCTTTCCAGGATGATGAGAACAGCAGTGGGAGATTTATCCTTGAGAAGGGAAGGATTCAGAGGGATCTACAGCAGCTGTGCAGTACCTGTGAGGAGGTGTTCCAGAAGACAGCCAGACTCTTCAGAGCAGTGTATGGTGAGAGGAAGAGAGACAACAGGTGTGAGGTAAGTTAAGAGAAGCTCAGACTGGTGATAAAGACACACTTTTTTCCATGAAGGCAGCCAAGCATCAGCAGCTTGCCCAGGAAAGCTGTACTGTCTCCATCCCCTGAGGTTTTCAAGCCCCACTGGACAATGAGGTCTTGCAGCTGACCTTGCTTTGAGCAGAAAGTTGAACTAGAGACCTCCTGAGGTCCCCTCTGACCTGGGGAATTCTGCCACTTTATGTTGAGGTCCGCATTCCAGGGCTGCTCCACCTCCTCACACAATGAACTCCAAAGCAGTTTTTGGGGTCCTGGGGGCTGGAAGAGGATGGCTGAACCATGTCTAAGGCCATGGAACACCATGCACTGGTTTCATAGAATAATATAATAAAATCCTGGAATGGTTTGGGTTGGAAGGGACCTTAAAGCTCTTCTCATTCCACCCCCCTGCCATGGGCAGGGACATCCTCCCCTAGAGCAGGCTGCTCAGGGCTCCCCCTGCTCTGCACCAGACATGGGATTTGATAGAGCCCACACCCCACCCATGGCATCTCCTGGCACGTGTCCCACCCCAGGATCATCCCAGGTATCAGAGTGAAGCAGGAGGAGAATCACAAGGTCTGGCAGCTGCCCAGCTGTACCTGAGCCAAAGGGAGGCACAGGATGCCCAGAGATGCCCTCCTGCCATCCCCTGCTGTGCTGCAGGCCAGTCTGGAGCACCTGGGGCCTCGGGGGACCAGAGGGAGGCTGCGCTGGTTGAGTCAGTGCCTCTGAGCTCAGACTCATAAAAATCCTGCAGACCACAGGGGCTGATGTGCAGCACAGCCACAGTTCCTCCAGTTTGCTGTGACCTCTTTGCAAGGCAGCTTTTGGTGCTGAATGTTCCCATCCTCTCCAGATCTGCTGGCTGGGGCAAAACGAAACTGGCTCTGCACATCTCCCCAGCTCCACATGCACTTCCTGCAGATGAGATGGGGAGGGCTAAAACTGCAGTGTGCTGGTTGTTCCTGGCAGCAAGGCAAACCTCACCTGGGGGATGCTCAGGGTTCCTTCAGCTTGTGCAGCTCCCCTTTCCTGCTCAGCTCCCCCTCCCAGCCCTGCTCCCCTCTGGGATGTGCTCTGCTCTGAGTGGGGAGTGCCAGCTCTTTAGCAACTCCACGTCCAGAAAAACCTGCAGTCACAAAACTAAATATAGCCCAAGAGAGGCCATGAATATGGTGACGCAGTCTGGAAGTGGTTCCTGGCTGTTCTCCAGCAGCTGGGAGCAAGGCATGTGGCTTTGGCTTTTTAGGGGCAGGGGTGTGCAGGTGAGGTGGGGGCCAGGGCTTGGCAGCAGTGGGCTCAAGGGGGAACTCCATCCTGCCATGGCCATGAGCACTGGCTGGTGGGGTGAGGCAGCAGGAACGGAGCCACTCGTGCTGTTTGGGGCTGGGGAGGAACCCCAGTGAGACAGAGAGCTGGTCCAGGATTCACTCAGCTGGAACTCCCTGGAAGATGGGACTTGGAGAAGTCCTGATGTGGACACTTGTGACATTTCCCACTGTGGGTTGGGACCTCCTTTAGCCCTTAAGCAGCAGTTCTGGCAAGGCAAGGCTGAGCATCACCCTACAGCCTGAGGACTGCAGGGTCTCCTGGGCTGCAAGACCTCATCAGAAGAGATGCACAGACCATCACCACCACTCATGGCTCCATCAGGGCCAAACCAGGAGGAGCAGAACACAGCAAGGAGCCAGGTAACATCAGCCCCCCACCCTACACACTGCTGGGAAGGCAGCTGGCAAAGTGCTGGAGAGCTCAGGCTGGACACCACGCTCAGGCAGGGTGTCCCTCCTGCACAGGGAGGTAAAGCTGCCTCTGGCTGGGAGCTGGAATGGGGTCACTGGGGACTGACACCCTGCTGGGTGCCACACTTGTGCTGAAACATGGTGAGGGGCAGCCTTGGCCACCTCTGCCTCACTGGCAGCTGCTGGGAGTGTCCCTGGGCCAGACCACAGCACTGAGTGTCCTTCCTCTTATCCCTGTGGCAATAACAGCTCTTCAAAGAGGAAACAAGGTGCAGGAAGGGACATCTTCAGTCTCACCTCCAAACTGGCCCTCAGAACCTCCCTGCTGCAGGGACTGGGCCCATGTTGGATGGGATCTCTGTGCCTGCAGTCTGGAATGGCTCTTCCTCCTCGCTCAGCCAGGTGCCCCTGAGCCCAGGGCTGTGTGGCACAGGGTGGGCTGCTGGCCAGTGGGAATGCAGGGCTCTACCAGGACATGCCATGGTCCTGCTCATGATCCAGAGCCACTCAGTGCCTGGCTGCTGAGAGGGAACCTCAGGAGCTATTTCCAGGATGCATTGCAGGTCAAACTGACAGGATTCTGCCCACCCAGCCTTTTGGGGTGTGCTGAGGGTGCTCACCCTGGTCACACCCTCAGTGTGCACTCCAAAGAGGGAAATCTGCCCTTGCCTTTCCTGCAAAGTGTCCTCGTGGAGGGGATCCTGCAGAGAGCCCAGTCCTGTGCCAAGGGAAAGGCAGGAGACTGGCAGAGCCAATCCTCACACCCAGAGTGTGCTGGGAGCTGCAGCCATCACCCCATCATGTCTGGGTGTGCAACCCTGTCTGCAGTTGCTTTCCTTGGACAATCTTTGCCACGATAACAGCTTGATTTTAACTCTGGAACCTACTGATGGGGAACCAGAATCAGCTTCTGCTCTGCTCCACTATTTCTCTGAATGATTGTCATTCCCAAAAATCCGAGGAAAAGCTAGGGAGGACAGCAGGAAACATGGAACTGTCCAGGGTGGTTCATTGTGTGGACAGCCCTGGAAAGCAAGGTATGAGGCTGGGTTTAATGCACCCCACAGAGCCTGCCACATCCCATTCCCTGACTGCAGCAACAGTCATGGCCCTCCTCATGGATGTTGGCATGTTTATGGTCAACATTTTGGGAAAAATCATGGGAGAGGTGGGTGACCCGCACCTGGCCATGGTGACAGACCTGCTCACCCTGTCCCAAAATCTGTCCCAGGTGCCCTCCCCACTCTGCTGGATTCAGGTTTACCCCTTCCCTGCCCATGCTGAGATGCAGAACCAGCCTCCTGTACATCAAAATATTAATCTGTAGGTTTCAGAGAGCTGAAGGAGCAGAGAGAGCCACAGCAGGAGTGCTGGGAAGCAGACGGTGCTGCTGCATGGAAATCTATGCCCAAATGCTCCATATCATATCCTACAGCATATGTCTAGAGACAGGCCAACAAATTCAGACCTGAAAATGGGTATAATTGCCAGGCAGGACTTTGAGACTGAAAGAGCTTCAAAGAAAACACAGTTCCTATGTGTTGAGAGCAGTGTGGTGGTTCTCTGGGAGCTCAGTTTAGTGGGACAGACCCTCCCCTTGCACGTTCCTTCAGTCCTAGCAGAGCCTGAAGGTCAAACCTGGCTCACTCAATTGCACCACTCCAGTTTTTGCTGGTTTGGCTCAAAACCAGAGCTTGCTGGTCTTAGCACAATACACAATATCACAGAATCATGGAATAGCCTGAGCTGGGAGGGACCCATAAGGACTACTGGCCATCTCCTGGCTCTGCACAGGACAGCCCATGAATTACACCATGATTCTCATCTATTTCCAACTATTTTTCCATATAGCTGTTTTTGCCTTTTCCTACTCTCTCTGCAGCCTAGTTTTCCCAATCATTGCCGAGAAACTGCCCAGGAACAGTGGAAAATGCTGTTGCCATCAGATTTTACCGTGGTCAATGGCACGTGGCCTGGAGCTTAAAAGGAGTCCCTTCCAGTCACAGGGACAGATTCCCTGGAGAGCCAGTGCTCTGCCTCCCTGGTTCCCAGCACATGTCCCCAGGCAGCAGTGCCACCACCCTCTGCTGTCACCCACTCTTGTCCCCAAGGTGGGCAGCACCTTGAGGGCAGCCAAGCCTGCGAGCAGCTTGGGGGTGGTATTTAGTGGCCTGAATGGCTTATATGGGCTGCAGAAGCGACCTGAATGGTGGTGTGAGCTGCCCAGGGGGTGCCAGGCTGGGTGCTGTCCCTCTGGTAACACAGGCACCATCCCAGGGCTCCTGCCAGCTCTGCTTGCTCCAGCAGCACAGCAACGCCTGGCATGCCCCAGGCTGGGAGTCACATCCCCTGTGGGAAGGTCAATCCCAGTGGGAGTGGGAAGCCTCATCCCAGCTTCCCTCTGCTCCTCCCAGCCCCTTTCCTCTGTGGGCTCTCCTCTCACATCGCACCCTGAGCCCTCCTGGCAGTACCACCAGCCACATCCCTGCAGCATCAGCTCCCCAGCTGCAGTCTCCCATCCCTCCCTCCCAGCACAGCAGGGAGCTTTGGGGCTCTCCCTGGCTCTCCTTCTCTTTCAGCAGCCAGGTGAAACCCAGCAGTGTTTAGGATCTGTGTTGGCAGAGAAGAGCGAGCAGATGGTGCCCTAAAATCCCCGCGCCCCGAAGAGTGAGCTAGTGATCATTTGTGAAGCTCTTGAGATCTATTTTTTTCCCAGACCCTGCTGAGCCTGGCGAGGACTGTAATTGCAGCCTGGACTGGCTGGAGAGGGCAATACCCGGATGGGCTCCTCGCCTTTCAGGCTGTAATTGGGCCCTGGCAATACAAAGCACAAAGCTCCTTTCCTTCCTGTTTGCCGGGCTCCCTCCGTGAAACCTTCCCCTGCCTGCGCTGGAAAATATGTAAATACCAGGGCACGGGAGAATTGCTCCCTCGTGCCTGCGTCACGTCTGAAATACCCATTAAAAATATATGTTCCAAAAAGAGCACCTCTGCACCGAGCACAAACTCTGCTGGCAGTGGGGGGCTGTGTGAAAGAGAGGGAAGGAGCGGATCAAAGGGAGAAGGGACGGCGCGGCTGTCCCAGCTAAATTAGCAGCAGGGATGGGGGTTTGGGAGGCTCCACAGGATCAATAGGACTATCTGGAAATGCCTGGCAGTCACGCAGGAGGTTGGGATTCAGCAGCGGGGGCTGCAGTGCTGTGCTGCGGCTGTGCCGAGCCTGGGGAGGGATGCAGGCACCCAGGGAAGGGGGGCGATCAGGGGGGAAAGGGGCTCGTGCAGCAATAAGCAGGTTTAATGAAGAGCCTTGAGGACATGCATGTCCCCCAGCACCTGCGGGATGCGGCTCTGGTGGCATCACCTCCCTGCCCCTGCCTGCCAGGTCCTGTCCCAGCTCGGCTCTGGTGTGACCGCTGGGGAGAGCAGGGGGTCCACACACATCCTCCTGGCTCCTCCTCTGCCTCATGGCCTTGGGGCCTGGGAAGATAATTACACATCAATTTTGTTGCAAAATCTCCCCTCCAGAGAGGCAGGGGACAATAGTTCGTCCCAGGAGCACAACCTGGCTTTTCTGGGCAGCCTGGCAGGGCTTGGAGGGTCTGGTGATGCTTCTAGTCCTGGTCTCCTCCAGAACACCCCTAGGGATGAGCCTGGGGCTGGGGGAGCCACAGGGCTCTCAGGCTGGGCACTGGGATCTCTCACAGCTCCAGCCGGTGAGAAAGGGCAACCCACAGAGACATTTTCTTCTTCTTCAAAGGAATTCAGTGTTTGGCTGGAGCGTTCAAAGGAGATTTAAAAAGAGAAGATAAAAAAGAAAGTTAAAAGCTGCCCAGTGAGGGGTGGAAGAGGGAACGTGGGGAGAGATCAGGGGCAGCGCCGGCAGCAAAGCAATGGCAGGACAGCGAGAGAAGATGAGGAGAGCCTTCATCCCACAGCGGCCCGGCCAGGCACTGATCCCATCCTCCAGCATCTACATCTGGGCAGGGTCTGGGCATTTCCAGAGCCCGGGAGAGCCCTGGCTGTGCGGGAGGAGCGGGGCTGGAGGCAGCAGGATGGGTGACATGGTGGGAGCAGGGAGCCGTGCCCGCGGCAGGGGGACCAGCAGCGTGGGAAGGGTGGGATGGAGCAGGGATGCAGAGCAAGACACCGGGAGGGAAAATGTTAATCAACTGCAGTGCCTCCCTGAAAAGAGCCAAATGTAAATGAGATAATTAAGCTATTATTTAAAGCCAGGAGACGGTGGGGACAGGCCCAGGGTGGCCGGACTGCATTTTAATCAGCTGCCTGGCTGGGGCTGGGGAGCCCGTGTTGGTGGTGCCCCTGGCCTCTGCATCCCTGCTTTTGATTCCCTGCTTCTGCATCCCTGCCAAGGCTGCCAGGCTCCTGGGTCATGGAACAGCCCCTCTGTGAGCCACTGTCAACCCCTGTCCCCACTGCCATCCCGTGTCCCCAGGTGTCCTGTCAGGTCAGGGGGAAAGGGGTTCAAATGTGGGGGGGATCTACACCTGTGTTACCACCGCTCTGTGGGGTTTTGTTTAGGCTGCAGGAACCCCTCTGGTGCCTCAGTTTACCTGCTTTCACTGTTCTGGATATTAAAAAGCTTGCAAAGAGAATAAGCAGTGCTGGTGAAGATAAATCCACCCAAGGAAAAGCAGAATTTAAATGCCCCAGTGGTGCTGGCCAGACAGGCTTTTGGGAGCCTTTTTTAACTGTCTTGTGGGGAGTTAGCAGGTGACCAGAAGAAGTCTAAACAATTGCCCTGTGGCTCAGTTTCCCCGCCTCTGGAAGTAGTGCTGAGGTTCAGAGATGGTCTCAGCACAGCAGGGAGCTGCAAGGTCACTTGTGAACTGCAGTGAGCCAGCAAATGGGGCAGAACAGAATTTTCTTTCTGCACTTCTTTGTTTTGGTCAGGGATGGAAAAGAAAACTATCTCCAAAGCCATCCACGACAAGGGGCATGAAGTAATTTTGTTCCATGGCATCGGGACCATCCTTGCTGGTGGTGGAAGATCCGACTCCTGGAAGCAGAGATTTCTGAGCAGCAGGGGGAAAATGGGTGGCTGTTCACTCCTTTTCTCATACATCAGCTGGGATCTGGGTGAAACACAGTTAGTAGGGGCCAGGTTCAAAGGAAACCTGAGAAGATGTCTGTTCATGGAGCATCCTTAAGAAGAGCTCCATGCTGCAGGGGGAGCGGGTGCTCCCACTTCGCATGCGAGGTGTGAGAGTTCAAAGACATGAGGAAAAAGCCCATGGAGAGCCCTTAAGGAGAAAGGCAGCACCTCTCTAGCTCAGAAAACCCAGCTCCATGAATGTCTGGAGATCAGGGGAGCAAGCAAATGTTACACATGCCAACCCCATTTGTAATCACTTCCCCAGGCACTTGGCACCTGGCACTGGCCCCGACGGAAAAGGGGGACCAGGTTAGGCAGATGCCTCCTGCCTGTCTACAACACAGCCCTTATCTTTCAAGAGGCTTTCTTACTGTATGGTTAAATGGTAAATTAAAAACCTGATCCAGAGTGGCTTTCAAGTGCCTTGCTCTTATTTAGGTACCTCATTCCTGCAATTTCCATTCCTTCACAGAGCTGGGCCCTTAAATCCTGAAGACACTTCAGAAAATGCTATCCAGCATCCCATCTTAGCAAAAGATTATTCCAGCTACTCCACAGACCTCTGAGCATCCTGCCAGTGATGGCAGCTGACCCCTGGGGACGTGTGGGCTGGTCCTGTGCCATGTCCCTCCCGGGGCTGCCAGTGGCGGTGGCAGGATGCTGTGGAGGGGCTTGGTTTTCCCAAAGCATGCTGCTGGGGAGCACCACACTGACCCACCGAGCCTGAACCCAGCCTCACACTGCTTCATTTGCCCAAAGCAGCAGGGCTTTTTTTCCCCTTCTCTCCACCCAGGCAGCCAGGCTGCAGCTGCCTCCCCTCTCCTGGGCATGGGCAGGGACTTCAGGTGCTGTTGGACTATAAATTCTTGGCACCAGCAGCACTGCGGTGGTGCTGCAGTTTTATTAGTGCAGTCAGCATGTGCATGGGCAGGTATGGCCTTTGCTGACTGGGGAATGGGTTTGCACCCTTGTGTCTCGATTTCCCTCCCCCCAGCTCTCAGGTGAGGTGAGTGCCACCAGCTCTGCCAGGGGCTGTGGTCACGGAGGGTGTCCAGGGCTCCGATCGATCACCGAGTGTCTCCAGGGCTCAGATCTCTGTGGCCCTGGGCAAGATCACACAGGTTGAGCTTGGCAGCTGTGCTGGAAGTGCTTTATAGCTCAAAAATAATTTGAGGAATGAAGAAAGCAAATTCCCTGTGATTTATTCAACCAATCCCAGAGTGATGAGGAGGAGTTTGGGGTCACACATGGCACAGGGGTTGCAATGCCTCGGTCTGAACTGGCCATTGGATGATGTGAAAAGAAAATACAGAAGGTAAAATGTGTGGCTCTTGGGGGTTTATTTGCCACAGGAAACAATTTGCATTTCTGTTTCCTTCTGCCTGGTATTCACAGGCAAGAAAAAATTAGCCAAACAACCTCTCTCTGAGCTCTGAGATTTACTGCCCTGTGACTCAACTTCCCCAACTGTGATCTAGGGAGAACAATCCTTTCTTTCCAGTCAGCAGTGTGGGAAGCTTTGTGCACCTTCTCCTTCAGGCAAAGCTCTGTCCAGAGCATCCAGATGGGAAGAAACTCTGCACCTGCCTGTCTTTAATCCCAGTTCCAGGACTGTTTTGCAAGCTGCTGGTGAGTGTGTCATAGGACCATGCAGTTGCAGGTGCTGGGGAGAGGAGGAGATGCTGATGGCACAGCCCCTCTGGAGAGCACAAACACAGCCTGCTGCCTTCATTCCTTGGGGCCAGCAAGGGTCCAGGCAGGGAACTCATGGCTTTATTAAGGCTGGAAAAGCCCTCTAGGATCATCAAGTCCAACCATTCACCCAGCACTGCCAAGGCCACCACCGAACCATGTTCCCAGGTGCTGCATCTATGCATTTTTGGAACATTTTCAGGGATTGGTGACTCCACCATTTCCCAGGTCAGCCTGTTCCAGTGCCTGACAACCCTTTCAGTGGATGCCAGGGTATGATGGGATGCTGAGAGACATGTTGCAGATCTCAGGGGAAGCTTGGCAGTGCCTTGATCTCTCTGGCTGTGCAGGAGCAACCTAGGGAGGGCAACCTGCATTTCTTGGGGTCCCTGTGCAGATATCTTGGGATAGCAGAGGTGGTTCCTCACCTTATTGTGCCTGTATCGAGCAGAGGAGTGAGGTGACCTCTCCTGAAGCTCAGCACCATCCTGGAGAGCTTTTTCACATCATCTCCTCTGGGGTGGAAGTGTGGCTGTGAGGTGGCCAGGGCTGAGTGGGACGTGGTGGCATTGCCAGGCTGGATTCATGCCTGGAGGGGCAAAGCTTGGTGCCACAGCCTGCAGTGCTGGCACAGCTTAACAGGCTCCCAGCAAAGCTACTGGCACGAATGGCCCCTGGTCTGGGCAGTGTGCTGGGGGGCTGGGGGGCTTTCACAGCCTGCACAGTGATTCCAGGCAAATCCACCTCAGGATGAGACAAAATTAAATAAAAAACCGACTCAGTGCCCCAAGCACGTGTGAAGTTGTTTTCTCAAGGGTTTGTCCAAACGCCGAAGTTCCCATTCTCCCAGCAGGAAGAGGAGAGAAAAAAACCCAGGCACAAAAGCCTTGGGAGCAGTCAGTGGCTGGCGTGGGTGGGAAGGGGGCCAGCCTGGGCACCGTGCGGTGGCAGTAATTTTCCACACGCAGTGGATTAGGTGAGACTCTCGGTCAGGAGTGAAGTCTGGTTTTTTTCCCTCTTCTTCCCCACCTCCAGAGACCAGTGTTGGATGGGAGCCCGGGAGAGGCGAGATAAAGGTCTTCTCTATCAGACAGCTGTTGAAAGATCTCAAATGAAGAGGCAGGCATCGCTCAGGAGCCGTTCAAGGCAGCAAATGTGAAGGGTAAACTGCATAACAGGTACTGTTTGTTGCCTTGAGAGGCCTTTGAAGATACATCCTCTCCTGGCTGGGCAGCTCCCCTGACCCCCACCTGCCTGGGGCTCTCCAAGGCTCGGTGAGCTGCTGCCCTGGTGGGTTGGCTCTGCAGCTGCCTTGCCAGCTAGGGCTGGGAGAGCATCATTTTGCATCCATCATGAAGTAGGAAAGGGGTAATCATCTGCTGGGGTGACAAAACCTCCAGTTCTCCCTTCACCCCTCCTGAAGTCCTCAGGTAGGGATGGGGTAACCATCCTCCGGGGTGAGGGAATCTCGGGCCCTCCCTCCATCCCTCCTGCAGCCCCCAGGGCTGGTGGCTGTCCCGGGGGATGTGCAGCAGAGTCCAGCTCATCACCAAGCTCACGGCAGCCAGGCCTGTCCCTGTCCCGTGTCTCAGGCTGGGCACATCCCCGAGCACGCCCTCCCAGCTGTTCCTGCCCCTCCTGCTGTGCCCGGGTCGGCGCAGGGCTCGCACGGCGGGCCTGGCCATGGTGCTGTCACCACGCTGCAGTGTGTCACCAATCTAATCAGATCTCACGCTCCAGGGAGCAATTCTGCAATTCTCTTCACCATGGGAAGGCGGGAGATGCCTGTGCCGGCCGCGCACGTGGCTCCCCGCCCAGCGGGGCTCCGAGGGCACGGCTGCCAATGCTGGGCAAGCACCTGCTGGGCTGGGCTCTGCCCTCAGCCAGGAGCCACTGCTGGGCCATCCCAGAGTGGCCACAGGGACATGGCTCCCAGGAGGATTTCTTGTCTCCTTCACCTCGTCCATCTTGTCAGTGGTACTGATATCCCATCCCATCCCATCCCATCCCATCCCATCCCATCCCATCCCATCCCATCCCATCCCATCCCATCCCATCCCATCCCATCCCATCCCATCCCATCCCATCCCATCCCATCCCATCCCCTCTGTTTTCTTCCTTGCCATGCCACCTCATCTCATTCCATCTCCTCCCTTCTGTCCCATCCCATCCAATCTGATTCCCCATTTTATCCCATTCCATTCTGATTCCCCATTTTATCCTGTTCCATTCTATCCCTGCTTTTGTCTTGTGTCCTTTCATGCCATGCCATGCCATGCCATGTGTTCCATGCCCTTTGTTTTAGTCCTTACCATGTCATCCCATCCCATCTCTTCTGTTTTATTCTGTCCCATCCTTCCCTCTCTGATCCCATTCCAGCCAACGCCATTCTCTTTGTCCAGTCCCAATGGTACTCTCCCATCCCATCCCATCCCATCCCATCCCAGCCCATCCCAGCCCATCCCATCCCTTCCTGGCCATATCATGCTTGTCCTGTCCAATCCCATCCTCCCTCCAGCAACAGCTCTGTCACTGTCTGCATCTCCCAGTGACCAGTCCTGTGCAATCCTCTGGGCCTGACCAGTTCCCCTCAGTCACCTGTTTCTTTTCCATCCCAACCCCATTCCTGTTGGGTGCATGTCCCACTGTGCCAGCCATGCCAGAGGCAGGAGTGGCAGAGCAGAGCCAGGACACCGTCCCTTGGCTGTCCCACAGCTCACACCCACTCTCATGTTGGGAATGAAGGCTGCCAGGATCCAATCTCTGCTCTCTTGGGACCCGGGGCAGGACCCAAGGGAGGAGCCTGAGCTGTGTCTATAGAGTTTGGGCTGGATGCCAGAAAAGGTTCTTTCCCCAGAGGATGATTGGGCACTGAACAGGCTCCCCTGGGAATGGCTACGGCTGCCAGGGCTCCAGAAGTCTTTGGACAATGCTCTCAGGCACGGGGTGGGATTGCTGTGTTGTCCTGTGCAGGGACAGGAATTGGACTCAATGATCATTGTGGTCCCTTCCAAGTCAGGATATTCCATGTTTCTGTGACCTCAGGGTGAGCCACTCCCAGAGGATCTTTCTGGCATGAATCCCCCTTTTCTCTACAGCTCCTGTCCCATGTGTCTGCCTCCTCCTTGGGTCATTTTGCATGTACCCACCTCAAGTCATGGACAATGTCCAACAGAGGCTGATTTACCTCAAATTAAGTGGCCAGGGTCTGATTGTGAACTGCTTGGAGTGCAGTCCCAGCCCTGGAGAAGCCCTTGTAGGTGCTGGGCTACCTTTGGGGTTTTTGCAGTAACTGAGGGAAAGCATCCAGACCTGCCCTTGACTCAGCCATTTTATAGCATCTCCTGAGCTCAGTGAAGCTGGCACTAAACCTTGGTCGCTTTGATCATGACAAATAGGAGCTGGAGAGCCAAATTCAGCACAGAGTCACTGCCTGCCTGTGGAGCTGCTGCTTTTCCTGGTTTTGGATGTTGATTTGGTGTGTGGCTGGTGGCTCTGCCACCCACACTGGCCAGGATGGTGCTCTGTGAAACCAGAGGAGCCTTGGGATGCTGGTGGGACTGGTCCTGCCCGTGTCTTCATTCACCTCTGTGGAAGGAGCTGGCCTGGGGGATGCTGAGGATTGGTGTATGGGAATCCCCGCGTGTTAACTGATGGCAGAGCTTGTGCTTTTCATTCACTGATTGCATTTCCTGGGCAGGAAGATACAGTGGGGTGGGTAATTGTGTGTGGGGTCCCAGAGTTGCTGTCCTGTTTTTGGTGGGTGGACATGGGTGCACGAGCCTTTGTGAGGGCACTGGTGGCCCAGGACATGCAGCTTCTGGCCTGCTCAGCCATGCCTGCCCCTTCAGGAGCTCAGCTGGCTTTGTGGCCGAGTGCAGGGCAGGGGACACTGCGTGGGGCTGGGAGCCCCACTGAAGAACGGCCCAGGTCGGTGTTTCCCAGCCCCGGGGCTGAAGGAGCCATACCCGAGGGCATGGAGCTCTCCAGGCATCAGCATGAGGTCTGTAGGTCTTCTGGAAACACAGAAAAGCTGGGATGTCTGCCTGGGGGGTGCTGGCAATTCTGGGGCGGTGTGAGCCCTGTTCCTGCTGCACCAGCACAGCTGCATCCCCAAAGAGCCACCCTCGGGGGGATATGAGAGCCCCGAGCCCCGGGGGGCTGCAGCGCACCCGGCACGGGCGGGGGATGGGGCTGGGGGGATGCGGGTGATGGGATGGGGCTGGGGGGATGCGGGTGATGGGATGGGGCTGGGGGGATGCGGGTGATGGGATGGGGCTGGGGGGATGCGGGTGATGGGATGGGGCTGGGGCTGGGGCGGTGGGATGGGGCTGGGGGGATGCGGGTGATGGGATGGGGCTGGGGGGATGCGGCGGGGGGATGCGGCGGGGGGAGCTGCCATCCGCTCCCCGCTCCCTCTGTGCCTCGCTCTACTTGCCGCGCTCCCCAAGCTCCCTTCCCTTCCCCTCCGCTGCCTTTTATGCAGCTCGCCCAAGGCTCCAGGGCCTGGGGATCTTTCCAGGCTTCCCCAGCTGGGGTTTGGCAGCTCTAATTTTAGGCACTTCGCAGTTTTGCTTTCTCGCTGCTCGGTTGAGGAAAAGCGCTTGTGCAGGGAGGCGAGCCTGGCCCTTCCCCACCACTGCTGGCTTTTTCTTTGTCTCTCTTTCCGGCTCGCTCCCGCCTGGTGCCGGCTGCTCCGAGATGAGATGCCGGTGGACATTAATAAACCCCTTTTAAAAGCTGGAGCTCTTGCAGGGGTGCAGAGTGGGGATCCACGTTGAGTTAGGGCCCCTCCAGACCGGCTGCTGCCTGCAGTGATGGTCTCCAGACCGTGATGTGACACCCCATTCCCCCACAAAATCACTGGGAAGGGCTCTGGTCCAGACTGGGAGGCTGCAGGCTCGGAGGAGAACCCAGCCAAGGACATCAGGCTGTCACCCAGCACCTTTCAGTCCTAATGAATCTCTGGGAAGAAGTTAAAGAATGCTTTGATGCAGGAAACCCCAAAACTAAACGTGGATTAAAAAAAAAAAAAAAAAAAAAAAAAAAAAGTCATCAGATCAATCCATGCACAGAAAACCCAGCAAGAGCTAATCCAGCCCTCAGGTCCCTGTTGGCAGCCTGTTAGAGCTGCTGCAGGATGTGACCCTGGACCTGGTCAGCCTGGGGCTGAGGCAGGACAGCTGGTGAGTTCTAATTCCAAATCCTAGCTAAGGACAGCCCTGTGGGACACGGGATTTTACCCAAAGTCCTTGTTATGCAATTTAGGCACAAAAGTGGAACATCCCCCTCCTCACATCCTCAGGGATAGTATCTTCTGGGGAAGACAAGGAGAATTTTTTCCCAAGGAAGCAAAAATCAGGTGAGGAGGTGGGAGCAGCTGGGAGAGCAGGATGGGCTTAGTGGGATGGATCCTTCCCACGCAGGGGACGCGCTTGGATTTTGTCCATTGTACCCAATGAGCTTTCGTCCTCGGAAGGGGAATGACTGGGGCTGGAGCTGTCTAACTGGATTGTGAGCTGCCTACTCCTGAAAGGGCTCTGCATCCCATTATCCATAAACCTGTTCATGGCACATGGCTAATTCAGGCAATTTCCGACACGTTCGTGCTGCCGGCATAAGAACCAGCCCCTCGGCCTCAGCCGGGCCGGAGCCCCGTGCCATGGCAGCGATTTGCAAATCAGGCTCCGGCCGGGGCTGCGGCACCGCGGAGGGCTCGGGGTGCCCGCGTGCCCTCCTGCTGTCGGAGGTGGGCTGGCAGGGTCCCCAGGGAAGCACTGCCCCGCAGGTGATAGGGAGCTTAACTGCGCCCTGGCACGCTGGCACCCCTCTTGTCGCAGGTCTGCAGGACGTACATCCAGCGTTATCAGAGGCCGCAGCGCCGGCGAGGGGCCCAGCTGGCTGCCCTCGCCCTCTGCGCTCCCATCGCTCACTGGAGCTGTGGGGGGACGCGGCTCCGGCTCTGCTTGGCTGCCAGATGATTTCTGGGCACGGCCGCAGCCGGGCGCGGCAGGGAGTGCCGGGGGTGCCGGGGGGGCACCGGCAGCTGCGGGCCGGGACCCTTCCCGCTGTGTCCTTCCCCGCTGTGCCCTTCCCCGCTGTGCCCTCCCCCGTGCCGTCCCCACGGAGCCGTGGCTCGGCCGCCGCTGCCCCCGCCGCGCTCCCCCTCGCCGCCGCCGGCTGTGAGCGCGGTGCGTCATCCGCCGCTCCGCTAATTCGGGGGCAACTATTCTGCGCCTGCCACGATCACGCCATGCAGCGCCAGGGCCCCCGCGCTGCCCGGCCCCGAGATCCCCCTCCCACCTGGCCCGCTTCCCCCCGCTCCCGTATCCAGGGAGAGGGATCAGCGGCGGGCGGGGGCAGCGGGGCTCTGACGCAGGGCTCGCACCGCCGCTAATCGCGGCTCCGGCCCCCTCGCCCCCGCCGGCACGGCCGCGCTGACCCCGCGCACGCAGGGTCAGGGACCCGGGGCTGCTTCGGGCTGAGCGCGGCTGTCACG
Source organism: Muscicapa striata striata (assembly GCA_030060385.1). NCBI lineage: Eukaryota > Metazoa > Chordata > Aves > Passeriformes > Muscicapidae > Muscicapa > Muscicapa striata. Next base: position 4,396,977 of record JAREIS010000050.1, on the reverse strand, counting down.
CTCCCCCGGCAGGCGCGGTGCAGCTGCCGCTCGCCGGGAGCCGCGGGGGCTGCTCGGGGGTGAAGCTGCTCCGCAGACAGCCCGAAGCCGGTGGGCTCCTGGGGGGATGGCAGCCAGGCACAGCACGGGGTTTGTCCCGGGGGAAGGGGGGTGAAGGGCTGTGCCCGCTCCAGGGTGCCCTGTCCGTGTCCCACACGAGGGCTGGGAACATCTGTCGGGATGAAGCACGCACCCGGCAGGATTGACAGGGATCGCCGTGCTCGGATGAGCTGCGGGCGAGCTGGGAGGGGCGAGCTGGGCGCGCCCCCCGCGCCGGCTCCACGGCGGATCTGTGGGTGCCCAGGCTGGATGCGCGGGTGGGGTCCCGTGCTCTTTGGAGAAGGTGCCTCTATGGGAGCTGCCTCGGGGCGAGCTGTTCAAGCAGAGCTTTTCCTTCTGGAAACCCCCACACTCTGCGCTCCCGACACGGCTGGCGAGCTGCTGGTGCCGGCAGGGCTGGCACAAGGGCAGTGGCGGTGGGGGCATTGTCCCCAGGTGGGCACAGAGCTGCGTGTCCCCGGGCTTTGCGTGCGAGGCTGTGCTGGGCACTGCAGCTGACAGTCACACACACACGGAGCTGCAGTGAATCCCACCAGCACGCCTGCAAGCTGGGCTTGATTTTCATAAACCTTCCTGAGCTCAGACTGGATCTGGAGTTGTCCTGCATGGATGGACATGGGAAAGCCAGCTCGTGTGGACAGGCACGCTTTGTGAGGTTATGTATCCCCATCCTTCCTTCCTTCCAGCTGGGGGCAGGATCAGAGGAGCCAGAAAGGAAGGAGGAGGCTTGGAGGCATTCCTATTCCTGGTGGAACCTCAAGAAACATCCCTAAAGCACCCACAGTCCCTGAGGATACAGGTGGGGGGAAGCACATCCCCTTCCTCCAACACACTGGGGATGCAGCACCTTCTCCACGGCGTAAAATGGAGCAGGATGTGGAGGGAAGAATGGCTTTGAACAGTCAATTTCCATCGCTGAAAGCTGACAAGTTTAAAACAGCTAATGTGCCCCGCAAGATGAGGCCTTGGGAGATTTACAGCTCTGCTCGGCTGACTGCTCCCATACGGTGTGCATGTCAGCCAGGGAGCCTTTTAAAGAACCAAGATAAAGCTGCAGCAGGGCCGCATTGCCCACCAAATGGATGGCAGAGAGAGAGGAGAGGAAGGAGAGGGGTTTCTCTGTGTGTTTTTTTCCCATCAGGCAGGTGCTGAGCTCATGTCCCCTTCTGCAGCCACCACCATGGAGTTACTCCAGGTCAAGGTCATAGCAGACCTCTTGGAGCAAAGTTTGCCTAAGCTGGTGCAGGAGGAGGTTTGTAAAATTCAGTAGGAGCCATCAGGAGTCCATTGGGGTGGGTGTCAGCAGATGTGGAGGTCTCTCAGGGATTGTTGTATGGTGTCCATGGAGTGAGGAAGCCCTGGGGATGGGCAAGAGCCAGCCTGAGCCCTCTGCTGCAGGCTGAAGGCTGGTGCTGGGCTGGGTGGGATGGTGGGGAACAGCTTCCTGGGTGGGTCAAGTGAGAATGTTGGGTTTTAGCAGAACCCCAGCTGGGATCAGCATCCCTTGGAGAGCTCACACAACATTCAGGAGCTGCTGCAAAGTCCCTGAGTGCTGCTGCCTGTCAGCTTTCTGTGCCACATCAAAGCCCAGCTGGGATGCTGGGGGCTCCCTAGGGCAGTTGGCTCCTCACTCTGACCTCTCTGTCCCTCTGAGTCCTGTGCTGCAGCCAGCAGCACTGTGTGCATGAGCAGACTCATGACCAGCACCGAGTTTGGTGGGGTGTCAGCTGGCCAGGGCTGTGGCCAGGGGACCTTGGGCACATGGAGTGTCATGGGACCTGCTGCCCATCCCCGGCATACTTGTGGTGTCGGCAGCATGGGAGCCGTGTCCCTCTGCCTGCTCTGCCTGGCACAGACATCAGCACAGGATGTCAGGAGGCAATCCACCTTCCTCCAGGTCACCAGGAGCACCAGGCTGGAGGCATCATGTCCTGAGAGCACCTCTGCCTCTCGCGCTGCCTGAGATGGAGGCGCTGCTGGCAGGGGATGGCAGTGATCCCCATTTCCCAGACTGGGCAGGCTGCTGCTCTGGGACACCCACATGTGCTGGACTAACAGTACTTACAGTCCCTCTGCTCTCCACAGCCCAGCTTGGGTCTTTGTGTATGGCAAAGATGCAGCCACCTCAGCAGGCTGCTATCTGAGGATGGTGAAGCTCAAAGCAGAGGTCCTCCATCCACTAAACCCAGACCAAACCATCCAGGCAGACTTTTTTTTTGCCTCCATTTGCTGGTCTGTCAGCCAGAAGGTCAGTCTGCTGAGGGGACTGGGGATGGGGGAGCTGGCACCCTTGTCTTTGCACGATGCTTCCTGCAGACACCTGCAGGTACCCAGGATTGCTGCTGGGGCTGGAGGTTTGGGTAAGGAGACCTTCCCACAGCCTGAGGATGATTCTCCTGTGTTCCCAACTCCTCAAAAGCAGAGCTCACTTCCCTGCCTTGGCTGGATGGTGGACAAAGAGCCAGTGTGACCTGGCCCTGTTGGGGCTGGAAAATGCTCTCCAGGCTGGTTTGGGGCTCAGTGGGAGAGCAGCTGTGGCTGCCCTGTGGTGGGAGATGCCAGCCAGGTGGCTGGGGGTCAGCTCCTCATCCCACCCAGGGGAAACAAGGGCAGAGGAGTCTCTTGAAGGTTGGGGTATCAAGAAGTGCTCTCCACTGTTTCTGCCTGACCTCTGCCCAGCTTTACTACCCCAGAGGCCAGGTGACCCCCAGCTCCTCTGCACCGGGAGGAATTTTCCATCCCAGCACCTAACTGATGCTGCTCCTGGCAGTGGGGCTGGGGTGTGAGGGCTGGTGGAAGCTCCCTGCACCCTCAGTGCCATGGCCTCGATGCACCAGGAGCTGGAGAAGCAGCCCCACCCTGGCACCAGCACCTGGCACGTCTCTGGCTCCTGCAGTTCCTGATGCAGAGGAGTGGGATGAGGTGGATCCACTGGGGAGGACAAAGCTATCAGGTCCCCTCTGCTCCTCTCCCTCATAGCAGCAGCCCCAGTGGTGGGCTCTGAACAACACCCAGGCCAGTTGCCAGCCCTGACATTGGGGAGAGGAAATATCCTCACTGCTGTGCCATGCTTGCACCTCCTCTGACCCCCTGCCCTCCTGGGAGCAGAGAGCCCTCTGCCCACCTGGGGGAAGAAGCAGCTGCTCCCTGGCCCAGGCTGAGAGCCTTGCTGGACGCTGGCAGCAGACCCAGTGCTGGGGCTGGGGCCGGCTCAGGGACACACATCTACCCCTGCCTGGCCCAGGGAGTGGCCCCACGGCTCCGTTCATGCCCTGCCCGCGTTCCGGTGGCTGCCTGCTCTCCTGGTGAGGTGCCCAGCCCGGCCCAGCTCCGGGGGCGGAGGAAGAAGCCTCCCCTTATCTCCTTTCCCTTTGTGCAAACACACGAGCCCTCCCGGAGCCGCCGTGCGCTGCCGCCAGCCGGGAAGCCGCAAAGGCGGGGAGGTTGCCCAGCTTCTGTCTCCTTCCCAGCAGGTGTGGCTGGCCCTGCCAGGCAGATGGCTCCGCGCCTGGCAGAGCCGGCGCCGGCGCCAGGAGCAGCTGGCTCCATCCGCAGCGGGCCAAGAGCGGGGATGTGAGCAGAGCGGGGAGCTCACGGCAGCGAACCAGGCACTGACCTCCCCTGGCAGGCTCGGGCTGGGCAGGGCACCTCGGGCTCTGCACTCATGTGGGGTGTGCTGCCAGCTCCTGCCAGCTCCTGCATCCCGTGGGGACCCAGGGAGAGGGGTTGGCAGGGATCAGCAGTGCCCTGGAGGGGACAGGTGCCTCTTGGGACAGCCCCAAAGCCCAGGGCTGATGCAGGAACCTCCAGAACACCTTTGCTCCACTGAGATCTGCCAGTCAGACAGCAGGGCCTCTGCTGCACCCTGGAGCAGCTGGGGCTTGGAGCTGAAGAACCCCAGGGTGGCCCCTGCTCTGTGCCATCAGCCCCCATCCCAGTTTTGCTCCTTGCTGCCTGGGCTAATGATCTGCTGGGCAATCAACAGACCAGTTGGAAACCCTGTTAGAGCCTGGCCAGGCACTACCTTGTTATTTCTATCCAGCCAAGTGGGGGAAACAGCCCTTTTTCATCCACTGACAGTCACTGTGCTGTTGTGCAGCTCCTGGCACAGCAGGACAGGCTGAACCAACCCTCAAAAATCAGGATGGAGACAGAAAATGCCGCTCCCAGCCTCCAGGCTGTTCTCTACTGCAGAAGGGGAGCAGCCCATGGTTTTTTTCACGATGGCAGCAATAAGGGGACTGCAGAGGCCCTTGTGCTGTGCTGGCCAGCTGTGCCCATAAGGGATCAGCACAGCAGCCTCACGCTGCACAGCACAGTCTCATTTTCTGTGCAGTTATTAATTCCTCTGTTTGCCTGGCTCTGAGTGGAGGCAGAGAGCAAAAGCAATGAAACCCACCAGGACTGATGGCCCAGGAGCTCAGTGCAGGTCCTGAGCCTGGCATTGAGGGCTGGGAGGAGCTGTTCTGGGAGCTGGCTTCCCAAGGGGCAGAGGAGAGATGGAGGGGGGATGGTTCATGGGAGCAAAGCCTCTGGGCAGGCTGCTCCCATCATCCAGGCTCCTCCATCCTCATCCTGCAGCCGGCGCTGGAAGTGGAAGTTTGAACTCATGCACGGAGCTGTTTGCTTGGTATTTCCTGCCCCCGAGAACAGGAAGCAGCAGTGAAGCCCAGGAGGGAGCTGCTCTTGGGAGAATTCCAGCCTGACACATTTTGATCCCTGCCTAGGGGAAAGGGGAAAAGCTCCACACTCTCTCCCTCACCCCTGTGCCCAGGGCTGGGAGCTGATGTGTTCAGGTTGGATGTGGATTGCACAGAAGCGTGGTGGTTGGAATGATTTTCCATTTCCCTCTCCCTTGTACCGCTCTGACCTTGTTTGCTCAGGCTCTAGGACAACCATGGAGATGCTGGAAATGTCTGCAGTGTCCACCCAGCCATCCCACGGCTGTGCTGCTCTCCAGGGACAGTCCTCTTGGCCCTGTTAACTGCAGGTCCACCCTTATCTCCCCTCCCTGCCAGACCTGGAGCAGCATCTCATCACCCTCACAAACCCCCTCCAGTTTTTGAGGACTGGGTCCATGCTGGGAACCACCAGCCCTGCTCAGAGGCTCCCTCAGCCCACCAGGGCTTGAGTGCAAAGCCTGAGGTTGTCCCCTGCCCTGTGTCACCTGGATCAGCGAGGCCCCTGCCACAGGGCTGCTGGTCATGGCCAGGGGAAGGGCATGTGGGGCTGGTGCCTGGTGCCAGGCAGGAGTTGCTCCCATCAGGACTGCCAGCGTCTGTTGCTGGCAGATCATGGCAGCAGTCTCCAAGGAACGTGAACAGCACATTATTAACAATCTTTTAAAGAGCTGCCAGTGTGTCCCAGGCCCCTGTTTATTTCTGCATATGGCCTGTCCCCTGCTGAATGCAGCATTCATGGGAGGTGTCATCTCAGCTTAAGGGGGTCTATTACTTACCCCAATCAAACTCCTGCAGTAGGTGATTCCTCCTCTGGCCAAGGACAAAATCCCACAGAAGGAGGGAATTTATCCTCTCTTTAAATCATCCCTGCTTTTGTTTTCTTCCTCCTGTGGGATGCATTTTTGCAGAGTGGATGTTGGATCAAGGGTGTCCAAGCTGGAACACATTGCTTTCTGGATCTGCTCCCAAATCACGATCTGCATGGATGCTGGGGCTGCTTCTGTGGCACCGCCCTGCCGTGCCCTGCCATGGAGAAATCTGGGGATGCACTGGCTGGGGAGGACATGGCTGGGGAGCAGGGACATGCCCAGAGAGAGATGGCATTCAGGGCTGGCACAGAGAGGGCAGGTGAAGCTAGAGAAGCCTAGAGAAGAGGAGTCTGAGGTCAGATCTCACCAGAGGCAGCTCCCAAGGGGCAGCTCCAATCTCTGCTCCCTAGGACCAGGGACAGGACCCAAGGGAATGGGGTCCAGGGGGATTTAGTCAGGATATCAGGGAAAGGTTCTTCCCCCAGAGAGTGGTCAGGCACTGAACAGGCTCCCCAGGGAATGGTCACAGCCCCAGCCAGAGCTCCAGGAGCATTTGAACAACACTCTCAGGCACAGGGTGGGTTTGTTGGGGTGTCTGTGCAGCACCAGGAGTTCAACTCGATGATTCTGATGGGTTCTTTCCAGCTCAGGATATTCCATGGTTCTAAGCTTCCATCCTCAGCTTAGCACAGGCCCACCCCAGTGGCTGTGCCCACCTGCAAGGGCACTCCAGACCCTGCCTGAAGGATGCTGAGCTCATGTGCAGAAAGCAGTGATTCCATTCTGTGGTCACAGAGGCACCAGTTGGGACCCAGACCAAGAGCTCAGGGTCTCCTGGCCTGTCTCACTTTGCAATGTCAACACCAGCCATGGGACAAAGCAGGACAGAGCAGCCTTGCCTCAGCAAGGGGAGGTTGCAGGAGTGTGTTTGGCCAGATCCTCCAAGATTGGGCTGTGTGGGTGTGTGATGTGTTTCAGAGGTGCTGGAGTCCCCAGCCCAGAGGTCCTTCCAGGGGTCCTCTGACAGGACACAAGGCTGTTTCTCTGGGCAGACATGAACCAGCTGCTCTTTGGGGCTGCTCGGCTGCCTGGTGCTGCCCTGTGTCTGAACACAGCCAGGTGACATGTGACAGACCAGGCTGGGAGAGCCAGCACCTGGGACACCTCTTTGGAGGATGCCAGTGTGGATTTTCACAGGATCCTGAATCCTTCTTCTCCTGCTCCTCCAGGGTCTCTGCCCAGGATTTTTCCTGACAGATCAACACCAAAGCAACAAGGAGTTCCCTGACTGCTCTGGGCAGCATCATGCAGTGCCTGGCACAGACCCACAGCAGTGGCAGTGGAGGCAGCAGCACACACTAGCCCTGATCAATCCATGGGAAGGGCTGGGGGCAGGGGGGGGTCAGGATTATCCCTGAATTTTTTTGGAAGTGGCAGATTCTGGGCACCTGCAGCAGACAAGACATGGGGCAGTGTGAGCAGTGTCAGACACTGGGGTTATTCCTGGGGGTGTGAGCAGAGGGTTTGGGGCAGTGTGGGCAGAGGGTTTGGGGCAGTGTGAGCAGAGGGTTTGGGGCAGCGTGAGCAGAGGGTTTGGGGCAGTGTGGGCAGAGGGTTTGGGGCAGTGTGAGCAGAGGGTTTGGGGTGATGTGAGCAGAGGGTTTGGGGCAGTGTGAGCAGAGGGTTTGGGGCAGTGTGGGCAGAGGGTTTGGGGCAGTGTGAGCAGAGGGTTTGGGGCAATGTGAGCAGAGGGTTTGGGGCAGTGTGGGCAGAGGGTTTGGGGCAGTGTGAGCAGAGGGTTTGGGGCAGTTTGAGCAGAGGGTTTGGGGCAGTGCCAGCCCCCCAGCAGCGAGCAGGGGTGCGGGCCCATGCCCCAGCAGCGGAGCCTTTCGCCATGCGCGCTTTTCCAGGAGCAGTCGCCTGGGCAACTGTGAGCGCCGAGCCAGACGAGCCATCAGGACAGGAGCCATTGTGCTCCTGCTGGCAATGGTTCCCAGCCCTTTTCCCGGGTCAGGGGGCTCCCGGGCTCACCCCATTTTGCCAGCCCAGAGATGGGCAGCGCATGGCCTTGCTCAGGGCTCCCTGAGCGTTCCAAATCCCCCCTCCAGGTGGGATGATGGGTGAGGGAGACCACAACCCTCCAGCAAGGAAAAGCTGCCAAATGCCATCTGAACTGGGAGTCCAGGTGGCAGCCCAAACCAGCACCAAGCATGGGGGATAAACCCAATTACCAAACCCTACACAGAGAGTGGGCCAGGTTTCCCTCTGCACTATTACTTGTGGTAACCATGGGTGTGTGGGTGCATGCAGGTGTGCATGTGCATGCCCAGAGCAGCAAACACTCCCCATCTCGCTGCATTTCTGCCTCCTTGTCTCTGTTTTGCTGCTGTTGCTGCCTGCCTGACACCTGTGTGCCCTGGATGAGCTGCTGCCTCGCTAATGAGCTGCAGCATCTCGCTCAGGGTCCTGCTCACTGCCGGAGCACAGGGACTCTCCAGGCTCCTGTGTTTAGCTCAGCCCCACGATTTCAATCCCTGCCAAGAGAAATGGAAGAATCTGGTGCAGCCAGGCCTGGAAAAAACAGCAAGGACAAGTCTCCGGTTAACCCTTCCCGTGCTGCTCCTGTCTCCTGCCTTCCCACGCACAGGGAGCCCTCAGGCTTCACACCCCTCCTTCCCACACCCCGTCCATCCGCGTTTCCCTACCTCTGGGGAAAAAGCAGCTTTTCTCGTGAGATTGCCCAGAATAAGCAAGGAGTGAGTATTCCCACGGCACTTGAATGCGTGCCCCCTTTGATGGTGGGAGGGCAAAGGGCAGAGATCTGGGAAAAGAAAAGAAAATCATTTAAAACAAAACAAAACAAAACAAAACAAAACAAAACAACAACCAAAAAAACAAACCCCAAAAAAAAGGAAAGAGAAGAGGAAAAAGAAATTAAAGCAATTCAAGCAGGAGCTTTCCTCAACCTCTATAACATACAGTTCACGTTTCCTGCGAGCCTGGGGCGCAGATCACATTCGACGTGAGGTGCTTTCCCCAGCCCCGGTGTAAATTCCGGAGCCTCGCATCTGCATGGCGTGATGGGAAAAAGCTTAAGAGGGGCCCGGGGAGCTGCAGAGGCGGCGGCTGAGCCTATCTGGCTACCGCAGGGGCTGTGGATGCACAGACATTCCAAGGCTATTTGTGAAGGTGAAATGGTCTGTAAAGATTCCAGGACACCATGTGGCAGGATGGTTAGCAGGGCTTCTCCTCCGGTGTTTGCACAGCGCTGCCGGGCTGGAGGGAGGCTGTGTGCGCAGAATGCCTCGCGGTGATTAGAGCATCTGCAAATTTCAGCTTAATACGCGGCATAATGAGACACGGAATATTATTAGCCTGCAGCCATCCCCCCGCCCCAGCGGCGATCTGCAGCTCGAGCTGGTTTCACCTTCCCAGCGCAGCTCGGGATGCTCGCCCCGAGCCCTCGGGCAGCTCCAGCCACCCGGGACCGCGCTCCCGCGGCAGGCACGGAGGGTTTGCACTTGGGCTTGTGCAAAATGAGGCTGTGCCATCCTCCCCCCGGCTGTGCACACCAGCCCCTGCTCCACGGGCTTCTTCTGCATCACCCTGAGCCACAGCCAGCCCGCACAGCGCTGCTGAGTGCAGCTTCAGCTCCCCGCCCCAGAGCTTGGTTCACCTCCCCAGGCCGAGAGAGCCCATCTGGTGTGTGCCACCCACCGGGAAAAGAGGTGCTGGGAGGGCTCAGGTAGTGCCAGGCTGCACAGGGAGCTGTGGCACTGCTGGGAACAACGAGCATGGTTTTGTTCAAGGGGGAGTGACACACACATGGGGTGATCCTTGGCGAGAAGGGGCGTGTGGGGATGCTGGGCCTGCTGGCAGTGGGTGTGCACACAGATCCAGGCATCTCTGGGCTCTCCCCTCCATCCCACCCTGTACCCCCAGCTCACACAGATCCAGGCACCTCTGGGCTCTCCCCTCCATCCCACCCTGTACCCCCAGCTCACACAGATCCATGCACCTCTGGGCTCTCCCCTCCATCCCACCCTGTACCCCCAGCTCACACAGATCCATGCCAGCTCTGGGCTCTCCCCTCCATCCCACTGCCTGTACCCCCAGCTCACACAGATCCATGCACCTCTGAGCTCTCCCCTCCATCCCACTGCCTGTACCCCCAGCTCACACAGATCCATGCACCTCTGGGCTCTCCCCTCCATCCCACCCTGTACCCCCAGCTCACACAGATCCATGCCAGCTCTGGGCTCTCCCTTCCATCCCACCCTGTACCTCCAGCTCACACAGATCCATGCCAGCTCTGAGCTCTCCCCTCCATCCCACCCTGTACCCCCAGCTCACACAGATCCATGCACCTCTGGGCTCTCCCCTCCATCCCACCCTGTACCCCCAGCTCACACAGATCCATGCCAGCTCTGAGCTCTCCCCTCCATCCCACCCTGTACCCCCAGCTCACACAGATCCATGCCAGCTCTGGGCTCTCCCCTCCATCCCACCCTGTACCCCCAGATCACACAGATCCATGCCAGCTCTGAGCTCTCCCCTCCATCCCATGGCCTGGCAGGACCCTGTAACCCCAGCTCACACAGATCCTGGTGCACTGCCTAATGTCTCTTGTTTTCTGGCAGCCAGGAATGTCCCAAATAATGCCACTCTGAGCTGCTGGGCAGTGGCAGAAGGCTGACATGGTGGGGTTGGTGGGGTCCTGTGCTTGGTGTGAAGCTCAGGGAAATAAATCCCTGGTGTGAGTCTGCATTCAGACAGGAGCAGCTCAATGACTGCCCAGGGACTGGGGGCAGCACCAGCCTGGGGTGATGGTGAGAAGAGTGAGGCTGTGGGGGGTGTGTGGGGAGCACAGGGTGGGCAATCCCTGTGCCTGGTGAGTGCATGTATGTGTGTGTTCACATGTACAGAGGTGCATGGGATGTGTGTGTGTGTAAGTTGTGTGCAGGACACTGTACTCTGGAAATGTGTGTGTGTGTGTGTGTGTGTGTGTGTGTGTGTGTGTGTGTGTTCACAGGCTGTGTGACAGTGATTGTACCCATGTCAGGGACAGTGCATGGACCTGTGCAGGCTGCAGGCAGGTGTGACAGGATATCTGTGGGGTCTCTGTGTGTGCTGAGGCTTGTGCCACATACAGACAGACACCAGGTCCAACCCCTGCTCCATGGCCTTGCTGTCACCAAGGACACGTGTGAGGGACAGGAGGTCATGTCCCTGGAGCTGCTTCCTTTTTCCTGGCAGTGACAGCACAGGACAGGGCTGGCTCTGCTGCCCTGGGGCTTCCCCCACCCTGCAGCCTCTCCCTCCACCCTGTGCTGACCCTCACGGCTGCATGACCTTGTTGCTGCCACTGAGTGGAACCTTCCCGAGTTTTGCCTGGGCTGTTTCTCAGTGACATCAGCTCCCCTGCCTGCTTCAAAGCTGGCATTTGCTGCCATAGGTATGACAGTGACATCTATAGCTGGGGGCTTCCCCCTCTCCGAAATGCTTGGAGCTGCTTGAATCCCTGTCCCTCATGCTCAGCCTTTACCCTACTGTGGGTAGATTTTCATGAAGCAAAGTCCAGGGAAGGCATCACCACAGCAAAGCTGTTCTGGACATTGTTAAACTAACACTAACTGCCACCATGGTTAATCTGTACCAAGGTCAAATTCACAAATCGGCAGCTTCGGTTCCAGACTGAAATTAGATCATCAATTAATTAAATCATCACTTTGATACAGAAAGAAAACTGGAGAGGACCCAGTCTTCATAAATCCTGCAGAAGCCTCTGAGAAAGTGGCTCTCTATTTTATTTGGAAGAATTTGAGTGAAGAAATTCAGATCCATAGTGTGATAGTGAGAACAACTTATCACCCACTGCCTAAGCCATAACCCCCGAGCTGAGCTGGGCACTCATGTCCATCATGCCCCCAGCAGATGTTACAGCTCAGCATTAACCTCTGCTTCAATAACCAGGGGTTTGAGGCTTCCCATATACCAGGATTGACTGATGACTATTTCAAGTTTCTTAGGACTTTGAAACCCAAACTCCACTTTAATTTTATGAGTAATTTTATGGGACAATCTTTAGGGCTGTGAAAGCTGGAAACTTCTCCTTCAGGTGCCTTGACCTTATGGCTGCTCATCCACCCATGCAGGAGCCCCTCTCCACTTTCATCTGATCACCCTTGAATTCAGAGCTATAAAAAGGATGGGCTGTCTCCCAGCTAATAAAAATAGGAAAAAAGGGAGAGGCAAAGCTAAAGATAAAGGTGTCGTGAGCCCTCCCCTCCTGCAGTCTTTGGAAAGTCCTGGAGCAGGGAGTGACTGAATCAGCAAGCAGGTGGTGAAGTCCTCCAGGCATGGAGCTGCTCACTGCTGGCTGCCCAGGGCACAGAGCCTGCTCACTCCCCGGTGGGATGGGATGCAGGGCTTGCAGGGCGGGTGGTGCAGGGCTCCTGAGTCAGGGACAGCTTAATAGGGTCTTCATCACTATGGGCTATGTGTGGGCTAAAGCAAGACCAGGCTCCTGGCCTGAGTCACTCCTGAATTCCCAAGCTCCAGCTCTGCTGGGGTCTTGGGGTCTCCTCCCATGCAGTTAAGAGTGTGTATCCATGTGCTTCTCCATGTACCTACAAGCAAAGGATGCTGAACTGGGAGAAAATGCAGATACAGTGCAAATGGAAGCAGAGCAAGTCTTGGCTCCAGCCACAAGGGAGGCTTTAATCTGTTTAATCTGTTCTTCATCTTCTAGAACTGATGTTCACACATCAGGGTGACTCAATTCAGTGCCAGGTACAGCACTACAGAGTGGGGGCTTGTCCCCCTCTGGCAGTCACCAGGACCTGGCACAGGCACCTCTGGGTCTTGCTTGCTCCCAGATAACCAATTCCAGCATCATTTCCCCATCTCTGGCATCTATGAGCAGACATGGATTGCATTCCTCAGTCTTTGCTCATCCTTTTCAGTTAACTCCAGCACTACATCCACTGACAAGTCACATCCAACTTCTCCTCCACCTGCCCAAGAAGGAACCTTCAAATGCAAACACTCCCTTCGCCCCAAACCTGCTCTCACAGAGGGGCCTGGCAACGTCTCTGACAACAACCAGCAACGTGTCATTTGTTTTTATTACTCTAGGAGGGCAAGCTGCTGTGCGTGACCAAGGAAACCGAGAGCAGGCTGCCCTTGTGAACTTGCTGAGTGCCTGATGGAGATGGGGAGGAGAAGAGAGCTGGGGGAGTAGGAACAGCATTTCTTCTCTGCTGCTTGTTGGCTGAGGGGAGATTGATTGGCCGTGCTGGTGATAGTATAGCACACGTCAAGGTAGGCTCGAATCGTGGTGAGCACTAGAAAACCACCAGCAGTGGGGATGAACCTAATGTGAGGGAAGACATATGGGGTGGGTGCAGGTTTTGTGCTAGCTGGGGAGTGGTGTGGCTCCCTGTGGCAGGGAAGGGAGAGGAGATGAATCTGGCATGGAGCAGAGGCGTGTGATGGCACTGGCTGGTCTTAATAGAGCAGGGCTGGCCTCATTCTGCCTCCCTTTTGATGGCTCCAGCATTTACAGCCAGTGTTAGAGAGAAAAGGATGCTCCTAGGATGCAATTCACCTCCCCAAATCAGCCGAGAGGTGTGTCCAGAGGTTACCTCACAGGTGGAGGCTCCCTCCCTTGCCAGCTGAAGCCCTGCCCAGAAGAGGAGATGCTCCCAGGCAAAGGACAGGCCTAGGAAAGGGCCTGAAGAGCAGGGGGCTGGCTGGGAGGCACATCAGGGACGGTGATGGGACATGGGAAAACACCACGGTAGTGGCTCAAAGCCTGAGCAAGTGGCTGGGGGTGGCTGCTTGGTGCCATGCACACTGTGGAGGGATGGCAGAGGAAGAATCAAGGTAAGGGGCTGTGAAGAGAAGAGCTGGAGGTGTTTTATGGTAACATAAAGCCGGTTTGGTTACCAACAGTTCAGTTTTGTGTGATGGTGATGGTTCCAGTGCTATTTCCCACTGACAGATATTCAAACCAGAGTAATTTCCACAAAGAACATGGAAATTATTTTTTTGATAATTCTTTTCTTTAGAAAGCCTCAAAAATTTGCCTCGCAATTCACTTAAATTTGATGCTTCCAATCTTCAATTTCCCAAAACTGAGAGGAAACCGTTCAGTTTAAGGGGGAAGGTTAATGCAGCAGCATTTCCCTGCCGCTGACCTCCACGGTCTGAATTTCACCACATCCGAGACCGAGCGCACAGCAAGGCAGCGGCGGAGGAAGAAGCTGGGGTGTTGAGGAAGCCAAGGGCTGGTGCAGGCCGGTCCGGGAGCTCCTGCCGGGGCGAGCAGTGGCCGGGACCCGCACGGCACAGCCGGTCCCTCCGCCTGCCCCGCAGCCTCCTCTGGCAACGCCTTGCGCAGGCTATTTTTATGCTGTGTGAAAAAGCGAGTCCTTCTGCGAGCTGGGGGAATGCGTCGTGGAGAGGGAAAGTGAATTAGTGAAGGTCACAGGCGGAATGTGGCTCTGCGCGCCGCTGGGGATGGAGGGCGGGCTGGGACACACTGGGCTGGCTGGGGAATGGCTGTGGAGCAGCTCCACGTTCCACCTCTGCCTTCCCGGGAACATCCCGGCTCCGTGGCCCTGCCAGGAGCAGGCTGAGCGCTCCTGCGCTGCTCGCGGGTGCTGCTGGAGCATCAGCCGCTCCACGGGCTGGAACCGGGGTTTACACACGGCATAAAAAGTAATGATCGCGCTCTCCCGCTAAATCACACGCAGCCGGGCTGGACGTGGAAGCCGCTCTGGTCCGCAGCAGCAAAAGGTTCGTACAAGAGAGAGCACAAATAGCCTTTTTTTCCTGCTGGAATCATGAGGGGAGCAGTGCCCAGCACCACGGACCAAACATGGCCAAAAACCACAGCCATTTCTGCGGCATCCCTCTCCCCACGCTTTCCCCGCTCCCTCTAAAGCCGTGGTTTTCCTGAGAACAGCAGGGAAAGGTGAACACAGATGATGCCCTGCCCGCACATCCCTGTCGGCAAACGGGAATTCGGGATCTGGACCACGCTTGGGCTTTCCTCGCTTGGTTCAGCCAAGTGCGAAGTTGGCCGTGGTGCTCCTCCCCTTGGCGCGGGGCTCGGAGCGGGGATGGAGCCGGCAAGGGGAGCGCGGATCTCCCCGCGCCGCTCCCGCTCCGTCCCGTTCCGCGGGGAGCCGCAGCCTCCGCTCCTGCGGGACGCCGGAGGCACCGCTCCCATCACTTTCCCATCTCGGAGCAGATTTATGAGCCTCCCAAAAGCTCTCCTGCAGCCCTCCAGGAAGGCTGGGGCTGGGGGCTGGCGGGGGGGGGGCTGTTTGCAGGGAATTGTGAATCTACTTTCTTACACGGCTGCGTACCACTGTGCAACGGTAATCCCCTGAGCAGGGTGAAACGGAGGCCTAGCTACCATGACCTCCTCTGTAGGTTTCCATGGATACCATGTACTATAAATAAAAAAAGGAATTTCAAACCAGTTTTCAATCCTGCTTAGTGGGAATAGGAAACCTCTTTTGAATTTAGTTTCCTATCTCACCTTACGGGGGTTATTTTGCAGCCTGTTTGAAACAAATAATTACCCCTTCAGCCAGGAAATTACCACCAATCTTACCTATTTACTTCCAAACACTCGGCTAATTAGCACATTGGGGAGAGCTGCCTATTTGCACGCTGGAGATGGGAGGCTTAGTGTCTTTATTTTGGTGGTGCTGGGAGAAAGGACGCGGGGCCAAGGGTCAGCGAGGGGCGTCAGAGCCCTCCCAAAAAAAAAAAAAAAAAAAAATAAAGAGAGCAGGAGAGCTGTAAAACTCGAAACGCCGAGATGCCGTGTGAATTAGCGTGCGAGAAGCCCCGGCAAAAAAGGGAATATTACATCTGCATCCTTTTGCAATGAATCAGAGTCATGCTGCAGATTTTGTCTGGCATACTGGGTCTCTGGAGGATAGAAAATAATTTGGTCGCAGCAGTGGGAGGTGTGTGTGCGTGGAGAAGGGAGTTGCTTTCCAACAGCCTGCTGTGGTGAGAACATGCCTGACACTTCATTCCTTTCCAGTTAATGCAGCGAGGCCGGGAGGAAACTTAACCCTCTAATTGCTAAAGTGTACCGGGGACTTGGGAAAGTCCTTGGAAAGCAAGCGGGGCTCCCGAGGTGGGTCTCCCCTGGCCCGGCACTGCTGGCAGACAGCTGAGGGATTTGCCCAAATGGCCGGTGGTGGGGGCAGGGGAAATGCTAATTCGAAACAGGCGCTGGCGAGCGGGGCCGGAGGACAGAGAGGTTGTGTTTGTCAGACCTCTGGGCTGGCAATGGGCCGGCCCAGTGCAGCCCGTCACAATGCTGGGTCTGAGCCAGCTGGACACGTGGTGGCTCGCAGAGGGGTCTCACGGTCTGCAGTTCCCAAATGGTTCTGCTGCCCGAGCTCAGCGCCGTCGCTCCGTGATCCCGGCACTGAAAAACCCCATTTCCATTTTTTTCCATCACCACACCCATGTTATGTCCCCCTAGCTCCCTACGTGGCTCCCGCTGCTGTGGCCGCCCAGCAGAGCCCTCATGGCGTGGTCCTGGCAGGGTGACCCACAACTGCCACCGGACAAGGGAGGGAGGGCAGCTGAAGGATCCGTGGGCACAGGCTGGGCACTGCCATCTGCTGCAGCCCTGTCCCTCTGAGGCTGGTGGGGCTCTGCTCCTCTCTCCTGTCCCTCAGTGGTCTCTGGGGCTGTCCCCAGCAAGCACAGCTCCCTGTGTGAACCAGCTACTAGGGGGAACCTGTCCCTTCAGGTGACCTTTGATCACAAAGCACTGGGACCGAGAGAGCATACACTCCCACAGCTGAAGAGGAGGAGGGGTGCACAAAGCACCTGGGGCTCAGCCAGAGCCTCGTGTGCAATAGGGGTAAGTTCTACTCAAAGCTTGTCCATAATGTTTCATAGCACAGGATGATCATGGGCATCTGACTTGGAGCCTGTTCAGTGCTGCCCTCCTAAAGCTCCTTATTAGCATTTCCAGGACATTGATGTTGAGCTCGGGTATACGGGAAGGCACTCATAAGTTACAGAGCATCAATAGATCAACATTAGAGAAGGGCCCATTTAAGCTTAATATCAGAGGCTGTGTTTTTCTGGAGTCAGGTGTCTCGTTCCCATTGAAATTCAACAGGAGTTGGAGTCTGCTCCCAGGGCTTCTCTGAAAGTCCCAGACTTAATTAGTATTTATCTTAATTAGGGGGATGTTACCTGCTCTGGGAACCTCATGCTATCTGCTGTATTCATTCCCACAGCATCCTGGGAAAGGGCTCCCAGCCCTTTTTGCAGTAGGGGACTGAGACACACGGTGCTGCTGCTGCCAGCTTGCCGCTCAGCAGGGAGCTGAAAGCATCTTCTGGGGGGCTCAGAGGGTCACAGCACTGCCCCCCTCCCTTTCTGGGTCATGTTCTCTTGGGAGACCAGGTGAGAACACATAGGAGACCAGAGGGAGGTCACTTGATGGGGTGCAGCAGGAGGATGCTGAGCCCCCTTCGCCTGCCTGGCCTCAGGGAGCATTTTCAGGGTGACCTGGGTGGACACAGAGGTGGCCCAGCCCTGGCAGTGCTCTGGAGCACCGCTGCTCGTTCACCATCTTCAGGCCAGGCCACAAATCGCAGGGTGGAGGATGGGAGGGTGGGGAAAGGAGAAAATCAGTGCTTTTTTTTTTTTTTTTTTTTTTTTCCCTTCTTTTAAACCCCAAAGTTACCGGCTTGGGAAGAGCTTAGAAACCTGATCTGGTCCGAGCCATAAACAGCCAACAAGGACAAGCCATGGGGCTCTCTTGGCAAGTAGAATCTCACCCACACCCTCCTGCAGAGGCGGGGAGAGGCAAACGAGTCCAAACAGCTCCGAGGTCCTCTTGGCACGGACTCTCCAAGGGCAGAGGAGCTGAAACCTGAGCCCCTGCTGCTCCGCGGTGCCGGGAAGGATGGGGTTCCCCTCCGCAGTGTCCCTGTCCTCCCCTCCTGCCTGGCATGAGGGATGGGGTTAGGATTCCCAGCTGGGCTGGCAGCTTCAGGGAAGGGGTTTGGAACAGGAACAAGCCAGCTGTCCCCTGGCAGAACCATCAAACATGGTGACCTCCCCCGTGGTGCTCCAGTGGGTGGGATGTGAGCCCCAGGGGCTGGCAGTGCCACGCAATGGGGACCTCCAGGGATGTCCTGGGGATGCTCAGGGGATGCAGATGCAGCATGACCCAGGGATTAGGGCAGAGGAAGAAAGAGAGGATGAACATCTCCCTCCTCCCACTGGGAAAGCTGCCTCCAGGCAGAGCTGTGAGCCTGGGCAGGCTGTGCTGGCAGATATCTCCAGAGGATCAGACTTGCCCACAGGGCTCTGGGCCAAGGGCTTTGTGGAGGAGATGGTGAAAGGCAGCAGGAAGCTCAAGGCTGGCCCACAGAGCACAGGCAGTGCTGATGTCTGGACAGAGGCAGGAGAACAGGGACTCCAGAGAAAGGCGGGGGTGGGATGAGCCATCTGCAAACATCCACCAACAGTGGCACAAGGAGCAGGGAGCAGGTCTGGTGGGAGCAGGGACAGCAGGAGGCTGAGAGCTCCCACATCTGCTGCCAAGAGCCAGGTGGGTCAGCCTGTAGGTGACCTAGGGACATTTTTGGTGGTCTGGTCTGGTGACTCTATCCATGGGTCAGGGAAGATGTCCAAGCTGGGCCTGACTGCTGTGGTGCTGAGCATTCAGCTGCTCATCAGGAGCTCGGGGAAAGGGCAGCAGGGGACATCTATTGCCCCACTGGACATGTGGCTGGGTCTTCCTCCATAAACTGCATATCCTGGAGAGCAGGAATGGTTTTCCAGATTTTCTTGTGACCCATAGTGCTGCAGTTCGAAAAAGGGTTGAGGTGGAAAGGTCTCTTCAAGGGAACAAATGTGGCTTCATGATGAAGAGAAAGCAGGAATTAGTCACTGGTGGTGAATAGTCCCAAAATGCAAAATATTGCAGAAATTCTTTCATTGACCAATTTGTTCAAGATTTTGAATGGTCCTATCTCCACTCTCTTTTTTTTCACTCACCCTGGGAGAAAAATGGCAAAAGTTTCATAAGGGAAACTCTCAGGAACTAAGGGTTGATGTTGAATGGCCTGATGAAAATTCCTGGAAATGCTAACATAGCAGACCTGCAATTAGGAGCCATATCTTCACAATAAACATGGAGAGCTGGGTAAAGAGCATTCCTTCCAGATCCTGGGGACACAGGAATACAACAGGTGGCACTGAATTTAATACAACCATTAAACAACCTCTTTTATTCAGCCAGGAGAAATGTGGTGGCTGGAAAGATGGACGACTCCAGCCTTTCATTCTGCTTCATGCAGAGCTACCATTACCTCGCTCGATATTTTATGGAAAGCTCGCCGGGCTGAGCCTGCAGGCTTCGAAATCATCGACAATGTGCTAATGTAAAGTTGCCTGAGCTTATGGAAGATTTTGAAGGCCTGGATTCCATGTGTTGAGACTGGCACCATATCAGAGGAACAGCTGAGTATATGGAGCAGGGAAGCTACGTGTAAGTTATCCAGCAAGGAGAGAATCTGCCTGGGGCTGCAATCCTGGGTGCTGTGATGGGGAGGGGAGGCAGCGGTCCTGGCTGGTCCTTCCTCACCATGCAGACAGGCTGGGGCTTTGCTCCACACCAGAGCAAGATTATCCTCTTGGTGGACATGGTCCTGGGCAGCTTTGTCCTGTTTATCCTCAGGCCAGGCAGCGATGCAGAGCTGGGGCTGTGTGGAGGCTGGCATGGGATGTGAAGCAGGATCGTGAGTCTTCCCTCTGCTGTGGGACAGTGCTCTGGCTGCAAGTGCCAGCCTGCAGAAGTGGCTCTGGGGCCACAGGGCGAGGGACAGGATATGTAGAAAATCTAGTTTAAGCTTGGCAAGCATTTCCCTCTCAAGAAGGTCATCTCCTCTCTAGCATTGCCAGCAGAGAGAAGCTCCTGCCTGGAGGAGCCTGCCCTGCTCAGAGGGAAAGACACCAGGCCAATGCCTTCAGCCACCACCTGGAAACCCCTTGGAGTGCTAAAAGGAGTTACCAGTTCCCAAACTGCTCTGAGAAAGATCCCAGGAACACCCAGGTGTGCAGTGAGGTCCTGCCCCCCCACCAGAGATTTCATTCACCCACGTGGAACAGAAATAAGTGTCCCCCAGCTGCCCAGGCTCACTGCCCACCCCATTGCAGGAAGCACTAAAGTAGGAACAGCCAGGGCAGAGCCCAGAACAGCTGGATGGATCTGGTGGTGTCTGGAAGGGTTGGAACAATCCAGCTCCTGTCACGGGTGGTGCTGGATTACCAGGACAGGCAAGGAGCTCACCAGGACGGGCAAGGAGCTCACCATTTCTGAAGTCACATATGAAGCAGTGGTGGCTGGAGGGTGCTTGGGAAGGGAGGAGTGGGTCTGCAGGCAGGGGGAAAAGCTTTTGTGACAATGAATTTTGAATTCTTGCAAACACCACAAGGGCACCTGAACTGGTTTTCCTGGGAACTCTGTAAGACTCCACAGCATCCTGGCACCATGACCAGCACGACACTGCTGCTGGGGACAGGCTGAAGCCTTTGTCTCTCCTGGGTGAGTGAACAAGCTGAAGACTTTAGGTACAGCCACCAGCATCCTTCCTTCTGGAGCAGGTCACCCCTGGCCACCAAGCCAGGCTGCTCCTTCCCCAGAGCAGTCTGTGCAGTGAATTTTCACACTGGCCCAACTCAAGTGGGCTAAAAGAGCTGCCTCACTCCTCTGAGCTCTTTGGGAAGGCTCTTGGGCTGGGGCTTTTGCTGTCCTTAGAAGGGGCCACCAGGATGTGTGAGTGGAAGTGAGAAATGAGATTTCCTGGGAATAATCCTCCTACATGAAACTCCGTGGCATCTGTGAGAAGGCTCGTGTGCACCAAGGCGCGATCCACGTGAGGGAGATGTCTGGAGTGAGACCACATCCTATTAATTTGCTCAAATCTTGCGAGGGTCAGGTTGAGTGGGGTGTCCAGGCTGATCAGAGAGAGGCACTGTGGGCCTGGATCATGGAGCTGAGCTCAGCACAGCACAGGGCAGATTGTGTCACACACAGAGGCAGAGCCCATCCTGAGCCCCTCCCTGCACTGAGAGCTCCTGAATTGGCTGCCACCTCCCAGGAACTGGGATATTTGTGACAACCCAATGAGGACCTGCACTCAAGAGCCCAGCAGAGACCAAAAAGGTGAATAAAAATGAGAGGCTTCATGGGAGAGACTGCAGAGAAGGATGTCAGAGTCTCCCAGAGGCGTTAGGCGGGCGGGGATGTCACCGTGACCTCGCCTGGAGCGCTGTGGGCAGGGCTGCACATCCCACCTCGCAAATGACAGTCACAGGCTGGATCTGGAGGAGGGCTGGGAAAATAGCTCCAAGACTGGCAGACCCTGGGGCTTCTACATGCACAAGCTTGGGCCCATTTGGCTTACAAAACTCTGCAAGTCCTAATTCCAGCTGGTAGTTTCTGGGGTGGCTGCTCCGGGGTTTGGGGAAGTCAGCTGGACTTTGTGTGAATGCTCTGACCTGCAGTGACGTGGGCTGGTTAAAACCTGACAAGAGATGCCCTGAAGTAGGAAACTCCTGCCTACATCAGACCAGGAAGGTGTTTCTGCTCCGTGCTGTGGGTCAGCATTGTGCTGTCTGTATTTCCTTAGGCATTTGTTAACAAGCCACTGCTAAATAGTGCTAATCCTCCAGCTGCAAAAGCCCAGGCCTGAGTGTTTGCTGCAGCAGGATAATGTCCCCAGCTAAAGAGTGTGTTTGGAGCCCATGCAATGGCTCACTTAAATCCACGTGAGACTCGGGGGGTCTTGGCAAAGGAGCAACCTAAATCAAATTAGGAAGACAAGGAGACGTTCCCACGGGCCACTGCCTCGGAGTGAGCCCACAGGACTTGAAACAATGATGTTTCCTTTGCCATGGAACAGCAGAAACAGGTAATCCAGATTAGCTGCTAAGTGCCTCCAGGAGGTAGGATTAGTAAAGGGAAGAGTCTGCAGCACTCAGCTGGCAGAATCTCATCAGCTAAAGGGTATGGCCATAACTCTGCCTTTGCAAGTGTCAGGCTGGTCATGGGAATGACCACGAGAAACTCCCCAAGAAGCAATGCTCCTGTGTACAGGAGATGTCTGTGAGTCTGTGCCACCTTGGCTCTCACTCCAAATACTGTGATTAAAGCAGTGAGCTTACTAATTTTGGTGTTGTTTTGGCATAAAGCATTTGCTGCATCAGTAGATGTTGGAATTCACACACACAACACGAGTAATAAAATGCTATTTCGTATGTCAGGTTTGTTTTCTCTTCAGAGAACTGGTCAAAAACGGAAATTTCTGTTTGAAGACATTTGAATTCCCAGTTATTTGGGTCCTACATAAGTCAGAAATTCTGATGAGCTTTCAGAGCAAAGCTTCTGTCCTTCATGGGAGTATTGGTTCTGCACAACAACAGTGCTCAGCAGCTCAGGGTACCTGTTTTGAGTCCATCCTTGGTATAAATTGGAATCTGACCATACCTTGTTCCTCTTCTCTCCCTGGGGCTCCTTTCCTGTTTGCTCATCGGGAGAGTTCATTGAGAGTGGGTGATGCCAGACCCAAAGGAAGCACCAGCTAACCCCTGATCCTGGGGTGAACGTGGCATCCCACTGTGGAAAACACCCCCTGGACATGGGAGCACTGTTAGGGACAAGACCTGTGCTAGTTTCTCCAAAAACACAAATCTCTGGAACATTGATCTGCTTGTAGTGGAATCATTGTTGCTTTTGAAGTAGCTCTACTGGAGGCAACGTTTGTGCCTCCAGGGCCTCCAAAAACTCGAGGAGGCAGCAAAAAAAATCAATGGGGTCTGGTGGAGGAGGTTTCTGAGCTGCCTTTCCCAGTGCTCCTGGCTGTTGATGGAGTGTGTGGGGTGCCACATACCCTGGTGAGGTGTGGGCACTTTTCCTGCATTGAAGGTGGTGAGAAACACCTGCAATACAGGGCTTGGGGAGCAGAAATAGACACCTCACAAGGTGTGAGGGTCAGTTTTCCTTCACAGGAAGGAGGTGAAGAGTCTGATTCCTTTAGGCAGAATAACCAGAAGGAGTGGGGGTCACTGTAGGTCAGCAGTGCTTGGATGGGGGCTGTGTGTGCTGGGAAACTGAGCAAATGGGGAGCCTCAGAATCAGGTGTCTTTGTTTGAAGATGCAGGTGTTGGAGCAACACACCCACCCAGGGCTGCACAGAGACCAACCCCCTGTCCTAATACCCCTCCTTGTTGGCATCAAGTGGTCAGGGATTGCAAAGTGCTAGTCCAGCCCTTCCCAGAGGGATGAGCTGCTGCAGGATCCTCTGATTCATCCCTTCCCTGCCCCTTCCCTCCAGGCACAGCAGTGGTGAAGCCCCCAGAGCCTGATGGAGAACCAGAGCATGTGCAAACCTGCTCTGTGTCCTTCCCAGCCTGTGTGATTTGGACTGGGACCTAACCCCAGCCATCATGTCTGCCTGGGATAAAGCGAGTTTGTTTCTGCCTCAGCTCATTGCAGTATCTCCTGCTGGCAGACTTTCCAATTAGGGAGCCGAGTGGGAGTCAGGAGAGACCCCAGGGTGGATTTCACACTCACTCTGTATTTATATGTAAACCTGGATGCAGGGCTGAGCTGCTGAGAGTGGGAGCAGGAGCACTGAGGGCGAGAGGCCAGCCTGGAGAACAGAGGTCTTTGCAGCTCTCATTTGCAGTGTGTGGGGGACAGAGCTGAGAAAGAGGCAAAGTCTGGCTTGTCTCTCCCACTGCTTCAGCTCATGGGCCCTTCCCAGACCCTGCCTCTGCCTCCCAGAATGGCATTTGAGCATCTTTGAATGACAGAGATGGCAAGCTCTCCCCTGGTGACAGATTTGAGCATCCCTAGGTGCCCAGTAGCCACCTGGAGCACACACAGTGTGGAGGTGCATGGCCTGGCTCGGGGGGCTTGTGGGGACTGGCACTGCATGCTCCCACTCTTATCTTTGGCATTCCAGTGCCCCAGAGCTGAGCCCTGAGTGTCTCTGCTGTACCCTGACATGGATGGTGCTTCTGGCCCCACAGAGGGGTCAGCAGAAGCTGACCAGCAAGGGAAATGTGGGCAGAGGAGAATGGCACAGCTGGAGGCACACAGACCACAGACAAGGGGCAGGGGGCACTGGATGCTCCAGGCAAGGCTGGAACACCTTCCCTCCCAGCCTTCCCCACTCTCTGCTCCCTTCTGTTTCCATTGGGTGGGACCTTTTCAAACTGCCAAAAAACACTGGCTTTCCCCTCTATTAAAAAAAAAAAAAAAAATTTTTTTTTTTTTTTTTTTTTTTTTTACACATGTGAAGTTAAAACCTGGAGGGAGCAATTCTTCCCTGGCCAAAAAGGATCAAAGCATTGCCCCTGTGGGCAGTACCCACCATTCAGAAGGGGTGAGTGCCCCCAAAAAGGCAGCTCCACACTGAACTGTTCTGGTCACCAGGGCCTCTTTGCCAGGCTGTTTTCCAGGTGCTGCTGCTGTGCTTTAAGGTGTGATTATGGCTGCACAAACAGTTCCACTGGCTCAGCTGCTCCCTCCCCTCCTTCCCTTTGTCTGGGAAAAGCAATGTCTCTCCAGCTAGTTTTTGCTGGATGTCAACTCCTGGAGATCAAAACACAGCCTTGGTGGGTTGGTCACTGTAATGACAAGATTTTGGTCAGCTGGCTGGGTGCTGAGTTAAGCTGGGTGCTTTGTTAAGCTTGGTTTTAGTTGGTTTGCTAAGCAAAGCACCTCTTGGGTGGGAACAAGGACATGCAGGCTCAGCACCTGGTTTCCAGCTCCATGTTTTGCATCAGGGGAGTGTTTGCTACCTGGCCATGCTGTTCCTCGCTGAAATAGGGGTAAAAGGATTTCTTAGCTTGGCAGGTGTGCTGGAAAGATAAATTCAGCAATATTTGGAGGGTATCACAAGACTCCAGCTTTACTGCGAGCCACAGCATTTCTCATCCACACCACTGAACTGCAGCTACCTCTCATGAACAGGCAGAGCAGGAAGAGACACCTGGGGGGTGGCTGAGAAATCCAGGAAAAGATGAGCAGCGTAGGGAATGTGAGCAGGGATTGCTCATTCTCCCTCCCAGCTGAGAAGCAGGGGCATGAGGCAAAGGCAGTGAGTTGAAGCAGATGGATGGAAGTAATTTTTCAAGGAACGTGCTGTGGAACTCCTTAATAAAGGGCATCAAAGCATTAGTGTGGATGCAAGATCATGGAAAAGGAGCCCATGGAAAAGCAGGTACTCTGCAGACAGCATCTGGATCAGGAAGACCAGAGAGACACTGGGAAAGTGCTGTGGGAAGCACTGTGTGTTTGTCTTCATCTTATATCCCAGGGAAGGATGTGTAGGAGAGATCCTTCCCCTCCAGGCAGGACAGGCCTTTGGCAGTGCCACCATCCTGGTGCAAGGCAAACTGCAGAGCCTGGGGTGCAGCACCCCCTAAAAGAAGTGGAATCCCACGTGCCACTGTCATCCTGGGTCCTGCAGGGTGACTCCCACACCAGGAAGGGCTGTTGTGTTTACTGAATGGGCAGGTCTGGAATGCAAAGCTGTGGTCAGGTCTCTGCCTTCATTTTGAGGTGTTGCAGGTCAAGAGATCACAGAACAGTTTGGGTTGGAATTTCAACCTCCTGCCATGGGCAGGGACACCTTCCACTATCCCAGGCTGCTCCAAGTCTCATCCAACCTGGCCTTGGACACTTCCAGGGATCCAGGGGCAGCCACAGCTGCTCTGGGTAAGGAAGATCAAGGGAGGCCCAGGAACAGCCAGATGGATCCCTGCCATGCTCAGGTGAAGTGTGGCAGCTTTGGGAGTGGACAGCACCTCAGTGGGATGTTACCTGGGGCTGTAAGACCAGGTAAATATATGTGATGGCCAGAATAGGATTCACATATATTTGGGTGCAGACCTGTCCCTAAATCTTTGTCTCTACCAAAAATTGCCTCAAAACAATGTGGATCTATGAATCTATTGCTGATTTTCAGAGCCAAATCAAAGTCCCAGAGAGTCAGCAGGCATCCAGCAACCAAGCTGAGCCAGAAGGCACCTTTGGAGCCAAAACCCCAGGGCCCAAAAGGTGATGTTGCCATCTCCTGCAGCCTGAAGTGGCCCCCAGCTGGGCCATTCCACCGCCCGAGGGCCAGCAGAGCCAGCAGGCAGGCAGCCCCTGCAGCACTGGCCCTGCAGCACTGAAGGGCCCGGTGCAAGGAGGGAGGGAGGCTCTGGAGAGCAGCCAGCAGGGACTGCAGGTGCTGGTGGCTCCCCGGCACGGGCACTGGGAACAGCTGGGCTCCACCCGCCTGCCTTGCAGCTCTCAAGGGCACTCCCAAAAATAGGCTGCTGCAATCACCTTGGCTAGAGACCCTGCTGACACAAATCACCCTGGCAGAGGGCGGGAGGAAGAGCACGCTGTGATTTGCACAGGGGTGAGGACAGAGCCACACAAGGGTGATGATCGTGACCACTTGCCTCTCCACAGACATCTGGAGGGGTAGGTCTGGATCAGAGCATCATGGGTGTGATCATCCTAACCCCACCACTTTGTCTTATTCCTTTCAAACCTTCCCCCACTACTCCTGCCCTACTGGATCCTGTTTTGCTGCCCTGTCTCACCACCAACCAAACCTGTTTTGTCGCACAGCCCCTGGCAGGAGCACGGAACTGCCAGCAGCAGGTGCTGAATGCTGCTTTCCCACTGTAATTAGCAGGCTGAGCTCCTCTCCTCGGCTCTCTGATCTCTGTTTTCATTGCTCTCTGCAGCTCACGGGAAATGTGATAGGCAGTATCCAGGGTCTTGTGTCAGCAGCAGGCATTGCTAAGCTGAGCACCTTAGCAACAGGGACAGGATGAGGTGGGAACACTGCAGGCAGAGGTACAGGAGACACCTCTGCCTACCTCACTGAAGGGACACCCCTGTTCCAGCTGCTGCAGAAGTTTCCAAGAGCGTTGACTCTGTGGAGGAAAAGGAAGGGTGTTCAGGATGCTCTTGCAAGAAGCAGTGGCTGTGTCTGTGGTAGACATTTCCCAAGGACCAGTGTGGTGGGGCTGGCTCAGGTGAGCCTGCCTCCTCCACAGCCACTAAAGCTGTCCCACAAGACTCTGCATCACTGTTTTTCTGCAGCAGGCACAGCCTGACTCATCTTTGGGAGGCATCCTCCAAAATGTCACTGTGAACAAACCTGCTTGGTTTCTGTCACTACCTGCCGAGGACTCAGCTGAGGGAGGAGAGAGGCAGGCTGCAGGGCAGGCTTCCAGGCTAGCTCCCATCCCCACTGCTCTCCCAGGATGTCCCTAAATGCCTCCAGGGAGCTGGCTGCCTTCCCCAGTGTTGCTCTGCTGCTTCCCTGCCCATGCCCTAAGGCTCTCTTGTGCCTGGAAGGGAGAATCTTTAGTTGTGACCAAAATCCACTTGATCTGACCATGCCTGGGGGACTGGTGAGGATGGAAGACACCTTTCTTTGTGCTTCAAGTGGGGGATTTTGAAGCTGTGGACCACAGAGGCAGAAAATAAGACATATAATTGAAAAGGGCTTTGTTCTCTCAAGAGCTCAAAACTGTCACCGTCACTGTCCCCATTCACACAGATCCCACAGCTGCCCTTTGGGGTTGTGACTCCGAAGCCAGAAGATCTTTGGTGGCCCAGAAGCCACCAGGACACTTGGCAGATGGCTGTTAGAGTGGGGTCTTTTCCCATCTTCTCTTGGAGATATCCCTACCAGGACACTCTTTCTCTGGTCCATTGTCACATCTCTGAGCTCCCTGCTACTCAGGAAATACCTTCAAAACTCAGGATGCCACCCATGGTTCAAAACAGTTTGGATTTTGTTCGAAAACAAGTCAGGAGAGCTTTTTTCACCACTAGAGCCTGTGGTAAATACAATGAATGTGCAATTCTTATGTGAGCACCACAAAAGCCAGGACAGAGGCACCTCCAACCCCTCTCAGGACTGTGCTGGACACACTGTGCTTCCAAAGGATAACAGGGCCACTGGCAGAACATTCTGGAACTGGAAACAGTAGAGAGAGTCACTCTGTCCCTGAGAAGAGGGAAGGAAGGACAGGCTGGGTCCAGATGAGGATAGGGAGGGTGCTACAGGAGCACTGGACATGAATCCCAGAGCAGGAGGGGCAGGACCCCCAGGAGGCTCAGCAGGACCCCAGAGGAACCAATGGCCCAGCTGGCACTCAGTGTTGGGTGCACAGAGACATTTTGTGCTGAAGGCTTTGCCTTTCTCAGCCTCTCCTTAGGGACATCACTTCTACCCCCAAGCCAGACCCCTCATGACTAAGTTGTGTCCCCCACCCCAGCTGGGGCGGGGTGCTGTGCACACCTGTGGGACACAGGAGGAAGGCTGGTCAGTGTGGGGTGGTCTGGGGAGCACACAGGGCATGGCTGGAGAGCTGGGTGAGCCTGCTCCAAACAATTCCCAGTAGCAAAGACCTGAGCTGTGCTCAGAGCCCAGGCTGGTGAGTGCTTGGCTGGACGCCAGTCAGACCCTGACCCACCTGAGCCAGGGGCAGGTCCCAGGCTGGGCTGGAGAGCTGTGGGAGGAGAGGCAGGAATGGGCTGGGGGGTGTGGCTGGAGCATCTTTCACACTGCTGTGCTTTGCTGTGTCTCAGTGCAGGCTCTGCCTTCACGCTCTGGGCACTCCAGGGAGCAAAGTCCCTCAGATCCCCAGGGAGGCCTCAGGAATTTTGCACAATTAGCCCAGCTGGGGACCGAGTCCCTGCATGCCTGGGTCTTCACAGCAACCCAGAAATGGTGCCTTGTGTGCAGTGCTCCCTCACAAGCACTCAGCCCTCCTCTGCTGAGATTCACCGTGGGGAGGAGGAATTTGCTGGGTGTGAGGAAGTGACTTGAGCTGTGGCACAAAAACTCTCTGGGTGGGTGTCATGAGCACACGCTGGGGAGTATCCCGTGGGCCTGAGCTCAGAGCTGCATATGCTGCTCCTGTGCCAGCACCAAACACGGCACCTGGCATCTGCTCAGCTCAGACCCCATTGGTACAGACGGGCGGTAGGTGGAAAGTCCAAGCCCACAGCACAGCCCATAAAGGTCGTGTTTTATTCTGGCTGATCTCCTTCACTTGCCTCATCTCCTGGAGGAAAATGAAGTGATAAACAGCCAGCAGCACAGTTTTGTTAAAAACAAACCAGGGCAAACAAACAAGGGATAATTCTCTCTCTGGTTGGAGTGGGGAATTCTGCTGAGCAGAGAGCAGAACAGACGAGGACAGACGTCACTCCCAGTCCTGCATGGCCAACAGACAGTGGCCAGCTCCCTGCTGGGACAGCGTGGCTGGGCTCAGGGTCTTGCTTCCTGGCCAGTGTCCTGGCTAAACACTTTTTCTACTTCTGCAGGATTCATAGTCCTGCATTCCTGCATTTTCCAGGCTCCTATTGAGCCGTCCCCAATCCCAGGCTTTGCTGAGCCTAACTGTAGTCTGTGCCCAGAACAAGGGGCTCTCCTCAGGTGAAGAAAGCTCAAGGACAAAAAGAAGGATTTGGGGACAGTCTGCTTAAGCCCTTGCACAGAGCAGAGCAGGCAGGGAAGCAGAGGAGGGAAGCCTGGCAGAGGCAAGGATGGCTGCAGCATTTAGGGCCTTGGAGAGAAGGAAAACAGAACAGGGGAGAGCAGAGAAAGGGGTCCTGGGAGTGAAGATGTGCCGATTGATTACACTCACCTGATAATGTGCTGAGAGGAGGGGAAAGGACAGTGCTGAGCTGGGAGGTGCTGGAGGGCTCTGGGAGCCAGTCACTCCTGTTTTAATTCTTACCTTCCTCCCCCAAGTTCCAGGATCTCCGAGTCTTTTACAGGGCTTTACGATCCCAGAACCTGGCAAACCGAGGCACCGAGAAGTTAAGTGAGGCCACCAGAGAAGATGAGAAGGGATTGTGTTACTCTTTTTTCCCCCTGAAACAAAGCAGAGCTGTCAGTTGACACTTCCCTCGCTGCCCCAGCTCCAGAGGGTGGCTGGGGCCGCTTCCAGCAGACAGGAGACGTCACGGAGGAGACGAGAGCCGTGGGGTGAGGCGTGGGATTCCTGCAGTGCAGGGTCCTGTGCAAGGCTGTGCCTGGAGTCCATGGCCTCCCACCAGAGCAGGGAGAGGCTGTTGTGCTGCCCGTGCCTCCTGCCAAGCTCGGGGCTGGGAGGCTTTGAGCCCTGGCAGCCTGGAGGTGTCCTGGGAACCTGGGTTTGGAGGCTGCCTGCTAGGAGAAGGGTTAGCAAATTGGGCTGGCTGCCACCTAAAGTCTGCCCAGCTTTTGGCAAAAGTCTGCCTGAACGATACAGCTCCTTGAAACATTTCAGCTTTGACAAATGTGTGGTTTTTTGTTGTGTGTGTGTGTGTGTTGTTTTTGTTTTTAAATGAAAAACCCAACTCTGGTGCATTGAAAACTTGCCTGACTGGTCGGAGGATGGTTCAGCCAGTCTGTAGGGGAGCGGGGCAGCAGGGCCTGCTCCTGCACATAGGATGTCTATTGTTCTCTGGGCAGAGCAAGAGGATGGCTGGCATTATCCACAGGACTGGACAGGACACCCTGGCCAACCTCCACACCTCCAGACTGCAGGAGGCTTCCCAATGCCTGGAGCAGAGAGACAGGGAAAGGCTGAATCTGCCTGCACGACCCATCAGCCAGCACTGCAGCACCAGCAGGGTTTTGCTATCCCTTACCCATCCTTGGGGGAATGGCTGTAAACTGACAGAGGACAGGGTTAGGTGAGATCTTGGGAAGAAATCCTTTCCTGTAAGGCTGGTGATGCTCTTGCACAGATTGCCCAGAGCAGCTGGGGCTGCCCCATCCCTGGAAATGCTCAGGTTGGATGGGGTTTGGAGCAACCATGGCAGGGGTTGGAACAACATGAGCTTTATGGTTCCCTTCCCACCGAAAGCAAACCATTCTTTGATCCCCACTTCCCTCTCTGTGCCCCTCGCTGTCCCCGTGCTGTGACACGGAGGGGCTGAGCCCCCTTTGCTGGGGATCCCATATGGTCTGCAGCGGCTCTGGGCACCAACCCGAGCGTGGCAGGAGGGGGTGAGGGGACCTGCCAGGCTGGCCACGTCTGGGTCCAAATCCCACTGAGCTCCAGCCCCAGAGCCCCCACTGCTGTCACCTTGGCTCCCCCGGCCCCTGCGCTGTCCTCTGCTGCTTCTCATCTGCTTGTTATTCATGGCAGGGGGCAAGGAGCCTCCCCCCGCCCCCCATTCACTGCAAGGACCATCCCCATAGCCCCAGAAGGTTGAATTTAATGCTGGGGGATTTGCAAGTCAAGAATTCCTGCGCCCACACAATGCGCAGCTGGGCTTTGAAAAGGCGTCAGGATTAAAATGCAACCGCAAACTTGACAAACCGGCGCAAGGGCCGCAGACAATGGGCTCGGCTCGCTGTTATCATTCACGGCGTGTGAAGGACCAGCTCGGCGGGTTACAAGTCATGCGCTGGAGATGCTGCTGGCCCGGACACCAGCAGGGAGGGCTCCTTTGTGCGGCTGTGGCAGCGGGGAGCAGCCCCAAGGCAGGCTGAGCCCCGGGACATCGCTGCTCGCAGCGGGTGAGCAGGGCAGGGACAGGGACAGGGACAGGGACAGGGACCCTCCGCCACCCCCAGGGCTCTGAGCTCCTGATTCGGCCGCCCCGGGAGGCTCCGGATTCACCCGGCTTCTCTGGGCTCAAATTAAGGAGCTTTTCTTTGATTCTGTCCTGAAACTGTGACTGGGTTTCTGCAGGAATAACACAGCTCGCAGAGATGCGGGGGATTCGGGGCAAACAGGGATGCCAGGACGGGCACAGGGTTTCAGATGATGACGGATTAGATACAGGTCAACCGTGTAATAGTGAGGGACAATGCCACCTGGGGCTGGAATAATTAACACTGCGGAGCAAAGCCGGCAAAACAAGCGGCAGGATGTCCCCGTGGGCAGCAGCGAGGCACCTTCCCCAGCCCCCCGAGACAGCCCGGGCTGCTGCTGGTCCCGGGGCACCCGGGGCACGGCTCTGCCTTGGCCCCGGGGAACACAGGGCAAGGGAAGCTCTGGAGAAACAGATCTGGGCCTGGCCAGAGCCCTGGGAAGGAAGGAGCCACCCAGGAGGTGATGTGACAAGCATGGGGGCCTTGTGTGACTGTCATGGCTAGGATCAATTATTTTAATGAGCCCGTGGACAAAGGTCAGGGAGGAATGTAATGTGTAACGTCAGGCAGGTCCTCATGCTGGGTACGTGCTGGCTACTGCCATGGCATTCCCATTCCCAGGCAGCAGCCATCCAAACCGCTCTGTCTGCAGCTCTGGAGGACATGGGACTGAGTCTTCATGTGTCCAACATTCCATAAAATCCATAAAATTGGAGCAGGTGGTCAGCTTCTTCCTGGCTGCTTTCCCACCATCTTCCCATGTGCACTTTCTGCACAGGAGCGTGCACAGCTTCCCTCTCCCTGCCTTGGAACTTGGGGAGCAGCAGAGGCTGGGATTAGCAGGAAAGAGGATTTTCCTCTCTCCTTGGGCAAGGATGGGTGGGGGGTAACCCTCCCCTGTTGGAACCCAGAAACCTGTGAGTTTGGAGTTTTCTGTGCTTTTCTGACCTCTGGAGAACACTGCTTTTGACTTGAGGCCTTGGAAAAGGCTTCCAAATTTGAGTGATGGACTTGGGATCACTGGTGTGTAGCTAGAATAGAAGTGTGTAATTTCACATGGTGAAGGGTTTTGAATCTGGGATTTTTAGAATATAGCAATAGGTATGGGACAAGATGGACGTTCTTGGGCATTGTCTCTTTCTGTCTCTTTCCTTCTTCTTAGTTTCAGGTAGTAATTTTTGGTTGGAGAGTTAGTGCTGCACTGTGGGTCACAGGAGTTTGGTTATTGGGTCAAAAGTATAAATAATATGTGTGTTACTTCTTTATTAGACTGTTTAGCTTTAAAAGACCTTGTCACTAGCTAGCTTCAGCTCCATTTTGCTCATTTTTAGCTGGTAGCTAGAAGCCTTGCTGAACTCTCTGTACTTTAGATAAGATTTAATAAACAATCACATCCAAACACAAGAAATGCATCTCCTTTGTGTTTTTAATGCTGACTCTGAGTGAAGACAGAAGAAAATGAAGACAAGCCACTAATTAGGTGGTGCAGTTACCCCATTTACACCCCCCTTCCAACAGATATAAACATAGGTGAGCAAACTCCATCCTGTGCATGAGCTACACCAACCTCCCAGCACCTCTCAAGGAGCACAGTCCATGTGGTGGGCCAGGTCTCAAGGGACCAAAAAATCCCAGAGCAGTCTTCAACACCAAATGGCACCGTGCCATTTAGGCTCTGCAGGAGGGTTTGGTTTGGTTTCTCTTCTTTACACAAAAAAACTTGGTCCTTCACTGAAAAAGGGCTCCTTCACTTTCAAAAATGATGCAGAACTGACACTGTTGGAACTTAAGGGAGTTTGTTGGAATTTGTAAAAATGTTATTGGATGGAGGATTGGCATTTTTCCTATACTGAAGAGGAGTTTCGTAGCATTTTTGAGGCTAGTTTAGATAGCTGTGCTAAAGAGCAGAACACATCTGGTTTTCAAGCTAGCACAGCTATTTCAGAGTCACAGGGAGACTGAGGCTTTTACCTGACTTTGCCCGAATCTTACACGTCAGGACATGAGCTTTAGCAAAGGTACCTCGGCCTGACAGGGAAATCAGAGCTGTGGCGTGGGATCTGTCTTAGCACAGTTCTCTGTGTCACACACACTGAGCTTTTCAACCACCTAGAGAAAAAGCTCATAAGCAAATTCTTCTCATCGCTACCCCCTGGAGCAGCACCAGCAGCTTTTCCCTGGTGGTCCCTCTGTGCACAGCTCTGAACTGCAATTAGAAAAATTACATTAATGACCAAACGCCTTTGCTGCCTGCAGTGGTGCCCTGCAAAAAAAGGGTTTCTTGTCAATTGTGCAACCTCCTCTCTGTCCCATGGAAGTGCTGGTGTCTGACTTGGTGTCCACCCTGCAGGCCAAGGGTGCTGGTGCCCACTGGTGATGGCCACAACAGAGCCAGGCTCACTCCAGCATGATGGGCAGAGGCTGCCCTGGAATGAGAGGATGCTGAAGCAGAAGGACAGTAGCTCATGGGGCTGAAAGAGGAAAGGATGCCAGGATTCTGGGGAGCTGCTGGGGCAGACTGGAGGGTCCCCACAACCCACAGCAGGCTGGGCACCCACCCAGTCTCTCTCTGGGGCTGCATTTTAAAATTAAAATAACAACAGAGCAGCAAGAACTATAACTAAAGGAGACTCCTGGCCCTTGTAATGGTAGGCAGTGTCTGCCCCCCCCCCAGTAATCAGGACCTAAGATGCTGCTTCTATGTGAAGACTGCTGCATCTGCTTCATCCCCCCAGCTCACATGGCCAAGTGGCACCCACACAACTCCTCCCAAGGGATAAATGCCACCAGGCCACCTTCCTCCTGCCCAGCCCAGCATGTCTGTGCACTGCAGAGCTGCCAGCTTGCCTTCCCTTGGGTGGGAGGTGTGCCCTGCAGGGAATTTGGGTGGGTGCCCTGCAGCAGGAGCCCTCCTGGGGAGGGTCACTGGGAGGGGCTCAATATGAAGGGCAGCCTGCTGGGGAAGGCGTGTTTGGATGCCCGCAGTGCCCGGGGGCAGATGCGTGGCAGGAGCTATATTTGGAAGGTGCCATTTGGTTCCCTCCCCGGATGCTGCAGCAAGCTGTCCCCAGAGCTGGCCCTGACGCTTCGTGTGCAGCTCCTGAGCACCAGCATCCCCCTCCCCGGCCCCACACCGCACTCTGCTCCTTTTTTCCCCCCTGCTTTTCTTTCCTGCGGGCTGTGAAAAGGTGCAGTCTGCCTGTGACCGTTTCTCCTCCCTCCCTTCCCCCTTCCTGCTGGTCAAAACCGCCATCCTGGAACAGCCCGGCGGATTAGTGAAGGGATACCTTTGAAAGCGATGCCAGGAAAGCTCCGTGGATCAGTTAACAGCAGAGTATAAAAAGCCGTGCCTGTGTCCCCCCACGCTCCCCCCATCTCTCTTCCTCCATGTCACTGCCCTGGCTGCTGGCTCGCCCCTGGCTGGGGGCCTGCGATCCCAAACGTGCTCTCCAGGCTGGCTTGCCTCATTAATTAAAGAAGACAGATTTTTAGCTTCTCTTTCCCTCCCTCTCTCTCTCTTCCTTTTTTTTTTTTTTCTTGAGCTCCTGCTGGGGAAAGTGGAGCCAGTCTTGTGCGGGCAGGAGGAGGATGAGGATGGGCGCCAGGGGTTAGAGTGGCTGATGTGCTCTGCTCCCAGGCTGGGACACCCCGAGCCTGCTTGGTGCCAGCCCAGGGGACACGAGGAGAGGGCACTCAGCTCCCACACCCACAGTCCTGGCATTTACAGCAGCATTTGCATCCCCCCAGGAACATTCCCTCATGGTTGGCTTCCACAAGCATCCTGCCTGCCCTCAGCACCCTCTCTCTGACTCCTGGTCCTGCAGGACCCCGGCACAGCAGGGACTGGGGGTGCAGCCACACATGGGGCTGGTGCAGAAAGCAGCATGTGGGTGTGCAGGGGTGTGGTACAGCTGTGCAGGTAGTGTGATGGAGCCATGCAGTGAATGTGGGGCAGCTGTGCAGGGTGCACAGGTGTGCAGTGAGTGTGACAGAGCTGTGCAGGTGCACAGGTGTGCAGTGAGTGTGGTACACCCCTGCAGTGGGTAATGGGTGTGTACAGATGTTTAGTGAGTGTGCCACACCCCTGCAGTGGGTAATGGGTGTGTACAGATGTTCAGTGAGTGTGCCACAGCTGTGCAGGATGTGTGTACAGCCATGCAGGGTGTGTGTACAGCCATGCAGGGCATGCAGCACAGCTCTGCAGTGGGTGATGTGTGTGTACAGCCATGCAGGGTGTGTGTACAGCCATGCAGGGCGTGCAGCACAGCTCTGCAGTGGGTGATGTGTGTGTACAGCCATGCAGGGTGTGTGTACAGCCATGCAGGGCATGCAGGGCATGCAGCACAGCTCTGCAGTGGGTGATGTGTGTGTACAGCCATGCAGGGTGAATCCACACGTGGTGCAGTGTGTGCTCCTGCTCCAGGGATGGCTCACTCCACCAGAGCACTGTTACAGTTCACTCCACCTGTGCCTGTGTTGGGGTAGCACAGCTCAGAGCCCATCCCCAGCACAGGCACAACCCTCCACACAAGCTCAGGCTGGGAGGCAGCCACTCTAGCACACGGTGCACGAGGACAGGAGAGCAAAGTAGGGACAACAGGAGCTCCAGGAGGGACCTGAGGGCTGTGCTGTGCTGGGAGCTGGCCCCTGACTCTTCCTGGTTGTGTTGTTCCTCCCAGAGGAGAAGGCCTAGCTGGTTCTTCTGGCTGAGTCATCCCCAGGTCTATCAGCCGGGCTGCAAAATTAAATTCAAAGCTCGTCTTTTGAACACGAAGATCACTTACATCCAGCTGCACGAGCCGCGGCCCCTTTAGGATTTAATAATAAAATGAATGCCCATGACCTGGCTGTTTGCTCACGCCTGGATCTTCCTTGATGGATGAACAGAAATTGCTCCCTGGCTCGGGTCATCCACAGTAAAAATCGCCAGTCGATTGCTGGGCCCTCCCTCGGCTCCTCTGCGCTCAGGGCTCGCTGCTCCGCTCGGGTCCTGCCTCGGAACGGATAATCAATAATAATCAGGCCCGACGCTGTGACGGCACCTTTGATCCGAGCATCTCGGAGCACTTGGCAGCGGGTAATGAAGGGAGCCCCTGTGCGAGGCAGGCAGGAGAGGCTGCGTTTCTGGGGGGAGCAGAGCCCAAGGATGGGCTGACCCTGCTGCTCCGTCCTGCTCCGCATCCCGCGTGCGGACAGACGCTGCAATGTGAGACAGCTGCTTCAGAAGGGGATGTGCCAAACCTCTGTGTGGCTCATTCCCTGGCAGCTCGTGGGTCTGCTTCCTTCATGAGGCAGCCTGGATTGCCCTGTTGACAAAGATATTTTTGGAAAAGTCGTGCTGGTTGAAGGCTCGGTGTAGCAGGGAACACAGCAGCCCTGGGTGAGGTGTGTTCCACCAGGGACGAGTGATCTCAGGGCTCCTCCACCCCCTAACTGGGGCTCCCCATGATGGCTGCAGCACCTCTGTGGCACTGTGCTGGGTCCAGAGCTGGGGCTGAGGCTGGGGAGTGTCACTGCCAAGCTACAACCATTCCCAGACTGGGAAAAATGCTGGCAACAAGGAGCAGAGCTGTGAGGTCCTGTGTCCAGCCATCCTGGAAAGCACTGTCACAGCCTGGGCTCTGTTTGCTTTCAGGGATTGCTTGCACGGTCTGAGCCCAGTGATGCCAGCCCTGCTGCTGCACACCAGCACCTCTGGGTCCCCTCCACGGGCCCCACATTGCCCCCAGGATGGCAGCCTGGGCTGGCAGCAGGGACCCCCTCACCGCGAGGAGCACAGGGCTGGTGGCACAGACCTTGGCTGGGGCAGTGAGCCCTGCCTGAGGCACTGCTGTGTCCCCCACGGGTGGGCACAGCTCTGGGGATGCCACCCTTCTGTTCTCAGCCTGCCCCCCTCGGCCAAGATCGCATCCTGCCCTTGGAAAAGCGTGTCCCGCCGTGGCCAGCCAGAGGAGGGGCAGCTTTGGGGTTGTCACCCCAGTGTCCCCAGCCCGCACCCCACCAGGGCAGGCTGCTCTGCTGGTGTCGCAGCGCCACCCCTTGCCTCCCGGGGAAAGTGCCCGCTGGCTTCATCTGCACTCTCCATCAATTAAACCACTAATATATTAATTGTTCCTAATCTGCGCATCTCCAAGGTCACCTGCAAGACCGGGAAAGGCAAACAAACCTCCCCAGGCGACCCCTGTCACACACCCAAGGGATGAGACTGCAGCGCAGGGGCTGCCCTATGGATCCCTAGACCCCAAACCCCAAATCCTCCCTGGGAGCGTGGCCATGGGGGGCCGCCCCGCGGGATGGAGCGGGATGCTGGCTGGGGGATGCTGGCTGGGGGATGCTGGCTGGGGGATGCTGGGCTGGCCGCCAGCGGGAAGCACGCCCCGTGTCAGGCTGGAAATCCAGTCAGGGCTGTCCGTGGGTCCATCCAGCCGCTGCTCCCACCGCCCTCCTCCGCCTCTGCCTTTGTCTCCGGCGCTCAGCCGCGCCTCCAGTCTTCAAAGTGTTAAAACTTTTC
Organism: Muscicapa striata striata; assembly: GCA_030060385.1. NCBI lineage: Eukaryota > Metazoa > Chordata > Aves > Passeriformes > Muscicapidae > Muscicapa > Muscicapa striata. Next base: position 4,359,182 of record JAREIS010000050.1, on the reverse strand, counting down.
AGTGTGTGCTGCAGATCCCTTGCCTGCAGCCTCCTGCCCTGAGTCAAATTAATCATGTACTGGGAAACACAGCAGGCATGTACTAGCCCTGGGCATGGTGTATCACGTACTTTCTGGAATCTGTCACATGGGGAGCTTTCTGTTTTAGGCTCAATTGATCCTTTCTCGGTTTGATACTGTGTTTAATTGTGAGATGGGGCTGTGTGTTTTCGCTTCAGCCGAACTTAAAGGGCCGCTCTTCCCAGCCTTGTTTTCAGATGTCCGCAAGAACAGACCGCCGCTGTCTCCTCACCCAAACAAAAAGTCTTTCTCTCCCCACACACAATATCCCCTCTGTATTGTCCACAACAAAGAGCAGGGCTAAATTAATTTTAGGTCCGGCTCTTTTAATGTAGGGCTGGGAAGGGGAGGTGCTTTTATTGCTGCAGCTGACGGCTCAAACAGGAGAGGCGAGAGGTGGCCGGGCCAGCGGGCACTCCCCGGGCGGTGGGGATGGGGAGGGGGATGGGGATGGGGAGGGGGATGTCCCTGGCCCCCAGGAACCCCCCCCAGCCCCCTCAGCTGCAGTGCCCCGTGCACGGTAAGGTGAGCTGGAGCACAGCCCAACCATGAGGATCACTGCAACATCACCCCAGGTGGGTGAGAGCCTTCCTGGGCTCTCCCTGCACCCCCAAGGACGGCTTTCCACCTGCCCTACACTGGGAAGAGTGGTCCAAGGAGGCTGGATGGGAGAGAAGGTCCCTGCACACCAAAAGTGATGTCCCCTGGAGGCTGGCATCTCCCTCTGCCTGGCCAGATAGCCATAGCAGGGTGATTTCTCATTCTGTCTCCACACAAAAGATTCCAAGAGACAAACAAAAAACCAGAGCATCCCTTTGAAACTGGTTTAAAAGGGGAAAAAAAAAATTACATTTTTGCCATGTGCTTTTCCTTCTGAAGAAGGCTTATCTGGAGCAGTCACTGCGGGCTGCCGTGCACAGCAGTGTGGGATGGAGCTGTAGGGGGCTGGGACAGGTCTCCTCAGGGTCCCCTCCCTGCCCTGGTGGGGACAGTCCTCTGGTGTGGCAGTGCCACCACCTGCACCAATGGTTTGTGTGGCTCGGCTGCCACAGGGCCTGGCAGGAGGAGGGAAGGGCTGTGCAGCCACCAGGCTGCATCTCCAGGGTGTGGGATGTGCAGAAAGGTGGGAAGGAGTCCTGGGAAATGGTCAAAATTGAGACAAGGAGAGCTGAGGAGAGCAGGGCTTGGGGGGGAGGTTCTGGTCAGGGAAGTGGAGACAGGAGGGGATGCTGAGGGGAGCAGAGGATGGGGACAAGGGACACTTGTTGGGAGAGTCAGGCTTTGGGAAGGGCTAGGGCAGCACAGGGGTATGGGAGGGATGACAGGAGAGGGGAACAGAGGATGGGGACAAGGAACACTGGTTGGGAGAATCAGGCTTTGAGAAGGGCTTGGACAGATGTAAGAGATGCAAGATGGAAAGGGGAGGCAAAGGTGTTGCAGACAGCTCAACTCTGGGTCCTCCTTGTCCTCATCTTCTTCCCCTTCCCAAGTGGGTGATTGGGGCAGATCCCCAATGGAGGGGAGGGCAGATCCTGGCCAGGTCACCGTGGCGAGCAGGGGCCATGTGCTGCTCTGTGCCCTGCAGCCCCCAGTTTCTCAGTGGCTGGGCAGAAACTTGCTGTTGGGTTTATAAATATTCAGCGCCAGCAAAGCCCATTAATGTTGCATTAGGGCTGTGAATCGGAAAGCCCCAAAGCCAGGCAGCTCCTGCTGCAGCTGCAGTGAGATCCCAGTCCTGCCCATCCTGCTCCAGCCAGGGCTGCCAGGACAGCACATGGCTGCAGCCACGTGCTCTGGAAGGGCCTGGCCTCAGCCCCCTCCCTGCAGCACACCTGGCACAGGTAACATGGACTGCTACAGGTGGAAGAAAGCAAGGGCGTGGTGTGGAGCTCTCAGTCCCCAAATCTGCCACTCCCAGGAAATGCAATGACTGGAGGTTGAGGGCTGGGTGGGTTTTTTGAGTGGGATGTGCTGCCAGCCAGGCATGGCCCCCTGGGGTAGGAGATCTCCAGATCTGGCCAACTTTTTTGGGAGAACAATGGGAAGCCCCTTGGCTGCCGAGTCAAGCTGAGTCGGTGTCTTGGGCTGCTCCCTCCATCCGGGCTGAGTTGCATCTCCAGGAATAGGCAGGAACGCGCGTATTAAAACAGAAGCTGGAGAAAGGAGTTACATCTGTGCAAAGCAGCGATCCAAGTGTTACTATCGGGACCAAATTTTCTCACTTCCAGGAGAGCAGCTCTGAATGTGACAGTCTGCAGACTTGGGCATCAGTTCAGCCAGCTTCCTCATCTCGGCGGATCTGCAGATCCACCCAGCAGCCGTGTCCCCTGCGCTCCAGCAGCGTGCCAGGGAGCCCGAGGGCATGGCAGGAGCAGGAAGGGTGGGAAGGGCACACAGAGGGGAGGGAAGGGTGGGAAGGGGCACAGAGGGGAGGGAAGGGTGGGAAGGGGCACACAGAGGGGAGGGAAGGGGGAAAACTTTGGGGTGCCAGCGCAGAGCGGACAAGGTGGAGAGAGGGAGGCCGGGCAGAGGTCAGGGAGTCACTGACAGGGTGAACTGCTGGAGGTTCAGCAGGGCCACTTGTACTGCCTGTGCCACTGCTGATGTGTGCGGGGTTGGCTCCCCAAACCCCGGGGTGAAGTGGAGGGAGTGGCTGTGCCAGGGAGCTCGGTGCGCTCAGACCAGCCAGAGATAAAGCACTGCTCGCTGCTGGTGACACCCTCCTGCCTCTGTCCCTGCTGCTGCTCTGCCTCTGCCCCACAAACTGTCCCTGCTGCTCCCTGCTGAGCCTGGGAGAGCCACAGGGGAGCACACCCCTGCCCGGCATGCAGAGAGCCCCAGGTCTGGTTGTATATGCGAAGGATGTCCAGGTCTGGAGGAGAGGAGGGGAGGGCTGAGTCCCTCTGGGCTGGAGCAAGGTTCAGTGGCTCTTCAGGATGCTTGCAGCCTCCCTCCCCGAGGGCTGGGCAGTGCAGGAAGCTGTCTTTGAGCTCCTGGAGGAGAAAAGGACTGAGACAAGAAACTACTTGAATTAATTTCTGTGGCTTACCTGAAATACTGACCTGAGAATAGCAAAATATAAAAAAGGATGAGAAAAGGGGAGGTATATTTCATCAGAGATAAGAAATCCATTTTATATCAACAAATGTTAGAGACAATGACAAGAAGTCACCTGTCCTGTATAGTTTAGATAGAGAACCATGACAAGATAGGGAAAGGTCATTTAGAAAAGCAGCAAAGAATAGAGGCTTTCCCTTTTGAGAAATAAATTCTGGGAGGAGCATGTTTCCCCAGATTTAGAGACAGATAGGGAAAAACTGAGGATCTGAGGACTGGAGCATCTGTGGGTAGGCAGTGGGATCTTGGTGCTTCATAGCCAAGCAGGTAACTTTATGTGGATGGAAATGGACTGCCAATCTTCAGGTAAAACTTTGAGAACAGAAAAATTGCAAGAAATTTCCAAGGAAGATGAAAACTCAAAGCTGCCATTGCTCCAGCTGAGCTGGGGTGGCACTTTGGGGTAAGTCATGCTGCAATCTGCCTTGTTGGCTGCTACCCTAGCCAGAAAAAAAGGGTTTAAAACATCCCAAGGTCCATCCCCGCTGATTGTGAAAAATTACATTTTGTGTCTGAATATAATGACACCACTGCTGTGTTCTGTTACACCCTGAGCTTTGGTGCCACTGCTGCTAAATTGCCTCAGCTTTGACCTAAAGGGTGCTTCACCTTCTTCCTGCAAGTCCTGGTCAAAATCAGGGGTGGGAGGATGCACATTGGCACAGTGGGTGCAACTGCCTTGAGCTGAGAACCCAGAGCTCACAGCATCACAGGAAAGTTCGATTCCACAGGAGTCTCGTGGGGATCTGGAGCACTGCTGAGCATCTTTCAGCTGTGACCTTCACCAGCAGAACCTGGGCAGTGCCTGGGCCAGCCTGAGATCTGTCACTGGCAGGGACACTCCCTGCTTTCCTGTCTTTTGAAACTGGCATTTTATGTATCAGAAATGGCTTTGTGATGAAAGAGGTGGAGGGGAGATGAGAATCACATTTTGGAGGTTATTCCATAGAATCATAGAAGTATTTAGGTTGGAAAAGACTTGAGCAGTGCCCAGCACAGGGGGATAATCACTGCCCTGGTCCTGCTGGATACCCTACTTCTGGTACAGGCCAGCTGCCCTTGGCTTTCTTGGCCACTCAGAGGAGCTCACCTGGTGTCAGTGTGCCACTGGTGACATAGCAAGTCCTTCACTGTGGGACCCAGCAGCAGCAGCAACCAAATCTGGGCTGGGAGGCTCCTGCCTGGCCTGTACAGCAGATGGCATCCAGGAATTTGGGGTCTGCATTTGTGGTGGGAAAGATTTTCTTCAAGGGGACACAACCTCAAGGTTCACCAGGGCAGGTTCAGGTTGGACATGAGGAAGAATTTCTTTACTGGAAGGGTGGCCAGGCATTGGAAGAGGCTGCCCAGGACAGTGGGGGAGTTCCCATCCCTGGAGGTGTTCAAGGAATGACTGGATGTGGCACTCAGTGCCCTGGGCTGGCTGACAGGATGCTGATCACTCAAAGGTTGGACTTGATGATCTTGGGGATCTCTCCCAAGGCCTTCTTGGAAGCCATTTCTTGAACACTTCCAGGGATGGTGACTCCAGCAGCCCTCTGGGCAGTGTGTTCAGTGCCTGATCACCCTTCCAGTGAGGAAATCCTTCCTCATGTCCCACCTGACCCTCCCCTGGTGCAGCTTGAGGCCGTTTCCTCTCCTCCTGTCCCTGTTCCCTGGAGCAGAGCCCGACCCTCCCTGGCTGTTTCCTCCTGTCAGGGAGTTGTGGAGAGTGAGGAGGTCCCCCCTGATCCTCCTTTTCTCCAGGCTGAGCCCCTTTCCCAGCTCCCTCCACTGCTCCTTGTGCTCCAGAGCCTTCCTCAGCTCTGCTCCCTTCCATGGACACCCTCCAGCCTCTCAGTGCCTTTCTGGAAGTGAGGAGACAAGATGCAGGAAACAGCACAACCCAAGGGAGAGGTTTCCAGAGGCTGAAGGAACCACCTCCCAACCCCAAGAAATCCCCTTGGGAATTACCCAGGGAACCCAGGGAATAAGCTGATCATCTGCGGGGGCAGGGAAGGAATTTGTCACCATCTGCCTCTTGTCTCTCTGCTGTGGGGACTAATAAGCAAGTGAGGAAGGGAGGATTCAGCAGTGTTATTAGGTGGAGAACGGCATTATTCCCCCTGTCTGCACCGTATAAATGAGTGTGTATTTTTCATAATGGGGGAATACATGCAGGGAGAGAGAAAAAATGTTTTAAAAAAGAAAGAAGGAAAGGGGGGAGGGGGGAAATGAATCGATATAACAGAAGCATTAGGGCACTCAGGGGAGTGTTTTACTGGGGCCATTAATATACTTCTCAGGTGGTAAAAGCCACTTAGCCTTTAAAAATGATAATGAAATGTTAACTACCCAAAGCATTATTGCTGAGTCACGGAGAGCCAGGCAGCCCTTCAGCTCCCATCTGATGGAGGGGTGCTGGCAGGGCTCTCCCCAGCCCTGGTGAGCAATGGTCCAGCACATCCCGCCTCCCTGGGCAGTGGGAGCCCAGCTCCAGGCAGCCCTGCTCTGCTGGCACAGCTGCTCCAGCATGGGCACCCCTGCCCCAGCTCCTCACCCAGCTGGCACTGGATCACCCATCCAGCCCAGGCGATCCTGGAGTGCACAGGGGCACTCAGCCCCTGGGAGGGCAGAGAGGAGTGAGGAGGATCAGACCCAAGTGCTGCAGCCACGCTGCTCCCCAGCCAAAGGGAGCAGCATTTACAGGATCCCATGCTGAGGATGCTCAGGATCATGAGTGCCATGAGTGTCCACTGCTGCCAGTGCAGGGATGAGATGTGCAAGGACATGAGATTCCCTCTTGGCTCTCAGGAGATGGCACAAAGCCACAGTGGAAGCCTCATGGGGTTTTAGTCTACAAACACTTGGTGACTGCAGGTACCTGGCTGGTAATACCCTAAAGCACTTTGACTTGCAGGAGGTTCTGCAGACCTCTTGATGTTGATGGAGACCCCCATGTTGATGAACTTTGGAGGCACTGGGCACCCCCAAGTTACTGACCAGCTCTGAAAACCACGGAGGTCAAAATCTGGCTGTGTTTTTTAAAATGAGAGAAGCAAAGGTTCATCCTGCAAGGGGGCAGGAATTCTCATTGCCCATCTTTTATGTATCTCTGACTCTTATTTGATTGCAAAGGGCCCAAGCAGCCCTCCATGGTGTCACACAAGGAAATTCAACAGGCTGGCATGGTCCAGCGAGCTGCACTGTGAGATGAAGGTCTTCTCCTAGGACGACTCAGTGCCCAAGCAGAAAATTAATTTCCTTCCATCCATCTGTATATGACCCAAAACCTTCCCTAGTCGTGGAGATTATGAAGTTTTTTCAGGAATGTGGATTGAAAGTCAGAGGAAGCTGTGAAGGATGCTGGAGGAGGGCTGAGTCTCTGGGGGGACAGGGAGCAGCTTGGCTCCTGGAGGCACACCACCACTCTCATCCACTGCACCTGCTTCAGGCACTACTGGAGACCTATTTCCGGGGAATTGTTTTACACCTCTATTAGGGAGGAACTGGCAACACCTAAAGCAACCAAACACCACTCCTTACCCCTTTTAGCCCCACATAGAAGTCACTACCTTTGCAGCAGTGGGATGTATTTGGGAATGCTGGCTGTGGCACAGATCCTGGTCACTGCAGTGTACAGGGCAGAGTTGAGGATATTACAAAAGCATGGCTGGGACTCTTGCACAGCACTGAGCAGGCTGAGTGTCCCCAGCCATCCTGGCTGGTCCGAGGTTTCCCCAGCACCTGGGGGAGGCTCCTGATCACCAGCAGCTCTCTGGGAATGCAGCCCCAAGGTTAGCCTGCCCTGCACATGATGCCAGTCTTCTCAGAGCCCAGGGAAGGGCAGTGCAGCGGCAGCTGGTCTGCATGCCCAGCTCCGTACCTGGGGATGGAGGAATAGGAGCACTTCCCTCCTCCCTGCCCTGCCTCACCTCTGCGCTCCACCCTCTCCAGGGCAGAAATCAGCAGGAGCCGCTCTGATCTCTGCAGGTGCTGTGGGACCCACCCTGGCAAAGCCTGGCTGTGCACGATGGAGGCAGGGTCGCCCCCATGGAGCCTCCAGCCCTGCGAGCAGGAGGCTGCTGCACAGTCCTGTGCCCCTGCCCTAACCAAAGAGAACCGGGTTTCCTCTGTGCTCTGCAGAGCTCCTGCAGGTACGGCGTCAGGAGAGGGCATCTGAAGGGCATCTCCTTCCAGCGTGCCGCTCTCCAATTAAAGGACACCGAGGGCTTTAGCGTCTGCTGAGAGAAGCGCTTCTCAGAGGCGGTCACGCCGTGCCCGGAGCCGTCGGGAGCCGTAAATGGGTCACGCTGCTCTGCAGAGCCTGGCCACGGGCTGGGGCCGGAGCAGCCCCGCTGCTGGCCAGCCCCGGCCCAGGGCAGCCACCGAGCAGCCCCGGCCCAGGGCAGCCACGGAGCAGCTGGCCCCGGGCAGCCAGGGCCCAGGCAGCCACCAGGGCAGCCACCGAGCAGCCCGGCCCAGGGCAGCCACCGAGCAGCCCGGGGGCAGCCACCGAGCAGCTCCGGCCCAGGGCAGCCACCCGAGCAGCCCGGCCCGGGGCAGCCACCGAGCAGCCCCCCAGGGCAGCCACCGAGCAGCCCCAGGCCCAGCCACCGAGCAGCCCCGGCCCAGGGCAGCCACCGAGCAGCTCCGGCCCAGGGCAGCCACCGAGCAGCTCCGGCCCCAGGGCAGCCACCGAGCAGCCCACCGAGCCCCAGGCAGCCACCGAGCAGCTCCGGCCCAGGGCAGCCACCCGAGCAGCCCCCCAGGGCAGCCACCGAGCAGCCCCGGCCCAGGGCCGGCCCAGCCACCGGGGCAGCCCCGGCCCAGGGCAGCCACCCGAGCAGCTCCGCCCCGGGGCCCACCGGCAGCCAGGGCCGAGCAGCCCCAGGGCAGCCACCGAGCAGCCCCGGCCCCAGGGCAGCCACCGAGGGCAGCCACCGGCCCAGGGCAGCCACCGAGCAGCCCCAGGCAGCCACCCGGCAGCCCCGAGCAGCCCCAGGGCAGCCACCGAGCAGCCCGGCCCCGGGGCAGCCACCGAGCAGCTCCGGCCCAGGGCAGCCACCGAGCAGCCCCAGGGGCAGCCACCGAGCAGCCACCGAGCAGCCCCGGCCCCGGTGGCACCCTCAGCCCCGCTATTGAGAGGAGCGCAGCCGCCTTGCGCCGGAGCGCTTCATCCCCAGCGCCCGCTGTGAGCAAAATTGCCTGGGATCAGGTGGTGCGAGCCAATTTTTCTCGCAGCAGGGGCTGCAGGTAAAGCACCTCGGTGCAGAGGAGCTTGTGCTGCTCTGAACTTTTCTGTTGCCCGCCTGAACTCGGGGAAGAGGAGAAGGGATATTGTGTGCACTCAAGTAGAAGCAGAGAAGATGCCAAGAGAGGAGAGAAGCAGATGGAAAAGACAGAGAAAGCTCAAGATGAGGAGAGAGCAGGAAGGAAGGAGCAGAGGAAGGATAAAGCAAGAGGGAGGTGAGAAAAGAGCTGGAGCTGGGATGCCACAAAGCAGTGGCCAAGGCAGCAAGAGAGCTGCATCTTCTCTTTCTTGTCCTACAAACCAGACACAGACGTGGCAGCAGCTAATCTTCCTGGCTCATGAACAAAAGGATTCTTTTCATGCCAGTAATCCAAGAGCTGCCATGCCACGGCTCTCCCAGCTCATCTGCTGTGAATGCACTTCTGTGGCGTCCAACAGAACGGGTTAGCAAAATAAAGACAGATGGCAATGGATTAGCTCTAACACTTCTTCTGTATCACAATGCAATCACTGCAGTCTTCTCCACTGCCTCCTCTCAGGACAGTTTGCTTGTGCTGCAGCTGTGCAGCCACCCCCAGTCACAAAGTGTCCCAGCTCCAGAGCCACAACCCCTCAAGCAGGAAAGGTTTGCCATGGTTGTTGTCTTTGTTCCTTGGTAAACCCATCCTAGGGAGAGGCTGTGGTCAGAGGGAAGGGCCAAGGCAGTCACCTCCCCATTGAAATGGGATTTCTTCAGGGCAGGCTCTGAGGCACGTGGTGATGAAGGAGATGCACTGATGAGCAGCATTTTTAACATCTAGACCTATCATCCCTAAGAGTGGGGCATGTGGTCCATTACACAATTAGGCAGATATATCAAGAAACAGAAATGGGGGTTGATGCCACCTCCTCACAAGTCAACAAGAAGACTTCTTGTCTTCTTCATTTAGTTCACTTTGCCCAAGTCAGGCTGGGTGCAGATGTAGAGCTTACAGTGAGCCCAGGCCCAGGTGATGTGACAGGAACGTGCATTTCTGCTGGAAACAAAGTGTGCTGGACACAGCCTGGCTTTGTTTACACTGGGACATTTTTCCTATGGTTTTCCAGCCAGAAGCTATGTGGGAATTCCAGCATCAAAACTCATAAAGAACTGATCTTTATAACTTTGTTGGTAACTATCCTTTCCAACTGCATAAGTTGTTTGGGGTGAGCTGTCTCCTGCAGCAAGGGAAACTTCACTCCAGCATCTCAGTGGAGCTTGTCTAAGCTCAGTTTTACAGGGTTTGGTATCTCTGGTGGTACTGGTAGCTTCAGGGATACCCAGGCTCCTCAGGGTGACACGTTTCTGTGCTGCTGGAGGAGCCCCCTGATCTCATTCAGTCAGTTCCTGGGATGTCTTCACCTCTGACCCTGTGATTTGGGAAACCATCCCTTCTGAATATTCATCCAAAACCACCACATGAGCCAGCAGTCCCATTTCATCAAGAAGATGCATTTTCTCATGAAACTGAGTGTTTCTTAGAAGTCCTGCCAGGTACAATTCAACCAATTTTTGTGTCACTGGTCACCTAGAGCTCATATAAACAAAAAATTACCAAGAAACTTGAAACTCTTGCTCCCTGAAAAACACCAAGACTTAGTTAACGCTCTTGACAAGATGATATCTTGTCTCTGCACTGTCTTTGGAATTGTCCAGTTTATTTACAACCTATAAGAAAGATAAGGCTCCAAGCAGCCTGATTTATTCTTTAAATTAACCCTGCTTTGAGCTGGAGAATGGAGCAGATGACTGCTGAAGGTCCTTTTTCAACTCCCTGTGTGTAAGTGGAAGATCCTGCTGGGATGCTCTAACCTTGCAGCCCAGTCCAGCAGCTCGGAGCTGAACCTGCCTGATGCATGTTCTGAATGTCCATCCTACCTGCCAGCCTGCTTAACCAAACTATGCTCCTCAGTGCCCAGGGATATCCTTATGGATGTCCTTTGCTATTTTCTGTGGATATTTGGTCAGTAGTATTCCTGATAAACTTACTTATCCCTAAAAATATCAAGTTTGTTCCAGGGTGCACTGGAATCATGTAATGGGTTCAGTTCTAGGCCCCTCACTACAAGACATTCATGGAGGTGCTGGATTCTGTCCAGGGCAGGCAATGGGGATGGGAGAGGCTCTGGAGCAATCTGATGAGGAGAGGCTGAGGAAACTGGGGGGGTTCAGATCCCAGAGCAGCGATGGAACGAGGAGTGTGGGAGCACCTCTGCCCCCCATCCCACCACTGCCCACAGGAAAACCCTGAGTGAGCAGCAAGCTGGGAGGTCATGGATGATATGAGGTGAAAACTTTGGGAAAGGTAGGTCACCCCTGAAACGAGCTCTGACAAAACCCTGGTGCCCTCTGCACTCAGCTGTGTCCATCCAAGATGATGGGAATGAGGCTGGCAGGGGCTTGGCCCGTGCTGGAGTTGCACACTGCTGGCAGGCTGAGCAGTTCTGCAGGGATGGCTGCTTGAAGCAGGGCTGCCTGCAGCCCCCTGCATCCCTCCCCTGCAGGAAAGGCACTGGGACAGCAGAGGCCAAGCTGTGGTCCAGGCAGAGCTGTGCTCCTGCTGAGAACCAGCTCCACTGCAGCACCAGGGACCAGCCCACCTTGCCAGGCAGGGACAGGGCAGGCTGAGATCTTCACTGGACACCTACTGATACTGATATTTTTATCTTGAGGAGCCAGAAATCAGAATTATACATCCCAGATCTCAGCCCAGAAGGGACAAACATTTCCATCACCATGACAGCATCAGAAGCTTGCCCTGAGCAGGGCCAGGACACCCACTGCAGACACTGGGGAAGCAAAACATCAAACAACCTTCCACAGCCTGAACCTCTTCAACACAGAGCAAGGCATGTTTCCCCTCATAAAATGTAAGATTCATTCCTTTCCCACTGACATTCTGACTTCTGCCAAAGCCAGACTGAGCGGGCAGCCTGGATTTTGACACTTCCTGTCTTCAGGGCGCTTGAGGTTTTTTGCAGCCTCCTCTTTGTGTTTGCTTTTTCTTGTGCAAGGTGGAATTGGCCAGGCAGCCAAGCAGCAGGCACTGATGACAGCCTGCCAGGGCATCCCAGGCTCCTCCAGGATGCTGACAACAGACAAGCCATTATCACCCCTGCCATGCCTAGGAAAGGTCTTGCCAGGGGTGATTGCAATCACAGCCCCCAGCACAGCTTTCCCTGCGAAGCACACATGGCTTTTAGGGATGTGGTTTGACTCTGTGGCAACCAGCAACTGCTCCTTTTGTCGCCTGACCTGCTCAGAGGCTGCTTCCAGCTGCTCTGTCCCACCTTTCTGCTTCCCACAGCATTTCCTCTCCCCAGAATGATGCCCTTCCTTACTCTGCTGTACTTCTGCCACTCCAGCCAAGGGTTCCTGGTGACCCAGCCAGGCAAGCCTGGCACTTTGGACAGTTGTGTCCTCCCGGGCAGCAGCTGCCAGTTTGCTTGGTTCTGCTCCCCAGCTCCCTTCCATCACATCCTAAAACAAAAGCCACTTGCTGTCCATGTTGCAGGTGGTGTTTCAGCCCCTGCCCTGCCAAAGCCTCCTTGGAGACCCACACCTGGATCCTGCAGGTGGAACTTGAGCCTCCAGCACACAGCTCTGCTCCTGGTAATGGCCATGGTCACTCAGTTTGTAATCAGCTTGGGAGGAGGTGGGGAAAGAGGAAAAAAAGGGCATTGATGTGGACAGAAATCTTGAAAGGTTCATGCACAGCAAAACCATGGAGCTGCAGCCAGCACAGGATCATCTCCTTCATAAACCTCCTAAGGCAGTGCTGCAATTTGCATCTGGATGCGTTTCATTCCCTATCAATGTTCATTAGCAGCTGCCCAGCACTAAGCTGCCTGCTTGGGAATAATTAGTCCCTTCCTCTGAAGGTCATGGCAGTGCTAACATCATAACTTCCCTTTCTTTGAACGTGCAGACAGTTGGATGCTGCAAGCATCCTTCAAAGTGCTCCTGTGAGAGGTACCCAGAACTCACAGGCAGTGGGGCAGCACAGCCAGCTTGGTGCTGCTGGGGTTTATTCTTACAGCAAATATCAAAGTTGCATGACAACTTTGCTGCTTGAGCTGGAGACAGCAGAGGTCTGGAACAGGGGGGGAAGAATGGAATAAACCTGAGAGGCAGTGTTCTGTTTGAGATTTCGCTTCTATTGTAAGCTCAGGGCTCTTCATTCTGTCATTCACAGACAGAACAGCGGCTCCAGGACAGGGTTTTTAGGTGGCTGGGTCACCATAACTCTTCCCTGCCCTCAAGCCTGTGGGCTGAGCACTGAAAAGTAATTTTCAGTGACTCATGCATCAGTGTTAGCCAGCCAAGGGAGCCCCAGGGGCTGCGTCAGCTTTGAAGAGACTCTTCAGAGAACAGCCTGTGCAAATGTGGCCATGGAGCTGCTGCTTCACAGCACAGTGGCCTCCTGCTGGGGTTTGTGGCCAGCTTGGGGAGGCTGCTCTCAGCCTCCCATGGGACAGGAGTGCTCCACTTCCAGCTGTGGATCCAGCACTTTCCACCCTCGGGCACAGAACTCCAGAGCTGCAGCTCTCCCAGTCTGGGCTGCCTGGTGGCTGTGCCTGTGCTCAGGGGGCAGAGGGGAGCTGGGAGGGTGTGTGGCAGCTCCTCTGAGGCCTGGCCATGCTGCACAGCTCAGCACAGCTCCCACCTCACGTGCCTGGGGAGCTTCTGGTCCCAGGCCACAGCAGACACCTCTGCAGGACATGAACTTGGCCACCTCTGCCAGGTGGCTCTGGCTGCCCTTGAGAATTCCTGTGCTGCAATGTCTCCTGGCTGGCTTGTGGCCATCCCTGCTGGCTCCTCCAGCCCTGCCTGCTGTGGTTATTCCCTGTGTCCCAGAGGGCATCAGGTGTGCAGTGCAGGATGAGAGACTCTGGCTGACAGGGGCTGTAGCAATGTGACTTTGGGCACATCTCTGACTTCATCGGGGCTCTCTGCTTTGTTCTCCATGAATTTCAAGCAAATTATCTTCAGGGCATGGTACAAGGTGCAGTAGTCCTCCTTCAGCTCAGGGTTCTGTTTCCATGGCCAAACCCAGCCCGATTTTACCAAGAAGAATTCCCAGCACAGACAAAAGCCAGTGTCCAGCTCTGAGGTCCAAGCACAGGAAGGAGCTGGGGTTGTTCAGTCTGGAGAAGAAATGCTCTGGGATGACCTCATTGTGGCTTGCAGTTCCCAAAGAGAGCCTGCAAGAAAGATGGAAAGACCATTTACAAGGGCCTGGAGTGATTGGACAAGGAGAAATGGTTTCCCACTTAGAGACAGTGGGTTTAGAATAAATATTAGGAAGAAATTCTGTCCTGTGAGGGTGATGAGGCCCTGACACAGGTTGCCCAGAGAGATTGTGGATGCCCCATCCCTGGAAGTGTCCAAGCCAGGTTGGACAGAGCTTGGAGAAACCTGGGATAGTGGAAGGTCATGGCAGGGAGTTGGAACAAGATGATCTTTAAGGTCTGTTCCCACCCAAACCATTCTATGGTTGTATGAATACAGCCTTTGTGTAAATATGACACAGCAAGTCTTTGTTACACTGGAGTAACCTGCTTTTCAAAACTTTAAATAAGGGAATAAAGTGTAACCTGGAGCCATTTCAAACTCCCAGGCACACAGATAGCTGGTTTACTTGATTGAATCCATGCAGAGACAGTTTCTTACTGAATAGACAAGAGGAACTCTATCTATTAAAACCTTCCATGAGGGTGAAGCATGTTTTGGTGTCCATGCAGAAGGCTGCATGCTCTGTTGAGACAGGGGCTGGCTGTATTTTGTGTTTTCTGCAGCACCCAGGAAGGCTGGAGTATAAAATCCAACAGCTGCACTCCCTGGTGTGGGATGCCAGTGCACGCACAGCATCGTGTATCAGTGCAGCTGTGGGTCACTGTGGGATGGCTTGATGATGAGAGACTTGCATAGGAAATGAGAGAAAATAATCAGGCATTGAGTGCTGGCTGCTCCTTGCAGCCCTGCTCTGACCCCAGGTCACTGCTGGCAGCTGAAGCACTGCCTGGGAGCTCTGATCCAGCACCAGCTCTGGGGCTCTCAGGCAGTCTGGACTGGTCTCAGCTTTATTCAGGTGGTGTGAAGGGTACCAACATTAACAGGACATCTACAATCCACAGGATGCTCTGGGCTGGGCAGCCCCTCCCTCTCCAGCTGCAGCTCCCGTTTCTGTGTGGGGTCAGGTCTCCAGTACTGATCCTGTGTTCTCCTGTGGAATATCACCATCTCCACTGTGTCTGCTGGACTCTTTTGAACTGGTCACTGACTAAAACTCCTCTTGTTGGTGAGGTGCAGGCAGATACTCTGCATCCAGCTGGTCTGGCCCCCAAGAAAGACACTGAGGTGCTGGAGTGAGTCCAGAGAAGGGCAGCAGAGCTGGTGAAGGGTCTAGCTGGACATTTCTTGTTCTTCATGCCCAGAGGTAGCTGTGCAGATCCTCCTGTGCTACTCCTCACTCCCCAACCCTCCTGCATGGCCCAGGCTTTCCCTTCTTGCAGTTCCCCAGCTCAGGCACTCAGCATCACAGCTCCAGGATGGGTTGGAGAATTGTAGAGAAGTGCTGAGGGTGCTGAGCTGGCAGAATTTTTCATCAATCCATGAATGGCTTTTAAAGAAAGGCTATTTCATGTGGTTCCCCACATAAGAACCAGTGGAATAATAGAGAACATCATCCAATTCAATCCAGTCCGTCTCAATTCTCTTAATTCCATGTGCCCTGAGAAAAACCCCAGAGCTTCTCACACAACCTTCTCCCAACCAGCCTTCCATGTTCACTCATTTCTTCTATTTCCCCTTCTTCTGAAGACCTGCTCTTTCCCTGTAGGGTTGTGTTTGTGTGTCTGGGTCTTTGTTGTAATTTCAACCAGCTTCTGGTTCTCAGGATAAACTCTCTAAAGGCAAGATGACCTGTCCTCTGTTCTTTACACACTTAAATAGGCCCAGAATTTTATTGCCAGCTCATTCAACTGATTTTGCTTGTTCCCAGTCCCTCCCATCCTGACCTCAGGGTCTCTTGGGTCCTTGCTATCCCCAAGTCCTTCCTTCGCATGAAAACACAGTGGAGCAACAAATTCCTTCCTACATATTTAAACACCACTTGTCCATGACCAACTCATGGCAGCATTGACTTAGAAAGATTTATTTAAATTCACTGAAGGGTGAAGGCAGTGCCCACCAATCTGATAGCAGAGTTTGATTTTCATGGACGTGGGATCTGTGATTTAATAGGTTTTCCAGGCACCATGGTACAGCAGTTCTCCTTCAAATGCAACAGGATTGGGGAACTGACCTCACCTCCCTGCTCTGAATGCTTCCCCTCAGTTCCTGTCCTAGAAATACAGAGCTTGAATATTTCACCATTATTGGAAGATAGTTTAATCCTCTTTGTAACTTGGCAGAGTAGATTAGAGTTTCTTCCATATTAAATTAGAGGCTTCTCTAAAGCATCCTAAAAAGAGCTCATTTCATTAGCATGCTGTTGATTTATTATTTATAATTACTGTTTACAAAACAGCCTGTGAAGATGACGAGGCCCCAGTCAGGTGACTGCAAATTTCTACAGGCACATCCAGCCCTCCAGAGTAACCTGCATGCCTGGGCTCTGCAAAAAAATTAGCTGCTGATTAGAAGTGATTTGCAAGGAGAGTTTAAACATGCTAATCCAGCCCTGGCTAGAGGAATGTTGTTGTGATGAAGCTCATTGGGGACCTTAACTGGGGGTTTTAGTGGTGTTTGCCATGGGCTGTCTATGTTTGCCTCTTTCTCAGGAGCATGGAATCCCAGAATGGGTCGGGTTAGAAGGATCTTAAAGCTCCTTCAATTCCATCCCCCTGCCATAGGCAGAAATGCTTTCTACTATCCCAGGCTGCTCCAAGCCCTGTCCAGCCTGGCCTTGGACATTTCCAGGGATCCAGGGGCAGCCACAGCTGCTCTGGGCACCTGTGCCAGGGCCTCACCACCCTCACAGGGAGGAATTTCTTCCTAATGGCATTGGTGAGGCAAGAATTGATGCAGTCCCATATTGCCCCTTCCTGGTCTCTTCCTCTGAGCATCATCCACTCAGTGGACTGGTCCCAGAAGCAGTGTCACGAGATCCTGTCCATCCCAGAGGCTTGTGACATTTTAGCATCTTCAGCCTAAACTGCAGTCTTTGAGTCCTGGGGCTTGAAAGGAGCCTGGGGCAGTACTGTCCCTTGACTCCCCTCCTGTGCTGGAGGGTCTCTCCAAGCCAAATTTTCAACAATGTGCATATATTGAGCTGATTAGTGAAAGCCTGATGAGTGCTGGGCTTGATTCTCATGGTTTGGGTGGTTCCTTTACCCTGCACAGAGCAGGAGGGGAGAGGTGATTGCTGCACAGCGTGGAGCATCCCTTCCTTCAGCATCAGTCACAGAGCCACCACTCAGAGCAGTGGTTCCTGAGCCTGCAGGTACTGGGAAATGGCCAGGGATGTGAGGCTGTGCTGAGGCCAGCAAAGGGAGGAGATGGATTGCTCTGCTGCTGGAGCTGTGCTGCTGGAGCTGTGCTGCAGTGACACAGCCTGCAGGCTCCAGGCAGCAATGCCAACATCGAGTGTTTGGCTGATGGTGCAGGTGCTTTTCTCTAAAGGAATCAGGATGGGTTGGACTGCTTTTTTGGGAATTACTTTCTCTTCTATTTGTTCTGCACCTCTGGTAACTTCTGTTTCAGAGAGTGACTCAAAAAATTGCACCCAGATAGCATCCCTTGGTCTTCAGGAAGAAAACACCTTTCCCAATCCTACACACAAAGGCAGAAATCTGACAGAGAGAAGCCAGAGATCTCTCCTGAAGGCTGGGCTTTCAAGACTCATCCTGGAGGCAGAAGGTCCTAGCCCCTCCAGGAGGAGTGTGCAATCTCTGCAGGGCTCATAAAGCCACATCTGCTGCTAAGTGGAGGTAAAACAAGAAGTTGTGGTTGCTGCTAAATCACAAATCTTCCATGCAGGCTGGAGAAAATGCCTCCAGATAATTATGGTTTGTTGTTGATTTTGTCAGGCTTTTTTTTTCTTTCTTTTTTTTTTTTTCCTTTTCTTTTAGAGAACATAATTTTCCAATCAGGTGAAAAAGGAATGGGATAAACACTGCTTTAGCACAATATTCTCCTCTACATCATTTTTCCTCCAGAGGATAAGAGAAATCTTCAGAGTGCATCCAGGTCACAGCACAAGAAGGACCAGCAGGAGCAGGGGCAGAGGGCCATGGAGATGCTCCCAGGGAGTCAGGCTGGGAGAGCTGGGGGTGTTCACCTCAAGGGAAGGCTCCAAGGAGACTTAGAGCCCTCCAGTGCTCTGAGGATCAGAGGGCTCACTATCCCTGCCACTTTCACCTCTTTGTCCTATGCACTGTGGGGGCAGCTTGTCAAATGATTCCATGCAGCTGGAGAAAATTCCATCTCATTTAATCAACCTGCCTGCTGAAATCCCAGGTGGTTCCTGAAAAAGCGGCTGAATCCAGGCCTTTTTCCTGAAATGTGATATCTGAATTCAGCTTATTGGATGGATCTGTTCTGCTCCATCTTGGACCTCAAGTCTCTGTCTGTGTTGGGCTAGAAGACAATTTTGCTGCCTTCAAACACACCTCCAGAACTGGCTGAAATTCCAGAATCACCACATCCTTGCTTTGCTCTCTTCTGAAATGAGGGTCTTGGCATGTTCAGTGGCATGTAACTGAGACATAAAGCACTTGGATGGGAAATCAAGGGCAGCACTTTCCACACAGGTACCTATGGCTCCGTGAGCTTGAGACAGAACAGGCTCTCAGGGCTCTTTGTGTCAGATAGATTCATGTTCCCAAGCCAACAACCCCTCTCCAACACCGAGAGGCTTCGTTTGATTTTCACACGGCCCTGGGGAAGGCACTGGGCTCTCCCATTGCTGCCTTTCAGATGTGCTGGGTCACTCTTGGGTCAGTTCTCCCACAGCCACTGTCACTGTCATGCTGCCACCTCGCTGTGACACGGCACGTGGGACACCACCTGGTGGCTCTTCCCACCCTGGGAAGGACTCAGCCTAGGAATGGGTAGAGGCATCAGCAGCTGGGGATGCACAGCCCAGGAGTTTTGTCTCCTCTTTTTGAGTCACAAATTGTTTGTGAGCAGGTCCAGGCCTCTTTGCCCTCATCCTTTCAAAGTGTTTCCTCCATCCTCCCATCCATCCCCTCGTATTTTCTCATGTGCTGAGTCCCTTGTTTTCTGGTTGCTGTGTGGGTTGTAGGGTAAAACACCACCACTCAAACACTCTGTATCTTCATCTGATAAATTCTCAGGAGGTCACATCTGCGCTGGACTGACAGGAACCCAGAAGATTTGCCTCTAAGTATCAACCTTGTCACTTCTGAGTTACGCAGGAACATTAACTGTGTCATCAACACATGGCTGATGCAGCCCTGCTCTTCCCAAAGATATTCCCCCTTAGAAGAGTTGGTAGGTTTTTACAGGACTGCACAAACACACAAGAAGTTCTTTTGTGACTCTTTTTATATGTTTTATATGTTGTTGATGCTAGTGTTGTTTTTCCAAACCTGAAGGATGAGGGCTGCATCAGAACGGCAGGAGATGACCACGCTGAATGGTAATAACTGGATTAAGAGATTCAGTAGCAGACTCTCACCTGTGCTGTTTATAATACAGATTAACTATTTAATCCACCTGCATCTCCAGCTTCAACTCGTTATTCCCCTTGTCTTGCTTTCCCTGACGTCCTCCCCCAGCCCCTCCAGTCCCCTGCTGCTCTGTGCCCTCCTGGCTGGATCCCCCATGCCCTCCTCCTGGGGCAGGGACTCTGCCCCATCCCAGGGCTGGTTCTGCTCAGTTACTCCCTGGAATCTCCCCAGTGAGGGCAGGGAGCTGCTGCTGCCTGGCCAATGAGCCCTACAGCTGCTCAGTCTCCAGAGCTGCTGTAATGACTGCAGTGCCGGGATGATTAATCAGGAAATGGTAAAGAAAACGCTTATAATGGAACACTTGGATTTCTGACTTCACTGGGGGGTGCAAACTCACAAACAAGGTCATGGAAAAGAAATCTACTGAGGAATTGAGGATGACTAAATACAAGGACTTTTATTCTGGGTCAGGAAGTCTCTGAAGCACAACCTATTGCAGGCTGGAAGGATGTCATGGGGAAGTGTTTGACCATGGTCACACTGTCCTGTGTATTGATCAGTGCTGGGGACAGGTGCTGAGCCTTTGGACCACTGTGTCACACCACAGCCATGGCATCATTTACCAAATTTTGATGGTGGAGATAGAGAGTGGCCATGTGCCATGAGACAGGGAGTAAAACACCAGGCTTGGGGTGTATGTCACCCACCCCTCCTTTCTACTTGCACTGGCCATGTCCTGTGGGAGCTACACCTGTGCTCTTGGAGAAGATGGCAGAATCATCTCCAAACCTGGACTCTCCATTCCTGCTCAGCCACAGTGCAAAAGCAGGGCCCAGCCCAGGGTTCAAACTCCTCTGTCTTCTGTGGAGAGTCTTGTCCAGTATTTAAAACTCCTCTGCCAGCTTGGTGTGGGACCAAGCAGGACACCCTGAGTGCCAGGCTCGACCTGTAAACACAAAGTGGAGTGAGGATGGCCTCAAGTCACAGGGGTTGGGGTCCTGCTCTCTGCACTGACAGCACAGGCTTCACATCCTCTTCTCTCTGGAATTTTTCACATTCTCATTTTTTGCCTCTGTTACTGAATCCACATAGATTATTTGAGAGTGAATGTATGTTTGTTAAAACCCCCAAATACATCCCTGAGATGCAAAGACTGTTTTCAAATCATGGGTTTTAAAGGGGCATCTGCCACAAAGGGCTGAGGGTGGTTAATACAGCACATACCAGCCACTGGCTGAGAGCAATAAGCAGCATTGCTGATAAGCTCATTTGATAAAGCCTTTGCTGGGCACTGCAGATGCAGGCTAAGTCCAGCCTTTAATATCTGTCCCAGCCCCACAGGCAGAGCTCTCAGACAGGGCTGCCAGGAAATATTGCAACCCTGTCCACCTCTCCTGCAGCTTTCAGTGAGTCCTGACAAGTCCTCGCCGTGTGGTCTCATGTGTCACAGCTGTCCCTGACCTGGCCATAGATCACCAAGCAAATGCAAGTTGGCACCAAGGTTTCACACACAGGCAGCACACACCCTTTGTGCAGCTCTGTGGGGTTGTGGTGTCCTCTATGGCTGAAGCAATGATTAAATCCCACATAATCATTCCAGCTGGTCACTTGACCACAGAAGATCTTTTCTGCTGGAAGCTGCTGACGTTGCCCCATGAGATTCAGTGTTGGGGCTGGGTTATAACAGCCTGCATGTGCATGAGCTTGTCCCATCATGAGAAATAATGGATGGGAAGGAGCTGTCAAGGAAAGGAAAAAAGGGGGTGTGTGGCTCATCTGTGTGCTAGAAAAAGCACAGGATTGCTCTGTCCCCTGGTCCTCACACTACAGAGGACTGGGTCCCTGTGGAATCACACTGGGTGTGCTGACTGCCAGGCTGCACTAACCTAGCTCCCAGCTGATGTCTCACCAGCTCTCATGGCATCCTGTCAACTGAGGAATTGGGAAGGGAGGATCTGGGCTCAGGGTGTTTTCAGGACATGCAAGACATGTGCCACTTGAAATGTGGCTCATCTCCCTTCTGAGCCTGAGCAGAGATGAGTTTAAGTCTGGGATCTGCTCTGGGCTGGATCCCAGAGCCTGTGATTTGAAACCCAGGGCTCACAGCTCCTTTTATGAGCTGCACTGGAGGGAGAGTGGTTGTTAAGGTTATACACCTTGAGGGTCACCCTTGGGTTTATGGAGATAGCCTCAAACCAAGGGAAGGAGTCCCTTGTGGCTTCTCCATTTGACACCAGTTTCCCAGTCTACCCTGAGGCTGGGTTGAAAGATCCTGAAGAAAAAAAAAATACTTTTGGGTTCTGTTTGGGCTTGAATTCAGCAGGAATACTTGAACCTCTGGTGTTGCACGTGGACAGCAGGCTGTGTCTGAAGGAGCACAGGGGCATTTCTCAGCCCTTCCATCATGGTCCTTGCACCATCAGCACTTTCCTCCAGCACTGACCTGGAGGTGGCAGAACCTCGGGACTCCTAAATGTGCTGCTGATCCAGAAGACATTAAACTGTTATCTCTGTGTCTCACTCCATCAACATTTTTTCAGTCTGTATTAAAAAATCCTACTATGGTTTTTTAGCACAAAAGGGGAAAGAAGAGAACCTTCTATGTTCAGGACATTTGGGACATCACTAGAATTTCATCCATCTGTGATTGGCCCTCAGACCGTCATACTCAATTTATTTCTCAGCCAAAGTTTTTCAGCCATCTGCTCAAGTGGAACAGCTTCCAGCATTTATTCCCAATAGTGCTCCTCTGAGGGAGCGCATGGATTTTCTCCAGTACGACAGCATCACTATTTTCCAAAAAAACCCTCAGCCCAACCCCGCAGTGACTGGCGGGGAGCCCTCCCTGCTCTGCACCCCGACCTTGAATTTTAAGCAATTGATCAAGAAAACACAGAACAGTTTCTGTTCCACTCAGGACCACCGTGACTGATGTTTTTTCAAGGGCTCCTCAGCAGACATGTTAATGAGGTCGCCTTGGATACTCAGCTTAAAAGGGTGTTGCTTCAGCTTCTTTTAAGTCAGCAATCAACAACAACAACAAAAAATACGCAACACCCCATCAGCAGATCTGCTTGAGGAGGGGTGGGGGACTCCTGGCAGGTGACTGGAGCAGATAGTGATTCACAGTCCACCTGCTGCCAGCAGTTCAGTGCTGAGCCTCTCTGATTGTCTACTGGAGCATCAACACAATGATCTCCATAATTATTATCTCCTTAAATTGAAAAAAAAAAAAAAATAGAAAAGCCTGATTTTTCCAACTATCCTATTGAAAGTGCCCCAGAAAAGGACTGCAAATTGGGAGTAATCAGAGGTTCAGGGACAGTCAGGGAAATAAAAGCAGTTTCTCTGTGTGAACAGAGGAGAGGCTGTGTGTTCTTAGGGAATTGTTTGCTGGGCTGAGACCCACTTGCATTAGTCTTGCTTAATGAGTTACCATCCATCAGCTGGGCTGTGAGTGTGGGCCATGTCCAGGTTTAAAAAGCAGGGGAAAAACCACCTGGGGCAGGAGCACCAGGCAGGTGCAGTCAATGTTTTGATGATCTACATAACACAGTGCTCACCATGACTTCAAACAAGTTGCTTGGCTTCTCTGAACCTCAGTCTCCTGCCTGGTGAGCAAGGATAAATTCAGTGCCACATCTCACAGGTTTCAGTGCAGTTCTAAAGGAAAATGTGGAACCACTGATGGAAAGGTTGAGCAAGTTCAAAGGAGTAGCTTTGGCAAACACACCTTTATGTATGAAGTGAGATCAGACTGGTTCCTCAATTAGCAGCTAGATTAATCACTCTAGGAATGTTTATTATTACTTCATTATATGTTTACTACACCACTAATCCAGTTTATAGGAATATGGAGGAGCTACTCCTCTAACCCAACATGATGATAGAGAGCATCCTCCAACCCTCTAGTAAATTGGCATCATGGTGTGAGCACCTCTTTCCTTTGAGGAACTGCAGGTTTGCCTGGCACTCTGTCTGGGGTCTCAAAGCTCAGGTTTAGAGCACAGAACAACCCAGGCTGGCTCTGCACCTCCAGGAGTTCTGTCTTTTCCATCCCTTCCTTCATGGAGCTGCAGAAAGCACTTTGATCCTCCTACTCTCCTCCAGGATGAGCAAACACAGCTGGTTTTGCCTCTCCTTGTACCTCAACCATCCACTGGTGGCCTCTGCTGGACCTGCTCCAATCTGTCAATGCTGGTTTTGTCCTAGGAAGCCCCAAACTGGACCCAGCATTTCCAAAACAATCTCAGAAGGGCCAGACAAAGGGGATTCTGACTCCCTTGATGTGCTGCCTGCCTCCTTGCTGACACAGCTGAGGGTGCAGCTCAGCTCTGCTGTGACACAGCAATGACCCCTGTCCAATCCCTGACTCGCCAGCAATCCCATCTCCCTTTCCACAAAGCTGCTTCCTCTCAAGTTGCTTCCCAGCCCAGCTGTCCCCTGGCCTGTCCTGTTCCCTTGTGAGGTTATTCCATCAGGGCTGTGCACTTGTCTGCCCATTTCCCCACTCCCTCTGAACAGCAGCTGCAGCCTCTTGGTGTCAAGTGTTTCCCTGCCCACTGCTTCCTTTGGTGGCATCTGAAAACTTCCTGAGGGTGTGCCCAATTATCCAGGCCATCAGTACCAGTCCCTCAGGATCTCAGCAGCAATGAGCTGCCAGGTGGGCTCTGTACTGCTGAGCATCACCCTGTGAGTGAACCAGCCCAACCTGTCCTCCAGATTCCTTCTTGCCTGTTTATTGGGCTCATATCTCCCCAGCCTGGCTCTAGGGGGAGTAAGCATTGAAAGTTTTACTACAGGGAAACCACTCAATATTTCCTTATTTTCCCCCTGTATCCTCACAGCCAGTTTTCTTGCCTAAGTAGCTGGATCCATCAGGTGTGACATGACCTTTATTTTGCTGGGTTCAAACCAACCCATCCCTGATAAATATTCTCCTACCCAGGTCAACAGCTTTGCAGCTGCACCTGTACTACTTCTGTAAAAGAGTCACAGAATCACAGAATTACAAAATTTTTCAGGTTGGAAAAGACCTCTGAGATTACTGAGTCAAACCTGTGGCTGAAAACCACTTTGTCAGCTAGAGCAGTGTGCAGTCCTTTCTTGAACACTCCCAGGGATGGTGACAACCCAATGCTTGACAACCCTCTCTCTGAAGAAATTCCGCCTGATGTCCAGGTTAACCTCCCAGGCACAGCTTGAGGCTACATTTCATCTACAGGTTGTGTTGATCCTGCAGTAGGCATGGTCTGTGCATACAATCAGAGCTGCTCCTTCTTCCAGAGACTCCAGAGCTCCTTGTCCAAACAGAGAGCATGGTAGAAAGACAAAGAAATGTGAGACCACCAGGGACCATTAGTCTGAAGTTGGATGTTACAGTGGTTTAGTTAAACTGCACTTAGAAGAGTTGTGTGGACAGTCCTACTTACAATAGGAAAAGAAAAAAAAAAAAAGCTGAGTTTCTTTTCTTCCCGTTTATTGTGGACATGAAGTAAACCAGGATGAGTGGAGGCTACTTGAATTCTGAGCAGGAATGTCCACATAGACAGTTTAATGAAGTTTAGCTAATCCAATTTGCAAAGGTTAATTCAGATTCATTTTCCTGATTGTTTCTGTGTAGATAAGGCCAAGGTCACTTCCCCAAGGTGACTGGCTGAGCCAGGCACAGGATCCACACTTCCTTCCACCATTACTTCCCCAGGCTGGTGTGTCCCTGTCCATGCACCCCCTTTACACTCCCTGTACAGAAGAACACAGTCTCTCACATTTCCTCCAGCAGCATCACTGATTCTTGCTGATCAAGATCACTGTAAACCCTTTCCTGGGTGAAGTGGAACAGGCCCCACTGTTCCTGGGGCCACAGCTCACACTGCAGCTTGGAGGTGAGCTACAGCACACATACAGGAATTGGTGATGCTAAAATCCCTTCCAGGAATCCAGAGCAGCCCTAGGATCTTGCTGGCAGAGGTGGGCACTTCCAAGCACTCCAGCTGGCTGACAATGCAAATCTCCTAAATCATCCCAATGCTGCTTTTTCCTGACTCTTCTGGGCTCTCATGTAGGTAACTGCAGTTATGCAGAATCTCCCAGCCAAAGCAATAGAGGCAGTTTAGGAAAGGAACCTCCCCTTTGCAACCCTGCCAGGTGCAGACTGTGATGGGACCTGATGTGCAGGGACATCTGTCCCACAGTTCTTACAGCAGGGTTCTCACCTCTGCTTCTCAGCATCTGGTGCTGGCCCCTGCAATGCCCCAGTTGCTTATTAGGGATTGAGACCCAGAGATATTTTAGAGTATTTAAAAAGATATAGATAACCTAACCAAAACTGAAGACCTGCCTTAGCCTTAACTGAAAACTTTCCCAAAGGAGTTGCAACCCAAGAACAAGGAGCTCACATCTCCTAGTACATGATGAATGGGTGCAGGAGCTATTCTGAACAGCAGGCAATAGTGAATGGTTACATTTCCTTGGCCAAGATGAGGAAGCTTTAAGTAACTAATTAAAAAAAAAAAAATCAATAGAAAGTCTTTTCCCACGATCTTTTGCTATGGGTCCTTGGCAATAATTTCAGTGCTCACTTCAAAGAATTGAGGTCTCTTTTCTGGGCCTCTTTCTACCGTGGCAAAGGAGTTTAGAAAGAGAAGTTGCTTGAGCCCAGTAGCTGGCTGTTAGCTTGCTGTTCTGTTTGAGGGAGGACTTGCAGTCCCAAGTCCTTGTAATCAGGGTCTGCATGGGTTGTCCTGTAACCATGACGTGTCCACATCTCTGGTCTGTTGCCATTATTAGAAGACAATTGCATTTCCTCTGGACTTCCTCAAGTGGTCATTTCTGATATTTCCATACGTGGCTGTCCAGCTGCTCATCCTCTTCCCCACCACTGCAGCCTCTCTCTTAGACCTGAAATGCCCTGAACTCTCCAGGGCTTGGTCCCTGCTCCAAGGACTTAAGTTGGGAAGTGAAGAACAAGACAAGGTGCAGAGGGGACAGAGAGCTAGGAGAGTGCAGGAAGCGAGGATAAATTTTCTGCCAGCAGTGGTGAGATGTGCTCTCCATCTTGCACTGTCAGTGTAGCCTTTCCCTCCACAGTTCATGGCACAGCTGGGACATCACCCAGTTGGACACAATCTTTACTTCCCACATCTGCAAAGCAGTTCCAAGAGGTCTGTCAAAAAGTGCTGAAGGTGTGGTGTCCTCTCTGTCCAGGAGGATCTGCCCACACCCTGCTACTGCATCTAATTCACTGAAGATTTTGCCTCATTTCAGCAGAATTTTAATTACTCTTGGGCAAGTGGGAATGTTCCTTCTTGGTCTGGTTCAGCTGCTCCAAGTTAAGGCAAAACCCAAATCTACCCCTGGCTGCTGCCTCTCCCCTCCCATCTGATCTGCTGCTGTGTTTTGCTGTTCTCCTCCTTTCCAGGAAGGAATGTAGTGGAGGCAGCAGGAGAGCAGAGCAGGTGTGCTGTGGGGTCTGTGTTGCATGTGTCACTAGGTGGGAAAGGCAGCTTCCACAGCCAGCTCCCAGCATCCCTGTATCATCCTCCCAGCCTGACAGCTTGGTAACAAGTCTGAAACAGAGCCTGAGCTCCTACCCCAATATCTGCAGGAAAATCCTCACCACTGTTCTTCTCACTGGCCCAAGAAACATTAAAGGCAACCTCCAACTCTTCTTTTCCCTCCCTCCCAGCAGTATATTCCTTTTAGTGTGTAGCCAGAACAAAAACCACAAAAAAAAAGAGGATTATACTACTTTCTACTATTTTTACTATTTCTACTACTCTTCTTTCCAAAAGCTTTTTGAGACAAAGCAGGCAATTGGGAATCAGATCCTCAAGGAGGTGAACTTGCCTTCACTGTGGAAAGATGGTTTTGAGCCACATCAGTCCATTTCAGCTTGGTGAAGAGAGAGCCAGTCACACTGCCCTAACAGAATCACTTATGATTTGTAGCATCATATTCTGGTCTAAGTTTCTCATGTTACCCCAATGCAAAGCAGGATTTAATTTTTTGTTGTAGCCTTAAAAGGCTGTTACAAGGCAGTGGGGCTCTTCTGTAGCTGCAGAGCATCTGAAGAGCATGTACAGAAAAGTTCATATAGCAATAAAGTTTATTTTTTTTTTTTTTGTTTACTTAATACAGGCTAAGGAGCAGCACTAAAGACAACCCTTCATTAGTGTCTGAACTGCTGGTCCTTTCTGTTTTGAACTAAAGAATCAGATAATATTTAGGTTTCTAAAAGATTTTTTTTTTTTAATGGGAGGTCTTATGGGTCTATTGGGTCAATCAATTTTATTATGACTAATACAAGATCCTATTTCCTGAGTATAGACTCAAAACCCAGGATGCAGTTCAGGAGCCAGTGCTTCCCAGAACCTGTCCTGTGTGTTCAGTCTCTTCCCAACGACTGTAACCCTCAGCTCCTTCCCATGGCCATAAGAGACTGCCTCATTTGCAGGTTTTTCTTGGTCCCTTGCATTGACAGTTTCCCCTGACACAATGTGATAATCCTTGTGTTTGCTGCTGAGCTCCCTGGGCAGGTTCCTCACAGTGCTGTCAGTCCTGTGTGGAGGGCTCTGATGTCTTCTCCTGTTGCTGCACAAAGGTGCTTCTTCCATTGATCTGGGATGGGTCAGGGAGGGTCTTAAATTGAAGCCTAGAAATAAATAAGATGTTCTATGATAAAAATATCCCCTTCCAGGAGATCCCATGCAATAGGGAATATCAGTTCTTTGACTCCCATTGGGACAGCAACAATGTTCAAAGGATAATGAGGAGTGAGCATCACTTCCCATTACCTGCAGGAATGAGGTTGAATGAGCAGCCTGAAGGTCTGGGGTCTATTCTAGACCAAATGTGGCCTTTAAGAGGGCTGGGATTTTTCAAGAGCACTCATCACTGCTCCAGTTCTTCTGTGAATGAAACCTCCTCTGATCATAACTGAGGAACCACCCTGTGTGCTCCTGATTGCCACCTTTAAAATGGATCAGACTCTTCTGACCTGCTTCACAGGCCTGTGCTGCTCAGCCACAGTATCAATCAGCACCTCTGAGAAGCCCAGGTAGGAACTGCAGCCGTGCCTGACCTGGGCAGCTGGCAGGAGATCTCTAGGGGCTCAGTTCCAGTGCTCTGGAGATGCTGAAGCCAAGGGCAGCCACTTCCCAGCACACAGTTAAACAGTGTAAGGGCCAAGAAGTGGGGATTTCTCCTACCCAAAGGAAACCCTCGGGCTGGCAGGTTCTGGGGGTGGTTTTTCCACTGTAGGAACAGGAATGTCTGGGATGTCACCTGGGATCTCCTGTACCAGGGATCTCTCTGGTTTCAGGACTGGACACCCTCTCAAGGAAACTCAGGGCTACCCAAGATGAGGCTGTCCCAGTTTTCAGTTATCTTGCCAATGCCAGACCTGTGAGAGGCTCACACTCCCAGGACACCTGAAACAGGACCCTGGACTGTTCTGGTGGATTGAGGGAGGCGAGGCTGGGCTCAGTTCTACAGGAGAATTTATATTTTTCCAGTTGCTTGCTGCTGTTCTCCCCTAGCAAATGGCTTGGGCCTGCTTGCTGCAGAACATTTGTGTGTTCTGTTCACTTCTGCAGAACATTTGTGTGCTCTGTTCACTTGCTGCATTGTCCTGCCCCAGAGCTGTGGGAGACCAAGTTCTCCCAGTGCCAGCTGCAGCCCTCAGTCCATGCACACACTGCTCCCTGCCAGATTGCACTGAGAGTACAAAGGAGAAGAAAGAAACTGGCTCTTTGGCTGGTGTTTGTGTGGTTTACAAAGCCTCTTTTGCAGGGTTTCTGATCCCAGTTGGCCAGGGCTGCTGGGCTGTCCCAGCACTGCTCTGCTGCAGAGCCTGGGGAGAGCAGGGCAGAGGGAGGGCGAGCAGGATCTCTCCTTGGGAGGAGGCTGGCACAGAATGGGGACACTGGCACCTCAGCACTCTCCCCAAGGAGTTCCTGTGCTGGAATCTGGCTGTCCAGCCAGGGATGCAACTTTGCTGGCCCACTGGAAAGCCCTGTGGGGCACTAGGGGCAGGGGGATGTGCCGTGCTCTGTACCTGTCATGGGTGTAAAAGCTGAGGGAGACTCCCCTTCAAGTCTTGAAGTGAGCCAGACTGTACCCCTGCACCCCACAGCCCCCTGGGCATGGCCACAACAGCCCTGCAGATGCCAGCACACCTGGCAGCTCTCCAGAGGAGGGGCACAGCCAGGTCATGGGAAGTGATGGCTGTGCCTGTGCACCAGTGCCTTTGTTCCTCAGCTCTGGTTTTGGTCACCAGTGATGCAAACCATGGTTTTCCATCGTATTTTTGGGGTGCTGCTGCTGAATAGTGGTTTGCTTTGGGCTGCCACACATCATGGCTCATCTTCTGGCTGGTCCTTGTCTGGGGGTGAGGCTGTGAGCTCCTGGATGTGGGGATAGCCCTGGTGAGGGGCAGTGCTGTCACACCAGGCTCATCCAGGGCACTGTGCTTGTGTAAATGATCAGGATCACGCAGATCCTGGTGGGCTTTGAATTTTGACCTTGTTTGCTGTGGGGAGGGGACTGCTGGACTTTGTAGCGTAGATATCTCCTCACAAGTGAACATTGTTAGTCCCTGAAGGAAGAACAAAGGAAAATCCTTCTGATTTGAGGTGGAAAGGCCAGTGCTATTTATTTTACAGCTCTGAGGAGGTAAACAGGGCAGCAGAGTCCAGGACAATTAAAATATTGACTGAGCAAGGATGACATCGCAGAGATGGGTCTTCTTTTTTAATTTTAAATCCTGCAGACAGGGAAAGGAGCTGACATCATGTGAGATTTTAGCAATACAGCTGAGGAGAGGCCTCCCACATGGTGGCTCCAGTACAAACCAAGGCAGGGCTGCCCAGTTTGGTCTCATGGCTGCTGAGGATGGTTGGCTTCCCTGCCAGAGGCTTGTGCTGTGCCCCCAAGCAGGCTGCTCGAGTAGAACTGCACAGCCTGCTCCTCTCCTCTGAGCTGCCCTGACACACTGCCCAGGCGCCACTGGGTACCCAGGGAACACACAGGGTCTGAAGGGAGGGGGCTGACCCCACGGACAGCTCGCTGAATCCCATCCTTCAGGGTTAAATACTGCTGCTGTTGTGCTCTGCAGCCGCTGGAATCACTGGGGGATGGGCTGCGGGGTTCAGCATCAGGCTGTGCTCCTGAAGGGAGCCCGTGAGACAGGGAATGGAGGGGGAGACCACGGCAGAGGGGGGGACAGCATGAACGAGGCTTTGGGGCTCTCCGTGTCCCCCTCTGCCGAGGACGGCGGGGCACGGAACGTGCCGGGCTGCGGGGACAGGAGCAGGAGGGCTGGGGGACCATGACTGCCGCTGCTGGCAGCGCTCTGGGCCCGGGAGAGAGCCCAGCGCGGAGCCAGAGCCCCAGGGGGAGCGGCAGCCCCCGCCGGCTGTCTGCAGAGCCGGGAGGAGCTGCCCCTGGGGAGGGATGCGCTGGCAGGGCCGAGTGCTGGCAGGCAGGGTCTGCAGGGCGGCTGCAGCACCGCAGCGTCCATTAACCTTTGGGGAGCCCGGTGCCGGTGCCGGTGCCGCTCAGGCGTGCCGAGCGCCGGGGCTGAGCCTGGGGAGCTGCAGCAAACCCGAGCAGAGCCAGCCACCCGAGCCGGAGCGCCTCCGCCGCGCTCACCAGCCCGCGCTAAGTGCTTTTATCTCCTCTCCTTGTGTTTACGAGGGTGGCTGTCTCCTCCTCGCCGTGCCGGTGCCGCTGAATGCTAATGCGGCCGCGCTCCGCAGCCCTGGGCTGGCCATTTCCCCGGGGCCAGGACCCGACCCCGCCCGCAGCCCTGCCCGAGCCCTCGCCAGCAGCCCCAGCCCCGTGCGGCAGTGCCAAAATAGCCGTCCTGGCCAGCCGGAGGGAGCTGAGCCTTGGTGGCTGTGCGGCACAGATGCTGCAGAGCGGGGTCTCTGCCCCCGGGCAGGGGTGAGCTCATGGCTCCTGCAGCTCCATCCCACCAGCGCTGTGCTTTGTGTGCTCCTCAGGCACCTCTGGGAGCCCAGACTGGGAGGTTAGTGGGCAAAATGAGAGGGGAAGAAAAAGAAAATAACAGCGAGGTTTTAGAAGGAGCAGCAGTACCAGGAGGAGGTGTTCTAAGGGAGGAGTCTGGTCAGGCTCGTCCATAAATCATGTGTGCTCCTGCACACAGCCTCTTCTTGGCCACTGAGCTCTGCTCTTCAGAGAGCAACACACTCCTTGGTCAAAGCCCTCTGAGGCAATCAGGCATCCAACTCCTGGAAACGTGGGCTGAAAGCATGCACAGCATCCCAGCCTGATGTGACTCTGCTGTCAGTACTTGGGGCACAAGGGCACAGCTAGGGATAGCCCAGGCCCCTCTGGCACATGCTGCTGTCACTTTGGAAGCTGTGACAGGGATGTGCCGTGCTTCCCATGGCTTCCCCAGCCAGATGAGATGCAGCAGGGGCCTTTCTCTTTCACCCTGGAGGAGATGGGCTCCTTCACGACCAGGGAATCAGGAGTTTGGGGTGGTGTGGCAGGATCTCCTGGATCTCCTATCACCTTTCCCAAGGGCAGCCTCTCTGTGAGCTCTCAGCTCAGCCAGGGCAGTGTGTCCAGCACTCTCCCAGCTCGTTTCCCTGTTTCCCTGCATGCAGCTTTCCCCCCACGCTCCAAGGGAGCCATTTCCAAGCTGCAGGGGAGCTGCAGGCAGTGGAGCCAGGAGGCAGCAGCAGCCCCTGCTCCCTTCATGCCCAGCCTGGAGACACCTTGGCAGCCCCTGGCTGCAGCAGGTCCTGCTGGCGCCTGCCAAGTGTGCTCTGTCACGGAAAGGGCCACGCTGGCCACTTTTCCTGTGATCTCACCCTGGCCAGAGCTGTGAGTCATCGCAAACCTGGTCCCTCTGGGGCTGAGCCAGAGCTGGCCAAACTGATGGAAAGACCACCAGGGCCTTTGGGACCAGTCTGAGCTCCAGTGCTGCTGCAGCCCTCGAGGTGGGGGCAGCAGGTGATGGCAGGAGCAGGGCTGGGATCAGCTTTGTGGGGAGCACCAGGGGTCCTGCCACAGCAGCTCTGCCTCTCCTGCATCCCTGAGCCTCCTTGGTGAGGAGTTCAGCTCCCATGGCAATGGGGTGGAGATCCAACCCTGGCCCCAATGTGTGCCCTTCTTGGCACACCCTCTCTAATTTATAAACCCCTGGGAGGGGAAGCTGGGGAGCTGCAGGGCAGCTGTGTGGCTCCCTGAGTCTGTCACAAGGTAGTTTCCAGTAAGGAAAGCTCATTTCTTCCAGAGCATCTGAAAATATGAGCTGGAAATATCCCCACCCATCCTTTGTAAGCAGTGCCCATGGCCAGGCTTCCCCATGATGGGGCTGGCCTTTTGCTATCATGTAATCACTCATGCTATGTAGATGTTTCCTGTGTGCCTGATAATGAGCAGCTGAAAAGACAGATCCTTTACTGGCAGTAGCAAGGATAAGTCAAAGTTATCTCTCAGTCCAGCTCCACTCCTGGAGATTTCCCCTTCTGCCTCATGAGTTGGGTGATGCTGGTTGTTCCAGAGACTCCCACACACCCCTGTACATCCTTGCTACAGCCCTGCAGGGAATATCTGCTTCCCAAGACTCCTGGTGCTCATATCACAGTGGGTGTCTGCCTTCAAGGAGGTACCTGTCAGACTTAGAACTACCCTGAAACCTCACTTTACCAACCAGCAAAAACACTACAGGGGAATTTCACCTTTAACTTTCAGATTTGTCATCTTTAGGGAAAACCAACTGGTTTCCACCAAGTTTCAGGTCCAGCTGAAGGCGGGAGGTGAAGGACAAGAACAGGAAGAGGCAGAAATAGTGCAGCCTCAAACACAGCAAGAGAGCAGCTTGGTTGTCTTCTTCTGCTCACTTCCTGTAAGGCATCTGCATGGGGCTGTATTTGGCCACATTGAATGTTCCTCTCCAGCTCCAGTTTCCATTAAATGCCAGGCAGTGGGCTCACCAATGCCTAGATCTTGTTGTGGTTGTTCCCCTCTGTCTGTGTTCTAAGCAATGGATAAAACCTCCTTGCCCAAAACCAGCCTGAATATCTACCATTACTGCTGGGAAGTGCAATGCTTTTCCTGCATAGTGAAAAGTGCTGACAGCTCCCAAAATGTCCTTCTCCATCCTGGTGTTTCAGAGTGCTCTGACAGCATTGTGGGTGTCTGGTCACATGGAGTCTGGCACAGCCATGGACAGAGCCTGTGTGCTGACTGATTTAAGCTCCTTTAGAATGATGTGGTATGATATCATCATTATATCATACTGCTCTCACACAGGTTGGGCTTAATCTGAGCAGAAGCTGAATTCCCAGAGAGCAGTATATCTTTTAAAGTTAGGCTTAGCTCAGTGCTTGTCATTGCAGGTTTATTAACGCTGAATACAAGCAGCAATTGCTTCAGCTTCTCATGAGCTCACACAACTTTTTGTGAGTGGCTTTACCTTTCAGCTCCTGCTTTTTAATCTGTGTTCCACAGCTACACAGCAGCAGGTCCCCTCAGCCACCCCTCTGGCATAACTAGGTATTTGCAGTTTATCCCAGAAATTCATGGTGTCACACATTCCATGACTCTGGAAGTTTGCAGATGGTTCTTGTGCTGGACACTATGGTTGCTTTTAGTGATATTTTGTCACAATGGACTGAGGGTTGGAAAGTCACCTATAAAATCTGAAACTGCTTTTGAAAGCTCTGGAAAGTGATGTTTTAAGAACCTCCTCTTCTTAATCTGTGGTCTGTTACAGATCTTCCACTTCTCCTCCTCTTCCCAGTTCTGACTGTCTAATACTTGTATTTCAGAGATGTTCATGAGCACACAGACACAGGCAGGGGTGCTTGGTGAGCACAAATTCTATTGCAGGAGCAGGTGAATGCTCCTGTCCATGAAAAACAGAGCTGGCCCCGCCCACAGGGATCATTGTGGTGTTACAGGAAATATCTGAGAGGTGTATTTTTAGTCTTTGAAGGATTTCCATCGATGGCTCATTAGGTTTATCGAGGCAGCAGTGATGTTGTCAAACACACTCTGCATGCCTACCCTGTTTTGCAAAGAACAAAACCATTTAACAACAAATTAATGCACAGACCAGTGGCTTTGTCATGACCAGTGAACATCAGTTTGGCCCTTTCCTTACCTAGATAGAGGGTCTTAATCTTCTAGTTTTAAACTGAAGTGTCAAGAAGTGCCATTGCTAGTCTGGGTCCAGATGCTGTCACAGCAGATGTCCTGGGCCTGGAGCTGTCACTTCTGTACTAAATGTCCCAGAGTCAGTTTTGCCACGTTACAGGGCACAATCCTTGAGATGTTGTGGTGACATGACACACTTTGGCTGGTTTTAGCTATGACTCTGCTTTGCTTGGCTCTTTAAAGTTCTCCTTTACAACTTGCCAGCTATGGAAAGAGCTCTTTTTACTCTTGTTTTGACAGTGGAATTGATGCCAGTTTTGGGGAAACACTATAAATATCCCCGAGTCTGTGATCTCTGGTGTTAGTATTTCCTGGCAGTGCTTTCAAGAGTATCTGATTGATAAGCACTCAACACAATGGTGAGTCCTGACACATTTTTAAGTGTTCACAGATGTGGTAGATAACCTTGTCCCATCATATTTGGATGCCAGGTTGAGGTCTGGACATAGCTTATTGATAGCCACGACTCCATCAAGGTCACAACTCAGCCAAGTGTTCACTTCATTTCCAAAACACTTTAAAAGATTATCCTCACAGCTTCATCTATTTATTATTTTTAAGATGGGCTGGAGGATGACAATGTTTTGGCTTCCTATAGTCACTTTTTAGATTCTTACAGATAATTAGAGAGCATAAAGCTGTTTGTTTTAATAGGCAACGTTACTTGGGTCTGGTGCAAGTGATCTTTTGGGATATCTGATATGAAATGGCTTCTTAGGAAATTGTCCAGTTTGTCAGTTTACTCCATTTCATGAGCCTTTTAGTCACAAAATCACCATCATGTTTCTGCCTAATGCCTTCAATTATCATTACATTTTCTTCTGCTGTGGTGAGTGACCTACAAACCCATGAACATTCCTCAGTAACATTAATTAAGCCACTTCTATGACCAACTTCTGCATTACCCCAGCTCCCTGGTGCTGAGTTGGTGGATTTCCCCTTCATGGAGCCTGGCTTCAGACAGAGCAGGATCTGCCCTTGGTGTCTGTATCTGGAACCTGATCAGAAATGCTCAGTCACCAACAGTCCCCTCCCCTTACTCTTCAGTGTGCTCCAGAGCATTGTAATGGCTTAAGATGATGAATACTATGCAGACAACACACCCAGCTGTCCAAGCAGACAGTCAGCAGAGAAATGAAGATATGCCTGCCTAAGTAAAAGTTTGATTAATTGCATTAATTAGGCCCTAAGGTGTGGTTCATAAAATAAGAGTACAACTGGTGTATTGAATTGGGGAATTGACTATGTGACAGGGAACAAACAGTGGCACGAACAGGAGCTCGTCTCTGTCTGGAATGGCATGATAAATTATCAATTAAATAATGGAGAGTGACAAAGCTGCAGTCTGTGAGAGGCGACCTCCAGCCATGGCTGTGGCCAGCCCGGGTGGGTGACTCAGCCACCTCTGTCACTCTCTGCACTGCTTCCATGCCAGTTTGTTCTGCCACAGTCCCAGCAGCACAGCCCTGGGCTTGTGGCCCTGTCAGCCCTGAGTGTGGGCTTAGCAGCCATGGGGCCACTGGGCTCCTGCAGGGACAGCACCAGAGCATTCACCAGCTGCTGATCTCCTCCTGCCATGGCAGCAGGACCACCTTCTGCTGGCCAAAGTGGTAAAGAGCTGTTAATTCATCCCAAATACACTGGTTTTGACCTTCCCATGTGTCACACCTTCTCAGTATGTCCCATCCTTTGGCATCACCATATTTGCTCACCAGGGTCCTGCCCCAGTGGGAGAGCCATGGGTCAGCTCAAGCACAAAGTCCAGTAAAATTTCTCCTCCTGGACGCTGGGACTTTGTGCCAGGCTTTTGTGTGGCCACAGCTGCAGCTTCCTCATCCTCTTCTGCCCTCGCTGCTCTTCCCTCCTGTTGAGCTGCAAACTCGTGGGATTTGCCTGCTGCCACTCAGTGCTTGTCCTCACCTGCACAGGCAAAGGTGAGTGGATGGTCTGTGTGTCTGTGTCTGTGTCTGTGTCTGTGTCTGTGTCTGTGTCTGTGTCTGTGTCTGTGTCTGTGTCTGTGTGTCTGTGTCTGTTTGTCTGTCTGTGTCTGTGTCTGTGTCTGTGTGTCTGTCTGTGTCTGTGTGTCTGTGTCTGTGTGTCTGTGTCTGTGTCTGTGTGTCTGTGTGTCTGTCTGTGTGTGTGTGTGTGTCTGTGTCTGTGTCTGTGTGTGTGTGTGTGTCTGTGTGTCTGTCTCTGTGTGTCTGTATCTGTGTCTGTGTGTCTGTGTGTGTTTGTGTCTGTGTCTGTCTGTGTGTCTGTGTCTGTGTCTGTGTCTGTGTCTGTGTCTGTGTGTCTGTGTCTGTGTGTCTGTGTCTGTGTCTGTGTCTGTGTGTCTGTGTGTCTGTGTGTCTGTGTGTCTGTGTGTCTGTGTGTCTGTGTCTGTCTGTGTGTCTGTGTCTGTGTCTGTGTCTGTGTCTGTGTGTCTGTGTCTGTCTGTGTGTCTGTGTGTCTGTGTCTGTGTCTGTGTCTGTTTGTCTGTCTGTGTCTGTATCTGTGTCTGTTTGTCTGTCTGTGTCTGTGTGTCTGTCTGTGTCTGTGTGTCTGTGTCTGTGTCTGTGTCTGTGTCTGTGTCTGTGTCTGTGTGTCTGTGTCTGTGTGTGTCTGTGTGTCTGTGTGTCTGTGTCTGTGTCTCTGGTGTGCTCCAGCCCATGCTTTCCCCATTTCCCACCCCAGTGATGAAAGAGCTGCCGGTGCTGCAGGCTGGACCAGCTGCTGCTGCTGTGCTGCTGCTGTCTGAGGCAGTGCTGCTGTGGGAGTGCTGCAGGCACAGCTGGCCAGGAGCAGCCTCTCCACATTCCTGGTTACCCCTCGTTATTAATGACTCTGCAATTCCACCAAGCCAATAGCAGGCTGGGCCAGATGTGTTACCCCTGCCCCAGGATGCTGATGAGAGATGCTGCCTCCCCAGCAGCACCCCTTCAGTTTCTCCTAGAAGAAGATTCCTTCAGGATCATTTCCACCAGCTCTCACTTTGCACAGCATTTTCTCTCATTCTGCATTGTTTTCTTTTCCAATATTTGTTCCATTATTGTTTTTAGTGTCACACAAAGGCCATGACTGAGTCTAGGCTGGACTCTGACAAACAACACCACGTCTACAAAACGAGTGAGCAGGTCTGTCACCAGTGCAGTTGGCATGAATGGTATGGGGAACCCCAGGGGAACTTCAGCACTGACAGTGAGAACTCAGGAGATGCTGTGGGCTGAATGATCCCCTCCCTTCCCTTGGGAATGGTCCCTGCAAGCAGAGGAGGGACTAAAGGCAGTGTGAGAGTGGAAACCCAGCAGGGGAATGATTAGAGTTCCACCCTGATGAATGGCTGAGTCAGGAGATGTGCCTGGTCATTAGCTGTGTGCTGGTGTGTCCATAGTGGGTGTCCAGACAATGTGAGATGTTGTTTGAACATTTCTCTTGTCACATGGCCCTGGCAGGGTGGGATGTTGGGGACGTGACAGCTCTCTGGTGCTTGGTGTCTTGTTCATTCTCAAACCATCACTGGGAACATTCCTCTCACCTCCTACCAGATGTCTCTGCCATCCATCCTGTACATTCAGCCTGACCCTAGTTGTCAAATAGAAACCAGGGAAGTTCAAAAATGGTTAAAATCCACACAGCCTGTTTCTCTCTCTTCCTTCCCTCTTTCTTCCATAAGCCCAAGTGGCTGTGCTTCCTTGCCCTGGATGGAGCAAGGACAGTAGCTTGGGGCAGAGCAAGCACATGCATGTGTTTACTAGTGCATGCTGGGGAAGGACAGATTCCTCCCAAAACTAAAGAAAGAAACAATTCCTCGTTCATTAGTGCTTCTGGCCATGCTGTAATGAGTGAAGATCAGACACAGGAGGAAAGCTAGAGAGGGACAAGAACTGCAGTGGGATGTTCATTCACAGGCACATTTCTGTGCTGGTGTAAACACACCTCTATCAGGTGTTTTAATGGCTGAGCAGCACTGGGGACCTCAGAGAGTTTTTGCTTCCCTGTTCTTTCTTTACCTTTTCTAAATGACTTTTGGAGTTACAAGTTGTGGATTATTCACCACCTTCTCTTCAGCTTCCTCTGAGTCCTTTGTGTGCCTTTCTCCCCAGCTAAGCAGGGCTATGTTATTTCTGGACAACTGTCTCCTGTCAGGGATGGTGACACAATCAGTGCTGTGTCTCTGCCTGTCTCTGACAGGATTTCAGTGGGTTGCTCTCTGTCCCCTGACAGGTTTGTGCAGCAGTGTCCCTATCCCTTTCAATATCAGTACATTTCTGGCATGTAAATTTGGAGATGGGTGGCTGCTCCATTAATTTCTCCCCTCATCTAGCTTTGCTTGTAATAGGTGTAGCACAGGTTGTAGTTGGGATACTGCTCTCACAGGATAGATGGTGTTTCCATTTTGCTGTGAAGAACACCAAATTTTTCACCACTCATTCTGCAATTGTAAAGCCATGGTTTCTGTGAGAGAGGCCACACACACCTTGGGGAGGTTGTTGTCCTTGTCTCATCAGATTTCTTGCAGAACAGGGCACATCATCTCACCCCAACTTTCATAGGTGATGCTCAGTGAACTCGTAGTTGAGCTGAAGCCTGATTTTCCAGAAGATGCCCAGCCTGGAAATTTCGGATGAGTCTATTTCCAACTGCAGAACATCTGGTAGAGCATCCCTCTATTCAGAAAATGAACTAAGCTTTGAGCTTGCTCTTGGAAGCATGGAAATCTACTGGCAACGGGCATGCTACAGCAAGCAAACCTATGGCTGATTCATCTGTCTCTCTGCTCTTGCCTTGGGTGGCCCTGGTGAGGCAACTGGATGGGAATCTGATTGGTGTCATCACAAAAAATGGTTGAGGTTTAACAAAAAGCCCTGACAGCCCAGTGCATGTTGCCTTGCTCTGCCCCCTGCCCCACAGCCCTGCTCTTCCCGTGGTCCCACAGGGACGCCAAGCTCCCAATGTGTGGACACTGCTGCAGGCCTAGGCAGATTTCAGCCAGGCTTTTCTCACAGGCTCTGAGTCTTTTTCTCAGGCCGTGAAACTTCCTCAGGCCTAGCTGGGACCTTTCCCAGGCTAGGGCCTCTGTCTCTACTGTAAACACGAGAGAAAGAATCATAACAATAGATAAACACCTGCTGGATCCGTGAGAAAGTCTGGGACAAGAGGTGTCTCTTTCTCTGCCCAATGAATTGTCTGTATTTTGTTTTGCACGAACTGTATTATAAAAAGCAATGGCTTCCTTCAATAAACTGCTCTTTCTTGCACCAAGTAAGAGAGTGCCTTGTTGCTGTTTTTCCTTTTGCCGCCCCGTAACCCTCTATGCAGCAACACCAGTGCACTGGGACATCCCAGAGAGACCTGAGGTGGTGCTGGTACCACTGCCCTGCAGAACCTGCTGTCAGCTGGAGCCCTTTGGGGTGGCCCTGCGGATTGTCACAGGAGCTCAGGACCAGCAGTTCACCCTGCCAGGTGGCCACCAGGGCTGCCTTCCACGGGGCTGTGCAGGCTGCTGGGAGCACTGTGGTGATTGCAGCCTGCTGGGTGTTGTGCTGGTTGTCTTGCATATCTTTTTCTTTGCCTTATTTGTTTGCATCTTTCAAACATGACTTGATGGCAGTCAGGGAGCCTCCTTCACCCTCCTCAAACCTCACTGGGGACAACCAAAAGCTTTTATAGTGTCCAAAGGTGGGATATGAGGATGGCGAAGGGCCCAGAGGGACCACACAAGGAGCAGCTGAGGGCACTTGGCCTGTCCAGCTGGAGCAGAGGAGAATGAGGTGAGATCTCCCCAGGGGCTGCAGCTCCTCCTGAGGGGCAGCTCTGATCTCTTTTCTCTG
Source organism: Muscicapa striata striata (assembly GCA_030060385.1). NCBI lineage: Eukaryota > Metazoa > Chordata > Aves > Passeriformes > Muscicapidae > Muscicapa > Muscicapa striata. The sequence goes on along the minus strand of JAREIS010000050.1, from coordinate 4,319,111 downwards.
GGACCAGAGACAGGACCTGAGGGAGCTCCTGTCCTGGAGCTGTGCCAGGGGGATTTAGGTTGGACATTTGAAAAAGTTTCTTCCCCCAGAGGGTGGTCAGGCACTGAACAGGCTCCCCAGGGAATGGTCCCAGCCCCAGGGCTGCCAGAGCTCCAGGAATGCTTGGACAGAGCTCTCAGGCACAGGATGGGATTGTTGGGATGCCCTGTGTAGGGACAGGAGTTGGACTGGATGGTCCTTGTGGGTCATTCCAGCTCAGGATATTCCAGGATTCAATGGTAACTGCATAGGGCTGCCACCTTAACAAAGAAGTCCCCCACATCTGCCCTTGTGCTGAGCTCCCAAAGCACCCCCAGTGCCTCCACAGAGCTGGTGGCAGGCGTGGGCTCTGGCAGACAAAGCACATCTCCCGGGCTTATCAATCCCTCACTGCTGATATCAGCCCCAGAGGGAGTTCCTGTGTCAGGGCACTTTTTGGGTGGCAGAACAGATGACAAAACCCCATGATCAAAAGCAGCAATCCCCACCCATCCCCTTGCCTCATACATGGCAGCTGGCGAATTTGTTGTGAAATTCCATCCGCTGTCCTGTTTATTCCAGATGAAAATCTCTTCTCCAAGGACTCTTTTCCCAGGACAAATTCTTCATTTGTGTAAGTACTTCAGAAAGGAAGGCTCTGAAGCAGGTCTGAAACTAAACCCTTCTCTCTCATCAAGGCTGAGGAGTCCAGCTAAGGCAGCTACAGCACCCCTGCTTTACTTTCTAGGAGAAAAAGAGATTCTTCCCATGGCAGGGAGACAGCTCTGCCAATGTTTCCTTCTCATACCTAGCACTGGCAGTAATTTCAGCTGTGGCAAGATTCATCAAAGTTAATCATCTGACCCTCATCTACATGAGATAATTCTTCAGCGAGCAGGATTTGCCAGTAGCCTCAGCTGGCATCACGCAGACCAACATGAACAAATCACATCCTGTTCCAGGTTTGGCTTTCCAAATCCCAAGCAGGGAAAGAGAGCAGCGGGCGTCAGATCCTGAGGAAGACCTAGATTCAATTCAGCTCTTGGTGTTGGGCCATACGGCTGCCTCAGGTAGCTCTTCAGCGAAAATCTGACAGTCCCCAAAACTTCACGAACACTTCTGGCCCTGAGCGGCTGGCATCTTGCACAACCTTCTGATCTGACAAGTTTGCCAACATCCTGAATGGTGAACATCTCATGGGGTAGGCGGTTCTTGGGAGGCTTCCATGCATCTTCTGTCGTCTCTGAAAACCTGTCTGAAAGAAATCGGTCTCCTTCTGGCTTTGCGTTCAGCCCGGCACCAAACCTATGGAGGCAGGTTCAATTGGAAAGGTCCCATCTCTGCAGGGGTTCGAGCCAACCTTCTGATTTGATGTGAACAGTATGTACGAATGCCACTGAATGACATGTTTCCATGATAAAGAGTGTGGTGATGAAATTCTCCTGCGTGCCAAGGATGGAAACAAAAAAGTCAGTGGGCAGCTGCAACACATCACAAGAGCTAGAAAACAAAATCCTTTCTGATTCCCAGAGCAGTTCTTAAGGTGCTTGGAAACCTTAGATTCCTGTCCCCTGAAAGAGACCTGCACATCCCCTGAACACATAAAGCACTGTCACTGTATTAAAGCTAAACAAATAGCCCACAGAGAATAGGGAGATATTGTTTGAGTGACAAAGGCTGATAAATCATTCTCTGGACGTTTTCCTCTTTGCTTGGCTTCTTCCTGTTGATCCATAGGAAATCGGTGGCACTTTGCATGTGAAAATCCATAACCCAAAAGTCCATGCATTGATGACTTTGAGCAAGCTGAGTTCTCAGGTAAAACACACCACTTGCTTTTGGTTTTCATCAGCATTGTTCAGTGGGAAGGAGGGTAAAGAAGGCCCAGGGTGATTTTTGATGTGGGGACAACAGAGCTGATCTGTGTCCTCATGTCAAAGCAGCCCCCAGGCCCCTCTTGGAGAAATGCTCACCACACGTGTCACCCATCCCCAGTGCCACAGCTCAATTGTTCTCAGGCTCCTGGGAGCTGAGGGAGGATAGAAAAACACATGGCACTGATGCAAATGATCCCTTCATGGACAGCTGGAACATGATGGGCACCTGAGGTTCAGGAGTCCAGCAGAGACCTGAGGAGCTCAGCCTGTCCACCCCACCTCAGATTCCACCCTGAGCTCCCCTTCCCCAAAAGAGGGATGGCAGCACTTGCTGTGGTCTTGGCACATCAGTCTGATTTTTCAGCCTGAAGCCTGCATGTTTTAGACCTGTTGTGGTGGGTTGACCCTGGCCAGCAGCTGAGCACCCAGAGAGCTGCTCATTTGCTTCCTGCCCACAGCAGGATTGGGAAGAGACTCAGAAGAGCAAAAGTGAGAAAACTCGTGGGTCGACGTAAAGAAACAAAGCTGTGTGCCTGCTGAGGGAAATAAGGAATTCATCCACTCCTTCCCATCAGCAGGCACATGTCCAGCTGCTTCTGCATTTCAGAGCTTCAGTACACATGATGGATACTTGGAGAGACAAACATCATAACCACAAACAGCCCTTCATCCTCCTTTCCCTGAGCTTTTATTGCTGCCATCATATGGTCTGGAATATCCCTCTGGTCAGATGGGATCAGCTTTCCTGGCTCTGTACCTTCCCAATCTCATGCCTGGGGGTGGAATGGGAAACAGAGAAATCCTCAGCACAATGCAAGCACTGCTCAGCACTAACCAGAACACCAGTGTGTTATCAACACTGTTTTAGTCACCAATCCAAAACAAGGCAGCATACGGGCTGCTGGGAGGAAAATGAGCTTCATCCCAGTCAGACACAGTACACCCACAAACCTGCAGCCCACAAAGCCTCCCTGTGCCTGGGGCAGCACTTGTGTCTGCCATTGGTGAAAACTTCTCAGGGCTCTAAAATGACACATACAGAAATAGGTCCAGCAGGATCATCTTCCCCTAAAAATCTTTTGATCCAAAGGGAGAGGCAGCCTGAGGGTGGAGGGAAGAGCAAGGGGCCTAGAGAGTGCTCCCTTTCAGTGTAGGATAGGTAACAGGAGACCTTTGCTTTGCTTAGATGTCCTGAAGAGGGGCTGAGTCATTTACCTTCCTTGTGCCTCATTTTCCCAGTGCCCAGGGCAGAACTGGCAGCATTTGTGTCCCAGGGATTGGTGGTGTTGCAGGGGCATCAGGGAGGCTGATGGGCTGTGTAAAATCACCTGGTGCAGGCTCTGCTGTACAGAGATTTTGCCACCCTTTCTCTGACCTTGTTTATCTTTGAGCTGCCTCTTGCACAATATGTAACCTCCACCTGGATACAACCAATTTGGTTCAAGACTCATGGAAGTTTCCCTGCAGATCTGTGCCACAAGATGTGATCTGAACCTGCACAACATATGGCTCAGATCTCCTTATTTCCTATAAAATGGGACTTAGCTTCGTAATCCTGAACCAAACAGAAAGAGATGCAAGCAGAGCCAGAAGGGAGCATCACTGCCACTCTCCTGCCAGTTTTCTGGGTCGGCACTGACTTACACACATCTCTGCACAAGCCTTCAGCACTCAGCTGCTCTCACCCACCAAAACTCATTTCCAAGCATCCAGATGGGGCCTGAGTCAGGTTTTAGCTGAACCACTTCCAGGTGGTGCACCAGGTAGCCCTGGGCAGACGTTGCCTTGCACTGTGCTGGGTGACACTGTCATTCAGGTCTGCACCAAGCAAGGTCCCTTCTTGGCCTCGGGGTCCTGAAAGAGCTCTGCAGTGGGTCACCAGTGGCACTACTGACCTTGTGCTGCAGAGGTGGGCTACAAGTCCCACTGTGTCCATCCAGCAGTCTGGAATACAGAGCTGGGTCATGAATTCACCCATAAGGGCTTCTCGGTGTGGGGAGCAGGCATGTGCCCAGGCAGGCAGGAGGGACTTTGCTGTACTGTTCTCTGGCTGGCTGTGCCTCTTCCTGAGCCTCAGCCTTTCTGAGCTTGACCCCTGTTTTCATATTCTTCTTTTTCTCTTCCTTGGCTGTAGTTATGCAGTTTTTTTCCTTCCTGAGTTTCAGTGCAGTGAGTAGTTCAGGAATCAGCTGTTTTTTGATTGTTTGCTGTGTTTCCATGCCTTCCTTTGTACCTGTATGCTTAAGACCATTTCTGTAAGGAGGTGTCAGCAGCCCTCCTCTCTGTCCTCCTTAACCCCTGGGATGTCCCCTCCTGGTTCTCCAAGGCCACAGGAGATGTCTCCCAAACCCACTGCTTTTCTCTTGCCACTCTCCTGCCACTCAGAGCTGTGAACTCTCACAGCTGCTCTCACCCAAGGTGCCTCCCACTTCCAGTTTGCAAGGATCCTACATCAAATCCATGCAGCCTGAAGCTAACAGATGTTTTGCCATCCCATCAGCTCACTAAGAATTTGACATTCTGGTTTTTTTCATTGCTTGTACCACCCGTACCAAAGGTTCTCTGGGATAAAAGCTGACTTCACTGAACACCTGCTCAGCCCTTTGCTGCCCTGTGAGTCCTTCTGTAAAGGTCTAGTCATGCCATTTTCCTGCAGATGCTGTCTTAAGATGCAGAGTTGAAAATCAGTAACCTCAACAGTCCTAGACATCACTAATTTGTCTGATTACAGGACTCCTGAGTCTTTCTCTAGGTCTCTTGGAGATGTTTCCCACTGAGAATGGGCTACCTGGCCACGCTTCCCCACAGTTTACTGAAGAGCTAGAGTTCCTCTTTATACCTTACCTCAGACAGCTGGAAGGAACAGTCACGCTCACACAGAACCACTGTTATTTTCCCAGAGGGGAGCCTGAGTTCTGTGGCGAGACCAATCCATGGTGATTATCCCTTACTGGCCATATAAGAGAAAGTAAAGAACAGAGAGTGTCTTTCGTGGTGCATGGCTGCACAAAGGAAGGACCAGGCTGTGTGCAGCTCCAGGGCTGAAAAACCTTCCTCTTTCTCTAAAACCTCAAGTGTGGGACCTGCTGGGGAGCACATCCTGCCTTTGTGATCCATGTGCATCAGTTATCCAGGCAGGGCTGGTTCTTCCCAGGGTGTCCCAGCCCACATCCTCACTGCATGGATTTCTAGTTCTTGCTTCCCACCCCTGCCACCATTCCTCCATTTCCAGGATGGTGTAGATGGGAAAAGAGCCCAGTCTCTTTTCTGTGCCCATTGGAGCACGGCTGCTCCACGGGCTGTGCCAGGCTCTGCACGTGTGTTAGGGGTAGGATGCACTTTTTGACGATTCTGCAGAAAATGCATCCTGCTAGCTCCCTCCTCTGTAGCCAGCCCAGCTCTGCAGAGCTGTGAGTCATGCCAGGCAGCACAATTTTATTCCTGTCATTACCACATCAGCTCAGGCTGATGCACAGGGGAGCTGGTGGGCTGAGTAAGGAGGTGCCATTTTTACACAGTGGCTCTCCAGAAAAGCTGGACTTTTAGCACAGTATTTTTTTACAGTGTCTCAGCAAATAAAACTCTGAGCACAGAGGGTCAGGACATGCTGCATATCAATGAGGGGGATGTACAGCAGTCACTGCATTCTCTTATCTCCTGCTATCCCCTGTGGAAAGCTGCACCTCAGCGCTGACATGTCTTGCTGAAGAGTCTCCAGAAAGACACACAAGTCAGCAGGGAGCAGGAGGAGTCCTTGAACTGTCAGCAGAGGAGGTGGGACAGCACAAAGGGACTGTTGGGTGGAAGGTGGATTTGGAAAGCTGTGCACGACCACCAGCCTTTGATAAGACACAACCCAGAGCTCCCAAGGAAGCTGGGAGAAGTAAGGATCCACCACTTGCTTGTCCAAATCAGCAGAAAACAGCATGGCAAAAGAGGGATCCTGCCCTGGTCTTACCCAACAGCTGGGGTGTCTTGTTCTGCTGCCCTGACCATGTGGATCTCCCTTCTGAGCTTATGAAACTGGAAGTTTGTTGTCTAAGTGATAACACTTAGTGACAACAGTTTTTTGTCAGTGATCTGATCTCCTCAGTAAGGAAGAGGGATCTCTTCTCAGAGACCAGTTTGTCCCAGCAGAAGGAACTGGACAGCTCCTTTTCTGGCTGTAAACAGAGCTCAGACTCCAAGCTGTGGTTTAGGAGAGGAGCTCTGGGGTGTGAGAAGCCAGCTGGGATAACTCATGGTTCTGTGGAGCATGGGGCAGACCAGTCCCCCTTTGCCCCATGCCATGTCTGTCCTTGACCCAGCTGTTTGGCCATACTTCACTCAAAATGGAAGTGGAAAAGAGTGTCTGCTGAGCAAATCCAGTCTCTTACAGCTTCTTAAAGGGCATCACCCATGCCCTTTCACCCATATCAAGTCTGGTGTGAGTTGAGGACCAGCCCATTTCTGGGCCCAGTGTGAGATACTCTCACACACTTTCAAGCTGAGAACAAGCCTAAATCAGTTACCCTGTGATCTAAGTATATAATTTCTGTATTTTCCACAAAGCCTCTAATGGGGCTGATATCCAAGAGAGGACCAAGGCAAGGAGAAAATAAAGGAAAAGGATGTACCTAAGCTTTGTTACTGAACAAAAGGGAAGCCAGTGGCTTCTCCATCCACATCCATCAAAGACACGAGGAAATGTTGATGGGGAGTGACCTCTGAAGATTTCTAGTCCAATCTGCTCAGAGCTGGCCAATGCTACACCAGATCAGCTGTGGTTTGTCCTAACTGCTTCTTGAGAGCCCCACTTCCCTGGTGACCTGTCCAGGGAAGAAACATCCATATGGATAAAACATTTTTAAACCAGAATTTCTCAAGCCCATCTTATGGCCATGGTTTTTTTTTTTTTTTTTTTTACTTTTCACTGGCTGATCAACCTCTCACCTCCATCACACAAGGATGGGAAGGAAGGTGTTGCTAAAGGTGTCACTCTGAGTGTGTCCCCACCAGAGAAGGGTTTCAGTGAGGTCTTTAGGAAGGTCTCAGAAAAAAGCCTGCACTGCCAGCCTCACCCCTCAGGCAGCTGGGAGCTATGTCCTGACTGCAGACATTAGAAATGCACAAATGCTGAGTGGGAGTGGCTCCATCAGGCAGTGTAAGCAGATTGTTCGTGGCAGGACCTGACCATGTGGCACTGCCACTTGAGCCCTGTCCAGTCTGCCTCTATCTGGGAAGAAATTGTCAAAACCAAGTGCAGCTGCTAAGCAAGATCTCAGAGTTACCTGCAGCTGGAAGAGTTTTGATGCTGCTGGGACTGAAGTTAGGGGGTTTTGTGTTGGTGGATAGAGCTAATTAGCTTTTTTTTTTTTTTTAATTGAGAGATTAGGATACTCCACTTCCTGGGGCTGGAGATGGCAGAAGTCCTTTCTTCAGAACATTCAATCCTCTCTTCAGAACTTTCTTCCATATTCCAGGGCCAGGTGTGCATGTACAGACCAAAGAAGTGACTCCAGACATGTGCCCTCTGTGCACAACACATCAGCATTCCCCATCCTGCTGGGCCTCCTTGCCCATGGCAAGAGCTGGCAAGAAGCTGCTTTGTGCAGGATGCTTGAAGCCATGTGCAGGTGGCTGTTATTTGGAGCTGGGGAGACTGAGGAAATGCAAACACTTCCTCACCTATTGGCAGGAACAAGATTATCTCTGTCCAGAGGTTCTGGGTTGAACTGGAGGTATCTGAGTAATCAGAGAATGATGGAATCACTGAATGATTTGTGTTGGAACCTTAAAGATCATCCCACTCCACCCCTGCCACAGGCAGGGACACTTTCCACTAGCCCAGCTTGCTCCAAGCCCTGTCCTTGCCTTGGACACTTCCAGGAATCCAGGGACAGCCACAATTTCTCTGGACAAGCTTTGCCAGGGCCTCACCACCCTCACAGGGAAAAATTTCTTCCTAATATCTAATTTAAACCGACTCTCAGTTTGAAGCAGTTCCTCTTTGTCTGAAAAATAATGGTCACAAGGAGTTCAGTAGCTTCTTTAAATCAGCTTTCCTGAGTTGAAAAATGAATGGAATGGTTGCCTGTGAACCCACCCAAGGTCTCCCTGGAAATTACAAGCCCCCTGATTTTTTTGTTTGCTAACACATTGTCTATTTTTACTGAAACCTTCTCCAAAACTGTTCAAAATTTGTCATCTACCAAAAGTATTCTGTTTAAATACAGTTTCTGAAAAAAAGTGAATGCTCATAATTCTGCAGAATATGGCAAATGTCAAATTGAATTAATGCCAACTCCACTTATTTATTAAAAAGGGACAATCTTTCCATTTAAGTAAGTTCCTATCAAATATTTTGGCCAGCCTCCCTAACTGTGGCTTTAATTGTGATCCACTTATTCCTCTGGAGCCCATCAAACAAACAGAGGTGAGGCCACAGAACAGAAATTGCTTGGGAGTGAAATCAAGGGCAGACGAGGAATTCCCTACCCCCATGACAGAAACCCACCCATTGCCAAGGAAAGCTCATTGCTCAGACTTCAAACACTACAGCTTGTGCTTAATTTGGATACCACGGCTCTCCTGCTAGGATGAAAAAGTGCCAGTCTTACTCCAAGCAGAAAGAATTGGGGGCTTGGCAGAGCTGCCAGGCCCCATCTTTGCACAGGAGCCATGCCATGGTCTAGAGCAGCAGCAGCCAGCACAGGTGGATGATGTGAGTTGGATATGGGTGGGAGGAGGCCTTTCTTTGCACTCTAGGGAGTCACTCTGGCTTTCTTTCACCTAAAACAGGAAGTTTTCACTCTAGAGCACAGCCCAGTGTCATTAACCTGTGAGGTCTCAGCAGTGGTGGATGGGATAATGAGAGGTGATGGCTGCAGGTGGAATCTTCAGGCTGGATATTAGAAAAACATCCAACCCAAAGATTGGTGGGTGGTGCAGCCCCAGGTTGGGTCACAGAGGTGTAGGAATATCAAGACTTGGCCAAACAAAGCCACATCTGATTGCCAGCAGTCCTGCTCCAAGCAGCAGGATGGACCAGAGACCTCCCAAGAGATGGATTCTCTTTCCATGTTTTATTTCATGTCAAGTGTGGCAGACTGTTGTCATCAGGATGCTGCTGGGAGCCAAGAAAGCAGCCCTTTCTCAGGCTGCTCAAGGACAAGAAATTATAACAATGATTAAACACCTGCAGAAGATGTGATGTTTTGCAGAAAGCATGTTTTCAAAGAGGTGTTGCCTTCTTGGACCAATGGGCCTTTTCTATTTTGTATTGCACAAATGTAAGTGTAGTGTTTCTCTTTTTCTTCTCTGTTATATGAGGAGCTATGTTGCATTATCCTTTCTGCCACTCCTAGAGCCAAAATGCAACAGACTGTGCCGTTATCTGTTCCATGAAGCTCAGGTGTAGCATCCTCTGCAAAGAGCTCCTGTGGGCAGGCAGACCTTGCTGAGAACACGGAGCCATCTCTGTGCAATGACTTTTTGGGGGAGGTGAGCACATACAGGTGCAGGCAGCTTAAATGTTGGAAGCATTTCAGCCTACAGCCTCTTTGGAGAAATACAAATATCTTTCTTCCCAGGTCAGCTGATGTTGGCACAGCTGGATGAGCTGTTGATGAACCTTCTTGACCTCAGGGCAGCTCAGGGCCAAGGAGTGAAGGTGAACCCCTCTTGGGTTCATCCCTCACCCTTCTGAGGCCTCAGCCCCTCTCCAAACTCAGTCCTGGCCCCTCTGGGACTCAGCCCCCATCCAGGCTCCCAGACTGGCTGCTTTGATTGTGCTCTACATTCAAACAAGGACAAATGAGGCAGAATTCAGAGAGGAGCAACAGGAATGATTATGGGGGTGGAGGTAATGGCTGAGGAGGAAAGATTTTGAAATTTAAAGATGGATAGCCAGGCTACAAGCCTACATACAGAGACATTATCATCAGTCATTAAGCAACACAACACTTCAGAGCCAGGGCAGGCTCATGATTCAAGACAGCCCAGTCTCCAAAGTGCTGTAGCCCAGAGGAGCAGCACAGGGCCAGGTGGAAGGAGCCTGCTCAGGCTTGTGAGCATGAGCATTCATTTTTATATTTTCTCTCAATGCAACATCTCACAGTATGAAGTGAAATTCTGTTTGGCACTAGGCAGTACCACAGGGGCAGCAGGGAAAGAGAACCTCCTAGCATAAGGGCTTGATGATCTTGGAGGTCTTTTCCAACCTTAGTGGCTCTATGATTCTATGACTATGATTCTATGATTCTATAATTCTGGGATTCTATGATTCTATAATTCTGGGTTCTATGATTCTATGATTCTGGGATTCTATGATTCTATAATTCTGGGATTCTATGATTCTATAATTCTGGGTTCTATGATTCTGGGATTCTATGATTCTATGATTCTGTGATTTTATGACTCTATGACTCCATGATTCTATGACTCTGTGCCTCTATGATTCTATGACTCTGTGACTCTATGACTCTATGACTCTGTGACTCTATGACTCTATGACTCTGTGACTCTATGATTCATTCTATGATTCTGTTTTTCTATGATTCTGTGATTCTATGACTCTGTGACTCTATGAGTCTATGTTTCTCTAATTCTATAATTCTATGACTCTGATTCTGTGATTCTGTGATTCTGTGGTTCTATGGTTCTTTGATTCCATGCTTGGGGAGAGTGTTGAAGAAGTTGGAATTTTCTTGGCATGCCCCTGATTGGCCAGAGAAAGTGCCAGAGCCCCACTGCTCAGGATACTGAAGTTAGACTGGACAAAGCATTGGGCAGTAGCCAATGGTGAGGAATGGCCAGTGGCCAGCAGATGGACAGAGCAATCAGAGGAAGGCTTTCCCAGCACAGATTGGCAGGAGAGGGCCAGCCTTGCCTCTGGTGTGACCCCCAGCCTTCCTGCGAGAGGGGGCTGAGCCCTCCTCACACCTTCACCCAGGGCAGAGCTGGGCTTTGATCACAAAACACTCCCACAAAGTTTGCAAACCGCAAATGCCAGGCAGGAGACGGGCAGGGAGCAAGGGAGGGGAGAAAGGGGAGCAATTAAAATGCAGCTGGTGCAGGGCTGGGAGAAAGGAGCGCCGTGACCACCCGGGGCTGCCGCTCAGAGAGCACAATAAAAGCTGAACGGATGGCTGAATGCAGGGCCAGCAAATCCAAACAGATGCAATAAGCTGCGGCCAGTGGGACCAGCAGCCAACAATGACAGCAGAGCCCACGGGCTGGGGGACACGTGGTTGGCACAGAGAAAGGAGGAGGCCAGAGAGGAGCGCAGATGAGCTCTACCAAGGGAATCAAAGGCCTGCTGTTCTGAGAGGCAGAACAAACAGCGAGGGAGCTCCTGCCACACATGGCACTGACAGCAGGAGCTGTGGGGTCCTCCGTGTCCCTCCAGGAGCCAGGCTGCTTCCAGACTCAGCACAGGATCTCCATCCTCCCTGCTGCCTTCCCCCAGGGGAGCTGCCCTCAGTCACCTGAGTTCCTCTGTGGGGAGAACTCAGGGGTCTGCTCTTCCAAAGCTGAAGCTCCTCTCTCTTCTGGCATCCAAGTCCTTCCCATCACGAGGGAGGGAGGTCAGCCTCTCCTCGCCATCATGGTTTGTGGGCTTGGTCACCCAAACCCACAGCTTGTGGCTCGCAGGTTGGCTTTGTGTGGTGGGGTTTGTGTGAAGACCTGAGAAGGGAAGGAAAGGTCCCCACCTGCCTCTTGCCCTGCTGGGACATGGAGCTGTGGGTTACCACAGCCACTGTCACCATGAGCCTGGTGACAACACTTCTGCTGAGAGATGATTTCATAGCCAAGGACACAGAGCAGAAGCTCCCGTGTCACATCCACAGTGTGTTGGTGTAGGACATGTGAGCAGATTAGAAATGGATAGTAAGTGTTTGAGATTCATATCAAACATCTGGGACAGCAGATTTGTGTGCCTGGCCAGGAACATTTGGAGTTTGAACACCTCACCCCTACCTTCATGTACAGGGCAGCAAACGCCCTGAGTTATTGGTTTCCTTGCACCAAGCTAAGCACAGCAAAGCAGAAGTTGAGTGTCTCCACACTAGCAAAATCTCCAGGAGCAGTAATCCTGCCTTGAACAACTCAGGCCTTTTAAAGAAGGAAAAAACCCCATAAATTCACCTGAACACTCCCTTTTGACTCCTGGCATCTCCTCCATTTTTTGTGGCCTCCCTTGTGAAAGACGATAAAAGAAAATTCTGCAGTGGGTAGGGTGGTGTATTTTTGAGACCCTTCTTGCTGCTCCCAATGCACAGCTCAATTTAGAGGAGTGTTGCTTCATCTTCCCAGCTCCTCACAGTTCACCTGTAGAGCAAGACAGGCTCTGCAGTGCTGTAACAACCCATTAGACAGCCAGTCAATCACACCAGTGATCACTGTAATGCTGCACACACCAGCGGGTGCCTCCCCACCAGAGCTGGCACAGCAGGGCACCTGCCAGTCCCCCCAGTGTCTGCCAGGGGATCAAAGGCTGTTGAAGGGGTAAAAATAAAACTCTCAAGCTGATCTCCTCTCCAGCTGCCTCTTCCTGCTGGTACAGAGGCAGTGTCCTGAGGATGCCATGGCCGTGTCAGAGGGGGCCCCTCCAGCTGGGGCTCGGCTCTCTGGGCTCTCCTCTCATCAGCTCACCAGCACCCACTCCCCAGGAAGCCAAAATCAGGCTGCAGGGTGTGCTGGAAGCAGCAATCTCTGTCTCTGTCCCTGCCCTTGGCCTTCTTAAGCCCTGTGATGACTGATGCTGAGATGTAGTCCAGGAGCCTGGCTACACAGGGCAAACTGCTCTTCAGTGCTGTCCTGCTGCTCTCTCCTCTTCCATTTTGTTCTGTCCTGTCCCTTACTGCATAATGGATACATGAAGCAACTCCAGAGTTACCTCTTGGTTCCAGAAAAGATGTACTCAGTGGCCAATCCCTCACAATCTAGATGAGGACAGCTTTAGAAACTGCATCAGGATATGTTTTTATTTCTTCTTCAGCCTGAAGCCCTCGAAAAGTGTCGCCCACAGGCTTAAGCTCTTCTCAGCAAGACACAAACTAACTAAAATATATCAAAGCAAGATTCTCATATACGCCCCCAAACCTTCCAAATATCCAAAGCCTTGCATTAAAGCCTAACCAGCAATCTCTTGATGCTCAGAAGGCTTTTCTGGAAGGGAAACCTTGGGTCTCTTCAAATTACTGGACATGGAGCAGGGGTGAGTTGATAAGAGCCTCTGGACTATGCCACTCAAAATGATCTAATTGTTTCTTCTGGCCCTAAAAGTCATTTATCAAAACCACACCAACTCTGTACTGGGCCAGCAAAGCCTCTGTTATAGATTTGGCAGCAGGATGCCCAGATCTACAGTAGCCATTGGCACCATTGTGATGGATCTGCTGAAGAAAGCTTGGCTAAAGGAAGGGTATGTGTATAACAAGGAATAAGGTACACATATAAACATGTGCAGACTCCAGTAAGCAATAAATCAGTTGAGAGCCCCTTCGTGTTTAGAGAAAACCAAGCTATGTTCTAGTCAATCAATCTGTTGCTGAAAATATTATTAATACCTGGCACATAGATTTATGATAAGTTATGATGGGTGCAAAAGAAACGTTTGTTAGTGGGAATTTTTGATGACTGTGCTGAAATATCATTCATTTGTGAACAGAAATCTAAATACAATAATCATGGTTATTTATCAAGGAACAGAGTCATCTTCATCTCTTAGTTTCCACCTAAAATTCAGGATGACTGCAGGATTCTCCTGTCTTTCTTTTTGTCTTAAATGCACACAAGTTAAAAAGGGCACCTGTGAACAGCATCTGGCAGGACCTGCACCATCATCACATCATTCCCAACACAATAGGAGATGCTGGGCCTTGGTGAGTGTTCAGAACATAATGGCACAAAGTCACCATGTAGGGTGCCACCTTAGTGATGTCTCCTGAGTGCAGGGATGGACACATGAGGAGGGAAAAAGTCCCTTCTGTAGACTTGGGTGAGCACAAGGGTTATGAAGCTCAAAGGAATTATAACAGAATATCTAGAGAGGGGAGAACAGGGAGAACAGCTTGTACCAGTATGAGCATGTCTGGCACTGCTTGTGGGTTTGTGGATGGGTGCTGAACCAACAGCATCCAAAAGTGGTGTAAGTCCCAACTCCTCCTCATCCCAGCCCTGCTGGCCATGCTTCCACTTTGCCATCACCAGTTCCTGCCTTCCCCAAGAAGATGCCTGAGCTGCTGTTTGACTCTGGTGTGGTCATTCCTCCTCAGCCAGCTGGGAGATCCGTGGTGTGGAAGAGTCAAGCTTTACACTGTGGGATCTTTGCCAGAAGTGCACAGGAGACTGTCAGATCATCCCATGGGACACTGGCTCCAGCCTTTCCAGCACCTCTCTGGACATGTCTAAACACAGGCTTGGATGGAACCAACAAGAGATGAGTTCCTGCCTCCACAGCAGGAGGAGCAGGGGGTACAACCCTTCCCCACCCCGAGCAGAGCAGCTCTGGGACCAGTGCTCCAGCACCAGCCTCAAGCTGAGCTCTGCCCCTCCAGCTCTCTCAGCTCCCTCACTTCCCTTTACTGCTGTTTTTGTTTTCCTTCCGCAGCTCGTTTTCTCGGTCATCCATGTCTCTGTGCATCATATATCACGCCTATGTGTCCGGAGGAAAGAAAGATCCCCTCCAGCCCAGCAGCCCTGTAACGGATGGACCTTCCCGATTCGCAGCGAGCTGACAGCTTGTGAGAACAACAGCTTGAATTACTGAAAGAACTTTTCCCACTGAGTTAATCTGCAATGGATGTAGGTGACCTTCTAAAGGCATCTATTAATCAAAAAACCAGTGCCCATTCACTGTGCTAGGCTGAGCCCTTTGGAGGAGGGGGAGATACTAATTTCCCTCTGAGATAAATCATAATTTGACAATAATCATCTGCCCTAATCACTCCAATTCTTCCCTTTAATTATTTGTACACACAGATCTTCCTGCCTGAGAAACACAAAGGACAACATTAAATGTGGAAATGCTGAAGGCTCCAGCTGCAGTCTTAAATCCCTGTGTGGAGCAGGGCACCCAAAAGAGCTGAGCTGAGCTGGAGGGTGCACTCTCCTCCTGAGGGGCAGGGAGCAGCCTTTAACACTGCTTCCATCGAGGAGAGAGCTGCTGGAGGGGACAGCAGAGAGCAGAGGGCTCTGGAGCTGTCCCAGCATCCTGGGGTGACACCTCAGTGCTGCACCCACTGGTCCCCCACACAACAGCCATGCATTGTTCCCCCGGGAGGGCTGTGATAACAGGGAGGCTGTGGAGAGCACAGGGTTAATGCCACATCAGTGCCCCTCGGATGCTGGGAGGAAGGGCTGTGAGCTGGGGAGCCAGCCGACCGTGGGAGGGAGGAAGGAGGGAGGAAGGAAGGGAGGGAGGGGTGGTTTGGGTGGCCTTGTGCTGTGCTGATGCATTGCCTTGGCCTGGGGCTGGCGTGGGGTCTGTGCCCAGGGTGTGACCCTCTCCCAGCTCTGCGAGGGTGGCTCTGGCAGACCAGCAGCCCCTGCCCAGGGAAGCTCTCAGGTGGTGCCAGAGCAAGTGCAATGCCTGGGGGCCCAGTGTGGGCCAGGGCTCCACTTGTTGGCATCCCCTGCCCCCTGGCCATCGAGCTGGGGGTGTGGAGCTGGGTGCTCCAGCAGCTGGTACATTTCCTCAGCCACCTTGGAGCCATTGCATCCCTAGGGCATGCTCCAGGCAGCACAATGCTGTGTTCTTGGGCACCTGTGAAAGCAGAGGGAACATTGATGGGGGTCAGGTGACCATTTTGCAAAAATCTGCACCTGTGAGATAAGAATGGCAGTGGTTGTGAGAATTTGCCTGTGCCTGAAGTGGGCAGGCAGGGGGGTGTCCCCATGGCAGTGGGGTACAGTGGTCCTCTGCACGTGACTGACTGAAAACCGCTCAGCAAAACTCTTTTTCAGTAGATTCATGGGATGAGGCAAACAGTGTGTGCTGTCCCTGGGAAAATGGGACTCTTCCTTGTTCTCCTTGGGAAGAAATTCTCTAAAACTGGAAACAACCAGGAAATGCTGAACAGCAGCTCCTGGGAAGTGAGATTTCTCACTGCACCCGTCTCCTCTCCCACTGGCCTGTGCCCATAGCATCTCCCACTGTTCAGGCACAGGCTGGGGGTGCTGGCCCCTCAATGCCAGCCCCATGGGCCCATGGAGCCCAGTGCCCAGGATGGGGTCCTGAGTGCAGCAGCCTCACTTCAGAAACACACCAGCCACATTTCATCCTCTGCTTTGTAGAGTTTGGGGACAGGACCTTTTAGGATTTAAACACCTGGCCTCCCAAAAAAAACAAGCAAAATAAGAGACAGCCTCTGCAAGCTTCCCCAGTGCTACTGGGATGATTTCTAGCAATTCCCGGAGCCCAGGCCACTGTACTGTCTCACAAGCGATACCACGGACCTACAGCACCATTTGCTGGCCTAGCTTAGCATCTGCACAGCAGAGCCGGCACTGCTCTCACTGTGCTCCCCCGGTACAGCCGGCACTGAGCTCGCTGTGCTGCCCCGGTACAGCCGGCACTGCTCTCACTGTGCTCCCCGGTACAGCCGGTACTGAGCTCGCTGTGCTCCCCGGTACAGCCGGCACTGCTCTCGCTGTGCTCCCCGGTACAGCCGGTACTGAGCTCGCTGTGCTCCCCCGGTACAGCCGGCACTGAGCTCGCTGTGCTCCCCGGTACAGCCGGCACTGAGCTCGCTGTGCTCCCCGGTACAGCCGGCACTGAGCTCACTGTGCTCCCCGGTACAGCCGGCACTGAGCTCGCTGTGCTCCCCCGGTACAGCCGGTACTGAGCTCGCTGTGCTCCCCGGTACAGCCGGCACTGCTCTCACTGTGCTCCCCCGGTACAGCCGGCACTGAGCTCACTGTGCTCCCCGGTACAGCCGGCACTGCTCTCACTGTGCTCCCCCGGTACAGCCGGCACTGCTCTCACTGTGCTCCCCCGGTACAGCCGGCACTGAGCTCACTGTGCTCCCCCGGTACAGCCGGCACTGAGCCCGCTGTGCTCCCGGTACAGCCGGCACTGAGCTCACTGTGCTCCCCGGTACAGCCGGCACTGAGCTCACTGTGCTCCCCGGTACAGCCGGCACTGAGCTCGCTGTGCTCCCCGGGCAGGGCCGGCACTGAGCTCGCTGTGCTCCCCGGTACAGCCGGCACCGAGCTCGCTGCTCCCCGGTACAGCCGGCACTGAGCTCGCTGTGCTCCCCGGTACAGCCGGCACTGAGCTCGCTGTGCTCCCCGGTACAGCCGGCACTGCTCTCACTGTGCTCCCCCGGTACAGCCGGCACTGAGCTCGCTGTGCTCCCCCGGTACAGCCGGCACTGAGCTCGCTGTGCTCCCCGGGCAGGGCCGGCACTGAGCTCACTGTGCTCCCCCGGTACGGCCGGCACCGAGCTCGCTGTGCTCCCCCGGCACTGAGCTCGCTGTGCTCCCCCGGCACTGCTCTCGCTGTGCTCCCCGGTACAGCCGGCACTGCTCTCACTGTGCTCCCCCGGTACAGCCGGCACTGAGCTCGCTGTGCTCCCCGGTACAGCCGGCACTGAGCTCGCTGTGCTCCCCGGTACAGCCGGTACTGAGCTCGCTGTGCTCCCCGGTACAGCCGGCACCGAGCTCGCTGTGCTCCCCGGTACAGCCGGCACTGAGCTCGCTGTGCTCCCCCGTACAGCCGGCACTGAGCTCGCTGTGCTCCCCGGTACAGCCGGCACTGAGCTCGCTGTGCTCCCCCGGCACTGAGCTCGCTGTGCTCCCTGGGCAGGGCCGGCACCGAGCTCGCTGTGCTCCCCGGCAGAGCGGAGCGGAGCGGGTAGTGCCTGCTCTGGCCCGGGGGCTGCGGGCAGGGGCGATGCACCCATTCCCTGCGGGGGGACAGGCGGTGATGGGTGGGGACAGCTCTGAGAAGGAGTTGAGCCAGCAGCCCTTGTGTGCCCAGTGGCCAGCAGAGCAGTGTCCCGGGATGCCGGTCCCGCCGGTGTGAGCAGAGGGGGATGGAGTTCAGCTGTGGGTTTGGGCAGCCCTCTCCTCCCTGACCTGCTCCAGCCCCATCCTTCCTCAGTGCTTTGTCCCTTGGGCACCAAAGCCCACCCTGTGGGAAAGATCTGCTCCAGTTTCACCAGTGCTGGGGGCACTGGTGCCCTTCCTTGGGGCCCCACAGCTGCCCCAGGCCCCCTGTGCAGAGCCTGTGCCCCACTGCAAGCCCAGCCGAGGCCAGCTCTGGATCCTGCCCCACCAGCAGCCCAGTCAGAGCTGCCAGACTTGGCACAGCTCAGCTCAAGATCCTCCCTCAGATGGGTAGGACAGAGCGACCTTGAGCAACTCTGGAAGTAACCACATTAACATTGAGCTGGGGAGGAGCAGGCTGCTTCCCGAAAGTCTAATCCATGGGACTCCCTGCCATGAGAGACTGGTGGTGCTGAGAGCCAAGGATACAGAATTAAAGATTTAATACAACTGCTGAGAGCTCACTGCATCCCCGAGGAAACAGGCACAGTGCTACTACGTGCCTGTTGCCTTTATCTCTTGGCTCTTGTCACAGGATGCCCTTTGGGCTGTCCAGCACTGACCAGTGAGCACTAAAGCTTGGATTACAGTGCTTAGGGACGTGGTTTAGGGGTGGACCTGATAGTGCTGGGTTAAAGGTTGGCCTGATGGTTATTAGAAGGGTATTCCAGCCCCAATGGTTCCCTGATTCTGTGCTTATCTCCAGACCAGTGAGGCATCACTGAGCCCACCCTGCAGTGTTGTGGTGCTTCCTGAGCCATGGGGGACAGCTCAAAAACACAGATTCCTCTGGAGAAGCTCTGGTGGCAGACCATAAGAGTTTGGGACACTATGAGTGACTATGTTTATGACTGAGTCCTGCCATGGGCATGAGATATGGATGGCTCCTCATGGAGGAGAGGGCTCTAAAGTGCAGCAAGGCCCAAGCCAAAAACTACTGGGAGAAATCTGCCCCCATACAATCATAGGATGGTTTGGGTTCGAAGGGACCTTAAAGCTCATCTCACTCCAACCCCCTGGCCTGGGTAAGGATAACACCCACTAGCCCAGGTTGCTCAGAACCCCATCCAACCTGGCCTTGGACACTAAGCCATATATCACCTTAGGTTCCTTCTGACCCCAAAACCTATAGAGGCAGAGCTGGAGTTACCAGTGCCCATACAGGCATTGCATGAGCAGCAGGAGCTCACCACGTGCTCCAGCTGCCCTTGCTTTGCAAAGAAACCCATCCCACCACCCTGGCTGAGGCTCTCTTCCCTGTGGGATGTGCCCATGATTGGGATCATATGGAATGCCCAGCAAGAGAGAAATGACCCTGCAGCCTCACAGCACCCACCGTGTCCCTGTTACCTCTGGATCTGTTTGCCCACTACACTGGGGCCTCAGTGGAGAGCCTGGGGAGAAATGGAGAGAGCCTTTGCCCCATGGTCCAAAGATGCAAGAAACCAAACAAAATGCAAGAGGTCAGCAAACACAATGCAGCAATTAGTACAGGCAGTGGGGAGGAGAGAGCGAGACAACACAATTTATGGAGCTCAGGAGAGGGAATTCTCTATGGGCACCAATCATGCACTATAAATACATTCAAGGTAATGACAGCAATGGAGTGAATTATTCACCATCTCTGATGATGGGAGGGCAGGAGGCAGTGACCTGGATCTGAGGAAGGGAAGTCTGGGTGGGAGGAAGCCTGGGCAGCAGGAACAGCCTGGTGTGGGATGTGCTCCCAGAGCAGCCCTGCTTTCTGTGCACAGCCCATCTCTAACACGTCCTTGGCTGAGTCCATGTCAATCCCAGTTTGGAGGGACCAAGGCCAGCTCGTGTGGGAGCTCCCAGCCTGCCTGTCCCTCCTGGCACAGAGGGAGTCACTGGAGTTTCCTCCATGTGGTGGCTCTGGCCCACACACAGATTCTGCTGAGTTCCCAGAGCTGTGGCTGAGCAGACAAACATCTTCCTTTGCTGGGAGAGCATCCATGTCCACACAGGTCAGTTTGGCATTTGTGACAGCCAACAGCCTGGGCAAATTAGTAGAAAGGAGAGAGAAGATCTGGGAAAGAAGAACAAGGGGAAATTGCCTCCAGCAAAATCTCAGCATCACAGGCTGGCTGAGGTTGGCAGGGAGCTCTGAAGGTCACCTGGCCCAGCCCCCTGCTCAAGCAGGACCACCCAGAGCCAGTTGCCCAGTTCCATGTCCAAACAGCTTTGGAATACCTCTGAGGATGGAGACTCCACAACTCCCTGTGCAGCCTGCACCAGTGCTTGGTCACCCTCAAAGGGAAAAATGTTTCCTGATGTTCAGAGGGATCTGCCTGTGTTTCCATTTGTGCCCATCACCTCTTGTTCTGTCACTGGGCACCAGTGAGAAGAGCCTGGCCTCATCTTCTCTGCACCCTCACTTTAGGTTTTTATACACATGGATGATATCTCCCTTGAGCCTAAAAGTGGAGATTTCATGTGCACAGATCAGAAACCTCCTGCCTGCTGCTGGGGTTGTCTGTCTGCCCGTACACGTGAGTGCTTGTGCTAAAGAGAAATAACCACACTGAGGGTATGGGGAGGCCCAGAAGGGTGCTGTGCTTCCACTGATTCTCTTGGAAAGGCTGTGGTTCAGTCCTGCCCCTGCTCCCCATCACTTCACAGCAACACCAGTGGGGAGCTCTAACAGCTTTCCCAATGCCTGCTCTTTGTTCTCTCTGCTGCTGGATCACAGCCACCACGCGAGGAAGACAGAGGAGAGGTGGGAATAGCTCTGCTGCCCCCTCTGTCGTGGTGACCTGTGGAGGCAGCAGTGCCTCCTGCATGCTCTGGCAGTCTGGAAATGTGAAATGATCAGTTATGGAGGAGGCTTGTTGCATCTGCTGGAGACCCAGACTGATTTCTGGAGCTTTTTCTACCTCTCTGCAGATGGGTCTGTCCTTATCTGCGTCTTCCCTGGGGAACACTTCAAGTGCTTTATCATAGCACCAGGCCTGGAAAACTGCAAAGGGTCTCCTAGAACTGTTTTGGAGGTCAGAGTGGCACTAGGGTACCCACCATCAGCCACCCACCAACCTTTCTCCTGGCAGGAGAAAGGAAAAGATGCTGGAAAGCAGGAAGCCAGGGAGATGAGTGAGTCAGCCTGGGTGGTTCCTGCAACCTCTCCAGGAAAAAGAAAGCAGTGCTCTGATCCCATGCTCAACAGGCAGTCACATCAGGAGCCAGGACCCTGGGTGTGCTGTCTGAACTGTGTCAGTCTCATGCGTTTCTCAGCTGCCACAGCCATGTGGAGAAGGTGGCATGGGCTGAAATGGCTTCTGGAGCAGAGAGACTAAAGGACATTTGCTGGCTCTAAAACCCACAGAAACCACAGGAAATCCTGTTCCCTCTTAGCTGGACAGGTGGCCAGAGGCAGGGTGGTCAGCCCCAGTGTTGGGGGACAATAGAGAAAGGAAAATCCATACTGGAAGAACATCACAGCTCTGGCAGCTCTGTGCCAGTTGCCTGGTTCGTGTCTCCCATAGAGAAGGATTGTTAAATTCAGTTTCTGGACACTGCAGTGGCACAGAGCTGCATGACAAGAGCAGGAAAACAATGATCCATCCCTTAGACCCTGTTCGGTTCTGTCTGGCACTGGCAGAGACACAGGATCTGTCCCAGGCAGTGATTCTGTATGCAGAGGACAAGGACATGGGTCTGCTCCAGCGTGGGACATGCAGCTTTATAACCCAGAGAAAAAGAAAGAGGAAGAGCAAAGAAAACTGCCTCCTAAATGTGAAATAAGTGGAGGCTGGCTCCAGACCCTCAAGACAAAGCTATAAATCTGCCCAGCCCTGCTGCGAAAGCATGAGACACCCTGCACCAGCCACATGGCGTCACAGTGTCCTTGATCTCTGTTTGCTCTCCCACCCCTCCCTTTCATCCCCGCCACCCCCGGGGCACGTTCCGGCTCCTCCGGGTGGCTCCGGCTCTCCCGTCCCGCTGCTGTTTTATGGCAGGCTCAGGTTCCTCGCCCGCGGCAGTCCCGGCTGAAGGACAGGGCTTGGGGCAGGACAGGGGGCAGCAGGACAGGGGGGCCAGCAGGACAGGGGGCAGCAGGATAAGGGGCAGCAGGATAAGGGGGCAGCAGGACAGGGCTTGGGGAGGACAGGGCTTGGGGCAGGATAACGGGCAGCAGGATAAGGGGCAGCAGGATAGGGGGCAGCAGGATAAGGGAGCAGCAGGATAAGGGGCAGCAGGATAAGGGAGCAGCAGGACAGGGGGCAGCAGGATAAGGGGCAGCAGGACAGGGAGCAGCAGGATAAGGACAGGACAGGGGGCAGCAGGATAAGGGGCAGCAGGACAGGGAGCAGCAGGACAGGGGGGCAGCAGGATAAGGGGCAGCAGGATAGGGAGCAGCAGGATAAGGGGCAGCAGGACAGGGAGCAGCAGGACAGGGGGCAGCAGGATAAGGGGCAGCAGGATAAGGGAGCAGCAGGATAAGGGGCAGCAGGATAAGGGGCAGCAGGATAAGGGGCAGCAGGACCGGCCGGTGTGGGGGACGCAGCCCGAGGATGTCACCCCGGGGTGCTGTGGGGCCATGCAGTGACAGTGCCCGTCACGGGTCCCAGCCGTGCTGACCCATGGCTGTGCTGGCCGTGCCCCCAGGCCGCCTGTGGGTCACAGGGACAGCTCCTGACCCTCTGTTAGCCGGGTGGAATTTTCCTGTTAAGCTGAGATGAAAGGATGAATTCTCCGGCACTCCCAGGAAGGGGGAGGCACGCGGAGCAATGTTCCCAAACCCAGCGGGCACCGAGACATCCGAGAGCCACGGGCTAGCCCAGCTCCCCGGCTGCTTTGAAGGCTGCTCTGTTTGGAAGCCACAGACGGGCTCTCCCACATGAACGAGCGAGCAGACGGCTCAAAGGCCACCCAAACCACATCCAGTTCCCGCCCGTCCCCATCTGACCATGTCCTGGGCATCGTCTGGAAGTGAGGGAACAAAGCACAGAGGCACAAAGCCATTGCCCTGCTCTCCCCCAGCCTGGCTCTGTGCAGCACAGGCAGGATCAGCACAGAAGCCACAAGTCTGTGCCACATTTGTCTCCTTTCTGTCCCTGGGCTTGAGCAGGGGGAAGAGAAATGTGTTCAGGCTGCAGCTATTGCCAGAGCCTGAGAAAAGGATCAATTCACCCCAGACGATTTGCAATGCAAAGGGAGCAGCTCCCCTCGTGGTTTACTCCTCCCCATGACCAAGCACACGCACAGCCCCTCTCTCCCACATCCCTGCCTTGGGGGAGAGCAGCTCCATCCCACTGCAGGCGGGATCCTGAGCCCGTCCGCTCCCCCAGCTCGCAGCTGGTTCAAATCCCTGGCACTGGCACCCAGTTCTTGCCCTGGCAGCACAGAACTGGGAGAGGTGAGGATGAGGAGGGCACCCAGCACCTTGGCAGTGCTGCCTGTACGCAGCTCAGCTCTCCACGTCTCCAAAGGCTTCTCTCTCAAGCGTGCCTGACTAATTAGTAAACGGAGCCTAAACCTTTTGGTCTCCATCGATCTTATCTTTAAACCCTGCAGACAACAATTCCTCAATCGATACCTCATTTAATTGCTGCCACCAGGCTGACAGCTGGGCTCCTGGCTGCGCAAGCCTGCCTGTCACATGGCAGCCTGCCAGTGCCACCTTCTAATCCCAAACTGATTTATCCTCTTCCAGCTCCCCTGCTCCCCCTGCCCCTCCCTTCTGACCCTATTCCTGCCCCTCCTTCCCTGTGCAGGGGTAGAAAAAGCGTGTCTGCCTGCATCTCCCCCAGGAGCACATCCCACCCCTGTGATGGCTCCCCCAAGCATGGTTGTGACCAAACTCATGTTGATGAACATTTGAGCAGCACCCCCACATTGCTGAGGCCCAATTAGCCCATTCCCAGGTGGGCACTACCACAGGGGGACACCTGGGTGTCACCTGTGGTGTGTCCCAGCCAGCCACCCTGGGGGACAGGCAGACAGGCAGCTCCTGCCCTGCACATCCCAATCCCAGCCCTGCACATCCCAATCCCAGCCCTGCTCTCTGTGCATCCACAGCGAGGACCCAGCACGTGCTGGGCATGATCTGCTGCTCCTGGCCAGCCCCAGGAGCTGGATGTTTATGGATGTTCTTGGTCTCCTGGAGAGCAGCAGATAACAGAGCAGGCTGTGCTATTTTGGGAGAAGTTGCCTTTGGAATCTGACTCCCCAGCTCAGCACTCTGCTCAGGGCTGGGGAAGCATGGCAAGGGGATCAGGCTGCTCTGATGGAGCAATGGCCATGGGTGCTCTGTGTTTGCTCTGGCTCAGGTTTTAATCTTGATTTGATCTTCTGGTTTTTTTGTTGCAGTTTAATGATAATCATAGGTGAGACAAATTTCTGTCAGTGGCAGAATTAGGAAATAATTGCTGTAACCTGATCTTAGATCAGTTATACGTTTGTCATCTGCAGCTCTTGATGGTCTCTCTTGGTGAGGATGCTGATTGCCCCGTCCTTGTAGCCTCAGGAAACACCAGTGTGGTATTTTGGAAGGAAATAGCATTTGTAAATGAACACATCACCAGCAATACCACCAAAACGAAGCCTCAAGATTGGGATTGTGCCCCACAGCACAAACCCTGAGCCTGTGGACTGTCCAGCAAGGGGCTGGGTGCCTTCTTCCACCAGTAACATTTGGAGTGTCACCTGTCCTTGCAGCTTTGAGTTGCTTTACTCCATGGTGACCCAGAGCTGGCCTTCTCACAGGAAGAGGAAGTTCAGACATGTAAAATAAATCACCATCCCTACTGGCCTTAGCTGGAATCTTGATTTTGAGCCAAGTAGGAGGGACAGGGCTTTCACTGTGCAGGTGTTGAGGGGAACCTTGAGCCTCAGCCTGGGCCTGGGGCAGCCCACATCTCACCAGTGCCCAGCAGGGTTGTGGAAATCCTCTCCAAGGCACCATTTAAGGCCTTCACAGATCAGCCACGAGGAACTAATGCATGAGGAAAGGCAGGGGAAGCTGCCAGCAGCTTCCTGGGAGCAGGCACAGCTCTGGGGAACATGGATGCACTGTGGGAGCACCAGGCTGGCTCAGAGGACCCCTGGCTGCTGCAAGGCACTGGTGTCTCCTCCAGCAGACAGGAGGATGTACCACACCTCACACATCTCCTCTTCCAGTTTGCTCTTCTCCTGCAACAGCTACAGAAAGGCAGGATGTGACCCTGGGCAGAAGCTAAAATCTGCTCTTGGTGCAGGCTGCTGAGGCTGGAGGACAGAGCAGAGCTCAGGCTGAAGGTAAAGGCACCTGAATTCCAGGTTTCTGGGCCAGAAACCAATTCCAGAGCCTTTCAGCTTGGACAGAACCCAGCCCATATACCCACGGTCTTACCACAGGGCTCAAACAGCTTCTGTGCAAGGCTGGGCCATACCAGGGTGCTCCCTTGGCAGACAGTCTGTCCTGCTCTCATCTCCCAGGCCACAGCTTCCCAGTGAGCCAGGGAGGGAGGGGAATGCTCAGCAGCTCCAGGAGTGAAGGTCAGGGAAGCTTGGAGTGAGAGGAGAGGGTTCATGCACTCTCAGCAATGAGGAGTTGTCTCCTCCAACAGCTTGAGGCTGTCCTGTGCAGGACCAAGAGCCAGATCAACAATCCAGGAGCTGAACTGGGTGATGCTCGAGGGTCCCTTGCAGCCCAGGATATTCCATGGTTCTGTGACTCTCATCTCTGCTGCTCTTCCATAGCTTTCCATTCAGGGCTGCTCTCTGCAGCTCCTGCCAGGTGCTCTGTGAGCCAGGCTGCAGCAAGGGGGCCCAGGTGGGCAGTCCTGGTGGGAGAGGAGAGCTGTCTGTGCCAGCCATGGCCCTGGGCTGTGGGAATGCCAGCCCTGCAGTCCTTTGGGGGTGTGTGACACATGGCACTGGAGCTCTGCAGTTGGCCCCGAGCGTGCCCCAGATGGTTTGATGCCAGGGTGTTTGCACACAGCTCTGCCATTTAATGGGGAGAGAAGGCAGAGCTGATCCCAGCTGAAGCCACACACCAAAATGCTGACAGACTGTTTGTGGAGACACAAACATTGGCAAATGGCCCTGCTTGCCATGTACTGAGAGTCACGGCAGGGAGGGAGGCACTGAGAGCAGGGATGGCTCTGGCAGGGACTGGGAGCCCTCAAAGTGCAGCTCAGAGTGTGCTTCTGGGAAGAGAGAAGCCACTTTCTGGGGAGATTTGAAGCACCCTGCAGAACTGGGCTGTCCAGCTTCTATGGATGAGGCTGGGGGTGATGGGGACAGCAGGGTGTGACTGTTGTGCAGCACAGTTTTGGGGATGGAGCATCCTACCTGCCCAGCCAGGACAGGATCTCTTTGGTCCTCTGGCTGGTGTTCAGGGGTACTGCTCCAGAGAAAGCCAGACCATCAGCACCCATCCTTGCCCTCAGTGTCCCCCTGCCCTCCCCTCAGCCTCCCCTCTCCACATGCCAGCTGCTACCCAAGAGCCTCCATGGCCCCAGCAAGGGGAACAGGCTGCTAGCAGAAATATCTCACCTCAGACTGCCCTCCCTGACCTGAAACCCTCCAGAGACTCTCTCCAGATTATCATCATCCTGCTGATGCCGAGCTCTTCCTCCTCCTGGCCTTGACCCTTTAGTCCCCACTGCAGCAGTTTCCCTGAGAGCTGCGGGGTTTCTCTCTCTCGGTGCCGTTTGTGCGGTGTCGCACACCCCCCTCCCCTCTCCCGAGGCTCGGTGCCGCCGCATCCCGCGGGATCCCGTCGCTTAGCAACGCGGGAAGATGCTGAGCGCACGTCTGGCCCGTCGGAGCGCGGAGCCGGGCGCACAGGGCAGGGAGGGAATGCTGCCTGCAGGGAATGCAGCTCCTGCACACGCTGCTCCTCCTCCTCTGAGCCTGGCAAGCGCCTGAGCTTCAGGATGCACTGGGGTCAGCTCAGCCTGGCACCCCAGCCCTGCTCTCCAGCCCAACACGGAGCTTCCCAAAGCCACTCCCCTCACCAGCGACCTGCAAAACTGCCACCTGTCTTCTGCCACGGTGAGGTTAGCGACCCTCCGGTGCTCTAGGCACCAACTTTGTCGGGTTATCTTCTTAAAATTAACAATGCAGCTAATAGTTGCTAAAAGGTTCTTTATTGCAGAGGCACATCAGTCTCAAAAGGCAAGCAGAAAAGTGATGGCAAAAAGCAAATGGCAAAAAGCAAATGGCAAAAAGCACCAACTCTCCCCAATACATACTCTTATATAGAATCTTCCCAACAAGCTAAGACACAAACTCCTTAACCTATTAGAATTCCAGTTTCTTAACATGCCAGGTTACATATAGACTATGCGTACAACCTGTCTTGTTCTATCTAAAAAATGTAAGCAATATTCTTACTATCTCTCTATTATGTCTAAACACTATCTACAACTGTGGTCCTGGAGCCTTCACTGAAAACAGCATGTTTGTTAACCTTTGCTAGAACTCGCACTGCTACTTTGGCATTTGAACTTTTCACTTACTAAAACCACTAGAGCTCATACTAAAACTGACTCACTTACTTATCTTAAAACTTAAACTTACACCTCTACCTTATGGATGAGTGGCCATCCAATCCATCCACAGGCTTTAATTCAATCCTTGCACTCTGATTTCTCTCTGAAGAATTCAGGGACTCCCTACTCACTGACTCCAACATGCCACCACTGCCCCACCACCAGCAAGGCCCTCTGAAGGCACTCAGAGCTTAAAATGCCCCAAAACATCCCCAAACAGCCCCAGGACTGCCCCAGAACAGCCCCAGAACAGCCCCAAACAGCCCCAGAACTGCCCCAGAACAGCCCCAAACTGCCCCAGAACAGCCCCAAACAGCCTCAAACAGTCCCAGAAGAGCTCCAAACAGCCTCAAACAGCCCCAAACAGCCTCAAACAGTCCCAAACTGCCCCAGAACAGCCCCAAACAGCCCCAAACAGCCTCAAACAGCCCCAAACAGCCCCAGAACAGCCCCAGGACAGGCCCAAACAGCCCCAAACTGCCCTAAATTGCCCCAAAAGAGCCCCAAACTGCCCCAGAACAGCCCCAAACAGCCCCAAACAGCCCCAAACAGCCCCAAACAGCCCCAGAACAGCCCCCAAACAGCAAACAGCCCCAAACTGCCCCCCAAATTGCCCCAAACAGCCCCAAACTGCCCCAGAACAGCCCCAAACAGCCCCAAACAGCCTCAAACAGCCCCAAACAGCCCCAAACTGCCCCAGAACAGCCCCAAACAGCCCCGAAGGAGGCGCCGGGCTGGAGGCGCATTCCCCGCTCTGGCCGCCAGGGGGCAGCGCGGGCCCGGCCGCGCTCTCTGCCGCCGCCCCGTGGCCGCTGCGGGCGCTGCAGGCGCGCCGGGCCGGGGCCGCTGTCCCGGGGGTTCCGGGTGTTCCCGGCGCATTCCCGGCGCATTCCCGGCGCATTCCCGGATCCGCTTCCCCATGGCCGCGCGCGGGTCTCGCGGGCCGCATCCCGCCCGGGCGGGTCCGCGGAGGAGGAGGCGGGCACGGCCGGGAGCTGCGCGGTGAGTGAGCGTCCCCCTCCCGCCGGGAGCAGCAGCTCAGCCTCGGGCAGCGCTGGGGGCGGGAGGGCGGGGTCGGGGGACGGAGGTGCTGCTCTGGCGGAGAGACGGGGGAGATACCCGGGCTGTGCTGTCCCTCATGCCGGAGTGTTGGGGGTGCGCCCGGGGTTGTGTTATTCCCGTGCTAGAGCGGTTGAGCTGCCCCCAGAATGTGTTACCCTCATGCCGGAGGCATAGGGGTACCCCTGGCTTGTGTAATGGGATGGGGGTACCCCTGGATTGTGTTATCCGGCTGCAGGACGAATTGGGGAGCTCCTGGGATGTGTCACTCCCATGCTGGAGGGATGGGGGTGCTCCTGGGGCTGTGTTACCCGGTGCTGGAGGGATGGGGGATGCTCCTGGGGCTGTGCCATCCCCTGGATCAGCAGCAGGGTGCAGGACAGGCTGCTCAGGGCGCTCTATGCCCACCTCTCTGCACGCCCAGCAGTGCCTGAGGCTGCAGTGATCCCCTCTGGGAACAGCATCCTCTCACACGTGGTGCTGGGAGGAGTGACAGGAGCTGAGCTGGAAGGGGGCTGTTCTTCCCTAGGATGCACTACTGTGGGATTAAACTTGTCCTCAAGTGGTCTCATGCTATCTCAAAGCTGCAATTCTTCTCAGGCTGTTCAGGGAAGGACTTGGTGCAGGGGTTTTGGAGGATTTGAGGCCTGACAGAGAGTTTGCTGCAAGGATTTTTCTGCACTCAGGTTCCTGGTCAGCTGCTTCCTTCCCCTTTCAACCAGGGCTGTGTAAGACATGGAGAGGAGCAGCATCCCTGTCATGGCCATTCCTTTGCTCAGATATGTGTTTGCTGTAGCTCCCTGGTGTAAAAGGAGGGCTGAGAACCAGAAACAGAAAGTTGTGATGTGGACAACCCCACTGAAGCTGACTTGCAGGACATCTTGGTCTGATGGACAGCAATTGCCCTGGGAAGGTGTGAGGCCTTTCTAGGCAAGCCAAGTTAGCAGAATCCTGGTGGATTTGCAGGCATGGGATGCTGTGTCTGAGGGATGGGCAGCTCCTGCTGTGAGGAGCAGTGTTTTGGTGCTGAGATGTCTTCAGCCTCAAGTCCCCCTGGGTAGCTTTGATCAGAGTGGAGCTCATCTGCTCCCACCTTTGCAGATATACCGTGGGGGAGATACAGGGCAGGCTGTGAATTGGAATGTTTGATAAATGAGGTTGCTTTTCTGAAATGTCTTTTTTAATTAAATGAAAATGTGGTCACATCAGAATTAAGTTCTTCTCTGTGGGTTTGAGGTGATTCCTCAGTCAAAATGCCTTTGCATGGGATGAAAGACAATCTAAGTTAAAAAATCATTGTCCCAGAGCGAGTACTTTTGTTTCTTTCTTCCTGACAGCAGTGTTTCAGGAAAATGATCACTGGATTAAGTGTGAGGGAGGTGGTGGCTCTGGGTCACTTCCTGGGCTGTGAGGTGGTGAGTGGCTGTGAACAGCCAGGTTGTGTCCCTGCAGAGAGCTCAGAGCCAGCTGTGCCTGCACCCTGCTGCTGGCAAACTGAATTTCACTGCTGGGAGCCCAAAGGCACCATCCTGTCCCCATCCCTGACCCCACAAATGGGACCCTGGGCTGGAGGTTGTGGTCTCTTCTGTGTTTGTCCCTTCTGTCACCCCTGGGTTCATCCAGCCCTGTCTCTCCCTGTCCCACACTGCTCCTCCTGGGGAAGGACCCTGACACCTGCTCCCTGCAGGGCAAGGCAGACCATCCTCCTGCACCTGCTCTGCCTGATCCCTCCTTCTGCCCCAAAAGCCTTTTCTCTGAAAGCCACTGTAACAGCCCCAGCAAAGACTAGAGGAACCTTTCTTCACCTCTCAGCTTTGTTCCAGGCTGGTGAGCAGAGTCAGAGTAAGGAGCTGAGCTCTGAACTCAGTGCAGGGCAGGCTAAAGATCATTGTGGGTGACAGATTAAAAGGGATCTGATGTGAGGATAGTGGCTAAATGATCTCTGGCTTTTCTCAGGGTGGGCTCAGCCATCAGGTTAGTCCAGAAGCACTCACCTCAGCTGAGGGGATGCTCTGGGTCACTCCTCACCTCAAGGCTGTCTCAGACTGCTTCTGGCAAGTCTGAGTTGACCACACCTGGCAGGGAGACCTTCCTCTAGAGGGGCTTAAAGCTTTCTGGAAAGGGACCTGGATGGTTTCCTGCTGCCTCCTTTGAGAGCAGGAACAAGGAACAGGGCTTTGAATGGTGTCCTGAGACCTGATGCCCTGAGTTTCCGTTCCAGCACAGGGTCCTAAGCCAAGAAAACTGCCTGTCCTGCCAAGGCTGGGCAGTAAACTGGGCCTGGAGCAGTGATGTGCTGTTAACTCCTCTCTGCAAGGAGCACTGAGGCTCCTTGGATGAGCTCACTGTCTGCAGAATTCACTTTCTTGTTTCCTTCCAAAAGACTCACCCTGCCTGGCTTAGCTGCAGCCTGTGGAGCTTGTGGAGGTGCTAAAACAAGCTCAGTGATGAACCTTAATCTCTTCTTACCCATGTCCTTTCTGAGCTGTGCCCTGCTAGGGAGCTGTCAGCCAGGCTGGGGAAGGAGCTGGGGATCAAGGAGTCCAGCAGAGGTAGGTGGGCTGGAGCCAGGGAGGGATGGCCCTGGAGCAGGAAGCATTAAATGGGTTTTGGCATGCCAGGAGACTGGCACATGGGGAATCTCCTTCTGGTTTGTTTTTTTGGTGATCATTTCTTGCAAAACCCTGTGTTTAGCAAATCAGGTGGAAGGGATCTGCTGTTAGTTTGGGCACACATCCCACGGGCTCCTGGGGGTGGGATGCTGCTCTGGGTGGGACAGGTAGGCTGAGTGGCAGCAGCAAGTCCAGGAGTCATCTCAGAGAGACTGAGAGCTGCTCTGCTTTGGCTGGGGGCTGCACATTCCAGCTGCCTGCCTGAGCACACACACATCTGCACTCGGGCTGTCTCCATCAGGTGAGGCATGTGCATGGACAAGCTGCCTGCTCTGCATTTGCTCCTCCTGCTGCAGTGACCAGATGTCCTACTCTTCAGTGATGTTGTCCTACTTTCAAGTAGGTTATTCTATTTTTGCCTGGCCCTGTCCTCTCTGTGACTTTGCCTTCCTGCGTGTCCCGTGCCCGGCTTTCCCCTGGCACAGGCAGAAGTTCTGCAGGTTGTGCTCCCAAGCAGCACAAGCAATTTCTTTTGCTGTGTTTCCTGGGGACCTTGATGGCCCCAGCCTTGCATGAGCTCAGGGACCCAGTGAGGATGAGATGCTCTCATCCTTGAAGATCAGATGCTGAAGGTGCTCAGGGGGAAGGGTCAGGCTTCCAGCCTGCTTTAAGGGTCTGGGTGCCTGGCAGCCATGTGAAGGTGTTTGTTCTTGTTTGTACATCTTATCTCCAAGCACCAGCACTCCCTGGATCTGGAGGGGAGGTTTGAGCAGAGAAGGAAAGGGCTGAGCTCATTCTCAGCTTGAGAGTGAGGTGGGAAATGGGGATAGAGCCTTGTCCTGTAACTGCAAAGGTGGGTACTGCCAGCTCACAAGCTTTTCTTGGAAAACACTCCCAGTCCCTGCTAGCCCTGATCTCTGGCTCTTCCCAACCTCTTCTTCACTTATCCTTTGACTTCAGCCTGAAAGCTGCAGCTTCTTGTTCAAGCCAGCCATGACATGCTGAGGTCAGCACCTCAGAGGCTCTCAGCCACCCCAGGTGGGCTCCAGGTGTCCTGGCATGGCTGTGAGGCCCTGGAAAAGGGCAGGGGAGCTGGAGTGCCCCATTGCACAGGCTGTGCTGCAGCAGGGCCAGGAGGGAGCACACAGGGTGGGAGCTGAAGGCTGATGATCCTAGGACCAGTGCTGCAGTTTATTTATGGCCTGCTTAGCAATCTCAGGCTGGCAGTGTGGGTTAAGGCATCTCCTGTCCTGGATTGACAGTACAGATCCAATTAGCCATGAAAGCCTCTAATTATTTGTCCTGAATTGCTCTGGTGGTAACCAAGGCTGTGCTATCTCCTCCTTTTGTCTGTGTCCCAGCTGGAAATGCCCCAGTGTCCCTGCATCTAGAGCAGCAAGTGTGATGTGCAAGCAGAGTCAGCACAATCTAATCAAGGCAGACAGGCCCTGTGAGTTAATGAGGGGATGGACCCGCTTCGTTTGCTGTGGAGAGTTCTCTGAGCCCTGTCCTGAGAGACAAAGGGCTGGGGCTGCACAGATAAGGCTCACAAGATGAACTGCTGCAGGAGAGGGGCTGCAGCCCCAGGCAGGGAATTGGGCTTGACAGCAGAGTCCCTTGTGTCTCATAGGAAACACCTCTCTTGTGAGAGAATTGGGATTGCTCAGCCTGTTCAGCGTGACCTTGTGGCCTTTTGGTCACCTGCAGTGGCTACAAGAGAGCTGGAAAGGGACTTTGGACAAGGGCCTGGAGTGACAGGACAAGGGGGAATGGCTTCAAACTGACAGAGTAGGCTTAAATTAGGTATAAGGGAGAAATTCCTCCCTGTGAGGGTGGTGAGGCCCTGACACAGGGTGCCCAGAGAAGCTCTGGCTGCCCCATCCCTGGAAGTGTCCAAGGCCAGGCTGGATGGGGCTTGGAGTGACCTGGGACAGTGGAAGGTGTCCCTGGCCATGGAATGGGGTAGAAAAAGATGATCTTTGAGGTCCCTTCCAGCCCAAACCCTTCTGTGCTCCCTGGATTGTGGTTCTGCAGCTTGGCCAGCTGAGGCTGCAGCAGCTGCAGGGAGCACAGACACGAGCTGGGGTTACACTGGCAGGACCC
The DNA here is from genome assembly GCA_030060385.1 of Muscicapa striata striata. Classification (NCBI taxonomy): domain Eukaryota; kingdom Metazoa; phylum Chordata; class Aves; order Passeriformes; family Muscicapidae; genus Muscicapa; species Muscicapa striata. The sequence goes on along the minus strand of JAREIS010000050.1, from coordinate 4,285,910 downwards.
AAGCACTTCTCTTTTCCTGACAGTTACAGCTGGGATTCTCAACTGCAAAACTATTTTAAGGGGAACAAAGCTTTGCAGGCCACTTATTGCATCCTTCTGCTTCTTCTGGGTTCTTGTTGTGCAGGAGAGGGGCCTTGGCTGTCTGCAAGAGAAAATGTGTCATTAATGTTCTTAGTAACCTTAGCTCTGAGCAGACATGACAGCAAATAGCTCTCAGACAAGACAAGGCAGCCAGCCTTGGCTTGAAAGCAAAATTTTGCACAAATAATATTCAGGTCCTGTATGAGGGGCCAGCTGAGTGCTTCACCATTGTTTCCAGGTCACAGGGTCCCCCAAAAATGGGTTTTACATCATTGTCTTGAGGTGCTGCCTGAAGGCAAGCCATGGTTTTGCTCACCAAGTGCACATTTCTTTGTGTGTGGATGGGTGAGCAGCAGCCCTGCTGGTGACATGGCTCTGCCCTGTGCAGAGAGGAGGGGAGGAGCAGCAGGGATGCCCCACCTGGGGGGAGCTGGGAGCTGTTCCCAGGCACGCTGGTGCAGAACAGGCTGCTGGAGCACCAAACCTGTCCCTGTGACCTCCATCCAAGGCACCTTCAGATGGGACCCATCCCTGCCAGGGCCAGTGCTAGCCTAGGAGTCAGCTGGCACATCCATCCCTCCAGCCTCTTGGTGTCCTTCCCATGCAGCCCAGAGCTTGCCAGGTTCCAGCCAGAGAGCTTCCCCCATCCAAATGGGGACAAGGGGGGCGGGCTGTGAACGTACAAAAACTGTTTCTTTCCTGCCCACTTGGAAAGGGGAGCTATGGAATTTTAAGCAGCAAAGACAAAACTCTGCTGAAGAGGCCTCTTCTGTGCTTGCCTGCTGAAATCTCTGATGGCAGTGCTGGGGGGGTCCAGGGACATGCCAGGCTTGCCCTTATTAATGGCTCTGTTGTTGTCTGCTCCAGTTTGTTGCTCTTTGCTCTGGGACACGGTGTGCCAAAGCAGCAACTATTTTCCCTGGAGCAGCTTCCATGGGAGCTGTGCCCATGGTAGGAGCTGTCCCCATGGTGGGGCTGTCCCCATGGTGGGGCTGTCCCCATGGTGGGGCTGTCCCCATGGTGGGGCTGTCCCCATGGTGGGGCTGTCCCCATTGTGAGGCTGTCCCCACGGTGGGATCTGTCCCCATGGTGGGGCTGTCCCCATGGTGGGGCTGTCCCCATGGTGGGAGCTGTCCCCATTGTGAGGCTGTCCCCACGGTGGGATCTGTCCCCATGGTGGGGCTGTCCCCATGGTGAGGCTGTCCCCATTGTGGGGCTGTCCCCATTGTGGGGCTGTCCCCATGGTGGGGCTGTCCCCATGGTGGGAGCTGTCCCCATGGTGGGGCTGTCCCCATTGTGAGGCTGTCCCCATTGTGAGGGCTGTCCCCATTGTGGGGCTGATCCCATGGTAATGGCTGTCCCCATTGTTGGACTGTCCCCATTGTGGGGCTGTCCCCATGGTCCCTCTGCATGCCCAGGCTGCACAACACCAGCTCTCAGACCTGGCCAGAGTGTTCTGGGAACCTCCTTTATGGCCACAAAACCTGAACTGGCAGGTGGAGGACAGACAGGTGAGAGGAGACACAGGATGTTTGTTCCATCTGGGACTTTTCCCTTCTGGATTTTAAGGGTGTTCAGCCTTGCAGCTCAGTAGTCCAAGTAGGGGCACCAACTTCTCCCACCTTGGTCTCTGCTCTCTCCAGCAGCACCAGTTTGGAGGGCTGGGGACACAGTGACAGCCTGGCTGGTGTTCTCATGCATCACTTTGACCATCCAGCTGTGCAGCTGCTTTGCCCTGCACACCTCCTGTTTCCCACCCTGAGCTCCGAGCATCGGGTCTCTTACCTGCATTTTTCTCCTTGAACCACTTAGTTTTAAAATAGAGCAATTATCATCCTTCAGAAAGGAGCTTACCTGCTCCAATCTAGGGCAGTTTGGCAGTGCACAGCCTGCACAGCTCTCCCTGGGAGCATGGCTGTGTTCCTTGGGTCTCCAAGGGCTGGAGCCTGTCTGCTCTGGAGCCAGGCTGGGAGAGCTGGGGCTGCCCAGCTGGACAAGAGAAGGATCCAGAGAGAGCTCAGAGCCGCCTTCCAGGGACTAAAGGGGCTCCAGGAGAGCTGGAGAGGGACTGGGGACAAGGGATGGTGTGATGAAACAATGGGGGAAAGGCTTCTCACTGCCAGAGATTAGGGTTAGATGGGGTGTTGGGGAGAAATTCCTCCCTGTGAGGGTGGGGAGGCCCTGGCTCAGGGTGCCCAGAGAAGCTGTGGCTGCCCCATCCCTGGAAGTGTCCATGGAAGGTTGAACAGGGCTTGGAGCAGCCTGGGACAGTGGAAGGTGTCCCTGCCCACGGCAGGGGTTGAACTTGCTGATGTTTAAGGTCCCTTCCAACACAAACCCTTCTGTAATTCTGTGATTCCTGTCTGTGACTTGGGATGGTGGTTGGATCATTGCTTTGGGGTCTGAGACATTACTGGGGCTGAGCAGTTTGAGCCCTTGGTGCCAGTCTTTTCTCTGTAACCACTCGTGTGCCAGGGGGATGCAGGCTTGGCTCCTTGGGACATCCTGCCAGGGTCCACAGCCCTCCCTCCCTCCATCACCAAGGCCTGAGGGGTCTCTGAATGGGGAAATCTGCTCCTGAGTCTGTGTGATAAGAAAATACAGACTTTTACCTGTGTATCTATCAACAAGTGCCAGATCTGCAGGGGGCTGGCAGGAACTTTCAGAGGTGGCCTGGTCCATGTTCATGCCTAAAGATGGGACCAGTTCTTTTGCAGGTCAGTGCCAGCAGAGGCTTCTCCAGCCTGCTCCTAAAATGCCTGCCTGTGACCTTTGCCTGTTGTACAGGATGGAGTGTTGGCTGTGATTCAGAGTATGTAATTGCTTCTGGGTTTAAGTGCTCAAAAAATAAGGTAGCCTTTGCAGAAGCTTGTTGCAGTGAAGGGTTCTGTGATGGAGCAGATTCTGCCAAGCTCAGCTCTCCATGGTAGGAAGGGTTTACATCCTCACATGTGTAGATCACCTAATCTCCCCTGTCTTGGGATCCCTCTGCTGTCTCACAAGTCTACATCTAGCTGTTGTTCAATTAAAAAATAAGCAGACAGGTATTCACTGGGAAAATTAATCTGTTTTGTTCTTTATGTGTCCTTGATGCTCTCCTGGCATCTTATCTGGGGACAGCAGCTATAAGCCTTGAATTTGCATTTATTTTTGTCTTCATAGGGAACAAACCCATGGAACAGTGAATGTGCCATGCCACACAGACTGGCCATGGTGTCAGAGAGGACAAGGCTCCCAGGCACAGGGTGGGATTGTTGGGGGGTCTGTGCAGGGCCAGGCACTGAACTGGGTGATCTTGTGGGTCCCTTCCAATTCAACATTTTCCATGATTTCATGATTCCATGACAGAGCTTTGTGTAGCTGTGCTAAGCCAGCCTCAACACCAAACATCTCATGTTGTGCTGTGAAATATGGACAGGAGGGACAGGAGAACCTGAGAAAGATCTGTGCAGAGCACTCAAGGTTATGAGGAAAGTCAGCATGAGCTACTGATGATTTCCAGGGTAGCAGAGGAGAGCCAGCTGACCAGAAGCTAAAGGGTGGGAGTAAACCCTTTGGAACAGAGTGTTTGTCCATGGACACAGAGCACATGACCTGTCCTTTGGCTGAGTTTGTGTCCTCTCAGTGAAACTGGAGCCACAGCTCACACCCTAGAAGCTGGCACCTACAGATGTGAGCTCTCAGTACATTTGTCAGGGCTTCACAAACCCAGAGATGCCAAACAGAGGAGCAGGCTGGAGCTGTCTCCATATTCCCTGAGTCAGCAGAGCTTCTCCATCTGCTGGCTTTAGGTAAGAGACAAAGAAGAAGAAGAAAGTTAAAAGGCTGATTTTCGAAGGTTGGAGGAGTTGAATCTCCTCAATTAAGGCACTGTAAAACACTGTGATCATCAAACCCACCCTAAGTGTTTGTCTTGGGCCAAGCCCAGGACCTCTTCTGAATGGGACCTGAGGCTGCTGGGTACATGAAGAGCAAGCTCCCATGGACAGCCTCTCAGTGGATCAGCTGGGGCAGAGTTTAGAGATGGTCCAGCTGAAGAAGGGTTTCCTCCAGGGACAGACAAACCAGGACAGGGCTTGTTTCCTTTGAACTTTTCCTGCAGGAGTGCCAAACTTTTACTCCAGATCACAGATCCCTCAAACATTCTCAGGGTCTCATCCCCAGCTGTGCACCCTGAATTACTCCATCCCTACAGAGCAAATGCAGTGGAGCAGACCCAGCCATGGCTCTGCTAATGCCTGGAGGCACATCAGTGTCACTTTTCCTTGGCATCTCCCACTCACAGCACCTCTGGCCACGGCAGTGCTCGTGGCCTGAGCTCCACTGCACTCCTTCAGCAACACTGAGCAGTTTTCATCCTGGAAACTGGGACTTGCAGGGATGAAGTGAGTTGATGAAGGAAGTCAGAGCCGTGGGGAGGGGGAGAAAAAGAACCCAGGAAAGCTGTTAATCTGCCATTTTAATTTGCTGCATTGTACCCTAAGAACATCATCGTTGCTGAGCTACCACCCAGGTTCTCATCCAATGGGAACTGCTGGAGATTTGCAAGTAGAAGAGCTTTAAACAAGAGACAGCATGGATTAAGCCTGACACCCCATCAGATTGTCTTTCTCTGGGTCCCTGATCTTCCAAGAGGCACCTTTCCCACTTTGCATATAATGTAAACTATTGTATAAATATTTAGTGACTCTGTTGGGAATATTAATTATAAATGGAGACACAGCTTTTGAAAGCTGCCTGTAGGTCTGGGCACCCAATTTCCATTAATTTTAATGAGAACCAGACATCCAAATCCCACTCTGTGGCTTTGAGCATCTCAGGCAGGAAGCTTCATGCGACACCCCCTCCTCCATTCTCCCCACTCTGCAATTTCAGAGTGAGATTTGCAAATACCTTACAAATCCTGCAGATGCCTGAGCTGCCCTTGTGCCATGCCATTGTTGTCTGCTGAGGATGGTTGGGTGGTGGCTTCAGAAGTGTTTCTAATATGTTCATTTAATCCATCCTGTTAGTTCTTTTCCTTTGCACCCCCTTCAGCACTTTGAAACAGCAATGCCTGAATGAAACCCCAGCCTGCGTGGTTTTTTGACAGAGAAGCTTTGATGCTTGCAAATGACAGCTGTGCAGAGCAGGTCTGAAATGAATGATTGAATTATCTGACTGATTAAAAATGTGCTGTGGCTTGGAAGATCTGACAGCAAGGTTTCACTTAGGCAGCTCACATGAAAGAGAGCACACATGCACAGAGGGTGTGTGTTTGGGAAAAACAGCCAGTGGGATGGGACAGACACACAGAGCAGCAGCTTCTTAGGCTCAGCATCCTTTCCAAAGCTCCAAATCTGCTGTGAGATGCTCAGCAATGCTAAAACTCAGCGTGGTTGTGGAGATAATGATTATTTAGACAGACGTCAGCAGTGGTTTAGGAAATGGAAATTGAGCTAAAAAGTAGTGCAGGCTGGAGAACTATTTAACTCCATCTCAGTCCTTCCCAGCCTGGGGCTGGGGAGGGATAAACTCTGCTGCTGGAGACACAGTTCCATCCTCTGTGCTGCAGGCACGTGCCATGGTGAGGAGCAGCCCCAGGGGCAGCAGCTCCTTGGGAACATATCCCGTGATCCAGAGGCTGGAAACACTTGAGCCCTGGTGAGATCAGCTGTAAATGGCTGCAAGGCTGCAGAAAGGAAGCTTGGTTATGGCTGTGCTCTTGGTGCCATCAGTGATGGCAACAGCAGATGTGCCCACACAGCCTTTCCAGACCAACCTCATCTTTCCTCCCAGTCCCCATGTAGTAAATTCTCCCTTCCTGATGCCTCAGAGAAATTCGGCTCAGCCAGAACAGAAGAAAAATATCGGGAAGTGAAATGAACAAAACCAACTTTTTAAAAAGTGGTGGGTTTTCTTGCAAATGAGACATATTTTGTTGGCTCAACAAGTTCACGGGTTCCTGCTGGAGTTCCATACAAGGGGAAAAAAAAATCATGTCATAGAAGTTGCAGTTGTAGTTCTTCATTGTGAATGGTGTTCTGATAGTTTGCTGAAATTGATTTTTTCTAAATTGTCAGACTGCTTTTCATCTCCCTACTTACAAAAGATCACTCTCTCTCTCCCTGACCCCCAGCTCAAAAGAGGTGAAACACTGGGCTGTAACTAATTGCTTTATCTGAAATAGTCTTGGTTTGTTCTCTCAGCCCAACCACTGCATAATTTGCTCTTTGCCTCTTCCAGTGCCATTAGTGCTGTTGGGTGTCTGTAACAGCTTCAGCCTCGCCCTTCCTGCTCCTGTCCCAGTTCCATGGTCATTTCCACAAGGCTGAATGCTGCAATAGTCCTCAGGGCACACAGAGCTAATGGTAACACATCTGTGTCAGCTCTCCATCAACATCCCAACATGTGCCTCTTATTGAACCCATTCTGGCAACTCAGGAGCACTCAGAGCAGAGAAGGTGCTGGGATTCTGCTCATGTAAAACCTCCTCATTGCTAATTGTCCCCCTGCAGCCCAGGTGTGGGAGCCTCAGGGCCCCTGTGCTTCTGTGCCACATTTCTCCCAGCCAGGACCTGCCTGCTGAGCTTAAATGAAACATCAGATCACTTGAATTCCCTTTTCCGTCATCTGAAAATGTCAGTTTATCGGCTTTTTTTTTTTTTTTTTTTGGACAAGTTATTGACACTCCATCCCTGGAAATGTTCAAGGCCAGGTTGGACAGTGCTCCTGTAGAAGGTGCAGTTTTCCTCTGAAGGTCCAGTGATGATGTGGGAAGGTCTGGTTTTCCTCTGGGAATCCAGTGGAAAAGGCTGCTTTGGTGTTCCAAATCTCAGGTTTTATCTAGGTAGGAAATGCCTGGCTCCTCCCCCTGGCTGGAGCATCTCCCAGTGGGATGATGGAATTTTATCAGTCATACAGTGGGGTTCAATGGCCCATTAACAGGAGATATCTCCTGGAAGGAGGATGGGCTGTGGAAAAGATAAAAATCACTGCCCCACCTGTTTTTAACAGATGGTGATAGAATACATACTTTTGGTTACATCCTGTATTGCAAGCCAGGACAAGACAATAACTTCAAAAATTGTTTCTAATTCCCCTTTCTCTATCCCAAGTCTTTAAAAATCAGAGCCAGGGGAGACTCAGACCAAAAATGAGCCTTAAAGGTGAGGGCAGATGAGCCAACAGCTGCAGACTCAGTGCTCCCCAGCATGTGGGCAGTGTGGTTTACCTTGGCCTGAGTTTTCTGCTGCCCTTGGTTACTGTACCTAATCCTAAAGGCCTGGAAGATTCAGGGCTTCTCCTCCCACAGCTGAGGTGTCCTCACTTTCTGTGTCTTGGATTGTCTCAGGTAACAGCAAATTTTCCTTCCTTTGTTCTCTGCCCCTTCACATCAGTGCTCCAGGACCTGCTCACAGCCAGCAAAATTAGTCCTCACACCCTCCAAAATCCCTCTCCAGCTCTCTTTGAGGTGCTTCAGGGTCTCCACAATGAGGTCACCCCAAAACCTTCTCTAGGCTGAATAAGCCCAGCCTTTCCTCATAGCAGAGGTGTTCCATCCCTTTGATCATCTTGGTGCCTCCTCTGGACTTGCTCCAACAGCTCCACATCCCTCCTGTGCTGGGACCCCAGAGCTGAGGCAGAACACATCCCAGGATTCTGTCCCAGGCTGGAGCTGACCAGCCCTGGTGCAGATGGATCCTGCAGACTGCCATCGAACCAGGGCATGGACAAATGGCTTCCCTAAACAGCTTCATAGCAGAGTGAGAGAAAATCCATGTTCCAGAACAGCTTTTCAGCCTCAGGGGTGGATGATGAAGGACTCTTGCTGCTGCCAATGCACAGCCCCACGGTTTCTAAAAATTACAGATGATAATTTTCTGTTACCAAAAGTATTGCAGTGAATTTGGTGTGATTCTGGATCAGGCCTCAGTTGGACAGATAAAGGTGAATTGATTACTGAACTCAGAATTAATGGTTGCTTAAATGCCCTAATTGCATTTGTTCTGAGCAGAATGTGATCCTAAATTGATAATATGTATGCAAGGCACTTGAAAATGGTCAATTTTCCTAAGTTGGGAACAATTGCAAACAAGAAATGATTGCAGGAAAAAATGAGAAAAAATAATGTGTGTTCTAAATGAGGGTTGCTTAAGAAAACTTTGATAGATGCTGTCTCCTCCACAGCATGCACACAGTTCTGCAGTCATTGAAGATATTCTTAGCTAAGAATCTATCATTGTTAAGGAAGAGAAAATCAAAAATAATAACAGTAATAAAAACCCCAACAGGAAAAGAAGGGATTTGGTAACAAAAGCAACGAATTAATCATTACATAATGCAGAGACCTGGAAGGCTAATCTGGAAGAGCATTCAATGAAAATTTTGTTTGGTAGCATTAAGGACTATTAGGGAGTGTGCATGTGTGTGTGTTTATATGTATGTGTGTCAGGAAGAAAATAAATGTTTCATGTTGGTTTTAGATGAAGCTGGTAAAGACTCAGCTCTGATACTGCCAAAAAAAAAAAAAGTGTCCAGTGAAAGATTCATAGCTCTAGAGAAAAGCAGCCTGATGGGTCCCTGTCCTGCTGAGGGGATGGAAAGATGCTTGCTCCAGCAGTAAGCAGGCAGCACATTCAATGGCAACTGGCAAATTGAAATGTTTGTACATGTCTAGGACTGGAAAAACTACATTGAATGGTTTCCTGTGTGCCAGTACCTGGGTGTTGGGGAAGGGTGTACCCAGAGAAGCTGGGGCTGCCCCATCCCTGGAAGTGTCCAAGGCCAGGCTGGACACTTGGAGCTACCTGGGAGAGTGGAAGGTGAACCTGGATGGACTTTAAAGTCCTTCCCAACCCAGGCCATCCTATGATTCTATGATTCTATGATTCTATGATTCTATGATTCTATGATTCTGTGATTCTATGAATTTAGTCCAACAAAACAGGATGGCATTTGTTTGAATGAGATGATGGATGGCAGAGAGGGGGAGATTCCTAGCACTGAGGTATAATAAAAGATGGAAGAAATGCTTCAGACCCCTTGTAGTCAGAACACCAGACTCCCTGTGGGACCTCCAAGAACCTGCTCACTCACATCAGCTGCTGAGGATACAGTTTTCATCCACTGAATGTTACTGAAATTAGGACAAGTCAGATGCTGTGAGTGGTCAGGTCTGCTTGGGGAGCTGATTTTGTGTCAGTAATGGGCTCTCAGGAAGCCAAGTGCAAATTCATACACTCAGAAACCCCCGTGGGCAGAGCAAAGATGGTGTTGTGGAGGACAGTGACTCATTTGAAAGTTCCCATGAAGGAAGATGGAGGGTGAGCAGAGTGCTCATCCAGCACCATTAATCCTGCCTTCTGCCAAAACCTGAAATGCCAGGAATGATGCCTCCCATATTCCAGGCTGGGATTTCCCAGGCAGAAGTGCCTACACTGGGAAGGGAATCAAAAACCTCCATGGCACAAGGAGATTTCTTTAGTGTGAGTGAGAGAGGTGACTAATCCCTGCACAGGAGATAAGTGCAATGTTCTCTTGGGACTTCCAGAGAGCTCTGGTGGCTGTGCTGGCCAGGCTGGTACTCAACTCTGACTCCTGCCCCAGCAGCCACAAAGTTATTGAGGAGCTCAGAGAATGAACTGTGGTGTAGGAAACCAGACCCCTATGGAGCCCTAAACAATTTTCACTTGAATGTATATCCAGGAGGAAGCTACAAGGGAAACTGGTCACAGCCTGGGGGGAAAGAAAAACTTCCAGGGGGACATTCTTGAAGTCACTGGGCTTTTCTGTGTAGGAAGAGCCACTGGTTGCAGGGTGAGCCCAGACCCAGTATTCAGGTGCAGGTCCTGGGATTGGAGCTGTTTCACCTGTTTCTTTGTCTCAGGGTGAGGTGTTTGGTGTAGCTCTCTGCCTTCTGCCTACACTTGGATGCAGAAAATTCCAGGTGGATGCAGTAATTCCAGGTGTGGACTTTCTGACCACACCTTACCTCCAAGGGTAGACATCAGCCAGGACAAAGAACTGATCTTAAATGTAAGAGAAATGCAGACAAAGGCTCTCCCTTATTCTTCAGAGGGGTGTTATCCCTCTCCACATCCCTGTCCACACCTCCTGCATGTAGCAGGGCCCTCATACAGATTTCTTCTAATTATGGCTTCCATCAAAGTGGCTTGTACTGAAAGTTAATTATTCCCAGCTGGGAAATCCAAGGGATTTCCTGAAAAAAGCAGCTGTGTGAGGACATGGAAGCATGCTCATTCCTGGGTACAAAAGAACACTAGCTATGGCTTCATAACAAGAACTGAGAAGGCTGAGCAGCACCCAGGAGTGTCCTTGTGTGCCACACCAAGCATCAAGAGCAGGGCATGGCTGGAAAACCCTTTGTGATGGGGATCCAGCAGCTCCAGCAAAGGCACTGAGCTGCAGTTAAGGCACTTTTTAAATGGTGAGGGAAGTCATGTAGCCATGGGGCTACAGGAACAGGAACCCTCTCAGGACCACATGCTCCCATCTTTTTTCCAGGTGTCCCCCTCTGCCCTCAGCCTATCTGGAGCACTCCCATGGTCTGGTGCAGGTGTTTGCAGTGTTAACTTGGGGTGCCTGCAGTTCCCTGCTGCCTGGCAGGCTCACAGAGGGCTGCTTGGACTTGTCTGGGGGGATTGAGGTGTGGCTCCCCTGATGCTGGTGTGGAGGGAAGGTGTCCTTGTCTCAGGATCTCCCTCTTCCTCAGAGAACTTGTGTCACAGGTGGCAAAAAATCCAGACAGTTCAGCAGCACACACAGAATCACTGGAGTTTAGGAGTTTTCTTAACTGGAAGAAAATATTATGACATATTAGAGGCACCTGACAGAGATGTACCAGGAGAAATCTCTGTACCCTGTTGCTGTGAGGAATGCCCAATCAATGACAGGGACAGGCTCACTCCCCTGCTGAAGGAGGAGAGGAGGTTTCTCCCTGAATCCAGCTGTTGATAAACTCATTCCCAGGAGCAGAATGATTGATAACACAGTTATTTGGAACCCACTAGTGGATGTATTCTTAGAAACTAGAACCTCGTTTTCTCATGCTGCAAAATGTCATTTCCTAGGACTGGCTGCACAGAAATTGGATTTTGTTCCTTGCCTTCAGAACTGAACAGCACAACAGACTGATAAATATTGATTGTGCTTTTATATTTTAATTTTTTTGTTAAAGCACCCTAACCTGATAATTGTTTGATTACTAATACATTAGAGTGGATCAGAAAGAGCAGCAGGAGAGACTTCTGTGATGGTGTTAATCAAACCTCTTTGGTGAAGGGACCCTGTGGGAGGTTAAAAGCCCCACACCTGGATTTGCCCAGCATCTTGGCTGTGGCCACAAGATCCATTTTTGTGTCTGTCCAGCACAGTAACCTTCATTCACACTTGCATTTGCTGGAAAAGTCCTGAGTGTAGCTGCAGGGTGGCTCATTACATGGTTCATTACCCATGCTATCCCTGGCAAACAACCCCGTGTGCTGTGCTGGGGTATCCCTGCTGGAGGCATCTCTGGCCATGTTCTGCTGAGCTGCTCCAGGACATTATCTCACCTGATGGCTGTGCTGCTGTGCTGGGATGTATGGCTGTATGTTGTAATGGTATTTTTAATTTGGGATGTCGGGGATTTGTCTGCTCATTCAGTGATGTGTGTCCCCTGGATCTAGTTTTCCAAGAGACAGGTCCAGGGAGAGGTTTTCTCTGTGGAATCAGGAACATGCATCTGAGGCAGACACCAAACCCTTCTTCCTCACCCAGAGGTTTGATGGGGCTTGGAGCAACCTGGTCTAGTGGAAGGTGGCTGTGCCAGGGCCTGGGCTGGAATAAGGTGGATTTCAGGTGCCTTCCAACCCTTCTGTGACTGTGTGACCCCACATCCCTGCACAGCAGTCAGGGTGCACATCCTGGCTCCTGTGTGTCACCAAGACATGGATGGTGCCAGTATAAAGGTGTGCCAGCTCTGGGTGAAGGATCCTTGTAGGTGGCACTATCCCAGCTGGCCCAGGCTAAGGGACCACTGACCTGTGCTCCAGCTGGGCAGCTTGACCCAGAGAGCACCCAGCACCCCTCCCCTGTGCACCCACAGAAACCCCCACTGTGTCACAGCCACCAAAAGGCCAAGGGACAGTGGTTGCCCTAAGCCACTGCTCTGTTAGTCTGGTCAAAGGGCCCTGAAGCAGGACAAGCCTTGTGTCCCTGTGTCTCTCCACCCCACACTGCATCCCCAGCCCTGCCTGTGAGCCAGGCTCCTGGGTGGGCAATGGACAAAGCCATTGCCTCTGCATGAAGAGCTGTCAGGATGGAGATGTGTCCGTGGGGTGAACAGGCACCAGGTCCAGCCCACGGTGGTGGGGGAGGCTCTGGAGCCAGCTTGGCAGGGACATGGGCACTGCTGGAGCCTGGGATGGGATGGGATAATGGGATGGGATAATGGGATAATGGGATGGGATGGGATGGGATGATGGGATGGGATGATGGAATAATGGGATAATGGGATGGGATAATGGGATAATGGGATGGGATGGGATGGGATGGGATGGGATGGGATGGGATGGGATGGGATGGGATGGGATGGGATAATGGGATGGGATAATGGGATGGGATGATGGGATAATGGGATGGGATAATGGGATGGGATGGGATGGGATAATGGGATGGGATAATGGGATGGATGGGATAATGGGATGGGATGGGGATGGGATGGGGGATGGGATGGGATAATGGGATAATGGATGGGATGATAATGGGATGGGATGGGATAATGGGATGGGATGGGATGGGATAATGGGATGGGATGGGATAATGGGATGGGATAATGGGATGGGATAATGGGATGGGATGGGATAATGGGATGGGATGGGATGATGGGATGGGATAATGGGATGGGATGGGATGGGATAATGGGATGGGATAATGGGATGGGATGATGGGATGGGATGGGATAATGGGATGGGATGGGATGGGATGGGATGGGATGGGATGGGATGGGATGGGATGGGATGGGATGGGATGGGATGGGATGGAGCTGCAGCAGGTGGGAGTGTCCAGAGGCACGGAGCAGCCCAAGGTGCAGTCTGGGGTCTGCACCGAGGTGGCTCCTGGAGGCATTTCCAGTGCTGCAGGTCTGCGTTTGGAAGAGCTCCCCTCGTTAAAGACACTGAGAGCATTTGGCAGGATTTCAGCCCGAAACTCGGAGGCAGGGTCAGCTGGCAGGGCGGCGATTTGCTGGCAGGAAGCAGAGCAATCCCCCAGCGCTCTGCAGGTGCCCGTGGGGGGACAAGCCCCAGCGCCCCGGGGACATCCCTGGCAGCTCCTGGGGGGCTGCTCCTGCCGGGGCTTCTCCAGCCAGAGCTCGGTTCCATCTTCCCCCGGTCCATTCAGCATGCTCCTGCCTCCTCCCCCTCTCCCGTCCCTCCCACCCCGGCGGATCCCCGGCAGGCTCTTGACACCTTGGGGAAGGCTGGGAGGTGCAACCACCGCCAGCGAGCAGCTGAGGAGGGAGAGGGAAGCCAATAACAGGGAGGTCTAGGAAGGTGGTGGAGGGGGAGGGACGGGGCCACTCCTCCATCGGTGGGACTGCAGATTATTTTGCATGGATTGTCGAAGAGAAAAGGGCGCTGCATTTGTGAAGGGACCAAAAAATAAACAGCTCATTGCTCGGGTAAGTGCCAATGCGAGCTCCCCGGCTCTCATTGTCATGCTGTACATGGATCCCCGCTCCTATTTAGCTTAGTTATACTGGGTTTGGTTCTTATTAGGATTATTTGATGCATCAGCTGTATTCTTCAGCTGCTGGAGGCAGAGCTCCCCGGTGCGTGTGTGTGTCTGTGTGTGTGCATGCGTGCATGTGGGGAGATGCCCATTCTCTGGATGTGCATTGACACGTTTTTCCAGCTCTCAGCGCAGTGTCTCGTTCGCAGTGTTACCCCAAAGCGTGCCTTACACACACACACCAATGGTGCTTGCTGCTCCTGCCTTTAAAATCCACTCACACGCGCAATTATTGAAGCTGAAAATTAAAGGGGGGGGGCTCTTAAATCACAGTCCTCAGTGGTAGGGGGCTACTTCTCTTTATCCTTAGCCTGTCATGTTCAGTATTATGTTTTATAGCAAAGCTACATTTAAAGATCAATTCGGCAGTGGTTATTGCATCCAAATTACATGGTTGTCATGGAGATGGTACAGAGAAGCTGAAGTGATATGACTGCATCTGGACTGGAGTGGGGCTTCGCTGCCGAGTGAGATCCTGCCTTGCCTCCTGTGTCTTTTTGTCTCTGCTGGGTTACAATTGCTTTTAATCTTGAATGAAGCAGTGCCGTATTAGAGGATTTAGAGGTCGAGCTGCTGGGAAGGGTGTGTGTTACCCCCACTCAGCACTGGGTTATTATCATAATTGTTCTATTAACGTCTGCATCTCCCTGAAATTCTTCCACAAGTCTGAGAAGGAGGAAGGCGTGAGGAGGACAGATAGTTTTCTGCACACAGCTAGAGCTGGGAGTACTTTCTAAAAGGATACCTGCCATGCCCACACCTCCCTGCTGTCTCCCACACCTTGGGGGACAAAAGGGAAAGGATGCTCTGATTTAAGCCATGTTTATCTTCCATTTTGCTGCCTCAACTTTGAGGATTCAAGGAGCCCATCACCTGCTCATCACCGTGTCAGGGGAATGGCTTTTAAATTTGTATTTTTATTATTATATTTGTTGGCTTTGCAACTGGTAATATGGATGTGTTGGCAGTTGGGAAAGAAAATCCATAATTTATGAGAATGAAATTTTGCTGCCTAAGGCTAGCTAGAATACAAAGAGTATATCTGTGGGAAGGGCATGTTATATGTTACAGATGTGTATTTCTCTAGCGGCTGGGAGTAAATCACACTATTGTGCTCATCTTCATTATTTTGGGTGTTAGGCTGGCTTTAGTCAATATTTAATCTAAACTCATTGTATACTCACACAATAAACATGCAATTTGGAGACTAACTTTACATCTCCAAAATGCTTTGGGAATGCATGTGGCATTGTCTCCATAAATGCAATTTCACCCTTTTCTGTGAGACCAAGCCTATTGTGGGCATGTAAATATAGTAAAAGGCACTGGTGGAAGCAAGCCCATCAGAATGGCAGTGTTTCTCTAATTGTATCACTAAACATAAGACAGAATTAATTACTAGGATAAACAGAGCTTTGTAGCTCTTGGATCAGGATAATATTTGCACAGAGTTCCAGGCCTGCATTATAGTAGCTGGCATTATGGCTTAAATTCCCCCCATGCTAGTAGATAATGTTTTTAGCCAGGAGTGGAACATATTATCATTAGATATTTTTGCATTAAAAATATGTTAAATCCCCATATCCTTGTCAAATTGTCCATTGCAACTGTTCCAAAGTCTGTGGTTCAACTAGGATTTTCCTTAATGTGATTTTTCCCTTACAAGTCAAAGCAAACAATGGATAAAGTCTGAAAGTGGGCGGCCGAGTCCAGAGGGGAAGTCAGAGAGATGGCTGATTCACAAAATGGATGGTGCTCATTTTGTGCCTCTTTTCCACTAAAAGTTAGGCACAAGTGGAGTTGAAGTGGGCAGCTTTCCCTGGAGATCCCCTTGGGTGTGTGAGGCTGGAAGCCAAGTAGTTCTGCATTAATACTGAGTTCTCTCCTGTCCCAGCACCTTGTCACTCTTCAGCCCACCCTAGGACATGGCTGGATTATTCTCTGGGGAAACTGAGGCTTGCCTAAGTGACTTTGCCAAGGTGACAGTGGCAGTGTTGGGCAGGGGACACAGGAGCTCTGCCAGGAAGAAGTTCTGTGTGACCACCAAGGCTGCTCAGAGTCCTGCTTGCACTGGGGAGGTGCTGATGGGAAGCAGTAACTCCAGGTCATGGAGGTGGATGGGGTGAGGGTGTGTTTGCTGAGGCCACTCGTGAGAGCTCCACAGAGAGTGGCAAGAGGGAGTCAAGCAGTTTCAGACCAGTTTCTCAGGTGCCCAAGACAAGGACTTGCTTTTGTGACCTCAGGGTGTCCTCCTTGCGTGGCCCAGCACGTGGCTCTTCACTTCACATGAAGCACTCACAGGTGTCTTGGCTTTCTGCTCTTCCCACTGGTGCTGCTCAGCCCTTATCTCCCTCCTGAAATACCCTGAATTGCTCTTCTGGACTTCATCACTTCTCTGCTCTCCATCCCATCACCCAACACCTTTTTGTCCTCTTCCTCCATGGGTTTTCCCACAATGAAGTTCCTTCCATCCAGCAGTGCCACAAGCTTCCATGCCATGGGTTAGTGTGTTCTGTGCCTGTTCTGAGGCACAAAATACACAGATATAGTGATGGGTATCTCAGGCCACCATGTCAAAGCAACTGAAGTGAAAAGTCTCCTTGGAAATGTGGGGTTGCCCCATGGGTGTCCGTGGTTCTGCACAAAGCTGGAGCTGGTTCTTGTTGCCAGAAGGAAATGGAATTCCCTGTTCAATGCACACACAGGCACCTGTGTGTGGCCCTGCTGACTGGCACAGGTTGGTGGAGGTGCCCAAAGGACGTTCCCTGGGCTGGGAGGGAGCTGTGGCCAGTGCCAGCAAAGTGCTGGCTATGGGCAGAGCGGCTCCTGCTGAGGGAAAAGCTTCCTGGGAGGTTGTGTGTGAGCATTCCCTGGAGGGAGTGATCTCCTGGTGGAAGTGGCCACAGCCCTTGTGGGTGCTGCTTGCCCTTCTACCTGCCAGTCTCTGCTGTGGACACACCTCTTTGCCAGATTTGCTGGAGGTGAAAACATCCTCCTCATCCTTTTGGCAGGAAAATGCCTTTCCCAGGGATGTGGTGGGGCAGAATCCATGGGAGGCTCAGTGCATCCAGCCTCTCATGGCTGGATGGAGCCATTGGAGTGATTCTGCTAGATTCTGGGCTAGATTCTGCACAGGAGGCTCTGATGCTTCCCTGTGGGGGTGACAGTGTGAGAAGGACAGGGTCAGTTCTGGCTCCCTCCCTGTTTGCTGTGACCCTGGGGAGAGGCACCTGTGCAACCTGGACAGTAACTACCTCTCCTTCCTCCTCACTGCTGTCCCTTTGTGTTCCTGCAGGAGCTCCAGGAGGGACTGAGATGCTCAGGGAGGTCCTTCCCTGCAGTCCACAGCCCTGGGCAGCACCTAGCTCTGCCCAGCTCCCAGGTGGGGACACTGGTGATTCCTTTAGAGCAAACACTTCCATCACTGGATCAGACCCAGAGCTCCCTCACTTGCACCAGGCAGGGCCAGACAGAGCAAGGAGATGCAGGCAGCCTCAGCAGAGATCCTACACTGAGCCCAAGCCCCTTCTTGTGCTCTCTATGCTTTTTCTGGGCTCTGGGCATAGGGTTTGTCACCTGCCTCTTCATCACCACTGCTTTTCATTTCCTTCACTCCTTCCTCTGCCTCCTTCTCATCATCTCACATCCCCCTCATGGTTTCTGAGCTCTGTGGTTTTGAAGGGCCTGGCTGTGGCTGTGGGAGAGGCAGGGCTGGGAGGTGGCTCAGGTGTGTTGTTGGGTTATTTGATTGAGATGTCCCCATGTCCCCATGTCCCCATGTCCCCATGTCATGGCCAGGAGCTGTGCTCAAGTCACACTGGGTCCCAAAAGAGGAGACCACAGCTGAAGGGATCTTCCCAGCATCCCTCTGAGGGGTGCCATGGCAGCTGGTCATGGTCACCTCTGTGGTGCCACCAGCCTTCCCTCATTTTCTGCTGTGTCCTCCTCTTCTCTGAAGCAGCCTGGATGCTCCCAGCCAAGGTGGTGCTGGTGGGATGCCCTGGCATTGGTGGCTGCTGTGAGACTCCTCATGGGGGCAGGGAAGGGACAAAGCTTCCTTCCAAGCAGGGTGAGCCCAGGATTCAGACCAGGGTTTTCTGCCTTCCTCTGCAGCATGGGACATGGTCTGCTCCCAAGGATAATCTCCCAAAGCCCCAGTTTGGCAGAATCTTTGTGCACTGGTTTTGTGTCTCCTGCTCTCCAGCCCTGACACCTCCACCCTGCAGAGTCCCCCAGTGCCTCTGGGAGCTTTCCATGTGCTGTGGTTGTGGCAGGACCATGCTGGGGACAGGGCTGCTCTGTCACCTCCTGGATGAAGTGTTTTCTGGGCTGGATTTGGTGTCTGTGTGGTCACTGCCCATCCTTGTCCCCGCTCCAGGTGATGCAGCTGAGCTCCCCGTGTCCCTGTGGCCTTTCTGTGCCTCTGGGATGGAGAACTGAGCTCCCCCTCAAAAGACAAGACCTAGGAGAGCAAATCCCAAGGATGTCCCCTTCCTGGGGGTTAGAGCATGTGTCTCTGAGCTCTCCTGGTCAACATCAAGCAGGAAAACTGACACATCAGACCCCAGTGACTGATACACGTGTGGTTCACCAGCCGTCCTGAAAAGCCCAGGGAAAATGAGAGCTCAGCCTGCTCTCTGGCTTCTCCTCCCCCATGTGCAGTTGTCTCTCTATTATTTTCTTGATATGGAAAAACAAATTTGACCCAAATATCTTTTTTCTTTTAAATCTTTAAAAATTTGTAAGATATTAGGGAAATGCTGTGATACCAAACTAAATTGAAGTGTTGCATTTTTTTGTTTTCTGTGTTTGCTCCAAAGTCAAGGCATAAAGCTCAGTTCTCGCAAGTTTTTTTGTTTTTTTTTTTTTAATCCAGCTCTTCAGTGGTTTCAGCACAAGTGCATCACAACTCTAGGGAAGGTTTAGCTGACCTATAATTGCAATTTTCAGCAAGTGAATAATTTTTCCAAAAAATTTCACACAGTTCTGGGCAAAAGCCTCATAGAGGTGGAGAGGGAGTTCCCTGTGGTACCTTCCAGCCTTCCTCCAGCCCCTGCTCCAGAACTGGGTGATCTGAGGCCAGCCCAGGGAAACATCCAGTGCTGCCATACACAGAGCAGGACCTGCTGGCTGCATCCTCCTCCCCAGCAGGGCCTGGGCACACTCACAGAGATCTCTGCCCACTCTGCACAGCCACTTGCTGGTGCTGCACCAGGAGGAGAGGATGGCCCTGGTCTAGTGGAAGGTGTCCCTGCCCATGGCAGGGGTTTGGAATGAGGTGATCTGTAAGGTCCTTTCCAACCAAACCATTTGGGGATCCTGTGGCACCTTCTGCAGTTTACCCACAGCCCCTCCCCATTGCATGTCCTAAAGCAGCATCTCCTCACTGCAGGTCCTGGAAGTTCAAGGAGCATTTGGGCAACACTCTCAGGCTGGGGTTTTGTCCAATCCCACAGGGTGAGATTGCTGGGCTGTCCTGTGCAGGGCCAGGAGTTGGACTAGATGATCCTTGTGAGTCCCTTCCAAATCAAGGAGACAGACCTGGCTGAGTCCTGCCCTCAGTGTGACACAAGGCACTGCTCCCAAAGCTGAGCTCACCTTGTGTGGGGCTCTGCTCCTTCCCAGATTCTGCATCTTTGCTCCTCAAACAGCCACTGGCACTCAGACTGTGGGAGTGCAGGGAGGAGAACTGGTTCCCTGGAGCTTTGGCACTTCCCAAAAGGAACAAAAGCAAGCAGGCTGTGGATGCAGCCTGCCCAAGCAGGACACAGGCAGGGGGGAACAGGAGGAGTTTCTGGCCAGAAGGGGATACAGGATGCAGGGGGATTCTGCTAAATTAAAAATAGATATTTGTCTTTACTGGTACAACAGAAGCTAGGGGAACAGGCAAGAGGAAAGTGAGAAAGCTTTATTTAATTAGATTATAAGGCCCCAAAGGCTTCAGACTCATAAAAAAAATGAATTGATTTTTGTAATTGAGGATGGGGTTTCTGCCAAGTGCTGCCTTAATGAGTATTTAGGTTTTGCCTCCTAAGTTAGCAGCACCAGTCAAGGGCAGCTATTCAAGCCACTCCTCACCAGAGTCCTGAGTTTGGGAACAGGAGCTGCCTGCCTGCAGCTGGGAGTGTTAACCTGCCTTTCCTGGAAAGGACATCATGTGTCCTTTCAAGGCAGTTTATCCAGATCTCTTGGTATTCTCTCAACATAAAAACCTTCCCTCTTCCCCAGAACCCACAGGCAGCTTTCTCCATGCATGGATGTGGAAACTGAGGCAGCAGATAATCACAGAGTTGTTTCTCCTTGCAGCAGAGAGAATTAATTTGCTGCAGCAGCTGAGGCAGTTTCCTTTGGTGGCTCCTTCCTCGGGGCTGGTGGGACAGGTGTGTGGCACTGGAGCCCAGCCTGTGCCACCCTGCCTGGGCAGGTGCCTCTCCTGCAGGTGAGCCTTAGAGCTCAGCACCTGGGCACAGTGAAAGGGGGTTTGCACAGCTGGGACCTGCCTCTGCAGGAGCCACAGGACACCAGGGAGGGCATTATCCCTCATCCCAACCCATTAGACTGTCTGGAAAGAGCCAGAGATTTTTATCCCAGACTTTTGGACCTACCTCCTTTCGCCCCTACAGGCTTCCTCCAGAATCTTTTCATTTTTGCATGGAAGAATGGGGAGAGTTTAGTGTGCAGAGGTGGCTTCAGGATTTCCTGTGTGCCCCTGCTGTGAGAGCTGGGATTTGTCCAAGAGGAGGTGATTCCAAAATGCCTGGTGGGAATGTTGATCTGGAGCTGCCTGGGGCCCAGGAGCAGAGTAACAAGCCCAGGTGAAAGGCAGGAGATTTGCATGTGCAGCATCACAGCAAGATCACAGCTTGATAGCAACACCTAAAATGCAGATGTGTTACTATTGCTGCCATCAGAGCAGGGGAGCAGAGAAGTGGCCACAGAACTCCAGCAGCTCCTGGTGGATGTAGGGAGTGGTCCTGTAGCAGAAGCCTGTGCTTTATAAGCTGGATGTTTTCTGAAAGCAGAAAAGCAGGAAATCCACTGCTCTCCAGATAACAGCAAGCTGCAAGGAGTGCACCTCGGGGGCCCTGGGGACACTGTCCCTTTAATTTTGCACAGAGATTCCCAGGGTCAGGCTCAGGGCTGCAGTTTGCAGTTTGTCCCCAGCAGCAAGCCTGGCTGCCACTGCTCATGTGCCACTGTGTCATTGGGTCACTGCTGAGCCGGGCTGAGCACTGCTCATCTCCTGAACTCTTCCATCTTCACACAGCACTTATTTCTGGCAGGCCCCTCTGGCCTCTCTGTGCTTCAGTAAAGCCTCAGTCCAGCACGTAATTCATCTGTTCACAAAGTCATTGTCTGATGCCCAAGTGTAATGATGTCTAAGGAGCAGGAGAAAAGCCCTGAGAACACCTAAAAAACTCTGCTGAGAGGCAGATTGGAGGCTGGTGTAGCAGCTCTGCTCTACCCTTGCCACAAAATCTAGTGCAGGGTATCTCAGAGGTCAGGAGAGCCTTTTGGTCCCAGAGCAGGTGTGGTTAAAACACTGTCCTGCTGCAATTACATCACCCTGATGTGCTTTTTGCTCTTTTTGTAATTTCCCTGAGGAGAAGCAGCATCTTTGTCCCTGTAAAGCAGCTTTACATCAATTTAGGAGTGTGCCTGTTAGAGTCCCTCCTCAGGGAAATCCTGCTCCCCTCACCATGGTTATCCAGCACATCCATTAAGGGCAGACCCAGCCTCTGCACAGGAACTGCAAAATGGCTCCACCAGGGTTTCACTTGCACTTTCTGGACAACTTGCTCTGCTTTCCAAACAAGTCAGCTTCAACATTTCAGGCTGCTCAGAGGCATTCATGCTGAGGGAGGCCAGGTCTGGCCATGTCACAGTAAGATGTGGAAGCATTTGCAGCCCAAATATGCTCAGCAGGGCTGGGCAGGAGCCCTGAGTTTTTCATGTGGGTGTTTGCAGCAGAAGCATCAGAGCTGGGGCTGCTGTCCCAGGCTGGGAGGCAGAGAGCAGCAGAGTGAATTCTTCTGCTTTAGAACAAACTTCTAATGCAGATCAGACACAGCCTTTCTGCTGGCTCTGAACCCTGGGGGCTGAGCTCAGCTGGAGATGTCTACATTTGGGTGAGCTGAGTCTCACTCAAAGTGCTTTTCCATGTATTCAAGCCACTTCTGGTATATCCAAGTTCTGAGCAGCAGCTCCTGTGCTGTGTTAATGATAACTCAGCAATTCTAACAGAGCAGCAAAATCCTGCTTTTCCTTTAGTGGTTCCATCCTGGTCTGTAAGTTCTGAGAATAAATATGCAATTATATTTTCTGCCATTTCCACACCCTGCTGACTGCAGCCTGAGCAGACAGCACATCACATCAGACAGCACATCCATCACAGGGGTGATGGACCCACCAAAAATGTAGGTGTGCCCCAGACCACTTTTCCTTGGGTGAAAGATGTTGGAGAAAGGAGAGAATGGTCATGCTACCTGCAAACCAGACACCCTTTCCAGAGAACAGAATGAGTGTGGCTCCTCCAGCATGGAAGAATGATGAACTGTTGGTGCCTCCTTGGTTTTCGACAGCTTCTGAAAACATGCAGTTTTCAGAAGGTCAGTAATCATCTGTTTGCCTTTGAAAGATTTACATAGCCCTCACTTCTTTTACAGGAATGTTTTTGAAAGGAAATGTGGGAATTTTGGGCTAAACCACATTAAAAATGACCTTCTGAAATGAGCTTATGGGCAGAGTATTCACTAGGAAAAGGGCTGATGTTCACATCCTGGTCTGAGAGGGGGTGATTTTCCTACAGCATTGTCCTGTCTGTTCCCCTGTAGTGGCTTCCTCTCTCCACTTTGCCTCTCAGATATCTTGATTTGGTCCTGGTGCTGTAATAAAGTCCCTTCATGTTAGATCTCATGTTCTCAGGCCATTCCTTGCAGGTCCTCTGGGCAGACAGCTTTATGCCCTAATGGAGCTGCTGATTTTAGTGGAATTGCCACATTTCGTGCCCCAGCACCCTCTGATTTCAGGCAGGGAAGTTTCAGCCCCGTTGGCTGTCAGCACATCTCATCTGAGTCTGTGTTTTCAATCCAAATAAGTGCATCTCAGTGTGATTTGGGTGAGGGAAGCTGTTCTTCCTTCCCTTCACTGAGATGAAAATAGAAAGTCCCCACTGGTGTGACAGCTCCCCAGCTGTCCCTCTCACAGATGAATGACTTGCCTTAGGTCCAAAGTGGACACTGGTTGATCCTGTGTTCTGCTTTGCTTCCTGAAATCACTCAGAGCAATTAGTCCTGTCTGGACTCTCCAACAGCCTTTTCTGGACTCAAACATCTTCAGCAGTCAAGGTCTCTGCTGCCTTTCCATGGGTGCCTTGTACCAGTGCTGCTGGTTTGGAGCCCAGCTGGAATTGCAATGCTGACACTCAGGAGCATCCAGGAGTCTTGAAGCAGGTTGTAACAATGGTGGGAGTTTTGCACCACTTCATTAGTGGCTTGTCTTAGTTTTGGGGTTTTTTTTTGTTTGTATTTAGGATTAAAAAATACATGAAGGAAACAATTTTTTTTGTGTTTGGGTTTGGTTGTTTATTAAATTTTATTAAAAAGTACAGAACATTGAGCAGCACTTTTAGTTACTTGTCAGAAGCAAGTAAAATGGAGGAAGATTTAGCTGTTAAAAGGTCTCTTAAAGTTAAATAGTTCAATAGAGAATTAACACTTATTTTTTTAACCTAATAATTTGCTTTTCGTGACCCTTAGTGTGGCACTAATTGACTAACAAGAAACTACTACTTGAAATTCATGAAGAGGAAGGAAGATGAACACTGAAAGACACATTACTTAAAATTTTCCATTTTGTCCCATACCTATTACTATACTGTAAAAACTTCAAATTTAAAACTTTTTACCATGTGAAAGCACACACTTTTGTTTAACTACACACCCGTTATTTTAACTTCATCACTCAAATTTAGAAGCCTTCTCCAAGGCCTTAGGTCAATAGCAGTGTTCTCCAGGGGGTCAGTGCTAGAAAGCTCAAACCCCCAGGTTTCTGGGATCTAACAGCAGGAGTTTCTCTGGAGTCTGGAGGATGTGGGGACCATCATGATGTGCACAGAGCTGTGTTGGCAGGCAGAAATCATGATGGGCTGAAGTGATGGGCAGGGAGAGCCCTTTGGAGAGCAGGGCTGAGTCTCTGCTGGGCAAAACAAGAACCATTCCTCCCTGCCAAGGGAGCCTGGCCATCCTCCTCACAGGGACTGAGGTTATTCCTTTTACCTGGAGGCAGTCCAGGGTGGGAATGCAGACCTTTGAGATGTCTGTAGATGTATATAATGACATCCACAAGGCTTGCTCTTCCTTTCTCAAAGGAGGATCCCCTCCTTCATCCTCCAGCTTCCTGTCTCACTCACAGTGATGCCAGCAGGTTGTTCCTGGTGGTTCCCTGGGGATGAAGGAGTGCTGTGTGCAGAGAATGGGAGATTTCACACTCTCACTGATGAATGAGGAGTTATCTGGTGTTGGAAGTTGCTGCACATCAGCTTTGGACACCATCAGCTGGCTCCAAACCAGCTTTCTCTGATGTCAGCACCCACAAAAGTCTGTTTGCTGTAGTCTTCTTCTCCTGACAGGTTTGGGAGATGCTCAGGAAGAGTTTGCTCCCTGCCCTCTGTGTCACAGTGAGCTCCCAAGGAACCCAAAGCCACCTCTGCTCATTCTGGGCATCATTCTAGACTCACAGTGCTGCAGGTCCCCACATCCCTTGGGCTGGAGGCCATCTGTCTGCACACATTGGCCACCAGCTTCTGTGCTCAGGGCATCTCCATGCATACCTGATGTACCCTGGTCCTCATCTCCGAGGTTTATGGATGTGTTGGAGTGTGAAGGGAGTTTTCCTCCCTTCCAAAACTCCATTTCATTCTGCAGCACTGGTCTCCATCCCTCTGGGGGTTTTTCCCAGGGACAAGCAGGATGGGCTCTCCTGCTGCCTCCTGGAATCTTGCAGCGAGGCGTTGCATGGGTTTAGAGTAGACAGACAGCATGGCAGGAGTTTCCTTTTCTGGGGTCTGAGTCAGCTGCCAGCCTTATTTTATTATTTTGGGTACTGGGAGAATGTGGGGAAGGAGGATCAAGCAAAGGGAGGGAAAGAGAGGGAAGAAGCTGTTTCCATTTATGGATTATAAGAACCAGTTGCAATGCTTGTGGATTTTTATGGAAGGTAACCTTGGCTGTGGGGAAAACAGGCTGTGGGGTTTTAATGAATTCAGTTACAATGCTGCACAGAACTGAGTGGAAAGGCCCCCTAAACAGCCTGGTTTTATATAAAAAAAGCCCAACCCTATAAACAATCCCACCATAAAATCCTCCTCCAAAGAAGGTGAGCACCAGAGCACAGAGGCACAGGTGAGGATGGAGCCAGCTCTGAGATGAGCCTAAAACCCCTGAAAACTCCTGTCTTGAGTTGGACTCAACCCAACATGGACTGATTGCAAGCTGTTTGTACTGCACTAAGGCAAGGCTGGAGCCACTGGGACTCACCTGTTACCCAGAACAGGCATCCTGCTCTCAAGCTCTTCTCTGAGCTCTGGGAGCTGCCTCAAGGTGGAGTGTCAGGGCACAAAAGGCTCTGCCCCTTTTCTCCACCTTTTCTGCCATGCCAGGAAAGAACTGGCTGGGATCCTTTGGTGTTCCTGTGATCCCTTTACAGCTTCAGGCTTGAGATCTGCACCTTGAGCTCCTGCAGCAAACAAGGACTTTGGCCAGACCCACTTAGTGGGAGCACTGTGCTGGAGAGGCATGAACAACGTCCTTTGGGAGCTGCCCTTCCCTTGCCCCAGGATGCAGTAAAAATCTACCCTCCTTTGCTGTTCCATCTCTGGAGGCCCCTGGTTCTGCCTGAGCCACAGAAGGATTCCTGTGAATTGCAGTGGGTTTCTGCAGGAGTAACCACAGGTCAGGGTTTGCTTCTGCAGGAGGGAGGGTTGAGGATCAGACAGGGCCCACTGACTGCAGCAGGATCTTGGTCCTCCCACGGTCCAGCTGAGATGGGGTTTGGAAGGAGCCTGTTCCAGGAACATTAGAGATCTGACATGCATCTGGAGCACAAGGACATTCAGGTCCATGTTCATCCACATCCTTCACCTTCTGCCTCAAGCCTCAAGCTCACACTTCTCCTGGCAGACCCATGAGCTCATTGTCCCTGTGCTTTGGGCCATATTTTTGTGGAGGTTGAGTGACTCACACCACGTCACCAAGATGTAAAGTGAGGGTACAGTCACAGAACCAGAGAGCCACAGAGCCACAGAGCCACAGAACCACAGAGCCACAGAACCACAGCTCTCTGAGCCTTTCCTGAGCACAGAGATCCTCCAGGTGCTTTTTCAGCTCCACTGGACCTGCTCCAGGAGCCTCAAGTCCTTCCTGTCCTGAGAAGCTCAGAGCTGGACACAGTCCAGGCTTTCACCCCTTTTCACAGGCTTGAGATCATGATTCTGTTTGCCCTGTGAGGGGAGCAGTCAGGTTTGCATGGTGCACACCCAGGGCTGGAGGAAGGCTCAGTGCATGAAGTGCTGCCCAGCCAAGGTGTCAGTACGAGGAAAGAAACATGCAAAAAATACTGAACATATTCTTTTATTTTTTTCCCTGTTTTAATAACTGCAAAAGAGTGCAAACAGGAAAGCTGTTAAGGATTTTAAGACTCAGCTTTATTGTTTTCTATAGGCAAAAACTGCTGTTGTTTCCCCAGGATGAAGTTTAGCATGAGTAATTTGGATCTCAATGTATCCTAATTGCTCTGGGGATTCTAATAAAAATTCAAAATAAGGAGCTGTAGGGTTTGGTTTCAAGAAGAAAAAGTATGTTCCATGCACAGTGATTTCTGATTACCCAAAAGCTCTTTTTTTAGCATGTAGCTGGTTTATTTTAGTCTCTGGGATATGTTTTATCCACAGCCTCTTTTCCACATTGGAAGTGAAGGATGTAGGACCTGCAGTTTGCACTGGCAGAGATGGATGGGAACCACTGGGACAGCATATTGCCCATGGGCAATGACCATCAGTACTCCAGGAGCTCTGCAAAGTGTAATTCTGGCATCAGTGCATGGCTGAGGGCTCAGCCCAGCCCTGCCCTCACAGCCTGAAATGCTGCAGGTGACTTAAACTTGGTGTCATGAGGGAGGGGCTCCTGCACAGAGCAGGGGGTGATGCACAGAGCAGTTTGGTGCTGCATCAATCTTTGGTGTGCCCACATCTTGAGTTCACTGTGCAGTGCTGCCTTCGCTGTGTTCAGACTGTAACAGAGCAATAGAAGTAAAAGAATTAGAGAAAATCCAGAAAAAGGTAGCCAAAATACTCAAGGGGGTGGAGAAGCTGTCCTCTGAGAACAGGCTAAGAAGGAAGGGTCTACAACCTAGAGAGGAGAGGCTGGGAATGATATGATTGAGGTCTTCAAAATCATATAAAAAACAAGTTCATGGGAGAAATAAATGGGGGTTTTCACAATGAGAATGGTAGAAGGTTTTTATTTTCAGCCATATTGAAAGGGCAGAGGTCAAAGCAGAGACATAAGAAGGAAGAAATGTGCTTCAAAAAGAAGAGCCATGGCTGTGATCTCTCCATGTCTCTACAGGATTGTCTCCTCAAAGAGCCCTGACTGTGCCCACATGCAGGGTAATGTGTGACACCTGCCTTTTATAAATTCCCTGATAAGTCAGGGCATAAAAGCACATCCATCCCTGTCCTGCTGCCACACTGGGGATGGGATCTACAGCCTGCACCCCAAATGGATGGGATCAAATGGATGGGATCACATGGATGGGATCACATGGATGGGATCTACAGCCTGCACCTCAAATGGATGGGATCACATGGATGGGATCACATGGATGGGATCTACAGCCTGCACATCAAATGGCTGCTGGTCATGTTCCATTCCTGCTCACAGGGGACAGGAGCTCCATCACAGCAAAGGATGTCACTTATCAGCATTTTAGCCCAAGAAGTTCAACATCTCTTCCAACCCAAACCATTCCATGATTCTGTCTTCACTCAGCCAGAGGGAACGGGATGCAGAGCAGCAAGGAAAAGCAAGGCTGCTGCAGGAAGCAGCCCAGCTCAGCATGAACTTGAGGAAAAGCTCATGCTTGACTAAGCAGCAGGATTCTTCTCCAAGCCTTCCTGTGTCCCAGCAGCCAAGTGGTTACACAAAACTGAAGTGGGAGCCTTTCCAGTTCCTAACGCAGGGAAGAAAATTAAAAATAAATCATTTCCCACCAGCCATTCAGCTTCAACAAAAGCTGGGACACTTCCAGAGCCAGTCCCTGAAAGAGCTGCTGTGTGGTTTCCAGCCTCTCACAAAATCAGGGCAAACTTTGCTGCATCTCTGCCCGGCCTCTTGGGGACCAGTGCTTCCCTGCAGTGAATGCCAGCCCAGCTTCTCTGGCCCCACAGCAAATCCAGCATCATCCCAAGGCAGGTCATGGGATATTCCTGCTCTCCTTCCCTCCCAGCCAGCCCTGCCCTGTCTCCTCCTGGTCCAGGGGCTGTGCAGGACCCGGGGCAGAGTGGGGCTGGAGCAGGGAGTGGCTGTCCTGAATTGCTATCCTGTGGCACTGGAAACTCACAGTGAGGAGCTGTGCTGCTGGAATTCTGAGAAATGAAGGTAACAGCTGTTGGCTTGCTGAGTCTGGCCTGCAAACCAGGGCAGCATGAGATGGCCTCAGGGATGGGGTCCTCAGCCCCTTCAGCCTCTGCCCCATCTCTCCCACCAAGCCCCAGCTCTGAGAAGGAGATGGAAAGGTCATGGTTAGCCATGGATCAGGGATGCCTTGGCTTCCCTTAGCCTCTCCTACAGCAATAATGTGCTCTTTCTAGCATGAATCCTCGTTCTTCTACTCATGTGGGCCCTACAGAGCTGGTCTGCTCCAAATCATGGAGCTCCTGCTTACCAATGTCTACAACCCAGCAGGGCTACATATCTGCTCTTGTGACCAGTCCTGGCTGGGATGTGTGCCAGGTCATCCCCTTGTCTTGCCAGACCCTTTTTTTGAATGCTAACCCCAGTAAAGTTTGCAAGAGGCTGGGAACACTGGGCATGCAAGGGGTGCCCACCCTATTCCCAGAATTTAGGGAAGAGCAGTCATTGGGAGGGTGCCTGAGCCTGCAGAAGGAACAAGAGCTGTGAAAATCCACTGATGGAACCCACACACCACTCTTCAGCCCTTACCTGCTCAGAGAGCACTTTGCAAAGCAGGAACAGAAGGAAATGAGGAGGGGCTTGGGGAATGTCAGCCTGCAGTCTGAGGCAGCCAGGCTGTACAGCTTTGGGACAGTCCCCAAAGGGATCTCTGAACAGCCCCCTGTCCTTGTCCCACTGCTGCAGTGTGTCCTCTGCCCACAGCCTGGTTGAAGCTGTGGTAGCTTCAGAGGCTCAGCTGCACTTTGGTGCTTCCCAGAGCAAACAGAACAGTGTTGAGAGTCTGGGTTTGGCCTTTTTCCAGAGCTGGTGACCTTTCAGCTGTCTGCTGGAGGCAGATGGGGACAGTTACAACCAGCTGTTCCACCATCCTTTGTCTTCAGGTTTTCCAGGCTGTAGCATCACAGCCTGTCTGCTCCTGCCTTTGCTCATCTGCCCTCCCACACAGGTCATGGGTGGGCTGTGGGGTGGGAGAGACCCTCTGCAAGGCATCACCATTGTGACAGCCTGTCACAATCCAATATTGCAGTTCCTCTGGAGATTCTGGGAAGCCTCAGCCACTCATAACCTGGGTGTTCTTCAAGTGATTGTCACTGCAAGCAAAAATCAAGCAGTTGGTGACTTGTTGGGAGTTTGTCGTGGGTTTTTACACCCTCAGCTTGTCTGCAGACCTTGGGTGCACACAGCAGCCCCAAGCAGGTGTGTGCAATGGAGCAGGGATCCAATGGGACACTTGTAAATGGGCTAACTGTACTACCTAATTAGTGGTTTGTTTTCATTTTTTGTCTTTACTTAGAGTTAGGATTAAAAACATGGAGATGAATTTTTCGTGTGGACTTGGTTGTTTTTTAAATTTTATCTAAAGTCCAGAGAGTTCAGCAACACTTCTAGCTACCAGCTAAAAGCAAGCAAAATGGAGCTGAATCTAGCTAGCTATAAGGTCTCTTAAAGCTAAATGGTCCAATAAAGAGCTAACACCTATATTATTTATCCTTTTGACCCAATAACCAAACTTCTGTGACCAGCAATGTAGCACTAACTATTCAACCAAAAACTACTACCTGAAACTAGGAAGAAGAAGAACTTCCAAGAATGTCCATATTGTCCCATACCTATTACTATATTCTAAAAACCCTAAATTAAAACCCTTCACCGTGTGACACCACACACTTCTAATTACACACCAGTGACTTTAACTCCATCATTTAATTTTGGAAGCCTTCTCAAGGCCTCAGTCAAAAGCAGTGTTCTCCTGGGGTCAGTGCCAGAAAGCACAGAAAGCTCAAAACTCCCAAACTTCTGGGTTCCAACAGAGACACACAAACCTCAAGGCTCAGGAGGCTGCAAGAGGCCTGGATTTCTCCTCCTGGCTGTGCTCAGCTCCCAGTTTTGCTGCACTGGAAGCTGATGGCGTTCCCAGCTCAGCCACAGTCTGTGCACACATCCTGCCAGGGCTTCCCTGGTGCCTCTCCAGCAGGAGCACAGGCCAAGGAGGAACATGACTAAGGCTTTAACTATTGATTCCTCAGCACTCCTTCCAGACCACAAACATTCCAGTGAGACTTCACAGAGGGTGAAACAGTAGTATAATGCTTAACAACTGTAGTAGTTTATACATAATAAAAAATGGGGGGTTTTGTTTGGTTTTTTTTGTTTGTTTTTTTAATATAAATAATGTAAATTACTTAAAGTTAGGAGGGATGGCTGGGACACCACACTTACTAAGGTTTGCCAACATTTCTTACTCAGGCTCATCTCCTAACTGCTTTCTGTTTCCTGTTTTCTGGTTGCATACAGCTGTGCCAAGCTTGAACTATTGGACTGGAATTCAGCTTGGGTGGTTCCTACTGGAGTTTTTGGATGGATGGCAGGGAGGTGGAGAACTTCAGCTCAAAGCCTTTTGGCTGTTTTTGAAAAAATTCACTCAAAATCTTCACATTATTCATCTCATATTAAGAAGGCCAGCAAAGTTTTGCTGGAAAGATTTCTCCAAAGATTTGGGCAGTGGCTGGGTGTTGCCTATTTTACATGTCTGTATTATACCTTCACTTTGAGAAAGTCTAAATTTGGCCCATATTGGGTTTTCAGTATTTTTTGGGATCACAGTGTGGTTATGTTCAGGAGAGTCTTGGTAGTTTCTCAAGTAAATTCCTGGAAGGTGCTACATTGGCTTGGCCCTGCTGTCAGTGCATGGAACACTGAGTGCCTGGGACTGATTTTCTCTCCTGGATTTGGTGGCAAAGAGATTTACAGCTTAATTTGAAATGGCAGATGAACAGGCTAGAGGAGACTTGGCCCATGTGTGTGAACCTGAGGACTGTCCCAGGGGCTTGTTTTGGGAGGGCTCAGCTCCAGCAGGTGGGATTCTGGGCTACAGGAGGCTGATGTGCTGGTGACCCAAGAAGTCTAGGCCAGCCTTTCTCTTGTCAGGCTAGTGCAGAATAAAGCTGAAGGTCTGCAAGGGCAAGCCCAAGAGAGGATATAAGCAGATCCTTCTGCAAGGGCTTGACACAGATGTCTGCTGCCAGGCTGCTCCATGGGCTCTTCCAGCCACTGGAAAGCAGGTGGCACATCTGGACCCTGATCCACCCATCATCTCTAGCAGAACACAGACAGTGGGGTCCTGTCTTTTTGTCTCTGTCAGCTCTGTGCAAGTCTGGCCTGTGAGCTCAGGCAGCTGTCTGTGGGGGACACACCATCTGTGGTGACCTGACATGCTCCCCCAGCCTGGGGTCACCTCAGGGGGACTCATCACTGTCCATCCCTGCATTGTGCCAAACACTCTGCAAGAGAAATGTTGCTACATCAATCACTTTGATAGCTCAGATTAGCTTGCATTTAGCTCAAAGACTTTAATGTGGCTCATGTTTGTTGGTGGGACTGAGGAGGGGTTGTTGGGGGATCAGTCCACAGCTCAGGTATCTCACTCTGTGGATCTGGTGGGTGAAACTGGACGTTCTGTGGGCTCACTTGGACAAGTTTCTCCTGAAACCTGCAACCACAGAATCCCTTTGCTCCCCTTTAGCTGGTTGAAGGGGGCTTTGTAAGGAAAGATGCCAGAAGCCCTGTGTAAGGAGCACTCTTGCCACTGCCATGTCAGAAAACCCCAGAGAACCAGAGCACACTGAGGAAAAAGCACTGGCAGTGCCTGCCAAGGAGTCACAGGATGGGTCTGGGAACCAGGCAGTGGAGAGCTGCAGCAGGGTGGCAGGAAACAGCAGGATTGTCCTGTCTGGGCTGGGTGTCACCTCCTCTGCTCCCTTGCTGCAGGCAGGGGCTGTGCAGGGACCGGCTGCGGTAGGGGCGGCGATGCTGCGAGTGCTGTGACTGCGAGGGATGCTCACGGAGCCGTGTGGAGGAGAGGTAAAAACTGCCAGCCCTGCTCCAGCAGGGACCTGTCCCACCTCAGCATGTGGCATGTGCAGCCCTCAAGGAGGGCCTGACCCCATGCACTGAGCTCCCCATCCCATCCCATCCCACCTCCCAGCTGTGGGGAGCAGGACATGGAGAGCAGGGGCTGGGGTCCAGGATTGCCTGGGCTGTGGGATGGGAACAGAGTCAGGCAGGAATTGGGATCCCCTTGAGATCTGTCCTGCTCAGCAGCAGCTCAGCATGTACCTATGTGAAACTGCCCTAACCCAGGCCACAGAGAGGTGTTTGGGTCCAAATCCCTCCCCTCCCTTACTCAGGTGCAGAGGAAGCTGCTGACACCTCCAGGGTGAGAGGTGCTCTGTAAGAGCAGAGGAAGCTGCAGTTCTGCACCCCTTGTAACAAGAACTGGTAGAGCCCTGACCTGGCCAAGCAATTAGTGACTTTACTGCTAATGAAAGCCTCAGCTCAGCAAGTGAGAGCACCCAGAGTCTGTTGCTGAACCTGGGCACCCTCCTGGCTGCTCAAAGGTGATGAGAGGGAATCTTGAGGCAGGGAATTTGAATTATCTGCTTCAGATGTGAGTTAGGAATTGAGTTAGGGGGAGAACCCCAAAGTCCTGTCTGCCTGTTGGCACTGATTAGCCAGGCTTCCTGTGCAGGTGAATCACAATCACCTCACCAAATGGTTTGGGTTGTAGGGGACGTCAGAGATCATCCTCCAACCCCCTGCCACGGGTAGGGACACCTTCCACTATCCCAGGTTGCTCCAAGCCCTGTCCAACGTAGCCTTGGACAATTCCAGTGATGGGGAAGCCACAATTTCTCTGGGCAAGCTGTTCCAGGGCCTCACCACCCTCATAGGGAAGAATTTCTTCCCAATCTTTTATGCAATCCTGCCCTTTGTCAGTGTGAAGCCATTTGCCCTCGTCCTTTCATTTAATCTAAGTCCCTCTCCAGCTCTCTTGGAGTTCCTTTAGGTTCTGGAATGGGCTCTAAAGTCTCCCCAGAGATTTCTCTTCTCCAGGCTGAACAGCCCTATGAAGACAGATAATATTTTAAAAATATCTATGAAGACACATATTGCTTAAAACCAAAATCATTTGTTATAATGGCTCAGCCTGGGTGCCATGCAGAATACTCCATGCAGAATACTCTCCAGAAGAGATAATTTCTGGTGGCATTTGACTGCAGCTGTGGGGGGTTATGCTGGAGTAAAGCTTGCATAGCACCAATGGTGCTTGTAAGACCTTGCAGACTTTGCGTCAATGGGTCTGTTTGCCAATAAAGTGCCTTTTTGTCAAAAAACTTGTTCTATTAGTGCAAAGCAGTGTCCTTCCCTTGCCCTACAGAGAGAGCATCCCAGGGAATATTCAATCAGGACACTTTTGCCAGAGTTTTAGCTGGCAGCCTGTGACACCCTTCAGCAGTACTTGTGTGTTGGAAAAGGAGAAGTGGTGCTCTGGCAGGCGAGATGCTCTGCAGAAATGCTAAGTCAGCAGGGAGAATCACACAGGTTGGCACAGCACAGCTGCTTAGAATGGTTAGAAAATAATAAATCACACTTATTGTCCGTTTCACCTATTTCTCCTATTTCTGGAGGGCAGGGAATAGCATCCCAGCGAATCTGGGAAATGCAGCCATGCCACGTTCCTGTCCCCAGCCCTGGGCACTAACAGCCTGTGTGGGACACGTCCCCTGCTCTGAGGTTCTCTGGGGTTCTGGCAGCAGCAGGAAAGGTGGGTGCTTGTGCCCCGGTGGCTCAGAGCCACAACCAAACACCAGAATAGTCCTGAGGATGTGAAGTGGGGTAGGGGCTTCAACCTGCCTTTCTGCCAGCCCTTCCCGACGTGTTCTGTTTTCCCTTTTTTCCTTTCTTTTCCCTTGTAGGTAGCCCCGAGGCTGAGCTGAGCGCGGGGAGGGATCCCGTGAGCGCTGGGGGACAAGGAGCGGACCATGAGCGACCCCAGCCCCTCGCCCCATGAGTGCGAGCAGCACCCCCCGGGCTCGCCGCGCTCCCCGCTGGCCCGCAGCGGTGGGGACGAGCAGGCGGCGGAGCCGGGCAGCGGCAGAGCCAGCCCCCGGCACGGTGGGGACGAGCAGCCGGGCAGCGGCAGAGCCAGCCCCCGGCACGGTGGGGACGAGCAGGCGGCGGAGCCGGGCAGCGGCAGAGCCAGCCCCCGGCACGGTGGGGACGAGCAGCCGGGCAGCGGCAGAGCCAGCCCCCGGCACGGTGGGGGACGAGCAGCCGGGCAGCGGCAGAGGCAGCCCCCGGCACGGTGGGGACGAGCAGCCGGGCAGTGGCAGAGCCAGCCCCCGGCACGGTGGGGACGAGCAGCCGGGCAGCGGCAGAGGCAGCCCCGGCACGGTGGGGACGAGCAGCCGGGCAGTGGCAGAGCCAGCCCCCGGCACGGTGGGGACGAGCAGCCGGGCAGTGGCAGAGGCAGCCCCCGGCACGGTGGGGACGAGCAGCCGGGCAGCGGCAGAGCCAGCCCCCGGCACGGTGGGGACGAGCAGCCGGGCAGTGGCAGAGCCAGCCCCCGGCACCACGCTCAGCCCTCCCGGCCGCAGGGGGAGCGCGGGGAGCGGCGCGACCAACATCTGGCAGCGGTGACAGAGCCGGGCGGGACGCTCGGCCAGCAGCGACAGGGGACGGGCGCTGCCGGCCAGGGCGGCCGTGCGGACGGGGCCGTGCTGGCCAACGGGGTGGGCACTGCGCTGGGCACTGCCTTGGACACTCTGCCGGACACTGCGCTGGACACTGCGCTGGGCACTGCCTTGGACACTCTGCCGGACACTGCGCTGGACACTGAGCCGGACACTGCCCTGGTCACTGTGCCGGACACTGCACTGGACACTGCGCTGGGCACTGAGCTGGGCACTGAGCCGGACACTGCCACGGGGCGGGAGCGGCCGCAGGACGGGGACACTGCCGGCCCCAGCAGCCCCGATCTGGGGGACAGGGGCTCCCCCCGGCCGCAGACAGCGAGCGGGGCTCTCGGCAGGCAGCGGTGGCACAGCGTGCTGGGCTCCTCGGAAGCTCTGAGCGCTGACGAGGCGGAGGAGCAGTTCGGGTGAGTGAGGTCGGCTCGGTCCCGCTTTGTGCGTGTTGTTTTCGAGGCTGCTCGGTTCGAGTTACTCCGCTCCGTGTGTAACTCGTCAGTTTGAGGAGCTGCAGCTGCTCTCATGGCTGACTGTGGCTTTCCGCTCCTGTTTCTCTTTGGGCTTCTCGCACATTTTTTCCCTGTTTGTAACGTTTTACTCTGTTTTTTCCCTGGGCTTCTCACAGTTTTTTTCCTATTACGAACGCAGAAAGCTGTGATTAAAGCCAGTGTCTGCTCACAGAGTCACTAAAGTGAAGGGGAAGCCTTTGGGATCTCGAGAGGAGCTGGTTGTGCTCACTTTGGGGGTGTCCCACTTGCAAGTTGGAGATGGAGCTGCAGTACTTATGGCAGAGTTACCTGAGGTTAACTTAGGGCAAGCACAACAGCCTGGGGATGCTGAAGAGCCAGGCTGGTGTGCCCTGGAAGCCCCTGGCAGCATGGCTAGCTCTGGCAGTCCCTGGGCTAGCAGGTGGCAGCTGTGCATCTGGAAGTGGGCACGGTGCTGAGTTGCTCTCCACTGCACCTGTGGCAGGTGTTACCAGCGCCTGGGTGACAGGGACAGCAGTGTGAGACAAAAGGTACAAGTGTCATCCGATTCTAAAGTGCCTGAGAAAAACCTGCACGTGTGCAATGTCCCTCAGTCCCTGAGTCCTCTCTTCTGGTGGCCTGGCTCACAGGAGAACTCTCCAGGCTGGGGGAAACTCACACTGGTGTGGTGTCCACAGATGATTTTATGCCTCTGCAGATTTCTAGACCTCCATGGGATTCTGCAGGCTGGGGGCTTAGGGGGAGTGACAGGTCACTGGGATGAGGAGGGGTTCTTCCCTTGCCATTCCTGCAGGAGGGGTATGGATGCTTCCCTTTGCCACCAGAAATCAGCCAGGGCTCTGTGTTGTAGCCACTTGGGGTTGATGCCTGCTGTGAATTTTACAGCCCTGCCTGTGCACCTGCCCCAGGGCAGGAGAGATGCTGCAAGCAGGAGGGGCCGAAGAAGGGGTTGTCCCAGAGGAGTGTGGCCTTCTGAAGAGGAGCTGTGAAGGGACAGGGTGGCCAAGGTGGGGATCACCTCCTAGCCCTGGCCCCATGGAGGCTCCATGCTGAGCTGCACGTTCCCAGCACTGTCTGGAGCGTGGGCAGCAGAGCTGGGAAGCCACGCAGGGCTGACAGCAGGCATCCCTCCTGCTTTGATTCTCTGCTGTTCAACAGGCTTCTCTATGAAAAGCTGGTGGTTTGTTTCACTCAAGAGCCCCAGCAAGCACCAGCAGCACTGCTTCAAAAAGCACAACTGAAGGTGTGCAGAGCAAGTGTGCAGGGCAGGCTGCTGCTGTCCAGAGAACTCAGAGAGCCTGTCCCCAGGCAGGTCCCACGAGCCCCTGGGCTGTGCACTCAGGTCTTGCATAGCTGCAAGTCTCTCAGGTTTCAGGGAATCATATTTGCTTGGTAGGTGGCTCCCTGGCAGAGGCTGCGAGTTCAAGAGGAAACTAAGGGTGGTCAGAGAATGCTGCTGCAATCACTGGAAGTGCAATTATTTTAAGGTACTAGGGCATGAATTGGTAGAAGTGGCAGGCTGAGGATTTAGAGATGATGCAACCTGACTGAGGTCTGCCTGCAGAGCCCGTGATCTTGTGCTCTAAACATATTCACTTGGATAGCAAATGAGCCTTTTGGGAGGCTGAATGCACAAGGGACAAGTCACACGCTATATTCAAAGCAGAAGGGCAGCTGGAAAACTTCTGGGACACAGCTGAAGTCTGGGTAACCACTTGGTGCCTGCAGATCACTGTGTTGGAGCTCATCAGTGCTGTGACCCATCTTTAGGGTAAATGGCAGGAACATGTGGCTGGGCCAAGCACAGTGTGGAGCTGTTCTGCCCTGGCCACATGAACTGTCCTGCTCTCCTGGTTCAGTGTGGGTCAGGAAGAACTGACAGATGGACCAAGCCACCAGGAAGTTGCTTTCATCCTGCATCACCTCCGAGTTTTCCCATTTTTTTCTTTACTCCCCTTTGGGGAATTGATGTAATAACCCTTTCTGGGTATAGGAGAACTTGGTCCAGTGTTTTACCAATGAGCAGTCAACTATTTGTTCCTCATGACAAATCATTTGTCATCATCTGCACGTTGCTGCTTGTATGATGCATTTTCTCCCTGAATTTTAAAGTACTTTACAAGAAGGTGTTGAGTCTTGCTCTTCCCACTGGAATGGAGAATTAAAGGGGAAAGTCATCCAAGGTCATCACTCCATGGTAGAGCTGGAGAAAGAACCCATGATTGTCCTCCTGAAGGTAGGTTAGTGTATCTGTGTGGGAAATGGTTGGTAAAAAAAAAAAAATCAGGGAAATAGAGCCAAAGATTGAGTGTTTGTGTTGCAGTTTGCATTAACTGAATCCCCTTTTAAACCTTTCTGGTTATCCCATGGCATCTATAAGCCCCATTTTCCTTTCATTGTGGCTGTGTTGCTTGAAGGACTTTCACCTTCTCAGAAGCCCCCAGCACTGGCCCTGCTGATCTCAGGGAGCTCACAGCTCTGGAGTCCAACTGAGAGATCCACCAGGGAATGGTGCTCTCTACTTTCAGCCCCATGAACTCATGGAAAAAGAGCAAAAAATTTAACAGAGAAATCCCCACCTTTTGCTTGTAGACTCACTCAGCACCTGCAGTTTTGGGACTGCGGCTTTTGCCCACACATTTCCTCCCATGGCAACAAATAGCTGTCAAAAATTCACATTCCGTCAAATAAAACTTTGCAGAAAAACTTTGCAGAAAGACT
Organism: Muscicapa striata striata; assembly: GCA_030060385.1. NCBI lineage: Eukaryota > Metazoa > Chordata > Aves > Passeriformes > Muscicapidae > Muscicapa > Muscicapa striata. Next base: position 4,247,624 of record JAREIS010000050.1, on the reverse strand, counting down.
GCAGTGCAGAGGCAAGAAAGTCCCTGTTCCCATCATGTCCTTCTCTGCCAGAATCTGCATTCCACCAGCACAGCAAACTTGTGATGGCAAGTTGAACATGAGTCAGCAGTGCCCTGGAAGCTGGGAGGGACAACCATGTCCTGGGGGGCATCAGGCCCAGCATCACCAGCTGGGCCAGGAAAGGGATTGTTCCACTCTGCTCTGGGCTGGGGCAGTTCTGGGCACCACAATATGAGAGAGATCTAAAGCTGTGAGGGAGTGTCCAAAGGAGGGACACGGGGATGGTGAAGGGCCAGCAGGGGACAAGCAGGGGGCTGGAACATACAGGGTTTGTGGTGTGAGCAGTTAATGGAAATGATTCTGTACAGTGTATTGAAAGAGCAGGGCTGTCTTCCTTGGGATTATGGCAATGTGGGACCTGCTAAGTAATAACCAGGAGGTTATTCTGGCATTGGATCCAGTTGCAGTGTCATATGCAAAAGTCTCCAGTTCAGAGGTCTGGCTTTTCACTGGGACATGACCAAATTAATGCTGGCTGGGCCTCTGGGATTGCTCATCACAAAACTCTTTTTTCAGCTCTAGAATCTCGTAACAAAATTGGGAATCAAGCAGGTTATACCACAAAAGATCCCAAGGGCCGTTATCACAGCAGCCATTTCTTCTCTTCCCTCCCAGCTCCAAGTGGAACAGGGCAAGAGCTGCCTTGGCAGTATTTTCTACATTTCTCCTTTCTGTCCAGGTTTGCTTCTGGAGATGCCAAGCTGAGCTGCAGTGATGATGACAGGGAGCATTTCCAATTCAAAGACATCAGGGATGGCTTCAGCTCGACCTTCGAGAAGATTGTTGAGTCTGACCTTATGAAGGGCACCTACTACAGCAGCCTGGACTCTTTGGACGTGCTGTCCCTCACAGACGAGACCGACAGCTGTGTCAGTTTTGAGGCACCACTCACCCCACTGATCCAGCAAAGGGCCAAGGAGAGCCCTGAGCTCCTGGAGCAGAAGCTGGCAGCCCAGCAGAGAGAAGCCCTTCACCACATGGCTGCTGATAAACAAGAGCTGGCAGCAGCCAAGCCTGTGGAGGGAGATTTTGGGAGCCCTCTCAGACACTCAATTACCAGCAGCAGGTCAGAGAATGTGCTGAGCCGGCTGTCCTTGAAGAGTATCCCAAATGGGTTCCACGTGGAAGGCTCAGAGGAAGATGCCACCAAGATCATTAACTCCATCAGGTAAGGCAGGGAATTTTTTGGGCAGTGGCTCCTTTTCTTACGAGATCCCAGTCCAGGGGCAAGGCTCAGAGGACATGATTGAGTTGGAGCTTTGTCACCCCTTGTGCTTCCTCTCATGTGCTGTTGTGACAGACAGGTCAAACACCAGCAGGAAAACTTTCACCTGCACCTGCAAAGCCCTTGGCAGGTTGGGGAGGGTCAGGTGCTCTCCCAGATTTCTCTGAAGTGCAGGGAAACCTCAAGGTTTCACTTAGGGCAGGGTACCCCTACAGAAGCTTCCCCAAAGGTTCTTCTACAGACAACAAGGAGATCAGCAGAGACCTCATCCTCTGGAGCAGCTCAGACCCAAACCATCACTAGCAGCTCATCCATAGGGCATTCCCTGCATGAGGAAGCCAGGTGATGAGCAACCAGGTCAGGGGAGAGCTGGAGCCAGGTCGAGGTTGCATGTCCAGCTAGCAGGCAGCAGTGAGTCACACTGCTGGAAAATGCAGGGATTTGTGCTGTAAGTGGCCTTGGGCAGGAAAATAAAGGCAGGGCTGCTCAGAGCATTGTCTGTGGGCACAGCTGGCCACAAGGCCAGCAGGCAACTACAGGGGCAGCAGGTCACCAGTGAAAGCTGGTCTGGTGCCAGTCCCATTGACAACAGCAGTCTCTCATCCTGAAATAACCTGAACTGAAAAGCATAGCATCTATCCCTAAGATTTCCAGGATGCCCATGGCTTGGAAGGAGCTTGGGATCCCCAGTGGGGAGAGAGAAAGTTTAAAAGGCGTTGAGGCTGCTTACTTTGATACATCCTCATTTCTCTGGGGCTCTCCCACCCTTTCTACCAATTTGGAATTACACTGCACTATTTAATTTGAGCTGAAATGAAGGAGGGTTTGTCCAATGCCCAGTTCACAGCCGTGTTGTTTTTTTCAATAAGTTATTTTTGTAAGAGCGAGAAGCCATCAAAGCGTGGCGTTTGCCGCGGCTCCCTGAGCGTTTGTGTGTCCCTGCACAGCGAGGCCAGCCTGAAGGACACGCTCTCGGACTCGGACTCGGACATGGGCAGCACGGAGCAGCTGGACCAGGGCAGCACGGACACGCTGGCCAACGGCTGCAGGGCGGACGGCGAGGCGGCCAAGCGGCTGGCCAAGCGCCTCTACAACCTCGAGGGCTTCAAGCGCTGCGACGTGGCCAGGCAGCTCGGGAAAAAGTACGTGGGAGCTGGGGGATAGACACGGGGCTGGGGAGCACTGGGAGGGCAGGAAAAAGCAGGAAGGTGTGCTGGGTGGAGTCAGGGATGCTGGAGATCCTTCCAGTTGAAGCTGGAAGCCCAATGCCCTGAAAATATGAATCCTACAAGCTGCCTGTAGTATTTATTGGGTGTAAACGTGGTGTCTGCACCACTTAATTAGTGGCTGTCTTAACTTTCGTCTGTCTTTACTCAGAGTCAGGATTATAAACACAAAGGAGATGAAATTTTCTCATGTTCGGGCTTGGTTGTTTATTAAATCTAAACTAAAGTACAGGGAGTTCAGCAACACTTCTAGCTACCAGCTAAAAGCCAGCAAAATGGAGCTGAAGCTAGCTAGTGACAAGGTCTCTTAAAGCTAAATAGAGAAATAAAACCTATATTGTTTATACTTTTGACTCAATAACCAAACTCCTGTGACCTGCAGTGCAGCACTAACTATCCAACCAAAAACTACTATCTGAAATCATGAAGAAGGAAGAAGACAGAAATAAACAGCACCCAAAATCCTCCATCTCATCCCATACCTATTACTGTATTATAAAACCCTCAAATTCCAAACCCTTCACCATGTGAATGCACACACTTCTATTTAACTGCACACCCATGATTCCAACTCCATCACTCAAATTTGGGAGCCTTCTCCAAGGCCTCAGGTCAAAAGCAGGGTTCTCCAGGGGTCAGTGCCAGAAAGCACAGAAAGATCAAAACTCCCAGGTTTCTGGGCTCCAGCTATTGGGCAGTAAATGTCACAAGCTGCTGCCCACCAGATCCATGAGCTTCTTGCCTTTGGAAGAGCCCAGCAAGACTAAAGCAATCCCAGGCTGAAGGGTTTGGGCTCCCTGCCACTCCCCAGCTTTCTCATGTCTGCACCCCAAAATGTTTTCACTGCAGAGCCCCCCAGCCCAGGCTGTACAAGGGTAGGAAGGTTTTGCTGGAGAGCCAGAGAGGCACAGGGAAGTCCAGTCTCTTCAGCTGGTAGATTTGCCTGGGTAAGGCAGAAGGGAAATCAAAAAATATTCAAAAGTGGGAGAGTTACAGAGATTTCTAAAAGACAGAGTAACAGTAACAAGTGTAGCAGTTACAGATTATTTTAGGATGCCAGTGGGTGTGAAGGCACCAATCCCCATCATCCTTTGCCTGGATCAGATATAACCTGTGTTGCTGGGATTTCTTTTTTTAATTTACTTTTTGTCCTTGGAATGTCTCCCCCCTGCCCAGACCAGCAGAACACACCTGTCCCTCAGTAAATACCCACACTTTGAGTACCAAGGTTTGTCTGTGATTCCCAGTTTAGTGCTGGGACAGAAGGAGCCCAGGAATTGTCTCCCAGAGAGGCTCTTTGCATCACCTGGCAACGTCCTCACTCTCCTCCTTTGCTGAGGTTCTTGTAGCAGGTGCACTCCTGGTTGCTCCTGCCTCAGGTGTGTAACATCCTTCTCCTTTCTTTCAGATTTTCCATGGCAGCTCACTGAGGGGGAAGTTTTTCAAGCACTGGGTTTCTGAGTCTGTCCCTTTGCTATTTCTTGCAGTCCTCATGCCTTGGGAGGCTGTTTGGTGACCCACATCTGGGAATTCACCCAGCCTTTGAAATTAAAGATTTGTTTTGATCAACTGGGTTTTGACATCTGAACCATTTCCTGACATGAGACCTAAATAGAGCTGCAGGCTCTTGGATCATGCAAGTGGATTGGCAGAGCAGAAGAGGAAATAGGGTGAAGATAGGTATTTATGGGTATTAATATCAATAGGGTGAAGATGGGTATTTATGGGCATTAATATAGGTATTAAGTCAGTCTTGCTCGCTTAAGACAATGTAAGACCAACCAATAGTGCTGGGAGCAGACTAAGTTTAAGTGATGCTTTCAGGCCAGCTTTATGTAGGAGGGCTGTACAAAAAGTGAAATCTCATTTTACCACTTCTTTTTTCTTTGTGATAATCGGCAATTTTCTAAAAAAAAAAAAAAAAAAAAAAAAAAGAGAGAGAGTAAAGCAAAGCCAAAGCTAGTCATCATTGTCAAACAGGCAGAAAAGGCTTGACAGACAAGGAAATGCAGATTGGATATCTCCCCCAAAGTTTGTTTCCATCTGCCTCAATTCTGTGAAACTAACCTAAACCCCAGAAATTACCATTTTCCCACTGAAAGGCAGATGTTTGGGCAACTGAACTCTCCATGGAAGACTCTTGTTCCAGCACTGACCTGTGGCCCTCTCAGCTCCATCAGTGCCCACAGTCACCTCCTGTGCTGGGTGCAGGTTGGGCTGTCCCAGGCTGTGAAGGTGGCAGTGCCAGGCACTTCCTTGCAGGGTTTCCCAGAATTGTGCCCACCAAATCCCTGCAGCAGCAGCCCAGGACAGTTCCAGCATGGCAGTGCCCTGGGGTGTGGGGTCTGTCAGGGTCCCAGCCATGGGCACAAGGCCTGTTTTATCCCTGTCTTGGTTTGAAAGACAGATGTCTGCTAAGAAAGGCAGGAGCCTCTCTTGAAATGGACAATGTAAACCCCCTCCCTCCCTCCAAATTATTGTAATTTTGAAATTAAAGGGCTCTCAGGCAAAGATATGGGAACAGGAGTAACAATTCTTTGCTAGGAAAAATTAAAATAGAAATACAGTATTACAAAGAACAAACCCAAAACACTGACAGAGTCAGAATATAACCTGACACCCTGTTGGTGTTCCAAACTCAGATTTTATCTAGATAGGAAATGCTTGGCTCCTCCCCCTGGCTGGAGCATCTCCTAGTGGGATGATGTAATTTTATCAGTCATGCAGTGGGACTCAATGGCCATGAACAGAAGATACCTTCCTGAAGGAAGGATGGGCTGTGGGAAAGATAAAGATCACTGCCCCACCTGGTTTAACAGATGGTGACAGAATACACACTCCTGGTCACATCCTGCATTGCAACCCAAGAGAATCCCCTGAGATGAGCTTTTGCTCACACAAGCTTCTTATGGATCTGAAGTGACCCAGGTGATGCAAAAAGGAGCCCTGCACTGCAGGACAGTAGGATTTAGGCTGTAAAACAACAAATCTTTCCAGGTCCAGGCACGTGGGAATGGACTGGGAGCAAAGGCCAGGGCTCCTGTGTCCCCCTGGGGTGGCTTGTGAGCCAGCAGGTCAGTCAGAACTCTTGGTGCCTGCACCCTCCCCAAGCAGGCAGAGGGAGGGAGCATCAAACTGGGGTGTAAGGTGAGAGGAGATCTGCAGAGGCTGAAAGGGCAGCAGCCAGAGGATGCCAAGCATGTCCCCACAGGAAATGCCTTGCAGGGCCACCAGCCCGAGCGTGGCAGGAATGTCCCCATGGGAAATGCCTTGCTCTCCTTGTAGGAATGTCTCTGTCATCATGGTGGAAGTGTCACCCATTCCTGCAGGAAGGGCTGGCACTGGTGCAGAGACAGAGGAGAATAAATCCTGACTGAGGAAACCAAAGCAAACACAAAAGCCCATCTTAGGGTGGGACAGGGTCTTGCCCTGGCCACTGTTGTTATCCCATGACCTGGGGCATGTTACCTGGCTGTGGAGCTCAGGGGGAAGAGTCCCATCTATGAGTCTCTGGAGACACAGGAGTTTATTGTTTGCAGGGGTCTGGCTGCCTTCTGCTGCCTTGTGGCACTTGGCAGAGCCAGCAGCCCCTGCTGGGGCTCACTGAGCTCTCCTGCTCATCTCCAGCAGCCACAGGAGCAAGGGGCTCTGGTGAGAGGGTGGGATGGGAGCCTGTGTGGGTGAGAGCAGGAATATTTCAGTGGAGGAGGGGGCACATCCAGCAGTGGGAGAGCAGCAGTGTTGGAGGAGCACAGGGTATCCCTGTGGCCTCCCCCTGGCTGGTTTGGGAGGAGGCTCTGCCTGGCTGGCAGCACAGCACAGGGTGCAGCAGGGCCCTGTCTCTCATTCTCAGGTGGCTGGGGCTGGCTGTGGGTGCAGCAGGGAGGTTTTCCAGCAGCATTCCAGGCCAGGAGCAGGTCTCCCTGTGCCTGAGATCATGTCTGCAATGTCGTGCTGGGATTGGGCTGGCCAAGAGGCAGCATCCTGCTGTCCCTCTTGTGGACAGTGTCTTCTTCCCTGACCAAGGGCTGACCACTCCCTCTTTAATTACAGTAACGAATTTAGCAAGCTGGTAGCAGAGGAGTATCTCAGCTTCTTTGACTTCACTGGCCTGACCCTTGACAAAGCACTCAGGTGAGCTCTGGGATGGAGAGAGTGGTGGGATTTTGGGGTTTCCTCCAGGCTTGCCAGCACTGTGTGAGCCATCCATGTGACAGGAGCAGGGACTGGGGGGAGATCCAGGCTGTCATTCAATCCTTGGTGCACCTTTGGTGCAAGGTGCTGCCTCCAAAAGTGGGTTTCAACAGGAGGGCCCACAGCCTGCTTCCCCAGGGTGGAGAGCAGCTCTCCCAGCAATCCCATCCCATACAGAATCAGAGCAAGTGGGAGCAATTTTTTTCCTTGGTATGGGCAACCCATCCTGGTGCCATCACGCCTGGGCTGGATCAGAGCCCAGCACATTTCCCTGCTCAGCTCCATGGGGCTGGGGGGAGGATAAATGACCCCTTCCCATGTGCCACCTCAGCCAGGACACTGGCTGAGCAGCAGGATGTGTGTGAGCAGCCTTTTCTGTGTGCAGGACGTTCCTGAAAGCGTTCCCGCTGATGGGAGAGACGCAGGAGCGGGAGCGCGTGCTGATCCATTTCTCCCGGCGCTACTGCCAGTGCAACCCCGAGGAGAGCACCTCTGAAGGTACTGCTGCCATCCCCCTGGCTCCTGGCCACTGCACAGGGCCCCTGTGCACACAGCTGGAGAGCAGAACCAGCCACCCACAGCCAGGGGGACACGGCTGCAGCTTCTCCCTGTCCCAGGGATCCGGCCCTGCTGGTTATCCCTGCCCTGGGAGATGCTGGGTGCTGACAGACCCCCAGAGACAGCCAGAGCAGCCCAGCTCACAGCCCTGAGATGCACACACGTTCTGGCACATGCACTGGTCCTTGAAGGACCTCACAAAAGGGCTGGAGAGCACCAGGGAGGAGGCAGGGACTGGAATATTTTTTTCACAAGCAGCTGCTTTGGGTTTAGAAATGGGAAGTTTGGTCTTTTAAAGGAAAACTGCTTTGAAGGCAATTTTATGGTGGTTGTTTTAGGAAAAGGTAAAGTCTGAGGAAAAGAGGAGTGTTTGGGGGGTTTTTGTGTTGTTTGTTTTGTTTTTTTGTTAAGTCCTACACAGCTGAAGGGAGCAGATACTCTTTAAGACCCCCAGACACAGCAACCAGCGTTGGTCTTGCAATAGCTGGGCTGCCAAGACAACCAACACCAGAAATGCATGAAAGGGGAGTAATCAGCCACAGTTGTGTGACTGTTGTGTGTTGCAGATGGGATTCACACACTCACCTGTGCCCTGATGCTGCTGAACACAGACCTCCATGGCCATGTAAGTAGCCCTTGGAGGAGCATCCAGCCTTTATTCCTTCCCAGGGTAGAGCTCTCTTCCCTGACTCTGAGTGTGCTGCTGGACAATTGAGATGGGTTGGCAGAGAGTTCTCTGACCTGCTCCAGGTGGAATTTTGGGTGCCAGGCCCACACCTGAGTGTCTCTGCTCTCAGTTATCCTGGCAGGGACAGGCAGTGCTGCCTCCTCTCCTGCCCAGCTCATCCCTGTCCCAGGAGATCTCTGTGAGGTCCTCCCTGCTGGGCTGCTCCTTCTTGCTCTCCAAAAACTGCTGCAAAGGGCCAGTGGGTTTACACAGGTCTAGATTGGATCTTTCCTTCCCAAAACATGAAGTGAGTTCCAGCTGTTCCTTCTCCCCAAGATGTAACAGGCAGCCACTGGGGAGTTTCATAGCAGAGAGGTCTCTGCACAAAGAGCAGAGTGAGCAGTGCCCAACAGAGTGGCTGGAAAATGGCAGAAGCTGTGAGAAGATCTCTCACCACCTTTGAGAGGCTCCCAGTAACCTGTCTCTGCACACAGTGGGATACTGGTGGGATCAGTCTCACAGAGCACTCATCCTCCAGCTAAAATTGTTGGAGCCAAGGCATTATTTCCATCAAATCATTTCCTGCAGCAGCAAAAGCAGCATTGTGGCAAAAGGCAAACTATGTAACTTCAATCCAAAATAATCTTATTTTGTTAGTTTTATTTTAAGTTAAAAAAAAATCCAAAATATGTCTCCGGGAAGACAGATATAATTGAAGAGACAAAAACCCAACCTAAACCTCAGAAACCTTACCATTTCTATTCTTCACTGACAAGCTGGCTCAGAGGCCTGGTAAGAAGAAATGTTCTCATGATATCTAGGCACAGAAAAAATAGCTTTCTTTTGACCAGATGTGCAAATGCCTGAGCTTTTCTTTGAAAAATCTTCTCTTTATTTTTTCTGCATGTGTAACATTAATTTCTCCTTCTCCTTTTCCTCTTTTTTTTTTTTTTTTTTTTTTAAATTTCCTTCTGCTCCTGGAACCTCTCTTTCTGCTCTTTAACCCTTTACCAGGTGGTAAGTGCAGTCCTTCTAGTGTTTTGCTTTAAAGCACTGGCATTTGACTTGTTTTGATTGTGTTAAAAACAGTAAGGAATTTTGTTTGTCTGGAATCCTAAGTGATTGTGCAGTGTTCTTCCCTACTTAGCGAGCCATTAGCAGCTGATGTCATCACATGAAATTCTCCTGGTGTAAGGAACCTCCATGAGCTGTGGTGTATATGGGAATGTGTGACTCGATCCCCACCCCTTCTTGTTGGAGATGCTGCCGTGATATCCCACTTTTGATCTGATTTTCCTTGATGTTGTGTGTGTGTTGCAGTGTTTCACTGGGCGTTGTGGAGTGGGAAATCCCTGGGTGAGGAAAGGGGGGTGGGTGTGTGTCTGTGGAGGGGCAGCTGCTCTCAGCAGTGCCTCTGGCAGGGTCTGGTTCACCATCCCAGCAAACACCTGACACCGAGGTTTGGCACAGGGCATTTGCACCTGGCCTAAGCACTGTTGATTCTCTACTCAGGTGCACTCAGACCCCATTTCCAAGCCACCCAGAAAACTTCAAAATGAGACATTCCCTATTCATGGAAGCACCTGGAGTTGGTGTTAAAAGCCAGTGGTCACCAACAAACATTCCAAGTATAACAAGCTTTCCAAGACTGATGCCTTGGAGTGGCTCCCTAGAAGAGAGGCCAGACGAGGTTAGGAGAATAAAAGCAGAAATTCATTGAAGGCCTTCAAAAGGTGCACCTTGGGCAGCCAGAAGCCTCCGAGGGGCTACACCCAAGGTGGTCACGAGTTTTTCACACAATTAAAAGTTTGATTCATTTGCATATCAGGGGTTAATCCTCCTACAGTTTCAGGTAATGAAATAATTTACTCCAGGTTTGCTCCCCTCTCAATTCACTGTTGTTTACATCTCTCAGGGCCTGGGACAGTGAGGTGTCCTTGAGTTTCAGGCCTAGAGAGGAATTGTTTTATCTCAATAGAATGAGAGAACAGGAGCTGACAGGCTATGGAGTTTTAGAGTTATACACTAAAGCAGTACAGGATCTGAAAAGTACAAAAGCTAAATCCTAAGGCATCAAGACCATACATGTAGGATAATTCAAGCTGCTCCAACTTTCTGCCTTGCTCTGCTGGTGCTGTTGGAGCTCCAGGAGATCCTATGGCAAAGCAAGCACTGCCCTGCTCCATCTCTGCCCTGGGAGACAAAGCTGAGGGATCTGGCCTTTCCACTGTCACTGTTAGTCCTCCTGGCCATGGGAGGACAGTGACAGATCAACACCTTTGCCTCACCAGCACTCGGGAGTGCATTTTAGTCCTTTAGGAAAAGCCACCTTCTGGAGTAATAATGGGATTTTTTCAAAAAGCAGAGCACCAAACAAAGCTTGAAATGGGAGCCTGGGCAGGTCCTAATTCCATTTGTCCATCACTATTAATCTTACAAATCCTGTGTTGCCTGGAAAGGCTGACCTGGAACAGATTAGACAGAGCAAAAGGAATAAAATAGGAGTTTATTGAAAGGACCCACCTTGGGCAGTGCAAGAGCCTGGCTGGGGCTACACTCAAATCAAATCCAAGATGGATCTCGGTCATGAGTTTTACACTTTTATAAATTTTGGTTCATCTACATATTTGGGTCAATTATCCAACCACAGCCCCAGGCTATGAAGTCTCAGCCCCCTTTCCCTCCCTGTTGTTTCTGCTTTTTGGGTACCAGCTGTCCTTGATTCTCTAGCTGCGAAGGAATTGTTTTGTCCAATCACCCTGTGAAGTTACTAACACTTAATATGAAGTTTCAGAAGTACACACTAAGCAGCAGAGATTCTGAAAAATATAAAAGCTAAACCCAAGGCATCAGTCCTTAAGCTGAGCTCAGGGCTCAGTGTCAGCAGCAGTGCTGTGCTGGCAGCACGAGGGGGGCTGGGGAGCCCCGAGGTGTGAGCAGCCCCTGGCATCACCTGCAGAGTGACACCAGCCTGCCCACAGCAACTCTGGGTGGCACAGGGCTCACTGGTACCCAGAATTTGCAGGCTGGTTCCTTGCAAGGGTGTGATTTTGTTCCTGCAGCCTAGAACACATCCACAGATCAATTACTCAGCAATTAGCTGCTTTTCCACAGTGTGGCTGCTGCCCCAGGTGAGCTCAGAGGTCTCAGAGAGAGAGAGAGATCACACAACAAGAAGGAAGGTGTCCCTTGGGATGAATATGAGCCCCAGACACGAACATGAGAAACACAAACAGGGCCTGTGAGACTGGTGATTTGTGTTATCTCACTGTATCCACTGTTTCCAAAAGTGCCTTGGCCTCTGCATTCACTCTTTGGGCACAGTGCTGTGTGCTCTGCATCCCTGTCTCAGGGCAGGGCTGGGAACAGGCACCAATTCCGTGCCTGCAGGTCTCAGGCACCTGCCTCACCTCCAAACTCCCTTCTGGAGGCTCCTTGCCCTCCTTCCTTTCTCCACCCACGCTCTGTTGTGCTGCTGGATTTTTCCTTTCTCTTTTGTGTCCGAATTTGCTGGCCAGCAGGCACACAGATCTCTGCTCTCTGCTGAAATCCCTGCATGTCTGCTCATTCCCTGAGCCCTTCTGCAGCCCCTGTGCCCACTGAGCCCTGGCTGGCAGCTCTGGCTAATGGGGCTCCCTGGGAGAAAGCCACAGGGCTGAGTTGTGTTGTGCCACACTGGGTCCCCAGGCTCTGCAGATTTGTAACAGTGCTTTACTCCTCTTTTTCTTGATCTCTCAAGGGAGCCAGCTCATCTGGAGCTGGCACCAGCAGGAGGCATAATTAAGAGTATCAGACAGAGCTGCTCAAAGGCAGTGCTGGCTCCCTGTGCAGAGAGACTGTGTGCACACAGAGAAGGCAGGGGGTGCAGGGGGGGCATGGTGAGCTAATCCCAAAGCCTCACTTCTTCCTGATGCTTTCATCTGTGGAGAAACCCCCAGGTCATCTGCAGTGCACATCTGTGGGCAGAGGTTTCTGCTGTCATCTCTTTCAGGAGGTTATTTCCTTGCACAGAGGACGCATCCCTCCCTGCAGGGCATCTCCTGTATCATCTGCTGCAGCTTCATCCCCTGCCAGACCCACTGAAGCCCTTCCTCTTCCTCTCTGAGCCCTGAGCAGGGCTCTGACTGCTGTTCTGGGCCATCCTCCCACATCCTCCTCAGTGCTCACCCTGCCCATACTTTGATGTGAAGCCCAGCAAGGTCAGGATGCTCTTGGGATCCTCAGGGCACCAGTGGCAGCTCATGCTGTCCTCACTGGCTCCACTGCCCCCTCCAAGCGACCCCACCAGGGTCTGCCCCACACACTGAGCATGTGAAGGACCCAACATGGCACTGGAGACACCCATCTTTTCTTTGTGACATCCAACTCCTTTTTCTGAGCCCTGTAATTGCCACTGACTCCTCCACACCTCTGCTCCATCCCTTTGGAGAGGTAGGATTGCAGGGAAGGCTTGGGAAGAGGCTGCCTGCCCTGACCTTTGCAGGCTGAGGAAGTGAAGGGTAGAAGGTTTGGGAAGACAGATGCCACAGATGATGAAGCCATGATATCAGGGATGCCAGGTGGCCTGGAAGCATCAGTACCAAATACTGTTGTCATTAGCTGGTGCTGAGTGTGTTCCAGGCTGTGAGATTCTCCCAGTGTACACGTGTTGCTCTCTCCACAGTACCAGTAGCTGGAGCATTTATTTTTGTTATGGCAATCAAAAATAACAGCTTCCATCAAGGACCAACGCTTCCCTGCCCAATGCTGGCTGTTCCAGGTGCTGGCACTGCAAGCTCACACAATTTCACTCACAGCAGGCTTGGAGCCCCATCCAAACATTGTCATTTCACCAGGCAGAGTGTTTGTCTTGAGTTTTGAGACACAGAGCCTGTACCCAGGACCACTCCAGCAAGAGCTGGAGAGGTTATTTTCAGGTGTCTTATTTCCACCATTAAAAAAGAGGTAATTTGAAACATTTGAATGCTGGAATGAGCAAATAAAGCAGAGAGCCCAACAGCAAATCAGATCAGAAGCCTTTTGAGCTTTTGGGACAAGCCCAGGCTTCAGCATTACATATAAAATTGTTCTTTGAAAGACACTGATTAAAGTCAAGGCTGTCCCCAAGTTTAATGAACTGCTTCTTTGCCTTACAGAACATTGGCAAAAAGATGTCGTGCCAACAATTCATAGCAAACCTGGATGGGCTGAACGATGGGAAGGACTTTGCAAAGGATTTGCTGAAGGTAATGTGATATAAATAGAGAGTGGGATACTGTCATTTTTATTATTGCAGTGCCACCTAGTCCTGTTGGGGCACTCTGAGCCCTTCAATAAGCATTTCCCTGTTGTTTCAGAAGAATTGCAACCCCTATGAGTGTCTCTGCTAACTTGCAGTGAGCCTAAAGTCTGTTCCCTGGTGGTGTTTTATCCACATTTGTGGCATATATGCCCTCAGAGCTTACCAGGGGCCCTTGTCCCCCAGCAGCTCTGATAATGCCCAAAGCAAGGTGCTCCCCACCCCAAAACACAACCATCCAGCACCAAAACTTTTTTCTGCCTCCACTACCACATGATGAAATGGAATGTTCCAACACAACCAGTGCAGTACCATGGGATATGGTTAAACATCCCAAAGGGAGTATTTTCTCCTGCCACATGGTTAACAGCACCACTGCTCTCTGCACCTGCAGCAGGCCCAGCAGCCTGACCTGAATTTCACTGTGTGGAAGGAGAGGTGCCACATCAGGGGTGTCACATCATGTTTGGGGTGACATCCCTGTCTCCCAGCAGACCTCACCCTATCCTACCCTTCTGTATGGTCAGGAGCACCTCCACATTCTGCTCTGCTAGCCCATTCCTCCTTCTTTTCCAGTGCCCCAGGGAAGCCAGTGAAATTTTGCACAGAAGGAACTGGAAAAGCTGATTCCAAGGTCATTCATCCCTCCCTGCCACTCAGTTCAAGCCTTCCCTGTCATTTCACCTTGTTAAGACATTGAAGGTGTCATGGCATAATCCTGAGTCTTCCACCATTGTGTGTAGGCCAGGATTCACTCAGAGCTAGGTACAGCACCCAGAATGAGTCAAAACCATCATATTCAGGCTCCTGGGCAGGGCTGGCTGCCAGAGCCCTCTGCTGCTGCTGTGTCCTGTCCAGTGTCCAGTGTGGCACACAGAAAGAAGGGGTCCAGCAGGACAGCAGCCATCCTGCTCACCAGGAAATGCTTCTCCAGGACAGTGCAGCAGATAAAGCACCTCCAAGAACACAGACAGGGTGTGGAGGTGTCTCCACGAGCAGACAGGACTTCCATGAGAGACACAGCTAATTCTGTGTTCTTTTTTCAGACTCTGTACAACTCCATCAAGAATGAGAAGCTGGAGTGGGCCATGTAAGTATATGCTAAACATTGAAGGGATAGTGTGTCTTTCCAAGTAGCTGACAGGTCCTAAGTCATGTTTCCAATCCCAGAATATTTCCTGCCAAGCCCTTAAGTGCTGAAGTCTCTCTGTAGACAAATGGAGTTTATTTATGGCTCAGACACAAAGGCAGTTGGGAAGGTTGGTGGCAGTCTGTGGATCCATGACCTAAAGGAAGGGAATGCCCTCTTTGTTTATTATTATACTTACAAAATGCTGGTTCCTCTCCAGGTGCTTCAGAAGTCTTTGCACAAACTAAGATCTGGGATTATTTTGGTCGCTGAGATTTTCCATCTGTCCCATGTGGGTTGTTTTTTTGGTTTTTTTTTTTTTTTTTTGGGGGGGGTTTGTTTGTTTGTTTGTTTTTTTTCTGGAAATAGTATCAGAGAATCACCTAAAAAGGAAGAGACCTTGTGGTATTTCTAATCCAGCTTCCTCCTCAAAGTATGGCCAACACTGAATTCAGACCAGGATGCTCAGGGCTTTGTTCAGTTTGATCCTGAAACCCTCCAAGGACAGGGAGCCCACAGCCCCTCTGGATCCACAAACCAGTATTTTATTATTACGAAAGTGGCATTTTCTCTTGTCTCTGTTGTTTTGACTCCTTCCCACTCTCTCTTGTCCTTGTGCCATTCACCACAGCGAAGAGCCCAGCTTTGTCCTCTCATAATCCTCTCAGACCAGGCTGCCATGAGGTCCCCCAAAGCCACCTCTTCTGTAGATTGAACAAGTCCAGTTCTCTCAGCTGTTTCTTACATTGCAAGCCCTGCAGCCCTCTGGTTTCCTGGCCTCAGCTGAAGTGTCTCATCCTGCTGGTGCCCTTCCTGTGCTGGAGGCACTGTTTGCTGTATCACGATATGATGCAGGGAGTGCAGAGCACACCATCACTTCTCTTCTCCTCCTCACTGTGCCGCTGTTACACAGCCCAGGATGCTGCTGCCCTCTGCTCCTGCCAGGACACAGTGCCTGAGTGTGTGCAGGACACAGTGCCTGAGTGTGTGCTGCTCCTGCTCATCCTGCTCAGCACTCGCCTGCTCCCAGCCCTCTCAGCCTTGTGCCCCTCTCCTTTATGCCATCTGCAAGTTTGATGAGATCACCTCATCAGGGTGATGAGGTCACCCTGAAACAAGCCTAGAAACAGCTGGCAGGGTGGGCTCCATCCCAGGTTCACACAGCACCTTCCTCACTCCTTCTTCCCCTGCTCCACCACCCAGAGCACAGCCCAGGATCATCAGCGAGGCCCCACAGTCCAATGTCCCTCGAGGGAAGCCCGTGACAGACCTCAGGTCTTAAGCTGGCACAGGGGATGTTCTCCTCTCCTCTCTCCCTCTCCTCCCTCTCCCTCCCCTCTCCCTCTCCTCTCCCTCTCCCTCTCCCTCTCCCTCTCCCTCTCCTCTCCTCCCTCTCCCTCTCCCTCTCTCCTCTCCTCTCCCCTCCCTCCCTCTCCTCTCCTCTCCTCTCTCCTCTCCTCTCCCTCCCTCTCCTCTCCTCTCCTCTCCCTCTCCCTCTCCTCTCCTCTCCCCCTCTCCTCTCCTCTCCTCTCTCCTCCTCTCCCTCTCCCTCTCCTCTCCCTCTCCCTCTCTCCCTCTCCTCTCCTCTCCTCTCTCCCTCTCCCTCTCCTCTCCTCTCCTCTCCTCTCCTCTCCTCACATGGGGACTCCCTGGCACAGGGTACCTGGTTTTCTTCCATGGACCTGGCATTGAGTCATAACCTTGCACAGCCAGGATCCTCTTCTCTGTGCTTGCCTCTACCCTGTGTCCTTGTCCATCCCAGGGGAGGAGATGCCCTTGCCCACAGATCCCACCAGACAGGCAGGTGTGCAGCCAACAGCAAGGAGCTCAGAGGGGTGCAGCCCAAACACCACTAACTCCCCACCCAGGAGTAAAACCTGGGCTCTGCCTCAGCCCCAGGACTCCTGTGGGGCTGAGTGCTAAGAAATCATCCTTCTCTACCAAGAGGTGGCTGATGCTTTGGCCATCTGCTTGCTGCAGGTGAGGAATTGTGTTTTACTGCTCACATCCCAGCCAGGGGGTTCACTGAGGGGCAGTCCTCAGCTGAGGTTTGGTCCCAACCTGATCTGCAACCTGAGGTGACCACTCATCCCTTTAGACATTAACATGTATCAGACAGGGCAGAAAAGCCCTGTTTGCTCTTTGTGCTTCATGTCCCAGGGACCCTGGGAACCGTCACTTCCCATACAAGTTCTGCTTCCTTTGTGCCAGAGTAGCTTCATCTCCCAAATGTCTGCAGATCTTCTATTCCTCAGAGATGCAAAAGACATTCCTAAAGGTATTTCACTGTCTAGGAGACCCCAGCCATTTCTCAGCAGCTGAGAAATGCTGGTAATACCTTGGTCTTCAGCAAAAATCCTCCTTAAGCTCTGGGTTTAGGGCACAGAATTGGAGCCCTTTCCTGTGAAATATTCATAGTCCTCAGCATGGGATGTCTGCAGTTTCCTGGTGTTCAGACAAGCACCCAGTCCCTTATCTGTTTTGAGTGACCTCACAGTGGGACCACTGGGACCTTCCACCCACACTCCTCCCAGCTCTGACCTCCACTATTGGCACTCTCTCTGTTACAATCCCAACATCTCCTTCATTTCTCTTTCTCTGACCTGTCCTGTAATAAAAACTCTAAACCCAAAGCAAGTGGGGCTGCTTTGCACTGCGACCAACCCACCTCTCCTCCACCGAGTGTCCTCTCTGATTTTGTTTCCAAGTGACCAGGATGAGTTGAGGAAGTCACTCTCAGAGCTGGTGGATGACAAATTTGGAGCCAGTGCCAAGAAGGTGACGAGGATTGTTGACAGCAGCAACCCCTTCCTGGACATCCCGCAGGCGCTGAACGCCGTCACCTACAAGCACGGCGTGCTCACGCGGAAAACCCACGCGGACATGGACGGCAAGAGAAGTACGGGACAGGGACAGGGACAGGGACAGGGGCAGGGGCAGGGACAGGGGCAGGAGAGGTGCCCCAGGCAGCCCCAGAGCCTTGCCCTGGCTCTCCTGATGGAGGTATTTCCTCACCACATCCCAGGCAGCACAGGAGAGATCCCCATAAGTGCTGGGACAGAGGAAAAGGAGGGTGTTTTGAGGCATTTGTAGATATGAGTGTTTTCAGGAAGCCTCATCTTTTCACTGCCAAGGAATCTAACACAGACAGACCTGGCCTTCCATCCTGTTCATGGGCATAATCCCAAATCCCAGTCTCTGAGCACTGGGGGAAGGCTGGTTCCTCAGCAGTTGTCCACTCCAGCCCTGACCTGGGGGACAGTCTGGCCTGCCAAACCTTGCTCCTGTCCATATCCTGCCACGTGCTGGCTGGGCAGCAGAACATCCCATAGCCTGCTACCAGCATATGGCTTTCCATCACAGGAAAGGTAAAGGTATTTGGGAACTGTTAATGAGCAGAGATTAATTAAAGCTTGTGTAATTCCTTTTGCTAATTGATATGGTTGGCCCAGTCACTGTTGATTAAAAAGTCTTGAGTAGAGATTGTCACCAAAGGCCTCCCTTGCTTCCAGCACCTTCCTAAAAGCCTGTGCTTGGAGGATCAGCTGTCTGGTGGTGATGTGGATGGCTCCCCTCACCTCCCACCCCTCTCCAGCTTCTGCCAAGCTCTCTGTCCCCAAGCCCATCAAGGTGGAAATGCTCCCTCCTCAGGGGAACAGACACTGCCTTTTCCAGCTGCTTAGTTCCAAGCAGAGGAGCTCAAGGAATGTCTCTACCCTCCAAGCATTAGGTCCAAGGAACACCAGCCTGAGTTTGGAGGAGCAGAGACTTCCTGCAGGTGTTCACTGGTGTCCCTGTACCATCTCATGTCTGGCTCTGACCTGCTTGTGTTCCTGCTGGGAGGCTGCAGAGCCACTGTCCCTCCAACACCTGTCCTGCTCACAAACCACTGGTGAGCAATAGCCTGGAGGTGTGGGAGCTCTGGGCATCACTGAGTGCCTGTGCTGGGTCAGGAGAAGGGCTGGGTTTGCCTGGAAGGTCAAGCAGCACTGGCAGACGTGTACAATTAAATATTCTTCATTTTTTAGCTCCCAGAGGAAGAAGAGGTTGGAAGAAATTTTATGCTGTGCTTAAAGGGACCGTCCTTTATTTACAAAAGGTAAATGGGGAACTCTCCCCTTTGCTGTCTCCTGCTGTCTCCAAAGCTGCCACATACCCAGACAGGGGTGAATCCATGCCCTGACTCCAGCATGGACATCGACAGAGCTCCTCCAGAGACCAGAGCTGGAGGATGCTCCCACCTTTGGTGGTGATGTTCATGCTAAGGGCACTGTTCACAGCCCCAAAGGGAGCCCCAAAGGAAAAAGCATGAAAGAGGAAACACAGATTTCTGCTGAAGGATCCCAGCAAGTAGGAGCTATTGGGGAGGATGAATGAACAGGTGATATGGAATGGGTGAAATAGGATGTTGGTGAGAAGTGAAATAGGAAGGTGAAGAGGTGGAACATCTGACCAGTCTTATCCTGCCTATAGTTTTATTTGCTGGCATAGATCTGATTTTGCACAGCTTTATTGAGTCTGATGTAGGAAGCCAGCTGATGTAATCTTTTTGGGTTTCACTAAAGCCTTTGATACTGTCTCTCACAGGATCCTTCTGGACAGAATGTGCAGCACACAGCTGATAAGCACATCATGTGGTGGGTGAGCACTTGGCTTGGGCACAAGGAGTGGCAGTGACTGGGGTGACATCAGACTGGTGGCCTGTCACTGGTGGGGTTCCACAGGGCTCCATCTTCTGCCCTGTGCTCTTCAACATCTTCATAAATGGCTTGGCCACAGGACTCAAGGGAATACTAAGTTTGCAGACAATGCTAAATTGAGAGGAGCTGCTGACTCCCTCAAAGGCAGAGGCCTTGCAGAGAGACCCTGACAAATGAGAGGCCCAGGCAATCATGAACTGTATGAAGTTTAGCAAAGGCAGTGCTGGATTCTGCTCCTGGGATGGGCAGGGGGGAATGAGAGGCTGGAGAGCAGCTGTGGAAGGGGACCTGGGAGTCCTGGTCGATGGCCAGTTGAATGAGAGTCAGCAGTGCCCTGGCAGCCAGGAGGGACATCTGTGCCCTGGGGACATCAGGCCCAGCATTTGGATAAGGCTCTCAGACACAGGGATTGTTGGGGTGTCCTGTGCAGGGCCAGGAGTTAGAGTTGATGGTCTTTGTGGGTCCCTTCCAGCTCAGAAGATTCTGTGATTACATGGTTCTCTGCTGAAAATTTATATTCTTCAGGACCTTGATGACCTGGGTCCTTCCATGGGCTGTCAAGTGACACTTTGTGCCTCTCTTCATTTCTGTTCGTTGTGTGGCCACCTCCAGTCAACACAAGTGTAATTCCCAGGTCCTCGTGGGACACAAAGTCACCAAGGAACAGCTTCCCTGAATGCCCTAGCATTCAGCTCTCTGGCACTTGGATGCTTGGAAGATTGGCTGGAAACTCTTTCCTGAGGGAAAATCCGAGGAGACTGGATAGGGGCTCACTTGAGTGTCAGTGTGAGCCAGGATGCCAAATGTCTGTTCATCATCAGCACAACCCACTGAACTAGGTCTGAACTACCTGGGCAGCACAGTCTGTGCAGTAACCCGTTGAACTCACCTTGCTGGAGCAGCACTCCCCGTGGGTAGATGCTCCTGAGCATTATCTCCACAGCAATGAGAGCAAACAAACATTGGATTATATAAGAGAGGCAGAAAGATCCTCGGGGCAGCAGGGAGCTGTGACTCAGAGCTCATAGCACACCCCCATGGCTCTCCTGTTTCACCAGGTCCTGTGGCACGTGTCAAAAGCCAGCAGGAATCTGGCAGCACTGGATCCCAACTCCCAGTGTGGGTTGCTCTTAGCCCAGAGGTGTTTTTACAGCTGTGCCACTCTCCTGCAGCTTAGGGAATCTGCAGCACACAGGGGAGCCCAAATCACCTCCAGCCCTCTAAGTGTAGTGTTCTTCAAGCCAGCAGCACTCTTTTCACCCCTCAGTCCTTGTCTCACTACAAATGTTCACATGGAGTCCACCAGAGTCCTCATGCTGACCCATACATGAGGATTTAACTTGTACAGAGTTACCATCAACATTTAACTGTACCGTCAACTTTTTGTGTGGGAGGTAAAAAAAAAAAAGACATTTCAACTATCACAGAACCATTTGGATCTAAATGAATTTTCCACCAAGGACTTCTCTTGGGATGATGAGAGGGTATATACTGAGGATGAAATACACCTTCAGGATGGAATTTTCTTCCGGCAGCAGAAGGAGCCATGAAGCCAACACTGAGTGTCATTGCTGCTGCTGGGGCAGAGGGGCTGGGGGCTCTGCTGTGCAAGGCTTGCAGCAGTCACCACTCGTTAACAAAGTCCATTATGTTTGTCTGAGGTGTTTAACATTTAAAAAGACAGGAAGGATGAGGCTGACGTGGCAGTGAGGAGATCAATGCTCTTATCTCAATGACCTTCAGGATCAAATGGTTCAGAGACTGAGGGTTTCTTCATGGACAAGGACTGAAGGAGCAAAACACCCAAGATGTGGCTGCATTATGAAAGTGTCTGATAAATAAGAGCCATGACTGATGTGTAATTAGCGGGAAGGACCAGAGCTGCCAAGGGTGCCCCAAGGAAGTAGTGTTTGGAACAACAACAAAAATAAACCGAAGGAATGTTTGGGCAAAGGATTTGGGGAAAGAGGGGTTTCTTACTCGTGAGTGCTGCCAGGCTGTGTTACAGTCCTCTCCAGGGAATTCCTTGGGCTTGCCTGTAGACAGTGTCTATCAGGCTTGCAGAGACAGGACAGGAGGATGAGAACAAAGTCCTTGCCCTGTCATTTGCAAACATTCCCAGCACCACAACAGAGAGTGGAAAAACATCCACCTGCCCTGTGGATCCTTGGTGTCATTTCTTGCCTGTGGGGTGGTTTGCAGAACAAAGGAATTGCACAATACAGGAAGGAAGTGGTGTGCCAGCCTCCCAAGCTCTCAGCAGAAGACAACTGCAGATAAACATAAGGTAGAACCTTGGCTGAGCATAAATCACTGGGGAAAGATTTTCTGATGGAAGATAGAGGAGAGAGTACCTGCTTCCAGAACTACCTGATGTCATGGAGCACAGGTTCAGCCTGGCCACTTTTCTGCTCAGACCAAATTTAGGATCTAGGCTTTAATAGTAAATTCACAGAAGCTGAACAGGGAACTCCATTTGGTTTTGAGGAGCAAGTTGAGTACAAATAAGACTGAGAGGTCAAGGGAAGGCGGGAGAAAGGACGGGCTGGGTAGGTGGATGTGTAGAAAAGAGGAATGGCCAGACACAGAGAGAGCTGGACATAACACAGGCAGAAGGGTGGGTGGACAGGCAGAAGTCAGTCTGACAGAAGCAATTCAGGCAGCAGCCATAAACCTGCTGAAGAGGAGATGTCACATGTCATTGACTCGCTGGTGTTAATTGCTGGATCAGCATGTTCCAGCACAGTCTGCTGAAGCAATTGCTTGATCCCCTAAAGGGATGCATCAGAGTCTGGAGGAAGAAATGCAGGCTTGGGAGCAGGGCACACCTCTCCTGTGCACTAATCTGCTCTGGGCACTGACTCACTCCATGGCCTTTGGCCATGTAAAATGGGGATAATAACCCTTAATCATCACAAATGGAGGGGGTTAAGAAAAATGATGGAGAGCTATAAAGCACGAGGTGCTTTTATGCAGAAGTTCTGGAAAGGGTGCAGGTCTCCCCACAGGTTCTGTCCCCAGCCAGGAAGGGGTTCCCAGCACAGCCCTGAGCCACAGGCACTGCCCCATTCAGGCAGACCCTTGCCAAGAGCTCTGGGGAGGGCCAAGATCTTGCCTAGACTGAAAAGGGCACAGGGGTTCATTTTCCTTATTAAATGGTGTGTTTAGGATGGTCAATGTGAGGTGAAGAAAACATAGAAGAGGAGAAACCACTCACAAGCCAGAGCACAAGGAATATCTATTGGTGCATGTCCATATTCCCAGCACTGCCCAGGGCTGGTTCTGAGGAATGAGGAGAGGGAAGCAGAACTGGGCTCACCCCATCCAGGTGCCCTGCAAAGGCACATATGAGAGCTAGATACCTTTTCTTGCCAAAACAAGCTTTGAGACTAGTTGTGGATCTGCTCACAGGGGTAGGCAGCAGGGGACAGCGACCCAAAGGCACCAGGATCTCCCAAACCTGCCACTGTGACCAGCTGGCATTGGGATGAGCCTCCTGGAGGAGCCATCCCAAGCAGGGAGCCTCCAGCACCGTTCACTCCTGAGAAGGCAGAAGTAGAGAGAACCTGCTTCGTTCAATCTCACATTGATTTACTGGGGCCAGCGTTAGAAAAAGAAGATTGGATTTTTTACACCAACACTGATGCCTGAGAGCCTGAAATCCATGAAAGCAATACTTGATGATTCCATTCAAGATGAGGATCTGCATTAGTCAAAGCACTCAGCAGCTGTGGCAGTTTCCTTTTGTCACACACCATTAAGCTGGGCTATTTTGCACTGTATTTTCAGAAAGCTTATTTTGAAATAAGAGGTCATGGGCAGCATGGTCAGATTTATTCAAATCCAGAGAGCTTCAGCCTCGGAAAAATATCCCAAATTGAACACTCTCTACAATACATAAGGCCAAAGCAGCATTATCTTCCTCGAGGAAATATTTCTCTTCCAGTGGGATAACACATTAGGTCTTCACAAGGCAAAGCATTTGTTTTTCTTTGCACAAAAGGCTGATGGCCCATCCCTCTGGCTGCTGAAATCACCACAATGGTGAAGTCATCTGTGCTGCCCACCTGAGTGTCTCCCTGAACATAAGATGGCTGCAGCACCCAGCCTTCCTGTGCTGGGCTTTTCTTTGGGATTCACCATCTCCAGGAATCTGTGCCAGACATTTGTGGATGGTCCCATGGCATTTTTTTTTTTGGTACCAGGCCAAGTTTCATATGATGATGAGCATAGTATGGCAACCACTCTCCTGAATGAGATGACTGCTTGAAAAAATGACAGAAGAAAGACTTCAGAAGCTCATTTCCCATCAGCAGCAAGAGTTGGGTGAGCCACATCCATGGGCTGGGGAGTGCTGGTCCTCAGTGCTCTGAAGAGCAGCAGAGGGGAAACCTTTCTAACCCTACACCAGAGAGCAGCCCCTCTGACCAGGGTTACCATCCCAGAGGCTGCAGCACAGCTTTCCCCTGAACAGCTGCATTTGTACCACTGGGACATGGGAAACAGAAAACAATCTTTGTGCAAATCTGCAGAACAATTCTGGCCTGGAAGCTAAGGAAGGCTTGGGATGTATTGACCATCATCACCAGACAGGTGCCCTGGTGCTGACAGCCAAGGGCAGTCAAGGAAAGTAAAATATAGAGCACATTAATCCTGTAGCACTGTAATCACCAGGGCAAGGCAGGGCCTTCTGGGGACACCCTGTCCTGGCATGACCCCTAACGTGGCTGGGGTGCTGGTTTGCTTTAGCCAGGGTCAGGTTCTTTCCACCAGGTTCTTTTTTCACCTGTCCATCCATCCATCCATCCATCCATCCATCCATCCATCCATCCATCTATCCATCCTTGCCATCCCACCATCCAACTGGTTGAGCTGGCAAGGGCACAGAGTGGGAGACAGGATATTGTGTTAAGTCACAGAATTGACTGAACTTTTTTTCCTAAAAAGTGCTGTGCCAAGATCATCATTTCAGAATCCTCTGTTCAGTATTTTCTACCTTTTTATAAAATAGAAACACATACAGTTACTGCTACATTCCCTCCTTGTGTGAAGTTGTCCTTCAGTGGAGAAAGTAAAGCAGAAATACAGGGAATGCTGCTGCAATCTGAAGTGCCAGTCTAATGAATTCCTGAGGAGACCATGCCAAAGGAGCAGGTGTACTAAAGTGAGACCAAGCCTGGTTCAGGGGGCCACACTCTGCCCCCCAGGCCCCACACCTGTACAGGGGTGCAGTGCTTCCAGGGATGCTGCTGTTCCAGGGCTACCTTCCTCCACACAAAGCTGTAGTGAGAGGACAAGGAGCAATGGGCTTAAACTGAAAGAGGGGAGATTTAGGGAGATATAGGGAAAAAATTCTTCCCTGTGAGGGTGGGGAGGCCCTGGCAAAGGTTGCTCAGAGGAGCTGTGTCTGCCCCATCCTTGGAAGTGTCCAAGGCCATGTTGGAGCAACCTGGGGCAGTGGAAGGTGTCCCTGCCCATGGCAGGGGTTGGAATGAGATGAGCTTTGAGGTCCTTTCCAGCCCAAACCATTCCATGAGTGTGTGAAGCTGCAGCACCAGGGCAGGTGCTCGTTGATATCCTCTGCTGATTGGGAGCTGCATCCTGGTTTGAGCTCTGCACTGTGGGGGAAGCTCTGCAGAAACCTGGCCCTGCCTTGTGCCTCCCCACAGAGCCTCAGGCATGTGCTGTGTTAGAAATAACTATTGATAATTATGTTTAAAACTTTCATCTCCTTCTTTACATCTTCCCAGTGAACTTAATGATGGAAGCAGTTGCCAGATGTTAATTATTATCATTATCAGCTCCTAGCATTTACTGTACAAAGCAGTGCTTTTCCTGGTCTCGGCACTCTGTGATTATAGAAAGGCAGGTTCATTAAAGCAGCCCACAAATGTTAGTGTTGTCATTATCCAATTAACGTTCCTCTTCACAGGATGAATATAAACCTGACAAAGACCTCTCTGAAGTGGATCTGAAGAACGCCATCCGTGTGCACCACGCCTTAGCCACAAAAGCCTCTGACTACAGCAAGAAGTCCAACGTGCTCAAGCTGAAGACAGCTGACTGGAGAGTCTTCCTCTTCCAGGCCCCGTGAGTGCCAGCCCTCCCTGCAGTGCCTGGATGGGCAGCCTGACCTCCAGCCACTGCCAGGCTCCCTCTGCCCTGGCCACATCATTGGGGGGCACCTGGGGGCAGGAAGGGGCTGAGGGTCATTTCTGCAGGGCTGTGCAAAGGATTTGGTCACAGGTCAGAGCTTCTTGGTAGCTTTGTGCCAGTCCTTGAGGTCCTTCCCAGCTGTCAGCAAGCTGAGCAGGATGGGCTGGGATGTGCAGGGCTGAGTGAAAGGGCTCCTCTTGCTAACTTCTGTTGGCATATTCTGGAAAGGAGGACGTCTGTGTGCTGCAGGTGATGATTCCCCTTGTCAGCTTTTGATGGGGAAACTGTCTAAACCTCCCTAGAGCAGTCTCCCCAGCCAGGGTAGATGTTTTATCTTAGTCCATTGCTGAGGAAGGTATGGTGTTAATGTGTCAAGTGTGATGAAGTCATCTTCTGTCTCGCCTTCTGCTGAGAGGTGATGTCTGTGGGCTGGGCTGGGGTGCTAAGGTCACGCTAAAGCCCAACATCTGAGTTTGTGCAGCAGACACCCACTTGAAGGTTTGGGGGAGCAGTGCCTGGACAGATTTGATGAAGGAGCTTGGGCAGTGTCTCATAAATGACAGAAATGACAGAAATGACATAAATGACATCCTGCTGTGTGGAACATCTGCTGTGTGGCTCTCACTCTCCTAAGAGAGTGCACACCCTTGGCCTCTCCACAGCTCCTCAGGAATACAGCCAGAGCTGATGAGGAAGGCAGGAGTGCCCAGGCTTTGAGAGGCAGACAGAAATCATCAGGGCACTGCAGAGGAGCCAGTCAGACAGTGTTTCCCTCTGTTCACAGCCTGGCACAGAAGTGGTAGCAAAGCAAGGCCACCAATGGCCTTCCTGCACATGGATGGCTCTAGGGCTGTTATCAGCTGTTCTGCTCCTGGTTCAGGAGCATTTACAGACTCCCTCTCTCTCCTCTCCTCCTCCTCAACAGAAGTAAGGAAGAAATGCTCTCCTGGATCCTGAGAATCAACCTTGTTGCTGCCATTTTCTCTGCTCCAGCCTTCCCAGCTGCAATCTGCTCCATGAAGAAGTTCTGTCGCCCGCTCCTGCCTTCATCCATGACCAAGCTGTGCCAGGTAAAGTGTGAGAGAAAGGGTGGTGGAGGGGTGTCCAGTGCTCTGCAAGCCCTTCAGCTCAGGGTGAGCCCATCTGCAGTCCCCCTGTCCCTGCCTGATGGACACACTCAGGTGCTCAGTGCAGGAACAGGAGAGTGGAGTGGCAGCTTGGACAGATGTGGAAAATCCTGGCATCTGGCCAGTGCTTCTTTTGCCATGGCTATAAACAGCCCTGTGCACACACCTGCCTGTTGGTTCTGCCTTGGTTATTGCTCTTTGTCCATCACATCCCAGAACCTTCCTGTTGCCAGAGTGGAAACAGCAGAATAGCTCCAGAGTTGATGCCACAGAGCCCAGCATCCCAGGTTTGGTTTATATCATGGTACCCTCTTGTTTCTGGAGCTCAAAAACCACAGACAAAAGGGATGGCTGAGTTCCAGTCAGTAGGGAAGGGTTCTGGAAACAAGGGGGAACAGTGCACGGGGCTCAGCTACCCAAGAGCTGCTGCCATCCAAAGAGCAGCTTTTGTTTCCCCATCCAGGAAAGCTCCAACATGCCTTTGCACTTCCAAAAGTGCCACTGTGCCCCAGCAAAGGGGAGGACAGCCTGGAATGTCAGGAAGGGACACAGCTCCTGTCTGCTGAGACAGATGTGGTCACCTTTGTCAGAGCCCAGATGGGGAGGGTGCTTCTATCTCCAAAAAGAGCAGGGTGAGCAGCTCTTGGGAGAGTGCTGCTTCTGCCTGGCTGGTACAGGATGCATGTTACAGGAGCATTTTGTGCTTATGATGCCAGAGATGCCTCAGTGCCAAAGAAATCCACTCTTGGCACTTGAGATACCTGAGTTCTGCTCTTACTCCAATACCTGTGTTTGAGCTGCTCCTTATCAGATGAATTTACAAGTGCACCCCACACCTTTGGCTCCAGCACAGCAGCTGAGCTTAAGCCCTGGCAGAGAGAGTTCCCCCAGCCACAGGCAGGCGGAGCACTTGGGTGCTGCACTCCCACGTTTTAATACCTGACACGCTTCTCTCGGCAGGAGGAACAGCTGAGGTCTCATGAAAATAAAATGAAGCAGATTGCAGACGAATTAGCAGAGCATAAATTACATCCTGTAGAGAAGAGCCTCAAGTCAAAAGAGGCTGAGGAATACAGACTCAAAGAACATTACCTAATATTTGAGGTAAAGGAGCTTTCATCTTTTCTGTGATAAATGGTACCTTGGCTGATTGAGGAGAACAGAACTCCAGAGTGGGTGCTGTGAGTCTGGGAGAGAGTGAAAGGAGAGAGAAGGACAAAGGCTCCCAAGCTGGATGGGTGTCTTGAGGCAGCAACAAGCCTCAATGTTTTGCACTGAAGCTGAAAAAATAAATAAGAGCCATTTCCTTCCCTCTGTGATTTCTAACCAGAGGAGGGGGAAACTGACAAGAGAAAGAAAGTCTTCCTTTACTGTGCCAAATTTTGACATTTCCTCAGGTCCCAACTAAGAGAGTGGTTCAGTTCTCAGTGTGACTGTCTTTTTCAGCAACATTATTAAAAAGCAAAGGGAATCCCTGGGACAACTAATCCTGTTTTGCTGCAACTGTTTTTGTAAATAAATCCAAACCTAGTGTTAGAGCTGATTACAGACCCTTTGAGGATGCATTTAAAAAACTCCCTGTAAAGTCTAAGAAGCATTTAATTGTGGGAGAAATGGGGCATTTTGTTCCAGTGAGAGTTGAGTAGAAGGTGTGGTTCCTGCCATACAGGTGTCAGTGGGAAGGGACTGCTGGAGGTCTCTAGTCTTGCTTCCAGCAGGACCTTGGATATTCCTAGTCTCAGCCCAGACTGAGTGTGCCATTTAGTGCCCCAAAAATCACTAAGAATGGAAATATCCCACCTCCCTCATGCCAGGGCTGCACCATCCTTTTATGTAACACCCAGCCTGAATCTCCAAAGCCACAGCTCCCAGCTGCTGGTTCCCTTGTCTTTGTACCAACCTTTCTTGCTGCTGCCTCCCTTTCTCCAGCATCTGGTTTTGGATGCCTGCAGAGAAGTTTCTATCTGAGCTTTTCTCTGGACTGTCTTTTCAGTCTTCAAGAAGAAGCTGGCACTTCCAGGGCATAATTCATCTCATCTGTCTAATGATATGTGCTCCAGAAATGCTTGTTTCTTTGTGCTGACAAAGAAGCTAGCACAGGCTGCCTCTGAGATGCTAAGAGAAAGGATGGGTATTACACAAGTCCTCAAAAAGATCCCATCTAGCATTGGAACAAAGGATGCAGGCAGAGAGGATGCCTCCCTTTATGCTATGCTCTGTGAGGAGCACTGGGGGCACAAGTCAGCAGCAATAACTGAACCACTGGTTGGAAACAATGACAAGCAGAAGTATTTCAACCAATCGAGGTGAGCTCCTAAATCAGGAAGCAGCAGGTCTGTTGATCCTCCTTGTACAATCACAGTGGCAGCTCAGACCTGTAAAAGCAACTGGAGTGTCCTACACACGGGCACCCACACACACACACACACCTTTCTCCTCAGACCTTCGAACAATCAGCCTTTGCACAGACCAGGCATTGTGCTGGGGTTAAATCTGTGGGGTGGGATTAGTGGGATCCTGATGGTGTAGGATGGGTTTCCTGCAGTAGCTGATGGAGTTGTTCCTGCATGCTGCACACATCACAGCCTGTCCCTGTTCCCAGGCTCTCCTTTCCCTCTTTCCCTGCAGAAGAGCCGCTATGAAACATACATCAACCTGCTGTGCATGAAGATAAAGGTGGGGACAGATGACCTGGAGAGGATTGAGACCAGTTTCTTCAAGGTGGAAGCCGAGGACATCGCTCTGCGGAAGACGCATTCCAGCCCTTCCTTGAGCCAAGGGCACCTGTCCATCAGCTGTAAGGCAGAAAAGGACATTTTAGAGCAGAACACTTAACAAGGAACACATGCACGGGGGGATCAACCGGCGATGCTCTGCGCTCCTGGACTTAGATTGATGAGCACAATTTTACTTAGGAAATTATATGAGCAAAACTGTAGACATGTATGACATGGGGATTGCTCTAGTGGAAGAAATCAAAGAAGCTTTAGTTGACACTCTCTGACAATACTCTGGCATTTCAGCATCATCTCTTCTTCATTCCTAACTGCACCAGTGGCTTTTCCTTCCCTCCTGCTGCAGCCTGCACAACAAAGGGATATGCTGGTTCTTCAAGGGCTGGGTCTCTCTTCCCTCCCCCAGCCCTGTCTCTCCTCCTTCCCTCCCGGAGTCCCCAGCAGTTCATGGTCACAGTGCTGGGCAGTGCAGGAAACTGAGCTGAGACCACGTCTGTGGCAGCACCAGCGCTCCCAGAGAGGGGCACAGGGTGGCAGGGGCACGTCCCTGCCCCAGGAGGAGCAGGGTGTGACAGGACAGGGCTGTGAGCTGGTCACCAGCCGGGCGAGAGGCGTCTTCAGCACGGCACCGTGGGAGCGGCACCTGCCCACGGCAGGACAAGCCTGAAGGGCCCTCTGTCTCCTCATCCTTTTTTTATATATATATATACATATGAATATATATAAATAAATATATATATATAACGGAAACTTTAACGTGGGTTTTTAACCTCAGTGTGCAAGTGAAGGCAAGCTGCCTGGGGAAGACACCAGGGATGTGGAGGGTCTGACCAGCCCACCAGGATGTTCTGAAAAAATGGAGTAGCTGTGTATCTTTTTTCTTTTTCCTTTTTCTCCTTTTTTTACTCAAATGGAAATCCCACCTGGCTTTGCTGTGGAACATCGCTCTCCCATTCCTGCTTATTCAGACAAACTGCCCAAGTGGGTGCTAGTTTGGCAACCACGGGATCCACCACTCTGGGTTTGAGGCACAGCTGGAGCTGTGTGCAAGCTCCAGCAGAACCTTTGTGTGCAGGAGTGATCCCACCTGCCCGTCCCTGCTGTATTCCTCCATCCTGTGATGCACATGCTGTACTCTTTTAAGTGGGAACTGTGTTTCTGTTCCTTTCTGCTGTCTGTGGTCCAATGATTTACTGTTGTGCTGAAGTGATTCCTCTGCATTTCAATGCCACGACTGTCCTCCCACACTTTATTTATTTCACTGTTTTGTTTGATCCTTTATCTCAGATTGCTTTTCTTTCCCCTAGGTGTGTTCACAGTAATCAAGTTCCAGTTTTGAAGGATCTTGTAGCTGCTAATTACAGTCATTTATTGTTTATATTTTGCAGCACTTTTTAAACAAACAAAATAAGATTTATTTGGACCTTCAATGTTTGAGAGCCTATGGACTACTGTTTTCCATGATGGTTCATGACACTAAAAACCTCTTCCCAACTTTATCGCCTCTTCTTTTATCTCTGTTTCTTTGTACAGTTTGATAGTTTATTTGAAATGATGCACTAAGAATCATGTAAAAAAAGAATAACAATAAAACTGAACCTGTTGGTAAAGAGAATTGGTTTGAAGCATCGTTCCACCATGTGCTGGATTGATCCTGGATCCCACAGCACCAGAAGGCCAGGCTGATGCAGAAAAGCCAGGATCCTATGGACAGACAGCAGCAAAAGCATCAGTTGCTTTCCACAAGTGGGTACCATCCTCTTGGGTGGTTCTGGAGCAGGTGTGGATAGATGGGCTGCCTTGGGAACACATTCAAGTAACTCTTCCCTCCGTCTGGTGCATCCCAGATGTGTCTGTCCACATTCAGCCTAGAGATTCACGGGAGCAGAAAGGTACCAAGCCCTGCTTTAGTGACTGGAGATGCTCTCACAGCAGTTCTCAGAGGAGTCTGTGCCTGTTTCTCCAATGCATTATTGCTTTCATGTCAGGTGTTGAACAGACATTCCTTGCAGCCAACACCTCCATGATGTCACATGAAGTGTCTGGTGCTGAGACTCTCACACTGGAAGTCCAGGGGAAAGCTGGGCTTTGTCTCCAAAATCTCAGGTGATATTTTGTACCTCAGTCTTCCCTTTCTGAGCAACCCTTCCAGCGGGCAGTGACAACTCCAGTATTTGAGCTGGCACCAAGAGCAGCTCAGCCCCCTGGCTGAAGGTGCCAGTCTGCCATCCTCAGCTGGGAGTGACTTGCAGAGGAAAGCAAGATCTTGCAAAGTCTCCCCTGGGCAGCAGGAAAGAGACTCAGAGCTGTGAGACCGAACGCCCAGTGGATGTGGGAAGAGGAGGCAGCTGATGTCTGACAACACTTGGCAAGACAGCTCAGAGCATTAAATTTGCTCTTACTGAGTACCTGCAGTTTGCCCCATGCACAAGTCCTGATCTAGGTGCACAAGTTCTGATCTAGGTGCACAGGCATGTGAAAATGTGTTGAGAGCATCTTACCTACATGAAGGCAGAACCAAAAACGCCTTGTTTGACCAGTTCACAGCCTCAGCTTGTGACTTAGAAGAAAATGTTTTTTTTTCATCCCTTTTCTCCTTCCCTGGAGGTCAAGGACTCAGCCACTCACCACTAAGACAGAAGAGCAGCATCTCAGAGGAATTAGGCAGCCACATCCTTTTCTCCCCCTGGAGTTGCTCAGATGCACTTTCTGCACATCCCCAGCCCCTCCAGCAGGCACCACGACTGCTCCAGGTCTCACACAACCTCACCTGGCAGTGCTGGATCTGCCTGACCTCCCTGCCAGGCCACTTGTCCTGGACACAACCACATTCATTTTAGAGGGATTTCTTTGTGGGGGAGACTTTGTGACCCCAAAGCCAGGATCCAACACTCCTCTGCAACTTGTGACCCCAATTTGTGCCAGCAGAGCAACTCTTTCCCCTCTGGGAAGGGCATTAAAAGCACCAAACAGGCAGAGTAGAGCTGTCAGGAGGCTTTGGTGGCTCCCCCACCTGTGAAAATTGCTGTAAAATATTTACGGCAAAACCCTAGGAACACACATGGCTGGAAATGAGGAGTCTAAAAATAAACCAGCCAGGGAAAAAAGAGAGATGCAGGCTTCCTTCAGAGGCAATTGGAAAGAAAATTGAAGTAGCGTAACTGCCTCTAAATATAGAACACAATTATGGGAATCAAGGAGCTCAAAAAAATCATCACAAAGTATCCTGAGGCTGCCATGGCTCAGAGCTATTGGTGTCTCAGCAGATGCAGAACATCACAGAGCCCTGCAAAGCATGGAGCAGGGAGATATCCCCCTGTGCAGGGCAAACCCACAGCTCCTCTCCAAGGCACCCAGAGAGATTCCTGGTGGGGATCAGCTGCAGGGAGCACACCCTGAGGTGTGGCCACGTGGTTGTTCTGCATGCCAGGGAGACCCAAGAGCTTCTTGTAATGCAGATGCTGCTATGCCAGCCCTGGGGGGACTTCTCCATGAGTGGAGCTCACAGATCCCAGGAGAGCCAGGTGGGGTGATAGGGATGCTTTGGGAAGCCAAAGGCACCCAATCTCTGTCCTCTGTGTGTCTGGTTTCCCAAGGGATCAGCCTTGATGAAGGGGGTCAGGTGTTCTCTGCCCATTCCTGTCCATCTCACCTTGCTCTGGGAGCCACTGGAGGAGCTGAGATGGACCAAAAGCCATGGGGAGCTGGGGCATGTCCCAAGAGTAACAGGAGAGAGGAGACCTACATTTCATCCAGCAAGATTTGGGGCTGCACAGAGTGGGGCATTAAGTGTCCAAAGGCAAATGTCACCCAAATCAGGACTTGACCCTACTTTTATCCCCAGGCCTAGTCGCCTAACACCTCCTTTGCACATTGGGCCCTGGCAGGAGAGCAGAATCCTTCAGCCTTCAACCTCCTGGGAAGTCAGTGTTGAGATGTCTTCATCCAGGGGGTGGAGTGCTGAGCCCTCTGGTCTGTCTGGAGGACATGCAGTGAATGTTTGGGGTGGCCTGTGACCCAGCTGGGTCAGCTCCAGGGCCATGGGCATCCTAAGGGGGTTGGAGCAGAAGAAGCCCAGGCTGTGGGTGTGCTTAGCCTGGCCTCCAGCATGGGCAGCACTGTGAGGGCTGGGGAGGTCTCTCACAGCTCCGGGCATTCAAAAAATCATAGAATGATTTGGGTTGGAAGGGACTTTAAAAATCATCTAGTTCCAACCAGCTCAGTTAGTTCCAACCTATCCATTTCAATAGGGTCGACTCAGTGTAACAGATCCCTCTCGTTCAAGTGAGTCCAGCTGGGACTTTTGGATACCTGTTCATGTCACTGAGCAGGAACAGGGGAGTGAGTTCTGAGCTGGGTGGAGCTGTGGGTGTCACCTCAGGGACTGTGCTCCTGTGACCACACCACACTGTCAGTGAGCCCTGCCTGGGGACAGCCAGAGACAGATTTCCCATGGAGGAGCTGAATGAGGGACCTCTTTTGTGGATGGGTCAGTGCTGCATGGCAGCACAGCGCTGGCAGGGCTGGACACAACACATCTCCACCCTCCAGAAGTCACTGAAACAGGTGCCAGGTCACAGCACATGCCAAACACCCTGACATCTCTTGGCACAACTGGAAACTTCTGTGGTTCAAGTGAAGGAAAATCTCCTGATCTGCAGTTGGGGGAGGAATGGAATGCCCTCAGAGATGTGTGGGTAGCATTCACTCACCTCAGTGAGCCTCTACTCCTGAGCCCTGCAGGGAAGGTCAAATGTCCATGCCAGGTAGAAAAACACCCACCTATGAGTCATTATGGGCATAAAGATATTTGTTGACCCAGAGCATCACTCATATGAGGGAAGGATGAGGGAGTTGGAACTGTCCAGCCTGGAGAGGAGAAGGCACAGGGGGCCTTATCCATGTGTAGAAATATCCAGTGGATGGAGTGAAAAAGAGGGAGCTGGGCTCTTCTCAGCAGTGTTCAGGACACGAGGCAATGGGCCTAAAAGAGTAAATGAGGCACAGGGCCCAAAATAGTAAATGAGGCACAGGGCCCAAATTAAAAATTAGTAAATCCAGTCAATACAAGAAGACAAATTTTTGCTTTCAGAGGGACCAAATACTGGCAGAGGTTACCCAAAGAAGTTGTGGTCCTGCCATCCCTGAAGACACTCAAACCCTGACTGGGCACAGGCCTGAGCAGCTGACTCTGGGTGAGCTGGTGGAGCAGGAAATGTGGAAGAAGTCTCTTCCAACCTCAACCAGTCTGTGATTTTGTGTATGGTGCCTGTCACAGCTCCCCATTTGCCCCAAAAAGGGCCTGAGATTAATGCAGCCCACAGATTGTTATTTCTTATTTTATTTATAATATAAAAAATGTTCAAGTGTTAAACAGTCAAGAGTTCTGACATTCAGACAATCCAGAGCAAACTTTGACAATCATCTTATGACAAATTAGCAGAGTTTTCTATCTGACCCCATCATGGGTGAGGAATAGAGGGTTTAGTTACTTTATTGCTAAAAGTTAAATGAAATAATACACTGTCAATTGTTGTATTATCTTCTCAGTCACAGCTTCACCATGCATCCAATCTACAGTATCTGAAATGCAAAGGACATGCAGAAGTAAAAATATAAAAAGAAAAAAGTCAGGCTACAATGTAAACAGGTTTGCTGCAGAGAACTGAGGAGAGGGGGCACTTCCACGGGGGATGCTCTGCCGCCTGGACACGCAGGACTGTCTCTTTGCGCCACAGAGCCGATGGCCAGAGCTGCTCCGAGTTTGGGGACGCGACGTCCGTCATCGATGGCAGGACGTGACGGTGACAACTGTCTTTACAATACGTGGCACGGCCGTACGGGAGAATCCGCTGGCTGGGCTGGCCCTACCCGCCCCAGGCAGGGGCGATGAGCGGAGCCCAAAGCGCTCGGGGTCCAGCTGGCCCAGGGCAGCACGGCCTGGCTCCGTGTCTGAGTGACACGTGGCCGTGTGGCCATGGGACCCCCCTGTGGGTGTCCCCAGCACCCGGCCAAGGGTGTCACGCAGGACACCGCAGCTCCAGCAGCCCCACAGCGCCATGGCCAGCGCCACACGCCGAGGGGACGCCGCGCCAGCACGGTGGTGGGGCGGCCATGTGGCCATGGCACCGCGGCTGAACGGAGCCACCGCGCAGGGCCGGGCCAGGGCCGGCTCAGCGACCCGGATTCAAGGGTACGGGACAGGTGTGACCCACCGTGGTCACAGGGGTGTCTGCCTGGCTTCACTACAAACCTGTGCCAACCCCACTCCAGACCCACCGGTGAGATGGCCAAAGGTTGAGAGCTATATTGTAAGGGCTGCTGCTGCTGCGTGATTTCATTTTCTCTTCCTACCTGTGTGGCAAAAGAAACGTTATTTCTGCATTTCAGCACAGTGCTGTTGGGTTTCTTTTCCTCCTGATTTAAGCGAAAATACAAGTAGTTTACAGGGCACGACAGATCCTCATTAGACATGATAATGGAAATGCTCCCACTCATGTCCTTAATGTGTGTTTAAACAATACTTTAAAGAATAAGATCATTAATAGCAGGGTACGGGACAAAGTGGCAAGGCTGATTTCTTCCAACAGAAAAGCGCCCTTGTGACAGGTTTTCTCCCAAACAAAAATCTATGACCTTAAAAATGCTACTGAAACAGAATCCTCGGCATGAATCCCAGCACTAGCATACAGCAAAAGGCACCACGATAGTTTTGTTTTCTATTTTTAAGTAGTCAAAAATTGGCCCACTTTTTTTTTTTACTTTATTGTTTGTTTTCTTTTCTTCTTCTTTTTTTTTTTTTTTTTTTTTAACTTTTTTTTTTCTCGGAAGCTGTAAATCAAGACATTACATATAAATAGAGATTCCCTATAAAAAGTCATTGTCGTTAGCTATTATAAGACAACTTCGCTAAAATGAAAATAAAACATTTTTTATTCGTTATATTTTTTTTTTGTTTGTGTGGTTTTTTTTTTTTCCCCCTCTTTTATATAAAATAAAAATATTTATTTTTTTTTTCCGGTTTTTCTGTTTCGTTTCGCTCTGCGTGGTTTTCCGCCTCGCCTCGGCCTCCTCCATGCGGGTGACGGGAGCGCGGGAGGCGCCTAGAGAAGTCGGGGTCCGCTTTGGCGCCACGTCGCCAGGCTGCCGCGGCCGCCATCGCCGTGCGCGCCCGTGCCAGCGGCACGAGTGGTGAGTCCGGCTGTCGCCCGGCCGCTGCAGCGGCGGCGACTCGGCGTGCGCCGCCTCATTGTTCTGAGTGCTTAGGAACGGCGTGCTCTCGGCCACCAGCTCCTCGTCAGACTCGCTGTAAGAGGCGCTGCTCAAGGAGAAGGAGTCCCGGACGGCTCTGGCTCTGTGAGGGATGTGCCCGTTCAGTTTGGATTTTTTCCACCGCCTGTTGCTGCTGGCTGTTTTCTTTGGCTGCTCTAGCGCTGTGACGTACTCCTGCGTCGTCTCGTACTCGTCGTCCTCTGTGATGCGGAAGGGGCTGGAGGGCAGGCTCCCCATGCTGTCGTTTAGGTAGGTCTTCCTTTGGTAGTAGCTGTCGTACCTCTGCGTGTCCTGGAAGGGGAGCTGGTACCGCCGCAGGAGGGGCTGCTGCTCCTCCACGCGGAAGCTGATGGGGGCCGCCGGCGGCAGGGACACGGCGTGCGCCGAGTTCGGGGAGGTGATCTCGAAGGTGGGCACCTGCGTGGTCATCGAGTAGTGGAAGTCAACGGGCGACAGGCGTGCTGGTGTGGTCAGGGCCGACACGTACCTGGAAAAGCAACAGCTCTGTTTGGACACCGAAAACCACCAGGCGAGCCCGCGCTTTGCTGAACACCCAGCCCACGGACCCATGAGGCCTCCAGTGAACCTGCTCGTGGAGGTTCTCCTGAGGAATCAGGTGGAGGGATCTTGCCCTGCTGTGCCAAGGGAGGATGAGCTGCTGGCTTCAATGAGCAGCATGTGCTGAGCATCCCCTGAACTGCTTTTCCCGAGGAACTCGGTGCACAGTTCCCGCTCTGCATTGCTGCAAGCCCTGCAGCATCTCCCAGCAGGCTGAGTCACAGCTTCACTGCCTCTCATCTGCCTGACAGCTGCTTTCTGCTCCCTCCGGAGCTGCCAGGCTTGTCTCTGAGGAAGGCCCCTGGAATTCCCTCTCCCTGCTCAGGCCGCAGATGAGGAAACCCTGGGCATTGCTTTCTCTGACTTAGTACAAATCTCATGTCTCAAAAAAACATCTACCGCTTTCATCTACTCTAGTGACAACATCAGTGTGGTCACTCAGGTCTGGTCTAGCCCCTCTCCAAACAGCCCTCCCTTCAGCACCACCTCTTTCTAACGAGCAGATCTTATTTACTCTTGATATTCTCAGTGGTGTCTCAGCCCAATTCCACTTGCCCAGGCTCTCTCACTCGTCCAGGGCCTTATTACCCTTGTGTTTTGTGATGTATGAGATCTCCATAAGAGCTGGGTCAGTCTGCCTGAATGGACCAGAGACAGGAAAGAAAACAGGAGGTGCTGCCTTTCTCCTCTGCCCCATGGACAAGTTCCACTGGCTTGAAGGGTAACTGCTCAAGAAGGGCCATGTGGCCACCAAGAGTCACTCATGGCTACCTGCAAATGGCTGGAGCAAGGGTGGAGATGTACCCCTGCTCCATAAGGAACCAGACTGGGAAGAGGACAACTGTTAGTGCTGCTGCTGGTGTCTCAGCTCTGCAGCTGTGTTCCTTGAAGGCTGGGTCCTACCGAGTCCTGTCCCTGTGCCCACATGCAGCAGCCTCTCCCCTGGCCATCCAGACTGTGCTGAGCACAGACACTTTTTCCCCAAGCACCTGAAGGCCACACCCTGCTTGGCAGCCCACCAAGGTGCCCAGGGTGGTCTCCCAGACAGTTTTTCTCTACCCCCTGCTGACTGCAGCCAGGCACATTCTGCTCCTGTCATCCCTGTGCTCCAAACGTACATTTGGGTGCCACCAGGGTGCAGAGCTGGCTGCTGCCCTGGCCAGAGTGGCCTCCTGGTGGAATTGGCTCCCTCTGGCAGGACCAGGGCTGGAGTTTCCCCAATTTCACCACAGCACCGCCGCTCTGGGGCTGGCAAAGGCAAACATTTCGGGGCTTGGCACAGAGGCATGGCTTGCCCCTGCTGTGCTGTGGAGGCGCCGAGGGCAGGCTCTGACCTCTCGCTGTGGGGCGAGTCCCGCAGGGAATCCACCGAGTCGCGGTACTGCGTCGTGGGCCGGCGCTGCTCCTCGATGCAGAAGGTGGCCCCGCGGCGCGCCCGCGCCTCCACGCACGCAGGGCTGTTGCATTTACTGGTTCCCACCGAGGACAGCATGATCCCAGACTGGGAATCTGAAGTCAGGCTCTCTGTTCGCTCCAAGCTCCAGGTGTGGCTTTCATGTCTGTGGAGCAAAGCCCATGTGGACAGTGAGCAAGGAATCCCCTCCCAGCTCTTCTCCAAAGACACAGGCGCTGCTTATGCAGGGCTCTGCACCCCTGCACTAGTGTCCCCCTCCTCTCTCTCTCTCATTAGGATACATCTGAGATGTTCAGATTCCCAGCCCTACCTTTGATTTGCCTTTCTTTGGCTCCTTCTTGGAGATGCCATTAGAGGACAAAGAAAGCAAACCAGTGCCATAGCAGGTATTTATCCCACCAGGAATAAATGGCTGGAAGCAGGATGGGACAGCCTCTGGAGGGAGGCCAGGGCAATTCTGCTTTATGCTTGCAAAGTGTTCTGGGTGTGGAACAACACATTGGCTATGCCAAGGCAAGTCAGCCAAGTTCCTTCAAATGTGTCACCTGTGCTGCCAAGTGACAGCCCCTTTGGAATCACTACCAGAGGGGAGCCAGAAGAAGCCACTCAAAATTAGCAGAGTGAAGTCTACCAAAGATTTTGGCAGCAAAACCCCTTCAAGGTGCTAGACAAAGACCATGTGCTGAGCAGCTGGAGCCCCACCAGCCCCAGTCTTGGTGCAAGGAGGACATCCCACAAGGACTGACTGGAGATGCACAGGGCTACCTGCACACTGGGGTCCCACCAGTGCCACAGCCACAGTGCTGACTCCCACCATTGCAGAAATCCATTTGAGCAACCCCTCTGAACTCCCAAACTGCACCAGATGGAGCTGTGTGGGAGGAGGATTTTGGGTGGGAGTTTACAGAGGAGAGCAGCCCTCATTAAGATTTCCAAGAACTCGTTAATTATTGATGGCTCCAGGCACATGCTCATTTATAACTTCAAACAGTGTCCTCATTAGAGGTGCTGATGGAGTAAAATGGAGCCTGATTATGCCAGTAGTTTGCCTCTGGCATGACTTCAAGAAGCACCTGCTTGCTGCACTTGACTCAGGAAAATGAGGTGGCAGGTAGCCAGGACCAGAGGCTACCCAAGGTAGGTTCCTCCCTACAGCTGTCATGAGCTAATGCTGCCCTCCAGACACACCTTTGTGTCTTCAGAAGGTGCCCAGAGTTGGCCCAGGCCTTTGAAGTGAGCACGGAAGGCCAGCAAGGTGCAGCTCTGCAGGCACAGGAGCCACTGTGCACCTGGCTCAAGCTTGCACACACCTAGCCAGAGCTGGGCTGAAGAGTATGAATGCAAAAAAACCTGGCAAATGTATCCTCTAGCTCACGAGGAGTGGGATTTCCCTGAAAAAAGGAGTCATTCCCAGCCCATCAAGTCATTCCTGGCTCCTCTCTACTTGCTGGAGGTATAGCCAGAAGAATCTGGGGAGGAATTCACCTGAAAATCCAATTTCAACATCTGAAGTTGATCTTGCCCGTTGCAACTGAGAGTACTTGCTCAACCCTGAGGAATGCCTAAGGAAACCTGCCTGGAGCCATCTGTGAGCTTCAGCTGAAAACCAGCTGCATTTCTGGATGAATGGAGACAACCCCATCAGGCTAATGAAGGACATGAGGAAGTCACATATCAAAGACAAGTGATTTCCAAGGAAAACCCCTGTCACTTACTGGAAGAAGCACAAGAGCTGTCTAAGAGGAAGAACTGGAACTCAAACTCAAAACAGCACAGGACTTTCTTTAGAGCATTTGAAAGACTTTTCTGGACATCATAAAAATAGAGAGGTCCATCTGCAATTTAAATGTTCTCAAAAACCTTGAGAAGATTCAGGTTCCAAGCCACAGTGTTCTTCACTCAATGGTTATTTTGAAATGGAAACAGAAAGTATGTCTCATCCTTTGTCACAAAGCATTATTGGTACTTTCCAGCTAGACCAAGTTTTCCAAAAAGCTTTAAAATGACTTCCAGTGAAAATGGAGCCACCACCTGAGGTTGAGGTTGATAAATTTCGCAGGAGCATTTTCCTTCTGGTCAAAACCTGTGAGTAACTTCCAAGTCAGACCTTGACTCTGAGGAACCAATCAAAACATTTGCTGATATTTTGTGTACTTTGTCTCCCACAAGGCAAATACGTTCTAAATATGAAACACACAACCTGTGTGTGCTTAATGAAGTATTTCAGATGTCCACTGTGGCTGCAAACAAAACCTTTCCTTCACACACCCCCCCCAATCTGGGTCTGTGCAAAGCATGGAAGCACAGGTTCATTTCCTCCTGTTTTCCAGCTGTGTCAGTGCTGCAGGATCCTGCTGGCATTTCCCTGCAGGTCAAGGAACACACTTTTCCCCACCTCTCACTAACCAGCTGTGCCTGCAAAGTCCTGCAGTGTAGGCATGGCCTGTATCCCACTACAGAGCCAAATATCAAGTGAAAGCAGGAAGGGAGGTGAAAGGAAAATCTCACAGCATCCTACGGCAATTAGCAGGAGAAAGGTCCAGAGAAAATGGTATACATCACCTCTGGCTGGATGTTGGAGTGGCTGTGGAGCAGTGATGAGATGGGGAGCAGGAGTGACTTCCTGAAAAGGTTGTCGTTGTTTCCCTTCGGATCACGTGCTCGGTGACAGAAACATTCTTAGAGATATACTGCAAGATAGGAAGAACCACACAGATCAGCCACCAGTCTGTGAATGCTGCCAAAGAAAAATTTAGCTGGCCTGATTATTTCTGGCGAAATCAGGTGAGGATTGAGTGAACCCAGAAGCTTCCCACCCCACAGGAAGAGATAAGGAGGGTGGAGGCTTTTCTCTGCCCCTTCACAGGGATTGCAAAAGAGCTTGGAGAGCTAAGGGATTTCCCAGAGGACAGTGGTACCATGTGTAGCTACTGAGCAGAGACACATCTCTGCCCACAGCTGGTTACACCTGACCAGGTACCAGCAAAAAAAGAAATCTGTCAGAGATGTGAGCCCTACAGAAACACCAGATGTGATCCAAATATTTATGCTGAGATATTCCTTCATCTAACAACCAGTCCTGCTTCTCACAGGGGCACTAAGCTCTCTGAGAGAGTCAGTACCATGGGGCTGGGGGCTATAGTTCTTAGAATTCCCCTTCCCTCTTCCTTCATGGTTGGGATCCAGCCGAGCTAAACGTTAATATCCTAAGGCTGACACAACAGACCTTGCAGCTGATTTATTGGACTAATTTCTAACAGTTTGTGGGGTTTTTTGGCTCTGCCTCCTCTTCCCTTTTTCTGACCCTTTTCAAGGCCTTGGCCCACCAAGGCACTTATGCCCATTGATGGCCCTATTGAGTTCATAGGGTTTAATGGGAATCTTGTACAACTGAAGTCATGAGAGTGCTGGATGCTGTCCTAAAGACACTTAGATTGTTCTCATTGGTGTGACAGGGGCATCCCACCAGGACTTGTCACCTTGCCCAGGACAGAAGCCCAGGCATGGGCAGGTGGGCTGATGGACAGCTGACCACATCACCATGACGTGCTTCACCACGGTGGCTCTGGCCATTGCTGCACATTTGTCATCCTGCAAAGTGGGACTTGACAGGATAGATGATAAACAGGAAACATTGGGAACATCTCTCCTAGTGGAAATCAGGGTCACACTTGATTAATCAAAACAAATTGACTATCTCAAATGCCTGAATCTCATCCTGCACTTCAAAGCAAAATCACATTTCCCTTCAGATGTTGCTTTTGGAAATGTTTCTATGCAGAATCCTTCTTTTTGCTCAAGTTTGTTTGTGCTTTACTCCTCACACACAAGCACACAGGTGTGTAAGGATACACATCCACGTCAAACCCCTGGCAGAAAACAGCCCCTCAGCAGCATGCAGGGAGATGGAGGCAAAGGGTCTTACATCAGCCATTTGGATTTCCTCAGGATCCAAACGTGGATGGCTTGGCCCGTTGGCAAGGCTCCGGTTCTGGTGAGCAGGACACATGTTCTGCCGCAAGTGGTTATGCATTTGTTTTCTTTGTTTCCTTTAGAACAGAAAAAAATCTGTTAGGAACACTTCTGTCTGCCCCCAGAGATTAAAGAGAAGGCAAGTCTTGGACATGTGAATGTTCCAGTGGTTGCAGAAAGTTGCAAACAACACGAAATGAGGCATTAGACACTTAATGCCTCCTACTGCTTTTACAAACAAAAGGTCAACTTTTCTTCTCGTGGACAATTTGGGAAGTTGGGTCCAGGGTCCCCTTTCCAAGACAAGGCCCAGCACAATGTAGCAGAGCCAGCTGGCAGTGGAGGAGAAAAATGGGGAGAGGAAAAGGGGAAATGAGTCCTGACTTGGCCTTTGTGACAAAGCACTTGACCTGTCCTGCATGAGGGACCAAGGGGCAAAGCCATGGTGGGACATGTGCTCCACAAGACCCACTGAGTCCCAGGGGCACCCTCAGCTGAGGTGCAGGCTGAGTAGGGAGA
Organism: Muscicapa striata striata; assembly: GCA_030060385.1. Lineage (NCBI taxonomy): Eukaryota > Metazoa > Chordata > Aves > Passeriformes > Muscicapidae > Muscicapa > Muscicapa striata. The sequence continues at coordinate 4,204,834 of JAREIS010000050.1, read as the reverse complement.
AAAGTGCTGTCCAGGCAGAGAAGACTGACCATAAGAGAGGTTCCCAAGTCTCCTGTTCCTTTAGGATTGCTCTGAAAGTCCCTGCAATGTGCATAGCTGAGCTCACAGCTCCTGCACAACAGCCCAGTGTGCTTCTGCTGGCAGAAGCTGAGCTGCTGCCTTGGGGGCCTGCTTTTCCCTGTAACACAGCATCACCTGGCTGGGCAAATGATGCTGTTCCAGGGCACAAGCAAATGGTGCCAGGAAAACATCCTATTCAGACACAGTCTGGTGGACAGCTTCACTGGCCTCCTGCAGGAGACCTTCCTGGGAGTACTACAGCACATCATCTCCCAAAAATAGCATTTGGTTGAAAAGAATTGGAGTGTGGAATGTGAACTCTGCCACTCACTAACCTGTGGCCAGTTCTTGCCTGTCAGCCCCCATACTCACTTGGTTTTACAGTAAGCTACCACACAGACGATGCCCACCACAAGCAAGGCAACACAGATTCCTGTGATGGTTAAAACCCTCTTCTGGTAGAGCTCCTCTGCTTCTGCAAATGGAGAGAAAGGAACCAGTTACTGATGGGCTCCAGCAGCAGGGCTGTGTCTGGCTGCACAGGAGCCAGCACTGCATGGGGGTGAGACAGAGGACAGGGCTCGGGCAGACCTACAATGCACTGCCTGCCTGATGGCTGCCCCACACTTAGCCCAGCTGCCCCAACCTTCCTCACCCCTCAAAAGACTATTTTTGTCTCCCTGCACCTTTGCCCTCTCTCCCTGGGTGGCTCACCCCTTCTGCACTCACCCTTCTTTTCTGCACCTTCCCTTCTTTTCCCACAGTGACGAATAAAAGCCCCACAACTCTCCTCTCCCTGCCAGCAGATGCTCCCTTTCTGGTGCCTAGATCACCTAGCACTGGAGCATCCCCACTCCCCAGAGCACACACGCCCTGTATCCCTGATCCCAGGCTCTGCTCTGCCCCTGTATCCCTGATCCCAGGCTCTGCTCTGCCCCCTGTATCCCTGATCCCAGGCTCTGCTCTGCCCCCTGTATCCCTGATCCCAGGCTCTGCTCTGCCCGGCTCAGGATGCCTCTGCCAGCACCTGCACACCCTGGAGCAGGGTGGTGTGGGAGAACCACCCAGCAAAAAGCCCCAAAGCATGTAGGTGCTGAAAGGGACATCCTGGAACAGTCAAAAAGCAGCATGAGGATGGAGAAGTGAGAACGTGTCAGGCAAAGAAAAGGGAGGGGAGTGATTGAAGTACAGGAACCAGCAATGGATTTTTAATGAAACCCTAGGATTCATGCCATTGCATCAGGTAGCTCAGAGGCACACACCAAATGCAAGCAGCTTGCTGCTGCCCCTGTCAAATACCACCAAGTGTCATGGGCTACCTTTCAAACCAGAAGAGCCAGTCATTTGCATCAAAACCCAGACCATGCTGGAAGTGAGGTGATTGATTCCCATCACCCAAAGCTCCCAGAAAGTGCCTGGATCTTGTTTGCACTGCACCTAGGCAGCAACACCATGGCAAGGACACCTTTTCCTCTGTGGCTACACCAGGGCAGATGTGACATCCAGCAACTTTCACCAAGAGGCAATTTGGTTCTCCAGCTGGATGACTGAGAGAAGGATTCAGTGCAGAGCTGCATGAGTGTTTCAGTTCAGCAGCTATGAACAAAGTGCTCATGCCCCCACACTATGTGTTAAAGCTATTGGGGTTTGTGCCTTCTTTAATATTCATTGAATTTATTTTTCCATCTAGATTAGGCAATAAAAGCCATGCCATGCTCAGTATGCCTCACCACACCACTCAAAATACCTTGAACAGATCATGTGATACCTCCTGTGCCACCAAACACTCAAATACAAAACCAGAAGGGAAATAAGTCAGGTCCCAGAAACCCCTGTGACTGGACTTTAGCAAAAAAAAAAAAAAAAAAAAAAAAAAAAAAAAAGTGAGTGGGAAGCAATGAAATATTCCAGACAACTGGAATAGACAACATTTTCAGCTTGCCATTCTAAGTTGAAAAAAGCATCTCTGGAGGGAAAAAAAAAAAAAAGTGCTAGGAAAAATGGATATCTCTTTCTAAACTCTCAAAATGGGAACAGAGAAAGGTTTGGTAAACAAGGGCTGGCAAGAAAGACAACCCTGGCATGAAGATGCAAAATGTAATAAACAAAGCTTTCTTGTGGTTTGTTTTTTTTTTCCCTACAAGGAGCCAGGTGGGGCTGGAGTGGGAGAAGAGCCCACTCTGGGGTGAAACTCCTCCTTCAGTGACATGTTTCTTTCATATGGGTGTCTTACTCCAGGCATCAGCAACCATGGCAGACACGTTTTCTTGCTCTTGCACATCTTTGGGACCTGCATTACAGATGTACAGCTCTCTCCTTCAGACAGAAGTTTCAGAGATTTTATATGAATTAGGAAAATCCAGTTGGGATCACATCCTGGCTATGGATGGCACTGGGCAAGAATTTTGCTGCTACCCAGCAAAAACCACTTTAACAAAAAAACCCAAAAAACAAAAAACAAAACAAACAAAAAAAAAAAGCACTAGAGGGGAGGTCAGTTTTCAGCACAGACTCATCCATCAAGCCAGTTTTTCAAAAAATTTTTCAATAGCAATGCTTTTTGCTACAAAGACTTTTCTTCCCTAAGCATAAATCATTTCCTTTGAATCATGGAGGAGGAAGAAAGAGCAAAGACATTAAAACTAGGTGGGGGGAAGGTGTTTGGTTTTTTTGTTGTTTATTTGGGGTTTTGTTTTTGTTTATTTGTCTGAGTTTTTTTACCTATAACAGAACAAAATTCCTTGGCCAAGGCTCAAATGCCAGCCTTTGTTCTGGTGATCATGTCAGTATGGAACCCTGACTCTGGTGTGTCTGACTGTCCTGAACCTTCCCCTGAACTGCACAGGGGATGTTTCAGCTCATCAGAAATGCAGATTTGGCCTCTCTGTCTCGAGCTGACAGTTCTGCTACGTGAAGCAGTGAAGTGTGAGGCCGTGCATCACTGCTGCAAACTAAAAATTGAATGACCTGCTGATAGTAATTTAGCTTGGCTCCCACCATCTCATTAAAGCTGATGCTCAGTAACATCTTCACATTGCACAAAACCATCTCAGCAACAACAACAAAAAGGAAATAAGAGAGTGCACGCTGCAATGCTGTATTTGAGCAGGTAAATCCCAGAGCAGGACTGGTCCATTTGTGTCTCTATGCTCTACAAACACCAAATCCTCATCAGCAGCATCACTTTTACAGCAGCAAACACTATGAACAAACCATATGGTGCCACACAGAGCCACAGTCCAGCCATGGTGTCACAGCAACGCATGACAGGGACAGACAAATGACAGAGGAGAGACACTGCAGACTGGGAACAGGATGTGTGCTGTGATGACATTGAGAATGGGTGAGGAAAAGGACAAAAGGTCAACAAAAAAGGGATGTCAAAAATCCTCAATTTTAAAGTTTGCTCAAGTGTATTTGCATTAGCAGCACCACTTTCTCTGAATCACCCTATTAATATTAAAATGAATTTTATAAATAAACACATCTATTAAAATTCACATGTTTTCTGCATCAGGGGGATGCACACCAGTCCTGGGGGATGAGGTATGCAAAAACTAGAGGAGATACATTTCTGCAGCTTCAGTTAGTGAATGTCCATCCACCTCAGGGACCTCAGGAGGCAATTTAGGATCCACAGCTGGAAGACTGGTGTCCCCATACCTCCAGCAAAGGGAATTGAAGCATCTTCATGTGAAGATCTGCTCTGGTTGACACTGCCAGGCCAATGCTTTTAGGTTAAGTGATCAGCCATAGAATCATCACAGAATCCTTGGATGGTTTGGGGTGGAAGGGACCTTAAAGCTCCTCTTTCCATCCCCCCTGCCATGGGCAGGGGCACCTTCCACTATCCCAGGCTGTTCAATCTCTCTGCTCCCTCCTGACCAGCCCTCCCTGCTCTTGGCTTGTACACTCCAGGGGAAAATGGCCTCCAGGATTGGATTTCCCAAGCTTATTCAAAGGATAACTTGATATATATCTAAAACCAGACTGAGGAGAATGGAAAGAAAAATAATATGATTATGAGCAACTGGGCAGGAGCAGGTAAATGCCCAAAGGGAATATTTTATATTTAACCTACTGCAGTGTTTTCCCAAACTTGCCACTGGGGTGCTCAGCATTACACCCTCTACTCTTATGGGTAACCACTGACTGGCCTGGGATTGTTTTCTAGGCTAATTTGTCTCATGCCATCTTCCTTGGAACAATTTCATCCTGCTCAAGAGCCAAAACGAGCTGCTCAATTTCGGGAGGAGGAATGGCAAAGCTCATCCTGACCCTTTGCAGGATCTGCTGGAGGTGAGTGTGCCTGGGATGGCAATTTCTACAACAGCCCTGATATTTCTAGAACTTGTCTTCCCATTCCTGGAATCCCTGCCCATTCCCAAGCAGTGCCTGCTGGACACCTTTTGGATGGACACAGGAATCCAGGTTTCCAGTTAAATACACAAAAGCATGCTGAATGGAGATGTATGGCAATTGTAACATCCCAGTCATGCCACACACACCACACTGCTGCTTGGAACAAAGAAAAAAGTGCTGCTAAAAATACACGTGCATTTTTCTAGGTTTACATTTAGAATTTGTGATTTGCTTTGTTTTGGTTGTTGTTTTGTTTTTTGTCTTGTTCTGTTTTGTTTTGTTTTTCAATCCAAACAACTATCTTGGTGCCAGGGAAGAGAACAGAACAGCTGATTTTTTAATCATCCCATTAAAGCCATAAATATAATGTTGGAAGCTCTTAATGGCTTCTGATTAATAAATGAATGGTTGTTCCATACCCTTTAATTCAAATCCAAGATGCTCTGCCAATGCAGAAAGAAGACAAGGAAGAGAAAGAGAAAAAGAAAAACAGGTCTGTCAGAGAACTCTAAAATACAAACACACACACTGTGCAGTTACAGCAGGTTAGCTTTTGGTAGGCTCAGCAGCACTCACACAGAGACACTGTATGCTTCAGAGCATTTCAAACCCCCACCACAGCTCACATGTTATGCAAAGAAAGACCCAAACAAATTGCAGTGGAAGTTAATTATGAATTCTTTCAGTTAATTATGAATTCTTTTGAGATGAGCCATGTTTGTTAGTACCTGATATGGAATTCACTGTTTAGGCAGGGAAAAAAAAAAAAAAAGAAATAGGAAAGGTACACTTGTTCTGAAACAACTCCTGGCAGGTCAAAACACATAGAGACTGCATGAGCCTGGTAAAAACCATTCATCCTCTTTGCACAGGGCAAATCTGCCCTGGCTGGTCCCCACGCCCTGGTGTGCCTGGGGGCTGTGCTGCAGAGAGGAGTGCTGGGCACAGGGCACAGGGCACAGGGCACAGGGCACAGGAGTGTGGGCTCCTGCTGGCCTGGGGCTTGCCCCCAGCCCCAGCCCTGGCCCAGGGGCACAGCAGCCCTGGCACAGCCCCTCCAGCCCTGCCCTGCCAGCCCTGCCCTGAGCCACGGGCACTGCGAGGGATGAGCTGCCCAGGCAAGGCAATTGTGCAAATTGCACAATTCAGTGCAAAATTGCACTGAAAGCTGCCCTGTGGCCTTCCAAACTGCACTCCTGCCATGGCTCTGTGTTGTTTTAGTGTGCTGCTAAAAGTCCAAAAGGGAGCATGTGCTTTCAGATTCATATTCAGCACAAATAAGATTGCAGCTCACCTTGCAGTGACAGTGCTAAACACAGGAGTTTATCCAAGGAATCAACAGGTATCCTGAATTTTAGTAATTTTCCTGCTACAGACCTCACCTAAAGACAGCTTTTCTTACATAAACATGAAAGTTCTCCATACTTACCACCATACACAAAAGTGAGCTCTGCTGCTCCCAATCACCATACACACAAGATTATTTGCAGCTTGGAGATGTCCAGATTTATTTACTATATTTTCCATAGGAACTGCTTTTTGCTGCATAGAAATATTGGCTTTCTTTACAGTGCTGTGCAAAATTTAGGCAGGGTGGGGGGAATCAGCACTAATTGCTACAAAACATGGAAACACAAGTTCTAAAGCAGGTTCTTCTCTTCAAACCAGTGCTAATGTTTGGGGGGTTAGTAGGGGGAAGGTGGGGTTTTTAAAGATTTAGTATAATTTAAAGGCCACAAAACCTGGCTGCTGTCTGCTTCACTTTTCACATTTTGGTAAAAGGAAAAGCAAATACTACTGAGCATTTCACAGTAATTTTGGACACGTGGCAGTGACATGGACATCATGTGGTGGGCAGCAGAGAACTGGACAGAACATATTCATCCTAAACCACTTGGTTATCACATCCAGCCCTGACCTATTCCTACCATTGCACACACCTGTTTCCCCTGACACTGACAAATGCATGTAGAGATACCTCAAATTTCATCCATAAATATAAATCTAAATCTAAGCTGCTGGTCCATCTGCATACACAATTTTCTCCTTGTTCCAGGGTTTTCTGCAACATCTGCAGCTACAAATGGATGCAATTCAAAACATTTTCATGATTTTTTGCAAACTCAGAGATGCCTGTGAGAACAGAGGTGGTGGGCAGGACCTGAGGAGCTTAAGCCTTCCACTGTCCCTCTCATGTCAGAACTGCTGCTTCTTTTGCCTCCCCAGCTGCCTGGGAAACCTGTGCCAGTGTCTCATTACCATCACAGGGAAGAATTCCTTGCTAATATCCAATCTAAATCTGCTCTCTGGCAGTTTGAAGCCATTCCCCCTTGTTCTGTCACCCCAAGCCCTCTAAATCTTTCCATATTTCTTTTCTCTCCAGCTTCAACAGGACAAGCTCCATTGGAAGCAATTTATCCAGAGGCTACCATGCAAATAAACTGGAGTGAGACAGCCCTGAGCTGGCAGCTGTAGGCTGAGGAAATGGGCACAGCATTTTTCTCATAACCTTCATCATCATCATCCTTCTGTCTGCACTCCACACATCCTCCTTGGTCAGGGCAAGGGGCAGCCCTGAACTGCTGTGGCACTCCCCAGGCTAACTGAACTGGGGACATGAGGTTTTTTTGGAAAATCTCATTCCAAATGTGCCTCCTGAATCTTTCTGAAAATGCTTTTTCTCAGCATCAGACAAAAGACGAAGTCCTGCACTAACTTCATCTGCAGTGACTTTGTGACTATGATGTATTGTAGTTATTTTAAAAGATGAACAGACAAAAACATTTCATTTAAAGTATTCCTGTAGGAGTAACACCTCAAGCAAGATGACTCTGGCTGAACTGTAGATTTATAGGATGATTAAAAAGGATAAAAGCCTTAGCAAACAGCTGTGAAAACTGTGGCTGTGCTCACTTGGCCTTCAGTCTGCCCAAGAACGTCGATAAGATGTTTAGTTACTGCACATTATTCCCTCAAAATATGCTCTCTGGGACACAGAGCATGCTCCAGGGCAAGAAACAAAGTGGAGAATTGACATCTCAGGACTAGCAAGATAATAAATTGATGATAATTTTGTTGCAGATCAATTGCATTGACAGGAGCAGCACTTGCAGGACTCGGATTCAGGTTTTTCCCAGGGTGGACAGGGAGCAATGCAAGACAGGGGTCACAATGGGGACAGAGGACACTGTGCCTGTGTTGAGAGCTGGGTGACACCTGGGACCTCCAAGAACAGAAAGTTTGTAAATGTTCCACAAACTCCACAGCCATTCACCTCCTCCAGTACTGCAGCAATAAAACAAATTTGTTTGGCATCAAGAGTCCAAGCACATAACAACAGAGTATTCAAAATCTGCTGTGGATGAGCATGCAATTAACTTTAGGAGATCCCAAGGGTAACCTGTGCTGTGTCCTGGGGAGAGGGATAACCCTGCCATGCCAAACCACAAACACCCTGTAATTACCCAGCCACACCAGAGCACAGGCAGCACCCTGCAATTCAGTGGTCAGCAGTTACCCTGTCACTCAATGGAAGCTGCAGAACATCTGTGGAATTTAAAATGCTGCTAAATATTGGTTTGGGGGTCAGATGAGTGAGAGGTGGAAAAGGAAGCAGAAATTTACATAAAATAAAGAAGTAATCTTTGACTTATCACTTTTATATTGCAGTCACAGCAGGTAGGAAGCCACTGCTGAATAAGTGAGGTGAACAGAGAAGCTAAAACTCAGATCTAGACTCTCCCAGAAGAGCTTGGAGTGGAACATTTATCCCCCTGCTCACAAGGACACTTCACCTCAGACAGGAGGCAGGTTCCTGAGGCCACCAACACAGCCCTGGCCACAGCCTGGAGACTGCTGGGGGAAAGGGACCATCCCCCAGGAAAACAAGAAGCCTCTCACCCAATAAACCCACATTGCTCCATCATGGGTGTGGGAATAGGCTGGAGACAAAGCTGCTCTCCCAAGGGACACCTGAAAATCCTGCTCTGTCTTTCCAGTAGGAAGGCTCCAACTGCAAATTAAAATTCAATTTGTAAGGAAACCAAGAATTAAATATGGGGTAAAACCAGAGAATATGCTAGATGATATTGCATATGAATGTCAGCTCTGTTCTAGGGTGTTTACAGGCAGGCTACAGCCTGCAATTTTAATTGGATCACGAAGTAGAAAATGAAAATGTTTCACTAACCAAGATGAATAGTATGACATTTGTCCTCCAGATTGGTGATGATTATTTGTGGAGATGAATAAACAGCAAAGTTAAGATGAAGTTTCAGTTTCCACAGACAAGAGGGAAGCATAAATATAAAACTTTATCCCAATTTTCTAAATTGTTCCATAAATCACAAGTGGAAAGAATCCAAATGTGCAGACTTAGAAAACATATAAATGTTCCTGCTGACCACGTTTAACTTCCAGGATCTCAGCTGCACCAGGACTAAAACAGCTGCCAACATGTTTTACAAAACCTTTACAACCAGCCAGCCCAAAGCCTGGCAAGTTATTAGTAGATCTCCAGGAGGATTTAACAAAGATCTGAAAAGTTGTCTGTAGAAGAGAGAAGACAGAGGTAGATCTTGATCCCATGTAGAATGGGCATCTATGAAATACAGGCATCAGCACGGCTGATGAGAAAAGAGAGTTTCTTAGAAGGAAGGATGGTTTTGGACTTGGTTCTGTCTTCTGGGAAGAGTTGCAAGCCACAGCTGTGCCTGTGGAGCTGGACTGGGAGCTCTGCACTGGGTGAGCCTCCAGCACCCAGCAGAAGCTCTCAGAAAGGATTCCTGACTGTTTTGGATATTGCTGCATTCTTCATCAACCAGCAGAGAGGAAAATCTGGCTGCAGACGAAGGCTAAAAAGTCCATGGGTACCATTGCTGTGGATTCTTTCTGGCTGTGGAGCCAGAGTTTGAGCTGTTCTGCTCTCACTAATGCAGGGACAGACACCTGTGACCTGTGGCTCTGCAGGTACCTGTGCCACAGGGGCCACCTGACAGCTACAGCCACGAGTTTGTCTGTGGAGACACAGTCATGAGGACCTGGATGTGAAAAATGTTTCAGTAAGAGGATTTCATGACTCATCAGCCATGGGAATAACTCTCTCTGTTCTCATCTGCCAGGGCATTCCTCAGTTTCACACAGCAATTGCAGACAATCACTGTCCCCTTTGCTCACTGTCACTAATTCTCTGCAGTTTAAATTTCAACTGATTTAAATGTTGCTTTAATGTCCTTCTATAAGGTTTTCTTCTCACAGGTTAGTGGAAGCCTAAACAAAATCATCTCCTAACCTTGATCCATCAGCCTTATGTTTGGACAGAGTTGGGACAGACTGGGGGATCTCTGAGCTACTCCACTAATACAATTCCTAGTGAGTTTCTCTGCACCAGTCTGATAGAAAACAGCAACGGTGTGAGTGTGACATGGAAAAAAAAAAACCATCTGTAACATTTTCTATTACTTTTCAAGCAGTGGTGCATATATCCAGAAGGGCTGGCAGTAGGGACCTGCTCATATGGTTTGGAACAGCAACATAAAGAAATATCACATGTGAGAAAAGCTATCTAAATACACCTAATTTTCATCTTAATGGCTGCAGTGTTCTAGCAGGTGTTTTCAGCAATTAGAGAAAAACAAATCTCCAGATCTCCCTATCAAAGAGACAAAGACAGCCTGAACTCCTGGAGAACATGGGGAGCTTTACCTGAGCAAAATGTGAATAAGGGTCTAAACCAGAGAGGTAGGAAGCTGTTCCCAAAAGGAGGACACACAACATCTGGCATGATGCTGGGATGCTGGACCATGTCCATCTGTGGCTCAAATTCAGCAAAATATCTGCCATATCTTTTCAGAACAGCACCTTCAATTTAGCTCACTCTGCAGAGACTCCCACTCAGCCCTAGGATATACCTACTAAAACTCATTGTCATATTTAATATTCATATTAAAGAACCAGGAGAATCCAATCTAGGCCTGAAAACCTGAAATACCCCAAATACATTTAAAACAACACCAATATAGGTGTCCTTATTTAAGTATCTGTCAAATGCTGACAGTGTTCTCAGAACATGAATCAGGACAGAGCTATTTTATTTCCAGTGGAAATGCCTGAACCTCATTTTTAATCTGTTTCAGCTTTTGACCTGTCAGAGCCCATATGGGATGAAGCATTGAGTGAATTATGGAACATCAGCAACTTCTACTGTGCCCTAATTATTGATCAAAGTAGAAGGCAAGCATTTGCAGGGTCCACACTTGAGTGAAATGCTTCTCCTACTCAGAAAAACAGCAAGTTCAGTGTAAGCTTTTCTTCAGGGCTGCTGCTATCTATATTACCCAACTGTGACCTGAAAGTGAAAACAGCTCTAAACACATATGAATCATCTTCTTATATGAATTTTATCCAAGTTCAGACAGGTAGCCTGGATTGTTAATCTGTTTTTACCTTACTATGCTGTGGTTAAAGTAGACTTGAGGTAAGGACGTGACATGTGTCAGTTTTAAAGTTGGCATTATTCCTCCAACACGTGAATAAAATTAAACCTCAGTCCAATAAAAAGCTGGATTCTGCAAGCTGGGGGAAAAAACCACATGTCGTTTACTCCTGCCATTAATGCTCTCAAAAAGGCATTTTCCTGACATAAAACTCATTTTCACCCCTGTTTTGGTTTTGCAGCATGGCAGCAATAATGTCTAAGCCTGTTGGACACCACCTCATGAAACGTGCTTCAAATCAGCTCCATGGGGTGAGCACCCCACTGCTGGCTGCAGCAGGGCCCTGACACCCAGGGCTTCCAAGAGGGAAGGAAACCCTTTAGCATCAGGTGAAAGATCAAAATAGAACATTTTGGGTTGTCATTTTAAAAAGAGCTTGCTTGGATATTTGAGTCTGGCAGGATAAATCAATGGAGGTTTCAACTTCAGAAGCCAATTTGGAACAAAAGGCAATGTAAAAACATTGAGCTGTCCCCAGGGCCCCACAAAGTCCATTTGCATCTTGTTCTGTATGCTCCATGCAAGGGAGTCTAATTCCAGCACTTGCCAGCTATTAGCACGTGCTAATGAGACTCCTGCAATTGCCAGTTCAGGATGAGGACTGCAGGATTCCTCACAGAGCAGTGGGAGAAGGGTTCTGGCAATCAAGGAGCCATCCTAAAGAGGAGCTTCTCCTCTGGTTACCACTAATTAAAGCCTCCTTCTTGGCTCTTTTCAAAAAGCCTCTTTTTAAACCCACCATTTGTGGTGGGTCCATGCAGCCAGCCTGGAGGCAGGATGGGTTTCAGGGACAGTCACAGAAGGGTCACAGGGAGGGTCACAGGGAGGGTCACAGGGAGGGTCACAGGTTTCCTGCATCTCCTTTCAAGTCAGTCCTTACCCAGACCAGGATCCCACTGATGCTGGGACACCGACTGAATAATGACCCAGAAAAATTCTCCACCTTGACCACCATGAGCCAGTTATGTCTGTAAGTGAGACCTGCAGGAACTGGGAAATAGAAAACGGGAAGCACTAAGTGCAAAGGCTTTAGGGTGTTTAGACCCACCGAATGCTTTAAAGGATGGGTCACTGTAGGCTCAATCCCATAGGCTGTCCAACCACCTCAGAGAGACAGGAACAGCTCTGTGTGCAGGAGGAACATGGTCTGATGCCCATTTGGCAGATTTATCCTGTATCCTGCATGGCAGTGAGGTTTGGAAGCTCTGAGGCAGTGGCAGCCACCAGTGTGACCTCTGTGCCACAACTGTAAAGTGATTTCATTACAGTCACACCCTGGCTGTGATTTCCACCTTTGGTTCAAGGAGACTCACAACCCCCTGGTAGGAGTAGTGGGAAAATGCCCAAAACCTGCCCTGCACAGCACAGGGAAGATGGACATCTCCTGCCCTGCACAGGAAAAATGCCCAAATCCTGCCCTACCCACACAGGGGAAATGCCCAAATCCTGCCCTGCATGGCACAGGGAAAAGGCACATCTCCTGCCCTGCACAGCACAATCCATGTCAGCATAGCAATGCTGGCAGCCCCAGCTCCACACACAGCACAGGCTCATCTCTCACAGCACACCCACCACAGAAACTCGGGCCTGGTTTGCATTTTGCCTGAAAAGAGCAAGCAGCACCCAGCTCAGTCAGAAATGAGAGCAGAGCCCGTTCTAACAAACGGGGAGGTGACGAGCCCCAGTTCTCCTCTTGGACACATCACAGCTCCTCTTGGCACCAAGCAGAGCTGGGAGGCACAAGACAGAAGAGGGCTCTTGGAGAACAGAAGAACCTGCTTTAAGGACATGACACAGAGCTACCACAACAAGGAGAGAGAGAAGTAGAAAGAGACATACTGGAGAAGCTGACCATTGCGAAATGCTGACACCGGTCTCCTGTGAATTCGATCGGACACCTACCGGAAGAGAGAAAACCAGAAAGAGAGAAACAAGATAGCAAAATGACACCCGAACAGGCTGAAGTGAGGCCCCTTCTGATCCCTTCCACGGCTCCTGTCTCTCTGCTTTCAGCCTTCACCCTTACCTGCAGCCCTAAGCCCTACCCAAAGCTGACACCAAGAGCCATCCCTGACTAGACCACTCTACATCCACCGCTGTGCCCGGGAGGTTTTAAGTAGTGTGGTGCATTTTTTGTCTTCAAACATACTTTGCCCAGGATCTGGCATGTACAATCGCAAAGGCAGTTTCTCCAAACATCTCTGTCCGAAGAATCCATTTGGACATCTGGAGGGGAAAAGGGGAGAAATCACAGAACATGTCTGGCACAGTTTTTGAGGCTAAGGTCAGAAATAAAAAGTGCATTGTGATGAATGGAAAAAATAAAGGCTTTACATGCGCATTTACTCTTTGTTTTAACCAGGCACCTGCAACATCAGTGTTCCAGCTCTGGTTTAGGCCTGGGTCTTCAAGCAGGCAGCCAAACCCCTCCTGCTCTGCCTGCTCTGCCTGCTCTGCCTGCCTCCTTCCTTCTCACCTGCTAGAAGGAAGGCTGAGATGGGCTGGATGCTATTTTCAGAGGCTGCGTGGAGCCGCTCTGTAGATGGCAAGAGGCACCAAAAGCAGTGAGCAGCTGCTCAGGCGACAGCAAGCACTGGCTGTGGAAAGCATCTCCCTGCTGTGACCCCAGAAGTACCCAGGGGTGATCACAGGGTGGTTAGAGAGAAAGCACGTGCAGAGTCCCTGTGTTAACAGAGGAAGGGACAGAGAAGAAGGCTGAGCTGAAGGGGTCTCACATGCTGTCCAGTGAGGCTCTCTCAGGCTCCCGGCCTGGGTCACCTGTTGGGCTGAGATGTGCCAACTCATGGGCACCATCTGCACATTCACAGTGCTCAGGTGGCAGGGGAGGTGCCCTGCAGTCAAGGCCACCAGGCATTGCCACCAGCCCATGAGCAGCTCCCCAGAGCACTCCCCAGCTGAGCCAGGTTTGGGGAGCACAGGGCTTGGGGCAGGGGTGCAGCAGGAGCTGCAGAACCACCCAGGGCGAGCAGCAGCTGCAGCCTCTGCACTGCAGCTGCAGGTGAGCCTGGGAAGAGATGGGAGCCCAGCCTGCCATGGTCAAACACTTCTCCTCCCTCCTTCACTTCACAGCTTTTCTTCTGGATATTCCTTAGATAGTCTTGCACAGCATCCTAATTTTCTGGAAATCCCAGCTCTCACCTCCCTGTCCCACAGCTCCCTCCCTTCACAGCAGACCTCTCTTTCCTCTGAGCTTAAGAGGGCTTTGTCTTAATATCATTTTAGCATCTGTTCTCCAACTTCTTGTGAGCAGAGCTCAGGCTCTGCACCTGGTACACATCAAACCTTCCTTACTCTGAAATGCCACCCACAAGATCTCACTGTCCCACAGTGATCTGCAAGTGGACAATAAGGAAGGGACTGAAAGACACCTCAGTAAAACACAAATGAATCAGAGGCCAAGACTGATGTCAGTGGCTCAGCTCCTGGCCAGGCCACTGCAAAGGACAGCAAGAGGTCGGAGCAGCCACAGCACAGGGCCAGGCAACTGCTCCCAGCCTGTGCATCTGCTGGGGTGGGCTGGGGCAGGTCCAGATCCAGGTCCAGGTTCAGGTTCAGGTTCAGGTTCAAGTCCAGGTCCAGGTCCAGGTCCAGGTCCAGGTCCAGGTCCAGGTCCAGGCTCCATGCAGAAAACCTTGATTTTTGGCAGCTGTTCTTCATCATGGACATACACTGACCTGGCTTTGGCACTTGATCTCTTGCTGGATTTCACTGCAGTTAGGGTGAGCCTGGGCTGTGCAAAAAAACCTGCTGCACCCTCACTGCCCATGACCAAATGTGGGTCAGCTCCTGGGTGCTGGGCTCTTTGTACATCCCAAACTGCTTATGAAGAACTTTAGAGCATGGCTCTACAGGAGGCTGCACTGAGCTCTCCAGTCATACACTTCTCAGTATTCAAGTCACTTCTGAAACTGAACATTGAACTCCCTGGTCAGGCAAATATCTTGGAAAAATTGGTGCTTTTTTCTCATTCTTGGATATTCCTGTTGGGGCACAGGAAAGGGAGATGTACCAGCCACACCAAGCCAGCTCCCAAGGAAAGCTCAGCCCAAGAGGTGACCAGCACACATGGGGCCTGTTGACCTTCCCTGCAATGAAGCAGAGGAAGCTGGTGCTGGGAAGTGAAGAGAATGCCCCATTGTCAATCAAAAAACACAAACCTGAGGCACTGGGTGGCACAGACTCACAGAGACAGCCCCAGGGAAGCAGGACTGGAGAAACCCTTCAGAGACTGCACTGGGGTTTGAGCAAGGAATCCAAAACAGAAAGTGTCTTCCAATCTTTTTAGAAGTTCATTCATCACCTCTGATAGAGTCAGGAACTTATTCACAGTCTTCAAGGGAATCCAGTTTAGCTTGCAATGTGCCTCCCATCTGTCTGGGATCTGAGATTTCCTGGATGTTGTGAGCACACCAAAGGGCCTCAAGGGAGCTGCTGAATGAAGCAAGTGTCCCACCCACCCCAAAAAGGAGTGTTTTGTCAGCAAGGAGCTGAAACTATCTCAGGTGCACATCTGCAAGAGGTCAGCCAAGGTTGGAACTCCAGTGTGACTGAGGCTGCATGCCATCAAAGAAAGACTGGAAATAATGGGAGAACTGGTGGAAGGAAATAAAAGCCCAAAGAAAGGAATTGGTAAGAAGTGAAAAATCAAAACAAAAAGGTGTAAAGGAAGCTTTGATGCCATGACAGCTGCCACATAGCCTATCTTCAGATCTCTGCAGTCAGGCAAGCGTGGGTGGGAAGAAGAGCTCTCAAGACAGAAGGCAGTAGACAACTTTCTTCTCTGTGTCTAGGACAGCTCAGGCTTTTCATCTTTAGTTATTCCATGATTCAGCACGGGGAGAAGTGACAGAAAAAAAGCCCCCCTGAACAAGAGCACCTTCTGTCACCTCTCAAGCTTGTGTACCAGCTGTCAAGACAATGTGCCACCCCTGCATACCTGGCTTCTGCTTCCTCATAAGCAAGGCTGCAGGCAGAAGCAGTGACCAGAAGACCTTTGAGAGCATGCAGTGCTTTTGTTTCCTTTTTTTTTTCAAAATCTGTCTCTAACTTCTGGGCTGCTGAAGATGATTTATTATTTATTACCGTGGCCCCAGATGTGACTTCAAAAAGACATTTCCAGCGTGCTTGGCTCATGGGTCTCCCAGTCTGGACAGGAAGAGCAGTGGAGATCATCCCTGCTGCATTAAAATCTGCTGCCTGTGGTGAGGGCAGCTCTTCTGTAGTGAGGGATTCACCTGGAAGTTCAGGCTCACTGAAGCTGAGAGCTGTGAGCTGCTTTTTGATCATGGCATCCTTCTTCCTGCTACCTCAAGAGGTTCTGGATGGCTGTCCCAGCAAAACCAAGTCTCTCCTTTGGAAAACTCTTGCAGGGACTTCACAGATGGTGGCTTTCCTGCAAATGTCACTTTTGGACTTTATGGTGCACTCACAGAAGCACAATGAGTCTCTCCCCAAAGTGGACAAGAGTAGGACTGGGGAAGGACAATCTCTTGCAAACAGCACCTTGTCCCCTCTCTAGCCTGAGTGGAGACTCCCAAAACTGCTCTTGCATAATTCCATCTCTCTGTGTCTAATTGCTACCTCTGAAAATTACTTTCAAATGCCATGGATAAAACCAGTCAGGGATTTTTCTGTCCAGATTCTGTTCTCTATTATTTCTGGAAAATATCCCATTATTTTAGTTTTGACATTAAGACCTTTTTTTTTTTAATAACCCCATTTTGAAAACATCTGCAAAATTCTGCTCTTGGGTTCAGGATGAATTGCAGTGAGATATTTACATGGTAACAAAAATGCAGTAAGATGATCAAATAATGCATCTCAAAAAGTAAAAACCAAAATAGTTTGAATGACTCATTTCTATGATGTTTGCTGGGCACTTATTTCTGAAAGTTGAGGAACTTTGACATTTTGCCCTGTATCAGGGCAGGACAATAATTATTATTAATTATTATTAATTATTATTAATTATTATTTGCTACTTTTAATTCATTGTCATAGTCTTCCTGATGGAAGCAAAGCTTTTTCTGTCCAGCTGTTGCTCTAAATCTTGCAAGGGTAGGCACATTTCCTTTGCACCCCCAGATCTTAATTAAAATATGCCAAATTTGGTAGGTCTCATAAATCAATTCATGCTACAGAAAAATGTGAATGAGCAGGTGCTTCAAAATGATGTGATAAAGACAAGCTGTAGCAGGAGGACACAATGCACTGAAGTAAGCAAATGGAAAAAAAAAATGTTTCAAGCACGTTGCTTTTTTGTGGGAAGGGCTGAAAGAGAAGACAGTTCTGTCATTGTCCCCTGACCAGTCCCAGATGATCAGGCTCTGCAGAGCAGCAAAAGGCTGGACTCCACAAAATCACTGATGGGGAGAAGAGAAAACCACCAGAATAAACACCAAGGCCTTGTCCAGAGCAGCTAACCAAGGCATGTTTGCTGCAGAGCCGAGTCCAAAGCTCAGGGACACCCACGCTGGGCTCAGGGACGGCAGCGGCTGCAGGATCCGTACTGCTGCCTGCACCGCTGCCTGCACCGAACCCTGCTGCCTGCACTGAACCCTGCTGCCTGCACTGAACCCTGCTGCCTGCAGTGAGCCCTGCTGCCTGCACCGAGCCCTGCTGCCTGCACCAAGCCCTGCTGCCTGCAGTGAGCTCTGCTGCCTGCACTGAGCCCTGCTGCCTGCACCGAGCTCTGCTGCCTGCGCCGAGCTCTGCTGCCTGCACTGAGCTCTGCTGCCTGCCCCGAGCCCTGCTGCCTGCCCCGAGCTCTGCTGCCTGCCCCGAGCCCTGCTGCCTGCCCCGAGCTCTGCTGCCTGCCCCGAGCCCTGCTGCCTGCCCCGAGCTCTGCTGCCTGCCCCGAGCCCTGCTGCCTGCACTGAGCCCTGCTGCCTGCACCGAGCTCTGCTGCCTGCCCCGAGCTCTGCTGCCTGCGCTCTCTGCTGCCTGCCCCCTGCTGCTCTGCTGCCCTGCCCCGAGCCCTGCTGCCTGCCCTGAGCCCTGCTGCCTGCAGTGAGCTCTGCTGCCTGCAGTGAGCCCTGCTGCCTGCACCGAGCCCTGCTGCCTGCAGTGAGCTCTGCTGCCTGCACCGAGCCCTGCTGCCTGCAGTGAGCTCTGCTGCCTGCCCTGAGCTCTGCTGCCTGCACTGAGCCCTGCTGCCTGCAGTGAGCTCTGCTGCCTGCACCGAGCCCTGCTGCCTGCACTGAGCCCTGCTGCCTGCACCGAGCCCTGCTGCCTGCAGTGAGCTCTGCTGCCTGCACTGAACTCTGCTGCCTGCCCTGAGCTCTGCTGTTGCACTGAGCTCTGCTGCTGCACTGAGCTCTGCTGCCTGCACTGAGCTCTGCTGCTGCACTGAGCTCTGCTGCCTGCACTGAGCTCTGCTGCCTGCACTGAGCTCTGCTGCCTGCACTGAGCTCTGCTGCCTCCCCTGAGCTCTGCTGCCTGCCCTGAGCTCTGCTGCTGCAGGACCAGCTCCCACACTCTGATGGGCCCCAGGCTCTGACACGGTCACAGAGCATCGAGCACGAGGCACAGCCGGGCCACTGGGACCTGAAAAGGTGCCCACTCTCATTGCCCAAGATAAACAGCATGCAAACCCCACGGGGCGAGTCCTGGCTGGCTCAGGGGATTTGGAACAGGATGTGGAGATTTTCATCCCTGGCTCTTCATTTCCAAGGACGTTGCAACACCTCCCCACAGGACAGCTTGTACATCCGTGGCACAGCGACGTCCTTGGGGCTGTGCAGTGAGCAGCTGGTGCTGACCAAATGCCACTGGGAGAGTGGGACAGCTCCGGATGCCACAGGGCAGCTGAGCAAACAGTGCTGCCAGGAGCCATGGCCAAACAGGATCCCATACAGGGATAGTCACACCTTTGGATGGTGCTCTGGGAAAGCACAGAGGATGCTGGCAGTGTGGCCAACCCTCCAGAATGATCTTTCTCCTTTCCTGGGAAAATCTGCAGGAAACAATGCACTTGGAGGAGGTGAACATGGGATTTTGAGAATTGGTGACTTGGACTCATCAATTAATTTTTAAATAATCAGGTTTTTTCTCCTTTTGCTTTGTTTTGTTTTTTATTCTCTCCTTGACTTTCCCTTTTTGCCTGAGGTTCTCCAGGCCTCTGACCTGCCTCTCCCACATCAGGCAGAGCTGTCACCCCAAACCCAGAGTCTGTTTATCTGTCAGCATTTGCAAATCCACCAGCCCGGTTCTTGCAGCCACAACTGGTCCAACATGATGTGGGGGTGTTGTTTTGTAATGCTCTTCAGGTCTGCTGATCCCACACAAGATCCTGGCCCACTTTGATTCCACTGACCACACAAAAGAGATGTGAAGAGCATTTTAGTGGGCAGAGAAGGCTCTGCAGTGATGAGACCTGACTTGCTTGCTTTGTTTGCCTGGGAAGACCCCAACTGTACCTAATGTGTGCCAAGATCTAATTGGGAAAAAGAGCATTTCTGCTCTTTGGATAGCACAACCCAGTGGGGCACCCAGCAATAAAAGATTAGAGCAGCCTCCAAGTGCTCCAAGTTATGCCAAGGACTCACTGGGCTCCAGGATGGAGGCAGATCCAAGAGCAGAGGCTGCCAGTCATCCCAACACTCTGTTTGACTGCACACAACAAACCAGGCACCCCTGTTGTGTGCCCAGCCCAGCTCAGGGCCTGGAGACTTGCTGGTGTGCATCCCCTTGGTGGCACGTCAATGTACTGTACCCAAACCTGTCCCTGCCCTGGAATGCAGCTCCTAAGGCCTCTCTGAGCAAAATGATCTGCAGAAGGGTCACAGAATTCTTCCAGTCTCAAGAGCCTGGGGCTTTTTAATTTACAAGGGCTGCTGAGTCAGTTCTGTCTGTGTGTGGCTCTGTCATTTCCCAGGTTTATTAGGAAAATTTTCAGAAGAGTTGAAGCAGGTCCCACTTCTCCCATCTAACCAGACCAGGTGGTCTGTTTGCAGAGTCAGGATAACAGCACAGATTGCTTTATGTTCAGCTTTCCTTTGACATCAGCATGTGTAGAATTTACTTCAAATTAAGGACAAAATTATGGAAGAACACAATCCAGAAAGAGACAATTTCTGGAGCAGATCCAAGTCCATTCTGGGCTCTTCCTCAGTGAAGAAAATGCTTTGTCCAAGGTCTATCTGAAGTGTATTGAAAAGGGAGGGAGGAAGTGGGATTACAAGCAAATACTTTGTTCCTCAGGATTTAAAAGACCAGGAGGAACATGTTTCTGGGAAGCCTGTTATAAAATAATAATAAAAGGCCAGCTGCCAATTTAGGAGATATTTGTTGCAAATCGAGCATGAACCACATCAGGAGAAGAAATTACTTGAGAACTCATCTGCTGTTTTTGGTCCAGACTGCCAGGGGGAACATCTACAGGAAGGATTTCTGTGCTTCTGGACAGCTGCAGGAATGGAACCCTCTCCAAGAAGCTGATCACAGGAGTGGCAGGCAGTGAACAAGAACACTCCAAAATTCTGGTATTGGAAAGGCTGGTAACTCCACATGGGTGTTATGGGGCTAGAATCCCCTGAGCATTCAGAGAGGGAGGGCTGCAAGCTGGCACAGGGTGATCCCCCAAGGCCCTGCTGACTCTGGAAGAGTGACATGGAAACAGCACATGGACATGTGCTGTTCCTGGCTGGAGCTGCTCACGTGGTTCTTGCTGATCTTCAAAGCATTTGAAGAGGTTGTGAGCAGAACCTGATGATCTCTTCATGCTCCTGGCCCAGAGGCACAGTGGGGCTGGAGGGCCAAGACTGCTCTTGCAGAGATCAGAAATGAACTTTGAAGCCTGTATCTTTGCCTCTTCTCCTTTCTCTTCCTGCATCTTTCACAAACCACAGCAGCAGATCTTCTGTCTTGGTGCAGCATCTTCCATTCATCAGCATCTTCCCCAAAAATCACCCTTGTCATTGGGAGAGCCATTTTATGGGAAACACTCTTCAGTTCAAAAGCTTCTGCATCCCTGGATAACTATTATCCCCCGGAATCCAGAAACTCTAAAATTACACCACTTCAAAAGCCAGGTTTTCTTATCTTCAGTCTGAGATTTAATAATAAAAATGAACATCTCCTCAAGCAGTAAGATCAGGAATGACTGTGCTGTGTGGAAGGCACTCGGGTCCCCTGGGCTCCTGTGAACATGGAGCCACCTTTTCTGGCAGTGGAGCAGTGACAGTGCAGACCTCCCCAGCACCTCCTGGGTAACACTTCCCTGCCCTTCCACACACTCCTGCTCAGTTCCCATCTGGTTTCAGCAATTGGTACCTAGGAACTCATCAGAAAAGGATAACGTTTTACCATCTGCAAAGTGAGGAATTCAGGCTTTCAAATGGTATGAAATAATTAGGTCTGTTTGGTGTGGCACATAAATCTTAATGGAATCCATCACTGAGCGTTCCCTCTGTTCATCAGCTGTCAGAGCAGCCTGGCTGTTTCTTCATGAGGCTGGAATTACTTTGGTTAAAACAGTCTGTCTGCTGAAGATGTTTGGCAACTACCACAGTATCCTTCATTAAGAAAAAGTGATTCTTCTGTATGTTAGGAGTTTAGGTAACTCTTGTTGTGATTAGAAATTGATCCCATTTGAATCTTCATCTGAATTTAGATTCTTCCCAAAACAAATAGCCTTGAAATCTGTGCCTCTGCCATGACCACATTGCTTACAGATATTGATTCATACACTCCTCCAGACTTTCAGGGTGTAGCCCTTCCCAGAGTGGGAAGACTGGAATTTCTGGGGTGTCCTGGGCTACAGCTACCCCAGAATGGTGACTGTGACTTTACCCATCACAGGAGGCTTCCCCCTGTTTCCTGTGGGGAGCACTGGCAAGATGAGCCCATGGTGCCACCAAGAAGCCAATGGCAGTGACAACTCCACTGAAGCACAGGGCTGTGGTGGACAAGGGCTGCTCCCACTCCACACATGTGGGAAATGTGGAAGCCACAGCTTCTGGTTTCTGTCCTGCCCAGCTCTTTCTGTGTCTAAGGGGCAAGTCTGGGAGAACTGGGAGATGCTCCTTCCACTACAGCTGACCCTGCTCTGGAAAGCAAGAGCACAAGAGCTCAGCAGGATGTGTTTCCACGTTTCCACATGGCCTTTTCTGCTGCTCCCTGCTGAAATAAAGGAGTACTGGGAGAAGGGAGGAGCTGTGCTCAGTGTGATCCAGCCCACAGGCTTCCCACGAGGAGTTCAGGTGGGTTCTCCAAGGCTGAGGAGCTGAGGTACCTGATGAGCATCACATCCTGCAGTGCTGACACCCCCAGATGTAAACACCTTTGGCTGTGTGTCTCCACTGGGAGGTCTCTGGGTTCCAAAGGGAGACAGTTGTCAGCTCTGGGCTTCTCCAAGCTGGGCAGTGATGCCTGGGTCACCAGAAGAGGATTCCATCTGCTCAGTGAATGCACGCCCAGGGCAGCACCTCCTGCTGACTGTGCAGGAGCCCAGGGGCAGGCACAGGTGAGCTCTGGGTACCTGCACTCCAGCACTGGCAATCAGACTGCTCAGCTTAGCCACAGGCACTACTGGGGGGTTGAGGTGGGAGATGCTATTGGCCTTTCTGGCCCTGAACCAGGAGTGAAAAAGTCTCACATCCCATTCCAATTCCCTCAGGCTGTGCAGCCCCATTTCAAACTCTTCAAAGCTCATTTTAAGGATAACTGAGTACACATCTCTGTTTTTTCTTGCAGGTTTGAAGGGGGAAACAAACATCCCACAGTGGCCACAAAGCTGCACAGAGAGGAGAACAGCTGGGGGTTAACCCTGGGCCCGTGAGATACAGGAGAGGTCAGGGCAGGTGTCAGGGAGGGACCCCTCCAGCCAAGGGAGAGGAAGGAGGCTGTGCCCTCAAAGTTCCCCTGACTGGAGGACAGGACCTGTCAGCTCAGGGAGAACAAAAGGGACCCAAATCTCCCTGAAGCTGCAGAGGAGAAAGGGGAGAAAGGGAAAAGAAACAGCCAGGACAAACATATTCTTAGAGGGAGAAAAGCCAGGAAAAGTGAACAGTGACACGCACACAAAAAGGGAAAATACAAATTCTTGCCCCCACCCCCCACCCTTGCCCCTCGAGTGCCCCTTTCTGAACCTGCACAGCTCAAACTGCAATTGCCAGGAGAATTTCAGAGCTCCCCCCCACTCTGGCAGTTGCACAAAGGTCTCCTCTCCCTCAGCCAAGAAATTTCCATATTGACACAAGAACTCCACTCACTTACTTGCACGACAGCTGATTAATCCCCTCGATGTAGTAGCACACCCCTCCATTGACACAATAGGACTTGGCTGTTTCGTTGCATTTTCTGGCATGCCCGGACCAGGAGGAGAGAGTTGTGGTTACTGCAAGGGGAAACAAAAACACACACAAAAAGGATATATTGTTATTTCCTTTGTTGGGCAATTCTGCTTCCTTAGATGATTTTCTACAAGTTCATTTGCCAAAGTAAAAACCCCAGAGCTACAAACCTCAGCCTGTGCCTTCAGACCCACCTTCAGGTCCCAGGGCTGCAGCTTGACCCTTCTCTTCCCAGCACAAGGGGCCAATGAGTGAGGAGTTGAAAACTCATCTTCCTCTAAGCAGCCAGCATGTGGTACAAGATCATTTTTTGGGCAAGGTGTAGGGAAGTGCCCCTCTCCCAGTGTCCTTGCCCCCCTCATGCTCGGAATGCTGTGCCAGCAGGCAAGCAGGAGGTCAGGCAGGGGCTGCAGAGGTGCTGCCCCCAGACCCAGAGGTGCTTTTGCAGGTGACTTTGCATCACTCCACACCTCTGCCAGCTGAGTTCTCAGAGCAGGTCTGGCACAAGCAAGAGCAGCTCCATCTGTGCCTCCCCTATCCTGAGCATTCCTCTGTGCTGCCACAGCTGGGCTGCCCCAACAGACCCAGCAGAAATGAAGTCAGCCAGCCCCAGCTCGTGCTTCAAGGGAGGCAGCCAGCATGACCCAAGTTTCTTGGGATACAGGTGCTTTTCCAAATCTAAACTTCTTTCCAGAGAAAAGCTTTCCAGTCCTGTAAGTGGCAAGAAAACCTGAAGGCAGTCTGCAGAATTTCACTGTAATTCCTGCCTCTGGGAGACTCTGATAGGCTTACAGCCCAAAGCAGAGTCTCCAAAGGTAAAACAAAGGCTTCTAGGAAGGAAAAAATCAGTTGTTAGAGCACTGATACAGGTTACAGAAGGTGAGCAGATCTGGGAAATTCAGACCCATCTTCACATAAGTCTAAGAAGTGCTGGGCACTATAAAGCATGGGTTTCTTACAACTGAATACTTAACCTCATTAAAAATAGTTCCCTTTCCTGAACTACCCACCTTGCTCAGACCCTGCCACAGCTACACCCCCAGCAGTGTGACTACTGACTACTTTACACCACCTTTTGTGCTGCAGTCAAGGCTTCTGAGGAGATGTTCTCCTCCATCCTGTTTTCCAAAGCATGAACAAGCCTTGTGGAGAGGTTAGTGACACCATCACTGAGACTGAAACTCCTCACTGACACAGGATTCAGGGAAGAAAACTCGAACCAGAGGCAGGCAGGAGCCAGTCAGAGCCCCAGGAGGAGCAGCAGGGCAATCCATGGCCTGTCCCAGAGGGAGCCAGGGCTGCTCCCCCCTCCTGGGCAGCCCCTGTGCTCATCCCAAATCACAGGGGCTCTGCAGCCAGAGCCAAGGGCTGCATTCCCAGCTCCAGCCCAGCACTGCTGGGAACATCTGGGCTCTCCCAGGCCAAGGAGAGCTCCCAGCACCTTGTGAATCCTCTCACTTGTGGGTGATGCTTGGCACAAGAGCAACAAAGACAAGTCTGCTCTGGCTGTCACACTCCTGGGACTCTGTGCAGTGTGGGGTCCGTGCCTCTCTGCAGGAGGAGATTCCCACTGGCTGTGCCCACCTGGAGCAGCCCTCCCTGTTACCTGTGCATGGCTCAGGGCCAAGCTCACTGCTCAGTTTGGTCAGATCCTTGTGCTGTCCCACCCACTGTCCTCCATCCCCAGAAGGGAGTGGATGCCTCCCACAGGCTGGCAGGCTGGGGCTGTGCATGGAGCAGAGCTATTTCCATGCTTTGCCTTGAATAACCACTGCCTCTGGCTTTTCACAGTTATCCAGGGCACAGCAAGTTGTCCCAAAGTGCTCTGCTAACGAGACATGGAAAACACTGCAGCAGAGACCCAAAATGCTCCCAGCCCTGGGACAGCAGCTGCTCCCTGAGGGCACGTCCTGCCAGCCAGCTGGGAGCCAAATGTGGACAGCAGTGTGCACACACAGGGGTGTTGGAGCACAGGATGGCTGGACCAAGCCTCCCATGAAACTCTCTCAAAAATCTGAATCCCACACTTCTGCTGGAAATTCAGCACTCCCTCCCAGTTAAGATTAATGGTAACTAAAAGCCAAAGCCATTATGAGTCTGTGTAATTTATCTGGGGAATGCAGACTCATTATACAGACAAGACTTTATAATTTATACCTTTACAAGATAGCAGCACATTTCTGCTCAGGGGAGGAGAGCTGTGGGTCTCTGATAAGTGTGGGTCTCTTAAGTGAGATCAGGGAGCACTGAAACTTCATCAGCCAAAGAGCTGGTGCAAATTGAAGAGCACGTGGATGAAGAACAAGCACAGGCTGCAGGGAGCTGTCACCCCTGCAACCATCAAATACACCACTTGGTAGCAAGCAAAACAATCCATCTGGCAAAGTCTCACATCATAAACCCTACAAGGAATGATTTTGGAGCAAACCTTGCCACATCAAGAGAGGGGCAGAGAGGTTGAACTGAAAACAGAGCCCAGAAACCTCCCTGTAGGAAACACCCCAGATAAGAAGATATCCAACCCACCAAGAAAGGTGGATGGGAAGGTGCAGTGCTGTGTGATGTGATACCAGGGAGGATTACAGTGCTCATCAGCCAGAGATTGCATGGGATTTCATCCCAGAGAAACAGTTTGTCCCTTTTAAACAGGTAAATAAGAGGCTGACATGGTTGAGGCTTGGGCATGTTGGGCACTTCTAAGGGAGAGCTGTCAGTGGAGCTGTGCCTGTCAGGAGAACACCTGGTTGATCACTTCTACTAGAAGCATCTTGCTAATGTCATTGTCCTTTAAACCCTGTTTCCTGCAAGTACCATGCTTTTCATCCCAAAGAAGCAGTGTTTTAAAACTGAATCATGGAATCATGTAACCACAGTCCATTTGTCAGCACAGAGATGTGGCAAAGGCCACAGACAGAGGCAGTTCCCTGTTGAGAAGAGAGCATCAGGAAATGAGGCCATTCCAGACTATAAGACTGGTCAAGCCAAAGCCCTGCCTTGGCCCCAACAGAGGAAAAGCTTAAAAAAGATCAACACAAGCACACAATGATAATCTTCCTTAGGCCACCCAGGATGGGCAGCTCAGAGACAACCCAAGGCAGCCACAGTGATGTCACATTTAGTGGCTTTTGTTGGCTTCTTCCACCAACATGTTTAGCTGCTGTTTGAATGAATCTTATCTTGTAGTATCCACAGTATTTGTGACAAGAGCTCCACTGCTATGCACACAGCATGTAAGGCCACATCTCCATTTTGATTCTTTTCACCTGCCCTTTCCTGGCTCTTGCATTAGAAAAAACTAGTAATTACCCCCACGTGTTTCCCCTGTGCTACCTGTGACACCACAGGCACAGCCAGCATCTCCTCCCCTAGCTGGGAGCCAATGATCTATTATTTTTTTTTGGGTCATCCCTGGTTCTGTTTTTCTCTTTGGAAATAGTGAGACCATACTGCACACATGGTGTTTATCGGATACTTATTCCAGTCATAGGAATTCCTTATTATTTTTTTAGGTTTGATGTACTGAATACAGATCTTTCTCTCTTATAACCCTGAAATCTCACTGCTGTGTGGCAGTCTAGAGCCTTCCAAGCTGCCTGATCACCCTGGGATGTTGCTGCAGCTGAGGCTTCACATTCATGAGAGCAACTATTTAGGGAGCAAGGGTGGAGAGACCTGCCAAGGTTTAGTGGGAGGACAAAAGGAAGCAAAATGTCTCACTTAAAAAATGCTAATTGTGCCTGGGCTGCAGCATGGCCTCTGACACCATGTGGCTGCAGATCACACAAAAGCACCTCAAAGCATGGTGCCAAGGGAGATTTCAGTGGGTTTCCAGCACACCACCACATTCACAAGTTACTTTGTGTTTATTCCCCATCAGCCTGGGTCACTGCAAATACTTGAACAACTGCATGCCTGGTCCAGAGTCATCTGGGATGCTGGGTGTTGGTAAAGTGAACCTCACACACAGTTTATTTACAGCCCTGCAGGTACTTTCACCTCTGTGCCAAACACTACACAGCTGTGCCTGGTGATCCAGAAATTACTTCCCACAGCTATTTCACATTAACTGCTGTACAACACCAGGCAGATTTTACCCCCCATTGGCTGGCATGGCAGAATAAGTCCTTCATTCAGCCTCCATCACAACTCCATCTATCCCAAATGACTTGGAAAGTTGTAAAATTGCTGAGATGAGTGGAGAACTGAATAAGCAAGGGAGCAGTTTTGGGTGGTAGCAGAGTGGAACAGGACTCATGAGGGCAGTGGGACGTGATGAGGGGGCTGTTCAGTAACACCAGTCATGCACCAAGAACCTCCCCAGGTACTTAAATTAAAAGCAGAGAACAGGAGTGTGCATGAGGCAAGCAAGTGGTGACATTTCCTTTTGACCAGTGGGAATAAAGGAGGTGTCCCTGAGACACACAGTGGCAAAGTGGCCAGACAGCCCCTGCACAGTGAGAGGAGGGCTGGAAATCCTGACCCATCAGCAGGTCAGACCTCCAGCTGGTCTGCAGCCCCAGGACTGAGAACAAAGCAGGGAGGGGTGAGGACAAAGAGAGGGGAATAAGGAGGTGAAGAAAAGAGGGGAGTAAGGAGGTGATGACAGGGAGAAGAGGGCTGCCTCCTGATGATGTGTTTGTGAATGATTTGCAGCCACGTTTTATTATTGCTGCCCCAGCCAGTGAGGACAGAGCAGCATAAACACAAGAGATTCAGAGCACTGGAGTCATTCAGAGAGTCTGTTTTCCACCACATGCCTCAGTTATTCTGGACTATCATCAATGACAGAGCAGCAGAGAGGAGAGCCAGGGGCAGTGACTGTGCCAGGTGGACTTCCCTTCACACAAGCCATCTGCGCAGAAAGGCCATTAATGATTGTGCAGGGATTCTTACACAATTCCTGCCATGCACGTCATTTAACCTTTGCAGGCAGCTCACCAGCCTGTTCTCAGAAGTCTGGTGAAATACTCCCCCTGCAAAGAGTTAATTAATGCAGCTTGGACTATAAATTATAGTTAATTTTTCACGACCTACAGCTACTGTCGAGGAGAGCAGAGAGACAGGGATGGTTTTGCCGCTCCTTTTCTTCTTTATAAATAACTTTGGCTGGTGGGTTCATAGAGTACAGACACTTTATTCTCTCAATATTTAGACATTCAGTTAGACAGATGAACTCAGCTGGTTGGGGAGTGTATACAGATTGCCTGCTCTGTATATGCCTCATGTACTTACTGATAAAACACAGAATGGCTGAGGTTCCTCTCAACAGAGTTCATCCAACTGCTTGTTAGAAGAACATGGATGAGAAGGTGTCTGGCCAAGATATTCCTTGGTCAGAGTGCTGTAATGCTGGCGTGAGCCACACTGAAACCATGATTTACACTGATTCATACATGGAGAGGCTGGTGATCCTCACCATTCCCTCTGTGGCAGATTTCTGTGTGTCTGATACGACACCTCCTCTCACAATAAACCTGAGCAGAGCCTGGATGCTCCCCGCTGGTATCTGTACATAAAATCAGAAGGGCCTGTGCACACTGGGGCTTGCCTGATAGCAGACTGGGGACTCTGGAGCTCATAAAAATTCTGCTCCTGTGTGTTTATTCATTTGGAAATGACCAAATATTTACCCCCGCATTTTATTGAAATAGTTCCTGCTGAATCATGTTTCCAGTTCCTGAGGGGATCATTAGGATCAATAGCTGCAGCCTAGGAGTTCATCCCAAGTTACAAATACCAGATTGCAAGGCACTCATCTTGGAGCATCAGCTGCTGCTGATCAAAACAGCACAGGTTGCATTCCCCACCTCTCCCATCTGCACTGCTCAGGGGCTTCACTAAGAAACAAGTTTAAAGATTTCTGAGCACTCAGGGGCTGCCTGTTTCCATGGGACAGGCAGTTATTGCAGGGGCAAAGTCCTGTGTTATTGCCAAGCTTCTAGCTGCTCCCCTGGAATGATCTCTGCAGCTTTATGAGGGAGCCCTTCCTATGCTCTTCTCTACCACAGGGGTCTGAAAATGCACATGACAGCAGTGCGGCATTTCATTTTCCCAAATCCCCATCATCAATTGTAATAGCAGCAACATGATACTTCAATGAGGGGATTTGTTCAGCAACCTAAAAATCCTTTCACAGAGCCAATGCCAGCGTGAAAGCTTCGCGGGCAGGGCAGCTGAAGCCCAAGAAGTGAAGCAACACACCAGGATCCCAGGATGGAGCCAGAAGAGCAGATCCCCTGGTCCAGAGCCCAGTTCTGAAGGCTGGGCTCAGCCTCAGTGCTCCCAGGGTACATCAGCTCCCACCCCACACTTCATCCTGGCCCTCTTTGCCTTTAGAGTCACTGCCTGTCTCTACACCACACTTCGAGTGGCAGCTGTGTGACACTTAAAAAACACACAGTGTGCAGAACAAGCAAGGAGCAGGATATGGCAGCAGTCAGGCACACACAGCTCTCTGCAGTCTGGCAGTGAGATCACCACGTTCACCTCAGGGTTCTGTGCCTGTGTGCGTGCAGGTTCCGCTCAATTACAGCCACGCCTCCAGCAATGGGGTTTAAATTATCTGAGCAGAGACCACGCCAGGACTTATTTTTAGTCTAATATTGAAAAGTGCTCTGTTCACATGGCTGTTTTTCTGTCTGCTCTGCCCGTGCTCTGGGCTGGCTGGACACCCTTCAGCTCCAAACCCAGAGCACTGTGCTCACATCTGCAGCTCTGGTAGCTCCAGTGGCCTCAGGCTGGAGGGGCCAGGGACTGACCAGCCACCTCACAGGCAGGTCACCCAGTAAGGGCCATGCCAGACTGGGTTTCAGAGGAGGTTTGGGGGGGTTGGTTGAACTGATGCCTTGGGGTTTAGCTTTTACATTTTTCACAATCTCTGCTGCTTAGTGTGTAACTCTGAAACTTCATATTGGGTGTTAGTAAGTTCTCTTCACAGGATATTGGACAAAACAATTCCTTCCCAGCTAGAGAATCAAGGACAGCTGGTACCCAAAAAGCAGAAACAACAGGGAGGGAAAGGGGGCTGAGACTTCATAGCCTGGGGCTGTGGTTGGATAATTGACCCCAAATATGTAGATGAACCAAAACTTATAAAAGTGTAAAACTTGTGACCAGGATCCATCTTGGATTTGATTTGAGTGTAGCCCCAGCCAGGCTCTTGTACTACCCAAAGTATATCCTTTCAATAAATTCCTATTTTATTCCTTTCAGCTTTTGAGAGGGTTTTACTACATTTTTCTAGTATAAACCTTCCATCCCAGAATGTTGTCCAGATTGCTTCTTCCATTTCTGCCTCCATCAGAATTCTAAATGTTGACACTGGTTCCTATCCTGTTTACCCAACATGTCCATAGCCACAGACTCCTGAACCTTGTTTAGCTCCTCACGCTGCACCATGGCAGGATCACGTTACCACTCTGATTTTCTGGATGTTGAAATGAGCATAAAGGACCTTTCTCTCTGCAGCAGGGCACACGATCAAGTTACCACATCCCTGCAAGTTCCTGCCTGTGAGCTGAGCCACTGTGACCACTCGACTGCACAACCTTAGCCTGTGACAAGCACAGAACAAAGTGTCTTATTTAACATGTTTTCACCATGAATGAGGCTACTGCACCACGTGGAACTCATGCTATTCACATACCAGGTACTGGGGGCATCAGTGTTTAAAATCCAGCAAGTGATTGACAAGATTTCAGTGAAACAACAAGTTTGGGACAACCTACAAGTGACTCAATGCACATATTGAAAAGAAATGCAAGACTTTTACAAGAATGAGATACTTGTCTGCTCTCCAGATCATCCCACCTCACATCTTCATCACCTCCCCATATGCTGCACACAATTCTATGATACAACATCAATCACCACAAAAATCAGAGAGATTCTGAGTTATTCAGATAACACTTGGGAGATATTGCAAAAAAGGAATGTGAAGGAAGAAGTGAGTTACAACTTTAACTCTGGGGACTTTGGCATCTCTTCCCATCATTAGAGAAAAAGAACAAAACTGTGATGACCCACAGAGGAAAGTTTTCCAAAAGGGGAAATTCCTGTGTTTCCTGTCTGAGATTTGGCTTTTAAGAAAATAGCATTTAGCTAATGTGATGCAAATAAGTAGCATGGATCTCTTCTGGTGAAAACAAAGGAAAAATCCTGGGGAAGGATGGTGTGGCCATGGCATTAATGATGCTGTATCTCAGTTTGGTGTCTCTAGTGCAGTGCAAGGCTAAGCACTACACAAGAGCACATTTTAAGTGCAGTTTTCTAATCAGAAAAGCTTTTAAAGAATACCTAGCCAGTGCCTGCTGTGGCTGCAATCAGATTTCTTTTAAAAACATAAAAGACTGAGCTTTCAAAGGAGGAAACATCCCCATAAAATCTGCAGAGCAGAATTGCCAACAGTGAGGCACAGCCAGCTGTGCTCTCAGCTCTGGGCATCTGCAGCTGGAATGGAAACACAGCACAGATCCCAAAATCCCTGCCTGGCTCTGGCTTCCCAGGGGGTTTTTCCCACTGAGGAGAGAGCCCCTGACACAGACATAACCCCCTCCACCACAAATTGCTGAGCCAATGTCCAGGCACCAGGATTCTAATCTACACTTGTATCCCTTCCTTGATTTTTATTGCTCTGTGCCCATTTTCTACTGCTTTGGGGCCAACTGAATAGGAGGGAATGCTAAAAAGAATTTCAGCCACATTAAATCAAATTAAGCATTTGGGGAAATCTGTTCTTGCTTTCTGGAGACTCAGAAAAAAAATGGGATGGCAGGGCATGGATGGATTTTCTGCAATTTTCTTATTACTATGCTTAGAAGACTCATGCCTTTTCTCCTGTACTTCTACATCCTGTTTTGGTTTTATCAACTATCCTCAAAAATAAAACCACAAACAGAAAAACAAAGTGATAAAAGAAAACCCTGTTAAATCAAAGTCCATAGCAAGCACATCTTGCAAGTATCAACAATTCCATGTACTGAAAGAGCTAGGAATGCTTAAACTTCAATTGCAATTTTAAGTAGCATGTTCTTCAAGCTGCCATTGCAATAGTTATCAAATTCTCCCTCTCCAAGATTGACACCAGCAATAAAAATCAGGTTTCTTTTAAAGATCTAGGGAAAGAAAGATCAGTGGCTTTGGGAAAAATCAGACAGAAAGAGTAATTAAAGAAGATTCCAGGAGGCAATAAAGCATTTATGCAAAATGTCTCATAATAACAAACAAATTAGGGGAAAGCAGCTGTATGGGGGGAGTGGGGGAGAGGTACTTACACTCTTCTTCCATAACAACTATTTTAGTTTCTGAGGCTGGTAAGACTTGTGGTGCTTTCGTTGTTCCTGGGGAAATTAAGGTAAGAAAGTAGTGAACAAAATATCTCTTTTGAGGAGAGCAGGGTGGGCTTAGCTACTGTGGGGAGGAGCAGAGGGGCAGGTGCTGCTGTGGGGCACAGGCTGGGGCTGTGAAGGTGTTAGTGCTGGTTTAGGGCAGGGCACTGGGGGACAGAGGCAGGACAGGGAGTGTCCCTGCAGGGGATGGCACAGGGCACCATGTCCCCAAGCTGTCAAGGGCCTCGTGTCACGACAGAGAGGCAGGAATGGCTCTGGGCTCACCTGGCAGGAGATGTGCAAAACTGTGGGAGGTTTCCTGAGCCCTGATGGCCACAAGAGTGCCAAGAGGGGATGGTAGGACATGATAGTGGGGAAAATGTAGAGTTTAAGAAAAGGTGGGATTTTCTGAAGAGCCTCCATCCCACGGGTGCCTGAAGTTCTGCAGCTCGTACAAGAGGAGGAGGAACATAAAACAGATGAAGGCCAGGGCCAGGCAACAGGGGAGACAAGCACAGGTAGTGATTTCCTCTTTTTTAACCAGGATAATGGGAACTCCAATGCCCACCAGCTCTACTCAACCCCACTGGCAGCACCAGCACCTTTGGAGAAGTCCCTCACACCCTCTGGATGCACAAAGGAGAAAGCCCCAGGCACCTGCCTGCCAGACACAGGGATGGGACCACCACAAAAAGCTAGAAGTAGAAAGAATTTTTTGTCCAACTTATTTTTTTTCTGCCGTGTTTAATAAGGGGCTTCCAGTTGAGGAGATGCCTAGAAATCTTCTGAGGAAAAAAAAGAATCTGAAACAGTCACATCCCACCTGTGCCCTCATGGCCATGTGATGTCGACATTCGCTATTCAATAATGAGATCTGGGTAATGGGACATTTTTCTAAGAAAGAATCTAATTTACTTCAAAGTCATAAAAATCTGAAATACAACCAAAACACAGTATATTTTGACTAAGTCCAGAAGCATTTCCTCAGAAATAAACACCCTCACAAAGTTTCTCAATGCAAAAGTATTTATTTCTGAGCTGGGAGTTTTGTGGAAATACTGGAATTGTAGAGGAGGGATGAGGTGGGGGTTTGGCTGATGGGCATTTTCTAATGCCTGTCTCTGCTCTGCAGCCACTCTCTCTCTCTCTAAAGATGTGGTGGTTTTGGTGACTTGCAACAGATCTGTATGGCTGAAAAGCTGCTTTTCTGAAACTGAAAAGTGGTATTGGAATAGAGCAAAGAGCACTTGGCAATGGAAGCCACAAGAGGATCAGTGCTAAGGAGCCTGGGGGAGAAGAAACAGGGGACAACACATGTGTGGATTCAGATGCCCTGAGGAGTTTTCTGCTGAAAGATATCACAGAGGAAGGGAGCTTGCAGAAGTGAGGAAGACTTGCAAGACCCCAAGAAGGCCCAGCAGTAAGGGGGGAGGAATACAGGACAGCTCCTGCATACTGGGGTAGGCTGCTTAACTCTGGGTAGCTCCAGGGGAAAGAGGAAAAAAGTGCAGAGGGGTAACAGGGCCAAAAAAGCCTCCAGAGGTGACCATGACCTTGGCTTTGCAGGGGGCTACAGCTGGCCCTGCTGTCCTGGCAGGTGTCTGCACACAGCAGCAAGGTGTGCCTGCAGCTGAGCAGCGAGCCAAGGGCACAGTGGCCAGGCAGCTGAGAACACGGATCCATCCAGGCAGGGAACCCACTAGATGCACAGCCAGGTCTTTGAGAGTCTTTCACGGTTTTTTTGGGTCTTAGCACATTTGTGGGCAGCTCAGGTGTGAGCCCATCCCTGCTGTGAGTGGTCCTTGCCACACAGTGTGGCTTCCTGCAGTTTGCAGTCCCCCAGATGTTCATTTACCTGGCACATCCAATTGCCAATAGCTACTCTCTTTTACCTCTCAATTTCCTGCTTTATTTTGATAATATTTCCCATTATTACAATTTACACCAAAATTCATGAGGGAATTAAATGGAGTTGAAAGGAGTAGCACTGACTATAAAAAGTTACTGCAATTAATAATGTCTGAGAACTTGACCTACAAGAAAAAGATGCAAAAGCTAGCAGAAAAGAACTAAATTAACAGCTTTAAGTGTTAGCCTGTTCACTTTGCACACTTTGTGTTGGTGGATTAAAATACCCAGTTGTTTGGCAATCATGGTGTGCAGGTCAGAGCCTCTCAGCAGGCACTGCTCAAGCAGTGAGAGGGGTGCTGGTGATGGGGAAGGGGCAGCAGAGGGGGCAGACAGGGCTCTGATGGCTGCACACAGGGAAGGGAGGTTGCACATGCAGCTCCCATCAAACAGGAGCAGTTTATGTGGTGGGACAGCCAGAGCATGAGCCAGGGGAAAAAAAAAGGAGAGCACTGCCCCAGCTTCTTACTCAGGACACCTTTCCTATCAACTGGAAACAAACCCAGCAGAGCAGCAGGGCTGAGTCCACAGACATGGAGGATGAAGGCAGGGAGGGGTGAGCATGGGTGGCCTTCCTCCCACCCTGCCAGCACTGGGACTGAACAGGCAGGATCACCAAGGGGGAGGCTGTGTGACGCTGCAGCTTCACGGAACAAAAGACTCAGGATGGCAAACACACTGAGGTTAAGAGAGAAAATACTGCCAGAAAGCAGCAGGAGAAAGCTACCTTCCCTCACACTGGGATAAGGCTGGTGAGAGAACAAAACATTGCATCCCAGCAAAGGCCAGAGCCAGAGCTCAGTGCTCCAAGCCCAGGCTGCCACAGTGCCCGTTGTGAATGGCAGGAGGAAGAGCTTAGGAAATACAGTCACCCCTCCCTAGTTGTGCCCTCCCAGCTTCTGGCAGCCACTGTAGGGACTTTCTGAGCCGGAGGGTGCATCCAAACCATCGTGTTAAGCAATATAATTATTAGTACCAAGATAATAATAAAACCACCTAACCTCAGACTCCATCCGCTGAGCTATAAGAGATGGAGCACACATTCTAGGATGAAAACCAGAAGCAACTTCACTCATCACAAAGCTATGGTCTAATTACTTGTCTTCTGGTGAGTTTTGCTTCTCAGAAATTCTTTAAAAAATGAAAACATCAAGCCCACCAGCTTTCTTTCCTCCTTACCCCGTTTAAAAAAATACATAGACTGTAAGTTTATTTAAAATGTAAATTAACCACATTGCCAGTGACAGATAACAAAGATAAACATTTATGCTAAGCTGCATTTTTCTTATCTCCCAAGATAGTTTTACTCAATATCCTGAAAGCATGAAACAAAATACAAGACAGACCATGTGCAGAACCTTTCTGTGGAATGGCAGACAGCTCGAGACATTTGCTGGCTTCTTCACTTACCACTTTTCACATTCAGGCTGCCTTTGGCGGTGTCTTTCCCTAAAACGTTCTCCGCTTCGCAGCTGTACTCCCCAGCATCTTCCAGCTTCACCTTGTTGAACTGCAGTCTGGAAATCTTTCTGTTGAAAAGTACAGCAGACATTTCTTACTCAATTGCTGACCAACCTCATGAAGTGACAACCATTCCTGGCCCTGGGATGCTGCCTGGAGGGTCACCCCTGCTTACCAGGATGGGCTGCCTGAGCTTGCAGGCTGAATAGGCACTCGAGCCTGGATAGGATTTGGACAAGCCCCTTCCCAGGATTTGTTAGGCGAACATCTCCCTCTGACCCCACTGCTCTGAGCGTGTTGTGTGGTTTGGTCTGACACCTGCTCTCATTCACACAGAAAGTCTCATGAGGGGTTAATGCCCCAGCACCCCAGCACAGGCTTTCCACACTGGAAAAAAGCCACTTTACTGCTGGACAGTGAGATCTGCCTGCCAGATGGAGATGTGGAGAGGAGATGCCTGTTCTGCACCTTCCTCAGCAGGGATGCTGAGCAGTCAGCGCTTCACTGTGCACACTCAGCACAAACACCCAGGGGGACTCACCCTCTCCAGCCTGCACATCCAACCCCTGGGGTGTATCACTGGCAGCTTCATCTGCACCCAAAAAAAAAGGGCAAGATCCTTGTTTCCCCCAAATACACACTCCAGTGGACTACAGACATGTGGCTGAGCTGCACACACCCAACTCACCAGCCAGAGGTGCCTTGAAAGAGCAGGAGAGGGTGGGTGTGATGACTGTCCGTGTCACCTCCCAGCCCGTGTCACCTCCCAGCCTGTGCCCCCTCCCAGCTGTGCCCCTGTGCCCCCTCCCAGCTGTGCCCCCTCCCAGCTGTGCCCCCTCCCAGCTGTGCCCCCTCCCAGCCGTGCTGCTCCTCCACGGAGAGGCAGCAGCTCTGCGGCAGAGCTCTGCAGCGCTGCGGGAAGGAGCATCGCCTTTCCCACTGGCTATGACTCATTCTCTGGGATGGCTCTGACTAACAGGCAAAAGCTTTTGTTGCCCAGTTTAACAGGGATCTATAGGAGCCTTCAACACACACTGAGTGCCACTCATGAGACCGCAGTGGGACTCCCACATGAGACCCTCTGGTTTACTACATTTTCTTCCATTTTAGCCATCTTATCCAAACCCACCCTGTCAGGGTGGACATCTCCATCTGCTTTCTACCCCAAAAGTTTTACCTCAGGTCTGTGTCACGTTATTTAGAGACTTGGAAGCGCTGCCAGCTTTAGAAAGAGGTCCCAGTGGCCGATGTTGCTGAAGGCAAATATAATTCCATTTATGTGGAAAATAATCATTAGCCTTGGACATAGTTGCAATGTTACACGTGTCATCCGAGAAGGACTTTTCTTTGGGCTGTGCAAATCATTGTCCATAGGAAGCCCTTCACAGAAGCTCACTGGCATCTTTTTAACACCCTGACAAGCTGTTCTCCTGGGAGGCACGGCGCAAGGACACAGCAGGAACATCTCACTAGTTATATTAGTAAATTAAAAGCACTTGGAGATGACTTGGTAGAGCTCCCAGGAAACAGGCGCTGCCCTGTTTTACAGGATGCGGTCAAGTGTTCAATTGCATGAGCTGGGGCCACATGTGGAGCAATTTTTAAATGAATGTTGACAGTATGCAAAGACCTCTTGAATCCCTCTAACCGTAGGTCTCTCCTAATCCATTTGTGCAATGACTTGGGCCAACACATTCCAACATGGGAGCCTAAATAAGAGGGCTGGTTCTGCTTTGGCTGCCCTTCTCTGAATGTTCTCAAGTCTCTTAGCACAGCCTGTGGCAGCCCTGGGCATCGTGGCCCTCACTGCTGTGGGAGGGACAATGGGTCCTGATGGGGGGCATGGGCTCTGCTGGGCTGCAGCACCTTGCTCAGGAGCATGTTCCCCACTCCCTACATAGAGAAAGGTGTGGAAATGCTCATCAAAAGGGCAAGATGCTCTAGAATGCAACTCCAAGACTGCTCCCAGCCCAGCCATTACTTTCTCCCAGCAGTCTCAACCCTCTCTGCCAGAATACACCATTTGTTTTACAAAGCAGCTCTCGGACAGCCTGCATTGCAGGCAGCACATGCTGAAAGCAGCTTGGTAGAGCGAGGCTCTAACTCAGAGTCCATAGAAAACACCATGCTGGCACATCAGCACGCTGGGGCTCTCTGCCAGGGCAGAGCTGAGAGCATCAATGGACATGCTGCCTTCAGCTGCCACAGCACAGATGTTCTAATGACAATTGGCTGCAGGGCAATCTCAATCCACAGCACATTTCACCAGATGGAGCAACTGGAAAAATCCACTGCTGCATTAGAATATCACCTAGGTATATGATCTTTTACAGATAAGGGGCTGTAAGTCCCAAAGATATGAATTAGAGAGTTACTAGTGGCACAAAAAGACACAGCTCCAACAACAAGGTGAGAGACATTTTACCTGCAACTGGAGAAGAATGTGAGCAGAATAAAGAGTGACGGTGCCATTTGGAGCATAGCAACATCAAGGTGAAACCAAAGGGGATTACTTTGTTTTAATGCACAAGACTTGTACTGTAAAAAGAGCTAATTTTTACTATCACAATTTGTTGCAATTATCCTGGACTGTAAGATCCCCTTGAAAAATCAAGAGCTTTTTCTTGCTTTTTGTAGCCCAGGCCAACAGTGTGGCCCCT
Source organism: Muscicapa striata striata (assembly GCA_030060385.1). Lineage (NCBI taxonomy): Eukaryota > Metazoa > Chordata > Aves > Passeriformes > Muscicapidae > Muscicapa > Muscicapa striata. The sequence goes on along the minus strand of JAREIS010000050.1, from coordinate 4,166,249 downwards.
CTTGGTCTCCACACTGTGCTGCACAATCTGCTGGTGACAGACTCAGAGGAAAGGAGATGAAGGTTGGAGATATGGATCAGCTTTCCTGCGGAGCATAAATCAAAGAGAATTTCCCTGTTCCAAGAAGCATTGAAACAGCCAGAGAGATACCTTGCTTCACAGCATTAACCATGGGCCTTTTAATTAAAATGGATAATGCCTGTGCACTGGAAGAACTGAGCTGAAGGATGTCAGAGGGACAAGTCCTCACCTGATCTGTGTGTGCCAAAGGTGACCAGTCTGGTTTTGTTCTATTTTACTATCTCCTGAAATACCACAAAACTCCTTTGCAAATCAGCTTTTCAGAGCTGTGCTCTTCCCCCTGCTGTCCCCAGGGGCAGGTACTTTGTTCTCCTGTGGGCTGATTTTACAGACACCCCAAGGAGTGGCTCCAAGGAGTTACAGAGAGCACAGGAGCTGGGGCTGGAGGCTCCTGGGCAGTGTCTCCTGGGGACAGCAGTGCTGGGAGAGCCTGTGTGTGCCTTCACAAGGGTGCCTGGCTGCCAGACCATGCCATTCTTCTGGAGGAAGGCTCTGCCCCGGGCTGTTTGCTCAGTGAAAGGGCCAGGGTCACTGACAGATCCCATCATTTCGCTGCAGTGCAACTCTGTTGACATCTCTTTACTCCGGGGGAAATCTGCCTCATTGTCTTCCCTGACCCTCAGCACATATGACTTAGCCACGCACTAATTATCTCCTGTAGTGCCAGTGGAGGGATGAGCCACGGGGAATATGCTGTCTGCAAGCTCTGAGGGATAGGATTCACAAGGAGACCTTCAGCCTGGCCAAAAGAAGATCCCCCAAAATACCTTTCTGGCCAAGAGAAAAGAGTCCCCCAGAGGGCAGTTTGGAGGGATGAGTAAATCACCCTCTTCAGTGCCAATCTCCAGACTACAATGGGAAACAGGGAGATCAGCCTTTGGCCAGGACCTACACAAAGATCCTGGCAAATTCTGGCTGGGAAGGGTGTCCTCATCGGCTGTAATTTAGACATCTAAATGTGAGCTCAGGCCCTGGGGCCTCCAGTGCAGTGAGAGGAGAAGAAACAGGCCCTGCATCTGAGCCAAGGAGGAACTTCTCATGACAGCAGTCATTTCCCACCAGCACTTTGGTCAAGCTTGAATAATTTTCCCCCTCTTACCTACTGCCAAGTGGAAATGAGGCCATCTTCCCAGGTCATCTCCTCACCAAGCCATTCATGTCAGAGCATGGGATGGGGAGAGCAGCTGCCATGAGCTGCCTCTGGGACACCTACACTGAGCAGCCCGTGTTCCCTGTGTGAGTTCAGCCACTTCTGCATCGTTCTGGACAAGAATAGCTCTATGATTACTACTGTTGTAGTATTTTACTAGTCTTCTAAAAATAGAGTAACTAACACATAAGTAACAAAGAAGTCAAGGAATAAGCTGATGAAGAGAACTGGAGACTATCCCATATGTGGCCCCAAAACTGTCAATGAAGAGCACTGCACATAGTAAACACACCTGAAATCCTAGGAAAAGGAAATTCCCAAACATGACCCTTGCAAAGGACACCCTGGATGCCCTGCTGTGGTCACCCATTAACTCCCTTCCCCTCTGTTTGCAGGAAGCACACTGGCACTGCCGAGAGCAGGAGTGCCAGCAATTGCTGTAATGTGCACTGCTCACATCCTGCCAGAGATTTAATTGGTGCCTACGTGTGCCCTGGCATTCTCACCGAGCTGCTTTTGCCCTGAAAGAGCAGGTTAATGATTGGCAAGAAGATTCAGGATATCCAGCTTACAAACCACGAGTGTTGTCCAGCAGCCATCAAACATTGGACAGCCCCACTGGCTCTGGGGGGACACGTCCATCGTCCCCAGCACTCAGTGGTATAAATTCAGGGAGAGGGCATCACTGCAGTACAAGGGTAGTGTGGGGATGGCCATGGCAAAGCCCCTTTGTCTAGCAGGGCAGGAGCAGCCAGGAGAATCCTCTGCCTTGCACAGCCCCCCTGATCTCTTCCCTGCCTTCCAGCTGTGCTCAGCAGAGCTGGGCAGGATGGCTGTGCTTGCAGTGCTTGAGGAAAACAAGTGTCCTATGGATGCTCTGTGCTCCAGAGCATCATCTGGCCAGCTCAGTATCAGCTACGGAAAGAACAAATGGGAGAAGGGACAGAAATGCCCTCAAGCAAAGCAATCAAATAAGAGGGGTAAGGACAGGAAGGTTTGGAGTTTTCAGCTTGGCCATCATCCCTTCTCTATCTCCCTTCCTCCCCTCACACCGTCATCTGACCCGCTCTGTGCCTGACCTGCTGGGATGGTGACGGACAGGTAATGTCCTTGCAGTGCCCAGACAGGACCAGCCATCCCCTGACCCACTCTACCTGCTCTCTCCTGCCCCTGTTCCCCAACATTAAAGTGCTGTTCTAACCTGAAAAGCAGGTTTGCCCCTTCTCTGCTCAGCAGTGCTGTGGTCTCTCTGTGCCCAGGCTTGGGACAGGCTGATTTTAAGAGAAAGACTCGCCCAGTCCTCACTCTGCAGAGCTGACACTGACACTGGTCTCAGAGTGAGGGCCAGTTACTTCTGGGTTGGACAGTGTCAACAAAAGGGGAGAAGATCAATAAGTACACTCCAAAGAGCAGGGTCACTTGTGCAACCCCCTCCAGGCTCAGATGCAGCCAGGCTGTTCTGGCAGTGGGGAGAGGTGTGGGGTAGCAGAGGCACTGACACACAACCACGCCAGGGCCTGGAATGGACTTTGTGGCTGCTGTGTTGAGAGGCAAATCCCTGTGTGCTGCTGCTGCTCTCTGTGCCAGGCCAGGCTGTGGCACCTGCCAGGATGTGACATCAATAAATGAGTAAAAGCTTAGCTTTGGGCTGTGGCTGATGCACAGACACAATGTCATTGCAGGGTCCTTCGTATTACTTCTTCTGGAATTCAAGGCAATTGATGCATCCTATGAATGTTTCCTCCAACCCAAATGCCAGGATTTTAATTTCTTTGAGAAAATGTAGGTCCTGGAGCAGTACTCTGAGGCCAGCTCCCAGCAGGATCTTTCCCTGCTTCCTGTGATCTCATACAGAAGCAATGTCCCAAGAGCCAGGGACTTCCCAGCACCAAATGTGGAACACATACCTCTCTATCCCAAAGAATGTGTGACCTCAATACAGTGACAAGGGGTGCCCAGGTCTCACCACCTCAGCAACCAAACCCTGAGCTGGCTCTGTGGCAGGGAGGGAAAAGAGCCCAGTGCTGCTGAGGAGAAGGCACAGAGGTCCTTGTTTGGAAGTGCATCACCTCTTAGGTGGAGGTTGATAAGTTGGGCAAATCAGAGGCAGGACCAAAACATCAGAGGTGGCCAGAAGTGGGGAGGAAGGCCTGAGAGGACCTCTAAAGCAAAGCACACTAGTTATAAAGAACCAAGGAGGAGAGGGAGGTGCCACAGCAAGAGCAGCTGTCATGGGGACAGCCCTGGGCAGAGCCCAGCAATGGAGAAGAGCAGAGCCAGGCTGCAAATACTGATACCAGGAAAAAGCATTTTGGGGAGCAGAGATCATGAGAAAGGGATGGCACCTTCACATGGGCAGGGAACTACTGCTCAAAACCTCTGTGAAACACCACCATGGTCGTACACAGGGTGTGCAAGAGATCTAGATAAAATCTGGGGTCTCCTCATGCCATTCTTTTCTCCCCAAGCCATTTTTTCTGCAGCTGGTACATGTCACAGATCCTCAGCAGTGTCTGCTCCGTGGCAAATTCATGCCTGCAGGTCTGTGATGTGCTGTGCTGGGTGAGCTGGCAGCAGCCTCAGCCCTCACCCCAGCCCTCCTCCCCGAAGGTAAAACATTTGAACTGAAGCAGGATGAATGGGATTTCAGCTCAGGTCTCAGTGAGGACCTCGACCTGATCTCTGACATTTTGCAACCGCACTGGGCAAAGGTCTGTGGAGAGAGATTTTTATTTTGTTTTTGTAAGCAGCCAATATGGCTGGAAAAACCACACAAAATTTCAGGCACAGAAAGCTCCTTCCACCTCTAAGTTTGCAGAGCCCATCAGCTGAAGCAGCCCAGCAACTGACTGTGACTTGTTAGCAACTATAATGCAGTCAAGTTTGATTAAATGTCCATTCCCTGACTCTCTCAGGAGCCCCAACTTGCAAAGCTTGTGGATTGTTTGAGCTCAAGACTCAACTGCTTCTCCTTTCAGTTCTCAAATTCCCTGGTTCAGTCCCAGGTGCATTGGCCAAGATGATGTCCATCATCTCCTCTAAAACAACAAGCAAACAAACAAAGGAGATGCTCTCCTTCACACCCCCCTCCAATAAAGTGCCTTCAGCAGCTAAAACCAGATCCCAAATATCGGAGCCTTATAATGACATCGTGAGAGTTAGCAAGGCAGCAGCTCCCCTGGTGATTATAACAACACCGGTGCTTGAGAAGAGGCTTCGCTTCAAGGCATCTGGAATTGCTCTTGCAAGATCCATTGTCAAATGAGCTTTTTCCTTTGTTTAAAAATGTCAGCCCGAAGACCCCTGCCAGAGTGGTGGTATAGCCTGCTTGAGTTCACTCTGGCTCCCACAAGGCTTCAACAGTCCTCTTTGCCCCTCCTTGTCTCCAGGCTTAATTAGGAAATCATTTATCTTTATTGGCACTCTCTTTCCCCTGCTGCTTTGGCATTATTTTTTTTTTTTTTTGCCTTCATTCCAGTGCAGTGAGCTGTACAGGGAAGACCACAGCCCCATTCATTGTGGGTGGGGAATAATCTACAACTGGGAGCCCTACAAGGAAGACCCCAGCAATGAATCTGCTCAAGTGGCATTGCCTGAGGGACTACTGTACAGAAACAGGAGAGGAGGGTATCCCCTGGCTCCACTTACAGGCTAACAATAGGGATTCCTGGTGATACTGAAAGTAGGACACTACTCCCAAGGGATGTCATATGGTCAGCCTGTCCCAAACTGAACTGCCAGCCCTCTCCAATCTAATGATACGCCTACTTCCAGCAGTGTCCCTTGGTAGCAGAGCACACAAAGGGAAAGGGCTGCAAGGACAGGCACAGCTTGGGGACTGGGCTCCAGCTGAGCATCTGCACATTCCAGGCTGAGCCTTGAGCATTGGGACTTCAAGAGGGGAAGGTTCTCTACACCTCCACAAGCAAAAACTCCCTTGGCTTCCTCCACAGCTCCATTTGCCAGGGCAACCAGAAAGTCAAAACCCAACCTGAACTTCTTGGGAGCCAGCAGCCTCAAGCAGACCTCAGACACACTCAGCCAAAAATGGCATTGCTTTGGCAGCCTGGGGGGAGAGCCATTCACTAGGTTGCACTTCCACTACCACAGGCAATTCTTTCTGGGTAATTTCTCTGGGTTCCCCATCAACTGTGTTTATTTAAATGGAGATGGAGATAAAATCCCAGCCAATAATTTCTTCCACCTTAAAGAGGTTTCCCCTTCGTGCAAGCCAGGCTTGCCCCAGCCTGTCGCTAATTACAGATGGAACATGAAGTTCAGAAAGGAGGAATCAGAATTGTTCCCCTCCCTCCAGCAAATATCCATTGAAAAAAGCCTGACTCCTTTGCCTGATGGCACCAGAAGTTTTGCCAGTAAGTTTAAAAAGAAGAGGGAAAATGACTGATGGCAGAGCTGAAGAGATGACATGCAGTTAAGTGCACCTCTCCTCCTTACAACATACACATCCCTTATTTTGAAAGAGATTCCCCTGCTCTAGAGATCAGACGAAAACCTGATCACCAAAAAAAAAAAAAAAAAAGTGCTTCAGTCATACTTTCTAGTTAGAGACCTCAAGGCTCTTTAAACACACAGGGAGGAAAGCCAGGAATGAATCACAGAGAGCAACCAGGTTCTTGTCTCCCACCCTAACCCTCTGCATGCTAAAGATCTCAGAGCTGGAGACAGATTTCAGCTGTGCCAGGGCCTCACAGGGCCAGGGAAACACTATGGGTATCCCTTTGCTGGAGGTCTCCTTTTGCCTGGCTCCAGCAGAAAACTCTATTAGGTCTTTGGATTACACTTCTAAAGAAATTATCTGTGCACCTGGCCAGGTCCTGCAGAGCCTGAGCAGTTTTTGCCTTGTGTACTTTCCCTGTGAAGGTTCCTCCCCAGTGCTCCATTTCTGGCCCTCTGAAATCCCCACTCTGAACTGAAAGGAAGAGCAGAGGATAATCTGGAGACCAGTGTTATCTCTAAGTAGAGCCAGATGTATAAATCCCATTATTCTTAAAATAATTATAGAGTAAGATCTCTTTTCAGAGATTTACAGTTTGGGATGCTTATCCTTCCCTGGAGTCCCCTCCCAACATGCTGGAAGTGATGTTCTACACCCATATCACATGTCCCTCCACTAAACTTGGCCCCACCAGCTGCACAATGAAGACATCAAAGTCATGAAGGCTCCCTCAACCCTCAGCCTGCTCTGAGCAGTTTTTTGGTGTTTGTTCCATGCAGTCAAGACCAGAGAGAGGCAGGTCCAGTGCCAGTGGACACTGCCTCAAGGCTGTGAGCTCTGGGGTGCAGCAAACCCAGGGCCAGAGTGGGTGTGCACAGAAAGCCAGATCCTCTCAGAGAAGTGTTCCTGCACTGCTAAACAAGGGCCAAGTGCTCACTGAGGGGGAATTATCCCAGAACTGTCCCACAGAGTGACAGAATCCTTTAGGTTGGAAAAGCCCTCTGAGATCACCGAGTCCAACCATTCCCCCAGCACTGCCAAGGCACCAATAAACCTTGTCCCCAGGAGACACATTACACATTTTTGAACACTTCCACCACTTCCCTGAGTAGCCTGTTCCAATGCCTGACCACCATTTCAGCGAAGATGTTTTCCCTAATATCCAAATCCCCCTTGGCACAGCTTGAGGCCATTTCCTTTTATTCCTGCTCAACATCTGCTTGAGTCCAGTCTCCATAGCCTGGTCCCAGCACATTTTAGTGGCAGCAGGGAGCAGAAGCTGGGATGGGAGGCAGTTCTGGGGATGCTCTGGGCTCACACCTTTGCTGCTGAGGGTGGCTCAGACACTGGAGGAGGCAGGTCCTCCTTAAGCTGTCCTTAAAATGTTTATCCTTGGGCTTATTTTGCCAGCAGGAAGCCCTTCCAGCACCACACATCTTTGGCCTCTCACTGGAGAGGCAAGGTGTTGCCATGGAAACTGGTAAATGCAAAATTCTGACTTGACAGCAGTGTCCTGAGGAAAGGGGACCAGCTTCCCTCCGTTTGTTTCTGTCCCTGGCGCGGGGCCGGCGTGTCCCCTGCCTGGCTGGGGAGGGGAGGCCATCCTGCCAGGCTGGACACGGGCTGGCCAGGCTGGGATAACGGGGAGCACAGCAGGGGAGTGCTGTGCCAGGATCCCAAGCTGGGTTTCTGCTCTGGGGCTGGCTGCTCTCTGCCTCTGAGGGAACCTGCTCCCCAACATCCCCATCAGCCCACAGGGCTGGGCAGGCAGGATTGCCACACCGGGCTGCAGAGCTGCTGCACACACCTCTGCAGGGCATCCCAGCCCCAGCACCCACTGCTCAACAGCCAAGGCCACCAGGCTGACAAGGGCCAGGAAAAACAATGAGGGCACAGAGCAGTGAGGCAGGACAGCTCTGCCCTGTCCCTGCTGCCTGCCAGCCCACACTGCCCTTCCTGAGCCCCCATTTATCCTGCACCCACTGACCACCTCACTGCCTCACCCCAAAACAGCCACAAGTCCTGGAATTGTTACAAGGAAGTCAACCATCCTGTGTATGAATCTGGAACCAAACCCAACAGGACTGAAATAAAACTGGAGCAATTAACAGCGCCCCATTCAAGCATTGACTGATTTTCTTAACTGATTTGTAGTGGCTTTTAATTTTAAAAACTGCTACTTTATCAAGTCCATAATGAGTTTTGTTCACACACCCACAATGTATGTTAGCAAAGAATGAGTATCAAATTTTCCATGGGGTCAGGCAGTTGCAAGCTGACTGTTGCTGGCTAAGTCAGGATGCATCAATGGAAGCAGAGTCATGACTGTGGAATAATTTTAAGATATATCATATATAAATATTGGGCTTTGAGAAATATCAGCATGGATTCATTTAAATCCATTCCAGTGAGGACCCCTTAGCATGGTCACTGGGGCTTTTCTCCAGGTGTTTCAGCACTGCCTGAATGAGGTGGTCTGAGGGTGGCAGTCACTGAGAGCCACCTCAGAGCTTTGCTGGGTGGGGACTTTGGGACAGAGGAGAGGGAACTTGCCCTGGGTGGACAGAGGAAAGGATTTGCACAAGACAAAGTCTCTGCAGGTGACTGTGACCCCTGATCAGTGTTGTGACCCTGCATCTCAGCCATGCTCTGTGTAGAGAAGGGAACATTGAGAAGGGATCTCAATAATGCACATAAATATCTCCAAGGGGTGTCAGAGGATGGTGCCAGACTCTTTGCAGTGGTGCCCAGTGACAGGACAAGGAGCAATGGCCATAAAGTAAAACACAACAAATTCCAGCTCAACATGAGGAAGAACTTCTTTACACTGAGGGTGGCAGAACACTGCAGCAGCTGCTCAGGGAGGGTGTGGAGTCTCCCTCTCTGGAGACATTCCAGCCCCACCTGGACAGGTTCCTGTGTCACCTGCTCCAGGTGACCCTGCCTTGGCAGGAGGGTTGGACTGGATGATCTCCAGAGGTCTCTTCCAGTCCTAATTTTTCATTCTGTGATTTTTCAGTGGCCTTAGATGCTTCTGTGCCCACCCAAATTCAGGAGGGAACAAACCAATCCCTCCCACAGCCCTGCTGCTGAGTGATGGGGCCACAGCTGGGTTTGGGGACCTCCTGCATCCACTCCCTAATCACAGAGCAGGAGCCACCCCAGGCAAGCTGAGCTGCCCACCAGGGAAAGCCTTGTCAGCCCACATCACACACACCTGTCTCAGGTATCCAACCCCTCTCTGACCCCAGGGCAGCCCATCTACAAACCCAACATCTCTGTGCCTGCTCCTCTGCCCACTCCTCTCTGAGGACACTGAGGATCTTGGGGAGCCCTCAGTGCTCAGCAGTGGTTTGGGGGGGCACAGCAGCACCTCCAGCCAGAGGTCCCCAACACTGAGGGAGCAGAGGCAGAGCAGCCCTGTGTCATACTTACTTCCCATTCCCATACTTGATCCGGATGTCTTTGCTCTTCTTCAGCTCCTTCCCATCTTTAAACCATTTGTAGGATGGCTGAGGGTTTCCAGCAGTTGCCTCACATTTCAGGGAAATCTTCTCACCCACATGAACATTTGGGCTTTTCAGTTTCTTCAGTTTGGGAGGAACAGCTATGGAAAGAGAAAGGGGACACTGTGAAACATGTGAAACTTGCACCTTTCAGAGCTGTGCAGGAGCCCCCCGAGCCCCCTGCCCTGGGCCAAGCTCCTGCTCTCATACCTAAACCTCATACCTCCACTGCTGGGAGATGATGGAGAGGGGCTGCCCAGAGAAAACAGCACACAGGGAAGGAGCATGGAGGCAAAAATGGAGGCAGAAACTTCCACATGGGGAACAGAGGGAGGCCCTGGCTCTGGAGGCTCCAGACCAGATCTGATGGTTCCACAGCAGCCCTACCCATGCAGGCAGGAGCCCTGTGTCCCCTGTCCCTGCAGAGGTTTGCTGAGCTCTCCAGGCTCTCCCACCACACACCAGCTCAGTCTCTTCAGACACTATTTTCCCCCTGCTCCTTGCCATGGCTGTGCAGATTACCAACACCTACACGACCTCTGTGGCTGCCACGGGCACGCTGCCAATCCCACAGCCCCAGCAGCCCCAGCCAGGATGTTCTACTGCAGATGGAGCAGAGGAGCAGAGAGCAGGACCCTGTGCCCCAGAGGCTCCATCTCTGCTGCAAAGACCTTGTTCAGCTCAACATCAGCAGAGCAACAGCCACTGAGAGGGGCTGCAAGAAAAACCTGCATGTGTAAGGGGTGAGAAGGGGAGGGACAGCCCTTCTTCAGCCTGCAAGAAGTGAAAGAACAGGTATTTTAAATGGTTTTATGCCAGCAGTGTCAGGCTGGCCAGCAGCCTTTCCAGCCTGGAGCCTGGCTCTGCATGTGGGTCTTTTAGAGAGGTGATTTTTACCATGCACCTGGAGCATCAGACAGAGAGGGAGACACTTCTTATCAATCTCTGCCAGGCTTCATATTAAACCTGACAAGAAAGGATTAGCAGGCTTGCAATTTTTCTTTCAGCTGACAGCTCTGTACTCTTGTAGCTCCCTTTTTCTTTCTCATTGTTAACCTTTAAAAAAGGAAAAGCAACTTGCTGGTTTTGCCTTAAGAATATTGGTACCAATGGTTTCCCCTTGTCTGAGATAGGGAATTTCCTCTTTCTAACGTGCACAAACCACCTTCTAATTGCTTTGTGCATTCTGATCTTGTGAAATGGCAGAGCACTCAAAGGCAGAGGGACTGGATGGGTTTCATCACTGTTTTACAGACCTTTGTATGTCTTCTCTAGTTCTTCATGCCAAGTGTAGGTTGATAGCATTTAAAGACCTTTCTCACCAAAAGGGATCTTGATGAAATAATAAAAAGCACAGCAATCATCAGGAAGATGCTCCTGTGGCAGGAAGCTCTCAGGACTGTCATATTCCTCATGGGAATGAGAAGCTAAATTGTCCTTAATCAAAAGGATCCCAACATGGGTAGAAATGGGGCAGTTCAGAGTAACAGGAATTAGCCAAACAAAGCTCACAGTGACTGAAGGCAAGCCAGGGCTCTGGGTGCTAACGTGGCAGGGCTGCTCCCAGGCACATCAGACCTTGCAAAGATTTCCCACAGCAGCTGTGGCTGCCCCTGGATCCCTGGAAGTGTCCAAGGCCAGGTTGGATGAGGCTTGGAGCAGCCTGGGACAGTGGAAGGTGTCCCTGCCCATGGGAGGGAATGGGGATGAGATGAGTTTTAAGGTTTTTTAAAGTTGATTCAACCCAAACCATTCCATGATTCTAGAAGAACAGGGACAGCACAAAAGCATTGGGTCAGCTGCAGGCAGTCCTTGCAGGCTGTCCCAGGTCACTGTGCTTTGACACAAACAGAGACTTCTGAGCAGAAATTATCTCAGCTTTCACCAAATTTTAGGACTTCTGTGAAAATCCTAGGTGTCATGGGTTTTGTGAAGCCCATATCCCTGATCCTTGCCTGGAAATGGGTTGCCCAGAAGAGCTGGAAGGCAGTGAAGGGAGAAGAGAGCTGGTCTCTTCTCAGAACAGTGCATGGAGAGCCAGGAAGGTAAACAGGACCTTGCTTTTATAGGGGTCATTTTGGGGAATAGAGAAATAGACTCTCAAATATTTATTCTGTCTGGATGTGTGTGTCAGTCAGCTCCTATTGTACCCCGAGGTCACCCTGTCCCATGCCAACATCATCCATACACCTTAAATACAGGGAAGGTCCTGACCTTGGCATGGCTGCATCTGCTTCATTTTATTTCCAGCATGGTGGTCTGCAGAATTATGAAGCAGGCAGAATATGGGTTAATTTGGACTGAAATACCAGTCACTGAAAGGACAACTCTTGTCTCATTTCAGAGAAGCCACAGAGGTGAAGAATTCTGATATTTTATAAGCTAGAACCTGTAGTAAGATGTAAACTGGTGTTAAAACTGATATAACAACTGAGTCCTGGGGGGGTGAAAGAATATTCTCTTCTTGTCTCCTTACCATAGTTCTATGTGCTACCCTCACCCTGAGTGGAAGAGAAACTGCAAACTGCTGGGAGAAATGGGTGTCAGCCCTGCCCCTCTCCACCAAAATGCAGCAAGAGCAGAGCAAACCCCACAAACGTTCAGCCTGTGGAAGAAGAGGGACAAGAACAAGCAAGGAACCTTCCATGATCTCCCCACCAATATGGATCATGTCTCCCCTAAAACTCTGCACATGCCACCAGTGATGATTACAGCACTGAGCCGGGAGACCCAAAAAAACCAAAGAGCTGACACACACACCCAGCATCCCACCCCTCCAGCAGAGAGGCCTGCCCAGAAAAGGGAGGAGAACATCTTTCCACCCCAGTCTACGTGTTTTTGGTGTCTCACTACAGGAGGGAAAGAGACAGCTTATTCAGCTCCAGGCCACACTTCATGGGCTCCATGGACTGCAATTCCCCAGCTGAATCAGACAGAGCAGTGAAAGGGAATCCAATCCCAAAATATTCTGGACTGTGTCTGGGAAAAGGGCTGTGCACAAAGAGGCAGAGCTGTGCTCCCTGACACATCTGTGCCCTTTCTGCTGCACTGCAGCAGGGCTTGTGCTTGGACAGCAGCGTGGGAAGAGCAGGCAGAGCCCCAAGCCTTGGAAACAGCATCCAGAGCCTTGCTCTGGGCAAAAGAGAAGCCTGGCCTTGGTCTCTGGGAAGGGCTGCTCTGGGCTGGAGAGCCTCACTTCATAATTCCTGCAGCTTTCAGAAAAAGACAGAAATCTTCATTTAGAGCCATTCACTGCTGATGGCTCTGCTTAATTCCAAACAAAGACTTTCCTCTGGTTTTTACTCATAAAAAGTTTAAACTGCAGCTCTTATTCATGGTCTGAACTTCTCTAACTTTGGCTTCCAGCCAGGAGATCTCTGCCTTTCTCTGGTAAATTTGAATCCCATCTAGCAACCAGAAACCCCTTCCCTTTTTAGGTACTTGTAAACTACAACTGAATCACCTTTCAACCTTCTCCAGCAGTAAACTAAAGTAGCTTGAGAGACCAGAACAGCACACAGAGTGCTAAAACTGGAATATGTCAAAGTTTTACATTTAGGTACATTTTCAGTTCTTGACCCATTTCCTATCTCTGCCCAAATCAGAGTTGCAGCTCAGAAAACCATGACTTTAGTCCAAAATGATCAGAGGATCAATTTTAAGTGTCCCCTTTCTTAATGCTCTGAGAATTTGGGGTAATTTTAATCTCCTCCTTGTTTGATACTTTTTCCAGCATGCTGGAAAAACAAATTCACTAGCTTCACACATATCAAAATAGCTGGGCAAACAGCTTTAGATGTGTACCCACAGGGTCCAGGTCTAATTCATTATGTTTCCATCAATTCCCAGCTTCTGAAGCTGCAGCTTAAGACCTGTATGGCTGGTCACTTTGCAATTCTGTCAGCCCCTCCTCCCTCCAAATTTGTGTCTCCTCTCCGTGGGGTGAAGTAGCACCAGCCTCACACTGCCTGAGGTGATGGACAGAAGAGCCAGATGTATTTCCAGGCAATTTTTCAGAGCAACAACCACGCCAAGGGTATGTCGTGCTGCAAAAATGAAGTTTAATCCTGGTAGAGACCAACAATAAATATAAATTTTCTGCAGATTTTTGCCCACTCCAAGGTCAGATGAAACCCAAGCAACCAGATCAATTAGATCCCATCCTACACTCGTTGTGTGAGCTGTAAAAATTAACCCTGAATCATGCTGGAGCCAGCATCGACAAATGCACACGATTTCCTAACTTGTTTTAAGTGCCATGTTTGACAAAAAGACCTTTGCAGGAGAGGTTTGTCCCCTGATAGCAGTCCTGCCATCTGCTGCCTTCTCACAGAGAGGAGAGGGTTACAAAAGTCTGAAACACTGAGCTCCAAACTACACGATATGAGTTGTTTGAACAGCCTCCATAAAAGGACTTACATGTACACATTGCTTTAATTAATTCACTTCTGATTACACTTGATATAATGCTGAAGTACCTTGATGATAACAACACCTCTTTTACTTCTGGTACCTGCAGTATGCCTGCAAGCACCTCAGAGCCTCAACTCAAAACATCATTAATCATCCTCGGGCAGAGTGCCCAAACAGAGTCCAACAATGGAGTGGTGACAAAACCACATCCCACCCACAGAGCATCCTACATAAACAACCCCTGGGCAGCCAAAGCAGGAGCAGTCACTCTGGGAAAGGTGCTCCATGGCTCTGGAACAGCCAGCAATACCAGCCAGGGGCGCTGCTTCCCGAGCCGTGGGGATGCTCCACGCAGACACATCTGGGATCTCCAGACACATCTGGGATCTCTGGGGAACTGATGTCAGCAAGAGATGGGACTTCTTGTCCTGGCCTCCTCCCAGGGCTCCAAGTGAGCCACTGGAGGCTCCCCCACACTGCCTGGCACATGGAGGCTGCAAAGTGTTTAGGTAGGTGGATCTGGAGCCCTGGGAGGACAGGACTCTTCTGTCTCTAGGAGCAGCTGAGGAAGAAGGCAACTGAGCTTGAATTCCCTTGGGTATGGAAAAGGGAAGCTGAAAAATGCTTTCTCATAGGAATGGATGAGATGTAAGGAGGGTTAAGACATACAAACCCACAGGTGATCCTTGACATATCCAAGGGATGGCTTTCCACACAAGGCCCCCATCTGGATGTTCTCAGGTCAGGACACCCCTCCTGTGCCACAGGGGGGAGGGAAGGAAGGTACACAGGTGATCTCTTGGGAAGGAGCTGTGGTTGTGAGCCTGCCCAAGCCACTGGTCTCAGGACAGCCCTTCCACACTGGTGCCAGGGCTTCCACTGGTTGTGCTGGGGTGGAGATGCTGCAGATCCAGCAGTGTTGCTGTGGGTCTGAGCTCCCAGCTCTCCCCACACACCCAAAGGATGCTCCAGGCACAGTCCTTGAGGCTTCCTCACTGGAGGGCAAGATCTGCAGGCATGATACCTGCCCAAGCCAGGTCTCAAAGGCTGCTGTTCCCTAAGCCCCCTCTGGAGAGTCCCCACCACACTGCTGTTCAAAATCCCACTGCCTGCACAGACTATCCCTCTTACATAGGGTAACTCAGATGGGAATATTTCAACATTCTCTGACATGGAAAATTACAGAACTCATCTTTCCATAGGAATTGTTTTGCAGCCTCAACTTGCTCCAAATTCAATCACAAGCATTTGCCAAGGTAGCAACTCCTAACTGAAAGGAATTTTTCCCATTTCTGTCATCTCTACTGCAAAGTAAGAACCTGTGTTCATGGCACATCACCATGCAGGTTGGGACATCAGACATCTCTTGGGGGTCAGCACACTCCCCACTGTGATACATCTCACTTCTTGCCTGATGCAGTCCCACAGGCTCCACTGTTTTAACCAGAGGTGATGCTCCTTGGCCTTGGGTTTAATTTAGCTTATGGTTGACAAGTAGACAAACCTGAAGCTCAGCAGCAGAAGCTCCCGATCCCCTGCACTTTGTTTCAATACTGGCTTCAAATGCCAACCTGCCAAAGAAGGGGGCCTGCTCTGAGGAAATCTCCCTCCTGCCAGAAGGAATGGAAACATGGGATCTGCTGGAGAAAAGCCTCACAACACACTGGGTGTTTGTCCTCCTTTTTTCTAGGTTTTTATGGAGAGGGCAAAGGGCAGTCCCTGCTGTGCACCCCGGCAGGCTGTGCAGGGCTGAGGGGAGTCAGGGCTCCTCCGAGTCTGTGACCCTCCAACGCCCCTGGAGGTAACAGGGCTGGATTTGAGTTGAGCTGTAGAACAACCCTGGCTTTATTGCCTGTGTGGACACAACGTCCAGAGACCACACACAGCCCAGAGCCTGCGGGAGAGAACCTTGGTGTGACACTGACACGTCCCCATACCCCCAGTGGGTAACTACAGGCTCCAAACCCAGAGTGTTAAACATAATATAACATCTTTAATATGCTTTGTACTTCAGGCAACTTATGTTTCAGTTTATGCCAAAGCATGGCCAGACATTCTCATGGAGTCTTTGTGGCCACTGTCTCAGATGTTGGTGTGCTGAGCAGGGGTACTGACAGGTAAACAACAGTGACAAATTAAAATGTCCAAGGGACAGAATTTTGCTGTAACCACTGTTTGACCCTTTAATTAACAAAGAGCCATGTTTCTCCATGAGCAGTGATCATGGAATCATGGAACCCTAGAATGGTTTGGATTGGGAGGGACCTTGGAGACCATCTCACTCCAACCCCTGCCATGGCAGGGACACCTTCCACTATCCCAGGCTGCTTCAAGCCCCATCCAACCTGGTCTTGGACACTTCCAGGGATCCAGGGACAGCCACAGCTTCTCTGGACAACCTGTGCCAGGGTCTCACCACCCTCAGAGGGCAGGGACTCCAGGTAGGAGCCAGCACTAGGCTATGTGGCTCACCTGGGACATTTACACCTCACCTGCACTGTCCAAGGGTCTGCCTGTGAAACTGCAGAGAATAGCAAGGGTTAATAACCCAAAGCTCTCCAAGGACCTGGGAGATGTCCTGGTTGCCCCTCCCACAGTTATGCCAGCAGGAGTCAGAGGCTCACCTCTGCTCCTGGGAGAGGTCCCACTCTGGCAGCTGGGGACACAGGTGTGCCAAGGCAGGAGTCACTCCTTCCTCCAGGTCCTGGAGGGTCTGCTGAGGACACCCACCCAGAACAGGCACTGATGGAAAGGACACAGATGTGTGAAGATGCTGAAAAGTCTGAGATCTGTAGATATGGGGTTGGAATGAAGCATGGAAAGCACTTTGCTGAAGCCAGAATAAATGCATTATTCCTCCCTACATGTCCCATACCTTCCCTAACACACAAGTTTCTTTTCCATAAAATAAGTTCCTGTAGCCTTCTGTCTCAGGGAGAAGAAGTGACTATAACACCAATCTACAGCACTATTTAATTTTTTTTTTAAATCTATTTAAACTGTGAGTTACAAGAATTTCTATTTTCATGACCATTCCCATCACCAAAGAAAATTTACTGGAAAGTTATAAGCAGGTTTGTTGATTTAGGTTTGCTCTCTATAGGATCCTTCTGGCAACTCAAACCATGGGATCTTAGAGGTCTTTTCCAACCTTAATGGTTCTATGATTCTATGAAGAAGTGCCACTAAGCCAGAAATTTCACTCTCATCTTACAAATCCTGGCTCCACTTATATTTAAGAGCAACTGATAAATTCCTCCTCCTCTGTCTTTCCCACACTTAAAAATCCCGTTATTCTTCTTTCCAGTGAAAGTTTTGAAATTGGTGTATGATTTGGTCCAGAGCCTGAGGCTGAAATCTCAGCTCCATTGAAATCAATGAGCATCTGGCCACTGGGCAAGGATGTTTTCCCAATACCCAAACTGTTCAGACAACTGGGCTGTGCTTTTGTCACAATGCTGGAGCTGCCCATGCGTGTGGCTACACAAACACTCACCTGAAGAGCACAACAGCTCCAAGAAATGCACATGCAAATATCCAATATTAAAATACAGGGGCTGAAGTGCTTGGATTTGCCAAACCTAGTACTCTATGAACACTAGCTGGTTTGCAAACAATGTAATTGGAGTAGAATTGCTATTGTGTTTGTTTGTTTTGAATATTTTTGGCCAGGAAGTTGTCCTGGAGGTATAGTTGAGCATAAGTGGTCTGGTGGAAAAATGTCATTCATTCTGTTCCTATTAAGACCAAAAACAATAGCCACACAAAGACAGCAGCGACAATTTCTGCTCTTCATGCCTCTAACAATGTGTTTTCAACCCTAAAGGCAACATCTTGTTTGTACCCAATTGATTCTGGGATCATATTTTATATAATCAAATATATCTTTGAACAAAGATATGTTTTATGAACTGCTCAATTTCCAGATGACCTTGGAAACAGCAATTCATAAAATATAGCTTTATCTCTATCTTCACAATCAGCTAGAAAAACTGCCCACCCATGCTCTGTGGACTGCCAGCCCAGACCCAGCCAACAAAGAAATTACCCCAAGCATCCAAAACTTTAAAATACATTAATCCTTTGTTCCAGTCACTGAGCACTAAGCACAAATTACTTGCCCTAGAACCCTGGTAAAGACCCGGGTGGCATCCATCATCTTTCAATCACCAAAGGAAAGTGATTGAAAAACTCACCCCAGGAGACAAAACAATCTAGGTTTGCAGAAAAAACTCTTGTTTCACTAAATGTTTATTATGAAATCTGTACATGAAACCATATATAGACCTCTTATGTCATGGCAAAGCTAAAGGCTAAAAGCTTTCAGATTACAAGGAAGAATTTGCAGATGCAAATGACTATTAGTGGAATGTCATTGGTTCTAGAAGGGGATGAAAAAAAAAATCCCTACTGGATATTTTACAGGTTTATGAATCACAGGACTGTTGTTTTAAAATAGTAGGAGAGAACAGCTCAGTTAGAGGGGAGCTGAAATTCCTCTAATAGGGATTGCCTGCACCACCTGAGCTCTCCCAAGGATGGGAGGACAGCAGACAGACCATCATGGACTGGTGGAGCATTGCAGGCAGAAATTCTTCACTGTGAGGGTAGGGAGGCTCTGGCACAGGTGCCCAGAGAAGCTGTGGCTGTCCCTGGATCCCTGAAAGTGTCCAAGGCCAGGCTGGATGGGGCTTGGAGCAGCCTGGGACAGTGGAAGGTGCCCATGCCATGGCTGGGGTTTGGAACGAGATGGTCCAAGGTCCCTCCCAATCCAAACCATTCTGGATTCTGTGATGATTCTATGACTCAGGAAAACCTGCAAAAACAGGGCCCACAGCATTGTGTGGGTACAGCACAGCCCCAAACACACCAAGTGCTTCAGGTAAATCAGGACATGGGCCACTGCAGACAGGTGAACCTGCCCAAATCTGTCCAATTTGCCACACAAGCCTGTCACTGCCTGCCCAGCCCTGTGCCATCACAGTCAGGTGTACGAGTGAGGGACCAGGGCTGCACTCAGGCAGCACTGCACTCCTGGAGATCCCTCCCTCCTCTCTCAACACATCATATTCCAACAGAACAAGGACCCCAGAGGGGTTCACTAATGAGCTGTGAGATCTGAGGTCAGCAAGAGCAGAAGCACAGAACACCTCAGTGCAGAGGGACCGGTCACCCCAGCCCACACCAGCCCCACCCCAGCAGAGAATCCCCCTCCTTCCCTGCCCCAGCACACTTCCCTGTGAGAGGCAGCTCTAAGGAGTGTTTTTAAACATGCTTAACTTCAGCAAGCAGGGAAAAACAAGAGAAACTTAGGATCAGTTACAAGATGTTAATCCAGGGCAGGCAGAGGTCAAGTGAAGGTCAGATGCAACAGCCCAGCTGGCAAAAGTTTTTTGCTATTTCGACTTCCCAAGAAGTTCTGGGCCAGAGAACACCCTGATGTTTCACAGATAACCAGGTGAAACACCACACGAAGCAGGGATTCACAGAAGAAAGCACTTTAATATCTGGGTAAATAAATTCAGCCTCTAATACTGAGGTGGAGATGTTTAATTTTTAACCTATAAAATAATATTCTCTAGAATTCCGTGACAAAAGCCAACCACTTGCAGTCTTAATTAGAATATTTTTTCCCATGTCTCTGCCTACTTTGAAAGTTCACCATTGTCTCTGGTGAGAGACAAATCCACCAGAGGGTATTTCCAAAACAGAAAGCCCTGTTTTTATCGGGATCTCCCCACAAGAGACCCCAGGGCTTGCATTAGAGACTTGTTTGTTCTCTGTAATGTTATATTAGAAAGATTAAAAGTTTTGCTGTTGGTTGAAGAAAGGCTTTAAAGCACTGGTACCAGAAGTGACCGCAGGTCTGGTTTTCATCCAAACACAGGAAAGAAACTAAAGATCATCCCTGAGACAGCTTTTCCAGGAGCCCAAACCCCACCGAGCGTGGATGGAATTACCACTCTGCACTATAACATCGTCCCAGTGCCCTGCTCACCCTGGGTTTGAGCCACTGCTGCATCTGATCCCAACCCAGAGGCTGAGCCCTGTGCAGGCAGAGATCCCCAGCCCAGCCAAGGGAGAAGGGCCACCCTGGTCCCTGGGCTGCAGGGAAGCACAAACGGAGCTGTAAATTCCGACTGGGACTCTGGGCACTGCCCAGTGGAGACACTAACACAGCGTGTCTCCTGCCTTGTCCAGAGTGCGGCTTCCCAGCATTGTTCTGAGCAGCTCCAGACCCCCACTGGAGCACAGCGATGGGTGGCTTCCACTGAAATGTCCCCCAACCAAGCTGATTTACAGCTGCCAGGAGTCTCCAGGATGTCAGCTCTTCCTGATTAATTTTTTTATCCTTATTTTCCCTCGTTTTATATTTGAATATTGCTTATTGCGATATTCTTCAGAACTATTCTCTGGAAAGCCATCCTGGCTAATTTTTGGCTTGTAAATTGCTCATGAGCAGTTTGCGGCTTGTGTTAAAAAAAAAAAAGAAATCAAGAAACTCTGGCTCATTTTGGTTGGATGAAGAGATTTTGTGGCCTGCATCAATTCTAGTCCCTGACAGCAATGACAGAGCTCTTATTATCACAAACATACAGTTGCAATTTTAAAATTTGCTTCCTGTGACTCTTCGTTAAAATTTAATCAACAGTTTCTGTTTCCACAAATATTTCTCTGGCAGAAAGATCACTTTATAGAATATTCATAGGCAACAAATGAGAAGGAAGGTAAAGCAAATTTGACTTTGTGATGAGAGCCAACCCTTGCTGACTGTCCAGCTACCCCACGGTGGGATTTAGGGAAGAGCAGCACAGGAAGGTGTAATTTTCTAGGAGCTATTGCAGAACACAAGTGACTAAAAACAAAGACCAATGATGTGGGGCAAAATGTGGGCAAAGAGGAGACAAGAGGCAGCATGGTGATGGCCCAAGCAGGGAAATTATTCTGAGTTCAAACTGGACATGGGTTTATTGACCTGCTTCATGTCCAGCTTTAGGTCACAAAATGGGAAATTTCGCCAAACTGGGCAGCGGATCCTGAACAACACAAACAACTTAAGGTGAAAACCAGAGTTCTGAACAAAAGATGGTTGTTGAGCAAAAGGCTATTAATAGTGCTGGGTTTTATCCCAGAAATGTTGCGTAAAGTGGGACAATTCACATCCCTTCTCTGTGCTTCCATTTCCTCTCTCAAAGATCCCACTTAATATATTTGGGGCAGGGACTGGCTCTTGTTATGACTCTGTGCTGTGAATAGCACAAGGGGAACAATGCTGCAGCCAGGACCTCTGGATGCCACCACAAATGCCAGTCCTAAGCAGCAGTGACAACAAGGGAAGGAGTTTGGGATCCAAGGAAGGCCTGGGAAGAGACCGGGCACAGTGCAGGTTTCATCCTGTGCTGAAAGCTTGGGTGATTCTCATCTCCATGCAGGAGTGATAAAGGAAAAGTGAGGAGGCAGTGGAGCTGGATGGGTAAGAAGGATCTCACTCAGACCTTTTGCTAAAGAGAAATTCCTGCAGAGCTGCTCCTGCACTTCTGCACTCCCACTGCCCCCCCGTCACCATCTCCCCAAGCCACTCTTGAGCAGCTCCATGCAGAGGAATGCAACCACCTAGAACCAAAAAAGGGATATACAGGGGCCTGAGAACATGATGAAGGCCTGATGGAAGAGTGGGGTCTCCTCTTCTGGAAAACATTCCTGTAGGAAATGCTCAGTCTGAGTACCCCCATGCATGTGACTTTGTTTCTAATGGATTTGTAGAAGGGACAGTGGTGCCGAGGAGCTGCCCTGCAAAAGCCTGGATAGACCTTTGGGTCTACAGAACTAACCTGGAAAGGCCCAAAGGCAGGGTTCAGGGGGACAGCAAATCACAGGATGACAAGAATAAGCTTGGAAGAACCGCTCAGAAATTGAGCAGATCACATCCCTGCCCCAGGATCCAGACACAACCAAGCTGTACTGCACATCCACACTGCATCCCACGGCGTGCCCCAGGACCTGGATGGCTTCTAGGACACAGCTGAGCCCCCCTCACAGTCCCAACAACAGGCAACAGGGGATTCCCTCTGCAAACAGGCCCAGGGTCCCTGGCAGAAAGGTCCGTACAGGGCCCTGCTTAGCAGGTGGTGGGGAACTCAGTCACACTGGCAGCTGCTGAGAGCTGTGAGGCTCTTCTGGTCTCCAGGTGCAAAAGAGATGTTCCATCATTCCAAAGATGTAATCCTTCTCTCCTTTTGTCCTGTTCTTTACACTACCCCTTCTTTCTGTTCCCTTCTCCTTCCCATGCCAGCTGCCACCAGCTTTAGATAACCAAAATCACTCCTCTTTGTCCTTCCTTGCCTGTGAGGTTGGTGGTTTGTTTTTTTTTCTTTTCCTTTACAAAATCCATTATCTTGAAAACCTTGATTATCACTCTTAAGCCCCAGTTTCATCCTCCTTTCATTTCTAGAGATGCTGACTACCTCCCACATGTCACTGAAGAGCTCCCAGCAGCTTTGTCTCCATGAAATCCAAAGAGCCTGAATCACCCTCTCAGGCAGACCCTGAACACTGGTGCTGCTTTTCTCATTTTCTGCCTATTTGGGATGGAGCATTGGGAGCTCCACTGTCACACAGAGCTCAGAGACACTTTAGTGCTGCTTTGGGGTCACATTTTCCCCTGGCTGCAGGATGTAGAAGCTGAGCTTCCACAAAAAGGCAACTGCTGGTCACCCTCCTGCTCTGCCTGTCCCTGCTAATGGTCAAGCCTGAAACACCATGACAAGAAATCCTTTCTGCTCACCTAAACAATGCTGTTTGTAGTTGTAGGACCTCTGTACATGTACAGAGGAAGAATTCATCCCAGATTTTGTAGTTACAGGACCTCTGCAAACATAAAGGAAGGATCCATCCCAGATCTGCTTTTCTAATGGTGCTTTTCAGCAAGGACCCACACCAGCAATTACCCAACTCTCACTCTAAGCCAGGGGATCATGAAGATGGAACATCACAGTGGAGCACAGCCTACCCTATTATGCTTCTCACCTCATTTTTCAAGTTGTGCCCCTCCCTTTGTAATTTGGTGGTAAATAAATGCCTGGACAAAATATCAGCTAATTAACTGGGAGCGTCTTTGTGAGCACGAACAAAAGCTGAATGGACACCTCAGACAGGATCACACCCTTGAAGGATATACTGAAAAATCATTCCCAGGTAACTCACAATGGATAGATCCCAGACCATAAGAGCCCTCAGGACTCCCTGGATTTGCTGCAGGGTCCCAAGGAGACTTTCAGAGGTTAACTCTGTGCAGTCACCACGGAGGGCAGCAATTGGCACGGCTTGGGCTCCCGAGGCTGCGCTCTCCTTCACTCCCCTGACAATTCGACACACTGCTGTTTATCCTAATCCATTGTTCATGGTCCTCCCCACCCAGTGCTCAGCCCATGTGATGCTCTCCTGTCCTCACCAACTGGAATTAATTTGGGGTGCTAGGGCTCTATCAAGACATTTCACTGAAATCTAAATGTTGGCAAAGGATTACCTGCTGTCATAAGATATTTTGGGATTTTATCAGACACTTGGAGTAAACATGCAAGTCATCGCATTTTTCTGGGGCAGCTGGCTTGTAATTCCCAGTGATCCTCTGAATAACCACGCAACTTTGAGAGGGAGATCCTGGTCAGCAAGGATTGTTTATCAACATAAACTTTATTCCCCCAGAATTCTTCCCTACTGGCGTGTTATGTAAAGCTGATGCTGCTAAAACATCCAGCTGAACTTAGGTCAAGAGAAGATGGCTCTTGAAAGCCTTCCAATGGTTCGTTTGCAATAAATGGCTGAGAAACAAATCATTTCAGCCCTGATGAGTCCTCAAGCAGCCAACTCTGTTAGCGGGGCAGCTCCAACAGTGAGGAACAGGGGGAGGCTTCAGTGACACATGGGGGCTCGTGACAGGCACAGAAAGCAGCCAGGCAGGACCACCAGGCTGAGGGAGGCTGAGATGCTGGGTCTGACCACGCTCCTTGCAAGACAAGAACCAACCCCACTTCATGCAGCAAGTATCACTTACTGCTCCTGCATTCTTCCCAGTGGGGAAGTCTTCTGCATTCTCTCATGGACAGGGTTGGTTTCCTGCCCTGATGCCCAGAGGCACAAAACCCCTGCGTGCATTTTTCCCGAGTTTATCCAGATGACAGCATGCCTGTGCCTCATGTAAATGCCTGCTTTTCTGCCAGCCCTGCTATGCTCTTGATTTCAGTGACTGCAGTGACAACAGCTTCCAGGGGATGTGAATGAAACCAGCCAGGAGCAGCCAGGGATGTCTGGGCTCCCACCTTTGGCCTCAGAGCCACACAGGGAATGCTACATTTACTTTTGTACTGTCACGGTGTCCCTTCTCCTTTCAGAGACCTCAGGTTTCCATCCTGTGGGGTGCAAGGTGTTTCAGGGTCCTTTCCAGCTTTCCCAAGGGCAAAGGACTTTAATTCACAGCCAGGAGTTGGGATGTGAGACCTTAGCTCAGCAGGCACAGTCCACCCACAGATCGATCCCCTCCAGCTCCCAAAACATCATTTCCCAGGGGCATCTCACACAGATCCCCTCCAGCTCCCCAAACATTTCCCAGGGCATCTCACACAGATCCCCTCCAGCTCCCCAAACATTTCCCAGGGCATCTCACACAGATCCCCTCCAGCTCCACAAACATTTCCCAGGGCATCTCACACAGATCCTCTCCAGCTCCCCAAACATCATTTTCCCCAGGGGCATCTCAGGTTTGGCATGGTGGGACTGAGACAGTGCTGGAGGGCTGGATTTGGGGAGAAAGCTTCAGGAAGCTTCCTGCTCTGGCATGAGTGGGACACAGATGACAGCTGGGTACCAATCCAACAGGTCAGTGAGGACCAAAGCAAAACACCCTCCCAGAGGCACCTGCAGCACTCAGGCAGCTCTGCAGGGCTGCTCCTTCAGGACAGCTCATGGAGCTGAGCCCCAGGCTGCTCAGACAGCTTTGGACTTGAGCAGCTGATCCATCCCATGCTGAGGAAGGGGGACTGCCAGCTCAGTCAGTTCAGCCTGTTCTCCAGAGGGTACCAGGAGCCCTGAGGCAGGCTCTGCTCTGAAGTGCTGCCCCTGTTCTGGGTACACAGAACAGCCTCCACTCCCAAGCCCTCCTGTGCAGTGCTAACCCAAGGCCAGCTCAGAGCAGAGCTGCCACAACAGCCCCAGGTTGGGTGCAGCCATCCCACCAAGCCCAGCCAGTTAAAAACACCAGAGTTTTCCTGCAGGTAAGAGGGTTTAAGGCAGGACTCTGGTGCAGAACAGTTCTTTCCCTTTAAATTCACACCCTAGGCCAAGCAAGTTTTGCAAGAGCCTCCCTGTGCAGACAAGCCCTGAGGCTCCAGTGCAGAAAAACGCTGCTGCTGGGGGAAGCACCCAAACCCTTCTGAGGCAGGGCACTGCAGGGGCAGCTGCTGAGCCTGCATGGGGCAGAGGGGATGGGACAGGCCAGAGAAATGGGCTCTCCATCACCAGAGGAGACACCCAGTGCCCCTTCTGACCTGAAAAAAAGACCAGGAAGAAAATAAGGGGAAATGAGGAGAGGAGGGGACAGACAGACACCACACACCCAGCTCTGCTCATCTGGAAATCATGAACTGCTCCTCTTCTCCCTCTTGAAAATGCTGATACTGAACTAAGCAGGAGATTTCCACCTAGAGATGTGTTTGGGGCTTGCTATTACCTTTGATGTTGTGAATGTTTAGGGCCCAGATAGGACACACGGTCTGTCTTTTCCCCACGATGACCAAGGGTAAGAGAAATTGGAGAGACCCAGAAAATAAAGCAAGTACAGCACCTGGGGCTTTACGGGAAATACCAGATTATCACAGCTCTGGCAATAAAAGAAAAACTGCTGGCAGTGCTTCAGATTACAACTGCTTCTTTCTTCCCTTCTAAGCCCCCAAAATGAACAAGACACCTACCTAACCCCACAAGAAAACCAGAGCTGTGACTCACAGAATCTCCCTCAAAACATTACCAACACAAAAATGTTACAACACACAAAATGAGCAATGGCCCTGCCAACACAAGGCTGCTTCTTAAAATTGCATGGCCTGCCCACATTTTCTAAATATAGGATAGACAAGGAAACCTCTCCAGAAGTCCTAATAATCCAAAAAAACCAACCAAATGCATGCTACATGGACAAGAGGGGGTTTTGAAAGTTGTTATCAACATATTTCCATTGCACTACAATTTCTGCCACTCCTGCTTTCCCTTCTGCCCAGCAGCTGCAGGTAGGATGGACAAATTGACCACAAAAAGGAAAGTCCCAAGCAACAAGAGCAGCATCACAACTTCTCGTCTGCAGCTTCAGGAGGGCAGTCTGGGAGTGTGCCAGGAGAAGTGCTAGAAGTATTCTTGAAAAGAATTAAAGCTTGGGAGGTGTGTGGAAAGCAAGGTCACTTGGCATGGGCAGGGTCAGCAGCACGTACCATCACCAGCAGGGCAGCACCCTCCTCAAGAAATGAGTGAGAGAGGAGCACTGAAGAGCCAGAAGGGCTCTGAGCTGTGCCTTTACTGCTGCTCTGCCAGTGCTGGTACCCAACCAAAACCCCCTCCTGTAGCAGCACCCCCTCCCTTACCCTGATTCCCACAACACAGGGCCAGGACCCTCTGCCCACAGCATTTTTCACTTGACAGCTTTTCTTTGGTTACCAACAAACCTTTTCACCCTCGAGCCTGGAAGTGCAGAGCCCTGAATGAGGACAGCTGAGTCAGCCCTCAGTGGCTGGTGAGGATCTGGCTGCTGCAGCACTGCCTGAGTGTCACCACAGCATGGGGGTGGGGGGCACTGCCCTGCCCCCCCAGCTCCCACAGCAAATCCCACTGCTCATTTCACCATCATCTGCAACCATCCCTCCAGAATTTTAGCATTTTCTCCCCCAGCTGCTGCCATATTTGCCAAAATATTTGATGGGATAAGAGAAAATTGAAGAGGAGCTGTGGCTGCTCCATCCCTGGCAGTGTCCAAGGTCAGGCTGGATGGGGCTTGGAGCAGCCTGGGATAGTGGAAGGTGTCCCTGCCCATGGCAGGGATGGACTGAGATGAGTTTTAAGGTCCCTTCCAACATAAACCAGTCTGTGATTCTAAGATTCTGTGATTCAAGGTGACCCTCCTGAAATCCCTCCATGTTTCTTCAAGGATTTTAAACCTTGATACCCAGGACTCTCCCTCAATCCACACATGTCTGCTTCTGACAGCAGAGAGGTTCCCTTATTCCTTCAGGGTCCCACTGGCCCTGCTGGACAGCACAGGGGGAGTCAGGACTCACCAGGGGGGGCAGTGGGAAGGACACCCAGGAATAGGCAATTCATGCTGCCTCCCATCTTCCTGAGATTATCTTTTTGGGATAAAAGGTTCAGATTCTGGACAAAGAGTATTCATACCTGGAAGAACTGGGGGAGTAACCCAGGACTGAGTTGGAAATGTTCTTTCAAGCAGAGAAGCAGCAGGGTCATTATCACACACACACTGCTTTTGGTACCGAGTCATCATTCCATGAAAGATCCAGGGTAATTTTAGGTTTGGGCTGACTCGTTTTTGCTTGGTCATATAACTGGCATCTCTGCAATGTCAGGATCTCTCCTGAGATGCAAGTTTTAGCTGTGTTTGTTACCCCACAGCTATCCAGAGAGTTTATTTTAGCATTCATTAAACGTGCCTCTCACGCAGCCTCTCAGCACAAATACAGAAACCTAATCTCATTTATTGACAAATGTGAAGCAAAATATACTTCCATGCCAAGAAGTTCATTGCATTCTTTGTCCTTGCCCTTCAGGCAAATGCCTGAATGAGCAGATGAAACACGAAAGATCTCTGCGAGGGAAATGAGCTGTGCCTGGGGCAGTGATCAGGGAGACTCCAGGCCTTGGAAAGACATCCTGCCCTGCTCCAGCACCTCCACCCCTGGATCCTGTGAGCAGGGACCTGTGAGCAAGGCTCTGGACACGAAGCATTTTAACACTCAGCCCTTTTCAGGTGTCAGATTCATGGCACAAGACCTGCAGCTCATTCTGCTGGTGGCAGAAGCAGTGCAGGGACCTGGTGTGATGTGGAGCTGGTGCTGCTGTGCCCACTGTGATGGCACCACAGAGCAGGGCAGCCTGGGGGAGCCCTGCCTTGCCCTGCCAGCTGTTTACCCAAAATGGAGCAATGTGCCCCAGCTGTGGGCACTGGGCTGTCCCCCAAGCCTTTCCCCACCAGCATTCCTCTTGCCTCCAAGCTCTGCAGTGGAAATCAGGCAGGTGGGGTTTTTGCTTTGCAGTGCAGCTGAGGTTTCTCTCCTGCAGAGAGCAGCAGGATTGCAGGGGCACAGCTGAAGCTGGTTACCCTGTGTGCACAAAGGCTGTGCTGGCAGCTGAAAGATCCTCCTTCCCTCCCTCCAGCCAGCCCAAACTCCACATTCCTCTCTGCCAGCCCTGCCCCACTCCCCTGAGCTGGGAATTGGGCACAGGAGACAGGCACCTGAGCAGCCGTGGCCAGGTTCAGGGAGCACCTTTGCCTCAGTTCCTGACCCATTGTCCCCCAGGAGCATCCACAGCCAGCTCCTGCTGGCACCCCAGCTCCTTGGCTGAGCTGTTTCTCACACCAGGAATGGCCAACACCAGGTGCCCTGAGGAGACTCCACAAAAACCACATCTGCACTGCTGGAGTAAGAGCAGCCTGCCCCCAGAACAAGGAGATTTCTCTCCAGGAGCCAAGGAGTGGGAAAGAGCTGGGACACAAAGAGCTCCTTTGGTGTGCTTCGAACCAGAGATGGAGATGCTGAGCATGGGAGTTTTGTCAGTGGTTTGGCTGGAGAAAGAGATGTACAAGAGACATAGAAGGAGCATGAGGGTCAGTACAGGCTCTGCCAGAGTAGTGTGCCAGCCAAAATCGCATCTCCACACTCCCAGAGGGCTGGAGCACATCAGGAACCAGGGAATTCTTGCAAAGCCCTATGGACTTCAAAGTGGAAGAAAAAACTCATGTGAACACAAACATATGTACACATGCACACACACAGAGTTTTGGAGGGGAATAAAGTCCCAGCCTTCAAATCAAAAACTGTTGAAAGCCAGAGGGTTGGATTCTCAGCTGCTACATACCACACATCCACCAACAAAGCCAAAGGAGACAGGTCAGAGAAACATCTGCTGAGAACCTGCTGGATGGATTTCAACCTGATTTTACCCTCAAATTAAGCAAATGTGCAAATTCTGACACCAAAAGGAGGTTTCTCTGAAGGGCTTCCAAACATTGGTCAATGATGTAGGAAATCTGGTTCAAATTTTTGGGGTGTCTATTTTTAAAAATAAACCAACTAAACACTAAAGCACCTGACTTTAATGAAGTCTTAAGGGAAATTAAGGTTTCACTGCTTGCCTAAAGAACACTTTTTCTGTCCACCTCACACATTTGTGGCTGTCTTTTTCTGATCTGCCAGCCACCAAATACCAGACTTGGAGAGTAAATGTGGTTCCCTACCCTTCCTCATCCTCAGCATGGATGAAAATTTAGCAAGAAAAACTGGACTCTGACTTCTATTTGTAGTCAAAAGTCTAAGGGGATAGTAGGGATGAAGCACACTGTAGAGGAGCTCCAGGACCACCAGACTCCTCAGGAGTTTGATCACACCATGCTGCATCATTGTGTGGCTTATTGATCTGTTCTGCAAAGCACCTCTCCCTTGTATTGAGGAGCTCTTGCCTTCCAGACACGCCTGAACTAAAATCCATTGTAAGAACTGATGACTGAGCCTGCCCAGCCTAATTACCAGAGTTATTAATTACCTAAAATGTTTAATTTTTACCATTATCTCTTGTATTTGTTGTTACAATTTGAAACATCTCAAAAATGCAACAAGGGAGCGCTGCCCTGGTTGGAGAGGAGACCATCCCAAGGTCACATTGGTTCAAGCACCATTTGTGGCTGGGCACAGCAGCAGAGCCAGGACCAGCACTCAGCCTGCTCCCACACAGGTCTGTCCCTGCTCTGGACACTGCCATGGGTTGAGGAGGAAGTGGCAGCTGTGCCCCAGTCAGTCTCCTGTGGGTGCAGTGAGCTTCCCCTTGGGCAGAGTCCCCTTCCCCAGCCATGTGATTGTGTTGTCCTGCCCCAGACAGGTCAGCACAGCAGCTGATGCATGTCCAGCTCCAGCCCTGCTGGAGAGCCCTTCGCCCTCCCAAAGTGCCCTCCCAAAGTGCCCTCCCAAAGTGCCCTCCCTGCCAGCACGGCCCTGCCCAGCCCCAGCACAGCACAGCTGACAGGAGCCAGGGCAAGGAGCTCCACACACCACCGAGGCAGTCTGGTGAGCCTGGGCTGCTGGGAGACTCCCAGCCAGCTTTCCACAGCCTCCAGCCTCATCCTCAGTGCCACAGCAGCAGCTTTCCCAAAGGAAAGCTCCAGGTTATCTCTGAGCACTGCTTCTAGCACAGACATCCAGCCTTCGCTGGGATTTCGGAGTCTTGTGACTTCTCAGCCAAAGGAAACAGCCTGGATTTAGGATCCTAGGCATGAGTTGCATCTCTCAAGCTCCTCCTGAACTTGATTTCTTCAAGCTCTCTTCAAGAGATACTGGGTTTTTTAAGGAGCTTTGCTGCCAGAAGGAAACAAGGAGACCCAAGCAGGAGGGGTGTTACCCAAAGCTCCACTCATTGCATATTCCAAGAGCTGTCACAGTCAGGGTCACACAACCCCTGTGCTGAGCATCCCCCCTCATGCACCTGAAAGCACTCATTGGCATCTGAGGGGAAGGGAGAAGGGGTCAGAGGAACAGGAGGCTCCTCTCCCCTCATTTCACTGCCTCAGGAGTTATGCCACAGGACAACCTGCCACAGCCTCATCCCTTCCCCGAGCAGTTTGCAGCTGCAGCTCCGTTAGAGCTCAGCACTGAGCTGAGCCCAGGCTCAGGGCAGCACTCAGAGCAGGACTGTGGCAGTCCAGAGGAGCAGGAAGGATGTCAGAGCCAGGCATGGCAGCACAGCTTTCCCCCAGCCAGGTTGCAGCTGGAGCCCATCACATTAATGAGGCAGGAGAATGAGCTGAGCACACGACCTCCAAGGTCGGCAGCCAGCCTGTGCTCAGCCCTTCTCCAGATGTTCCTCCTCTTTCCAGAGACTGCCTTTCCCAGGTTACTTACACCTCCAAAAAGGGATTGAAAGTGGAATGCCCAGGGCTCTGACTCACCAGCTTTTGGATCCATAGTGGGATTACTTACTAATGTACTGTTGTGCTGCATCCTGCCCTTCTGCCAGGAACTCCTAGCCCTGTAGTCTGCCTGAGTGGAGAGATGGGAAATTCCTCAGCCCTGCTGGGTCCCTCTCCCATAACTCCTGTTGGTATTAACACCTGAGACTATGAGCCATGGACAGTGAAGGAACATGCTGTGCTCAATCCCTCCTTCAGCAGAGCTCCAGGGAAGACCAGAAAGGAGCTGGGATTTACCTCTTCCTTTACCCCAGCATGAATCACTGGAGCTTGTGAGTCAGACCCCCTGCATGCCCAAAGCTGAGCAAGTCCCTGCACGTTCCCCAGTGCCTGGTAACTGTCCCCATGTGTGCTCAGAGCCACATGGAACACCAGCCCATGGGTTGAGCCAGTGGAAACATGCATATGGACAGATCCTGGAGCACACATCTGGCACCTTGTGTACCTGTGTGTTTATGGAAAACAGAACTGCTACTGTAAGATATCTGCTGTGGGTTATTCCTCTTGTAAACAAACCTTTCTGGCTAACATTTCTACGAGCTCCTTAGAACTGGAGTCTTTCCTGAGAACAAATCAGGAGCGTGTTCACCCTGCAGCGTGGACACAGCCCACACAGAGGTGCCTTGGCTGGCGGGGAAGGAGCTGCTCTGGTTGAGTATCTCTGAGGCCACGAGCTTCACCACACAGCCTGCACTCAGCATCTGCAAGGGCCTTCCCTGTGTGACAGTGTGGCAGCACTGTAAAGCAGCCAGGCTCACGGACTGGGCAATGTGCACCTGCCTCTGCTGCAGCCCCACTGCTGGCTCGTGCCCAGGGGCACCTTCCCCTGCAAGCTGGGGGAGTCTCAATTGCAATGCTCTTCTGCACAACCTTTCTACCAATTCCTGACTCATCTGGGAGCCAAGGTCAAGCCAGTTCCTACTGAAACATGAGATAGTCTCTGCAGAAACTCTTCACCTGCTCTCTGAGTAGTTTTCCAGCATTAGCAATCGCCATGGGCAGATCAAGGGAAAGCACAGTGCCTGTGCTGCCAGCTCAGTAGCACTGACAAACAACAAAAAGCTGAAGCACACGCAATGTTTTCCTCAACACCAAATAAAAATAAGAGAGAATGCCTGGAATTGCTGGAGAATTTAACCAACAAAATGCTTTACATTTCTCTGGTCTTTTCTCCCCAAGTGACCTCACGAAAGTACAGATGAAATGCAGACCCTTTTCAACTTGCTCCTTGCCTATCCCTAGCAAGGCTTCCTCCAGCCCTTTTTTCTTCTCATCCCAATCCCCTGCCACAGCTCTGGCTCTACTCAGCTCTGCTGTGAATGCTGGCATTGGTCTTGGTCCATTTGTCCCACTTGCCCCCAAAGTTTACCCCAAATCTTTCAAGATGTGCCAGGGCAGCTGCTTTTACACTCACAGCCTTGTCTCAGTGTCATGACTTTGCCCCATGCCATGCACAGTTCATGGTGAAATGCATCTTCTCTTGCAGCATCCTTCTCTTGAGAGAGGAAGCTCTCTCCCAGACCTGAACTTTGTGGGAGGACTTCACATTAATTTGTGGGTCTGTTCCTACATCCCACAGCTCACGTAGTCCCTGCAGGGTGTGCCTTCCACGTGTGCTGGGTGGGACTCAGGCTTTTTTTCAATGCCTGTCACAAACGTCTAAAAGAGGGATGGTTTGTTTCCATAGGTGGACACCATCTCCCTCTGGAGGCCTTCACAGGCTCTTCCACTGGCTAAAGCTGTAGCCAAGGCACTCACTTTAGGACAGCTGCATCACTAGAGGCATGGAAATGTGAGCTTAGGTTAAAGACAGTCCTTGTCCTCAGAACAAAGCTAGCATTTCACATGACATCAGCAATCCTCTTTTACACATTCACAGAAGCCAAAACAATTGTGTTAAAAGATGCAGGGGAAGACAAATCCTCTCCTCCCCTGAGTTTTAGAGACCTCAGGGGAAATCTAGCACACCCCGTGGCACATGGATGCTCTTTCCTGAAGCTACTGTTTCCGTCCTCTCCTCCTTCCAGAGGTGATTCTGCTGCTCTGGTTCAGTGGCAGTGCAGAGCTTTACCTGGGGCAATTCCCCCAGAGCAGCTGGCAGGGCTGGGACATCACCTCTGAAAGTCCAGGAGAGTCTTGGCCATGCCAGAGCTGTCCTGGGGCTCTACAGAGCACACCCCCAGGGGTGTCTGAGGGTCATTTTCCATGCAGACACCGAGGAGCACAGGGTAGGTCAAGGCTGTCAGAATGTCATGGGGACCAAAGTCTGGCCCTCAGCAGAAGCTGCTCAGGGATGCAGTGTCAAGGATGAAGGCTTTGCACACTGCCATCAGTCCCTGCACAGACAGTCAAATGACTGCTCCTGTCCTGGTATCTGTGGAGACTGCATGAGGTTTTTGTAAATTCATCTTCTGCCTCCTGGTTTCAGGGGGGTCAGCACATCTCATTTGCAGGGAAATTCTACAGCCTAGAAAAACAGCATACAGATCCCCCTGACAGTGCCTAGCCAGTGGCCAGGGCTGGGTTTTTTTTATCTGCCTGGGCATGCTGGAGAGCAGTCTGAGGTCCAGCCTCAAGCTGATAAAATGGTCCACAGGATGATCTGCTGCCCAGAGTGAGGGTCTGTGTGCCTGGACTGGGGCATCCACTCAGAAGTGGTTGGAGGAGGAACTCTTCACCTCTAAAGCTTCTTTTGGGGAACCATTGCTATGGTGTCCCTTAGACCACACAGCAAAGGTGACCCATGTTGTGAAAAGGTGTTCTCAGGTTCCATTGGACCCAACCAGCCCAACCCAATGTGGGGCTTGATTCAGGGACACCACAGACAACCAAGTGTCTTCTTCTAATGGACCCACAGAGCAAAGAGAGGGCAACCTCTGTAGCAATGCAGGGCAAATGAGAGACCTGGATCTAAACAATCTAGTTAATAAGGAATGCAAATAAAAGGATGCTATGCAAGCCAAATACAGAACCTTTCAGTTCTCTGGTTGAGGTACAGACAGGATGACAGAATCATAGACTCATAGAATCATTTAGGTTGGAAAAGACCTCTAAGATCAACAAGTCCAACCTTTGGCCAATCATCACTTCTTCAACCAGACCTGAGCACTGAGTGCTACATCCAATAATTTCTTTTACACCTCCAGGGATGGTGACTCCACCACCTGATCAATGCAATCATCCCCAATGATCAATGCAATCATCCCCAGTTCTACTCTGGCTGGATCCATTAGTAGGAAGAAAGGGGGTTTGCACTCTGGCCAAGGTGCCAGTTGTGAGATTTATATGAGATAAAACAGCCTGACAATGCTCTCAGCAGAAGATTTGGTTGTTTTGTATAGACAGGTAGAGGGTCTTTCCTTTTTCTCTCCAGGGCAGTGAACTACTGCAGGGCTTTGATGTGGCACTACAGAACTGAGCCTCAGCTCACACCTGGCCCTTCTCCAAGCAGGTTGCTGCTCCCTGGGCAGTCCCAGTGTGCCTCATGTCCCCTCTGTGCCTGAGCCAGTCTCTCCCCGTGCACCAGCCCCTCCTGCTCCCAGCAAAGGAGATGCCCATGATGCAGGCACTGCCCTGTGCACTCTGCACATTTTGGAGGCAGGGGCAGGGTGATGCTGGTGGTGCCCTGAGACAGCCCCCAACCCCTGCACCCTCCTGAGCCCCCAGGGCACAGCCTGTCATCTTCAAGCAGCTGCTCCTTCTGCTTGGTGATTCCAAGCTCTCTGTTTTGAAGCTTTCCCAAAAGCCTCCTCCCAGATCCCACAGCAGCATCAGCTCTGTTCTGATGTCACCAGCCTGCCACAGCATCAGCACCCACTGCCATCAGCACCCCAGCAGCTCGGGGCACAGCTGGTGGAGGAGCCCCTGCTCTGGGCACAGCAGGGTCTCCACATTCAGGACAAAGGGATGGAAAAGGGAAGGGGCAAATCCTGCCACCAGTGATGCCAGTGAGAAGCCAGAACAAACCTGCTCAGGTCAGGAGTGGTCACTCATGTCCCTGCAGCAGGAGCAGAACTGCAGCCAGGCGAGTGAGGAGCTGAACTGACAGGCTCAGGACAGGAGCAGGTCCAGCTTGGAGCCTCTTTTAACACTTATAAAACACAAAGCCTGACACAGTTGCTGCTCTCCCCAAATGCATTGCCAGATAAACCACAGATAAGAAAGAGCCCAGGATAATCCCTCCCTGATACCATGAGAGAAAAAGGAATTACACTGGGCTGCATTACCACCAGATCTTCTGTATCTTTCCAAGACAGTTCTTGCACTGCCCATGTACTCAGGAATCGAACAGTATCCCTTAAAACATTTAATCCTGGCAATATCATAAACATTGCCTTAGTCAGCCAGGAGCAGTCAGATCTCTGAAGAACAGCCTGATTTCAGGAATACCAGCATATCAGCAAAGAGCCCACGTGTCTTTCACTACAGGTCATTGCAGTTACCTCCAAAACCAAGGCTATAACTAAAATCTGATCTCTGAGAGTTGGTCTGTCTCAAGGAGCAGTACCTGTGATTCTCCAAAATTATGGCTTTTGATATTTAGCTCAGGAAGAAGCGATAAAACAACCAACTAAACAGCAAATCACCACACAGCAGAACCCCCAGAGAATCAGCACAAACCCCCTCAATTCCCCTATCACCATGACAGGAGCTGAGTACTGCTGTTCATGAAAGAGCATATTGCCCTGAAGTCTTGGGGCTTTAGGTATTTAACAAAAAAAAAAAAAAAAAAAAAAAAAAAAAAAGAAAAAAAAGAGAGAAGATGAAGAAGAAAGCATACCTGTAGCAAAAGCAGACCTATAACAGCTTGAAATATGAATGAGGTGCAGAGATTTGCACACTCGCCTGGCAAACAGTCCCTGGCATTTGCACCCTCATTGCACCCTCATGCAACCCACAAGTACTTTCCTGCTGGCTTGTCTCTTCTTCCTTGAAGTAAAATTTGTTAAAAATGGGAAGTACCTTTTCCTGGGTCAGGTTCTCTTTCCCCTTTTTTCCCTTCTTTGTTCTTTTTGCTCTTTCCTTTCCCTTTTTTCTTGCTCTCGGACATTCTGCACAAGTGTTTACAGTCTCAGGAAAAGACAGTCCACACCAGATCTATATGCCCCACGACTGCTACTCCAAATGTTACTTGCCAGCTGCAACTTCCGACTGTTCTTATATTGTTTCTGACACAGACAACACCCACCACTGGGTGGAGAAGCAAAACTTTAACCGTTTGCTCACTGCTCCCAGTTGGCTGAAGAGATGCCCTGGGTTGCAGTGGGAGGGTGAGGGAAGCAGGGCTATGGGGCAGGAGAAGCTCACCTGGGAGTGTCTTGGACACATGAAGTCCAGAGGTGGTTTTCCACTTGCTGATTCTGTCTCTGACTGAAAGTAAGATCTGAACAGCCTCTGGAGCATCACAGAAATGAGTGTTTTGGGGAGTTGCTGGGGTTCAGACAGCGATATGAGAGAGGCAGTGGAGACTAAAGAGAAGGGCAGAGGTTTGCCAACCATTTTAATTTTGCTTTGATCCTGCAGAGGGGTTAAGTTGGCCTTTCTCTTCCTATTGTTGTTCCCACCATAAATCAGAGTGACTTCACCTGCTCTTCCACCCAACTCTTTGCTGTCCCAGAAAGTCTTTCCAAAAGTTAGGAATAGCTGGAGAGCCCTTACCTGCACTTCTTGTCTCAGTCCTCCATCTCTGGGAGCTCTAGGTGGTTGGTTAAGCCCACATCTCACCTGCTTGGGGGTTAATCAAGCCCTTTCCACAGTCCAACATGTGATGAGTGACTCAGCCTGCTCCCCTTCTGCAGGGCTGCCCATGCTGACATCGCCTCAAAAATCCATCAGGATCCTCCGCTGGAAAGCCCCAGAGAACTGCCAAATCACTCAAGAAGCAGCTAAGGGCTGCAAAAGCCCAAAGAGGGCAGAAGTTGTAGGGCACTGGGTAGCACATTTGATCCAGTTATCCATGAATCAAATGCAGTTCTGTACTGGTGAGCAAAGCGTGTCCTCCAGAGACGCGCTCCCGCCTGGGGTGTGGAGATCAAGGACTGAACGAGCTATCAGCCCCCTTGGGATCCTCTCCCAGTGGTTAATCACCCTCATTGTTAACAATGTCTGCCTGCTCTGAAGTGAAGTATCTGGCTTCACTGTCCAGCCATTGTTTCTTACTCTTGTTTTCTCCTCTAGATTAAAAAGCCCTTCAGCAACTGGTATTTTCTCCCATGGAAGTACTTACACTCTGTAATCAAGTTATCCCTCAATTTTCTTTTTTGATAAGCTAAACAGATCGAGTTTTTGTTGTTGTTGTTTTGGTTTGGTTTTTTCTCCATTCCTTGCTGGATGGCATTTTCTCCAGCTCAGGATCATATCTGTGGCTATCCCATTTTGCAATATCCTACTTAAGCTAAGAACACAAAAACCAGGCGCTATTCCATTGTCTCTTGTGGACAGAGGAAAATACAGAGGCAAAATCCCTACTGCCACCCATTCCCAGCCTTTTAACTCCCAAGTGCTCTCTCAGGCACTGGGCTTCACATGGAAAATCTGTCCCTCTGTTTCTACTGCAGATCCTATCAAGTCCCTGCTCTGCCAGACAGAGTCACCAAGAGGAATTATTTTGCTCTTTCACAGCCTCAGTCTCTGTGGTGAAACTTCATTTTGTTTTCAAGGGGCCAGTGTGCCAAGCCACACCAAGTACCCTCTCTAGCTTCTTCCCACTGACCCTTGAAACCTCACCAGTCTCTGTCTCTCTTGCTGATTTTATGAGAATTTTCACCTCCAGGTTGCTGGTGATGATGATCTCACAGAAACACCTCATGGAGCAGTGACTTCCTGCCAGCACTGATTTTCTGGTGTGTGTTAGTCAAACACTCCTTCACCGTATGTGAGGGGCAAAGGAGACCTTCCAACACTCCCCTTGCACTTAGAGCACAAGCCATCATCACACTGAGCACTGGGGCACAGCCTGATGAGAGCTGAGATGTGACCACCAGGCAGCACCTGGGCAAACCTGCTCTGAACTATGACATAAAAGCTCCCTGCCTGCCTGATCTGGAGCTGGAGCCTGATATACATTGTTTTAACCATAGAATGGTTGTGGGTGGAAAGGACCCTGAAGCTCTTATCATTCCACCCCTGCCATGGGCAGGGACCTTTCACTGTCCCAGGCTGCTCCAAGCCCCATCCAACCTGGTCTTGGGACACTTCAGGGATGGGGCAGCCACAGCTTCTCTGGGCACCTGTGCCCAGGGAAGAATTTCTTCCTGATACCTAATCTAAACCTACTCTGTTTCAGCCTAAGGCCATTCTCCTTACCCTCTCACTCTGTGCCCTTGTGAAAAGTCCCTCT
The DNA here is from genome assembly GCA_030060385.1 of Muscicapa striata striata. NCBI lineage: Eukaryota > Metazoa > Chordata > Aves > Passeriformes > Muscicapidae > Muscicapa > Muscicapa striata. The sequence continues at coordinate 4,128,068 of JAREIS010000050.1, read as the reverse complement.
CCAGCTCTCCTGTAAGCACCTTTATGTACCTGAAGGCTGCTGTAAGGTCTCCCTGAAGCTTCCTCTTCTCCACACCATCCATATTTCCTTGCCACAGGACAGCAGTAGTCCAGTATACATCCAGTTTCTTTTCCAAAAGCAAGGTAATAGTGGTTACTGACCAGTTGGTGTCTTCTGGGTCATTATGAATGATGATTCCCACAGGATTACTCCACTCTTTGGCTCATTACCATATTTCTCTTAGCTAATATGTTTGTAAAGTCCTGTAATTCTAGACTTGAGCTCTACTTGATATGCGATTTCCCTCCAGATGTCTTTAAGCTTGTTGTCTACCCATCATAATTCCAGTACATGGATTGCTACCTAATTTCCTCTTCACTAAATTTGTTTATCTTCTTATTGCTTCTAGTTTTGGCTTTCAGTGTTACCAAGATAGGACATCTGTGGGCTAAACTTTGTCCATATTCGTGACTCTGAAATCTCAGCTTTCTTGGCCTCTGCTCAAAGAGCTCCCAGTTCTTCTCATTTTGTTGAGAATGTTTTAACACCCAACCAATTTCACCCAGTTTTCCTCAGCCTTGGGAAGACGGTTCCTTGGGATCCTCAGGAGTGTTTTATACCTGTATATTAGAGCTCCCATCTCATATCTTTTATGAATGGAAACCCACCATGGGCACTGTCCCCAGGCGAAACACAAGGGACTATCAGAGCCACCTAAATCCATAAACACAGCATTTACCAGGCATAATGAGGCCCAAACCCAGTACTCTTGGTTTTGGTGTTAAATCTGCCCGATTTTGAGGCACTTGGATGTTTTGCTCCTAGGGATAGCACCTTGCCATCACGTCCTGAATGGACGTGTGTCATAAAAAACACACGTTTTCCTCCCTCCTTTCTTTTCTTTTACAATTACATTTTCATCCTGAAATAGCTTTTCCCACTAATTTCTTCACATGAGGATCTTATTTTTAAGGTCCCCACCATTTCTGAAGATGAACTATAGTTCTTCCTCCACGCCAGCAAATTTACCCTCATTCCTGTTAAAGACACAAAATTTGTGTGTTCTTGGGATCATCTTTCCAAAGTCCTTGTGTTTAGTGAGGTAACAAGCACAGCTAAGATGATGCCCTGCCTTTTCTTCCCCCTCTTTTTCCAAATGTATGAATAATCAAAGGCTCCCTACTGCTGAACAGTGCTCAGAGGGTGAAGCTGTGCACAGCTCAGCTTCAGCATCAGAAAATGAAAATCTAAGTCTAAGAAGAAGTGGCAGTGCTTGGCTTGGCCCCACCATCCCAAGCAGCCTGGGATTTGTGATGGGAAGAAACAGCACCAGCAACACCCAATGTGGCTATTTTTGTACCTTGGCTCAGTCCCAGTCTCACCTGTGACAGGTGAGGAATATTACATGCAGATTAAATGCTACCTTGGCAGGTGAACATCTTGTACATCTTGATACCTTATCCAGAGGGCTGGCCCCTGTCCCAGGGTAGGGACCTGCCCCTCCAGATCCAGATTTATCATGGATTGTATGGAATGGGCTCTCTCCCAACAATCCCAACACCCCCTCATGCACAGGAGCCACATTCAGCTCACTGCTCCAGTCCTCCTGTGGCTGCACTGACACAATTAAACCTTCCAATGGCAAGTGGATTCCAGCTTGGTGTCCCAGGTGCCTCATCTGGTGGTCAGAGCATATTTTAACGGCTGTGCTCTCATAAGTCACTTAATATTTCATTCGAAAACAGCTTTTAATGTTTATGGCTTTAAACAGCCTCATGGAGAGTTATAACATAAACCACCATCAACACACGGGTTTTTCAGTCTTTACAATTCCTGTACAGCTTTAGGCTTGGAGGAGAGATGTCATTATGTAAGACGCTGAGCCATACCTTAAGCACAGATAATTCTGGCACGAAATCCAGCATTGTGAGCAGCAGGGCAAGTTTACCAGGCAGAGAATCCTTACCCTCTATAGGATTTGCCAATATGCAAACCCAGCAACTTGGGATCCTTTATAATACCCTGGAAATCAGAACAGAGATCAGGCAAAAGAGAACCTCCCTACCTCATCCCCTACACAGTATCCATGGCCATTGGCTGGTGTGGAATTGCTCCCAGACGAGCTGGGTGGAGGATGGAGGCGGCGAGAAGAGGACGCTGCCGCTCTGCGCTCTGGGTTCTGCTGCGCTGCTCCCGTGCGGAGCAGCAGCGTGCTCTCCAGGGAAACAGCCAGCTCTGCGTCTGGAAAGAAATTAATGCAACACCTCCCGGCCTGATGGGGATCAATAAAAAACTGAGCCATCCCTGCTCCTTGGTATTAGCTGAAATGCAGACAGCAAGCCCTGCAGCTCCTGCAGATCCGAATTTCAGGAGCGAAGTCAGGCGCGCACGCTCCGCACACGTCTGAGGCTGCGTTACACAGCAAGCCTTGGAGCACAGTGACCCATTTCTAATCGTGGCATTCTCACAGTCTGCCACTGTTGGCTTAACTCTGCCTTCACTGGCGTCACCAGGAGGTGGCCATCAGCTTCTGGGGAGCCTCTGTGTCATATTCCATGGACTCTCCTGGAAGTGCCAGCTCCTGCTGAACCGTGGAGTCAACCCAGAACTGGAGGTAGCCAGAAATACTTGCACATTACTTCTGGAGATGTGGAATAAAGGAAGGCCCAGTAGGACTGTACCTGTCAGCATCCCTTTGGCTTATCAGTGCAATCTGCTGGACACCATTTCTCTGTGACCCTGTTCCTACAAGGCACAGCAGATTTGGCAAAAAGGCATCATGAAAGCAGCAAAGCTGAGGCTCCTGACAAGCAGAGTCCCACCTGCAGTTTTCTGAAGCAAACACACTGCAAAGCCCTCGTGCCACTGCTTGAGACCCTGGGGGTCATCCCCTCACAAGTGTCTCCTGCCAGAAGACAAGATACTGGCATTTGCTGGACCACCAGCTCAACACCAGCTGTTCAGTAGCTTTGTCTCCTGGCACTGACAAGCTGAGAAAGGTACTTTTAAGCTAAAAATACCATTCTTCTTTTTGCAGCTCTTGCTGCCACAACTTTTGTTGCCATGAAGGAAAAGAGAAAAACCACTCAGCAAGTACAGCTATTTATCTGTCCAGGAAGGACAATTAAGCTCCACTTGAGCATTGCCTGATATCCCTGTGTTGCACAAACGATGTTTTTGCCATTCTCAGTTTCCCATCTGCATTTTCCCAAATCCAGCCTCACATCCACTGCACCTGCACACACAGCTCTGAAAGGGAACGAGTCTTGTGGATGCTTGATAGAGACCTGACACAGCCAGCCCAAGTAGCATATTTCACATAGCATCTCCCTTTCCTTTTCATCCTTAAGGAATCAAATCCTCATCCTGACAGGATTTATCACAGAGCGGTTATGTCTTACAACCATACATGGTTTTGCTCACAAAAGCAAACACCTTTTACCAAACCTTATTGAAGTCCAGCTGAATTTAATTCTGAAAGCAGGCAGAAAGACAGGGAAGCACCTCCTGAAGGTGCCTCAACCCCCTACTGACACATTCAGCAAGCCCATCTCTTGGACTCTGATGTCAGCAGAGTCAGCCAGCTTAGAGAAATCCCAGCCTCTCTTTGCAGCTGCTCCTTGTGGGTGAGAAGGGGCTACACCACTGCTGGAGAAGATGGGCACTGTGGGGTGTCCTTTTGTCCCACAGGTGCCCTTTGATGCCTGGGTGCCTCCCACAGCCAGGTCAGTCACTCCTCGTGCCGTGGGTGCTCCTGGCCCATCACAGCTGTGGCACACAGTGCATGCTGAGCTCCATCCTTGCTTTGCAAGGGCAGCACCCAGGGCTTGTGTGTGAGCAGGCTCAGCTGATGGGTTTCAGTGATGGGCTTTAAATCACAGATCTGCCCTTTCCATCTCACAAACTGAGCTTCTGAGGCTGCTCAGAAGAGCCCTGATGTGAAGTGGCACAAACTCATCACTCTGGGACAGCTCCAGTTGAGTTACTGTGTCTGTGCCATGAGCCAGCCCAGACACCTTAGAAGCAGAATTCAGCTCCTTGCTGACCCCTCCACTGCAGCTCTCAGCACCTCTGAAATCCTCGTGGATGTTTATCATCCCAGCAAGAGACATCTGCCATTTCCTTTAACAATTCCTCTTTATTTCCTCCTCTTACCCCTGCAAACAACAGCAATTTCCACATGAAATCAATGAACAGGGCATCCTCCATTCACACCTCCATCCTAAGCCTCTCAACTAGGTCGGGCCAGAAAAGGCTTGGAAGTTTTGTGGAAAATTCCATGAATTCTTATGGTCTCTTTTTCTTTACAGGCAACTCTGCTAAAGTGCTGAAGGCCCCAGCAGGTTATAGCCTCCCACAAAGAAATGGGAAAGTTGCTTTTAGGAATGTTTATATTTAAAGGATAGCATGAAGCCTCTCCAGCTCAGCCCTTTGCCTGCTCACAGAGTCAGTCTGGAGCTGGAGGAGTGCAAGTGGAGGCTGAGCCCATGTGAGGGGCACTGTGACACCTCAGCTGCTTATCTGAGTGGATCAAAGAGTGATCCCTGGCTGAGCACTGTGCCAGACCCCTGCACAGCCTGGAGAGCTCTGGAGGAGTTCTGCTTCCCTGCAACCACTCTGAGCCAGCACCACCCCTCCCTGCCCCACACATCCATCAGCTCCTCACACCCACAGGCTGCTGCCCAGCCCCACGGGATGTCTGCAAGACAAAATGCACCCAAAACCACAGCCACACGGCCAAGGACAGAAAAGACACACCTTTTGTGTTAGTTTCCCCATTCAGAAAATAATTTGGACAGGAAAAAGGTTGGACAGGAGGAACTGAGACCACACAGAGCAAAAATGATCAGAAGCTGCTCTTGAGGTTTCCAGAGATCTGAACTTGGGCAAGAGGCTGCATGTAGGAGATCCCAGATGTGTAAGAGCTCATGGGGGTCCATAAAGGAGGAGCTCACCCCACCATGGGTCCAGCTTGCTCCTGGTTCTGTGCAAGCCCCAGAGAGTGCAGCTGCAAGGTCCTACCAGTGACACACCAGCATCTTGGAAAGCCTCTGCAAGGATATCGACCAGAACACCTGAGCTCTGCCTTAGAGAAATGCTTAAAAAAACAATTAGAGATTGTATCTCTACCCAAATGAAGGTTCTTTCCCAGAAACCTCTTCCAGGACCTTAAAAGACCAAGAAAAGCAGATAGAGCATCACTCTGCAATGTCGTGGGTGGAGAGCACGATCAGATGGACAAGTACATTATGCAGGGCACGTGTTGTTCTGTGTTGTGTTTGCCTGCTGAAAATGTGCCTGAAGCAGCAGAGTAATTGGATGTGCTGCATTAGAATCCATGGAGGAGATGCTGTGGGTTAACCCCAGTGGGCAGCTAAGCATCACACAGATGCTGGCTCACTCCTTCCCACCCCCAGTGGGATGAGCTAAGAGACAAGGAAGAACAAAAGCAAGAAAATTGGGGGTCAGGATAAAAATAACAATAATAACAACAGTTTTATAAGTGAAGGATGAGTAGAAGAGAAGAAAACAAAACAAAACAAAAAAGTGATGCAAAGGCAATCACTCATCCCGTTCCATGAGCACAGGATGCCCAGCCAGCTCCCAAGAAGATGGTTAACCCATTTACTGCCAAGCTGGATGTTGCATGGTGTGAGTATCTCTGTGGTCAGGTCATCTGCATGGCCCCAAATCTACTCTAACAAAAGTTAGAATCTTAGTGTGTTATTGGTGTTGTTTTGATCAAAAAGCTGAAACATGGCAATTGTGAACCACTGTGAAGAAAATTAACTTTATCTTTACAAGGCACAGAGCATGAGGCATCCAAGGCCCTATTCAGGGAAGGTGTTCCCATCACCTCCCCATCAGCCCTGGGGACTGTGCTCCCCCTGGGCAGGCTCTGCTGGCACTGACACCTCAGCTGTCTGTGACACTCCGTGCTTTGGGTGGCCAGGGGACAGCAGCAGAGCAGGGCCACAGCTTCCAGCCCTGCTCCTCATGCTCCAGGGAGAGCCATGGGCAGGGGAAAGCATCTGCTGCTGTCTCTGCCCATGGGAGAAGGGAAAGGGGGAGCTCAGGCAGCCGTGGGAACAGAGACATTCTCTCCCTGGGTAGGAACCAGGGAAGCCAGGTGATGTCAGCACAGAAAACAAACTGCACAGGGAATTCCTCCAGGATGTGTGGGGAAGGAGGTGGAGAGGGGAGTCCCTGGTGATTCCCAGAAATAATTCAGTATGAAAAAGCCTGAATTGACAGCACCAGCTACTCAGGCAGGCGAGATCAGCCTGCACGGATCCCAGGCAGCCTCTGTCCCACCAGGAGTAGGGGGGCAAACCTGTGCCTTGCTCCAGGCTGCCTTAGGATCAGGACAGTGCAGAGAGCACTTTCTTTGCAAAACTCCACTAATCCAGAGACAGAAGAGCCCGGGGGAATAATTCTGACTTTGCAGTAGGGAAGAAGCAGCAGCAAATCCGCGTTGTTGTTATTTTTGTCCTCCCCAACATGCTGCCTCTTGTGCAGGTGTGAGGAGCACAAGAGGAGCTGTCTCCAGGCTTTGATTCCCTCCCTCTTCTCACTGCCATCCCGTATATTTGGCTCCTCCAGGCTGAAGGAAGGCCTCCCACCCTTCACCATTGTCTTTTTGGGTCGCTGCCAGTTCACCTCTGCCTTGTTCACTGTGGCACAGCCGAGGCCACAGCTGGCCCAGGGAGATGCCACCGAGTGTCCCCTCTGCCCAGGAGTGCCTGGAGCGCAGAGCCCTGCACCACTGAGCTCTTGTGATCTGCTCACACAGCCAGGGCTCTCCCCAAATTACTGCTTCCCAAACAGCGCCTTCTCATTACATAATTCTGCCTATAATTGTTGTTGCCCAAAGGTATGAGCTGTGTTCTTGTGGGCTATTACCAAAATCATCCTTTCCTGCTCACTGTCAAGACCCTCCCTGTTAACATTTATTCCCTGCTCTCTCCTCCCATTTGTATCACACCTTTTGAGAGCCCAGCGTGGGGGTTTCTACGCCTGTCCCTGTTATCACCACCCTGTTCCACAGCAGGGGCAGTGCCCATTCTGCCCGGGCAGCTCTCCCCTCTCTCCGGGCGCTCTGCAGGCTGCTCCTCCCTCCACCCAGCCTTCCCACATTTTGTGAGCTGCTCCAGCTAATTGGTGCTCCAGTCTCCAGCACGGTCTGCGCCGCACCACAGCACACTGCGAAGGGTTATCCGCTGTCTTCCCCAGTCCACTAATTGTGTAATTATGCAGAAATGGCCTGTCTGGTACAATCTATTTCTCATAGTCCCCTGTGGTGCTTGTTGCTTACAATGCTCATTATTCCTCTAAGTATTTGCAGACCTTCACCCTCCATCATATTTCCACAAATTGCAGTTCTATTAACAAGGGAACAATTCCTGAAGTCCTTGCAAATACTGTATTCATTTTCTCAACTGCTCCCTCCTTTCTGGCCAGGAGCAGATCGAGCAGTGTCTCCGGGCTGGCTCAGGTCAGGGAAGGTGCCTTTGCTCCAGAGCCCGTCCCTGCCCGGTGTCCATGCCCACGCTCAGGGGCAGGGCTGTGGGGACCCCAGGACGGGAGCAGAGGGCAGGGAGCTGTCCCAGGCTGGGTGCCCGGGGTCACACACCTCACCCTGTGCCATGGGGAGGTGCTGGCTCTGCGCTGCTCAGCCCATCCCGCAAGGAGACAGGCGGGCTCTGTGCTCATCCCGGATCTCTGCCGGGTGCCAGGCTCAGCTGGCTGAGCAATTACACACCAGCTACAGCCTGTGCTTCAGGCTCAGCTTCCTGCCACAGGCATGCCATGGCTCTGCACTCAGAGCAGCCCCCTCCAGAGAGAAGGAGCCCCCACCATGCCCTGCCTGCTGTGGGGAGCAACATCCACGCAGTCATGGAACATCCTGGCTTGGAAGGGGCCCACAAGGATCAATCAATCCAACTCCTGGCCCTGCACAGGACTCCTCAACAGTCCCACCCTGTTCCTGACAGTGCATTCCCTGGGGAGCCTGCTCAGTGCCCAGCCACCCCTGGGGAAGAACCTCTCCCTGATATCCAACATGAAACTCTCCTGACACAGTTCCAGCCTCGGGTCCTGCCACTGGTCACCAGAGAAAAGAGATCAGTGTGTGCTTCTCCTTTTCCCCTCCCAAGGAAATTGTAGCCTGCAACGAGGTGTCCCCTCAGTCTCCCCCTTCCCAGGCTGAACAGACCAAGTGCCCTCCTCAGCCGCCTCTCAAACAGCTCCAAACCCTTTGCCATCCTCACCGCCCTCCTCTGGACACTTTCCAAGAGTTTAATGTCTTCCTTACACTGCAGTGACGAGGGTCAGCACCAGACTTCCCCAGTCTGGACCCTCTGAGCCAGAGAAAGGCTAATGGGCCACAAACTTGGCTGGCCATCCTGCTGGCCAGGCAGTTCAGGGTGGCACAGCTGACGTGAGCCACTGCTGAGCGGGGACGTGGCATTTGGGGCAGGCTGGGCAGGTTCTGGACACACACAAAGGTCCCTGGGATGGTGGCTCCTCTAGGGCTGTGCTGGAGGTGGGCGATGGCTGGGAAGGCCAGGCCAGTCTGGTGTGACTCAGAAATGGGGCTGGAGGGAGCTTTGCCCAAGGCACATGGCAGGAGATCTCCCTGGCCTGAGAAGTGGTATTTCAGGGAATTTCCCTCTCTGCAGACAGGAGCAATTAGAGGGACACCAAGGCAGCCACCATATGACTTCTTAAAAACTCAGAGCCTTGCTTTGTGTCAGTACCACCACGGGAAGGGGGGAGAGCTCCAGAGCCAGCAGCTGTTTTCTGGATGGGACTAAAAACAGCACTGCTAAGCAGCAGCACTTTGTGCCAGCATATCCCTAAAATACCTCATCCCTCCAAGGAAACTGTGAGACCCCCAAAGGCCTGCAAGAATACATTAGAGTTCACTGCAAAGCTGGATGCTATGGGCAGCCTGGGTAACGGTGATATCCAGAGGAAGATTATGTCAGGCTTAATTTCAGTTTTGAATTTCCAGTACAGCTTTTGGCTGGTTTGACTTGGGCCACAGACACAGTGCAGTAAGAACTGTTACAACTGTTGATCATGGTAATAGACCAAATGTGTTATTTAGCTTCACATGGGTTTATCTCTGGCGTGGTATTCCACAAGAGAATTTAAATGTCCCCATAAAATTTAATTCTAACCATCTTTCTCTAGATATTTCTGAAAGGGGTTCTCCCACGAGAGGCCTGGTGCTCTCTGCTTTCATTAAGTCTAGACATTTCATAAAGCAGTCTCTTCTTTTAGTATTCTGTCTTCTTCATTGGAAGCCAAGAGCTGATAAGACTTTGCAAAAAGGGAAGAGGAGAATACACCCAAAACCACCCCACTTTAACACCATTTGGTCAGCTCAGCTGTAGATCTCAGCAGAGAGTTAATGGAGGAGAATGAGTATGCTGCTCAGTCAGACAGGACTCCTTCATCCTCCTTTAATGACAGAACAGCTGCTTTTGTAACTACCCCCTGCAGATATTAAAGCTGAGAAAAATCCTTCTCATAGCAAACCACAAAAAGAAAGGAGCTTTCTTCTGGAATGCTGTGTCAATTAACTTCTTAGGACTCATCTGAAGGCAGCCCTATCTTGGGGTTCTCAGGCGAGGAGACCATTCACAGATACACCTGGACAAATTATACAGTGCAAATAAATACACTGAAGAACCAGATATTCCTTCCTGTTTGTGAAATTTTTGTTAGCTGATCTTACCAGCTAAAGATTGCAAATACATTTATAAACATCTGCTGAAGAGTTTACAGGAGGAAAGGTCAGGCTCTGACGCAGGTCATGCGCTATGATCTGCATTCTGTCCACACAGCAATCCAGATGTGATGGCCACGGTCACGCACATCTGGCTGCGGGCTGGGGGCTGACCAGCACAGCACAGGTGAGGCCACTGCTGAAGAGAGAGAAATCTGAGCACACATCATGTGTCTGCTCTTGCACTCCCACCAGGAGCTCGCACCAGCTCCCTGCAGCTATCATTTTTATATAGATATAAACTTGCATTATATAATGGAGCACTTTGGCATCCCTCCTGCTCCAGGTGCCCGTGTGCTGGGCAAGGCAAGGTCACAAGTCCCAGCAGTTCCCTAAGCACCAAACAGCCCCTTTAATGACAGCCTACATATCTGGCAAAGGCAGAATTTGAAATTGTAGGAGGCACCAAAAAGCCTGGCAACCTTGTTCAGCCCTTGCTGACAAGCCAGCTTTGATAGCACTGACGAAAAAGAAGCTGGTTGATGAGTCTGTCCCATCTCCAGTGGCCTCAGTCAGCCCCAAAGGAAGTTTCATGATGCAGCCCTTTGCAGGACACCTCCTTGAGCATAAATAAAATTGGAGGATGCAGGAGGGAGCCCTAGGGAGAAGACCATGGTTTCAAGTGAAAGCCTATGATACACCAAATACATGATTCAAGTGTTCATGTAGTGAAAAAATGTTGCTAAAGGATTAGTGATAAAATAGACTGGCACACTAGCAATTCAGAGGGTACAGGACAGTGTTTGCACCTTTCTACGGTGCAAACCATACCCACTATCCTGATGAAAATGGCTCTGTTTCATCTCAGATATTTCTGTTCACTCAGATGAGTGGACACAGAAATTAGTACTCTCCTCTGCAAAGCACACAAGTACAAATGGCAGAATTTCTGGCAAAACGACAGATTTGATCCCATACCATTCCCTATTTGTGGGAGAAAATTCTCTGCTTTCCTCTCTCCACCATTCCCAGTCAGAGTCTCTGTTTCAGGACTCTGCAATTCTTTGATCTAACACCATGGAGTGGTTTTCCTGCCTCTTGTGCTGTAACAAAACAGTAACAACCTTCTCTGGCCATCATTCCACCCAGGACAATTTGGTCCATGAGCAGTGGAGATGCCCTTCCCATCTGCCTCTGTTTAGAACATAGCCAAGATGTTTTGCTCCTCTCCTTGGCATAAAACTTGGAGTGATCCCACCACCCAGCCCTGTCCTCTGAGCTCCCCAAAGGTACACTGGCAGTTTTAAAGGCAAATTCAGTGCAGATTACTAAACTGGCAATGTAAATAACCCAAGGGCCCCTCCTGCTCTGAGACATCACATGTAGCACAGAGAAACAGAGACTCCCACATGTCCCCTCAGTGTCCCAATCCATGGGTGAGATTCCCACAGCTCAGAGGCACATGGTGACAGGACACAGCTCAGAGCAGTCTCTGTCCCTCTTGGCTCTTTCAGCCAAACAGAGCAGGGCAGACATGGAGCCAGACAGACCATTCCCTGCTCCCTGCACCTCCCAGCCCTTTGGTGTTCCTCCAATCCATCTCACTCCAGTCACCAGCCCTTCCTGCCTCTCATGTCCTTGTCCCAGCATCTGGGACAGAGTGGCCAGGCCACTGAGCACAGACCTCAGAGCCCCCTCACAACATCTGCCACATCCAGGACTTCCTGACTGAATTCTCCTCGAGGGATGTCTTGTGTAGCAGCCACTCTGCACCTTGAGTCACAACAGCCAGTGCCACACAAAGCCATCAGACACAGCCTGGCAGCTGGGAACCAGTAGGAAGTCAAAGGGTGATGGGTGTCCTCAGGAGACACGAGCTCCAAGTCATCCCAGACAGCCAAGGTGATGCAAAGTCCCTGCTGGACACACCAAAGGGCAGGTGAACCCACTTCAAAGTCACATCATCCTCCAGACACACTTGTCCCTCTCTGCAGGAAGGGGCTGGGACACAGCCTGCTTGGGTGAAGTGAAATGAAGTGCCAGCCACTGGGTCTGTGACACAAGGAGGGTTGGAGCAGGGCTCTCTGCTCATGACACTTTGCAGGCAGTGCTTGCCCAGCTTTTTATCAGTCATCCATTCACAGTCCAGGGAAAGGGAAACGAGGCAACACTGGGAGAAAAATCACAAAGATGACATTCTCCCACATAAAGTTTAGCAGGTGAAGGGCCAGGAAGGACAGGAAGGCACAAGGAACACAAGCCACATAGCACTTATGACTCCTGGCTCAAGCAGAATAACTGGAAGGGACAGAAGGAACAACAGGGACTTCTGGGCTGGGAAAAACTCGGGTGTTGGTGGAAGACAGGGGGTAAGAGATTAAAATCACACACATTAGCCTAGATAGAAGATTTATGAACAGATCTGAATTTGCCTACAGCCCAGTTTCAGTATTTTCAAAAGTGGAAGCCAGTTCTGAGTGCCCACACCCAGGCAATTGGTGCCCTTCCACCACACCTATTTGACCACTTGCCCCAGTGAAGATCCCATCTGAGGCTGTCCAGGGTAACTGTGAAGGATAAAGGGGCCTGGGTTTAAAAGCATCTGTGCCTGTTGCCCTTCTCCAACTCCCAGGAAGAAAAGCCCTTTGAAAAAAGAAGCATGGCTATTTTTTTCCACTCTTTAATTGCATGCCCTACCCTTCTCTGGGAACTGGCAGACCCTCACCCATCTAGAAATACCAGCTGCTTGCCTGCCCTCAGGGTGCTGCTTGTTAGTTCTTTTTTATGGAGTCAGGCTGGATGGTGTGACACACAATGGGATTTGTTGGTTGGGGTTTTTTTTGTACCTCCTACCTGGAGTTCTTGCCTTCCTGGACAAAGGCAGTAACAGATCAACCTCATGAGAAGACACACTGGTCAGTGGCTCACCTTTGCTGAAGACGTGGTAATGACTTCTGCACATTCCCCAGCTCCAAAGGTCAGACATAAATCAATGACTAAATCCCAGGGTACATTGTTCCTCTAGCTGCTTGCTGGGGAATTGTCCATGTTTGATTCCTGTTGCAGATAGCCCAGAAAGCCAGAATTCATCAATGAGCAGCTGAGCTGCTCAGGAGTCTACTGGGAAAACATTTCTAGAGCTCCACAAATGAAAACCACTTCTTCCAGGCTCTTATTCTGCTCGCTGCACTTTCTACCCCATATGTCAAGTTGTCACAGCTCTCACTCGCCAGCAGCTGCCTGACCCTGCTTGGGTGGTGGCAGGAGTAAAGTAGAAGAAACATGGAGCCAAGGGTTGAAATGAGCAGAGATGTTCTTGGCAGACTCGGGCAGAGAACACAAGACTGGCAGCCTTCAGGCTAGAGAGCTGTGCACTACACCAAGGTCCCAGCTGTGCTCCATGGGCTGTCCCAGAACAGCCAAATTCGTGCCCTGGAGGAACTGCATGGACCACAAAGTCACCAGTATGGAGTGGCTCAGCTTCACCTGGGCAGCCAGTGCCTCCCCAGCTGTGGTACCCTCCTTGTGCCAGCTGCCATCCCTGCTCCAGCAGAGCCCTCGGGGAGCACAGAGCCCAGCCCTGCAGAGCTCCTGCAGGCTGCTCTGTGCTGTGCGTGTGTCCCAGCCCAGCCCAGGCACTGCGGCATCACAGGGAGCCTCGGCTGGAGCCCAGAGACAGCTGAGCTCAGTAGCAGCATCTGACGACAGATGTGTGTCTTGCAACATCGCTACTGAAGTGTCTTTTCCTTTCAAAGTAGGAATCATTTTCCTTCACGTAATAGTGCAGGCAAATATAATCCTATTAACAGGGCTATTAAACTAAACAATACTTGGCACGCCATGACCTAAAGAAACAATCCACCAGCACCGGCAGCTTGTAAACAGCCCAGTCCCTGGGGCAAAATGGGCATTTCCTCTGCCCCAATGCCCTCCTGGCCAGCACCCTCCCACCCTGCTGCTGCACCAGGCTCTGCAGGACACCCAGTCCTTAAATGTGTGGGAGGGCACTGAAGTAAAAAGCTGGTGTCTGCATAAAAACTGTCTTTCCTGAGATGAGTGGGCCCCTTTCCATCCCACTATCCCAGCCTCTAAATCAAATTTACTCCCTAACCCAATTAGCATTCACTCAAGTTTACACCAAGACAAGGCTTGGATCTTTGTTGGCATCTCTACAATGGCTCTCATCTCTTGGGTTTAGAGCTCTTTGGCTCCTCCACATATCCAAATTCCCAATCCACCCATGCCTGAATTGAAAGACTGGGCTCACATCTCTTTTCAGTAGGCCTGTCAATTAAAATTCTGCCTTCTGGTCTGGTCTTTTGACTGAGGCAGTTTTAATTTTTGCCCCAGTTCTCCAGAAATGCACCTGGCCCTTCTCTGCCTTTGCTTGCAGCTGTGGCAGAGTATGATAGCACTGCCTTGGGCAGAGATGAATGCTAGGATGCACATGTGCAGCCCTGGGCACTGGCTTCCTCTCTGTAACCCTGGAAATAGCTGTCATTTCCATGGTGCAGCAGCAGCAGAAGAGCAACGAGAAGAATTTGGGCTGGGGAGCCATTTGTGGTGGCAGAAAGTCCTTTAGCAGCATGAAATGATGTGTTTACCCCATGGGGTACTAAACTGATCAGCAAAGGAGGAGCCCATGGAGACTGAACACAATGTTGATGGCCAAATACTGTCTCCTGATTGCTCCTCAGAGCTACCCACACAACAGGAGCTCTACAGATCTGTGTGCTGGGTAAAGCACTTGTCTCTGGCCTCCCAGCCCTGATGGTTCCACAGAGAACAGGCACTCTTGCCTGCCTAAGCCCTGCTGGCTCCCCTGCAGTGAGCTCAGAACAAAACCAGAGCCATCACCTTTCTCTGCCTCTCTGCCCACACTTTACCCCTGCCTTTGCAGGTGCAGGTGAGCCCAGGGTGTGCTGCCCAGTGCCATCCTCTCATCTGTCCCTTCCCCAGCGTGCATGCCTCTGCCCCTGCTGAGCAGCTGTTCTGTCCGTGGGAGGAGATCCACTGCAGACCATGGCAGAGATCTCCCTGGCAGAGATTGGCCACCAGACGGGCGAGGGATGTTTTCTCATCATCCCATCACTTCTGCCAGCTCCAAGATGAGAAGAGGAGGTGTTTGTCCAAGTGACACCCTTGGCTGTGTTCTGTGTTGGAGCTGGGGTTTCCAAAGAAATGCATCATCCTACCACCCTGTTCTGGGAGGAGATCTGCTCCAGGCCCACCAGTATAGGGAAATTTGATTCCTCTAGAAGCGGGAGAAAGACAACCCAAACCCCACTAGTCCCTTTTCAATACCTTTGTCATTGTGCATGACCTTAGAAACCTTCACAAAACCAGCAATGGCCACAACCCCAAACCCATTTCCAATGAACAGCGTGAATCCCAAAAGAGTCCCAGTAAGAAAACCTGGACTTGAGAAAATGCCATATGAAGTGGCACAGTGAAAATTGCTCCTTGTGTCTGGACTCTTGTACAGCCCAGCTACTTTGTGTTTTCTCCCAGCCAATTTGGCTTCCCTTGTTGTTTCATTTTATGGGGAAGATTTTGATCATTGCTGGTTTATATCTCCCTCATCTTCTTTTATGAGGAAAATGTATTGGAAATTCCCCCTCACACAAAACAAAGGGAAGCAGTGACAAATGGATCTCAAAGGATGAGCTGATCAGCTGCTTTCTCAAGGCTTTCATCTGGCCAGAGGCTGAGATAAGGCTGAGATGAGCAGCCCAGCATTAAAACACACCACAGGATCTGATAGGATGAAGACCTACAAATCTGCCCCTATCAGAAAGTACAATCAAATTACAGGAATTCACTCAGGTAAACAAATAATCCCAAAATGTATCCAGATATGCACAGGGTGATTCAATCCAACAATAAATAGACCAGACACAGCTCCAGCCACTTAAACTGACCGCAGCACTTTTCACTGCCCACCCACTCCCCCCTCAAATTCTCAGAATAACAGACATTCTGCGTTGTTCAAACAAGCAATATTTATTTTATTCTTACGTAAAATTGTACAGGTTCTGCAGATACAAACATGGGTAAACATTGCCTGCTGTCCCCAGTGCTGCAATGCACAGCAGAGCACAGGGACTGCACCCACCTCCCAGTTCTGCCAGACCTTCCCAAACAGCTTCACAGTGGTCAAGCATTTTGGGATTTGGTCTCCATCAGACCGAGCACCCAAAGCCAATGTCACTTTAACACATGTCAACAACACAACCCAGTTTTCAAAGGTGTTGAGCTACTGTAGCTGTAACCAGCATTCCCATCCTTCAGCAGCCAGGCCACTTCAATTTGTGTAGATAAATATTTTAAAATATTGACAACAAACATTCTGTGTTTAGTCACTGGGAAAGAGAACAAGACAGTTTTCCAAGCTGAAAGGCTGAGTTAGACTCTTGGTGACAGCAAACAGGGGACAGAAAGAAGCAAACAGCATTACAAAACCAAGACAGCAAGTGCATATGCTGGCTTCAAGAGGCTGATTTATTTGTCTTTTAGCAAAAGCATTCAGAAACTTACATCTTTGCCTCTTCACAGATGGTGCTAAACCAGATTGTCCTGCTGGAACCATTACTGACAGTATCACTGAATCATCTCCATTAATCCCTATGAGGAGGCAGAGGTAATTCTGGAAGGCTGGTACAGGGCAAAGCCCAGAGGGACTCATTTTGTACTTTATAAACACTTTTGGAAAGCTGAATTCCTGCTTTGAGCCCACAAAGCCGAAGATC
This sequence comes from Muscicapa striata striata, assembly GCA_030060385.1. Lineage (NCBI taxonomy): Eukaryota > Metazoa > Chordata > Aves > Passeriformes > Muscicapidae > Muscicapa > Muscicapa striata. The sequence goes on along the minus strand of JAREIS010000050.1, from coordinate 4,111,583 downwards.
AGCTCTGACCAAGGTTAGGAACAAACTCTACCCAGGTTTCTGCCAGGAAAATTCATGCAACTTGGTTTCACCTTTCAACCAGCACTCTGGGAATTCACTGAGGATGAGGATCTAAGCTCAATCTTTCCACAAACTCATCAACCCCAGGAGCAGGGAAAAACCATGAGAAAAAGTGCCACTTACCAGTCACACCACATTTCTTTGCTGCAACAGCAGCTGGAAGATGCAAAAAGAACAAGACTGCAGAAGCAGTCATCAGGGGAGGTTATGAAATAAAGACCAATAAAGAGTGTATCTAATGGCTCCCAATACAGGCCAGCCCTGTAAGAGTGTGAACTCTTTCAAAGCATCTTCCTAGAGGTTATGCACTTACACACTTGTTCTCTGAGTATGAACTTATTGGGCAAAGGGTGGGAAACCCACTTCAGCTTATTACCTAAGTCCCAGCTAAAAAGGGAGAGCCTTTCTGCCACCCTCTCACCACCCTGTGAACCCAAGGGCTGCAGAGCCCCTGGATTGCTCAGCACTGGCAGGCAAAGGGCAGAAGGAATGTTTGAACAGCTGATTTTTGAGTGGCACTGGGAATTTGCCAGCTCCTTCCTTTGTTCTGCAGGGTTTGCAGCTCTCTGAAAGCCCTGGGAATGAAGGAATCTATAATGTTTAGAAGTCTTAAGAATTTTGTCTCCTCTGAAGCACTTTACTGTCAAAGTTACTTCATTACCCAAAAAAGTGAGACTTTCTAACAAATCTCAAATCCAACAAGTCATTGCAAAGTTCCCCCCAATCAAACCCTGTGTTATGACAGTGGGTAAACCAATTGCCAGGGGTAATGTTAATAATATATTCTGGAAGAGGACACAGCAGAAGGGGTAAAATTTTGGGAGCTGCATCCACAGAGAGCACAATAGTCAAAACCAGTTTTATCTGCCCTAGGTCTATTCACACACTGGTTCATCACCTGTGTAGGTCTCAGAGCTGCACACACCCCAAAGCATCACAGGAATGAGTGAAGGACTCTCCTGGGCTTCCTTCTCACTACAGCACAAGATGACTCCAGAACCTGGACTTAAGAAAAAGCTTTAAATCAGTCAGTCACTGAGGCTGGAGATACACCTGCTGGAAAGAGCTTGGAGAAACAGCAGTAAATTCTGGGGAGAACTGTGCTGTTACCAGGGTACAGATTTATTCTGGGAATAACTCAGCTCCAAGGGGGCTCTGATTTCAAGTGGGGCTGTGTAGATCCAGTGTGTTTACAGCACACACAGATAAGGACTTTTAGATTGGAAATTCTTCCCTGTGAGGATGGTGAGGCCCTGGCACACAGCAGCTGTGGCTGTCCCTGGATCCCTGGAAGTGCTCCAGGCCAGGCTGGATGGGGCTTGGAACAACCTGGGCTAGTGGAAGATGTCTCTGCCCATGGCAGGGGGTGGCATGAGGTGAGCTCCAAAGTCCATTGCAATCCAAACCACTGTGGGATTCTACAAAGAGCTCAGCCTGAGCTCTTTGGGCAGGAAGGGAAGCAGGGTGTGCTGGCCTGGCAGTGCAAGGGCTCTGCTGGGAGCTGTGTCCACATCCCACTCTGTCTACAGGTAGACAGTGCCCAAGGGCAGTCAAAGGAAGAATTAGAAAGCCTGGCTGAGAGAGGCTATGTTTAGCACAGGACAGAAGCACAGTGTGTTTTCAATCCCCATCAGTTAGAGATCCAACATGGAACTCTTTGTAAATCATCTCAAGCTTCACTTACAGTGCTGCCAGCATCTTCTATCAGTAGGGCAGCCCACAGACACCAAAAAGCAGCCAAACCACCACAGAGAAGGAATTACTAATGAACAGGAGAGTCACTCTGAGAGCAGCCAGTTGGTCAAACTCTAATTAACAAGCACCAGCAGAACTGGATGGATGCTCACACCAGGAGCCCCAGGACGTTTTCAGCCCCAGCCCAGCACTGAAAGCACATTACCCAGGCAACTGAGGTATGACCAAAGCCTTTCTCTAGCAGAAGTTCCTGTTCCCCCAGCTAAATATGGGCTGAGTTGGAAATGCTGGCTCGAGTGGTTCTGCAGGCTGATTCCTCTAGAGCCTGAAAGGACCTGGGTGCCTGTTCCAGACACTGTTACTCATGTTGAGAGCTGCAGGTGTGACACTCACAAGTCTGGGGCTCCTGGGGGTTGGTTGGTTGGTTGGTTGGTTGTCTAGGGGTGCTTTAAATTTCTTCTCTGCACCTATGTCCCTTCCCCAGGCACATGGAGGGGAGTGTGTGAGTGACAGGGCGAGTAGTGGCTGCAGTTTGGTGACCAGACCTCTCCCAGAACCCTCACTCCATCCCTCTGCTGGTTACAAGCTCTCAGCCATTTCAGTAACTGAGTGTGAAACCCCAGCCCAGCCCACTGGAGCAGGGCACAGCTGAAGTGGCAGAGGAATTGCTGGCTGCCACAAGAGCCCAAGGGATTTGCACAGACACGAGGGTGGGCAGGCTGTGTGGTCCAGACAGGAACATGGGCTACAAGCAGTGAACAGATCCTGAGAACAGCCCCTTTCTGAGCACCTTCCTTGTGCCAGGAGGACTTCCTACAGCTAGCAAGGGTCCCACCTGTCCTGCCATTGCGTTTGGAAACTCCCACTCAGTTCAGCAGACAACCTGGAGAGCATTCATTCCCCATTCTGCAGGGAATCATAACTTGGCTGTCCTCCTTCACCTGGGCTGACAAACACTCCTGGTCCTATGTCTTCTCCAGCCAGATGACCTTCCCTTTATGCAAAGTTCAAAGCCAGGCCCAAGTTCACTCAAACTTGTCTCATTTTCCTTTCCACTCTTTGCATGGCCAAATCCTCTGAAACAGACTGCAGGGCCAGAGCTGAGCCACCCCTAAGCCTCAGTGCATGCTGACCCTCTAGGCTTGATAGCAAAGCTGTGTATGGGGCTTATAAAACCTGTTCTGCACCAGGTGAGGTGAGAGATGGAGAGCTGATGCAGGGCTCTGCCTTAAGCTCAATAAGAGAAGTGCAACAGTAAATCCCTTAATTAAACAGCTGCTTTAATAAGATAGAATTAAAGAGAAATATTGATAGTGGGTAAATCTGTAATCCCTTCAGGTGTTGGTAGCCCTGCATTTCTGCATCATCCAACAGAACCCAGGTGGATGTTCCTACAAGGCTGCACAGATCCTGTCCCTGGAGGAAATCTCCTTTTTGGTCATCTGAGCTACATTTTCTTACAAGAAAACCATTCGCCATGTGTGTTGCCAAACAGAAGGGATGTTCACTGCCACAAGGCAGTGATCACAGGTTCCCCAGGGGAGCTGCCATGGGGAGGGGGCTGTCCTGCAGGCACAGGATCAGTGTGGCACAGCCCAGCCCAGGGCTGTGCTGGCCACCCCACACAGCCCAGCACAGGTCACTCTGTCGTGGATCACTGACTCCACACACAGTGGATCAGGATCACTGCATTCACCCCTTGATCCACATGCAGTTTTCCTGTCCAAAGGAATGATAAGTTACAGATTATGTTAATAACATACAGGTTTCCCAAGCCCTGAGGACGAGGCGCAGTGGAGCACTCATGGCACGTTCACAGTCACTGACTCCTCTGCAATGTTCCCAACACAAAACCAAACACAAAACCCAAACATAACCAGCTGTGTGCAGCTGGGTTTGGGGCATTTCTGACAAGCACTGCTGAGCTCATTTTATGAGGATCATACTGCAATTTACATGTTCTTTTGGAATTTCATTTGTCTTTGGTTGAATTTTCCATCTGCCTAAACATGCCCAGCGGGATGTGAGAATGCCCACACAGTTCTTGCAACGTTACACCTGAGTGACAATACCCACAGCTCTGCTCAGCCACCTCCCATCCTGCTCCCATTTGGCTAGCAGTGGACAATGGACCATTGCCTCTGCTCCCAGGTTTGTGAGGGCAGGGGTGACCAGGGGTAAAGCAGCTCAGAGCCCCAAGCCCTGCTCCAGTCCAGTGGGCATCACTCCACCAGCTGCCCCCAGCATAGCCCTGCACTGCAGAGCCTCAGCTGGATCATTCCAGCTGGAGGAACAAGGGCATCTGGATTAAACATCAAGAATAAATTCTTCCCTGTGAAGCTGCTGAGGCTCTGGCACAGGTTGCCCAGAAAAGCTGTGGCTGCCCCATCCCTGGAAATGTTCAGGGCCAGCTGGGACTATTGGAAGGTGTCCCTGCCCATGGCAGGGCGATTGGAATGAGATGAGCTTTAAGGTCTCTCCCAACCCAACCAGCCTGTGATTACATGACTCCATGGCTCCATGGTTCTCTCTCTCTTCCACTGTCCAAAGCAGACACCCTTTCTGAGGGTATTTGCTTTACTCAACAGTGCTAAGTTTTCAGTGGGAAAGGATGCTTGGAGTCACATACCCAGGTTTTGATCTCATTTGTCCAATGCCAAGAGCAGTTTCACAGCCCAGGATGCCCAGAGAAGCTGCTGGGCAGCCTCTCCACACTGGGAGTTGTCTCCTCAAACCAGGACACCACAGTTGCACCACTCTAGCTCAGAAGTCTTAAAGCTTTTTTCTCCTGGAGGAAGCCAATGTCAACCTCAGACCTGGATTTTTTTTGAGTTCTGACAACCCTGGGTCCTAAGAACATGTAAACTGAGAGGTTTTTCCAGTGAGAAAGACAAAGAACAGTCATATGGGTTGCATACTTGTACAGCTCCCAAAGGAGCGACAGCATTAAAGCCCTGCTATCTTTTAACACCAGTACTCGATAAGGAAGAAAAAAAACAATTTTTAACCGATCATTCAAATATATCTGAGTCATCCTCTCTGCGTAAAAGTCACTTCTAATCCTGACATCCGGGGCAGAGCTCTCTGATTCACCACATCCCCTTTGCACTCACCGACTCTCCGAGCGCTGCGATCCCTTTGCTCCAGTCTTGCTGAAGGAGCCAGGCCATGCTGTGTTCACATTTCACCTCCTTACAAGAATTCCCCCAGAAGGAAAGCTGAGCTGCTCCACACCAAAAGGCAGAAATCACCTTGGGTACCCTGGGTTGGGATCAGCCAACGGGACACAGCTGTTTTCACTTGGCTGTGCATGGGCAAGGCACACAAAGAGATTTCTCCTCACGTTCAGCTGTGGAGCATGACCAAGGCTCAGTGTGCTGAAGCCTTGGTGCTCATCTCAGCTCCTGCTCCTTGGCAAAGAGCACACACATGCACAAACACAGCAGGGACTGGGTCTCACATCAGCCTCCCCTGAATCAATGGGACTTCCCAGAACATCTGCTTCCTATTGGAGCAGGTCCCTTTCTCTTCGTTGACAGAAGGCTAATAGCTCTCTGGTCACACCTTACCTGGAAAATGTGCCATTGGGAAAGCACAGAGGATTTTCTGCTGCTTTTTAGGGCAGCTAAAGCAACTGGAAGCATGAGGCAGCTGGCAATGGTGAGCACATGAGCATCTGAGAACCATTTGAACCAAAATTGCAAGCAGAGTTTCTGATGTTATCCCCCATGCTCCAGCCAAACAGAATCTAAAGGCTTCTGAGTACAATGAACACAGAGGCACCACAGGGCCCAAACCACACCATCCCAGGGACCACTGGCTTGTAGCAGAGTACTAGAGGATAGGGTTTGGCAGACAGACACATTTTGGAGTTAATGTGGTCTTCTTGGTGCCACCACCAGAAAAAGCAGCAAATTCAAAACCAGCACAGAGCACTGTGGCCACTGTAGGTTTTCCATGGAGGCAGCAACTACAAAAGAAGCCCTCCTCCCCCAAGCAGGGCAGGCCTTCCCCAAGAGTGACACAATCACAGATTCTGCCATCACAGAATGGGGAAGGTTGCAAGGCACCACAGTGGGCCATCAGGTCCAAGCTCTCTGCTCCAGCAGGGTTTCAAGCAATGGCCTTCTGGCCAGAAAGCACCTCAGCTCAAAGCCTCTGTTGCCTTGGGAGGATGCCCTTGTTGCATCCAGGGACATGTCATGGATACCTGCTGGCACCACCTCTGCTGGAGAAGGGGAATCCTCCCACCAGGGCTGCAGTTATCTGTCACTCCATGCCAGACTGAGGCGCTGTGACTAACAACTCTGATGTCCAGTCGATCTCTGGGAGCCAGATCAGCCATGAAAGGCAAGGATCTGCTCACTGTGAGGCATGGTGGGGCAGAGCAGGACCAGCTGCCCCACACGTGGAACCATTTCCAAGTTTAAATCTTTGTGATTTACACTAACAGACTTCTGCTCAGATACAGACTCAGGAAACAAGCCAGGCAGAGGGGACAAAAGCCATCAGAGACCATTTCCCCTCTCTGGTTACAACCATTCAAAGCAGCTATGCTTTTATGGAGATGCTGAGCCAGCTGAGAGAAGCTTCAAGGCTCTTTGTTGATACTCAGATACTGTACAGGTAAAGTCTTCATTGCACAGAGCCAGGGCACCACAAGGATCTAGAGCCATTCAGCCCAGAGCCTTTCCAGAGGTGCACAATGCCATACAGGGCTGATGTGCTGCTGCAGTCCTGCCCAGGGCTGCCATACCCTGACATGCAGCAGCACCAGCCCAGTTGTTCCCCCAGCCCTGGTGCCAGCCCAGCCCCATCCTGCCCTGGACCCTGTGCCCCCCGTCCTGTGTGCCCAGCCCTGCATCCCCTGCCCTGTGCAGCCAGCACAGCTGTGTGTGTTTAGCTCACCCAGAGTGGCACTGGGGGTGGAACAGTGACCTTTCCCATGGAACCGTATGGGAAACGAAATTCCCTCTTTCAAAACTTTGTCATGTCTCAACTAGCTGCTCTGCAAGTAATTTTTACAAAAGGAGGAGGGAGCTGTCAGCTGAGACCTGTCAGTGACCGAGAGCACAAATCACACCACCTCCCCAAGCCATGGAGACAAAAGCACTTTTTGGCACAGCGAGTGCCAGCCAGGCTGCCTGGGCCGCCTCCCCCGGGCTGGCAAGCAGCGTGACAGAGCCAGGGGAGGGCTGGCAAATCAAAGAAGGGCCATTTCCACGCAGAGCAACATTCCCGTGCCTTGCAGCAAGCAGGAGCTTGTGCCTGGAAGCGCATGTCCCGTCCAGCCTGCCTTGAGAGCCGAGTGCCTGGGGCTCACACACATCAGCAGAGTCCAAGGGATGGGGGAACATCACATCCTGCCCTGCAGGAGAAGCCTCCCAAAATCTGCACCTCGGGGAGAGCTGGCTTTTTGCCACCTCTGACCAAAGCAGGGAAGCTAAAAACCTCCAAAAACCTTTTTGTCTCCATCAGCAAGGACCCCCCCAAGCACAGAATTTGTAACCTTGGATAGAAAGGACCTCCAAGCACAGAATTTGTAACCTTGGAGTAGCAAAGCTGAGTGTTCAATGCTGTTAGGACACACTGGAAGACAGAAAAAACCTCTGGCACAGGAGATTTAAAAACAAAGGAGAAGAGAATATTACCTACATAGGAGAAGTCTGTGAGGGGATTTCCCATAACATTATGCTCAGCCTCTTGTTTTAAAAAGCATGTGTAGAACAGGGTAAGAAATGTTTCTCTGCAGTGAGATAAATCCATGCTGAGAAAAATCACCACCCACAGCTTCATCTGAGCTCTGGGCTGCTGCTCATGGCATGCTGACACTTCCATATCTTGGAGAGATCTGTCGCTTCAAAGTCACACTGACATACCAGGAGTGAAAGGCAGGAACAGCCTCACGTTTGCACACTGCAGCTAAATAAAGCAAGTTGCCAGGATACATCTTCTGCTCCCCAAATATGCTGCTGAACACGGTCCAGGTGTGCAGAGACATTAGACACAACCATTACCACTGTGATGCACCCATTGGTCATTGAGACCTCTCTTCCCTCTGCCAGGTTCCCACTGGATTGTGTCCCACTACTTCCATCCCAGTAACCCACTCACAGACCACAGAAGCAAGATCCCTTCCTAGCCCTCAAATGGCTCAGGACTGGATTTTCCCAATCATCCAATAAAAATACTTCAATGCATTCCTGTACTTATCCATTAAGATGCTCCTGCAGAGGTTTGGGACCTATAGAAGTTTGTTCTAGACTTTCAGAGGTTGATGGCAGAAAATTCTGTTATGGCAAAAAGAGAACATACCTTTTAGCTTAGACTTCTCCCTCTTTTACAGCTCTCTCCTCAGCACTAAGTACTTTTGGTAGTTTTTCCCTTTTTTTCATAGGTTCTTTCAGGAGAGATTTATGAACTAAAGGAATTCATAAAGCATTAGGGACCCTCTTTAACAGGTGCCTTAAACAGCCTTGTCAGTGCTCACTGGAAGCACCAGCAAATCCTTTTCCTTCAGGTCAGCAGCTGTAGGGACCAAGTCCTGTTCCTGCAGAGAGCATGGCTGGATGACATCTCATGGCACTGCATCAGATCCCAGCTCTGCTTGGTACAACATCCTTAAATGTGGGCCCCAAACCACCCTCAGCACCTGAGCTGAGGTCCCAGAGCCCCAAGATGTGGGTCTGCTCTGAGGAGATCCATGGTTACACATTTAGACTCTTTGGAGATTTTCTAGGCTCAACTGGGAATCTCCAGCAAGGGATTTGGGAAGGAAGGTTTCCAGGTGGTGGGCAGAAAGGCAGATTTGATGACAACAACATCATTTTGGTGCTTGTGAAAACTAAGGAAAGAGATTATCTAAGACTTGGATAATTCAATATGAGCAATATAAAATTTTAATTTTGGAAAAAAAATATTTTGAATTATCAAATGGGAAATGAGTTAAACATCTCCTCAAAACCTTGGCTCTCATCCACTGACCCTGTGAAAAGTTTCTTCCTCTCTTCCTAGAAGGCTCTTTCCCAAGACCCTTCTCCACCCAGGACTTTGATTTCTCTTCACACTGTGCAGTCAAGCTCTAAGCTTTCTCCCTTCAGTTCACTCCATTTACTGTCCAGAAACCCGAGAAAAGTGCAGTCACATCCCTTTCTACACATCATGATCTTCCCTCTGTGCCAGCCAGTTTACCCCAGAATCTCTCCTGGCACCTCTCCTGTCTTTTCCACTCGTGCCTTCCCCTCAGAGGGCACCACAGGGGTGTCTAACAAGCCAATCCCATTCAGAGGAGCAGCCTGTGGTCCCACCACCCTCTGCAGCTCTTCAGTCTCCCCACACAGTCCCTGTGCTGTGGGGTGGGGATCTGCCATTCACCAGCCCATATGGGTCAGGAAACTTGAGTGATCCCGCCCAGGCAGAAACCTGGGCAAGCTCCCTGCCAGCTTTGTCCTCCTAAGCTGTGTAGGAAGCCAAGGAGTTTGTTCTCTTCCCTCTGTACCTCCCATAGGTACAGAGAACTCCCAAAGTTCATCAGACACCTTTTATGAGTAAAAAACTATTACAGGAGTGCCAGTGGTGAACATCCTCCTCCCATTTCTGGCAGCTCATAGTTCACACCTGAACTGGACTAAGAGAAGACAATCAGAGGAGATTTTCCAACTCATCCAGTGGCATGGTATTTACTGCAGGGTGTGAAGGCAAAGGCTGTGTGTGCCAAACCAGCAGGGTCTGCTGTCAGTGATGAGCTCTCCCCAGAGCAGACACACCATCATCCATTCTTGTCTCCAGGTTCCTGACCCCAGTTCAGCCAAAAACCTGCACCCAGTCTCTGGAATTCACAAATGCAAAAGGAGCTTACAGAAATCATTCTGGAGAGGAGCAAGGGAGAGCAGAAACACACAAGGTGCTGCAGCTGTTCACCGTGACACCACTGTCCAGTAAGGCCAATAACAACTCTGCCTAATGGGGAAACTTCCTTGAGGACCAATTGCAGTGCTCATCCCAGATGAGACCTTCCTGAAGCCAGGCTCCACTGCCCCAGTGCTCATTAACAGTTTCTTCTAGGACAAATTTCTAGGTGACTTTCTTCCCACACCCAGCACCTACACAACACACCAAAGTCAATAGAGCCACTGAAAGAGGGACTTGTGCCCAACCCTACAGAGCAATTTCTCAGTGTCTCAGTGTCCCCATTGCAGCCCTGTGCAGCCATCTGGGAGGCCACAGAATCCCAGAATGGTTTAGATTGGAAGAGACTTAAAACTCATGCAGTCCCATCCCCCTGCCATGGGCAGGGAGACCTTCCACTATCCCAGGTTGCTCCAAGGACACTTCCAAGGATGGGGCAGCCCCAGCTTCTCTGGACATCCTGTGCCAGGGCCTGCCCACCCTCACAGGGTACGATTTCTTCCCAATCTCTAATCCAAGCCAGCCCTCTGTCATTGTGAAGCCATTCCCCTTTGTCCTGTCACTCCAAGCCCTTGTGAAAAGTCTCTCTCCCATGAGACAGACCTGCAGACATGGGGAGGGGATGCTGAGGCCAGGAACAGAGAGAATGCCATGGAGATCTTGCATTGGACTCACAGCTGGATGACAGAGATATTAATGTGTTGACAACCCTGTCAGCCCAGAAGTGCAACAAGATGAGATTGTCCACTCTGCCACTCCTCAGGACAGCTCAGGACAGCTCCCAGCTGTGTTGTTTGCCTCAGGACTGGCCTCTGCAGAGTCCCCACATGCTCCATTACCCTCTCCAGCCAGGCTGGTGCCTCAGGAATGGGTTTCCAGACCTGCATCCTGACACCTACAGAATAACAGCATCTCTGTACAAACCACATCTATCTGCCAAGAGCCTTCCTGGGGCTGCCAGACAGGGAACAGCCTCTCCTCCATCCTAAGGGTCCTGCAGTCCCCAGAGCAGGCCATCTCCTCCCCCATGGTGTCTTCTGCTTCCTTCTGGTTCCATTCTCAGTGGGATTATCTCTTCTGACACCTTTTGCATCTTCTACCCAGTTCAGGGAGCACTTTCCAGAGCCTGGCACTTGTATCATGCCAGGTTTGTGAAGAACGAGGCTGTTTGGTGTGATCTCCCTTGGTGGAACTTCTGCCTGGGACAGTGGGACTGTTCAAATCCACTTGATCTCTTCCACCAGGAAACCTCTGATTATAAAATACTTTACACTAATTGCATACAAGCGAGTTATTAAAAAAAAATGCAGAATGTTCTCTATAAGACAATTCAGTGTTTTCTACTTTTATAATGTATTTGATGACACCCCCCAGGGAAAACACTCCTGCATGAACAAGTAAGGACACAAGAGGAAAGCATAAGTAGGGCAATCTGGCTATAGATGATAATTACCAGCGCATAAAAATATATCATAAGATACACTTAAATAACTTCACATGAGGCGGCAGTTCTGCTCTAGCAATTCCTTTACCATGACATAATTTTTCTGCTCATAGGCCAACTGAATGTAGCTAAAAATCTCAGGAGCCCATGGAGCAAGGAGTCAATGGGCCAAATTCAATGGAGTGGCAGTGTGACAGCAGTGAGGAGCAGTCCTCATGCTGTCACACTGCCACTCCATTGAATTTGGCCCTGGAAAGCTGGGCTAGTTTTCCCTGTGCTGCCTCTTCCTAGCTAGCCAGGCCTCAGTGGTCCATGTCATACTGAATTCCAGATCACCAGGTATTCCCTCTTCACAGCTTTGCCTTGAAATAAGAGATTGGTCAAGGCCTGTTTGTATGGGACACAACATCTTCTTTGGTCTAAGCAAATGACTCCTGGGCTGAACTAAAGCAGAAATAATTTATCCAGACCTCAGGAATACAGATTCCCCCCAACTGTATTGCCCTGGGAGCTTCTGGAACTCTTTGTGCCCTTTGGAGTGGCCTGAAGGGACACATCCTGCAGTAAAACTTGTCACTGTCCCCCTTGCACTGTACCTCATGTGGTACCCAATGAGCAGACACAGCTCAGCATCTGAGGCAGCAGACAGAGCCCTGAGACATCTCCCAGCTCAGCAGGACATGCACAGGGTTTTCTTTGTATCTCTGAGAATGAACTGAGGCTCATCCTCTGCACAGGAGTGTGCAGAATGCCCAGGAAATCCGATGGGAAGAGGAAACCTGAGCACTGTGGTCTGCCAGCAATGGCCCCAGAAGATGCCACCAGGTTTCAGGAAGTCCTGGGCAGCAGAGAAGGATAAAAAGGCATTGCAAGAAGATGGTGGCTGGGCAGGGGAATGTTGCAGGAGGCCCAAGGAGCAGGCAGGAACCTGAGCTCTCCTGGAGGCAGCACACCAGGCAAGCAGATATGTGTTCTCCTCCAAACTGCTTCATCTGGAATATGGGGAGAAGCCAGGAGCAGAACACAGGCCTGGAAATGGGGACTAATGACAATCCAAGCATTTTTCACCATTGCAAGTGCATGTGAATAAGGGTGAGCTGGTAGGGGTGAAACACAGGTGTGACCCTATGTGCCATGTCCCTCCAACAAAAACACAGATAAACATGTCCTTCAGGCCTTTGACTCTGGTTCTGGTATGTGATGTAATGGCTGAGCTATGCTTTACTGTGAGATAAATCCAGGCTTCCTTGCAGGACTATAAAGTGCTTAATGCAGGTCCTGCCATTTTCTGTTGAGACAACAAGATCCTCCTTTGTTCCACACAGTTAAGGTTCTTCCCTAATGAGAGATGGGATCCAAATCCTTCCTCACATCCTCACACCCACTGTGTAGGTCCCTGACCGTGCTGGCAAGGAGGAGCTCTTGGGAAAGGACTAAAGCAAATACTGAGAGCAGCTTGACAACCAGCTGGAGACATCTCACTCTGCTCTACCAGGTGGGGAGGGCATGTCTAAAAAACAAACAAGAAACCAAATCTTGAGTGCTTCAAACAACTCAAGTCTGAGTTGTTCTCTGGGAATAAACAGTAAAATGTCAGTCTTGGGAGAAAAGGATGAAGCCCCTCCCCAGCTCCAAACAACCCCTTGTTGGGCTCAAACCAGTCTGATCTCTGAGCAGCTCTGTACAAATACTCTACTGCCCACAGCCAGTCTGAAAAGCATTTCTACCAGAGTCCCTCTGACACTGTTACCTCCCTTCTGTGCATAACATACACAGCAGAAATAGTGGTGCTTTAATCTGTACCTTCCACTCCTATTGTTCTCTAACGACCTGGTGCAATTATCCCAACTGAACTCCTCTGGCAGAGACAGAGTCATTTCTGAACTGGCTCTGTCTGTTCCCAGTGGGCTGCTGGCCCTATTTGGGAGAATTTTCTCCTGGTGGGGTTTCCTAGGAGCCACAGATCCTCTCAACAGAGCACATTCAGCAGCTCTGGGCTGAAATGGGAGCCACCACTTGGCAGTGAGGGGAGAGCTCTCCCAAGCATTCCTAGAGCTTTACCTTGAGATGGAGAGAAACATGAATACCATCTTCCTTGACAGCAGATAGAAGCAAAAACAGTGAAAATCCTTTCCAGGTGCCCTGCCACAGACAAGCACAGTCACGTTCAGACAGGAAGCTTCACTAGCAACCTGTTAGCCTTGGTGGGGTTCTGTGACTTTGTTTGGGTTTTAATAAGTCTCCTTGCCACTCTCCTGACTGCTTTGTTTTGCCTTCTTGTGCCAGTAAGCCAGGGGAAAAAACCCAAACCCAAATAACAAAACCTTATCAAAAATATGATCTTTCCCCTCTGGTTTCCTTTCTTAAAGCTGCTGAAAAGAGGAGGAACAGCAACAACCACACTGGTCTCAGTCCCTGGTTTGGAGATGAGAAGTGAAGCTGCATTCCCTGGGAGCAGACAGGTAAATGAACTGCCTGAGCTGGGTGCTGCTCAGCATCTCAGAGCCAAGAGGTCAGAAGGAGGTTGATCCTTCACTTTCTATTCTGGCAAAACTCCTGTTGTTATCCACAGGCACATGGTGATTCAGGGCCCAGGAGAGGCGTTCCAGAGAGGATTCTACAACAACTGCTCATTGAATTTCAGATTCCTCACGTTGCAGCAGCCTTGTTGCACCTCCTGCACCCCAGAGCTGGAGATCCCCCACATCCCTGGAGCCCTTGCTGACCCCCATCCCACCCTCTTGGGGAAGGAGCATCCAGGCTGCAAGAACACAACTCCACAGCTCTGCCACCAGCACTGAGGCAGCATGGGCAGCACAGGGATGAAACACCCCCACATTCATTTCTGGGCTGCCACCCCTGCAAGCACAGCCCCCACTGCTCCCCAGGGCAGCCCCTCACTCTCTGCTGCCATGTGAGCCCCCAGGCTCAGGCACCCTGCTCTGATGGGGGGACTGAGCACACTGCAGTGTTTGCAGAGATGGAGAGAGGATTAAAGCCCTTGGTGAGCAGCAGCAATCCAAACCAGAGGTGCAGGGCACAGATTGTGTGTCATGGCACCCAGAGTACAGGCTGGGATATTAAAGGCAGATTAGGATAATTTCACATGCCAGACACCAGGAAAGACCTTGCAGTCCAAACATGCTTGAACTTGCTGATAAACCTGTTGCCTTCAGTGGATAACCTCCAAAGCAGGCAAAAAAGCTGGAGCCACAAAGCAAATGCCAGGCCTGATAACAGGCATTTAATATTTATTAGCACAGGGTTATGAGCCCCTCTCTCTCCACTTCACTAAGAGCATCAGCCCTTCTGCAATCCCACCAGGAGAGAGGCCTTTCCCTGGTCAAATGGTTTGTGTCAGGCTGACACCAGACGCCTCCGTGTCTCAGGGGAAGGAGCAGTTTTATGGCCAACTGCCAGAGTTAGTTTATAACCTGTGGCTGGTACCAGCAATCCCTAGGTCTGACTGAAGGGAAGGTGCCCTGGTCTCAGGTCTATGGTTAAGGGCGTCAGGAGAACTGCATTATCACTCACACTGCTTTGGAGTAGCTCAGGGTATGGTGTTAACCCCTCCAGCTCACACTGCAAAGAGCATCAGCCCTGCAGTGTGCAGTGAGGAGCTCTGGAGAGGCTGGGAAGGGCCTGTTCCATCACTCTCCCAGCCTGGCAGTTACAGCCCAGCAGCCTCTCTTCATCATAGAATCTCCTCTGCAGCTTCATCCTCCTCCCTGGCCCTGGGCAGGGGTTTCTCTGGACTTCCATGGCTTGTGGTGGAACATGAGCCACATCTCCAACCACCTTAAAAGCCAAACAAAAGTTCATCACTTAAACCTACACTAAAATACCAGTCCTCTTTTACACATTTATTGCCATCATTAGAGAATCTCATACCCAGGAACTTAGTGATGTATGTGGCCAAAGTGGTGCTGGAAGTAACTGGGTCCCTTAGAGGGAGACCAACCAATAAAAGGGCAGAAATTCTCTTTATGTGGAGTCAGGTCAGGGTCAGATTCACCAGCCTGGAGTGTGTGGATCTAAGGGATGGCATTCCTAGTGCTTAGCACCTTCACAGAGAACAGGATGTCACACAGAGACAAAGAAAGGGATGGACTGAAAACTGCAAGAAGGGTTCAGAAGCTTTCAATCAAGGAAAAAGAAAAGGGCAGGGGATGAAATGGTCTAATGGAGTAAGAGAAGATCTATTGGATCAAGTCATCCTAGCAAGTTAATGGGCATACTTTAAATTTGCTTGGCATCCTGGAAGGAGAAAGTATTAAGTGCTCATGAAATAAGAGGAAACTCAAAGCAAG
Source organism: Muscicapa striata striata (assembly GCA_030060385.1). NCBI lineage: Eukaryota > Metazoa > Chordata > Aves > Passeriformes > Muscicapidae > Muscicapa > Muscicapa striata. The sequence continues at coordinate 4,096,166 of JAREIS010000050.1, read as the reverse complement.
TAGACAAGTTCTGCTTCAAGAGATGAATAACTTCAAAGGAAGGAAATCCTTCTGCCAAAAGCAAGGCAGTGGCACAAAGATGGACATCCCTGGGACAGGCAGCTCCATCTCCTGTGAGTCTTTTGCTATGGTGACAAAGATTGGACTTCTAAATCCAGTTGCTGGCACACAAGAACTGCACATAGAAGCATTCTGGTAGCACAAGGGTCCCCCATCAGTATTCCAATCTCCACTGTATCCATGATGCAAATTATGAGATGCCCTGTAATCACCACTCTCTAGGATATCTTCTCACAGTGTATCCCAGCCTGGCCCAGCAGGTTTCCAAAGAAAATGTGCAGACAGGAAAAAGAGAAGGGTTTTTATTCTCTCTACTCTCTCCACATACAATAGAGCAGTATTTCTGATCCACCAACATCAGGACAGCAGCTCATGTCTTTGCTAATCCCACAGAGCTGAACATCCCTTCATTCCAGCCCCATATCCACTACACTGAACTAAAAACAGGAGCCCCAGTGCAAGGGAAAAACCCTCCAGTTGTCTTTGTATGGATTTCTTGGATAAAGGGTTTCACTACAGCCCTCCCATGCCAGCCAGGGTCCATGGATGTGCCACATCATCCAGACATCTTCATGTGAAGTGTCCTGCAATCCCCCAGCTCAGTTAGAAGGACCTTGAGCAGTTTTCAGTGCCACAAGCCTGATGTCAGCATCCTCTTGAGCACTGGGAAGATGCATACAAGGAGCCTGAATATCCTGCAGGTCATCTGGCCAGCACATGGGAGGGCCATGGTTTGGTGGGGTGATGTGTGTCAGCTCTGCAGCAGCCACAGGGTAAACCAGGAAGGGGAGAACTTTCAAGTATTCCTCATACAAAGGACAGTAGGATTTTAAAAAAATAATAATAATTGATGAGTTTTCTTGCTAAAAAACAGCCTGGGAATTTTGCAGGGTGGTTGTAGCAGTAGTACAACAGGTTCAGACAACAGGAAAAGGCTGATGGAGGAGTCCCACATGGCACAGAAGGAGCAGAAGGAACCTTGCATCACTTTGCCAAATGCCCTGGAGATGCCAGCTAAAAATAAACAGGAGAGCTTTATAAGTGATCAGAATTATGATTTACTAGGGACAACAGATTGTCTGGGAGAACTCAAACTGAACCCAGAAAAGTATCAGCCTGTTCTGGAAGAACAAGGAATGCTGTTTGTTTGCTGTGAGGACACAGGCATGGGGAGAACAGAAAACTCAGACCTGCAGAAAGTCCCAGCAGTGCAGAGGCAGCTCTGGGGACTAAAGGACAATCTGGAACAAGTGAGGAGGATCTGCTGGGACAGGAGCTCTGCAGACCCACACTCAGCAGTGACTCAGTGGGGAGGACTGGGGAGAACACAAACATGGGAAGCAGCATGGGTGAGGGTGACTGAGCCAAAAGGATTGGGGAGCCTTCAGAGGGGCACCAGAAAAGTCAAGATGCTGATTTCAGAAAGGCAAACAACCATAAGCCCTGAGCTTTGTTATGAATGTCTTGGAAGGGTGAACTACAGGAACAAAGAGCAGCAAGAGATCTGCCAGTTTGGTGAGGGCAGGGCCTTGAAGAAGCTCCCTGGCTGCCAGGGCAAGGCAGGAGGAAAAGGAAGGGAGCAATAATCTGAACCATGAGATCCTTGTGGAGTGCAGAAGGAGGAATCAACACCAGGCTGGATTATAACCAGCAAGAGCTAAAAGCAATCTCAGCAGCACAAAAGGACAAAACTGAAAGGGTAAGACACTGAGCTCTGGAGGAACAGTGAGGGTGGAAAACTGTTCTTAGTCCATCCATTGAGAGAGAGAGGTGACATGTCCACCTCTCAGAGCTGGAAAGCTCACATCAGCTGTCTTGGATACATGAAGAATATCACCAAGACCACTGTGAGACAACAGCAGCAGCTGGTGCAGAACAGTTATTTATTAGTGTCTACAAGAAGATGAGATTTAACCTCAGGCACAGCAAGAGCAGAGTTAGGAGTACTCTTCTGTGGGAAGGGTTTCCAATGAGATGTGCATGGCAAGCCTACCTCAAGGCACTGATGCAGGTTGCTGGTGTTTGGGATCCAGAGAAAACCATGTAGGCTTAGAAGATCACAGAGAGGGCAAATGAAGTGGAAAGTAGAAGAAAATTGAAGAAAATAAAAACTAGGCTTATACAGACTCATTAGATTAGCTTTCATTACCATAAGCATGAGGTGCAAGCAAGGAGGGGTGCAGGAACAAACACAACTCCTTCAGACAACCCAGTTCTCTGGATAGCCAGCAAAAGAACTTTGTAGATGAAGAAAAAAACATGTTTATCACTTTTTGATATTAGTAAGACTTGTGACATTTAGTTGGTGACAGTCTCCTAGGGTATTTAAGGGAGCTTCAATGTCCATATGATGGGAAGACACCTGGAAAAGGCACATTCAAAGAGCAGACATAAGTGGCTTGCTGTCTGATGGGAGATTAAAGTGAGAAATCACAGGATGAAGTTTGGGTCAACCCTAACTAGCCTTTCTCCTCACTGCCAGATAACAGACAAGGAGGCAGGTTGATTCACCACATGGATGATGCCAGCACAGAAGAAACTACCAGAATATCACAGGACAGGTGTTGGATTCAGACCAATCTCAAGGACTTGGGATATGCAGTCAGGAAAAAAAAATGAAAAGAAATAAGAAATAAGAAATAAGAAATAAGAAATAAGAAATAAGAAATAAGAAATAAGAAATAAGAAATAAGAAATAAGAAATAAGAAATAAGAAATAAGAAATAAGAAATAAGAAATAAGAAATAAGAAATAAGAAATAAGAAATAAGAAATAAGAAGCAAGTGAGTCAGGGCAGTCATGTCCATGGGCAGAGAGGGACGAAGAAGGGTCCAGAAGGAATTGTGGGTCACAGCCTGCACAGGATCCACTGATGGACACAGGGGAGGAGGGGCAGGAGTCCCCATAGGTTTTAAATAACTCCACAGATGGAGACTCCAAATCCTCTCCAGGGAAGTCATGCCAGAATTTGATCACTCTCACACCAGAAAAGGGTTTCATTCTGTTCAGATGGAACCTCCTGTGTGCTCATTGCCTCTGGTCCTGTCACTGGACACTGCTGAGAAGAGTCCAACCCCTTCCTCTTAGTTTCCTCCCATCAGATACTTATAGCAGGGATAAAGTGCCCCTGAGCCTTTTCTCCTCCAGTCCCAACTTCTCAGCTTTTGCATATAAGAGAGGTGCTTCAATCTAAACACTTAGAACCAGTTTTCCTAAATGGTCTGAGCCTGAGGATTAGTCCTCCTTGCTCTAGAGATTTCCCCTGGACTCAAGGATTTGTGATTGCTGAAGTCTGATCTTAAAAAAAGCAAAGAAGGCAAATGCCTCAGCTTTTCCATGTCTGTTGTCACCTCCCTGGCATTGTTCAGCAGCAGGCCCCCATTGAGCTTACTCTGCTGTTTAGGTACTTGCAGAATCATTTCTGTCACCCTTTACACACCTCACCAGATTCAACTCCAGGTCATCTTATCCCTGCAAAATCAGCCAGCAGCTCTGTACTCCTCCTAGACCATCTGCCTCTGCTTCCCCCTCTTGTCTGCTGCCTTTACATGTCTAGTTCAACTACAAACTGCTGGTCCATGCAGGCTGTTGATTAATCTCAGTTCTATGCCTTTGACTTTGCACATTTGCTGCTTCTTCATGTTCTCACCTAGGTGAGGTGTCTTGGTGGAGAGACTGCATTCACACAATTATGGAATATCCTGCATTGGAAGGGACCCACAAGGATCACCAAGTTCAACTCCTGATCCTGCACAGGGCAACCCCAACAATCACAGCCCTGAGAGGTGTCACTACTCTAAGCCTGAGAGTGTCACTATTCCAAGCTCTGTTACCTAAAACAGACCTCCAGTCCACCAGCTGGATTTTCCTGATGTCGTGTGGATATTCAGCTCCTCACCACTCTACTTGCACCAGGCAGTGGGGGCATTTGCCTGTGTGAGTGGAGCAGATGGAAAAGCACAAAGGAGGTCACGGTAGCTGAGCCTCCCCTCTCACCGTGCTCACCCACTGAAAGCCCTGCTGCACAACATGACATGTTTCAACACCTGCAGTGATAAATAGTGGCACAAACCAGGAACAGCCACTTGGTCATGTTTATCCTCAAGTGTTCCTTGGTCACATTGCAACCCACAATAGCATTCGTTAACAAGTGTTAGAACATGGTTACAAATTGCAGCAAACACAAACGCTCCGTCAGTGTTATTGCAGACTTCATTAACGATGATCCTTCGCATTTCAGCAACAGCCATTCAAGGATCTGAAAACATTTATATGCCTCTGTGAGCCAAGTGTCACGCTCCATGTGTGAGCCAGATGTTCACAACATCATTTTACAAATGAGGGAATGAAGTCCCCAGGACTGACTCCAGACCCCTTTCCACCCACTGAGTAATCCACTGCCCACCAACTAGTCATAGGGGAATTGTCCAATTCAAGGCAAGGCAGGATACCATTATGGGCTCTTTGTTTCCTTGCTTTGTCTCTTAATCCCTTGCTCCTCATCTTGTATTTAGACCCTGGGCCTGGGGGGTACCTCTGATGGGCACAGAGACAGAGCTCAGCCCTGCTCAGCCATGCAGTGGCACCAGGATCTGGGAACTGAGAGCTCCTGAAGGAGATTTCCAGCAGCTGCTTGCATCAGACCAGGCCCCTCACAGACACAGCAGACCCAGCTAATTCTCAGTAGCAGCAAACCCAGCTAAATCCCACAGCCTTGCCACTCCAGCCCTCTCCTCTGCAGGCCATGCAGTGCCTGCACTTGGCAGGGCCCTGTCCATCTTCAAGACTTGGCACTTCCAAGAGCCAAAAGGAGAGTCAAGAAGTCATTCCCACTCAGAAAACTGAGCTTTATGAAGTGCTTCACCCCTGCCTCTCCCCCAGACCCTGCTGGCTGAGTGGCACAGGAGATCCCCTTGCATTACAGAAACACATAGGTTTATTAAGCCAAAGGTACTGCAGCATCTCTCCTGCATCCCTCCTGCCAAACCGCTCCACCAGCTGTCTCTGCATCCTGTCACTTTTTCAAGATTCAGGGGAAAAAAAAATCACATGCTGCTCCCTCTAGTGACAGCCTGAGCACGTTTAAGCAGCCTGGCCATGACTTGCAGCATCCCTCCAAGAGCTGGTTTTGGGCACAACAGGCAGCATTTTCACAGAGGACCCACTCTATGTCACCTTAGTCTTCCTCTCATGCCTTGGGCACATCAGAACCTACCTGAGCTGCTGTCTCAGAGGCTGCTGCTTTACACACACAGGTCTCTCCAAGCTCAAGAGGCTGCTAATAGGATCTGCAGAGCTTCACCAGTCACCACTGAAAATCTAGTCTGAGCTGAGAGTGACCTCAAGGTAAAAGCACTGCAGTCACCTGAGCGGGGTCATCACATGTGCACTCTGCAACCAGTGCTTGTTTAGCAAATAAAAGCACATTGGAGAATTGAAAGCAGCTCTGCAACAGAAAACTGAGCTCAAACCAGCATTCCAGCTCCAGCATTCACTCCAGGAATGCAGAAGATTGTTACACTCAGGTCTAATCAGCATAAGCTAGAAACAAAAATGGATAGTACAGCTTCATGGGCAAAATAGCAATTTAACTGGGCAAACAACATTCAAGTTAGCATAATCATCACTTTTCTATTCATCAGGTGGCACAGGTTACCCAGGACTCTGGCTGAGCAGAGAGACTCCAACCACCTCACATCTTACAGAGCCCGGTGCATAACAGTTCTGCACAGGGCTTCATGACGGTTTGCCAAAGAAGAAGAAACATAAGGAGATAGCTGAGGATGAGGGAGGTCATTTATTTCTTGATATTCCCCAGTTTTAGCTGGGGGAGTGTTAATTTTCTTCACAGTAGCTGGTATAGGGCTGTGCTTTGGATTTGTGCTGGAAACAGTTTGTGCTGAGCTGTTTTAGATGCTGCTGAGCAGTGCTGGCACAGTGTCCTGGCATTTCTCATCCAGTGAGCAGACGAGGGTGCACAGGACTTTGGGAGAGGACACAGCCAGGCAATGCCACCTGGCACAAGGAATATCCCAGACCACAGAGCACCATGCTCAGCATATGAAGCAGGGTGAAGAAGAAGGAAGAGGGTAATGTTCACAGTTACAGCATTTGTTTTCCTAAGGCACCGTTAGGTGTGATGGAGCCCTGCTCTCCTGGGCATGGCTGAACACCTGCCAGCAATGGGAAGCAGTGAATGAATTCCTTACTTTGCTTTGCTCACGTGTGGCTTTTGCTTTCATTACTACAGCCTTTATCTCAGCCCTCAAGTTATCACAGTTTTACCTTCAATTCTCCCCCCATTCCACTGTGGGGAGTCATCCAGCAGCTGTCAGTCTGTCAGCACTGAGGACCCAGATCTCTGTCTCTCCCTGTTCTTCCTGTCTCTCCCACTGCAAACAATTAACCTGCCAAGGTACCAGACTCCTCTGGCCCAGCAACTCAGCCATATGTGGAAGAGCAACGCCTGGCAGTCCCTTCCAGAGCTGTCTGGAGCACACACATGCACCTCACTGAGCTGCCTGCACATCCTGCCAGCCCCTCTCATCAGCCCCAGGCCACATCCTTGCAAACACCAGCCTGGAGCACTCACCCTTCCCTGGGTGAGGAACAGTGACATGCTCACTCTCCCTCCCACCCACACTGCGGGCAGTGCTGGGCCAGAGTGAGACAAAGAGCATCCCTAAGGCTGGGGCAGCCCCAGCCACAGCACAGCTGCCAGGGCAGCCTCCAGGATCCAGAGGCAGGACATGCTGGGTGGGTGGCAGACAGACAGACAGACACAGGCACTGGGACAAGCATGGAGAGATCTGCAATCCTGGTGCTGCTCCTGGGAACTGCAGCAGAGGATGGTGGGGATGTGGCATGTGCTCATTTAATGCCATTTCATTCTCAGCACTACAGATATTTAAAATACATTAATTAAAATAATCACAGTGCCACAATCCCAGTGCCTGCTGCAGACAGGGACCTTCAGCAGAGCAAGCTGTGGCTGGGTGTCCCTGATCCTTATCCTGGGAGCAGGAGGGATGGGCTGGGCTGGGCTGAATGGGCTCTGTGTGACAGCCTGGCAGAGAGAGGAGGGGACAATGTGACATGGCCAGCATGTGCCATGCTGACTCCCAGTCAGACAGGGCTGATGTGGCACAGACAGCTCACAGCTGATGCCCCAACTGCCAACGGGATGATGTGATGGACTGAGCCCAGCTCCCAGTGGGGCTGAGCCCCACGACATGCACCTGCTCCAGTAAAACACAAGGCATCAACTGATTCCCAGCAGGATACACACAGTGCCAAGGCTCTCAGTGACACCCCAGCTCCCACACAACAACTCCTAGCAGGGCAGAACCAGTGTGACATCCCACATGCCAGCAGAACATGTGTAAAAGGCACTAACCCAGCAAGGCAGAGCAGAGCATGAGTGGTGTCCCATCAGGACACCCCGGGTCCCAGCAGAACAGGACCTGCCAGTGACACCCCAACTCCAGCAGCACACCAGGATGCAGTGACACCCAGTGCAGCACACATGGCTCTCCAAAGCCCAGCAGGACACTGGGATGCAGTGACACTGGGATGCAGTGACACCCAGCAGGAGATGAGCTCACCCTGTGGCACTCACCAGCTACCAGTGATGCCCTGGCTCTTGCACATGCCAAGCTGTGACTCCCACCAGGTTTTTGAGGGCACCAGTTCCACGGGACACACACACACCCTGTGATGACTCCTGGAGTGGCCAGGTCAGCGTGGGAAGCGCAGGGCACGTGCGAATCCCTCGTTCCTGGGGTGACAGGCACTGTGTCACCCCAGCTCCCGGAGGACACTCACGCAGTGGGAACGGGATGGATGCAGGGATCCCTCCTTGCGCTCTGCTCCTGCGGAGGAGCAGGGGCAGCCAGGGGACAGGGACACCATGGCAGGGCTCCCAGTGCCACCTAGTGGGGGACAACCAGCGCTCGGGGGCCACTGGTCCCCCAGCCCCGGGCGCTGCCGGGGTGCAAACCTGCCCAGCCTGGGCAGCCCTGCCTCCATCCCCATCCCCATCCCCATCCCCACGGAGCCCTGCAGCAGCAGCCTCGTCCTGCCAGCTCCCCTCCCACGCTCGCTCATCCCTGCAGATTGTGTAAAGCAGCACCAAGGCAGGGACGGAGGAATTTACCCCAGGTACAGCTCGTTAATCACATCAAGTCCAGTCCTGTCGAGTCACTGGATGTTCACCCTGCACAGGGTGAGAGCTGGTCAGAGAGCCACAGCTCTGCCGTGAGCTGCAGCCTCCAGAAACCTCTGAAGAAAGTCCAAAGTGTCGCATCTGCTGGGGTACACGGCGATGCTCGATGCATTTTTTACCTGCAGCTTTCCTTGCTCTGTGCACATTGGCTGACACAAGCAACCATGCACACACCAGAACACACTGCACCCACAGCAGCCAAAGGAAACACGGGCACAGCAAACAGCTTGTGTGGCTGCACGAGGTTTATTTTATAGGCTTTTCCCCCTAGAACAGAGCAGAGTCTGGGAGATGGGAATAGCAGATGTGGCCATAAAGGTGTGGTACAGAGCTGTGTGGAAATTAACCCAGGGGAAGGCTGAAAACCAGTAACAAATGCAATTTAACATGGGAAGGGGGGCAGATGTGCAATCCTGCTGCACGTGAATCCAATCTTTCCTTCCATCTCTCCACCCAGCAGGCGGCCATCAATCTCTTAAGCCATATCTCCACTCATCTACAGCCGTTTAATCACTTAGATTTTCTTCCATTCCATCTGCATCTCAGGCTCTTCCTTCCACACACATCCCAGCCTGAAAACAATCCCTAGGATATTAAAGAGAAAACCATGACACCTTGTGGAATAGATGGAGCCTTCTGCAGATCGAAGCACCCTCATGAACACCAGCATTTCCAGCAGGTCTCCCAGTGTAGGACAGCCCAGCTGGTGAAAGCAGACCAAGTAAGGCCCCCAAAACCTACCAGTTTCCAGCAGATGCCCCAGGTTCACCTATTGATCAAGCACAGCCCCTCTTTTCTCAGAGGATCAGCCACCAGATTTTTGTTGGCCTTAATCATGATTAAGCTGAGCATCTCTCCAGGGAGTTTTTCCCAGTGAACTCAAATCCCTGTAAAAATTAAATCAGATGCTGGATGCTCTATTATCCACCCTGAAATCAAGGCAAAGGCCCATCATGGTGGTGATCTCAGCTAGGCAGTTCAGACATGAGACAAGTCTAGAAATGGGCAGAGGAAATAAAAGCACAAAATGATAGGCACCGAGCTTAAAGAAATGGGGTGGAAGGGGCTACCAAAAACTCCTGTCATTAAGGCTATTGGTACAGCCCAGGGCCTGATAAATGAACAATTTGGGTACATCTCTCCAAACATGAACCCAGTGCAAAGGTGAGACACCAGATGAGCGGCTCAGGTATAGTGCAGGAAGGCAAATGACAATCCCACAGATTTATGGGGTCACAGCCTCCTGAGCCCCTGCTCCCAGGGGCAGCTCCTTCTCACCTACAACAAAACCCCACAGGGTCCCAAGGAAACACCAGCTGGTCCCCTGGTCCTTGAGCTGCTTCTGTCCTCCTCCCATGAACTCACCTCCTCCCTCTCACACATCCCAGCTGCCAGCCTACTGCCTATTTTACAAACAGGAGGATTTGGGATTGGGGCTGTCCAATGAGCTATGGTTATCCACCAGGCTTCCTCAGGACTAGTGTCCTCAAGAGCTGCCCTCTCCTCCCAGAGCAGCACAGTCTGAAAGAAAGGAAAGAGATGGGGGCAGACATCAATCTCAGAGCTGAACTCCTCCAGCTGCTCAGGACCAGGTCATTTTTGTAAGAGCACTTACACAAGAGAATGAACAGCTTGGGAACTGCCAAGGAGACACTTGGCCAGGTCCCCTTCAGGTCACCAACCACACACAGGGCAGCAGAAGCAGCTCCAGGCTCTTGGCTCTGTCAAAATTTGGTGGCCAAACTGAAAAATGTGGTAGAAGATATTTTCATTTTGCAGATTTTGCCAATCTGTCAGGAGATGCTGGTGGTGATGAGCTGCAGAGAGATTTGGGCAGGCAGGAAGGGCAGGTAGGCTCAGTGCAGGCAGGGGTGGTCAGGATATGTGGGGAAGAACAGAGGAGACTGGGAAGATGTGACCATAACAGGGTTTACACTGTTAGAAAGGTGTGTTTGGGGTGGGATTACCAGGTCCTAAGAACCCAGGGATAGTGAGACCCACCAGATGCTGAGCATCCCAAATGGTCACAGCAATCAAGACCTGCTGGAGCACAGCCTGTCTCCAGGGCAGAGGGAATCAAGAGAAATATGTGAGGCCAGAGTGGCTTTGCAGGACCTCCAGGCCAGGTAACCCAGCTGGCTTCCAGAGCTGCAAGCTCAGCAAGGTCTGTGTCCCTTGGCAAAAGCCCAGAGGGCTGGGGCACCATGCCTGAATGTGACAGCTGGCATCTGCACGGAATGCAGGGCCCCTCAGCATGACACATCACCTAAATCCCAAAAAAAGGTATCAAAATTGTCTATCTGCATCTAGAGAGGCTTTAAGGGTCTTGGGGAATGAAGCAGATAAGCCCAAAATAACTCAAAAGGGGGAAGGAGTTCCCTCCCCTTCCAGACAGCAGAACCTTGTCCCTGCATCAAAATAAGTTTGGGATCCCAAACTCGACCCCTCCACAGACACTGAGGGCTCCTCAGACCTACATGCCCAAGCAGTCAGGGCAGTGCTCCTCAGGGAGGCAAGAGTATAAGCTAGGAGGGGCTCAAACAAGCCCCTCTGATATGTCCTGAGACATTGCTGAGCTCCCTCTGGATATGCCTGCACTGCCCAACAGCTTTGCTCCCTCTCTTGCTCTGTTTGCAGTTGACAATGTTTTATTCTCGCCTGTTGAATACTGAAGACCTGCTGCCAAGGTAGGTCCTGGCTCATTGCTCTCTGAGTATCAAGTCAAAGAAATCATGAAGAAAGCTGCAGCTCAGCTTGAAGTGTATTTTTTCTGAGCATCAATCACTCCCTATAATTAATTAGATTCCTAAAATACACAAGAAACTAAGAAAAACAACAGCCACAAGCTAAGATGACTGCACTCCATCAAAAAAGCTTTTATCTCTATGCAATGAATAAATAACTCTGACGTAACTACACACAGCAGTTTTTCATCAGACCTCTCAGTATCAAACTCCTTCCAGACCTGCTCTGACACAGCTCTCAGCAAATGTGTCGATGGAAAACCACTGGCCACGCTCACAAGTGGGTCTAAAATCTAGCACAGGAATCCAGGAGGAACTGTTCCCAAGACCTATCAACAGCACCTCCTCTTCCTACAGCAGTGCCACCCTGCAAGGCCCTGTGCCCCACTGAAGTTTTGGTTGATAGCCTCCCCGTGGAAAGCCACACACTGCTTTTTCAAGGACAAACAAAAGGTCAAAAGCTGAGTGGATATTCCCCAAATCCCTCAGACATCTTGAGGTGGAAAACAAAACCCTGAGTGTTCAAACACAGCTTTCTCAGGTGAATGGCCAACAGGGTCGGTGTGTACCCAAACAGCAGCAGCCACTGATGGACACTATTCATCTCCAGATTCCTGCTCAGCTGAAGGCAGGATCTGGGGGCTGTGTGCGCCTCCAACTGCAGAGCCCTGTGAACAATTAAACAGGCTATTTCTGCCCACACAATCGGCCCTTTTCAGGGAAGGCTCTTTCATATCAGGCCCATATTGCCATTGCTTAATCAGGCTGAGATTTAAGGGAGCCCGCTGAGAGATGACACAGATTGCTCCCTCCCTCGGGAGCTGGCACCACCACGGCCAGTGTGTGACCAGAAACCCCTGCAAACAGCCCCTGCTGAACAACCACCGAGTGCTCCTCTCCCTGCCTCTCCACGAGCCTGCACTGCTCCCCAGGGGCTCTGTTTACTCAGCCATCCCTCTCACTTTGTCCCTCAGGAGTCCTACCTGGGCGCAGCACAGTGGGGAGGTGCAGCAGCAGCAGAGGGAATGTGGAGCTGCACACACATCCCTCCTGTCTCCCATGTCAGCCCCAGAGACAGAGCCTTGTCTGGGTGTGCATGGAACCATCTGCTGCGTGTCTGGCAGCTCCAGGCAGGCAAAGGGCAGGGCTGGCTGCCATGGCCAGCCTGAGCACTGCCAGAGCAGCCAGAGCAGGGCAGCGCTGGCCGGGGGCACCGCCCGCTGGGAGGGAAGAGAGGGGGATGGAGCCCCTGTGCCAGGACAGGGCTGGAACACGGCACCAGGGTCAGTGCAAGCAGCTCCAGAGAGCTGAGACCTTCTGATCCAACTCCTCCAAGACCTCTGAAAGACCCGGCAGATGCCCTACAAGAGGCACTGGTGAGGGATTGTGCATCCAAAGGGTGGATGTCTAAGGCTCTGGATTTACCTCCCCTCAGGGTACTGGAGCTGAGTGTTGCCTTTAGGCACTGGAACAGAGATCACACAGAGTTAGGGGAAATAAAATGGGCATTTATTGAAAGGCCTCCAAAGGCCACACCCTGGCAGCACCAGTGCCACAGCGTGGCCCCTGCCCTGCCTGAGTGGCTCCAGGATGGAAAAGAGGGCTTGGTCACATGACTTCACATTTTTATAGACTCCAGTCTATTTGCATGCAGAAGTCAACCATCCAATCAATAGTCCCAAATTTCAAGGTGTCATCTTCTTCTTCTCCTTGCTGGCCCGCCCTCCTCACCTTCTTTATACTTAGGACCTAGAGTTTGAACAAACTGTCCTTGAGTCCACGGCTGGAATCAAACTATTTTGTCTTCATCACTCTAAGCACAATGGAGCACCTGAGCAGAACAGAAAACTCGGATCTTAAGGCATAATGAGCAGTTTGCCTTCCCACATGGACTGTGCAGGGGTCCTGCAGCCGTGCCCCAGCTTGGGTGTTAAAGCTGCTGTGATGTGCAGAAATGAGGCATGTGGGCCCTAAACAATCCTATCTCCAAACTTTCTTCCACCCCAAAATGGAAGAGAAGGATGTCCGAGGCAACAGCATCACCACCCCGCAGCTCAAGACATTTCCAGCCTACCTGGAAGCTTCCACCTGATGCCAGAGCCCAGCAAAATGCCTCACCCACGTCAGAAGTTGCTGTTACTCCATGCCCAAAGTCTCCCTTGACTTATCAGACCAAATCCTCAGGCTGTACAAATGGCTTTGCACAAACCCTACAGCTGTGGCTGGCAATGTGAATTAATGTTTTCACATTAAATTTTCCTGAGATACAGCTGATGCTGCACCTTGCACCAGGCCCCTATGGATGGGAGGCTGGATTGGAGTCCTTCAGATCCCTTTTGACACCTATTTTGCAGATTATTTCCCCACTGAACTTGAATTTAGAAGTGTCTTGCCTGCTAGGAGATAGAATCCTAGAACCATTAAGGTTGGAAAAGACCTCTAAGATCATCAAGCCCAACTGTTAACCCAGCACCACTCTGCTCACCACTAAACCACATCTCCAAGAGCCACATCCATATGCCTTTTCAACACTTCCATGCATGCTGTTCTTGAATTCCATCCAAAATCTCCCAGCACTGCATCCAGGGAGGTCCCTTGCAACACACTCTGCCTTTCCAGGTCCCTCCAGCCCCTTGTCCCTACAAGTCCCTGTCCCTGCTCACTGCTCCCCTCAGCTTGCCACTCCCAATCCTCCATGACCCCTTGCAATTCCCAGCACTGGTGTTTGTGTAAGAGGATACAGCTGGCTTTGAGCTGGGTTCCTCATCTCGTAGCAGCTTAAAGCCTAAGGAGCCTCCATGTATCTGGGTGAAAGTGGGGATCAGGAGGGCTGCAGCACTGCTCTGCTGTGGCAGAGCCCTCTCAGACCTCCAGACCCTCTGTTATAACTTATTTGAGCATTGTCTTCTACCAAGACACTCATCAGCATCCCTGCACGGGATATCTCTGAAGATCAAGATAAGCAAAGGACACTTTGTACAGCAGGGGAATGGGAAATCAGCAGCAAGCTCTTGAGAGCACATTGGTTGCCCATCATTGGCTTTCCCTCCCCTGGAAAACAATCCCATGGGAAATTCCTTGGAACCACATGAGGAGCAGAAAACATAGTTTTAGAAGGAAAAGTGTCAGCAGCATTCCCTCAAGGCATTGTTTATGATAATTAAAATATACAGATTTATGGAGTCTGCACTGTCATGACCTAGAGCAGGTAGCTGTGTGTCCTGTGTCCAGCCCTTTCCTGTGGCAAACCAAAAATCCAGCATTGGATTCTTGGTGTCAGCACTGCCAAAGCAGAGCTGGACTAACAGTGATGGAATGAACTGTGCTGTGCACAAACTCCTGTCAAAATAGCAGAAGGGCTTCTTCAATTTCCCACGCATTTGTAAAACTCAAACAGTCCTTTAATGACAAAAAGTGTTAGGGATGTATAGTTTTACCCCAACTGAAAGGCATCCTGGTGGTTTTGGTTTGCAGAACAAGAGCAGGACATGTTGGAGAGCAAACCTGGGAGATTTGTTCCCAAGGGAGTAGGGAGCACCACGGGGTGGGATAAGAGCAAGGACAGGTGAAGGCTCCATCTTCACCCAACCCCTGGGATGCTTGAATCGAGTGCAAAGCAATGTGTCATTATTGCCAAGGATGGTTTTAATCCAAGAGTCCCTTCCCACACCAAGTGGCATTGTGTGACAGCTGAACATCCTGTCTCAGGCAGATTATTCCTGCACAGCACCCAAGCAGGTTAGAGGTGGTACAAGTCACTTTAGAAGACCGTCATGGCCCACCACTAGCAACAGTCACAGCTATTCAACCTTAATTAAGACACAGTGGCACTAATCACTTAATTGGTCCTTGATTAGGATCTGAAAAACTTTTAAGCATAGAAAAATAAACCATTTGGCCAAGCTTGAGAGCCTGGCCTTCATTCTCTCTACCTTGGTTTCCCCTCCATGTTTTCCCAAGTCCGTGGGGAAAGCCCACGTCAGACTCAGACCAGCAAGCAAACAGGAGCTGGCAAACCTGTCATTTCCTCCCAGCCGAGCTGGCAGCACGTCAGAGCTGTCACCAGGTCTCTCCTGTCCCACTTTACTGTGACTGGATGTCACTACACGGGAGTGAAGCCTTGGAGCCTCTGGGACCAACGTGCGCCGTTTTCTAGGACAGCGTGTTCCAGCTGTGAGCTCCTCAGAGCTCCTGGATGTGATGGAGACCCAGCTCCTCCTTGGGCACAGCTTGGAGCACCCCCAAAGTCAGCTTTGGGCTCCTGCTCTGTCTTGGCCACAGCAAACCACTCCTGTTGGCAGAATTTGGTCCCTCCCAGGGATGCTTTTCCTCCATCAGACCCTGTGGAAGGGAAGGGCTCTGAACTCCTCACCATGGAGAAGCCATTCCATGAAAACTCTTCCGTGCACCTTGATCTGCCACAGCTTCCCACCCTCCTGCAGCCCTGTGAGGGCAGAGAGAAGATCCATCCTGGGGTTTCCACAGAAGGGAAGCCCACAAGACTGTGCTGGGAGAGGCTGCTGCTCCTTCCATCATCTCCCAGGGCAGTCTTGCTGCTGCACTTAGCTGTGATCTCTTGAAAGCCAGGCAGCAAGACACAGCAACACCAGTAAATAAAACTGCATGGAAATAAGAGCATCTGCACTCTCACAGTGTTGCAAATGCCTTGACACTGTTTTATCTGGGCTGAAAAGACTCCTGATCATCGTTCAAGAGCTGACAAGACTGAGAACCCTTCATTTCAGGTAGCCCTGTTTCAGTGCTTCTGTTCCACAGCCATGTGTTGCTGTCTGTGCCAGAGAGCAATCCCATGGCAATACAGCTGAGCAATTTTGAGATAAGCCACAGCAAGACATGCCCAGTACCCAGTGGGACAGGAGAGCCAAGTTTTCCCCATCATCCTGAAGCATGGGGAACCCCAGCAGGCCCAGTCTGAAATAAAAACAAGAAGTGCCTATCTGAGCAGCCCAATTCCTGCTCCAGTTTTTTTTCTCTCCAGCAAATAAATCATTAAAAAATTAGGTAGATCCAATAAAACACAGGTCAGTCCATCCCTTACCCTATTCTCCAACAGCAGGAAAACAACAGACAGCTGGAGCTGGCAGCTAAATGGGTATCTGAGTGCATGTCACAGCCTAAAATCCTTCCTCAGCCTCTGACAGGGCCACTGACAAATTGCTCTGTCACCTTGGAGCTCTGTCAGAGGCTCTGTGCTGGACACAAATGTTTGGAGGAGGCTGCACAGGGAAGCAGAGGCTTCTCTGCATTGGGCTCAGCCAAATATTATACCCAGCAGCATCCCAGGACTGCACTTCCTCCAAAAGAGCCCTGGCTTCATGACCTTGAGGAGAGCCACACTGGGATTCTGACTGCCTGTCTGACCCTTCTGCAGAGTCAGGGGAAATCATTTTCATGACCAAAATAATCACTGGGTTCCCATGCCTTCCTCCACCACATCTCCACCAGCTTTCCTGCACCCCTCTCTCTGCTGCTTCCTCACATGTGCTGTCCCTTATTCCCTTCCTTCCTGTCCTGCCATCTCTCCCCAAAGATGCTGCCTGAAGAGCCGCAGGGAGCAGAGCAGGGACATTCCCCGTGCTCAGAGCAGAGCACAGGGCTCCAAGCACCTTGTCAGAGCACATTTTGCCCCTGATGGGGCAGGTTCCTGTCCTTCCCCTCTCTATCCCTTATGGTGCATGAGGAAAACTCTGCAGTGCAGCCCTGCCCAGCAGCTGGGACATGGGGCACCCCCCAGACTCTGCCCCTGCACCACAAAACCGGGGTGCAAGCCCAGAGGACAGTCCAGCTACATCCCAAATCCCTGCCTGCCAGCACCAACAAGCCCTGTGATTTCTGAGTGGGTGAGTCCTGCCAGGCACCACGGGGAGCTCAGACACATCTCACTGACAGGCTGGGAGTTCTGTGCCCTGGAAGGTGCCAGTGGTCTGTGCAGCAGAGATGGGCAGAGGGCAGTGAGATGCTGTCACCTCCTGCCCACCTGCCAGGTCCCTGGATCCTTTGGAGAAGCCTGCCTGTGTTTTTCCAGACACTGCCACGTCCTGGAATTCTCAGAGCTGTGAAGCGAAACTGCTCCAACAACTGAGCCCAGCTGCTGGTGCAGAGGCACAGCTGGGGCTGACAGCCAGCCCTGCCAGGGATCAGCACCACCTCTGCCTCCTGTCCAGGCAAGTCAAGAAGAACAGATGATGTCTGTGAGGCTCCCAGAATGGTGGATTGCAGCCTGTCCATCCCACATCCTGCCTCATCTCGTGCAGCAGAGCCAGCTGCCAGCCAGGAGGGACAATGCTGCATGGGGGAGCCTTGGGACAGCAGCCTGTGAGCTGTCCATGGCAGATGCTGGTACCCAAAGCCACCACTCCATGGTCTAACTGGAACCAAGCTTCAACTGGGAGAAACCTTCACTGAGACCTGCAAAAATACATTTTTGGGTTCTTGTAGCCAGCTCAAAACAGTGCAGAACTGAGAGATGGGCAATCTAAAGCTGGGAGGTGATTTGAAGCACACAGAAAAGATCCTAAATAAGTGCTGGGACATTTTAACTCATCTCCAGATGGGATGAGCTTTGCTTGTTCATTCTCTCAGGCTTCTTCCACTCACCATAAAACTTCTACAAGATAATTAAGATTCATGTGCACCTCTGGGAACAGTGGCTTTAAGGAAAACTCTGCTGAGCAGCCCCTCCTTGCCATCACAGCATCTCCTCAGGGGCCAGCCCAGGCAGGCCTGCCCCCTGCACAGCCCAGTGCCCTGACCCAGGCCAGGCTAGCCACGCTTACTGTGTTTTCTTCCACCAACATAAATCCCTTCTAATTCCCTCTAAACCGTTCCTTGTCTCCATCAAAGCACAGCTCCCTCCCTGCTTTTCCTGGCGGGGATTAGTGCAGCCCCACGGAGCAGGGACAGTGACAGAGCAAAGGCAGAGCAGCGCTGCTGGCCCTGCCTGTGCACAGGCATCTCCCACATCCCCTGCTCTGATTCCTTGGCTAATCCAAAACCCATCACAAGCTGGGAGTAGGGCTGCCACAGAGGCTGCTCTCTCCCAATGTTATCAGTTATTTTCCCATCCTTTGCTTGTCTTGTACCCCATCCCAATTGCCATTTCCCTTTATCCTGTCACTCCATGCCCTTGTCCAAGGTTCCTCTCCAGCATTTGTCAGAAAGCATCTCACATTTCAGGAGTGGAGTGTATTGATCCTGGGCAGGGGACCACTGTGCCTGGAGGAATTATGATGCACCTATGAGCTGAGTACACCCCTGCCCAGGCTGTGCTGGGCTGTGCAGGATGTACTGAGCACATTCCAGGCTGGGCTGTGCCACACACATGCCTTGCCCATGGGAAAACCTCAGGATGTTGCAGCCCATGGCAGCTCCCACTCAAGCACAGCAGTTGTACCACCTGTGTGGCTTTGCCTGTTTCTAACAGTGCAGCAAGAAGTCCTTGTGAGAACATCTTTGAGAGTTGTTTTCCTGGAAGGAAATTATATAATGAATGACCAAAAGGGAGAGCTTCCCTCCCTGGCTTGGATCTGCTCTGAGACACAGGAGTGTCTGAGAGTCTATGTCTGCCCAGAGTCTGTCTGATGCTGCACAAATGTGGGTGCCCAGCATCTGGAGGGATGTTTTATTTACTCGCTAGGTACTCTCTTTATTCTGCCTTATTCAGTGCTGGTTTATTGAGAGAGTTGTTGTTGGGCTTTTCCAGGTGAGAACCACCTCGCTGTCAGCTTTCCCTGGGGCAGAACAGAGGGGCAGGGAGGACACTCACCTTCCCAAGGGCTCGGGATACACAGGGTGGTGATGGAGGAATTCGGATTAAAAGGAGCCAGAAGGGCAGCAGGGAGGGGAGCAGCCAAGGGGCAAGAAACCAAGGCACAAAACCCCACAGCTCTGCTCAGCCTGGACTCAGCCCACATGCCAAGTGCTCCATGCTGTGCATTGCTGTCCCTTGCTCTCAGGACACAGGCCCCAGTCCTAGCCAGGATGTCCCGGCCGTGCCTGGACCACTGTGCCCTCATTGGCCATCCCTCTGCCTAGCAACGGCCAATCCCCAGAGTCTGTTTGCTGGCTACTGGGTAGGAAGATGCTGGGATTCCTCCCTCCCCCCCCCCCAGCCTCCAGCATTGATCATTTCTGGCTCCAAAGGAAGCCTCTGGCACAAGCACAGGGACACACACTCTCTCTCTCACTTCCCTGAGGCCCCTGCTCCAGGAGAGGAGCATCCCAGGGCCGCCCCCGCATCATCTCATGCTGCAGCTCCTGCTGCAGCGTGATGCGTCCCCAAGGCAGGTCCCAGATGGGAACACAGATGTGGGGGAAGAGAGGAGAGGAATAGCTGCTTCCACCTACATCTCTGCACAGAGCATTCTGGTTGTTACACCTTGCCCAGAGGCTGTAGCTGGGACCTCACCCCCTCGTGTTTTGAATCAGGGGTAACCACCAGTCCCAGCAGCCAGGGCTTTCCCAACTGCAGCACCAGGGAACCTCACCTCCCCTGCACCAAAAATATGGGAAAATGTGGCTGCAAACCCTCGTCCACAAAAACAAAACAACGGAGGTTTCCCTTGTCACTCCTTCAGATGGAAACTGCAGATGAAAGAAGCAGGGTGAGATGGAAATCCACAGGAAGGAACATGGGGAATGGAATTCCCTCAGACTCCCCCCACTCTATGAGACCAGTGCTGGAACATCAGTCCTTGCTGCATCTGAAACCTGAGGCTTGAAAATTGCTTTAACTCTTTTCTTCCTTGCAAGGGGTTAAAGTGTTGAGTATGTAAGGGCTGACCTCATGCACAAGGTGATACAGGAGAGACTGGGATGAACTGGTGTTTATCTAAACCCTGGATAACCTCCCTCTTCAGCTCTGGTAAGAGTTGAAATTCATGAAAACACAATGAGGACCCTGTCAGGAGCTGGCAAGCCACCCCTTAGCCGTGGGGTTTGCTGCCCAGTCACTGGGACACCTCCCCTTAGGAGTGGCATAAACCCTGCACCCCAGCTCTGAGGGAAGGGACAGGAGAGGGAAGGGCTGGAGTGGGGCAGGCTGGCATCAGTGCAGCACCCCACTGGAAAGGTTCCTGGAAAGCTGCCTCTTCACAAAGACATTTCTCAAAAAGCATCCAACATATTCTGCATTTCATCTCACAGCAGTCAGATAAAAGTGGGGAGGAGCTCAGGAGGCAACTGGAGACGGGAGTGAGCACATCCCTCTTGGCCTGTCAGTGTGGCACACAGGCACAAAACAGCTCCAGCATGGTCATGTGAAGGACATCAGGAGGGGTTTGTTCCCCTACAGAGCCATCAGCAGCCCCCTGTGTAGGTGTGCTGGGCAGCACGAGGGTGAGCAAGGCACCCAGAGCTGGTGCTGCTCAGAGGAGCCTGCTGGGGCAGGGACACAAGTCAGCTCCAGCCCGACCCTTAAAACCATCATGGGCATGGTGAATTCAGGCGTGGGAACCCTCCATTCTGCCACACTTGCAGAGCCCCATTGCACAGCCCTGGGGAGCACAATGCCACAAAACCCTGGGACAGCCTGCTGGGATCTCCAGACCCTCCCTCAGGTGACAGCACGAAGCCATAGAGCAAAGCCCAAGGTCAGAGCTCTGAGGTCCCACACTCTGCATGGCTTGGCCATGGTTTTCCCTGCCAGGTCCTCACAGATATGTATGACTCTGGAAGGACACGGCCTTTGGGATGCAGCCCTCAACACACCCAGGTCTGGGGTGAAAATCCCCTGGGATGCACCAGGATGTGGGGAAGCCTGGGAGGACTGACAGGGGGAGCAAGAGTGAAGCAGAGCAGAGAACCTCGGGCTGTCAGGACACTGCCAGAGACGAGGGTGCTCTGCAGTGGCCAGACCTAAACTGAGGCTTGAGCTCCCTTTGCTCCACACGCCAGGTGGGACTGGGGATCTCAGCGGGGCATTTGCTGTAATGAGTTCAGCTCCAGCAGCTCAAGCTAGAGCTCACCTCAGCCACCTGCCTAATCCTTCTGTGATTCAGTGGGACAGCTCGTGGTAA
The DNA here is from genome assembly GCA_030060385.1 of Muscicapa striata striata. NCBI lineage: Eukaryota > Metazoa > Chordata > Aves > Passeriformes > Muscicapidae > Muscicapa > Muscicapa striata. The sequence goes on along the minus strand of JAREIS010000050.1, from coordinate 4,075,101 downwards.
CTTTTCAGGACCTGGTGCCTGCGTTTCTGCTGCTCTCGGATCCGAGCAGCCACGGCCGCTCCGCTGACAGCCGTCCCAGGCTCCCCGAAGCGTCTGTCGTCTTATTAGCAGAGCCTCCACTTGGGATTTATTTTCCATCCAGAATTTAAGCTGAATTTATGTATTAACTAAAGACTATTAATGCCAAAAATAAGTGGAATGCCACTTGCTCAGCAACACGGGCCTTACGAGAAGCCACGTGGCTCAGCCAACCCACCCAATCGCAACCCCAGGGAGGCTTTTTATAGACACCCACGTCTGATGGAGTGCGAGCTCTGCTCTGCAAGCATCTGATTGCAGGGGGAGGGGAGGGAAATATCCCTGCATCCACGGGCAGGAGGCTCGGTTCCCTTGCCTCTGCCGGCTGGGTAGGCAGCCAGGTGGAACTAGAAATGGTTTGGGAACAGGTTGTGGCAAAGCTGCCTCATTTCCCTGCCATGAACACCCGCGCACGCTGCAGGCAGCTCCTGACACACAGAACACGCTGCTGGCTGTCTCAGAGCAGCATCTCAGCACCAAGGGTCCTCCACTTCCCTCGGAGCAAGACTGCTCAAGGGAGAAAAAAGGTCACCCGACACTGTACAGCTCCAGCTGATGGTGGCTTCTGTTCCCTAGGTTGCCCCAGGGTATTTTTTCCTTTGAGTGCGTCTCACCCTGAAGCACAGAGCTGTCTCAGCTGCCAGGAGAGTGACACTGATGAGGCTCTGAAGGACTCTGATCTCCACTGAGAGGGATGCAAAGCCAAAGCAGCAGCCACAATGTTCTGCCAAGAGTCCCAGGAAGCTCACACTGCACCAGCTGAGGCACAGGAGGGTCAGGGGCAGGGGGAAGGGGAGGGCAGCCCTCAGGTACTGAGACACCACAGCCACCTGCCTGGCATGGCCTCTCCCCTCCCACTTCTCCCTCTCCAGCTCCTCTCTGAACCATCCTGCACCTCCTGCCAAGGCAGACTCAGCTGCTGAGTGTGGGATGGCCATGGCCAGTGTGGGTTGGCTGGTCTGGCAGATCTCCAGAGCACATCCAGCACCTTGGGCTGGGAAGGGCTGCTCTGGCCACAGCACAGTGTGGGGCACACACAACCCCTGGCCCAGGGCTCGGGCCAAAGGAACATCTGGGGAAACAGCTGACAGGCTGGCAATAGTGGCCAGCAGGGCACAGCCCCTCTGCACAAAGCTCCTTGCTCCAGCAGCTGCTCACAGAGGTCTGAGCAGCAGCTTTAGGCTGGGCCAGGAGCCCCAGCAGGGCTGTTGGACTCCTCTGTCCTGCTTGTCCCCGGACATGGTGCATGGGCAGAAGCATCACTGTGCCCACAGTCCCACCATGAGTAGAATCACAGAATTGCAAAGGTTGGAAAAGAGCTCTAAGATCACCAAGTTCAACCCCTAACCCAGCACCACCATGTTCACCACTAAACCATGTCCCCAGGTGCCACATCTACACATTTTTAAACACTTCCAAGGGTGATGACTCCAGCTTTGTCCTGAGCAGTTTGTTTAAATGCCTGACCGTCCTTTCAGTGAAGAAATTTTCCCCAATATCCAATTTAAACCTCCCATGGCACACCTTGAGGCCGCTGGTTACCTGAGAGTAAAAACCAACCCCCCTCCCCAACTCCACCCTCCTGTCAGGGATTTGCAGAGAGCAAGAAGGACCTCCCTGAGCCTCCTTTGCTCCTGGCTGAGCCCCTACAGCTCACTCAGCTGCTTTTGGAAAAGGAAAGAAGGAGCTCTCCAGGAACTTGCAGGAAATATCCTCAAAAAATAAGTCTAAATGGAAAAAAAAGGTCATTGAAACACCTTCACATTTTCAAACAGGGTGCAGACTCTCTCTCAGAGAACACTGCAGAAAAAGGCACTGAAGCCATCCTTCAAAACATGTTAGGGTTTTCTTCACTCAACTGCAATTATCATTCTGAAAGCTGAGGATGTACGATGGAAAAGAGTGTGTGGGCGGGAGAGGAGAGGGAAAAGAGAAAGACAACAGCAGCATGGAAGGAAATTCAACACTGCCAAATGAAAGCCACCGTGACAGGCAGAATTTACTTCCTTGCAGAAGGGTTTCCCGTGTCATCCGTTACAGAGGGAAAGAGAAAAAAAAACATTATTTAGAAGAATATCATCCATGAAAATAAGAATTCAAGGAGGAGGGTTCCCCTCAGGTGTAGCAGCCAGAAGATGACCCCCCCTCTCTGCTGTTGCCCCACTCTCCAAGAGAAGGTGAGTTCAGCCCAGCATAAAACTGCTCCAGGTAAAATCCAGTTCCCAGCCTACCTTGCTGGCAGGTGTGTGTCTGCTACAGCAAACATCTCCAAACCCCCAAGCCCTACTGCTGGGCAGGCTTCTGCCCCAGGGACACAGATATGTCTTCCACAGTGATCTGATAACTCTCCTGGAACACCACACACTGGTACAACTCAGTTTTTAGCAGCAGATGCTCAGTGCTGTCCTCCCCCACAGGCACTGCCCACCCCTGTGACCACTGTCCCTGCTCCAGCCTGGTGCAGGCGTGCCGTGCCTGGGGCTGTGCCATGGCACCAGGGTTTGCTCTGGTGCAGCAGAGCTGGCACTGTGGGGCATCACTGCCCCTGCTCCTCACAGCCTCAGCCAAAGGAGACACAGGCAGCAGCTCCAGGTCTGACCACACTGGGATCTCTGGGATCACCCACTTCATACTGGAGTGGGCTCTGCAGCCTCCTTGGGCCAGAATCAGAGCTTTGGCAGAGCCCTGCTGTGCTGTGCTCCAGGTCAGGTCTAATTTGACACCCCAGAAGTGCAGGAAGTGAGGCACCAAGGACTGGATTGCCTGGCCAGGGGAGGAAGGGGCTGGCACTGCTCTCCTGGCTCTGGGACACAGCCCGAGGGGTGGGAAATTCCCTGAAGGCCGAGAGACAGGAAAGGGCACTGAATTACAGACGAGATGATGGGAAAAGAAAAAAAGAAACTCATCAATGCACCCCCTCCCAGCAGGTTCACACGAGGCTTTCAGTAAATCTTGTGCAACATAAGGAAAGATCCCAGCTGGAGAACAGCTCTACCCCCAAGGCTCAGCATCCCTCTGCCCAGACACAAGGCATCTGTGCAGAGGCAGGGACTCAGTGACCTCTCTGAAAAGTGCTGCCCCACACCAGAGCACACACAGCACACACCTCCTGGGCATCCAGAGCAGAGGAGAGTACCAGCTCCCCTCTCCTCAGCTCAGAGCTTAAGGAGCCACCATGGCTTGAAGAGCCACCTCCAGCCCTTTGCAGCCAGCCAACATCCAATGTGGATTACAGGCAACTGTCAGCATCAGCCAGCAAGGGAAAACCACAGCCACTATCCCAGCAGGAAGATTTCAAAAGGTCACAGCTTCCCAGTGCACCTTCCAGTGTGCCCACCTGCCCTTCTGAAGCCAGAGCCTTCTTCATGTATTTATGGTTTGGGAGTTACCAGCTCCTCTCCTGAATGCTTTAACATCTCAGTATGACATTTTCTGGTCTCACTGCCAACCAGCCAATGTCAAACTTCACCTCAGGAAAGCATTTCCTCTCCTTGCTCAAAGAAACATCCAGAGCCTCCTTCCTGCAGGAGCAGTGATTTTATTTCCAGTTACCTGTCTGGTTCCAGTGACGTCATGTGTGTTCTTGGCAAATTCTGCTGTTTTCTCTACAGGTGCATCACACTGCAGGCAGGATTCCCTCCGCTTCCTCGCACCTGGTGTGACAGCTCTGGACTCCCTGCCCCTGCCCTGATGACAGGGAGCAGAAGGTGATCCAGCCTGCAGTGCTTGGGAAGGAAGGAGAGGCCTGGAGCCGTCTGCAGCCCAAGGCAGGAGGGCTCCTGGACTCGCTGGCTCAGCACAGGCAGACAGTGCAGTTGTCTGTCCTCTCGCTGAGAAGAGCCTGCTGAAGAAAAGCCCTGCCTGGATGGGTTTGGATCACCTGCCAGAGACACTTTCTTGATGCCTTGGGTTTTAGCTTTTATATTTTTCAGAACCTCTGCTGCTTAGTGTGTAACTCTGAAACTTCATATTGGGTGTTAGTAAGTTCTCTTCACAGGGTGATTGGACAAAACAATTCCTTCCCAGCTAGAGAATCAAGGACAGCTGGTACCCAAAAAGCAGAAACAACAGGGAGGGAAAGGGGGCTGAGACTACATAGCCTGGGGCTGTGGTTGGATAATTGGCCCAAATATGTAGATGAACCAAAATTTATAAAAGTGTAAAAACTCGTGACCAGGATCCATCTTGGATTTGATTTGAGTGTAGCCCCAGCCAGGCTCTTGCACTGCCCAAGGTGGGTCCTTTCAATAAATTCCTATTTTATTCCTTTTGCTCTGTCTAGTCTCTGTTCCAGGTCAGCCTTCCCAGGCAACATACTGACACGTGGCATCCCAGAGGACTGGGGAATGGGTCCTGGTGGCATCTCTAAGGGTCATTTCAAGCCACAAAACACACCCCTAATTTCTCAGCTGCTACACAAGTTCGCAGGCATGAGCAGAGCAGCCGCTCCGCCTGCCTCACCCGAGCATCCTTCATCACAGCGAGCACCACAGAGCTGCTCAGCCTCCAACAGCTTGGGAAATCCTCTCTCCACACCATCATCCAGCATCAAGTGCCCTCGGGGATCCGTGCTTGCCGCCAGGACTCCCAGCTAGTGCTGAGCACCAGGGAAACAGCCTGGATGCCAGCAGCCTGCATGTCACAGGAATGGACTGACAGAAATCGTCTCCTCACACGTCACAGCTCCCCCACACAGATGGAGTGTGCTGCTGCAGATCAGAGGCAGGGCTGGGCACCAGGAGTTTCTGTCCTTGTGCATCCAACTCCTCTGCTGGGAGCTGAGCTTGGCTCGGAAGCGTTTGGAACAAGGTGGCCACCCAAGGAGAGACACCACTCTGCTGGCTGGTACTTTGCACTTCTCTTGCAGAGCTTTTTCAGGAGCAAGGCAGGTGGCCTCCAACCCCAAACACCAACTCAGATGCCCCAAACTGCACAGAGAATCCCTGCAGGGTCTGCTTCCTCCACAGCCAGGTCTGCCAGCCCCACAGAGGGGCAGCTGGCAGAGGGACAGCCCTACCCAGGGCCATGGACTATGCTGAGGTGCACCAGTGACAGGAGCTGGAGAGAGAGGAGGGTTTTGTTTCCATTTCTGGTGATTTCTGGTGCTGACACACTGTTGGGAACCCAGCACACCACCAGTTTCTGCCTGCTCCCTAGAAGAACGTGCAAAGCAGCATCCCTCCTGCTTGTCAGGCAGGGAATCACAGCGTGGGGATGCTAAGAAGCTTTCCTGTGATCAGTGGCACAGATGGGACCTGAACCAAGTCTCCAAGCACAGCCCCCTTGCCTGCATTGGTTCCCTGCAGAGCACAGAGCCACACAAACACCCCTGAGTGCAGTGAGTGTGCCCAGCAGCCCTGCATGGAGAGCAGCCCCCACCCAGAGCATCCCTCCACTGGAATGGGCTGGATGTGCCACAGAGCTCCTTCTCTGGAGCATGGTCCAGGTGATGGAGATCAGGCTGCACAGAGGAATTACTGATCACAGCACAACTCTCCTGGGGCTAACCCCCAGCACTGCCTCAGCACGTGCCGTGCCCCTCCCAGTGCAGCCTATCCCTTCTGGCACCAAGGCATTTGGGGAGCTGCAGAATCAGCAGCTACACCCCAACCCTGCTGTACAAGCAGGCATGGCCTCAGGGACCCCCCAATCCTTCCCCTCAGTGCCCCACAGCACCCTGCAGGGGGGCTCTGTGTGCAAGAAGGACCTTTGGGTGACCCCCTGCCTGCTGCCTCCCATCATTAGTTCTTGTAGGTATAGAATAATTCCTAATTCCCATCAAACCATCCTACACCTACTGCTATTTCCTACCCAATGTTCAAAACCCTCAAGGCTTTCCCAGAATCTCAGCTGCATCTGAGCCTCCCAAATCCACCAGAATACCTGACACCTACTAGGTTTTCCCCTCCTTCCCTGTAATCCTACTTGAGTATCATCTGGCCTGTGGGTTCTGCTGCATTTGCCAGAACTTGCAGTTGCTGTTGTGCCTGAACGTCCGAGCAGGAATGACAGCCATCCTACAAACCAACAGCCATCCAGCTTCTTGTGTCCTCCACACCAGGAGGACCAGCTTAAATCACCAACCTAGGCAGAAAGTGCCAGAGGAGAGCAATCCTGGTGTACTCCAGACTTCCACCCCAGCTGCAGCCCCATTTACTGACACCAAGGCATCTTCTGGGAACACTCAAGGTCAGGGCATCACTGGGTGATGGAACACTCATTTGATGGGTGATGGAACACTTATCAGGGCTGTTGGAATGAGCTCCTCCTGTGTGCACACAGAGAGAGCCAAGACAAGCCAGGAGCTGCAGGAAGGACCTGGCAGGGAAACTCCTCCAGCTCCTTCTTGCTGCCTCAGCTCTGCATATTTGGGGATGTATCTGTGGTATTCAGGCTCCCTGGTGCTGTAAGGAACAGTTTCCAGGTCTTCTCAAAGCTGACCATGCCAAGTCCCCCAGGGGCAGAAATTTCTGCTTCTTTCTAGCCCAGGCAGGCAGTGAGTGTCCCATCACCCCATGAGAGTAGTCCCTGATGTTCCCCAGATCCCACCAGCCTCAGCAGGCAGCTCTCTGTGGAGGTTCAGGGCTGGGGCTGAGCCAGCCTGGCAGCCAGGATGGGAGGACAGATCCTTCTCCCAGCAGAGACACAGGGAGAAGGTGGCTGGGACCCCACATGTCAGAGGGCCTGCCCAGGGATGCTGGTGACTTCAGCTGGACTGCCAGCATGTGCCAGCCTGGCTGAAGGCTGAGAGCAGCCATGTGGAGACCCAGACAAGCACATTCACACTCCTTTTCTCCTCTGCACCAGGACACACAGAAGGGTAGCTGAGGAAGACTGGAGGGGTGGGAGGGGAACACCTAGGGCAGCAGGTCCACAAGAGCCAGGAGCATTCACTCCTCCCCTTGCTGTTTCCACCATCCCATGCACCCCTGTGGAAGATCCAACCCCCAAGCAAGGCTGCCTGACCTATGGATCACACGCTGCCTGTCACACTCCTGGGGCTAATGAGTGTTTTGCTAATCACACACCCACACACCTCTGCATGATGGGAAGGGCCACATCCCACTGGCACAGGCAGTAAAGGCTGTGCCTGATGCTGACCTGCCCTTGCCTTGCCCCAGGGCTGCCCACCCCGGGCAGTGGGAGCAGGTCCGGCGGGGACAGGCTCCGGCCAGGGCAGCAGCCAGGGCTCGTGCATCGCTGCCAACTCTGAGGCAGCCCAGAGAGGAGACCTAATTCCAGTCCCTACCCTCCTGCCAAGCCATCTGCCTGCCCTGAGACCACCGAGAGGCTCCTGAGCAGCGTTTCGTCATTACCGAGCCATTACAGAAAGTGGATGAGCAGTGATTGATTATAATGAATGCAAATACCTGCCTTCCAACCCCAAATTGGCAGGACCTGACTAGCTCTCCCACTAAGTAGTACAGTGTGTCCTTCCACAGGCTCTGCAAAGCATTCCCATCCTCCTCAGCCTTTCCACCAGCCATCAGGCACAGCACTGCCCATCTAGACCTGCCCTAGAAAACCATCACATCCAAGATCTGCTTTCCATCAGCCCTGGGGCTCTGCTCTCACCCGCAGACCCTACAGGCTCATTTCCAGCACCTCAGCCCATTGGCTTTCCCAGAGTTCTCACCTTCATCAAGAGGGCAAAGGACAGCTCCCTCACATCAGGGCAGGGAGAGAGAAGGGGGCAGCAGTTAAGTGCTCAGTCACAAGTGTGACACATCCCCACTCATTACATGTGTGTCTCATCCCAGAGAGATGCTGTGCCCAGAGACAGCAGCAGCCAGCTCTGCTCCAGGAGGTCACCAAAGATGAAGTATTTTTCCTGCAAAAGCAGAACACATGCTACAGCCTGCAAGGATGAACTCAGTTGCCCTCCAGGGCCCAGCAAACAGTGACAGGAATACAGGAAAGGAAGGCACCATCCTGCTGCAGGCAATGGGGACCAGAAAGAACCACTGTGGCCACCAACTGCAACAAAGAGAATTCAAGGACTGGCTAGGCCAGGGAGAGTTGCTCCGGCCAGAAGAACCTTGTTCCTGAGCTACAACATTCAAGATGCAAATCATGTGTTCCCCTTTAGGACCAATCTTCTGGGGTACCTTATATTTTCCATTCTCCAGACTGGCCAGGGTCTTATCCAGGCTGGAGCTGGACCATGGGGGTTCAACAAGAGCAGTTCTAACTGGCCCTTCAGCCCAGCCTTTGCAGGACTCAGCCCAGCCCCAAACTGCAGCAGCCAAGCTCTGGGAGCACGGTCATTCAGAGAGAAGGAGCAGCACGGTGATTCATCTTCTGATTGATCTCTAGCCTCCCCTCGAAGGCTCAATACTCTGTCCCCAAAATTTTGGGCAGTTGGCAGACCTGTCCACCTCCCCCCAGGGCGGAGATGTTAAGTGCTGAGAGGTGCTGGCGCCTTCGGGGGCTCGATTGCCGCACACCCAATGCAGCAGGCAAGCCCGGCTGCCAAAGTTTCCAGGGAGATGAGCTTCCTCCGGAGCCTCCCCTCGCCGCACGCATCCGCCTGGCCCCCGCCGAGGACCGGCTCCTCTGCCATCTGCACCGGACAGAGCGCTCGGAGCGCGGAGAACTGCTCCCTCGCCTCACCGGGCAGCGGGGCACAGCCCCCGCCTTCCAGCGGCCCCGCCCGGGCACCGCAGGGCCCAGCACCGCGGAGGGGGGACCTGTGTGCTGGCAGCTCCTCTGGCAGCAGAGAGGGGCAGGATGGATGTACCGACAGCTCTGTGCGCCCAGCCCAGCTCCCACCCGGGCACAGAGCGGGCACGGGAGCGCCCACAGCAGCTGCCAGACAGCTCCCGGCTCAGCGGAGGCACTTCCTCACCTCCCAGCACTTTGTCGCTCAGGCTCCTCTGCAGTGAGAATTCCTCAGACGACCAGAGTCGCCCACGGGCTCGCAGGCTCCCAAACCTGCTGCCCGCCCCGGATCAGCTCTGCAGCTCCTCCCGGCCGAGCGCGCCGCTCAGCTCTGTGCTCCTCCCTGCACCTGCCCCTGCACCCGCACCCTCACCTGCCCGGGCCAGCACAGCTGATCTGGGGTAGCCCAGGTGCCATGGCCAGCACAGCTCTCATTCACACTATGCAGCGTCACACATTGGCTCGGGAGGGGAATGGAGATGAGGCACTTCAGCAGCAGCATCCAGCGCCCCAGAGCTGGCAGAGCAGCAGCCGCTCTGCGTGGGAGCCGTGTCACACGCGCAGGGAACCGGCCACCCCCTCCAGCCTGCTGGGACAGGCACCTCAGCCCAGCAGCACGGCCCAAAACCCATCCCTTGCAGCACTTTGCAGCAGATTTTGGGGTGTGCCAAGTGCTTGAAGGCTCCAGGCCCTGGTGCCCACGGTGCATCTTACTCAGCCCAAACGAAGCGGGGAGCTCAGCTGCGGCAGAGCATGGCTCCCTTTTTGCCTGGTGATGCAGTTTATTGCCTCTGTGCTCCCAAGCATGCACCAGTTTCTCATCCAGATCCAAACCCAAGTCAAGGTGTCGCCTGTGATTTAGGAAGGGCGTTCTGCCTCAGGGCCCACGTCTAAGGGCTGTCAGCTGGCGGAGCACAAAGAGCCACCAAGCAGCAGCTGCAGCCAGGGGCTGGGCATGGAGCAACCCTAGGCAGAGAAATCAGCACTGCTGGGATCACTCAGGAGCTGTTTTAGTCTCGTCTTACTCATGGAGATCCCTGGGGAGATTTAGTGAAACATTTCTGAAAGGGGACTGAGACACTAGCCAGGCTTTGCTCCATGCATGGCACATGCCTGGGAGGGGAAAAACTCTGTTGTGTCAGGCACCACTGAAGTCACTTGGACCTCCAGCTTCGGCCGAGCTAAGTTCTACTTGCCAGTTCCTGGATGGCTTGTTTGGGAGACAAGGAGCTGACCTGGCCACGAGGATCCAGCCACCCCAGGTCCACTCCAGATCAAATCCTGTATGAGAGGATTTAAGAGAGCACCCAGGATTGTGCCACCCTTGTGAGGGGTCAAAGCTGTCTGCAGTGCAGTGACCATTCCCCATCTGCAGAAACTCAAGGCAAGAAGGAAGCAAGTTTTTGCTCTTCTGCAAACCCAAGGAAGTGTGATTTTCTGAAGGTGGTGAGGAATAGTTTCAGATGGCTCTAATTAGCAAGGTGGTGTGTGAGAAAATCCAGCTTTACTGCTCCATGCTCCGCAGCTGTCCTGGGATGAAGGGAGAGGACCATCACCAGTGGCTGGAGCCCACCCACACCCCTCCCCTGTGCCTGCCTGGCTTGCAGTAAGTCCAATGATCTGTAGGATAGTGAAGAGGGATATTTTTGCATGAGCTGCTGGTCCAAAGTTGCCAGTGCTATTTCAGGCAGCAACACCTACACTGTAATCCAGAGGGCTGTATTTTCCAGTGGGCACTTCAAAATCCAGCCTCCCTCCTCCCCTCACAGGTCAGCTCTGACCAGCGTGGCTCCAGGATAAACAGCTCCCATTATGTGGCCACTGAGGCTAATGCCACAGCCCCAGCACATCCCTGATTCTCACTGGGACCAAGACACCTTCGGACTGGAAATAAAATAAATACCTCATCTCACAAGAAGTACCAGCTACAACAACAGGTCCTCTGCCTGCAAATCCTCCCAGGGATCTGCCACCCCCAGATTACCTGCCCAGGCTAAGCTAGCTAATCCTACAGGCAAGTTGCAGACCTCGTCCTGGAGCTCAGCAGCATTTTCGGTGAGGTGCTTCAGGAGATGTACAAGCTCTAATTAAAGCTACTTTGCAACTCACTGCATATGGAGGCAGGAAGACATTTGTTCTTCTGTGAAAGCAGAAGTCAGAGCCTGGACAGGTTATATCCCCACTCTTCTGTGTGCAAAATATCTGCACATAAATCTTTTGCACAGAAAGAGAAGACTCATACAGAGTGGGAAGGAGATGCTGACACAAGCTACCCCTAAGGACCAGGAGGATGAGAACCACAACCCCCTTTCTGGATTCAGATCAGGAGTTGTTCCAGTGGGGATAGTGCCACCAGCTCCTTCACCAGTGAGAGCCAGAGGTCTTGCACCTATTTCCTCCTCCTAGATTTGTGCATGGAGGCACGAAGGAGATATGAGACCATCCAAAATTAAGGAGCTAGAAGATACAAATAAAAGAGACAGGAGCAGAAGCAATAACAAGAACCGTTATATAACAGTGTGGGGAAAAAAACCAAAACAATAATACTCCCGGTGCAGAAGAGGTTTTAAGATGGACACGTGGGTGGTGAGACCTGCAGGATGCCAGGCCCCAGGACCAGCTGCTCCCTGTGTGCCAGGGGGATGAAAGCCACGGCTGGGCAGAGCTGCAGAGGCTGCACCCCTCTGGGGTTTGCAGGTGGGGAACTTCCAGCCTTCAGAGCCTGCCCAGCAAAAGTGAGAATCCCCCTCCCTGGATCTTTGCTCAGGAGACACACACAAAGCAGCCCAGCTCAGACCCAACACACACAACCAGGTGCACAGACTGGCATTCCTGTTCTGTCCCCCACACCCCAGGCCATTCTTCTCTCACCTCAGTCCTCCTGGCTCTGCTCAGAGAGGGTCTGGGTCCCATGCAGAGTCTCAGCACCCACCTTCTCTCCTCTAAGTGAGATGTGCAAACAGCAGAGACTGCTCCTTGGAGAAAGACATGGATGCTCCCATCACAGGTCTAGTCCTGAATCGCATCCTGGACCTCGGCAAGCAGCAAGAGCAGGAGACACACAGCATCTTAGCCAGTGAGAAGGGGATGAATCACTGGAAAACAGAGCCAGGCACAGAGCCAGGGCAGGGAGAAGATGGTCCTGTGAGGCCTCTATCTTTGGGAGTGAGGGCATTGGAATGATCAGAGCCACAAGATCCTCCCTGCCTGCTCAGAAGTGACCTAGCATCTGTCCCCCAGCTCTGTAACACCTCTCACACAGCTGCAGCCCAGCTGTCCCTCAGAGTGCACCTCGTGCCTGGACATTCACTGCTGCCAGCTCTGGAGTTCTCACCACCCCTGTGAGCAGAAAGAGTGGGAAATACCCCTGCACCCCTTGGGATCTTCCCTCCCAGCACAAACCACAGAGCAGGAAAACAAACCATGGCCTGGTTTCCCAGTTCACACACTTTTCCAGCAGTTCAGGTGCTACAAATCAGAAGATCCTGCCAGGAAAGTCACCTTCAGAAGTAACCTCCCAGCTGAACCAAGAGCATGAAGTGCTCAGGGAACCACCAGTTCAGCAAGCTGAGGCTCCCATTTCATCTTCATCACCAAAAAAAACCACAGCAATGACATTTCCCAACCACCAGATTTTATTTTTCCTTTGGAACCTGCCACTGAGCTGTGATGAGACAAGGCTCCCACCAACCTGCAGCGTCCCTCAGCCAGGGAGCCAAGTCAGCCCTCAGAGCCACATCGAAACAAAAGCATCAGCTCCAAGGAGGTGTCACGACAGAATGACAACCCTTAACTTGTTGTTACATCAGCCCACACATTAACGCTTTGGGCCTGAGCCAGGATGCCATGAAGCAGCCTCCATTCCCCTTAAAGTCAAACCCTGCTGCTCAGAGATACACAAGTTCAGAACCCTTTTTGATTTAAAAAATAAATAAATAAAATTTAAAAACAATAAAAGCCACGTACCTGAGAAATTCCCCCATTTACTTTCCTCTAGTCTCTGCCACAGCTCTTTCACTAAATCCTCTCTGTCCACGATGGCCCACATACAGATGCACATGAAATTAGTGTCTCCCAAATTAGTTTTCTCGCACGCAGTCCTAGCCCATTTTCCTCAACAACATATTATGATATGCAAGGTTCCACCTTTCTCCCAGGAAACGCAAGCTTCTAAATTTATCTTTTGGGTAACTAAAAAAAGAGACAGGTCTAGCTTCCACAGTGTGGGGTCAGCAGTCCCGAATGGCAGAGTATTTGCCCCAGAAAAACCCAGTTAATACCACAACAACCACCACAGAACAGCACACATATGGTCATTACAGAGCTAAGTATAACTTGACAAAGTACCTTGCTTTTAATGAAGCAAAAGGCCAATTAACCTGATGAGGATGCAGTGTACTGACACTGAGTAGGGAGCCTGGATTCCCTGGAGATACAGCCTGTATATCCTCGTAACACACCAAACATGAGGGATTCAAAGCGTTTCTGAGAGCACGGCACGGCACTCGAGCTCTCCGGGTTAACACCAGCCTTCCCCAGATTTTGTGGCACAGTACCCAGCATTCAGGCTGGATGAAGGGCCAGCCGTGCATTTTTGTCAGCTCAGATCCAAACTCTGGGAAAATGCAGGCATTGTCCTCGCCCGGTCCCCACCGCCCAGCCCTTCGCAGGTGTTCATCACCTGCCAGAGGACAGCAAGGAAAACCCAGGAGCAAAACCGGGGACGCTCCTGCGGGCACTTCCCATTGAAGTCATTTCATAACCGCGTTTCCAGAGGTGCTGGAAGAACAGCACGAGCCACCGCACGAGAGCCGTGATCGGAGACACTGAAATGCGCGGAACGAACAAAAGAAAAACCAACCTTCCCCCCCGTGAGGCCGTTATTTTGGAATACGCAAAACTTCCCGGCTCTTTGGGCACACCTGGAGCGCTGCCCTGTCCCAGCCCCGCATCCCGGGCCCGGCCCCCTCCGCAGCAGGGAGCGCGCCCGGGGCGGGGTCGCGGCCGGAGTCGCCGGAGCCCCCGCAGCTCTCCCGGCCAGGGCTGCCACGGCCGAGGCCCCCGCGGGGAGCGGCTCCGGGGCGCTGGGACCGCGCTGAGACCGCGCTGAGACCGGGAGCTCCCGCGCGGCACCGCCGAGCGCCGGGCGGCCGCGGGCTGCGGGCACTCCCCGCACCGGGCTCGGGGCTGCGCTGCTGGCGCCGAGCCGGGCCGGGGTGCGGGACCTTGAGCCCGGAGAGCGAGGAGCCCCGGGGCCGGGGATGGGGACAGCGCGGCTGCGGCGGCCGGGCCGCGCGGAGCGCATCGTATCGCATCGCACCGCACCGCATCGCATCGCATCACATCGCATCTCATCCCATCCCATCGCATCGTATCTCCCCGGTGCAGGCGCGGCTCCCGGGGCCCACCGGGGTGAAGTAGGGGGCGATCGCCGGGCACCTGTCCCCCAGGGCCGAGCGGCACGAACCTGTCGCCCCGCGGCTGCCCGGGACACGGGCCAGCGCTCCCCGCCGCCGCTCCGCCATCGCCCCCGCCGCCGCTCCGCCATCGCCCCCGCCGCCCCCGCCGCCGCGGCGCGGCCCGTACCGCAGTCGGCGCAGAGGATCCGCGCCACGTCCCGCTTGAGGTTCTTGCCGCTGGTGTCGAGCGGAGCGAAGGCGGTGCGGAAGACGAGAGGCTCCTCGGTGGGCTCGAGGAAGAAGATGTAGCGGTGGTTGCGCTTCACTTTGAAGCAGGGCGCCTTGGAGCCCACGCTGATGAGCTGCTCCCGCTGCAGCCCCCGCTGTTGAGGGGCCACAGGTCGAGCACCTTGACCAGGACACCCCCGGCGGGCCCGGCGCCGCGGCTGTCATTGCCGCCGGCGGGGGGCCCACGGACTGCACCTTGCCCTCCAGCACCACCGCCGCCGTGTACGCCTGGTCCTGCACCGACTTGAGGCTGGGCGAGTAGCAGGCGAGGGAGACGCCGAAGAGCAGCATGGAGAAGCCGGGCGCCGGGTCGCGCCTCATGCCGCCGGCTGCCGCTCGCTGCCCGCCGGCCCTGCGGCGGCGGCCGGGCTGCGGGGCCGGGCTGCGGGGCTGCGGCGCGGCGGGCGCGGCGGGGCGGAGCGGAGCGGCGCGACGCGGGGCGGCGGCACGGCACGGCACGGCACGGCACGGCACGGCACGGCACGGCACGGCACGGCACGGCACGGCACCGGCACGGAGCGGCACGGCAGGGCACGCCACCGGCACGGCCTGGCGCGGCACGGCCGCGGCACCGGCACAGGCACAGGCACTGGCGCGGCGCGGCGCGGGGAGGAGGCGGGATGCTCCTTCAGCTGCCCCTGCCCCGGGATGCTGACCCCCGCACCCCCGGAAAGGTGATTCCCTGCTCGGGGACTCCCCCCCAGCGGGGATGCCCGCTGCTTGGGGATCCCCCGTCCCTGGGGGTCCTCGGGGATGGAGGCAGACCGCGTTGCCTCCATCCGGCCGCAGAGTCAGCCCCTCGGCGGGCGCTCGCTGAACCCCCTTTTCCCCGCAGAGGCGACCAAAGATGCGCTCATTTGGGGGCGGCTGCGGGTGACACGGGGGTTCCGCGATGCGCAGGGCCCGGGAGCCGGGGATTGCCCGATGGTTTTGTGGAGCTGGGAGATTTGTGCCCGAGATTCCCCGCACACCTGAAGGAAAGGCATTAACATAGAGACAAACGGAGCACGCAGCGGCCGGGGAGACAAAGCCGCCTTTCATGCCCGGTTCCTGCTGCCTCTCGTTAATAAACGAATGCTTTTCCCTGCAGCGGCTTCCAGGAGGAGTCGCTTTAAGCTCCAAGAGGTGCTTGTTTGGGTTAATTTTCGAGGCTGATCCTGAAGCATCTGCACTCCCCAAGCCTCGCTGCCCAGACAGTGCGGGAGGGAGCTGAGATGCTCAGTCAGCAGCAGGGGATTTTGTGGTTGTTTTTGCACTGGATTCTGCGTTGAAGGGGAGCGGCCATAGTCCCACCGCACGGAGGTGACCTGGAGGCGGGAGGGCTGGGCTCAGCCTGCTCCCAGCCGAGGGCTCTGGGCACTGACTGCAATGGCCCAGGGCCTTTAGAGCCCCAGGGAAACCCCTCAGCAAACCTCCAGAGATGACACGAGCTAGGTCTTTGAGCCCATCAGGACAGGTGACAGGATCGGGATTTGCTTTCCATTTAACACAGCACAGCCAGAACCATCAAGAAAAACGGGAAGGGCGCAGAGCCGCTGTGCCCAGCCCAGCCCAGGCATGGGGCGTAGCCTCTGCTCGTGTTCCCCCGGCTCGGGGCGGGAGCCAGCGCTGTCCCACCGCTGGCACAGGAGGGCACAGCCCCAGCGCACGCACCCCGGGCTCTGCAGCCGTGGGCTGGCTCCCGCTGCCAGCCAGGAGCGCTGCTCCTCCCCTCCCTGGGGATGCTGGCAGCTCTCGGACCAGCGTGTCCATTGCAGGGCCGTGGTGCACCGGGAGCCCCGCAGCGTGCACACAGCAGGGCTCAGGAACCATTTACTTCTTGTACACGTTTCCTCTTGCTAAGCGTGATTTTCTGTGGCTTTTTGGTCTCAGAGGTTTCTCAAGGCTGTCTCTTTTCCCCTGACAATGAACCATGCAGAACTGCAGAGGAATGCAGGTGGAGGTAGAAGGGACCAGAAGTGTTTCCCACGACAGAGGGAAGAACAGTATTTTAAATTCAGGAAGCTGCTCAGAGGAGCAGGGAAACCACCTGACTTCTCTCTTCTTTTGACAGAAATCTCTGTGGAATTTCCCCTTTCCCTATCATTTTGCTCAGACAGCAACTGAGGTTCTGCCTGCGAAGGAAGGAGATACCTGATAGCATAATTTGATCTGGAGCTCTCCTGCTCTACCCTGCCCCTCACCAGAAAGGGCACTTTCAAGCCCAGGCAGCTGAGTTGCTAATCCTTGTCTGGTTTTGCAGGCTGAAATCCCAGCGGGACCACAGCAGCTCTCCCACTGAGAAACTCAGTGCAGGGTACCTGTGGTATTTGGGGCAATTTTGGAGAATGAGGGATTTATTTGTCTCTGGGGCATTTTGAAGTCCAGAACATTTAGCCTCATAAAAGGGCACCAATCACATCTCTTTTTAACAGTATTTTTCCTGTTGTTCATCCTTATTCTTATGAAGTCAACTGGTTTTCATCACTTGAGACACTTGCTCTTCTCTTATCATTTCAGAAATGGTTTAGGACTAAATCCCACTCCCACTTTTATGCTGTTCTTCCCATATAAACAGAAAATCATTATTTTCTATAGGTCCTTGGGCATTTTGACATATGAAATAAATAAAGCAAGGCCCTTGGTGCAGTTACCAGAGCAACCTGAACAGTGGCTTTGAGAGAATGAAGCCTAAATAATCTATTTTTAAAATATTTTCCTCAGTTGAGGGTAACTGTTGGCAGGGAACCCAGGAGGTCTGTGATCTGTTTTAATTTATCCAAATCTCTCCCCTAACTCCCTGCTGTGAAAACCCATCATATTTGCTATCCTGGAAGAGAGGTGGAGAATCTGAGCTCAACCTGGATTCCACCCTGTCTGGAGGACCCCAGAGTTCAGCAGCAGCATCAGAGGCTTTCATTCCTCAGGCAAATGCTGTGGGGGATGGTTTTCCTTTAACCTCCTTTAATTTTCTTCCTGCAATTTCCCAGAGATGCCTGAAAACAAAGCACCTCTCAGGTCTCTCTTCCCCTCTGCCAAGGGAGCTCCTGGCACAGAGCCCTGCCTGGTGCAGATGCCACACAGGGCAGTGTCCCAGTGTCCCTCCCTTCTCCAGGGAGTCCTGCAGCTCTCCTGCAAGGACACATGTTGACCTCCAACAGCACAGGCAGGCAGCCTGTGTCCTCCAGCATCCTCCACAAGTTGCAGCTGCTCAGCCTCCTCTGTGTCAGTTGAAGATGTGCTCCTGCAAATCCCATGTGGGGCTTTTGGTGTAAGGAGGAGCACACAGCACAGAGTCACAGAACATGCAGAGCTGGAAGGGGAATCAAGTCCAACACCTGGCTCTGCACAGACACCCCAACAATCCCACCCTGTGCCTGAGAGCATTTTCCAAACTCTCCTGGAGTTCTGACAGCCTTGGTGTTGTGCCCATTCCCTGGGGAGCCTGTTCAGTGCCCGACCACCCTCTGGGGGAAGAATATTTTCTTGATATCCAGCCTAACACAGGTCCAGCCATTCCTGGTGTTATCCAGCATGGGGCTGTGCTAAGCTCTTGCCCATTTCAGGCCAGCCTCAGAACCATGCATGCATTGCAAGGGTGTCCCCCCACCTCCCACAGCTCTTCCCAGCTCTATCCTGGTTCCCTGCAGGGAGCCTGAAGCCCTGCTGGGGATAAGATGGCAAATACAGGAGACACCATCCCATACCCCAGCCAAGGGAACATTGCTTTTCCTCCCTATGGGACATTCCTTCCCTGCAAAACAATTTGATGTTTTACAAAAGCCCCACAAATGCCAACAAATCCATTGCAGCCAGTTTTTCCCACCTCCACATCTTCTCTGCAACGATTTGGTTGTTCAGTTTGGGGATGCCCATGGAGAGCATCAGTGCCTGCCGTGTGGGGCAGGAGCCAGCCCTTCACCAGGACACACCAGACTCCTGGCACCAGGGGAACACCACCACAGCTTCAAGTGAAACGAGAAAAGCAGGTGATAAATGACGAACATGGGAATTACGTGGAAAAAGCAAACCTCAGTGCTCAATCTGAGACTCCAACCTGGCCATGTACTAACCACAAAATCAGAGAATGTCTCAGGTTGGAAGAAATCTTAAAGATCATCTACTTCTACATATCTCCAGCCTGTTAATGTCAAATTCCAGACCAGGGGAAGGCAGAACTGAGGGTTGTAGCTGTAGGCAACAGTGCTGTCTCTCCCAGAACTGGCATCCAGGCACAGAGGCCTGATGCAGCCACCCATCCTTCCCTCAGCTGAGAGAGCATCAACCCACTGTAATTCCATGAGATGCTCAACAGTCAGAAGAAAAGTTGAGAATATTTGCTGTAGGGAGAAAAAGCAGGAATTTATTATGATGAAACACACCCCAAAAAACCTTTTATTGCATGGTGATCAAAGGGAAAAAAATCAAGAGCAAGTGGTTTCCTGCACCTAGGAGAGAAGCTAGGGTTCCCTCCAGCCCCTTTGTGACATATTCACCTAGGCAGTAGGAAGGAAAAAAAGCTACTCATCCTTCAAGGAAATGTGTGCCTCTTTTATTTGCTGCCCTCCCTGAGAAACTCATTCACTCCTTGTCCACCCACACAAGCAGGAATGATGAATGAAAAACAAACCATAAACAATTCAGCTTTCCCTTTTTCCTCCCAGCCTTCCAATCAGATGTTCCAGCCCATGCCTTAGCACCCAGATTTTGCCCGTTGATCATTCCGATCGCGTGCCTTGGCTCGCCGTGCCGCTCACACGCTCCGTTCCTTGGATACAGGCAGCTGCATCCAACACATTTGTCAGCAGCTCCAGCTCCAGGAGGGCTTCACTCGGGGTGGAGGAGACAGGGGAGCCTCTGCAGCCACTGCCCAGAGCCAGAGGATTCCTGTGGTGGGACTGGCAGAGGTGGACGCTGGCAAGGAGTTGATGATCAGTGAGGCAGCTCCTCTTGTCCCCCAGAGGGATGGTGGTGCCCAGGCACTGAGATGTGTCACCAGAAAGGTGACACAGGGTGCAGAATTGGAATGGTAGGTGGTGTTTTGCACCACTTAGTTAGTGGTTTGTCTGGAGTCTCTTCTGTCTTCACTCAGAGCCACGATTAAAAAACACACAAAGAAGACGAATTTTCTTGTGTTCAGGCTTGGTTGTTTATTAAATCTTATCAAAAGTACAGAGAGTTCAGCAACACTTCCAGCCACCAGCTAAAAGTGAGCAAAATGGAGATCAATCCAGCTAGCTACAAGGTCTCTTAAAGCTAAACAGTCAAATAGAAAATAACACCTATATTACTTATACTTTTAACCCAATAATCAAATTCCTGTGACCCTCAGTGTGCCATTAACTGTCCAACCAGAAGCTACCACCTGAAACCCATGAAGAAGGAAGACGAGCACCAAAGGAGACACCACCCAAAATCCTCAATCACGTCCCATACCTATTACTATATTATAAAAACCTCAAATTTAAAACCCTTCACCATGTGAGAGCACACACACCTATTTAACTACACACCCGTTATTTTAACTTCATCATTTAAATTTAGAAACCTTCTCCAGGGCTTCAAGTCAAAAGCAGTGTTCTTCAGGGGGTCAGTGCCAGAAAGCACAGAAAGCTCAAAAACCCCAGGTTTCTGGGATCCAACACAAAATGGCACCAGTGGGAGCAATGCTCCCCACAGAATGGTGTATCCCAGTCTCCAGCTCTCCAGTGAGAGACCCCTCCATCCCAGAGATTCTGCCTGGACTGGATTTCACTGCCAGCCACTGATTTCTCTCTCTCTCTCTCCCTCTCTCTCCCTCTCTTCCTTCTCTCCACACAACCTCATTACACCCCCCTGTGTATTAAATAACAATTGCAGTCATACCAGGGCATCAGGTATGTCTGTGCACCTCTGAATTTTCTTCATAGGTAAAGTCCCCTCCCACTTTTGCCTGTTCTGTGTATTTTTATGTAAAAATATGCTGAGTGGGTGTATGCCTTATTATATGTGTAGGAAACATGGGGAATGAGGACTTGAGGTACCACCACAGTAACAGAGAGGGACAAGGTTTTTTGGCTGGCTTTGCCCCTGATTCCCTGTTTAAACAGAATTTGCCATTATTAGACAAGAGACCCTCTCCAAATGACTTCTGAGATCCAGGAGACCATTTCTGCAGCAACAAGTTACTGCTTGTAGGCAGCCTGTGGCTGGAAAATGCCCTTGATATTACAGAAATGGTAACTTGTTTAATAGATCCAAATAAATAGGAAAGCCCAGGAGCTCGGGTGGCAGCATCTGAGCCTGGTACTGAGAGGTGCACAGACCTTACGGCAAGGCTAAATATAGGCTCACAAACCAGAACAACAGAGCTTTTACTGGGAAGATAATCAAGCCCTGGAGGAAACTTCACAATATAAAGCTTAGATTTAAAATAAATGTGAAATGAGTTGGTGGATTCGGGACTAGTTCCTTATGGAAAAATTTCCACATCAGAAAAAAATCACTTGATGAAATGGGCTTTTTAATTAGCAGTTTCAGCAAGAAGCCAGGGGGATTGGAGGGGTTCTGGAGCTTCATCCCTCACCTTTCCATCTTGCCCTTTGCAAGGAGAGCTAGGATCAGGGGAGGGGTGGACTGTCCCAGGCTGCTGCATGTAAGGGGCTGAAGAGGAGCCCTGTTTGTTCTCCTTGTGCTCTCCTGTTCCCATGCACTTTCCCAAGAACATCCTGCACTCTCCAAAAGCAACACCCAGGGCAGCAGGTGCTGGATCCAGGCAGGAAATCCACAGCCTGGGGTTGGGCCCAGGACAGGTGTCCCTGCACACCAGGCTCTCATCCTGCACCCACCAGTGGCCAGGCTGCAGCCACCTGGGACTGCCCAAAGCAGCTTGCAGGCAGCCAGATCCTGAGTGCAACATCCCAGCTGTGATGCCCAGGTAGAGAGGCTGGATCCCACCCACCAGGGCACGCCATGGCACTGCCATGCCCTCACCCAGCTCTCCTCAAAAATAAGACCAAGTTGTTTTTCCTTTTCCTCCCTCATTCTTTCCTCACTTCATCTCACACTGTAATCTTGTGGTTTGCAATTAAATTGTGTCTTTATGTCTCCTTTCCTCAATAAGTTAATGAAAATGACTTTTGCTCCAAGGTGGAGCATGAATGTCTCACTCACTCTGTGCTGAGCATGACAGCAAGACACAGGACCCAGGAGGAACAGAAGCTCCTGCTTCCCTCGGCAGTGATGGGTTGAATCAGGCTCCTGAGCCCCTCCAAGCATCCGAGACTCAAGTTTCAATTTTCAGCTCCATTTTCAGCTCCTTCTCCTCCTTGCAAAGCCTGAGCAACAGCAGTGGGAGGTTACAAATAGAGCAAGGCAGCTCATCTGCTGCATCTCTCTGGTGTGCTCCGTGGGCACGCACGTGCATGTGCTGGATCCTCCCTCCTCGGGCACTCCAAGACTCTCCCAACATTCCAAGGCCACGAATCTTTCCCGGTCTGCAGCTCCCTCCTCAGCCCTTTGCTGTGCACGTCCTGGCTGAGCTGAGGACACAGGCAGCACTGCATGCATCTGCACTGAGATTAACCCTGCAGAGCCAGGGACAGCAATTTGTATTTCCTCATCCAAAATCCATTGCCTAGGAAGGATGCCAGGCCAGCTCTGACAAGACAGAGGCTTCAGTGGGAGTCTCTGCTTGCCACAGGAGTGATGGGGCACTGGCATCACCAATACTGACCTGCCCCAGGGTAGGCTGCTCCTGCCTCTCTCTCCTCTCCTGAGGGCTGGATCACACATACAGACCCCTTGGGGCAGGGACACGGCACTGAAAGGAGGGATGATGGGAGGGGGTCTCATTTAGTCTGTCTGAGAGGAAGCTTAGGGCTGAGTTAATGGCTGAGGAGTACCTGGAGGGCAACTACAAAGACAACAGAGCTGAAACCTCGGTGGGACATGTCACACAGGGCAGTGGCCCTACAGTGCAGCCTGGGAGGCTGAGGGTGAATATCCAGGTGATCTTTCTTTCCCAGGAGGGGGTGTATGCCTAGGAGAGCACACAGCATGGGGTAGGGGTCCTTCATTGTTTGGAGTTGGTGAGGCTGAGCCCACTGAGGCCATGGTCATTCTAAACTAGTGCTGACAGCAGTCAGGGTGCAAGCAGGCGCCAGAGCATCCCAGAGCTCCCATGCCACTGCCCCTTCCTGAGACTCTGGGATATGTGAGCTCTAACCAGTCTGGCATGGCTGTTTCTGAGCCCTCAACTAGCAGGATAATGCTGGCTGCCCATGACACAACACACAGCACTGCCTGTTCCCCTTCCAGGAGTCACTGCTGCTTCATGCAGGGAAGCAACGGGGACCTGAGTGAGGCACTTCAGAGCAGGGGTCTGGCACAACCCTCTTGTTTCCCCAGGCTGGGGATGGCCAGGGAGGCAGCAGGAGCCTTGGCTCTGATCTGAGGGGACCAGTCTGTCCCTAGTCCCCCAACAAGGCCTGTGCACACCCATTTCCTCAGGGATGCTCCCTGGACTGGGTCAGGTAGGAGGTGGTGTGGGGGTCACTCCAGACTCAGTGGGAGAAGGCAAAAGGCCTGATAAAATATCTGTTTTAACAAGGCAGAGTAAAAGAGAAATATCAAGGGCAAGCAAGCCTCATGCCTCTTCAGAGGTAGAACACCCTGCATTCATGCAGCGTTGGATGGACCCAGGATGGATCTTCCCAAGTGCTGTACATATCCCTTCCCCAGAGAGAAGTTCTTCCTTTTTGGTTCCTCAAGCTATCAAGCTATTATATATCCTTCTTTTCATTCTGTCTTATTAAGGCAGCTGTTTTATTATGCCATTTGCTGTCAGGCCTTTTATACTGAAATGAACTTTCATACTCTCATATTCACAGGTGCCAGAGCCCTTTTCCTTCCCAGGCCCCTGCACTGCTTTCCCCAGAACAAGGGTCAGTGGCTGCTGTGCTGGCTGCAGAATGTCCCACAAGTCTCCAGCAAAGCCAGTTTGCCAATGCTTCTGGTTTGTAAACAGTTTTCCTCTCCAACACAAACCAGGTACTCCACACACCACAGTCTCTTCCCTGCTCCATCCAGACCTTGTGGAATCTGCATCTCCCACTTGAACATCATGCTATTTGCTGAGCAGCTGTAAAACAATTAATTGAATTTAATTATTGAGAGGATGTTCATGTTTCCTGCACGCTTACACACTATGTTATCTCAATCACACCAGGGCTGGTCTATAATTCTCTTTTTAATGAGTTCCCAAAATATTCCCATAAGAAATATCCTCAAACCAGCTCCTCTATCTAGACACTGTGAGAGGCTGAAACCCCCCAAAATGTCCCTGGGGAGGGAGGAGTTTCTGCTGTGTTGGGTGCATTCTGTATTGATACCAGGCAATTCCTGCTCTCCACAGCAGCAGGATTTAGGGGAGCCAAGGTTTTCTCCTCCTCCTGGTGTGATTCAGTCTACTGTGCTTCTTCAGTCCACTGCAGGGCTATTGCACAGCCCCAGCTGGGACTTGTGGGTCTAAAAGCAGACTAAGGAATTACCTCATAAAAGTGAAGCAGTTTCACCTCTGACACCAAGCCAGAGCAGACTCTGCAACCAATTTGCTCTGTGAGAAACCAGAGCATGGAGAAATTCTGTACCTTCACCATTTTACTCATGGCACCTTTGAGGGAAAAGTAAAAAGATATCGCCTCTGTGGTAAGAGTCTGGCTTATGGACTAAGAGGTTTTCAAATAAACTCCTCTTCAGCAAAATCCAAAACACTGAGATGAGCTATGGGACAACTTTTTTGAGCTGGTAGTCTCTGGATAAGCCACGGAGAGCAGGTTTTTACATCCCAGATAGGTCTCAACAGGACAGAAAGGAATCCCACCCAGGGCCACAATGATGCTCCAGAGAATACCCCCAGAGCAGGTCTGAAAGAGATATAGGCAAATGTTAAATAATTACTAAATAAACATTGATACTTTGAGACATTCCCCTGCTACAGTACAACATTTATCCAGGCTGCCCATGGGAAGTCACTCACAGAAAGGACTAGTGCCTGACTCTTCCTTGTCACCCAGGTCAGGCTCACAGTTGTGAGCTGGGGCTCTCATCACCTCAGGCTGGTGGAATCAACCCCATCACCTTGTGAACAAGTGACTCTGCTTCCTTAAATAACCCCCTCACCACAGTCCCTTTTCTTTTTGGTAAAGCTTGAAATGAGAAGCTAAGTTGGCTTTTCTCTTCCTCGAGGTCTAGAAAATGATGGACCTTTAAAGGGAGGTATCACACCTACCTCCCACCCATGGCAGCTCCCTCTCACCTCTCACTGGAGGATTGCACAGCTGGCCATACCTCATGTATCAGCACACCTTCATCCTCCTTGAAGGAAGCTATGACTTCCTACCAGGGGAGGCATTGGAGTATGATTTCAAGAACAGCTTTATCCTCCTGGAAAAGACAGGGACTGAGGTCTGGAGGATGCCTCCTCCCAAGTGTGGGGCAGGACACCTGGTTGGGCCACAGAAGGACAGGGCAACAGTGCTGCAATACTTGAAGAATGGCTTTAAACACTCATCCTGTTACCCCTCACTCCACAAAATCATACTCAGAGGTCATCTTGTATCTCCTCCAAACAGGCTTTGTTTGCCACCACAGCCACCTTCTGTGGTGAGATGAGACACCTTGGCTGTTCTCATGTTTGCATAATGAAGAGTTTAGAAGTTACAAGTGAGAAGTTCTTCCAGACCAAAGCTCCCATGTTCTCCAGGCCAGGCTGAGAAGTATCTGTGTAAATAGGTTTGTTTACAGTCAACCAAGTGTTTTCATCCCAGGGACCCAACCAGATTCCTGTCCTGATGATGTGACTGCCAAACAGCACAAGGACAAGCACAGATCCCTGCTTGGATCTGTACCCATCCCACAGGGCTGTGGGATCCGTATCCCCCTGAGCTCAACCTGCTGCAGAAAGACCAACCTCATGGGACACATCACCTGCCTCAAACAGAGCAAGACCAAGCACAGGGCCAGTGTGAAAACTCAGACCCACCTCCAGGAATTTGAAGGCGGCAATTCCTGTCTCCTGGATCTGCACAGCAGCCCCATCCTCCCTGGAGAGCATGGACCTGCTGCCAGGGCAAATCCCCACCCAGCCTCAGCACCAAGGCAGCTCTACATAGCACGGGGGATGAAACACTTCAAAACAAGCTTGGACCAGGGCCATGCCTGGCCATGAGCCAGAGAGGGGCCAGGAGCACTGTGAGCAGAAAAGGTGTTTATAAACACCTCTCCAAGCCTCCTGCACAGCAAGACAAGCTGTGGAAATGCCTTTGGCTCCTTCCTGCTCATCTCTGACTGGGTTCCACAAGAGTTTCCAGGGCATGTTGTTGTCCATTTATCTTAGAGTTGGGAGGGAAGGAAGTTGGAAGAGTTTAAATTAAGCTCCAGTGCCTCAGCTCTCCTCCAGGTAGGTATTACTCTATGCCTGGGTTTATGTAGCACCCTTGAAATTACTGCTTTAGGTACCAGCTGTGCCTGCAGGGCTGCATTCACTCACATTTGCCCCCAGGAGCCAAAAGGCAGGTCCTGAGCTTCTGCAGTGAGCTTAACACTGCCTTGAATAGACCCATTAGCCTTGTGGCTGCAGCTTACCACCACAGGGGAAAAAAAAAATCAAAACCAGGGGCATTAAAGTCACTAAGTGGGTGCAGGGTCCAGGGGAACAATTATCTGGATACAGCAAGAGGTTCCACCATAGGAACATCAGCTACTTGCAACCCAGCAATGAACGTGAGCACAGCTGGATCTCTGCACAGCTCCATCTGCACAGCTCCATCTGCACAGCTGGAGTTTGCTCTTCATTGTGTGAGTTTTGGGAGAGTTTTCCTTTCAGAGCCATATAAACCAAGCCCCACAGAGGATGAGCTGGGAGTCTGTGTTCTGGTTGTGGCTGGGGTAGAGTTAATTTTCTTCCCAGTAGGTGCTATGGGGATGTGCTTTGGATTTGTGCTGAAAACATGGGTGATAATGCAGAGATGTTTTTGTTTTTCCTGAGCAGGGCTCACACAGAGCCAAGGCCTTTTCTGCTTCTCATATTGCCCCACCAGTGAGCAGGTTGGATTCCTTGCTTTGTTTTGGTGGTGCACGTAGCTTTTACTTTCCCTATTAAACTGTCTTTATCTCAGCTTCCAGTTTTTCTCACTTTTATCCTTCTGATTCTCTCTCTCATCCCATCAGAAGGGAGTGAGAGAGTGGATGATGGTGTTGAGCTGCCAGTTGGGGTCAAAACCACAGCTCTGTGTCATGCTGGCACCAGCCAGCCCACCTGAGAGCTGAGGACTCACTGCATCCTCTCAGAGTGACAATAGTCAGGTTAGCATCTTCAAATAAAAACTTTTGGGGAAAAGTAAAGGTCAAAGCATCCTTTTCTTGGGTGCAAAACTGGCAAACTGTGACTTGTTCCAAACCTCATTTCTAAACTGTGATTTGCTCTGTATCTTCCTTCTCATCCTTGCAGATGTTTGGGGTTTCTTTGGCCCCACATGGAAGTAGTCATCCAATTTCATCCCAGCTCTATGAGCAATCTTGCTCCCTGGGAACAGACTGCAAAAGATCTATTCCAACATCCTCACATACTTTTTAAGGAAAGGGGGTTTAAAGTAATCTGAGAAAGAATCCCAGCCTGAAGAAAGCTGCATTGGGGAGGGGCTGGAGTATTAACCTCAAAACCAGAAGTTACAAATGGCCAGAAAGCTCCTCTGGCTGGAGGAGGAGGTGTGGAGGTCCAAAGCACAGTTGTACCTGCGAGTCTCTAGTGCCAAGATTCTCTCTGCCTTCCCCTACCCTTTTCTCCTCTGGGAGCCTGCACCAGCTGGACTGCTCTTGGACACATTTGGGACCCCACCTGGTGTGATCCAACAGCTTTAGAGGCTGCAAATTAATGGCAGGATAAAGCAGGCATTGTGGCATGGGAGGGGGATGCACCTCTATCAGGCAAGGCTGGGAAACCCAGAACTGCAGACAATGCCAGCCAGTGCTTTCTAAAGCACAATTCCCAAAAACATGCCTTGAGGGGATGGATTCACAGCCCACAACCCCCAGCATGTCCATAAGCCCAGAAGGAAAACAAGCCCAGAGAGGGTGTCAGCTGCCTTGCTGCATGGCTGTGCAAGTCCAGAACCAGCAGTCATGGCTGGAGGAACAACAGGACCATCTGGGCACAGCTGAGGAGACAGCAGCAAGGCAGCATGAAAGCAAGAGGAAACAAATAGCAAAAAACACAGGAGGTGCTGTCATCTTAATAAAAGGACAAAGCAGCTGGTCACCAGGAGCCAGAGTAGCTGTGCCTGTGAGCCAGCTATACCCACCTTCCTGGATGTCCCTGTGGACAGAGCACCTTCCCAGCCAATGCCATGGGCATGGGAAGAGGGAAGGGAAGGAGGAGGCCCACCCAGGCATCACACCAGTTCAACTGGAGGCAAAGAAGCCACTTGGATACTGGGAAACAGGCAGTCACAAACACGGGTGATACAGCCTTTGCTAACTGCTGCACATGACACTGGGCTCTAGTCCTCACTCCTCCTCAGGAGACAAGGAGCAAAGGGCCCTGAGTTTACACATTATTCTCACTGAAAACCAGAAAGATTGGAATTTGGTGGCCATTTGTTGCTAGCTTTCAACAGAAGAGCAGCCAGCTCCTGGAGAACCATGCTTCCTTCTTAATGTCTCTGAGAACCAAGAACTGGGGAGGATCCTCACCCTCTGCAGGTGACAACACAGCAAAGTTCTCCATGGTCAGAAAGAACAAATGAGGGGGAAGCCAGCTGAGAAAAGGGCAGTGAGGGACTTGCAGGCCAGTCAAAGAAGAGAAAGTGTAGCTTAGCACACTGGAGTTGCAACAAGCCATCATGAAAACAATCCCAAACTTAATTCACTTGGATAGCACATCACATAGTGCTTAGAAGAATTAGCACTTTATCTTAGCAGACATGAGAAGCAAGAACTTGTTCTGCCATTGTGCAGTCACTGATTCCTTATTTCTTTTTTTTCTTTTTTGTTTTTTGTTTCTGAAAAGCAAGCGAAAGAGGCGTCATTACAGCTCACCATGGAAACTGCCGCTGTGGACAAGCAATGGCTGATATGTCCTCAGGATGTCACCCTCTAGCAGGTGGCCAAAAAAGGCACAAACCCTGTACCCAGGGCCAGTCTGGATCCAGCTGTGCCCCACTCTGGAACACCTGGAAGCCAGGCTCCCTGGCAGGGTTACCCCTCAGGCAGTAACCCTGCAGTACCCCCGTGGAGGAATCCTTGTCTCAGTGCTCCCCCAAATCAGATTCATCAAAGGAAGAGGAGTTGCTTTCTTGGAGAGAAGCGGTTCCAACTGGAGGGTTGCAGTTGTCTGTGGCCAAGCTTTCCCATTGTTATTTTACAGTTGCTTGATGTTCTGAAAGATATTTAGAAAAATGACTTTAACTGTCCTGTGCCAAACTGGGTGAGGGTGAAAAAAAATGAAATTTGGCAGGGATGTTATTCATTCAGCATGTAGCTTGGATGACGTCCAGTGACTAACACAGGAGTTTTAACTGATCTGGGAGACTAAAAACCATTCACAAATAATTTGATTTAGGGTCACTGTGATTTCTTTTTATAAATAATTTTCATTGAGAAGTATTTTTTTAATTAGGATCGACAGACCCTAATAGCAACGCTATTGTGTGCACCGCTCATCATTCCCGTCTTCCTAAATGACTTTCATATGTTGTGTGCTGGTTTCTTGTTTGCTGCACCCGATGGGGCTTGTTCACGGGGTAACCAACGCCTCACGACAGTGGGTGAGCCCTGCTGAACTCCTCTCTCCAAAGGCACGCTCCGAGGAGGACCCAGATGGAAAGTGAAGGGAGCTTTCACCATCCTGTTACACTTTCCTGGTCTGAGCTTTCACCCAGTCTCAGACATCCCCCCGTGGCTGTAAAAGCATTCTGAGTGCTCTGCATCTGGGAGATGGCAACAGCAACTTGGCTTTGGTTGTTTCAGTGCTCCAACTCCCATCGTGTCACAGGGAGTTCTCTGAACTAGAATTATGGTCCCTTTTCCACGGTGGGGAAGAATGGGATCAAGGGAAATATCTGACACAACCTGGGAAAAAAGCCTAAACTCAATCCGCTCCTAACGCAGCAGATCACCCAATTCAGCCTGGGTAAATCTGACTTCAGGAGAATTCGGACAGCGGATGAGAGAAGAATGACTCGGTGACTCAAATGAATCTTGCTTGGGAGCATCCTCTGTGTGTGACAGCCTTTTCTTTGACTTGCACAATAACAATTGCAGCCCAGCCACTTCAGTTACTAATCTTATCTGTTGTTTGAATGGCTCTTAGCTTCCCTCCTGTTGATTAGAAATGTTTGTACAAGTTCTTGGAGTCAGCGGAGTTGTTGTTTCATAGCTGAATAACAGGCTGGGGCTCCAAACTTTGAGATGCTCGCAGTAATGATCAGATATGTTCTTAAAAGCCCACTGAATTGGATTTCAAAACAAAAGGACCATTGATCTTAAGCCTGAAATCCCAGCCACAGCTCTGAAACCTTTTTCCTTGTCTTTCCGAGGAACTGAAACTGGTGTGAAAAATGACTACAACACTCAAAGAAAGGAGGATTATCTTTTGAGAGGAAGCTACCTAAATTTGCCCTCATTTAGGCTATCAGAACAGGGCTGAAGAGGGTATAATTGCTACTGAGAGACACGTGGAAGGGAAGAAACTGTTAGAAAATCTTGTGAAATCCCAAACTGAGAGTTGTGGGGCTGGAGATGAAAAGATTTCTGATTTTCAGAGAAAAGAGGTGTGGGATGGGTTTCAGCAGAAGCCACAGAGGCAGCGCAGTGTGCAGCCTGATAACCACATGGGAGACACTGATAGGACTGCCACAGCCAGGATGGGCAGCATGTGTTCAGGAGCTCCCTGTACAAGACCAAACCTGGACAATGTATGAAGAGACTCCCCTTGCTCCTGCACTAATCCATCACCCTGGTCCATCCCATTTTGCACCTTGCCTCATTTAGCAGCCATCCCAAGCTTGCCTTGGCCACATGACCTTGTTTTAGCACTGGGCAGACCAATTAAGGTTCCTGTGGGTCCTCAGATTGGGCTGCTGTTGAAAAGAAAAATTGAAAATATTATCTTTTGGGAATGAAAACCACTTTTTTTCCTTTTTTCCCTTTGTTCTGTTTACTTCAATAAGCAAATGCCTTATTCAAGCCAAATTCAGGCACAAAATCAGAGCATTAGGTAGTTGCTGTGACATCCAACACTGAATGGTGCTGGGCAAGCAGAATCCTACAAATCATCATCTCAAAGCACTGACACTGTCAGGTTGTTCCTAGGATTGCTGGTATCCACTTGGACCACATCCACTCCCAAAACAATACCACTGGCCTGTGCTGGGGAGGAAAAACAACCTCTGCTGCTGGCCAGCATCCTCAGCACCAGCAAATTTTCACTGCAGCCCAGTCAGAGAGACCTCTGGGCACAAACGCACCTCCTTGTGCATTTCCCAGTTCATCCACAAGGATACCTGGTGGTGACAGCAACAGGCTGCATGGATAGGCCTCGGTTCGGTTGTTTAAATTCGTTTGACTTGAGGATAAAAAGAGCAAATCAAGAGAGAGGGGGTGCC
This sequence comes from Muscicapa striata striata, assembly GCA_030060385.1. NCBI lineage: Eukaryota > Metazoa > Chordata > Aves > Passeriformes > Muscicapidae > Muscicapa > Muscicapa striata. The sequence continues at coordinate 4,044,053 of JAREIS010000050.1, read as the reverse complement.
AAAGCACCAGCCTACAGCTTGCCATGACAATGCCAACCTGGACACGCAGTTCACATGCAATGAAAAACCCAGGACAGCTTGGGCAGGCTGAAAACCAAACACAGCATCCACGGAGAGCACCGCACGTCCCCAGCACTCGGGACTTTCCTGCAGCTGGCAAGCTGCAGCTCAGCCAGTGCTGAAATATTGTTTCTGGGGTAAATAGAAACTGTTTCTCTGTGTATTGTTTTTATTACCCATGGAGTCGCCATCACCACGGGTTTAACCACAGCCATGGGCCAGGCTGGGGGTTTGTCCTGTGGCATCTGAGCATCCTCTAGGGCAATAAGATGTCTCAACAGTTCACTCCCTGTCTCCTCGAGAAAGCCATTTGTGTGCCAAGCACATTCCGCAGCCCACCCCAAAATTCACCTCATAGCACCACTCCTTGTGCAACACTTGCAGGGGTTTTGGGATGCTGGAGATACATCCATGCCTTCCACAGAAATGAGCAGTCCTGGAAGCAGCCGGCAGGGAAGCGACTTCAACCCAGAGCAATCCTGCCAGTTTGCTTCCTGACCTGCAGCATCAGGAGAAAACATCCTTACCAGGGCTGCAGGTGGCTTAGAATTGAAGAATTGGAAACAAGGAGTAGAAGCTAAAGCATCTCCTCCAAAACCCACCCCCAAACCTCCAAAACCCACCTCCAAGCCTCCAAAATCCCACCTCCAAGCCCCACCTCCAAACCCCCGCTGCGGGGGGACGCCCGATCCCCCCGGTCCCCATCCCCGCTGCGCTCCCGAGCCTCCAAGCCCCGCGCCACGCCATAGGCCCATTAATTAACTTCATTACCAACCCCGAATAAACACATATCTCTCCCGGGCACCCCGGGCATCCCACCCGGGCATCCCGAGCATCCCACCCAGGCGGAGGGCCCGCTGCTGAGCGCTCTCCCGTGCGGTTCCCTTCGGGAAGCACGAACCCGGCGGCTCTCCCGGGCCCTGCCGGCTGTCCCCGGGGTGCGGCAGCGCGGTGGCGGCGGGGCGAGCGGCGGGCCCGGGCAGCTGCCGGTGCCGCCCGGAGCGCGGCTCGGACGCGGCGCCGGTGCGCGGCGGGCGCGCGCAGCTGCAGTACCAGCGGCGGCCGCTCGGCGGCGCGGCGCTGCCGCCGTGCTCGCCGGGGCGGCCGGCGGCGGGGCCGCTCTCTGCCGCCTTCCCGCGCCCTCTCCTCGCTCCGGCAGATCTCGCGAGAGCGCGGCCGGCTGGTGGCCGCGGGGGCTGTTGCAGCAGCGGCGGCGGCGGCGGCGGCGGGAGGAGGAGGCGGCGGCGGCGGCGGCCGGGGCGGCCGAGGAGGCGGCGGCGGCGGCGGAGGAGGCGGCGGCGGCGCGGGGGCGGCCGCGCCGGGGCGAGCAGCGGCGGGCGAGGCCCGAGCGGCGGCGGCGGCGGAGCGGCGGCGGCATCATGGCGGACAGAGACAGCGGCAGCGAGCAGGGCGGCGGCGGCGGGGGCGCGGCGGGCGCCGGGGGCCGGGCGCGGGCGGCGGCGGCCCGGGCGGCGGCGGCGGCGGCGGCGGGGGCCCGGGCGGCGGGCTGCAGCACGAGACGCAGGAGCTGGCCTCCAAGCGGGTGGACATCCAGAACAAGCGCTTCTACCTGGACGTGAAGCAGAACGCCAAGGGCCGCTTCCTCAAGATCGCCGAGGTGGGCGCGGGCGGCAACAAGAGCCGCCTGACCCTGTCCATGTCCGTGGCCGTCGAGTTCCGCGACTACCTGGGCGACTTCATCGAGCACTACGCGCAGCTGGGGCCCAGCCAGCCCCCCGAGCTGGCGCAGGCGGCCGACGAGCCCCGGCGGGCGCTGAAGAGCGAGTTCCTGGTGCGGGAGAACCGCAAGTACTACATGGATCTGAAGGAGAACCAGCGCGGGCGCTTCCTGCGCGTCCGCCAGACCGTGAACCGCGGCCCGGGGCTGGGCTCCACGCAGGGCCAGACCATCGCGCTGCCCGCGCAGGGCCTCATCGAGTTCCGCGACGCCCTGGCCAAGCTCATCGACGACTACGGCGTGGAGGAGGAGCCGGCCGAACTGCCCGAGGGCACCTCCTTGACTGTGGACAACAAGCGTTTCTTCTTCGACGTGGGTTCCAACAAGTACGGCGTGTTCATGCGGGTGAGCGAGGTGAAGCCCACCTACCGCAACTCCATCACCGTCCCCTACAAGGTCTGGGCCAAGTTCGGCCACACCTTCTGCAAGTACTCGGACGAGATGAAGAAGATCCAGGAGAAGCAGCGGGACAAGCGCGCCGCCGCCGCCGCCGCCCCCGCCGTGGGCGCCGAGCCGCCCCGAGGCCGAGGCGGCCGCCGCCGGGCCGCCCGGCGCGCTGCTGCAGGCCGAGGAGCCCGAGGAGGACTGACCGCCCGCCCCCGGGACGCGGACTGGCCCCGCCGCCGGCGGGAGGGCGGGCGGGCGGCGGGGCGCGGGGCGGCGGCCCGAGCCCCCTCCGCCCGGACCCGGAGCCCCCGGCCGCGCCGCCCGCCCGGCGCCCCCGCCGCCCGGCAGCAGCAGCGCCTCAGACCCGCCACCCATCGCTGGATGTTCCTCCACTTTACCCACCGTATCAAACAGTAAGCAGCTGCTAAAACAAAACAAAACAAAACAGAGAGAAAAAAAAACAAAAAAAAAAAAAAAAAAAAAAAAACCACACAAAAAAAAAGAGTCAAAAAAAAAAAAAAGTAATAACATTATATATGAACTGTGTTTCCTACTTGATTAAAAATATAAAGAACTGAGTGTTTATTTCCCTAATTAACCGAGAACTTTTGTACACGTTTAAGCTATTATTATTAAAAGTGTTTGCAAAAATGGTCAAGATTATAATATTGCTGAATTATATAAAAAAAAGTCCTTTTCATGTTGAGCTAACATTTGACTTTAGCACAAAAAAAAGAGATATTTTAGAACACGTAAAATAATATTTTTAGTTTTTTCTTCTCATTTTGTTACCAAATTTCGAACCTTACATGGAGGTTACTATAGTATATTTGACACCCTATATACCTGTGATTAGAGATGTGTATATATATATGAGGGCTAGGCATGCTGTGTGTCTGAGCTTTGTCTAAATGTTATGCAGAAGTTTGTAGAGTTAAAAGGTACGTAGGTTTAATTCATGCAAGGTAAACAATAAGTGCTCTCTTTTATACAATATGCATTGCATCTGGACCTTAAACCTATAAAAATGGTCAGTGAAACTTCTGTGAACATGAAGAAAAATTATTAAAAAAGGCATTTAAATGAAATTTGCTAACTTGTGATTTTTACGTTTGAACCAAAGTTATTCAAATAGTAAAAAAAAAAAAAAAAAAAAAAGAGGAAAAGAAAAAAAGAGAGAGAGAGAGAGAAAAATGAAAATTAAAGACTTTCCTCCCATAATATTTTTTTTCTGCACCTGTTTGGTTTACAACTGAGTAGGCGTATTGTCATTATTGTGTATATGAGATGTACTTGTATTGTTCATAATATATTTTTTTTATTCTGTGTACTTAAAGTACTTAACCTGACGTGCAGCGGTTTCCAGTCCACCTGTTTTTGGCAGCAGGTAGCGAGTCTTTCCGTGTGGCCACTGGCACTAGCACTATCTCCCGAACTCGTGCGAGGTCCGGACCGATGCTTTGATCCCCGTTAACTTCTGTAGGCCTGTTAGGAACCAGTGCAGCATGATCCCACTGAGCCATGGGGGTCGCAGTTTGGTTGGACAGTGAAAGCCAAGCCGGTGTGTGTGTCCATAATGGATTTCCATGTAGCTGTGGTGCTAGTTATTATTACTGGCTACATACCTGGCCGTGCCCTGCCCTCCCCGTCCCAGCTCCCGCCGGGCACGGGCTCTGCTCGAAGCCTAGGCTAGGGAAACACAGATTTGTCAGAACACTAATCTGTCCAGGTGTGTTCTCCAAATTGAAATTGTTTGTAATAATAATAAGAATAATAATAGACTTTTACAGGTTGTCTTTGTTGTTTTTCGGTTATGTTTTTTTTTCTTTTTAAAAAAAAAGTTGGTGTGCTTTTAATTGACTAACTTCTTGCTGCTGTATAGTAAAATATTAATATATTTTTATCATTAAACTGCTGCATGACTATCATCATTGCGAGTGAAGAGAAAATGTTATAAAAAAAAAGATGCCTTAAACAGTGAAAACAAAACTTTATTTTTTGTTTTTTCTTTTCTTTTCTTTTCTTGGCTGGAATTCAGTAGAGAGCGTTTCAGAGAAACTAGAATCTTGTTCCACTCGGAAGTTTTTTGGGAATGCAATCATTTTGCTGAATGGTCGTGGCTGAGTAGGGGTCAGGTAGACATGAGCTGCTCCTGTGCGAGCAGGAGCTGCCAGCACTTCTTTACCGAGGGACAAGGATGGAGTTTTGGAAGGGTGGGGAGAAAACAAAAAAAAAAGCTTGTTTTAAAGAATTTGATTTCCTGCTGTCGTTTTATTCCCAGTTGAAATTATAATCCCCTTTTTCTTCTTGTTTTTTTTTGTTGTTGTTGTTGTTTTCTTGTTTTTTTGGTTTTTTTTTTTTTTTTTGAGATGTACTGTAAGTGTCAAAACAAGCTGTTTCCATTGTACCATGCATTATTGCCCTTGAAAGAAGTTTGCTGTTAGTGTTCACAGAAAGTTAAACACGAGCCGCTGGTAGCGAGGTGTTTCTGTTTCTTTTTAAACAATCACTGGAAATGTTTAAAATTGCTTTAACGTGCACTTTTCCTATTTCCCAGTAGTGAAATAAGCTTTTCAGAGTGCGTAATGTGACATTTGAAATGGTTCTCAATTGCATGTAAACATGTGTCTGATAACCTGCTTCTGAATCGGAGGCTCTGGATGGGCAGTTCCAGCGATTATTGTACTTCAACTGTGATGTGTCGGGACTGCACTCTCCATGCTGCTAGACGTAGTTAGGAATTTAATTGCTTTGGTTTTGCTACTTGATTGATTGTCTCGGTCCTGCTGTTCGCTGCCCTCCCCAAAGTTGTCGCGCTGCCGACGGACGCGCTCCGGCGCCCGTATTTCCACGCCGCCGCGGTGCGTTCCCAGCAATAAGTAGCGGGAGGCGAGGAGAGCACGGCAGAGTGTCCTTCCGTCCCTCCCGGCTCCTGGGAGCATCGCTAACGAGGCAGGCTCCTCCCGTGGTCTTCCTCGCCCGCGCCGCCCGGATCCTGCCCAGGATCCGGCTGCCTGGAGGAGCGCACGGGCCGCGCGGTTCCAGTCAGACCAGTACAGCCTGGAACAGCCCGCGGGCAGTTCTGTGAACAGTGACCGAGAACTTGTGGTCAGTTTTTGTCTCGTTTTGGGTTTCTTCTGCGTGTTCCCTTGGTTTTTTGTTTTGTTTTGGTTTGGTTTGGTTTTTTTCTTCTTTTTAACGCACGTTCTGTATGTTCAAGGACTTGATGAATGATCATAACGAAACGAAAGACTAAAATGACTGTAAAGATTCGATGGGATTTTGCTCCTGGTTGTGTTAGATTTCATTTGATTTTTTGTTTTTTTTTGTTTTAATTTTTGTTTTCCCGGAGGTGCTCGGTACTTTACCAAGGCTCTAATATCTCAGTATTTAAAACAAAGTACAGAAAACCCTGTTTAATGTTAGAAGAAGAAAGGTATATTTGACCATATGTGTTGTTTTAAAAAAAGACAGTATGCTCAAATGTGCCAAGATACCTAATTCCTGAGAAGTATGCCTTATATTTTCCTTGATGATATGCTTTTAAATGTCTTGTAGAATAGGTCCAAGAGCATGATAAAAGCTACTTTATAACGACTACGTGCAAGAAAACTTGAAATTCATTGCAATACTGACATTATTTTATTTTTAAGTTAAAGGGGCACTGTCAAGTAATTTACCATTGAAATACAACCACCTTTTAAGTGGTTTTATGCTAACGGGGAAATGTCCTCCAAATTAAAATTCTATATTTTTTGTTAAAAAGAAAAAAAAAAAAGTGAAATTGCTCTGTCTTTGAGAATTTAAATAAATAATAATAATAAAAAAAGAAACAGCATGAGCCGCTGTTGATTCCTGACTCCTCTTCTTCTTCTTCTTCTTCTTCTTTTTCTTCTTCTTCTTCTGCTTCTTCTTTGCGGTCCCGCTGACGATGCTGCGGCGGGAGCAGCCAGCAGCTTCCCGGGAGCCGCGGGGCTTGGCCGGACCCTCCGGGGTTCCCCCTTTGCCCCGGTACCGGGAGCCGCCGGGTTGGGCCGGGCGGGATCGGCGGGCGGGCAGAGCCCGGCCGCGGGTGCCGGGAGCGCTCCGAGCTCCCGGCCAGGCGCGCCCGTAAGCGGAGGGCTTTTCGTTGGTTTTGTTTTGTTTTTTGGGGTTTTTCTTGAAAATTCAATTGGAAAAAATTTAAAAATTAAAAAAAAAAAAGGTAATAAATACTTGACAGTGTCACTTTGTGCGGATCCCTCGCAGGGGTTGAAATGCGCTGGGCGTAGCGCTGCCGGGAGAGCGCGTCCCGAGCTGTCCCGGGACCGGGGAAGCGCGGAGGGGCTGCCCCGGGGGCGGCGGGCGGGCGCAGAGCCCACCCCGTGAGCCAGGCAGAGCTGCTGCCGGGCATTTAACCCCTGCTCAGAGCCGACCGGTAACTTCTTTTTTTGTTTTGTTTTGTTTTGTTTTGTTTTGGGTTTGGTTTTGGGGTATTTTTTTGGGAGCAATTACTTTGTTGCCTTTAAAAATAGCACTGTAACCACCTTTTTTTATGATTAGCTGTAGTGTAACCTTTGTCCCTTCAAACTATGCAAGCTATGAAATGTAAATTAGGGATCAGTTAAAGATAGATGATTATATTCAATCAGATGACATTCATGCACTAACTGGAGTATATACAGATAAAGCTATTAGAGTGACTTGTATGCTAACAGCAAGATATAACATACCTACCTATTCTAAAAAAATTACTATTAATATTGTATAACAGGACTGTGGGGGTTGGGAGGGAATGTTATCTCTTATCTTCTTAAAAGGGGATTTAAGATTTTTATAACTGTTTTTTCCATCAAACTTTAATATTTTTGTCAAATTTTTAGGTATTTAATTTGTAAAATAGATTTTACTTTGTACTGGCGTACAGAAAATAGGGGTTGATTTAAACTTTTTTGAAGCCAAGTGATCAAGTACATTTGTAATAAAAAGTCAATCGATCTATATCAGTCGTACTCACTGTTTTCATTTCTTGTACGTTCTAATGCAGTGGTGCTGTTATGTCTCCCAAGGAAAAAAAAATTGGGGAGGGGGGTGGAAGGAGAAGGCAAAAATGTCAGCATTGATGCTGCCAATTGTTGCAACTTTGCGTGTGCAAGTGGCCCCTGGTCAGTGGAGATTTGGTAATTATGCATTTTTCCTAAAACCACGGTGCACTTTTTCCAGAAGGGTTTATGCAAACCTGACGTTTTTGGCATGTCTTCACTTCACGCTTCCACCTTGGCGCCCATAAACTCTAAAGTCGCCCTTTGGGAAGCGCCTTTCCCTTGGCACTTCAGAAAAAGCAAAACCAACCAAAGCAAAACTGATTTCTTCTAAAGTGGTGAACTACAGCACATGATGTTTTTGCACCCTCACACGCTGTCTCCCTTCCTCCAAGGTCTGCCACTTGCTTTTCTCTAAGTTCAACAGGTCAAAGGTTTTTTTGTTTCATTTTTTTAAGTAAAATTGCCAAGTGTTTTGGATCGAAGACTTCAGCATATCCACCGACCTTGGATCCAACACCTTTCAGAGCACTGACATAATTATTTTTTGGTTGCTTGTTTGCTTTAAACCCAGCCCTCCTTCCCTGTCCCGGGGCATATACCAAATCTGATTGACTTGTCTGTGGCAGAAGTTGTGGGAGTCAGCAGGGAGAGCGATGACATTAATGTACAAGAATGCTAAAACAGGTTTACATTTTCGGGGCTCTCGTCAAGCATGAAAACCTCAAAAGTATAACTAGAACCAACCAATTTCCTTGGTTTTGCTAGTCCTCCAGGTAGACAGTGAGTCTCTCTTAGATGAATTGGAAAGAAAGCAGTAAAGGCAAATTCTTCCACAGCTGTGCAATTTGCTCCTTCAAAAACCTGCTGCTTCCTACTGGATTGGGTGGCTTTTGGAGAGGTAGGGCTCTGCCTGAAGCACTGTGACTTTCTCTTTTAAAAAGACACTGTCAAAATTTTTCTTTTTTAGAAACCCATTTTGCAGCGCTTTTTTTTCTGGTTTTTTTTTTTAACTTTTTTTTTTTTTCCTTTTGGTTTTTGTCAGGCTTACCCAAACTTTCCCTTTATTGTCTTACTCTCCTCCTTCATTGGCTGCCTGCTCCTTGTTAACTCAGCTTGTGCAGCTGGAGGGTCACTGTTCCCGGTGGTGTTTGGACTATCTGGAAGAGGAGCCCAGTAGTTTGAAATTCTCATACTGGGCTTTTTTATATCTTTCACACACTCAGTTCTCTCCCTAAAAGTTTTACTCTTCTTGGCTTTCTCCTGTAATGCATGAAGAAAGGTGAAGGGCTCTGAATTTTTGATGGCAGAACAGAGAAACGTGCTGCACGCAAAGAGTTGTCACAATGTTTTGACAAAACCGACAAGGTAAACAAGTGAGTTCCATTTTTATTCCTGATTCCTTCTGCTGCTGCCATCTCCTTTGCTGATTGCAACAATGGAACAGAGTTTCTGCCCAGAGCTTTTTTTTTTTTGTGGTTCCTTTTACTCTGCTCACTTGCACATGATTTAGCTCACTGGCACCACAAAATGTGCGTGGGTTGTGAGCATGGCAAGGAGATACGTATATAGAGTTTAAAGCTAGTTAAGGTTAATTTAAATGGACTTCCAAAACAATAACCTTTTTTAAAAGCTTGTATTCCCCAGAGCCTAATCTTTGGGCCTGAAGTTCAGCTTTTTTTTTTGTTATTTTTCCTTCTCTGCAGTGGTGTGTGTTGTGTTGGGATGGCTGAGGGTGATGGCACAGGAAGGATGCTCCTCTCGCGTGGCAGCTCTCCAGAAGCTCTGCAGCTGGAGCTGCTGCCTGCTCTGCTCTGCTCCCAGCAGAGGCTGCCTTCCCATTCCTGTTCGTGCCAGATGGTCCTGGGTCTGCCCTGGAACTTTCTCTTAGCCTGTCTCTCCCTCTTTGCTTGTTATCTTCCCAAAGTGTTTCTGTTCCTGAAGGCACTGCAGTCTAGGAGAAAGGCAGCTCACATCAGGGTCTGCAACCCTCCCCCTTCTTGTGAATGACAAGTGGGCCACGAGGCTTTACTGGGCTGTGTGTTGCTTGTTGGTAGTGCAGAACAGCTGCAGGTAGCAGAGGGAAGTAAAGGCCAAATCATCCATTTGCAGGGGTTTCACAGTGTTACTTCTCCAATGGCATTCTGGATATTTTAGTGCAGTTTGGTTGGCATAGAAGTTGCTGTTGGAGGAGTACATTGGAAGGGAAAGGATGAGCGGGTTGGTGTTTGGGCAGGCGTGGTGCTGTCACTAACAAAGGCATTTCCTGAGCCGGCAGACTCAGGCTGGGTGAAAAGAGTTTGTCCGGGGGAGGAGCTCCCAGCAGTCACAGCAAAGGTGTTGTCTGTCTGGAGGTTGGAAAAGATTTTTGGAGCAAGGTGGAAGATGGGATGTGGCAGAGATGGATAGCCAAGGTACACCTTGGGCTGCCATGCAAGTGCTTCAGCATCAGCACAGGTATGGCACTCAGAGAAGCCCATGAGAGCCTGGTGACAATGGCTCTTTGCCACAAGCAGCTGAGGGGTGTCAGGCGGCTGCTCCCAAGGGATTGTGGAGCAGCGGGCACTGAGCTCCCCAGCTGGAGTAGCTCTGCTGGTTCCCCATTGTTGCAGTTTGGTGGCTAAAGCCAGATGAGCATTTTGTGTTTTGGAAGAGTCAAAGCATGTCACTCCCACCTCTATAAAAGTAGTAACCGGTTGTGTAGCCTGTTTGAGGCAAAATATCACAGGAGAGGGAGAGTTGAAGTCATACAGCAAGAAACGAGGCGTGTTTTCACGGAAAAAATGTCAGCTGGAGATTAAGTGAAAAAAGATAAAGATAGAGGACTTTTGGCTCCACTATCTGTCTTTTGAATGTTGACTGATTAAAACAAGACAGAGTGAATGGCTGGATATCCCTGAACAATGCTTCACTGTCCCTCTGCAGATCAATACTGCTGGCACTCCTTCACCCAGACAGGGGATCTGGTCCTGAGCTTTTTGCTCTGGGAGGCACCATGGCCAGCCAAGATAGAGCCTGCTCAGGCTGGCTCTAGATTTTGCCTGCATGTGGGTGTTGTCTTGTTTTGGGTGACCAGACATCACCTGGACAGTGGCACTATCTCTGCAGCTTGAGTTGGGCATGGGGTTTGGTAGGGGAGTTCTGCTGGCCCTATTTAATGTACCTTGGAGCAGCCTAAAAAAACAAGATCTGATACAATTTGGGTTTAACTAAGACAAGTTTTAGCAAACAGTGGGCATTAGGTTTATCAGGCCAAGCTAGAGCTGGCAAGAGAGTAAAATATACAAACCACAGGTAACAGAGGTGTCAGGTCCCAAGCAGGAATTACTTTGCTGTTGAACTTGGTGGCCCTGGCCATTTCCAAACCTTCTCTTTAGTCTTGAGCTCATGACATGTGGAGAACCTCTGCTCCTTTCTGGATCAGCCATCAGCTGGGAGGGTGTTTGGTTTGAACAGGGATCTGCTGGATCTCCCCAGCAGGAACTCAGTCTTAACTCAGACAATTCCTTGGCTTTGACAGTGATCTGTTGGTTTGCTGTCCATCCTGACATTAGCTTTGCAAAAATACACACTTTAGCCCCTTCTGAGTCTTGGGCCACGTAGCAGACTGAAGTGCAAAGAGGATTGGCTGCAACACTGGCAGTGGGAGTTTCTGCTGAGTCTCCCTGGCTGTGGCATTGAAGCATTTTCTTTCTTGAAACACTATCTTGAAATATGCAGCAAGCAAGAAAAACCAGCTTCATTCTTTCTGTTTGAGATTGGAGAGGTGAGAGGTGTGGATTTACATCTGAAGCAAGGAGGGATGTGCCCCTCTTGGCTGGGGAGACTTTGGAGGGAGGTGGCTGTTGTGGGAGCTGATCCAGTGCGTGCCACTGGGACGGCAAGTGCATGACTTGGAGAGATTTAGAGAGCTTTTTGGGAAAAACCTCCTTGTGTTGAAATGTCATCCCAATCCTGATGTTGATTTCAATGGAGAATTGCCTGTAAAAGTGGCTTGCAGCTGCATGTGAAGCCCTGTGACCATGCTGACCCCAGTGGGTTTGGCTGTTACTGAACACGGTGCAGTGACCGTGCAGCAGCCCCGTGGGTGCAGCCTTGGTGCAGCAGATCGTGTCTTACTGACACATGTCAGTGGTTTGGGCTGGGAGCTGTCACTGTCATGCTTGCAGGAAGGTCTGGAAGCTGAGCATGGGCTCTCAGACATCATCACCGCCTGCTCTGGATCGATGCACTGGATTGGGCCAGCATTGGGTGTTTTGAGGTGGCTGCAGGGGCTCTGCTGCAGGGCTGACCCCCCCAGCGTGGTTTGTGCTGATGTGGCCAGTGTTGAGATGAGGCTGGAGGAGGCTGTGTCCATATCACACAGGCCTGCATAGTTCCTGTTGCTGGGAGTTGAGAGTCAGTAAATGGGCAGTGGTCGTTTTTTCTGTTACTGGTGTGATTCAGGCTTAAATTGCTGTGTGCCCATCGAGGTTGGAACATTAGAGGTTTGGGGGGGTTTTGTTCTCACTCTGGGTAGAAAGGCAACTGTCAGAGGGCAGGACAGTGGCTGTGCATCAGGCAGGACCTGTCTGTTGGGATGTTTGGGAGTAGCACTGTCATTTGAAAGGCAGCAACCTTGGTTTGGGTGTCTCTGTCCCCCAGCTTGCGCTTGCTCTAGTGTCTCCCTAGGGAATGCATTTTATTTCTCTGTCCTCCATCCTGGTTGCACAACAGTGAGCACAATGTAGGCTGCTGGCTTTATTGCCTGCAGTCTCCTGAGGTTTGGAACTTGCCTGGGCTCACCTTTTGCCCAGGCATCTCTCATGGGCAGGGGAGCTCAGCCCAGCAGCTCCTGGGGAGTGAGTCTGCATCGGCACATCGGTGCCAGCCGGTCCAGGCTCCTCAGAACTCACCTAGGGCTCGAGAGGTGAGCGCTGGGATTTCAGGGACCAGCTCTTCTCTCTGCATCAGTCCAGCAGAAGCAGGTCCAGCTGGCTCACTTTTGGGCAAGCTGGGAAGGCTTGCCTATCTGTCAATACTTCAAGAAATGCCAGGGCTAGGAATCATGGAGGAAGGGTTTTGTGAAATCTGGTATTTAAACCTCCCACTCCAGTGATGCTGAAGAGAGCTGGCAATGTAGCATTGGCTTATCAGGAGCTGTGTGGGCAGGTCAGCTTAAAAAAAATGGTGTGTGAGCAGCACCAGAGGTGAAGGAAAGAAGAAGCAGGTGGCTTGTCAGGTACAGAGTTTAAATGGGGTCAGAATTTCTTTTTATTAAAAAGATTGTTTTATTTAAATAATAAATGATAGTATGTTCACCGTTGCCAGGGGCTGCTGAAGAGCAACCAGGCAGGTCTGAGCAAAGTAGGGACTAAAGGCTTTGAATTATTTTCTGTCATTAATAACTCTGAGCTAAGCACTGCAAATTCATGTAAAAGCCATCTCTGCTTTCATGCATGCGAACAGTCTGGTTTGTGGATAGATCTGCTGTGATGAGAGGTTCAATCTATATAAAAAAAAAAAAAAAAAAGTTGGCTTCTGAGCTTCACCTGTCAATAAAAGTCCTGGAAAATGAGTCCTTGCAGGCTTCTGCAAGACCATATGTAACTTATCTTGTCCCATGCAAGTCTCTAATTGGCAGTTTAAAGTAATTTTTAAAAAATAATCTGTTAACGGTCAGTCTATTTTTAGTTTAAAGATGGACTTTATATGGTCATAAAGTAAAATTCCTAGCTTAATTATGGGAATCAAAGTACATTGGCTTAATTGCACAAAGAACTGCACACAAGAGTGCAGAGAGGACACGCTTTATGAGTGATTACCTGCTGATAAAATACTATATGGAGCAACTAGTGGGGGCATTCCCGGCTCCAGGAAAACATCCTGAGGCCAGAACTGCTGAGCTGCTGGAGGAGAGATGGCATCAAATCCTCTGCAGGTGGCCTGGGGTCATTCCCACCACAGCACTGGCTGCCCTACCTTGTATTTGTGGAGAGCTGAAACTGGATGGGATTAAAGAGGTGATTTATAATCAAAGCCTTGGCTGGGGAGTTGATTTGTGTTCTGGAGATGCCTCCAGAAGCTGGAAAAGCAGCTGTGGGAGATTTGAATGGCAGAGGATTTGGTGATGGGAAATACAGGCTTCCAGTGATTAGGAGATCCATCAAACTATTTCCCTGTTGATTGGACACATAGACCTTGAAAGGCATCAGAGTGCTTGGAGCAAGCCTGAGGCTGTCATTCTTGAATCTGAGATACCTGGGAAGCTAAACTGGGTGTCCAGGGAGGAGACAGAATTTAGGACATGGCTGTACCTCTTCCTAAAGTCAGTGTGTGTGCCTGGGAAAAGGCTGTGACAGGGAAGTGACATGAGGAGCTGTGACTTCACAGCAATTCCACTTCAGCCCAGGTGTCCCCAGACTGGTGGCACGGGAAGTGGGCAGGGTTTGGGGAGGACAGACTGGTGGGAGGCTGAGGCTGTCAGGGCTGGGGTGTACATGGAGCTTGGGAGCAGAGTTGTGTGCACAGGAGGGACTGGGCTGGGGTAAGGAATGGGCACATCTGCACAACAGGAGACAAAAATAGTTGTTGTAGACTGCTCGGTGGTGAAAAAAGACCTCAGCACACTGGTCTGATTGAAACATGGTGGGGGTGATGGAGATCAATAAGATCCTGCATTACCTGCCATTGTAGTAGGTGTGTTAGGTCATAAAGGAGGAACACTACATCTAAAAGGTTGCTGTAAAATCTGAGGAAATTGGACTACTGACGACCAAACAGCCACATTTATATTGCATATAAATTCTGTATTTTAATGACATGGAGGTATTAGGAAGTTTTCTATTCCAGACAAAAGGAAAGTTGAGGATTCCATAAGCCTTGGGAAGAAAACAGGCTCATACATCTTCATAAAACTGTTAGAAAAGGTAAGTTCCATTATGACTTGTGCTATTTGGCCAGATTATTTGGCAAGCAACTGGCTAACATTTTGGTGAGCAAACATCTTGATTTACTTAAAGGATAACTTCTTGTAACAGCTTGGTCTAGAGTTAGCCTTTGTTTAGGACTAAAACATAAGAACTGATAAAAGATAAAATTATTGTTGAGTTCTTAAGGAGGAGTGACCACCTGGGGTCACTGAACTGCAGATTCAGCATTCTCAGGGGCAGAAGGTGCTGGACTAAAAGTGAGTCTTGTGTTCCAAAATATTGCAGGGGAGAAGATCAGAAAAATGAAGTTCCTAGACTTACCATAGATACCTGGGAAGGTTACTGGTGCCCAGGTGAGGCAGAACTCTGTCATGAAAGAGCGAGCAACCCTAAAACTGTTGTTTAAAAATAGTTATAAAGGAAGGGATTCTGGAGTTCAGGAAGATTCCACCAAAGGACAGTCCAGCTCTTGAGGAGCAGAGTAGAGGAACCATATGGTAGGGCAGGTAACCATGATCTGAAAATGAAGCAGTTTAGGAGGGACTTTGCAGAGTTGGGGGCTTTGGGAAGCCAATGCTGTCTGAGGAACATCAGAGACAGGGCTGGGGAAAAAATCTGGCTGTGCAGGACTGAAGACAGAATTCATTTCTTGCACTACTTCATGCCACTGGAGCCACTCCTCCATGTCATTCTGGAGCACAAGGCATGTTTGACATGCTGTCCATCACCTCAGCCTTTTGGGTGAGATAAGGAGCCTTCCTCTGAAACTCAAGTGAGGCAGAGATGCTGGAGCAAAGTAGGAAATTCAAGTGGAGGAGCAACAGGTGTATTAAGGGGTTTTGAAAAAGCTTGGGACTGTAACACTTAAAGGTATTAACAAAAACAGGGCTGTCAAAAAACAGCTTAGTATTCTCCATGACTAGATTACATCCTGATGTTAGGTTATTCTTTTTTTTTAATTAAAGTATTAATCGGGGCACTGGGAATTGCAGATCAGCAACCCTGAACTCCAGTTTGAGAAGGAGGAGCTGAAGTGCTGTGGCTCTTCAGTGTGTAAGGTGGAAAGCAACACACTTTCTGCAAAGAAGGGAGGTTGGACCAGGTCATCCTTTCCAACCCAATCCATTCTTTGATTCTATGATTGGTCTGGTTTGCTGGGGCACCTACCAGAATGTCTGAACACATTGACAAACAGCAGGATAAAAAATGGGCTTGTAATGAGGAGAGAAATACCACAGAGTCCCTCTTTGGTTGCAGTTGATATTTGTTGCTTAGGAAGCAAAAGGTAGACTAAAGTCAATTAGAGAAGGTGATTAAAGGCTTCTAAATCTGCATCTTCAGCCTTTGAGCAAATGAGTTCCATTCAATGGTTTCATTAAACCCAAAGTTGCTGGCTGGAGAAGGGTTGATTTTCATGAAACTTTTGTGGTGGACACCACTAGGTCCAGGTTGCAAAATCTGGTCTGAGGGGAGAAGCAAGCCCAGAATAGGTAATATGGCATCTAGATTTCTCCTGTAAAGCAACACCCCCAGTTCAAATTCCTGCCTTGAGCTGGACTTGCAGGTCTGCCAGATCCCAGAGTGTGCCTCAGCAGCTGATATTGTGGGTATGCTCTATTTCCTTTTCTTATTACAAGGAAAAAAATCAAAGGTCTTGATTTTTATAATGGGCAGAAAGGAAAGCAGGTCTGGGCAGTATCTTGCAGCTCTTGCCTAGGTCTGTCCTTGAGGGTGGATTGTTGGTGTGTGCACATGCAGACCTGTGTTACCTCTCTTCCCAAGAGACCCAGGAGAACCTACAGGTATCTGGTGTCAGCCAGAGCAACCTTTTGCTGCTCTGGCTTAGTTTTAGGCTTCTTAAAAGTCTAGGGGTCATGGCAAATACCCTGGCTTCCCCCACCTTCTCTGTCTCCAGTAGATCATGGTAGCAAAGACTGAGTGTTTTGGTAAGTCATTGGAGTTTGGAATTGAAGTAGGGTAACTTCAGGCACTGTGAGGCTTTCTGTCAGAGTTTATGTTTAAAGACAAGGAGCAGAGTGGTTGGGTTAGACTGGAGAGGTCACCCCAGCCTGGCTGAGGCTGGAAAATTGAGAAGAGCATAAAGTTTGATGGTGTGAGCATGGGGCTGACCCTAGGACATAGGAGGCAGCAGGGGGAAAAAAAAAAAAAAATTAATGCTCTGCCAGTATCCCAGTCTGTAGGTGAATTGTTCATTCAAGAACTCAGATTCTGGTAGCAGAGCAAATGAAGTGAAGGTGTGTAGCCTGCCACAGGAATCCTGCACATTGCAGGTGTAGGTGCAGGTCTGTGAGGCTGCTGAGCAGGTGCTTCTCTGTACCACAGCTTCTTAGACCCCACAGTGACCCTGTGCTGCTCTCCCTGGTAATCAAGTGGTTGTCACTGGCACAACCTTTGTCCCTACCCCTAGAAATCCATTAGATTGCTCACTTCTAGTTAAATTATACCAGCTGACTTTGAAGTACTCAATATAAAACCGTCGTGGTATGCTTGCATGATAGTTATTCGATGTAAGACAACAATTTCTTGTGCTCTCTCTTTAGGAATTTGGGCTTTGAGTTTCACTGGGGTGTGTTGTATGTACCCAACTGCACAGGATCAGGCCCATCTCTGTTTTAAAATGTATTTCACATCTGTGATAGAAATGTTCTAGGAAACAAATTAGGAGATGGAGTTGTCTGTCACAGGCTCAGATGATCATAGCGACTTGTGCTAAAGGCTCCGTCCTCGTAGAGACCTGCACGGCTGCTTTGTGTAACTGCTGTCAGAGCTCTGGCGTTCTGGTAATAGTGTTTGTTAATAAATGTACTGAGTATACTCACCTTTAAATCCTCTTAGGTACCGATAACTATTGCTGGTATTCTGTACATTAGCTCTGTACTAGCATTCACATTGGACTAGGCTTAATAGCGTGAATGTCAAAGATGACTTTGAAAAGGAAAATTAATTTATACCCTTTTCGTGTGGTTCTACCCCGTGTAGTGGATGGTTTGTGGAAATACCAAAAGTGCTACAAATGTCTTCCCCCTTTTACTTGCTGTTATTTTCTGCAGCAGAACATACAGATTGAAGTCTGTTTTTCCATCCTTTGGAGACACTGAGATATTATCATGGTGAGGTCCATGGAAATACCCAGACAAGCTGGGTCCTCACACAGAGATAAGACATCATTTCCATTTGTTGGGTTTTTTTTTTTCCTTCTGCTGTCCATCCTCCAAGTTTTTTGGGGCTTTTTTGTTTGTTTATTTGTTTGTTTTTAAAGTAAAATAGTTATTCCCTCATGTGTCAGTGCAACATCCTCTAGGATATTTGTGATCTTCCAGGAAGGGTAGACAGGACTGGAACAACTAATGCCAAAAAATTGCCCACGGCAAGTGAGGAAAATCCTTGTTTTCAAGGCAAACCCCATCCAGACTTTTTTCAGCACACCACAAGGGTATAAATCCCGACTTTTTCTTTTCCAGGTGATCTTTAAGGCCAAGTGGCAGAGGGCAGGGTTTGCCTCCCAGCGGGGCTCCGGTGCCGCGTGGCATCCGCGCTGTCCCACAGGTCTGAGCCCCCGGCACCCCGGCATTTAGGGAGCTCCATGGGGCTGGCTTTCACCATGTCCTCAATTTGGATCCCCAGGGCAGAAAAATTAGGACTTTCTCAGTTAAAGAATAAAAAAACCAAAAGTGAAGCAAAATCTCTGGAGAGTTGTGTTTCCCCACAGCAGTGATGGCCCCTCAGCACCCACTTCTGTTCAGCCAGGACGCCTGGGTCAGTCCTGCTGGGTTTTTAGCCATCTTGACCTCATGTTTGCAAATATTATTGGTAATATAATGCTCTATGTACAAATGTCTGTGTGGCTCATGTGTATGTTTCTGTGGTTCAAGTTAGCCACAGACTTCTGGAATTTCATTGTACTTTGGTTAAATGTTGGACTTTTAACTCTTCTACTGTATGGCTTCTTGATTTCTCTTGTCCAATGTGGACCAACTCTATTTTTGGAAATAAATAAGCATGTAAATAAAATGAATGGGTTTATGCCACTTACAAGAAAATGCTTTATTTAAAATATACACTCAGTCTTGTATATTTTATGGTATCTCAGGGAGCAGCCAAGGCTCAGGCCCCAGCAGCCTTGTGCTGAGATACCATATTATGTACAAATTCACTTCCAAGTGCTTTTGGAAGCAGACTTCCCACCTCGTGAGCCAAACCCCCATAGGACCAGCCTTGAGGAGGAGGGAGGGGGGAATCCAGAAACACGTGGTTTAAGGGGAGTAAAGGAAACAAACACGACTTTCCTCTCAACACAAGGCTTCTGGTTTGAGGTGTCCAGGTGCCAGAGACACTGCAGGGATGCCATGGGTCGGTTCTCAGCTCCTGCCTGGGAGCATGTGGAAATCAGGAGCACGATGACTTTTTTTTTTTTTTAATTTTAATTTTTTTTTAATTCTCCATATAAACCAATATTTACCAGTAATCCTGTGTTTCTGTTTTTGTTTTTTGGCAGACTTTTACCAGTAAATATCGGTTTATTCCTGAAACCAGAAGCCCTAAACATACCTTTGTTTATAAGGTCAGTTGGCATTTTGTCTCTCTCATTCCCCACTCCCCCCCAGTACAACCCAGCAGGTGGTTGAAAGGTACCGAGTTCTCTTTCTAGTTTTCCTGCTCTGCATCTCTGGGAACTGGAGCCTGCAGGACCTAGAGCCTTCTGTTGGTAATGTAGATCCGAGTTTACAAATTATTCTTTTACCATTTTAAATCCTGCTTTGAAGGACAGAGATGTTCCCGCCTGCCCACCATGGGAACTGGTAGAAACCCCTATATTGCTCCTTCTCTCCAAAGCCTGCGGGTAGGTCTCTCACTAGCATCTTCAGCCTTGGAGCTGAGAAAATAATTTATCCCAAAATATACACTAAAAACTGCCATTTCTGGTTTACTGTGAGCAGGACTGGGGGAGGGAAGGGCGGGAAAGGAGTCTGAAACTTACTTTTCTCCCCCTTTTTCCCTAGAAAGCAAATGTGTCATGGGGAGGAGGGAGAGAATGTGAACGTGGCCCTTCCTAAACACATTGTAAACTCCTCCTCCGAGGCTGGGGAAAGGGCAAGTGAAAGATCTGATCCTTAAAAGGACATCACTGGGTGTCTGAGACCCCAAAAGCAGCTGGCGAATTTTAAGGACTCAAATTGCTTTTGGTTTATCCCAAGACAAACTGGCTTGGGAGTGTTGAAACCTCCTTTCTCTCCATAAGTATTTGCCACCCAAACACTGCACGTTTTGTTAATACCCCAGAAACAGAGAACCTGATGAGGGATAGAAAATGAGTTGACTGCACGGTCCCAGCCAATTTTTTTTCTCCCAAACAAACAAAATACAAAAAAAAAAAAAATTTGAAACGCTAAACCAAAGCCCCTCCCCCAAAAAACACCTCCTAAAAAAAACAAGTCAAAGAGGATCTCAAATGCCCAGTCTGGTTTTGTTGTACATGGTTGACAAGGGTGTTTTTGGCATAGCTGCAGCCCTACAATGTCCCTTTAAGGAGCACCGTGGCTCATTTCCTCCTCACGAACCCCGAGCTGAGGTTTTGCCGTTCCTGAGAGCAGATCGAAGCTCCTGCAGCCTTAGTTGGAATCCAGAATGAGGGGAGCCCTTCCAGCTGTGCACTTTGAGCTGAAAACTACCTTTCCTCCCCTTTTGCAGCCTGGGTGGTTCTGATTGCTGGCAGTTCTGTAATACAACATTAATCTGAGCAGTTGAGGCTGGTCCTACCTTATCTTCAGACGTCTTGCGGAGGACTCCTGTTACCAGTTTGGTACTCAAAAGCTACACCCCACCATCAGAAGTCACTTTTTGGTTTTTTTCCAAAGGCAGTGATAGCTCACCCTCTCTAGCTCTAATGGAAACCTGATAATTGCAATGCAACTTTCTAATAAATTGTTCATATATTCATAATTCCGTTGCAATCCTAAATTGGAGAAGAGATCTGTTAAAGGTATATATTAGTCTAGATTTTTCTTATTGTAAATACTGTAATTTTATAATACTGTCAATATTTTATTAACTTAGAAATATTTAACAGAGTTTAATCTATGGTAGTTTATTTATTTATAGGTTTATGTTGCAGCCAATTACATTCTAATGTAAGATTAACTTTCAGCATGTAAACTTGGAGTGAATATATTTTTGAAAAGATTAAGAGAGAAAACTCTCACTCTTAATCTGTAGTATTTATCCCCAATTCCCAGCTGGGAATTATTTAACAAAATATTAGGAGGTTCTGAGAGCTCATGAATATAATAACTGCAGCTGGATTTGAAAACTTTATTTTTGAGATGTATCTGACTCTTTGACCCTGTGAAAAAGTTTGTTTCAGCACCTTACCTCTCTAGCACAGAAGTCTTTATTTTGAGCTAAGGGACACTGTCAGATCAATTTTAGTTTCTTGCTTTTGGGGGGAAAAAGAAACCGCAAAATGCAGCCTTGTGGCTTGTGTGTTAATTCTTTTTGGATTGCAAGGGGAACAGCTCCTCTCCTGAGGCTTTGGGTCCCTGGCCAGAGCACCTTCACCCCAGAGCTTGGGGAGATGGGCAAAGTCTCAAACCTGATCATTTTTGACCAAAGTGTTTGCTTTTTAAAAACTGAAATCTCTCTCTCTCTTTTCACCTGATGGTGTCCCTTTAGCATCATAAAGATGTTCATGTTCTCTGAAAAGCATGAGAAGTGATTTTCTTTTCAAGGCAGGGGAGAATTGGTCTGTCATGTGTTTGCAACACAACTTGCATAAAAATACCAAAAATATCTTGAGGGTTTTCACAGGCGTTGGTATTTTTTGAGTGTAAAAGTTAATCTTGATTAGAGATGTGCCAATCTTTACTGCTTTCCTGTAGTGTTGTTACACTTAGGCATTTCAGTTCACTTACAAATATATACTGTAACAGTATACTTTGTACAGATTTATTTAAAATTTATTTGAAAACTGAAATAAAGTAGGCAGAAAATAAAGATATTTATTTTTCATTTGACTATGTAAGAAGGTATCATTCTTTTGGTTTTAGTGCACTGGTGTACCAAGCCTCAGAACCACTGCTTTCTCCAGCTCATAGGATGCTTTTCCAGACTGTGGATACGTGTATGTGTACTGCTGTGTTGATAAGTAAATGCCAACGATGGAGTTCGTTGCTTTTATACATCCCAAAGAGAAGTTCTCCACCGTTCACTGTCTGGTTTCTGACCGAAAAGGCGTGTGTTTGTGAACAGTGCTCACGCCAGCTCTGCCATCCCACCCTCACATCAGCTCACACCAATGCCAGGATGGGAGGAGTTGCCTGCGTACCTTCCCCAAAACACCCCGGGCCGCAGTGGCATCGTCAGGGAGCAGTTCAAACCTGTGTCCTTTGGGCTTTGTGTAAAGCAAATGCAGAACAAGAAAAATCGAGATGTTAAATCCATTAGAAAACAAATTCCTTATTGTACAGTAGTATGGAGATCTCTAGTCAACCTGCCATTAATAATAGATTCTTATTTTTTGAATGATCTATTTAAAAGAACAGCAAGCATTGTATTTGCTAGTAAATCTGAAGTGTTTACATGGAATTACTAAATAAATTATTTGATCTAAGATGGCTCTTATCAGTGCTGATTTTTAATAATGGAAATTCGGTTTGGCAGCTGCTTTTTTAGTTCGTGCTGTTCTTTAAAATCTTCCAAAGCAGGTTTTGTTATTTTTTTCACTGCATCCTTGTGGTTCAGATTAGGTTCTGAGGAAGAGGAAAACCACGCCTCTCCCTGCAAGGCCTGTCAGGAGTGCTAGCTCACGTTTTCCAACCTCTTCCATGAGGCTTTCCCTTCACATCCCAAACAGCTGAGATAGAGCAGGATGCTCTGAGCCCAAAGCCCTGTGGTTCTCACCAGGTCTGGGGCCTGGAGACACACAGGGTGGGGGTTTTTTAGCAGAAAGCTTTGGGATAGAAGTAGAACATCCTCCTGTGAGGTAATGAGTTGTCACACTCGGTTCCAGTGCAGCTTGGTCCTGCTTCCTGCTGTTCCAAGGCTGCTGGATCATCCTGCTCAGGGCCTGTGGGTCTGCAGGCAGTCACCAGAGGATGGAGCAGATGAGAGTTTTGGATCATCAGCAAGGCCAAAGGCAAATTCAGGGGCTCTCAGCCCTTCCAAGCCCAGCTCTCTGACATGGGAGAGCTGGCTGTGCAGCCCCCAAAGCTCCCTGGAGCTCCAGGGCTGGAGGATGCTGCCCTGCCCTGGGGCTCCCACCCAGGGTGGAGGGGCTGCAGGT
Source organism: Muscicapa striata striata (assembly GCA_030060385.1). NCBI lineage: Eukaryota > Metazoa > Chordata > Aves > Passeriformes > Muscicapidae > Muscicapa > Muscicapa striata. Next base: position 4,021,637 of record JAREIS010000050.1, on the reverse strand, counting down.
GGAGAGCAGCAGGAAGGAGAGGCTGGATGCTCAAATCCCTGCAGCAGGAGCAGCAGAAGAGCAGGCAGGCGTTGCAAATGCTGAGTGTGGCCACACTGTGTCCCCCTCTAAGCGCCGCAGACGCTGCTTTTCTCCCCGGATTCAAACCTGGGCAAAATGAAACTATCAATAATGCACCTGTCCCTGCATTCCCCACTCCCAGGCTGGCACAGACGAGAGCTGAGTCACCCCATGTTTAATTCAAAGCTCTCAGCACCAGAGCCCTGGCTACAAACCCATCCAGTTATTGCATTATGCACTAGCTGAAATTTTTGTTGGACATGGATTTCACGCTTCGTGTTCAGGGCAGGATTCCCATCCCACTCCACTGGGCTGGGGAGGGATGAGGCCAGACCCTCCTCCATGTACAAGGACAGTGTGTCCCCCAGCCTTCCCCTGCCCCTTCCCTCTTCTCTTTCTCTCACTGGTTTGGAAAGGTTTGAGATACCCATCCCTGGGCCCTGCAGCACCACCCCAGCTTTCCCTGGGCCTTTCACTGCAGCAGCTCACCCATTAGACCACACGGTTTCCACTGGAAATTATTCTGCACTTGCTTACTCCTCTGAATAGCATATTTACACATATCTCCCATGGCTATGAGCAGGAATTTGCTTTCTGGTTTGGAGGCAATTGAGCACACTGATGAAATGGCTCCATTTTTCTGAGTAACATCTGGAAACTTAGCTGGGCCAGAGGCTTCTCCAAGCTGATACCCACTGGGCAATGGTTGGTGCTTGAGAAGAAGCAGAAAACAGCTGCCCTACACCTTGCCAAATGATGAAAGGCCCTTATTTTGGAAGAAAACACTTCCTCTTTAGCTTAATTTCCCACTCCAAACCCAACACTCTCTTTACAGCACACAGGAATGACCCTCAGCATTGATCCTGCTGCCTCTCATTTCTCCACTGCTCATTTTAATGCTTAAAGCAAAAACCAAACTGAAACATCAGACAAAAACTCTGGTCACAAAGTTTTGGGGTTAGTAATTGCTCAAATTTGTTTTCAGTGGATGGGGCAATGCTCCAGTAACTCAGATATGGAGCATCCTGACCTGGCCTTGCCTCACAGGATGGCTCCCAACCAAAGTAATTCCTTCCACACTGGTCTGGTTGGCATTGCAGAGAACCTGTGACTTTTCTGGGAATTGGCTGAAGTGGGTTATTCAAGATAAAAAGAAATGTCCCACGGTGGCATTCCTGACCTAGGGAAACAGAGAAGGTATTTTTGCTGCTTCCACCACTGCTGCTGACATGAAGAAGTGACTCAAAAGCCAACTGGTAGCTGCCCAATCCTTCCCAGTCCTGCCATGCAGGTGTTGGTAATAGAGACTGCTCTGGATTTCCAGGAATGCATATTTGCAATGAAGAGTCATAGACATGAACTTAATCCATCTCCTAAGAGCTTCCCTTTGAACCCAGCAGAGCATGGGAACTGTGAAAGGAATACTTGGATTATTTTGTCCTGCATTTATTTCTCCAAGACAGAGATGCTGAAAGTGGGGAAATTTATAACATACCTTACATTCAAGTTGGCCTGGGAATCAAAAGCTGAGGCAAGGCCAGAGGGTGATTTCTGCTGCCAGGCAAGGAGGAAGGCAGACTGACTCTTGGGTAGCCACTGCTCTGTACCCCCTGGGCAAGCTGGGACACAGATGGGGCCAGCTGCTCCAGAGCCTTCAGAGGCAGCTGCCTGTCCCCAGGCTGGGACTGCTGGGGAAACTCTCCAGGAGGAAGCCAAAGCCCAGTGCCAGGGGATGCCTGGAATAGCTTGACCCTGACAAGGATGAGCCATAAACACAGTGGGAAAGAGGAGAGCAGAACCCAGCTCAGCCCTACTGACCCTACAACAGGTGCTTGCTTCCCTGCATCTCCCTTCACTCTTCCTCCCAGAAGGGTCTCCCTGAGCCAGCCTGCATCCATCACAGCCAGTGCAAACATTTCCAGGACTGACCAGAAGGACTGAGTGTTAAAACTGGGAGCAGGAGATGCCCAAAGTGCCTCTCCCTGCCCTGCCATGTGAGAGGGACAGTAACAATGGCTGTTAAATGCAGCACACCTCAGAGCCCACAAGGATTCCCAGCTGGGGCTATTCATCTTGCTCATGGGATGAACCTGCAGTGTATCTCTCAGGAATGGTCATGGAAAAGCCCCTTGCCACACTTTGCATGCTGCACTGGCTGAGGGTGGAATGGCCTCCTGACCTTCACAAGGGCAGTCCATGGCCCAGTGTAGTGCTGGGCTCCCGTAGGCACAGGAGGATCTGCTCCACCACCAGCTGGTGATGCCCTCCCTCACTTTGCCAACCAGTGAATCTATCCCAAGATAATCCTATGCAGCTGAAAGATCCTGTTTCTCCCCCCCAAAAAATAACCTCTAGCAGCAATAGAGCAGTTCTGGCTGCCCCATACCTGGGAGTGTTCCAGGCCAGGTTGGATGGGGCTTGGAGCAACTTGGCCTAGAGGAAGGTGTCCCTGCCCAGGGCAGGAGGAGGAGCAAGATGGGTTTAAGGTTCCTTCCAAACCCAAACCATTCCATGAACAGCAGCAGCTTTCCCTCCAGCTGGTGGCTCCCCCCGACCTGTGAGGGCTTGCCCTGGCTCACAGCAAACACTGACACCCCCACAGACTTTGTGACCAGCACAGTGCTTTGACCAGAGGCTGCAATAAAGGGGTTTGCACCCAAAACTCCAGAGCCCAGACCTGTGCTGGAGGCACAGTACGAAGGGGCTGCAGACACCTCCCCACTGTGCTAAGCACTCTGAAAGTAACAGCATGTGCAGGATGAGCTGAGTCCCATGTGGAGAGCAGCAGGGATGGAGGGAATCCTTGTGCCCAGCTTTTTGATGGCTCCTGGCCCTGCTTCTCCTTCCAATAGCCCTTGGCACTAAATCCTCCTGATCTTGCATTTTCTGTCATGAATTTCCCTTCATTTTCAGCCTGCAGCTCAAGGATTTCTCAGCAAGCTGCTGCTTCTCTGTGATGGAATTAGTGACAGTGGGGACAGCAATAGTAATTATTCAGTAACCTAGAAATGACCTTTTGATTTTAAAAATCCATGGCTCTACTAAGAGCTAAATGTTCATGAACCTAAAGAAGCTCCTAAAGCACCAACATTTGGGCAATAGCAAAACACCTGGGAAAGGTGCTCAAGGAGGGAGAAGCCCCAGGAAGTGTTTCAGTGAGAGAAGGATCCAGTTTGGAGCCAGGACATGAACCCTTGAGCCCTGCTGGTGTCACAGCCTGTGTGGGCTCTGGTGACCCTACGCAAGTGCTGGGACACAAGGATCCCTGGCATGGCCTGTGCAGCCCCTGGCTGCAAGAGCAGCCCTTCCATGGCTTTTTGGGAAGAGGGAGGGATTACCCAGTCCATCCCCCAAAACAGCTGTGGGCACATGTCCTCTGGATATGGAACTGCTGGTGGCACCACCACTGCCCATTTGTCATTTACAGCCACCAGAGCCTCCTGCCTGTGTGTTGGCACAAAGCTGCCACCACCCCTGGTCCTGGCAGGAGATGCCACAAGGAACAGGTAGGACAGAGACCTCAACTCCCATGGTCTCTTGGTCTGCTTCCAGCCCACCAACTCCCAGTGCCACTGAACTGGGAGGGTGCTGGGCAGGGTGTCCTGAGCTGTGCTGGCCTTCACACAGACTCCCTAAAAAATTGTCTTCTGCCCTATTTTTGGCCATGATGGGTAGTGGGATGCCTGATGAGCTTCTTAGGAGATCTCACCTGCTACCCAAGCCCCTCTGGGGAGGGGGAGATGAATCCTGGACTAGGGAACTGGTGACCTGTGTGTCTCCCAGTTGTTCAGCCCCTACTGAAAGGGAAATCTCAGTGTGCCAGGGATGGGTCAGGAAGCCAGATGAAGGATAAATTTCTAATGCTCTTTTTCACTTCATACCACAAATGTGGGCTCCTGGGCCAGCCCACCCAGCTCACCTCAAAGCCTCAGCCCAGTCCTGCCAGGAACATGTGCAGGTCAGATGAGCAGAGTGGGCGGCTCCCAAACTCCCCTGCAGGTGGTTGGAAAAGGTGCAGCCTGAGCCCTGGTGATGGGCACACACACAGACACTGCCTGGGAACTGGGACCTGAGTGAGGGGACCCAGATCACCACTGCTGGATGTAGCTGGATGCACCTCTCAGCCTCTTCAGAAAGTTGTGCCTGAGAAGAGGAGGATGAGGAAGGCAGTGCAGTGCTGGGCCCCTCTAGTGTAGAGCTGGGTTGGGGCCCCTCTTCAGTCAGAACAGACCTGGCCTTTTTCACCTTCCAGTTGTACCTCTTGAGGTCTTTCTGCCCAGAAAGATCCTTGGCATAAAATGGGAATCAATGATCTAGAAAGATACAAACCATCTGTGGAGCAACGTCATGGCAGAGACCACTTCACATGTGTGAGCCTTCAACAGGCCTGCTCCTTGGGGAAAAGCACAGATAGCTGCAATTTTTTTAATGACACTGCTATTTTGAAATGAATAACTCATACAATAATAATAATAATTGCTTCCTGTGCATGCCCAGCACGTGGGTTTTGAGCTCAAGTAGAATATTAATAGTAATTAATTGCAGCCCCTCTGACAGCAGCCAGTGCCAGGAGGGGAAACCCACTGGTGTCAGCCCAGGGAGCAGCTCTGCTTCTGCCCTGGCTCTCCATACCTGTATTTCACCAGCCAAGCCTTTGCTCAGCACCTTTCCTTCACCTGAGAGGTGTCCAGGGCAATCCTGGGGCTCAGGGACTCCCCCTCCAGCCCATTTTCCCAGGGTGGAGCCATGTCCCAGTATCTGACAAAAAAGCTTGCCTAGAAAATGCTTCTCTGTCTATTCTAGAAAAGCTGATTTCCTGCTCAAAACAATGTGGTGATTCTCACCTAATGCAAGGAACATTTGGCTTAAACAGCTTTGAAATTAGTTTAAAAGCTGGTTTTCCACTCGATTTAGTAGGTCATTCTGAGCAAGGCATGTGCAAACCCAGCACTCCTAACCCAGCACAGGGTGCCCCAGGAAGATGTGGAGAGGAAAGGAAAGGTTTGGTTTGGGGGGTAAGAGGAGATGGAGGCCACTCAGGGCTTTGGCTCTCCCGAATATCAAAGAAGGGAAGAGATGAGCAGCAGGTCTTGCCTCCAACCCCTGACAGCCTGCAGGGTTCCCTGCCCTCACCTCCTGACCTTTGGCAGCTGGATTTGGCTCCCCCTAAGGTGCCTGTGTCTTTTCTGACTCTGCCCCCTTTCAGCTCTTCTTTAATCCTTTTCTTTTTTCTGCCTTTTAAATCTGTTTCTCCAATTTCAGCATCTCTAAAGGATGAGTGAAGCCAACTGCTGTGAGTTCTGCTGTCAAACAGCTATTTACTAAGCACCAAACCACACTGTTGTGAGTATTGAAAAATTACATATCAGAGCTTTTCAGGTCTCTAATCCAGCCAAGCACAAAGGATTTGGGGATTTCAGCAGTTCCTGGGCAGTCCTGAGCTCTTCTTCCAACCAGACATACAAAACCCTGAGTGCAAAGATACAACATCCAAATAAAAACATCACCACGCCTTCCCTGAGCCTGGTTTGCCAACCTCCTGACAGGAGTGGGATCTTCCTCTTGTTTCCCAGCTGCTTTTGGCTGGCACAGATGTTTCTTGTCTGTGCATGAAGATCACACCTGCTGTGAAGGCTTCAGCCCATCAAAATGACCCCAGCCCAAATGCAATGCATTTTAATTTTGCCCAGAGCTTCCACCTCTCCCTGACACATTGAATGGTTGTGAGATTAAATAAAATGCTCTTTTTTTTTTAAATAAATGCCAGAGAAAAGTACAAATCCATTTACAAGATTTATGTTTGGTGCAATCAGGCTCCAAGCCTCAGGAGGTGGAGGTGATAATACTTTCCTGTGCAGCCTATTAGATTAATCAGCTATAAAATATTGTGGGTTTAGTGGACAATTCTCTTAAGGGTTGCATTGGCATTCAAAAAAGCAGGTTCCTCTCCTAGAGGGTGGTGGGGCACTGAACAGGCTCTCCAGGGCAGTGGTCACAACCCCATGCCTGACAGGGTCCAAGGAGTTCTGGGACAACACTGTCAGGCACAGGGTGGCATTGTTGGTGTGTCCTGTGCAAGGCCAGGAGTTGGATTTGCTGATCCTTGTGGGTCCCTTCCAGCTCAGTCTGTTCTGATTCTATGATTTGTTGATGTACTATTTTCACAATTGTTTTTTACATCCTTGCTGGCTGAGGGTTGCTCTCTGTCTCTCCTGGGCTTGCTTCCAGGGAAGCAGGGCATCTCTCCCAGGAGTACCTTGTCACTCTCACTGCCACTCCAGCTCACTCTTCCAGAGGGTAGGACAGCTTTAAATGTTTCTGTCTGCTGAGACCTCTCTGGTACCAATTCCCAGCAGGGTTTAACACCCTGAGGACCTGCAGAGCCAGGAGCAGGGGCAGGCAGTGCCAGCCACTCTGTGCCCACCAGCCTTATAGCTTCAGCCCTCTGACAGGGCTTGGGATGGCTCAGGGGGCTGGGAAAGGGCAGGGCTGCCCCCAGTCCCATTCTGCTTGCAGTGGTCAAAGAGACCCCATAATATCAACATCTGATTCTGGGGAACAACCACAACTGCCTGGGCAGCACACCTGGAGCAAAGCAGGGAGCCCCCAGGAAAGCACCAGACACCCCCAAAATTGAAGCCCCTGTGGGCAGGTCCCCCAGGACAGAAGGTTGGAGCCCCAAATTCACCCTCTGGCTTCACTGCCCAGCCCAGTGGAGGTGCCTCAGCAGGAATGGGCCCAGCACACAGCGTGATGGGGCAAGGACAAGGCAGGGGAAAGCAGAGACAAGGCACTGTCAAAGAGACACTAATTAGTGCTAATTGCAAATAATCAGCTAAGAGCATGAGGGAGCCCAGTCCTGGCACAGGCAGGAGCCCTGGCTGGAGTGAGGAGGGCACGTGCCAGGCAGGTCATGATGAGAGAATCCCACAGATGGGGACCCCCTGCCTCCCCACACCATCCCTGCTCTTCCCATATCCCACCAGCCAGAAACTCCCACGCCCTGCAGCACACAGGGCTCCTCAGTCTGCTCTCCCATGTCCCCTGGAAGCAATTCCCAAAGACCGAGAGTTCATATTGCTCATCCTGGGAAACCCTGCTGCAAAGCCCTCTGGCTGCTCCAAAGGCAGGAGAATTAGCAGGAAGATGATCCCAGGAGATGCTAGGAGATGCCTCATCATAAAGCAAGCTTTGTCCCTGTGCTCCCACCACCCTGAGCTCACCCAGGTGAGATTCTCAGGGCACAGATTCTCCTGTGAGCCCTTGGGGCCCCTTTTCTCCCTGCAGGGTAAACCCATTTTCTCTAGGTATTTGCAGGAGTCACTAACATTACCAACACAGCCCAAGCTTTCTGATCTCTGCAGTCAGCTTTTCCTCCCTAGAGTCCACCCTCCTTCAGTTCTCCATCACCTACACCTGCAGCACCCCCAGCTTTCATTCCTTTGGCCCCAGGATCCTCATGAAGCCCTTTGAGCTCAGAGCAGATCTCCAAGCATGGCACTAAGACCTGCAGCCCTGGATAAGCCCCCACCTCCCACATCCTACCCTGAGCCCCAAGGTGCCTCTCTGAGACCTCCTGGGTCATGCACAGGGTGCTGTGGCTGGCTCTCAACACCAGGATGGAACTGGTTCTCCATCTTCATTACCTGGCTGTCCTCACACCTGCAGTCCATGGCTGTGTTCACTCCAGCAGGCTTTACTTGGCATCTACCCAAATCCTACACATTCCCTGCAAATTTTCCCAGAAGACACATAATGTTCCTATCTCTGCCCAGCTCTGGAATACAAAGCAGGGCACAGATGCACCAGGCGAGCAGCACAGCAGGTGCTGAGGCAGGATCTGCCAGGGCTGTGGCTCTTGTGTCAGCACTTGCCCTGAGGAGCAGCCAGGACACATGTGCGTGAGCAGCCCGCTCTGCCCTGCGGGCACACACGGGGCAGGGTCTGTGCTGCACTGCTCACCGCGCTGCGCCCGGCAGGGTGCACACCCCTTGGCAGACCCCTCTGAAAGGGGCTGAAAGAAGCGCTCAGTCCTCTGTGCCCTGCGAGTAAACTCCCATTCATGCATGACTTCTCAAATGCCTTTTGAGTGCTTTCCTTTGCTTTCTGTGCCAGCAATGACTCAGGCTTAGATGTGCATTGTCAGGCAATCCGGAGCTGGCGTCTAGCTAGGAAACACCATTTATTCAGCAAGAGCAATATTTAAGTGCCCTCTGGTGGTAACTCCCTGTGCCGTTGTTGGGATTTCCTCCTCTCCCTTCTGCCCGACATCCCCCTGGGGCAGCTGTGCCGGTGGCAGGCCAGTCCCTGCGCTGTCACTCGCACCGTTTCCCATCCATTCTGCAGCAGAGCCCTCGGCGTGTCCCTGATCCGCCCGTGCTGCAGCCGGGCCAGCCCGGAGCGGAGCGCCTGGCCCGGTTCGCTGCCGGCGCCCCGCCCTGCCCGGCCCCACCCGCAGCACAGCCCTGCTGGGGATGCTCGGGCACTCCCAGTCCCTGCCCTGCCCCACCAGCCTCTGCATTGCTGCCAATCTGAGTCAAAACTTGTGAGATCTCGGAGTGATTCAGTTCCCCTCTGCTGGATGAAAAGTGGTGGCCAGGCAGGAGAACGACCCCTAAAGCTGCTCCGCCAGCACGGAAGGGCTGCAGTGACAGTTCAGCCAAGGTACAAACCCCCAGAGGGGCCGCAGGAAAATGGTTTTGTAACACTGCTTTTCCTGAAACTCCTTCTGAAACTAACTGCTCTATTTAATTGCTATAAAATACCTTACGGTACTATTATATTTTCCTTAGAAAAAAGCGTCTTAGAAATACCTGTGCAGCAGCTTCAACTTCTGGGGGGGAGAAGGGGAATATGACAGAAAATATCTGCCATGCCCACAGCTGGATCAAAATCCAGGTTTTTTTCCTTGAGAGTGAAATAGGCATTTTAATGATGCCACTCAGCTCCCCTGGCACATCTACAGTGACTTCCACAAGAGGGGCAGAAAGAGGAAATGCAAAACAAAAGTGAGGCTGAACGGGAATATGCCCCCTGTCTGGGATCCTGCAGACCCTGGGCAGAGGTTGGAGGTGTGCTGGTGAATGGAGCAGGGCAGAGGGGCACAGTTGGGCTGCAGCCAAGCACAGAGACCCCCAGCCCCTTCACTCACCCCCACGAGTGGGCTGCACACGTTTGAACCCACAATCCAAGCCCCTGTGCACATCCCTCCCCTCCCATCCCAATCCCTACGGGAATTCCTCACCTCCCCAGCTCAGCCCTCTAGGTGGCAGTGGCCACCCAAGCCTCAGCTCAGGAGGGTGCAGAGCTGTCGCCTGTGTGTCACACATCACTGTGGGCTGGTTTCACAGCAAAAGGAGGGGTGACTCTTCCTGCCCACCTTGGCTCTGCCAGGAGCTTTCATTCTGCAGGAAAGAATTGGCTGCCTGAAAGCCTCATAAATTAGGGGCAGGGCTGACAATGCTCCATTTCTGTGTGCGCTGCTGCTGGCACTCAGATGAGATGCTCACATGAAATGTGTGTCTGTGTGTGAAGTACCAGCCCAGGACTGCAAAATAAAGTTGCCCAAAGCTGACCTCTAATTTGTCTTTCAGCCAGCTCAACAAACTCCCTGTGTCCCACAGGAGTAGCTCAGCTCACAGCAGTTTTTGTAAATTCAAAGGAGCTGTGTAGCTGTTTAAATATAGTCTAAAGCAGTTGTTTAAGTACTCAGCATTTCTTCTGGCTCATACAATAAATCAGCTTATTCTGCAAACTGTGCTGTTCTGACCTTGCTCTTTGCTCAGTCCTGGTGTTCACTGTCCAGGTGTCAGGCAGGTGATGGAGACAGGACACCCCTTGGTGTCCACGTGGTGAATGCTTACAGTGTGTGACAGAAGAAACACACTTTTGTGTCCTGGCTTAACACCAAAACCAGCAAATTGAGCAGCTCTGTGCCCCCTCCAGGGAAGGTTGGGAACCTCTGTAGGTTGTCTGTCCTTTACATGGACACTTGGCAGCACCTGTTTCAGCCCACCTTGTCCCACCTGCCCCAAAGCTCACCCTGGCATTTCTGTGCCATGTCACAGAATCACACATCTACAGACTGGGTGATTCTGGGTGCCTGGGTTGGCAGGGACCTTTGCAGGCCACCTGCCCTGACCCCACTCAACCATGAGAGCTCCTTGACCATGACTTTGTCCAGGTGGCTTTGGAATACCTCCAAGGATGGAGACTCCATCACTCTTTGAGGGATCCTCCAGTGTTTCCATTTGTGCCCATTGTCTCCTGTCACTGGGCACCACTGATGACAGCCTGGATCCTCCCTCTTTCCACCCTCCCTTCAGGTATTTATACACACAGGTAAGGTCCCCCTGAGCTCTCACTTCTCCAGGTTGGACAGTCCCAGCTCTCTCATGAGGCATGGTGCTGTCCCTCCACCCACTCTGTGGCTCTCTCCACTGGACTGTCTCCAGTTTCTCCAGTCTCTTTTTGTGCTGGGGAAAACCAGCACTGGGCACAGCACTCCAGGTGTGACTTTCCACATGGAGAATCAAACAGAGATGATTTTCTTGTTCTTCATGTGCCTGGAAATGACATCCAGGATTAGCTGTTCCCATTCCAGGGATGGAGGTGAGGCAGACCAGCCTGTAGGTCCCTGGATCCTCCTTCTTGCCCTTCTCAAAGACAGGAGTGACCTTTGGTTTCCTGCAGGCTTTGGGTACTTCTCCACCTTATCCAATGGGACTCTTACAACCAGACCTATGAAGAGGCTGAAGTCTGCTCTCACAAACTTCAGTGTTGTGCTCTTGCTTTTCACCCTCCTTCCCTTCAGGATTCTGAAGTTCTACAGTCCCTGTCTCACTCCTCACCTTCAGGATGAGGCACCTGACACTGCAGTCTCCAGCAGTACCCAGCAGCCAGACAGGGTGCTTTTATCCCAAGCCTGTCTAACCAGCTGCAGACCCTTTGTGTTTTCACCTCCCAAAGCCAAATGGGAGCTACTCCCAGAATCTCACCAGTGCTGACCAGGACTGAGCTCTTCCCTTGTGCCAATGAAGCTGAAGAGACCAAGCACCTTTGCCTTGCCCCCCAAGAAGCCAGGCTATAACCAGGGATCAGGTCTCACTCCTGGGAGTCCCGGGACAGACAGGGCTAATAACATCTTGGACTGGCTGTGTGGCTGCTCAGGAGCATGGGGGCACAGGAAAGTGGCTCATGGGCTGTTGGTTCCCTCTTAGTGTGGTGTCCTGTCACTTTGGGGACAGTGACAGTGCAGGAGAGCAGTCACAGCAGCAGGCAGGGCTCTGCTTCCCAACAGCAGCAGCAGTATGTCTGGTCTCCACCTTGGAACACCTCTGTGTTCAATTAAAGTAATTAAAAACATGGCAATCCAAGCAGATGAGGGCTGTCCAGAGCCCACAGGTGAGAGCCAGCCTGGAGAGGGTGGGGACCAGCTCTCCCCTGCCTTGGTGCTGGGCTGGGTGGCACAGCTGTGTCTCTGCACTGGGGTGAAGGTGATGACTGGGATCCCCTAGGCTCTGGTTTTGTAGTTTCTTGTGCAGTTGCTGAGCTTGGGGTGAAGCCAAGCCTGATGGATGCACACAGAGCCCCTGTGCAGAGCCAGGCTGAGCCCCAGGAGCTGCTGGCCTTTCCTCCTGGAGCTGGAGCAGCTGGAAAAGAGGGAACAGAAGGCAGAAGTGCTGCTGGCACCATTGGACTCGAGGGCTGTGGTCAGCCCCTCCCCAGGACTCCTGACACCTGATGCTGGTGCAAAGCCACAAAGATTATATCAGTGCCCATTCCCACTGGAGCTTCTTTGCTCAGTGCGTTACACTCCTGCTCACTGCAGAGCAGTCTGTACCTTTCAGACAAAAAACAAAATAAAGCTATTGGGAGACAAAATATTGACTTTTGCTTTCCAGGACTCCAGCAATCCAAGGGTGATGCATCTTCCTTGTCTGCTGCACTCTGCTGAGAGATTTTCTCCAGCAAGTTCTGCAAGCTGAGGAGGGGACACCTGTGGGACCCCTGTCACTCCCAGGGCCTCCTTCCCTCTGTGCTTTTTCTGCCCAGACTACCTGCATCACCTTGGGCTCCTTGCCAGGGCACAACTCCACTGTCCCACATCCCTGGGGTTTGCTGTGGTTTCCTCTGCTCACCCCACAGCCCCTCCCAAAGCATCTATGCTGTCCCTGTGAAGATTAAAGCTGTTTTTTCTCCCTCCCTTCACTGTTAAACTGTTTTACATCAGCTACCACTTCCTCCAGCTCCATGTGTTTTTTGACATGGAGTAATGTCTCATGAACAACTCCAAGGAACCATTGTAATTCCAGAGAAATGCAATGCTCCTGGAAAGGAGCTTGTAAACCCACTGTTATTTTCTTTCCTAATTGCAATTTCAGTGACTCATCCCTGGTGCCACACTGCAGTGCGCAGCCATTGTGTGGATTTTTATCCAATCTTGAGCAGTCACAATTCACTGCTCAAGTTTTCAGGCCACCCAAGCCATTAGGAAAATAAATGTAAAATAAAAACCTGCTGGTACAGTTGGCTGGTGGAGCAGCACAGCCCCTTGGGACAGCAGCAGAAGAGAAAGGCATTCAGTGCTCTCCAAAGCTGCTGTGGCTGAGTGGCTGAGCTAGCATGAGCTGCTGCCTGAACGTGTATTCTCTGAACAAGAGCTGATTCTCCCCTTTCCCCTTTCCTATCCCTTTCCTCTCCCCAGCTCTAGCACAGCTCCTTTCCTCAGCCCTGTCTATAGGCTCTATCTCAAGCCTATTCCTTCCCTTTCTCACCTCCCCTTCCCCTTTTCGTCCCCATCCTGATCCACTCCCCACCTTTATCTCATCCCTTTTGTTATCCCATCTAACCCCACTCACTCCCCATCCTTTTCATCCCCATCCCATTCCCATCCCATTCCACTCTTTTCACATCTTCCTCCCTATCCCTAACCCCATCCCATACCCATTCTGTTCCTCTCTCATCCCCATTCCCTCCCATCTGCTCCTGTTTGTAGAGAGTCCCCAAAGCCTTGCCCAGGCTCCCCACAACCACCCACTCTGGAGGGGAGAGGTTTCTGGGCACATCTGGGAGGATGATAGCACTGGGCAGCTCCTGCAGGAGAGGAGGGGTGTCCTGGCACATGGACCAGAGCTCAATCCTTGTGTCTGTCAGAGGAGACAAAGGCTTCCCTGGCAGCTCTTGGCCCTGGCCCTGCTCAGGCTGTTCAAGATCCCACTGCCCTGTTTGTACAAGGATCCACAATCCTGGTTTTGCTAGGGCCATTCCCCACCCTTTTTCCCTTTCTCCCAGCTGAGGTAGAAAGATGCTGACTTTGGTCATGAGTTTGGCAGGGCAGCACTGGGACCCATGGCCAAGCTCAATTCCAGAGCACCAAAACCTTTTGTCAGCCAGCACAACATCCAGGGAAGAGCTGACTGTGTTTGCCATCGTGGCAGGCTCTGCCATCAGGTCCTGTGAGATGCTGAGCATGGCTAAAGCCTCCTTGCTGAGCAGATTGGACTCCTCTGGGCTCCCAGAGTCAGGCAGCAGGGTCTAGGGGGGGCTGGGGCAGCTGGAGAGGAGCCTCCAGTGTCCTGCTGTTCATGTCTGAAGCCCACCCAGACTGTTGGCCATGGCACAAAGTCACCAAGAAGACAATTGTGCAGCTCAGGTCCTCATCAGGTTCAGCAGCATTTGGAATAAAGTTGAGCTGAGGCCTCATTGTCACCTTCCAGTACTTAAAGGGGCTGCTTAAAAAAAAAAAGGAGAGTGTCTTTTTGCATAGGCACAGAGTGATGGGACATGGGGGAATGGTTTTAGACTAAGAGAGAAGATATTTAGATTAGATACTGGGAAAAAATTCTCCTCTGTGAGGATGGGGAGGCCCAGAGAAGCTGTGGCTGTCCGATCCCTGGAAGTGTTCAAGGTCACACTGGACAGGGCTTGGAGCAGCCTGATCTAGTGGAAGGTGTTCCTGCCATGGCAGGGGAGTGGAACAAGATGAGCTTTAATTTTACTTCCAATCCAAACTGTTCCATGATTCTGTGATCCCATTTCAGTGACACATTCTCTGACTTTGCCACAGAGTGGGCTGGAAAGGAGAGATTGGAGCCTATGTAACCAAGCTGGCAAACTGTACCAGTGTCTCTGAAACAGCACAAAGGGGAGTAAAGGGGCTTCCTGAGCCAGCCTGGGCAGCGTAGCCAAAACTGGGCTTACAGGACCTGGCCACAGGCTCAGCAGCCCTCCTGCTGCAGTGGTGTAGGGGCAGCCACAGCTGGCTTTGCTCCTGGGGCTGAGGGATGGGAGCAGAGTGCTCGCTGGAGCTCACCTGGCACAGCACTGCACAGCCACAAACCCTCCCTGCTGCCTCCCTGCTGCTGGCACCCTGGGGACCTGCAGCACCAAAGGGGAGCTGAGGGGTGGATTTGGAGCAGGGCAGGTGGAGAAGAGGGAGCCCTGCCCCACCAAAGGCTCCAGAAGATCTGTGAGCAGAGCAGCTGCAGTAGAGCTGTGAGCAGAGCAGCCCCAGCACGGCAGGACGGGCTGCAGGAGCCACCCAGGTCCCCCCGAATATTCATAGCTGTGTCATTAGAGGGTGCCAGTGCATTGCTGCAGAGCTGGCCTGTCCCCTTACCTGTCCCAGCAGGGACACAGGGGTCCTGTGGCTGTGGGATGCTATCAGGATTGCACATCCAAATTCCTTCTTGGGAAGTTTAAACTCCAGAGCCTGCCCAGCTGTGGAGCCACAGGACTGGAGCAGCAGATGAAAAGCTCAGCTGCTACTTAGAGTGATTTCAGCCTTCACTTCCTTCTCTCCACCACCTTTCTGTGCCTGTGTCTTAAGCAGCAGGAGGTTTTTCTGAGCTGTGTGGCAACATGGCAGCAATGCTGTTCCCACCAGAAAAGGGGAATTCAAGCACAGAAGCTGCTGTGCAAATCCCTCCAGCACAGACAAGGCTGGAATGACCAGGGTCCTGCTGCTGGAGGTGGAAAGCCAGTGCTGGAGACAAACCTAAGCACCTACAAAGACAGAGATGGGCTTGTCCTGAGCCCTCAAGCTGCTAAATTGCTGCTGAGGCAATAAGGTCAGTCTGCAGCAGTGGGGGCTGGCTGGGAGGGGCTGGCACAGCCCTTGATCACAAGGAGCAATTCCTACATGCTGTCCCATGGGATGTACAGCTCAGGAATGGGATTCACAAGGGCAAGGAAAGGGCCCTGCCAGTGGCCAGGGTACAATTAGACAAGGATCTGATTTCAGCAGGTCCTGGGGCTCAGGGCTGGCTGTGGGGCAGTGCCAGAGAAGGGCTGGAGGAGGATCATGTGGGTGTCCTGTGGAGTTTGGGGTTGCTTGAGTCCAAATCCCTCAATTAGTAACACAGTGAGCTTCCAACATCAGTCACAGGGCTTGAGGCACCTCACTCATGCAATTGAGAGCCCTTGGACAGAGGAGGACTGTTCTCCAGGTATGGGCCATGCCCAGCTCTTCCAGGACCAGGGCCAAAACCCAGGATCATTCCAGCAAAACCCCAAACAAAATTAAGGTCTGATGAGAGCTGTTGTTGAACATCCTCATATCACCCCTTGCAGCACTGGGGGTGTCCCAGGGAAGCCCCAGCTCAGGATTTCCTCTGAGCAGTGGGGCTTTGGGTAATTGTTCCTTTCCTTTCCTGCCCATTGGCTCCCAGTGTGGGCCATCCCAGACAGATGAATTTGGGGGAGGGAGATATTTCTGTCTTGTGTGGCACTGCTCTAAGGCTTAATTATTTAAGATCTTGCAAAACACTTGGCATTCTTGGGATAAAATGCTTTGTAGGAAGCACAAGGCACTGTTATGAAAGCATTAATGTTTTTGCCTTCTCTCGAATGCTTTTCAATCTGTTTTGTGGGAGCCAAGGGCTCCTGGGTACCACAGGACACCTGCAGCTATCTGCTCTAAAGGATCCTAGAATCACAGAATGGTTTGGGTTGGAAGGGACCTTGAAGATCATGCAGTTCCAGCCCTCTGCCATGGGCAGGGACACCTTCCACTATCCCAGGTTGCTCCAAGCCCCATCCAACCTGGCCTTGCACACTTCCAAGGATCCAGGGGCAGCCACAGCTTCTCTAGGCACCCTGTGCCAGGGCATGATCACCCTCACAGCAAAGAATTTTTTCCTAATATCTAATCTGAACCTAATCTCTTTGAATCTGAACCCACTCCCCCTTGTCTTGTCACTGCATGCTCTTGTAAATAGTCTTCCCCCATCATTCCTGTAAGGCTGGTGATTTGCCTGCTGGCAGCAGAAAACTCCAAACACTGAAATCCAATTCCCTCTGTGCGAGCTCATCTGTCCCCCTTCCCATCCATCATGCAGGTAAAACCCCTGCTGAAGGCTCATCCTGCACCACCCCCCCTCCCCTGCCCTGCCTGTGGAGCACTGCATACACATGGAGATGTGCCATCCTCCACGCACATCCCATTCTGCACTGGCCACCCAGGCCACCCCAAATGGAATATGGAACTGGAATATGGGATATGGGATATGGGATATGGGATATGGGATATGGGATATGGGATATGGGATATGGAATTGGAATATGGGATATGGGATATGGGATATGGGATATGGGATATAAGATATAAGATATGGGATATGGGATATGGGATATGGGATATGGGATATGGGATATGGGATATGGGATTGGAATGTGGGATATGGGATATGGGATATAAGATATGGAATATGGAATATGGGATATGGGATATGGGATATGGGATATGGGAATTGGAATATGGGATATGGGATATGGGATATGGGATATGGGATATGGAATATGGGATATGGGATGTGGGATGTGGGATGTGGGATGTGGGATGTGGGATGTGGGATGTGGGATGTGGGATGTGGGATATGGAATTGGAATATGGGATATAGGATATGGAATATGGGATATGGGATATGGGATATGGAATTGGAATATGGGATATGGAATATCCCTTTGGTCAGCTGGGATCACCTGTGCAGCCTGTGTGTCCTCCCCACCTCCACCACAAACCAAACTTCCTTGGCAGCAAGGCAGTATGAGAAGCAGAAAAGACCTTGGCTCTGTGCAAGCTCTGCTCAGCAATAACAAAAACATCTCTGTATTATCAGCCCTGTGTTCAGCACAAATACAAAATGCAGCACACAGCAGCCACTGGGAAGAAAATTACTCTACTCCAGCCAAACCCAGCATACTCCACCTCATATTCCATGCCATTTACACCATTCCAGGTCTCACACTATTCAGTACAACTTCAATACCCACCCATTCAATACCCCCTTCCCATTCTTCAACATAACACACAGATATCATTCCCTTAGTCTACGGGCCACTCTGGAAAATGTTTATAAAGCATTAAAAAATGCCTGTTAAATTAATTTAGTCCATGGCTTTGAGCTCCGTCCATTCTGGTGGTCACTCAGGACAGCAGAGGTGCTGGGTGAGGGGAGCCATTTGGCACCAAAGGCAGCCCAGGTGAGGTCACTGCTGCCTTGGAACAGCTTCTTGGGAGGCTTCTCCTGTTTTTGGGTTGAATGGTGCCTTTCATAGTAACTCCTGAAACATACAACTCAAATAATGGCTTACAACAGTTTACAGATCCATTGCAATCTCCATCCCTGGTCCTTTTGGGATTTAATTGCACTGAACTCCTGCCTCTGTCCCCAGCCTGGCCTCACCAAGGGGCTCCTGCCAGAGTCCCCACGAGTGTGGTCACACCCCAGTTCTGCACAGGCAGCAGGACACAGCTGCCCCACCATGGGCTGCTCCAGGGGCTGCAGGGAATCTTTGCTGCCCCTGCTCCAGCCTGGGGTCCAATCCCTGGAGACAGCTCTCCCTGGATTTCTCCATCTTCAATCCTTCCCATGGGCTGCAGCTCCTCACCAACTGCTCCAGCTTGGATCTGGGGTCACAGGTTCTGCAGCAAACTGCTCCAGCACAGGCCCCACAGGGGCCATTCTCCTCCAGGCATCCCCCTGCTATGGCATGGGCTCCTCCACAGCCTGCAGGTGGATCTGTGCTCCTTGGTGCTCCCAGGTTCAGACTGGAGCTCCAGCCTGGGCAGCACAGACACAGCAGCACTGCCTTGGCCACCTGCCAGCCCAGGCCCATGGCCATGGCTGTTATCAGTGTTCCCAGGCATGATCCAGGGAGGTGATAAGCACCAGAGTAGCAGTGAAAGCAAAACAGCCACCAAAAAGCACTAGACTCTAACATACAGTCAGGGAACTGACCCCCATGGCAAGCACAGGAGCCTGCTCAGTGCCAGCTAAACAGCACTAAGAGCTACAAATTCAGTGGAGCACATCCCAATTCTACCAGCCACACTGGAGTGCAAGGAGCATCCGTGGATTTGAGATACATCCCAGGCCTCTCTTAGCCTGGAGGAGGAGGAGAGGAGGAGAGCAATGGCTCCAGCTCCCCCTGCACACATAAGGGGGTCTTTGAGCCTTGGATCTTGCCAGGTGATCTCTTTCTAATCATGCTCAGCCTGGCTCTTGACGAAGTTCTGTTTCCCCATACCCAAATATAACAGTCTTCCTACCTTATCTACCAGCATAAATCTTTACTGAGTGGGAGTGAGAGATAAGGATGAACAGCAGAGATCAAAGGACGCTGAGTGTTATGAAGAGCAGAAACCCAAACCTTCAGAATGAGCCAGCACCAAAGCCCTGGGACTTTTGAGCAGAAAAGCAGATCAGCTTCAGGACCATCCTGCACAGGAGCTTCCCAGCCCTGTGAAGAGGGGAGGGCTCCAGTAACACTCCATTTCACCTGCAGACAGCACAGCTGAGACCAGGAGCACTTGGAGAGTTTTGTAAGTCAGTGGGAGGCACAGCAGAGCCCATCCTAAGGAGGGAAAAACAGCCACCACTTCTCTCTCACAGAGCCAGTTTTCAGAGTGCAGGGCTCAGGTTCACCCAGATGAGCTTGGACAGATGCAAAGGGACATTGAATCTGTTCAACAGTTCTGTGCCACAGATCACTGCAGATCTGAACTTTCAAACCATGAATTTTGATCAAATAAGTCAGGAAAATTTCCCAGTAGTGAAGGTGATAGGTGAGAAAGACCTTTGTCCCAGGCAGGGCTTGGGATTTCAGCACAGAGAGTGCAGATCCAGGGATTTTATCCTCCCGGGCAGCATTTTCCTTTTGAGGCGTTACATTGATCCTGGATCTGCTCACAAGGTCCTAAACAGTGTTTTTGTGGAGGCACTGGCACATAGTAAGAAGGAAGGCACAGGCTGGTGGGAGTCTGGGGGTGGGGCAGGACCTCTTCAGCTGGCACTGTCACAAAGGCAAGGACAGGGACATCTCTTCTCTGATCCCTTCTGCCCTGCAGACACCTCCACCAAAGCCAATCACCAACAAAGCCAACCCTGCCTGCAACCTGTAGTCGCACAGAACCCTTTTGCAAAAACATTGGGGTGTTTCACAAGGCTTTTGAAACGGGCTTTACCAAATTAGTGTGTGGAAAGAGGTGTGAAACCAACAGGAATGGGGGCAGTCACTGCAATGGCCTTGCACTCTGCTGCTCCTGTTCACCTGATCTCCACAGCCTGTTGTGCTGTCTAGGTCCAGCTCCTGCCCTCGTCCTTGGCAAGGTCAACTCCTTCCCTCTGGCTGGTGTTGTTCAGGCAATCAGAAAGAAAAAAAGTAAACAACAAGGACAAAAGCTTTGATTATAGAGCCGCTGAGTTTGCCAGGCACGGGGAGGGCTGGGGGGAGATAAACGTTGCTAAACCAGAGTTTCCAGGCAGCACAGGCTTCCCAGCAAACAGCATTCACACCTCCCTTCCCACATCTGCTAATAACAGTGGGTCATGTCAGGGAACAGGAAAAAGGAAAGGGAAAACATACTAGTAGAAATGCAAAGGGTGCAAAACCTGGTCTGTTCTCCACCATCTCAGACACCACTTTCAAACAACTCCATTCCTGTGTCTCAGGAGTTCCCTGCCCTCCTCTGCAGCCACACCACACATGGCAGTGCAGCCTGCGTGGGAGCTCGTGTGAACCCATCAGCTGAACATGTGTAACACCTCCAGGCTTCTCCCACACCTCTCAGGTGGTTTCTGGTGATGTGCTAACACACCTGATGGAAGCTGGGTGAATGTACCTTCCACAGGTCCTTGCTCAGTGTCCTGCCTCTCCTTTTTCCATGGGAGAGGGGCTTGTCTTCTCTTTGTAGGAGCTAAACCCTAATTTGTTGCATGGCATTCCCTTACCAGCCTTGTTCCCAGTAAAGACAGCTGCACCTAGAAATTAGTGTATAACTTCTGCTGGACCAGTCATAAGAACCATAAAGCCTGGCCTGCATCAGTATGTAAAGTATGTGCAAACTGCTCATAAGGATATGTAAGCATCAAGTGTCATTTGAAGATTTTAATGAAGCCAAGCAATGTTTTTCAAGCTGCTTTCCCAGTTAATGTTTAACAGGACAACAGTGTGTGCCCAGTGGCACTGGAGTCAAGAACCAGGACAAGTTCAGTGTTGCTTAGCAGAACAATTTACATTGCTTCTGCTGTGAGGTCCTGGCTGGGCAGTGTCATTTCAAAAGGCACATGGAAATGAAACTGTAGGATGAGAAAACTGAGTGGGATGGAATTGTCTGCAGCTCCAGGGCAGTGGAGCAGCAGCCCCAGCTCGTGCCCATGTGTGCAGAGCCTTCCCCTGCCCCCTCCATGCCAACCCTCCTCTTCCTCACACCTTTCACATGAGCCACATGGATCCCCTGGTGTACCAAAAAAATGATACAGAGTCTTTTTTTAGTTGGTTGGTTGCTTGCTTGGTCACTTAGGTTTTTTTCGCATTCTGTGGAGGCTCTGCCAGATGTTGGGGTGCTGCAGCATGCCCAGAGAAGGGAATGGAGCTGGGGAAGGGTCTGAAGCACAGGTCTGATGGGGAGCAGCTGAGGGAGCTCGGGGGGCTCAGCCTGGACAAAAAGAAGCTCAGGGGAGACCTTCTCCCACTCTGAAAGGAGATTGTAGCAGAGTGGGAGTTTGCCTCTTCTCCCAGGCAACAAGTGACAGGATGAGAGGGGATGGTTTCAAGTTGCACCAGAGGAGGTTTAGGCTGGATATTGAGGAAAATTTCTTCATCAGAAGGGTGTTCAGGCATTGGAACAGGCTGCCCACAGCAGATGGGGTCACCATCCTTAGAGAGGTTTAACAGATGTGTAGATGTGGCACTTGGGGACATGGTGTGATGGTGGCCTTGGCAGTGCTGGAGGAATGGTTGAATTCAGTGATCTCAGAGGTTTTTCCAGCTTTAACTGATTCTGTTATTCAGTGTGAGGAGGGCAGCATGGCTGGGGCAGACAAGGCTGGGGAATGATGGTGCTTCACTGCCTGCATCCAGGGAATTGCAGCCTCTTCTTGGTGCCCTGGAAGGGCTCTCAAGTGTCTCCCACACCTCTCAGCAGCCCACAGGTTTCATTTGGGATATACTTCAGGCACTGGCTGAGCTCTTCAGACAGAGCAGGGTAGCTGTGTATCCTCTTTTTCCCTTGCCCAAGAATATAGCATGTCATGTAACTAATTTAAATATTTTCTTCCTGGTTGAGCCTCATTAGGGACCCAGCATTAAGCTGACCTGATTAGATCTACTAATCGATGATGGGGAAAAAGAAGCTGGTTTCAGCACGCACGGCAGCACAGGAGCAGGATCATGCTGCTCCACGCCCTGGGGACCACCACTGTCCCCAGGCACATTCCCACCACTGTCCCCAAGCCCACCTCACCTCCCCGGGCACAGCGTCACTCCACAGGTGGCCACTGCTGTCCCCTCGCCTCTGGCCACCACCGTGAGTCACAGTCATGTGCCAGGGGCAGGGATGGTGACTGAACACTCCAACCTGTGTCCTTGACCTGTTTTATCTGGGCAAACCCGTAATTGCTTTCCCAGGCTCTGTGCCTGGACCTTCTCCTGCGCACGTGTCCCGTTATCAGCAGAAGGCGACAGCGCCCGTGCAAAGGTCCCGGTCACCAGCCAGCGTCCCGTCCAGCCCCCGCAGGGAAGGGCAGCGACAGCGTGGGTGTCGGGGGCTGTGGGGCCCAGCCCAGCCCAGCCCAGCCCCTGCCATGCCCGGGGGTCCCTGGTGGGGCCAAGGCTCCCCACTGCTCCTGGCCCCGGTCCCCAGCAGGCTGAGGCTGCGCCCCGAGCCCCCCGTGCCCACCCTGACCCCGCTGTCCTTCCTTGGTTTAACCCTGCCCGGCCCCGGTCAGCGGCACTGACGGGACCCCCCTCCCCAGGGCACGGCCGGGAGCCTCCGGGGCTTTTCCAGCTTCAGCTCCTCAGACCCCGCTGGGAACAGCAGGGACAGGGACAGGGACAGGGACAATGGCAGCAGCTGGGTCAGGGACAGGAGCACGAATGGAGGCAGGGACAGGGACAGGGACAGGGACAGGGACAGGGACAGGGACAGGGACAGGGGTAGTGGCAGCAGCTGGGTCAGGGACAGGAGCACGAATGGAGGCAGGGACAGGGACAGGGCACAGACAGAGACAAGGCAGTAGCTGTGACAGGGACGCGGCAGGGAGAGGTGCAGGGACAGAGACAAGGACAGAGGCAATAGCTGCGACAGGGACAGAGACAAGAGCAGTAGCTGGGACAGGGACAAGGACAGGGACAGGGGCAGAAACTGGGACAGGGCCACGGTCCGCCCTGCTCGCGCCCTCCGGCCACGCCCCCTCATGGCCACGCCCATTTTTGGGGCAGGGCCTAACAGTGACGTATACGCCCCGCTTGGAGTGGGCGTGGCCTGTGTCCCCCGTGACGTCACCGTCCGCGGGGTGCGCAGCAGGTGCGGTTGGCGGCGCGAGACGCGCAGGGCGCAGGTACCGGGGCTTCGTGAGGGGCCGGGGGTCTGGCCTGGCCTGGCTCGGCCTGGCTCGGCTCGGCTCGGCTCGGCTCGGCTCGGCTCGGCTCGGCGCGGGTGGGGAGAGCGGGGTCGCGCAGGGCTGATGAGGACGAGGAGAAGGAGGATGAGGAGGAAGGCTCCCCGGGTGAAGGGCCGGAGCCGTCCCGTCCCTGGGAGCCCGCCCTGGACACAGCGCTGTGGAGGGGTGGGGGCAGGACGGGCCCAGCGAGCCCCCTCAGCCCGGGGGTCCCGCCCAGCCTGGCAGCGCCGGCCATGCGGGTTTCGTCCCAGAGGTGCCCGGAACAGTTCCAGGCTGGCGGGGCTGCGGCTCCCAGCGCTGCCCGGGACGCGGGGCTGCCCGGCTGGGGCTGTGCGGGAGCCGAGCGCGGGTGGTAGCGGTGCTGGGCTTGTTTCGTGTACAGCAAGAGCCATGGCAGCACTCGGAGTAGACATAATAGCGCTGCATCCTGTGTTTAAAAGCCGTTGTGGTTGTCCTGGATTTATGTTTTCTGTTCCTGTAGCTGAAGATGCCTTATTTGGCTAATTAAATGTCATGGTGAAATAGGAGAATGAGGGAAAGAGAGCACTCGTCTCCTGTCCTCTGCTGCATGGATCTGCCGCCTCTTCTGATGGCAGTGGGCAGCCCCTCTCTGTCCAGGCTAGTGCCAAGATCTGCCCCACTCATCCCAGGTTCCTGTCTAGCTTTATCTGAAAGGAAAAAAACAGATGCTTTTTGCTTTTGATACCTCGTGTGTGAACAACCTGGTTGTAAATAGGGTAAGTCTGGGTAAGGTAGTGAGTGTGGGTGAGTTATAATGACTCTGCTGAGCAGCTGCCTTCTCCTTGTGCTGTGTAAATACAGTGGTAGGATACAGGGTGTGGGAAGTGCTGCTGTGCTAGCAATGGGGAATTTCTCATGACTTGCTTAAATAATAAGTAACTCTTCCTAGAAAATTTTGATGATGATAATAATAATATTACTATATCAGGTAGACTGAGGAGGAGGCTGAAAATGCTGAGACTTTATACGTTTTTCTGATTGTATTTCAGTGCTTTTTGGGGACAGTCAGGGATTAATGTGCGTGTTAGATAATAATCTTCCATTGCGCAGAATAGTGATTTTACCAAGCACAGGAACTTCTGCAGCACAAAGTCTTTACCGCTCTGCCCCTTATTCATGTGCTATAAAGGCCATCTTTGTTAAATACTGATTTGTCATTCCCCGAATGGTGTGAGAGCTGTAACTGATAATCTGCAGAGGCTGGTGGGTGTCCTTGCAGCAGAGGTCGGAGAGGAGACTGTCCTGTGAAGGAGTGGCTCTGACATGGGTGGGGGCTCTGTGTGTGCTGAGCTGACCCTGCGAGGCAGTGCCCTGGTGTCAGTCAGAGCAGAGGGCTCTGCTATTGTGCTGCCCTGTGTCCCCCCAGGTCCACGTTACACTTAAAATTGGCAGTGCCCAGAAAACCAGAGGTGTTCAGTGAGTGTAAGCAGAGATGTTCCTGTTCACAGCATTGGACTGGGATGACAGAGAAGTGTCTGGAGGGCTTGTGTGCCATAAACAGAGGAGCTACCTGTGGTCAGGGGAGTTCTGTGCAGGATCAGATGAATATGTTACCTGGTTATTGTTGCTACAAGGGCAGAGCAAGCTTGTGTAACTCTGGATTTTCAAGAAACAGGTCTGCATTTCTCCTGTCCCCTGTTTGTGATCTCCCTGTGGCATGGCTGGAAGCTTATTGGGGTCCCTGAAAACTTCTCGTGGGAGCTGGAGCTTTGAATGAGCAGCTTTACTCATTCTCTGCTGTCAGTATTGATATTTTCTACTCTCTGGGTTGCATATCCTGCCTTTCTCAACTTCCTGCTGCTGACCTCAAACCCAATGGCTCATTGAGCAGAAAATAGCACCGTCATTTCTGGGAATAGGGAAAGATAGGAAGGAGCCCAAGTCATTCAAGTTAGTATTGCCAGGCCTGGCATCCTGCCGGGCAGGCAGCCTGGGAGCCTCCAAGGCTGCCTCCCCAGGATTTGGGGTGAAGTGCTTGGCCTCACACCCCTGCTGAGGGGCTGGCAAATGCTGGGCTACCCTCACAGCTGTACCCTGGGAGCTCTTCCCAGCTGGGATCTCCTCGGGTGGAAGTGCCATCACCCTGCTGTCCTGGGAGGGAGCAGTGCTGTGCTCCAGTGCCTGCCTACAGCTGGCTGGGATTGCAGAGGGCTTTGGGGAATGGATCTCTTTGGAAGCATCTGGGCTGCTGTGTTCCTTATGCCAGGCAACACCACTGCTGGACAAAAGCTGCTGTTTCTGTCAGTAAAATATCGGAGATATTTCCATGCTAGGATTATAATGTACTCCTGAGGTATTATTTGGTCTTGCCAGCTATTGAGGGCAGTGTCCTGATTTGTGGAAGTTTTTCAGTTCCTGACAGGGTAAGGCAAAGGCTTTCTTGGTTTGGTGACCACTGGGAGAATCTGGGAATAGCCTGACATTAAAGCAGACATTAAAGAGGATTCTTGCATATGCCCTACAGGCAAAGTAAAGCATCGTCTTAGAGCCACATGAAAGATATGGAAAAGCAGAAAAAGTGAGAAAACATGGAGAGGCAGAAAAATCTCAGTCTCATTCCCTTTTCCAGCCTATCATGGAAATCTTTCTGAGTAATGAGATCCCAGCTGCAGAAAATGCCTGTATTTCTATCTTCACACAGCAACAAACCATGCCTTGGGAGCTGTGCTGCTGCCAGTGAGCTTCTGCTTGAGGTGCTAGAAAATCATCATGTGCTCTGGGTAGTATCTTCCACTTAATCCACCGGTGTTTCAGAGTTGGGGAAGTTATCCTAAAAGACTGCTGCTGTTCCATGGCTGGAATGCTGCCAGAAACACCATCTGAATAACATACAAATATATTATCTCTGCTTATTAATTTTCTCTACCAGTCATACTATTTGCTTCACATTCTCTTCTCAGTTAGACCAACAAAGCTGCTTGCTTTAACTGTTACTTGCAGGTGTAATTTACCTGACAATCAGATGTTTTCATTGAGATTTTTGTTGTTTTGGTATTTGTTGCACCTTAAAACAGTCAGTACACCATTTTAACAGCAAACTGTAGTCATGCATTATCTAAGGCAACACATTATACAAAGACTTGAACAAGAGCAGTGCATGCAAAAACATTCAAAACCTGGAATTAAGATGTTGATGCTTCTCTCTGAAATTATTTCTGTGTAAAGGACTTTGCTTTTTGGTGTGTTTTGCCACAGGCACTGCTGTATCTGGGTGGTCTCACTTGGTGTATCAGCAGCAAGTACCATGGCTGACACCACCTGAGGAGCTGTGAAGTGGTGCTTTCCATCTTTATAATTGTTAGTTCCTGGTGTTAAAGTACATTTAATCTAAAGGTTTTCTAAAACCTTTCATAGGTATCTGAAAAACTGGACAATTTTTCCCCGTAAGGTTGCAGTTCATGTTAATTATTAATGTAATAACAGTAGCAGGGCACTGGATTTGGGTTTGTTTTTTTTTTTTCACTAATGCTTTTATTGCAGGAACGTCAGCTTCATACTTTCCTTCTGCCATGCAGAACATGTAGGTAGACAGTGGGCAGGCAGTAAGTGATGGGTAGTGTTTCTGAAGAGGTTTGTGTGTTGGTAACAATTGATGAGACATCGAAATTTGTCTGAAGAAGGAAAATGCTGGCATGCAATCCTGTGTGGGTGTGAGGGTGCATTGGTGAGAGTTCTGTGGAGATCTGTGACTCTGAAGCTCCACAAGGGATGTTGCCTCTGAGGCAAAAACTGTCAGCATGACAGCCCTTTAGAGTTGATCAAATCCTGGTTTCTGAAACTAAAATCACCTGGAAATGTGCATATCCATTATGGTTTTGCCAAGAAGGCAGAGCAGACAATGGGACTGGGGACCTGGGACAGTTTGTAGAGACACCAGCATCAGCCTCAAACATCACTGCACTTTCCATTTTCACACATGGGCAGGCTTCAGATCTCTTGGGCTTGAGGATACCAGGAGGAGGGAATACCTGGCTCAGGAAGGTGAAATGCTTGTTCGTCCAAACCACTGTTCAGTGCACAGAGCTGCCTGATCTAGTGGCTTCAGCCACATCAGCAGCAGCAGTTGTTTTGTGTAGGAGATGCCTGGCAGCCACTCAGGTAAACATGAGGAAATGCCCTTCTTCCCAAGGACTGTGAGTTCCTGAGTCCAGGACACCTCTTAAGGAAATGGGCTTGAACAGAGGAGTGGTTTTTTAGCTGCTTTTCATTTTACAGCACAAAGCTGGGCTTTTTGCTTTTGCCTAGACCTGCATTTTGGAAATTAAAGTGGTTTCAAACAGCTTTTGTCAGAAAAGGTGGGGGCAGCTCTTGTTCCCCCTCAGCTATTAATCTAGGCTGATGGAGCTACCTGGTGAAGTGGGAGGGCAAACCAGGGAGGAAGCTTTTCCTGGAAGCAAAGTGAGCAAGAATGGAATCTCTTACAGTTTATCCTTAACGTACCTTTCATACAATTACTAAATGGAGCTGACAAATAAGCTGGTAAGAGGGAAACACGGAGCCAGTGCCATTTAAAAGCCACTTGTGCTCTTTTTCATTTGGATACTGCTCATATGAAATGTAATTTAAATGCTAGGCTGGTTGCCAGGAGCTGGATTGTTGATGTTAAATGTACTTTCCATTAGAGCTCTGTATTGGAAAACTACTTCCTAGCGCTGCAGGCATTGGAAGGGGTGGGTTACATCAGGGTGCCCCAGTTGTCCTTCTCAGGGTCTGGCCTCTCTCCGTGCCCTCCATCTTCATCTCTGCAAAGACCAGCTGAATCAATACCTGCCATACCCACAATGTGATTCCTCCTGACTTCAGCAGCACGAGGTGCAATGCTTGTTCTGCTGTCCTGAAAACAAGCAACTTCTCGCCTTTAAATTCCAGAAATCTGCTGATGGCTTTTGGGTGGTTGTGGGGTTTTTTGTTTCTGTGTTCCACGCTGTTGATTTTCTTTGGTTTGTTTGTTGAATTTATAATCCCCCATTTGTTTTCATAGGGCTGTTTCTTGCACTGTCCCTATGCAAGAGAAGGTGTTTCACTCTGTTTCAGCACCCTGGTTAGATTATGCTCTCACCCCACATGCAGAGTTCTTTATTTAATGGATTTGCTTGCACTGGGGATTGCATTTGAAGGCTCTGACTTGCAGGCAGCTGTCCGTAGGGATTGGACTTTCTTTGCAGGTAGATAAGCTGTGAACACCTACTGTGTAAAAATACAGATGATTTTATGTGTGCTCTCCTCAGTTTTGCCAAGGTAACAAGGGGCCAACAGGTAGAAGCAGATTCCTACTGCTCTCCAGTCACTTGGGCAATAATTATGGTGGCCATAATTAGTCTGACCTTAAGAGATGTTTGGGAGCAGCAGCCTTGTATGTGGCCGTTTGGGGGAGGGAAAAGGGTGAAACTGGGTCATCTTGGCAGGCTCTGAAGGATCTTTGTTTGGACACCCCTTGTGCTGACAGAGAAGCGTTCTTCCATCATGCTTTCCCTGATGCTCTTCATTCTTGGTTGTTTTCGTGCATAATGTTACCTTCTGACCAAAAGCCCTCCCTGTCCAGGCCCCCAGACTGTGCCACAGAGCTGCACTTGTGGAGTGGTGTAGCCAACAGCCATCTAAATTAAGCTTCCTGTTCCTTTTTTCCTAGTTTTAGAGGTGGCAGCTTGTGGATGGTGAGACTTTCCCAGGTTGAAACTGAGGCTGTTTTCAGAGAATTGTGGAAGAGACTGTGTTGTCACTTGGGTGAGCAGTGTGGTGAGCTGTACGTGTGCAGTGACAGGCTCTACAGGAGCTATTCCTACTGGGAAGGATTCTTGCAATTGCAATTACATGCAGTGCAACTTGAGCTCTGTTTTTAGCTTGATGGATGGCAAGAGCTGCCCTGGAAAAGGGGTGGGAAGCAGGAGACAGCTGTGGCACTGTGCAGAGACTCTGCCTGCTTCCTTCTAGACAAATGGAGACACTAAAAGGCACAGCGATGGCTGCAAAGAATAATCAAGGAATGTTGCAGGCTCTGTTGAAACAGACAGTCTTCAGCTCAGGAGAGATGCCTGAAGAAAGGAAAAGATAATAAATTCATGAGTATGCTGGAAGAGGAGGATCAGGAGCATTGACTGACTAGTTCTGTAGCAGCTGCCTTGTCTTGCTGGCTCTGTACAAGGCAGTAAGTGTGAAGCAATCAGAAGTTTTTTTCAAAGCCTAATGGTGAAATTTGTTTCTCTAAGGATTAGTTGCCAAAATGGACAAGCTAAATATAAATATGTGTGCAGTGAATGTAAAGTATTATAGTTCTGTACTTGTACCTTTTGCTGAGCCTTAGCCAGAGCCAGGTTATAGCTATAGAGGGACTGATATTCTCCCATAGGATGGTGGTTCTTACCTGTTGACACCTGTTGGTGACGTGCATTTTCTATACAACACCATAATTCAATGACTTCTGCTTTGCAGACCTTTTGAGCAATGGTGCAGCCTCCTGGGATATGATAAGCAGCTTGTTTAAAAATGAAACCCTGCTGTTGGGGTAGGGGAAATAGTGCTTACTCAGCAGTGTGGAACAAAGGAGTTTGACTATAACTTAAGGAAACAATGATGTAGTAATGAACTTGCCCCTTAGCAAAAGTACTGATGCAGGGAGGTGGAACAGGACATGGTTTGCCATTCTCTTCAGATGGATTAGCAATTTCTCTGTTGTTAAGCAGCAACAGACAGGGCAAATGCTTAGTGACAGTCAAGGAAATCTCTGTTTGCAAGGAAATCTCTTGGTGAGGGATCTTGGTGAGGGACCATTGAGCTCTGTAGTGGCTCTTCTTGCTGGACCTCCTGCAGTGCCATGGAAAACAAAAGGCTTTACTGATGGTTAGTTTCTTTCTTTTGAGCTTTGCAAGGAAAGCCACAGATACCAGTTCTGATGCAACTCACAGGGGTTGGTCCTGGTTGCAGTTCACACAGAATTAGTGGTTGGGGTGAGAACCCACAGGAAAGCTTGGTGATGTGTTTAACTAAGAGCTCAGGTATGTCTCTGAAAAGTATCTGCTTCATGATTCAAAGCCCTGCCATGCAAACACATACCCATGTGAGTAAATAGGGCTAGGAAGTGTGTGAAATCATCTATGAGGTCATGAGACTGAAAGAAATTTCAGTGTTGTCACACAGCTCAAAAAGGGCCAGTAGGAATGTGTGTATGTGTAGCAATGACTGGCAGTGAAACTGGGGGACGAGGAAAGATTCTTCCCAACAGCTTAGGTTCCACAACCACCACCTGGGTTTGCTGAATGCCTTGATGAATTCTTCAGGAGTTTCCTCCCTCATCACAGACAAATCTCCCGTGGCTGCTGAAGTTCCTGCTGGACACTTTTCTCTCTTGTCTAATCTCAGTCATGTTACTTTGCCCTCAATTGTGGAATATTCTCTTCTCAATTTCCATCTTCTCCTCTGTTGTATTGTTCTGCTGTCTCTGCCCAGGCACCTGTACAGCTGTCAGTAGGTTCTGGCCAGTTTCCCCTCGGTACCTCTCCCATATCAGCAGCTGGAATCTCAGTTACTGCCTCCACTCCAAACCTGCCTTCTCTTCAAAAACTGTTTTGACATGGCTAACACAGAGCTGGTAAACAAAGAGCACTAGTAGTTGTTTCTTGTTCCCTACGCTGCCACTTCCCTGTTTGCTCAAGCCATGGATTTTTAACTCCTTCTGACCATTTCACAGACATTTCTGCAGAGCTGCTGATGTGCAGGGTTTTTTTGTTCATCTCCATGGCTGGTGGTTTTAACTAGGCTCTCTTCTTACCACACTCTTTCAGGGGTTTCTGGCTTTGCCAGGTACACCTGATCCCCATCTCAGCCCTTTCTGCAGAGGTGCTTTGTTACCTGTGTGGTTCCACTGACTCCAAAGGGATTCTGGCATGTTCCCACGCTGGGTGCTTGCACAGAGGCCAGGCAGGCTTCGTGCTTGGCTACGAAAGAGAGTGAATGGCCAGCATGAGTCCCTGTGGTAGGGAAGCAGTGGGATGGCTGGGTTTATCTACTGACTGAATTTGAGTTCACAGCTAGCTAAAGAATCACAGCATCTGTTAAACCTTCATTCAGCACTAAAATAACAATGATATTGACTGTAGATAAATGAATTGATGCATATGAAGGGACAGAAGGGAAGACTGACCTTCCCTGGAATGGGTGGGCTAAGCTGATGATCATCTTGGGCAGAAGGACTTTGAAAAACAAGTAATCCAGGTGAGTCTGCTGGAGCTGGACAATACTCATCAAAGCAAGCTAAGCCAGGGGGTTCTTAAAGTTTATGAACAAAACATGGTCTGTTGTTTGCTGCCTTTGAATGCCTTGTGTGTATGTGTATATATAAACACAAATATTTGTACCTAGGGTGTGAAATTACACCCTTGAGCAGAGAAGAGGGTCATGGATGGAGAGGTTGTCACCTGCCCAAGGAGCAGACAATGGGCTGGGCTCTTTGATCTAGAGCAGGGCATTCCCACATGCCACCTCCTTGGCTTGATGAATCCCTAAATTGAAGAGGGTGATCCTGGTGGGGCAGGAGGCAGTTTTCCACAAGGCAGGCAGCAATGCCCTGGATCCCCTCGTGCCAGGAGTAGGCACAGCAGCTGTAGATTGGGTCAGGGAAGCTGAGCAGACCTGGGGGTTCACAGGGTTGCCTGGGCCAGATGGTTACTCTGCCACATGCAGTGGTCTGTGGGTATACACACACTCACTCTGGCTTTGTTCTTCCCTGGAAACTTGCTTTTGGGTGTTATTTTGGGATGATTTTCTGGGTTAGATGAACATTAGTGACTTGGTGTGTCCCAGTTCTCTAATTGATTGCACTGAAGTGAGTTGTAGGGCTTGCTGCCTGCCTTTCCCTGCCTCCCTGAAGGAAGAATTTCCTTGCTGGAGACTTGGTAGGGACATTGCATTGCAGTGCAGTGGTTAAAGAGCCTTGAGTTAAGTGTATGTTGTGCTTGTCAGTTTTAAAGGGAGCAGTAAAGTGGTTTGGCTGGCCTAGCAGTGGGGGGGAAAAAAAAAAACATAAATAAAATTCTTGTAATCCCTGGCATTGGTTAAGCAGTTAAAACTCTTGACAAAGCCATTAAAAGACGTCATCTGCAGGGTACAGCACTGCCTTAGCAGTTAGCTGGGACAGCTTCTTTGTGAGGGGAAGAGGAGGGATAGACACTGATGTCTTCACTCTGGTGACCAGTGACAGGACCCAGGGAATGGCTGGAGCTGTGTCAGGGCAGGGTTAGGTTGGATATCAGGGAAAGGTTCTTCCCCCCGGGGAATGGTCACAGCCCCAGGGCTGCCAGAGCTCCAGGAGCGTTTGGACAATGCTCCCAGGCACAGGGTGGGATTGTTGGGGTGTCTGTGTGGCACCAGGCATTGGAATGGATGATCCTTGTCCAACTCAGCATGTTTGTGATTGTGTGTCTGTGCCTGGCACACCAAGAGGAGCACTAGGATGAATTCAGGTGAGTGACAGCTGCAGCCTGTGAGCCTCAAGGGCTTCTCAGTGTCCTCCTGAGCAGGGCCACAGCCCTGTCCCCTTGGAGCAGTGCCTGGATCCCGGGCATGGGTTGGGATCAGCCGGGCTGTGTGTGGGCAGAGTCCCGCGGTGCCATTGGCATCATCATCATCATCATGCTGCGACCTTCGGGCAGGAGCAACGTGTCAACAAGCGAGAGCCTTGGGATCCTTCCTCGGGGAGGGACAGGCGGCTCGAGCAGCAGGCTGTAAACAAACAGCTCGTCACACTGCCAGGGACTGCGGCAGCCAAACACAGCCCCAGGGGCTGGGCCCGCCTGGCCTCTGCCCCCGCACCGCACCGCGCTGGGCTCTGCTGGCAGCGCAAAGGTGAAATTCTCCGGGTGCGACAGGCACGGCTCGCTGCGTGCCCCCGTGGTCTCTGCTGCCCCGGGTGCCCCAGTGGTCTCTGCTGCCCGTCCCCCAGAGTGGGAAGGCAGTGCTGAGCTGCCAGCCCAGCCCAGCTTCATGCCCATCCCAATGCCATCCAAAGGGGATCCTGCTAGCCAGCCCTGCCTGCTGCAAGCCCAGCCTGGCCGAGGCAAATGATGCTCCTGGTATTTCTGCCTGTGGCATGTGGGAGGAGGTGTGTAGCAAAGGGGAACTGTCTGCACCCTGTAATAGGGGAAGGAAATAGCAGGGTGCAGCTGCTTCAGGCAGGAAGGTTCCTGAGCTTGTAGGATATTAACATACACTTTGGTTTCTCAGACAGGGGGAAGCTCCATCAGCCTAATGTAAGAAATGGTTTGCTTAGTCATGCTGCTCAGAGGTTCATTAAAGTTGCAGTATTGTGACAGTCTCCTCTTCGATGGCTGTGCCATGAGTAGTACATGACATGGGTTTTATGAGCAGCAACTCTCTGAAGTGTCTCTAATGTTGCTTTTTGAATGAGGCTGAGCCCAAGGCCCTAATTCTTTGTGGCTGCTTAATGATTCAGTTGTGTATGACTGGAAGACTACACAGCATGCTGGGGTACAGAGTCATCAGGAAATTATTCACATACAGCCTTGCTCCAGAGTGCTGGTCTGGAGGCTCTAACAATTAGCAGAAGTGTAATGGGCATTTGTGTTCACTCCTTCTCCTGTCAGAGCTATCAAATATGCCAGGAACAGACTGCATTTTTCCATCATTTTCCTTTCCAGTATTGACAGAAACATGAAGTAATCACTTCTTAATCTCTCTTAAAAGTGTTTTAATTGTAAGTGGAAGCAGAGGATTTTGCTTTGCTGCTGCAAGACTTGGGTCTTTGGGTGAATAGCTGACGCATTACTGGAAAGCAGCATGTTACTCCTGCTCAGCTAAACTTGTGTCACTTAGAGAAATCACTTCAACTCCATCCCTGCCCCTGTGATAGGGTTAAAAATAAATTTGCTGCTTGACTAGATACTTTGAAGTCTGTTTGTCACATAACGTAGGGCTCTCTGGAGGGCAGTCTGAAATGGAACTCGTATGGTCACGGACGAGCAGACAAAAGCAAACCAGTTGTCCTGTTTGTTTCCCTCTTTTGCAGGACAGATTCTGCATCCCACATGAGCTACGATAATCCTCCACCGTACCCCGGCCCGGGCCCGACTGCCCCGTACCCACCCTATGCACAGCAGCCAGGGGCCCCTCCTGGCCCCTACCCTGGCTATCCCCCCGGGCCCTACCAGCCAGGCCAGCCAGGCTACCAAGGATACCCCCAGTACGGATGGCAGAACGCTCCTCCACCGCCGCCGGGACCTGTGTACGCAGATGGACCCAAAAACACAGGTATGGCTCAGCCGCTGCAGGGGCACGCGTTTGCCTCACAAGTGCACACTGACCTGAAGTAATATGTTCACCAGCACCTGGCCCTAATGGCCTTGGAGGAGGTGGAGATTTGTTTGAAGCGGTGATTTTGTTTACAGCTTGTTTTTTTGCTTTGTTTTGCTGCAGTGTCTGTCACAGTCCTCTCTCTGGTTGTTGGAGAATACTGCTGAACATCCTTAGTGCTGATTCCTCAAGGGAATCCTTATGCTGAGGTTGTTGCACAGGCTTTAGATTTGCCACAAGTCTCATTTCACCTGTCTCTTGGTTGATAAGTCTCAGCCCAAGGCTGCACAGTTAAAGCTTATTATATTCAAATGTACAATTCATACTGAATTAATGGGCATTGGTTTTCTTGAGCCCATCAGTATCTGTCCAAGTGATCTACTCATTCCTGGGCATTTTGGTATTTTCTGAAGTTACTGTCATACTGTGGAAAAAAACCAGATTTCTGGGGAAGGGAGGGAGGATGGTTCACCTTCCCTCTGGCAGCTGGCTGGTCCATCTGTGTGCTGTATCCCCACAATATGGCACGTTGGTATGCCCTGGCACCCACAGCTCTCCTGGGGCTTGCTGAAGCTCAGATTGTCAGAGCAGAGGCAGAGAGGATGATTAAAGGACCAGAGCTTCTCCTACTTTCTCTGAGGAAAAGCTGAGAGAGGTGGGACTGTTCAGTGGGTTTGAACAGTCTGGTGTGGGTCTATCAGAAGGGCCCAAATTTAAACAGTGAACAATTGGTGTGAGTGAGTAAGAAACTGAACTGAGGGCAAATCATGAGTTCAACTTCCTCTGTAACAGAGTGAGAACCCTGCCTTTGAGAGGAGAAGGAGGAGGAGGCAGCAACATGGTGATGCTGTTTCCCACCACTTCCACCACATAGACTCAAAGTGTAATCAGGGTTTTCCCTGGAGTTTTGAGGTGACCAAGAGATGTTTCTTAGTACTGACCAGGGGAAAACTGCTTGTCTCCCATGTTGAGCATCTTTGGTTCGTGCCAGTGTTGTTTTTTTGCTGTGGCCACAGAAAGGGATGTGCTGGCAGAGGCTGAAGGGAGAGGCTGTGGCTTTGGACAGTCTGACTTTGAGACAGTTCTGCTACCTTGGAAGCTTGAAGGATCTCATATCAAACTGGATCAGGGAACTGATGACACTGAATGTCCTCTGCTCTGCTCACAAACCTGTGGACAGCACAAAGAATAGGCTGGGAAATGGGAGGGGGCAAGCAGTGAAGCATTTGAGTGTCTTTCATTGAGAGCCCAGGCTTGTTCTGCAGGAGGTTTAACTTTGTTAAGCCTAAGCTAACACAACTTCAGCTCTGCAGGAGCAGCACTCTAACCCATAAATCAAAAACCTTCTGGTAAGTCTTGTCCTTGAACTGCCTTCCCGCAGCTACAGGTGATCTCTGAACCCACCTTGGGAGTGTCTAATTTGCTCTGCTTTTGCAGAAGTAGGTGTAAAAAAGTGATAGAATCACAGAATGGTTTGAGTTGGAAGGAACTTAGAGATCAGCCTGTTCCAATCACCTGCCATGGGCAGGGACACCTTCCACTATCCCAGGTCAGTCCAGCTCTGTCCAACCTGGCCTTGGACACTTCCAGGGATGGGGCAGCCACAGCTTCTCTGGGCACCCTGTGCCAGGGCCTCCCCACCCTCACAGGGAAGAATTTCTTCCCAATATCCATCTAACCCTGCCCCATTTATTTTAAACACACTTATTAATGTCTGCAAAGTGAAGTCAGGGCTATAACTTTGCATTTGTCTGCAAAAGCTTTTTTTTTCTTCATTCACCTTCTGTTAAACACCCTTCCCCACCCCACCCCCTTTCTCCTTTTTTGGCCAGTCTGTCAGACTGGAACCTGATCTTTGTCCTCTGACACTGTAAAAGAGCTTTCAATGGGGCTTTGTTTAAGAGCCCCAGGAGTGTCTAGCTTATAGTGGATGTCTCTAAAAAAGCTAATTTTTTATAAATCTGGTAGACTAGTGATGTGTATCTGTTAGTGTGGCTGAACTTCTAATATAGAAAATTGACATCTAAATTTAATCAAGGCATTGCAGTCAGCCTAGCTGGTCTAGTGTGATTTCATGTGGCTTGTCAGTTCCTGTGGTGTTTCCAAACAATTATCTGTGAAGAGCTACTGTGTGGATGCTTTCCTTTCAGAGCGGATGTTTTGCTCTCCTACGTGACTTTGCTTAATCTAATGAATTAAGCTACTCCAAGTAGTACATTAGTTTTTCTGAACAAATGTGTGTCCACAGTGAAAACTAGGAAATTTGCTATACTTTAAATTCTGTGGTTTACATTATTTTACTGTGGGGGCAAACTGCAAAGCAGGCTGTTATGTTGTAGATCTTAGCCAATGTGCTAATGCTAATACGTGGAAGTAATTATGTACCATATTTTGGTCTTAAGTGGATCACACAGATGGAAATAATTACTATTGAGCTCTCAGAATCTGATGGTAAAGTAGCATTTTGTGGTGATGGTGTTTTTTCATCTTAATTTGTAGCCTGTCAGGAGCAGCAGTGGATACAGCCTGTCCACCGGGCCCTTGGAGAAGTAAAAAAAACCTCACATGCCTCACTCTGTATTGAGGCTGCATCTGAGATGTAACAGGGAAGCAGCTTAACCTGAGTGCTGCTAAGGCTGGGAAAGATAAAGTTCTTGCTGTTCAGTGAGCAGTGACTCTGCAACAAATAGGTGAGAAAGGCACCTTTTCAATATGCCATTGAACAGGGGGACAAACCTAAAGGCTTGTAGGAGGAAGCTGCAGCCCAGAGCAGCTCTGAGCAAGGAGAACACATGTGTTCCCCTCTGGACTGTCTGTGCAGGATTAGCCAGCCACAAGGGTGTCTGGGCTGCAGAAATCAGCTTGTGGTTATGTGTTAAGACTTAGTGGTGGTGGCCATATGACTGCCATGTGGCCACCCCCATAGGGCACTGTGGGCAGGGAATTCTCCCTGTCAGCTGATCCCAGTGTTCCTTGGCCCCTTCTCCCAGAGGGGATGGGGTACAAGTTTGCACCCCCTCAGAGTCACCCCAGCTACCTCAAAAAGGTGTGAAAGACCTCTAAGCGTATTTTTTTCTCCACATGAGGGATCAGCAAGCTGGAGCTTCACTGATGGCTTGCTGAGGTGGCACAGAAGCCCCCATGGTTTTGGTTTTTTGGATGGATGGCTTTTAGGCTCAACCAGGTTACTGATACCAAAGTCTCCAAAGAAACCTCACATCTCACAGACTGTGAGGGCCAGCAACTGACTTAGCTGTTGTTCATTAGAAAGAAACAACTTGCCCTTTGCCCTTAGGGATGATATTGTGTATGCTGAACCTGAGGGGCATTATCCTTAGGGATGTCTGATTCAGTTTCCTAGCTCTGGGAGCTGATGTGCTGATCCCTGGCTGCAGTTTTCTTGCTGCAAAGACTGAGGGCTGGCTCCATGTCCATCCACACAGAGCCCATGTGGGTGTGAGTTCCTGGAATAGGGTAGATGTGCCACACAGTGCTTGGTGTGGCTAGAGGGAACCTGCCTGCACCAGAACAAAGCTGGGAAAGACACAGCTTTACAATGTGGTTCCTGTGTGCAGCATTGTGTAGGGAGCAGGTTCTTCTTTACAGCAGGGACTTGCTTAGGGGGAAGAAATACCTCATTCCAGAAAGATATCTCGTTTCCCCACCAGTATTTTCATTATTTGTTATCAAGGGAAACCACAGTAACTGCTGACTAGTCAGCTGGTACTTTCTTGTCTATGTAAATGAGAGGTGAAATGTAATGCAGCTGATAACGGCATGCTTTAAAAAGAGGTGGAATGAGCCAAAGTACAAAGTGACATACTCATTTTAAAAGCAGAAGGTGATGCTAGCAATTTCACCACTTTTATTTCTACCCCCACTCCCTGTTGATACATGCCAACATAATGGATGAGGCTATTCCATGCTGTGCCAAAGGGAACCAGGCTCTGTCAGCAGGCACTGAGGGCAAACAGAGCTCTGGATTGCGTCTGAGCCATTGTACACACAGGGTGGAAATCTTATTTCTGGAAGTTGATTACTTGTAGCAAAGCCGGCTGTGATAAGAGTAATAGTCACAGTGATGCTGTCTGCCTCCTAATGTTTGTCCAGCTGCAGAATAAACAGGTCACCTAGATACAGGCACTGCCTGCTGCTGCAGGGGTGGATGGGTTTTTCCCTCTTTACCTGTCTCTGTGTGGAAGGGAGGGGACCAGAATCATTCTGGTGAGGCTCTCCAGTGCCTTTTAGTGGTTACCCTCTTGCTTCCCAAACCATGTGGAGCTGAGCCTTCCCCAGCAGGAATTAATTTGGAGGACAGGCTTTCTCTGTCTATTGGCCCTTTTTAAGTAGTCTGTCAGAGCACTTAGTTTACCTGTTCCTGTACCTTCAGGAGCTGCAATTCCAGATGCTGGAGTCCTGCCAAAAAAAAAGATAAATTTTACTTGGCAGTTGTGCTCTTATCTGCTTCTCATTCTTTAGTGTGCTTTAAAACCCAGTGTTCTCTCCTCCAGGACTGCTGTATCATCCCTCCCTCTGTCCTTGGCTGCACAAACAGCAGGGGCTGTTGGCTGGCAAACAGTGCAGTCCTGGGGCTGCTGTCTCACCTCACCTTCACTGCTTTTTACCCTCAAGGAGGGAGTAATCTGATAAAAACCTGATTCAAAGAATATTATTCCCAATTCAGGTCCAGTATCTAAAAACATGCTTCAGACAAACTGGTCTCAGGAGGCCAAGAAGGCTCCAGTGTGGGCTGATTTTAACGAGGCTGCTGTTCCAGTCCTTGTCAGCTGGGTACCAGGCTGGGTGAGGAGCAAATCAAGCACAGCCTTTTCCCAGCACTGCACAGACTGTGGTACTTGGGGCTGCACGAGGAGG
This sequence comes from Muscicapa striata striata, assembly GCA_030060385.1. Lineage (NCBI taxonomy): Eukaryota > Metazoa > Chordata > Aves > Passeriformes > Muscicapidae > Muscicapa > Muscicapa striata. The sequence goes on along the minus strand of JAREIS010000050.1, from coordinate 3,982,473 downwards.
ATCTCACTGGGGCATGTTCCCTTTGCTTTACATTGGGTTTTGTCCCTCCTCTGGTCAATCACCCAGAACATGCTTGCAAGACCCTTGTAAGGTGAAATTTGTGCTCTGTAAATCCCTCCAAGCCAGATCATGTTTAAACCTAGGACTGATGCTGATTTTCAGTGTAAGCACTGACACAGGCTGAGGACTGTGCTGTTCTTAGCCCTGCAGCTGACTAGGTTAAAAACATCTTGCTTTAACACTAAATTAAGATTTTACTGATTTAAAAAATGTTAGAGGAAGTTCTCAAAATCTGTAGTTTTTGGGAGATGTCTCTCATCTGTTGTAGTTTAGAAGCAGGCTGAAGGGTCTGAAGCCCTGAATTATTGTACATTTGAGCTGAGGGAAAGTTTGTTTCTCATGACATGTCTCCTGTACACTTTTTAACCTGTGTGCTGGAGTTTATGTGCTTTGGGAGAGCTGGCTGATGGCTGCTGATATTGAGCACTCTACAGAAGGTGTGCTGACTCCTGTAAAGAATGCTTATGCCTTTTAGAGTTTGAATCCTTCCCAGGCACATTGATACACCATAAATGCTGATTAGTATCACTTCCATTATCTCCAGGATCTCTTAATCCCATCCCTGTGTGTTCAGGTGAGGAAACAATATAGTTTCCAGCCCTGAGCTCAGCTGCAGGAAAATTTTAGGGTTCCTGCTGAGCCCTAACCCATGCCTGGCACCCAGACTGGTGTGTGAGAGGGGAACAGCTTTGCCCAGTGCAGCATTGGCTCTGGAAAGTGCTGGCTTGGCTCGCCTGCACAGTGATTTCCCTGAAATGTGTGGCCTGTTCAGCTTCCTGAAAGCTGAACCAGCTCTCCAGGGTGAGCGTCAGAGCTGCTCAGCCTTACGGGAACACAAAGGCAGGAATTTTCCCAACCTGCTGAACCCAGGCGTGTGGCCATGGCAGTGGGCAGCTCTGATACCTGTGTGAGTAGCTGCAGATCAATTGTTTCTGCTTGAGCCCAGGCTGGCTCAGCCCAGAGGCTGGGTGGCAGCAGGGATTTGCAGGTGGAACTGCCTGTACTCTGGGGTATTTTCATTCCCTGACACTTGGTTTCTGCTCAGGTGTTTCTGGCAATAGCCATTTGTGTTTGGAGCTGGGAGTTGTTCCGAGCATTTTGTAGCTTTGGAATATTTTTGCTTGGAATTGGGCTATTGAATTTCCATCTGGCTCTGGTATTTGTTTCAGGAGTGTACTGAGGTATTTCCTGAAATCTGAGTGTGGTGTTGGTAGAGACTGTGCACAGTGAAAGCCTCTGGGCAGGAAGGAGTTGGGGGGCTGGGAAATAACAGGCCTGAAGCTGTTAGGCATGAGCAAATGCCCCCAGAGAGGAGAAAGAACAATTAAATGCCTTCCTTGCCAAGAGAGTTGGATCTCATCTGTGCCCAGGCTGTGCCCTGGAGGCCTTGTGCAGAGAGCAGCCTTGGTGGCAGCTCATATGAAAGTTTAGTCCCTGTTCCCCAGTCCTGCAATCTCTTCTTCTGCACATGCTGCCTGTGAGGGATTTATTTCAGGAGAAGTGGATGTCTGGGAGGTCACAGCTGCCTTCCTCCTGCAGCTCTGGGTCTGCAGAGCACCTCCAAGAGGGGCTCAGGAACATTTGATTTCCTGTTGCTGTCACTTCTGCATCCCTTAGATATCACTTGTGCTGACTTTCCCTTCTCTGGCCTCCATCCTGAATAGAAAAGTTTTCCAAGGACCTGGCTGGGTGATAATGGTTTGAAGGTAAAAGCAGGTGCACAGGCTGACCTGACTTAGCAATCTGCTGCAGGCAGCACAGAATCATTCTGAGAGGTGGTGAGCAAGACTTCTTGCTCGCTGAAAAAGAGAAAACAAAGCTCTTGGTGCAGAAGTGGCTTGTGATAAAACCCACTTAATTGACAAGTGGGAAGAGGCTTATGGGTCCCTTCTCTGCTGTGCACTCCCTCCCAGATGAGACTCTAGTATTAACTAACACTCTGCTCTGACCAGCTGTTACCATGGCAAACAGCCATTCTGATGCCACGGGCAGGATTTTGGGGCTGCAGAAGCAGTGATTGGTAACTTACTTACTGCTGCTTCCTCTCATGTGCCCCTGGCCTTGCCTCATAGCCAGGAGTGCAGGTGAGGGCTCTGTGCTGGCACACAGCTGAGCTAAAGGAGAGTCAACTTCAGGGCAGTGGGATGGGTGGTGGTGCTGGGGAGGGTGGTGGGTGCTGGGCTGTGCTCTCCACATCCTCCTCCCCAGGCACTGAGCTGCTCCTTGCTGGCTTCTCTGCCTGCTTGTCATTCCTGTCATACCTGAGATACCCAGGCAAGGGCCTGGCCCCTGGGGTGTGCAGCAGGATTCCTGGAAGAGCCTGTGGAGCTCAGAGGCTCTCAGGCACCATCCCCATGTAGGTAAGTTGGTACCTTGACAGTGGTGTCTGTGTCTGGATCCTGGGACTGATTCTGGCATCAAAGCCAGTGCCCTTGTACTACAATCCTTGTAAACCCACTAAAGCACTGCAATAAGGGGCATTACAGTCTAAGGTCATGATTTTAATTTATGCCAAACCAGGTGAAAAGTACATTCCTTTCCCTCATGGAGCTAATGATTAACCTATCAATAAGGTATGAGAAGAAACAAAATGTATATACTTAAGATAAAGTAGACTGTACATGAAATAAGAAGGTATTGTAGTATTTGTTTTAAAAACAAAGTGGGAGTTATTTGCACTGGTTTGTGCAGGCCACTCTGTGTGATTACAGGGAGTGATAGCATTTTCAGGGTAGGCATGATTCATTGTGCTCTATGCTCTTTAAGGCTGATTAGGAGGTGGGAGGGTCTCTCAGTTTATACCTTCTCCCATCCTGTTTTAGGAAAAACAATGAAATTCTCAAAACTGGAGCCTAGAACTGAGTGCTGTCTAGTGCCTCCAAGAGAAAACACCCTTGTCACCCTTGCTTCTCTTCTTTTTGGGACCACCAGGCTTCTGCTCATAGTGATGAGGACCCTTTGTGCTGTTAGGAGGTGGTTGGAGTGCCCAACCTTGGCCAAAAGAGGCACAAAGCAAGCAGTGGGTGAGGTCCCCAGTAAGGCTCACCATAGAAAACTGGGTGGCTGTAGCTTGGAGGCACTGAGGCACTGAGGAATCTCACAAAAGCTGCAGTTCCCTTCATTGGGCGATTATGGGTTTTGTTGGCAAAGGTATCCCAGTAGGAAACTTGATGTCTGTCAGTGGAGTCCTGTTGTCAGTTGGGAAGCTGTGGGGGGACTTGCCATCAGTAACAGGCTGTGCAAGACTTCCCAACTAAATGCTTTCAGGAATTTGGGTATGGTGTTTGGGGGTTAGACACTGTGTTTGTACAGCATGGGCTGGGAGGAGTGGGTGAAGCTGCTACCACGTACTCTTGATGTCCTTGGGTACTTGTGTCACTCTGTAACACAACATTGCCCTGAAGCCAATGGTGAGGTGCCCAAAATGAGCAGATTGGTGTGGGGTGTCTCCAGGCTAGTGAGAGGTTGGGCTGGGAGATGTTCATCCAGTCTGGCTTTGAGCTGGTTTTCAGCTTGTGTGCTTTGGTAGCTGCAGCTGAACATCTGACCACCTTCAGCTGTCCTGCTCCTCTGCAAGCCCCACACCCAGATCAGAAAATCTGTTTAGCATTAATGCTGTATATCTGTGGTTAAAATCTCTCTGGCAATTTGTGTGGTGACAGCAACAAAGCTGCAGCTTCTGAAGCATTGATGTGGCTTCAAAGAAAGCCTCACAAACTGTGAGGTGGGGTGGCTGTCTCTCTTCCAGCACAAGCCATAGCAGCAGTGCCAGAGGCTGGCTGGCAGGGATGGGGACAGGGTGATACCCATGGACACTGTGACCCACTTGTGCAGAGGGGCAGCATCCAACACAAGTCAGCTGAGCAGCCCTGCTGAGAGCCCCCAGCTCCCTCTGCACAGCCCCAAGCTTGGGAAAGCCATTTTGTTTAATATTTCAGCAAGTGTTTCATAACAGCACTTTGTACATGTCTTGAACATGCTTTGTTGGCATGTCCCTGACACTTGGCTTAAAACTTCTAATGGATTAATCATAAATACTTCAGGCAAATGTTTCTTGCAGTCCTGGATAGCTGATTGTAACTGGCAAAGGGCAGCCTCCTTCTGTGGTGTGGATCTGGATGTCTCAGGGAACTGGGGCCCTCAGTTTTGGGTATGGCAATGCTCTTGCAGCAGCAACCCTGGTTTCCTGGGCACAAACAAGCCCATGGGAGGGCCAGGCCAATGCTATGAGCTGTGTCCTGCCCAGGCTTCTGCCTGCCAGCACCATGTGTGCAGCACAGGCTGCCTGCCTGGCTTGGGCTCCTGTGTGAGGGCACATTTCTCCCACTGGCCACAACAGTCAGAGCCAATAAAGCTGTCAGGAAGGACAAACACCTGCCTGCCCTCAGACTGATGCAGTTCTGGGTGTGACAGCCTGCACTCAGCAAGGAGGAATCAAAGAAAAACTGCTCCTCTGTCCTAAGGGGCCTCAGGAGCTGCACAAAGAGCAAGCAGCACACTGGCCTCAAGTGGGAAACCCTGCCTGGAGAGCTCCACGCAAACCTGGGGCTCCCTCCTGTGTGCTCCAGCAGTGTGCAGCAAATCCCAGCTGGCAGAGATGGTTCCTGTCCATGAGGCAATACCGGGAGCCCCTTGGCCAGTCGGGGTCACTGCACTGCCCCCTCCTCGCCTGGGCCTCGGGTGCTGAGCGGGCAGAGCTGGAGTCCCCTCGTGCAGGAGGGACCCAGAGCTGGAGCAGGGCCCTCCCTGCCCTGTCACCCAGGGAAAGAGGCAGTTCTGTGTGTGCTGAGGCTGGAGCAGCGTTTGGGAGCAGCTCCTCCTTGAATCGGGCTGAACCGTGCCGGTCTGCACGGCCAGGCTGCAGATGTGTTTGTAGGTGGGGCAGCTGGCACCGCCTCAAAGCTGACCTGGGGCCGGGCCCCAGCACAGCACACCTGGTTCGTGTCCCCCCGTGCGCGCTGCGGTGCACCCGGCGGTGCTGCTGCTCCGTGCCCACCTGCCCCTCTGTCCCGCAGTGTACGTCGTGGAGGAGCGGCGGAGGGACGACTCGGGCGAGAGCGCCTGCCTGACGGCGTGCTGGACCGCGCTCTGCTGCTGCTGCCTCTGGGACATGCTGACCTGACCCCGCCCTCACCGAGCGCTATGCAGCCTCCCCACTCCTGTCCCGACTTCTTTCTGTTACTGTAATCAACGCTCTGCTTTGCACAGCCAAGAGTTCCTGTCTGTCCGTCCTAGCGCCTTGTCGGGGTGGGGGGCGCACTCCTTTATTTTAGTAAAGGAAAAAGAATCCCTTTTTAACATTTCTAAGACTTTTGTTGTAACTTTGAAGAATGTGCTAATGGTGTATTTCAGCCAAAGGCATTCTGATGAAATGTATATTTACCAGTTGAGATTTTCCTAGCCCTAGAGATGAAGATGTACGCAATAATTAAAGCCAAGAGTTGATTTTCTTCACTAGGTCCCAGCTGTTTCAGTAAATTTGTCTGCTGGGTGGGCATCCCCTCTTTGGTCTCCTGTGGGCACTGACTCTCTAAGTGAGAGTCCTTGGTATGGCACCTCCTCATCCCACACAGAGCAGCACAGTCAGGTTTTTGTACTTATTTTTTTCCCCTTCTGGAACCAGGGCCTCTTCCAGCAGCTCGTGGGACAGCAGAGGTGGGAGAAGCAAGGGCTGAGCTGCTGTGTGTGCGTGCACCAGCAGCCCCTGGGGCAGGGCTGGTCCCAGGCTGTGATCCATCATCCCGTGCTGCAGAGCAGAGGCTTGTGGGAGGTAAATTAATGGGTAAGAAGAGAAAAGCCATGGATTAATCTACTGCTGAGGATTTAGAGCTGAAGCTGTTCCATGGCATGCCTGGCCAGAAAAGGGATAAAAAGCTTTTATCTGCAGAAAAGTGGGGGAAACCTGCTGCTGGTTCCATGGGATGTGTCCCACCCTGCTGCTCCCCCAGCCTTGGGAGCAAAGCCCATCTGGTGCCCTGACACACACCGGCTCTGCCTGGAGATCAGCCAGGGATGCAAAGGACATTGCACTTGCTGTCCCTTGGTTGTGCAGCCTGAGGCCTCTGCACAGCTCCACTCTGGGCTCAGCAGGCAGTTCAGGGCTCTGCTCCTGGGGCAAGCTCATGTGTTTGGGGCTGATGAGAGTCCCTTGCAATTCCCTTGTCACCAGGAGCCTTCTTCTGGGGGCTGTGCCTCTGCAGCCATAAGCTCAGGTCTGGGACCCGGTTCCCAAAGGTCCCTGCCCTGGGAAAGAGCGCTGTCACCTTCCCTGTCACTGTTACCAGCTTGGTAGCTGGAATCAGGAGTGGAGTCCCTGGGTCACCCTCCGTGGTCGGGGGAAGGAGGTGGGGTGAGAGCCTGGGGGCAGCGAAGGGACAGCCCGGAGTGTGAAAGCACGCGTGTGTCTATGGGGTGACAGCACGGGGGGGCGCAGCGGGACCTGGAAACTCCGAGCTCCGAGATCCCGGGAGCCGCTGGAAGGCGCTGGGAGAGCGGCGGGGCCGGGCTGGTGCAATGCCCGCAACGGCCACACGGGGGCGATGTCCGACCGCGCAGCGCCGGCACTGCCGGGGCGGGAACGGAACAGCGGGAATGGAACAGGATGCACACAGGGAATGGAACCGGACAGTGGGAATGGAACGGGACACACACAGGTAATAGAACGGGACAGTGGGAATGGAACGGGACACGGGGAATGGAACGGGACACACACAGGTAATGGAACGGCACAGTGGGAATGGAGCAGGACAGCTGGAATGAACGGGACATGAGGAATGGAACGGGATACGGGGAATGGAACGGGACACAGGGAATGGAGCAGGACAGCAGGAATGGAACGGGACATGAGGAATGGAACGGGACAGTGGGAATGGAACGGGACACAGGGAATGGAACGGGACACAGGGAATGGAGCAGGACAGTGGGAATGGAACGGGACACGGGGATTGGAACGGGACAGTGGGAATGGAGCGGGACAGTGGGAATGGAACGGGACAACGGGAATGGAACGGGACATGAGGAATGGAATGGGATACGGGGAATGGAATGGGACACGGGGAATGGAACGGGACACAGGGAATGGAGCAGGACAGCAGGAATGGAACGGGACATGAGGAATGGAACGGGACAGTGGGAATGGAACGGGACACAGGGAATGGAACGGGACATGAGGAATGGAACGGGATACGGGGAATGGAACGGGACACAGGGAATGGAGCAGGACAGTGGGAATGGAACGGGACACGGGGATTGGAACGGGACAGTGGGAATGGAACGGGACAGTGGGATTGGAGCGGGACAGCGGGAATGGAACGGGACACAGGGAATGGAACGGGACACGGGTAATGGAACGGGACAGTGGGAATGGAACGGGACAGTGGGAATGGAACGGGACACACACAGGTAATGGAACGGGACAGTGGGAATGGAGCAGGACAGCTGGAATGGAACGGGACATGAGGAATGGAACGGGACATGAGGAATGGAACGGGATACGGGGAATGGAGCGGGACAGCGGGAATGGAACGGGACACGGAATGGAGCAGGACAGTGGGGATGGAACATGAGGAATGGAACAGGATACACGGAATGGAACGGAACACACACAGGGAATGGAATGGGACAGTGGGATTGGAGCGGGACAGCGGGAATGGAACGGGACATGAGGAATGGAACGGGACACGAGGAATGGAACGGGACACAGGGAATGGAACCGGACAGCGGGAATGGAACAGGACACACGGAATGGAACAGGACACACGGAAAGATCCAGGGCTGCAAGAGTGACCTGGAGCAGTGGGAATGATCTCCTGGCACAGGCTGGCTGGGCCTGAGCCAGTTCCCATGCCCATGTCTGCCTGTGTCCATGTCCACGGTTGTGTCTGCCTGTGCCAGCACTGCCCACCTCCCTCTTCCCCCACCACCCTTCTCCAGCAGGACCCTTCCCCGTGCCCACACCAGGCAGTGAGTATCCACAGGGTAGCAGGGATGTACAGCAGAGATGCTCTACAAGCCCCTCAGCCTAACTCCTCCCACCACTCCATTTCTCCATCACAGCCATGCAAGAACAGGCACAGAGACACGTGCTGTGTGCCACAGCACTGTTTTATTTAAGTGGGGTGGAGGGGTTCAGGCAATGGGGATCAGCCCAGAGCAGGCAGGGGTGCCACGCAGGTCTGCCACTACTGTGCCCTGCGGGCCATCAGCATCTCCCGGATGTTGTCTTCTGCTTCCTTCACGCTCCGCTCCAGGTATGACTTCTTCTGCTGCAAGGCAGAAACCAGAGCTAAGTCAGGATTCCCCCAGCCCTGCCAGCGCAAACCTGGGTACCAGGGCCCAAACCACCCAGGCAGAGCTGGGGGTGCTGGCTGGGGCACCCAACACACTGCAGGTGTCCCGTGTGGGGACAGCATTCCCAGAGGCACAGGGGCAGGGCAATGTTTACACAGACTGAATTTTGTTCCCTCCTGAAACCTTCAGAGCTGCCGGGGCTGTTGCAACAGCAGCACTGCAAAAAGTGGGAGTCATGAACCTCAGCAAGGAAGGAAATCAAATCAGATCCTATAACTCTTGGAGCCTAGAGAGGGACTGACTGACATGCCAAGCCCCCTTATGGAGACATAGCAAAACCCTCTCCTTGGGCACAAAACGTTCTTTTTCCCAGCTGGGCCATTTTCTAACCCTATATCCTCCTTTCTATCAGCAATTCCCTGGCATCGTCACCAAATACGTGTTTCCTTAATCATCTGTAATTAGGCTGGGCTTGGCAGGGAAGCAGCCCCAAGCCATGCATCCCAAGATAGGAATTCAGCATGCAGCGTTTTTTCCTGCTAGTCTGGGTGCTCCTCTGTGGCTGGAAAAATCAGTGCTTGGCTCTTTTGACTATTTTCTCTGGGTTTCCAAACAACAGACACAACAGTCTCCTCTGGCGTTGCTGAGAGCTCAGGCTCCCATGCTGCCCATGTAGAGCCCTGCTCTGGGCCATGCCAGCTTCCAGTAAGCGCTGGCAGGATTGGTATTAAACTCCAGGAGTCCAGGCCTCTGCCCAGAGCATCCTGCCAGAGGCTCTACCAGTCACCTCCCCAGTGCCAGGAGCCCAGTACAGCAGCAGTGGCCCGCAAAGCCCACCCAAACCCAAGGGAGGTGCTGCTGCCCTGAGAGCCTCCCCATGGCACTTGTAATGCTGAAAATCCATTCACCCATGGAACAGTCCTGCTGCCACCACTGCCCCTCTGTCCCCTTGCCATGGCACAGCTGCACACTCAGCTGGATGTCCCTGCCATGAGAACATCTCTCCCAGCCCTGCTACTAAAGGCTGAAGGGTTTGTATTTAACTACTAAAGGCTGCTCCTGACAGCCAGGGCCAGGGTTATGGCCTAGGGTTCCTGTCCCTCTCCCCAGGCACGTGGGGTCCTTTCGCTTACAGGAACTGCTTTTGAGGAAACCACAGGGAGAAGAAGAGCAGCCACAGGTTCCCACTGGCAGTGACTCAGTGACACACGAGCAGGACTCTGTCACTGTCCCCATGCTGCCCGCACAGACGTCGAGGGATTTCACGCACAGGGAACTGAGTCTGAGGGCAGCAAGAGGAGACAGGCCCAAAAAACCCTTGTGGCTCGAAGCTTCACCTCGCTCTGCTGACCAGAGGAGAGTGGCAACAGTAGAGCTGACTTCTAGGGGCTCATTTTTTACTAAATATTTTTCTTAACACCATTAAATTAGTGCATGAAATGGTCCTGCCTTCCTGTCCTCTCCCCTGCCTGTCTCCTGCTCCCAGCAGGCAGCAGGGCACAGCTCCAGCGAGCAGCTCTCTGCAGGCACGCTGTCCAGCAACACTGGGAGAGCCCAGAATTTCAGATATCCATCAGGAAATCTTGCTGGTGCCTGTGTGGGCGCCCACTCCCATGAGGACAAGGGACCCTGATGCAGCAGAGGAGCACCCACATGGCCCACATGTGGACCCACACTGCCCACTCCTGCACAGTGACATGCTCTGCCCTCCCCGTAGCAAAGGGCCTGGGTTTAAGGCCATTTCTGCACTTAGGCAGCCCCTGCAGTCCCAGGTAGGGCAGGATTCAGGGAATTTTTCTTTTGCTCAATCACTCTCCTTGGTCACTTAATTTTTGAGGCACAAGAATCCAGGCTGATCCCAGTACTTCTACTCCCTCCCAGAAGCAGTTTCCATGGAGTCCCATGTCTGGGGTCCAGGAGCATCCTTGGAGCATCAAGGGGAGTCCTGCACCCCCAGCCAGGGGGCTTGCAGCCTCCCCGAGCTGTCCTGCGGGCAGGCAGTGCCAGAGCCAGCACAGGGCTGGCTCCCATTCCAGCCCACGGCCCGGATCCCAGGCGGGCGAGTAGCAGACGGGCACCACATTTTCCGAGACACGTGGCAGGAGCGAGGTGTTTCTTCCCCAGCAAGGGGGAACTGCAGCCCGGCTTCTGCTGCGGTAATCACGGGAGAAGGAGCAGGAGCCCGTGTGCAAACCCCTCCTCCCGGCGATTACCGGGGTCTAGACAGGAAACTCCGTCTCTCGCAGGGAGCAGCGCCGAGCGAGCGGCTGACACACGCTCTGCCCACTCGCACTGAGCCCGGAGACACGACCGCACAGCTCTGAACTCATGCTGGAGGCTGTTCCGGTCCAGCCAGACCTGCCAGGCTCCTGGTATCTGTTCCCTGAACACCACCCTGGCATCCCCAGCCCCACCTCCAGCTTCCAGCTCACAGCTTTCATCTGCACTCAGAGCCAGAGTTAACCCTATGTCCTCTGAGTCCCTGGTTTGGGCCAGCCTGGGGCTGCTGGTCTTCACCTCAGCACCCACTGAGCTGATGTATTTCCCTGGAAAAATGTGTCTGCTGCTCCAGGAGATCATTCTCTGCTACCTGTGCCACGGCAAGTGCAGTCTGTGGGAATTCCCAGGGCAACAACAAAACTGCACTTTGTGAACCCAAAGGTGCTGCTGCTCTTTGAAGCCTCCAGTTTCCCTTCTACAGCCATAGCTCCATAGCTCACCAGTCAGGAGCCCAAGGGGACAGAGCAGCAGCCCAAGGGGACAAGCAGCACACTGGCCTTGCACCTCTGGCTTTGGTGGCTGCATGACCTGCAAACTGCTGACTCAGAGCTCCTACTCACTCACCACACCAGTGCCCTAAACTGCCCCCACTCTCCCCCAGCTCCTGTGGGCCCCTGAACAGGTAAGGTGGGTGCCCGAACCAGCCTCAGATGCCCCTGCCTGAGCCACAGAGCTCCAGGGAAGAACAGAGACAGGAGACTTGCTTTGAAAAGGCAGCAGGGGGAAGTTGCTACATGACACTGAGGTCCCAGAAAAGCCCCATCTTCCGGCTGACAAGCAGGGCCAGGCTCCCCAGGAGGCTGGCAGTGACCCTGGTGTGTGCTGTCCCCCTGCAGTCTCGCCAGGAGTGTGGCAAGGCAGTGACAAGGAAACCTGGAGGGCACGACAGGAAGCAGCTGCTGTGTCAGCCAAGGGGCTGGTTCCTCCTCCTGGGTCACAACTCCCACAGCCACTTGCTAGAGAATTATTTTACAACGTTCTCTTGTGGGATGTTACTGAAACTGATTTCAGAGGAACAGGCTCTGAGCAGCACTGCCAGGCCCTGCCAGCCCCCGCCGCTGCCAGAGAAAGGCCAGAGCGTTCCCATGACCCAGGCACAGCTCACTCACAGGGAGGGAGCACCCAGGGCTGCAGGTCCATCAGCACTGGAGGAGCTTCTCCCCCACACAGCAAGGAAGGGGAGCTGGAGGCTGCATGGAAGACGGTGCACGGGAAGGTAGCAGGATTTGCAGCTACAGGTTTCCAGGTGGACAGCACGCTTCACATGCACTCCAAAACTGAGCCAGCTAACCTGCTCCAGCCCAGGGCATGCTCTTGCATCCTCACTTCTTCCTGCCACAGGCCATCCACCCGTTCTCATCCACTCTCTCCTGTGGTGACAGGCCCCTGATCCCCCTTCTGCCCCTCAGAGAAAGGGCTCTGGCACCTGCACTGGGACACAAGACCAACACATGGCTGCTGCCACAATCCAGTGAGGTCTGGGCCACCTGCAGAACACTGACAGGGTGCAAACCCACAGAGGATGCCCCCAAAAGCCAGTGCAGCCAATGTCTCCCAGGCTGGTTTCCTAATTCCTTTAAGCTAATACCACTCCCAACAAGAGCTCCTTCCCCAGGCAGGAAGGCCTGCAGCACTTGGGAACAAGACAAACCACAGCCTTGATGATCTGTCTCAAAACTAGCCCCAAAGGAAGTGGTCTCACCTAAATCTGCTCTCTGGAAACAGAATTGCCATGCTAATAGCTGTCTGGCACCAGGATGGAGGTCAAGAAGATCCCTCCTTGGGCAGCAGAGTCACTGCCACCAGCTGGGTCTCCCAGCATATCCTGGGGGCTCAGAAACTGGACTTTGCACCTCTCCTACCCTTGAGTACAGATTTATCAACAACCTGGCCCATTTTCTCCCCTGCCAGCTCTCAGGTGCCTTCTCCACCTCCAGGGCTTCCTGCAGCCTTCCTAAAAAAGGTGTGTGGGGCAAGAGGTGCAATACACCTACATGGACTAAAAACACCATCTCCCACAGGTGGAGGTGCAACCGAAAATGGAACTGATCACTCACACAGTCCCATCCGACAGGCAACGCACATCCAGCTCCCAGGAACCCTTCCCAGGAGGAATGGTGGCTGTCCAGCTGACAGCTCCACAGACAGAGCTGCAGGGCCTGGCAGAGAAGGCACCACCAGCCCCAGCCCTGCCCGTGAGGAGGAGAAGGGAGGGCAGGGCATTGCATGCAATGGGCCTGGGGGGATGCAATGCCCACTGCCAGCACATCCCCAGGCACCTGTGGGGGCAATGGCTTTGGGGGTTCCATCAGCCCCAGCTGCCTCTGTGTTTGCTGGCATAGGAAGTGCAGACTCCTGGAAGCACCAGCTCAGCCAGGGGCAGCACCACGAGGCAGCCCTGGCTGTGCAGGCTCCTGCCCAAGGTGTGCTGGCATGGCCAGCCTGCGCCCTGGCACGGGTGGCTGCAGCCAAACACCACCACGGGACTTGCCCCTGCCACCGCCCCACCCCATTCCTGGGCTCTCCCTTGCCCTTCACTCCCCATCACAGCAGTGCCTGCTCCCCGAGCAGCTCTGCGCTGTTTGCTTTTGGCAGCAGCTGTGGAAAGACTAGATTGAATGCAAATACAATTACAGCTCACACCCCAAAGAAGACAAGGAGCTGTGGTTAACAGAAGTGGCCCGTGGCCTTTTGACACGGCGGGAAGTCACCTCCTGCTCCAGCCTCCCACCTCCGCTCCCATTGCATCACGCCGCCGGAGAGCTCGGCGCTGCTCGAGATGACGCACCCGGACCTGGCATTCCTGGCAGATTAAAGAGCCAGCATCCACAGATTCCACAGCAAGAAAAAACTATTAATCAGCTTTTCTTGGATGGGCTTTTGATGATCAAAGCACTGTCCTCCCCCCAGCACTGTGATTCAGACGCCTCTGCCCTGCCTGCATGTGGCAGGGCCTTGGCTGGAGCTTGTGGTCCAGTGGACAGGGCACAGCATTCCCACCCACTGCAAGAGCCCAAACAGCCCTGTGCTCCCAGAGGGAACAGACAGAGCAGCCCTGCCCATCCACACTGCCATACCCTCCCCCTCACAGGTGAGTTTCCTGTGTCAAGTCATGGTTTATCATTCAACATCGACTTTTGCTCTTCAAATTCCACTCCTCTCACGTCACCTCTGTAAATGTAAGAGCTTCAACCTCTGACCCGCAAACACAGATTTGCTTAAGCCCAAACAAAAATGTTTCCATGGAAATTTAAGGATCTAGTATTGGAACATGCCTATTCATTTCAGCCCATTCTTTTTTCTTCCTTTTTTGTCTTCTAAACTGTTTTTCTGTGAAATTGTTTTACACCAAACTTGTGAGGACAAAACAAACTGGCAGGTCCTTTCCCAGAGAATGCCTCCCTTCCCATGGCTCTCAGCATGCTTGGCTACCAGCCACCAGATTCTGGCATCCCACTCTCACACTCAGAAAGCTTCCATTGAGGAAGGCTGCAGTCTTCAGGCATGATGCAGTGCCTCAAACAGCAGCCTTGAGACAACTCATCCTGTGACACCTCGGTAAAACTGTGGCTAGCCAAGAGCTTCTTTATCCCCCAAAGTTAACTCAAACCATTTCTGGCATTCCCTGAGGGCTCTGTGGGAAAATAATCAGCAGATCCTGAGCTAGAGTTGGGAGCACATGGTCGACTGGAGAAGGATCTTCCCTGGGAGGTGGCAAGCTGTGCTGCCCATGCACTGGGGGCCAGGCAGCAGCAGCCCAAGCTGCTCTCACTCTTGTGGCCAGCACTGCTGTTCAGGGGTTGCCAGTGCCCAAACTCCCTGTGCAGAGCAGCACTCCAAGCCCTGGAACACACACCCTGGCAAGGCAAACATTTTGATCAGACCAAGCTCATGGAAGATGATGTGCTGAAGACATGTGCTCTGCTTAATGGGATTTCACTTGGAACCCCTGAAGGAAGGAGGCAGACCTGCTGAACAGCACCCAGCTGCTCCTGCTCCAGGAGAAACTGCAACAGTGGACACCAGCAATGGGGTGGGGTAGGTCTGCAGGCAGCCCTACGCCCTGATGGGTCCACCCAGCACTGGTCCTCACCCAGTTCAACACTGTGGCACATGTACACATTGGGAATTACTACTCTACAGCAACCGCCAAATATTTAGATACACTTCAAGACTTTCCAAGCAGTTATTGCCTTAGGAAGTTGCCCAGAGTTTGCTCAAGAATGAATGACCTGGAATAGGAAGGGAGCCCAGCTGGTTTCTGACGACAGCTGCCGACAGAAGAGTGATGCCATACACCTAAGAGGAGAAGTGATGATTCAGATCCTTGGGTTTTCACTCATCTCTTCCTTCCACAAAGTAACAGCGACCCACAGTCACTTTAGAACTGCCTGGGTTAGAGTGCAGAAGAGAAAACATCAAGCATACAACTACATTTGTCGACTTGGAAGCACCTGTCTAAAGAACTGCTGGTGCAAATCCACCATCATTGTGTACTGATCCTACCACAGCACAACCAGCTGGGCTTCCCCCATCATTACTGAAGCACCTCGAGGAACATACTCTGAAAAAGATAAGCTGGAAAAGCCCCCATTAACTTCCATACTTGGTGCCCTCACGAGAAGAGGTAAGGGGCAGAAAGCCAGGCTGCCTGCCAGCCTTTGTGCCCAACCCCAGCCTCGTGGCAGCAGCACTTCACTGTGTGAGGCACAGGACAGCACTTCCAGCAGAGATGGAGACAGTTGCTCTTGGTGAGGGGAAAATGACAGATTATTCCAGTGAACTGCTGCACCCTAGCCTGATCCTAGCCTGATGTGAACTGCTACAAAAGCAAGTCGATGGGAACCTTTCAGTAGGTGGCAGCAGAAATATATTATCAACCCAAAGGATTCCTTTAGGGACACCCCTTCTTGGCACAATTCCCCATTTAGAGCAGTTTCCAGGAGTACATTGCTCCAGGTCAGATACTGTGCCCTAACCAGGCTATGACAGCACAGTCAGGTCAAACAGAGAACTCGGGGAGGGGAAACTCACACAGATCCTGAAAATCCCTACGTTCTGTTTCGGCGGAAACGTTCCTCACCAAACTGCCTCTTGCAAAATGTGGTAAGTTCCCTCACCCAGAGCCTCAGTTTCTGTGGTCCCATGGAGCTGGTGTGGCTCATCAGGGATTCCTCCTGGCAGGAGGACTTTTGCAAAACCATACCACACCTTTCAGCTCTTGCAGTCCTGGCCAAACAAAGCCGCTTTAAAAAGAAAAATCATTTCCATAAATTTCAAAGACAAATCAGCAACAAAAGGATGGTGTCAACTCCCAAGCAGGCAGCATCCCCACCCAGGTCAGACAGCCCTGAAGGCAGAGCAGCTGCATGCCCACCAGCAAGGCATGAGAGATGGAGCAGGGGCTGAGCCAGGCAGTGGGGACAGCAGGAAGCTGACGTGAGGGCTGCCCCGCATACCTGGGAGCAAGGTGTGGCTTTGTTCAGCTGACTCAGGGCTGGGTCAGGCCTCCAACAGGCAGGAGCATGCTTTCCAAATAATCGTTTCCTGTTCTCCCCAGGCGAGATGGAGGAGGAGATGGAAGCAGGATGGAGGTTTATCAGGCACAGATAATCCCCCTCCCCAGAGCTGCTTGGCACAAAGCAGCCAGGAGCCACTGCAGGGGCCTGGTGACTAAGGCAGGGACAGCAGTGCTGGGTTTGTGACTAATTATTACTCATGCAAGGAGGAATTTGGAGAGGGACCCACATCCAGCTCAGCTCATTGCTTTGGATACTTCTGCAGCCATAAGCACAAAGGAGAGCTTTGACAATGAATCAGACCCTGCTCTAAAATGACACTTATCAAACAACTTGGTGTTAAAATGATTTCAGTGTAACCATACAGGCAGCTTAATGCTAATCAGAGGAAACAAGAGATGTTTTCAGGCTCAGATGACTAAATGTAGGTTCCTGGATGGACAAAACCATTCAGACACAGCAGCAGAAGTGGGTTTTTATTAATGCACAATGTGTTTCACTTTCCTCTGAATTACAAAGGAATGTGAGTGTACTGGCAAGAGCTGCTTGAAAAGTTTTCTCTGTTAGGTTGTTGGTTTTTTTTTTAATCAAGAGTAATCTCCTCCTCCCAAAAAAACCTAAAACAAGTTCTGAGATGCCTTTATTTTGAAAGCATGTCTACATCTAGCCTCTAAAGGACTTAAAAGGAAGCAAACAACCCCACATTAATTATTCTCTTGCTTTTAAAATCTACAGTTATTCACCTAAAAATAAAGGTAGGAACAGTGAAAGCAAAGTCATCAAATTCCAGTTCTTCCTTCATAAAGCCTTTGCCCTCTCAGCTGGTTTGTGTGCTTACTTTGCAATCTGCAGTACAGGGAAGACTAACAAATAATTACTAATTAAACAACTGTTCGCAAAAATCTGGGAGTTTGAAAATCTGTTGCAGTGAATGATAGCTCCAAATGAGAGATCCAGCCTTGCTACTGCATACCCACACATATGTGATGATATAAATACACGTCATTGCACTCAAATCAGCATTACCCACAACCGTTCTTCACAAAAATGTCATGAGACATTAGTTTTTACAAGCCATCCCAGGCCTAAGGTGGCAGATGACCCCTCCACCCTCTCCCCTTCGAAATGTGAGAATTTCTTTCCCATGTGCCTCTAAGATTCCAACACCATGTTTTGCAACTAGTGACTTGTGCACTATTTAACACATGACAAGCTTCTTGCACAATTTTCAAAGCAGAACATACTGTTATTTGATCTTTATCTAACAAATTTAACATAGGACTAAGAGCCAGCTTTTAAACAGATCCACCTCCTTCCCTGCAGATACTGAGGAGCACTTGCTGCCTTTAAAATCTGCAAGGTGCTGGCTGCACACAGATTTCCATCTGTCTGATGAAAGGTGACAGTCACACAACAGGGAAACGCACGAAGTTCAGCTGTAAGAATACAATCTTTTTGCCACCCTCATTTTTGACAAACAAGACAGGCCTTGAGGCTTTAAACATTAAAAAGAAGTGAAGTGAATAATTCCTCACAGCTGTGAAGGCCTGTTCTTCATGTAACCATCAGCAGAGTCAGTTTTGGGAACAGAAAGAATTAGAGCAGCATTAGCTATGCCCCAATTCCTCCAGCATTTACCTTAAATTGTGTGGCCCCACTCCAATGTCAGTGGGCCTCTCCACAAAGCAGGATTTTGTGCTGGAAACGTTAAATCTTTGTCCATTACACTCTCAACCTCCTCAATGTTTTGTCATTTTGAAGCCCATTTTCCTCATTGCAGCTTTCATTTCAAAAACCAGGAATGAGAACACAGATTCTCCTCCCTGTAAGACAGACTGAATTATAGGGGGGAAAAAATGAGCTTTGGCTACTCCCTTCTTCAAAACAAGGCTCTGATGGAGGGCAGACTGCTGGTAACAGCTCTGCCCATGCAGGCTGAGCTCTGCTCTCCCACGGGAGTGCCTGTGGATGCTCCACAGCTGACAGGCAGGCAGCTGGACCACCCATGTTCTCAAAAAGCAAGCTAAGCCTGCAGCTTTGCAGCCTGAAATACAGGAGGGCGCAGTGAGGGCACAGACTCAGATGTGGGATGACACCAGCCAAGAGTCAAGATGAAACACATTTCCCAGGAATGTCACCAAGTCCAAATGTGTGTCCAGAAGGACCTGCCCAGACACCCAGAGCTGCTTCCAACACCCAAAGCCATGCAAGATGCTGGGTATTGCCTGGCCTGGTCCCCACCAAGGGTCTGTTGAGGCTCTGCACCTCATCTTCACACTAACATCCATCATTTGTAGAGATCCCAAAGCTTCCTCCTAAAATGTCCACAATTACAAATGTCCACAAGTGCAAATATTAATCCTACATAGTAAACTTCCATACTCCACCTGTCCCCACATTAGGTGTCCTGCCTCCCTCTACAGCAGGCAGAGGGACTGACCTTGCCTATGCACACACAGAGAAACAAGGGGCAACTTCAGTGACAACCTGTGTTTAAAACCCTGCCCTTGCTACGTGTGCATATGCCAGCTATGGAATGAGGGAACAGCACCTTCATCCAAAGTAGAATCTGCTCCAGGCTGATGCACAGAGAGTTATTCTTGAGGCTTCCCCTCTCCAAAGCAAACAGGAGCATTCCTTATTTCCCCCTGTTTAGTTAAAAAGCCCACCACACATTCCTGGGCACTGGCCTACCCCAAAGCAATCCATGCGATGAGAACTTCTGCGCTGTAAATCCCTGGAAGAAATTGGCCTAACTTGGGAACAGCCTAACAATTGCTACCTTCTGATGAGCTCTTCGTGGTCTGCAAAGAGCACCACAAATCTCAAGAGACTTGTTTTCACATCGTTAAAGCCACCCACAGAACTGGCCTCCATGCTGAGGGTTTCAGTAAAAAATGAAGGCGAGGTGGCACCAGAGCACGTCGGAGGCTGGGGCCACACGGAGCAGGTCCATCCATCCCAGCCATACCTGCCCCAGGCTGCAGCACCTCTCCCCAGCCACACCTCACCTGCCCAAATCTTTGTTCCCACAGGGGAAGAAAACACTGCTGTGGCAACTGTCAGAGCCGACTCATCACAGGGGGAGCACCACCTCTCTGCCTCAGGGCTGCAGCAAAGCCATTTTAAAGCTCCCAGGAAAAGAAGATTATAGAAATGGAAGCCACTGTGCTCAGGCAACACCGGGGAAGAAGTCAGTAGTAACCTTAAGGCATTTCAGTGCAGTCACTGTGTAACTTCACCAGCTTTGCAAACATCACCTGAGGCTTCAAACATGGAGCACTGCAGTGTTTGAGAGCACAGTGTTCCTTCCTCCACCAGGAAGGAGAGCAAAGACATTTTCTGCATGAGATAGGGAAATTGCACATGGTGTTTTAGGGCTCGCATGAAGGATTTCTGAATTAGAAATCAAGCCTTTAGATACAGCTTTCTTGATTGCATTTTCTACTCCAGGCAGCCAGAGAAGAAACCAACCAACCCTTTATCTCAGCAGCAGTAAACTTTCAGTCTCCCACAGGCATGTGAAAGAATTGCCTGGGAAACAAGCACACAGCTATGTTGTGGTCAGAGTTGAAAACCAAAATCCAATTCACCCAGAAAGCTGCAGGTTGCTTTTGCCCTTTTCCCGAAGGAGCTAAATTCAGTGGCAGCAGACGGAGCTGCCCAGCAGAGCCTCCCCCTTATTTGTTATTTTTAGCAATTTAGTCTGACAACGCCTGACAACTAAACAAGCTGAATATAGCAGGAGAGAAGGGGACTATCAGATATTATCAGAGAAAGCACACAGTGATAATCACTTTCTCCACCCCTAATGAAGAATCAATTTTCCATGTCTTTATAACATCATAGAGTTTTTTTCTTTTTAAAATGCCACATTTAAAAACAGAATCCATCTAGCCCTACAATGGAAACGGATAACATTTCCTGAAACAAAGCATTGTTCCACCCCTCACATATCATGTTTCCTTAAAAACAAGGGAAGAAAAACATTACTTGGTTTTTCTCCTAATACTGCACAAACATTGCTGAGCTAAAAAGAGTCTGTGCTCATCCCTTTAGAATGCTTTCAAAATAGATTTAACACATACCCCTTGCACCGTGAAACACAACAAGAATTTGATAGTATCAGGACTGGAAAAATCCAATGGCTCCTGTGAAGCAGGACGTGTCCCATGCTGGTGTGTGAGGGAGCTGATGGCACCAATCTCAGGAGTTTTGGGTAAGCCAGCAGACACAGCTATTGTGCCAGCAAGCCTGGGCAGTGTGTTTGGTTTCCAAAGGATTAGATACAAGTTGTGAAGTTCAGAATGCCACACAAGTGCATATGGAGTCACCAGGCTGAGAACATTGGGGCTCTTCAGCCTGGAGACTACAAGGTTGTGTGGAAACCTCACAGAACCTTCCAGGACCTGGAGGGGCCTACAGGGAAGCCAGAGTGATACTCTCCATCAGGAACCGGAGTGACAGGACAAGGAACAATGGGCTCAAACTGAATGAGTGGAAATTTAGATGGGAAATTAGAAATAAATTCTTCACTAATTGAGGCTGGTGAGGCCCTGGCACAGGTAGCCCAGAGAAGCTGTGGCAACCCCATACCTGGAGCAACCTGGTCTAGTGGAAGGTGTCCCTGCCTGTGGTAGAGGGGTGGAGTGAGATGATCTTTAAAGTCATTCAAACCTTTCCAACCAAAACCATTCTATGATTTCATATATATACATAGATACATTCATGACCACACACAGCTTTAACAAGCAGGGTAAAGCTACCTTTGGTTTTCTTCAGATAAGTTCTGCAGAATAACTAACTGCCCCCTCATCCACAGCCAGACCCCTTGGTGCTTTCAGAACACAGCTTCTCTCACCAAGCATAATGCTTGTTCCAGCCAAGCCTTATTTTCCCAGCCCTTAACAAGGACAGGTCTGGCTGTCCTTGCTGCAAGGAGGCCCAAACCAGCAGTATCCCATCAATTTTGTGATGCTGCCTTGAAAAATACAATGGAGTTCAGTGGAGAAACCCATGAGAGGGAAGGGAGGGAAAGGCAATGACTGCCATCATGTACTGCAGTGGAGAGTGTAGGAGAAAAGGGACAAAACTCCTCACAGTTTTCAAAGTTCACTGGCAGCTGTGAATGTCAGCAAAACCAGCTTACACCTCTGAAGCGAGTTAAAGACAGTTTCAAGAACAGGCAGCTGCAAATCTCCTTGCTACACAGCTGGATGGATTTCCAGAAGTGCTCAGCAGTGAACCCAGCCCTCTGTGCTATGCTCCTCTGCAAACAGCACCAAGGTAGAGGACAGAGCATTTCTCAGATTCAGGCATGTATCAAAAAATACACATTTCACAATCCCTTGGCAATAATGTCACCATAGCAAAGCACAATTGCCTCAAGCTCAGCTACACATGCAATGAGATCAGCCACACCATAGGGTACTGGGGGATTACTCTGACCAGCCTGATTCAGCTGTGCAAAGTGAGAAATGTGAGTAACTCATAAGGTAGTTAACAATGTAAAATATAAACCTAAGTTTTAAAACCCTTCCAGTTTTAATAATGAATGCAGAGATGTTTAACCTTTCTTGGTTTGATATTTATTTTACAACGGTGCAGTGGAAGCACAAGGTCACAAAGTTTCACATTCTTTCCTGCTTTGGTCACAACTTGTTTTCAGGACAGCAAAATCCCCTGCTCCTGTGATAAGTGCTTGCTGAGTTGGACTCAGGTACTTCCCCTGAAATCTGTTTCCAGCAGTTGTCAGCCTAAGTGCTTGTCCTCTTCCATGGGGAATCCCAGGCCTAAGGAAAACCCTCTTCACAAAACTGCCACAGCCAACTGGAAGGAGATCAGTTAAAAGATGGACTTGAATGTTTACTTAACACAAACTTTTGAATGTGCTGGCATTCTGAGCCTTACTACTCATGACTGAAAAGAAAAACCAACCCATGTGGCAGCCACCTTTCCACTCCAACCACCTTTTGAGACAGTCACTATTGCTGGAAACTTCTACTCATTGACCATAGCCAGAGATTCAGCAACGAAGCAGAAAATACATTTGTGAAGCAGCCAGTTCTGAGGCTTTGTGTAAGAACAGCAAAGGTTATAATTTGTGGGAAATTCCACCCGTTCTGCTGAACTCAGTGATCGGGAAGTTCAGGAGGTAAGATAATTCCCCACCAGGAACAGGAAGAAACCCAGATGGCACAGCTGAAGGGCACAGTAGCCAAAAAGCTGACCACAGCCCACTGGAGGTGGCAGCAAGGGACCCCAGGGGCAGTTTATAAACAGGCTGCCATCCACATTCCACCTGCCTCCAAACCCAGAGGTGCTGCCATGATGCCACATTCCACCTGCCCCCAAACCCAGAGGAACTGTCAGCCACATTCCACCTGCTTCCAAACCCAGAGGTGCTGCCATGAAGTCCTCCACCCCAATTGCAGGGCTGTCTTTGCATAAAGCCCCTGGCATCTGGGATGGCCAGGGAGCAAGGACACAACTGCTTTTACCACATAATCATAAAAATGACTATGCCTTGCCTGCACATCCCCTTAGATACACAGCCTGTCCACAGAGCACTTGTCTGGCCTGTGCAAAAATGGGTTTTTGTGGGCAGAAACATAAACCTCCTTAGAGTCTGGCACAGGCAACACAACATCTGGGGATGGACTTGCTCCACAGCTCCTCAGGCAGACTGAGTTTTAAGAAGGGATTAAAAAAAACATAGACTCAATTGCTGCTTACTACAAGTAAGTAGGAGACAACAGAGAGGGAACTGCACAGGCCTGAGTGAGTTTGAACACAGACTTCCTATTCCTGCTTGTCCCTACTTATTTGGTGTTCACATCACTTTGTCCAAAACAATAAGAGATGGGAAAAGCAGCTTGACAAAAATTGGTCTTTGCTTCCTCTGTCATTCCTCAAAGAACAAGAAACAGGAGTCTGTATTAATGATATTTTAGGAGAATTACAAAAAAATACACACTAGCAGCCTTGGAAAAGTACATTTTGCACTTCTTCTCAGAAGAACTGTAAGCTGTAGACGTGGCCACAAGAAGATAGTCAAGATTCTCTAGATAGCCTGTTTGAACACTGGAACTTGTGCAGACACTACTTTCTATTTCCTAGATATCCTTCTCTGCCTTGAATACTCCAACCAGATAAACACAAGAACACAGAAATACTCTGACCACATTGTCAAAACAAAGTCCCATCTCCCCACAGATCTGCTCTTCAACAGCAGCCCCAAGCAGATGCTTAAGGGCAGAGTACGGGGACAGGGCAGGCCTATACGGTACTTCCTCCTCATACTTTCCCACCCTCCAGCCATTTTTAGCTCAGGGACTTCCTGAGCAGGATGCCATTTCTACATATTTGGTAATTCTCGATGGATTTCTCTTCCATGAATTTGTGCAATTGTTCTGAGCCAGTGTAACCTTTAAATACCCACAGCAGTGGCAAAAATTTGCATCACTTATCTGCTGCAAATAAGCACATAAACATCCTTTTGCTTGTTTTAGACCTTGCTCATACTAATCTCATTTGAATCCCTTGCTCCCAGTTTTCATACCAGGGCATAGAGCAAATAATCAATCCCTACCGGTTTGTAGATCTAGGAAAGGAACCAAGTAACTTGAGTTTCGTGGAGGTTACTCGTAACAGGCTCTCTGTTTCATCTAGTTACAATCCTTCAGCATGAAAAGTACCAGATAGAAACAAGAGATGTAGCAAAGAGCATCTTGCTGACCTTTCATGTTTTAATTTCATCATCACTTGCTAAAAACTTACCTCTAACTCCTTAATTTTCTCTTCGGCTATTTTCTGTTTTTCTAAGAGCTGATTATGAATCACTCCTTTAGGCTGAAGAATAAACCTACAAATGAAAAAGAAGAGACAGAGTGCTTTTTATATCAGTGCTCACCAGCTGTGCACCAAGTCAAACTAGAGCCACCTCTGCTAAGTGCTCATCCTCACTCTCATGCTCTGGACAGAGACACTGACAGCTCTGACAGCTTCCAGAGCCCACCAGGCTGGCCCCAAAGGCTCACCAGTCTCACCCATGCTCTGGGAGGATGAATATGGACACACAGAGATCTCCCTCTATCATTCAGTGTCCTTGAATGATCTGGAAGTAGTTCTGGCACACAGCCACCAAGGGGAGTCTGTCAGCACCTTCCCTTCAAAGGGATTTAAATCAGTTGATGGCCCAGAGTTAAGGAAGACTCTTGACAGGTAAGAGCTGTTTATTAAGGGTTTAGCACTCACAAGGTAAACAAACCCACACAATAAAACCAAAGTTTTCCACAGAGAAATGCTGAGGGAGTTGGGGTTGTACAACTTGGAGAAGAACAGGCTCCAGGGAAATCTTACTGCAGCTTTCCAACGTATAAAAGGGAATTACAAGAAAGACAGAGAGAGACTTTTTACCAGGGTCTCTCACACCAAGCCAGGGACAACAGTTTTAAACTGCAACAGGGCAGGGTTAGGTTGGACACAGGGGACCAATGTTCTAGACTGAGGATGGTGAGGTGCTGGCACAGGTTGCCCAGAGAAGCTGTGGCTGCCCCATCCCTGGAAGTGTCCAAGGTCAGGTTGGACACAGCTTGGAACAACCTGGTCTAGTGGAAGGTGTCCCTGTCCATGATAGGAGGTGGGACTGGATGGTCTGTGAAGAACCTTTCCAACCCACACCCTCCTGTGACTTGACAGAACAGAGACAGTGCTTTCAGCAAAAGCTATGGAACTTTCACAGGCCTCACTTCTCAAGCCTTGGCTTTAACCCAGCCCCTCACTGATCTCCAAATTTCTACGCTTTCACCAGCCAAAGGGTTCTCTGTCAGGTGGGAAGTGGCTGCTTTTAACTGAAGTTGTGGCCATGGGTTTCTACTTGTTCTGCTTTCAATTGCCAAAGGGATTTGAAAGATGCATCCACAACACCTGAGTCCTGCTTGCCAGCAAGGAGAAAGGTGCCTGCCTTGCTCAGAGAAGCCTCTGAAGGAGCACCAGCATTCAAAGCAGCTTTCCAGCACGTGGCACTGGCATCCCACAACGAGATAAAGGACAACTAAGTTCAAACGAATTTTAGGAACCCTCCGTGGTTGTTTTTCATCCTTCCAGACATAAAGTATGTGCAAGCTGCAGATTCACCTCCTTCCCTACTTAGAAAGCCCCTCAGGGGATTTAGAAGGAGCCTCCATGGGTCATACCAACGAGGTCAAGGTCTCCTCTAGCACCAACTAGGGTCAATGTCTTCCTGCCAGGTGACAACAGCTCATGCTTCAACAGTTAAAATGAGCAGCTTTAGACAGGGTAGAATCAGAGTGCATTCCCCGTCTGCTACAGAAAAACCTGAAATCAGTTTGCAGAGTCATCTCCCACGACAAATGACATTATTAACATGTTTGCTCAGTGCCTGGTAAACACAAACACGGATCTGCCACTTGGCTGCAAACCCTGTGCCCTCTGCATCAGTAACCCAGCCAAAAGGAAAACTACCTGCCACACACATTCCTGAAATGCATGGGAGGAAAACCATGGATAATTATAATAAGTTTCCAATTAAAACTCTCTTTGGGGCTGCTATTAACTGCACACAGAAGTGCCTCCTCCTCCTCCCACTTCTTGCCCTGTTCCGCTTCACCTCCTCTTCTCCACAGGAACTTCCGCTACATCTTTTATGTTGCAATTTTCTCAAATCTTTCTCATTCTTTTTCCCAGTCTTGGCTCATGCTTATTGCTGGCATCATCTTTCCTTTCTGTCTGCTCCTGTTCTTACCAACATAGCTCGCTCAGACTCTCTTTGTCCCTTCCACCCCCCCTTCCCACTGGGAGGTGTCCCCACCATTCACTTGCACACACAGGGGATGGTCTGGGGTCCTGGCATACAGCAGACTGCTGAAATAACAACACAGGTGGTTTGTGAAAATCAAGTTCAAGACCACCCTTCTAGGAAAGAAGTTATTTTCATTGCTGTTAGATACAGAGCCTGGATCCAGCCAGAGAAGAGGTACTTTTCAGGACCACCAGTAAACACATCATTCTGATGTTCTTACCTCAGGCATACAACACCAGAATAAAAAAACATCAGCCTTCACACACACCCCCTCTGTAAACTCAAATTTTGCCTTGCTTCTGCAGTAACTGCCATTAGTGAAAACCAAAGCTGCAAGATGCCTTCTGTACACAAAGCCATCAGTCCCTTCCCACGTCACTGCTTCCCTGAGCCTGCCTGTGTATGTGAACGTTTCCTGAATTATTTCCTTTTTTTGTGGGGGCAGCAAAGAAGAATACAATCCCTTCTCATTTGCTTCCCCAAATTGTACAGGAAGATTGATCATTTTGGTTTCCCTGACGTCCCTGGTCTGAAAAACAAAGTTCAACAGCAACACAGCTTGAGCAATTTTCCCCATGCTGCAGCTGGGAAGGTCCCTGCTGGGTGACAGGCACTGGGCGATCCTGGCTGGCTCGGAACTGCTACAGGCACCAAAACCTCCAACAAACAACTGGCTGACTTCACTTTTATTCTGCAAATGTCAACAGCAGTCATCAGGGAAAATATCCTCCCTCCCACCCTCCTGCAATGCTCTGGCAGACAAGCGACAGCAAATTAAAATTGGATGGCTGAAATTAGCACTGACGAGACTTATGCGGGCAGCTGGGCACAGATACAACCACCCCAATTTTGCCTGCTATAAAACAGTGGGCTGGAACCTGTGTCCATTCAAAAACTTGCTCAGAAGCAGACCAGATGTCCCTGACTTGGGCAGCAGTATCCTGCAGGTCTTCACCAGCATTCCTTAAAGCCACCTGGTTGAGTTCCCTGCTGCAAGACCGCAGAGTTCTCAGTCTCAGGTGCTCAGGTGCTACCCTGGAAGCTGCCAAAGCCAGGTCTTTGAAAGCTGAACTATAAATCCACATCCACAGTTAACTGTTTAAATCTGTAGCTTTGCTTTCCAACATAAGCAGGACTCAAAAAATGCAGTTTTTTAGCCTCTAGTTTGGATACACACATTATGGAGATTTTGGCCAAAGTTTTTACCTAAGGAAATATTGTGGTTTATGGCAGCACATGGAAAAAGCAGAAGTTTGTTCTGCTCATTAGGTAAGAAGTGCTGCAGGGCACTCGCAATAAACCAGAATTTAAATTTAATCTAAATTTCATTTTTCCAATTACCCTAAGTAATACATCAACTTGATGATTTTTAGGCTTTTTCCTCACCAAGCTGGAGAAACAGGGCAGTGTCATTCTTCTACCTGGTTTCAGTTAGATGTAGTTATATTATGTACAGATTTTCAAGCTCATGAAAGAAGCACAGTACATTCTGATGACTTAATTCTTCCCTGAGTGAATTTGTAAACAAGCCTTTCAAACACATGAAGTTAATTCAGTGCCTGGAGGTTCACCACCAGCTGAGAGCTGGCCCCATATGAGAGTCACCGAGCCGAGGGGAACCTTTCTGCTCAGTGGTGCAGAGCCCAGCAGGTGACACAGCTAATACTGACCCAAGAGCTGCTTTCACAGCTCTGCTGGAGTTCATGGGAAGCTCCAAGCCCCCAGAGTTTGTGTGTTGAACTTAGATGGAGTTTAAGCACTGCTAATCCACAGAAGACAAGCAGCAAACCAAGTCTTCTCCCAGATATGAGAACTCCCCTCTATCCGCCTGCTCTCAGCAAAGAGTCACAGCACGCACTCAGAGACCTGTCAAACATGACACCTACACTATCAAACATGAAACAGTGATTCAGAAACATACTCAGCACCACAGTGGCAATTACAAAGTTTAGTAACAATCACCTCTTCACACAGGAGCTTTTCCACTGTTGTTACATTAACACCAGAAATATCTGGGTCATAATGGACAAGTTCCCCTCATCTCACCTGGCCACCCATTTCAAAGAGACTGGCTAGTAAAAACAGAACAGGACTTGCTAATAATTTTTCCAGTGTCCACAGATTATGGTGAAAATTCAAAACAAACCTAAGAAAATTAGAAATGAAAGCTGCAGAGGAGGGGAGGTCCCTGAGGACAGCAGTGTTCAGCCAAACCTGGGCTGCCAACAAGAACAGCTCCGTGGAGCAGAGCCAAGTGGTTGCCAATCGACTGCACCTACATGCTCGGCCTCCCAGTGACTGCTGGTCCTCAAATGCAATATGAGAACAAAAATAGAGCACAAGGGAACTGAAAGAGAAACCTCACTCTAAATATTCTGACTTGTTTCTATTTTTCTCCCTTTGCTAGCTCCACACCAGGAATTTTGTTTCCCT
The DNA here is from genome assembly GCA_030060385.1 of Muscicapa striata striata. Lineage (NCBI taxonomy): Eukaryota > Metazoa > Chordata > Aves > Passeriformes > Muscicapidae > Muscicapa > Muscicapa striata. The sequence continues at coordinate 3,954,069 of JAREIS010000050.1, read as the reverse complement.
AAGGCAGGGAAAGTGGTTTGTATACACTCTCTGAGGCACACTGCTAGTTTCTTTCTAGGGAAGGGATCTCTTACCCCCACACAATTCTAATTTTCTATTATAATTTTCATTTGATCAGTGTTTAAACTGTACTCTCTGAGTCTGGCCTAAATGGCCTTCAGACTCTTGTCAGGTCAGCAGTGCTGCCCACTTCATCATCTGTCTGCTTCTTTGTGTCACACATACACACCCACAAACTGATGAATGTCCAGTGTAAGTAATTCCATAACTCAGCCTGTTTGCACCAAAATGCACTGTTTACTTGACTTTGAGACATAATATTAGATTCTGAAAGATTTGCCTCTTAATGAATGAGGTTATGGAGATATTTGTTCAGCACATGCCACTCTTCATTATGACACAGAAGTCATTAAAGTTATTAAAGGTGGAGTCACAGTGATGCTCATAGTTCAGGTTTTCCATGAAGAATCCCTACTTTCAATTACTTGCAACTGCAACAAACTTCAGCCTTTACAGCTGGAGCTTTCAGTGGCAGGCAGCTGTCTGGGCATGAGCAGCCTCTCCTCTGCCCTCAGAGTTAGGAAATGTGGCCCAAGGGCTTCTCCTGCCTGGCTTGCCTGTGGAAGAAGTTCAAGTATTCAAACCAGGAGGGAAGGAGCCCCACAACAGGCCAAAGGACACCCTCACAAACAGTCTGCAAAGAAGCTCTTCCCACTTGGCTCCATGTAGATCCCTCCAAGAGTCAGGGTAGCAGGAGAAGCCTCAGCTTTTCCCCTGCCAAGATGGGTATGCAGCTTTCTGCCTAAGTCCAGATGTACACAATTTTACAGGTACATATGTCTAGTGTTACTTTGCCAGAATAATAATGAATGGCAGATCTATAAGTCCATGCACCTGGCTCCCAGCTCACACAAAAAGTCACTGTAACTTCAGCTACATGGTTCTCATTCCATTTGGGAAACTCTCTACAAAAACTGAAAAGAAAACAAACAACTTAGCGCAAAGCCGTGACTTTATTTTAACATGTTTACTGGATTTCTAAACAACCTAACATGTTGTGGTATATCACAGCAGTGTTTACATGGAATGTCCTGCTCCTTGAAACCAAGTGTTTGCATTATACCACTCTGTGAGAGAAGTTTGGCTTAGCCCAGTCATGCATTTTTCTATTTAAAGATGCTTTTTAATTCTGAACTTGCACTGCTACTCAAGCTTTCAGCAGACTCAGTAGGGGATTACTGCTTTTTAAGTACTGTTCAAAGCCAATGGAAGAAAGGCTTTCAAGGAGCTGATCCCAAGCAATCCAGCTTGATTGAGCCAGAACCAGCTGTGCAGAACTGCCAGCACCCAATAGTCCTCTTCTACTCTCCCAGGACTTGCTGGTGCTTCTGTAAATGATTCTTTATGCAGTTTATACCTCCCCAAGTTCCAGTTTTATTCACTCTAGATGAATTACTCAGTTGCAAACAAGACAAGGAAGCAATATTTAAAAAAAAAAAAAAGACAAATCATCACTAATTATAGCTTGTGCTGCCACCCTTCATGTCTAAGGGTTTCAGATTTTTTCAGCCTGATTTTGAATTTCCCATCAACAGATCATATGCCTTAACTGCAGCTGGTTCAGAACAGATGGAGTTTGAACATATGAGTTGAAACTTTTCATATGTTTGCATTTATTTTAGTGGTCAGTTGTCTCACTGGGTCACCTCAATATAGCTGACCCTAACTATTCCCCCCCACATACCTTAAAGCAAAACAAATCCCGCAGCTCGTGTTGGGAGGATCATACATGAATACATTCCAAGGAGCAGCAGTTTATAGCTCACATGACATTTTACTGCTCTGGAGAGGTGGGTGAGCACCAGGAGCTGTTTGGGCAGGAGACATCCCCAGTGGGCAGCACAACTTGTGCAAAGCCAGCCTGACACACCGGAGCACGCAGAGACCGGGATTAGCCGAGCTGGACATTGGCCAAACTGGGTTTATGTAGGCCCCAACAAGGGCAACTTTTACTCAGATGAACATTTGTAAGCCATAAACCTATTTACTCTAAGGAGCTAAAGGATTTGAACAAAGAATTCCACACCCTTTGCTTCCTCAAAGCTCGGCAGGGGCACGCCCAGCCCCACGGAGGGGTTTGGGCTGCACTTCAGGCCATGTTTACATTGAGCTTTCACTTTTTTTGTTGGGCATCTCTCAATAGCTCCAGCATATTACATTACCTCAAGCCAAGATAGTAACACAGCTTGCAAACAGCAGTTTCTGCATTGCCAGACACTTAACTAGATGGTAGATTTATACCATTGTTCATGTTTGGTTCTTTAAAAAAAAGACATCAGGAATATACCTCGAAGTGTGGATTAAATATAGCACAATCCAAAATAAGAAAATAGTACTGTGGTCTGCTTTTAATGAGCATCATAAATTCTTTTTGAAGGCTCAATTGACATAAATGGAATTAAAAAAAAAAAAAAAAAAACAAGCAAATGCCTCCTCTCTATCATAGAGGAATTCATAACATTTGAGATTAAATCCATATGGGAAAACACTGCAAGAACAACAGCAGTTCATGCAACATTCACTATATTCTTGATTTAGTGGTTTTCTCTTCTAATTTTGTTTTCATATAATTTGTTAGTATGTAGCAATGATGAGCTGTGGCTTATTTAAGCCAAGGGAACTCAGATGGCTACAACATGCCAACCACACATGCACCTCAAATAGATTTTTTGCAGTCTGGGTTGTACCAGATTTGAAAGTTGCAAGAAGCAGAAAACAGAAACAATTTTTCCAACAATAGGAAGTCAAGATCCATTTCTAAAATCTGCTCTATTTTTAAGAATTCCTCACAAATCCCTATGAAAGAATGCTTTAAAAAAAATTAAAACTACAACACCACATGCATATACATAAAGGAAAACATAAATAAGGAAATGCTGGTGTAAGCACCCTGGTAAATAATCCTAAAGTAATTTCTATTCTAATTTTTTTCTTATTGATAAACATTCTGTGATCAAAAAGATGAACTTTACAGTAGCAAATGAAGTGACATGAAGACACTGCTATACTCGGACAAACATGCCCTTCTCAGCAGCAGCCCCTCCCTAAGAGCCTGTACAGGAAAACTGGCAAAAATCAGGATCCAAGTTTTTTGAAAAGCAAATCCATCCACAGTTGCAAGAGGGGGAAAAGAAAAAAAAAAAAAAAAAAAGAAAAAGGATTTCTGCCTTGCCTGGGAGGAAACCTTTGAAATGCAAAGTGAGGAGGAAGACCCAACTTGTGGATAAATAGCACAATCTTGGCTTCTGCACATCCCAAATCCTGCTACAACAAAGCATCAAAGCACTACAGAAAACTTCACAGCAGTGGACACAAAGATAACCGAGCAGTTAAAAGAATTCAAGCATAACACTAATAGACAGATATTTCTGGACTCTGGAGTTAAATTAGCTAGCACTAAAACAACCACACTCCTGTGTCCTAATCAGCAAGAACAATTTTTTTTTTTTTTTTTTTTTTTTTTTTTGCTAAATTGGCTGAAACATTCCATTAATTCAGCAAATAGTTCTCAAGAAAACAAAGCAAGAATTCAAGACAGAAGTCTTGCACTTGGTTTAAGATTTGATGCAGCACCTCGGTTCTAGCATCTCTGAATTAAACTTGTGTAAAATGGAGTTCTCATGCCATGGGACTGGTTTCTTCATATTTAATTCAGATTTTTAAAGCAGGGGTTATGAATGAACCTCTCCTTCTTTCAGGCTTTGAACAGGTGACAAGGCCATGATGTTCAGACTTAGATTTCTCATTTCTTTTAAGGCTGTTCCACCTAAAATTTATGTATTATGCTGGCATTCACATCCCAACTCAGAGACTGATGAGGCATCTCCATCTGACAGCTGTGGGCCCTGAGTACCCTGTTACACCCTGTCCTGCCGGCTGAATATCCACTGACTCCACATCTGGAAGGGCATCTCCAAGCAAGACAGGAATACAGCAGTGACCTCTCAGTACTTCTTTGGGCCAGTCATCTGGTCATCCTTCTCTGCTGCAGAAAAGCCATATCCTCTGTGCTAAACCAAAGAGCCCTGTATTCTTAAAGAAGTGCTCTAGAATTCAGTATTTCTCCAAGGACTCTCGCCCTTGATTCCAAAATTTTCTTCAAGGAAATGGGGAACATTTTCAAAATACAGTCCTTTAAATCCACTAAATATTAAAATAAATTGAAGTTTCTTGCTTTTTCAGAATACCAGAGTGACATTTTAATTGCTTGGAGAACTTCAGAAATCAGTCAGTCAGGTTCCATAACAGTTTTGCAAAGTCATATGGCACAGCAAGTCACAAAAGCAGGAGCAGTATAAGCTCCTCAGAATATTTAATACTTGTCTAGCACACATCCAAAGAGAACTCTGAGCCACTGAAGCAAGAGATGGGCTATATTTGCAAGAGAGCTCAGCTTGCCTGTCTCTTTGGCAGGAACAAAGCCAAGGTGCCTTAGTACAGCCCTCAATCCACAGGAGTCCGACCTGCAAATGCTGCCCTGAGAGTTTCCTGAAGGCTCTGGCATTTCCATGACAGCACACTGCCTCTGGCTCACAGCACATCAAACTCCCTCTTCTAGCAACAAGAGCAGCATGCAGGAGTACTCAGTCTCCCTTCTGACCCTTACTCTTCTCAGTTTAGATTTCATCTCAGGTTTACTCAGTAGCTCCTTCCTGTTGTCTGGGTAACAGGTAGGGAAAAAGTTAGGGATAAAGGAAAGAATGGAACAGACTTGTGTGAATATCATAGTCCTAGTCCCAATAGAAAAATGTTCCTAAAGAGTTAAATGTCCTCAGGCAAGGGAGACAAGCAAGAGGAAAAGCTGTATTGCTAATCTTCTATCAGAACACCCACGCATTAGGTGGGGGACTATAACCAACAGATTTATTTCCAGTAGGGATAAGTAAAAGACCTATTTTTATTTTAAATTAGCTAGTATTTTTATTGTAATACCCTTGTTTCTTCTGCTTATGTATTTCACAAACACTGACTTATCTGACGTGTCCAAGTTCTCTGCCTAAAGTTGATTCTTTAAAGAAATGCAGCTGTTTCCTAGAATGGGGCAGATAGACATCTTGCACACAAGCCATGGAAATCTTTTCTTCTCTGACGTTTCAGTATTGCATGGCGAAATTATGTAGAGCAGCAGGGCAGAAGAGCTATAACTGGACCAAGATATCCAGGAGATTACAAATGAGCAGCCCTGGGCAGCAGGAATAAGATCAAGAACTAAGAGGCGGCAGGGCAGTGGGGAAGGAATGTGTTTGGAAATCAGTCAGTTGGAAAAGGATCCTGTGCCCAAGAGAACAAGGTCCCTTTCTGAGCTGGAACCAAATCCAGGAGTCCAGATTCCCAGTATCTCACTACTGCCAGCAGTAACCACAAAGTCCACGGACCAGCTCTGCTCCTCTCATGCTCCTAATTAACCAGGAAGGGGACAACAACCAACTCCTGCCCCTTACTTCACAGGCAGCAGCACAGAAAACTACTGCATCACCCCACGTGCATCATTTTCATTTTTGCTTTCTATGACAGCTCTCTAAAATGACCTTGCAAACTTTTACAGGCCCACTCACACCTAACAACACTGTGAGGATCATTGTTCAGGCCGCAACAAAGATGAGTCGTTCAAAATTAGGAAAAAACTGAAACAAATACCAACTGTGGGATGGAAAACCTTTTGGCTTATGCCCATATAGCCTTTGGCTCCTCATGCACCAGCTCCCAACAGCATGTTCAATGTGCAGTGGTCAAGCAGCTGGACACAAATTTTGTTTTCTTCACAGCTCAGTGACTGATTGAACTTCTCCACACACCAGACTTACTGTGGAAAATAAATCCTCCCTTTTCAACAGCTACATGCAGGAACTTTAGGTTTGTAAAGCACATATTAGAAAGCAACATGCTGGTCCCTGGGACTGGTGTTAGCACCTGTCAGCTCCTGGGCAGCCGGGCTCCAGCGCCCAGCCCGCACCGAGCCCTCCCCACAGAGCCAGGCCATGGAGAAGCCACTCAGATTTCACACACCAGCCTATAGTTAGCAACTGAACCACCAAGGTTAAGCCTTGGGTGTCCTTCAGCTCTTTGTGACATTTTTGACATGTGAGTGGGAAGCACAGGGTAGCTGCCGTGCTCTGTGCTGGCACACACACCTCACACACACAAACAGTGAAAATGCAGCTCCTGCAGCTTTACCCGGTGATGTGCAGCAGGGACTGCTGCCTTTGGGGGTTCAGCAAAGAGCTTGCAATCACTGATCTCATTTACAAACAAAACCATGAATCACAGTAAAAGAAAGAACGCATTTAAATCCAAGGAATCATCAAGAACATTTAATTCTCTCAGGTTTCACCTGCATATGGTTCAGCCACCAAAAATCTGAACCATTCTTTCAAAAAAATTTTAAAATTCAAAATCATGTTATTACAGCTGTCCCATAAAATACTGTAATGGCACAAAGTTGTTTTATAGAGACAGCTGCAAAAATATATTATGCTTGCAGAAAATCTTGAGCCAAAAGTTGTGCTACAGTATTTGCTTGATTTTTACTTATATTTTCTCTTTTAAGTGTTCTCCCATTAGCTGTACAAGTAAACTGATGATAAAGCAATATCAAACCAAAACTGACTGTCTATTTTGGCACAGCATGAAAAACTGCAGCACTCTCCTCACTGTGCCCCACACCAAGTGCCAGACATTTTTCTTCTGTAAATAAGGATCTTGTCCAGGTTATGGGCTAGAAGAATGTAAAGGGAAAGGTCTGAAATATTCAGACAGAATTCTGAAGCTTAAACATTCAGCATAGTTCTCAAAGCAACACGATGATATCAGTTCACAAATAGCTTAAGCAGAAGTCCAGCACAGTGGTAGCTGTCTCAACTACGTAACAGGCCTTTCAAAAGAGTATGAAGTAACAGAACTGAAATGTATTTGGCAAGCTGCCACCACCCAGATGAGATCCCAGCCTCACAGATACGTACAGTACACAGCAATTCGTCAGCTCATACTATGTGGCACTGACATTTCTTCTGTCAAAGCAAAAATAGCTTTAGCAAAAGTTAATTGAGCCCCACATGTGGAGCTCAGTAAGGCCTCAGCATGTTACACAAACTGCAATATTTCACAAAAAAAAAGAAAGAAAGAAAAAAAAAAGCGAGTTGAGGAACAACAAATGAAACTCACATTCATCAGCAGTGAAGGGAAAGCCTTCTGGGAAAGAAGGAGACTCAGGATAGGGGTTCAGAAAATAAAAACCACATAACTGCTTCCCAAGTAGCGCAAAAGGAAGTACCCAAGCAGGCAGGCTTCCTCCCAGGATGCAGCACGTCACCACAGCTCCTCAAGTCTTCAAATTCCACGAAGACCTGGAGTATCTTGTCCTACAGAAGGGTACATGCTAGCCCTTGCATACAGTCCATCCACCCAAGCTGGCAGAAAAACACAGAAACCCTATCAGAGGCCAGATTCTAAGTAGCAGCTTAGATGGGTTAGAGGGGGAAAAAAAGGAAATTTAAAAAAAAAAAAAAAAAAAAGTTAAGGACAGAAACAGAAGCACAAAACTTACTTCAAGAATTTAGTTATTCAAGCAGAAGAACCCTGATAATCAGAGTTAACAGTGACACAAACCTCCACCCTTCCTGAATAACTGAAAGCCTTTAGAGCTCCAGTATTTCCATGCTAGACTATGCAAATGAAATTAAGACAGAACAAATAATACCTTTGGTGGCCAAACTCATGTCCATGCAAGACATCTGCTAATCTACTTCACAGAACATGGCTTCTATGTCCAGGAGACTCACAGTGACCACTTCCTTTAGTCTCCAGTGGAACACAAGATGCCAGACTGTCCTTGGATTTTAACCCATGCTCAAGGGTTGCTTTAGCCCGTTTTGCCAAAAGCCGAAATTTCAGCAATAAATTCTCTGCTAGGGGTTGGAGTGGGTTCCAGGAAGTTCCTTGTGTACTTGGTGCAAGCTCTCTGCACCAGGAAGTGACACAAATCACACCAGAGCATCACTGCCAATTGGCAGGGCAGCATTAGCCCCGAGGCCAAGACAGGCAGGTCTCACAGAAATACCCTATCAAGCTTAGGCAGGGGGGAAAAAAAAAGAGAAAAAAAGAATGAATGAGCAGCATTCAGAAGAAGAGCACTCTCTTAATCTGTATTTGCATAGCAACTATTACAACAAAGCCCATGAAGAGTTCAGTTTTTAAACAGTATCACAATGCAAATATTTTCCTGCTGGCGCCTCTGCCATCCCTGAGGAGCCGGAGCTGCCTCACACCTGTCTGGTCATGGAAAAGGAAGGAAGAGAGAACTCCCCAGAAGACTGGGGCTCCTGCACACAGTAAGGGTAAGTGGTTTAGCACATCAAGAAGGTGTCTTACTCCTAAGGAGGAGGCAGAAGCAGAAATGCACTTCAGACAGTGATGAAATGACATCTATTTCCCCCATCTGATTCACAGGCAGGATCATTTAACAATAAAGCCTGACACTCTCACATTTCTAAAGTACCTTGAAGGGCCTTCTCCAGTCCAAAGGCACTCTGGACTTTCAAATTTTGAAAAAGCTTGAGAAAAACATGTTGACTCCAGAATTATCTTTTACTTTTCATCTGTCTGCTCTGTGACAAACCCAAATAGAAAAAAATAAAGCCTTTTGAGACATCTCATGACTACTCCAAACACAAGTGTTTGCTACATCTACAGCCTGCCTGGGTCAATCAGTTACCTCTTCCAAGAGACCAGAATCTGTCTCTTTTCAATGTCACCAGCATCCCCACCAAAACCAACATTTAATGCACCTACTTGGAAAAGTTTATTTAGCTGGAACCCAGCCACTGTGAACAGCTCCATTAGCCTGGGTACAACTCCCCTGAAAAATCTCAGCAAAATACAAAGTACACACCATTCCTAGCTTCCCACTCCTGCCACCTCCCTATAACTCAGTCTGGAGATTGTGTGGGCTGATGGATGAAGGTACTTGAAGCCTGACCTGGCTCACTGCTCAGTCCTGTGATCACCCAGTTTGACATGAAGAAGGTGGGGTAAACAGGGTGGGGAAGAGGTCAATACAATCACCCCTTTTGGTAGCAGTCAGAGCAGATCCAGGATTTCACAAACCACATCCCAAGTTGGGCTGTCATCACTGTTACCCAACTCATATGAGACAAAATCCTATTTCTCAAATCAGAAACACAGAAATCTAGTGTGATATTTGTTAGACAAGCATGTGTTTCAGATTTGAAACTACTTTATGTGGTGAAACCTCTCCATATAAAGACAACTTTATAGGGTCTTCTATCAGAGGCTGGTGAAATCTCACCAAAGTGCATTTCAGAAATCAATCAGAACACCTCAGTCTGGTTTAAGGTGTTTCTTTTGGCAACCATCCAACACACAGAAGCATATTTTTAAGAGTGCACTGGGACTACCCATACCAGCTTCATGGTGGCTTCCAAGGGTTTGAAAAAAATCCAAACAATGACATTAGATCAATTCCCTGGCATGACATTGCAAAGGACACTTCTGTAAAACACCTGTGCCAGAAAAGCCCTGAGCACAGGAACTATGCACAGGGGCTTTCAAGGAGTTGGACATAAACTACACTAGAAGTGACTGACACTGGGTAAATCTGTGAGGGTCTTCTCACAAATACCATTTGGCATTAGAGTTGAAATTAAAAACTCCCCAGAGGTGCCAAAGGACAGCACTGGGGCCAGGAGCTGAGCCAGCAAGCACAACCACACAATGCCAATGTAATTTGTAACAGCCCTTCTTCCAGGCAGCCAGGACCTAACCCCAAGAGGTAAAGAAATAAGCCTCAGTGCATTCGCAGGCAGATTGCTGAAATTAAAAATGAAAGACAATGAGAAAAAGAAAACAAGTGGATGTGCTGACAGAAAGCTGACATGCTCTTTGTGAGGGGGAGAGCCTCCTGCCCAGAGCAACAGCCTGGGGGCTTTATAGAGACTCAGGCTGGGGGTCTCAGAATCACAGAATCAATCAGGTTGTAAAACACCTCTGAGGTCACTGAGTGCAACCTATGACCCAACACCATCTTGTCAACTAGATCATGGCATTAAGTGCCATGTCCAGTCTGTCCTTAAACACCTCCAGGGACGGTGACTTCACCACCTCCCTGGGCAGCCTCTTCCAATGTTTAATCACCCTTTCTGCAAAGAAATTCTCCCTAATGACCTACCTAAACCTCTCCTGGTGCATTTTAAGACTATGTCCTCTCATCATTTGTTACCTGGGAAAAGAGCCTGACAACCACTTCTCTCCATTCTCCAGTCAGGAAGTTGAAGAAAGCAACTTCCCTCAAGCCCCTTCTTCTCCAGGCTGAGCCCCCACAGCTCCTCCAGCCAGTCCTTGTGCTCCAGACCTTTCCTCAGCGGCATTATCCTTCTCTGGACACGCTCCAGCCCCTCACTGTCCTTCCTGAGCTCAGGCCCCTCTCCCGGCGCACAGAGCCGGGTGTCCCCGCTCCGGCCGATACTCACATCCGCCCCACGCCCTCGTACATGCGGGTCTCGTCCACCAGCATCATCACCTCCGTGTCGGTGAGATGTGCGTGCTTCTTGGTCTTGGTGAGCTGTTCGATCTGCAGGTCGGCCAGCTTCACCTTCTGCTGCGTGTCCATCACCTTGGCCTGCAGCTCCGAGAACGCCTGGCCAGGGGAGAGCGCCGGGTGAGGAGCGCCGGGGGCACAACGGCCCCCGGGCTGTGGGCTCGAGGGGACCGGCCGGCCGGCGCCGCCGGCACACGGAGGGGGACACACAGTGGACAGGACACATATTGGAAGGGTGGGACACAAGGAGAGGGGTGACGAAAGACAAAAGATAAAAGATGAAAGAGAGACACATAGGCGGGGGTCTCGTACCTTCTTGAGCTCCAGATCCACGGGCGCTGCCATCTTGTCCGCGCACTGCGCATGCACGGAGGGGCGGGGACAGTCAGGGCTCCACCCGCGGGCGGAACGCGCCGTGGGACTGGGGCTGACACCGGGACCGGGAACGGGACTGACCGGGCTGGGGGCTGCTGTGGGACCCGCACCGGCACCGACCGGGCCGGGGGCGGCTGTGGGACCGGCACCGACATGGCCGGGGGATGCTGACCTCTCACCGGCGGGGCTGGGGACTCTCGTGAGGGCTCCTCGCACCAGGCCTCGCCCTGCGGTGCCCTGTCGGGCCGGCCCCGCCTGGGTGTCCCGGGCCCGGCCCGTGCGGGGTTGGTGAAGGGCCGGAGTGGCCAGAGGGCAAGAACCATCCCTGCCTTAGCTGGGAATCATGGAATGTTACGGAGCTGGAAAGGATCTCAAAGATCATCTCATCCCAAGTCCCCCCTGTCCTGGGCAGGAACACTTTCCACTATCCTGGGCTGCTCTAAACCCCATCCGACCTTGCCTTGGACATTCCTTGGGATGGGGCAGCCACAGCTTCTCTGAGCAACCTGTTCCCATCCCTCACCACCCTCAAAATAAAGAATTTCTTCCACATATGTAACCCAAAATTTCCTTTTTTCAATTTGTGTCTATTACACCTTCCCCTGTCACTACAGCTCCTGAAGAAGAGTCCCTCTCTGGCTTCATTGGAGGCCCCTTGAGACCCTGAAAGGTTGCAATGAGTTCTCCACTCAACCTTTCCTTCTCCACCAGAACAGCCCCAGCTCTCTCAGTCTGTCTTCACTGAGAAGATCCTCCACTCCCCTCTTACCAACTTTATGGCTTCCTCTGGACTTGCTCCGGCAGTTCCATGTTTTTCTTATGCTGAAAACAGCAGAACTGTACATGATGGAGGGGGAGAATCACCTTTGACCTGCTGGCCATGCTCCTTTGGATGCAGCCCAGGATCCTGTTGGTTTTTCTCTACCTCAAGGCTCTCTAGCAAAGCCAGCAACTCCCCCGCTCTCACTTCCCCCAGGAAGAGGAAGGAGCTGGTTTGGAGATTATTTTTACTGCAAAGTGAGGAATCATTTCTGACCCACTGTATAAAGTGCTGCTTGCTCAGCTCCAGGAACCTGAAATCACCCCAAGAACAGCTGGGATTCTTTTCAAGAGAGGTAAAAGCCCACCTCTGGATGATTTTTTTTTTTTTTTTTTTTTTTTTTTAACAAATAAAACCATCATAAGGTGATTTGGTAAGAAGGATAGTCCAATCCACCTTCCAATGGGCCAGTTTGTTCAAAGCCACATTCGGTCTGGCCTTGAATATCTGTAGGTATGGGGCAGCTACAGGTTCTCTGGGCAACATGTGCCAGTGTCTAAATGCCAAATGCTGGCTTAAAACCCAGTACCATTCCCGTTTGAATGGATCAGTGGCCAGAGTGGCTTTGGCCATACCAGATACAGATTTGCTTGGTGAACAGACACATCACACCCCTCCCAAAGCACCAGCTGGCAAAGTGGAAGAAAATCTCCAAAATAATCCACATGGGGCCAAGCTGGGATGGATCCTGCCCCCAGCCCCTTACACCACACTGATCCCCAAGGATGGCACAAGCTGGTCCAGTAGCCCCGACCACACACTCAGGATTCTCTGCTGCTGTTGGCAGTACCCCCACCAGCATAGAATTGGTGCTGAATGCAGAATTCTGATTCCTTCCCACCTCCACGGTTAAATAACAACCCAATTGTTTGTTACAAAGTGTTATTTATTAGAATATTACATTGCACTTAAAAAATAAGTGAGGTCTGCCCCTGTCATCTTGATATACATGAAGGATGCAGGGCCAGACCTACAATAAATATAAATACTATGTACAGTTTATCTAAAATAAATATATAATTTAAAATGAAAAATATCTTGTTAAATAGCTGTTACCCTCCCCCCCCTCCTGCGGCGAAGGAAGCCCCGAGCCCGGTCTCCTCCCTTTCACAGCTTGTTCCTCGGCACACACTGCAGTGGACGGATTGTCCCTGTGTCCCGGCCAGCACCGCTCCCGAGCCCGTTCCGTCCCGGAGCTGCCGCAGTGCCGCCTCTGCCCGAGCAGCCCCGCCGGTGCCGTCCTGGCGCTCCAGCGAGCCCCCAGCGCGCCGCAGCCCCGTGCCGCTGGCGCCGCGGTCTCGCCTCTTCCAGGAGGTAGAAGTGCATTAGTGCCGACCCCTGCAAGAGAGAGAGAGGCGCAGAGCTCACACGGCGATCCTGGGCTGCTCTGCGCTCCTGGCGTGCTGGGATGGAGGTGCCGACCCACCCCACGAGAACCCTCGGGGCCACCCGAGGCCAGCAGCCACTCGCCGCCCCTCGGGGCTGGACCCGAGAGGATTGGAGCAAAGGTACTCCACCAGGTTTCCCTTTCCGGAGACCTCAGCACATCCCCTGGACATATCCACCCCAGTAATCCCCAGGGTAAAGGTTGACAGTGAGGAAAGCCATGTGCCAAGTCTCCTTCCTGAAAATTCAGCTCCAAAACAGCTCAAATTCCCACCCCCGACACTGTGATGAACATGACCAAAATTCTCCGAAGGCATTACTTCATTCTCACAAAGAACAATGACTTTTCTTTTTTTTTTTCCTTTAAAGAAAAGAAGTAGCTGTAATATGTATGACCACATCTAACGTCAGGATTTAGATCAGATCAGAGGAAGTTTGAGAGATATTCAGTACCCGGCCTCACAGCCACCCCTGGGGCAGAGTACACAGCCCAGCCCAGCCAAAGGAACATGACATGGGCTGGCAGCAAAATCCCCCGTGCCAAGCTGATAGGCACTGCTTCTGTGCAAGTAATAAGCAGAGTGGGAATGAAAAGGAAAGGGGTTTTTTACACATGTATATAAATAGAGGTGGTATCTAAGGAGGGGAAGTGACTCAGAGGGTCAGAGAGGGAGCAGAATGAGTGGAGGGAAAAAAAACTAAACAGAACAGAAGCAGCTTTCCTACAAAAACATCCCCAAAGCATGGAACACCAGCACAGAGCAGGGACTTGGGGTTAGAAAGAGGGATGTAGGAATGATAGGGGTGCCAGGGGACAGAGTTTCAGCAGGAAGGGGACAAAAGAAGACTGGAGCCCCACAGGGCAGCCCAGACTCTCAGCCAGCTGCTTCTCCAGACTCAGGCTGCCTTCAGCTCCTGCCTAGCTCTGGCACAGAAGCCAGACAGCCACATAGCAGTCCCAGTCAGCACAAACAGCAGAGCCCCCAGATGTCCACCAGCCCCACTGCTGCCCTTTGCCCAGCCAGAGGCTCACCTCGCCAGCACCTGGCATCCTCAGTGATTCACAGTGATGCCCAGCTTGATTTTCTCTTCGTTTTCTACATCGTAGCCACCCCTCTTGTGACACCTGTGAGGCCAAGCAAAGAGATGCTCAGGGCATGGAGAAACCCCTGCCAGCCTCGCCTTGCACGCGATCTCCCCAGGGACACAAATGTGAGAGCTCAGTGCCATCCCACTCACCTGAGCATCAGCAGGGCTGCGATGATGATGAGACACAGGGAGGACAGGACAACAGCAACGACGGCCAGGGCTGTGGTGTGGTCGTACGCGCTGGGCGGGTGCTCCACCGGCAGCAAGAGGCCGTGGCAGCGCTCTCCATGATAGCCTGGCTGGCATCTGGGAAAGGAGGAAACTCATAAGGGTCAGTGGGAGCAAGGACAGGAGGTCTTCATGTCCCCCATACCTCATAGGAAGGCGATGCCTCTGTGCTCAACCTTAACCAGCGCCCTGCCTGTTCCCCTCAGTCCCCACACCCCTGAGCTGGGAGGTCTGATGTACATTATCTCTGTTGTACTGGTAAATTTAGCTTCTCCTGCACCTAGTGAAGGCTCCTAGAAAAGTTAAGCTCTTTTCCAGTAGAAGGCACTGGGGTCTGTGCTCTTCCGAGTCACCCCCAGGCAGACACTGGTTGTACAGACCACCTCTGGAAGTTGGAAGGGAACAGTGAGGCAACTGGCCCAGCATTTCCCATGGAGCAGGATGTCCCTGCCCACCCTGCTAGCTCAGAGGTGTCCCATCCCTGGAGACTTGGGAGGTTGCTCATGTAACAGAAATAACACTCCACACAGGCTGAGAGGCTTCCAGCCCTCCCTGATCTACATTGCACTGATGCAACCAGATAAATATATCCCTCTATATCCAGCACCACTGATCTCCAAGCCAGACTCAGCCCAGCCCTCCTCCTGGGCTCACAATGCCACATGCCAGCATCACCTTCCAGGCACAGCAGCAAGGCTGGGCACAAGGCAAAGGTGCAGGACCCAGCCCAGCAGCATCCTTATTCTACCCTGTGCCCCAGGAAGCAGCACTCCAGGAAACACTGTGACAGAGGCACAGCCAACCACCAAGAACAGCCACAACAGGGTGACACCAGGCAGCACAAGGCCTCTTTATCAGAGGAGACTGGGGCAGTTGGCCACTGTTACTAAAAGCTCTGAAGGCTCTGAGAGATGCCACCCAGGGATGGACCACTGTGCTGAAGAGATGCAGCCAGCCTCCAAATCCCTGCTGCTTGCCTGTGTCCCAGGTTCTCTCGCAGCCCCAGGGATCTGGGCAAGGGACATCTGGCTGTTCCAGTCCTAGGCTGAGGTCTTGCAACCCACATTGTGCTGGGTCACCAACCCAAACTGAGCCTGCAAAGATGTTCCCTCACTGGCAGTCCTGAGCCCCTGTACAAGCCTCAGCTTCAACAGTGAGAAACTAGGGAGTAAGAGGAGCTCTGTGGAGCTTGATCCCTGCAGATTGCAGATCCTGTGGGCACCATAAGCCAAGGAGCTATTATCTTCCCTGGGCTCAAGGCTGGGTGGCTCAGAGGATTGATAGTGAAGAACAAAGCCTCTTACATATCTGCCAGCTCAAGTCCTGTCCACGTCAGCGGGGATCAAATATGCACCCCGGGGTGCTTCCTGCAGCAGCAGTGCTGTATCCAGGTGCCCCATCAGCAGGCAAACACTTTCTCCTCCACTTGCCTCATCTCCCTGCTTGCTCTGCACCCAAGGAGGGTGGGCAAGGAGGGGTACACAGCCCTGTCTCTCATCAGGCCAAAGGACAGCTCAGGCATGGCTTTGGCAGCATGTCCTCAAAGGTGCTGCCTCCACTCTGCTTTGACGGTAGAGTGGCAGAGATGCTCCTCCCACCTGCACTGATGTTCCCTGAGAGATGCAGGAGCCCCGAGATCTCAGACTGGGGGATTTACAATGATAGGGTCAGGAAAAAGTTTCCCACATCAGACCTGCAGAAGCCCTCAGCTGCCAGACCCCAGCCCTACACACCATTCTGCAGACCCCAGCTCAGCCAGAGCTCACCATGCCGGCAGGGAACCCTGGCTCTGAGGCCGTGGCAGGTTTTGGGGGAGGGGTGGACACTTCCAGAAGTACAAGGAAGAGGCCAAGTCAGAGCTGTCCCTGCACGGGTAGGGAACATGCTCTAAAAATATCTCTGCTTTTCCTCTGCCAGGCCTGGAGAATTGAAAGAACCATGACTAAGTCTCCCCCTGCACAGGCACACACCAGCAACTCACATGCAAGAGGGAGCCCCCAGCTCTCGGATGTACTTGCACTCGCCGTGAATACAGAAATCCTTGTACTTCCTCAGGCACGGGTCTCTCTTCTTCCCCAGGCCTTTGCCTTTTCTTCTTTTATTGCCGTTCCCTTTTTTCTTGGGAGTAACAAGGCCTTGAGGCTTTGACAGGAAGGCAACTGAAAAACAATTTGGGAAGGAGACAACAGCAGTCAGATCAGCTCCACGTGCCAACCAAAGGGAAGGCAAAGCCACATCCCAGGGCTGCCACAACTGCTCAGCGCTGGCTCCCACAGCCCTTTGTGCTGGGAGCTGCCCCCGAGCCTGGGGTGGGGGGGGCATTTTTTTTTTTCAGCTCCTCACAAATATCATGGCCTTTCCAATTCACAAGAACAATTCTCAAGGAAAGAAGGGATTCAGGCAGGGGGAACAGAGCTTTATACATCTCAAATGCTGCTATTATATGCACCAGTTTCCACTGAATACAGAACACTGCTAATTGCCCCTTTATCTGGCCTTTATTTCCCTGACAAGCACAGGCTTTTCTAAGACCCTATTCATGGCTCTGATGGACTCTCCTTCCCGTGGGCACAAGGATGCCTTACTCACCCCAGGGCAGGATTAAAAGAGCAAGCCTGCCTTAAGTTTTAGTTTTGTAGAGCCAAGGAGATGGTGAGGGCATCGTTCCCATGAATTACAACGGGATGTTTTAATTGCGGCGCAGTAACCAGCGGCTTTTGGTGCCAGGCCAGCCCCCTGCTGGGTTGGTGGGAACCGGAGCACCAAGCTCCTCACCCAGACACAGCCCAACACTAGCAACGCTATTGGAATGGTTTTTAAGGTGTGCAGATGCCAAAAAAATCAGCTCCCGTCTTGATCGCATTAGGTGCTGAGGTGTTGGGGTGCACTCACTGCTGCAAGGGGGATTTTTTAGTTCCCCCCGAGCTATGGTGCTCAGTAACCCCGGTGAATTAAGCCCCGGGCTGCTCGGGGAGGAGAGCGCAGCAGAGTCCAACCTGACAAGTTGTAACCTGCCCAGTTCCTTCTCAGCCACTTCCTGACAGAACCAGCGCCTCTCACGCGGGCACACAGCGCTTGCACACCTAGCAAAGTTATTTCGACATCTTCCACACTGCGCCTGGAGAAAACCGATACTCCAGGAAACTCTGCGGCTCGGAGAAACCCCCGGATGAGGCTGACAGCAGTTCCGTCCCCTGCTTTCCCTGCGGGTTATCTCCCAGCCACAGCCAGCCGACCCACACGGCTGCGTTTTCCGAGGGCTGAGTGGCTCAGCCTGGTTTTGCCACCTTTTTGTCACAGTCTGCTGGCACAGCCAGAAAGCAAAAGAAAACACGGAAAAATGGGAGCCGTACGGAGCAGAGCAGACTGCCAGTCTGGCAGGTACCAGATGCCAGGTACTGCCCTCGGCACGCCGCGTGTGCGAAGCATAGGGACATGTCACCCTCTCAGCCCGCCACGCACCCCGTCCAACCCCCATGAGAACCCCCGGGACGCTCTCTGGTGCCAGCCCGGGGCAAGGAGCCCGATGTGGGTGCTCGGGAACCCCGGAGAGCGGCAGTGCCCCCACCGCCCCGTGGCGGGGCTGCCGGCTGACGAGCCCAGCCGCGGAATGAGGAGCAGCCGCGCGTGGGCGGCGGTGACTCACGGCGGTCCCCGCGCCGCGGCCACCACCAGCCGGGCAGCGCGGGTCCCGGACACGGCAACCCCGCCACGAGGGCTCTGCCTCCTCCCGGCCAAGCAGCTGAGAGCCCGGACCCCCTGGAAGCCGCCCTGCAGGGGACTTCAGGAGCACGGACAGACCCTGGCAGGAGCGCCACTGCCCCGTGCTGGCGCTATTCCCACGGGCTATTCCCACTCTGGTGCGCTGCCGCCGGGGCTGGGTAGCTAGGGACTGTTCCCACCCACTACCGCAAGTCCCTCCGAAGCGGAACGGGAGCTGCTGCCGGGGCACTCGCGGGACTGAGCTGAGATCAGCCCGGCACCTTCGCGACCTCTCCGGCTCCAGCTGCCCCCAGCCCAGCCCGTCCCGCGACCCCGGCCCCACCCTGAGACCCCTTATCCCTTCCGTACCTCTCGGCAGCTCGCTGAAGTCGTCCCCCGAGGCCGCTCCGCCGCCCTCCTTCTCTGGGCTGCCGCCGAGCAGCGGGGCCGTGGCTGGGACGGGCACTCCGCCGCCGCCCTTGTGCAGAACCTCGTTGTGCAGCTCGTCCCGGCGCAGCCCGCCCGCCGCCGCCGAGCACACTGTGGAGAGAGCGGTAAGGATTAGGGGCTGACATTGCCCTGCCCGGCACCCCCCATGCGGGAAGGGCCAATCTCCCCGTTTGCCCACACCCAGGACCGTCTAGCCCGCCTTGCCCAAAACCATTCCCCCCACATGCTCGGGACCTTCTAGTCGAGCACAGCGCTGGGACGTGTTGCCTGCACCCGGGATCCTCTCCACATGAGCCCGTACCTGCCGCCAGCAGCGCTTGGATCAGCACCGCCCGCCCGTCCATGACCCACGGGCACACACGTCCAGCCGCTGCCGTGCTCCGCTCGGTACCGCAGCGATGCCCGTTCTCCAGCACAGCGGCCCCGCCGCGGGTAGAAAGCTGCGGGCGGCGGGGCGGGGCGGGGAGGGGCTGAGAGACCGCCCCGCCCCCGGCAAGGGCTTCCCCGCCGCCCCCGGGGGCGTCCCGGGACCAGATCCAGGTCCAGGTCCAGATCTAGATCCAGATCCAGAGACGCTGGTCTGGGCCCGGTGAGCTCTCCTCCCTCAGGAGGCGAACCAGGGACCCAGCAGCCACAGCCGCCCCGGTGAGGCTCCGCGCTGCCGGCTGGGCTGGGTGGTGAGAGCCCGGGGAGAAAAGGGTCTCTGCAGGGCGCGGAGCTAGGGGAAAGTGCGGCCCCAGCCAGAGGGAGAGGAGGGGAGTCCTAATGGTCCCCGTGGCCCCAGGCCCCGGCTGGCAGGTGCCTGAGGTGGCCCGAGCGTGCTGGGGGAGCGAGTGCAGCTCACAAGAGAAGCATCATGTGAGGCAGGATCTCAGGAGTCAGAGCTGCACCTCTTCCTGGCTCTGGGGATGGGGTGACACTCAGAAAGCGTACAGAAGGCAGAAGAGACCCCTTCTATCTCCAAGGCCCCCTTTGTGCCCCTATGCAGCCCGAGTGATTGAGCCACAGCCTCATCTCACAGCACTCCCCCGGCCAGCCCCGTCCCTTGTCCCTGTCCCAGCCTGCTATGGTTGGGCACTGCCAGAGCTTCCCAATCCCCTTCATCATGCTGCCAGCCGTGTGCTGTGTTTGGCCGCATCCTCAGCACAGTTGACAGAGCAAAAAATGCCACTGACGTCAGCGCCGAGCGAGTGCAGGGTCCTGCCCCTCTCTCCTTTGGGCCAGCAGAGGCCCCTGGCTGTTTCCTCGAGGTCCCGATCCCCCAGCCCATGGCTGGTTTGGGCTCAACTAGGCATGAGCAAATATTTCTGCCATTGTTGTTGCGTCTCCAAGGAATACCACCGGATCTGGCACCCCCCCGCTCTCACCCTCCTTCTTGCTCAGACTTGACTTTTGCAATTGTCTGCTGGATGTTTTTCCTTCCGCCTCCTCCGGCCATAAGGAGCCCAAAGCCTTTGGCAGTGGAGCGAGATGGTGGCACGGGCGAGGGGCTGTGTCCCTGGACAGTCCTGCACGCTGGCTCCTGGGGAGATCCCCATGTTGGGACGGAATTTTTTGCCCCTGCCAGTCCCCCACCAGGTTCCCAAGGCCGGGCTGGGCGTGTGCGGGCAGTGTGTGTGGGCAGCATTTGCCAGCTGCCCTGGCACCTCGGCAGAGGGAGGTACCAGCTCACGTCAGCTGCCAGGGAGGCTGCTGGCAGAGAGGATTTGCAGCAGTCAGGGGTGAGGGGGATGTGTCCAGGCTGCTGATCCTGCCTGCCTCTGCTTCCTGCCTCTGCCTCCTGCTGCCTCTTCCCCTCTGCCTGCCACAGCCTCCCACGACCCCTGCCACCTCCTGCAGCCCCTCCCAGCCTCCCTGCCTGCACCTGCTGCCAGCCATGCCCCACCTCATGCTGCTGAGGCAGCCCCCACAGGAGGGGGAGGTGAACCCGGGGATGGTTTGGGTGCCTCAAGGCATCCCGGATGCTCCTTATGCACGAGTCCTTCTGCCAGGGGTCTTCCCATGGCCCCCACCCCAGCTAAGGGCACCCCTGCACACACCCTGGTACCCGCAGGTATCGCAGAGCAAACAGCCTGGACGCCCTGGAGATCCTCGGCCTCAGTTCCTGCGAGGCAGGATCTCAGGAACCCACAACTTCCCAAAGCGTGACTCTGCCGTGGTAGTGCCTGGCTCTGCTCCAGCCGCTCCTGGGGCTGGATCCTGTCGGGTCCAGCGGGCTCCAGAGCAGAGCCGGCCCGTGCTGGAGCCGCGGTGTTTGCGGTCTCGCCGCCGTGTTTGCAGTGCACACAGCCCCGCGGTTTGTTTGCGGGGCCAAGCGTGGTGGCGGTGGGCATGGCATGGGCACAGCGAGCACCGTGGCTGCTCTCTGCTGGCTGCGCTGTGCAGGCCCTGCC
Organism: Muscicapa striata striata; assembly: GCA_030060385.1. Taxonomy (NCBI): domain Eukaryota; kingdom Metazoa; phylum Chordata; class Aves; order Passeriformes; family Muscicapidae; genus Muscicapa; species Muscicapa striata. The sequence continues at coordinate 3,933,014 of JAREIS010000050.1, read as the reverse complement.
GCGTCCCTGTCCCTGCAGGGTGCTGTTGCTGAGCCCACATGCTTCCCCCTCCGTCCGCTCACCGTCTGCAGCTCACACAGAAGCCTCCTGAAAATCGGCACAGCCCTTGCCCTCGGCCCTGCCACTGGCAGCCCTTCATTTCCCCACTCTGGAATTGCTCAGTGGTGCCACATCCTTCCCCAGAGCATGTCCCCATATCCGCTTTCCCAGGAAGAGCTGCCACGGGCTGTGTCACCCTCCTGCCATGGGCACAGCACCCTTGCACTGCCACCGATATTGCCACCAGCTCTCAGGGCTGGCCCTGCCACCCCCTGACCAACGCCTTGCAGGGTGCAGACAGTGCTGGGAACACACTGGTCCTCACGAACATCCTTGTCCACACAGGTCATCTGCAGGAGGCAGGTGGGTCCCCTGGTCCCTCGCCCATGTGGGCAGCTGGATGTGGCAGGACACAACCATACTGGGACCTGTGGGGCTGACCCTGTTATTTTGAGATGGTTGTTTTGGGCTTGGCTCCTGTGTATTGGTTTGTGGCCAGTTTAAACCAGTTCACAGCTGTTATAAGGTGTGGGATGAGTGGGATCCTGTGAGTGCTGGAGGGGAACTCACGCCTGCGGCGGCTGATACCGGTGGCCATGCGATCCCACATGCCCAGGACGGGCGCCACGGCTCTCCGGGCAGCAGACAACTGCTCACAGCCCAGTCTGGAGAGCAGCAACCCTGGAGCTCCCTCACAGGCTTTCGGCTGCAGCATCTTCCCGTCCAGCACGGCCACAGCGGCCCGGCGAGCTGGTGCCGCCCTGCAGTGGGAGGAGAGGGGGGACGTCACCTGCCCGCTGCTCTTCATCCAGCTCAACCAGCTCGTCAGCACCCCGGCGGGGCTGGAGTGGAGGGAGACGGCCAGGTAGGCACTCCTGCGAGAGCCAAGCTGCTGGGCCACGCTTCGGGAACCCAGGGCATGTCCCGAGGCTGGCCGTGCTTCAGCCTCAGCCCCAAAGCAGGGCTCTGCCTCTGCTGGGCTGACTTAATTTCATGGGAGCGGGCAGGATGTCAGGCAGGCCAGGCACAGCGCCCTTCCTCCTTCTCTTTTCTATTGCCTCTCCAAGGCTCCAGGAGCTACGCCGGTGCTGGGGTGTTCTACAGCAACCCTCCATCCCCCGACAGGCTCACGGGGACATGGCCCACAAGGGTCTGGGGGTAGCAATGGGTCTTCCCCGGGTCAGAGGGTCTGTGGGGACAAGAGCCGCCGGGCTGTGGCTGTCCCCGGCACCCAGCCCGCTGTCAGGAGCCTGCGGTGCCGGGGCACGCTCTGCCCGTGCAGCAGGACCGGCACCCCGCGGCTGCGCGCCCACCCACGGGGACAAAGGGAAGCTCTGTCTGTGCCCGGCGTTAAAATACTTGGCATGGCCCGAGCGTGGAAACAGCTCAAGACACTTCTGTTCTGACTCCAGCAAGCGCTGCTAATGGCAGGGCCACCCCCAGCCCCAGCACAGCTGGGGAAGTAAGTGGGCTGGGAGCAGCACTGCAGAAAATGACTGGGGGTGCTGGTGAGTGACAGATGGGACATCAGCCAGCACTGTGCACTTGCAGCCCAGAAAGCCGAGTGTATCCTGGGCTGCATCATGGGCAGGAGAGTGAGGAGGGGCTTCTCCCTCTGTTCTGCTTCGTGTGAGATTGCCCTGGGGCACCACATCCAGCTCCTGTTGAAGCACATCCAAAGAAAACCATGGAAATGGTTCAAAGGCTGGAACAGCTCTGTTAGGACAGCTCTGCTATGGAGACAGGATGATAGAGGTGGGGGGTTGTTAAGCCTGAGAAGACAAGGCTCAGGGGAGACCTTAGAGACCCTTTCAGCGCCTAAATGGGCTCGAAGAGAGATGAGGAGGGACTTTGGATAAGGGACTGGACTGACAGGACAAGTGGAAATTACTTCCCACTGCCAGAGATGAGTATTAGATAGGATATTGGGAAGATATTGTGAGGATGGTGAGGCCCTGGCACAGGTTACTGAGGAGCTGTGGCTGTTCCATTCCTGAAAGTGTCCAAGGCTAGGTTGGATGTGACTTGCAGCAACCTTGTGGAAGTTGTCCCTGCCCATGGTAGAGGGCTTGGAATAAGATGACCTTTAAAGTCCCTTCAAACCTGAACCATCCTGTCACCTCATTATGGTTGGAATTCCCTTGATCAGATCTTAGAGAGGTGTGGGTCTGCAGGAATGGGGGCACCACCACTTTGTCTGCCCAGCTGCCCCTACACTGTGAATCAACTGCAGGCCCCTCTGAGCCACCCAAATCCCTCCCTGCCTGTGCCAGCCCCATGCTAAGCTCAAAGATGGACCCAGGCTCCAGCTCCCACTGCCTGGCACAAGGCACAGGTCCTACCCTGCCACTGACCCCACACATCTCCCTGGGCAGGTGGATAAAGTTTGAGGAGAAGGTGGAGGATGGTGGGGAGCGCTGGAGCGCACCCCATGTCCCAGCTCTGCCCTTGCACAGCCTGTTCCAGCTGAGGACGTGTCTGCAGAAGGGGACGATGCTCCTGGATCTGGATGTCACCAGTTTCAAGGAAATAATCGGTACATGGGTAATGCAAAGGTTTCCTGGGATGGGCTGGTCACCAGAGAGAGACAGGCCACCAGGAGGTGCCTATAGAACAGCACTGATGAATGATAGCTGGGTACCTGTGGGGGCTGTCTGCTTCTCCAGCTCAGGGAGATTTTCCCTGGGCAGCTCCCCAGTGGGCAGTGAACCAGGGGGACTCAGAGCTGTCCCTGTCCCTGCTGCAGACAAAGCACTTTCGGAGCAGCCTGAAGAAGCAGAGCTGCAGCCTGCACTGAGGGAGCGCCTGGCAGCCCTCCTGCTCCTCCAGCCACAGCACCAGCCCACAAAATCCCTGCTACAGCTCCTTGCTGAGCTTGGTCTCTCTCCCTGTCAAGGTAGGAAACTCAGCTGTCCCACCAAGCATCCTCCCACTGCCTCCAGCACCATGATAGCCATTCGCCTGCCCATGGATTTTTCTGCTCCCTCTCTTACTTTGCAGAGAAAGCCAAAGGCAGGTCAGAGCCCAGAACCCAGGTCTCCAAAACACCTCTTAAGGAGCAGGTATGGCAGCATGGAGTTGGGCTGGGAGCAGCTACTGCATCCTGAATGCCCAGTCACAGCATCCTGAGCTGCTGAATCCCTTTCCTTTCAGCTGAGAAACAGATTTAAGAAGAAGGTCCCACCGGGGGCCGAAGCAGCCCACGTTGCTGTCGGGGAAGTTGAATTCCTGGAAAAGCCCTTTACTGCCTTCATTCGACTCAGGCATGGGGTGTCCCTTGGCTCACTGGCTGAGGTTTCTCTTCCAAGCAGGTGACAGAGCATGGCCGATGGCCCTGTGCCCTCCCCTGGCCCGGTGTCCCTATTTCCTCCCACACCAGACAAGTCTTTGCTTGTCCAAAGCAAAGGGAATGGCACCCAGTGCCACATGCAGTCCCAGAATCCTGTCTCACTGCTTCCCCTCCTGCTTTTCCCAGTCTCTTAGGAGCACTCCAGAACGGGCTGAGTGTGGAGCATCTGTTGGGCAGCCTGGAAGGGGCATCCCCTGGGTCATTCCCACTGGGCTCTGCATTCCCTGTCCTTAGCTGGTTCTGGATGCTCTCCACTCAACGCTGGGAGCGTGGGGCCTGGCGGCGAGGGCGGGATGCAGGTTTTTAGGAGACTATTGCCCTCCCGCTGATCTTCTGAGTGGTGAGATGAGGTGGGGGGAGAGAAGCAAAGCAGGAGGTCCCCATGGTTTCCCGTGGATGAGGAATGCATCCTCTAAGTGAGGGAAAACAAGCAGGGTGCCTTCAGCTGAGGACTTCCTTAGGAAGTGAGCGGAGGAAGCAGGCGGGGATCAGGAGGGACATTGCCACCTCCTGGTCACTCTGCCCAGAGCACCCGTCCCCGGGAGCTGGGAGGAGCAGGACAGGCATCCACCCACCTGCTGCTCTCTCCTCCGCTGGAGTTGGATGGCAAGTACCCGTGAATGCCCCTGGGTCTTGAGGGTTTCATGATAACCCCTTGCCCTGCATTTTCCTCCCCTAAACCTTGTCCCTACCCATCCCTTTTCCAAGGTGCCATCCCCTTTGCTGGCCATGCCAGGCTGTTCCACAGGTGCAGCCAATGCCTCAGGGCTGTCTCTCATCCAGATCCATCTCTAGGGTCTTAAGGTTTTCCCACTGCCTTGGTGCAGATGCCCAAGTGAAAGCAATCCCATGTGGCAACTCTCACCTCTCGTCCCTTTGGAGCAGGCTCCAGCCTCTGGGGGTTCTGCCAAGTCCCACTTGCACGGCCAGAGGAGTTTCCCTGCCCCCTCTCTACAGGTTTGCTCAGGGTACAGTCACTAGAACTGCTTGACAATCTCAGGCTTTCATTCCTGCCAACTTTGAAAAGGTGTGGAGGACTCAAACATTTGTGTGGATTGTCCCTTTGGAGATTTTGCACCATCCTCTCAAGTGTGGGATTTTTACCATATTTTATCAAGGGCTCTGAGCTCTTTTTCCAGTCTCCTCCCATGTTCCCAGAGTCCTGTCAAACCTGCTGCCCGTGCTGCTGGCAAACTCTTCTTCCCTAACACACCAGCATCTTGCCTGTGAGAAACATTCCCAGGAAAATGTTGCCACAGACATCTAGCTGAGGACTTCTCATCCTCTGTCCCAAAGACCTGTTCCCCCACAGCTTCCAGCCTGGATTTCTGCAGATCCTTGTGATCCAGCCAGGGCCCTGGTGTCCCATGGTCTCTGTGAGTTTGCCATGCAGTGGCAGCAGACACTGCAATCATGTGTCTTGTCTTCTGCCCCCAACCACACTTCTGGGGTGGCAAAAGCCTCCCAGACCTGCCCAGCCACCATCCCCAGCACCTCCACATCCCCATGGTGCCCCACCCCAGAGAACCATTCCCTGTGATGGGGAGAGGGCTGCTCTGGAGATGTGCTGTCTTGCCACAGGTTCCTCTTCATCCTGCTGGGCCCCCCCAAAGTGAAAGCTTACCACGAGGTTGGCAGGGCCATGGCCACACTGCTGACAGATGAGGTGAGCACCCATGGATGGGATGGGCCTGGAATGGGGACACCAGGACTCCTCTCCTCCACAGGCTGCAGAGGATGGAGCAAGCTGGTGGCATCCCTTGGTCAGGAGAAAAAGCAAAAGCTTGGGTGGATTTGCAGGATGTAGGGCTCCTGTTGCCCTGAAGTGGGTGGGTTTGTTTCCTGGTGATGGCTGCAGGCTGGGAGGAAGGTTCCAAGAGGATGAATGCAGGGACATGGTGGCTAAACCACAGCATCTCCCCACAGCTCTTCCAAAGCGTTGCCTGGCAGGCTGAGCACCGAGAGGACCTCATCACAGGGATAGAGGCATTCCTGGATGAGCTGATTGTGCTTCCTCCTGGGAAATGGGACCCCAGTGCCCGAATTCCTCCGCCAAGCCATCTGCCATCTCCACGCAGGAGGTGGGCTGCAGGAAGGGCACCCCAACCCCTGCCAGCCCCTCTGCAGGGTCCTGCAGGGATACCTCTGACACTGGAACTTCCATCTCCATGGGGATGAAATTGCCCAGGAGTCAGGGGAGTCCTCCCAGCCAAGCCCCTCCACAGGTCCCTGCTTTGGGCCCCCTGCTGTTAGTCCTGTTGCCCCACTTGGCAGTGGATGGCAAATCCCTTCCAAAGGGAGCTGATGGGAACACTGGGATTCAGCACTCAGATGTGAAACTCAACCTCTGAGCAGGACACCGTAGGCTCTGCCCAGCTCCTCCACTAAAACCAGTCCTGCAAGGGCAGTGTCAGAGCTCACCAGAGGAAATCATGGTTGAGTTGGAAGAAACCTCTGAAGATCACCATCTGCCATGTCTCCTCCTCTTCCTGATCTTTCTCCTCTCCCTTATCAGGGGATACATAAGCCCTGTTTGCACCCCTGTCCTCTCTCCATTCTCCTTTTCCTGTCCTAGTGACCTCTAAATGCAGCTGGGTCCTGAGTGTCCCAGCCTGAAGTCTGTTGTCTCAGACTCTGCTCTGCCACAGGACTGCTGTAGACCCACTGGACCAGCAGCCACATGGTAATGGGCACATGACAGCAGCTGGGGACAGAGCCAGCCCAGGGCACCCATGCTCTGGGGAGGAGCTGGAGAAGACAGGCAGGTCAGTGTCTGGAAGGGCAGAGGGAGGTGCAGCAGGGTGCTGAATTTGGGGCAGGTCACTGTTTCTCATGGGGCCACCATGCCCAAGCCCCTCTGAGCTGCTGTATCCACGAGAAGGGACAATCCCTTGCTGTGCAGCTCTCTATGGGGTCTGCTCTTAGACCTCCCTCCTCCTCCCCAGGCTTTTTGGGGGGCTGCTGCAAGACATCCGGAGGAAGGCACCGTGGTACGGCAGCGACTTCTCTGATGCCCTGCACCCTCAGTGCCTCTCAGCAGTGCTCTACATCTACCTGGCCACAGTCACCAATGCCATCACCTTCGGGGGCATGCTGGGGGAGGCAACTGCCAACATGCAGGTCAGTGTGGCCATGGGGTGCCTGGTACCCTGGGGTGCCTGGTACCAACCCTACTCAGCCCAGCCCAGAGTGCCCACTTGGGTGCCCACCTCCTGCCAGCACCCCCAGGACATCCTGAGCATTGCCTGAGTTCTGCCTCCTTCCCCCCAGCACTGACCCTGTATTCTCCGTGTTGCTGGCGGGACAGGCCCACAGCCCTCCTCCCTGCCTTGTGCCTGGTGCCTGGCACCTCTTCCCTGCGTTTCAGGGGGTGCTGGAGAGTTTCCTGGGCACAGCCTTTGCTGGCTTTATCTTCTGCCTCTTTTCGGGCCAACCCCTGACCATCCTGAGCAGCACCGGCCCTGTGCTCGTCTTTGAGCGCCTCCTCTTCTCCTTCAGCCAGTGAGTTCACTGTCAGGGACAGATCCTCAGCCCACTGTCCCCTGGCTGGGGCATGGGCCACCATCACTCCAGGCAGGTGTCATTGGTGAGGCTTTGAGTCACCCTTTCCCTCAGGGATCACAGCCTGGACTACCTGGAGTTCCGCCTGTGGATTGGGCTCTGGGTGGCCTTTTTTGGCGTGGTGCTGGTGGCCACCGAGGCCAGTCACCTGGTGAGGTACTTCACCCGCTTCACCGAGGAAGGCTTCTGCGCACTCATCAGCCTGATATTCATCTACGACTCCCTAAAGAAGATGCTGAGCCTGGCAGATGCCTTCCCCATCAACTGGCAGTACCGGCTGGACAACGTCACCTCCTACAGCTGCACCTGCAACTTGTCCAGCCCCGGTGAGCCCAAGCAGCCGTGGGTGGGAGGGGAGCAGGAAGCTGCTGCCCCAGGATCCCCCTGGGAACCTGTTTCCTGGCTGGATGGGAGAAGGCGCTGGAGGAGGAGGCTGTTTAATCCCATCCTCAGCTGCCTGATCACATTGCAGTGTCCTCCACTTCCCTCCATACAGTGTGTCCATCTATTCCTGCCTCCCAGAAGTGCCCAGGAATCAGGCAGGGCTCTACAGGGAGCAAGGAGAGCCTTGGCCCATCTCCTGTGCCTCTGGGATGGGGGATGTCAGAGGCTGGAAAGGGGCACCTGTATGGGTTTGCTCTGCTATTTCCAGCCCAGTCTGTAAACCAGGGGCTGTCTTATGGGGCTTGAAGACATGACCCTGGAGATTATATGACCCACACTGGCCCTGGAAATGAGACCAATACCATGTGCCAAAAACATCAGTGCTGGCCAGCCTGGGGTCAGTGGTGTCTCTGACTGTCAGGTGGTCGAGCCAAGCCCTTCACAGGGAACAGCCCCCCACCTTGGTGCACCCTGGGCATCAGCCAGAGCCTCAGAGGTGCCATGGGGCCCCATCCAGCACCCTGAGCCCTCAGGAAGAGCTTGAGGACTCAGCCTGATGGCAGCATCATCCCAGTCATCCTGATGAAACCAGCACAAATCTGATCCCTGTCACTTTGCAGGTCACAGCTCTGCAGAGAATGACACGTTGCTGCCCTCACCCCTGGCCACCCAGCAGGTACAGCTCCTGCTCGAGGCAGGCAGGTGAGGCACTGGGGTGGGCCCAAGGTGTCCAACTGTGACCCCTCCTCACCACCCACCTTGTCCCTGCAGCCTCCTGCCACCCCAGAAGTGCTGAGCAGGACCCAGTGCCTGGATCGAGGTGGGCATCTCCTGGGGACCAGCTGCCAGTATGTGCCCGATGTCACCCTCATCTCCTTCCTGCTCTTTGGGGGCACCTTCCTCTTCTGCACTGCACTCAAGCGCTTCAGGAGCAGCCGCTACTTCCCTTTGGGGGTGAGCATCTTTCAGCCACCTCAGTGACATGGCCACCTGTCCCACTGGTGTGGGGATGGCTCTGGGGGTGCTGCACTCCAAGGCAGCTGCTGGAGCAGCCCCCACCCCTGCCAGCCTGGGCCAAGCCCTGTCCATCTGCAGGTGCGGAAGCTGGTGAGCGACTTCGCTGTCATCCTGGCCATCCTCGCCTCCTGTGCTGTCGATGCTGTCCTGGGCCTGGAGACCCCCAAGCTCCTTGTCCCCAGTGAGCTGAAGGTGCCAGCAGGGTGGGCACAGAACTGTCAGGGTGTGGGTCTGTGCCCACCACGGTAGCCATCCCACTGTGCTGTCACTGTCCTTCTCATCACTGGCTCCAGCCCTATGGGGGTGCAGGCTGCACCCCAGCAAATGGGAAAGGGTTGAACACAGCTGGTCTCATGCACCATAAATAACCTGGCTCAGAACTGTACTATACAGATCACACTGAAGCAAGAGCCACAAGCTCAGCTCTGGGCTTGGGCTTCTCACTCTGGGTGTAGAGCAAGGCTGGCAGTGCCCCAGAGCAACCAGTGCTCACCACCACCTTCTCCGGCTCACCATCATCGCTGCACAATGCCACCTCTTCCACCTGCTGTCACATGCCCAGCCCCTGGCTTGTGGTGTCCAGGAACAGCACCCTGCTCTGTCACAGCCAGGGTGTCCTTGTGGGGGGCTGGTGGGTCACTCTGCCCAGCAGCATCCCCAGGATGAATGAGGATGCTCTTCCACTCCCAAAGTGGGGCATCCCTGGGTGCCTGTAGGGCTCCAGCCTGGGCACCTGGAGCTGGTCCCATCACCCAGCTGTGCCACACACCCCACAAGTGGATGGCAGCTGCAATGACCCTTCTGCTCTCCACAGCCCACAAACCCAGCACGGGGCTGGATCATTTTCCCCTTTGGAGCCAACCCATGGTGGGTTTGCCTGGTGTCTGCAGTGCCTGCTGTCCTTGTCACCATCCTCATTTTCATGGACCAGCAGATCACAGCTGTCATTCTTAACCGCAGGGAGTACAAGCTGCAGGTGAGCAGGGGACAGGGAACAGGCAGCACCAGCCAATGGGGAGGACCCCTCCTCCCGGGCCCCATGGAAGCAGCCAGGGGAGAGCAGAACCTCAAACTGGGCAGGAAAGTGGGAAGATGCCCCCAGCCCTGCTGGCTTTTCCCCTGCAGAAAGGAGCAGGCTTCCACCTGGACCTCCTTTGCGTCTCCCTCCTGATGGTTGTCACCTCTGTCACCGGCCTCCCCTGGTATGTCTCAGCCACTGTCATCTCCCTGGCACATATGGAGAGCCTGAGGAAGGAGAGTGCAACCTCAGCCCCCGGCGAGCACCCCGAGTTCCTGGGCATCAGGTAAACAACAAGCCTGGGCCCCGCTCTGGGGAGCCCACTGCCCATGGCTGTGGGGTCAGGGGCCAGGGACATTAACATGCCCACACTGTCCATCTGACCTGGCTTTGGGGATCTCCCCATAGCTGACCCCTTTCCCTGTGGCCATCAAAAGTGCAAAGAGCAGAGACCTTGGGGGCCAGGAGGGCACGTAGGGGGGTGGGCTCCCAAGAGACCCCAAGCACCTGTGACACCTGTGCTGCCACCCACAGGGAGCAGAGGCTGACAGGCCTGGCTGTCTTCATCCTGACAGGAGTCTCTGTCTTCATGGCCCCTGTGCTCAAGGTAGGAAGCCTGCCTGGGGTGGCCTCTTTTCCTAGGCAGGAGGTGGCTGTACTCTGCAGGGCCGGAGGTTCCTCACCCTGGCCCATCAAAGCAGCACAGGAAGCCTGTCTGGCAGGCAGGGAGCTGTGCCCTGTGTGGGTATGGACTGCACCAAGGGTTGTCTCCAGTGCCTTGGGAGGGCTGGCACAAAAGGCACTTGTGGCCCCATGTCACCTGTCCATCCTCTCCATGTGTATCAGGGTCCTTGTGCCCCCCAAATATACCCCACCACCTCCTCTCTACACTGCCATGTGGATGACCTGGCTGCTTTTGGCTTTCACCTGCTGCCACTGCCATGGAAAAACCCCTTCAGTGGCCCTGGATTACCTGTGGGCAGGCAGGTCTCTTTTCCTCGAGCTGTTTCCTCACCTTTGAGGCTGTTCTCATGCATATGGGACACTCCCAGTACCCTCATTTCCAAACTGGGTTTGATGGAAGAACTGTTAGATGGATCAGGAATCGGTTGGATGGTCATGTCCAGAGATTTACAGTCAGCAGCCCACTGTCCAAATGGAAATGAGTGACAAGTGGTGTCTTCCAAGTGTTCCTACTGGATAAATACGGTTTAATATCTTCAGAAAAGACATAAACATCAGGATGGAGCACATCTGCAGATGGCACCAAGCTGAGGTGCAGTGACACACTTGGGGATGAGATGCCATCCAAAGGGACCATGGGGGATGTGGGCTCACGTGAACCTCAAGTGGTTCCATAAGGCCAGGATGGGCTGTTGGGAAAAAAGGAGGCAAAGGCTGTGGACACACATGCAGGCTTTTACATGAGAGGACACTGAGCAGGACCCCCAGGAACAGCCCTGATGTTCTCCCACCCCACTGTCTTGCAGCACATCCCGATGCCAGTGCTGTATGGAGTGTTCCTGCACATGGGGGTGACAGCCCTGAACAGCATCCAGGTGAGGGAGGGCTGCACTGGGAGGGAGTGCTGCTGGGGAGGAGAGGGTTTGCTCAGCAACAGCTGCCACTGCACAGCAGAGCCTGGATTTTAACTCTCTGTGGTGTACAGCCTGGCACAGAGCTGTTTCCCACCAGGTGCAGGACAAGTAGAGAGAGAGGGACCTTTCTAGGGCAAAGGAGGGCTCTGGGATGCTGAGGAGCAGGACAGACTTGTGCACTGATGGATCAGGTGGTTTGGTAGAAGTGGGACCAGTGGATAACACAGACTTGCTCTCAGAGCCACAGGGATTTCCTCACCTGCGAGCTGCAGGCAGAGCTGGGACATGACAATCCTTTGGTTCTGGCATTGCTGCTCATGTGCCAGTTCTGTTCTTTTCCCGAGAAACCAATGGAGGGGGAAAAAAATCCCTATTCCAGATTTATCTAACACCACTTTTTCCTCTAAATAGTACAGTTTCCTTGCAATTACCCTTCTTTAAATGACAGGCTGGGAAACTCCCACCCTCCCTCCGCCTGGGAAACCCAGAGCTGTGCTCTGGAGGAGGCTGCAGCAGCTTCCTGTGAAGTCAGGGGGACCAAAGGGTGTTATCTCTCAATTAACCCTGTAAGAGCAGCTAGAGTCCTTTCTAGAGGTCTGCCTGGAAAGCACTGCCCTGGCCTGGGGTGACAGTGGCACCAGGACCCCCGGTCTTGCAGACTCACTGGTGCAGGCATCAGTTGGGGGTCAGCACAGAGGGCAGGAGAGCTAAAGTGCAGAAATGATGATGAAACTCCATCCTGCTGGCCCTGGTCTCTACAGGGAGGTGGCTGAGAGCTACCCAGTAGCTGGATAAGTGTGATCCACCTGCCATCCTCTCCCTGCAGCTCATGGACCGTGTGCGGCTGCTCCTGATGCCAGCCAAGCACCAGCCAGACCTTGCCTACCTCCGCCACGTGCGCCTGCGCCGCGTGCACCTTTTCACCGTCATCCAGCTGCTCTGCCTGGCCCTGCTCTGGGTTCTCAAGTCCACCGTGGCCGCTATTATTTTCCCAGTGATGGTATGACACCCCTTGAACCGGCAGCACTGTTTTGGTGCTGGGCTGGGTGCTGTCCACCCTGTCCTGAGCATCCTTTCGAGGGGACATGAGCGCTGGAGGGTGCTGCAGGGGGGTGCTCAGACCCAAGGGCTGGCAGGGGCCCTCCAGGGGCCACCAGCCTCCCCCCACTGGTCTGGGGCCGCAGGGCTGTCACCAGAGGCTGAGCGTCACTGTCGGGCAAGTATGGTTCCCTGGCACAGAGCCAAGAGAGGTGACAGGCCACCACCATGGCATCTCCCGGGGTGACAGAGGGATGTGACAGCGAGATGCTGCCTGTCCCCCGGCCCCAGCAAGGCTGACCCGTGCCCGCCCGGCCGCAGCTGCTGGCGCTGGTGGGGATCCGGAAGGGGCTGGAGAGCATCTTCTCCCCGCACGACCTGAGCTGGCTGGACGGGCCCCTGCCCGGGCCGGGGGCGGCGGGGACACACCCCCGGGAGCGGCCGGAGCAGGGGAGCAGAGTCGAGGAGGTCGGTGCTGTCCTGAGAGCCTCGCTCGGTCACAGCCGCCCAGGGCCGAGCCGCTGGCGCGGGGGAACCCGAGGTGGGCGCGGCGCCAGCCCCGAAACCTCTGCTCCCCCCACAGTGCGAGCCGATGCAGCGCCCGGGACCTCAGATCAACCTCTCCGTGAACTAGGCCGGGGCGGGGCCGGGACCGTGCGGGGGCATCGCCCCGGGCCGGGGGTCGCGGGCCCGAGACCCCCGGGGGGCCCGAAACCCCCCGGGCCACGTGGCCGCGCTGTGACGTCACAGTGGGCGTGGCCGATAGAGCGGAGAGTGGCGCTGCCGCGGTGCCGTGAGGGACGGAGACGGCCGGGCCCGGACCAGCGCGATGCTCACGGACGGCACCGCCGCTGCTGCCGCCGACGAGGAGATCGACTCGGTCGCGCCCCGCGCGCCGCCCGCCGCTGCCGAGCCGCCTGCCGCGGCCGGGCCCTCCCCGCTGGGCCTGCGGGCCGTGCGCCTCTTCGGGGAGGCCGGGCCCGGCGGGCCGGGAGGCCCCGGCGCGCCTGCGGCCGGTGAGGCCGCCCTCGACTTCAAGCTGGCGGCCGCTGTGCTGCGGAGCGGGGGCGGCGGCGGCTCCGGCAGCGACGAGGACGAGGTGTCCGAGGTGAGCGATCCTGGCCCGCCCTCCTTCCCCTCCGCCGCTTCCTGACAGGCCCGGCCGGGGCCGCCCGCCCTCCCGCTCGCCGCGCCGGCCGCACCGCCCGCACCGCACCCGCTCGTCCCGGGCCTCCCGCCGCCATGGGCGGGTCCCGGCAGCCCCGCACGGCATCGCGGCCCGGGGCCGGGCAGGAGGCAGCGAGAGCGAGGGTCTCGCCCCGCCGCGCTTCCCGGCGGCCCCGGGGAAGGGCCGGGGGCGGCCGGGCCCTCTGCGCGCAGCGGCCGCGGAGCGGGGTGAGGATGTGTCCTGACCTCAAGGAGCCGCTTCCACCTGGGAGGAGGTTTGGAGGGGGAGGCGAGATCCTGCACCCGATGGAGAACAAAGTGAAGCCGTCAGTCCCACTATTGCTGCCCTGGACTCGGGGTTCCCAGCCACGGATAAATTCCTGTAGATATAGCTATACACACGCTCTTTTATGCAATAGAAATATTTCTTACCCAACAAAATGGAAGAGGGTAGTGGAGGTGTCTTCCTTTTATCTTCCAAACCTGCGGAGAGGTTTAAAGGGAGGGTGTGGAGGAGGGACGGGGGCCTTATCCCAACCCAAATGGAGCGTTGTTGGACCTGTAAACTGGCATTTAATGCTGCTTTATGTAGCCTAGGGAGAGAAGGTAAATGAAGGCTTTTATCTGTCACTGCCGCACCAAAGGGTGAATCTTCATTCCTTAGTAGTCTCTTAACAAAAGATGGGATCACAGCCCTTACATAGTTTTAGTGGAAAGCAGGAGAAAGTAGCTACTTACTGCTTGCAGGCTTTTTGCAGTTCCTCTGGGCTTCTGCAGGAGGAAGAAAATAGCCAAGGTGATACATACCATTTTTAGTTTGGAGGCCAAGCAAGAGTACTTAGGATGTGTCCTTGTTCCTTCTGGAGAGATAAAAGGAGGAGAGCCTGCACTCATCCTCCCGTGGCTAAATTTTTTGCCTTTTGATGACCACCTTTTCTCCAGCCCTCCTGAAACCCGAACCAGGTCTTACCTGAATAAAAAAAGTGATTAAACTGATGCAGATCCACATTTGCATTTTGCTCATGACCACCTAAGCTACATTAGGAGTAGTGCTACCAGCAGGACATTTAAGTCAAAATCTAATGATCAGGCAGATGAGCACTTGTATGTGAACGTTCCTCATGTGATTGGTGTCCTGGACATCCACATTCAGTCCCATATGGAATCAGTACACACCTGTTTGGGGGAGCTGGAAGACCTACCATAGATAGAGCAGGGCACAAGTAATCCATGTGTGTCTGCTCTCTAGGAGGTCTTTTATGTCACATTTTAATGTATCTTTGAAGTAGCTACAGAACCTGGAAAATGATGGAAAGTGGGCTATATCAAGGTGGTTGTGGGTCTTTACAAGGTGAGCAGAGTCCTACTTTGAAAGCTTATCCCTTTTGAACCCACCCCATTATTTAAGGGATGTGAAGATTGGACAGCTAGGATGTTTACTAAGCACTCTTTTGACTAATAGCAAGCATTAAGAAAGACAGCCTATTATAAATAATGTGTCTGGGAAGTTGCCATTGAGGTCAAAAAAATAAAGGTTCCCAAACAGTTCTTAATTGATTAGTTTGAAAAATCTGGGGAAAAGTACATTATTTAAAATATAGAATAGAATAAGTTAATTGGAATTGAAATATTTGAAGTTTTCCAGCACACACGGAGGAGGTGGGCTAATCTCAAAGCTGAAATTGCCTGGGGAATTCTTCTGTCTCGTGTTTCTGGTTGTGGAGAGTTACCTAGAGAAGAAGCATGGGTGGGAAGAATGTGCCTAGGCTGGGCTGCATGGCTGGAAGCACCAAGGGGGGAATTTTTTTTTCTTAATTTTTTTTTTTCCTGAGAACTAAGGAAGCACCTGTTGTCAGTGGTGGGTATTTCTCTTTGTTTGTTTGTTTTCTTTTCTTTTTTGAGCAAAGAAAAGGCAGTTAAGGTCCAGGGATAGAACAGTGCAATTCTTGAACAGTGCTGCTTTGAGAAGCCAGTCAGTCACTGTTTGGACTGTGGTCTTGTGCCATGAGTCACTGATTTGGGTGTATGCCTTCAGCTATTACCAGTGGGTGGAATTAGTGAGAACTAAAAGGGAGAATTAAAAAATGAAAAAAAAAAAAAAAAGTTTTTGCCATGCTGCCTTGATTTGTTCTCTTATTTTCTTCATGGCTTCTACTTTTGAAGCCATAAAAATCGTGGTACAATATTCTGTAGGCTTTGCTGCGTGTCTGCAGTAGTATTTAGGTTTTGTATCCTTGTATTAGTCTGAGTTTAATATGCTAAAATAATTGGACTGGTCAAAATGGCAAATCAGTTAAAAAAGAAAATCATCAGGGAAGTGCAGGACAACCAGTGTAATGAGGCTTTTATCTAGAGAATGAAAAGAGCAATATATTTTAACCTAGCCTTTTTGAAAAATATATTGCATTTCTTAGATCAGATCTCCAAGTACTTTACAGTGGAGAGTATTGTCCCCATTTTACAGGTCAAGAGGGTGTGCCCCATTAATCCTGGCTTGCAAACTGGGAGAAAATTGAAGCTTTCTGGTTTCTTAGCTCAGTGCTTGCCTATGATAGTGACCAGGCTCTTGGTTGGGAAACCAAGGTCTAAAGTGAATCCTATACATATGAGTTGTATTAGGTCCACAAGGTAAAATTTGAATGCAGCTGTGCAGTATATTTTCTAGAATTACTAGTTAAAATTATCACATGCAAATAGAAACAATTGCAAGCTGAAGCACGTCTTTGGGCATGGAGGGATAAGGCCAGGAGGGTTGTGCTATTCCTGTGTAAAACTGGAATGCTGCTGTGGATCTCCTGCGTGCTCAGAGAAACTTCCACCGCTGGCTGCAGAGAAATGAGGTGGTTTTGACCTCAGTGCAAATAGTTGCTTAGTTGCCTTCTGAGCTTGATCAGGGTGTGAACACAGCCTGCAACTTGTTTAGAGTGAGATTTTTGGTGTGACTTTAAGTGTATTATTACCACTCCTTGTGAATTTTGCTGGCACTTAGAGCAGTGCCAAAGGCACAAGCATTAACCAACCTCCTCCGCCCTGGCTGGGAGGGCTGTAGGTCAAGGTGAGGGTGTGCTGGGAGGCCAGAGCTGATTAGTGCACATCCATGGGGTCTTTAGTGGCCACAGAAAATGCAGGTCCTCATCAAAAACCCTCCCAGCAGCAAAATGTGACAGGCAGGAGTTGAGGCAGGTGATAAATGTGGCTGTGTTGGTGCTTGGAGGTCAGTGTGTTTCTGAGCTGTTGTAAATCAAGCAGCAGAAGCTGGCCATGCCCACAGAAGTACCAGGGCATCTGGGAGCTTGGTTCTGTAAGTGGCTTTTGGCAGTGAGTGTACAAATGTAGCAAATCTCTCATATTCTGTAATTCAGGGCTTTGGAGGCCTTCAATGACAACTGGAGCTCACCCAGCCCTTGGCTATGGAGTCAGCTCAGCTCTCGGCTTCCCTCTCCTGAGCTGCCTCCACCAGCTCACTTTACTTAAGCCTGTACCTATTGCATAAGCCTCTGGGGATATTTACATAAAGCATAATTAAAAATCAGACATAACATACCTCCTACAAGGTGTAGGATGAGTAGTTGAATGGCATGCACTCCAGAGCAGTTCAGTACCTGGGGATTTTGTCTCGGGCCCCCCTCCCTGCAATCTGAGGTCTCTTAATTTTTAAACTGGGTTTGAAATTCAGAGTAAATATGTAGTTTGTTTCAAATTAGCAGTGTTGTCTGTTGAAGTCATTGCTGCATTGTTGAACCTTCCTAACATGGATCTGCTTTGTAAATGGTGTGCACAATGCATCTTTTGACTTCTGAGGTTAATGTAATGCTCAGGCACTTTAATTTTCATTGTATTAGAAACAATTAAAATAGCAGCATTTTCTTTACCATAAGGAATAGAAATTCAAAAAATGCAAATTCAGGTAGATAGTATTAAGCAGAAAAGCCTTTTTTGCTGAAAAATGTAGGTTTCAGTTTAGCAGTTGATGTTTTTCTTTTGACAAGCTCTTTCAAAGTTGAGGAGGTAAGAGATGGAAGAAAATGTAAAATTTTCTTCCAGGAATTATTCACTGATTAGAAAACATCAAAGGATAACATGTTCAGGTTTCCAGAAGTATTGAGGTGACTCTTCAGGATGCAGAGAGCTGGTTAGTAGGTTGTTCATTTATTCCCAGTCTGATTAGGCATCTAACTTCCAGAAAAATTATGGTACATATCTTGATAACTTTGCAAGCCTGGCCTGTGGTAACCAGAAAGAAGCAGTGTAGTTATGGTTAATCCTATTCAATAACATTTTACAGTGAACTGATTTTTAAGGTTTCTTGCAGAACTTAAGTCTTCCCTTAGTGCAGCTTGACCCAGTTGAGTACATGACCTAAAATAAATGTCAGCAACTGTTTTCTAATGATAGGTGTAGAAAGTAAAGATGTGAAATCCTACTGTATAATTATATAAATATGCAGTGCAACCCCTTGGTAAGGAGAGATTTGCCAAATTTAGCAGAACATCTATATTTAGGTACAAATTTGCACATAGGTTTCACCAGTCAACTAGTTACAGTCTGGTGGGGGGTGGGAAGGGTTTGCTTGAGCATTAATGCTGAATCATGAGTTCTTGTGTTCTGATTTAAATTGGGGCTACCCAGCTGCTCCCCCATGGGCTTGATACTGGGCAGCTCTTCAGTCTCCTTTCCTTGCCTTGGAGGATGCTGAAATCCAGCTGTAGGGACAGCTGGATGGTGCCATGGGGACATTGTCCTCTGCTCAGAGCTCAAACCATCCCTGCAACATTCACTTGACAGAAGGGTCAGTGTTGGGGGAAGGGGAATACACAGGCACTCCTTTTTCTGTGCTCACATGTGGCCTGGCCTTTGAAACTGGGAGCAGCTCCAGGACTGAATTGGGGTGTTTGTTGGTGTCCACAGCTGGGGCTCAGACCCTGCAGGTGAGGAGGCTGCAGAGCTTCAATCTTAGTAGGTAATTTTGAGTTCTTGTAACATATATGAAGATTCCCTTAAAGCATTAAGCTGTTATTGGGGAATAAAAGTGATTCTTGGATTTAAAACAGAGGCAGGTCTTGACTTAAAAGGAAAAAGGAACCTTAGGTTTCTTTCCCACTGAAAACTTCACAAAGCAAGACAAAGAACTCCTGCATCTTGTTTGAGGACTCCTTGCAGCACTGTTTAAGTGAAGCTTGGAAGCCTGTCTCTTTCATTTGTCTCCTGCAGATGCTTTTTTCCCTAGCAGCAGCTCAGGTGCCATGCAAACACCAACCAAAGGCCTTGTGTAAACCTTATCTTCCTACTGGGAATGGCCTTCTGCTGGAATGGGATACTGTAAGCAAACCTCAGAAATCAGTGATTTCTGCAAGTGCTTAGGTAAATTTAGGAGGTTTTTGAGCAGCGCCTGGCTGCAGAGGTTATCTCAAACAGAAACTTTCTCACTGATACCTCATATGACCTTGGTGTGTGTGAAACTAGTGATTACTTTAACTTTGACATGATACAAATACTCCTTTTTTTGTAGCAACAGACTGCAGTAACAATGTTGCAGCCTTTATGTTATAAACCTATGCTGCCTCTGACAAAGTGGAGTACCGGATTGGATTTAGGAGTTCATTTAATTGGGATAATATGCTATAGTTCTTAATATATACTGATGTATATTGTAATAGAATGCAGATAGTTCGGGGGTTTTTTCCTCAACAAGTAGTTATCCCTTTTTGTTGTGAAAGTGCAGAGGTTTTGCTTTGCATATCTTTGGAGGAATGCTGAGCAAGTGAAATTTATGGAAATACATCCTGTTGTAGGATAGTAACTTCTTTTTACTCCTGCAACTCATTAGTTAAGGATTTTTTTCTTACGTCATGTTGATTATTTGAGAGTTTTATAAAATACTAGAAAATTTTCTCAGTTTTTGCAGTGCTTTGTATCTTCTGCTCAAGTGCAAATAGAAAACACTTACTATGATAAAATATAAATAAAAGAATTGGTCCTGTGCTGGATCCTATTGCTTCTCTCCTGCTTTTTGTGAGATGAGAACCCTTACTCACTTTGGTCCTTTGCTTTTAAGAGGGAGTTGAGATTTTTTTTCAAAATAATTTTCATCTTTAGCTCTTCCAAAGCATCCCAGAATGTGTAGGAAAAGTGCTGTAGACTGAGAGGGGTTACTCACAGTTGAGTTATGATGATGTGTTTGTCCCAATACTGGTGGTAGCTGAGAAGAGACAAGTGTGACTGGCCTTTCTGGCCAGGAGTGCTTTTCAAAGGAACCTTCCTGCATAGCCATTCTGCAGGAAGAAAACACTCTTTAATAAAAAAAAAAAAAAGAGTGAATACTTTATTGGCTGGTGGACAGTGGGCCAACAGAAAGTCATCTCTCATGTTTTTAACCATTTCATGTTTTAGCATTAGGTTTTAGCTGGGTCCGTAAGTGTTATTCTCCCTTACCTTCAGTAAAACATAGGGATTACTAATTAACTAAGTTTTTCTTCTAGGAAAATCCCTAAACCTGTTGAACTTTTTCCCTTTCCAAAATCGTGAATTAAACTAACAGTGTCACATGGCAGGTGGGTAGTGAGTCAGTAATATTTCAGACCAAGGGAAGATGGGACCATCAGCATTTGGGGCTGAATGATCTGCTCCCAAAATGTGGTCTTTGGTCTTGGTGACTTCTGAGCATCACCTCTTCAGAGTATGTGTTCCTCCACAGCCTGAAAGGGAGCCAGGGGAAAAGGGAGTATCACCTGGATGTTTGGCATTTAGGATTACTTAGGATAAATCCAACAGTTTAGATAAATGTCTCTCTTTTAGTTGTTTTTATACAATAGTTACATTTTTAAGCCCTTGTATTGCTACATCTTGAATTTTCAGTGGATCATAGCTTAGCCAGGGCTCTCTGATAGTTTCTTTGAAATGACTAAGTGATGGCTCAGGAGTTGCACTGGGGTTTCTGCTGCTTTGGCAGCAGGACAGCGTGCACAGACCTGTTTATCCAGGCCTTGAAAAGAATAGCTGCCACTAGCTTGGGCTCTGAGAGGGGCAGAAAGCCCAGGATGATTTTCAGTTTGCTATAAGCCTCTAGATAACTTAATTAGTCACTTTAAATGTTGAGACTCCTCTGTCCGAAATGTATAGGTTGGCCTGGAAACAGACTATTGAATTACTATTGTATTCAAGATCCACTTGTATGATTTTTTTTTTTTTTCTATTGGCATTGTCCCCTTGAATTGAAGAGATTTTAGAAGGTCATTTCTGAGAAGGTGGCATAGAATGCTTTCCATCTTGGTTGGGTGTGAGCTTTCACATCCGCAGACAAATGCATCTATTCATCTTCTGTCTTAAAAGTTGCTTTCACTTTGTTTTAATGTGTGGGATTTAATACTTGAGTAAGAACACCATCCTGAAAGCCCTGGCTAAATTGATGCAGCAATTCTGTTTTATATTCTAATAAATCAAATGCTGAATTATGCCAGCTGTTTCTTGGTTTGAGGTGAGGAAAGAAGAGAGGCTCTTTCTATGGGAATATAAGGTATAAAAACCAGGTGAGGAGGGAATCCTAGACCACTTGGGGAAGATGGAGCACCAAAAACATCATTTAGAGTGGACTAAGATAGGATATGTGAAAATAAGGAGTGCTTGGTGCAGGTGGTGCTTATTTTAGTCAAGTTTCCTGGTCTCCATTCAAAGGTTTTCTTTGGTATAAAGTACATGTCAAGAATTGGCAGTTGATTTACTGGGACTGATGTGAATTTTGAATAAGCTTCAGTTGTCAGTTCCGGTTCTGTACATGACAGCTCCTTGCTGCAAGAGAATGTTTAGTACATAGGGAAAATACAGTCATAATTATTTTTGTTTATCAGACATTGAGTATGTGAGATCTACAGGCTGGATTTAGCAGTTGGTTTTTTTTTCAGTGGTTACTGAGATGAGTAGTTCTTTTCTGCTATACAGAGAAACTTTGTAACATTGCCAGTTTGTTGTACCAGGAGGAGTCAACCTTGTGTGCTCTGTACCTTAATTCTGTGAGGGTTAACAGGGTGCAATCATGTTGCATATTGTGAAACAGTGTCTTAATAAAAATAAATTGTAGTGTTCTTGTTTCTGGAAGATCCGTAGATCAGACAGCTCTGTTCCAGAGCCTTGTGATAGGGTGTAGTTTGTGGTATTCAGAACTACTTCAATCACATAGTGTCAGTTGTCTGCTTCAGAGAGAAATCAGCTAAGTGGTTAAATTGACATGAACCATTTGACAGTTGCTTGTCCAGGTTCTGCTTATGGTTCAGTATGAGTGCAAGGAAATTGAAAACCAGGATCAGCAATCTCTGGAAAGGAAGAGTAGTAGTATAAAACATTAATTCTGATTTAGTGTGTTATCTGCATATTCCAAATAGCAATTGTAATTTTGAGAACTGACTGGTGGCTTGGGTTGTCAGGCTTGAGACCCCTTGCTCCACTGCCTGCTGTCTCACAAACATCAAGAACATTGTGTTTTGTGTATGGACGTTGGACTCATGGTCCACACTCTGTGTGTGAGGGCCTTTCCTTTCCTGCAGCAACAAATCCTGAGGTTGTGGCCACCTGTATTTACACTGTATCTATAGCAGCCTCTGCAACATGAACCTGTGCTCGGAAATGAGCTCATCACGGCCCAGGTCCTATAGCTGCTTGTTTCATTAGCTGGTAATTGTTTAATATCTATGGGAATAAAGGCTGTCCTTTAGATAATCCTGCCTCCAGTCAGTCAGCTTCCTATTGCAATCAGAGCTAAACAGATTTGCACCCCTTTTCTCCCCACCCTCCCAATTAATGCCCTGCTTACAGGGCTGCTGCTGCAGGTGCTGAGCACTGACAGCTCCACTTAAAGGTGGAGCCATGGTCAAGTTTATGTCTCACAGGGAGCTGAGGTGATGTAATGCCTTTCTGCTCCCAGAAGAATGATCTTCCAGCTTGTCAGACCCCTTCGTAAGTTCATGAAATTCAGTAAAGTGGTAGAAAATTGTTTTCTCCCTTTTTGATGTGTTAAAGCAATCTATGAAAGTGTCTGATAGCTGCCTGACTTGTCACAAGGTGAGCAGTGGCTGGAAAGGATATTTCAGGTACTTCATGCTCCCCATTGAGCACCCTGTACCCCCCACACTGGCAGGATACTGTGTAATCACAGCATCCATAGTGGTGGACAGTACTCTCTTGGTGATTCACAGGTCATGGTGGCTGCTGTCCATATGGGCTGAAACTTCTGTTTTTAATAGAAGAAACTGTTTTCAGAAATTACAGCTCAAGCCAAGCAGAGTGGGTGTGGTTTTATATCATTAATTATGTCTGAATTGATGTTCCCATTGATTGTATGTTGTTTCTAGGTACTGACTCTAGAGTACTTCCCTGAAATGTTTATTTTCTTTCAGTAGCTTTCAAGTGGCAAGACAGGACAGTGTCCTGAGACCCACTGAAAGGTTTTGTGAAAATGCCCACATTATTGTGTGGTTTTTTTTTATCTTCCTTTACTCCATCTCTTGAAACTGAAATGATTGTGCAGGAAGGCACCTTAAGCAGGTGCAGAGATGTTTGGCTGGGCTGGCAGGGGAGGAGTGTTGGAATGTGTGTTTTCTGGTAAATCAAAACCAGGCTTTTTGGTGGTGGTAAGTCCACACCAAGGGAGTAGTGCTGCACTTAATTGTTGCAGAGAGCATCTAAGAGTGCCATGTCAGGGACAAAGTCCTTCACTTTACTTTCTCCTTGGAATAAGTATTTTTAATGGTTTTGATAGCTGACATCCTTTATATGTGAAATTTAAAGGGGTTTAATGTCAAATTTGAAATACAAACTACTTTTCAGTCTTAACTTAGTGCTATGTCCTATCACTGTTCCCCAAAACTTTTAGAGCAGGATTACAAGTATTAATCCAATATTGGCACTCAGTTTAATAAAGGACATGACATCATAAACTGTTAGGGATTGGGTTTATCAGAAATATCCACAAGAATTTCTAGTGTGGTCCTAATACTGCATTGCACATGTTGTTAATTATGGAGTGAAAATGTCCAAATGGAATTATAGGAGTAATTAGAAAGGGTTTACTAACACAAAAGAGAAATTCAGGCAGTTATTTATTTGCATAAAAAATAGGAGTTTAGGAGTCCCAGTCAACAGCTTGGGTCCTCATTATTTGTAAACACTTCACAAATATAGCATTGAATATTGTTACCCCAAAAAAAAGTGCTTGTAGTTCAAGCAGTTCCTGAAAAATGCAAGTTCAAAGAGATTATTTAACAGCACCTTTCTCTTTCCTATCAACACATCTTGTAAATTCAGTCTTCCCAAGACCACTGGTGAGGCACAAATGGAAGGAGAAGGTAAAAGGAGCTGCTCTACAGCTACCCAGGAAGCTTTTCCATCCTCTGTAGCAGGCTATTTGTGAGCAGGTCCAGGCTATTCTGGGAAAAGTGCTTTGCAGTGGTGCAACATAAGGAAGATCAGTTTAGATTTAATATTAGAAATATGTTGTAACCCTGCCTGTCATTGTCCATCTCACCAGAGTTACCAGTGTTAGTGGTGATGTTGGTGCCTGCAAAGTCCCTCTGCATCCCCCTGACCTGCAGTAAACTCAGTTCTGCTATAAACACTGATGGAGTTGAGGCTACATTGCTGTGATGTAGCTGCTCTGGAGGGAGGAACCAGGGGTGTAACTGGATCTGCAGAGCTGGGAGGCTGCTGCAGTACTTGGCAGAACTTCAGGCAAGGTCTGTCCTTGCTGTGGAAGAGCACGAGACACACGGTGTGGTGAAGCCCTGCCCCAGAGTCCTGTGCAGCGTCTCAGGTTTTGACTGGGAAGGTGAAATTGTTTTGGCAGTTAGAATAATATCTTGACTCCATGTGTTCCTAATGAGCCTTCCCAAGTAAGATGCTTATTAACTGCCCAAAGCAGCTCGCAAAATAATCCAAAAATAGCACAGTGACTGGTTACTTTATCACTTTACTGCAGATCTGATTAGGATAGAGCAGAGTGCCTAAATTTTGCCACATGAGCAGTGTATTATGTCTTCCATAAATGCTGACATGAAATATGTTTGGATTTTTTGCTTGCTTCTTTTGATTTTTAATGAAGTTTATTTTTTGTTTAAAAAGTCAGATTTTTTTGGTATATTTATGATAGTTTGATTTTTTTTTTTTATAATTTTTAATAGTGATCATTGTAGGTCACTTCCATTCACAAGAGACATCTGATCAATTAGGTAATTTCTCACTCTGCTATTAGTGATAAGATATCCAACTGTTCATTCTATCTAGTTTTGTCTAAGTGTATGAGAAAGTGCATTGATTTACAGAAATGTCAGACAATCTGACTTGAAAATACATTGAAGTTTATTCTGGAAGATTGGCGGTGGTGCAGCTGTTTTAACATTTTGCATATGGATTTTCAGTATTTTCACACTAAGTTATATTTGTATTGTGGGTATGTTATTAAGTTTTTACTAAAAATCAAAACAAAACCTAAAAATTTGTGCTCAACATGTGCAGTAATAATGAAAGCATCTGCCTTCCTGTGATGCAAAACTATGATGAAACTATTGTATATGAAGCAAGATTTTTTTGTGAGATTTTAGATTTGCAAGGTCTCTGGAAGTACAGTTGCTGATGTAAAGAAAAGTTGAAAGGCAGGAAGAGTTAAAAAGACTGGTGAAAAAAGCAGACTGCACCAGTACTACCCAACTTACATTCTTAAATAAAAACTGTGTGTATAATTTACTCTAAATAGTAGTGTTTGCACAATCATTGTTAAAAAGACAGGCTTGTTTAGAGGTTCCTGTAAGCCAAATGTATTCCCTGTTGGGGTGAGAGGTTCCTTGCAAGTTGAGTATTTATGAATGGTGAATTAACACTGATTTAGGTTCAAGAGGTGCATTGTTGCCTGTAATATCCAGTAAATATATCCCAGAGAGCTTGAGCTGGCAGCAGTCAGGGAGAAAATGGTCCATATCTTTCCCAAAGTGTCAAAACCATGAAGTTTTAGAATTTGCAGCAGGACAGCTTCTGGCAGGCTGCTGCTAGGCTGCTGTGCTTCCCTTGGCTAAGGATTGCCTGGCTCTTCCCAAGGCTGAACCCTAAGGCTTGCCAGGAGCCACTGAGTGTTTCTGCAGTGTTTGTTGTTCTCAAGTACAGTTGCTTCAGTGGTGGGTGACATTTTTACTCCTTTTGGTATGTCCTCAAAAGGGAGGACTGCTGTTAAATGTAGTGGTGTAGTTGACAAAGAAAAATGTTCATAAGCATCTAATAAAATTTCTTGTATCTAGTTCTTAATTGTATATAACGAATGGTCATGTACAGACAGTGGGAATTTCAGCCCTTCACCAGATCACACAAAGATGTTGCAGTAGGAACAATTTTTCCATTAAATTAATGCCTTGTGTAGTCTTGTGGGGAAAAAATGAAAAGCCCTGAAGTGTTCATGTAGGTAAGAGTGAATTTTCCCAGAAGTCAGTTTTGCATCAGAACTCATGAAAGCAGGGAGTCCTTAAGCTATGGACTAAGCTGGAATTTGAGTTCTGCTGAGGGGGCTCTTACTGTAGGGATGCATTTTCTGTGAGTTGTAAATAGCTCTTCTTTGTTTGTAGTACAAATATGTATCACTGGTTTAGGTCACTAATTTTCTGCTTGTTTAATGTTCAGCTCTTTCTTGCAATGAGAGTTCCTTATTTTAGGACCGTTGCTTGGACTAAACTAGAAATCTCGCTTCTCTGAGCACCAAATGAGAGCCTGCTGCCTTACCTTTAATATTTATTTTAATATTTAATTAATTTATTTAATTAAATATTTAATTTAATTATTTAATTAATATTAATATTTAATATTTGTGTCTGGCACACAAGATCTACTATCTGTAAGCTGGCCAGGATGACAGATGCCCACTGAGATGTGGGCCTCATGTTTGGTGTTCCTAAAAAGTCACACTTGCTCCCCAATTCCCATTCTGTTCCTATGTTAGCATTTTCTTGGCACACAGGGCTGGTTTGGACACCAGGGGATAGTGTTACAGCCATTTACATATCAAAAAGGGGAAGAAATGAGCAAACTCGAGTTGGTCTTGAATAGCTGTGCTGCTCCCAGATCCTGTTAACATTGTTCACACAATAGAGCACTTAATGAATTTGCAGATGGCCTGATTTGATTTTTTTTGAAGTATTAATTTTCCCTTTCCAGAGGAAACAAGATGGTAGTTTTCTGCTGGAGTGAGAAAAATAGGGGAAATTATTTTAGGGAAAACTGAAAAAGGAAGATGAGACTGGGGTATGAAGTGGGAGAGGGCAGCAGTGGCTGAATAACAGGAATGTCTCATTTCTACGGCAAATCTAAGGCACCAATAGTGTTGGTACAGATAACAGACAGCATCTAATTATGAAATAATGTTTTTGTCTTAAAATATTACTGAAAATAGAGGAAATTATATCTGAGCTTGGGAGATTCTGAAATGTAGCTCTGCTCTCATTAGAGTGTGAGTCAGGTATCCTCCTTGTTTACTCTGGCAAGCTGTCATAAAACTGCAGTTTGTTATGTTGAGAAATTCCATGGACTTGTGTTTGGAGGTCACGTGGGGCGCTGGTGGGACAGCATTATTGCTGCTCAGTTGGAATACCTGCCTGCTTAATCGTTCTGCAGATCTGTTCTTGTCCACAAAGCAGAGCAGACTGGGGTAATGCTGAGTGCCAGCTTGGAGACAGATGTTTTGGTGTTGAGTTTTGGTAAACTCTTGTGTTCCTGCTCAAAACAAACAAAATCTTTGTGCTACGTCTGTTGAAATTACTTTTAAAATAGTAGTGAAAGGCATCTTGGGAGAACATTCCATGTTTCCCTGGTGCTCAGATAGGTGCAGCTGTACTAAAATCATTACTGGTGGCTTTTATAAATAACATGGTGGATGAGCTTCTGGTGAGAAAGATGTTACAGCCTCTGGTGGCTTGTATTAATAACGTGACAGATGAGCTTCTGGTGGCAAAGATGTTACAGCCTGTTGTGGCTGCCTGCTTGGGTGGTTAACTGTGCTAACGTGCATAACACTTATTCAGTATTTAATCTGACTTGACCTTGCTATATTTAAAATTATAATTTTTGCAATAATTTTTTTATGCAGGTTTTCTTTTCCTTTGTGATTTTAACTACCTTTTCAGTGAGTTGACCAGATGTTTTTTGTAGTTTTGTTCTATGTTCTTGGCAGTTAAAACACAATTATGATAGTAGAGTTAGATTATTTTCATGTGAGTTTTTTGGGTAATATTTTAGATTTACTTTAAAGCTTCAAAAATGGTAATTTTTTTTTTTCTAACTTGGCAAACAGGTTGAATCATTTATTTTGGACCAAGAAGATCTTGATAACCCAGTACTTAAAACCACATCGGAGTTATTCTTATCGAGTGCTGCAGAAGGTGCGGACTTGAGAACTGTGGATCCAGAAACACAAGCAAGACTTGAAGCCTTACTGGAGGCAGCAGGTACTTTCCTTGTACAGTTATTTTTCTGAGCCTGACTTGTAAACAGATGTGGCAGCACATAAATTTTGACATGAGTGAAATGTTCGTGGAAATTTCCCGTGATGAGCAGAACATGTAATAGTTATGAGTTTCTTTTCCAAGTGTTGCAGGTTGCTTCGTCCACTCTTTCTGTACATACAAAGTTAGAAAAATTATTTTGAATTAAATGGTGTTTCATTGACTTGAGATTACATATATTACCAGAGGGAGAATTAATGGGGAAAAAATGGAAGGAAGTAGACTCGCTAAAATTTCTTTTTTCCTGTTGCTTTGGTCAATATATAATTATTAATTCATTATTCCAGAAATTTACAGGTAAAATACTTTTTTCACTGTTTTAACTTGTACAAAAGCATTTTCACATTCTGTAGTTCTGAGATAGTATTGTTGGAAAATACATATTAAACATTCCTGTTTTGGAGCCAGACCTGATGAACATAGTTGCCTCCACATTTATTAGCTTAAGAGTGAAAGCTTGACTTATTCAAATCCTCCTACAGTTTGTGACTGGGGTGTTTGTAATGGATTTGAAAATTATTTGTTAGTTTCAAAATTCCAAGGACAAAAAGATATAAACAAATCCCATTTGATCATCACAGCTGTGTACTCAGACTTGTAGTGGTGTGCTGAAATTGGAGTTCTCAGACCTTACTTTGGAACACTTAAAGTGCTACATAAAATAGCACTTAATTGCAGGTGTTTAGATGCTAAGCTGTGTACAGTTTTAAAGGAGAATTTTATTCTGACAAAGCAGAAGGGTCAGGGATTTGGAATGTGGGTTCTCTTTGCATTTTGGATTTTAAAAAATCCCAACTGAGAGCACAGCACAACTTTGGTCAGCAGGAAGTTGCAGCAGTCTATCTGCTGTAACTCTTGAGGACCAAGCTTTGTTTTGCAGGAAGACAGGCTGTTCCTGGGATACTCCATGCATTAAGGGAATTCGAATAATTTAATCCCTTTCTAAGCTCTTTTAGAAATGAAAATTAGTTCTTCTCATTACCTGGCAGTTGCTGTGTCCCAAAGCCTATTTCTGGCTTTATAAAATCTGGCTGGTATTGTGGAGTAATGCTGGGGCTGCAGTGGTTACAGGGATCTCACAGTATTTGACATATCCAGGAGGTACCTTTGCTGCTTGTAACACCTGTGAGAATGCTGTCTTCAGATTTCTAGGCAGTAGTTGGGTATTTGTCCCCAGGATTAGATAATTTGTTTTTTAGCTGAGGTTTCCATATCTTGGTTTTCCTGAGTACATGAGCAGAGCGGAATGAATCTGGAAAGAAGAGCAAATCAAAAAAGGAATGCCCTTGTTTGAGGACTTAATCTCTCTCTCTAAAAAGACTGAACAAAGTTTAATGCCACTTGATGAATGTGTAAGATCAAAAGAGTGAAAATACTCTGGGGAAAGTTCTCTAGTTAAGCTGTACTTGTCTCTCCCATTGTGGACTGGAACACTAAAAATATCAGGCTAACCTAAAGAAGATGCTGCAAATCTGGTAGTTCACTAATAAAAGCCATAATTTGACAGTGATTGAAAAAGAAGTTAGTGGTTTTGGGAGATGTTCTAATATCTTCACTGGATTGACTGAAAATACCCTTTTTAACTCTAAGTGAGCTTCTAGGCTTCCATTATGACAGCCTAGTGTTGGGCCTTTGTATTCTTTTGCAGTTTGGCAAAATCAAGTGATTTCTTCTTTTTAGTCACAGCTCATTCCTCAGCATTAAGGATGACTTGGAAAAGTAGATGGCAGAACTATGGCTCAAACACATTTAAAGCCTTGTCTGTAGTTTCCAGGCATAGCTTGGCCTTGGTTGTGATGATCCCCTTGTGATAGGCTTTATTCTACCTTACAACCTAGAGAAAAATCAATCTTGTGTTCAGTGTCTTGGGTTTCTTTGGGTTTCTCACATGCCAGGTTTGTGGCTGTGTCATTAGGATCTTAATGGGCATGACTTGCAAAACTAGTTTTGCTCATTCTTCCTGAATCCTTTAATGCTCAGATCCACCTGGACATGTTTATTAGTTCTGGAAGGTAAGTTCTAGCTGCTGCAGCCACATGGGATATTGTTCTTCCACACAGAAGTGAAGAAGTGGTTTTCAGCTATTGTGTCTTGTAGGATTTGTAGGAGTTATGTTTTGTTTGTAAGTAGCTGTCTTGATTTGAGAGCTGCTGCACAGGTGAGTGTAGAAGCCAGAGGTCATTTGAACTGCTTGAAAATGTTTCTATTGGTTGTATTTACCCACCATGAGAGTGCTGGATATTTTTTTCACTTGTTTGTTGGACTTGCTTGTTCTGTTTCAAGGATTGCAGATGTTGAAGGTGAGAGCCTTAAGCCAAAATTCTATCTAGCAAGAGGGTTATGTCTCACCCCCCTTGGCATAGCAGCAATTGCACACATGTACATATCCATGTGCACACAAACACAGATTTCTTGTTTTTCTCTGAAAACCTGCCAGATTAGCTTCAGTTTAGACAATCATACTTTATTCTGTGGAAGAACAGGCGCTTTATTAATGAACAACTACCTAAACAACTGTCAGTGTTCATATTATTTCACAAAAAATAGTTCTACAATGTGAAGACCAAGAGACCATTGTAAATATCAGTTATTTCCGTCTTCAGAAATTGAAGATAAATTAAAACAATTGAATCCTGTTGTTTGGCAAGTTTTAACCTAAACAAACCAAGTCTTGTATATATTCCTTCAGTTTAACTCCTATTAGGAGAGAAGGGATTTATAGGTAAAATAACTTATGGAATGAGAACCATCCTGCTTGGAGGATGTTTCCATTTTTCAAGCTGTAATTAAACAGATTATTAGTATTCTGAGAGTGGAGTCCTGTTCTGCACTAGAAACATTTCACTCTACTGTTAATTAAGGTACTGTTGATTTCTTAAAATAATATTCCAGCTCTGAAGAGTGATGATTCTTGTGTGGATCTTCAGTAAAAAAGTCTATTAAATGCCCTTTTTAGGGGCAGTAGTTGACAGCTGGAAGATGAAAGCTCTTTGCTACTGGGAATGAATGGTTAGAGTGTTGAGAGCTCTTGCTCTTCTTGGAGGGTTCCTTTTGGGTCCTCAGCATGTGTTGGTAAAAGGGCAAAGTGGGAAAATTCCAACAGGTTAAACCCGTTTCATTTTCTGTTCGCAACTTGTCTCAGCATCAGGAAGAGGAAATGACTTGCTTGTGTTGAGCAGTGTTCTTTCTAGAGGTTGTTTTAGAGGATAGAGGAAGGTGCTGGTTCAGGCACATGGCCAGGTAAAATGACCATCCGCCCATTTTGGTGTATTCTGCACTGAAAACACAGATTTCTACAGAAAGTTGTGAAATGTCAAAATGTTAATCCCTGCAGTTGAAATCTCCTGTTGATAGTGTTTCAGCATGGTTTGGCTGAGTTTTCTGGGAAATGACATAGTGTAACTGAACTGCTTTTTGACTTGAGGAAATAGCTTGAGTACCTGTGTCCCTACCAGCAGAGATTTTAAGTGTGTTCCTTCTCAATCTGGACATTGAAATGCTTTGACAATGAAGCGTCAAAAAAAAGATGCAGAAGAAAGCGGTAAAGAAACTTTAGCTGCCTTTGGAGGACATGATGTTCCTGTTGAGTATCTACACAGGGAGTTCTGTGGGCAGTGAGTTCTTCAGGACTCCCAGTATTGTTTGCAAAGAGGCTTGTGAAGAAAATATTGTGAGAGGGAGAATATTGAGTCAAAGGTTTGTTTAAAGAAACATGAATAGTCCATCCTTATGTTCAAACAGGGAGCAGAGTTATCCATATTTTCTGATGAAAGGAAGAGAAAGGCTGGAGACCCTCACAAATGGTTTGGTGTTTTTGAGACTTTGAGGGATTAATTGTAGTGTAAATGGTGAAAGAGAAATCGAGTTCTAAAAATCTGTGTCTCTTTAATACCTGTGAATTTCAACAGTTCATTCAGGCATGAGGGCCTGGTGCTGCTCTTTGGAAAAGCTGGCTGGGTGATGGTGTTAAGATAGGTTGTGTATTTTGGGGCTGGGAAAGGCAAAAAGTAGAAGTGATCACCTGCTTAGCAGAAATACAGAGCACAGATCATAATACGAATGAGCCCAAATGAAATCTACCTGCTTTAAGATAAACTGAAAGGTTAGAATAGATTCAGCAATTGTGAAATGGAGTGCTTTCCTCTGTGTATGTGTATTTCTATTTACTCACTTGCCAACCTATTAACCAAACCTTTTTTTTTTTCCCTTGTGATGTGATGGAACCTATTCATTATTCACTAACAACAGGGGTTACCAGGGAGTGAGCTGTAGTCTAAAAAAGCAGTGCCAGAGAGGCACAGCTTCCTTTCATCCTGCATCCAAGGGAACCCTCAGAAAGTGTCAGAGTCTGGGCTAGAGAAATTCTTTGATCATGTTTTTTATGGTGATTAAGATTCATGTGTGGACTTGGTGTTTCTTTTCTTAGGGCTGATGAGCAACTAAGCTGTGATTTAAATGAAGGTGGGCATTAGAAACTAAATGTCTGGGGGGTTGTCCAAGCTCCACTTGAAGCTATAGAAGTGGGGGTCTGCAGAAAACAGATTCATGTTTGTCAATTTATTGGTTGCACCTCTGTGCTTGTGGAATACAGGAAATGCATATTTAATATGCACTGGTGCTGTGAAATAAAGAAAGAGAAGCAGGGTCTTTTTGGGGGATGAAATCAGAGAGGATTGCTGGAATTTGAGCAAAGATACTGCTTTATTGTAAAAACATTGCAATTTCAAATTTGAAGTGTGTTTAGCCTCCTTCAATATGGCCAAAATCTTACCTTAGTCCAGTTATTGTGACTGATTGTAAACCAAGAAAGGCTTTTCAACGCAATTTGATCTGATCTAAGATACTTGGTATTATATGGACATGGTATACAGACCAAATAAGGGAAGCAATTTTCATTAGGACAGTTTGAATAGGCTTCATTGTAGGTGTTTCTTTAGACATCAAAGCTGCCCTGCCACTGAAATCAGTGTCTTGTTAACTGGAAAGCTTCTGCCTTTTGAGATACTGGCACATTACAGTGTTTTACTCGTTTTCTTTCTTCACCATCTAAAGATTCAGAGTGGGAAGGAATAAATGGTATGTGAAATGTACAGATTTGTTGTGCTTTTGAGTAAGTTGGATAAATGGGATTGTGTGCATGTAATTGAATTATTAATAATATCTCTCTGAGATTTTGCATGATTTAAATATTTTTTCTGTTCTAGTAGGCTTTTAGATTAGAAAAAGTCTAGTCTAATCCTGCTCTTAGTCAAATTAACTTCTATGCTTTGACAGTGTGTTAAATGTATCAGCTTCATATTTTTTAGCTGTTTTCCAGATGGATTTTGCTGTGAAGAACAGTCTCATTGTCATAACACTTAAATTGCTGCCTTTAGGTATCAGATGGCTTGGTTACCTTACTAGCTCTGAAAGCTTTACTTCTGGAGTTCTTTGGCAAAGATGATTTTACCCTTTCTTCAGAGGGGATGGGGAGTGGGAAGAGACGAGACAAAAACTTACTGGTTTTATTTTGTGAAGTATAAAAATTGGCCAGGATTTTCCTCAATCTCTCAAGTTGCCTACATATTTATATATATCTGTGTATGTATGTCAGAGGTAGTCATAGGTAATCAGCAAGTTCTTCATGATTGTACCATAACCAATTTGTGCAATCCCCTTTTTTACAAGTTTTTTTCAGTTCTGGATATAATTTTTATTAACTCAGCTTCTCCTTTTTATTTTCATTCTGCTTTATTTTATTTTTCATACAAGTTGGATTTTTCTCTAAGATAAAAGACCCTTTGCTCTCTTGTTCCAATATGGGGAACATATTATTGCTGCTTTTCCATTCAGTATTGATTTCAGGACAGACTTTTATATTAGTACTTGGAGTAGCCTCAGCCAAAAGGAATGTAGAGGGAGTTTGGGCAGGAGAAAATAATAAAGGCAGCTTTATTGACAGTCCTGTGTAGTGCCTGAATTGAGATGAGATATGCCCAGTGCAGAGTTGTTCTCTTTGGTCCCTGTCTCTGCTCCTCTCTTAGCAGATGGCTGTGGTGTGGTGCTGTCCTTGGCGTGCTGGGAGGGAGCAGTGGGAAATGAAGCAGTTACTGCTCTTGGGAGTTTGAGTTCACCAGAATGTGACTCTCCTCCTGAAATGTGTCGTGAGAGAGTGAGGAAGGAGTGAGGAGGGAGACAAGCCTCAATCTCTTGCTTGTATCTTCTGCAAGAAGAATCTTAGTAGTTTATTTTAAAAAAACCTCAATTACACTGACTTCAAATCTATGTTTCCTTTTTTTGTTGTCTGCATTTGTCAGTCATGTAATTTCCTTAGCATATGGTGATAAAATCAGAGTTTGAAGTGTTCAAAAGAGAGTTTGAGTATTGGCTGGATGCTTTGGGATTGTGCAGATGATTGGATCTGAATCTGTTGATCAGGTTTCCCTTTTTGGATTTTTTTTTTTTTTTTTTTTTTTTTTTGTTCTGTAGCTTAATATTCAAGTAGGGTGGCGGTAACCAGTGCCAGCCACTTAGCTCCATACTGGACTAACTGGTAAATCAGGTTAGCAGTCTAGATGTGGAGCCACTCCTCCTGGAGCTGAGGGAAGTGTCCTGTGAGGAGTCATTGCATTGGAGCAGGGCTGTTTGCTGCCAAAACAGCCTGGTCATGTTCTGTGTCTGGGGACACCCTGGTGGGATGGGCTGGAACACATCTGTCTATAACACTTCTGTCAGTCCTGCACTCTCATCAAGTATTTGGGGTCTTTTAAAGCATCAGAAGCATCAGATTTACTGAGTCATCAAAACTTTGCAGGGTAATAAATGAATTAGTTGAGTTTTTTAATGATTTGCCTAACTTTGACAAAATGTTACTGTTGTATATTTAAGAAGTAATTATAAGCAAGTTTCTAAGAAAACAAATGGTAATACAGTATATGCATAGCATGAATGATTAAGTTCTGCTTATTTTAGAAAGTCAAGCTAGTTTTCACCAGATTACTGAAAAACAGAATATATGAAATATACTGCCACTCATCTTTGATTCTGCTTATGGAAACAAGTGGCTTTTTTTACAGTGGGGTATGAGCATCAGCATTTCCTGCTGTGAATTATTTTGTGGTGTTTTACAGACCTTACTTTGAAAGCTAAGAACTTAAATCTCATAATTTAAAATGAGCTGGAATACATTAAACATCTTGCACAAAAAGGTAGGTTGTATTCTTTGTGAATATGAATTATTTAAATACTTGAAGATTCAATACATGCTAGGATATTTTTAAAAAATATTATTGCATTGCATAAAGTTATCCTGGTTGTATTCATCAGGAAAGAAGTTGCTGTGGGAGCAAAATGCACAGTGCTGTTCTTCAATGACTTTTTCCCCTGTGTAATGAAACTTGCCTCCAAACCAAGAATTGTTAACTTGTCATTTAGGCATCACCTTTCTCTGAAATTCTGTACAGCTTCTTGAAAGTTTTTCAAAAATTTGGCTGAAAAAGTCTCAGTAGATTCAGTTTTATCTTCTCTTCCTTCTCCCCAGGCAAATTCAGCTGTGCTTGTGCCATTCCTGACGGGTGGCTTTAGGAACTGGTTAGACAGACAATCTCCAGTGCTGGAAGCTCCAGAGCATGCCAAGCCCACTGCAGTCCTTGAGATGAAAAGGTTTTTTGGACTGCCAGTCCTCAGTGTTATGTACTGAAATATGTAACTCAAGGGTGAAGGGAGCACTGAGCTGCTGCCTTTGGAAGAGCTTTGAGAGAAGGAAGATGTAGCAAAGCAGTCAATGCTTTTTAGTGGCCTTGACTGCTAGCTTAATGCATCCATCCAGGTTCAGTGTTCCCTTTTCCAGTGCAGCTGATTTACAGACTGATATCACCCTCAGTTTTCTTAGGGTTTTTTTTGGGGGGGTTTTTTGTTGGATTTTGTTTTGTTTTGTTTTGTTTATTGTTGTTGTGGTTTTTTTGGTTTTTTTTTTTTTTAAATAACATCTAACCTTTCTCTGCCCTCAATTGATGTTCCTTAGGCTTTCATCTGCTCTTGTTCTCCTCTGGAGTCTCTGTACGTGATCTCTGTTCTTCATAACTTTATGCCCCAAATGAGTCGTGTTACTGAAGCTGAGCTCTATTGATGCATGGAGAGAGGAGTGTTATTTCATCTGTCCTGCAAGCTGTGTTTTGTTTATACATCCATTTGTTGTCTGCCTTTTGCTTTTGGTTTGCAAGTTGAATTAGTCTTTAAATCTACCACTACTTTTCTGAAGAACTGTTACAAATTATTCCATGTTTGTGCATTTGATTATTCCTGTGTATGTGTGTATATGTATTTTTTTCTGACACCCATGTTTGACTATGTCCTTTAAAAAAACCTTCTCAACTCAAAATCATTAGATAGGCTAAAATTGTGTCTTTGCTTTCGAAGAATTGGTTGGCTTTTGAGTAGCAGGAGGAAGACTCCAGCAAGCAAGAATGTTCTAACCAACCTGACTGACTTCCAGCTGGTTTTGTCCAATATTGCCAAAACCAAGTAAGCAGTATGTTTTGGAAGTCTCTAGAGGGAAAGTAGGAAGATTTGCTAATGAAAAAAAAGATGAACTTGCACTATGGCTGTGCTTTTGGCTATTAGTCTTCACTTACAGTGAGAGCACCCGGTACCTGATCCTCCCCAGCTGTAGAAACATAGCAAGAGCTAGAACAACTTTATTTTAGTCTTTACACAGATTAAGAGCAAAAACCTGGAGGAAATAGTGAAAGGAGATTGCTTTGGTAGAACCTTAATTGACTGGATTTTCCCATACTCAATATTGGAAGCAATTCCCTCCATTGGATTCGTGCTTGTTATAGTTTCTCTCTGCATTGTGCTCTGAGGAAGCTCAGTAAAACAACTCTGTGTGGTGGCACATGTTGGATTCTGTGACCTCTGATGGACAAAATCTGCCATCTGAAGCACCAGAGCTTCAGAGACATGGAACTGGGTGAAAGTGCATCTCTTCCCTTTTGTTTTTAAAACTGCAAGGGGATGCTGCAAAAATTAAATAGATGGGATGTTCTTGTAGAGGGGTGTTAGCAGTGGATGGGTGTGTTCTGTCTTCAAGTTGGGTCATGGTTAAATAAATTCCCTATGTTCTTTCTGAAGACTATATTATCCTGGTTTTTGGTAGTTTGGTACTCCAATCTACTGTGGTGTTCTCGAAGGTCTTACTTTCAGGATCTTTAGTTATGCAGCATGTATGTAATGATGACAGTACACTGGAAGGCTGTGGATCATTTTAGGCAGAGAATAGGGTTTTGTGAAGAGTTTCTCAAATGTTCAGTTTGAGACATGAATTTATACACTAGTTTGTGCTACACACCATTAGTGTGGTGATTGGGTTTTTTTAAAGCAGTAGGTCATTTGATCACTCTCTGAAAATACTCAGTATTTTGGCTTGCTTGCCATACATAATTAGCATAAACTGGGGGCTAAACTCTGTGGGTTCTGAGTTAGCCCAGTGATGTTACTGGCACTCAGTTTGCTCTTAGATCTTTGCTTGGAAATGTAGTAGTGTTTTCAAATGTCTTTCTCCCAGATAGTCACTGAACACTGTACTGAGTCAAAATTGCTTTGTGATTCAGAAAGGCAATTACAGCCCATTGGGGCTCAGTTTGCCACTGACTGCCAGAAACTTTGAGAAGAGTTCAAGTAGGCTGTTTGTCTATAAATAGCACTCAAAGGTTACTTGAGTTCTTGCCTTCCTGCATCTCTGTTGTGCAGAGGGGGTCATATCCTGGAATCAGTCTCTGCAGGGGCGGGATACTTTCCCTTCCTTTAGGTTACTCAAAAAGCAGAAAGTAATTCCACTCTCTTCCCCTTATCCCACTAAATAGGTGGGAGTGTCTGTAAAGTAACTTGTTTTCAAGGGACACAAGCCCTAAAGAAGATGAGCTCTGGAATACTGAGCTGAGTTAGAACACTAGAAGTCAAGAACAGGAATTCTGGGCACCTTTCTCAGCGTGAATATTTTTTTTCTTCTTTTGATGTTTCTCAGGGATATGTGAGGTTTTTCTTTGCTCCCTAGCCTCCCACAGTGGACAGTCCTATTTCCATGTTCCTTGTTTCAGTAGCAGTCTTAGCTCTTTGACATGTATCTTTAAGATTCTTGGAGCCAAGCAGTTGTCAGACCTGAAATGAGAAAATATTTCTCTCTGATAAGCCATGAAAGGAGGAACCAGGAAATGAAGGATAATTGCCAACCATTAGCTGTGATATTTCTCTGTAAAATAATTAAATAAACTGTGTACATTTTTCCATATTTGATGGCACAAAGTAAAGAACTTGTAACTTTCTTTACAGAGGTCGTAATTTACAGAGATCATAATTCTGCTTCTTGGTCATTTAGCAAGTTGCCACCTTTGTAGTTGTATGGGTAAATATTGTATGCACTACAATCCTAGCTTAAAATAAATTCCCTAGGACTGACTTAGGGGTTTAAAACTACTTCCTATAAGCACAGTAACAATCAGATCCTTTCTTCTCTTCCTTGACATACAGGAGTGTCTGAGCTGGTGTCCAAAGCTCGGAATTTGAGGGGAGCTCCTGTGATTCTGGCTGAGTGATGGCAGCTCCCCATGCCTGGTGCTGTGCTGCTGGGGTGGGCTGGGGTGTGCTGGGATGCACTGGGATGGCTGGGATGTGTGTGCTCATGCTCTGCTGGGCAGGCTGGGAGCAGGTGACTGCCTGGCTGGGGAGATGTGCTGACTCTGCCGTTTAACTGTGTCCAGTTCAAAGCCAAACAAAGCCGGGTGAACAATTCCGCCCGTGGCTGAAGTTTTCCCTTAGCTAATCAAAGCAAGGCTGGCAGGCATGATACAACCACAAGAGCATTTGTTTTAAGTCTATAAGTATAAAATGGAGTTGAATACTTTCTGGTGCTGCAGTCCTGGAGGGGATGTGGAGGGTTTGTGGTAGGAGGAGATAGCAAGGGAGGGGAGAGAAGACTGGCAAGGGAAAAGGCATTGGGCACCCAAGTAGCTCACTGTGGTTTTGCTGCTGTGGCAAATTATTCTGGGTGTGTATTGCTGGCTTTTATCTGTGTTAAGGGTGGGAAAAAAAATCCCTGACTTGGTCATTCAAAAAAAATTTAAAACAAAGTGGTAAGCTCCTATTTAATTGTGATATCCAATGTAACTCCCATTTAATCCCAGCAAAGCACCAAAACAAATTCAGGTTTTTCAGAGTCACATAGATAAACCACTGTTTAATCCCATTCTTTTCCTTTATAATTTGAATTAAAGTTAGTACTGTGTTTTAAATATTTTTCTCAAATCTTATATTTTCTTGCAATCAAAAACAAATTTGAAGAAGGTCTTAGTTACCCATGGGGAGAAGTGCTTTTTCCATTAAAAAATAAAAGCGAGAACAAAGCCAAACAATTTAGTGGAGCTGGTAGAAATAGTTATTCTCAGACAGGACTGGCAGTTGTTTCCATTCTAATATTGCTTCTGTCCTGATTGTAGTTGCTCCTTTAAAACCCAAGATGACTCAACAGTCGGGAGTTCTCTCCCAGATGCTCAGCTGCAGTGATATGGGTGGAAAAGCTGTTTGCTGCTGCTGAAGTACATCTGTAATCATGACACAAAAGTAATTAATGATGCTTCCATATAAACTACATGCAATATGAATGGATCAGAGTGCATGTGTTTGAGTGAGCAGCTTGATTTTCTGCACACATGTGATGAATGTGATGAGTGTGTCTGGAAGTCATGGTTCCTGTAAGGAGTCAGCAATGTTGAGGTTTGCATCTGGGAACTTGCTGCCTTGTATTAAGACAGATGTTTCTTTGATAGAGATTTGATCGAATCAAAATCTTGAAAAAAATTGAAGGTTTGACTTTCT
Source organism: Muscicapa striata striata (assembly GCA_030060385.1). Classification (NCBI taxonomy): domain Eukaryota; kingdom Metazoa; phylum Chordata; class Aves; order Passeriformes; family Muscicapidae; genus Muscicapa; species Muscicapa striata. The sequence goes on along the minus strand of JAREIS010000050.1, from coordinate 3,893,471 downwards.
TTATGAAGACTCTGGATTAGGGAACAAACATTGTGAATTAGTGATGGGAAGGTGTGTGAGGTGGGTAAGGTGTTTTAGTGGCTGCCATTTGCTGTCATAGGCAGTAATCTGCTGTTCCTGCATGGTTTTCTCTCCTCTTACGAGTTCTGGTAGTGTCTAGAAAGAGCCTTTGCTGGTCAGACTTATCTTGCTGTGCTGAGACAAAACCCCCTCTTCTTTTCCCCAGTGTGAGGGAAGAGGGGGAAACATGGGGAGAGGAGGAGCACAAAGTCATCCTTCTGGAAGTGGCCAAATGTTCTTGTTGGCACAGAAAAGCTCATGTTATTTTAGCTTTACAAAAGGTAGCTTGATGTTCATACCTGGGAGAAAATGGATGCCTAATGAAAGCTTGGAAAAAAATCAAACTGACAGAAAAACTGAGAGTTCTTCTGTAGCAAAGTCTGGCATGGTCAGGATTATAAATAAGATGAGAACTTTTGAGAAGGTAGTTATGCAGATATTTTTTCTGGTATTGTTCTGTCCTATTTGACCTCTCATATGTTAACAAATCTCTGCTGCAAGGTTTAAATCACTCTTTTATTTCAGTGTTCCTAGCTAAAATATGTCTTGTATTCCATATCTGTCAAATACCTGTATTCTTCCTTGCATTCTAAAGACAAAGGAATGGGGTGGATTGATTTGGTGGAGAAGAGTTAAATGAAATTGCAGACTCTTTGGAAAGATTGGGATTTTTCTAGAAACATCTATAAGTCTATGTAAAGCTTATTTTTTGTTGCTGAATTTGCTTACTGGGCTTCCAAACTTTACTAAAAATGGAAGTTGGTGGCTGAGGTAGTGAATTCCCTGACTAGGTAATCCTTATTGAAGTGATGTTGAGACTAAATTGAAATCTAAATTTATAAACTGAAACTTAATGAATCTAATTTCTCAAAAGAAATGTTAATGAATATGGACTAGCTAATCAAGGGTTTGTGTGGAATTCAAAATTAATTTTCAGAGTGTGAGAGATTTGAGCACAGTAATGTAAAAGGAGATAATCTCAAAAAGGAACCCTTGCCATCAAAATGTTACTGAAATAACAGTAAGAACTAATTATGGCTGGAGAAGTACTTCCTGGCTTTTGATTCTGGAAAAGGAAAATCTTGCTGCTACAGCTGCTGTGCTGGAAAGAGGAGAGAATGGTGGAGATTGCTGGCTCCTGTTCCCACAAGTGCATTGAAATAGATGTAAATGCAAGTGTAATATTAAAAGTTTGTAGTGTCAAGTAAGTGAATACTGGGAGCTGGAATTAGGGGAAGTTTTATCTGAAGGTATGTGTATGTTGTAGTGGCCTTTCAGGTTTTTTCAGACATCCCCTTTCACTTGTAAATATTGCTGGTGATATTGTGGGTGATTTCCTATTATGTTTAAGAGTGTGGATTTGTGAAGAAGGGATATTTTGAGGTAAGGACCATGAAATGCAGTCCAGGAGAATAAAATTCTGCCTTTGCCAGAAAATGCTTAGCAGATGATCTGAACATGATTTTTCAGATTGCAGTGAAAATGTCATTGTTGAGTGTCACAGTTTGCTGTCAGGAATATGATTTGTAGCAATTGAGAACTCAGCTACTCTTGAAATCTGTGGGGAACTGTGATGGTGACACATGAAATATTGTAAAATGCTAATTAATAAAATTTTTAAAAACCCCTCAAGCTGTAGCTCTTAATTTCATGCTAAATGAATTTTATTTAGCATGTCCAAATACTAATTGAGAAGAACAAAAATTAAAATTGCAGCCAGTGAGTTTTGTTTGTGCCATGCACTTGGTGAGATGGGAAAATAGTTTTATAGTGAAAATTTGTACCATGTGTACATAAAAGGATGTGTGAAGTGCAGATACAGCAGGGCTGGTGGTGGTACAGTGAGTTTTCATTGCTCTGGAGCTGAGCTGAGGTCAGACCATAACTGTGGTTTTCAGTGGTAGTGATTCCAAAGGCGTGTACTTGGCTTGGAAACACTGAAAGCCTCAATGTAGTTTTTTTAGTGTTTTAGAAAACAAAGCTAAAATAATCCCTACCAGATCAAACTGTTCGATGCCTGGGAATAGTAGTGTTGAAATGACCACTGAAAAATGGAAAAGCATTCTGGATAATGCTTTCCTCCCAAAAAACCCCCCAAAAATCCCAGTTGGCATTGCTCAGGCTATACTCTCACTTGTAACAATTATTCTTCTTATGCTACAAGGAGACTTTCCTTGTAATTCTAATGTTCTTTAGCTTAGTGTGAATTAGATTTTTAACAACACTTTATATGTAAGTTTTTAAAAGCATGTGAATTTTAAATGATAAGTGCACTTGAATGAATTATTAGTATTTTCTTATTTCTTTACCTGGAGTGCACTACTCAATATGTGGCTTTTGCTTTGAGGACTTTAGCCTGAGCAATCAGTATACCATAAGCTACATGTAAATATTTAAAATACATTAAAAAATTGTAAATATATTTATGTCCCTCATTCTTGTGCTGCAAATTAGATATCTTAATGCAGTGAAACTTGCTAATGACTGTTTCTTTTGGTTTGCTTGGCTTTGGACTGTTCTTTACAGGCAAATGGAGGATGCTTTTCTTTGGTTTACTGGTTCTGAAACTGATGTAATATGAAATTTGTGTTTGGGAAAAATATCTAGACATCATCAGAGAGGAGCCAAGTGCACACTTTTTTGTTAGTTACACAAGCAATGTGTAACTTTGCCACTCAGCCACCCCAGACCTTGCAGAGCAGTGTGTGTTCAGTTCTGCTTGTTGCCTTCCTGTCTGGTAGCAGCTCTGTGATGTGGTGGAGTCAGTCCTGTTCTGGGAGGGTCACTGCTTGTTGGCATGAGGCTTTGGACAGTCTAGAACTTCTCCATTCCTCTTAATGGAGATTCCAGTAAAGAACCTGAAAATTCCTCCCCTCTCCTTTCTTGAGCCCTCTTCACCTTGTTTGAGGTGCTACTTGTACACCAGGCTGATTAGAGCAGATTCCTGACATACTGGTAAAAAGATAGGGACACATTTCTGCACCATGTTTCTCATTTTTTACTTCTTTGGACCTTTTAATGCTGTCCACATTTCCATCACAAGGTGTCCTTAGGGTGTGTAAGCCCTTAAGGACCCCTAGCTGATTCTGTGCAAGCTGAAGTTGGGTTTAGACTTTGTGATGAACATGAGGGCATAAATTGAATGTGTTACAGGTAAATGTCCTCCAATGTGTCTTAGAACATGCAAGTGTGCTGGAGCTGACAGGGAAAGCACAAAACCACCACTGAATCTGCAAGGCTTTGTGAGGATTGTTGGACATTCTCTTGGATATGTTGATCTTTTTGGAGTAGTCTCCTTTGATGCTCATAGTATATGTTGACTCCAGCTGTGTGTCCTATGTGTCCTATGAGGGACTTAACTGTGTTTTCCAAAGGCACAAACCTATTGGTGTTTCCTTTTTTTTTTTTTTTTTTTTTTGAGGCAGTATCTGTATCTCTGACTTGTTAAACTCGGATCTGAGAAGTTACCAGCTCATTTCAGGTTGCCTTGAAACTCTTAACCTTGGTAGCTACAAGGTGGGAATACCCTGATGAGTCTGAAAGTCAACAAGAAAATTGGAGTGTTAGTTATAGGAGTGTAGGTGTGTATCTGATGAGCAAACTTTTCCCTTGAAAGGTGAGTTCCTTGTTCTAATACACCTCTGTAATCAACTTCAGGCTAATTTAAATAATAGTTCAGTAATATGGCATTAAGGTGTGGAATATCTGGCCCTGAGTTCAGTCATCGACCTCTTCCATTGTTGGGTAGTGCTGCTGGCCTTATTCCAGCCAGGTTTGTGAGCAGCTGGCACATGGCTCCAGCAGCAGGTGTTCAGTGAAGAGCTGCCCACTACAGAAGAGGTGAAGATGTGTCTGGCTCTTCTCATCTGAAGATGTGTGGGCCCTGCAGTGGCCCTGCTTTTCTCTGCAGAGGGAAAAGCAAGAACTTCACAGTACAGGTGAAAGTCTTTCCACTCTCTATTCTTTCAGTTGTCTATTGTTCAGGGATATCCTTAAATAGTGACTTTCAGGGCCACTGTTCTTAGGTTGATAGAAGTCACAGGCTTTACAGTAATTCTATCCAAGCTATTTTTGAATTCAACTTTTTGATCTCTGCATGGCAGCTTCTGTTGGATGAAGGCACTTCCTTTTGGCTTGCTTAAGAACATACTCTTCTTAATTTTAGTGTTAAGCTGTAACCTTGCATTAGAAACATCCTCTGTACAATTAATGGTTGTAGACTGTTCTCAATACAAAACAACGGGTCCCATATTCTCTTTTCAAACTTAAACCTGCAACAGTGGTCAGTCCATGAAAAAATGGAAAGGATGGCCTTAGAGAGGCTTGTGTGTAATATTCCAGGAAGTACAGAATGTCTGACCTTGGGGTCTGTTCAGGTAGTATCAGATCAGTAATATATTAGAGAGACTGTAATAATATGAAAAATTGTGATCACTCTTGTGCAGGAGTGCATAGAATGGTCTTGATGATGCCTTCAGTATTTGTTGGATGGGAGGAAGCAAGAAAAATTTTGGACAAGATCCTGCACGTAAATCAGACTGCTGGAGTCCCTGTGTGTATGAAAGTGACACAAGAACAAGTGGTTTGGGCACAAAATTAAGTAAACTGGAGATTAAAAGACATGTGAGCATTACAGCATTGAGATTCTGCCATAGTCATCCTAAATCATAGCAAAATAAAAACTTCAAATTGTTATTATATAGTAAATTATTGAGTATAGTGTGCAAAAGGGGACTGAATGAATGTGTATCTGCAGTGGTAATTCCTGTAGTCTGTCTCCCTTTGACTCCAGCCAGCCAAACAAGTGTCAGCTCTGATGTTTTCTGTGGCTGTTATTTAGTTTTGGCATGTGCAATATAAAAATATGAAATTAAGAGCTGGGGATGGCACCTGGGTTGAGCTCTAGCTGGTGAGGTAAATAAAAGGCACCTTCCACTTACATCTGAATGGCGTTGGTGTAGTTATAGTTCAGTTTTTGGAACAAAGTCAGAAACTGGAGTGAGCTGTAAGCACACTTTGTCCAGAAGGAAGAGCCAGTGACCTGTGGTTGGTGAGTCCTCCAAGGAGACCACCAGCTATAATCCATGGAAACAGATACTTGGGAATAGGAGAGCTCCAGCGGGTCAAGCTCACTTGTCTTTACCAGGCACAGGAGGTCTGTGGTGTGACTTCAGCCTTCAGAAATCCCTGTATGAATGCCACCACAAACTTTTCAAACAGAGAAGGTATCGAGTGTAGGTCCTTCTTGTCCAGGTAACTGTCAGTTCTACTGCCTCGGTGAGCTGAAATGATGGAGATATCCGGTGTAGTTGCAGATAGTCAGGTCACGTCAGGGCTTTTGGGTTTTGCTGGTGGTGTTTTGGTGTTGTTTCGGTTGGTTTCTTTTGGCTGGACTTTGTATTTTCCATTTCTTTTGTCAACAGTAGAGCTGTTAACAGCTCTTTTAGACCTTTTTTAAAGTGGAGGGAAACTGCAGTTGCTCCTTGTAAGCTAAATCTGTGCATTTTTAGCCTTTGCTCAGGGGTCCTGTGGATTTCTCTGAGTACTTTTCCATGTTGTTTACCACGGTGTTCAGCTTTGGTAGCAGCAGTCCCAGATGAGGCCTCAGTGCTGAGTTGTGAAGACTTAATTCTTTGTGTTTCCTTCAGCAGTGCTTTATGTACACTGCAATGCAGCGTAAGCCAGCACTGCCACCAGAAATAGTTTGAGTAAACATCTCAGCAGTTACTCCCTGAGCCATCCTGGGGAAGCAGAGCTGTGGAAAAACTCTCACTTTCTTGGTGTATTTGGTACTAAATTGATGTCCTGACCCAGTTTTAAGGTGGTTGTTCCCCACTGTCCCACCTGCTTCAGCTGCAGAGATAACAGATTGTTTTAAACCCTTTTACACCACCAGCAAATCCAATTTACATGAGTACACAAATGTGAGCTGTGGCATTTGAGGCTTGTTTATAACCTTGCTATATTTAACAGCAATGGCCACAGGGGTGGTGGCCTCCACAGTTTGGAGGTGAAAGGGGTCATGTGGCCAGTGGCCTCCAGGAGTCCATGGCCCCTCATTTTTTGTGCTCTGATTGCTCTGGACTAGCCAGACTTCCAACTCAGATCAAGGTGTGATTTCTGATTTCATTGCATTGTGGACCATTACTTATAAATTGGTTTTCATAGTTCCTTGACAATGCTGAAGGGATCCAGATGTTGGGATGTTGGATCCAGGGAGGAGGTGCACAAGTCTCTTAAGCAGCTCATTGAACCTCCATAGCTCATTTCCATCAGCCAAGTAAGCTGCTGCACCCCAGGGGAGGTGTCTGTCAATGGCAGGAGAGGCATTCTCCATCATGGCCAGCACCACGTTCCAATGGTCAGCCAGCTGTGCAGGGTAAAGTCACAGTGTGCCTGGTGCTGGCATAAAGAGGTTTAGGGTGGAGAAATTTGGTTAAGTATTGATTCTCACATTATCAAGAATCAAATTGGATGCTCTCAAACTGGGGAAACATGTTTTCTGAAGATAATGTTCAAACTTAAAGTAAGATTTATTCTGTAATAATTACAAGGTGGGTTGTGCGAAATATGGTGTAAATCAAACCTGCAAATATGTGCACATACCAAAGAGCAAATCTTCTGAGGGATAAGGTGCCTTATTTCCAGGTATTTGTATCTAATTTGACCCTTTTTAGCAGCTAAGGAATTGAAAAGTTACTGATTTATGACTGGTGAAGGTGACTGATCTATAAACCAGTAACTATTTGCTTTTTGTAGCACATGAAATTGATTGTTTTATGTTTGGGGTTTTTTTTGTGGGTGGCTGGGAGGTGTTTGTGCTGTTTGCACATTTGTACATGAAGATACATGCCCTGCCCACACTGCAGTTTGTTGGCACATGTTAAATAGGCTGTGCTTAACTATGAGGAGTAAAACCTGTGTGGAGTAAAACTTGAGCAAAGAAACTCATATAAAAAAAAGAAACTGATAAGGAAGTTCCTTGAATCTGAGCATTTCTACTGTGTTGTGTCTGTGAAGGAGAGGCATTGATTTCAAGTATACTTAAGATATTTGAAATTTCATTTCATAACTTTTGTTCCTGTTACTAGAGCTGGGCAGTTTAGAATAGTAAATCACTGGGAATTTAAACTAATAAACTTTGAAGTTTTTTCTACTCTTAAAAAAAAAAAAAAAGTATTAGAGCTCAGTCTGCTTTGGTTTGGATGGGAAAGGGGTAATAAGTGTTTTAAGTTGAAAAATTCTTCACATTCAGAAAATATTAAATCAAGCCTGTTTCCCAAACTTCTGGTTTTGGGCTTCAATGTTTGGATTTGTCCTTATCCTTATTCTTCCAATATGATGTTTTTTGGGTTTTTTTAAAGTTCTTCAAAGGTATGAGTTGAGATTTTGGCACAAATAACAAAGCTGCCAGTTGAAAGATATGGGGTTTTTTTACTTCTGTATTATGATTACTTAAATATTCAGGTCATGGGCAAATGTTAGCAGATAGTTTAGTTTAAAGTAGCTAATCATCTGGCATGTTTGCAAATGATTCTGAACTAATAGTGCATGTGGCTGAACTCTAAAATAGTGTCTTTGCATTTCTTTTGTGTGACTTTCATACTAACCCGACTGATGAACTGAAGGAATTGGTAAATTGTCCACTGCCGATGGCAAAGCCTTCGCAGATCCCGAGGTTCTCCGGAGACTGACGTCGTCCGTCAGCTGCGCGCTGGACGAGGCGGCCGCGGCGCTGACACGGATGAGAGCCGAGAACAATCACAACAACGGGCAGGTGGACAAGTATGTACTGAGCACCCCTGCTTCCCCTCCTGTGCAATGGGATTTTACATTCAAATTCAGTTAATTGTATGTACTGGCCACCCCTGGTTCCCCAACTACAAAATGGGATTTTATTTCAAATTCGGTTAATTGTATGTACTGACCATCCCCAGTTCCCCAGCTCCCCAACTGGGAAATGGGATTTTACATTCAAATTCAGTTAATTGTACGTACTGACCATTCCCAGTTCCCCAACTGGGAAATGGGATTTTACATTCAAATTCAGTTAATTGTACGTACTGACCATTCCCAGTTCCCCAGCTATATAATCGGATTTTATTCCAAATTTGGTTAATTGTATGTACTGACCATCTCCAACTGTGAAACGGGATTTTATTCAAAATTCAGTAAATTGTACGTACTGACCACCCCTGGTTCCCCAGCTATGGAAAGGGATTTTATTTCAAATTCAGTTAATTTTATAGTTAGGACTTTGTCATGGAGCTGTTCTACTGCTAGCTGCGGAAGCAGATTGCATCTGAAGGTATAACTACTGTCCCATCAGATTATTGGCTTCACAGGGTAAGAGAAAAGTAAATAAAAAAAGTTAGTTTCTAATCTGCTGCTCTGTGTACCAGAGAGTTGGTTCTCTTCAAGAAAGGTGAAGTTTTTAGCTGTAGAAGAGTGGATGATTGCTCTCTTAGTTACAGAAGTTTGTCTGGTTGCAGTATTTGTATTAGTGATCTCTGTGATACTTGACTGCTGACTTTTTGGCTTTGTCTGCAATAGGCATTTGCCTTGGCACCTGCAGTCAGCAGTTTGTCATGGTCACAGCTTCTGTGTATCTGGCATTCCCTGAAGTGGGAATAGCATCAGTGAGGTTTGCTCCTGTCTTGCAAACCCCAAAAAACCCAGCTTTGACCACTCCTCTGCATCTGGTCTGTATGAGAGCATATTACAAGTTAGCAACAGATGAGAACAAGCTAATTGAGACAATAAGGAAAGTGTCTATCTCCATTTCACCTGTGGAAATACGCTTGAAAAATATATGTATGCAAGGTGTATTTTCAAGTAAGGCTCAGCACTAGAGTCAAGAGTCTTTACTTAAAGACTCTCTAGGAAAGCTGCCCAGCTGTTGCAGGTGTGTTTTGAGCTCACTGATTTTGAGTTGTAACTGACTTTGCAGTCGCAGTTTGGCAGAAGCATGCTCCGATGGGGATGTGAATGCTGTCAGGAAGCTGCTGGATGAAGGACGGAGCGTAAATGAACACACTGAAGAAGGGGAGAGTCTGCTTTGCTTGGCCTGCTCAGCAGGATATTATGAATTGGCACAAGTAAGTAACAAATACAGTTAGAGCTAAACACTTGTGAAGCATTGGTTGAGGGACTTCTTTGATAGGTAAACATTTTAGCTATTGTCGTTATTATAATTTTTTTGTTATTTCAATATAGTATCACTGAATACAGCTTGTTGTGGGTTTCCAGTCATTGTTTGGGTTTCTATAATGGAAAATGCACCCACATATGCCTTTAGGTTGAAGGGACTTATTTGAGAATTAAATCCTATGTTTTGTGATGTAACATCTTTTCTATCATAGTTCTGCCAAGCAAGAGGATCTAAAATAATAGCAAGCCCAAATATACAATTGGTTACTTTCTAAAAGCTCATGTCTCAGTCACACAATCCTTTTTTTAAATCACATTTGTATCAACAGTGCATTAATTTCTGTTAATTTTGAGCTATATTGCTTTTGTGTCTAAGAGCAGCTGCTTTGAAATGTTTAGATGATAATTCTCAGAAATACCCAACTTCACATTTTAGTGTGAAAACATGGGACAGGGAGAGAACTTCTCACCTATGTGCTTGACCTGTGGGTGCCTGTGGTCATTATTGCAGGTGACAGTTTCTGTGCTGTCATTCTGGTCAGTGAATTGCCCTGTGACATTTGAAAAATGTCAGTATTTTACTGGAACTTAGATATGAGCAAATGTAGAAACTCAGGATTTTCTGCAGCAGAGCCCAGAGCAGGCAGTAACAGTGAATGGTCCTGGGGCTGGCAGTGGGCTGTGAGTCTCACAAACCCAACTGAACTAAAAACAAAAGGTTGGGTGTTACAGTTTACTCACTGTAGTGAACTTTTCCCCTAGGTACTTCTAGCCATGCATGCCAACGTTGAAGATCGAGGGAATAAAGGTGACATCACGCCCTTGATGGCAGCTGCCAGCGGAGGCTACGTGGATATTGTTAAACTCCTCCTTGTCCATTGTGCAGATGTCAATGCACAGTCCTCCACAGGTAACTGAGACCACAGTTAGTAAGGCTGGCACATGAGATACAAAGCTCTTCTGAACATCTGTGTTTTTGTCTTAACACTTCCATTCACAAGAAAACGTGACAGGAGCTGTTAGGAGTAGACCAGATCTGTAGCGAATATAACTGCCCATTATTAAAGATGGGTTTTAATACAAATTTTAATGGAAAGCATTATTCTTGTAAAAACCACTCTGGTGTTAGAGGACAAGAAATATACATGAAGTTTATATTTTCTCATTGGTATAATCCAAAATTACCCGGTGATTGGGTAATGACCACAGGACACATGCCATCAATACCTGTTATTTCTGTCTGTCCCTTTTTACCAAAGAGGACTTAAAATTCTTTCAGTGCATTGAATGTTTTCTATATTGCTGGTTCTTGACCACAGCTTAACTAACCTCACTGACAGTATTGTCCTGCAGTTGGATTATGTTTATTAAGATAGAATTGAGGCATTGTTCAAATGGTCAAACAAGTCATATGTCCAAACTATGAGATATTCTTTTATCTTTGTTTAGCCGTGTTAAGCAAAGTTACCTTAAAATTGACTGTAGCATTTAAAACAGGAGCCATATGTGAGTGTCTGTCACTTATAGTACCAGAGTTTTAAATTATAAATTTGTTCTCAGCCAGCCAGTAGAAGGTTTTCAAGGAATTACAGGATAGAATCTTAAGCAAAAAAAAGAAAGACAAAACAAAAAAACCACCCCCCAACACTGCAGTAAAAATTACTTGTTGATCTTTTTGTGTGTGTTTATTTGATCTAATTTTGTGTGCTAAAGTAGGAAACATAACATTCAAACTTAAAAAAACCTGATTTGTAATACTGGCTTGGCATTAAAACTTTCATGTTACAGTTATTTGAGATTTTTTTACCAGCCTGGAATGATGGGCTGGAGTAACATTACTGTGAAGTGAAAGGCAGCTTCCTTGGTGATGTACTTGGGTTTGTTCTGAGCTGTTAACACTGATCTCCTTCCCCATGTTATGAGTGGGTGATGGGAAGGGCTCTCATGCAAACTCTCCTCTGCAGGGAACACAGCTCTCACATATGCCTGTGCTGGGGGCTTTGTGGACGTGGTGAAGGTGCTACTGAAAGCTGGTGCTAACATAGAAGACCACAATGAGAATGGACATACCCCCCTGATGGAAGCAGCCAGTGCAGGGCATGTTGAGGTTGCAAGAGTATTGCTGGAATATGGTGCAGGAATCAACACTCACTCCAACGAGTTCAAAGAAAGTGCACTTACACTTGCATGCTATAAAGGTATTGTCTCTTGTTTTGTATTTTTGTTTAAATTTGGATGCTTGGATTTATCTGATGAAAACTTTCAGTAATACTTTGAAATATCTTCCTAAGAGTTTTGTAAAACTGGATTTTGGTTTTAAACTCAATGCCACAAAATGCTCCTCTGTCATGTAGTGGTATTAAGTCTGTGTTTGTGTCCAGATGTGGTGGATGTGTTTGACATGTTGCAGATGAAAACTTGTAACTGGCTATGTCCAAATTTGTGCTTTGACACACAACCATTCTCTCCTTCTACCCACTACCACGTTCCCTATTTCATTTCCAGTTCCCTCACCAACTGTCTGTGAATTCTGAAAACATCTCTGTTGGTTCTTCAGAAAATGCAAAGTTGTAATATGTGTTTCTATAATAATCTGATGGAGAGGCAATGTCTCCATTATTACTGGATTCTTTTCCTTCAGTGTAGTTTGGGAGAATGTCTATGAATTCTTAAGTATGATTAACTTTTAGGGACTTTCAGCCTAATTTCTTTTGCTCTTTAAAGCTTCTATGTAAATTAACAATGCAGTGGTGATCCATGATCCACTGTGCTTCTACTGTTTGTTTTCCAACCATTGTTTTTCTACAAATAGAAACTAAGGATATGGATTTATTGTCACAGTGACTTTAGGCTTTGCCTCTGTGGTTAGGCTTGAGGATACATGCTATGTATAACCTATCTGTGGACTTGTATTTGGATTTGTCATGGATTTCCTACAGCATGTGGTAGTTCCTTACAGGGAAATGCCAATAATAGTATCCCTGAATGTGTTGGAGGGTCATTCTTATTTCTTTTGACCCAGGACCTAATTGAGTAATGGAATGTAAAACCTTGAATGACAAAGATGTCCTGTATTATCTTCAACAAGATGGTTGATTATTTTCTTGTCTGTTTATGTTAAGACTAGGTCTTCCTTCAGAGAAGAATGCTCATCAAGAGGCTAAAAACTTAGAAAAGGCAATTTCTAAAGTGGCAGAAACTGTAATAGAGTTTAAATCAAGTTTTGGTAAAGCTTAGTAGAATTATTTAAAAATAATTAGTAGACATTATTTAAAAATAATGTCAGATGATATGATATGATATGATATGATATGATATGATATGATGTGTGTACCTTAGCTCTCAGAAATATGTCTATGATCTACATGGGCCCATCCTTAAAAGATAATCCCCCCAGTTGTATGCTGCCTTGGAACTCTTAAATGGTATGTTACTGTACAGTTCAATAGGAAATAAGCACAGTTTTATAGCTTGAAGTCACAAGGAAAAGTTCTTGTGGAAACTTGAATTAGACAGGTCTTTCTCCATCTCACTGCTGAGCAGTGTCTTTAGGAAAGGCTTTCTGAAGGCTGCTGACTCCTTTGGTATTTTTTTAAGAGTACTTTAAAAAGCCATGTTTGCCAATTGTAACTTAAAAAGATTGTAATAGGAAACTGTGAAAATACGAATTATTTCTTTAAGTGTATTGTCTGTAGTACTAAAAGTTGATGATATGGAATGCTTATTTATTTTGATCTGTTTCATTTGAAGGCCATTTAGATATGGTTCGTTTTTTGCTTGAAGCTGGAGCTGATCAAGAGCACAAAACAGATGAGATGCACACGGCGCTGATGGAGGCCTGCATGGTAAATACCTTTGTTTGTACTGCTCCCTCCTTGGTGAGAGAGGAATGCAGGAGGTGATAAAACAGAGTGAGCCTTGAATAATGAGCTGCTTGGGGGCTGCAAGTGAGTGTGTGTGTTGTTATTGTAAAAAAGTGCTTACTGTAGCTCCAACCAGCTTCTCAGTCTAACTGCTCACAAAGAAAAAATACCCCCCAAAAAAATACCCAAAAAATTTTTGAGGGGTGATGTGTTGTTTTAAATGCTCCCTATGTGAAGTTTGGACTGACTAATTTGCAGTGCAGTGACTTAGTACAAGTCACTAGTTTGGGGTTTTGTTTTATTTCTTAGTGTGTTTCCCACCTTTGTTTTTATAAATAAGGTCTCATGTGTCGTGGAATGAGCCTTCCCGAAGTGCACTGAGCTGGATGATTCATGCATTACAATTGTCTGTCCATCACTGCCAGAAGTGCTTTGCATGGACAGATGACTTGCTCTCTTCTAGGTTTCTGTAAATGAGGTTGTCAGGTTTTTCTTTTGACCTACCATTTTATTTTGATAAATAATGCAGTCCTTAGTTCTCTAGCAACTGTCCACATAATTTCAGTGCAGCCATTGAGGAAAAACTTCACTATCTAAGAGCATCATCTTAATAGAGAGTGTGCTATTGTGTCATAGCATATCTGCAACCATTTCTCTACAGATCTTGGGTGACCTTTCCTCTCTTCTTCAAGCTGGGGAAGCTTCGTAGAAGAAAGAACAGGGACCTTGTTTCCATAGGAAGCACAGCAAAAAGAGAAAAGAGGAAGAGAATTTTCTCCCATTAGCCTATAATCTTTGGAAGATAGCTGCAGTGTTCCTCCAGTCTGCTGAGAGCTGGAGGATCAAGTGTTCTTTCTTTGCAGTTGAGGTGATGATGCAAGCGCCCAAGGTCAGCTTGTAACGTGGGCAGCTGTGTCCAAGCCTTCAGATAGTGTGCTGGTAATTGTATCCTTGAATAGCCTTCCCTGCAGGAGAGCCTGGTGCCAATAAGGAGTTCAGAAGGACAGTGGGTGCATGCTGTCACCTAAAGGAGATTGCAGCACAACTGCTGGCTAAAGATTAATTAGCCCCACTGTTCTGTTTAGACTGGGATTTTTTTTTTTTTTTTTTTTTTTTTTTTCTTAGTTTCCCGGTGAAACAATCCAAGCGCTGCTTTGATTTGGAGGCTGTGAAGCACCTCACTTAGGGGAGAGAGTTGTGAGGTTTGCCTGTGTGTTTTCAGCTCTTTGGTGTTTCAAACTGGGTGTTCTGACACTACAGAGCGTGTATTGGCATTTGAAAGCAGCAGAAAGGAAGATGTGCCTTTGAAGTCCCAACTCTATAACAAGGAATTTGTTTCTTATTATTCAGCTGCACCCTTGCACAAGGGAGCTGTTCCACCAAATTGTTGTGACTGTTCCCAGTCTTCATCTCTTTCCATCTAAGGAATGCAGCAGGTACAGGTTGCTGAGATGTCTGGTGTCTGATCACCAATTCTTTTGTAAGTGCCTCAGAGTTTGTTTTGGTCGGGCCAGTGCCACACTTAGGGTAATGCCTCTAATGAGGTGGCTGTTGGCTTCTAGCCAATCCTCTGAGAACAACAGCCTGTGTTTAATGTGCACCCCTGATTGCTGTCCATCTCAGGTTACCCAAGACCTGCTTCATGGGCAGCTTAAGCTTTCCCCTTTTGCTGATGTTGTGGCGCTGTACCAGGTACACCTTAGTTGAAATGTGAATTTTAGGTACTTGGTCTGTTTTAAGTAACTGGGAAGTTTGACAATACTTTCTTGAGAAGCTGACAGATACATCTATGTGCTTTGATTGGTAAGGACTCAGACTACTCTGGCAATCCTAATTCTCTTTTACTATGGCTTCACCCCAAGGCATTTTTCAGTCACCTTTAAGGGTTCTTCCAAGTCTTCTCTCCTCCTGTTACCTGCCTTATTGTTACCCACTTCAATTTCTCTGCAGATATCTTTCCCAGGGTCTAGAAGTTGCCAATTGGGGCTTTATTAGTTTTTTGTTTGTAGAAGTCATGAATACTACTACAAAGAATAAGAAAATCTTTTTTCTGAGGCTTGTTTTGAAGTTTAGTTGTGAAGTGGGTTTATTACTTACGGCACATGTTTGCTCTCTCTAGTATGTTATGTCTCAAAGATTGTGCTGTCTTGTGTCATAATTCTTTTTCCCTCAAGAAATAGAAACACCAACATATATCTAGCTCTTTTTTCCTCATGCATTTAAACCTGACTTAGATGCAGGTAGAAACCTAAATGTTGGTTGGGTCCAAGTATTGCCATAACTGTCATAATTAAACCATGATAAGTAAAAAAGGCCTGTCTTTGTAGGCTCATTTTCAGTGTGATAGTTTTTGCAGGTGATTCAGTTGTGTCTGACTCCTGGACTGCCCTTTGCTTGCAGGATGGCCACGTGGAGGTGGCACGGCTGCTGTTGGACAGCGGTGCCCAGGTGAACATGCCCGCGGATTCCTTCGAATCCCCGCTCACCCTGGCTGCTTGTGGCGGGCACGTGGAGCTGGCAGCGCTTCTGATCGAGCGAGGAGCCAACCTGGAGGAGGTGAATGATGAAGGTTACACACCTCTGATGGAAGCTGCCCGGGAAGGCCATGAAGAGATGGTGGCCTTGCTGCTGGCACAAGGTGAGATCCTGTGGCGATGGAGCACTTCAAAGGACATGCTGTGATCCATGGCCAACAGGTGTCCTGTGCAGATTGCTCTACACAGGGCAGAACTCAAACACCCAAACTGCTGTGGAGGTGATGAGCATTCACCTCTCCAGCCAGTGTGGTCAGGTCAGTGATGGCTGTTCTGTTCCCCAGGGGCAAATATTAACGCACAGACAGAGGAAACGCAGGAAACAGCCCTGACCCTGGCCTGCTGTGGAGGCTTTTCTGAAGTTGCTGACTTCCTTATTAAGGCAGGAGCTGATATAGAGCTTGGTTGCTCAACACCTTTGATGGAAGCTGCTCAAGAAGGTCATCTTGAACTGGTGAAATACTTGCTGGCAGCAGGTATGTGTTCAGAGCAAGTGATTAAGCCCACAGATACCACCGACTTGATGTATTTTGTGTGATATGGAAGACGCCTGGGCTTTTGATAGTAGCAGTGTTGTAACAAGAAACAATATCCTCAGATAACTTAGCAAGAAGGAACAGGCATATGTTGCACCTCAGTGTTGTTTGATACTCTTAACAGAGAAAAGTGCCTCCTGGAGCAGGTGATCTTGTTCTGTATCTAGAAAGCATCCACATTCATTAGAAACATTGTTTCCAGCTATCTGCATCTAGGACAAAATTTTAATACAGATAATGCTTGGTTTTGCTTGCTACTCCAGCTTTGACTAAGCCTGGTTATCTGCATTCAGTCTCCCTGAATAACCAGTTCTTTAGGAATGGTGTGCTGGGAACTAGTATGAAGACAGATTCTGGAATGTGCTGAATTTCTGTGATGAATGAGCTTTACTACTACATTACACACTAGTAAAAATTAAATCTTGCTGGAGTTTGGGGTAAAATGATGCTTCGATATTCATCTTTCAGTTTATAAAGTTAGTAGAGTCTAAAGTGTTCTGCTTAAAATAATAAAGAAAAAGGAGCTGTATTTGGGATATCTCCCTTGTTGTGGAAGGTGATTTATTTGTATGCTCTTTTCTAAGAATAAGCATAAAATTGGCTGGATTTGTAATTTTAGAAAGTAAAGCTCCCTGCTCATCGAGGGACAGTAACAACTGTGCCACTTGGTGCAATGACACCAGCCTGTGACACCTGTCACCAGCTCCCTTGGAACGCTCACTGCCTGCACTTCACTGCTGATAGTGTAGAAAGTTGATTAAGGAGCCTTGTTTTGGCATCAGGGAGTCTCTAATTATACCTCACACCTTATAAATAAGAAAATGGCTAATCACATTGGCATTTCTTTTTTTAAGGATAATATGTTACGTATCAAGAGTCATGCATAGTTTTCACAGAGCTGGTGGATATGAAGCTAGACAAATTATTTCAACAAAATGATTTTAAAGAGCAGGAAAGAAGGGAAATTTGTGGAAGTGTATGGGTTTGTTGTATTAATACTAATTCAATGATGTGCATTTTGTCTGGTTTCCCTTGGCATACAGCTCCAGGTCAAATGGTCAATCTGCAAAACTGTCTGGATTCCCTTTTACTTGATGTAACAACTGAAATCCTTTTTGCTGTAGAGGGACTGTAGGAATAAGTGAGCATACAGGTTTAACTGCTTAGATTGTCAGTCATGCTTTATCCAAGCCTTGGCTTACCCCCTCTCCTTGGAGTATTTTCACTATGAGAGCAATTTTTGCCATGAGAGCAATGTCCTTGGACTGTGGAGGCTGTTGGTCAGTAGGATACAGCTGTTATTAGAGATTTTGGTGTTTATCTGATGTGGAATTGTTGATAATAAGGACTTACCCAATATGAAAAAAATGTTGTGTTTGTAGGAGCTAATGTTCATGCCACTACAGCAACGGGAGATACAGCTTTGACCTACGCCTGTGAAAATGGACACACAGATGTGGCAGATGTGTTGCTTCAGGCTGGTGCTGATCTGGTAAGGCTTCTGCTGCATCTTGTGGGCAAAGTGCTTTGATCTTTGGCACCAAAAGGCAAAGCCTTTGTGCTTAGTGAACAGAGTGCCGAGCTTAGGAATAGAGATTCATATATGAGTCTGAAAAGAAGCATGAAAGAAGGTTTTATTAAAGCCTCCATATTCTGTTTGGTCTACAGAATAAAAGTTATGGGTAATCTGCTATGAATTTAAAATGTTTTAGTATTGGGAACTCCTGCTTCTCTATGTCAGTGTTGGTCTCTGAACACTGTTAGTCTCCTAACTTATGCAAACTACTGCACAAAAACTCCAGACAAAGCAGTGTCTTTTAAATGTTCAGCATAATCTGATGTCTTTTCTTTCTTATAAATCTTGGGTTTAGCATATTGCTTTCCTCATGTTTGTCTTCTGTAATGTAAACTAAGTTGTTTATATAATTGTCTTTTCTTATTATGTAGCAGGAAAACCAAAACCAGCTACAGGAATATAACATTTGACTTGTAATTAGTAAAAACAATTGATACTTTAGTCTTCCAAAGTTTAGGAGCTTCATGTCAAACAAGGCTCAAGCTGGAAGAGTATTTATTTTGGTTGTGTAGGAGGAGTGTTCTCCTTTTTTTTCACCCCTATGTACTCACTTTGCTGTGTTTTATTTTGCTTGGGGGGTGGGTTGGGGTTTTGGTTGGATATTCTGAAATTTTTGTTCCTTTTAAAAAACCAAGAATGCCAGAAAAATTTAACATTGAACCTGATAAATCAGCATGCTAATGAAGTTACTTAAACTTCAGTCATTAATGAAGTTTTTTATTTTTTATTTAGAAATGTAAATAAACTAATGCTGTAATTGGGAATAGTATTTCCACTCTTCTTTGAGACTACTTTTTTGGGGGGGCTTATTAATTCTTCTGCAGTAATGTCAGTAATGTTCTGCTTAATTTATTCTTATCAGGGAGAAAAGTCATATTATTGGGGGGATTATGGGAATTTTGGCATGCCTACTGCATTTAGCTGAATTCAGTGTTGGGTACCAAACATTAATGAGCCACTCCAGTAGAGGCAGGATAGGTCTGGGGGATTCATTGGATATTTTTTTAAAATATTGAAATACTTGTTTATATAAAGGTAAAACCTATGGAGTATCTCATTGTGGGGAGCAAAGCCTGAAACAAACAAACAAAAAAATTGCTATGCATAAAATTTAAAACATGCAAGAGTTGCTGCTTAAATGTCACTGCAAATTTCTGGAGTTGTCATTTTCCCACCTCCCATCAGTAAGGTGGGCAGTGCTTGTGGCCATCATCATCAACTTCTCAGTAATGCAGAGAACAATCTCTATCCTTTCTAAAGTAAAGCTTTATTTCACTGCATTTTCTTGTACTGCCAGTGAAAATGGGGAAGAGGCAAGGAGAACAGAATAAGGAAGCAAAGAAAAATTGCTTTCAAAGGAAGACCTTGTAAATGCAATGTAAATCTGCAAGTTTTGAATTCTGATTATAAGTTAATTGGGAAGTGCCTGCAGAATGGTAGCAATGCTGATAGCAGGTGCCTCTGGTTTGAAGCAGCTTCTGCTCAAACTCTTGTGTTATTTTGATTTATTTGAAGTTGGGAGGTGTTTCAAATAGATTTGTTATATTTGTCATGGGCTGAGGGAGGGCTCTGAAGGCTGTTACCTTACTGCTGGGTATGAAAAAGCTTCTCTGACAGTACCATGAGAGACTGTTCTTCTAGATTTCAATTTTCGTTCAAATGAGTTTAGACAATTCCTGTAAGTTGTCCCAGGAAGTCAGGAATTGAATGAATATCTGGACATAGTAATTTAGCTGATCTGTCTACATTTGTCCAGTTAATTTTGCTTTTCTGCTGGTATTCATACACAGCAAAAGAAAGTACATCTCTTGTTGCTTTTCTTTCCTTCCTTTTTCATCCTGCAGAGTCCCTCTTTCCTGAGATTGCTTGCACTGATGCTTCATTGTTTTCCAGAAACTTTTTCATTATCCCTGAGGTTTAATTCAAAGTCACTGAGGAGCAAGACATGCAACATCTTTTCCTGTTGGAAAGCAGTTCTTTTTGAGGAAGATACTGGTCATGTCCTAAACAGTAAAATCAAACAGGAGCAGCCAGGAAGGTGTCCTGGTCCATGGCAGGGATGTTGGGTGGGATGGTCTTGGAAAGTTCTGTTCAACCCAGACCGTTCTGTGATTGTTTTATGAAAAGTGATTCTAGCCCCCATAGAGTTCTGTCTGAACTGGGAGTGACCATTATCACCATCTCTCAGCATGAACTGGTGTTGTTCTGGCAAGTGAAAACAGGAGCTGATGCTTCTCAGGGACTGATCCTCTGGCCTAGATAGCAAATATGTCATTCGGTTCAGGCACCAGTGAAGATCTTGAGAGCTCTGTTACATTCATTAAGCAATGTGTCTTTGTAAGCACCAGGAGAATTTTTTTAAAATGATGGCTGGGATGAACTTTCTTCAGTTTGTGGTTCATTTCTCCTTCAAGGTCTGGAGTGACAAGTAGTACTAGAAATGAGCAGTAGCAGAGTGCTCATCTGTCTGCTGGAGAACTGCTCAACCCTCTGTGGTACTTTGATGGATTTGTCTCCTTGTGACTAATTGTTCATCAAGTCTGGTGTGCTAAGAATTCCTCTGTGCTTTTCTGATGCCCTTCTTTAAGGGATCTTTTCCATGTCCTTACAAAGTTAGCCTGTCAAAATCTGTAGCAAAGCTATCTGGCAGGCCTGCACCTTTTCTTGTTAATGTATGCATTTTGAAATCAGCTCACTTCTGCCAAGTGCATGAATGACTGAATCTGAGGCACATCTGAAGCCTTCAGCCTGTGATCCCATCTGTGCCATAGTTACATTCTAGTTCTCCCATCCCCTTCAGGAGTAGGGACTTCCAGGGTCTCAGCTTGAGCTCCTACCACTGGATCACATGTAAATTTTTCTTGTTTGCAACCTTTATGGGGGCAGAACAGCAAAAAAAAAAAAAAAACAAACAAACAAAAAAAAAACAAACAAAAAAAAACCAAACTAGATTAGGCCACAAAATCTAATTTAGTGTAGATTTTGTGATCTATGTGAGTAAAAGTTTGTAGATTGGAACTCTGAAATACAAATTGATAAAAGCATTTTTTGAAAGCAGGAATATTGTTTAGTAACTTCAGTAAAAATATCCAGCATTTTGGTAATAGATCTGTTTATCAGCTTGGCAAGTATTGTCTAATTTCAAAGGTGAGAGGATAATTTTTCCTGTAAGATTTCTTTTTTTTTTTCCCATTTCTTTGTCTTTCCTAGCAGTTACCTTCATCTCAAGGGTTGTCTAAGGTGAGACGTGGGAGGTACATAAATGTTCCCATAGGAGCCAGTTAAAGACTGTAAATCTCACAATGAGTATTGATGGTATTTAATGAGAGGTGATATCCTGCTTTTAAGCTTCTTACCTTTCAATAAACTAAAAGGACCTTTTTGGGTGCCTGTTCCCTCTTGATGTAGAATCACATCTGGATTAAAGGAGATTCTGGTGTCCCTTTTGAAGGCAATGATGCTCTTGACAAGGTGGTTGCATCTTTGTCTGTTTCAATGTAGCTGCAAACAAAAGAGATTTTTTTGGACAATGAGATCGTCTCAGCTTTTCTCAGCTGAGAAATACAGACAAGAGTTTTAAATTGAGATTTTTTTAACCTGGACCCTCTTGTAGCTGTAGATGAGGCTGTGCTACATTGCTACATAGGAGTTGATCTAGTGATGAAGTTCACCTTTCTCCTACAGAATGTATGGGAGCTTTTGTGCAGAAATGAAGAGATGGAGAAGAACCCATGAAGACAGTTTCATCCTTGTATTTTTCTCATTTTACACTGCTAGAGTCTACCCAAAACTCTTCAGTACTTGTTAAAATTTCACATCTTACTTTGCTTAGAAGACTAAAACTGGCTACCTGGCTACATAATTCTAATTGCAAAAAAAACCCCCAAACATGCATGCCAGACTACCTCTTAATTCTTCTCCTATGACACAATGCTTTTACAGACATGTTTCTGTCATGGCAGGGATCATTGTTTTGCCTTCAGGTGATAGCATCCCTCACACTTACGTGGCTCCTAAATTAAAAACTCACTTTCCTTGATGTGTGTGACAGACTGGGGGTTTATGCATTGTGTATGAGGCACCATTTAAAAAACTACAAAAGCAGCCAGTCTTCTTGGATTTGAATTCAGCAGCTCTGGAGGTTGCTATGTTTCTGTTACAGTAAGGAATCCAAGGTGATGTTATATTTTTCCTTACTGGTTTTTGAACCATGAGGGGAAGGTCAGGGATTTCTGGCTTTTTAGTCTTAGTCTTGTGTAGATAAATGGTGGTAGGGCAAGTGAAGCTCATTTTTGTAGTCACACTTTTTGCCTGTTGCAGTCTCTGGATGATGCAAAGGACAATTAAATTCTTTGTTTTGCCATTAATGAACAAAAAGATGCTGTGTCTGACCTTTGTGCTCTCTTTGTGGATCTGAATGGCTCATGGTAGGAGTCTGAGCTCATGAGGGCTTCATTGATTGGTCTTACCATTGTCCTTGCCTGCCTCATGCCAGCAGACCAGTTTTCAGCTGGTGGATCTCATCCAATTTAAGTTCACGGTCCAGGTCTTCATGACCAGGAACATTTGTTTGTAGAGCAAAAGCAGTGAGTTCTTCTTTTTCCTTCTGCAGGACAAGCAGGAGGACTTTAGAAAATTAGTTTTGGAGAGCATAGAGCTGGGCAGGTGAGGTTGGCCTTTGGTACTTGTTAGCTGCCTCAGGATACAGGCTAAGGATAAGCATGGCTTCAAGGCATCTCAGTCTCTTCAAAGATCTAAAGACTCACTGTCTCTAGATGTGATCAGATGGAGCATTCTTGTTCTGTATTTTCCCTTCTGTTGGGTTTTCTAAAACTGGTTTTAAAAAATAATATCCCAGCCTTCCCAAATGCAGCAGGTTATCTCATTGATGGCCACCCTCTTAAATCTGTTTCCTCTAAGATCTTCTATTTTTAACTGTTTACTTTAAACTAGAGGCCTAGTTGAGTTTTCAGGAAGGTTATTTGGGAGTGGTAGGTTGGTGGCTGCTGGAATAGGAGTTCAGTCTTGAAAATCAGTAGAGTGTTAGGGACTGTATTTTTTTGCATCAAAAGCTTTCTCTGGATCATTTTGTTCGGAATAATATTTAGATTTCTGTTAAATATTAAGTGTTGTCATGGATGAGGGAGGCTTGTTAAAGAGCTGAAGAGTTGGAGCTTTACTTTGGAAATACAGGTTTTTTTCCTGAATGTTTCAATAACCTGTGACATTGGGGAAAAAGGACTCTCCTAAAGATTAATATAACCATAAATATTTGTGAACCAAGAAGAATTGTGTGTGGGGAAAGCCTATATGTAGCTGATCTTGAAATTGCCTAAACCAGAGAACTCAAAAGGAAGACTTAAAAAATACCAGTGATTGTCATAAGACACTTCTGATGACTCTGCTTCTGCTCTGCTCTTGGAACTATTGATTTGTCTAGAAAGAAAATAATTATCGCTGACTGGAATCTCATCTCCTCCTTGAGTCCAGTAGAAAAGGTGCAGACAGTGTAAACTCCTACCTGATTTGGCTAACACTTTCCCCTCCCTTTCTATCTGTTACCCAAGCCCACAAAAAATTCTTCTCAGGTGTTCTTTCTATCCCAGCAGAATCATTTAGAGAATGGCTTTCCAAATGTGGCAGAGGTGTTCTCCTTTCTTCCTCATTGCACTAATTTCCACATTCCTTGGGGCTGGAGCAGTGACAAGAGACAGGATGCTGTGGTGAGCCCTAAAGTGCAGAGAGGCAAGGGGATTTTGTTTGGAGACATTTACTGGGTTTAGATACTGCAGAATAAACATTTGTGTGCACTTCATGTAAATAAAAGGGAAAAGCACACTGGAAAGGTAATGAGGATGCTTTGGGACAACTTTTATTTTCTCTGTCCTGATTTTGATTATCTAATGCAGCTGAAAAAAAGATAGATATAGATAGATATAATTTTTGAAATTTATGATTATTCTAGGTAAAAAGACAGGATGTGAGGAGACAAAGGCACTGCACTGTCTCAGCTTCTTATTTTGGCTTGTCCTAGATATCTTCCCATAAAGCTTGAGTTGATGCTGCTTGATAGCCATTATTAGGGCTATAGAGAGTGCTGAAGTCAGAATTAATTTCATCTTGAAATAAAACATATATATGTTCAATGTGAAAAATACCGTCAAAATGCCATAAGTTTTGAGGATCTACAGCAGGTGGGCACCCAAATGGTTTGGTTTGGCTGGACTGATGGTGTGCATGGTGCTGCAGGGATTGGAAGTGTGTAGTAGCTGAGGATCAAGCTCTGCCTGCTTGAGGAAGTGACAGTTGGTTGAACTGGGCAGAATCACTGCATTGCATTTAAATGAGGAAACCTCCTGGCGTCCGTGTTTGAGACTTCCAACAGTGAAGTCTGTTAGGAAGGCAGAATGTTGCAAATAGTTATTTCTTACTGCTACATCTCAGTGCAATACTAGCATGCTTTTCACTACCTTAAATATAGTTAAGGTGACCTAAAATAAATTTTGCGTCTTGCCATCTTTGCATCAGTAAGGATTTATAGCTGGGTGTGAAATAGTTCAGCAGCAGTGTCCAGATCCTGGTCAGGAGTTCTTTGCATCCACAGCTGCTTTGGGAGTGATGTGCTGGTGGAACCAGAGGTTTGGTTTGTTGTGTTTCAGGCACACAGCAGCTTCTGGCTCTTTAGGATCTCCTGGCAGTGGCTGTGGAAGGAAAAACTATGCCAAATACCAGAGTAAGCATCAGGACTCAAGGGCACGCCCTAATTCTTACAATCATAGAGCCACATGTTAACATAATTAGCTTTACATGTCCTGCAAATGTTTCTGCCATGAAGACAGTCCAGAAGCAGGTATTTATTGACATCCAAGCAGTCATTGTCCTGTGAGAAAAATCTATTAAATTAAAAAAAAAAAAAAAAAAGTGACTTCGTTAGTAAGTCTGTAAGGTTTGCTGTCTGCTTGTGTGCTGTACTACTGAGTAAGCAAGAAATCGGAGCTCTAATGTGGAATTTAGCTGTGGGTTAAAGCAGTGGTGGACAGTAACACAGAGCTCTTGTGAAGGCTGAGGAAGAGAGCAGGAGAGGGGCAATGTAACCCCTTACAGTGAAGGATGGGGTTGGATTGGGGGCCAGTCTCCAACAGAAGATCCAGTCATGAGGTTTCTTCTCCAAATATATGAACAAAATCTATATGCAGCTTGCAACTGAAGCAAGCCATATGTCAAAGGACATGTGCAGTTTTTAGGAATACAGAAACTATGAAAGAGGGAATTGAGTTGTTCTGTCAAATCTCTTCTGTCTGAGTGTATTTGTAAGTAACCCTGTCATCCACTGTCAGTACTAAATGTTAACTTTCACTATCAGGTAGACATGCAGTTACAAAGTAAAGAGTGAATTTAGAGCTTGGCTTCCTAGATATTTGATTAAAAACCACATATTCCTAGTATATTATTGATCAGACTGAATGGCATTTAAATAGGATAATGTTGAATATAATGGGCACATACAAACACTCCCAGGAAGATGATGTTCTCTCCTCTTGTTCTGATATCATTGCTCAGCATTCTTTGTGGTATTGATCATGTCTACATAGCAGGCACATTGTCTAGTTCTGTAACTGCTCTAATACAGTTGTATTCAACCACATCTCTCCAATATTCAGAAACTTTTTAAATTAGAAAATTGTTCTTGATACTCATTCCCTTTTTGTTGGTATCATCCTTTTCTCAGCTTTCTGCTGTATTCTCCAATCCTCTTAGAGACTTCTTATGACCTGCTGTGATTTGTCTCATTTTTATTTCTGATCCTCTTCAGTATGTTTAATAAATGTTTTGTGCACTCAAGGCATTATTGCAGTTTTGAGGCTTGGCAGCACGTGGCAGCTCTCTGAGCTGTGGCACCACAGTTCATGGTTATTGTGAACTTCCTGGGTGATACTTGTGTTAAATCTTCCACTCTTTCTGAGGAGGAAGCAAGGTCTTACTGGTGTCACGTATGTTATACATTTGAACACTAAAATAAAAAAGGGGTTGTAAGTATGAAAACTTCTTGGTGTGATACCAGTATGGGTGTGGTCCTAGTCCTTTTTAACAGTGTGATTTAGTATTTTAGATAACATGAAAATTGACACCAGTCAGTTTATTACAGGCTGCTTGTGAGATAGATCTACTCAGATGAGTAATTCTAGTCCCATCACAAGATACTTCAGAAGCTGAAGCAATGGTATGATTTTTGTCCATTTATACATCTGTTATTTCTTCTCTAGGAGCACGAATCTGAAGGTGGGAGAACCCCACTAATGAAGGCTGCACGAGCTGGTCACTTATGCACTGTGCAATTCCTTATTAGCAAAGGTAAATGCTAGTTTGCATAACTAATTAAAAAGCTTAAAATGCCACTTTACAATGCCTCCTGTTTGTGATCCATATTCAAAATTATTCTGCTTATGTGTATATAAGCATTTGTCAAACTCCTAAGGGTTTTTTGAATTTCATGTAGTTTATGATTGAATTACAAAATATTTTGCTGGTTACTTTTCTTCCTCTGTTGTATAGATTAATTTGAAGCACAGCAGATATTTTCAGTTTCTTAAAAAAAAGCATTTCCTCCTTCAGAAAAGCACATCAAGTACTGTCTGAAACAGTAGCAACTGCACCACAGTGATGCTGCTTAGAGTGAACATTTGGAATTGTGCTTCTTACACCATGTGTTCCCTTACTTAACACTTACAAGCCCACTGTTGCTGTTGCAATTGCCTTGTCTTTACAAAGTGAGGAGGAGGATGTGTAGTTGTCAATCACTTAGTCAAAATCCCTTTTGCTTTCCCCTAGAAGACTGTAGGAGGTAATTGGATTACAGGAGTAAAGTTTGTCTCTGTTCCACAAAATACTGTACTTGTTGATACTTTATTCTAGAAGGAATTTCTTTGTGCCTAATTCTAAGTTCATCTCTTACTAGGTGCCAATGTGAACAGGGCTACAGCCAACAATGATCACACAGTGGTGTCCCTGGCCTGTGCTGGAGGTCACCTGGCCGTGGTTGAGCTTCTCCTGGCTCACGGAGCAGATCCTACTCATCGGCTCAAGGTATTCACTTGCAGCTGTCATGTTTCATAGGTTCTGAAAGAACCACCTGGCTGATTTATAAAATAGTAAATTTAAGTCATAGAATTGTATCTTATATGGAATTGCTATACTGGGGAGTAAAACTCATCTTCTGGCTTTTGTTTCCAAAATCTCACTTCAGGATGGCTCAACAATGCTCATTGAAGCTGCCAAGGGAGGACACACAAATGTTGTTTCTTACTTGCTGGATTACCCAAACAATGTTCTGTCGGTTCCTGCAGCAGACTTGTCCCAGCTCACACCTCCATCTCAGGATCAGTCTCAGGTAAGGCATAAGGAGTTTTTTTTTAACAGCACCATCAGTGTTGGGAAGAAACATTTACATAGTAATTAATTTCAAAATGAACATAGACAGTGGAAGAAATGTTAAAAACTCTGCCCACATGAGAGTGATAGAGAGTGAGAGAATTGGTTGGTGCTACCTGCAGAGACCTGAAGAACACATGAGCTTTGTTCCCTTTTCTGCTCTCTGGAAAGGATAGTCCCAAACCTAGGATTTCAAAAGGATGTTGTTTTCTTTCCTGCATTTGCTTGGTATTTTGATTCAACAGTTCTAAAGCCTTGTGGTAATACCTCTCACATGGTGTTAGTGATTCTGTTTGTTATAGAAAAGAAAATGTATTGTGTAAATTCAGAATTCTACAGTCTGATCAGGCACCTCCAGGGGAGTTAGCTGATCAAAAGCCTAGAGGAATAAACACTTCTCCAGCCAACACAACCTGGGATCTTGCACAGAGTAGCACAGATAACTTTGACATTGTCCCCTGTAAAAAAAGCAAGGGTCATTCCAAGAGGTAGCATAGAATACACAGTTGGGAAGAGTGAACAGGAGTATGCTGTAGTTCTATACCTTTGTATTAACATTTGAAGATCTGGTGTGCCAGAAGGTATTTTTACCTAAGTGTGTGTCTGTGCCTTTGTTTCAAGGTTCCCCGTGTCCCGGTGCATACGCTCGCTATGGTTGTACCTCCGCAGGAGCCTGACAGGACCCCTCAAGAGAACTCCCCACCTCTCTTGGGAGTGGTGAAAGGTCAGTATGTAGCCACTCAGAGAATATATGTGGCTTGGAGATGGATAGAATGGGGACCATTTTATTAGAGCTTATGCACAGTGTAGTCAATTCCATCAGTTCTTGAACACTTCTAATGAAGTATAACTTAAAACTATTTTATGTAGTTCATAGTTTTTTTCTTATTTTCTTGCATTCTACAGTATAGCAACACTGGTTGTTCTAACCTTATTGTGCTTATTCTAATTTATTAGAATTATGCTTATTCCATTTTTTGTGGAAGAAAATGCTTGTGGTAACTGCCGTAGTGCAGACAGATAAAAACAGTCACGTACTCTAGGTGTGGTGTTCACTTTTCAACATTGTACATTGGTCTTCTAGAATAGTTGCAGCTATTATCCATGAACTTGATGCACCAACTTTTTCTGTTCCATCAGTAGCAATGCAAACATATTGGCACTATAAAATACCAGTGCAGATCTACTTACAGGAGCGTTTTTGTTGTATTAGTAATAGTTCTCTTGTAAGTTATCATAACATCAGTTTTTGCTTTGAACATGGTCAAACTGATTGGTTAAAACTCCTTGCAGTTATTAAATTGCAAGTAGGGAGTTTGTTTCCTGCTGTGGATTCTGTAACAAAACCTTCCTATCTACTAAGTCAGCTCAGAAAGAGAAGCAGATTCTCAAGTACAAAGTTACAAACTGCAGCTCCTAATGATCTTCAGTTTTGGATGGGGATCTTAAGCATTTACAGTACCAAAGCTCTGATAGCTAGATCTGCTTAAATCCTTTGTTTGAGGAAACACCAAGCACTTCCAGAGCAAACAAATAAACATAAACCCCTTAGGGGCACAAATAAAGAGGGAAAAGCATCATGTACCTGCTGGTGTCTGAATGTGCAGCTGTGCCCCTCTCCATGCATATGCCATGTATGTGACCTCTCAGATGCACTTGGTGTCTCAATTTCCTAGGATGTGCAACATTTGCTATTTTGGATTTCAGAAAAATGAATACAAAACAGATGAAAAGAATATACAACTTCTGATTCAAATAACCCACCTAAAAGCTGTATACCAGCATGTGCCCTTCCAGTTCAATGCCTGTTAGCACTGCAGAGTGGGAGTGTTCTGGGAGCACGTTTTGTGGTGCATGGGAATCAGTGAGGGATTAGTTGATGCTGAGTCAGAAGACTGAAGTTAAAAGCTAAAAGTTTCATTTTATTTAATCCAATTATGAAAAGCAAATAATTGACTGTAGTTTAGGAAACGCTCTCATTACTAATACCTTATTGCCAATGTCAGCACATCCTTAAGTGTGATTTTTGCAATTCTGTGATGTTGGGACTGGCACAGGGAGATCTCATTGTTCACAGGGGTTCAGGACATGCTTCATGCATGTCAGCAAAACTCATCTGTGCTGTGTTGCAGGAGATGCAGCAATCCTGAATGTGTCATCAGGCTGATGAAGCATTCCCCAAAACTCTGTGCAAAGCTCTTGTGTCTCTCAGATCTTTAGGGGAACATTTTTGTGCTAATATTTTTGTGCTAAATGCTGTGTGCTCATTGCAGTGCAGAGTTGGTGTGACCTGCCATTTGTGACTTGTTACACACGTGGCTTTAATTCACCAGATGTCTGTTGCTAAACTTCTTGGAGAGGAGGGGCAAAAGAGGGGATCGATTGAGATGTTCATTATTTCCAAGGCAGGAGAGCAGTCAGGTTCTTGCATAACACAATTGTTTATCTGGGGCAGAGCAGTTACTTACCTTCAATTAGAAGTAGCCCCTGAGTTTCTGTATGAGCTGTGAACTAATGGGAGGCAGGAGAGAAGTACCTTGCCTCCTTAACCTTAGCACAATAAGATTTTTTAATGAACCTGTGTGAGTTTTGCAAAAAATGCAAGAGTGATACTTTGTTTCCTGAAGACTTCTTGTCTTCAAATGGAAAATTTGAGCACATTTAAGTGTTCCTATTACAATTCAGATATGACATGAGGTTCTTCAAGAGGAATTTATGGTCTAATTTTGAATTTTATTATTATTCTTCAGTAAAGCATGGAAGCACATGGCATCATTACAATTTGAATAATTGTTTTGGCAAAGAATTTCATATCGATGTTTAGCAACTGAAAAGAGAAACATTTCAGAGGTAACAGTGGATCTAGAGAGGCTTAGATAAAGGTGACCCACCAAGACAGTAACTTGGAAAGAACTAAAGAAAAATCAGATGAAAAAAGGAGCAGAATTAGTTATGGGATTGACCAGACCTCAGCTCCTACTTGCTTAGGAAGGACTGGTGTTCCATTTCACATGTGTCTGTTGTGTCCATGTAAAAGAAATCCCAGTAGAGCTCTTCTCCCTTCCATGGGGAGAGGCAGGAGATCCCTTCCTTGGTGGATTCTGCCCTTGCTGAACAGGGGCAGCATTGCTCAGCAGCAGCTGTGGTGCAGCAGCTCAGCACAAAGAGCTTTTTGGGTACAAACCTCAGTGTGCTGTCTGCACAGGCCCAAGGGTCTGTCCACTGCAGGGCTGTGCTGCAGCTCCACGTGGCCCTGCACCTGCTTCCCTGGGAGAGGGTCTTGGAGCCCAGCCCAAAGTAATGCTGCTGGATTTCTTCAGGAAATTATTATTGTTGATAATCCCCTCTACTTTGTAAATGCAAGTGGATGGTTCCTGCAGCGCCCTGTGCAACGTGCAGGAGCTCAGAACATGCTCTACATCCTCATCAAACATGCTGGGACAGCAAGGGATGCTCTGGGAGCCTGTGGAAAGCAGCAGGGTTGTTTTCGTAGCCAAAATATTTTTACTAATATCAGGTGTTTTTAAACGTGTCAAAGTTCAAAGTAGTCTAGTTTTGGAGAATGAGGGATCAGGTTTTCAGTAAATTTTTCTCCAGATTTGTTTTACTTCATACTTACCCTGAAATTATGCTTACAAATGAACTCATTGGCCTAAAGTGAGTACTTAAAACCTGTCAACATGGTGTCATTAGACTTTTCTAGTGTCATT
Organism: Muscicapa striata striata; assembly: GCA_030060385.1. Taxonomy (NCBI): domain Eukaryota; kingdom Metazoa; phylum Chordata; class Aves; order Passeriformes; family Muscicapidae; genus Muscicapa; species Muscicapa striata. The sequence goes on along the minus strand of JAREIS010000050.1, from coordinate 3,862,613 downwards.
TTTAAGTGGGTGATAACTTGCAGTGGTTCTCATTTGGTTCTCAGGGGTTTTTTAGAATTACACAAGACCAAATAGACTTATTCAGGTGAAAGCTGCCCACATTTGCCTTTGGTCCCTGTGAAGGAGACCAGAGTTCCCCTGAAGTTCTGGTACTTATGGAATCTCTAAGCTTTCTCAGATATTCAATATATGGTATTTCCTGGATCTCCATGCTAAATCTAACAATCTGATGATGTGGAGAAGGGGAAGAAAAACAATGTAACTTCAATAGATACAAATTCAATAACTATTTTTTACTCTGATATCTGACTTCTGTGCCTAATACTGAGTTACATATCCCAGCAGAGATCTCATGCATTGTGTGATTTAATAAAAATAGGGGCCAGGTTAACAGTAAAGCTAGGAAGTTAACTGACTTTCATGGAGGTAAAAACATTAGTAAGGCGAATTGATATTCCTGCTTTTCCAGCTTTTGCATTCTGATTTTTACCAGATTTTTCTACTGCAGCTTGTTCATTGTTCAAAGTGCTTCAACATCTGATCAACTCTTGCCATTTCCTCCTGGAAACTTCCTGTCTGGGTCAGCAACTAGCCCAGGTATCTGGGATGAGTTTCCAAGGGAGGTTTCACCATCCATGCCTCCTGACTTCTGAACTTTACTAATACTTTCTTTGTAGGCTTAAAGTCTTTTTTTTTTCTGCAAATCCTCAGCAGTGCAGGCAGGTGGTTTGACACCAGACACGTGTAGGTCCCCAGGAGCACAAATGTGTAACAATCTTTTCATGGTGGTTTGTGAAATTCTGCTCCTTTGAAGCTTCAGTCACCTGCTTGCCACCAACAAATTCAATTACATCTTAGCAATTTTCCAGTTACATACCATAAACCCACCAGAGGAAACTTGGGAAGAAGACTTAAGATTGGAAAGAAACTCAAATTTTTGAATGGCTGAAAATGGAGTTCAGCTGGGCTTGGTTTCAGCTGTGCAGCCACTGCCTGTTGGATAGCATTGCACCTATTCCCTGCAATTTTCCATAGAAACAGCTGCAGGAGTGATAAAGACTGGCAAAATGACTCCGTGGTTCCAGGAAGGATACTGTGAACACACTCAAACTCATCATTCAGCCTTCTACCAATTAACCTCTTCTTTATAAAGAAGAATTCAGTATATATGAAAAACCATGTAGCAGATGAATTTGCTTGGAAAATGTAGGCTTATTTTTTTTTCCAAATTAGCGAGATTATGTAGTATTGTACTTTGCATTTGTGTGTGTATGGAGCAACTGATTGTTTCTCCAGATATTTAGAGATGAGTTTCTTACTGATAGAAATACTAATTAAACACGGAATTTTTATGAAAATTCAGTATTGAGTTCATTTTGTGCATGTTGGTGAGGCTGGTGAGTTTTAATTGCAGGCTGCAAATTGACCTCTCAGCTTCTGAGTGAAATTAGATTTACAAAAAGAAATGTCAAGTGCAAGAACAACGGACAAGCAGTTGTGTTACAGAGCACACAAGTGACGTGGTGATTCACACAGATTTATGTAACAGGGTCTCCAGCATAGAAGATTTATTTGAATATACAAATGTGTATATCACACAGCTGACTTTTTTGTTACTGTCATTTTTTTATGCTGGAAAAAATGTTTTGGACTCTACTATTTGGATTTCAATCCATGTTTTTTTTTCATTTGACAATGACAATAGAAATTAAGGAGCTGTAAACAAATCTCAAAATTTTGTCTAATAAAATATAAAGTATAATATGACTGAAAGGTATATAAATTAGCTCATTCCTGGGAGAAGTGACATTCTATGGATTATAAATCAGAGCTAGAAGAGCAACTTCCTTGAAAATCATAACCACTCATGAGGAAATCATCAGACTTGTTTGTTGGCAGCAAGTGTATAAATACTTGAATGTATTCTAAGAAAAATTAAATTAGAAGAGCTCAATTGCTTGAGAAAGCCACCTGAGGGCTACAGAACTGAAAGATTGTTTTTCCAGGTTCTTGCTCACAGTGTTTAGGGATTTTAAATGTTATTTGCAGCCAGAAGCATTAAAACCTGGTCATAGTGTCCTCTCTGCATCTTACTGCCTGCTCAAGAGACCAGGAGTAATGCCTGGGAGAGGCTCATTGGGGTGAGTGGGCTGTTGCAACTCAGATCTGTGGGAGATGATCTTGAATGTATGGGAGAAGTACAGGAAATTTCCATAGGAAACAGCTGTCACTTCCTGGAGAGAAGTGGAGATCAGAGAGGTGGATGGGAAGCTGTGTTTGAGCAGAGTAGGTCGTACCCTGAATCACAAATGCTGGTCACAAACCTGGCTGAAGATGTGTGCATGCTCTGCAGGAACTGTGGTGAAGGCTGAGTTAGATGGGGTAGGGACCAGAACTTATAGGAATGTGGAAATGCAAATAAAAGAGCAGTTGGTGGTACTGTTCACAAAATAATTGGAGAATCAGTCCCTTTTTTTTACTCTCTGGCTTTTCCTAGCATGCCCAGAACCACTGGGTTTGCTGATAATTTTTTTTCCTATAATCATGATATTGGATGGCAGGTGGCATCTGTGTAGCAACATCTGAATTTCAGTCATCTTCTAAATAAATTCTAATAGACTTCTAAGTCTAAATAACTTACTTTCATATTAAACAAGTCTTCTGAAAGTGATGTAAATAGTTGCTTTAGAGGCCAGATTGACAGCCTAATGTTGCTAGGTGAAATTTGGTAGTAGGTTGATTGTGTAGATGACTGATGCTGCCCCCAAAAGATAAATGTACATAATAAATTTTAAAAAAAGGTTGACATGATTAAGATCTGGCCTGTGATTGGAGTCTTAAGTCTTACTGTATTTATGTATTTCAAAAGTGAAAGTGTAAAGCATGTGTTCATAATTATGTACTAAAATGGGCATGGTATTTTTCAGGATATTGTAATATAGAGGATATTTGGATAAACCAGGAAATGTTACTTTTTATATCCAATATTTGCATATTCAAAGCTACCAACAGTGTAACTTCTCCACTTCTGCTTTGACCTGATTGTTTTGGTGAACATGTCAGGTTTAGCAGATCTTTCTTCCTACCACTTGTCCTCTCCCAGTATCTCCAGTTGCAGGTTTCCTGGCATAGAAAGGGTGATCTTGAACCTGAAAAGTGGCCCTGCTATCTAATTAGCAGCTGATTCGTGTAAATTTCTGTACCTTTTTGGGAACTTGAGAGCCCAGCTGGTATCCTAGCACCTGTCTTCAGAAACTGTGCCACCTTTCTGTGATGATTCCTGGTTGGGGCTGCTGTCTGAGCCCAGCCCTGGCCCCTCAGCCCAGCCCAGCTCTCAAGGTGGGGTTGTGCTCCTGCTATTTCCTTCCTCTTGTGCTTCTGGAAAAGCTTTCCAATGCCAGGCTTGTTTTCTCCCCAGCTCAGGCTTAATTGAGAAGGGACAACATTGATACTTTATTACTTGGGAGGCTCCTTGAACTGCAGCTTTTCTTTCTTGGAGTGATAGAAGGTGTCCTGAGCTGCTGGGTTTTGGGAATGCCTTGTGTGAGGATGGGAATGAAAGACACAGGAACCTTAGGGATGACATTAAGCAGAGCAGGGCAGAACTCACCTGAAGGCAGAGTTCATTTGCAATTTGGTTTCTGTAGCAATGGAACACAGCTTAGTTTCAAAACAATGATATAGACAAACCTTTCAGAGATTTTTTGGTGAGTGCAGATGTATTTCTCAAGAGTGGTCTCAAAAACCTGTAAATTATACTTGTTATAATTAAAGGATAACCCCGGAGTGCATGACAAAGCCAAAGAGGCCATGGGTTAGAGCAGGCTCAAGCTGAAGAGCCGCCAGGCAGCAGAGAGCCATGAATGGCTGAACTTCCCCCAAATTCCTCATTGTCTGCTCAGAAATTGGCTGGGGACTCACTTATGGTTCAGAGGCAAAGTAACAGCAGTGGTGGGGAGAGATGCTCAGCTGGAGCTACTGACCTGCACAGAGGATGGAGCTGCAGGAGGAGCATCCTGAAGGGTGGCTCCAGGGGCTCTGGGATGCTGGGATATTTCCTGAGCTTATTGAAGGGTGGCAGTGGGTTTCTGGGCTGTTCCCCAGGATTAGCAGAATTCTTGTTCTTCCTCATATAATTAGATATGATTTGCTTTCCCAGGAGTCCGCTGAAGGTATGCAGCACAGAGTTGGTCCAATTCTATTTTCATATTTGTTCTTTCTCTTTATAAGAGAAAAATCTCATGTTTGTTTGGTTTACAATTAGTTCCTCCAAAACAGATACGTTTCGAGGTGAGATGTATGTGACTCTTGTTTTGACAGCAATGCAAAGTGAAGTTGTTTGTGAATTGATGTATTGGTGAAGGATGACCCAGAGAGAGATAAATCGGTATTTCAGGAAACTTAATCCTTCCAGGGCTGGTGACTGATCCACAGCTTAGTTCTTGCATCCAGACTTTCACTTAACTGTGTAATGTTTAGATAACTTTATTAAACCGTGGCTCAAACTGTACATCATATTAGTTCCCCTTTTAATGACCAATTATGTGAGTCTGCTTTGTAAAACTTCAAGTTTTCTTTCCTTTTTTATTTTTTTGAAGGCTTTATATATCAATGTTTGGGTAAAGCAAATGAGTATTAGTGCAGAAAATTATTTAATCAGGCTAAAACCTTTCACAATTTTAATTGAATTTCTGACCCTGAAGTAATAATTAAAATTTCAGCACTTAATAGATTCCTTTCAGTAAGATGTGACTAGAGTTTCTCAGATGTGGCTTTTGGGAAAGCAGCCATGGGTTGCTTGATGGCAGTCAGCAGTTGGGGCAGGGCTGCCCAGGTTTGGTGGGCCTTTGGTGAAGGTTATTTGTAAACTCTTTATAATGAACAGAATTGTTCATTTGTTACTGGAAGGGGAAGTGAGCAAGTTGTTAGTTTGGTCCCAGAATTTTTTAAAGGTGCTAAAACTTCACACTCCACTTGAAAGCACTAAGTTTGCAGTGGCAGGATTCTGCTTGTAATGTGAATGTTTGGAGAAATCCTAATTCAGAGTATCATCTTATTGTCAGGTTAGTCTGCTCTCAGCCATAGTGTCTTTCTGCTCCTAACCTTGCTGTTGGAAGTCAGCCTCTGGAAAATACTCTTACTTTAGGCTCTGCAGCACACACAGAAGAACTTTGGGAACTCAGTAAATCATGTAAATTGCCTTGCTGTTCTTGCTGATTCCCCTTCCTAAGTGCATTGTCACGTTTGTCAGAAATTGTCGAGGTTCCTTGTAAGATTAAAATAGCTGTGCTCAAAGAGATATGAGGATCAAATATTAAAAATTCCATCTATCTGCTTTGTCCTTTCTTGTCTTAACATGGAGTGTAGGGTTTACCTTTCTGTGCTTTGACAGATGTGCAGTGTTAGTTGTAAAGATTTTTTTTATTTTATTTTTTTAATTATTATTATTTTTGGTGGGTGAGAGGGGAGGTTTGGGGTATCTTCAGCATGGCATTTTTTCAAACATTTTTCATGTGCTTAGGTGCATCCAAGCAGAAGTCAAGTTCCCTGCAGGTAGCAGATAAGGACCTACTGCCACCTTTTCACCCATACCAGCCTTTGGAATGCATAGTAGAAGAGACTGAAGGCAAGCTGAATGAACTTGGACAGAGAATTAGTGCTATTGAAAAAGCACAACTTAAATCATTGGAATTAATTCAAGGTGAACCTTTAAATAAAGATAAGATTGAAGAACTTAAAAAGAACAGAGAAGAACAAGTACAGAAGAAGAAGAAAATATTGAAGGAGCTGCAGAAGGTGGAAAGGCAGTTGCAGATGAAAACCCAACAGCAGTTTACCAAAGAATATTTGGAGACCAAAGGTCAGACAGACACACCACCTGCCCTGCAGCAGCAGTGCTCACTTACAGGGGTCTTCCCAGAAGTGGAAGCTGATAAGGGTCTGCCAGAGGATAACTTTTCAGGGTTACCTCAGGTTGACACAATCTTGTCTAAAGATGATGAGCAACACCAGTCTCCACCACCTGCTGAACAAATAGAGTTTGTCCCTATCCAGCCTTTGCCAGCACCGCAATGTAATTTTTCTGGTAACTTAGGTTATAATGCGACAGAGTCTCTTGAACTTCAGAAAGCATTAGGGAATCAGCAGAATGTAGGACAGCAGCAGCAAATTGCTGGGCAGGGGCTCTTAGTTCAAGAACCAGACGGATTAATGGTTGCCACTCCAGCACAGACGCTTACCGACACTCTTGATGACCTAATAGCAGGTGGGTTAAGAAATATACCTATTTTTGCATTAATTTGTGTGCTCAGTTTCCCTCTCTCTCCTTCCCTCCAAATACGTCTTGGGGTTTTCCAGTTTGGGAATACTTGCTTAAGAATAAAGTTCCTGATTAGTGCTATTAATCCTAACAGTGACTTCCAATTCTAACATGATATACTTTTAAATATATTTTTTTCCAAAGTGCAAAACTTCCTGTACTGGACACCTGTTTTAGCCCCTTTGGCCTCATCTTTTTCTGTGCTTCTTTAAAAAGCCTCATCATGAGTAATTAGTAGTGCCCATTAGGAAACCCAAAAGCATGACAGATTTGTATCTTCTGTAGGATTTTCTGTGCAAGCTTATCAGTGACTTTCTTCAATGTGGTAGCCATCTCTAGAAAGAGCCAAATTGTTGTCACTTTAATGGACAAACACGTCCCTCTCCTTGATGTTGGAGCTTAAGCACAGCCTGGAATCCGTGCACAACCCCTCCGTTCTGTGATGGCTTGTGTTTGCAGAATCCCTGCTAAACCCCAGGTGCTGTACAGGAATATCTGCTGGTTAGATGTTCCACATGGCAAAAACATGTCCTGTTAGCTGGATGAAAAGCAAAAACCCCAACATCCTTCCACGTGTTGTTATGAAGAGGAATAGGAATGCCCACACATTGGGTTGTGTGAGTCCCCTTGTGCAGAAACAGGGATCACTTTGGGTGACTTCATTTCATGGACTTGACTAGGATTGAGGTTTGCTGCTGGAGGTATGTAGGATATAGCCAGTGTTGTTTGGTCTGTAGTTTTTTTTTATTCAGTGTTTTTCAACTTTTCTTTGTACCTTGTGGCTGTATCCCTGCCCATTATTTTCCTGTCTGTCTCGCCCTGCCCCTCTCGTTTCGTAGTCACTGCCGTGTCCTCTGATGTCAAGGCTTGTAGAAGTGTGCAGTGAGATCTTTGGCCAGCCATTCCTGGGAGCCTTTGGAGTGGTAATTGCATCAAGCTCATGCAAGTCAAGACCACTTGTGACTTTGCAACCTCCCATGGAGCCCAGAGCTGGTGGAGTACTGGGGTGGTTGTACCAGCTCCCATCTTCTCCTCTCTGTAATTCCATTTGTTTTATAGAGCATCAGTTTTAGTTCCCTCTGCTCTGGCATGGCGAGCCTCCCTCTCTGCTCTGTGGTGCTCCTCAGAATACTCAGCCAACATTAAAACTTTCTCAATTTTTTATTACTCAAAATTTTATTCCTGGAGTATATAAGGAGGAAAATTTGAACATAAAACATAATCACCAAGGGATTGATCTTTGAAGTAGTTGCTGTTGCTGAGAGTTGAGCATGTCTGGCACTAGGCCATGGAGTCTGTACCCTCTCGTGGTCAGCAGCACATTCTACAGCCACAGCCTCAGTGTCCCCACTGTGAAAAGTGCTGCAGTCCAGCTGAGTGTGAGAACTTTGCTGTGGGAAAAAAGATTGCAATAGACATTGTTGAATAGACATTGGTTTGCTTTCTGAAAACAGCTACTGGTTTTACTAAGTAATTAAAGGCATTTTTTGCTAAGACATGAGATTTACTTATTTCAAAAATCACTAAAAATAGCACCTTCTGCATTACAAATGACATTTACAGAAATGCAACTTGAGGAGTCCTTAGCTATTGAGTTCCAGAGGCTTCTGCAAAAATGTGTTGATGTTGCTTTATTGAAATATATTTTCTTCTGAAATTCATAAGTTTCTTTCACTTCCCTCCCCTCCAAAAAAATTGTCAGAAGATAGATATCTTTCTCACTTTGTAAATCCAGACTGTAGAAGTGGCCTCCATGTAAATTATAATCCTACTATATCTCAGATTTATAGCCATGTAAAAACAAACTATACATTTATCTACTCGTACTCCGAACTCTTTGATCCATATCTAAAATGCACTTTTCCCACAAACTTACCCATTAATCCTTAATTTTATAGAGAACTTTGAGCAATAAAACTATGACAAGATCTGTTTTTACCTGCCCACGTATAGATACATGGTTCAAAGCTTGTGCCTGGTGCATGCGAAGCCTGGTTTGTAGGGAGCTTGTGTCCCACACTCAGGGTGTCATTGAAGGCTCCCCTTGATCCTAGTCCTGGAGCTGCAGTGATGTTAGTGGGTGACTCTGGGTTTAGAAGAGGTATGAGCATTTTTATTATTTCTGAGTATTTTAGTTTGGGTGGGAACTGCTTCAGAAGAACAGAAATTATTTTTCCCTCTGCCCTGAAATACATTTTAGTGTTGCTCTTAGCAGCGGTGATATCCAGAGAAGACCATGGAGATGCTCCAGGGGCTAGAGCCCCTCTGCTCTGGAGCCAGGCTGAGGCAGCTGGGGGTGTTCATCTGGAGAAGAGAAGGCTCAGGGGAGACCTCAGAGCCCCTCCAGTGCCTAAAGGGGCTCCAGGAGAGGGACTTGGCACAAGGGTCTGGAGGGACAGGACAAGAGGGAATGGCTTCCCACTTCCCATGGGCAGGGTTAGATGGGATATTGGGAAGAAATTCCTCCCTGTGAGGGTGATGAGGCCCTGAGGTTGCCCAGAGAAGGTTTGGCTGCTCCTAGATCTCTGGAAGTGTCCAAGGCCAGGTTGGACAGGGCTTGGAGGAACCTGGCATGGTGGAAGGTGTCTCTGCCCATGGCAGGGGTGGAATGAGATGAGCTTTAAGGTTCCTTCCAACCCAAACCATTCTGGGATTCTGTGATGTAGAAGGCAAATCTTTCCAAGCCTCAGCTGGGACCAGTTGTAAGGGAGAGCTTCAGTTTCTATAAAGCTACAAATTTGTATTTTGCTGACCAACTTAACAGTGACAACATACATAAATTGTGTATTTATCTTACAATTTTGGTGGCAGGATGTGTCAGCTGTGAGGTGTTTAGGTGGTGGATGTCAAGGTGCAAAGTGAGTCATGGCACACATCCCCTCTTCCATAAAACTACACAGAAGTAACCAAATACCTTTTGGAAAGTCAGCTAAAACCTAAAAATGAAGCAGCTCTTTTCACTCCAGAATGTTTTATTTGTAATGGAGTTTATTTTGATGTTCTACTGCAAAAATCTTGCACCTAACAGTACATTAAAAGTGTGACTTACTGCAGTCAAAATTTTAACCAGGTTTACAAAAGAGACAGACTTGGTGCAGCTTAGAGTGGGAAACCAGTATATTAATTTGGAACACAGCTATCATTTTCATTATTCAGTATCTATCTGGTTTCTTGGAGCCTCTTGTCTTGCATATTTGGATTTTCATTTCAGTTCACCTTCTGCATTTTCCGTTGTAAATTTTTTAGTTGTAGTATCTGAATTGAGACTTTTTTCTGGTTTAGGTTATTAAAGATGAGAAACTTTTCTGTGTTGCTGGGGTTTGTCTCAAGTTGGAATATTTTTGTTTCTCTTTGTTTTGCTCAACTGGTATTTTTAGTCAAGAGGCTGCATGTGCTTTCTGTCCCACTCTTGTCCTATGAACTCATGTTTCCAAACTGAAATTTCAGGTGTGTTCTGAGAAACTTTGTTGTTTGGTTCTGACATTCTGGTTATAGTTGGTGATACAGAATTATGGTATTTTAAGGTAAGGATTTGGAAGGTGACATCTGAGTTGCTATGTTGAGCATTGGTGTTTGGAGTAGAGCTGGTTATTGGGACAAACTGGACTGAGGAATGTTGAGCCATGAAAGGAGCTGCAGTTACCAATGTGCACAAGCCTCTGCAGTAGCAGTTACTGAGAAGCTGCCTGGACAGGCTGAAAGGTTGCTCAGGCTTGAAAAAGGATGATTCTGTCCTGAAAATCCCAGTTCCTTTGAGCAAAGAGGAACTGAAATCTAAGTCCGGCATCCCTGAATGCCAAGGCTCTCTCATGACAGCGTTTGGGTAGCCACAGTTTCAGCCTGCAGCTGAAATCTCATCCAGAGCTGCTTGCTCCAGGTGCTGTCAATGCTCCAGAGTTGTATTTGGATAAAATACCAAGTTCTTACTTTTTGTTTTACTCCTTTAATATTTTTTCATAACTTTGAAAATAGTGATCCATGTCTTTAAGGACCAGCATTCAGCTTCCAACTCATACAAACACAGACCCTTTGGAACTTTGCAAACCCTTCGTATGACATGAGAAACCTGGGTTTTGTCATGTGTAGGATAATTTTTTTCTGGAAGGAAGTCTTTTGAATTTTGAAGTCTATGGACACATCTGAAACTTCTGTCACAAAATTGGTATTTCCCTGGAGTAAAGGGCAAGCAGTGTCAGTGCTGCTAAGCTGTGGTACCACAGATGTTCTGTGTTAATGCCATGTTGGAACCATTGCTGCAAGGTCATTTTCAAGTTTAAAATCTGTATTTTGCAGTGTAACTAGAGCTGAGATAAATCAGCCCCATGAAACTGGAGACAGAAGTTCTCAGGCATTTTCTGCTCCACAGACTGCAAATTATACTGCTGCTCCATGGCTCCAGCTTGCCAACTACACTGAGGAAAAAAAAACCCAGCATTTTTAAAATTCCTGCCATTTTGTAAACTCAGCAGTTATAGGGGATGAATAATTGGTGGGTATTGTAGGAATACTTGTTAGATTTTATTTTAAGCCAGATTTTAGTGTATCAGTGCAGCATTTATCTTCATTTCTACTGCCGTTGGTGTTCTCTCTCATGTTTAATATTATTACTGTGCACATGAAGTGCTTAGTGCACACTTGTATGTTTCAAACACATGATGAAAATCTTAAGTATGCAAGAAATACTTTGATATTTTCAGTCATGGTTGTGAAATACAGAGAATTTGTGGCACCTGTGAAAGCAATACTGAATATATTACTTTAATTACTTTAAGACTCTTAATCTGGCTCCAGTGGAGTCCCTCTGCGCACCCTGCTCTGCATGCACAGCACATGCATGTGGTTTTATGTAGCTGAAAAAATTGAGCCAGTATCTTCCACTAGGAAGGACCAGCTTGATTTAATGTAAGTCCTTAACAGGGTGACATAGTGTCTGTATTTTGGAAGGAGTAATCTGTAGAAATCCAGTTATTATTTTGCCCTTCAATGCATTAAGCAAGAAAAGAATCATGTTAATTAATGCTCATTTGCTGCTCTAAGTGATAATCCATAGTGAGCTTTTGTATTTGAAACTTTTTATACAGATCTGGTTTGCTCATGAAGATTGTAGCAGGAATTCAGATCTGGTACTTCATTGCTTAAATGTGGTGACCAAATGTTATTGCTGGTTTTGCCTATGCACCAAGGAGAAGTGTTTGCTTAAAAAATACATCTGAAAATGGAACCTCCCCAAATTTCAGTGAACCCCCCTGCCATGTTTCCAGAAGCAAATGGAAGTGACCCATCCTGCCCGGCTTCAGTCTGTTTCCTTTGTCAGGCACTGGCAGCTCTATAGGCTGAATTAGTGGTGTTAATGATCATGTTGGGGCTTTTTTCTAAGACTTTTCCATCTACACCGTTTTCCTGTGAGTAATTGATGTTATTTATCTGTCAATGGAATGAGGAAGGTTGAACTGGTTTGCAACATTTTTTCTCTCAGTCATACACAGGTTTGAGTTCATCCTTCATTTTCCCTTAACACTTGGACAAAAGCAAAATGCTGCTGCTGCTTGTTTCTTACCTGTAGCTGTTAGTGTTTTCCTTTAGCTGCTTCTTCCGGGAATGCTGCTAAATCCTGTGTGTTTTGGAGTAACTAAAGCTCACCAGGTGTTCCAGCTGATGAGGCTGCACAATGGAGACATTGGGCAATCCAGCAGTGACAATTCTTGTCAAATCCAGCTGCTCTATCAGCCGGGATTACTGAGGCTAAAGTACACAGGGAGTCAGTGTTGTAGGTGTGTTACACCTTCCTGGAGATAGTCCCAGCTGATTACAGAGATCTGGGCTTCACTTGGACTCTCATCAGGTTACAGAGGCAGGTAGGAGTCCTGGCCCTGCAGTGGATGTCCAGGGAGATTTCTCTACTTGTTGATTTAAAACTAGGTGAAAAAAATCTGATTCTCAATTATTAATTTTTTTGCTTTTTATATATTAAAAAAAGATAAAGTGCATTCCTTGTGTCCCTGAGCAATGCTGGATCTTCAGGATGACATCTTTTACAGGCTGTGCATCAATCAGAATAAATTTTAGAGACCACAGACAGTTTTCAGCTTTCTTATTTTTGTTGACTGTCCCCTTCTGTCTGCTTCCTTCTACTTTCCTGGGTTGGTTTAACGCTGAGACATGATTAATAGTGTGAGTTTCTGTCAGTCATCTTACTCTGAAAACTTTCTCTGGAGACTAAGTGTGCACTAACCTTCATGTGAAAAAATTTGGAATTGCAGAATAAGACTATATTTTTGAACATTAGGTTTGTGATAAATAATTCGCCTGCTTAAACTGAGCATATGATTGAACTCTTTCTAACAGTGAAAGTTGCAATTAGGAAAGGGTAACTAATCACCTTCATAATTTATACTTGTAATGCATACAGACTAATTCATAAAATTATTTTCTAACTTATCACAGTTTGGAGATGATGCTTACACTGTTTAACTGCCTCAAAGCTGCTTTTTGTTTTTAGGAACATTCCATTTGTTTCCCCCATTACTGTTTTATTATTAGATCATTGCACTTTTATGGAACTAATATTTTTCATATAAAATAGGACATTCCTAGGAGTGGATTAATAACCTGGTGTTCATTTTCAGCTGTGAATAGCAGAGTGCCCAGTGGCTCCACCAGCTCCTCGCACACTACGGAGTCCCCGACACCCGAGCCCTGCCCGCAGGCAGCCAGCAATGTGCCCCCACAGTCTGTGCTCCCCATGTATCCATCAGTGGACATCGATGCACATGTGAGTAGTTGAGGTTAGCTTGGAGTGGATTTGCTTAAAAAAATCTAGTACTGTTGTAGAAGTATTAAAGTTGTCTTTATTTTGAATTTCTGAACATCTGTTTCTTTTTCTTTCCTGTGCGTGAAGACTGAAAGTAATCACGACACTGCGCTGACCCTGGCGTGTGCAGGGGGGCACGAGGAGCTCGTGTCTGTGCTGATCGCCCGTGGTGCCAATATTGAACACAGAGACAAGAAGGGTAAGTGAAATAACACCATTTGACCCTGAACTATACCTTGAAACTGAATTTCAAAATGTGAACTGCATTCTTACACTTCACGTAGTAACTTTGGTCGTACACAGCCAGTGAGCTGCTGTCTGCATCTGAGTGGGATCTTAAGCAGATTTGTGAAACGTGAGGCACTTCTGTCCTTACTCACCCTCTACAAATGAGCTCAACAGGCTGGATGGAGGAGCTGATGGGGGTAACCAGCCAATCTTGGCTGTCAGAGATGAATGGTGGCAGTTGTCAGGTTGGGTATCATCGTTCTCAGGAATAGAGTTCATCAAAATCTCACATCTTGTAGAGCTGAGAGAACTAAACCACCCTGCCACATGGAGTTCACATTAACCACTGGCAGTCAGCAACACAAGCAGGGCAGATGTGGTCACTGGTTGGAGCTTAATTTAGCAGTAATTATGCAGACTTCTGCAAGGAGAGGAGTTAGGACTTAATCCAAACTGATCACTGCAAGCACTGTTTAAATTTCTTTTGAAATTCCAGCCTTTGGCTGGAATCGGAACCTCAATGTGACAGGGTCAGAAGAGGGTTGGGAAAGTCTCTGAGATTGTGGCATCCAACAGGAAACCCCCAGTCTGAGGAAGAGATTGATCAATAGAAGTCATTGTAATTCCACCCGTTTGTGCATTTCTGCTCCTTAATAATACTTACGTGATACTCAAGGTTGCTTTTTAATGCAATCTCCTTTTACTAGGTTTTACACCTTTGATTCTGGCTGCAACTGCTGGCCATGTTGGTGTGGTGGAAATCCTTCTGGACAAAGGTGGGGATATCGAGGCGCAGTCGGAGCGCACAAAGGACACTCCGCTTTCCTTGGCATGCTCCGGTGGACGCCAGGAGGTACAGACATGTCCTCAGAGGGCTTCAGTTGTTACTTGCACTCAGGGGGTTTTTTGTACAGTATTGGGTTTCTTCTGTTGTTGTAACACCTGATTTTTTTTTTTTTTTTTTTCTGAAAGGTTTTTTACCTGTTTCAGTGTAGCTAATTTAAGGTTTTTTCCTCTTCCAATAACAGAAGAAGAAATTTAAGACTTTTTTGTTCTCTCCCTTGCCTATCCCAGTTTGGTTAGTTAGTGGTCATGGTCACTTGTGATAACTTGTGGTCTTTCTTCAGTCAGTGTATCCTCACATGGTAAGTACTTCTGTGAGGGAGGCAGATATTTAGTGAGTAACTTTATTCACTGAGCACTTCCCTTACCCATCTTCCCTGTTCTCAAACCTGAAACAGCTGGTGCAGGCACAAGGAAAAAAACTGGGATTTTGTGTGGGCAGTAGTGGCTTTAGTGACAATGCACAGGGCTGATAAGTGCAGATTCAATGCAGGACACATTGCGCCTGTCTTTTAAGGATGTTTCAGGGTTCTATCAGATTTGTGTGTGTGTTTGTTGCCCAAATAAGATTTGTGAAATCCTTCCTATTTCAGTCATGTATATAGTATCTTAGAAGATGGCATGGAGATGGCCAAGAGCTCTGGAGTAGATTAATATAAGGATTAAAATAGCTGGCCAAAATTGGAAAGTTTCCATTTTACTTTTGAATTGCAGGTCTTTAACAGCAAAAGTGCTTCTCATAAAAAAAGGCAAGATCAGCATGGCCTGTAGTAGTAGCATTATATATTGAACCCTGAAGTCTTCTGTTCTTCCTCCTTATTTTTTTTCTTTATGCCAGAATCTACCTCTTATATTTTTGGCTTAGCAAGAGAGCCTTTTTTTTGGTTTGTTTGGAAATCACCTAGCTTATGTTAATAGTAAATTGAGGCCCACTTAAGTACAGTACATCATGAAAATGTTTTAATTTTCTCCCCTTTTATTTCTCTCAAGCAACTTCTAATAGAGGAGTCCTTCCTCATCCTGATTCCATTAACATCAGTCACTCTTATTTTTGCCACATTTTTTTTGGAAAGTTCATATAATACAGATGGTCAAACTTGACTCAAGTGTTGTTTGAATTCAAGTTGTTAGATGAGTTTTTCTGAAAGAGATGCTCAAACATTGTGAGACATTATGGAAATAGGGTAGATTTATTGTTTTCAAACTTAAGATTCCCAGGAAGACTTCACTTTAAAGCCTTGCAGTTTTATTTAGGTGAAACAATCTTAGCTGGAGTCATGGGCTGTACAGAGATAGGGAAAGGTCAGGCAGAAGAGGGTGGAGATTTTCCTATGGAATCTTGTCTGTTGACAAAGGAAACTGGTAGCACACTGGAAAGTTTGTGATTACATGCTCTCACTGGATAATAGCAAAGGCCACAATATGTCTGTTAAATACTTCTCCTGTCTTTTCAGGTAGTTGATTTGCTGTTGGCCCGGGGAGCAAATAAAGAACACAGAAATGTGTCTGATTACACGCCGTTAAGCCTTGCTGCATCTGGTGGCTATGTTAATATCATCAAGATTCTTCTCAATGCTGGGGCAGAAATTAATTCCAGGTAATGTACCATGTGACCAGCTGAGCTGCAGTATAGCACAGGCACTCCCTGTTGGCTCCATCTTGATATACAGGTTGGAATCTCAGGTGTTTTCAGACCTCCTTGCAACAATTTTTTTCCACTGATGACATCTTCTATGTTCATGTTATCTTAGTGCTTTTAAATCCTTTACTATCACAAACTTCATCTGGCTTATACCTAAATTTTAAGAGATTTTAGTTTGCAAACCTGTTCTTTCCCTTTTCCACCATTCTGAGGTGTGGAAGTCAAACTATTTCCAATAGAGCCATGTCAGAGAATCAGCCAAGTGCTCAGAGCAGCTCTGTGTGTTTAAAGATGTCTTTTTCCGGCAGAGGAACAAATTTACACAGCAGTTCTCTTAAACCTGCTCTCTATTCATTTTAATGAAAAACTTACATCTATTCTAGACAGAGCAAGAGAGCTCTTAACTAGGGAAAGTTCAAGCTGCAGCTGTGCTAGAAGCAAGTTTTTCTTTGAAAAAGTCAGATGTAGCTTAAGGCTTATGTCTGCTTTGACCATCAGAATGTCTAACAGCTGAAATGCATTTTCCTTGTTTATAAATTGCAACTGTCTATTGCATATAGTTCCTCTGGTGGTTCCTCCTAACCAATTAAAAATACTTTTTTAGGTCAGTGCCTATATTTTGTGTAGGTTATATGTTCCTTTCTGACTTTCAACAAAACGTTTTATTGCTCTTGGATACACTTACATTTCTCAGAGCTTTTCTTCAGCCGTGGACACTGCAGTTTTGTTTTTTCCCCTTAGGACTGGCAGCAAGCTGGGGATTTCTCCTCTGATGTTGGCTGCTATGAATGGCCATGTCCCTGCCGTGAAGCTGCTGCTTGATATGGGCTCTGATATTAACGCCCAAATCGAGACCAACCGCAACACAGCCCTCACCCTGGCCTGCTTCCAGGGCCGGGCAGAGGTGGTCAGTCTGCTTTTGGACAGGAAGGCCAATGTCGAGCACAGGGCAAAGGTAAGTGGGGGACTTGCCTTTCCTTATGACATATTGCCTCTGAGTCATCAAGTTTCTTCAAATTTTCCTGTAACTTTGAGCCTCTCTGGGTTTAGAGGAGTTATTACATCAGAGCACTTAAATGTTCTGAAATAAGCGTGGTTGCTTCTAAAAAATAAAAAAAGCATCAATGATGATGTACTTTTTGCATTAGGGAAAAGCTGACTGGTCCTTCTGAGTTTATAATGAAACTTAGATTGACTCTTGTCTAGACTTTTTCAGGTTTAAACTTGACGTGATACTCAGTAGCAGAACAGATACAGATATTTTTACATGCAAGTGAAGTCTAGGCAGGAAGAGAATAGTGTTGCTTGTGATTCTCATATAGAACAGACTTCTTGTCTACAACCAAAGTAGTGCAGTGAAACTTTGTAAAGCTTTTACGTTGCTGTAGAACCCGTGGCTTCAGTACTGTGACCTTCTGTGCCTCTGAAATGCTCCACAGGTCCCATCCTTTGGTGCTCTGGGACAGCTTTGTGTCTCCTGCCATAAAGCAAGCTTAAAGCTTGTGTAGACAGCCAGACTGATTTCCCCAGCACAAAGGAATTTTTGGTAACTCCTAAGGCTGCTGAAATAATTGCTGTGTCTGTCTACCCCGCCTGCTTCTGGAATGACTGTGGCTGGAGAAAAGGGGATATGGATAAAAGCCAGCTCTCAAATGGTCAGTTGGGCATGTTAGCAGCTGGTGTAAGTTTTTTTAACAGTCTGACCTGGCAACTAAGTTGGGCCCAGATCAGTCTCAGTGCCAAGGGAGGCTAGAGAAAAGCTATAAAGCCAGTTTCTGAGTATTTTTGTACAAACACTTGTGTCTTCATTTGAATCTGTTCTAACCTCTGTGGTAGAGATCTTGTTATAAACTTTGCATTTGCTGTTGAGACAGGTATCTGGTGGTGCTTAGTCAACAGTTTGCTTGGGTTTGTATAAGTCAAAGCCCAAGAGTGTTTGGGTTTTGGGTTGGTTTTGTTTGGTTGGTTTGTGTGTGGGTGTTTTGTTTTGTTGTTGGGGATTTTTTTGTCTGGGTTTTTGGGGTCATTTTTAAGGAAGAGACTGCTTGAAGTTAGGTTCCTAAACTAAATATAAGCAGCTAAATAAAAATCTGATTTCCTTTTGTAGGAATCATTTATGTCTTATCTGAAGTATATTGTGCAGATTTCACAGAGTAACCCATTCTCTTTGCACAGACTGGTCTCACACCTCTGATGGAAGCAGCTTCAGGAGGCTATGCAGAGGTTGGAAGGGTTCTCCTAGATAAAGGAGCTGATGTGAATGCCCCACCTGTGCCTTCCTCAAGAGATACGGCTTTAACAATTGCAGCCGATAAGGGTCACTACAAGTTCTGCGAGCTCCTCATTAATCGGTAAATCATTTCTTCTCATTAAGTGCTTAATGCTAGAGTGGGTGGGGCTCTGAGCAACCTGATCTTGTGGGTGGCTTCCCTGCCCATGGCACAGGGATTGAAACAAGATGAGCTTTCAGGTCCCTTCCAACCCAAAGCAGTTATGACTAATGATTAGTGGCACATTTGTTCTGTATTCCTCTGTGGCAACACTGCTCTTGTTCGCATTACCTCATGCACCTGAGAGCAAAAGGAATGGGAAGCTTTGAAAATAGGATGTTAAATCTATCCCCTACTCTTCAGTGTTGTCCTGGAATATCTCACTATTGCAGTGTTAATTAAGCAAAGCAGGCAGCTGGGACCAAAGGCAGGCAGACAGTGTCTGGCTTGGACAGCTTGTTTGTGTCTGAATCCAGCAACTTCCATGTGTGAATTTCCTCACTGTCACTTGGGGGGCAAAGCCTGGAAGTAGCTCTTGAGCTTTTCAAGCATAACCCAGTGTGCTGCTAAATCTCAAGGGACTGGGGGCAGTCACCACACTGATAATTTTAAGGTTGCTGGTTGCCTATCTCTGGTGCAGTAGGTGACATGAAATGAGTGTTCATTTCTGTCAGGGAGGTTTAACTATTCCCCTTGTCACTACCCTGCAGATGAAACAGCAAAATTCAGGGACAGAATTTCTCATATCTTGCCCCTGTATTTCAGTTATGAAAATTCTGTATCCAGTTGTACTCTGATGTTTCGTGATCTTGCTCTCTGATTTCCACCTTTACTTAATCCCATTCCTGGATTTGCGTTTTCAGAGGGGCACACATTGATGTTCGCAACAAGAAAGGAAACACCCCGCTGTGGCTGGCAGCCAACGGGGGGCACTACGACGTGGTGCAGCTGCTTGTGCAAGCAGGGGCAGATGTGGATGCTGCAGATAACAGGAAAATCACCCCTCTTATGTCAGCATTTCGCAAGGTAGGAGACCAACTTTTTAATGTTTTTAAAACAGTGCCTCTCGTTTCATCTTGAGTCTGAATGCTTGGTTTTGGAAGAATCTAATATAACATGGCAAAATTACTACTTTGATAAAATACCTCACAAAGATCTAGTTTTTGAGAACTGAAAAACTTGGTTCCATAAATGATGTTAGCATTATCATTTCCAGTTGTACACTGTGCAAAAACTTCGGCTGTTTGAGATATCCATTTTTCTGCAGTCTGTACTGCTCATTTCAGTCCTGCTTTGGAGATGAACACAATACTAGTCTGCAATAAGCAGTTCTGATTCCTTTGTGCTTCTCTCATTCTGTTCCTAATCTGTTGTGATGGGACACTGTGTAGTCGGCTCTTCTGTCACCCACTGCCTCTTCTTGGCAAGAAGAACATTGCTTTGGGATGGTTCCATCAGTTGTGGTGTTGGATGCAAGGAGCATAAGCAGAGGAATTTATTAGCTGTAGCTGCTTTGCCTTTAACAAAATAGCAAATAAATGTGCAGCTTTTTTGACAAACAAAACTGCTGAGCTTGCCCCTGTTGTGACACTGCCTTGCTTTCACATAACTTCAGAAGCAATAGTTGGGTGCTTTGTGTGGTTGCACAATGTACCCTGGAAGCAGAGGAATGTGCTTGCCAGGATAGCATTCAGGTGGCTCAGTTTCCTGATCTGACTTAGGCTGTAATTGAGTTAGCTCCATGGAATGAGTGGCAAGAGAGTGGATTGGGTGACAAATGGTGTCTAAAGAGGGTTGTCTTGTATCTTAGTTGTTACTAAAACCATGAAGATCTGCCTCTGGTCCTTGTATTTTAAAATAAAAAGTAACTTGTGGAAGAGCTTGTCTTTGCCACCTCGAAGCAGAGCAGTGGCTGTGCTGTCAGCACTGATCAAGCAAGAACTGCCCTTCTTCCCAAACAGCAGCTTACCAGAAATGTTCTTGCTTATTTTCAGTGTTTTGCATTGAACTAAGAGATATCAAACTTTTATTTTTGATTATGAATGTTGGCAATTGTAAACAAAAGATGAGAATTTTCTTTGGTGTTCTAGGGGCATGTGAAAGTAGTTCAGTTCCTGGTGAAAGAAGTGAACCAGTTTCCTTCAGACATTGAGTGCATGCGCTACATAGCGACCATCACAGACAAGGTGAGTTGGACCTGGGGACAAACCCTGGCCTGAATCTCCAGCAAAAATATCCATGGGAAATTCTTAAGTGTTCAAAGACTGAATGTACGTGTTTGTTCACATATGTCTGTTTTGGAGATTTGTGCATGTCTCCTTTTTAAGACAGCACTTAAAAAGTAAATCAGCATTACATCCCATTCTGTGAAATAGTTTGTATGTTTGTGAATACAGGGGAGCTGATCTCATGTTTGTAGGGCAAGCCTCACTCCTCAATGGTTATTATGGTGGTAATAAGACAAATTTGCATTTCAGGACCTGTTGAAAAAGTGTCACCAATGTGTAGAGACAATTGTGAAAGCTAAAGACCAGCAGGCTGCAGAAGCCAATAAAAATGCAACTATACTGCTGAAGGAGCTAGACCTGGAAAAAGTGAGTAAGCAGTTGCTGTTGTGTAACACTGTTTGAACTGTGTGTGAATCTCTAGGCTGCATTTGGTGCTTCTTGGGGCTCTCTTCATGCTCTGTGTCTATGTTCCTTCCCCTAATCTATCATACAAGTGAGGGTGGCAAATTAGAACTGACTTCTGCTTCAACCATTCCATTGTCCTTTTTAGGAAAGCTTGGACTTAGCAATAATTCCTTAGGCAGTAGCTCTCTGGGAGCTACTCAGCATAGAGGATGTGTAAGTAAGGGAGGTCTCCAGTCTCATGGTGTGTTTTTATGGGTGTAAATCGTAGTCCATAAGCATTTTATGGACTTGGAGTTGAGCAGATAGTGGAGAAAATCCTGTTCTTCCTCTGCTGAGAATACTGCAAATTGTTCTAGAGTAAGACATTCTTGAGTGGGCTCTCTTAATGGAGGTTCTTACAGTTTTTGACAAGTTCCACATTAGTTTGTTGAATTTTCTAAGTTGTGGACTTGTTAAGTACACATCAGTTGCTGTGCACAAACAGTGATTCCATATATTTAAGAAAAAAAAGGTTTAAACTAGAACCATTAAGTACTGGCTTTTGAATCAAAGATTTGGACATCACATCAAAAATATCACTGAGTTTATGAAATGTTTGAGAAAGGACTGAGAGGGAAACATCTTCCAGCAAAACTGTATATTTTTAGAACTTCTGTTTTGGTTATTACTTTGTTATCATTCCTTAGGGAAGTTTTGGGACCAGGTGGTCCTATTGTTGCATAAGGTCTGTCCAGTTTCTGTGTAATGATTCAGTATGTGCCAAAGTCATTCTAGTTCGCTGGGTTCTCTTCTTTCTTCTTTCCCCCAGATTTCTAGGAAAGATCTGAATTATAAGTATAATTTAGTCTGTGTGAAAATGTTTAAATTTGGATTCTTTTCTCCTACACAGTCAAGAGAGGAGAGCAGAAAACAAGCTCTTGCAGCCAAAAGGGAGAAAAGAAAGGAAAAGAGAAAGAAGAAGAAAGAGGAACAAAAAAGAAAACAAGAAGAAGATGAAGAAAACAAACCTAAGGAAACTCTGGAACTACAAGAAGATGATGATGAAGAAGAAAACGATGATGAAGGTAAAGAACAGATGTTTTTATGAACAATGCAGTTGTGGGAGTGCCACTTTTAACCATCAAGGTAAAGGAATCTGAAAGCTGGTCAGCAAGGAACATAACTTCAGCTGTATTGTATTCAGTGAGGGCACTGATTTCTCTATTCTGTGGGTTCTGATTCTATATAAACTGCTTTTCTTTCAGTGGAGCAAGAAGTTCCTATAGAGCCTCCAAGTGCAACTACTACAACTACAATTGGAATTTCTGCAACTTCAACTACCTTCACAAATGCCTTTGGGAAGAAGAGAGCTAATGTGGTGACTACACCCAGCACAAACAGAAAAAATAAGAAAAATAAAACGAAAGAGACTCCTCAGAATATGCAGATAATTTTGCCAGATCAGCATATATCTCTAGCACAGCAAAAAGCAGATAAAAACAAAATAAATGGAGAGCCAAGAGGTGGTGGTGCAAGTGGGAACAGCGATTCGGATAACTTGGATAGCACAGATTGCAATAGTGAAAGCAGCAGTGGAGGGAAAAGCCAAGAGCTGAACTTCACAATGGACACGAACTCCTCGGAGCGGCGCTACGCCTCACTGCTCATCCCCTCTCAGGAAGAAAAAAACAGCACCTCTGCTTCCAAAACACCAACAAGGTGACTGTTCCTTCCCTGTGGTTTCACAAGGTTCCACCTGTGCCTGTGTCAATTTTCTGTAGCTTAAGCTCTACACCAACTGTACATTCCCAGAGCCTAGAGAGACTGAGGCTGCTTTATTTGCATAGCTGTGTTAAGTTTGTTGAACACAATCTCTTTAAAATCTTCTAAGAACAAGATTTTTTGGCATTGTTGGCTAGTTTTTAGTATTACTTGAGAGAAATGGCCTTTTCTCTCTGCATTTTTAAGCATCCATGTTGCATTGTCAGCTTTGTTGTAAGAGACCTTAAAAGTGAATATGCTCGGAATTTAATAAGGAAGTGCCAGCTTTGCTTATCATCCACATACAGAAGTGGTTTTGTTACCTTTTGATTGTTTTATGGTTTCATCATTAACTCATTTGACTTGCAATCTCTTTTTATTAAGGAGAGAAGAAGTTGATGACTCTGAGCATTTCACCTGCCAGGTTGATGGCCAGTTTGATATAAACTTGTCAAGCCAGAGGTGAGAGTCAAAACAACTCAGGGAACTTCCAGGGGCCACATGAATGGTTCAAAAGGCCATGCAATTGCCTGGGAATGTGTTGATAACTTTTACAACAGCACTTTCTGAAGAGGTCATTGGTCTGAATCAGAAAACTAAGATCCCATATGGGTCTGTAGCCTTTGTTTGTTTTTATATCTAAAGTAATACGAGTCAGATCCTCCATAGTTTTGTTCTCTCTTTTCATTTTCTGCACTAAGGAAGGAGAGAGGGCAGGGAGGTTGATCTGCAGGTCACTGGGCTGACAGAGAGGCCAGCTTCAGTAAGAGCACAGACATTGTGGCATCATGAAGGACAGTGAGACAGGGCTGTTGTCAGAGTGATCAAGACACGTGTCTGGGAGTGGGAAGAGAGAATATTTTTCCTAATTTTCCCCAATTCAAGTCAGAATGAGTGTCTTCATCAACCCTTGTAGTTAGAAGGTGTTGTTTTGGGCTCCCATTAGGAGTGTTAAAAATTGGAATTTGTCTCTGTTCCATTCTTCAAACATAGATTGTTTCTGCCTTGGACCTTTAATCCAGGGTTTGCTGCAGTTCACTGCAGCAGGACAAGCTAAATGCATCCTTCTGACTCCTTGTTAGAGGTGGTTCTTCTGGAAACAGTTCATGCTACTAGTTTTAACCTGCAGGAATGTAAACTGTATGCTGAGATACATTTTATTCTGTAATTTGTAATCAGCATATTTCTGTTCTCAGACTTGATGGTGAAGGTCATTCAAATTCTTTGTCGACTACTTATAAGGCTGTTTCCCTGCCTCTGACCTCTCCAAATGTAAAGCTGAATCTGACCAGTCCAAAAAGAGGCCAGAAAAGAGAAGAAGGCTGGAAAGAAGTGGTTAGAAGGTAAAGATTTTATTACTATGTTTTAAAATTGTCTGTGAGCTTTTTAGCTTGTACATTATTCTCAAATACAGAATGTCTAGCGAGATTATATAACTGAAGAGTTAACTTACAGGAAAATCTACCCCACTTTCTCTTGCAGTGCTGGGAAAACCAACTGCAGCCCTAATTTGTAGTAACTCCTCACTAACTTAATGCGAACATGACATAAACATTGTATTTGGTATGAGAAAGTAAAGAAAACCTGTGACTTTAGTAGGGGAAGGGAGCAGAGGGCAGTGAAAAGCCCCACAGCAGATGATTACCCATGAACTAAAGGCAGAATGGATGTGAGTAGACGAGAGGCAAATGGCCACTTCAGGGCTAAAATTCATTGTACTTTGAAGTGACCTTGATCACTGACTCAGTGGAAAATTGTGTTACCTGACAGTGAGTGCTTAGAGATACAGTGAGATTTAAAGTTTTACTGTAAAGCAATCTTTTCCTTTGAAAATGTACTGGGTTTTACTGTATGGCCATTAACACCCCAGTATGTCTTCTGTAACCTTTATGTTGTCTACTGCTTGGAACTAGAATGATCTGGTTTTGCATTTTTTTGTTCTTTACCAAAAAGGAATATAGCAGCAATATACCAGTGTCAGATGCTTTGGGTGCTCTTAGGAAACCCTTCTGCTTTTATATTCTGCAGTGGCAATGACTGCAGTGGCAAATGTACCCATTTTGGAGAATTTTAGGCTGTGTGCAAAGAACATAATTGTACAGGGAGCTTAGTGCATTTGGATTAGTGGAAGCCACAGAGTGTTCTTAATAAAGGTTAAAAAGGCAGTTTAATATGTAAATTCACGTGTTTGAACTCTTAAGAGTTGGTTTGGTCTCTGCCTTTTGATGTGGTCACCAATGAGGCTCTCCACAGTGATCTTGTTGGGTGTGTGGTGGCAGCCTGGCCACCACCTGGGGAATGGTGCAGGCAGGAACCCCTCAGACATCCCTGACCCCCTCAGACCTAGGATTTCTGAGTCTTTTTGGCTCAGCCCAAATGTTCACGTGGGTGTTATCTGCTCTTGTGTTGGCCTTGGCAGTATTCTAGACATGCATCCAGAACCTACTCTATCCTCTTTCCTGAGGAATGCCATAGGGAACATTCCATTAGTGTTCTGCACTGGTGTTTGCTGTGCCCTGACTGATGGAAGCGTGTCCTGCCAAAGAGCATTGTTGGTGACTGTAGATGTGTGGGTGCAGTGCCCAGGAGCTCCCTCTGCTAAAGCCTCTCCTGGTCTCAACAAGAATCTTTCTTCCCTCTCCCTGTGAGTGACCCCCAGCTTGAAGGGATGTCTATCAAAGTAACCAATGCAAGCATCCCTTCTGCCCCTGACAGGCAAGTGGGCAGAGTTTTGAAAGACCCTCCCCCCAGCAACACTCTGCAGCCAACACCAATTGAGCAATTTCAGCTGCAGAGAGGAGGGCGCTGCTGTTCCGGAGCAAAAAGGTACTTTTGGGGCACTTCTCTAGGACAAAACTATCAGTCTTGGGAGGGAGGAAGGGAGGGAAATGGCTGTGGATGATGGGTGGGAGGGGACTGGGCACTAGGGTGGGCTCTCCTGGAAGAGAAATGCCTCCTTGAGTGGTTGTCAGAGGTCCCCAGTTGGCAGGCATGGAAGCAGACCAAGGTGCAGTCAGGAGCTCTGTGAGCAGTACAGGTGTTCGTGAAACTTAGGTGATGATGGAGCTCTGGGGAGGAAGTAGCTGTGATGTCTGTCTTGAGAGGGGAGCCTTGGAGGTGGGGAAGAAAACCCAAAGCATGAAACAGCCTTAGGATAGAGCTGGGTGCATGCACTGGGGGTTCTGGGGATGGGAAGGGTTGTAGTGTGCTGTCCTGGCAGGAGTGGGGGAAAGAAATAACACCTTGGCAACATGAGGTGTTGCTTTAGAACATTTCCATGTGGTTAGGTGTTTAAAAGTGAACAGGTTTCCTCTAAATCCTGTTAAGTGACAAACAATTCCCTGAGGATCCAGTTACTTACAAATTTCCAAGACTGGAATAGCTAGGCAGCCTTTCCACAGGGTGGTGAGGACCTGTCACTGCTGTGATTTCTGAAACCCCTTTGAATCCTCTCTGATTGTTCAGCATCAAGCCAATGCACATCATTAGCACGCCTGAAAGCAGTTTATGGGTGCAAGAGGTCTGACACACCCTGAAGTCTGGAGGCAGTGGTGGCCCAGAGACCTCAGCTGAAGGTCTGTGTGCAAGCAGAGCTTGTGTTCAGACACTTCCCAATAGCGTGTGCTTGCTCTGACCCACCAGTACCATGGAATCAGGAAAACCCTCAACTCATTGACTTTGGTGACAGCATTGTGGCCTGACAGTGAGGCTGCTTCTGCAATTCCAGGCTGCCATCACAGGGGCTTCCAGCAGCTCCCTAAATCACAGCACTGCACAGCTTCACCTGCTTTCACCCACCATTGTTTATTGTTGATATTGCATTTCCAGATCGTGAGGTCTGAAAGAAGTGAATACTAGAAGGTTGTGAATGTAGGTGGTGTTACAGAGCTCATCACTGGGAAAACACTGGAAAGCCACCTTCTCCTTGCTATAAACAGTCCAAGTAGTTAAACCATGGGCTTTTACATTTGAAGCAGTGCTGCCTGTGTAAATTCAGGTTGATAAGGATTTGTGTCACTTTAGAGAGGTACCCAAGATAAGATAAAATCCAAAAGGGTTCTGATATACTGTGAGGCTCATATATCTGTGTTACAATAGTGGTGGAATAAATGTTACTGGAGAATCCTTGTCAGGTACTGAGGATGATGAGTAATTCGAGTGGGGGACTTTGAGAGAGGCTCCAAAGGGTGAAGAAAGGGTCAGCAGAAAACCACTTACTGCCCTTAAGAATATTACTTCAGCCATTGTCAGACAGCAGAGGGGTTTTGTCTGTCTTTGAAGTTTGAATGCATTTCACAGATTTCTGATCTTTGTGATACAGGTCAAAGAAATTATCGGTCCCAGCTTCTGTTGTATCTAGAATAATGGGAAGAGGTGGGTGCAACATCACAGCAATTCAAGATGTCACTGGTGCCCACATTGATGTGGATAAGCAAAAAGATAAGAATGGAGAGAGAATGATCACTATAAGGTACAGTATCTCGAAATCAAAGTCTTGAGTTAGTCCACAGTGTCATTTATTAAAAAGTTTGTTTTCTTTCTAAGGCAGGATCTATTTAGCTTCTTTGTTCTAGAATAGAACATACATTCCTGCTGCCAAGATTGCTGACAGTTGACTTCAAAGATAATCCTTAAGATACACAGAAGTCAAGAAGTAACTTTTTGCAGTCAACTTACAATAGACTTACAGATCAGTGTAAGATTGAAGTTCCGGAATGTTGCGCAAAGTGGGGTTTCCTTTTGCAAAAGATAAATCTGTTTGTGTTTAATCTAGGGGAGGTACAGAGTCCACACGATATGCAGTGCAACTCATCAATGCCCTTATTCAAGATCCTGCCAAGGAACTGGAAGACTTGATTCCTAAAACTCATATAAGAACACCTGCTTCGAGTACTAAATCAATCCACTCAAACTTTTCATCTGGAGTCAGCACTGCGACTGCTTCCAACAAGAACTCGTTTCCTCTCGGAGCACCGCCCCTGGTCACATCGCAGTCATCAACACTATCTACTTTCCAGCCTCCTAACAAATTAAACAAGAATGTCCCAGCGAACGTGCGCTCATCTTTTCCGGTGTCTCTTCCTCTTGCTTATTCTCACCCTCATTTTGCCTTGCTGGCTGCCCAAACTATGCAACAGATCCGGCACCCTCGCTTACCTATGGCCCAATTTGGAGGAACCTTTTCGCCTTCACCAAACACTTGGGGACCATTCCCAGTGAGACCAGTTAACCCTGGCAGCACGAACAGCTCTCCAAAGCATAACAGTTCGAGTCGTGCAGGTAGTCAGAATGGAAACGTTCTGCAGACGGAGTCTCCTGGGTTAGCTACGTCCAGCTGTCCCGTTACGGCCTCGTCTGTAGCTGCTTCCACCCAGCCTCTGTGTGTGACCAGTAACCGGACTCCCTCCTCGGTCAGGAAGCAGCTCTTTGCTACGTGTGTCCCCAAGACGAGTGCTGCAGCAACAGCCATCTCAACTGTGACGAGCACCTGTAGCACTCTGCCCTCAGCTTCCTCTGCCCCCCCAAACAACGGGCAAGTGCCCGCAGCGTTTCTGCCGCCTCCTGCTCCGCAACCGCAGCATTCTGCCCTGAAAGCGGACTCGTTCTCGGCTGTCTCCACACCCAAGGAGAAGGTGTCGACCCCCGAGCAGCCACCCACGAGCGCGTGCCCGCCAGCTTCAGCCGCAAGCAGTTGCAGTGTGTCAGGCAGCAGCAGCTCAGGGGGCACCGAGACGCACCCGGCGAGCAGCCCCGCACCGCTCAGCAACGCCCAAGATGAAATTCTGCCAACCAGCATGTCTGAGATCAGCCCTTCCATGTCGATGCCTTTTTCATCCAGCTCAGAAACTGCT
Source organism: Muscicapa striata striata (assembly GCA_030060385.1). Classification (NCBI taxonomy): domain Eukaryota; kingdom Metazoa; phylum Chordata; class Aves; order Passeriformes; family Muscicapidae; genus Muscicapa; species Muscicapa striata. Next base: position 3,834,275 of record JAREIS010000050.1, on the reverse strand, counting down.
CCTTTAAGCTTAGCGTCGCCCAGGTCAGTTGTTGCAGATAATCAGGACAACAGTAACTTACCTCAAGTAGCTGTACCAGCACCTCGAGTTACTCACAGGATGCAGTCCAGAGGTTCTTTCTATTCAGTGGTACCAAATGCAAACCTCCATCAAGATCCTCAGTCTATTTTTGTTACAAATCAAGTTCCTTTAACACCTTCTCAAGGTCCACCTGCTGCAGTGCAGCTTTCATCAGCCATGAACGTTATGAACGGTTCTCAGATGCACATTAACCCAGCAAACAAATCATTGCCTCCTGCCTTTGGGCCAGCAACGCTCTTCAATCACTTTAGTAGTCTTTTTGATAGCAACCAGGTGCCAGCTAACCAAGCATGGGGAGACTGTCCACTCTCTACCCGAACAGCAGCTGACCCATCTTTCACTGTTCAGTCTACCTTTCTGAATAACTCTGTGCTAGGACATGTGGAAAATGTCCATCCCGACAACTCCAAGGCTCCTGGTTTCAGGCCACCTTCCCAACGGGTTTCAACTAGTCCTGTAGGTAAGTCATTAAGGTCATGTTCTGGACAAAATTGTTTCTTCAACCATTGCACTTTGATCATCATACTGATGGAGAAGTAGTCTACAAATGACAGTTGGAGAATCCTCATGCAATGAGGATGGCCTGTTTTTTCCAAGTGCTCTTTAAAATGTGGATGATATTTTTTTCTTCAGCTCTTCTAGGCTGTTAGGTGTTGGGAAGATTGTTGATGTTGCATTGCTTGTCCTCTGTGTGAGACAGGAATGCTCCCACTTGCTTGTAGTGTAGCACTGATTTTAGGTTTTGGGTTGGAATGGAGCACAGCGTGGGGTGACACCAAACCTGAGGACTCCTGGAGGTTCCAGCTGCAGCAGTGACTGCATGCAGGTGCTCCATAATGTATGTGAGACTCCTGCTTGACTTCGTGGGGGGAAGACTCCTTGTGCCTTTTGGTTCTTGATATGGCTCTGGGATTTTAATAAGCTTGCTTTGTGGAGCTTATTGTTGTGTTACTGCATGGGGTGTTTTATTCAGAAGTTCAGTATAGCTGTATTAGCACATCTGGATTTGTTTGAAATGTGTTAGGAGCACTGACATTGAGCTCCCTGTCTGCGCTGTGCTCTGGCTGCAGGGCTTTTATCTTCTCAGTGTTCAAACTATGTTGCAAACAACCAAGTGCACCCATTTGGTTGGAAGGGACCCTCAAGAGGTCTACTCTCTGCCACCCCTTTGTCCTTGCCATGGTGGCTGTGGGGTGCCCTGGAGCTGGGTATCTGGAGAGCCTTGCTCTGGAGTCATCCTTGCCCACACAGTGTGTGTTGAGTATTTGGGCTAAAGCTTCGGGACTTGAATGCTGGGACAAGTCAAGTAGTTTGACTTTCAGATCAAAGGAGAAGGGAGCTTTTGGAAGATTTGATGATAAGGAAAGAAGATCTTCAGCATTCCCTTTCCTCTCAGTTGCTTGACAAATGTGCAGGACTTTTGCAAACCAGAACACTTCTCTCTGACTGGCTTTAACCACAAAGCTACGGTGTTTGCTATGGCTGTAGTTTTCTCAGTTGTTAAATTTGGGCTGTATAGCTCTGCAAAGTGAGGGCACACCTAGAACTCTGTGCCACATCCAGCCTCAGTGAAGTAAGCAGAACTAGGTGGGTAAGATGAAGTAACTGAACCTTGTTCATCAGCGGCTGTTAATAAGAGCTGTCGGACTCCCAACAGGCTCCAGAACCACTTGACAATGGCTCAGCTTTTCCTCTGCAGTGCTCTAAACTGGGGATGGCTGAAATAATTCCTGGGAAAGGAAACTTATGGCAAATGGGATCTGATGATTTCCCTGACAATGGCATCCTGCATGCGCAAACATGGGTGATTGAGACTTCCCACAGCAGCAAAGTATTTTGCTGTTCCCTTATGTTAAGATCGTCTGTTTGTAATGGGAGAAAATTTCTTATATTTCTACTTTATATATCCTTTTATACTTTATATATCTTTAAATGACTGTAAGTATTTTAAAAATAGTGTAAATCTGTTTCTGCCCTTAGAAAGGTTAGGTAGATAGCCATGGAAAACTCACACAGTTGACTTTGGGGGAGATGTGTGTGAAGTTCTCAACTGAAGCTCAAAAATATTTGGACAGAACACACTTTTCCTGAGTTAGGATTTGATTAGGATATTGCAAAGTAAAGAAAAACTGCAAATAGGTAGTGTGCTGCTAAAATTGTGTCTGGCAGGAGATGGTTAGTCAGGTCTTTAGTTGATTCATTTAATGTCATTTTACTTTATCGTGCTTTTGATCACCTTTGTTCCAGAATCTAGCAGCAGGAGGATTAAGGGAGCTTGAGGATGTTTGGAAGGTGTGATAGAGAGGAAAGGAGTGAGCACAGTAGGCTGAGGACTTCTCTTGTTGCCTTCCCTCAGAGCTAAGTAGGGTCTGTCCACCCCTGTCATTCACCTTGTCCCAGGGGTTGGCAGAACTGGGGACTTCCATGGCTCTTTCCACAGGGTTTGGTGACAGGATTCATGAGATTTTGAGAGGAGGGGGAGAAGGGCTGGTCACTGTTCATGCTCTGGCCAGCAGCAGCACAATGGACAGGGAGCAGCCAGGGCCTGGCCTGGCAATTCTGTGGTCAGAGGGATTGGCAATGGCCTCAGAGCAGGTGGATACCCATCCTCTGATCTCAGCTGTGACTACACCTGTGGGAGCAGAGGTTTGCATTTTGTGCCTCTCTTGCACAGTCGGCCCATGGCAAATTTTTCCACAAATGAACATTTCTAAGGAATCACCTCTAAACTTACTTGGTGAAGATTTAATATAGTTTGGCTGTGCACTAAACCAGCTTTTTCTTAACAAGTTTTCACCTCAAGGCTGAGTTCAGGTAGTCTGCTTTTCCTGTTCATGGGTGAGCTCAGCTGCAGCTCGAGTTTTCTCTGATTTAGCATTTCCTTTGGTGAATATCACACAGCTATCTCTGCATATATCAGACACCAGGCACAGATATCTCTGCAGATCTCAATGGCTGTGGATCCATTCTGGATATGGCCTATTTGTCTCATGTTTTTAGGTCTCTTGTCCTGGCAGTTTGCAGTTGAGGGCAGGCTTAGCCCAACCATGAGAGGAGAAGACCAAAAGAAATCTACCTGTTACTTCTGTCCTCTGTATTTTAAGGAGTTGGAGACCTTACTTCTTAAAAGGGGTACTTGAAATATGCCAGCTTAGGGAGCAGCACATGAGTATGGGAACAGCATGAAATGGTTGGAGTCTGTTTCACACAGAGTGACCAAGTGTTGAGGCGCTTTCTCTAAAGGTGCAAGTAACATTTCAGTAACCAACATCTGCCTAGGGTCTTTGATAAACTGAATTTTGAGCAGAGTTCGTGTGAGATCAGTACACTCCTCAGAAGCTCAGTTATGCATTCAGAGCACAATGAGGACTTTGAGTTCATAGCCCAGGTAAGTGCAGAGTATGGTATTGCAGAAGATTTTAGTTTTAGAAAACCTGATTTTGTTGGTAAGTACACAAATAGGTAGCTCATTATTGCAGTCAGGATTTGGTAAGTTGCTGTTCAGAATAGCCATTTTTAATATCAAATGAAGGTTTTCACCCGCTTTTATGAAAGACAAGATAAGTGTTCTTTGTGACCTGATTCTGGATTTGTGCATCTCTGGCAGTCACGTTCCCTTCAGCCCATGGAGCATATCCAGCTGTGCTGAAGCGGTCTTGACTGTCCAGTCATTACACTTTACAAGCTGTGTATCCAAAAGCTGTATACCCATCAGCCTCCTGAGCCATCAAAAGACAGCTGGGCATCCCTCTCCTGCAGGAGAGCTGCTTTTGTGACAGCCCCTGCCTTGTTCTCTGTCTGGGAACCCAGCAGCACTCATGAGCAGCTCTGTTACCCTTCTGTCTGGGGCAGACCTTGTGTGGTTTGCCAGCTCAACCACACTGCAGCCACAGGCACTGGCATCCTCCTCAGAGCCATGGAGTTGTGCTGTGACAAACCCAGGAATGTCTTCCCATGCTGGGAGTCCCTCAGCTGAGCACCCCATGTTCCAGCAGCAGGGGGGGATGTGTTTCTCCTTGGCTATAAGGGAGACTTCTCTTTTTAACCTTTGGGTTAGTGAGAAAAGCACCTCCTTCAACTCCAACAAATCATTTATGTCCATGTGAGCAGGTTGGATCTGGCATTTCTGGAAGGAGTAAATCAGGTTGACTCAGTTGATAATACTGGGGGAAAAGACCTGGCTTTCAGGAACTATCCAGGCACTGGAAGGTGCCCCTCTAGTTTCTGGCCTAAGGTGTACTGCCTGGCAGCACTGCTGTTTGTGGTGGGGTGTGTGTACATGTAACCTTCAACCTCACTCTGCAGCAACATAGGCTGGTCCTGGTTGTGGTCATTTTGAAATGTTTAAATGGTTTTGAAACTAATCTTGTTTAATAGGCCCTTGAAACTAAACCCTAAACTCAGGTGAACATACCGCCATGCCCATTTCTGCTTTCAGGTAATAACGTGTGATAAGAGCTTTTACAACATTTTGGAAAAGTACTTAAAAGCTTTGGCTTATTAAAAAAAAGCTGTAATTCACCCTTGCTAGTAATTTTTGTGGGACTTTGAACTCTTTCTCCATCTCTCTCCTCCTCTCACATGTCCCTGGAGGAAGCAGCCCCCTCCCCAGTGCTGCTGTGCCACACCAGCCCTGTCTCTGTGGCCACAGCGTGCTCTGACTGATCTCTACATGAAGGTACCTATGGGATGGCAAAGCCCATCCTGCAGAGAACTGCTTCCCTGGTGCTGGATTCCCCTGGGACTTTCACACAGCCCTGGATCCCTGTTGGATTCGTGTGGCTTTTTGTAAGCAAAGATTGTGGCCACTCCCAACTTTCCTGCTCTGCCCTCCCTGCTAAGATCATTTTCTTTCAGTGGCCAAAGGGATGGCTGTTTTTGTTAAAACTTGAGGCCAAACCAGAGATGCCTCTATGGTTTCTAAGGGAGAATCATGCACCTGTAAAATGACCTTACCATATGCAGATGTCCCCAAAGGTGATGAGATGCTTTAATTATATTTGGAGGACTAGCTTTCTCTGGTGCTTTGAAGCAGGTTCCCAAAGAGAGATATTTAATCAAATTTATGTTTATTTCAGGCTTACCCTCTCTAGATCCATCCAACAGCTCTACAACTTCTTCTTCAGGTCCTTTGACAGGCTTTTCAGCAAACATACAAGGAGCACGGGTTTACCTTCAAGGGCCAGCGCCTGTTGGGACTCCCAGCTTTAACAGACAGCATTTTTCACCACATCCTTGGACAAGCGCAACAAATTCATGTAGGAACTTCATGGGTCTGTCTTAGTTAACTATAAATTCATAGCTATTGTCTTTAGTAGATTTTTAACTTGAGGGGAACTTGCCCAGTAATGCACAAAATGCTTTCCAATTGCTTTTAGCAGCTGTGAGGATGGCGTGCAAATCCCAAGCTGTGCTATTTTGTGGGGTTTTTCCCATGCCACCAGTTCTGGTAGCATTACTAAAGGTGTATTTGGGCAAAAAAATGAGTCATTGTAGGCTCTTGAGAGGAGAGGGCATGAAGCAGTGGGGGAGTGGAGGTGATTACACCAACCTAAAGATTCCTCTCTTAAGTAGTACAAGTGCAATATTAGGTGAAAATGTCATGTTTGCTATGGTTTAAAGTTATAGTTGCCTTTTTTCTTTCTTTTTTTTCTCTCTTTTTTTTTTCTTTCTTTTTTTTTTTTTTTAATTGGGATCTGGAATTATACTTAAAATGTTCCAAAGTCTCTAAGCATCATCCAAGGTAACAATGGGTTTTCCTCCTAATGGAAAGAACATGGAAGTAGCTTTACAGAAAATATGGGTCTTTGATTCAGAATCTTAGCTGAAGAGGTTTTTCATGTCACTGCATGCAACTTCATTGCCACTCTGAGTTTAAGAACCAAAATGTTTAAATGAGTGCTCAAAGGAAGTTGGATTTCCCAGAGAGAGTCAGTGACACTTCTGAAGTTGGCAGGACTTTATGCTCTTGGGTCACACCTGTGGCTTTGGGAAGCTGTCTGATTTCTCTTCTGCTGGAAGTGGTGGATACCAAAACCAGGCTGTTTAGATATTTGTGGTATTTTGGCTGATGTTTTCACCTCTTCCTGAAACTCTTCCATGTTTCTTATTCTTTCTTGTAATTAATTTAGATACACTGCTACGTCATGAGAATATTATGATTCTGATGGCTGAAAGCATTTGTGTTATAATGTCGATTTTAGAGTTAAAATAATTCCTAGACAGAATTTCTGTGAAAGACTTGAAGAATGCTTGCCAAAAAAAGCCTTTAAAACATTTAATCATTTGCCTTGGGGAAATAAATGGGATGGCATTTACGCTTGCTCCTTTGTGTGTAATTAAGCAAGAGAAATACTCTTTTCAGCAGGTGAATCTCCTATTCCATCAGTTTCCTCAGGATCATCTTCGCCCCTCTCAGCTGCTTCTGCACCAGCTAACTTGGGCCAGCCAAAAACGGGTAACGCCAGCCAGGACCGCAAGGTGCCCCCTCCCATCGGGACAGAGCGGCTCGCCAGGATCCGCCAGGGAGGCTCTGTCACGCCCACGCCCCTGGGAACCAACTTCACAGCCCCCGTGGGCCACAGCGGCATCTGGTCCTTCGGGGTCAACAGCGTGTCTGGTGAGTCTCATGTGCTGCAAGGAAACTGCCAGGGCCTCTCAGCAGGACTGGGGTGGAGAGGAGGAGGAAAGCTCCACGATCTGTGGAGAACATCCTGAGGGAGAGCTGGTGGCAGTGGTGGGACAGCACAGGTCAGTGGAAGCTCTGTGGGTCCCCCTCCTGATGCTGGTGGTTCTCACCCAGCCTGGGTCAATGGGAGCCTGAAATGGTGCAGAGACCTCGTACAGAGTCCTCTGATGCAGAGCTTAGAGTAAACAATTTCTGTCTGCTAAGGGCCCTGACTGTTGGCTCCCTCTGTCCAGGTTTCTCTCTTGTTTTCCACTCACATTTTACAGTGTCAGCTGAGGTGCAGCTGATGCACCCCGGGACACAGAGCTTTGGATGCTGGGTTTTGCATTGATTTCTTCATGACTCTTGAACAGTATGGGATAACTTCTGTTCCAGGCAGCCTTGGTTCCCAAAGAATGACTTTGAAACAGCTGAAGTTTTACGTTCAGTTTCCTGGTAGTTGGATTTTGTGGAAAGGAGGAGGTGCAGCATTTGAGGTGTAGAGTGTTTCCATTGGTAACTTTCAATACAAATGTTTGAGTCCTGCATTTGTTACATGCTTCAGTGAAGCCCTCCACACTCTGGTTAATTCATGTCTCAGCATTGCTGTGTGTTTTCAAGAACAGCTTGTATGTGCTTACAGGTAGTGTTGGGAGCTCTGTTGGATTTTAGCCATTTTGCAGTGGACATGTGGAACGCACAGTCATGGTAGTCCCCATCTTCTCCACCCTTGTCTGGATACCTGAGATCCCTCTGTGCCTGTGTGTTTTCAGGGTGCCTTTGGGTGGCACTTTGGGTGCTTAGGTGTGTGCAGCTGCTGAGTTCTACTCGAGTCTGCAGTGAATTTAATCAGCTGTTTTTAATCTCTTTGCAGAAGGTTTGTCGGGTTGGTCTCAGCCTGTCATGGGAAGTCATCCAATGCATCAGCAGCTGTCAGACCCAGGCACGTTTTCTCAGCATCAGCCAATGGAGAGAGATGATTCTGGAATAGTGGCTCCCTCGAATATTTTCCACCAACCTATGCCAAATAGTTTTGTGGATTTTTCTAAAGTAAGTTACAGAGAGTTGAATTTATGAAATGACCGGGGTCTGACTTCATTGCATCCTCCTGTTCTACCTGTTCACCCTCTGTATGTGTGTGTGCCTCTGCTGCCACTGCTTGTCACCCCAGTTCTGAATCTTCCTTCATCCCAGAACTGACTACAAAAGGTGCCCAAGCCTGGAGGCAGGTCTAAACAAAGCCAGAGTCTGTAGGTGTCAGATATTCTCTGGTCAGTAGTTGAAGGTCTTCATCACTCTGCAGTGTTTCATCTCTCAGAAGTTCAGTCTCCTGGAAATGTTTCACAAAGCTTGCCCAGCTCTTGAAGGTGATTACAAGTTTGCTTAATGCTTTCAGCACAAATCATGGCCACAATACCACATACCTTCCTTAAGGATGTGGCAGGAGGCGAGGACTCCCAGCACATTTCAGAAAGAGCCATAGCATGTGGTCTTGGCATCTGCGTGGCAAAGCAGTGCCGTTCGCACACAGGAAAAGAATTCTTCTAATTGCAAAAAGCTGCTCTGTGACTTGCTCTTTCTGAACAGGCAGAATTATGGCGATTAGGAATCTGAGATAGGAATCTGAGAGAAAATCTTCAACCCAGTCTGGTTGGCTCAGTGCAGCCCTGTGTGCCCTGGAGCTGTCCTGTGCTGCAGAGAGGAGGGAACACTGAGGTCACAGTATTCAGCTGCTGGGCTGGCTTTGTGGGCTTATCTGAAAACTCTGTGTGTGCTGCAGTCTCTGCTAGGCGTAAGTTCAGAAAAATGGCTAAGCTGTTTGGAACCTCCAGCTCTGAAGTCACTGTGTTCCATACTCTGCCACAGTGTTTCCTGACTGTGCTGAGATTCCTGCCAGTAGTGGAACATTACCTGTGGCTCTCTGTGGTCCTACAGCCACCCTTCCCTGTGTCCTTCACCAGTGCTCTCTTGTCCTCTCAGGGCCTGCCCATCTCCATGTACGGCGGCACTCTGATACCCTCGCACCCCCAGCTGGCAGATGGCCCAGGAGGGCCCCTCTTTAACGGGCTCCATACTCCAGATCCTGCCTGGAATCCCATGATCAAAGTTGTCCAGAACTCAACAGAATGTACTGATGCTCAGCAGGTAGTGTGGCTGCCTTTTCCCACCTCTGCTTTCCTGGGGCTTGATACGGTGCTGTGATACCCAGTTTGGGTGACACTTTTTTTTTTTTTCAGTTTTTTTAAACTAGGATTAAGATTGTGTGCATGAGTTTTCCCTACAGTCTATGTGTGTGTGTGTGTGTGTGTTCATAAAATATCCATGGTGCTATTTGTACCAAAACTTCCAGGTAAAACAAGCAGCATTTCAAGACTGCTCAGCCAGGTAATGGACTGTTACAAGTGAGAGGGTTTATATCCATACTCGGCACCTTGCAGGTTGTCAGTCAGACCTTGGCCAGAGTTGGAGAGCTTCTGTCTTTGGACAGTCTCATTGTATTTTGAGGGAAGCCTTATGCTTGCCCTCAGTCGTAAAACACTGTTAAAGGAACCTTTATTTGTTTTTATAATAGATTTGTCTTTTTATTTCTTGCTGTAGATTTGGCCTGGCACCTGGGCACCTCACATTGGAAACATGCATCTCAAGTACGTCAACTGATTTAAGGGGGTCTGTCCTTTTTTAGCCTGGTTTGGGAATCTTTATGACCTTGAAGAACCCTGGGGATTTTTTTCATGTGCCTAACTAAATGATTTTCTGTGGGCTGTAACAATGGAATCTCGATTGCCCATTGTATAAGAACAAATTGACTTACCTATACAAACTGAGTCTGTTCTCCAGTTAGTTTAGCCACTTCAAACTTAAAAATCAGACAAAACTAGTGCTTTTGGCTAAACACTACTGAATGCTCCTTGTATGCAGCAGAGAACTAGCTGATGACATGATTTTGACCTTTTAGGGTGGTAAATACCTGTATGATTGTTTACAGACTTAAAAGGAAAAGCTGAGTAAATTTCATGTCGTATAGTGGCTCTACTTTATGTAGCCTGTATTAATGTGAAATATTTACCTGAATACTCAATAAAAGGCAAACAGCATTTCTAGGTTGTGTGTGAGAATTTTGGAAAGGGCTGTATGTTTGTGTCCTCAGTAGCTGCTGCCGTGCCTGGTGATCTCCCAAGGGTCACGTACTGAGCACGTGGGTGCAGGCAAGTTTGGGAGGGTTTGGAGCCACAGATGTCTGCTGAGTCCTTGTCCCTGCCACTTGTGAGCCTTTTATTGGTGTGAACCTGCTTCTGTGTTACGGTTTTTTACCTTCTGGATTAGTTCTGCTGCTTCTGGCAGGTGGGCACTTGAGAGATCACGTTTTGCTCAGGGCTGCAGAGAAGGGCTGACAACAGTGACGGATGAATGCATGGTTCCTTCACCTGTCTAGAAACAGATCTTAGAAAAGTGCTTCCCATTAGAGGAAAATGTAATAGGTTCAGTTCTAAGCTTCTTGTAATGCTGTAAATCTGCTAAGAGCTCCTTGAGTCGTTTCTGTGAGGAAGAAGAGGATTTTTGCATACTGCTTAAGAGGAACATTAACTCCTGACCCAGCTCTCCACTTTCTGCACTTGGACTGTGCTTAGTTCTGCTTTTGTTCCTAAGCAATGCAGTAACTGCATGGAATGTTGGATCCATTCCTTAAGCAGGAAACTCCACAGCACATAGCATCTAATCTAATGAATCAGTGTCAGACCAGGTGAAGAACTTCACCTTTTTCCATCTTATCCAGACAAATCCTTTCTTGAAGCAACAGTTTCCCCAGTAAAAGCAAAAAGAAGCACCGAAAACCCAAACTGCACAAGCATTAGCCATGTACGACAGGCAAATCAACTTCAGAAGCACTGCTGGATGGTACATTCACATATTTTCTTGTTATTTGAGGACAAAATGCAAAAAAATTTGAACTGCTGATGCCCCAGTGGTAGTGCCAACACCAAAGGAGATACACATAGAATCAGAGACACAGAAAGGTTTGTATTGGAAGTGGCCTTAAAGATCACCCCAGCAGTGTCAGCAGCAATTGTATTTAAAACAAGCAGTGTTGTGGTGCAATAGGTGTGTGCTCTGGGGGGGAGGTGCAGGGGAGGGATGGGATGTCCATTTCTGTGCCACCTCCTCCTGCCACATCCTGGGGAACCACTGTATCACCATCCTGGAGGGCTGCAGTTCCAGGGCAGGTGGCACAGTCTACTCTGTGATACCAGGGGGCAAGACACAGGATGGGGATGAGACTGTCCCTGGAACAGCCTTGGCCACCCCAGCCCTTGCTGCACAGGTCCCTTGTTGGGTTCTCCCCCACACAGCTCCTTCCCTGAGGACATGGGCACCTGCTCTGGGCATCAGATCCAAGTGGCCCCAGCAGCCTCCACTAAAGTGGAAAAGGGAACCACAAAGTTTTGTAGGAAGATCCTGCTCGAAGTTCGGACCATCACTGCCCCATGGTTACAGGGGGACACAGGCAGAGGCGCAGGGCCTTGTGCTCCTTGTGCTTCTGGGGAGCAGGCTGCTGGCAGTGCCAGGGGGCTGGTGAGTGCAGGGCTGGTCCCTTAGGGCGGGCTGGCTGGATCCAGGGAAAGCATGGGGGAAACACCAGAGTCTGTACCCACTTGAGTTCACCAGCCTTGGGTGGGCAGGTGCTCCTGCCAGACCCCCGGGTCAGCCACTGAGCAGGTCCTTTTCTTTGCTGTCTGTCCTCAGGGAAGCATGTGCCTCATTCCTGAGCTGGCCATGTTAGGGTGGAGCCACAGGTGCCTGCCCTGTGGGCACTGGCTCCATCGTGTGCCTTCAGTTAAGCTTCTCTGGGGTGAGAGAGACCAGCCCAGTGCTGGGGGCCCTGGCAGGTGTGGGCTGTGTAAAATGTTTGCAGTGCCCAGCAGGAGCTCTGGGTTCCCTGGCACCTCAGGCAGCAGCTCTGGGCTCCCTGGAACCCTGGGCTGCACCTGCTGCCAGAGCCTGGCAGGGAACTGGAGCTGGGCTGCAGGGAGGGATGGGCAGGGAACAGCAGGGCTGCTGACGTGGAACGTGGGCTGGTGTGACCTTAGGGATTGCTGTCAGGCAGTTGGAGCATGGGGAGGAGGCAGAGTGTGCCCTGGGTGGACACTGCACACCCAGCAGGCTGGAGGAGATGATGTCCTGTGGAACCCAGCTGTTGTCGTCTTGCAGGGAGCAGCAGGTGGCATGCTGAGACAATGGGAACAGGTCCCCGGGGTGCCCACCGTGGGATACCCAGCCTTTGCTGCTCCACCCTGGAACAGGGCACGACATGAAGCTGTTGCTGCCTGGCCAGCAGGCTGTGTGCCCCAGGACTAGCCATACCCTCCAGGCAGCACAGGGATGGGCTATGTTGGCCCTTGGCAGGCTGGACCCCCTGTGCTGCATCCTGGAGAGCTTCAGGAGCCTGAAGGGGAGGAATAATGTGGGGAATAGCTGCTGGGCAGGATGGGTGTCACAGGCTGCTTGTGGGAAGCCAGATGTGGTGGCTCCAGAGCCAGATGTGTCCATGAGCCATGGCCGAGCACTGGGTCCCACCCCCTGCTCTGGGCTGAGGCGCTCAGGGGTGGGGGTGGCCAGGGCCAGCAGTGCCTGACAGCCCCCGCTTTTGGCAGGTACCCGCATCATCTGCGACCGCAAGTTCCTGCTGGAGTGCAAGAATTCACCCGCGGCCAGGACCCCTCCCTGCTGCCTGCCCCAGACCCCCGGTGTCACATCCCTGGCCCAGTCCAGCCTCGTCAAGCTGGAGGAGCTCAAGGAGCGGAATGAGAGCCAAGAGGCCATGCCAGGTGAGCAGCCCAGGCCCATGACCCTGCCCATGGACCACCTGCCTGGGGCACAGGACAGGGCGAGATCCCAGCCTGGCCCCACTTCCAGCTCCTGCTCCCTTTGCCTGCCCGTGTCTGCTAAGCCAGCCCCATCCTAACCCTGGTCCTGTATCCATCCGTGCCCTTGCAGATCAAGACCAGTTTGAGATGGACATCTGAGTTTCCATCTCCCTGTCTCCAGGCCATGGCTGGGCCTGTTCCTGGGCCTCGTGGAGGTGCTGGCACCGTGACCAGCTGGCTGCAGCCCTCTCTGATGCTGGGGATGGACGTGTGACACCTCAGGCTCTAGCACAAGTGGCTGGTGCAATTGCCTAGGAGCTCATGCTTGATCAATAAACACCGTGAAACCCCTGTGCTAACATGGTGTGTGTCTTTGTTGGGGCTCAGCAGGGTCCTCTCCCCCAGGGAGGGGAGATGAGCAGCACCAGGAGGGTGCAGAGGGTGACACTGCAGGTGAGGCCCTGGGGGTCTGTTCTCAGCTGTGGTGGAGGCAGCTGGTGAGGCTGTCCTGTGAACAGGGGGAGAACAGCACAGTTAACACCTGACTGGGCATGTGTCTGTCCCCACACCTCCCTGTCCTTGAGGTCACCCAGGTCTCTTGGGTTCCAGACTCAACTCTGAGCTGTGCCAGGACAGGACCCCAGATGGGAGCCAGGGCTGTGGGTGCAGTAAAATCCTCATCATGCCAGGGGCTGTTGGCACGTTGGCCTCCCTGGCCAGCCTGGACCCCTCCTGCAGCAGGCCTGGGCACTGGCTCTGCTGTAGGCCCCCCACTGCCTGATGAGGGGCCAAGCTTTGCCAGCCAGTGCAGCATGGACACACACTACTGCCTGCTCCACCCAGACGCTGCCAATTCTTCCCTCGACATCCTGTCGGCCAAGAGCATCCTGCCAAGGCCAGAGCCCCATAGCCTCACCCAGCAATCTCCCATCTCCTGCTGCCCCTGGGAGCCCCAGGACCTGTCAGTGCCAGAACCCTCAGGGACACTCTGGGGGAGGGCAGGTTGGTGCTGTTTATTAAACATAATGAATCGCCACTAAAATGTTGCAATGATTAAAATCCCCTTTTCCTGGATGAGGATTGGGAGGCAGAGGGGGTGACCCAGCAGCAAGGGCCGTGTTCCTGCCGGTGGCCCTGGGCAGGGGCTGCCCTGCTCACAGTCCACAGCCCCGTCCCTGGAGTCAGGGCTCCTCCTGCTCCAGCTCAGCCGCGGGCTCTTTCGCGGGCTCGGTGTCAGCGCCGCCGTCCGTCTCTCCGGTGGGCAGGTCCCGCGTCTCAGCGATGAGGCGCTTCACGCCCACCATCCACTGGCTCACCTCGTTCACGTGGTCCACCATAAGCGAGCGGTGGATCTCATCAGCTGCATCCCAGTGCTGCTGCTGAAGCTCTGCCAGGACAGGGGACCACGTCAGGGGCGCAGGTTCCACTGTCCCGCGGGTGCCTCTGCCCCAATGTCTGCTGCTGGGGCGCCTGCAGCCCCCTTCACCCCCGTACCTTGCACCAGGAGGCTCATCCTCTTCCTCACTGGTGCCGACAGCTTCCCCTGAGCCCACGCGTCCTCCAGCACTGTCAGCCGCCGCTCGATGTCATTGCACACTTGTTTCTGGAAGCAGAGGTGAGATGGGAGTGAGGGGGATGTGCCCCACCAGCTCTGGGGCTGCTCTCTTCCCCCCTGAGGTCTCCTGGAAACCGGCAGTCCCTGCCTGGCTGCCCCGGCTGCCGTCCCTGTCCCTCCTGCCCCGCGGGTCAGAGGTGGCGGGAGGGGCCGCAGCCTCACCTGCACCGTGGCCCGGCAGGAGTTCAGGGCTGCCCGCAGCGGGGCGAGGACGGCGTCGGCGGACACGCTGCACTCCTCCTGCTCCGGGCGCGCCGCGCTCGGCCGGCCCTCGGCCCGCGGGGCAGCGCCGACAGAACCCTGCGGGGGCGGCCCCAGCGCCCGGGGCGGCGGCGCTGCGGGGTCTGCGGGGGCGCTGGGCGGGTCCGGGGGCACCTGCAGGGCAGAGGCGCCGAGCCCGTCAGATCGGACCCCGCGGAATGGGGACCCAGAGCCGTACCGCGGCTGCGGGAGCCGGGCCGCAGTTCGCTGCGGATCCCGGCGGGGAGCGGCCCCTGGAGCTCGGCCGAGAGCCGGAGAGGGAGGCCGGGCAGGGTGCGGGACAGGCGGGGGCTTTGCGGTGCTGACCTGGGGGTGTCCCCGCGGGCGGAGCGGGGGCCCGGCGGGTGAGCGGGGTCCGGCGGGAGCCCCCGGCTTGCGCCTGCAGCCCGTACGAGAACTGGGGAGGGTCGTTCCAGCCGCGCTCCTGGTTCCCTGCAGCAGTGAAGGGCGCGGTGAGACCGGAGGAGACCGGGGAGCCCCTGCGCCAGGCGGGACCCACCGGCAGGTCCCTCCCGGCGCTCCCCACAGCCGGTACAGCCCCCACACACGGACCCCCGGAGAAGCCGATCCCCGGGCGCGGCCCCGCGGCCCCACCCGGGCAGACCCGGGCACTGCCCCGCACCGGGACCCCCCCGCACCGGAAGTGCCGCGCGCGCCCCGCGCCCCCTCACCCGGCTTCACGTAGGACTCCGCCATCCCGCCACGTCACGCCCGGCCCCGCCCCTTCCGGCCCGTGAGGCGGGGAGGGGCGGGAGAGGCGGGAGGGGCGGGGTCGCGCCTGTCCCCGCCCCGCCGGGGCCGCGCTCGGGGCCGGGGCCGGGGCCGGGTCGAGGTTGGGGCCGGGGCTCCTCCTCCGGTTCCGGCCCCGGCCCCGGCCCCGGCCCGGCCTGGGCCGCTACGGGGTGTGTGCAGGAGGGCCCGCCGGAGGCGGAACACCTCCAGGAAGGAGAAGAGTCCCCGCTTGCGGGCCCGGCCCCCGCGCCGCCGCCGCCCCCCCGCCTTGGCCGCCCCGCGGGCAGCGTCCCCCGGCCGCCGGCCCGGCTTCGGCCCCGGCCAGCCGCGCTCTTCGCCTTCGCACCCGGTGCGGCGGCCACGAGGCACTTCTGGTACTGCACCTGCGGGGACACGAGAGGCAGCGCGGGGGCACTCGGCACCGGGGTCACCCGCGCCCTCCCCGGGGCTGCGCGCCTCCAGCGGTGCTCACCATGCAGGCGGCCTGCACTGCCTCCGAGATGGTGCCGGCGTCGGGCTCGCACCAGAAGGCCGCGCACTGGAAGCGTCGCCCCGTGTCCACGATGAGCGCGAAGGTGTGCGCGTCCCGGCCCACGCCCAGGAAGGTCACGTACCGCACCTGGCATTCCCAGATGTGCGCCGCCTCCTCGGGCTCCTGCGGGCACCCCGCGGGCGCATCCACCCCTGGCCGTCGCCCGGGCAGCCCTGCCGCCCCCCAGGTGCGCTCTGCCGGGGGCAGCGCCGTGCCCGCTCCGGCTACAGGCCCCTGTCCCCGCCCCACCTGCGCCGCGTGCACCCTCATGGCCGTGTCGGACACGTAGATGAGGGAGGGCGTCCAGTTCTCCCGCCCAGGGCGTCTCGTCAGCTTCTCGATGGCGTCGTTCAACACATCCATCCCTGGGGAGAGGGACATCCCATCCCATCGGCCCCGGCTGCGGGCATGGTGCGGGCAGGGGTCGCCCGGCCCCAGGGCACGGGGTGGCTTCCTGGGCGTCCCCGAGCTTCGGGGGAGCAGCGGCGCTTACCCATGGCCCTGGGCACGGGCAGGCTGCCGATGTACAGCGCCTCGTAGGTCTGCATCGACTGCCGCACCGCTTCTAGGATATCCACTGCCAGGACGGGAGAGGTGGGGCTACACCTGTGTCTCTCGCTATGTCCCCCCCATGCCAAGGACCCCGGGGAAACAGCCGGGCAAGCCAGAGGGCTCTGGCTCAAAGGCGGACCGTGGCACAAATGCCAGTACCTTGCAGTGGCAGGTCCTCGGCAGAAATGGGCTCCAGCGTGGCGGCACGGGGCAGCCTGCTGCTCGCTACAGCTCGTTCGGTCACGATCTGCAACAGACGGGGGTCCCGGAGCCTCCCCCCACCCCGAGACGCCCAAGTCATGCTCACACCCTCAGGGGCCCCTGCATCCCACCTTGGAGCACATCTCATGCAGAGCCTTGGCGATGCCCTTGGCAGGCACATTGCAGTGGAAGACGTGACACTTGAGGACGCAGGTGTCCTTGTCACTGGCCACAAAGGCGAAGTCTCTGCAAGGCCACGAGCAAGGCAGTGAGACCTCAAGAGAGGCAGCCCCCTGCCTGTACTGCCCCCAGCCTTGTGCCCCCTTACCTGTCCCTGCAGCCGTGGTGGCAGTCGGGAGGGAGGAGAGGGGACAGGTCACTGCTGGGCTGCCTCCCCCGAAGAGGGCAGAGCCACCCCCCTGGCCCCTGCACTGCTCTGCCCTCGCCCTGGCACCTGCCGTTGTTGCAGCCAACACCCCAGACACGGATGTTGAGGATGGGCTGGCGGTGGATGAGGCTGTGGTCAAGGGGGTCCACCAGGCTCATGGTGTCCTTCTTCAGAATCATCACTAGGTCCTGGCCCTGCAGAGGGGCAGTGGTTCCTTCAGCCTGGCAGACAGCCTGGGCATCCCCAGCACCCAGCCCCTGTGGAGGCAAATCCCTTCCCCACCAGCCTACTCCACCCCAGCTGTGGGGTCAGCCCTGTTCCTCCCCTGCCCTTCTCAGCTGCCATTCCCATGTGTGGGGACCCACCCAGGCACTGTTCCCAAGGAACAGTCCTGTCAAACCCACCTGCTCTACACCTGGGATCATCAGATGGATGATGTAGAGTTGACTCTACCACCTGCTCCCCTCCAGCCCCAGCAGCAGCAGCCCGGGGGTGGGACCCTGCCTGGCAGGACAATCCCAGGCTCTTACCTCACCCTGGTTCTCCACAGAGCCCTGGCCCTTGCTGTTGGAGAGCTGCTGGATGCAGTTGTTAACGGCGATGCTGCTCTTGCCAGGTGCCAGGTCCTCCTCGGGGATCTCCACCCAGCCCAGAGAGCGCACAGCAAAGCACTGAGCAGAGACACGAGGGGTCCAGTGCCACGGGCACAGCCACCTCCATCCTGCACGCCTCACCGTGCCAGAGTGGTCACCCCTGCTCTGGCTCCCTTCCACGTCCCTGCCAGCTGCCACCCTCCTCCTCTTGTGCCAGCACAGCCCACGATGCGGCAGTGAAGCTGGCGGGTGCAGTACCTTGGAGCCGGGCTCTGCGCTGTGCTGGAAGTCATCTCCATGCCAGGACAGTGAGTGCCTGCAGAGGAATGGGGCAATGAAGGGAAGCTCCCTCCGCATGCTCCTGGGGCACCCAGGGAAGCATCAGGACACCCTGGAACCAGCAGAAGTATCCCATGGGGGTGCCCTGGAACCAGCAGAAGTATCCCATGGGGGTGCCCAGCAAGGTCCTGCTGGTTTCAGCTGTTCTGGGGGGAAGCACCAAGGCCCAGCAGCCAGTGCTGGTCAAGGACCCCACAAACAAGCCAGCAATGCACAAGGATAGCCCTACCTCCGGGACAGTGAAGCCATGGGGCTGGGAATAGGCCGGTCCTTTGCCGAGGGCTTTGCTGCAGGGCCCTGGCATTCCTGGGAGAGAAGAGGAAAGGGGTGACAGCTGCAAGAGAGGCAGTCAGGAGGCACCAGGTAGGAGCCCCCCTCCCAGGACAGCAACAAGCTTGTGAGCATCTTGGGTAGTCAAGATGAGTCCAACTAGGATGAGCCCTGGGATGGGGCCTGCTGGAGCCTTTCAAAGGGCTTAACCCCAGAATGGGGCTGAGCAGGACTTCAGGGTCACACAGGGTGCTCCAAGGGGAGGCTGGACCAGTCCAGAGGGCCCTTCAGCAGGATTCTGCCAGAGGTGGAATCCAACACCAGCCCTCACATCCCTGCCCACATTCCCTACCCTTCCCTGGAGTGTCTCTTCTCCATCAGCCTCCGTGTGCCCTCCCGGGCCAGCGGTGCGTGCAGGGTGCTGCCACTGTGTCGTGCCTGTTGGCACATGCCAGTAATAGGTACCCAGAGAGTCACAGATTTTCCTCCAGCTTGGGGGAAGGTCAGGGTCTGTCTCCAGGCTCTGGTCACTCCAGAGGTTGTCTGTGCAGAGAGACAATGTGTCAGGTATGGGTAGAGAGGAAGATCCCCCATCTGCCCTGAGGAGCCAACAGCATTCCCCAGCAGCAGCAGGGTTTTGCAGCGGCCTCTGGGTGCGTGGCTGGGCACACGGGCTGGGAGAGGAGCCTGGCAAGGGAACATGGCACGATGCCAGCGTGGCTGCAGCGGTGGCAGACCCCAGCGCACGGAAGTGCCTCGCTGGCTCCCGGGGCACAGCGGAACCCCGGCAGGGCACAGAGAGCAGGGGCATCCTGGGCCTGCCAGGCCGGGAACTCTGCGGGGCACCCAGGCTCGGGCTGGGCCCGCGGCCGCCAGCTCAGTGCTCCCCTGGCCTCGGCCGGGAAAGGGCCCGGGACAGACGCCGGGGTCCGGGCAGCGGATTGTGCCCCGCGGGCTGCAGCCGGACGGTGCGGTAGCCGTGGCCCCCGCATCCCCAGCCCTGCGCGGGCACCGACTCGAGCCCGTGGCGCAGCACGGCCAGAGCGAGCCCGGGCCCGCGGGGGCGGCGCGCTCCGAGCGGCCGGGGCTGTGGGGCCTGGCGGGGCTCCCGGGCAATGGGGGTCCGGGGTGGCGGGGTGGGGATGCTCCGGGGGCGGGGAGACCTGGATAGGGAGGTGTCCCCGGAGCAGGTGGGCTCCTGGCGACCTTGGCGGGGCGGGGAGCGGCCGGCCGGGCCGGGCGCCGCTGGCCCCGATCAGCACCGCGGACAGCTCCGAGCGCGGCCACCGCCCCCACCCTCGGGGCCCGCCCCGGCCCCGCCACCCGACCCCGCAACGCGACCCGGCCCCGGTCCCGCAACCCGAGCCCAGCCCCGCAACTCATCCCCGGTCCTGCAAGCCGCCCCTGACGCCGCGGGCTGTGCCCGTGCCCGCCCTGCCCGCCGCGCTGACCGTCGCAGTTGACCAGGACGATGGCCAGCATGTAGTCCTTGCCCAGCATGGCCCCGCCGCCCGCCCGGCGCGGCGCCCGTGCCGCCGCCTGCCCAGCCCCGGAGCCGCGGCGGCTGCGGCGGGAGGGGCGGGACCGGGGCGGGCCGGGGCGGGGGCTGGAGAGAGCCGGGGGCGCGGGGATCGCCGGGACGGAGCTGGAGAAGGGGTGCGGGTGTCCGGGGCCCTTGGGGTGTTTCTGGGGAGGGAAGGGGCTTTTGGGGCTGGAAGGGTTTCTGAGTGCGATAGACAGCAGAGCCAAGTCAGCCCCTTGTGCCCTCAGGTTCGTTCCCTTCCCCTGCACCCACTCCTAGGGTTCCTCCATTCCCTTCCCTGTTCCCAAGGATCACCATCATTCCTCTCCATCCACACTTATCCCATGTTCATTCACCATTCGTGCCCAGGTCTGCCCATTCCCCTTCACCTGTGTCCAGCCTCCATCAGTCAGTGCTGAAGGCACCCAGGTATCCATGCTGGTTACCTTCCCTTTCTCTCCAGTGGCCAAGAGTTTTGCATCTCCAGTTTGAGACTTTTTACTGTTCTATCCTGGTTAATGCTCAGTACACAGGGACAGAAGCTCTGGACACTGTTGTACACCTGAAATCCCTATGGAGCTCCTTGAATACTGCTCAGGAAAAAGTTCTTCCAAGCTACAGGTTCCTGATAAAATATTCCAAGATGGGTTGCTATAGGTGGCTTGCCCAGTCCATCATGGCCTCTTCACCTTTTCTTCCTCAGAGCAGTTTTTGGACGTGCGGAATGAATTTTCCATGCTTGGTCCTTCTCCTTCAGTGAGGCATTGCCTCTTTGCTTGGCCTCATTCATGCATTCCATGGGATAACATGCCCTTGATTTTGTGAGACACTCTCCTCTCCTTTATGCATTTTAATCTTACTCACCTGGCCTGAGAACTGCACCAGCTCCATAATCCAGTTTTGCAGTTGTCCACCATAATTTCTGTCTCCCTATGGCAGCTGCTTTTTTGGATACAGGCTTTTTCTTCTGCATCTGTCCAGAGCTACTCAGATTTCTTAACACCTGATTCAAGCACTGTGTCCTTGGGCCATTTTTTACCTAACCCAACCCTGCACAGCAGAGCAGAGGAGGTTCGTGGCTCCTTGTGTTCAGATGTGTCTGAGGGGTCGCAGGTCTCACCCTGACTTCTGCTTTCCCCAGACTTCTACCTTCTCCAGTTTCCAGGAGTGAGCTCCCCCCTACCACAAACCAGTTTATTACAGTGACAGGTACTGCTGTGGTGTCCTCTGCTGCACTTCTCTCCTTGTCCTTAACACACATTTTACTTCCGAAAACCACACTCAGCTGATCAGATGGGAGGCAACAACCCCAACACAAACACAAAACACACTCCTCTTCTGGCTCATCCAAGCCCACCAAGGTGAAGGCAACTCTCGCCTGGCAATGTCATGAAGCTTAAGGATGATGACGGCCCTGGTGATATAAGACTTACAGCAAGAGAGGAGAATTTAGGGATGGTGTAGAGCAGAACCTATGGATTGTACGAAATGGCATATGGTATGTTCCATGGGAAGGGGAAAGGGAGGGACTAGGGGAGGAACAAGCATAGCAAGACAGAAGGAAAAGAGAGAAAATGTTCTGGTGGTGTGTAGGCAGTGGTAGACATGCTTGCCTGCCTCAGCAGCATGTTTCAGCACTGCAGGCTGTCCTAGACCCTCAGATAATATTTCTTCTGTGCAGTGGTGCTCCCTATTCAGAGCTGCCTGGGTGAGAGTGGGGAAGACTTTGGTGGTTCACAAGAGGGAAAAGATAAGGAAAGTGTAAGGATAAGGATAAGGATAAGGAAAGCCTACGCCCATTACACTTTTCAGGGAAAGGCATGACACATCTTGTAATCCTACAACTTTCATCATTTTCTGGTGTTGGCCTTGAAGAGTGAGAGATCTGGGTTTGGTTTGGTTTGTGCTTGAAGTTTTTGGTGCTGGGTTAGAAACTAAAACTCTCTTCTGGCCTGAATAATGAAATTCTGGACAGGGGGAATAAGATTTCTCCTTGTAAAGATTGAATTTTATCTTCCCAGTACAATCATCAGCTAGATCTCTTCACAATATAAGGGGGATCTCTCAGCCCCTCTGACACTTCCCTCAGAAAGACCAAAAAAACTCACATGGCTTCCTTGGAGCAGTCTGGGTTCTCAGCTCTTTCAGTTGCAGATCAAAAGACTCCTAAAGAGGCTCATTACATGTCATGAAAACACTCCACAGCTGAAATCAGATGCAGATCTCAGCAGGTCCAGCTCAGTTTTACCTAAGGTAACAAAATAGAAAACTTGACTCTTAACCAGACTTTTTGTATATGCCATATTTCCAGGGGATAAATGTATCAGGTTTCTCTCTGCACTGCTCCTAAGACAAAAGACTATCTCCTTCAAAGAAAAGATCCACTTTGCATCAGGTAATTTTTCTGCTTCATGTGTTCGTTCATTCTGGAGAAGGAGGTTTTTGATGTGACATATCAATTATTTTCAGGTTATGAAAACCCTTCATGAAAGAAATCAAGTGAAATATTAGGTAGCAATTCTATTTTTCCACTACCTTCCTCCCAGCTATTGGAAAACCAAGATCATGCTATGCAGCCCAGATTCAGTTATCTGTAGTTATCAAATATCCCTGTCCCAACAATCCACCTGGCAGAAAAAACCACAGTTTAAGTTGTTTCTGTGCTTCCACCATCACTTATTTCCACCTCAGCTGTGCAAGTCAAGCAAAGACAAAAGGAAGAGGCCACAAGATGAAATAAGACAGGTCCAAATCAACCCCCTTAATCTATGGAATCAAGACTTTGAAAAGCAGAAAAAAAATCCCAGAGTATCACATTTGAAACTGTAATTTCAATAAGCCTTTTTTTTCCTCTCCTTTCTTTTCTGTTTTACTGTCTGGTTCCTGTAAACAGCACTGATTTGCAGAGCTGCTGTGAGCTATTGGCACTATGGATTTAATTGGTACGTGCAGTTCCATCCCATATCCCACAGAGTTCTCTGGAGCACTACCTCTTCTGTAAGTTTTTTTTTAAGAAATGCTGTTAATATCCTCTGATCATTTCACACCTCTCTTATTAGACAGAGTGCAGAAGTATCTATAGTTTCAATTTCTCAAGCTGCTTCACACACACTCAGATAACACATTTAAATTTTGCTGCCACCCACTATGAATTCATCTCAGAGAGCCTGGGGTGGGGAATGAGGATGAGGAAGTCAATTCCCTGCCAGTTTGAAGCACACACACACTGGAACATAAGCAATTAATATGAGGAACCAGTACTTCTCAAAGGAATTAAAAATCAGCAGCTAAAATGTTGAGTGTTAGTAAGAGTAAATGCTGTTCTTGGCTTCATCTAATTTCTTGGAGACAGTTCTGATGTTTCCCAGAACCAGCAGCTCAGGCCACCACACAGCTTTAGCCACCTCATTAGTGAGGCGATTAATCAGAACTCTGCAACTCTTTAAGAACTGGATCACCAGAACTAATTGGCTGCTTTCCTTTGCTAATTCACAGGATTCCTTTTAGTGATGTGAAATGATATCAAGAGGTTCTAAGCATATTTTTGCTGCTTTAAACTAAAATCTAAATGACCTCCATTGCAGCAGTACTGCTCTCTCTTTAATTAGTTCCACTACCTAAGACTTATGGCTTGAGGTACATGCTAAAAAGCATCACAAGGAAACATGTAAACCTTAAGCTGTGTAAATATGTGGGGAGAAATGTTGCATCAACATCGAACTTCAACTACAGAAATATCTTTTGCCTTCATTTAAACCAGATTAGAATTAATGCCTGGTGTTAGTACTTAATTTTTAATAAGGGCACTATTTAATTTTAATTTTCTAAGTTGAAGACTATACAATATATTTATATTCAGCAGTTTATGAAGAGGAAGCTCCACTGGCCTTACTGTGAAGGTAAAACACATTATCACCTACATTTCCACAAGTTTAAGCATTTGCAAACAGTCACTGAGACAATATCTGAAATCACTGTATGGTTTCGTATTTTCTGTTGCACTAGGTTTGTTCTTTTGACTTTGATTACTACCAGAGCCATCAAACAACAAAAAAATCTGGGTTTGTTTTCATTTTAATCATTAAAGTAGATGCTTAATTTACTAAAAGGGTTCAATTCATATTTATTATCTGTGCTCCCAGTTTTAACCCTGCTGTAAGCTTTTATTTCAACAGCCCCAGGCTGACATACACAACCTTTAGAAAAGAGTAACTGCAAACAGAAATTAATGTCTAAAAATTTAATTAAACATTCTAAATGAAAAAAGATCAGCAAAGGTGATTTTCAACGTTCTTCTTTGCCCTTTTTGAGTCATTAAGGTTGAAAAATACCTCCAAAATCATCCAACCTGTGACCAATCACCACCTTGTCAACCAGACTGGAGCACTGAGTGCTGGATCCAGTTGTTTTGTGCACAATTCCAGAGATGGTGATTTCACCACTGTTCTCGGCAGCCTGTTCCAGCCTTATCCACCCTTCCCATGAAAAAATTCTTCCTGATGTCCAACCTGAACCTCCACTGGTGCAGCTTGAAGCCATTTGCTCTTTTCCTGTTCCCTGGGAGATCTGATCTGCACCCTCCTCTCAGGGAGTTGAAGACAGCAAGAAGGTCCCCCTGAGTCTCCTTTTTTCCAATCTGAGCCCCCTCAGCTGCTCCTCAGAGGACTGGCACTGCAGACCCTTCCCCAGCTCCGTTCCTTTCTCTGGACATGCAACAGCCCCTCAAAGTCTTTCTCTGAGAGGCTCAGAATCGGATGCAGCACTCGAGGTGTGGTCTCAGCTAGGTCAGAGAGGAAGTCACGGATCCTGCTGGCCACAGCATAACAGGTACAGGATGCCCTTGGTGTCCCGACCCTCTGGGCACACTGGCTCACATTCAGCCACTGTGGACCAGCACTCCCAAGGCCTTTTCCAACAGCGCAGTTTTCCAGCCGTGCTGCCCCCAGCCTGTGCCGCTCCCCCACATTGCCCTGCCTTAGCTTACCTTGCCTTTCAACCACTCCCTCGTGTCCCTTGTCCTTCCACTGATTATGCCTCACTTGCCTTCTCCTCCCTACCCCTCCCTTGCCTTGACTTCCATCCCTTGCCGCCTTGCTGTACCAATCCCTCCCTTGCCAGCTTGTTCCTTGTTTTCCCGAGCCCTTCCTGGCCTCGCCTGGAGGTGCCCGGACACACGGGAAGGGCTCCTGGACTCGCCCCCGCCTCAGCACCCCCGGCTCCCCACAGCCGTCCCCACAGACCGCGAGCCCCGCCCATCTCGGACTGAGGCAGCGCCCGGCCCCGCCAATCCCGGCCCGCCTTTCTCCGCTCTGTCCAATCACAGCCGCCCTTTCAATCCGGCCGCCGTCCCGCCAAGCTCTGCCCGCGCAGGCGCGGCCCGGCCCCTCAGGCTGGCCCCACCACCCCGTTCGCCTGAGGCGCCGCTTCGAGAGACAGGAGAGTGGCTGCCTCGCTGCGGCAGCGTGCCGCAGATGCTTCTGGGGCCCGGGAAGGGCCGGCGGGGGCTCCCCGTTCAGGTCCTGGCCGGGAGTTCTCCCCGGGGCAGGAGGGGACGGCGGGGAGCGGGCGCGATCGGCTCCCGGAGCGGCGGCGGCGACGTGGGAGCAGCGTCTGAGGGCAGAGCGGGGCTCGGGGAAATAAGCGGGGCGGGAAAGGACGGGCCGGGATTGGCTGGGCCGGGCATGCCCTCGGACTGTGATTGGCTGGGCCGGGCGGCGCTGTGCTGGCAGGAGGCTATAAATAGGGTGCACAGGTAGGGCCGGTGCCCGTGCGACGGCCCCGGACGCGTGTGGAGGTGGGAGCTGCAGCGTCTCACCAAGGCCCCTTCACAGAACCCATCGGCCCACGGGGCAAAGGAGGGGTTGGCAAAGTATGACAAGGAAGGCCTTGCATACCCATTCCTTGCCTTAATTTTCCTCCTCTTACCTTGTTCTGCCTCTGCTTCCATGTTCTGCCTTTTCCTAGCCTTTTCTTACCTTGCTTTCCCTGCCATGCCCCTGTCTTATCTTACCCTTTCATGCACAGAAAAGATGTATAGTTTCTTTATTCATGTCTAACCCTTTTTTGGGGAGCCACAGGTTCAAAAACTGATCTGGTTTGTGGACATCCAGCAAAATGTGTGGCTCAGCAGCCAAGAGGGCTGGGGGCATCCTAAGCCACCCACAGGAGACTGGGGGGGCTGTCACACCCTGACTGGGAGTCACAGAGCTCCACCCGGCTGTGGGGGCTTGGCTCTGCACCTGTCATGGGTTGGCAGCACCAGGGGCACCCAGAGGGAGGGAGGAGGAAACATCACAGCTGCAGAAACATCCACAATGACCTTTAAAGAACAGCTCTGGCTTAATGAGGCAGGTGAGCAAATCCCTGCCCCAAGCAGCAAGCAGAGACAGGAGTCACAGCAGGGGACAGACAGATTTATTATGTTTCTGGGAGCAGCGCCATTACATTTTGCTGGGGATAAGGTCACCCCCTGCAGCCAGAGCAGAGAGATGGGGTGGGATGGTTATTCAAAGAGACGGGAACAAAGAGCTGCAGCCAAACCCCCGGGATCTGTTGCCAACACAGGGCTCCATGGGTCACTGCGGCAGACGTGTGGCTGGCATCTGCCAGAGCCACTTCCACAACATCTTTCCAGCAACATTCCCAAGAGCCAGGGCATGGCACAGGAGTCAGTGCAGCCTCTTGGCTCCCACCAGGGAAGAAAGGGCATAAGACAAGAATAAATACAGCTTTCAAAGTCACCTTGACACCCCACCCACTGCTGCACAGCCTGCTGAAGGCATTTATGGAAGGAAATCTGTCAGCTGGAATCCAGCAAAGGAGTAGATGTGCCCAAAGGGGTTAACACTGACTCGTTCGTATCCTGATCTCCTCCACCAGGCTCTCCCTGCGAACATTGACCTACACAGGGGGAGCAAAAAGTTGCTTTAATACAAGTCCAGCAGCTTGACATGTCACCACAGTGGTTGCCCTCTGTCTCAGGAGGTCACACCAAGGTGTCACCAGCCTCTTTACAGGGACTGAGTGGGCTGCAGCAGCCACCTGTAAGCTGAACCTGTAAAAGCAGGCACGCACCAGCAACCCTAATAAGCCCTTTCCTGCATAATGGTTATGAGAATGATGCTCTTCCCACACTTTCCTATTGGTTTCAAAGCTACTGATCTAGGTGATCTATGCAGTGATCTATGCACTGATTCCAGTGCTGCCTGTTTTTGGAATCTGTCCTGAGATAACAGGCATGGAGCAGCCCTGCAGTTCAGGGCTAAGCAGGTTCTGTTCAGTCTCACTCATTCCAAGAGCACCACTGAATCACCCCATCATGTTCCTGAGCTGAGGGGTTCAAGGAGGCCACAGGACAGAAAACTCTCCAAAGCTACAGACAACAGCACTTCATGACTCCAGGAAGCTGCATGGGGCAAGGAACAGGAATATGGGGTGTTACAGAAGCTGCTGGAAACACCACTGGGTCTGGAGCTGGTTTGAGCTGGGCTAAAGGGTCACATAGCCAACCCCACCATGCCACAGGCCGTACCTCCTCCCTGGTTGCCACAATCCGCAGCTTGACGACTCCATCTTTGAGCTCCTGCTCACCCACAATGGCCACAAGAGGGATGCCTGTGTCCTCACAGTACTGCAGCTGATTCAGCAGCTTGGGGTTCTTCTTATACAGCATCTCTGCCTGGGAAAAAGCCAGAGCACAACACCATCATCAAACTGGGAAGTTTCACTGGACCCCTTCAACCAGGCATTGCTGGCCCAGTCTGCTGAGTGTGGGGTTGTGTGGTGGGGACAGGACGGACTCATGGAGAAGGCTGGGCACAGTTCCATCCTGAACTGCAGGTTCAACAAGGCCTTGCAGTTATAGGGCTAACCAAGTCCTGCTGCCCAGCCCTTCCTGGAGAGCCCATGATTTGGGACACTGAGAAAAGGAAGGTATATTCAGGAAGAGTCTGCTCCCCACAACTCCTTTCCTAAGCAAAGCCAGATCTGGACCATTCCTGGACAGAGAGTGAACCAGGCAGCTCTTGACTTTGCCATCACCCAGTCATACCTTGATTCCAGCATCCCACAGCTCAGAGATGAGCTTCAGTCGCTCTTCAAGGAGCTTCTTTTGGGCAGAGGCCACCAGCACCTGTGTCTCCGTTGTCCTGACCTTTTCCTCAGAGGCCTAGAGTGAGGACAAGACCCAAAAGATGCCACAGACACCTGAGATTCTACCAGCAGGATGGGTCACCACTCAGCTCCATCAATCTAGCAGTGAAGAGGACTGGGATCAGAGGGATCAACAGCATTAACTCAGTCAGGGAGATCCCACAGATCCCATCCTAGAGCAGAATAAATTTTCCATGATGCATGCTTAACACAGCTTCCCTCATGTTTCTCCACACCCAAGGGCCTCCTAAATATCTGCTCTGAGCAGTTCAGAAGCAACACACCCAGGAGGTGGTGGACACAGGCAGCTGCCTGCTCTACAGCTGAGATTCTAACTATGGGTTAAACAGCAGCAAGCTGAACGCTTCACCAACCCCGGTGGCAGATGCTGCATACTCCATGTGGCATTTCCCTGCTGCCTTGCTGAAGGGAGCAGCCTTTAAAAGGTCACCTGCAAAGGAACAAACCTGGCCAGGACTGGAGGTGATGAGGGAGAAATTCAGCTTCTATTTACAAATTCCAGTTGTGTCTGGCTGCCAAGAGAGAACCAACACCAGACTTCTGGGGAAGGGGAACGTGTAGCCACATTTTGGGAGCTTACAAAGAGCTATTTAACACCCACTGATTGGGATGGAGAACAGTACAACTTTGAGGAGGTGGGAAAGGAAAAAGCTATGGTAAACCCCTAGAGGCACTGCAGTTCCTGTCCTGGAAAATGTGATCCCTGTCTGGTCTCTGTAGTGCCATAGGTAGCATGAATAGATGTGTGAGGCTGCTGCCTCCCTTGCAAAACAATGCTCCCTCACCAAGGAGGGCTCACATGCTTGCCTAATGTAGTGGGGAACACTAAGGTACCTGCCCTAGGTACCTGTCCTTGCTGAGGATTAAAGCTGCAACTGGAGAAGCCATGTCTGAGGGCTGGGGGAAGAAGGGTCTTCAGTGGAAGCCCCAGATATCACCAGGCCAGGTGAGAGAACTGGACGTTATATCCTCATTCTGACTCCTGATGCAGAGCATAGCAGAGGCTTGGCTGGCTTCTCCAAAGCCTGGGGCAAGGAACACTCACTTCAGCATCTGCTGGAGCGGGAGATTAACCATGCTTAGCAGAGCACCAAAGGCGCCTACTTGTTGCAACCCTGAAGCTTGGGAGTTTTCAAATTTCTGTGCTTTCTGGCACTGATCCCCAGATAAACACTGCTTTTGACTTGAGGCCTTGGAGAAGGCTTCCAAAATTGAGTGATGGAGTTGGGATCACTGGTGTGTAGTCAGAAGTGTGTAATATCACATGGTGAAGGGTTTGGAATTTGGGGGTTTAGAATACAGTAATAGGTATGGGACAAGATGGATGTTCTAGAGCAGTGTCTTTTTCTTCCTTCTTGTTCCTTCCTCTTCTTGGTTTTAAGTAGTAGTTTTTGGTTGGATAGAAAGTACTGCAGTGTGGGTCACGGGTATTTCGTCATTGGGTCAAAAGCATAAATAATATGTTAGTTTTTAATTGGACTGTTTGCCTTTGAACAACTAAGTTTGAACATGAAAATCCTGTTTCTTGTGCTTTAATCCTAACTCTGACTGAAGGCAGAGGGAAAAAAAAAAAAGCTAGCCACTGATACCTACCTCTAGTCTCTGTTCCAGGATGGAGAAGATCCGCTCGATGCCAATGCTGACCCCCACACAGGGCACCTTCCTGCCCTTGGGATCAAACATCCCCACCAGCCCGTCATAGCGGCCGCCTCCAGCCACGCTCCCGACGCTGACCGGCTCCTCCACGTGCTCGTTGTCCTGCTGCAGCAGCACAGCCTCAAAGATCACCCCCGTGTAATAGTCCAGGCCCCGCGCCAGGCTCAGGTCGAAGGAGATCTGCAGGGCACAAGGGCGGCCCCGTCACCGGCTGCTCGGGGGCCCACGAGGGCAGCACCCCCTGCTGCCCCCACAGCTCCTCACCTTCCCTGTGATGCCAAACAGGGTCAGGTACTCAAACAGCAGCTTCATGTCCCCCAGCCCTTCCTTGGCCAGCTTGTTCTGGGATAGCTTTGGGTCCTGGAGAAGCCGCTCGATCAAGTCCAGCCCACCTGTGGGGACCAGCCATGCCTCAGGTGTGCCAGGGCAGCAGCACCTGGGCCCTGGCCAGCAGGGTGTGTGCCCTGCACCTTCCATCCCCAGCCCACAACAAGGCCAAGGTGGTGCTCACCATGGAGCTGCACATACTCCCCGATGCGATCTGCAGCCTCGGGAGAGAGCCCCTTCTCTCCCACCATCTCACTCCTCACTTCTTCCCATGGCATCTGTAGGGGAGAGAAGGGCATCAGTTGCTGCACCAGGGATACAGGCTCTCCTCTGTATGGCAGAATCCCATCCTTGTGGTTAGAAGGTGCATGAGAGAAGCAGCAGCTTTCAGAGTACAGCTGTGTGTGCATAACTCAATTTCTTGTACCTCTGCACAGCCTGTTTGTATCCCAACCCTATAAAAATACTTTTAGTTTGATTTCTGGCCAGAATCAAATATTAGCATTGTATAACCACCAAGTCTGAGAGCCATCTTGCTGCTTTGGTTTCCCTGGTTAGGTACTTAGTCATAAACACCACTCAGGAAAGTGCTGCTGGTCATGAAATCACCTGGAAAAGTGTGAGGTATTGCTTGGGTAATGGAAAAAACACAATGTAAGCAGCATTTTCCAGCCAATTCTCATGGACCATGGTTCATTCCCTGAGACTCCAGCAGCAGCAGATGCAGCCTGGGGCTCCAGCCCATACCTTATCCAGTTTGTCAACGCTGGAGCAGATGGTTCGGAATTTACTGTCCGGGACCCCACAAACTGCAAACATCCCATCAAGGATGCGCCGGTCGTTGACCTGGGGGAAAGGGAGCAGCACATCAGGAATTATCAACTCAAGCAGATGCTTCAGCAGTGTCCTACTTCATTCCCCTGTAGTTTTAAGCATGGAAGAGAACATAGGAGATGTCTGTCAAGGGTGTTTTTTGCTATTTGTAATTTCTGTTTCCCATTCCTGGGGAGCTGAGCTTCCCAGAGCAGACCAAGTAGCACAACTGACATCTACCAAGCCTGGGCAGAACCATTAAATTTCATTCTATACCCACAGACACCTTCATTCAACAGAGAAAAAAAACAAACCATAAGGGCCTATGAGTCCCCTCATGTGGACATGTAAAAACAGCTCAGGAACAGACCACAGCCAAAGAGATGAATTCTAAGTATTTCCCTACATTATCAGCATAAGATAAAGGGACATCTGATTATGTTAAATCCTCAAAGAGGATTTTTTTTAATGACAGTATAGTGAATTCTGTAGCTCAATTATGCTCTGTAAGAGCACGTAATTAAGGCCAAAGACTCAGCTGGATTCAACATTTCCATGGGTAATGAGAATATCTACAATTAGTCAGAAACAAAGAAACTTAGAATTTAGAATCCAGCATCAACATGAACCAGAAAGTGCCTTCTGAGAGACAAGAATAACCACAGGCAGGTTATTCTGTTGCTCCCTACTGCAGAAGTGTCTTCATCCTCAAAGGCCCCACTTTTACCATTACCCAAACAACCAGTTGCTTCATCTCACCCAGACAAATTCCAGGGGAAGTACCCAACCCCTGTCCCATGGGTCTGCAAGAGGAACACAGCATCCAGCCTGCAGTGCCCAGGAATGGCCCAGCTCCAAGTCCCTCACAGGTGCCACTACATTCCTGTGCATCCAGCACTCCTACCCATTGCTCTCCTGCTCCTGTGCATCCTTCCTATCCTGCCTCACTTACACATCTGAGCACCATTTGCTGCCATCCCAAGGGAACAGAGGTGTCTGGAAGCAAATAGCAAGCTCAGCCTACAGGAGGGCACAACTGCTGGTCTAGAAATGCTTCAGTTCTAAAAGGAACTTGGTAGAAAGGCAGGAGTCTGCAGGCAACACCACACACACTGAGCAGATGCCTGCTAAGGAGACATCAGAAGCTGGGATAAGGGCAGGAATCCTGGAACAGAACCTGTTTTACTGCAGGCAGTGAATATGACAATCACTGCTTAGATAGATATTAGGAAGATATTTTTTATTATTGGGGCAGTGAGGCCCTGGCACAGGCTGTCCAGAGAAGCTGTAACTGCCCAATTCCTACAACTATTCAGGACCAGGCTGGACAGGGCTTGGAGCAGCCTGGTAGAGTGGAAGGTGTTCCTGCCCATGGCAGGGTAATGAAACTGGATTATATTTAAGGTCCCTTCCAACCCAAACCATTCTATCATTCTAGCTGGCTGTCGGAATTTTGCAAGGGACCATGGTTAGTTCTGAAGGAGAACACTATCAGGTGCAGCCTCAGAAAAACTCCTGTAATTCCCAGCACAAAGCAAATCCAAATGGAGATCCAATCTTTAGCACAAGGGGAAGCACATTTGCTTCCAGGCAGAGAGGAGGGACAAACTTCTGGGTAAGCCTTAGAGTGGGAACCGGTGCTACTGTGTAAAACCACAATGACCACTGCTTCCCACCATGGCACAGAGAACCCACCCAGTCTCACCTTGATGACAAAGTCCCCGAGCTGCAGGTCACTCAGAATCTCATGCACAATCTTCAGGCACTCAGCATCAGGAATCATGGGGTCAAACTGCCCAGCAATGTCAAAGTCCTGGGGGCAGAGGAAAAGACAGTGAGCAATTCAGTACCACAGCATGGCTGCAGAAAAATAGCTTCAATACACAACTGGTAACAGCAGTTTGTATACAAAACCCAACAGAATTAGGATGTGAGGGAGAACTATCCCTTACAGATTCAATCCAGAAGGGACAGGATGTGGGTTAGGACCTCTACCATGGAAGGCAGCAGTGCTCTCATGTCCATTGCATTTCAAAGAGTTTGTACACTGTGACCTGCTCCCCTGACCCAGCAGTTGCTGTGTGACACTCTGAAACAGAGATCCTCAAAAAACAACAGAAAGGAGGAGCAGCAGTAAAGAAACAGAAAAAAGAAATCAGGAAGGGGAAGAAAAAACTGCTTCTCATTTGCTAAATTTACCATTATATTTACTAAATGCCAAATGTTTCGCCTTGATTCTTAGAGTGTTTTTTTTTAATACACATGCCAATCAAGTTAATGATTAGGGAAGGCAAGAGAAGCAAAACCAGAGTTTCAACTGCTAAGACAGAAAAAGGAATCGGGAACCCTGAGTGGTCCCCACCAGAACTAGCACGTAGAAGAACCAAAGCCCAACATCAAGATGCTTTAATAGGCTGGTCTCCCACAACTGGAAACAATATCAGTGTTCAGAGAGAAATAAAACACAGAAGCAACAAGACAGCCTTTGTTCAACTCCTGTTTAGGAATCTCCAATTTCATAGTCTTCAGTGAGATTTTAGGTACAAGAATAATTTTCATTATGTGTATATATTTCAACAGGGCTTCACCAAGCTCTCATAGTTAACCAAGTCACATAGTTAATTCCTGATCAGCTGAGTGCAAAAAGGGCTGATGCAATTCCTGGGAAAGTTGGGTGAGGAAGTACAGGAAGTGTACAGGAAGTCAGGAAAGTGACGATATCATCGTAAATGGCACAGATGAAATCTCACTGAAAAAAACCAGGGGCTGGTGAATTATATCAAGAAAAAGATGCAGGAAAAGGTGCTAGGCTGAGAAAAGAATGAAAACACCTCCAAGGAGAGAAGGTGAAAAAGGTGACAAAACTTGATTTACATGGTTTAAGGAGGGGAAGATTTCTCTAAACATTTCCCATATGTTTACCTGGGAAAGGGGAAGAATACAGACCAAGATATGACAGCTACTGTTTTAAGAGCTGAACTCTTTAAATGAGAGGAAGGAAACAATCAGATACAAGCAAGTTTAGCCTGAATATTAGAAGACCATTTCTAGCTATTCTAGGAGTGAAATCTTGCAGTAGGAGATGAGACAGGAGGAATTACCCCAAGTCATCTGGAAATAAGAATCACCAAGCCAAAGCTGGAAGGTATTCTCAGGGGTCGTATAATGAAGTAGGAATATTCTCAAACAACAACAACAAAAATTGTTTGCAATAAGAGTCCCTGGGGATTGTATCAGCAGAGCAGAGCAAAGCTGTTCCTTGGGGCTACTACAAGAAAGCCAGGAAGGAAATTACTTTGTTACTTGTTCTGTAATTTGGCCTCTGGGTTTTCCCTTCCTTTGAAGTTAAAATTGACTAAACATGGAAGGGAAGTAGTGTATGCTACTGCCTTGCCTGGTTTGTATGTCCTACTAACACACCCAGAGCTGAACTGCTGCCAGATTTGGGATCAGAAGGAAATTCTTCCCCACCACCCATCCAGCATGCACTGTGGGATGGAGCAAGGAGCTGCCCTCCCATACAGAGCAAAGGAGGTGACACCTGGGGGCTCTATGACAAAGTTCCACACCTTGCCAGCCCTGGGTCACAGCTGTCACGCCCACTCTCCAGTTGTTCTTCACATTCATAAAGACACACTAATGAGATGAGTGGATCCTTCAGAGCTTTCCACAGGCACAGAGAAGGGTAACACAGCTGTTATTTTGACAGTGCTATGTATCCATAGCCCCCAGCTGCCACCCCCAGCCTGTCCCAGCAGTGTCCTGCCCACAGCCAGACTCACACACTGGTAGAACTCGCGGTAGCGGCCCCTGGTCATGGCCGGGTTGTCCCTCCTGTACACCTTGGCAATGTGGTAGCGCTTGATGTTGGTGATCTTGTTCATGGCCAGGTAGCGAGCAAAGGGCACCTGAGACAGAGAGTTAAGGATGGCAACAAGAAGGGATGGCAACAAGAAGGGATCATCCCCCCAGTTATCAGTCACAGGCAGTGCTGGGTCCTCACTGTCTCCCTGGGGCAAAGAACTGCCAAGAGACAGCTGGACTTATCCCAGCTCCCCAGGGTCTCCACGCACGCTGCCTCCACGTGTCCCTTCAGGCTTCTTCCAGCAGTACGTTAGGCTGGATCTCAGTCTCATGTGGGCTGTATGCTGCAGCAGCCCAGCCTGGGAACCCATCCTGGAGAAAACCAGAGAGTACAGATCTTCTGTACTTCCACACACATGGGGCATGAAGCTGTGTCAGGGGAGGGTCAGGCTGGTTATCAGGAAAAGGTTCTTCCCCCAGAGGGTTGCTGGTCATGGGCACAGGCTCCCCAAGGAAGTGGTTGTGGCATCAGGCCTGACAGAGCTCAAGGAGCATTGGGAAAACCCTCTGGAGTGTCCTCTGCAGGGTCAGGAGCTGGACTCAAAGATCCTTGGGTTCACTTCCAACTCAGGATATCCCATGATTCTAAACATTCCTTCACTGAACAGAAGCAATGCAGAGTAAATAACTGAGCAAGGGTTCTGCACCCACTGAACCACACTGCCTGCTCATGCTCTTCTTGTCAGTTTGGGGTCCTCCCTCCCCCTCAGGACAGCACTGCCCCAAAAGGAGAACAGACAAGGCCCCTCAGCACCAACTGTGGCAGGATACTGTCAGGTCATAGCGCAGGGACAGCAGCTCTCCTCCCTGATCTTTTAGATCATAGATGAGCTTCGAGTCTTCACCATATTTCCCTGTCAGTGTCTCCTACAACAAAACAACACACGAACAAATAGCACCTTCAGTGACAAGGGATCAGCCCTAGAGCACAGAGAAAACAAAGAGAGAAATGGAGAATGCCTAGGAACAGAAGAAGGAAACTCAACCCTCAACTCTCTGAGCTGCAGGATCCTCACCAACTCATCCATCCTGCTGTGTCCTCACCCACCTTCAGCTCGAACACCGGCGTGTCAATGACTTCGGCTCCGTGGCGCTTGAAGCACGAGATGATGGCTTTGAAGGCTCTCTCACGGATGGCCATTTCCTTGGGGCCAAAATCCCGTGTGCCCTGGGATGAGGGAAGAAAAGGAGCAAAGGACACTTTGGGTTAGAGGCACAAAATGAGAAAAATGCCAGAAGCAATATGAAGATGCCATACTGCTAACAAAACCAGAGAGACCAGGTCCAGACACCAGATATTGGTAAACAGCACTAAAAATGTTGGAAAACATCAGGACACAGCTCAGAGTCTGCCAAGGCCTGCGGAGCAAAACTAAATCAGGAGTCTCACAGTACAGGAGACAAAACAGATCCAGCAGTCAAGAGTTCAGAGCCTGACAGTACAACCAGGACCTGCCCTCAGGTCTGATTCAGACCTATTAGCTAGATCCCTGCCCAACGAGCCACCCCAAAGGTGGAAGCAGAGGACAGACATGCTCTGAAACTGTGGAACGACCATCAGCTCTGCAATTTCCAAACACAGAGACAAATAATTGTTCAAAATGCAGTGCCTGTGAAATGTCTGTCTACAATTCACAGGGCCTTGCACCTTTTCCATTTCTTTGGTGTCAAAGATCATTGAATTATTTCAGTGACCACCTTTATGCTCTCAGTAATGCATAAATCATTGTTAATTAGCTAGACCTCCAATTTCCACTTTATAAAACCAGTTAGGCAGGAGGAAGCACCCCTACCCACAGATCATTCAGGTGGCCTTCAGCTGTCAATGACAAGCCTGAGATAGGCTGGAAACTCAACTGAGTTTCTCTGGCACTCAGCAGAGCTGCAAAATCTCCTTCTCCACACTTTTAAACAGTGAAATACTCTTCCACGTTCCAGGTATCACACTGCAATTACATTCAACAAAAGATATCATAAAGGAAATGGACAAAGGGATAGTTTTCAGACATTTAAATATTGGGAATAAATTCTTCCCTGTGAGGCTGCCCAGAGAAGCTGTGGCTGCCCCATCCCTGCCAGTGTCCAAGGCCAGGCTGGATGGGGCTCGGAGCAACCTGGGATAGTGGAAGGTGTCCCGGCCCATGGCAGGGGATGGAAAGAGATGAGCTTTAAGGTCCTTTCCACCCAAACCATTCCATGATTTCCTATGTCAGTGGCATTATGATAGCCTGGTTTGTTTGTGAACATATTCATAACTGTCTCCATGCCACAGCATGGAAGCAAGTGGTGTCTGATCAGCTGCCAAAGACGAAACATCCAGGTTACAAAGTATTTCAGCAAAAATTGCATAATGGACATGATTCTTAGGGGCTTGGAGACTGAAAAACTACTTGTAAATGAAGGGTCCACCCACAAGATGACACAGAAATTCCAGCAACTGGCCACACATGTTCAGCAGATAGGATTATTCAGCCCCTCTGACTAGGGACAGATATGAGCCCTCTCACACTGGGCAGCTACAATAATGCTTGATAAGAAGGGAATTTCCTGACCCCACCAGCAGTGGTTGGAACATCACAGAAGCACCCAGAAGCCCCTAAGGTGGTGGGTATCTGGGTTAAATGCTGTCAGAGGATGTTTTCATCCCTCTCCCCTGCGCTTTTAAAACAGAAAGTGGAAACAGAAATATGAACAAAGAGAGGTGTGGCCATGCTGGACTTTTGCCCACAGATGTGATGGGGGTGCTGGGTGTGCGTATGGGGGAATGAAATGCATACACAGGAGCACAGGAGTGCACTTTGGGGAGTTACCTTCGGGGTCTTGAGCACAAACTTGTGTTTCCCCTCATCTGCCCCCAGCTGTGCCTTCATCTCCAGCAGCTTTGTCACTTCCTTTGCAATCTGGGGATGGAGCAAGGAGGGAGCTGAGGATAAAACCACTCAGCAGGCTCAGCCCACTGCCTTCCCCAGTACCTTCAACCTCAGCATTCCCAGCGCACCTGGACTTCACAACCTCAACACACTCACTATTCCCAGTTTCTCAGCAACCAGAGGGCATTCCCTGCCTCTCTCCAGTACTTCCCCCTTCTCATGCAAGCACCCCTATTAACGAAAGCAAACACCCCCACTATTCCCTGACTCCCACGATCTCCATTACCCTCCACAGCTATCTCCACCACCATCGGCTCCTGCTCCATGCACCAGCAGTTTCCAGCATCCTCCTTCCAATCCTAACTCTCCCAAGCATCCTTCCCTTCAATCTAACACCGCTATCACCACCATGAGTCTCCTCTGCACCCTCAGCCCTTCCCGACACCCCGCTTCCCGACGGCCCCAGCCCAGTAACCTTTAAACCAGTACTCCCAGTTCTCCTCCCACCGCCCAGCTGCTCTCCCAGTGCAGCCCCGCTGCCCTCAGCTCCCTCAAGCCCCTCGTCCTCATCCCAACGCCGCCGGCGCCCCAGTTCTCATTCCCCGCCCGTCCCAGCGCGCCGCTCCCAGTCCTACTGCTGCTCCCACCGCACCCCATTCCAAGCAATACCGGAGCCCCGCACCTCGTCAGGATCGGCCTTGTCCTGCTTGAGCCGCCGCACGGTGTCCGCCTGGGCCCGCACAGCCGCCTCCTCCGCCATGGCGAGACCGCGCCCGCGCCGCGCATGCGCCACTCCCGCGCCGCCGCCGCGCACGCGCAGCGCAGTCACCGCGGGGAAGTAAAAGCCGGAGGTTGCGGTTTGGGTTTATTTTGGTGTTTATTGTTGGGGTTTTGTTTAATATATAAAAATACAGCCTCTCCAGGGGCGCCCCAGCCTGCGCAGCTGCTCCTGCCGCTCGTTGTGTCCTTCAGTGATGGGACACGTGCTTCCTCCGGGGCGGTCCCGCAGCTCCGCGCCCGCCTGCGGGTTGGGAGCGGCCCCCGCAGCCCGAACAGGGGCGGGGGTGCCCTTCCACTGCCCCACTCGCCCCACGTCCTGAGCTGGTAGGTGCCTCACACACCACGGATTCCCCCTCCCAAATCTGGAGTTCTGCCTGATTCTGTTGAGACGCACCCACATCCATCTGTGCCACCACCACCCAAAGTGATGGAAATGGCTGTACAGGTACAGAGACTGTAGGAACCCACAAACTCGACCTTCAGACATGCTAACCACAAGGTTAACCTGGTCACTGTACCGTCCACAGCTTTTAAATCCCTCTTACTCCTCTGTTCTCACTGCCTTAGCCGAGGCAATGAGCCCTATGCTGGTGGATGTTACCCAGACTGCAGCTGGTAGTGAATGGCTGAGGTGCTGAAGGATGGTTCCAGTTGTGCAGCAGTTCAGCCAAGCAGCTCCAGCCAGACCAGTCCTCAGGGCTCCAGCCTTCTCCTGATCTCATCAATAAGCTTTTCTCTGGGGATATCAACCTGCAAAGCAAACAGAGCAGCATTAGAGAAGAGCATTTTTAAGGACTAAGTGAGGATACCAATGCAGTGACTGGTTTTCTGGAGTCACACAATAGATTGGTGCTATGGCCTCCCAAAGGAACAATGAGGGAAAACCCAGAGCTCTTCAGTAATCTCGAGAGTTTGGAAACTGGTGTAAAAGGGCATTCTCACCTCCTGTCTTGTTGCAACATCTCGCAGCTTGACAACTCCGTCTGCCAGCTCCTGCTCTCCCACAATGGCAGCAAGGGGGATCCCTCTGTCCTCACAGTACTGCAGCTGCTTCAGCAATTTAGGATCCTTCTTGTACAGCATCTCTGCCTAGGAGAGAGTGGGAAGGGTGAATCACTAACCCAACTTTGCTCTGATGAATACTGCAGTAAAGCACGAATAGCAAACCATGCAGCGACTGCATCACTGCTCTGGGCTGTTCTTCTCTGCCTGCCTAGATCTAAAGGTTGGACTTGATGATCTTGGAGGCCTTTTTCAACCTGAATGACTCTGTGATCTCAGACAGGCCCGGATCTTGGGGAGACACACAACTAATGGAGTTAGTCTTGCTGTGCTACAGCTCCCTCCCTCACCTGGGACACTGCCAAGCCCAAGTCATTCCTTTACCTTGATCCCTGCATCCCACAGCTCAGAGATAAGCTTCAGTCTCGCAGCAAGCAGGTGTTTCTGTGGTGTAGCCACCAGCACTTGGGTCTCAGTCGTTCGAAGTTTCTCCCCAGAAGCCTGAAGGGACAGACATGAGACATCCATGGGGGTGACTCTGTGACAATCTGCAGCTCACAACACCTCACCTCATCTATCTCCAGACCTTAACTCAGTCAGTGACAACCTGGGCACCTTTAATGAGCCCCTCAGAGATTCTGCATTGTGTCACACTACTTAATTGTGTGCTGCTGTTCCTAGGGGACCCTGGCCAACCTCCCGGATGGGACCAGGACAGCTTTGCAATGTCTCCTTTGATTCTTCAGGTACAAACACTTTGCCTCAGCTTCACTTGCTAGGAATTACAGGCTTGGAACCAAACACAGAATGATGAATCTCCACAGAGGCTCTCCTGGGGTTTATTTTGAGTGAGTTCACAGCTGTTACCAAATTCATTGCTTCAGAATCCCCAGAACAGAAAACTTCAGAGGCAAGACACAAGAACAAAGTGACTGGGGCACAAAGCTCAGAGCCAGGCTCAAGGCTGTCTGTAACATTTCCTTGACATCTCCCAGGGAATGCTGCCCTCAGCTGCCCACACCTGCATCCTGATGGGCTGCAGAAAAGGACTCTGTCCTCCGTTCATCAATATTTAGGCATGGGAAGAGACACCCTCTCTCCCAAAATTATTTTCCATTGAGCACTGTGGAGCTGGAGATCGGTAATACACAATGTTTTGCTACCTAGAGCCTTCCCCAATGCACTGCCTGCATCACCTACTTTCAGTCTCTGTTCCAGGATGGAGAAGATCCGCTCGATGCCAATGCTGACCCCCACACAGGGCACCTTCCTGCCCTTGGGATCAAACATCCCCACCAGCCCGTCATAGCGGCCGCCTCCAGCCACGCTCCCGACGCTGACCGGCTCCTCCACATGCTCGTTGTCCTGCTGCAGCAGCACAGCCTCAAAGATCACCCCCGTGTAATAGTCCAGGCCCCGCGCCAGGCTCAGGTCGAAGGAGATCTGCAGGGCACAAGGGCGGCCCCGTCACCGGCTGCTCGGGGGCCCACGAGGGCAGCACCCCCTGCTGCCCCCACAGCTCCTCACCTTCCCTGTGATGCCAAACAGGGTCAGGTACTCAAACAGCAGCTTCATGTCCCCCAGCCCTTCCTTGGCCAGCTTGTTCTGGGATAGCTTTGGGTCCTGGAGAAGCCGCTCGATCAAGTCCAGCCCACCTGTGGGGACCAGCCATGCCTCAGGTGTGCCAGGGCAGCAGCACCTGGGCCCTGGCCAGCAGGGTGTATGCCCTGCACCTTCCATCCCCAGCCCACAAGGCCAAGGTGGTGCTCACCATGGAGCTGGACATACTCCCCAATGCGATCTGCAGCCTCGGGAGAGAGCCCCTTCTCTCCCACCATCTCACTCCTCACTTCTTCCCATGGCATCTGTAGGGGAGAGAAGGGCATCAATTGCTGCAGGATGTTCTCCTCACTTGCTGCCTCCATCAGCGCAGATGTGTACAACCTGTGTGGAGAAATGGTCAATCTCACTAATCATGCCTCTCTCACAGGAATTTTTAACAAATCACCAGGCTTTATTCTTAACCAGGCCCTAGACCTCCTCAAATCCTTTGCAGACTCTATCTTAGCTGCTGTGAAACTCTTCACAGCAAGACTGCCCAGCCTAAGACATCCATCGCAAGACCAGAACTGTCTCCCCATGAGCCCATTGCTGACCTTGTCCAGCTTGTCCACAGTGGAGCAGGCAGGTATGAACTTGCTCTCTGGAACACCACAGATAGCAAACACACCATTCAAAATCCGACGGTCGTTGACCTGGGGGAGGCAGAGGCACATTGACCTTGGGGGCACCCCCCGATGTCATTCATTTTTTCCTAGTGTGTGGGAAGCTGCAGTTATTGCCAACCCCTTGTGCCTTTTCCCAGCAGTCAAATTCCATGGGAAGAGGAGGTGTAGAGGTGTTAAAACCATCCTGTGACTCTATGGATCTAGTCAGCTGCTGGAATTCTGCAGAAGACTGTGGTTAGAGAACACAGTCTGGAGAGAACTCTGCTGACTGCAGCCTCAGTATTCCCAGCTCAAGGCATGTCCAAGCTGAAGCCCACCCTTTGCATATATGCCATGAGGAGGCAGAGAGGTGGGATGAACTTCTGGGTCAGGCCTTACAGCGGGCAGAGCTACTGCTGTGTAAAACTACAGAGCAATGACCTTCTTTCCATGTGGCAGAGAGAACTCACCCAGACTCACCTTGATGACAAAGTCCCCGAGCTGCAGGTCACTCAGGATCTCATGGACAATCTTCAGGCATTCAGCGTCAGGAATCATCGGGTCAAACTGCCCAGCGATGTCAAAGTCCTGGGGGCAGAAGAAGTGATGGGAGCTCCTGGCAGAGCCAAGAGGCCTTAGCCAGGCACAC
This sequence comes from Muscicapa striata striata, assembly GCA_030060385.1. Classification (NCBI taxonomy): domain Eukaryota; kingdom Metazoa; phylum Chordata; class Aves; order Passeriformes; family Muscicapidae; genus Muscicapa; species Muscicapa striata. Next base: position 3,792,318 of record JAREIS010000050.1, on the reverse strand, counting down.
CCTGCTGCTCTGCAGCAGCTGGAGGCCCTCCAGCTGAGAAGACCCTCCTGGCATCGAGGCCTTGGTGGCAGCACCGGCCACCACAACACTCACGCACTGGTAGAACTCGCGGTAGCGGCCCCGCGTTGTGGCAGGGTTGTCTCTCCTGTACACCTTGGCAACGTGGTAGCGCTTCATGTTGGTGATCTTGTTCATGGCCAGGTAGCGAGCAAAGGGCACCTGGGCCCGAGGAGTTAAGGATGGGAACATGGAGATCCCCAGCACTGTAGAAGCTGAACCTCAAAGCCTCCCATTGCCCATTCCCTTTGCCAGTCGCTTCCCAATTTTTGTCACAATCACAGGGAGACTCTTGGGGTGTCCTGTGCAGGGTCATGAGCTGGACATTGATGATTCTTGTGGATCCCTTCCAACTTGTGATTTCTATAACTATGACCTCTGGGGAGATTATCCCCCAGATTGAGGATGAGTAAAATGAACCACCTGAGCTTCTTCAATGCTGGGACAGCTCCATTTCTTCCTCCAGACCCACAGTATGACAACATCACACACACAAGGACCCTCTCTCATCATTCCAGCCTCTCACAGTGTGATCAGTGGGAATTCAATGCATGGCACAGCTATATGGACATTGAAGGAAAGAGATTTTGTTGAGATGTGGAGGTTGAGAAGGCCTGGGATGGACAACTGCAGCAAACACCTTTCCAGATGGGCAGAGGTAGGGACTGTAACTGGGAGGAGATAAAACCAGTACAGTGGAGCATACTGGTGCATGTCCACAGCAGGAAGGGACTTCTGTGGGCCCTGGCCTGGCTAGGGGATGGTGTGGAGTCATGACAAGGACAGCCAGACCAGCTGGGATGGACAAAGGGGCTGCCATCACCCCAATGGGACCCGAAGGCAGGCCAAATTAAGAGCGATCCCTCAAGGCAGAGGTGGCCACTACCTTGGTGTGCCACCATCCCCTTGGGAGCACAGGATACAGTGAGGTCATAGCGCAGGGCCAGCAGCTCTCCTCCTTGGTCCTGCAGCTCGTAGATGAGCTTCGAGCCCTCCCCATACTTCCCCACCAGCATCTCCTGCAAAAGGGCAAAGGGGCTGGTGACTGGGGTGGCTCTGGGGTGAAGGGTCCCCCGAGATGGGGCGCAGAGCTCGGTCCCCACAAACCGGGCATTACACATATACCCCCTCCAGCCCCCTCGGACCTGAGTCCACCTTTCCTCTCCCCCCAAAAAGACAACCAAGAGAGAATGTCCAGCTGCCCTCCCCACCTGGCCATGCCCCACACAGAGGGAGCTCCCAAAACCTGTCCTGGTGCCCCGGGGGAAGGGGGCACTGCCCAGTCCCACAGGAGGGAGCAGAGGGGGCCCAGAGCCCCCGGGGCGCGTCCCCTCCCCACAGCACGGGGGAACAGAGCTCCCGCCGCGCCTCACCCGCAGCTCCAGCACGGGGGTGTCGATGGCGGCCGCCCCGTGCCGCTTGAAGCAGGACACCACGGCGCTCAGGAGCCGGTCACGGAGCGCCGCCTGCGCCGGTGCGTGGTCACGGGTGCCCTGTCCGGGACAGAGAGCGGCCATCAGAGGCAAGAGGCGGGGAAACACCCGGTACCTACTCCCCGCCCTTACCTTGGGCGTCTTCAGCACCGGCACCCGCTCGCCGCCCGCCGCCGCCCGCACCTGCCGGGACAAGGGGCCGCGGTCACCGGCCGGCAGCCAGGACCGGGCGAAGCTGCCGCGGCTCCCAGCGAGGCACGACGGCCCCAGGCGGGGCCCCGCCGGTAGGCATCGGGCGGCGGCGGCAGCGGAGGTGCGAGGCGCAGCATGGCCGGCACCGGGACACCGCGAGCGCGAGCACGTGACCGCGGCGGGACACGTGACTGCGCGGAAGGCCGCGCTTTACGGCGCCGCACGACAGTTCCCGGTGCTGTGCCCTCAGCTCGCCATGGCGTCGGGCAGTGGGGTAGGTGCCGCCGCCGGGGCTGCCCTCGGGGCCGGGGCTGCCCTCGGAGCGTGACTTCGGCCGCCCCTGCTGCTCGTACCGGCCTCGGCAGGGCCGGGGGCAGGGCCCCACCGCGCCGCGCTCGGGGCCGCTGCCAGGCCGCGGGATGAGAGATGTGGCGGGGCAGGGGGTGCCGCAGTGGGTGGGTGGGTGGGTGTGGGGTGGGAGGGGGCTCATCGCTGCTCTTTACACTTTTTCGTATGGGCGGTGGGAGGTTGGGGTTCTCCTGAGACGCCCCGATACTTTCAGGGCTGGAAGTTGGGTGGCCCCACCGCGATCCCGCCCGCCGGCGAAGTCGTGGAGTCACCGTCCCTGGAGGTGTTTAAGATACGACAGAACGTGGCACCCAGTGCCCTGGTCTAGTTCACATGGTGGTGTTGGGTCTCAGGTTGGACTCAGTGATCTCAGAGGACTTCTCCAGTCGCAATGGTTCTGTGATCCTCCCATCCTAGGGCCAGAGCTCCGCCTGTCCCAGCCGGGGAGCAGGAGGAGATTGAACTGCCTTAGACTCCGGGGTGGAGGTTCCCACCCACCTGCAGCACCCCGGGAGGGACCCCGCCCATCGGCAGGGGCTGGGCGCTGGCTCTTGCAGGTGGCTCCAAAGGGTTGTTTTTTTTCCTGTCCCGATAGAGAAACATCTCTGGAACTCCGTGACAGGAGGGTGCAGCCAGCTGTGTGTTGGGCTCTGCTCTCAGGCAACCAGCGACAGGATGAGAGGAAACAGCCTCAAATGTTGCAGTAGGGGAGGTTTAGGATGGAAATCAGGAGGGATTTTTATCCAGAAGGGGCTGTTCAGCATTGGAAGGGACTGTCCAGGGAGCTGGTGGTCACCATCCCTGGGGGTGTTCAAGGTCTGACTGGATGTGTCTCTCAGTGCTCTGGATTGGGTGACAAGGTGGGGATCTGTCACAGCTTGGATTTGATGATTTTGGAGGTTTTTCCAACCTCAGTGATTCTGTGAGTATTAAAATGGGATGGGTAAGGTAGATGCTGCAGGTGTAGCCTGACTGGAGAGCCAGGCTGTTTGAGCACCTCCGGTGACATCCCAAAGCTGTCAGCAGCACAGGGGCTGTGTTTTTGAGGGTATTTGGCTTGTTTTTCCTTCCTTGAAGTCACTTACTGAGAGGTGAGGCACTGGCACTACCCAGAGAAGCTGTGGCTGCCATTGAAATGTTCAAGGCAAGGTTGGATGGGGCTTGGAGCAACCTGGGATAGTGAAGGGTGTCCCTGCCCATGGCAGGAGGGTGGGACTGGCTGATCTTCAAGGTTCCTTCCAATCCAAACCATTCCAGGATTTATTCCATTAAGTGGGGGAGGTCAGGAGCAGGATGTCAGCCTGTGGCTTATTGTCAGCTGAGGCTGCTGGATTGAGCCTGTGTTGTTTAACAGGTTTTGGTGCTGATACTGGGCACATGTGGTGTCCATCTCCAGAGGGAACAGGAGATTGTGGGGCACTTCTGGTTATTAATATTTGCTATTAATTTTGATTTATTAATTTTATCACCTAAAACAGCTCTGAGATAAAGATTTTGGGGGCTTGCAGCTTCCTTGCCTCCACCAGAGCGATTCAGAAACATCCCTTCAAATATTGTCCAACCAAGATCTTGTCACACAGTTTAGTTTAATTTCTTTCCCCACGCCTGCATGAGGCAGATTGGTAGAAGAGCTGCAAAAGACTCTTTTCCTTTTATTGCAACAGGAGAGAGAAGCAGCTAATAAACCTCCCCCTCTGCAGGCTCCCACCAGCTACAATTTGTGATAATGCCTGGCATGCAGGAGAGTCTGAAAAATACCCCCAAACGTTAATTTACACTCAGTGATATTTTCTTTTCTTTTGCTCAGGGTGGTTAATAAAACCTGTTACGACATCCTTAAAGTGCTTAAGAAGCTCTGGGAATAAATGAGAATTTTTCTACGCCTCCCCAAGGCATTTTCATCCCTATCAGTAGTTGTTCGTTCCATTTGAAGGATTGCCAGAGGAGAGAACTTTAAATGGCTGTGCTGCTGCTGTAGCTCCAAATGGGATTTGTGTCCTTTGGATTGTGATTGGATTCTTGATTTGGCTGAACGGAGAAGGCGGTGGGGTGGGAGTGGGGGGGCTCCTTCTCCCCCAGAGGTGTTTTTAAATACATCTTGTCCTTTCTTTAATGTGAAACTGAGAGGCTCTCCCTGCCATGCTGAGGGAAATGCAGCTCTATCCAGAGGAGGGTTATCTGCTCAGGAAATTCAGGAGGTGGATGAGTGAAACCGTGACTGATCCCAGGTATAGGGGCCTGAGCTGCAGATGGGGCAAATGCTGGGAAGAGCTTGAGCTCAGAGTGGATGTGAGTGGAATAGGAATTCTTGTCTGATCACTTTTGCCCTCAGCATTGGGAAAAGTATTCTTTGTATTCTTCAATGCCAGCTTCATCTGAATTCAGCCTATCTCATGCACATGCTGTGTCCAGCTCCAGGACCCCAGCATAAGACATGGACCTGTTGGAGTGAGCCCAGAGGAGGCCATGGATATGCTCCAAGGGCTGCTGCCCCTCTGCTGTGGAGACAGAGGGCTGGGGCTGTTCAGCCTGGGGAAGACTGAACACCAATCTCTGTCCAGAGAGATCTTGGAGCACCTTCCAGTGCCTAAAGGGGCTCTAAGAGAGCTGTAGAAGGACTTTGAACAAGGGCATGGAGTGACAGGACAAGGGGGAATGGCTTCCCACTGCCAGAGGGCAGCATTAGGTTGAGTACTAGGAAGAAATTCTTCCCTGTGAGGGTGATGAGACCCTGGCACAGGTTGCACAGAGAAGCTGTGATTGCCCCATCCCTGAAAGTGTTCAAGGCCAGATAGGACAGGGTTTGGAGCAACCTGGGATTGTAGAAGGTGTCCCTGCCCTTGGTAGGGGATGTGGAACAAGGTGATCTTTAGGGTCCCTTCAACCCAAACCATTCAAGGATTCTATTAAAGTATCCTGTCACTGCCAGATAGTTCTGTGGAGCTCCCAGAAGGCCAGCATGCCTTGGAGGTGTTTCTGCCCTTCCCTATGTGAAACTGCAGGAGCAGAACAGCAAAACCTTTGGATTTTGTACAAGTGTTTCCCTGGTACCTCCAAGCACTGCCTTGACAGACAGGGTTTCACTGGTTTGCTTGTGCATGTGCTCATTTGGAAATCCCACACTGGTGCCTGTGATTTCATGGCTAGCTTGGCACTTTGATGGCTGCAACATATAGACACTGCTGAGAGCAGACAGGCACAGCCTTCCCTGCTCCTGCAGTGTAATCAAACTCTCTGTAGCTTGGGCTGTGTTTTGCAGCTTCCTTGTCTGACATTGCAGTTTGGATTCTTTTGATTTCTGGAAGAAGGAGGTGTAATCCTCCTGCTGTGTTTGTCAGGGGGCATTTCCCAGGTCTGAGATCCATCAGTTTCAATCCCGTTTGAGTCTGATTTTCAAGGCAAAAGCCTGGATGATCATCTCAGGAGCTGTTAAGATCAACTAATTTCTTCTTTTAGTGCTCTGAAATTATTCTAGTAGTAGCTAGAGGCATACTGAGAGTGATTATCTTAAACCACATTCCTAATTCCTGGATGGAAAACAGAGGACAGAGGGATATAATATAATTCTCCTAATTTGCTGCACTGGCCTCCCTGGCCAAGTGATTCCTCCTCTTTCCCCCCTCAGAGATGATCAGACTGTATAATAAATGTTCATGAGCTTTATTTCCCTCCCAGACCAAGAACCTGGACTTCCGCCGGAAGTGGGACAAGGATGAATATGAGAAACTCGCAGAGAAGCGGCTCACAGAGGAGAGAGAAAAGAAAGATGGTGAGTAGTGTACTGGCTCCAGGCAAGCTGTGCTGGATTTGCGGTGAGGCTCCTAAACCCCTGGAGTTTGGGAGGGAGAGAGCAGTGAGAAGTTGAATCCCAAAGGGAAAGAGCTGGCTTGCTCCTACCCTTTCTCCTTCGTTTGCCACTGACTATAATTTTTTGACAAAAGAAATCACTGAGAACCTTTCCAGGAGCTGACTCTTCTTTGGGGAAGGAGGGGAACAGTTGCTGGAAACAAGATCTCAGAATATGACTCAAGTCAGAGATGTACCTGGTTCTAATAGGAACCAGGAAACAGTGAGGAGGAGATTATATCCTTTACTGATTTAAAAACAAAGGTGCATTTTCTGCATGGATCAGGTAATCCCATATGCCTAGCAGGTCCCTCTGTTCCAAGGGGAACATGAAATCCAGCATGTCAGGCTTAACCTTTTGTTTATGTTTTAGGCAAACCAGCTCAGCCCGTCAAAAGGGAACTTCTGCGGCACCGAGACTACAAAGTGGACCTGGAATCCAAGCTGGGCAAAACCATTGTCATCACCAAAACTACCCCTCAGTCAGAGATGGGAGGGTAGGTTGTGGTCTTTTTGAAGTCTCCGAGTCATGGGAAGACTGGGAAGCTGTGACACAGCAGGAATCCCTCACAGGGGACCAGGAGCTGCTATCCTGTGTTTGAAGCCTGAGAGGGTGGGGCTGCGTTTTTCTACACCTAAACTGTGTCTCCTGGGGTAATATTTGGAAGAGACCCAGCAGGCTGAGACCCTTTGGACGTTATTCCTTGGTATCAGTGTTGTCCACCTGTAGGACCAGCAGAGGCAGATCTCTGCTGCCTGCTTGGGTATCTTTAACCAGGCCTGCTTGCACTGAGACCAGGACTGCTGCTAATTTGGTATCTGTGCACTAGGAATTGGAGAAACATCCAGATAGCTGTTCTTAGGAACAGTGTTTGGCCACTGTTGGTGTGAATTGTGTTCTACCATAGCATGAAAAGGTTCTGAGCTCACCCTAAGCCATCAAAAGCATGAAAAGAATATGTTGAGTTGGTGTCACCTCAGGAGTGAACCTGTTAGTATCTCCCTGGGCAGTAGTGCCAGGGAGATGTGCAGCCCTGACCAGCATCCAGGGATGGCAGTTCAGCCCCTGGCTAGACTTTTGCAGCAGCCCTTGAAGTGGGCAGAAAGCAGAGCTGTGCTCATCAGAGTTGGGGTGATTGGGATGGTAGCATTACCTTGCAGCCAGGTGAGAGGCTGGGGAGTGGAAACCTGGGCTGCTGGCCAGCCTTGCCTTGAGGGAGGACAGGCTGTGTCACAAAGTCCATCCCACCCGGAGGGGTGTCACTGGAAGGGGGAGGTACTGTGGCTGGTATCTTGCAGAGTAGCTCAGAATTTAGTTTCTGTCATGTCAGATGATAGAAAGAGTGTTGGTACAGGGGTCAGTACCTCCATGGCAGCCCTGTCCTTTGGGTGTGCCCTTCCCTTGCTCTTCCCTGGGGCCCTCTTGTCTTGAAGAAGTGTCCTGCATCCCCAGTGACATGCAGACTGTCTCAAATAGCTGCTCTGTGGGTTAAGCTTTGTGCCGTGCATTGGGGTTCATTTTTTCTGTCCCTCCTGACAGGTATTACTGTAACGTATGCGACTGTGTGGTGAAAGATTCCATCAATTTCTTGGATCACATCAACGGCAAAAAACGTAAGGACCATTTCTTTGCCTTATTGGAGAGTTGGTTGGGTTGGGAGGGTTGGTTGGGAGGGACTGTTCCTTTTGTGCATCACCCATGCCTGAGACCTGAACACTTGCCCATGGATCAGGAAGCTTAGGAGATCAGGATGTAGAAGCTCATAATGAGAGCTGTGGAGGTGCTGCCCCTGTCTCCTGACACCTTCCAGAGTGCTGGACCACTTTCATGGAATAAGCCCAGCAGAAGCAGTGATTGGTGTATTCTGGTTGGTGGACATATTTTCCTCATCCATCATGTCAATGCTGTGAGAAACCCAGGGTCAGAAAATTCTAAAATAGTTTGGGTCGGAAGGGGCCTTCAGAGGTCATCTAGTCCACCCCCCCAAATCATGATGTCTCCTTTGTAAATCTGGAAAGAGGCTTTTTAGAGCACCGAAACTGTAAAAAAGTACTTAGATAAATAAAAGGTCTGGGACTGGCCCATTTTTGGATCAGAAACTTCTCTTTGTAGAAGTTGAGTATAAAGCTCAGAACTGGTGGTGCCAGAGCTCCAGAGTATGGATCAGGACTATACCCTCATTTATCTGACTGTGGATATTGCTTCTCCTTGTTCAGAGAGTGGGGAATGTAGACAAAGTAAAGGAGCAGCAGGACAGACTGACAGACTTTGCATGTTGTTCTTGCTCATGAAGGTGCTTTTGGCTCCTTGTGGAAATCAGAAAATCATCTCTTTACAAAAAGGCAGGGATGTGTGTGCTCTGGACCTGCACATGGGGCTGTTTGAGAACAGGAGGTTCAGAAGAAACCTGAGGACTAGTTTTCTGTAACTGAGAAACACAGTGTTTAAAAAACCTGTGCTTTTATGTGAATGGGAGGAAGGTGCTGTGCTTTGTTTGACATGTTGGGAGATGAGCAAGAAGTTCATATGAGAGAATCTGGAATCAAAAATCCTGGCATGGCTGTGTGGATGAGCATGAGTTGTAGGGTTGAGCTGCGATTGGAATTTGGCTGGTTGCACAGTACCTTAGTATGAGTATGTCTGGGAACTTTTAAACCAGTCAGTAAGTCTGGTGCATACCTGCTTGTTCTAGGCAGCCTTTTCACTAATTCCTGGTGTCTAGTTTAAGTTTCCAAGTACTGCTGCATTCCTGGGACAAACCTGTGGAGGGCTGCTGGAGTGAACAGGCTGTTTGGATCCACTCAGGAATGTGGGTTGGAGGCATTTCTGGGGGTGGCCTCATCAGCATAGGCTTACCCACAAGTGAAAAACTGTGATTCTGCTCTGAAGAGCCACTGAATCAGGGGCCTGACTTTATATTCTCTGCTTTAGCTAGGAATGTCCTGTGTAATCAGGATCTCTGAGTGCAACTTGTGTCTTGTGTAGCATTGCCCACAGCTGAGAGATGCCAGCCTGTCAGTTTTATTCTGGCTCCTTTTTCAACACTCCAACTCTTTTTATTCCACTGGTCCAAGATTAAATTTCCTGAAGCGTCAGAGCACCAACATGACAAGGCGTATCCAAATAAGGAACTTTTAAAGAATAGTCTGTGGTCTTGCTACAAGTAGTGTTTGGCTTGTTATGGCCACTGCTTGTGTGGGTTATGGAATCTGTTGCTGCATAAAGGGTTACGGTGCGGCGAGAGAAAAACAGCAACAAGGCAGCTCCCTTGCTTGGTGCAGGAAAGCAAGAAAGAGCAGTTTATTGAAGAAAGTTATTGCTTTTTATAATACAGTTCGTGCAAAACAAAATACAGACAATTCATTGGGCAGAGAAAGAGACACCTCTTGTCCCAGACTTTCTCACGGATCCAGCAGGTGTTTATCTATTCTTTCTCTCGTGTTTACAGTAGAGACAGAGGCCCTAGCCTGGGAAAGGTCCCAGCTAGGCCTGAGGAAGTTTCACGGCCTGAGAAAAAGACTCAGAGCCTGTGAGAAAGGCCTGGCTGAAATCTGCCTAGGCCTGCAGCAGTGTCCACAGGAATCCCCCTAAAGCCCACCTCCCCAACCTAAGAAATTCTTAGTCTGGCCCTGGAACATGCTTTGAGGGGGGTGACAGGCAGGAAGGTGGTGCTGTGCTGTTTGAATTGGGATCAGAGAGGGAGACTTTGTGCAGAACCCTGAAGTGTTGCTGAACACTGCTGATTCCACTTGTGTCCTCCAGACCAGAGGAATCTGGGCATGTCCATGCGGGTGGAGCGCTCCACACTGGACCAGGTGAAGAAACGCTTTGAGGTGAACAAGAAGAAGATGGAGGAGAAGCAGAAGGATTATGACTTTGAGGAGAGGATGAAGGAACTCCGTGAGGAGGTGAGTCTGGGCAACAACTGAGGAAGCAAAGCTCTCCAGAAATGTGTTTTGGGAGGAAGTCAACCCTGATTCCTACTCTTGCTCCTCAGAAACGTTGTTCTTGGTAGCATGAGCTTCTGATCTGCTCCTATGAGTGGTGTTTGTTTTTCTGCTTTTGAAAAGTTTGTGTTGCTGCCCCTGGAAACCCTTTTCCCCTCTTTCTGTGTGAGAATAACTTTTGATGGTTCAGATTTCCACTGAGAACAGCACAAGTCCATTTTTTGTCCCCCACTAGTTGCCTTGGAACTTGTGTGCTCCAGTAGCAGATCTGTGTCTTCATCCATTATCTTCCACAGCTCTTAGGATTGCTGTAATCTCCTTCCACAGGGCACTTGCTTCTTCTGTGTGGCCTCCCCAAGTGTAGAAGGGCTTTGTGAACAGTGTGCTGTTGTGCAAGATATGCGAGGAGGTGATAAAGGACAGCAAATTTCTCTCAAACTGGGGCTTAGGTGTTCATAAACATGAAAATCAATTATTTGAAGACCCAACAAAGTTCTGACAGCTGAGAAGCTTCTATGGGTGCTTATCCTCTATAAGCAGCCATATAACCCAAGGTTACAAATCACTGCCTGTTTGAGTGTCTCTGCCCAAGACCTGAGCTTTGCTTCACCACAGGGGAGCTCTTTGGGCTGCTCACAGAGCAGCCCCATACTCTGCTCTCGGGCAGGCTGTGGTGCTGCTGAGCTCCATCTGGTCAGGGAATAGGAGGAGCTGCCCCAGCAGCAAAGGGAGTGCTGTGGGTTGAAAAGCTGCTGCCAGTCAATGGATGGCAAGAGAGAAATCAGCACCAACTCCTGGTTGTAGCTTTCTCCAGGGCAGGGCTGTGTTCAGGACTACAGTGGACAGTGATGAGAATGGTGGGAGCAGTTGCTAAGTTGGGAGCTGAAGCCATGCTTTGGTGTCACCCAGTACAAACCTGGCTCTGTTCCAGGGCTCATGATCCTCACAGAGCAAAACACTTTGATTAGAGCAGCGCAAACTCTTTGATGCCAAAACCCCCCTCAAAGCTGCTCAGAGCTTCTGCTTCTATTGCAGTGAGCAGCTGTCATTCTGCCAGGCTGAGAGCCAGCAGGCATCACAGTCACTGGCACGAAGCATCAGACAAGGGAATGGCCTCCTGCTTTCAAACCAGCTCCTTCTTGTCTCAGCCTTGATTCTAGGCAAAACTTGTGATGTTTGCTCAGAAAAGAGAGTTTGATAACACTTCATTTTGTCTATTTGTGTGTGTGGCTCTGCTCTTGGCCTGGGAAATGGAGTGGTCTGGGTTCACAGGTGAACTTCCTCCTTGAAGACTGCAGGCCAGGATTTCTGCTGTTTGCTTATTTCCTCAGGCACAGCTTGGCTGCTTTGGGCAGGATTGGTGTTAATTGTGCAGTACCTGGTGTCTCAAAACTTCCTTCAGCTCAGGAGGTGCAAATTATTTTGCTGTTGTGTCCCTTGCTGCAGGAGGAGAAGGCCAAAGCCTACAAGAAGGAGAAGCAGAGAGAGAAGAAGAGGCGGGCAGAGGAAGATTTGACCTTTGAAGAGGATGATGAAATGGCAGCTGTGATGGGTTTCTCTGGTTTTGGCTCAACCAAAAAGAGCCACTGAGCAGCTCTGGACTCTCCTCTTTCTCTAAACAGCTTGTTTTTACCCAGGGAACTCTGGATAACTCTTCAAAGACTTGACTGAGGACTTGTATGTAAATCTCCCAGTAGAAGTTGGCTGGAAGAGTTGAAAAGCGATTCCATGCTCTACCTGTGCTGCAGATCAAGCTCTGCCTCTCATTAGCTTCCCTTCTCCTTGTGTGTCCTAGATCTGGCTGCTCAGCTGCTCTGTGGCCGTGTGTGTGCAGGGAAGTGCTCTGTTGGGTACATTTTTTTGTCAGTAAAGTGCACATTCTGCACAGGTGGCCTGGTTCAGGATTAATCTAGTTGTCAACCAGGCCTTACTTGTCACCCAAGCTGTGTTTGAGATGCTGGGAGGGATTCAGTTGTTTTTAGGCTCATAATGAAGGAAATGTGCCACAGCAAGCAGTGTGAGAGGTGCATCTTTATGGCTTGTGCTGAGCAGAGCTGGTGGCTGCATGGAGTCTGGGTTTCTGAAACTTTTCTGTCTGTTTTATCTGCAAGGGAGGCTTCCTTCCTTTTCTCTGTGTTTTATCCCGTAATTTCAGTATCATTAAGGGAGGGGAGAAATTCCTCCCCATAACTGGTCTAGGATAGAGCCAATGAAAGAAAGGTGTGTACAATTTGCCAGAAATAAATGGAACGTTCTAATGGGCCCTTTGGTGGGGGTTTGATGCCTTCTTTATTTTAAGAGCTTCTATTTCCCACCGAGAAGAGCTGCTGGTGTCTCCCAGCAGCAGAGAGTTGGGGTGGCCTTCTGGGGACCCAGTGGTGGCAGAGGTGGGGTGTGTGCCCTCTTCTCCTGGCTCAGCTTCCAGCTGCCCTAGACAGGCCATTGCCATCATTCTTGGCTTTTTAAAGTAATTCTGGAGATGGGTGTAAGAATATGGAAGGGGAAGGGAGTTCAGGGCTGGGGACCTTCATTCCCATCAGGCAATCCAAGACAGGCTGGGCTGCGTTCCAGGTTTTACCAGCCTTAGTATATTAAGGGCCATTTGTTTCCTGTCTACTGGCTGTCAGTGTCTTTTCACCTCTGCCTTCCCCTAAATCCCCTTCATTTCTGCTTTTATTTACCTCAGTCAAACCTTGTGTGACTCATTTCCGTCTGCAGTTAGGATTTATATTTTGCATGGCTGGGTTTTCGTAGCTCTGTCTCACTCTCCTCTCTCTTTTTATGTATATTGATGAAATCCTTGTGCTTGCCCTTCTCCGTGCTCGTATGAAATTTCCAGCCTGGGGAAGGCTGCAGTGTTTAGCCTGCTCTTTCTAATACATCTAGAACAAATCCTGTAATGTTGTGCTGCTGTTTTAATTCCTTAATCTTAGCCTGCTGACAGCTTCATTGCCTCAGGTCTTTCCGCTTCAATTCAGATTATAATCCCCGTTGAAGATGCTATTGAAATGATATATAGCCAGTCAGATACAGCTGTCCTTGGAGGTTTGACCCTTTTAACTTGGCAATCCTTTGACTTTGGCTCTCTGAGCACACGGGCTGGGAGGGCAACTTTCATTCCAGCCACGTTCCTAGCGCTGTTCAGGCTGCAGCACGTGGCTCCGGCTGAATGGGAGAGCGGAGACGCTCGCGCCTTTGTGCCCTCCGGGATGCGAAAGGGATGCTGCCGTGGTTTCATACACATTAAAAGTTTAGGATGTTTCAGAGAAGATTTAGCAGCAGCCATTTTATTCCAGCCACCAGCTTTGCAGACACCCAGCCCCTCAATGCAGCTGTTCAGTTGGTGCTGCTGAGAAGGGGGCAGAGGCTGCCCCACACCCCCCATCTTTTCCAGCTTGTGACCTTAGAGCCGGTGACTGCTGTCTTGGTTTTCCCACGGTGTATCCTGATCTTCTTGTCCATCCTGGCACACCCAAGGGGCGAGGTGTTAAATGAGCAGCCTCACAGAAACCTTCCTGTGGTGGTCGTGAGGTTTGCACAGCCTCCTGCTCCTGGGCCTGCCTGTCCCTGCAAGACAGGGAGGAAATCCCTCCACAGTGCAGTGCTTTCAATAATGAGATTCCTCTTTGGTGTAAAGCCTGTCATCCCCAAGCCCATCCCGAGGCCACTTGCGCCCTGGGGGCCAAAGCCCCAGCCCCAGCTCCCCATGCTGGGGCTGCTGGCGCCGGGGGGGCGCAGCTCTTTGTCTCGGCAGCTTGCTGGGAGCAGTGGTGTGTGCAGCAGCAGATACAAGCTCCTGCTGGATTCCCAGCAGCGGGAGCTGCCTCTAGCCAAGGATGAAAAGCTGGTTTCATGGGAGGAAATAATATTTAGAGAAGAGACAGATAACATTCCCTGTACCAGCCATGTTAACCCTTTACTCCCACCACGGCTTAGCGAGGTGTTAACCCTTGGCTCTCAGCCCCCAGTGCTGGAGCAGTGGTTCTCCATGACTCCTTGTTAGCATTTGCTATCTCCATGTTGTATTTAAGGTGCTGAATGTACCCATATGGGTCAGGACTTGGGGTTTTACTTGGAGAGGGAGAAGACCCAGCTCTGCAGCTCCCCTTCTCACCAGTGAACAAGGCAGGGGTGCTCTATCCCTACTGGTTCTCATTAACTCTTGCACAAGTTAAAACTGGGATCTGGTGGAGTAAGGAGAGACATTTTGCATGGTTTGCTCATCAAGGCTGGGATGTTCCTGCCTGCTGTCAATGTGGAAGTGCTTTGAGGTGCCTGGAGCCAGCTTGGTGCTTGTTCCCAGTGCCTGAGCAGAGGTGCAAGTTCCTCATGACCTGTGTCTTGGAGGACCTGGAGGAAGGTTGGGGACTGTGCTCAGCTTGAGCTGGCCTCCCTCATCTCTATCCCTTTAAACATTGATGGCAGTCTTTGGAGAAGAACTCGGGCATCACAGCAGCCCCCCAAAAAACCATAAATCTGTCTTACTACCTCCACTTCCTCTTTCCCAGACATCTTCCCTTGCCTCATCCTGGGATGAGGGACTGAGGCTTTGTGGAGGGGCTGAGCACGAATACCCAGCTGCTCTCCTTTCTTTCCTTCCTGGGCACCCTGGAAGGCTTCTGGGCACCTCCTCAACCTTGACCTCTCCTGTTGATCCACCTTCTCCTCACTCTACACATTCTGCTTGGGACTAGACGAGCAACAGCAGCATTCCCACCATTCCAGTAAATGACTGGGACTAGAGACCTGAAGTGATTCTGGAGAAGGGACCCTGTGTGTTACCCTGTTTGGGCTAGTTGATTCATTTCTCTGTGACTTTATTAGCAGAAAGACCTGTTTTGTCAGCCATTTACCCCAGTTTTACATCCTGAAAGATTTAAGCACTTGGCAGGAGCTCCAGTCCTCCCACTGCTCAGGCCACAAGCTACTCCTGCCCCAGTTAGGCAGGCATTCCTGCCATTTACCAGTGCTAAAGCCAAACAACATCCATAGGCAATACCCCTGGGAATCCTCCCTCCTGCCTGGCTTTGACCTGGTACAGTGGTGCTGGGAGTCTATGCCACCAACCCCTGCTCTTTTGAGGCTGCTGGGTCTCCCATCAGTGCCATCAGTGCACCATCCCATACAACTCCAGAGCCAGTATTCCTGTCCCCTCCCAGCTCTGTGGAGACCTTGTGTACTGAGAACCACCTGGATCAGTTAATGCTTGGCCCAGTCTGTATCCTGTCCTGCCTTCCTTGAGTGGGGACAACAGTGTCCTCAAGGGGGAATCTGATCTGTGCAAGGGCAAAGGTTCAGCTCCTGATTAAAGCTGAGGTTGCTGCAAAAGAGAACAGGAATCACAGGATCCTGGAGTGGTTTGGGGTGGAAGGGCCCTTGAAGATCAGCTGGTTCCAAACCCCTGCCATGGGCTGAGACAGCTTCCACCAGACTAGGTTGCTCCAAGCCCCATCCAGCCTGCCCTTAAGCACTTCCAGGGATCCAGAGGCAGCCACAGCTTCTCTGGGCATTGGTTGAGGAAGGGGTGGGGGGCAGAGATAGGGCAAGGTGAAGATTTATGGAGGAGAGAATCCATGGGCTGGGAGGTATTTGGAACCAACTTGGATGCCAGCTTTTGCAAAAAGGATCAAGCTGGGAGCCAGGGACACCCACAGTGAAAGTGGTGCTTGGCCTGGAGACCTTGGCAAGTTGGGCCATACTCCACATGCTCAGTTTCTGGGGCTGAGCCAGCTCAGACCACAGATGGGGCCAAGAGGGAACAAATATGGCAAGTGAGTGTTCCAAACTGGGAGGAAGGAGACAACCCCAGTGCCTCCCCCATCGCTGACAGGTCTGTTGCCACATCCAGGTTGGATGGTTTCTGCTGGGCTCAGTGTGGGGCTCCTGAGCACAAGGGAGGTTTTGCTTTGTCGTAAGTGAAGTACAAAACCATCACCAGCCAGCGAACAAACAGCTCCAGGCTGGAGAGGGAGCAGGGAGAGGGAGATGGGGAGGAGCAGGGGGAGCATGGGGACAGGGGCATCCGCAGGAGGTTTTTCAGGGACTTGTGATCTCAGAGCAAATCTCTGCTGTTGGCTGCACACCAGTGGCACCATTTCACCAACTCATGCGTGCCTCCCCATCGCCAGCTCCGCAGTGCTGAGCGCCTCGGGGGGGTCAGGGCCGCTCTGCAGAGGGCTGCGGGAATATGGTCCCTGCTCGGAGAGCGTGTGATCTGCCAGGCAGCCGGGGAGCCCCGGGGACACTGCCATGCCTTTGTTCCTCCTTCTCTTTCTTTTCCACCTTCAGATTTTTTTCCCCTCTGCTTCCAGCTGCGTATGCAGCGCTCCCCCCCTCCTCCTTTCCACCCACAGTTCCTGTCTTGATTTTCCTTCCCCTCTACAAATATGTGTTCCTTAGGCTCCTTCTCCTCCCTGCCCAGCTCCCCTCATCAGCGTTGCCTTCCCAAACTTCTTTTTCTTTTTTTCGCCTTCTCCCTGTTTTCCCACAGGCCCACTTCATTCCTTCCCCTTCCTGCTTCTCTCCCCTTCCCTCCAGCCTCTCGGGCTCCCGTTCACTCACTCTGTCTCCTCTTCTCTGACAGTTTGGGGGAAATCTGTCTGTGTCAACACACAGATTCCATTATTTATTGGCTGAGTGGAGCAGGGTCCTACACTCGTCTGTAATTGTCTCCAGATCAAAGCGGCTGCTGATGGCAGCTTTGCCTTCTCGCAGCAGAACACCACCCCCAGCTTCCAGCTCCCCATCCTCCCGGGGGAGTCGGGTGCGTGTGCGTTGACACCCTCGATGACTGATCTCTCAGACAGAGAGGAAAGAAGTAGGGCTGGTGGGGGAGAAAAGGGAGGCCTGGAGGATCTGCAGAGCTCCCCGGAGAAGATGGGGATGGTGGAGTCTCAGGGAGACAAAGTCCGTGCACGGGCCAGGGGAGAGTGGGAGGGTAGAGGTGGTCCCTATCCTGGGAATGGAGACAGAGAAATGAAGTAAAAGAAGGGACAGGGAAGCAGGAAACACCCCCATATCTGTCCAGGACTGGAAGAATTTGAATTTTAGAAATGGGGATAAAAGAGAACATGCCTTTTCATGCCTTTCCCTTCTGAAACCACCAACCTATCCCAGGGATGTGGGACTTCAATGTGAACTGCAGGCACACAGTTTTTGTTTGGGTGTTGATGCAAGATATCTGTAGGAAGAGGAAACATCCACTCCTACTTCTGCCCCTTGGCCTCCTCACTGGAGTCCCAGCTTCAACATGAGTGGAAGAGCTGCAGTGGTTTCTCTGCTGGAGGAGGTGAGATCAATCAGAGCCACTCTTCCCAGGCCCATTATTGCCACTTTGTCATGATACACTGGGGAACTTGGGAATCTTTTGTTCCATGTGGATCTGTGGACACCAAAAGACAGACTCCATCAAAAGTCTGACAGCTTGATCCCCTCTCACTTCCCAATACATGGAGAGGCTCAAGCCATGGCTCTGCATTCCTTCTAACTGTCCAAAGCATTTCCTACTGGTAACACCTTCCTGGCCCTACCATCATTTCTCCTCTGGTTTCTTTCCCCACAGAGTTCAGGCAGTTTCACTTACACTTCTCCCTGTCAGGTATTGTTCTAAGCTTTAAATCAGTTTTTTAACCTTTGAGAACTTCAGGCACAAGTGTTGTGCATAATATTCCAACACCAGTCACACTGGTGCCTGACAGAGGAGAGCTGTCACCTCCTCTTTCACAAAGCTTCTGCTCTTCCCCCAGGCATCACTCTTGCCCACCTTTCTTTCCTGCTCACTGTTCCTTTGTTCTTCCCAGCAGAAGAGAGACATTCCCTCAGGACATTTTAGGGAGACCCTCTAAGAGGATGCCCATAGCAATTTGAGTAGTCCCAGCTCTCAGGATAATGAGGACACACCCATTCTTTTGCTTGGGGTCCCAAGTCTCTTACTTCAGGTGGAACAAGGCACCAGCCATGAGAGCAGCTCCTTTGGCAGCTTGGGTTTGCAAGAAATTCCCCCTGCCTCCCAGAACAGGAGGGGAGCCTTTGCTTCCTAAGCTGCCATTGAAGTCTGTGTCCTACAGAGAGTCAGAACTGCCTCCCTCAGAGGCTGAGCAGGACTGGGCCCCATGTCCTGAAGATGCTCAAAAAGAGGTGACAGCTACAGAGGGTCTGCTCAGAGCTGATCCTGTTTCAGTTTCCATCTGTCCCAGGCAAAGGGACTGGGGGAGTTCTCCTTATGTGTGACTGGCCAAGAGAACCAGAAGTGAGCCTTGGGTTGATCACCTCAATGACATCTCACCTACAAATGCCCTGGACCTTCATGAACATCATGCCTGGTGCAAAAGTTCTTCCTGCACCACTGCAGAGGAAGAGGAGGGTGGTAAGCAACTCCAACATCTTGCAGAGCAAAGCCCATGGATAAAGACTTCCAATAGGAATAGAGTCCTGGCATCTTTCATTGCTCCATCCACCCCTCGGCATGGTGCCTGGGAAGACAAGTGGCTCCTGACAAACCTGGGACCTGTGCTCTGGAAGCCTGAGCTCTCTGGGCAGCTCCTTCCCTTGCCTTGGTGACCTACTCACCTCTGCTCAGTGACTGGGACTTTCCAAGTTCACAAGGGATTTTTTCTGTCAGGACATCTGGAGGACTCTGGGGCATCCCTACTCAGAATTAGATTTGGCAGCTCAGGAGGATCTCCAGGATGGCAACCCCTGCCCCAGTCTGGTTCCTGGTCCCTCATGGTAAAGAGTTTTTCCTTAATAAGAATTTCCTTTCTCCAGCTCATGCCCCTACTTCCTCATCCTGTCCCTGTGCACTTCTGAAGGGAGATAGGCATGTGTCATATCTTGCATCCCAGCACATAAGGGCACGCAGAGTGCCCACCAACCCTGATAAACACGCCAAGACAGCCACCATCCCCTTCAGGGCATGGGTTTTCCTCCCAAGGAGAGGCAGAGAACCAAAGTTTTGGGGCAGAAGGAGCACTGATCAGGGCATCCTGCTGCAGAGAGCATTGTGGCTTCACAAAATCCCCAGCACCTGACCCTTCAGAAGCAACCCTGGAGTGACTTCCCAGCTGCAGGGGCAGGGCTGCTCTCATTCCCAGCAGGAGATCCCTCCCTTCCAACTGCGTTTGCCCTCTTGGGCACCACAATCTGTAACTGCTCCCGCTTGGAGCGAGGAGGGAGCAGGGAAGGCACATGCACGGCTGGGCAGACGGGCGCCCTGGGGAGCTGGGGGAAGGGCTGTGTGGTCTGGCAGGGACAGCATTTCTTGCAGCCCCTTCTGCTGCCCCAGAACACAGCAGGCAGGAAAATGGAGTGACAGTGGTGGCTGGGCAAGGTTTAGTGCCCACAGGCAGCTGAGTGAGGGTCCCCCCCCGCCGGTTCTTCGCTCTCTGCGTGACTTTTCCAAGGCAGCTCAACCTGGGGCATCTCCTGCTGCATCCCACCCTGATCACTCCAGCTGGCCTTGCCAAGGCACATCAGTGCTGACCTGCGGCAACTGGCCACCCGCCTGCCTGTGCCAAGGCATCTCAGAGAGACATGCCCCCTTCTAGCTTCCAGCATTTTCCAAAAACAGGCTCCTAGCTGCATCCTGATTCCTTATCCTGAGAGAACAGGGCTGGCAGCTGAACACCCTTCTGCACCACAAGAGGGGCCTTAAAATCTACAGGGTATAAAGTGGGGTGTTAGTGGTGCTCTGTCCCCATTGCATCCCCCCCATCCTGCTGCTCACCCTCCTCTCCTATGGTCCCTCAAAAAAGGCTCTTCTTTGGATTCCTCACCCCCCTGCAGCACCCCATTTCCTTCAGGAAAGGGATCCTTGAACCCCTCCCACCCCCCCCACCCCGTTTGACCCTGGTCCCCTGGAATCGTGAGGTCTGAGAGGGGAGCTAAAAGAGGCTACAAGGTCTGGGGAGACGAGGAAAAGGAACAGAATGGGACTATCCTGTGGTGCCCCTTAGGGGAGGGAAGCAAGGGGGAACATGACACGGTTCCCCCCCAGGGAAGCAGCGATGAAGATGTGCGGGGGTGGGGGCTGCATTACCAAGCAGAGCTGAAGAAGGGCGGGAGTCGGGGGGGGCTCGGATCCTGCCGGTGCACCTGGGGGAGCAGGAGGTGGTGGTGAATATTTTACTCTAAATCAAACAATAGGACCAGAGCCGCTCCAATGATTTTGCAGAATGCGTTTGGTCGGAGACGGGGGAAGGACTGGAGAGAATGAAATAGGACCCCCGAAAATTTCTGTGTCCCGTCTCACCCCCACCCTCAATCCCCCTCTGGCCTGAGCAGCACTCGAGGGGGCTCCCGGAGGAGCGCGACCCCCTCCATCCCGCCTCCGGGGTCTCAGCCCCGGGAGGGCTGGGCGGTGATGGAAGGAGGGGGGGCGGGCAGAGGGGCGCAAATCGAGGATTGGAGGGGGATTAGAAAGAAACAGATCTGGGCGGGGGGGACAACGCCGCCGCCGAGGGTGGTCTTGGCGTGGGAGATGGCGCGGGAGACAGCTGGCAGTGACCGGTGCTGCCGATGCAGGCTGGGCTTCACTTACCGGGAGCCGTCCCGATTTCACCCGTGAGCGGCCCGAGCCCACGCGTGCCCCAGGCGCTCCCTTCCCTCCACCTGCCCGCCCCTGCCTGCCCTCCTCCCCGACCGGCGACCCCACGAGCGCGGCAAGTCCCGCGTGGGTTTCGCTGCACTCCCAGGGACCAAATCCTTTTCCCAGCCCGACAAACCCCGCCAGCTCCGCCGCCTCCTGCCTCCTCCGGTCTCCCGGTCGGCTCTGGATCCTGCTTCCCACTCGGGTCCCCGTGGGGAGCAAGGTGGGGGAGCGGTTGGGGCCGGCGGTTCCCTTCCCAACGGGGACCGACAAGCAGAGACAAAGGCGGTGAAATATCAGTGACCGGCTAAAGCGGCTCCGAGCCCCTTCGAGCCTTTAACTGGATCGTTAGGGGATTATCCGCACCCTGAGCAACCGCGGGGCGGGGGCAGCGGCCGCCCCGTCCCGTTACCGAGCACCCCCGGGAACGGCGACGGTGGGAGGCGACTCACGGAGCTGCCCGGGCGCGGCGGCGGCTGGAGAAGGGTCTGCGGGGAGAACGGATCGGCCAGCGGAGGGACCGTGAGCGGTACCGGGGCCGGGAGGGGAAGGGGGGGCGCAGGGGCCGCCGTCTGTCGCGCTCAGGGTGCCGGCGGGGGACCCGCGGCTCGCTCTGCTCCCGCCTCCGCCTTTCGGCCTCCGCAAGGGGCCGAAAGTTTGTGCCCGCGGTGGGGGCACCGCTGGGGCTGTGGGGAGGCAGACCCCGGGGTATCTCGGCAGGATCGCGCCCCGAGAGCCCGAGGGGGCTGACACTCGGGTGCTCGCTGGGGGAGCGGGATTTGGGACGCGGAGCTGTGGGCAAAAGCGGGGTGTCGGGGGGTGGGAAGGAGGCAGGGAAAGAAGGGGTGGGGGGGTCTCTGTGCCTCCGCGCTGATGGGCTCAGCTTTATCCAGGGCTGTAATCCCCTTGCTCCTGTAATTAAAAACTCCGCATTACAAGGAAAACGGTGTGCAGGGAAATGTAATCAAGTCTGGAGGGGCTTAACCATCTGGTAAAGGTTAGGACTGGCACGGCTGGGAACGCGGCCGGGGGATTTGGCAGCAGCCGCGATCTGGGCTCCTCTTAATCTACCGCGGGGACGAACGCAGCATCTGCGGGGTAATACCGCTGCCCCGGGCAGCGATCGGTCTCGCTGGAGCTCCCACCGCCGTTAACGGGATCTGCCCGAAGGTGGTCCCCTCCCCAGGTGCGTCCGGCTCCGGTAAACAGATTCTGCTGTGGCCCCGGGATCCGGATTGCAGCCCCTTGCGGGGGCCAGCAAAGAAAGAGTTAAGCGACTGCCGGTGGTCGCGGTTCGGCCCCGCAGCTCCGGGCAAGGCCCTCCTCCGCCGCCCCCGGGAGCCCTAAACTCTTTGAAAGTGCAAGAGGCAAGCGAAGGCGAGGGAGGAGGCGGCGGCGCGGGTGCGACTCTTCGTCCCCGGGATTGCCGCGGGACCATGGAGGCCGGGGCAGGCTCCGGGCGGGGACAGCTCTTCCTCCGCACCCTCCTCTTCCTCCTGTTGGCCGGGCCCCCGGCGCGGGGGCAGCTGCGCTACACCGTGCCGGAGGAGCTGGAGCACGGAGCCTTCGTGGCCAACCTGGGTGAGGACCTGGGACTGGATGTGTCCACCCTGTCAGCGCGGAGGTTCCGCATCGTGTCACGGGCCGGGGCCAGGCAGCACCTGGAGGTGAACCTGGAGAACGGGATCCTCTTCGTGAACGAGCGGATTGACCGGGAGGAGGTGTGCGAGGCCGGGGGGACCTGCCTGCTCCACCTGCAGCTCCTCGTCGAGAGCCCTCTGGAGCTCTACCGCGTCGAGGTGGAGGTGCTGGACATCAACGACCACGCACCCACCTTCCCTTGGCAAGAATACGTGCTGGAGGTGGCCGAGTCTGCCGTGCTCGGTGCCCGCTTCCCACTGGAGAGTGCCCAGGATCCTGACGTGGGTACCAACTCCGTGCACACCTACCGCCTCAGCCCCAATGGCTTCTTCTCGCTCGAGGTGCAGACACGCAGCGATGCCAGCAAGTTTGCAGAGCTGGTGCTGGAGCGTGCCCTCGACCGTGAGCAGCAACGCGTGCACCGGGTGCTGCTCACGGCTCTGGACGGCGGCGTCCCCGAGCGCTCGGGCACAGCGCACATCCTCGTCACGGTGCTGGACGCCAACGACAACGTGCCTGCCTTCGACCAGCCCTCCTACGGTGTGAGCCTTCCTGAGGATGCTCCTGCTGGCACTCTGGTCATCCAGCTCAATGCCACTGACTTGGATGAGGGCCCCAACGGGGAGATCGAGTACTCCTTCAGTGGGCACGCACCACCTCGCGTCCGGGAGCTCTTCCACGTAGAGCCCCGCAGCGGGCAGGTGCTGCTGAAGGGCCGCCTGGACTACGAGCGGGCCAGCATCCACGAGCTCTACGTGCAAGCCAAGGACCGCGGGCCCTCAGCTGTGGCTGTGCACTGCAGGGTGCTTGTGCACCTCCTGGATGTCAATGATAATGCGCCAGAGGTGACCCTCACTTCCGTGTCCACACCCGTGCTGGAGGATGCACCCCCAGGCACTGTGATCGCTGTCATCAGCGTTCTGGACCGGGACTCTGGTGACAACGGGCGTGTGAGCTGTGAGGTCAGCCCCAATCTGCCATTCGAGCTCCGCTCCTCCTTCCGCAACTACTACACGCTGGTCACCACGCAAGCGCTGGACCGGGAGGTTGTGCCCGAGTACAACGTCAGCATCACGGCGCGGGACATGGGCTCGCCTGCGCTGCTGACCCGCAGCACCCTCACCATCCCCGTGTCTGATGTGAACGACAACGCTCCGCGCTTCCTCCAGCCCTCCTACAGTGTCTATGTGATGGAGAACAACGCACCGGGTGCCTCCATCTGCTCCGTCAGTGCATTGGACCCTGACTGCCAACAGAACGCCTACCTGTCCTATTCCATTGCCGACGGGCACATCCACGGCATGCCCGTGGGCACCTACGTGTCCATCAACTCGGACAGCGGGCACATGTACGCGCTGCGCTCCCTCGACTATGAGCAGATTCGCAGCTTCCAGATCCAGGTGCAAGCGCAGGACGCGGGGTTTCCCCCACTCAGTGCCAACGTCACCGTCCACATCTTTGTGTTGGACCAGAATGACAACGCTCCCGTCATCGTTTCCCCCATGCCTCGCAACGGCTCCGTAGCCACCGAGCTGGTGCCGCGATCGGCCAGGCCTGGCTACCTCGTGGGCACGGTGTCGGCGGTGGACGCGGATGCGGGGCTGAACTCTCGCCTCTCCTACCAGCTCCTCCAGGCTACTGACTTCACCCTCTTCAGCGTGGCGCCCGACACGGGCGAGCTGCGCACCCTCCGCTCTTTTCTGGAGCAGGATGCGAGCCGGCAGCAGCTGGTGGTGCAGGTGCGGGATGGAGGGCAGCCAGCCCTCTCTGCCACCGTGTCCCTCCTGCTTTCGGTGGTGGAGACCATGCCCCAGACTCTCTCCGACTTCAGCGAGTTCAGCCTGCCCCCAGAGGTTACCTCATCTTCCCCACTCACCCTCTACCTCCTCGTCTCCCTGGGCTCCATCTCCTTCACCTTCCTCCTCGCCATCCTCATTCTCACGGCCATTCGCTGCCGCGGAGAGCGCCGCTCCCGCCAAGGGGACAGCTGCTCGCCGCCTCGCTGCCACTGCTGTCCCGGGTCCAGACCCTCCTCTGATGGCCTCAAGACTTCCAACCTGACGGCACAGCCCTCCGCAGGGACCACGGCTGCCACCTGCCTTGATGTGCCTGCGGGCGGCCCCCCAGGCTACTGCTACAAGGTCTGCCTTGGTCCCGAGTCTGCTCAGAGCGACTTCATGTTCCTCAAACCCTGCAGCCCCCCGCGGAACAACGAGAAGGATCCCGGGAAGAGATCCCGGCCAGAGCAGCATCTCCAGGTCTCCAAAGAGGTAACACAATGCCCAGCAGTGCTTAGCAGCACTCCGCAGGTCCCCCCAGTCCCCTCCCTCAGCCTCTGCCACGAGGGAATCCAGGCACGGCTTCTCCCGGGGAATAACCGCAGCCTTTGATCAGTGCGGGAATCAGGAGCCGTCAGGCAGCGGGATCTCCACCGAGCTTCCCGACGGGTCTAATTACCGTGGGAGCGCCAGGCTCGGCTGAGGCGAGAGGAAATCCCTTCTCACCGTCTTTTGTACCCATTAGAGGCAGTAGAGATGCTCCAGTGCCCTGGGGCGGTGGGATGGTGGGGGCGGCTGCTCCTTCGCGTGGGTAAGGAATTCGCACTGGGACAGTCTGAGCCTCGCTGCTGCTCTGCTCTGTCCTCTGTGCTGACGGGGGCCCGCAGTGTCCCGGGCCTGGCTGCTCCTCTGCACCAGGCTGTGCCAGCAGGCAGGGAGTGGGGTCTTCGGGGCAGGATTTTAATGTCAACATTTGTTAGGTATTGAAGTGAGGAATGTCTAATTTTCCCGATGAAAGACTCTCCGAAACACGATTACAAGAATGGAGAGTGATGAGGCGTCTAATCCACTTACGTTTGACTTTTAATAAACCAGCCCTTCCCTTCTCTCTGCCAAGAGAGTCTCTCCACATGTCTCCTTGCACCCCAGGACTCTCTTCCCTAATACTTAACTAGATTTTCCTGCAGCTTTTGCAACCCTCCTGGGACATTGAGCATGCAGCCAATTTCTGCATCTCCCATCATTTGGTACCTCAGACCTGGGCTGTGTAAATATTGCACATGCAAAAAAGGCTTTTGAAAATTAGCAGGAATAGGAAAACCACCTGTTTCTCCCCAGAATGACAGGCTCCCAGAGGCAGAGGACAAGCCCAAAACCACCCCAGTATCTCAGGAGGGTGAGGAAGGGCCAGAAGGGAACAGGCTGACTCAATGCTATCTCAGTTTTCCCAAAACAGGAATATTTCTGCTGCTTGCTTCTCTACAAAAGGCCCAGGGAAAGTGGAGATGTGGTGCTGCATCTCTGCCTGCTGAAGTCTTGTGTAGCAGAGCTGGGTTTTTTTGACAAAGGGTCCCAGGGCTGATTCACAGAAGGTCCCAGTAACCAGCCTTGCTCTTCCCTGTGTTTTCCAGGCCAAGCAGCCCAACACTGACTGGCTGCCTCCAAGCACACAGCGAGCTGCCCTGAAAAGGTACTGAATGCAGCACTGAGGGAGCAGAGGAAGCAGGTGGAAGGGGGATATGGGAATGGGGAGGTTATGTCTGACAGCTTTGAACCAGTCTCTTGTCTTTAGCTCCCAGAGCCTTGAAGATGTGGGGGAAATCCATCGAGCCCTCCAGAAGGAGCATGAGAGGCTGTGCACACTGGTGACCCCTGTGTCTGGTTAGTATTGGGATACTGGGGCTGGGAAGACCCTCTGGTCACTTTTGGAGGTGCAGTGGGGGCATCACACCCCTGTTCCTAGCAGTGGTGAAGTTTTGTGCGTGGACAGGGTGTCCTGGCACCAGAATGGAGGTTGGTGACATAGGACTTGCATCTTGGGATATGGATGTGACCTAAGCCAATCTTATGCTCATCTTTTCTCCAGAGTTTCAGAAGGCTTCAGCAGGTCCCAACAGCATCTGGACATCCCAGTACAGCCCCTTGTACCCAGCCCTGGATTATCAGCACAATGTTTACATCCCAGGCACTCCCACTCTGCTTTCCAGCAAGGATGGGCCCCTCTTCCCAGGCCGGGAGAACAAAAACAGCTTCTCCACCTTTGGCAAGAGGAAGAAGATGACAACTTACTGTGATATACATGACAGTGTGGTTATCAACAACGACCTGAAATAGCCTGGATGGCTCTATCCTTGGAATCTCCTGCATTATTTCAGCTGCCAGCTCCACCCACAGCACACACCTCCATGTGTGGACCACTCAAGACTTTTTGGGACTGCTGGGAGAGTGGCTCAACAGAGCATGTGGGAAGGATTAAAGGAGTGAGAGACTGAAAATTACAGGGATTGGGGGGTGGTGGCAGGGGGAATTTCTCCCATCTCATCTTGCAGAGCTGTATTGGCAGCAGGTGCTGTTTGAGGTCCTTATGACCAGATTTAAGCAAATCTGCCTTGAGTTAACCCATTCCCATGTCCCCTTAGGGACCATTCATCTCTGTAAACATTGTCACTTTTTGTCTTGTCTGGCTGTGTGAATGTAATGAGCTGCATGCCTGTATCTCTGTCCCATGGAAAGTGTATGCAGACCAAGCCTGGTTCAGCCAAGCCTGACCTTACACACTGGGACAGTGACCATTGCTCTGTCCCTGAGATCCAGTGGGATGTGTTGCATGTCTAGAGCAGCAATTGGTGTCTGTTTTCTCTGGGAAGTAAGTGCGAAACCCAGCTCATGAATACTTCTCTTCAAACCCTGACCCAACACTTGCAGGGCTGGACATAGCCCAGGTCCACATCCTTTGTTCCAGGAACAGCACGTGCACACATGGACTTGGATGGCCAGAACTGCTAGCTTAAGCACCTGAGAGGTGCACGAGGTGAGGCCCTGCTGGGCAGCTCTCTAGCCCAAGGCAACATCATCTGAAAGAAAAAGAGTTTCCAGCCATTGGAGTGACCCCAGCACAGGTGACAGTCTCTTCCCTCCAGCCCTTGCCCTCACTCAGATCTCCTTTTTCCCCAAGTCCTGAATGCTTGGAGGAACCCCTGCACTGGGTAGGGCACTGGGGGCCCTACCTGCACAGGACAAACATCTCCAAGTGTGCCCTTTTTCTCTTTGAGAACTTTTAGCTGGCAGTCAGGAGCCCCCAAGGGCAGGACTCCAGCCCCAGAACAGTCTCTCCCCTGCCTTGTGCACCCTGCACCTGTCCACCAGTCTGTCTGTCAGCATTGCCAATTGCTCCGGTCATGGGACAGTTCATTTTGAATCCATCTGTGCAGAACATGACAGCTATCTTTCTAAACTGAGTTTGTTTCACTATGTCTGATTTGTACCAATAAATTGTATTTTAATAGCTCACCCTGGCTCCTGGCTGTCCCTGAGTTGCGCACACCAGCGGGGATTGTTTCCCAGCCCTTGGAGCAGTACTCCCAGCTCCAGGAAATACATCTGTCCTTCTGAGTTCTGGAGCAGAGAGCTCATTTTATTCACTTCATCTGGATTCTGGGGGCTGAAAGTCCCCTTCCCTCCTTCCCTGGACTCAGGAGCAGTTTGGGGTCATGGCCAGAGGGAGCTAGAGTTGTCACACAGCTCCTTGCTCCATGCTCCAGCCCAGGCAGAGGGGAATTTGCACCATGGTGTGGGCATCCAGGAGGTGCTGGGGAGAGGGCTGGGTGTGGCACTAATGGCAGAACAACTCATGGTTGTTAGGGTGCTTTCTGTGGTTCATTTACCCTTTCCCCTGGATAGGCACCAGCAGCTTGCCTCAGGAGCCACAGAGATAACCTGGATCTGTGCCAGGTGCAGGGGCCAGCTCCCTGGGGACAGGCAAGCCTGGATCTGTTGGTGAGATGTCTCTGGGCTTCATGTGAGAAGCACTTGGCCTTCAGATGAAGTCCTGAGGTGGCCAGGCCGTGGTTGTCCTTCTCATACCCTGGACTTGCTTGGTGGCTGGTTTGGGGAGGCTGCAATGCGGCTTTTGGGATTAACCCAGAAAAGTCCTTGTCTACAAATGGGCAATGTGCTCTTGAGTGGAAGCAGGGGACAGGGAGCACTCAAAGGGGCCCCGTGGGAGTCAGGGGCCCAGGAGGACAGTGCTTTGGACATGAAAGGGACCTGGCTGCTTCTGGTGACTTCAGTCCCAGCTCACATCCGCCTGACTGCGGGTAGATGAAATATTCCCTGTCCCAATTAGACAGTAGGATGAAGGATTTTATGCTGCCAAGTGCATTCTTCAAGGGTCTCCAGAGAGTGTTAAGGGTAAAAAAGAACCCCAAACAGCTACTGCCTAAGACCTCTGTACAGCATTAGCCTGTTCCACTGCTTCAAAAGAACAAGGGAATTATGTAAAGTGATACAATAAGATTAATAACAGCCTCAAGAAGTAATAAAAGCATCAAATGGACCTGACTCCCTGCAGGGCAGCAAGCATCTCCCCCTCTTGGATTAACTCTGGCAGTATCTCTGCTGCATTTTTAGCTGGTGCTGGTCAGGCACTGGGAGAGGACTGCAGCCCCTCTGCAGAGAGCCCGTGGGGGCTCAGCTGAGCCCCTCTGCAGGAGGGCTGAGCTGCTCCCTGTGCTTCAGCTCACACAGCAAAAGCACCCAGCACACCCTGTCCTTCATGGCATCCAAGAGCTAAATGAAAACATGGAAGTGCTGTTTTGTATCAGATTCCCAGGTGTGGCTTGCCAAAGGGAAATTGATCTCAAAACTGACCCTCCAAAAACCATAGGCATTTGACAATGACATTTTTCATCTCTGTCTTCAGAAAATCATGGGGTCAAGCAATCAAGGGGACAGGTTTGACACCTCCCCTGTCACTCTCCAGTGTATTTTCTTGGCATTTTTTAATCCCTACTACCATGGCTCACTGATGCCCACTGAATTGCCTCCATGTCCTCTCCATTACTCCTGACCATCAGCCCATGGGATGAGATAGATACACACACACACACACACACACACACACACACACACACACTCCGTACTTCTTGCTGACCCCCAGGTTTGCATGTTCAGTTCAGGCATCTTCCAAAAGGGATTTGAGCAACACAGCACTCAGCCCACAACACCCCACATTCCCCCAGCATCTGCTTTTACTTAGTTGAAGGAAAACCTGCACTGAAAAGAACTCAGTTTCAATCTTTCATTTCAATCACCATATTGATAAAAAGGACAATAAAAAGGGACTTGCTTTAGGGAAGAGAGGACTTGCATAAATCTAATTCAACCACATTACTATCCCTCTTCAAAGGGCATGTCTGGTCAGAATCGTCCATCTGATAGATGAGATCTCCTTTGAAGATCTCCCACAGGGACAGGGTCTCATTAAAAATGCAAGGTCTTTGCCCTACAACTAGTTATTTTTACAACTCTGCCTGTGCTAACACTCCTGCACAGCCGATGAGCATTAGCTGGTTTCTCTAGCCTGGTAATGCACTGGGCATGAGAGCTCCTTTGGAGATCTGCTCAGCAGAACACTCTCTGGATGCCCCTCTCACATGTCCCAGCTCTCTCAGAGATCCAGAGGCAAATTTGGCTTTCAGGGACCTGCCAGCCAGCTGGAGATTTGCTTCTAGGGCAGTGGGAAAGCTGCCATGTGGTGCAGTTGGCTGCAGAAAGCTCCAGGCCATGCGAGGCAGGCACACAGCACTTCTGGGCACCAGCACAAACTGGGGTTGTGCTCCCCTGCTGCTGAATAGACTGCTCAGATGGAAACCTCACTTGTACCTCTGTAAGGACTTGAAAATGTGTCCCAGAGAGACAAAACAGACCCAGAGGTAGGAAGAAAAGAGGCCAGAGGGAAAGACCCAGAGGGGCTGATGCTCAGTTCTCCTCCCATCTGTCAGGCACAGAATCAAGAAGCAGCCAGCAAATTCCCCAGAAAGCCTCAGCATGGACACAGAACTATGCACACAGCTGGGCCAGGCTGGCTACAGGTGGGTCTCAGCTCCCAGAGGGCAGGACAGAGCCAAAATCTTTGAGAACCAGTTGGAGCCTCTGCATGGACCCCAGATTCAGCCAGTCTGTGGCACTCAGTGGTTAATAAGATCCTTCAAAGATCCTTCAAACTTACTTTTCTTCCTCTCCTCTCCTCTCCTCTCCTCTCCTCTCCTCTCCTCTCCTCTCCTCTCCTCTCCTCTCCCTCCCTCTCCTCTCCTCTCCTCTCCTCTCCCTCTCCCTCTCCTCTCCTCTCCTCCTCTCCTCTCCTCTCCTCTCCTCTCCTCTCTCTCCCTCTCCTCTCCTCTCCTCTCCTCTCTCTCCCTCCTCTCCTCTCCTCTCCTCTCCTCTCCCTCCTCTCCTCTCCTCTCCTCTCCTCTCTCTCCTCCTCCCTCTCCTCTCCTCTCCTCTCCTCTCCTCTCCTCTCCTCTCCTCTCCTCTCCTCTCCTCCTCTCCTCTCCTCTCCTCTCCTCTCCATGCTGAAACACACCCTAATTTATTTAAGACTGGGTCAAGATCCATTCAGACTTCTTTTCAAATTGTCTCTTAAATGTCTCCCTGAACCCACTAACAGACCAGCCTGTTCCTGGCTGGATCCCTTCCTCCTGTTTCCTTTTTGATCTCAGTAGATGTTTTGCAGAAATAAATACCCTTTAGCTTCTGTCATAATAACTTAGCCTCTGCCACACCAAAAAATGTCTGCATGGTTGTCACGTGCTGATTTTCTCTGCTCCTTTGCACCTTTTCCTTTTTCACTGCTCTGAAAAAATCAGTTGCCAACTGCTCTGCAGAGATCAGATGGAAGAACAGGCCAGGGCTGAGGGAAGCTTTCGCTTCCCTGTTAGCCTATAATGTGTTTTCAGTTTAAGTGGTGGAAATGTCATTGGCTCTGTTTTGCAGCATTCACTCAAGTGGAATTAATGCTTCTTGTTAGTGATAATATGACTTAATCAGCTTAATTACTTTGAGACATAAGTAGACACCTTTGTGTATTGAATAACTTATGACACACTGGACCAAAAAGCACGAATGAAGGCTTGGAAAATAAATTAAATATGACCCTTAGTGCAGCCTGCACTTTGACTAATGATTCGTCTCCCATGAAATTCAATGACTTACAAATCTTACATTTGAATAAATGATACATTTTTGCATGTTTTAAACAATAGCAGGGATTTTTATTTCAGCATTCAGAATTCAGAGTGCTTCTCCAGGGCCAGGAAGCAAGGCAAACAAGTTCACGTTAAACGGATTGAAAAATAAAACATTTGTGCAGTCAACTATCAGAAATACATTCAGAGGATCTGCAGGCATTTCTGATGAGATATTTATTTTAATTCATTGCTAGGAATATCTGCAATAACAGGTGAAAAAAAAATGCATCAGATGAAATTAAGAGAGAGCGAGGATTCCCAGAAGGTTCACTAAGGTCTTCACATCCAATTCATCCATTTCAATAATGCCTACAAGAGAAAATATCATTAAATAGCTCCAGAAGTGCCTTATCATACATTTTGCCTACACAGAAAATAAATCACACAAAGGAAATAGAAACAGAAAAAGCAACCATCAATCAAGAAAATTATAATAAGCATTTGTAGAATTTCTGATAGGCCAGGATGCAGAGACTCTCTGATAGCAGGCTGCACGGGAAATAGAAAAATTGGGGTTAAATTGCTGCATGAACCCAGAGAAAAGATGAGCTGTCTGAATTTGTTCTGTTCTATTGCAGTGAGTCACCCAATTTCTGTATCCAAATCTTCCTCTAAAGAGCACTGAGTTCAGCATGGTGCAGACAATAACGCAGATCCCTGCACAGGGACTTCTTCAGCCCAAGTATATCTGAAATTCAGAGGTTAGCTTAGGTTGTAGCATCACAGGGGAGCCTCACTGGTTTGATGAGTTTACTTTTAAGCCCATGTCCATAATTCTTGGTATTTTAGCTAACAGGAATTTTTTTCATACTGCCTAGAGTGAAGGCTGGGGACTCTAGGATTAATTTATCACTGCTCTTGCTCTGCAGTTGTTCAGTCTCTATCGACTAAATCTCCAAAACTCCCCAGACTACAGATGGAACATATCCACACAAGATCTACATGTAAGGAGTTTAGTCTGGGGTTGAATCCCACCTGTAGGACTCCATCTTGTCCCTACTTTCCTTCTTGATCTTCCTTTCATATCATTTAGAGGAAACATGCCCAGCACCTCTCCGACATTAGCATTTTACCAGAGGTCAGAGGAAAAGATTTGCCATTTGCTTTGAGTATTCCCTAACAGACCAAACTTCAGGAATGTAATCTTGAAATTAGTTCCTAAAACAAAAGGTGTTTTTTCCCAGTTTCCAGAAAATGCAAAGTTTTAATCCATTTGCTTACCTAAACCACCTCCTCTTCTTATCTCTCCTTGCAAAATAGTGTGGCAGCTGCCCCAGAATGTAAGGAGATCATCAAAAGGATGATTGTCTGGGACTGAATCCTTCCCCTGTGTTCCCCAAGAGTCCTCTTGGCTCCTTGTACCACATGACATGAACCATTTAACCCCCTCAATGCCATAAAGTGTCACACGTCCTGCTGGCTGTGCTCCTTTGATATCTGAACAGAATCCAGCAGGCTTCTCCTGTCACTGCAGGGTCCACACTCTGGCCTTTTTCTGCCTCTTTTTGGGTCCAAATTTTATATCTGCTGTAGCTCCCTAGTGTGTTTCAATCAAATCTGACCCTGCTTTGAGCAGAAGCCTGAGCCAATCACATCCAGGTATCCACATCCTCTGTTTTTCCTGTGTATCCATAAAGATCCAAAAGACTTGGCTGCAAACTGCAAATCCCTGTTGAAATGGTGCCCCCTCCATGTTACCCACATGAGACACAGCCCCACCAGCACCCAGCTGGGACAGGACCATCCCAACTGCTGTGCTTGTGCCTCCTGAGCCCTGCTGTGCCCATCGTTGGGGTCCCAAATCCAGGATGGAACCACCCAGGGAATCACAGGGACCAGCAAGACGCTCCCAGTCTTGCAAAGGAGGAGCTAAAAGTTTGTTCCTGCCCCTTCTCTCTTGGAGATGGGCAGATTGCACATTCTTTTTTAAAAATGCTATCTCTTCTTTAAAACGATTTTAAAAAATGAATTAAAAACTTGAATGTGAGCTGCAGGGATGAATCACAGCACAGCAACACAGTGGGGACCCTCGTGTAACCCCCAAGCCTGGCTGCTGAAGGTATCAGGAAGGAAGACCACTCTGGGAGCCACTTCTGAAGAGTTGATTCTGTTGGTATGGAGAAATTTTTTTTCATAAAGGGGCTTCTATATGCAGATGGGAAATGGAGATGGAGTAGGAAATAAATCCAGCAAAAAAACCATGAAAGTTTTTGCTGCCTGCAAGTGGAATTCAACCAAAAAGTGGGGGGAGGGAGAAGAAAGGAAATTGAAACAGCCTCCTCTCTGCACAGATTGCATTGCTAGAGAAGCTCTGAGTGTTGCAAGGTGTAATAGTTGTCTGCTCAGAGGTTCCTTCCTGGGGGACTTTCCCTGGGATAGTTTCATATATTTATCCCTGACTCCTGGCATCTGCATAACACGCTCACAGAGAGAGTTATTAGTTTAATTTTCTTGTGAATTACAATGGAGGCAGAGAGAATTAGAAAATACTTTTTTTTTTTTTATTATCATTACTTTTTTTTTTCCAGTTGAGAGACTGTAAATGAGGCTATTCATCCTGCTAACATCAGTAGGGACCCAAACCCAAGTCTTTCTGGGGTAATTGGTTTCTGATGAGCAATCACTTGTAAACCCAATAGCAAAGGCAAGAACTGAAATATAATCTCTCTCTTTACATACTGAGCTTTTCATTAGGATTGTATGTCTGCTTTCTTTCTGGGATTCAGTGGAAAAGCCATGAAGTGGTAAAAAGGCAGTGGACTAAGCCTGACAAGAAGTTTGCATTAGCAAAAAAAATGGGGAAAACAGCATTGTCTGATATTCTCCAGAACAAATAAAGCAGCTGCAGAATCCCTCAAACTGCAGCTTTCTAGTGAGCCCTTTGGAACTAAAGCCCTGGGCACAGAGGAGACAGCAGATCTTCCTGTGGGGCAGACCTGAGTGTGCTTTTGTCCAAAAGAGACCAAAATGTTGAGGAAAGGAAAAAAACCAAAAAAAAAAAAACCACCAAAGACCAGGGACAATTTTTCATGCTGCAAGTCTGATTGGGGTGGCTGGTGGAAATTTGCAGTCCCTGATATCCTGCAGAGGCTAAGTATAGGGGACAGTAATGCCTGGATTGGTTGCAAGGGCTGAGCCTGAGAGTCAGGCTCCAGTTTTTTTCCTTTCCTCTCAGTTACTAGTGAGGAATCTGCTAATCTGCACTGGCTTTTGTTTCCCTGATGAACCTCAGGGTGCTTAAGGCTTGATTTATTTATTTATTTTGGTGGCAAATTAAGCATCAGTCTGGATGCAGCTCTCAGAGCTTTCTAGGCTGGGGCTGTGGTGCTGTCATTCATTGGCTTAACTGGATTGCTTGCTGCTTTATGGTTTTTTTTCCCAGTAAAATCTTTTGGCACACATACAGCTGGTTGTTGCTTTAAAGATGAGCAGAGAGCAGCAGGCTTGACAAAGACAGGGAACATTTTTAAGCTCATGTACACAGAAAGGCCTCTGAAACAAGAATGATGTGGACACATCTTCACCAAAACAAACCAAGCAAAACCCTTCAAATAAATCCTTTTTTTTTTTTTTTTTTCAGCTTTCAAATGCTGAAAGCTGATCCCAAGGAAACAAACAGTGAAATCAGTGATGGAATCAGTCGTGAGGAACCTGCTGTGAGCAGAGGCAGGGGACACAACATGACACACGAAGTACTGTCCAGAGATCTCTTCTAAACACAGCTATTCTGGGATTCTGTGATGACAGATTTTTGCTTTCATTAACCCAAAAGAGCCCAACACATTGCTGTGACCACAGCAAGAAATGAGGCAATTTGGACACCTCCATATTTGCACCACATTTATGTAAAACACATAGCCCAGGGCAACATTCTGCAGGGCTATCAAGCAAACCCTTTTTTATTTCTCTCATTTGGAGCCAGGCTTCCCTGGAATCTCCCAAAGCCTGGATGTGCCCTGCACCAATCATGCCTCCTATTAGCTGCACACCCATCAGGCTCTGCTGACTGACCCAAATTCTTGGCCTCCCCCCTCAAATATAGGGCAACCTTGTAATTTTGGTATTGCTTGAGCAGAAGCAAGTGTCTCTGTGATGCTGCCAGGATCATTCATCAGAGTTTAAACACTGGAAATTTTGGGAATATAAGAGAAGGGAGTGAAGGGGAGAGGAGAGGAGAGGAGAGGAGAGGAGAGGAGAGGAGAGGAGAGGAGAGGAGAGGAGAGGAGAGGAGAGGAGAGGAGAGGAGAGGAGAGAGGAGAGAGGAGGGAGAGGAGAGGAGGGAGAGGAGAGGAGAGGAGAGGAGAGGAGAGGAGAGGAGAGGAGAGAGAGAGGAGAGGAGAGGAGAGGAGGAGAGGAGAGGAGAGGAGAGGAGAGGAGAGGAGAGGAGAGGAGAGGAGAGGTTTTAGCTAAGACTGTAGTGTGATTTAAGATGTGGAAGAGGGCCAACTGGTCATAGCCATTTTCCAAACTGCCCAAGCCTCTGCTTATCATTTATAATTTAATAATTTCTGTCTAGAATATAGACAGAGGTTTGTACCAGATTTGTACCTCAGAGAAACTTCAATGTCTTCCTGTCAAACTGTACAAGGACAATCCACTGCACCTGGCCCTATACCACTACATGTGCCTATTTAGAAATCTGTACAGGTAGAAGCAGTCTGCAGATAATAAACATTTTTTTTCCTACTTGGAGTAATTGCTGCATGAGCCTCAGCTCTCCATCTCTTTCTCTCTTCCCCAAACATTTCCACATGCCCTTTCTCTGGTGACACCTGGACTTCCCAATTGAGTTCTCTCCTGCAAGTTTATCCTGCTGGTCTTTCAGAGGATGCTTCCATTTGGTCTTTATGGATGTTTCTTCCCTCCAAGTGATGAATAGTACAGCTGAGCTTGTCATTCACAAAGCAATTGTGATGGGAACAAAGGGGGGAAATGTAGGAAGTTAATCCTTATCATTTTAGTTTGGTTTGCAACACTGTTATATTTGGTTATTGTTTGTATTTTCCTTTTCTTGAGTTTATTAATGGAGAGGTCAGAACTTGAAATAAGCAAAACAGCATCAGATCACATCATTACAACATTCCCTTAAAATGTGTGTGTGGCTTAAGAAGATTCACTTACTGTGGTGACAATTTGTCAGTGACAGAAAGTGGTGAGTGACTGAGGAACGTTGATCAACCCAGAAAATTATTTGTTGCTGTTGCAGGTTTTTCTTGTTCTCTGCTTTATTCTGGGATCTAGGAAAACTCATTGAGGATGGAAGTATTTGTAAGGTCTGTGAAAGAAAAAGGAGATGGTTTTCAGGACCTGCACAGCTGGTGTACAGCAAAGTGAAAGGAAAAAACTATGGGTAAAGATCTAATTTAACCAACTCCAGGAATTTCTGCCATTGGTTAATATTTGCAGTTGTTATTATAGAAACAAGGAAAAAAGATGGACAAAACATTAGAAAGTGGAATAAAATGCTACTATCTGACCAGGGAGCCTGTACCAGTGTTGGGATTTCCCTGCACTTCCTTTCTGGTGGACATTTCAGGGAACCTGAGGCATCAGGGGAAGCTCTGGATAAGAAATGAAATTGCTATGAGTTCCAGGTGCAAGGTATTAGAGGGATTCTGCCTGAAACTGCAAAGAGCTCAGCCTCTGACAGCCCACAGCCCCTCTTTGCATCATCTCCTCTGGCCATCTTAACCCCCTCAGCTTCCTTTCCTATCATTTCGTGCCACTCTTCCCTCTTGCTGTAGAGCAAGGAGGAAGGAACTATTTCTCCTGCAACAACATCATTCTCTGACTTTATTTACAGAGGCTGAAATGGAGAAAACTCCCCCCTGCACTAAATCTGTTTGGCTTGGTGAAGGCAAGGAAGTGGAATTATATTGCAAATGTCAAGGGCTATGAAAAATGTAACAGACTTTAATATTCTTCTGCTGTTATTGCTGAGAGCGTCTCTCACCTGCATTCACAGAAAGTGAAGTGCCTTTTACCACTGAGCAGAAATGATTGCCTATTTTTATTTTAAAGCTACACTGTGGTGTGCATCCTAATAATAAATGCATTTCCCTTTAGCAATTAACCTTCAGCCTCAAGATTTAACTTTAGCCTTGAGCCTTTAGGGTTAACCCCTACCTCAGGCTCCAATAAACCCCAGCCCCAAATATCTCCTGTTACCTATGTCTTAAAAGTGGTTCCTGCATTCCTAATTAACCACAACCCCTACCTTCCACAATACCTGATGGTAGCTGGTGCTGAGCCAGGCACTGGGATGCTGCTTTGAAGATGTAAAACATTAACTATGCCTCTCTCCATAGCTCACTTTCCCATGGGGTTGTGTTTCAAGGTAAGTGGTTTGCATAAGATCCCTCAGAGACCTTCATTTAGTTTATTCAGTAGGATAAACAACCTGCTGCTTTTGTGCTTCTCCCTACAGAGCAAAGAAAAGCCCATTTTATACATTAAAATTGAACATAGCATTGCTGAAAGGTCTGTGATGGCTTTTTCTGGAGCTCGGAGCATTTTATCTTGTTCCAGGAGGGGTCTCACAGGGCAAAAGCCCTGTATACCTCCTCGTACATCCCCCCTCCTTAAATTACAAATACTCCTCTCTTCAGACCCTGTGTTGGTGAGGAAGAAGAGGTGCCTGGCCCTCAGCTCTGCCTGCCTGTCTGACTGGACTGCCCGAGGCTGCAGGGAGTTCGTGTCCATGGTTTTTTCATGAAGATGTTTTAATTTCACCTGGGTACAGCAATCCCACAGCTCTAGGAGGGGGAAACCGGCTCTTCCTAGCCCAGTTAGCACAACCCTTGGAATTAAAGTCCCTGGTGTTTTACTGGGAATCACGACATGTCTCTCCCTGCACCTGAGGGCCCCGTCCGTGGGTGCCGAGGTAAATGGGGCAGCCCTGATGCAGAAATACTGAACAAGTCTGTGCCACAGTTACATGTCTAAACATGAAACTTGTCTAAACAAGTCTAAGCCATAGCCTGTATCGTATGCACCAGCCAAACTATATTTAGCTGGTTTTCTCCATATTTTGCTGCATAGTTGCTTTTCTGCACATTTTGCTGTTTCTTCACATACTTAGCTGTTTTTCTGTATATTTCTTAGTTTAGACCAGTGTTTATAACAGGTGCACAAAATGGCCCATTATTAAGTGTTTTTCTGCAACTGGTTGAATCACTTCAATGCCACTGAAACATAAATTGTACTAAATCAGGAGAAAAGGAGGTGAAAAACAGAATACCAAAATTGAAAGACCCAAGATAAAGGTAAGCAGTAAAGTTCTAAACAACCACCAATCATCATACCTAAAAAACTCATGCAAAGCATGTAAACAACATAAAAGCACCAATCAAAAAATGCGCAATCACGTAAACAATAGTCTTAAAATATATAATTAAAACTAAAAAGTAAACAATAAATCAGCTTCTACATAATCATATTAATTTGCTATCCAAAAGTCCTGTTTCTCCCGCATCCTGGCAGCCCAGAGTGGCATTTCTCCGGGCATGGGGCTGAGAGGTCCGAAGCAAGGTTGGCATCACGCCTTTAGTTTAGTTATCAGACACACCCGGAATTAGGGGCACACAACAAGAATTTCACCCTCCTGGTGGGGTCGGTGCTGGTAAGGCACAAAGAGGAGCGGTGGAAGATAAACGAGCAGTTCCCTCCCCCCGCCGGGATTTGAGCAATCAGGAAATATAATCGGAGCTGGAAAGTGCCCGAGCATCTGTTGGGTTATTAATAAATTGTATGCAATCTGTCCGGGATGAAGCTCGGGACGGAGGGGAACCATCTGCTCCCGAGCGGCTGCTCTAATGGTGTCTGGGGAATGAATTTAGCAAATGAAAGGCAATGGGATCGGCCAGCCGGGCTCCCGGAGCGCCCGATCTCCGCACGGCTTTTCCAGGGACGGACAACACGAGGTTCCCTCACCCCGGGACAGGACCCGCGGGGATCCCGGCCCAGCGTGGGCATCCCCTCTCCAAACCCCACAGGCTCGGCCTGGCAACTCAGGCTCTTTTTCGAGACCCTCTCCAAAGTGTCCTGCTGCAGAAACCCCGC
Organism: Muscicapa striata striata; assembly: GCA_030060385.1. NCBI lineage: Eukaryota > Metazoa > Chordata > Aves > Passeriformes > Muscicapidae > Muscicapa > Muscicapa striata. The sequence goes on along the minus strand of JAREIS010000050.1, from coordinate 3,753,182 downwards.
TCCCAGGGGCTGCCTTGTGTCCCCACCCCTGCGGGGGACCCCGATCTCGCCCGCTTTTCCTCGGGTCAGTGCTAATTGCTGCCCATAAATACTGCTCTCCACATTTTATTCTTCACCTGTAAGGGTGTCTCATGTGCTTTCTCGGAGGATTTTCAGCTTAGCACCTTCAGCCCGCGGCCAGGGCCCGGTGCTGGTGCTCAGGACTCCCTGGGCCAATGTCTGAATGTCATTTATTTTAACTGAGGAAGGCTGGGAGCCGGGGGAGGTTATCGCATGAGCTCTCACGGCGGAATAAGCCACCAAAACGTTTCTTGCTGAAGGGCATTCCTGCCTGCCCGCAGTCTGTGCTTTCCCTTAGAGGGAGAATCCAGCAGCGGCCAGCAGGCAGGCAGCGCATCCCTAAAACTCTTAACACGTGAGAAAATCCTGGCTTCCATAAACCCCACACCGAGGAGTTCCAGCCGAAATAAGCGACGCTGGAGGACGGACGACACCTCGAGTGACAGGAGAGAGAGAAAGAGCCGCTGCCAGCGGAGCCTGGCCCCGCTCGGGGCGATGGCTCCGGCTCCATTCCCATCTCCCGCCGGCCATGCCGGTCCCGGGGCCGCCGCCGGTGCAGCGGAGGCCACCGGGCGCTGCCGCGGGGCGGGGCGGACAAGGGAGGCGGAGGGAAGCGAGCTCCGCCCGGCCTCGGGGCGCCCCGGCACCGGGAGGGGCTCCCTGCGCGCCGGGGGGGCTGCACTGCCTGGGGAGAGTCTTGGCAGTGGAGGTTATTGTTTTATTATTATTCAATTCTATTTTATTTTGGTTTATATATTTTATTAACGCTTTTTCCGGCTGGTGCCGCTCTTCTCCTCCTGCGGATCGAGGCGTGGAAACCCGGTCGAGCCGGGGGCTGGGCTGCTGCGGGGGAATGGAGGAGCGGACAAGGCGCTGGGTGCCCCGGGGGACCGGGACAGGGGTCACCGGCATCGCCAGCAGCTTCCCGAAGAAGGTCGGGATTCGGCCGTGCCAGCGTCCCAAGACACAGGGGGAAGGGGACGGGTTTGTTGTGCGTTCCCTGCTCTCTGAGCCTGACCCCTTCTCTTCGGTGGCTGCTGGAGGTGATGTGCAGGAGCAAGACTAACGCGGCTCCAGGCGCTGAGCCAGCACAGCATCTCATTCCTCGTGTCCCACTCTCATTGTCCGGGAGGAGTGCCTCACTGAAAGACCGATGGGGCCCTGTGAGCAGTCCTTGTCTCGGTGCTTAGGGTACTCATGAATGGTAGAAGAGTTTTCGGCCTCAGAAGGCTTTGCAACCAGACCCGGCTTTTCTGTGCCTGCTCTAACCGCTAATCTACGCTCAAGAGCTGAGAAGGACTCAAAGACAAATCGGACGATGCGAGTTCTGGAGGGAGCGAGCTTTTCTTTCCGGATCTTCGTCGACGGAGACAGTCGCCCTGAGGCGGCTGATGTGGATCTGCTGTGCGGTACTTCCCATCTTGGGGTGATGCAGCTGGAAGTGCATGTATGCACACATACATGCACGTATGCACACATACATGCACGTATGCACATGTCTGCAGTATGACAGACACTTGGGAGCGATTCTGTCGCAGCTGCGGTTTTCCCTCTCTTGCCAATTCTCCATTTCTTGTCTCCAAGTGTAACCGGAGTAGTGATCTTATTTCAGAGCGGGTCTAAATAGAGCATCCCGAACACCCCTCGAAAAGTCTGTGTGTCTGTCCGGTCTCTAAAGAACAATAGGAGGCGAACATTTTGACTTGTGTTTGTGACTGGGCTGTACTTACTTTACTAAGAGTCCAGAGATCAGTCCGTGAGCTCTGATGGATGCTCTGAACTTGGGATGTCGAAACACGTGGTTATTATTTTTCAGGACTTTAACCAGGCTTTCATCCCCTCCTGCCTAATGAAGGAGGCTCAAAGAAACGCTCAGGCACTTGCTGGGCTTTCAGGATGTTAAGCTGAGTAGTTTATACAGATTTTTTTTACAGATCCTCACTGTGGATCACCACTCCTCGCGTCTTGCTGCTTGGTCAGAAGCACTGGGAATGCTCTGAGGCTGATCAAAGTTGAAATAGCTAAACCAAGCTTTCCACCAACTCGTGTGCTTTTTGCAGGATCATTTCAGCTTTTTTTTAATTACCTTTGTGGGTTCCTCTTATAGGTGCAGGTGTATGAAAAGTACTTAGTTGTCCATCTGTGGTAGTAGTGCAATGCTACAATACCCCAGGATCCACCAGTGTCACCCACTACCCCGCTGCTACTCAGGTAGTGGCTGGATTTCATCAGTGTGAAAATCCCACATGGACTGGATCCGGATAAGCAAGAAACAACTCTTCCTGTAGGTGATCTTGGAGTCTTTGACTCTGTCTTTGCGTTTAGAACCATTTTTATTTCTAGCTAAGCTCAGATATCTGGCATTGTGGGACCATTTAGTGAGGCTGCTACTTGGTGGATATAAAAATTATAAACACAGGTGTTCAGACCAAAATCAAAGGACGCCGTGTCCTATGTCCTCAGCATAGGACATAGGTCAGTGCTTGTCACCTCATTATCAGCTGTTTTATTGATTAAAAACATCCTACGACATTTTACATACAGCAATCCTAACTTAGTACGGCTCTTAAGATACTTGTAGATTGAATTTGCTGACATCGGCGTTACATTTTCACTTCCATGAACACGGCATGAAATATTTTTCTAGAGAAGACCTACTTATTCCAGGTAAGTGAATTAATTTAGCAAACAGGTTAGTAGGGGGAAAAAAAAATAAACCAAATAAACCGAAAAAAACTCGCCACAAAAATAAAACCAAAACCAACCCAAAACATAACTAAACTAAACTAAACAAAAACAAAAAAAACAAAAAAACAAAATAAAAAACAAAACAAAACAAAACAAAAAAAAGCCAAAATCTGTCCTGCTTAAACACCTCTCATCCTGGACTCACATGGAACAAAAATGATTGATTTGTTGATAGAAGATCATCCCCAACATCTCTTCCTATCCACGAGTCAAGACAGTGATCTCTACCCAACCCATTATTTCCTTTTGCTACAGAAATTGAAACAAATTGCCAGAGAACTCCAGGCAACTCACAAGCTAGTGAACATGTCTCCAGATCAACCTGACAAAAATTGTGTTGTGCAGGATTTTCTCACCAGTCCTCTGTTATCAAAATGATCAATTCTGTTGTCTGCACCTGGAAGAAGTTAACAAATGCTGTTCTACTTGATAGAATGGATTTGCCTTTGTCTGTTTACCTGTGGTCTATGGTGAGGAGAGTGTGAATCTGCAAACCTAATCCAAGGAAGAGAAGGACAAAACCCGTGTGGGTGTTAGGAATGAAAAAAGGATGTGTTATTTGGTTTAATAAACTTGAGTCCTCGGCAGCAGCAGTGCCTGCCAGAGACTCCTTTTGCTTTTACCGTGGGCTGCTCTGCTCCAGGGGAGGACCATTCTTTATCTTCAAAGCCTAATTCCACCAGGATTTGGGATATGAAACAAACTGAATGTCCTCCTCGGGGAGAAAACCATGTTGCTGGTTGTGATACAAAAATGCAGGTAAGTTACAAAGACACAGAAGGATGAATTCATCTCTGCATTGATAGCATAGCCCAGACAAAAATGACATCAGGGATGGATCTGGAATCAAGACGTCATTTATATCCTCAGAACACCTGACTGCCTTCAGCAGCAGGTTTCCATATGAACCGGCAGAGCTGCAGAGGCCATAAAGAAGGAACACAAAGAGGTGAGTAGCACAATCGTATTTAATAATGCTTTGAACCGTGGTTTGTGTACAGAAGCTACAGATGTAACAGCAGAAGTTATCCTTGTCCCTAGTGCTCCTGAGGGAGGTGCTGCCAGGGGCAGGTGGTGAATGTGAACAAGGGTAGGCGAGAGCTGTGTGGGCATATGGAGAATTTTGCCCTGAAGCTTCAAAAAATGGTAGAAAATCTTCCCACAGCCACGAAATTGGCTTTGCCAGGATGGAGAAAGGGAGATGACCTTTTTTTTTTTTTTTTTTGGTGGCAGTGATCCTTCCCTCTGAGTTGCAGGGAGTAGGGATTGGGGATTTGTCATGGGGAGGCTGAATTTGAGTAGAGAAGAGTCTTCACTGAGGAAGGGAGATGCTGTGTAGCACGTGGGCTGTGTCATTGATGATAAAGTGCAGAATGTCTGCCTAGCTGGAGATCTCTGCCCCTGCACAGAGAAGTCCTTGCTGTGTCCTGGCTGAGCTTGTCTGCCGGAAAGGAGAAGCAAGAGCTTGCCATTCATCATGCAAGTGGAAAAGGAGGCTGCCAGAACAACTCTTCACCTGTATGAATAGTGCACAGGAGCTGTGGTGCTTTTTCAGCATTTTTGGAGGATTGGTGTCCCGGGCTCTGATGGGTTTGTATCTCCGAAGGAAAGACTCAGACATCCCCTGGGTTGTTTGGTGTAATCAAAACCTTTTTCACAGCTGTCGATATATCTGTGGCTTGGGCTACTCTGCCAGAGTGAGGTGGATTCTCTTCATTGAGGTAATTGTTCAGGAGTGCGTCTGTCTTCCAAAACAGGAGGGAAGCGATGCAGAAGGGACAGCCTGTCTGTCTTGCATAAAGTGCAGAAAAGCAAGAAATTTATTTCTCATCTGGAGAGATGAAAGTTGGCAGGAAAGAGGAAGGGGAGCTCTTGCCAAAAGACATGTCCACACTCCATGTCGAGAGTGATGTAATCACATGGAAAATCAGTTGGTTAAAGAGACCAAGGAGACACAAAAAGAGAAGAAGAGAAGGAATCGGGGGAACAGAAGACTATGAGAAAGAAGAGGAAGAAGGAAGAAACAATGCAGAAATAAAAGAGAAGCAAAGAAGTATGAAGAAATAAATGGAAAAAGAGAGAGAACAGAAGAAGCCTTGAAATATTTTAGTGACATTGTCACACATCATTGACGATATCACTGCACACAGAAAGAAAGAAAGGAGGCAAAAAAGAAAATAAAAGAAAACAGGATGAAACCATAAATTACATGACAACAGTGAACCAAATATATAGCAGAAGAATACAGGAATAAAGGAGAAAGCCAAGAAGGAATATATATCCGTAAATGAGCAAAGAAGAAAGGACAGAGAGAGGCAGACGAGATGGCCAACATGCACCGAAATTACCTTTAGATGCGTCCCTAGAAACGTCCCCCTTGCTAAGAGCACCGCATCCGGCGCGGATGTCCCTAATTAGTGCTGATCTCTGCTGTTTGATGATCACTCAGCCCCGGAGGCAGAGACCGATCTACCAGCAGGGGTAAGGAAGAGAAAAGGACCGAAAGAGAAGGGAAAGGGGAGTAAAGGATAAGGCATGAAAAGCTAAGAACGAAAATGAGAACAAAGAGAAGAAAGAATAAAGGGAAGTAAAATAGAAAGAAAAAAACTAGAAGCGCTAACTGAGAAAATAAAGAAGGCTAAGGAAGGAAGAGAAAAGAAGAAAGAACGAAGAAGACAGAAAGACAAATGAGACAAAGAAAGTGAGAAAGAAATTCGAGCGGCAGAGGGGATGGCCGTGGCGGAGCGGGGGAACAGGCGGTGTGGATGGTGCGAGGCGGCGGAGCAGCGCACGGTGTCGCTGCAGGCTCGGGAGCGGCGGGTCCGCCCCGGTGCGGCGGAGAGAGCCCGGCGGGAGCGGCGCGGGGCCGGCAGCGCAGGCAGAGCGGGGACAGCAGCGGCGGGGGCGGAGGAGCGCTGCGGTGCGGCGCTGCGGGCGGGCGGGTGCAGTACTCCGTGCCGGAGGAAGCCAAGGCCGGCACGGCGGTGTCCGTCTGGCGCAGGAGCGGGGCCTGGAGGCGGGCGGCTGGTGGCGCAGGGCCGGCGGGCGAGCGTGGAGCTGAGCGGGGCGAGCGGTAAGAGCGCTGCTGGTGGACCATCCTCCTCAGCTGGTCTGCAATACCCCTCCCGCACAGCTGCTCACTGCAACAGGCAACAGCTGCTACCAGGAACGCTAACTCAATGACTGCAGGCTTTTAAGGTGTTTTCTTCAGGAATTTAATCAATTACCTGGTGTTCTTGGACAGTTGCTGCTTATCACTCATTATTTACTTTGCCTCGAAGTAAAGCTGACCTAGGAGCCAGTACACTTGTAGTTTGTCAGAAGACAGGCAAAGAGTCAAGTGACACCGGTAAGACTTGCTGGCCTAAAAGATCAAAGATCTACAGTGCAAGATCTACAGGAAAACTGTCTCCCTGCAGCTATGGACATCCATCTCCAGAAACCACTGGGTCTACATGGTGCAGCCTCTGGTTTGGGGGATTTTTTTTCTCTTCTCAGAAACACTTGTGTTTCTGCACAAGAATTTGTGGAATGCTGCTACCAGGCTCTGTTCATGACCCCAAGTGTAAGAAAAACCACGGTGGACAGGCTGCTAGAGGCACCAGGGGTTTTACACAAAACCACAGACTGGTTTGAGTTGGAAGAAACATTAAAGCTGATCTCATTCCAACCTCTGCCATGGACAGGGACACCTTCCACTACACCAGGTTGCTCTAAACCCATCCAACCTGGCCTTGAGTATTTCCAGAGATGGGCCAGCCACAGCTTCTTTGGGAAACCTGTTCCAGCAGCTACTTGCCCCTCCACAGTCAAGAATTTATTTTCAATCTCAAATCTAATCCTGCCCTCTATCAGTTTGAAGCCATTTCCCCTTATCCTGTCACTCCATGCCCTTCTCCTAAGCCCCTCTCCCACTCTCCTGGATCCCCTTTAGGCACTGGAGGGGCTCTAAGGTCTCCCTGGAGCCTTCTCTTCCCAGGCTGAGCAGCCCCAGCTCTCCCAGCCTGGCTCCAGAGCAGAGGGGCTCCAGGCCCTGGAGCATCTCCAGGGCCTCCTCTCCAGCAGCTCCACATCCTTCTGATGCTGGGGGCCCAAGAGCTGGACACATCATGGCAGGTGGGGGTCTCATAAGAGCAGAGTGGAGAGATAGAGTCTTATCTCTCAGCCTGCTGGTTATCCTAAAAGGGTGTGTTTCATTTTGCTCTGATCCTGGGCACCACATCTGGGTTGCACAAATGATGCTGGAACCTCTTGCTGGACTCTGGGCTGCTGGGCTCCTGGGCACGGCAGGACTGTTACTATTTGGATGTACACAGAGACCTCTTATACAAGGATCCAGGGTACAGACAGTCCAAGAGATCTCAGACTGGCTGTTAAACAACGAAACTTCATACCAACAGCCTTTCAATAGATACTAGGATATATTTCTAAACATGAAGATGGAAAAAAAAAAGAATATATCATTTTAAAGATAATTCCAGATATTTTATTCTTAATTTTACAAATAACAAGCATTTCTCTATAAAAAACTATGGCAAGAATCAATGTAGGTACAGCTAGAAATATTTACATTCTTAGAAAAAAATTATATATCTTTCTATATACAAGGCTCTGGCCATTACTGGTTTAAGGTACTCCCAAAAGCATTTCTATCTAAGGCTTTATGGCCCTAAGCTATTCTGTGTTTTAAGAAAATAATTTATAATTGCCAGGACTAAGGTTCTATTCTGTAAATGCTGAAATAGGTATTGCAATCCAGCTCCCTGGGCAACGCACCCCCTCCCTGTCTACCCACCCATCCTAAATGCTCATTGGAAAGGGAGGAGGAGTTCACACTTCTTCATGAAAGAGTATCAGAAGTCAGCCAAATTTGCCTCGTTGTGGAAGATGAAATACTAAACAATGCTTATGGGAGCATTACCTTCACTGTCAGGAGAGTCCAGAGATTCTAACAATTACTGACAGTGCAGCACAAACATCACAAGTAGTTGTGGTACCTTTTGAGTTAATGGCATTTCCACACAAAAGCAAAGAAACTGAAGGCACAGGATTATCTGACATGCCTGAGGTGATGACAGGAGTCAGCCTGAGAGCTGAAAAGGAAAGGATCCTTGTTCCCAAGGCCATATGCTGTTTCCCTTGGTGAATGCTGTGTGATTGTTCTCTGGCAACAGGGAATCCTCCCTAACCAGGTAACTGTGACATGTATTGCTCCTGTGATACAGATTATAGCCACCTAAACCATGCAGGATTTCCCAGGTTAAGGTCAGTCTGAATGTCAAAGTCTGTTTCACCTTCCTTCTCTGCAGCACAAGCTCACAGGTTTATCACAACTCTTCTTCCAAAGGTAAATTCTGTCCTTTTTCCCTATTCTGCAGGTATAGCTGTAGTCACACTCTATGCTGCAAATCTTATCTGCTGCCAGCACAGATGCCACTCTAAGATTTGCCCATGACTGTATCAGGTCCTTTTATCTATATCTTGTTTATCAAAATATTCCCTCAGTTTCTTTTGGAGATGCCTGGATTCTGCCTACCCACTAGAACACAATCCTTGACTTAGAGCTGAAATTGAAAACAGTAGGATAAAACAGTAAGTACAAAATAACTCAGTTAGCTATATCAATTATGTTCCACATTTCTGACTCAGACTTTATGTTTTTAAAAACACAAGCAATGGAAAAAACCTTTTTTTGACACAAAGTGATTGCCATTGATTCTTGTAGTATTAGTCACAACCAGAAAATTCCCCAATTTGGATTAAAAAAAAAAACTCCAACAATAACAAAAGAAAACCTCACAAAAACATTTAGTAAACATCAAAATATTTAAATGTTCAAGAAAAAAACTCTCTTTTTTAAGACACATACTTTGATAAAACAGTGGGTAAGAAATTACAGGTAAATTAGATGTTAAACGGACATTGCACTTTAGGACTGGAATTTCTGGACTGAATCATGTATCAGGCAAGCACATATCTTACATTTCAGGGTATTTTTTGAAGCTGTTTACAGGAAGAGCCTTATGGGACATGGTTGTTTACATTGGCAAATTCATTACCAGGAAGTTGCAGCTAAATGTGTTTTGCCTCAGATTCCTGTGGTTATCAGATCATTCTTCTACAACACACACACAAAAAGCTGCTTCTCAATTTTCCAGTTCTTAAACATAAGGTTTGCAAAGAAAGTGATCTGTACTATATTTTACAACATACTCTTATATTTGCAATGAGTATTTCAAAAAGGCTATAAGCCTAACAAATCAGGTCATGTTGTTGGGCAAGGGGGACTGGCTGTTACATGCACTCCAGTATTTGCTTGTGTCAAGGCTGCTCTGTGATACGCAGTGAGACTTGTAAAATCCAGATTCTCAATTTTGGCAGTAGCCTCAAATTACACTCTGCATTTTAAACTTGCCTGCTCAGGGCTTGTCAGCCTACTAACCAGGAGTCACACTGAACCTGCCTGAAGTTTTGGATTTCTTTCCTTGGAAAAGCTGACAGCAATGTTTGTTGGTATCATTTTCTGACCTGGTGACATTGGTCAGCTCCCTCCTGCATTCGTAAATTAAAATCCTAAATAAAGAGGTGAGAAAATGCAGGAAAAGTGAAGCAAACCCTGGAACTTCAGACACTGTTAGGAAAAATTTATAGTCTATACAGCATTTTCTCTTTCTTCCTGTAACAAGCAGTTCAAGGTACACATCAGTCCCATTGCTGGAGTCTGTTACCAAGATCAGAATTTGAGATATTGATTAATGAAAGACTGGAATCAGCCAGTATATTTCAACACCATAGGAAAATGCAAAACTTCTCCAACCAGCTGCTGCAGTACAGTAAGGACCCTGAGAGCTTAGCTACAAAGGTTTAGGCCGTTTATTATTATTGTCTAAATTTAAGGAAACAGAACAAAACACAGGTGCCATGAGAGAGAAATCTTTCACCATTCACATTTGTCACACTGTAACCAGCATTGCACAAATGAGACTGTGTACATATATATTGTATATCTAAAGAAACACAGGTAATGCCAGACTTCCATAGCACAAGGAACAATTTCTTGGCAGACTGTCAACAAGATTTGTCTGTTTTTCAAAACAATTTAAAAGCAATTCACTAATTACATAAGTTAAGTGAAGCTTAGAATGAACAGACCTCACAGCAATCATATAGTTAACACGTGAAGATAGAGAACTAGTGGTCAGAGATATGTTCTGAGTTTTGTTCTCAGTACATTCCACCATGAGGTCAAATGCAGTGGCATGATTAACATAAAAATTTACAATTAAATATATTAATTGTGTGCATGTGTACATGAGTGGGAAAAACACAGAACAAAGACGGAATTGTTTCCATCATACAAATTGCACAGAAAACATTTAAACAATTTACACATTAAACTTTCACCACACATTGAAAAGGGAGAATCCCAAACTAACACCTCTCCCTTAGACATAGGTGAAACTATTTGCATTATTTAGAATAAATCCAGCCTGAAGAAAGGCAACATCCAAGATCAGATGTAAACAACTTCACCAAGAAGGTACAGTTGAAATCCAGCATTGGAATCAAGTAAATTTTGTGAACAAAATTTCAGTGCTAAATATTTTATGCAAGACAATCCTTTCAGTCTATGCTGAGTTAAAACATATCATGTTAGAATTAATTCTCAAAATCTTTGTATCTTTCTCAGTTTGGTAACAAATTCAGCACAGGCAAAGTCATTTGAGTAAGATCACAGAGAGGCACATTCTCATAAACCTTCACTATAATAAATAAGTTTCCTGTCCAGAAACAGAAGTCAAGGAACCAAAAGCAATGAACAATTTTTACCTCTTGAAGTAAGCATTAGCTCTGGAGGAGGTTCACTGAAGAATCCAGGCACCCTGCCAGCCCTTAAAATAATTTTCAAGTATCTTTCAGTTGAACTATATGTGTAAAGTTACAAAGGATTGATCAGATTCTGCTCCACTGTACTACTGCATGAACACAACCGTGGCCGAAAAATCTCATTGAAGGCTACAGTATATTTATGTTCATATAAAAAGAGAATGTAAGGAACATGGTGTTTAAATTAATAAATAAGGTTAAAATTACAGAAAACAAAGTGTTACCACTAGCCCTTTCTAGAACAAATTTTAGAAGAAAAGTCCATTTAACTTTCAGTCCACCAGGAAATACAGAGGAGTTCCATCAAAAAGCTGTGCTTTTAAAAATCTCTGGATTTTCTTCTTCCTCCTTGGAATCCCTTGTGCTACTAGATGGAGGCCTGTATTCTAATCTGGGAAAGAAAGAAAAAAAAACAACTTTAAAAACAGATGAGAGAATTTAGAAAAAAATTCTGAGTCCTGTCTGACATTACAACGCCCTAATTTTAATATCCTGTTGACTTCAGTTGAAAAGGTCCCTTTCTTACACCATGCTCATGTGTCATCTTCAGTCATAGCCATGGCAAAAGGCCAAATGCTCTCAGTGCCTTTTAGATCAGCTGAACTAATCTGGAAGAGTTCAGGTCTTCCCCAGAACTTAGGAGACTTTCACGACCTACAACGTGTCCTTACACCTTGATAAAGCAACACACTTTTAAAATGCATTCCTCAAATGTACTTTTATTAAGTTATCAGAGTCAAATGATAAATTTGGAGCTGAGAGATGTACACATGAACAATTACACTTGGGAAGAGGGACTAAGACTTCAGCTAAGCTTTTGTATTTTCAGCAGAATACTACCTTTGCTGGAAAACCAGCCTCTCCCTCTGACATACCCAGGCAAGTCCATTCCTCAGAGCAGAGGAGTGTTAGGATCAGGTGGCACTTACCCTTTCACCCGCAGCATTTGATCAATGGTGTCAGGAAGAGGCATGCCATAGCTTTCAGGCAGAAATAGTGTGAGAATTCCTGACAACACAGTTAGGCTCCCCATCAGGATGTAAGGCAAGAATCGATCATAGGCACCTAGAAAAACACACACAAGAAAGAAAAAAAAAGGCAGCATCAGCATCAGCTCTGTGTCTCTGATAATTGCCCAGAGAAGCTGTGGATGCCCCATCTGAAGTGTTCAAGACCAGGTTAGACAGGGCATGGAGCAATCTAGTGAAAGGTGTCCTTGCCCATGGCAAGGAGGTGGAATGTGATGATCTTTAAGATTCCTTTCTATCCAAACCATTCTGTGGTTCTGTGGTAATGTTTGTACCAAGGTACAGGGCTTTACCTGTGCAAGATTTGTGCTTTCACTAAAAACAAAACCAACCATCCCCTACCACAGCCTGACATTCAAAGCATATGTTGTTAGAAATGTGGTTGTAGGAACTCAAGAGTGGCAATAAATAAGAAGTGTCCTTACTGAGGCAAGAGAATTGAGTCTCTGGAGCATCTCTCCAGCAGAGCAGTTAACTCACCAAGGTAAACAAAATAAGGGGAGAGGATGCTGCCCAGTCTGGAGGCCATGGAACTTGCTCCAACTCCCATGTTTCTTACTACTGTTGGGTAGAGCTCAGCCGTGTAAACATAAACCATTGAGAAGGCAGAAGTGATTCCAAACTTCCCCAACATCACCAGAAAAATGGACAGCGCACGGATGTCTGAAATCCAAACACAGTAAGGACTTAGGCTCATGCAATTCATTGTATCTCTTAACTCCTTTGTGTTTGTGTAACTCCTGCCTAATTAACTCCAGTATCTGGTGTCTTTTTTCCCTGTAAACATTCACAAAAATAAGCAATGTTTTTTTTTTAGTTTTTTAAATATTACTATAAGTCAACATTTCCATTTTCTTTTGAGAACAGGGTTTCCTGCCAAGTGAAAAATACGGAGAACAGAGCCATCCTCTCAGGTTTCAGGGGCCAGACCTCTGCCATAGATCCCTTTCTAATAAAGTGAACAAAGTAAAACATTTGAAACAAATTCTTTTATTTTAGGTTTCCTAAAAAACTGTTTTTTCATTAACATTCTTAGCTACATTCTTAGTTTCATTAACACTCTTAGCTATAATAATTTAATTATAGGAAGTTGGATGGACTAAAACTGGGACAGTTAAGATTTGAAAATCAAAACAGATCATATCAGTGTCCAATTGACTTAAAGAACAGGGTAAAAAAACACCAAACCTGGAAATGCAGCACACATATTATCTGCATAAAATAAGCAAGGCAGCTCTTGCACATTCTCTCTTTTGTATATCTTTGATTTGTAAATGAGTCCTAGGAAACAATACCTCCCCTTATATTCAGTATCATTATCAGTAATGACTCCATAACCCTATTAATCTAACTGGATATATATAAAAATACATATGGTTTGAGATCCAATAAAGCTACTTGGCCCTCCTTTCCAGTAGCTACACATTATTTTAACTATCAACACCAATTCAGTACAAGCATCTCTGCTGATCAAAAATACTTCCACAATTACTCCATTGAAAGTAACTCTTTAAACAAGCTCTAAAGTCATCAATAGCTGTTTGGGAAGTGAGTTCTGCAGCCCTTTGGTAACTTCCACTTACCAAATTCTGGTTGGTCTAGACCTGGTTTTACACCTGGACCTTATCAGGACACCCTGTCTGAGATGTAGTTTAGAGGCAAAACTGGACTACAACTCTAATACCAACAGATCACAAAGCCTTTCCACCTTTCAAACTATCTGAACGACATGTTGTGGCAGTTCCTTGTGCAGCAGCACTGAGAGCCAAGGAAGAGGGGCAAAGACAGGACATGCGTATCTGAATTTAGACCACTTAGGGCACTTTTCCTCCACACCTGCCCTGTGCACGGTGCTGCACGTCACCCATCAGACATATGTGAGATCAACTAACGATTGCATACGTGAAGGCACCAGCTGAATGAAGAGAAGAACACAGCCTCCCAAGAATAACGCAGCAGCCATTGAGTACCGTCGGGGCAGGTTGCGAAGCAGCAGCCAGGAGATGATGTAGGCTGGGACTTCAATCACTGCTGAGAGGAAGCAGTTCACATACACATCTCCATGCAAGTTAGGTGTGTCAAGAGAAAGTCCAAAATAGCCCACTGAGATTATCATCCTGAAAGAAACAATAGCAGCGTCAAACAAATCTCTCTTCTTCCTCAGGTTGCCATGAACCTCTTCCACATTTCCATCAAGCAAGAAATGGCTGTGTAAGGCAAATTCAGCATCTGGTGGACTTGTTCACCTCTGAAGCAGCTGAAGTGCTGACTACAGAAACAACAGGTTAACTATTAAACCATGTGGATGATTTTAATCTTTCATACTGCTCTTGATTTCAAATAAAAAAATATATTACCCTGGGAGGAAAGCAATGATCATTCACACTGCAGTAATGCAGTAGTTGCCATTACTACAGCTTATAGCCTTAACCTGAAAGTCTGAGTTACTGAATTTTACTGAGGCCTACCGCAGCTTTCCATTATGTTTACCAGGGAGCTCTGGGTGGAGAGCATTGTTTCTGGGTCATTATGCTCCATGCTTTCTGTATAAAGTCAGAGAGGAGGAGTATGGCATCCTGGCACCCACGATATTCTCTGTCATGCTCCAAGCTGACTGGGCAGCAGCCAAATCACATTGCCATGGCTGGGTGCCTGGGCTGGTCAGTGCCTCAGGACAGAGCTTGGTGGCTGGAACACTGCCATCTTAATTTCCTGCCAGATGAGAGCTGGCCAGGGAAATACACAACTTGCCTTGGAGACAAATTCTGCCCTGTCTTGGGAAGATGTTGGGTAGAGAAGGTTAAGCTTTACCAACAAGTATTATGTGGTAAATAAGGAAATAATGGGCAGTGGATTAGGACATGTTCAGGTGCAAACATGAGGCACAGAACACTTTGCACTTCATCTCCACCAGGATCTACCTTATAACAGAACCTGGAGCAAAATCCCTGCACAGCACCAAGTGCACCACTGACAAAAGATTAACTCTTCCTCCTCCTCACTGAATACTGGAAGAGCCTTCATGGTCCAGTTGCTTAAAATAAAACTGCTTAGTGTACCTGGGAAGGTATGAAGTGACATAGCTGTGAGTTAATCCCTCCTGCTGTCGTGCTCTGCCCTGAGCCACTCTTCTCAGAAGTAGCTCTGCAGTGTTTTTCACACCCTGTGCTCTTTGGAGTTATTTTAATATAAAAACTGTAATGCTGGAACTCCCTTTTAGTAGCAGATTGCCTTAGCTCATTACATTGGCAAACCTTAATGTGGTTATATATTTTGTAGGAAAACTTCATTTACACATCCTAGGGTGCCAAGAAGCCAAACTTCTTCATCTCTGGTGCAAACCCTGCTAAGGGAATAGTTTAGCAGGCTGTTACTTAATCAAAGTAACAAAACACTCAGCACTATGTAAAGGTGATACATTGCTGTCTTCAATTATCCTCTTTTATAGCCCTTTTTTGTGAGAACTTTTAATTCATGTTATAGATGATACCATCAGTATACCATGAGTTGGAAAATCATGTGCTGTGAGGAAGCACAAGATATTGTATCTTTACATATTGAGAAATTAATTTAAAGGAGATTAGGTCACTGACATACAAATTAGAATAGTGAAAAAATTGCCCAACCTAACTGAATACTTTTCAGCAGGAGCAGGTAAGATTGTGTAAGTCAACTGTACCTATTTGACTCTTCCTGCCTATCATAAAACTTGATTTTTGATGTAGTAAAAAGCCCTTCAGTATGGGTTACTGAATCCAGTAGAATGGATTACATACTGTGACGCCAGTGTTTCTCTCAGCTGCTTCATCCTACCAGAAATGCTGTTTAAACAGGTTTTGCCTTTGATTTCTACAACCACACACACAAAACTGGCTGTGCCCAGGAGCTACTGCCCCACATCAAGCAGGTGAGGAGTAGGGCAGTCTCACTTCCAATCAAACATGAGAGTCAGTGACTGGATTTGAGCAGTAAGATATTATATAGACACTTTATTGACATTTCTGCAAGGAACCAACATTACTCTTCTTTTTGAGCTGTTTTTTGGACAAGTTCCCTTCTCAGTGTGTTTGTGGCCTTCTGCTTAGTGATGGGCCAGAGAATCTGGCTTAAATATAAGCCAAATCATCCTTTGACCTAGGATGCCACATCATCTTGTATGTGCTGGCAGGTCAGTGGACTGAACTCCGAGGCTCTGCCTCACTAAGGCACAGGAACATTTTTCAAAAAGACAGTATATAGACTTAGTTGGCTCCCAAGCACTTGAGGAACCTTCTTGGTTTGGTCACTAGGTACCTGCACTAATTAGACCACACCTGTACAGCCTCTGGCAGGTTGTAAGTTACCCTCTCTGTTTACAGCTTTACTGAGATTTCTAGTAAAGGAAAAAAACTAATAATTTAATCAAACTGAGCATAAAGTATGGCTTCAGCTAGTGAAAACCAAGCTGAAGATGACAAGTAGACAAAGCAGACAGCAGGAAAATACCGGGAAATCTCAGATGAGAAGTTAAAAGGCAGCATTATCCCTTGAAGAGCCAATACAAAAGAAATTGAAAGATTCTCCTCTAAGTAAGGCATCATGTTCAGATCCCTGGGCAGGAGTTCTCTGACTGGGGGTAGGGCACAACTCATTGCTCTAAAAAGACTTTGTTACAGTCAGAAGAGCATTCCCCAAGGCCCAGGATCAGGCAGCATTCCCACACATCCACTGCCAGCTGATCAGATTCTTGCTCAGTTGAGGATAAGCCCATTTCAGAAAGGAACACCAGCCTAGATGTTTTTCTACACTGTCACCAAAATGAAGAACCTGTGTAACCAGAATTTTGTTGTTTCAGCCAGCTAGTGATTGGTTTTTGAGCTGTTTTTGTCTGTGTCTCTTCAGAATACCTTAGTATTTAAAGTTACATACTCCTGAATACACTTGCTTACCAAAGAAGCACTGACATAATTGTGATAGTTAGGATATTTCGAGTTTTCATTAGATCCAAAATGGTGTATGTCTGCTGCTTCTGGGAATTCACATCTTGTAGCTGTAAAAGAGCAAATAACAAACAAAACATGGGAACTTTAAATTCCTGTAAAGATAATTATTATGAAACTAAGTCCTACCACTAACTTATACCTCAGAATTTTGATCTGCTCAAACAGATGCCCAACTTCTAACAAAACATATGTAAGAGCCAACTAGTGAAAGTAGAAGCTCCTCTCTTATTTAAAGTCACTTAAAATTTAGACTGAAACCCTTAACTCTCAAAACCAGTGAC
Source organism: Muscicapa striata striata (assembly GCA_030060385.1). Taxonomy (NCBI): domain Eukaryota; kingdom Metazoa; phylum Chordata; class Aves; order Passeriformes; family Muscicapidae; genus Muscicapa; species Muscicapa striata. The sequence continues at coordinate 3,736,196 of JAREIS010000050.1, read as the reverse complement.
AGGACTCAAGGAAACTGCATGAAGCTGAGTCAGGGAACATTTATGTTGGGTATAGAAAGAGGTTCTTCACCCAGTGTCTTGTGCAGGGCCAGGAGTTGGACTTGATGATCTGTGTGGGTCCCTTCCAGCTCAGCACATTCTATGATTCTATAGTAATAATTTTCTTTGCCTGAGGCTTCACAAAACAACTGCATTTTGTTACTTGAATTAAAAAGCAACGGCATTAATTCACAATTTATATGTCACTATTGGAAGGGTTCTTACATCCATGGGAGATGGGAAAGATACCTGTCACTACTTCACCTGAAAGGGCCTCAAGTTTTGCTTTTCTTAATGTGGATTAGAAATTGAAGTTGAGTATGAACTAGAATAACAGTATTTCCAATGTCACTGGCCAGGATTAGCCCTGTGTTCGACTTATACAGAGTTATATTATAGACTGAATAAGCACAGAATCTGTTTGGTGCAAATATTTAGATCACTAAGCCATAGATACCTCAAATTTATTATCCTCCCCTGAAAAATAGAGTTTAAAAGGAAAAAGGGCGGCTTTAAACTGGATGAAAAAGATGTTTGCATTAGAATGCATGTTGGCATTCCCATGGGAATGGGACCACAAAGGCTCTGCAAATTTCAATGAAGGGAAACAGTATTGTGCTTTTCAGCAGAAAACTATGATCTTTCACCCACTTGAGAAACACATAATGCAGTGCAGGCATAACTGTGTTAGTCTGTATGGAATTAATTGCTTTACATGAAGTCCAGCAAACAAGTAACCAGACTTGGACTGCTAAACAAGTCTTACCTCACTAGGGTCAAGTATTACATCTGGGGCTGTAATGCCATTAGTTTTTGCAGCTTTTCGGATTATGTCTTCTGCCTCCTGAAACCTCCCCTGGGAGATCAACCACCGAGGAGACTCCGGAATGACCCTGCAGAGAAAGTTCAGAATAACAAGCCTGCATTTCCATAGAAAGCACTGCTGAAGGGACCAGCACATTGTTCCAGGCAGGAAGATCTCCAAACGTGCCACATCTTCCAGGAATTAGTGCAGTGACAACAGAAATCAGATTTACAAAAGCAGACTAGTGTAAGGAACAAGACCAGACTAATATACCCTTAATGATTTCAGAAGTGCTGAAGGAATTAGCAGTGACTCAGAAAAAGGAGCAATCCAAACATTTCAAGTATGGGATTAATTTAAGAAATTCAGAAATGTGAACACACAAGTAGCATGCTAGGTTAAGAAGCATATCCTTAGAGGCTAACGCATATAAAATTAGTAACTGTAAATTGTGTCACAGAAAGGCAAGTCAGAGAGCAGAACTCCCCAGTCATTCGACTGCGTAAGAACCGAGATGGAAGCATAAACACAACTGCTACTGTAAGTGAAGGAACACCACCACCACGTGGGCTATTTCAGCTTTACATGCCACTCAAAAGTAGTATTTTAACAACTACAGAAGAAAACACGGAAGTGCCACAGCTGTGCAAGTACTGTTTTGTAGTTTGTCATATCTGTGTCACCCTACCAATGCCCAGAACAACTGGTTTTTCCTTATGCCCTTAGTTCACACCTACACCTAAGAGCCTGTGGACTTCAGTGCAGAAGTATGAGGTTTTTGCTCTTTGCATGTGCAAGACTTAATTTTACAAAAGTGTATAGAAAATGAAGGGTAGGTTTTTTTGGCATTAGTCACATACAATGCCATGGACTGACAGCTAAACAACTGGGAGAGTAAATAAAGGACACAACATCCATTCTTCACCTACCCATTCCTGAATTTCATTAGCTTCATCATCTTAAAAATCTGCAGACAGGACCCTCTAAAGACTAAAGTCTTGCAAGTTAGTTATACTCACCACCAGAGAGGGATGCAGAGCAGCCCAGGCAGGGTGAGTGCCAGCAGCAGCATCCGCCAGTCCCGGATGAAGAAAGCAATCAGAGGCAGCAACATGTAACCAAACGCGTAAAAGATGCACACACCCAGGGTGCAGAACAGCACACGGACTGATTTGCCAAGGATTTCTGTGCCTGTTCAAAACAGCAAAGGGATTATCAGCATTTTAACTTAATAGCAACGAAATAACTTAATAAAAATACCTCTAGCAATTGGCTTTGAAATGCACTGCACTGCAAAGTTGCAGGAAATAGCACTCTGCTGTCTAGTTGGAGAGGCACCACAGAGCTGCTTCATGCTGTGATTCTGCATCAATAGAGGTAATTATATGTGTAAAAGAATGAGAACTGGGTCACTGAGCATTTCTGTAGCTCAATACGTAGGTCATATTTCTGTAATTTTATCCTTTTAGAATCTTATATTTCACTTGAGGAGCTGAAATCACCTGACATTCTCAACAGTTAACTGTAGCTTGATCTCCAGAATCCTTTCCAGCTTATGAAGAGTGACCAGACAATTCAAAGGTACCTAAACTAAGTTTCCAACCTGTATCACATCTAAAAGACTATCTAGCCAAAAAACCTCAGAGTCCCTTGGGGTAGACATATGGAATTCATGTTAGTCACAAAGACCAGGCTACTGTCAGAGGAATTAAATGCATGAACAGGGGTCAGTGACCCCCTCTGAAATGTTTTGGGACCTGCAAGTCAAGAGGCAGAGAAAAAAAATACAATCTTTCTTGTTTCCATGGAAATCAAAGAGGATGCCAGCAGTTGCAGCAGGCTATGTGTAGTGAGGTTAGCTAAGCACTGCTTTCACCCCTGAACTGGCCTTCCTTGGCTCAAAAATAATTTCTTGCCACCATCTGGTATTTTGGACAGTGAGGTTACTGTAAACAACGTCAATATTTTTTTAAAAAATCTCAGATTCATGGGGTAATTTACATTCACATTTGTGATTAAATATGGTCTTAGATTGAAAGTACACAAAGCAAAAGTCATTTAAATTTTTACTATAGGCTGTTTAAAGAAGACTTTACAAAAATCACTCTACCTATCTTGGTTCTTTTGCAACTTTTAAATTAAACAGGTACTTAGGCCCCAAAATGGACATCAGAAATCCCTGAAAAATCATAGAATCATGGAATGGTTTGGGTTGGAAGGGACCTTAAAGATCATCTAGTTCCAATCCCCAAAAAGTCATGTCTCACATGTATTATCTCTCCAACTAGAAGATGGACTTTATTTCAAATAGTCAGTTTCTGGGGTTTTGCCTCTTTTAGGATGGTAAACCATAGTTCAAATTACATCTCTATCAACTGGAAGCTTCCAAGGAGAAGAGAAGTTATTCATGCATGATGAGGCCACATTCTTAACAGTGCTGCTTGGCAAAACAAATCAACCCTAAGTCAGTACTGAAAAGGAGCAGGAAAAGCACAAGATGAAAGGACACATGCAGTGACCAGCAGGACTTTCATACCAAGAACAAATGCTGCCACGTAGTTAGATATCTGTCCCATGCCAACCAGCACAAACAACACTGAAAACATCTCCCAGCTTGTAGAGAAGACCTGTATGAAACTGAAGCCAGTCTGCATTGCCAGAGTTGCAAACAGCACATTCTTCCTGCCAAACCTTCCATGGACAGATTAAAAAAAGAAAGAGAAGGGGGAAAAAAATATATAATTAAACAACATCATGAATGAAATCTACAGAAACAGAAAAATAAAATTATATGCATACTTAAGGAGATAAATAACTTCTGCAAAAAGCAGAGGTTCAGGAAATGCAACACAGGCACAACTATTCTAAACACATTAAAAACATCACTGTCCAAGAGAAATTAATATTCCAAGGGCTGCTAGTTAAGTTGTCTTTAAGTACGTGCTGGAACACTATTCCTCTCTTACTAATAGGATGAGCAGTGAAACAAATTATCAGGAACAAGTTACTTAAAGTGCAAGAGTATCCAATGCTTCTCCTGCTCCAAGGAGCACACAGTCCATGACGCAGATCATGTTAAAAAAAGAAAAAGAAAGGCTTCTGGAAGAGAGGTAAACCTCAGATTTGGAAGATGCTGTTGGCAGTCAGTGATCCCATGCCGCAATCTTCATTCCCTTTGGTTTAAAAATGAATAAAATTAAGAGATTCTAGAAGACCTCCTGATGAAGTATTAAAAAAAACACCAAAAACCAAAGAGACAAGAAATTTAAACTAAACTCAACCCATCAGGCTGCTGTAAGAGTGGTTGCTGGTGTCCTGGCCCAAGGCAGCCCCACGCTGTTGGGACAGGATGTGCTGAGTGCTGGTTTCACAGCTCCAGAGACCGTGCTGACCTGCAGGTCTGCTGCTGGTGTCGTGGTCATCAGGTGGGTCACAATGCACAAAGAACAGGCTGTTACTTGAAACCCCCAAAGATTTTGTCAACCTTCACATCTCGGGCTCATTGCAGGCAGCAGAAGTCTGTAGGCAGCCTCGCTGGAGCACTCTCCTCACGGAGAGAAGGAGCTCTTGACCATGAGCTTGCTGTCCTTCAGTGGCTACTGGATGGGCTGCATCGATGGCCTCCTCACCTGCACCTGCTGAGGATCTTTGCTACCATGGCAAGGAGCAGCAGGAGACTGCCAGGAGTGTGAAGGTAGGAAGCTCATGGATTCTGGCACCAGACCAGCTCCAGCTTCACCTGCTGGGCAGTCACCACAGGAGACACTCAGGATCCTTGTATCAGACAAGGAGCTCTTTGGAAGGAAGCACCTGAACCTTCTGAAGCAGCAGCACCAAGAGAGGGTGGTGAGAGACTCCCCCAGTGAGGAGGGAAATCACCCTCACATGGGGAGGCAGCAGAAGAGCATGGAGCTCTGCCTGGGGATGAGTGACAAGCCAGCTGAGATCATGGTAGGGGTTAGCAGGGAGGCCAGCACGGTTGGTAGGTGTTTGCTGCAGCCAACTGCTCAGAAAAAATCAAACACAAAAAAGTCTGCTGCAGAGCACCACAGGAAACCTCCTCATGTCCAAAGGCACCAGCCAGCATAAGGGCTTTGAACACTCCAGGACACGCTGAAAGGACAAAACCCAGGAGGTTTCTGGAGCTCATAAGTGACGACTTCCTAACACAGATGGTTGAGGAGCTGGAAGGGAGAAACTGCTGAACCTCACAGTTGCAAACAAGGGTGAAGTGACTGGGGTGTGAAGGCTGTGCAGTGGTAAAGAGCTGGATTGTGAGGGGAGGAAAAAGGCAGAAGGCAGGATCACAGAGAGAGCAAACATTGTCCTGCCTAGGGATTTTTTGGGAAAAAACCCATGGCGTATGTCTTTGGAGAGAAGTACACGAGGCCTTGTTAATTTTTAAAGATTGCTGTCTCTAAGCTTGAGATTGGTCCAACCTGATAGGCAGGAAACTATGGAAAGGCCCTAAATGATGCCACAAAATCATATTTCAATGAAACAGAAACGTTGCAAGCATCAGGAAATTAGAGGCCCACATATTGTTCTTAGGGAATCCAGAGGACAGCACACAACGCATTGCACAGCAAATTCCAGGGAGAGAACCAGAAAAACTGAGCCAACAACTGTTGGCATCACAAAAATTAACTATGTCTTCCTTTTTTTTAATGTTTGTACTGATTAACAAGAATTGCTTCTCTGAAGTACAGCTGAACAGCATTTATGCTTCCACAAACACAGATCATTGGACTTAAATGCTGTATTTGATGATGAGAAACAGCAGCTATTGCTGTTTATAAGATGAAAAATCCCAATTTGACCTAAAAAAAAAAAAAAAAAAAAAAGGGGAAAACAAGCCTCAGGGATCTCTCTGAACAGAATCCAAAATAAACAGAAGAGAATGCCATTGATGAGATTTTTCCAGGCAAAACTTATCTTCTACACCTGTTTTCTGGCATAAAAAAAGAACAGTTTACTGCAGTGATTTTGTTGCAAGAAACAGATGTAGATAACACCTACTAACAACATTTTAAAATTCTGTTCTATTTCAGCACATTTCTCTACACACTCTGTGTACACTCAGGTTAGCTAGTCACAGAACAAAGACATGTTAGTAGCTGCAGAAAGACCCTAGTAGGAAAGCTGACATACAAGAAATGCCTACAAATGAGCATCAAAGAGAGAGCAGCTCTGGTGTATATACTTTACTTGTCTGAGAGCTGTCCTGAGATGAAAGATCCCAGCAGGACACCCACAAAGAACAGGGAGGTGCTCAGGGGTCCCTTCCAGTCGTTGGCACATACGAGATTCCACTGCAGAGAGAGAGAATTGGAAAGTCTTTTAATAAACAGGATTTCCCCTCCCTCCTAAACTCTGCTGAGCTGGGTTTGGAAGGAGTGAGAACAGAATTAAAGAATAGTTTGGGCTGTAAGGGACCTGAATATCATTCCAACCCCCAGCTATGGGCAGGGACACCTTCCACTGTCCCAGGTTGCTCCAAGCCCCATCCAACCTGGCCTTGAACACTTCCAGGGATAGGACAGCCACAGCTTCTCTGGGCAACCTGCACCAGAGCCTCCCCACCCTCACAGGGAAGAGTTTCTTCCCAATATCCAATATAACCTTGCCCTCTGTCAGTGTGAAGCCATTCCTCCTTGTCACTGCATGACCTTGTAAAGTTCCCAAACCTGATTTCCCTGCATATAGTAATGTTTCCCATTAAAAATTCACATTCCTAATTTAAGAAAAATTGAGCTAAAGAAAGAACAACATAGAAAGAAAAAGCTTCTTTATTACATTTTAGTACGGTTTTGAGAGACAAGAGACTTCATTCTTCATTGGGAATCCAACCTCAATTAGAATCTTTGAAATACAATTTGAAATATACACCTAACAAACAAAGATTTCCAAAATTAAAACAAAAATGAGGAATAGAAGAAAATATTTACTAAATAAAGTCTTCAACAGTTTTCAAGATCCTACCCAGCTCAGTCACATATTTTTGAAACAGCACTCGTGTTATTTTTCCATCTACATAAACAACTATTATTAAAAGACTTTTAGTTCTATTTTGATTATCTGGGCGTGTAAATATTAGAAGAAAGGACAAAACCTAGCAGGGATCCCTCATCCCCTTGTTCAGAGCTATGCTCTGACTGGAGGACATAAAAACAGTTTCCCAGAGCTCTCCCAGTAGCTGCTGCCAGAGGGCAGGTGCTGCAGCCCTGCAGGAGAGGAACTGGAAGGCAGCAGATGTTTCTGATGTGAGACCAAACCCTCTTGAGCTTAGTTATTCAAACAGCCCCCCTCAAGGCCCTTTCTAATGTTTTAGCAATGGAAAATTTTAGGTTTTAATCTGTATTAAAAAGGCCAAAATGAAAATATTCACCCTGATCTGAATAATTAACCCTCCTTGTCCCCCAATTACAAATAATTCAGTATACTTTTTTCAAGCAGGGAACACCCTTCAATGCTTCGATCTGCTTTATAATAAACACACAACAGTTGCTGTGTGTTCCAGCTTTCCCACTCATCTCATCCATAGCCCCCCATGTGGGAATGCTGATGTTTCACTGTGTGCCAGCTCCATCTCCTCAGCACTAAGCCTTTAACTCCAGTAATCTCACAGCCTGTTAACAATCACCCTACAACTACATTTAAGGCTGGAGGATCACTTAAAACTATGCACAAAATGAACAACACCAGCAATGCCTCCCACTGCCATATTCCCATGTCAAAATGCAACTGGGCCATCACTTATTTAATGGAATAGCATCCAGTTTTGAATTAGAACTGGAAACTGTTCCAGAGATGAATTATGGTCATTCACACAGGCTACACTCTCATCAGCTGTCTAACTTTAGCTGCCAGACTTTATATTATCTTGTATTTATAAGACAGTCACCATAATTATTATTTTTAAGGCCAATATGCACTTTCTTTTCCAATTTGTAACTGTATTCAGGTAATTTCATAACCTCTACATTAATAAACCTGTTTGTGGTTTTATATCTGAAAAATCTCTCCTTCTATCAGGTTTCATAACCCTCAACATTTTCCCCCCAGGCCTTTCCAGCCTTACAGCACCTGAGGCTCAGGTACCAGCACTCCAGGCAGTGCTCCAGCACATCCCACCAACACCATCAATTAGGCATCATTACAGAAGTTCCTTCCAGAACTTCACCTTACTAATGTGCTAGCAAATGTATCCCACTCATGGTAAGGAATTGAACTTACTATAGTTATCAACATCATTTAGATTATGAACTATAATTAACACTTAGTTAATACTGTATTATTCAACAAAAGCTATACTTTATTATAATCTAAAGAAAGCTTGAGCCTTTCTGTCATGACCACAGAGGCTAAGCCAGCTAGGAAGCTTCAGTAAAATATACCTGGCAACTCGGAAATACCAGCAAATGACTGTTATCAAATTGATAATTTATACAGGCCAAAGGTTTCAGTGGTTATCATATGCCTTTATATGATAACACCTACCAGAGAAACAAACATCAAATATAAATCCTGCTGTTATAAAGACTTGCCTATTCACAAAAAGTTATCTTTGTATCAACTACTGCAGTCAGACATTCTCAACAATAGAACTAAAATCTATGTTGGTGATAGTTTATCATTACTAAATAGGTGATTACTTTCCAGCTAATCACCCTGTGCCTCTGAGTCCCCCATCTCTATTCATCTGTCCTACACCCTGCACTTTGGCACAAGGCTTGCACAACACTTGGATTTACAGACACTGGCATGTTTGTGTCCCATAACAAACATTTTCTTCAGATCACTGAGTGGAGACCTTTCTTGGAAAAGTTCATGGTATTAAAATGTTTCGTACAGCTCTGCCAAAACTTTCTTGCATTGGCAGGTGGAAACATACTGTGGCATTCAACTGTGGCAATGATTACCAGCTTGTTTTTCTGGCCTCTCACTGTTAAAGCACAGTGAGGAGCTGTTATGCTGAAGATCACTTGAACGAGGCACCAAAGTGAACTTCAACATCAAATTTCCAAAGTAGAACTACCTTGGTTGTACAATACCAGTTATTTACATACTCCACAGAAGCACAATTAGAACAAAGGGATTTTAAGGTCAGCTACCCTTTGCCCCAGTAAATAAATGTCAAAGTCTTAAACTTATTAATGACACACCTTTGAGGTTTATTATATTGCTTGTCAGTGATGATGGCATCATCCTTCCAGAACCATTTTGCAACCATACCCTTCCCTCAACTGCACATTATCCAAGAGGAAGTCACCAAAGCATCACTGCTGGAAGATCAGCATAGCAAAGAGCAAGTGTCCCAGGAGTAGTTGTTAATTAAACCCTGGTGCTGGCAGTGCTGTTTGGACACAGCATACCATGACCTAGTGCTCTAAAATCATGTACTATTTTCACTTCTTAGAATCTTTTGAACTAACCTGCTAGCTGTAACAGCCTTTGCCCCTTATCTTGTGAACAAGATAAGCTCAACCTCGGCAAGGTACCTGGGCTTCCAACAGGAGAAAAACATTTCAAAGAGCAGCTGCTGATGTTGTGAAGCATCCAGCTGCTCAACACTGGTATGCAATGGAACAGAGCATTCTTGATCTATTTTGTTATAACTTTAGGACATTCTCTGTTGCAGTTTGAACTTAATCTTCTTACTCATCTTATAGATACTTTGTGATTTTTCTACTTCCCAAGCAATTCATCAGGTTGGGGTGATGTCTTTCAGCAGCCTCACACCCAGCATACGTTGAGGTGTGCCTATGCACCTCCGCAAGCAGATTCTTGGCTGACACCAGTGGCTGGTAAAAACAGCTAGGAAGAGGGGATGGGAGAAAGAGGACAGGCTATGGAGGTGGCCAGGAATGTGGACAGCTTGGGTTAAAAGGCAGAGGGACCAAAAAGGAGAGGGACTGAAGCAGTTGCTTCTCAAGCACAGGTCTGGGGCCCAAGTATTAAACAGCCCCAGGCACTTACAGTCATCACTTACACACCCCTCTAGGAGAGCACTTTCCAAATTCTGCTTTGTCTCTTACATGCCACCTGCCTGGAACAGTGTCTCCAAATCCCTTGCTAGAAAAGCAAGCCCAGTGACAAAACTGAGAAGAATAAAAACTCTATAAACTACTCCATCAGATCTCTTCTCTCCCACAAACTCAAGACCCTTCCCTAATGGCATTACAAGAACCCTAAACAAAGCTGGACTGTGACAAATACAAAACTTCAAGAGCCACACCCGGTTATACTCCTGTCCTACAAGGAAAAGCCTTATTGGCAAAACAATTTTTACAACTACAAGATACTGTGTCTTCTCATTCCTTTATTTTTTAAGCTCTTTTCCTGTCTTGCTGAGAATAACATGGATAATTGAAAACTTAAGTGGCTAGTTCCATGTATTAATATTTTCTTTTTAAAAATCAACATGTTAGCAAGACTTTTTGAAGCTAGGCCAGTACCCTGTATTCCCTCCTTCCACTTGCTTCTCTCAGCAAGTAGAGGCAGGTTCTTCAAAAAATCTCAGTCTCACAAGCAAGTACTGACAACCTTTGATTCTGAATCTGATTTTGTTTATATCCTTACAAGTATTCTCTGCTTACTTGAGAGCAGTGAATGTTATTAAACACCCTTTCCTCTAAAAACACATTTGTATATTCCAAATACTTAGAAGGTCTAGATGTTACACTGAAACTTATTATCTAAAGCAAACAGAAGTTTTTTCTTGTTCTTTTTCAAAAAACATTCTGTTTAATTTTCCCTCCTCTAGTTGCTTTACACTTTCACAGAGATAAAACTTGCATAGAACAGGAAGGAAATTGCCAAATATTTTACAATTCCAGTGCAGAAACAGAACAGTTCCCAATACATCACAGGAAAGGAAAATGGAAGAGGACACTGCCATCACCTGAGGCGAGTTTGAATTTAAAAGTAAAGGCGACATAAAGGGAATTTTACCTTGTCACTACCTGTTTGTAGTACCTCTAAAACACCACTGTTTCCATTTAACAATATCAGCTGCAGGCCTATTACTCTTTAACAATACTAATCTTACATTATATTGTGATACCTGTACTTTGTACAATTCTGAACACTACTGCATGATGTGCTTTTTAAATCACACCTTGAAAAACTCAGCATTTACAAACTATCTTTGTATATCTGTCAGACATTTGTATTTACTTATTAAATAAAAACCAGACTTTCTTTTCCTTCTTCTGACAAGACTAGTAATACCAAGCTTTTGCAAAGCTGCAAAAAGCTTTTTCAGCTCCTGGGGCTGCAAAGTTCAGAGTATGAAAACTTCAGCCACAAAGATAAGCAGATATTAACCTACAACAATAAAAAATAAGCACCTGTTTTAAACGATGATAAATAATGGAGGTGACTAACATTAATGAAGAGTTAGGTGAGAGATGAACCTGGATGACACAGGGTTGATTTACAATTCAGCTGCTGGCTCCACACCTGCAACAGTCTGGTCAAGTGGAAGGTGTGCCTGCCCATGCCAGGGGAGTTGGAAGTAGATGATGTTTAAGGTCCCTCCCAATCCAAACCATTCTATGATTCTATAACTCTACAAATTACAATGTCTAGAACAAGCCTGTGTTTTTATTTTGGCAAAGTGAAACAATACATCCCTCTACCTTCCAACAGGGTGAACATCAAAACCTCTGGATAAACAGCTGCATCACAGAGCCCATTTGTGTCCTCCACACATCACTGCTGCAGTCTCCCCTTGCCTCCTGAAGCCCTGGCATAACCCACTCATCTCCAGGGACTGTGGTTTGACAGCACAGCAGGGCACTTGAATCCCTGGGGTGCAGAGAATGGAAACCTCTGGGCCCTCCTCCCTTCCCAGGACTTTCTGAACACCCATACAGGATGGAGCACCAGCCCTGCTGCCTCTAGACACCAGGCAATTCCCACCATGTGCATCCTTCCCCTGCAAAAGCCAACAGGCCCTAAAGTTTGCCAAGAGCAAAACAGACACAAACCATGCAAATGTGGCATACACTACCTGCACCGATTTCAAACTGATGAACAATACAACACCTTTTCAGAAGCTGAGGATGAATAAGTGTATCCAAAACTCAGCGTCTGTTTATGGTTCACTGTTTAAGAATTACTCTTGTGTGAATTAAATGTTCTGACTGATGTATCACCCAACACTTCATTATATCATATTTCTAGTGCACTCATGCCCTTAACTCCACTTCTCAATTCTACTCCCAGTTATTCTGTATAGCCCCATAACAGCCATGACTGGCAGAAGTTAATCTTTTCCCTTAATTACACCTTGTTTAGTCCTTTTACTACCATGCATGAACTATCACTACTCCTAAATTAATTTTTACAGGACTTATGGAGGAATTAGAATGACACAGTTGAGTTCTTGACCCCAAATAAAGCCCTTCTTATGCCCTGAGCTACAGCATTTCAAAAAGTAAAAGACAGAAGGGGATTTTGTTACACTGGAGCTGGTTAAATACTGCAGACTGGTTAATAACAACCTTCTGTTGTCAGTCTGTGAGAAAAGAAAGTCTCTCTTCAAGTGGGAGAGAACTGAATGTTTTAAGTTTCCCCTGAAAAGCAGAACCATAAACAAGGTTTCTCTAAAGTCATGAGAGATTCAGCAAAAACCTTTCTTTAAAAAAAAATATCCCCCTCCCCCCTCCCAGTGTCAGCTACGGAAATCTGGGACAAAGGTCCTCATGATTATTCAACAAGTTAGGGATATGCAACTAAACACAAGATTAGTTAATCATAAAAGCAGTACCACCAAGCCAAGAAATTAAACAAGTTAAACACTGAAAACCTGTAAGTGTGTGAAAGGCCACAGATCTTGCAAAACTCTCTCAGAAGCATTAATATTAGAGGAGAAAAAAATGCTGCCTCAGTGCACGATGCCTGGGCAGACAAACATTGCCTCCCACGGACACTGGACATCTGCCAAGTCACACACACAGTGCGTCAGGGCTGGGGAGTCTCAGCACTGCGTGAGCAGCTCCCTTTTCTTATAGATTGTAAAACACCGTGACGATACTCCAATAGCTCAAGACATTTTAATTAACATCAAGCCAAAGCTGAGTGAAGCTCTAAAGACAAAGCACCAAATCTAAGCCAGGAAAACCATCCCAGCACAGCACTGAGAGCAGCAGCCGTGTGTCCATCTGTGAAAGAGGCCTGACCAAGAAGATGCCAAAAAGGTGCCTTACAGCAGCCTGAGAGTGCTCAGCCTTTCACAACAGTGCATTTCAGCATGGACTGGAGCCGAGAAATTCTGAGCAGCTTTACTCTCGAGGAAGACAGCAATTCTTTAGAAACAGATGAGGCAATGCCTTGCACCGCTTGTCAGAATCATTCAAACTCTTGACTGAGTTTCCAACAACTCCTGTGTCCCCATTTTCAATCCTCCCTTGTGCTGCCATGGCTCCTCTTCCATGCTCCCCAAGTCACCTCAGTCCTCCGTGCCTAGATCAGATTATGGTCATTTGGTACTCACACCCATCACTAAGCATGCATCACAACCCAATTGCAAAGCGAGAAATCATGGCAGATTTTTTTATGGAGTTCCATCTTCATAAAACTCATGTCCAGGCAATGGGACCGTACAAAATTTGTAAGCCTTCTGAAAAAGGCCTACACTTGTACTGAAATTCAAGTATTCCTCAAAAGTACTTCTCAAAATCCATTTCCTTGCTTCTTAAGTCAACCTGCCCTTGTGGGTCTGGACAGCTTTCTTCTGAAATCAGAGTGACAATCAGCACAGTTTCACTTTTGGTTGGTTGCCCAAGGCCCAGACTTGCACAAACAAAAACATGACCTGTCCCAGCAGGTGAGCACAGAGACCAATGCAGAGGCACTGTGGGCACACGGCAAAGTTCAGGGTCCTTTGAACAAAGCATCAAAACAGGGCTCCCCAACCCATGCGTTTTGCACAACTCAGGATGACTGTAAACTGTGAGAATGGTGACACATTGGCACAGGCTGCCCAGAGAAGCTATGAATGCCCCATCCCTACAAGTGTTCAAGGCAAGGTTGGACAGGGCTTGGAACAAGCTGTTCTAGTGGAAGGTGCTCCTGCCCATGCCAGGGGGGTGGAACTAGATGTTCCTTAAGGCCCCTTCCAACCTAAACCACTCTGTGATCCTATGAGTTCTACCACCTTTATTTTTTTAAAGAAAGAAAACAAATGTTGTTGATCTCCAGAGTTCAGAGACATCTCTGTTACACCAAGCAAGCTGAGCCCAGCGCTCACCCTGCTCCAGACCCTTGCACAGATGCCTGATGAACCAAGAAGCACTTGCACAGTGTGACCAGTTTCGCTGCGCAAGGAAACAGTTTCGCTGCACTTGGAAGCTCATTATAGAAACAAAGAATGCTAAGCGACTGGATGGACCTTAAAAATCATCTAGTCCTTGTCATGGGCAGGGACTCCTCCCACCAGACCAGGTTGCTCAAGGCCTTATCCAACCTGGCCTTGAACACTGGGGTTCCACAACCTCCCAGGGCAACTTGCTCCAGTGTCTCACCACCCCCACTATAAAAAATTTCCTTCCTCGTTCTTATGCAAATGAAAGCGAACAGAAGACCTCAAGACAACCTCGGCATAGCAGGTTTAACAGCAGATCAATGTGCCGGCACAAGCCCTGGACCGCGGTGGAGCTGTACCGGTACCGCGGTAACCCCACGGTTCCCCCGGCACCCCGGGGCTGTCCCAGAGCCCCCTCCCGCTCCCGCGCACCTCAGTGACGATGGTGGAGCGATAGACATCGCGGCTGTACTCCCAGCCGTCCAGGCACGGCTCCTGCTCCAGCGCCTCCAGCTGCACGTCGGAGCCGGGTCGCAGCCCCAGCGCCGAGAAGTTGGCGAGCGCGGCCAGGCGGTAGCGGCGGCAGCGGCTCGGCGCCTCCTGCCCGCCCCGCAGCTCCAGCGGGATGCTGGCGTTGCGCCACTCGCCGCTCAGGTTGGCCCCGCGGGGCACGGCGCACCGGTGCTCGGGCGTGCCGGCCAGGAACACGATGGACAGGCCGTTGAAGCCATTGGGAATGATGCTGGCGCTGAGCAGAAAGAAGACGAGGCGCTGGAAGCGTCCCCATTCGCCCAGGAAGGCGGTGGCAGCATCGTAGTCGCGCATGGCGCGGCCGAGCTGCGGCCGCCGCTGCCCGCGGGTCGGTGTGGCGCGGGCAGGAAGCGGCCGGCCCGCTCCGCGCGGCCCAGCGCCATGGGCCGGCCTGGGGTGGGGTTTGCAGGCCGAGCCCGCGCAGGTGGGGCCGGCCCGGCGGGGCGGCCCGGAGCTCCGGGCGGAGGCGTGGCGGGGCCCGGCCGGGCTGGGCCGGCGGGGGCGGGCGGACCCGTGGCGGTGGCGGTGTCCGTGGCGGTGGGCCGAGCGCGGTGTGTGTCACACACGGGCTGCAGGGGGTGGCCCCGGAGCCTGCTGCTCCCGGCTCTCGGCGCTCCGGGCCTGCCTCTCCCCGGCCTGGCGGCGCTTCCCAGCTCCCGCCCGGCCCAGGCCTGGGGCACAGCTCCCCTGCCCTTTGTGACTTGTGGTCAGGAGCGGGCATTAATACAGGCATTGGATCCTGTATTTACTACCCAAATAATTAAAAAATCAGGGTGGAGATTAATTACAGTCAATGAGGTTGGAAAGGACCTCGCAGATCATCGCGTCCAACCTATGACCAAACAGCATCTTGTAACTTACATCATGTCACCGAGTGCCACGTCCAGGCTTTCCTTAAAAACCTCCAGGAGCAGTGACTCCACCAGCTCTCAGGGCAGCCCATTCCCACCGAGTGTCAATTGGGCTCCCTGCAGCCTCCACGCCACACGTGTGAACCTGCCTGGGGTTCTTGGCTAAAGCCCTGTTTGGGGTCAGTACCATGTACGAGCCAGGCGCCTCCATGGATTGTTCTGCTCATCAAAGCAGGGCAGTTGCTGCAAGTTCAGGAGTGAAAGGGTTCCTCACTTCACTCTCTGGCACCTTCCCACAGCTGACATTGTCCCTTCAGCAGGCTCAGCTAAAGCTGTAGAAAAGCTTTCCTAATCTGACACTATTTTCTCAGGCAATGCGTACTACATGCTTGACAAATAATAAATAATAAACTTAATAAATAGTATTCTAATCCTAGGCCCAAAATTCCAGCTCAGTACCTAGTGGCACTGTCAGGAAGTTCACAGAGTCCCACAGATGTCAGCTCAAAAGCTGAATTGTATCACTGCAGAAATCTGCTCTTGCTCTTCATAAGGCTAATTTTCAAGTGGCTTTTTATGGCTGATATATTTTCCCACCTCTAATTGATGAAAAAAAAAATAGTATACTTTTTACAACATTTTTTGAACACTTGTATTTAAAATGATCTTTTATCCCAGGTTGGAATCACACAGCTGTGAAAAAATCTCAAAGGTGATAAATGAATGACATAATAGGAGTTAAATCACAAAATCATCCTGAGCCTGGCCAGGGTCAGCTTCCAGGGATTTGCACCTGAAAGGCAGAAAAACTGTACCACAGCATCATAATCTTCCTGTGTGGAAGAACTTAATTTATGAAAGACCTTATTTTAGAACTTTTTTTTTCATGCCTGATCCACACTAAATAAATTTAATTAATTATTTATTTAAAATTCTTGGTATCAAGTGTTTAAGTTTGGAGATTTGCTCTACAAATAGAATCCACACAGGAAGCAGGTTGGAACAATGTCAGTGCACATTTTTATTACAGTGAAAACAGAAGGCAATGTCTGACAATTACTACAGCTTCATATAAGCATTTGCAGATCCAGTAAGTCAGCTGAGGATCAAAGGTTGCACAGAGAGACCCCAGTAAAGTTGGCAAGGTTACAGATGAGGCACAGTACCATGGCCCCTGCATCCGTGAGAGCAGGGCAGCTGGGGCTTCCCTCATTTCCACCATGCTCAGACTACATAAGGCCTTATAACATCACATACTTTTAAGAAAGACATTCCACTCCTCTGAAAGATTATTAAATCTGCTGAAAAAAAAGACTAAAATGTGACACAAGCTTGAGATCAATGGTTTAAGTAAGAAAAAGAGACTGGTTAAAACACAGTATTTTAAAAAACACTGTACTTTTTCTTATTTAAAAAAGGAAAAACAGGTTTTATGATACTGAAAAGTTCAAGAGTACAAAAATATTTACCTTTTAGAAATACCCAAGCCTACAATCACATAAAATAAGTCTCAAAATAACAATCTTCATAAAAATATAGCCACCTATATTTAACTCAAGTCCTCAAACCTGTCCTATGCTGATAAAAAGGGCTTTATTGAGAAATTTAGTTACATCTAAACAGTACTTTTTTAGATTAACTCTGTAAAAGTAAAAACAAGATTAAATACTGCTATTAATAGAGAAATTGATTGAAAAGGGATGAGAAGATCAGGAGCCACAGGACACTGGTTCCCTCATGCCATGTTACATTTATGGCAAAAGCATAACTGCAGGAAATTAAAAATAGATTTCCATTCCCAAAAGCATCTTGAGTTAATTGCACAAGTTCCTTGCATTTGTTATAAAGCTTAATATTTGTGCTTGAACTTCAGGGAGAGCCTCATTCTTGTGCCAAGAGCCAGCACAAGACAACCTACCCTGAACTCACGCATTAGAGATGAGACACTGTGCTTTTGTTGGCCCTTACAGAAGGTGAATCAGGGCTAATTGTTATTTATGGAGGATAAAAATCAGTTTGCCAGGTCTGATAGACTTTAAGTGACCAAGAAATGCATATACAGCCAATAAATACAAAAAAAAAAAAAAAAAAAAGAGGAATTACCCTCTTTAAACAATGTAGTGTTTATAAAACAGTAGTAGCACAACTCTGAGCTCAATATTTGTCATCATCCAATCTAGTTTTTCTGAACTTAAAAAAAAACCCCAAAGGACCAAACATGCATAATCTGTAGGATTTGAAAAACAAAACACTTTTTTTGTTGGTGTTTGGGTTTTTTTTTTTTTTAAAAAACCCTGTGGTCCCAAATTAGTCCTTTTGAATTTTTAAGAAGTGAACATATCTAGTACCAAAAATCAGATTTTTGTGAGCACCAAATCGCCTTTAAATTTGTAAATTCTACAAAGGTTTTGTGAAACCTTTTACAACTGCAGTAAGTGTCCTCTGAAGGTGCAGAACAAAGTGGTATATATTCAAAGGAGAAATTAAATACTTTGAGAATAAGAAAAAACAACACCCCAAGAGATCTAAAAAAGTGTTTATGCCCATATACAATGAAAAATCTGAAAGCTAAAACTTGCATGGCGTGTTAGGACAGAATCACGGACTTGCTACAGCTCACTTTTCTGCTGAAAGTGGGTGTGTCCCACCAGAAAGTCAGCAAATTATAGTCCTTACTCAGTGCTCAAGATTTCCCCCTTCCCCAAAGACACTGAAGATTCACAAAGCTGAGGGTTTTGGGTGGGCTCAGACTTTATGAAAAAGCAGCAGCTTTTACAGGAAATAGGGGATCCCAGGTCCTGGGAGAAGCAAGTGACATCTAAAGCAACTCTGATACTATGTTTAAAACCCCTATTGTTACAGGGAAATCTATGCTCTGCTACAAATGAATTCTGACTTCGCTTAGTCTATGGGCTTTGGTCACAGATTTCAAAGGAGGCCAGGATCTTTCTTTCAGGTTTTAAAAGGCAGACACCCAGCTCCCCTTCCTCCAGTCAACACACAAAGTGAGAAAAAAACCACCAGCATTACATTTGCTATTTTTTTCCCCTTTCAGCAACTTTCATCAAGTACCTGACTGCCTGGAGTCACTGCTGTATTATTTCTAAGGCTCACTTCCAGCTTACTTGTGTATAGCACAAACAGGCCCGCATTTCTAAATGGGGACTGTCTGCCAACAAACCCCAGGAAACAGGACACTGAATTACAGACTAATAGTCCTACAGGTAGACAGCATCTTATCAGTAGATTATGTAATTTGAGGACAGCAGCACAGGGATAAAAACTACGGTGCAGTAGCTGTTGGGTTTTGTTCATTTTCCTCTGGCAGAAAATGCATTTTGTTCTTCTTTCAGCCTCTCTGAGAGGTGTGTCTTTCTTCACAAAGGTGTTATCAGACTTTTAGGACTCTCCTTGGAACTCCTAATGCCAGTGGCTTGTTTCCCATTTCTGAAACTGAAAGCAAGTAAAAGACTGAGAACATTTTCCAGGGTGTCATCAGACACTTCCCTCTCCTATAAGCACCACTACAGTAACCATGTTACACTGCTAATATAAATATTAGATGAAATACAATGCTCTGTACAGTGTGCCTTGCTGGATGGCAGCAGCAGTGCAGCAAACAATGCTTGGAATTTGAACGTCATTCAGCAACTATAATTCAGTTACTTCAGGCTGTTGATGCAAGAAGCCTCTGAGGGGAATCTGGTTTGACTCTAGGATTTCTAGCTACAGTTTGTCAACTGCAAAGCTGAAAAGCCACAGGTGAGACATGTAAGAAGTCCCTAATTGTGACAAAGAGCAACTTGTCCTTTCTCAAGAAACTTGGCCTAGGGATTTTTCTTATTCTGAAAGTGTAATGACAGCTCCTTTTACTGACCAGGAATTAGACACAAGGAATTCTAGATTTTAAAGCTATTATTGCTTACATGGGCAAATTCTGTTCCAATACCAGTCTCACTGAGCTGAATGGTGGCTGTACAGCAGCTCTTTGGTTAATTCAATTTCCCTCCAATGTTCTAAGAATTTTTCTCACACTGTAGTGGATGTGCATAGATTTGAGTGTAAATGTTTTCTCGGGGTACCCTAAATAGCAATGTTGGTAGGACAAGAGAACTGTCATTGCTTACAGCTAAATCATACAAAACAGAGGAAAATCTGTCCTGGCTTGTCTCTGGCTGCCCAAAAAGAGGCCAGAATGTTGAAATCCTGCATTTAATTTAGAATAGTAACTAAAGAACTTACACACTGGAAGAATGAAGGATCTCATAATGCATACAATCCTAAATTAAACATACTAAATGTTTAATTTAGAATAGGACCTAAAGAAATTACACTAGAAGAATGAAGGATATGCATATAATCCTACTAAATAAATAGTTTAAAGGAATAGTTTAAATAAAGAGTTAAGGAGAATAAATGATATAATAGGATGGGAAGTGTCTGGAGATCTGAAGCAACAGGCTCAAGGTGCTATGAAGGTCAGCCTTGCTTTGCCAGCACACATCAGCTCTCAGGTTCAGCTATTCTGGTGAAATTGTATGATGTCACTGTCTGTCGAATTAATAACCCAAAAGAAAACAATCTGAAGTGCACTTTGAAAGCTTTGAAGTTTTGCAGTGGACCTGAAGAAACATGTTTCCTGATTGTGAAAAGGGACTGTGTTCTGAATTCCTGTGAAGCATGGGATGAATGAAAGCTGCCTTACCATTTCACCTTCAGCATCTGCTCAAAGCTCTCGGGCAGTGGATTGCCATAGCTCTCTGGGAGAAACAGGGTAAGGATCCCAATCAGCACAGTCAGGCTTCCCATCAAGATATATGGTAGGAATCTGTCATAGGCACCTGGCAGAACACAGAACATTCCAACAGTGATTACTGTCCACAATTGACAAACCCATGTGTAAAGTTTATATTCCAGACATAGTTGTAATGCAGAATTAATTTGGAATAATTATCTGAAAGATTCATCAATATCAAAGGTGCATCCAAAGCTGAATTACATCTATTACCTACCAGCAGTCAAAGGGACTTTTCCATTTCAAAGCTTTGACATGTGCTCTTGGATGGCCACACCTACCATAATTTCATGCCAACCTCCACATTTGTATACCAGCTAAAAGTTTGAGTACTTTTTTTGGTTTGTTTGGGTTTGGTTTTTTTGGTTTTTTTTCATATATTTTTCAACGGGGATAATCAATATCTTTGCAAAGCAATAGGTCTGCTGGAGCCTTCAGTACCACACTGCCATCAAGAACCAAATCCTCTGTTAAATAATACAATATGAGGGAATAAAATTGCTCGTAAGCAATGAAGCACTCATCACTGCCTAAGATCATGTATCCTGCTGGGCTGATGCAAAAGAAGGGAAGAGACTAATTCAGCTGAACAGGTCAGTTACAGACCAACAGCTCATTAGTGGGGAAATGCTTTCATGCATTCCTTACTGCAAAGGGAGAGAACACCAGGCTTCTCAAGACACACATGAGGCTCTGACCTTAGTCTACTCAGAAAATTATTTTGAACTTGAAGGCAGCAGCTTCTGCCAGCAGCCTCAAGCTGGCACTGCAACTGTTTAGGCAGGATGCAAGATCCTCAAGTCACAACAGCACAGCAATGAAAAAGTCTTTCAGAAAAGGGATTAGCTAGGAGTTAATGTATTGAAGATAGAGAAAGTATCAAAGTGGACTTGACAGCTTTATTTTATAGTTGGGGTAGAGCAATATGCTTTATAATGTATGGAATAAACTCAGATTAAAGAGAGAACCTCTGGGTATGTCTCCCAGAGCTGAAGTTTGTGATCTGATCTCCTCTGTGTTTTTGAGCTGGATGAACTGCAAGGTCCTAAATTAGCTGTAGCAAATAGTAGCAGCCGACACATTTCTGCCAAAATCTCTTAAAGTTTAAGAAACTATTTTGATGTCTGGAACAAGATTTCTTAAAGACTGAGTCCATGGATATCTGAGAGAAAAAAAAAAAACCACAAACTCACAAAAAACAATCAGTAAAAATGTTATTTTGTCTACATTTCTCTCTTAGTGCTGCAATGGAGACTGAAGACCTTAAGGAGTGTCACAGTACTGCTGATCCTTTTACTTTCCATTTGCACTGTACAAGTATGAAACTATGACAAGGTATCTCCATCATTTGTGGCACAGTGTGTTCCAGTTACACTGGAATGCAGAGGAGTATTAACATAGCTGACACTGATTAGTTACAGATAGTCATCTCCTCTCCACTTTGCTGGCAGGCAGAATCAGCACTAACCCCTCAGCAGTACACCAGCAATGTTCTGTCAGAGGCAGCAAAGTCATGCTCATGTATCAAACATCTCAGCAAGAAGCAACACTTTTTAGGAGCAGAGAGAGTTGACACGAGTGCAGTGATGGCAGAAGGAAATAAATCATGTGTAAATGAAAGAAAGGAGATTGAGCACCCCAGACTGAACAGTAGGTATCCACAGATACTTTCACCCTTATTCCCCTAACCTCTATCACTCTTTCCTGTCTGCAACATGAGGAATATTTTTTTGCATTATATAAAAAACCAAACCAAAACAAAAAATATTTGTCAGTTAATATATGCACATCAGTCAGAATGTGATGGCATTGAATGTCAAAACTGCCTATGAAGAAATCAGTAATTCTGCTTACAGAAATACTGAGCAATAATAAAAAGCAAAATTAATTAATGCTGAGGTGACTGGCTCAGAAACTAAAAAAAATTTTTTAAAAATCACTTAACATAAACACACATTCATGCTACTTAACTCGTATGTTTTCCGTTCTTACTTTAGAAAGCACAAATCGTGGGAATGTTTGGATTCCCACCTGGTTTATCTCCTGACACACCCATCTCAGGATGCACAGAGACAGTACCATGCAATGAATTTCCTACTGCTACATTTCCTTACTTGCAAGACCACACCTTGTCACACTCTCCTGGGAAACTAACTGGCATCTCAAGATGTGATTATCATTTTAGCCACTCTGCTTGCACAGTTTATAAACATCATGATTGTATTGGACCAGCTCTAACTCCCTTCAGTGGTATATGAATGGTACCTAAAGGAATGAAGTGCCTGATCCTTCTGTGAAGCCCAGGACACTCCACTTAATTTCTACCATGTGTGGCAGTGAACTCACACCCAAGCTGAGAGAAGGAACAGAAAAGACAACAAGTGAAGGTACTTAAAGCTGAGTCTGCACTGCAGAAGCCCAGACAACTTCTCTGGGCAGTTGTATAGTGCAAGGCATAGAAAATGATATCTCACCCAGGTAAACAAAGTAAGGAGCAATGATGCTGCCCAGCCTGGAAGCTGTGGAAGTCGCTCCGACTGCCATGTTTCTCACCAGTGTTGGGTACAACTCCACATTGTAGACATAAAGCATTGAAAACGCAGCTGTGATGCCAAACTTCCCAAGCATCACCAGTCCAACAGAGAGGATGTTAAGCTCTGGAGGAGAAAAACAAAATCAATGTGAATAAACAATACCCTGTGCTTATTACTTGTATTACTTCTACATCCAAAAGACTATTGCTGTGTTTTTGTGAAAGGTCATGATGTTGGCACTTCAGGTATTTTTAATTATACAAAGTATTAATCCCATCCCTAGATGACTCCAAACTCCCCACTAAGCATAATGTAGATGCTCAGGTTATTTTGTATTTTTCAGATTTTGGTTGCCTTCAAGTGAAACAACATTTTTGTAATGGAACAAAACTCTGGATTACACAGCAATAAACTACAAGCTTGAACCCACCCCTTTTTCAAAAAATACTGTGAAGATTTACACACAGTGGAATCTGGATGCAGGTTTTTGTAGCCTGGAAGCACAATCAGATAAATCACAACACACTTTTGGCTTTCATTTTAGAAGCTGCTTCCCCCTGAACTATATAAAGGTCAGTAATTTGACACAATAAATGACAGTTGAGTGTGACTCAGCATATACAAGTGAAAAAAAAACAACAAAAACCTAAGCCTGCAAGGGATCAGCAGGCTCAAATTCTTGACCTCAAATTCTGAATTTGATCCTGTTTTCCAGTAATTTTGCAGAACAATTACACAGTACCATATTGAACGTTTCATGTACTTAAATCACATATTTAATTTTGTACCTGCAGGAACCAACTGAATGAAGAGGACAACACTTCCCCCTAAAAAGAAGGTGCCAGATAAGGAGTAGCGCCGTGGGAAGAAGCGCAGGAGAAGCCAGGCGATCACATAAGCTGGAACTTCAATAACAGCCGAGAGAAAACAGTTGACGTAGGCATTTCCATGCCAGTCTGGAGTGCTGAGGGACAGGCCAAAGTAACCAACTGATGTGAAAAACCTGAAAAAAAGCAATAAAACCAAATTATTCCAGAAACAGCAGTCTCTGAACGCCTCCAGTGTTGCCTCAGATGTTGTTACAAAAATAGGATATCGCAAAGCACCACCACAGGCATTGTGGCTTAAAAAAGTCTCAGTGGCAACCCCCTCTTTCTAACTCTGTCATCCCATCCAGTGATCATATCCACAGCAGCTTGAAGACACCTCAGATTTCTCTGTCCTTCCTGCATACACTACACCAAGTAAAAAGCTTTGTTCACAAAGGCTTTTCCCCGCAATGGACTCAACGACACAATGAAACTCTTGCAAGCTTCCCAAGCCAACTACATTCCTACTTGTAGCTAGTGTCAGAATCTCCCACCCTCAGCAGTTCTGTTGTATTTTATTTAATCTTCACAGAGAGCTGGATGTTCAAATCTCAGGTTTCAAATCTCAGGAGTGCCTTACCAAATGTGCTAGCCAGTTCTTTCTGCTGGGGGGAATATGGACAGAGAAGAGTTCTGGTTTGTCTATATGGCATTATTGGGTCCTCATTTCTCATGGCTGCCCAGGCAAGGACCAGGATCTCACTGAGATAGGCACAGTACAGAAACAGAACAAAAATGCTGGCCATGGGTCTGGCTCTTGTTATGTTACTGAATTGCTGCCTTTGCTTCAAGAAGAACATTTCTCTTCAAATAGAGATTGCAGAGATGGGAACATTAAAAAAAACCAAAAACCAACAGCCAAACTTACATCAAAATACACAAGATGTTACATACAGTTTTCTAAGTATTTTACATCTGAGTCAAAGCTACTGTCTCTATATTCTTGTGTATTAATACAGTGTGGGTGTGAGGACAGTGAGGGCCATGTACCAGCCAAGGACCACTGGAGCATGGCTCCGAGGCTCAGGCTTATTATCTAAGCCCATGGCATGTGCCCTCAAATCAGAAACTGTTCTATTGCCTGGGTACTTTAGGAATACACATTTCCTTACCACAAAAGTAATGACATAATAGTAATAGTTGCAATGTTTCGGGTTCGAAATAGGTCCAGAAGGATAGCCTTCTGCTGCTGCTGAGGCTTCGAATCCTGCATCTGAAGGAAAAAGGAAAACAAAACCAAAAAAATTCCCACACACCTAAGAGTATAACAACCTCTGCTACCCAAAATCTGGGCAGTTACGAAGTTATGACTACCAGGGGATAACTGGTCAGCCCAAGGGCACTTCTGCACCAGGAAGCACAGTCCTTAGGTGGAGCTTGTCTCTGTACCCAGCTGCACTCATGAGAGTTTCCACTGCACCACGATGATCAATTAGAAAGGACTATCCTCTGACCAGACAGACGAGTTAACATTTCCTCAAGGATCTCACACGGTACTTCCAGAAGTACCCTCATTACCAGAGGCATTTTTCTGTCCATTCTGTGCACTGTCCATTCAACTTTTAAACCTTCATGAGCAATGCGCAATGAATGTAGGAGTCACCCAGTTTTCCTGCCTGCCAGCATCCTGACAGGGAGAACAGATGAGAAGGTTGGTGAGGTGGCCAGGGCACATCATGGGAGCATCCACCTCCTCAGACTGGAGATGAAGAGTCTAGTTTGAGGCTTGAGGCAGGAATCTTCTGGGTGGCATCAGGGTGCCTTTCTGCCTGCACACTTTGCTCTTGCTAGGGCAAAGCCAGAACCTTTGGCCAGGCTTCCCTCAGGCCCAAAGAACAAACCACCCTGCTTCTTCCTACAGGACTATCCAGGAGATACCCTTTCCTAGAACAGATTATGGTTTCCAAGCAGTGTCATTCTATTAATGTTAATTATATCTTCCAAAGTAAGGCTTAGCATGCAGACATCATCCTCAGGCTTTTTTGCACGGACACTTCAGCACACAAAATTTCCATGAAGCAGGCGAGTGTCTCATTGTTTAAACAAAATATGCAGGAATGATAAAATGCTGCAATCCAAAAAACTCACCCCAGTTTGAAAGACATCCGAGGCCTGGCCTGTGAAGTAAGGGAAGTGCTTTTCCATGGTTGGTGTAGAATGAGCTTCCCATAATTGGTACACACACTTCAATTTACACTAAAACTTCCACTTGGGAAAGAGATCTTCAACCAAAATGCAAGTGTGACAGTCAAGTGATGGATCCTGCCCAGGGGACGGGTAACTCACAGCATCTCTGTCCTGCAGACACTGCAGGGGAGCACACGGTGTTTTGCTTTCTGCTCTATCAGAAACGCAAACACAAAACACAGGCGGCAGTACAAGGCAGTAACTTGTAAGGCAGTAGAGGAAGATCCGCCCTACAGACACACGGTCATTGCTGACACAAGTCTGGAGGTGTCTTTGCACAAGAAAAATGTGCCTCTGTGAGGAGGTCCGGTGCGGGCAGAGCCAGTAGAGGGCGAGATGAGCACAGGAACCATCCCACTGTGTCTATGCTGCTCCCTGGCTTGCTGGGCTGCCAGGTTTGCACTAGGCTTCTTTCTTGTAACCAACAGATGTAAAATGCAGAAAAAACCACAGTCTCGAAGAAGAGCTTGATGTTCTTCACTGTCTTCACTCATATCATGGTTTTCAAGTCCCCTTGTAGCATTCAGGTGCTTCGGCTGGTTTGTGGAACCTGAAGAGTCCCTCAGGGTCCACACAGCCCCAGATCATATGGATGCTTATTTAGGGTTCCCCGCACAGCCCCCCTGCACAGGGCTGTTGCTAAACTGCAAACTGCTAATAATGCATGAAACTGAAACGGGCACAAACACATTTTACTTGGGTCTTTGCCGTGCCCAAAGGATGAAGCAATCTGGGTCACCCTTGCTTTGAAAACCACAATAAACCACTGCTGAGGAAGAGAATTTTACTGTGAAAAGCAAACAGATAAAACCTCCCTCTGGGTTCTCACTTTGATCTCAGTAACCCAGCACTTACCGCAGGCCAACAGTCACTGCCAGCCCAAGAGCTGCTGGTGCAAACCAGCTCTTTGCTGGCATTTCCCAACAAGTCAACCAGCCAAACGGGGAAGTGCTAGTGAGGTAAAGTACCAGGATGTGTGGAACATACCTCTGCAGTATCGAAAACCACGGTTGGGGCTGGAATGCCATTTATTTTTGCAGCCTTTTGGATAATAGCTTCTGCCTCCTTATATCTTCCCTGGGAGATCAGCCACCGAGGAGACTCAGGAATGATCCTAAAAGTTTCAGAATAAATGACTCAATGTTTTCCCAAAAGTAACACGTTACAAATAACGTATTTATTGTGCCTGTGAGTTACACTCAGATCTCACAGATTGCTTGCAGCAGGAGACAGCCAGCACAGAAGCGTGTGGGCAATGTAATTCAAATATATGGGACCTATTCTCATGCTAAAGTAGATACTTTATCCTCAGTGGTTGTTTTCTAAGGAACATTTGATTTCCACCAGGTGTCGCCACATAGACAGAAAGGATGGGAGTCGCTTAGCCAGCGTGAATCCAAAAAATTCTTAGGAAACACAATGTAGAAATGCTTTAAATATGCACAGCGTGTATTTAAAGGTTCTGTGTCATAGGAATCTTATATACAGACCTCACTATGTTACCACAGCTCTGAGGCAGATTCCCCCAGGCAGAGGGCAGGGGCAGTGTCCCCTGGCAGAGTTGATGACATTTTGTAATCAATCACAGGTACATATTGAATGAATTAACACCAAATACAGGACAGAAAACTGTAACTTTCCTTAACTATATCCTTTGGCCTTAACAGATGCTATCTTGCTCCCTTTAGCCAGCAACACTTTTTCCTCTCCTTGGAAAAAAGCAGGTCAGACACTCCTTTTCTGATTAATCCTAAAGACTGACTCAAAGCCAGGTCAATAATTACAAACATCTGATGATTTATATCTGATCATTAATCTCTAATGGGACTTTCTGTAAGATGACCTGCCTCCACTGCCCTTCTTACTGGGAAATCTGAGGATCTTGAGACTGCAGAGATAATGAAGGAAACCTGGAGAATTTGGAAGGGAAAAGAGCAAGAATGGTACAGAGCAGAGGGATGTGCAAGCCACATGGCCCGTGGAAGCAGTGGGTCCATATGCCAAAATGCCAGCTAACAGCACCATGCCTTGGCAGAACCTTGCCAGTGCATCTTGATCCCACATCTACCCTCACACAGGCCCCAGACAAAGTGCCAGAGAAAGTTTTTGGCATTTTTAAGCTTAAGCTCTTAAAAGTTTTTTAAAAGGCCTGGGAGTTCCCAGCCCATAGATTTCAAAGCAGGACTCTAAAGCCATGCCTTGGGGACAAATGTGCTGTGCCTCACAGTGTCTGTTCTATAGCAGACATCTGGGAGGCTCCCACCCAAAACCAGCCTCTCCAGAAAACAGCTGCTTGGTGCAGAGGGAAATGCTGCTGTGATGGAGTTTGAGACACTTCAAGTAAAATAAGCAAACTTACCCTTAAACAGAATCAGACTCTCTTTAAAATCCAATGAGAGCAGAAGTGGAGCTGAAAACCATTTTAAAGGTTTGGTTTGAAGTCTAAGGTTAAAAAAAAAAACCCAGCAGATACTTGTAATAAGACTGGGATATTCAGGAGGTCTTTCAGACTATAGAAGAGTATGTTTAAATCACTTAACTGTTATAAAGATGCTAATTGCTCACTCACAGATATAACTTTTTCAAGATAGCAAAAAGAAAGGAGTTCCCTGAATAATATGAAAGGACTCTTCCTGTTGTGAATTATTTTTATTTTAAGAGTGTGAGTGATACCTTGCTTTTCCTTTCCTATTTTCAAACACCTGTCCCTTCAAAAAAGAGCAGATGCCCAAGGCAGCAACCAAATAGGGCTATCTGCCTTTTTTCAGTGCTTCTGTCCAGCTAAAAAGAGCAGGGCTTCAAGTACACAGACAGCATCTCTAGGCA
Organism: Muscicapa striata striata; assembly: GCA_030060385.1. Taxonomy (NCBI): domain Eukaryota; kingdom Metazoa; phylum Chordata; class Aves; order Passeriformes; family Muscicapidae; genus Muscicapa; species Muscicapa striata. The sequence continues at coordinate 3,707,447 of JAREIS010000050.1, read as the reverse complement.
GAAAAAAAAATTGGCAAGAAAAACCCAAACAAAAAATGCCCCCTCAAGGCAAAGCCTTCTCACATGGTGAATAGAAGAGTGTCCCTCCTCCCTGACCCCCTGCCATTACCCAGCACCTAGCACAGAGAGCATCAGGCGGGAGGGGAGGTGGGAAGGGTGGCCTTGGCATGGACTCACCACCAGAGTGGGATGCAGAAGAGCCCCGGGACAGTGAGCGCCAGCAGCAGCATCCGCCAGTCTCTGATGAAGTAAGCAAACAGTGGCAGCAACATGTAGCCAATTGCAAAAAATATGCAAACTCCTAATGTAGAGAATAGAATACGAACTGATTTGCCAAGAATTTCTGTGCCTGTTTAAAACAAGGGAGGTTGGATTAGCATTTTAACTCTATGTTTTCAAGCATAACTAAATACTTTATTGCATTTACAAACAAAAAAATAAGCTAAACAATCTTAGAAAAGAGCAGCACAGCACAGACCCGCCTTTACAGAAAAGCTGCTGGGAGTATTGGGAACCTTCAGATAAAGAAGCTACTTCTGTTTGCTTTAATTAATGCATTGGCAGACACAGATAAGGACAGGCATACTTCCAGGAGCCTTCCCCACATGCTCACCTAGAACACATCCTGCTCTCTAACTTAACCCATCTGGATTTAAGACGCAATTCACTGCTGGGCACTTCTGGAAGAGCAAAGGTCTGAGCACAGCAGATTGACATGAGATAGAGGGATGTGAATTTACAGTGAGGTGAGATGGAAACAAATTTCCCACCTATTTTTTGGAACAGAAGAAAGGTTGAAATGTTGGATCAGCACATCACGGGCTGAAGGACAGAACTAGGGAAGATGCCATCCTCTAGTAATTTTACTATTCCAGTAGCCAGGCAGCAGTCAGGGAAAGCATCCTACAGCCATTGCACCATGCAGCAACCTAATATTGAGTAATAAAAGCTGAGACAGTTCTAAGCCTTCAACAGCACCTAAATTCTTTTATAATAAAACACCCAGCCACTGCTTAATAGAATCCAGTGAAGCCCTCAGGTCCACCTCACTTCTCTTTGAGTTCTCAGCCCCTGTTCTACAGGGCTGTCCTTCACATCAGGAGCACTGCAAGGTCTATAACTGCCAGAGTTTGATCTCAATTAGAACACAAATGACACTGAGAAACAGGAGGGTCACAAAGTGTGGAGAGTGTACTTGGGCTGTGTATCATGGTAAGAACTTCAACATTTATCATTGCAGAGAAGATGGAAAAAAATACCCAAGACTGGAAAACCCTATTTGTTACATGAATTCTCATTTCAGAAACTTGGAGTAACTAAATAAAGTCACAGTAAAAAACACTGAAAATAATAATTTGCCTGGCTAAAATGAGTGTGTGGGGATAAATGATACCATCTTCCTCTTGACTTGCTCTTGTTTAGAGGGGCTTTCTTGGGAGAGGTCTGATACTTGAAACATTGGTTTTAGCCTGTTAAATGTTACATTGTAATTTGTGTAAATTCAAAGCCAGTATGAGATGAGGTCACTCCTGCCTTTCCTCTTCCCTCATTCTCCAAGCCATGGAGTAACAGTTCTTGGACAATGCCAACATACCTTCACAAACCTTTGCAGTGTTTTACAGCCCCAGAACCTGAACACAACAGTTTTGAGCACAGAGAACAACTGAGAACTAAAGCTAAGAGAAAAAATTCACAGCATGTGGTTGAAAAAACCGTAATATTGACTACAGCAATTCACCAACACCTCAGAAAGGAACTATTTCCATGAAGGTGGACAACAGTGCAAAGGGCAGCATGAGCCTGGGTGGCTAAGGATGTTGAAACAGGGTCTGAACTACACATGGGGAGGCAACAGGGGTTTGGATATTGAAAGTTTGAATGACAAGAAAAACCTGCACTGAACTTGGAAAAAACCCACTGCACTTGGGGATGGAGGCTGCCAGGGTTGCGGCACAGCCAGGGTCAAAGGGACCTTTATAGGTGCTAGTGCCACTGCTCCCCTCCAAAGCAGAGGTCAGCCTTACCTGCTCTTGGATGAAACAAGGGGAGCATTTCCAGCACATCCTGTAATCAGGATGGGCTTTCTTAAGGAGTCACTTTTCTTTTTATGGGTATATTCTCCTATTCAATACCTCTATCATGTGCAGCTTCCTGGAAGCTCCTGGGTTTGTCTTGCTACAGGCAGAAGTCACAGTGCATATGGGGACTGGCTGGCAAAGGAGTGCAGGGTGGGGTGGACCACCCCCTGTAAGTACCTCCCTCCTTACCCATGATGGTCAGCTGACAGCTCACTCAAATGAGGAAGAGCTAAGGTCTAAGTTAGTTTAGATTAGCCAGCATCAAGGCTGCTGGGGAATGGCCAGCACTGTTGGCAAGTGCCCCAGGAATCTGCCTCTCTGCTGCCTGGGAGCCAACACTGCTGTGACAACTCTACAGAGGAGAGGATGGCAGAAGAGACAACACAATGGGACAAGAGCCAGCAAACAACAGCTAACCAATTAAACAAGCCTAATGATAACAGGGGAGACCCAGCCCCCTCTCTCAACAGTTGGACCATTTGCCCAGTGGGATGTTCCTGGCCCTCCCTTCCAGCTTTGCTTCTGCTGAGCACCAAGACAGCATCCCAATTCACATCCAGCTGTGCCCCACATTCCCAGGGGAGATGGGAGCTAAATTCCTGCCTGATCAGAACCTGCACCTCTGTGCTACACAACACCCTTGTGTTTCCTCAAGGATTTTCAGCTTTTCTTAGTGCTGTACCTCCCAGCCTTCCCATGGCAGGCATTTGCTCCTGCTCCATCAGCTCCACACAAGAATTAAACTACCAGGACAGTGGCAACGGTGACAGCAATGACAGGAACAGTTACAATAATGATGACAACAAGGCATCTCCCTGCTGACAGCTTGACCTTAATCCGCCCCGTGCCACAGGCAGCAGTGACTTGTCACTGCTTGGGGACACAATGCTATATCTTTTTCATAGCACTGACTTCATATTATGCTCTTCTGAACTATTTTTTCCCTGTTAAATCTCATGGGGTAGGAAAGACCAGCATTAACTAGTCATGTACAGTTTTAATCTAGCTCACATTGCAATCTACAAACTGTAATGCCGACACCAGGGGTTTAAAAATGACCATAAATATATATGTGCACACTTTAAAGACAGTGCTTGCAAATCCCAGTTTCCCCCCTGAGGCCTCCATTACTCATTCCCATAATTTGCCCATGAAGTTGCCTTTCCTGAAACCCCCATGTCCAGTGGGAGCCTCTGTGGGACCTCCTTCCCCACAGGGTCCCTTGTTCCCTGCAGGGTCCCTAGGCAGCCACTGTAGTCATGCAGCTGCTGTGTCTTTTCCCCTACACTCCCCATAGAAAAGAAAGCAAACCTTACCTTCCAAAACTTAGGACTTTATCACTGATCTCAACACTGAGAGCAATGACTTTATGGCTAATGGGGCTTTGGCAGCCACCCAGCTCCTCTGCTCTGGTCCCCCTGACACTCGTTGTGCCTGGAAATTGCTGGTTTGCTCCAAGGCTTTGTACTCAGGTATGCACTGACCTCTCTGCAAAGGGTGCACAGGGAGGCAGAGATGAACCCAAATGCCTTCTCTGTCTCAGACCTGCTGCTGCTGCTAAACTCTGAACGTTGCCTTGAATGTCCTCTCCAAAGAGGAATGAAATGGATATTTATTTATTCTCTTCCTGCTCTCTTCTTTTTCCTTAAACCTACAGAAAGTACAAGCTTGAACAGTTGCAGAGCAAAAGAAATTCATACTGGCCTAAAGTAGGAATTTTACTTAGTGAAGATTTACCACTGTCTAATTAAGTGATCCTGGTTCAGAGGGAAAAAAGTAACAGTACATTAAGCAAACATTTAATCTAATACAAACATATTCATACCCAAAATGAAGGCCACCACGTAGTTAGAGATCTGTCCCATCCCCACAATGAGAAAGAGCACTGTGAACATCTCCCAGCTGGTGGAAAAGATCTGCAGGAAGCTGAAACCAGTCTGCACCGCCATTGTCAAAAAAAGGATATTCTTCCTGCCAAACCTTTGGTAAAGAAAAAGATTATTACTGAAACAGCATTTATTTGTGGTGGGGGCTATGTAAGAGGTTACAAGGGAGAATAAATATCCAATCCCAAGTGATACATCTTAGCATAACCTGAAGTTCTGTTCATCTTAAAGAATTTTATTATTTTCATATGCACTAAAAAATATTAAAATTTCCAGGACCCATGAGACAAACAGAAAGAAGAGCCATGAGCAGAAAATTCAGAGAGCCACTAGATGAGATTAAGACTAGGCAACAGTATATTAGGGAAACACATGCAGACTGCAAGCCACACACCTGAAAGTTAGGAAATGATGGCTTTTAGACTATTGGCATCTATACTTCGCAACACCATTGTACTTTGAGTGTGCTAAATAGCTTTGTTAACTGGTTTCAGTCTGAGTTGTCAGACATGTTACACCCTTTCTCTCACCTGTTTCTCTGCACTAGGATTACATGGCATGTTGTCCTGGAGAGGCAGGACAAGCTCACATACAGGTTTTCATACCTGTGGGCACAGAGGCTGCATGGGCTGCATTGCCTGCTGCCTGCAGCAAGCCTTCACTTGGGAAAGGCTTCTGTAGTAGTCATGGGGAAATTGCTTAGCTACAGGCTCAGATCATAACCCTTTACTGACAAAACCCCCAAATAATCCCCAAGGCAATGCAGGAAGGCACAAGGGGGGCTCTCAGTAGCTGTGCTGCCACAGGCAGCAGGGCACACATGCTTCCTCAAATGCTCTCACTGGGCAAATGGCAGCACTGGGATTTAGTGATTATCTCATCTCCCTTTCAAACAGTAACACCAACTGACTTCTGCCTGGGGTAGGAGTCAGGCGATTAAATTCAAATCACATGGAATTTAATGCTGAAGGCTTTTGGATTAAGACTTCCAGTGAGTTTTGAAACCTCTCCACTAAGCACCCAGAGGAACACTACTACCTTATGACAACCTCATTCCCAGACAGGAGTCAAAGCAGGATCACAGATCCCACCATATAAGTACAGACACGGGGCTGAGGGCTGTACGGAGGGAATGCATATTCTGCATTCAACATTTGTAAGGCAAAAACCTCAACACTGATGAGACGATTACCAAATGTCTGTAATGATTTTTTTACATTTATATCTTCTTAGTGAGATGCTATGACAATTGCTATCATTTTCAGGTTATCTTTTTTCCTGCCTCTCATACGTCCTTACTCTATTTCCAACAAACCATCTCTCCTATGCAGAGATTCCATCCAAATGGCAAGTTTCTATCTTGCAGCTCTAACAAGGCATTATCAATTAATGTGCAACAAAACACAGTATCTTTTAAACTACTAAAAAGGCTGGATAAAGAAACAAATGGGAAGTGAGTTGTGAAACAAATGGGAAGTGGGTTGTGAAGGGAAACTCACTGCATCATCCTGCAAAGCAGCCACATGGGCTCCTTGTAGAGATCAGTCCCTGGGCTCTGATGTGCCCAAGAGACAGAAATCCTTCACCTGAGGTAGACCACGATGGGATTTGTGAAGAAGCCAGGTCAGTTACCTAGTTCTGATCAGAATTCAGAGTACTGGAGATTTCACTCCTTTTGTCTCTTAAAAACAAATGCCCCAGGTGTGCCGTGCTCTGCCCATGGCATTACCTGTCTGAGAGCTGCCCTGAGATGAAGGAGCCGATGAGGACCCCCACAAAGAAGAGGGAGGTGGTCAGTGGGGCTTTCCAGTCGTCTTCACACACCAGGTTCCACTGCAAGAGAAAGGCCTGTGCTCAGACACAGCCACAATGCTGCACCCAGCCTTGTCCAGCACAGGGGCTGCTGGTTGGAGACGCACACATTTCCCTGGAAATGGAATTCTGTTTCCCCATCCTGGCACTATTTTCTTGGTCAAGGTCACTGTTGGAACACCCTGCTTACAGCACAGGAAAAAGAAAGGAAAGTGATTGCCTCCCCAGGCAATTCCATGAGGCCAGAACACCAGCAGCTGTCTGATACAGCCCTATTACCTCTGAAGGGGGTGAGCAGCCAGCAATGTCAAATCTGATGGGAGCCCATGTGTGCAGCTCAGGGGCTGCTCTGGACTTGTTTCCAGTACAATCCTCCCATCATGTACCCACCACACCCCTGGACCTGGCTCCCCATGGTCCAAGATATTTCCACCAGTGAACCAGAGCAACAGAGAACGGTAAAGAACCATCCCAGCTGAGGACAGCTTCCAGTTTACCTCTGCCAGCATGAAACCTGCTGCATCTCTATAACTTCTGGGGCTGACAAAACATAGGTAAGAAGATGCACAGAATGAAATCTCTTCTCTTGCATTGACATGTTACCAAATTCTGTTCCCCCCCACAACCTGCACCAATGACTTGCCACCCATCACTCACAGTCTCACGACTGCAGCTGGCTGGGGCTGCAGACTTAGGACAGGAGCCAGTGTGGAAAGTTCCACCTAAAACTACTCATAATCTCAGACAAGGTTTTAAAAAAATTTAAATGGCATCATGAGCCTCTGTGCACTGCTCTGCCAAGGCTTGCTCCCTTCCTGGTGACTAATCTCCTGGTTAAGGCATGCCTGCCAGGAGTACTTAGGGAGACGCTTCAAACATGTCACTCTCAGATCAGATAATTCTACCACAAAGGTAAGCTAGTTAGATCACAGATTAAAGTATGGCATAATTTTAATAATTAGCCATGCTATCAGAGAGGTCATCGCCTGCACCAGCAGTCACCCTCTGCTCAGAGAATGGATGGACCAAGCACAGGCAAAGGCTTGGTGATGGAGCAGAAACCTGCCATCAGAGCTGCTCAGACTCCTCACTCAGTTGCAGGCAACAAGGAGCAACTCTTGTGTTACAAAGACACTCAAGTGCTGTCTGATGGCACCACAAGTCCTGCCAAAAGCAAATCACCCGTGGATTGGTGGATGAGCTTCACTGCTGCTGCAGAACAGGCAGGCAAATCCCAAAACATGGGGGAAGATGGCGTGGTTTGATGCAGTTTGCTTTGGACTGTAATTTAGGAAAAAGATGCAATTAATGCCTATTTTCAGACAAAACAGAAGTGCACTGCCAACAGAGGGGAGTCAAGTAGCTCTGCCCTTTGCCCAGCCTGCAAAGTAACACCAGCTACATGACAAAAAAAGTTGAGGTTAAAAACACAGCCCATGCCTCTTCCCGAGGAACACACATCTTCAGTGCAGGAACAAGGAGATTTGTGGACTAAAATATGCCTCCAAGACTTAAATCTGATTATTTAAAAAAAAACTCTCTGGCAGAATTTTCTGTAAGGTATTTTCTTGTCCATGCTGGGAAGGGAGAGGTGGTGACGTGTGGGCTTGTCTGGGCACACATCTGCACTTCTCTGCACTGTGTTTCGAGAAGGTGGAGGTCAGCATGTGAGTCAGTGGGGCTCTGGAACACTCAAGGATGCTAGTTGTGAAAAACAGATGCAGGAATCTGCTTCACCTGTGAAAGAAAACAGATTTCTGTAAAGAAGGTCAGTAGAAATCAAGTCCAATATTTACACTAAGCAAAATTCAGCTACAAAAAACATGGCATTCAAAGTAGACTGCAGGGGTCTTTTACCACATCCTCCTGTGCCTTCCCTTCCCTACGCTGGAAAGCTGTTGACTAACAGCATAGCAGAATTTGCAGCTCATCCAAACTATTGTAATTATCTGGGTAATGAGCACCCTGGTCTGGGGCCACTGGCACAGTGCCTGCTCCTGGACCTTCAGACTTGAGTTGCTCGAGGTTAAGGATCAGTGTTTTCAAAATGTCTCCATGGTGCAAAAGGCACTTTGGCTGTAAGATAAACCCAGGTAAATAATAACTTGCCTATGAAACTGCATTACCTCCTTGGTGCCTAATGCCTCCTATCCAAGTGTTCACTCCACTTTCTCCCACGACATACTGCACACCCAGCAAAAATGCACTGAGTTTTTTAATTTGGGTGAATCTGAAAGAACTTGACCTGTTCTCACAGGGTCAAGTCTTTCATATTTGGGGGATGTGTTTACAGGAACTCACTGCATTTGACCAGAAAACACACAAACACATCAAATCCATCTGCCTTTAAGTATACCTGAAGCTGCTGAGTGAACAATCCACCTATTTTAGCTCAAATATCACATGGTACCTGAGCAATACATCCCTACTCTACAGCTATACCTCATCTCCCAAATTCCAGCCTCCCATCCGCCTCACAGGCACGCACTCTGACTGAGGCTCATGCCACGGCACTGCACAGTGATCAACCACATATCAACATGGTAAGGTTTCACTAGTGCTTCAGGGTACAGGGAAAAGTGAAATGCAGTTTGTTTGACCCCTTCCTTAGAAGCTACATCCATCACAGACAGCACCAAGCACACCATGGCTACAGGAGCTACAATCAAGCCACAGCTGGACTGCCTACAGCTAGAACTTCAAACTCTTTCTACTGGGCTAATTATACATTAACCAGAAAATAAGTAATTCTGTAATGTCCCTGGTAAATCAGACTGGGGAGCAAAGTTCATGTAAGATCCCATGCAAAGCCTCTGAATGCTAGGAATAGGAGCTGCTCATGAATGCTGTTACTAAATCACTTTATTCCCATCAAATCCATACACCCCTTTCTGACAAGCTCCCAGCTACTGAAGAGTCAATTCTGCTAGTGGTTCTAGTAGGAACACTATAGATGGACAAGCTTTCTGAAACACTGAAATTTCTGGAGAAGGTGCCCTGACTGCCCAAAGCATCCCCCCTGCCAATTAGAAATCACTGATTAATATCCTGAGTACAAACCATTCACATCAGAGGAGAAAACACTAGTGGAGCCTTGTGTAAATGGGTGGAGCTGCAAACCAGGGAAAATCTGAACTTGTTTCCAAGAATAAAGCTGATGATGAATAACTCAAGAAGTGTTAATTATTCACAGATGGCCTCATGTGCTCTCAGGTCCAGCAGTGAGAACAGCTCTGCTCGGTGCACAGTTGACAAGCACAAGCACCTCCATGCCTGAGCACAGGGTGGGCTTCCAGGGCTGGGCAGGGCTGCTCTCCACTGATAGAAAAAGCCAGAACAGAACAGAACAGAACAGAACAGAAAAAAAGACCTTCAGATACCTTCAAACTGCAGCAATTCCTATCCAGTCTCTTGTCTCTGCCAGTCCCAAAAGCTTCTGGTTTCTGCCTTCACTAACATCAGTGCCAGGGCTGGGACAGGGACAGAGGAGGATGACACAGGTGACAGACCAGTAGCCCCAGCAGAGCTTCTGGCACTCACTCTGCCCTTTGCAGGGGCCTCAAAGTGGTGTCTGGACATGCCATGCCCCAGTGGTGGAGAGCAGCTCAGTGTGTCCCAGGGAGCAGTGCTGGGTGACAGCCTGGCTCAAGGGAACCAACTGGATCCTAATGCCTACTCCTAAGGGTAAAATCAGTGCTTGTCCTTGAGCCTCTTATTCATGTTTGATCTGAGCATCATTACCTGGTATTAAAAGAAAAGTACATTAAGTTCCAGAAAAGAATACCAGTACAACAGCCCCCATGAGCCTGCCAATAGGAAAAGGAAACCCTGCAGCCCCTTTATTTTAGTGACCCCATAATGACTCACATTTCCACTTGCTCACTATTACACTTACAGCCCCTTTCTTACATCACCCTGGCCCAAAGATCACCTGTGCACACATTTACTTTTCCCCATTGTCTCCATTTTAAGACCATGAAAATGATTCAGTCTGGGATTCCCAGTATTTAGCATGTCCTCACAGACCAAGTAACACAGGTGCTGAGCTGGCATCTCCCACTTCCCTTCAAGCAGCACTAATAACAGGATTTAATGCAACTAAATGAATCAAATGAGGTCTCCAGCACTTAATCCTGTACCATCAAGTTTTGTTCTTCAACTGATTCTTGAACTGAAGCTATTTCTTCACTGAGCTCTTCTGATGGCATGTCCTGGCTTGTCTTTCCTAATACAGAGAAAAATGTTGGGTACAAAAATAAGCATCTCAAATTTGTCTAAACTGCCTCTATCCAGCATTTAATCAGTGCCTGTTTTCCTTGTTTTGAAACCAAATTCTGATTTTTTTCCAAATGTCCATGACAATTTTGAAACAAAACAAGTATCCTTCTTTTCCATCTGGCTTACAGATGGGAACCTGGCACTTGGTTTCCATCTCTGAATGTGCTATTGCCTCTCTGGCATGCCCCAGGCGCCGTGGCAAACCCCACTGCTATGTCCCATCCGAATCCCATGCAGAATGCTCATTTGGCATCTGCCAACATAAATTATTTACTGTTCATTAAGAAGAATCATATTTCTCCTCCTTTTGCTTCATTTACTGCCTCTCCCAGAACAAAACAGAAATTAGAATCAGAAATTACAAAACAGAAAATTTACTCCAAAACAGAAATTACACCGCGATGAACTGACCTCGGTCTGGCAGTGAGAGTGGCACTGTCTGTGACAGTGGTGGTCAGCAGGCACCTGCCATGCAGCCGTGCCAGCCTGGGGGTTATGTGGGCAGCAGCCATGCCAGCTGGGCATGTGGGCAGCAGCCAGGCTCCTGCTTCAGTTCAGCCATGGCTGGGAGCAGCGCAAGCTTCCCATGAAGCCCTGCCTAGATCTGATATTATGAGGGATCTCCAGCGACTGGGTACGAGTGCACAAATGGCAAGTGTCACGTGTGCCAGTGACTTCCCTTTGAACAGGTGACAGGAGGCTGACATCTCCTGCCCACACCCTGCCTGCCTGGCATGTGGCTGAGCTGTGTCTGCACACTCCTAGCACAGACCCTCCTCCTGTGTCCTCAGGGCACAGACTCCTTGCCTCATCGTCAAAACCTTTCCTGGCTGTGCCATCCTTCGATGTTTTTGGTGGCAGATGCTGCTGCTGAGTCACAGGGACTCGTGAGGGTTCCACACCCATTCCCTCTCCTGCACCCCGAGGCTGAGCCAGCAGTGCCTGGGGAGGGTGGTCCTTGGCTACCCGGGGCACGCGCGGCTGAAGGACCACGGAGCCGGCCAGTCGCCATTGCCCGGCATGAGGGTGAGCCCGGTATTCCCTAAAACCCTTACATAACGAAGAACAGCAGCAGCACTCCTGCAGTTTCAGAGGAATCATTTTCCTTCTCTAACGGAGCTCCACACTCCGTGCCAGCCTTACAGAACAGCACGTCCCTGCCACCGCACCACGGCACGGCCAGAAGACCCAAACAAGTGCTGACATTGCCCGGCACCGCTGATGTTCCCACACGACGCTCTCTACAAATGATGCCGCTGCAGAGCCTTACAAACGGGTCAGGTTCCCGAAGGAGTGACCACCGCACCTGCCTCCCACCAGCTGCAGTGCTGACGGCCACGGGAGCCACTGGCATTCCAGGGTGCGGGGCCAACGAGGGTCCCCAGACAGGCTGGGTGTGTGTTTACCTGAACGTGTCCATGTCCCCATGCAACGCTACACTGAGGACGAGCAATTTCATTACACAGAAAATTTACCGGAATGGTCAGCGTGTGGCAGGAGGACGGGCTTCAATTTTCAACCTCTGACTCCCCCTCCACACAAACCTGTCTTGGAGTAAAACAGCCTGGAAAATACAGATGGAATGGCGAAGGCGCGCAGCTCCTTCGTTAACCTTTACCTCTCGCATCCTTCCCGCTGCTCGCAGCATCGTGCCCACCCCGACCCCTTCCTACAGGCACTTCACCCCATGGTTCCTGCTCCCTGTTCGCCCCTCCCCAAACAGAATGACAGGACCCTGGCCCCGGCACGGCCCGGGGCAGGGGTGTCACCGCGGCCGCACACCTCGGTGATGATTGTGGAGCGATAGACATCGCGGCTGTACTCCCAGCCGTCCAGGCACGGCTCCTGCTCCAGCGCCTCCAGCTGCACGTCGGAGCCGGGTCGCAGCCCCAGCGCCGAGAAGTTGGCGAGCGCGGCCAGGCGGTAGCGGCGGCAGCGGCTCGGCGCCTCCTGCCCGCCCCGCAGCTCCAGCGGGATGCTGGCGTTGCGCCACTCGCCGCTCAGGTTGGCCCCGCGGGGCACGGCGCACCGGTGCTCGGGCGTGCCGGCCAGGAACACGACCGACATCCCATTGAAGCCATTGGGAATGATGCTGGCGCTGAGCAGAAAGAAGACGAGGCGCTGGAAGCGTCCCCATTCGCCCAGGAAGGCGGTGGCCTCATCGTAGTCACGCATGACGAGCGCGGAGCTCCGGGGGTCTCCCGCGGAGCCGCGCGTTCCGCGGACGCGGTGCGGGCGACTCCGCCTCCGCCCGGCCCGGCCCCCGCGGGGCGGCGCGTCCCGGCCCGGCGGTCCCGGCCGGAGGAGACCGGGGGAGACTGCGCCAGCCCCGGGCTCTGCCGACCCCGCCTCCCCGCGGCATCCCTGGAGCCTGCCCCCGGGCACCGCTGCTGCTCCGCCGCCAGCTCCCGAGCTTTCCTTAGGAGGCGTGTCCCGTTTTTTTCCATTTATTTTCCTGGGCAGCCGCAGCCGCAGCCGGAGCGGACCGGGTGGTGGCGGGATCGGCGGGGCGGGACCGAGCGGCAGCAGCTGCCGGTGCGAGATCAGCGCCTGGTGGGAGCGCGGCAATGGCTTCGCCGCCCCCAGCCTTCCCCGAGGCCTGAATTCCTCCCTTCGGAGACCCAAAACAAGCTGTCCTCTGTATTGCTGCTGCAAGATGGAGGCACAGCATTGCACCGTTCCCGATCATCATGAGAGCAGTTAATGGACAGGGAACCGGAACAGCGAGCCATCAGCTGGGAGGTGGCGGGGCTGCCAGCGCCGGCGCGCTCTCTCCCCGGTCATCCCACGAAGGGTAGCGACGTCAGTAATGGGAGCCGTGCTACACACTGGCACAGAGGAAAACAAGGGCCAGACATAGCTTTAGGAATCAAACGTTCTCCAGCCCCTGAAATCCCGTCCATAATACAGCCCAGTGTTTTTTCCCAGCAGCGTTTACTCTGGGCGACAGACAAGGTCAGCAGTGTCTGCTCAAGGAGCCTGTAGCAGCTCTGCCTCGAGAGAGGAGCTTTTTATATTCCCGTCTCCTATCCATTTACTATTCGTGCTCTACACGTGACTCTGGCTTTGCCCACAGTCGGATACGTGGATAGCTTTCAAAGCCATTTCAGAAATCTGAACAACGCTGTCATCTGAAATAACTCGGGGAGCACTCGGAAACCCGGCGGTGTCTAAAACAAGCACAGTGCTTGCCCTGCTCGGACAATTCGGCTCCCTGGAGGTGTGAGCAGGGTGCCTGTGTCAGGCTGTACCCAGATGAGGATGCCCGTGCCGGCGATGTGTTAGGGCAAGCTGGAAAGCATCGCTCCAGCAGAGATCACAGAGGGCGACGTGGGAATGCGGGAAGGACGGAGTGGGAGCGATGGCTCGGCGGTGCTTGGGGAGGAGAAGCATATGGCAACATTTATCTGGCCAGGCAGCGATCTGCTGCTGCTTCGGATGTGGGATGAAGAACTCATGTCATGGGAAGATTTAGATATCTCCTGTTTGGGGAGGACATCCTCATGCCGCGCCTGGGCTACTGAACAGTCTAAGCTGTCCTCAGTGATAAGAGCAGGGTGGGGGCGAGTCGGGACAAATCAGGGGTTCCCAGGCAGCAGCAGGCAGCAGCCCTCCACCTGCCTTGCCCTGAGGCTGTGCAAGAACCATAGTAAAAAATGCAATGCATGCCTGCTCCCATGAGGAAATTAAGGATGTGGAGTGTATTGTCTTAAGCATTAATGTTAATACAATCTTAGTAATTATTCAGTCAACAGTAATTTTTTACAGATGACTAATTTGCAGAGCTCAAAAGAAAGTGTGGTTAGGCTGCAAATTTAGCATATCAAAAGTAAGCAGTAGACACAGACTCAGTAAATGGTAGATGATGTGCTTAGGTTTATCTGGCTTGCAGATGCATGCTTAACATATTAAAATTTTATGTCTGACATGAGAACACCACAGAGTTTTCTCTTATAAAACCTGCATAAATTAGCAATTATAGAAATCCCTTGTGTTCTAGCCAGCTCTGCCACAGCATGACAAGCTCTTGCTGCAATCACCATAGCCCAGAATTTTTGCTGGGTGCTCCCCAGCTTGCAAAACCCACTTGTGATCCAACATCAGGGATGCTTTAACCCAAGCATGGAGATTACGAAAACCACATGGAAACAGTGGCCAGTGAATGGCTTAGACCGTTGTGGTGCAAATTCAGGGAAGGGTAAGGACAGTCCTAGTTCTTGCAACTGACCCTTCTTAAAGAGGTCAGTGCATGAGTCCAGAGAAGGGCAGCAGAGCTGGGGAAGGAGCTGGAGCACAATTCTGACAAGGAAGGGGCTCTGGAGTATGGGATGCTCAGTGGGGACCTTCTTGGTCTCTACAGCTCCCTGAAAAGTGGAGATAGTGAGGTGGGGGTTGGTCTCTTCTCCCAAGGAATAAGCAATAGGATGAGAGGAAATGGCCTCAAGTTGTACCAGGGGAAGTTTAGAGTGGATATTAGAGAAAATTTGTTAATGACACTGGCATGGGCAGTGGTGGAGTCACCATCCCTGAAGTGCTTTAACATGCATGAAGATATGGCACTTGGTGACATGGTTTAGTGGTGGGCTTGGTAGTGCTAGGGACTTTTTTCACCAAAACAATTTTATGATTTTACCACAGCCTTATAAAACACACTTTCAGCTATTAGATGAAGAGCAGTATGGGAAATGAGGTCAAGGAGATTCCTTTAAAGTCAGATGCCAAGGAGCTGGCAGAGCAAAGGAGGAGTACTTCATTGTAGGGGAGGATGGAACAAATCTCTGAATGGCTGAGGCACCACCTCTAGTGCAGGCACTTGGTTCTTGTGGAAGCAGGAAGCTGTACCAATGGCTGCTGGATGCCACTGTGGGTTTTCCTCTGTCACCATCGGTCCAAGAGTATAACAAGGCCACAAGAGCTGATGGCTCAGCTGGTCAAAAAAGCACAGGTAAGGATCCTGGAAATGGCTGGATGTGATTTTGCATGCATTTATCTGCCAATTGGCCTCTCTGAGGATACAATGTCCCCATAGAGGTTGATGGTAGATATGTTTGAACAACTATTAAGAGAAAATGAGACCCTTCAAATTGCATTGGATAGATATGTAGGACAGATTTCTGTCCAAGCTCCTGCCCACAAATTGTTTAATGAAAAGTTTAATTTGATGCCTAGAGAGAAAAGGAGCCAGGGGCCACTCAAGGCTCTGACAGTTTTCACTGATGCATCTAGAGCATCCCATAGGTCAGTAGTGACCTGGAAGGATCCTCAAACTCAGCAGTGGGAAACAGATGTAGAACATGGGGAGGGGTCTCCACAGATTGCTGAGGTGGCTGCTGTTCTTAGAGCTTTTGAGAGGTTTTCTGGGCCATTCAATTTAGTTACAGATTCAGTTTATGTAGCAAGAATAGTAGCTAGGGCAGAGAATGCAATTCTGAAAGAGGTCTCGAACCGGACTCTCTTTGAGATGCTCTCAAAATTAATTTATGCTGTTTCCCACTGAGAGCATCCGTTTTTACATCATGCATGTGAGATCACATACCAACCTGCCAGGACCAGTGGCTGAGGGAAATCAAAGAGCAGATTCCCTGGCTACAGCTTCTGTAGATCTAGCGAGGATTCCTGACATTTTCCAGCAAGCAAAGATGAGCCATCAGATGTTCCATCACAATGTGCCAGGGCTGGTCTGCCAATGCCACCTGAAGCAAGATCAGGTCAGAGCCATTGTGGCAATCTGTCCCAACTGCCAGTCAACTGCCATTCCACTGCCATTCCACTGCCATTCCATCATTAGGAGAGGGGGTTAACCCCAGGGGCTGGGCAGTTGTGAATTGTGGCTAACTGATGTCACCCACATATCTAAATTTGGCAGGCTGAAATATGTGCATGAAATATTTCTCTGGGGCAACCTACACCTCTGCCCATGCACGAAAGAAGGCTGAGCATGCAAAGAAACACCTGCTGCAGGCTTTCTCAGTGTTGGGGGTCCCTAAAGCAATTAAGACAGACAATGGCCCGGCCTACACTTCCAAGGGATTCAATGAATTCCTGCAGGAATGGGGAACTGAACATAAGACAGGCACCTCTCACTCCCCTACGGGTCAAGGCGTGGTTGAGCGAGCACGTGGTTTGAGGTTGCTCAAACAGGTTCTAGAATGTCAACAGGAGTTCACAAAGAAACAAACACCAAGAAAAACTTTTCACCAAGAAAAACCTTGCAAAGCTCTCTTCACTATTAACTTCTTAAACTGTTCCTTTGAGAATCTGAATCCCCCAGTGCTAAGACACCTTGCGCTGCACGGAGATTACAGATAGAAAGAACATCCGCCCATCCTCATCCGGGACCCACACACATCCAAAATCGAAGGACCCTACAAACTGGTGACATGGGGACGTGAGTATTGCCTGCGTGTCTACTCTGCTAGGCCTGTGGTGGATCCCACAAAAATAGGTGAAACCCTATGTCACCAAACACCCTTAACAGGCCTCCTGACGCTAAGAAACTAGCTCTGTAAACCACTCCCCTCACTCCTTCCCTAAGGTTATCCCATTGTCTGGCTGTTTGTACCTGCCCACTGGTTTTGGCCAGTATATAACCCACTGCAGAGCTCCTGTCTTTCACTTTCACTTCTAAATCTCTGGATTAAAAGACCTTCTGGAATATCAGGCAGAGAGCATCTGTCGACTATTTTACTTTTCTCCCTGACACTGGTAAAGCTAATCCCACTGTAGAGCTGCAGCTCTGAAGTTCAGCACCTGGTGAATTTATCCTGGAGTTGTTCCACACACCTTGGCGTGGCTGCTGGTGTTCTAAAAGAGCTAGCTAAAGACTCCAGTGGCTATGTCAATAATTTAGAGTTCTGTGGATTGCATAGCACTTGGATCACGTGGAAACTTGCTTATCAACAGGGCAAAGCAACACCCATTTTGTACGTGAGCCAGCAGTGTGTCCAAGGGGCTCTGTGCCACATGCTAGAGCTCCCCTGCCACCCTGCTGGAGCATGGCACAGCCCCACTCTGGCCAAAGCCCTGGCCTTGCCCTCCTGCCTACCTGCTGCCCACCCTGGAGTGATCACATCCATGAGGGTCACATCCTCCTGGACCAAGAGCATCTGAGAAAAAGTTATCTTTGGCAGACTTTAAAAAGGCTTTTGACTCATCTCAGCATTTCTGCTCTCTCAGCAATATAGTGCAAGTACCCCTCGGAGCAGTGCCAAGAATTGCCTGATGCCCACTTGAATCCAATTTATGGGACTTGGAGCTCTTAGGGGCATTATGGCCATCACTTCCCAGTTCCTGGTAGTGGTGAATGAACTTCTCTCCTCCTATGCAGAGGCCAACAGACAAGCATTTGGTGTGAATGATTTTTCATAATATTTGTGGTAGGAATTTTGTAAAAGAAATGGAGTAAGATGCCTGTCTTTAGCATGTGTGCGAGGTTTTGGGATAAACCCTCCCAGAACCTATCTACTCAAGTGCAGTCAGCTTTCCCAAGGCTATCCACCACTCACGAAGGACTTCAGTTATTTTGTCTGGTGCAATGTTGCTCCAGCCAGGAAGCTTTGGCCCTGGCAGGGACCAGAACATGCTTCCTCTGCAGCAGGAGCAGGTGCATCGAGGCAAACATTCTGATTCCCTAGCCCCCAGCCTTTGGGCAGAGCTCAATGACATAGGTCAGGGCTGCATCAAAGCAAGGAATGGCCATAGGTCTTGCCAGAGAAGAGACGCTCAAGCCCATCACTACAGTGTAAAACGATCTCTCCCGGAGAGATCCCTGCCAGAAGTTTCCCGCAACACTGCTCTCCGGGTGATTCTCGCTTGGGAACCTCCCCACCATGCCGGGACTCCTTACAGAGCTGGCTCTTGTCCCATCCTGCCCGAAGCTGCTGGATATTTCTGTTTTTCATCACTAGATGGCGCAAGAGACAGGACAGCAAGAGGAACGAGCTCTGCCTTGCCCCATAGCCCTGTACCCAGACAGCTCTGCCCCTCATCCACTTCCCACGTCCTTTATAGACCCCTGCAGCCCATCTGCTCTCAGGCACACCCATTCACCACTGAATATCTCCCCTACGGATCCCATACATTCCTCTGCACATCGTGCATCCAATGCCCTCCTTTACATCCCCTGCACTCCCCCAGATGTTGGGAAAACCCCTGGGACATGCTGCCTGGGGAGCTGGGATTCTCCATTCCAAGGACAGATTAAACTCCTCTTGGGAGGGTCACGGGTGACTGGCACTGCCTGCGAAGAGGAGCAAGGTGTGAGTGGTCTCCGAAGAGCCCTTCCAGCTGGATTTTCCAGTGATGGTGTCCGTGTCCCACTGGTGAGCCCAAGCCCCCCCTAAACCATGGTCCCACAGTGCCAGCAGCTTGCATTTCCTCAGAGTCAGTCCATCAGTTTGGGGAGGACACACTCATCACTGGCCTCCTGGAACCCTTCAGGTTCAGGAGGGAAGAACAAAGGTGTTTCTTCAGAAAATAGTTATTCTCATTGATAAAGCCAAAAGCCTGAACCAAGCTGGAACAGTATCTTTGCGGAGCGAAGTGTGCCCTGTAACAGCCCTGTAATTAACTGCCCTGAAAGCAGTACTGGCCCCAGCCCAGGCCCACTCCATTGGGGCTCCCTGCACAAGCAACTGCTTTAGGACTACCTAAAAATTCAGAATATTTAACTGTCCTGGTGGAAAAGCTGGTCCTGGCTGGAAGAGCTTTGAGAGAAACACAGACAAACAACTAGCAGGTAAGTTTCTCTAGAATCGGGAACAGTCTTCTGGGTTTTACTGTATGTGTAGGGAAGATTTTTTTCCTGCCTAAAATAATTAAAATAGCTTTTTTCATACATGAGAAAGGGAAGAGAGGAAACTTTTCCAAAGAGCCTCTTTCCCTCAATCTCCCTCCTATGGCACAGGACATTTATCCTGGGCAAGCTGAGATTTGAGTCCCTGGGGCAGACCAGCAGAAACAAAAGCAAAGTTAAACAACTCCAAACAAAAGCTGCAGCAGAACAGGGGTGTGGTGGTGGAAATAATGCCTGGTTAAGTAGGAAACTTTAATGATGATACATGGAAAAAGTTAAACAATTAAAACCTGAATCAGTCTGGCCCTGGTCCCACCTCATTTAGTTAATAAATGCTGCGCTTCATCACAGTGGAGCTTGCACCTCTTTTTTTCTAAAGAAGAGAGGAAGCTCCGGGTGTTGGGCTGCTTAGAGAAGCTGTGTGGGCAGCAGAGGGTCTGGGGGGCCCAAGTGCTGCCCAGGCTCTCTGTACCCCGCAGTCTCACAGTGGGGATCACCCTAAGGGCCTGGAGTCCCCCAGCATCAATGCCCAGGGCAGGAGGGGGCCAGGGACAGTGGTGGCTAAACCAGAGAAACACATCCAACATGTGTGTATTCAAGGGTGAATAGAAAAACCACTAATTAGAGAGTCATAACCACATTAATTATTTGAATATATGCACTAATTAGACATAGAGTTATGCAGACCCACACTATGGAAACTTTTTCTGCCACATGCAGATCCTCAGAGGTTTTGTCTTTTAAATGTTTTAGGCACATACAGACAACAATTTCCATATAGGAACACTTGCCAAATAAAACCTTTTAGGTTAAATATTGGAGGCACTTACTTCACACTCATTCTAAACTTCCCATACACCAGTGATGTGAATCCAAATCAACTATTAAAACCAGACCCATTGAGATTAAGCTACAGAAGCAAACATTCCTCTGACACAACTGCTAACTCCAGCCTGCTCTCGCCTCCCAGTCCCCCACACTAACACCACTGAGTGGGCTTCTGTACTGCAAGGGACAGCAATAACTTCTCCTTGGCAAGATGGCCCAGAGCACTGCAGCAATGACAGCAGTAATATCCCCAGCACTGCAGAACTGTGGATCCCAGTCTAATGTCAGCCTGAAATTTCAGGTGGGAGAAGGTTCACTTCAGAGTGTCACTCTGGCTGATTAAACATCACCAAAACCACTGATTTATCAGCCTTGTGCAGGGGCAGATGCAGCAAAGCTCTGGACAATCACAGGATTGTGAGCTGGGTCACACTGGTGGAGAGGAGTCAGGCAGTAATGGGAGATCACATAACAGGCAGAGACAGTGGCCTTTCCCACCATCTCCACACCTACAGGATGTAGGATCCCACTAAAGTCTCAAGTTAAAAAAACCTCACACTAACTCCCCCAAAACCACAGACCAAATCTCAAACAAGCTCTCAGTGTGAAAAGCAATTCACATTTCTAATTTGCATAGAGATGCAATTCATATCTCCAAGATGCTTTTTGAAGTTTATCCAGTGTCCTTCTCACCTGGATGCCAGGAGACTCCCACACATACGGACCAAGCAAAGGCCAAGTGATGTGAGACAAAACCCATAATACAATTTTATTTTTTGTTTCATACAAACAGCACCCTCCCAACATTTTACAGCATTAACAGCATTATCTGGTGACAGAGAAGGTGACACTCACTTGTGGCTGCTCCTGCAAGCTTCACAATAGGAGTGGAGTGGCCTGAAGCCAGGAAACCATGTGCCCTGGGATTGGCCTGTGAGGCAGCTCAAAGCTCTGCAGGGGGATCAGGTGAATTGATTACTCCTAAGAAAGGGTATCAGGAGATGCCATGTGGAAGTAGTGATTTGAGGGAACTTGGGATCAAATGAAAAGAACAGCTCCATGCCCAGCATTCCCAGTGCTGTACTAGTGTGGCAGCCAAGCAAGACCACCAAGGGTGCCCTGGCAGCAGCCCGCTCAGCTGGGTGTTTAAAATGAGAGCAATGAACCAACTTATTAACTTCCTGGTATTCCCTGTATCAGGGCTGCAGACTCCTGGCATCCTGCAGGACATGGCCACCATGCAGGTATAGTCAAATGGGGACAAGAGCCCCAATGAGTGACAAACAGCACCACTGGCAGCTTCAACTGTCTGCCTGGAAAACAGGGAAAGGGATCCTGTGCCACTCATGTTGTGAGTCTTCCATCATGCAGCCAAGCTGTATTCAGTCCTGGATTTGGGTGAAGCCTGAACTCTCAAGCTACAGGCACCAGAGCTCAAACCAGCAATGTATAAGGATAACAGAGGAATTCAGAACAAATGTTTCTGACAAGGGCAACCTAAGGAGCCCTGCAAACCAGGGCAGAAATGCTTCTCATCTGATTACTGTATCTCCTCATTTACACTTGTCCCAAATGTTGTCCTTCAGAGGGTCCAACTGACCAAGCAAGGCCATGCAAATACAAGAACATGCTTCAGCACTGTGATAAAAATGTCCATGTTTCTTATACTTTATTAATTAAAAAACCCTGATGACAGAATGAGGGAGAGCTGGATGTCCTGCTGCTAGCAGGAATGCACACAGCCAGCACTCCTGTGATACCCAGCTGGAGGGTGCCTGGGGCTGCTGTGGGAGGCTGCAAAGCACGGGGCAGGAGCTGCTACATCCCTGTAAGGCACTGCATGAAGAGGTCTAGATGGAGACCCTAAAATCCCTTCTGGGGTGCAGAATCTGTAGGAAGAAATTACCTACTCAGCCCCAGCTAGGATCATGCTCCCAACCCTCCTCCAACCCCCTATTTTCTCTCTTCTGGAGAGCTAGGAGGGGAAGGGGTGCTTTGCCCATCGCCCCACTTCTTATTTTCCTTTTCCATGGAAGGAAAACAAGAACAAGCATTTCTTTTCTTCCTCAAAGTGAGGAGGAAGAAGTGTGAGGCTGAAGTAACCTCATGGTATCAAAGACAGATCCCATCACCTTGCACAGCAGTACCCAGCAGCTGAGCAACTCAACTCTCCCTCTCCTTCCTCTAAGTACTAACATGAAAGAAAACCACATTTCTTTAACAAAGGAACTTTTCAAGATCCACAAAATCTTTTCCCTGTCAAATAAAGTGGATGATGGACCTGGCTGAAAGCACAGCCTTGGGAGATGGGTATAAATACAATCCTGCTGCCCTGGGACTTGGGGCTCACCCAAGCTCCAGTTATTCCTTAAGTGCCTGGAGGGATTTTATCACCCCTTCCTGCTGGAGGCAGACCCAGATCTGAGGATCTAGAAATAAAGGACTGCAAAATTTTAGCAAGAACTAGTGAATAGTCACAATAGCCAAAGCAAAGGCAGCTGTGGGCAGAAATGTAGGAAGTGGGGATAATCAAAAGGTACTGCAGACTACTACAGTACCCTTTCAAGGTGTGCTTGAGTGATTAGATGACAGAACAATTGAATTAGAAGAAGGAAGAAAAAAGCCTCATCACACACTCAGTGTGGAGAGTTCTTGGGAACTTGAATCAGACCTTGTCAGCACTACCCTGGTCCAGAGAGTTTCCTTATAATTACTGTTGTAAGAGACCATCCTTCCTTGGCACATCTGCTGGGATGCAGCTGAGCAAGGCACCCACTGGTATTGTCCTGACCCTCAGAGGGTGGTTTTTAATCACTGGGGCAGCCACAGGACAGATTAGGGTCAGGACATAAGAGACAGTTTCTTTTGTTAAAGTGCCTTATTTTCTTTGAGCTTTTAAAACATCTAAAACATCTTCAGTAGAAGGAGGGCACAGGAAAAAAAAAAAAAAAAAACGGAATACAGGCTTTATATAGAAGACAGTAGAGAATTAATCAATATTTACACAGATCTTGGATAAGATTACAGCATAGACTAATAATCCAACAGAGCAAAATGCAGAGTGTCAAAAAAAAGGGCAAAACCTGTTTGAATGCTTTCAACACCATTTCCCGGAGATCCCAAGTGTAAATGGTTTTATCTAGGAAAAGGCATTTAAACTTGGGCTTTGGTAATCAGAGTTGATTACAGCCCCACTGCTCGCAGCCAGCAGGAAGATGTGGGTGGGTGGCCACCCGGCCTCTCCAGAGCAGCCCAGGCTTAGACAAGTTCAACTTTAGCATTTGGATAAACAGCTACCACATCATATCCTTCGGGGGGCTTAACCCTCTCCTTGGCGTGCGTCTCGCAGTACAGCTGCTCCTCAATGAAGAAATACCCTCTCTGCTTCAGGTTGAGGCCACAGTCGTCACACATGAAGCACTCAGGGTGGTAGAGTTTGTCCCGAGCCTTGACGATGGTGCCCCTGGGAGAGATCAGGAAAGCTCAAGTGAGGTGGAGAAACAATAAGCATGAACAGTTTTTCCTGCTGCCTCAAGTAAAACAGAGTAAGTGGAGAAAAACAGCATGCAGGGACATGTAAGGGTGTTATCAGGGGTTCTCAGCCCACCCAAAGCTGCCACCTCACTCCAGGTGTGGCTTCTGCAAGAAGGGATGCTCCACACCCAGCAGCACCACTCCACAGCTTGATGCAAAACAGAGCCTAAAATATCTACATTTAGCCTGATCGGAAAATCAGGAGCTAGAATCCTGTAAGGACTGGAGCTGTGCACTTGCAGGCACTATGACTTGTGGAGCTGAAACCCTGAACTCGCAGCATCAGCAAGAACACGGCTGCAGGCATTTGCACAACTCACACTCAGCCATCAAATTTGGCTTGAGTAGGATGTAAATTACAGCAGAGCATAAATTACAATAAGTCATAAATTACAACAGAACAAAGCAGAAAAACACCTATACTTTCTGAAATAAACATCCATCTGTCAGAGAGTAACTCTAGAACAAACAAAACAGGTCTCTTCCCAACACTCAAGGTGTTTCTCCCACCAACCCTTGTAAGGCAGTGAAGGAGTGCTTGGTGCCGTGGTGCTATTCATAGTCTCTGGGCAGCTACTATGATAAGCAGGGCACAAACCATCCCATAAATCATCCCTTGCAAGATTCCCTTAAAAGGGGCAATCCAAACTGTATTGCTCAGGTTTAGATAGGGTTAGGAAAAAAACAAAGGGATTCAAGGTACTCTGCTATAAATTCTAATCCATGTGTCTGGCAGGACCCAACCCAGCCATGTGCCAGTGTCACCGTCCCCACTGCACCAGGTAACACACAACACTTACACAATCCCATTCCTGCAGCGGGTGCACTCAGGAAGCATCTGCAGCCCAGACATAGGACCACCGAGCTTTGGCACTGGGGACTTGATGTTTTGGGGGTTGCTCAGTTTGTTGAGTTTTTCACCTGCCAAAAATTATAAAAACAAACTGAAAACTCGGCCTCTCAGGACTGTTTTTTTCTCTTTTTCTTCTCCTTTTTTTTTTTCTTCCTTTTCCCTTAAGGACTCAAATGAGTCTGCCTGCCATAATAGGACCTGTAACTTCCTTGGAAGTTACAGCACAGCACCAGCTCAGACATGGACCTTGTCAAAATGCAAAGCAACTGTGATCTAGAGATGATAGGTTAATTTGGTTGCAATACTACTTACTGAATTAAGAATTATGAATATTGAAGAGCTCAGAAAAGCCCCCTCCCCAAAAAAGAAGGTTCCATCACACCAGCATTTCAGGTACACTTGGTAGATCCACCATCTATCAAGGAGATGTAGATGAAAGCATTTTAGAGAATGAGGCAAATTGAACCAAACAATTATAAAATCACCTGCACTTTTCTTCCTAGAACATGCATTTAAGCTAAAGTAATCTAAACCAAAAAACTGTGATAGCCGATAAGGTCTTCTGAGGCACCAGGCCTCCTTTTATGAAGGTCCAACAACGGGAAAGCAATGAAGATTTTGTGCATATAAAAACATCATAGCAGAGTTTTCAGCGTTGCTGCTCCCTACAGATCATCTGCCCTCTGATTCTGGACAACAGCAACATGCTTGTTGCCAACCACTGGGATACTTAAAAGCTTCCAGTATTGACTGCATGGTTTTCCACAGCTGACAACTGGCTGGTCTGTTTGGCATATATCCATCTATGGTTTCTCCATGATTGTCTAAGGTCAGAAAAAGGAAAAGCCTGTGAAGAAGGACCAGTTGGCTCACAGTTTGGAAATGCAGCAGAGGAGCTCTTGCATGGACAAGTTGTTCTCCAGAGTTCTAATTTGCCACACTCCCTGAGCTTCCAAGGTGTTTCAGTCCAGGGTCCATTTTATGCAAGTGCTTCAAGCTCTGATGCCTAGAAGGTCTCAGTAGGGCAACAAGCACTTTCTGACAGAGGTATCTGCACATACGCCATGCCAGTTTTGGCAATTTCAGAGCAAAATCCACTCTAAGTGCCTTCCACAGCTCCAGAGACATCTCTGCCTTTCCCAAAGGGAACTTTTGGTACCTGGAGCCTGATGCATCATCACTGCTGGTTGCCCACAGACCCTGGGCAGGGTCACACGAGAGACAGATTTTGAAGGGCACATTACTTGGAAAAGCTTCCTTCCATGGACAGACCCCTGCTCCCCTGTCAAGTGTCTCAGGAGTGCTTATTGTCTTGGATCCAGATGGGAAGGAGGATGCACACCTGACTCATCCCCTGGGGTGCACAGGCATCTCCACACCACAGCCCCTCTCTCCAGCCATGGCTCTGACACAGAGGCCAATGCTGCCAGCAGTTCCAGCCAAGTGGGTGAAACCAAAAGGACCAACTTCCCACCAGACCCCACCTCCCCAAAACATAACAGAGTGTTTGGCAATGCCAAGAGCTTTCATACATGCAGGAGTGCCTGCCCAAGAGCAGAGGAGGGCTACTCCACCCCAGGAGTTCCCCCAGAACTCAGCTGGCTCCAGCCAAGCCCCTTGTTAAATTCTTCCGCTGCCTTGCTGGGAATAAACTGAAGCAACTGCAAGCTGCTGGCTTCCCCATCGTGAGACACAGTGTGCTCTGACTAGACACGCTCATCTGCCAACATTTAACAGTTAAGCTGTCACTGCCTTTCATGCAAAGTGCTTAGATAAGCTGCTAAAAAAAAGGAAAGAAAGAAGGGGGAAAAAAAGGGATTTTACAGCAAAATGAACCCTGCAGAGAAGGCTGCTTCCCAACTTCTTGAATTGTGTATAATTTCCTTCTATTTACAACCCAGTCTCATGGTGATTTATGGTCTTCGGCAGGTCAGCAAAATGCTTTAACTCACAACCTCAATCATGCCATCCCTGTTATGGCTAGAGTGTTTCTCTTTCCTGGGTCATGGCTGCCTGTGAAGGTGGAACTGCCATTCCTCCAGCTTCCACCTCAACACAAAGCATTGCTCCCTAAGTGTATGAGACAGGGCTAAAATGCTTCCAGTAGAAACACATTCCATATAAAATAGGTTGTTGTCCAAGACACTCAGCTCCTTGGGAGAGGAGAGCTTGACTTTAAAAGGACAATGCAGAGCAGGCTCAGGTCAAAATGTGTAATTTTAAGCTTAAGGAAAAAGGAGCAGGGGTGGCAGCTGTAAAACAAACCTAACAGGAACACTTGAGATTGAAAACGTGCTAGGAACATCACAGAGCATCATGCCAAGCAGAGATGCTTTTCACCTAATTTCTCATCCCTTGTGAAATAAACAGCACTGGAATGACCAAGGCACTAATGAGGCTGTGCCTGCAGGCAGTCACACATCACCTCCACACTACTGAAAGGGAGAGGGAGAATGGTAGAACCCAGGTGACAGTGACTGCTCCAGCCTGTCCCATACTGGCTGGTACCTGAAAGCAGCCTCTCAGGCTCCAGTCGAACATGTGGTGTTGCACTAGTGAGGGACTAGTGCCAAGAGAATGCTGATGAGCACACATCCAGGACTGGCTGGACAGTCCCAGGATTCAGGGGCCTGTCCTGGCACCTCTTTGTTCCCCATTCCCCCAGTCCATAGCCTTTTCTTTCTCCCTTCCTCCTAGCACTGGGTTTCTGCCAGCCCAGGGCTGCAGGATGCAGGGGAAGCAGGAACAAATCAGCAAAGCTTGAAGTTTTGTCCCTTTCCCTGGCACAGAGAATGGAGGAAGGCAGCAGTGTTACTAATTGGGATTAACAGACACTTCCCATTTGCATCTTCCAAATGAGGAGGCTGGGGAAGCAGCAGATTTGTCCTTGCTCTTGAAGGACCTGAAGGTCCAACTGGGGCCTGTATTTAACATCAGTTTTTCTGCCAATCCAGGGGCTGTAATACTAATATAAAATATAATAATATACCCAGTGCTTCTGAGGTTGATCCTATCTCATGCTTTGCAACTATGGCTCAGTCCCACTGAGAAAACCAATACTGGTGGAATTCCATGACAACCAGAAACTACCTGCAATTGTGCTTCTTGTGAAGCAAGAACCAACAACCTTCTAGTCAAATAACAGACTTCTCCAGCATTTTAGACATACAGATACTGAAGTGCAACAGCCCAACTCGCTACCTCTCACAGCTCCATAATGAGATTTACAGCAGCTGGTATTTTCCCATAAAATATACATTCCTGGATTCACATGACTGGAGTATGGGGCCCTTGGAAGGAAACAGAAAGAAGAGTTTTGCCCTGTAAGCCTGTAAAGCAAAGCCTAAAAATTTGAACATAAAAGCCCAAATAGACTTAACGTTGAAAGGCAAAAAAAAATCAAAAAAGAAGCTGAAATTTATAGATTGAGGATCTTATTATTTTAATGTGTTAACAGCATGGGCAGGAAGCTATGACAGCCCTGAGAAGAGAGCCAAGAGCTCCTGATCTCTATCCCTGCCTTGCTGAGGACCATCCCATGTCCTTATGCAAATGCCATTTACTTAACCAGACCAGGTTCTCTAACAGTGATCTTACACAACTGCTTAAGGACATCATGTATCATAAACCATCTCAGAAAACAGCTGCCACACTGGTTACAAATCCAGCTTTCACATGGTGCTCAAGTCAGCCACAAAATTTGGTAAGCAGGAATATGTGAAACACTGATTTGAAGCCAGCCATCCCAGTGGTCTCCTCACAGAAGGGTGCTTGGGTGCGAACCTCCTTACCATTCTCACTGGCCTCCAACATGCCCTGCAAGTACCGGAAGGATCCTGACTGCTTTGGCTCTGAAATGGGCTTTTCATAATCCTGAAGCATCTTGTAGACATCTGACTCCACATCAATCCCATTTCTGTTCCGTGGAAGAGACTTCATGGGTTCAGTGCTGGTTTAAAGCAAAGAAAGAAAGGCTCAAGTCAAACAGAAACAGATACTGTCAGCTCATCAGGGAGGTACTGAAATATCCACATTCCCACAGATTCAATTAAGCACCTCTGTTCCCATGTGTTTCCCTGCCCAAAGGTATGTCTGGCCCACGAACAGTTGCTGAACCAAGGAGATTAAACTTGTTCCCTATTGGGCTCCAATTGAGCAACAGAGCGAGGGCTGGCCCAGTTATTAGATGCCTTCAGGAAAGAGGGCAGCTGCTTGCAAATGCTGTAAATTGCTTTGCCACCTATGGAACTCATTGAAAAAATGGGAAAAACATGCATTTCATTAACTATGTAGGGCCAGGGCATGCACCCACCCCTTTTAAGTGTGTGCCAGGCAGGACAGCAAAACCCCTCACCACCCACAAGTGCCTCCTGTGAAGCTTGTGATGTGCCTACAATAACACCAACACAGACCACAGCTTAACTGAGAACCACCTCACCAGGGAGGGGGACACTGGGGCTGCCCAGTAACCCCCATCTCCAGCCTTGAGCCTGGAGCTGCTTCTGCTCTGTATGAGGAACATTTGGGATGCACAGACAACAAATAGCAATTTAAACCATTATTCCAGTCAATACATCAAAACATGAAAAACATGGTCTGGAATCAAAAATATTTCAGGTACATGCTTAAATGTCCTGCTGAGAAGAACTGAATCAAAGTGCTGTTGTGTTCCAGAGGCCCCAACACACAGCATAGCTCTGGGGAAGGGGCTCCTCTTGCTTTTTAGAGAGCAGGTCATCAAGGTTATTATAAAAAAATAAAAATAGCAAGAGTCCTGAACTCCATCAGCTTCACATACTTTAGCCATCATCTCGATAATTTTCTTCACTAGTATTATATTCATGTCTGCTTAAACAAATAAACAAAAGAAATAGCATTCACTTTCAAAGAAAGAAAGAAAAAGAAAAAACCTCCAGAGAAAAGTCACTTTCAAAGAATGGCTAGAGCTCCATATTCTGGTAGTGACTCCCCAGCAGGTCTGCTCCCTGTGGGAGGTGAGGGCCAGCCTGGGTGGTGGGGCTGAGCCATGCTGGTGCAGAGCCATGGATCCATCCCTGTGACTCCCAGCCAATCCAAACCCTGCGTCTGTGGTCCAAGTGCTTCTTTACCCCATTACAGTTCACACATTTTCATTGGAAAGGGCAGATTTTGGCAAGCTGTGTTAATTTGGCACAGCCTGGTTTGTTGGTAACAGGAGAGGGGGATGGCAAAAGGGTGGCTTCTGGGAGAAGCTGCTAAAGGCTTCCACCATGTCCGACAAAAACAATCTCTGATGGCTCTGAAGACAGACATGCTGCTGGCCCAATCAGAGAGGCTGGTAACACCTCTGTGATGACATATTTAAGAGGAAAATCTAAACAGTGCAGGCAGTTTTTCCCAGGGGTGGCGAGGTGTTGCTGCTGGGGTGGTCCCTGGCACAGCGCACGGCAATGCCCGCAGCTGCCGCCCCTCGGCACGGCCCGTGGCCAGCCCTGCCTGCCCAGCCACACCTGGAGCCACGCTCTGGGAGAAGGGCAGGGGCAGCTGCTGCTGCTCCTTCCCTCTGCCCTGCAGTGAAGAGAGGCATTGAACAGCCCCAGCACCACAGCAGCCAGCACTGCCGCCCGATGACAGCAGGGCTGCCTGCCAAGCGATTCCCGACACAGAACCTACACTAAATCAACCTCTTGGTGCTGGTGGGATCCTGCAGGAATCCCTGAGTTAGTGGAACTTGCTGGCAATGGTATCTAGGAGTAGCAGCTTTTCTTCTAGTCAGAGAATGGGAGTAAGTGAGGACATATGAATGAAAACATGGTGGCACCAAGGTCAGTGGAAAAACAAAGAGGGGGAAAAGATGCTCCAGGTGTTGGATTTGAGATTCCTCTGCAAGCTGTGGTAAAGACTACGATGAAACAAACTGTTCCTCTGTAATACAGAAGTCCATGGGGGATGCAGAGATCCACTCACAGCCCATGGGAAAAGTCCTCATGGAGGAGCAGCTGGATGCTGGAGAAAGCTGTGATATGGTGGCAGACCTGAACAGAGAGAGAGCTGCTGCTTCCAGAGACACAGAGAGAGGGACCTTGCTCCCAAACCGGAGCGGCCTATCCTTAGAGGACTGCACCCTGTGCACAAGTGACCCACACCACAGCAGTTTTGGGAACACTGTTTGTGGGAGGGACTCACAGCATAGCAGAGAACAGACTTCTTTCCCTGAGCAAACAGAAGTTCTCGAATCCCCCACACTCTGTTCCCTATGCTGTCAGTGGGAAGGAGGGAGGGGCTGGGGGAAAAAGGTGATTTAAATGCTTATTTTGCTTCTCCCTAACTTCCTCTGACTCAGTTAATAATAAATTTATTTTATACCTTTAAATTTGAACCTGTTTTGCCCTTAGAGTGTTTCCTTCCAGTCCTCAACTCATGAGCTCTTTGTTAATTTTTTCCCCCTCTCCTCTACCCAGCTGAAAGCAAGAGAGGGTAAACAAGTGACTTTTGTGGTGCCTAGTGTTTGGCCAGTGTGTAAAACCATGACATCAGCCTGACCTCATCAAAGAAAATGCACTTCAATTCAAAGAAAATGCACTCTTGCCCCTATTCTACTCAAAGACCCAAGTAAGTGTCCTGGCTTTAGGCTCATTTGCAAATAATACCAGATTCTGTTCTGTATTTTTTGTGCAGTTCTCCTCTTTACAACTTAAATAACCTTCCCAGAGCAGCACAAGGAATAAGCTGGCTTGCTGCATCACTGAAATACAGATTCATGCAGACACATAGTTCTCGAGCTGAAAAGAAACTCTCTTTACACGTGATACAGACATTACTTTCTTGCAGGATATTTTGCCAGTTTGGAGAACATAAATCAAGATCCTCATAAGCCATGTGAAAGCACCCAGCCCCCTCCCTGGCTTGTCTCAAAGTCTGAGTTATTCACCCAAACTGTTCTTGGCTACACAAAAGCCTTTTCTTTCCTAGGAGAATTATTTATTTCTCAGCCTCCTGGACAGCTACACTGAGCAGATCTTACACTTATAAACATCCCTGTTACCAGAGCTCATCTCTTCAGCCAATATCTCCAACTTCCAGGGCAAGTGTTGGCTCCTGGGTCTGTGGCAAGGTGATCCTCACTCCTAGGAGGGCAGCACCTGCCATCCTGCCTTGGAGATACACTTTGAAGAAACAAAATATTATTGCCTGTGACACTCACAGAGCCATGGAATTGTTTAGGTTAGAATAGTCCTCCAAGATCATCAAGCCAAACCATTCCCCGAGCACGACCAAGGCCACCACTAAAATATGTCCCCAAGAGAAATATCCACCTAGTCTGTTAAGTCCCTCCAAATGTGGTGACTCCACCATTGCCCTGGGCAGCCTGTGCCAGGGCTTGACAAACTTGTTGGTGAAGAAATTTTTGCTAATATCCAATTTAAACCTCTCCTCCTCTTGTCTTTCTTGGCATTAATCCCATCTGGGGGACCATACCCAGAGGCCACTTATTTACCTATTCATATCAGCAACAGAAGGGTCTTAACAGAGATCTAGAGAATGAGCACCTTCACCAAGATGCATACCCGATCATTGCTTCAGCATCACAAGCTTCAATTCAATGTTGCACTTGCTACCTATGTAGATGTGGCCATTCTGTTCAGAAATTGGTGTCTCCAGACCTTTTTATTTTTGCTTTGTTTTGTTCATTTGGTTAGTTACTTTTTTCCTCCACCTACACTTGACCAATAGAGCAGGGGTGCAGTCCCTGATGGACTTGGCTGAGTTAGGTCACTGGCTAGAGAGGATGATCTTGAAGGTCTTCCCAACTGAAGTAAGTCTAAGACTCCATGATCTCTGGAGCATCAGGAGCACCACAGCTTCTGTGCACAACCTGAATCTTAGTTTGCAGGAACAGCAGCAGATGCAGAGTGCAAGCCCTGCCCTGGTCCTACCTGTGGGCAGGAGTGATGTGGAGTCCACTCAGCTGGCCTGGAAGTGCCATCTCGGAGCTGTTGTTCATGTAGAGCCGGGTTGGTTGGTGATGCTGCATATTCAGCATCTGCTTGCTGTCCACGAGGCTGCCCCCGGATCCATGGGGCATCAACCTCCTGCTCTGCACAGGGCCACTGTCCTGAAAGAGAAAGCAAGCAGAAAACCTGAGATTTATAGTGTGTGATGTACATGAAGGGGCTGTGTTGGGACATGCAGTTTGCAGTAGTAACATTTTATGTGTGCGGAAGAAAACAGGGATGTGCAGCAGGAAAAGGAAAATTCAGGCTTGACCTGCAGTTAAATTGTGCTGAATCTACACAGCTCCCCTCGGTCCCCAGTCAAATAAATTTGCTGTTTCTCCATGGTGAGCCACTGCCAAATATTCTGCATTTATTTTTCCTGCATTTATTTTATATATATAAAAGCATATTTGTTGTTTTGTTAAAAGAAAGGCTGTGAGTCTGCTTATTCCACATTCCATCACTCTAAAGGCACTTGCTGAGTTCCTGACTTCAGGGCCATCCCTTCCATTTCAATCAGCAAAACAGGATAAACCCATGCTAGGCAGCTCCACGTGCAGGTTAGGTAACACCTCAGGCCAAGGGACCAGTCCTGGGATTTTCACTTGCAGCTACTCTTGGCCACACAGATCCACATTCATTTAGGGAGGTTTTCTCCCCAAAGAAGGTCAGTCATTTACAGTGTGAGAAACATATCAGTCAAAGATTTAGTTTGGTATTCATACTTCCGTTTGTTTTTTAAGTCCCTAGGTAAACTGTGGAAATATTTTTGTCATATGACCTCAGGATGCCATTAAACCACAAATTTTCCACATTATTTTACCATTTTACCAGTGTCAAACATTACCTATGTGTTATTCCATACACATGGAATTCCACGCGTATGGGTGTGCTATTAGTCGGTCCCATTCACACCCATAAACCAAGCAGTACCTACCACTAATGTCACCTGAGCCCAGCTTTACCTGCAAAAACTCACTATGGGGAGAGGAGCTAACTCCAGCTATTGGGAAAAGCAGCAGGAAGCTGGGTACAGCCCATGGACACACGTTGGCTGCTATTTCCAGCTACGTAAGTCACAAACATGCCTGGACTGATGAAAGACACAGATGATGTGTAAGAGGATGGAAATTGTTTAACCTGGTTTAATTTGTTCTAGGGCAGCTCCCCAACACAGCTGCCTTCCACCAGCTTTTCAGTAGATTGAAGCTGATGAAAAATCAAGCAGGGAAAGAAAACATCACCCTGTGAACAAGTAACAAAGTGTATATTGTGAGGCTCTGATATAAAGCTTAATTTTGACTACAACAATCCAATAAATACTAATTAGAAACAAATGTCTATCCCTGGTGCACAGGAGAACACACTGGCAGTCACGAACCTTGCAAGAACAAACAACTAAGAGAAGTAAAAAAACAGATCCTGCTAGAAGATCTTGAAAGTCCAATTCTTCAATTCTTCCCAAGGCAAAATGTCCACTGATAAAACCAAGACTAGTTAAGAACTTTGACTTTTTTTCCTAACATCAGCTGAAAACCTGCAGCCTTCAGCAAGCTCCCAGCAGCTTCCCCTGCTTTAGAAGCTGCCCAGAGCCCTCTTGGCACAATTCCCTCCACACTACACATGCACAAACACGTGGGGAAAACTGCTTCCAACATAATAACTTCAAATTGGCTATTAAAAAAGTAATTTTGCTGCCAGGAATAATATAATTTTAACTGTTCCCCAATTTATATTCTTAAAAAAAAAATTAAAAATGTATATACACAAGCAGGCTATGGTTTCCCAATTCCCAGATTTAGATTATTATTTCAAGGGAAATAAAGAAAACACTCAACCATGATGCAGAGAGGAAAAGAAGGATCATAAACATTTTTTGGGATAAAAGCAATGGGCCATATGGCTGGCCCATTGAGAGCAATGCTTTTAAAAGTCATTACCTTTAATTATCTGGGCCTCATGACTCAGATTCACACACAGATTCCAGAGTGGCTGGAGGAGAGGGCTAGGTTCTCTCCTCTGACCTCACATGCTCTTGCACACTGGTGCCATACAGACCTTTGCTGGGGAGCATGGGACTGGTGGCTGTTTCCAGAATGGAAACCTCCTCCAGCAAAGGACCTCCAGACCACCATCTCCATGGACTTGCTTAAATCCAAGGTAGCTTGTAAAGCACTGCCCTTTTGGCCCTGATAAGCTCAGCAATTTGTACATCAAGACCAAATGTTGTTATAAAGCTAAAACTTATTGCTTGGGCACTCTCCAAAAGGAGGCCCTTGATGGAAGGGAGAAACAGAGCCCTTCCTGCACTGCTTGGCATCCCCAGTTGCCATCAGCTGTCCCTGTGTGAGGAGGATGTTCATGGTGGTGGTAGTTCACCTTTCCATGGCTTAGCCATGTTATAAAGCCACAGGTGACCCAGCAGCATCCGTAGGGATCAAGAAGCTCCTCCTATAGCAGAAAAAGCTGTTCCCAGGCCAGAGCTCAGTCTCCTCTTCCTCAAAGGCTATGAGACCTCTGCAAGGCTTTGCTTTGTGCCAAATACTCACACATTCACCCCCAGAAACCCAGAACCAGATAGATTTCTTTCCAGTTGTCAAATTCAAGATCAGTTCAAATTTTTCCCCTTCGGGGCCTAATTTGCTTTTCTTTGCTGGATTTTCTTCCTGCTTTTTATGGCCTTTCTTAAACTGAGTTTGCAAACCCTTCTTAAGAGCTGGCCTGGAAACTCTCACCAATGAGAACTCTTTCAGCCCACAAACCAGAAACTCCAAATTTGTTTTCTCACACTTGGCTGTTTTTAATGCATTTTGCAAAACATCTTATTTGTCCTCTCATCCTTTTTCAAGTCCTTAGCTCTAGAGACCACAGAGATTTAGAAAACATCAGACTTCATATTCTGATCCAAAGCATTTGAAGTTCATTTACTTCAGTGTGCTATTAATTAGACTTTTAAAAGACCAGAAGTACAAACAAAATAACTAATCTCCTTTTCCCAGATTTCCAGAGATTAAAATTGAAGATTGCTAATTTGATAGGCCAACATGAGCTCCTAGAATCTCCAAGCAAGCCCCTCCTCCCACGGCATGATTTGGAAGGGCTTTGAGCAATGATGGCTTTGGTGTATCTAAGAAACCTTCAGTGGGAGCAAACTCACCAGCTGAATCCATCTCCTGAATCACACCTCCAAGCCCCAAGTCCACCCTTCATCTGCTACTTGTGCAATGGTGGTAGGAGATTTGCAGACAGGACCAGAAGCAGCTCTGGGTGCCTATCCCCCCAGGAACTGCCTGCACCTTGCTTACAATTGTCCTGCTCTTGGGGGTGTCAAGGCTAGCACACATTTAACCCAGGGACAAACCTCTCACAATCAAAGAGCAGTAACATTTCTCCACCTTGGAGCAGCCATAGGGATGGCCATGAGCAAGGCTCTGATGGATGTTTCCTCCCACAGCTCCAGGGAGAAGCTGCACCCTCATGCAAATTAAAGAGCACAGGAGAGACTTGAGCTGCAATGCCAGGACTTTATCCCTTAACCTACCTGGCTCCCCAGCAGTCTCTTAAAATTCCACAGCAATGGAAAAAAGTTACCTAAGACTGTCAAGATTAAAATGTGTTTGCATTTATCTTGCCTGCTGCAGTGCAGAGAGCACATTTCTAACATTAAGTATGCAAGGGGTATTTACCCAGCAGACAGAGGAGAGCTTTGTATGAATGTCTTGGCAGAAGAGCCTTGAAATTTTCTCCTTTGCCCAGCAGCAGCAAGCTCCTGCCAGGTGACTACCTCACTAGAGGTAAGCTCAGCAACAGTTTAAACCCTAGAAAGGCCTTCTACATCCCAGTGTTCAGGGTCACCTTCCAGCCTCAGGAACAGGAGGGCATTGCTCAATGCAAGTATCAGATGGATGCCTCCACTATGCACAGGCTGATGCTGGATTAACTTTCCACTGACAGAAAATAATAACCACTACAGAGGGAAAAAAACTGAAACCATCACAGCAAGTGTCCACCCGCCGTCCTACCTGCCCCCTTTCTCCCAGGTAAGATGTTGTTGTTCCCATTTCTGTCCATGCTTCCATTCAATCACTTTACTCACCATCTGGCGTTTGGCTTATGGGAAAACCTAGTGAGTTTAGCACTAACAGATTATGTCCTGATTTCATGTTTTCCAGCTTACTGTCACTGTCCTCTCTCTCAGTTGGGGAATTGTTGCATTTTCAGGTGTTATCATATCACACTTTCTGATTTTCTTTCCATAATCATTATCAGCAACTAATTGAAACTAAAAGTTTCACTGGCAACAAGCTCAGCTATTCAAAAATATTACATGCTTAAAACCAAGAGGTGCCTACTTCACCAGCATGGCTTATCTGAACACCTCCTTCTGTAAAAGCCAGGGTAAGGCACAGCCAAAAACACAGCACAAGCAACAGGATGATACATTTTTTAATTTTGGAATGCCCTAACCTTTTGTTTTTCCTCATTTATGAAAAAAAAAAATAATCAGGTAGATTCAAAGATATGTCAGCTTTTCCCAGCCCTCTGTGGCACAAGCTGCTTTAGGGATGGAAGCAGCTGCTTCAGCCTGATTATCTTGAGGGACCACAGTGAGCATCCCTCTTTACACCACTGGGGATGGCTCCTTCCACACTCAAGTGACCTTCAACAGCAACTAATTGCTCTTAAGTGAGACACAAGGAAAAAATGAAAGGACATAAGCTGTTATTTCTGATGGATAAGAACAGAAACACTGAGCTACACCTGTGCTTCCAAACACTTGGCATTTCTGAGTACACAAGCAGCAGTTTCCTTACCTTGTTAAGAGTCATCACTGAAACTGATGTTATCAAGTAAAATAACACAGTATATGTCTTATGTCTGTAGCACTTAATCCAACAGCATTTTGTTTTGTCCTAAACCAACCCCCACTGTTATCATTTCAGTGTAATTCTTATGTACCTTCAATAAGAACAAGTTATTCAAGTTACCTGGACAGAAAAAAACGACTATTTTGAAGTTTCCATTCCCATTCTTCCCTCCTTTATCTTAATATTGTTTTTGCCTCTTTCACATACCAGGATTATCATAACTCACTTAAACATGCTAATTTATCTAAGGCATACACAGAGAATTTCACATAAAAGGTTACAGCTTCAAGATGTTACAGGGGTGCTCAGAAAACTTCTTTGCTTTCAAATGATGCAGTATTATATCACAGGCAAAAGTAAACACAAGTGCACACACTATGTGAGTGTAACCTCTTCACCCAGTAAATTAGATTAGTGGTTTTTTGTAGTGTGAAACCCCAATATCTGGGTGTGAAATGTTGCCTGAGCACCCAGAGCTCATGACTGATGCACTCACATTGGCTGTCAGGATTCAGCATGTTTCTGCTATTAAATCAGTCCTCAAACAACAAGCTGCGAGTTCCCATGGAAGGGAACCTGGGTTTTCGCCAGGGCATTAGCTCATCCTTTGTTTTCCCCAAACCATGAGGCAGACATTTTCCCTCCTTCCTTCAGGAGAGTGCCATTGGTGCCCAGCTGGCTGGGAGGTCCCAGCAAGGGCTTTCCCAGAAGCAGGCATGGCTCATCCTGCCTGGCAAGCAGGGGAGGAAGGATGGTCAGTCGCCTTGAGAAAGGAAATTCCACTTCTCCAGCTAGGAGGCTTTAACCCCCAGTTCACAGAACTCAGCACAGCCTATGGCAGGCTTTTCCAAAGAAGTACACAGAAGTTTCCTGCTCAGCAGGAACCCACGGAGAACTTAAAACAAATACTCCATTTAATTAAAGTTAAATTAAATCCGTTATGCAGTTAATTAAATAAGGAGACATTCACCCTTAGTCAAAAAAAATTATATATATATATAAAAAAATATATATATATATATAAAATATAGCAAAAAGTAAATATGAGCATATTTAAGACATTTTTAAAGGTGTTAGAATCAGTGCTAAGGGACAGGTTAGCAGCAAACTACCCTCTCTGCTCTAGTGAGGGACACTGCTGCTGTCCCTGGGTGTCCAGAGCTGGGGCATCAGAGGCTCAGACTCCCCTCAGCCCACACGTGATTTTATTTATGTAATTAGGAGCAAGCACGATCAGCAGTGATACTATTTGTGAGGTCAGGGCAAGTATGAAAAACTCCCTGGAATAATGCTACAGACCCCATGCCAGGTGGATGCCATGTGCAATGAGAGGTGGCAGGTCCTCAGTCCTGCAACGACACACACCTGAGCACCTCTTGACAAGAGCAAACAAAGGTATGTTTCATTGCACTAGCCTGGCTCACATATAGAGTAAAACCTGGAGGAAGAAAAGATATATCCTTCACATTACTGCAAAGGCCACTTGGGTTAAAACTCTCAAAACCTTTCTCAGGGACAAACCCCTGACTCATTTTTGTGATTTGAGGGCAGAATTCCAGCAGAAATTTTTCCCTGTGTTTCAAAGCAGGTAGCTTTTTTCCAGATGCAAGGAAGTGCACCTAAAGGTTCCACATACTGAGCCAAGTTACTGCTTTACAAAGATTTTTCCTTCTCACAATCTAGTAGCTGCCTTTGCTAGAGGGGCTGAATGAACACAGCACAGGACAGCCCTGGGTCACCTGGCACTGCTTCACAGGGACTCCAGCCATGTCTGGAAGCTTTGCTCCCAGGGAATTGGACACCTGCAGCAAGGGTTGGCTCTCTTTGGGCATTGCTGATGGTCACCCTCAGCCACACACAGATCAGAGGACAGTGATAACATCTGGGTTAGCACAGCTGCTGGCATTTGTTTCAGGCTGTCAACATGAACCACACTGGAGGCACAGGCAGTTTGGGGAGAAGAGTCAACCAACACATCTTGGGTGCAAGCACAGCAACCTAGAAGTGTGCATGGAACCACCTTCACCTCCTCTCTGGGAAACCCAAAAAGCCACTCAGGAAGACAACACATAGATACAGGCACAAAAGAAAAAAAATGAAAAAAAAGAGCAAGTGCAGGAATCTGCTGCCTGTACTTGTATACCCTTATTCACACACCTCTCTTGGTGCCTTACCACAAACACATCTGCTAACACACCCACGACCCAGATTTACATATTTTCAGTGTCGGTCTGGATTCAGACTAGCACATCCCTACTGTCTTCATTATACTCTATAAAACTGTCTAATTTTTAAAAAGATCCATATGTAACATATGTTAATAGCTAGATTCAAATCCAATCTGCATTAAACCTCAGAAAGTTGTATCTGGCAGTGGAACTGCTGCACATTTGTTCCTCATTTAATATTATTCATAGGTAAAGTCTAGCAAGAAAAATGTCTGCCAGAAAAGATGGCTGTAATTGATAAATGAAGCAAAAATGGCCAGAATGCAAGGCCCAAGCTCACACATCACCCTGTGCAATAAGTCAGGGCAGGAAAGACAAACAGCCTCACGTGTAGCTGGTGTGCAGTACCAAGGCAGCTCTGCCAGTGTTGCTGTTGTGCCATGCCACTGCCCGCTGTCCCTGGGCAGAAATGCAGAATATCTGCAAATTCCACATCACTGGAACAGCCAACAGACTCAATGGCTTCACATTGTGGTCCATTTCTTATGGGGTTTGGAGGAACTCACCCTTGTCCTGATCACTTGGTGGACTGTCTGGTGCCTGTACTTTCTCCCCATTCCTCACTGAAGGCAATACCATTCCTTGTAGCATCATCCCCTCTCTTCCACTCTTGCACTCCTGTATTCCTTCTGAATTGAGCCAAGGGAGGGCTGAGGGGGCACCCTGGAACCCTCATCAGGACACTCTTAAAAGCCTCTCTGGAAAGGAGCAACTGAGCTAAACCAGCAGATCCTGCACACATGCATTTTGCAAGGGCTGGAGAAAAAGCATGGAACAGCATATGACATAAATCACCTCTGTGGAGAAGGAGACCATCTGAGCAATATTTGAACACTCAGCACCAGTCAAAGAGCACTCACGTGCTTTGGGGGCAAGCACAGGGGATTCCATGAACTGACATACTTTAATGTTCTGAAGGCTGTAGGCAGCCCCAGGGCCTCTACCACTGCCCTGGGAGGGGTCACCAACCTACAGCAGGGAGAAGCCTCAGCAGGCTCGAGCCCTGCCATCCATGACCTTTGGTGTCCTGGGAAAGTTGGCAGCATGTGCATCAGCTCAGTACACATCAAGGGGGAGCCAGGAGCTGCCCTCTGCCTATCTATCCCCCTGGTCTCCTCCTTGCTCCCCAGATATCTCCACAACATGGACCAGCATACGCAAAAATTGGCAAACCAGTACCTCGTAAGCAGAGAGGAGGAAGAGAAACCCCATTTCTCTTCCCATTGAGAAACCAAAGGAGAATGAGAGTCACTTCTGACCCTGCTAACAAGCCATTAGACATAGGTAGGAAAGATGGGGAGACCTGCTCAGCTCCATCCACCACCTGGCTGCTGCAGGAGACAGGGTAGTAAGGCAGGGCAGGATACAGGCAGAAGGCTCCAGGGAACAGAGCTGAGGACAGAGGGAAGAGACAAGCTGCAAAACAGAGAGGAGTGAGAGAGAAGAAAAAACCAAATAAACAAAGAAAAAAGATGAGAACACTCCACCCCTCCCTGCCCGCCTCCCCTCCCCCAAAAGAAAACACAAAAACCCACACCCAAAAAACAGAGAAATCCACCTTAATGGGAGGTGAATCACTGTCATGGGATTGGGAGGGTGCAGCAGATTTTGGAGGCAGCCAAGGTAGAGGCACGCCAGCTGAGGCAGATGCAGGCAGACCCTGGGCATGCTGTACCCCAGGAAGGACAGGCACTGGACAGTCAGAGGACTCCCAACAGCTCCATCCAAAATAACACTAACTCTGAGCTTGGTCACGGCCCCATGGGGGTCAGTGCTGGATGCTACCCTCCACATACTGCCCAGCCATCTTGTGTCCCTAGCAAGCTGATCCAGCAAAGCCTGGCTTGGGTGGAAAGCAATGACACAGATGAGATTATGTGTTCTGTTCAGGATCTGGCTCACCCTGGGAACCAGGGCTGTACAAGCCCAAGAAAAGCGCAGACAGACCTGCACAGAACTTCAAAACCACACATGGAGACTCTTCACTTCTGGAAGGACCACAGGCAGAGCACAGGGCTTTCCAGGTTCCAAACATAGATGTCCTCTCCTCAAAAGCAAATTGGGAGAGCAGCAGATGTGCAGGGCTGCAGATGCCATACCTGTGGGTCCGCCTCAATGTTGATCCGGTACGCTTGAGCCTTGCCATCTTCCATGACAGGGGGTGACCAGGTCTTCCCTTCAGCTCTGCAGTGAAAAATTAAGTCAACTCTACTTAAATTGCTTTTAAAAAAGCCCAAACCAAACTGCTCCCCCTGCAGACAAACAAAACCCACAAAAATCCCAAAGAAAGAAGCAAGCTCCTTAAACAAAACAAAAAATGCAATGAAACAAACTAAAAAAAAAAAAAAAAAAGAAAAGACAAGGGGAAAAAAAAAAATCCAAACACATACATAGCATTCTCTGGCAGGTTTACATTATATCTGCATTATCCTCAGAAACAGTACAATGACAAATACAGAAGATGACAGTTTCATCCTATTACAACCTATTAAATGAAGCTCAAAACCATCCTTGAACTACAAGGTCCTCAGTTTGGAGTTAAAGAGACAAACTTATTTTGGTTCAAGAAATCAGAAGACAGGCTCTTGGTGGCTCCTGTTTTGCATATTCCTGGCATTGTTCTTTTATTCCGGCCCTGAATCCAGAAAGTATTCTGATTACATGTGTACATAGATATATGTGCACATATATACATGCAATCCCTGGCAGGCCTGTGTACTAGACCACATCAGGAATTCTATAAACACCTTTAAGAGAGAAGGCTGTCACCACCCTGTATGAATCATCTTGACCCTTTCAACAGTTGCCAGATAGAAAAAGCCCTTAAAATACAGTTTCCATTCCCAAATGCATCTTCGGTCCTGCCAAGGCAGAGCGGAATAGTCACTGTCCAAAGATTTTCCATGTGCCTGACCAGTTTTTTCCCCACAAAGGCATCTGGGGACATGGCTGGAACGTGATCTCCAGCACAGATCTCCAACACTTAGGCTATGAGGGAGCCGTAGGGACCTGGGCAAGGTCCAGCAGGTATATACACAGGCTTTTCAGGATGCAAGAAGGTTAAGTTGGAAGATGGAAACTCCATGAAGTTCAAGATAAAGCTTTCAACATGCAAACTATTCTGTTTATCATCAGGCTAGATATGCACCACGTCACAAAAACAGGTTTTGTTCCATGGGCACAAATACATCCAAGCATCCTTTGTGGATTCTCACCCCTGCCATATACCACATCCACTTTCAGTTAAATTATCTACAGAGTCATAAGTTTGAAAAATAAGGAGCACAATTTTAACCCAAGAATTCTCCAGGAGATTTTTACCTTTGGTATTTTGAAGCTACACAAGTCAACATACAAAGCTGCCTTTCTAAATGTAGGGTCTGACCCAAAACCTGCCAAATGCAGGAACTCCCACTGACTTGAACATACTTTGGATCCAGCCCCTGAGCCTTTCAGGTTTTTTTTCTCACTATTATCATTACTGCTTTTCCAACAGGGCATGATTACTCTCATAGCTAGATATCTATCTTTACT
Source organism: Muscicapa striata striata (assembly GCA_030060385.1). NCBI lineage: Eukaryota > Metazoa > Chordata > Aves > Passeriformes > Muscicapidae > Muscicapa > Muscicapa striata. The sequence goes on along the minus strand of JAREIS010000050.1, from coordinate 3,664,778 downwards.
ACTGTTACTTGATTTTAGGCTAGGATAATTCACTTATAAATTGGTCTTTCCAACTGGGACAAAGGAAACAGTCCTTCCCAGGAGCATCAGCATTCCCAGCAACCCTGACTTGCTTTTTGCCATGATCTGGTGCTGTGTACATTGCTTCCACATTGAAAATCAAATCTGGAGGCCCAGAACAATGAAATGCCTAATTACATTGGCAGGGATCACTATTATTACTTCTGTGCTTTCCCCTGCACTGAGCTAGCCCAATGAGAGCTCACAGTGCCCCAAGAAGGGTCCATGATGACTTTCCCCGCCACTCAGCTCTGGATCCCACATTCCAAACACAGCTTAAAGCATCCCCAAAGACTTCAACCTGCCAGTAAATAAGAACAGAGCTTCAGAAAGTGATTCTAATTGCAGAAGATAAGAGCAATAGCAGCAAATTTATTCTACATGAAGGTATGGCATTCAGTCACCAGTACTGCCAGCACTTCCTATTCTTCATAACCCTGAGAGAGATCATCACACTGTCTGTACCAGAAAGCCGATAAACCTGTGCTTTCCAAAAGTCATCATGGGTATATTTATACTTAATGACAGACATGGACAGACTTCAGTTTGCATGGAGAAGTCTATTCATTACTAATGCTTTAATGACTGAACTCAAGACTTCACTATCAGTTCTGCAGTTCTGGTTATATCAGAAGTTTTTGTATAACCGAGACCAACCTTGACAGCTTCCAGCAACAATCTGAACAAAGCCAGGCTCATGTCAGCCCCAGCTTCCACTTGATGCACACTGAAACAAGCTGATACAGCACAATTTGGTCTCCACTTGGCACTTTAAAAGGCAAAGGTAAGGTGAATGGGAGAACCACCAGCCTCACCAAAAAGAAAGCCAAGTTGTAAGTTTGATGAGCATTTATGCTTACACAGGGAGACTCTTTTCCTTGGGAACAGCAAAATACCATGTAATCTGAAATAATCCAAAATAATTAAGAGATTACTCTGCTTGAGAGAACAATGCTACAGGCAGCTACTGCAGGAGGGGCTGATGCTTGGAGCTCATGCCCCAGCCCTGGCTGCCAGGAACATCCCATGTTTACATCCCCAACAGAATCAGCAGCACAGGGATCTCCTGTGTACAGGGCTCCCCCGTACATCCCCAGAGCAAGCCCCAGAGCAGTGGGGAGTTGGGGGCCAGCAGAGTCACCTGAGACCCCGTAGCAGCAAGTTCAACCTACCAACAGTCAGAGCTTTGTGTTTAGGCAACAGCAAAAACCCAACACGTTTTTCATACGTCACAGGCAACAGATCAGGCATCACTCAAATGTTCCGAGTTGTTTAATATACAGCTCAAGGACAGGAAAAGTGTTCTCAGATGTGCTATAGGGGATTAAAGGCAGCTATGTGGAAATCATTACCCTGCACTTACACCACTCTGCTCTCTTAATGGCATCCAGGACAATCCCAAGAAAAATAACTTGACCTAGGTTAGTGCAAGGCCTTCCACACAGGGCTTCATAGGAAACAGACTCATAAACAGGACATCACTTTAAAAAAACGAAGTTGTAGACACCTTTTATCCCACCATTTGCTTTCTAAAAGTCTCAGAGTAATTCTCAAAAGATTATTTGCATATACTCACATATTTTACCAGAATGTTTTTTCACCTGGTAGTGATCTGCAAGTCTGACTCTCAACATTTGTAGAGCTGCTTTTAAATTGCAAGAATTCCTGTGTCTTAACCAAATTTTTGAATTTCTTGATCCCCTTAAAAACTAACATTTATCACTTGCAGAAGTAGCAACCTGGATCCAGGTCACTGCTATCAGTTACCATGCAGCTGGCAAACCAACAGAATAATCACTTTGCTGTATTTCACCCCTTTTCTTCAGCGGGGTGATTCCAGGGTCCTGCCCATCTCCTGACTGCTTTTCATCTCCTGCTGTGGCATCACTATGCTCACAACAGATTGTTATCACTGATATGACCATTAGCCTTCTAGAACTGAACTCTGTCAGGAAGCAGCTACAGCCAATGCTTCAAACTTCCCAGGATTGTGAACCTCACCACAATAACTGTAAGGTGTGGGATCAATCCTCTGCAAGGCAAGTGAGCAGCATGGGAGCTGAGGACCCAGCTCCTTCAGACTACATGAAGAAGCTGCAGGATTTCTCCTCCTTCATTCCTCTCAGCTGAAACCATTGTGTATTCCTCTGGAAAGCTGCCTGTTTTCCTCTCTATTAGTCTTCAAGGAGCTTGAGAGGAGAAGCTATGATTCACTTTTTCAGTTCTACTTTTACTGGAAACTTGAGAACATACATTGTCATCTGTCCCAGCTTCCAGCAGTTTGCCTGTACTGCTTACAGCTAACATACCCCAATAAAATCCCCAGGAACTGGGGAAGATGGGAGGAACATCAACTCTATGTGAGGTTCCAGGTACTTTTGGAGCTACATAGCCAGCAGATTCATTACTGGGCTTTCTCATACAGAAACTTTCAGAGAAACTCCATCTCTTTACACAGAGCAGGAATAGAAAGAGAATCTTCACAGTCAATTCTCCAAGCAGACTCTGTAGTGGCATACATACCAAAGCGAGGGGGAAGACACTGCTTCCAGGATTTGGTTTAGATAGAAGGAATCAAAGCCGAACCTTTGAAGATTTATTCCTTGACACCATAGTCAGGAAATAAATTCAGTTCAACCACCCTGGGGGTCTTGGCTGCACTTGGGGTCGGGAAGATGCTCCCAGTCATCCAGCATCCACTTGGCCCTGTACACAACAGCCCCAGCGCAGTCACCAAAAGAAAGGGCTAGAAATCATAAAAGTTAAATAAGCCCTCTTAGACCATCAAGCCCCACTGTTACCCCAGCATTGCCAAACCCACCACCAAACCATGTCCCGAAGTGCCACATCTATATCTTTAAATCCCTCCAGGGATATGAGATCCCTGGGCTTAAAAACCCTTTCAGCGAAGAAATTTTCCCTAACAGCCAATTGAAACCTCCCCTGGCATAACACACTAACACACTTCTTGCCTCTTAAGGAATTTGTTGTGTAACTTGGAAGCAACTTCACAGTGAGTAAAAAGAACAAGTTTTACCAGGTGTCTGTGAGTAATAGTTCATGGGGCTGCTCAACGCCCCAGATCTTCTTCAACCAGCTGCCATGTAACTGGCCTGATCCTTCCTGCACTAAGGCAGGCAAAGTACATCCTGTGCTACCTTGGCTTGAGATTCAACAGCTGGGAAAGATGATGGAACAGCTGCCTTATTTATCACCAGGGCAGCCTGAACCATCCTGCTAAATCTTAAACAGCACCATCATTGGCTTCTCTACAGCCTCACTAAGCCCATGCAAACTCCTGGCTCCCCATTTTGGAGGCATTAACTACAGCCTGAACACCCAGCTTTTATTCCAGGGGTGCCCAAGTAATTCCTCACACCTTGTATTAGTGCCTACATAGGTATCAGTTACATAAATCAGCTCCTATTGTAAACCAATTAGGATTTTCAATCACTTTGTTTCAGAACAGTAAAGGCCACTGTGCTGCTTTGCCTTTCACAGCCTCACTGCCCAAAGACAGACTTGCACATGTTGGGGTAAAGCAGGATCCAAAAAATCCAGGGACAAAATATCCATTAACTTCAGGGAGGTCAAAGGTCTGGCCAAGAAAGGAGTTAGAAAACGGAGGGTGTGAAGAAGGGAAACTCCCCCTCAAGAGATTTGTCCTTGATAAAGGACAGAGATTTGAACAAAAGGAAATATCTGCTAGTCCAGCCTAAGAGCAGGGGCAGCTTCACAGATATCAACACTGACTGTGGGGTCCAGGGGCAGAGAAGAGCCATGAAGCCCAACATGCTCAAAAAGCTGTGACATGCCCTTGCCAGCAGTTTTCCCAATGTGGGCATAGGGCCAGTTTCTTCAGGAAAGCTGGAGCACAAGCCTTCATCCTCCCTGGCAGACAACAAAAGGTACAGAAAAAGCTGTGGGGCTCACCCTGGCCCTCTGGCACAGAAGGGCAGGTCTGGACAGTGCTGCCAAGGGTTTCCTGGCAGTCTCTGTCAGCAGGAATAGCGATGCCATGAGGTCTCTCATCCCACACCCAAGGTCCTTTCAAGCAGTGATTTCAGCAAAACACAGCTCCAGTTTTATGGCTGCCTTTATCTGATGCATGATACTTGGTCTTGGTCAGGCCACTCAGTAACCCCCCCTTTCTTTTCCCCACATTCTGACTTTCCTTCTGAACTTCCTAGTGTAATGGCATTTACTGACCAGAGTCTGAAAACAAAACCCATCTTGTTCTCTATCTCAGTAACATATAATGTCAAGGGTTGATGGAGAAAGGGCACATAATGAAGCAGTCCAGAGAGCACCAGGGGGATGGAAGCACTGCAGTGCACAGCTCCCTGCCCTCCCCTTCACACTCATGCCTGGCTGGAGGAAGCTTGCGTTGACAAGAGTTAACACCAAATTTCATGCATCTTCACAAAAGACATGCAACAAACAGGCTTGTTATTTCAAATGTATTTCATATTTAAAAATAAATCTCTTTGTGTTGACTTGCAAACCCAATTTTGTTGAAGGCAGTGTACAGAAAAAATGCTGCTTGAAGAGCATCCTCTGCCCAAGGGAAAAGATACTAATCCACACCACCACAGGCAGTGCTTTCTTGAAGCTCAGCCTCAGAGCAGGGTTCAGGGTGTTGATCCACAGCTGTGACAAACAGCAGTGGCTGGACATGGACACAAATCAACAAAACCCCTCATCACTGCCCTAGGACATGGCTCCCTGAGCAGGACCGGGTGACCCCACGATCCAGGAGGCAGATCCTGGAGCAGAGATCCACTCATACCTAGGAGGGAATGCCAGATGTGCTTCCTGTAATGACTAACACCTGGGCAACAGGATCCAACAGGTCACTTGGGAGACAGGAGAGAAAGCCAAGGACAAAGTCATTGTGCATCCACTTTGGGCCAAACTAAAACCAGACCTAATAGCTCATCACTGGAGCTGCTGTCCTTACTGCAGAAAAAAACCAAAACTACTCAGCTTTTCTGACAAGAGAAATGCCACTCTCATGGACATCTCTGGGCACAGCCAAGGTGAGTTCTACCCTTAGAGAAGGCACCAAACTGACTCAACAGTGTGACCTCCAAGAGGAGCCATCCCAAGCTGAACAGCTCCTCACCTCACCATCTGTTCCTGCCTTGCAGAACCCTGAGCAGTTATTTTTGCCCATGAGATAAAAAAGCCTTTAAAATCTGTGTTTATGAAGACTTTAAGGCCTGACAAAACCATTGCAATCCTACTGCTTAGCAAAGACCGACCATGTCACCTACACACCTGCACCATTGAAAGGCTGGGGGCCACCACCATTAACATCTGTTAGAAAACTCACCTCCTCTGGACACACCATAAGGTCTCACTGTTAAAAATATCCATACCTTGGCAGGTAAAGTTGGGAAAAAACAACCTGAAGCCACAGACCGTCCACACAGCATCCTCCAGATCACCCTGAGGTCATGAATGAACATTTCTGTGTCTCAGGGAAACCAAGCAGCTAGATCATCCCTGACCCCAGCAAGGGACATACCAACACTGCTGTGAGACCACTGTGACCACAACCTCTGCCCTGTGCAGAAATCACCACTTAGGAGAGGAGATGCACTTTCACAGAGATATTCAAGGGTCCAATCTGAACCAAAAATCAAACATCAGTTGATAAAATGAAGTGTAAAGGTGGGAATTCAGTCAATCAATTCCCACAGTAGAAACCCTCATCGATGAGAATGAACATTGCCACATTGCTGATGAAAGCTGTTTTCAGCAAAACTTGGTTCTAACTCCCAATGAAGGTGCTTTGCTGCCAGACCACCTCAGGAGCTGCTGGCTCATCAGAATTTCTGATCACTACACAAGGATTTTCACCTCTTCCAAGGAGAGTTCCAGTAGCCTGCAGACAGTCAGGAAGGGAACCCTGGTCCTGCCCTGGGCACAGGCCCTGTTGGGGGTAGAAAAATCAGTCTCCCTAAAACTGCTCCAGACAGAAAGCAAAACAACTGCCCTCCATGGCTATGGGAAATTCTACCTGAGTGAAGGGGTTTTGCTTGTTTTCCTTATTTTCTTTCTTTTGTAATACTGAAGCCACATCATCTATACAGCATGGGCTGAGCTCAGAGGACTTTGTTTTAGCCAGGCAGCTCAGAGATGCCAGTCTGAGGAACCATGAGGAATCACAGAGGGTTTGCTCCATTTATGGCAGCGCTCCTTCCCCACTGCCCAGGCATCCAGTTAGAGCTACATGGTTTTCCAAGATATGTATAAACAGTAAATGATAGTTCTTTATATCAGGAAATGCCTCTTTAATCTGAAGTGGGAAACTATATCCACTTATTTAAACTTATGACAGATAGCACTAGCCATTTGTGAACCTTATAAGGAGTGCTCATTTTGCCTGGGTAATTTGTGATTTTGCTACAGAATTAATTCCAACAGAAACCAAAAAAAGACCAAGAAAACCAAACTAACCAACCAAAAACCCCACAAATAAACAAAAAAACCACAACATGCACACACACACACAAAAACCCAACTAAGAAAAAAAAACACCACAAAACAAAAAAAGCCCCCAACAAACAAAAAAGTCCTCAATACCAAACTCATGCCTTCATTTTGCTTTGAAATATCCTAAAAAATGAATTTGGCAGGACCTTCAAATGTTTTTTTTTATTAAACAGATGCTTAAAATGATGGGTGGATGTTAACGAAGTGGAAGGGTTTGTCCAAAGGAGATTTTGATTCCCATGCTACTCTTGCTTGAGTTGACACAACCTCAAAGACTCAACTCACACCACAGCCTGGACAAACCTTACAAGGTACAAATAATAATCCCTGTGTATAAATGAACTTAACCCACTTTCTATCAGTGAACCATTAAAAATCATTTTGTTTTACTGTTTTTGAAAACACAGGACAATTACCCAGACATCTGCTCCAGGGCCAGCTAAAAGCCCTCTGAGCAAAACTGACACAGGAGCACATCAGAGAGAACCAACCTGTTCACAGAGAGCAGCAGCTGGTCCACACATGCTTTGATCTTGTTTTGGGCTTCCAGATGTGTCATGTTGTCTGTATTCTCCCCATTAATTGCCAGAATAATGTCTCCTGGGCACAAGTCTGCCATGGCTGCTTTACTACCAGGGTTAATCTGGGGGAAAAAAAAAAAAAAAAAAAGGGGGGGGGGTTACTTACAAGAATCCTGGGATTTTTTTTAAAAAAGAAGTCAAATTTCTTGGAATAAGATTCAGGTAAAGGAACAGTTATTTCTGGAGAATATATCTTTTCTCTACACCAGTAGCACCTACCTGAGGTTGGATGTCAGAGCTCTCAGGTAAGCCCCAGGTCTCCAAGGGCCATCCCCTACAACAACATTCTCTGAAATAAGGAATTTCAGTCAATTCCAGCCAGTCTGTGACCAGGTTCCCTCTTCACATTTGTCTCTTGCTTGAAATAAATGTAATATGCTCTTTCCAGAGAGATGCTTCACACTCCTCTGGCTTGCAGACCTTTCATGATGCTCCAAGAGTCCATCCCTAAGTAGCACATGAAGCCCTCCTCCCTGGTTGACCACCCATACAGAAGCACCAGCCCTCTGACTGCTGTCTGGAGAGAAGTCACATTTGACATCACTTTTTCTGGACTGACATCCAAATGACTTGTCTCTTTCTAGCCCTGCATGGTCACCAACCCCAGAGGGATTTGGCAGATATGGCACTTGGGAACATGGTTTAGGGGTAGCCTAGGCAATGGTGGGTAACAGCTGGAATAGAGGATCTTTAAGATCCTTTCCATCCTAAAGGATTCCATTAGTCTATTCTATAAAAATCACACAGCTCTTTAAGCCTCCACAATTCTTTCATTCTGGTTTTGCAGGAGTACCAGAACCTTATAAAACTTCTAACATCTTTCCTGAGATACTAATGACAGGTCCAGGTACTGTTTGTGGTCAGCAATGACACCAATCCTGTAGCCCATAAAAAGGGTTCTTGAGAAATTACCACTTCATTTACATCATCCTAAATGTGGTTTTAATTGTTACAATAATATAGAGTGACACAAGGCATAGCCAGAACAGTTAAACATGTTTGGTTAAACTCTTACTAACTATGTGTTTTCCCTCTAATTTCCCCTTCAGTTTATTCACAGCATCTGCTAACCAAACACATTTTATCAACTGAGAAGTTATGACAAGCCCAACTTTTGGTTACTGATGTGTCACTGAATTAAAGCAAGCTGGTGCTTTGATTCTGTTTACTCTTGATTTACACAGATGTAATTCCCTGTCTTAGGTGGTGGGTCTCTGTCCCACCCTCGAGAAATCCAGACAACAAGAGCACTGCTCTACCCACCACCTCCCCTTGGCTTACAGCACTGTTTGACAGCAACCAGACAGACCAGATACAGTTTTTCAGACAAGTGGGCAATTCCCCAGTGCCCAGAAGCCCCCCAACCACAGGCTGTCATTAAACAGGTGGCTTTTTAGAAAGGGGGTACGCACACATCCCAGCTTTCATCTTGATTTCATATAATCCTACAATGGCTTGTGTTGGAAGGGACCTTAAAGATAATCTTGTTCCAACACAGAAGCACCTTCCACCCATGTTGCTCCAAGTCCCATCCAACCTGGCCTTCAACACTTCCAGGGACAATTTGCTCTTTTTTTGTCGGGAATTCAAAGAGGATTTAGTCTTACAACAGCAGCCTCTGCGGACTGCACTAGAGCTATCCCTGGGGAGAAGCAGACAGCCTCCAGCGTAACACGGGCCTCCTGCACTGCTCTCTGCATGACCACAGCTACTGGCACCACCAAAGCACAAACCTGAAGGTGTTTGAGAAGCTCCAAACCACCACTGACAGTTAAGTGGAACTGGCAGCCTAAGTTACAGCTTTTGTTGCATTGTCAGAGTACATCAGTATTTGCCATTTGCTCTTCAATAGTTTCAGCTGGGCTGTTTGGCTCTAACAAACCCACCCAGAACAACTGCCCATGGGCTGCCCTATGACTCAGCTCAGAGCAAACAACAGGAGATGTCTTTCAGCACCACATACATTAGCTCTGACACAGGGCATTTCAAGCCAGGACAGGATTATTTTTCCCCTGGCATTGTTAGGGTTTTTTGGACCCCTGTATCTATTCACACAGCATTAAGGTCTTTCTATAGCCACAGAAGCTGCCAGACTCATCAGAAAGTCAACCTAAAGCTCAACCAGGAACTCCAAGCAAGCACCTCCACACTCTTGCCTGCTGTTACCTGCTTTCCTCAGTGTTCATCCCACAGTCCTGGCTGCCAGCAGGCTTTCAGACTAACAGACATTCAGTTGACCCAGGACAGCTGAATTTTTCTCTTGTCTATTCAGTGCTGCCTAGAGGTCTGATGGATTTTTCCCCCTGTACTGATCTAAACCATGGTGTAGCTTCCCTGAAAAAGAAACTGTTCACAAATGGGACTCTTATCTGTTTCCTATTTTTAGTTTCTGCTTTATTTCAGCAGTATTTTCATATCAGCATTTTATGCGAGATGACCGAGGGCTTGAAATGAAGCTGAACTCCAAGAATTCATTTGAGATACAGCATCGGTGCCTCAACAGTTTGGGAATCATTATTGTAACGTCTGTCAGGCCCAAAGTTTGTATTTCAGTGAATAATATTTAAAGTACTGTAGTTAGTTCTCCTAACCCACAGCTGTGCAAAGCCATTGACACCAAACACTGCACTGAAAGCCTGACAAGTCTGGTTATGGGTCAGTGCTGTGCCTGAATCCTAGTGCAGGGGTTCGACCTGCTTTGGACATGGTTTGGTGCAGACCTCAGTAGTGCTGGGTTAACAGCTGGACTCTATGGTCTTATAAACTGAGAGTAACTCGCACTCCTGGCTACTGCTGCCCTGCATGCAAAAGTATTTTCCCAACAATATAAAGCCAACTATTGAAGACTTGGGGTGAAGTTGCCCAACACAGACAAACCAGTCCTGCAGAAAGGGGAGAAGGCCATCTCTCTGCATTTCCTGTTCCAGGAGTACCATCCAGCCTCTTCCTTTGTGCCATCCCTGGTGCTCAGCAGGTTCTGAGGCACAGCCTGGGATGCAATCCAGAAAAGCTGATGGTTTCACAGCATCACAGAATGGCTTGGGCTGGAAGGGACCCTAAAGATAATCTTGCTCCAACACCCTGCCATGGCCAGGGACACCTTCCACTAGACCAAGGTGCTCCAAGCCTCATCCCACCTGGTCTTGAACACTTGCAGGGATGGAGCAGCCACAGCTTCTCTGTACCAATGCCTCACCACCCTCACAGAAATAATTTCTTCCTCATATTTAATCTAAATCTTTCTTACTTCAGCTTAAGGCCATTTCCCCAAGTTTTCTCTGAGTGAATCAAAGCAACTTAGAGGAACGGGTCCAGTGCAATGGACCTGTCATTGGGGACCACGGCAAGGCTGGAGTGAGCTGGTGGTGAGCTCTTCATGAGATGGTTAAGGAGAGCCCACAGTGCTACTCACCACCTAAGCACTGCTGTATTTTCAGCAGGAAGGAACCAAGCACAAAATATGTGCAGAACCAGTTCATGTGCTGGGGAGGTCACTGGAACTTGTGTTTTCACAGTTCCTTTTATGCAGACAGAAGCACTGGTGTGCTCTCTGCCCAAGGCAGCCATGCACACACAGCACGGCCGCTGCTCTGAGAATGCAGCATGCATGCCTGCCAGATTTACTGCTCTGCTAAAATTAAATAAAGAAAAAATAACACTCTGAGTTTATCCCCTCCCTGCAAAAAGAAGCAGCTGCTTCCTTGCATCTCTCTCTCAAAAAATGAAGATGCTTGAGAATGCTTATAAACAGAAAAGACTAAAAGAAACAAACCACTTGCCCAGCAATGATATTGCACAAGGGGGTGTTTGCAGAGCGTGTGCCCCAGGTGAGAAGCTCCAGGCTCCCAAGATCCCAGAGAGCAGCCCCTCCCCACACAGCATGCCTGTGAAGGGTGTGTCCTGCACGGATTTGTTCCCCTAGGAAGCCAGAATGTACTTTTTTCTCCAATAAGAATACTATTCTTTCTAACCCCCTCAGGATATGTCTCATTTGTGACATCTTTCTATGTCCTCCACTTAGCACTGTGCTTTGAAAAATACCAGAGGTCCAATATTGGTGCCTGTCTCAACTCCCTCTATTGTTCTAGTAAGAAAAAGACAAATTTAAAGAAAGCTCCCTGTGAACAGCCCTCCTTTCATTGTCTTCTGACTCTTCAGTCACCACAGAAGGTTCAGTGACAGCACTGTAAGCATCACCTCCACACTATGCCTTTTGCCAAATCACCCACCAGAGAACTCTATCTCAATAAACACAACCAAATTTTAAATTTTTTTTTTTCCAATCATATTCCCCACTGTTTTTTCCAGGATTACCATCTACCTCTCCACTCTCCTCTAAGGCAGTTAGCCTCCAGCAGCTCCCTTCCCCAGCCAAGTGGATACTCTGATGCTATGAAATAGATTGGGATCATCCCAAAGCCAGCAGCAGCTCTCTTAACTGGCCACTGGAGCATTAATAAGATTTACTGAGTGCTGGCATCAGACAATGGCAGGCTATTAAAATACAGTACATTGAGGCAACTGCCTTGTGCTTAGCCTAAGTTGGTTAGTGTTGGAGCTGTGCAGTCTAATTTAGTAACCAAGATTATTTGTGCCAAGAGTTTTCTCTTCAAACACAGTGTTCCACCTTCTGCCCTGGAGCTTGGACACAGAAGGGTGCCAGGGCTGGGAGAGCATTCAAAACAGGGCAAAGTCCCCACGCCTACTGCCTGCATCCCCTGCTGTCACAGGGATGGCTCTGCTGGGTAACAGCTTTGCTCAAGCCAATTTTACAACTGGGCAAACACAACCTTATCTGCCAGGGCCCGGAGCAAGTGGGGTGTTAGGGGCTGTGTACAAGCCCACTACATGAACAAGATCGGTGAGATATGGGATTTGCTCTGGCACACATCTGGCACTGATAACAAATCAAGCAGAGTATTTTTCTGTGAACTTGTTTGTTTTAACCTTTTCTATCAACACTGCTAGATCTTGAGAGAGCTACTGTTTTCTTTCACTTTAGCATCTGGTTACAGATGATTTAGAAAATAAAAATGTTTTTACTAAGTGTTTGGGTATCTGAGAACCACAAGTCAAGGCATTTTGAGAGCTCAGAAATCATACAACAAATTCAGCTAGAAATAATATATTGCTCCTTCTAGGATTTCCTGTGACATGTACTTCATCCCCATGCTACCAAAAATGAAATTAAATTACATTGGTTTGTATTAATTCCACACAATTCATAACAGCATATTTGTATTAAAATTCAAGGACTTATCCAACTGCAGGAGGACCAGGATTATAACCATCAGTTGTGTTACACAGCAAAAGAAGTTTAAAGAAAAAAAAAGAATAACTGCACGTATTTCCCCCTGTATGCTTCTTACACCAACAGGGTTGTTCTAGTAAACCTGTTATCTAACTATTCTCTTTAACCCACTTTATCAAGCGGGATTTAAGTGCACACTTCTACAAAATAATTTTGAATACTTGTCCCAAGAGGAAATCTTTCCCTCTTCAAGGAAAACTGACATCACTACCATTTAAAACAAGAAGAAGGGGGAAGGAAGAAAAACCCCAAACCCACAAATTCCTAATCCCAAATACCCAGGGACACTGAACCTATACTGCTTCGTCCAGCCTGGCAGAGGCCTGGTGTGTTTTCACGGGTGTGCTAGGTTTATTTTGTTAACTTGCCCCAAGGTCAGACCTTGCCTAAATGGATCTACATGAATCATTCTTTCCACCTGATTTCCTACTCGGGATTATCAGTGTGCTTAATTACGGTAATTAGTATTAAGTTTTCATTCCAGCATGTTCCACCATTACTGTCTCCTGAACCAGCACAAGCATGTATTCTTCTCTTTCAGTTATTAAACAAAGCCTCAGCAACAGAAACACTTCAGCAGCAAATATATTTGTGACATATTTCTGCTAGTTCTTATCCATAACTCAGATTAACTGTTCTGTACCAGCACAGCTTCACGCTTAACCACCCAGACCTCTTGCCCCTGAGTTTATAGGAATGATGAGAACAACAAAAACTGACTAGCAAAAGTATTTCCTTCCACTTGAAAAAATCATCCCACTTGAAATTCTATAACATTACTATGCAACCAACCGAGGGACAGCTTTCATCACACAGCTCTACATAGGCAGCAAACCCACCAAAAGTCTGCCGAAATCAGGTGGGATTCAGCAACACAGAGTGGCTTCTTCAATCCATCTTGGAGCTCTGAACAGAAAGTGCATCATTTCCATCTAATAAACTATCAAATATACAAGAATTACATGAAACAAACAAAAAAATAACTTAGGGAAATCAAAATCTTCCTAACTTGTCTCAAATGGAGACAAAATTCCTGTTCTTTTGCTGTTGTCTCTGATCCTTGCCTTCTAAACCAACATATGTGGAGTTCCTGGGGTAACCAAACCTGTTACTCCCAGCCCTAGCTCTGGGGAACCCCTTCTGTTCAGCCATCTCCACCCACACAAGAACAAACCTCACAGGCCTCCCCAGCTATTATACCACTGAGTGGGTTCTCTCTGCATTCACACAGGATCACAGCACAGACTTGGGCATTTGCCAGTTGCCCTGACAGAGTCAACAAAATTACTTTTACTGGAACTCCTTCCTCAGCAGAATTCTTTCTTGAGTATCCTAACCTTTAACAGGACATGTCTCTGCTCAAATGCTAATGCTGCTTAAGTTTAAAAGTCAACCTTAACTCAAACAATACCTGGATAATGGATTGCAGACAAATTATTTCTCATCCTTCTTGTGTTACAGTTCCAAGCCAAGGCTGAAAATTGCATTGTTGCTGCTCTACTAGAGACCAGCAGGTCTATGCTAAAACTAATGTTGAAGCCAGCAGATAAAGGAAACATCTCATTAAAATCTCATTCCAAAAACACTGGAATTGGTCAATTTGTCAACTATCTGTTTAGCCAAGGAATTCATTTATTATTTCAAAAACAGCAAGTGCATGGATTAACACTGGCAGAACTGGGCAGATGACAATATCGGCTGCTCCAGGAACAGGACAAGCAAGTTCAAATGATTAAATGCGTTCAGCTCCTCTAGTTACGCTAATGACTGATTATCTTTTAATCCCAGGCAAGGGGTAGGTCAACTGTGATCCCACACAGAACCACAGCACTCACTGATGTGGTTACAAGCACAACACTGAAAACAGCCAAGTGAGTTACTCCATTCCTGTTCCTGAGCCATGGCTGCTGGTCAAAAGGAATGCTGTCATTGGAGTAAGAGCCACGGGGAACCCCCTTTCCCACAGAGGGAAAACACAGCACCCAGTATTAGCCTGCTCAACCAAGGAAAAGCATCAGTCAGCTACCAGAAATTGAATTAAGTCTTAAAACCACTTTCTATCAAGTCACTAAGGCCAACTCATAGCAGATCTTTTGGATCATTTCCTACCCCTGTAAATATCCCTAGAAGGAGCAACCATTAACGATGTAATGTCCTACACCCAGTAGATCACTGGATTAGATCTCTGTAACAGTGGGTATAAAGCAAACTGTTTCCGCCCCCCTGCCCCGAGCATAGCCTGGGGCTACAAATCCCTCCCCAGCACTCTCCTGACACAGCAGTATCATCCTCCAGGGCTGCGTGGCCCAAAACCAGCCCAGCAAACTCCAGCCCTGCTAATATGGATCCTCCTGAATATACAAGAAGAAACAGGGGATATAGCACACCTAACTTCTCATGTGACTGCATGAAAGAAATGTCCTAAGCACGCCCTTCTGGATTTGCATTTATCTTTAATACTAAGGAGCTCAACACCTCACCTGGAGCCCTGGCCTCTCCAGGGCAGAGCTTAGCATCAGCTGCTCAGCAAAGCAATCAGATCTTTACCCCTTGTCACTTAAGACTGATCAAATTACAGAGGGAAGTGACTTGTTTTCAAAAAAGAGACCATTGCTTAATGTAATGAACCTATCTGAGACAGCTGAAAGAGACAGACTGAATACCATCACCTCCTGCACAGACACAGCCACCTCACAGGGGTTAATGTCAAAGTAAACCCTTGTGAGCAAGGCACGTTCCATCCCAAAGGAGGACAGGGTCATTGTCATGTTCCATGCTACCAAATCCATGTATTATCATTTATCTCTTGACAATATTATCACAAGACAGTTTTGTGGACCACCTTCAGCTTTGCTCCCTGCCCAACACCTCTCTGTCCTGCACCACTGTGCCTCTTCCTCAGCTCACCCTGGCAGCTCCTCTCATTATTTCCAGCCTCCAGCACCCAGAACTGAATGTGGGTGGCCTTGGATGCCTCAAATCCCAAACTCAACCTGATTTCCCAACATAACCAGTCTAGGTAGGATGCTTGCAGAACTGTGCAGCCCAAACATCTTGTGACACGTTGATCCTCAGCCCCCTTTACGCCAAGTACTGGGATGCAGTAATCCCACATCCCTCAGGCAGCCTAGCACACCCAGAACATGTTGGCATCTTGGACCACAGCTGGATGTGGGATTCTGAGAGTGTGGTCCTGTCGCCTGGCAGAATTTCTCATTTTCTAAAGATGTTTGTGATTTAATGGCATTTTAGTATAAAACACATAAAATTGAAATTAAAGAAGAAAGGCAGTTTGAAGGAAGCAGAAGACAACCAAAAGCCTCCACAATTAGCAAGAGTCTCCCTCCTGTTGTGAGCCAGGCTGAGCAAAGTAGATGGAGGATTCTCATTCCTGGAGACAGGAAGCCCCCAGCCCCCTTGCCACATTTCAAGGCAAAAGAACAGATTTCCTGGACAATTGCAGAATACAAGGGAACATGACAGCCATGATCAGCCCTCTGCACAGTAGCAGGGCTGCACAGACCCACCACCAAGCAAAGCCCAGGCTCCACAGGGAGCCCTCCAGCAGCCACTTCCTGCATCCCCATGGCCAGAAGCTGTAGCAGAAGATAATTCTTCCCCAGCTTTAACACTTTCAGGTACTGTTTGCAAAGCAAGCAGGATCTCTTCTTGTGTTTAGTGACTAGAGAAAGGCAGAGCACCCTACATCTATATTCACATCCTAGCTCAGCACATCAGAGCATCAGCCCACTCTTCAGTGGGAGCAGAATTTAAAAAGGATCCAATTTAAAAGGCTGCCAAATGGAATAACACCCTACATCTGCTTCTTGAGTTACAACTCCTAGTGATCCACAGCAAGACTGGCCTGAGGAGAATCATCCTCCTCATACCTCCTGAGTTCGCTGAATCAGAAAAAGACTTAGGTTTTTCTTGTTTCATATTAAGCCAGGTTTTTTTTTTTGTTTTGTTTTTTTTTTTTTTCCCAAAGTAACAGGAAAACTGGCTACCTCCACTAAGTTCAGATGCTCATTTCCACAACAAGAACATTTCTACAATTGCCAGGATGTGGATATATCCCATGTTACCAGGGGAGAACTAGAACTCTCCATGTCCAGGAGGTTCAGGCTGAGCCCCAAAAGCAAAGTGCCACCTCTCACAACACAGCCCCCCAGCTGCATGTCCACACCTGCCCCCCACGCTGCACAGCCAGCCCCACCCTGGCCTTCCCTCTCCATCCATCTCCTCCTGTTCCTCCTCCAAAACAGCCCTCACTGAGCACTTGGAAAAGGACAGTCCAAAGTAAAAACAGAAACAAAGCCATGGAATGGTCACGTTTGAACTCCAAGACAAACTAAATCTCCTTAGAACATTCTCTCTTCCATAATTATTTCTCTGAAACTAAGAATACGGGTTTTCTCTTTTCTGTCACGGCAAACTTGTGTGCATCACAAGACAAGTATTGCAGTATTTTTAGGTTACAGCTCCTTTCAAATGCACTCAGTGACTGTTCCCAGAAACTCAGCAGCCCAGGGGAGCTCGGCAATCCTACACAGCCAGACATGCCGAGAAGGCAAAGCAGCTCAGGGCACGCAGCCCCTTCCCGGGGCAGCCGGGCGGCGAAGGAACATCAGCGCCCACGGGAGCGCGCCCGGCGCGCACTCGGCAGCTCATCCATCACACAGCCCATCGCACCGCGATCCTGCTGCACCGGGGATGGCTTCTTTTCACGTATATCTACGCACAAAGCCTATTTCAAGCTATCTGCGGCATCTTAGCAAAGAATTTTCCAGAATGCATATTTGTGAGGTCAAGCACAAGTGTGAGTACACTTACACAGTAATTATTACCAGCCCACAGAGACCCCAGAACACTGCAGCCTGCATGGAAAAACTTCTTGCTGACTTAACTCATGCCTTCTTTAAAAACCCCAACAGCCTGTGAACTCAGTCCAGGGCACGAATCCAAACCCTGTGAACACTAAAAACTTTGAAAGCAGATCCTTATGAATTAACATCCAAAAAAATGAAGCATGGAGAATGCTGTAACACCGGGAAAAGCAGCTGAAACAGCGCAAGGCTCAGAGGGGAGCACTTTTGTGAGTGTACTGAGTGCATACAGAATAATCTGGAGTTCCAAAGAGCCCAAGCGCTGCCATCCTCTGGGCCCGGGTGAAGCCCGCCGAGCCCGGGTACCACCCGCCGCACCGCCCGTCACCTGAGACGGGTTCCCGCTCGCTCCCCTCCCCCTCCGAGCTCACCCTGGAGATGGTCAGCGGGGCGCTGAAATCTTTACCGCCCACCAGACGGAAACCCCACGGCGAGGGGCCACGCAGCACCACCGAATGGGACATCGCGGCGGCGGGGCTCTCCCTGCCCGCGGACTGCGGCAGCTCCCGCTCCCGATCACCGGCCGCAGCTGCTCAGCAGCTCCCTCACGGAGCGAGCCCGCCTCCCCGCACGGCCCGCCCGCAGGGCGTGTCGGGAAGGAGGGACCGGCCCGGCCCGGCCCGGCCCGGCGGGCCTGGGGAAGCTTTACTCCGGTGTCCTCTGTCTCCGTTCGTAAGCGGGGTTCGGAGCGACTGCTCGCAGTGATAAAGCACTTCCCTAGTAGTAAAGCATGCGTTTGGTGTGATCAAAGTTCCTCTCACTGCTGTTTCATCCTCTGCAGTGCAAGGAAAATGATGCAATAGGTCAGCAAACGTTGGTTATGTTTTATTCATTACAATAAGTTCTGAATGAGGAAAAAAAGTTCAAGAGAATAATCAGATTTGGTTTAAAGTGTTTTGTGAGTCTTTCGCGGTCATCACTTGGGTAAAAGATAAACTTCAAGAAAATAATCACAGAATCACAGAATGGTTTTGTTTGGGATTAACCTGAAAAATCATCTCAATCCAACCCCCTGCCATGTCAGGGACATCTTCCACTGTCCCAGGGTGCTCCAAGCCCCATCCAACCCAGCCTTGAACACTTCCAGGGATAGGACAGCCACAGCTTCTCTGGGCAACCTGTGCCAGGGCCTCACCACCCTCACATGGAGGAATTTCTTCTAATATCTAATACCTCTGCCCTGTGTCAGTTTGAAGCCATTTCCCCTTGTTCTGTCTTTTCAGGTCCATGCTCCAAGTCCCTCTACTGCTCTCTTGGAGCCTCTTCAGGCACTGGAAGATGCTCCCAGTTGTCCCCAGAGCCTTCTCTTCTCCAGGCTGAATGTTCCCAGGTGTCTCAGTCTGTCCCCACAGCAGAGGTGGTCCAGCCCTCAGAGCATCTTCATGGTACCCCAACATTTCTGTGCCCTTGCAGGGGTCTCTGGAGCAGCACACAGAACTGCAGAGGATCTCAGTTTCCTGTTGGTACAGCTGGATTGGTGGCTGTTGGAGCACCATGGAGATCTCCATGCTGCCAGTGAGTATTTAATGGGATGGTTTGCAGGCACAGAGTGGTGGGGTGGGTGGTCAGCAGAGTTGCTCAGTATGTCCCCCAGAAGCTGAGAAAAATTTCAAAATGTCTTGTAAAATTTCCTTTTCTTCCTGGAAAGGGCTGGACTGGAATATCCCAGTTGAAAAAAAGGACCTAACAAAGGATTCATTGTTTTAAAAGTCCAGTTTCATTGAGCACCTTCACGCTGCCTGGTTTCTGCAAATTTGATTTATGTGCCATTTGCTGCAAAGAGTCTGCTCATGACATGGGAAGGTTTGTGTGACTGGCTCATTGCTGTGCCCATTTGCTTGGCTTTGATCTGGAACAGGGGTCAGAGCTGTGACTTCAAAATAGGTTCCTGAGCTGTCCTGCAGCTTTGGGATATAGCAGCATGAGTACAGTCTACATGCTGTGTCACAAACCTGAAATGTAGTAAACTTGGTTTGCTTTGCTAGAAAGGTGTCTGCAGAGGAGGTCCAGCTGCAGCCAATACCAGCAGAACTTTCCCTTGCTGTTTGTTCCTCACAAGTACCTGCCTTCACCAACAGAGGCTACACAGGCTGACTTTTGTCTGGGTGATGAATCATACCTCCTTATTCCTGCATGATATCACCCTGCTTGCAGAAGCCTGGGAGTAGGCTGCTCTGAAGTTTCCTTGCTTGTGTTTGAAAATCCACCCAGCCAAACAGCAAAATTTCTCTCAAAGAAAGCTGGAGGACTGGTTGATGTCTCACCTCTCCTGCTCTTGCTGTTCAGCAGTCAAGAGGATTCTCTGAAGGACAGAGTTAAAAATGTGCACAAATGCAGTGTGTCAGCATTGGCATCTCCTTTCTCTTAGGAGGGAAAAGAAAAAATTCTTTCTATGAAAGGCACTAAGTTTACTGGAGTGTAGCAACAATAAACTGAGATATGGAAGAAAAAAAAATAAAAAGAGAGAAAAAAACAAAACCCACAGTTCTGTAGAGTCACACATTTCCCACTGCCATTCACTAGGGCTCCATTCCCTAGGTGAATTCTGAACTGCACCCTGCTGTGAAGGGCAGTTCTGCTGTGCAGCAGAGCCTCAGGGTTTCAAAGTAATTTGCTGGCAAAGGCAATAGATGATCAAAACACAGAAATCCCCTCTATTAGAGTATTCATTTCAAAAGCAGACAGGAAACTGCTGGCTCTGAGGCACTTTTCTCTTCAAGGCTTTTTGAAAGCTCAGCCCAGATCTCTCCTCATGGAACTGATGGCTCATCTAAAACTTAACCCAAGTAAAACAAAATTAGCCAAATTGGTATAAATCTGTGGGTGTGTTTATTCCAAATGAGACTATATTCCAGAATACACTATGCTGTGTGAAGTAGAGGCAGTTTTACTATGAATAAAACTATATGCATTTGAACTGCTCTTGATGGAAAGTGTTCACATGCAGAGCAGCTCTCAGGATTCAGAACTGTATCAGGAACTAATTTTGCACCCCTCTGTCATAGATGTTTTTTCCCCAGGATGCAGGGAATGAGAACATTTGCTGAAGAGGTCCATGGTTCACACATGCCCCATATTTTCTCAGCTGCTCACACACCTTTTCACATGGTGATTTCTTTGAGCAAAGCAAACATGACTCTGCAGTCTACAAAGAACTCAGTCAGTTCTAATTTCAACCACCTAAAATGGGCTGATACATTTCTGGTTTTGTCCTTGATAGAATCATAGAATCACAGAATGACTTAGGTTGGATGGCACCTTAAAGATCAACTTATTTCAACCCCCACTTACCTGTTCTTCTAGAACAGGTTGCTCAGTGAGAATTTTTCAATTCTATTTTAGGTGATTTCTAAAAACTAATTGGAATTCTACTTCTGGCAGAGAAATTAACAGGACCAACAGCAGCTGAACTTTTCTGGGGGAGCAAGCCTCAACATCCAGCTGAAATACAGTATTGCCAATGTGCCCATTCTTCACCTAAGCCCTGAAACCCTACAGTGAGCTCTAACAAAGACCACACATTATTCAAAGGGAGGTCAAACAGGTTCATGAATTCAATCTCATCACTCCATTCATTTTATCTTGCCCCTCCCTGATATTTTCCTTGATATTTGTTTCCAGTATTTTTCCACCCCAAAGCCTTATCACCTCTTTATTTCTTTTTTTGACTAATTCCATTTAGGCACTACTCTGCCACCGGTGACACTTTCAGTTTCCTTCCTTTGTTATCTCAGACCGACTGGGTAAACTACGGATCTTTGTGTCCCATTTTGAATGAACATTCACGTTTTCCATCTGCCACCCTCCCAATATTTAGCAGAGATCTGTGTTTATCTGACAGTCCTGATAATGACCCTTCAATGCTTTTTTTTTTTTTTTTCCCAACATCTGTCCATAGAGAGTGATTTAAAGCATCATTATGGCTTGATAGTTCTTCTTCAGGCCAGGAGATTTTCTTGCTTGTACAAATTGTCATCAGGGCTCTGGCTGTTTCTGCTTAGAGCCATTTCAGTGGCTGAAGTTAGTAATGAGTTATCCATCCCTGGAAGTATTCAAGGCCAGGTGGGTTGGAGCAACCTGGTCTGATGGAAGGTGTCCCAGCCCATGGCAGGGGATTGGAATGAGTTTTAAGATCCTTCCAACCCAAACCATTCTGTTTTATGATTTAAAAGTAGCTTTAAGCACAAAACTAGCTTTTATACTGTGTCTTGGGCTTACCAACAGCCACACTCCTGTTAAAATTGTGTATCAGAGGCTCATGGTTTGTATTTGAAAATAATTTGTTGTGAATGGTAATTTGTATTTTTTAATGCTGGTTACTCCTCTTCATGTTTTTGATTGGAAAAGATTCTTCAAAGTGATGCTGATCATATGAATTAAAAATCCTTGTGGGAGTAAACAACTCCAAGCAATGTTTCATGGCATTTGTGCAATTCGCCCTCCCAGTAGTCAGTAGAATTTCTCAGAGTAGGATCTATTTTCCTTTCTTACATTAAGCAATATTCCTTAATTTTTTAAATCTTGATTCCCATTTCCATTGCCTGAATGAATCCTTTCTGGTGCCTTCCTATCCCAAGAGGATTCACATACAACAGATTCTCAAGGGTTCCAGTTTATTCCTTTACTTAATAGTTTAAAAAAAAAAATTCAAAACTTCAACATTCCCTGTGAACAGTTAAATTTGAAAATCCTTACTTGGATTAAGTACAGGGAAATCTCAACCCTATGGCAGCTTTAGCTGCAGGTTTCCCAAGGACTACTTAATTTATAGGCTTTGCAGCATCACTCAGATCTGAGTTTTGGCTTTTGTAAGTTCCTTGGCAGACGCCCAAGTGTTGGGAGCTATCATTCTGAATTCTGTTTAATTTGTTTGTCTAAATAATTTCTAAGAAGCTCATCTCATGGATCTAAGCATCCCACAGAGGGAAAATCCAGTTGTGACAGAAACCATTAGGATAATGAAAGAAATCTCATTCCTCCAGTAGAATTTCTTCTCTGTAATTACGTTCAGGTGAAGAAGCCAGATGCCTCCCAAGGCTTTGGAGATTTAAGGGATTACTATGGAGAAAAACTGAGAGAGAATAGGTTTAGATTAAGTATTAGGAAGAAATTATTCTCTGTGAGGATGGTGACGCCCTTGCACAGTTGCCCAGAGAAGCTGTGGCTGCCCCATCCCTGGAAGTGTTCAAGACCAGCTTGGATGGGGCTTGGAGCAGCCTGGGACAGTGGAAGATGTCCCTGGCCATGGCAGGGTGTTGGATCAAAATAATCTTTAAGGTCTCTTCCAACCTCATTCTATGAGTCTCTAAAAAACTGTGAAACTTCACTGTGCGTGGTCAGATTCATCTCTGATTTGCAACACCGTGCAGCAGGGGCAGAGTCACAAAAGGCACAAAGGCAAATCCTTTGCCTTTATAAAATGTGTTCAGAGGGTAAAATGCAGCAGGGCCAGACAAAAAATGCAGTTTACTCTTCTATTCTGGCAAATATTCATGAGACAATATTTATTCTAAGTTACTCTAAGTCTTGCTCATCAGGCTACCAATCATCTACCAGAACTTCATACACTGGGGTTTTGCAACCTGCAAGCAGCAAGCAGCAAGGCTAAGTCCCTACCTCCCAAACACTGCAGACTAAGCACATGATAAGAGCCTGTTGATGGATATTTCAAGGGGAGCACCAGAAAGTTGTGACACAGCATGGCCAGCTCACTTCAGAGCTAACCAGCCTGTTCTTGATAATGACAGCTCCACAGAAGACTGTGGACAAGGACAAGGCTGACATCAGGGCTCACAGAGAGGTCACGACATGTTCAAAATGTTACAAACAAACCACTTTTTAAAGAAAAAGAATGTATTCCTGTGTTATTAATTTTGCTGAAAAATGAATTGGTTTCGTGTTCCCCCTATTCTCAGTCTCACTTTCCACCTCAGAAGTCAGAGCAAACAGATGAGCAAGTGCCTGTTAGGTCACGTCTGACCTTTCTCACCTTAATCCCCAGACTGAGACTAATGCTGTGATGAGCTGGGCAGCACAGAGCAGGCAGGTGGGGCCTGTCCTGCTGCCCGGCTACACTCACTGCTGCCACACCAAAGCAGATCCTTGGGTCTTTTTCACCCACCTGTGTAGCTGCAAGCCTGGAATATATGGACCAGATGAAAGAAGCTGGTCTGTTTGCTTGGAAGAGGCGTGACCTCCTCCCAGTGGGTTCAGCTGCTGCTGACAAGGGCTGGATTAACCCCAGCTCTCGCCCTGTATGAGCCTTAACCTTTTCACAGCCATGCCACTGTGACCAACAAGCGGCAGTTGAGAAAATCAAAAGAAATATTGGAATAATATTGCAAGCAGAAGATAAGATTACAAGTGATCTGCTTTTTCTGTAAGGCTAATTTTTCCCATTATGGGATTAAACTGATTGATTTCCCATCAGAAACAGTTCCTGGAAGAACAAAGCCAAACCCTCTGGTTTATCGTGAGTCACTTCACTGAGCAGCTAAACACTGAGATTTTGTTTTTTTGTCTAGTGTAACCATGACAGATGTCAGCTGTTGCTATATTCTGCAAACAAATTTGGCATGTTTTTCTTCCACACAGTAGAATCCAAGCAATTGTACCTATCCAGCAGAAGAACTCCCCAGCCTTTCCTGGGGATCTCAGAATTTATCACCCACACTCTTGACTCTGTTTACAGTGACGCATGCTTTTTTGGGTGTTGTATGGCTCCAGAATGCAGACAACTGGAGAGAGTTAAGCTGAATAGTCCCAATTTATGCAGGTCAAGGAAAGTTTGCCTTTTATCATTCACAGATAAGTATAGCAAACTAACTCTTTTTGAAAGGCTGAGTTCCACAGATGCCGACATCAAGATTCAGTGATCACAAAGGTTCCTGTAGATGGATTTCACAGAAGTTTTCCTATTAATTTCAGTCTTAAACCGATAGGCACAGAGGGACAAACAGTAACTCTAAGAAAGAGGGGATATGTTTTGTGATATCTTATCCCAGTATGTTCTGCCAGAATTCATTTAGCCCAATCCATCAGCTGCTGTCTCACCCCATGTAAAGCATTCCTGATGTGCTGAGGGTGTTCCATATGCTACCTGGGGAGAATCCAGAGGGATCAGTCCTCCTCTATGTAAGAGGCTGTGCTCTGCAAAGTGTAAAGTGCAGGGTAAGGGCGAAGCAATGCTGGTCAAATAGCTCAGGGTGTGAGAAAAGGATGTGAAGCACACAGCTCAGCTCAGCTCCTGGAGAAGATGCTTTCTCCCTCCACTCAGGCTGTTCTTCACCACTTCCAGGACTTTTGCAGAAGTGTCTGTTTATAGAGGCCCAAGGCATCTCCTCACGCCACAGGTTCTACTCACTAATGCACATTTATGTCACATCTTAGGGACTGAAAGGTCATCCCCTACAAGGACATAGAAAATACAGTGCATAATTAGGGGTGTTTATCCTGGAGGAGAGAGGTATGTTTAACAGTTTGAACTCTCCCAATTTCCTGTATTCATTGGTTCATCAGAGGAGGATTTCCAAGAATCTTTTGAAAAATGTTGTGCTTGAACTTTGAGGTGAAATGCTATGAGCTGCTCACACTGGCCAGAAGATTAACCATTCATCATCCACAAGCAATAAGTGAAGAAACTCAATAATACCAAGTGAAGAAACTCCTTCCTGATATCTTAGGCCTTAGTTTGCTCCTTATTTTTTGGTTACTGTAAAGAAAAAAATAGACTAAGCCTACATCTCACTACTGGGGCTTGCAGGCCAGAATTAAGATGCTTTGGTATCCAAATCCTGCACTCTTTTGGATAGAATCTCCTGGGTACCAATTGAGACAAGTAATATGCCCACAGAATTTTAAAGATTGCTATAACAATTCAAGATTGGTCTTCTGAATTACTATGTCTTGTCTTAGTTCTCCCTTAATATTCCCAAAGTTTGCACTTATGTACCCAGATTTCACAAATATAACAGCACAAATTCCAAACCCTGAACACAGGCTGTGACTTTATTGAATAGGCAAAAATAAATAAATCAAAGTAATTGCCAATATTTATGTTCTACCACAGAAGTAGGAATTCATAAGTGCTTTCAGGAATGTGACATATCAGCCTCCTTAAACAGCCATATCCTGTTTCTTTTGTTTCCTTTTCTGCCTTTGCAGTGACTGTTGCTACAACACCATCTATCACTGCTCCTTTCATCTGTCAGGCCCTCCAGCTGCCCGCCCACAGCCCCATACCTGTTTCCCCAGGTCTGAGCTGTCTGGATTTCCCCCATGTTTGTTGTTTCAGGGTGTAGATGCTCATCCTTTGCAGCTGGAGCTGTGTGGGCCATGCAGGGATTCCCCTGGTTCCTAAGCACCCCTCCTGTACCTGCTCAGCCGGTTGCATGAATAGGTTTCAGTCAAGCAAGATTAAATATGGCAGGTTTGCACAGGGCATTGATACTGGGGACTGAAATTGTGGTTAAATGGCACAGTCTTGGCTGAGACTGAGAGCATGGTGGCTGCAGTCGGAGGACAACATGCATTAATATCCCTGTTCAGAGAAGTTCAAGCACATCTTTCTTCTGTTATTATTAGGTTCTTAACACACTAATTTTGTGGCTGATAAGCTGCAGGCTCCTGCTGCTGATGTTCCTCTGCTGTCTCCAGAACATTGCCCAAGGATATCTTCTGGAGCATATTCCTTGAAGAAACTGATGCTGCACAAATGCTAATTTAATTTTCTTTTACCCCTCATTCCAAGCATCTGGTTACTGCATTGTGGAAAAGCTGAGCCTGAAATAAACCTTTAAAGTACAAAGGATTTGTCATTACTCAGAGTAATAGGTCTGATACTCACTTGAGTGCAAGGAAATGGAGGAAACAAAATGGGTTACTCAGAAACTGCCTCAGCCAGGCCAAGTCTCTTCAGCTCCATATGGGCAACCCATTTAGGCTGAGAGAGCTGTGTTGCATGATTTGGAGTAGGGTCTGCCCTTGGAGCTTAAATAACCTGAATGATATTTAAGAAGCTGCAAGGCTGTTTGGTGATATTGCACAGAACTTTATCTAGCAGTGTTGAAAACTTGGATCCAAGGTTCAGTGTAGTCAATCGAAAAGATCCCACCAGTGTTGGTGAGAATGTTGATTCAATGAGCAGTTTGGCCATTATCCCAAGTGTCCAGTGGGCATTAGGATCACCAGGGATTCCACCTAAAAAGAGTCAGGTTTCACTGTTTCTTTTTTAACACATGTGGCCCCATATGTTCTTCAGCCTTTTTCTGCTATTCTTAGGAAAGGGTATGACCTGACTATGGAATAAAATGCCTTAAGTTTGACAAAATAATAAAAATCTCTTAAAATCCAAGGAGCATGAAAAGCAAATGTTACTAACATTCGAACCGTTTGTCTGCTTCAAGCACAGTATTACACTATGGTAATGAATACATGTCTGTTCTTTAATTTCTTATTAAGAAAATAGCTCCCATCCGCTTCTCTAACCAAGGTACTTAGGAACCTTCTGCAAACATTTGCTCCAAATTTGTCCTCATACACAGAACAAATGATGTTTATAACAAATAAATGAAACTGTGGCATCAAATGGTTAAATAATCAGTTCCAAGACAGTCATGCTCAGAATTGTACTCAATCTCCTAGTTCACTCTTCTGTGGTTTAAGCAAATGATGGATGTGTCTGAAAAACCCACAAGGGACTGAGAGTCCTCTTCTGTCCCATCAATTGTCCTGAGGTCCAACTGGATACACCACCAGCTAGCATGAAGAGCTAATGATGTTCACCAAAGATATTTCATCTGTTAAAGATACCACACAAAATAACACTTAGTTTCCAAAGAATAGGATATTTTATGATTGTTTAGGCGTGCAAGGCAAGGTGTCACAAGATCAAACAGAACCTAGCAATTCTGGTGCTCATAAAATGATCAAGAAGGGTGAATCATTCAGCTTTTTTAATTCTTCCATGACTCTTCAAAGATTTAATATGAGGTTGGGTTTTTTTACTCGTATTTAAACCTTCACAGTGCTCTAAAACTCTTCTTTATTTTCATCAACCCCAACATCCATCTGTGGATGGTTCTGCTGAGCTCAGCCAGAGGGTGCCCTGCTGTGCAGCCCTGTGCCATGGCACCAGCTTGCCTGTTCCCAGGAAAACCTTGCCCAGCCCTAGATCTATTGTTTTTCTTTAGTTCATCCCAAAACCTTTCACTGCTTCCTTCAATATCTTCATTTCAGCACTACTTTTAAAACCATCAGTATCACTGCCTAGGGAGAGAGAATACAAATACTTGGCACAGGTGGACATTTACTTTTCTGTTTTCATGGATGAGGAGTCTGTTGTGCCTGTTCAGAATGTCTCAGGAGAAGTATGAATGGTTTAAACATGTTTTCAAGGAAGATTTTTAGTTTATGGGTCCCCAGGTATTCTTCCAAGTTGTGCTTTGATAAATTTTTTCCAAAAAGTGTACTATTGTTCTTCTAAAGGAGATTGAGAAAGTAATTGAGGACAGAAGGAATATTCTTCAGAGCACATTTTGCAGAGGAAGTGAAATTGCTGAATTAGTGCCAGAGCCAGCCCAGCATGGCTCCAGCCCCTCACCTACCCAGCTCCCCAGGATGCCACAGGCCAGCCACACTGCAGCCACACAAATCATCCCAAGACAAGGTCAGTTTACATTAGATATTAGGCAGAAATTCTTCTCCATGAGAGTGCTGAGGCCCTGTCACAGGTTGCCCAAAGAAGCTGTGGATGCCCAATCCCTGAAAGTTTTCCAGGCCGGGTTGGGTGGGGCTTGGAGGAAGCTGGTCCGGTAGAAGGTGTCCCTGCACATGGCAGGGGGTTGGACTAGATAAGCTTTAAATGTGCCTTCAAACCAAAAATGTTCCATGATTCCATGAGGGAGAGATGTATAGTGCTCTTGACATGCTACAGAAAGCTAAGGCATCTTGGTGGTTTGTAAACTGAAGCTGGGATGGAGCAAGCGCAGAGCTGAGTTAACAGCAGAGAAGTTTCTCTGCATCTGCAGTCACTGAGCATCAACTGCTGATGACTCATTTGGAAATGGTTTGTTAGCAGCTTGTCCCCAGCCAGCACAAAGCCTCCATCCCACCACTCCCACTGACCCTCTGGCTGCACACACCATCTCCATGATGTCGGGCAGGGATGAAATCCAGCTGACAACAATAGAAACCACAGGAAAAAAAACCCAGGAGTTTCTGCTCCTGTGAGAGATTTGACAATGGAAATAGAAGTCCTTTCACTGGACTTGGCAAAAAAAATTTGGACAGTGCTGTCAGGAAAATATTCTTCACTGAATGAGTGATGCAGCTTTTTCGGTATTTTCTGTATTTTTGTGACTATGAAGACAGAATTAATGAGTAAGAGGCCCTTACAGCTGGTGTTCAACTCAACAGTTACAACATGCTGAGGGAAGAACACTTCTTTCCTTTTGGCCAACCAAATGTGGTATTTTTAGCCCCATAGAGAATTTCCTCCTCTGTAATGATGCGAGGTTCCTCTTAGCTCATCAGATTTGGTTGCCCACTGTAAAAAGCTAAAAAGAGACAAAATCGAACACCTCATCATGTCTGAGCCTCAGCTCAAGGCAAGATGTCAAGAAGACATCTTTGGCTGCTGAATCAGTCACACCCAGGCAAAGGAGAAGGCAGGACACAGAACCCAAACAAACCACAAAGCCTGATTCTGGTTTGAACTGAGCTCCTGCTAATGTATGTCTATTTATGGAGTTGTTTGATGTTAGACAGAATGTTAAGCTACTTTATGGCCACTTAATTTGAGAAGAAATATGTGATGACCTAAACAAATACCAAAAATTATACCCAGGTGGCAAATTTATTGTTCATGTTTTTAGAAGCCTTTTTTCTGTAATCCTCCTCACAGGCAGCTGATTGTTGAGGCTGGATCCCTGGCTGGTGTCAGCCTGCATAGTTGTGTCCAGTGTATTCATCTCTGCTGATTCGTGCCAGCTAAAAATTTATCCCATGTATTTTCATGCTGTGGTGTTGGATGCGGCTTGGAGCAATCTGCTTAAGTGGAAGATGTCCCTGCTTATGGCAGGGAGGGCATTGAATTGAGATGAGTATTAATGTTCCTTCCCACCCAAACCATTCCATGACTCTGTGATTCTTGGTAGGTAGAAATCTGGAAATCTCCCCTTCTGCCAGCTCCCATTCCCAGCATTGTGTAACTCCACTATAAGGTGTTATTAGGAAGATTTTATCTGTCTTCTGTTTTTTCCTCTCATAGGCAACCAAATCACATTCATCTAAAGCTTTCTATGCAAGAAATTGAAGTGATTTCCTTTGAACATTCATTTGGAAAAAAGAAAAAGAAAAAAAAAAGAAAAGTTTCCTATTGATATATAAAGCATACAGGGTCAATTTCTGATGTGCTGTGAGCCAGTGTCAACCTGGGGACTTGAAAAATAGCTACTGTGCCTTGTCATGCATGGGGACACTTCTTTGATGCTTTGTATGTGGTTGGGTTTTGCTTGTTGGTCACGTGGTGCTTTCTCTGCTGACCCACTCATTAAAAGCAACAGGACAGTTTTAGGTGGATGGTCAGAGAGAGATACAAATTCCAGGTGATACATCCTGCAAAGATGCCCCCCAAATAATTCTGGAGTGTAGAGAAAACCTTTCTGGCCCATTGGAAGTGCCTGAGAATGAAGTTTCTGAGTGAGGCTGGAGCCTAAATGGGGTTTACTTTTGCTGAATGCTCTGAGGGGCCCCTAAAGACTTTGTATTGGCTCCAATCCAACCCATGTGAGCATTCCTGTCAGTGTGGCTTTTGGAGCAGGCCAGGAGCAGTAATGGATTGCTTGCGATATTTCCCAGGCATTTGCTTTATAGTCACTGAAGACAAAGGATATTTGGTTTTTAATGAAACAGGGATGTTTCTCAGCATAATGAAGTTCCTGCCTTTGTTTTGCTTTTTGTAGCTCAGCATCACGTGACATATAAAACTACCCCATTTGTTTTGCATTGACTGGAAGTAAATTCCCCCATAAGACCACCAGTGAGCAGATATTATCACAGAGGCCAGCCCCACTCCCACATTCCTGTCTCTGGACCCCCAGCCCTGCCTTTTCTCACTCCAAGGCATTAGTAGATTGGTGATGCTGTGTGTGTTCATGCAGTGTCCACCCTGTGCAGACACAGCACAGGGCATGGTGTAATAGTGTATTCCATACAGGCACCAAGCCCCAGGTCTGTCAGAAATGTGTCCCCTCATGCACAGCACATGTTTAATCCTAATTTCCATGGGCCTTTTTCAGCCAGATATGCCCCATGCTCCATCCCACAATACAGCTGGATGCATAAATGTAATATTCCTGGGTGAGTGCAAATGCATGTGCTTTGTCGAGAATAGTGCTTTATCTCATCCAGAAGCAAAACATAGCTATATCATAAACTGTAATCATAATAAATAATAAATCATATGGTGAATAAAATCATATGGTGGATGTGAGTGGGATATTCTGGTTTGGGGCTTTAAATGTAAGATTTTTTCTGTGGCAATAGTTCTGCTTTCTATGGCTGAGAGAGTCAGGGTTGTTCAGCTTGGAGAAAAATAGGTTCTAGGGAAACTCATTACAGCCTTACAGTACTTAAAGGGTGTCCATTAAAAAGAGGGAGAGTGATATTTTACTGAGGCAGATAGTGATACAACAAGAAGAAGTGGTTTAAAATTAAAAGAGAAGAGTTTTAGATTTGACATTAGAAAGAATTTCTTCCCTGTGACAGTGGTGGACCACTGGCACATGTTGTCCAGAGAAGCTGTGATTTCCCCCTTGCTGGAACTGCTCAAGACCAGTTGGGTGGTGCTTAGAGAAACCTGCCCATGGCAGGGAATTGGAACTACATGATCTTTAATGTCTCTTCCATCCCAAACCATTCTATGATTCAATGATTGTCCATCTGCAGGGCTAATGGTGGAGTGCTTTGTCACAGGGGCAGCTCTGTGGACCCTGGTATGTCTCTTTGAGCCAGCTGCAGTCCTGGCTTTTCTTCCTGTTTCCTGGGAATAATTCAAGCCAGGAGAGATGACAGACCTGGCTGCAGGCAGGAACTGGTATGTCCCCCTTCCTGATGACTCCAGGGCCAACCAATGGAGACTGGAAAACTTGAGATGGAGAAAAGGAAGAACTGTTTTCCTGGCTGCCAAACTGTGTAGAAATGAAGTGACCTGACAGAGACCTTTGGGGACAAAAGCATGGTTCATGTTTTCCAAATTGCAATCCCGTGAATTCATAGAAACCCATCCTTCCTGCTCCCTGCATCCGATGGTAGGGTGTCTTGGGTGGTGCCAGCACCACTTTGGGAGGAGCAGTAGGAGTCAGTCCAGAGGGAATGTGCTTGGAGAGATTGGCAGCTCCTCTCACTGCTCCCTGATCCTCCAGTTGGGTATTTCCAAAGCACACAGAGAATCGAGCATGCTGCGATGGATGTTTTCCACACAAAGCCTGCTTGTAGAACTTACAGGCTGTGCAGGGTCTCCATTTCCTTCAGTCTGGAAGTCACGTTAGAAACACCTGCTTCTCTTCACGGCCAATAACTAACTTACAGTCCCATGTTTCTGCTGCATTAAATGAAGGGATTACTCCCTAAAGGACTCAGTACAGAATTCCTGTTTTGTTGAAGATGTGCCAACATTTTATTCACAAATCTTTGGTTCCCACCAAAGTTAGTGGAAAGATGGCTTTTAACTTGCTGGGGTTGTGCTGGGGCCCTAAATTGAGTTCACTTCAGGATAACCCTAAGGAAACTTTTTTTTTTTTTTTTTTTAAGTGTGGAAGGAATCATATATTCCACTTGCTGTGATTGCCAAGGAAAAAAATATTAAGGTTTTTTATTTTTTAGCTTGAGACTTTTTGCTTTTTTGCTCTAAGGCTAGGTGCTCACAAATGTATGTATGCTGGTCTACACTGTTGGTATAGTGCTACTCTTAATAACAGCCTGACCAGAAAAAAGAGTCTGATCCTGAGTTGAGCCCAACCAATCTTGATTAATTTGTGTTTGACTACTAAATCTACAGTTGGAATTAATTAAATTCAGGTCAACAGCAATGTTCTGCAGAATCTGAGTTCCTAATAAATTCATATAAATGTTTCATTTAAATGAATGCATCTTCAACTCAGGTGTATTTTTTTTACTCTTGAAATAGACTCAGAGGATCATAAGGATTTGTTCTTTATTTATTCATTCCTTGAGTCCAACCAGCAAAATTTTTGCCTTTTTTATGTGTGACTGTAGCCAGAAGGGACATTATAAATCTCAGACTGCAGCATTTTGGGTATTAGAAGCTGTTCTTGTAACAAAAGACAAGTTCAGGTTGCCATTGGAGTTGTTTATTAGGAATCCTGCCAGTTAAATGCTGAAGATATGCTTCATGTTTACATCACTTGGTTGTACTGTGCTGTGCTCATCCTGGCTAAACACGGTTTATTCTCAGCTGCTGCAGTCCCCTTCCAGCTGTTTGAATTGCTGTGCCCAAGCGTGAAATGCAAGGAGGCATTTTAGCCAGAACCCCCAAATTCCTGTCACCACCTGATGGTGGTGGCAGCTGTGAGTCCTGGCTTGGAAGAACAACACCCAGAAGCTGGAGCCAGCAGTGTTGACCTCGTGCCCGTGGAATTAGTCACTCACATGGTTCCTGTAAGCAGCTAGCTCAGCCTCTTTGCTTGCTTTATTCTGGAGAGTACCTCAGTTAATGAAGCTTTGCCAATTTGTCTCAGCTCACTGCTGGCCCCACGCAGTGACTCACTGCTAATTATTTCTTTGAGGAAATCAGAGGTGGTTCTTAAATGTGGATTTTTACTGGCACAGGCAACACAGGAGTCTGAATTCCATTTCACCCAGGAACTCAGACATGGCAGAGAGGACAGGCCCAGACAGGGACCATGATCAAGGAGGGTGTCTATCTGCATGGAAAACAAGCAGGTTGCTAAAAGGAGCCCAGTAGGTGCACCAATGGGGTTGAGGGGGGCAGAGATGCAGGGGGGCCCAGCTGCTTCTCATGAAAGAGCAGGGAACACATCCTCACTTGTCACCACTGTGCTCTAGGGTTAGCATCCTTGTCAAAGCAGCTGGCTCTGCTGCAACCTGGTACAAAGAGCTCCATGCAGTCAGCCTGCTCTGCATTGTGCCCAGTGCAGGATGGTGGTGCAGGGGCTGAGGCAGGTCATAGCCTTTTGCCCTGCCTCCTGCTCCCTCTCTCTGTGGGGCACGTGGCTTCCTTCTGTTAGAGTAAAGGAACGATGAGTGTTGGAAGGGATCATAGATCTCAATCCAAGGCCCCTGCCATGGGCAGGGACACCTTCCACTAGACACCAGGTTGCTCCAAGCCTCATCCAACCTAGCCTTCAACACTTCCAGGCATGGGACAGCCACAGCTTCTCTGGGCAACCTGTGCCAGTGCTTCATTACCCTCACAGGGAGGAATTTCTTCTTAATATCCACTTTAAAGCCAACCTCCATCAGTTTGAAGCCATTCCCCCTTGTTCTGTCACTCCAGGCCTTAGTCCAAAGCCCTTCTCCAGCTCTCCTGGAGCCCTTTTAGGCACTGAAAGGGGCTCTAAGGTCTGCCTGGAGTCTGCTTTTCTCCAGGCTGAACAACCCCTGCTCTCCCAGCCTGCCCCTAAAGCAGAGGGACTCCAGCCCTCAGAGCATCTTTGTGACCTCCTGTGGACCTCGTCTAACAGGTCTATGTCTTCTTCTTGTTGTTCTCATCTTTATTCTCTGCAGAGAGGGTTTCCCTGCCACAGTTCAGCACCCTAGTAATTCCTAGCAGCTCTCCTTGGGTCCCAGCTGCCTGCTTTGTTCTCCAAACTGCTCTTTAATGAAGTCAGGAAGACTTAGAGAGGCAGAAATGCACTCGACTCCATCTCCAGACAGTATCTTGCAAACTTAGGAGTGCTGGGACCTTATTTCTAGTCTCTGAGATGGACAGCAGATGTGAGCAGGGCCTTCAAGATCTCCTGGTAATTTAGTGTAATAATGCTGTTAGCAAGAACCAAATTGCTAACTTGGTTGTGAATAATCACCCTGCCAGACCGTTGCCACGAAAACTCTAAGAGCAATGAAACAGACTGGTCTGGAATGAAACCCACTCATTGTATCAGAATCATCTTGTGCATATTCATTGCCAAGTATGTTGGCTTTTGGGTTGTTTGACAAAATATGGCCTCAGCTGCTCTCTGCTGTTTGGCACCATGTCAGGAGAACACGGAAAACAGGGAATCCTATTCCACAGACTTTTAGAAAGATGGTGGGGAAAAAAAAAGGAAAATAAATATAAAGGGTATTTTATATTATTTCCTTTTTTCTTTTTTTCCTTGTTTTTTGTTTTTGTTTTTGTTTTTGTTTTTGTTTTTGTTTTTGTCTTTGTCTTTGTTTTTGTTTTTGTTTTTTTTTAATAGTAGTAATGATGCAAACAGGCAATTGGATGGATTTTGTGTGATTTTTATTTCCTGGTTACAAATGGGATTTGTTTGTGGGGGAGAAAGTTCATAAAGCCCCTCTGCTATATATCCCTTTGACCTCTGCATTACCCCAGCTGTGGCTGGGATGACAGATATATATCCATGCAGTCAGAGTAGTGAGGTTAAAAGGAAAAGTGACTCATTCAGTATGAAACCCCTAGGAAAAAAATCCCCTCAGAACAAGAGAGATATTAGACCAGCGGCTGAATTTTGGCCAGTTGCTGGACTGACTTATGGGTTATGGTGTGATTATGGCTGTGCTTATCCATGGCTGCTTTGGGGTGGGCTTTCTGGACTGCTTTGGTAGCATCCATTCCATTCCATTCCATTCCATTCCATTCCATTCCATTCCATTCCATTCCATTCCATTCCATTCCTCGGCGGCCTGGCTCAGCCCCCTGTCGGGGCATGGCAGGGCAGGCCCTCCCCAGAGCTGCTCCCAGCCCAGTGCTCAGCCCGGGCCAACAGCAGAATGTCAGCCAAACCATGGGCCCTGACCGTGCCCATGGGATGGGGGTGGGATCTTAACAGCTGAGCAAGCCTCCCCTCCCCTTTCCATCAAACTCGGGGGGCCTGGCTGAAACGGGGCCCGGCCGAAATGGGGCCCTGCAGAGCTTCCCGAGCCCTGTGCCAGAGCCCAGCCTGGGCCACGCAGAGGGGCCTGGCTAGTGCTGCCTGATTCTCAGGTGGAAGGGAAAAGGAGCACTTCCCAGGCTTGTTCCTTTTAAAATGCAGATTCACAGTGGTGTGTCAAACCTTCTCAGTGGTTTAAAAGGTTGTTAATTCTCAAAACTGGTCACCGATTGGGTTTTTGTCAGACATAGAGGAAGCTGCCAGGTCCTCATAGGGAACTATTTCAGAAAATTAATACAAGCCACCACAAGGAGGGAGCATCTTGAACTAGAGAACTATCCCAAGATAGATACTTTTGATGCTGTAAATTAATGGATTGGAAACAGAACTGCAACAGCAGAACTGACCACTTACATCTTGTTTGCAATTTTAATCCATTTATTTCAGTGCCCTGTCCTGATGTCAGGCAGTTCTCAGCTGCCTGAG
Source organism: Muscicapa striata striata (assembly GCA_030060385.1). Taxonomy (NCBI): domain Eukaryota; kingdom Metazoa; phylum Chordata; class Aves; order Passeriformes; family Muscicapidae; genus Muscicapa; species Muscicapa striata. The sequence goes on along the minus strand of JAREIS010000050.1, from coordinate 3,628,876 downwards.
CAGCCTGGGTTTGGCTACCAACATGAGAAGCCTTTTGGGCTCTGCCTGTCTGCCCAGCATGGTGTTAAGATGTTACCACCATATCCTGGATCTTTGTAAAGATGATCCTTTAATTTGTTCCTCTGTTTGATCCAACACTTACACAAGTGTTCTTGCCTGCCCACATGCTTGGATCCCCTCGTCAGTCACAGACAGAGCCCTCTGTACTGGGCAGACGGGAAATTGCATGTTAATGTGGAAAATACCAATAATGTTGTTGAATTTTGTTGCTGTGGGAACAGGAGCTGCCCATTGTGAAGGATGCCCAGAATTCTATCTTTAAACAATGACATGGGAAAAGAATGAGACACAGAAGGCCAAGAACTGCTCTGTGGGTTAGTTTTCTGTTTCTTTTGACCTTTAACTATAAATTGTCCCTCTTATGACTGTCTCATAATATAATCTTGTATCGTACTGTATAATTTTTTATGCTCTTGCATTAATAAATGGGATGATGTATTCCCCTTTTTCTCTCTCCCTGTGACCTGTGATTAAAATACTTTATTGAGAGATGAAAGATACTATTTGCCTTCAGCCCAGATAAATATCTCTTGTTAATGTACTAATGCATGAGCATCTGCAGTCTGCACCCAGATGTCAGCCGTGATGGCTTTTCATCTTTCAGTCTCATGACTGGGTTGCTTTTATTTAGGAATGAGTAGGACTCAAAGAGGAGGTGAATAATTCTGTGGTTAATGAGTACATCTGGAGCTATAAAAAAACCAAGTTATGAAGGAATAGGAAGGTCAAACTGCTCCACACGTGTCCTGCAGACAGCAGGCCTCTGCTGAGCTGCCGGGTCCTTGTGGAGGTGCTTTAAATAGCCAGGGCTGATTCCCAATCCATGCTGACAGAATGGAGCTCAGTGTCACTGAGCTCCAGACCCAACGTTCTCTGTCCCCAAAGTGCTTTTCCACCACTGACAACCACCCTCTGCTAATGTATAGCTGGTTTGATGTGTTTAGAAAAACTAAGTTCCACGACTTTGCAGCCAGGCCATGGCAAGGAGCCAGTTCCCATAATTTCTTCAGTGGGGCATTTCCACCTGCACAAATGAGAGGCAGGTCAGTGCAAGGCCTTGATGCTCCAGTTCAGCTGCCTTCACAGCTGTGTTGAGGCACAGAAAACACTCAGCAAGCAATGGGTCCCAACAAGGCCCACGATGAACAGTCGAAGTAACTGTTTCTTCAAAGCTGCTGGGAATTTGGTTTTCTGCTGGCTTACAGCATGCACATCTGTGATGCGTCCCCAGAACACACAGCCAAACACCGTATCAGCAGAGAAGGAGGAACACAGAGCTTGTGTTAGCACAGAGGAGAGGTTCTCCAGGGCAGGGTGGGGCGATTGCACCATGAGTCCCTTGGCTTTGAGGAGGGCTGTGACAGTGGCACTGAGCACCCCTCGGTGACTGAGTGAGCCTTATCAGCTGGGCTGTGCCAGAGGGAGCAGGTTATGGATGGGCCTGTCAGGGCCTCCCGGCACGGCCTGCCAGCATTAGGCAGCGTCACAGCTGCTGGCCACTTTCCACAGGAGTTTTGAGAATGCTTTTAAAAAACTGTGCAGGGAGGTTATATTAAACACACTGCCCAGCTGACAGGAGTGTCTGCTCAGCTCCAGCTAAATTCCTACTGTATTTTTAACCCATTTATTGCTCATTGCACTGTGTACCTATGCTAGCTGTCAGGAGCTGTGTTAAATTTTTTACTTTGTCTCTCAAGAAGGATTTCAGCCCTGGATGCTCTTCTCACTCCCAAGGGATGGGAGTTACATGCAGAGTGTGTGTTTTGTGCTCTGTTCATGCTGAGCAAGTGGCTGATGGTGACCACACTCTGGGAGAGAAGGGAAGGTCTGACCCAGAATGCAGGGCAGTGGTTCATCCCAGCTCAGTGATGCTCCAGGATACACACACAGGGTGTGCAGGAGACCCCAATCCTTCTCCTTGTGCATGATTCCTGTCTTCTTCCTTCACAACATCCTTCCAGGAGGAGGAGGAGGAGGAGGAGGAGGAGGAGGAGGAGGAGGAGGAGGAGGAGGAGGAGGAGGGAGGAGGAGGAGGGAGGAGGAGGAGGAGGAGGAGGAGGGAGGAGGAGGGAGGGAGGAGGAGGAGGGAGGAGGGAGGAGGAGGAGGAGGAGGGAGGAGGAGGAGGAGGAGGAGGAGGAGGAGGGAGGAGGAGGAGGAGGAGGAGGAGGAGGGAGAGGGTTAGAGGGTTCTGCTCAGCTCACAGTCAAAAGAGGGATGCAGGGAAATGTCCAGGCAGTTATAGGATGAACTTTGGTTTCTATTCACTTCGTCTTTCTTGAGAAAGTGTCTCTAAGACTATGAAAATAAATAGTCCTGCTGTGTCTCAATTGTCTTTTTTTCCAACAGAGTCTATGATGCAACTCCTGGCTCACTGGTGTGAGGCCAGACACAGAGCAGCTAATGCTGACTTCCTGCTCACCTGAATTCCCACCCTAAAAGTGACTGCACCAATTTAAGTAAATTAATTTAGAAACAGGTTCTTTCAGCTCACAAAGTTCCTGTAGGTCCCTGGGGAGCAATGGCAAAGGGGAGCCTTGTTCTTTCCTGCTCATTGTTTCATGGCTGGCCTGTCAAAGTAGGAACAAAGGCTACATTTAGCAGGAGCTGTGACAGCAACTGATGCCATTTGGACCTCATTCTGCTTGTCCCAGGGATTTACAGGGGCTGTCACAAACTGCCCTCCCTTCATGGCCAGCAGATTTCCCTTTCAACTGAATCAAAATGATTCTGTCAAGATAAGGAGAGTAACAATGGCATTACCTATCTGGATGGCTGAAAGCTTATTATTAATCCCACTAATTCTGTGTTTCACTGTCAAGCTGCTGAGTCAGCCACTGGTCTGTATTTGTGTATATTTAATGCTTTTAGGGATAAAGACAAGATCCTCGAGTTTTGCAGAACACGATTCCATTCTTTTACTTTAAAATAAGCATGGCATACGTCCTAAATACAGAAATACCCAGTTGGGTTATAACAAAACTGTTGGAACTCTTAAATCTAATTTCTGAATTTTTTGCTAGTTACTTTGTTACTACCCAACTATGTGTGGCAGATGCTGGTATCATGTTAGGTTTGTGTAATGAATAGTGAAATATATTGCTTACGTGTGTAGCCACAATATGTTAGCAGAATGTGAGTTTTTATTTCAGTTCGATGTGAGGAAGAACTTGAGTATTATCGAGTGCTACTTCCTTGGCTAGCCAAGACTCTTTGCTTCAAGGGTCATAACCATATTACCACAGCCATGTGGAGTTAGTACAGCTACCTGGAGGGGGAAATAGATTTATTCTGAGCCCCTACAGCGAGAAAAATATTTATTATTTCGATGCTGAGTCTCAGCTGTGGAGGTTTTTAGGCCGGAAATGGATGCACAGGAATGCAGGGCTAGAGAAGGCATGCAGCCCCTCAGCTTGCTCCAGAGGGTGAAGCATCAGACTGATCCTGAGTCCGGCTGATCCTGGATCCGGGCTCGGCGTGCTCCCTCCTGGCCGCTCCGGGAAGCGCAGCCGGGACCGAGACGGAGGCAGCGCAGTGTCCGGCCCCGGGCACACGGCCTGGCTTCGGTACCGGCACAGCCGGGGGTACCAGGGACGGAGGCAGCGCAGTGTCCGGCCCCGGGCACACGGCCTGGCTTCGGTACCGGGACAGCCGGGGGTACCAGGGGCGCACTGGGCTGGGCTGGGCTCGGGGAGATGGCGAGGCACAGCCAACCGGGTTCATACAGATGATGCACAAAGCATAGAGCGGTGTTTGGTCGGTGGGAAAGGTGGGGAGAACAGCTGTAGCCTTCCTTCAGGAAGGGATCGCAGCTGAAGCACTTGGTGAGGACAAAACCCAGGGGTGCCAGGCGAGCCGAGCAGCAGCACGAGGTGAAGATGTTTCCCAAGGATGCCGGGGGAGCTGGGCGGGAACGTAGGGCCAGTGCTTCACCAGTGATGCATTAGAAACCACATGGCTGCCTTGAGACAGCTCCTGTGAAAGAAACAGTGCCACACTGAGGCATGAAAAGTCACTTTGCACAACCGCATGGCTCTGAGTTTAACAAATTGGACAACACTCTCAGATACATCACAGGATTTTTGGGGATGTCCTGTGGAGGGTCAGGAGCTGGACTAATTCTTGTGGGTCCCTTCCAGATCAGGATATTCTATGATTCCAAGGGAACTTTCTAGCAGCCCAAGAATGGCCTTTGATTTCTCGCAGCAAAATGATGCTTGAAAGGGCAGCTGCAGGCATGTGAGGCCCTGCTGGGAGCTGGGCAGCCGTGGCCATGTTCCCAGCTGCCCTTGGCTGCCTATGGGCAATGTGTGCAGCAGGCTGGAAAACCACAGCAGCAGAGCGGTGCCACAGGGTGTACCCTGCAAGAAAACTGAACACAAACACTATCTCTGCCCAGGGTGAGTCATTTCATTTTTGACTTCCCAAAATCATTACAGGGACAGCAAGTTAGGGCACAACACCAGGGTTGGATCCACAGTTAATTAAAAATAACTTCATCTCTTGGGACCTGAAACTTTGCTAATTAGGGTCTTTTTCCTGAAAGGGAAGGATTTACATTTAGGGGTTTACAATCTGTATAAGCTGAGGATTTTTGTCTGTAGGGCCAAAATTTACCTTGTGATAAATTTCCTCTGTCACACCCATACATTCAATACAAGCCAGATTGAGCAGAGTGGAAATGAAAATTTATTTTATGATCTTTTAATGTGCTTGAATTGAAATGAGAAAATACAATTTAATTTTCATCTCAATTTCCATCTAGCTCTACAGCAAGTAAAAAAGCCAAGGGACATTTTTATGTTAAAGCAAATATTGTTACTAGCCTCTTGCTTGCATTACATATTTTCCAAACATATTATTTTTCAGTATTAACCATGGAGCTTTAAATCTTCTTTAACCAGAATTACTCAGTTTGGTAATTGCTAAATAGAGCTGAAGACATACATAACAATGAGCAGACTAGAACATAAAACCACACAATTATATTATTGCAATTATATCAGGAGCTATGAAATCTGCTCAAATGTCAGAAATTACTAAATGTATATACTCTTTACAGATATGAAATTTCATTTATTGCAATGGCAGTTTAAATCCATTGCCTATATACTTCTTTTTTTTTTTTCTTTTCTTCTTGATGATTTTCTTCCAAGGGAAGACCACAGCCCATACTGATTTAAGCTGTTTGAGTTACTTAAATATGCTTAGAAAATGTGGAGCTGAAGACTTCCACGCACACTATTTACTGTAGAATGAGTGATTGTGGGAGAAATCTCTGCCTCTGCACTTCCCCAGATTGTGCCAGAAATGAACAGTCTTGTGTATCCTATCACAGGCAGAGCAAGAAAAAGCATATGCTCTGGAATAATGCCAGTGAATGAATGATGTGACTTTACCTATGGAGTTATATAATGGGTACATACAGAAGATGTATTTTCCCTTCCAGTAGCTGTAGTGAAAGGAGTTCACTGCCTTGTTTAATACCTCTACATTAATGCTCATGCTCAGGTATTCACTGTTTACTTATGCTGAGTGTACAGTGCACACACTGTGCCTCTTCTTCTGCCTGAAAAGGAATAAAGATCTACTGTTCAAGTCAGACAAATATTTTTAAAATCAAGCCATGTGCCAGAAAGGATTTCAGGAACTCCAGAAGTTAACAATTCTACCACTGCGTTTTTCTGTGCAGATGTTGCTGCTTAGAGGAAGGATAAGGCCTCATGCTGCCAGGGTTGCCCTGATTGGGCACTGAAATAGAAATTCAGAAAAGATGCTTTGCAGGAGCAGCTCCAGATCAGGCAGGAGAGGAAGCAGCTCTGAAGAGAAGACTGACCCTGTCCCCTTCTGGCCTGGGTGGCTGTGCATGAACCATGAATGATTCAAAACACAAATGAAGGGATATTATGTGAGAATGATGAGAAGCTAAAGGACTAAATCTTCTGCAGTTGGAGGCAAGATATATTTGCTTTCTTTGGCTGGCTGCTGGCAGGACTGGAGGTAATGAGTCTGTCCGAATGGAACTTACACCTCTGATCAAGTTTAGGAAGATGTTGTCATCCTCCCTAGGTTCTCAATTTTAAGATCTGAGATTTCAGAATCTCAGCACAAGCTAATGAGCCCTCTGCACAAGGGCTCTTTTGTCATCTAGGTTTCCCTTCCGACGTCTCTGTGAATTATGTCATGTGCAAAGATGGGATGTGAAAAGCCAGCATAGGCTGATGCTGAATGAGTCAGGAGATGGAGCTGAGAGTGCTGGGGCCAGTCAGCAGTGAAACCACAGAACTTGCAAGCAGCATTTGCCCAGGATGCTCTCTTTAGTACAAAAAACCCAGACACAGTGACCCTTTCCTCATGTGAGGAATCTTTCTTGGATAAATATACCTCAGTTCCATATGGGAAACCCACACACATAGCAGGAGCTATGCCCAGTGGATGATTGCCACCTAAAGCGCAGTGACTGCAAATTACCACCTCTCCAGAGAGAAATATTTCATCTTGATCTGACTTCAGAGTGATTCAGTATGGGGTTTTTTTAAGGTCTGTTTTTTTCATCCACTAATTAGTAGCCTAAATAATATAAAGGTTAAGATTTTTGTGGTTTTTTTCATAGGTTTGTAATGTCTTTTACCCATATTTCTTAACTATGTCTTTCTCTAAACCTAAAAGAAATAATGTGACTGGCTGGCCTTTCCTATTTCTGGATTTGATTTATGCTGGAGTTTGCAAAGGAATGACTTACAGAGCCTTTCTACTGGCCACTTAGCCTTGTACAGAATCTGTATTGAAATCCAGGGCATGCACAGAAAGGTCTGCCCAGTGCAGTGTGGGATGACCCACTTCTCTTCCACATTGCCTCTTGGACTTTATTATGCAAAAAATGTGCTTCTCCACAAACCCCTGTGTTAAATGTGTCACAAGCTTAAATCCCTTGCAGATTGCTTTCTGAGCTTCAGGCATGGTGATCTGTATTACTTCAAAATCTGATTTTCTTACCCAGCCGTGAAAATCACTGCTCTGTGGAGAACACAGGGGTGGGGTGGGCAGTGCTCAGAGGTGCCTGCTTGCCAGCTACCCAGGTGCATTCCCCTTCACTTACACCCCAGCTGTGGTGACACAGGGAGATGGGAATGTGTCTTTCTGCAGAAATCAGCATCTTCCTCAGGCTCCAACCACTTAGATTATTTCCTTCTTAGTTCAAACAGGGAACACAGGGTGATTCATCATTCCTGCTAGCCAAGTTTACAAAAGAGTTTATTCATTTGCTGAGGCGGAGGCCAAGTTTTGATTAAAAACCATGAAATGTGGATATGGTTAAAAAATGTTTCAGCCTGGACAGTGCCTCCTTTGCATGCAAATGATGAAGGTCACAGTCCTCAGATCTGTCCACCCCAAATGCCCCCTGACAGATTTCAAAGGACAATATCAGAAGATAATTTATAAAAGTTGCTTCGTGTCCTGCAAGCCCCTTGGATGCTTAGCAAGGACTGCAGTCTGCATCACTACATCCCCCGATTCTTTTGGGCATCCCAAATTATCCCATGGATAATTTGGAAAATCTAATTAAAACATAGGCAACGTAATTTTAAATAAGAAGGGGAGAATGTGTGTCTTTTTTCCCTCCCTGCAGTCAGACCCCTCAAATTCTGTCTGGGTACACTTGTAAAGTTTTAAATAAGCCAGTCAGGCAATTACCAGTTTTTTCTGTGTTTGCAGAAGTTTAAATGGCCTTGTGAATGTGCAGCTGGGCACGTCTCAGAGCACTGCCAGATCAGCCTCCACCATACCGCAATTATGTTGAATAGGAACATGAGCTGTCAGATTCCTCCCTGGGACGATCCTGGTGAATCCAGCTTTAGTCTGCCAAGCCTGGCACAGAGACAGCTGGAGGTACTGCTCTGTATGACAGACCTTTTCCATCTGAATGCCATGTGTTTATCTCACCTTAGGCCTTGTCTAGATTATCTGCAGAGAATTTAGAGGATAAACCCCATCCTTTCACTTATCTCTGTTGCATTGCAATGTCTTCAAGGGGTGCAGCCTTGAGTAACACTGAATTATTCATGACTGCCTGCAGCCTCCTAGTCTGCTCAGCTCATCTGCACCAGAGCTGGGGTGGCTCACGGCCCCACAGGACTGAGTTCCCAAAACAGGCTATCAGCATAAAGCCTTTTGCCCATTCCAGGAGAATCCTGGCACAAGTCAGACTGCCCAGGAAACCGTCAGAGCAGTAGTTTGTTTGCAGCCGGGGTCTCTGAGTTTTGTCAGAGGACAAAGCATGGTATTGTTGATACCTCAGTGTTCCACACACTGGGTTTGTTCAGCCTGTGCAGGGCAGCCCCATGCAGGGACACCTGAGCTGGCCTGAGCTGGCCTGAGCTGGCTGCTGGATAAAGTTACCTGCAATCAAGACAGCAAATGCCCAAGTGGGGAGCAGTGGGAGCATGTAGAGCAGTGGGCTGTGTGGGCTGTGGAAGTGCAAGTAGCCTGATGTGGTTTTTTTGTTGCTGCTGTGTGTGTCTGGCCACATTGTCTTTTTCCAGTGCTTGCATCTTAGTCCCACCTTCTCCTTGTGATGGAGACATTTCTCTAATGCTCAAAGGCTTTGATTGAGGACGGCTTCCTGACAAATGCTCAGGAATTTTGCTGTTTGGAAATGCTCTGTGATTTTGCTGTCAGCTGGGTACCAGACAGTGCCAAGCCCACAGGTACATCTGGCACGGGATGCATGTCTCAGTCCATATACCCTTCTCTCACCTCGGAAACCCCCTGGCTTCTGCCTGTCATCAACAATATAGTTTGTATTTCCTTTGGTACTCCAAATCCTCCTCTTGTGAGATCCACCTGTGTACAGGCTAAAGGAAGACTAATAATTAGATAATACTTCAGCAGATGGCACCTCCACAGCATGGCACAATCTTTTATCTTTGGCTGATATAAAGACATTGCTCAAATTTTTGGCTAGATCTTTGAACAGCAGACAGAGGATGTTGGCATGGCTTGACTTTTGGCTTCCATCCTTGCTTTTCGAGGATCTGGTGTGATTATTTTTTCATTCATGAAAAGAAAAGGAAGCGCAACAGACACAGCTAATTTTAGAATTTGTTCCTGTACAAGGCTTTTTTACACATGTAAGTTTTAGCTTCAGTTTCAGGGAGAAACCTGAGCTATGCTGAGGTCAGAAAGAGTTATTATCAAGGCATATTCCTGCCTCCTCCATTCTAATTCACTGCATTGTTTTATGGGAAATCCTGTACAGCATGACATAAGTACTCTTCAGCTAATTTTAATATATCCTCTGCCTAGGTCTTGAACAAACCCTTGTAATATGAGAGACAAGGGGCCATCCAAAAATATGTGTGTGCACTTTCAGCAGACAAGCTCTCTGCAAAGAGATTTTTACTCTACTATTAAGGAATGTAAGGGCTTCAAACACCCAAAGGATGCTTGATTCTTCTGGTTTTAAAGCAGATTTCCATGTCATAGCTCTCCACATTCAGTTGCTCCTCTCACATATTCTCAGTCCGCTCTGTGCCTGCAGTTGTGCGGGTTATTTTTTTTCCCCTTTTAAAATACATTAATACTGCTACTGTTGCCAATGGGCTCAGCATTGTCCAGCAGCAACATCGGCTTCAATTTGGCATGGGGGAAGCTTTCAGCAGCTTCTCACAGATGCTGCACCTGTAGCCCCCCACTACCAAAATGTTGCCACACAAATCCAACACACTTCTACAAACACATTTTTAATCCTTTCTACTAAAAGAGAAGAAAAGAAATCTATTTCTCCCTAATGCAGGAGCAAGAAGTCTATCATAAAAATAGGTTAAAAAAGAAGCATAAGAACAGAATAAGGAATTCAGGTCTGACTCATGTCATTGGGTCTGAAGACTAATGGTGTTTTTACAGTCTCTAAAATGTGCTAATATCTTTAATGCCATCACAGACTCACAGCTTGCTTCTCTCATCGATAATGATGCAATCATTTCTAAATTCACCTGAATAAATGTTAATGTACAAAGTGTATGTGCAACATATGGAACTGTTATTATGTTCTGGTGACAGGACAGCTGGACCCTTTTCTAATGGCTTATGATATTAGCAGTTGTTGAAAGTGTCAGTGAAATTGCCCCCTTATGTTAGATATTTATTTCCCTATTTTCTGTTTTTCTTATGGACTGTGCTTTGGTGAGTCATCTCCCAAAACCTTGTTTTTTTCAGTTATAGTTCACTAGGTCTCTCTTTAGAAAATGGTCTTGTGATGGAGTGAAATTGGAAAGCAAAAGGTAGCTTGTTCATGGTGTCTTGCATGGTCTAATTAGGTTCCTGGTTCTATTTAATATGGGAAAGATGTTATTTTGGTAGAGGTGACTGTTAGCATGATTGGCAACGATGATGGTCACTCAGAATTGGTGTGAATACTGGTTTCTGGAGAGGAAACACAGTAAATTAGACGTTATGGTGAGCTGGGGAAGGATTTTTCTCTTGGTTTCAGCTCTGCCTGTGCCTGGTGTCGGGTCCGTCCTCGCCCGGAGCTGTGCCGTGGTCCCGGGAGACCCAGTGGGGCTCCGGCTGCTCCTGCCCTCGGCGGAGCCCAGGGCAGCGAGAACCCATCACCCTCTTCATACAGCCCTGCCATGTCCCACTGGGATTGTTTTCCTTAATTTCCATCATTTTCCTTCTGCCACGAGCGCGCCACTTGCCCAGGGCTCACCCGGAGCTGCTAAGAGCGGGCTCGGCGGTACTGTGAGTACAGTACAGTACGGCGGTACAGAGCCGGGCGGGCTGTTCCAGGGATGGAGCAGGGATTACAGGGGTGTTTGAGTTCCCTCCGCGTCCGCTTTCCAGCGGGAAACAGCGGCTGCGAGAGCTCAGCGCGGCCCGGGCAGTGCGGGCAGCGAGGCGTGTGCGCCGCTACTCGCGACATTACGGCGATGGGGGGCGGGGCTTCGAGCTTCAAGGGGCGGGACCGGCGGGAGGCGGGGCTGGAAGGGCCGGGGCGCTTCTAGAACGGGCGGCGGGAGCGGCGGCCGCAGGGTGAGCGGGGCTGGGGCGAGCGGGGCAGGCTGAGGGCACAGTCGGAGCCTGTGCTGCGGGCAGCAGCAGCCCCCGGGGCTCGCGGGAGTCCTGCTGCCGGGGAGCCGTGAATGCTGCCCGGCGGCGCGGTTCATTCTTAGTCCGGGGTCCTGGCTCCGCTGCTGAGGGCGGCGGGTCCCGGGGGCTGCCCCGGCCCAGCGCCCCGCTGCGGGGCGGCGAGCAGCAGCCCCCTCGGTGCTGCCCGGGGCCGGGCTCTGGGGACAAGGTCTTTGCACAGGGGGAGGTGGCATCACAAAACATCAGCGGGTCTTTGTGAGCGTGTTAGAAGTGTCATCGCAAAAATCGTGGGAGAGCTTGTTCCCCTTCTCCGCGCTGTTTGGGTTTGATAGGACTGGCATTCCCGGTTAAATGACTGCCAGCTGACTCTGCCAGCTGCATTAGCTGGCTGTGCATGTTCCCTGCCTGCTACCGGCTCAGCATAGAGCAAGCGATGGCTTAAACTTTATAGAGGTGTTCAAACCCCACTTGTTCTGCTCACGTCTCATTTTATTTTACTTTGAGCTTTGTTTTCCAAAAAAAGTGCGTCTCCCTGCACCGTTGTGCAGCTGAGCTGGGGACAAGCCAGGAGAGCACAGGGAGCTCCGTGTGACCTGAACTGTGCAGCGACTGAAGCCTCGGTGTAAAATGCTGTGCAAAGCCTTTTACAAAGGCTGCTCTGGAGAGCAGCTGGTATGGAAATTGAAGGCACTACCTGAGTATTACCGCAGCTCAGCTGGGGCACAGCAGCTTGGCATGCCATAAAATGGCAAACAAACTTTGACTAGACAGGAGTAATTTTATTTCAGGAAGCAAAGAAGTTGCTTGTTACCTGGAAGCAAGGAGGAGAGAGGATATGTAAATAAAGACTATTTTTGGGACTATCTGGCTTTGTGATGTTTGGTGTTTCTAGACAGTAATCATCCTGCTTCCTCAGTATTAGTGTTCCCCAGAAGACAATTTTGTAGCAAAACCTCTCGCTCTTTAATTTTATAGGTGCTCTGTGAGAGTGGAGTGGAGCTGAAAGGCTGCTGTGGCCCATCTTTACCGGGGTAATACTTCATCTTTCTGGCATTAAGGACTTGGAAATAATCCCACAGGTATGTTGTGAATGGACATAGCAATCAATAGCTGCCACTCACATTTCACAAACAGAACATTATTCTGCAGTGGTAAATTGGCTGTGGCACAAACAGACAAGAATGTGGCTTCTTGCTAATGCCATGATTTCTTGGGCTTCAATTTTTTAATGTGATTTTTTTAAAATGTGAGTAATCTAAATCTTCCTAATACTTTAGGAAGCTGTGCAGGAATTACATACTTGAAAGAGAGTAACAGCAGAGGGAGCAGGGTTTACCAGTTAGTGTAAGAAATGTTTCACTGGAGGTTTAAGTGAGGAATCCAATCTGTTTATAATTTCCATGCTGTGTGCATTGGCAAACTTCCAAAGAAGCAAGCTGCAAACATAGATATTTTTCCTATGACTAGTTCTGATTTTCGTGCATGGTTTTCTATATGTCAGAGATGAGAACAGGGAACATGGAAGGGGCCATGTTCTAGGGTGATATTAGCATACTTCTGGAAAAGCTGGCAGTCCATACTCCTGGAAAGTGTCAGGAGCACTCTGCTGGGTTAAGACTGGCTGGATGGCTGGGCCCAGAGTGTGGTGGGGAACAGTGGCAGCCAGTGGTGTCCCTTAGGGGTCTGTGCTGTTCTTGTCAATATTTTTATTGACAACATGGATGAGAGTATTGAGTCTTTCATTACTAAATTTGCAGACAGCCCTAAGTTGGGGGCATGTTTCAATCTGTTGGGAGGTGGGAGAGCTCTGCAGAGAGAACTTGAAGAGTTGGATGAATGGGCAGAGTCCAATAGGATGAAGTTTAATAAATCCAAGTGCTGAGTCCTGTGTTTTGGCCACAATTATCCCCTGCAGCGTTATAGGCTGGGGACGGTGTGGAAAGGGACCTGGGGGTTCTGGTGAACAGCCAACTGAACATGAGCCAGCAGTGTGCCCTGGTGGCCAAGAAGGCCAATGGCACCTGGCCTGGATCAGGAATGGTGTGGCCAGCAGGAGCAGGGAGGTCATTCTGCCCCTATACTTGGCACTGGTGAGGCCACACCTTGAGTGCTGTGTCCAGTTCTGTCCCCTCAGTTTAGGGAGGACGTAGAGACACTTGAGCACCTCCAGAGGAGGGAACGAGGCTGGTGAGGGGCTTGGAACACAAACCCTGTGAAGAACGGCTGAGGGAGCTGAGGCTGTTTAGCCTGAGGAAAAGGAGTCTCAGAGGTGAACTTATCACTCTCTACATCTTCCTGGAAGGTGGCTGTGCTCAGGTGGGGTTGGTCTCTTTCTCCAGGCAGCAATTGGCAGAACAGACACAGTCTCAAGCTGCGCCAAGGGAAATACAGGTTGGATGTTAGGAAAAAGTTTTCTACGGAAAGAGTGATCAAGTAGTGGAATGGTCTGCCTGGGGAGGTGGTGAAGTCACCATCCCTGGATGTGTTTAAAAAAAGACTGGATGTGGCACTCGGTGCCATTGTGTAACTGAGGTATTAGGGCGTGGTTGGACTCTGTCTTGAAGGTCTCTTCCAACCCAGTGATTCTGTGAATAAAATCAACTCCCAACATAATGATAACCTCTGATTTTAATTAAATTTAATTGAAAGAAACAGTTTATTCACAGGCCTTTTAATATGAAAAGAACCCCTCATTTCTGAACAAGGAGGTACTTTTAATGCTTTATATGAGCAAATGGTAAGTTATGTCAAGTTATGTTAAGTATGATGGTTTACTAAAGTTATTGCCTTTGCACAGTAAAATGCAGTCTAAATATTAATGCTGAAAAAAAAGCTGAAGTGGAAAAAGCCCAGAGTCTTTTTGTCTTAGCCAACACTGTGGGATTAGACTCCAGGCTGCTTTATCAAGGGAGAGCTTGCTGAGAAAGATTCAAGTGGATTTGCTGTGCCTTAGACTTGCATCAGTTTTGTTCTCTACTGGAACGTGGAAGAAACATTTTTGTTACAGCTTTAAAAAATTACTGGGAGCTAATCAAGATGATTATGGTTTCTAAGATGGTTATAATTTATTTTATGTTAAAAGAAATGCCAGCAGTTTTGCGTGATTGTGCTGTGTCCTTGTTAATGCTTGCAAATAAACAGCTTTTCCTCATTTTGTTTTGGCTTGCCTTGAGAAACACAAGGCAATCATTGGGGTTTTTGGCAGGTAATTATAATTGCTTTTAGATGCATATTAAAATGCTTTGTAAAGAAAGATGGTGATGTTGGCATAAGCTGCTTCAAGCAGTAAAACCAGTGTGCTCTGGAGGAAGGGGCTGGGTTGAACACTTGTTTCAAAGTTGTCAGTGAATGGTGTAGGTTTCCTTAGTATTTAATAATTTTTAAAAAGTTTTATAGCTGCTATCATGTGTTGAGCTAATCTGCAAGACTTGAAATACTGCTACTAGTGGATGGTTTTATGGCTGCTTTTCTTGGTTGGTATTGAGAGAGGCTCCTCTTCCTTCAACATCTTGAAAATCTGTTTATAATTAAGCCTGTCTTTTGGCTCTTAATAAGTAAGCAGCCTTGCAGGTTTTTTGTTTATACCATTTTCCACTTAGATATCATTAACCTTATCTACAGCCATCAGTACTTATTGGTGCTTAATGCCTACTTTTAAAGCTCTGTTGTTTGTGGAGGGCTCTGCAAGCAAGAAGATGGGGTGGAAAACAGTGGCACTTGGAGGAGCCCCAAACAGATCTGTCTCACCCAATAGTCCAGCCTCAAATTGCTGATTGAGGATTGGCCAAATTTCAGAGCCTCAACTGTGTGTGCACCAAGAACTCATCAGTGGCCTGAGGTGATCTTGAATTAATGGTTTGCTTGTTGGATTTCACCATGATATTTAAATATAGATATATATGGAAGCAGCTTTTCAGAGTGATTTCGCAGGTGTCTTTAACAGCACAGGCAAGCACAGAAGAGGAGACAGGCTGTAACCCTTACTTGTGTTGTCACCTTCTATGTTGTATTCCAGTAGCTCAGAAAAATGGTATCTTGATCAGATGTTGACAGTATCTGGTTATGATACTTTATCTCACAAGCTTTATTCCTCTGCAGCAATTTCTGGGTTTGTAAGCATGGGTCCAAAACAGAAAGCAGTACTCCGCCTTAATTCCTTAGAAGAAAACATTGCTGTGTGCTCTGAAAAATTTTTCCCCTACCTAGTCTTTGGAAAAACAGGTGACTTTGCTTGGAGCAGTTTGGAGCAGTTACATCCCCAGTTCCCCACCTTCCTTGGAGAAGCCCCGTAGCCAAGGGAGTGCTGTCACCTTTCAGTGTGGAGTTAGAACACTTATTTGGGTTTTTTTCCTGGAGTTCATGTGATCAAAAAGAGGGTTCACATATGAGTGCAAGTAACACCACAATAAAGGGTGTGACTTGTATTCTTTGTTGTATGGCCTGGCCTTATGTTGATTCCACTTAATTGTCCTGCATGAGAAGTCTGTGCAAATTTCTGGATGAGGGACTTGTTTTTTTTTATCCCTGTTTTTAGTTAGGCTGTCAGATAGGTGGAGTACTCTTTTACTATGGTGAATAAAGAAGACTGTAGCATATCAGTTTCATCAGAAGTTGAGTCCTAAAGGCACTGGATGAGTAATAGGTATTTGTTTCCTCTTCTGACCTGAAAAAAGTCCTCCCTTTTGTCTGGGAGCTGGCCTATGTTCCCTGTGACTGGATATGAAAATCAGAGTGAATGAGGAGCTGAAAACCATGGCAGATGTGCAAGCAACTTTCCTTTAATGGGTCAGGTCTCTATTTTTATAACTTGTTGATTATGAGGTTTTTAGAAAGCTTATCTAATAAAGAATTCAGTCTTACCCATGGAGAAAAATTCCATCCTTGTGTATTTTGTCTAGAACCATTTTTCCTTCTGCCCGTGTTCTCTGACAGCGCTCTTTCCCTAGGGAAAAATAGGGAGTAATGATTCACTGAAGTCTTATACTGTAAAGAAGTTAAAAAAAAAAAACCCAAAAAAAAAACCAAACAAAAAACCCCAAACAGAACGAGAAGTCCCCAACAAAACCCACAAAAGAAAAAGCTAGAAATATAGGCAGTATTTGTCCTACAGAGGCTCTTTGTCAGGAGTTTATTTGAATAAAACACACTGGCTTTACAAACATTTGTCTCCATTATTGAAGCAGGAGCTGCTCATGCCCCTTCTGGCCCTCTTTGTTAGCAGATTGTTCAGCTGGAGTGGGGTGGGCACACGTACATGTGGTTGTGCACACATACTCCTGCCAGCCAAGACTGTGGATATTCAGCCTCCTGTAATTCATTATTTGTGCTGGTTTTCCCAGTAACAGCTGTGAAAATAATGTGTACAGACAGTCTGCAAACCCTGCAGTCAGGTGTTCTGCTTGTTTGAGCAAGAGCTGCTTTTCTCTTTTTACTGAGGTCTCTGTTTACTAAGTCAGGTAAGACTGAGTAGGATGGTAAACCTGTTAAAAATCTGCTATAAAGACAAGCTGGTAGTTGTAGTAAGTGTCCTTCTTGGCAGATATCCTCAGCCGTGAGAGAACATGGTAAGGAGGTGCAGGAGAATGTAGAGTTGTGTTGTTTTAACTGGAATATTCACTTGTAATTGTTCTCCCAGGCTTTATGTTGTGCATCCAAAAAACCACTCCATTAAATGACGGCAGACTATTCAGACGGACAGATGAGGCTTAATATGTACAAATTAATGTGTTTGCCATGTGTGCTTGACTTGTTGGGCTTTCTGCTACATCACTTACTGTGGCTTGTATTATTGGCAGACCTCTGCTTGGTACTATTCACTCAGCTTTATTCATTTCTCAGTCCAACACTCAGATCACTCATGTACTAGTTCTTAACTAACTAAAACGAGCAGTTTGGGAATATGTGGTTTACAGGAGGGTGAGAAACAGAAGAGGGAAAGTAGAAGACTTATGATACTGTGAGACATTTTCCTGCTTACTCATCCTTGCAAGCTGTTGTGGTAAATGATTCTGAATCCTTGTGTAGTCTTGTAAAGCAATCAAAAGAATTATTTAAAAATAATCATCCTGCCATGTGATAATACACAACAGAGGACAGAGCTGGTTCAAATGTTTTTAGTGGTGGTGGTGTCACTGAGTGTGTGCTTGATGGTTGTGTCTGTGGCTCTGGTGAACCCAGCTGAGGGTAAGAGCTTCAGTTGTGCTGTGGGCTTCAAAATCCAAGAAAGAAAGGGCAATATCCACTTTTTATCCTTTGTCTTGTGGATATTTTATCTTTTGGAGGCAGATGTGTGGAGCCCAAGGGAGTAAGTTAGAGTTATTGCAGAATTATCTTGATTCCTTTGTATTTGCTGCATTGCTTGAAATTTCAGGGCACTCCATGTATTTTCCTTTACTTTCCCTCCTCCACTCCCCTTTCTCAGACTGATTCCATTTTGCCCCCAATAGATGCATTTTTACTGTATTTGGAGTTACTGGATCGTACAGTGTTTGGTGGTAATTTTGAGCCACCAATTTGCCCAGTTACATTGAGTAGGAAAAATAATTGCTTCATGCATTGAGGTGGAGAGTTGTCACCTCCCTTTTGACACTGTGCAAGGATGTGCCAGGAGCTCCACGTTTGAGCAGTGGTGCTCCTACATGAGACTGGCATTGGTGGCTGTTCCTGCTTGGTGGACAGGCAGCTCTGGAGTGAGCTATGGACTCATCCAAGTGTAGTGCTCCTCACAAACCTCCTGGAGAAGGTGTTCTGCTCATTAGATCTCTCAGGAGGATCTTCTGTATGCTCCTTGCTTCACTTGGTCCCATCTGTTCAGCCTGGCTTACCTCCCATCCCCTCAGGCTGTGCTTTTGGAAGTGGAACAATCTGCTTTCAACATAGCTCTCTGGGGCTGGGTTTCTAAACTGGCACAGCTTTTGAAATACAGAAGTTATAAGGGCTGTGCCCAGAGGCCAGTATTCAGAGAAAATGCATCTTGAATAAGCAGAGCTTGAAATTTCACATTTAACTTTTCTAACCATTGCTGCCACTTCCACACTACAAAATGTTCTATTTCTCTATTTGGCTTTCTCAGTATTTGTTTCAGTTTTTAAATAAATGAGATTTATAGAATGCTATAAACCCATTTATTTTAGACTTTTATTGTTATTATTGGAATATAATGCAATTCTTTGGGTTTCATATTTTCCAGCTCTTGTTATGTTTGACATGGAAGGTGCTGAACTGCTCTTGCAGAAGAGTTTGTTCTCACTGTCTCAGTGGACAATATATTGTTTTCCTTACTTTTCTCATGTGGGCTTTCCAGTGTCTTCCATGTAAATCCCAAAGAATATGCAAGATAGCATTTGAGATTGTCAAGTAACAGTCCCTATGGTTGAAGAAGAGTTTTTTCAAGCTTTACTAATTAAGATTCAGAGAGTCTAAATAATTTTCATGAGGGTAAAATGACTGAAGATAAAGATTAATGCTGTTGCTTGTTTCTCACAAATAATTATTTCTATTCCTCCTTTTCATTTTAATTTTTTACAGGTTTGAAGTCTCTGGAAGATGAAACCCTGGCTGCAGTTGATGTTCTTCCTTTGTGTTTTCCTGATCTGGCAAACAGAAGCAGAGTTCTTTACCTCCATAGGTGTGGAAGAAACCAGTGCATAATGATGTGATGTGATTATTGTGATTGCTAGAGCTGTTAAAGTTATCTGAAGCATAAGGCTTTCTTCATGTGGCCCTGCCCAACACTGTCTCTATTAGGAAAAGCTGCTCTTCTGCAGCATCAGGGCAATTTGTTTGCAGTTGGTTGACTTAGAACACTGACCAACATGATTTAAATTTCTCTGGGGCCTCTGTCATTAAAATAAGATGGGGCTTGTGTTCTGTTAGGGTTTGTGCACCTGTTGTCATCTTGAACAGAACAAACCACCTTATACTAAAAAGCTTAGTCCCAAATTTGAGTTATGAAAATAATGTAAGTGGTAAATATGTAAAGTTTTTTTCCACAGCACCTGAAATTTCCTGTCTTCTCAAAATGTTGGAGTTAGGTGTCAGATGGAAAAATCAGTAACTCCTCTACATTGTGTGTTTTGCTAGGCCTGAATGAGTCCTAAAGAATTTGCATTGTAATAAATCTGTAAAATAATTGGATTTTTATGACAATTTAGTTCCTGTGTTCTAATAGAATACAACTGTGTATGAGTATGGTAGAGCTTCAAATAAGCACAAACTGAGTTTTCTACTGTTAATTGGTCTAATGTTTTCCTGTGAGCAGTTTGAGGACTTCCCCTCCATAAGGGCATTAGAGGCTGATTAACTACCACTGGCTGTTCTCCAGAATGCCCTTTGATCAGTGGAGCTGTTTCTGAATGGCAAAGCTCAGAGCTCCTGGTGGGTTGTTCTGCACCACTGTGTGGAACTGCTCAGCCAGAGTCCTACTGCCAACCTCCTCACGTGCCCTGTGGCTGACTGAACAATATTTAACTTCAAGTGTATTATTTGCTTCTGATTTTTCTAAGTAGCATTTTATACAAAGCTTCCGTGAAGGATCACTTTCTCTTTACACTTTCTTATTTCTGAACCTTTCCTAATTCTGAAAATATCACATCCTGATGCCTTCTATCTCCTTAATCATGCCTCATTCATAATTACTTTGGAATGCTGGAGCTGTGGTTGCATTTATGAACTTCATTGTGCTCTTTCAGTTTGGGCTTTGAAAAGCCAAGTCATAGCAGTTAGAACTAATATGTTAGCAATTTGCACTAATGCTAGTCAGGAGAGTGTGTTTGAGTCTATGAACGTTAGTCTGAAATTCCTCTCAGTGTAATGTTAGGTTGTTTCCACAGTTACCCATATTGTAAAACTTTAAATTATGCCAGTGGTTATGCTAATAATTTGTTAGTGTGACCTAATCTGTATCCATGTGTAGAACAGATGCTTTGGCAACCGTTTGGATCTTTAGTTGCTTTGTCTCCATAGCTGTATGAGTGTCAAACCTTTCTTCTAATTGTCTTGCATGCACTGGTAATACTAAAATGAATTCAGAGGCAGAGGAAAGGTCAGGGTGAAGCTGCATGAACTGTTGAATCTGGGACTTTAAAAGCACCTTGAAGCATTTGCATGCCAGACCAGTGTGTCTAACAGCTTTTGTGGTTTACAGGCCTTGAAGTGCACACCCTTAATTTGTCTGTTGATTGTGATGGTTTTAATAACCCTTAAGGTTAAGCATTTAAGGTTTGTCTTCTGTGCACTTAGTAATTGTTACTTTTCTAGGTCTGATGAATATTTGCTCCTGCTCTTTTTAGGTCAAATGACAGACCTGATTTATGCAGAGAAGGACTTGGTACAGTCTTTACAGGAATATATCCGAGCAGAAGAGAAAAAGCTCTCTCAAATTAAAAGGTAGGAAAGATTTGTGTAATAAAGGGTGACAAAATGGCTCATTTGTGTTCAATCAGACCCCACCTTTGTCACCATGCTCTGATGCTAAACCTTGGTTTTTCCTCAGTAGTTACTCATAGGGAGAGGATTGGTACTAATTTGGTTTAATTTATTCCCATTAAGGGTCCCTACTTCAGATATCACTTAGAATTTAATTCTTTAGAAATGGTGTTCTGGTGGGCTCTCCTCACTTTGCTCTGTCCTTGTACCATCACAGGACTCCTGTAGAGAGGACACATTAGAATTGGATCAGGAGTCTTGTCATGAGAGCTGAATGCTTCTGTGCAGCCTGTTATTTTGTGCCATGGCATGTTTCATGCCATTACAAGAGCCAGGTGTGCCAGTGGCATTTACCAAATCTCTGGGTTCCTTGGTGTGTTGGGTTTGCCCTCAGGGACAGCTATCCTGCCTTGTTCTCTTCAGGTGCCAGCGTGGCTGCAGCACATCTCTGATGTCTGGATTGCTTGGATCACTTGGAAGGCTTTAGCTGATAACTGATATTTGTGTCACTTAGGAAGATTGTTACTTCTTGTCTAGCCAAAAGCAATATGTACTAGGGTGTGACAGGAGGATAGTCTGAATGAGGTCCAGGTTTGGAAGAGCCAAGTGCCTGTAGAAGGAGTCGTGCTTTCCAAAGATCTTCTGAACTCAAGGCTGTATGTGTCAATCTGACCTTCCTTTGAGAGTGTAGGATGAGAATAGTGCTATGGAGTAGTGAAATGGTAGGAAGTCTGGTTGCATATACACAAAATGTTCTTCTCTTGAAAAGCTACCCTTTGGAGGCAGAGCAATATCCTCTTGAAGTATTGGTAAAGAGAGTATTTGTTCAATCTGTGAATAAACTGGTATTTTTAAGGCTCATTACAACTGAGATGCATGCCTGTTGAAGTTAATTTTCCCTTCTGAAAGAGACTGTTTTAATTTTAAAAACCTCCACTTTATCCTTGTGAATTTGAGAGGTTGAAAGCCAGTTTTGACAGCAAAAGTGGCAATAATTTAATCTAGATGTGTAATGATAATGATTTAAGAAGACAGATGTGCATTCATAAATTGTTCTCAGGCTGTGGTGCACACTTGTCATTCCAGCTGGGCTGAAAAGATGGATGTGCTGACTAGCAAATCAGCCTCTGATCCAGAAGGGTATCTGGCACACCCTGTAAATGCATATAAGCTTGTGAAGCGTTTGAATACTGACTGGCTTGAATTGGAAAACCTGGTTCTTCAGGATACAACAAATGGTAAGGAGTTACAGGGGAGTGCTATTGGGAGGCAGCCTTGTGTTCTGGACAAGCTTGGCTGTGGTTTTAATATTATTGCCAAGTTTGTTTAAGAAGCAACTAAGGGCTTGTGTGTACTGATTACCCAAGTGAGTGAAACTTGCAAGTGAAACACATCTCAATCAAGACTCAGAAACTGTTTTATTTTGGGGAAAAGGGAGAGTGGGATATGCTTAAAGCTGTGGTGGTAACTGTTGAGTGTTATGTTCCCTTGTATATAAACTGCTTCATTTGCTTTCCCAGTCTGTTGCTTCTCTTGATGATCATTGTTTTTTAACCATGTTGATCAGAGAATAAGATTAAGAATGAAAATGAGTCCCATATTGAACTGGTGGAGAAATTTGTATCTGCCCCAGCATTAGAGTTGGCAGATGCTGTACTCTGTCAAAGCCAGGATAATATATGGTTGCTATCTCTAAACTTACCCTTCTAAATCAAATCAAATCCAACGCTAATTCTTGGGTTTGCATAATTTTGTCGAGTGTCTGCCTGAATTTGCTTGCATATGTTTTTTTAAATGGAGGTTTATTTTTACTGGACTCTTGGAAAGTAAGGGAGAGGTGGTTATGTTTTTCAGGCAGAACACCTCATGGTTTCCCTTTCTACTCTGCATATGCTCAAGTTTATGAAAGTTTTTTCTGGGCGAGGTCTTTATTGCCTTTTGGAGTAGTTACCCTAAATGGAAATATAGTACTGAAGTGTATTGAATACTCCTGTCACTAATTCTTTTTCTAAAGGCTTATTTTTCCAGTTTAGCTTGCTGTTTGACTGGAAGTGGTTGGGGCTGTTTTCTTCCAGTTGATGGCTTCCTCTTCTGCCCAACCAATGTGCTGTGTATCCCTGATATGTTTACCTAGTACATTTAATTTTATTTCTGAATATCACCTGGTTTTACTTGTCAGGTTTAACTCTCACTGAGTAAGGCCTATGCTAGTGAGGGGATCCTGGATCAGGGTCTCTGTCCCTGGAACTGAGACTTGAAAAGCACTTATGGCTTTAGAGGTTGGAATACAGAGTTGGAGATCATTGACCAGTAGTGCAACCTAAAATCAGTTGTCTCTATGGGTATTGCAGGAGATCTGATGAAAGTTTACATGTCGGAAAGAGACATTACAGGAAAATAAAGGTCATAGGTTCACATTGTACATCAGTAATTGTGTGGCATAAGAAAATGGAGTTTAGCTATTTATCCCTTATTTTTTATTCATGAGCCATATTTTGTGAAAAGGGACAGAAAACAACGTGTTTATAGCTTTTGAGCCTAATAAGAGCCTTTAAATCTGGATTATTTGCAACTCAATTCTCAAGACAGAGCAGATGTTTCCTCTTTGTATCAGCTCTGGAAGTAACATCTTTCCCTTTTACTGCAAAGGCTTTATTGCAAATCTTACAATCCAGCGTCAGTTTTTTCCAACTGAAGAAGATGAGACTGGAGCAGCAAAGGCTCTGATGCGTCTGCAGGACACCTATAAACTGGATTCTGAAACCCTCTCTCGCGGGAACTTGCCAGGTAAGTGCACCAAAATCTCCTTGGCTTTAACAGGAAGGAAGTGGTAGCATCCTCAAACTCTCTCCAAAAGTCCTTTATGAAATGAGGATTAACTGTTTTTGCCACAGATGTTTCAGAAAATTTCAAGAGATACTGTGATGTCTGATTAGTAGCTGAGTCCTGATGAATGTTTGTTGCTGCTGCTTATGAGACACCTACTGAAATAGGTTATGGTGGCTACCAACATGGTGTTTACAAACTGAATAGGCTTCATTGGTGTGTGGGTAGATGAGCTGACTCAATGTTTTTAGTTATTATAAGTATTAATAGCCATTATTAATTAACTAAATTTTAAGTCTTATCTGTGTGTCTTCTGAGCTGGAGCAACTGGAAATCAGTGCAGTCACACTCAACTGGACACCCAGTTTGTTTAAATAAACATCAGCTTGCTTATGCACAAATACAGATTTATGGTAAAGAGAAACAAGCTGGCTGTGCATGTAGTCAGGCATCTCTGATCATCTATCAGTGTTAATCTGTAGGTTAGGTGAAATCTGTTAATGATGTTAGTCTGCTCTTCCTTTGTCTACAACAGATAACACAATACTGTAACTTCTATTAAACTTCTCTTTGTTTTCAAAGGAATGAATTAGAATAAAATTAAGGTAGTTTACTCTTTAATTCTGATGGTGATAACTTTAATACTTAAACTTAACATATTGTCAAAGCATCTTTTCATATAAACATTTTTGGATTATAGAAGTGTGTATTTACAGATACTTCTCAATGTGTCCCATGTATTTAAGACAAAGGTGCTTCTCTGTGGAATGCTAAAAGCTATCTTTTTTGTTTTTAGGAACAAAATACAGATCCTTCCTGACAGTTGGTGACTGCTTTGGCATGGGGAAGACAGCCTACAATGATGGAGACTATTATCACACTGTGCTCTGGATGGAGCAGGCCTTAAAACAGCATGATGAGGGGGAGGATACAACAGTCAGCAAAGTAGAGATCCTAGATTATCTCAGCTATGCTGTTTTCCAGTTTGGGGATTTGCACAGAGCCATGGAGCTCACCAGACGCCTGATATCCCTCGGTAAGAACAAAGACCACGTTATTTTAGCTGGGGAGTGTTGGCAGCAGCAGACCTGAGAACAGTCATGGCCCATCCACATTGGTGAGCTGACTGGAAAGGATATCCTGACAGATGACTTATAATAAATGTGGGTCCTGAAAAAAAGTCTATTTATACACAAAGGCTCTTTAACAAGCTGTCTTACAGTCCATGCTATTGTTACCCAAGGCCCCAGTGTGTCTGACTGTACTCCCTACCTGTGTGTTTTGCTGGAGTGTACTAAGGTGCTGTGTTTGGCAGTGGTTAAAGCCTTGGTTGTCTCAAGTGGAGATCAAGGCTACCACAGATGCAGCACCTTCTGTAAAGTCCTATTCACATATGCCTCTTTATTCCTCAGTGTGGGTACTCTTGGGTGCTGGAATACTTTGCCTGAGATCTTAGAGTATTTATTTCTGAATAATTGGAACAAACTGAGTTTCTTAAAACCTCCTTTTATTTCTAACTGTTTCTGGCTTTCCCTTGAGTAAGCAAATTAGCTTCCTATCCAGCTTTGCCTACTTTCTGCATTGGAGAGGTCTGTCCTCCTCATTTAGAGTTAACATTATCTGTGTTGGGTATTCAATGGATTTTTTTTTTTAATGAGCTATGGTTCTTAGTTTAGATATCCTGAGATATCAGTATCCTGAGAATGGGTGAAACCTTCTTACTGAAAAATATTTATTAGTCTAATTTCTGCAGAACTTGAATTTTTAAAATTAAAATTGACAATAATATGAATATGTAGTGAATCTAGCTCCCTTTGCAGTGGGGTTTAGCATTGATAGCAGAATGCAAAACCTTATCAGCAGCAAACAGTTGAACACACTTGGCAGTGCCCTCTGAGCAGCAGCTTCTGCTCTGGGCTCAGCTTCCCTGTCTGGGCACTATTAGCCTGTGCGCTAATGAGTGGTGGAATGAGTTTTGGGGTTGGTTTCATGAGATAAAAGCAGTGAAGTTGGGAAGGCCAAAAGGGAAAGAATAGGTAGGTAGTAGCATCCAGAAACACAGATGAGCAAAGAATTGTTCCTCCTTAGTTATCTAGGGTAAAGGTTTATTGATGTAGTTTGATTCATACCAACATCATTAGTAAATCACTAATATGTCCAAAGAGGCTAGTGATCCAGGCTCCCTCCCATATGACACTGTTAGGGCTATAGATGGATGCTGTAGATGAGCTCAGAGCTTCCCAACCTGAAAGAAGTCTTTGAGACTGAAGATTGTGGCTGGGCTCCACCACAGTACTTGATTAAAGTGTGCTTGTGCACTATGGGAGAGGAGCATGCTGGAAAGGAGGGGTAGAGCAAGTAGGCTACCTTGGTCTCTGCTCATGAGCTCTGGTGATCTGCTTATCTTGGGTAGAACTGGTCAGAAAAGTTGAGAGAAAATGGGAATGTGAAAAACAAAAACTTCTATTCTTTTTCTTGGAATACAAGTTTTATGATGAGTTCTTCCAGAAAGGATTATTTTGTCTCCTGTGTGCATCTCTCCTTTGCGAAGACAGAAATGTCCCAGTGGTGATTTTCAGTGCAGACTGAAGCCAATGCCTTTGTTTGCCTGATAATGCTTTAGGAAGGCAAGAATTGTTGCTGTCTTGATAGAGGGACTTGTAACAGTTCCCATGTCTGCAAAAATCACTGTTTCTGTGTGTTTTCTCCCAATGAAGACAGCACTCATGAGAGAGCAGGCAGTAATCTGCGGTACTTTGAGAAGCTGCTGGAGAAGGAAAGAGAGGAGAAGGAGAAAGACAAGTCAGTAAACAAGACTGTGACAACCACAGAAGCCGTGGTGCAAAGTGGAGCCTATGAGAGGCCCCTTGACTACTTGCCAGAGCGTGATATCTATGAGGCCCTTTGCAGAGGTGAAGGGGTAAAAATGGTAAGAGACAAGAATTTCCTGGCTATGCTGCCTTTGCATAAGAGTGGTCAAGCTTAGTGGGACATGTTCTGTTTTTCCTTCTGTTAAGCTCTTTTTTAAAGAAAAATTTAAGTTTGGTTCTGTCCAGGCTGAGATTTTTACCTTCTATCTTGGTTTCTCAGTCTTCAGCTATTAAACACAAACAATTCTTAGCTGTACCTCTTAAAGGTTGTTGAAAACTGATTCTCTTCAGTTTGTCTACTCAGCTTTGTCAAAGTCAGCTTTACAGATACAAAAGGATGCTTTTTCCCCTGAGAGCTGATTATACTTCGCCACTCTGGGAATCACATTATTCCTTCCCTTTTGCATCTTAGACATGTTCTTTTGGAGTGACTGTTTTGACCAAGTGATTTCCAGTACCTCTCAACAAACATGGCTTCAATTCTTAGTCCAGGGAAAAGAATGAATTTATTTCATCTGTATAGTCTTAATTACAAGAACCAGGTTTTTTTACAGCTCGTTGCTTGTGTAGTTCTTAATCTGCAGCCTATTATGATTTAATTCCCCTAAAGTTTAGTGTTTCAGATGTGGTATCTGGAACAGGGTATCTTGTTTTTAATTGCAGTAAATTGCTTTTGTAAACAGGAGAATGACTCTTGTTTACATCTTGTATCTTCTGGTCATCTGATGGCTTTTACAATGTGTGTGGAATGAAGCTCGTCTTGCCTGTTTGAAGTTCAAGAAAAGTGTTTGAGCAAACAATGCTTTGTTTGGTGTTTTGTTTCAGACACCTCGAAGACAAAAAAGGCTGTTTTGTAGGTACCATGATGGAAACAGAAACCCTCATCTGCTCATAGCTCCCTTTAAAGAAGAAGATGAATGGGACAGCCCTCATATTGTGCGATACTATGATGTCATGTCTGATGAAGAAATAGAGAAAATTAAACAACTAGCTAAGCCAAGAGTAAGTTTCCCTTTTTCCATCTCACTAATGACTGCTAATTCCATGCTTCAGTCTCTATTAGCAAGAACTAGGCAAAGATTTGAAAGATCTGGTTTCATACTACAGATGATACACTGCAGCTGTGAGCCTAAAGGGAGTGATTTTGAAACTGCCTGGTGATGTAGGACCATAAAGCCCAGGCTCCCAAAGGTATTTATACATTGTTGCACTTAATTATGCAAAGTTCTCAGTAAATGGCTTAGAAAGCTTTAAGAAATTAGAGACTGGACTTGAAAAATTAAATGCCTGACTTAAAATAATAGGAGTTGGTATGCAATATGCCTTAAGTCTGCCTTTTGAACTGGAACCAAACTTAAATGCAATTTAAAAAGCCCAAATCTCAACAGAAGTGGAAAGGAAAAAATTAAGCTGTGCTAGAATAATACCTAGGGTTTGGATGTTTCTTAGTTTGTGTATCCTAGAATCCACTGCTTCTGTTTTAAACCATAGGTGTTCCCTGTTACTCATGGTATGAGTTCTGGTGACTCTGCACACTTAAAAAAGCAGCTACCTTATGCAAAGCTTGTAATTATCTGTTTTTTTTCTGGAGGTGGAATTTTCTGACAAAATGTAGTATGGCAGTGTGATAGTAGTAGATGCCCCCTGAGTTTTTTGTTTTGTTTTGTTTTTTGTCAAGTCTAAACAGAATGTAATTCTGAACATATCTTTGCTTATTGAGGAATGGTTCATTTTAGCACTCTTCAGGTTACTGCTATGAAATATAGTACTAAAATTTCAGTGAAGATTTACCCTTCTGTAAGTATTTCTAAATGTAAGCATAAGTATTTGGAAACAGATTGAGAAACTGATGAGTCCCAAGATCATTAATAATTTAGGATGTTTGTGAAGCTGGTCTTCTATGACTACCAGCCAGCTGTGGAAGTGTTGGCTGAACACTCCTGTCTCAGTGAGGATTCTCACCTCCTTAAATGGAGAATTTTTCCTATTAGATCATAGTAGAAAACTTCAAGAGCTTCAGATAAAATGGAGGCATTCACATAGAGCATATAATTTAATCTATTTTATCAACTAAAGCACTGTCTAAAGACAGCTTTTTTTTGTTTTGTTTTTCCTTTTTATTCAAAGTTTTATGGAAAGTCTTAATTCTTGGCCTCTGAATTTTGCATGTATTACTAATGTTAGAGGAATTTTTTCATGTTATCTGTGTAGTGTAGAACTGCAGTCAGTCCCTAGAAGAGTAGGTAAATACTATAACCTTAAGATTCAGATGAAAATTGCCAATTTAAAAAAGCAACCATTTTCTTATGAGTTGTTTTTTCTAAACCTGTGTATAGCTCAGCTGCAGGAGTAACTTTAAATTCTGCAGTACTACTGAAAGAATGGAAAATGCAAGTCCTAGGATTAGGTCTGTAAAAAATACAGCTTAATTTTAGCCTGGAAATTGTAGCTAGTAATCAAGCTTTCAGACAAAAACTGTGAAGTGTTATTTTATTTTAGGCTGAGAAAGAGCCACTTTTTTAATTCTAAAATGCATTTTCAAGAAATTGAGTCCAAGCATTTCAACATTATCTGCAGTTTACACTTGCCAATACTTTCTTTAGAGCAAGAACATCTGTATGTGATTGGGAGTAGCTGCAGTTGAGTTGCTTTTTATGCTTGTTTTGCAAAATGCAATCACTATTATTCCACTTCCAAAAAATAGATCCAACTTTTCAGGCAATCCATCAGAACTGGCTGGGGAGGGTCAAGAAAATTCTCAGCTCTATTGATGTGGATAGCATTGAGGCAGGTCCACCATCATAGTATGAGAGCCATATTCCCAAAATTCTTAATGTTACCTGCAAGGCAGGAATGTCTGAAAAGGTGAGAATATGGCATGAAGTGGGGAGCCATGAATATCAGAGCTCATATTAGAGGGTTTAGCAGTGCAGAATTTCAGAAGGAAATAACAATGGAGAGCTTGCTAAACTAAGTAGACTCTGATTAGTGAAGCTTCTGACCAATGAAGGGTGTTATGATGATATTTGAAAGCAAATACCTCTTACAAGGCTCCACCCTGAGAGGGGAAGCCTCACATTTATCAGTTGCTTATACCGAGAGGTAGACTGTGTCTTAAATGAAGAAACCTACCTATCAGAGCAGATAGGGAATAATATCAAAGCAGTCAGGCTTTTATTTAGATTGTATGCTAGGTGCAGAAATCAAGCAAGCATATACAAGCTTGAAAATGGTAGCAGAATGAAAAGTTTGGGAAGCAAAATATATATTCCCAAAGTTATGCTTCACTGTACCAGTGAAGAACAACATTCAGTCAGCCTGACTCTATTATAATTTATACAGGCAAAATCTGGAACAAAATAACAGTGAGTCAGAATTACAGCAACAGCTGTGCCAAGAACACTTGTATAGGGACAAGACAGCTAACATGGAGTGTAAAGCTGGCTGGAGACTTATTTGAGGAAAAATGAAGGAAATAAAGTCTGCAGTCTTTGAAGAAGATACAAATAAAAAGGCTTTCTGTGACCTATAATTAGGTGGCAGAAAGCAAGGGATGATTTAGAGTGTGTGTAGTTGGCAGGAGTTAAATTTAAATGTGGTCTGAGTTTACAGTCAAAGGAAGGAGTGTCCCAGTTGTTCTCTGCTGCAAGAATGACACCAAAATGAGCTGGTGTATTGTTAGCAGTCATCTGTCACTCTGACACCACAGCAAACTTCATTAGTTTTGCCAAGTTCCATTTTTTTTTCTTACTGATCTGGTGGTATGGCCTATATGTGATGATACTAACTGTTTAGAATGTGTAGGCGTGCTGTGCTTTTGCAGAGTTACCTTCATCATGTAATAACATCTCAGTCTGTCTCAGAACTAGATGTTCAGCCATCTTTCAGCTGGAAAATTTGAGCATGGGCATGTTGAGAGTAGTCCTTGGGAGTTTACTACCACTGGGGATTTGCTTGTCCCATAATTTGTAACTTGTTCTGTAAAAGTTTTCACTTGTTATTTTACATCTGAGAATGAGGTTGGGTTTTTAGTTCACATGAGGAACAGACTTGTTAAATTCATGCACTATCCAATGATTTTCTCTTTGCTAGGACCTTGCACATCATATGTTGTTAACTTTTGTTATTCCCTCTCACTAATATTGACTCCAGCTGTTTAAAAAAAAGCCTTCAAAGCTCATGGGTTTAATCAATATCGTGGCTTGTGCAGTTCATCAGAGTCTTTTTCCAGGATCAAATGCAGGTGATGGATTGTACTTGTGTTTCTGCATGTGTTGTTTTAGCATGAAATCAGATCATATTCTAGGTTGAAGCTTTTTCATCCAGTGAGATATTGAAGTTGGAAAAATCAGGTGTTGTTTTTTGTAAGACGCGAGAAATTTTCTATCCTGTAGCTGATGTGTTTCTTCCCTCTTGGGTGGTTTTTTTTTTTCTTTTGGCACAGCTGGCACGAGCCACAGTACGTGATCCCAAAACCGGTGTCCTTACAGTGGCTAGCTACAGAGTATCCAAGAGGTAAGCAGAGAGAAGGGTTGAGCTTTAAGGTTTTTGTGTATTAACAGCTGCTGTTTGCTACCTACTGTGTCTGAAAACTTGAACTGCTTTGCATATAACCAAAGCTTCCCCAACAAATGCATGGAAAATGACTCTTTTAGCCATCTGACAGAGGGCAGAAGAATCCTTCTGCCTTGGGAAATGTGATGTGGTGATTGTTATTGTAAAATAATGTATTGCTATCCTTCCTGTAGCTCATGGTTGGAAGAAGATGATGATCCTGTTGTGGCCAAGGTGAATCAGCGAATGCAGCAGATCACAGGGTTAACAGTGAAAACAGCTGAGCTCTTGCAGGTTGGTGCACTGGCTTCATCCTGGAATTAGCTGCTGGTTTGGGTGATCTGGTGCAGACAGACGTTTTCCATGTGTGTGCCAGCAGAGAAGGGTGGAGATATCAAAGCAATATAAGATAACTTCATGCAGGCATCTGAGATCTACCAGTTTGTTCTGAGAGAAATGCCTACTGCTTATTTTTCAAGTCTGAAAAAGCTTATTCTCTGTCCTAGTTCAGTGCTTCTAAGACCCAAATATTTTTTTTTTTTTTTAGTCCTGCTGTATTCTCATATGAATTCTCATCTCTGGATGGTTGTTGGGGAGAAGAGTGCCAGTAGTACAGCACTGCCAGAATAGCTGTATTTTAGCCCAGTCACTGTTTCTCTTCCTTCATGCTCCTTGAATTTCTGTTTCAGAGCCTGACTGAAATACTCTTTATTACAGGCTATCCATAGAAACCAGGTAGTTGTGTAGTGATCTGGGAGACACATTAAGTAGAGCCTCAGAGTAACTAAAGCATATTATGTGATCATAAACTGAAGAGGTGCTTTTAAGTTAATTTTCCGTGATCCTGGGGAGGCATTGGTATGTAACAGGTCATACATGAGTGGCACAGAGTCCAGTTCTGTCTCCTAGGCTGGACCCACAGGGAGTTGCACACATTCATCTGCCTTTCCTTCTGAGGAAGGAAGCAAAAGTGTGGTGGAACTATTGCTGCTGAATGTTTAACAGGCTGTTGTAGTGATAAGTACAAACTCTCAAACTACAAAAGGGAAAAAGCACTCAAGTTGTTTCTCAACTGAGTACCTCAGTTCCGGCAATCTATAAATAAATGCAGTGTACTGTAGATAATAATCTTGCCACAAAGTGCTGTTTCTCAGAGCATGCTTTGGATTTCTGAGAGCAAGTCTATTCTGCAGCAGTCACTTGCAGTTCAATAGATATTTATGTGCTTCCTTCTTCTATGTTGTAGGTTGCCAACTACGGAATGGGAGGGCAGTACGAGCCACACTTTGATTTTTCTAGGGTAAGATCACACTTGCAATTATTTCTTAGTGGGGAGGAAGGAACAGTTTAGTCTGAGAGAACTTTTGAAAGTGTTTTCTGTTAGAGCATTTAGTATGTAGCCCTGTTGTATGGATGGATGATGATTTCTGAAAAACCTTTGCACTGCCTTCTCTGATGCTGAAAGTTCAAGAGAATAATGAACAAGTCTCCCTACTTACTACCTCTGGGACTTTGATTCCTTACACAGTCAGAGACACTAAAAGAGTCATGCAGCACTTGAATGTGCTCTTGGCATTTGTAAATTTGCTTTATTTGTAAACTGAGGTCAGCTAGCCCTGGGTTATGAGTCTGCCTTGTTCTACTAGGCTTCTGAGTTCAGTGACATTGTCCAAACTTTGCTTTGCTGGGTGCTTTAAAACGTTTTGCAGGAGCTGACTGAGGAGGAGATATCCTTCCACCTTCCTCCCGAAAAGTAAACGTTATGGAAATCCTCGTGGTTGTGCAGCCCTGGCAGACCTCTGAGAGTGGCTGCAGCACTGGGGTCTGAAGGAGTTCCCTGGGTTAGTGTTGAGGGCAGGGCTCCAGCACAGGTGATTACAGGCAATAGTGCTGGGTCTTCATGAGGCACTAGAGGGCTCTGCCTGGCAAAGAACAGCTCTAGTTTGCTGTTGGAGAAAAGAAGAGCAGATTCTTAATAATTACCCTAAACAAGTTCATGGATGTGCTTAGCATACTGAAGAGATGTGGTGATTGGTAATTTCACATATAAAATCCATTTGATGCCTTGGTTTCTGTGGTATTTCAGTGGGATCTGGCATAATTCAGATTGTCCCAATGGTTTTACCTGGTAGGAGGGATTGCTGTCAGCCAGAGCACACAACCCAATAATTGAGTGCAGAATTGAAGCCACCCATCTTAGCACTGTTTAAAAAATAAATTCCAAGCTTTAACACTATGGAAACTTGTATTTGTTGGCTTTGGCCCATTCTGAGAATTTTCCTCTCAACTTCAAGTCTGCTTAGTTTCCTGAGTTGAGCAAATGCTCTTAAATTCTCTTCAAAGCCTTTGAACTCAAGGACCTCAGACATCAAATTGGCCACTGTGGCCTTTACTTTTGGATTAGGAGCTGGAGCAGAGCCCCACTTAGAACATAACCTTGGCTGTAGCTGTCAGCTGAGGCAAGGCAACTGCAGAGGTTGTTACAGTTCTGGTCTGGTCCTGCAGGCTCTCTATGCATCACAGCCTTTGTGTTGTAATAGAGGTGCTGCTTTGCCTCCCCAGCTTCTGATCAGCATTGAAGCTTTTTGTTCCCTTGCAGTTCGCAAATAGAGGCACTTCAGTAGCTTTCTGTTACAACTTGGAGATTTTACTGGTTGTTCAAGTTTAGATTTTTGCTGTTGAAGTTCAGAAATTCATGGTTTGACGTGGGTTTCGCAGCAGTGGCAATAATCAGGGAATTCCCTGTATCTCAGTGTTCTTATATTGGCTTTTTTGGATTGGATTTGCATATGCAGGTCTTGGGGTTTTTCAGGAAAGACCACTTGCAGATTGAACTACAACATATTAGACCTGGTCACTGTGGTTTTCCTTGCTGTTTGTCTTTTTCAATACTGAGTTACTGTTGCCTTTAAATGTTGAACATTATTGCTTTTGTGTGTAAAAATGCACCTTGATGTCTCCTGACTGGAATGACTTCCTGACTATTAGCAATGTAAATAAATTTCTAATTTCATTTTTTGAAGGCAAGGAAGACACTGGTATTCTCGATGTTTTTTCTGTTTCTACACTGGCACTAGTATGATCTCAACTTCAACAAATGAAACTCAGTGTTTTTTACAGACTAAAGACAATTTGATCGTTTTGATGTGGCCTTTAGTCCTAGACAGGCAACCACCTGAAACTACTCTATAGTTTTGTCTGCTGTCAAAACATGCATTTGTGCTTCTTATGACAATATTTCTTTGAGTTGCTACATTTACAAGAATCTGTGTTATCTGAAGCCCACTGAAGATTAATTTTTTTATTCATGTCAGTTGTTGACTTTGGACCAGTGCCCAGAACAATAATGGCCTGTTGCTGACCTTACTTGGATAACATCTGTGCCACAGGCCCTGAAAGCATTACCTCAATTGTCCCTTTCTCAGTGCATCTTCTCCTCGTTGCATCCAAGTGCTCTGTGTGTGCAGCTGTGCACCTTGGCTGCAACTTGTGATGGCTTTAATGTTGCCCTGTATCAGTCGTCCCCTTTCAATTCTAACTCTTTAAATTGGGCTTGAGGATCTCTGCAGTGCTGCATGTGCTCTGGTGAGAGCCTGTTTGGAACCCAGGTTAAAGTTGTTGTCTGTTGCAGCGACCCTTTGACAGCACACTCAAATCGGAAGGAAATAGGCTAGCGACGTTTCTTAACTATGTAAGTACCTCTGTCTGTCTACTGTCTGGGAGCTTGAAATTTGCAGTTATTCTCATTTAATTTTATAGAAAGATGAGCCAGATGCTTTCAAGCGGTTAGGGACTGGAAATCGTGTGGCCACTTTTTTAAACTATGTAAGTATGACAATCCTTTATGCATTGAGTGTAACTTTAGCAGCATCTTTTTACAGCTTGTGCAGTTTTGTAGATGTTTCTGGGCGTCTGGCAATAGGGATTTCATTATTCCTGCAAGCATCAGGTGCTGTCCCATCTGAATTGATAGAATTTTGGTGGTATTTAACCTCAGAGTAGAAAATTTGAATATAGGACCCATCTTCTCCTTTTGGCCACTCTGCTATGGAATCTTCTACTTAATTTGATTCCATGGGGGAGAGGAGACTTTGGCTTATTTCTCAGAGGAAAATACCTGGGGTGTTCATGTGGTAAGCTTTTGGAGAACTTGACTATCAGCCACTTAATGTGAGACAGTCATATTTTTCCACCACTGTTTGACAGCACGTGATGTTGTGGTCTGTCATTCTTTTCCTCAGCTGTGGGGCAAAGTCAGAGTTGCTCAGTTGCTCATCACAATGGCTGCTTCAAGAAATGGAGGGAGGCAGAACTGATAAACTTGGTGCAACTAGGTTACAAGTGCAGATTTGAAAGATTCATCAATTGCCTGCATTATACAGCCCACAGACCATGTAAACTGGAATCCTAAACATATCTGCTCCTGCACATAATGGCCTTGTTTTCACAGTCTTCTGACACTATTTTATCTATCAACCTATGCCCACTATATCTTCTGTAACTTAAATATTTTGTCATAGAATTTTAAATTTGTTGGCTGATATCATATTTTGAGAGTGAAACGCAGCTCAAAACAGAACCAGGAACACTTTCAACTTGATATGGCAAGAAGGGATATAATCTTCAAAACAAGAATTGGATTAAGATGGGTTGCTGTGAAATATTCTGCTGCAAAGAGATTTTGATTTTAAATTGAGTCAGTCTTTATTTTATTTGCTTAGAATTTTGGATGAGCTTTGATTTAGAAGGAACAATGCACATCTTCTCTGCCAGTTATACATGGTCAAAGGCAATTTGCCTTTTTTTGTCCTATGTAGAACACATAACACATCATACATGGACCAACACCTTTACTAAAAAGAGTAGTTGTGTGGCTAAGATGTGTATTAACTTGCAAGGCTTCATGCACGTGCTTTCTGGTTGGAAGGGGCAAAAACTTGTGCACCTCTGTATCTGATGCCCTTTTATTGTACCAAGCAGGAGGACAACAGAGTGATAATAACATCTGCTTTAAACAGAAATCCAAGTTACAGTAGGGATTGTGAGGATTTGGGGAGTGCATTAATAGTAGTTTTTAAATTTGGTGGGAGCAGGATCTGACTAATTTGTTTCTTTTAATTAGAATGTGACCCAAAGCTTACTGAATTCAATGGAAAGATGTTCTATTTCTAATGGGAGCATTTCCAGGAACTTTGGTGGGTTTTGAGTCAAGTATAGAATTTACAGTAAACCTACTGTTACTGATGAATACAATAGGGTTAAATTCATTCCAGTGTAGTAGGGCAAAGCATAAAGATACCTGGTTTTGTTTAGAGTCACATAGCTGTAGAAGCTTGAACTGCCTAAAGCACTTGAAATTGCTTAAGACTGCTGGTGAACAGCATAAAATAGTGCAGAAATAGAGGCTTTCTAATAGTTCATTGTAGTTTTTGAAGTGGTTGACCAAGATGTATGAACTACGTTATGAAAATGAGTTCCAAATGCATGGTTTCAATTTGAGGAAATGTGTGGTTTAACAGACACTTGTTTTCCTAATTGGATCATAAAATGTAATGAAATTCTTGAAAACAGCTTACTCTGAAGTCCTCTGTCTTGTTCTAGAGTATTAGCTTATTAGCATTGCAGGTACACAACTTCTAGTGGCTATTTGAAGTAGAGGATACATAATCTAGGAAATATCTATCTAGATATATATAATCTGGACAAAAGCCTTCAGCTGAAATAAAATCTTTCAACAGCAAGTACTCCTGCAGTTTGTGCTGGTTGAAGTGCACCCTCCTCATCTGTGCTGCTCGTAGAGGTGCAAGTGGAAATCTCAAGCCTTGGGACAATTTAACTTGTGGGACTGTATAAAATTATTGTAAATGTGCGGTTTGTGGACTTTGTTTTCTCAGATGAGTGATGTAGAAGCTGGAGGAGCTACAGTTTTCCCAGATTTTGGGGCAGCAATATGGCCCAAGAAGGTAAGCTCTGTTTCTGTTTGGGTTTATTCCTTCTCTCTCCACGTACTGTCTCTCCCTCAGCACAGCCCATGTAAAAGTCAGCTGATGTGACAAGTGCACTTCATTGCAGCTGTAGTGATCTTGTAGACTCAAGGGCATCTCACTTTGTTGATAATGTATGAAGTGAAAAACTTCTCTGTACAGCTGTTTCTAACAAAGTAAACTTGTGTTCAGTACAATTCCTCTGTACTCTGAACATAGCTGAGCTAGAACAGGACTAAGAATTTTTCATGTGTGGTTGATGGTGACCTGTTAAAGTGCTTCCAGCTGCCTGCAGCTGAATCCATAGGCATCCCCCTGGTTATATTGACTAGGTTCTGACTAATGCAGATCTGATCTCACTTTTCAGGGAACAGCAGTGTTTTGGTACAATCTCTTCAAAAGTGGTGAGGGGGATTATAGAACAAGACATGCAGCTTGTCCAGTACTAGTAGGTTGTAAATGGGGTAAGTAATACTTCTTTAGAAACAAAACCTGAAGGAAGGCTCATGTATGTAAAGCTGGGGATATACTTACCTCTTATAAAAGCATTTAATAATTTAATAACCTGGGTGTTGCCATTTCAACTACTAGAGTCATTTGGCCATAATGAAATTTCCTGCCATTGATCTCATGAAGTAATAAACAGGTGCATTGTACAGCTATAGCTTTTCTAGTGAGTTTTTGTGTCAATGGCAGCACAAAGTGTAAGACTATCACTGGGTTTGTGTGATGTATCAGCACCAGAATGACTTGAATTATCACTTGGCTAGAATCAGGTCTATTCCTACAAAGAGCTGTCCATAGTTCTAGCTGCACAAGGATGAGAGCTCCTTGTAAGGTAGATGGGAGTGTCTGGACACTAGGGATTTGTGCTTACTGCTGAAAGCTCCTCAAGCTTTTTATCCTCTATTCCCATACCTATATCTGCTAGTTTCTAAGGTATTCCCCTGGAGTGCCAGAGCATGCTGGCTGACAGTGATACAAACCCCAGAATACACTGTTCTGTTAGTGCTGGCTCCAGAATTGTGGGTTGGGGAAAATCGTTTCTTCCCCAGCCTTTTGCATCTTTATTTGTATTTTGCCTTGGATGAGTAGACAATTATAAGCATGGGTCCCCAAACTGAGAGATGTTACCTAAAGTGTCTGTCTAGGTTGTGATGATACCCACACTGGCTACATGGTGATAACTAATTCCAGTTCCCTGTTTCCACAGTTTCAAACAAATGGTTTCATGAAAGAGGAAATGAATTCTTAAGGCCTTGTGGGAGAACAGAGGTTGACTGAATTCCAGCCTGCTGCAGACCTTTGTTTCTGTCTCCTTTTCTACTGTTCTTTGTTCCAGTTCATTTCTAAGAAATGATCCATCTTTTTCTCCAAGAGTCCTGGCACTTTACTACAAAGAACAATAAAATATATAACACCTGTGAAAGAAAGTAAATGACATTGTACACATACGTGTGTTTTGGTTGCAGTTATTTCCACATTTTCCCAGCCTTCCTCCCTACGGTCTCCCTCTGTAGATGCAAACAGTGCTGTGAGCAATTGTTTGGGTGCTTGGTCTTGTGCCTTTTGTACCTCAGAAGATTTAGATGTTAACTATTTCTTTGAACCAAAGTTGTTTTTTAAAAACATTGTGTACATGTTGATTTTATTGTATTTCTATGGATCACAAGTTTTAAAGCAAGAATAAATGTTCTTTCCATAAAGTGATTCTCTATTTGGAGTCCTTGATTGGTGCATCAGTGTTTGGTTTTAAGGAACAGTGGGCCTTTTCTTTTTCCTCTGAAGGCCTGTTGCCTTGTTTCCCTTTTCCTGTAGAGAATACACCATGGTTTTGTTCTGTCTAAAACTCCAATGCATAAGACAGAACTGTTGCATCTTCTAATGAAACTGGAAAGGTGTAATTTGTGTATTGAAACTATAGTGCATCCTGGGAGCAGAGAGGCTGCACATTTTGTGGTCTGTTTTACACTTCTGAGAAGCCTTTTCCTGTGGTGTTAACTCTCTTTGCAGGGTGCTCTCTCTTTTTGACACAAAAATCGGAAGCCTTTCAAGTATAGTGATAGTCTTGACAATCTCTGATTCTAAAAGCAGACATCTGCTGATGAAAGTGTTTTTCCCACAGGAGTATCTGAGCTCAGCACCTATGGAAATCAGTAGCATGTTTTGCAAGCAAATCTTAATCTGCTTTTGTAGACTTGGAAGGAGGGTTTTGTGATTCCTTTCAGACAGGCTGGGAATAATCCTTCCATGTGGTTCTCCTTTGCCCTGTTAACATGTGAGTATTGGCCCCCGAGCCAACACATGGAGTACTAAATGAAGTCCCATTTCTGAATTATTTACGAAGAAATGAGAGTTAATTGGTGGAAAAAAAAAAAGGAAAAAAGTTACAGAGAAACAGGCAAATGTTTCAGGAATGGAGGAACTTGGTGTTAGTACCGGGCTCTTGTTCCAATATGGGACTGTGCAGGTGAATTGGCTTTGGAGCCACCTCTGGCTGTGTTTGGGCCTGACTTTGTGGGACTGTGGATGACTGCAGGTGAACTGAAAGCCAGAACTGGTAATGGTTGTACAACCGTAAGCTAGTGCTTAAAGACAATGCTTGGACAATAGTTAATGTATCAATGTATGGAACTGGCTTAAGAAAGTGAAAAAAACTTTAATTGCATTGACACATCCACTCACTGTCAGTGTTGCCATATGACCAAGGCTGGTTTGCTTTGTGCTTCTGCATTGCCCTGTTAGGCAAAGACTGAGTGAGGTAAGGCTTATAACAGGTGTTGGGCAGGGTTAGAAGGAATTCCCCTGCTGTCCTCTTGGGAGACACTCGTAGAACGGGAGTTTACATGTTAGATAAAATAAATGTCATCAATTTATTCTATCAGTATTAAAGCAATGTGGCTCAGCAATGCATCTTCATGTGCTCTTGTATTTTTATGTGAAGTACTGATGAATTTTGAGGGTTATTGCTGTACTCACTAAAGCTTTAATTTTTCTGTTAAACATGCACAACTGATTGAAGAAAGACGCCTTGTATTGTCTAGACAGAGACTTGCTGAGCTCAAGTTGTTAATAATACTGAAATAAGGATCTAGACTTGTGCCTAAGCTTTGTGTGAATACTTAGTGCAGGTAGCTATAGAAACTGCAGTATTTTTTCCTAAAAGCTTTGAAGACCCGGCATAGCAGAGCTCAGTAGATGCTCTCTAATCTCCTCAGGCCTCCTTTGCTTGCCATGAATTTTGCGGTTGCTGGCTGGCTGTTCAGAATATCTCATTGTTGACCTCCAGTTTTCTTAGTAGAATGTTTCAGCCTAACATAAACTTGGCAAATAAGGAGTTTTGCTTCATAACAGTATTCCACATATGACACTCTTGCAGATGTGAAGTGACAATGAGCCAAAGCCACAGTCTCTGGTTTGAACACTCTGGGTTTTAGGGGAAGGAAGAGGAACCTACTTAGACTTTGTCAACGTGGTATGTTGACAGATAAAGTTCACATCAGGATTCTGGCCAAAAACTGCACATCCCACTTCTGAAATAGCATAGTTGGCTGGGACATACCATTGTTAACTGTGTGTTAGCATACTGAACTTGTAAAGATAATTTTAATTGTTTGTTTTCTCTGGGAAAAATCCTATTCTGTCTTCTCAGTTGTCTTTGACCTTGCTCCCACCTAAAGTAGGAGGCAATGGCTGTGGATGCAGAACTGCTTGAATGCCAAGCTGCTCTCAGTGCTCTATGCAGGATTTGCATACTGCTGATCTGATCTGAAGAGTAATAGATAATAAATACAATAATTTGAGAGAAAAGAGCATATATAGCTTGTGAGATTCAGTAATTTCCCGAGCATATTTGTATAGTCTGTTGCATTATACTCCTTATTCTGTCTCCTATCATTGTAGAAGATGAACAGCTTATGGCAGCCTAAATTTAAACCTGTCGAGTAGTTCTTAGACCTAAAACAAAGGAATTCCAAATCCTGTAGCCAATTAGCCTTTCTGCATATAGGCACAGGGTGTTCCTGCCAGTATGTTACTGGTAAGGGAAGTACTTAGGTCTTGTTGAGACTAAAATGGTTTTTCTACTGACATCATGTATGCTCTTCTTTATTTCACAGGGTTTAAGTACTTAGCACAGACACTGCAGAGGCTGACTCTGGTTACCAGTCACTTTGAAGTGCTTTGGACCTTTTCTGGCCACATCTGGTGGAATTGGCTGGAGATGTTGTCTTCAAGGTGCTGCCTTTTCTCTTGTGCTCTAAGGCCTCACAACTGTATCAGCAACATGTAGGGAAACTGGAGTCATGGTGGCCTGAGCTCTCCTGGCAGCACCTTGCTGTGTGTGGGCACATGTAACCAGAGTGTGACCCAGCACACTCTTTGCTGGAGGGAAGGAGGAAAAGGAGCCTGGCTACAGTTTGAATTTCCAGCTGCTGGAGCAGGTGTGCACTGGCAGCTGCAGGGATGTGATGTGCTGGTGGACAGCCCCACAGCTGCAGGTTGTAGCTCAGGTTAACATTTCTCCCCACAGTGTGTTCTGCTGTGGATCTTTGTGCAGCCCAGCTACCAAAAGCAGCTGTGTAGCTCTCCTTGCTGGCCAAGGAGAGTATGGGTGAAGCTGTTTGGTGGTGTGTTTTTTTGGGCTAGAAATATACTTTATCAGATGTTTCACATCAAATTTGGGTTGGAAAATGCAGACCTTATGTCCTGATTTAAAGGATAGGCAGGAAGGCAGGAACATCCCTTGGAATAGAAAATGTGACCCTCTCCTTCCCTCCGAATTATAACTTTGAAATTATTGTAACTTTGAAATAGGAAAAGGAAAAAGTTATTTACTAGTATGCATGTGTATAACAGGGCAAACAAACGACAACAGCGGCAGCAACAACAAAGAAAAGCAGAAACCCAAGAGAGCCTTCTCTCAGCTGCCAGCCTTTCCCCTCTCACAGCCGGCAGGGGCGCTGCTGGCTCCCGGCCGGGCAGGCCCGGTGCGATGATTCCCCCGCGGCTGCAGGGGGCGCTGTGGCGCGGGCCCAGCCCCTCTCTGCACGGGGGGAGAGAGGGAAACGGGGTTTCCTTGGCAACCGCCCAGGGGCAGCAGCAGCAGCCTCAGAGGCGTGGCGGGAGCGGCTGAGGCAGCGCACCCCGCCGGGGCAAACAAAGCGCAGCCCTGAGGGAAGGCAGAGGCAGGAGCAGCTGGGGGTCCTGCCAGGCGCTGGGTGTCGGGCTAAAGCGCAGCAAAAAAACAGAAGCAGTGGCAAAAAATGGCCGGGGCTGTGCAGCAGCAGGCGGGAGAGGCTCCCTGGGAGGGGCTCGGGGGTCTGGGTTTTCACCCAGTAGGTGGTGAGAGCCCTTTTCCGGTGAGGTCAGGTGTTGATAAGGTCCCAGTTTAGCTGCTTTTATGAGAAGCATTGGGAGAACAAAAGCTCTGCAGTGGTAGCAACGCTCCGTCATCGAACCCCACCTGTCCCCGCTCCAGACCCGAGAGACAGAGAGTGACGAGCCGAGCCCAGCCCCTCATCCCCCGCGGTGTGTCTGCCCTGCCCAAGAGAAAACCCCTCAGCTGAGACAACAGCCAGCTGCACCCTTCCCCATCCTCATCTTTTGTTCTCTTAAGTATCGGTTATCATCTCTTAGGCAACAAATAGGAGAAAATTATCTGAGAGAAAGAAAGAAAAAAATCCTAACCTCCAACACCTCAGGGTAGACTCAGGTATTTCTGAGATCTAGTTTCTTGAGAAATATTTATGAAATTACCAGTTTTTTTCCCCTGAAAAGGGCAGAGTTCTGCCTCTTTCCTCACGCTGTAATAAAGGATAAGCTTTGGGGGCAGCATTTCCTCTGGCTTTGCTTAGCTTATCCTTGGAACACCCTTGTAATTCTAATTCCTGGTGTTTCAGCTGTCAGATCATGAGGAGAAGGTGAGTTTCACTGCATTGGCATATTGGCGCACTTTTGTTGAAAAACAAAGTCTAGGCAGAGTCATCTCTAAGCATAGGCTTGAATATGGTTTCTCCTCAGTGCTCCGTGATTCAGGCCCCCACCTGCAATGCAGGGACTGGACTCAAGGATGTCTTTTTTGCCCCATGTTCCTGTGTGGAGGTGGGAACCCTGCAGCTTCTGAAACTTAAGGATGGTGTAAAACTATTTAGGAGCGAACTGGGTGAACACGAGCATTCCCTTGTGTGATTGCTGATTGTTTAGGGCTCTTCATCGTTCCTTATAGCTTCAGAGGATATTGCTGTCAGTATCCATATCTGCAAAAATGATGGAAGATTGGTGTATCAAATTGCACATTCAGACCTGATGAGACCTGGTGAACTTTCTGATTTTTCTCTGCTTGTCTGGGTTGGGGTGGAGTGACTCACCTGCTGAGGTTCAGCAATCCTGTGACCACATCCATTTATAGACCTGAACGAAGTCTCCACATGATTCATCACCTGGAAGAGGAGCTGGCTGATCCTGGCACTTATCCCATCTTCTGCAGAAGATGAATTGGGTCCATGGGGCTCCTTCCTCTGGCCCTGGGGCAGATGTGTGTGATTTGGTCTGAGTGTGGCAGCTGCAGTCAGCTGTGAGCATTACCCACCTGCACTCCAGCTGTGCACAAGCTCCAGTGGCATCACTGAGCCCTCTGTGAAGGGTGCAGCCACTGCTGCTGCACCTCGGGCAGGCTGGCAGTGAGAGTTCACCTCCTCCTGCTACAGTAGGGTTTTGCTTGTTTGTGTACTGATTTCCTCCACTTTGAGTAGGCGCGGACAAGTTAAATGTTTCTGACTCAATGCGGTATGGGAATCTGTGAGCCCCTTAATACAATCTGTGGCCTGAGGCTGTCACTTCCTAACAGGTGTTAATTTAGACATGCTCTGGGCTCTTGCTTTGCCCCCACATATGTATTTTGGTGGGAGAAATACTGCAAAATATGTTCACTCACCCATGCCTGCAGAATGGAGGAAATTGCTGGCTGTGCTGTTCTAGTTAACATGTTGGGTGTTGCTGTGGGCTGAGAGAGGGGCGCAAGACCTGACCAAAATGAAGTAGGATGAGAGGGGAGGGGACAGAAAAGCAGGTGGTAAGGAGAGAATATAAATTCCTGAGTACCAGCTGTTGGGAAAGGGGACAGGGACTACCCCGGCAGCGAAAGGGTATAAAAAGTTGCTATTTTGTTGGAGGGTGTGTGTGTTCAGCTCTCGGGAGAGAGGTCCACAGCTGGCTCTGCTGAATCGGTAGAAATAAACAGTTTTCTTTCTTTTCTAAGACTTTGTCCCCATTTAAATTGCATCTAAAAGTTAGCTTTTTTCTAACACACGTGAGCTTTACAGTGTTTAATGTGGTTTAATGTGTTTGCAGAATAGCTTACACATGCTCTTGTTCTGCACGTGCTGGTTACAATTGGATCCCACTTCTCTTGCAGCTCAGCCTCTCATAGGAGTTGCTACAGCTTAGCTTAGACACTCCATGCACAGACAACCAACTGGGTACAGTAGCCTGGTCTGACACATTTGTGGGCACTGTCATTATGTGTTGTACTATGTTGTACTATGTCACATTCAAGCAAGAAAGAGTTTGCACATCACATAGTTCATTTAAAAGAAACTATTTCTGCCTTGACATATTGCCTAGAAATTCAGACTGCTTAATGACTCAGATTTGTACCTGAGTAAGACGAGCATCTGAATTGTTACACACTCCCAGCTTTGAATCTTCCTTCCTACAACAGCTTCCCTGTGACTGCGCTGCCCATGACAGAAGAGCACTGACAAAAAAGCCCTTTGAGTCAGAAGCTTTGCACAGGCTGCATTGCTGTGGTTTTCATCTCTCTATGTTTTGCTCTGAGTAAATGACAGCTTGGATTTTCAAGACTGGTTTTACTCA
Organism: Muscicapa striata striata; assembly: GCA_030060385.1. NCBI lineage: Eukaryota > Metazoa > Chordata > Aves > Passeriformes > Muscicapidae > Muscicapa > Muscicapa striata. The sequence goes on along the minus strand of JAREIS010000050.1, from coordinate 3,584,192 downwards.
TAGGAAAGAGGAAATGGCAAGCTGGAGTTGGTTTTGAAGCTGTACAGGGAAAACATTTGTAGAACTTTGGCTGCATTTAAAGGTGGAGGGGAGCAGCCATGGATTGCATCCGTGGTGAGCAGAACCACATCTTGTAGCACCAAGTGACATTACAGCAGTGTCTAATGTGTCCAATGACTGACCAGAATTGTCTAATGTTCTGAGGACTGACCAGAACCCCATGGCAGCACTCCCAGAAATGGAGTCAGAGCTAATGAAAGCTTTTGCATGTGTTCGAAGTAATATTCCCATCCTTGCTAGTTGTGATTTGTCCCCAGTAGCCCCAGGCAGCCAAAGCAAGCAAAGGTGTCAAGGAGAATCACCCCTGTGAGTACCAGGCCTTTGTTTCTGCACATGGTCTAATGATGAAATGCCATTTTTAAGTTATATCTGGGAAGCCACAAATTTGAAGCTCCAGACAGATCAGAAGCTTCTTACTAACCCTCATGCAATCAGTGCCTTTTTTTGACACTTGGCATTCAGTTATGCCAAGGTTCTGCTCTGGCTGGTTGCACTTTTGTATCTTTCAGAAATAGCAGTTCTGAGTTCTGAAAGTCTGAAGTGTGTCTTATACCCAGCTGGGAAGTTGGATTTTACAAACCCAAGTCTGGAGCAGGACTGGGTGTTCCCAGGAGTGCTCCTCTACCTCATCTCTCCTGGGTATTTTAGTCCAAGATTTGACTTCGTCTTCTAGCACTGCCCTGCTCCTGCCATCCTGGTGGGATGCTGCCAGATAGAGTTTATCTCACCCAGTGCCAGGTGCCTCCTTAGGGAGGAGGAAGGATGCAGGCAGTGATGGAACAGCAAATAGCTTGGAAAATACCCCTCCCTCCATTAGATCAGAAAAGGCACAGTCAAGCTGGGGTGAACAAGTGCACAGTGGTCCATCTAACTGTGAACAAACTCTTTCCTCACTTTTCATGGCTGTTCTGTGGCACCTATCTGGTTTTTACTGAAACAGTGTGAAAACTGCTTTAAGTGCTGACAGCAGATAAAACAGGCCAGGAAGATTTTTGTCTCTAAGAATTCTTGCCTAAAGACAGGACAACATGGGATGTTGCTGCATGAAGAATCCACCATCAGGCACTAAATGTTCTCTAAGAAATGCCCCAGCACAGCTCTGGGGCTTGATATACAGATAAAGGCAACTGCATCTTCCACCCCATCAGTTACAGGTGGCACAGCTCAGCACTTCTCAGTGTCAGGACCTGGGGATGAGGAGCCAGTTGTGCAACCGAGGCGACTGAGGGGTTGGATAACACCCAGTGAGCCTGGCAGAGCTGAGCAGCAACATTTCATGGTTTGGGAGGGCTCTGTCCTGTGAACCTCTCCAGAGCTGCCCCAGCAGCACTGTGCTATTTCTGCTTTTCTTCTAAATACTTCTCAGGTTAAATCCCTTATGTGTCCTATACCACAGAGATGTCGAAGAAATTCTCAAAGAAAGGATTTACCCAGCCACACTTGTGTTATCAGAAAAGCTTCTTGAGCTCTTAATACATAACAGCCCCTGTTAGCTGGACACTTGACCTATCTAAATTCTGTTTTTTAAGTTACAATGAGTTTGCAGTTTGGGTTTAGTCCTATGGGAAAAAATAACTTGGGAAATTCTTCAAAGACAGCACTGTTGAACATTTCCCCTTGACTAGGCTTGACTATAGCTGTCTCTGAAGCCACCCTTGCAATGTCCCCTGCTTTGTTCTCTGTATGTGCCACCAGCTCATGCTCAGGCTGACGTGTAGCTGCAAGCGTGGCTTGAGAAATGTGTGGGGAACTGGGAGGCTGATCCTGTACAGCTGGGCCAGCTGCTGGCCAAAGCGACCAGAATAGTGCGAGAAGGAGCATTTGGAGCTTGGGAGGGAGAAATTAGTGGAATAATTCAGCTGGAAGGGAGCTTCAGCAATTATCTAGTCCAACTGCTTGGCCACTCCAGGACTGAATCCTAGAAACCAACTTTCCTTTATTAAAAACATATTTGTTAAAAAAAAAAAGCCAAAAAAACCAATAAACAAACAAAAAATTTTAAAAATACGCCAAGTGTTATTAAAACAAACTCATTTAAAATAAAATGCTGAATTTTCACTTGTGAGTGATACTAATCCCTTAAGTGCTTGGAGGAGCCTGTGCAGTGCTTGGGAAGCAGTGGGAGCAGGCTTGTTGTGGTGGCTCCAAGCCACAGATGTGTGAAAGGACAAAATGATTGTTGCAGATTCCAAAACTGAAAAACATTATTTTCCACAGAACAAGACGAAGTATCAAATAGTTGTGCTCGGTCTTCACAGTGAGATGATGCAATATCCTTTGGAGAGGGGCAGAAGAAACAAGTGACCTTGTTTCCTTGGCGTGTTACCTGGAGTAAGTACAGGATATTTTACACTTCAGAAGCTTTTATAACTCACAGTGGGGTTTTTCTGAGCTAAAGAGGGTGTGGGTGGGATCTGAGGCACCTTGCAGTAGAAGCACACCTGAGACCTCAGTTATCCAGCACATCAAAGCAAAGCAGAGTGGAGCCTAAGGAGTCTAACTTGAGAGCATTCACCAGCCATGGGGACCCTGTGGTTGGCTTGGTTTGTTACCAACTAAACAATTTTTTACCCTTCTGACAAAAGCAAATAATTCAGAGACTAAGTGATGTGGTGTGAAGGGACAGTGGATGGCAAAGGAGCTTTACACAGGGCTGACAGAGGAAGCTCTGCTCTTCTCCAAGAGCTTAGTGCTGTCCTTTCCCAGTCCTGCTGTTTGCTGCGGTTGGTAGCTCTAAACCAGACCAGGGTTTACATGTAAAAATTGAAACTAATATTTCATTAAAATGGGGTGAAAATTAAAATGGAATTTTACTATGGAGAGCTCTTGTTTTTTTAGCACAACGGAGATCTGAACCAGGTGTGAAGTACCACCTTTACAAACTGCTGGGAACCAGCCTTGATGCTTGTTAAAGCTGGATCTGATGGTGGTGATGTTTTAAGGGAGAGCAGCTCTGTGGCTTCTGCAAGTGTCAGTTGTGGGGAAAGATTTCCACTTGACCATCACATTCAGGTGTGTAACTACCTGCTATGGGCATTGTTAAATTGATCAACTAGAGCTTAAATTGCTTTGGAAAAAATAATGTTGGCTCTGAGGCTACTGATTAGTGCTCAGCATTGCATTTTAATGCCTTTTCACTTAACTGAAGAGGTGCTGCTGTAACTGGAAAGCCACACTGGCAGAAGAGCTGCTTGGTAGGGATGTATTCTCTAGAATTGAGAGGCTCAATGAGTAACAACTGGATAAAAGAGGTTTCTGATTATTGATTTGAATCCTAGTGAGATCACAGAATGAGAAGCTCATTTGAGCTCCGGGAAATCATGTTATACCTCCTGCTGGATTGCCAGTCTGCAAACCAGACCTGACACTATGGGCCTGAGCCTGCCCTGTGTTCACAGCCTGGCAGAGGATGGGTACCAGGTGGACACAGCAGCAAGATCCTCTGCTCTCAGCTGTGTGGTTTGCAGAGGCAGGACCCATGCCTGGGATGCAGAGTACTTCATCCAGGGTTATCCATCCCCAACCTTCCAGCAGGACTCCATTCATGTCAAAAACTGAAGTGAGCTCATTTTAATTTCAGTTTATGTGCTTTTGGGGAACGAATTCTGGATGGGACAGGAAGTGGAGGTGCAGTGATGACCACTGCCTGTGCTCAGCTCCTGCCGCATCAACCACAGCCCTATCTCACCCCTCCATCTCAGGGAGGGAGGTCTCAGTCTATTACATCTCTTTCTGTTTTATTTTCTACCTTCCTTTATAACTTTTCTAAAGCTAAAACACCTTTTAAACCTCTTCCATGACATGTTATCAATGATCACAGGTGACTCTGTTCTGAGTAACATCTGAGAATCGTTAAGGTAAGCTTATTCCCATGGTGTACTTTGGAAATTACCAGATACATCCGGTAGCATTCTGGCCACCAGAAAAATGATTTGTACTTCTGGCTCCTGTATTTTTTTCTGTTGTATTTTTTCCACAGCTGTTGCATTTTTTCCACAGTTTATTTGAAATATGGGGGTTTTTTTGAGAGTAACATATAAATTCAGGAAGAGCAACCATTATTGTAGTACGTTTGAATTTGCCAGCAGATTCTGAGGGAACTGTGACTTTTCAAGATTAACTAATGTGTCTGGATTTATGTAGAGTGAATCCATGCTGACTCAGTAGGGAGGTGGATGGGATGTGCCTCCTGCTTCTCTGCAAGCAGGATTGCTCAGATGAGGAGAGAGAACAGGGATGATGCTGTTACAGATAGCAGAGAGAGGCAGGGATGGGGTTTTCCCATTCTTTCTGTTGTTTGCTAATGGTAGGTGGTTAAAAGTGTACTCAGGTCCCTCCAGCATTCTGTCCTGCACCCAGTGATTAGATCCTGTTGTGAGAGCAGAGAAAAAACATTTAATTGCAAGTAATAAAAATTAAAAGTCCTTGCATGTGAAGTGTATCACAGATAAAATAGGCTTCAAGACATGCAAGCTCAATACTTATGGAAGTTATCAGAACATGGACTGTGCCGCTGCCAAGAATATTAGATACAGATTTCTTTTTTTTTTTCCATTGCCTTTGAAAGCATTTAGAGCATTGCACTTGAGAGTTTCATAGTCTAGATGAAGATTCAAATAACTTAGGAAATTGTTTATAGAGAATTAGGGTTGCTTTGGGATTGTTTCTGACTGGAGTTGGATGGGATTGCTGTAGGTCTTACATCTTTGGGAAATGAATTCTTTTATACCTTTTACATAGGGTTACAGTCAATGATAACCAGACTTATGGTCAGTGGATTGCTGATGTGCTGTTAGCTCAAACAAATTATTTAATATTTCCCATTTCTTCCACTGATTTTTTAAATATGAGTTTTAAAAATTATTTTCAATTCTGTCCTGTAGTTAGTTCTATTATTGTTATTGAAGGTTATAGTTTCTATTAATAAGAATATATTCTTTGTCTGCTCACAGCCTTTGTGATTCAAGGATGTGGCTAACAGCTGTTTGTATCTTAAGACACACAAAAAAGAGTTTCAGATATTTCAGCTGTGGTAAACAGCTACTGTAGCCTCCGTTCCTGGTTTATTTCCCTACTCTGATAAAGTCATGGGAAGAATTTACATGCTGAAGTTATCTGCCTGTGTTTCCTTTGGGTCAAAACCTGTGGGTTAAACTTGTGCAGGTCCTCTCATAACTTCACATTGCTGGATGATATCAGGAATCATCCTAAATGATGTGTCTTCTAGTTTCTATGGAAGCATTTGCATTAAGTATAGGCTTCATCAGAGTGCTTTTAAAAGCTTTGCCCAGGTTTGGTTATTTTATCATTATACACACTCTGATACCGTGGTGCTGGTGTGTAATTTTTTTATGCTTGTTTATAAGCTTTTCTTGGTTGTTTTATCTCAGAAAACATGAGGAATAACTGAGCATGGCTTTGACCTTGAGAACTTAATGCGAGAGGACAACATATGTGTGCAGGAATCATGCAAAATAAGTGCATTCATAAAGGTAGTGAGGAAGATGCTGCTGCTGCCTACCCAATTTGAAAGGTCAGATTTTAATTCTAATCTGGTTTCATTTTCTGCATTTCCTTGATGCAAGGGCTGCAAGTAGATGTATGGAAAAATAAACATTTATACAGGGGCGATGACCTGAATTTAGGAGTGGGTATAGTAAGAGTGTGAGTAGGTAGCTAGGGGTTTTTTCCTCCCTCTTTATGAACTTAAAAAAAACAAATATGAGTCATGCTGGGAGTGCTACAGGACTTTCTGATCAAGTCAGTGGAATAATAAGCCCAAATGTCATGCTTGGGATTTTAAAAGTTAAACTGCATTACATTAAGGTTAAACCTTGGAGAAGCTGCTGGAGTAGGTGAGTGCTTAGTGAGAAAACCCAACTCAGCTAACCTGACCACAGGCAGTAATAAAAACATGTTCTCTGGCAAGAGCTCCATAAAATCATGGACTCCTGCAGAATAAATACCTTTCTTATGATAATGTGACTCTTCTGTTTGCCATCCCAGTTCAAACACTGACTGGTGCAATATCTTATTCTGTGGGGTTTTGTGAAACCCTTAGGGTATGTTTGAACAAGGTCAGCTCCAGAAAATATTGTGGGCTGATCTCTTCTTTCTCATAGGGTTGGACACCAGCACTTTGGTTATCTCTAGGGTTCATGAAATTGAACTAAGTGCTCTTCAATTTCTTTCTGTTTTTTCAACTAAGTTGTGCTTTGAAATGGTTGAGCAGGGGAAGGAGCTGCATACCCTCAAGGAAAACCCTGGGGCAAAGGTGAGATCACAGATACATAACACTAAACAGTGAGCTCTAGAAAGAAATACACTAGGCTTAAAACAAACCACTTTTAAACTGGGTATCTTCCAATATTTTTCAAAGTCCCCTGACAGTTGAGGTGGGGCTGAATATATAAGCAAATTTATGTACTATTCGGCAGCTGAGTGGAAGGCCAGGAATTGATTGCATTTACTGTATGTGCTGGGAAGAATTTCAGGACAGCAATTCAGCAGGTTTGTTTCTTTGTGTAGGTCTGTCTTGAGGTGACTTTATGATGCTTGTATCCCCAATCATGTGTTCTGTTGGTGTTGAATATTAAGTTCTGCAGCTTTAAGACTGGTTCCGGGAGTGAAGGGGGAGAGAAGAGGTGCAGAGTTTGTTATCAGAGACAGCTCTTGCTCCCCCACATCATTCACACAGACTGTGTTGTCTGCAGTGGGCAGCAGGAGAGAGCTCTCCTTTGCTCTTGGTTAGTTTTTCTAGCTAGCTGAGGCAAAGAAGCTCCCTGGACTGTAGACTTGGTTTTTTTTCCCTTTTCTTGGAATTGTTCAAACCTGCTCAGGACTGAAAACCCAGAAGAACACCAGGAGGTCACACCTGTGGCCCACCTGGGCTGTGACATTTCCCAGCACTGGAGGGTCTGAGAACAGCCTGAGTGAGCCGGGCTGCAACCCACAGGAGGGACTCTTCTGAATTTGTCATCTCTTCAGAGCAGCGAGAGGTTTTGCTGTATGGTATTGTTCAATTTTGTGCTAGGAAGTGCTTTGCCTGTTAAATAAACAGATTTTTTTCCCACTTCTCTCCGAGGAAATATTTCCGCTAACAAGTTTCCTAGAGAAACCCCATTCAAAACTTTCCTCCCAAATTTGCCCTAAACCAGAACAAGGTCCCATCCTCTCACACAACCACAGAAACTCATCCTTCACATTGCTGTGTGAATATGGCCCTACAAAACCCTGCTGCAATTCAGATCATGTTAGGATCTCATATGTTTTCATAGGCTTTAAGCTTTCCCAGTTATCCTGGTTTGAAAGACAGGTGTTTGCCAATACAGGCAGAAGATTCTCTTTGAAATGGAGAATGCAAACCCCCTCCCTCCAAATTATTATAACTTTGAAATTAAGGGGCTCTCAGGCAAAGATATGGGAAATAGGAATAACAGTTCTTTACTAGGAAAATTAAACTAGAAATACAGTATTACAAAGAACTAACTCAAAACACTGACAGAGTCAGAATACAACCTGACACCCCATCAGTCAGGATGTTGGTAGCAGTCCCATTAAATGAAGGCTGCATCCTCCTGCAGCGACAGATGTGGTTCAGTTGAAGCAGTGGTCCTGTAGAAGAGTGTGATTTTCCTCTGAAGGTCCAGTGATGATATGGAAAGGTCTGGTTTTCCTCTGGAATCCAGTGGAAAAAGTCTGCCCTGATGTTCCAAATCTCAGTTTTTATCTAGGTAGGAAAAGCTTGACTCCTTCCCCTGGGTGGAGCATCTCCCAATGGGATGGTGTAATTTTATCAGTCATACAGTGGGGTTCAATGGCCCATTAGCAGATGATATTTTCCTGGAAGAAGGATGGGTTGTGGAAAAAATAAAGATGACTGCCCCACCTAGTTTTACAGATAGCCCATTAGCAGATAATATCTCCCACAGAGATAAGGATCACTGCCCCACCTGGTTTCAACAGATGGTGATGGAATACATACTTTTGGTAACATCCTGTATTGCAACCTATGACACCAGTTTATCATTTTGTTTCAGTTTTCAAGGTTCTCTGTGATGTGAGGGTTTCCAGAGTGCTTATCTTGCCTAGGATGCAAATCGATGCAGAGAGCTACAGCCAGACCTGTACTACCCCATCACCACTGCCATTTTAACCTGGAGATAAGCCTGATAGTTCAGGGCTTGCTGAGCATGATAGAAAACTCCTTATGTCAAGACTGAAGAATGACAATAGGACAGATTTTTTTCTCCACATGCCTTATAAATGCTGTGTCTCTTTCTTTCTCTTACCACTATTTAGTCAGCTGCAAAAATTAGTTCTGATGGTCCAATCTAGGTTGGATATTGATTAATGATCCAGACATGGTGGGAAATGGTGTAAACTTGGCTTGTATGTCTGGAGGAATTACAAAGTTTGTATGTGTGATAAATCGTACTGCCATAACAAGGAATTTCCATGGTTTTTAGTGACTTCAACACCAATTCTTGTCCAAAACTCACCAACCTTAGGCTGTGAGTGGGAGGGGTGAAGCATGTTCAGCGGTAGCAAAGATCTAAGCACCAAGGTAAGATTCATCTAGCAAACAGATATCTGTCATATTTCAGAGTTTGAAAACAAATTGATGACTCCATTATGTTTAATCACAGTTGTTTCAAATTTAGGTCCTATGTAGCTTTAAAAAGCTAAGGTTTTCTTAGCCTTGGAGAGCGACTGGAACCCAGACAGGGTTCAGGTAGCTACTCCAGCTACCTGCCAGCAAGGAACAAAGGCTGAGACTTGCAGCTGAGATTCCAAAGACAGTTTATTCTTCGAAGGGGATCGGCTACAGAGTCTGAATAGTACAAGTAGGTAGAGATATTTATACATTTCAAAGGGATTGAAAAAGTAACCAATAAAACTACTAGTTAAGCACAGTACCCAATTACATTTTAACTTAACACTCTAAGAAAAACCAATCACTTAGCTAACTTAAGGACCAATAGGATTCTTAAAAGATAAGGGGTCTTCAAGGCAGGAATTATATCATCTTAAAGGAATTTTCTTTGTCTCTAAGGGATAGCATTCCAAGGGTATGTTTCTGGGGGTTTCATATCATCTACAGTCCAGCCTTTTTCTGTGCTTAGAAGAGCTATGGATTTTTAACTGATGTCAGCTAGATTTGTTATTGTACAAGACAATTGTCTTTTGGCTCAATTTTATGGCAAATTGTACTTCTATCTGTACTTAGAGAAGTCTGGGTTCCCCCATCTTTTCTAACTGTGAGGACAAAACCCTTGAAATCTGTGGTGCCTTTGAATCACAAGGGAACAGGTATCAGCCACCTTTGGGAGACCCATCATCCATGACCTTTTCTATCTGTTATACTGGTGTTGTTAGTGCAGACTAGAGTACTGGTATTGCCATGACTAGAATTGGCCTTAAACACCACCTTGAGATAAGTCTGCATTTTTAAAAACTTCTTCCCATTTAAGTCTCTGCCTAAGAGTTTTTCAAAAATACAGATATATAGCAGAAAAATAGCGTTTGACATCCAGTTTGTAATGATTTACACAGAGCTGTGCAAGTCTTGTGCAAGGAATATTATGCTCAGTATCTTTCTTAAGGCATGAGATTCAGCACCAGTTTGGATCTAGTTATAACCTGTACAAATTTGTATGGTGAAAAATTCAAAACAAAGTCTGTTCAGTGCATTAGGAGAAGATACTGCAGCTGCAGTAGGAGCATATGGAACCTCAACGTTGATTAAGTTAGGTTCATGTTAAAGCTCATTGTAAAGCAGGGGAAACCAGAAGCATGAATTTTGTGGTGGGGGTTAAAGCACATGGAATGGTGGGGTTTGGGTCTCTTCCACCCTCCTGGGGGTTGTGCTGGATTTCCTGGTCTGTGGGTCAGTGTTTGGTCTTCCGTTCCTTTTGTGCAATTCCCCCCCCCCCCCATGTCCTTATACCATAAAACTCTCATAACATAAGACACTTCACATTTGATAACTGCACAAAATAAATTATGACGCTTGGCCATTCTTATTATACAAAGCTTTAATTGCTGTGTACAGTTTTAGTTTGCCTCCTTGCATTAGCCATCAAAATGTAAAATTAATTAGCAATAGAATATTTGCATTAATTAGTAGAGACTCTACTTTATAACAGCCATATGTCCTGCTCCCTTTCGCAGCCAGCCCCTCACTGCCTGGCCAGCTCTTCCCTAGCCCAAGCCTCCGTGGGATTTCCAGGGGTCACGGCAGCTGCATTTGCCATCCATGTCCAAACCCAACTCGCTTCTCCCAACATTTCTGCATTCCAGCTTGTGATTGACCCATTTCAAGAATTCTTGCAGACTCTCTTTAAAATATGGGAATTTCGTTCCTGCCTTCTTTGAGCAGCTCCCGTCATTGGATGAAGATTTCTAAGAGCAAAAAGGAGGTACTGATGCATGAGTTACAGATGCTGCACATTCTGTCTCAGCTCACTGGGATGGAGGAGGATGCTGTCCTTCATACCCCCAAAACCATTTCACACAATTCTTAGAAATCATTAGTCATTAGCTATTTCTCTTTGACTTCCACAGTACTGCAGACTTTTCTGTGTTGATTTGGGGGGGCCAGAGCAGTCATCTGCTAATTTGGAAAGTCAAAAACATTTCTGTCACAATACCAAATCCTGGGGACTATGAGGGAATGTGGGACATTGGCTGGGTTCCAGCACAATCCCAGCTGCAGCAGTATGGATCACTTGTTGTTTGGATGACAGACTTAGACATGTCTTATTCTGCAGCTGCAATAGAGAGAAAATTGGTGCTTATCTGGTTTTCTTCCTAAAGTCTGCTTCTCTGTTGCAGGGGATTACCTGAACACAGTTACTGTTGGAAATTCAGCCACTGGTCCATGCAAACCCTATTTTCTATCCCCTAATTTCTGTCTTTCTCTCTTTTGGATTCAAAAGGCAGATTTTTCTCTGTAGATCTCCCTGATCTGTTTTTTCCTGCTATTAATTGTCTTGTTCTCCCTGAAGGACAAGATGTACAGGTCATTATTAATTGCACCTAATAGATAATCTTCATTACATCAGGTCTAACTGAGCCATATTGACATGGTATCCATAAGAATGAATTGGTGCATGGGAGAGAAAGCTTGGTATCCTTCCCTGGGGCTGCAGCTGGTTCAAAATTCAAAATTAGTGATAATTTATTTGATAAAATGTGAGAGTGGTAAATCACCTGGTTTTAAAAAGCCTGGATAAATAGAAATTTACAAGAAAATATTTGAAACTCAAATCAACCAAAAAGTAGAAGCTTACCTTCAAAATATGGCAGATTTCTTCTAGCCTTTGCATATCTGTCTTCACTTTACTCATGCATGTCTGTCCAGAAATCTTTTTTAGTTCATGAATAAATATTTCAGTGTTATTATGTGCACAGCTTAGTTTCTAGGAGAAAAAGGGAAAACATATAGTGTTCTAGTTTGCAACAAGAAAGCTTTTCTTTCTTAAAAGAACCGTTAATAAATCACATTGATTATGCCATTTTTCCTCTGGAAATCTAAACTTCTTTCATTCTTTTTAGGATTTCCTCTTTCCTTCCTTGTTGCCAGAAGTGTCATAAGGACAGTTTTCATAACTATCAAAACTGGAAACTTTGAAATGAAAAGGGTCCAGTTTCTGTCAGTGGAGGATGTGACCACACTGGGAATTTGATTCTATTCCATCTAAGTCAGAGAGTGAATAATTTTGTCTTAGCTTTGGAGGTAGGACACTTAGAGGGAGCTACATTAAACATTTTCTTTATATTGCCAGTCCTTTGCAATCACCAACAGAAATTTCTCTGGAAAAATAGTAAAAAGAACTGATAAAAATTGAGTTAGGCATAATTATCTTTAGGAACCATTAGAATGGTTACTAGTCATGTTCTAATAATCTTTTAAAAATAGGACATTGCATCAGTATTTTGGGACACCACTTACATCTGTAGCAATTACAGCTTGCTTTAAATGTCCTCAGACTTGCTATGCCAGAGATTATGCTCCAAGATCCCTTTGGGGACTCCAACTGAAAATAATAGAATGGAAGAAACAGGTTCTTACCTTTATGTGAAGTGGTCTGCAGAAATTCCCCTGGAAACAATAGAAATCTGTTAGTCACAAGCTGAAATCATCTTGAAAAGTAAATCTGGTGTGAGGGAAGTGGGGAAATTATTTACATTTATGAATTCATTTTCAGCCTCAAGCAAACAAAGCATTTCGTTAATTAGTGCGCGTTTAGTATCTTTCAACAGATGAGGCATTTCCTTCTGAGGGAGAAAGTAACTGGACACCCCAGAGCTCAGTAGTAGCAAGAATACATGAAGATGCATTTTAAAGGTGTTAATTCAGGAGCTTGACCCCCTTTTATCTGAAAAGGGCTTTGAATTCAAGCACTTCTCTCTTGGCAGATATGAAGCTGGCTTATATAGAGAAGATGAGTAAATGCAGGATGTGATTACTATCTTATCTCATTCATAAATCATTCCCATCCGACAACAACGAGAGCTCGAGCAGTTGAATTATCAGCATATCAGATTTGAGAAACTTTTACGATTAAAGTTCTGGTAAATTTCCTGAAGCCTCTAATTTCGGAGCGATTCTTTAATGCAAGAAAAAGTGATTTTTAAAGGCATGAATATCATAAAAGAACAACAGAATAATCATAAAATCATAGAATGGTTTGGGTCGGAAGGACATTAAAGCTCATCTTGTTCCAACCTCCTGCCATGGCCAGGGACTCCTTCCACTAGATCAGGTTGGTCAGAGCCCCATCCAGCCTGAACTTGAACACTTCCAGGGATGGGACAGCCACAGCTTCTCTGGGCAACCTGTGCCAGGACCTCACCACCCGAACAGGGAAGAATTTCTTCCTAACATCCAATCTAACCCTGCCCTCTGTCAGTTTGAAGCCATTCTTCTTTGTACTATCAAGGAAAATATCTGAGGAAACTTGTAGTAATGCAGCATGAAGGGGATTGCTTCCCCTCTGACAAGACTACATCTTACATTGCTGTGAATTCAGCACCTCTGGAGCTAATGCCAGCTAAAGTTGGGGCCCATAGGACCTAATTAATCATCTACATCCTTGCAGTGTGACTCGGATGAGCATGGGGGGTGAAGGGGGCACAGACATGTATAGCAGCCTTGCAAATCTGACCAAACAAAAGGCTGTTTGTTCATTGTAATTAATAAGTGTGCAAGCTGTATTTTATCTTGGCATAATTAATTTGTATGACAATGCTGTGCAAATCTGCAGTCTCAGGTGGCAACTGCAGCTTCTCCTTCTCATGGAGCAGGGTATGTTTACTTCTTCATTAATGATACTTCAGCTCTTATGTAACACATCCCAATGTAATGAGGTGATTTACACGGGGACATTGTTAGTAAGTAGTTAGCAAGAAGGGCTGCAAGGACGGTGCCCCACTGTGTGGTGGCGTGTCAGGGGTGCTTTAGGGTGGGGCTCCAGAGTCCCACAGGAGGGGAGCCAGGGCTCCCCCTGCTTTCAGAATAACTGTGGCTCTCCCAGCACAATCAGCTCAGAACAGATTGAACCCATGAGGGAGTTCTCTTCCAAACATGAAGGCAATGCAGCTCTAAAGACAAAAAAGGGTAATTTGTTCTATGCTAGGTAGCAATTAATGTTACAGCCAATCAAAGAAATTGTTGTCAAGGGAGCCCTGAGTGTGAAGTTATTTCTAGCCACCAAGGAGAAGGAAATCACTCATCATCAGCATTGGTGCCAACCATGTCTGGCAGTGCAGTGGGAGGTTTCGTAACCTTCCCCAGGACACCTGGGCAGTCTCACCTTGTTCTGTGCTCAGGAGCATCCCTGGCTCCAGCAGAGATCTGGGAGGATCTCCTTGTTCAGTGTCAGAAGCAACATGCTTGGCAAGTGCTCTTTGGGAAGGGTGGGGGAAGAGCCAAGCTCCCAGCAGGAGCACCAAGCTTTGCCAATATCCCTGTCAGCCTGGGCCAGTTGATATTAGGATCTCTCCTAAATATTTCCTATATAGGCCGATTTCTATTCTAAGTCTGTATATGATTTTTAGATAGATCATTTCATAGAAAATGTCCGACAAAGTACAGAATTTGTAGATGGGTTTTTCCAGATTTGATTAGGGAAATTTTGTGTTGAGTCAGGGATATGTTTCCTTCTGGACAGTCTTCTAAATAATAATAATAATAATAATAACAACAACAACAACAACACTACTACTAATAGGAATATGAATATTTGAGACTGGATGATGTTCTAAGTTCTTTGTCTGAGTATGTTTTGGGTTGTCCCTACTATAAAAACAAGTCTGCATGTTAACCATAGCCACATTATTCGCTGTTCATTTACCTGCTTTGCAAACTGGAGAAGTTATTTACATTGCTATGTGAAAGGTTCTTGTGGCAAAAAGCACATGGGAAAGGGTTGCCATAGATGTACTTTCCAGCACTGCTTTGGTTCAGCTCTCTGATGAGAAGTCTGAATCATTCTCTCAAAAGCCAACATTTTAGTATCAAGCTGCTCTTGGTCTTGTCCAGCCTCCCTCATTTCCCAATTAGACTGTTCTGAGACCAAGTAGCTTTGGGCATCTATTTTCAGCTGACAGCCTGAGGTAGAGTAGATTAAAATGAGCTATCAAGATGAAAGTTTAAATGTGCTAAACTGGCAGACCAAAAGATGCAAAACATGTAAATAATCAACCAAAATGTCCTTGTACTTTCTCCTATGTGAATTTCAGCATCTGTTGGTAACACAAGGAAGCCCATTCTGCTCCTCACCTCTGGAGATGAGAGAAATCAGGGAAGGACAGCCACCTTTACCTTCTCCCACTTCTGTCTGGATTATTTGTTCCAGAGGAGGCTGTGGGCAAGAGGTTCAATCACCTTACTGTGTACAAGGATTAATAACCAGACCCACCAGACACAAAGCTCTATGTAGGCTGTATGTTCACCTAAGCCCTTAGGCAAATATTGACACCTTCTAAACCCATTTATCAAATCATTTTTGCACCAGATAGCTTTTGGAAAAGTGTCACTCCTTTTAATATACACCTACGTGGAAAACATACTCTGACTTAATGTCAAATAGCTTTGAAGTTGCTGGGGAGAAGTAGCAAGATGTTATCAATAGGCTCATGCTCAGAGAACAGCTCCCTGGGCACAGGATTAATCTTTTGGTGATGTTGCAGTGATGGGGTGTTGGTGCTGAGCCCTCATGCCTGCACTGACTCCCGCTCAAAGCCAGCCTTCTCTTAGGAGCTGTGGGGCCTGACAGAATTGTTTTCCTTTCAACTCTTTCTGTAATGAGAGGTGAGAATCTGCTGTGCTTTATAAAACTCTTTTAATTTATAAGTTTTTATAAAAACATGTTTTATACTAAAAATTCTCTAAACAGGACTGCTCATGTTTTTAACCAGCTGAAGAGTTTCAAGGCTGTTGGCACAGGGAGTTTTGAGAAGCTGGGCTAAACAAGCAGAGCACCAAATTTCTCAAAGGGATAAAAAATATTTGACATTAAAGTCTGAGAGTTGTGCATGTCAGGGATGCTTTCTCAGTGGGTCTGGGCACTGCAGATGGACTGAGGCACACAAGCCCTTTTTCTGGCTCGCTCAGAAAATAGCTCCTCTGAAATCATCCTTCACCTTTCTGTGACACCTCTGAGCTCTTCACAGTAATACTGAGAAAAGATGATTAAAAACCTGAGTGGGTAACTCACAGGCAGCCCTTCTTTTTATGGGTCGCCTGCAGCTGATGCCAGCGCTGTGGCGGAGGACGAGGCCAGGGCTGCCACCTAGAGAACAGCCACGGCCAGTTGCACTTGTCTTCGGAGCCCTCTTTTGGGAAGGAAAGCTTTGCCAAGCCTCACACGGGCTGTTTGCCTGCAGCAAATGCAGCAAGGAGGGGCTGCCTACTCTGAGACTTATCCCAGCCTGAGGGCTGAGAGGTCGCCTGGGGGAGATGAATAGCAGTGGTAATAATTTTATGTGTATTTGAGCAAATGATTGGAAAAGCAGTGTCTGGGAGTATGTGTCTGCTGTTCTCCAACCTGTTCTAAGGGAAACAGTACTGCAAGATCATAGAATCACAGAATTGTTTGGGTCAAAATTGACCTCAAAGCTGATTTAGTCCCAGTCTCCTGCCATGGGCAGGGACACTTTCCACTATCCCAAGTTGTTTTTTTTGGATGTTAGGAAGAAATTTTTTGGATGTTAGGAAGAAATTTTTGGATGTTAGGAAGAAATTTTTCACCGAAAGAATAATAAAGCACTGGAATGCTCTTCCCAGAGAGGTAGTGGAATCATCATCTCTGGAAGTGTTCAAGAAAAGGCTGGACATGGCACTTAGTGCCATGTTATAGTTTATACTCTGAGTCGAGGTGTTAGGACATAGGTTGGACTCGATGATCTTGGAGGTCTCTTCCAACCTCAGTATTCTGTGATTCTGTGATTCTGTGTTTATTTTTAGATAGAATATTCCTTACAGCGCTGTAAGTATGTATTTATGTTTATATTGTAAATTTTTTTTCTATAGATAATATATCAAATATTTTGCAACCTAGATATATTATATCTAAAACATATATATATATCATATTACATATTTTATATATATTATATGTAACGCAATATAATTTTATATATAAAATGTTTGTGTTCTTGTGTTGTATGTGCCACAAAAGAAAAACTGCCAGTTCTGTCTTTGTGCAGGAAATTTATTTTGCATAGATTCTGTTAGAGTTTGGGTACATTTGATAGAGTTCTGCATACAAGTTTCCCAAGTACTTAAACATAAAAAATGTGCTGTGCCAGCAGCCCACAGCTGTAATGAGAACAGTCATGCTTACACAATTTTCACTTCACGTTTTTAACATTTTAAAATGATTGTCACTGCATTTGTGGCATAATAAGAGTTCTTCGGTTAAAAGAAGTATTTAAGTATAATATTAAAAAGTGCATCCTTTTATAAGACTGTGCCCTGAAAGTGCCTCATCCTCCTGGAGTGGAGGTGGAGGTGCTGAGTGACACAGATGGCTCTGTCCCACAGATGTGCCTTGTTCTGGCTCTGAGACCACTTGGGTGATGCAGAGCTGAGCCCCTCGGGCTGTGGCTTGGAGCAGCATGTAAGAGAAATAGTGTGACAGCAACCCCCAAACTGGATCCCCAGAGCAGCTCTTCTAAAGCAAAAAATTACTGTATTTCTTCATTGTAAAAATAAATAATTTGAAGTTTCTCTAAATAAATATAATAAATAAATAATAATAATAGAGATCCAAATAAATAACAGCTCCCAATAGCACTGCTTGAAGGAGGATATGCTAAGCTCAGGTCGTCTGGCAATCTGGACAGGTGCCTTGAACTCCTTTGAAGCTTACTTTGTTTTTTCTGGAACAGCATTGTGACCCAGGAACCTTAAAAAATATTCCAAATTTTCGAAAAAACCAAAGACTTCCCTGCCTTCCAGTGATGTGCCTTGAGGGCAGACTGCAAGGAGAGAAGTGAAAAGAATCAGGACATGTAAGTTACATTCTGCTCTCTGACTAGTTTTTCCCCTTAATAATTAATTTTAAGACCACAAAGGCTCTCATGAAGATACTGGGGTTTGAATTGCTGAGGAATGTGTTACATGTTGCACCTTGTGCAGCTGATTCTCAGCCAGGGCTCCAGTCCCCACCTGCACCAGGACACCTCCACTTTGTGATGGGCTTTGTCTCAGCAGGGAGACATTGGGAAAAGGTGAGCAGAGCAGAGGAGGCACTGGGGCCGTGGCCAAGTCCCAGCTCTGGCTGGAAGCTGCTCCCATTGCCGCACAACCAAGAGGCAGTGGGTGCTTTGCTCAGACACTTGTTCCCAGTGCAGCCAGGAAAAACCTCAGAATCCTTCGTGGTCACCTAAAACAGGAGCAAACAGCAAGCAGGAAATCAGCCCAAACATACCGTCCACCCGGTGCATGACTCTCCATAAGCCTGGATCGCCTTCAGGTTCCTAACTATGGTGCGTCTCTCCACACTCTCTTTGATGTTATTTAGGGCTTCAATGAATCCTTCCAGATAGATGGTTACATTCCCTCCTGCCTCCATTTTGTTGTTCTGGAATAACAAAGTTTAGTAATTTTGTCTTTTGTGTACTGTATTCCTGGCAGAGATTACATGGCATTAATGCAGTCAAAATGCCTGCTACAAGAAATAATCTTGCACAATAATTTGAGACCAAAATTACATAATAATTATTATAGAATTATATAATAATCTGTAGAGTATAGAAGGAGTTGTGCAATCCAGTGCTTTCCTTCTGCTGAAGGTTGGTGTTACCTTCAAAAGTTACAGAGGGAGTCTGTGGAGGTGGAACTAGGCATGACTGGGAACCATTTGTTTTTTTATTGCCTCCTTGGCATGGGAAGGCAGTGATTCTGAGAAGAATCTTTAACCTCCAGCATTGCTACCTGGGCTTTACCTGTCCTGAGCTTCCCCACAAAATGCTTTGCCGGTGCCACTGCTGGCACTGGTCTCTAACAACATAGGCATTTTTTCCCCCAAAAATCAGGAAAAAAGCCTGCTCCCCACTTTCCAATGGCAGTAAGGCACCTGTCTCCATCTGACTCTGGAAGACAGTCAGTTCTTTATCTACCTGTGAAAAGAGAGATAACTGTTTCTGGGAGCCAGCTGTTCTGCCCCACTATCCTGACGGCAGAGCCCTGAGCTGGTGTTTCAGGGAGATCTTTGTTTGATAACTCTGGAGGGAGCAGAGCCATGCATGTGATCTCTCAGCACACATAGCCCCACCATGGTGCTCCCAGAAAGCTCAGAAGATGACTTGGCTGCCATGTAAGACCTGACTTAAAAGCACCGGAGCATCCTGAATGGTCTGTAACTATATTTGTTTTCCCCCTCCTTCTCAAAAAGCAGCTAGCTGCCCCACAAGCCCCCAGAACTGCAAAGTGAACCACAGAGAGATCTTACCAGAGGTGTGACTTTGCTGCTGCCCTGGAAGAGATTGGTAAAATCACATTAGCAGGTTCCCCACTAACACAGAAAGTCAGACACGGGGCACAGAGAAAATGGACCAACCTTAGAGGTCAGGTTCTGAACCTCTTGGATGGTTTCCTCGAGGATGGCGCTGCAAGGGCAGGGTCTGTCGGTGCTGCAAGGGCAGGGTGTGCTGGTGCTGTCAGGGCGGGCTGTGCTGTGTGGTGCAGGGGACACCAGGCACAGCACTGACAGCATGACCCCAAGCAGGCATAGCATTGTGTCACAGGGGCTGTGCTCCGCTTCTTGGCCTGGTTAATCTGTCTCCTGGCTGCCTCTTATATGTGCTCTGGTGCAAGGAAGTGATTAATACTCACCACAAAAATGCTTGAGCTTAAGGCGAGTAGTCACCTGTAGAATGGAAGCTGTTAGTTTCTTATCTGATTGAGGAAACTACATGTTTCTAAAATAAGGACTCCCCCAGAAGTTCAGTGGGAACTATGTAATTTGAGCCATTGTGATTTTAAATGCTGAAACATTTTTGTGAACTGATATGGTCTAAAAATTGATGGGAAGTAACTAAATGTCTCTTGGATCTTTACATCCATATTTGCCCTATTTAATATTGCAATTACATTAAATCATACTTTCACTTCTACTAATTAGTTCTCTGAACTTGTTCTGTGTGCTTGTCATTAGAACCCCACAAATTACTCAATGGTACCACGCTCAGATAGAAATGAAAATTTTGGGACTCCTGTCACCCTGCAGACCTGTACTGCAGAGAGAGACCAGCCATGGACTGCTGGGATAGCTCAGTGTCTTGAGGGGACAGAAAAGCAGCTTCTTTGCTCTTTCTAAGGAGCATTTGTCCAGTTTCTGTGTTCTCCTGAGGAGGTTTAAACCATTTGGCTGGTATCTCATTTGACTTCATCTGCAGGAAGCTTGGCTGATGGGGTACATAGCACTGGTGGTTGATGAGGACAGTGACAGAATTGCTCCTCCAGCTGCATGGGGGCCCTGGGGTGGCCACAGTGGGTCCTGGGTATGCAGAGCCCTCTCCTGTCTCCTAATCCCCCCCCAAGGCTGCCTTTGACCTTGCTGCACAGCTCCTCTTCACTCATCCCAAGAGGAATGAACACCATGTCAGGATTACACCTGCAGGACATCAGGTCTTTACTATCCAAAACCTCAAAATTTTATGTTTGTATGTTTTTATGTTTTTGCTTTAGTTTAAATAATGCTGTTTCAATCCTGCAGGAGTTTTATTATGTAACTGACATTCTTTAATGTGCATTAAGTTTTCTTGCCCTTAAAAATACTGAAGTGGTACATGGCTAGAGAGACTGATTTGTTTGTGCTTTTCCCCTGAGGCAAGGCAGGTGACCCCACACACAGGTGCCATCTGCTGATGAGAGCCCAAATGCTGCTTTTTCCACACTCATGGCATTTTCCTACTGGTCCCTAGGCTGATGTTTCACAGAACACATAATTTCATTGATCTCCTTGCACAATATTAATTAAATCAGAGGACACTGTCTTGTTAGCTACAAACCAGGTTTTGGAGATTCTGCTGGGCACTTCTCTCCCCTGAGGAGCCACCTTGCTCGGTTTTTTGTTTTCACTAATTTTGCTAATTGTTTGGTGAATGAGGCATCTCCCCAGCTGTTCTCCACAGCTCAGCCTTCAGGAGCCTTTAATGGATGAGCCACCCTGAAAGTAGCAGCTGGATGTGGAACAGAATGTGCTCCCTTTCCTGCATGCCCTGGATATGCTGCTGTGAGATCTGGGGTAGTTTTCCTGCCTTGCTGGAGTTACACTTGTATTCCAAATATTTCCCTGTAGTCAGAAGATTGTCTGTACTCCAGAGTTGAGGTTAACCCATTGTGTGTTACCTTAGTGGGGCAACATCCATTGCAGTACTATCTTTGCCTTGTGCTGTTCAAGGGATTTGCATGAATTCAAGCAGTGTTGAATACCAGTCTCTGTGGCGCACATGTGGCCTCTTTTTAAAAAATCCTGTTTGTTTTTTTTTTTTTATTTTAATGAGCTCATGAGTAGTGTTGACCCTTTCAATGAACCTGTGCATTGCACACCTCAGGAAGTAGAATTCCACCTGGAACTCAGGTGTTTACTCCCCTCTCTGGGTGGTTCAGGACTGTCCCTGCCACTGCTGTGGCCTTGGAGATAAAACAGATTAAACAGATTACAGCACGGTTTAAAGGGAAGGAAGGCTTGTAGGTATTGAATCATAGAGCCATAGAATGGGTTGGGTTGGAAGGCACCTTTAAAGGTCAATTTGTTCCAACCCCTTGCAATGACCACTAGACCAGATTGGTCAGAGCCCTATCTAACCTTACCCTGCATGGATGGCTGTACCTGCTGGTACCATAAATTGTAGCTAAGTTCAAAGTTCAGGGAATTTCTTCCCTTGGAAATAGCAGGAGGAGCTAAGGCTGCAGCTAAACCTGTTGGTGGACACTGGAGATTTTGCTTTTATCTCCAAAATATCTGAATAAATGAGAGTTTCTACAGAGAGGGCAGAAGGGAAAGATGTGGGCAGGATGGACTTTTACTGCTGGAAAAAACCAAATTGTGAAGTTGGGACTCCACCTTTTTCTCTTTATTTTTTTTAAAAACACTAATGACATGCAAGTACTTTCTTAGATTGCAGCCAGTGGAAACAAAAGAGGTGATAAAACCAGAAAGGAAGATGGAACTTGTGGTCTACTCGTGTACGCACATCCAGCAGTTTATCTCACACACACCAACTCTTTTGCAAATATTCACTCAGAGGTGAAACTGCTGTGACCACCCTGCTCCCCTCAAGGTTGTATCAGCATTGACCTTTCTTTCCTATTCCATACTGGGGGGGATAACTGCTGTAGGAATCTGAGAGGGCTGCAGGAAGTTTCCAGTTCGGGGTCATGCAGAAGTGCCTCCATCCAACTCTGCCTCCACCAAAACATCTCACAAGAATTAGCATTGATGACATCTAAATCACTGATATGATTTCAGTCCTAGGCAGAGCCACATGAAATACTCATGTCCTTGTCAGACATGGAATCAATGAATAGAAAATGACCCAGCCCATTAGGAATCAACCAAAAGCTTAACATAAAATTAACCAAGAAACTGAAAAGATAATAGAAAATTAACTGAAAACTAACAGAATTCTTCACTTTTCTAAACCTGGAGAGATGGTGAGCTTCAGTTTTGTGAGCTGGACTCTATGCAACTAAAGTAGAAATCCTAGTGAGAAGTCTCAGCAATAGTATGGAGACTATTCTTCTCCTGTGAAGGATTTGGACAACCTCAGGTTCTTCACCACATAAGTGATCATTATAAAATCATCACAACCATGTAACTCGCTGGAGTGGAAGTTCAGCCAGCTGAAGGGTGACACAAGCTCTTGTGAGGCTTCATGTCCTATCAGGGAGAAAGCAAATAGTTTTGACAGTAATTTTGCTAATTTGTGACACTATTTCAAAGCTATCTTCTTGCTGTCATTCCTCTGTGAAAAGATTGATCAGCACCTCCTTTCCCTCCCCTGAATATCCCTGTCACACATATGCCAAGTCCATCTCTGCACATTCTTGCACAACCTTGAAGTGTTTTGATTTCTCCCAGATGTTTTCCTCTGCCACATTTCTAGCTGGCAGCTGCACTTGCACACCTCTGAGCAGATCAAACCATCAGGCTCCTCAGCCTTGATAGCCTCCCTCTTCCCCCCCTATCTCTTTCACTTTGAATTAATCTTGAACAAGAATGCTGAAAGATTTACAATGTCCTTTGTACCACAGGATTGATGCTGTGTTCCTCGATCCTGGAAGGAGTTAAACAGTGTTTTATCTCTGTGGTCTGCCTCTGCAGAAGGGAGGAAGCCATGCCTCTCCCTGCCTTGCAGAGTGATTTTACATCTGCTGTCAGAAGCAGCAGAAAGTGACATCGTTGTTGCTGGTGACTGTGCTTGGTTGCAGCAGATGTGCAGCTCTGCTGCCCAGCCCAAGGACATTCCTTTTGTATTTCATGCTCTGGCTGTGGTCGCTGCTCTGTGGCCAGCTGTCTGGCCAGTGGGCTGTCATCCTTGGAAGGTGGCCCTTGGAGCATAGGGCCAAGTTAGGCTAATTGGAGAGCAGAGACTACATGTTTTATGTTTTAAAATAGGCTCTGGAGAAAGATTCATTATTTAATCAGAAGGTATTCCCTGTGCTTATATGACTTCTTCTGCAGCTACTCAAAAAAAAAAAAAAGTCTGTGAGTCACTTGCTTGACCCGGTGGGGGAATTGCACTTATGAAATCAGAAATTAGTCCAAATCCAACTCATTCTGCATGTCAGCCTCCTGGACCCCTGCCTTCTGTTGCAATTCCTTCATCTGTCAAGGCTCTGCCAAGGCCTCCCTGGCTGATGGGGGTCAACAGGACTCACTGTCTCCTTTAACCTGTTAAAGGGATGCTTTAGGACTCATAGGTAGAACTTTTTGTAACTGCACAACTTTGGAAAAGCGAGGAAAACCCCCCTCCTTGCTCAGATAAATATCCTGGAGAGGCACAATAAATTCTCTACCTTTCAGGCCAAGCTAGAGATAGGCTGTGGATTTCAGTGTTAAATTCTAAGAAGTGAGATGCCTGTTTGATCAGAAAAGATTTCACAGGCAGCCTTGGCAACTCTCCAGCCCCAGTGAGTCAGCTTGGTGCCCATAGGACAACAAATACTACCACATGTGCAGTTCACCTTTCAGAGAAAATAGAAGAGTTTTCCCTCATTTTTTGAAAGAAATTATGTCTACAGTTTCTTATATCTTCCCACACATAGGAAGAAATTGCAAGACATCTCTGGACTTGGGTTTATGGTGTAAAAGCCATTTAAGTTCCCTCAGGACCTCATGTGCACCCTGGGAGCAGCTACCACCTTGCACCTCTTGCATCTTTAGGCTCGAGCCTGTCACCCGTGTGCAGTGGCCTTGGCAGCTGTTGATAAGCATCCAAAGAAGGACAACTGTGTATTTAATGATGATTAATTGCATTCTCTGTCATTTGTCTGAAACCAAGTGAGTCTGAGAGAAACACAGATGATCAATCCACAAAGTCTGTAATGGGTATTTTCAAGCCTCACCCACTGACCTGATGAAATTTGGCTCCAGAGAGGTGGTGTCCAGAAAG
Source organism: Muscicapa striata striata (assembly GCA_030060385.1). Lineage (NCBI taxonomy): Eukaryota > Metazoa > Chordata > Aves > Passeriformes > Muscicapidae > Muscicapa > Muscicapa striata. The sequence goes on along the minus strand of JAREIS010000050.1, from coordinate 3,559,997 downwards.
GGACACTTCCATTTCAAAGACACCATGCATGAATCAGGAAATACAAAAGAGGTTTTCCAAAGACTGTGGGATCATGTGTAGAAAATAGAAGGTTTGTGAATCCTGACAAGTGACTAATGAGAATTACAGATGAAAAAGGAAGTAAAGTATCAACAGAAAATGAGTAACCAAACATTTCAAAAAAAGAAAACGGGGGAATTACCCTTGTTGAGGGTAAGCCCAGATCTGGCTGTTGATTGCTCCTTGGTGGAGCTGAGGCTGTGTTCATCTGGTGGTGATGGCATCACCATTCTCTGCACCCAGCTGAGCAGGGGAGCAATACCATAGCTGATCTCCATTTCTCTCATCCTTAGTGCTAAGAAATGATGGCAAGAGAATTGGTGCTGGGATGGCAGGGCAAGGATGGAGCATGGGAATAGCATTTCCATGGCCAAGCTGCTTTCTGCCAGCTCTGCCCTGGTATAAATGACAGGCATCCTCTGGCAGGGAGCTTCCCTGTGGGCTGGGGCAGAGCTGCCTCCCTCGTGGCTGCCCTGCCACGTTCCCCTGTGCAGCTATTCCAGAACCATCTACAGCCTGGAAAGTAGGACTCTAGGAGAGAGACCCCCAGACCAAGCAGAAAAACCTGGACTTGTGAACCTGATGCCTGTGTGTTGTGTGTCCCATACATTCCCAGAGCCTAATGTCCCTTGGCAAACCTTCCCTCAGACCTGCTTGTTGTGATGGCATAGGACAGCTGCCACCATTGAAGATCTGGAGAGCATCCAGAAGACTGTGGCTGGTCCTGCACAGGGTGGATGGGCTTCTTCCACCCTTGGAGTGCTTATCATGGATCTCATAAACACAGGCAAGTCTGCACCCCAAAGGAGTTCTGCAGACTGGAGGGGGTCTGCTGTGCTGTCACTGTGTGGGAAATGGGTTTTACCGTGAATAATTTCTTGTTTATCAAATGAGGAATGCTAAATATAACTCACACCTACAACTTCTAAAAGTAGCACATGGCTCTGTGCAGCATACTTTCCCCCCACTGTGCCACCAGCTCATGCATTTTGTCCCTCACTGAGGTTCACAGAGCTGCTTTTTCTGCTTTGGTGTAAGAAATGCAACAATCATTTTTTAACAGCAAATCCGCTTCCAATACAAACAAATCTGCAGCAGCCCTCGAAAGTCAAAGTCACAGCTTAGCTGAGACATCCAGGGAGGGATGTTTTGTTGTATTTTGGTGATGGAAGATGCCTGTCAGGACTGTTAGAGGTGTGATGAAGCTGTTTGGGTTATCATGTTCAGGCGGCTGAGCTTTGTGCACCAGTGCTGTCAGTGCTGGTGATAAGACTGTCTCACCTGCTGAAACCAGGCATTCCCTTCACTGCTGTTTGCACAACAGTTTCTGCTTGGCTTAATGGTATCAGGTTATTTCGGAGTTGGTGTGAGATCAGAGACGACAGCAGGGCCCTTGGAAGCCCCAGCCAAATGTACTTTGGCCTTGCCAGGGCTGGGTGGTGAAGAGAAAGGGCTGGGCCATTCTTGAGAGCTTTACAGGGTGCTGCTGGCAGCGTGGCTGGGAGGCCTGTGACCTCCTGCCCCACTGCCTGCACCCTATTGCCTGCATCCCACTGCCTTCACCCCACTGCCTGCACCCCACTGCCTTCATCCCACTGCCTTCACCCCACTGCCTTCACCCCACTGCCTGCATCCTGCAAGGCCCCAGAGCTGTCCCACCACACCGGTGCTTTCCCTGGCAGTCTGCTGCCCTGGGCAACAGTTCCAGCTGCCTTTTCCTGTGGCCAGCCCAGTGTTGACTTAGAGTTATTTAATGCTTCACTTTTCCCTCCTGTCTGTTTGTCAGAATTTCCTGGACTGCTGTGCCAAGAATGCTGAGCCTGATTAATGTTTCCTCCATAAAATCCTGATAATCTTCTCCTTTTCATATACATGTGATTCTGAGACTTCCCATTTATCTGAAGGGTGAATTTAAAATTTAGTGTAAAACATTTAAATGTAATTTCAAATAATGAATCTGAAATATTAAACACCTCATTGCTAAAGAAAACTTTGAAATTCAGGAATGATTTCTTCAGGGTGATTCTTATTATTCCTAAAACAGCACTGAATGAGATGGAGTTCAGGAGCAGAGATTTTCCTGACTGTTTAACCTGAGGGAGTTCTTCTGGATACACACTCATTCCTCTGATCTTAGAAAACAGCTTCAAGGTTTGGTTTGATTTCCATTTTTCCCAGTTTTTACAAGAATTCAGTATAAAATAATGTATAATGGTCTTGCCCATGGAGCCTGGACAGCCTGTGGTACCCAGGGACAGTCAGGGCACTTGTCCCCATCCAGGGCTGGTGCTGTACCCTGCTGTGGAGGTTCTTGAGGCTACTGCCCCTGTGTCAGGAGATGAAGTCTCTGTCCAGCCCGACTGGGCTCTGCCACATACAATGTTTGCATGGGGAGGTGCTGTTTGGATGCAAAGCACCTGCTTTTGTTTCAACCATTAGAAGTGTGCATCTGAAAAATGGGATGTGCTCTGCACTGTGGAAGGGATGGGATGGGTGTAGGAGCCAACCCCTGCTGTAGCAAGCCCTGTCCAGGGTCACCATGCTGTCAGCAGGGAAAAAACACATTTTTGGAGGTTTCTGCAGGGCATTTCTGTCTCCATGGGTGCTTGCCATGGTGGCTGTATGTCTCTGGCTCTTTTAGTGTTAATTTCTGCATCAGCTGGACTGTCCCTCCATCCCAATCCTCTTGGTGAACATGGATGCTTCTCAATTTTTCTGGGCTGGGAGCTCTCCATGCCAGTGAGGGCAAGGGGATGGTTCTCAGCTGTGACAAGTGAAAGCTCTTTTGCTCTCACACCACTGCAGATGTGGCAGGGACATGATGCAGCCAGGAAAGAGTTATCCCGGACAAAGGGACAAATCTTCTTAAAAGTTCAAGAAAATATGACTCAATTAAGCTGAGTTCAGGGCTAGGCTGCAGCAGGTGGCTCCTGGCCTTGGGAAGGTGAGGATAGGTGAGGGAAGTTGTGGGGTTCTTGCCCTGATCAGGGGCATCTCCCCTACTGCTGGCAGCACCTGTTGTGTTCATCACACTTGGAAATCAAACAGCTCCTCTGAACAGCTCTGAAACTACTCATTCTTCACAAGTAAAGGACTCTTAATAATGTAGGAAAATTTGTTTATTTTTGTAAAGGTGCATTTACATTAATGGCAGGTTGCAAACATTCGATAACAGATACATAAGTATAGGCAACAGATGACAGGAGTCCTTAAAAACCAGTCATTGCAGGAACACTCCCCTTCAATGCTCTTTTATTAAACATTAACTTTCAGAATCTTAACTGATAGCTTTACATGGGTATGCACTTTGTGAGTACCTGCCATAGCTATGGCTACTTAAACAATTTGGAAAACAAGTATTGTCTGATTCAGTTCAGTAGAATTCAGCTCACATGAGATGTGGAAACACCTCATATCAGCTGAGAAAACTTAGAGGAAAAACAAACAAGACCTCGTTGCTTTTGTGTTACCCAGCTTGGCTGGATTTATGGCTCTGCTTCAGCAGCAATAAAACATGTAGTGGTTGAATTTACCCCCTGGATCTGAACCCTCAGGGAGAGAGTGGAGGTAGAGTGCACAACTGAAGTGAATCTTCTCCAGTCCTAGAGCTAGTTCAGGAGCCAAGGGAAGTGAATGGGCTGGGTGGCATCAATGGCCTCACCCCTGTCCCACAGACTGACTTTGACCCAGCTCTGAGCGCCCTGGCGCTGTGGCTTGGGACAGTGTGAGAAAAATATTGTGACAGCCAATCCCAAAGCAGATACCCAGAGTTCCTCCTCACACCCCATCACACAGCAGTTTCCTAAAGCAAATACTTAAATACAGCAGCATCACAATAAATATCACAAAGTCTCCATAAATAAATAAATAAATAAATAAATAATAAAACCTGCTCTTTCATTATGAAAAAGACATAAGTTAAAATATTAAAATTATCTAAAATATATACAGATTTAAGTGCTTATCTTTTAAAAAATCAGCGTATTTCAATCATTATAGTGAACATGACTGCTGTAACATCACTTTTTTTACACACACACACACATATATGTATATATATACACACACAACATATCTCTCTTTGTATTAATATTCTATGGCCACATTCCTGAGGATAAGTTAATTGAGTCACAGGTTGTTTGTAACAGAGTTCGAGTTCTCCTTTTCTTCTCAGATTTGGACTAGTTGCTCTATTCAAGCATTTTAAATTTTCTCAAAGAGCAATCTCAAGAACCTGTCTAGTGTGTCCAGGAAGTCATCCCGTGTTATTTGTGCAGTCTTACATTCCTTATCGAGATCCTTTAAAAAAAAAAAAAAAAACAACCTAATCAACCACGTGACTTGGGTATCACATTTAAGTCTATGGTACTTGATACCTCAACTGACAGATGGGCTGAAATAGCCCACAGCAAGTTTTGGAGAGCTGGGTGAGCTGCCCCTGGAGGTTCCAAGGCAGGGGATAATGTGTGGGTGACAGCTCATCACCTGGCAGCATGCACAGGTGCCCTGAGCCCCACTGATGTCCCAGCTTCTACTCACATTTGAGGGGTTTTTTTCATATTATTATCTTCCTTGCAATTGGGATTACTACAGGAAAAGATGTCAGAGTGTGATCTAAGGAAGAAGGTGGAAGTATTTACATCCTTCTTAATCATGTCATCTTCAGAAGAGATTTCTAGTGTCCACTGTAGCCAGCTCAGTGCCATCCCAGCTGCCACAACCCATCATTGAATAGCCTTTGCTGATTATTTTGCATTAAGTATCACAAAGCCAAACTTACTTCGGGAAGGATGTTTTTGTAAGTGTTAAGTACGGTCAGTTTTCCGGCAATGAATTTGCTGTGAATGTCAAGACCTGTCAAGGTACTAATAAAGGTTTTCAGGTGGCTTTGCATGCATCTCTCCACCTGCAGGGATAGGGAAGAGTTATTTCAACAGTAATAATTGGTAGCATATAAATAAAACATTGTATCCCAGGAATTTAAACATCCATGAAAAATAATGACCTACAGGAATTAAGAGCTGTGTTTTCAACACTAGCCCTGATTCTGTATTCAGCCATTTACTGGACACCAAATTTAGGAAATCATAGTGCAATCTATATATTTCATTTAAGAACATGCCAGGGTCCAAAAACTCCCAACTGCCTTAAGTAAGTTGCAGGTGCCGCTAGAAACTGGACATATTAAATTTAGATGTCTTCAATTCTGGAGATGTTTGTTCCTTGAAGGAAAGAGGGCCAACCCTGCAATAAGGCAGCATTTTTTTATGTCTCTCTTGAAACTGGATCAGAATTGTCTTAATGAAATAAAAGTGATTATTGCTGCTGGTGTGAATTTTCAACTTTTCTCCCTGAAACTAAGAGGGACTGATGCCCATTTTTCTTTTGTTCACTTGTAATAGGAGATGGGCTGCTATTTCTCACTGGTACTCCTTGTGTCCTCTAGTGAAAGCTCATTTCTTCACTGGATTTCTGGAAAATACAGGTCAGTGAAATGAATGGATCTGTATAGGATATGGACTAAATACCCTGTTCTAAAGCTAAGGGATCAGAGGAAATTTGTGAGGCTTCCAAGAGGATGCTGGTGCACATCTAAGAACTTTGCCTACTGAGAGAACTACAGCATTTTAGCATGGGCAGCAGCTTTCTGTGGGTTCTTGGAAAAACTTCTCATTTCTCTAAGTTTGTAAAGTTATCTTACTGCTATTAGAATTCTGAAGTGGGAAAGAAATTTGGGGATTTTAGAAAATAATTTTAGATAGAAGTATGTGGTTTCTTACCGTACCATTCACAGCTACAAGGCTGGGAACCTGCCCAAGAGAAAATTAAGTTAGTAAGTTCAAAATAGAACCTGGAATAGAAGGGCAGCTTGGGAAAAGTCATTCAAAATTAAGGAACTTACTACATTTAAATTTAATTTCTTTATATCTTGGAGAAGTTCTTGAATGATGACTCCCACCAAAGTCCTGGAGCGCTCCTCCAGCGGATGTGCTGAACTGCCCAGAACCCCCAGACCCAGCAGAGCCACAACCTGGACCAGCATTTTGAGAGTCAGCTCTGCTTCTCAGCTGGGTGAACTGTGTGTGGCTCTGCCTTGGGCTCTTTTATACACACAGTGCTGCAGGAAATGATTAATGTCTCACCACAAACATGCTCATGCTGAAGGGGAGGCGGGGAAGAATTACCTGAGGAATGGAATCTGCTGGTTATTCAAATGAGTAAGAGTCTATGTACTTTCTGCATCAAGAGCTATCTTATAGACTCTGTACCTGAACCTCTTTGCAGTATGTATTTCCAAGGCAAAATGTACAACCCTTTAGTGTGTGTGGATAAAGTGTAGACAGATACCTGTATCCATCTGAAGTAATTGGAGTATGAATTCATAATTTATACATACACATATATAGACAAATGTCTACACAACTGTGGATGCTGGAAAACTAAATCTTGCTTTATATTAGTTTCTCAGCACTTCAAAAAATTTGGAGGTATTTTAAAGAAAATGTACAGGTTTCCTCAGAAAACTAGGGTTATAGTTCTCAACATTAGTAGGTTGGCATTTTTAAAGATTTATAATAAAACTACCAAAAGTATTAGGTAGAATTTCTACAGGGAATTCTGTCTAATTCAGGAAATATATTACAGTCTGACTGAGTCAGGACTGAGATTCCAAGGTGTTGGTGTTTTTAGGAAAGGCACTGTAGCCTCAGGATAGATTTTTCAGCTATCTGTGGAGAAAACAAACTGAACAGTAACTGACAAATTTTGCAGTCAAACTTCATTTAATATGGATAGAGCTGCACAGGACAATCTAATTATGAATATCAAGTGGAGAAATTAGGTAAAGAATAATTCAGAAGTCTGCTGACCTGTGAATATAAAAAAAATCAGATTTTATGAGAACAGTTGTTCCTTTGGTTGCATTGGAGAAAGATCACCATGGATGCTGCAGCCCTGGCAAAGAGAGATTAGATCAACTTTACTCTGGACAGAATGGCTGTGTCATCTGTCACTGACTTGGCCTGGGACTACAAGTGAGGATGGGAACCAAGCTGTAGTTTTCCATGTTCTATTTAGCACAGGAAAAAAGTGTTTCGAAATCAGAGTGTTACCAGGATATTTATTCACTCCTGGATTACTGAGGATGCAGTTGTGGGTGCTGGATGAGGTTGTAGCTGTATCCTGGGAAGGAAAAGGAACCCTCTACTCAGTATTTTCCCCATACCTGAAACACTTTCACAGCCAGTAGTAGAAGTACACAGTGTCATCCAGAAATTTTGTTAGAATGTACTTTTCTCTTCAATACAATATTGCTGATGAAAATCCTGACTAATACTGGACCCAGACCAGATCCTTACAGCCAAGGCTAGGCACAACCTTGCAAGCTGATGATGAATTGTTTGTACAGTGATATATTTAATTCACTAATTTCAGTTCTTTTCACCTAGTTTGTTTATGAACACAAGGCTGTAGCCTTGGACAAAAATGTCAATAAATGTTTTTCTACTAACCAAAGCAGAAGTCAAGGAGCAAACTAGTTTTAGGAAATGTTACATATGACATGATCTGCTTAGCTCTCTGTGTTTGTTATTGCTCTGTAGAAATGAAAGAAGTATTATAATCAGATTGTCCCTTGAGGATGCTATGCCATTATTCTGGATGGACCATGCTGAGTGATGTTAAGGGAAGGCAACCCTCTCCCAGCCTACATGCAGGTGCTTTATCACCTCCAGCTCAGGGAACTGGATGCTCCCTTTGGTTTTCATTCCTGTATGGTCAGGTATGTTCAGGTCACACACGGTTTTGCATTTTTCCATCTTTCAGATGCATTTTGTTAAATTAATTGAATACATTCCTCTCCTGAAAAGTCAACCCTATGATAACAATCCCCTTTTTTCCAGTTGTATTATTAGACCCCTTGCATCGTGACGAGCATAGATGACACTGTGAATTTGGATAGTCTTTAAAAGATGTGAAGTAAGAGGGGAGAGGAGAAAGTATATCTTATACATCAGTGTTAGATCAGATCACATTATCAGCAGGGTTTCTTCCAGCTACCTCTGTTTCTCCATATCTATGTGGTTCATCTCAGGGGTAGTTTCCAGCAGTGACCCATAGTTTCCTCGTAATTTTACTAGTATTTCAGCTATGCTTAACAATTCCTTCCACATTCCATCAATAATCTATGACATTTCTCTGGTAATTCCCAATTTATTTAGTACAGCTGTCAAGGTCATGCATATTTCATGATTAATTTTTTACCATCCTGGACATGCTTTCACACCCAGGCACAATGTGCAGGCGAGGGCTGGAGACTGGCTGAAAAACAGCTAACAACTGTAAAATGTATTAGTAAGAAAACTTCAAATACAGCAAGTGATTTACAACAGGCAAGCATAAAGCAGTTACTCATCCACTTGGTTACATCCTGCAATCAGGGCACTTGCCAGAAACAACAGAAGACAGTGTTAAAATCTGAAATTATACTCTGAGATAAGTGCCAGGACCATGACTTTTACAAATACTTTATTGGATTCAGTCTAGAGCATCAGAGTGAGTAAATAGCTATGCTGAGGAGGCTATGGAAAAACAGTGTAGCTGTCTGGTGTCAGCATCATCATTCTGAGGGAGTATTTTTTGGGAAAAGGCTTTTGCGAGACGCTTTGTTATGTTTGCAGTGATGTGCAGGACAGAATAAGTATCATATTTTACATCTCCACATCTTGCTTGTACATGCCATAGGGAGTGTGCACACTTATAAAATGGCAAGCAGGAAGAAAATAAATTAGAAGAAAAAAAAAAAGAAAGACAAAAATCTGCACCAGGCAAACCTAGCTGATACTTCTGATCCTTCAGTGATGCTTGGCCACTCTGTGTGTGTGTCTTGACCATTTGCCTCCCTAATCATTGCACTTTATGCCTTGTCTTCCCAAGAGCACATAGCATTCAATTCTGACAAGGATTGCCAGTGGTTTATGATTCAAAAAGTTATTATTACTTTTTAAAAATTATTATATCTGGCTCAGGAAAGTGCCTGTTTGGGAACCTGCTCAAGAGAAAATTCCATTGTTCTCCCTCCATTTGATAGGAAGTCATCCACAATGATGAAATGTTTAATTATCTGAAGAAAATGTCTCCAAACTTTTCAACATTTTAGTCCCCAGCCTGTCATGCCAGGAGCCCAGAAATCCTTTCACCCTCACCCACATCAAAAAACAGTTTAACTGTGAGCAACAGTGTCATCCCAGCTCTATACTGACTACTTTAAAATGCTCAATTTCTAGAAACATTCAGGACCAGGCTGAGCTGGGTGCTGAGCTACCTGGTCTGATTGTAGATGTCCCTGTCCATCACAGGGGGTTTGAAATAGATGCAATTTAAAGGTACCTTCCAACACAAATTATTCTATGATTATATGAAAGCTCATCAATCACCTTATTTTCAGTAGAAAAGACTGATAGAGAACTTGTTCCCAGATCCTCCCACAGCTTAAGCTGAACTTATTGCTCTCTAAGTGCCTCCTCATCTTTCTACTAGTCCCAGGCTGTGTTTATCTTACTCCACTCCCAGAAATTCCCACAGTCCTCTGGGTTTTCCAGGATTGTTAGCAATCATCCACAGTCACACTGCACAGAGCCTTAGAAGCTCAAAAATTAATTGCATCATGTCCTGCAGACTTGGTTATGGTTAGTTTATTTAAATAGTTTCTGTGAGGGGACTTTTTTTTGTGAAGACAACTCTTGTGTTTTGTTGATCAGATGGCCTACATACATCCTGGTTTACAGAGTCTTTGCTCCAAATTTCTGCAATCGATGAGTAATAACTGCTGTGTGTTTGTGGCAAAGGAAGACTCTCAAAAAGACAACCCAGTTACAGGAGGCTACGTGGTCAGCAAACAGGTGGTCTTGTACGAGACATCTCAGAACCTGGCTCATTCTATATTCTGTATCTGTACTTAAAGAAAGTCTCCTCAAAGCCTTAAACTTCAAACTGGAAGAGCATTTCACAAAATCATTACCATCAAATCACTGTGACAGTTTTCTCAATCTGTGAAACTACAAATTCCTTGCAAATATGTGCAGGTCTGTTCTAAGAAATCTGCAAAAGCCCTTTCTAGGAAACAGGGTACCTCTGGCAAGTTAGCTATGTTGACCTACATTGGAGAGTGGAGTAGAGGAAGATTTGTGTACAGTCATCAGTGGAAATTCCATCAGCCCATGGGCTATTTCTGTATGCTCAGAGGTGCCTGAAGGTGTCTGAAGTCCAAGAAGTTATTTTAGTCATGGAGAACAGTGCTGGAAGACATGGTGGGAGGAAGGACACCCTCTGTTCCAGCTCCAAACAGAATCTCATGTTAATGAGATGGATTTAATTTCCCTGAACAGAGCATATTGCACTAACTTTCTGCTGCTAGTACAAGTGAATACTGAAAAAATCTGTTTGTTTCAGGCTATAATCCAAGTTGCAAGTGAGCCCATACCCACAGGATTCATTGCTGTTCACTACATGCAGTCACACAGAGAAGTGCTTGATTTCTTCTGCTGTACTGCAAGACACTGAATTACTCTTACTCTCAGCTTCTCACTAAACTGAACTGAAAATTTAATTATTTTTGGGATGGCCACTCTGGAGTGCACTTGTGCGAAATTGTACATTTCTTCCATGCTCAGTAATCTCAATTTATTTACTTTTCTTCCAATTACTTTGAAATGTTTGTATGCTTGCAAATATATAAAACTTGCTCCTGGAACTATCAAGACCAACTATTCAGTGATCTTGATTAAATAATTATGTTAATTACATTTACTCAACCAAAGTCCTGAGGGAATAAAGGAGTAGAATCATAGAATCATGGAATGGTTTGGGTTGGAAGGGACCTTAAAAATCATCTCACTTTCCCATGGGCAGGGAACCATGGGGAGAATAAGAGAAATATTTGTGTCAGAAAGTTAATGTATCTTACCTAGGTTTTATTTCCACTTTCTTGTGGAGGCTTTACAGATGTTTCGTCATGAAACCCACAAGTGTAGATAGCAAGTGCTTTCTTGTGCCATTAGTAAACCTTTTGTGAGATCAAATGAGGACACCAGAGATGCAATGGTATGATGAGATCTTTAACTTCCAATTCTGATGCACTTGCGAATTCTCACTGCTGTGAAATGCACCTCTGCAAAATCTGCTCAGAGTTGTGGATGATTCAAACCCTTTTAGGGCGCCCTTGGAACTTTCTCCCCTAAGATAAGAAGTCCTTCCTTAGGATGACTCATGCTAGAGAAATGTTCACCCCCCTGTAGACGACCCCCATATTATCTTTTAGAGTTTTTATTAGTCTTTATCTCTTCTAAGCAATCGGTCACTTCTTTGCCTAAAACCTTAAAGTAATTGGATAGCTTTCAACTTATAATTCTATTGGTCACTTTTCAATTCACCTCAACCCTACAAAGTCCTTTTGATATTCTATGTATTTGGATTTGCTGACCTAGGTGGCAGTGGGAAGGACTGGAAACACCTCTTCCCAGATGTGATGAGCTGATGGTGCTCACAAGTCATGTGGTGGTTTCTGTATCAGAGGAAAAATGCCACCTGTGCACAGTAACCGCAAACACAAACAAAACCAATGTTTTACAAGTAGTTGTGGATTTATGTATGAATATCTTCCATGAAATGGACCTTCAAATCCGAGAAAGGAATTATCATCACAGCCACAGCTGTAGGATTCTTATAGCCAAAGCTTTTACCTGGTCATTTTTTACAGGTTTGTCTGGGATAAAAATGACCTGGTAAAACATTTCACAAATCTGAGTTCTTGTCTGTTTAATGAATCCTTTTACCACCTTTTATACCTTATTGCGAATAAAAATAAAGTTGAACCCTGAGAAGCTTTTCTTAAGGGTCTTTTACAAACTAAATAATTTTATGATTCCTAAGAAACAAAATCCTAAAGTGTAGTTTGCTTATGTGACCATATCTTAGTATCCCTATATCATGCTTTCAAACTTTCTTTAGTTATATTTTGCCTATTTTTCCCATGAAAAATTTGTTGAATCTTTACTTTGCTGAGGGTGGACCTCTCTTGGGTGGCAGTTTTTCTGTAGCATTTCTATCTTGTAAGTCATTGTTTTGCAAGCTTAATAATCCTTTAAAGTATTTTTTCCCATGTAATTTTGGGGTTTCTTTTACCAAGTAAACCAAACCCCAAAATCTCAGGCAATGTACCTTGTGAAGTCACAGTGACACCGGCATGGTCAAGAATTCAGTGAACTGCACTGTATAAGGCCATAGAGATTTCAAACAAAAAGTCATTTCATGTTTTCAATCTTACTAAATATCTTTTTTTACTAGGTCCTATTTTTAAACCTACTGACATCTTCCAGATGAGTCAGCATCCCAGTCAACATGGAAAATGTTGTCCTGGTGATTAAACATTGATAAGTCTGTTGAAAAAAGAAAATGACAGCTAACACATGAGGCTTCCCGCAAAAGCCAAAAGATGCATCTTTAGGGAGTGTGCTAGGAAAAAGCATCACCTTCATCTTGGTACAACCAGTGGGATTCAGTGAGATGGAAAAATACCTGGGGCTGTGTGGGAGCTGATGATGCACCTCAGCTCCTCAATGGCAAAAATGCCCAGAGTCAGAGGTTAAAGAGCCCTATATGGAGTTTGTGGACAAAGTCTTAAGGCACTTTGTGGTTCCCCAGCAGCTGCAAGAAAACCTGCTTGGAAGATTAATCACATCCTTTGGAAGTTTCTGACATCTCCAGATCAGCTGAGAGGAAGATCAATGTTTAGAATTGCTTTGCTATTTTTAAACAAATGAGAAGAGAGACCATTTATTTCTAAATAATTTCAAACAACCAGGGTATTTTTTTCTCTGTGTCTCTCAGATTGCTTTCTCCACAGAGCTATGGAGAGGGCAGCACACAGCCCATACCCATCAGTGCACACTGAGCAGGCCAGGGCCCCTGGCAGTGTCCCCATGGCTGCAAGCAAACTGATGTGAAAACACACAGGTGAGAAATCAAATATCAATGTCAGTTTGTTGTGTTTAGGGAAAAAAAAGGGGGGGAATTTTCAGGTTGCTGTGAGGATTTCAGTCTGGTTTTCCACACCAGAGTACTGAGAAATAGGTTTCTAGATCTCATTTGATTGTCTAATAAACTACTGCATTCCAATACCTCTTACCCTTGGGGAAAGAGAAGTAGGTTCTGGGAGTAAGTGTGCTACTTTAAAGCAGCCAGCAGACATCATTATCCAGAAGTGGCACAGGCAGCACAACATGCCTTTTGCTTAAGTGCTGCTGGCTGGCAGTTCCTGCTGCTCCTGCTCTGCTCCTCTGGAAGGCAGAAGGAAACATTGCTCCCAAGGAATGGCTTGGTGTGTATTAGGAAAAGACCTTGAGCTCTCTTGTGCGCTCAAAGGCAGCTGCTTTAACATTCAAGAGGTGTTTTCAAAATACTGACATAAATGGAAAACAAAAGCCTTCTGGAAAAGCACTTTGCTATGGAGAGCATCATGTGCTTGCACATGGTAGCGACCTGGGAGTGTTACCACTCTAGGGTGTAAAGAGTTTAGCTCAACAGAAGCATTCTTCATGTCATTAAAAAAGACACCCCACTCTCTGTTGTACCTATTTAAGTTATATTTTCTGGGTGCATGTCTTTGCTTACCAAAACTGGGGGTTTTGTGCCATCTTCTTGCCCACTCATCTTTGTGAGATCTTACTATGATATCTCATACTCAAATTCAGAGAGTACTTGGCACCACTCCAGTCCTTCTCAGATTTCATCCACATTCTTTTCCAGAGGATATTAAGCAATGCAGATCATTGCTACTGTTAATTCTGTATCTAAATGCTGTTGCTGAAGCATGGTCCTGTGAGCACTCAATTGTTTCATGGTGAGCACATAATTGTTTCATGAATGGCTTTTCCCTTTGACCAAAGTGATCCAAACCCCTCATCACTTTGGTTTTATTTATGCCCCCTTTTTGCACATTCAGTCCTGCATCCATTCACTGACACTGGGATTTTTTTCCCTTACATCCATTTTATTAGACCATACAGTCTATTTTACTCCCTTTCAAGAAATAATATTTGAGTCAAAATACTAATAAAAATCTACTATTTAATGGCTACTTTTGCTGTTACCTTGATAAATAATGAGTTTTCCCTGTGCAACAATCTCAGTGGTGATGCTTCTACAGTACTTCTAAAAGACCATATTATTAAGGTTCAGCTCTGATTTTCATACCTCTTTTACCTTTGTTATTGAATGGTTTTCTAAATTCTTAACCTTGCTATATAAAATTTCATAACAAATCAATTCTATCTTTTAATTAAACCAGCACAAATAAGCAGTTGGCAGATGGTCATGGCAAGAAGGCAAATGACATCAAAAGCCCTGATAAACTGGGCTAAAGGGCTTTTTCTCTGCAACAAAAAAGCTTGTTTAAAAGATGTTCCATTTGAGTACAAGCTGATTGAAAATAATGAATAAATGTGTAAGATGATAGATAGTAATAAAAAGTTTTATAAAGGCATTTCAGCCTGCACTCTCAATGGGAATATTTGTGCAGCTCTTTTACTTTTAATGCTTTTATTGGAGTTGACTCTCTCCCAATTGTCTGAATGAGCTTCTGACAGCAGATGGCATCTTCCTCAAAACCAGAAATCAAAAAGGGGTTGCTACAGGAGGAAACAAGGTAGAAAGCTCATTGCCTTGCTCTGCCAGTCTGCTGCTGTTGACAAGGTCACATTATGGGTCAATGGCAAAATTTGGCCATGAAGACTCTGTCACACAGGCTGGTGCAGCACAGTCCTTTACTGGAGCACTTAAGCTAGAAAAAGCCTGGATGCTTTTTAAATAATGGGGGTGACACTTCAATTACTTACCAGCAGGAACAGTCAGTTGCTTTGCAGCCACTGCAAAACCTCACTGCCCACACAACTCTGCCATGAACAGGTCAGCCTCCAGCCAAAATCTGTGGCAAAATTACTTAATATACATTAGATACCACTTAAAACTCCACCTATAGTTGATGAGTTCTCAGCTTTTGCGTATGCTCAGGTCTTGGCTTTGTCCTTTACTTACTTTAGAGGTGTGGCTCATGAGCTGCAAGCTGAACCACAATACCTGTATTTGTCCATTATCCAAATCCCAAGAGAAAAGCTTTTGTGTAAAGAAAGCTCAAAGGTCATTACAGTGTGTGTTTATATCTACATAAAGAGGCTGAAGGTTTGCTTCCAGTTTGATGAAGGTCTAACAAAATTTCCTGCAGCAGCATTAAGCTCTTCTAGCCACAGCACAAGTGTGATCAGAGCTTGTTTCACTTTATTGACAGGATCTTTTTGTATTTGAGCTGTGAGTATGTCTTCTAAGACAGAAGAGGTTAAGTGAATATTGCTTATTTTCTTAATGTGATTTCAGCATACCTGGCATGAAAGGTTATGGGATTAAATGACTTCTGTCGAACTCTGATATCTTCATTTGTACTATAACAATCATAATAGAATGACTTGTTTTCTCCTTTCTTACTGTAATGTAGGAAATGTGAGTCTGAGATTTGTGCAACCCTCTTGTTGCTTTGTCATTGCAGTTGGGGCAGCAACAGAGCAGCAGTAGCAGCTGTGCACCTCTTGCATAACCCCACCAGAAGTAGTTCAGAGAGTTAATGGCAATGAATGGATATAAACAGAAACCAAAAGAACAAATGATGTCATTAAACCACTTCTAATCTAATGCTTGTTGGTATTTCTGTATCCTCAAAATGAAATATTCTATTTTTCCTTGTTTTTCACAGTCAATCAACTCTTCTTGTGAATAGTTGAGTAGAGGTCTTGTCTCCAGCCTTTTCCTTACGGCCATGAAGATTTTGGTACTAAAGTCATTGATCTCAGCTAACACTGATGTGTAGGTGAAATTTTATGAAATTAATGAAACATACAAAAATTTGCACTTGGTAAATTGCTTCAGAGTGCAAGAATAGTAATTTGTGTGTGTCTATGCATGTATATTAAAAGTATTAACAGTGAAAGTTTAATTGATAAAAGACAGTTAATTAGTGCTGTTACAGGATCATGTGGGACCTTTGTTATGCCAAGTGTCTGAAGTCAAACATTAAGAGACTGCTCTCAAAGAAATATTTTAACTGTTGGAGTCCTGAGAGCTCTGATGGGCTTTGATGGTCCTGATCAGCCTCACCTGGGCTCCTGCCCACACCATTCCCATGTGCCCAGGAGACCATATAAACCCAGCCTCAGAGGCTTCTCCTATTCTGCATTGCAGCAATGCAGGTCTCCAGCTCAGTCACAGCCATGCTTGTGCTCAGCCATGGGACTTAGGACCTACACCTGTGAACTGGCTTCCTGACCTTGGCCCTTCCTCAGGTCATACCTGATGGTCCGGGATCTTGCCTGACCCCCAGCTGCCACTGTGAGGCCTGTCCTGCTTGCTATGCTTGGCTTCAAGGAATTGCACTGCCTGGGAGGGCAGGTGTGTTACTGTGGCTTCAGGAGCCATCAGCCTGCACTAACTGGAGCTGTACCCTTGCCATTAATGTAAGGTCATACTGACTGAAGTGTAGTTTAAGCGAGAGCTGCTAGTAAACCCTAATGCTCTGCCAGCTGCTATGAACAACTTGAAAACTGGGAATGCTTTGAGCACCAATGTAGTTGTCAAAATAACTATTTCTATTGGCTTGGGGGAATGTTCACCTTTGACTTCAAAGGGTTGATTCTGCCCATTCATTTAGACACAATAACTTTGTCTAAATCTTCAAGGTCAGGAAGGTATGGAGAGTTGGCACCACGTAGCATGTTTGTATAGCTTTCAGCAGCAATTAGAACTGTTCTCTTGGCTATGAGATGCAAAACAGATTCATTGTAATGGCAGTCCTACCTCTTCATCTGGATTTGGGCTGCCAGTAGCACTGATCTCTGAACTCTCCCTCTGGTAAATAAATCCTCTGTCCATCCTGAGCACACTTGCTGCCTCCAGCCTTGGGCAGAGGCCCACAGTCACCTATGAGGTGACCACTGGGGAGTATGACGAGCAGCTAGAGGGGCTCAGGCTGGAGAAAAGGCATCCCAGAAGGGACTTTTTCTCTCTTCAATTCCCAGAAAGGGGCTGGGAGCCAGGTGGGGTTGATCTTTTCTCCCATGGAAGAAGTAGCAGGACAAGATGAAATGGCCTCAATTTTCACCAGGGGAGGTCTAGATGTGCTATTAGGAGACATTTCTTCAGACACTGGCAGAAGCTACCCAGCACAGTGGTGGAGTCACCGTCCTTGGAAGGTTTTGAAAGGTGTAGTTGTGGCACGTGTTGAGGACATGGCTTAGTGGTGGGCTTGATTATCCCAAAAGCATTTACTAACTTAAACACTTCTATTAGTCCGGTGCAGAATGGACTGAATTATTATCTCTTCCACAGGTAGAAAAAGCTAAAATGGCAGAAGAGAAGGCTGGTGATGAAGAAGACAAGGAAGAAACAACTGCAACTTCTAGGGTAACACATTAATCACAGTTGCTATCTCTAATGTTGGCAGTAATATGGAACACAGCAGGGAGTCCCTTAGAATCTCCAGTGATTTAATGGGGCAAAGAGTGGGTTTGTTAGTAAATAATTACTGAGCTGCCGCTGTCCGTGGTGCTGGAGGTGTCGCCGGAGCCCCCGCGGACCAGGCACGCCCCGGCCCTGCTCGCCTCATTCATCAGGTCTTTGAAAGGGCCTCGAGCTTCCTGTGTAGTGTCAGGATCGGGAGGGCTCAGAATAGCTGAGAAAAAAAGTGGACGATGCCTGTAGGGCTAGGCAGGAAAATTAATTCTTCTTCTTCAGGTATGTTTTTGCATTCCAGGTCTAAAAGAACTATCTTAATACTGAAAAAATACCTTAACCCTCCCCACATACATTTGCTATATTATTTGTCATAAATCTGTCAGCTGCAGTTTTAGAAAGTTAAAGTTGACAAATTAACTCAGCTGAGATTCCCAACCAGCCACTTAAAAGTCACTTTCTTCCAGAATGTCGCAATACAGTAAAACAGCTACCTCAATGGCAGGAAAATCCATGATGGGAGAGTTCACACCCTTTTAGCTCTGGGGAAATCCAATAATGAGGTGGGAAACCACAGACTTGCAAGTTTCACTGTTATCAAAAAAAATTTCTTCTAAATTGATCACTTGCCAAAACCTTTTCATGCTCTTAGACTTGATAAATTGGATGACTGTAGTAGATAAAGAATTGGCTGCATGGTCACACTCGAAGAGTTTTGGTAGCAGTGGTAACTAGTTCATTAGTGTTGCCTCTGGGTTAAACTGAAATCCAAAGAAGGAATGAAAGAGAACACTCAAGGTGTAATACAACCTTCAAAGCAAGGTAAAATTGAAAAACAAAAAACAAACCAAAAAACCGAAAACTAACCAAAAAGCTCACAGGAACGGAAAGTGAGGAGCTTTCAAGATTAACAAAGGGAAGGGGACCTTCTGCTCACAGTCAAACAGGCAGGGATATTTTGGAGCTGGGTATGTTGTGGTTTGATATGAGACAAGTTCACTTGGCGATATAAAGCTCCAAAGAAACACTGAGAAATGATGGAAACAATTCAAACATCTTTGTGATCAACACAAAAGGAGAGTTGAAATAATATCCTGAACAGGTATGATCTTTATTTAGCAGACTCTTGCGCTGATTCCACCAATAAATGCTGGGTTTCTCAAGGAAAGAATGATATTTTGAACATCATAATTCTGCAAAGAAACAATAAAGAGGAGACAAGGTTATAATGGAATGTGAGGGAGTGCTGAGTCACTCTGCATTGGTTGCTGCCATAGTAACTGTTTACCAGTGGGTTGGGAACAAGGATGGACTGAAAAATTTGAAATAAAGCCTGAAATATATTTCATATGCTTTTTAAAAGATTTAACAAAATTGAATACTTCTGAAGGTTTTTATATTAGTATTATGTGGAGCAAGCAGATTATATTGGGCTACTGAAGAGACACATAAATGTATTCAAGCAAGAAATAAACTGATTTCTTCCCAGCTAGGTTAATGTTACCGTATCTAATTGTGGGAGCAAGTAGGAATTGCTTTGTATTCATAGAGAGGTGATGGAGTTCCTGTTCTCTATGACCCAGCCTAGACTGTGATGCAAATAGAAGATGAGAGTTCTGGGAGTAACAGCTTCTGGGGTGGATTGGAAAACTTAACATACTTTAGGGGGTTTAAGCTCAGATTCCTTGGCCGGTTTTTTCCTGATGTTGCCCGCTGCTCTGACTGTTAGGAAGGTCACTGCTGGTGGTGACTTTAATGTCCTGGTGGCTGAAGGTCCCTGCAGGAGAGATAGCTCTGGTGTAGTAGTGATTTGCACACTTCTGTGAAGCATAAGATTCTGGGTGGTTTCCTCGCATGGAAAATTTCAGCATCATTATGACAGGTGTCTGTCACCATGACACCGCCAAAGGCAGAACATCCATTTTTACTATACCAGTAAGAGCACTTAAACTTCTTTTGAGGTGTGGACAATTTCAGAAAACTGTAGGTGGGCCTTTTGATAACCAGTTTAGCCAAGCTTGCCTTGGACTGTAGTTACAGAAAAGCAGAAAGCTAACAAAGGCTTTGAATCCAAGAATAAGAGAAAGGTTTATGAGAACTCTGCAGAGAGGCAGGAAGTTTGTGGTGAAACACGGGAAGCCACTTGCCTTTTTTAATCTGTGTAGAGCTTGTAAGAGCTGCTGCAGCAGATGCTGAGGTCAGAAAAGTTCTGTTTTGCAGAGTATAGACAGACACCTTGTGGCTCCCCAAAGCAAGGGCACAGAGGTCCAGGTGGGATTTGTTGTGCCAATGATCTTCACTTTTATGGTAGATGAACAAAAGGCGTTTTCAGGACTCATTGTGCAGTTGCATGCACAGATCTGTTTGCACAAATATTAGTGAAGTTTTGGGAGCTGGTACTCTTCAGCCAGTTTCCTCTAATCTCTCAACTTCCCTAAGGAAGTATTATTTAGAATGTACCATCTCCTCAAACATCATAGAACATTTTGGATTGGAAGAGCCATCTAGTACCGCTCCTCTGCTGTGAGAAGGGACAGCTTCAATCAGATCACATTGCTCAGAGCCCTGTCCCACCTGGCCTGAAATATTTCTAGGATAATTTGTTTTGTTGTATTGGATAGCTTCAGTATTGCGATTTCCAGCTAACAGATTTCAGGAGTCCAGAAGCAAGGCTCAGTTAATTACACTGGTGATTCAAGGAGAAGCCTGGGCTTGCTTAGACACAAGAACTGTAGGATGCAGGTAGCCTGCAGAAGATGAGACATGCTTACAACTTTGCAACACAAAATTTACCAGACAGGCAGGTAAAAAATGGCATAGAAACTGTTTTTCATTCTCAAAAAAGAGAAGGCTGTAGGAATAGGCTACAAATGTTCTTAAGTAAAATAGATTAGATAAAATAGTTCAGTATTTAATCTGTAATCTATCTCACTCTTAAGCAAAACAGTTGGGAGTTGAAATTATTTTGCCAAGTCCCATTTTATAGCTGTTATATTTGATTTTATGGCACTTGAAGGTGTAGCTGAAGTCCCAATTGCTTTAGAGGCATTTACAATAAGAATTGCAGTCTGAGGAAGCAGGTACTGTTCTCTTTGGTTTTCAGCTCAGAATGCTTGATGATACTTTTCTGCCTTGAGACTGGGAGTCTTGAAAGACAAAGAGCCCCTGACTAAAATGGACATGACAATTTTATAACAGCTTTCAGGAGTGGGCAGTGATGACTCTAATACAAATTTCATCAGGTTTAATCAGCTGCTGGGCTTTTGTACACAGGAAGGTTTTTTAAGTCCTTCTCATATTGAATTAGAAGGAAACCACATGGTGAAATATTTTTTTTTGCCACGAAATACAAATACTTCATTTTCATATGCTTCATTTTCACCTTTAAGAAAACAAAAAGTTTTAATCTGCAAAGGAAAATATGTGCCCTTCACAGCTGTAATAATATCTGGACTCGTGCTAATTCCTGGTACAACCAGGGAATTTTATTGGTGTATCTTGGCCCACATTGCCAAAGAGTTAAACAATTGCATATCCCAACTTGGAACGGGCAGCCCTGCCTGCAGTGCAGACCTGCCATGTTAGTGACTCAAACGGCCGAATAAAAGACAGCTGAATAAAAAGACAGCATCTCTTCCAGCCTTTGGTACTCCCATCCTGTTTGCTCCACTGGCACTCTGATTCCCGGGGGACTCAAGGCGTGTTCTCACCACTGGTGGAGCCCTTTTATCACCTTCTTTGGCAAAGCCCTTCATGGATACCATGGAGCTGGGACATTAATTTCCTTATACAAGTAGCTTGTTCAGGGATCAGTCAGAACATAAATCTGCTCCTCTCTCCATGTATTTACTATCACACACAGATTGCCTCTTTTTGCTTTTTTTTCTTTTTCATTTAAGTAGCCATGAGCTGCATGATGATGAAGTGTCTAGAGGCAATGCCGAGCTGTCTCTGCTGATGAAGGCGGATGTGTTTTAGCATCTCTGATGGTCTTCAGTACCGCTGTTGTGCAGGTCACCGGCCAGCTGCGATTTCATCGCCCAAAGGTGAAAAGAAAGCTATAGAGGAGTAAACTTCTCCCCCTCGCTCCCACCCGCCGCCGCTCATGGCTCCGAAGGGGCAGGGATGCTCTGACGAGCTGCCGCGCACCGTCGGCAGCGTAGCCCCTTTTAGGAGGGATCTGAAGGGCTCGGCAGGATGGGGAGAGGAGGAGGGCTGCTAAAAACCCCACCCTCCGCCGAGGGAGCGTGCGGGGCGGTGCGGGGCGCGGCGAGCGCCGCAGTGCGCGGAGCGGGGCGCGGGGGCCGCCCGCAGGGATGCTCGCCCCGCTCCTGGGCTCCGCGGGCTCCGGCTGGCTGCTGCTGGGTGAGTGGGCCCCGACCCCCCCTCGGCAGCCCGGGTTTGTCCTTCTCCCCGCCCCTCTCTCGGCTTCCCGGCTCCTTTCTCCGCAGCGGGTGGGGACCCGCTCCCTGCCTTGGTACGGTGGTAGCGGCCCGAACCCTCCGAAGCGGCCTCTGAGCCCGCGGTCCGGCTCCCCATGGCCCTCCCTGCTCCGGGATAAAGGGTATTCCAAGCTCCTTACGGGGAAGAGGCAGGCGGGAGCGGCGCTCTGCATAGGGATGGGATGATGTGCGGCGGAGAGCCGGCACCATGAGCCGCTATGGCACTGGTGCAGAGAGCTCAGCGGATGCATTACATAATGTCTCTCAAATAGTCCTGCTGGTTTGTCCCACCAGTCCATCTCTGGCAAATTTGTTGGGGCACTTTGTCTGTAGTGGGTATGTGAAATAGAGCGGCGTGCTTGGAGGGGTGTGTGCGTGTTAAGAGCTGTTGGGCAGAGGGTGATGCTGGATCCCATTGTTTTGTGGGCAGGCAGTGACGATTCCGAGTCGGTCTGCATTAGGAAATTCTTGCAAGTCTGAAACAGGAAGATTTCTGTAAGGTATTTAAAGGTTGATGTTGAATTGATCTGCTCTGCTGGTTTGAAATTGAGTCCTTTGAGTCTGTGTGAAGTGTCTTTGCTAAAGAATGGTAATGTTCAATATCTGTGCTATTTCCCCCTTTATGTATCAAAGGCCTAGACAGATATGTATCAATGCCTAGACAGGCAGTCTTCCAAGCAGAAGTACAAAGGGGAAAATTATTTTAAAAGACAACATCAACATTAGGCAAATGTTCAGAGGGGAGTGTTGATAATGGAAAAGGTTATAATTATTTATGTTCATGTCTACTTGTTATTTTTGATTATGAAAAAGGATGTTTCACACTGAAAAAAAAAAGAGAACCTAAAATTGCTAGCCTGAATTTTGCCTCTGAAAATATCCTGGTGGCTCTTGTTAAATGCAGTGATCTTATAGCTGCTTATATCAGCAGCTTGAATCAGCTGCTTTAGAACTGTAGTAAAACTCACACAGTGAAATATGGGCCAGAGGGAATTAGATGGGGGAACAGAAAGGAGGACTTGGCTGGGAAAATGTGGACAAATGTTTGTTACTGTATTTTGGGCCCCAAGGCCCTAGGGACTGCTCTGAGCCACATTACTGGTTTCACCAGGGTTGTTTATGACAACAGGAGGAGAACAGGACCCACTGGGAGCAGGTCTCCTGTGCAAGCTCCTACCCTCAGTCCTCCACATCTGCCCTGCAGTATTGATTTCTGTGCTTCACATCTCAGTGTTTCTGCTGTGTCCCAGCTCCCCTCTCTTGTGCATCTGGCTATCCCAACATGTGTGTCTGGGGCCTTGCTTAATGCTACTTTATTTTAGTGCGGGCAGGACTTCAACTCAACGCTTCTGTCTGCAGAATAGGTGCCCTCAGAAGACAGATGTGTTGTTATTGCCTTTTGCATGCCACCACAAGTCATCTCTGTGAGATGGATCCCACCAGAGAGCCAATGGCTCTGCCTGACCTGGCAGTGTGGCATCTGCTCAGCCCTGGTGCAGCAGCTGTTGCTCCCATGTCTGGTTTTGGCTTTCTGGTGGCCCCATCCCATCAGTCACTGTTCCATGTTGCAAAGGACTCACCATGGCTGTGCTGATTTACTGAACAAGGAGCTCCTTGGCCATTAGAACCCAGTGAGGCATGCTTTAATTCAAATTAATTTCTGGTGCCATTAGAAAAGTTTTAACAACTTGAGAACAGGTCTATAATGTTCATCTCAATGAAATAATGGCAGAAGTCGGTGAAAGTCAAAGTGAACTATTTCCTACTGTGCAATCTTGGATAGTCTGATGGATGCAGAGAGAAGTATAGTAAACAAAACACAAACCTAATTGCAGATTTGATTTGAACACTGTTGGTTTGGTTGAAATTGCCCAAGAATTCACCTTACCCCTTGAATCTTTGGGATTTCCTACTTTTACTTCTCTGCTCTTCTTTCCACATGGCTGCAACCATGAGCCTCTTGCCTGCCCTGTCAGTCCTGTCTTACAGAAACAAAGTCTTTGTTCTCTTGCCTCCTGACAGCAGCTGGAGGCCAGGCAGGCACCTGCATCCACGTGTGGAGGCACCAGAAGGGAAATTTGCTATCACAGTGTCCCTTCCCTCTGGCACCAGTGCATCTCCAAATATATCTTGGTGCATGCTTGCAAAGGGCTGGGAGGTCATCTGGGGTCACAATAGACTTGTACAATCCCACTTCTGATCCTGGCTCTCACGCTGTGACACAGGAGTCCTTGGTGATGCTTTGTGCACAGAGGAGATGCCCAAGGCTGCTCAGCCCAGCCTGTAGAGTGCCAGGTGCTCCACCAGAGGCAAAGCTCATGGAGTTGGTTGATATATATTTAGTTGCTTTTATTCTCCATCCCTCTATTACTGCTCCATTTGAACATTTACTAGATACTATCAAAAGGAAAGAATAGATGCATTTTGATTTCCCTGCTCCCTCACAGGAAAAGACAGGACATAGCAACTTTTCTCTGCTTTTCTCTGCAACTTTTCTCTGCTCCGGACTAATCTGGACATTTATTTGATTTGTCTCCACAATAGAACTATGGATATTACAATTATATTCAAGTAACAAAAAATAGGAGAGAATCTTTGAAGACAGATGGTAAACTGAGTTAACTGAATACCTTCAGAAGTAGGAAAGCTGACTTGGGAGTGAGCCAGAAACAAGGAAATGCAACATTACATCAGTAAGGGTATAATTGCCCTTTTGATGTCACCAAACACTGCAGAGCACCAGATGGTTTAAATGTTTCATTGTGAGTACATTTCTGAGAGCACTTTGAGAAAAATACCTTCTTCCTTTGTCACTGCACTGTTGCAATCAGCACCTGGATATCTTACAGGTAACTGGGTGAGATGGAAAGAGATGGTGGATAATGTGACACAGGCAGTTACCTTCTGGTGGGTTCACAGGAATCCTCTTTTCCCATGGCTTTGTTCTTAACTTTGCTACATTATTTCTTCATATAGAATGAAATAAAATAACTTAAATCTTTCTGATCAGAAATCAACATGAAAGAAAAAATCTGTTAATTTATTTTTTTATTTTTAAGTGCTCTGCATACATTTTTTGGGAATGGGCCAATATAAGTAATGAGGTTTTTTCCATCACTGCTATTTCTGTCTCTTGTGCTACTGTGTGAAGCCAAAGCCCTGCAGGTCCTTGGCACAGGGGACCCATCTGTCCCTGCTGTTGTCCCTGCAGGGACAGCTCAGAGGAGGGACAGTACAGACCTCCACTCCTGCAGCTCACCAGTCTTGTTGCCTCTGGAGAAGCTACTGGTGGTCCAAGCTGCTCCATCCTCTCGCCTCTTTTCCCACTGAACAGGAGGGTTTACAGAGCTCAGGAATCCAGACACCTTCTTACCTGTGAAACTACTCAAATACAGTGGAGAAAGGTGTATCAGAGAGCATGTGGCTATAATATATATATACATATATATGTAAAATCCATTAATTCCCTGCAGGGACCCCCCACGCTCCTTTCCACACTCTCCTGCATTTTGTTGTGAGCCATGATTGGCTCTCCAGGAGCTTTTCTTCCCAGATATGCTGATTCAGTGTCTTTGCAAATCCTTTTTGGAGACTTCAAGGAACTGAGTGTTGATTCTGTACAGCATGATACAGGGATATGTTTTGCTAGGCTTGGATTTATTACAGTGTGTCACCAGGACTAATGGATGACAAGTCATTTGCTGTGTCAAAGCCTCCTTGCAACATAGACATTGTCACAGAGCCTCCAAGGTGACCTGAGGCTGGTGGGAAGGTGGGCATGAAAGCAGATCATGGGCTTTGCCTCATTCTGCTTCTTTCTACACTCTGTATATAGGTAAAATTGTAAATATTTTACCATCTTGCTGGAGACTGCACTATAGAAAACGTGGTAGCTGGTGATGAGAAAGTAAGACACTAGGATGAGTGGGGATTTTTAGTCAGGAAAGACTGTCAAAGCCGTAGGGGTGGTTTAGCACCTGTGAGCTGGTCCCCAGCTCCCTGCTGCAGCACCCTTTACTCACTGCTTGGGCTTTTGCAAGCAGTGGTGCAGCTGCTTCAGCTACAGTGTGGAGTAGATACTTCAGAAAAGCATGGCTGAAAATGCAGCTTCCTCTTGTCATGGGCCGAGTCCACAGCAAAGTTTTGGCAAAACCATATGGTGATTCCCCCACAATCCTCGAATTAGTCCCTCAAATTCCCCTGTCAGATATACAGGGGCTTTTTCTGTCTTCTGTGTTGTGTGGGATATTCTACTCTCATAAACATGGAAAGAAGTTAAATTCAACCAACCTCTCCAAGTCAATTTCTTCCACACCACAGGAAGAAAGTGTCACTTGTCAAAAGAAGGTGTGTCATTCAGTGGAAATCTAGGAAAGCCCCAGTTCAGGGAGGAAAAGTCTTTTTATTCAGACCTGCCATGCTGTTTCAAGACTGCAGCTCATATTTCCATTTGCTCAACAAAGTGCTTGGGTTGTGTCAATAAAATCTCAGACACCACATGTGAGCTACAGTGAGGAGTTTCCACTAAGCACTGTGGCAGTCACACTGCAAAATCCCAAAATCCGTGGTGGATGGGTTAGTCTTTGAGAGTAACAGGCTCCAAAGGCACCTGGCACGCCAGAGGTTTTTAGGCAACTTTTCTCTCTGGGGTCAAGTGTGTCACTTAGTCCAGGAGCAGCAATTCCAAATTATGTGTTATTTGGAAAAACAACCCCAGCAGAAGGTCTTTTGTCCTGTGGCAGAGGTGAATGATTATCTGTCTAAATCCATCTTTTAGAGGCCAGATTGTAAGAGACCTTTCACTGCTGAGGGTTTTGAGGCCAAGAAGGAGGGGAGCATCAGTCCCACACCTGGGAACAGACACTTGGAAGCTCCACCCGGCTGCCTGAGTTTGTGTTTTGACCACAGAGGAAGGATAGCCACACCAAAACTGTCAGCCAGATCAGTCACTGCAATGGGACTTTTTGCTCTGCCAGAAGAGGTTTAGGTTAGATATTAGGAAAAATTTCTTTATGAAAGAGGGGCTCAGTCATTGGAACAGGTTGCCCAGGGAAGTATTGGAGTTGTTGTCCCTGTAAGTGTTCAAAAAAACATGTAGATGTGGTGCTTGGGAATTTGGTGGGCTTGGCAGTGATGGATTAACTGTTGGACTTGATGACCTTTGAGGGCTTTTCCAAACATAATAATTCTATGATTCTGTAATATTTTAAGATGCAACTTTGGGTCAAGAAGCAGAAGCTCTGAGGTGGCAGGGACCTTGTGTGTGGTGCCACGTCAGCTGATCCTTCCACAGAAATGTGACTCTCCCTGCTGTGAACATACTTTCATTTGGGAAAGTTCTAGAAACTACAAAATTGTCCAAGGTTTCTCTCAGATTTGCTTATGACTAATCCAGATCCTGCTTATTTGGATGCCAACATGATGTCTCAGCCAAGCTATTTGTTTTTCCCCAATGTTTTCACCCCAGACAATGGCACAGCCTCCTCTCTGGGACAGTTGCCCATGTGGCAGATCTCTGCCCCATCCTGTCTGCTCCTGGAGCTGTGCCCCCTCTTCAGCCTGGCATCTTTTGTGCTTGCAAAGGATGGGTTTTTCCTGCTGCTGAGAGCATGGACAGTGCATGGATGGGTGCAGAAGGCACCATGGTTCACTTTGGGCTGCTGCTTGTCCTGCTGTTGGGCGGAAAATTGCACAGTCTTCACTTCCTTTCCTGGGCAAAGCACTGTGCTTGCTCATGGCCAAAAATCAAAGGGGCTGGCTGAAATGACCTTTCCTTCTCCCAGCAGGCATTAGGAAATTCAGGCTGAGTTGCTCCTGTGCACAAGTTCGAGCAGCCCCTGGGCTGTGCCCACCCATGAGGGCCAGTGATGGTGTCCGGGGGAAAAGGGGCTCAGGAGCAGCCTCCTCTGGGAAGGGCCTGCATGAGCCCCCAGGTGGTAAGGATCACAGCCCCGGTCCTCTTTGCCTCCAGAGCAACAAGCAACTTCTTTCCAAGGGCTATGAAATCCGTAAAATCAGCTTCAGGAGCCATATTGACATCGCTGTGACCGCTGGGGTGTCCCACTTGCTGCTAGATGGCCCCAGCCAAAAGCTGCAGCAGGGAAAGCACTGAGATGTTTGCTAAACTGCCTTTCTTTTCTTTTTTTCTTTTTCTTTTTTTTTTTTTTAATTCCTTTTTTTTTTTTTTTTTTTTTCCCATCTCCAGTGGCAAGTATGAGCTGGTCGGCACAGGAACCAGCACTGAGATTGTGAAACTGATTTGCTTTTTTTTTCCTCTTTGAAAAATTATCTAGAAAACAGTCAATCATTCTGCTGTTGATTGAAGTGAGTTGGAAGCGATCTAAGCACTGAAATTACTGAAGACGTGAATGATGCAGACAAGGTCTTTTCTGCAGAAAACAGTACTTAGTTATAAGAAGTGGGGAAAATATTTTTTAGTTTGTTGCAAGATTCTTTTAAATGATGGAGGAAAAAAAGACAAATGTATCAGAGCCCCTCCTTGAAATGTTAAATTAGACTGATGTTACATCTCCTAAAAAAACTGAAGAAAATTCCTTTCTCTAAGGCAAAGTCAAGTCAAGCCTATCTAGAGAGACATAATTACAATTTTAAACTTATATTGTTTCCAACAGTTCTGTTGCTGCTATAGGGCTAGGAGAGGAGCAAAAAAGATGTAGCAATAATACTTCCTTCAGGCAGAAGAGTAGCAAAAAGCCCCTTATTAAAGAAACAAACTACACTTTTATAGACTAGATCATGGAACTGAGGATAGACTTGATCTCATTGGTGTAAGGAAGGTAACGTGCACCTTGCAGGTGCTTATCTTTATTATTAATTCTTTAGCTTATATTTCCTTTGAGCAGCTTGAGCAAATCCAAGGCTGCTTTTCCCTGACTTTTACCAGTATCCACATTCTGTCTTTTACTGCTTCTCCTACCATAGGTGAGCCTTTGCTCATAAAAACAGCTGAACTGGAACCTTATCAACACCTGACCTCACTGGAAAAGGGCTCTCACCACCTACTGGGTGAAAACCCAGACCCCCGAGCCCCTCCCAGGGAGCCTCTCCCGCCTGCTGCTGCACAGCCCCGGCCATTTTTTGCCACTGCTTCTGTTTTTTTGCTGCGCTTTAGCCCGACACCCAGCGCCCGGCAGGACCCCCAGCTGCTCCTGCCTCTGCCTTCCCTCAGGGCTGCGCTTTGTTTGCCCCGGCGGGGTGCGCTGCCTCGGCCGCTCCCGCCGCCCCTCTGAGGCTGCTGCTGCTGCCCCTGGGCGGTTGCCAAGGAAACCCCGTTTCCCTCTCTCCCCCCGTGCAGAGAGGGGCTGGGCCCGCGCCACAGCGCCCCCTGCAGCCGCGGGGGAATCATCGCACCGGGCCTGCCCGGCCGGGAGCCAGCAGCGCCCCTGTCGGCTGTGAGAGGGGAAAGGCTGGCAGCTGAGAGAAGGCTCTCTTGGGTTTCTGCTTTTCTTTGTTGTTGCTGCCGCTGTTGTCGTTTGTTTGCCCTGTTATACACATACATACTAGTAAATAACTGTTTTCCTTTTCCTATTTCAAAGTTATAATAATTTCAAAGCTATAATAATTTCAAAGCTATAGTAATTTCAAAGTTATAATAATTTGGAGGGAAGGGGGCAGGGGGGTCACATTTTCCATTCCAAGGGGATGTTCCTGCTTTCTGTGGCAGACACCTGTCTTTCAAACCAAGATACCAATACAGCTCAGTTTTAAGTAAAACCATTCTCCATAACTCCAGGTAATCTCATTCAGAATTATCTTTTCTTCAGCCAAATGTTCAAATAGCTCCTTGGAGCTGTGAGCAGCTTGTGGCTAGCCTGTGAGCACCAGCTTGTGAAGGGTCACCCAAGTTGTGCCAGTGTCCTG
Organism: Muscicapa striata striata; assembly: GCA_030060385.1. Classification (NCBI taxonomy): domain Eukaryota; kingdom Metazoa; phylum Chordata; class Aves; order Passeriformes; family Muscicapidae; genus Muscicapa; species Muscicapa striata. The sequence continues at coordinate 3,530,064 of JAREIS010000050.1, read as the reverse complement.
ATGTCCCCTGAACCTTTCTTCACTGTGGGTCTCCCCTGTGCACCTGCTCATGTTGCTACAGGGCAGGGACATCTGTCACTAAACCAGGCTGCTCCAAGCCCCCTCCAGCCTGGTCTTGGACACTCCTAGGGAGGGGGCAGCCACAGCTTCTCTGGCAACCTGTGCCAGGGCCTCATCACCTTCACAGGGAGCCAGGGCTTTGAGGTGCTGGGGGAGCCATCCCCAGTGACCTCCTCCCTCTGTCTCCTTGGAATACTCGAGTCCTGTTTTTTTCCTGCCTGTAAAGGGTCTTTTTGAGCAGCTGCCTCCTCCAGCCCAAATCTTTCACAGCTGAGAGGCTGCTGAGAGTGGTGTGATGCTCTGACCTGCCAACAACAATTCAGGGCTGTGTTTCCTCTCAAAAAAGACATTTGCATATCCTCTATTCACTTTATTTGGTTAAATATATTTGAAAAGGCAAAAGCTCTGGGTCATTGAGACTGCAGAATGAGCTGTCTGGGGCCCTCCTCCATCTTAACCCTTTGGTAGCCCTTTGGAACATTGCTCCAGCATCCTGGAGGCTTAAAATATCTAGAAAATGAGATTTTTAAGGCTGTTTTGCAGCAGGTATGGGGAAGGAGGCTGGAGACAGGGAAAGCCCTGATAGAAGTCAGCAAAAATGTGCCATACACATTTGAACTGAAAATTCACTTATATGCAGCCACAGACTGACTTGCAGAGAGTTTGCAAAATTTAGCATGGACAGAAATGTCTTCAGGGTTACTTGAACATACCTGTGAAAACAGGAGAGCAAAAGCAAGTTACAGCAGTGTCAGGCACAGAAAGGTGCAGGGTGCTTCAGGATGTGGAATCAACAAAGGGAACTTTTTAGAAACAAAAATAGAAATAATCTAATTGCTGCTTATTTAACAAAATACATAAAAAACCCTGAAGCAGCAACAAGGATCCCGAAAGATAAACCATGTATTTAAAAATAATTCAAACAATGTAACTGTTTGTTATTAGTTTCAGGAGAAAAAAAATATTTCAGCAAAATATTTAATTTGGAATATTTAAGGACATCTCAAATCACAGCCAAACCATAGATTTCTCAAAAACCCTCCACGAGATGATGCCAAATCCCCCCTTTTCCCTCATTTTCTAGCTCAGTGCCAGGCCCTTGCTGCCAGGGGAGCTGGAGCTGGGTGTGGGATGTGGTTGGGGGTCTCTGGCTGGTGGATGCCAGCCCTGCTGACATGGCAGGGTGGAAGAGAGACCCCCTTGGACTGGGCCAGGACACACCTCTGCACCTCACTGTGTGCTGCACCTACCACGCTCAGCTGTAATGTGGAGACTGTGCTTCTGGATGCCTGTAAAATATTTTGAGGATGACAGCTGGGAAGAGATGCATAAGCAATAAATTCATCATCCTGAGTTTATTTTTGTTACCTTGCCACCAGTTGGCATCCCTGTGGTGTGAGGAAATTGAGGGCTAGAGGGAGAGGAGGCAGAAACACTTGCTCAGCAACATAATATTAATGTTTCTAATTATTGAGTTAATCCTCTACTTGTGCTGTATGCTTCCTTCCTGCTGTTCTTTGGAAGTGTTAAAAAATATAGGCTGTATAAACATAAAAGCATATTATCTGACCAGAAGATATAGAAAAGGAAAGAAGACCACTAAAAAGACACACAAGGCAGTAAATTTCCCCTTTCTTACACATTATTTGAAATAGTGGCTGTTTTTTATTTCTACTTGAGGCACAATTTTCCATGGATGGGCCTTCAGAAATGTAGAGATACTTTTGGCAGATTTCTGTTCTGTAACTGAAGCTATTGCTCTGGTTTATTGGAATGTCCTGGAAACCATAGCATCAGCTGGGGTTTTTCTGAGTTATCCTTGGGATTCTGAAGGGCCAAGTGGAACTCTTCCATAGAGCAATGGAAGCTCTCAGGCTATCTCAGCTCTGTGTGGTTTCCTGGTGGTACAGCCTCTCTTAGCTGCTCTGATTACTCTACATAGAGTCATAGGATAGTTTGTGTTGGAAAGGACCTTTAAAGGCCATCTAGTTTAACCCCCCTACAATGAGCAGACATCTTCAACTAGTCCAGGTTGTACCAAGCCCTGTCCAACCTCACCTTGTATGTTTTCAGGGCTGAGGCATCCACAGCTGCTCTGGGCAACCTGTGCCAGTGTATCAACACCTTCCTTATAAAAAAAATCATTCCTTATATCTAGTCTGAATTGATATCTTTTAGTTTAAAACCATTACACCATGCCCTGTCCTGTACTCTCCTGGCTATAAGCAGCAATGTTTAAAATTCATCCTTAATCTGTGTTTCTCGTTAATTTTGATAATGTATAAAAGCATAGAGAGATTCTATAGGTTACTATCTTTTAGAGGACTTTTTAACTTTGTCTTTGGCTGGGAGCATTAAATGCACTGTGATTTACTGATATATCTTTTTTTTGTTTCTTTTTTCCTGGATGGTTCAGGTCTCAGCCAAATCTCATAGAAATCCTTTGAAATCTTTCCACTGATTTTACTGGTGGGTCTCACTGGGCCTTCGACTGAGCACAAAAGGTGAAGTTTAATTTCCTTTGTACTCGTATAAACATCCCTGCTACTTAATGCTCTAAGGTGAGGGCCAGTTTGGAGCAGATTTCTACAGAAGCAGAAGTCACCCACGTCCTGGTTTGAAGCTTGAAGGGTTTTGTGGCTCCTGTTGCCAGGGTGGGGTTCTGGATGCTCAGCATCTCCATCCTCAGCCCCACCGGCTCTCAGCTTTCTGTTCTGCAGGGCACAGCTCACACATCTGCAGGAGGATCTGAAAACGGACTTAAACTGTTCTCTGTGCTCCCATGCCAAAAGATCTCATAGCAAATCCTTGTTTATGGAGAATTGCTTGCTTTCTCTTGGCTGTGAGTCCAAAAAATGAGGTTGTCTTCCCATAAAGCCCTGTTCCCATCACTCTGCCCTGCAAATTACCAGCAGAAAATTCTGGGGCAGGGGGAAGCTTTTGTTCAGTGTATTACTTAGAGTATGCTTACATAATTTTTCCCTTAAGGTAGGCAGCCCACATCCAGCTTCCTCTCTTTGTTCTTCTTCAAATATCTCCAATGGTTATTTCAGAGGGTGAGCTCATATACCTATGTACATGCAATGAAAGCAAAACAAGAGAAAGGGAATTTCTGCTCAGGGTATTTACAGAGTAGATAAAAGGGTGTTTCAGACTCTACCATGTTATACTCAATCTCACCACCTGTGCTGAGGGTATATTGCCCATGGTGAGCATCATCTTGGTAGGCAAGACCAGCCCTTACCAGCAGGAGCTTGAAAGAAGAGCTTCATAGCACAATATATTGTTTTTAATCCAATAATAATTTGAAATCAGGATTCCCACATCCTCTTTAGGGCATTTCATCATGAACACAGATATGCTGAGACTGTGGGCTACTGGCACTGAAGCGCCCAGTCAGCCCAGGACTGTTCACACACCTGAAATATTTTCCTGACTACAGAGATTCTGTCAAGCTGTGGCTCATAAGGAACAAAGGGGCAGGAATCTGAGCTGGTGAATATTGCTGAGGTCCCATTAAGCCAGCACTGTGATGCTGATTTGCACCTGCAGACCATTCAGTCCAGTAGTTCCTGCCCTACCCTGGCACTTTGATGAATTAAGCCTGATTGCAGAACACCACGTGACCCAAAGGAGGGATATTTGACAATGTTGCCTGAAATCTCATTAAATAGTCTCCTCATTCATGGGTGTTAAGTGCTCTTTGAGAATTCTCCATTACAAACTCCAGTATCACAAGTAAAATTTAGTACAGGTCAAACAGAAACTTTATTAACTATGGTGAATCTTCAGACAGCTACTCACCCTCTACTCCCCCCTTTTCTGCCAAGCATTTGTGGGGATCCAGCCAGGAAACAAAGGAGCTGAGGAAAACAATAATTTCAGTGTTAATAATGCCAGATATTCAGCCTCTGGAAGGGTAGACCCCTCAAATGCTTTCCTAACAGCCAGAGTCCTAAGCAGGAATCGAACAGTAAAAAATGAACAGTAAATAACGTGATGATATGGAGCAAGGGCTCCTGGGGCCCAGGGGTGGCACACCCATGTTATCTTTGCTCAGGAGTGGGAAGATGGAAGCTATCAAACACTGCTGGCTTTCAATTGAAATGAATGTTCTTGTAGTTAAGAAAGTATCTCAGCCAGATGTCTCAAGTGTAAAGGTTAATAATTTACCATGACAAATGAATTTCAAAGTTCTTATCTTGTTATTTTGACTATAAATTAACAAAATTCGGTTTAGGCTGAAATATCAGGGTGTTGGGTTTTTTCTTTTAATATATGTAGCAGTATAAGGATGATATTGGCAATAATTACTCTCTTACTATTTTATTAATTCATGGGATTTGTATTTATTCCACTTGATCATCACAGAATGTTTTGGGTTGGAAGGGTCCTTTAAGGTCTTCCAGTTCCAATCCCCCTGCCATGGGCAGGGACACCTTCCACTAGACCGGGTTGCTCCAAGCCCCGTCCAACCTGGCCTTGGATATCCAGGGGTCGGGCATGCCCAGCTTCTCAGGACAGCCTGCTCCAGTGTCTCACCACCCTCACAGGGAAGAATTTCTTCCCAATATCTAAAGCAACCCTGCTCTCTCTCAGCGTGAATCCATTACTCTTTGTCCTGTCCATCTGCCCATTTAAATGTCTGCCTATATCTGACCTATAAAGTTTCTAGTTCAGCAGATCTGAACTGGTGGCCCAGACTTTCTCAGTGCCAGAAACTTATTTTCACGATGACTTATCCCGAAGGAAGAAAAAAAAAAAAAAAAAAAAAAAAAAAAAAAGCTGTTTCTAATTTTAAACTGCGCATTTGCAGGAAAGTGTTACAATTTTACACCGAAAAGCCTTGCTCCCAGGCTGTAAATCCTTCAGCATGACAGAGATGTGCGAAAATACTGCAATATTAATGAGGAGAGAGGGTGGTTCCTCTCTGGAAGGCGGCTCCCATCGCCGGGATGCGGAACCTCAAGGGTTACAGCGGGCACCGCTGCTGCTGCGCTAATACAGCCTAAGCCGATATTAGCCAAGCTTAACTTCTCTCAGCCGCTCGCAGATGGGAGGGGGAGGGCCGGGCTGCAGTCAGCAGTTCTGTGCGGGCAGCGGGGCGGCACAGCCCGGGCCATGCGCTGAGCGCCCCGGAGGGACCGGCACCGGCACCGGCGGGCGGTGAGTGCCGGAGGGGCTTCAGTGTCATTATTACTGCGGGGCGTGCCAGCAGCCGGGCGGGGACCCGGGAGCTGCTCCGGGGAAGGCTCGCCTGGGGCTGCCAGAACCCGGGAGGCTCAGAAGGGACCCCCATCCCATTTGGGTCCCGCAGGCTCTAGCGGGGCCGGGCTCCGGGAGGCTGAGCAGAGCCGAGTGGCGAAAAGCAGGGCCGCGGGAGGGTGCTGTGCAGAGGGACCCCGGTGTGCGGGGCTGGGTGGGCTTGTTCCGCAGGGGGCGATGCAGGAGAGCTCCTGGCGGAGCTGTGGGTCGGGGTCACTGGGCTTTGGGGGTCTCCATCAGGGGCTGTGGGTCGGGGTCACTGGGCTTTGGGAGTTTCCATCAGGGGCTGTGGGATGGGGGTCACTGGGCTTTGGCAGTTTCCCGTTGTTGCGGGTGTTTCCAACAGCCTTAGTGAGGGGAAAAGCTCCTGCCCGGCTCTGGCTGGAGTTCTCAGCTGGAGGCAATGGCCCCGTATGTCCTGCGTGGGCTGCGGAGCTCCAGAGCACGGGGTGACAGCCCTGGGGCCGGAGACACCCCCAGCGCCCCTGGGATCAGCGGTGATCAGCTCTACCTGCACCCAGGCAGGCGCGGGGGCAAGTTCACTGGGATGTGGAGATGGAGCCTGGCATCTGGGCTACCCTGGAGGACTCTTCCCCTCCTAGTTCACTGCCCCAAACTCTTGACTCTGCATATCGGGGCTTGTTTGCCACAGCAGGAGCCCTGCAGAACCCAGCACACCTGTAGAGTTGTGGTTGACCTTGAATCCTGTGTTGAGTTTTGGGCCAAGAAAGACATTGAGGTGCTAGAGTGTGTCTAGAGAAGGGCAGTGGAGCTGAGGAAGGGTGTGGAGAACAAGACTGATAAGGAGTAGCTGGGAGAGCTCAGCCTGCAGAAAAGGAGGCTCAGAAGGAACCTTACACTCTACAAAGAAGGTTGAAGTTAGGTGAGGAGATTGGTCTCCTTACAAGTAGCAAATGGAGGAACAAGATGAAGTGATCTCAAGGTGAGCCAGGAGAAGTTTAGGTTGGATATTAAGAACAATTTCTTCACTGGGATTTTTCAGCTCTGGAAGAGGCTGCCTAGGAGAATGGTGAAGTCACCATCCATGGAGTGATTTAACAAACATGTAGATATGGCACTTTGGGACATGGTTTAGTGGCAAGCCTGGCAGTGCTGGGGTAATGGTTAGACTACAGTCTTAGAGGGCTTTTCCAGCCTAAATGACTCTGGGATTTTGTGACATCCTTCTGGTTTTATAGGCTTTGTGTGTTTCAACTTTCAGCCACCCAGACTTCATTGTAGGCTCTTCGCAATGTATGTCTCTGCCTGAGGGATCTCCTGGAGCTAGTGACAAAACTTGCCTTTGCCAAAGCTATGCAGCAGTGGTAGGTTGCAAGCATTCAGTGTACTGTGTGATGTTGTTCCTATTTCCATGCTGTGTATTCACACATTCCTCAAGCATGGAACCATGGGCATGCTCCATCCACATGGGATGATCCTGGTGCTGTGTTGAGCATGAGAGCTCACGGGGGTGCACCTTGGTGTCAGGGACAGAACATGAAAACTTATCTGTAGCCATGAAATGAAATCCGCTATCTGGACATAGTGTGGTTTCTTGCTTGCTGCGTTGTGTATGTGCCTGTTGCTGGTGCATTCCATCCTTTGGCATGCTGGGGACAGAGAGGGCTGGGGATGAGAAGAAAATGGGAGGATGATGCTTTCAGTAGTTTCAGAGAGCTTCCTGGAAGATGGAGGGTCCCTGCCTGCTCCTGTGCTGGGCCAGGCATGGCCCCAGGTACAGCTGCAGAGGTGACTGTGTGCACTGTGGGGCCTCCCTGGAAAACCTTCTGCACCTGGGCAGTGAGAGTGTCCCTAACACCATGACCCTTTCTGCACTAATCTGGTTTTACTGATAGCCTGAAGAGAGAAACATCAAGTAGTGTTCCTTTAAAAGCATGGTGATACTCTCAAGCACGGAAGAGATTATTTTGAGAAGCTCTGGCTCTTTGCAGGCACCATGTTTCAGTTCTGACTGGAGGCTACTGGCACAGGGCCCAGGCAGGCAGAGGACATGGCAGGGCTGGGGCAAGGCTGCTGCATCGTGCTGCTCCTGCCCCGACTGCTGTCCCCCACCTGCAGTGGGAGGGGGGAGTTGCTTTCCTTTGGGTTTTTGGCACACAGCCTGCCTCTTTATTTTCTTGCCCCTTACTGCACTGCAAGGTTGCCAAATAAGCCTTGAACAACTTTCTAAGCTGCCTTCAGTTTCTGGTTTGTTTTGGAATAAAACCTGGAGCAGATTCAGGCAGTCACATTCTATGTGCACAGGGTCTGGATAAAACTCTGCTCTCTCCACATGTACTTAACCTTTGGTATCCTCTCACTCCTTCCCATCTGTGCAGACAGGGTCCTTTAGAAAACACTACAACTACAGGGCCAGGATGGATGGAGCCCTGAGCAATCTGACCAAGTGAAGGGCATCTCTGCCTGTTGTCTGGGGGATGGCTGGATGACCTTCAATGTCTCTTCCATGCCATTTGTGATTCCATGAACTTGCAGGGCACTTTCTTGGTAATTAGCCAGGTCTAATTACTCGAAGAGAGGGATTCAACTGTATTTATTATAATTAATGGTACTACAGATACTTTTTTGTAAGTTCCCATTTTTTATGTAATTTTCCATTTCAGTTTACAGTGTGACAGTTGTAATACTGTCTTCATGGGCATGTGTTTGACACAGAGCTAGCAGAGCCTTTCAGTCCCCTCCTTTTTCATATGTTTTTGCTTTAACTGCAGTGGCAGGTCAGTAAGTATTGGAGCTCTTCAAGCTGTAGGATTGGCATATAGAAAATCACTCCTTATAACAATAAAGGCAGTGTTTAGCTATGATATGGCCCAAACTGTGAGGTCTCTCTCTACATCTGCAGCAGAAGATGAAAATCTGTGGTGTGATAATGCACAGGCAGCCTCTTGCAGACAGCAACAGGCCAAATTTCCAGGATCTTCATGACTGGAGACAATGCCAGCTGCAGTCTGGCCTGCTTAGCCCTGCTGTGAACACGTGCTACATAATATTGATATTGCAGAAGGCAACACAAAATTGATGTTTGACCAAGTAAGTGTTTTAGTCCAGTCTGAGCTGTCAGAGACAGTGCACACAAACACCTGGCTTGGAAGTGGTATTCAAAATATTCCTGTTCTTCCCTAACCTTTGCAGGACTAACTCTGGGCATGCCACTCTGTCATGTCTTAAGCATTATGGAAGCTTTTCTATTATGAGTTTGTTTAGTTTTCTGTGTCACTTTGGATGAAGCACTCCCATGCTTGCCTGAATGCAATGGGCTGGTAGGATCCTCAGAGGGTTATTCAGAAACTACTTTTTTCTGGTACTGCTGCCAAAAGAAATGGCAGCAATGAACCCAAAAAGGTTTGCAGCTGGATCGGTACCCCTGGATTGGTGCACAAATATTTGTGCTGGTGCACAAATGGGAAGGGGCAGATAGTCAGGAGGACTCCTTGCCCTGGCAGGCCTGGAATACTGTGGGGCATCCTAGCCTGTGTGAGCTCCACTGAACTGTGCTCCAGGCAGGGGTGGAGGTGAATGTGTGGTGGGTCAGGGAGTCATGCAGGGAGGACATGACCCCACCCTGGCACCAGGATGCTGTCTGATCGTGCCAGGAAGGGATTTGCTTGTAAACTAGCCACTTTTTCTGATACTATAGCGGGCCAGTTATTTCTGTGCCAACAGCGAGAGGGGCCCCAATGTGTATGGCTCAGTCCAGCAGTGGTGAGTCGGGGTCATCCATCCTACCCTGCCAGAAGCCAGCAGGAATCAAACCTGTGTAGTTTGTGCATGCTGCAGGAGAGCACCCAGGGCCAGGGCTGACCCTATATCACTGTGCCCAGTCTCATGCAGTGACCCTCCAGATGCAGCCAAGGGCAGGGTGTGAATGGTCATGGAGGGCTGGGAACTGGCAGTGCAGGGAACTTGCATGTGTGTCCTTGTCTGGAGTGACTTGCTGTGAGGACAGCAGAGCAAGCCCTCAACAGCCAGGGCAGTGCATACTTGTTGTACCAGCTTCTTCCCTGCCTGGTGTTGTACCCAAAATCTCCTTGCCTCCACCCAGCCATGGGCTAGGGGCTTTGTAGAGTGAGATGGCCACAGAGGGCCTGGCTATGGCATGTTCATGTGTAGAGACTGAAAATGAGCTGGGCAGTGAGCTGAGGAGGGGAGTACATCCCACCTGCATGCATTGAAGGGAAAGTCCCCTTGTGGTCCCTGCACTGGCAGTGCTGCAGAGCCTTCAGGTGACTGGAGTTCTTAGCTGGACCAGGGCCTCTACAGGCAGTACTGAGGTTTATTTAAATTCTGTATTTAAACGCAAACATCAAAACTTTCCGTGGCAGCAAGCCATCAAGCTCTTTGCAAAGCACATTCACATTTCTGCTCTGCCAAGCCAACTGTCAGGGGCACAGCTCCCTTCTCCCTTTCCATTCAGTGCTTCTCTTTGTACTCTGCCCCAGATAACTATTTTTATGCCATTCTTTAAGCTGTTTGCTGCCTGACACAGAGTATTCAGGAATCATGTAGTATATGGGACAATCAACTATCAATGTCATTCAAAAGTAAAAAAAAGCCAAAACCCAACCCAACTGACCACATTCTTCACAAGAACTGAAGTTGACAATTGCTTATAGGTACTTCTGGGAACAGGGGAGCTTTGCAGATGTTCTATGAGCAGTGTCCAGAATGAAGCCCCAGCCCTGGCAAAAGCAGCCCCACGATCAGGATCCAGCCTGTGTGACAATGCCATCAGCACATGGCACTTCAGCCCAGAAAATGTGCAGGGTTCACTGCCACCTGTAAGCTGTGCCATAAGACTGAGTGGCAAATTCTCTCCTGCTTCAGTCACCTCAATGGGATGCTCCTGTGGACTATGCTGCTTTTGAGCCAGGGAATCAGACAAGGAGGGAACAGGCTTTCCTTTCCCCAGATGGAACTTTGCAGTCCCTGTGCTGATTTTGGCACAGTTGTGCGAGCAGGCTCCAGAGAACTGAAGACAGCCAGAAAACCCCACAACTTTGGTGGTTTGCTTTTCCTTTTGGCTGTGTTGTTTTTTAGCTTGGAGGAATAGCCTGAGCTTGCTTGGGATGAGCACACACTGGCATAAGGGGAACAAGATGAATATGATGAGGGGCATAGTGGGTACAAAAATATCCCATGTAGGTTTTCCCATCTGAACTCCATCCTCTGCAACTGCAGGCTGAGGTTTTTAGCCTGGTCAATGAAACCTCGTGACTCTGGCTCATGCTGGTGCTGGGTAACCTTTTAAGGATGTTTCAGCAGTTAGAGGAGCTTTTTTGTTACTGTGCCTAAGGCAACTGGTAGACTTCAGAGACAGCAGAGCTGTTGAGCTTTTCCCTTTTGGTAGGAAACTTAAAATGCTTGCACTGGCTTCCTGATGCTTTGTTAGCCAGAGGAGTGGCAGATTTGCACCAGATTCCCAGTCATGGCTTTTCCATATGTGTGAGTCCTAGTGGCTTCCAAGGGCTGCTGCACCGCTCTGCTCAGGGGTGCAAAAGGTGTTTGTAGGTTGGTTCACATATTTGAGATGTGATGAGTGGGTGAGGAGCTGTGAGATGAAGGATGAAGCTTTCCACAAGGATTTGGTATCAGTGGATGAAGAGGGACCTGATGCAGAAAGATGAGAATGAGTTTGTGGTCTGTGCCTGGCTCCGAGCAAGGGGCATTTCCAGACAGCTGGGGCTGGATTTTGCTCTCTGAAAAATCTCAAATGTCTGAAGTAAGATCTCTGCATAGCACTGAATAATTTATTGAACAATTTCTCTAGGCAAGGGACCGATATGCTGTAGATATTTTGGATACTTTAAATACTTCTATTTACATGTGATTACTGGTCTCTTTCAGGACATTGAGCTCCTTGTTAGCATTTTCCCCTTTTTAGTGGATGTTTGCAAAGATCTTGTTTTTTGCAGTTTTTTTCTCAGCAGTGCAGAGCAGGAGGGAACAGAGGCCAGTGCTGCTCCTCTGGTGGGTTGGAGATTCCCATCCTTTACCTGTGCCCTGCCTCTGGGGTTGGGGTGGTCAGAACGGTGGATGGCAAAGCTCAGCAAAGCTCCTGAGCCCAGTCCTGTGGTCTGCCAATAGCTGTGTCCCCAGAACCATGGAGAAATATGGTGCCATGGTCATACCCAGGCTGTTAATGCACCAGCTACTTACTTAGAGTTTTCTAAGGAGTGAGATGTAATGCTACGGGCACATGGCTATTATACAATTAGTACTGTTAATCATCAGTCACTCAGAGTAGGGGGAAATCCTACTTTTTTATATATTTATATATATATATATATGTCTCATATATATATGTCTCATATATATATGTCTCATATATATATGTCTCATATATATATGTCTCATATATATATGTCTCATATATATATGTCTCATATATATGCACATGCACACACAAGCATTTACATCCACACATGCAGATATATAATTGCATGTGTGTAAATACCATATATAAATGGGACCCTGTACTTTAGCAGCCTTTTCTCTGAGACATTTTTTCTGTCCTGAGTGAAACTGCCTGTCTCTCCTAAAAAAATAACACACCACTGGGCCAAGTTTATACCAGAGCTCCTGCTACATGCTGATGCTGAACTGGTCTCTTTCATCCATCCCTGTGCTCTCCCCACTCAGTCACCAGAGGACACAGGAAAGCATGGCTGGCCTCCTTGCCATGCAGTTTATTTGCCTTATTCTTCTCCCACAGATTTAAGGCTTGACCTGGATGCAAAGCCTTTTTCCGCTGTGGATAACTCTGCCTTGGTGAGTGGGAGGGAGGGCACTGGGAGGAGGTGAGTGGGGAGGCAGGGGCATGGGGACAGTCCCTGATGGCATTGCTGCAGCCCCATGTCTGCTCCCATGCCCCAGACCCTGAGTTCAGGGTGCACTGAGCCCCCAGCCAGCTCTGCCAGCACAAAAGCAATTTGAGCTAAAGAGGCTTAGGTACTATTGAAACCCTGTTCAATAAAACTATTTAATAGTCATGTTGGCAAAAGGCCAGATTCACAGATTGCATGGGTCTGATTCTCAAAGGAAAGGGAGAAGGATATTCTTTGTTAGTAAAAATAGAACATAAAAGTTATAAACTGCTTTAATAACACTTCTTGACCATGAGGTTCTTCTCTACTGTCTGCTCCCCAGAGAAGTGCCACAGCCTCACAGGCACCATGTGCCTGTCCTCCCCTGTTTGCTATCCATCACCTTTCACCCTCTCTTATGTTGCCTGAGCACCGGCATAATAATCCAAAAAAAGAAATTTTATCTCTAAACTAGTTCCTTTTTCCCCCCCTCTTTTTTCCCCCTTCCCAATTATAACTCATTGAGTTATAGTGGAACCACAGTCAATTGAGGCCAAATGCCTTGGCTTTGAGTCCTAAGTATTATTATTTGACCCTGCAAAATGGTGTGTAAAAACATAGTAATTGTGGTTGTGCACTGGAGAGGCAATTATTTCACTCAGTGGGTAAAATTAAGCACCTGTAAGTTCAGTTTGGTTTTGGTAGCTAGGGGGCATTTTTTTTTTTTAATGGAAAACACAGTTTTAATGATAATGTGCTGTCCCAAAAATCAAAGTATTGATACATCATGTGGAGGCTGTGGTAGTTGGCTTAGGGTGATGTATCTGAAGGTTGACACATTAAATGGAGAGAAGGAGCTAAGTCACTTTAGAGGAGCAAAAGCAGGTATCATTTCAGAAAGTTTTAAGTAGTATTAACCTTGGCTTGATCAATAATCCTAGTAATTGCTGAATCCCATGTGTGGCTGATTAACTCTTGCAGAGTACAGAGGGTCCCTGTTCATGCATCCAAGTGTGTGTGGTGGGTCACCCTTGGACTGTGGGGTCACTCCTGCCCAAGCTGCTCTGCAGGGATGCAGGGTGAGCAGTGAAATGTTTTGGGTCACTGTTGTAGTGATGTGCTTATACCACAATTGCATGTGTGGGGCAGAAGCTCTTAGATGTCCTGAAAAATTATGTGAGCCAACTGTTGCTTGTCTCCTACTTCATTTTGGGGCTACTTACTGGATTTCCACACAGCAATTCTTTCATAGTTTCAGATACTTCTGGTGTTCCTATTTTCCTCACTTCTGCTGCTCCTCATTTCCCCTTTACATTTATCACACCCTTTACTCTTTCTCAAGCAGTTTGCAAGCTTGCAGGCTGCCTGGCTTCCTGTCTCACAGCAGGGAATTGTTCTGTAAGGTTTTCAGTAGCTCTCTGTAATGCAATGCCCAACAAATACATAATGGCATTTTCTTTCTGTAATTAACATTGGCTTTGTCCCACTGTGAAGTGTGGCATTGCCATTTTCATAAACACTATAGTGTGAAATCATTAAAACAGAAGAAACTGACCTGATCTCTAATTGAAAATAGAAAAGTGGCCAGATGCCATGAGTTTTCCAAATTTTCCTGTTTAAATTAAACAAATGAGAATGAATCTGCAGGTTTGGATTAAGCTGGGTATTGCATTTGTGGCTGAGGCACTGCACAGTCTGTAGTAGTAGATCTCATTACATCATTTTACCCCTAAAATCTAGGGAAATGTGAGCTCAGCCTGCTGCAGAGTGGTCAGTGTCCCCCTTCCTCACCTGAGCCCAACCCACACTGGCTTCAGGATGACAACTGAAGGCTCATCCAGCTTCTCATCCTCTGTGCCCACACTGGGAAAACTTGTGGAGCTGCAGAGCAGAGGCTGACTTGGCATCGCCTCCCTGGTTTTAATTACAGCAGTGATTAGGAATCCTGTGGTGTCCCAGGAGCTTCCTGGCCAAGTTGGAGGCCAGAGCTGCATTTAATGGCAGAAGCTCCTCCCAGGCTTGATGTCCCACTGCATGCCTACATGGAGTTTGAGGAAAAAGGAAAAATAAGAATGGTTATACTCTGCAAGCAATACACAACATCCCCAAATGCCTCTGCCTGCACGGCTGTGGCAGCCTCTGTGCTTGTTTTCATAAAGATGTTAATTATTGCAACAGCTTTCATTTAAATAAACAAATGGTTTCCAGTGAAGCAGTCTGACTAATAGCTTTATGTGTCCCTGGGAATGCTGAAGCTCCCTTTCCCCTTGGCAAATGGAAACCCTCTTGTAGTGACATAGCCAAAATTTGAGTGCCATTTGTAATTTGAATCCCTATTGCAAAGGCCCCTGAGTCCTCTGTACAGAGCACTAGACACATTTTTGTTTTGCACAGGAAGGTGAGGGAGAGTGGTCCAAGTTTTGCTGGATGCTTCTTTATGCAAATCTTCTGTCATTGACCCCATTTCAGGAAAGCAACTATAAACCTCAGGGTCTGAGCTCTGCAGAACTGAACGTGAGAAAATAATTAAAAAAAGCTTGCAGTGTTTCACTGGAGTGAAATCCCTCTAAATCTGCCTGTCCAGATTGAGATGTTTTAGATCCTGTAAATTCTGTTTCCTCAGTGAAATGAGTGAGCAGGCAGTGCTGTAGCCAAGGACATGGATCCATGGTGACTGCTGCTCTGAGAGAAGCAGAGGGTGTGCAGGCTCTGAGCCATTGCCTGCTGCTGGTTCTGCTTGGTACTTCCCCACTGCAGAAAGCTAATTCTCTCAGACATATTGAAAAGCTGGGTTTGGTTTTGTGCTGTGAAGTCTGTGCTGTAAATAGCCTTTTTTGGGGCTTGAATGGGATGGTGATGGGATGCTTTGCCCATTTTCCAGGATAAAATGAATCACTCGCCTCTTCCCCATCCCACTGTGAATGCAGAGGGGCAGGAGGATACAGATGCCCGAACAGGGGTTGTCTTTCCAAGCAGACACTGATGGAATGGTAGGAGGGATGTGATTGCGTGGCCACAAGGGATCTGTAAAATTTTAATTGCTCAGTAGTCTGAGGCTGTTCCCATGCTGGCTTATGTCACTGAACTCCATTGACTGGAGTTACAGAATCACTTCCCGTAGAAAAAGATGAAAACTAAATGGTACAAGAGAGCCGTTTGTTACCAAAAGAAATAAATAAGCCCTGTTCTGGGAGTGATTGCTGTGAACACAGGCTGGTAGGTGACCTGGAGCCCAGTGTCCCTGCTGGCTGCCCCAAGGCTGAAGGAGTCCTGCTCAGCCTGGACCCAGCCTGGGAAGTTCCTCTGTGCCAGCACCTGCAGCTCTTACTCATGGCTGTGCTCTCTTGGCACTTCTCCAGCTCTCCTGCCTGCCTGCCTTCCTACCTACCCACCACTTTTTTCTGTCCTTCCTTGCATATTTGTTTCTCTTTTCTTTGCCATGGGAATATTTTAGAAATCAGGTGATGTGAAGTGCCATTAGGAATAAATGGAAGTATCAGTGTTACCATGTACCACATGCGTGGGTGCTGTGCTCTGCTTGCTGGCACCCAGGGCTGCTTGCTTGTGGGGAATATGACCTATAGCAGGCTGGTAGATCCACTTTGGGCAGCCCAAGTGGGGCACAAAGGTAACAGAAATGTAGAGAAGGGGTGTGGAGAGCATCCTGCTGCTGATCCTGGGCCTGAGGTGACAGCAGCAGCTGCTTGCTGTGCACTCTGGAGTGCAACACTGCCTTGCTGATGGGTAACCCAACCCAACCCAACTGTGCTGTACTATTATTTATTTTCCTGATCACATAAGGCATGTACTCCCAGAGCATGTGATCATGCTTGTTTTGACTCGTCAGAGGAGGCTGTGATCCAGGCAGCCCTGGGCCTCTTTTCTGTAGGTACAGAGAGGGGGTGAGATGGTTCTCTCTGATCATCCCAAACACACCTGGGCCCCATCCCCTTTCCTGGGCACCATCCCAGGGCAGGTTGGCTGCTCAGAGCAGATCAAGTATGGACTCATCATGAATCACTTTGGCATGCAAAACCTAGGATTGACTATTGCAAAAGGCAACTTGTGTGAACTCTGCAGTTCCAAACTTGAATGTGAACAGAAATTGCAGCCCTGATTCTCATGATCCTTCTGTTGATGCTATGAGCTCTAGATGTCTGTGGATGCCCTCAACCCAGACAGATGTAAAGGCAGCTGAGCAGGGCAGAAGCAGAACAGAGGCATATGGCTGTAGCCAAGCATCGCCCCATGGCAGTGCTGTTCCCACAGGCTTTCCACTTTCAACTTAACTGCAGGGATGGATACAAAACAGCACTTACAGGCTGCTGTTGAAGGAGTAATTCCCAGGATTTCAGTGTAACCAGCAAACTGGGTGGTTGCTTTTGGCAGGACAGGCTGTTTCTGGGAGCAGACAGTCTTAATTGGGACTTGCTGAAATGCTTTTGCACAAATAGGCAATTCATTGGTAAATTAATAGCTCCCTTGCTAAGCTCTCCCAGTTTTTGTAGGAAGTGTGTTTGTCAGGCTGCTTTCATAGTCTGGTGTTGAGAAATATTGAGGGGAGAAATCAGTACTCTGTCTCAGTTCATAGATCATTTTATCCCAGAATGGTTTGGTTTGAAAGGGACCCTAAAGCTCACCCTGTTCCAACTGCCCTGCCGTGACCAGGCACTCTTTTCATTATACCAGGCTCCTTCAAGCTCCATCCAGCCTGTCCTTGAACACTTCCAGGGATGGGGCATCCACAGATTCTTTGGGCAAGCTGTGCCAATAACTCACCACCCCCCCAGTTCATCTTAACATCATTGCAGTCACATAGTCAGTATTTTATCACATGTGGAGATTTCTGAAAATATGCTCAATCTCAGGAGAAAATTGCCTCCTGTGTGGGTACTTCCCAGTAACATCATCTGGATGTGATTACTGGAGGGGTTCAACCATTCTTGAAGAGGCTGGTAGTGGTCCTAGAGGGTTTGCACAGTCAGGAGCTCTCTGGGAGCAGAGGTGACTGTGGGATGTTGGGCCAGCATCAGGGAGCAGCAAGGGGCAAGAGGGATGTTTGGGCCAGAGCTCTCAGGGGGAGATAGATGACCCTGAACATGGGCTCTGTGTCGCTGTACCCTTGCTGCTGCCCTCACCATTTCATAACCCAAAAGTGAGTGAGGTTAATTGTTTATGTTGGTGCAAACTTACAAACCTTCTCCAGAGCCTTGGCAAGGAGTGCCCCCTTGTTTACCACCTGGCCTGTGCCAGACCCAATGCTCACTTGGCACAAACACAGAAGACTACTGGAGGGTAGTCCTGACCCTCAGGACTTCAGGATAGTGCAGCCAGGAGGAAAAAAGCAGGTTTGTGCTAGTGGTGCTGTTGTGTGGGAAGTCCTGGCCCCCCCCATGGAAGTGAAGCCATGTTCCACAAGCTGGAGCAAGGCCAGAGGGCAAGAGGGAAGGGGCTGCCTCTGCTCATGTGGCTGAAAAACTTTTTTAAGACCTTGACTCTTGTAAAGTCATAAATAGATCTGTGGGAAACCTAAACTGTTTGGATTCCCCCTGGGTAGCACCTGCTTGGCTCATCCCTCAGAGGGCTGGCTGACACTGGAGATTTCCCAGTGAGGAGTTGATACAGGCTGTCACTGTAAACGGGAGTTATTTAAAATGTTGCTTGTGTACTCAACACCCAAACATGAGTCCCCTGAGGACAGCTTGACCTCTCACTCAGTGAGCCACCTGCCTGGCTCCTCTCCTCTATGTGCAAAAGGAAAAAGCAAGGCAAGTCTGGATCAATACCTGATCTGCAGCGTGACCTTGCCTTTCCTAGGAGCAGCTCCTACTCTTTGAGCCCAGCACAACTGTCTGTGCAGTCCTGCTCAGGGAAGGCAGAGAAAGTTTCTGGCAGCCCTGAGGCGTTGTAGCTGGATCCCAGAGCTTGTCCTAGCATCTCTCACTCCAGATAACTGCAGCTGCATCACCTCCTGTACACTGGTACTCAGTCGTCCTTAGGGAGTGAGCTGTCTGCTCCTGCTCACCCTGCTATGGATGTTTCCTCTTTTCTTCTACTCTTGCATAGATGCTGTTTTTCTCAGTTAGGGTGGCTGTTGGCTCAGCAGAGCAGCGTGTGTGTGGTGGCTGATGAGGCAAAGCATGTTCTCCCCTTCCAGAGCCCTGTGCTGCCTCTGCCCATCTGCAGCCTGACCTGACCCATCCTGTGGCTCTTGCAGAGTTTGCTGTTTCGCTGGTGGAGAAGATGCAGGCTCAGGAAATCCTGCGGAGCCTGCGGCTCCCCGAGTTCGATGACCTCAGCCAGTTCTTCCGCAACCTGCCGGCCACGGCGCTGGTGGGCATCGGCGCCTTCGCCGCCGTGGTCGCCTACTGGTTTGCCAGCCGGCCCAGGGCCGTGAAGCCGCCCTGCGACCTGTGCATGCAGTCGGAGGAAGTCGAGGTGAGGCCAGGGCAACCCCAGCTGGCTTTCCCCAAGATTTGCATGCCTGAAAGTCATAGAGCGGTTTGGGTTGCAAGGGAACTTAAAGATCATCTCATTCCAACCTCCTGCCATGGGCACTGTCCCAGGCTGCTCTGAGCCCCATCCAGCCTGGCCTTTAACACTTGCAGGGACAGGGCAGCCACAGCTTCTCTGGGCAACCTGTGTGCAGGGGAGAATTTCTTCCCAATATTTAATTTAAACTTTATTTCAGTGTGAAGCCACAACCTCTTGTTCTGTCACTATGTGCCCTTGTAAATAGTCCTCTCTTGTAGTCCCCCTTCATTAAGGTCTCCCTGGAGACCTCTCCTTCTCTTCTTCAGGCTGAACAACCCAGCTCTCTCAGCATTTCCCCATAGGGTAGGTGTCTCATCCCTCTAATCACCTTCATGGCCTCCTCTGGACTTGTTTCTACCGATCTATGCTCACAGGGAATGCCAGGAAGGCTTTTTTGTTGTTTTGGTAGTTCCCCAACCTCATCCTGAAATCAACTATGTAATGCACTGTGCGAGGGGTCACTTCACCCCTTAATTCACCTTTTTCTGTTAACAAAAAACTAGAACACAGCATGTTATTCTCTTAGATTTTCAGTAAAATGTTGGTCTTGGCTTTGCTTAACCGTGCATGGCCAAAAATTAAAGGCACTGCCATTGCATGGGAGAAACAACTGAAAGGCAACAGCTGTTGAGACCAGATCCCTGGCATTCTTCATATGTGCCCATTGCTGAGTTTGGTGCTGCAAACTTGTTAATAGTAAGAAAAAGTAAACCTGAATCCATACTTAGAGGCTGAGGAGTTACTAATTGTTATGCTTGCAAAAGGCTTTAATGATGCAGCTCTGTTTTAAAGAACAGAAATGTTTCTGAGTATTGTCTCAGCTTATTTTAATATCTGAAAATGGGATGAGAATTTTTAAAGCCTTTTATGATGTCCCTTCCCTCTTTGTCTTTAATTCCAGCTTTTTAAAAGAGTGGGAGGAATTTACATTTTTCAAGTTGTTTTTTACCCTGTAGTTAGGGCTTTTGTTAGACTTTTTTTTCTGGCTCCCAGTGCAGTCCTGGTTTGGTCATTCTCACCCTGGTTGCCCACTCCTAAAACACCTCTGTCAAGCTCATGGCACTGGGGGCTGGTCTCTGCTTTACTCTGTATTTCATGTTGGCCTGGATGTCCTTGTGGAGGTTCTCATGGTGCTAGTCCTGGAGACCTGTGGAGCCCAGAGCACTTGCATCCCCCAGCACGTCCCCACTCCATTACTTCCAGATCCATAATTCCTTATTACATTCCCTAGGGCAATATCAATGGTTTCAGTGACAATGAGCTGGGTCAGCTGCTCCTCTGTGACCAGAGGGCTCTCTGTATCCCTGAGGTGCTCAGATCAATGTCCCCCCCTCACATCCCTTTGGGTTTTGCTGACATTTGGGGAGAGGGCTGCTTTGTGGTGGGGGTTTTCCCATCTCCCACCCCTTGAGCAGTGCTGATGGCTGTGTCATCTCGTGTCCCCTCCTGTCACCAGGGCCTGGCCGGGGCGCGCCGCTCAGTGATTGGGGACAGCCCACAGCTACTGACGCACTACTATGATGATGCCAGGACCATGTACGAGGTCTTCAGGAGGGGATTCAGCATCTCTGGTGAGAGCACAGGGGTGAGGAGGCCTTGGAGCAGAAATTGGGAGAGGTGGGGACCAGGCCATGCAGATGTTCTTACCCCATGGTCAATGGTACGGTCACAGGGCTCTCACACACTTGAGAGACATCACTTCCCACTCCAAAAAGTTATGATGACTATTTCTGTGTCTGATGTTTATGATGTCCTGCCTCATTGGATACAACGTCATGGTCAGATTATTATTTTTGGTGCCATAAAAAACCCCACTGCTGAACATATTCTGTCCCACAAGACAGGGGTAAATGAAGGACTCGGTAGGTGTATGGAGAAATGGATTTCTGCAAGCAGGTACCATTAGCAAATCATTCAAACTTTTCAAATTTTCATCTGGTCACACACTGCTGCGTGTTGTTTTACCTTCCTCCAGAGTAGGCTGGGCTAAATATAGTACTTTTCACCTTTTTGAATTAAAAGGCAGCACAAGCAGTGGGAGCTGGTGTTTGGGATGAGTGCTCTTATCAGACACTGATGCTCATGTGACCTTTGGAGAAGTGTCTTTTAATGAGGTTGTTTGGGGCAAGCTGTTGCTGTCAGTGGGAGGACTGAAGCCTTTTTGGGGGATCTCAGCAGCTTGTCTCCCATCAGATGCACTTCTATGTATAATTTGCTGGAGATTGCTGTGAGAACCAGCCCAATAACTGTGGATTTACTCGTGGAGGGCTCCCTGACATAGTGGGCCTTGTGTTAATTCATTGCGCTGCCCCCCCATTATTCATTATCTCTGCTTGTGTCTTTCAGAGAATGGGCCCTGCCTTGGGTTTAGGAAGCCCAAGCAGCCCTACCAGTGGCTGTCCTACAAGGAGGTGAGCTCAAGGTGACACTTACTTCCCATCCTCTTCCCCTGCCCAGCACAAGAAGGGGCATTGGGGTGCCTGTAGGTTGCTCATGCACTGTCTGATGCTTCCCGGTGTCCCCACCCGGGCACATCCAGGTGTTACATGGGTGTGTCAGCTTTAGGGGCTGGCTCCATGCCATGAGCCCACTCCTGAAAGCAGCACTGAGGCTCTATGGAGCCATGGGGCATCACTGACCTCATCAACTGCTAGTCAGCTAATCATGCTTCATGATAACATAAAAATTGGACTTTTAGGTGGGAGATGCAATAATTTGAGAGCCTCCCTGTAAGCATTTGCTTAATTTGGTATTGTTTATATTCCTCTTTTTTTTTCAATGTATTTTTTGCTCTCCAAACTCCAGGTGGCTGAAAGGGCAGAAGCTCTGGGTTCAGGCCTTTTGCAGCAGGGCTGCAAGCCATGCACGAAGCAGTTCATTGGCGTCTTCTCTCAAAACCGTCCAGAGGTGAGATTTTATGTCCAACTTGATATTGTATTAATAATGTTCCTGACCTGTCAGCTTGTTTTCAAGTTATATCTACTCTCATGGGCCCTTCTCACCTTTGTGCTTCCATGTTCTCCTGCAGTGGATCATCTCTGAGCTGGCTTGCTACACCTATTCCATGGTGGTGGTTCCCCTGTATGACACCTTAGGTCCTGGAGCCATTCGGTACATTGTCAACACAGGTAAAATCAAAACTGGTGCAATTTTCTGTTTTGTGGCTCAGAATGATTCATTTTCTGCTTCTAAAGGACTGATGATCATAGCATCCTGGAATGGTTTGGGTTGGAAGGGACCTTAAAGCTCATCTGGTTCCAACTCCTCTCATTGGCAGGGACACATTTCACTGGATCAGGTTGCTCCAGGCCTCATCCAGCCTGGCCATGAACACTTCCAGGGATGGGGCATTGTGATTATACTTGTTGAGTGTCTTGAATTCACTTCGAGAGGTTCCTGAGGAGCCATGTGTCCCTGTGCTGCCTCTGTTGCATTTTCCACATGCCCAGTTGTGCATAGCCATGGATAAGGGCTGCTCTGGATGTGGGAATTACTCTATGGCCACCCACTCCTGTGCTGCTTGATATTTTGCCTCCTAGATTTTTTAATCCATGTGGGGACCAATTTCAATATTTTGAACTGAATCCCAGAATAATCATAAATGTCAGCTACAGCTTTGGCATTGATTTAAGGTAGCTATGATAGCGTTTTTCCTCATTTTTCAAGAGAAGCATGTGTGTGCTGGGATTTCTGGTGTAGCCTGGAGTGACTGTCAGAACTGATACAGTGTTAGCTATGAGCCAGTCTTGCATTAAAAAAGATTTACTGCAAACAGCTTGTTTGGCTATTTTTCTTGCAGCTGACATTTCCACAGTCATTTGTGACAAGCCTGAAAAAGCCAGGATACTCCTTGACCATGTGGAGAGGAGAGAAACACCAGGCCTGAGATCTATCATCCTGATGGACCCATTTGAGAAGGAGTTGACAGAGAGAGGGAAGCGCTGTGGGGTTTGCATCCAAACCATGCAGGAGGTGGAGGTGAGTTTGCTCTTCTGCTTCTTTTACTGTTTTTTGTACTATCTGTAAAAAGACAGTACAATGTACAGGGCCTTGTGAATTTCGTGCCAGGTTCAGTGTCTAGAGAGCAAAAAAGAGCAGCTTGTCACTGATAATACTGATGCTTGGTGCACTTGCCTGTTGGTGTTATTCCTTGTTGATAGCAGAGCCAATATATCAATTCTTTATCCTCAAATATGCTATCAGCTGTTATTTAAGTATGGGAAGGGGGCTGTTATTTGAGACACTGTTCTCCTACAATGTTACTGATAAGTAAAACTTTACAAAATTAAACCATTGTAAAATCAAGGCTCAGACCTGTTACTTTGGCTAAGTAGAAAAGGACTGTGGGAAAGAGGCTCAGTTGAATTAGAATTAGAGGTAGGAAAACAAGTTATATAACTATTGCATGGTCACACCATGGTGTATGGTGGTTGGTTTAATTATGTTTGTTATGCTTTAAAACTATGTAACTGCTAATGGGCTAACTGCTTAAGAAGGCCTGGTTTTTGCAATAAAGCAGCTCTCCTTTGCACCTGCCTAGGGTGTCTGCGTCACTACAGACCCTCCCACACACTACATGTAATCCTACAGCCTCACGCTTGTTTGAAACACCCTGGATGCAGCTCAACCAACCCAAACACTACTTGAAATCCAGGGCAGGCACTGCAGTTAGGGCAAAAGACTCAGGATAATGAAAATGGCCACAGTGCCAGCTAGGAATTTGTCTGCTTTAGCTCACTCTCCCTTATTAGCAAGGTGGTTACACTGCAGGAATTAAAGTGGAAATCCCTTTTGTTACTTTAATCTCTTCCAGGACTGTGGCCGTGAGAGTCGACATGTGCCTGTGGTGAGTGTTGGCATGTTGTTTTTCCCACTTATAACTGCAGCAGAAGGGACCTTAAAGCTCATCTTGTTCCATCTCCCTGTCATGGGCAGGGACACCTTCCATGGGTGCTTAGTTGCTCCAAGTCTTGTCCAATCTGGCCTTGAACATTTTCAGGGATGGGACAGCCACTGCTTCTCTGGGCAACCTGTGCCAGGGCTTCACCACCCCCATAAGGAACAATGTGCAGTATTTGCTTTATTCCCTCCACCTGAAACACTTAATTGAGATAACTCATCCTGCTATGAACATGTTAATGGGACAGTAACTAAATGCAATTGTTAGGCTACCCTAATTCCACTGCCTTACCCTGGTGGCACTGGGGGAATGTCACTGTACCCTTTACTTTCTGCTGGGGCTCCTATAGTTCAGAAACACTACTGTGTTTCTGCAGTATTTATATGGGATATTTTTGAAAAATTGCTTTGATGTTTTTCACTGGCTGCTCATATTTGTACACTTAAAAGCAGCTTCTGATATTCAAGCTGTTTATTTAGTCACTCATGACCCAAAATTGTGCACGTATGGAGTGGTGGTGAGAACATAGAGATGCTTCTGGAAATGGGAACAATCAGCAGCTTTGGAATCTTGTCCCCTGTTGTGGAGTTCTTTCCAGAATTGATCTGGAAATTGGTGAGTTATCTTAAGTTGTCCCACCTGTCTACAGATAAAGGTGGTGGCTTGGAAAATACTAACTGTAAGACAAACACTAAAGCATGCCCTTAGTGCAGCTGGAACACAGCATAAAGGGAGAAATAGAGTCTGCACCAACTGAAGAAAACTGGTTATATATGCTATGGGGAATTATAGCTTTTTATGTCATAGCAAAAACATAATTGGTTTGATCTTTAGGTTTCTACAGTGTCAACAGTCTCTACCACTGATGTCTGCATTTGACTGATGTGATTTTCTTAATCTCCTTTTGTATTTCTAGCCTCCTCGACCAGAAGATCTTTCAATTGTCTGTTTTACTAGTGGCACTACAGGTAAAAGAGGCATTTTAATCTTGAAATGTTATAATATCTTATGAAATTAATTATTAATCCCACCTCAATACAAGAAAACTTGCTGTTATACTGATATGGCAATGATATTTCTAGGCTATATATAGGTTATATACTTCTATAGATTGCAAATTAAAGATAACAATATATTTATTTTTCAATTGAATTCTCTGACATACACTTTGCCAGTAGGATTTTCCAGTTGTCTGAAAATCCACTCCATGTGTCTGCTTCCCATTTTGCTGTGTAGTTGTGAAGCACTTGGTTGATTGGTATTTATCTTTTGCAAATGTTTCTTAAAAAACACCAAAACCCTAAAATGTGGTTCCACAGCTTTCCATTCTCTGTATCCCAAGCACATTGATGTCTCCAGCCTCACCAAGGTCTGTCTCCTCTTCTTGTGCGTTGCTCATGACACCAAGTGCTGGGGAGGTTCAGGATGAGCCTGGGCAGCCCATGGTGCTGATACTTGTGTGCTGCTGGCCTCTTTTTCTTGGAGAGAGGAGCAAGATCATTTTCCTGCCTGTTCTTAGCAGAGGCAGTGCTCTCTCCAGACCCTGGTCTTCATCAGCTTGCAGGAATTTCCTGCTCTTGAGAACTCAGCCTCTGTAACATCTCCCTGAAAGCTGTATGGGCAGATGCACAAGGCATCACTGCTTGGAAACTGCCTTTACACTTGCCTGTGGAGAAGGATCGTGCTCCAGGGACTGCTGGAGCAGCTCTTCCAGATCCACCTGCACTCTTGGGATTGCCCAATGCTTGGTCCTACGCCAGAGCATCCTCAGTTTGGTCTCGGCAGAAGATGCTGGGAGCTGCTGGTGCTTCTCAGATGGCGGGTCAGGCTGAACATGAGGGAACACCTTCATTCTCCACCTCCTGCAAAAGACTTGTGTTTCAGACCAGGTAGGCAACTGCTTTATCAACTCCAAGCTCAAGATGTATTAAAAGGGTTTGAGTATTTTACCTTCATGCATGGTCCTTAGTTTTGAGATCAGTACCTCAGGCTACCCAGGGCAGAGCACTGAGGGAAAGAAGCCTGTGACTCTGCTCTGTTCCAGCACTGGGAATTCCTAAATGGGAAAGAATGAATTCAGTGCTGGGTGTGAACATCACAGCCACATAGAGAGTGAGTATAAGGTGGCCAGGCACAAATGGCAGCAGTAGGAAATGGAAGGAGCCATGCCGTGGATACAGCAGGGCATAGGGTGTTTATATGGATGTTCAAGTGCAGAGTGACTATTTTTTCAAGTCATGTTATTGTTGATATTTTTATTTCTAAATAAGAAATTCTGCATAAAGAAGGTTTTCTTTGGTTTTGGTGGGGTTTTTTTTGGTTTTTTTGTTTAATTTCCAGATGCAGTCATGGGCCAGTTTCTGATTTTGTGCTTTTCTTAGAAACATGCCCAGAGTTACAGAAATAGGACAACCAGGAAGTTAATTGCCCTTTTCCCATCCAAACCCGAGACTTCCAATTTTCAAATCATCTTGAACTGAACCCTCTCATAACAACACTTTGTGATGCATGAGCCCATCCTCTGCTGCTGCAGGGCTTTGCACATCACTCTCTTCCTTTTACAGAGGTTGCATCAACACTCTGGTCTGTTTTCTACATTGTGCTTTGATGTAAGAGTTTTATATAGTCCATGTGATTTTTAATGACTAAATTGAGAATTTGCTTCCAAATGATATGTTCTCTAGGGCTTTTACAATTCCAAAGGGCTGTAAATATTTTTGTATGGTGTGAAAAAGATCTCTGCTGTAGAATTTGTCACCTGAAAATTGTAGAATTGGAAAGAATTACCCAGGAGCAGACTTTAACCCTTGCTTTTCTTTGATAGAACCAGATGTCCCAATGCCTCCCCAAGGAGAAAAAAGAGGCTGAGATTGCTGATCTTGGATGACAAGACCAACTTCTGTGGTTGTGCCAAGAAGTCATTAGCACTTGGAAATGGGCCAAAGGCACATAGATATCCCAAAACTGTCAGGATACAATTTTTCATATTGGCTACTCCAGAGAAATCAACTGTCATTCCCTCAAGGATCCACTGGTAACCAGGAGGACAAAAGTTGTTTCCCAGTGGTTTCTCCCAGCCTAGCAGTGCATGCTCCTTTTTGCCAGAACTCCCAGGGGAGGAAAGTGCTTGCATCCCAGAATGCTGATGGATCACACCATGAGATTAGTGCTGGAGCACTTGAGAGACCCATTTGGCAATGTGGAAAATGTTCTTCTATTCTTTTAAAGGTTCTACTATTGTTCATAACAACTGTCAAACAAGCCTGGCACCAAGATAAGGAGGAATTGACATTCCTGGGCTATTAATGGATTGCAAGGTATCCATTCTGTATCAGGACACTCACTGGGTTTGTCTTTGTCAGGAAATTCAAACAAGAACAGCATTACAGAAATGGCATTGATTTTTTAAATAGAAAAATAACATCTGTGCCAACCTTCTTCTCTCAAAGTGGTAATTCTGGGAAAGGGCTCATGGAAAGACACACCAATTTTGCTAGATTAACTCTTAGAACTACTAAGGAAAGTCAAAGTCTACAGGAGTCCCCCAGGCCAAAAAAGCTGCAGCTGTCCCATAACAGCATGGTTTGTTCTGGATTTCTCCTCATGGAGGGTCTCCTGGCTCCAACACTGCTGCTCTGTTTAGACACCATCATCATTGCAGCCTGTCCAGGTTGTTGAGCCTGCACGAGAGGGATGCAGAGGAAGGAATCGGGATGTTAACACTGCTTCCAGGCATGGCAGAGATACTGAATCTGCATTCAAGTCAGAGATGGAGTGAGTAAGTGAGTCAAACATCTGAGAAATCTCATAGAATCATGGAGTAGTTCGGCTTGGAAGAGACCTTTAAAGTATATCTAATTTCAATTCCCAGCCATAGCAAGGGACACTTTCACCCAGACTGGTTTGCTGCAAGCCCCACCCAGCCTGCCACTGAACACCTGAAATCCTCAAAAAAAAGTCTGAAGAATTTTTCAAGGTGCAGGGACCACCTGTGTGCCAGAGGGCACAGTTTTTACTGAGCACATGCTCTCCACTGGTGCCTGAGCTGTGTGATGCTGCAGGAGAACAGCTGCTGCTGGAACTGCAGGGACAGAGCACGTGTGTTTGGCTGGACACAACTCAGTAACACAAGTGATTTTTGAGTCGTGGTGTGTATGTACAACTGACACCTGCTCATGGACTTTTCTTAGAGCCTGGATCCATGTGTGCACCCACCTGTGAAAATAACCTGCCAGGCTGATTTGGCACCTGTAAACCTGCTGGTTCAACATGTTAGGATGGGAGCAGCTGAGGCTGGCAAAGCTGTCAGCTTCACCCCTGAGATTTGGATGAGACCAAACCAGCCTTCTGTGCACCAAGTTCATCTGCAAGTGTTTGGGTCTGAATCACTCAAGGCACTTGGAACAGCAAATAGGGATTTTCAATATAATATATTGTGTTAATAATATCCTGCTCTACTGCAATAAATGTATGCAACAATTGCTACTGCTGTTTGTGCCTGCCTTTGATTATTTGGGAGGTTGAGTAGGAGTGATGGTGGTGGTGCTGGCAGGGCAAAGGGCTCAGTGCTCAGTGTGCCCATGTCTGTGCCCATGCCCACACTGGAGGGCTGCTAGCAACACAGCCCTCAAACTGTTCTGAAAAAAGAGGATTAAACATACTTTCCTGTGCTGAAACATATTCACAAAGCACCACAGTCTCTTCCTAATGCGAGGAAGGCAGAATGATTTTGTTACATTAACTGCAGGAGCTTTGCCAGGCTGCTTGGGCCCACTGTACTGGTGACACATGGGGCACCTGCAGGTAAAGCTCCTCTGATCTGCCTTCGCAGGGAGAAGCAGAAACTGCGTGGCAGTGGTGTGATCGAATGAAAATAATCTGCTTAAAAACATGTTGGAGAGAAAAAGGCTGGCCCCATAATCTTTATTTGAGATGAGCTACACCTTTTCACAAGTAAAACCTTGGAGGGTAATGAAAAGGGACAGTGCTGTGATGGAAGGATGTGCAGAGCCCTCCATGCCACTTTTTTGTGAACATGGAGGTTCCAGCCTGTATTTTCTGCTTAACAAACGCTATATTTTGGTGTCCAAACAGATATGAAATGCAAGAGGTGTACCATGGTCAGCTGAAAAAGGAGTGTGAAAAGGCAAATATTGATGGTGCTGAGGTGCCTGCTGGTGGTAGATGAAATGCTGCAGGGACATGTGCACACAACACAGGGGCTTTGCTGGCTCCCTGATGATTTAGGGCTTTCTTCAAGATGCCTCTACTGCTGATACTATTCATGACTTCCCTTAATTGCAGTCTCAAAGTGTCTTCCTGTATCCTAATTTTTGCCTGCACTGCTCTCTGCATTTCTCATGTTATCCAGAGTACTGGCTAAGTAAAACAGCCTTATTACAGCCTTTTAAACAGTGCTTCTTGTTGTTCAAGATCATTCTTAGTCAAAATCTGGATGAAATAAATCCTCCCAGGAGAGGCTGGAACAGCCAGCCAAGTCTGATGGCTGTGCTCATTGAGTGGCTCCATCTGAGCACGCTCAGAAACTGCTGTTGGGCTATTTTGGCTGGAACCTGCTTTCCAGAATCTCCAAGAGAAATATTTCTGTTTGCAGTATCGTTTTATTAAGTTTTGAGTATTGCATTCGGTGGTTTTGATGCATATTAGTGCATAGTAATGATGGTGAAAATTACATATGTTTTAAAATTGAAGAAGTGAACACAATATTTTAACCATTCCTTGGGGTTTTTTTGTTAAATTTTTGAAAGTAACCTTCTGGCTTATCTTTTAAACTCCCTCTCTGTTTCCTTTCAGGAAATCCCAAAGGTGCTATGCTGACCCATGGAAACGTGGTGGCGGATTTTTCAGGCTTTTTGAAAGTGACGGAGGTGATTACCCTGAGCTAGAAAACACTGCCATGTGCAGAGCATGGGGGTTAAGCTCTGGCCCTGCACGGGCTGGAAGTATGCTCTTGCAGATAAAAGATGACATTTTTCCTGCTCAGAGGGCCAAATCTATGGGAATGGAGCAAGACTGAATCTGCAGAACTGAAGGGCATTAAATCCTCTTTCCAGCCCTGGCTCCCAGGCTCTGTAGGACACTTAGGGCTTTTGAGAAATAATGGTGGCTTTTATAAATCAATTCATTAACTCTTTTGGAAGAATTAGGAGAGCACACAAGCCCTATACAGTTGTGACAGGTGCTTGAAGAGGAGTTCAAGCTCCTCTTGTGCTCTTTGTGTCCCATTGTGCCCAAAAATGTCGTCATTTATTTGAAATCTCTCTGCATACAAAGTGTGTGTGTGTGTATAAATATATGTATAAGAACATACATTATTTTTCACAAGAATGGTTAATGGTTAATTTCATTGATATTCTGGTATATCTCAGTTTTTGTTATACATATTTCTAATAGAGCATAGCATAGTGCTGGCCAAGTGCCTTTATAATATGTTTCATACAACATGTAACTCATGTGTAGAAACAATATAGGAAGCAGAATCAGTTTACCATGACATAGTAAGGATTTTATATGCCTTATATAGAACAAATATAAATAATCTAATTTCTGGTAGTGAACAGGCAATTCTATAAATCCCATGTACATGGGATGGACAATTGGTTACCTCATACCTTAATGGTCTTATTGTTGATGTTGAAATTACTGCAGTCTTATTACTTTAATCCTTGAATTTTCTGAAATTTCCGAACCACTGGTGTAAAGAAACTCAGACATGTGATGTAAGAAATCCAACTGAACTCACATGTTCCAATGTTTGCAGGACTGTGTCTCCACAGTATGCAGGAGGAAATGCCAGTGCTGCAGTGAGGGCTCCTCAGCATGGAGCTCTCTGTGGTTTCAGTGGCAGCAAGAGGGACAAATGAAAGCTGAGGTGTGGAGAGGCCTGAGCTTCAAAGGGAAGGAAGGTTTATTTTGGAAAAGCACTAACTTAGAGCTGAAAGAACTTGGCATCTTCCAGGACTGCTCCATAAAAATGGATTTAGTGTTTGCTGACAGGAGTGAGACCCTGATTAATCTCAAAGGTATCAGACTGAGACCCAAATCTGGTGTGATTGTAATTTTGGTATCTCCAGTCACCAGACTATTGCTGGCAGAGGGTAAATGCCTGTAGCTAATCCACAAGATTTGGGTAATGTCTGACCACAGTAATGAAATAGAGCAAAGTGTTAAACACTTGAAAGTAGTATAAATTAAAGAAATAAAATGAGAAGTTCTGTGGGTTTGTTGTTTACAAGTTCTTGTGGCAGTTTTGCTTAGTTCAGTGATATTTATAAACCAAACATATTTTTAAGTGAGTCCAGAGCTTTATTATAAGGTTGTTCTCAAGTACCAAGAAGTTGTTTGCATTTTTGCATTTAACTAGACAACTGTGCCAACTGTGAAATGCTATTCAGTGGCATAATTTTGGTCTGATTTAAAACCAGATTATTTTGTCTGGGCCCTTACAATAGCAATTAAAAAAAAAAAAAAAAACCTGGTTGATATTAAAGGTTTTGCATTACTGTGCTTGCAGAAAATGAAGCCAAATTGAAATAATGTATAAATAGATCTGCAGGCCCTAATGGCTTCATTCAGACTGAGAGACACAATAATATGAAATGGGATGCTGAGGACACCCACATGGTCAATGATGTTTGACTTTTTGATGGTTGGGAGGCCATACCCAAATCTGACCAGCCCAGATTTAAACTTCAGTAAAATATCCCCTAAGGGATGAACTCCTCTGTCTGCCTCCAGGTAATGGGCTATTGATTCCTTCTAAGCAGTGGAGGTGCAAGTGGATATAAACTTAATACTGTGAGCTGATAGATTTTTATACTCATTTTCCACTAACCACTGGCCTCGATGCAAATTATTGGGTAATCAACCTTTCAGTTTTTCTAATCCATAATATTACAGCAAGCTGTACCCTAGAAAATGCAGATGGAAAGGTTATTGTTTTTTGGGGAATGGGTTAGTTAAGGCTCTGGTTTATTCCAGCCTTCAAGAGAGAGTTAAAAACTTGGCAAAATCAAGAATTTGGCCACTTTTTAGAAAAAAATAATTTGTCCAACCTTCTCTTTCCCTTGTCTGTGAGACAGTCATAATACCCTTAAAATCATATTTTAATCACTTAAAATAATGAGAAACGCTAACAGAAGTAATTTGGCTTTTTGAAGCCAAAGATTAAATCATTAGTTTTCCAACACAATCTGATTCAAATCAATGACTAACTAAAGGAAAAGAAAAAAAATTGCTAATTTTGACTAGTAACACCGTGATTCTTGGATGGGCTGTATGCAAAGTGGGAAAGTGCTGCTCCTGCAGAGCCCTGCTGTTGTCCAGGAGGCTCCTGCAGGTTAGCACTGGGATCCTGGGGGTTCCTGCAGGTTTGCACCAGGATCCTGCTGTCTGCGCACAGTTGAGAGCACAGATCAGGGTCTTGGCACCTCCTGGTAGAAAGCAGTGAATAAAAATTGGATTCTCCGTCAGGGTGAGCCTCCATTCCCAGCGTGAGCTGCGTGGATACAATCTGCCTTCTGCCAAGGAGAGCTCTCTCCACTGCCCTGTGTGTACATCTCCATGCTCTTCACTCCTCCTGCTAACTGAGCTCCATGATGCTGTGGCTTTAACGCTTCCCTGTGTCCGCCGCTCCCTCCTCTCTTGACAATCTTTACCCTTTTGCTCCTCTGGTGCCATTTTTCTTTTTATTATTTTATGACTTTCTTGTTGTCTTCCTGTCAGTGTTTCTTTCCTTTCTGTCTCCCATGCCCTTCACCTGCAGAAAGTGATCTTTCCGAGACAGGACGATGTGCTCATCTCCTTCCTGCCTCTGGCTCACATGTTTGAAAGAGTTATACAGGTAAGAAACCTGTCTGAACTGACGAGGCCTCGTGGGGCTCCTTGTGTTTTCTTCCAGAGTCAGTGGTCTCCTACTTGTGAGGATGTACACATTTCCTATTTGCCTTTAGCACACATGTTTGAGAGAATGGTACAGGTAAGGTCATGGTGTCAGTGGAAATCATCTTTTTTTCCACGCCAACAAAAAACAAACAAAAAAACCCCCACTAAATAACCAGCAATACCTTGTAGCACTAAAAAGGCTTGTACTCCAGAAGTGCCACATGCATAACACCAGAGCCATGGTCTCAGTGACACGGCTGTGAGTCCAGAGCGAGGCCAGGAGAGTTTTCCCAAGTTCTCCAGTTTACACCTGCCTCAGGGTTTGAAAAACAGCCCTTCAGCAATGAGCTGAATTCATTGCTCATTCATCTCATGGCTACTGCTACCTGAGCAATTTGTGGGACATCTTTTCAAAGCACTCTAGGATGAGGTGTCCTGTGAGTCAAGATAATTTCATGCCATTTTCTTCTAAAATTATTTTATTGCATAAATAACATGATCTCCAGAAAAAAACCCTAACCTGGCAGACACTGAAAAAGAGGAAACAGAGATAATGTTTCCTCCTGGCAGGGCAGCATGTGGTGGGCATTCACTGTGTTCCCTGGAATTATGGCAGATCCAAGCACTAGCTCTTGCCAGCCCACAGAACTGACTCCATGTCTCTTTGGAAGAAAAAAAAGGGTGATGATTTGTGCTGCAATTGGTGAGTTAGGCAAGTCAGGTGAGACAGCTATATCAGGTCTCCCAGCCTGAGAAGCTGCAAACTTAAAATTGATCCAGTATGTTAAGATGGGGTCTGGATCTGGTTGCAGCTCTATACTTTCTCAGGGAGGCCTGTTTCAGGCTGAAAGCATACTTTCTGAGTCAGACAAGTATCTGACTATAAACCTCCCACTCCTTAGTAACATCTGTGCCAGAAGTAATATATTTTTTCTCTGTTAAAAATCTCCAATTACGAACTGGAAGTAAAAGCCCATGAAAGATTTGGAGAATTACAGCACAGCCTTTCTCCGCTTGCAAGGCAAGTTGGTCAGTGTGCCAGCACTGTTCAGCCAAACAAGAATATGATTATTCAAAATTCATCTTTAGGGGGTGCAAAAAGAAATTAGAAACAATGAAAATGCTTTAATTTCACAGGATGTTGCTGTACTGAAAGGGACAGCCTCCAAAGGATGTCTATGTTTATTCTCCCCGTCTGAAATGGCTTATTAATATAAAGACTTTTTCAAAAGGCCTAAAAAGTCATTTTCAAAAGCATTCTGAACAGCAAGCACTGCATCACTATCCCTAGTTTTAGCCAACATTCTTCATTCTGGAATTTACAGTTAAAATCATACAGATACATTCTTTAAAGCTAAAAATTTCTAGTTATTTTCAATTCCCTGTGAGCATACTGGTTGCGTTTTCTTTTTTAAATTCATGTGCAGTGTAAAGCACAGATTCAGCAGTGTGATTTTCATTAAACTCACATCACATGTGCAAAATTCCTGTGGTTTCAGCTGATGGAGACAATCTCTAACTGCCAGACAGAGCAGTGAGAGAAATTTGGTTAGTGTTGCAGATTTTTAGGAGCAGCACAAATGATGTGGATGTCTCTTAAGGAATTTTCAACTTATTTAGTTATCTGGGGAAGACTAGTAACAGCCCACAAAAGGGAGATGAAATTTTCAGTCTACTCAGGAAGGCTGAGCTCAGCTCTGGCATCACAGGCTCTTGCTGAGGACGCTTTCTCTTCCATGCACTGTAAAACCATGGGAGAAGTGCTGGTCTTCAAATATTCTTCAGTGATAAAATGCCAGTTTGACCCAGTCTGTGATAACTTCTTGGCAGGGTTACTGGTTACCAGTAACCAGCTGCCCGTTGGCTCATGGCCAGCAGCCCCTCTGCCCCATCCCACATATTGACCTCCATTCTGATCTGAGGAAAACGTCCTGCTTTGTTTTCAAGTACAAGGCTTCTGAATTTGTAGTTTCCATACAAGTCAAGCACCTTTTATGAAGTGGGCTTCTATTTCTGGGATACAGGATAAGGCACTGTATTGCTAACGTAGTTTATATTGTTGTATTTAAACAAAACTAAAGTATTAACATCTAAAAATTGGCTGCTGCTCTGTGTTTTATGATGTTTCTTACTTTGCATTTCTGTATTGACGATAGGTCCTCATGCTGTGAGCTGCCATGGGAGGGCTGGGCTTTAGGAAAGTCCTGATCCAGACTCTGACCACAACTGGGACTTTTCCATCCCCATATGCTGGGACGAAGGGAAATCCCCTCCGAAAAATTTGATTCCTTGTTCTTCCAGAACAAGTGGGAAATTTGGCAGATGCTGAATTGTACTGAAAAATGCCCAGAACTATCTGGATATTTCTATTCAGTGCAAAATTTATTTTTATTTTATTTTATTTCCAATGTCCCATTTTTGCCATATTGGAAAGTAGAAATTCAGAATATGTGCTTCTGCGCTTTAGAGAATGCTTTGCTTTGGGAATTGAAAGCCAAGGGGTTACATGTGTTCCTCTTTCTCCCCATCAGTCTGTAGTGTACTGCCACGGAGGGCGAATTGGCTTCTTCCAAGGAGATATTCGCCTCCTGTCTGATGATATGAAGGCACTGCGGCCAACCATCTTCCCTGTCGTGCCACGGCTGTTGAACAGAATGTATGACAAGGTGAGCTGGGTTTTGATTTTACTGTTTTTGGAACCATGGAGTTTATGTCCCTTTACTGCTCATGTGGAAGAATTCCCTTAGTCAATGAGATTTCTCAAGCAGATTATACTATTTCTGCCTTGTGCAGACACATTGCCACCATGTAACAGATAGAGCTCCTTCAGCGTGTAAGTCTGTATTATGACTTACACAGACTCCAGACATAGTTATCATGTGTGAATACGAAATCCCTCTGTATTAGCCTCCTACCCTGTTCTCACTAAGCTTATCACTGATGTTTCTAGAGATACAGGATTTTTTCATCACAGATACACCAGTCAAACCTGGCTGCATGAGGACCTTTTGTGCCCTTCAATCAGATTCGAAACTCAAATCTCTCATTCTGGTGGCAACAATAGCTGGAAATCAGAAATTTCAAAAAGCCTTTAAGGATTTAGGCAGTGTAAATGTGACAGTGGCTTTTGGATTTAGAAATCTTTAAAACTAAGGTAAAGGTATTGCAAGGTATTTAAGACAGGTACGTCTGGTCATCATGTTAAATCTGTTTGATGAGCTGGGAATATTTACTCCTTAGAAGACTTATCTTCTAAAGATAAGCTTAAGCACAAGCTAACTGATTGAATTTTTCCCAAAGGTCAGGGCTTCTGTGCTTTATTAGGGGGACAGGCACTGGGGGTTTCTCATTTGTTGAGGTGGAGTTTGTGCTGGTGCCTGATTAAGGTCAGGTAAATGCAGCCCCCATCACCACATCAGCCACACTGATGCCTGTTCATATTGCTCGTTTCCTGTTGCTCAGGTTGCATGAACTTCACTGAATCCCATCATAGAAATGATATAGTAAGAGCAGCCTTGTCAATCTAGTCAAAGCCTGCACCACCATCCTGTCTTTACCCCCAAGGGAACCACACGTACAATAGGGAATGGAGCAAAACACACCATTCCTTTACCCCCCACTAACAAACCCCAGCGTACCCTTGTTTACTTGTGCTGCAAATGTAACTGTATCCACCCGGCTGGGTGGATGTCATGGGGAGAACAGGTGTTGACATGCTCTCTCTCTTCTCTGTGACACCTTGTCTGCCATCCTGTTCTCCCACAGATCTTCAGCCAGGCTGACACATCCCTCAAGCGCTGGATCCTGGAATTTGCAGCAAGACGGAAAAAAGCTGAAGTTCGAAACGGCATCATTAGAAATGACAGTTTGTGGGATAAACTTTTCTTTAATAAAATACAGGTAAGTGATTCAAGAAGTGAGTCTGAAGTCAAAGAACTCTTGTTTCTTCTAGCAATGACTGGTTTTCTGACAAGGGAGTTTCAGATAGTAGGAAAAATTTCTTCATGGATAGGGTTTGTCAAGAATTGGAACAGGCTGCCCCGGGCAGTGATGGAGTTACCACCCCTGAAAGTGTTAAAAGAAGGTGTGGATGTGGCACTTGAGGTTATGTTTTAGTGGTGAATATGGCGCTGATGCTGGGTTGATGGTGGGACTTGATGATCATCTTAGAGGTCTTTTCCAGCCTTAACAATTCTATTCTATGATTCTATGATTCCTTAAAGTCAGTGTAGTCCACTTGCCTGATGATGAACTGTGGGCAATCACTATTCACTAGTGACAAACAGACTGGAAAATGGAATAGGAAAAGGGAACTGAGCAGTTTGTTGCTCTGTGAAGTTTTGCCATATTCATTTTTATTTTTTTGCAATGCCACACATAATGTCAAAATTTCGGTTCTCTCAGTGATAACTTTCCAGAGGGAAATGGAGAAACACAAGGCAGGCTAAGATGACATTTGCCACATCCTTCTTCAGCAGCACCAAGAAATCACTAATTTATGGAATAGTGCCAAATATTTTTTGCAGCTCTCAGATAGAAACAGTGTCTCTGCAGGGGAGGAAAGGTATCTAGGAATGAAATTCAGAAAGGTGGTCATGAAAAGAGGAGTCACTGATCAAAGAGATGTTGCTCCAAAGTTTTCTGCAAAATCTCAACAAATAGGATTGGATTTAGGGTTGGGTTTCAATTGGGCATATTCAAACCTGCTTTTCCTCCTAGGAAAGGAATAAAGTTGTAAAGAAAAATGCACACATGAATCATGGTTTAACCATGAGGAGAGAAATCAGAATGCCCTTCTGTTTGCCACACATCTCAGTAAAAAAAGATATTAAATTTGCTTTAAACCATTTTCTTTTGGGCTCTGTACTACTCCAGGAGGCTCTAATTACTTCATTATTTTAATCGGATGACTTATCTGGCAACATGCCACTTTATTTTTAACTAAAGAAACTCACTGTACTTGGAGTCTGTGGATTAGTTGTCCTCAGTGTGCAAAGATAGCAGAGTTCACCCAGCCAGGAGCGAGCCAGGCTGCATATTGATGTGAGGGCTGGCAAGACGGGCAGATTTAGTCAGCAGTTGTTTCCTTTTGTGCTGGGTTTTCTTTTTTACTTTTAGAATAAAGAAAAGGAAATGAAGGGGGAGTAGAAAGAAGTAAAATGGGACACAGGAATTTATGTAATGCTCTCCAGAAATATTTGAAGGTCATCTGCCTTAAAAAAGGGACAACATTATTTTAGAGGGCTTGGGAGGCAATTCATTAAAACCAGTGAGGTGTAAATAAGCAAAAAAGAATGGATGGGGGAAGAGTCTGTTTTTCCCAGCAGCTCCCAGAGCCAGGTCTGTAGCCTGCCCAGGCAAAGCAGTCGCAGGAGCCCAGGCTGAGCAGCTTGTCCTGCCAGGGACGTGGGCACTCCTGTCTCTGTACACTGAATGCGGTTTTATCCCTCAGGAAAGTTTCAGAGCTAGTTCATATTTCCAGACATGGCCACCTCACAGGTGGTCACAGAATGGTTGGGTTTGAAGAGACTTGAAGATCATTTAATTCTGACCCCTTGCTATGGGCAGGAAATCCTGCACATCTATCATGGAGAGAGCATTTTGTGCAAGCTCACGGTTCTGCCATCTGCAATAGCTTCTGATGCTTTCTTTTGTTTCCTCCTGCTACCAAACAGGCAAGTCTTGGGGGATGTGTCCGCATGATAGTGACAGGTGCTGCCCCTGCATCCCCAACTGTCCTGGGCTTCCTCCGCGCGGCCCTTGGATGCCAGGTGGGTTTGTGTGGCTGTTCAGGGATGTTCATACACTGCTAGCAAGAGTACACAGGGTATTTGAAAAAGGAGATGGGTTAGACCCTCAGGACATCTGTACCAGGATGGATCCAACAGCAGGGCTTGGGGCAGCCATGGACTCCTGGTACACCCAGAGCTCAGGGGAGTGGGAACAGCCTTGGGATGGTAGTAACAGGCAAGAGATGTTTTCACTCTGGACATCTCCTGGAAAAACCCCATAGACTCATCCCACCCACCTCTCAGCACCAAATTGAGAAAGTGTAATTAAATATGTTTGTGCAAGTGCTGGGAACTTTATTACATGAGTTTTAAACTATATATAAATGGAGAAAGCTAATCTTCAGATACCAGCCTGACCCACTTGAGATGTCTACTGCATTATTTCTCTGTGATAGGAAGCCCAGGGCAACCAAAAGGTCTCCTTTGAGAGCCTAAAATTAGTCAGGAAAAAAAAGGTGCATTTTCAAAATGTCCCACAAAAATACCTTTTTTTTCCCCCCACTTAATAAGTTCTGCTCATAGTGTAGCATATGTCCTGACTCAAAGGCTAAGTGCTCAGCTCATCTTCTCTCTGTTTTCAACATTATAGAGCCATGGTCTTTCCTAGTTATGTAAATGGAATTTTGCACACAGTAGAAGCCAGGGACGGTGTCCCTGTGGCAAATGGGCATCCACGCATTGCAGCTGCAGGTTCAGCTCAAAAGACTGTGCAACAGAGAGCAATGCTTGAGATTTCAGTTTGCATTAGTGAAATCTTTTATGATATTTTAAAGATACCTGTCTCTTCGTCAGGTTTATGAAGGCTATGGCCAAACAGAATGCACAGCTGGATGTACCTTTACAACTCCAGGTGACTGGACATCAGGTAATTATTTCCTTCCACCATTTTAAGAAGTAAACGAAATGCACATTTCTTTAGGAAATTATGGACTATGAACATCAAGACCAGGTTGGATGGGGCTTGGAGAAACTTGATCTAGTGGAAGGTCTTCCTGCCCATGGCAGGGGGTTGGAATTTTAAGGTCCCTTCCAATCCAAACCACACTATGCTATCTCAGAATAGGTTTTATATCCAGAGGAGGTGTTGGTATTTAGTTTTAATAGTGCAAAACCTTAATTAAGGAAATTATTTCTGCACACAGACACAGCTCCTGCAAGAACATCCAGTGTATCTACAACTATGCAAGTAACTAATGATAAAATTCTAATTATTGTTTATAGAAGAGATGACAAGTGACTTGATAACTTTGATTTCCAGGTCATGTAGGAGCCCCTTTGCCCTGTAACTTAATCAGATTGAAGGATGTGGAAGAACTGAATTATTTTGCTTCCAAAGGAGAAGGAGAGGTAGCAAATCACATTTTTATATCAAATTCTCACTAGTTAACACTGTATGAAGTAGTTTATAGAATTATTTTACCTTTGTAGGGTGCATGGTTGCTGACATGTTACATAGTGCAATCGGGAAAAGAAAATGACAGTTTAACAATAAAGCAGCAAAGAATTAATGAAAAAGGAGCTGTGGCAGTATTTCCAGCCTGATTCCTTGAACTGCTAAGACTGAATTAATTAGTTCAGCAAAGAAGAGCTGAATTGCCGTGATTTCTACATTGCTGTGATTTCTATACTACACAAAAATTAATCTTGCTGAAATAACTTTTTTATTTTTAACTGCAAATGGAATGCAAAATATTCTTCAAACAAATCAGTTTTGCAAACTCTACTTCATATTTCTATTAGCTTGAAAAAAATTCCATAGATAGTTTAATAACCCAATCTATTTTAGTTTCATGGAGCAGAGTCATTAAAATATTTCAAATTTTGTGAGTTACTAGTTAACTTGTATTTTTAGCAGAATAAGAAAATAATTCATCATCACCCCTGGTTGTTTTGCAGATCTGTGTGAAAGGACCCAATGTGTTTAAAGGTTACTTGAAAGATGAAGAGAGGACAGCTGAAGCGCTGGACCAGGAGGGCTGGCTTCACACAGGAGACATTGGAAAATGGCTACCTGTGCGTACTGGACATACACAGAGTTCTAACAGCAGTGTTATTATCCCATGTAAATTTTCAAGGACTGAATTTAGGTCTCCAAGCAGGTCTATCTTTACAAATTATTAAGTTTATATTTGGCAGAATAAGCTTGATATGTCAGTGAAGCATTTGAAAGCACAAAAGGCAATTGAAAGCTCTGTTAAAAACAGACTGCTTGCTGAGTTCCTGTGGTTAAATAACTTCTCTGGGAATTCTCATTTCTTTCTCCTAACAGAATGGGACCCTTAAAATTATTGATCGGAAAAAGCATATATTTAAACTTGCTCAGGGAGAATATATTGCACCAGAGAAGATAGAGAATATCTACATCCGCAGTGACCCTGTTGCTCAGATCTACGTCCATGGAGACAGCCTGCAGGTATAAACCAAGCTTTCAGAAAATCTTACTTTACTCTTAGTAGTTAGAAGACAGAGCTAGGCATGGACAAAGGGAAAATGTGAGTGGATCACGCCACATTGTTTCCCTCCTGCTTTGGAGCTGGCTGACAGCCAGGCAGGAACTGAGCTGCTGGTGTGACCCTGAGCAGCTTAGAGAATGCTGTGGCCAAAGATCAAGTATTTAATAAGTTGGCTTTGGTGTCACCCTTTGTGTCTCCAATGCTTTCCTTTGCCACCATTCCTGTGGTAAGCCGGGCAAAGGCAAAGCCATTGCTGCCCCTCACACTGCCTGCTCATTCTCACTAGTCTTGTTCTGTTAATTTGCACATTTATATGCACACCTACAGCTTTGAAACCATGGCAATTCATCCTCTGCATTCATGGCTTTCAAGCATGAGCATTCGCTTGGCATCAGCGTTTGCCTGGGACTTGCAGGGCCATGTGAGTTATTAATGTCCAACAAGAGCACAAACCTAACTGAAAATACTAAAACTGCTGGTAAATGCACAGTCACAGACAGCCTTTTATCTGAGAAAAAGGCACAGACATCAGAATGTATTCATGATGATATGTTAGCAAATTATTTACATAATTAAACAAGAAGTGGTAAACATGCAGAAATTCAGCTGACTTGTGTATTCACTTCAATGTAGAGCCTGGAATGTAGTTCAGCTTTCCCCTGCAACTCTCCCTCTCCTTTGCCTACAGGCCTTCCTGGTGGGAATTGTGGTGCCCGATGCTGAAGTTATGCCAGGTTGGGCAAAGAAAAGAGGATTTGAAGGAACATATGCAGAACTCTGTAAAAATAAGGTTTGTATCTGCAGTATAGACCTGTTTGTTTTTGTTTTTGTTTTTGTTTTTGTTTTAATAGCATTATGTGTGCACAAAACTGTGTCTAGGAATGGCAAGAATTATTTCCTCACTGAACATTCCAGTGATATGTGTTGTCTCGTGGTACTGACCTCTACCAGCTCTGGTGTGGGAGGCCCAAGAGGAAATCTTGCAGAGAACAACAGTACAGCAGGAGGAGAGGTTGTGTTTCCTTAGATTTCTTAAATAAGACAACTAAATAAGACTTATTACTGGTCTTCTCTGTGGTGACCAGCAACAGGATCAGAGGGATGGGCCTGAAGTTGTGTCAGAGGAGGTTTAGGTTGGATATTAAGAAAAGGTTTTTCCCAGAGAGGGTGGCTGGGTGCTGGAACAGGCTCCTAAGGGGACTGGTCACACCATCAAATCTGACAGATCTCAAGGAGCATTTGGACAACACTCTCAGGTACATGATATGACTCTTGGGGCTGTTCTATGTAGGGCTGGGAGTTGGATTCCATGATCCTTGTGGGTGCTTTCCAGCTCAGGACATTCTATGATTCTATAAAAAGGTCTTAAACACGTACTCTCTAATACTGAGAAATTGCATTGAATCACATCAGTGAATACTGACGCCACTGAACCATCCCACTGGTGTCTGTGGGCAATGATTCTGCATTGAAGTCTGGCAGATGGCTGAAGGATTGTAAATTTAACAGCTATGTCACACAGCTGGTTTGAAAATAAACCTTAACTTTCATACCAAGGAGACACTTAATATCACCACACTTAAGTATAACGTTTATACACTACAATAGAATTTTGCTAATTATATATAAATTGTTAGGCACTTGAACTTTACTCAGAAACACTTTTTTTGGTGAACAGTGAGCGTTAATTGCATGTAAAGTTGATTATAGTAGCTCATGAGGAATTTCTGTGTTTTAATGCAGGAACTGCAGCAAGCGATAATGGAAGACATGGTACGGTTAGGGAAGGAGAGTGGGCTTCACTCATTTGAGCAGGTAAAATGCAACATCATTCAGTGTGGTCAGACAGGAAATTTGTCTGTATAGAAGAGGGATTTGTCAGCATTTATGATGTTACTGGAGATCTCTGTTGCAGCTGTACATGATGTTTTTGGTAAGAGCTTTACTGCTGGCAAGATGTATTTATTCCTTTGGAAAAATGTATTTGCTGTGATTCTGCTTCCCATCCATGTTTGAAATTTGAATTAAATTTAGTGAAAGTTTTGGGTGCAGAGGTCAAAATCTAAATTGGGGACATGGATAATCTCAAGATTGACAACCAAGAGGTCAAGATAAACATCTGTAGGAGGTCTTGATTTTGTGCCACTGAAAGCTCTGTTAGAAATTGGGTCACTAATTACAGCTCTTACACCTGACCTCAAAATGCTGCTGGTTACTTTATTTTCAGTCTGGACACTACTTCTTCCCTGCTTGTGTAAATATTTCTGCAACAGAACTACAACACTTCAGAAAGGGAGATCTGAAATCAACCATGGATTACATAGCATTAAAAACACAGAAAAATTATACACCCCATTTTAAAATGTCAAATGCTTATTTCAGTTTAAAAAATGAACATCTTAATTATTACATATAATTAGCAAGGGCCTTTTTGCTTTTGTTTAGACTGTTTCTGGCTGATAATTCTAATGAGAAATTCACCATATTGGAACGGAGTAGAAGCATCATTAAACATTGCCCTGTTATTCTTAGTTTCTCAGTTACCTATGCAACTGAAATGATAGCAAAAATACCTTTATTTAAAAATAATTCAGTATAAAGCATAGTTTTTAATGTACATAATTGTCTGTGCTAATAAGTCTTGTTTGACTCTGCCATGGCCTTCACAGTATGAAATATCATCAAGTAATCGATTCCACCAGCAGTTTTCAATTAATAAAGTATGAAGTAGCGAGGAAAGCCTTGTCATCTTTCTAAAAATTGGAATAAAATAATAATAGAATAGAATAACAGATAATTAGCCACAGATACTGGCTTCCAGGACCTGAAAGCTAGTGCAGCAAACAGGGGAGCATTAATAGCAAGAACACTGATTTATGAAGGATTGCATGGGGGCAGGACCT
Organism: Muscicapa striata striata; assembly: GCA_030060385.1. NCBI lineage: Eukaryota > Metazoa > Chordata > Aves > Passeriformes > Muscicapidae > Muscicapa > Muscicapa striata. The sequence continues at coordinate 3,486,429 of JAREIS010000050.1, read as the reverse complement.
GGACCACGATGCTTGCAGGGCAAGATGAATTGCATATATAAGGAACAGAAAACGGATTTGCAGCCTATATGGTTACAACTCCCAGCCAAACAAACTGCAAAGCAGTCTGGCTTGGGTAATCACAAAAGCAGCAGATGGCTGCGCAATTTCATCTTAAATCGGTGTGCTCTGACCAGTCACGCAGCATTTTTCTGCTTTCTCCCACACCAGCATGGGAAGGAAAAGCTCATTCCCATCTGTGCTGTCAAACTCCCCACTATGCTCAGAGCCACTGCCTCAAACAAGGGTAGCCTTGTGAAATGCCATTTGCACAGGCTAAAAGACTTGTATCACTTTAATTATTTAAAGATGACCATCATGTACATGTTTTGTGCCTGCAAAGCTTCCTAATAATTTTTCAAGATTTAATTAGTGCTGTTTACTTTTGCAGTGGGGTTAAGTTGAGGTTTCCTAGCACAACTCCCTGCCCTTGCCTTTCAGCTGTATGAGACTGCAGTGCTGATATCACACTGTCCCTTGTGCACTGCCTTGCTGTGCTCTGGCCTTGCTTTCATTCGGAAATGAGGTTTATGTGCTCATTCTCTTGGAGAGCTCCCTTCTGTGGGCAGGGGATGGAAATCCTGGGGACTCAGCAGAAGAGTGCCCTGGACTTGAGGCACCACTGAAGGGAAGCACAGCAAAAAAGTTAATGTTTATTCAATGTGATGCCTGTAACCTTTGCTATAAATATATTCCTCTTTTATTTTAGGTCAAAGCCATTTATATTCACTCTGACATGTTCTCAGTGCAAAACGGTTTGTTGACACCAACATTAAAGGCTAAGAGACCAGAACTCAGAGATTACTTCAAAAAACAAATAGAAGAGCTATATTCAAGCATCTCCATCTGAAATCATTGGAACAATCTTCTGAGTAATGGACTTCATAGCAATATTAGAATAATACTCAAAAACTACAGAGCCAGAACGACACTGCTGAAATGGATAAGCATCTGAATCTTACATTTGAGCCTTTCATTTTTCTAGGATTTCATCACTAACCATATTTTCCTTTCTTTTTGCCATCAGGTGTGATATTATTTCTTTTTTACTCTAGGTACACAGTAAGGCACTACTAAAAGTTATGCTAAATTGCCACAAAATACGCAGACATTTCAGTCTGTGGCCAAGTAAATTATGAAAGCATATCTTATAAACATTTCTAATTAAAATAGGGAAAATTTCAGGTATGTCTGTTGATATTTGATGATATATAACCTAATATATTAGAAACTAAAATCATAAATAATTCAATATTGTTGTCTACCTCAAATAATCAGTGATTGATGGTGAAAGTAAAAGTCTGTTTTCTCTGATTTGGAACTTCAAGCTGGATATTGGTTTATATAGTAAGTGATAGTTTTTATATTTTTCAAGACATAAACCACATTGATTTGGTTTAATCATTGATGACTTAACAACCAGAAAAAAATAGGAAGGAATTTCTCACTATTTGTACTTTATAGACCTATTAGTATATTACATCTAATGGATTAATGTTACCTTGAAATTAAAGGAACAGGGTAGGAAGTAATAGCACAGAATTCCCTCTATTTCCTTTTCATCCAAACACACTTTATCCGTGGTGTGCAGATTCTGCATTAGGGCTCCTTCAGTCCAGTGCACTCATGGACATCTGAACTGCTCAAACTGAGAAGGTTGCAAAAGAATCACTGGCTCTGTGGTGGCTTTAGGTGGGAGTTCACGATAATCCATATGCTCCCAATCCCTAATTTATTACTTCACATGTTGCTAATACTGTGTAGTCCAGCTGGACTAACTCCTGTTCAGAATCAGTCCTAAAGAAATGGAGCACAAGGAATAAGCTGTGATTCTGGATGGAGCTTAGCAAAATGAAAGGGTTTGGGAAAAGGCCAGCCTGAGGTGCAGCAGTGGGGGGCATCCTTTGTCTGGCCATGGAAGGGAAAGGAATACTGCCCCAAAAGACTCATGGGGATGGGCTAAAGGCTGTGTTAGCCATTGCTGTGCAAGATGTCACTGTATGGCAGAACGATGGACGTGGTGGCAGAAAGGCCTGTTACAGGAATGTCTTTATTGTCAGACATCTGGAAGCATCAAGTCCCATTGGCATCACTTACAATGGCCTCTCTGGAATAACCAGCAAGTTGTCTGGATATAACAGATTTCTGTGGTCATCTGAAAGGGGATAAGTCTCACAAGGAGTAGGAGCAGACTCTCGAGCTCACTTTTGGTACAAAGCCCAGTACAAGGGAAAGAGAAAACTGTCACGTCAAGTTGCTTGAATACTTGGACTGTCGATGGCTTCTTTCTGCTAAACAGGGTCCTAAATATCTGTGTATTTTACTAGCTGATGTTTGCTGCACCAGTGCATACTAGCATGGAGCTGTGCCTGCTAGATCTTTGCTAGGACAGTGGAAGCACATATTTTCTTTCTTATGCTGGAATCCACTGTAGACTTTTGAAGCTAAAAGTTTAAATTTTTAATTTAAACAGTACCTTTTTTTTCTTTCTGAAGTTCCGGTGCATGCTTCCAAAAGAAATAAATTGAATTAATAAGTTAGTGTTATACGAAGACTGATTTACTGCAGTGATTTCAGAATAAAATGATACACAGGAAACTGTATCAGTAACATAATGACTCAAAGAATGTGGAAGTTTGATTTATCAAATGTGCGATTGTCTGAATCCCTTTATGCAGCTGACTCCTCATTTGATTTCAGTGCAATGATTCATATCAGCGCAAAGTAAGTAAAGAAATACCTGAGATCTGATGGAGTCATCATTTTTCACCAATGTGTGCAGCAATAGCATCCCTGGGGAACTTGCATGCGCCACGTCAACAGAGGATAGGGATTATTGCATAAAGTCTGGCTCTTTAGGTCAAGTCATAAAGGATTTTTATCTCAGTGGACTTTAGTTCATATCCTTTTTGTATCAGCCAAAAGACAGTCATTACATACACAACCTTCAAAGTAATGGAGAATTAAAATCAGTACAATTTCCTGTCTGTTTTAAGGCAACAAGTTTTCAAATAAAAAACCCCAAACCCTAGTCATTTAAGTAAGTAGAGAAAAGCTATTTTTCACTGATATTTTTTTTTGCCATTTGAATTTACTTTTCTCCTAAGATGATTTCAGGCTTTTTGAGACAACTAAACTCTGTATAAGTACAGAAGATCCCAATATGAGTTTACAGCTTAGATGGCTGTTATTTTTACATATATGATGCTGAATAATATATTTATATTCTTCTTTTGGTATTTGATGCAAAATGTCAGATGCACTAGAGCCAAATATATGAACACCAAAAGAATAAGAAAGAAAAGATGCAGACTTGGCCACACTTCGATGATGCAAAATCTGAGTTGGTTTTTGTCACACCAAAAGTGTGAATGCCTTCAGAACTTGTGAAAAATTATATAAATAAAATAAAAACTCTCTTTTATACTTGTATAATCAGATTTTCCCCTGCAGGTCACTCGCCATAATAATAACAACATTGTAAGAGATTAACACATGAAAAAGACACATAGATAAGGCATGAGCTAGGCTCAATCTTGCTTTTCTTCAAATTCCAGGAACATTTATTTTGTATTGAGCTTTCTCAAACTGAAACACTTCTTGTGACCACCAGGGACAACCAAGGAAAAATCCCCAGGACTGTCCCATAACCAGTTGTTTGGCTTTTGTTTTTTGGTTTTGTGGGGCTTTTTAAAAATTTTTTAAATTTTTTTGGAGGGGTGTGCTTGTTTTTTTAACCTTAAGATAGCTAATTACAAAATTACTTTCTATTAATCATCTTAAAAAGCGGCAACTCTTTTTGCAGTCAGATTTATAGTTGCAGTACTGCATTCTTGGACACATTAAGCATGGGAGGTTTTTCCTGGGCCTGGTGCTATGCCTGTGGAATCACTGAAGTCTTATACATTAAAAAAACACAATAAAATAAAATTTTCAGGAAGAAACTCTTGCTCAATTATATATTTTGTATGTTCTTTGCTTGATATATTACACAGAGAAAAATCTGTCCTGCTAAAATGCACTGTGTGAGCAAAAACCAGACAAGAGTCTTTAACCCCATGTGGGCAGGAAATACATGGAATAATTCTGTCCTGAAAGGCACATTTGCAGGTTGAAGTACTTGATGCACACAAGGTGAGACAGAGACAGTGAGTTTTTATTGATAAAGTACCATTTTGCAATCTGCCCTCACTGTTAGTCAGTATCTATCAGCAGTAGTAAGGTCCAGTCTCATTTTTACCATGAGTATAAAATTCTCATGTGTAACAAAATAATCTAACCTTAATCTCTGGAATGAAAAAATTAACTTAGATTTTTTTTTTTAATTTTACATGTGTTAAAAGCACAAATTGCTGATCTATATGTAAATAAATGCTGCAAGATGAATGTAAAATGGGAAAGAATATACTATTTTTGCATGGTAATAGGTTGCTTAAAGACCTCTTGATGCCTTAGAAAAAAATTGAAAAAGCATTTTATTTAGAGGCAACTCTATTGCCATACTTTGTATATCTTTAGTTCACTTTGGTTTTCTCTAGAGGAAAAAAAAATCAGAATTAAATCATTGTTTCTTCTTGGAATTTATGTTCTTCAGTATTTTGCACATTGCATGGATCCTATACCACCTTTGCACCTGTAAAAAAAGGAAGTATTTTCAGAGAAGAAATCTGGATGCCTGTAGCCCAAAAGTTTTAAATCCCTTGAATTCTTCCAAAGGAAAATGTTTTCTGAGGCATCTGGAGTTCCTTTAAGGCCTTCATTTCAGCATTTTGTCATGTATTTTAGCAAAGTAAAAGCAGCCAACAAATGAGGCATTTTGGTAAGTGTTGCCTACTGTATTTTCAACTGAAAGTGAAGGGGGGTAAAATTTAACATATTCATTTGTGTAAAAAAAAAATCCTAACTATTATTAAATTCTTTTTCAGTTTTGGTATATTAGCATGTATATCAAAGTGTCATCTATGGAAACTTTTGTAAAGAACTAAATTCTCGCCTTTCTCAAAACGGCTCATCAGATTTTCTTGCGGACTGACATAAAATAATGGCTCTTTTATAAAATCCGTTGTTCCTCCAGCACTTTGTCCTCACCATCGGTATGAAGTAATTCAGAATGTCTGCCTAAACCAAATGTGTTGTAAAAATACTAAATTATGTAAAAAAAAAAAAAAAAAAAAAAAAAAAAAGGTGACGAAATGCATATTGGGACATGAGATTGATTTTAGCAATCTCCTATGAAAACAAATTCTTGCAAAGTTCTCTGAAAATGCAGCAGTCTTTCTGTAATGGTTTCATTTTTTAATTTTAGATCAATAATAATATAACCAAATGTATATGCTTGTTTAATATGAATTGACATTTGGGAATGCATAGTATTTTTTCAGACTGTGTCTAAGCCAATAAAGTCTCAAAGCATTCAGGCTCTATTCCGGTTTTTGTGCGCACTTGTATCTTCCTTCACTTGGAAATCCAGAAACGCCGGTAAGTGCCCAAAGCCAGGCTGGATGGGGCTTGGAACAACCTGGTGTAGCAGATGGCGTCCCTGCCCATGGCATGGGGCTGGAACAGGATTGTATTTGGGGTCCCTTCACCCCAAATCATTCTATGATTCTATGCGCTCCATTTTGTCAGGTAACGAAGCAGCGGGATTCCTCCGCTCTACAAACTGAAGCTAAAACACGGGGTCGGATCAGTACAGGGATTACCACACTCACGGTTTATTTACTCAATTTTCACACACGAGTTTTAACCCTGTGAGGGTGCTGAGGCGCTGGCACAGGCTGCCGTGGGAGCGTTCCACACTGGGCCGGACGAGGCACGAAGCGGCCGCACCCGGTGGCAGCGGAGTGACCGGTGAATGCGGAGTGATCCGGTGAAACCGACCCTGCGCACAGCGAGTCCCTCACGGGGCCGCCCCTCAGAGCAGGGAGCGTGCGGCCACTCCGCGCATGCGGGCTGGCGGTGCGGGGCGGTGCGGAGCGGTGCGGAGCGGTGCGGGGCGGTGCGGGCTGAGGGGTCGCGGGCGCTGCTGCCTGCGGCCGGCCGGGTTACCATGGAGCGGAACTCCGGGCTCCACGGCCCCCGCACCGGGAAGGCACCGCCGAAGAAGCGTCGGGCGTCCCCTCTGCCGGGGGCGGCTGCTCTCCCGGGCAGCCGCGCCGGTGTCTCTCAGGTGTGCCGGCGGCGCCTGTTCGGGAGCGCGGGGCCTCGCGGGCCCGAGCCGGCCTGTAAGCGCCTCTCCCGGCCGGCGGCGGAGCTTGAGGTGCAGGAGGCTGGGCCAGTATCGACAGGAAAGGGTGGCGGAAAGAGGACCCTGCGCAGTGCTTTGTCCGGTGTGTTCTCGTGCGTAAAGATGCTGGGCAGGGTAGTTCGGCCAAGGTTTTTACTAATATTGTCCTTGGTGTCCCCCAAAGGTTTGTTTCTCACTCGTCTGCCCAGCGCAGCGGGTCCTGTGTGAGGTTAGAAAGTGGTTTCTTGTTAACCATGTCCCTCACCGCTTGGAGAAAGCACACCGCTATTATACAAACAGGAGTGTTGCTCTATATTAGCTGCTAGTTAGCAATAGGAAGGATTTTTCCCTTCTGTAAACTGCCTCCCCTCCATTTAATCGAGTTGGAAGGGCATTGAGAAATGGCAAGACAAACGCTTTGCTTTTAAGCTTTGCTTAAAGTCGTTACTCAAAAGGAGCTGCCTTGTTTATTGAACACAGTGCAACAGGTAGCAAGTTGAGAATTTGAGACCTGTTAAGAAAAAAATACAGTTCAAGGAAAAGGATGGGAATCAAGTGAAGGCTGACAAAGTATGGGGAAGACCAGTGTGGGATGTCTTGATCTTAGTAATTGAAAAGTAGAGCTTTGCTGCTAGAGGGTACTGCAAACATTTGTTATTGCCTGCTCTGTTGGCCTCTGCTCTTGGATGTATTTAGTGCTCCTGTGCACAGGAGTGGGTACAACCAGCTGCCTGGAGGTCTTTCATATGCTTGAAAAAGAGAAGGAAGAGGATGAGTCTTGTCCATATATCATCCTGTTCTGAATTCCCAAGAAACTTCAGCTGAAGGGCTCTGTGTCACCTTGGGGAAATGCAGTGACTCAGACCCAGGTTTTAGTGTGGGAATGGATGTTCCTTTGTGGTCATAAAAGTGTAACTCAAGAAAATTTGACAGTTTCTAGCTCTTGGATAATGAAAGCAAAGCACAAATCTAAATGACTTATAAAATTGGTTTAGGATAGGAAAATACATCTCTGGAATTTGCTGGTTGTTGATTAATTGTGTTGTTAATGCCATTTGAGATTATATACAGTGAGGACTAGTTTATGTAGAAATCCTTGATATTCCTAATAAACTCCATTTAAAACTGATTTGTACTCAAACTACTTTGAAATCAAGGTAAAGGTTGCTTCCAAGGTGGTGGGTTTTTTTCCTTTTAATCAACAGGTTTCTAAAACACAAGTATTTTTTAAAGTCTGCTTTTTGTTTTGTCTTGATATTTGCTAAAAAAAGCAAATTCAGATCTTACATTGTTTGTGATAATAGAGTCAAAAACTGTAGAAGGTGAGAACAGCTAAAGGTTCCCTGTTATAAATAATAATCGAGATTCTAATGTTGAAATTATCATTATTGAACTAAATATTTATTCTCTAGGCAGGAATAAAAAGTTCCATGGGAAAAACCTACCAAAGATTAAAGAAAATGTTGAATATACTGAAGAGAGCTCTTCATGCAACCCAAGGTCAGTTAGAACTCATTCAAACACACCATTGTTTAGACTTACTAGTATATTGTTTTTCCTTGTTGGCTCTTGGAGCAATGCAGTCTGAATTATCAGTGCACTGATGTTTGTCATATTACTTATTGACACTCCATAATGACATTTTGGAGTTGTTGCTTTTGTCTAAAACAGTGTAGCTGTGATTTAACTTGGTTCTGTTCTTCAACTGCAGTAATCAAGCGACTGTCAGAGAAACAACAGACTTCAAGATAAAAGAGGAAAGTTGTGTACCACTGAAGGTGAGAATGCTGTCTTGCTTTTTATCTGCTAGTAATGGAGGATAAATCAGAGAAATGTCACATATTAAATTCTTTTCATACTCGGGTAAAATTTCCTGTGAGTTAATGTCTGTGTGTGCCCAGATGCTTTTCAGGCTGAACTTGGTGCTGTATTTTGGATTACATTTTGTGTGTCTTTGGCCAGAGTAAAAGCTGTTGGAGCTACTGGTAGCATGAGAAAACATCAATACTAATTACCCTGGACAAGGCAAGGCTGTAAGAATTGTTTTGTGTGGAAGAGATCTCAGTAGATTGTGATTCCAGAGAATTGCTCACTTCTAGGTCAGGCACAGACCTTTGACAGGTTACTGATGCTCTTTCTTGTGTTATTGAAATTGGTAAAAAGTGATTGGAAATGATGGTGCAGAAGTGTAACGGGACAGTTAATACTGCAATGGCGCAGAGAATAGTGAACCAGGTGGGTTTGAACTGAAATCTGCTGCAGATTTCACAGGTGGTACTGGTATAAAACTATTTTTCTTTAAAATGTTAACTCTTCTTTAGAGTCTACCAGTTATTTGCATTTTCTACAAAATGCCTAGTATTGTAGAATCTGCTACCTACACATCATAGATGTTTGTATTTACAGAAATGGTGAAGGATTCTGAAAATGAGGACTGGGTGTCTGAAAAACATAAAAGACAGTGAAGTTCATTACTTCACCTCTGTTGTGCATAAGTTCAGTCTCATCCAGCAAAGATTGCAGGATCAAATGATGGGATATTTGTCACAAATTTTAGAGCTGTAAGATTGCAGATTTGTTAATGTGCATGAAAAACCCTGCTGCAAATTACACTGTGAATAGCAGGCTTAAATGGTGAATTTCTAGACAGTGAATTTTTTCAGCATCTGGTAATGTTGGATGATATTTAAATGCCTTTCTTTGTCTACATTCAGTTTTCTCAGGTTGTTTGTATTGGTCTTTTAATTTTAGGAATCCGAAATAATCAGCTTTGAAAGTGAAGAAAGTTTGAAAAATGCTGAAGTGACTTCAAGTGAGTGTAATGGCAATACATTATATTATTAAATATATTTTATATCGATATTAAACTAAATGTAAAATTCATTATATAATTTTATTTCTATAAAAGTACTGGTATCGTACTGTGCTGTTGTTATGCTGGTTCTGTGTGATATTAAAAAAGTGAAGATTTTGATACCACTGGCTGGACTTCTGCCTCTTACTGCAGCCTGTGGCTGGGCTCACATGAAGTGGTTGTAGGCAGCACAGATAGACCCACAGCACCTTAGACAGCACGTTGGATGCCACATGACCTTGGTTTTATCATTGATAGAACTAGTTGTGGACAGGAGTTCTTCAGTTTACTCAAACTACATTTCTAAAAGCATGTGATCTATTTAAGAATTACCCTACTAGAGGCTAAGTTCTTCAGGTATGTCTTGTGTGCCTTGGGCAAAGAAGGTATCTTCTCTTGGCTTATGGTAGTGTATGGAAATAAACAAAGAATACCCTTTGTTTGCTTTTTTAACTGTATTATGACTCATTATAAGATACTGACATGACAATATTTAGCTCATTACAGGAATGAAACTCAGATAAGGAAATCCTGATGGTTTGTACAAGATGATAGATTTTTTTTTTTTAGCCACCTTTTTTGTCTCTTTCTCTAGGTACCGAAATTACTCTTCCCACAGGTGTTTCTACCATTCTCATAGAGTGTTTAGATAAAGATTCAGCTGCAGATTATAGCACTGCTAGCGACAGCCCGAAGACTTACTCATCTCCTGAAATATTCAGAGATGATGATTTGGGTGAGAACTTCTGGGTGACTTTTTTTCAGTTTTATTTGATGTAGAAAATTTGGGGAGACTGTCTACAATAGAAAGACTAGCAGCCTCCTTTGGTGTGACTCACTGGATCACGTCTTTGCTATAAACCCATGCTCAACATGGAATCTGTGTATGTGTACTCTAATCTGGTGTGAATCGGGTCCTTCTGTAATTTGAATCCTACTTTAAACCTAAAGTATTCACTGTTGACACAATCTGTTTATTGGGAATTACCCACAAATGTGTGTTCAGTCAAATTCCTTCCAAACTTTTCTGCATCTGTTTGAACCAATACAGTGCTTTAATTTTGCTTTTTAGTCCCTGTCCTGCAAATGCGATTGCTTTCAGTTTGGTCACAAATTTAATAACTCAATGAGTTTCTGCATATTAAATCTGCACTTTTATTTTTTGTGTCCAGAAAAATGCAATTTTTACTCTGTGGACCTTGGCAAGTACAAGAACTCTACTCTCTTGGACTCCAGCAAAGCAGTGACCATAGATAAGATACCACAGATCTCAAATCTTTCAGCAATATTAGGTAACTCTTTTCTACAATACTTCAGGATATAAACATAAAGAGATTTCACTCTGGTGTGAGGAACCTGTATAAAATATGTAATGATCATTTTATGTAAGGTCTGTCTGCATAATGGAGAGCAGCTCCCTGCTAGTCGTTTGTGTTTGCTTCTAAAATTGTGCTTTATAAGTTAGTTTGCACTAAAAGATTGTCTGGTCTAAGATGGCTTTTTCGTTTAAAGTTTAGCTTTCATGTTGCGTTTTTTTTTTTTTTTTTTAGAACCTGTACCAGAGGATTTTCCAGACCGATGCATTAGAAGGTAATCGCTACAGCAGATTCTTTGATGCATTTAAATGTTGAGATTCTTCTCTTTTGAGAGATACTTAAAAGAAAGGCCAGTGCAAATAAGACTCTGCTCCTGCAAGCACTTCTGTGGAGTTTCAGCTACCTCAGTAACTTTGAAATTGGTGGAATTTGAAATTGGTCAGGAAAGAATTTGCCTTATAGACTTCTAGTTTGGCCTTGCAGCTGTAAGGAAGTGAATGTAAGAGAACTCAGTTAAGGATTTTATGGAAGGAGATGGCATTTATTTACAAAATCCCTAAATAAGTGGTTTTTATGCAGTTGCACTAATTCTGTCTGATTTCATTCAGTCACAGCAAGAGGTCTGTGCTCAGGTGGTCTGGCCAGGCTTGTCTGTGCAGTAGAGTATGAAGGGTACCTGTTGTCAAGTCTTCATTAAGTCTTCATTCTGCTTGCCTGGAGACAAATCAGCTTTTGGGCAGTCTGTTACATTCTTTAGGAATCACCAGCTTACATGGGGAGCTCCTCTTCTTTGGAATCCTGCTGACTTTATATTATAATCTTGAGCCAGGTTACTGCCTGTTAATAGTGTTTTCTTACTCGGAATGCATCTGCCGGGAAGTAGAATGGGGTGTGTGTGTGTGCTGTGCTGGCACCTGTTGACACCCTCCTGTTGTTGGGTGCTGGGTTTTCTCTGTGGTGAGGTTTTATCACAGAGAAGGGTCTTCTATACTTGGCCTTGTCACAGAGCTGCCTTCAAGTCTTGACATAAAAAGCTGAGGAACATGAGTGTTTTTCTAGGAACAGCATAATTTCTTTTTACCCTTGTGCTTCTCCTTCTCCCAGTTTTATATGCAGATATTTTCATAACATATCAATCTTAGTGTTACAGATCTCTACACAATAGATTCTGAATTTTCTTATGAACCTAATTTCCCCTGCATCCTCCTTAAATGTGTTCTGTCCTAGAATGCTGAAGTGCTAAGTGTTTGGTGAGTCTTCTGTGGGTTGTAAATCATGACAATCCTCAGGATAAGATGTGTGACTTGCTAAACTATCAAATAAGTGTAAAGAGTGATTAAGCAACTCTGTAACAATATTTTTTAAAATAAGATTTATCCCTTTTCACTCAACCTGTATTTTCCTAGGATTTTCTTATTCATAGTTTTTTTAATAATGTTAACATTCATTCAGAATAGTTGTTCTTTTCTTTTTCTCCTCTTCTAGAAAGAGACCATCAAATTGCTATTACAGTTCTTCAGAATTAAGCACTTCAACTACACTGGCAGGTAAAATATGAAGCAGTTGTATTAGTTGTGAGAACTACCAAGCTTAAATGATTGCACAGTATCTAAACCAGGCTTCTACTTTGTCATTTGTCTCCAGCACAGACTAAACTCAGTTGTGTCTAGAAGGGAAAGTGTAAATTGAAAAATCGTCCCAGCAAATAAGACTTGCTTCTAATTATTGTGTTAGGAGAATAAGACAAAACCAATCAACCAACTAAAGTCTCAGACCCTGCATTTTTCCATTTAATCACCCATAATGCTCAATTAAAATTGACATTTCTTATTTGCCTTATACAGGAACACTGTGTCATGCTCTTTACTTAAGTTTATTTCATATCAGCTTCATAAATACATTGATGTAACTACAGTTCGGATCTGTGACTGATACAATTCTGTTTGTGGTCCAGGTACCACATAATTTCCCTGTTTGATTTGGAGTGTAATGGCAGCAGAAGTTGCCACTGGTAGAGACTGCTGTGATTATACAGGTCTCTGGTCCCACAGCATTTACCCAGCTGTAAATAGCCAGATGAACACAAGATTAATAAGCAGGCTTGTTTATGGTATAGGAGAGGAGTAAAGCAGTCCTGATGGTGGGGAAAAGGAGCCTAGGATTTTATTGGAGGGAAAACTGTGTTTACATGGGTGGCTTTGGAATTATTCCTCTTTGAAAACCATCCTGTAGGACATGGGGTGGAGAGTAGCTGTTGTCTTTTTCTCAAAGTTAATTAATGTGTTGGAAATCTGTCACAGGAAAAAAACTCTGTAAAATAACAGCTGCAAGAGAGAGAACGCCAGACCTAAAAAGTTGTATGCGCTGTTCTTCACCGTTAGGACCGGAAAGCAAGGTGAAAGATTCTAAATAAATCAGCAAGGTGGTAGCACAAATGATTTGCTCCTTGTATGGGTGGAGAACTCCACCTAGAGGAATAGTAGTTCCTGCTACACTTGTAAAGTGGTGTTAGCAGCCAGGGCAGAGTGAAGATGTAGCTTGCCTCTCCCTCTTGGTAGAGCAATAATCATGGATGTCCCCAAGCTCAATGTTTTTCAGACTGGCTGTGTTAGTGGTACTGAAATGACTTGTATAGAGCTTGACTATGACAGGGGGACTCTTTTAAGTGCTTACCAGGCTATTCACTTTGTAACACAAAATATAATTGTTTTGCTATTTAGCATGATAATCAAACAGCTAAAGCCAAAAGGTTGAAGAAAAAAGAAAGCAGTTTTAATCCCTTAGAAGGAGGTTCATCATCATTTGGGCAGCTTGATGCCCCAGAAGACGTGTCAGCCAGATCAGAGGGGTTGACAGCAGAAGTTCTGCCAACCAAACCGACAGATGCTGTGGTGGTGAGTATTCCCACTGTGCCCCACTGATAAACACTGGCATGGAATGGAAGTGGGAGTTGTGAATCCTGACCAAAGTTACAATTAAATAGGAGAAATGGCAGGAAGTGCCACATCTGAAATGTCTGTGCTGTGGTAAACTGTTTGTCTTAATTTTGAAGAGCATAAGGCCAAAAAAAAAACCCTGAATGACAGGAATTCAGTACTTAAATCTGAAGAACTAGTAGTGTTTCTAAATGGAGTTCTTAAGGAGTTGTGTACTAGAAGAATACTGTAAGAGTAATAATAAACAACAGAGACTTTGAAACTGATACTGAGTTCTTTTCTGTTTTTGTTTAGCAGATGACTTCCACCATGCTAATCATGGAGGAAAATAAAGTCCTAAAAAGTCCTGGTAATGCTCAGCCTGTAGAGTTAGATGTGAGTGTCTGTCTGGTTTTTTTTTTTTTTTTTTTTAATGATTAAAATGGAAGAAATTATTCCTTGTAGCACATTCAATTTCTGCCTATATATATGTTACATGGAAAATTGCACAACTGGGCAATAAATTCTGGGCAATTAACAACACCCAAACAGCCCAATCTAGGAATTTGTTTTGTATTTTTACAAATGTAATGTAAAACCAGCAATAGTATCCTTACTTGCACAAACTCATTGATTCAAAATTGATATTTAAATGCCAGTTTGAATTCTTCGGCAGCACAGGTAATACAGTACTGCTACATGTCTCTTCACACTTGAGCTAGTGCATACTAGATTAATAAATAGAAAACATTGAATCCCTAAATTTTATTTAAGCAATAGAATGTCTGTTGCACGAGCCTTCAAGCATTAGCTGATCTGTATTGTTGTTTGTTATTTAACTGGACATTTATTCCTGTATATTTTGTGTTTTGATGGAGCTGTAGATTATCTTGTCACCGGTGCGTAAAGCCTTACCTGAGGAAGATCTGTTCCTGAATACCACAAGTCCGTTTGTAAATTCAAAAGAAATTGTTCCTGCATCTGTGAGCTCAGAAAAAGAAATTATTCCTCAAAGTCCAGAAGAAAAGAATATTTTAAAGGTTCTGATTTTATTGCACTTCATAAATCCAGTTTTGTTATGCTAATTTCTACTGTACTGTATATTTAATCCTTACAATATCAAAACTGCTAAAGAATGTTTAAAGCTTTGAAGCTTTCTGTCACCCTTCCAATAGCATGTTGAGTGTACACAAGTAGTCTTAAATGTTTTCTAGTGACATGCCTTGAATTCTGCATGTAATCTCTAATTTCCCTAGAAGAAAGCTAAAAGAACATTTCTTCAGTGGGAATAGCTGTGTGAATGAAATGTCATTAATCTTTTCAGCCTCTGTGTGACGGAAAAGAAATCTGCTCCATTGTTAGCCTGTCACCAAGCCGGGGGCCTTCCCAGCTTCCACGAGTTCGAATTGACTGGAAAAAGCTCTTCATTTCCAGTGGAGTGGCTGAAGGTAAAGAAGTATAGATTTGGTTCACTGTGCAGATGCTAACTGGTTAGTTGAGTGTTAAAAAGTTGCTGGGTTTTATTAAAAGTCTGAATATTTGGAAAAATTGCAAGGTTAAAAAGAGTGAAAGATGCAGAAAACTTCAACTCTCTGGCTTAATAGTGTTCTTGTGAAACAGTACTTTATTAAAACTGCACTAATATTTTCTCCTCCAAGGATCCTTAGCATAGGAATTAATACGGTAATAGGCTACTTCAGAACTAAGGCCTTACTTTATTTCTAGGGTGAGTAAGCCTGAGTTGAATTTTGGTATCCACCACCACTTCTCCACTAAAGTAGTTCAAGTTATCAGTAATGCTTTTGTTTAAAAATTATCTGTTTCTCATAAGGTTTCTGTTCTTTTCTCCCAAAACCCTTAACATAGGGAAAGCTCCTTTCTTCATTTCCCAGGTTTTTGTTAAACAAAAATGAGACAAAAATTAATGAAACTGTCTCATCACTTAACACAGGTAAAAGCCCCTCCCTTTCCCATCTCTCATGAAGTTTCTTGGTATACCACTGGATGGCACGTGTCTTCCAAAGTTTAAACTAGCTCTTCTCCAAGTTTCCAGTATAGAGATACTGCATAAGTGTGGCAGCTTCAAAAATACTCAATACACAAAAATTTTCCTTTGTGGTCTCTTGGGTCCAAATGTCTTCCTACTTTATTACCAGTTATTTGCAGCATCTAGAATGCAGGGAAGTGCTTGTAAGTGTGTGTATGTGTATTAATTAATGACACTCATCTGATGCTTCTGTACAGATCAAAGAACTGGGATGCTAGGTTATGTGCCCAGGCAGATTGTGGTAATACAAAACACAGGTTGTACTTGGTGGGCAAATGATTCAGTGTTGTCAGAACAAAAGTTTGGTGTTCTTACTCCTTTTCTAGAGGATCCTGGTATCAGGAATTAGACTCCACTGTGGTGGAGGGTTTATGCTGGATATTTTACTCTCTGCTCAAGGAGTCTTTCACATGATGCATTGAACTTTCTCTTACATGTGAGAATGTACCACTTTACTAATAATGATTTATCACTTTTTTTTTTCCTCCCAGATATTCTTGCAAGTACCAAAAACTGCATCTGCTATAAACAGAAATGAGATTTTTGGCTTTCAGCAGGAGCTAACAGAAGAAATTACTGTCTTGCTGCTGTGACAGGGTGGGAAAACAGAACTCCTAACTAGTAAATAATGATTGTAATTTTTTTTTTTTTGCATGCATGAATGTTGTTTGAAATTTAGTATTATGTATTTCAGTAAGCTAGTTAATACTCAAATACTTTATAGTAAATTGTTTTGTACAGCATCTAGATCCTGTTCTGGGCATTATTCTGTAAGGATTCCATAAAAATGTTTCTTCAGTTTGTTTAGATTTTTAAAAAGTGTGGCTGAAGAATAGCAGACCAAATTGCTTTAATTTACTGTTGGCTCGCTCTCTGCCAAGGTTTCTAGTTTTCTCTAGCAGCATTAGCATCTAAAGATGTGACCCCTGTTTAAGTGTTGACATTGGCTATGGAGGTAACTGCATGCCCTGGGAGAGGCTATGAAAGCATTCGTGTACTCCTGGGGACCCAGAAGTCAATAGTATGCTACCATTAAACTCACTGAATGCTTAGGTCTGAAGAACTTTAGAGGTACAGGACTGTGTTCTGCTGTAATTTGATTTCTGAACACCAGTACAGGTCCTCTTTACCCCATCATCACTGTGAATTGGCTCTTAATGGTCAGCACTGTCACCATTCTGGGCACATCCACTGCCCAGCCATTGCCATCTCAGAGTCCTTCCTGTTTCATCTCAGGTATTTTGTAATATCACATCTCTCAGTCATTGTTTCTTCTAGTGGCTACAGACTTAGACAGAGAAAGTAAATGCCTTACATGAAACAGTGGTGGGAAAAACCCTTTTATAGCTGAACTGTTTGAAGAGATGGATATTGACATTCTGTATTTTCAGGTTACTGCTCACACTGTGTCCACACAAGTCAAATTCCCAGTGCTTCCAGTTCAGCTTTTGGATTGTTAATTAATAAATGTTCTTAATGTGCTGAGTGTGTCAGAAAACACTGTGAAGAAGATGTTTTTTTCCACTTGAATTCATTGCAGATTAAAGTAATTTGGACCCCTACAGTGTTCTCACTAGTGTACTCACTGTCCTTTACTTCGACTTTATCTGGACAAAAAGGAAGTTTTTTAATGTTTCAAAATGCTGGTATGGCTTTCAAAAGTCTGAGTTTGTTTCCCAGTGTTATCACCCTGGAAAATAGTTCTGTATTTCCAAGAAGAGCATGACAAGAAGACGTACAAAATCCATATCTGTAGTTTGACTGCACTTGAAAATACCTGTGAAAGTTCAAACCCTGATCTTTTCCCCATTGCTGTGGGGTAGAAGGAAGTGCAAATAATTGCTGCTGAGTTAGTCTGTGAACAAGTATTATATAAACATTCTAAATGTCTCAAGGTTAAAAATTATGCTATTAAGCTATTTTTCTTTTAAGCATTAGTAGAATGAGTTCTGCCAATAACTTCTTGGAGTCCTGTCAGATATGCTTTTAATTATCAATATCCCTGTTCTTGCAAATACTAAGTCACTAGCAATTATGCAAGAATCTGGAGCCCCGAGGAGATAGAGGTGAGCACCTTGATGTAGCTTTAAGCAAAATTGAAAGTTACATATTTACTAAGTTGTGTTTATGATGATTATTCAAGTGAAGGATGGCCCAGAATAAATATATGTTTATTGTAAGGGCATTCTGGAAGTCATATGAAAAAATACTTTTTCTGCCCCAGGCCCTTTGATAGTGCTATACAAAGAGACTAATACTGGCAAACTAATTGGAAAGTATGGAAGGAAAGTACTGAGGAAAATATGGTCTGTAACTGTGGAGTTGGCTGTAGCAGCCTGAATATTGCTGGGGTTTGCTTTTGTTTTTCTTGATGTGATGAGGCTGTATAGGACAGAAATATCATGAACCACAATCTCTTGTCCTTCCCTTCAGTTATGAAAGCACTGCTTCTTATCATCTTTTGTCTGACTCTTAGAGAAACTGTAATTAATTACCAGGCTAGCTCTTTGCCCCAGGGAAGGAAATTAATTTTGAGGCTGCAACGATTTCTACTCTTGTTCTGCTGTTCTCAAAGGAAAGGCATTTTCCCATAGTTTGGTTTTCAGCTGAAAAATTACTACGTAAAATTTCATTTGGAGTGGAAATTGGCTCTTCTATATTGGTAAATAAAGGTTATGGTCATGGCCAGTTAATGGGTAGGACAGAGGAGGTTATTTGTGCAGTCATTCAGAAGAAGAATCTGTTCAGTGTCACCAGGGCTGCTCTGTCACATCCCAGGCTTGAATGGAATTGCTTCCAGCGAGTCAGTCCATGCAAGAACTCTGATAATCCTTTATCACCAGGAATTGTGCATGGCAGATGTATGTTGAGTAAATGTATTATACATAGATCTGTAAGAGGTTTTTCATTAACACTGTTCAGTTATTCTTGCTATCTGAAGTGCACTTCTAGGAGACACTGACTCCAAGTACTCAGAGATGGTGTGGGAGATTTTTCTTGTACTGGAGTGCAACAAGGGTCCATGTACAGGCTGGTGGAGGATAAAGCCTTACATGCAAATGGTTCTGGTTTGGTTCATAGTCTTTAGACTAGAAGAGGGGCCCAAATCAAAATGTGCTGAATGTATACATAAGTTCACTTACATTTAAAGGGACTCCATCAGATTGAACTGTAATGCACTTGAGTTTAGGTAAATCTTCATTGCTGTAAGTTGTGAAAATACTGAAAGCTGAGCTACATATCCTGGCCAAAATTCTATTGTTTTGTTCCCTGAGGACTTTTTAAGACTGTATTTATGTGCTCCTCTTGAAGCCAGGAGGCTTCCACATGGTGAAAGGAGGTAAAGATTGGTCACGTAAAAATCTGTGGCAGGCACGTGTACAGAACAAGGGGGAAAAGATGCATCTAAACATTAATTCCTGTTTTATGTTAAAATTGCCTACAACTTCTGGGAGATGGAAAACAAAGTTCCTACAGATGGGTGATGGTGAAGAATCATTATGCCTTAACAATACTCTGCTTAATTTAGTCTTACATCATACATTGTTTTAGCTTAATTCCATTTCCTAGGGAAAGCAGGTGAGTCAATCAGTTTTGTCAGTCCTTAATTAAACTTCCTAGCAGGGCTGTATCTGAACAGTGAGACACTGAAGGAGACTGTTAGCTGTTACCAGGGTTTCCATTTCATTTAAGTATTACTAATAAAGAGCTTTGTGAAAAGTCATAGATACTTTTGATTTTACAGAACCTATCACACTTTTTTTTAAAAAATTTTTTTGGAGTCAGTTGCTCGGCATTATGTCCTAAATACTCCTTTGTGGATGATGTTTTACGTGTAATGATGGCTTCCTCTGCCATCAACTACACGCGTTCCACGTTCCGTGTAGGTTTTGACTCCAGTGCATTGGAGCTGAGCCGTTCTGCTACAGCTGTGGGAGAATCACTTCGTGTACCTGGAAGGAGAGCAGGCAGGATCTGGATTTTCGAGGTTTGGAGAAAAAGACGTCACCCTTCTCTAGTGCACCCCTGCATGCCGAATCCCGAAGTTGCTGGGTGTGTAGCCACGAGAAGAATCTGATGCCTCGATCGCGACCTCTTCTCGCCTTCCTGGGGCTCCTGCCTGTAACTTCCGTCCGAAGAAGGAAAACACAACAGCGGCGCATTATCGCTAACTCCGGGGCATTCCTCGGCCCTGTCCCCGGCTGAGCCGCTCCGGGCGCTTTTCCCGCACACCCTTCGGCCGCAGGAGCCGCCGAGGAGCGAAAGGGAGAACTCCAAACACCCCCCAAGCCCGGAGCTCCCCGCGCAGCTGGCCGGCCTCCGCTCTTCACGTGGGCCCGCCCCACGGGGCCCGCCCCGCCTGCCGGCCGGCCCCCGCTCCCTCCGTCCCTCCCCTCGCTCCCTCCTCCCCTCCTGGCAGCGCCGGGTGACTAATTTCTGTCATATGACTGTGACACCGAATGGAGCGGGGCGGGCGGAACTAGCCGCGGCGAAGGGACGGCGCTGCGCGGAGCCCAGCGCCTCGGCGGCGGGGGCAGCGGCAGCGCCCCAAAATGCCGCCCACCCTCTTCCAGAAGCTCTTCAACAAGAAGCACGGCCTGATCTCCCCGGCCAGGGACGCCCGCGACGACTGTGTCTTCAGGTAACCGGGACGGGGCCGCACTCCTCCCTTGCCCCAAACTTCTGCTGCGACTTCCTCGCTCCCTCTGCCGCTCGGAGGACGCGGGGGCTGGCAGACCCTTCCCTGCCCCATCGGCAGCTCCTCGGCGACGTGCCCTGCTCCCCCCAGCCCCGGGAAATCCGCGCTCCGCGGGACCCCGGGGCCGCCCCGGCCGGGCCCCTCCGGCGGGCGCGGGGAGGGAGCCCCCCGGGACCGCCACGTCGGGGCCGCTGCGGTGCCTCCGCTCGGCTGCCTCCTCACCGGGGCCGCCGCTCGCAGCGCCGCGCCGTGCCTCGCCCCCGGCCCGCGGCTGCCTCCTGTTCGCCGGCGTGTGTGAGGCCCCGGCCCCGCGGGCCCCTCCGGGGATGCTGCGGGCCGCGGGAGGGCGACAGGCGGGCAGGTCCCCGGGGAGCAGCTTCAGGAACGAGGAGAAAACGTGAAGTTTGGGCCAAGAGGGTGGCGGGGCTTCCAGTGCAATTCGCCCTGACCGCAGCAGCGCTGGATCGGCCGAGCGGGGCCAAGCTCAGTGCGGGGAGCAGGGCAGGGGCCCCAGGGCAGCCCGAGGGGCCGCGTGGGCTCGCACGGCCGGGCCAGTGCCTGTGGGGCCGGGGCGGGGAGAGGCTGCGCTCGGCTGCTCTGAGGGGCCTGGGGCTCGCCCAGGCTTCCGCGGGCTGGTTTGCTTGGAAACAAGTAGCTTTTGTTCTCTTCCACACGTGAATAATGGTCAGGCTCGAAAGCGATGCCGTGTCTGCGTCCTGGCAAGCAGAGAACCTGCAATATCGTTTTAAAGCATAGTTTGCCACCTGGATGCAAATAAAATCTGCTTCATTAGTAAGAGTTACGCGCTTCTTGAAGCACTTCTAACAGTGTGGTGAAGCTCTCCTCCCACCCACTGCCTTGAAATTTACTGCCTAGAAATGATCAGCCCTTGGGTTGCTCTGTAAAGGGAATCTCTGATGGGTTTAATTTTCTGTAATTACCCTTTTAGTTGCAATATTTAGCAGTTTAGATGGATAATAGTGTATCTGCAGTTATCTAAGTGCAAGGGTTTTCAAAAACTACTGATTGGACTATATGATTCGTCAAGGAGTCAAGACATGCTCCTGGACATTACCTGGCACTCACACAATTTTTGAAGACACTGATCCATAATTGCTTTCACACCTCTCTGATGTTCACTGTGGAGTGAATCCTTTTTTAAAATGATCTTTTCTAAGAAATAAAATGTTTTCATGATGTTGATGTCATCTGATTTTCCAAATCATGTTAATACTGGAGCAGAGCCCTTGGTGGGGAAGAGAGGGGGTACTAGGACTGCTCTGTATGATTGTGTTGCCTTTTGCCTCACCTTTGTGATGGGTTTGGCTGGAGACTGGTGGTTCATGCAACAGCTGCAGTTCAGACCTGGGGCAGAAATGTGGGAATCACACTTGTAGTGAAAGGATGAGAACGAGTACTTGGCAAGGTCTGTGCTTCCCTCATCACCTGTATTATTCTGTGCCAAACTGGGTCTGAAAATGATAGTACTGTTTGATACAGGCTTTGTGATATGAACTGTCAGCTGGTAACTGGTGAATTTGCAGTTGGGTTTTTTTTCTGATGGACCCACAGGTATAGTATGCAGTGAGAGACTGGTGAGGCTCTGGGGAGGGTGGGAGATCCAGCTCTGACTTAGGAGAGCCAAGTAGTATTTCTGAAGATTGATACAGATGCTCTCTAGGCATATTGCCTAATGGCTGCTTTAATTTTCCAAATGGGGCTAAGTCTGCAGCTAAGATCACAACTTGTTAGGACTATCAGTTCCTGGTGAAACTTTCAGGTAATACAGAAAATAAGGACTGTTATTTATGACAGCTGAGTCTTTGGAGACTGGAAACAAGCACTTTAGAAGTCAGACTTGCTGATTCCAGTGAGCCTGAGTGCCTCATCAGTTCCATTGGGGCAAGGTGATGTTTTATGGATTGATACATTATATCTGTTTACAGTCTAAATAACAGAGCATTTCCCAAATATTCTGAGCACTGGTACTTCTGTCTGTCTTCACTTTGAAAACTCAGGTCTCTTACTGAAGAGACTGGGTAGAGGAACCATAAAAATGCATAAATTTTCTTACTATATTTTGTGAATAATGTGTACGTGGGGAGAAGAGCCCAATTGCTCTGGCAATGACAGTAGTATAGCAGAACATTTAAGGACAGTTTTGCCACTCTTTTTTTTTTTTTTTTTTCTATAAATGTATTTGGCATTTCCATCAGGCTTATTGTGACAATTCACCAGTTCTATTTATCTGACCTTACACTGTTTCAAAAACAATGCTTTTCAGGGGAAACATTCATTTTGTTTAGTTGTTGATTTGTTTGTGTTTTAAATTTTTTTTTTTTTTTTTTTTTTTTTTTTTTTTTTTTGTCTTGTTTCCTGCCAAGAATCTCGTTCTGTGTTGTGAGTGTGTGAAATTTGGTGAGCCTAAGTCTGGCCAGACTCTGTAAAACCCTTTGGGACTAGGTGCTGGAGAAGCTAAGTTTAGTAATGAGAGCAGTAAGTTAGCAAATGTAAAATATTTGCTGGGGTGCCAGTTTGCCATTTATATAATTTTTAAATATATGTATGGAGTTTATTTTCAGAAGAAACTTTAGAAAATCACAGTAGATACACTACTTGTTAGTTTTTTAGCTCTTCCATTTAATCCAGGGCAATTGGCAGATTTAGCCCTTAGACTGAAATCTCTCGTCGAGCTGTAGCTTGACATTCACATGGTGAGCAAGAATATTCAAATTTCAATGGTAAAATCTGTTTATAAGAAACACAGAAACACCTGCAGGTATTCTAGGAGGGCAGTCAAGCCCTTATATTCCAAGATGTAGAGTACCTGCTGTCTACTGCAAATAATACTCACGTGAGTGGATTTTCCCTGAGGGTAACTCTTACTATAAATAGGATCTCTTTGCCATATTGTAGCTTCTGGCACAGGCTGCTGCTGGTGACAGGAGAGCTCAGCCCAGGCTCGATCTGCTACAGTTATTAGGAAAAAATAATTTCAGGTAAGCAGTTTTCTAGAATTTTAAAAATCAAAGTATTCCTGTTGTAAAAATATGTAAAGGTGTTCACATGATCTGTAAGCTGTATGTGTCTAAAATGGAGATACACTTTAAAATAGTACATAAATGAACCCTGTTCCAGTAAGATGGAAATAATCTTATAAAAACTTCCTTAAATTAAGCAGAAGCAGCCATGCATTTCTGCTATATATTATATGGGCACACAAAACGTTCCACTGCACGTTTACATTACTGACTGTTACACATAGTGATTTTCAGCTGCTGTGTCTTTCCTGGCTTTCCAGGGATCCACTTCAGCCCTCTGGAGAAAAGGAAGCTGGTAAGTCACTGAAAACTCAACCAGCTTTTTGTTCTTCAGAATGGGCTTAGTAGATTGAGCCTGAAGCTCAGTGAATTACCAAGAGGGCTGAGGCTTTATATCCTTGTCAGGATGTGTGGGCAGTATTTCCAATGGTAAATACAGCTGCTAGGACTGCAGCAGACTTTCTGCAGGAGACTGTGTTGGGATCCTCATTGGACTTGGAGCACTATTATCATGTGGCAGAGGGAGAGGGATTGTCTTGTAACACTGAACTACGAGACTTGTACGTTTTGGGGCTCTGTGTAGAAGGGAAACTCAGTTGGGATTTTTTTCCATTGTATGTATAAAGTTCAAATACTTGATCCCTTCTGTCTCTAGACATCCTGCCTGCCTAGCTGGAGGATAGGGGTTATAAATCAGGAGTTTTTTTTACACTACAGCCCAATAAAAGCTTCAGTGTCTCTTTTTTTATTTTAATCTAGGGAACTCTAAAAGAACCATCTTACCCTGAGGGGCATTCCACTGATGTTTGCAAACTCTGTTTTGCTCTTTTTAAGGCACCTGTTCTAGAGGTACAGCTGTGTGGTAATTGTTCAAGCTTGACAGAACCCCTTCCAGTTTCAAGTCTTACCAATGGTGTGGGGTATCTTCGGGCACATTCTTCCTCTAGGGCTTTGTTTTGCTTATCTAAGTATTTTTGGGAATGATTGCTGTTTTTAAAGCTGGGAGATACAGGAATAAATAGTTTTAAATGTTCTTTATGATGGAGAAAGCCATTTTTGGTTGTTCTGGACATTGCTTTCTTGGGGTCTTCTAGTAATATGTGCTGCTCTTTTATTGAGAGAATAGTTTGCCAGGTTCTTGAGATAGGAAAGGCCTCAGGCTGACTGCAAAGTAGTATTTCCTGAAATCTGTCTAGGCAAGCATTCCCCATCAGCCCAGACTCATTCTGTTCTCTGTGGCAGTGACTTTAAATGGTATCCTGAGATTTGTTTCCTTTCGCGTAATTTTTGGCAGTGGCATTCATCAAGGGAATAAACCTAGAGTTGTAAATGAGTGGCTTGATACAAAGATGCTTCGTGAGCCAGTTCTTCTGCAGAGCTATTGTTCTTGCACAGTAAAAATGGTACATGCTTTCTTACAAAGGCATAATTGCTTCTTGAACCAAAGGCTAATTTCTTGAAATAAAGTGCAAAGAGACTCAGAGACATTTATTGTTGTGTAGCCAGAGACTACTACAGTTTTTTAAAGTGGAGTAAGGTGAAGGAGGAACAAGAAAATTGTCTTTACATTGGTATTTCCAGTCAAAAGTTTTACCCACAGAACTTTTTTCTCAGGAGCAGGTAGCTTTGTGTACAGCTTGGCTGAACCCAGGAAAGCGAATCTCTTGCCAAATTGTGTCAGTTCTTGGGAGCAAGGCAGCCAGCAAATTCCTGATCCTGATAGTTCTGCACGAGGCTTTTTAAAGTTGTTCCTCAGTAGTGCATCAGGCCAGCCTGATCAAAACCTCTTATTAATGAAGCAGCATGTTTTGATGTTTGTTCATTTCTGGCATTCTGCAAGGTTTTTTGTCAATATTTGTAAAACTCCTGGAATTTCACCACCTCAAAGTCTATCTTCCAAAAGAGCATTAGCTTGACCTCATTTTGTAATAGGTCCAACTTTTTATCTTTCCAGTTATCTGATGAATTTAAAAAGCTTTCATGCCATAATTTTAAAGACTACTCAAATTCTTAAAATGTTACTGTGATTTAAGCTAATTTCTGCCCTTTAATGTCTTTTTAAGTTTTGTATTTTTCATAAAAATCCATGCCTTCTGTAATCTCTGGAAGAGTATGGTTTTGGCTTTTTGGTTGCATTCATTAGCTTGAGAGCACCAAGTTTTAATAAATACTTCACTTTGATTTATGCACAGTTTTCTTTATGTTATGATGACTTTGGCCTGTGTTTTGAAATATTATTGCTGTTTTCTAAAGTACTTCTTTTTGCCAAAATCTGTTTTGCATTTCCTGTCATGTAAGTTTTTATGTACCTTCCAGTGCTTAAAGTCAATTTTCATCTTGGAAACAGAGCCAAACAAGTGGCAAGATTCCACTGAGCACCTCTGGAGCTTGGAGATAGTTTTGACAATTTCTTCTGAAAAGGCCACTCTCCAAGCCCTCCTTGCCACCATTCTCTAGGTGTCCCAAGTGCTTCTCCAGATGGGAATGTGGTGTTCCTAAAACCCAGCGTGTCCTTGAGAATTAGGTGCTAGCTCTGAAGAAAGCAATGCTGCAAACTGAGTCTGTGCAGTGACTGAAGGAGCTGATAATCAGAGGGTTGGCAGTCCATCCAGTGATTATTTACTTATCACCAGATCTGAAGAAATTAGCGTGGATTGACATTCCCAGCTTGCTAGGTGCATATGAGTGCATGCTAGGTGCAGAGAATGATGAAATAATTTGAAAACCATTGGGGTGCTTGTGTCTGCCTGGCTTTGTGCCTTGGGAAGTTTTTCCCTGCCCTGGTGGGACTCCTGCTTAGCCTTTGCTTCACCTTGGCTTCTTCCCATCACCAGTGGAGCAGGGAACATGAACGGTGGGGTGAAAAAGCTCTCTGCTTATTTTTTTTTAGAAGGAGGTAAAGCTCATTACAGAATAAGCTAACAGGTGAAGGGTCACCCTTATTGCCTTTCCTGCTGGCATATCCTGTGGTTGCTGGGAGCTTGTGGTGACTTGAGAATTTGGCATCACGAGGCTGCTCTGCCCATCCTGGCCATCACGAGGTCATGTTCGTGTGCACTCGGCTTCCTCCCAGCCTGAAGCATCACTTCCTCCCTGTGGCATGACCTGGGTTGTCTGGGGATAGCTGCAGTCTCCTGCCTCATCGAGTGGCCCTTGGAACAGTCACTTTCTTGGTTCCCCTCCCTGCATTTCAACTCCTTCCTCTAAATTAGAGGTTGGAGTGCATCATGTACATAGATACACTCAAGTGGAAATGCTTCACACTTGGGTTATGCTGGCAAGTGTTGTAAGAAGGTGTTTCTACAAATGCTTGGGTTCTGTTTCTTCCCTCTCCTACTGCAGGCGATATCATGAGGCATGAGGATGTACCAAGAGCACGGGGTGTATGTACCTATTTGTGCACTGTGATGTTTTCTCCTTTCCTGAAACAATTCCAGCATTTATTTTCAGGTGACTGACGGTGTGTTACGTGTCTCATGTTACAAACCTTGCTGATTTGGGATGATCAGGTCATCTGGTTGACTGGTAGATTGTCCTTGTGTTTTCAAAGGGCTTTATATACTGTGCTCTGTGTGTGCTCTGTGTATGCTTCGAGTTAGCGTATGCTTATGGTGACAGCTTGGATGAATCCAAACTTCTGTTCTGGAATAAACTGGACCAGTGTGACTTGGAGCCTGAAACTTGTGTTGTAATTTTGGCTGAATGCTCTAGGTGACCACTTTAGCAGTGTGTTTTACAAGTGGAAAGTAATGCACGTGGTGGTTTCATGCTCAGTGGTTGTGTTCCCTCCCAGTGCTACATCTGGAGCTGGATGTCTGCAGGATCACATGTTTGTGAGTAATGTTAGGAAAAATGCAAAGCTCAGTTGCAGCAGTGAATCTGCAGTGTGGTTGTGCTGGGCTTCCAGAATCAGCCAAGAGCAGAATTTGTCTCTGAGGACTTGAAAAATTTTGCCTTTGTAGTGTTAGATAGAGAGCCTTAATCTCTATACCTGCTGGAGGAAAAAGTTATGCCCATTAAAAACAGGAAATAATCTTATTAATCGGTAATTAGTTTGCTTATGCACCAGCTGCTCCACCTTACAGTGAGTAGTAGCAGAATTCATGTATGGGAGATATTTAAATACAGGAAATATATTTGCACAGAATTCATGTCATTCTGTTGTGCCCATAAACACTGCATACAATCATTAATTCCTAAATACCTGCCCAAATATGTTCTGCTTCATAGACATGTGAGTAGTTATTTTGTAGTCTTTGTATTGAAAAGGATTTATTTTTACGACTATGCATGGTTAACAATGTTGCTTAGTGCTCAACCAAAGTTTTTACTTGAGTTGGTTTTGTACATTTGTGTAAACAATTTTTTTTCTTCTCTGAAGCTTCTGGAGATACTATTCATCAGAACACAATATGTTGCAGAGTAGCTTGTTCAAACATGTGAATTGCAGGATAAATACTTCGTGAACTACATATAGAATATTAACAGTGCATGTATGTGAGATGTATCTGCAAGAAAAACATGCTTGTAATGAAGTTTTTTGTCTTTTCTGATTTCATAGCTCTTATCAAGCAGTTAAACCTTTGGACTTAAACAGTTTGGCTGTATGTAAAAACTTTTTATATTTAACAGTCTTGTCTGATGCTTTTGTGTTGATAATCTGGGTATCTTCCAGCTCTTGTATATTAACTGTCTTTAGAACTCTGGCCTTGAAAGAATCCATTTTGTACAGGTGGAGGATTCTGCAGTGCTGCCAGTGTTATTAACAACAATCCTAGTTGTAGGTACCCCCTGACAACATTAACAGCCCAACAGTACCCTATGGTTGGCTGTACCCAAGTGTGGACCTGCAACAGCCCCTGCTGATAGCAGTGAGCTTCTGGCATGGGAATGATCTGTCACACACCACTG
This sequence comes from Muscicapa striata striata, assembly GCA_030060385.1. NCBI lineage: Eukaryota > Metazoa > Chordata > Aves > Passeriformes > Muscicapidae > Muscicapa > Muscicapa striata. Next base: position 3,458,381 of record JAREIS010000050.1, on the reverse strand, counting down.
ATCCTGCTCTGCTTCACCAGGATCGTTCCACAACATCCTCAGTAGTTATTTTGGTCTAAAATGAGTAAAATATGTCACAGAAGCAAACATATTTCCTTTACTTTGGGCACTGATCAAACCCTGCACGTTCATGGTGTTTCATGCCCCTCCAGATCGGTGTGTGCCTCACTCTCAGCACCTTCAAATGTGTTTTCCCTTGCTCCAGCTAAAATGTCAGCAAAACATAAAATTTGTGATAGTACCAGAAACCTTCTACTCTTTCAGTTTGTGTGATATAGAGCTGGGAAGAAACGGGAGCCAAATTACAGTTCTTTTCCATCCATTGTAGTTGATAAATGAAGAAACTTCAAATGAAGTTCAGCCCTGACTTTAGATCCTGGCTTTGTGCCTGTTTAAACCAGAGCAGTATCTTCACCCCAGCTCCTCTTGTGTCATTTACCACTCAAAGAAAGAGAAGGTAAATTGTTTAAGCATTGACCAAAGGAACTGTTACTTTGCTATATGCCTTTTTATTCTGTTTTATTTTAGCCTCAGGAGCTATCAGAATGGTGGCTCACACAGTGCAGTGCTTGGCTTTGCATGCCCCTCAGTAATTTCTGAACCTTTTGATTGATTTCTGTCATGTCTGGTGGAGAATGTGAACAGAAGTTTGAGTGAGCTGAGTTTCTCTAACTTTAGTGAAAATACTGTGGGTGCTGTTGGGTGTCTCCTGCTCGTTAGCACCTGTGAAGCTCTGAGCTGCCTTTTGCTTTGTCCATTCCTGTTCCCAATGGCTACATCCCAGGGAACAGCCAGAGTATGGGCATGCTGGAGGAAGACATGTGGTCATGTGGTTCCATAGTTTGCCCTGTGTAGTTTGCAGGGAACAGCTGTAATGTGACCTCAAGAAAGGACAGTCCTGAACTGCTGTGAATACCAGAATATCAGACCCTCTGTTAGCTAAATTATTCTGCTTTCTGACGAGTATTAAAGCACACACTGCTACATGCCCACGTTCCTCTCATCTCGTGTCCAAGGTTTAAATGAGGTCTCCAAAGCCTGTGTGCTCGGCACTGAGTTTGTCATGTTTGTGGGTAATTATGGAAGACTTCAGTTGGGCAGAGGGAAGCACGTCACGTGTGAGCAATTCAGTGGGAAATGAATGAGATTCTTGATGAGTATTTTTGCACTCTCCTCGTGCTGCTCCTGTCAAGCCTTACCTAGAAAATGTTCTTGCTATTTGGAGAGTTGGATGAGTGGTTTGTTTTCTCCTTTTCATGAAATTTGATACCAGAAATTTGTAGCGAAAAACTGTGTTAGTTCAGGTGTTAGTGAAGAATGGGTGCAGATGATAAGCTGTGTGGTTGGGTGTGCAGTGAACAGGCTGTGGATCTTGGTGGGAGCATGTGCTCCTTCTCAGAAGCTTGTTCTAGTTGGATGACATTATCTGAACATCCAAGAAGCTGTTAGGGAAAAAGTCTGCCAGAATTTTCTTGTTCCTACAGGAAAAATAACAGTATTATCCCTTAAGACAGAGTTAAAGAAATGCCTCAAATGTCAGGACAGTGAATTGGCTTACAGTGCTAACTGTGTTTCTATTTAAAGGCAGCCCAAACTCTGACATAGAACTTAAATAGTCAGACAGAAAAAAGTGGTTGGTTTTTTCAGTACTTAAACATGTTTCAGCTGCTGTGAGTTACTGGAAATTACTGTACATGCTCAGTAGAAAAGGAAATTGTTCTACTGACAGCATGGAGTACTAAGAAGCTTTGAAAATGAGCATGATGGTTTCTTAACTGAGTATATTTACTAGTCATACAAGAGATGCTAATCATGAACTGCTGATGTCTTTTTTTTTTTTAACAAAATGGACATATTAAATAAGTATAGAAATTTTTAAACAAATTATTTTCTTATGAGACTATAACAGAATTTTATCTTTGTATAAAGAAATATTTATCAAACTTTTCAGATAAGCAGAAGTATCACTTCATAATAAGGCTAATTTATTTTACTTTATTTAAATTTTAGTAGGGTTTTTTTCCACAGTATCTTTTCTGAATAATTTATGAATAATTTTTGTTAGTCTGAATATGTAGCTACTTTAAAATGTGTAATCAGATTTTCTTTTTCAGTTGCATAGTTGAAATATTTCAGAATTGAATAATTCAGAAACTGCTAGGTAGCTTATGTTTGTGTGTTCTGTTAGGCTTTTTCTCACATTGAGGTGAGAAGATAAGACCAGGTGTTATGGGATTTTGTCTGTTTGTTTGTGATTTTGTTGGGTTTTTCCCCATCTGGGTTTAGTATGTACTCATTTAAACACTGGTCTTTTCTGTTAGTAGCTCACAGGACAAATCAGCTGAATTGCACTCAGGAGGTGACATTAGTCTATGCCCACACTCAAGAAAAAACCTATCCAAGATAATGTAAGATTCATAAGGGCAATTGTTCTCGTCTGTATGGGTAGAGAAGACAGAGGAGAAGAAAATTTAGCTTTTATATAAAAATTAAAATAAAGAGAAACTTGAACATTAAGGCTAGTACCAAGTGGCCCAGTTCTATGAGGTCCTCAGCATCCTCACTTGGGTTTGAAGGCTTTCAGTGCCAAAGCCTCGAGCTTTGCTGAAGCATATTCGTACTGGAAAAGAAGATCACAAGAGCAGGAAAGACCTCACTGTTAGATCTGTGTCATGCACATATATATTTGTCTGTGTCAGACAAAATACATATATATTTGAAAATATACCCAGATGCCTTCATTTGCTTTCATGGCTCTGAGTGTGCAAGCACCTGTCTCAGCTCAGCTGCTGTCTGTGAGAGAAGGACTTTGGTGTTTCCCTCAGCAGTGAGGCAGGTAAATTCATTACCTGTGTGCAGTGTGTAGGCAAGCCTAAATTGCTATGATGTAACACTGGGCAGACTCCTTTGCTTCTTCGATCAGAACCAGATTTTTGTGATTTTGGCAGCTAATAGATGCTGTACAAATATAAGCATTTTGTGTTCAGAAGGTTACAAAGGTACATGTGCAAGTGTAATTGGAAGCAGTTGTATGATGCTCCTGTGATTACATACGTACATTTTACAGGATATAATGGTTTTGTGGGCACAGTGGTATTCAGTCAAAGGTTGGACTTGATGATCTTGGAGGACTTTTCCAACCTTAGTGATTCTGTGATACATTTTGCTTGGGATTTTTTTGTTCCGTGTAGTGATCTCCCTCATTGTCACTGTCCCAGTTCGGTGCTCTGCTTTGGGAATTTGAATTTACACACATGCACTCATACACAGGAGAAGAGAGTTAAAGCCCATTTCACTTTCCCTTCTATTCTTCTGTTCTCTTCTTAGTGCTGTCCTGTCTGAGGCCTGCAGTGCTGCCTCTCCTCTCTGAAGGGTTCCCTTGGGTGCTGTGCTGTCCCTTCCTCCTCCTGCCGCAAGCAGTGGGGTGCATCCTGTTAGGGGTTACTGTTGTGTCACATCAAGTGATGTGCATGAGCAGGAGAAGGGGAAAGGGAAATGAAAAGCAAAGGGAGCAATTACTTTGCCAACAGCTTCTTTAGAAAGACCACGAGAAAACAACCCAACAAAACAAACCAGTCCAAAATGTCCTGCTGGTATTGACAGCTATTGCTGCCCAGCACGTGAGCCTTTCTTTCCTCTTGATGCAGTGGAATAAACAGCTCTGTGTGTTGCTGTGGCTGGTTCACAGCAGGTTACCTGCAGCACTGGGCTTCTTCATGTTCCACATTTTACGGATGCTCATGTGGACAGACTGAAATCTCCTGGCGAGCTGTGGTGGTTGGGAGTGTCTGGAAGTATGTTCGCATCAATTCTGTAACTGCCAGCTAACAGGGGTTTATTGGACATACACTAAATATACATATATATCTTGATTGAGTACAGCCTCTCCCAGTAGAACAACATAGGTTTTATCAAGTGATTCTGTTGATTCTGTCAGGCAGAGCTGGTTTGGACTGTGTGTTCCGGCTCAGTTCCATGATAAGGAAGGTGTGTGGAGTTTCAGTGCTGATACCCAGGGAGGGCACGTTGAGCTGAACCTGCAGTTTTCTTTATCAGAGACAAAAATTTTAGCAGTAAGAAAAGTTCTGGAGCATGTAAGGGCTGATGCTCGAAGCTGCCATGTATCTGTCATGTGGGGTTCTCAGTAATACTTGACCAGTTCAGTCTTTCTGCTGTGGAAAATCCTTCTAGATGGATAGTTGTGTTTAAGATCTTATGCAATAGCTAAGGCAATGGCCTACACTGTATTTTCTGTTCCTACCATTCTTGGAAACCTAAAACTGTGAGCATGTAGTGAGACTTAGAAAACTGAAGGGGATGGCAGAAAGCCTGAGGATGCAGAGCTCCTTGTAGCAGTGAGCAAAGCATAATGGAGCAAACCCAGTAAAGCACTTTGTTAAGCTTGGTTTAAAGGTTGAGCAGGCCTTAGCTGATAGCTAAATGCATTTTTACATGTTCTTCTGCTTTGGGGAACCAAAGCATTTAGGCCTCACAGTTAAGGTGCATGTACTTGAAGGTGCCAGGCTGCTCCAATATTCTGATAGTCTGGTTTTTTTTTTTTTTTTTTTTTTACAATATTAATGAAGGTGTGTCTTGTTCAAGCATCTGATTTTTATTTGTCCTCATGTCCTTATGAGTTACATGAAAGTGAAGTCAACCAATGTCTTTAGTGTCTGCTCTATATAAATCTACTTGAAATAGTCTCAGGTCACCTTTACATGCTTAATTTGGAAAACAGTTGAGCAGTGTGACTCTTGCCTTGAAGAATTAAGCAGTCTAGGCTGCTCACAGTAGTCTTGGGGCTCTTGCAGTATCTGCACAAATCAAGATCTCATCCCTTCTGCAAGTTAAGTAGGGGCCTGTTTGACTTGTAGAGCCAGTAAGGGAGGGATGTTCAGTGCATGGGTTGGAGCCAAGTTAGAAAAGTCTTCCCTCCTGAAAAGCAGCTGTAGGATAGATCCAGTACATCTAGATATTCGTTAGTGTTATTTGGCAGATCTATGAAATCATTCCAAATTGTTTCTGGTTCAGAGCCTGGCAATAGTCTTGAAATGCAGTTTACCTTACTGTTAAAGCTTTTGGGAGTTATCTAGAGGAATGGGTTAAAGTCTTCTGGGCTTATGGCAGCAGGAAACCACTCTGTGCAGAAAGATTGCAGAATTGGGCCACATCAGACATTTGAAGGTGTTGGACGATGCTTAGATGGCAGGTGACCAACACTGGTGTCAGGCAGTGTTGATTCATGGAGAGTCTCTATCACTGGGACTCGTGGCATGTTGATATTAATGAGCATCATGTATGGATGGGGCAGCGTGGGATTTCATTCCATAGATATGAATTTGTTGTACTTGGTTGTATAATCATCCTCTGTCTTTAGTTTGCAGTTGTTCCTGTGTAACTGAGATGGGGTTTTGGTGAAAGCTGATGGGGGCAATAAGACTGAGTCAGCACTGTGCTTAGACATGTGCTCCAAGTCTGTGAGTAGTTTTGACTGCTCCCAGTGAACCCGCTGCTGTGCTTAGCACTAGGCATGTGTTTTAAATCAGTTGTAAAATCTGCACGAATGAGGAGAGTGAGACTACAAGCACACAATGTTGAAAATCAGAGATTTAGGGGGTTGCATTCTTCAGGAAAAAACCTTTTGCCATTTAATGCATTTCGGTGACCTACTGAACTTAAATGTCACCTTCATTGGAAAAATATTCATCATCTATTAATTTTATGTAACTGTCTTGATAAATGACCTGGTAACATAGCAAGCTGAAGTTCATTGTAGTCCTCTACAACTCAGGCTTTGGCCTGAGAGCAGCATCTTGGGATTATCCCTGCATCAAACCTTGTCTGAACTGGATACATATAAATAATTGTCTGCCAGCTTTTCCTGTTAGAAACATACACAGTTTGTGAAATTGGTTTACCATGTCCTGAAAATTTCTTTGATATTTTTAAAGCCTGTTACTATGGGAACCAGACCCCATAACAGAAAAGCTTTTTGGTGCTAAGGAGGCCAAGAAATTCACTTAATAGTGGGAATAAAGCCACGGAAAAATAGCTTGTATTCTTTTTCCAAAAGCAAACAAACCCCTGAAGAAAGCCTGATATCCTGAAGCAGCTTGGACCTAGATTATCAGGTGGAAGGGGGACACTGCTCTCAGGCCTTCAGAGCCTGGGCAGGGAGCTCACACTGTGGACACTTGCACTGGTCCTGGCTCTTACAGGAGAGAATAATCAGGGAATTCACAAGCATTTTTCTCTGAAATAATTAATATGTCTTTTTTACTTTTTTTTTCAATATGGAAAGGTTGAAATGATGTGATGGATTGGTTTATGGGCAAGAAAACACAAGTTTTGCTTCTCAGAACTGGATGTCCCCTTTGTGCTTTGCTAATACAGAAACTGGCAGAACAGGCATTACTTTGACGTTGGGGCTTGCAGCCCTGTTTCCTCGTGTCTCATGACTGAGTGAATCAACACCTAATTAAACAGTCACATGAGGGACAGAATAAAATGCTGTTCAGGCACTGATCCCTATGAATCTTTGGAGAATAACTACTTACCTCTGTCTTCCTCCTTTTCAAAGGCACCCTGAACAGCTGCAGCTCTGCTATTTTTTTATTATTTTTATTTGTTTCTAATTTTTTTTTCCCTCCAGAGAAAAGAATAGCACATAGACCTCAGCTAAAGCAATGTGGCCTATGCAGATAAATGATATCTAGGGTAGTGGGAAAATTGAACTGAGAATGTGAACGTTGGGCAAGGAAGTTGGGAGTGATCTGTGGACTTTTTGGTATGTTTAATATTAGCTGTAATTTTACCACTTCTAGCTTGTTATGAAGGTCCATAACAATTGTTTTCCATCTCTGAGTGATGAATACTTGTGTAGAGATTTATTAGGCTCTCAATTATCACTCGGTCACAAGTGCAGCCACCTTAATCAATTACAGGACCGTGGCCTTCAGCCAAAGAATGTTCCAAGCCCCATGCTGCCTTGCCTGAGCCGGATGACTTTCACCACCAAGGCCATATTTTTTCCCCTTGTAAAACTCACAAAACAAATATTACAGGATGTTTTAATCAGCATAAGCAGATGTCTCCCTGCACCCCGACCCAGCAGAGGCTCCCAGGTCTCATGCAGGGCTGTGCTGCAGGTGCCAGTGGCTGCAGCCAGAGGTTTTGTGGCTGTCACGTGCTGGCACTGGAGGTGCCAGTGGGTTGGGTGCTGCATGGAGTGGCTTTCCCAGGCTAGAGGTATCCTGGCTGCCTGCAGACATGTCAGGGGGGTTTCAAGGTGGGAAAAACGGTCTGGGCAGATGCCCTGGCGGGGATGCATGATCTCATGACATCCTGGGCACTGCATCACCCACCCTGGTACAACTCACACATTAAAAATCATGGCATTAAAAAATTGCAGCTGTTTACATTATAATCTTTTAGCCTTTAAAAATGTATTTTTTTTTAAGATGTATCTGTCTGATTTAAAATAAAGCTTATTTAGATGTGTTTGCTTGGTGCAAGAATCAACTGACATGTCAGGAATAGCTAGAGCACACTGGCAGCTTGGTTAACTATTGCAGCTTTTTTCTTTTAATGTCTCCTGAAGTAAAATATTGAAAATCTCAGTTTTCAGTGCTGCAAAAAGAAAAAAACTGCCATGGTCCTTATGGCTTCTGGGAAGTACTTGAAAATAAAAGCCTTAAAGATACTCTAAGCTGAAGATAAATGCAGGGAATTCAATATTTGTCTATTAGAAAATGAAATGGTAGGAGTATTCAGCCAAAGTACCCTTATTCCATCAGGAATCTTTCAAGGGTTTATTATTAATATTAGGGTTGATAAAATAGTGGAGCCTTAGTGATTCCTCTAAGATGTCTTCATTTTAATGACAAGAGAGGTCTTGTAGTCAGCCTTGACTCTCGTTTGTCTGTTATCTTCATTGCCTCTTCTATTAATATTCACAGTTTCCAAAATAAAAAACATCAATTTACCATTAAGTTCCCTAAGCAAACTTTGCAGTTGATAAATCCGAGATGGTGAGCCTGATTTAGTTTTGTATGTGGATTTAAGGATTGTTGAAGTTACTGCGACATCTCCAGAACTACACAGCATAAAGGAGGGAACACATTTCCAACAAGTATGCTATTTCCAGCTATGTTCATCAAAAGCAATTTGTATTGGAACCTTTTTCTCCCCAGCTTTTCATTAAATGCACACAATACTGAGTTATTTACACTTTATTTTTAATAGCTGCAGCAGAAGAGTCTGCTCTGCACACCCGAGTGTGCACAATAAAATAGCTGTTTGGCAGGGGGAAAATGCCCTGTTGTCTTGCAGTACCAGTTGGTATTAAGGAGGTTTGTTTGGCATCTTATAGTAGATTGCGATTAGAAACACAATGCAAAATGAGTTCAAATGTTTCAGTAGCCTAACCATGCATCAGATTTTTACTTTGATAGTTATTTTTATTTTAAGAATTTTTATCATGATGTGAAAAATTACAACAGTAAATAGTCAATCTGCTGAGATCTCCATGTTCTTAAAAGAGAGATAATTGTTTCATGTCCTACCCTCCTAGAATGCTCATAAGCAGATTTGTAGTTGCTGATGCTCCTTTACCATGCTGGTAGAGACAGTTTATTCCAGTCATGAGACCTTGTGCTGGTAGTGAGAATCCTGTGTATGGAGAGTTTCTAAACTTTTTTTTTTTTTTTTTTTTTTTTTTTTTGATCTTGTATCAAAAGCACTTTTTTCAGCATTTAACAATCTGGTTTCCTTTAAAGAATAGAAGGCCCAGGTTTTGAAATTCCTGAGGGTTCTTTGCTGTGATCTTTCTCATCATTTGGGGTCTTGCAGACCTTTGGTTGGGCTTATGTTTATGTGTGCAGGTTTGTGTATGTGCTCCAGGTATATATGGAAGGTTCTTGCTTTAACATCTCCGCTCTTCCTCTCCAGCAGTGAGGAATTATTTTCTTTTTTGCAGGGATACAAGAATGCACAGAAAGCACAATTTTTTGAAATCTAGCTAAGTGGTAATCTAATAAGGCAAGTATTTTGTAGAGAAATGGTATTCAAGTATTTCTATTCAGATTTCAAATAAAATCCTAATTGTTTTTCTCTCTTTTCATCTAGTGTGGCTTCTAGCTCCTACCTTCATGCATTACTAAGCAGTAAACATGTCTTGGCTCACTCACTGGCTCTTTGTTGTATGCATTTACAACATATGTGATGGAAGCCTTCCATCAAATGAAAGACAGAAAAAACTTGTTAAGGCAGTGAAGACCAAAAATTAATTAATTTCATTACTCTTTAGCCTGTGGTTGGAGCAAACTCTCTTGTCTGGTTGGTTTAAAATCAGATGATTTATACCTGAAAGGTGCATATGAGCCTTTTCAGTAGTTTTAGGTGTTTTCAGAAATGCCTTTGGGTAGAGAGAAGCAAGTGATTATTTTTGGTGCTGTTTGGTTTTGAGGGTTGTTTTGGCGTCTGTGTGTTTAAGAACATGCCCCAGCCTCATGGGCGTGGGGGTCTGCAGAGCGTCCATTGAGCTCTAGGTTGCTGGATGTGGTTGAACTCCATCACCCACATCTTTCCCATCTGCAGCTGGGTGGATGTGCATGGATACTGAAATATCTCCCTGGCAGGTGGGCTATGGCAGGAGATTTTGATAACTTTATTTTTTTAAACATGAGTGTTTTTCTGAAGCAGGGTAATAGTACCAGCTTTGTTTGTCAAGCTCAAATTTTAGACACAGAAAAAAGGAAAGCCTTCAACCTTTTAAAGAGAGGCCTGAATATACACCTAGAGAATATCTTGCATATCTTATGTTAAAGATGCTCCAATATTTTCTTGGATATGGGAGTGGTGTATAAACAAACACTGAATATCTGAATCCCTTCCTCAAGCAATAAATATTCACTGATTTGGCTAAAGCACTGTTTACTCTCTGTACAATTTGAGTCTGTCTATTTGCAGAGAGATTCCTTCCAATATTTTTCCTGGTCAGTTGATGGATGGAGGCTGGGTCAGCTTTCAAAGCACTTCTTCTAATATGCATCAGGTTACCCTGAGGTAAAATGGAAACCTTAGATGTTACTCCTGTAAATAAATGTTTACATAATACATGGCACTTCTCAGCATTGCTTAGAAAAAAGGTCACTTTTGACATCAGTAACCTTTAGAGAGTGGTGTCTTTGTCACACAGGTAAAGGAAATTACTGTGCACTGCACATTCCTTCACTAGATCAGGAAGGTAGGTAGGAGTGGTCAGATGTTACTGCTTTTATCTCCTAAAGCTTGGCATTTTAAGCTTTAAAGGCAAGATTTGGGCTTAAGGCAAGGGTCCTGTAACCAGCACATGCCCAGTTTTGCTCATGTGAGTAATTTCATTTAATTCCCTGACTTTAGTCATGTTGAAAAGCCGAGTCTGTAAGGTACGTGGTTGTGGCATCAGGGCCTCAGTTCTTCATTTCTAGATGAGCAACTTCCTGTAAAGCATGGTAACAAAAGATAATGGTTTTATCTCTAGTTTTGATGCTTTTGTGTCAAAACACTTGTCCAGCACCAAACATAAAAATATTACCATCTAATGAAATAGCAACAAAACCACTGTGGTGGTAAGAGATTGAGGATTTCTCTCTGAACTTTAACCCATTGAGATGTGTGGCAGAACAGGGAGTTTTGTGTTCTGCTTTGGAATCCATTCCAGAGGACAAGCAACATCTAACTTCTTGGGATTGTATGGTGTTGGAACGAAAGCCCATGAACCAGTTCACCCATTCTGTGATACAGGGGAACCATCGATAGCGTTGGGTTGAGGGATGCAGTGGAACAGGAGATCTTGATGATAAATCTGGTTTTCCTGCTTATGTATTTAAAATATTGGCAAAACTTGTAGGTTCTCAGACACTGGAAAAAAATAAAGTAGGAACTATGATGCTGTAGCCTTCTGCTTTCATGTATTATCCGAATGAGTTTTTTCCAAAGATCATACAGATTTAATAGCATGAGTGATTAGCCTCACCCATGCCTGTGACAAGACTAGATGGCTTTTAAAGTGCATTGCGTTTTTGAATGCCCAGTTCCTTCTTCACTTCCCTGTCCGTCTGTCTCATTCCTCTCCCACAGTTTAGAGATAAAAGTTTGTTGAGAGTAGTTTTTTGTTATTTAATGTTTGTTAAAACGCACTTTGCTGTTGTGATGTCTGGGTACCCTTCCTAGCATGACCCGGGTTATCGCCAGAGCACAATCAGGAAACCTTGTTTACAGCCACCCGGGTTGGTCGGGTATTCTTTGAGCGCATTATTTTGCGTATTTAGGTTTTTTCCCCCGTCTGTGGCCATCCAATTGTCTTGGATATCCCCGCTTCTTCCCGTGTAATATTAATGAGCGCTGGCTGAGCACAGTGCGCTCTTTGTTCGGGCAGGGAGGGGGAGCGGCGGGGCCGGGGGCCGGCTCCTCGCTGCCCTTCCCCGCCGAGCCCCTGCCCGGAGCAGCGCCCCGAGGCCGCGCGGTGTCGCCGGGGCTGGCGGCCGCAGGTGGCCCGCGGTGACCGCGGTGTCACATGATGGCTGCCGGGGAGCTCGGCTGGCGGCGGGGGCTCGGCCGCCCGCGCCCGGGCTGTGCCGGAGCATCCCGCCGCTCCCGGGACTGCGGCGCCGGGGCTGCCGCCGTGCTGCGCCCCCGCTCCGCGCCCAGAGCTCTCGGCGGCCGCGGCTGCCCGGGCATGAGACGGAGCCGGGAGCGCGGCGGCGGCGGGAGGCGATGGATGGCACAGGGCAGCGCTCGGCTGCCCCGTGAATTGCACTGATCTCCGCTGCAGCAAGCCCTGCAAGAGACGAAGGACTTTCCTCGAGCAGAAATTCCAGGCTGTGCAGAACTGTGGGGCAGGATTTGGGTTATGAAACTTCGGGACATTACAAACGCAGCCTGGTGCAAACCCCGACACTGCTGTCCTTTAGGTGGTTTCTGTGCTTCTGTTGCTAGGATTAAGGCTTTTGCATTGCAGCATGGAGAGTCTTTTGTTTGAGTTAAATTCAGACCTCTTGATATGTCACCTGACAGTCTTGTGGGTTTGGATGAATATGGCTCATAGCTATTATTAACCTGAGTTGGCAGCCAGGCACAACAGGAGTTTATAGGGATTTTGGAAAGTGGAACTTCTCGGGGGACAAAGATGCTTCCCAGGTATGGTCACTGCACAGTTCTTGAGATCATTTGGGTTATTTGAAAGCTTATTATTTTTCCTGTGATAAAAATACTTCTCCTCCAGCGATGTGAATCTTCTAGAGGTTTATTTTTTTTTATTATTCTTACTATAATTTTATGCTAAAGGGCACAATATTTTTTTGCCTGAATTGATTCTATCTTGTAACTTTGCAAAGGGAAGTGCAGTCTGCTTGTATATAATGTAATTTGTTCAGTGCTAGTGAATTTAACTGAAAAGAGCTGTGTCTCATTTAAGTGTGGTTTTAATTAAAATGTATTTCAAGCGCGCTTGAGACTTGTATGTGTATGTGCAAGTATTTGCATGCATACATGTACCTAAATCAGCTACAACCTGAACAGGTACTTTTTAAAATGACATAAGTGGAGCCGTCCCAAAAATATTTTATGAAATCTTCAATATTGATTGGAAATTCTGCATGGTGTGTGAATTGCAAAGTTATTTAACATACTACACAGCTTTAACAAAACCTTCCCACCAATTTATTTTCAGTATAACACTCCAGATTATGATTACTGTGTTGGCTAGGTTCACCTAACCTGTTAATGTTGCCTTTTTGCTTGTGGAAAAACATCTGGCTCATGTATTAGACTTTAGAGTATAAATTAGGTATCTTAATAAGAGTCAAGTGACTCTCCTTAGAAGGGAGAAAAAAATGAAAACAAACTAAAGTCAGCTTCATATGCAGATAAAGAACTGGGCAGAGCTAAGGAGCTTTGCAGCCAGTTGAAGCTGAGGTCCAACTTTGTTTTACCTGTGAAATACCTGGCTGACACACTTTGTTCTTGGTGTACAATATGTACTTAGTATAAGCAGCACATGTTTCCTGGAGCTCAAGGAGTGCATCTATTCCAGGTGAGGATTGCTAAGCTAGTAAATAATGAGACCAGCTTAGAGATGGAGCAGGGAGCTGACCTCTACAGTGCTGCAGTGCCTGTGGACGTGTTGCCCTCTTTCAAGACATGAAAAGCAGGGGGCTTGGAATTTTTATTTTTGTTTTTTGTATTTTGAAGAAACATTATTTCCGTGGGATAAACCTGAAACATGTCCCCACTACAGGCAGTCAAGGGTGGTTGTCGCTCAGATGATCCACCATCTGTCTATTCTTTCATGCTACTCAGAACCCGGGTCCTGTGACTTCTGTGAAAGCCCGGCTGAGGTCACCGTGGCAGAGGGCAGAGTCACTCGGGGCGCTGGGTGAGCTCCTTCGCAATCTGCCCTCGCAGGCTGCTCCCTGCCCTGGCCAAGGCACAGACGCTGCTTTCTGTGCAGAATCAGCAGCTGCTCACCACTACAGTCACATAGCCCTGGCATGACCTCAACTCTCATAAAGACAAGTATCTTGCAAAATTTTTTCTAAGCGTAGGCCCCCGTGGTTTCTCTCCTTTAGGCAACTTTCTTCCTCCTTGTAGCCTTATGGTTGTGTTATGTCTCCGGCACTTAAACAGAATCTCTCTTAAAATGCCAGCTTTGCAAATCAGACTAGATCATCCTTGTCTTGTGAATCTTGAGAAAGTTCTTTTGTGTTTCGGGTGCTATTGTTAAAGAAATAAATAACCTGCCCATGCCACTAAGAGATTATGGCCTTCCCAGGCTGCAAGCATCATTAACACACATCAGAGTTCTGTTTTCATTGCTTCCAAATTAGTTGTGATCTTTCAGAATGATCTGTGCAGCTGTTTTTTGCAATAATGGTCAAATAATAAGTGAATTACTAAAATGCAGTAAGAAGGTAATAAAGTATGTACAAGACCCTCCCCTCCCCTCTTTAATCCAAGATACTTAACTTCTGTTGTTTTTTCTCAAAGACAAAAGAAAAAAGAATCTATTAACAAATCATAAAAATCTGCAGAGGTGTTTGGGCAGGAGGAAGGAACTCCTGGTTGGAAAAGGCATCTCAGGGCTGAGAAGAGTATGATAGGATGGTTGAACTAGGCAAGAGCCATTTTCCTTCTGGACTTGATTACCATTCCCTGTAGCAAAGCAACTGCAGGATTCTATATACTGGGCTGTATAGGTACAGGTGGATGTGCTTTGATGTGGATGTACATCTCCGTGGAGTGTGGAGATAACCTGAAATCCCAGTGCACTCAGTGGAGCAGTCTCATTTACAATGTGAGCTCTTCATGACAGATGCAGCCTCTGTCAAAGTCTTGTGTAGAAGTTGGCTGGCATAACTGCCACAAGGGTAATACCTGGAGAATCATCTGCAGGTGCTGGAAATAAGCTCTGGAATCCCTGTGCCTCTGTTCTGATGCTTATCTAGCAGGAGTGAAGCAAGATGTTTCCTTCCGCCAGAGCCTACGAGGGGAGCATGGGGCAAGGTGGGCCCATCTGCTCTGCCGGGCTGTTCCTGTCACCCTTTAAAAAGGTGCTAACATGAAAACCATGCAGAACAGATAAGCTGGCATAAACTATAAATATCATTTGCGTAAATGCATTTAAAAATAGTTCCAAGTGATTCATCAGCAGGCAATTTTTATAACTATGGGTAACATGATGTAGGAAAACAATAGTTTGACAGATAGTTTCGACTTACTTTTTATATGTTTAGTCCTATTCTGGTTTTGAGCAGCCTTACTTTTTAGAAAACTCTTTTCCAGTTCCTACCTGCTTAATATATTGTTCATTTTGCTTCAGTTGCTTTACTTTAAGATTTCTAAAGTATCTGGTTTTATTAAAAAGTAACCAGATATTATCTAAACTGTGTTAATATAAACAGTTTTGAAAGTAAGGTAAAGCCAGGAGGGAAGATAATACTAAGCTAAACCTTTAATGTAGTGAAGAATTGTTCATGTTCTAGGTGAGAATGAGGAGGAAGGAGTATACTGGGATTCAATTACAGGGGAAAATCTTGTATTTTAATTGTTGGAGTCGTGATGAAGGATTTCTGTGTTGTGTCATCTATTAAAACTTGCACAGAATGAAATAATACCAATTTACAGTCATTCAGTTCTTGCTGAGAAGTGTTGATGGTGGTAATAAACTCCAGGAACACAAGAAAATTCATCTTCAGAGAGCAGTTGGAATTCTGGATTTCTATGAATCTCTTTAGTAGAGGTGTCAGGAAGCATGGAATGGATTTTTTAAGTGTGAGCTACAGGTAATATTCCTAGTGATTAAAGGTAAAAAAGGCAGAAAAACAAAAAGGACGAAAAAAGGGAAGAGCTTAACAACATTAGGGCTTAAGCGTAAATATGCATTAAAACACCATTTTTCAGATCTTGATCTCATTGCTAGTTTCTAGTAATTCCATCATTAATCATATGGATTTTTTCCCTTTTTTTCCCAAATAATTCATTTTCTTTTGCACTCTGTACTTGTATGAGTGTCTGCGCAGGGGCATTGGATCAGATGCCCTCCAGAAGACCCTTTCAACCTAAACCAGTCTGTCATGGTGTGAGAGTTGGGTTTTATTTCTGAAACATGCCATACAGCATTTACACATCAAGGGATTTCTACTGCATATAGGTATTTTTGAACATCTCGTTCTAGAGGAATACCTACTTGTGTAGTGGAGATTTCCACTGGAGCAGTGTCCTGCTCAGAAGGAATTTGTTTATCACCAGTTTTTCTCTTGCTCCATGCCCGAACTCACAGCACTGTGTGGCAAAGTCACAAAGATTTTTACTGGTGAAAGGTATTTGCAGTTTTCTTGGTGGTGGTTTTTATGGAGGTTTTTTTGTCCTGGGTTAATTTTGGGGGTTTTCTTTAGATCTAATCAGTTTCAAGGAAGGATCAAAGAGTGGCAGATAGGTCATGCAGGAAAAGGTCCTCATTAGGAAGCTGTCATTTCCAGAGCAGTGCGGGAAGTGGAGACTCACCTTTCATTAACATTGCTAGAACATTTGATTCTATGTCTCCTGGTTTTCCTGTAGGAATCTCAAGAAAACATCAGTTAAATGTCAAAGTTAGTTTCTGTTTATAAACAGAACTAATTATATTCAGAAGATCTAGGTCAGTTTTCATCTGCCTGAAGAGGAGCGCTGGAGTGCTGCCCTGTTTTACTTGTTTTGAGAATGCCTCTTGCATGCAGGAATTTTATGTTTCTGAGGATAATCTTTTCAGATATCAAGCTTAACGGTATTTTAAATCTGCTAACAACAAAAGCAAAGCTCTGTGTCCTGCTTCCCCCTTGCTGGTGGGGGTAGGTTAGTTGGAGGTGCCAGGCTGCCTTCTGTTTACTGTCTGTGTGAATGAACTTTCCCCCAGCTCTCTGAAAGGCTCTTCTGGTTTGGGAAGTGGCCCGCTATTGCCAGGGAATGTTTTTGCAAAGCTGAAATGTGCTTAAGGATGCTATTATGTAACAGAGATAGCGCTTCTTTGGAATTATCACGAATTATGATGGATAATAGCTACTAAATGCTTGTCTGGAGAAAGTTAAAATGTCATGTGAAGAAGCTGAGAAGTAAACAAGCTCTTGTTACCTTCATCAAATATGTTTCTGAATACAGCAAGAGTTTTATATTTAGCTTTCTCTCCTCTTAGTGTGTAATCTGCTCTTGAAGCTTTTTATAAGTAGACTTTCCTAAGATCTGTAACAGCTATTGCTTTCTTTGCCAGTAATTTCAAAGTCAAATATCGAAAGTACTAGGTAATGAAAGACATGCTTTTGAGTGTGAAAGAAATTCAAACAGTTGCAAGGGTGGAGCAAGCAATACCACCCTTTTGGCAAGCAATTCATTGCTATTGTCACACAGTTTCTTTATAGGAACTACAGTAGCCTCTCTGGAAAAAATGTTCATTTCTGGACTTCCACTGATTTCACTTTAATAAATGGAGGCTCTTCCTCCAGGAAGGTAGTTTATCCAGTGGTCCTCCTCACTTCTAGCCAAAATCATGCTCTTACCAGGTACCATCTCCAGCCCTAGTGCCTCTTGGTTGGTAACACCCCAGGTGTGTGTCAAACTAGGGTAGGGATTTTGTTTTCTTACATTTTCTGAAATGCAAGATGAGGTTAATTAGGAGTGCCTCCAGTAAGTGTAAGCTTGGCTGTGATTTTGTCACTGTGCTTGAATTTTGGTACAGAATTTGCTCAGTTTGGTGTCTGCACCTTGTGTGGGCATTTCATGCTGCAGATAACACTTGGCTTTAGGTGCCCAAATGAGAGGGTGTGTGGCTCTTTGCCCCCAAATCTAGACAGGAACTTATTTCAGCTCAAGTTGCTCAAGGTTTTCTTTCTTGTAATAAGTTGATTTGCACATTTGTTGCACACCATCTTCTCTGCAGCTTCCGTTTTTCTCTCTTGTTGCTAAATGGTGGGGACGGGCAGATTAGGAAATAGATTCCATCTCAGGATAGTGTGTAACTGTATGTCTTGGTGCTTAGTTTCACCTCCTTGGGACTACACTAGCTGTAAAATTTGTGTACCTATACTGAGCCGCCTTAAAAACTTCTGATAGGTGATGATGACTTTGGTGATCAAGTGGATTTTCTGCTGTTAGAGGACTTGCTGGTCACATAAAGCATGGGTGCAGAGCAGGAAACCCTTTGGGTTAGAGGAGAGGAAACAGCTGTTGTCTTGGAGTCTAACATGCCAGGTTTAATCCATGTTACGTGTGTCCTTGCTGAAATACATGTACAGCCCCTTGCAAATTGGGAGTCTCTTCATGTCCTTCATTAATGGCTTGTTCCAGTGCCTTGTTTCTGGCTTCTTGAGGTCCATGTTAACACTGCTTGCCTAAAAGCCAAGAATAAGGAAGACAGAATTTCACTTGATCTAGGAAATGGCTTGTAAACTAGCTGAAAGATGATTCCTGGTGGTTTCATGGTAGAAGATACAGCAGGTATCTTGTTTCCTGTCTTCCAAGAATTGAGATGGTGTCAGTGAAAATGGATTCCCAAGCCAATGGATGACAATGCTTGCTGGGCTTTAAAGTGATGGCTGGCTTTTTAAAATAGAAATTTAAGATGGTGACTACAAAGCGCCCTTAAAGGGAAGATTATGGAGTCGTTTGCAAGCCTGATCCCTGCAAGTTCTCCCTTTGAGACCTGCTCTGGAGTAGTGGCACTAGGGAAGGTTCTGAGGCTTCAGGAAAGCTCCTTCTCTTGGAAGCCAGTTTGTGAATAGGTGTGTTAGGACTGCTTGGTGTGGTTTGCTGACCATGCCCTTGAGTCACAGTGGCTTATGTGGAGGGAGCCAGGTGGTTCTTCCAAACCACCCTGTGATTATTCATCTTGGAGGTTTTTTGTGTCTTTAAACACAAAAGCTAAGTTCTATGACATTGATTTTAGATAGCTGGAACTTGAAGAAAACATATCACAAGACAGAGCACAAGATCTATTGATGCTGCACACATCATTTTGTGCAGTTGTAGAGGATTGGTGCAGTTTACGGCAGTGTAATTTAGCACATGTAGGGGAAAGAAAAGAATACAAGGGGCGTAGTTTTGGCTACAGGATCAAAGGGTTTGATGAAATAGCACTGAATTTGCTTGTCTCTATGTTTTAATCAAGCTGTATGTACAGATAATGTAGAAAAAGCAGTGTAATAAAGACTTGTGTTAATTGATCCTTCTGCTCTTTTCTTTTTTAATTAAAGCTGGCCTTTGCCAGAGTTTGACCCAAGCCAGATCCGACTGATCGTGTATCAGGACTGTGAAAGAAGAGGACGGAATGTCTTATTTGATTCCAGTGCTAAAAGAAAAATAGAGGATGTTTCAGTGTCGGTGAGTATTCTGTAATTTACATGTTTATAATTGTATTTTTTCAAATGGCCAAATTGATAAATTGCATATGTTCTGTTTTATTCACATTGACATTTAAACATTGGTTATATATAGGGCTATATTTAAATACCTGTTAAGTTGCAAATTATTCAGGCTTCGGTGGTTTTACCGGCTTTAAATACTATGGTGATCTCTTTATTCTGGGATTTATCTACTTTCTGCTCTTTCAGTGAGAAGGATTCCTTCCTGGGGCTGCAGCAGGCAATGCTGGGGATTGAAACAGGGCATGAACTGGGATTTATTGGTCTGGTTTTTTGCCACAGTGGGGTCTGGATTCTTAATCAGAAGTCCCCCCAGCCCCATGTCCTTTTGTGCCCTGTTTGCTTAACTTCTGCCAATTATTGTTTGCTGACAGGTTTTTCACACCAAGTTACTTGAAAACTCTGTTTTTCCTTTTGCATGATTTACATGGTAGTCTGTTAATTGAAACTGTAATGGATGCAGTCAGATGAGGATACTTCCTTCTAAGGGCTCTGGCCAGAATATTAGTTTATGGCCACAGTTCTACTGTTAAGTGGTGGTGTGAGGCTGGGCAACTTATTTTGCTTTGAATTGCCTTTTCACCATCTCTAAAAACATTCACGAACCATTTTAAGCTCTGCAAGCAGAAAGCATGGTGTGAATTGAAATTATTGATTCCAGCTGCTTTTACCTATAGGACTTATGGAGATCCTTCTGTAAGCAGGAGTACACAAAATAACACATTACCCCCAAGCCCTGGCTTTCCTGTTGAGTATTGGAATTCAGCAAGATTTTTCATTCAGCTTTCCAAACTCTTCCAGCCTGTTGCAAGCCTGATGCTCTTAACTGTGGTCTCAAGTGCTGTGTCCAATATCCAAACCTCTGGCATCTGTCTTACCAGGCACAAACTTACAGGCTTCTCCACTGCTTACTCCAGTGCTTTTATAGCACAAATCAAGATTCCAATTTCCTATTTCCAAATTTTCATAGAGAATTTGTGAAATAAAGCAAGTCTCGCAAATGTTAAAAAAATGCATCTTTCTCTTTTAATTTAAACTTGTTAGAATGGTTCTATTAGTTCCTGTTGTTCCTGATGTTCTTGCCAGGGGAACAGGTTTTTAAAGACAGGAGATCTTTAGAGGTGATTTATTGGTATGAATTGCTGACTGTGCCTATCACTACTGCTTCATTAATAAAAATAACTTGGAGTATAAATCCTCTTGTTGGATTTAAATTAATTTCTTGAAAGTCTAAAACTTCTTTAAGATAGATGTGTACATGCAGGCTGAACTTGCAAGCTTCACTGCTTTGGGTTACTTCAGAAAGCTCATTGACTGTGACATCTCAAAAGCAACAGGATAAATGGCTGATAATGGAGCTGATATGGTTCTATATTAATCTTTTTCTTTGCTAAGGGAGAAGGAAAGAGCTGTAGTCACCCATCTCCACATGAGACTAGTGGAGGAAAACTATTTCCGGGGCATTTGAAATACCCTGAATTCATTTCTAGAAACTTGATACATTTATTTTCATAGTATTAGGATTCTTTGAAAGAGGGTATATTGAAACATTTGCTTGCCATGTACCTGCTTTCTGCAGCATTCAGATAATGTCATGGCAGGCAAAATTTTTCTCATAAAACAAAAGTTTGCAGGTAAAAACATGCAGGAGAGTCTTCAGCTTGGCTTGATGTGAGCTCAGTATGGGCTTGTGCAGCTAGCAGGATGTACTGGCCATTTTCAAGGAATTGCATTGTTCATTTCTCTCGCTCTTTACCATGATTTTCATTAGCAAAGACACACCCTGCCAGATCTTGGCTCTGAGCACATTCCAAGGCACTCTTGCCCTTTTGCAGCCAGCCATGTGTGGGCTGGGCACTCTCCCTTTTGAAAGGGTATCTGTTCAGCACCCCACAAAAAGCAAGACTTTCTGCATCTCTTCCCTCTCATCCTCCATTTCCTAATGTGACTTATACCTCTGGATCTACAAATAACACTGAGGGACATCTGCAAGAGTGCCTGACAGTTCTGGTTCAAGTCAAATCAGCCTAACACAGAGGGTTTCACTTTGCTTTGTGGTGCTGTGCTCTTCAGTTCCCATTTTCTATTGTTTATGAGACACAAAGGCAATTACAATTTAAGAGTTGTATGCCTGCAGTAAGGTGAGATGTATTTTGGTCTGTTTTATCTATATAATCTCTACATAGGTCCAAAGTTGTGTGTGATGGATTGAGGTTGAACATGACTTAGGCATTTGAATTTTGTAGGGGAAAGGTGTGGTTATAAAATTTAAGAAGCATCAGAGAAAATTTTTGCAGACACAGATGTTTCAAGAAATAAAACAGTAAGCTTTGTCTTTTTGATCAGTGAAAACTGCTGAGTTTGTGCTCACACCAAACTGAGTTTTCAGTAATAAAGCATTACTTGGTTCATCTTACCTGTGAGGGAAATGTGGCTATAACACAAACAAGGACCTTGTGTTTTCATTGGATATTAAATCAGCCTCTTCATGTCTTCAGTAAAGGTAAATATTAAGTAAACAAGAATTTGGGGAGGGTTTTGCACAGCCGGACACTGAAGGCAGTCAAGAGTTTGCAGCGTGGCCATTACAATATTTTAATTGCCCAGAAGTCATGATTCCCCCAGTCTTGCTAGAGTTAAGTTTGGCAAGGGAAGCTGAGCAGCAGACTAGTGATGGAGGGCTGGCAGCTATTCCCAACACCGGGAATGTTGGACTGGTGCTGTGCCAGGTGGAGATCTGCCTCAGGCAGCTGTGGGCTCTTTGCATGAGAAGCAGAGATCCCCTTTGTGAGTCCTAAACCTTTTTTGGTGCTAAGCAGGAGAGGTCCTTCCCCAGCTTTCCAGGGGAGGGGCTATTGATCAGCTGGGTTCTGGAAGCAGAGAGGAAAGGCTGCTGTCTCCCTAGCATCAGAAAATTGTGTGTGTGAGTTCTGCCAGGGGATCCCAGAAAGAAAGGCTGCTCCTTCCAGCCCTGTGCCACTAGGTCATGAGCAAATGCATCAGAACAGGCATTTGCACATTGAATGTACCAGGGCAGTGTGTGGTATGAGGAATAGTCATTACTGATGCCTTTACTGAGCAGCCTCTGTCCCCACCCAAGCATCCACATCCCTTGAATTTTTTAGTGTCTAAGAACTTCTATGGGCAAGCTTGTGAGAGAGTTATGTTTTTCATTCCTGATGGGCAATAAGTATCTAATTTCTAAAGAGACTGTTACTCGATGTTCAGGTGATAGTGTGACAACTCATGACTGGTTTCTTGCTGTTAGACTCTTTCCTTTTGCTCTGACACCTCCTCTCCTGCTCTCGGCTCCCGGGTGCCCCAGTCCCGCTCTCCTCCCTGTGCCCTGGGCTATACTGAGTTCCCAAGCCAGGAGCTGTGTGTGAGCACAGGTGTGTTTTTCAAAAAGCTGTGGTACCAGGCCTCCTTTGAATTTCAAATAAGCACAACAAGGAGCTCCTTTTCTTCCTTAAGGTGCAGCAGCCAGGTGGCCCAGCCAGTGCTGGGCAGTCAGCCTCAGCTCTGCCTTTCCCTGTGCTTGGCTTCCCAACCTTGACACTGCATCCACACTCAGCTCACGCTAAGGCTGGCTTGTGTTTACTGTGTACTGAAGGAATTATGTCCCCATAACTGCCAGTGTGCAAAGGCTAGCTCAAGTATGAGGAGTTCACCTCCAAGGGCTGGTGATTGATCGGGATAAGGATGCCACAGGAATGATACCACGAGGCAGTGAAGTAAAGCAGAAGCTGAAAAGGGGAACCTTGGATCATGGCTTCCCTTGGAGCAGGCAAAGTGAGTTCAGAGACAGGGATTAACTGTCTCGTTTTAATGCTCATTTTCCTTTTTGTGTTGTCCAGTGGGGATTTATGACAAAACAGTGGTTAACATTTGGGATCTGGCTGGAGAGAGGTGCTGATGGGACATGTAAGAGCTAAAAGATTTCCTAAGTTTAAAGATCAGCCTAGAGGAAGGTATGAAGTCCAGGGAGGAAGGCGGGGTCTCAAGGTACCATGAGGAAGAGAAGACAGGAAAAACAGAAAGGACCCAAACTGCACTGTGCCAAGCAGAGATACAGAGTCTGGGCATGTGGTAGGAAAGGAGGAAAGACAAGGAATCAGAGAAGAGCAGTAACTTGTTGCCAGGACCCAGAGGCAGAAGAAGGTTTTGTTTTGGTTTTCTGAAGAAATGAAAGAGAGACCTGGGATACAGAATTTGAGATGTAGAAGTGCAATAGTGAACTTCAGTTTGGACAATGGAAGTTCACTTCTTCCACTAGCTGTCTTTATCTTTGAATAATTTCACTAAAAGGTCATATGATACTTGATCTCCTTCAGCAGCAATTTCTTTTACTCTGAATGTCATATTTATCCCAAAGCAGAGAAATGGCATGTTGTTTGTAACAAGCCAGGATTAGCCACGTGTTCTAATATACTTCAGCACTGGATAAATGTTGAACAGCAAATTGCTTTGAGGGATTAGTAATTGGATAGTCTTTTGCTTTTAGGTGAGTTGTATGAAATGGAGACTCTGGACACTGTCTGGCTCTCAGGACAGGTTTCCAGTGAGCAAAGCAGAACAGATGGATAAAACTGTAAGCACAGAGATCAAGTCCCACCTTCTTAGTTCTGCTCATTTTCTCTAAACAGACATGGAAAAATACTAGTGGAGTAGAGGAGCACAGGGTTGTCTTGACTTCTTTGACTGACCTCTGAGTAATAGAGGAACATGACAACTCTAGAAATAAAGGGAGATTGCAGCACTTGGCAGCTGCATTTTAAGAAAAGTACCTAAGATTTTTACATGAGCACTTGAATGGGAGGAATGAATTCCTATTCAGGTTACTCCTATGTCTTATGTGGATACATACATTTCATTGCACATATAGACCAACTCATATTAATACAGCAAAAGAGTTAATTTATCTGTTTTGAATTTTCTTTTTTCTGGAAAGCCAGTTTTGAAAATGAGGAACAGAGCTCTTGAAGAGTAGCAACTTTGTTTGGAAATTTCTCCATCACTGCCACCACACTGGTATTTGAGCACCTGCTGTTGCAGAGGGGTAAAAAAGAGAAAAGCATACGATGACATTTCTCTTCCCTTCTGTCACTCACTCACAGCCCTAACACACCTACACAGAGTCTGATTTAGTTCAACACACCAGGCTTCTTTCAACTTTCTTGTTATCCCCAAAGCAAAACCTGCCCAGCAGAAATTCCTCTTCCTATTCACAGCACTGGACATGATTTTTCCCACTTGCTGAGGATAATAGAGGCTTTGTGTCAAAGAGTTAAAAGTCTTTGCTGACAGATGTGAAGAAAAAGAGACTCCTGAAGAGGAGCTGAGAAGAAAACTACTTTGTATCTTTTACCCTATAAAGACATTTTACTCTTAAGATTTCTTCAGAGCTACCTGATAGGTCTCCAAGACTTTCAGCAAATGATGATCCCTAATGTCAGAACTGGGACTGCCAGAAGTCTTTGGAGCTGGGTGGTATCTGCAGTGAGCTGGCAAGGAGAGAGCAAAGTGTGACCCCAGCAGGGAGAGCAGTGTGGCAGCCAGGAGCAGAGCTGCCCACGGCATCCTTCCAGCAGATGTTCTGCTCTCCAGCTAAACCAGGCATTTCAGAGCACTCCAGCACCACCCTGCCCAGGGATCGGATTTGATGCAACTGTGTCTAAGTGGGAAGAAAATTCACAGCTTTGAAATGTTTCCTTGTACAGTTCTTAAATAATTAAGTTACTTTTTTTATTTTTGGAAACCTGACTTGAATATCTTCGGACTATTATGTGGGAATGCAAGTAATCCCATTCCTTTGATGCATAATATCTTGAGATTTGTAGCATCTAAAATTTCATTGACATTTGGAGTCAGAAATTGCAGAGGAGAGGTCACTGCAAGTACTTGATCTCATTGTCCAACAAGTTCATCTTAAACACATGCTAAGTTTGTGAAAGTGCAAATACCAAAATTCATCAGTGATCTGCATTTTAGGAGGGATTTACTATTCACAGGGTTCTGAAAAGTGGGAGCTGAAAGATTCTGACCTCATTTAAAGACTACTTGCATGAGTTTTGGTTCATTAAACTACGCTGTAAAGACCAAACAGCCATTTTCCTGGTCTGCTATTTAAATTAGGCAACTATTACTTCAAGTTACCCGACAGCCCAGTGGATCTGGGAAAAGCTGCTGTGCAGAAAAATGCAGTGATAATGAGAAGAAATTATGTAAAAGTAATTAATTTGCAAACTCAGCCTATTCTTTTTAATGCACAGAATTTTATTTTCTCTTGTAAAGTAAGTAAACACTTTTCTACAGTCTCAAGGAAGCTTAGTTATAATTGTAACATTTTAGAAGGAACTTTCAACATCTGATGGAAAATGCAAGCTGAAATGTGGTTTGCCTGCAAAAGCTGCTGTAACCCTGTGGATTGTATGTGGTTTTATCACATGATGCTTGCCTAGCCTAGGACATTGTTTTTTGTGTCAGAGATAAAATGCAATTCTAGCTCACGAGCCCCTACTGAAGTCATATGATGATCATTCACATGTTCCAGCCATTGTGCACTGTGCTCAAGCCACAAATCCTCAGTAGCCTTTAGCAAATCTACATATTGCAGGATTTCAACGAGCTCTCCACTATGTCGAAAGGAGAGGACACTGCTGTGTGTCAGGAAAGCACAGGGCTGGGGGAAAGTGAACACTTCCCTCTGCCACAGAATTACTAATTTCTCTGCACATTTTTCCTTGAGGCTTTCTGTGGCAGCAGCTCTCTGAGGGAGCAGCAGTGAAGGTGGCCACATGGGGCTTTATAATCCTGGCCATTTTCTGCTGCTTTGCTAAACCTCACCCACAGTTAGGGCCAAATTTAAGTCACCTGTCTGTACAAAAGTAACCTGGATAACTTAGGACAGAGGCACGAGACTCCATCCCTCTGCAGCAGTAAGGCCAGTCATCTTTTTGAACAGCTATTGCTGATTATTGAGCAGGCATGGAGTTACTGATGTGTGCCTTGGCTATTTCACCCTTTTCTTTGTCTTTTCCTTAAAGATTGAGCCATGGTCATGTTTTTTGGATGAAGGGGAAGCTTGTGGCAGGGAGCTGTGAGTCCAGAGATGAAGCTGTGACATATAGCAGCACTTCTGTGTTCCCATCTGTCCCTTAAACCTTGCTTTCAGCAGGGTTTGCTTCCAGCTTGCTCCTACTGGTTTGGTGATTGTGTAGGAAATGGTAATTAAGGAAGTCTTGGGCCAGAGTTAGTGTGGAATTTTGAGCAATGTAGGCTATTTCTGATTCCTAGTGCTGCCCACCTGCAGATGTAAATAATGCCAACCTTACGTGGGTGTGCTGAAGTGTAATGAGTGTGTGAAAAATACATTGAGATCTTTAGGTGAAGAGGGTTGGCAATGCCAGTGCTGGTGTAAACTGCATTAACTTGGTGGGTGCTGATTCTGCTCAGGATGCTGGGATTCTTGAGGGGAATCACAAATGTTTTTAAATAGTGAATGAAACATAGTGGAGCATCTCCCATGCCAGTGATCGACAATTCTCTGAGTGGACACGGATCCTGCCCATCCTGTACATCAGTTACAGCTCTATTGGGCCCTCTAAACTCTCTTCTCAGCTGTGCTTTCTGTCTGAATCTCTATCAGAATTTACCTTTTGGATTGATTCTCCATAATTTTGTGAATATTTTCTGGCTTCTCTGTAGCACTGTGTTTTTCAGCTTTGTCCATTTTCAGCCTCACAATTCCCTCATGCAGATAACCTAAGGAATGTGTCTCCTCTGTGCCACTCTTGAGAAAGACTAGGGGGCTTAGGCACATCTAGGGAGAGATCTATATAAAACAGGATCTTTTCTCTCCACTTACCCTTGTAACACGAATCTCCTGAATTCTCTGTTATTCTTGCTTGATAATTAATGGTGAGCTGCTCCTTCTTCTGTGCTGCTTACACTCCTGTGTCATCTCCACTCCAGGGTGCACAGATAGTAAGGTGGACATTGCCATCCTTCCTTTAAATGCTTTGATACCATCCTCTCTCCTAATCCTGGGTCTAAAAAAGTCTTCTTGGGAAAATGGAGTTGGAGTGACCTGCTGGCTCCTGGCTAATTGGAAGGTAAAGAGCTCAGCTTTCCTTTGGACAGCCAGGCTGCAAGAGATAGGGATGTATGTTCTATTACCTGTTTCCTGGGGCATGAGCCTTTCAGCTCTTAAATATCTTACTTAAACAGGTAAGTACAATGATGCTAACAGTGATTTCAGGTCATGGGTCTTAGTGTGCCACATGTGTTGTCTTTATTACAGAAACTCTGCAGTGATGCTCAAGTGAGAGTTTTTGGGAAATGTTGCCAACTAAAGCCTGGAGGAGACAGCTCTTCTTCCTTGGATAGTTCAATCAATTCATCCTCCTCATTCTCTGATCCAAAAGAACAATGCCCAAAATACCAGGTGAGGTGCTTTTTTTTTTTTTTTTTAATAATACATGTCAAATGCTAACAGCAGGTGAGGTACGACTGTTTTAAAAAACTTGAAATGTGAGGCTGGCAGTGGAGAGCAGTTTTCAGTCCAAGACCCTGATTATGACTCAGGAATGTTTAACACTGTAGCTTTGGGTATTATTAAGTCTAAAACCAACCAGCTGGTTCTCTCAGGATGTGTCTTGAATGACAGCTATTTCTCCAGGGCATTTGTTCCATTTGTTGACCCAGGTGATAACACTTGTTTGGTGTGATCAGAGAAGGCACAAATATCTTGGTGTAGATGAAGTAGTTTATTTTATTGTCAGATGCCTGGGAAATAACAGAGAGACATGTTGTCTGTAGGGATAGTCTGTGTAACGGCTTTATAAAGGATTCAGTGCATTTGAGTTCATTTTATATAAGAGATTTTGGCCATGAGAGTAGCTAGAGTCATCTGACACGGGTATATTTTTGTCATCTCTCCTTTCACGGATCACAAGTGTTTTATATTAAGCCACCCCAAAATAGAACTAAGCCCTTTTCACTCTTTGTAATGAAGTAATTGTGTGTTTGAGGGAAGCTGCTATCTCCACAACCAGCTCTGGAGTACAATACTACTGATGTCTTAATCTCCCATAGATAGAAATGAAGAACCTTCCAATGCTGACTTTCCTACTGTCATGTTAACTCCTGCTATATTTGGCAACCTGTGTATTCTTGTTTTCTCTTTCTTACCACAATCTTTTCCACAGCTTGGGTAAGGTGGCTGAAGATCTGTTTTTCATTCCTCCCTTCCTGGCAGGGCATTTAACTGCTGTTATGAAGGGAAGAGATGTTTCTGTCAGCAGCTCCCTTCCAGCACAAAGCAACCTCCTTTGTGCACTGTGTGCCGAAGAAAAACCATGCCCCTCACTACCCAGAAACTGTCTCTCCTCCAGAGCAAGCTCTATGCAAGCAGTTCTCAGTATTACAAAGGAAAATAAATTTTAGTGTTTGGCATGAGCATGTATTTTAAAACTGAGGAAAGTTTTCCATTTGAAGTCCCCATTTCCTGAAGAGTATCACTCAAAATCTTACTGAGTTGAACTGAAATCACACTGTGCCACACACTTTCAGCTGAAGTTGGTCTTCCACAGCATATTTATTGTCAACTATCTACTGCATTCATCAGACTCCTTCCAGGCTTGCCCAGCAAGTGAGCAGAGAGATAAAAATACAAGAATTCTTTAATGTGCAATAAAATTTAGTATTGGGTATGCAGAAGGGCCAGAGTAAGTTTGTCCAGACTTCACTCAGCGTGGCATTTCCTATGTTCTAACTGCTGTGTTTGTAACCTCAGAGGTTACTTATTGGATTACAGTATTTATAAGTTCTCTTTTTTTGTTTTTTGTAAGGCTATAACTAGGAGTTAAAATAATAAAATACTATGGGATTTTAAAAATGCTGTTTTATGTTTTCTTGTTTAAATACACTTAGATTACATATGAGCAACTTTAATTGCAAGGTGAAATACAGAGGTTTTGTTCCAGGCTTCCGTATTTGTAATTATGTCCCATATTTAACATTTATTTCTTTATTGTATTTTTAATTTACAGATATACTTGGTTATTGGCAGGACAATATGTACAGTAAGGGGAATATTAAAAGCTGTAAATATGTTCAGAAATGTAATTTCCAAGTCATGAAAATGTTACTACCTCTAATATGCTGATGTGCAATTACAAACACTAGTGGGTATTTCATGATCAGTTTTTATGGGAGCTCTAAACTGTGACCTGAGGAGCTGGTTTGTGTCCAGGCTGTCAGTGCCACAGGTTGTGCCCTTTTTGCCAGATGCTCCTTGGCTACTTTTTGTTTGAGTTTTTAATTTTTAACCCCTTTCCCCATTTGCTTGCACTCTGCTTTGGTCTTGAGTTACCTGTATTTTGCAACATTAGAAGCCCAAAGAGTTGAGCTGTAACCGTGTTTCCGTACAAAATACATTAAATATGTGTCTTTGGTTATGCATGGTAAAATTATTAAGTGTTGATGAAATGCCAGACTGAGCCATGAGCTCATCTTATCACACTCTTTGCCTTCAGCAGGGCTTGTCGGTCTTTTAGAGGAAAGGGAAACCCCTATAATTAAATTTGAAAGCAGCTGATTTTCACTGTAATTTGGTTGTCTGACAAAGAAAATCAATACTTATAGATAAAGTATTTTTACTGAGTTTTAGAATTATATTTTCACAACAGCAGAAAGTTGAAATCAAAACCCACCATCAAGGGCTTGACATTTAATCAGAATTGTGTCCTTCATTTGGAGATCTGCAACAGATTTAAAAACAAGAATCATAGCATGAGGCTGTAGTAATTTGCAGTGTTCTTTAGTCAAGATTTTGTGATGCTGGCAAACCTGTTACTTCCTGGAGTTGTTAACATCTATACTGAGATTTCCTTGAAGCTGCTGGGTCATACTGACTGGCTTTAAATTCTAGTTTTTCCAGTACTGCCTAGAGTGCACCTGAGCAGTAGGATGTCCTGGGAGGCAGAGATGGAAATTTCACTGAGGCCCAGCTATTGATTAGGTTTGCCCTGTCATTGAACACTTATAAACCTTGGAGTTGTACCCTCATTTTTACAGCTGTGATTTCTGCTTTCAGTCATCCCCTCTCCATGCAGGGATAGATTTCAGAGGTTAAAAGTACCATCAGCTTAACTGAGAGTGCTTGAAAATAGCTAAAAATTGAGAAATATTTTAAGTGTGTTGCCTTTTGGCTGGTGAGCATTTCCTTGTTCCTGCCCTTGTTCTGTGGGCTGGTGTGAGCAGAAACACTGAGTGGGATGTTCACACACACATTCTTGCTCTCTGTGTCCCCTGTCCTTCATTGTGCTCCAGGCTCCCTGTCTGACACTAGCACAGGTTGCCCAGAGAAGTGGAACTGTGGTTGCCCTACCCCTAAAATGTTCAAGGCCAGGCTGGACTGGGCTTGGAGCAACCTGGTCTGGTGGAAGGTGGCCCTGCCCCTGGCAGGGGGTGGAACTGGATGAGCTTCAGGGTCCCTTCCAAACCCAAACCATTCTGTCATTCTGTATTTCAGTCCTGTGTAGAATACATGGTTATTAAGGTTACTGGTTGTTCAGAGCTTGGATAAGAAATATGGAGATGGCCCTGAGCATCTTCTAGCAGGGCTGTTTCTGTGAGTGGTTTAAAGGATCTTTTAGAAGGATTACTCCAGGGAATGGAGTAATTACATGCTATCACACATCTTGAAGGGAACACATTGCTCTTTTTGAACAGTGCCAGACTTCCTCACCTGAGATCTGGCTGAGCTCTGCTAGTGAATGATCCCCACGTTTTAAATTATTACAGGCAAGGTGCAGGTGGAGACCCAGCACTAATACTCTGCTGGCCTAGAGGTGAAACAAAGGGGCAGTAATCACAGTCATTGGAAAGAAACATATAAGAAGTCTGTCAGCAGAGCAGTTGTCTCCAGTTGATTGCCCTGAGTAATTTTTTAATTTCAGGGTTTTGTTTGCAGAATTTGCCCTAGCCTATGATGCAGAATAGTGACATTGCTCTTTGGTATTTAGCCTGTGTGCCTTACAGCAAGCTCCTGCCACCAGGGAAACAGGAATTGCACCACTTTAGCCTGGCATCATGATGCTGCAGCTCTTTCCTGGTGCCATCACAGAAGCACCAGGGAGAGATTCATCCCATATGAAATATCATCCATGGATAAGTTATGAATCAGTGTTTGTCAAGTAAACATTGGTCCAATTTGACTTCATTGCACAGTCTAACATCTCCAGTGAACTGGTGATTCTTCTTGTCAGGCAGGAGCAAGGTTTAGGTTTAATTCAGTAAGGTGTGTTAACATATTCTTAAAAATTTAGTCCCCTGGCTCAGTGCCATTGGAATCTGCCTCCTCTCACCTGGTGGGTTTGGTTTGTTGCATGGTTTTAGTGGTTGAGCTCACAGCCAGTGTGACGATTACTTTCTCTGTTAGCATTATCTTGATTAAATGTTCAACTTAGCATGTTCAACAGTATTCCAGCAAGATATTTTGCATATTTATCTTTTAAATAATGAATATTTTCTCTCTTGTATGTTGCCTTAGTAGAAGTGTGCCTCTAAAATTCTTAAAACCAGATGTTGGTGGGTTTGTTTTTTGCAGGGTTCTCGGTGCTCCTCAGATGCCAACATGCTTGGAGAGATGATGTTTGGCTCTGTGGCCATGAGCTACAAGGGCTCCACGTTGAAAATTCATCAGATCCGGTAAGATTAACTTCTTGCTGCTGGTGTTTTCAGAAGACTCACTCCTTAGTGCTGATAAATAATGAATTGAATGGCACAAGTGCAGACTAAAAGGGATTTCTGTGTTTGCTTTAAAATCAGTCTGATGTAATTTTTGAAATTAAAGGCTCTTATGTTGTGTTAAGGTCAGTGAAATCTGGAGGGCTCTGAAATGGAAAGCAAAGCCTGTCTTGGTGCTGTTTCTGACTGACATCTTCCCTCCTGTTCCCCAGCTCCCCTCCCCAGCTTATGCTCAGCAAGGTGTTCACAGCTCGCACGGGAAGCAGCATCTATGGCAGTCTGAACACGTGAGTTCACTACACTTTGTAGCTATTGCACAGAAGCAGATGAATGTAAGAACACACAGGACTTTCTTTGGACCCTCCAGATTCTTTCTAAGAAAATAACTCCTTGCTACATGCTGTCAGTAGTGTCCTCACCTTTCCCTCACGGTTTTCTTCACCTCAGTTGGCTCTAGGTGAATGAATGAACCATTTCTTCCATGCTGATGTGGTGAAGCTTGATACTGTAAGGTACAAAAGTACCTACCTGAAACCTGGGGGATTCAGTCCAAGATGAAGAAAAAGGTGTTACCAGAGTATCTGGCTTCAGAGGGTTCCATTTTTAGTTTTCTGTTATTAGGTGACCCACCTGAGGATGTGGCTATGAAAGCTTTTTCTAGTGTTTCCTGTGTTCTTACCTCATCTTTTCTATTTTGGCCATAATGAACTAGCTCTCTATTCTACTGAAATGCAAATCACTGGTTTTGTTATATGTTTTATGTTTGTTATAGGTTGCAGGACAGTCTTGAGTTCATTAATCAAGACAGCAATACATTAAAGCCTGACCACAGTACAATTATGAATGGACTACTTGGGAATATAGGTAATTGCAAACAGATTTTATTTGCTGATATCTTTAATTGAGTTATCATAGACTTAAAAGATTTGCATATTCTAGAATGGAATACAATTTTTTAAAAGCTAAAAATGTAACAGAAAATTAATGCTGATGGAGCTTGGAGGAGAATTAATTGGACTGTTCAGGGAATTAGCAGTCATTCAGTATACACAGCTGCATATGTGTATATAAAATACATAATAGAAATATTTATATATACTTAAGTTCGAATACAGAAAATATTGGAAAATAACATTCTGTAGAAATTCCTAAACAATGTATCTCTGATCAGGCAGGATTGATTCTGCCTGGCTCAGTTTCCCTGATTTTATTTTAGTTAATAATTCTCATTCTGCTCTGTACTCTGCCCACCTAAGCATGTGTAGGCATGTGTCCTGTGTGAGTCTCAGTTAACCTTGCACAGCTACACTGGAACTTTGGATCAGATTAAGAAGAATGTCTTTGTATTCTCTCCTCTGGCTGACCGTGGGAGCTAAGCAGTCTTGAGAAACCATCTGGCATCCTCAGTTCTCAGCTTCCCTGGAAGAGCTGTGGGTGGAGGCTCCATGAATGTTAGATAACAAAGGTCTTGGCTTTTCCTCTTGGGAACAGTTGGACTGATAGGACTGGATTTCAGTGCTTGGTTGTCCAGTGTAGCAGCCTCATCCATGGCTCTACAGCACGTCCTCCCTTCATTTTGATTGTTGACTTTCCAAGCACATGTCTGTTGCAGGTGGAATAAGGGGCTTATTTTCACAATTGCTTTCCAGGATATTGCTGTATGTAAAATATGCCTGTATAGGGTTGGAAGTAAGGAGTATATTTGATGACTGTGTTAGTCTTAAATGGGTTTCTGACTTTGATGTGGTCCTAGATCTTAGAGGTGTTTACTGCTTTCCTTCACATTGACTTTGGTAAGACTGTGCCCAAGCATGGGCTTAAATGCTTCTCAAGCTCATGAGCTGTATACCTCATTAAAATAATTTGCAGTGGTCCATTTGTAAGGGGAACCAATTAGGGTTGTAAGAACTTATTATCTATTAGAGGCTTCCTGAATTCACTAAGTCAGGAAAGTTAAAATGGCATTTTTCTTAATATTCAGTAGTCTTCTCAGACTTGTGATTTTTGCAGTGAATGAGGTGCCTGATCTAAGAGAGGAGATCACCTTCATCTACAGTTAGGGTTTGCTGTGGCTTGTGCCTGGCAGAAGTTTGCTGTATTTTAGAATGAGCTCAACTGCAGGTTCCAGTTCAGATAATGCAGCTCTTAGGCATGGAATGGTTCAGGTGTAGCCAGTGCTGCCTGTTCACCTGTGTCCAGTCGTGAGGTGACTCTGGTGACTGCCCCAAGAACTGAGCAGGGGGTGTGGGCACAATGGAGCAAGGGTGTGTGGCAAGAGGCACAAGGTTGCCAGCAAGAAGAGGATGCTGAAGTTTTTTTCTGATTGAGCTGCAGAAGTTTTCAGTAGTGTTTGTTTACAGTTCCCGTTTGAGCACAGAGGGAACCCTGGGTAAAGTAGGGAGAGGAGTTAATCTGTAACCGCAGCATTTCTAACAACTGTGCTAAGCAGCAGAGACTGCTCCTGACTCACCTGTGACAGGAGGAGGGTCTGTGTGTTTTGGCTGGGAACTATTTACAAGGTGCTTTTTTCAGATGTCCTGGTTAAAAAAAAACAAAGCAGCCCTGGTCATGAGTTCCCTTTAATGGATGGAGGCCTAAGAGAATGGAAGGGAGCTTTGAGGTGCAGCCTTCGTGTTTTGTGTAATCACAAAACTTTGAGTGAGCATTGCCTGCAAATTTAGGAGAGGCACTGGCAATTAACTCTTTAAAAATACTTATATGTTTTTTCTGGCTATGTGTACAGTAGATACACTGTTTCCCTGGTATATCTATAATACAGTATTAGTTTTAAAATGAGCTACTGAGACTGCTAACATTTATTTGCTATGTGATCATTTCACTCAGCTTATGTACTGACTATTCTCAGAACTACTTCAGCCTATAATTTTCTGTTGGTTCTACTAAGATGAATTCCTGCCTTCTTTCTCCCCTTTCCTCCTTCTCTTCAGAAGCAGTATTCCTAGCCACCCCACCAGTGGGGATGTTAAAATAAACATTATACTCTGTGATGAATCTCCTGTTTGTGGTCAAGTTAGGCTTTCAGCCTGCATAAATTAATCATTTTTCAACGTTAAAAAAAAAAAAGTCCTTTTGATAAACCCCATCCTTGTATGGGAGACAGTGGAAAGCTGGGTCTATTATTTTAATCTATAAATAACTGTATAGCCCAGCTGTGAGACTCATCCTTGCATCAGTATTCTGGTAAAGCATCAGAGCTGTTGTCTTGCCTATGTTACTCTGCATTTATGTTGGCTCAAACCTTCTCCCTGCCCTGACCCCTCCCTATGGACTGTTCTGCTTTACTAACCTCATTCTCTGATGTGTATTTTACGTTTTGCCATGTAGGTCTTTCCCAGCTTTGCAGCCCCAGGCGGGCATTCTCAGAGCAAGGTCCGCTCCGCCTCATCCGGAGCGCCTCTTTCTTTGCAGGTTTGCTGTGTGCTGTGTGCTGTGCTGTGGGGCTAGTCTAGCTGGGGTGACAGACTGTGTGGATTTGTAGTTCAGCCCTGCAAATAAGATCTCATATTTTAAAAAAACTAAAAATGGACAGTGGTGTTTGCTCCCTTACCTTTCTGGATACATTCCTTAAATCCCCAGAGGACAGCAGGCATTTAATAGTCCTCTTTGGAGTTGTCTGTGTTGTTTTGTTTTGGAAACTTAAATATGGAATTAATATTTATGGGGATAATGTTTCAGAATGATATTAAGCTATTTTGATCTGGATTGGTTTCAACCAAACTGTAAAAATCAGAGCTAAATTGGATTCATTCGAAATGGATGTTTCTTGCTTTAGTGGCTGGGTCTTATTTCCATGGCTGAGTAGCTTTATTTCACACACATATATATAAAATATATCACATTTGAAGACTATTGAGCCTGAAACACCTTTGATTTTTTCTATACATGGACTGTGAATCTGAACAGCTTACAGCTTAGTTGAACAACCAATGCACTGCTCACAACTTAAAAGTATAAATTTCTTCAATTCAAAGTTATTTTAAAATACATTATAATACCTGAGAAAACTGCTATAGGAATGAAGCTGTGTTTATTTTGAGTTATGGTGAGTACACTGAGTACTAAAAATGTGACCAACATCCTCTTGGAACAGTAAAATTTTATTTAAAATTATCTATGGAAAGAAGCAAAGTCGTAGTTTCTGTTGGCACGAAAATGGGTGTATGGACTTGAGAAAAACACATACAGGTTTCTCAGGTAAGTGTTTTGGTTTGTTCAGCTAAGCAGCCTTTCTTGGTGATGGCCTTGTGCAGTGCTGTTGATCTGAATTAATGAGCATGTTTTTGTTTCATTAATTACATGGAGATCTGCAAACAAGAAGGGAACTGTACATTCCCCTGCTAATTGGTATTCCTTGTTTTACAGTTCATAGCAACCCTATGGATATGCCTGGGAGGGAGCAGAATGAGGACAGAGACAGCGGTATAGCAAGATCTGGTAATGGCAGTTCCATGTGTTAACCCTGTAAACTCCAAATATTTTCTGTAATATTTGTCATGGGATCTCTGCACATCGTGAAGTAGTGCTGAAATGGGAGTGTTCTGGTTTGCTCTGTGTGACATTAATGACACGTGTCTGTACACATCCAGATGGTGCAGGTGTTGAGGGTGTGTATTGGGCATCTCACAGTAACCTGACAGCTGTGCCTTTTATTAAAGCAAGTTGCAAATAAGCAAGGCAGATTAAATATTGAAATGAGCTTGCAGCATTTCTAAACAATACTTGCTGTCATCTCCTTTTCAAATCCAGGAGGCCAGGTTGGATGGGGCTTGGAACAGCCTGGTTTAGTGAAAGATGTCCCTCCCCATGCCAGGGGATGAAATGAGATGAGCTTTCAGATCCCTTCCAACCCAAATACTTCTGTGATTCTGTGTTCCTATGATGGTAATGTTAAAACATGAATTGGCCTCAACAATACCCCTTTCCTCCCTCCAAATTCAGGATGTGGACACGTGGGTAAGAATTAACCCAAGGCTGCTAAAGGCTGTTAAATGTTGATCACATTACTACTTTCCACAAGGAATTTAGTTCCTGATACACAGGTTGCTGAGCAAGGTGCATCCTGTGCATTGCCTATTATGTAAATCAGCAGGACTGTCCCACCCTTGTTGTGCTTGTATGGCTTGTTAATGTAATTATAAACTGGTTATTTTTATATTAGAAACATAGATAAGCAAACGAGAAGGCACTTGAGAAGCAACACCAGTGTATCTTGAGAGACTTCATTTAGTTGCTGGTGTTATATTCCAAATGCTCTTTCTTCTGGAGAGATTTTTATTCCTCTTTTTTTTTGCAGCATCTCTTAGCAGTCTGCTGATCACTCCGTTCCCATCTCCGGGCTCCTCATTTAACAAGAGCTGTGCCAGCAGCTACCAGCGGCGTTGGCGTCGCAGCCAGACAACCAGCTTGGAGAATGGGGTCTTCCCTCGATGGTGAGCTGGGGGTGGAAATGCTTCTTGCTGCCTGCCCACACACCCTTATCAGCCTGATTCTGCTCTTGCATATGTACATCTGCTCTTGCTGATGCTTTTGATGGGATATTTACAGAGGTGTAAGTCAGGCTAATCTTTTTTAAGTCTCTGTTTTCCTCATGGCGCCCATTGTTTTTTCACTAACTGGAACAGCAACATGTGAATCTGTAGGCTGTATTTTTGAGGATAAGAAGCCCTAAAATCATACTCAAAACACAAATTCTTAGCACGGGTGGGAGAGAACTAGAATACCATATTCTGATCCTACAGACACTTTGAATCTGGTTCCAGACTTTTGTGATTGCAGAATCAAATAACAGTTGTTTGTAAAAAATCACAAAGGGGTTGTTATCAAAGATGATGGTTTGACAACACATGCAAGCAAAAGGTGTTTGTAGAAGTTAAATGTTCAAGAACTGAATTACACAGGAAACCAAGGTACAACTTTAAGCAGTGATTACATTAACTTTCCCTTTTGTTCATGCACCAAGGTCCATGGATGAAAGCTTCAACTTGTCAGATGACAGCTCTGGTCCAAATCCAGGAATTGTTAGGAAGAAGAAGATAGCAATTGGGGTT
Organism: Muscicapa striata striata; assembly: GCA_030060385.1. Lineage (NCBI taxonomy): Eukaryota > Metazoa > Chordata > Aves > Passeriformes > Muscicapidae > Muscicapa > Muscicapa striata. The sequence continues at coordinate 3,420,631 of JAREIS010000050.1, read as the reverse complement.
ATTTTTTCACTCTCAAGAGATGAAGATGAAAACAACAAATTTAACGAGTTCTTTTTTTCACACTTCCCTCTTTTTGAGAGTCACATGAACAAACTGAAGAGTGCAATAGAACAGGTAAACAGTTGCTTTGGCTTCTTGCACTTGTACTGCTGTATGTGCTTCCAGTCAGATTAATTTCTAACTCCTGTTGCTAGTTACAAAAGTGGGATCAACTTGATGTTGGGTGTGGGAATTGCATCATTGCTGTTAAAACTTTGACCCCTTTTATGCTATGAATGGTGAAAAGCACAGAAGCAGAAGCTGCAAATGTGCCTCACCTGTCTTCCCTCAGATGGGAAAGTTGACACTTGGACCGTCACTTTATCACTTAAAAAAAATTATTGCATGACCAGTTGAATGATAGATAAAGTCAAACACATGACTTGGTTTTCCATTTTCTGTGCTTCTGTAGCTCTGTGTTACTTATCTGTTTAATGATTGTTTTCAAGGCCATGAAAATGAGTCGGAGATCAGCTGATGCCAGCCAGCGGAGCTTGGCCTATAATAGAATTGTGGATGCCCTAAATGAGTTCAGGTGAGCTGTATGTCTCCTGGCTTTTCTGTCTCTTTCTTCAAAAGCACTTGAGCCTGTTTTAGAAGGATCTTCTTAGTGCAGGATAAGTAACTTAAAATGTCTAAAATCTGCAAAAGTTAGTACAGCAAAGGACTAGTGATACCAAGCCATTCTAATGCATCTGAGTTTTTGGATTTTTCCAAGTGTGTATGTCCATCAGTCCTGTGTGAACAGGACACAGGTGTTAAAGGTTTTCTGTGCTTTAGGGGGTAAGGATACTCCCAGTGACTTCTTAAATGGTCTTTTGTGGCCTGTTGAGAGGGGGAAAAGCTTTGCAAAGCCCTGTTAGGGAAATCCTCCTCTATAGTGTGTATTGTCCTGATGTGTAAGCAAAGCTCATCCCTCTTAAAGCTATGCTCTAAAGGTGTTTCAGAAAAACAGCTAGGGAGAGGAAGAGCTGTCTTTTCCCACAGTAAAATGCAGTGCTTTAATCTCTGGCTATTGGTACCTGCAGAGCCTCTCTGTTCAAAAGTTATTTTTCAAAGTAACACAGATAAGCACAGCCCTGGCATTTAAGCTGTATTTTCTTTCCATAGTTGAAATCATGGAGAGGGAGTTAAGATGGAATCCGTCTGTTTTGAGTGATTCATCTTTTCTCAGATGGGAGTGGCAGGGTGCTTCCTTTTACAACCACTGTAGAGCTACTTTTTAGAGACATTATTGAAGACAGCACTCTGATGTTATAAAAAGAAATTTCTGACATCAAGATGTATTTTACTGAGCAGAGAAGGATCCTGAGGACTCACTTATTTTTCTACAATTCCACTTCCTACCTGAATGCCATGGATTAGGTGGTGCTGCAGGATGAAGGCACAGTGTATTTTAAACTTTTTTAGAAGCTCACCTCTAGGCAGTCACAAGGAAAGGCAGAGGATATGTCCTGTAGGGACAGAAGGCAGAAAAGAGGGAGCACGTGGGCCTGTGGTGAGAGGTGGATGGGATAAGCTGTGCCAAGAGAGGGAGCAGAGGGAGCTCATGACTGCTGGGAGCCACTGATCCTGTCCAGGGCACTGAGAGAAGTTCAGCAGCTCAGAGCAGCCACGGTGATTCCTCCACTCTCACAGCTCTGCTCTGCCTCTCCTCCTCAGTCTCTCCCTGAGCCATTTCTATGCCTTCCCACCCTCTCTTAGCACTAGCTCCCCAGCTATTTTCCAAACCTTCCCCCCAAAACATTCCCCCTCAAGACACACTCAGTGGACTTTGCCTGTTCTCCTTTGTCCTTCCAAGTTAAACAGTTCCAGAGGGCTGGGGAGGGGCACCTACCCCAAGTCAAAAGTAGGAAAAAAACCCCTGAAAACACAGGCCAAATTCCCTGTGCTGACTTTTCCTCCTGGAGGGACGCTCAGCTGGGATGGGGAGAGGAAAGCTGCTGTGGTCAGGCTGAGGAAGAGAGCACTGTCACAGGGGACATGGGCAGATTGGCACTCACTGCACACCAGGAGCTGGGATCATTCCCATGACATGTCCATTGCATAACCAGCACTTGGAGCATGTAACCACCAGTTTTATGCAGAAGTTTCCATGGTGATATAAATATTGCTCTTTAACAGTGTAATGAAGTAAATTAAATCCAGTTTAATTTTAAAGAAATGAATTTCCTGGGGCAGCAGCCTTTGGAAATTTTGGGGTTTGTTGGGGTTTTTTAAGGGATTGCATTCAGAGGTGGGCAACAGCTGGTGCCCCCGGTCTAGGCAGGGTCCTTGTGCCCCTGTGACATGTGTCATCCTCATTTCTGTGACATGCAAGACCCCCTTGCTTTTCAAAGCAATGCAGGATATGTCTGGTAAGAAGGGAGAGTTATATTTAAATACCAAAGGCTGGATGCAAAGATACTTTGGCACAGGTTCAGCAAACCCATTTAGGACACTATTATCTCTTTAGGTGTCTGCTTTCCCACTGAAGTCACGGGGAAGTCAGGAGATGAGTCCTTTGGTGAACCTGAGACTTGTGTTGATTCCTGTCCTCTTAGCAAATTGTGCTGGAGGGAAGAAGGGTGCTGACTTCAGTGAGTTGGTGATTCTAAAGTGTAATGCTGTTGCTGGTTTAACTCATTGCAGTCTGGTTGGTTTTAAGGAGAGTATTTTTCTTGTTTTTCTTTAAACCCCCCAGATTTTCAGAAGTGCTCAAGAGTAACTGATGTGCACTCGTCTGGTGATCAGAATAACCTCAGATCAGTGGGCACTGGGGATGTGCTGCCCTGCTGATCAGAGAAGGTAGCATGCCACCCCAGAGTCCCCCTGTGCAGGGAAGGGGCTGTGGCTGTGGGTCACTCCACTGCCTGCAAAAAGGGAGCTGGGTCAGCAGGCATTTACCTGCTGGTAGTGAAGGGGGAGAAGAGAAGGCAGCAAAACAGAGCCTTTCTTTGCTCTTTTTGTCTTATACAGGGAAAAACAAAGCTGCCTTCTCTCAAAGAACCAGGCTGCTTCTGCAAATTGAGGCTGTTGGTAAATTTGCCATCATTTTTGTGCCCAGCTCCAGGCTTACCTTTGCATCATTAGTCACTTTACGGCAATTTTTAATTTTCTAAAGCACTTATGGGTTTAGCTATTAACACTTGACTTAGAGGCTTAGAACTCTCTGTGGATGTCAGCTGTGCAGACACATGACTTACAAATAAGCTACTGTACTTGCATAAACATTTTGGGTCCCCTGGTCCCTGAGGCCAGCGCAGAGCATTGATAACACAGACTGTACATCTGACTAATACCTGTGTGGCACAAACGCAGGCTGGCAAGGAAACATTGATCTCAGGGCCGGGGGAAACACCTCTCTGCTCTCTGGCAGACACATTTGATCCTATTTCCTGCCAGTAATTTTTAAGCAGCTTATGCTGCTGTGAACTGAGTGCTGTGTTGTGCTCAGTGGTGCCAGCATGGGCACTGAGTTGTGGGGAAGCCTCGCTCCTGTATTCCCTGCAGTGGGATTGCCTTTGTTTTGTTGCTTCTGTTTAAGGAAAAATCATCTTTGGAAGGAGGGAATAAGGATAGGGAACAAATGCATGTGAATTACACTTTATAAACCACTGATTATTTTCTTTCTTTGCCATTATGTTGCGGCTCCTAAATAGCAGAGCAGCTCTAGGGGCACAGTGCTGAGGGTCAGTGTGTTTTCCCTGGGGAGGGAGGGGCTGCAGCAGGATGCTCTCACCCATGAGGAGCTGTCTGGCTTATTTGGTTTGCACAGCACCAGGGAAAGATGTCTCATGTTGGTACTGCAGATTGGTACTGAAATCAAGGCCAAAGGCCAGGGTGATTTGCAGGTGTGGGTGGGTGGGGGTGAAGCCAGGAGCAGCTGTGCTGTGGTGTCTGTGGGAGCAGGGCTGCTCACCTTGGTGCCATCTGTGCCCCACAGGGCAGGCAGACCCCAGAGGAATTGGGGTGGGGCTGGCTCAGGGCTTCCTTTTTGCTTGGCCAGGCTGGGCTTCGTTGGCTCTCAAGCCCTGTGAGATGTGAAGGTGTTTCCTGAGGGGCTCCTCTGGCCTCTGTGCTCGGTGCTTCATTGCTGGGGCCAAGGTGCCTGGGAGCCCCAGGCTGGGGTTCAGCCTCCCAGAGGTGTTTCCAAATATAAACCAGACTGAATATACTGGAACCCTCAAAAGAGCAGAGTCCCTCATTAACTTCGCCTCACATGCCGCTGTGTGTGTGAGGAGGGAGGGGAGAGAGTGCTGCTGCAGATGGCCAAGAGGAGCAGGTTTTTAATGATTGTTATTTTTAAAATCCAGTTAACTTCCCTGTAGTGTTTGAGGGAGGGTTTCTTTGTGTTGGTTTTTTGTTTTGTTTTCATTTTTGCCCTTTGCTATCTGGCAGCAGAGTGCTTCCCTGGGTGTTGGAAGAGCTGGGAAGCAGTTAATCCTTGCCCTTGGTCTCTGTGCCATTGCTGCCTTCGCTGGCCTGGAGGGTTCCCTGCACTGCAGTCACATGCCTGCTGGCCACTGGCCAGGGCAATCTGATCTGGCTCAGAGGAAACACTATCAGCTGCAGATGCAGCCAGGGTTACCAGAATAGTAAATAACGAATCACAAGACTCTGGCTATCTTTTCAACGAAAACAAGTATTTTAATATGTTGGTTTTAGTATAGAAGTAGTTTCTTTTTCAAAACAGCCGAGCTGCAAGAGGCTTGGCTTGGGTTAGTTTGTATAGGATAGAGAAATAAGCTGTATTTTACATTCAGTTGTGCTGAATGTATTTTACATTCAGTTTATTTTCAGCTTCTCAGGTCAACTGTGTCTGGGGGTTTATTTGTTTTCATACTTGTTTTAAGCTTTGAAACTCCTTGATTTTGAGATCCCTGAGCTTGAGGTTTCTTCTTTTTTTTTTTTTTTTTTTTTTTGTAGCATATTTAACATCCACTCCAGTTAATGGGCTGTGAACAGAAAGCTTTCCCTTAATAATACCCCCCCCACGTCCCAGCTTGCCTCTGCAGAGGAATGAAATCCCAGTACCCCAGGACTGTGCTGTGTCCCTGGCTATGTGCCCCCCTTGTGTCTAGGCAGCAGGACTTGTGCCCAGGTCTGTCAGCAGGCTGGACTTTCTTCCCAGGACAGGACCAGTGGGAGAGAGTAACATGGAGCAGCTGGTGAGACTGCTCCAAAGTGACCCAGCAGACAGCAAAGCCTTTGGGGACTAGGGAGTGCAGACATAACTCAGCTGTCCCCCTCTCCAGCACACTGTTTTGTGGTGCTGTCATCATACTTCTGGCAGTGGAGGATTTGAAAGTCTAACCTTTGAAGAAGACAGGGTTGATTTTGACTGTTGTGAGCACAGAGAATGGATTTTGTATTTGATGAAAGCTAGTAGGAAAAGTAAGGGAGAGAATGCCTCTGCTCCCTCACCTTCTTTCTTGTGGAGCAGCCCTGGTGACCTTGGTCATCTTTGCTGCCCTTTAAGGAGCAACTCTGGGGTCACCACCCAGCTGCTTCTGTGCCCAGTAACTGAAGTATCTGGGGAGTGTTTTACCCTCCTAGGGTGTTATACCCTCCTCCTCCCCAGGGAGCCCCTGCACCAGGGCAGGATGTGCTGTGCTGGTGCTCATGTGCAGCTCTCATTTCCTGGGACTTTCACTTTAAACACCAAACCATGGAAGATTTGGCAGCTGCTGCTGCAGTGTGTTTGCCTTGCCTGGTGTGCAGAGCTTTGCTTCTAAAAGTGTCCATAAATTTTGAGACCACAATATCCAGAGAAGATCTTTATAAATCAGGAGTGGTGCTAGGGGTAATGAGATAATGTATATCTGTGTTTTAAAACAAAAGTACTTTGCCTAGAAAAAGTAGTGCATTAGGCAGGGAAAAACCTGAATTGATCAGTCATTTCCCATATCCTTTTGGGTTTTTTCAGGCTGACATTTTTACTGTTTTAAAAATACAGCTTCCCATGGTGTCATAATGTAGGCTTTGTACATAAAATTAAACTATAACTTGTTTATATTTTAGAGGAGTTTAACAGTAATCTGAGGGATTTTAATCTGGTATTTTACTGCAGAGCCAATTTTTAATCATACATTTACTGTCCTCTGTAGAGTCAAAAAGGATTTGGTGAGTGTGTAATAGGTACAGCTACAGGGTGACTTGGACTCTCATCTCTCTAAATAAAGCTAAAGATGTGAACTGGTTCCCTGCTCTACATATCCTCACTTGGGTAGATTTGGCCTGGAGATACACCAGGTTTTTAAAGCAAGGAGGAAGTTAAGGTATTTTTATAAGTCAGATACATATAATTTTGTCCTAGTCATAAATAAAGCAGAAGTTTGTTTTAAATTAAATGAAGGACAAGCAGGGAGATAACAGCAAGAAGAAATCATCCTTCCTTCTGCATTCTGAGCAGGGCAGTTCTTGACTTGGGAATGTTGCTGTGTTTGGGATCAGGTCAGGTGGATGCAGGAGGAACCCGTGAGGTTCAGCTCTCCGAGGTAAAGGGTGAATTTGTACTATTTAATGAACAACATGGTTTGGGTAACAGTTGCTGAGAGAAATTTTGTTTCTGATAGAAATGATAGCTGGATCTAAATGTTGCACAGATTGTTTTAAATTGGGATTTCTACTTTGTTGTTGTTGTTGTTTGAGGTTTTTTGTTTGTTTTGGTTTTTTGGGGGTTATTGGGGTTTTAGGGTTTGTTTGTTTTTTTTGTTTTTTTGGTTTTTTTGTTGTTGTTGTTGTTTTTTCATTAACCTCCTGGATTTTTTGGTTTTGTTTTCTAGAACAACTATTTGCAATCTCTACACAATGCCACGGATTGGGGAGCCTGTCTGGCTCACCATGATGTCGGGGACGCCAGAGAAGAACCAGCTATGCCATCGCTTCATGAAGGAGTTCACTTTCTTGATGGAAAATGCTTCTAAAAATCAGTATGGTCGATTTGAGTTTCTAAATAGAATATGTGGTTGTGCCTTTTTATTTCAAACCAGTTTTTAAATCAGTTGTTAAAATCCTGGTAATCCAAGAATCAGAAGACCATCCATAAGTATCTTCTTTTTGAAACAAATAAGAAATTATCTCATCAAATTCCTGCTTCCCCACAATTCTCTAAATCTTGGTACAGGCTGAACATCAGCCCCCATTCTCTCCCCAGGGAACCAAGTCTGAAGGCATGATTTCTGCTGATTTTGTTAGGCTGTTTCTTTAATCTTTGAGCCATATAGACTAGAGCTGCTGTGAGCTCAATATTGTGAGTGTGTATCTGGGGAAAAAAACAACCCAATGTTGAACATTTTGTTTTCAGGTTTTTACCAGCTTTGCTGACTGCAGTGCTGACTAACCACCTGGCCTGGGTCCCCACTGTCATGCCCAATGGCCAGCCACCCATAAGAATCTTCCTGGAAAAGCATTCTTCCCAGAGTGTGGACATGCTGGCCAAAACTCATCCCTACAACCCACTGTGGGCTCAGCTTGGTATGTGGCAAATACCTCTAAACCCTTCACAGCTTTACATAAATGGGAGTGCATGAGGTGGGTTACTCCCCTCCCAGGTTATTTATTTTTTAATATAAAATGAGACAAAAGTATATTTCAAGCTTAGAGGTGGTCACTGTATTTTTTTTATACTCTTAAATTTTTTAAGGCATTATCTATTATAAAATGTTAGCTGAAAAGTAAAGCCCTCTTTAGTCATCTGTTGGGTCCTCTAAGGTCACTGCTCTGGTGCTGGTGGAGGATTCCAGGCCTCCTCTGGTCCTCCTCCTTCTGTAAAGAAAATCTGCTTTTATTTTTCAGTATTCTGCTATCACTAAGCCTCATTCTGGAATGAGAAAATCAAGAAAATTCATCTTTTGATTAGAAGTGCACATACTTTTAATACAACAGAGGGATGCAGAGCAGGAAGTCATAGCTTGGCAACCCCCGGGGAAGGTCTCAGAGCCCAGTCAGTGGTGTAGCAGGTCATACTGTCTGATAATTGCCCAGTGGAGAAGAGCAGGTGAGGTCAGATTGTCCTGCTCTGCACACACACACTCATGGAATTTGATTAGGGAAGGGAAGGGAAGGAAGGTTTTGTGAGGTTATCCTATTACTGTAGAGGTAGGAATGGCCAGAATGTTGGCAAGAAAACTTGATTTCAGGCCTCATGTGACTTGAGGGACTCACTGTGGTTAGGGTGGCCTTCAAGAGGACTCCTTGTCCTCTCACCTCTGCAGTCATGCAGTGCCCTAATACCTCCAGAACACACAGGCACAGGCACTTCCCCAGGTGACTCAAGTAGAGCCAGAAAGTCCAGCCCAGTTTCCAGACTCTTTAGGGTAACTCAGCACAGATGCCTCCTCTCTCCCATGGCTGTATAAGGATCCCAGGAGATGAGCCTCCAAAGCTGGAGTGAGGTGGTGTGAATGCTCCCTAATGTGTGAGATCAGATGTCCCCTGACCAGTGGCTCACCTTACAGATGGTACCAACAGCATCTTTGGGATTCTCTTACTGAAAACAAAATACAGCATTGTTATTGTTCCTCTAATGCTTTAGTATTTCTCTCTTGTAGATCTGGTCTTTGAAAACTGGCCCAACAGCTGGCTGTTAGAAGAATAAATTATTGCAAAGATGCCAAATAATTGTGTAATTTCCTGTCCTAGGTGACCTGTATGGGGCCATCGGATCACCTGTGAGATTAGCCAAAACAGTCGTGGTTGGCAAAAGACATGACTTGGTCCAGAGGTTGCTTTATTTCCTCACTTACTTCATCAGATGCTCTGAACTTCAAGAGACACACCTTCTGGAAAATGGGGAAGATGAGGCCATTGTGATGCCTGGCACTGTTATCACTACCACGCTGGAGAAAGGAGAAGTGGAGGAGTCTGAGTATGTGCTTGTCACAATGCATAAGAACAGGGGCAACTTGCTGCCCACTGAGTCTGAAGAGATGAGAGCTCCCAGCTGCAGCTGTAAATACTGCAAATGTCCCGTTTCCCTTGCACAGAATATAGAAGGTGTTGCACAGCAAGAGAGAGAAGACATGCAAAGCACTCCTAAGGTAGAGCTGGAATCTTCTTCAGATGAGAACAGAACCATCGTTCCTGAGGATGGCCAGGATGATTCTGTGGATGTGACGCAGCCAAGGCCCTGCCTGGATACCAAACTAGAGACTGTGGTGTGCACAGGGTCAGCTTTGCCTGAGAAATGCATGGGAACAGAATCTTGTTTGGAGCCAACAGCAAGCACATGGAGGAGTGAGGATGGGCTGGAGGCAGGCATCCAGGTGGGAGGTGGGACAAGGACACCCGGGATTGCTGTGGAGAAGAAGCCGCCTGATAAGCTCTTCATGGACATGTTTTCATGCAGTGCTGCCGAGGCTCAGACAAAGGTGACTTTCCTCATTGGAGATTCCATGTCACCTGATTCAGACATTGAACTCAGAAGTCAGGCAGTAGTGGAACAAATTGCCAGGCATCACAGCCCGCCAGCAGCGGAGGCAGGAGTGTCTGCTGATCAGAACTGTGAAGCTAAACAAACTGTTGAGGACCAAAATAGAGACTGTGGGACAGCTGAATCCTTTCCTCAAGTTTCTAGTGAGCATCAGAGCTGGAACCCAAACCCATACAGTGCTGAGAGCATGAGTCTGTTTGATGAATATTTCACTGATGACAGTTCAGTTGAAACCCGGACTATTGATGATATTCCAGGGCAAGCAGCTACGAACCTTCTTGCTCGCAACAGTAGTTTAGAATTTTCTAAAAAGCTGTGTACAAAGGCTTGCAAACCACCTAGTGCATTTTGTAAATTTATGGACTCTGTTCGACAAGAGACCTACAAAAACTGCTTTAATGAGCAGGACCAAAGAGAGAAAATCTCTATTCGTGTCCCCCATGGGGACAGAGAAAATGTAGAGAAAAAGGTTGCCCCAGGAATTGATTGGGACATTCCAAGAAATGAGAGTTCAGACAGTGCCCTGGGTGACAGCGAAAGTGAGGATACAGGCCATGACCTAACTAGACTGGGCAGTAACTATTATGGAGGAGAGCAGGAAGACTGGGCAGAGGAATATGAGATTCCCTTCCCTGGGTAAGTACTGTTCAGCACTAACAGAGCATAAAAAAGATGGAGCCTCTTCTCATGTCACGTATTTGGAGGACTGTAGCCTAACTTGGCATCAGGGGTTGGAAAAGTGTCTCTTGAGCTTGCTGGTTGTTGAGGAATATTGAGACATCAGTGGTCTGGAAAAAAATACTAATGGTGTATTGTGATCTTGGCTTATATTCTCTGCTTTCATAATAAGCTGACTGCAAAAGCTGATTGTAAACGTTTCAAAAAGTGCTTGACTTCAAGTTAGAAGGCATATGAAAAAAGTAGAAATGCAACCTCTGTTAGCTGAGCTTGCTGTTTACTGTTGTACATCTCTTTGATATGCCTTTTTTTGCAGATCAAAATTAGTTGAAGTCAACTCTGTCCAGCCCAGTATTGCCAATTTTGGAAGATCCTTACTAGGAGGCTACTGTTCATCTTACGTGCCTGACTTTGTTCTGCAAGGAATAGGAAGTGATGAAAAGCTGAGGCACTGTTTGGTGTCAGATTTGTCTCATGCTGTGCAGGTAATTAAGCTATATTTGGTAAATGTATTTCTCACAGTAGGGAAAGATAAATGTTTGTGAAGGTACAAACCTGCTGGAAGTGGAAATATTTCCTGTCACAGCTCCTGTCAGATTTCTCCAGTCCCAGGTCACCAATTTTTTCTCCTCTCTCAATTAATCTGAAAAACATGGGTATTTCACTGCAAATCCGGAGCACAAAAGATCAGACTCCCACTGAAGCCAGCTGGGAGTCTTGTGCCTGGGAAGATGGATCTCAGTGCTAAGCTGTATCATTGTCTCCTGTAGGCTTAGCAGCTGATGGTTGTGTCTCCACAGGATGGAATGATGTTAAACAAGCCCATATGCTGAGGTTGTGCCTCTCTTCCTGGGCACAGAGTCCTCCTGCAGTGGTGCAGAAGCTCCCATTGCTCCCTCCTGTCCCTGCATGTGTGACCAATGTGCTGCTGCTTGTGCAGCAGAATGTTCTCCATCATGAATGCTCAGTATTTTGGAGACACTGCTCCTCCTTTAGGGTGGTAGTCCATGTGACCAGCAGCGTGTCACTGGAAAAGGAGAAAACAATGTAAAGATAATGGTGTGAAGGGAACTCGTGCTTCTGACATGTTGAAGATCATCTCTTTTCCACAACAGTTTTTCCCTAGATGAACTGGGGCATGACTAGGAAGTTTGGTATTTCCTCCTCCTCCTCTTACTAAGGAAAGAAGTAGAAAGCAGGCTGTCACTGAAAGTGTGACATCTGCTCCCATCTAGTTTATTCCCCAGAGAAAAAGGAAAAACAGACTGGTGAGCAGCCACTTTCCTGAGACTTTCCAAAAAGTCCCCCTTTCCCTACTTCTCATTCCAGCCATGTGCATTAGACCTGCAGCCCTTCTCTGCCTGCCTGTCCCCCTACTTTGTGCCCAGCCCAAAGGGGGCTGAGTTTTGCTCCCTGAGTGGTTGTTCCAAGGGCTTGTTTAAGCTATTTGGGAAGTGTAATTAAACTTCAGGTGAGAGAGGCAGCAGTGTGAGGCACCTGCTGCTGTGGCACAGATGTGTCTGAAATAAGCCTGAGAGAGATTATTGTGCTAATCTTCAGGTAAAACAGTAATTGCATCCCAGTGCCTGTGTGAAGCCCTTGCTGACTCTTTGGAAGCAGATAACTGCTAACAGTTCAACCCAGGAAATTTATTAGGGAAGGACAGTGGGTTTCCAAATACTCCCTTTTTTGACCCCTTTTTCACGGCTTGGGAGAGGTGGAATACCAGCAGGGGGGAATGGCAGGCTTGGCTCCTGACTCCCTCTGCTGGCGTCCCATGAAGGAAAACCAGTGACAGCTGGGAATAATCTGACCTTGTTAACACAGCCACACTAAACAGCAAGTTGGATTTTTGGTGCTTTCAGTTTTAGGAGTTTAAAATACACTTCAGATATGTCAGAACTCTTTATATCAAAAAGAGTAACTGTCAGCCAGTGACACTTTAAAGCCTGTAAGAGAAAACAAAATAGCCACTATCCTTCTAAGACTGTGTCTTGCTCACAAAGCCCCTCTGGTTTTAATGGATGGAATGCAATGTGGGCAGATGTATTTTAGGTGAAGCAGTGCCTGGGATGCTATCCTGCTATCCAGCAGTTGCTGTCTATCCAGGATGGTGAAGTTTTGTGAAAAGACTGCTGTCATTTGTCATTCTCAGGTTTCTGCTCTTCATTTTTTGTTCCTAGCACCCTGTTCTGGACGAGCCCATTGCAGAAGCTGTCTGCATCATTGCAGACACGGACAAATGGACGGTGCAAGTGGCCAGTAGCCAGAGGCGAATGATTGAGAATAAACTAGGAAAAGAAGTGTTAGTCTCCAGTCTCGTCTCCAACCTGCTTCATTCCACTCTTCAGCTTTACAAGCATAATTTATCTCCAAACTTTGTAAGTCTAAATGGAAATCACGAGGGCGATGGTTTTGAAGCACCCTTTAACTTCACAGGTTAAAGATATGTAAGGCTCTGCCTAGTGTTGGTACTCATAGCCAGTGGAACTTCTGGTGTAGCTGTTATGGTGCCTATTGAAATGCCACTCTAATCAAAACAGCTGCCTCATTAATTTTGAGTTAACATGTAATCAAAGGCTTCTGCTCAAAAATGAAAGGCCTGCCAGTGAATATCTTACCTAGACAGCCACAGAACAGTCAACAGGGGTTTGGGATCTGCGCTTTCTGGTTTGATTCTGTCTTCTCCCTGACTCAGCTCTCTTTGCTTTTCAGTGTGTGATGCACCTGGAAGATCGGCTGCAGGAACTCTACTTCAAGAGCAAGATGCTGTCTGAGTATCTCAAGGGCCAGATGAGAGTCCATGTCAAGGAGCTGGGCATGGTGCTGGGGTATGGTCACAAACTTCTCCCAGCAGTGCTACCCTGGGTGTCTGTGTGCCACACCCCCTGCCTGGGCTTGTTCCTGAGCACAGCAAAATGGATTCCTAAATATGCCCATGGTTTCAGGCTTCTCCTTAGCCATTGCTCAATCACAAGGATCCCCCAGTCTTTCTGTCTTCCCTGCGAGCAGAAAGATGGGCTCAGCACTCTGGAACTTATCAAACTCCCTTCTAAGTTGGTCAGTCATCACTGAACAACATGGGGCACCTGATTCCTCCAGGCTGACTTTCCCTACATGGCAGGAAACACTCTCTGTGTCATGTAAGGCACATAATACATCTCTGTGGGTGTGTGACATGCACAGAGGAGCTATTTAAGGAGTGTTTATAGAAGGCTCTGAGTATGTTTTCCTGCAGAGGAGTACAGGATGAGCAGGAAGACACACAGCATGTATGATGCTGGATATGGCAGCTTTAGCTGGTCCTCTGCTCCTGTGCTGCGTCCCCCAGCTATTATTCCCTTTATTCTGAGGTAAGGCAGGAATTTTTCTTCCCCCATCTGCTTCCTCACCAGTTTGTTGGTCCTGTTAAAAGCCCAACAGACAGGTGGGAGTTCAGACAGTGCTGACACTGTGGGAGCAGGCGCATCTGGAGGGGTGGGAGGTACAATCTGGCAGCTGCAGTGTGTAACCCATGGCCCAAGTACAGGTGCTGGGGCTGGAACAGGCAGTGTGGGTTCTGACACGTGTTTAGCCCAGTGACGTTTCAGGCTGGATTAAACCTGACTCTTCTGCTTCCTTTCAGGATTGAATCCAGCGACCTCCCCTTGCTGGCAGCTGTAGCAAGCACTCACTCTCCGTATGTTGCCCAGATACTACTTTAAAATGCCAGAGGCCACAGACTTTTGACTTTTTGCCTCTCTGGAAACAAAGTGGAAGACAACTTGTTATGGCTCCTTTCTCTTTGCAGCAAGTAAAACAAACTGCTTGTTGAGCTGCAGCACCTCCATATATGACTGCACAATGTGCAAACAATTGGAGACTTCTCCTCTTTCTCCTCTCCCACTTGGCCACTTATAAAAAAGGATAAAGAAAGGATAAAGGAAAACTGAGTAAGCCCAAGATTTCCGCCACAGGAAAGCGGAGATTCAAGCAAAGCTGAAAAGATGCATTTTTTTTGCAGTTTCTGCCACAATGGTTGACTGTGACTTATACTGGGAAATGGAGGAAGAACTGCTCTGAGAAATACATGATGCCATCATCCCTTACAAACTGAAAAAGAGAGCAGCTGCCTTCAGCCAGGCTTCAGCTGATGAGGATCACGTTAGGACCTGTAATTCTCAAGCTGCAATGATTTGTAAACAACTACTTTTTCACGTCATAGTCCAATTCTGAATACTTCCCAGAGGAAGAATGGGGCAGGGGCCTGGGTTTTTTTTGTAAGAAGCTTATTAATAACAGTCAGCTACAGAATTTATTTATGATCTTTCTCCTGGGAAGAGGAAATAGTGGGGGACAGAGGGCAATGGAGAACGGAGGAAGAGGTCAACAGATAAACTAGCTATGGAGATTCTTGGCTGGATGCTGTAACCAGTATTAAATGTTTATAATGTTTAAATGTTGCTTTATACTAAATGATGCTTTTCTTCCTCAATGTAATCAAAATGTTAAAAACAAAAATAATCTAAAGAGAACGTTGGCTGAAATTTCCCCATGGTTCCCCAGAATGACATGACAATTACCTCTAACTTTTTTATGATCTATAAAATCTTGGACCATCATATTCTTTTTACAGCAGTCAGTCAGCTATTGAAAGAATTAACTAGAAATAATTGTACCAAAGCATTGGGGACAAAACGAGTAGACTTACTACCCTTAATTGCTCAGGTAACTAATTGATACATTTTTTAAAACCATTCTACAAAAAAATGAACATTGATTACACCACAGTGTAGTAATATCCAAATTATTTTTTGACAAATATACTCTTGCTGCAGATGACTCCCTTTTCTACTCACTTGTGTAATTACCAGCAGGAAATGTTGTTTATTTATTCTCAGCATTTCTCTTTTACTCAGCTGTCACTGGTTTTGTCATTGTATATACAATAGCTGTATGAGTAGCTGATGGACCCAACCTGGTGTAAGTAATGTAAATAGACAGTGGGAGGTGGATTGTGTTTTTGAAGGCTCTACTACCTCAGTTTAACTGGAGACTTCATTCTAGGCTTTGTTTTGCATATTTGTCCTAGCAGCCAATTAATGTTGCTGATTTTTAGCTTCTGTTTTCATCTGTTAGGTTTAGTATATTGAAATTCATGGACTATCCACACAAGTAGGAGACACATATTGACTTGGTTGCTAAACTCTATAAAATTTCTATAAATACATCATT
This sequence comes from Muscicapa striata striata, assembly GCA_030060385.1. Taxonomy (NCBI): domain Eukaryota; kingdom Metazoa; phylum Chordata; class Aves; order Passeriformes; family Muscicapidae; genus Muscicapa; species Muscicapa striata. The sequence goes on along the minus strand of JAREIS010000050.1, from coordinate 3,405,285 downwards.
CTGTAATCATCTTTTCAATAGTACAGCACGCCTGCTATTGTTGTTTGCAGAGTTACTTTAAGTACAAATCTATTTTAACCATTTGATAAACTTGAAAACAATAGGAGAGATCCCTGCCCCACCTCTGTCAGTGGCAGAACTCTCTTCCCTTCCTTCTCTGGGGCCAGGATTCACCTAAAGTAGTTTTTCAGTGCTACTTAAAATCTGTCACCTAAAACTATGTTTGAGGGAGATCTATGTGGCAAACCGACCCCTCCCTTCCATGTAGGACTGAGTCTACATCAGGAAGTGACCCCAGCATTAATACAGGCAGTGTCATTGGAAACTCTTTTGTATACAAAATCTAATGCTGACTGCTGCAGGGGAAAACCTCATGTTTAATATGTGATCCAAGGATTTGTTTCTCCCATTTTTCAAATGTCCTTTCCTTGCCACACAATTATATTACATCTGGCTTTTGGAATGAGCACAAAACAGGGGCCCAGTTGTGTAAACACATTTCTAATGAAATATAGGCTTGCACTCAGAACATAAATGTTTAACTCTTTGCTAGGATACGGTATAGGCAGGAGTTGGGATACCATGTTGTGCACAGACTGGCAGTGGTCACCTGGCAGTGTCTCATAGCTGGGGCTGGCAGAGGAGGGTTCCTGCCTGTGCCTGGGGAGGTTCCATGATGAGTTCATCTACAGAAAGCTGGGCAGCTGCACTGTCACCCTGCCATCCCCAGGACTGTGCTTAGAATGATCCTTAGAGGAGAATACTGATCCTCATTTGAGCCATTATTATGTGAATTGTTGGGGTCACTTTGAAATGGGTTTGACTCTCCAGAAAGGCCCTTGCATGGCTTGCAGTGAGTATGAACATGAGACTAGAAGGAGGTGGCTCTTGGGTGGCAGCTTCTCTGCTTCCCTCTGCCCAACACCACTCGGTAATGGCGTTAATGATGTGTTCATTCAGTCCCAGATGGAGCTTCCTCGTCATCCTCCCACAGTGCCAGTCCCTCCTGGCATGGCAGCACTCTCTCCACCTCAGCAGAGTTGTGGGCAGAGCACAACCAAAACCCTTGTGTGATGGGAAGTTTTCCTGTGAGTTGACTTTTTGGGTACATGAACAATGTGGTACGTATATCTGTTTGTTAAATAATACGAAAAGGGATTTTTACAGGATATTGCATTGACTTTTTAAAATATATCACAATTCTTTTATGTGAATAGAAAACTAATGTTTGGTTTCTTTTTTCCACTATTCCCAATCTCCATTTTTAACATGTCTTATTTTTCTGGCTGAAACCTAAGTGTACTAGGCACACAAATTAGCAAATTTGATTTTGTTGCAATTGGCAAACACTGGGCTGCTAAGAACAAACAACTGTTTAAAAGAACAGATTTTACACCTTGCATATGTTTTCTCTATTAGTTCTTAGAGATGTTTTATGACAATTTTTTGCTTTCTCTAAATTATTTAGATGGTGGTACTTGTAAAATGCTGGGTAAAATGTACATACTTGTTATCTCTTCTGTTTTTGTATATATTTCCCAAGATGTGCACTTGTATTATAATAACCATTCCCAATTTTAGGGGAAATTTGTGCAATAAATACAGTATGTCAATTTAGTTCTGGTACCTTTTGTGTGCCTTTTTTGACATGTGCTATGAGTCCGTGGGTGAGTGAACTGTCTCACATTTGACACCTGTCTCCTCTAAGTTGCCCATTTGGGGCATTGATTCTGGCACTTGGCAGTGCTGCAGCCATTTATTTTGGGATCTCATAAGTAATTAATTGTTTCAGATAGGAATTTGTGAGTGAATTTGTTGTCCCTGGAGTTGTGAATGTTGTTGGCCCCCAGAAAGCAATAGTGAGATGGGAGGGAGGTCCTGATCCTCTCTACCAATGCTTGACTTTGTGTGAGGTGAACAAACATAAGCAGGAAGCCATTGTCTTCCACTGGTTAATACATTCATTCCTAAAGTGACTTGCACAGAAGTTTGTCACACAGGTGTTTGCCATTGTGTTTGTCACTGTGTTTGTGCCCATCTGCCTGAGTACAATCCCTTTTCTATCTCTCAGGGATGAAGGTTATTGAGGAGTCTTTGTAAGGTTTTATTTAAGTTCAAATTGTGATAACAGTGCTGCCAAGAAAAGGGAAGTAATAATAATACAACAGGAAAAACAATTAGGAAGATGTAGCAGAGTGTACAAATGAGGCTTTAGAGCATCTGGGTTAAATAAGGTCCTGTGTTCCCAAAGAATGGAAAAAAGACAAGCAGAAGATGGAAACCTTTGCCCGAAGCAGCTGCATCTTCTATTTTTGGTAAATGCTCCGTGGTTTCCTGCCGTGGTGTGTACCTGCCCCAGGTGCCTTTGCCACATGCAAGGTGCAGGATGAGCTGAGGGTAGTGTCCCTGAGCCCTGTCTTGCAGTGACCAGCTGCTGGGCAGGGAGCAGTGTGGGTCCCACATTCAGCACAGCCAGACAGCACAGGAGCCTTCTAGGATTTCCACTTGCACCTGCCAAGTCCTGTCTTGTACAAGGATGCCCGTGATAGGAGTGTTTGGAAGATTGGAATTTGTCCTCTAAGAGGAATGAAAGCCACAACCGACTCTTGGGTGCTTAAACTGGTCCTGTAACGCCACCATGAGGTTTCCCTGTGCACAGGGATGAATTGCTCTGACTCTGCCTTCTCTGCTGCCATCCCACATAACACTACCAATGGCTCAGTGCTCCCTGCAGGTGACTCAACAAAGCAATTAACACAGGATACCTTGCCTTTGAATACTGATAACACAGGAGGTTACTGCTGGCCTGCTGTACTGGTTGCATGATGGATTCACAAGGCAGAGGCTGCAGTCCCACAGCAGCACTGAAGGTGTTGAGCAGGCAGCTCCAGCAGAATCTGCAGCAGAAGATGCTCGGCTTTAGCTGGGAGCTCTGCTGTGGAACACTGGAGATGTGCACTGTGCACTGTCAGACCTCCTGCACGGCTTCTTGGGCTGAGTGCACCTGACAGAGGGCAGAGAATTTTGTGTTACCAGAGTAGATGGTCATGAGGTGTCCTCCTGACAAGGATGGCAAGAGTAGCTGGAGTCATGTGTCTGCGTGGGTGTTTGGCAGCAATGATGTGAGCAGTAAATTCAGCAGTATAATCACTGCAGCATCTAGAAAATGCTGATGTTAAGGCCCAGAATTTATTTCCTTTTTAACTTTCCAGCTAGACTGGGACATAGCACTTGCTAACCAATATTTTTAATGTATTGTTACTCCTTTTTTGTAATTCCCTTAATTTTCCTGAAACAAAAGTGAAAGCTAATTCACTTAGCTGAGGCAAAGACAGGAAGGAAGCTACAGCCCCCCAAGTACCGTGACATCTCTCATCTCCCACATTATTCCCAGGGGTCTGCAGAAGAGGATATTATTATTTTCTGTGTGGCTTAGAGCAGAGTAACCACAGAACAATTTCTGGAGCCAGGGATGGGAAGCAGCTCGGTATGTTGGTTGCACAAAAGCACAGAGCTCCTAACAGCTCTCTGCTGAGCTGCTGTTGCTTTCTTCTCTCTTAAACATTTATGGTTAAAAAATAGTGACCTTGTAGTTGGAAGTAAAAGTAAGCAGAGAGCCTGGAGATACACGTTTTTCTAAATCTCTGTGCTGCAAGGAACATCTCTGTTTATGTGCTGCAGCATGCACATTCTGTTCCAGCCATGCCCTCATTTATTTTGTAGTACAGGAGCAGTTACAGGCTTTGCACACCACCCTGCAGCCTTCTTGTCTTCCCTCTGTACAATAAGATCATCTTTGCTGTTGCTACAGGCAGATCTATACACACCAGCACTTCAGGTTTTGAAAAGTGTTGCTGGCTGGAGATCCTTCTTTAGTGGAAGCAGCACTTTTCTGTTTTGGCTGCCAAAGAAGCACAAGTTCAAATCCTTTGGGATCTGTCCAGGCTTTTGGAGCAGAACCTGATTCCCCAGCAGCAGCAGCTTTGCTTTGAGAGTCCTCTGGCAGAGGAGCTGGAAGGTAAATTATCTGTGCCCAATATGCCTGGTAGCTCTCCCAAAGGGGTGGTTAATTTTCCTATTGCTGTGGTCAGTGGGAAGGAACAGACGTTGCAGGACAGGCAGCTCAGCAGTGAGGAGCAGGAGTGAGAGCACCTGCCCTGGCTGGCACGGAAAGTGCCAACATGGAGCATCCCACGGGGCTGTGGGTCCCACAGGAACCTGGTGGAAGAGCTGGTGTGAGGGGTCGTGTTGGAGAGGTGCTGTGACTCTCCTTTTACCGAGGGTCTGCTGCTGGGCAACATTTTCTACCTCAGCAATACCTGCTGGCCTGCAAGGCTGTACAGTTGTGTGGCCTCTGGAAATGAACAGCTTCATGTGAGCCATCATCTACCTGTCACCCCTTTGGGTCTTGCTCGGGCTCTGTGCTCTCTGGCAGCTTGTCTTCTGCTAGAAGCATAGTAGCAGGAAGCAGCATGTTACTCCCATGTACTTGTTTATTTTCATTACCAAAAATATTTGTACAGCAGCAGAATCTGATTTCCAAAGCCTCTGTGTGTTCCAGCTGTTTGTTCCCAGCTAGAGCTTAAGACATCTGCTCCTAGGGTGGGGATCAGTGCCTGAGCTCCTGCCTTCAGCTGTGCTCCTGAGCTCCAGCTGCAGCAGGGGCCCGGAGAGCTCTTAATGCCCGTCCCTGGGAGATACGGCACAAGAAGGTGCAGGAGCAAAGGCGGGTGACAGCAAGTGGCTGGTCCTGTGGTTTGGGATGTCAGTGATAAGGAAAGGCTACCTAAAGCACACAGGAGTGGTTTGTGGTGAGGCGCGGGCAGCACCTCCCACGTCCGGCATGGCCTCAGAGGACATGGCGGTGACACGTGCCCTTCCCACCAGTGCAGAGATAAACGCCAGCGCCTGGGCGCTGCCTCTGCCGGTCCCTGTTGCTCAAAGCCTCCGTGGCCGAGCAATGCCCGCGGTGGCTGAGCTGTGTGGGCAGGGCAGTCTGTGCCCGGGCCCGGCCCATCGCACCCGGGCAGTGCCGCCATGGCTGCGGCCTCAACAACCGGCCCAGGGGCTTTGCGGAGCGAGCCCGGCCCCAGGGGCTGCTTCCTGCCGGGACTGACTCGGGCCTGACACTCGCTCTGTTTCCAGGCCAGGCTTCCCCAGAGCTCAGTCTCGGAGCCCTGCCATACAGCCAGGCAGTGTCTGGTGCTCAGGCAGCAGTGAGAGCGAGGGACCGGGCCTGCAGGGCAGAGCATGGATGAGCCATCCCGGCCCAGCCAGCAGTCCTTATTGCAACATCCCAAAGGAAGGATTTGGGCCGCAGGCTCGTCCCAGATTTCCAAAGCAGCACAGGAGATAAGCAGATGCCTTTTTGTTATGACTCAGCTGCTCTCCCTATGCCCCAGCTCTGGCCAGGCCCCCCGATGTGAGAGGAGTGCCCAGTCAGAGTGCTGGTGGTGACTTCTGCTATGATTCACTTCTCATTCCACCTTCATGTTTTCAGTTCGCTGCTGTTTTCCTTAAGGACCTGCAACCCCACACCTTTAGCAACAGTTTTTCTGTAGATAAAGCCTCTTAGAAATGAAATTATGGACTAAGAAAAATGTTAAGGAAGAATGAGACAGGGGTGGCAGGATGGAAATGTCCTGCTCTGGCTCATCTTTTTTGCTTTACACAATCAGAATCTTGTGTGACAGGAGGGAGCCACTTCCTCTGATGCAGGTCACAGGGGAGCATGGGGCCAGGGAGCCCTGTGGTGCCACAGGTCAGGGCTATCCCTGGGCCACTGCCTTTTAGCCCATAAAGACATTGTTTATTGCTGGTATTTTTTGGTTTGAAGATTTCATCTATCCTGTGCTTTCTAAAATGCTGAGAGAGAGGAACTCTCCCTGACCACTGTGCCTTTGCCTGCCCCTGTTGCTCAGTTTCTAGCACTAACCAGAGTGTCTGTTTAATCTGGAACTTACTTTTCCTTCTTTGTTAACTCCTTAGAATGAGCTTGGATTGCACTGGTTGGACAGACCCTGCTTCTTTCTCATGGAAAACCACGAAGGAGGTATGAGGGGTCATGCAGATCATGTGAGGCTCTGCTGTGCTGGAGCAATTTCAACCAATGCTGCTCTCATCATTTCCTGCATGAGCAGGATGGGCTGAAATTGCAGCTCTGGGACACATGAATGTGTCACTAGTGGCGGTGCTGGGGCCAGTTGGGAGAGCAGAAGGTGGAGTTTGTCCTAGGTTCTTAATGGAAAACAAACGTTTTCCTTAAGTGGCATTGAAAATGAAGGCAGTGTTTCCTATGGAAGTGCACATAGCTCGGCTGAGGAAGAAGGGTGAAAACATTTCCTTGAGAAATGAATGAGGTTCTTACTTCCCAAAGGCTCATTAATTTAGTTTTCTTGACTAATCAAATTAATTTCTAGAATATTTTCACTAATGTCAACAAAGGAAAAGTGGTTTATAAACAGCCTGGAGCCAGCAGAGAGCACAGTTGTGAGGGCACCTGGAGGCAAAGCCCAAGTCTGTGCAGGGGTGACCCCAGCAAGTCCCTTGGCCAGCTCCCAGTGCTGACACAGGGTCACTGGTGGGACGTCTCCTGAGTAAACACCATCATTTGGTGCCTTTGGGGTGGCAATGGCAAGAAGTCACTATGCTACAAAGGTGTCTATAAACAATGACTTTAGATCAGAGGGTACCAGTGGGTTTACGTGATTGATTTTCCTGCCAGGCATGCTTTTCACTTTGGAGAACTTCAGTGTGTTGGAAAGACTATGTTCAGCATTTTTTCTATAGTTATTTCTACAATTACTTCAAAATTACAGCCATGAGCAATTATAGTTTTCAATAGCTTATTGAGTGCACTGAATCCTAAGAAATTAACTACCACATTTTCAAGGAGTACATTTATTAATAGCAGCTGTAACTAGAAATCTTGTCTAATTTTGATCACTAACAGTGGGTTTAAAAGACATGAAAAAATCAGGGCTTCTGTTTCATGTATTAACAATAAGACTGATAAAATTTGTGGGAGATATTCTGGGCGAACAAAAAAATTACAGCTGCATTCCTTGTGCTGCAATAATTAATGATCATGCACTTTATTCTTTAAAGCTGTTTTTCTTGTACAGTTTAACTAAAGGTCTTGATCTCTGTCATTTCACATGACATTGTTCTGAGGCTGGTTAGGCTGTAAAAGCCATCAGTCTGAAGGAGAATTTATTTTTCAAAATAAAACCTAACTCTCCAAACTATTTCTTAAATTATAGGTTAGTGAAAAGCAGGCCTTTCCCATGGAAACAGATTTTTTTAAGAACTGTAGGCTTGAACTGATTTAGTATTAAAATCAAGGGCTCTGTCTTGGGCTGGTAATTTTGCCCACTGCTCCTGGCAACTGCAGCTCTTCACAGCTGTGAATTCAGACACATGTTTTCAGATATTTTAAGGTTGACCTTCTCTTCCTTGTCTGTTTTTCCCAGGTTGGCTGGCTGGGAAGCTGCTGGCCTTGCTGGATCGCAAGCTCCTACAGCAGCTTATCCTTCCAATGAAGGAATCATGGGCTCTCCTGGAGCCCATGCAAGGTTTGTCCAGTGCAAGTCATTAGTCTCAGAAATATGGGGTGAATTCTTGCTTTTTCAGGATGCAAACAACAGAGGCAGGTTTGGAGGAAAGAGGAAATAATGTCTTCATCAGAAGTGTCTGTCCTCTGCCTTTATCACTTACAGTCATAGCATGAAAGCTCATTAGGTGTGATTCGGCTATTTCCTGCTCAGGCTGTCAATTAAAGAGGCAGCTGAGCAGCATTGCTGGAGTATGTGGTGGTCTCATTATCTCAGGGAGGGAAACACTCTGCAACAGAACCCTCACCCTCTCCTTGCCCATGGTGTTCAAACTAAATAGTTTTAAATGAAGAGAGGGTCAATTTAGGTTAGATGTAAGGAAGAAGTTTTCTGCAGTGAGGCCCTGGCACAGGATACCCAGAAAAGCTGTGTCTGCCCCATCCCTGGAAGTGTTCAAGGTGAGGTTGGAGGGGCTTTGAGCAACCTGGTCTAGTGAAAGATGTTCCTGTCCATGGCAGGGGGTTGGAAGAAGATGATCCCTAAAAGCTCCTTCTAACCCAAATAATTCTGTTATTCTGTTATTGTATAAGTTACTGACAGCTTCATCTGCTGGACCACCATCACTGCATTTCCAGGTTTGGGGTGTCTCTGTACCTGTCTCCAACTCACAATCTAGCCAGATCCCAGGACATGGCTTTACTGGTGATTCCCACCCTGGGCCCATGGTGCTGCAGAGCTCGGCTCTCTCAGTTTCTTACTGCAATACTCTTCTTGCCAATTTTGATTACAGATTCTTTACCATGTGTGTGCACATCCTTCTTTAGACCACAACTGGAAAAAACTCTGGGGTGGTTCCTGCTCAGGGTCTCCTTAACCGCAAACCCACAAACGGTTTCCCTTTTTCTTGGTACCTTCTTCAAAAGTGCAGCACTTTTGTAATACCCTCCTAGCACAAGACGCAATGATAGTTCACAAACTACTACAGCAATAGTTTATGTAAAAGAAAACACTTTTACTGCAAAGGCAATTTTGCCTTGGATAAAGACGGCAATGAAATCCAACTGTTGCAGTGCAATGGACTGCCATGGAAAATGTCTGCTACTCTGGAAAAAAAAGTAAGTCACTAAAGCAGTTTGAAAAAAGGTAGTGAGACAGCTGCTGGTACCATCTCTGGCTTTTGGCGTGCTGGTATGGCACTGAGGGTATCCCTGACACAGGGAGGGGAGGGAAGGGCACTTAGAGGGCAGCTCCATTTAGCTTTCTAGAAAAGTCAAAGATTGCTAGTCCACTTGTGCAGTCACTTCATACGCAGCTATTGAAAATTATATTTCCTTGACAAGATTGTTTTTGGTGTCAGGGTTTTTCTGGAAGTCAATATGCTTCCTATGGGCCAAGCAGGTCACTGCAGGACATTCATTGTGTATGGAGGCCCTTGGCCCTACCAGGAAAACTTCTAGGTTAATGCTGGAAGAATCTGCCACAGGCTTTGAGAATACCTTGGTACTTGGAGTCAGACAAAAAGGCTCCCCTCATGGTGCTCTGCAGCACTATTTTAATCTACCTCAGTTCCCTATTGGTTATTGCCTTTTGCCCTGCCCTTGTACCTCCCCTGTGCCCACAGATCATTTTGGCCCGTGACCCCATACTTAACCCAAGACACTGCATTGATTTCTGTCTTTCGTCACTGGACTTCTTCGGCATGACTTTGCAATGAATCTTGCTGGAACTCTATACAGGAGACCCTTCCCATCTTTCTTTGCTGACCTATCTGTGGTGTGTGTGTGGATTCAGTGACTGTATGTGCCTGCCCGAGCAGCTTCCTCAGAAGACGCTTTTGGAGAGGTAGCAGCAATCACCATCCATTTCCACACTGCTACAATTGTGTTTCCCTTTTTAATGGAAATTGCAAATACATTTCCAAACACAGCTCTGGAAATACCCCAACAGCAGCCTCCATCACCTCTTCAGTGTTTTGGACTGGGGAGTGCTTGTGTCTCAGCTTTCACCTGCGTGGAGTGAAATGCCTAAAAATCTTAAGAAATTGCAGCTGCCTTAATGTCATCACTGCTATTCTACCTAATAAATATTTTTCTTAAAAAACCTCAGTCCTTTCTCTCTGAGGAAAAAGACTACTTCCATGAGGGTGAGCAATCATAGGTAAGTTGTATTTGTGTACTTGGGTGACCTCTGTTTTATTGGGCGGAGCACTCAGCTGTGCACTCGGCAGCTTGCATCACCCTCTGATTCATACAATCATCTGACCTTCATCTAACTGCTGCTCTGCTTTTATTTCCTTTTCTCCTTGCAAGTTACAGTAAAGGAAGTTCTTCCTGTGCTCCATACACAATGCTTCCTTTCATTCAAGGTTTGGGTGTACTTTTAGCATTTAAAAAAACAACCAGTACAACCATCTACTGGAAAAGCACAGGATGAATGATCATGTCCCTCTCCCCTCACATTTACCCCTCCGCAGACTACATGCACTCCAGGAGTTGCTGGACTTTGGACACAGCCTCATCTCCTGGGTGAAATCCCAGCTGGGAGATGCTGCAGCCCCTCAGAGTGGGATGGTGGGGTCTGCAGTAAGGGCTCCTCCCTGTTTAGTGTATGGAAAAGTGAGCAGGTCTTCCAGGAGGAGTCTAACTCTGCTGGCTCTGTCTGGTGCTGTACCTTCAGCTCCTGCTCTGCCCCGGTGAGGCCGTTCCTCTGGGTGCACACTTGTGTCCCTCCCTTGCAGCTGAGGAAGGACAGTCATCTCCCTGGATGTCTCAACTTTTTGAAGCATGAAGGTAAAATAGAGTCTGGTGGTCTCTTAACAGGAGCATCTCAGGTGTCTGAGGCAGGAGAGATTCTGCTCTCTGTGGTCAGAAGAGGACACCACAGGCTTTGGGATACTGTTAGGAATCAATAACCCTTGACACAGAATTACTGTATGTTACCAAGGGCAGGGTCTCTAGAAGGATGGGAGGAAAACCACATTCAGTGGAAGAAGAGTCATCTGCAGATCTTTCTAAAGTTAAAAATAGTTAGGATTTTGTCTGCAGAAGACAATTTGTCCTGTTATGCTGCTATCATCATGTGAGCAGGCCATACGCTTCTGCAATTGAAGACTAAAACTGACATGCTGAAAACAGGAACTTTCTGGAAATTCTGCATGCCTGAAAAATCTGGTTTCAGTGAGTTTCCTGATGTCATCTCATCCATATAGTTGTGCTTGGATGGGGCAACTAAATATGTCATTAGCTCTGTGTGACAGCTACAGCTGGTCTGTAAGCTGCACAGATAAAATTTGCCATAACAGAACCAACTTGACCAGCCAAGAAGTAAACAAGTCCCTTGGTAAGAAAATGGTAACTTGGATTCGAACTCAATCTGGGGACCCCAGCCAATCCCATTCAATCCTGAATGCAGACATCTAGTTGGCCAGTGAGCTGGGCGGTGTTGAGACCTTGACCAATTGGGTGTTCAGGGTGGGAATTTTGAACCCCCTATAAAAGGGAGCGTTCATCAATAAACGTGGGCTGTTGTTGTGTGACCTTTGGATGAGTTCAGTTGTGTACCTGTCTCCAAAACTGCAACCAAACATAACAGCTCTATACGGTCATTAAAAGTCAGATAAGAGTTCATAAGGAATCATAAAGGATGCCTGACATCCTGCAAAGACAGATGATAAAAGGAACTGCCCCTGACAGTGAGTGCTTCAAGGCAAGTGAACTCAGTTTAAGAGCATGGAGGACCTGAGCTCTTGCAACTCATGTCAGAAGGAATTGTTTATCCCCTCTTCATCACAAAAATCAGACTAACAGCATCAACATGTGGCTAAAACCAGAGGATGATACAGGGAATTTGGGCCTTCATAACTTCGCAATGACTTCACCAAGCATTCTTGGCTCCCAGGCCTGGACTGAGTCTACTAAACTGTGCAACATTTCTTCATAATCAAATTATAGTTTATATAGTTTGAAACACAAACACAGAGGCTTGTATCTTCCTACAAATGCACCAAATGTGTGCAAGCAATGATCTGATGCTGGCTGAATTGTAACTGTGGTCTAAGCTACGATAGCAAAGCTTGTGGTTGCAAAGAACATGGACACCAGCATCAAGAGAACGGCAAGAAGTGCAAGTCTTCCCTAGCCTTGGTCTTGATTCAAATGCTGTAACATTTATTGTAGGATTTCACAAGTAAGTAGCATGTATTTGATTGCATAAAGCAGTGAAATTGCCAGTCAGGCATTTATTCACAGTTTCTTAATCTAGATGATTGCCAGTTAAGAAAAAGTCTAGACTGTTGGCCTGTTCTTTGGCAGAAGTTTTATACTATTTTTCCACATGCTCGGAGAATTACTCCATTTACTTGAAAAAGGGGAAGGACTGATATCCTGTTTACTCTAATTTTTATCATATTTAAACTGGCTGCTCTCTGTAGGCATGCCCCGTTCTTTTACCATCTCAACATTGTTGGCTAAAGTAACAAATGCCACAGATACACAGAATGGTCACATTGAGTTATGCAAGTGTTTGGCTTTTTGCCTCTGAAAATAGCTACACAGTAGAAAAATACAAATCCCATTGCATGGGTTATAACAGGTCACAGACACAAAATCCTCACTGTTTGTGAAATCTCCTTGCAGCTTATAGTTGTACAACTTTTAACATTCCCAAAAAATTAATGGGAATAAGATATGTTAAATTGGCAACAGATACCAAATTACTGGTGGAGAGTTTTCCATGCCGAGATTGTTCTTTCTTTTTGTTACTTAAGTCTTCATCTTTATCTGTGCCCAGCCCAATTTTTTACCCACTTTCCACTTTCTAATGGTTTTTGGCATGATGTTTCTGATGACAAATGAAGAAAATCTTTCAGTTGAAGCTGTAACCTGATTATACCAACAAAGAACATGCAGATGGAGTAGTCAGGGCAGGTTTTCCCCTGCCACCCCCATCTTTAATTTTTTCAGGCTTGAGTGTGGACATCTGTATACTGTTTCTGGATACTTCCAATGTCTAGACAGGTCCATGTGCTCTTTTGGGTTTTGCCAACAAAATGCTGGGGCTGGAATCACATATCTGTAGGTTGTGTGTAGTAAAAATAAGGTTGCAAAAGGCACACAAAAAAAATTATACAAGAGCCTATTTCTGGCAGAGCTGTTCCATGGCAGAGTGTGCAGCAAGCCACCAGGGCTTGGAGCAAGGCAGCTGGGGTTTAGATGTTATTTTATAACTATTTTCAATGTTTTTTGCAGTTCTTATTCTGTTTTATCAGACACTGTAGATAATGTTGTATACTACACCATGCCTGGTGATACAGTTTGGATGCTCCAGTGATGTGGCAGGAGTCCTTTCTTTCCTCATTCCACTCACTCACATTCATCAGGGCTTGGTAACTCCATCAGGGTGCTGGCAGGTCCTGGACAGACCCTTTCAAATCACTCAGCAGTGGCAAGGGAGAGGAATATCCTTCTTCATACCTGTTGTTTCCCATATGGACAAGGAAGGAAAACGAGAAAGATGAGATCGTACCAGGCAGTGCCATACGACAGCCAGTGCTCTTTCAACACAAACAAACAGCTTTCACGTCCTCACTGGTAACTTTCAGAGAGTGCACCAAGGTCTGTCTTTGTGTTCACAGAAACCTTAGTAAATGAATAGCAAATAACCCAATTAGCTGTTTCCTTTTCAGATTGTTCCTGACTTAAAAACCAGGACTTCATAAGCACTCACCAAAGATTACATGACACAAAGGTCAGGTGATGTTCCCAACACACTGTGCATCCTCAAGCATAAAATACTTGTTACTTCAGAATTTCCACCTGTCCTTGATGAAGCCTTTCCTGTGGATGCCCCACAAATTGCCCTCAGCTGAGAGATCTGTCCTTCAAGTGGGACTTCGGAAATTGTTATTGCCTCTAGCTGAGCTAAGGCTCAGGCTGCTCTTGGGACCAGCTGGGGCTTGTCATTCCCTCTCTTTGCATGTTAATATAATCTTAAAATCTTTCAATCTTAAGGCTCACTGAATTCCTAGTCCATTCACACCAGCACTCAGCACATTGGAGACCATTACAGATGTGTGACAGTGAACATGAAAAACAAAGAAAAATTGCCACTGAAGGTAAAATGTAAGTAGAGAAAGTTCCATTCTCACACTTAAAAGGTGTCAGGCTTCCCATTTGTTTCCTTATTGTCGATAAAGGCTGAAAAATAAGTGTTTGATTGTCACAAGGAGATCTGCAATTTCTTATGTGTACATGGTTTCTACTCTTCAGGAAAAACCTATATATGGAACGAAAGCCCTTCAGAAAAAATCTGTTCTAGATTTTTTTTTCAGAAGAAAAGCTGTGTTAGTCTTGAGTTAAAGAGAAGAAAAATGGGGGTTTAGTTTTAAAAAACTAAATGTTAAACCAACATTATAACACGGCAGAAAGATAAGGATCTCACAGTTATATTTCTTCTTTTCTACTTTTTCCATTATCCTCTGAACTGAAGTTCTAAAAATATGCACAGAGCTCTCACAAATTTCCTAATGACACCTTTGCCTTCCCAGTTTTTCAGGAAGTTCGTCATCAGAATAAATATATATGGCAAAACTGTCTGAAGAGGTTCTTCCCATTGGACATCCCAGAATATTTTGTTTTCCTCTAGTCAGGCAGAGAATTAATTTGTGTATCCTCCTCGGTGTATGTTGACCACATACTTAGCTAGTAGTTGCTGCATGAATGTCCAAAGGGAATTTTTTTTCCCCAAAGCTAAGAAATTAAAACCAACAGCCTAACAGTTGGATTGGAGAACGAGAGGAAGGAAATTGCCAGGCTGTAATAGAACTCATAGACTACATTAAAAAAAAAAAAATTAAAAATATTTCAGTGCATGATGATTATGAATCCTTCCCAGTGGGAGAGGTGAGGAAGTTGTGTTTTACCCTGGGATGTGCACATGGTGGTAAAAGGTGTTACATTAAAAGGCATCTTTAGGAGTGTCAGTGAAGCAGAACAATTGAGGGAACATACTGGGAGGAGATGATGTACTCCATAACTCAGCTGGTCTTCCCAAGTTCACAGATGCTTGAAACAGAAACATTTAATCTCCTGAGACTGCAACTCATCAGTATCAATAGCAAAGCACCTTTGATTCTGAGATGATACAGATACCATTAGTTTTCAATTAAAAATCTTTGCAGTAAGTGATGATGCTTTATTTGCAGAGGAATACAATCCAGATAAAGGGGAAGCAGATTTCCCCCTCTGCATAGAGAAGAAGTGTCCTGCTTGGCCACATCCCTTAATCCCAGCCCCGAAATTACTCACTTGTGAAAGCCTTATAATTGTGTTTAACTGTGTCAGCTTTACCATGTGGAGACATTGGCTGTAACACCAGTGAGCACTGAGGATCACGACACTTGTTTCCATTGTTCTCTGGATATCCGGGAAAATAAATCCTACGGCTGAAATAGCTCCTGAAATAGTTGCAGCTATTAGAGCCATTACCTACCCAAATTCAGGTACTTTTGGAGTGAGGGAAGTCTTGTTTCATGGGTCAGTTGAGCCAAGAAATTAAACTGAAATGGTGGCTTTGGTTCCTATGGAATATTTCTGGCTCCCTCATTGCTTCTGTGCCTGGCTGTAGGCTGGTGTTCAGTACGGGAATTTGTGTGTGAAAGAAAGAGGAATTTTTAAGCTACTAACTTTATTCCCATGATGAGTGTCAACTTCTGTGTTATGTTCATTGTAGGAATGCTGAACAGCTGGAATAGGTGGTAAAATGAGTTTCCTTCTAAAAACCAAGAATAGGGCTTAAAATATTTCAGATCCATGAGAACGGTGAGTGCGCAGATTTTACCAAAAGCTGGGGTTTTCTTGCTAGGTCTTTGTTAATTTTTTTTCGAGTCATCTGCACCTGAGGAGTATTGACCAATTTTTTACATGATCTTTAAATATAAACTGAGCTGGTAAAGCTCTTGATTTGCTATTACATCTCTGTTAAAAAAAAAAAAAAAAGGGCAGGGGGGAAATTAGAGAAAAAAAATCTCCTAATAAAGGATTTGTGCCTCAGTTTTTTCTTCTTTTCTTCTCATCTCCTTAGTTACTCAGGAGGACTATCTTTTCCATTTGTCTCCTGGCAGGGAATCTGAAGATTCCCACACCACTGGAAACAATATTTTATGTACTAAAGTTGAAAGAGGATAACGTGTTCTGCCAAATAACTAGTACCAACTTCTGACCTTTGGAACAACAACAGACATGATATTTGGAAATCTTACATTTACAACAAAAGTTCAAAGAGAAGGGGAAAAAAAAAAAGAAAGAAAATGAGTTTTGATAGACTTTATGAGACTGAAACCTGTGCCTTTCTTGTCAGTTTTGGGAGCATCTCATATTCTCTCTGTTGTGCATGCAGTGATGTTAAGAGTAGCTGCTCTTTAGATCCTGGCTGTCCATCCTATGGTTGTTGTGCCTGCAGTGATACCAGGCACAGCATCAGAATAGTCTGTATTGGAGGAAACAACATTTCCTCAGTTTTTTTTTTTTTTTTAAGGAGACCGTAGGAATATTATAAAACAACGCGGAAGGGACAATCAAATCCTTGAGCACAACAAAGAGAATTTTGTCATAAAGGGCAAGTGGTAAAGAGAATGGGAAGGGGTAGCTTGAGAAAGGGCAGGAACAAAACCACCCTTGGTTATTAGGAAGGAAAGAGGAAAAAAGCAAAAGGATACACACAACACAAATTGTATGCCTGCAAAGCTTTGATCTCACAAATTTACACAATCGCACTTGTAATAGGAAGGAAAATCTTGCGATGCGCGTTTGGTATGTGGCTGTTTCCTGTTGTCCCCGAGCTGCCGTCAGGACAAGGAACGCAGAGCTCAGAAGTTTGTAAAGTTTGTAAAGCCCCACAGGAGCCCCGAGCTGTACCAGCACCTATCTTGTATTTAATGCCGAGCTCTCCGTTCGGCGAGTCTGGGCGGGGAAGCTGCACCGAACCCGGCCGGGCGCTGCGAGGCCTCGCTGCGGACCGCGAGAATGGCGCTACTCCTCCAAACAGACCTAAGCCAAAGGCCTGGAGAAGCTCAGGAATCACGGAGGTCAAAATTCTATAAACTGCAGTGCGAGGGGAATGCACGCAAACTCGGGGGAGCGGTGCTATGACACCATTTCTGCTGTTATGGCTGCTCATGGACACTCTGCTCCCAAGTGATGCAGAAAATGCTTTATTTCGGATGCCGATTACTGAAGAATACGCCATATGTCGGGTGTAGAAGCAGCACAAAAGCAACTTTCACGAGACACCCGCGGCCTCCTGAGGGCCCGGAAGCGGCGCCCCCGCAACGCGCACGCGCCCGGCCCCTCCCAACCCTCGCGAGCCTTCGGCCCGCGCCGCCCGCCGGCCCCGCCCCTGCGCACCCCGCAGCGCGAGGGGGCGGGGCTCGCCACAGCCCCGCCCGCTCCCCTCCGTCCCGCCCCTCGCTCTTGTCGCTGATTGTATGGGTTAAAGCGCCCGCTCTCGCGCTTTTCCGTACCGGGGGATGCTCGGGGGGTGACTGGGGCGGGGGGTTCGGGCGGGGGCGGTGACTCCCGGCGTCTCCAGGGGACACGCGGGCTCGTATCCTCCCGTGGGGTTTCTTTCCGGACCCTGTGGCCCCGCGCCGCGGAACAACTTGCCCGTCCGCATCGCTTTGTGCGGACGCGGAGGGCGGAGCCGCGGGGGCCGAGCGCGCGGGGAGTCCCGCTCGGGCCGGTAACTTCGCACACGGAGCGCTCGCGCCGCGATGGGGAGCGGCGCCGGCCGCCCCGGGAGCGCGCCGGGAGCCGCCGCCAGCCGCCCCGAGTGCCGCCGCCGCCGCTGAGCCCGAGGCGCCCCGAGCGCCGCCCGCCTGGTGAGCAGCCAGCCCGGCGGCGGGCACCGTGCCCGGCCCCGCTCCCGCCCCGGCCTCCCCCGGTCCGCTCCCCGCCCGGGCCCCGGCGCGGGAACGCTTCGGGGTGCGTCTCCGGTGGGGTCGGAGGGCGGCGGAGCCCGGGTAGGAGCGCCGGCGGGCCGCGGCGGTGCGATCGCGGCGCGGCCCGCGGCTGTGCCCCGCCAGCTGCTGCCGAGGCGCCGCGGGGCGGGGGGCGGAGGGCTGGAGGATGAGCGCCCCGGTGGAGCCCAGGATCAAACAGGCGCTGCGGAAGAAGCCCGCGGAGCGCACTCCGGAGGTAAGGCGGCTCCGGCTCCTTCCCACTTGGGCTTTTTATTTACTTTATCACTTTTCCTTTGCGTAAATCCGTGTTCCGACGGCGCGGGGTCCGCGGTGTGCACACAGACCGGGCTGGCGCACAAACTCCTGTCTGGAGCTGGGTTGTTTATTTCCTTCTCTCCAAAGTTGGCCTTCTCGGGAGCAGCAGTGCTTTAAACGCCCAGTAACACGTTGGGTAGAGGCATAAGGCGCTTCTTGAAGTACTGCGGGCCAGCTGTTGGAAGAAGAACTACAAGAAGTAGATCACCGAAAAGTAGAATGATGCATATTTAAGCGATGCAAAACTTATGGGAAAACTTAGGGAGCTGAAAGGCTTTGCTTACCTGTACGGTGATGCAGATTTAAGCAAAACCAAACTAGTTATGCTGCCCAGACTTCATAAAGATGTTTCTGCAGTGAGTGGGAGGGTAGAAATGTGTGAGGCTGGTAAGCTACAATAAAACGCATTTTCCAATTAACTGCCTTCTCTGTCCCTTCCCCACTAGCTAGTCTGTGATCAGCCATGTGTTTTTGGGCATGGTAATGTCGTGGAGCATTAAGTTAGTAATGAAATAGGTTTGATATCGTTTTTATTTGTTTAAGGTCTGATTGGAGTGTGTTTGCTTACTTACCCTTTGCCTTCCTTTATTTGTTTCTCTTGCTGTGATTTTTTCTTTATGTGCTCAAGAATTAGTGCTATGAAGTGATACACTCTTGAGTTTTTCCCTTGGAGACTGGAAAACATCTGTTCTCCCTTGGTACTTCATGGAGAGCAGAATGTCCTGTCCGGTCTTCCTTATAAGTTAATTATGGAAGGGTTACTTAGAGAGCTCCTCAGAGGCTGCTCATCCTACCGGGACAGAGTCCTTGCTTCCCTTTCAAGTCGGGTGAGTAAAGTACAGATGTTCAGTCCCAATGGTTACTTGCTTGGGATATCCATCACATTACTCCTTGTATCTCTAATTTAATCATGAAGCAATCTCAGTACCCATTCTTTTTTCCTTACTTTTAGCACTCCCCTCTTGCTTCACACCTTTCTTTTTCTTCAGCTGGAGTCTTCAGTTAGCAAAATTCCTTTGTTAGTGTGGCTTGCAGTGTTGGGCAACTGGGCTCATCACATAAGTGTCATTCATGAGCTGGCATTCTGTGCTGGCTTGTCAGGGGTTGGACTTTAGGGAACAGGTAATCTGTCCTGGCCAGAACCTCTACTCACCACTGCTCCTGCTTGCTGTACTAACCTCTGTGGATGCGTAGGGCTTTTTGTTCTTTTTTTTTTTTAGGCATATTTTTCCCCGAGCAGCTGTCATGGAATTCCTTATGGTGTCACCTGGTTTTGGCTAAAACGGCCTTAAAATGCTTGTGGGTTTGTGTGCATTTGTGTAGATTTCCATTGAAAGTGACGAGTGTTGTGTGCAGGTTTGAATTTGCCAAGGTATCTTAATTGTGGGGAAAAAAAAATCTAATTTTTGCTAATCTAAGTAATAATACTTCTAAAGTGATTTCAAAAAAATCTAAATTCCCTTGTTAATTTGGCTCTGTTTTGGCAGGCTAATTTTAGGGACACTGCACAGTGACACTACTTGTGAATAAAGTTAAACATGTACTTAATACTGGCGGGATTGGGTCCTCGGTTCTTCGTTCCTGTTGATGAGGAGATAATTACAGTCAAATCACTTTTGTTTTCTTAGGATACTTTTGTTTACATAAATTCAGAAGGAAAAGCTTTTCCCTGATTTGATAGCAGGGTGTACCTGGGGGTCCCCAGTCTGTATCTGTGCTACCTGCTCAGGTACACAGCATGGAATCCTCTGTCACAGTAACAGTGACAGATTTTCCAGACATCTGCCCCAGGATGTGAGGACAGATGGATATAGGGTGTTAAGTGAACTGGAGAAAACAATTGCAATGATGTTTATTTATTTATTTGTTCTCAGCATCCTACTTGTCCTCTGTAGGCTGCAAGACTAGGGGCAGAGAAGCTGAAACCTGTTTAGTGCAGCCACTGGGATCAGACCCAAATTTCAGGTGTCCCTGCACAGGATGAATGATCTGGTGACTCCTGTTTTGAAGTATCCAGTTCTACACAGACAAAAGCGTGCCTTCATTTCTCCCCTCCTACTCTGGTGGGAAGGTATCATCAGTTCCTCCCACACGAAATCCGTGCACGGCGCTGCTCGTGCACTTTGGCTGCATTTTTGTACAGGAACCCCCTCAAATTCCCCGAGCCACGACTGATATTTTGTGATAAGCCAAAGCTGCTCGTCCGCAAGAGTTTCAATCACTTTCAGCCCCTTTGTGCCCCCATCTGTCTTTCTGATCCTGCAGTTTATATGAGCAATTTACCTGGCTATTTATTATAAATTACAGGGTTGGAGCTGTGCTGATCAGTAGCGTGGTCTGGTGCTTCGTTCCTGTCATCTGTGCAGTCTCTGGAAAAATACACATAAACACTCCACATGCCAGATTTTGCTTGCAAGTAGTACAGTAATCCATATGATTTTGATTGTAGGTCTTTTTGTTGACAAAATGTTTTAATTTTTACGAACTACAAAACCAAGCAAGGAGATATTAAAAAAATTGTAATTTACTTATTTTGAATTTTTTTCTCACTGTCTTGCTCAAGTAAATGTTTTAATTCTTGATACTACAGAAATTTTTGTTTGGAAAAATCTGTGTTAGGGCAAGTTTTCAGTGTTGTGGTAACATTCCAATGTTTGCTAATTGTTAAAGTATATAAGTTATGCATATTAGGCATGTATGCACTTGATTTTTTTTTTAGTTGTTGTTGCTCAGATACTTCATGTGTTATAATCTTCAGTTTATTTTGCCAGAGGGAATTATTTTGATGAATTTTTAGGGATTGTAGCAAGAATTTAATGATGTGTACATTTTTATGTAATTGCTGTTGTGTTACTCTGGTTAGAATCTTTTTTGGAGCTACTGAAGGTTGGCAGATATTTTGCTCCCTTTCCTCTCCTTTGGTGCATCACTGGAGGTGCATATTGTTCATATGTGATGCAAGTGACTTCTCATGTGGAAAGTGTTCCAGAATGTTTCCTGGTGGCCCAATGCCCATGTATGTAGCAGGTGTTGCTGTAGGATTTTTGTGAGTCCCATTTAGTCAAATGTTTGCCTTGCTGGTTCCCTGATGGTCTGTGACCTGTACTGACGCTAGAAATAAACCTGTGTACCTGTATCTCAGGTATGGCCTGAAAGTGCAGAATTTGTGACACTTACCTCAGATACTAGTTTTGATAATGGATTATCCTAACAAATTATCCCTTCTGTCTTGTCAGAGGGAGGAAACTCTAGCAGTAGTTGGATACTTAATCGGTTAAAAAAATAAAATCATACTTATACTTAAGCAATAGGATTTCATACACTTGTTTAATATTTTAATATCTGCATTTTTCTCCCATGGTTATGCAGATGTCTATGTGGTGGTAAATCTGAGAGTGTTTATACATGCAGATCCTCCAGTTTTTGCTTGGGAATATGTGATTTACTGTGCAGTGTTTTATCTGTGCCTTGTCACAGGTGGGGTTATTAAATTAGTAATTTGGGAATATTTTAATAGGAGAAAATCTTTAGTTCAAAGCAGTAGGAGGGAAGAATGAATGCTCATGCCACCATATGTGTGCTCTTATTAAAGATTTAAATTTTTTTGAGGCCCAGAATTCCTTATCAGATCCATACAAAGGCTCTGATGTTGGTCTTCAGGGGGGTTGTTCATGCTGCCACAGATAAGGACTCAATGGTTGATAGGGCCCAACAGCAAATGATTGTGCTCCTTTTTCTTTGTCTTTCCTTCTCCTCCCCTCCTGTGAGCATGCTTTCTTCCATTTTTAATGGAAACTTTTTCCCAATATAGTATCTTTAGTTCTTCATAACTTTGTTCTACACAGTATTTACTTTTTTGGTTCAGAAAGCTTTGCTTTTATTTGACTTCAAAGAGTTGGAGTTTATTTTTATACTCTGAGCTCTTGTATTTTCATAACTTTGTCTTCTTGCAGTAATTCTTGATTAATGTTAATTCGACTTCATTTGGCAATACTAATTCCTTCTTCTCTTCCTGTTCCCTTTTTATTAATACAGTGGAAAGAGGAAAAAATGTAATTTGCAGAATTGTGTAATGACAGCGTCTGCTGTTTGGAGCATGTATGTAATGCTTCTTGATGTCTTAGATATAGAGAAATAGATCTGCTTGAATGTAAATCATGCACAAGTACATTGATAGGCATTATGAAATAGCTGTAATAAATAAAATAAATTATTGCTGACAGCATAACAAAGGCACTCTTGTACTGTAGCACAGCTGAGCCAAACAGAGGAGAACATCTGCTTCTTGTTTCCAAAAATAACTGGTATTTTGAAGTGGGTTTTTTCATCCTTTTAATAATTTTCTGTAAACTCAGTAGGTGAAATGGGATTAACCATTGTAGAAATCCATTGTTTCTAGAATCTGAGGTGGGCTTTTAGGAATGTAACTGTGTCATGGGTGTTGGTTTTGGATAACCATTGAAAGCAATTAGCATTGTGAAGTCACCACAGAAGTGGAGATGCTTGCAGTTACTGTAAAGCCAAAAGAAATTTGTGTTAAATGAAGTTGCAGATACTAGTTTCTGTGTAATAGAAACACCTTACTGTTAGTATGTGGGCCTCTAAAACAGGGACAGAGGAGTGATGGACACCTGACTCCTGCCATAATTTTCTGTTACCTAACTGCTGTCTTATACTTTGATTCCCAATTTTTGGTGATCTGTTCTTTTATAGGGGACACTTTGTAGGACTTTGTCATGCAGTTAATAGTTCTGGAGCTGAAACTGAAGGTGAGCAACAGCCAACTGTTGCAAAATCCTTGAGATTGTTCTGTATCTTTCTGCTTTGGTGTCTTTGTCAAAGAACCTCCTGAAACCTTGATCAAAGATGCACTGACCAGTGCTACATAACTTTCATCCCTCACCGTGCAGAGACTTGGGCTGCTGTTGGCATGTGACTATGCTGGGAAGCTGGAAAAGACCTTTAAAGTGGAAAAATTAGTTATCACTGGTGATAACCAGAGTGATAGGAACATGTACTGACGTGCCTGCAATTCACTGCCAGTTAATTCCTTCCTGGGTCCTTGTGTACCCTGTGCAGATCGCCTTTCTGCACTCATAGGGCAGCAATTATATTTTACAGTTAGAAAAACATTAAACTTTGTAATATTAATAATTTATAAGTGAAGTGAAGGCAACAGTTACAGTTTTATTTATGTTCAGTATGATTGAAAAATCAAGTGCACAAAAATTGTTTCATTGACAGAAATGTTGAGTAGCTGCAACATTAGAGAAAGACTTGGGAATGCATGCATTTGATTGACACCATATTCCATCAGCTAGGACTAGGAAAAATCTAGACTTGTGACGTTTTCTTCATTAGATTGGTCTCTTTAAATGAAATGTGTTGTAAAGCTTTTTTATAGCTACCTACTAAAGCCAAAGTTCAGAATAGAGGTATATGGGGAGTGGCACATTGAGTATTGTGGTGCTGGCTGGCAGCTCTTATTGAGTCTTACTCACAAACAGACTATAGTTTCTGTGTTAATGAAGTCGAAATTCTTACTATTTTTAATGAAACAGTCATAAACCTTCTCTCTTCCTCCTGTGCTTCCCTGCCACATAGCTTTCAGTTGAAAGTAAAATAAAACCACATTTTTTTTCCCCAGCTGCTCATTAAATTAATGTATTTAAGCTCATGGTAAATACAGCAGTGACAATCCTGGAGGATTGTCCAACAAGCCTCAAAGCTTTGGGAAAATGATGTCTCTTCAGCTGCCAGCTTGATGAGTTAGGAAGTTTTTAGTGCTTAGATTTTCCTCTATTTTGTCTTGTGCTTTAGGTGGGTAGTTTTCTCTTATTTTGTTTCTTAACACAGTGTTGTATCATGCGTCTTCATCTCAATTAGACCCGTGGTTTTCCTGTAATAAAAAAAGCCGAGCATGCAAACTCTGATATTATTACTTCAGTGAAGGCTGCTTGATAATTAATTTTCAAATTTAGTGTATGTACCTTGTTTTCTGAGGTGATAATGAGTGATGTACTTTGACAGATATATTTTATCTTTTATTCCGGTAGTTCAGATAAATACCAATCAGTGCATGTTGGCAGTAGTTGTTCAGTCTTCCTAAACATCCCTGGGAAACAAGTGCGGGTAAAATGTGGTGTCACCCTCCTCGAGACTGGGTAGGGTCAAATCTCTTCTCTGAATAATTGAAATTAATCTCAATTAGCATCTTTGATCTGTGACTGATCACAGGATTGACTTTGAATTCACGAAGTCTTGCTTAAAAATCAGTGGTGTTTGGTTATTTTATGTTTTCATTGCCATGTGGACACAGTTCTGTGCTTGTAGTTGTATTTACAGTTATATATACAGACGAATTCTTGGCCAGAGGTGCTCAACAACCTGACGTATATCAGTATCTAAATAATTCAGATTATCACTACTTGGATCCTTAAGTACAACATGCTTTCTGTTGCTGAAATCAGCTCTAAATTAGTTAAACATGAAAAATAAAATCCATCTGTTGTTTCAAGTGAACCAAAATACAATATTGGAACATTTACCAGTTTTAACAAACATTAATATATGTAAATATTCAGCTATATGGACTTCAGTATCTGTCTTAGGAATGTTTTTTGCCTATTTTTGAACATTTTTCTCAGTTTTTTGTTGTTGTGTTTTCATCAGCAAGCCTGAAGGTGTTGCTTATATTAATCTTTGGGTTATTTATGTCTCAGAGGTAGGTTATATGCTTAATATGTTAAGCCTTGGACAAGGTGCCTTGTTCACAGAGGAGAGATGTGGTTTGGCTGTTCTGCAGCTATTGTCTAGTTGGTATACCTGCAAGGAAACTTTGCCTGTTGTTCTCAGCAATAAATATTTTTTCCAGCTTTCTTAACAATAATACCTGTTGACATCAGTCAAACAGACGTTTGTGTTTCCAGTGAAATATATCAGGTTTCAGGACACTGTTTTAGCTTCGACGATATCTACTGGTTTTACTGAAGTGACTATTGACAATTTGATTTTTCTTAAATTTAAAGTGTTTAATAAAGTTTCCTTGTTCAAAAAAATGTTATATTAAACAAGTAGAAGAAATTAGCATGAATGTTTTGGGATGGGTGAGTTTTTTTGATTTTTAGAGTCTCTGTCCATATTAACCTGTTTTATGGGTAAGGATGTTGAGCACTGTTCTGGAAAGGAAAATCTGGGCAGAAGTGAAAGGATTTAAATAAACTGTGATGGAGACAGGGAAACACTGTGATGTTTAAGTTGCCTTGGAGTAGGTGTATATAATTTGTTATTTATTTTTGGAAGATCATTGTGAACCACAGCTGTTTAAAAAAAAGAGAAGTCAAAACCAAACCCACAAAAAACAAAATGCTGAAGAAGGTAGACTTCTATTAAAAAACTCTGGGAAGTAAATTAAACTGAACATTCATTGTTTATCACCTAGTGTAGGTGGAACATGCATACAGTTACTCTGTCTAAGAGCTGTGACTTTGTGGTATCTGATCTCCTGGCAGTTGAGGGATGATTGGGGCTTCTTCATTGGTTGAATGAGTACTTGGTGCTTCCATCATTGCAATGTAAAGTCATGGGCATTGCTCCTGTAAGTGTCCCTGTAATTGGCTTGGAGCAGTGCTGTTAAATCTGTTTGGGGTCATGTTGGTTTCTGAAATACCTTTTTTAAATATGGGTGTATGAAAGGTCCTTTGGACTGTGTTGCTGCTGCTTTTCCTGGTATGGGCAGACCCTGGGGTTTTTGTTTTTAGTGGTCACTCAGAGCTGTGTCTCTAAGCCAAACATCTTGGCACCCTCTGGGAAGAATGTTGGCAGGCTTTAGCCTCTCCTTGTGCTGACATTGATACCTTGTGGAGTCTCTCACCTCTTTGTCACAGAATCACAGAATAGTTTGGACTGGTAGGGATATTAAAGACCATCCTTTTCAGCCCTCTGCTGTGGGCAGAGACACCTTCCACTATGCCACGTTGCTCTAAGCCCTGTCCAACCTGACCTTGAACACGTCTAGAGATGGGGCATCCATGTTCCAGTGCCTCACCTTGTTAGAGCAAAAGTGTACAGATGTTTTGTGTCTGTGACAAGTGATGCTGTTTGATTCTCTGCACAGAATTGGGTTATTCTAAGTTACCTGTGCTGGCCCTTTATTTCTACGTTTCACTCTGCTATTGGGCCATGACTAATGAAAATTCCTTCATCCAGTGTAAAGTCTGCTTGCCAGAACATGGATGTATTAAAGAGATGATGAAATTACAGTAACCCCGTGGACAATGGCTTATGTGTATTGGCATTGTTTGCAGAAAGTTGAGGGTTTGTGTGTAGTGAGTCACTGAGTTACAGATGACAAGGTAAAAAGCTGTTCAGCTATCCTTGTTTGTCTCCTGCATGTAATTTCCAATTCTGACTCATTGAAATGAAGCAGTGAGCAGGAATGTGGTTCTGTTGTGGGATACAAGTGACTGGGTATCTTAAAGCACTGGCTCAGCCTTTTCAAACATGGGTGCACCTCTTCCCAGGTTGGTCTAGCTGAGAAAGAGCTACAAGTTAACCTTGGGGAGTTTGAGGAATTTTATTAAAATTAAAAAAACATCCTGAGTTGAAAGGGATCCACAAGGATCCAATTCATGTCCCTGCACCCAAAGAATGAGTGGGACTGATGAGCACAGCTGGTGGCTTCCAGTATTTCTTGTGTCTAAGTCGTGATGGAATTGTTGAATCTGAACATCCTACTTAAGTGTAATGGTTATACAGTATCTATAGTGTGCAGATACACAGAAAAGTCAGAGGCTGTTGCCTAATCTAACTTGCCTCTGCAGGTTGAGGTTCACCTGAAGGAAGCAGGGCCACAGCAGAAGTGGTAACAAAATATTTTGGCTTTGTAATTTGTGTGTTAGTGTCTCTTGCTTTCTATGACTGGTCTATGTACCTGTTTATGTGTGGGTGCCTGCTGCACACCTTGTGTATATAATTTTTAGGTATCTTTTCTCCAAGATTTATTTACAGTAAGGATTTTAAAGGAAATTATATTCTAAGACACTCTTAAATATATGACTCTTGTATGAGAGGAAAGAAGATGATCGTGATCTGTGTGTATTGGTGTTTCTGCAGAGCAAGATAGGTCGTAGGGTGCTTACAGGAATTCTGCTCTCAGACCTGGGGGAGGAACTTTCCTCATCAGTGATGGCAGATGTCAATGTCTTCCCTCTGAGAGAGTGGTCCTCAGCCTAAAGGAAATGCTCTTGAGTACTTTTACAGAATCCTAGATTCATTAAGATTCAAAAAGCCTCCAAGATCAAGTCCAGCCATCAACCCAGCGCCACCACCGTGTGCTTAAGTACCTTATCCACACAGTTTTTTAGAACATTTCCAGGGATGATGACTCTGCCACCACCCTGAGCATATGTTCCAATGCTTGACAGCTCTTTCCATGAAAAAGTTTTCCTGATATCCAAGCTAATTGTCCTCTGGTGTAGCTTCCTGATCTGCCCGTGAAATTATTCGCAAAGCACTAAGTCTTCTTCAAATCTCCATCCTTCATCTTTCATCTTCTTCAGGAAGTTTGGTGTGTGATACTGATGCTGTTTTGTATCCGCCTTGGGATGTTTGGTGTGCAGCCCCTATCTCTGTTCAAGCTTTCAGGGGAATGTTAGGATGTCCTGAGAGGGCTGCACATCCTTTCTGTTCTTTTTATTTGTATTTTGTTCCAAGGAGGTCTTTAGAAGTTTCACTCAGTGGTTCTGGGGTTTTCTGGACTAATGATACAGTTGTCAACAGGGCTTTTGTGTTGGAGAGGTGATTGTAACACAAACTCATTGTTTTCACTGTGTGGTTCAGGGCATTTTTAGAAATGTACACATATAATGTTTAGAGATATTTTTCAAGCTATTGGCTGTAGTAACTGTAGCTAAAAACCAGAGATCACAGCAGCTTGTTTCATTATAATCTTCATATTAAATGCAGGATTTAGGGCTCAGCAGATGTGATTGTGCAGACTAGGTCATATGTTACTATTGATCAGATATTTTAAGGCCTCATTCTCTAAACTGTGATGGTAGGGTGGTGGTAAATTTATCTTTTAGGGGGCTGAAAATACTCAAATTTCTGGCCATTGCTGTCACAGAAGACACTTAGTGCTCCAGAGCAGCTGTGGGGACCTTGGGAGCCACAGCTGGTGCCAGCAGGCAGGTAATGGCTGCAGTGTTTGCTCTGTGTTCCCCAGCTTACAAACGCAGCAGCCTGGGGACAGGTAATCTCATACCTGTAACTTTACAAGGTAGGATTGGTTTGGTTCTTCCAGAAGGTAATATGATTCCTGTTTCATGTCTTGTTAAAAGAGCAAATGGAGTTAGTGTGTGTTAGGGTGGCTGTTCCCAGCGATCTTCCAAGGACCATGTGAAACGTTACTGCTCCAAGATTACTTTTCCTGTCCTTGCTTCTACTGTTCATGAAAAGCTGGTTTTTTTCATTTAAGTCACAGCTGTGACAGCCCTGAGAGTAAAAACAGAAGTTATAGTGAAGTCTTGGAATTTTTTATTGGAACTTACTTCCTTTAGTATATACTTCTCCCCATGAAGTGGGGTCATGCACTTAGTTTTGTCTGTGGAGTGATAATTTAACCAAAAGTTTTCACTTATGAATTAAAGTTTAAATATGTGATGTAATATTTTTCTACCAACCTATTTCTTATTGTAGTATCTGAATTTAAAAAACTTATTTCAGGGACTGGTTAGGTAGTAAAGGTTTGTTTTACAATGTTTAATCTGACCTAGGATATAAGCCTTGTTACTGACGTTGCAATAGGAACTTCTTAGAGATACTAGAATAGTGAAAAAGCGCCAGAAAAGGATGTGGAAGGAGGTGGGAGAGAACTGCAAGTATACTTGGCATTCAGAAAAGCTGCCAAAATGGAAAAAGAGCACATTTCTTTTCTGCTTTTGTTCTCCAAAAATGCAAAGGGTGGAGGATAATCAGTCAAGATGCGTAGGTGTTAAATTCCTTGTAGAAACAATATTAAAGCTGCAAAACATTGTAGTAAATAAAAAAATATTTTCTAAAAAAATGATTTTCAGAAGAAAATCTCTTCAGGTAATAAACCCAAACTTATTTTGTATACGCTTCAGAGAGGAGTTTTTCTGTCATGGTTATTTTAACAAAACTGTTTTCTTTTGTGATGTTGTGTAAGGAAAGCTGGATATCTGTAAGAGAGTAGAGTAGCCTTACAGAACTTGTGCAAATGTCTGCTGTGAGAGGAAACTGAGGTGCCTGTGCCCAAGTTTTGCCCACTTGTGGGCAGCCCTGCTAGCAGAAGAGAGGAAGCCAAACACCTGTAAGCAGCTGTCTGACATCCCTGCTGTTCTGCTGAGTGATCACTGTTGCTGCTCTTTACTCCATGGCTGTGTCTAATAACCCTGGTGCTCAATGACTGGTGCTCCCATCCCAAGTGTAAAAAAGCTAGCAATCTCCAGATGGAAATGAGTCCCTTGGCATTAAAATGTGGCTTGTGGTGGTCTTCTCACTGAAAATAGGCTGCACACTTCTCAGGACCATTCCAGATGAACTCCATTTTGCAGGGAGGCGCAAAACACTTTGCCAGGAATGTGCAAAAATGAGTTTTGAGAAGTGTATTGAGATTAGCTTGATAAAGTCTGTTCAGAGCTCTGATGCCCTTCCTTGTAAGAGGCCTGATATTGCTGTGAAAGAGCTCTGCCTATCTTGGTATTGCCAGACAAGCTGTTTTTAAAACGTGGAGGTCTTGTTTCAATGGCTTCAGGCTTAAAATAAAGAGGGTTTTCCTTTGTTTGATGGTACTGTGATACACCCTTCTTCCTCTTTTGAACATTTCACTGCAGTATTTTGGAAATACCCTAAGTTCAGGGAAGCATGCACAAATTAGTTAGCATTCTGCATCTGGTTTCTCAAGGTTCCTTAGCTCTGCTAATTATTGGTTAGCTTTTAGCATGTCATGAGTGTAGCAAGTTCTTGATGAATAGAACAAAAATAACTGCCTTAAGGGGTTCTCTCTTTGTAATCTTTATGTGCCTGCTTAGAGCACTGACATTTAAGCAGTCCCTCCTTCAAAGACTGATCATTAATGAGCCTCAAATGATGGTCCTGTTGGTCTGGTGGGAAGAATTCTTGTGGTGATGTGTTGCATTTCAGGCACATACAGTTTGGCCTTTTGGGCAAATCTGAATTCCTATACAGAGAGAGTTTCAGAGCTGTTGTAATGTTGTAAGTGAAATGTAATTCACTTTGGCAGTTTGTATTTGAAGGAGCTGAGAAGTGAGGTCTGTCATTGTAAACCATATCATGGGTTTAGGGTTGAAAGGTGATGGTACTGTTTTTGTTGCACTTTGATTTTGGGAGCTTTATGATGCTCCTGTCGAAAAGGGTTGTGCATGTCAATGGGCACTAGATACTGTGGGGAGGTTATTGTACTTGAATCTGATTTACTTGACCCTACATTTTCAGGATTCTTTGTAACATGTCCAGCCTACAGTAGGCTGTGTTAATTTGGCTGAGTAAATTTTTTTTTCTGGCTATTGCAGAAGTTGTTTCTGTTCCTGTTTCCCATTTGAAGTAGGAAGGAAGCCAGCAGACCTACGTCAGACTGCTGACCTTGTCTCAAACATGTTTACTGCTTCCCTGGTGTTGGATAGGAAGGCTTCCCTCAGCAAACTCCTCTGTAGATGCCATTGTAGGTGACTTGTAAGATGCTTGTCAAAATCATCTTGTTCTTCCAAACTGACATGGAATTGGTACAGGGCTTAAAGGGTATCATCCAGCTGGTGTAATCATTAGAAGAGATCTCTTATCCTCCATATCTGGCCCACCATTTCAGCCTGATTCCTGAGCCCATTGGGGTGCATTTCCTGGTGAGATCCACAGCTCAAGAGAGAACTGTTTTCTGTTTTGTTTCCCCTCTTTAGGTAGAAGGCAATTATGGAGGCAATGGAGTATAGCAGACCTGTAGATAACAGGTGCTTCATAACCTATCAGAGCTGAGTACAACCATGTTTTTAAGAAAAACTGAGAATTTCCCTTGCGCTTAGTTTTGGGCGTTTCAAATGCAGCAAATCTGGGTCTCTAAAATCTGGAGTCATTGATTTCATTGTTTAGTATGGCAAATAGTAATGTTGCTTTCATTTTTCCCAAGATCTAGTTTGACTCTAATAGAATTTTTTTAAAATGTCTTTTTGTATGAAATATAATTACATAGCTTTCACAGTTGTGAATGCTAATGTAATAAAGTGAGAAGCCTTAGATAACAGGTCTTCCACTCCTTCCAACACTTGGTTGGACTGAGTGTACTTGGTAAGTACTGCAGTGGACCAGCTGCCTGAGTGAGAGGCTGAGACACTAAACGCACAGCTTTTCAAGAAAACACACAACAGAGATGTCTGAGTTTTCAGTGAAATTATGTAAAATGTCAGAGCTGCAATACTGGATCCTTCTGTTTCCCCTGCAGTTGGGGGGACTGTGATCTAGAGTGTGTGTTCTTCATGACTGTAGTTACAGTCATGACAGTCCAGAGATTGTGGTGGTGTAATATTTATTGCAGCATTCTGATGCTGTGTCCAGACATTGCCTTTCATCACCCTGTGTGGATCCTCTATTTTAATGTGAGCTGATGAGTCAAACGTTGGAATATTAAAGGAAGGCATTGCATTGCTCTTTATTTATCCAACTTTGCTCAGATAAAGTTTTAGTATTAGTTGGATGGGGTTTTTTTTGTTTTTGTTTTTGTTTTTTTTTCCATCTTCTCTAAATAATGGTAGTCTTGCTCTCTTAAAACAGAAGTCTTCTTTTTAGGTGAAACCTTTGATTTGTTTAAAAGTGGGTTTGTTGTACCTCCATAGAGGCTGTGGTTGGCTAACCCTAGTAGAGCAAGAGGTTGGAGGAATCTCTGGTGTGGTGCATTACAGATTGTGTTGATCATGGTTTACTAGGAATGAGAAAGCTGGTAGAATTGGCTTGTTTTAGTTTTGTAATTGTAATCAAAGCTAATTGTAACCTCTGAAGTTTTTGGTGTGCCTAAGTATTGAATGGCTCATTGGAGGTTTCCATATCATTTCACATATTACAACCTAGCTGAAGGAGCCCATGTCTCACGTGTTAACAATTAGTACCTGTATGATTTAGCATGGAGCTGGAGAAGACAGTTCCTTGGCATCTTCATCTTGTCTGTGCATCTGTGGATGTTAGTCATGAAGTTTGTTGCACTTTGTGAAGCTGGGTAGTTGGTGGGCAGGCTGCAGGATTTGGAGCTGGAAATTCCTGTCTAACAATACTGTGTTATGCTTGTTGTTCCTCTTAATGTTGAAGTTGTTAATTTTCTTAATTACAATTATTCCCTTTGTAATATTATGCATCAGTGATCAATGTAGAGACTTGGGAAGTACACAGGTACTGCACCTCTGACATTTATTTGATTTGATTTCAGACTTGAAGCCTATTAACCTAGCTAAATGAATATGCATATATATATATATTTATATATAAACTCCTCAGTTTGGATCAGTAAGTTTCTTTGTGGTATATGGCACAGGTATTGCTGAGAAATACAGAAGTAGATGTTAAAGTGGCAGAGCATCAGTTCCTAGAGTTCTGCTGTGGTGGTTTCCATTCAAATGTTGCAGTGAGGTAAATCTGGCTAATTTGTTTGTTATGAGCAAAGATGCGAAGAACTACTGATTAATCTTTTTTTTTTTTTTTTTTTTTTTGATGAGGGATATAAATGTTTGCTGCTGTATAGATACAATGAACACAGGCACGTTAACCTTTTTCAGCATGTGAGAAGATACTGTAGTAATTGAGATATTAGTAAAGTTTGTGGGAATCTACATTCAGATAATTTAGACTCTCTAGGAAATATTGCCTCCTATACGTTGCAGTAACTTTCTTGAATTGCTGTTTGCTAGTGCTTGAGTATCCTTAGTACCAGAATGCAGAAGAAATTACTGATGAACATATTATTGCTGTCCACTACAGGAATTCCTTCATAGTTCATAATGACATTATTATAGGAATTAAGTAGCTGAAGGTTGATTTTTCTTTTAGTGGCTTTATTGAAAAAGACCGTAGGAAAGCATTGCATGTGTGTGATATTTTATTCTCAGTTATAATCTCATAATTCTCTTTCTGTTTTACTGATGAACCAAAACATTTTTAGGCATTTAATAGTTAATAGAGCTTTATTCCTCTCCCTTACCTAGGTGCTGAGTGGGTGATTTAAATTACAATATTGATAAAGATCTCATTTTGGCTTCACTGCTATTGATTTAGCAGGACTTAATTTCCAGACAGATCTTTGCCTGCTTGAATTCACAAAGAAGTAAGAAATTACACACAGAAAAATCATAAATGTGCCATTAGAAAAATAACAATATTCTTATCCATGTGTATAAAATTCTGACAATAAATATGATGGAAAAAAGCTTCAGTGAAGTGCTGTTATTTTGTCTGTCAGGCCTTCTCTGTGTGAGATCCCTGTTGCACTGTAGAATGGGAGCTCAGTTATAACATTCGCTTGCTGCAAAGGTGCATTGAGCAAAACACAATGAAAATACTGACAATGGAGTGTTTATATGTTAAATAAGAACTAGTAGTTGCTAGTCCAAGAGGGAGGAACAAGAACTAGAGCATTTTCTTCAGTAAGAGCAAAGTCATGTGTAAGTAACAACTCAGATGTTTAACGTGTCTGAACTGTAGTCATCTTCACTCCCAAGTTGTCATGACGGATAGACATAGAACTGACCTTTGGATTTCATCCTTTACCTCCTCTCTCCTCATCCCCAAGTTTCTGTACCAAATTTCTTGTTTAATAAGGATGTACCTTTTTTTTTTTTTTTTTTTTTTTTCCCTAAACATTTCAGTGTTCTGACCTTTCCTACCGTAATTCCTTCTTTTCTTAAAAAGAAATTTCAGATGTTGAAACTCTCCTCTGAAAAGAGCAGAGAGTTTCTTTGTGAATCAGAGGAACTGATATTTTTGGAGTTATGACCAAAAGATTTTAACTGAAACATTGCTATTTGATGGATGTTTGTCCTCTGGAAGGGAAGTAGGCAATTCTGACAAGTGGTCAGCTGCTTGACTAAAAAAGTGTTGATTGAACTGGAAGCCACCCATTTTTTGGATGGATTTTGGGTGATTTTTCAAGAATCTGGGTTAGGAGGCTGATTTTAGGATCTTTGTATTATTTAAAAATGTTTGGTGTAAAGTCTTGCACTTTGGTAGGGGCTAATTTTGTATATTCTGTGCTTGCCATCCTGTTGAACTTCAGGAACACAGGGTTTTTGAGGCAGCATGCTTTGCTATTATCAGACTATTTTCTATTTCGGACTATTAAGTCCGAAATATATTTTAAAATTAGGTAATATAACTCTGGGAACTTTTTGGTAGTGTTTTTTCATAGCTGTGCTTTTATTCTTAACTATGGAAAGGGCTGAATGGTGCTTCAGATACTCAAAACTCTCCATGAGCTGCTTGCTTTGAAGCAGTGACATCTGTTCTGTCTCTCCAGTTCAGGGCCCTTGCAATTTCACTCTGCAAAATCAGCTTTTCCAAAGGAAGTTTCTTTCTCTGGCAGAGTCAGAGTTCCAAAAATGCTGACTCTGTGATGAAACAGCAGTAAAAATAATATAAAATTTCCCCTCCCCTCATTGCTTTAAATGTTTTTCTTTCTACGAAAGTCCTATATCAACATAATCCAGGGTTCTGAGGTGGAAGGTGTTTATCTGGATTGGGTGGGGAATGATTGGTGAGTGGAGAAACTTTTTGTTTTATTTTCATGTGGAAGGACTTCAGTTCTTTTGTTTTGCCTTTAGGAGTGTGCCACTGAATTGAGGTATTTTCTGTCAGTCAAAAAGCTATCATAGTGGCTCTCAGGTCTCTGTATTTGAAAATCTGGCTTTTCCAAATTTTCTTAAGGATAATTTGATTCCTAGGAGTGCAAGTCTGTGCCTGTAGCCATGTGCATGTTATAATGAAATATTAGAAAATAATGCGTAAGGAAACTATGTGCCCCATTGAGGGACTTCTTACTTATTCACAAAAAATAAGATAAAAATCCAAGTGTGCAAATGATACTTCTTACTATTTGCAAAAATAAGAGCTAGATTTTAATTTTCTGTTTGTGGCTGTATTGTTATTAACAGATGCTGTCAATGGGAATTGCTTCCAGGGGTGTACAAGAGTGAAATGAAGTCTCTCTTAATCTCTTTTCTCCTGTATAAAGATACTATAATAGACTGACACTTCCTCATTTGAAAAAAAGTGTCTGCAGTTTGTACAGGTAAATGGGAAGCTAAGAGTTTAGGGAGGAGTGCTCTATCATAGTCACGATACAATCCCGAGTTGTCTGATGGACATGGGCTCCAGGAGTTTGAGGGCATCCAAAGGACTATAAATCAAAGAATTCAAGTTCTTGGTCATTTGAAGCTGTTCAGCTTCTTTATGTACCACTCTTTCTGAATAATGGAATATAGCTCTGAAATAGTTGAACCAGTTTATTGTATACAAATGTTACCGTGTACAGTTTCAGGCAGTGATGTAAGATCATGCAGGAGTTTGCTGTTATGTTTATGGAGAAGTTCTTTAATTAGGCTTTTTAATTAGTGATGTTTCCTACATGGAATGATGTGGCTTCATTCCTTAGGAGTGCTGCTTAAACTCTGCCGTTCTCTGCAAGGTACTTTAATATCTTTCATTCATAACATTTTCATTTGTCTGACTAACTAATCCATCCTTTCTCTTCCCTAATAGTGTCTCAGTTCTTGCATTTAATTTTTATTTTTGCTTTTAAGTGGCCCCCAGCTAAATAGGAGGCTACTTTAGAAGGAATTGTTACTTTCAGTGAAGAGCCTGAGCTAACATTCTATTGCATCACTTGCATTTTTATTCAAGTCCAATGTCTATGCCATTGAACAAGGAGAGTAAATAAGTTAAGATGGAGGAGTTGCTTTCCAGTTCATCTCATCATCTTCTTTTTAGTTTAGGAGCTGTATAGTCTGTTATGTGTCTTTAAGTGGATTTTTCTGCTCTTCCTGCAAGTTTTGGGGGTAGCTGACAGTATGTAGGGAGGGCTTCTTGAACCAGCATCCCTAAAGCTGGTGAATATGCTCTGTAGATATCTGAATGTGTAAAATATGGATCAGAGAACTACAGCATGTTTCTGTGTTTTTATTTATGGTATTACAGTATCAGGAAAGAATTTGGGAGTACTATTTTTAAATTGGCCTTAAACAGAAATTCCAGCCTTCAGTGAAGCAACAGGAAGGGAAGCAATGAAAACCGTGCTGAGTAACATTTCCTCTCTTCTGCTACACCGCCCCCCCCCGCCAAGGGTGACAAAGTCTTTATTGAGCCTGACAGGATTCCTAATAAAAGCTGCATTCAATCTGTATAAGGAACCTGCTGAATCACTGAGAAGCAAGTAATAGCATCGGGCTGGAGGGAGCCTCCCACTTAGAGCTTAGACAGCTTGTGCTCTGTGCTCCAAGAATCACCTCTGTTTGCTTTACTGAAATCTAGGCACTTTAAATAACAACCTTAATACAGAGAAATTCAGACACTGTCCAAACAGCTTTTAAAATCCTTGTCCTGGTACCAAGTGAGTGCTTGATTCTGCTGGAGTTTGGTTCCAGCCTTGTTTCTGCTCAGAGCACTGAAAAGGGAGAAGCAGCTAAGCAGCATACAAACAGGAGGGCACCTTTCAACCATGTGGCTTCCTTCCCTGGAGAATTTTGTACTATGGTCTTCTGAGTGCCATTGGAATTTGGGAAGCTGTTGCTATATGGTTTAACTGGTGCTTCAAAGGCAGAAATGTGTGTCTGTTTCTTTTAAAGTATGTTCTCAGTAATATGGCTGGATCTCTAACATATCTTCAGAAAATGAAAAAAAAATTGTTTGCTCTGAAACATAAGAAATGCATCCTGCTAACTGCCTTGGCTCAGAAAAGGAATGGGTGCAAAATCCCATCAGTCATCCTTTGTGCTTTCATAGAAGCAGGTTTTGAGTGTAATGCAGGGAATACTGGGTGGCTCAGCAGCCTGTGTAGGCTGGGTGTGGGGAGCCTTGAGTGAGCCAAGCATATGTTCTTGCAACAGGAATTTAATGTGTATGGGGTGGATTGAGAGACAGGTTTTGTGCAGCTCTTTGGGACAGGTTTGCATGTGAGAGCAATCTGTCTGGAACTTGCTGACACAGCTAGTTTTACATGCAGCTTTGAAGTGCTGCTGCTCTGATGCAGGTTTCTGCTCTTTTCTCACTCCCTGAGCAAAACTCTGGACTGACTGAATAATAATGCCAGGGTGCTTTCTTCAGGAGCCCTTGTTTCAGGTTCAGGGTGGGTTTAGGGTTTGTGTGGAGCCCAGGCTGGTTGGGATTGGGGTGTGCCTGGGCCCTGGCCCTGCAGTGAGCAGCTGTCCCAGGCTGGTGCTGGGGCTGGGTGCAGCTGTTCCAGAACTGGGCTGGCTCTGCTGCTGCCATGCAGGACATTACATGACAGACACTGCTAAAGGGAGTCTCTGAGGATTTATCACTTCCTCAGCATCCCCAATACCTGATTGCAATTGCTGAGCTTGTCTCTATGTGAGATTAATCAGAATTTGCAGCTATGAGGTCATTTCAGAACAATTTATTTTCCTTAGAAATAGACCAGATTTCCTGTTTAGAGTTTAATAATAATAGTAGTGATAATATGTGACTGGAACACCTGTCTGGGGTCACATGAAGGGAAGCATTAGTTTTTTGTTTTGTGTTTTTGAGGGGCAAAGTTGTTTTTGATGCAGTCATTCCATCCTTGTTTGAGAGCTTTTTTTTTTTTTCCTCTATTTTTGCACTGCTTTTACCATCTTTTAACACTGCCGGAGGATTTGTCTTGGACCTTGTTGTGGACTTAAAGCATCTGGATGCAGCTCAAGTGTATTACAGTTGTGCTGGCTGGAGTTGTTGTTGGTTGGGAAGCTTTGTGGTCAGAACTCCATGTTCTTGAGAGCACTGTTGTTCCACTGGAGCTTTAATTCCAAGCTTTGTAAAGGTGCTTCTTGGATTAAAGGCCAGAGATTGGGTGAGAAGCAAAAGGAAGTGATACCTACCTGCAGGTTTTGCTCATCATTGCTGTTGCTGCACTGTGGTGCTTGTTCAAAAGCATCCAGATCTTGGTCATATTTTAAAAAGATGCCATTAGTGAAACATAAGGGTGACCA
Source organism: Muscicapa striata striata (assembly GCA_030060385.1). Taxonomy (NCBI): domain Eukaryota; kingdom Metazoa; phylum Chordata; class Aves; order Passeriformes; family Muscicapidae; genus Muscicapa; species Muscicapa striata. The sequence goes on along the minus strand of JAREIS010000050.1, from coordinate 3,367,249 downwards.
CCACTTCCTCAGCAACTTTGAGTTTGGATGATATTCTTCTGATTATTTTTTTGTCTGACTGTACTTACTTCTTTATTTTAAAAAGTTACATCTTAACAATTAATAAACTCATATTTCACCATCTTTGCAAAAAAAAAAAAAAAAAAAAAAGGAGCAAATTATTTTCAAAGAAATGTTTTTGAGTAAATGGGTGATGGTGGTAATTAGCTGGTGGCTTTACTTTTGTGTGGTGAGTTTTTAGTTGATGCTTCTTTTATTTTCTTCTTTATGGTATCTCTGAGAGTTAGCACCTGGCAAGGAAAATGTGAAGTAGTCTGAGTATTCAGGTGGCTTGCTTCTAACTTTACTGGGATGAGGATACTACCATAAAAGAATATATATTTATATGACATTATGTTGTTACTAAAATCTCTGTGTTTTTATACCACCCTTGGTTTAGCAGCTGGTTAAGCTCTTTGCTGGAAGAATGTGTGTGCTGGAGATGATAAAAACTGGTGCTGAAGGAAGCTGAGGCTGCTGGTGACCACACTTTGTGATAACAGCACCATCCACAGAGCCATCCCTTGGTTTCTGCACTGCTGCTGAAGCACATGCTGCTTTATACAGTGTATTCTGTCATGGGAAGAATTTGAAGACACAGATGTCCTCTGCTTTTTTTAAACACATCTGCTTTGAGAACTGGAGGCAGAGAATGATCTGTCCAGGACAGCTTGGTGCAGGATCACTGTGGTTGCAGTGTTCGTGTTTCTCCTTTATGGCAGAGAAAATCTCCTTTCTAACAGGATTAGTAACTGCCTGATTACTCTTTGCCCAGTTTCCCAACTTCCCTTGGGTTGGTGGAACTGCACTTTCAGCTGGTTGGATAGATAATGTGAGTTACTTTCTCTGTAAATAACCTTAGTCAAGGTTGTTTTCTGTCAAAGATTGAAGAATCTGTTGTGGGCATACCATTTGCAGGTAGATCCTGTGCTGAAGTTTCAGCTGATGAAAAGCTCTGAAGAAAAGATTTTTGTAAAATAAAATCTGACCTTGTTCTCTGTTCTGAGCATGTGAAGAAATTGTGTTTCATCAGTAGTTGTGTCTTGTTTGGATTTTGACAGAAAAAAGTAAGTAAAGAGATTAAGAAGAATATGGAAAGGGGCTGTAAAATTCCAGTAAATGTTTTGTGTTCTGCTGATATGATCCTGTTGCCCTTTGGCATCACTTTTCATACTGAGTATTGTAAACTGTGTGTGAAAATGATCCCTACCCTTTGTACTGAAATTATGTACTTGTCCACTGTTTATCACTGCTGTGGTGAAATAAATGTGTTTTTAAAAATAAAACTTCAAATCATGTTAGAAACTGTTGTAAAATTTGAGTTAGAGAAATAAATGCTTTCAGCTCTGTTGGAGGAGGATTTTTGGAAGTGTGGTGCAGCTGGACTTCAGCCTCTGTCCACGAGGTGGCCACAGCCCCTGCCCACGTCTGGCCACCCTCGGGTTAGTTGATGTTCCTTGCCAGCAAAAATACAGAATGAGATGCTAAATACAGGATGTCAAATGTAATTTTAGTGTTATTTTAAGCACTTAGTCTGAAATGAGTTGGAATTATTGAAGAAAACTTCACAAACTATGACTGATAGGTAATTTTAGTTTTATTGGGAAAAGCTGGGATATATGTACCAGATGTACTCTACCCTCCTGTGTTAGAATATGAAGTGGCACATGAGGGAGAGGAGGAATTCTACCTGGTTGTATCTATTTAAACAAGCAAAAAAGGCTTTTTTCACCAAGACACGGATAATTCATTGGATGGATACATTTGAGTAGTGGCAGTAAGAGGCACCTCACAGTGTTCCCAGGGGATTGCTGAGTTAGTTCTTTTGCTCAGTGGCACCCAGAATCACCTCTGCGTGACTAGGACAGGGGCTTGCTTTGAAAGTCAGGTATTTTTAGGGAAGGTGTTACAGATCCTGATTAAAACCTATAGAAACTGCTGTGTGAGTAACCAATATGTTTAGCTTGTTGATGTGTCCGTCACCTGACTGGGTAGTGAATTACATTCATCATGTAGTTTATTACGTTTATCAGCATTAGAGCAGTAGTACTGGGCAGTGTTAAGTTAAATGCCTTCTGCTGGGTGAGGGAATAGGAACCTTTGCCTTCTCCTTGCTGTGCTCTCTGCTGCTTCTCATCTCAACAGATGAGGTTGGAGTTGGGGGATGCTTTCTAGGCATGCATCCCTTTAAGCAAATGTTTATCTCCCTTATTTACCAACTGTTTGTTCATCAAGCTCCTCAGTGTATCAGTACAGCAGTCCTGTGTGCTGCAGGTGGAGTGCAGGACTCAGTCCAGGCTGAGTGAACTTGCAAAGGGGATTGAACTTGCATTCTGGGGAGTTGTAGAGAATTCACAAGTAAGGATGTGGTCATTTTTCATATGCAGAAGTTAAAAGCTTTGTGATTAAAAGGGGAACATAGTTTTCTATAACTCATAATTACAGAAGTGCTTATCTAAAACATTTCGAGATATTCTGTTATATCTTAGTCTCAGTTATGTAAAAAACTACTGAAAAATGTAGGAAGATCTGTATAGACACAATGAGTTATAAAGACTTAGAAAATTCAGCTTTAATTTTAAACAAATATAGATTCTCTCCTGGCTGCCCAACTTTTACAGGAGTTATGAGTATCTTTCTTTTGGCCTGGGAGAGTCAGATATTATTACTACTACAGCACTGCATGGCCTGAGTATACAGTTGCTGCATTTCTGTGTGTAATGCTTTCAGGGGGAGAAGTTGAAGTAGTTCCCCTGCCCAGAAACAGGGAAAGCTCAGTAATGGAGCTGTTGGTTATCTGAAATGATCCTTTGGCTGCCAGGTGCCCACCTCTGACAGGCTGTGGTGTGTTTGGAGTCTATCCTTAGCTAGTGCTCCTGGATGGTTTCACTAATTAAATCATTTTTGTGGCAGTTTGGAGGTTTAAAATGAGATTGGACTCTGTGAAATTAGTGCTTTGTAAATGTGTTACAAATTCAGGCCCTCTGTTTAATTTTCATGTAATTTGGTAATGACATTTAAAAAAAAAAATCAGAGTTTTATTGGTTTTACATTCTTAATTATGCAATTATGTCTGACCTTTCATTTTATACAATGGTCCATATAAGTTATGTTGCTAAACTCGGACTATGAAGCCAAAGAACTTTTCAGAAGTAAATCCATTGTAAATTCTGAGGCCAGCATTCATATTGATTTATCTTTTGTAAACACTGGATAAATGCAGCACTTGAAAATTCAGAACATACCTTCTAAGGCCAAGCTGGAGAGACTGCCCTGTGGTGTATAATGATTTTGTTGTGTGTGTATTTGACTCCTAACAGCCCACCTGTTCAGGACAGTAAATTAAGTGATGAATAGCCCTAGTGAGCTGTTCCCTGCCATGTGGTCTGCACCATCAGTACATATATTTTTGTGACTGAAGAGGATTCTGTCTGGTGAGAAGTTTAAACAGCTGTATCTCCTAATTACAGCTTCTATGTAAAGTTCAGTTTATAAAGCAAAATAATCCTCATGTTTTAATATTTTTGTTTCTGTGGTTGCTAGTGGATGACACTGGTGTGATGCTGACTAGTGGTAGTAGGAGTGAGACCTCTAAAGCTTTATTGTTTTCATCTTTGCTAAAGAGTATTTTAGAGTACTTTTTGATGTTCCCTCCAGTCATGGACTGGACTGAGCAAGAGAAGGCAGTAGGATGGTGTAGTTTGTAGTGGGCTTGCAAGCTGTGCCTGAGGTGGGTATGAAAGAGTTTTTTCTCTCTAAATACAACCCCTTTGCTATGAAAAGGTAGTCTGGTGGTTGTCTGCACCCTGTATAGTGGCTTCGGTTTTCACTGGTTTTGAAAAATTCCTTCTTTAAAGAAATCTTAAAAGGTTTCAACAATTTTTGACCTTGGGTGAACAGGCCTGCTCTATTTGTCTTATTCTGCGTGTTGCTTGCTGCTGTATTCATTCACATAAATAATGTTTTCAGAGATATTTTTAATAATTTTTTTTTTTCAGGTCAATGTTTATGTATCAGTTGCACTTCACTCTTTTCACTTCCACAGCTCAACTGTAAGACAGGGTTCTTCTAGTCTATGTGTGTCCTGACCTATCTATTAATCTGGGTTTTGCATAGTTCTGTGTAACTTACTGCAAAATCTGAAAAGTAACACTGAATGAATAGATGTGAATGAGATTGCTTATGTTTGTTTGTTTGTTTTTTCCCTTCTCTTTCTTTTTAGGACTTGAATACTATCTATTCTTTCCTTCATGGACTGGACATACTATCACATTTCAGGGAACATCAGCTAAGGTAAGTACTCTGCAGTTTGTTTTTTTAGCATATTTACATCTATGACATTTTGTGGAGATAAGCAGAGCTTTTGTCTGCCTGCAATTTGAAGTGCTGAGCATTGGCTAAATGCATTGCTGAGTTAAGTCACTGCAATAAAGTGGCAAAGAATCTAAACTAATTAGCTCTTCTAAGAAGGAGGGCAGGGTTTACTCCCATTGCTTACAAAGGACTATGTAGACAGTGCCCTGTCTCAGCTCCAGATTACAGAGTATTTTTAATGCTTCAGACATTCAGATGGTCTCAGAATCCATAAAATGGAAGGCCAACAAAGCACAAAAAGTGCTTTGGAAGTATTTTAGTTCCTTCAGTTTTGTTGCTATGGGTAATTTGATAATGAAGAACACCATAATAATTTGAATTTTCTGGTTAAGCACATCCTTTATTTAGAACAAAAAAATAGTTGAATTTGAGGTCTTAGAGCCTGAAAGTGATTCTACTGAAATGTGGTGATTAATGGCTTATGATCTTTGGGATTAAAATTGTATTTAAACTTCTCTTCCTCTTCCCTCAGAATAATGTCATCAAGTGCCCGCTATGAGAGGTACAAGGGCAACCAAGTTCTCTTTTGGTGAGTACATAGCACTTGTTGTAGTTCTTCAGCAGAAATGTGAGCAAACCCAATGTTTTGCATATTATTAGATGTAATTTGCTTTTCAGTTATTGTCAATAATTGGATAAAAACTTTGGCAGAGGTGGTTTTAGCAGTAGTGCAGTGTTTGGGAGGTGCCCATGACTTTCCAGCCTGGCTCCCCTGGACAGCAGAGGGGGTGTGTGTGTCAGTGACACGAGGTGACTGAAAGGGAGACAGTGTCTCCTCTGCAGTGGTGGGAGCCCTGGTGACATTCAGTAGGTGGCACTATATCCCTGGAGCTGTCACTGCCTGCACAGCTCCTTGTCCAAGCAGCCTGTACTGCAGGGGGATGGAGCTCAAACACCATCACTTTACATTGCAAAAATTAGTACTTTTGCTTATGGTTCTCTAGGTTCTTGCTGGGAGGCAAATATACTTATATTTTTCTCATATTTTAGCATTGCTTATGGCATATTTATTGTCTCCCAGCTAGTCCTAGCTTTCTGTAAAAGGCACAGCTTCTAGCATGCCCGAGTGCCACCTGCTAGTTGGTGTGGTGGGTATGTGTGACACACATCTGCTCCAGTAGCAGGTCATTATCTGTGTGTGGGGTTGTGTGCTGTCCTGTATTCATAGTCTTTGTGTATTAGTGGAATAAAATATTTTCACTAAAAATTTCATTTTAATAAAGTAAATTTTTAAGCTGAGTTAAATGTCAAAATGTAAAGTATAGAAAAACATTCCTTATGTGGATGTTTAAAAAAAAAATCCTGGTTCAGTTAGATTTTCCAGGTTCTTATATATTGGACTGGTAGAGTGATAAATCATTATTTTACTACAATAATGTTTTGGATATTATAATTCTAAGGTGCTGTAAGGAGAAGTACATATCACTGATTGCTTTTCTTACAGCTCAGAAACTATTGCAAGATGCTGGTATATCCTGCTTTCTGGATCTGTGCTCATGAAAGATTCAATGTTTTTGCCACCTTGCAGGTATGTAAAATAATTGAGTTTTTGTTGTTATTTAAGGCAAATTTTAAAAATATTTGTGGTTTTGTGTTACTGTAATTTTTAAAGAATTTAAAAATAATTTCATAATTTTGTTTTTCTAAAGTTTAATAGTGAAAGAAATGTTCAGCTGATTAAATTTAAATTTTCTCAGATCTTTCTGCACATTGAAATTTCTTTGTGAAGTACTTAATCTAGTTTGGCTTTTTAAGTTTGTAAAAAATTTGTAGTCAGCTTGTTACCTTGGGATCTCTCTGAATAATTTGTGTTGTATGACTGTTCTGGATAGAGTTCCCTGTCACAAAAATACAACTGCAGATGACATGGTTTCTGCCATTTGGTCAGAGGCTGTATTTAATGGCACATATGATTTTTATGTGAAGCAGAAGGGCCCAGCAGCATCAGCTGTGGAGAACTTGTTCCAGGAGCCCGCCTGTGTCTCAGGGTTGAGACACAGTGAGCACTGACATGCTTTCACTGAAGCACATTATTAGACTTGAGCTGAACTTGGGCAAGTAATACCCTGAGTACTCTGCTTGACCTTGTAAATCACTTTTTTATTTCACTGTGTTTCACTTGACTCAGCATGAGCTGACTGTGAGTGGATAGACTTAATGCCAGCTCCAGCTTACATACATTTCCATATACTTGAATTTCATAGTGAGTACTGGTAACATACAGGACTAAATTTTTCAACTCAGTTAATTCTAGGCTGGGTATTAAACACTTAATGCTCCTTGAGTGACTGAAGGTCCTTGAGTGAAGCTGTCCAGAGAAGCTGTGGCTGCCCCATCCCTGGAAGTGTTCAAAGCCAATTTGGACAGAGCTTGGAGCAATCTTTTCTAGTGGAGAGTGTCCTTGCCTGTGGCAGGGGAGTGGAACAAGATAGGCTTTAAGGTCCCTTTCAACCAAAATCATACTGAGTCAATATAAGTTCAGGAGTACCAAAAGTGAGGACATGGAATGCTGGTATTTGCATAAAAACTCTCTAAAATCATTGTTTTGCGAAACCTGGAGTAAGTCCCCTACACACACACACAAAAGTAGTTGGTAAAGTAGACCTGTTATAGTTAATTCACAAGATTACAGTTACATTTATTATGGATAATGAGGATGTTGAAAGGGTCACAGAGTTCTGTTAGATGGAGCTGCTGGCAGGTTACAGCTTACAAAGGGTGGTTCCTGGGATGTTCTGTCTCCTTAAGTGGTGAAATCATGTGGAAAGGAAGAGAATGGATTCCTGATAGATATCTAGGGTGTTCAGCTCACTTCCATTTTGTTTGAAATACAGTCATGTTCGTGCATTAAACAGAATGCTTTTTTTTTTTTCTTCAGTAGAGTGGCATAAACTTCAGTTACTTTCTCTGTTCTGAAAATCTCATCAGTCACATTTCTAGTTGAGGGAGCTGCAGTCACCAGACACAGGTTAATTTCATATGAAATAGTGCCTTGGATAAGTTAGTAGTATTCTTTCATAATTGTAATTAGCATCATTTTAATTACATTTGTAGTTATACTTAATGTCACTCTTTATTCTTTGTCCCCAACCAAGTTCCTGATTATATGAGTCATTCTGGAAGGAATATTAACTACACATTTATAAGAAAGCACAATATTACCTTTATTCTCATTGCCTCAGGTATTGTAGAGCTATTCTTTATCACAGGAAACAAATGTAAGAACTTGCTGCCATGTTCTCTTTGCCTGATGAGCATATGATCCTAGACCTGTAATATGTTTGTGAAATAAACTTTGTGGAAGAGTATACTTTGTAGGATACTGCTTTATTCATGCTCTTTTAAAATTTTCATAGCAGGAAAGTAGTGGACAAGAGTAGAAATGAAAACCACACTTGAAGTATTCTGAGGCTGCTGAAGGGAATGGAAGCGTCCCTTCAGTCACTTGGATTTCTGATAGGCTTAGTGCTGCCCAGGCATGGCATCAGATAAATCCTGCCTTTTTGACTTGATCAATATGGTGTAAATATATCAACATGTGAGCAGGGGTGGGTGAGGTTAGAGACGAGTGTCTTCTGCACAGGACTGATGTAGGAGACTAGTGATGGCTTTGAGTTGTCTGGGGGGTAAATGGAAGAGGCTAAAAATAGAATCCTTAATGGGAGAAAGGTGGTTACTACCAAAGATGAGGAGTTAGGCTTTAATCTGGAAACCTCCTCGAACTCTGAAGAGAGCAAGAGCCAAATATGAATAATTGTCATTTTGGAAGTACTGGGTAGATGGAGGCATTATGTAAAAGAGATAATAGCTAGCAAATAGATTCTAGTTTGAAACTCAGTTCTTGTGTGGTTCATAATACGCCACATGCCCTGGTTACCTCTTTGCCAGGTTGATAATTTCAGCTTCATATTTTTCCTCTGAAACGTTTGACAAACACTTTGTCTTTAAAGATCTTCTGTATGTTTTAGGTTTTTTTTCAGAATACTGGAACAGTTTTTATTAAATACTTTGCTTTGTAAAAGCAGGATATCAGTGTTTCTCAATTAGAGGAAGCTGTTTTTTGGGTAATAGTGGCGTTTGAGGCCCCTTTTTCTTCTAAAATTGTTGGTTTCAATTTATTTTATGTAGCAATCGTTTTTCAAAATCCAGCATTGCACTAGAAACTAACTGCCCCGTGATTTTTGTTTAACAATTATGTAAGAAACTGCTGTTACAATTGATAGTTTTAAGTGAGATCCTTGCAGTCTCCATAAGTAATCATTGCCAGCAGAAGGTGGTTATGGTTTAATAACTGTTTCCTGGTACATCCTGACAATACTTGTTCTTTTTCTGTCATCTGCCCTGTGATTACCTTGATAGGAGGAGACTGTAGTAAACACCTGTAAATTTAACCTGAAGATGCTGTCCTGTTTTTTGCATACCCCTTTCATCCCCTGTCTATCAGAGGTTCGGCAAACCTTATTTTTTTTTTCTGCAGAACTCTTTGAAATAAAGCATTCTATGGAATCCAAGCTGAAAGAGGCTCAGTCCCTTGAAAACATAAGGAGGTGGGCAGTTAGTGCTTTATTAACCTTGTCTAAGTATTTGAATGAGTCAGGATGGAATCTGGGGCTCACTGTGCTTGAAAAGGGCTTTTTTATTTACTTGATGACTTCAGAAACTGGTTTAAAAATTGGAGGAGTAAAGCTTGCATCCAGGTACAATAAATCTATTTAATATTCTGACACTGATGCTTATGATGAGAGAAGTCCTGCAAGATTTTTAAGGTAAGAGGCAGATCAGTCAGTAATACCAGGTACAAAGATGGCATAATCTTGATTACCCTATTGCCTGGAGAATGTATTTGTTAATAGATTTGGCAGAGGAGGAGAAGAATTTGCTTCTAACTTGAAAGTGACGGCCGGAATAAAAGAACAGGATTGATGGATTTGTGGAAGGAAAATCATGTCAGCAAGTTAAAGAGGTTTTGTGTTAACCTTGCTTGTTAATAAAGATAATTCATGTGAACAGGATATTTGAAGGAGATTACTCACACCAAGATTAGCCATAGCAGATATATCAAGGACCTGGAGGAACTTTTGAAGCCAATTATGTGGCTGACAGCCTCCTACAGCTGTGAGAATTGAAGCTCCAAGGGGAAAATACAAACTCTTGAAATGTTCAAGATGTAGTCTTATTAAAACAGATACTTCTCTTTTCCCAGTCTTTCCAAAATCTCTCAAGTGTAGAAAATTTGAATCATTGTTCTATTCATGAAGTGCATTTCTTGGCTAAAAAGAATTACTTTATTTAAAATGGTCTCATGGTTGTGTGGTATTTTTTCATGAGAGTTGTAGATGCATCAATGACTCAATAAGCAATTTCTCTTTCTTTAGTAAAAGGAGAAGACCCAAATGCTTAGATCAAGAAAATGGGCATAATGAAAGAGGAACTCCAGTTTTGCATCATGAACAACAGCTTGGGTTTAAATTATTTTTAGCTTGTTTTGTATTAGTATTTGTGAGTAACAATATTTTTACAATATTTTGCAACTGACTGTGACTGTTAACAGTGTTTGCATCTATTCTGAGTGAAGTGCCAGAAGCATAGAAAATACTGTGCTTTTACGGGACTGTAAGTGTTGGAAAGTAAGAATGTACGATTAAAGATGTGCAATTTGAAGAATTGAGAGATTAACAAAATGCCATGATTTAAATTTTGATATATGTAACTTTGTTCTCAAACATATTTATACCTCAAATGCACCATCTAATGTCAGATCAGGTTTATTTCTGAAGCCTGTACTACTGCTTTCTGCAAATACTTGTGAATTTGTACCATTCACTGCAAAAATAAACTAGTGGCTCATGGCTCCTGTACTCCCAGCTGCTGCCAGTGCCAGGTATACTGTTTTTTTTGTCCCCTGATCCTTCCTTTCTGGGTTTAACTTGAGCACTGCTTCTGCTTGGACTGTACCTGCTGTATCCAGGCTCTGTCCCAGTGCTCCTCAAACTTTGCTCTTCCTCATCTTCATTCCAGTCCCAATGTCTGGAGTGTGAATAGTGATTTTCCTCCCAGAGTCTGGATCCATGTATGCTAGTCCCTGCTGCCATACAGTAATTTCTAATTTCTAACAAACTGGCAGTTGCCAATAAGATTCTGAATTGTGATAATTGCTGCCATAATTGGGATTTAAGTTTCTTACTGTGTGACTGTAAATATTGCAGTCACAATACAATACTCTCTCTGAGTGTATGCTTGCTTCAGGCTAGAAAGCTCTTCCCAACTAACTGCTGTGGATTATTTTCTCTGCTCTCTTAAAGGGAGCTTCAGGCTTACATCCCTGTGATTATCAAGTCTGAGAGATTCAGTACTCAGCACAGGATAAAAGCAGTGGCAATTCAGTGCGTTTGTGGCTCTGGATGAGGTGATGTTTTCCCTGAATGTTTCTGTTTAGAAACAGTGGTGGCTGTAACTTGTAACATTGCCTGACAGCCAGTAAGTGAAGCAACAATTTGGGAATGCTACCAATAAATGTATCTGTAAAACTAATTAATTCAGATAGAGTTGTTCAGATTTAGCTTCTGTCAGAGCTAGTGCTGGCATGAAAATACTCTTAGGGCAAAGGGAACGTGGATGAGAAGAGGCAGCACACTAGTGAGAAGCTGTGTCCTGGTCTCCCTGAGTGCACCAACTTCTATTGGGCTTGCTGATGCTGAGTAATGGCTGGGAAGGTATTGCAGACTAAGAGTACATCGTGCATCTTGTTTGATATAGACTAATCTCTTAAGAAAATAAAAAAATAAAGAATGTGTTCAGACCTGTCGCAACCATATGGCTGAACAATCTCTGTGTTTCCCTTGAAACAATACTTTCCTTTTGGTCTATTCATAGTTCATTACAGCATCTACCCTTTAAAAATTTTATGTACTGCAAGGGATGCTGATTGTGCCACAGAGTTTTTTGTTGGCTAAACTAAAGTACAAGAGAAAGGAAATTAGAAGGAAGGGGTTGTGTATGGTTTGTTTATAACTAAAATACAGTTTTACTAAGACTTTGCAATCTCATGATCTGGAATAGCTGGAAAGCTGTACAGAGAGTGGTAGGTGAGACACAGACTTCCTCCAAGGGTCATCATGTTTGGAGTATAAAGTAATTAATACAGAGATCTTGAGCTTGCAGCCTGCAAATTGAGTAGTGTGTTACACAGCCTCCAAAATATTTTCCACTTAAAACTTTAGCAGGCTTAAGAGATAAACCTGCTAAATGTTGTTATTGAGAGCAGAAACGGGTTTTGATGACTGAGCATTAATTGAAATAGCTATTTTGTGTTCAGCCATGTATCTTATGGTGTCTGGTTTCCTTTAAACCTTTTCCTGATGGAGTTAAGTATTATAATATTTTTCTAATGAAGTTACATCGAAGAGCTCAGGACTTGCACAGCATATCATGTAAACTATACCACTTGCATTTGCTGAAACTTTTGGTCTGTGCTGATGGACCTTTTTTTCCATCTCCTTTTTCTGTTCCACAAATAGAAACATTTGGGGCTGCTCAGCAGCTGCTGTGAGGCTTCCTGCTGCACCTGCGAGCCTCAGACAGCTCCCCACCAACCAACCCCATTCTTCAAATCATGGTTGGGCTGAGACAAATCTAGTGAAATTGAGACCTCTGTGAAGATGCCCAGAAAAACAGGTTACTCCTATAAGGATTTGGATGTTGAGTTCACTCCTGTGTCACTACTGCAATGCAGGAGGGGCAGATCCTGATTTTTCTATCTGCAGTCACTGCGGCTGTTACTGCCTGTTTTGCAACTTCATGGGTTTTCCCTCAGTGTTACTTCCCAAACAATTAAAGAAATTTAAGTGTAAAATAATATTTTTAGGGTAATTAGATTGATGTTTAATAATACTAATAGTTATTCCAGCCATTAGTATACTTGTGTGGTCCATTCATTGGTAGCAGAATGCATTTTATCTTGGATCTGACCAATGGTAACAGATAGCCAGGGGTTTGCTGGAACAACTGTTCTGCACAAGAGGTACTCTGCAAGAAAAGGAAAAATGAAATGCTTTTCCTAGCATCACAGGATGGTTTTAGTTGGAAGGGCCCTTAAAGCTTATCTAATTCCAATCCTGTGCCATGAGCAGGGGCATGTTCCACAATCCCAGGTTACTCCTAGCCCCATTCAACCTGGCCTTCAATACTCCCAGGGATGGGGCAGCCGCATGGAAGCAACCTGTGCCAGGGCCTTCCTACCCTTATAGTGAAGAATTTATTCCTAATATCTCATCTAAACCTACTTAGGTCATCTTAGAACCATTCCCCTTTGTCCTGTCACTATATGCCCTTGTAGCACCCCCCCGACTTGCACAAAACCACATTTTCATCTGTTAAAAAAACAACCAAACAACATGTTTATTCCTTACACATCTTGTCTCTTCCAGGCCCAGTTGTGCCCTTCTGTACAAAATCTTTTTGCATGGAAGAAATGCATCCAGGTTACTGGACAAGTGGGGTCATGGGATTCACTTTGCAGTAGCGAGTACAATTTGTCTTTGAGAGACAGGTATATTCATAAAAACAAAAGACACTCAAACCCTTTACTAGTTATCTTGATAAACTGGTATATCAGGGCCCTGGCCCTGTTCCACATGTAATACAGTACTGAGTATTACTGTAGTAAAACTCCTGCAGGTAGCTTTATTGACAGTCACAGAGAACTGTGCATTATTGACACCAATTTACATGGACAGGATAATGTTATGATTTTGTAGTTCCTGAAAATACAGAACAGAATGTAAAGTGCCTGACATCCTGCCATTGATGACTTTGATGTCTGAAATATCTGAAAAGATTGTTTCAGGATTAGTAGAATACTGTAAATTTGAAGATGCTTAGTGATTAGTGTTGAAACAAATAATAAGAGAGTCTCAGTCTCCATCTGTTTGTAGGCTGAAAGCTCTTTATGACAGGCTCTGTTTTTACCTTTAATGTATGTACGATATGCTGAGTAATGAAGAATGAGAGGCTATCAGTATTGTATAACTTGAGCATATTGATATCAGGAAATGTTTGAGTAAAATGTGATGGTTATTGCTTAAATTCGTCAGTTTTGCCATTCCAGATGTGTTTAATCACCAGATACTCAGGTTGCACAACAGCTGGATATGGGAATTTTCAAAATATCTGTGTTCAGAAAGCTGTTTGTGCACATCTTATTTCAGGAGCTACTTTCAAAATATGTTACATTGGGGGAGTTTCTAAATAGCTTACTTTATAAAAGTAAGGTTTGTTATAAAAGGTCCAGTACTTAAAGAAGTTAAAGCACCTTTCTGTTTTGGGGGGGTGAGCATGAGTGTGAAAATGGGAGTATTCTCAGATACAGAAGGCTCCCTCCAGTGATTAATTTTATTCTATTCCCTGTTATCAGTGAAGTCAGGCGCATACTCAGGTGACTGCACCTCTAAGGTACTCTGCAGTTGCAGAGAGATGAGCAAATCACACAGTGGAAAAGGGTCAGATGAAGCAAGGAATGTCACGAATCACAGACTGATTTGGGTTGGAAGGGGCCTTAAAGGAGTTGGAAGGGGCCTTAAAGCACATCCAGTTCCAGCCCACTGCCATGGGCAGGGACACTCCACTAGACCAGGTTTCTCCAAGCCCTGTCCAGGGAACTGTTATCTGCAGTCCTTGGCCTTTTAGATTTTGGTAGCTCCAGTCTGATCCCGTGAGCTGAGCACCCATTAGCTGCTGGTGTGGGATGTCATGCCAGTTTAACTTACATTCTTTTCTCAGGTGATGCAACTGCTTAAGCATTTTTAATTATGAGTAGCAGTGAATCAGAAGGAAAACATAGTTTCTTGCAAGTGAGGCATCCATAAACCAAGGATAAACAAAGCTGCCTTTGGTATATGGAAGACATTTTTTTCCCATGACAGCACTGTCAACCATTGAGTGAGTGTGTGAAAATTAATGATGCAGATGAAATAGATGAATATTAAATGACAGGAGCATAAAATAAAATGATAAAAAAAAAAATTTATTACAATAAAAGTATAAATTTAAAAAATTGTAGCGTAGTTTTATAGTACTGATTTTTTCCTTGGATTCCAGCAGTGGCAAGCTATAGAATGATATTAAATTTAAGACTTATTTAAATCACGCGTGTTAACAATGCTGATTAAATTGTTGGATCATTTAAAACTTTAATGGCTATACCAGTGGTAGTATGTCCTTTGACAATTTTTTTATTGTAAGTGGAGCTTAATTTACATTAGTTTCATGTTTTCTTACACTTTCAGTGTTAATTTAAATTTTTAGTTAGATTATTTTTCCCCACTTTGCTTAAAGCACTACAGCATGTGTAATGTGCTGTACCTTAGTGAGTCCTTCTCGTTTTTCTTACGTATCTTGCCACACGTGACATAGGAGGATGTAGTGTTTTTGAGACGTGCTTTTGGTCAGGTAAGCTGCTGTGATGGTTGGTAAGCAGAAGTGCTGAAATGGACTTCTAGGGTTAGACCTTTCCAGGAAGCAAACCTGATCCTGGGAAAGAGCATCCATGGTCACAGTCTTGTTGAGTGCCCACTCGGATAACCCAAAAGACTGAGTAGTAACAGTTCCTTCAGCCACCACCGTGTGTTCTTGATGCCACAGCAAAGTTGTCTTTTAGTACCAAGAGATAATATTGCCCCATCTCTTCCAGAATTAGATGTACTTTCCAGAGCTCTCTCTTTCAAGAAACAGCATGATTCAGGTTTGGGTGGGTCTTTAATCACCAGCTAAAGACTTCTCCAGGTTATTTGCTGTCACAGAAGTGTTCCTTCTTCTTTGGAAGAATGTTCCGTGTCAAAGTTTGTTCTTGTTTCCCGAGTGGGTTTTCTCTCCTCCACTTTCAAAGCTTTGTTCAACTGAACCTTTTCCATTTACAAACATTTAGGCATGAATGTTGTTCTGAAGCCTTGATTATAATTGGCAGATTAGTGAAGTATATTGATGTCAGCAAACCTCTTAACTGTGATAGAGAAGCTAAATATTTGTATTCTAGAGGAAAAATATCTAATAGGTCATTAAGAAATTTAAAACCCATGTCTCTAAAACATGTTGTGTATGTAAATTAAGAATATTAAAATTTGGTATTTTCAAGACCCAGTGGTAGTTATGGCTGGGGAAAAACCATATGCGGCGTCCTCCTTTGGAAGGAGCTCTGCTGTGGAATAATCCATAAACTATCCATGGCGTGCACCAGGAAATAATGAAACTTGACCTATTGACTTATTAATATGAGTAGTTTATTCTTTAGGATTGGCTGGGTGGGTTTTGTCTTTGGAACCTGATGCTTTTCCAAGTGTTTGGTTGCTGTGAAGTGCCTGATGGAGCAGAAATGATAGGGCCAAGACCATGACCTTTGTTCCAAGCATTGTTCTCGTCCTCATTAGTGTTTACTGCCATTACTTAATTAGCAAATGCTGCAGTGTAAGCAGAGGGAGGCTGGACAGTGGGTGAATTTGAGGAATGTGTTTATATAAAACAAAACAAAAAAGAAAACAACACCTCCTTGACCTCCAGGAGTTTGATAAAATGTTGTTACACAACAAAAGTACTTTGCTTGAACAAACTACAACAGGAAATTGGTGCTTTTTCCCCCTAATTATAGGGTATATAGCAATGGTAGTAATCTGTTCTATCATAAAACTGCTAGTGATTATTTCTGGTTTTAAAAAGGTGCAAAACCTGAAACTTCCGGTTGCACATAATTCCTTTATGATTTTAGTGTTTTGGAAAAGAATATCTCGTCTTTAGTTTTCTGCTTAAGGAATAGAATTATAAATTATTTAACTTTTTTTTTTTTGTTGTTGTTTTTTAATTGAAAATGATCCTGTGGCAAAGTTGGTCTCAGTTTGGTTTTTAGTTTGTAGAGAAATCCTAACATGGAATTCAGTTTACCTCAGTGTTGGAGCTGACATTAAAAATTATAGTTCTGTATTTTCTGAACTGAATTAACAGTTGTAGGAGTGGGAGTAGTCTAACCGTTCTTTTTATGTGTTGCAAAAACACAAGACTCTCATACCTGGGTCACATACTGTGTGGAAAAAGCATGAAAGAAGACATGAAAATTTGAATTTTGAGTTTCTTACCATAGATGTGTGAAAATGCCAGTTTTCTGTGTGAAACTTGTGCTTGTTTGGTCTGGGTGAGAAAGTTTTAGTTGTTATGTCGTTTGTGACTATATTGCAGTCATGTAACTTAAATATTTTTTTCTTTTCCTTTGGTAGACCATTAGCAAAACCAAAAGTTGACAGTGGAAGCTGCCATGCTCCTATTAATTGTTATTCTTTCTCCTAACTGGATTTCACTGAGAATTTCTTTGTTGCAATAATCTTCACTTGAGTAACTTCACAGAATCACAGAATGATTTGTGATGAAAAGGACATTTAAGCTCGCCTGGTTCTAACTTCTTGCCATGGCCAGGGACACCTTTCACTAGGTGAGGTTGCTTCAAGCTCCCTCCAACCTGGCCTTGAGCAATTCCAAGGGTGAGGCAGCCACAGCTTCTCTGGGCATCCTGTGTCAGGGCCTCACCACCATCACAGGGAAGAATTTCTTCCTAATATCTAATCAAAACCTCCCTTTCTTCACCTTAGTTTAGTTTAGTTAGTCTTTTAGCTTCAGTTTAGTTCTTAAATTCTTTTCCCATAGTTGCATACATCCCACAAAAGTTTTAGAGTGTTGTTTATAAACACAGATCTTTTAAAATGTTCTGTAGAATGTGGTGGTGGTTTCAGTTACCTTTGCCATTGAGATGACTGTGCATGTAACTCAAATCTTGTGTGGCTGGAGTTTCAGATGTACTTTTTAAACATGACCTCAGTGAAAACAGATAGAGCTGACCCACTATTTAAGAGTTTGTCTCCACCCTTGTCTTGACTTCCTTCTAACTTACACTTTAATCCCTGCTTTCCATTAACCAGTTCTTCAGTTATCTCACCTAATGGTAGGTGATAAAATGTGGTTGATGTTGACAGTCTGAGTTTGTAACGTGGCAGCTACAACTACTGAACTGCTAATCCAGCCACTGTGCTGCTTGTCAAGGAGTTTGCTTTATGTGCTGAGGCTGTGGAATCACTTTTCCTTGTGCCCAGGGAGTGAGTCAAGCATTCCTACCTGAGGCTAATGGGTCAGGAGTAAAGACAAGCTTACTTAATATGCAAAGCCAGGTATATTCAATTCAGGTCCTGCTACAGTCACAAGTGGATTGATTCCAGAGGTTATTGGTCTGTAACACACCCCACACATCTCCCAGCAGTGTCTAGCTCAGTCCTCTTTTGCTAGTAACTTCAGCACCCTCAGATCTGGTTGTATGGTGCCTTGTCCAGAGGTGACTTCTCTAAAATCACCTCTGTTGTTTAGTGTCTGGAAGGAAGTCTCCTGTTAGAGTCGATGAGCTAAAGCACATCAAGTTGTTTTTAGCTGCTTTCCTCAGTTGCAGTCTTATACTGCCCATCGTGTTTTATTTCACTTATGTTCTTTCATAGTTCCTAAACAGAACCCATCACCATGACCCACTCCTTGTGATGGTACAAGTAGCAGCATAAAGACAGAGGTCACAGGTTAAGGCTCAGTGTTAGAAAAGAGGTTCTCTGTTCCCCCCCTTTGCTGGGAGGATGAAGGGGTGACGTAGAATTGAGGGAGCTCGCATTAAAAGTGCTGTGTGCTTAATAGTATTTTGGAGTCTTTGAGATTTATGTATATTTGTTTTTACAAGGCTTGTTCAATTAAAATTTACTAAGGTTTTTCTGTCAGAACTGAAAATGTATTGTGAGTGGTAATACTATACTTGCAGTGGTAAGTAATAATGATTTTACAAAAGAACATTCTTTATATTTGGACTTTACATAGCAGGCTGTGATGAGGGATGCTGAATAAATTAAAATATTATGGTAATGATACTATCTAATTACATTTTTAATATAATAATTTTAATCAAATTTTCTTTGTTCTTTTTTGTTTTTTAACAGCATGGACCATTGGCAGTTATTTTTGTTTCTGAAAAGGTAAAATAGGCTGTTCATCTCATTCCTTTTTGTTTGCTTTTTTTCCATCCCACTCTAGTTTTGGCAAGCAGTCCGGGGGAAAGCGAGGATGTGAATGTATCATACTGGAACCTTCAGAAATGATTGTGGTAAGACAATTTTTTTAAATGTATTTGAATGTATTTAAATCTATTGCTGGTTTCAGCAAATCTTTCTCTTTTACAGCAGGAAGCTTATTGTAAAGTATTCTATGAAATTGCAGTAAAATTGCCTTGGTTTCAATTATACCTATGGCTGCTCTCATAACAGCAGTAGCTATATATATTTAATCTAGATGGGTAAATGATGGTGATGATTAGGTCATTCTTTCTAAAATTATGCTTACTTGAGTTTCAAAGGCCTAACAGTCACAGCTGAGCTGAGCATTCCTGAGTCAGGCTAGGGCAGTCTTCTATCTTGAATATTTTATTTACACCTCCATTCCCCATTTCATGGCTTTTGGTGGTCATGTCTGGGTGGAAAAGTGTTCTTCCTCCAGGCCTTGCAGTGCCACCTAGTGTGAAGGTAGGAGAGGAAACATGAGAGTGCTTAGCCAAGCTTGAATGTCACCATCCTTAATGTCCAAGGTTCCTTCTGCTTCTTCAGAGCATTTATTGATGCTGCTAAGTGCATATATAGATGCATATATATGTGCTTAGAGAGAGTAGTTTAGTCCTTCCCAGGTTGTTGTGCACATGCTGTGAGCAGTTGAAATATTAGGATTGCTTTTCCATAGTGAAGACTGATGTTGTATCCCAGCAGTGTGCCTGGGGACACAGGCAGATCTCTTCCAACTTTCACCTTAGATGTTTTTAATGGAGCTGAAACAAAGCTGTTTGTTGTGCTCAGAACCCATGTGTCTGTTAATCAGACTCTGATCTCCAGACTGCTATTGATTTAGCTGCCCTAGATTTAGATATAGTAACATTAAAACTAATATTTGACAGTGTCTCTTACCGAGCATGTAAATATTCAGCTTCCATAAAATATTTGTTTCTCACAGTGCATTACCAGCAGGGATGTCAGCAGTGTCCTGTACCAAGTCCACTTGCTGTCCTTTGTGCAATTTGCTCTGTGCAATGTCAGTCTGACCCTGCTCGTGGGCTCTGATAGCATCAGTAATACGCTCTGTGCTGCAGCACGTATTTTAAGCTACAGTCTGCCATGAAGTGTAGGTTAAGAGTGCAAGAAACCTCTCTGCATGCTCTGGAGTGAAACAGTTAATTTGTTTTATTCTGAATTGTCCAGTCTTTTCTCAAAGCTGGAATTCTGGGGGGTAGATTTATGGCAGGAGGGATGCCACAGGACTGCTGGGTGACAATGTATGTAGCCATGTCATGGGAGTGCCCCAGGCCCTCTGGTTTGCATTTGCTGCTTTGCATTTTTACTTTTTAATTGCAGCTGGCAAGGATCTGGTATGCTGAACTGACCATCTGGTATACTCAGTGTGCCTGAGTGCTGTGCCTGGGCTGAGCTGAGTCTTGCACCTCAGTGTTCCTGTAGCAGAGTGGCAAACACTCACTTATCCAGTCATATCTATTATTAGGTGTTAGGAAGAAGTTCTTCTCTGTGAGAGTGGTGAGGCCCTGGCACAGGTTGCCCAGAGAGGCTTTGGCTGCTCCATCCCTGGAAATGTTCAAGACAAGGGTGGATGGGGCTTGGAGGAACCTGGTCTAGTGGAAGACTAGACCAGCCTGGTCTGGCTGGTGACTTGACTCACTCAAGTGCATGTGTAAGTTTACATTAAAATGTTTCATGGGCGAAGGAAGTCTTAAGAAATACCTGCATCCTTCATTGGTCATATCACCATTGCAATTAAAAAAAAAAAAAAAAAAAAAAAAAAGGAAATAGAAGAGGAGCTTCTGTGCATTGTGTGCTTCCAGAAAGAAACTGACCCTATTGAAATATTTATTGAAGAAACTAGTGTTGTGTGTGTAACTTGAGTAGGCCCAACTGTGATTACAATTTTCAGGGGAGTACAGTATCACAGTAGCTGGGGAAGCCAGCATTGGCCATGTCAGCAGCCTCACACACTGCTGGGTGTTCCTGGAGACAGAGGCACAGCCCAGACAGCTGTTCGCTTTGTTTTAAATCTCCTGAATTGCCTTTAATTGTAGTTAAATGCCAGTGAGAGAATAAAGATGCTTGAAAGTATTTTACATCCTTCTCTGGAACTTCAGTATCATTTTCCATAGGAAAATCAGAGAATTAAAGGTGCAGAGTATTTTCCTCATTATATTTATGATCATATTTTACAGATAAATGTAGCTAAAGGTACTATTAGCTGTATTTTCTAGGAAGCACTTCAAATAGTGTGAGAAAAAAGCATCAGTGTGGTGACATGCACATTGCTTATGATCTGCACTAACACAAGGTGTACTTGAGTTTCACTTCCCTGATTAACTCTTATTAATTCATCTTAATTATTTTATTTTCTCTAGCTTTTAATTTGCAACATACTAATGAGGTTTAATACATAGTGAATATTTATCTTCAAGCAAAAGAACTAATTAGCTACTTTAATGATGTTAAAAAACTCTATGGTTTCCTGCTGGTGACTGATTTTTTGAATTTTTTTTTTTTCCTCATCTCCTGTCATTTTAGAATGTAAATCAGTTTTGTAGTGGGAATCCTCTGGGAACAGACCCATTTTAAAGGCCATAAAATGTGGTCAGCTTAAGTTAATGAGGATAACAGTGTGTGAATGGGCATTGTAACTCATATTTTTGGAGGCTGAGCAATGTATTGAATTAATAATAGCCCTGTTTATCGTTTAGGAAGATGGCCCAGAATTGCAGCATATCTTGGTGTATTGAAGTGTCATTACTGTTGTTCCTCGGTGCTTTCATTTTCTTCTTCGGATCTAAGTGTAAGATTTCAGAAGAGCTGTGTGATACTTGCAGGTGGAAAATATTTAATTGCTGGTTTGGACTGCAGAGTGGAACAGGGCAATCCTATGGTTCTCCTTGATGTCTGTGTGGCAGCCAGTGCCTGGGTGAAACTGGTGGTGTGGGAGCATCCTGCTGCTGCCAGTGTTTGAAGTTTATAAAGAACACAAGAACACTTTTTGATTAGGATATGGTCAGTTAATGTGCTATTCCAGACTTCTTGGCACAAGAGCACAGGTCTGATGAGAAGCAGCTTAGGGAGCTGGGGGTGCTCAGCCTGGAGAAGAGGAGGCTCAGTACTCAAACCTCATCACTCTGTACAAATTCCTGACAGGAGATTGTAGCCAGGTGGGGATCAGCCGCTTCTCCCAGGTAACAAATGACAGAACAACAGGAAATGGCCTCAAGTTGTGGGCCATTCCAACCAGGGGAGGTTTAGATTGGATGGTAGGGAAATTATCTTTATGGGAAGGGTCAAGCCTTGAGTGTTGTCCTGTTCCTTTGCAAAGGGGTAGTAAAATTATAGTGAAAGGTGTGGTTATACCTTGCTGGGAGAAATCAGCTTTTCTGAATTGTTTTTTTGAAAATACTATGGTGTGAGCTTCACTCTTCTTTTCTAACTTTTCTAACTGTTGTATCTTTAACCCATGTTATTAATGTATGATTTCTGTATGGAATCAAAAATAAATCACAAGACAAGCTCAACTGCTTGCACCTTGCATTAACCTCAGACAGACTGTAGGTATTTGGAAAAAGTGATGTGGAAGGTAGATGTGACCTTGCTTTTGTGATGGTGTAATTCGGTTACTTTCCTTTTTCTGTCTGTTAAGTCTTTCTGGATTTATTTTCTTGGTATCTTTTGAATTTTAATTATAAGATAATTTGTATCAGTATGTGAAGTGAGAGCTGTGTAAGATCATACAGAGGTTCTTTTCCTCTTCCAATATTATAGTCTTAATGTTTAGGATCTTGCAGTGAAATTTGTAGGAAAAAAAATTAAAAATAAGCCATTGAAGATGGTAGAATCTTCTACACAGTAAATATATTGTAGAGAAGCTTCTTGTTTGCTGCAGCCTATTTGCATGAATGTCTGCCCTGCTTCCTGCTGGGAGATATTTTTCCAAAAGGTCAAAAGGAAATGGGAAAGGATGAGACTGCTTTTTATAGAAAAAAGAAGAATTGTAGTTATTGAGATAAAAGGTCTCATGTTAGCTTTTACTAACAATATAAATTTACCTAATTTTTAATGTTTACTCTGAAATAATATTTAACATGAAGTTATGAATCAAGTTCCAGCCACTTCTCCATAATCCACTGGAAGCGATTAGAAGGCAGGATGACCTAGGTGAAGTAGCTATTTATAAAAAGCTGGAATATTTAAAATTGTTTACCTATGACTGGTACTGGAAATAAATTTTGCTTTTAAAAATTACACTACTAAAAATAGGATATAATTCAGTGTTTTTGCCAGATTGTAAATACACAAAAATGGTGGCTTCTGTGTTGAAGATAAACTTGAAATGAGCAGTGCCTGTAGCTCCTTCATGATATATGTGACTGCAGAAGGGTTTCTGCTGATGAGTGACATTGTTTAGAGGATATGTGTGCCTTTTTTACTTTTTTTTTTTTTTTTCTAAATGCACAGTTTCCTGGAAGGAAACTGTGGCCTCGGTTTCATTAGGCACTTCTGAGATCTGCAGCAGTGGTTCTCTGAGACAACCACAGTAGTTTTATCCAGAAAAATTTAGCTGCCCTGAACTTATGATTGTTCCCTCTCCATGAGCTTCATACGGCTCCATCGGCTCTCAGTGCTATGGAAGAACTGGATGTTTAACCAGGAGCCTGAACATGTGTTTCAGGTGGAGAACTCCAAAGACAATGAGGAAAACATCTTGCAAAGAGAAGTGCCACTGCGGCAGTCCCGTCGGAGGTACAGGAAGATCAACCAGAGGGGCGAGCGTCAGACCATCATCGACAATGTGGATCCCAGCAGCTACGTGTCGGTGAGTCTGCTCTCCCTTGGCCCATCTCCTTGGCATCATGATGTCCCTTGGCTGGCTGGGATTTTCTTTTGGTGACAAAACTGGTGAAATGAAATAGTCCATGCTTGCTGTTTTTGAGAATGCTTCTTTTGTGTTGAGGGGCAGTGAAGTTGTTTGGATTGCAACACCATAGGTGGAAGTGAAGGTAGTAATTGAAAAAGATGGGGGTTTTTGGTTTTGAGATCTTCAGCTGAGCACTATAAATAAATCTTAATATGCTCATTGGATAGAGAAATGGTCATTCTTCATTTTTTGTTGGTTTTACCTGGAGTTCTTTTGTAAGATGTAGGGACTGGTGGATTTATTTTTTTTTTCCTTAATAAATTTGAACTGTAATTTAGAGTTAATTGCAAATGTGGATCAATACAGCATTGATGCTCTTGTACTTGGTTGTGTTTACTTGCTTAAAAATAGTGTAGTGGTAGTTCAGGCATCAGAAAGAGTGACAACAACTTGTCTGCTAGTCTTAAATAGTGACAGAGACTTTAAACTGTGCACTGCGTTAAGGCACAAACCGCTGTGGTTTCAGGGCTGCAAACATGTGAAGGTTTCTTGTCACCGTTATTTTTCAAACTTCCTGTTCAGTAACAAGATATATGTGATCTAGACAAATAATTTAATTGAAAATAATTGTTTTGGATAATTTGATCTGCTTTGAAAATCAAAGGTTAAAACCAGTACTGACGTTGAAGTACAAGCCTGGAATTCATGCTCAGAAGAGAAAAAACTTCTCCCTCTTTTCCCCATCTTCCTTTTCATCTCCCCAAAAGAGATACATTTTCAGTTGATAATGCTTCAAAATATCTGATGTGTGCAGTCAGGTATGAGCTTATAACTTATATAAACTGATCATTTTTCTGCATCTTGGTAGCAGTTGGGTCGCAGGTGGTGATTTTACTACACGGCATTACTATGTCTGTGACAGGAAGAGAATATGCTGCTTGAAGTTTAACATCCTCTGCCATCTCATTTCTAGAACTGTCACATATGTTGGATTTTATCATTAGTAAGACATTAAATTAGTTATTGCGGAAATTCTGTTGAGATTGTTAAGAGAGGTTGAATCCTCACACTCTGGGCGGGTATGTATAAAGCTTTATTAGGAATTAAATTCCAATCTGTGTATGACAGAATCTATCTCTGTCTCTTTGGTGTTTGTGACAGTGAATAAGCACACAGATAATAATTCTCAGGTTTCATTGCTAAGAGCAGGAGAGTCCCAGGAACAGCTGATGCTAGTGCTACCTATGCAGCTTCCCTGGAGGGGTGCGTGAGAAGGAACTTGGCATCTTTGTTCTGAGAAGGACCAAGTTTCACGGCTTCTTGAATGATTTCTGAGGCTGTCAGTTATAGCTGCAAGGAGTCAGTGTGGTACACTCACAGGACTGTGGTTAGTCAACAGATGATGTCCTCATTAAGATTTTTCTTCAAGTTGGTTTATTTTTCTTTGTGGTGGTTTATTTCATTGTTACCAAAAATACAGAGCACCTGTGCCTATATAGTCGCTTGTTGTAAACCTGGTGGCTTCCTCAGATTTGTGAATATATTTGTGTGTGTGCACATATATATATGTGTGTGTATGTATATATATATATATATATGAGGTGTTTGATGGAAAATGGTATAAACTTCTTAAATCAGCAGCACATTCCTAAATCTGCTTTTATGTCTGTTAATTAGGAATATATAAGAAGAGTCCTGTAACACTAAGTGTTTTCCTGGATGAGTGAGTGCTAAGTGGCAAGGACTAAACAAACACCTCTGTGCTACTAAATCTCCAAGATTTTGGGTTTTCAGCAGTCTGAATTGAAATACCAATCCTTGCTTTGTAGACTGTGGGCTTCTAATTGGAAAGTGTCATACTCGGAGTACTTAAGGTAGCAAAAAAAATTTGTAGCTCAACAGATGACTAAGGAATCATAACATGGTAACAAGCTGGCTGTGTGACAAGTAAGGAAAAGTTTGGTGCCTGTATTTTTCCATATTCCATTCTAACCTAGTAAAGTAATAAATTTATTTTAGGTATAGTTAGTTTTAAGCCTATATGAATGTGCTCATACATTGTTTCCCAGTGATCTTAAAAACAGATTTCATGGTGTAACCCCTTATATGGCCCATGAGAGAAGGGTAGGATCATGGAATAGTTTGAGTTGGAAGGGACCTTAAAGATAGTCTAGTTTCAACCTTCTGCTATAGGCAGGGGATCAGGGTAAGGAGGAGGGTAAGTCAAACTTCCATTTTACAGGAACTTGCCATAGGGTTTCTGCCAGAGTGGGAAAAGTGTTTACAAACTCTCTAGCAGATTTCCTGTCTGGTGTAATGCTAATGAATGAGCACAGAGTTGTATTTCACTCTCCAGCCTGTTGCTGAGTTCTCTGTGACAGGTGCTGAATGCAGCCTCATGGAGCTTTTGTGAGTACTGTGTGCTTTGGGGAGGGCTTGGAGCTTTCCAGCCTCCACATGGACTCCAGCCCATCTCCCATGGCTGGTGTTGGAATACTCAGTATGACACCATTTAAGTTTTTATGTGCCTAATCCCTCATATGCAAGTAGTTTTCTGCTTTCAAAATAAAACTCAGATCCTTTAGGTACTGAAATACAGTATTCTTTTAACTCAGCTAGCAACATTTCCTTTAATATAAGGTTTCTTGTGTTTGCTTTTAAGGGATATTGTCTATACAGTCTCCATTAGCTCCTTGGAATGTACATCTCTGCACATTAAATATACTGTGCTTATGTTTATGATTAGGGATAATCTGTGTTTTGTAAAACATTATCTATTGGATTGTGACATGAGCTAACATCTTCTCACGTGGAGTACTTCTTGTTAGTGCTGGAACTTGTTCTGTAGAAATACCCGTTTCGCCACAAAACTAAGATTTATATGCAGTTACTTTAAATAATATTTTAAATGACTGATACTATCCTTGAAGCTCTTAATTTCTCTTATGCCTCTTAATAAAGTAAAAGAGTTCTAGTTCTTGATTTAATGGTATATCTTCAGGATAGTTGACAATCAAATTATTGTGGGTATCTTAAATTTCTTCCCTCTGCGCCTTCCCTCAAATGAGCTAATGTTATAAATGGATCATTTGGTTGGTTTCTTTGGTGAAGGTGGTACCCTTTAGATGCCTTCTCTACATTTTTGTAGTTCATAGAACAGTGTTATTCCACAAGAACACTGGCTGTCTGCAGAATGGACTATTTGTAGTTGTTTGTTGTTGGATTTTTTTTTTCCCCCTTCCAGGTAAATAAAGTGAATACATGCTGGCAGTGTTCTTTCTTTTCCCTCTGAGTGAACAGGTTTATGTTTCCATCTCTGTTTTCAAAGTGCACAGTGGTGTGACTTAGCTCTTGCAGTCCCTGTGCAGGGAATGCCAGCACTGTTCTGGCACGTTGGTGAGCAGGCTGGCCTCTCCTCCAGATCCAGAGTGCACCCAAGCTGTGTTGAGGCTCTGCTGGCTCTGGGAATTCTTCCTTTCTACAGCACAGCAGGCCAGCCAGTTCCCAAGGACAATTGTTTATTTGGCAAAACACTTACCAGTGTTTTTTTCAGGGTTCACAATAGTGCTGCTGCCTGTGAAGGGCTGGAGGAGGTGGCTCTGTTAGGGTGGGTGATGTGTGAGCCCACGGCCACGGTGGAAGCTCAAGTATGTGTGGCTGTCAGTCTGCCTGGGGCAAGTCTGAGCATCCCCATAATTAAGCAGATCTCTTCATCCCTGGGCATTTCTGGCCTTTTCCATTTTTGTCACTTAGTAATTCTGCATCTTGCACATCAGCCCCATGGTAATGTGCTGACTGTGTGGGGAGGAAGTGAGGTGGGACACATTTGGCAAAAGCTCTTGCTCAAAATGAATGGATTAGGAAGAAATGTGCCATAGGTGCCAGCTCTTGCTTCACATCTGATTTGTTAGCATGTTTGAATATCTTGATGGTGATAAGCATCCAGCCAGGAGCTGGGGTCATTGCAGCAGGGCATTGTCACAGTGGAGATGAGTGAGTCATTTCTATTCTCAGTCTACTCCTCAACCCAATCAATTCAAAATGTGTTTTATGATTACAAAAGAAGAAAGTAATAGTACAACCATGTTTTTTACTTGCAAAAGAAAGAAGTAATTGTTAAACTATATCCCAAATTTTTGTGCTCATGCAGTAGGAGCTTGCAAAACTGTAGCCAGAATAACAGCAAGTGACTTTTTAATGATAATGCTTTAAGTTTTGCATTTATATTTCTGGCAATGTTCGATTCCAAACAGGGTTTAACAATTCAGTACAAATTTCCATGTGATTCAAACCTGTAAATGCAAATCTTTTTTCATTTCAGGAAAATTTTTCTAATTCGTGTTTATGGTCAGTAATTTGAGGTTGTGGTTTCCCCATCTCTGGAAGTGTTCAAGGCCAAGTTGGATAGGGCTTGGAGCAGCCTGATCTAATGGAAGGTGTCTGTCCCTGCCTTGGGGGTTGGAACAAGGTGATCCTTAAAATCCCTTCCAACCCAAACCATTCTGTGATTCTATGCATTTATTACCCATAAACATTTTTGACAAGTGTCTGTGATTTTTTTTTTTTCAAATTAAGAATATTTGTAGCTCTAAAAATAGTGTATGATGTAATGCCTATTTCTGTGGAGTTATGACAACATACTGAATTTTTTCACCTGTAACTTTATTGTAGAGCAGAATAAAGAAGTTAGTACCAAACTTTAGTAGTAATCTACTTCCTCAGGGAATTCCATTTTTTTAAACTACTGTAAGAGGATGATGAGGTTTAAAAGATTCATTATAATACTGCGTTTTATGGACAGTATCTTAATATTTGCGCTAAGTAAAATTTGTCCTAGAGCCTTGTAGAAGCATTTATCTTCAGAGAAGTCTGTTGCTGCAGACTGCTTGAGTGGCAAGTTTCTTGTTCTTTGATCATTACTTAATGTAATCCTGTCACAGGCTGGAGGTAGAATGGGGGATCTCATAATTGGAGGGAATTAAGTCACATTTCAGTATACTGGATCAAACCCATTAGGTGCTTTACCATCATCACCAGTCCTTTTCTTTTTAAATGCTGTAAAACACTTGTGGGTCTTTTATAATCTACTTTTAGCTACCAGATAAATTTGCAGAAATGGTACCTTTTATTGATATAAACCAAGTAAGACTGACTTAGAGCGTGTCTCCAGCTGCCTGTTGTTAAACCTGGACCAGCATTGCTGGCTTCTGTTTTTTTTGGAATATCAATTTATTTTGATGAGGCTGTGGCTGATCTTGAGTGGCTGAGATGACTAGTTCTTGAGCTGGAGGATGGTTCTCTTTGCAGCTCATTGCTTTTTATTGTGTTTGTGTCCACACTTCCTCTTTTTGACACTTAAAAAAAATACTTGACAGAATTTAAACTATATTAACTAATGGTGACAGGCTGAGAGAGTTGGGGCTATGCAGCTTGGAGTAGAGAAGGCTCTGGGGAGACCATAGAGCACCTCCCAGTGTCTAAAGGGGCTCCAAGAGAGCTGGAGAGGAACTTTGGACAAGGGGTAATAGGACAAGAGAGGATGGCAGAAAGAGTAGGTTAAGATCGATAAGAGGAAGAAATTCTTTTTCTCTAAGGGTGGTAAGGCCTGTCACAGGTTGCCCAGAGAGATTGTGGCTGCTCCATCCCTGGAAGTGTTCAAGGCTTTGTTTGATGGGACTTAGAGCAAGATGGGATAATGGAAGGTGTCCCTGCCCATGGCAGAGGCTTGGGACTGGTTGTTTTCTAAGATCCGTTCCATCCCAAATTGTTCTGTGATTCTATGAAGTAAAAGAAAATTCAGGTCTTGCTGAAATCCATGGGTCTTGCAGTGCACTTAGAGGAATAATTAACAGAAATTAATGTTGTTGTTATCTCTCTGGAGGTGTTGTGTGATACAAAGAGATAATGCAGGTTCGTTCTTCCTGATGCTGTTTTTTATCAACATGAGGATTTTTTTCTAGTCTCTGTCTTTAATTTTGCATGACCTAGGTGGGATCCCAGCTCTCAGTGCTCAGGTTCCAGAGCACATGCCAGAACCTCTGTTAGCTGGGCACCCTGTGTGGGACAGGACCCTGGAACAGCCCACATGTGCTGTCCCTATTTGCAGCTCTTCTGAACTCCTGCATATGTGTTTCTTGCTTCTGTGATCAAAAGAAGCAGCATGTGCAGTGTGTTCACTTCCTGTGTGGGCCCTGTGGGTTTGATTTGTCGTGGGCTGCACACAAAGGGCACGTGGGTGTGGATCCGGTACCGTCTGGCGAAGGAGAGGAGAGATACATGGATGGAGCCCCGTGCTTTCTGGAAAGGAAAATTACTGTTAGGCTGGGCTTTGTGGGAGGGGGAAGAGGCTGTGAATCAGGTAGTGGTTAAGCAGCTCTGTTAATGAATGGTGTAGAGGTGTCTGCTTCTCAGCCAGACATCTGGGGAAGGGTCTGCAGCATGAGTCTTGATGAGGAGCGGCCGAGGGGGCTGGCAGGACTGAGTCTGGAGCAAAGGAGGCTCAGAAAGGACCTTATCACACTCTACAGGTGACTGCCTGCCAGGGGGCTGGAACCACAGGAGGGTTGATCTATTCTCCCAGGTAACAAGTGATGGGATGAGCGGAAACAGCATCAGGTTGAGCCAGGGAATGTTTAGGTTGGATATTAAGAAAAATTCCTTCACAGAAACACTTGTAAAGCATTGAAACAGGCTGCCTAGGGCAGTGGTGGAATCACCATCTCTGGAAGCGTTAAAAAGTCTGTGGGTATGGCAGTGAGGGAATGGTTTAGTGGTGAACATGCTGGTGGTACTGGACTGGTGGTTAAAGTTCCTGATCTTGGAGATCTTCTCCAGCCTTAACGATACTGTGATTGTATGATTCTACTGCTTTACTGGTGGAGCTGGCACCCTCTGGCAGGGTCCCACTGGCATCTAGCATGGGAGCCTGTGCTCAGTGTCTTAAACTCGCTCTGGTCTGCTGAGCTGTCCTTGGGCACTTCCCTCTGCTTTTGTAAGCAAGGGGAAAAATTGCCAAATGCGTGTTCTCTCATCCTTTATTTTACATATTGATTTTGTCTGCTCATTTTGTCAGTAGTGTTACTTTCAAGGGCTCCTTGAAAGTCTGCC
Source organism: Muscicapa striata striata (assembly GCA_030060385.1). Lineage (NCBI taxonomy): Eukaryota > Metazoa > Chordata > Aves > Passeriformes > Muscicapidae > Muscicapa > Muscicapa striata. The sequence continues at coordinate 3,336,742 of JAREIS010000050.1, read as the reverse complement.
ACTTATTATGGTGGTCATTAGCAAAACACCAATCCTCAAAGTGTGCTGTGCATTAAAAATCGTCCTAGGAATTTCCATTGACCACTGGTGTTTCCTAATTGAATTGATGAGCGCTTGCAGTTTCAAATGAGTAATGACTTGAATAGGCTGTGCAGAAAGTATGAAAATACTAAGTGAAAATATTGCCCTTTGGTTAAAATCTGTGTTTTTCAGATTTCTTTTTTTAAACTAACAATGTAATGCAACATCTCAACCACTTTCACTACAGATAAATTGAGGTTGTTTTTCAGACCTTATATTCAGGAGTTTCCTAAAGATTTTATGGACTTGACAAGCAGGTTATATGTAAACTGTGATTTACAGGAACCACCTCAGTTTGGAGGTGACATATGTAACTGCTGTGTAACAGCAGTTAAGAGTAATGCACAAATGAAACTGCATCAGACTGAAACTTGGGAGGGTTTATTTTAAGCAAGCACCTGTACTGAAATCTGGCTGCTGGCAGTACTTTACATCCCTTCTCAGAGCCCTGGGGAGAGCCTGTGGTGGGGGGGTAGACAGACATTATCCTGCCCTGCCAGGCTGTGGCTTCAGTCCTGGCACAAGGTACTAAGTTGCTGTTAGGGAGAGTCCATTCTGAGGTTGGTAATAGAACCTATCTTCTTTGCTCTTCAAGGCCAGGTTGAACAAGGCTTGGAGCAACCTGGTCTAGTGGAAAGTGTCCCTGCCCATGGAATGAGGATTGGAATGAGATGAGCTTTAAGGTCCCTCACAGCCTGTTGTCTGATTCTTGCCTCAAAGACTTGTTTTTGAACCTTTCTCCATCTCAAGTAAGTTTAGCAGTCAACCATACACCTGCTCCCTCCCCAGGTGTTGGGGTGATGATGGGCCCCCTGACCCCAGGGTCATCTCACAGCAGGTTTGTTTGTTGCCCTCCCATTGCTCAGCAGAGCAGCAGAACTGCACTTGTTTGTGCTAATTCAAGAAAAAGTTGTGGATATTTTTACACTGATTTCCTACTTGCAGTCCAAAAAATCAGTCTTTTTACTTGGTGATCACTCTCACCAGGAAGCCTGGAACTGTTTGGAAGCAGATCCAGAGCACAGTCTGTCCTTTGCAGGGAAGTCATCCTACTCTGTTGACTGGGGTAAATCTGGAGAGTTGCTCAAACCTTGACCTCAGCTGGTGCTGACAGTATTGTGGGAGGGATGTACTCTTGTGGCAGAAAAACCTTTCAAAACTTCTAAATATTTTGCAAATTGCCACCACAAGAAGTAAAAATCCAGTCATTACTGTGCTCTCCACACAATAACCAGTTATCTGTTTCTTTCTCCTTTTACCACATAGGCAAATTTATGCCATGGTAAAAATTAACTCACTTCCTTGAAAAATGCCTGAGAAAATATTTTATGCAGCATGTTCAGAGAGTTAATCTCTGTTTTGATGGACCCTAAGGGTTTGGGTGGCAGTTCCAAAGTCATTAATTCTTTATAAGCAACCTCTTATGCAAACTCAGTGGAGAATGATGTGTGGGGGTTGTGCCCACTGCTCATAACTGCACTTGGGGGTTGATGGTAAAAGATGTTCTGCACCAGAGAGATATTTTGTTCCTTTTGGAGACTTCTTTTGTGTGTGAGTTGCAGTTCTTTTTCTAATCCTTGTTTTTGACATTATTGTTTCAGTCTCTTGAAACGACATATTGGGTGGCTTCTTGTAGGAATCTGGCAGGGTAGTAGCCAGCAAGCTAGTCTCCCTCTGTGCAGGGAGATGGTAGCATGCATGGATCAGTTTTTTTATTTCTTCTCTTCCATCTGGGCTGCTTCTGTCCAATATGCTCTACTCAAATATAACAGCCTGGTTGTAGCAGGTTGTAGCCAGCTCAACCTTTCGCTTAGGTTAGGTTTCTCCTGCCTTAGAGAAAAGTAGTTGAGTGAAGGGTTATTTTGTATGTTAGCCTTGTAAAGTTGTAAGTTGGAGTTGGGTTGAATGTCACATAGTACTGAAGGATTTCTTTACAGGGCTAAGATGTGTTGTCTTCAACTTTATGTTCAAGGTAGAATGGATTTCTGATCTAGAATGTGGAAATTCACATCAGTTCAGTTGTGTTCTTTGTCAGCCTCATGGGCCATTTTAGAGATGGAGAATATCCTGAACAATTTTCAATAAAAATCACCATGAGAAAACATCAGTGCATAATTATAAGCATTTAGATGCTCTGTTTTCCTTGGAAAAACTTGGCATAAAAACCACTGCTTATATGAGAGAATAGCTAGATAAGTACCTTTGGTTTTGGCATAAAACTGATTACTATCTAATGACATTTAACAGCATTTGTAGTTTTATATTTGATATGTGCCATCTTTCTTAATAGTGATATATCTGACTGTGCTGGTTTTGCACATATGACATTTAGTGAGGAAGGAAGGAAGACACCCACAGAAATAATTTTTTTTAAAAGGGACTGCTGAGAACTTTCTCTGTGTCTCACAAAAACCAATCAGTGATTAATTTTTAGAATGGACAACCTGTTAAACCACTGAGAAAGCTGAACACGCCTCTGTGAACGCACCTTTTAAACTGAACAAACCCTGGGAAACTCTTCTTTCTTGTGCCTGAGTACAGGTACCAGTGGGAGGCTGCTGCAGGCGGGAGGAGGCCGGGCCGAGCCGGGCCCTGCCTCTGCTGCAGCGCTGGCAGGGCTGGGATCCCCCATGCCAACATGGCAGGCGGGCTCACAGCATGGCTGAAATGCTGCCACTGCTGCCATTGAGCTGCCATTGAGCTGCCATTGAGCTGCCATCGAGCTGCCATGGAGCCCTGCCCTGCTGCCGGCCCGGGCCGCAGCTGCTCCAGCGGACTCTGGGGCCCACGCAGCCCAGTAGGGGCCAAGCCAGGCCCCCCTGGAATTGAATGCAGAAAAAGCCAGAAAACAGTCATGCAGCCAGAGCAGCCACCACCGTTTCTTGCTGGGCCCCTGCTGTCCTGGCCCAGCCCCCAGTGTGGGTGCCAAAAAACACTCCACAGTAAACAGCTCTGGACTGCCACCCAGCAGGGATCACATGGGCGTCTGCAGGCCTCGGGCAAGATATGAACTCTTCCACTGCACGGATTAGACCTCCAAACATCGATTGTCGCTCTTGAGTGAAAGAAAAGGACAGAGATGAAGACATGCACAGAAACAACATGGAGACATTGAGGTCAGACAAGAAGGAGCAGGCAAGTCTCAGTTGGGGGAGGAGATGAGATGTCTTGGACTGAAATTCTCTTGTAAGCTATGGAGAAGATATGATTGATAAATCAGGCACTTGATTTTTTCCTGTAACTCGTGGAATGTGTTTTGGGGGGATGAAGTGTTCTAATGACGGTCATGAGCAGATGCACCAGTGCTGAAGTAAGCAAGTGTTGAAGTAGCTGTGATCCCATGAGAAGTGTGACACAGAGAGAGAGAGAGAGAGAGAGAGAAGAGTGATGAAGACTCTTTGTCCCCAGAGAAGAAGACCTCTGTTCCCAGAGCTGAAGATGACCTCAGAGTGAGATGAAGAGAATTTGTGCTTTAGAACAGTTTTGTCCTTAAAAATGAAAAATGAAAATAAAAATCAAAATCCCATAGGTTGACAAGGTCTTCAAAAACAGTTGTGGGGAAAACTGTAAGTTAAGGAAAGGGATTTTTACACAGTGATCAGATTTCCATTCTCCTCCCGGGTGGCTGATTCACTGTGAATTGAAGCCACAAGAGAACTATTTCTTGTGGAGAAGTCTCCATAGACTGAAGAGAGAGACTCCTCTCCCTAAGTAAATTGGCGAAAGACTGTTTTAGAGATGGTGAACCGACTGATTTGTTTCTTTATGTTGTCAGTGTGAAAGAAAAGAGGGTGTGGGGGGAGAAATGTTCTGGAGATTTTATTCTGATTCTTATTATTTTTTCTTTTAGTTTCTGTTAATAAAGTTCTTCTTTATACCCTTCAGAGTTTGAGCCTGCTATAGCCTTCCTTCAATCCTATCTCACAGCAGGAATGAGTAAATAATAATTCTAGTAGGTTTAGTGGGTCAGCACTAAATCCACCACATGAATTGGTGCACCAGCCAGGAATTGAGCCTGCGTTGCAAGAATGGGAATCTTGCATGATACCACTACACGGAATTGGTGTTTCCACACGGTTTTGAACTGAAACTGCCACACTGACAGATAAAATACTAGACTAAATGAGACCATCACTGTATCTTAATTTGTCATTGTTCCTTACCTTGTTCTTGAAGGTCAGACTTGCTTTTTGTCACTGAGTATTAATGGATTTTGTTCTTATGTGATGAAGTTTCTAGTTGGAGGTAAAGTAGCCACAATACTTGTATTGTATTTATGATTTTGATTTTATTTCCTTTAAAGTTTGGTTAGAAGTTGTGTTTGTGAACTTGAAGTGCTCACCCCTTGCTTTATCTGTTAGATCAGTGTCTCATATTGGGTGAGTATAGCTGGGGTTTTCCTGCTGTTATGCCCTCAGTGGAGGGAAGACACCAAATGACGATGGGGAAAACTTTCTCTGAGCATATTCAGCTTTGCAGTTTTTAAAGGTGTTGAAGGCTGGATTTTACCAGAAAATGAGAAAGTTTAGAAATCACTATACTGTGATGCTCCATCTGATGACAGAAGCCTTGCAGCTGTAGGGTCTGTGCTATTTCCCCAGCATTGCTGGTCTGAAGATCCAGATGTCAGGGTCTGCAGAGCCTGAGCACCTGATACCCTCCCCATACTCCCTGTTCACTCTATTACAGAACTCAGATAGTGCTGAGCCTGGTTAGTCCCAGCCTGGGTCCAGGGTCAGCCAAGCTGTTTGCATGAAGTTTTGCCTGAGTCTCTCAGGGTGGGACTCCTTCCAGACACAGGGTAGGGTCCTTCACTCTTCAAACTGGATGCACTGACTACTAATAAATGAGTGGGCTGTTCAAAATTACCTTTCCTTGGTAGAGAAATTTTGGTAGGACTCAAATCTCACCCCTCTTCCCACTTGCAGGCTTCCAGTTTGGTGCTAATCCTCAAGTGAAAAGACAAAAGAAATACTGAAAGTGGCATTTTCATGATTTTTTAAAATCTTGTCTGTGGACTTAATGCATTGTTCTCAAGGTTGTTTAATCAGAAGCCTTTTTCTTGTGAAAGGTATGGTAGTACCTTATATTCTAAATAGCCTTAATCTACTTGGTTTAACCTCAGATGCTGTTTTGAATAATAGAGGGAAGAAAAAGTTGTATTTTATATGGGTTTTTGTGTCAGCTTTTGCAGAATGAGAAGAACAGATATATACACCTTTATGGGCTTTGCAAATGGGAGACCCCACCTGGTTTCCCAGGTCACTGTTGGCTGAGGAAATCACAGCCAGGTCCATGTGAGGTTTAGGAGGTGATACCAGATTAGAGACTAGATTGAGGTTGTGTTTAGTGAGCAAAATCTTAAATGTGTTTGGGAAATTTTGCTGTGGGATATTAACAATTTCGTCCTTTCTGTGTCTCTCACTGGATTCAGTCCCCCAGACTGACCTTTTTGGGGTTGGTATCCACACCTTTGCATCACCAGGGATTTTTGGGTTGCAGACCTTCCCAGACTTCCCCACCCCTTGCTGAAATGAGATGTCAGGAAGGAAGGGAGGAGCGTTGTATGAATCATCTCAGTTCAAACCATTGAAAGGAATTTTATTTGTTTGAGTCCATAGCAAAGGGGGCTTCCCCCTTCCCCTCCACTGCCGTCATTGCTGTTTGTGATGCGGATCATGCTCAGCCCAGCTCTGCGGAGTGTGTAAGCGAAACAGAGCTGCAGGAGAGAGCTCTAATTTATAAACGTATTATAAACCATATAAATCTGAATCGTTGCAAATAGAAGATGACCTTTCCCTGCTTAACACAGCAGCTGAAAAAAGAGTTGGGGTAGTGTGAAAGCGGTGGGGAAATTCAATCCATAGTGCCTTTTTATTGTTCCTCCTGTGTTGCTGGTGCTATATTTAGAAGCTTACATCACTTAAGGAATGATGACAGTCTCTGCCCTCCCCCTCCAGCTCTCTCCCTGCTCTCCCTCGCTCCTTTCCTTAGGATGGATCATGTTTTCATACTACTTATGAGTCCTGCAGATCTTTGAGTAGGATTTTTCTACAGCCTTTTAGTAAGTGCTGCTGTGGAAAGCGTTGTGTAAAGATGCAATAGCACCATGGAATGTCACCCTAAAGGGGAAAAGGAGCTTGTGGTGCTCCTTTCCCTGCCTCCCCTTCCTAACAGAGTCAGAAACAGGGTGGAGGTTGTTTTTTCCTTTTTTTCCTGAGAAACCGTAATGAGGGGATGACCATGCCACGACAATACAATGAGTTGTTTTTGATGTTTAAATTCAGAGGTGGGGAGAACCTCTGAGCATCTGGCAGTGACTCTGAATCTAGTAAGCTGTGCCAGCATGGCAGGGTCTGCAGCAGGCTCTGCCTTCTGCACCCCTTGCTCCCCATTGTCTGTCTGTCCAAAAAGATGTAACATACTCAAATCTATGGAAATAATCTCTAGATGCAGGTGCCCTTAGTGCTAAAATATTTCTGCATTATGCTGCTACGTTTGGCAATTTCCACTTGGAAAACTATTAAAATGAATTATTTTAGTCTGAAACATCTTTGCCTGAGTGTGTGCAATGACAGATTGCCTTCTGAGCAGCGGTTGCCTTCCCCAGCCCCCACCATGGGCTTGGAGTCAGGATGCGACCAGAGCTGCTGCACTGGAAATGGGGGGGCAAGTGAAGTTGCCTGCTCATGTCTGAGCACTGCGGGAAACAGTGTGGCAGGGACAGTGTGCCAGAGCTGCCTGGCTCTGAGGACAAAAGGACAGAAGTCCTTAAGCCCAGCTTGCAGCCCCAGGCCCCTCAGCTGGCAGCTCCTGCCTCGTCAGCCAGGGCCCTGATGGCTTTAAGACCATCACTGTCCTCCCCGCTGGAATTGCACAATGGGCTTTTCTTCCTCTGATTGATCAGGAAAAAGTCCTGCTGCTTGTGGGGTATCTTCTGCCAGCAGCTGCCAGTGCTTCCCGCCTGTGCAGGGCTTGCATTTGTGGTGTTCTTAAATAAGGGAAGACCCTAATCTTGCCTAACTGAATGTGTATTTAAATTATGGAAGACTTTACTATCCTTTTAAAAACATCCCATTTTTCAGTGACTTACTCTTGTTAGACAATTAGAACGTGCAGATTGGTTAACAGTCTGGAGGATTCAGGTAGCATTATGGGAGGATAAAGAGAATGATGCAGAGGAATCTGTGGTGTGGTATTTCAGCATGGAAATAAATCAATGTTAAGGAACAAAGACTCCATTTACTACAGAGATTGTATACTATTTTTTTCCCTTAAGATCTTCTTAAAACTTGGATTCTGGCTTAAAATGTGACTGGTGATGTTCTGTTTGTGATTCTGCGCAATGTTGCAGCTCTTCTCAAGTATTTCAGTTGTGAGCACTACCAAGTCTTTGTATCAGATTTTTTTTCATCTGAGAGTTGCTCTAGTTTTGAGATTTGTCATTAAACAGATGATTTATAAAAAACTTACAGCCCTGTGCTGCAGGGAGCTGGGGCTGCAGAGAGGCGTGTGTTAAAATAAATAAATAAATAAATAAATGGAAGCAGAAAGGAATGGGGGGGATGCCCCAAAAGCCGGGGTGTGGAAGTAGGTCAGGTTTTCCCCCCCACCTGGGGCTGGGTGGGCAGGGCTGCTCAGCGTGGGCTGCAGCCCCCCGGGACCCCTGCTGCTGCCGCGCTCATTGGCGGCGCAGCTACAGGGATGATGTCATCTGCACTTAAAGGCAAAACTAGGAGGAAATAGAATTTCGTTCCCATTATTGAGCTGGTGTTTACAGGAGTTGTAAAATACGGCATCTGCGCCAAAATCTGTGCTGGATCGGGTTTGCCACACAATGCAGCAGGATGAGTCTGGGAGGTGGAGATCTGCCTGGAGAGCTATTGGAGCAAGCAGGCAGGGAGAGGGTTCTTTCAGCTGCATGGGCTCTTTTCTCCTTGATATAAATTGTGATTATTTTAACCATAATGCAGGTAACACCACATGGAAGCATTTGGGTGTTCATTGCTGCTGAGGATTTATCACTGTAGCATTACAGACATTTAAGATGCTTCTAAGTACAATTTTATGAGTTATTAGAAAAGAGGCAATACAGTCGTCTGTAAGATGAAGCTCACATATCCAGCCTATTGTTTAGTATTGAAAAAGCAGTGAAAGAAACAGCTATTTGTGTAGCTGTGTAGTGCTTTGTAAAATTTTAAAGTGGTTAGAATGTTTTCAGCTTTTAATAATCAAATAGACTTTGTGTTTGTAAATTTTGCAAGCTCAGGATTGAAGTTCAGATTGTCCTTTATCTTTAAATACAAATTAAACCCAGTAATACTTATGGACTCTGGTTGCATTTAATATTTTTATTGTTTAATAAGAGGTTGAGTAAATTCAGACATTGATGCCAGTTTTTTCCTTTTAGGATAATTTTGGGAGGCACCAGGGGAAGGGCTTTCTTGGTTTAAGGTGCCACGCTCATCCTAGGAGTTGGACTTAGTGGTCCTTGTATGTCTCTTTCAACTCCAGATATTCTATGTTTCTGTGATAATTTGGGTTATAGAAGACTCTAGGATGACTGCTGAGAAGCTATTGGTGTGAGATAGAGAGTGGTGTCCTGTTGGTACAACTTGGCTTCAAAAATGTGAAAATCTCTTTCCCCATGTCCCTTGATACAGTAGATTAAAAAAAAAAAAAAGAGCTTTCTGTGGATTGCTCAAATTGCCTGATTCAATATTTGAAAAGAAGCAAGCAAATAAGATAAAAAAGGCATTTTTTGCCCTCACTACCAGCAGGCCCCCATTGGCAGCTCTGTTTGTGCACAGGAGGTACAGCCATCATAGCTAGTTTTGATTTGGAGAACTACCCTCAAGTCTGATGTGGTGACAAAAATTCTTTCCAAAAGGGGAAAAATGGCAACAGTGAGTGCCCCTTCTTGCAGATGAAGTAAATTATCCAGAGACCAAAATAATGGCTTTAACAGAAGCAGCACCCTCTGTCCCCTGCCTGTCTCCACCTTCCTTTCCTCCCTTGCGCAGTAGCAGAAGTCATTTGCCTTCTAGGAACCAAAAGCATTACGGCAGACCCGGATCAAAGGTTTGGGATCTCAGAGATCCTTCCTTGGAGCATCTCTCCAGCATACTGGGCTGCCATCCAAGACTCTAAGCTCCTTTCAAATATATCAGTTTTTAGTTGCAAAAAGAGATTATAGAACTAAATTGACTACTGCAGAATTAAGGCAAATTGGGTTGGAAACAGAATTGGTCTTGATTGAGTGGGGAAAAAAAACCCCACCCCCCAGAACTTTTAAAAAGTGTTTTAAAACCATTAAAATTGTGAGGATTATAAACCTTACTTTTCAATAAGAAATTTACTTCTCATTCTGGATACAATCTCTGTATTGTGTAGGATGAGATAAAAGTGTTGAATATCTAGTGTGACACATACATAAAGGCAATTTTTTTTTATTGTGAGCCAATAATGTGTGTGTCTGTGTGCATGTGAGTGACTGCAGATATTTATTTTGCTTATTTCTAAATTTGAATGCAGAAATGAAAAATAATCCTCCTAAATGCTGCTAAAAGTGTTAGTAGATACATATGATTAATTAAAAAAAATAGAGAAAGGGAAATAATCAGAGTTTCAGCACATCCCTGAATAGATATAAAATGATACAAAAGCTGATGTGGAACAGGGTGTTTGCTGAGCAGTTGTACTGATATGTGTGTTTATATTAGGTCAGTAAAGATGCTCTCTTGGCTGCATCTGCAGATCCAGTAGCCAATTGATCTAATGCAGTTTCTAAAGGCTTTCTATACAGGTGATGTCATCCTTTTAGCTCCGTTCCCCTCCCACTCTCTTTCCTCCTTATTAGATATTTCATCTTGCTGCGGAGCATCCAATCGATGGGAGCTTCTCCTGAGGGAGCTGCTGAGAAGCAAGCAAAGATAGTAGGAATTAGGACTCCTGCAGTCAGCCTTTCTAAAGCTATGGACGTCCTGTTTTGTTTGGCATTACAGAAATGTTTTAATTGGAAAAGCTAGGCGTGGATTAGTCGTGCTATCTGACTGATGCATTAGAATACTAAGCAACACTGCAGAGTTGTAAACGGCATTAAAAAAAAGAAGGGGGGCAAAAGAGAGAAGGGTTTGTATTGCAGAGGCTTTTAATACATTCCACAGTGCAAACCTGTTAGAGCATATATCCTGGAGCTACAGTCCGGATGCGAATTCAATTTCTTCAGTTATGATGGACGTGAGTATAAAGAAGAAACTTTAATATCCCAGGGTGTGGGATTCCTGGATAGCCTAAGATGCTGAAAAACCGTTGCAAAATTTCGTCTACAATATTAGTATGAAGTTTCTGAAAAGTGGACCTGAAGATAAGCCACTTGTAAATGCATTTTAGAAGAGAAAAAAATAAATTTGAAGAATTCATACCTTGCTTTTTAATGTATTGTTGCTTTAACCTGCAGTTCTAATCCATTTCTGAATTAATTCAATTTAAGCAGCCCTTTTTGGGTGCATGCCTCTTGCCTGGAGGATCGTATGGATATTTGTATTTGAGAAGCTAGGAAACATTTTCATTTGAATTTATGTGCTTGTTAAAACTGGAACATTTTTATAGGAATTGCTGATGCTGCTGCTGCTAACTCCCTGCAATACTGAAAACTCCTCAGATCTAGTGGAAGCTGTAATCGAATTCAGTGTGAAATCCAAGCCTGAGAAGTTGCATATATGTACATTGCTGCTTTATGATTTTTAAAGAGAAAGCAGAAGGGATTTTTCTCAATTTTTCCCCTGTGGCTTTTATTTGAGAAAGGAAACTTTTTTTCCCAGCCTAAGAAATGGCTTTTCTTGTTCGATGTTATGCCAACTGCCTACAGCCCTGGGCCTCCAAAGTAAGTAAGATTTTGTCTGTGCTGCATTTCTGTGACATGTACTGACAGTGCTGGTGCTAGCTGTATATTCCCTTCTCATCCCAGCAGCATGCTGGGCTGAAGGTACTGGAATCCTGGCTGTGCATGAATTATTCTTGTAGAATCATTTCTAAACAGGAAGGGGGATCCTAGAAATCATGGAATTGTTTTATATATCAATAGCTTAAAAATTACCAGGAATTATTAAAAAAATGCCATTTGCTTATGAAATGTGTTAAGCTTGTTTTTTGGCCTATAAATATTTAGTATATGTGAAGCCTATGAATATTATTGAAGTGTAACATTTTTATAACTGCTGGCATATTTTGTTATCCAAACCCACTGATGTTTTAATTTTCAAGCTGTGCTGCTTGTTTCCTTTGTGCATCAGTATGGCATTGGTTAATTATTTAGCTGAACTGTGTAATTACAATCAGCTTTAAAGGACACAAATTATTTTTTGTGTCTGAGAATGCAGTATTTCTGTGAAACTGGGGAGGTAAGGGTGTTTCTTTTAAATGACATAATGAAAGCTAGAACATTCGAACAAACCCACCTTTGAGATAAAAGCCTTTAAAGGAATTAAAAATACAATATTTATGAGACTCTTACTGTTTGGTATGCTCAATCAGAAAATTAGCTGAGTTTCTGGTATTTTATTAGGGCTACTACTAAGAAGTAGTCACCTAAAACATGGGAACTGCCTTATAAATCTGGGGCCAGGCATATATTAATTATTATTTCTTTATTATATTTCTTTATATAATTTTGTAATTTATATAATTTTATATAATTTTGTATTTACTCAGTAAAAAAAAGACACTGCAACTTTCTGGCATTTGGAGGCAGTGGGCAAAAGTGCTCATGGCAGCATGAGATACAGCACTGACTTTGGAGCAGGAGATTGCTCTTGACTTTAATCCCAAAAAGTTTAGAGTGTCAATGACATGGTGGTCATGTGTAAAGGCACAGGGAGAAGCTGGGTATGTGGACTTCTTGTGCAGGCTGATTTTCCCTGTTTGGTTTTTATGGCTGTTGCAATGTAAAGGGAAGCTCGTGGTGTATGGGGGTGAAAGCTCTGGGCTGTGGGGTTTCCTTGTGTGGATGCCAGAAGCAGTGTGGAAATGCGTGGGTGGATGTGTGGTTTGGCTGTTTCATGTGTGCTGAGTCCACCCCATCATCAGGTGAGGTGGAGCTGCAGGTACTTGTGGTCTTGGAGGGCAGCTGGGCACTGTGTGCTCAGACAGGTAATTGCAGCTCCTCACCTTGGAGTTCCTGCTGGCAAATCCTGGCCTGCTTGTATTATCATCCATGCCCCAGTGTACATGTAGACTCTTCCCTTCCTACTCTGCAGACATTAATTATGAAAGGCTGGGTTTACTTAAGCTTGACTTACCTGCACTGCCCTTATTAAGAAGGTTTGAATGTTGTAATGCTGCTTAAAATCTGGGAATGCGTTAGTCACTTTGGTACTTCAGCTGGGATTGCACTCTCTACAGAGTTTGGGCTGAAGTGAGAAACCACAAAAAAGCCAGTGCTCAAATAAAGGCTTCATAAAAGGGTAAAATATAATATAAAAAGAAGGTTTTTGACCCCTATGTCAGCTTTGTGGACAATATCCAGTGGATTGTTGCTCTGCCAGCCAAGCCATTTATTCACTTGGTTGCTATTCTTAAAGGAAATTATATAAAATGTTAGGAAGGGGAAAGTTTATTTTTTTCCTTTTTTTAACATGGTTTATGAGGACCCATTAACTGTTTTTGCATTCCAGTCCATAGCTAGCGGTTCTTTACCTTTAAACCACAAAAGATAAAGCACTTCCATTTCTTTCTGAAAAAGCCCACAAGCCCCCCAAAACTCCTACAGCCCCCCCAAACTTTTGAAGGGATCTCTTCATGTTGTTCAGGAACTCTGAGGAGAAGTGTGGATAGAATTAAGGAAACTGATGAGCTGAATCAGATCTGAGTTTGTTCCATTTTGGTTTTAGCTGAGCTTTGTACTAAAAATCTGTTTCTGTGGCAAGTTTTTTATAATAATTCATAATACAGCAAATAAGTCATGTCAGAATGTTAAACATGTATGTTTATAACTTGAAAATGTCAAGTATTTTGGGATACTGTTTTGAAACTAGAACTTGGATTTATGTAGGTCTGTGCCTGTATTGCTTTAATCAGTTGCTTTTAAACTGGTATAGGACAATAGTCTGAAAATGGGCTGTTGGCTCGGTTGTAATTACAGCTGTTCTGGATGTGACAGTGTGATGATCCATGGATTGAATCAGAGCAAGATGAAGTCATATTTCTTATGACTAATCATAAAGGTAGGCTTTTATGAAGGTAGAACACTTCTGAAAGTTAACCTTAGCCTAGGGAAGTTAACTGGTGTGGCTGTGGAAGAAAAAGAAGCCAGTTTTAGGAGCTCTGTCGGCACCTGGACGACATTCTGCAAATATAGGATGTCTCAAGTACTGGTCCACTGGTCCATACCAGTTTCCATAGCACACACTGGTTAGTGCTGCACTCATCCTCATCCCCCAGAGACTCCATGGCCTTTGGTTTCTGAAAGTAAGGGTGCAGAGTAGACTTGTGTTAAGCAATCAATGCATTTTGTTTCCCTGCGTCAAGAGCTATAAAAGGAGGATGAACAGCAGGAGCAAACAGTGAATGTGTTTCTGCAGTGCCCTTTCAGTCAGGTTCTTGTGGAGATCACCGTATTTCTCAGGACTGCTGATAATTGGAAACAGGCCCAAGAGAGATCACCCTCTCCTTGGCAGGAAGAGATGATGGCTGTTCTCTGTCCTTGCATCTGGAGGAACCAGTGGAGGGGCAGCACTGCACATTGCAAGGGATGGTCTCTGCCCTGGGGACCGTGCCCTCTCTGGAATGATGGACTGTGGAAGATGAGATAAATAGATGCAGGCCTTTGTAAGGAGACGTGGTGAGGATGATAAGCAGCAAGGAGTGTGGTGAGCAGTGATGAGAGCTGTGCCAGCTGTGAAGCCACTGTGAGTCTGAAGAGGATGAGGGAAGATGGAGAACTTTGCATTGTGTTTGTGGAGGTCTGTTTCCACAGGCTGGTTATGTTGGCAAGGACAAGGGACATTCAACTTACATTAAACAAAACTCCTGTGATACCATTGCAGTAATTTAAAGCAAAAAAAACATTCACAAGTTTCTCAGCAAGATTTTGGTTGTTCTTGTAATTCTGATCATAACTTTATCTGTTCAGTTGTGTGTGATGCACTTTGTGGTATTGGACTCTTAACTGTAACTGTGCTATGAAGTCATTATGAAGGAGAACTCTAAACTTAACAATTTAGATGTAAAGGGTTCTTCTGTAATAAAAATTTCATGCCTATTGTAGGAATTTTCCAAGCCTGAAATGTACCCACAGTTACTGTGTTTGTGAAGCATGAGAGTCTGATGGGAGGAGTATGGGTTGATTGGATAATGTTTCTATAGAGGATATTTAAAAGGGATGCTTTCTGAGATAATGTACTTTTTATAGAAAAGAAGAGTTTTTGAATTAACATTTAAAGGTTTAATTTTTTTTTCCTGAAGCAAAATAGTTTAATTCAAGATCCCAGGTGCATGTCAAACTTATCTTATGGCATTAGACAGTAATTTATTTTCTCTAGGCTTCTGTCTTCTCTTTCTGCTGTTTAGATAAAAATCTAATAATGTGAAGCATAATAATGATACGTTTGCTCTGTAAAAGTTTGTGTTTGGGTTTGAACAGAAGACTCTTGAGACATTTTTCAGTCCCATTCCTATTTCTAGTATCATCTCAGAGGGATGTGATATAATTTTCGGTTATTTGTAACTAAAATCAGTGTAACCTCATCATCTTATTCCAAAGGGCATCAGTTTGATCTCCAGGATCTTGAGTTGAAACCTTCATGCAATTAGAGATTTAGTTTCAGTTCCTTAGAAGAAAAACAGAACTTTGATAGTGTGTCCTTGATTTGATTTGATGTTATCCTTATCTTTGCTAACATGCTTACATGGAAAGTAGCCCCAGTAGTATGAATTTTAAATGTTTTCAGAGCAAATAGAGTAACAGATCCTTTGTTTTATTTTTTCAGTCAATTTTGATGAAGTTTTTCTCTTCCCCTTGGGCCTGCCTCTCCCACTAGTCTCTGTCTGTGCCTGTAGCTTCCAGCCCAGCTTTGAGCACTGCAGAGCTGGGCCCTGTCATCCCTCAGTGTTATTGCTCTCAGCTCCTCTCCTGGCTCCTCATGGTTCTCTTCCCACTTGGGAACTTTGTGTTGCATGGTTTAGCCCTCTTTGGAATTTTTGAGAGTTTCAGCCAACTCCTCAGAGTATTCACTGTCTCTCCTACCCTATATTTTCTGATCCTTTTCCCCTTTATCCACTGCTCAGAAGGATTGCTTTTATTCTTCATGTTATTTGTAGGAGCACAGCCCCTTGGTTCCTCAGTACTGTGATCCCTGAGCACTTGGAGAGCAAGGACTTGGAGTGACAAATGACAATTTTTCTTACTCTTAGATACAAGTTTTAACTCTGTTTTCTGTAACCACTTGCAGGATACTTTTTATGAAACTCCTTAAGTGCTTTTTTTTTGCTTGATAGTTTAAGATAAGAATGGTTTAGTATGAGCTATGTGGCCATTTACTCTAGAAAAGATGGATTTTCTTGTATTCTGCTGTATGATATGTTGAAGTTCAGTGCACATTGTGCTACTTTTCAACAGAAAAAGCCTTTTCCTAAAGGCTATTGTTTTTATAGGAAATTGGCTTTTAATATGCAAATAAACACCTTTCTGCCCATTTATTTCCTCTTAGACTTTGGTTTAAACCTGCTTTGTTTGAATTCTCCTTACAGCTAGAGCCTAGGTCAGAACCACCCTGGTTTCCCCTTCTTGCTTCTATTAATGCATTTCTTGATGAATGCAGAAAGAAAGCGTGGGATAACCAATGGAAGATTGTGCTTGTTTGTTTTTTTGCATGTACAGTATCCAAGGGCCTCCTGACACAGGTCCTGGCTCAGAGCTGATGCTGACAGCTCCCCTGTCCCCGGAGCCCTGCTCGGTGCATCCCCAGGGCTGGCTGTGACCTGCGTGTCATTACGGTGACGTGGGCTTGGAGCAGCCTGAGGATGTGTGAAGAGGGGTTGTCATCCTGCTGTATTTTACCAATCTGTGCATCCAGGAGCTGATAAATTATTTAGTCGATGAAGCTCGCTGTAGATATGGAATTTTATGTGCCTTGCAGTACTGGCTTAGGATGAGAGTTCCCAAACGTCAGGCTGCTGGTGGCTGCTGGAGTTCCTGGGCTCCTTGTAGAACTCAGAGCATCACTAGTCCCTGTCACGTTTTGTTTTCTACTGTAATTATTTAGACAAGGTGTTTTTTACTATTTTACTAATTTTCAGTGGTGAGAGCAAAGCGTAAAATTTGAACTCTGGCACTGAAAATAAGTATTTTTGAACATTCCTGTTCCATATTCTAAATAAAAACACAAGTCTTGACATTTTAAAAAACGTTCGTTTGTGAATGAAGCAGAGAAGAGTTGATCTTAACAGAGTTTAAGTTATACTGTTTGTAACCATCAATTATGTTTACTTGCTGGATATTCCCTTTATAATGGAGTGCCCATCAATACTGGTACAGTTTTTTGTGGGTGAATTTTCAGCCCCACTTCTCCTGAGATGTTTGCGTGTCAGACACAGCATTATCGTGAGTTAAGGCATAGTAGTAATCTATAATTTAGACATGAAAGCCAAATTAAAATTGCATTACATGTGTGGTTTAAGGCAACACCAGAATTTAGTTTGAAATTCTGTCCTCATGTCACCTTACTGTAACTAAGGAAGTGTTACACTTCAGAGAATTTTAATTTCTATGGGCTGTAGGAGCCACAAATACCAAAAAGCTCTTGGCTACCAGAGGTGTAGAACAGCCTTGAGGGATTATTAATTCTTCCAGATGGTTTTTTGTGTGTTATGTGTGCTTTTTTTACCTTTTTGTAAGTCTGGAGATATGTTAGGAAGGCTTCGGGAATAGTTTTTGAGGTACTCAAGGCTGTCATGAATGATGTGAACTTGGTCCTTATTTCTTTGAGATCTGTATGTGTAGTACTGGTAAAACCAGGGATAGATAGTGTAGATAGTGAATTGAAACATGTTTTGAAATAAATATTGTCGTGAAGTTTGTGTAGTTGGATAGGCACTGCGGTTTTTTGCATCATGTTATTGAAGGGCACAGGATTTTATCTAGACCTGTTGGGGAAAAAGCTTGAGACATCACTTGGCTTTAAAAACAGCAAAAAACTCACCTGCCAGACATCATTGGTGCTTTTTAAAGAACTGAAGAAATATGATTTTGTATCACTGGTGAACATCTGTGATCTTTAAGGAGGAAATATTTTTGTTTGGATTTAGTCTGAGGATTGATGTCAGCATAGGAATTCAGCTGGGCTCATCCTTTCTGTGGACACCTCAGTGGCCTCTTTGTCTGTGAGAGAAGCAACTTTCTCCTCTCCCATTAACACAGCTCTAAGTGTGTTTTGAACTGGAGGAGAATTGTAGTTTGTATGCAAAAGGTTAATATAAAGCAGAGTTAACTTATACAAATCTTTGTGAAAGGTTACCGAAAATTCTACAGACCAACTTCAGAGAAGTCATGGGTTTTAGTGGTTTCATGTTGATTTACAGGCAGGATATATGAGATGATTAAAATAATTTACTGTTGCCAAGAAAAAAACACCAAGAGGTTTGTTCCTTTTGCATTTCTGAGATAGAATGAATGGAATGGAGGAGAGCAAAAGTGGGATGTAGAAAGGATTGCAGGTGAGAGACTGCTGTCAGTGGGAGTGAGCAGTGCTGTTCCTGTTTCTCTAGGTTGTAGAAAGGAAAAACAGAACAAATTAAATAAATTAGTTATCTTGTGTAAATGAACAAGCTGATAATGGAAACACAAGCATGTAGTGAGACCATCAGAGCAGTTTGCAAATAAGGTGGTGGAATGTAGAATTTGCTGAAGAACTAGTTCAATATTAAAGGTATGAAAGGTGCTGAATCAAGGATATCAAAGAGAAAATGACGTTTGAAGGGACTGGAAGGATATGGTCACTGAGGGGAGAGGTGAGAGCTGCAGAAGTCCTGTTTCAGAGAACTGGGGTCCTGTTCAGCTCTTTGACTGTGTGATTTTTTTAGTTTGGCAATGTAGTTTAATTTTTAAGACTTAAGGCAAACATATTTGGGGTTTTTTTAGCTGTCTTCTTGTGACAGTCCAGGCTTTCAGTGTCATCTGAGAAAGGAAAATTGCTGTCCTTAAACCACTTGGGTATGATGGAGGCTGAGCAGGAGTGTTTCCTAAGGCTCAGAGGTTATCCAGTGTCATCACAGTTAATGCTCGGAGTGTGTGTTAATGGGTTCCAACAGTGAAAACCTCTTAATGGAAAAACTCAATAAAATAAACAAAATGCTCAATAAATGTGCCTTAAAATTGGGACTGTGTGTCTCATAGAGCTGGTTTTCACCCTGAGGTGGCTGAGTTGGGGGTTTTGCAGTGACCCAGCAGAGCCCATATGTGTGCCCTGACACTGCAGGACTGTGCTGTGCTTGTCCTCGGGTGTTTTATGGAAAACAAATCCCGTGTTGTTTCTGAATATTAGTCTTGCTGGCAACATTTCAGGGAACTTCAGAAAAGCAAGTAAGGTATAAGGTTACTGACAATCTGTAACACCAAGGACGGAAAATTTGCTTATACAGCCTGGAAAAGGACAGACTGTTCTCTCAGAGGCTGATGCTTCTGCTGTGTCCAGACTGCATTGATTGCTTGTAAACATTCATTTGGGCTCCTGGAAAAACTGATAAAAAACTTTGCTATCAAGTATTAAAGTGTTAAAGAAAGGGGCAAACCTTTTGATTATTTATTGCTTGATTTTCTTTCCTTAGTTTGAATTTGGAATGGACTGGAAGAGTTCAGTGGGTTGGGCTTCTTTTATTAGTTTTTTTCCTCATGATGAGTCCTTTGGCCACTGTCCTTATTGTAGGATCTTTCTGAATATGTTAAATAAACATACAATTTACAGGTTAAAACACAGTGGTGGAAGCTTCTTCTACACATAGGAAAAGGTAATTTATAGGTCTTGTGTCCCTCTGTCAAGACTATCTTGCAAATTTATGTTACCTATGCCTTTTCAGTATGTGTTTTCTGGTTATCCAAAGTGTAACAGTAAACACTGATACTTACTTCCAAAACTTGTAGCACAAAGGCACAGATGTGCCTTTTTCTTGGGGCAAAGATGCCAGCAAATCCTAAAGTAAATCACAATGGAAATAAAGGATGAAGAGCATGGTCTGTGCCAGAAGAGGTTCTACTGATTCCTTTCTGTGAAAGAAAATGGGAAGTAGAAAAATGTCTCAGTTTGGTCAGTCTGTGACAAAACTTAACTTCTGACTTCTGTGGTTGCCTTTCTCTCTATTTAAACTCTGCAATGACTTTCTATAGCCTTTCTTTTTAGCAAACCCTTCATAGGGAGCACATGAAGGGAGGTTGTCCTCAGACTGGCCATCACTTTTGGTGTCCTTTTCAGATGAGTTGATGGGCAGTCATCTTGTCAAAGGTCACATCATTTGCTCTGTTGGACAGAGCATGTGCAATCTTGAAAGTCTGTTATAGCAAAATTAGGTTTTAATTTAATTCCCGAGTATTCTGTGTGACTTCACTGCTGAGAGTAAATGATGTTTACGTGGGAAGTAAATGTCACTGCAGACACACTGTCCTTGGTCTGCTGTGCTATGAGTTGTACCATGGATCAGAACTTATACTCCAATTAATTGCAAAATTACAGACATGAGACTTGGTGTAGATACACAGACTTTTAATCACCTTTGTTAGACTTTGTACCGTTCTTGCTGGAGAGCAGTGGGAAACCTCAGCTGTCTCAGGGAGAAATCATCCTATCATTATTCTGCTCTTGTAACCAAACTACTTTTAGCAAGCCAGTAATTCTGTATAAAACCAAGATGTCCTGATGTCTGTGAAACAAACAAACAAAAATAATTAAATCAAATACTCCTTTTAAGTAAACTTTGTATTATGTAATAGGAGAAAGGACATGTTTGGGGCTTTCAGAGGTTTTTTGGAGTTTCTCTGGTTTGGCAGCAGGAGTGCTGCTGCCCCTTGCAGAGGTGCTAGGTGGCTGCATCTATTAAATTGATGGAAAAAGCCAAGCTCCTGGTAGACTTTTGGAGTCTTCACCTCAGGTTTTCAGGGCTGCTATGGGGAGAGTTTAGTATTTTGTGCCTGTTATTTTTTATTAAATGTTTCTCAGTGCTGGCTTTTACCACTTCCACGTCCTCTGCCCCCACCTCTTCTCTTTCCTGGCTGAGGTGACTGGCCATGGCTGTGTGCTGGCAAGTGAGATTGGATCAGCCTGTGAACCGTCTTTGAAAATTTCAAATTCCTTTAACAAAAACAAGTCCAGACTGCTGGTGCTTTTGGGTTTGTGTGGCATAGCAGGCTGATGCTACGATTAGGATGAGCTTCTGAAGGATTTAGTCTTTTTTTTCTCTCCCTTTTCCTCTTGCAGTTTGCAATATTGCTTTAAAAAATTTGTTGTTGATGCAGGATTTTTCAGTGTAATCAACAACTGTGTTTTCCTCACTCATGGGGGTGCAGAGCTGTAGGTGGGTGTGCCAACGATACCTTCTATTTTCTTAACTTTCTTTCTGGTACAGTTCTGAATTGCAGTGTGGTATTTCAATGGAGAGTTTGTTCCTAAATATCCCTTTGTTGGGAAAGGTCAGTCACAAGGATGTGCTGGCACTGATGCAGGGACAGGCTGTGCCAACATGTCAGGTGCACTTATATTGCAATTCTAGATTATCCTTTCTTGTGAAAAAATGAACGTGTTGTGGTTTAAAGTGGCAACTAAGTAGTCTATTGGAGTGTTTATCAGAATGTTGTGGGTGTTTGGGGTTTTCCTGTCTGGGGGTGCTGGGGCACACAATTAGCTAGAAGATACTGCAGGTAGAGACATCTGCATACAAAAGCATGTAATATGGGCATAGTTGAACATTGCTATGTTTTCCAGTGCAGGATTTTTCAAGATACTGGTGCTGTTGTAACAAGAGTTTCTAAGTTTCAGAAAAGAATGTCTTAGTCACCAGTAGTTAAGACAATTTTATGTCACTTCCAGCAACTTCCCTGCCACAACCAGCAAGTGGTTCCTGTATCCGCTGTCATGTTGGTACAGAAGCATCCTCTCTGTATCTTGCTGCCTAGTGAGTTCTGCAAGAAAGAACAATCACTTTGGGTAATAAAAATGGTATACAAAAGACAGAAGCTGTGATTTATTCTTGGAGATGGAGTGGAGTGGAGTAGGAGTAGAGTACTTTAAAGGTTACTTGTCTCAAATAAACCTTATCTCTCTCTCAAATTTAAAGAGATACTGTGATGTTTCCTTGCATCTAACTTGCATTAAATGTCTTTTGCAAGAATATATTGCTGAGTCCAGCAATATACCCATTGCTTTATAGGTGGTGGAAGTGGAGTGCTGGCAGGGGATTGAAGAGCAGTTTTGATTAATTAGTTGTTTGGAAATACTCCTTTGGAAGGCTGGCAGTGCTTTTAGTTGGTCATCAGTGAGTTTTTGTGAAAATGACACACAACCTGATATAGCGAATACACACAACCTGTTTGAGAGCGATGTCTTGTTCTCTCAGTACTTAGAATTACAGAATCACAGAATGGTTTGTGTTGGGAGGGACCTAAAATCTAATCTTGTCCCAAGCCCCTGCAATGGGCAGGGACATCTTCCAGTAGACCAGGTGGAGTCCCGCTTCTCAGTCTAGGTACAGAAAACAGTGTTCATCACAAGAATCTTAAAATCTCAAATAAATTAGAGAAGACAAACTGTATGTGGCAGTGTCTGTGTGTGGGTGCTGGGATGTCTTTCAGGCTTCAACAACGTCAGTTGTTGGTAAAGAGAAGCACCTGCCATTGGTCTCCTGGGAAATCTTGCAGAATTGTTTCTTCTCTCGGTCCTCCTCACTGTTTTACTGGAGCTGTTTCGAAGGTTTGAGAATCTGGATAGAAAGGAGCTTAGATTTCCTTATGTCTATGCTACCACAGTCAGCATGGGATTTGATCATGGACAAAAAGATTGGAGCTGAAGTCGGAGCTGTTTGTTGGAATAGGGAGGTTATAAAGGTGGGGACAGGCTGAAGAGTTTGCAGCAAACCTGTGGTTTTTAGGCTAGAACAGTGAATCCATGTGGGCTGATTTGTTCTGTAATTTCCTAAAACTCCTGGATATTTCAGTTCCACTGACCTTCAGCCTTGCCAGCTGCCTTGCCATGTCCTTTAGCCAGTGAGTGCCACAGTGCTGGTGGATGTGACCTCCCTGGGCAGTGGTGCTTTACCTTGTTGGGGTGTGGCTGGGGCACTGCAGGGTGCTCCAGGAGCAGGCTCACCCTGCAGCACAGGCTGCTCCCTGAGAGCTGCCACAGCACAGCAACATCCTCCATCCACACTGCAGGTGTCATTGATGAAACCTTGGTGCCTTGACCAACGTCCAGGTGTCCAAGGCTTTAGGGAGGAGAATGTGATGCTTCCTGCCTCATGCCCATTGGAAGCGGAGCCTGGAGAGTGCTCTTCTGTGTGTGGCACAGAAATGGGTTCTGTAGGCAGTGTGCCATTTGGATTCCAAAAGTAACCAGCCAGTGCTCCAGACCAGAATTAAATCAGAATCAAATCTCAAGTTCACTATTGCACGTTTTGTTGTAGTTGAGAGGTCACATCTTGGTGTATGTCAGCTCTTCCCCGTGTGCTGACAGAGAGCTTGCCTGTTGGCCGCTGGATTGAATTTTGTCACCTGAGTGCTTTGACCTTTTTGCTGTTCTCAAATCCGGAAAATGGGTATTTTCAGCCTGTAAAACTTTTTCTGGTGGCTAAACATAGACTTTAAAGTGTTGTGTTTCCTTTGTATTTAGATCAAGTTCCCTTCAACTTAAGTTCCCTAACCCTCATTCTGATGACCCCCTTTCTTCCCCCTACTGCTTGGACGGGTTTTTTTGTGTAATTGTCTGTGACTTTAGCAACCTTTTACTTTTCAGACTTTATCTTTTTCATGTGACCATAGATATGAACTTACAAGTTGGCTATTTTATACTTCCTTTTGTTAGGAAAAAATGGAGCTAGAATAATGTAAAAATTAGGATAGTGAGGAAGAGTAATGTTTTCTTTCATAGCCCATATGGATTGTTGTGTTTGAGTAGTGATTGCCAATGAGAGTGTCATTGGAAGTTGCAAGGAATACAAGATTCTCCCATGTTCCTTATCACAGTTTTGATAGTAAAATTATGTTGCATTTGTCAGAGGGTCTCAACTTTTTTTTTCATGGGTGTGGGGAAGGTTTGGTTCCTGAAAACATAGGTGGTGCCACCTGTGTTTTCAGAAAATATGTGAACTGGTATTTGGTGGAGTATTTCTCTTGTGTGCTCTTCAAATAATGGACGTGGAATTGTGATGCTAAATCAAAACCTGTTTATCACTTCTCTTAAGTTTAGTCAGTATTTATCAAGTTACCAGATACCAGCTTAAGAGTATTTTCCAGTATTATCCTTTAATTTGTAGGACTGAATATCTAGTAGCTGACATGACTGCATGGAAGTAGGGCTGCTGTCCCCAAAATGCGTATTATTTTCGTGTTCTCATTTCTTTAAAGAAAGTTCAAAGCCCTTTATAGACTGAACATTTTGTTTAGTTTACATTACTTTTTGTTCTACATTGATATTTTCTAAAGGTTATTCCTGAATTAAGGTGCATAAATTGAGCTTATAAAGAGGAGTCCTGCTTCTTCATAATGGATTGCAGTGTCAGCTAAGGTTAAATACTGTGGTCTGTTTGCCCATCGTCATATATTTGTCATCTTGGGGTATGTCACTTAGCTGTAAATATCCCAGACCTTTGTTTTATAGAAAGGTGCATTGTTTTCGTCAGTTTTATGAAATGTGAAATGTGATTGGGTCAGCTTAGTCTAAACTAGCTTTTCTCAGAGTGTATGTCAAGTTACAGGTTCAAATTCTGTTTAATTTTGATTCAATAATTCAGCAATTCAAATACAATTTTAAATGTGTAACCAAGTTAAGTCTTCAAGTTAGACTTAAACATCTTGTTTTCCTTTTTTTCCCCTGCCTTTTCCCAAATTAATTTTATTTCCAGCTTCCAGCTGACCTTACCAAGATGCATCTCACCGACAATCCTCATCCTCAGGTGACGCACGTCCCTTCAAGCCAGTCAGGTTGTAGCATTGCCAGTGACTCTGGGAGCAGCAGCCTGTCTGATATTTATCAGGTAAGACTGCTTTGGTTTCACAGTTTTCCTTCCTTGATGTCAAAACTATTTCATAAACAGGAAGAATGACCCTTTATCCAAGACTGGGTAAAACCCTTTTGATGCTTCCACCTATCTCTGTGCTGCCCATGGGATTCACGGCGCCCACAGACACAGAAATGCAACAAGCTGCTTGTAAGGCTCCTTTGTTGCTTTTCACATCTTTCTGTACCACCAAGTATGCTGTGGCTTTTAAAAGTAGCATTTGTTGATTCATGGGGTCATTTTCCTTTCTGAAATGGAACAAATCTCTTGAAATCAGCCTGGTGTTTCCAGTACTGTCCTTGATTATTTATATTTGTTGCTCGTAGCAGATGTTCAGTTCTGCCAACAAAAGTGTGGAAATAAACTCACTTTGCACTAATTGGCTGTGGAAATTCTAGTGTGGCTTCCTGGGACTAGAAGTTGACTGAAAGCCAGAGGTAGCTTCATTTGTTGACTGATACTACTTTTAATAAGTTACTTGTCTTGTGTCATATCGCAGAGCTCGTTTCATGTTTATGTTCTGGTTGATGAGGGGACTCATCTTAGGTTTATGTTGATCAGTAATTTCACAGTTTTTCCACTTCCAAGTTGCAATCTGACCACAATACACAGTTAGAGGAGTTGTTGAGCATGGTGTAGGTGTAACTTGGTTTTAGACACCTGTTCCTTTTCCTTAGCTGCTGCTTAGAAATATTTCTGTACTGGAAACAGATTAATGATATCTATTTACAGCAATATATTGGTGTACTTGAAAACTTGAAAAATAAGACATTAAAGCAAAAAAATTACTTTAGAACACTGAAAGTATCTCTGCATTTTTGTCCTATTTAATCTACAACCTTATTACTTCTTTAGATTTGCGTGCTGCCAGGTAGATCAGGAGTCCCT
Organism: Muscicapa striata striata; assembly: GCA_030060385.1. Classification (NCBI taxonomy): domain Eukaryota; kingdom Metazoa; phylum Chordata; class Aves; order Passeriformes; family Muscicapidae; genus Muscicapa; species Muscicapa striata. The sequence continues at coordinate 3,311,521 of JAREIS010000050.1, read as the reverse complement.
GGCATCCCTGAGAGTGTATCTCCAAGATGCTCCATGAATTCCATTATTTCTGAGAGGCTGTGCTGGAAGATGTGTTTTGTGTCTTGATTATTTTACTCTTTTTATTTTCTGAATCAAAACTACATCAGAATTGATGTTAGGTTTGGGTTAGGACTGAGAGTGTAAGAGCCTACAGCTCCAGGAGCACTGGGGCAGGAGAAGGCCTGCCAGGGTGATAGCAGCAGGGTCACAACATAGCTGCTTCTGCATCTCTTCTGTCTGGAGCAGCCGTGGTGATGGGGACCTCAGCCCCAAGCAAGCTACCATTAGGGTTAGTTAGGGTTGAGAGTGTCCCAGATCCTGCAGCTGCACAAGACACTGGCCCTTGAAAAGGCATTGCAAGGTCATCACAGCAGGGTGCTTGAGCTGCCTGCCTGAGTAGTTCACAGAGATTGCTCTAAGTAAAAAGCACTTAAAATACATTATTGATAACAAAGATACCAGTCTAGCAATGATACCTTGTACTAAGTGAATACTCTTTATCATGTGCAAGTAGTTGCCTTATGTCTGCTCATCCATAAATGACAAAAGAGCATAATTACTAAACACATAAAAATTATGTAAATGAAAGAAATGATAGAGTAACATACTTACATGCACTGTAGCAAATAAACCGTGGTGCTAGGTATTTTGTACACTAAGGTATAATTAATGTGAAAATGACTGCAGATTTTATATTTATTTTTAGGAGTTAGGACTTTTCAGGTAAGAATTTCATTTTCAGTGACATTTACCTGTCTGGTTTTGCATCCTGAAGGAAATGAGGACATCTGTTAGAGAGTCACTGGCTGACCAGGTTGATGCTGAGGCAGGTCACTGCTGTCAAACCCAAGTGAGCTCCTGAAAGATAATTTTACAACAATATATGAGCTACAGTGACATTAACTATGAAAGACAGCATTAGAGAATCAAGCATTTGATAAGCTGTGGGTGAAGAGAAGACATGCTATAGACATGTCATGAGTGGGGAAAATCTTCAACAACCCACAATGGTTTTCTCCCTCTTTTTTTGAGTGAATTTTTAGTATCTCATTCTCATATGCCTAATGTGCAAATAGTAACCTGTTAAAAGATGTATTTTATGTGCATTTATGCATTTTAAGGGTTTTATTGCAGTAGCTGTAACAATTAGTGTTGGAAAATTCTCTTACTGTTTGTCACAAATCTGTAAGTCATAATAATATCACTAGATATTGCTTAGTAATAGATATTGTATAATAATGCCATTGCACAATATTTAACACAGTGTTATATTGCAGCAACACATCAATATAGACAGATTTTGAAATTACAAAGAAAGAAAAATAATTTCCCCCAATATTCATGGTACTATGAAGGTAGAGAATATCTTTGATATGTAATAAACCTACATTTTGAGTGTGATGTATTGACTCAATAATTGAAAGTATTTTTGGTACAACAAAATGCAGCTTTTTATAATGCATTTGGAAAGTGTTGATTTGCTTTGTAGTCAGCTTAATATGTATCATGCCAAGCTTCACATGCCAAACTCTTTAGGATTATCATTAGCGTCACTAATATTCTGAATAATTTTGATTAATGTAGCCTTGAAATGACCTTTTGGATTAATGGTATCTTAACATGATTTTTTTCAGTAAGTAGTACAAATATCATTCCAGAATCGGAAAACATGATTAGAATGGTAGAATCAAATAATGAAACAATGTTTTATTAAGATATATAAAGATTTTCTCTTCATCTGTGTACACTGCATTCATGGATAGTGTTGAAATGATGTTTCACTTGTTCCAGCTACCTCTCAGTCCAGCACAAAGCCCATTTCCAGTTAAACAGGAAATGATGAACATAAAGCTTAAGGTGATACCAGCAGAAGAAGATTCCTGCCTGTAAGCTCTGCTGTGGAGGCATTGTGTTAAATACTGAGTTAGTTGTGAAAAATGGTGAAGATCTATGTTTCTCTCTTACCCTGTACTGTTGCTTTTCCCTGTTGGAAATTTCAGTGTTTTGGTATCTGAAACATGGACACCAAAATGGTAAAATGTGTGTATTGTAGATTTCAGCTTGCTTGGAATATTCCAGAGCAGTTGTCTTTCTGTTGTGCTTTTTTAATTATAGAAAGAAAAAGTAAGTTATTCCCTACTATTTTTAAAGTAACTTCTTGCTTAAACGGGAATTTAGAATTTTTTTTTTCCTTTCAACCCCTGTCTGAAAGTACATTTAGTTTCAAAACTATGGTCTTCAGCTAGAAGTAGGGGAAGCTGTTTGGTTGTGCATATAGCAGTTGAAATGCAAGCTTGTACAGCTGCTTTGACCTGTTACAGGAGTCCTCAGGGAAAAAGAATTCAGTGGGTATTACATAGGGAAAACATCTTTCTTTGCCCTTTTATGGGACAGAGTTTAAAGTGCCCAGCCAGAGTCACACAGGGACTCTCCTAGGTGTGGTTGGACAGGGTCTCACCTCTACTCTCAGAAATTAGTTTCCTGTATCAATACCTGCAGTCATCTTCTCTTACTGACCACTTAGTTTGCATCAATTTTTTCCTACCTGTTTGTTTCTGTCAGTACTGTGCTGAAAGTTTCTCTCTCCTTTCACATCTTTCAAAATCCTTTGTTTATTGCTTTGGGAGTATATCTTCTTTGGGGGCAGCAACATCATTGTCCAGCAATAATTCCAGTTGTGGTTAAGGCTTTGATATTAAAATGGATTATCTATAAAATATTTATCAAGGATATGGATTTCAGTAGATACCCTTGTGTCATGGACCCGATCGTGGAAATCCATGTTTGTATGAGATTTGAGGATTGCAGCTTCTGGTTTCCTTTTGTACATCAGTAGTTCATAAATGTTTGTGTTAGGAATGATTTTTATATTTGATAATGGAAACAGCTGGAGCATCATGTTTGGGAAGAGCAGCTAATTCTGCTGATGGCTTTATGAGCAAAATCCTTCCTGTTCCTTCCAGCACTGTCTGGCCTGCCAGCATTCTGTCAGCCATGTGCATGGAATCTTTGAAACACAGCTAGAGGACCTGCTCCTATTTCATAGTTTGATCAAAACATAACTTACTTATCAGGAAAGGAGTTGATTTGTCTATTTTCCTATATAGGTTATAAAAAATTTGGTAGAAGCTGTAGCCTCAGTTTTTCTGGTTTAGCATGGGTGTATCAAAGTGAGGATTGGTGCTGCCGTTTGTCTTAGCATGGAGAAGTTGATATAAATTGTGGCTATTTAGATGAAGAAATGCTAGAAAAGTCCTTGAATAAAAGGCTGTACTGATCATGTGCTGCTGAGACTCTCCAAGTACAATTTGCACTTGGGCTTAATTCCAAAACTGTTAATGTGAGCTACAGAAGCCAGTAGAGTGATGTAATGTAAAACAGATTTAACCCTCTCCATCTTGTTACTCTCCTCTGAAAGAAATATATATTTTTAAATAATTTAAGCTTTATTTATTAGGTTTGCTGGCTAATGACCAAAATGAGGACAAGCTCCAAGGCCCAAGGTTATTTATAAACATCAGTATTTTTTTCTAGTGTAGGAAGACAAAGCTGTTCCTCTGTATTGGGGCTCACATCAGCATGGAGTGTGTAGGGAGATGGAAACAATGCAATCTGGTTTGATTAAATCACATAAAGTGAATATTGTTTTATGTGAGGCCATAAGAACAGGAGAGCAGTGACCAAGTAAAGACCTTCTGGTGAAAATGAAGCACAAGAAGGAGATGCATACAGTGAAATCAGGGACAAGTCTGGTCATTTAAAAATAAACTCAATTTTCTGCAAGTTTCTATATAATTGCTTTATACTTTTAGTGACACATCTTGTTGTTCAAATTCCTGAATTTAAACAGAAAAATGATTTGCACTCTGGCTTAAGCTTTAAAAAAAGTGACTGAACAACTACTCTGTAGACACTGAGAATTTGAAACCATTTGTTTTCCCCTTCCATCTGTTTGGAAATTTATTTTCATGCCATTGCATCATTTAAACTGTACTGAAGGAATTAGTGCAAGTGATTTCTGTGTGATTCTGCTTTTTGTTGCTGGTAGTTTGTTCTTGTTCACCATTGTCTTGTGTGTCTGCTCAGTGTGATGTCTATGTTGCCATCCATTGCTGACAGAAGTGTGTCCACAGGCATTGGGTAACCAATGGTATTACTAAACTGTATTATTATTTTGTTAATACTGTAGATTCAGATTTTGAAAAAACGATGTGAATTCACAAGAGAGAGAATAAATACTGTAAAATGAGAATCTAGTTGATTTCAGCATAAGCTGTTTTCCTCAGTTTTCAGAAAGGGAGCTGTTAGAGATTCTAGTTAGACTTGTCAGTCACAGAATTTAATTTTTTCTTAAATTAGCTACCTCAGACCATAAATCATTGAACTGAGGACACTGAACCCTCTGTCTGATTGATGTTTTCTTTGTAGGCTACAGAAAGTGAGATGGGAGATGTTGATTTAACGGGTCTTCCAGAAGCACCTGTAGACTCTGAAGATGAAGAAGAGGAGGAGGATGAAGATATTGACAGAACTTCTGATCCACTTCTAGGGCGAGATGTTGTCCGAGAGTGCCTTGAGAAAGAGCCTGCAGATAAAACTGATGATGACATTGGTGAGGAGAAAAAAATACAGTAGTAAAATTTACATAAGGCTACTTGATATAACATCTGTAAGAGAAACATAACCGAAAACTGTTTAATGCGTTGATGTTCAATGCATATCTTAATAATTGAATGATGTCTCACTTTGCTCTATTGATACTCTTAATTGAATTATGTCTTCTCTTGCTATCTGAGAGAGTATTTGTTCTGAGAATCCGAGTACTTTAAAGAGGAGTCTTTGTGATGCTCAAGATGAGAGGTTTTACAGTTACAGTATGCGTTGATGTAATGGGACAGGTAGCGAGGTAATTTTGACTGCCTGAAACTGTTGAAGTAGTTATTAAATAGCAAAGAGAGCATACCATTACTGAGTATAGGTACACTTAACTGTAAACTGCAAAACAGTTAAAATGAAGATAATTTACTGCAGTGTTTAGCAAGAAATTGGCATGGATTTCAATAGCAAAATTTGCTTTCTGCTGTACGTCAGATTGTGTCTCTGAACACTGGCAAATCATTTCATGCTCCTGTCTAGCTTATAATTACTGTACCTGGGGGTATTTTTAATTTTTCTAAATGTTTAAAGCTGAAGTGCTTTTACTCTTAGCTAGACTGCTGCCCTGAGAGTCAATCAGAGCACCAGCAAGGCTGTGGAGCTGAGTTCTGGCTGTTGATGACAGAGTGCACACTGGGCTCTTTTAGCCACAGGCACTAATGGGAAGTATAACATCACCGAACAATTTTCAAGTGTATTTAACTGGAGTTTAGTGTACTTGTGGCGAGTAAGTAATCTAAGGAAACCCTGGGCCTTGCAGTCATCATACCAATGTTTTCTTTGTCCAACAGAACAATTATTGGAATTCATGCATCAACTCCCTGCCTTTGCAAACATGACCATGTCTGTGAGGAGAGAACTGTGCTCAGTGATGATATTTGAAGTTGTAGAGCAAGCAGGAGCCATTATACTTGAAGACGGCCAGGAAGTAAGTCACTGCTTCCAGAAGAGGTGTTAAATCATTCAGTAGTCAGGCTCCCTACACATGCCCTGAGCCACTGTCTTGAAATCTCTCTTCCTGCTTGGATCAAGGTGTCTGGAATGGCATTTGCTGTTCATCCCTCCAAGAAGGGGTGAGGTAGACTCATCTCTGGTAGTGGCTAAATGGGTACCTAGGAAAAGAATTTTCATTCTCACTAAATGATACAAATATATCATAGCAACTAGCCTACTTATGAAGAAAACAGTCTATTAATCAGCATCTCTCCTTCCAGAATCAATTCTGAAGTGAGTGAAAAAAGCTGAAAAGCATTCCTTTTTCAGTCTCCATCTCTTGCCTTGCAGTGCAGTTTCGGTGAATTAAATGTTGCAGAGAGGTGATGACAACAAACTGGGGGCTAAAAGAATGAACCTTTCTGAGATAAGAGCTTACAAAAGTTGTTGAAGCTTCACTTTTTAATTTTTTTTTTTCTTTCTCTAGCTTGATTCTTGGTATGTTATTTTAAATGGCACAGTAGAAATCACCTATCCTGATGGGAAGAGTGAGAGTCTCTGCATGGGAAATAGTTTTGGGATTACTCCCTCTCTGGACAAACAGTACATGAATGGAGTGGTCAGAACCAAAGTAGATGATTGTCAGGTAAGGTTGCAGTTCTATATAACTACCTCTTATTTTTAATCATCTAATAAAAGAAAACAGATTGGAACAGGTCTAGAGAAGGCTACAAAGGTGCTCTGAGAGCTGGAGCCCCTCTAATGTGGAGACAGACTGGAAGAGTTTGGGTTGTTTAGCCTGGAGATGGGGATAAAATGGGGATACATTCATATGTTAGATACTTTAATCACTGTTGTTGTCCTTGGGGACAGTTTGTGTGTATAGCCCAGCAAGACTACTGGAGGATTCTGAACCATGTGGAAAAAAACACTCATAAAGTGGAGGAAGAAGGAGAAATTGTGATGGTAAAGGAACACAGGGAGCTGGATCGCAGTGGAACCAGAAAAGGACACATAGTTATCAAGGTGCCTTTCTTTCTATGCTTTTCATTAATCTATTCAAATTTTATTTATTAGTAAATAAATACAATTTCAGTTTGATTCTAGTATACATACTGAGTTTTGTCTGTGCCAGCTCAAAAAACTTGACTGGAAGGAATGTGTATTGTATTCCAAATTTACTTCCATTTCCCCTTTAATAAAGTTGCATACATTGTAACCTGTTCAACACATACATTGAGTTTTGTATTGGGAGTAGCCTTTGAGGTCCTTATGACCTTTTTTTTGTAATCTAATAGAGGAACTTAAACTGATTACTAAAAAATAAAATTAAGGTAAGTTATTAATTGTTTTATCCAGGTGTTACCTATGCAAAAGGTCAGGAGGATTTGATTATAAACATGTTGGTGTGTTTTCTCCTGAGTTAATAACTGAACTTTCTAAAGGGATTATACAGTTCACGTGGGTTTATGTTGAATTACTCTTTAGGGAGAGGTAGTGATGAGAGGTATCAGTTATTTTTTCATTTGCTTTTTTAAGGCAACACCCGAGAGACTCATCATGCACTTAATAGAGGAACATTCTATTGTGGATCCAACCTACATCGAAGATTTTCTTCTAACATACAGAACATTTCTAACAAGTCCCTTGGAAGTTGGAAATAAACTCTTGGAATGGTTCACAGTGGACAGCCTCAGGGATAAGGTTGGTTGGAGTTTAAGAGATTAATATTTCTGGTGAAAATATATTTAAATTTATCCCTTTTTGTATTGCTGATAAACTAGGTTAAATAAAACCAAGTTCCACTCTATCTAACTACATGCACATTCATGAAAAACCTTGATAGTCTGGAACTGAAATCATGCCAATTTGTTGGTTCTTAGCCAGTGTTTTTATGTGTTCTAGCCTTGAGCTGAGGAAGTCCAACATACTGTCAAAACACTAGATGTTTTGTATAGGAAGTTGTGCAGTCTGCTGTGGTTACTGCTTCTCTTCTTACCGCTTTCTGTGCTTTTCATTTTGGCAACTACTGGTATTAATAAAAGGAAAGACACAGAGAAAGTGCGTCCATCATCAAACAAAAGCCAAAATCATATTAGAAGAGGAACTGCTATAGACTTAGATTTTTTTTTTTTTTTATAATATGGGTAGATAATGTTGTTGTCAGACTGACTTCATCATGAATGGCAGTGACTCTGTAGCACCTACAGAGGCAACCTCAATATTTAACTAAAATTTGTTTAAAGAAAGTTTTTTATTAACACAACTAGAACTTCTTGTAAAGAAATCATTAGGATGCTTTAAAAGGTGATTTGCATGAACGGTGATTTGCAGGAAGGCTTAGCTGAAGATGGATTTATGCACCAGTAGGTACTGGGTGATATAGCCAGTATTTTTTAGGTATAAAAATACTTGGGTTTTTAAATTTTTCATTTGCTTCTACAAATAAAGAGAAAGAGAAGATGATTTCAAGTGTAAATTCTTTTTCCTATCAGATACAGTAATCTGCTTTGTGTTGTTCTGCCACATCCAAGTATTCCTCTGTGTTTATAGGAGAAGAACCATAGGTATCTTTATATATGTATATATATGCACAGAATTTATTTTGGTTTTACAGGTTACCAGAGTAGTGTTACTGTGGGTGAACAATCATTTTAATGACTTTGAAGGAGATCCTGCCATGACTCGATTCTTGGAAGAATTTGAAAAGAACTTGGAAGATACGGTAGGAGTGAAAAAGAATGAGTGCCACATTTTCTAGTGCTACATATTTCAATGTTTGAATGTTACCAGTGCCTAACAGCTGTAGTCTCTAAGTGTAACAGTTAACAGGTGGCTTTTAACATTGGACATGTTTGTTCTTAAGTTTAAATTAGGTATGAAGGCCATATGAAGTAATACCTATGGCACTCACTTAGGAGTTTCTGCATTTCTGCACAAGAGAACAAGGTTAATTTAGTTAGATCTGAAAATCTGGTGTCAGAAATCTATTTTCTGGCACTTGGAGTATTTTTCTTAACTGTTTTTTCATTTCTGATAAAATAAACATTGCACTGCATTTCGTGTCTTCTATGTTAACAGAAAATGAAAGGCCATCTCAGATTGCTGAATATTGCCTGTGCTGCCAAAGCAAAATGGAGACAAATCACCCTGCAAAAACCTTCCAGAGATTCTCCCCTGTTTTTCAGCCTTCTTGGAGGCAGTGACAAGGGGTTTGGTATTTTTGTAGAGACTGTGGAGATAGGCAGTAAAGCAGCAGAAGCTGGACTTAAGCGTGGTGATCAGGTACAAACAATTATGTTAATTTAAAATGTTCTGCTTCACCCACCTCTTGGTTGTTCTCAACAGAAATGTTGTGCTGTGTACTAAAACCAAACCAGTGGCAAGAATGGGAATGCCACAGCTCAGCTTCCATTTATATCTGTTAAATGGATTTCTATTAAATAGTTTTCAAAATACATAAAATATTTAAATATTCCAAACTCAGAATGAGAAAAGAAACCAAGTTATGGTTATTTTTTTGAAACTTTCTGATTGGAGATATGGTTACATTGAAAGCATCAGATTGTTTTGTGGGATTGATTCTCACCTAATGAGTTTGATCCCTGCTCACTGAGGCAGGTGAAAAAGTGGCTGGTCACACTCAGTGAAAATCCAGCTTTTAAAGCGATATTAGCTCTGTGATTCAAGACCCATCATTTTTGATTAATTACAAGAATGTAATGATACCATAGAAAATCAACTTATTTAAAGAATTTTTCAAGTGAAAATGGAAGTTCTGACTTACTTGCAGGATATAGCTTCTCTGAAATGAAAATAGTTATTTTATATGGAATGTTTTCATTCTGTAGCTGCTGTAAAGATGATATGGTAATTTCTGGGAAATCACTGTGCCTGTATTATCACCTTTGTATATGTAAGTCTGTCAGGCAGATGTTCTAATAGTCTCATTTTTATTTCTTAAAGATAATGGAAGTAAATGGACAGAATTTTGAGAACATTACATTTGTAAAAGCTCTGGAAATCTTAAAGAATAACACACATCTCTCCATCACTGTAAAAACAAACATTTTTGGTGAGTAGACTTGATGAGACTTGAAGAAATAACTCCACTCCTTCTGGCTTTATAAGTGCAGTAGGGTTCCACCTTTTTTTTTCCAACTTGCTCTTGAGGTGAGAAGTTGTGCAAGAGTCCCCTTGTTGTGCTTCTGTTTGCTTGGATAAATTCTCAAGTGCCAAGGGCTGCATGTTGAGTGGCACAGAGCCAGCACAGGCAGCTCTTCAACTCCTTGAGAAATCGTCAGATGACTGTTTAAGCTGATTTAGTGTCCCTCCATGCAGTAGGGCTGAAACAAAGCCAAGGGACCTGGACCAAAATATTTTTGCCAAGAAACAGCAAAAATGTAAGACTGGGATTTTGCAAAGCTTTTTTTTTAATAGCTGTAAGAATGAGAGGATAAATTACCTTTATAATTGAAAAGGGGATATAAAAAAGTGGTATGGCATATAAATGTTGGCTTTTATTTGTCATCATGAATATGAGCACCTAAATACCTCTTTAAAATCTCAGTCAAATCATCTGTTCTTTTTCCATAATCTTGTTCAGGCAACAGAATAACAAGAGCTGTAGGAATAAGGAGATTGTGCACAGGATAGCTCCTTCCTCTATAGTTGTATCCGTATCTTCTGGTGATTTTCTTTTCCTATTTCCATCCTCCAGTTACCTGCCCTTGCTGACTTTTGATTTTCTTTTCAATTATTCTACAATGCTTATCACTGTGCAGCTGAAAAGGTTCAAGCCCTCAGTTGCAAACAAATATGCAAACAAAAAAGCCAATAAATGCATAGTGCTTATTGCCCTGAATGCAGTGTTTCCTTATTCTCTCTCTGGGATGTGGGAAGCAAAAGGTTTGAGGGGAAAAGAAGAATTCATTGTGAGGTTCTGAGTGCAAAGAGTACTCACAACTGTATCTTCTCTTACAGTGTTTAAGGAGCTGCTCTGCAGGATAGGACAAGAGAAGAATGGAATTCCACATATTCCAAAAATTGCGGAAAAGAAAAACAACCGTTATTCTATCCCAGATATGCCTGGAGATGTGGAACAGATGTTTCCCCGTGAAAAAGGAAACAAGAAAATGAAAGCAAACACTGTATCTGGTGGAAGAAATAGAATCAGGAAAATTTTAGACAAGACCCGTTTCAGCATATTGCCTCCAAAACTGTTCAGGTTTGTCAGACTCTTTTGTCAAAAAGTAATGGTTCCTAATTAGGTTGGGATATTTTAATCATAGAATCATAGAATGGTTGGAAGGGGATTTGGTTTAGAGGAAACTTAAAGATCATAAAGACTATCCCATTCCAACCCCTCCCATGGGCAGGGGTACCTTCTCTACACCAGGCTGCTCCAAGCCCCATCCAGCCTGGCCTTGGACACTCCCAGGGATGGGACAGCCACAGCTTCTCTGGACAGCCTGTGCCAGGGCCTCACACCCTCACAGGGAAGAATTTCTCCCTACCATCTACCTAAAACCTACCCTCCTTCAGCCTCAGGCCATTAAGAGATACCAATTGCTTAGTATTTCTAGTCATTATGTTCACATTGCTGATGTTTTTTTAAAAATCATGGCATCTGCCCATGAATGCAGAGCAAGACCAAAATAACTTTTCTCTCCTGATGAACGCTTTCAAATCTTTTTCCCCATCCTTGTTTTGAAAGCCTGTCTACAGTGTGTAATTAAAACAGCTGAACACCATTATTTTTCTTAGATTCATTCATCCCAAGATGAATAGGAGGAGTTTAATGCAGATAATTGAACCAGAACTGTTTTGCAGTGATGGCAGCGTGAGCCAGTCACAGGATGACAGCATCGTGGGGACACGGCAGTGCCGGCACAGCTTGGCCATCATGCCCATTCCAGGCACCCTCTCCTCTAGTAGCCCTGACCTGCTGCAGCCCACACCCAGTATTCTGGATTTCTCTAACCCTTCAGGTAAAATGGCAGCTTGAGGTTGGTTTATGGGGTGGTTAGCAAGGCAGCTGTGGCAAGGGGAAGATTGCAGCTGTTACAGCATCACTCCTGCTGAGTGCAGTTGCCTGTGCATCCTGTGGCCCTAACAGGGCCAAACTGGTGATGTACTGAAAACACACACTGCCTGAACCTCTCTTGCCTACTTTTCTTAGATAATGTGGGACTTACTTATTTTTTACAAAGAAATTTATTTTGCCACTTCTGAGAGCCTTTAATTTACTGGAGTAAGTTGGCTCTGGTGGAAGGAGATTGTCTTGGTTTGCTCCTTTCTCCTTTGCCATCTCTCCTCAGTGCTTTGACTTTTCCATACTTCCATCTATCAGTGTATATTTCATGCAGTATTGTGGGTAGAATAGGACTACCATGGTAACAGCACAGTGATGTTCATGTTTCATGTTTTACAAACATTATGTATATTCAATGGTATGTCTAAAATCCTAAAAAAAAAGTGTTTTGGGGTACATGGTCTGGGTTTTCATTGCTGTTGCTGTAGGAATCCAGTTTATTGGGTGGCTGCATTTGTTGCAATATACAGCTGCCTGTAAACATGTCTAGTCAGAATCTTTCATCCCTATTTAAGTGTAAGTTCTGTATAATGACATTTTTCTGTAAAGTGTTTTGTGACTGTGACTTATGTTTACATAAACTTGCAGATTTCCTCTTTAAAAGGGATGTGCACAGATACATCCTATCAGGTGCACAAATGCCCATAGCAAAAAGTTCCCTTTTTGCTGCAATTCCAGATCCTTGCTGTCTGCATGAGAGCTACACGTTTTTCTAAAAATCTTAATTTAATACTATACAAATTACTGCTTAATATGGTGATAACTAGTTCATCTTGGATAGAATCACAGAATGATTTGGGTTGGAAAGGATCTTTAATAGTCATCTATTCCAGTCCCTCTGCCATGGGCAGGGACATCTTCAGCTGGATCACTTTAAGCTTGCTGTAACAAATATGCTGCCGTGTTTGAATGTCAAAGAAAACCAAATTATTTCTGACAGTGTACACTTGATAAGTTTTGTAAGCATCTCAATCTTGATTTGGTGTTGATACAGTTTTTTTCTTTTTCTCCTGTCTGCAGCTGTTGGGTTTTACTGTAAGTATCCTCATGTAAAGCATCCTGTAGACTTTAATGTTGCATGGCTTGCCTGTAAATTTAACACTATCAGACATTGCACTGACATAGTTATTACTGTAGGGCATTGGATAGTCCTGTCCTCTGTAATTTTCCTTAAAACAAATTCATAGGTTCCTGTACAGGCATAGTGCTGTGCTAAGGCTGAGACCTGCATTTTAGTCCCATTTCTGCCCCCAGCACACTGAATGACCTTGGGCAGGTTCTTCTGCTTCTCTGTGGCCTTGCTTTGAAGGGATGAAGTTGCTTGCATCTTTCATAGAACTGAAGTTTCAGAGGATAATAGTTTGAGATTTAATTTGTTCTTTTGTTGTACTTCATAACTAAAATTCTGTGCATGCCAACTTGATAGGTGCTTTGTATTGTCAAAATGAGCTGAATAATGCATTAAAAATTTTAATTTAATAATTTAAGTTTGCCTGCTTGAAAGCAAAGACCATGAAGACAGAAATGTGCCTGTAATTTATGTTTCCCTTATCTGTTACAAGTTGCATTGTTTTGGTTACATGGTTCTTTTGCTTTTTTTCTTTTTTACTTTTTTCTCCCCAATTAAATTTCAGTTTTCCACCTTCAGTGTGCTCTGGTTTTTAGGTATATTGATACCAAAATATAGATGTTTCCCTCTTCTGTTTCTTTATTATCACACTTTTATGAGTGTAGGCACTTCTCTGATTACTCAGTATGTCATTTTCACCCCACTTTCACTCTGAAATAAAGTACAAAATACTTACTTCTCCCTTATATTGCCCCTATTCATATCTATACTGAACTATTTATATTCAGCTAGAACCCAACTTCTGATGATGTGTTCTGATAATGTGTTGATCATAATCATGAAACTGTTAGAGGAACTAGCTTCCAATCAGCATTTTTTTAACCCATGTTTTCTTCCATTTTAAAATTTATTTACAACTGATATTGAGCCTTTCTTTTTTCCAGTGGGTGGGACCTTTGGTGCTGGATCATAGATTACCTGCTTACTTTCTACCTTGTAATTCCTTGTGCCCCTAACATCTTGAAGTCCTGACGCAAGCAAAAGTAACCCCAGGGTCACTGCCCCCAAAGATCTTTGTTGCCTCCCTAAGCAGTGGATTTTGATGTAGGAAAATCAATGTGTAGGCAGTGGGATGAGCAGCATCTAACACTGTGCTCAGAGAGCTGCTGCTGGGAGTGCCTGAAGGACCTGGATGCTCTGCCCAGCAGGATGATTCACTGGGACCATTCCCCTTGGGCAGAGGGCTGTTTGGAGGCTGTTGCTTTAATGACAGCTTCCCTCCCTGACTTCCCTCACCAGGGATCTCCCATGCAGGAGTTATGGCACATTGGCCTCTGCTGTGGATTTGGAGAACTTAAGGCTCTGAAGCCTTGGCTGAGGGCTCAGCAACAGCCCCCCACCTTCTCAGGTCTGCAGAAAAGTTGTGAAGTTTTAGTCGTCAGACTTCAGGGAAGGGAAAAACTGCGCTTCCCTGTGCTTGAAATTACTGTGCATTTTGACTCTTGATGTTTTTTTAAAATAAGTTTTATTTTGAAAATCAAACTTTCTGTAATAGCTAATAGAGCAAATTATTTGCAATCATCAAACTGTGAATTAAACACACGTTTCTTTAGATATTTATTACCTGCTGTATGTTGCCTCAGATAAAGCTGTTCTCTAATGCATTTATAATACATTAAATGTGCTATAAATAAGTACATCAGCCAACTGCTGGCAGCAGCTTAATTCCTTCAGGGCAGAGAGAGAGCATAAAAGCTTGAGGCTAGTTCTGGGAGCAGCTAAATCTCCTTTCCTCTTCATATCCTCCCACCCCAAGCCCATCCATCTGTACTTGGTGGCTTCCCATCCCTGGGAAGCGTGCCCTGGCATGGGTGTGGATCTGGCTTTCACAGACACAGGAGAGCCAAAGAAGGAATGATGCTGCCAAGGTTTTTAAGACACACTGTGAAGGAACGGTGCACAGCCTAGTTACATACTTGGAGGTGTAATATTTTGATTGGGGTCGTGGGATGGTAGAGTAATTGAGTTGTAGAAGAGCAGAGAGGAGAAGAGTCTTCTTTTTTCCTTACAAAGATGAAGAATAACCCAAAGTATTTTAAATATTTTTCAAGTTGAGTTTTTTTTCCCCAGAAGCTGGTTGTTCTTGTTTCCTCATGATCAAATGGGGCAGTAAATCATAGAATTACAGAATAGTTTGGGTTGCAATGGACCTTAATGATCATCTAGTTCCACCCCCTACCTTCCACTAGACCAGATGCTCCAAGCCCTGTCCAGCCTGGTGTTTTACACCTCCAGGGATGGAGACTACACAACCTCTCTGGGCAACCTGTGCCAGGGCCCCACCCTGCTCACAGGGAAGAATTGGTCCCTAATACCCAATTAAACCTGCCCTCCTTCAGTTTAAGCCAATTCCCCCTTGTTCTGTCACATGCCCTTGTGAAATATCTCTCCAAGTGACCTTGTGTCTTTTCAAGGGAAAAGTAACCTCACACATTAAAAGCATTGTGCTCTTTTTTTAGATATTCCAGATCAAGTGATACGAGTTTTCAAAGCGGATCAGCAGAGCTGTTACATCATCATCAGCAAAGACACTACAGCAAAGGAGGTGGTGAGTCATGCTGTCCATGAGTTCAACCTGACAGGAGCCCCAGAGACCTATTCCCTGTGTGAGGTGTCTGTCAGCCCCGAGGGGGTCATCAAGCAGCGCAGGCTCCCGGATCAGTTCTCCAAGCTGGCTGACAGGATTCAGCTCAATGGACGGTAAATGCACCTTTTTTGGTCGGGTTTTATTTGGCTTTCAGGATTGAAACATTGTACATTGGAAAAAACCTCCATGATAATAAAGCCCAGCATCAGGGAGAGATATTTTAATTAAAACAGAGAGCTGTCTGTTGGAAGCACAAGCAAGTAAATGCCAGTAACTTACACTTCCCTCTCTTCTTGGGTCACCTTCTCTTCTGCACCCAAAAATCCCTCCCTGAATCTACAGCAAGCTTGCTTGATGGCAGCTAAATTTAGCAGATCAGGATAATGTATGGTTTGCGCTTATGGTTTACACTTAGAGAAAAAGGTTGTATTTGTTTTGACACTTCCCACATGTACTTGAGGATTAAGGTATACAATTAATTTCTTTCTCAGTGTCATGCTGCAATGAACTGATACTAACCTGAGATAAATTCTTCCTTTTTTAAGTAAACTGTTCTGAATGTTTCTGAAATGTTAAGTGCTTTGGTTTTATTTGATGACCTGATTCATACCAGAAGAAAGTTTATTAAAGTAAAATAATCTGTAGTTGTCTTTGCTAGGCAACAGAGGGAATTTGTGAGTAATAAACTTCTGTATATCTGAAACTGATTTACCTGGGACCATGGAATTAATTTTCCAGATATATTTTCATTTCCTGAATAGTGTGTGCCTAATGCAAATATTAGTATGCCACACTAATTTTATGGGGAAAAAACACACTAAATCTATGTAAGAAATGTAGAAATACTTTAACAGGAGATTTCTCAGGACTAGTGTTTTTTGGAAAGCTGTTTTCACTGCTGAATTTAGACATGGAAAAGTAACAGACCTTTTTCTGAAGGTGAATACAACAGCACATTACAGAGTCAGTGTAAAAATATTAACAATATTTGAAATGTTTGTTTACTTAAGTAATGGTGTTATTTTACATTAACTGAAGTACAAGGTTATGTTGTCCCTTCTTGTATCTGTAATGCTCACAGTGATTGGTATAATTCAATGTCTTTGTGTTCACAGAACCTCTGAAGAGCATCTCTAATATGTTGTTGTTACTCAATTATTCTTCAGGTATTATCTGAAAAACAATATGGAAACGGAGACCTTATGCTCAGATGAGGATGCTCAAGAGCTACTCCGAGAGAGCCAAATCTCCCTCCTGCAGCTGAGCACCATTGAGGTGGCCACTCAGCTTTCCATGCGGGACTTCGAGTTATTCCGCAACATTGAGCCAACAGAATACATTGATGACCTTTACAAGCTGGACTCCAAAACAGGGAACGCTCACCTGAAACAGTTTGAGGATGTCATAAATCAAGAGACCTTCTGGGTTGCCATGGAAATTTTAGCAGAACCTAACCAACTCAAAAGAATGAAGATTATTAAGCATTTCATTAAAATTGCTCTCCACTGTCGAGAATGCAAGAACTTCAATTCCATGTTTGCAGTGATAAGGTAAAATGCTTCCCATTTCTTAGACCTGATTGGTGCTGCCACAGGCAATTCTATTAATCCAAATAGAAGGGAAAGAAATGGGAATATCCTGAGCAGACTGTGGTTGGGGCTGGGTGGTTTTCCAAAGCCAGAGTGGTCAGAAGTGGATTGTCTCTGCACTGTCACCTCAGCACTTCAGTCTAGGTGTGGCAGGGTTTTTCAGTGGTACCTCACAGGAAAAGAGAAGATGGGTACAAAGCACTGTTTGATTGATGAACTGCAGAAACCTCCTGGAGCATTGTGTGATATTCTTTGACTTTGGCACCCAATTTCCCTTCTTTTTGTCAGTCATTGTTACTTTTCCAGGATACACCGAGTCATATATGTGGTGATGCGATTACTTTATTTCTTCCTTCCATTGTAAGGACTTCCTCAAATCAGTCTTGTTTTGGCTTAATTTTCCTTCTCATTCTTTCCTGCTCTCATTCTTTCATCTGCTTGCTACTCTGTTTTATTTTTTCCCTCTCCAATTGCACAATTAAGCTTTCTCTTCTGATTTATTCTGAATGCTGCTGCTTTAACAGCATGAGTTCAGCATTTCCTGTATTTGCAATTATCTTACACTCAGCCTTTACTGTAGGAAAAAAAGGCACTGTGATTCATCAGACAAAGATCTGGATTTGTGCTCTATCCTAGCAGCATTGTTGGAAACATGATTTTAAAATATTTTCTCCCATGTCTAACCAGTGCATCAAATGTATTGGCTGGTGGTTAGTCATTAAAGAATTCATGAATTTCTGTGAAGAGTACTGGACAGTCCTTGAGACTGTGGCTGCTCAGTATGTGGGAATACACACATGGATACTGATTTATTTGTTTTTTATATTCTGCTCTCTAATTTTGCATGATTTATTGTAGGTAAGGAAATTATTTTTTCTGCTTAAGTCCAAACAGGCCATGACTAAAGTGGTCTTTAGTCCAAAAAAAAAAAGGAAAATAAGTTAGTTTTTGTTTTACTCTTATTTCCAGAAGAATATGTTTTTGTTAGTGTGTGGCACAGGGGTTCTCTTTCTTGCCTTGTCCTGCACAGCAGTTTGGTGCCATATGTCTCATGAAATAGGAAGATAACCATCCTGATGTAGCATGGAAAGAGGAGCTGTGGGCTGCCATATGTTTGATTTTTTTCGTGTCAAGAGAAGGCTTTGTTTGGTGTAGCATGGAGAGAAATTTGTCTCAAAAACCAAACCAAATGCAAAATAAGGTTTTGATAAAAAAAATCCTGAGAATAACAAATTCAGTGATACTGTGGGTCTGGATTTGCTAAGCAATGCTGGAGCACATCCCTTTCCAGTTCTGCAAAGATGAAGACTTTGCAATTATTGCAGAATTTCTTGAGCATAAGTGGTGACAAATTACGATTGGGAGGATGGATTTAATTTATTTAATGTTTCTATTTAATGGGGGTTTTCTGAATAATCAGAAATTCTGCATCAGAATAATTCTGGATATATTTTTACTTAGTGGGAATGAGGGCACAGTTACAAGTTTTAGCGTATCTGCTGCTTCCAGTTGTTAATCTGTTGCTCATTTACAAATGCTCTTGTCTGAAGCTTTGAAGTCAGAGAATCACAGAATGGTTTGGGTTGGAAGGTATGTTAAAGATAATCTCATTCCAGCCCCCTGCTATGGGCTGGGGCACCTTCCACTACACCAGGTTGCTCCAAGCCCCATCCAGCCTGTCCTTGAAAACTTTAGGGACGGAGCATTGACAGCCTCTCTGGGCAACCTGTGCTGGGACCTCACCACCCTCACAAGGCAGAATTTCCTTCTAAAGTCTTGCCACTTCTGCTTGGGAGAAGAACTTTGCACTGTTCTCACTTTCAGTGCAATCATTGGTTCACCTCATGGATGTTTTCACTACTTTTGTTCTTACCATAGCATTCATTTTTACAGGACAGAAGTGGGTCTTAAACAGATGTCAGTCCTGTGTTACAGAGATATTATTTTGTCAGTAATTTTAAATTTGGTCCTTGAGCAGTCATGTTTAAACAACAGAGGGTTATTGTGGTGAACTTGTAGCCTGCTGTTTACCCAGCTTGACAGTTAACCTTGGGAAAGCTATTTTTAATCCTTAAAACAACCCCCAACCCTTCACTTCCTTCTGAAAGGTAACAGTTCTGCTCACAGCTGATAATGAAATGTTTCTGCCTTGCAGTGGGTTAAATCTTGCACCAGTAGCTCGTCTCAGAGGCACTTGGGAAAAGTTACCCAGCAAGTATGAAAAGCACCTCAGAGACCTTCAAGATCTTTTTGATCCATCTCGAAATATGGCAAAGTACCGCAACATCCTCAGCAGCCAGAGCATGCAGCCTCCAATTATCCCACTTTTCCCTGTTGTCAAGAAAGATATCACATTTCTGCATGAAGGTAATGTCAAACAGAGAGAATATAAATGAAACACCGAATGTACTTCAGCCCTTTCTTCAGTGCTCAGTGTGTCAATATGTGTCTAACAAAGCTGCCACCAGTAGGATGCTTTTGAGGGATCCTTTGTAGGAGTAAAATAAAATAGAACTGGGAATGCCTAATGGAAGAGACTGGTCCTAGACAAAAATTAAAATAAAAGTCATATTTTTAATATTTTGAAAGCAATGCTGTAATCCTCCTCATCTGGCCTAAGGTTTAGGATGGAAGCATAGGTTAGTGTGCTGTCTGGTAGTTATACTACTTCAAATGTATTCTATTACAAAAAATTTGTTGCTGTAATGTTTACAGGTTTTCATTCCATGTTACGGCATGCACACAGCTCCAGTGATACACCTCCTACTCTTGCTTTCAACATTTTCAAGGGATTTTGTTTAAATGTTTCCATTTTGTTCCCTTTATACAAAGTCCTGTTCACAGCTGGTTGAGGTGAATTTCCAGATAGGCTTAATTCTTGGTTGTGATGGTTCAGAACTATTTGAACTTCTTTCCTAATGTGAATGTTGTTAATGTCAATTCTGTGTTTTATTATTTTAACATTATGCAAGTGAATTTGGGCATAGTTCACTTATTCCTTTTTCCTCCTGCTAACACTAGTTACTTTAAAAATGGATTAACAAAACAATACAGTCTGGTCCAACTGGGTTTGATTCCATTAATGTTTTGCGAGACCGTCACGTTTTCTTGTTACTTTGATTAAAAAATTGTGTTGATTGGGGGATAGGGCAGGGAGAAGGGTAACTAGAAGGGAAGAGCTAGAAGCACAGTGGCTGTTCAGAAATGTTTATTACTTTTTTTTTTTTTTTCTTATGTGTGTGTTTCAATTATGTAGGCAATGATTCTAAAGTAGATGGCCTGGTAAACTTCGAGAAGCTCCGGATGATTGCCAAAGAGATTCGCCAAGTTGTCCGCATGACCTCAGCAAACATGGATCCAGCTGTGATGTTCAGACAAAGGTGTGCAATGGGAAGGGCAGTGGCACTGAAGGGGTCTCAGTGTGGGGTGATCTGGGTCTCTGTGTGCATCAGCACGTTGATATGTCATTGTGTACCTCATCATTGACACCACCATCAAACCACAGCCTTTATCAAATTATGGCAAAACAGTTGATGCTTCCCAGACCTGTTTTGAATGACTAATAAACCAATTTATTAGCTTTAAAAACCACAGAACAATAGGTCATAATTTTAATGATACATATTCTGCCAAATAAAATGTTAGTGTCAGTAGAATTTTGAGAGAGGTATAGTATTACAGGGTATTATATTTAGATATGAGGGATAGATAAAAAGCATCTAAATCACTGATGTATAGATCTGAAATGTTGTTTCAAAACAAAACCCCACTGATAACATATTAAATTCAAATGAAATATTTTTTATTTGTTCTAAGCACAGCTTGTTCCACTTGCATAATGTTTGATATGTTCAGGCTTCAGCAGGTGGAGGGTGTTTTCTTGGCTTATTTTCCTTACTTTTTTCTTTTTATCTTGATGCTCAATATCACCAGGCTTGGTGTTAACAAAGCGCAGAATAAAAGCAACATAACTTCTAATCTGGTGCTGATTAGCTCCAGATTTTATTTAGTGGAAATGAATTATTTCCTGCATCTGTTTTCTTCCCACTGGCTGAACTAAAAGCATCAGTGGCTCTGTTGTGTCTGTGCAGGGTCCTGATCCTGTAGGTGTCTGTGGGATGGGTGGTGGCCTTGCCTCACTCCTTGCACTGTCTGCCTCAAACTGATGGGCCAGACAAAACCCCTCAGGCTGCAGTTTGGGTGGGAGTTGGGTCATGTCTGGTGCTGAGCAGCCACATGGCTCTGACCTCAGAAAATGACAAAATACTCCCTTGAGCTTCCCACACCTGTGTGCACCCCAGCAGAGGAGAGCTCTCTGAGCACCCTGGAGGGAGTAGTGCAAGTAGGAGACACAGGGGACAGTTCTTGGGTGAAGTGTGCTTCATCCACCTGAAATTGCAGTCACCTGTGCAGTTGTGATTCTCTCTGATGTGTGAATTCAGTTACATCCATGCAGTGGAAGGAAACAGGGCATGCAAGGATAGGGAGCATTTATAAGGGCATAGATATTTGCCCTGTGGTATTCCAGTGGTCAGGATTCATAGAGGGTCATCAATTCTGTCTGGTTTTTGTTTGCAAGGCTGGCTATCAGGATTTTTTTTTTTTTTTTTTTAAGTACAGGCATTTAAAGCCAGCCTGGACTGGGCTCTGAGCAGCCTGGTCTAATGGAAGGTGCCCTGCCACGGGATAAACTTAAAGGTCCCTCCCAACACAAACGGTTCTGTGATTCTGTAACTCTAAAAATGGCCCAGTCTGAGCCAAAAATAACAGATCCTATTAATGTTATTTAAAGAGAGATTTGTTTCACAGTGGAGATTCACCTTTATACAGTTGGATTGAATTAGCAAGATTTCAGTTTTAGAATAAAACTATAAAGTGAGTTACTGAGAAGTTGTGATTGCTTTTCGACAATTTTGGCATTCACAGCTGAAATTATTTTATAAATGAATTTTGCTGATAGCTCATGCACTTCCTAAGACCTCATGAAATGTAATCATTAAATAAATGTAATAGTGAGTAGTTAACCTTGAGTATAGTTTTCAGAATTACAGAACACATTTTAATGACTTTAATTTAAATTATGCACAGTGCCATAAACTAGTTAGGCATCTAATATTAGAGATAGTGCCAAACATTAAAAGAAAATAATTCCATGTTTTCATGTCATTTATATTAATTTTCATTGCCTCTTGTGTTTGATCTATCAGTTTCTGTTATGAAGCACCAAATAAATGCTTTTGAAGAGGAAAAGTCAACAAGAAAAGATGTGTATTAGTGGCAACATGAGACTTGCTCATAAGTTCATTACCAATTATAGAGAGCGTCTCGGCATTCAAGGATTATTTGGCAACTGACTTGTTTTCCAGCCAATAATCAAGAGAAAACAATATCATGAACTTGAATATTGATATTGATGATTTCTCATACACTATCAACAGGCCTAATGCAAAGAATAAATTAATTTAATCCCATTTTCTGCAATATGAATGAGTTGTACTCCATCAAATTTGAATTTGACTTACAGAAAATAAAAGAAATTAATGCAAGTTTTAATTTTTTCAATTCATAGGTTAAACAAAATCTGATAGATATTAAAGTGTTTGTCAAGTCTTGCCCTTGCATTTCATGAAAACATTGTGTTATTGTTTGAGAAGAATTTGGCTGTATAGAAATTTTTCTTTTCTGTTCTTTCCTGTCTACATCTTTCTTCCTGACTCTCAACTGTTTTATTTTTCCTGTGCTTTTCTGTTCAAATACATGCTTCAATGTATATGGCTCTTGCTTACAGGAAGAAGAGGTGGAGAAGTTTGGGGTAAGTGTAGAGCTGAATGCAACTAAGATAAATAAAGATTATGCAATTCTTAACATACTGCATCTTTCTTGTTAGTGCATGCATCTGAAATACAGCATGCATTTTATTAACACTACAATACATGTTTTTTTGAAAGCAGAAGTAAGGGGTTACAGCCAATGTTTTATTGCTGCTATAAGAATTCTGAGTTGCTTTTGTGTAGTAGATAAGTTGTTTGAGTTTTGGCTTTGTGCATTAAAAAAAACCCTGCTGTGCAGTTATATTGGAAGGCAAACTATTTTGGGAAGTAAATGAAATAAGTAACTTGCCTTTTAACATGTCGCAGAAAAGTTGAATCCATTCTGCATTTTCAGCTATAAGGACCTTTGAATTGTGGTAATGATGTAGTAATTTCCTCCCTAAAGTTTGTGTTCAGGTGACCTTCAAAATATTTATTTTTAGTATATGTTTAAAATGTATCTCACATTTCCTGCACCAGAGTCCTCATTGATACCACTGGGTGTGTTGGTTGTGTGAGGTCTGGATCATGGAATGACTGAAGATGAGAGTTCTGATGTTGCCCAGGGAAATTCCTGCCTAGTCCAGGGCAGTGATTTTAAGACTGCCATTGTTGCCATGTTTTATGTGTTACGTGTATTTTTGCCCATAAAGTGTAACCTTTGCATAAAGCGTGTGCCTTTGCATAGCAGTGACTGGGACAGGGCCAGGATTTGGGCTGGTCATACTGGGGTTAGCAGGTCTGGATACTGGTCCCTGGTACTGGTGTGGATCCCTTGGCTGGCAGCATTTGGTTGAGCATTTGGTGTGCTCAATAATCAACTGCTCACAAGGCAGCTCATGGGGAGAAATAGCCAGGACCCATGGAGCCACTGTAATTTCTAAGCCTTGGAAATACTGTGAACACAAGAGAATAAGGAAAAATAATTGTTAAAGGATATAGAATTAAATTGCCTTAAAAAGTCAAATCTAGACTTGAAAGAAAAAAACCCAGTGTGTAAATAAACAATAAAATATTTCTGTCATTAAAAATAAACATAACTTCCTGATGGTGGTATAATAGCTTTGTCCTTATCCATCAAGAGACAGGAGTGTCCACTTAGTTTGAATAGCTGTGAACACTTCATCATGCCTTTTGCTGCTCCTTATCTCCAATAATACTACTTTTTTTATTTAATTAAGGTATAAATTCCTGGCAGTTTTTAAGCTTATATTTTCTGTCAGAATAATTTATTTAACATATTTGAAAATATTGCAGTCAGCTGTTTTCCAGCACTTATTTTCTAAGCTCAGTGTACTTGGTTTCTTGGATTTTCTCTAACAAAATATTTCATTCTGACTCCTTTGGCCATTGTGGCTCTTCTGTACCTGATGTTGTTTATTCTGCCACTTGTGATTCTGTAAACACACAAGATCTTGATAAATTTCTTCATGTAGGTTTAAAAATATTAAACTGAACATTTAAAAATCTGTAGAAAAACCCAGTTTTGACATTGACATTTGACTTCAACGTTTTCCATTAGAATTTACATGTGACTTATACTGTGATCTCCATTTATTTAAAAATGCATCAGAACTGGTGTGGCTGTAGGACTTCTGGCAGTTGAAACAGAGATGACTGATTAAACTATACCCAGATCAGTTGTTTGGTCACTCTTTTCAATGTGAATAGGAGTGACTGTCAGGGAGAGTAACTCACATTCTTTAACAATTACAGCATTATTTATTTTTGCTTCAGTTACTGATAGATTTGAGAGCTCAGAATTAGTAGTATTGGAAAGCATCCTCTTTCATAGATGCAATTCTGTACAAACCTGGGTATATGTATATCATCACTGCCTTCCTCACCTTTTTTTGGATATGATTTTTTAATAAACTGCTCTTCTGTAAATGTTTTTAGTTGATTGAAGAAAGAAGTTAAGTGTGTAATCAAATGCTCTTTGTACATTTAACATAATTTGCCCCTTGTTTAACCATTTCTTGTTGAATCAGTTTTCTAAGAAGATTGCAGTGGTCACTCACTTCTGTGCTCAGCTAAGAGCAAGAAGTTTCTGTGTAAGCACACAGTGTGTACCCAGTTCCTTAAACCAACAAAGTTACCATGTTTGTCCAGTTTTAGAATCTACAGTTGAATTCATAGAGTTGTTAAGGTTGAAAAAACCTCAGATCATAAAATCCAACCATCAACCCAACACCTCCACCATACTGACCACTAAACCATGTCCTCAAGTGCTTTAAACGTGTTTTTTGAGCACTTCCAGGAATGCTGACCCCCACCACTGCCCTGGACTGGCTGTTCCAGGTCCTGACAAACCATGAAGAAGTTTTTTCTGATGTCCAATTTAGACCTCTCTTGGCACAACTTGAGGCTGTTTCTTCTCATCAGCTGCAGATCTTGCAGCACAAGCCTCGGGTTCAGTAGCTGAGCTAAATGAGTTCCACACTCAGCACTACCCCTTTTTCTTCCCAGCTCCACATTTTCATGTGCAGTCCTGTTCTAGACTCAAATTGCTGCTCTCAGTTTACCCAGATATGTTAAGACAAGTGTTGTTTTAATGCTGTTCATCTTTTTTAACTCATTTGCATCAGCATGCACTAGCCCTAACTGGAGATTATTGGTATTAATCTGCTTTGGCCTGTGCTACTGTAGCTCTTTGTTGCTGTTGAGAACTGAACCTTTACTGCTTGGATCTTTTCTCTTGTAGGTCTCTGAGCCAGGGCAGCATGAACTCGAACATGCTGGACGTGCAGGGAGGGGCTCACAAGAAGCGCGCCCGCCGCAGCTCGCTGCTGAACGCCAAGAAGCTCTACGAGGATGCACAGATGGCCAGGAAGGTGAAGCAGTACCTGTCCAACCTCAGTGTAGAGACAGACGAGGAAAAGATCCAAATATTGTCACTTCAGTGTGAGCCTGCCTACAGCACTTGTAAGTACAGTGAGCTAGAACAGCAGCATGATCTCTGGCATTTATAAAAATGTTGTTGTTCCGTCTCTAGAAATACTCTTTTCAACTTTTCCTCCAGGGAGACAATACTGTAGTAAGTGTTGTTTTGTCAGTTCGTGTACTGAGAGCTTCAGCAAGACAGCATGAGTGTTCATGTTTTTGTTGAGCTCAAAAAACGTCTCTGATGTTTTTTATTTTGACCTTTAGTTCCTAAAGCTGTGTGTCTTTCCATCAGTCTGGCAGGAAATTCAATAGCACATCAACTCTGTTGGTGCCCCGCTGTCCTTGCACAGAATTAGGAAGGATAAAAGTAGTGTTTACCACATGAACAGCAAGAAATAAAAAGAGATAAAATCGATATAGAAACTGCAATGGATTACACTATAGGATAAATGAAGATTGTTGAGAAGTTAGGTCAATATTGACTGATGAGTTTGACATGGCTTGACAGTCATAAATTGTGGACGACAGCAGGACAGCTCTTATAATTTGAGCTCTTGTCAAACAAACTGTTGTTTGACCTGCTGTCTTACATGGTTCAGTAAATTCTTATTTAGAAATGAGAAATTATAATTGTGTTTTATTTAGATACTCTAGCAGTTTTCACTTTCTTGAAAGGCAGATTTGTTTTGAAATGGATGAGTACCAACTATGCTAAACAAAATAGTGTTTCCTGCTTATTTTTTTTGGTCCAAATACAGCATTTTAAGGCTTTTTTTTTGTCTTCAAATACTGTATTGTCTCTGATGAAGTAAGTTCAAAGCATGACTAGGAGATGGCATCTTCAAGAAAAAATTTTAAGTCCTTGCTGTTATCCAGTATTAAGAATGCAAATCTTTGTTATTCCCTAAGATACCATCTTATGCAAATTTTATTTTAGCATTTACTTTTAAATAGCACTGAAGCAGAAAACCTGGAAGTGGCCATATTTAACTCCCTTTTAAAAAATATTAAATCCTTCATGTTTGAACTCTTGATAGATGATCTATGGCAATCATGACAGGTACAAGGCCCAAGAGAAAAACATAGATGTTATCCAATTGGTTTTTCTTTGTTTTAAAAAAATAAATTAAAATCTTACTTGCTCAGTGCTAGCCATAGATATTTGGAAGTAAAAATAGGAATACATACTGACTGTTCTACTTCATGTAGTTAAGCAAATCAAGTCCATATTTTCTTAAACATCAGAAAAGAAAATTAAATTGAATTGGATATACAAATAAATATAAAGTAGATAGGCATATTGCTAAAAGTACAGTTTTTAAAAACAGGGAAAAAGCCCTAAACCCAAAACATACAGGTAGTAGATCCAGTTGAGATTATACTTGTTACAGAGCTGGGAGAAAGATTTGAGGAATGGTGTGTAGCATGGAGGGGCTGCCAGCCCCTCGTGGTTTTAAATCTGGTGGAGTGAGAGCTCTGACCTGTCCCAGGGATGTCTCTTTGCACTTGGTTGGATCGCCCACATTCAGGTGTTCAGCTCCCCCATTTCTTACCTCTGTAATAAGCTTCTGGCCTTGCTTGTGGTAGAAGTGAGCAGTAGTGGCACTGCAGTCCAGAGTTTTCCAACAGAATATAAGGAGAAATCAGATGGCCTTAACTTCAGTCTGTGAATTGCTGTGTGATTAAAGCAGGAGCTGAAGCTGTAAATCACTTGTGCCACCTAGTGAAACATTTGATGCCAGTTGCAAAACCACCTGATTTTGAAGGAGGTGCTGTTATGCAATTGCACCTTACATGCAAACATTTAAAATACAGGCTTTTGGTGGAAATAATTTTTTTTTTATCTTTTGATTAAGTAACCTCTATGGCACTTTAAATAATTTAGGGCATTTTTTAAAGCTCTTTCACACATTGTCTTCAGTGTGATGAGATTGTAGTGTTTGGGTTAGAAATGGTTTAAAATGCAATTTGTCTTCTTTATACAGTGGTTCCTTTGTCTGGATGGTTATACTGCGATAATCCTGCGACTGAAAGTGCTAGATTTTTATATGCAGTTTTTCCTTAACAGTGACAAAGAATTTGGGTGAGAGAAGAGGAGGGAAATCCTCTGAAATGTCTCCAGTGCCCATGAGATCAATTGGCCAAACCACAAAAGCCCATCAGCATCAACAAAACCGAATGAGTCAAGTTCTTCAGGTCCCAACTGTGAATTTGTACCCCAGCAGGAAAAAGGGACTGACAAAGGATCATGTCACATTCAGTGAGTATCTTCAGTTCACCTGGCTGGGGAGGTTTAAAGATGTAAGTAAGCAGGAGGGAGGAGCTCTTTGTAACTGGGTGGTTTATGTGAAATACCACTTCATGAAATAAATTAACTTTAAAACAGCTGATGCAAATTGCTGGGGTTTAAGACAGTGTGCTTAGTCATTTGCACAGTCTTCTATAATTTTCCTTAAAGCAGTTAATGGTGAGGTGCTGTCTCCAAATATGCATTTGCTTCATGAACTCTGATATATTTGGATGAAATCACTGAAACAAATCACAGACATTTAATATTTTAACCTCTGAGACACCATTTTGACAACATTGTGGTCAAATGGAGCAACATATATTATTGGTTGCTCCTAGTGAACATAATTTTTTTGTTTCTAGCTTTGGAAGTTGCAAAGCTGTATGTTCTTTATTCTTCATTAAAAAGCTTTTGTTCTGTTTACATAACGGTTGTATCATTTGAAAGTTGCAATTGTGGATTATTAAATGAAGTTAGCTGCAGTCAATAACTGGTATGAAATTATTTTATAGTATATTTGGCATCAACATCATTTAAAATAGCTTCAGAAAACAGTATATTACAGCATAAAAATACTGGTTCCAGTTAGTATTCATTTCAGTTCTCCTCTGAAAAGCCTGTGCAGTTTGACAAGTTTCAGAAACTTTTCTCAGAGGTATATCTTCATTCATGTGTGGTGGTCCATGCTGATCTAACAAGTTACCAAGAACTTGAAGTAACTCCTCAGCACTGAGTCCTCTGCAGGATGGTCAAATAGTGAGTAAGGAACACCAAACCATGTATGGGACACTAGTTTTGCTAAACTGGCCAAGCTGTGGATAGTGCCCATGAGTGTTGGTTTGAGAACAGCTGCTTGTGAAGATCTCAGACTGATCTGGTGGCTCTGACACACATAGTTTTTAACACAGTCCCAGCAATGCTGTGGGCAAGGATTTCCTCCCAACGTTTATACTGCACACGGGTTTGTTTTTTTTTAAACATAATCCTTTGGCAAAACCACAACGAATGTATCCATTGCAGTGGTTCCTGTTGGGATATGGATGTTTCAACACAGTGCAGAGGAGTAGCCAGCAGTAGCAGTGGCCACAGCTGATCTAAATTTAAGTGGAGACTGCCTCCACATGCAGAATTCTCTGAACATCTGCTCCTCTCTTTGCTGAATATTCTGATTGGTGCTTATTTGTAGTTGAAACAGAAATCAGTAATTCAAAAGAAGTATAATACCCAGTAACTGATCTCATTGTTTTTATAGGTACAGGCTCTCCACAGAAGTCATTAAGCTTGTCTGAGGAAGTAAGTAGTAAGAAGCAAACAGATGACACTATGTCCATGGCATCTTCTCTACACTCCAGCCCACCTGCTTCTCCTCAGGGCTCCCCACGCAAAGGTACATGGGGCAGCATCAGTCCCAGGAACTGTAGCTTAAACCAGGGTGGGTGGTGGCAGGAATATTTGTTGATAATGACACATAAGAGAAATAGTAGTTTGGAATATTCATGCCAAGAAGAGAAGCATGTCTTTCTATGAAAAGACATGATTTTCCAATGTATTTGTATATTTTTGACTCTTAAGTCACTTAGTATTTAAAAAAAGGGAACAAGTTTTTTTCTTAAAATACTGACTAAGTGCTTTTGGCACTATCCCAATAGATCTGAAGTGCTGACACTTGCCATCATGCTAGTTCAGATTTAGGTGGCCACTTCAATAAATGGGATTTGCAAACCTGGGGATTTCTTGAAGATGGCAGTGTTGGACAGAAATTGCAGCTATTGAGACAACTTTTGGTCTTGCCCAAGATATCTGGAAAACCAGGTGATTAGATAGAGCTGGAGATGGAATGGTGTCATAGTTCTTCAGGACAGGTGGTTTAGGTTGCTGCAGGAGTGGTGGATCCATCTAAGTCCTCGAGTTGCTGTTCATATTTTTTGTTCTTGTGCACAGGGCTTTGTATACATCCCTGTCTCTCATGATGCCATGAGAATCCCTTTATTTTTGATGTCTTCATCTTAAAAGGCGTGCATCACTTCATCATTAGTCAACCTTGGATGGAAATTCATTTGAATCTCTTAACACCACTCAGTAGCCAGCCTGGTGGTTGGTGTTGGATGGCGTAAGGGCTCTCTCCCTGCCTTCTGTGCTGCTTCCACTCACTGACAGCCCAAAGCTGGCATGGCATGGCATGGGGACCTGCTGCATCTTCTCACCCTTCTCAGTGGGAGATCAGGCTGGTCCATCCACTTCTGCCTTCACAAGATCCTGTTTCCTTTAGGAGAATGCCACTTACTTTACTTAAACACAGCATATGTATAAAAAGCTTAAATACTTGGGTTGCCAAATGAGCATAGCTTATAAATATGTTATTTTTGTTAACTTTTACCTGGTTCTTTGAAAGTAATGTTTTGTTTTTTGGGGATTATTTCATTAGTTCAACTTGCTTTAAGCACTGATCTCATTGATTGAGGAGATCTGTACTTTGTTGTATGTGTTGTGCTAGCTCATTGATCTAAAATTAGGTGCTTCACAGCTGAAAGACATAATTTTAGGCATGAACACATTCCACTTAATCTTAGATTTCATTTTCTTTTGAGCTGTACCAAAGTGATGCACAAATAGGATTGAAGAAAAAAGATTTTCAATCTGGATGTTATTTTTGTTGTTATTTATCTCATCATCTCTCAACATCTGTCTGTGTCTACTTCATTGTAGTTGGCAGCATCCAAAGGTCGGATAACTGCAGTCAGATGAATCTCTCTGGCTCTTCCTCATCACTGGCCAGTGAAACCAGCAACAAGAACAGTGGACAGCGCAGCTATGGAATAGGTGGGGCTTATTTACAAAAGCAAATTTGGATGATTTGCCAAGCTGGAGAGAATCCTGAGAAAAGGGCCAAGGTGGACAGAGAGAAAGAGAGTAGAAAGGCAGAAGCTGAGCGTGAACCTACAAAATTAAAGGGATTCCGGTTTAGAAGACTTAGGGAAAGAAGCTTCTCCAGGGAAAGAATGCCTTTTACTGCAAAAAGGGAAGCAGAGCCCACTGAAGCCTTAGAAAGCGGTGGAAACCCAAAGGACAAGGACTTTGATAGTCTGAGTACAGCAAGTATCTGTAGCAACAGCAGTGTATACACATTCTCCTGCCTATGCAGAGGGCCTAGAAGAAGGAGGAAGACTGTCTGATGTATTTTTAGAAGGAAGACTGATGTCCATGTTGTGTCTGATATCCTGAGTTTATCTAAGTTATTTCAGCATTATCCATTTACATGTTTAAGATGTTTAATGTGCTTCCCTTCCAGATGTTTGTGTCAGTTCTTTATAGCTAATCACCCTTACAGTGCAGTGAAGAAAATAATGTGAAGTTTAGAAAATCAAGGAACAGGTACAGTGTCAGTTCAGTTATTACTTAGTGTGTCACAAATGCCAGTGAAACAGTAAGTTCTGCAACATCTGTTAATTAAACAGTCCCTGATACGGGGTCAGTGGAATGCTCACTTCCAGCATTGGTGTGTATTCCATTGGTCACATCTTCTGCTGTCCTTTTCAGCCCAGGAAGAGCATATATTTAGTCTGTTCATACACATGTGCTGGTTTTTTATGGCTCAGATTGTGTTAGTTCAGATGGTGTTACTTTCTTTAATGCAGAGAAGCCCTGTTGTCCTCCAGATAGTTGGAACACTGTGAGGACATTTCTTACTGGAGTACAGTTATATCAGTTTAAAGAGTCCCTTGAAAATGTAAATAATATAAAATATTAGTTATTGCCAAATGAAAGGAAACTAAAATTTAATCTTAAAAAGGCTGCTCTTAAATAAGTTTTAAGATTCAGTTCTATAGTTTGATAATATTGTTATTTACTGCTCATATTTGCTCTTAAAATCTTACAGCAACAGTCAATGTTAAGCTTTGAAATCTCAAATCATGAGCTTTATCCTCAGTGGCTGTATGCCAGTGTCTCCATATGCCATACTGTATCATCTCTATATTGTTTATGCACTTAAGGGCATTGGTCTTCTGTATGAGTTGTGTGTATCACTGGCTTTTACACTGCCTTGTCATTTCACTTCTTCACTTAATCAATGTAAATATGTGGCAGTCTCACTAAAAGGCACATGTGCAGAAATTTAGGGAAAAAACGCTTGATCAAGGTGTTATATAGGGGTGTATCCTTAGTTGTGTCTGAAAGAAGTTATTTGAGGGTAAGCCAAGCAGAAAAAAACCCAAAACATTATACATTTTGCTGTATGTCTGGTGGGGTCTTCAGTTGTTCCCTTTCCATAGGAACAGCACTGGAGTCTGGTCCAGGTTATACTTCCTGCCTTTGCTTCCTTCTCTGTTAGTTTTGGAGCAGATAATAAAACTGAAATGGACCATATGGCTAATCCCCGAGTGCTAATAGCTGTCTTTTACCTTAGTTTGTATCTCCTCCTCCACTGCCAGAATCTTTTTTTGAGTCTTGCATGGCAATATGGCAGAGAGATAGTGGGAGGTGTGCTGTGTTTATACTGAAGGAGTCAGCACTTGCAGAATTGGAAAGAGCTGATCTGCCTGCCCAGTACTGATGCAGTAGGCTGCTGATTCTGGTTGTATAGGTTAAAGCTGCTGCTCTAGAGAGTAGTGGAGTTGCAGGTGGGTTTATTGGTGTTTCTGGACTTGCATTAGTAAATCAGTGCTAGATGCTGATAGATGCTGAAAGCTTTAGTACCCTAAAATCCTCAGTGGACTGATAATATGCAAACAGGGTTTGGTTGGTTTTCTTCTAAATCCCCTCACTGTGTGTGTTAGTACTTCGTTGCCATGTGTTGATGAAGACATTCTCCTCTCTCTCCTGTACTTTTAGGCTATGCCCTAATACCTTCCACCAAATCCGACAACTTCTCGGACTCCAGTCACAGTGAGATTTCATCGCGGTCCAGCATCGTCAGCAACTGCTCCGTGGACTCCATGTCAGCAGCGCTGCAGGACGAGAGGAGCTTGTCCCAGTCCCTCATTGCAGTGGATTCGGGCGGGGCAGAGAGAAAGGAGCATCCTCAGGCACTGACAGATTACAGCCAGCCCTGCCCGGGGTAAGGTGCAGCTGGTCCTGCTGGGCCTTGGTGTTTGGTGTCAGAAGGGGTAAGGAGGCTTTGGCCAGGGCACAGCTGTGCACCCCACTCTGGTTATTAAGTTTTTGCTGGAAGCTGGAGCACTGGCTGCTGTGTGTGAGCCTGTTTCCATAAGAAGCTTACAATATTACTTGGGGAGATAACAGCTCGTTCCCATTGGTGGGGTTTAGCTGGATATTTCTTGCAGGAGACTGGGAGCTTGTTAAAAGCAAGGATGATGCTCAGCAAATTAGTGCCACAGTGAGAGGCATCAAAAGAACAACAGGATATGATCAATTCTCTCTCAGTCAGCAGTGCCAGTCACTTAACATGCTCTAATGTGATTTGTAAGGATTTTTGTAATTATCATTTGTTGCTTAGGCAGACTGGCAGCTTCCTGCCACTGTCTTTCTGACACTTTCCACGTAAGAGGGCTAGGTCTTGTTAGTTCAGTGCAATGAGAATTTGTGCTGAAATGATGCTTCAAACTGGAATTTTTTTGATTTTTCTTGCTAGATGTAGCACCTTGATCCATAGGATGTAATATCTCCTAATGTATCTTGGGATAGCATTGTCTTCCTCAGTTGTCATGGATTCAGCTAAATGAGAGATGCTCCTTACATTTCTGATTTTTCCAGCACATGGAATTATAGAATGCTTTAGGTTGCAGTGGACCTTAAAGATCATCTTGATCCAACCCCCTTTCTCTGGGCAGGGATCAGGGTGCTTCCAACCCCATCCAGCCTGGCGTTGAGCACTTGCAGAGATGGAAAGAAGAGAGTAATTCAGTTTATTTAACAGGATTAAAATGAGAATTTAAAGATATTCTTCATCAAAGAAAATAATTCCCATAATACACACTGAGTTCATGTTTTGTGGTTGTTCCTTTATTCCTTAGCTTCAGTGAGTTGTGAAGGAAGAAAGTGGATTTTATCCTAGGACTTACAAAATAGAAAAAGAAGGAAATAAAACCCCTTGCTTGCATGTACCTAAGAGACATTCCTTGATTTCACAACTTGTCAGTAAACTGCTGAGGGAGGGTGTTGAATTTTAATGTTATACTGCATTTATTAACACACCCAGAAATAGTTGGGAGACTTGAATAACGTCTAGCAATCCTATCTTCATGTATTCTAAATTCATACAAACTTGACTTTATTTTTCCCCCTTTAATTGTGCAATTAGAGCTTTCAGCAGACATTTCTTTAAAAAGAAATGTTGGATTTTGCTTTTCAGAATCTGTCCCTCCATATTGTTCCCACAAATGTTACTTTTGCCCAATATTTCCAAATGTTCTTGAAATTCCGCTGCTTCCACTCTGTCTAAACAAGTTTTTGCTGATGCCAGTGAAGGGGCTGGATTTTATTTAAAATTTTTATTTTTGTTTTAGTTTATAAATGTAAAGAAAAAGGTGTTAGCAGATTAAATGTGAGAGGTAATTCACTCCTCTGCTTTCTGTCAGGCACTGTTGCTGTGGTTGGTAGAAAAGAGCTTCTGTGGGCCAGACTTAGGGATCTGGGGTGCAGCCTGGAAGTGCATGTTGCAAACTTGTCAATCCCTTGGGAATAACTTCCTTGCTGCTGGGTGCAGTAATGATTTGGGAATAATATTGTCTCTTGTCAGTGCTCCCTCCTGCCTTGAGCTTGCTGCTCACCTGATACAAACCCAGAGTTGTTCTGAGTACATTTTATTATTGTAAAAGTTTACAAATGTTTTTTTCCCAATTTCTGTTGTTTTCCCATGCAGTTGGTCCATCACCAGGCCTGCTCTGATAAGAGGGATGGCATTCACATCTTCCATGAGCAGCGAGGAGATCTCCCATGAGCACATCACAGTAGAGGCAGCAGACAGCGGCCGGGGCAGCTGGACTTCATGCTCAAGTAGTTCTCATGACAATTTCCAGAATATCCCAAACCAGAAGAGCTGGGATCTGCTCAGTTCTTACCGTCACACCCAGCTGGATGGACCTATAGCTGAAGTGGATCCCACAAACTGTTACTCTGAGGAGGGTTATTTGTACTCTGGAAGCCTTTTCCAAAGGCAGCCGGCAGTCGAAAGCCAGCGTGGAGCTCGATCAGTCTCGGCAGAGCTGGGCATCCTCCAGCTCCCTGTCAGACACTTACGAGACAAACTATGGGACAATTAAGCGGAGAGGGCTGGAGAACTCCACGGTGGAGCAGGTGGAGGTTTTGGACTCTAAACCAGGCGCTGATACAACTTACAAAACTGTTACTTCGAGTACAGAAAAAGGCCTGATAGGTAAGACAAGCCAACAGCTCATGGAAGCTGCTACATCTGTTTTTCATTTTGATACTAAGTTGTTAAGAAATGACATCAACAGGTCTGGGGCTGCCTGGCATGTTGAATTCAGCTTCACACAGGGTTGTAATAAGAGCATTACAAAGCGTGTTTTCAAGCCATCTTCTTTTGCATCAGGAATAAACAAATGCACTTCCCATCACTTCATGGGTCTCCAGGAAAATGTCAGGCAGTTATTTTCTGTAGTAAGCTATTTTGCTTTTTTGAATGATTTTTGGAGATGTATTCATCACTGTAGATGTTCTTCTGACAGGGGTCAATGATCCCATACTCCTTATAATACAGACTTCCCAGGATCCCAGAGGGAAGAGCATGACTGCAGAGTGGTGTGGAGCTCACCTGCAGCTTTGGAGCTGGAGCACCTTTTATCCACAGGGCTTTGGGCTCTGAAAGCTCAAGGGCAAAGCAGATTCCTTTCCTGCCTTTGCTATTTTAAGATGCCATTTATTTGATTATACAGCTGCAGTTTGGCTGCTTATGAAAGGAGAAAAAATGAAAAATGTTCTCTGAAATATGCATAGTTCTATCAAGCAATATGTTCTTCCCCCATCCTAGTGAGTTCAGTAGCCAAAATTAAAGGAACTGGGTTAGTAGCAAGATAAAACATGGAATGCAAAGCTTTCTAAGACTGAGGCAAAGGTGCAGCTGAAATGCAATTTAATTACTGAGTGGATTGCTGGAGGGGTTGGTTATCAAAGGTAATTGCCTGAATAAAAATTGCACGTAGGGCAGAGGTCTTGGGTTGTGTTCCTCCTTCTTGGCTTTGGAAAAGAAATCATGGTTGAGCCTTGCAGAAAATTTGCTCCCAGCTCATTGTTGTGCCTGTGCTC
Organism: Muscicapa striata striata; assembly: GCA_030060385.1. Lineage (NCBI taxonomy): Eukaryota > Metazoa > Chordata > Aves > Passeriformes > Muscicapidae > Muscicapa > Muscicapa striata. Next base: position 3,275,303 of record JAREIS010000050.1, on the reverse strand, counting down.
TGCCCTTGCAGCCTTTCAGAGGTGTTCATGAGCACCTGAGCTGTATTAGGAGATGGCAGGTTCACTGTTCAGTACATGCTGTCTTTGCTGACAGCACTTGACCTTCCTTTTAATTCTTTTTCCATTCTGCACCATGTAGCTGTGAGGAGCACTCACAGAATGCTGGAGTAGGGCATGAGTATGTCTGCTCAAGGAAAGATCTGATAGAGGTGGATATAATTATAAGTTTGCAAATGCAAATCCATTAGCTGTTCACCATCACACAGTATGCCAAAGATATCTTCACTTTATTTCACTGTTTGTAAAATACTATTAATTGGAACTTGACAAAGGCACATATTATTCTTAGTAGACTAAAGGTTAGCTCTAGGGAGCTTGAATCTTTCTCCTTTGGAGGAGAACATGCCCACCCTTGTTATTCCTCCTGCAAATCCAACCTGTACTGAAGGTGAGATGAGGACTGAGCCCTTCCCCATCCCTCCAAGGAAGAGCAGATCCTCTTCACTTCCCCTGGTTTTTCAGAGACCTCATTCAGTGCTAGTTAAATGAAAATAAATCCTTTAATTCAGTAGTATAAATTTCTGCCTGTACCCATGTGTATCTGCTAAACCCCTGAATGAATTTGATTTTAGTTGTTTTACAGTCAGCCCAAGTATGAGCTGAGGCCATCAAGTACTAGTTTGTGTTCCTGATACCAAAACCTGGAATCTCACAAGTCTACAACACAACAATCAATATTCCTGTATTTTTCATCCCTTCACATTCTTCTAAGATATGAAACTATTATATTTGCTGAAATAAATCAAACTAATGAACATGCAGTGTTTAAAATAGATTCACAGGAAGAATGCAAATTCACTTAACTAAGAGATTTTAAAAATTACCCTGGCTTTGAAACTCTCCTGTTGCAACATGTCCATGGATAAAAGCCCAATTTAACATGCACATAAGCCCCAGACCTGGGGTGGGAGGAAGGGGAGGCAACCTAAGAAGAGTTAAATTTTGGGTTGAGAGCCTCTGTGACTTGAACTACTGCTGAACAGGACAGGAAGGGAGAAGATGAATTATGAGGCATGGACATCACAAATAAATAATATTAATTGTAGCCTTTTCATGACCGTACAAGGTGTAATGGCAGCACTTCCAAAGGCTATTCCAATAACTATTCCTGATTTTTTCTCGTTGTAAACAGAGAATGTAGTTTAAGATGAGGGTACAAAAGAAAGCAAAACAAAAACCAAGGGAAAAAAGCAAGAAATCAAAAGTATGGGTGTGATAAGCCATTATTCACTCTGTGAAAATGTGAAATAATTAATGCAGGCTCAGTACACAGTCTGCCTCATAGGATCAATTTTAAATGATGCTATTTTTTTTTCTTCCTATGACGTAGCCGGATAACCATGTCTTTATACACATCAGCTGATCTGGTGATATTTTATAATAATGAATTTGTGTTAAGCGACTGACATCTTTTGGGCGATGAAATGGATGTTGGAAGTCAACCAGCAGTTCTTGCTGTCAAACACCAGCATGCTGTGCGAAGTGACTCTGGGCTGGTTGCCTTAATTCCTTCTGTTTCAGTTTCCCAGCCTGTAACAGTGGCAGCAGACTTGGCTTGGCTGGCTCTCCTTCCTGCTGGAGAGCTCCAAAGCATCCCCTGGTGTAGCAGGGCCACAGGGGCAGGGACTGAAATAAAAGGTGTTAATTGCAGTCTGAATGCAGACAAGCTTAGAGTCCTCTTTCCACTCAGTTGACATCTCACCTAAGGAGTTCATGGACTCTCTTGCTACTCTGACTTCTTAAAATAAATAGAGAACAGAAATGAAGGCATAAATACCTGCTGCTGTCGTTATAACCAGTGTTTCTGCATTTGCATTTTGTTATCAGTTTCTGTTTTGCCATTGTAACATTTCATGATTTTTTAACATTTTGTTTCCTTTCTTTTTCTTCTTTAACATTTCCATTGCTTATTTCTTGTGCCCAGTGTACTGTGTCACCTCACCTAAGAAGGACGATAGGTATAGGGAGCCACCGCCCACCCCTCCAGGATATATGGGGATTTCTTTAGCCGACATAAAAGAAGGATCGCCCCACCACCCACACCTCAAACCTCCAGACTATAGTGTGGCAGTGCAGAGGTCAAAGATGCTGCACAGTGACCTCTCTAGACATCCAGCAGCTGCTCTCGGTAGTGACCCGGTGGCCTGTGTCTCCTCAAGGACGCCTCAGTGGCACGGCCGGCAGCCGTCCAGCCCCAGGGCAGCAGAGCTGCCTGCCGCAGATAGTGAAGAGGATGGTAGGTGAACAGCTGGCTGGGAGTGGGGCTCTGCAGGGTGCACCTCACAGCGACGGGCTGGGCTTTCTCTTGGGGCATTCTTGGAGACAGAAAGCAGATTTAATCTCTAAATACACAGTTGTGTTGGTATGGCTGTATGCACATGTGTGGCTGTGTATGTCATGCATAACTGTGTGCATGTACATACATGTTCAAAGCAAGGAAGAATGCCTTCCCCTTAGAAAAAGCATGTTGGCACCAAAGAGACTCAAAGTATATGTAAATAAATAAATTTACAAAAATATACATATAAGATCTCCTAACATACAGCTGAGACACTTAAAAGCATGTAGATTTTTTTTTTTTTCTTTAAAATCAGTTCCCTCTTAAACAGTGATGGGACACTGACAGGCTACATGTGGAAAAACTCTAGCCTCCTGGGTTAACTGGTGTCCCAGTGGTTTGGCTGGCATCAGGGTGATGGTCTAAAATGAGTGATTTGGATTTGGTGGAGTGAACTTACTTCATTTGTTTTTGGGTGTGCTGGCATTGAGTTGCCTTATGCCTCAGCAGTTATTTTTGGAGATTGAGTTTCAAAATATTGAACAAAATAATAGTGGAGAGTGCATTTGATGAAACCTGTGTTCTCTGCCTAACTTGGCCTGACAGTGTCTCTTCCAGTTCATTTTCCATGATCTTGTTTGAAGCAATAGCCAGTGCTGCCAAGCATGGCATTTGTGGGGTGACCGAAATGTGGGAGGATTTTCCAATAAAGATTGCTCTTATATTGTGTCAAAGCTAACTTCAGGTCAGGGGAATTTCTGCTTAATTGTTTATCTGCTGATTTGCTTTTAATTTCTGTGCACCGATGTGATCTTCTGTACCTTTTGCTGGTGAACTCTTTTTTTATTAGAATGTTGTGATCATTTCCTTCCATTTCAGTCTGATTCAAAATGAGCCTGTGCTTAGATTAAAAAAAATTCTGGTGCAAAAGGATTGTATCTTGGCCCTTTAAAATGTGTAGGCAGTAGTTAACATATATATTAGTACTGCAGTTCAAACCTACAGTAAACATAAAATTGCCTGGCATTAATTTTGTTGTGTTTTTGATATAAAAATAAGGAAGTCATTGCTTCAAACATTTTTAATCAAATGTTCTCTAAGCTAAATTTTAACTGTACACTTTTAGAGGCACCTATTTTACTATTTTTTAAGTGCTTGGCTAATTTTATATGGGATAAAATGCTCACTGCATGGAAATTTGCTGGCTTCTTTCCCAAATCCATAGCTTTTGGCAAACTGGGAGCTGCATGGTGATAATTTTTGGAGGATCTGGGATTTTCTGTTTTGCAATATGTATTTATCGTATGACCATCATACCTCAGACTGCAGAAGCTATGGATGCCCCATCTCTGGAAGTGCACAAGTCCAGGCTGGATGGGGCTTAGAGAAACATGGATGGTGTCCCTGCCTATGGCATGGAGTTGGAATGAGATGCTTTAAAGGGTCCCTTCCAACCCATACCATTCTGTGATTTCCTGAGGATCTGATAAATGGTGATATGGAATGTGTAGTGATAATGATAAAGACAGTGAAAACATGAAGTTGTCATAGACTCCCTGTTACCACCTCACTGGGTGCTGGTCTGTGCCCTGTGTGCCTGAGGTGGGGACTGGTGGAATAACTGCCAATTTCTTTATCTTGTTTTGCAGAAGATGAACAAGTATCAGCAGTTTAACCCTTGGGCTGTTTATACAAACCACTCACAACACAAGCATGTGGGAGAAGGTCTCATGGTTCTGTTAGCGACTGCTGACGACTTGCTGCTACTGACCTCAGGCCTTGCCTCTGTCACAGACCAGATGGAACGGGTTGGATCATCTCTTCACACCTTCCTTCACTCTGCCACCACACCTAAGAAGCTATTTCTGCTTATGAAATAGAAAATCCTGTTCAAGGAATGTGCTGACTGCCTGGATACCAACATGGGTGCCCAGGGATGGACCAAGTTTCGTGCATTGGGGAGGACCAGTTGTCACCACTACTTGAAACTTGGGAGCATTTTTCTGTATGATACCATATAATCCTTTGGTAGTTTCCATTGTCGTTATTTTCTACATGACCATTAGAAGTCTGAGAGTGTATTTTATGAACTTCAAAAAAAAGTTATATCAAGATGTCAGCAAAAGCAAAGGATGTTGCTGAAGTATCTGAAAATAATTTATTAATTTAATATTTTTAAATGGGAGTTTCCTTTATGTGCATTGGGAGTGCTCTGGTTGGCTAATATAAATGTTTAGTCAATGTGACAGTAAATTAGCTACACGTCAACTGTTGTGCTCTCGAAATAGACACAGAAAAGTAGAAACGGGTGCAGAAATTTACAGATTTTAGAGTGGGTTTAGATTTAATATGAATAGAGCCCAATGCCCTGCAGAGCAGTGTCTGTCAAGGCAGCGCTCCTGCTGCTCCCCTCCCACATGGACACAGCAGAAACCTCCTGTCCAAGGATTTTTAGAAATTGCTTTAGCTGCCAGCCAACTAAGGCAACAGTTGGTGCTGTCCTCCCCTGTTTAGGAATGTTTGAAATGTGGAAGCTGTAGCTTATGGGGAGCATTTGGGGAGATCTGAAGCTTTCCCAAAAGAGTTTTAACCAGGTTTTGCAGAGTTCAACATGCAGAGCATGTTCTAAAACTCAAAACTCAGCTGTGTGTTGGGGTTTTTAAGATCATCTCACATGTCCTCACCTTTTCCCAGAGTTGCACAGGTTTAGGTGCAAAGGTTATCTTTGAAAAAAAATAAACTAGAAATCACCTTCATTTCACAATAATATTTGTGAAACTGAATAATAAATGACACAGTGCTTATAGAAGAGCATAATGAATTTTATGATGGTTTAAAAAACCCTGTAGTGTTTATCTGGAAAATAGAGATGATCTCAAACCATTTTTTAAATCCTAGTTAAAAGTCCTGGTGTTGTTGATGTCAGTGAGAGTTTTGACTTACAGCCAGCCAGTATTAAACCATGATCCTCGAGTTTGACTATGGTCAAAAGAATTGCTTCTTTGATTTTACTTTTAGCCAGCCAGAGTGCAGAGGGGTAGAACTGGAAATGCCTGCAGGTTCTTTTCTTTCTCCTTCCTTTCCTTCCATACATGACACCCCATTCTAGTGTTAAAATCAGACATCAATGTGTGAATATGTATTTAAACATTTAATTATAAATCTTTGTTGTGATGTTTACAGCCTAAGCTAGAAAGATGATGTTTGTCATTTTTACAGTGCCTCAAAACTGATTTCAATATCCATAGTTGTGAAGAGCTTTAATGTTTTGTTTCTTTTTTTTACCTATATGTGTGCAGGGGTGCAAGGTGAATACAACATTTTTGGAAAATGCCACAAGTACCAAAAGCAACCCAAAGCCTTTGATGTGCTTTCTCCCAAGTAGCTAGGGGCTGATGCAGCCAGGTAGATGTGAATGACCCAGCCTGTGTCTGCCTTCAGAGCAGACAGGTTCAACATTGTCTGGAATGTACCTGTCATCATAGGAACTGGGAAGTTGTAAATGAACAGTGATGCTGAGGAAGGGGATTCCTAATTTTATAACTCACTGGTTGGCTGTATGAATTTTCGGCACAAGTATCAGAGAAGCAAATGGTTGAAAAAATACATTAAAATCCACTTGAGGTATGGCATAATAAATGCATTTTGCTTTCTCAAGGCCTTAATGTGTATAATGAACTTGCACAAGTCTTAATGACTAAAGATTAATGTTTCAAAGCAATGCAGGGCAGAGTAGGAGTTTTCAGCACATGCAATATTGATAATAGAATTCTTGAACTGATATATTCCTGTGGGATGTAAATCCAGGTCCTGCCATCCCTCTGTCACCTGTAGTTGCTTGTTAACTTCTACATGGAAACAGCAGGCTTTGAGTTCCATCAGAAATCATCTGCATTGTGCCAGGTGAATGAAATTGTACAGTTCCTTGGCCTTGGGGGAGAGCTGCAGCTTATTCCAGCCTGTTGAACAGAAGTATAGGGGATGGGGATTACTAAAGTGGCTTCCTTTTACCCCAAAACCCAATAATGCTGCCTTTGAGGGTGCAGGGAACCCCTGTAGGGACCAGGGTCAGGGTCTTCTGGCAGTCAGCCAAGAGCAGCTGAATAAATCACCCATCCAAACATGGTGTTTGATGGTGTTTGCACATCAGGATCCATCTGTTCACAGGGCTTGGCAGGCACTGAAAAGTTCTGGAATGAGTGAAAGTCTCACTAACAATATTTTCCTAATAGCCAACACAGCTGGTGTACATAAATCATACATGAACTATGGACAGATGAACTACTCCTGCTACTCCTGCCTTGCAGTGTGGCTTCTCTGCTGCTCCTTGCTGGGGTTTTTGTTTGTTTGTTTTTAACTCAACCGATCACATTGATTGGGGCCAATAGCCAAATGTAGAGTGTCTGGTGTGGGTTTGAAGAGACATTATCCCTTTTTTTTTTTTTTTTTGTAATGCAGACAGAAGCAATATGGTGGCTAGTACCTGTTGTACATTGCTTTGTTGAAGTGATGTCTTCTGGACCACAGATCCCTGACTCTGTACCTCTGCTAGGTTCTTCTAACTCGGGCTCTGATGCTGATAAGCAGTTCAGGTGCCTCATGTCATGTTCTTCCACTGCCATACCTGGGTTTGCACACTTCCTGCTTGTAGTTTGCTCCTGACTTGTTGGTGAAAGATGCACTTCAGATTTCTATGATTTAAGCACACACTATTCTGTTATGAATCTTAAACTTCCAAATAATTCCTGAGAAAGCAGTGTAGTTTGGTAAAATTGAATTGGCCTCTCCAGTTTCAGAAAGGGGAAAAGGAGATCACTGGGCCTCTGAGCATCATGTTCATCTCCCAGGTACACAAAAGAATGGAAAGACAATGGCTGTGGATGTTTGCAGTTCACATTTTTGCAGTGTGGACAGATTTGGAGTGTTTGCCAACAATGGACAGTGTGGGGCTTTCCTGGCTCCTTTTGCCTTTACTCAGATAAGTTTGTAGGTGTCACCTCACCTTGAGTCCTGTGTGTGATTTTTGGGCACCATGATATGAAAAAGACATGAAGCTATTAGAGAGCATCCAGAGAAAGCCACGAGGATGGGGAAGGGTCTGGAGGGGGGAAGCCTTATGAGAAGTGGCTGAGAGCACTTGGTCTGTTCAGCCTGGAGAAAAGGAGACTGAGGGGAGAGAGACCTCTTTGCAATCTGCAACATCCTCCTGAGGGGCAGCACCCATCTCTTCTCTCTCATGACCAGTGACAGGTCACAAGGGCATGGCCTGAAGCTGCGTCAGGGGAGGTTGAGTTGAGTGTTAGGAAAAGGTATTTCACCCAGAGAGTGCTGGGCACTGGAACAGCTCCCCAGGGAATGGTCACAGCACCAGCCTGGCAGAGCTCCAGGAGTGTTTGGACAATGCTCTCAGGCACAGGGTGGCATGGTTGAGGATGGTGCTGTGCAGGGCCAGGGGTTGGACTCGATGATCCTGACAGGTCCCTTTCAGCTCAGCAGATTCTGTGATGCTGGTGGGTGATGCTTCTCTGGAAGGTGGTCAGAGCCCATTGTTTGGGGTGGGATGCTCTGGGGGCTGTCTGTACCTGCTGGAGGCAGAGGGTGTCCCCAGGGACTGAACATACCAGTGATGCCACTTGCAGAGGGGCCTTTGGGGTATTCCAAAACCTCTTTCATCATGTCCCGAGTAATTTTACTGCAGGCAACAGTGGAAATACAACCCTATCATTTAAGTTTTTATAAAACATTAGAATTTTTGAAGGATAAACTTATCACTGCCTTTGCAAAAAGAAAAGAAAAAAAGGGATACTCTCTCTTTAGAAAAGCTTTACCCATTATATTTTAGAATGCTTGTATAGAGGGTAATCTATCTTGAATTCCCAACCCAGCTTTTGCTTCAGTTGTGCTTTTTATTGTTTAATCTTTATTTCTGATATACCTGGAATGCAGTTTAGCTTGGTATTAATTAAATTCTAAATATGTGAGCATATTGGCAAAACTGCACAGATGTAATAATATTCCAATAGCAATTGTACTGCACAAGTCAGTGATTGTAAAGTATTCTGTAACAAGCAATGTTTGTCTCCTATTTTTTTATACCTCTTACACTTATGTCTTTTAGAAAGACAGTGCCTCTGTATGCTTTTTGTATTTTTACTGAGTGATTGTAAATATTTGTTATATTTTTGGTTAAGAGAATGTTTAAAAGTACTGTTTATTATCCAATCTATTAATATGTTGGAATCAATAAACAATCAACATGTATTAATTGTTTTCAGCAGCTGTTTTCTGGCAGCCAGGGGTGGATGGATCTGAGGTGGATCAGAGCTGGGGAGAGCCTGGTGGGAGTGATGCTCATCCTGGGATCACAGAGAAGCAACCACTGAGTTATTCTGTTGTGTCTTCACAGTGAGGATAGTGAGGGCAATACAGATGATGTTCAGAGGGCTGGAGCTCCTTTTCTGTGAAAACAGGCTCAGGTTGGAGTTGTTCAGACAGAAGAGAATGATCTGTGGAGACCTATGAGCCCCTCTCTGTATGTAAAGGGGCTCCAAGAGAGCTGGAGAGGGACACTGGACAAAGGGGAATGGCTTTAATCTGAAGGAGGGCAGGATTGTTTTTGATTTTAGGAAGAAATTCTTGCCTGTGAGGGTGATGAGGCCCTGGCACAGTTGGCCAGAGCAGCTGTGGCTGCCCCATCCATGGAACTGTTTGAGCCAGATTGGACAGGGCTTGGAGCAACCTGGGACAGTGGAAGGTGCCCCTGCCCATGGCAGGACTGGGGGGGTTGGAATAGATGACCTTGCAAGGTCCCTTCCCACCCAAACCATTCTGTAATTCTGTGATCTCTTCCCCAGGTCCTGTGGCTGCTGCCTCAGCTCAGACCAGAGAGAGCCTGTGGTGCCTCCCAGAGCCTGTGCAGCACACACAGAGGGAGGTGTGTGCTGGCCCCGAGGGTGGGACCACAGAGCTGAAACGGTTCTTTCCCTCCCCACTGATTTTTGCAGAGGGCCTGTGGCCCCCAGCCCCCCAGTGTGGTGCTGCAGGTGGGATGGGCAAGGGCAGCAGGAACTGTGCTGGGCTGCCACGGCCACTTCTGACTGCATTTTCCCTCCATTCATGTACTGGTAATACAAAAGCTAAGCTATGTGAGAACTTTATGGGAGAAGACTTTTTTTCAGGGACAAGACACTTGTGTAATGGGTTCTTTGCTGGCAAGCAGAGTCTACAACTTCTTGTCCTTTGCTCCCCCAGTGCAAATGGCATTTTCCTCCCTTCCTCCCTGTGCAGCCCCTTTCCCTGCACTGTACATGGGGATGTGGCTGCACCTCTGCTGCAGCTCAGATTAGAGTTGAGTTGTATTTTCACCATTTTACTCATCCCAGTGGGACTTTTCAGTTTTAGAATCACAGGATCACAGAATTCATTTGGGTGGAAAGGGACCTCATCCAGTTCCAAATTTCTGCCATGGACAAGGATGCCTTCCACCAGTCAGGTTGATCAGAGCCCTGTTCAGCCCCACCTTGTTCTCAGAACCTTGTTCAAAACCAGCCTGGTTTTGTTCCAGGGAATCTTTGAATTTCAGCAGTTTCTGGGAGGTTTTTAATTTTCTTCTTCTTTTTTTTTTTTTTAATTTTTTTTTTTTTAAACTTCTGAAAACTTCCCATCTTTTTAAAGGAGGAAGAGGAGAAGAGCTGCCACAAGAGGCCAGCATTGCCTCTGTTTTTGTGAGTGGCTATGTTAGCATAGAAACACGTAATCACAGGATGATTACATGCAGGTGCTTTTATTGAAGAGCTCTGGGAATCAGGGGCAAAAACCCAAATCTGACTCTGACATGGATTCAAGATGGACATGTTTTTATACCCTTTCCATTATGTAACTATATATTATTACTAAACCCATATTGTTCTATTGTATACATTGATTTTATCCAAGCATGTATTATAGTAATTTTCATCAGGACCCCCAAACATCCTTTCTCATGATTCTTGTTATGATTACATCGTTTCTCATGATTCTTATTACAATTAAACAATAATTATATTCAATTACCAAACAATAATTACATTTAACAATCATATTATTTATCATAGGATGATTATGCAGGTGCAATTTCACATGATCTAATAAAGACAAAGCTCAACATTCATTCCCAGGGCTTAGCTCCCTTTCCCAGGCCTACCAGACCCAACGTTTCTTTCCACCTCCTGAATCTATTCTATACAATTCCCATGATTTTAGAAATATTTTAACCCTAAACTATCAGCTATGCAGGCTCTGCAGAGGCTGTGCATGCTGTGGCTGTGATGCTCAGCCAGTACCCAGCACCCTGGGGGTGGCACTGGGGACATTGCCCTGGGGGTGGCACTGGGGACATTGCCCTGGTGCTCTCCGTTCCTGGGCTCTGCTGGCCCCCTTGGCAGTGTCTGCAGGGACAATGTGGAGCCATGCAGTGCAGGAGGATGTGGGCTCTAGCAGGTCATTTTGCATTTAGGACTTTCCAGGGCTATCTGGTACCTGGTCCCAATTTCTCCTTAATGTGCCTGGATGATCCTTGTTCATCCATGATAGTTATCCTGCCTTGGGGAAGCCGTGTCCTCTTCTCCACTGCTCTCCATCCACTGTGCCAGAGGGAGGCTGGAGTATTTCTTCCCATGGCAGAAGCATCACCAGCTGGTAGAACATTGTGGGAAGGCAGCAAGTAACTCTCAGATTGTGTTGGGGCCTGACTGCACCCAGCAATTCCTTGTGTAAAATCAAATGGAGGAGAAGCAGTGTCATTAGTGATAAATCCACTTAATGAGTTACTTGGATTTTCTTTTTCACCTTCTCTTTTCAGGTGGTGGAAACCCAGCACACTATGTGCAGCATCACCTCCCATCCTCACATTCCATGTCCAAGCATTTGGGTTAGGCCTGGTGCTGTTGGAGTGGTGGAAGCTTCTTGCTTTGATGGAGCTTCATATTCCCTGTCCTCAAGGGCTTCTGAAGCTGCACTCAGTGCATCATGGAGGTGCTGACCTAAACTTGAATGTATTCCCTGGGGGCACTCAGCCAAGGCTTTTTCTGATTTTCTGCTGCAGAGTCAGTATCAATTAGATTTTACTGGGAAGAGTTAACAATTGCTTGCTAGGCTGCAGTAGTGTTATTTGCTCATGGAGAAGTTGAGAATTGTCACTCCAAAGTAAATATGAAAAGAGAGATTAATTCTCTCTCCCTCCACAGAAGATTGCTTGCCCAGCAGATGCTGCCTGCTGGAAACATGCTTTCTTTTTGCTGTGAGGAGGAAAGCAAGAACTGCACTGGCAGCAGCAGAGTCACAGCCTGAGGTGTCCCCACCACCTGGGGACTTGCCAGGAGGGCTCTGCAGGCAGGGTCAGTCAGTGCTTTCAGCCACTCATCATTTATTAAGAGGGCACAATGTGTTGGAGAGACCATGTTTGAGCAGCAGGACTAAAACCTGTCCCTGCACCATTCTTCTCTCTGGGTTGAATTCCTGCACTTTTGAGGATGGAATAAATAAATTTCTCCTCATCCAGCCTTAATTCAGGAGGAGCACCTCGAGTCTGTGCTGTTTTGTGCTGTGTGCTTTCAGGCTGTGGCATCAGCTCTTGTGGTTTGACCCAGAATTTGCAGTATTTTTAGTTTTCCTGAAGATCCAGGTCCTGGAGGCACGTAAAGACATGAGCTGATGACATTTGGGGGTGGGGGAAGGGTATGTAAAGCACCTCTTGTTGCTACAAAAACCTTGAAAACACAAACTATAAAAAGAATTCTTAAAAAAAACACAACAAAACAGTGTGAAGGAAATGAAGACCCATATTGATTTAACCTGCCCCTGGCTTTCATCAGCACCAAGCTACTGGCTGCTGATGCTGAATTCCCTGAATTCCCACAGCCCATCAACAGAAAAGCACAGTGTCTTTCCCCAAGGTACTGCCCTGAAGACTTTTACTTGTCTGAGAGAGTCAACACTCCTGGAAATGAAGAAAGAACAAAGTTGTTTGTATAAGATGAATGTTAAATGGGCTCCACAAAGATTTCTGTTCATTTCCCTGAACTTCTGAGAGGAGGAGGATAATTAACAGTGTCAGAGCTGCAAGTCAGTCTTGGTTTGGGGAAGAGGGAGAAATATGGTAATAATTGAAGTTCCAATGTAGATATAGTTGCATTTAACACTTAGGAGTAGCAATAAAGATGAAGGTTGTAATTGTAGGTGCAATTTCAAAGCTCACAACATATTTTTTTATGCTCAAACATCTGTTTTAGGATCAGAGCAGAGTGTCACATAACTGGCTTATTTTTATATCTATCAGTTAGGCACCATCAAGTTTATTATAAATTCAAACTCATTTACCTAAACACAACCTGGCTTGAACAACTCTACAGAGCAATGACCAGTGTGTTTGGAGCAGTAGAACTCCAGTTGGGGATGGCCAAGGTGACAGTGTTTTGCTTAGGAAAAACTCTGCCAGGATATCAGGGGTTGATGAAGGTTTTCATGACCTCCTTGCCCAGGATGTGAGCACACCTTGTCAAAGGGAATGCTGTGTGGCATCATGCTAATCCACAAGGGGCAGTGACACTGCTGGAGAACCCACTGCTGAGCAAAGGTGAGGAGGACTAGAAATGTGCTGGGTTAATTTTTTAAAATCTGAATTGTTATTTCACAGGTGGCTGAACTGGCAGATCAAGAAATTCAGTGCTGTGGTTTGTGTGCCAGTGGTTTGGCACCAGGTGTCTACACAAGTAATGCAAACACAAATGACTTGGAGGTGTCATTATTTGTTTCATCTAGTCCTGTCAAACAAGCAAAGTCACTGCAGGGGGCACCCCTGCAGTTAACCCAGGTCTGCCTGTGGTGCTGCCTCTGACTTAGGCTGTGGGTTGGCTCTGTCCTGTGAGCAGCCATGTGCTGGGCAGGGGTTCCCTCTCTGTCACTGCTGGCTGCCAGGACTGCCTGTAGGGAGTGTCAATAGCCAGCCAGGCTTTTCACTGGGCAAATGATGTGTGGCCAGCTTGAATTCTTCAGATCAATAACTCAGTGACAGCTCGAGGGCTTGGAAATAGCATCAAGCCCGACACCGCTGTTTTGTGTATTGCAAGGGATCGAAGAACACCAGAGCCTGAATTGCTGAGCTCCATCACTCTGTCAGGGCTATAAGCATGAGTATAAAGTGCTGTGGAAGAATGTGTGGCCCCTTTGAAAGGTGAAAAGGAAATACTGAACACCTGGACTTGCCCTGTCCTGGGGAATGGCCATGGGAGCTGAGACCAATTTCCAACAAACTGCCATATCTGGTCACATTGTCCATCCAACAGCTGGAGGAAGGACAGGAATGGTTTGTGTTGGAAGGGACCTTACAGGTCAACAAGTTGCAACCACCTGCCATGGGCAGGGACACTTCCAGTCCAATAGGAATTGAGGTTTCTAAACTCCCAGAGGAAGAAGTCCTGGATGGAGGATGCAATCCTTGTACATGGCAGTATCTGTTGTGAGCAGTGGGGAATTCGCTTGCCTTATGGCCAGGGTCCACAGGAAACTCCTTTTCTACTTAGGCTGATAATATTTGCTATGCAACACAATACTGTTTAATCTCTATCTGGGACGTTTTTCATCTCCCAGGAGAAACACCTTTTTTGCTCATCTTCCTGAAATCCATATGCGTGGTGAGTCAGGAGCAAAGATCCCATGGCACAAAGCTGATGTAGAGTTTACAGGGGTGTTCTCCATGATTTTATTCCAGGTCTTGCATTTAATCCAGTATTGCTGATTCTTAAATGCTGCCTCTTCTGAAAGATACTTAAAGAAATGTAAATTTAGAACATATTCTCTCCAAAGAACAAATAAAACTGTTGTACCTGGAATGGTTAAATTTTTGTTGCAGCCTGGAGTTCCTCTCCTTCCTTTTGCATTTTAGTTACTCTGATTGCTGTTCTTTTAAAAGCTACTGGTGGTTTTAAAACATCAAATTTTTGTCTTTGGGAAGCAAATGCCTAGGGAGGAATTTTAATATTGCTTTTTCTAATTGCTGGGAAGTAAAAGTTAAGCAAGATAATCAGGCATTGAGTAGAGCTGGCAGATGACAGTCATTACAGACAGAAAAGTCTGGTGTCACTTGTGAGAAGGTTTAGTGTAGCAGTAGTAAAACCAGCACAATGTCATTAGAGTCTTTATAGGAAAAACATTTTGGAAGCTGGCTTTACTGGCTGAATCCCAGTAAAGTCTGTGCAAACACTCCTACTCACTTTTAAGGCCTAAACAAAATCCAAGATTATTGCTAAGCTACTCATAAGGTCAGAAGAAACTCCCTGTATGGGTTTATCCATGTAAAAGGAATAAGAAAACACACAACCAAAAGGCCAAACTAATTGTAATGCCTGAAGAAACAGCATAATAAAATCCTTCATAAAAAGGGAAGTTTGGTTAGTGAAATTGTATGAACATTTCTGTTATCCCCATGGAATGTGTCTCTACAGAGCTCAGCAGTTAAATTACTCTACTGAGATATTGACTTGTGTCCTTGTCGTTTTGTCTTCAAGCTCTATCTAAATGTATATCTCTATAATTCAACACATATGTATTTGTTTGACATCTTGCAGCCTTTTAATAGATGTCATTTGCCTGTGAACAAAGGTTTCCCTCATCCCTACCATCAGCTGCCTTTGCTGACTAATCCAGATGTAGCCTTGTCCTGCTCTCGTAGCTGGAGGGGATTTGTGCAGCTCTGTGGGGTTTTGTCATTCATTTGGATGCTTTGCCAGTGGGTTGTGCACCTGTCCAATGTCAAATACATGTTGCCCACAGTAGCATTTAATAGACTTTGTGATGTCAATGGAAAGTCAGTAACTCAAGATCTTGATTGCAGGACACGTCTGGGTCCTGGCTCACAGATGATATTTTCTGTGTCAAATAACTTCAGATATTTGGAACATCAAAACTAGAATATTGTTTTCTCTATGGCCCTAGGAAATAAAAATAACATTTTGAGATGCAGTGGTATACAGTAATGTCCATTTTTTTTTTTTTCTGGAGAAAAAGCTGCAAGGTGGGTCCTTTTCTCAGCACAGTGAAACATCTACCAAATTGTTCCAGTAAGTCAGTTTTGTAGAGTAAAAGGAAAAACACTGGAGAATTCTCATTTGTGAGATCAGAAAGGAAACGGTGATATATAGACAAAAATACTGATTAAAAGTTACATTCGTCCTTATGAGAGGAATAAAAAATATCCTGGTGTAGCATGTTGTGTGAGGGAGGGTCACCCTTTTATGTAGTTGATTATTGAGCTAATATTATCCTTAATCAGTCTACAATTGAATGTAGAACTAGCTGAGGCTCAAATGCTCTCCCCTGATTTTCAGAGCCCTGCACTAGAATTAATCCTGGCAATTTGTCAAACTGGGGCTGGAAATCAGCAGTTTTAAATCCCCTAAAGCTGTTTCCTGGCATGGAGGAAGGAGGGGCAGGAGTACTGATGGCATCTGCCCTTTTGGTTTACAGCTGGAATCTCAGTTAAGTGAGACCCCAGGGCAAAACTGTGAGTATAAGGTGTAAGTATGGATGCAGCTGGGCATGTCAGGCACAACAAATAGCAGAGCCCTGACCTCCAGGATAAACGTTCTTTCCTTTGCATATGTACTAAATCCAGAATCTATTGTGGGTTTAAGAAAAAAAAAAGACTTTCAGAGGCAGCAATAAACAGAGCTAAATCCAGCTGTTGATGTGGCCAGTGGTTTTGGGCTCTTAACATTCAGCCATAACACTGGCAGAGCTGCTTAGACCAAAAGATGGCACTATTTTTCTATTTCACTGCAAAGGAAATTCCTCTCTAAATCAGATTCATTCATTGTCAAACCTCTGTCAAAACCACTATTTTTCTGAGGCTTTACATACAGCAAAGTCCATTATTGTAAAGGCCAAATTGCTGCCAAAAAAGGTCTTCAGCTAAAAAATATATATCTATAAACTAATAACATATCATCCTGATGAAAGATAACACAGGGGAGGACTTTTTCTCAATTATTAATGGCCAGTGTTTGTTATATTGTTGTGTTGAGTCCAAGAAGCCTTGATTGAGAGAGGCAACTTTTCAACATGAATGGTACTTCAACCAGCATTTTATAAATTTTGAAAAAAAAAAAAAAAAAAAAAGATCCCTGGAATATTTAAACACCCTGTTAATATAAGAGAGGGGAAGCTGCAGGCTGTGGGAGAGGGATCAGGCATGGGATCAGATGGCAGTGCTGCCATCCCAGAGGACAGGACAGCAAAGCTCAGGGTGCATTCAGGGGCTCCCCCAGGTGGGAGCACAGCCCTGAGAGTCCTCAGCTTAAAGCAATTCAGATATTAGCTAAGACAGACTCTAGGTCTTGCTGCAGGTGAAGGTTCCTAATCCTCAGATCACTATAAAAGGATCCTTCCTCTCAGCAAAAGGTAGGAGTCTGTCCCAGAGCTGAGCATGGATTTCACAGCACCTCACCTCTGGTTATCTGGCTGGATGAATTATTTAGGGTCAGTTTAGGACTTCGACACTCAATCATGGTATGTTACTTGTCTTGGATGTTACACTTTGGCTGCCCTTCTTCTTCCCAGGAAAAGCATCACAGCATGTTGTCTGACTGGAGGAGGGTCCTCTGAGTGTCTGGGGGACACTGGGATATTCTGGTTGCCTGGATTCCCTGGAGAAGCAGCTGTGGCATAGCATGGGTTTCCTCAGTGAGGCTGGGACAACCAGTGGCAGTATTTCTGTAGCATATAAAGTCCCTATAACTGCCTGATACAGTCCAAGAAATCAAAATTTAAAGCAGAAGGGAGTAGCAACACTGGGTTGGGTGATTGTCTTGGGTTGCAACACCAGATATGACCAGAGATGTGTATTCTGTCACCATCTGTTGAAACCAGGTGGGGCAGTGATCCTTATCTCTGTGGGAGATATTATCTGCTAATGGGCCATCTATTAAACCAGGTGGGGCAGTCATCTTTATCTTTTCTACAACCCATCCTTCTTCCAGGGAGATATCTCCTGTTAATGGGCTTTTGAACCCCACTGCATGGCTGATAAAATTACATCATCCCACTGGGAGATGCTCCACCCAGGGGGAGGAGCCAAGCCTTTCCTACCCGGAGAAAAACTGAGATTTGGAACACCAAAGCAGCCCTTTTTTCCCCTGGATTCCAGAGGAAAACTGCACCTTCTACAGGAGCACTGCTTCAGCTAAACCACATCTGCCACTGCAGGAGGATGCAGCCACCATTTAATGGGACTGCCAACACCCTGACTGATGGGGTGTCAGCTTGGAT
Organism: Muscicapa striata striata; assembly: GCA_030060385.1. Classification (NCBI taxonomy): domain Eukaryota; kingdom Metazoa; phylum Chordata; class Aves; order Passeriformes; family Muscicapidae; genus Muscicapa; species Muscicapa striata. The sequence goes on along the minus strand of JAREIS010000050.1, from coordinate 3,257,665 downwards.
TCTGACTCTGTCAGTGTTTTGGGTTTATTCTTTGTAATACTGTATTTCTGTTTTAATTTTCCTAGTAAATAACTGTTATTCCTATTTCCCATATCTTTGCCTGAGAGCCCCTTAATTTCAAAATTATAATAATTTGGAGGGAGGGGGTTTACATTCTACATTTCAAAGAGAAACTCCTGCCTTTCTTGGCAGACACCTGTCCTCCAAACCAGGACAGTGATCCAGAGAGACTCCTCTTCCCTGGTGAGGTCACTTAATCCAGCTGCCTAATTGGAGGTGATAATGTGGCATACATCTCATCTGGCAGTGTCTATATTGCAGCTTATCAAATAGGCTGAAAAGCTCAAGAATAGCAGAACAGCAGACCCCAGCAAAGACAAAGGGATGAAAACAAAGTTCATTTCATCAAGGAAATGCAGGAATAAAGGAATAGAGCTTTTCAGACCAGCCTCATTAAAAGTCTAGGCAAATTAGTGACATAATGGTTTATTAAATATTATTAAGCCAAGGACAAAAATCCTTCATGCGGAATGCTCACAGCAATAGCAAAAAAAAAAAAAAAAAAAAAAAAAGAAAAACTGTGTTTTCACTTAAATGCTGCCCTTTAATGTAATCCTGAGATCACTTGTTTGTAGCTTTTAAAACATTAGAACATTTACTAAACATAAATCTGGAATTGAACTGTCCATGTTGAACTTGAACATTTCAACTAAACATCTTGGGGGGTATCATAAGTTCAGAGAAACACCAGCCAGTGAAAATATTTTCCAAGAGTCCATTTGTGGGGAAGAGTGTCACAGATTTTTTTTTTCCTTTTTTTTTTTTTTTTTTTTCTTGAAAGCTAATTTGCAGTAGTGCATGTGCCACTGCATGCACATTGATTTTATTAATTAAAATTAAGAATGTACAAATCTGCCTCTGTGGAGTGCCTGCAGAGTAGGGAAAGGGAAGGTTAATCACACTTAGCATTTCCTACTTCCCATGCTCAGGATTCTCTGCACACAGGCTCTGTGTGCCAGCCCCTGATTAGAATGCAGAGCTCCTTCTGCCCATCTTCTTTCTCTAAACTGTGGCACACATTGTGAGGAAGATAAAATAGAAATAAAGATCCCTTGACCAGCTGATTGCAATGCAAACTCGGAGCTGTTTGGCACAGACCCTGGGCTTGGGCACAGACCCATTGTCATCAATTAGAAATGGGAGAAGGGGTTTGAGTTGCAGGCACAGACATTTCCTAAGAGCAAACCAGGTATCATGAGATTGGTTTTGGGCACAGAGAACAAATCTGGTGTGAAATAAGTGAGATAAATACAGGAGAAATTTCATTCCTTTTAGCTGATTCTGATTGACAATGTCCACTGATGTGCTGGAGTGGAAAGGCAGTGGAGGGTTTATGGTTTGTTGCTACACAAACTGATAAAGGGACCATGAGTAAGTAGTGATTATTTTTATGTTTGCCACACAAGAGCATAATTTCTGCTGAAGACTTGGACAGGCTTTTCTTAGAGCTGACTCACACATGAAGCTGCAGTGGGATTTTCAGGTTTGTGCCCCAGTGGTGTCACCTTCTGTATGGCCCAGTGCAAGAAAGAAGGTTTGTGCTGGCTGGCAGGAGTGTGAAGTAGCAGGTCAAGGATAGAAAATAAAGCCAATGTTCTGCTCCATCCTGAATGGCTAAAAGCTGTCTGCATGCCTGTGGATAAAATGAAAGGAGTCCCAGTATCCAGTCAAGAGATTAATGTGTCACCAAACCACAGAACAAGTTAAGGAGCAAACTGGTCTGAGCAGCCCTGTCTAGTGGAAAATGTCCTGCCCATGGCAGGAGGGCTGGAATGAGGTCCCTTTAAGGTCCCTTCCAACCCAAACCATTCTGTCATTCTGTGAGTGATGTACCTGCTGTAGCTGATCTGTGTGTGCAATGTGCATCCTCAAGGGTTTCTTTTTTGCAGGGAGATGGTAAAGCTGGATGACTCTGCTGGATATGGGCCACGCTCATGTTTTCCCACTTTGTCCCCAAGCTGTGTGGTCAGAGGACCAGCTGGACACACAGACTGTGCTGGACACAAGCACATAGCTGAGAGTAGGGGCTGCAATGTGACAGTGATATTGCTTGTGCCACTGGATGTTATAAAGCCCAAATTAAATTTTAGAGAGGTTTACAAAAATAACCTCATTTGCATTCATTTTGAATCCCATGAGGTGCCTGTCTTCATTTTTAGGCACCTAAATACTTCTGCAAATCTCCCTCTTAATGCTGCATGAGCTGGGGACTGATCTGGCACATCAAACTTCAGCTAAAACAGGAGCTCCTAGATCTGAGCAGTTTCTAAAATGAGAAGCAGAACTTCTCAAACATATGCTGAGGTCAAAATTGCTCATGTTAGTGAGAAAGTAATTTCTGGAGATATGCAGATTTTTTATTTTTAATGTATTTTTAAGGGCTTTTGTTGCAGTTGTTTTTTCATTTATGCTAAAGCAAGAGGCAGAAGATAGTAACAACAACACATTGGGAATTGTTTAGGTCAAATAGTTTCACCCTTTTGTTAAATGTTGCTCCAGGAATATTATCACATCCATTGGTTATATTAGCAATCTGTTTATCCAGGTAACTGAGAGGCAAATATAGCCTGCCAGCTTCTCAGGAAGACAGAGTGGAGAGTGTTTGTATGATCCTGCACAGAAATTACTTATTTATTTTGATATTACAGAAATCCAAAAGAGAGATTGGACACATAGCTGTAAAATATTGTCATCATTAAATAATGCCTATTTTCTGTGCCTATTGGTAATACCAATCCATCCAAGTGGCACCATGCCCAAATCCTGGTACCCTTCTGTGTTAGCCCTGGGGTTGTGAGGATGCTTGAGTGGGTGCAAGGGCAGCTGTTCAGGGCCTTGCTACCACCTTATTTCTGGGGGGTGGAAGGGGAGGTTGATTTATTTCTTGTCTTGATCAGTGTTGCTGTGGCTTTGCTCAGAGGTGTGAGCAGGTTGGGTCCTGCTGGGCCACAGAGCTGGTTGTCCTTGGCCAGGTAATTCCCACCTTGGCATCTCAACTTTGGTGAATGCAGTGCTGGGAGACCTCTGCCCTTTACTTGTTTCTGAATATTTTGAATGTTGCTGGAAGCAATGTAAAATGTGTTATTAAGTTTGTACCCCCCCTGCTATCAAACCTCCCCCACCCCCCCAAAAAAAACCTCTCTAAGAATGAAAAATTGCTTAGAATCTGCTGTCAAAACAGCAATGCTACAATGCCACTTCTGCAATTACAGGGATCACGCATGCATGAGTGATGAGACTTTTATATACATGAGAAATAAGAAAAAGGTCTTTTAAAATACAATTTAGTTTTACTTCATGATTATGTGGAACCAGGATGATGCATCACAGAGATATCCCTATGCTCAAGTAAGAAATTGATTGAACATTTATTTTTATCCAGGAGTGGTGCCTTGAGCAATTCTTCAGAATATTCAGAATTGAGTAGAATTATATTAGTCACATTTTTATTATATAGACAGTAATTTATGCAGCTGATTTAGAAGGTTTTGATTTTCATCTCTGAAGAGCTGAGGGGTCAAAACATAAATTAGAGTAGCACATGGCAGTGCTGAGCATCCAGGCTATATAAGTACTAATAATTAGTTATTAATAATTATGTTTTAGTAAACCTTTAAACAGTGTTGTGTGGAGTGGAGAGTCTGTAACCCTGAAAAAAGAGCTCATGAAGTAACTGATAGTATGGAGGAATTAATAAATATGAATTATTAATTAAAAATATTCATTCCTTAAAAAATTATCCTGGGATCATGAGCCACAATGTGGCCTCAGAACTTATCATAAAAGCAGAGACATCATCACATTTTGCAGCTCAGAGACATCATCACTTTTTGCAGCTTTGATTGAAGGAGCCAAACCAGCTTTTTACTCCCTGGAAGGTAAAATGTCCCTCACATTATAAGAGTTTCTGTTTACAAAGAACTTAAAATTGTTTGTTTATTTGTTTGTTTTTGAGGTTTTGGGTTTTTTGTTTGTTTGGGTTTTTTTGGAAAGAGCTTCATATGAAAGGTACCGAATATTGTAAACAGGATAATTACTCTGCAAACCACTGTGTAAAAGATGCAAATTGCTTTTGTCTGGAGTGAATCAGGTTGTTCTTGCCAGTCACAGCTGCTGACTCCTGAGACTGAACCTGAGATCCCTGCCCATAATAAAAACAATTATCCTAGACAAGAGGTGTTACACATAAGCCTGCATTTCTTGCACTGTATGGAATGGCATAAAGACTTGATAACTCTAAAGACTAATTTTTTTTTTTTTCTCCAAGGTGCAGGCTTGAAAATAACAGTTTTATAGAATCATGGAATCATAGAATGGTTTAGGTTGGAAGCAACCTTGAAGAGCATCTCTCCAATCCTCTGCCATGGGCAGGGACACCTTCCACTGTGCCAGGTTGCTCCAAGCCCCATCCTATGAGCCCTTATATTCATTTTGGGTGTCCTCTTCTGGGCACCACTGACACAAACATATGAAGACAAGGACATCTCAAAAGCACAAATTGCTTACTGGCAGTATTGGATTGCTGGGTAGCCATTTGCTTAGGGCAATTACCACTAATTATTAACAGAATTGGGAAAGCAGAAAAATAATCCATAAAGGGTACTAGGGACACATTACTGTGTGATAATGGGATTTTACAAGATAGACAAAAAGTACTCCATTCTAAATGTGTCTGTAGATGTACAAAAACAGATACAGATTTTTGTTACTTGTGATATTTAATGAAAAAAACCCCAAATACCATCTTGTATTGAGCATAAGATTAGGTTTTGGCTGATATATATTTATGGAAGAAGATCTTTTCGATAATTTAAAAAGTATGTAATGTGCTTCTAATTTTATTCCCCTAGATACACACATGAGATTCTTCCTAAGCTAAAATTAGCTAAGCGTTTTTTTTGTCTAGACCATCTGTAGATGTAATTTTGTCTTGCAGAGTACATGCACATCCAATTGTAGCATATAATGACTTGTGCCTCTTGTCCCCTTTGAGGGACAGGAAGGACAAGATGATCCATCTCAGATCTGTGGGCTGGATTTTCCCTCTCTCTTGGTTGGGGTTTCTGCTTTCTACCCCAGCTACCTTCCTTGCCAAATAACCTGAAGTCAGACTTATGGGGGGGTGTGACTTTCTTTTATTGCCCCTGCCCTCTTCATCTGTAAAAGGAGTGTAATGAAACCCATTCAGATCACACAGCTGCTGTGAGGATTATTAAACCCTCTAATAATGATGATTATCTTATATTTATTACCTACAAGTCTTCCATTCGAATGGACCCCTGTTGTGCTTATTCAAAATATGAAGTCTTTAATCTACAGAATACAGCTAACAGGACCTTGGATTGCATTGCAGTCCTAATATTGTCCTGTGAATCATCTTTGCACATTCTGCTTTGGACAGCTTGAGTTGCAGTGAAGGCACATGGATTGTCTGGAGTAAGAGTGACACCACCTCAAGGTGGAAAACAAAGGAAAAGAGCAATGCAATGAGCTGGCCCAAACAAGGGGTATCTCTTCTGTGACTATTAGCTAAGTAAGATTGTTGGCCTGATTGAGAAATCTTTGATAGAGGGATTTAACCATGTAGATTTGATTTCTTTGTTTGAAAACTGGGGGTTTAAAAATCCTGTACTTAAAGATTTAATTCAATCACTTGATACCAGGTGTTTGCTAGGTAGCACAATCAGATGCTGTTGATAGCATGTTGTCAGAATGCTGCTACTTCCTTCAGAAGGTTATGCAAAACAGCTATGTTGCCAAAGTTTAGAAAACTGAAATGTTAAATTGCAGGGATTGGACTCAGCTCCCTGAGAATGAGACTCTGAAACACTTTTTATAACCTCCTGCTTCACTCTCTTCATATTGACTCACATCATTATGTAAATGCCATAAATTGCAGTAAAATAAATTAAAGGGCTATTGAGTCTCATAAAAATACATAGCCATTAGTTTTCTGCTGAGACCATATTTCTGCTCTGCTTGGTTTGGCCAAGGCACAGCACTGGGAGCACTGGGTACCTTCCCACAGTGCCAGAGCCAGGGACCAACCTCCTGCTCACACCCTCTGAGCTGAGAATGCACAGCTGGGGAAGGGGCTTGTGCTGGGTGCCAGGGAGTCTGGAGAGGTGTGTTTAATAAAGGCATGGAGTGACAGGGCAAGGGGGAATGGCTGCAAACTGAGAGGTTTGGATATTAGGAAGAAATTCTTCCCTGCAAGAGTGGTGAGACCCTGGTACAGGCTGTCCAGAGAAGCTGTGTTTGCCCCATCCCTGGAAAGGTTCAAAGTCATGCTGGAGGAGCTTGGAGCAACTGGTTCAGTGAAAGGTGTCCCTGCCCATGGCAGGGAGTTGGAACCAGAGGAGCTTTAATGTGCCTTTCAACCCAAATCAGTCTGTGATTCTGTGATTTTCAGCCCTGCAATCTCTCCTCTTCTAACCATGAAACTGCACTCCAAAGAAAGGACCTGAAACACCTGCCTGCAGGCTGCAAGACAAGATGTTAGGAGACACAACTGGATAGAAAATGTGGATTAAGAAGTAAGTTTTTAATATTTGTATTTCCTGGAGAGTTGTATCCTGACTGTGTTTAAGGTTTTTTTTTCTGTTCCCTTCTTTGTCATACCTTTGTCACAGAGAAGCCTGGTTAATTAGTTTATTAGGTTTTGGTTTATCTTTCATCAATTGCTAGGGCAAACTATACCCAGAAAAAAAAAAAAAAAAAGAGGGCTCTGCAGGATGCTGTGCAGTGTTTGGGTTTTATATCGCTTTGGGGAGAATTCCTGTAGCTAAAAACTTCACTGCTAGGCTGGGAAGGCTAATGCCTTTTCCTGCAAAGACTACATCACAACGACATAAAAGTGATGCAGCAAATCACTGCAGTGCTCTGCAGTGCAGACCTGGTGCCATTTTTCTGTGCAAGTAAGGCTTGTATGGACCCAGCTGGTACCTGAGCTCAACAACATCCCCAGGCAAACTCTTCTATTCAGTCTTACTGTGCAAAGAAAGGAAGTCTGCTTTGTCAATATAGAGATCATGATACACTAGGAAATACCACCCAAAAAGGCAATAAAAATTAGATGAAGGGAGGTTTATGTAAAATATGTCTGTGCCTCTAACACAAGAAGCAAGTAATGTCATTCTCAGAGTGCTACTTTGAAGGAATTTTACTTGAACAATATTTAATGTAGAACTGGTGTATCTTCATTGTTGTATACAGTCTTATCTTATTTGGATTTAGCAAGACCTTAATGTGACTGTCTGAGGCCTGACCCACCTGAAGGGTAGCTTAGGAGAAAGTGGAATTGCAGTAAAAATAATTCACTTTGGTGCCTTGGCTACCATCCACTATAGCCCTTTTGATATCACATAAACTCAAATGTACCATGCTATTTCTCTCCATTTTAAACTGCTCTCCCAGGGAAAGTGAATGGAATAGCACCATCAGGCCATATGCTGTGGAAACCAGGGAGGGCATGAAATTGCAGAGGTACCAACAGTGCTGGATTTTTCTGGCTGTTAAGTTCATGTGATAAAACACAGCTCATTCCTCTACCCCTGTGTGATATGCATTGAGAAAGTTTTAATATCACAACTTCTTTGTGGGATGCAATACCATCTGGAGTGAGGAAGGAGAGTTCTCCCTGGGTGTTTTGGTGAGCAAAGAGTGTGCTGGTGTTCGTCCTTCCTTATCTGCTGCTGAAACACAGAAAAAAAGAGCCAGTCCTCGCCTGACAGGCAGCTGTCCTTGGCTCAATAACTTAGGCATGATTATTTCTGAAGTCCTAGTGTTGCAGATCTGGCAGAAGGTTATGGGAATGACAAGTGCTTCAGACAAAAAAAATGCAGCTCTCTTTAAAGCATTGTAGTGTCCTTGCTTATCCCACATGGTCCTGTTCTGTGACAAAATTCTGGAGATGTTAGAGCCAGCTCAGTTACTGTTATGGAAAGAGAACAGAGAGCTCAAGCCCTGAGCTAGTGTTGGCATCAGAACCCTTTATCCATCTACATTTGGATTTAGTTTAAAAAAGGAGGCGTTCACCTCAGCCTTTCTGCAGACTACCAAAGTTACCACCATTGAGACACTAATTTTAGAAAAATTAAGATTTAGCTGAAGATAGATTTGCTGGAATTAATTGAAGCAGATAGATAGGCTTTGCTGGAAATAAATAAGAATTAGTTGTTAGTTAAAAGAAGCTGGACTTGAGATGATTATTCCAGATTTAAATAACTAATTGCTTGTCATTTTTTGTTTGCTTAGCTGTGTTTGTAATAAGAAATGGAGAAACCAATAAACAGATCTAAAGAAACATAAACAATTGTAAATCTTTTACATCTGGAAACCTGCTCAAAAGTCACAGAGGCAGGACACTGGAGTTCTCAGAGTGAGGAAGACTTGCCTTACTTTTTCTTTTTACGACCCCTCCCCATAAAAAAGACCACTGACCCAATTCAGGGAACAAATCACACATGCTTAATAGCTAATAGCATTCAAGCTAATTACTATAGGAAGCAGGGAATGGAAGGTGTTTGTGTTATGAGTATGTAGACATTTAAAACTTTTGTAAATAAATAGACTCTGTAATTGCTTGTAACTTTGCAGTGTGTATTAGGGAACTACCCCATGCAGCAGGACTGAATTAAACATTCACTTTCTAACTCTGAACTGTTAGAGAGTCTGTTGTCTGTCACAGCTGGGTATGGATATTACTTCAATACCCATATTTTAATAAATCACCAAAGTTTCTCCTTCTCTTTTCCTCCCTCCCTCCCTCCCTCCCTAAAGGTCAGTGAATGGATTTTGGACTTATGCTGGAGTGAGAAGACTGGCTTCTGGGCATCTTGAATTTACTGATAAGGAATCTCAAATGAATTTCCCCCAAGTTATGAAATGCATAGCACCTCTAAGGCTATTGTCCCATCTGGCAGGAGACCTGGAATCCCCACTCTGCCTTGTACAAGCCTCTATTAAGCAGTGTAAAATCAGTCTATTTATAACTCATTTTAGGGTCTAAATCTCAGGATGAAGTTGAAATGACGAGAGATTCCTGGAAGGCAGCCAGGATTTGTCTTGCCCTTTTCTTTTTCCTCTGGAAGAATAAAACCTCAATTAGGACAGAAAAAGTAAGGTAGAGTGGGGTGGGGGCTGTGGTGGTGGGCTGGGCAGGGATGAAAAAAGCTAGAGCTGGAGGTGGAGCAATGCTGGACCACAACCTCCTTTTGAAGGTTTTACAGGTGAGATGTTGCCTTGGGTCCTGGCATAGAGGGGACGTCTTGAAGAATGATTTTGGGATTTGGTAATCCAAAGCCCTTTCTCATCAGGCTTGGTATTCCTACTCCCAACTGTACATTGGCCTCCCCTCTCTTAGTGTTAATTCTTTTTTTCCCAATTTCACGTGTTATTAATTATTGCTAAAATGAGGTGTTAGAGCAGAGGTCCATGTGTGTTGTTTGATGGCAAATACCAGGTTAAGCTGAAACAATTTCCAGACTCAAGGAGCTTCCAAATACAGCAGTGATTCAGTTTCTTGGGTTTGCAATAATTTCAGTTTAGTTTTTCACTGTAGACTGTTTTTATCAGCTGATTTTCTAACCAGGCTCTGCCCTCCAAACCCTGAAAATCACATATTACACCTCAAGACCCTTCCTCTCTCTACTTCAGCACTTGCATTTAGTGCAATTCTGTCTCGAGTTACTCATTTGCCTTGGTTGTTACTGAATAAAACCTCTCACCACCAGCTCCTTCTGCTTCATTCTGCCAGTGGCAGTCCAATGTTTGTAAGGTAATTGCAGCTTCTGTGACCTGTGATGTGAAAAAGGCAACAGCAACATTGTGGAATGAAACTAAGAGGATGAATTGGGCACTCACTGAGAAGAGAAACTGCACCTGCATGCAGACAGTCAAGTAACAAAGAAAGGATAAAAATGAAAAAATTTGGAGTTTAATAATCTGGTAGAGTGGGCAGTGTGGAAGTGAGCCTCTGTCCTCTGCTGTGGGTTCAGGCTGGGCTCCACCAGGGTCTCTGGCACCTCCCTGGCTGGTGGCATGTCAGAGGCCACCACAGACATGTCACCTCTGAGTGGCTGACTGTTGATGACCACACCAGTTGGAAACTGATGCTTTTAAAAGAAAGCAGACCCTGGGATGACTGGCATCTCTATAAGGGACTTGTGAATTTTGCAAAATACTCCATCTTGCTTCTGAAAACAGCATCACTTTTTATAACTTTGCTTGCTTTACTGTAGCTTTCCTGTAAGTTTTGGGGTCAAATGGGCCCCAGATGTCCCCTGATCAAGTGTGCTTTTTCTCTACTTTGGGTCACAAGCTGTGAATATCACGTCCTTCTGTAGCAAGGTGATGAATCACTGCTGCCTTCTGACCATGAAGATGGTGGAAGGCCTGATTAATATCCTGTTGTTGCTGGCATGTTAAAGGAAGCAAACCTTTGTAATGGGTTACTGCCCCCTAGTTCATAAGCTTAACATTAAATTCATGCTTAATAAATTTGTTTTTTCAGAGTGGAGCCTGCAATAAGTGACTGAGAGCTGGACTTTTTTAGGCTCTCTGCTTTCACTGACTCTTCCTATAATGCTGTGGAAAGTCATTTAAATGTCTCCAGTATGTAAGTTTACCCAACTGTAAAATTTGGTATAATAAGGTTTGCTTACTTTACGGCTGAGCTTTAATTAAATGGTGTTTGTTGTGAGTGTCAGATCTCATCTAGAAGGTATAATAGGAAAGGTGTTATAAAAGGGCAGCACGGGGGGATGTCCATTAGCAAAGTCATTGTTATAAGGAAAATCTTGCTGGAACAGAACACAGAAATCAAACAGCAGCTGACAAAATCAGATAATGATCTTGCCTGTAAAACATAACCTTCCTGATGATGAGATGAAGGTGTTAGGAAGGGAGTTGGTGTGACAGAATGACAGGTGTCACTAACTGCCTGGAACTGTCTGTGTGCCAAACACAACCCCCACCCCACCACCCTGGCTGTTGGGATGTACCCACCTGGCACCTGCCCAGCCCTTTGCCCTCTGCCCTTCTTCAGGTCAACGTGGCAAGAAGACTTTGCAGGGTAAAGCAGAAACCACATGGTGGGCTGGGAAATCTGCCTGCTGCACACTCATCTAGACCACAAAAACACCAATAAGAGCAATACACTTATTTTAGCTCAGCTGCCCTCCAGCAGCTTTGTTATGCTGAACAGCCCTGTTGAACAGTGTACATAGTTTATTTAAGTGCACATTTATCATCTTCATGGGTGACTTATAATTTGCTGCAGAGCGAATCACTGAGGGGTTTGTGGGAGGTGCTGTTTTGCTGGAAGGTGTTGGTTTTTATTAAACTCCTCTGTATTGTGTTAAAGGCTGGAGAACAGCCAAGCTGGGCACTGTCTTGATTGGCACATGGAAAAATTCATCGCATCAAAGTGCCAAATGCCCAAAAAGTGGTAGTAATAGAGTGATGAGAGATAAATTGCTCTGAATATGGGTGACAACAGAAAAAGACCAGCTGTGGGCAGTGTGCTGGGTGAAATCCAGCTGTGCCACACCCAGATGCTGGTTCCAACATGGACAGGCAAATGTTTTGGGAGTGGTTGTGGCAGCCACACTTGCTTTTCTTCATCACTCAGATGTAATCATTAATCTAAATAATCTAACTAGTGATAGGAGAGCCCAATTTTCACTGTACCAGGGAGGGTGTGAAGCTAATGCTGTGCAAGACAAAGTGTCTCCCCAGGACTGCTGCCTGCAGAAGCAAAACCTCTATCAAATGCCTTAACCAACAAGGTTTCATCTCTAATTTGGCCATCAATAATGTGGAGACTCTGAGGCCAGAGATGTCTTTCTTATCCTCCAACACTCTGTGCCTTTCCTTCCTTAGCTGTTTTCATTGTTTGCCTGGTTTCATAAACAAAATTGCCTTAGTCCAGGTGAGTATTTTAGATTTGTGAACTATGTGGTGTGCAAATCACTTGGTGTGAGTTGTCAATGTCCAGAAGCTGTAGCTGTTTAAATTATAATTATCAAATCAATCAGGCAGTCTGGAAAAGCTGCTCCTAGAGAAAAACATCCTTCTGGTTCTGCTTTTCCAATGAACTCAACAGCTAGTTTGCACTTACTGCATATTACAGTCCTTTTTTTATGTTTCATATTTCATGCTTCCCCTACATACCTCTTTGTTTTCAGTGTTAGGAAAATGTAGCCCACTTCTCAAAAATTAAGGGCTTCTAAGGACTTTGATTAAATCTGACTTTCTAAAGAATTTCCCCTATTAAGGGTCACGTCCTCTGCTTTTCTTTCCCAGCCTCTCCACAGTGGAGAGTTCTGCTGGGAAAGAACTGTACTGCTGACTTTGATAGTTGTCATGTTACTCTTGTAAGTGTCTCCTCTGTGTATTATTCTTCCTGTTGCATGTTGACACAAGTCAGGGACTCAGTTCCTGGGATGGAGAGTGGAGCTTCCCTGTGCCTGGCTTTGCACTGGGCTGTGATGGAGACATTGCAGAGACTCCTGAAAGCTGCCAGGGACATACTGAGGGGCTGGGCTCAAATTACCTGACAGTTCCTGTGTAAATGCCTTCAGCCAAGCCTCCTTCTCACACACACAGTGGGTAGGATAAATGACTGTAACTGGGTAAAAGAATGACAGGCTAAATAAGCAGACAAAAATAACAAGTTCAAATTCAGCCAGGGCTCAAATTTCAATCTGAGAGCACAACGAATTTCATTGCATTAAAGTGCAAGGGATAGAACAGGTCTCATCTCTTTCTCAAGTGTAGCACACTGGACATGGAGATCAGTCAGCAGCCCCTCTGTGTGTAAGGGAAGGGCTGGGCCAGCAGGGCCCTTTAGTGACACAGAGCAAGACCCAGAACAAGACCCAGAACTGGGCTGTAGCTACAGGGACTGGCACACGTGAAATGAAACCTGCCCTGGGGATGATGCTGATGAGGAGCTCCAGCTGTGTCCGCAGGCAGAAAGCAAATTATTTATTTTGAATGTTGCCTAATGTTTATCTCACTATCCAACTGACCTTTCACTTTTGCTTTTCACCCTAAGACAGTCTCTGGATTCACTGTGTCCTTTGCGAGCGGTGCTGCAGAGCCCACGTGTGCATCCAGTCTGTCTGTGCTGTTAATCCTGTTCCATGGGAGCACTGAGGAGCTTTACAGCTGCCAGCCCAGCTCTTTCCTCTTCCCAGGCTGGCAGGGACCAGCAATGCCCATGAGCAGGTTTTCAGAGGTGAAACACAAACTTTTCTACAACTCTCTCTGTGAATGTTAATGAACCTTGTAAAGCAAAAGCTCAGTGAAGTGTATCAGCCCCAGCTGTTCTCCCTGGGGAAGATAACCTGGCATTGCTGTTTGCTGAAAGATTCTGCCACTTCTAAGGATGGTGTGGATATATAGGAGATGCTTGCAGAGGGAGATGCTTGCAAAGGGATTGCTACCCTTGGAGCACTAGGTGCCTTCCAAGATGATGATGTTTCCTTTAAAAAATTTCTTCCTTTCTCTCTCTTATTATTCTTTTAAACACCTATTCCTAGTCACTGCCCTTAATCCCCCCAGTATTATTTCTGATGCCCAGGAGGAGAACCCAGCTTTATCCATCCCAGAGAGGCACACTCACAGAAATTCAGAATGGGTCAGGTGGGAAGGGACCACAGCTGATCATCTGGTTCAAGCTCCCTGCTCAGACAGAGCCTCCCTGGGGCACCCTGCACAGGACTGCAGCCAGATGGAATATCTCCAGCAAGGGAGAGTCCACAACTGCTCCTCCCATACTCAGATTTTGGAGCCAGTTTGTGAGTCTTTACTGAGCAGAATCAGGTTTCCAGTAGTTAATCTCAGTGCACTTCTGGAGAAATTCAAAATTTTGTTTCCTCCCTTGATTGACTAGAGCCAACATAAACACTGTGGCTGACATTTTTGAAGTGATTATAGAAAGCACTTGGAGCTGAGCTGAGCTGAAGAGCAAGGATAAAATCCACTGCAGCAGAGGATGCTGCCAGGTGCAGATGGCAAGTCCTACAACAAAGGCAAAATGAAAGATAGAAGAATGGAGTGACACTAAAAAGGAAAATCTCTCTATTTTGAAGTCACTAACAGAAATGTTAAGGCTAAGCAAACTCTCTGAGTTAATTATTAAAAATCTACAAATGACAATGAATTGACACTGCTAGCCTGGCTGCTTACAGCTCTCTTGGTGAGTATCTGTTGAGTAAGTTAAGATGGACATCTTTATTTGAGTTAAGTTACAGGAAAAAGGCAGGGTTATGCTCTTACAAGGTACCCAATAGTTCAACTGTTCAAACAAAAACTTTTCTTGATTCACTCTAATACTTGAGACAATGGGAAGCCCTTTAGTTCTCAGAGGAAAAAAATGTCCCAGCTTTATATAATATATTTTTGTCATCACAAATGATATACAACCATAAGTTATATCTTTATAGTTATGAATTGCCACTGTTGCAATTTTTACATTGGATATTTCTTGGGAAATAGAAGATATTTCTTTCTAGTCCTGTTTTGTTTAGTAAATTGCAAGTTGTGATTTAAGTTTCAGCATTCAGCTTTATTTCTGTCTCCCATTGGGATAATATAATCAACATTAACTACTATTACTTCATTTTTAAGAGAGGATTGATGAACAAACTCACCTACATGTCCTGTATGAAATTAAATGAAACACATATTTTAAATACATATTTTAAATACATATTTTGATTCTTTAACAGCAAAAGGATGTTATTTAGTGCAAGAACCAAAGACGAGAAATCCCAAAGGTGAATTTCTTATTGTACAGATTCCCAGGCAATAAATGAATGAATACCCTTTAAGTGAGGATGAATTCTAATCTTTCTTCTGCAGATGAAGTGCCCATAGACTAGTCATGAGACTGAAAAAGGCATCTATGTCCTTCATCTTATAAATTCTTATGTAATATCTGACTGAGGATGACTAGATGGGCTTCAACACATCTTCAATGCATTTGATGACCCATATATCTAAGATTTGGTCATGTAGCCATATGTTGAAAATGTCCACAAATGCTGCTACTTCTTATTTTTAGGCTGATTTTAAGTTTTAAGAAAATGACAGTCTAATGGTGTGAGCCCTGTTACTCCAGACTGTGCCAAACATATTGTAGTCAGCTACTCCACAGTGACCCTAAAGAAGTGGAAAGTGTAGGAGTGAATGTTAGGGAAGCACAGAGTGAAGCTGGCAACTGCAGAGAGGAAAATAAAGAGAAGTGTTCGGAATGTGCTGTGATTTGTATTTTCCCCTTCTCTTGGTAATAATTGTGCAAAAATTTTAATTCAGGAAGGGAGGATATTATAATTGATAACCAAACTAACTCTCCATATAAAATGTGCATGCTATTTTGAGTGAGAATTGTTTAAGATTTGTTCTATTGACCTAAAGTCAATTTTTTTCTCAATCTCAGACCTGAGGGAAACGCAGTGAGAGAAGCTGTGCTGGGAAATATATAATGGAATAAAGGTGTGTATATATATATATATATGTATACATATGTATACATACATATATATATGTATGTATACATATATATACACACACACACATATGTGTATATATATATGTATACATATATATGTGTGTGTATATATATGTATACATTTATATACACACACACATATATATGTGTATATATATGTATACATATATATGTGTGGGTATATTTATATGTATACATATATATGTGTATATATGCGTGTGTATATATATATGTGTGTGTGTGTATATATATATTTGTGTGTATATATACATGTGTGTGTATATATATATATGTACACACATGTATATATATATATATACACATGTATATATATATATATATAGCCCCCCCAGACAATAGCTTTGATTTTATACCTTGCAGAGGCACCACAGTGCAGCAGGAGCTCAGCAGAACCCAGGAGATATTTTGCAGACACTGCTTGCCATGGGGGCACGTCCTGTGGGGGTGCTCTGCAGTTCCCCCCTGCTCATGTGCCATGATGTTTGTTTGGGATCTGGGAGCTCTGGCCATCATATGCTTCCTTGCTTGGTCCCTGGAAAGTAAAGTCCTTTCATGTCTCTGGCTCAGTTTACTCAGCCACAGGACTATCTAGTACTTCTTGGATAAGGTTAATGCAGCATCAGTGCCCTGGGATGAGTGGTGCCTCACAAGTGCCAAGTACTTTTATATAATAAAGCACTTAATAACTAAGTGTATCTCTCAGGGAAGAAAATGCAAGAGGAACTCTGCAGTAGAGAGGGCACTTGGTTTTCTATTGCTGTCAGTGCTCACTGAATACCCTGGAGAACTGTTTGAAATGAGAGTGGTACCTTCCAGGGAGATCAGGGTACTTCCAGAGGGGTTTTGTTCAGAAACTTGTGAAGCTTCTGTTCCTATAGCTTTAGACAGCTTATAGCTTTCTCTATTTCTGTCATAATCATTCATTAGGTTTTGTCAAACTGTTCCAATTCCTATAGCAACTCTAACAAAATCTTGCTCTCTAAATAGCCAATTTTAGCAGGTCAGACTCTGCCCTTTCCCACTAATTCACTACTTTTTGAATGTACTTTTTCCTCAGTAGAGAGTTTGCAGCGAGAAGAAGTCCAAAATTATTAACCCAAATATTTCTTTTTTTTTTTTCTCTTTTCAGCCTAAACCAAATGTAGGATTTTTTCTTTAAGTCATGTGTGTAGTGCACTAATGTTTGTGGAAAGACAAACCCACTGCAGAAGCAAGCCAAAGCCTGTCTCTTGTTCCTGTAATGCTCTTGCTGGCTGACCTGAGGATCTGGAGCAAGGCAATGAAAATTCACCATCATTACAATCCAGAACGTGTAAGATTTCTTTGAAATGCCCTATAAATCCAGGGAGAGGGTGTAGTGTGTATTTTATCATAAAATCTCTGTCATTTCACTGCAATAAGACCTGATCTAGCTTGAATTCAAGGCCTCAACAAGGAAGTCTATATTATATTTGCAGGACCCTGAGGCACTTAGTCACCCCTTTCCCATGGAAATCCAGGACAGAATTTTGCACTACCTTTGCTGGTATGTGAGTGGGTCTATAATTGAATAGTAAATGTCTCTTTTTACTGCTTTCCTTCTGGAATAATGTTTCCTGTGCAAAAGCAAGATTTTTTCCCAATTTCTGCCATTGAACGAGCTCTTTAGGTTGTTTAATTTAAAATAATTTGTTAAGTTTATGGGTTGGAAGGAATAAGATGAAAGTAAAAGATGAGTGGCACACTCTGCCCTGAGTTTCAGCTGTGGCCAAATGGCATCAATAGATATTCCCCAGCTGGACAGAGATGAAATTATTCTCTTTGGCTGGACAAAGAGGTTTTTTGCTAAACTAATGACTGAAGCCATACCTATAAATGACAGCACCTTAATAATAAAACCACCATATTTCACAAGTTTTGAACAGAAAGCAGGAAAATGTGGAATGAATTTGGCAGCTGAAATAGTCTGCCTGATGTGTATTAAGGTACTTTGAAAAGGTATTGTGAAGCTTCCATTATATCTTCCTACATTTTACATGAGCAGACATCTCCTCTTGCTTAGCTTGTATATGTTTCTCCACAAAAGGAAATGGAAAAACTTTTTCCTTGCTATTGGAGGAAAATGGGCAAACACCCTCTGAGACAGCAGCTATGTCCCCAAATCAGAAAACTGCCTAATAAGCACAATGCTATGAAGTCTGGGCTAAAGTACTGTTTACATTTTACTTGCAGACCCTCATCAATTTCAGCACTGGAATTTCATTAGGGATGGAATTTTTGAAGATATTTAAGGAATGGAGTGGAGGCAGAGACTGAAGGTTTGCTAATACACCATGCAAGTTTCATGCTTCACGTTTTCCCCTGTTGCTCATGTGCTGTGCTGCCCTGTATGCCTTGCTCCCACAGCTTTGGTGGTGGTGTCCTGGATTGAAAACAAACCAGTGGGAGATCCTAAGTCAGAACTACAATTTAATAAGAAAGTTAAAATAAAATGCAGTAGTATAAAAGCACTGACAGAGTCAGAATACAACCTGACACTCTGTTGGTCAAGGTGTTGGTAGCTGTTTGATTAAAAGGTGGCTGCAGTTCTCCTGCAGTGGCAGATGTGGTTCTGTTGGAGCAGGGCTCCTGTAGAAGGGTGTAGTTTTCCTCTGAAGGTCCAGTGGTATTGTAGAAGAGTTGGGCCTTCCTCTGGGAATCCAAGGGGAAAAGGCTGCTCTGATGTTCCAAATCTCAGTTTTTATCTAGGTAAGAAATGCTTGGCTCCTCCCCCTGGGTGGAGCATCTCCCAATGGGGTGATGTAATTTTATCAGCCATGCAGTGGGGTTCAATGGCCCATTAGCAGAAGATATCTCCTGGAGGAAGGATGAGTTGGGGAAAAGATAAAGAACAGTGCTCCACCTTGTTCTAACAGATGATAATAGAATACATACTTTAGGTTACATCTTGCATTGCAGCCTAAGACAGTTGTGTTGACTGTGTTCCCTCTGACCCCTGTGCTGGCAGAAGACAAGGCACAATCATCTGGGAGTGGTGGTTCAGGCTGGATATTAGGGAAAATTTCTACACTGAAAGACTAATTAAGCACTGGAGCAAGCTCCCCAGGAAAATGGAGGAGCCACCATTCCTACAAGTGTCCAAACAATGAGTAGAGATGGCAATTTGCAATATGGTTTAGTGGGAAAAGTGGTATTTCATTAAAGATTGAACTTGATGATCTTGGAGATCCTTTCCAACCTTAATGATTCTGTAATTCACCTACCCAGAGGCTGGCATAACCAAATGTCATTGCCATTCTCTGTAGAATCTTGCCCTGTGCTCTCAAACAGGCATGAGGAGTTTGGAAGGCAGGAGCAACAGTCACTTTATAATGGTAAAGAATGATTACCATAAAGAATGCAGCAGGACTCAATAACAGGAGTAAAGTTGGGTTGGAGAAGCAAGGGGATACCTGGTGGAAATGAGAAGTCTCTTGCCTTTGAAATACTTCTCAGAAAACCACACTGCCCTAAATTCTTTTCTCTCTACTCATGTGTTCAATTAGAAATTTGTTCACTAAATATTTTATAATAATCTCATGTCACCTCAGAGTCTTACAGGAATATGCTGGTGCTTGGGAGCTTTGCTTCCCTGCATTACAGAATTTTGATTCCTTTTGTAAGGTTCCTGAGCCTATTATACATTTAATAAGCTGCTCTGGCTGACTGCATCATCTGAAATTTCTGCAGTTAGCAAATGCTGCTCTGCTTTAGCTTCTGCTGATCTTGACAACTAACCTGCTCACATCACTTAAATCACTAATCCTATTAAATAACTCAGTGACACTCTCTAGAGTACATAAAAAAACCCAAACAAAACCCTCATCTAAAATGTAATGTCAATCACAGAGAACAGTTTTACATTAAATTTTTGCTAGGAGGCCCAAACCTCTCAATTTCACTCATAAGATCTTTTTTTGTTGTGAGTTTTCAGAAAATTCTGTCTAATTCAATGTATTTATGATGTCAAATTACCATTTACCTGTAACTCTTCTGTTACCACAGCCATTAAATCTTCCTCAGCCTATGCCCACCTCCTCTGGGAAGAAGGTTATAGCAATTCTTCCTCTCCAAGCCAAATAGCAATAACTTCTTCTTCCTAGCATTTTTTTTTCTGAGAAAGGTATTACAGAGGAATTGAGACATCTCCAGCATTGAAGATTACTTGAAAATAAGTGTTTTGTGGCTTAAATAATTCCCTTGGCATTTTCCCTTTGCCAAACCACATTTACATTTCTAGTCTTATTTAGTCAGAATTTTTCCCACATCTGTTGCAAGAAATTAAGGGTTCATGTTCTGGAAACTGTGTTTCTGGAAAAAACCTCTGAGACTAGGAACATCTTCCCAGAAAGAAGGGCTTTCCCTTGTACACCCACTGTCTCTCCAGGAATCCTTTGGGATGTAACTTGTCTGGGGGCAAGTTTCTCATCATCAGGATTTCAAGGAACTTGTGTTCAGCTTCTTTTTTGTTCTTAAGTGTCAGCAGCTGAGCACAGATGTCTGGATTGGCAACAATTCTGAATCCAATTAACCCAGTAAATGGCACTACAGCCCTTCATGAAGTGACAGATTATTGCAAGCAGACACAGCACAGCCACTCACCCCTGTCACATGCCCTTGTGTCACTGAGAAAGTAAGTGGAGTTAGGAGCCACCAACTGATTAATTGTTATAATATTGTTAATTAAGCACCAGTAGGAAGTTTGCCAGAAAAACAGAACTAATCATCTATTTCTCTATCTCATGTTTGGCAGTATGTTACTCTATAGCATAGAACAGTCTCATGCAGCAGCTTCAGAAGGAGATGTGAACATGAAGCAAGATGAGAGATTCAGGAGGTGTAACTTTGCCATGGGGTTCACTGAAATGAATGTGTGGAAAATTCAAATCAAACAGCTCCAGAATTTCACTGGGTCACCCATTTCTGCATCCCTGTGATGGGACGTCTCGTGGATTTTAGACCAGGACAGCAAACTGGAGCAGCCAGGAGTTGTAACCTGTCTGGGCTAGACAACTTGAGGTGTGCTGATTTGCAAGATCACACTTACAACCTGCTATTGCAAATCAGTGAATGGTTTCTCAGCTTCACAAGGACTGCACAAAGTAGGTGAAAGCAAATAGCTGATTTTTTATGTAGGTCTTCCTGCAATCCCCTCTGTCAGTCTGGTTAACAACAGCTGCAGCTATGTGAGTTACTAATGGATCCCTGCAGTTTTACACAAGTGGTTCATATAATTTTCCCCAAATTAACCAGCTCAGGATTCTTGCCACACCATTCACTAGATCAATTTCTCCCTGGAATTAAACTTTTTTTTTTCCACGCTGTACCATGAGGCCCATTTTCCTGAGGGTTAACTGAGCAGTGTGGGAAATGGCACAGTGAGGGAGCAAACTGCTGTTGCAGAAAGAAATGTTAAAGCTGTATTTCAGAGGAGATTTTAAGAAAACCACAGATAATATCCTGGCCTATGTTATCCATTCAGATAAAATTGAGTGTAATCCTACCCCTATCGCTACACCACTAAATGTATTTAAAGGAAGAGATTTATTTTCCTCCTATTATCCTTCTTTTCTCCTTCTCTCTTGCACTCCATGCTACTTAAAAGTTCAGAAATGAATATTATAGCAAGAAACTTCTGCTCTCCCCCTCATCTCTGGGAAAGTTCTGGGGTAATGTTCATGTATTTCAATGCTTCCTTTCCTCTACTATTATGATTCAGGACTTCAGGGATCTGTTTTGTAGGCAGGCTTTAAAGGTTACTCCCTTTAGTATCTTAAAACCTCTTACTCTAAGGTTGTTCTGCCATTTTTTCTCTTGGAAGTTTTCAATTTTTGTTTTAAATGACAAATATCTCTTCTAACCCTTTTGAAGAGACGTTGTTGTTTTGTCCTGCTTTTCCAGCTCTTTGTGTTACCACATCCCATTTTGATCACAACTAACTACAGCAATTATTACAAATTCTTTAGATGTTCTGCTTATTTACAGCCAGCAATGAGTGTTGGCCATGGTCAAGTAGGTCTTTCTGCATGTTCATCAAAATTCAGGCTGGACCCTATTCTTGGTATTTTGAATATATTTTTTTGAATAACTGAGAAATTGAACCTTGCCAGGACAATAATGCTCATTATGTAAATTCTAATCCAGAACAGGCAGTATAATTTGGATTTTGAGTTGACAATTTTCTCTGATTCTCTGCCTTCAGGACAGCCTGGCCCACCACTTCCTGCTGAACTGAGGTCTCTATATCACTTATCCCTGTAAAAAGGGCAGACTATAATAAACTTAATATTTGAATTCATGATTTGTTGCTCAGTTACATATGCCATGAAGGAAAAGCAGTAATATTCTATGATTTATGTAACTGACTGACTATCCAAATATTAAGGCTTGAACATCGACTATTCATGCCGTGTTTACATGAGCTATTATCCACATAGGAAATGTCAAGAATAAATTCAACATCTTCTCTTGAATGTTTTTAAGCAAATAAATTATTAGTTAGTCTGAATACTTGGCTGTGTTTTACAATTAAATCTCTAAGTGTTGTTATACACAGGGTAACTCTTGTCTTGAAATTTTCTCACCATGGTGATGGACAGATTCTGCTAAATTCTCTAAATTCTGCAAATTATAGTGAGAGTCTGCACAGGGACAAAATGTGCTTTAGAAAGGGTAAGGATTAACTATTGAAGTAAAATACCTTCAGTTGCTCAGGGAGCAGTGGAAATGCATTTCCCCTTATACCCAGTACAAAATATCCCCGGGATAATAGGAGAGACTTTTCTCCAGAAGAGCACATACTTGGGAAGCTGAAAAAGAAATGCCTTCACCATGACAAGTACAGAGCAGCACTTAAAAAGTAATGTCTCCTGAAATAAGGAGATTTACAGAATAAAGAGCAAATGCATTTTCTCATTTATTTGGATGAAAAGGTACTAAGATTTTAATTTTCAATTGAATTTGATAAATTCTTATTTTTAGGAACTAAGCTATAAATTGAAAAGATTTATCAATTCCCCTAAAATGCACACTTTCCCATAATATGCCAGGCAGTCTGTTCTGAGCAGTTATCAGAGACAGCTGAGCTGCTCTTTTGTGTCCATTTTTGCACAGTCTTGCTGTAGTCCAAGAGTATGATGCAACATCTAATGAAGTTATTAAGAACATTTCATTAGAGACCATATCAGGCCTTTAAACACTAAATAAAAATCTCTCTAAGTGCAGCTTTGTAGAACTTCCCATTTGTTTTTATAAATTTTAAGCTTGTTCTGTCCTGCATACTAGGAAAAGATTTACAGTAATCTGACAAGTACTGAATGATTTCGTTTAAATTGCTGGCTACTGCTTTAATGTCTGGAAAGAAGACAAATCATGTCAGCTTTGTTATGTGTTAGAATTCAAATACTGCAATTTAATCAAAGTCTCAACATTTTTCTTGTGATTTTCATTACTTTACAAAGGCAACTACCCTCCTCTGTCTTCACATATATGTGAGAACAATGCAAACGCCTTCCTTCCTCAGCAATACCATTCTGAGCAGTATCACTGAATTTTCTCTTTCTTTCTTTCTTTCTTTCTTTCTTTCTTTCTTTCTTTCTTTCTTTCTTTCTTTCTTTCTTTCTTTCTTTCTTTCTTTCTTTCTTTCTTTCTTTCTTTCTTTCTTTCTTTCTTTCTTTCTTTCTTTCTTTCTTTCTTTCTTTCTTTCTTTCTTTCTTTCTTTCTTTCTTTCTTTCTTTCTTTCTTTCTTTCTTTCTTTCTTTCTTCCTTCCTTCCTTCCTTCCTTCCTTCCTTCCTTCCTTCCTTCCTTCCTTCCTTCCTTCCTTCCTTCCTTCCTTCCTTCCTTCCTTCCTTCCTTCCTTCCTTCCTTCCTTCCTTCCTTCCTTCCTTCCTTCCTTCCTTCCTTCCTTCCTTCCTTCCTTCCTTCCTTCCTTCCTTCCTTCCTTCCTTCCTTCCTTCCTTCCTTCCTTCCTTCCTTCCTTCCTCTCTCTCTTTCTTTTCTCTCTCTCTCTTTCTCTCTCTCTTTCTTTCTTTTTTTTCTTCTTTCTTTTCTTTCATCCCCCTCCCTCCCTCCTGTTGCAGTGTGTTTCTTGCTAGTGGTATGTTCTGTTATTGCTCAAGTTAATAGTTGAGTCCAAAATTATACCCTCCCACCCACCTTGTCAATCTATCCTGAATTACCTGTCAATCCTGCTTTGTGCCAGCCCCCTGCTTGGAATTCCCCTTTGGAAATCCCCTTAAAACTCCAGGTCTCCTTAGTCCATGTGACCCAGTTTTTTCCCTACCTCCCTCACTGGACAATGCCTCTGTGAACACTTCCCTTTACCCTTCCCCAGAATTTCTCCAATTTGCTAAGAATTTGTACCTTCCTCTTGAACCTTCCCCATATTTAAGTTGTTGCACCTTTGCAATTTTTGTCTTTTGCCTCGTGAATTCCCCAGAGTAATAAATCCTTTTTATCCTTTGCAAAAGACCTCCCCCTCCTCCTTGCCTCCTTTGAACACAATCTGACAGCCAAAAAGGCCATGGAGCCACAGCTCAAGCCACATCTGAAGCCTCCTGATGACAGGTAAGAAAGACAAACACCTTTTGGACACTGTGACCTAGGGTGGAGAGATATGTTTGGCAAATAGAATCTGTTCCAAGATACATGTTCCCTCCCTGTCCACCTGATGGATGTTACTTAAGGTTTGAATCAATGAGGTTTCACTACACATGACAGGTTTCAGCCTCAAGCTTAGAGTGAAGACATGGAGAAAATTAAAGGTTACTGGACAGTTTGAATTTTTTTCTTGGCCCATGTGCTTTTCCTTGGCAGTAGGAATACAGTGCAGTATTATTTGTTTTGGAGAAGTTATGGATCTGTTTGGAAATAAAACATAGAACCCATGTGTAAGTGACTTAGGCTTTAGCTTTGGTGTCCTCAAAAACTGTGAATTATGGCTTTTTTACTGCACTTCAAGTACTTTGTTCTAGTCTCTACTTCCTTCTTAAGAAAAAAAAATGTTTCCTACCTCTCCCCAGTGAGCTTTTCCATTGCTGATGCCATATTGCTTCATTCTCTTTGGGCTTGTAATGAACGTCTGTTCTTTTGTCTCATTTCCCCCTTTGCTGTTCTCCCTCTTCCAGTGCTTGATTACCAGGGACTAAATTTGTGACATGTATTTAAATGCTTAAACCTTTTTTAAGCACCTGCCTGACTTTTTCCCCCTACTGTGATGTGAATATAGGCCTAAGTGATTCATTTGTCTTCTGGAATAATGACCAAAATGTTGCATCAGCATGAGAGGATCTAACCTTTGAAAAATTCCCCCAGGAGAATCCACTTCTGCTGGGGATTTCACTGCCAGTCAGAGCAGTTAATCAAAAAGGCAAAGCTGATAACACTGCCAGAAGTTTTTGCCTCATAGAAATCAGAGAATCAGTTATTTGGCTGTCAAATATAACATATGGCATTATTAATATGAGGAATTTCAGATCAAAATGGGGCTTACTGTCCCAGGGACTGGGTCATGTGGAAGTGGCTGAGGAAAAGGGGCATCTTCAAGTGGAATTTTTCAAGGACAGTGCTTGGGCAGACTTTGAAAAGTCGTGAATCAGTATTTCAGGAGGATAAGAAAGTGAAAGATAGGAGAGGAGATATTCTAGCTGTAATGCTGGATGTGTTTCAGCATTTGGCTCTGAGCTCTTCAGGATGTGGGAAGCCTTTCCCTTGTGGTGGGCAGTGTGGGCTGCAGGTGCCTGGACAATGCTGAGGAGCAGGGTAGGTGCTTACCCAACTACCCATCAAATCATCTTGGCTGCTTGCAGTGCCCAGGCACTGACATCATGAAAGACAATCTTCTCAGCCTTGTCCCCAGTACTTTTCCTCCTCTTTTTAAAAATGTCACACTCTGAAAACATGGGCTTAAACCATGCAGAATTTGCAGTGCCTGGTAAGAATTCATTATGCAGTCATCATCTTTTCATAAAGGCACAGACTGTTTATTTGTTTAAATATTTGTCTTGTTTGTTTCATATAAATGATCCCAACTCTTATTATCTAAGCACGCTGTGTAATTTCATCTCTCATCTACTGGGATGATGCTCTAGTACAGCTGCTTGGAAAGCTGGCAGCTTAGAGAAATATTCATAAGGCATCCTGAGCCTAAAAACAGCTTGGTAACCTATGCAAGCTCTTCAGCAGCTTCTGTTGAGTGCACAATTTGTTTAACAAATCCCATCTTATGTACAGTGTGTGAATTATCTACCAAAAAAGTTCCTTTTAAAAGCATTGGTTAACTTTAAATAATTTATCAAATCTGTATAGATTTTCTTGTGTTTGTTTCACGTTAAGATATTTGAGTGCAGAAGGGACATGCTGGACTCCTGGTAACTCTTCATTCCTTGATTGACCATAACCCTTGGAAGCAGAATTTGCTGCATATGTGTGGCTTCAGAAATGTCTTTGCATGAATGCTTCCAAGTTTCCTGGGCTGTCCCTGATACTCTGGGCACCACAGGATCCATCACCCTGGCCCAGCTATGGGACTGTGAGTGGGTAGGGGGCCATGAGTCCTCACAGGGGGTGGGGCTGAGAAGGAAAAGTGCAAAACTTGGTAATAGTTTTGCTTATATAAGCTCAGTACCAGGTTTGTGTAATCATTTTAAAGCAAAATTGATTTTTATCCTGCTGTGTTAGAAATTTGTATTTAATTTAATTTAATTTTCATATATTAAGGGCAGCTAACACAAGAAAAATGATGATTCAGGTTTAGCTGCTTCTATGACTTTTGCAAGGAGCAGTATTGCTGCCCCACTGCAGAGGAGTGAAGGGCAGTTAGCAAAGTGATTAACAGCATAAATCTCCATTCCTTTTTACCTCTAAAATCTGTTTTTGACAGCAATACCAGTAGGTATTAGGTTTTAGTTGGCCATCAGGTTGGGTTTTAATGGGGTTTTTTTTGATGGACTGGATTTTATTTCTATAACAGTATCCCTTCCCCAACAATATTAACTGGTCAGCCACAACTTTATTTTCTCTCATTAAGAGCAGGAAGGAAGGTTTGTGACAAAATGCCCATCTAGAAAAACTCTTTAGTACTCTTTAGACATGGATTCATCCCATAAACACTGTGACCTTTCCCTTCTTTTCCCTCTGTCCTTCTCACCATTGTGTCTCTCACACTCTCTATAACTGAGCTATGAAATAAGAGAAAATTTCTCTTTCCAAGTAAAGTGAGATGAAGTGCTCCTCCCTAGAGTCCAGGGAATCGTTACTTTAATAATTTTTGTTTGATATAGATAATCTCTCAGCAACAGAAGGGCACTGCTACAAGCTGCATGTGTGTCCTGGGCCATCTTCTTTAACTCTCTCCTTGTGTGGGATCATTTGTAAGATAACAGGAAATTCCCATTTTCCCACTGGAAGATTTTCCAGCTCTCAAATTGATGATTTTTTTTTTCCTCATTACATGACATGGGCTGTTCATCAGCTCCTGCCTGAATTGCAAAATGATTTCGAAATGTCTCAGCAACTCACAGGCAGCATGCCCTTTTACCAGGGGAAATCAGAGACTATTTACTTCCTCAGATACTTTCCCTCATAATGTAATCGTGCAGCTTTTCAACAAGGATTTAAAATACTTGTTGACACAGCAAGGAAGGTTTGTTCTGCTTTTCGTCCTGGTGATGCTTAGTGTCTTTAGGGGCTGCTGTATTCCTCAAGAGTCTAAACTTTCAAGATTTTTAAAGCTCTTTGTGTGAATAGTATTTGTCTTATAATGCTATATTTAAAAAGGTAAGACTGAAGTGCAACTGGAGAAGTTGTACCTGGAAGATTGCTTCTGCTATGCAGAGTAAAATACCAACTGCTCTTTATGATGTAAGATCACTTAACTAAAATTTGAAGTGGCATACTGCATTAGATTTTCTCAAGATAAAAATCGTACACTGTGCTTTTTGTGATGTCTTTATTTCAGTAGCATCAGAGCATCAAAATATTACTGCCTGCTGATCATCTGATAAAAATCATCCAGCATGCCTTGAATGAGACAAAAT
The DNA here is from genome assembly GCA_030060385.1 of Muscicapa striata striata. Lineage (NCBI taxonomy): Eukaryota > Metazoa > Chordata > Aves > Passeriformes > Muscicapidae > Muscicapa > Muscicapa striata. The sequence continues at coordinate 3,230,010 of JAREIS010000050.1, read as the reverse complement.
TGAGTGCATAAAAATGTTCCTATTTTCAGTAAATCGTTCTAGTGATGGAGACACTAATTTGGTTACTTTAAAACTTGTTTGATTACAGAAAGGCTTTGGCAGCAGACCTGGAAGAACTACTTCAATATGATGCAGGAGACCCACTCACAGTATTTTTAGTTAAAACCAATGGGGATCAAGATTTATCCTTCAAAGTATGATGCACCATATAGTATGTGTGGTTCTGGTCTGGGACTGAATTCACCTTGGGTTTGGTGTCAGAATTATCTGGATGATGTATGAATACACTCAGGGATGTGTGCTGGCACTGGCAGGGGAGAAATGAGATTGCACCAGGATCTCAAGGCCACCAGAAAACCATGGCTACATGGTTTTTTTTGCAAGGACATGTAGTGACAGGAAAGGGGGAATGACTTCAAACTGACAGAGGAGATATTTAAGTTAGATATGGAGAAGAAATTGTTCCCTGTGAGGGTGGGGAGGACCTGGCACAAGATGCCCACAGAAGCTGTGGCTGCCCTGTCCCTGGAAGTGTCCAAGGCCAGGTTAGGCAAGGCTTGGAGCAACCTGGGATAGTAAAAGATATCCCTGCCTATTGGGGAGGGATGGGGGTAGAACTGGATGAGCTTTAAGGACCCTTCCAACCCAAACCATTCAATGATTCTGTGATTTCTTGGGAAGAAGAAATTTCCTGAAGCCAGTGGTCTGGGATCAGTTTAAAATATGTCTATTTTCTCACCTCACCGGCTGCTAAGTGTGGCTGAAAAAATTTTGAGATCCCCATCTGAAAGCTGTTCTCCCCTTGTTGCTGTGGAAGATTTATAACAAAGTTTTGCCCCAAACAGCAATGGTCCATCCATCTGCCTCATGAATCCCAGATGGAGGGAACTGACTCGTCCTATCCTGTTTTGCTACAGTGGCTCAGTGGCTTCCTATCTCCTATAACACAGCTCCTGTCTTGTTACAGTCACATACAGGCCAGTAAAAATTAGAGTCTGCCAGGTTTTTAAGTGTTGAATCCCAAGGAAATGCAATATTTAGATATTTTTTTAACAGGCCTGGAGAATACCATCACCAAACTGAAATTAGCACTGGCTGAATGAGTGTCATTGTGATTTTGCCATTTCCAAGCTGGGTCTCATGTATTTGTGTGTACAAATCCCATGGCAGGTGTGTGCAGGTATCTGCAGAGCATGCACACACTCATACACAGAGCTCATTGGCACAGCTAGGGTCAAGAAGCCAGTAAAGACTTTAAAAAAAAAAAAAAAAATCAATGTGAAGGAATTTAAACCATTTCAATTACCATTCATGTTCCTTTGGTTTCAAACCTATTGGTGGACACCGGGGAATTAACAATTAGGTGTTCAGAGACTAAAGGATAGGTCAATTTAAGAATAAAGAGGTTGATTTTCCAGCAAAAGATATCAACAGAATCTCATTTAATTCAATTCAAACATTTCATTTTATTAGAGGTAGATTTGTTATGGTACATATCCCCATAAAGGGACATTAAGGGCATTTTGCCATTAACTCTGCAAGGCAGGGTGAAACAGAAAACATGGCACAAGAATATCCTCTTGAAATTCTTATAAATCTGAAATGCTATCTTTACAGATTCCAGGAAGATTAGCTATCCATATGGCAACCCACCATTACAACTGAAGGATACAAGCACTTGGGAAAGGTTTGTGCATGTGCTTTGGTGTTAAGTTAAATACCAGAAGATCAGATGGAGAGTATAGGGCAATACTGGGTCTGTGTGTCCTCCTGTGAGTCACCTGTGAGTCTGGACACTCTGATATCATATAAAGAAGGGAAATCATAGATTTGTCTGATCTGTATATACAGATAGTTTATATAGATACCTGTATAAAGTAGATAAACACAGAAATTCGAATATATTTGGTGGTGGAGCTATTCCTGTGCTTTTCTGCCCACTCCCACTTCTGCCTGTCCCACTGGTCCCTGGGCAAGCTGGGGGGGTCACTGCAGCCCTCACCTTCAGCTCAGCCCTCCCTGATGCTCACAGTCATCCAGGGCTGAGCACTAGGGAATATTCACATTCACTAAAAATTGCACTTTTGTGTGACATTTATTTCAGCTGTTTGCTCTTGTTGTCCTTATTTTCGTTAATAAGGACACAGACAGTGCACCAATACTTACTGTGCTGAATCAAATGTGAAAGGGTAACTTGGGAAGACAAAAGGCTTTCTAATGCTTTATCAGTTCTCGAACTAACTGTTCTGTCTTAAGCTTTACTGTTTGCATTAAGGTCCAGATTGCAAGTAACTGGTCTCAGAAAAACATATGAAACAGGAATTTTAAATGGGAATGTGGAACAGAAAATGTGGTATTCTGGAGCTGGGCTTATCTGAGTATGCAGCAAAGATGCAGTTGTCTGCTAAAGCAATGACTGCTCAAAGGACATTCAGCAGGGCAAGCTGGATGCTTTTTTTCTGCCTGAAAAATTCAGGTTGCCTTGCTGCCATCTTCCCTTCATAATGCATTTTAATCAAGTCACAGGATGGTGAATTTGCAGTCAATCCAAGCCAGGAATCTATAAACTCATAGAAAATTATTTTACAAATAGAAACAATTTAATACCTTTGTATAAATTTATGTCCACCATGTAGTTGGGATTTAATATGAAATGTGTTTTCTATGCACCTGGATGGAAAGTGGATAAATAAAAGCTGCTGGAATTATTCAATTTGTTTTTTCCTGGTTATGTGGGGTGTGTTCATCATGTTGAATGCTGATCAAGGCAAGCACATTAATGAAGCACCTTCTCTTGCATTCTCCATGCAAAAATCACATTAGTTGAACCAGCTCACACACAAGTGGTGCTCTATCATATATAATGAGGAAATAATGAAAGAACCAGACAGTCCCATCAAAATGTGTCACTGTGAAGGAGGAGCCAAAGCTATTGTGGTCTCTGCTCTGTTTCCATGTTTCCACCCATGAGGTGAGGAAGCAGGGGCAAGTGCTGGTGCTTGTTATCCCCAACCCCCCTGGTGTGACATCTTTTAACCATAAAGCACTGGCACAAACATGGGGCACTGGAAAGGTGGGAACTGAACGTGAATGTATTTTATAAACTCATTTAAATGGTGGTGTAGACATGTGGGTTTGCTTGCAGCAATCAATGCTGCTGGAATTGTCTGTCTGACCAGGGCCCCTTGCACCAGCTGAGATAGGATGCCCTGAGGTCCAACCTGAGTTCCTCAGTTTGCATTTGCCATTGTAAAGATTTTAATTTTGTCTATATGACATTTGTGTTGCTGAGGCAATGGCATGAAGCTGTGTCAGGGAAGGTTCTGGATGGATATTAGGAAAACATTCCTCCCCCAGAGGGAAGTTGGGCATAATGAAAATAAATATACATTAGCCATTACCTTCAAATAACTGCCATATATGCATGAGTGTGTGTGTATGTATGTATATGTGTATGTATAAAGACACACACACACACACACACACATGTGTGTGTAAATGACAAGTTTACTTGTCTATATATGAAGTCTCTTTAGTGGAAATCTTTTCCAAATCATAACAAGCAAATCCCTTACATAAAACCTGGAGTTATTTTCTGTGACAACCTAACAGCTCTGTGGAGTTGTTTGCAATGACATACAGGTGATTTCCTCTGGAAAACTGCACAACCAAAACCAGCACAGACATTCCCAGTTTGGCTGCTTAATGGGAATCAGGGAAGAACTAACCAAGGGATATGGAAAAAAATCATCATGATTATGGTTGTTTTGCTGGAATTTCACAGGGTGCCTCATCCCTGGAAGTGTCCAGCTTGGATGGGGTCTTGGAGCAGCCTGGTCTGGTGGAAATTGTCCCTATCCATGGCAGGGGGACTGGAACAAGATGAACCTGAAGTGCCTTTCAACTCAAACCATTCTGTGATTGTATTAAATACACGATTATAAATGTCTCCCAGAACAAACTCTAGTTCTTTTAGGTTTACTGCTTGTCTTCATGGGTATAGAGCATGAGCTAATTACAGCAGTGATTATCAGCTGTTTCAATGACAGTTTTAAAGACTTAGTTGGTGGAAATAAAAAGGTTGATTCTGTAACTACTGACCATAAGTTGGTTTTCTGAAGATTCCTCTATGAAGCTGTCCCTGGCTGGCAGTGAAGGCTGTGAGCTCCTGCACCCTGTCCCCACTGGCCTGGACCTTAAAACCAAACCGCTGCCCTTGGCCCAATGCTGCCCCTGCTGTGAAGGGCAACATTGCCAAAGTACATGTTCCACATCTCTTTGCTATTCCACATCTTTTTTTGAGTGCTTTCAGGTAGCAGTGAGTTATGCTGGTCTTCCTCTTATCAGCAGTTGCCAGGACTTTGGATGGTAACTTTGAATTAGCACAATGAGTAAGTAATTCCACCGGTCCTTTGGAAGAGTTTTCAGCAATAGGTGCTGCAGGAAATTATTCATTTCCTATTGCTGTCAGCAGTTCTTTTATTTACCATGATTTTCTATCCTTTATTCCCAGCCTTATTATTGACCTTTAACTCACTGGTTCCATTCTATTCTTTCCACAGTTGCCACAAATCCCCATTACTCTGCAGTGTGGGTGTTGTATGACAGCCCAAACCTCTGCTCTCACTCCATAGCTCCTGGGCTTTAGGTCAAGTCTGCTTTTTGCATACACCAGAAGTACTGATCCATGGGAGCAGCTGCTCATCCCTGCAGGACTGCAGGAAAATGCCTCCAGGGTGCAAAGGAGAGATTGGAAATATGCACAAAATCATAGAATCTCCTGAGTTAAAAAAAAAGGACCCACAAGGATGGTTGAGTCAAGCTCCTGGCCCAGTGCAGAACCCCAAGAAGCCCACCCTGTGCCTGAGAAAATTGTCTAAATGCTCCTTGAATTGTTAGGCTTGGTGCTGTGACCACTGCCCTGGGGAGCCTGTTCCAGTTGCCCAATAATTCTTTGTATATAGACAGGTAATCTTGCCATTTACACACACATACATGTGTGTCTATGTGTCTTTCTACACACACATATACATACATACACATACATACATACATATATACACACTCATGCATATATGGCAGTTATTTGAAGGTAATGACTAATGTATATTTATTTTCATTATGCACTTTTTAATGTTTTCAATTTAACCATACAGGAAATCCAGGATAAAGAGGCAGGGCTGTGTGCAGAGCAGTTCTTTCCCTTTCTTTTTGTGTTTACACACAAATTTATAAAATGCCATTAAAAAATCAAAAAATGCCATAGTATGCAGATAAAGCAGTATTACTTTTTAAAAAGCACATGCAGTTAAAAAAAAAAGACCAATATTCAGACTAAAAGGAAAGTGAAAAGGAATGTGTCTTTTTATCTGAAATACCATAAATAAATATCTGAGGAAATGTTTTGAGGTTATGTCACCCTCTCCACATATAATCAAGGATTTATTAAATGAAGTAGTGTTTGGGACAGAACTTTTGTTTCATGTCTTCTTCTTGGCTCTCTTCATCCTTTTTCATGCCTCAGCAACCTATTTTTTATGTAATTTTCCCAGAACAGTCAAAGACAAAACATGGATTAGAGTCCTGAGAGCAGCTGAAACCTGCACTTGGGTAATGGCAGTCTTCAGATTAAGGAGATTGCTCAAAGTTTTTCTAGATATATGTGAAAAATATAGCTCCAGAGATGATAAATCAACATTATTACTGCTGGTTATTATTAATTTATATCATTGGCCTTTAAAGAGGACCTTGCTGCCTGAAATTGGATGTGAGAAGGCTGAGCTACAATGTGAAAATGGGATTTGGAATGGTGGTGTATCACACAGGAATTATTATACAGAAAAGTTTTAAAAGCACCCCTAAGGTATACTCATCTGTCCTCTTCTAACCAAAAGTCCTCATTCATGGCTAGACTCTTTAATTACTAGACTGATCTGCATTTACCTCCCTTTGTTTTGACCTTGTTTTAAATGTTCTGCAATGATAATGGAATTGCAGATCCTTTCAAAGATAACATTAATTCAAAGATAACTGATTAATTATTGACAAATAAGGTCAACATAACTCTCTGCAGTGTGGGGGTACCCTGGTATTCCATTGGGAAGAGAATGTGGTGGTCTCTCCTGAGTCTGCCCACACTGCCTGTGCCCAGGGTTGATACCAAATTTTCTTGTTTAGAAAATAAGTACTGCAAGTTCCTAACCTTTGTATTTTTAAAGTCACTTCTATTTATTATGCTCTTAACCAGTTGGTTATGCTCTTAACCAACTGGTTATGAGCATACATAATTACATTTGCATTTTGACCTAGGAGAAAAAAAAATCTCAACATTAATTTTCATTAAGAGGATTATTTTGCTCTTGTCTGAAACAATGCAGCAAAACGTCATAGTTACTCTGAGTGATCATTGGGAGTGTGGCTGCTAATTAGTGACTGATTTGAGGAACAAAAAATCCACTTGGGAAACATGATAATTACCCACATATTTCTTTGGGTCAGGTAGACATGTTACATCAAACACTAGATTTATTATTCCATTTAAATAATTTTGAAAGAACTAAAATTGTGTTGTGCATCTAACTGAGCAGATCCAAAGTACAAAATCATACATCTAAATTATGAACTGAATGGAGCATTGCCCAAAAATATGAGTAGAGAAGTACTTTTCTACTTCTAAGGTGAACAGAAGTAAATATAATATATATGATATAATTTATATATTAATTATATAGTTTATATATTTATATATAATATATAATATTATATAATATATATAATAGATATATATATATTTCTATTTAAATTTTTTTCCCTATATCACAATTTCTCAGAATAGTTGCTATTTTATTTCCATTTCTTTTCCTGTGCCTGAAAATGTAGGTCCAAGCAGTATTGGAAAAATGTCAGTATCTCTACATTGGTGGCTACCTCCACTTCCAGGTATACTTGGAAACAATACCTGGGCCAGGGACAGCCTTGACTGATGACAGAATTGCAGGGAATTTAGTTTATTAATGCCGATATAGAAAATTTTATATTATATCAAAGATGGGTGTTTATTGAGTGAGAATTACCAATGTTTAGTCCCCGAGAGAATCCAGTCACTCTCATGTCACCTCCTAAGCCATAATTCTTAGGATTAAATTAATATGTGATCTCATTTCTGTATTTCTAAGGGATGAACAAAAGATGCCTATGTTAAACTCAGCAAAACAACATTTTGGGGAAAAAAAGTTATTTCAAGATACTACAAATCAATCTGACAGCTCACTTCTTTAATCTGACACCAGTAGAATGGCAATAATTTGGAAGATGTCCCAAATAGAGCCTCGTGATAAAATCACAGAGGTTATGGGTTCAATCTCTATATTGGCCATTGAATTCTATGGTCTTTGTGGATCCTTTCCAACAGAATATTCTTTAATTCTACGAGATTTTCTTCTCTAATTTTCTCTTCCTCTTCAATATATAGTGAATCCTCTGAAGATGCTTTTATAAAATATGTTTGTTTATTTTTTCCGGGTATAATCCAGTGAGCTGGAAGCACTGAATGTTTTTTTTTGTTTTCAGTAATGTTTGCAGGAGAGAGCATGTGCCAGATCTACTAATTTTTTAAACATTTCCAGGGATGGTGACTTCACTCCACCACTTCTCTGTGGAGTCTGTTCCAATGCTTAACCACTCTTTCTGTGATTAAATTTTTCCTAGTATTCAACCTGAGTAACAGGAAACAAACCAGATGAAACAAATATTATCTTAAGTTTGTAATATGAGTATCTATTAGTGGTTTTTCAAACATGGTTGTGGGGGCGACACACAAAACAGGCTGGGCACAGCATTAGCACTGTACCCACCTGTGGTGACAAACCTATCCTCTTTTCAGAAGTCAGGCAGGGCAGAGGGATGGTGTGAAGAGATGAAGACAGCAGAGCATCACTGGTACTCAGAAGCTGGCTAGTGTGTGTCTCCCAGCAAAGACCCCTGTGCTCCCTGGGGTGATCCACAGGGAAGGCATGACAGCATCTTTCTCCCATTTCAGTATTTGGATGTTTCCCCCCCAGTTTCCAGCAACTTCACTTTTCTGCTTGTCTGCCACTTTTTTGCTGACAGAACAGAATGCTGGTAGCAAACCCATTATTCATTGTGATTGAATGCCTAGTAATTATGTTGTATTTTTTTTCATTCCTCAAATTAAACCTCTTTGCTGTTAGGAACAGATGTTAAATTTGGGAGTCTTGTTGACTGTTAGCGTGACACACACATGAAATATTTTAAATGAGAAGGCTGATTGAGTTTTATACATACTGATCACACTGGTAGAATTGAAAATAATTGAAACTGGGAATAGCTGAAATGTTTCCAAAAAGAAGAGACAAAGGGAGGGTTTTCTTTTTGAATTCCTGATCACACCAATCATGTTAAATTCTGCAGAATAAAGGCAAGAATTTACTGTATAATACTAAAATGAAACTTGCATGGTTGTTACTTCAAAATGACAATAGGAAAGAATTTTAAAAATAAGACAAAATCTGTTATCAAATCAAGACTTCAGATATTACCCATCTGCTTGTAGGAGCTTGTCTTTTTTTTTTTTTTTTTTTTTTTTTTTTTTTTGTTTGTTTGTTTGTTTGTTTGTTTGTTTCCTCAGCTTATTCATGTTTCTGGAAATCTGACATTGCTACCAAGGAAGTATTGCCCACCACGCAGGCTGAGTTGGCTCCTCTACCTCTTCTCTGGGCTCTTTCACTTGCAGAATGCACTAGATCCCTTTTCCAACCTGGAGAAGCTGATCACTGTGCAAGGGCTGATGCTGGAAAGAAGTAAGGAAATTATTGGAAAGCACCCAGTCGTGAATCTGAATCACTAGGCTGAATGTAAGGGTAACCTCTACCTGTGGAGCTGTTTTTACTTTTTGTCTTTTACTTCTGTGTGTGGATTTATCTGCATGTATTTATGTATTTTGCATAAGAAAATTAACACCCCCTCAATGTATTTATGAGAAAATTGACTATTATATTGGCAGTGGAAAATTTTGCAGCATTACATTTTCCAGTCACTCTATTGCTTTGACACCTTTCTGCTGGACCAGTGAAAACTCTGGAGTGCTCACTGGAACTGACAGATGGATTCTGCTTCCACACTTGCCCTCCTGCCTCCCAAGGTCTGACATGAAGTCTGCAATATAAGTTCCACCAATCCATGAGATGTGTTTTCCAGCTACTGGAAGCTGTTTAGTGTCTGTAGATCACTTTCCTATATTTGAATTAGCAAGATGCATATGTTACATGTAGAGTTCTCTAATCTGATTTAGGAGGATTTATAGCATACAAGGCATGAAAAATCTGAGTTTGGAAATTAATGCAGTAACAATAGCAATTAACATCCAGAATCCCCAGGTAACCTTGGGGTGTTAAGTTTAAAGCACATTGATTTTAATTAAGTTTAGTGACCAAGTACTGCTTTTTCTAAAACATTTTACTGCCATTTCTTCTGCAACAAATTGCTTAAAAGCCTGAATGTTGATGCCAGCTCTACCCCATGTGACCTAGTGCCAAGAAGTAACAACTTGGGGAAAAAAAATCCAGATTGAAAAAGACATTTCTGAGCAGGGACAACTTTTATTTGTGCCACACCACTTTCGTATATATGGTTTCCTCTTACGCCTGATACAATTTACAGATTTATAACATTTGTTGAACTTCTCAAAACAAGAAAGCTCCCACTGAGACTGTAAATTCTTGTTGCACTGAGTGATCCCTTGATCCTTTATGGGCACAATCTATATGTGCCACATAAAAGCAGCCTGGCACGGGTACCAGAGAAAGTCTTCTGACACTCGGTGCCTTCTGGGGCTGTCATGCTTTATTATGTTCATGATCCATGGAGGAAAGGTTGCTAATAGCAGACATTGACCCACTGGTGGTAATTGCTGTGAAAACATTATTCAAGCTGATTATGTTAATGACAGAAGGATGAGGCACTGCCTAAAGAGTTAGTACAGCATCACCAGAGATGCTTTATTTATTTAACTGATTGATCACTTACAGGTTTGTAAACTTCCTTCTCTGTATAATAACACAGCATAATAATGTACATACAAATTAAACAATCCAGAGAGCTAAGGCAGAATGGTTGTTGCACATCTGATTTTCATGTAAAATCTCAAGACTTTTATGGGCTTATTTACATAACAAGTCATGGTCTACTCTCCTTTACCAGCATCAGCTTGATGTGGAGTTGTCTTCAGCTATAACTTTTTATGGTTTGAAGCTAGTGGAATATAAGAAAATGGTTCACATATTTTAGTAATTTGAAATACATTTTTTATTGAAGAAAACAGCATCATTTTCTTCTAGCAGAACAATCTCTTCCCTTAAAATGTGATGCTTACACACTTTCTCAGGGCAAGGTTATGAGTTTTCTCCTTCCCATTAATGCCTGCAGACTGCTCCTCCAGGTGTATTCTCCTCTTTCTCACCAGAAAATCCACTGCAAACCTCTGGGTCTGAGCATCCCTGATCCCCTGGAGCTGGGAGTAGGTAGAGCTCACTCTGCTCTCAGACTGGTGAAATCCAAGTAGATAAAAAGATATTTTTATCAACAAGGTGTAGGATTGACATGTCCTCCAGCTGGAAAAGTGCAGTCAGAATATTTCACAGTGAAAAAGGTTCAGTAAAGAGATATTAATGGTTGGACTTGATGATCCTCAAGTTTTTTTCCAACCAAGTGATTCTGTGATTTTATGATCTTGAGGGTCTCAATCAAATTTGCTGACAGCAGTCTCTAAACCAGACGTGGCTGAGTGGGTGAAGAAGCTGCAGTGGGAAGCTCCTAACAAAGCTGGGAGGTGACACAGGGCTGACTCAGAATGATGGCTAAGGCTTCTCTGCTTCAGGATCAGCTCTGAATGGTCCCTCTAGGCTTAGCCTTCAGGCTCTCAGCTGCCCTCATTACACAATGATTGGACTTGAAATCAAAGGACAGTTACTGCAATCCCATTTGTAGCATCTCAAACTCCTTTGATCAGAGCCAGAGAACTGTAAAAATAGATAAATAGATTTTCATGTTCAGAAGAGGCCATTCCCCATTTTCTATGTATGTTTCTACAGAATTCTATATCTTTTGATTTTGTTATTGGGTTTGACAAATCTGAGAAAATGGCTAAAAGCAAACTGAACTGAACTGAAGAATTTCCCCTCTCTTTCCTCACTCCCTGCCCCATCTCGTGCAGAAGCATTCCTGTTCCTTCTGCTTTGCAACCCAAGGCAATTTTTGCATTTGCAGCCCCTACAGAACTGCACAGAGAATGCACCACAGTAGTACACCATTTGACAGGTTTTCAAATAGCATGGCCAAAACTTATATTTATGTCAGTCTGTATAAAATCTTTCCTTCACCTTTTTTAGCTGCTATGACTTTGAACTTTTACAAGAAACAGAAAAATGAATCCTTTACAGATGACACACATAAATAAACCTTTGTTTAAACATTCTTTAGAAAAATCAGTATGTTATTGCAAAAAGTCCCTAGCTGCACTTCTCTCTCATGTCAGGAAAAAAGACAAAACAGATGTTTGCTGTGTATTCAAAGGATGAAAGAGAAAGCAGGTTTACTACCTGATTTTCCATCTTATTTTAGCTAATACAAAGAAGAATGGGGAAGAAAACCCAAAGCAGAAGTTAATGTTTTGCCTCAGTTCTCTCTACCTTCCCAGCATCTGTGTTGCTTAATAAAAAAAGCAATCAGGTGGACAGATGAGTTTTCATGGCTCTCTTTGTTCTACAGACTGCAGGGAGCAGCATCTGTTTCTCCTGATCCTTTCTCCCCCTTGAACAGGAAATTAAATACAATTTACTCAATTAAAGTAACCTAAAGAATTGACTTAATTAAAAACAAGGAAGTTCAGGCTTGAATCTCTTCTCCTCTGTCCTTTGGAAGGTTTACATGGCTGAGGCTGAGCCTGTGGGAGCACAGCCCAGTCAAGGCCACACCAATATCTGATGCTCTGGCAGAGCCTGTGCATGGGTGCACATCTGCATTACCAAAACTATTCCGGTGCTGTCAGCTACTATTGACTAAACTGTATTTGATACTGCTATTGTGTCTGAATGGTGCAAACCAGCTCCATTCCTGGCTTTGAAAAGGCAGTGTTTCTGTTGCAGCTTCCCAAACTGGTCCATTGCATGAATACTGACAGTCTCCTCAGTTGAGAAAAGTCATTAAAAACCCAGTTCAAATGTTGGTAATTTGAATATTTCTGGGGAGAATCTGCTTCTCTGAACACACCTGTGTGAGCATCACATTCTGATATTCGGAGCACAAATCATCTTTCAAAACAAAAATTCAATAGCTTTCCCCAGAACTACCTGGTAAAACCCAGACAGTAGATTAAATATTTACTTGTTCTTTCTCAGGATCTTCTGGTTCAACAGAAGAATTTAAAGAGGTACTAAATGCTGAGGAGCAGCTGGGCAGCAGTAGCAGAGCACCCAGGCTGGGGCTGTGGGCACAGGGGTGGTGGTGGCTCCCAGATGAGCCCCACAGGATCCAGATCCCATATCCCCCATCCCTTCTTTGCACTTGTAGACACTGTGGATACTTTTGCACTTTGACACTGTACATACTGCATGAACTCCTTCTTAGGATTTGACACTATAGACTGGAAGTCCAGAAGATCTGCTAGGAGCTGATTCAGCAAAGTGCTGAAGCCTGTATCTAAATTCCCCTTAAAAATCACTGCAATATGAAGAAGTGCTCAGCTCATGTGGTATGAGTGTGAATAGGTTTAGGTTTGAGCATGAGGTTATACCTTGGGCTGAAGTGCTTTGAATTAGAGACTGGTTTCCTGCAGTTCCTGCAGTTAATTTTTATAGACTTGAGGTAAAAGCAGAGTGCGGGCACCTGCACTAGTAATTTTGCTATTTAAAAATTAAATTAACTGGGATTACAGACTTTCATGCATCCCCCCATTTATTCTCAAGTAGTATCTATGCAACCATTGAATATTTTGTTTTATTTCAATTCCTTCAAAACTGATCTGGCTAAGGTAATTCTGTTTTTACTGTTAGTGCCAGCTAATGTTTCCTTGTATTTCATTATTCATTGCATTCACTTGGCCTGAAATGGATGTTTGATTACCATGCAAACTACTTTTCAAATTCACTTCTGAAGTGCAATAATATTGGGGTGGCTGGTACAATATCTTCCAGTAGTGTTAGAGCAAATGACAAGATGGAGTGGATGTTAATAAGGTCAGACTTTCAATGGTAACACACATGAGTAGTGTTTTTCTGTGTGTCTTGTAAAGATGGATTATAAACACACACAGCAGCTTTAAAAAAGCAATTTAGATACAATGATCTGATTTCACTCAACCATATGAACTTTATATCCCTCACATCTTTTATTCCACATACAGTTTCCTTCTCTCTTCAAGGGCTGCTTGCTGTAACAATTGAGCAGTGTACAGAAAAGCCTGAGATCTGAACTAGCTAGCTCTCTGAGTTTGTGTTTGCAAATAGATATGAATTCATTACACAAGCAGGGAATAACTCAGGAATTTTTCAGGCTTCTTTCTGCTTTGGAAATGGCAGCCTGAAGGTCAGTGGATATGTCGAGAGGTAATATAAGAGAACTTTGGTGGACTTGCTTTGCAACTCATACTTTTTATGTATTCTATTTTATATTAAAACAAAACAAATAAAACAAAAACAGAAAAAGGAACTTCGGTGCAATATACTTTGGAAGTTAATCAGAGCAGACATTTCAGTCTTAAGTAAATCAGCTGTGTATCATTTGACACACAACATTACTTCTATTAGTATGACTTTCACCATTATCTAGACAGATGAAACGATGTACCATGCTAATCAGAATATTAAAGTGACACTAGCACTTATATATTATGAATATTTACTCAACAAATGAATGCATGATAAATGAGATTGGTCGAGAAATCTTTCTCAGTAGAGAAGATGTAGATTCTTTCCCCCTCAGGAAATCCTTTCTTGTGCTTAATCCAGTTATCAAATTTTCAGTGTATCTTAAGCTGTTCCCTCCTTTCCCCCACAGAGCAGTTTGTGTCAGCTCGAACAGGGTTTTCTGCACATACAGGAATTGTGTGCACTGTTCTGAATGGCCCATGAGGCTGAAAGCTGTTTTGAGACAGTTCTTTTACATGTATTTCTACACCACTTGACCCTGCCACAGACAATGGTGCCAGATCTGGTGTGTGAAGCCCCATATTCAAACCAGTTTTCACAGTCAGAGCATTGTGATCACAGGATTAGTATGTGGACTATCTAAAGTTCAAGTGCAGTGTCAGTACAAATGGGCCTGTGCTTGGGGCTGTGGATGTATATTTTGTCCCAAAATGACTCAGGTTCCCCAATTGTTATAAATGAGAAACAAAAAGTCTCGATATTCAGCAAAATTTAGATTGCTTTGTTTTATACAGACAGAGAAAGTAGCACTGGGGAACGTGAGGGGTCACCGCCCACTTCTTATATTTTCTGGTAATAAAGTTTTTATTTATACCCTTCCAAGTTTGAGCCTGTTTTGCCTTCCTCCTCATCTTATCTCACAGCAGGAAATGAGTAAATAATTCTAGTGGGTGCACTGGTGATTTGGCCAATGCCAAATCTCAGACATAATTGCTGTGTTGACCGGGAAATCTCAAATGGGCGAATTGAAACCACTACAGACTCACACTCAGTAACAGGGGTGGCTGCCATCCCTCAGATTGTTTGCAGCTGTAAGCTTTCTGTGAATTTTTCTTGGTTCAGTTGTCTGGGGGAGAGGCATATTTTACTCAGAGAAGCTGTGGGTGATTCATGCCTGGAAGTGCTCAAGACCAGATTGGATGGGGCTTGGAGCAACCTGGTCTAGTGAAAGATGTCCCTGTTTGCACTGGGGATGTTGGAATGAGATGATCTTCAAGGTCCCTTCCAACCCAAACGATTCTATGATTCTAAGAACAATGAGATTAAAAATAGCCTGATGAGAATAATGAGATTTAAAAAAGCACATCAACAAATGCTGACCTTGAGCTCCACATTGAAATGTGAACTGAATCTTACTTTGAAAACTCACAGTCAGAGTCAAAGTGAATTGTCAGGGTCCAAGTGAACCTGGCACATTTCCTCTATCTGCTTCTGTAGGCACCTGCCTGGAGCAGAATACAGGATACTACAGGCTCTTCCCATCCACCAGGAAAAGGGAAAAAAATAATTGGCTCCTTGGTGCTTTCAGCAGTAGGAATTTTTACTAATTCTGGTCTAGCAAGGAATAATCTTCTGGAAGTAAAAAAAAAAAAGAGTCTTTATAGAGCTCATTTCTGGATATAACATTGGAATGTGACCAAGGGCTCTGGTCCATAATCAGGGTTACAACTTTTAAGGTTTCAGTGCATTATTCCCTGGTCCCTTGGCCATCGTGGTCCCTTGGCCATTGCAGGCCCTTGTGCTGCATGTTTAAGATGCAGTTGGCTCCCATGTTGATGTATAGCAATATAGTGACCTTGTACTAGCATTGTCATGGTCATTTCTCAGCCATCCATCATGTCAGGATCTCTGTGTCCTTACACAGAACAGGTGACATCTTCCAGCTGTTGAAGAACTTGGATTGCATCTTATCTAGTACCACTGCTGGCAGGCAGCGATACTGAGACCAGTCTGGCCAGGGAGGTGTGTGGCAAAAACAGAAGGAAGGGAATGATGGAGTTGCCTGAACAATAAAGAACTTTAATGGATAAAACAAATGTAGAAACCACATGGTCTAAGGGGCAGCATCCAAAGACCTGGGGGTGTGTCAGACAAAAATATATCAGGGTATCTGAGGGCAAGGATCCAATCACGAACATGACCTGGGAGCATGCCCTTATAAGTGACCAGTCCTGAACCAACTGAGTAGAACCAGAAACACAACCTATTATGGAGAAACTCCATAACATTAACATACCAACTCCTACGGTCTCAGCTTGATGCCTCCTGCATATGCAGGTGAAGCCACTTCCCTGTCCATCCCTATCAGATCAACTTCCACAATCTAGAGCTTGACATGAAGGGTAACTATAGAAGTTCTGTACTGTAGGGTAAATCAAGTGTCTGCTGGATTTTTCCACCATATACATGTTAGGAGGGAGCTTTGTTTCCTAGCTGGCTGTGATGTAGCTCCTCTGTTGACGTATTTACCTTTGCTTCATGATGTTCAAGTTCATTCTTCCCAAAGCCTTTAATCTTCTTGGAGGGAAGACATTGGCACAAAGTTGAAGGTGTTGACACAAACCATCCATACACTCAGTGACCCTCACTGGGACTTGCCCCAGAGTCTACAAAGAAGAGGAGGGGGATTTTAAGAGTCTATGATGGCAGTGAAAGCTCAGGTACAAGATTCTTTCTTCCCAATTAAACTACCACGGACCTTCCAGCAGTTTCACACACAGCAAACACATGGATGATGCAGCCCCATGTTCCTGCTGGGTGCTGTCCCTTTTTTCCTCTTTCACTATTATTACCAAACTCCTGCCCATTAATCCTATCTTGTTGAATTTCTCTTAAACAGGAGAAGTCAGCAACTGCAAAATCGAGAAGCAAGTAAGGCTTATTTTCTTGGTGTATGTGATGACCATTGACAGGGTTTGCGTGACTGACATGGTAGATTAATTTATAATAAAAATTCAACTTTCATATAAATTACATCAGGCAATATCTTTAGTGCTGTGCTCATCTGCCTGAAGGGGCAATGTGGTTTTCTATTACTGCTAAAATGCACAATAGCATTGCTCGGCTGATTTGATTTTATTTTTATATTGTGCTGCCAGTTCAGTTAGAAATGTAGGCATGCTCTGTCAATGGCAATAAGGCATCCATCTACCAAAAAACAGGTTTCTTCCCCATTCAAACCAAGAGTGCACCTAGGAAATCACTGGTCACTTCTGGACACAATAAAGTGTCATGGTAACTTTGAAAAAAGTGAAGTGCATGGATTGACATGTGCCCTTTAATACATCTTTTTTTCCCAACTGAAAATGTATTAATTGATCTTTCATACCACCCTTTGGATCTGGAATAGTAATGTCATATCCATGACAGAGTAGATATTTTTGCAAAGAACATCCATTTCTGTCATTGCTATTTGCCTAGTTCATTAAGTTTACAAATCTCTGGAAAAACTGCAGTTTTCACATACTCAGCTAAGATATTGAAGAATTTTTAGAAGTTACATTAACTCATGCTTTTTGCCTACAGGCCTGTGGTGCTCCCTGCAATTGCATCCCTGACAGCAGTGAGTATGGGAGGAAGACAGCTGAAGAGGCTTGATTTTTTAGTACTTGATTTTGTGACCTTAAGGATACCCTTTCAGCACAGCTTTTTTGCCATTCTTTGGATGGGTGTGGGGTTGTAGTTGTATTTCCTTTGCCACATGTAGAAGTGACATAACTTCCATGCTCTGTCATACCTTTATTATTATAATTATCGTGCCATGGGACAGGGACTGAATGCAAGACAAGTTGAGCACAAGTTGATTCTCCTGCTCCCTCATTGTCGGTAGTACATAAATCTTGAAAAGTGTGCTTTGAATAGGAAAGGATACCAAGTTAATGACACATTTACTCTAACTATGGTTGGGTATGCAAAGAATCCTAATGCCTGCTGCAGACTCTTCATGGTAACAGATGTTGCTCTCTGCTTATAAAGTTTATTGCATTAGCTGCCTGTAAGCAGTTTACTCTCTAGAAGATTCATAGAGTAAATTAAAATTATCTAATTATTTGTTATCTAATTTAATAGAGAAATGGTCTTGATCTTCAGATATTACATATATATTATTATATTACAAGATGGTAGGTATGGCAGAGGTCCCATTCTGAGCTCTGAGCTGCTACTGAATAAGAAGAGAAACTTGTACTCACATCTCACAGCAGGCAGGGGTGGTCAGACTGCCACGACCTTCCCAGAGAAGCATCCTTAAAAGGATACTGAGTGATCTCAGTTGTGAGCTGCTGCTGCAGGTGATGCTGAAGAAAAGGACAAGAGCCTTCATATGAGGTTTCATGGAGGTCTTTTATTCTTCTTCTTGAAGGGGTCTAGGGATGAACACTGACCAATGAGGGCTGAGGGAGCTGGGCTTATATAGGGAAAGCAGGGGGCAGAGTAGAGCAACAGGGTTCGGGGGTGGGACAAAGGGAGAGGGCCAATGGGGTACAAATGATCTGCATATAACTGAACAGCATTGTGGGAGAGATTTTGTGGTGCCATAATGAGAGGAGCCCACCTAAGGGTTACCTCTTTGGGGACAGGTACAAAACTTTCGTTGTGGGGGTTTTCTCTCCAGGAAAGGGCCTTGGTCTCTCTTGGGTTCTATGCCTCCACAACTCCCTTTCCTTTATTTATTAAAAAAACTCTTTTCACAGATTTTTGTGAACAGTGAATTAAACAAGGAAACATAAGTAGAAAAATGAAAAATAAATAAAATGTGTGAATTCCATTCTGTGCTGGAGTCACGGGGGTCTTCAAGTTTGTTGGGTGACTCAGGGAACCACGAGCAGGACTCTGGTAGCTCAGGGCTTGTCTTGATTAGTTTCACCAGAGGTGCTTTGTGTCACAGCTTGTCTGCTCCCCTGTAGTAATTCACTACCTGCCCAAGTCCAGGTTCATGGCCCAGCCTGCCAAAGGGGAGCCAGTTCCTCTTGCCCATTGTCAGGTTGAAGCAGGAGTATAAACAGAAATCGTTAGTTTGCTTGGTAAGGGAAGGGAATAATTTTTTTTTTTTCTGATACCTTTTGTGATTCCTTTTCTCACTCACACACAGACATAGCTAGAGATTGGCTGCAACAGCCTTACCAGGGAGAACTCACTGGGCTGTGGCTTTTATTTAGAGATGTTTTGCTGTGCATCCCTGTCCCTCTGCCTGCTCACCTGTCACCAGGCAGAGTCCTGCTGCTGCCAGCAGCCCAGCTGCCCTGGAGAGCCCTTTGCTGTGACATCTCTGATGTGCCCCTTATCACAAGGTCCATCTCCTGCTGGGTTCCTGCAGAGACTTTACAGCACAGAGCAAAAGGAATGCTCCAAGATGAGTCCAGCCTTTGCCTTTGTAGGCTTAGGTGATGGCTAAAATTGTGTTTATTTACTAGTATTTAACTAATTCTCCTCTCCACACATAACAGACCTTTCTGCTTTCAAGCTGAAAAGGTGCCACTTCTCTGCTGCTCTCAGCTCTTGGCTCTTGAATTGGGGTGAAGGAGGCTGGGTCCATCATTGAAGTGGCTCCACAAACCATGATCAGTGTGGGGTGAGAGGGGGCTTGGTTTGGGGCAGAAAGTGCCATTTGCTTAATGAGAACAAGTGAGCTCTCTTCCTGTTGTCATGCTAATATGTACATCTTATCCTGTAATTTTCTGAGTCATTATGACAAATGGCTCATGCTGATGTCACTCGTTTCCCCCAGGATCTCTCAGCTCTCCAGCCAGCATGTAGCAAGTTGCAAGCAATATTTAAAAATGAAAAATTGCAGGTGTTTTCTGGATGTCATCCAAAGGCAGGAGTGTGGATTTCAGGCAGAAATCAAATCAGACCACATGGAAAGATCTCCCTGAACACCCCAGACAGTCAACAGATGGTAGTCATGACATTACAAGTCAACCTCCACACCTGGGAAACCATGGCCAGGAGCAGCAGAAGCTCACATTTAAATTAAGTCTTCTATAAAATATTTTTATAAGGAAAAAGATAAGGAAGAGCTGAAGCAGGAGAAATGCCTTGCCACAGACTTTGGTGCTGTAGGAGAAGTAAAGAACACTTTTTGCTGCATGTCATGTCCTGCCTGCTAAATGTAATGATAATCCATGTCATCTTTGGAGACTCACTTGATTATCTATCTGTCTATCTGTCTGTCTGTCTATCTGTCTATAATCTATCTATTTCTCTATCTATCATCTATCTGTCTATCTATCTATCTATCTATCATCTATCTATCTATCTATCTATCTATCTATCTATCTATCTAATCTATCCCATTATTAAACTACAGTAATGGCTTTTTATGGAGTCTACCAGAGTACCAAAGCATTCTGGAATGGATCTTTTGAGGTTGTGTTAGCTGTAGTTAATATTTGCATTGTCTTTACCAGTGTATTCAATTCTGTACCTAATTTGCTCCAGATGTTGAGGAAGTTCTGTATTTTCTCCTTATCCCTCTCCCCATCTGACAGCCACATTAATATCCTTAGCAATACTCTTACATCTTTGGTTAAGCCCACTGGATAAATATAATTTATGTAGCCCTCACTGACACTGACACTATCTATTTCTGATGATGGAGAAATGAATAATGCAGTTATGAGAGAAGCTTACTCATGGGTTACCTGTAACTCTGAATGAGTGCATAATGCTACTCTGTGTTTGATCCAGGGCTGACATAAACAAAAATTTCCAAAACTGAATATTTGAATGTTTGGGTAGATTCTTGCTGATTATCCACCTTCTTCTCACAGCTAAAATGTAGCTGCTCATAAAAACCACATGAAAATCTGAAAATGCATATTTAAAATGGCAGAAACATGGGAGGCTTTTATTAGAAAAAAAAAGTAAATATTATTTGAATAAGGATTATATATTGAGACACGACCCTTTGCTGCTTCTTTTTCTTAGCAGTGACTATGGTTCAAATTCATGTGTTATTTGTAAAAACACTGTCACAAGGTAATTTGGCTTTAATACAGCAAGAAACACAAATCCTACATTTGTAGGAGAATAGTTTGTGTTTGGCTTGGCAAAAATAGCTGCACAGAAACTGTGGTCTTGAATTTTAATGGATCTTGTTAATGACAACTAAATATTTTACTCATATATTCTTTTGGGTTCATTTAAACAGCAGGTAGCCTAAGCACTGCAGAAAGACATATTATGATAAATTAGGCTAGGTAAAAGAGGAGAAATTATTTTAAATGAATACAAACATCCAATTTGTCTGGACTTTTAATGAATCAAAATGGCAATATTACTAGAGTTGACAGCAATGTATACTCTATTAAATTCAGTAAATTCTATATTAAACTTTCCTTACTTTTTCGTATTCCTTTTCATGTGTTTGTACATCACATCTCACTGTAGTGAGACTCACTCTACTGAAGTGGAACCATTTTTCCTCTCCTGGGGTACCTGTGGACCACCTTTGTGTTTCAGTCTCACACGCACACACATCCCCTTCCTGGTGACTGATGATTCTTTGAGACCCCTACATGCCTCATGCAGTGCAGGACCCCAGGTTTTCCCCTTGGTGCTGGAGCTCATGTGCTTCTTCAGCTTCCAGCTGCAGACACAGCTCCAGCCAGTCATAAGTTTCATTGAGCATATATTTTTGCTCTGAGGTTAAAGGACTGCAAACTCCTGAAGATGTCAAGATCTGGGAACAAGCAGCCTGGACCCAGGGGTGGGTGACCCACAGCTTTTTCTGACATAGAGTTTTCAGCAAACTCTCAGCATGCTCTGGATCATCTCAGCCTTCCCAAGGAGATGTGAAAAGAAGTGTAAATCTTTCCATCTGTCAATTCCACTTATCAGCTGGGAGGTTCTTGGCAATAGTCTGAAGGGTTTCATGAGCAAGTTGTGCTACACAACCAGCATCCATTAGCTGCCTCTCTCCTGCAACACCACAAATACATTACTTGCCCCTAATGAGCAATAATGCACATTATGGCATGGACCAGTTTGCATTAACTCTGTTGCCACTGTAGCCCCTGATTCATCAGTCAAGGTGTGCTTTTCAGTGATATTTACAGCCTGGCTTAATAGTGTGCCTATTTTCTCTTTGCTGCAGATGATAATTCAGGGATTTGCTTGGCTGACTCAAAGAAACACTGAAACTACAGCTGGTGGGTTTGATTTTATTGCTGCAAGGATTTAAATAAACACAAACTGATTCTGTATCATTGCCTGATGTTGTGTGATGACTGATCAACCTCCCTCCTGCTTTGGTGACATTTTTAAGGATGTTTGATACAAATCTGGTTAGAGTTTCTGAAACCTGTGCTTTATTCAGAGTCATAGAATCACAGAATCATTTAGGTTGAAAAAGACCTCTAAGATCATGCGATCCAACCATTAACCCAGCACTGCCAAGACCACCACTAAGCCATGTCCCCAGAGGCCACATCTACATGCTTTTTCAGTCCCTCCAGGGATGGTGCACTCCCAGTTTCTCTGGCCAACCTATGACAGTTCCTTGCCACCCTCACAAGTGGTTATTTCTTTCTAATAACTAATCCAACCCTGCCCCCTATTTGTTGGAAGCAATTTTCCCCTGTGGCATGTTAGGAGTCAGCCTATAGCTGTAACTGCAGCAAAGCCAGTACCCTGCTGCCCATTTTCCTCCCACACTTGCCCTCTGCTATGTCTGGAAAACTAGTGGATGAGCTGCCAGTGGATGAAGTGTTGTGTCCTTTGCATGACATTATTTTCCTGCTAACTTACCATTGGTGTCACAGACCAATGCAAGAGCCATAGCTACAGGGTGTTTGTTAGAGCATCCCAATATCCCTGAGCCACCAGGGCCTCAAACAGGAGAAGAGAAGCGAACTGTGTTTGTTGACCGTTAACACAAATTGACTGCTACTTGTGCTGATGTTTACAGCATAATTCATTGCAGCTTGAACTTGTTGACTATCTGCATAATTTCTCCTTGAACGATTTTACTGCCATATGGGATGCTGCAGACCTTGAGTTTCTGGCTTTGCACAACCCCTCTGCACATTAACGAGCCTCACTTGATGAGCAGTGAACAACCTCCACATCCCTGGATGAAGCCCATGATTTCTGCTGATGGTTCTTAACCTCCCACCTGTTATGAGAAGCATTCAGGAGTGGTGATGGTCCTGCTGACACAGTCCCTGTGCTCCCACATGCACCTCTCTGTGGGCTCTCCAGACCTTGGGGCAGGGCACATAGAACAGCCTGTGTTGGTGAAAGGAGGTTTTAGGATACAGAGAGGATTTTAGCCTCTAAAGCTGTCAAATTGAGTGTTTTCATCAACATTGATTTGAGCTTCTAAAGTAAAATGTTCAAGAAAACTGTTCAAGAAAATGAGCTAGCTTAACCTTGTTATACAGAGAAGCTCAGAACATTTTTTCCAAAAGCTCCTGGCCTTTACCATTAAGCCTTAATGCAAAACTTAACCTCTAGCAGTATCTGCTGCAGTTAATACTGTTGACAAACTAGGCTGTCTTTCAGTCCAGATTTCATGTCTTAATTAAATGGAATTTGTTTGAGCAAATAGTGCTTGTCAAAAGTGGGATATTTTTGCCTTAGGACTATTACAAGATGATATTAGACATATTGATAATTAGCAATCTGTGTCTCAGCATTACATGTAAAGACAGACTAATTTTTCCCAAGCCAAAATTATAATTACAATTTAAATACATAGACATGTCCAGCTAATCTTAACAATAAACCCATAGAGCAGTACTACAATGTGCTTGAGAACACCAGGAGCTCACCTAGTTCAACCCTATTGCTTTTAGAAGTTCTGATAGCAGAACAAGCTGTGGAGAGGCTGGTGCCAGGTGTGGTGATAGCTGGCTACACCAGGAGAAGTTTAGATTGGATGTTAGGGAAAATTTCTTCATGGAAAGGGTTGTCAAGTCCTGGCACAGGCTGCCCAGGGCAGTGGTGGAGACACCATCCCTGGAGGGATTTAAGAGACATGTAGATGTGGCACTTAGGGACATGGTTTAGTGGTGGCAGGGTGAAGGAATGGTTGGGCTTGATGTTCTGTCTTCCCAATTGGTGCTAGAAATTGCTACCCATGGGGGTTTTTGCCAGTGTAGTCCACATGTGAGGGAGGAAAGAGCAATGTCATGCAAATGCATCCCATTCCTCCATTAAAAAAACAAAAATTATGGAAAAATTAAGATATTAAAAATAAATTTTAAAAAAAAACTCGTCAAGAGTTTTTAGGCTTGAGAAAACACCTTGCCTTGAGAGAATAAAATATACTTAACAAATCATAAAGAAGTCAATGTATCTAGTGTACTGAAATAATTTTACAGAGAGAAAATACTGAGTACTTCTGGCTGCCGGACAAAGCTGGCATCCTATGTGCCAATGGTAGGATGCCAGAATCAGCCAGCTTCAAAGCTGAAGTTGTGTTTTACACAGAGCTGACTTTGTGCTGAGCAAGCTTGAGAATGGGAAAAGTGCTGAGGGAGCAGGGCTGGCTGGCACTTGCTGTCTGAATCAGTGTGGGGCATCTTCCTGCAGGAATCCAGCTGTGCTCGACACAGCATGCAATGCTGTCTGCACTGGGGGTTGATGTGCTCATGGTCTGGAAAAGAGATCAAGCTGAAGCTGAGCTGTCTGGCAGGAGATGGACCATTACATATCAGTCACTAGAAAAAAAGGGGGAATGAGGAATGGATTGCCCAGAGAAGTTTTGAGTGCCCCATCAGGGCCAGGTTGGACAGGGTTTGGAGCAACCTGGTCTAGTGGAATGTGTCCCTGCCCATGGCAGGGGGTTGGAATGAGATGAATTTTAAGGTCCCTTCCCACCCAAATCATACCATGTTTCTATGATAATAAGCCAGTAGTTAGCCTCTCTTTGTGGTCCATCAGCTCTTAAGACATCAAATTTTGGACACTGTTTTAAAGTAATTATATTAGATTCAATGTGAAACTAAGGGTGAAACCCAGTGCAACACTCCAAATACAGAGGAATATAATACAGCAGCTAATATGTAACTATCTGCCAAACAAGGCTGATGTCCAGCTGAGGAAAATTCATTTTAATGCTCAGAACACCTTTGACAGGTACAGAAGGTGCTGGCCTGCAGGAGCAACTGTGCCAAATAGGATGAGGATTAAAAATAGGAAATAGAACAGTTGTTCAAAAACTCCTACCACCCCAAATTCCTAGCCAATGCCTTATTTGAAGAAAAAAAAAAGGGAAATTCCAGTCTGGTTCTCCTGCCTCACCCAGCTCTGCTCATGCTTTGCCAGCCCTCAAAGCAAATCCTCTGAAGAAATGATGAATTTTCCTCCACAGAAACTCCAGTTTCTGAAAGCCCATTAACACTAAGTTTACTGTAGCCTTAAGTAAAACATTAAAAACTCTCCCTCTGCACTACTCCTTGCAGTAAACTCCTCTCTGAGTAACTCCACACCCTGCTCTGCTGTGACTGCAGATGGCTGCAGTGCCAGCTGTGTTACATCTCTTTTAAGAGTAGCTGAAAAGAGGCAGCTGCTGGGCTGGGTGTCCAATGGCACACGAGTGATGTGGCCGTGCCTGGCATTACCTGTGTGCAGCAGTGGGAGAAACCTGTGCTAACCTAGGAACTGGAGCTACATTTCTGGAAATGCCAGTGCTCTGACCTTTGGAAACTGGGATTCTGTTTGTGTGATTTAGTGCTTGTCTTATTTACGAGGCACAGCTGGCTCTCTGCCCTCGCTGTGCTCACTGCCTTCATCTGATGGCTTTGGACAAATGTCAGAGACACCACAGACTGCCGAGGGTTAGTGCTGAAGTGCTTAATTAAACAGTCCTCTGGGATGTGGCAATTTGCTTGGTAGGAGCACCACACCAGGACTCTTTATTTTTCTTTATTTTTGTTTTCTTCTAAAGTTAGTATTGTGAAATGGATTTTTTTTTCTTTTTCATGCATTTTATTTTAAACTACAAACATTTGGAAGATATGACCCACACTGCCCATATTTCCTAAACTCAAGACTAGACATGCAAGAACCTTTTGTGCCATTAAGATGAGTTTCCACCTTTTTTCATGATTTTCTGGAATAAGGGACAAGTAAAATCATAAGGGAAAAAACTTCCAAAGGTAGAGAGCTTCTTCAGTAGCCAGTCACATCTGTAAGGACTAAGCCACCTGAGCATCCTGTGCCAAGGTGCTGAGGGTCATTAACAGCAGTCTGAAGGCACTCTGGGCTGCAAGGTGATGACTTTTTGCTGTCACAGAACTGAGTAATGGACATTAATTCAGCTGGTGCAGAGAGTAGATTGGGCCAAGAACTTAGCAAGTGGCATTGGTCCTACCCAAACAATCCTGCTCTGCTTGTACAGGCTGTAAATCTCTCTGCAATGTTCTGGGAAGAGAGAATTGAGGGTATTTTGGCCAATGCATTAAGCTGGGCTGGACAGCCAGCTCACATTACATGGGATAAAAAAAAAGAATAATGCCAGGTCTGTATTTGCAGCCCCTTCATCAGATGGCCCCAGCCCAGGCTCAGCTCAGCCCCCATCACTCATGCATGACCCCCAGATCAGCACCTTTGCATTTTTGTGGCATCCTGATTTCTAGCAGACATGAGCACATACAAGATTCCTGCCTGCCTGTCACTGATCTCTGTTTTCAGGCTTATTAAAAAATCTTTATAGCCTTGCTATTTTATTCTTTTAGAAACAAGTGTTAATCAACCAACCAAACAAACCCCCAACCCTCTTGTTGGAGGCAGGTAAAAAAAGAGATGTGTTTTTTCAGGTGTATTTTTCCTCCACTAGCAGAGAGGAACAGTCCATTCTTGGGCTTGCAGTGCTTGGCTGGGAATTTGTCTGGTCTTCAACACCACACACCATCTTGTGTGTAAAAGA
This sequence comes from Muscicapa striata striata, assembly GCA_030060385.1. Taxonomy (NCBI): domain Eukaryota; kingdom Metazoa; phylum Chordata; class Aves; order Passeriformes; family Muscicapidae; genus Muscicapa; species Muscicapa striata. The sequence goes on along the minus strand of JAREIS010000050.1, from coordinate 3,203,415 downwards.
AACACATGAGTCTTCCTGGTCTCCAGATGGAGAGATGTCCCTGTGCTTTATTTCCGTCTACTTCAAAAAGTTAACAAGGGAAAGAATATAAATAAAAATCCCTTTCTGCAGAAGTGGTTGGGGTAGTTGGCAGCAGCCAAGTGAGTGGGACACCACAGTGATGGGCAGGAGGTGTGCCCACATCATGTCTGAAGCACCTTGTACACAGGTGCACAAAGGGGAAAGGAGGTGTGAAATGTGGGTTGTGGATGTTCCATCCTGGCAGTGCTCAAGGGTAGATTGGATGGGGCTTGGAGCAACCTGGGATAGTGGAAGGTGTCCCTGCCCATGGCAGGGCTTGGAACGAGATGAGTCTAAAGTCTCATCCAACTCAAACCATTCTCTGATGATTAACTCTAGAAACAGCAGCTACATGTTGTAGCCCATGACTGGCAGAGGGGATGCACTTCTGTAGGAGGGGAGCTTGCCAGTCTGGGGGAAATGAGCTCTTGTGAGCAAATAGCAGCACTGGAAGAGCCAATTGTAAGATTGATCACTGCTTCCCATAACTTAACCATATTATAGGGGCTTTTTGGTTTGCTTTTTTTTCTTTTTTGGCCCATGAGAAAATGTGCAAAGCAGTGAGTCAGGTGATCACTGCTGCTTTCAGATGGGAATCCAATACAGAAAGCCAGTGCTGCTGCTTGCCTTACATAATGCACTTCACTAAGAAAAGCAGGATTTACCCCCAGGTTTTCTAAGAAAGCAACTACTGGAGAGTGAGGCAGGGAGTCATAAAGGTACATGGCAGATTGGGAAATCCTTGGGTCCTGGGGGGGTCAGTGAAGGGTTACAGCTACACCTGTAACCCGAGAGACAGGCACAAGGCCTTGTACAGGGAGGGAAAAGGGTGGTCTTAGGGAAAAAGATACAGAGGCATTATGGCATGCCCAGATGTCTTGTGAATAACCAGGTTATTGCACACATCTTCCCAGCCTATATTCCTGTGTTCCTGTTCATTTTGTTGACCTGCTGTAGGGTCATACAGGGAATTAGCCTTTATCTCCTTACAGAATTGAGATCTTGACCTGTTTTATCCATTTTACACAGCATCCAGCGCACTACCAGGCACTCTGGCAATTAAGACCTAATCATGGTATAAATCAAGTAAATAAGTACCTGTCAACAGGTCACCAGGAGTGCTGTTCTTGGGCAAAGCTGTGTTCATGGAGGTCAGTGTAGCAAAATGGCCCAAGGCCTTCAAGGCAGAGTGTTTTTCAATAGTCCCTCATGAAGTCTTTTTTGCAGGGGGGACCAACCCAGCCTGCCAGTTCCCATCCCCAACCCATTCTGCAGACAAGCCCATCAAAATATTTTGGTACTTTTGTTGATTTTCTTTAGTGATATAAAAGAAAAGTATTAAATGATAAGAATATGTTTACCACCACAAATTCCAAATAAGAGAATTGTGAGTTTTGCTTCCAGTTTAAAAGTGGGTTTCTGAACAGGCGCTTCCATTCAGAAAGTGGAAATATTGAGGGAAATACTAAAACAAAACAGCATTTCTATTATACTGCTGTTTAACCTCAGTGATGAAAGGCAAATGCATCTGATCTTGGCATGGGAGTCTTAGTGGCAACCAAGGATTATTTTTTCCCATGATTCTAGTGTCAGAACATCCTACTGACATATGAGTGTGTAGGATAATGAAAAGGTCATTAATTCAATTTAGATCAATTACCATGATTAATTAACAATTTACTAACTAGGAATTAAATGTGAGTTGGTGGAGAACCAAAATGATAGTGAAAGAAATTGCCCACAAGGAAATGTAGTCTCTTTTTGACAGAGTTGAAAGGCAAATACGAGTTGAAACATTTTTTTGAGTATATATAAAATTTCTGTGTCATTAAAAAAAAAAGAGTAACAAATGTGCAGCACTTTAATGTCAGATTTGACTGTCATTGGAACTGTTCACAAGTAGTGTGGACAATCTAAATTATACTTCATTTTCTAAGTAGGATATATAACCATTAGGATACTTTAGAAAAACATATCACCAGAACTTGGGCTGGAGAGGGAACAAAGGGAACATCTTTGGAAGGTCCAAGTGGGATTTTTTTCAAGGGAATGCTATTCCAATACTTTGCAACAAACAGGAAAAAGTGAGGTCTGTTACACATCTTTCACAGCCTATATATAAACCAGCCTCAAGAATATTTACCTGAACATATATATACAGTTGTTTTTTTTTAATATTCTTAAAAAAGTAATATTTGCTTGATCTATGACACAATGAATGTCTCTACAGGGAAAACTTAACACAGTCGTAATAAAATACTCAAGAAGTCATAAAAGGTAATATGAGAGCAGTGTTTGGCCTTGGTAAAATACATTTAGGATGGCTGCAATGTATGGATACAGCTTTATTCAAGAAAGGAGCTGTGCATATTTAAAGGTACTTACGAAGCTGGTCTTCTCCTTTCTTTGACATGGGATATCTTTCCTAATGGGATGAGTACAAAATCATGGACACCATGCATTGCTAAAGGAAGGCTATGCCCATCTGTTTCACATGTCTGTGTTGCAGTGATGAAGAGTCTCTTCTAACCCTTATGGCTCATAAGTGAAAAAAATGTAGGATTCAGCATATGGGTGTTGAAGGACAATTTCAAAGACTTAATGTTTAATGAATTCATAGGATTCAGCTCCCTTTCTTCGTCTGTCGGAACAGATTTTTATATTCTCTATAGAACTGAAATGGTGTGAAATACCTCAGGTCTACTCAGGCCATGCTAAAATGCTGCTCTTCTGATAAAAACATTTGAAGCAAGGATTGCCAGTGCTATTCTGTATTCTTCTTGCTTAAAATCCCTCTGTGTGTGTTGTGGAATGGGTGACTTAAAGCATCTGTGGAGGGAAATAATTCTGACACCACTACCACTGCACGTGTTCAAGATCAGCTTTCCACAGGCTCTGGGCAACAAAGGTCCTCGACAAACCAAGGTGGGTCTTTCCAGAGACCAATGGGTGGCTCCAATGCTACAGATATTTACCTACAGAGAGGTTTCACCCACCTGAAGATCCCATTTCCCAAGTGATGGTTACAGCTGCCTGGATGGCATCACTTCTTGCCTGGCTCTGCTGCCACAGCTGCTTTTGCTCTTGTTAATTCATGGGGATGGATATAGAAAGTTAGAAAAATGCAAACAGAAAAGTTTTTTATATCTTCCAAGTGTGCAAATAAATGGCTGTATGTTTTTATGGGAACTCGACTGAAATTTCTCAATGCCAGCTGTTGCATTCTAGGAGAATTCACTGCTTTTACATTAATGTCTTTGCTCATAACTAAAAGATAATTGACTATAAACAAGTATACTATAAACAGAAAGAAAAAAAAACACAAAGAAAAAAATGTTTCCTGGTTGTTCTGAAAAGAAATAGGCAAATTAAGGCTATAACTAGAAAATGAGTGAGTTTTCTATTAAAAATAACCTCTGTTATTTTAACTGTTATTTTATGAAGAACCAAGTGATTCCAGTGCTCCTAAATATTTAATGAGAGAAACCAATGATTTCTAGAAGTGTTGTTGTCTCCTATGGGAATAGCTATAACTAATTCTATGCCTGCAAAGAGTAGATTTTGCATATTGTTCCCGAACTGACCACACTCATAAGCTGTTGAAAGACTAATGCTGCCTTCTCAACAAAATTGTTTACATAAACTCTGACCCCCCTGTCAGTATTTTCGGCTTTTTCCCAGGCCTGGATGGGTAATGGCCTGGATATTTCACGGCAAATTTCTCAAAAACAATCACACAAATATGCACTGGAAGAGGGGGGACTCATCCCATTGCCTTCAGTAGGACCAAGAGCAAAATGAAGCGCAGAAGCAAGGGAGCTGACAGTTACTATTTCTGTGATGCCTCCTCCTGAAACCACATCAGCGAATCCTCTCAAAGCCATCCTGCAGGGAAAACTGGTCAGTTTTCATTAAATCGCTCTTCTAGGTTTCTCTGGGTTGAAAACTGCTCAGTAAACTGATGTTTACTTTGTCTTATCATCCAAAGGGGAATGAATATTCAAAGGTGAATAATCCTCACTACTGCCATCTCCCTGTGCTAGGGTGGGCTAGTCAGTACAACCAACAGGCAAGGGATGCAGGGAAGAAAACTGATGCTTGGACATAACATAAAAGCTCCTCAGAATGGAAAGTCAAAATCTGTTTTGTTCTACAGAATTATTAGGTTTCGTGGCTTGTATGATATCTCAGTAGAGATATTACTTGCTTCCCAGCATTTTTCTCATAACCACAAATCATACCCATAAATACAAATATCCCTTCAAAACCACTTCCTATTAGCAGAGCATACCTTATATTATAAAACTTGCAAGTAGACCAGTGTTGTACCATGAAGCCTATACAGTGTTTTTTTGTCTTTTTGTTTTCCCAGTGTAAAAATATACAATGCTACTGCTCATTTCCTGCAGCGTAAAGGTCCAACTGGTCCTTGCCTGTTGAAGGCTCCACTGCTGCTGCCCTTTCATACCTCCCCAACCCAGACCACTGTGTTACCCCTCCTTATACCTGAAACCTCACAGCGTAACGTATTTTGCCTCCCATTTATAACAAACAAGGAATCTTTAGCTGGTGTAATGAGATACTGTCCAAATAATCCACTGTCTTTCATAATTCTGTTGTAGCTGCTCCAGGGCCAGTCTTTGGATGTGATAGGGTCCTTTAAATTCTTCAGTACATTCATTCTCCCCGTTGACAGCTCTACAAACAGCACATCTGTTTGCAAATGTGACGTCGCATATATATAGTACTGATTGCCTTCCGTGAAAGAGGGTTGAAAAGTCAGATCAGATATGTGTACGTTTGTTTTTAGGTCGTATACGGACTCGATCTCCCCTCGCACAGTCAGCGCCTGCACGGCGATGGTGCCGCTGCCCGGCTCGGCGCTCACCAGGTAGCGCCCGTCGGGGGACACGTGCGGCGTGCCGGCCACGCGGCCGTTGGGGCCCACGACGGCGTCGCTGACGCTGTCCAGGATGAGCTGCGGCGGCGCGGCCTTGGCGCGGCTCCGGCGGCACTGCACGATGTAGTACCCGCCCAGGTGCGTGTAGGCCATGGCCTGCGGCGCGCAGCCGTACGCCCGCAGGCTGATGGTCTTGATGTGCGTCACCGTCTCCAGGTCAATCTTGTGAACCAAGTGCTTGGACTGGTTAAAAATGAAGCCAAACCTGAAACGGAAAACAAGGCGCTGAAGTCACCTCTGGAGACATGGTGGAATGCTTTAGCAGTCAGCAAAGAATCAGGAAGCTTTTATTCTGTTGGTTTTGGAAGCATGTGCAATAACACTGTCTCTTTTTGTAAGAAATGTCTTTTAGTGCTTCTAAAAGCACCAGAAGGAGGGGTATATTTCAGTTCAAATTAGCAACCTCCTGATCCTGGAAATTTGAATATATGCTTAGCTGTTTGAATCTTCCAAGAGCCGTTTATTGGGAAGATCAATTTCTACAGAAATTATGTCAAGGTTTGGGTGTTCAGCAGGCTTAACACTGACCAGGTTTGTATTTAATCTGTCTGAGATTACAGTAGTGAAATTCAATGTATACTCAAGCATTCAATCTCAAAATAGAAAAGCATTCAAAATAAAGCATATTGCTGCCAAGTTGGGGTCAGAGAGTAATTATATATAATAAATAGAGTTGTGTACAATATAATGCATAACCACTGAATGAAGACCGTATCTAATCTCATCTCTTAACTGACAGCACCAGAGGGAAGCTGTGGTGCCCGTGGTGCCTAGGAACCACTGCAGGAGATGGCAAGCCTGCAGTGCAGAGCAGACTCTTAAAAACCATCCTGCCAGCCCAGGGAAGGTGGAAAACATTACTTGAGGAACATAACCAGGGTGCCCTGAAGATAAAGGGTCTTTATTTTCTGTCTCAAGAAAGGCAAAAAACAGTGAGCAGAGGATAAATTTTCTGTAAAAGATACATGCTGCAGCACATCTGACCTTTGCTGAAGACAAGAAAAGGTCAAGAATAACCAAGAAAGGTTTCTGCTTCATTTGACAGGTAGCCCTTAGAAACAGCCTCTTTGTGTTCCGCTGGATTTGCTGACACTGACCTAAAAAAACTAATTTTACATCGAGTATCTTTTCATCCATTTAATGCAGACAAAGGGAAATGAAGTGAGTGCTTAGTGTTATACCTCTTCCTCAAAAGATGTAAAATTGCTTTGTGAAATATGGAGGACAACTGCTTCTGTGCAGATAATACATATTTTGCTTGAAACACTAGGTTTATTTCTTTATTCTTAATCTGTCAATGAGACACTCAGCAATGATTTTACTTCTAAAGAATGAGCCAATGTAGTGTGTGATCCCATGAAAATCACTGGGCTAAGCCTTTCATTTCCCCATTATACTCACATCCATTAGAGACTTCACGAAGAATCTGCAGTGGAGAGTTGTAGTGCACTGTGTGTGTGGAAATTGGATATGACACTTGTATTTCTCCTGAATGAATGCATTTTAAATACACTTTAAAAAGTTCTTTCCCTTACAGCTTTTTTTCCCCCCAAGACTTCCTTAATACTTGGCCAAATGGCTTAAGAAGCTAAGAAATGTTTTTTATCATAAACTTCCATTTAAAGAAGTGGGTCAGGATATATTTTATGTGCCCACAGTTGCAGAAGAGACTCAGCCCTTGCATGAAATCTGTGATCTGAAATCTCAAATTAAACCTTGCTCTTAGAGAGTTTTTAATAGACATCAGTCTACCCTTGGAACTAATAGAAATGGATATATTTCTAGATATCCATCTAAAATAAGAGGCAGCTGAAACACATATGCAGGAGTATTTGCATACAAATATTATTTGGCTCATGGAAGAAACTGCTTAAATGTTCACCTTCCTGGGAAATGCTGGTACTGCCATTTATTGTTTCTGAGTGGAGAATTTAGAACATCATCTCAATGAGTCTCATTAGCCTGCAAGCAATTATTTTTCTGTGCTGAGGGTGAGAGAGAACAGACAAAGATCTGGCCCTGAAAAAATGCAACAGGAAATCAGGGACAGCATTTGCAACTTCGCATATGGAAAAATATAGACAATAATCTATATTTACTATTTCAGACAACTAATCACACTGAAGCAAAAGGACAATTAAATAAACAAAAATGTGTAACTGTTCCACCTTCCTGTCTTTGAATCCAATTCTCACCTTCTCAGCTCAGGCTTTAACATTCAGCAGAGTCATCTACCTCCTGGCACAACTATTAGTCATAATGAAATTGTGAAAGAAAACTGGAAATATGAAGTAGAGAGAAATTACGAATGACAGCCATGAGGCATGCATCATTATTTTGTGTTTCAGCAGGCAAAATTATTTATTTTGGAATAGATTCAACATACAATCATTTAAGTGTAACCCCTTCTCTCTCAGTGTTTCCTGCAGGAAACCTAAGATGATTGTAAAGAATTATTACGTTTTTTGAGTATTTAACTTAGTTAAGCTATATAGAGGACAGAAGATAGTTAAACAGTTGTTATGTTATAACATGGAAAGAACAGTATAAATTGCTGTGCAGTTACCATCAATTTTGATAATGTTAATGGGAGGCTTCCTGTGCCTGCTGGGAAGCAGCCAGTATTACTCTAGGTTATTAATATGTTAGTTACACAACCTCATTAACCACTACATCACATTAACATTCAAAACTGATGGTTCATGGAGGTTTTTTTTTTTTATGTGCAGTGCATATGATTTTTCTGCTCCAGCCATAAACGCCATGCAGAGATCCAATACTTGAACAAGTTGGAAACATGTAAAAGAACCACATTTTATGCTTCAGGGGGAGTAGACTTCTGCATCCTCAAGCAATATATCCTTGACACAGGTTTCTGCCCAGATCCACAATGATTTTGTGACAAAGAAGGTGATTTTTATTTTTGGGCCATCAAATTCCTGGCACAAGTAATGGCTGACTAAAGTGAGGTTTAAATACCTGTGCATGGTCTAAGGGAACAACTAGCAATTTCCTCAACCATTTATCCATTTCATGTGTGAACATGGGGATAAATATAGTTAAGATTCATCACAAATTCATTCATTCATTCATTCATTCATTCATTCATTCATTCATTCATTCATTCTCACTCACTCACTCACTCACTCACTCACTCACTCACTCATTAATTCCTTCATTCATATCTGTAAAGTGCTTTAAGGTTATGAGAAAGGAGCAGCATGGTCACCATGATTATTCATGAAAATAATTTCTCACCTAACATGATTAATAATAAGATTTGTAGGTGGTATAAAAAAATCATCTACTCCTTCAAAAGGTGTGTGGATAACATGCAGATCCTCCCCAGCGCTCGCCTCTGGAATTACCTACAATAAATACACACAAGGTTGAGCACAGGATAAGCTCTGAGTAAGGCAGAAATGTAAACACAGATTAGAGACATGCTCGGTACCAAGTGGCTCTTTCCAGGGTGTAGTAGACTCAATTGACTTCAAAACACTGTTTGGTGTACTTGTCTTGAAAAGGTGTGCTAGTGAATAGTATTTGAGGCTTGACATTTGTAAGGTAAGTACATGACTTTCATAAGTTGTTTACATGTTGAGAAAGAGCAGTCAAGCAGGAGCTGAAGCAGTATGACAACACTAGGACCATAATGATTTATCCCTCACTGTCTAAAATAAACATTTACTTCATGGTCATATTTACTAATCTCACTTAAATGCACAGTGATAATTTACCACCCTGAAGGATCAAACACTAACTCACAGCAGTTAATTATCACTTTGAAGGAGAAAAACTGTTCATCCATCGATACAAAGTCCAGGGAGGAGTGGAGAAGTGCCCTTTGGCTGTCCCCTGGTCCTGTCCTCCAGCACAGCACAGATCTCCATGCACAGGGGAACTCAGCTCCTCTACTGCTCCAGAAAGGAAAAGTGAAAGTTTTCAAAAATCAAAATGTTAAACACTCAAATTGTTTGCTGAGTTTAAGATGACTTTAGTCCATTCATTAGGACCTTCTGCTGCTCTAATCTGCAGCAGTCGTTGCTTTGAATTTATAGCTACATAATTCATTAAAGAGCTGCTAAATCCCTCAAAGATTTACTTCAGACAGCTGTTCTGCTCATGCCATTTAGATTTCTTCCAATTAGATTGCTCAAGAAGGATGCCCACCCTAGCACAGTGCTTTCAAGAGGCCAGACATTTGCTTCCAACAAGCCAGTAATGGTCAAACAACATGCACAGGCAGTTTGATATATCCCTGACTTCCAGAGAATGAGTGGAAATTTAGATCAACCTCTGCAGCAACATATTCATTAAAAAAAGATATTTTATTGCATGTCTGCAACCAAACACTGCAGGTTTTAAGAAGGAACTTTGCCCAGTTAGTCACTGCCCATCTTTTGGGAAAGAAGGCCAGAAAACAGAAAGGATCTGCTGCTGCTGATGCTAATCTCACCTCTATGTGTGTAACTGCACATCATAAAGGTAACAGAAAGGACTATCTGAGTCCTGGAGCCTTCTAACAAGTTTCCAGCTGTGCAGATGGTGTGTTCTCCCTAATAATGACATGCTTGTACCATGTCTCCTTTAATTACAGAAGCTTCTCACAGCTGGATGGAAGAAATTAAGTCAGAAAGGGTAAAAAGAGCCCATTTTGTCTCCTTATACCCTGTAAAGGAAACTCACATCCCCAGGTAAGACAACCTGGGTGCCGCTGCCCTGGAAACCTTCATTTACCTCCATTCTGGTTTTGGCATCTTCTCCTGAAACTGTGTGTGATGAGTAACTGGTCCAGTCTTTATTATTGACAGTCAGCCCTGGATGGAAGCATGTGGATGGGGATGGCCCATCCCATCTTCCCAGGGCAGTATCTCCAGCAGAAGCCTTAGACAGCCCCACAATTAATGTAGGCTCCAATTTGTTGGTTTTTAGGTCAGAAAGCACAACACCCCTTCTTCTCTGCCTATTTGGGAATGCTTTAATGTAGACTTAGCAGCAAATACTTCTGGCAGAAGTATTTATATTACATCTGTTTCCAGAAAGGATAGGCAGCAAGAAAACAACTACCAAAGAATGGGATGTCTGGATGGATCAAATCACATTGATGAGCTTGTGTCAAGTCTGTCATACAACATACAGCAGCAGAAAAATGCACCACTAGGTGACTATTCTCCATGTTCTCTGTACTGTCAACAGAAGAGATCTGCCAAGGTGATCCAGAAGTGAAGCTAATTTAATTGTCCAAGCTCATGTGCAGTGCTGTGTCCCAGTGCCAATGTGGGTCTGGTGGTGCTGGTCATGGAGGAGTTCCATGGATATAACTGGCACCCCTGCAGTGGAATCACTAACACCCAAATCACACAATTTGTCCCCAAAGTTTTACTTCTGGTTTGGGCTTTTTTTTGTTTTTTCGTATGACCTGGAGAGCCCCTTTTTGCATTTTAATGTGAGAGAATCACAGAACTGTTGAGGACAGAAAAGCCTTCTAAGATCATTGAGTCCAGCTATTTCCCCAGCACTGCCAAGCCCACCACTGAACTCTGTGCCACATCTACAGGTATTTTCAATCCTTCCAGGGACAGTGACTCCACCATTACCCTTGGCACCCTGTTCCAGGGCTTGAGCAAGTTATCAGTGAAGACATTTTTCCTAATACCCACCTAAACCTCCCCTGGCATAACTTTCAGCCATTTCCTCTTGTCCTGTCACTTGTTACATGGGAGAAAAGAGTGACTTCTATCTGGCTCCAACCTTCCTTCAGGGAATTGTAGAGACTGACTGAGCTCCTTCAGCTGCTCCTCATCAGACTTGTGCTCCAGACCCTGCCCCAGCTCTGCTGCCCTTCTCTGGACACATCCCAGCACCTCAATGTCTGTCTTGTAGTGAGAGCCCAAACTGAACCCAGGATTTGAGGTGCTTCACCAGTGCTGCAGAGCACAGCAGTCTTGTCCTGCTCACAGCCAGCTGCCAGCCCTTGTTGTACAACTTTATGGCACTTGGCTCTGTCACCAGTCTTAAAACAAAACAGATCTTGGCACAAAGCAGCCCTGCTGTCAGCCTGTGGCACAGTCATTGCTCAAAAACAAATTAAACAGCAGGAAAAATATGTGAGGATGGACAGAGGAGGGATGAATAAAACACACTGGATATGCAAATGAAACAGCAGCTTTATATCCAGACCATTAAATGCTGTTAATTACCTGTAACACACCAGCCACCAGTGTGTTACCAGTGATACTGAGCACAGGAGGAGCAAAGGCTCCAAAGTGTAAGGACTTACCTGCAGTGAGGGTGATGATTGCCTCATGTCCCCCCAGCTGAGCACCCACACTTGGTCATGGGACTTGTCATAATGTAATTTGGTTGGTAATGGGTCCACATCTAAGACCTTAAAAAACCCCAGAGAGAGTTATTTACACAGTGACCCAAATGCACATAACAAATACTACATGAGTTCACTGTAGGTATTCTCATGCATCACTGTTATGTTTGCTGTGCAGCTTTGACTTCAAATCAAGTGGGGGATCAGCAGCAGTTGAAAAAATTGGCTGTTTGGTGCCATTTTCACTCCATCTTATGCTATAACTTATAGCCTGTAGATCAAGGGCCAATTTCTGTCTGAATTGTATCCACACCAGCTCCAGGCTGCTTATAACCCAGATCAGATCAGCCAGCTAAGCCAGGAATTCACCCCAGTGTTATTTTACCAGACTCACTGTAAGCTTGGCTGCAGATGCAGCCCTGAGACTGTGATCTCCAACCCACAGAGGCGTTTATTCCTGCCAGTGAGGTTACAGAACAGTGAACCCCATGTGATCCCACTGGCAAAAACAACAGCTCTTTAGTGACCAGCAGATCCCCTAGGCAAAATCTGATTTTTTTGTCCTATATCAAGTCTTTTGCCACCAGTGAATAATGTGTTCATTTGTAAGTACCTGTATTGCTTTTTGAGTCTCGATATCAATTATCATTACTCTGTTCTGCTTTGGCTGTGTCACATAAATGTACTTGTCTCTGACATTGACTGCTGAAGCCCAGAGGCAGGACTGAGTGTCTTCACCTTCCACTCTAGGACAGATCTCCTCCTGAGGGGTTAAAAAATGAAAAGGTTTAATTTTTACAAGTTCAGAGCCTGGAGCACCAAGTAGCTTAGCCTTGTAAACTGCAGGAAAAAATCCCTGGGGATTCCATTAGGATAATATTTCTCCCCTTTCTTTCCTGGAAAACATGAAATATTTAATTTATCAGCTACCACTCTTCAGCCTGGCTCTATGCACTGACATTAAACAGCTGGACCTCTTGCAAACTTACATTGAATTTAAATAACCACAGAGCCTATGGATCGATCTTCTGAATCACACTGTTTCATCAAGACTTGCAGTGCTGTCAGCATTTATTAGCAACAGAAATGTCACACCATGCTTTGAAAAAACAGTGATTCACATTAATTGAGTTACTGCTTTATATTTTTCATAAAGTCTTCATTTTCTGCAGGAGTGTATGCTCTAAAACACCTGTGCTCAAGGAAACAGAAGCAAAACAAGCAGGATCCTACAGCTATGGAAGCTTCCTCTGTTCAAAAGGAACCATATTCTGCTGCTTTGGGCCAAATTCTGTTCACAGCTGCTGATGACATATTTTGTCTCTCATCCTCCACTCACTGAGTCCTGTGCAGAACTGGTACAGCTACCCTGAGTTTGAAGAGTCACTTTTGGTCTCACCAACAACCCTCTGTATGTTTGCTATTCCTCATCACTCTTCCTTCTGTCAAGATGCTTTATTTGAAAGAGCATTTGTGTGGGACCAGGCTGTGAGGAGGAAATGGGGTAAAATGAGAATGAACACATAAAAATTTCAGTGAGCACAACTGTTGATTTTAAATCATATATTGGGTAATACTAAATAATGGCCCAACCTACCAAAGGGAAATGTGATTGGAGCTGTATCAGAGGTTGTTCAGGGAAAGAGGAGGTACAACAAACAATGTCAACACTGTGTCTGTATTGAAGGAATAGAATAGAATAGAATAGAATAGAATAGAATAGAATAGAATAGAATAGAATAGAATAGAATAGAATAGAATAGAATAGAATAGAATAGAATAGACCTACGCCATGTGCAACGATTATGGATAGAAAGCTGTCACCTCTAATCAGCACAGCTCTGCTGGCTGAGTGTCTTGGTGGAGATCATGAGTAAGGGTTGAAGATACAACAGTCAATAATTTGGCTGCATTTTTCTCTCTGTTCCTCCAGCCAGGCTGGGAATCTATGTTATAAGCTAGAAGATGATACAAAAGCTCAGACTTGGGCTACCCGCAGCCATTCATGCAGTCAGGCACCTGCCAGCCTCCACACTGCCCTCCTCATCCTCAGCTCTCACAATACAGCATCCATCCAAGCCAAGGGGAGCAGGGAAAGGTCACCAGTCTTTCTGCTACAGGGCTCATCTGCTGCTGCTCCACTTGCTTTTGTGTCCTCTAATAGCAAATGAAGCAACCTTTTTTGTAGATCCACTCCTAAAGTTGGGCTGGTGTCACTATGTAGCAAACACTCAAGATAGTAAAAGGGAGAAAAAAAAGTCAATTCTCCCTAGACCAAGGGAAGGATCCTTTGAGATCTGTAGGAATCTCTCAGAGACATCTCTGAAGAGCAGCCAAGTGATGCTAAAAATCCCTCTTATGCACACCAGTGTGCTGACATTATTTCCTTAAGTGCCCTCTCTGTTTTGTTCTTTTCAATCTGTTTCTGCAGGACCATTTCTTCAATATTTACAGTTTGTCAGAAAAGAAACACAGGATTTCTGTCTTTATAAAGCTTAGGTGTGGCTTAATAGTATTAAGTCCATGGTAAGGACTAGCCTTGGGGTGAGCATCAGTCTGAATTTATTCTAAGGTATATTAAAATCTAGTGGAAAAAAAGAATCAGTATCAACCACAAATTTATTGAGATTTAGAAAAATACTTCCTACAGACTCAAAAGATGATCTTGACCTCTAGCAGCAGAGCTTGACCCAACCTGCAGGACTCATGACAGTGATTCTCCCCTTTGATTCCTCCCAAAATGGAAATTAAGGCTGAGCCCCTTTTTTCAGAAGAGCCATATTCTTTAGCACTTTCAACTTCCCCTTTTAAAAATTAGAAAGCAAGTAAAGGAGTGACTAAAAAAGCATTTCTGGATGTGTTTCAGCGCCTGTGCTTTTTTTAGAACTGACAGTTTCATGAGGATATGCCTGATGTGTGTTCCTGTACAAGAGTACATAACACAGGTCACCGAGAACACTGACCTCACAGAGCCTCCAGGCACATGTTATCCCACTGGCCATGTTGAGCTCCACTGCCTACAAGCCAGTGCTTGACATTCCTGATGCCTGAAAAAATTCTCCTTGTGATTTCCTAAAGCAAGGGCTAGGTAAATTCAGTGCTGACAGGAAAGAAGTTACAGAGAACCTCCATAGCACAACCATTTTCTGGGCATTCTTATTTGCCTCCCTGCTGTGCTTTAACATGGCAAACCACCTCCAAAGTGCAGAAAGTGGCCCAAATTAGCTCACTTCTTTGCCTCTGGAGCCATCAGTAAAAGAAGCACCAGTGAATGATGTGTGCATGTCTCTGCTATTGAATTTTGTACCTTTCCTAAAGCTCAGTTACAAATTTGGGGTATGGATAAGCAAACAGATCAAAACTACAAATGAAAACCTTTGCTAATGTGGTAACAGGCCAAGTTCTCTGCAGCATGTCAGTAAATCCTCCATGTCAGCCTTAGAACTTACGTGGATCCCCTGATTTTCAAGAGAAGATGCTATACCTCAGGGATACTGCATGAAGCCCACCAAGCTCCAATATCCCTATGGCAAACAGGTCCTTTAGCAATAACAACCTTTGAAGAGATTAAGAGAAAGTTTCCCAGCTGTCAGCTGTAGCTGCTGGGTTTAGGACTTACATAACTTGTGAAAATCCTCTCTTCAGGCCTGATATGTCTCCGGATTTCACATTCGTTTGGCTGAAGGACTGTGATCCCATCATCAGAAAAGACATAGAACATATTCCCAACACTCAGGCCTTAAAGGGGGATAAAGAAGAAAGAGTTGGATTTTTTTTTAATGTATCCATAGCTGTTAGGACTTTTTAAAAGAACTTGTCCTTTTCTCCTGACAAACAAAGTCTGCCTTGCATAAAAGTTGGTCATTTGGATGCAGTTGGAGCATTCACAAAATCAAATTTCATGTCACAACAAGGGCTTTAAGGAGTGAAGAGGTACAAACACATTCAAAAATGCATTGCCTTGGTGGCAGTGGTTGTACCCAAATAAATATGACTGGGTTTTTAAATAGGTACCAAAGCAGGACTTGATCCCAAGATGCCTCTCTGTCACACTGCTACCCCCCTCAGATAATGAATTTGTTTTCTTCCTATGATTTCATTAAATACAGCTTGATGATTTGAGAACTGAAAGAAAAGCTTTAGTTAAAATTAAAGTAAAGGTCATCCTGTTATAGGCAACTTGACCACTGGTAACTGTGATGTTAAATGGAAGTGTTCAGCATCTGCATCATGAATGGAAATAAACAGATTTCTCTATGTTCTTAAACTATCTGAAAGAACTAACTACAGCCACCAAAATAAATACATTTTTGAAATCTTGCAAACTGTAATTCACAAATGTGGAGTAGTTCAGCATTGCATTAGCACTCATTTGTCCAACTGGAACATTCGAGGAGATTTGGAAAACTGGCTGATTGTCATTGCTTTGCCATTAGGCAAAGTTTTATCACTTCTGCCATGCAACATGGAATTGCATTGACAAGAAATGTTCAGGATCCTTTCAAACACGATAGTTTCAAAGATCCAATCATTCCATTTGTTCACACCACCACCAGTAAGTGTTTGCAGTGACCACTGTCACCCCTAGCAGTATTGATAGTGTATTTTATCTGCCAACAATATGGTGATGCTGTAATTTGTATCTTCTAGTTAATTCAGTTTCTCCCATGGAGAAATAAAGTCCCCATGCAGTGTTCAGTGTTAAAAATTCCCTTTGCCAGTCCTGTGGAGGCAGCTCTAAATACTGCTCACAGAGTTTCTCACATTTCTTAATAGTTTGCAGGATTGAGATCTAAATCATCACAGGAAATTTGACGGTAAAAATATGGATAATTTGGACAAATACATTTTTTTAAAAATTTGTAAAATACATTGTATTTTTTTTCCCTAAACTCCCTTCTTTTGATGCCAAATAAGTAGCTTCAGAATAGAATGTATCAACATGTGGTATTTGCTGTACTGATATGGTTCAAGTTGAGTGTCTGAACCATAGCACAGACATCCCCCAGTTAGGGCATCAGGTGGGTACAAGAGCTGGGATCCTCAAATGTGATTCCAAAGAGCAGGATCATGCATGTAGGAAAAAAGCTAAAAAAGCTCCACTGAGAGTTATTTCATGGACTAAAGGTTATTTTTTTCCCACGTATATTGGTAAAACATTTCATTCAGACACTTTGGACCAAAACCTGCGCTCCCAGCATCCACACAACTCCCACCACCTGCTTTAGTGGGATTTGATGAACACATCAGAGGGCAGAATTTGACCCTGGCCTGGAATGAGTGCTGATATTTCATGGGTAAAGAAGTGAAAACAGGCAGGCAATCAATTATGACTACAGTGAAGATGCTTATAATTATTTTCATGCACAAGAGTAGTGTGATTTTGTCTTATGATCTTATTACAATGAGGGTGTATTTAAGAAGTAAGACCTTAATTACCCACAAAAATACTTCAATTAAAAATTTTACAACAGGTTTAGAGTCAGAGACTTGGCAAGTTCTACTACTTATTTTACAGTAAAATGAATCCAAGTTTTTCTGCAGATTGATTAAAATATACTACAAATTCCTGAGAGCATTCAGTTACTTTCTTTTTAAAAAAGTTGGTCAGTTTAGATTAAACTACTTTTTTCCCCAAAGACTGATCTTCATGCTGATATTTAGACCAAGCAGGGTTTTACTAGACAAGCTAGGTATTTTATTGTGACTTCGGAAACATTTGCCAAATCTTGGTTGGGGTACATCCTAAAAGAACTCATGGACATCAGTAGAACAGACTCAATTTTTGATTGTGCTGATGCAACTCCTTGGTGCAGGGAATTGGGAATTATTTCAGTACAGAGGAGGGCAATGAGGTATTTTATGTTTTTCATAGTAGTGAGGCACTGCTATTGAGAACTGGGGGACTAATGAGGAGGATGAGGAGGTTTTGGTTTGTTTTTTTTTTTTTTTCATTTTCAATTGAGGACATTTCAGGTTAGATAACAGAACTAGTTCAAAACCTAAAGGCATTATGAAAGGCAGTGTACCTCACCTGTATAGCAAAAACCCTGTAATATAAAAAAAACCCATTAAGAATGGGGAGGGTTTCCTAAACATAACAGTTCTTATTTGATCCACTCCAGATGAAGCTGGCTCTAACAAAAAAAAAAAACTTCAGGAGGACACCTGATATCAAAAAGAGTTTATTTGAGAAATACAGTGTCTCCATCAGTGTACATTTATCTATCCCTCCTTTGAGATCAAAGGGCAAATTTTTCACCATGGAATACTTTCCTCTGATCTGATACTTAAGTAATTTTCCTCAACTTAGTCTAAATACTTACATTTGGTAATGCAAAGGCTTTCAGCTTTTAAAGTGCATAAATTCACATAACTGCTGATTGCCTGCTGCCACAAAATGCTCCTTTTCTCCAGGTATTCAGTAAGCAATGCTCACTACAGAAATGAACACTGTCATGAAAACTAATCTTTGCTTTACATTTGGGCTACTCATGGTTTTCTCTGAACAAAGTTTTTAACTTTTTTAACTTTTTGTTTTATTGAATAAATATTGCATGTGCTTCCAGCCCCAGGTTTAACTGGTTGATTGTCCCATGAGCACTTCTTTCTTGAGGCATTGCTTGTGCATGGTCTGAAAGGTTTTGAGAACAAACTGACAGACTGACTTTTAAAATTACTAAATACTTGTGTTAAAAGTTTGACTTGCAGCAAAGTTTGTTATACACCGTATTTTGTTCAGGCATTTTCCCAAGGTTTTAATTACTCCAAACCTTGTGGGGATGAGGTCATGATCATTTTAAAGGAGCTCAAATCTACCAATGCATTTGTTAATATTGTTACTTGCACATAGTAAGGTATTAAAGAACACATTAAAATGTAAAACCAAAAATACCATTCCTGTCTTCCAGCTTTCTCTGTGCCAAGATATTCACATGCTGAAGTGTATTCTAGAATGAGTGCCCATCAAATGCCACAGAACAACACAAGCAGGATAATAAACTTGCTTTACAGATACTGAATTGTTTAGGAACATCAATAGCAAATCTGCTTTAGTGGCCATGTTTTTCCTCAACATTGCTCATACTTTCATTTAAAATGTGCAAGGTTGACAAGCAGCAAGTCCGTTTATTTAGCAAAATTATAATAAGACTTTCTGCAACCATCTTCTCAGCTGTTCTTTGAATATTACTCTACTTCTTCATCTGGTACCCAACCGCTTCCTTCAAAGAGGAGCACAAGGGACACTGTGTATAAACAGCCATGGACCATCATCCTGGTGATGCTGGACTGATGAGATGCATTAGCTATTTCATTTCCAAGCAGAAGGGAAATAGCAATTCTTAGTAGTCATAATGCCATTTACAGGAATGTCAGCAGTGAAGATTCCTCACAGCCCTGCACCAGGAACCTGCAGGGTATTTAGGAAGTGCTGAGGAGCTCTCCTAGGTGACTGTGCCACCTCTCTGACCTCCAGGGAGCTGCATTTGGCTTGGGTTGGAAGGGTCTTAAGAAATAAACTAGTGTATTTTCTGTATTGTCTGTGGCCAGCAGTGTACACTGACAGTGTACACCAGGTGTTTGCACACCTGGCCCAGGCTGCCCTGGTCACCACACCCTGGCACCTTCCTTCTGCCCCTGAAATCCTTTGTGCCAAGCCCAAGGAAAGCTACCCAGAAAGCTTCATGTTGAGGACTGGAAGCTCAGCTATTGCTTTGGGTACCTAGAGGCATTACTTACAAAGGGGCCTTTGCACCCTCCAAAAGCAGAGTGAGCCTGAAGCCCTTCTTGGAGAGCAGTGTGAGAGAGTTTGAGTGTTTGCAGGGGCAGGGGGACATGGCCAAAAGCAGTTTGTCACTGCACAGCTGCAGTGCAACCTTTCCCACACAGCTGGAAGGACACCAGGGTCTGAGCTGCCTCATAAGCAGTGGGCAGATGTCAGAGCTAGTTTACATCTGAGCTTCAACCTCAGAATCTTCCTCCAGTGAGTAGATGTCCTGCTCACAGCCCTCCAGGGTCACAGGGTCCCCTGCACAGACGTGGGCTCCACACCTACAGAGCCAGAGGGACAACCTGTGTGAGAGCCCCTTGGGCTGCTGCATGACCCTTCCTACTGGGTATTTTGGAAATCATGACAGCACAAGCATGTACAAAATGAGGTGATTTTAAGTGCCTCCATAATATCTTTGAGTCAATTAGCTGCTCAGGATGGGTTTTTTTATATTTTCACAGTTGTTGACTTTGTGAAGGGCACACTGTAAGTTTGATCAAACTAGAGCTCTTAACTGCCAATTAAAACAAGGAGAAATGGGGAAACCTTTACCCTGCATTGATTCAAAGGATAGAGGGAATAAAACCTGTTGTGGTTTAGATTTTTGTTTTGCCTAACAGTCAAGAACACAGTTTCTGTTGCTCACCTAGAAAACATCAATATATGCTACTGAAAAGGAAGAGTTTGAATTGCTTACTTAAAAATGCAGCATATTGAATTTATGCCTTACTTGTTAAATTATGGTAATTTGGGAGTACTTCTGACACTTGTGTGATTGCTAATGCAGCTTGAAAATCTCAGGGTACTCACATTTTTGGCAGTAAATATAAAATTAATATTTTTATATATTTTATGGTCAACTATTATTTCATAGTGGGAAAATGCAAGAAGTTATAGGTAAAAAAGTGACATCTCTTATTTCAATAATTTAGTTTTTAAAAGTCTGGTCTGTACTTAATCTGGTGACTGTGAAAGTTGGTAGGGTTAGTGGCAAGTCAGTGGAGGATGGCCCATCATGGAATTATTAAAGCAGACAAGCACATTATCACTACAACAAAAGAACTTTACTGCAGTACCTTCCTCTCGCCACAGTATGTTTGCAACTGCAGCATCAGAATATTGGGAAAGCCAGAAAATAATCAGGAAAAGAAAAAAAAACAACAAAGCAATGTCAAAACCTTCATTGTAGCAAGTATCTGAATAAATACTCATGTTTACATGAACTGTATAATTGGTGAGAATTTTGTAACATTCATTCAAATAAAATACCAGGAGAAACAGAGAGTTATAAACACATTTGCTCCTTCTAGAGACAATTCAGAAATTTTGACATGGGAAAAATCCTTCCTGAAATGAAGGCAGCTGTGCAAAGACCAATGGCCTACTAAAGAGAAGCTGTTACCTTCAAATGCAGCTGGAGGTATGGCACAGCCTGTGATTTTCTGTGCAGGTTCAATAAGGAAACACAACATGGAATTATAGAATCATTAAGATTGGAAAAAAACCTCTAAGATCATTGAGTGCAACCATTAACTCAGCTCTGTCAGGTCCACCAGCATCTTTCAGAAGAAGCCTGAGACTGGCAGCTACAACAGCTACACCCTTGGCTGCATTGTTTCTTGAAATTTCATGCAACTGCATTTTTTCAGGATTCACATAAGCTTTGCAAGTACACCTGCATTTGAATTTCTGTTCCAGATAGATTCAATTATTTCTCAACATACGGTAATTTCCCTCTCTCAAGTATTCAAATGAAAACGACCAATATTAAGAAGAGTACACAAATCTAGTTAATCTCCTTCAAAGCCCATATTTATGGGTAACTTTGTTTTCAATTCTTTCTCTATATTAGCAGCCAGAAAAGCAGCAAAAATCCAATTTGCATCTAGACTTTTAGTATCACCATAAACCCAGTTAATCTCCCAGGCAGTTAAGATGGCAAAACTAGAAAAGATCAGGCCTGTGGGAGCTTTTCTACTGGGACAACTGATCATCTCCTTCAGCAATTCTGCTTTGGGGTCAGTGTGGTCAATATAACTGCTGCACTCCTATGGGAGATGTGGGAAGAGTAGCTGGGAGAGTATTTGTATAATTTCACACTGAGGAAAACATATTTTGCCAGTCAGTGATGTAAAAACAGGTAAAATTAATATAATCACAACATTTTTCAGACATCTAAATACTCAAGAATTTTGACTGGTAACTGGCTTCAAAAGAATCTTGTACAGAAATATATGAGATTCATAAAATTTGTCAATCTATTACATTTTGGATTCCCTGATATCTGAAACCATTGCCAATTTGTTACTCCAATATCACACACTCAGTATACTTCTAGCACATGAAAGACACCATCTTGCTGGACAAGATTTTACCTTCTCTGCATGATTCCTACCCCAAAAAGTGTCCAATCCTCTGATCAAAGTACATTCAGAACTGTCATTACCTTATGTAAGATCCAACTTGCTGCATGCAATAGCCTGAACTATTAAATTATATGTATACCATCGCATTAAAAAACTATTTAAAGAAATAAATACATGGAAAATGGAGCTTACGGGTCTTTCTGGCTGAATCTTCGATGAAAAGGGAAGATATGTCCTCGTCCACTCCCACCTCATTTTTAGCAATGCAGGTGTAGGCACCAGTGTCTTCATACCGAACACTACTGATATGAAGTTCACTTCCATTTGCTGTAAGAGAGACACTCATAAACAGTGCTCCTCACTGCTGCTAATTGCTTTCCATGCCTTAATTGTCTTCCATTGCCACAGCTGCCCAGTGATGGCTCAGCAGGGTGCTTCTACCCCACTGTGTTTCCCCCTGTTTAACTAGAGGTTTTTGGGGATTCTTGTGGGAGCTGATGTCTTGCTCCTTTCCATCAGCACATACATGCTCCACACCAGAAAAGAACAAAGAACATTCCCAAGTCAAACTATAAATTACATTTCATTTATTTCTTCTCTTTGTTAGAAAAATGCTTTGGTTTTAGTGAAGAAAAATTAATTCCAATTTTGCAAACTGTTTTTCATCAGATCACCAAAATCTTCAGTTTAAAGGGGTCTCTCTACAGTTCCTCCTACCATTTTGCTTTCTGCAGTGGGACCATGTTTGGAACATTTTGAGATATTGTATGAGTTATGTAGTGATATCAGTGCTACCAACACAGGCTGAAGGCTACAATCCACCAAAGCCAAACTGGGGCATGTGTTGAAGATGGGGTTCATATTTTTACACAGAAAATTGCAAATAAATGTTTTTGCCTTTTGCTATCCCTGTTGCACCCTCATTTGAACAGGGACCTAGAGGAGTTAAAAGTCCAATTCCTCCAGCAGAGCCAAGAGGGAGATTGATTCTCAGTTGACTTGCATCCAGTGTGGGTTTAGACATGAACAAATAATTTAATGAATTTCTCTTCAAACAATTTAATGCATTTTTTTTCTGCTATGCCATACACAAGAAGGAAGGCAGTGAAGAAACAGGCAGGCTGTCTTTGAACAGAATGCAATTACCACTCACATCAATCAATAGTGTATTTCCCAGGAAATTTACAGGAGAAAGAGATAAAAAGAAAGAACAGGGGTTTTATAATACGATTTCCAACAACTGTGGCTTAGCAAAGTACAAGAACTTCTGGTTTAAAGTGCAAAATAATCCCCCTTAATCCATGTCTACAATACTTTAATTAATGAAAATTCTGTTCTTACCGAGGAGGGACAGCTGTTTGGATAGCTTTGGCATGATATCCATGCCATTCTTCAGCCAGGAGATGCGAGGATTGGGGATGCCTTCGGCGTGGCACTTCAGGCTGGCTGCCACGCCCGGCTCCTGCGCCTGCGTCTCGGGGTACACGCGGATCACCGGGGGCACTGTGGGAAGCAAGGCATTGGGAACTTGAGACCTGCATGGGGCTGGAGAGCTGCTGCTGGATTGGGAACTTGGGACCTGCGTGGGGCTGGAGAGCTGCTGCTGGATTGGGAACTTGAGACCTGCATGGGGCTGGAGAGCTGCTGCTGGATTGGGAACTTGGGACCTGCATGGGGCTGGAGAGCTGCTGCTGGATGGGAAACTTGAGACCTGCGTGGGGCTGGAGAGCTGCTGCTGGATTGGGAATTTGGGACCTGCATGGGGCTGGAGAGCTGCTGCTGGATTGGGAACTTGGGACCTGCATGGGGCTGGAGAGCTGCTGCTGGATTGGGAACTTGGGACCTGCATGGGGCTGGAGAGCTGCTGCTGGATTGGGAACTTGGGACCTGCATGGGGCTGGAGAGCTGCTGCTGGATTGGGAATTTGGGACCTGCGTGGGGCTGGAGAGCTGCTGCTGGATTGGGAATTTGGGACCTCAATGGGGCTGGAGAGCTGCTGCTGGATTGGGAACTTGAGACCTGCGTGGGGCTGGAGAGCTGCTGCTGGATTGGGAACTTGAGACCTGCGTGGGGCTGGAGAGCTGCTGCTGGCCTGCAGTGCACAAGGGGCTCTGAGCTGAGAACATGGGAGATAAGCTCAACCTGGCTGTCAGTGCAAGCTACAGGAATGATTTCTCTACAGCTTGACTTTGGGGGCAGAAAATAGAAAATAATACTTTTCCAAGCACTGGCATATGGGAGAAGCTGTGGCTGCCCCATCCCTGGAAGTGTTCAAGGCTGGGTTGGATGGGGCTTGGAGCAACGTGGGACAGTGGAAGGTGTCCCTGCCATGGCAGGGGGTTGGAATGAGAGGGTGTCTAAGATCCCTTCTGCCCCAAATCAGTCTGTGATCCTATGATTCTGTAAGAAAAAAGAGTAAACCAATATATGCCAGGGAGCAACCTTGCAATCCAATTCTGTATTTAGTCTGTTCTTGCTTTCATTGAATGACTCACACTTAATAGTTGGATTAAAACCTAACGTGTACTCACATATTTAATGATTGAAATATAAACTTCAGATCTTCACTGAATCTAGGAAGGAATTTGAGTTCTTGCCTATGAGAAATAACTTAATATTCAGTATTTAATTGAATATCAATCAGGAAGTAGCCTGTGTATTCACTACCTCTTATTCTGAACAAATAAAGTGTTTATCAATTACTTCTTTTCACTGAGAGATTTTCAAAACATGACTTACCTTGTTTCACAAAGGCACTCCTGACCTATGTAATATACTCCATTGGCAGGACTACTAATTATATTACAATTTCAGAGATGTTCATTGATTTTTCAATCATCTTTCCTTCACTGCTCAAACCAACAAGGCTTAATACCACCCATTAACTAGTTCTTAACAATTTACTCACACACTTTAAAAAAAATTTGCAATATTGCAACATCAGTGAAAGATATCAGTGAGACTCTTTCACCTTGAGGGAAAAATAAAAGGAAATGTGAGGATGTCTCATACTGTGTCTGATAATATTTGTGTTTCACAATCAAGAAGTCAACTTTTCTACCAGATTGGGAGATTTTGTGATTCATGATGTAACTGCTGAAAGCTGTACAGTTTTGTAAAACCATGACCAGAGTCCAATGTGGATGTGATATGTGGGGGCCCAACTTTGTCCCCAGTGAAAATGAATAACTGCTACTGGCAGTGGTGAAAGACAGGAAAATTTGTGGGTTGTGTTTGGCTTTTTTTAAAAGAAAGCTTGAATGATTTAACAATAAACTTCTGGAAATCACTAGTTTAAGGTATCTAACTCACTGTTCTGTTTTTATATAATACATCATTAGGCACCATGATTATTAAAATTTAATTGTCTTAACACTTGCTTTATAATAAAATGAAATCTGGGTTTGCAGCTTGCTATGTGTCTACATATCCATATGGGTATAGTTTAAATAAATAAATTCACTAGCATATACTTCTCACCTTTCTGTATCCATTTTTTCATGGATCTTGCCAGAGAGAGATGTATTTCACTTCTGTCTTCTGCACCAACTGCCAGCAGTTAACCAGGCCTGAGTTGTCAGCTTGGAAGGAAATCAGCAACGACAGAAAGCCCTCAAGTCTACTTGGGATTTATAGCTTTAAAAGCAAGAGATTGTTGAAGTGTAATCTGAGAGGAAATGCCTACAGCCAACTGCAGAGGAAAAGAAAAAGAGGGACTTCTAGCAAAGGAATGGCTTTGAACCTGTGGGTTAGGTTCCCTCTCTTCTATTTCCTTTACCTGAGAAGAAAGGGTGCTGTAAGATGCAGGACAGTGAAGGAAATACCATTCAAGAACTTTTAAATCAGCAGGTTATCAAAAAGACAGGGTTTTTTAAATTGAATTTTCAATTTCTAAATAAAAGCATTTTCTAGCATTTTATCTTCTCTTCCCTTTATTACTGTCACATTTGTAGCTCCTCCTGACTTCAGGAGGTGCCAGATCAAGGGGAAGGCAAGCTGGGGGAGGGACCTGCTGCCAGAGATGCTGGTGGCTGTTGGAGCCATCCCTGCTTTATTTAGGAATCAGTGTCCCAACCTTCTGCAGGGTAAGACTGAGAGTCAGGAGCTCCTCATTACATTAGTACCTTAGAAAATTAATGTAAATGTCTCTGAGTCAGTGTCTCCAGGGATGATAGGATAAAGGTAATTTTTGTTGACTTTGACAGAATTTTATGAAGGTCCTGCACTCAATGCTTGTCCTACCTATGATTTGCTTGCTACTAGTAACATTTATTAAATGAAATTATTTAGTAAGTGAGGTCCACTAAAGGCCTACATAATTTATTTAGAATCACAGCTGCAAGACAGTGTCCCTTCCACAAATGTAGAGGAAAAAGATTTACAATATTCAAGAAGCTTTGATTCTCAAATCCTGGTTAAATCAACTGATTTGGCTGAGATCTCACATGGCCAAAGGCACTAGAGAAATTTTACTCCAAGCCAGGTGTCTTCTCACCTGCCAGCTCTCAGAAACAGAGACCATCCCAATTATCACCTATTTAATGCTCTCAAAACCATTGTGGGTTGTTATTTACTTATTATTGGGGTTTTTTTAGGCTTTCCTGCTCATCTGAGGCACCTGTGTCAGGGCTTCCCAGGATAGCCACAGCCATCAGCTCCCCAGAATCAGGGCACCCCTTCACCAAACAGACTGTACTTTCATCTCTCACATTTTTGCCTCAAACCTTGATAGTCTTCACATGAATAATCCACCTATTTTACCTGCAGGGCTGAAAACACAATAGATTTATACTGCCAAAGGTAGCTCACAGGTCCTAGACACTGAGTCAATGCTCTGCATGAAAATTAACTTAAAATTATAGCAAGGTGTCTTTTCAAGAGTGATTAATAAGGAAACTCTCTGTTTTTACCTACAAAGAATATGTGCTTCACCTCCATTTCTGCTCTAATTTTCCTTCTCCTACTATTTTTAAACTTTTTTTTTTTTTTCTCCCTTGTCTTACATAATTCACTGCACCGGTAAATTATTGCATGCAAAGCTTTGTGATAACAGCAAACTGCAGAATATATTTTTATTGTCCTTCCTACAAATTAACACATTCCAGGTAAGCACATTAAACTTGCAAAGATTTCAGTTCCAGACTTTGGTATATATGGATTACCCTTTGCTTTTTCCCTTGGTGAATATATATCATTGCTAACCATTACTGTGTCTGCAGCCAAGGGCAATATAAAAATGCCATTATCTTGAGCAAAGTAGGAAAGAAAAGGCATTGAAACAAGCACACGATTGGCTAGATTGCCTACTACTGCATACTGAGCAGCACCTCACTTGTGAGCAGCCCAATTCCTTATTATGAAACAGCTCAGGTGATAAAGCACACAATGAACACAGATGGTGGCACCAAGGCCCACAGAGATCCATTGCTGCTGTAGGAGCTCTATACTCCAGTGTATAGCAACAATTAACAGATTAATCATTTACTTGAGAGGTTTTACTCTTTCCATTTATGATTTGAATGGAGTTTGCAGCATTTTATGTTTTCTCCTGAAAAGCCACATTAACGAAACATCCATGTTCGTAACATCAGGCTTACTGGAAAATTTGGACCATTATAATTGGACTGAGGATCAAATGGCTTTTTAAAAACTATTTTCAAGGAATACAATATTCTGATTTATGCTGATGTTTTCCTGAGTGCAAGGACCAAGGAAAATGATGCCATACACTCGGCAGTCTCTTGATTTGCTAACTATCAATTTTCATAGTTGATTACTATTTTATGAGATTCTTTATCCTCAGGACCTCTTTTTTCCTCTTGAAAGTGCAAAATTGCTTCCTCCCTACAGCTAGTGTATACTGTACACATTTCCCAAGCAATTTCCTTACGTGGGAGAGAATATAATTTTCCTGCTGTTCTTGGCTCCTCCTGATCAAAGATACCAGAATGCAAGATGAACTTTTAATTCTTAAACTGTTTAAACATTGCCTTTCAGCAATTTATTTTCCTCCAAAGAGTTTAAGGGCAAGCTGTATAAGTACACTGACTTAAATTTTACTAGTAACTGTGAATCCTAAGATTGATGAGCTCAACCAAACCTCTCACATCAAACAGGCTGCATTTCACATGTGTTCATGCTTCTTGCCTGGTGAGATGTGAGCCAGCAGTTTGGGGTATTCACCTGGTGATCTTCACATTTTCTGCCTAAGAGGATTCTCATCTCTGCCTGTCAAAATAAACATCTGGATCTACCCATGTCATTTGGGATATCCTGAACCACCTGATACAAAGGAAAACACTGCACAGCATTCAGCAGTTAAGCAGTAGTAGAGTTCCAAATCTCAGAAACATTTAATGTTGTCATAATTGGGCTGCAAACTTTCTGTTTAAGCTCATATTTCCTTATTTTCTATATTACCTAATCAATGTAAGAATTTAGTGTTATATTCTAAAAAGAGGCAAAGAAAAAAATAAGTTAATCTAATATATTGGATAAAAGCAGAGGAAGAGAGCACATGTAACTAGGCTCAGATTCTTTTGTGAGTTCACTGATGTGTCTTAATGGGAATAGTAAGACAGGGCCCAGCTGGGAAAAGGACCCAAGGATGCTGGAAGAGTTACTGCAGCTTTGAAAACACTGGATTAACTGAAAAACAGCCTGAAAATTAGAACCTGCCTGTAGAGACACAGTGGGCTTGGGAAGGGTTGGGGATAAACCCTTTTACTTCCAGTTGGTTCTTCTTTCTCTGTTCTCTCTCAACTCTCTCCCAGAGAAACTTGGGAGGTGATAAAAGAAAAATTCTGATTATTTTCTTAAAATAAAAAGCCCTCATGTTTTTGATGTTGAAAGTAGATCAGTGCCTCCCTAGGGGAGACAGGAGGGCAGATACACCCGAGTTCTGTCAGATTTGGTTCTGTCACATTCTCTTACCATTTCAGTCCAACACTGGAAAGCAACAAAAACCCTTCCATGCTGAAGATGGAGTTTTCAGTTTGATACAGACAAACAGAAACAAGCCCCAGCACTGAAAAGAGCTCATCAGCTACACTTAGATTCTCAGCAATTCAGTTTGACTCAGTTTCTTCCCTCTTCTCCTGTCAAGAAAAAATCCTCAATTTGTCCTTTAAGTCACTAAAACCCGAGGTTTCCCTGTGAAGGGCCCTGACTTGAGAACCCTCCCATGCATTTGAAGCTGTCACCCCTGCATCAGCTGCTGCTGTGACACAGGCAGAAAAGGAGGGAATGTAGTTATGGGCAGCCATATCAAGAATTGGAAAAACTCAGCTTTGCAAAGCCTAATGGCTCCCATGGGAATATCAGATGCTGTGAGACAAAGATTTCTAGACCCTGCAACATTTTCTAGCAGGCCTGAGTTGATACCAGAATGCAAGGCATTTTATTTGCATTTAGTAAATATATAGCACATTAAAAAGCCCACACAGATAGTGGGTTTTGTATAGCAGCATTTTTCTTTTGGTAAGAAAGTCCCCATACAGCTATGGTATGAAACTTGAACGTCAAAGGAAATGTAATCTTTCAATAACAAGTTAAATCTAAGTAGCAAGCATGAGTATGGAACAAATCACCCTCCGCACTCCATCCAGGTTTCCTCTCAATCTGGTTTAAGTTTCAAAGCCTTTGGGCCTTCTAGTCTCAGTGCTGATAAAGTCTACATTGTTGCCTGCCAACTAAACTCCACTCAGGCCTCATAATACATCACATAATAGACATGGGATTAAGTTGTTAGCTGGCTTTTCTTTCAACTGCCATTCATCAAATAAACAGCACTTGGAGGAAGGAAACCTATTTTCTCAGCTGCAGCATACATGACTTAGTTATCCACATTGCTGAGATTTACAGTTTACTTTCATAAAAGATGACAAATTATTATGTAGAGACATTAAGTCAGCTTTCATTCAGATCAACCAGATACTTTGTGCTCTCCTCCAGGTACTGGTGTGGTGGGGGGAGCACTTATACACGTCCAGCAGAACTGAGCTGCAGTCAAAACAAAGCCTCATGTCCACAACAGCTCTTCCTAAAATGCATAAGTATCCCTCTTTACTGTTTCTCCTCTTGCTACTGACCTCTCTGTAAGTACCTGCTCTTTCTAGCTGAAAGCTCTCCTTTGTGCTGGTCAACACAGACCTAGAGAAAGGACTAAATATTAGTTTTCCTTATAATATATATAGCCAGTAATAAAGTTACAGAATTTTCAAAACAAAAACAAAAACAAAAAAACTTTCATACCGGAATAATACAGGAATGATTTGCTGGAAGAAGAAATTATTGAGGCAACACTTCTGTTGACAAAAGTAGTAATTACATTAAGGGATGCTTGAAAACACTGCTCTTAACTCAATGGAAATGTCACTGGGAGCTTGTTTTACAGTGAATATATCTCCTGAAGCCCAGGTAATTATACACATAGCCCCTTTGACACTTTTATTTTTGACTGCTTGTGTGACAGCGTGAGTGAGCAAACCCCAAGCTGCATTTGCTCTCATGCACAGATAATTTGGGCTGTGGCTTTACACATTTCAGTGTGAATGAGGTTAACACAACTTTTCTTAGGGAACGTTTTCGTGGAATGTCATATATGCAATTTACTAACCATTCACCTGAAGGATGTGGGTCTGATACAGCTCTTCATAGCCGTAGGCATGACAGGTGTAATTGCCCATGTGAACAGTTGTTACCTTGGTGATGTAGAGGGAATCATCTTCTCCAAAATCCTGAATGGAACAAAAGACAGGAAAGGTGCCTTATTATTTAGTAACAATATTTTAAACACTACATGGAGACTATCTGTTCAGAGGGTTTGATAGCAATGCAGCCTGGGGACATGGCTTGAATTTTGAACAGTAGGCTGTAAAGTTCATAAATCAACATGCAGGGAGAAAATGAGCAGGATTTAGGAGTAAGGTACAGTGACTCATCAGAGAATCTGAACTTCTGTGCTTGTTGCTAACAAGGTGTTCTTTGCACATAAAAAGATGTCCATTTCCAGCTGTTTAATTTATGGGAGAATTGAATATCTACCTGTTAACCTCAGATGCATAAAATGCTAACATTTGGGTGGGTTGAGGTTTCCTTTATCTGTGCTGATTCTTAGAAAATGCACTGCAGCCTTGAGGCTTGATGAAAAAGAACTGAAGCTCTTTGTCACTTATCTCAGACAATATCCTAGGCAGGAGACAAGGAAGAAGACAAAAACCCATTTCTCAAACACACCTGTTTAGTTCTGTAACTGCTTAACAAGTATCTTTCTTCATCCCCTTCATCTCCCTAGATCTAGATTGTTTCAATTTTTGATTACAAATGGGAAGGATTGATTTAGTAGACATATTTTTGGCACTTGAATATGTTGACACCCTGCATAGGAATTTATTTCAATTCCTTATTTATTTGTTAATTTCAATATTTATTTACCAAATTATAGCTAAGAGAACCACAGCACTGATGGCTAAATGAAACAGCTTCTTTTGTTACTCCACCAACCTTCAGATTTTCTGCAGCTTCAGAGTGTGTGTGTTTCTATTGCAAACCAAGGATTATACATTTAAAAACAGTTCACGAGCTGCCAGAATGATTTTTCTGTAATCATCCTCACGTGTGAATTATGCCAGATTGAACTCTTTGAGTAATTTTACTGCATTATTAAGGGAAATTTCAACTTTGAGTCAGGCACAAACCCAGTGTGTGGCACAAACCCAGTACAACTGAGTGAATGTTGGAGAGTGGTTCTGCTTATGAAAACACAAGGACTTGTTTTCAAAGCACCAACGTGCAGCTGCAAGCCAGCCTGCAGCCCTTGGTGTGCAGGGGAAGCCCTTCCAGGAGCTCCTGCCTGTTGCCACCCTGGTGTCTGGAAGGTGCAGCAGTGTGTGTGTTGAGGAGGTGACAGCTCACTGCCTCCTCTGCCATGGCAGAACCCACCAGGAGGGACAGATTAAACAGCAACATCACTTTGATCTGCTGGCTCAGAGTCAAGAGCTTGGATCCTTTGTGCTGGAGGAAGGGAATCCAAGCACAGAAGTTCTGCTGCTGCTCCTTCCCTGCCTCACCCACAGCAGCTCCTGCGCTGTAAGGACCCATCCACATCCACCTGCTGCTGCCAAGCCCTGCCAAGCACTCAGACATTACACACAGGAGTTGTTTGATCAGTGGATGGGCAGATTTCTAAACCCAAACCTTTCAGGGCTCCTTACATCTCACATTTCCTGCCTTTGCAGGGTGCATGTGCTTTGCAGTTTGAACCTTCCTTTCCAGACACCACACTTTGAACATTTTTTGAAGGAAGCTGTGATTCTGCAGCAGACGTGCAATGCCAGCTGGCACCCTTCTAGAGAAGTACAAAACAGCCTGTCTCTTGCAGTATGGACTGATCTGGCACTACTTCTGTCTGCTCGTGAATCTTCTGCAAAATCTTCTGTTTGGCACTAAGAAGCATCTTCATGCCTCACCTCTCAGTGGCAGGTCAGCACTGGCAGAGGGGAGAGAATTTTGATAACTTGCCTAGTTTTTAGACATGTTTTAAGGCAGATTGAAAACAAGCACTGAGAAATAAGGAGTTTACTGGCAGGACTCAACCCTTGCCAAGGCACAGACCTTCACCTGAGAGGGCACAGATCAATCCACAATCATAACCTGGTTCTGCTGGCTCCAATGGGCAGATGCATGAACAACTGTAAAGAATCATGGTAAATCCACAGATGATCTGAAATCTGTTATCTATAATTAAAATAATCTCAGGTATTATTGTCACCTTGGTGTCAGGCATCTATGCTATGGAATAAGCTGGTTAAGTTTTCCAATACACTATTACAAGTATCTACTAAAAAATCCCCATTTCAAGCATTTGCCTGTTTTTTGGTCAGTTACATCTTTCCTGATGGAAAGCAAAGATGAGTAACTGCTAGTAGAAAAGACACCAACCCTGGTCAGATGATATTTGCATAACATACAGAAAATGCTTGCACTGGACAGGAGTTAATAACAGTTTTTTTAAGTTAAAAGAAATTAAAATTGAGTTCAGATCAATAAAAGCAGGATGGCTACTTTAATGGAATGATTTATAAAGAGTTGTGGAAAAACAGGGCAATATAATCTCTATTTTAGTATGTTATTTCCCTTAAAATATCACAGAAAAATACTCTTAATGCTTGGTTTGTACTCTGTAATTGTCTTTTTAAGGATGAACTGTTTTTTTCCCAGTGCATACAAATGTATTAAAATAAGCAAAAGCCCTTGCACAATCAAATAGATGCAGCACTATTGTATTATTAACTTCCTTTCCAAATGTGTTTTTCTTGAGAAGAGGGGCTTGTATTGGTAAAAACAGTTTGTGACTTTTAAGATCTATTTTTTAGACTTCTGGTTGCTGAAAGGAAGTTGTCAAAGATGATATAGGTTAGCATCATATCACCACGTCAGGCATAGAAGGGAATTATCAACCCTGTAGTAGAACTTGCACACACAATAACTCCATAATAACTCCAACATTATTAGAAGTGTTTAGGTGTGGGAAGGAAAAAGTGATTGTGGCATTAAATGTTTAATACAGAACCTTTTGTTGCCACAAAAAGTAGACTGAATTCTCTAACAAATTAATGACTTTCTGTGTGTTTATTGCAGCTCCTGGTTTCTCCTAGTGCTTCCCTGTGGATATAGTTAGTACATTAGGATTTCACTGTTACATTTTATATCTATGGATGCATTCTTATGCACAAGCACTTTCTTTGTGTATTTCATAAGAGTGTATCTGGAAGTGCTGTAAAAACCCAAGCCCTGGAGCATTAAGAAATGATGAATCTTTGATTCCTTAATAGCCTCTAACTTCCCCTCTTGCAGTCAGGAGTGCTGTGCTGCAGCTGGAAGCTGTGAGATGTATTTGGGGTGTGTCCCATATGGCCCTGCATGCTGCAGTGCCTCTGGGAGCTCAGAGGAGCTGCTCAGCTGCTCCCAGGCCACTGCCCTGCACTGACAGGGTGGGAGTGAGCCCTGGCAGCTGCTGAGCTGCTGCTCTGGTTTGCTGGGGTGTGGGTGGGCTGGGTTCAGGGAATGGGAATAATTCACAATGGGGAAAAGCAGAGGAAATATTTTCACATATTTTGACTTAGTTCAGATGGCTTTTGCTTGTTAAGCCAATTCTCCAAGTCACCACAAGCCTGAAAGCAGTCAGAGCAAAACAAAAATATCTACAAAACTGATGCAACATAAAATTCTTCTCTCCCCAAATCTATCCCATCTTTAGGACTGAGTATTTCAGGGCTGTCTGGGAGGCTCAGCAAGTGCTACACACCCCAGGGAGCTTTTACTGCCCTACTTGATCCCAGTAATGCCCTACAGTGAAATGAAAAGACATTTAAATGTATCATCCCATGAAGAAGAACAGGCAGGGAGTAAAAAGACAAAAAAATAAATTCTGAGACATGGTTTTCCTCATTTCCATGGAAGGTGAATTATCATGGAAT
This sequence comes from Muscicapa striata striata, assembly GCA_030060385.1. Classification (NCBI taxonomy): domain Eukaryota; kingdom Metazoa; phylum Chordata; class Aves; order Passeriformes; family Muscicapidae; genus Muscicapa; species Muscicapa striata. Next base: position 3,169,454 of record JAREIS010000050.1, on the reverse strand, counting down.
CATGGAAAGGTTTTGGTTGAAAGGGACCTGTAAGCTTATATGGTCCAACCCCCCCTGCCAGGGCAGGGGCACCTTTCACCAGACCAGGTTACTCCAAGCCCTGTCCAGCCTGGCCTTGAACACTTCCTGGGATAAAGTGTCTCTGGAATGGATGTGGGCACTCAGGGATGGGGTATCTCACCATTTTCTTGTGAAGAGGAAGAAAGAGAAGTGATGAAACTAGAGGGAATACACATCTAACCCCACAGAATCATATGCCCTGCATCAAAACAGCCAGACAAGGGCAGGGTGTTCATCACCTCTACCTTATGAATTTCATTATAAAGTAATTCTTCTAATAAAAAAATTCAGAAAGCTATGCTTATAATTTCTCATAATTGATAAGTTCAACTAGAGACAGCTGATAAATTGACTTCTCTAGCAGTTCGTATCACCTTTTTTCTCTCTTTTTAAAATAAAAAATTCTCTGTCCTTCATGAGCTTCTTTCATGTCTTGCATTTACCCTTCAAAAGGATTGATTAAATTATCTCAGAATATGTTTTAACTTATCAAGATTTAAAAAATGCATCACCCTGCATTTTACATTGATGACAGCTTGGTAATCTATAAGACATTTTTTTAAAAGTTGTCTTTAAAATAGCAAAGCAGATCCTAGAAAATGAATATATACTTTTTTTTTTTTTGTATAGTATTTACTTTTCTCTCCATCACTACTGATTTACCCAAGGCATTGAACTCTCCAAACACAAGATTTTTCATTTATTTATTTATCCCATTCCCATTCTAATGCATTCCCTGGTCATGCACTCTGCTGTGCTTGGGAGACACTGTGCTCAGAGATGTGTAAAACATTGCATATTACTTGTAAATCTTGTTCACATTCTGTCTCAAGTGAATTCCAATTTGTGGGTGGCTGTAACACCCACAAATCTCCTGCTCTGACACCCAGGAAGGAGCTGGCAGAGAGGAGCCACATTAACCCTGGATGCTGAGCTAGCTGTGATGCCACAAGGTGCAGGGCACTGCCACCCACCTTTTGCCTGTTTCAGATGCATTTTCATGCAGTTTTTTAACATTCCTTGGGGTTGTTTCAACATTTAAAACCCTTTAAATTTTTGTCAAACTTTCTTGGTTTTCAGGAAGTTTGAAGAGGAATAAGCATAGATGCTTATTTTTTTTTAATGTTGACTTCCAGTTGCTTGAGAAAAAAAAAACAAACTTGACTTCAAACCATAAATAGGAAGAAGAAACAGAAAAGTCAATCCCACTGGCATGAAGCCTGAGATTGCCCACATCCCCAGCTCTCAGGGAGTGCACACTGGCACCAATCACCCCACATATGGCACTGTGGGTTACACACTCCCCTGCTCAAGCCATTTAAGCCCACAGTGATTTTAAACCATCCAAGTTAGATATTGAATGCTCCTAAGAAATACTGGGTGGGGCAGAGCCCTAAAGACAGTCACTACCCTCTCACCATGATGGTTTAAAAGTGTTCATAGCAGAAATAATGGCAGAAGGAATGAAGTTCCCTGAATGGTTCTTATCTCAGGAGATTTGCTTTCCAAATACTATTATCCCTCCTACTACTCATAATAATTCACTTCATTTTTGACCCCTTCCATTTCAGCCCTTTCCCAAGCCAGGGAAGCTGCAGACATTCTCCATGGGGTTTCAGTGCCTACTGACCAAACCAGTCCTGGCAAAGGGGCTTGCTGATGTCAGCCAGTTTTCCACTAGAATCCCAGAATAGTTTGGGTTGGAAGGGACCTTAAAGCTCATCTTTAAGGTGTCCCATTGGCAGGGACACCTTCCACTAAACTAGGTTGCTCTAAGCCCTGTCCAACCTGGCCCTGAACACTTCCAGATGAAGAAAAACACCATCCTGATCTCACAATCACCAGCAAAGGAACAAGTATTAACTAGTTCACACTAAAAAAGCTTGCCTGATCCTCAGTGTCCTATGAATCTCTCTCTGATAATGTTTACAGGATTTTAAAACAAAATGTACCCAAGCATTTAATGAGATTGTTATTATGCAAAATCTACAACAATGGCTATCACTTTGGAAATGATTTCTCCTCGCTAATGAAATCTCTCTGATCTTTTTTACAATAGATTAATGAGTGATTCATATAAAAATAATAAAAAACTAAATTAATCATGGGTCCTTAAATCACTTTCTTTGATGCTTTTAATAATTCATTTCTAGAGAGAAGCTGAGAACTTATGCTTCATTAATATTATTTGTTCTTGGTTTTACACATCACTTTAGTCATTTACATGGACAGAAATTCAGCCTTAAGCAAATGCCAGAATACTATTGCAAACACAGCCTGATGGGGCATTAATTTATCTTTTCTTGGTTTTCTGCTCAAAGAATGTAACACAACATAAGACTCCTGGTGAGTCAAAAAATCTCTTGTCATGAAAATACAGAAATGAATTTTTTAGATAATTGTGTAATTATAATATAACTAAAAAATGGGTGAGTTTTACACCCTGAGAAACTAAGAGATAACATGACAAGGAAAATAAATAGCTACATTCCTCTAAAAATGCAAGTGGATACAATTTGTGTAATCTTCATTACGTGAGACTATATTACAAAACGTGAGACTATATATTCAGAATACACTGCCAGTAGTAATTTTGCACTTAGTCTCTATTTTAGAGCCCGTAAATACCTGAAGAAACTATAAGCAATTTCATAAACTTTGATTTGAAAGAGAAAAAACTTGCTTCTAAATATGCAGCTTCTTGAAAGCTGCTACCATCACTGCATTACTGCAGTATCCAGGATGGCCCAGGGTTTGATCATTTTAATGGCCCTAATTCTATTATCAGGGAATTAATGGGGTTATTCACACATGAGCTTTTTATTATTTAACAGTGAATCTATATTAAAAACATCAGCATGAATACGTTGTCTTCATACAGACTATTTTAATAAGACAACCAATCCCAGTGACTGCTGCTTGCTTTGGGTTTGAAACATTATGCATGGAAAAGGGATATTTTCATAAATATACATGAAAGGTGTATCAAGACAGGAAGGCACAGCTCTTGTAAGGGCCATGAGATGTACATGAAGGTGATTTCCCAGGGGGATGGGCAGTATGAGCAATCAAGGCTGTGGGCTGGAGCTCTGTGCTTGTCCCTGGGTGGGATGTTTTGAGAGCAGGGCCCTGCCATCCTACCTGCCATCAACAGAAATTAACAACTCTGCGTTTACACAACTGATTATGTAAAGCCTATTTTTGAACTAATGATCCAACACCAGTGTGAGTTAAAGTGCACAGATTAAAATGAAATGAGTAATGAAAGACACTAATGAGCTTAGGCTATAGCTACCTGCATTACACTTGGTAATTCACCAAATTCTTATCTACCTCTACACCATACTCGTTCTCTTATGAAAATCCTCTCTTTCACAATACTTCTGAAGGAGCAACTTATATTTATAAATTTTACCCATTTTCACATGTTTCTCTGGAGATAATATCAAGTCATGTGAAACAATACCTATAAATATTATATGCATTTGACTCCATGAGGAGTTTATTTTATTTTCAAATTGAGGAATGTTTTCATAATCACATACTTGGGAAAACATATCGCTTGTTCCTAGGAGGCAAAAGTATATTATTTTGAATGATGACACATTTTAACCACTTCACTTTTGTAGTCAGAAATCAATTTATAGCTATAATGATTTTACCAGTTTCAGCTACATTATAGTCATTTTCTGCATGAGAAAAGTTGATATAACTTTATAAAAGTGGAACTGCAAAGGGACTTGTAATGAATAAATAATACGGATGGGTAATTTATGGAGAAATAATATTTTTAGGCTAAAAGCAATCTTAAATGTTTGTAAGGGAAACCATTTAATTACATGTACCATTAGGATGGCTCCTTTGCAATAGCTATGTGACAACTCATTTACAGAGCTCCCACAGACAGGACATGACAAATTATTACTAGTTGCTTAGGAAAGCTTCTGATTAAGAGAGCAATGAAAAATTATAAATACTTTGTTGCCAATCAAGATATCACATAAAAGTGATTTAACTAATGCAGTTAAACAACTAGACTTTATAGTCATCTTCAATCTTTCAGCTCTGTGGAAATTTAGGATTATTTAGGTTTTTGTTGACTGTGTTTGTCCCTCTCAGTATTACCTTGGAACACAGGTCACCTTCTCAGATCACATTTTTCATGAATCTGGAGAGAATAAAGCAACAAAGGACATTTCAGCAGTCCCTTTCCTCTGCTGCTCTCACACCTAGTTGGCAGGATTCTATTTTTTTCAGACTTAAGCTTCTAATTTCATCTGATTTCTTGAATTAGCATTTAGAAGAGAAAGAGTTTAATTGAAATATAATACCAGGATTTTTCCAAGTGTGTGACTATCCTGTAGGTCTATATGTGATTAGCAATGTGCCAAGAGCAGGGAGGATTTTCTTGAAGTTAAAAAGGTACAATTAATCTCCTGTTGCACTTCCAATTAGCCAAATTGCCAACCTTATTGTGAAAAAGCAGAAATGCAATTGAGTTTCTGCTTGAGGCATACTAAAGGAAAACTGAAGTAATTTAATTAACTGCCTTCAAGTATATTAAGAAGCATGCTGCCTTTACTTTCTGCTGTCAATGCCTTTAAAAGGATTACTGTTTAATGTGAGTTTCTGTAGCCATGTAAGGCTGAAGCTTTGAACTGTCTGCTGCCACCCCCTGACCTGAGCTGTTAGGTGTTTAAGAAAAGACCAAGATGAAGAGAGGGGTGGAGCACCTCTGCTGTAAGGAAAGGCTGAGAGAACTGGGATTCTTCAGCTTGGAAAACAGAAGGATTCAGAGTGATCCAATTGTGTCCTTCCACTACCTGACAAGAAATTTGAGAGAGGCTTTTAAATAAGGGCATGTAGTGACAGGACAATGGGGAATGGATTAAAAGAGAGTAGGATTAGATTAGATGTCAGGAAAAAAAATCCTTCCTGTGAGGGTGGTAAGGCACTGACACATGTTTCCCATAAAAGCTGTAGATGCCCCATTCCTGGAAATGTCCAAGGACAGGCTGGATGAAGCTTTTTGCAACCTGGTCTAGAGAAAGGTGTCCCTGCCCATGGCAGGAGGATTGGAATGAGATGAGCTTTAAAATCCCTTCCAACCCAAACCATTCTGTGGTTCCATGATAAATAAAAGGCTGCATTTAGCAGCTGAAGAACTGTCCCTGCTGCCACCAAGTGCTTCAGCATGTGCCTATCCTCAGCAGCCAGAGAACAGACATGCCTGAGCTCAAGTATTCTAAAGAACACCCACTGTGGAAAAGGGAAAATAAAAAATGACAATCCCCAAATTATGCCTCCTCAAGCAATCAGACCAGAATACAGATGGCAGTGTATATACAGAATATAAAAAATTTACACAGTGTAATTAAAGATGAAAAAGTTGTGAAAGTGTTCATTAGACTAGAAAAATTGATGTTCACTAGTAGCAGGTCCTACATGACAAGGTGATAGAGGTCATAAACTGGTATGTGACATATTAAAATTGAGGCATAAATCTTGTTTTTTCTCCTTGTAACAACCTCAGAGTGCTCTTCTGATATAGTTTCTCTGTGATATACTAATTGACACAGATCAAAAAGTGATGTTTTTTGCTGCTGTATTACACTCCATGGGAGTGTTGAATCATTCAGGAACCAGTCATCTCATGGGCAAGGACATAACTCTGCCTCTTTACATAGAATCACCAATGAGAAACAGAATTACTTATAAGCCAACCAGAAATTCACTTGGGCCAGTGCTAAATTATGTGAGGAACTGGCATTCAGTCTGAAAATGTTCTGTTTAAAATAGCAGGAGTTGCAAATGAACCCTCAGATCCAAGTGCCATCAGTCCTCCAATAATGTTTCTACTCAGATTCTTGGACTCTCATTTTGTGTCCATTTCACACAGGAACTTTAGTTCTTTAAGATTAATGTCATCATAGCCAAAATTTCACAAATGTAAGCTAAATACCTGGAATTTTCATTAATTTTGGCCAACAAATCCTAAGACTGCTTTTGAGCCTTCAGAGCCTCTGTTGCCTTTCCATGCCAAGTTCAAAGCAGTGACAAGAAATACAAAAAATTTTAAAAGGATAATACTTGCTGTGATGAAAAGAAGATGTTTAGGTGGTTTTAATTACTGAATTTGTGCACACAGTAATTACCTATACATGGTGCACATGATTTTCCTGCTAAGGAGGAGTCAACAAATACTGAGATGCTGTGCATATTTCTGTCACGTGTGCTGTAATTTTCACATTTTACTGCAGAAGAATAAACCAAAGATTTTTCCCATTTCAGCAATCCTGGATACACAACAAAATAGGGAGCTATAGTATTGACTGTAACAACTTTGAACTGAGTGGTTATCAAATTAACAAGAACTCAACAAAAATATAAATCAACTCTTGTAGTGTAATTAAAATAAAACCTGGTTTACCATGTACTTTAATGCAAAGAGAAATGAAATACAGACCATATTTTTCGTACACTACTTTCCACTCTCTCTGTAATTAAATGTTATTAAACAAATGAGTAAGTTTATGCCATCATTCAGGTATTGTCTTTACTACCAACTATGACTCACAGATCAGACCAGCACTGTGAATTAAAACAGATTCATCTTTCCTTCCTGCAAGGACATCACCATACTCTGCTGAATAATCCCATTTTTAAACTGCTTGTCAGAAATAACAGCCAAGGAATGAGAGAGGAGAATTGACTCAAAGGCAAGTGAAACAGGAGAATCAGAGATAAAAATGGATTATTTGGTTAAAAGAGAGGAAAGATTGATAGCCAACCATAAATGTTTTGTTTCATGCTCTTGATGAACCTGTTTTCTTGTACTGGGTAAGACACCCCTGAGGAGTGACTGCTCTGCAGAGCTGTTTTCCCCTGAGTTTCGGGGTCTCTGGACCACAGGTTGCAAAAATGAAAGAAGTGTGATTCCATACAACATATTCCCAGTACTCTGCTCTCCCCTGCATATAAGCTTTGCTTTTCTTTCTGAGACATATTCACAAACAATCTAAATATTACAGCATCTTCCACTTTCCATAATAATAAGACAAAAGCTGCACCCTTCTAACTAGCATCTGTTAGGTGAGGCCATACTCATTGTGCTGTCAGACATGACGTACGTTGATGTCCTCCAGGTCGAGGGAGTTGAGGATGACCCCGTTGCGTTTCCAGATGATGGGCGGGCGCAGCGCCCCGCGGATGCTGCAGGTCAGCACAGCACTCAGGCCAACGGTGATGGTGGTCACAGTGACCCTCTGCTCCTCTGGCAGGCTCAGCTGAACCACCTCTGCAAAAGGCAAAGTAACAGGGATAGCATCAAACACCATACAGGGAAGCTGCTCCTCTTCTCCCCTCTCCGACTTCCTTTCTCATTCTGGGAATAACTTGGGAGGGTTTTGGCAAGGAGATGGGCACCTATGGTATACAATAAAACCCCATTAACAATAAATCCAAGTAAGAGACAAATTGCCTCTGTCTCAATCAAACTCCCTGCACCCCTTTCCTGATTTATCTTTGCTGTGGCATGAGGGCACTAAGATGGTCAGCAGGCCAGGCTGGCTGCAGTAGTTCAGACAAAGAAGTCAGCAACAGGAGGACAAGCAAAGGCTCTCTGGCTTGAGATCATCTGGGCTTGTTTCTCTAGAATACTCCTCTCAAAGTCCTTTGAAAAAGTACAAGAATGAGTCATGTTTGTTCCTTGAAGAAGAATAATTAAGATCAGACTGCTACTACTGAAATATAGATAAACCTTGTTTTAAATTGCCCAAACACTGGAAATCACCAAGCATGAAAACTTGTTTACCAAACGCAGCTACATATGGCACCTGAGATACAGCTGTCCTAAAAAACAAAAACTTCCTAATATTTTATTTAAATAAAAATCCCAGTTATTTTGACTTACAGGTGCCACCAAGAAACTCCTGTGGCAGCAGACCTTTCTGAAAACCACACCACCAGCTCTCTGAAACCACACTATGTCACATTGATTCTTTCTGGCCAATGACACCAGATGTGGCTGCAGCTTTTGCCATGTGTGGTCACACAGAAAGGTCAGAATTACCCTGGGTGCAGATTGCCATTATGGAGCATTTTGGGAGCAGTGAGACAGTGACTGGGCAGTCAGGCCACATTGCCCAAACTCCTGTAGCCACAGCTTTGTAATTTACATGATGGCTCTTGCTTCTTCTTATTCCCAAGCTCTGCAATTAGTAAACTATATTGCATGTAAATGGTGAAAACTGGTCTTTCAAGGTAATGGCCCATTGAGAGGAACAGGGAATGTTCACAGCTGGTGTTACTTTGCTTCAGCCAACTCCAAAACCTGGGCTGGGGAATTAAACTCTCTCTCCCAACACCAAGGCTCCTCCTTCCTCATCTCCACTGGCAACAACAGCAGTAAAACAGAGATGAAAGACACTGATACTGCCTCACTCAAGGCCATGTGCTTTGGGAAAAACCACTTCAAGCAGTACTGGCACTGTAAAATGACATAAAGGGTCAGGTTACTCCCTCCCATCAACTGGTAAAGTTACCCTTCATCCTGTCCACTTAGCTCACAACTCTCATTACATCCCACACAAGATCTGAATGTCACTTGCATGGAATAAAAATGAAAAAAACCAGCAACGACGTTTGCAAGCACAATTTTCCACCTTTTCACATATTTCCTAATTGAAAATTGCTTTAACATCTCTTGAGTAGCAAACCTCTTAAATCTGTCACTAAAATATTCAGTCTATTTCAGCAGCCTTGGGCAGCCTGGACAGACTCAGTGCTCTGGTATAGCAACTGATTGTGAAGAATTAGTGCAATACTTGCTCGTGAAAACATAGTCCAGCAGCTAGGTGCCCCTTCTCTTTTGCTTTTTCCACCTAAGTGAGAAGCCAATGTGTCAAAAAGTGTATTCAGCACCATGGATCTGACTTTGGGCTGCAGGGTCCATCCAGCATCAATGTGTCTGCCAGCAGGGAGTATTTCTCCCACTTAAAATTCCCTGTGCTACTTCAGGAAGAATACAAACTGTTTTAAATAAAAGGTAACTATAGTTTTTATAGATGGTTGATCAAAATTATGAATATTTGACTAATGTGATGCTGCTCTTTGTGTGATGGTGGCTCCCAGAGGCATTACATGAGAAGACTGACACAGTCTGACTGTCAAACCTTAAAAATCAAAGGGGGAGATGAAGGAATATTGGGAAGGAGAACATTACACTAAGATCACTGAGCAGGCTAGCAACTAAGCTGGGAAGACATAACACATGTCTAAATCACACTGCCTTCAGGTACCTGCTGGAAGAAATCAGGGATGTGGCAACTCAGGGGCAGTGGGCCATAGGAATAGAGATGTCTGAGGGAACCACCGAATGGTTTGGGTTAGAAGGGACATTAATGACCATCTTTGCAACTCCTGCCATGAGCAGGGACATCTTTCACTAGACCAGGCTGCTCCAAGCCCCATCCAACCTAGCCTTGAACCTTCCAGGGATGGAGAGTCCATCCCATCACTCTCATCAAGCTGCCTGAAGCATGTAAACAGCACTTAGGGGCTAATAATGTAGTTATTTTTCACATAATGAAGAGCTTCTTTTAATGAATAAAATATTTGGAGTGCACTTGACAGGATAAAGAACTGATAATTACAATGATTTGTAGCATGCAGTAGGGTTAATGAGGACATCTCTTCTTGAGAAGAAATGAAATAGAGGGCCATTCATTTATAAGAGAATTGTTTTTTCATCTTACTGCTGTTTTCCTTAATTCACTCTGCATTTTTTTCATGGTGCTTTGAACTCCCTGGCTCAAGCTGGGTTTCCATAAACTCCTTCAGCAATGCTTTTTCAGTGCTCTCTTGCAGTGGAATTTAAGGCTTCCTGCCCATCTTATGAGCAATTGCTAAAGAGGCTTTAGCTTTTCCCTTTTAGAGGCAAAGTAATGAAAAATACATTAACTTTTAATTAAGAAGACACCTTGCACAGCTGCCATTCTTGGACGAACCATATGAGGACAAGAGATGAGTTTTTTATGTTAAAGCATGTAATTAGCAGAGACCACTTTAACAACACACACTCCTTTTTAGAGTATTTCTGTGGTGTATATTTAACAGCATCTTATTACCAGTACATCTGAGGGACTCTCATTAACACCTAAAAGCCTTTCTACTAATACAGAATTATTTTGTGTCCTTTCAGTTATTGCTTTTTTGTTCTCAATAGGAAAAATTTCCTTATACAAGCAGGTGTATTGGAGAGGAAACAGGATTCCTAAGATGATGTGAGAGATGAGCTTTTTAAAACACTTTTAAAAGACTCAATATTGTATTAAGTTACAGAGCTTAGACACTGCAGCTATTGTTTATGTGTAAAAATTATTCAAGTCACCATAATGATTTTTGTGTAGAGCTTTTAGATTAAAGTAGTGAACACTGTTCATTTTATTTTTAAAAACCTTTAGGAGATAAAAGGATTTTTACCATGGGTATAAAACTGAAAAGAACAAATAGGCAATATTCAAAGGGTGCTCATTTGCAGAAGAACACGAGATGTTTGGTCCTAATATCAAGTAATGTTATGTTCATTTGGAAATCCTGCATGGTGATGCATGCAAACCATTTTTCTACATTCCATAGGTTCAATCAGTATCAATCCTTGCTGACCACAGTTATCAAGTTGTGTCTTGACAACTGATACTCTGCTCTGGGATTTCAGCTGAAGTACCTCCTCAGCTTATTCTAGCTGGAAATAAGTTCCTGCCAGCTATTCTGCCATCAGAGAGAGATACCATCATCAGAAAATGGGATGCTATAATTCTTCACTCAATTTTTAATGGTTCCAGACAGGGGTAAAGCCTTTGTAATGTTCCCCTTTAAAAAGGAATTGCTGTAAGCATGTGCCTGTGTATCAGAGGACCAGGACTATTCCCTGATCATGTAGATGAAAGACACCAAATGTGGATCAAAACCAAAGTCAGTGAAAGGCAACCAGGACACCACAAACTCTCCACTGGTGATGGCAGCAGCTCAGGGCCTGAACACAGCTCGGTTCAGGAATTAGGACAGTGCCACCTTCAGACCCATCTGTCTTGTTCAGGAGGGTAAGGGATCCCTCCCTGCATGCTGGGGGTTAGTGCCAAGGTTATTCAGGGAAGGGACCACTCTTGTCCATCCTCTCCCACCTTTCCTGCCTGGTATGATATTCAGCCTGAAGCACTGAGCACCTTTGGTGACCCAGCTGTCACCATCTTGATTTTCTTACATTAACTTTCTTGCAATACCAGGTCCCATGGTGACATGCGACAATGTGAAGTCTTAGTAATTCCTTTCCTTGTAAAAAAGTGTCAAGATATTGCTGAGCATTTTCCTCTGTCCCTCCTCCTCTCCAGTGTTATTTAAGGTGCTAAGCTGGAGTTACACTGCACCTTCACAAGCTCTGCATACTAATGCAGCAAGTATTACCTGTTGTGCTGGTTTATCATAGAAATCTTTTTCTCTGCTGCCATTTGCAGCCCACCAAAAGTAATCATAATTGCACAATGAAGAATAATTGAGGTCATTACAGGGAGCAACCTGGAATGAACATCTATGAAGAAAACTTCATTGATGTAGCATTGTGTGGAGATAATTTACATAGTCATGCTGGGCACCTGCCTTTGCTCGTGCTGCACTACTTACAGAAACAGATTTCACACTTTAAATAGTGCTTAATATCATTAATTAGATCTGTTCCCTTAAATCTAAAGAAAATACACATTTTAATGCGTTGTTGCCACCTTTAATCATTGCTACAGTTGTTCATTGTTATCTTGCCTTGCTGAAACAGAGTATCATAGAATTGCAGAAGGGTTTGGTTTGGAAAATCATCTCTTGCTGTGGTCAGGGACACAGGTTGCTCAATGTCCCATCCAACCTGGTCTGGAACATTTCCAGGGATGGGACATCCACACCTCTGAGAATCCTGTGCCAGGGCCTCACCACCATCACAGGGAAGAATTTCCCCATAACATTTAATTTACTCTTGTTCTATTGCTTAGATCCTGCTTATTAGACAAGGCAATACTTTTAAAATCCTGTAACTCATCCTAAGAAGGGAGTCAATGAACCAAAACATAGTTTTGTTTGATGTTCAACAGGAGAATGACTTTCAAAGAAAGTCTCCAGCACTGATCCTTGCCCTCAAATTAATGCAGAGAGACCTGTTGTTTGTGAACTGAAGCATGGGTAACACAGTCCTAAATACTTTGTGTTTCTCCAGCAGTGGTTCAAGTCAAGGGTGATTTAATGGGATGGAAACTTTAGTGTCTCCTTAATTCCCCAAGTCCTGCAGCTGTGTTTATGCACTGCATTAGTATTGCCTTGTGGCCATGAAGGTCAATAGTGATTTTAGCATTTGTTTCAACAGATAAAAGAGTTCTCTAGCTGAACACACTCTCAGGAGAGAAGATAACTGAATCAAGAAAATAAAAACAATTAATAGAACATAAATAAAAGCAGGATATACCTTTTATAATTATTCTTTTCTCCAATAATTTTGATGAGATGTATTTGGCTTTGCCTAGAGTTTGGAGAAATTTTAGACCCTCTTAAAGCTGAGCCAACTGTAGCTAATTGATTGTAAAATGACCATGTTATATGTGAGATGCACTTCTAAACATGCAACTAAAGGTAAAGTTTGGCCAGGTAAGGGAGGGACTCTAGTGATGCTGTTGGGGACACAGTGGGATGGGATGTCATCTTGTTAGTCACAGCAGAGAGAGGCTAAAAGCAATGAAGGGTACATCTGTAAAACATTGTATAATATGCTTATAAATTACTCATAGTAGGATTTGATTTAGTTTCTACCCTATTCTATAGACCAAATAAATGAACTAATAACAACCTCAGGACACAAATTACCCTGAGTTTGCCAGCCTTTGCAAATGTCTCCCACTGGCTGTTTTTAGGACTATCTCCAGAAGAAACATTGCCATGCCATCCCATTTTGCTGGTTGTTAAGGTTCAAGAAGCTGGTCTTATCCAGACACATTTGACATCTTCTCACCTGCCCAGAGTCAGGTGAAAGGATTATCCATCACCCAGTGAAAAATACTCCATTTTCTGAATGCCAACTTAGAATTAGAGGAAAGCCAATCATGATATTAGAATTGTTTATGTTATTATTTAACAACCTTAGAGTCCTTAATGAACATGATTAAAGTTGTTCACAACTAATAAACCCAGAGAATTCCTATAGCTCCCACATCAGTTCAGTGCAAGTGACTGGGATGAGATTTCTGGCTTTATAATCTGTGAAAAGCACTACCAGGAACTGGTTCTGCCTCTGGCCACCCTTGGTGGGACCCACCACTGCCCAGCTGCCACTGTGGGACATCTCAGGAGCTTGGTGTCCCTCAAAAAGACATATCTCTAAGGATTGTAAGCTTAATTAATGTGAACAAGAAAATGATTTATAAAGCTGAGTAGAAATGTTCATATCTCAGCTTTATTTTGTAACTGCAATAATTCAGGTTCTTAATGTAATTTATAAATCCTTAGGACCTTTTGTGGGCTACTTCAGAAAGCATTTTATTGTAAATTCTCTACTAAATTACTAATGCTGGTTTTTATGTCATAAAAAGGCATAATTATATATCTAGCAGAATTTAGCATCTGAAGAACTCTTCTGTTATTACTCTTGATGGCCACAGGCTATGACTCTCTGAGGTAGGTCCCAACCTTGCATTTGAAGCTAAACACTGTCTTGTTGTGGAATTCAAAACAAGAATGTGCAAGCCCCCAGGAGACTCAGCTCTGATGTGGTGGCAAAGAAACTTCCTCTCATCCCTATCTAGCCCATGTCACTGTGACTTAGAACAAATGTGAGAGAAAAACACTATTAAAATAATTAAATATTTTGATACCTTTTACTTTTCTTCAGCAACTGTGTCTATAATATGCTGTTGATGACATTTCATACAATGGTTTGGGTTGGAATAGACCTTCAAAGCTCATCTTGTCAACCCCTTCCCAAGGGCAGTGGGAACAAACACAAACAACTTTCACTAGACCAGGCTCCTTAGAATAGTTCATTATTTATACAGTGAGAATATGCCACAGAAAATAAAACACAACTTGAAAAAAATATTTAATGTCAGAGTTTGGGCCAGCTTCTAAGGCATTAGAACTTCACACAGACCACACTGTCCTGTTTCTATGAAATACCTGCATGTTCCCCTCTGGAAGAGGGAAGAAATGCCCCAGGAGAAGACAAGCATCATTTCCAGAAGTTGGATTTGACAGCACCTGAGGATCAATTCAGATCTCCTGAACCTCAGATTTGGAGGCTGGTGCCATGTCTGAGAGGGTGCCTCAATCCCCTTCTGAGCCCACCTGGCATCCTGGGTCACCCTGTCTGGCTTGGTGATATGCTCCCAAGAACTGACCAGAGAGAATCTTCAGGTGAGTAATTCTGAGCCACCTGCACTGGAAATGTCACATCTGGAGAGCCAAACTCTGTTCAAATAACTGCTTAAACAATTATCTAAATTATGTACAAAGTACTCCCAAAAAATGATACATATTTAAGAAAAGAAGTCCTGTTCTCTCATATGAATTTGTATCAAGCATATTCTCATTGCTAATAAATTTGCTAAAAAAGTTTATATTGACTTTTAACCAAACACAGCTTTTTATGTACTTTATCCTAATGATCAATTTGTTTTCCTTTTTTTAAAAAGAAAACAAGCAACACTTTCCATCACAAAATCCCATCACTGTCCTCCTGCTACTAATCAGAGGAAGAACATTGAGTTTGTGCAGGAAGGGATAATTAATTCGTTCTTGAAAGTACATGAATAAATATAAGTTGTTCAGTGCTTAATTATATAATCTCCTGAGGGTAGTGATGGATTCATTATGTAAATAGCATAACTAGTCTATTTTAGAGAAAAGTTTACACAAAAGTATTTGTTTATATTTTAAATTCCTATTTCCCACAGATGAGAGCCATGTTGATACGATTAATTTCTGATAAAATATTCCCATGTTGTGCCAATAGCATCCTGCTGAGATTGTAGCAGCCATGCATTTCCCCAGCCAATTTATTAGTCTGAAAAGTAAAATTGCTAATGGACTCTCAGAATTCCTTCAGGGAGTCACAGAATCACAGAATGGTTTTGATTGGAAGGGACTTTAAAGTTCATTTTGTTCTACCCTCCCTGCCCTGGGCAGGGACACCTTCCTCCAGACCAGTTGTTTCAAGCCCATCCAACCTGGCCTTGAACACTTCCAGGGATGGGGCAGCCACAGCTTCTCTGGGCAACCTGCTCACACGAGTTTAACACAAGACTCAAAAGGCTTTTCTTAAAAACAGTCAAAATCACACTACAAAGTCCTCCTCTGCCTCTTTCCAAATAACTGTGGGAGAGCAGAATTAAATTCTCTCACTGACCCCACCAAAAAATAAAGAACATTATGAGTTTTGGGGACAGATGTGAAGTGTTGCAGCTGCTCTCTGAGTTTCACATTTTCTATCCTACTGGAACTGTAAGACACAATTAGCAGCAGTTGTTCCACTGCCACAAAAGGAACAGTTATCTCTTTTAAAAGATTTATTTCAGCATTTTTAGAAATTAAAAAAGTTTCTCCAAATCCAGAAATTCCTTAGCTTTGAGACTAAGAACTCTTTAGCACAGGCAGGTTCTGTCAAAGAAACAAGACTTTGAACCATCACCATCTGTATTTAAACTATGATATTTCAGAGTTTCAGAACCAAATAAAAGCATACAAAACTACTAAACTTATTTTTGTAACTTTTCTAAGTTACAACAGCTGAACTGATTTATACCTGATTCAAGGTAGAAGAAGATAGCTTTTGGTGGAGGATGTGGCATGCCAAGTTTCTCCCTGAAGTGTATTTTTATGGATGCTCTATAAACCCCTAGGGTTTATCATGGAAATACTGTCAGAACATCAAGTTCAATGTGACTCGTGGGAACCACTAAGATGTGTAAATAAATTACTTCAAATATAGAGCCAAGTCAGGCCATAGGATATTTGGGGTTCAAGAAACATTCACATATAATTTAAAAACCCTGAGTCATCAAAAATGGCCTTATCAAACTGCTCTAATCTTCTTGTCAATCTTTCTCTGTCCATCTTCCTTTGAGTTCCTGGCCAGTATTATGCAATGAATGTGATACATGGATAAATGGACAAACCAGGAAACAAGGATCCTAGAAACTAAACTTGCACTTCTTCTAAACCTCAGATTAAGGGTTTGGAAAAAAAAAAATCCTAAGCATTTAAAATCAAGTATGCATATTTCTTTCATATTCCCACGTTTATTGCACTCATAAACAACCAAATCAGGGAGAGCACACCTTTGGAGCTGTACATAAGCATTAGTAATGTTTTTCATGGAGCTTTCTTTGCTTTCTATGAATGACTGAAAATTTAGCTTTGGTGATTATCAGGATTTTGCAACTTTCCTGACTACAGCTACATTCAGGATGCTTAATTAATGCAAGGACTCTGCTCTCCTGTGCTCATGACAATTCCAAGACAGAACCTGACATACCTAAGGTTGGATGGGGCTTGGAGTAACCTGGTCTGGTGGAAGGTGTCCCTGCCCATGGCAGTGGGGTTGAAACTGGATGATCTTTGAGGACCCTTCCAACCCAAACCATCTGTGATGCAATTTTTTCTCATCCTGAGGTGCTGCTGGTCCTGTCCTGGAAGGTGACCAATTTAATGTGTGCTGCAATGATGTACCAATCTGGAAATGGCACAAACAGGACAAATTTGGCTAGTGGGGATCCTAAAAGGTTACAGCAAAGTTGCTCTGCAGGAACATTTATCCAGCTAACATCTTGCATTTTCAAAATACATTAGATGCAAAAAACTTCGGCATCAGCACTCTCACCATGTCCTCCCCTTATTCAGAATCACCTGACTGAAGTTTAGGAGAAAGTTAGGAATGTGCAGAGGAGCAGCAAAGAACCAGGTAATTCATTCTTTCAGGACAGGATGGTGCAGGGAAAGCAGAAAGCAAAGTACAGATCCTAAAGAAAATTCCTGGTTTCCTGCTACCAGCAGGAAACACAGCATTGTTTGTTGTGGGCAAGCTTTGTCCTGCTTAAACCCTTCTCTGCAGAAACCCCTGCAGAGAAGACCCTTTAACTGGGTAATTCATCAGGGCTCTAGTGCAATGCTGAGCAGGCAGCTGGGACCTTGGGACAAGATTTGGGATCAAGGTCAACAACAAAAGGTTTGGAAGGGACCAGTAAGGAATGAGTAAGTACAGCCACCAAGGTGGCTTCTTCAGTGGAGTGGAAATCTCTGCAGAGAGTTCCAGAGAGAGTGTCAAGCTGTAGTCATAGCAGGAGAAGCAGATTTAATCTTTGTCTAGACAGTTAAACCTGACTCTGCCTCAGTTTCCCCCATATGAATCCCCTCCAGGACATCTAGGAATAAGGTGTCTGAAAAGACTTCTTGGAACCATAATAATAGGGGTCACACAAATACCCACAAGCATGTTGGATTTCCTAATAAAGCCCCTCTGAGGTTCACAGATAAAACCCACATATAAAACGGAAATTTAATTACACAAAAATACTTCAAAGCTGAGATTTGAAGCCTCTGCTGCAAGAAACTTGAATTCCAGCAAAAAAATGATAAGTACTGCATCCTTGAAAGGAATGGGAAAAACAAATCACCCAGACTACTGTGTGAAAAAGCATATTGAAAAGCAAGATATACTAGCAAAATATGGCCAGTTGTACTTTGTGTACCAACCTGACACCAGCATCTTGAAACTTTTACATCTGCAGAGCAAAATGATTTATGGAAGCTGTTCTTTATCATTCAAGCTTGTAAGTGTTATGTCACATAAAACCCCCTGGCACTAGAAGAACATTCTGATTGTGATGGGAAGCAGCTGCAGGAGGGGGGAGCAGTGACAGCCTCCATCACCTGGGCTGTCCAGCACCTTCCTCATTCTCTTGGTGTATACCAGATTTGCACACAACAGACAGGATTTTGTAGAGAGCAGCTATTCAACAATTTTATTTTTCTTATCTTATATCCCCAACCTTATTTTCAACTATTCAAATGCAGCTCTGAAGGCAGAAATGATTCATTGCTCCCTGGATTTTTCTGTAACACCCTTCACCATTAAATCATCTTCAGAAATACTTGTGAGCACCTTTGACATGTTTGCTTTAGCTGAGTTATGTGGCCTCAGAGAGAGATCATTTGCCATAAAGAACTTTTTAGTCCTTCTGCCTAATTTCTGCTCAGCCTGCTCTCAGCTCTGACCTGTCCAAAATCCCCCATTCCTGCTGAGCTTCAGTCAGCCCACCTCACTGACTGTAACTGTAACTCACAGCCCTCACCAGTCACCCCATGGATGGCTAGTGCCCATCTCCCTGCCCCACAGCCACAGCTGAGCTCTTGCATCACCTCTGGATTTGGTGTCTCCCAGGCCCAGCAGAGGCTGATGGAACAAAGCAAAGCCTGGTACTGCTTCTGCCTCTGCAGGGACAGCCCCATCACTTCTCACCAAAGGAATTTCTCTGCCAAAACCTGAGAAGCTTTTCCCCAAGTCTGTGCAACCTGCACCTGAGTTTGCATCTCAGAACTTGGCCCAACTTGAGCTGTGCCAACCCCTCCAGTGCTCAGCCCACCTCTGCTCTCCAGACCACCAACCTGCTTCAACGTGTGTTTCATCAACTCTTCCAACCAATATCATTTAAAATCATAGAACCATAGAACCCCAGAATGGTTTGGGTTGTAAGGGACCCCAAAGAGTACCCAGTTCCATCCCCCCTGCCCTGGGCAGCGACACCTTTCACTAGACCAGGTTGCTCCAAGCTCCATCCAACTTGGCCTTGAACATTTCCAGCAACTGGGCAGCTACAGCTCATCTCTAATGGGTACATTTCCATTCCTTCTTCCTATGAAAATGGTTGTTTAATTTTTTCCTGTATTTTAATTGTTTCCTCCCCAATTGCCATCAATTGTATCTCATTATGTCTTTGTATGTGACATTAAATGGCTTTGTGCTACCCACCATCTTCTACCTATACAAGTGATTAAAGACCACAGCACAGAGATCTCTCTGGTACTAAAAGAATAGGAACCTGGATCTCATTATTTTGGTGAGGGCTCTTAATATTGACTTTTTAGGCTGCCTGCAGTAGATACATGCCTTTTTTTACATTTAATGATCACAAATTAATATCAGCTTAATGAACTGAACATTTGAGGAAGGCACAGTGCACTATATATAATGAATTACTGTTGATTAAGTCTATAAATTAAATATAAACTCAATCTTTAAATATATATTTAATTTAAAACAGACCAGAAACCCAATGGGCCAAATGAAAGACTGTTTAATGCTAAGTTATTTGCCAGCATAGCCACCCCATGCCAAACACCACAAATAACAGTATCCATCACATCAAGAGTTTGGAGACAGCTTATTTTTAAGATCTTTAGCACAGTCCTGATCACAAATATTGTCAGCCAGATGCTCTGTTTTCCTAAGAAATAATGCATGCTTAATGTGAAGAAGAGCCCAGAAATTCTTTCAGACTGCATGACCATGTGCACATTACAACAACCACACCACAGAAATGGTTAAATGGTGTCCATGCTCAGAGATGGCTCCTGCTTGAACATGAGCCTTCCTCATCTGCTCCAACCAGGCCTTCCTCCATGTCTCCTTTAGGAAGAGACACAGAAACAACATCCATAATATATTTATTTACTCACCAAAGGTCAGATACAAATTAGTACATTATAAAGAGCCAAAACATCAGCCCTGGTGGTGACTTTGAAATATCTTATTTGAGTTAAACTTTGGTGGCAGGAAAACTACTGAAATCAACGTTAAAGTGTAGTTACTGCTCACCACAGTAATGCCAAAGTTAAAAATTTCCAACGCAAACCCCTCAGCCAATACAAGTATTAATAAGATCAGTGGTTGGCTTGTAGATGCCAGTATTTATTATCCATTGTATAAATCAGGGCTTTTCTAATGAAATGATTTTCAAAAACATAACATGACATTCATTCACTAAGATACAACACATACCTGCAGGGCATGCAGTGAAAAGCCTTCTGCTGTAGTTTAATTGATGTATAGTCCTTTGTGGCTTATACCCCTTCAAAGTAATCTTAAATTCTACATTTAAATTTACATTTTAATTGGCTCAACAGTGTTATTAATAATTTGGGTAAACAATTAATGGTAATTTAAGGAGCTGTTTCATTAGTCCCAGTGCTGTTACAGTGCCACACATTATGTCTGACGAGGTTTGGTTTGGATTCTACATGTGAGCTGCAGACATCAAAGGGCCCAACCATGGCCAAGGCTTCACAGGGCAAAGCTGTGTTCAAAAATATATTAAAAATATTTTAGAAATACAATTCGTGCCCTAGAGAGCTGCAATGAAAATATACAACAAAGTCAGAAGATGGAATGGGAAATGAAGGCAGAGTTATTTGTGTCGAGCAGAGCAAACCTTGTCTCCCTACTCCCAAGCTGTACTGACAAACCCCCCAAAAAAGTCACAAATTAGTGTGGGAAAAATTGTTTCTTCTTGCTGAATTCTGATTTCATGGCTTTTCACTCTGGTGACCAACTCAGCTACCTGTATTTGGGACTTCTCTGTCTCTGGCAAGACCTCAGGTGCATGAGTGAATGCTCCTGTCAGTGGAACACACAGTGTGTTCCTGTCAATAATTGTAGATGGCAGGGACTTAATAAGCATTACCTAGATTATGCTATTTAAACAGGTGACATGAATATTCTTTTAGTTGTCTTATACATCATCTTTTGCCAAAACCCTAGTTTATCTACCTTTTCTGCTATTTTCTCCCTTCCCCCTACTAAGACTACATTGAGAAAGGCAGCAAAATGCCAACACATGGAATTGAAAAGATTGCCTCTGATCCTACAAAAAGGGCATCCTGTAAGTGAAAATGTCTCCAACTAGTGCCAAAAGATGAGAGACACTGGTTTTTATTCCAAGTCAGATCAAAGAGGATGCAATTTTCTACCCTCATTTCATTATACGAAGGAGATGATGGTGCTCCTGCCATGAGTCAGGCAAACCTCACCTCCAACCATGGGCAAGATGAACTTTTCAGGAAAAATCCCTCAGACATTCTGCAAAGCAGAGCTTGGATTACAGAGGCTCACAGAACAGCAGGGCTGTGGTACTGCTTGGTAAACCTCACCAGATAGGCTGGAACAGAAGTGTAGGATGAAGTCTGTACCTCTTCCTGAAAATGAAAAGCATCAGTGGTACCTCAAGGTGTGCACCAAGGGCTGACTTCTGCAGGCATCCCTGTTCTTTCCTCCATATAAAGCTATACCTGTAATTTAAAATGCCCCTGCCAAAGATATGACTGCCTCACTTAAAGCACTGCCAAGCAGCAACCCTTGGTGTAAATGAAGAGCAATGTGGATATAGGAAACATCAAGGATGAAGTCAGTGATATACTGTGAAAAAAGGCTCTTAATGATTCAGAGTAATGTATTTCAGATGTTTGAGCAAACAAAGCATTCATAAACTGCAGCAGAACTGCTCCTTTTAGGCTGAATGGGGCCTCTGTTCCCAAGTTATGGATAATAGTGATTGAAGGAAGGAGAATGCAGAGGACACTAACACAGGTTCAACAGTGCTCCCCAATATTTTCATGCAGAGAGGCTGATCTTTCATGCTGATCTTTTGTGATGCTGCCTACTGTGGTGTGGACACTTGGTTAACTTATTTTTTCCTACCTTCTTCTCTTAGCAATACTTGAGGGAGTGAACTGCTCACCAGAATTTCTTACATGTTTAAGGGTAAAGCATCCTTACCTCCTGCAGGGTTAAAGAGGTTGGATGTGAAAAGCAAGGAGATCCCTTCTTCCTAATCTCCCTTTAATGCAAGGCACATCAGCCCTGTATATGCTTGAAGAGCACTCTGAGGAGAAGCCTGGCTGCCACACCTGCCAGAGCACTACCTGTGCAGGAGAGGAGAAACCTGCATGGACAGTCTCTTGTGGACACAGTCTTGGGGAGACTTTAGGTCTAAAGCAGTCTCACTTCAGGACTTTAGGATCATATCACTAAATCTTGTGGTTTGCTGCAATCTGCAGTGGGAGACACAAACCTGCACTTGCTCAAGGCATGAACGGCATCCAGTAACCCAGAACTCAAAAGATTATTTCCCAAGAGGACATGAGTTGTGTATGCTTGATGACTGACACTGAGTGGGAGAAGCTGGCATTTGCCCAGGATGTCAAGGTTAACAACCCTCCTATTACAAAAAAAAGTTATGGGTAAATATTAAATGACTACAGATGGTCAGGTGTTGATTTTGCATGTCCTTTGAAAGACAGTACTGTCAGCAAAACAGTGCCATCTAACCAAATTTTGAAGTTCAATACTCTGTCAGCAAGGAAGTGTGTTGGCTCTTTAACTGACTCATCAAAATACTGTTTCTTTAGTTACCTCTAGTGACTTTTCATTTGAGTACTGCTCTGTGGCTGGCTCACCAGGACAAGAATATCTGCACAATTCATAGCTGTTTTTTTTCTCTCCCCAGTAATATTCCTTTATGGAAAGAACGTAAAAATCCTTGCTTTACAGATGATGAGGTGAAGCAGGGACAGATGTTATTTAGCTGCAGTTGCCCAGTGTATCTGAACCAGAACCAGACACATGCCTTATTTCCCAAGGTTACTTTTCCAGCCTCTCCGAGATTACTTTATAATCCCATTATGGGTGGAAGAGCTATGTACACACAGCTGCCTCCTTGGATTGCTCCTCTTAAAATGTGAGGAAGATGTGAGTTCTCAGTGATCGTCACGCTCTGCTTTGGCCACAGCTTCTGTGGGGGTTTGCAGAAGGGCAGAGTGGGAACAGTTACCACAGAACCTGAAAAAACAGCCTGAGAGGAGACTGAGGGCTGGGCTAAAATACACAGCCATTGAACTAACAGCCTAACACCACAAGAAATGTCAGCTTAAGACTTTCTGCACCTTCATGCTCTTACAGTGCACTATTATCTGAGCAGTATTGCTGGACTCTTGATTCTTGCTCAGCTTTTCTCCGTGCTCTGAAGACAAGCTCCCCCTCCCAAGAGAAAACCAGAATGTGCCACCCCATGGCAATACTGCCTATGTCACAAGGACAACAAATCACCTTCTTGCTGTGCTGGCACCTTTCTTGCCTATTTTCTACCTCAGCTAGAAGCTTTTCTTTGTCCCCAGTTCATTGAGAAGAAGTCCTGTGTTCTAGGGAGGGTGGGGTTCCAGCAGCACTGCTGTGGGGTGCTCTGCTCCTCCTGGGCTCCCTCCCAGCCTCATCATCCCAACATCAGTGTCACATTTACCCCTGAGTGATGTATGCAAACAGAAAATACAATAGACCAACTCATTTATTTCCACTTGCAATTGATGACCTTTCATGACTTTCATAACTCTGCCTTGCTCTAACACTCATGAGTTATGGGGTCATCTGTAACTCAAGGAAATAAATGAAGTTTCCCATCAGCCTTTTGTATATCCCCATTTATTACCTTTTAATGACCAACCTTTAAAGTTTTATCCCTAGTATCTTGCTTTACAGTGGTGTAACATCCAGATGCAGGGATGTATGTGAATCAGGCCAAAGCATTTCAGCTGGGTTGGGTTTCACTGGAGAAGAGCTGTGGTCACCCCAGGTGCAAGGGCTACTTTTTACACACCATCAGACCATGTCTGAGCCTCTACAATGAAATTATGCCAATGCTTAGGCTCCTTTGTTTCTACTAAAAGAGGTACAGTGATTTTTTAACCTGACTAATGACTCAAGATCATTTGTGGAACAAGCTTATCCATAGAAATAACAAGATGCATCATACAAATTACTGGTTCAAAGTTAGGAGATTTTTGAGAGCTACTGCTAGAGGGTACGATGTGTGTACAGTGTTGCCTACAACTTGCTGAATAATAATCCCTTAAAAAGCTTCAGCTGCAGCACTTCTGAGCAAGTGCAGTGCTGCTTTACAGAATACCTTTTGTCTTTGACCTGTCAGTAAAATGCCAGAGTACTTAAATCAGATGGTATAGTAAGACTCAAGGTAATACTTAAAATTCTTTGTCTGTATTTATCACAGAAGATCTTGTGTCTTGGTGCTTCAACCAGTTTTGTGGGACAGGGCTGCCTCTGTATACACCTTCATGGCTGTGCCAATTCCCACAGAGGAGCTGCAGCTCCCTTGGGAGCATGATCATAAATCATGAATTGAGCCATGGCCAGTGCTGCCTGGGGGACAGCCAACCATGAGGTTGTGGGGAGAAATGTGGAGCTGGACTTGCTGGACTTGGGGCAAGTGATGTCCCCTTTCCATGCAACAGAAAACCACTAAGGTCCATAATCACAGAATTGTTAAGATTGGAAAAGACCTCTGAGATCATCAAGACCAAATGTCAACCCAGCACCACTACAATATTTACCATTAAACCATGTCCACCCTATTCACCTGTTTTTTGAACCCTTTCAGGAATGGTGATCTCACTGCTTTCCTGAGCAGGCTTTTCCAGGGCTTGACAACCCTCTCTATGAAGAATTTTCTCCTAATAACTAAGCTAAACCTCTCCTGGCACAATTTGAGGCCACTGAGGTCAAATGGTTTCCTGAAGAGTGGCCATAGATTTAACCATGAAGAAGACTAGAGCTGTCTTCCAGAAGTCTTGTGTGACAAAGAAGCTGCAGGTGCAGAAATCAGCTGCTGCTCAGTGCAGGCAAAGGTGAAATAACCAGCTCCAAGCACAGACCCTATGGCAGGAGCAACTGCTGACTAAAGCACTTGTGCAACTCTGGGCAGGACGTGAAGCTTAATTTATTCATCTATTTTGAACAGAAACCTGTAAGACCACCAGTTAGTGCACAGCAAGAAAGTCAAAGCAAAGCTATTATGCCACAAGAAAACAAACAAAACCTTGTGACTTCTCTTTTGGATTGCTATCTATACACAGTGACAGAGAGGAGCAGTGTCAAACAGATACTACAGCCCCAGAACCAGCCCAGGACCAGAAAGGTTGAGGGTAGGGCATAAATAAAGGACATTTCCTCTTAACTTATGAGGAAAATACTGAAACGGCCCACTGAAGCTTTCAAAAAGTGAAAGAATTGGAGACCTGATAATACTGATATATTGCTGCACTTCCAAGGAGTAAGAGAGTGCTATAATAAGGAAATATGGGCAGACTTCAGTACCCAGAGCAGCTTCACAAAATAAAACAAACAGACCTTCAAAAATATTTTTCAGGCAATTAACTGAAGTCAAGAATATGGAAGGAGCACTATCTTCCACAGTAGACTAGAAAATAAATTAAAAGACATGAAATTGTCTCTGAATCACGACCAAATTCCATAGCTCAGGGGACCCCCTTCTAGTGACTTTGTGGAAAGTAATTTACTCTGCAAATACAAATGTAATGTCCTTCCTTAGATCCAAATGAAGCTTCACCCTACCTGGACTGCAGGGAGCTCCCCAACCCCAGTTCATGCTGAAGGGCTTATTCCCCACAGATCAGAAGGTAGAGGAAAGAGGGGACAGGGGACTTGTGCCAACCTTGAACCATGCCTGGGACTTGACCCTAGAAAAAGAATGGAAGAACCGTGATCCCCTTCCTGAAAGGATGGAAAAAGAAAGAATACCATGTGCTTAAATACCCACAGCTCTTGGGAAAAATGATCAGGAATATGACCCTCTGCTCTTCACTAAGAAGTTCCCATTGCAGATCACACTTGTTTCACTTGCACTGGCAAAAAGCATTTCCTCAAGTACCCTTTCTTTGCAAAACTATTCCTTGTTTTGCAAACCAGCAGCTTCCCAAGTAGTATTTCCCTGCAAGTCCTGGTAGCAAGGGTCTGGAGGAGCTGAGCAGCAGAGAATACAGCTTGCTGAAGACTGTATTGGCAGTAGTGTAGAAGTCTTTTACAGTCCTTTACAGGTGAATAGGGAAAACTCAGTAATGTTCACTATCATTACTGAGTATAGTTATTAGCTTTGAACATTTTCTAAAGTAAGCCTGTCATTAAGATGAATGTCTTGTTAAGGGTAGGAATTTCCCAACTGAAGAAATAAAAATCCTGCAATGCCTGCATCATTAGCTGACTTGGAAGGCTCCTCCACCCTCTCCAGCTCCATGTCACAATGATCAGTGCCACCTTCAACTCCATTCATCTGCTCCACATCCACCCTGGAACCTTTCCTATCATAATTCTTACACTCCACAAAGCTTCTCATGGCTCTTCCTGTGTGGGTCCTTTCTGTCTGCAGACAAAGAGGATCTCTACACTAACCTGGAATTCAGGAGAACAACATTAGAAAAATTATATGACCCCCACGACTAAATTTCCTATGTAAGGAAAAGACAACCAGAAAAAGCTGGGCAAAACTATGCTCTCCTGAAAATAGAGCCCAACCATCCACTAGATCTTGTCCAAATCTGTGCCCCTCTGCAGCTCTCACCTCCTCCTCAACCTGCTCCCACAGCTACCCATAACAGTATCCTCAAAACTCCCTTTTTCATATCCCAGCTCACTCTGCCTTCATTTGTTGTCATTTAACCAAATGACAGTATCCAAAACAAGAGAGTAGGTGACTCCTAATAGCTGTGATCTACAAGTCAGGATTGTGAAACTGGAGGTGTCCTCCATAA
Source organism: Muscicapa striata striata (assembly GCA_030060385.1). Lineage (NCBI taxonomy): Eukaryota > Metazoa > Chordata > Aves > Passeriformes > Muscicapidae > Muscicapa > Muscicapa striata. The sequence goes on along the minus strand of JAREIS010000050.1, from coordinate 3,142,700 downwards.
TAAACACAGATAAAGTCAGAGGTATCCATCTATGACTTGTGGAGGCAATGAAACCCCAAAGTAATCAAGGGATTAATTTAAGCCCTTCAGTCAGACCTCCTGGATTACGTGGGATGAAAAACAGGTGCCTCAGGACACACATCACCCTTCTGTAAATAAAACCATGTTTTCCATAACAAAGTGTAAAAAAAGTAAATAAATATTTTCTAGCCCTGAGGGGAGCTAACATTTTTTTCTCTCCCTGCTAGGGTGAAGCCATCTTTGTGCTCCCTGTTTCAGCACAACAGAAGTAAATATTTTCAGTATTTGTATATGCTATCCATGGAATCTAGGTTCATAGCAAGTGTCAACACATACCATGAAAAGGGTCAGCATTAGGGAAAAGTTACAATGACTTACTGAAAGATTTAACATTTTATATCTCTGAGTCATGATTCCTGTTTTCCATAGCTTGACTTTTACATTTAACCTGATAATTAAAACTTTAATTTTGACAGAGGTATCACTGAGCCTCTGCTCTGGTGATACCACCTGGAGATAGCAAAGATCACCCTGACCATGAAACGACCTTGGCAAAGTGACTTCTGTTGAAATAACTGGGCTTCCCAAGTTCTTCTCAAAATAACAGAAATACATCTTCTGTAATGTAATTTTAGAACTAGCTACTAGGCTGAAGGTGGTTTTGATTTTATTGATATTAGTTTAGTGAACACTGTATATTGTAAAACTGATAGAGTGGGAAAATGACTTCACTAGATTATCAAATTTGATGGAACTGGTAGCTGACTGCAAATGCAAGCATGAGACTTATCATCTAAGGAGGTACTCCGTATTTCATTGTGGATTTTTTAATGTTTCATATTCAGAACACCTAAAACAGTGGCCCTGAAAACAATAAAATATGCTTGTGCAATGCTGCCATTTATGTGCATTTACACTTCATTATCCCTGTAATCTAACATGGTGGCTCAAAAGGAGAATGTGAACATTTTCTGAGTGATTTAGCAGGATGCTTTAATGATGTATTGAAAATGAACATTGACCCTATGTAATAGGTGCTAAACTGACACTCTTAAAGGACTCCATCCGTTTCACTCAGAATGACTATCCTCCTTAAATCATCGCTGTGTCATTTTTATGATGCAGATCCATCTACTGAGGCTATAGGACTGTGAAATGTCATAAAAAAGGCAGTAAGAAAAAAAATAAAATTAAGTTGCAGGTGGCACGTATTAGCATTTCAAATATGTTCTGTTGCATTACATTATTATTCCATCTCTGTCAAGGGGCAACAAGATTCAATTCTCACCTTGAACAGCCTGTGTTGTTGAATGCATTAGCTCAGGGCATGAGAAGCTCCTGTGCCAGCTGAAGGGCATTTGGAAATAAAGGTAAAATATATCTAGGACTAAATTTGATAGGACACAAGGGTCAGCCTCCACCTCAGAGGACAAAGCCACAATTCCTTCTTTTCTTTCCTGTTTTGTTCCTTAGCTCCCAGGCTTTTTACAAATTAAAGCCTTGAAATTTTTTGCTCACCAGAAAAGCTGAAATAAAAGACAGAGGGTCAAGGAGTTAATTGCAATACTAAAGGTCAGGCTCTCCAGCTGGCAGGGCTCTCTGCTGTTTATGCAGTGCAGACCAAGGACATCAGGACAGCACAAAAGTGCATCCCTTCAGCTCATTTCCAGCTTTAAGGTGAAGTGAGATACCTGACTCCAAGTGCAGCCCAACTGCCAGGTTTAAATCCAGTACTGCAAAACATCCAGTATTAAACCTTCACGCTGTAGTAGTAATAAGATTTTTTTTCTGTAGCAGGGACTAAACACTGCGCATTTATCTAATCTTGTTACCAAAAGCTGCTGAGCAATTCTTAACACAGTTTCCAGAAAGAAAATTAAAACTACGAATTTATTTTCAGCAGGTTCCTGGCCTGAAGAGTTTCAGTGCCAATGGATTTGGCTTGGCAAAAGTGGGACTGGAAATGAACTCCCTATGGGAAGCACTGAGTGGGTTCTGTTCTGTTTTAGCTTGAAAAGACAGATGACTGTTAAGGAAGGCAGGAGCCTTTCTTGAAATTGAAAATATAAACTTTCTGAATTATTATAATTTTGAAATTAAGGAGCTTTAAGGCAAAGATAAGGGAATAGGAATAACAGTTCTTTACTAGGAAAATTAAAATTAAAAAAACTGTAATACAAAAAAAACCCAAAACACCGGCAGGTCAGAATACAACTTGATGCCCTGTTGGTCAGAGTGTTGATAGTAGTTAGCTTAAATGGTGGCTACAGTCTTCTTGGAGTGATAGATGTGGTTCTGTTGAAGCAATGATCCTGGAGAAGAGTGTAGTTTTCTCTGAAGGTCTAGTGGTGATGAAGATGGGTCTGGTCTTTTTTTGGGAATCTAGTGGAAAAAGGCTGCTTTGATGTCTAAATCTTAGATTTTATCTAGGTAGGAGATGTTTGGCTCCTCCCCTGGGTAGAACATCTCACAATGGGATGAAGTAATTTTATCAGTCATGCAGTGACACTTAATGGCCCATTAACAGAAAATATCTTCCTGGACAAAGGATGGATCATGGAAGAGACAAAGAAAATTGCCCCACTTGGTTTTAGTAGCTGGCCCATTAACAAAGGATATCCCCCTCAGCGTTATGAGGGATGGGTCATAAAAGAAATAAGGAATACTGCTTCACTTGGTTTTAACAGATGGTGATATAATAGCAGTTACATTTTGCATTTCAACCTAAGACATGCTCCCATGCACAAGACACATGGGCACCCAAAGCCCCACAGCAGTTGGGCAGTAGTGGAAAGCTTCATATTTTCCCAAACTCTCCTCTTTTCTTGCATAATTTGCCTTTTCATGCCTCCTTCTGAAACCACATTATAATTTCAAAGCCTTGTCACTATTCACCTCCTATGAAATCCTCTCCTCCCATCTCAAGTTTTACATGTCTTCTCCCCATGACCAATACTCTGTCCATTCCACTAAACTCATCACAGGCTGAGAGAGTTGGGGTTCTTTAACCTGGAGAAGAGAAGGCTCAGGAGGACCTTAGAGCCTCTTCCAGTGCCTAGAGAGAGCTACAAAAAGCTGGAGAGGGACTTTAGACAAAGGCATGGAGTGACAGGATAAGGGGGAATGGCTTTAAATTGAAGGAGGTGGATTTAGACATTACTGAGATATTTAGAATAAATTCTTCCCTGTGATGGTGCTGAGGCCCTGGCATATGTTTCCCATAAAAACGATGGCTGCCCCATCCCTGGAAGTGTTCAAGGCCAGGTTGGGCAGGGCTTGGAGCAACCTGGTCTAGTGGAAGGTGTCCCTGCCCATGCCAGGGGTTTGGGATGAGATGAGCTATAACCCCTCTAATGCAAACCATTCTGCAATTTGTGATCATTGAGGAGGCAAGTGGACCACAGGAGCCACTGCTCTCCCCTTGGATCCTATAGCTCCTGCTGCCCCTCTACCTCCAACAGAGGCAGCATCAGTGATCTTCACAAGGATCAAAGTCTGTCAGTGACCAGGGGGCTGGAGCTATTTCCACTGCTCACAATTCCATTTATTTTACTAATTTCTAACTGAAAATCTGGCATACAATGATTTTCAGGTTCTTGAACTGGCAGCCTCTGATGTTTCCAGTATATGAATGTGTGAATTCCTGTATCTATACATGCACACATAGTTACACACTCCTAAAACACACATCAGCTTAGGCACTTCCCCCTAAAATTGTTCAATTCCCAGATGGAAACGCACAATAAATACTTTTGCTTTGCCTATTTGTGCAATGACTGAATTGGGAGTGATTCACTCCTACAGTAAGGAATTTGCAAAACACATTCTAACTGTTTACTATATCAAACAGCTTAAATTATGACTGCATTTTATCTTTCCATTCACAGAAGGCTGGCTCTTCCTTCACATAGGCATTCATCTAATAGGATTCTGAGTGTGCTGCTCTCCCGTGACTAGCAGCAGGAGTCTTGAGTCAGCAGTTTCTCTCCTGGAATAGGTTTTATTTTTATAGGTTCTGGAGTACAAGTTACTCAGCAGTAAATAAGCACTAACCAAGCTGGGATGATTAAAGATCAATTAAGGCACAATAAATTTTATAATAAATTGTGGCAACAGAAGATTTTTGTGCTTCTTGGTTTAAGGATTGAATCTCATAGAACTGGAAAAGTCAAATGATGAACAGTTTTTCTCATTTTCCTGGATTACTCAATGGAAGATGGTCTGTTTGGTTGCAGTGAGGAGGAAAAATGTAAAGAAGGAAGGCAGAGGGTGGGAAGAGACCAGTATTCTCCATGCTGTACTATTAGAACAATATATTGTCCTTGAGTTTCCTGAGAGATGCAGCTAAAGTTATGCTCTTTACTCCTACTGAAGTCAAGAAGAAAATAACACTTCAGGACTTACATAAATATAAAATATTAGATAATTCACATATAAAATAATTGACTTCAAATGCAGTTGCATTTCTACTAACAAGAAGCTGAAAGCAGGTTCAATGAGCCAGTGTGATTTTTTTTCCTGCCCTGAAGCTTTCCCAGCAAATCCTTCACCTGCCAGTAACTAGGAAGATGGGTGATTGAATTGCATGAGTTCTGCAAAAGCATAGGACAGGGCTGTTTGAGTGAGTCATCAAATCTCCAGGGCAAACAAAAGAAACTTCCACCACATTGGAATCAACCTGCTTGCTAACTACATCCCCTGGTGCACAGGTAAGTCACCCAGGGAGAGTCACCAATGAACATAAACAGGTTTAACTAATTTACCAACACAAACAAAACCCTCTCACTCACTCCAGAGGATTTTAGCTCTGATGCTGAGTATCCAGTCCTCTCCCAGAGGAAACTGGGAAGGAACTAAGATTTTTCCATGTGACCATTACCTGAGTATTCTGGTAGACTTATATAAAATATATTATAGCTAATGACTGCACTTAAGGTGGTCCCCAGTACTGCTGTTGTTCAGAAGAAACATTTAAAACTGACAACAAACACCTCAAGCACACGTCAGAGAGGAACTTTATGGCACCACAGAGCCAAACAGCACCAAATTACTTGCCCATTTTTGAGAATCAATGGGACATATTATGGGCCTTTTACTCAGCACCAGATCTTAGTATTTCAGATGACTCAGGTTTTAAATATATTTTATTATCCTAACATTCTTATTATTGTAATATATTACTGAGATTAGATGACAATTCAATTAAAAATTTCATCTAGAGATAATTTATTCCATTCTCATTACTAATGGAATATTGTAGACTTGTTAGCATTTTCACATAGCAATGCAACTTGCAGTACTACTCCAGAAAAACAGAAATTACATTTCATCCCTTGACCATCACTGGAAGAGCTGGATATATCTTACTTTGCATTTTTTCCACCCTGTGCTGAGGAACATTTAAAATAGGAGTTTTTTAATGTATCAGCATCACTGTGTTGGGTGATGCACCCAGGACCAGCATCAGGGTAGAAGCAGAGTGGATGGACATCGGGCCCTCCTGGACAGCTTACATTCATAATGACCCCAGGGAACAGCAGGATGTGTAGGCAATAATAAGAATATTAGGATGATAGAATGGTATTTAAATATTAAATTCTTAAAAGCAGTAATGGATAAAAGGCCTTCAGCAAGTTATTCCAAGATTTTCAGAAGACTTCTGGTTGTACAGAGGGTTGAGGGACAAAATGGAAATTGAAGATAGGTGCCTGCTAGGAAAAGGCTGCTGATAGTAGTCCAGCCGTGATAAGCCACAGCAGCAAATCTGCCTTGTCCACATGCCATTTATAGGGGCATAAAATCAGCTTTGCTGCTACAGCTTATATGGGCTGTCAATGAAATACCTATCCTGGCAAAACACAAATGTGCTGAGTCCAATGCATCAATGATGGGATTATTTCAGGTATAAAAATATTACAAAGAAACCTTCCACCCTGGAAGGGCAGAACCTGTCCTGATCAGTGGTCTCACTCACTGCAAGGAAAAATAACTAGAGACAGTTTCTGTGCTGGAATAACTTTATGTAAATTACAGAAAGAAGAAAAGTGCTGTTTTAAATTCCACTTAGCAAGTCAATGGCATCACACTGTGTCCCTCAATACTGGCTGGACCTCCATGGACATGTGGAGGTTGGACAGAGGGGTGAGCTACATCTTTGCTCCCTGATTTTGAGAACATCATGTTGCAATCACCCAAAATTTCCACTTAGTCATCAACAGCGCACATTGCCCCTTCATCCTGAGTGTGACTGACCCATGCAGTGACTGCCTTGTGTGACACTGCCTTGTGTGACAGTGCCTTGTGTGACAGTGCCTTGTGTGACACTGCCTCGTGCTCCTCTCTGGGACCAGGGGCTGCAGAGCACGTGGCAATCTCACAGCACACAGGGGAGCCCAGCTGCATCCCACATCAGGTTTCCAGGGTGAGGATGTTGCACAGCTTGAGCAACAAGATGCTCACACTTGCTGTTCTAAACTGATGAAGGGCACTTCATGGTAATTTGTATCAGAAGTTTAAAAAGATCATGTTAATGAGTTTGTGCAAGCTGGAATCTTGCAGGTGTCAGGAGAGAACCACGTGGATTGAGCAGAACAGTGTTATTTCTGCTGGTGGGGTTTAGACACAAGGTTAACCAGACCTCCTCCCACCCGCCCTGCTGTGGTGACCAGGGCTCAGAGATTTCCCTGCTCTTCCCTAATTAGAGACAGATAATCACTGTGACAGTGATAAATGTTACTGAACACAGTAAAATGAATATTACAAATATTATAGTTTTTTTTATTGCTGTGTCATAGCCCTCTGTGGCACATTCAGCACTTAGATTATGAAGGAAGGTTTTAAAAGATTTTCCTTGTAAAAAAGGAAAAATCCCAGTAAAGGTTACTCCAAAGCTCATAGATCATTAGCAGACTGCTCCTTAAGCAGAGAACACATCCAACTTTCTGGTTATGGCTCTTGCATGGTGTTTAAATTCCAGCAATGTATGTAAAGCAGCAGTTTAGCATCAATGCCCTGCTGGATACTACAGACTTACTTTCATTCACTTTGCACGAATACAGAGAAACCTCAAATCCAGGAAGAAATATTGCACATTGCTTGATAGTTAAATTACAGATTTTGGAGGCTTTTTTTCCTAATTACACAGAGATTAATAGATTTTAGAACAAAAAGGGATTCAAGATCCCACAGCGTTTGAGTAATGCTGATGGTGCCAGTGTGATGCACTGGTGTTTAGCATCCCACAGAAGGTTGTGGATGTTTCCTATAGACATACTCAGCCCATATCAGAGAAAGATAAACTCTCTCCACTTCTTTGCACACAAAAAAGTGAAACACTGGCTTGCACAGCCCAAGAAAGACTGGGAAAGTGCATACTGAGCAAAAACAGAGTAAAACTCCAAATTAACAGCAGGAAAATTGCTCCCAGGGGTAGTGCAGGATGGGAAAGGGAAGTGCAGATAATGGTTCAGTAAGGAAAAAATCTCAAAACACTCTTCCATATGGAAAAATAGGAAAATGCATGGTGTTACTTTTACAGCATTATATCAAAACTCACAGCAGGGATCAATAACATTTAATTAACTAGCAGTGCTAGAATTCTAAAATTATTAAAGTTAAGGTTTGCCTTTAAATATGGGCAAGGTCACATCTGCAGGAATACAATGCCTCTCACTGCTTGATGTTCCCAACTTAATAGTCCTAAATACCCACTTTTCTATCAAAATCCTTGAATCATAGGTGAGCACTGATTAAGGGACCAAATAATGTCTTTCTCTACATTATAATGCCATGTATTAGAGTGCTGGGAACAGAGAGAAAATGTTACTCAGAACCTCCTTAGGCTCTGTGGATGTTACATACAATTTCGATTTCCCAGACCCTAAGCAGTTTATTTCCTCTGACCAGGACTTCCACCTGGGTTAACAGCAGACCCCTGAAAATGTCTAATGAAGGATCAATAGGAAAATCAAATCAAATCTTAGCAATTATTCCCTTTTTCACTATAGTTACACTATTAATGTCCCACTCCTTGGAAGGGACTGTATATGCTACTTGAAGGGACAATAAGATAATGTAATTAAATTGAAAGTTCTGTATTTGGCTCTTATACACTAGAATGGTCTAATTTTAAATTATAATAATTTAATGTAGACATTACTCAAGCAAGCTTCACCTTTTTGTAGTTATCTCTTAATTTTAAATTACTGTAAGGTAACATGCACAGATGTTACCTACATGCTACCTAAAACAAGGTATTTGAATAAAAAGCCTTTGTAGCAAATGTGGGCACTGGAATTTGGCATAACTGAGAAAATAAATCAGCAGATTGAGTCATCACAAGGCCAGGTCCAGGTATCTCTTTCTCTACAGGTTTGCATTTTTAACTGTGGTACATCATCACCCCCCTCCCCCCACTGAAATTGCCTTTTTACAACAGCAGTAGAAGTGACCTGCCTATTGCATTCATTTGAAGTCCCATTTGCTTATTTTCTTAGGAAAATAAAAGTTTCCTGGTCTCTAAGTGAAATCTGCAGCACAGCAGGAACCCAGCAATGCCAAAAGCAAGAGTGAAGCAACCCCAGGTTGCCATGGAACACACACGGTTATTCAAATTATGGTTTGATTTTAAAGTTTTACCAAATTTCCCAGTTAAGTTATGCACATACAGAACATACCAAAAGGCACTGTTTCACTTTGGGATTGAAGATAACAGTGCAAACACATCTACACATCTTTTACTTAGGAACATATTTGCAAAATAATGACATGGCAAGAAAGCGAATGTAATTAAAAAATAATGTAATATAAATGGTTGTGGGAATTTAATATTCTAAGCATGCCTTATTTCTTACTCCACTGTAAATGTTTTTTTCTTGATTCAGACCCAGATGGCACAAGGTTTGCAAATGAACCAAAACACACAGCATTGGCATTTCAATAAATAGCATGATAGAGAAATAGTACTTTGGGACTGTTAATAGTGTTGAAACAAAAATATTAGTGCTGGTATTCCATAATTTTTTTCTGGAATGCCTTAATGATTTCCAGGTTGTCTGTGATTTTATCTTGCCTTTTTTTGTTGTTGTTTTGTTTTGTTTTTTTTGTTTAGCTACCACTTTGTTCAAGATACATAATAAATGTGACTCTCCAATGAAGTCCCTGTCTGGCACAGAAAGCTGTTCACTTAGAATTAGTGAACTTAGTTCATTAGAATTCAATTTTCCTTAGATAGCAAAAGAAGCAGGAGGGCACAGCAGCATCCTCCAACTGGTCTGTACTCTACAGTTCAGAGAGCAATTTTTTACTCCATCAGCCCTACTAGCAAAAGCTCAAAAGCTCTCTCAAGTTCATATCACCTATAGTGGTATAAAAATCACTGATACTGGAGGAGAGCACTCGCCTTCACTCCCCATGGTAGGTTTTGTGCTTTTCCCATTCTTTGCAAGAACAGTCTTGCAGTAGTGACTCTTCCACTCCTCAGTATAGCAATGAAATGCTGGAAAAGGTCATCTTGCCTGTAATAACTCTGTCATGTTCTTCAGATGTGCATGCCCCTCCCAGCCTTTGGGGGTTTTTGCTCCTTAAATTACTAAAAGTCAGATTTTATTGAACTGAAGGAATTAGAAGAGATTTTATGAGATTTAGAGAGGCACCTCAACCCACTAGAGAAATGGGCCACCAGAAACTACATGAAGTTGAGCAAAGAGAATTGCCAAAGATGGAAAAAGTATGCTCATTCTCACAGGATGGAAAGACCTGACTCCCTCAAGCCAAAGACTGCTCTCTTTGGACAGCTTCAAGACACAGAACAGCTCTGGACTCACAGCAGCTGCTGACAAGCTCTGAGACTTTGTGTTACCCTTTCCACAGGCAGCTCTGCCCACACTGCTTCACCAAGAGAGAACAAGGCTTTTGTCCAAGCTTGGAGCAAACTGATCTGATTAAAAAAGAGGAGGTATATTCAAAGGTCTCTGCATGCATTTAAGATATGTAGTAAATTTCCCATCAGCAACTCCATCCATCTCTCCCTTGTCATACAGCTATGTGCATTCTTTACAGATAAGTAAGAATGAGATGTAAACTCCTCTCAGATGAATAAGATATACAGGCTGTCTCACTGGAGCTCTGCAGAAAGCATTTATATAAAACAGCCTATGAATGGATGGAAGAGCAGCTACTTCTATTTTGTGGAGACACTCATCCCTGTCTGATACAGAAATATTATTACAACTGGGCCCAGCTAGAATTGTTCATAAAGTTCAGGATTTTATTTCAAGTGCACCAGTCTAATTTCACAGATGTACACATGAGTAAATGAATTTCTGCAGAGACATGATGTTAGCCCAATGATATTGAAATTTATTAAAGAGAGGCTTTAAAATAGCAATTTTACTATTTCTATTCCTGCAGTAATGACACCAAACATTGTCAACATGAATCAGTTGATCTTGAGATTTTTGCTCAAATGAAGAATTCATTCATTTGAAGGAAGAATTCAGTCGTCTTTCACTGATGAAAATAAAAATGTGCACCCTCACCTCATCTGCTGAGCATTGTGCTCCACACACTCAGCACCTACCACCAGATGGAGGGACCAAGATTTGGGCAGCTATGCACCCTCATGGATTTGGGGCACTGAAAAGGCCTGCAGGGGGACTCCTGGGGAGCCCCATCAGAAAAAAGGAAGCATATCTTAAATAATCAGTAACTGTTATTCTCAGAACTTCAGAGGAAAGACAAGACAGGGTCCTAAACAAGCCAACTGCCATCTCTCCACTTCTGCTGCAAATTGAGAGCTTTCCATGACAGCCCCATTATTAACACTATAAATCTGTTACACATTTTATTCAAACATGCAAACAGGGATCCACAACCCTTGTGACAAGTAATTTACTTTAAGGGACCTTAGAGGAGAAACCTTGTAAATCAGTTTGTCATTTTAAAAAGGTAAAACTCTCAGTTTCAGATGAAATAACTTATAACACTTTTCTGTGTATCTTAGATTGGTGAAGAATTGTGGGTTTAAGAATTATGTTGAGATTTTTATTAGTGTCTGAGACACTGGGATAGTTTGCTGCACTTGAGTGCTCCCTGTGTTTTGAGAAAAGATATCCAAAATAATTTATCATCTGCAATGTTTGCAACAAGCATTTGTTTTCATTGATTCTTTTCATGCACAAATGAAAAATAAAGATATGAATGCATTTTTCTGACGCATGCATTTTTTTTTTTTCTGATCACTGAACAAAGAAATTTGATTCCTCTCTTCAGTCTGCAGAATAAACCCCTGAACACCAGGATTTCATATTTGAAGATAGCACAGCTGTTCATCCTGGGCTGGTGTCACATCACAGCTAGTCTGTGGGTGACAGGCAGTTAATGCTATATACTCATAGTAATAAATATTCCACAATAATGTTACAAGGATAGGATGAAGAGACATGCTCCAGGGCTGCATCTGAATTTCTAAAATTTAAGACTGAATTAATTCTCTGTTTACAGCAATCAGCCCACTCCTGGAGGGACAGATGTGTTCTAGTGAACTACAGTTGACACACACAATGAACAATTCAATTTCTTCAAGATTCAAAAAAAGATAATCTGAAGGGTTAAGTTCCCATTGCTGACAGCTGCCAGGTGAGAAAAAGGATTTGCTTTTATTAAAGACAGAGAAAGAACCAACAGGTTTTTATTCACTGGGATCTAAACAAATATATGCTAATGAGTTTAACATTTTGGAGGGTTTTTTTGTTGTTAATTTTTGAGTATTGTCTCAGTTAATTTTTATTTTTTCTGTGAGGTTATAAAAGAACAAGGCCACATTGGATGGGGCCTGGAGCAACCTGGGATAGTGGAAGGTGTCCCTGCCCACGACAAGGGGGTTGGAATGAGATGAATTTTAAAGGTCCTTTCCAACCCAAGCAGTTCTGTGATTCCATGACTTTGCTGTTGACAGTAAATGTGTTGCTGTGCACAGCAGATCTCAAGGCTTTGACCTGTTATGTTTACTACTGCCTTACAATGAAACTATAGACCCTTCCACATTGGTAATCCTATTCCAGGCCTACACAATGGGCTACTTTTATACAATCAGGAAACTCATGCAAACATTACTGTTTTCAAGAATTTTATTCCCTCCACTGCCACAATGGAGAGGTCCTCCCTCTTCAGAAGGAGCACCCAAACTGCCAAGCAAATCCTTGCAGAGCCAGCAAAGAAATAAAATACCATGAAGATGGGCATCTTCAAACTACATTAGGCTGTTATTAATGTTAAGTCCATGACAAATCCATTAAGTCCTGTAAAGCTCCATAAATAGTTTGCCATGCTGTAAGAACAGAATAGTCCAGATATCAAATGGTGCAGCAATTTATACTCCTATATAAAAGACCTGGTTTTTGTGTTAAACCTGTGACTAGAATGATTTAAAAATGCATTGCAAAATACATCATGTTCTTCCCATTTCCCAGCTAGTAAAAATATTGTTTATAAGATATTAAACTCTAAGAAAAAAGGCAGATATTTTGAAAGTTCTCCAGCAAAAACTATGTTTGCATCAATTAAAAAAAAACCCCACTATCACACAACAAGCCAAAATCAAAACCTCACTTTGAAACTGATAATATATAATGCTTGGAAACTGGCACTTCACCCTTTTACTCAAAATATTGCTGGACATCTGGAAGTTATTAGATACAGTAATAATTTCTACTTTGCCTCCAGTCTACATTTTTCCCCTGGCTTACTCATGAAACATTTTTAATCCTATAAAATAGAAGCCTAAATCAAGAAGTAGAGATTCCAGTATCTTTTGTTCTCTCCCTGACACAAAGCTCTGTCTCTGCTGGATCCATTCCCTGCATGGCTCCATTGCATACCCAGTGCACACCATGATCCCAGATGTGCAAGACACAGAGTGACAGAATTCCTTGGATGGGAAGGGTCCATAAAGATGATCTCTTTCCAACCCCTCTGCCATGGGCATGGACACCTTCAGCTATCCCAGGTTTCTCCAAGCCCTGTCCAACCTGTTGTTGAACAAAGGGTGGGGCAGCCACAGCTTCTCTGAGCAACCTGTGCCAGGGCCATCACCTTTTTACTTTTACCACCCCAAAAATTTAATCTGGCTGAAATGCTAGCCTTTAAACAAATGTGTAGGTGACACTTCATAGACACAGAAATATTTGGAAGAAAGTAAAGATTGAAGGTAGGAGTCACAGAAAAGTCCTAAATCAGTCCTACAGTATTAACAGTGAGTGAAAGGCAAAATATCATCAACTGGATTAATGTGGGTAGTTCTCAACCAACTATAAATATTAAAATCCTTATACATCTTCTCAAAGTCCAGGTATAAATTATGACTACTTGGCCAAATTCCAGTTTAGCTAATTACAATCTCACATAAAATAATATCCTGTCTAATTTAATTGGAGTATGACATAATAGGGCATTTATATTAATCAGAAAATTCTGGAATAATAATTCATTTAAGGAGCAATTTCATTACAGAATTCTATTAGTGGCAGTTTTCACCAAAAATGTAAGATGTAACCACCATCCTATTATATTTTTGGAGTGATCTGTCTTTGGGTTTTATACGATTAGCATTCCTGTAGCACTTGAGTTTCTTCTATATTAAATCAATAGCAATATCAAACCCCATAACTGGATAATGAAGTTTCTAAAATGACAACAGAGCTGAGATCTTTTCTCTAGCACCCTTGTTCTCTTCTGCTGTCATTTTAATTTCAGGGTTTTGCTTGTGTGTTTTTTTTCATGTTGTTTTTGTTGTGGTTTTTGGGTTATTTCTGGGTTTTTTTCCTGTTTTTTTTTTTTTTTTTTTTTTTTTTTTTTTACAAACACAGAAGCACTTGTAAAAGAAATCTTGCAGAACCTGACATCAGATCTGATGCCTGGAAAGCACTGGGATTTTCTGTCATGGAGCTTTTAACAAATGGATAAAATCCTTAAACAGCAATGAAATCACTGCTGCAGCCAAGAGAACTGTGATGTGATGGGGTAAGAGTTTAATATAAGGAGAAGAACATATGTTGACAACACAAAACTGGAAATTAGTTCACAGCAGCAAAAAGAAGCATGGAAGAGACGACCTGACATCACTGCCCATGACAGATGTGTGGTGGCCACGGGTGCTTCCCATCTGTTGGTCATGGTGAGCATGGCAGCCCTGTGGCCACTCCAGACAGACAGTGGCTGCACATTAGAAAAACTCCACTGATTCCAACAACATTGCCAGCCCAGTGATGTTACATGTTTTTTTTCATTTAAACACCTCAAAACAGCATCAATACATCAAATTATGCTCTTTGGGCTTGATCCTGTAGGGATGGGTGGACAGATGCCAGCCTTGATTCAGGGCAGCACCTGCCTGAAGAACCCAAGTCCCTGATGTTCACTCTGCTGCTGGGCTGCCTGTAACCTGACACACAAAACTCAGGCTCCAAGCTAAAATTCTGATGCACATAAGATTATCAACCCTTTAAAATATCTGGCCAAGAGGTCCCCAGTGCTCTAGGCAGTCAGTTCCCTTCTGTGCCCTTCTGGGCACAGGCATCCAGCCTGAACTATGCATAAACCACAGGCTGGGTAACAAAATCACAGGATTTGTGTGGCTCTGATAAATAAATGCAACCAGAGCCGCTGCTATGGAAAGTTCACAGCTAAAACAAAAGCCTGGTGACTGCAGGTAGCAGCACAGAGTGTGCTGGGAGTGGCATGGCTCCCACCCCAGACACATATATTCCCTTTTATTTAATGCTGGGAAAATAAACTTATAGGAAGAAGCTTAGATAATTTTTTTCACTGAGGTTAGATGCTTCTTTGACTACACTGACTGCTACCTCTAGCAATAATCCCTTAAATCTCCCTGGGAAGGGTTTGATGGCACAGTAATAAAAATGTCTGTGCCCTGTTTATACCTCACGTGCTGTCCCTGCAACAGCAGTGACAAACAACATGTTTGATTTTTTCCAAGTATGGAGACACCCTTGCCTGTCATCGCTATTTGCTCTTGGTTTCTTTCCTTTGCTTTCATTGCTGGAAAAGCAGATTTTACAGTTTGCTGGGTGTGGCTGGCATCTCCCAGAGGGTTTGTGCACAGCCATCAGCACTCTGGGTCACTGAGGTATCTCTTTGTGCAAGGCTCTCTGCATATCTGCCCACCTGAAAGGGCATTCAAACCACATTTGTCCAGTGAAGAACCCTGAACATCATTTCTCCATCTTGACCACACAGCTCAAATGCCCATCTCATTTACATCAAGTAAGATAAGGAGCCCAAACCCCTAATTTCATTTCACTTAGCCTGCAGTCACAAGATTTTTTTTTTTCTGTTGAATTGTTACTATTAGCATTAAGATATATGGCCTACAAAATATGTTTAAATGACTTTTTTGTCTCCATCATCACCAGGAGCTAACAGGATCTGTCCAGTCTATCTAAATAGAGATGGGAAGGAGCTGGGAGGAGATTGTAGCATTTAATGAAGCAGTAAAGAACCAAAGCTTTCTAAAGAAATTATAGACACTAAAGAAGTAAATAAAAAATGGCAACAATGGCCTGAATGCCTAATTACATTGTCACCATAAGCTTATTTAAATCAGTTGTATGTGCTTATTCTCTCTGGTTTCTAGGCAGACACAAGCAATCCTTAAATGATACAGTCCTCTGATGAAGAACTGCAGAATTTTATGAGAAACATAAAAATCTACAAAAAAAGCTGCCCAGGCCCATAGGTCACCTGTTACCTGCCACCAGAGCAGAATGATGCATCTGAAATGTGATAAAGGATGTGGCAAAAGATATCCCACCTCAGCCTCAGGACATGTCACATCCTGCAGGTTCTCACCATCCCCTTAGCTTGGATGTCCAAGCACAACCAGTAAATATTTACTTTTCCTTGTAAAATATATACCTTATGTGATTAATTAAGGCCACAAAACCTTGATGGGAAAACTGCTATGTTATTTGATGAGATAATGAACAAAGGGAATAAAAGACAGAAGAAACAATCTTCTGTTATTGGACTTGTAGAAGTTATGTGTTTAAGAAAGAATAGGGGAAACATTCTTGAATTTCCTTGTTAGATAGTGCTTCAAACAGCCCACACCCCCACTGTGTGCATTCTTTACCAAAACAGGGGACAGACCCAGTCTTTATGTAAGCATCCATAAAATGGATCCTGAGAAAACCATAGGAAGCTGTTCTACCTGAAATCACTCAAAATAACTGGTTTTAGCTTAAGTTCAAGCTACCAGAACATCCTATGCTTCTATTTAAGTGTCATATTAACCAAAAAGAAGTAATGAAATAAGAACTATGTTTTACTTATTTCAATTAGTCCAGCCAAGCTGAATCCATCCAAAAGGTTCATGGAACCAGATTTCCAACTTTCATTCTTTATTTTCTGCATGAGACGATGCAGAAATTCTGAATTTATTGTCACACAGCACTTAGCACTGAACAAATTTGGATGACTCAAAAATCGCAATCAACTTCTAAGAGCACACTAAGATAGCATCTGATTGCAGTGTATAGTTTAGCTTAATACAACAATACCCAAAGTCAATTGGTTTTCCAAACTCCCAGTTTTCTCTATACCATGTGAACAATTAGGGCACAATTCTTGCCCTGAGGATTCTGTGGTGTGAAAGACTTTGCCATGTTACAACACTCACCACTTTAACATAACTGTGTCTGTTTTATTTTCCTCTCTGAGGAGAGAAAAATTCATATAAAGAAAATAGTTTGAATTGTATTATTATGCAAATGCAATAAACTCTGTGTCCTCTCTTAACATATTTCTGCTTACCCACAGGTGTAATAAAGAGGTGACTACTGTAAGCTTTTCATGCCTCCAAGAAAAGAATAGACTAAAAGAGAAATTATTTCTCTAAACAATTCTAAGCAGTCAATTTGTTAAGCAACAATGCAAGTTCCCTCTGCTTGGAGCAACAGAGCAATATCAACAAGGCTGTGAGCTGCCACACAGGCTGCATCAGGCCTAATTATTTTATATTACAGTGTCTGGAAGTAGGGAGAGCAAAATAATTAAATGGGACTTTATGTTTTCAGCCAGCAAGGGTGCTGTTCAGCCTATTGGCTTCTGTAAGTGGAGAGACAGCTTAAAGGAAGATGAATCTTCCTCCCTGGTCATATGTAACCTCTTGGAATCTGAATGCTCAAGGAGTAAAGCAAAACTGAATGGTTTGAAACACAGCTGTGCTGAGACATGTTTAAGCTGAATTGGGTGAACTTCTAAAATCCCTATTTTCAAAAATCTTTCAAGAAATAAGAACAGATGATTAATAAAGATCCTGTGAAAAAACATCATGTCCTACCAGGGAAAGTAAAACATGGGTTATAGTGAAGTCCTTCTGCCCTTACTGTTATTACAAACTAATACAGTGAGAAGGGAACTGAACAAGTAACATCTGAGCATCTGATTATACTTATGAAAGAGTATGTCTCAGCCCTGGAACTGAAGCAGTTTTGATTTATCCAGCAGCAGCCCAAGGCAGGTTGACTTTGACATCTAAGATTATGTGAGCTCCCAAGGATGCTCTCAGCCTGTGGGAGGTTTGGCAGGCTCTTCTCATTCGTGTGTTCCCTATGTGTCCCCAGGCAGGGAGATTATTCTTCAGTGTTCCACTCACTGGGGACAAAAATGCAATTTTTGTTTCCTTTCCAGTTGTTTTAAAGATATTTGGCACACTTAAAACTTTTGTCTCCTTAGAAATGTGACTGAAACTAGTACATAGACCCAACAATTTTAGGGGAAGTGGGAAGGAGAGATGAAGCAAATAGCTACTGGGCAAATGCATGAAAGTGATCAATACTGAAATACTGCTGTCAGATCCCAGACTGAAGCTTTCCAGACAGCCCATCAAATTGGACATGAAGGCTCCTTCCTGCCTCCTGTAGGAGAGCTTGCTCAGAAAAACAAAATCTTTCCATATGTCCTTATTTGCTGTTTCCAGCCAGGTAACATGATGGAAAAAGACTCATTGTTTGTGCTGCCCTGAGATGGCAGGTGATGTAAAGGAACATTGCTGCTTTTAAAAAGAACCCCCTACAAGGGAAATGACAGGTGGTTCACTGCTGTACATTCAGGTTCACTGATTTAAGGACACAGAGCCTTGGAGTACAGATGCTACTGCATTCTCTTTCTTACCATGTTCTGCAAGAGATGCTATTTTTCTGGGTGACAGTCAGGCTGGACAGTGCCATGTTCTGCAGGGCAGAGTTACTCAGTTCTGCCTCAGAGGTTCTTTTCACAGGTCCTTTCTTCATCTGCTCCTGCCACTATTCCAGCAGATTTAGCTGCAGAGGAGGGTAATACAGCTGTTCTCAGATACCACAAATATCACCCTGCAACAGTCAGGGGACCCAGGCAACTTCTGAGTGGCTGCAGTCAGCTGCACCCAGGGCAGGTGTGCCACCAGCTCACCTTGTGCTACAACTCTGGTCCAACAGTCTTGCTTAGTTATGAAAACCAGGAACAGTCTCTTTGCCTTCTTCCACACAACCAACCATCCTCTCCTTGCTCCAGCCCTGTCCTGTGAGGCTGCTCCTGTCCTTTCCTGAAGGTGCTGTCTGGAGGCAGCAGTCCCCATGTCCTCCTCAATGCTCCCAATCAGAGACAGGCTCTAACTCTTGGTGTCCATCCAGGACCCAAAACTCCTTTTTCTGCATTCTCTGGAAGATGGTTATAAACTCAGCCTGTATGCTCCCCCAACAGCAGAGCTGCTTTGTGCCCAACACATGATGAACAGTTTATTCTTTTCTATAAAAATGAAACAAAAGAATATATTCTCTTGGAAAAAGTTTCTTTCATGGTCCAGGGTCCTCTAACTTTTATGATCACAATTAGGTTACTTATTGCAATGAAATGATGTCATTTAAATAATTGGGAAATCTGGCACTTCTGTCCTAGGGTTTCTTTCTGTATCTGGTGAAAGGGGGCTTTGAGAGGAACCACCTACTGCAAACACATTGCTTTTAAAAATCCAGAGCATGATCCTCTACCAAGTTTGTAAATCACTGCTCAGCATTACTGCCATCTCAGCTTTAAGGTCACTGCAGTCCCTGTGTGTGATACATGAGTGTGGCTGTCTCACTTTAGAGAGATAAACAGTGGCTGGTGGCAGTGATTCCCCTCGACACCCAGCTCTCAGCAGCTTTGGATGGAGAGAGCAAGGTCAGATTCTGGGGAGAAGTCACTCTGAGGCACAGTGAAAATGAAGTATTCTTCAAAAGTTTAATTTGAGCTAGAAGGCAGTTGGGCTTTGGCCAAGAGGGGAAAAAACTGCGAGGCTCAGCACGAAAACCCTTTGCAGCAGTGAGTGACAATGTCCTTGGGAGGGGATCTGTGTCTGCCAGGGCCATGGCTGGCACTGAGCATCCCTGGTCACAGTGGGAGCTTCCTGGGCTAGGGGATCCTCGGGCACTAGCCCTGCTCCAACTCCATTGACAGATCTCAGCTGCCTGTTTGGTGCTGGCTGCAGGAAGGGCATCTTTATGGCTTCTGACTTCACTACTGGATGGCAGAAAGGCAACAAGTTGAATACTATTAACAACCCACACAACAAACACTTTTCTGAAAACTGAGATGCTAAGTCAGACTGACTGGGCACCCAAACCCTTCCCCTTGTCCAGCCCTGCTGTCCAGGCACAAAAGGAAGCCTGAATCCCATTTACCAGAGACTGATTACTCTCAATTCTAAAAAAGCATTAGGCTCAGTGGAAATGTGTAAGTAGCTATGACAGAGAAGAGTTTGATCCCTTTGCAGCATTGAATAAAGAAAAATTTGAAAAAGTAATTCACAAAGATAGGAAGACCAAGAAATTTCTTGGATAGTGTAATAAATAATCCCCAGTCATAGTTTGCAATTTTAGCAATTAAATCTTCAGAATAGAAATTGCAAGGAAGTTACCCATGCAGATCTTGCTATTTCCAGAAGTTCTTCAAATTCATTTCAATGTGTTTGCTCTGCAAACTCAGACTCTAACCAATTTCTTCAGATGATGGATAAAGTCCAAGGAAATTTCTTGTCATTTTGGTTTAACTAAAACCCTGTGATCTGATGAGATTGTGATGTTGACATTGTACCAGTGTTCAAGCATACAAAATCCTGAAGACTTTATCTAATATATGGATTATTCTCTCCTTCACCTTGTAGCATACACATATTCCTGCCAGGAAGCACCACTCCCACAGCTACAGATCACACAAATCAACACTGAACAGAAAGACCCTGTTTTCTGGCAGGGGCATTTCCATGTGGCTACACCAACCTCCACCATCATGGGACAGGTTACCAATGGGATGAGCAAGAGAATTACACCATGTGAAATCTGGATATAGTCTTGATGTGCTGCCCAGCTATTCAGATAAAAGAAGCTCCTGAAGCATGGCTGCAGCAGGGAGATGCTGTCCATCCACTGGAGCAAGGATATCTCCCACTGGAATCCCTCCTTAGAAACCAGCAGAGCTTGCAACATCTGATTCACTTGGACAAAATCCCACCATTATTTCCACATCTAAGGGTGATGTGGACATGTCTAAGAAGTTTGTATCCACAACTACTCTGGGCAACCTGATATTGCAACTGACAACTGGAATAGGCAAGGACCCTCAGAGTGTGCAGAATTTATATTTCAAACACAAATCTCATACATAACAGATTTACAAGAAGCAACACACTTCAAAGTCAGACACTGCTGGGTTTGCTGGAGACTGGGCACGTCACCTGGGGGCAACCATGCAGCCCCCACATAACCTGGGGCTCACTCAGGCTCTGACAGCACAACCACCCAGAAGACTAACAGGATAAAACTTCAGCACAGCAAAATCATCTTGGTTACTCTGACTGATTCTTAGCTAATTCTTCACAAGGAAATGAAAAGAGAAGCAGTGAGTCTCAGACAGCACTTTCACTGTCTCTGTACAGGTGTTACAACAACTGCAGCACTTACTGGGCTGCTTGCAGAGCCCAGCACCACTTACCTCCGTGGCACTGAAACACATCTCTTATTCCAAGAAACTTAAAATGGACTTTATCTGACAGCTTTTGATGCTGGAATTTTAAATTAGCTGGGCCTCACAATCCAGTTCCTATAGGGCACTGTCCACAAAAACTAATAACAAAAGCAATAATAACCATAGGAAGTCAAACATCCCCACAAGTCATAGAACTGCTTCATAAGATATTTCAACCTCTTCTATGAGCAGCTTGTATCTATTCCTCAGAGTAAATTATCCAGTAGGCTGACACGAGACATGTAATGAAATTACTTTGCCACTGGCCCTGTTGATTTCTTCAAAGTTTTTTTCATTATAGGAAATTAGTGGATCACTAACACTTACTAAAGCACTTTTTTTTTCATGGGGCACTTGCAGAGCCTTATGGAAGATCTACCCCTCAGTGACTGCACAGGAGGATGAAGGTGATGGCTCAGTACAGTGCTGTAGCAAGTCCCAGGCCTTCCTTTTCCCTTCTCTTCTACTTTCTCCTTAAAGGAAATTACACCTGCCAAGTCTTCTCTTGCCTAATGTTTAACAAAAGGAGTGCTGACCAATGACGGCTCAGAGCTGCTGATCCCCTCCCAAGAGCCAGAAGAATGAAGCTAACCTGCCTCTCTCTTTTTTGTTACTTGTAAAGCTCTTGGACACATGATGCCTGGTGCAGGGGAAATCTTTCTTTCCTCAATATCTGCTGTTAAGGAGCTCTCAGAGAGCAGGAATCCAACAGCGCATTACTTCTACCTGCTCAACTGACTTTTGACATAATAGTGCCTCATTGCAGGGTTTGAAAAGTGAAATCTGAAAAGTAGCTTTTTGCCATTGGTTTATGTGCTTGCCAAAGCCCTGTTTATGTAATGGAATGCAAACCACATTATTTGCAGCTCATATAATTTGTTTAATGCATTGTGTTCAGAGGCCACCTGTGCTAATGCATCACAGCAGTAAGTGGGTTCCTCTCACCATGTTTGAGAAAGGCAAAAAAACATATTTTGTGAGCCAAATCTCTCCCTTGATGCTCTTGTTTTCACTGAATTCAACTTGGAGAGGCTGCAGGATAAGGGATAGGGGGAAGGGGGGACAAGAAGGAGACACTAGCTGTGCTCACCTGGATGGCAGCAGCCAAGTTTGTTCTTTTATGTCCTAGAGCATCCCTCTCATTCATGGATAATGCCAGAGGGATGTGCTGCTCTCCAGAGGAGTTCATGCATTAGCAGCCTCTCCAGTGCCCACACTGTATTTCTGCCATGTCAGTATGTTTTGCCATTGCCAAAAAACTCCTGCTTGGCAAAGAAAATGCATTTCCATTCTTTTTGAGAGCTCTTTGACTCGGTGGGTATCCATGTAGTACTGCAAGATGAATGCACACTCTGTCCTAAGACTAAGCTGTTTTCATCTTCCATTCAGCTACAGTCACTGCATGTCAATGTATTAATTACAATCATCCCATGGCACTGAGGTATTCAATAAATACTGATTAACATATTGGATGCATCTTGGAGTGAATGGGTTAACAAAAATACATTTAAAACAAAATAAGGAGGATAATAGCAATTCTGCAACAAATTTAGCCTCATATACATCTCATATTTTAGCAGATGATTGCTCAGCAAATGGCATTAAAAGTCACACAACTCTCTAGACCTGCCAGAAGACACACTACATCTCTGAGCAGACTCCAAGGCCAGTCTACCTAGGAGACACACTTGTATTCTTTGTGCTTAATACTTCACTGAATATATATTAATGGTGAAAAAAACCCCAGTAATAATTAGTATCTGAATAAATGGAGATGTGCTAAAACAGCCAAAACAAATCTCCATTTTATACCTTCTTAAGCCTGTAAGTTACTGTATGGACTGTTCCAAGGGCTGGAGATAAATTTGGTGGCTACCAGTGTTACAGAAATTAAGGATAGACAACGCAGACTTTTATGCTGTTTAGAGAATCTGGCATAGAGCTTTTTCTGTTGCTACAAAAAACTGCAGTCCCCTGAAGAGACTGAAGGCAACCACCTCCATTATCAGATGCTAACCAGATGCTCTCACTTGCTCTGAAAGAACTTTGCCTCCAGGTCCTATAGGAATGTAAACCCTATCTAGTGATGCCTCTATATCTGCTACAGATGCCAGAACTGACAAGTTGTTTTTTGGGTATTTAGGGCAGAAAAAGGAGTTTTGGTTCCAGCTGGTTTTGCCTGTTGATGAATCTGGGTTTTCCTGCTGCAGCAGGATGAGAGATCTCCACCTCCCACCCCAGCCAAGGTGTTCTCAACAGGAAATCAAAGCACCTTGCTGCAGAACTAAAAAGATTAAAGAAAAACACATCAGCATTCTAAGAACAGTAAAGAAATGAGACTCCTGTCCTGCAAATTAGCTCCTGAACAATGGTTATTTTTTAAGTTCACTGTTGCAAACTGCAGAAAATTGTAACTTTACATGTGGACTTATACCCACAATAGTCACCCTCTAGAGGAACCTTCTCCCAGGTCTGTAAACCACAGGGCTCTTGTGCAGATGCTGAGCAGCATGTGACACAACATATCATTCTGTTCCACCATACAAGCATTAACAAATGCTTTTCCTCCAGCTCCCAATTTTCTTACAGGAAGTGCTAATGGACAGGTTAAACACCACCAACAACATTCAGCAGGGACCAGCAGCAGCAAGATTCATTTCCTCTCATCAGCTTGCTAAGGGCTCCATGCACATCTCCTGAATTTTCCTGGCAGAAATTGTATCTTTTCCCCATCCCAGCAATGCGTTCCTTACATCAACAGCCTTTCAGGAGTGAGCAGAATGTAAAAGGGAGACATTTGTGCAGCAAAAGTTTTATGAGCTTAACTGTAAGACTTATCAAATAATGGCTGTGACATGTTATATTAAAATATGCATATATATGTATTAAATATATGCATGTATTGCTGCAAAGGTTGGACTTGATGATCTTGGAGGTCTCTTCCAACATTAATGATTCTATGATTCTATGAAAAACAAACTGTGCAGTGCCAGTGCCTGGCCTTGGCCATACAGTGTCAGGACTGGTGACAGCTCCTGGGTTTT
Organism: Muscicapa striata striata; assembly: GCA_030060385.1. Lineage (NCBI taxonomy): Eukaryota > Metazoa > Chordata > Aves > Passeriformes > Muscicapidae > Muscicapa > Muscicapa striata. The sequence continues at coordinate 3,118,575 of JAREIS010000050.1, read as the reverse complement.
CACAGATCAGGGTCAAATTAGCCTGGGTTATTTTTGCTCCTACATGTGGACAGCAGGACAGCACCCCTGGCTGCATGTGGAGCTTCAGCAAAGGGCTGTGATTGATGATGCCACTTGTGGTAGCCCAAAACACTGGAGAAAGCTGAATTTTCTCCATTATTACAATGAAGTATGAACAACATGGAGAACCAGATCACAGAGCCAGACAGAACAAAACCACAGGAAGTCTGTCTGGGCAGCATCTTTCAGGAAAACTTCAAAATCAGTCTGTACCTGAAAGCAGTTCCAGCAGCCATCTATCAGACAAGAGCCCTGCCCTGACACTACAGGAAATCAGGATATGGGAGAACCCTGTGAAACACAGTTCATGTCAAAATACAGTCTGAAAGGGTATTTGAAATGTTATCCTGGTCTTCAAGCTCTCAATTTGCTCATTTAATTTCATATTTAAAAGCTGTATATATACATACCCTATGAAATCCCAGGGTGAGGATATTTTAATTCTCTTTTCATTCCACTCCTTTTTGGTGTTTTGCTGTGTAATCATTGTCATTCCCACATCCTGTTCTATCACCCTCTGCATTCCCCCCTCCAGCAATTTTTGGGGCTGTGGTATATGGTGCTACTAATCAATGCTGCATTCCAGCTGGCCACAGAGCAGGACACCATTCCAAGTGCTTCAGTAACCAGGACTGGACCTGTGACCTTTACCAGTGCATTATTCAGGTTTGTGTGATGAACAGAATCACAAATTATAGAGAGACATACACTTAGCTTATTTCCTTTTTTTTTTCCTTCTGTTAAGTCATGGCCACAAATTACTTCTCTAAGCAGCAAGTTTCAAATAGCACTGCTGGAATATCAGTGTCTGAACTGTAGTGAAAGCTACAGGAATCTAAGTGTGGCACAAAGCATGAGCTCAGTAGTTCCTGCACTTGTTTGCAAAAAGAGAAACAAAAATCCTGCAGATGAATTTTATGTATTGCAGATAGAAAAGCTGACAGCAGGAACAGTGCTTGAGAAGCACAGCAGGGCTGAGCTCACCCTTCTGTCTATCAATGGTTCTTGATATTCCTTCTGAAGTTTTGATTGTCAAGAATCCTGACACTGAGTTTTTTATGGTGGTGCTAAAGACAGATATTAGCAACAGCTCAGTTTCACCCCAAATCCTTTTGCCACTGAAGCATCTCTGAAGCTTTTTACTTTTTTCTAAAGGCTAACACCCTTTTTAATTCTTTTTGGAAGTGTTAAAGCAGAACCAACCTTTGAGTTCAGCTTATTCAATTTTCTACTGCTATTCTTTTTAAAAAGCTTCTATCTGGGCATCCTGGATTTGTCAAGGAGATTTTCTCCTGTCAAGAGCATGAAATAAAAACATCTCAGCTGTGGCTCTCCATAAACTGTATCACTGCACTGGGTATATGTACTGTACTTTTCTGATGGCTGCTCTGGCATTTTGATTACAAAATTAGCACTGCAGCTCTGTAGTGCTGAACAGTGTCAAATAAAGTCTGTCCTAAATGAATTAAGGACTGGCTGATGGGCAGATCTTCAGAAGCATTTCTCAGAGGGATTCATTCAAACAGGGCTGTTTCAAGAACCATCCAAAGCCCAAATCTGTTCAACATCTCCACTGAGATCTAGAATGAGCACAGAAATTCCAGCTAACACTTTGGACAATGAGAGTGATGCTGTGAGAGGCAGGACTGTTGTGCTGAGCTTTTGGGGTTGGCCAGTAACCTGCCTCTGTGCACGGTGTAGCACTTTAATATAACCATGTGTACAATTATATATCCAACAGTGACCACATGGCCAGGAACAAGGAGGCAGGGCAGAACCAGGAAAAGGGAACCAGATGAGGTCACTAATCCTGGGAAAAGGGTCACTAAGTGACAAAACACACAACAGCAGCATGATCTCTGCCTGGATGATGAGGAAAGTAATATGGGAGGGGAAGGGTAATAAAGGAAGTTTTACCCTCTGCACCTACTCAGGTGAGACTGAGGCTGTGTTAGGTAATTTATTTTTTTTTATATATCAAGGAATGTTTTTGGCCTTAAAAGCTATGAATCTGCTCAACCAGTGGGAGGAAAGACAAAGAACGTGTAAATGGAGAAGCAATTCAAAGCATCCATGAGGTGCCTGTAAATGCAGAGAGACCATTCACAGCAGCTCTCCTCAGATGAAGGCAGATTTTGAAAGGAAAATAAAAGTCTAGCAATTACCCACTTGGAAATACAAGGAGAGAAAACAAGAAAGAAGGGGAAAACTGCAGATAAAATGTTCTGGATCATGTGTAATAAAACAAGATCTGGCTCAGGATCCTACCATATCACGCCTCTGACTTTATATCAAGTCTTAGGCATTGTAACTATAATTTTGCCCATTTTTAACAAGAAGTCAGTTTTGCTTCATGAAAATATTGCATTTGCTCCAAAAGCTCCTCAGAAAGATAGAATATACTAAAAAGTTAAAAACAAAAACAAAAACCAAAAAAACCAAACAAAAACTAACCCAAACAACATAAAGTTTGAGTCCAATTTTCATTCAGAAATGGCCCCTGGTTTTGCAAGACCATAAGGAAGCCCCAGGAACTGCTGCAATTCTTCATTGTCAGCTCACAGAAAATAAAAATTACACTTTTTAGACCCCTAACTACATGACTTGAACATGCACAGAGAATCACAGAATCCTTTAGGTTGGAGAAGCTCCCTAAAATCATTAAGTCCAATGTTAAGTCAGCACTACCAAGGCCACCACTGAACCATGTCCTCAAGTGCCACATCTACACATTTTTTTAATGGTTGATGGTGACTCAATATGCGTCTAGGACTGTCAGCCATTTACCATTTCACCAATATTTGTGTTTGCTCTTTACTGACATAATTTTGTGTTTTCAAGTAACCCAAAATACTATTATTTGTGCATGTGAAATTGCTACAGTGAACACTGCTGGCCCAGATCAAATAATTTTTTGAAAATTGGTATTTGCCTGGTTTATGCGCCAGTGAGTCACTCATACATACTTATAAATATTTAAATATTCTGGTCCTGCAAGACTGTGTGTAGACATTTGATATGGTTTGTACTACATCACCTCTGAAGCACTACTTCACATGGCAGTTTCTTGCACTTAAACCAAGATGAACAAATCAATGCACCCTGAAAAACATTTTAAGATCAACCATACATTGTCTTCTAGTGAGTTTTCTTTGCAATTTGTAGACAATAGATTTCCAATAACAACTTGTAATTAAATCACTTTCCCTTATTCAGTCGCTGCATATTAAGACTGTTGACATTTTACAGATGGCATCTTTGGAAATGAGAGATATGAACGAGGGGGAATGGCTTTAAATGGAAGATCCTGGGTTTAGATTAGATCTTAGGAAGAAATTCTTCTCTGTTTGGGTGGTGAGGCCCTGGCACAGGTTGCCCAGAGAAACTGGGGCTGTCCCATCCCTGGAAGTGTTCCAGGTTGGATAGGGCTTGGAGCAACCTGTTCTAGTGGAAGATGTCCCTATGGCAGGGGGTTAGGACAAGATGAGGTTAAAGTCCCTCCCAACCCAAACAATTCTGTGCTTCCCTATTGGAAAAAATACTGGAGTTTGGCAATTGATATTTGAGTGTGTGGAACACACACTGGCATGGAAACAGCCAAACCAAAGTGTCAGGCACACTCCCTGGCTTTCCATGAAAAATTCTGGCCTCTATTCTTGACATGAAACCACAATCATTCAAATCTACGTTTACTATTAATTCTGCTAAAATCTTATTGGAGGAGGCTCTCTTAATTGAAATAATAATGCCAAAATATATAAAGTGGGTAGAGTACAAAGCTGAGCAGCAGCCCTGATCAAATGAATTAATGTCTGATCTGAACATGGAAACATTTCTCTTTTTTAGCCCAAGGCAAAACCATGTCCCTCTCTTCACTGGCAAGCATGCATCCACATATAATTATTCTTGATCTGAGCACTTTTAACTTTTTCTCTGGAACCACATTTGAGCTTTTGAAGCCTTTTTTGCTTAGATTAAACTTGTCTTTCTTGCTACAAATTAATTCTGATTTTTTTTTTTTTTTTGAGAGGATACCTTTTGCTTTGCTCAAAATGCAGGAAAACAATTGAGACTACACAACACACCTGATTCTAACAGCTGTTTTGTGGAACTGCAAACAATGAACAGCACTTTGCTGGAGCCCTGAGATGTATTTTAGACTTGAAGTGCAAAAGGTTTCCACAATGAGAAGAGATTTAAAAGAGAGACAGAAAAACAAATCAACTTTTTTCTTTGTAGAATGTGTTTCTTTGATAGCAAGGGAGAAAAAAAAGACTAAAAGAAAATCCAAGAAAGAAAATTTTTAACATTCAAGAAATAGTTGCCCACTAAAATGCAATACAGATGAACTCACTGTGATATCCCCAGCTGAGGCATCCCACCAGACAAAAATTACATTTCCAGGTGCAGCAGGATTATTCCTAGTGCTCAAGCAAGCATCTTACCCTGCATTCATGAGCGAGGCAAGGAGTTAGGTGATTCTGAAAACAATCTAAAGTCAAAACATACTGAGCAGGGAGATCTCAGGAGCTGATCAAAGGCACCTCCATCCTTGAGCACATGCCCAGAGTTCAGCCCTGCCCACTCACGAGTCTTTGGGCACTCTCCCCTGTGCTGAGCTGCTGTGTTTGCCTCCAACACACACCAGCTCCAACCTCAAAATGCCTGAAAATCCAGCATGGTGTCAGGGCTCAGCTGTGGAAATGCTGGTGACAAAGTGCTGTTGCAATGACTTGGGTGCTTGTTGCGTTTTTCTGTCATCCCTGTTTAGCCACTTGGCACTTCTTGCAGGAATCAAGGTGAATTGTTTTCCATTTCTGCTTTTTCCCTTGATTTTTATATTTTTTTAGTTTTGTTTCTGCTATAAGATTGCATTATTAAATTAGATTCATATACTAATAATGATTAGAATAACATTAAAAATAATAACAACAATATTACTACTACTACTACTACTACTAAATGCCCAATAACTTGCCTTCATCCTCAGTAACACATCTGTACACCATTCCTCAAGGCAATCAAGAATAGGCTGCTTTTGCCAACTAAAGGAAACCTCATTTCTTTCCTGAGTAGCTCCTCTAACACTACATCAAACCAAAAGCTGAGGCCGTTGCTCCCCTGCTTGCTCAGCTGTGTTTGAAGTTGGGATATCACATTGCTCACAGAAGAAGCAATCAATGCTCGTAAGCTAATGAATTATTTCCAAGTTTGTACCAATATCTGCAGGAACATGAAAGAAAAACCACATACTAGGGAGATAACAGCAGGTCAGGCAGAGCACAGGGCACAAACTGTCAGTATTTCAGACTATGATTTGGTTCTGTAGGTAACTTGCTGCAACATTGCTTAAGACAACACTGCAAGCAAAACATTTTATCTCACAATATACTTGTCCAATATAATTATCTGGGCTTGACCAATTCAGATGGAAGGAAACAGCAAAAAATAACTGACTGTAGGTGCTGTGCCATCAAGAACAGCTTCATGAATTTGTGAATAAACACTTCATCTGAACACAGATTTTACAGGTGCAATTGCCACTGGAAAACTTGGCTTGCCACACGTATGTGGAGTGCATATATACACACACCCACACAGAGATTGCAATAGGGGTATTTGCTTTCCTCAAACAGTATTTATTTACCACTATCACCTTGTTTATTATGAGACCACAGAGTTGGATATGCTGATATACCTACCAAGAACAGATACCCTGCTGAAAGCTTCCTCCTCACTCAACACCTTCCTCTCCCACTTCACCCTGCAGACACTTTTTTCTGTTTCATTCCCTGTTTCTATTTTTCCAGGCAGCACCAATTCCCACAATTTTGGGACAATTAAAAGCTCTGCCCTAAAGTAGTTTCTAGTGAATCAGAAACATGCTCAACTCAAAAAAAAAATCTGTCTTATACTCCACACTTCTCTGTGAGTGAGCCTCTGGAAGATGGTGGAGGAATCAGGAATGGATTGCTCCCTTCTCCACGCCACATGGCTGTGCGGAGTACAACTCCTGGAGATTTTAGGATCACTAAAATTTAAATTTTACGATCTGGAGGCAGTGCAACACTGCTCCTCTGCATTGGTGGTGATTTACCTGACACCCATGCCCAGCCCAGCCTCTCAAATTCATCTTTTCACCCAGTTCATTTAAACCTAGTCTGGTCTCCCAGTCCCTGGTGGTGGTGCTGGGAGAGCCCCAGGCCTGGGGCTGGCACCATCCACCCTCCCTGGCTGTTATCCAGCATTTCCCTGACCTCCTGCTGAAAGTATATATATCTCATTTTCATATTTCTTCCCAGTGCTTTTTTGGTTAATATTAAGGACATATTAAAAAAGGGGAAGATTTGACCTACAACAGAATCAGGGAGGAAAGAAAAACATCATCTTATACTCCTTAATTGGAGTTAAGAGCACATTAATCCTGCAGCTGCTGCTGCATTCATTCCTGCATGAAGAATGTCCCTACTTTTGTTTAGATAGCAATATATCCATAGATGACATGCCTCTCATCTTACAGAAACAGCAATTTTCCATCTACATGTAACTTATATGCAATAGACCATGGCAAATAACAACTGGACTGAAAAATAACAATTTAGTATTTTTCTTTCAAACTTCCTTTGTAGGTTGTTTTGGTCCAGCTATGACATCAGGAAAGTACTTTAATGGGCCATGATCTAGAATTTAAGGGGGTTTTATTGTTGGTTTAATAATTCCTTATTAGCTAAACAGTGTTGACAGGTAAAAGGCATTTTGATTGAATGCATCTTTTCCCTCTCCCTCAATTATCTGTATTACAAATTGACCTGTCCATATTGATGATGACAATGATGATGATGATACAGATCTAGAAGATTACAGAGATGTTTTTTCTTAAGTTGGGCTTTCACATCTGCCAACCTGCCACTAGCCCATTAGGGAAGACAATAGGAATGCCAGAAGTGTCATGCCTAATTCTAATGACCTCCAGTCAGACACAGTGCCAGAAATTATATCCAAAACCCACCCATCTGAGCATTCTTAAAAGCATGACTCAGCTGAGTGATACACTTCCCAACTCACCAGACTATCTCCGTGCTGATGAATTAGATGCATGCACTGCTTTAGCTCTTATGACAACTAAGACTTTCATTTATTAATCATATATTGAATCTTTGTGACAACTTAAAGAAAAGACAACAGACAAATAATCTTTCTAGTACTCTATTTTTGGCATGTGAAAAATCTCAAGATCATAATATCAGATTTATTTTTTTTAATTATGATCCTGAGAATCCTTATCCAATGAAGTTTTATTAATGAGGAATTATAAGACACCTACAAGTGGTTCTTACCAGAGCAGCCAGGAGAGTGCTTCATCTATCTCATGGACTACTTGTGTATGATTAAGGCAATTTGAAGAGTTGACACTTTAATCCTGTGTTAACAGATATTTCTAGTCACCCTCATAGACTCAAGAAAACTCTTAACAGTTCTATTCTTGGGGTTAAGGAACAAAAGAACTTTCATAAAATCAGAAGAAAGATGGTAGTTAGGTTTAGAAGGAAGGCCACTATTTCTGCCCATAATCCAAAACTGTGCATTAAAATGTGTATGAAAATTATTAGCATGGGTAGAAGTTATGATGAAAAATAGCACATATTAGATGTAGCACTTGTACTGGTAAAACCACTTTTCAGAAAATGTAAGACTCTGGATTTCTCTTATCCATGCACTTTTCATTTACTTACAGATGGTCAACACGATGGGGAAGAAAAATAACCTTTGGGTCCCTTTGGGTCTTAGAGAGAGGATGGGTTAAGGGAAAGCAAGAGAGACACATGGAGTGAGAGGAAGAGGCCACTTTGTGGCTCTGTGAGTTACAGCAAGGCTACAAGACTCCCTAAAATGAAATGCAACTTCTAATGCAGCACAAGAACGTCAAATTGGGAAGCTCTTCACATTATCAAGGTCATTTTCAAACCTTTCCAACACTGTGACACTCTACCAGAGCACAGAGCACCAAAACAGATGTGACAGAGTTTTTGAGAGGATAAATTAGATTGAGACTTTCTGATGTCACTGGATTTTGGTAATTATGTTACTCAGCTTGCTGAGTAGCCATGCCCATATCTTGCTGCCAGCCTGTGGCAGCCACAATTCATGGCTTGGGTGAACTTCAATCAACAAAAAGATCTCTCTAATAGGCAAAAAATAGGGGAAATGCACAGGATGTTGTACCTTTAAACCTTTAAACAGTAAATTCTGCAGCAGTAAAATTCTGACTCATAACAAAACAGAAATCTTATAAACAAAATTTTCATAAACGAAAGTGTGCCCTTAAGTGTTTTAAGTATTTTTGAGATTTTTTTCCTACATAATTTATTAAGGTAAAAGGAAAAAATATACTTTAACCAGGTACTAAATTTGCTTCCAGGTTCCCCAAAATTTCAGAAGTTGCAAGTAATTAACTTTCATGATAAATTAAAAGCTGGTGAGCCATTGGCAGCTCTTGATAAAACTCAGGATTCTGGGAAGACTGAAAATGGAGAAGTCAGTCTGGCTTTCAGCTTCAGATGAGGAGCAATTATGTTCAGAATTGGACAAACAATCATTGTTACACCTTGTGTTTTGTTACAACAGTTTTGCAGTTTTATCAGTACTATTGCTATTAGCTGGTTAATATTTTGCATTTGTCTTATTTTCATTGCCTACTTAAAATTCACTGAACCAAAACCCACATAAATAATTCTTGGAATTTAGGTTTAAGTGGATGTGACTTTGAGAACCCATTGATCCAAATATGCTCCCAAATAACTGCATGTCAAGCATTTATAGATGAGTTAATACACTTTATGCCTTCTTAATGTGTGAGATTTTATGTTTTACTGTATATCTGCTGTGTTGAATTAAATGCATGTGTGGTTCAAACAGGTCCATGGTGACAACTGGGACTAATCCCAAAGCTAATCTTAAAGCTTTAAATAGCCTTCCAATATTTAAAGGCAGCCTACAGAAGAGCTGAAGAGGGACTTTTGAGAAGGGTATGGTATGATGGGAAAACGGGGAATGGCTTCAAACAGACAGAGCACAGGGCTAGATTGGATATTTTATGGAGAAACTCTTCCCTCTGAGGGTGGTGGGGCCCTGGCACAGGCTGCCCAGAGAAGCTGTGGCTGCCCCATCCCTGGAAATGGTGAAAGTCAGGTTGGACAGGGCTTGGACTGGAGTCTAGTGCCAGGTGTCCTTGCCCATGGCAGGAGGATGGAACTTGATAATCTTTAAGGTCCCTTCTAACCCAAACCATGCTGTGATTATTATGTAAATTGGTTTTTTTTAAATGAAAAGCTGTAAATCAAGAAAACAGACATTACCCTCTTTAGAACAGAATCCTGCTTAAGAGGTAACCAGCTTGTTATTGGCTCTTTCCCTGCACTCAACAGTCAATGGTTGAATCCTGCTTAATTTTTAAAACATGTCTTACTTACACCCAAGTTCTCTGTAGCTCACTATCCTGATTACTGAATAACCCTGCCTGTTTCTCTTTTTCTTTAGTATCCCAAAGGAACAGGAAACAATACAACTTTCTGTCATCCAGATGAAGAAGACAGTGTGGGCCTTTTCCAGGGATGGACTTTAATGAAGGCTTAACTTAAAGCAAGAACATAAATTTATGAAGATAAACAGGATAAAACAAGCATTTATTATATGCCACTGTTTAAGTAGCTCTGTGATCCCCAGATGCTTGCACAGGATGCTGATATTTGTATCATGACTGCACATTTTAATACCCTCATTAACATAGAATCAAAATGTAGAAAACATAATTCCCAGGCAAAATATTCAGTAAACACCTTCCCCAGAGCAAACTAACTCATTATCACAGCACCTTTGGAGGTTTCCATCTTGTTTCTTTAGGGTTAATCAAATCACATACTCAGGTCTACAGACCTTGGCCAGGCCACCACCTCTCCCTTACCATCAACAAGAAGCACAAAAAAACCACAGGAGAAAACAATAAACTTGACACACCTGTACCAACCTCCTGCTTCATGCTTTCTGTAGAGCATAGAAACCTTTGGAAACAAGTCTTCCAAAGTGTTCTCATGGCATTAAAGACAAAAGAGGGATCATCTAGGAAGACAACAGTGCCCTCACAGATATTCACATGCTTCAAAGACCCAAAGCAGGGACAGACCAAAGCAGGGACTCACGGAAGGCTGTGTAGAGCTCCTGCAGGGTCAGGCGGCCGTCGTTATTGTAATCATCAAACTGGAGAAGGTCTTCAACTGTACAACCCAGCAAATCATCTTCCAGGTCCTCCTTCTTCATTAGCTGCAGCAAAGACAACAGGTAACCTTACATGTAATGTAATGCTACACACTGCCCACCTGGTAGATTTTCCATGAAATGACCTTTGGGGACATAGAGAGATAGATTATCATGTTGCTACCAGGCTAGGAGAGCAGCAAAAAGGATGTAGCAACAATTCTTCCTTCAGGCAGAAGAGAAGCAAAAAGCCCTTTATTAAAGAATTAAACTACACTTTTATAGAGTAGATCGTGGAACTGAGAACAGAAGTAATTTCATTGGTGCAAGGCAGGTAACACCCCTGGTGAACATGCTTTCACCAAAACATCATGTCTCTCACACATCCAGCAGGTGCTTAATAATTGTTATAATTCTTTCTCTCATGCTTTCCTTGAGCAGCTTGAGAAAATCCAAGCCTGCTTTCTCCCTGGTGTTCACCAGAATCCCACATTATCATACCTATCTTTACATATTTTCTTTCTATCAAGATATTCATATTTCTGCAGCCCTTCATGGAACATGGACTGCAGAGCCCCTTCCTTTACCAGCAGCACAGAAATGCATTTCCATTTTGAAAATGGACTGAAAAATAAATATTCAACAGAGAAAAACAAAAGTGTGCTCCTCCCTTCTCCCCTTTAAGTAAGGAAAAAATTGCATTCCCTGAATTTAGGACTAAAACAGGCAGCTACTCAACATTGATGTGCTTTTCCAACCCTTGACAGTTTGCTTCTTGTGTTTTTTCTGAATTTATTGTAGAACATGAAGAAAACTGTTGAACTGTTGCATCTTCCAGACAGGAAAGATTTTTCTTGCATGCCAGGGACTCTTTTATTTACTATTCTAGTCTTGACCCATTATGTTGAAGCAATTTAAAGTAATAATGCTAAAAAAATGCCCCTTCACCTAGCAAGTAAAAAATATTCATTAAAAGTGAGATCAACCATAACTTCCAAGATAAATCCTCTAAAGATGGAAATTTCCCTCTGTCTACCCTTTGTATAGAAAATTGATTAACTTTTCATAAGACTGACAAGTTTTTACTACATCAGGAAAAAAAAAACAGTGGAAAACACTTCAGCTGTGACACACTTAGTTGATTTATAAATCTGACCTTAAAATACATTAAAGATTTAAATGGAAAAAACAATCCAATTACCACCATTGTTAATAGCCTTATATATCCATGGTTGCAAAACTACACGGGAATTTCAGTGTTGGGTCCAGAGGGAAAATACTGGATAGAGTCTACCAGCAGACAGAAGGCAAACCAGCTCTAAATAGAAGGGGATGGGCCATCTGTTGCCATTGTTTTGCTCAAAGCAATTCTGTTGTGGAGAAGAAAAAAATTGGTGCTGCATCATGAAGGACCATCTCCCCTTGAGAGATTCTCCTTTGGGGTGAATCCCTCTGCAATGACCCTCCTAAAGATCCATTTTCAGGTCTTAAAACTTGCTTTTTACTGCAGCAGTGCAAGTTACCTGCCTTGAGTTTTTGCTTGCAGACAAGGTTATAGTGCTCGAGAGACTATTTTTCTTTTAAATAAAACAAAGCAAAGGCACAACACCAGCTCATCCAGCAGTCTGAGGAAACAAGATCTCATTGCATCATGTTCAGCCCAGCTTCTTCTGCCCACAGGCAATGAAACTGCCATCTTTGGGGGAAATTTAAAGTTGCAGAGAGCTTAAAAATAGAGAGCTAATGCAAATCAATTACAAATCTACCTGAGTAAGAGGAAAGAATAGTTATGTTATTAAAAATTGATGGGTTATTAAAAATTGCTCATTACCTAAAAAAAAAGTCTCTTGAAACCTGGGTGGATAAACAGGTCTTGTAAGAGCACATAAAAACCATCTTGTTAAAGAGAAACAGTTTGTTGTACAAACAAACTGTGAATCCTTCTGCTGTGAGAGCCCAGAGCTGCCCCACAGATGTGTCCCTAGGTTAGCTGGGACTCAGCCACTCTGCCACTAAGGTGTCCAAGACCAGAGCCACTCAGCTCAGGATTAAAGGCACTCATGGCTTATCTTGTGCATTATTTGGCATTATTTTGTCTTTTGAGAGGTGATCTCACTGTCAACTCAGCCATGCTGGTGGCCAGATTGCATGGAGAATGGTTGGCTGAGAGGGCTCCTGGATGAGGCTGAACTTATTCTGGTCTATCAAACTGTAGTGGGCTCCAGATGTTCAGGCACATTTACTGATTTTGATAACAGTGAGAAGAATTAAAATAAGAGTAGCCAATGTCTTTGCATGCACTTGTGAGAAAGACCTGGGCTGCAGGCACATCTGCAAACAAAGCCCAGAGGAACTTTGAGGCAGACCTTATAGCACTGTCTGTGCTGCTTTGCAGTAACCATTGCTTGCAGGCTGCCAAACCTCTATTTCCATGAGGGTTTTAAAATCCCAATAAAATAAGTTTCATGTAAAAAGGGCAAAAAAAAAATTAGAGAGTAGAACAGACACTTGGATGCCACTATGTAAAAGCTGGCTTTGAATTCAGATAAAAGTGTTTTCTTATAGCTACTATGCCTTTATGAAAAAATCATTGCCTTCAGAGGAAATATTGCATGTATTCACAGCCCCCAGATCTAAGGGAATTTATGCTGACACTTTGCATTGTGTGGAAAGGATCAAGCATCCTGCCAACAGCCTGAGGACTAAAATGCAGCACAAACTGTCCTGGAGAGGAGTGGGCTCAGAGAGAAGCAGCTCATGCCTGCAACACACTCTGTGTTCCCTGGGAAGTAAGAGTGCAGATGAGACACTCAAGGGTGAACTCACTCTGATCAACCTGGTCCAGTGGCAGGTGTCCCTGTCTATGGCAGGGGTTGGAATGAGATAAGCTTTAAGGTCCCTTCCTACCCAAACCATTCCATAACTCTATGAAGGAACAGCTTTGGAAAATAGAGTAGGTCCCAGATAGGACTGGCTTCCAAAGGGCTCTTAAAAGGCATTTGTTTCAAATTCTGCTCATGGATGACATAACAGAATGGAAAAGACATATTACAGGACTGTTTTCCCAGGTCTGCATGTGCAAAGAGCAAGCTGAGAACACAGATCAAGTGCCCAGGATGGCTGTTTGTTTCACTTTACCAATAAGATGAATTCCAACAGCACAGCACGCCTGAAATTAGAAAGAACAGTTTTTTCAAGCTCCTATCTTTTCTATCAATTTCTGCTAATTAACATTTCAGCATCTGCTCAGAGATTTTTGGACAATAAACCTGTTGAAAAACATTCCAACTTTGCTGTGACATTACTGTATGCTAATGAACAGTTCAGAAGGCAGGGAGAAGAATGCAGAAATTTCTGCCTAACTTACATGCACTTAAAAATCTAAATTAATTCTCCCCAAGCCAGCTAACTGGAAATACTTCAGAAGATGTCAGATAGCACAGCAAGGATTATTATCTATTTTGAGGAGTATGGATGGGGCTGGAAAACTGCCATGTTTTTTTGTTTGGAGATGAGCTTCAAATGTTTGAGACAGCACTGACTCCTGGGAGATGCAGAGAGACTCATTGCCTGTGCTAGATTTTCCTCCTTTACCTGCAGCTGTCTGGAAAGGTTACAAATGACCATTCCCACATGAGTGCTGCTGCGTTACATTCAATTCACACTTTGAATGACAATCCACTCCATAATTCCGTTTTCACTGAACAACAAACCTACCTGAGCCAGTTCAGAGCTGCTGAGATGGCCATCACTGTTCAGATCCAAGTGCTTGAACAGCTCTTCAATGAGGGAGCGTTTCTGGGCTGCCCTGTCTGTGGCCAGGCTGCGGGGCGGGCTCTGCCGGCCAGCCTGCCGCTCCAGCAGGAGGCTCTTGAGCTGGCTGTACTCTGCCATGGTGCAGGTGTCACCTGGGAGACAAGACAGCATTACTGGACCATGTGCATGTACCTTCATCTTTTCAAAGGACTGAGGTCCTAAAGGGAAAAATTAGGCACATATGTCTGCATACTCAGCTCCACTCAGCTCGGCACTTGAGGAGCTCCTGCAGTCATTACCTTTTGTAATAGCTGGCAGATTTTCTAAATCCTGCTGTCAGGGATACTCTCCAGCATGTTACCTTCCAGATTTTATAGGGCTTTAGTTACAGACTTCCCACACTCAGTTTTCTAACTCCTACAAATATTAAATCGGCTCTATGCTTTTCTAGATGAATAAATTTATCCTATAAAGTAAAAAATAAACCTGGGGAAGCTGATGTTTGGTAAGTTCCACTAATGTAAATGGGACCTGAGAGTGTCACCCTGTATCAAACATGGGGCTGATCTCAAGGACTCCTTAGAGGCAGCCTGGGGTGGTAGAGTCAGAAGGACAGTGAGGAGTGCAGGGCTGTGGGCAGCCCCTGCAGCCATGGTGTCACTAGTGCCTGCTCTCATCACCCTGCTGCAGGCTGAAATAAACACTGTCCTGCCCCTGACCACAGAAAAAGGTTATTATGAGAGAAAAGCCCCCAAGCCACTCTCCCTGACTCTGGTTTGGCTGAAGAAATCAGATTGAACCCTCCTGACCCTGAAAGCTCACACTGTGCCTGCAGCATCCAGCTCTCCCACAGCTCTTCTCCTCCTCAAGGAAGTGTGTCCACATGCCCAAAGTGGTATAAGATATTATTACCCTTTTCTGCTCATCTGTTGTCTGGCAGAACACAGCAGAATGAGAAATGGCAACTATCTTTTTGTGCAAATCTGTTTGCTTTAGTGCAGAGCACACTGGCTGGTGCCTTGCAGGAGCCTTGGAGCAGACCCTGGAGCACCCTCAGGCTTCAGCTGTTCCACACTCTGTGGGTATCAACCATATCCCACCAACAGCATCAACATGTTCAGCTGTTCCCCTCAATGTCCTTATGTCTATAATGTAATTTCTCTCCAGTGTAAATAGCCTTACTCTTTGCAATACTTGTTTTGAAACAAACTTTCTTCTTTTAAATCCCATCACTGATCCTGTTGGATTAAATCGAAGACTTAATCTTAAATCTGAGAGATTAAGTCTCTTAAATCTAAGAGAACATGGTCCCACCTCTGTTTAAGGGACAATACCCTTGTAGATCAGGTCCCCAAAGACTAAACATTATTCCTCTGAAAAATAACAGAGACTCTGGCACAGTGACAACTAATGTTCCTGTCCTTTTCTTGCTGAGCTGCAAAATTTTGGACCTCTTGGTCCCACTCCAACCAAAACCCAATTAAAATTCCAGGTGGAAGGCATTTCTCTGATAGCAAACCCATCTACTGTCAAGTTTTTTTTTTCACCCTTCATATTTTGTGCTCACATCTTCAAAAGCATCATGACTTGAGAAGGTGAGAGAGGACGTAGAAGCTGAACATGTGCTCACCAGTCAGGTCAGTGCCCTCCTGCTCCATGAACAAGAATTGCAAGACAAGGCTTATTTCCTACCCTGAACTCAGTCCCATCTAGTCTGGAGAGTTTCCTGCTGCTCAGCGATATTAAGCAGCTGATAAAATCTTTCCTTCCCTCTAAACAACCTCCAAAAACCACTGGGTCCCACTTGGGATCAGTCTTGTTTAACAGAAAAAACAAGGCTATTCAGCTACTATTAGCTATGTTTATTATTCTTGGCTTCTTTATTCCCAACCATGCCATTTGATGGTTTGTGAAGGCAGTATGATTTTTTTTTATTCAATCACCAGCTTATTTAAGAGAAAACCTGATTACTGTATCCATTTAATCAAGCTATTCTGTTGTAAATACTGTTTTAGCTACTGCAATATTTTTTCTCTGAGCTGGAATTTTATTTTCAGTCAAAGTTAATCCCAAAAACGTATCTAGGGCTAATGTGGATAGGGAAAGTGATTTAATTTTCTTCTACTGTTTCTGCTTTGTGGTTTCCATTAGTGAGCACCAGCACAGCTACAGGCAACACACATGGTGACACCTGGGTGGGCTGACCCACTGCTGACACTGAGCTGGTTTATAGGTCTTGGAGAGCAAAGCTCTGCATATCCTCTCCTTCCCTCTCACCCTCTCCTGCTGTCCTGACATCTGTAATCTTCTTACACTATGCCAAGGATCTACCAACTTTATCTACTAAATACTGTCTTTAGGCTTCTGCCACCTCTTGCTCTGTTCTTCCAGGCATTACAAACACGACTGCCAAGCAAAAAGAATGACAGAAAAGCTGTCTGTCTGCCCTCTCACTTATCCCCACTCTCCTCTCTCTCTACTGACTGGCCCCAGAAGTTCCCTTTGCAACACAAGTTTATCATCAGCAGTTTATCTCATCTCAGGCTGCTCTCCTTAGTTGACTTTGCTAATGGATGTCTCTCAGTTTGGTTTTCTTGTTAGAGCTCCCCAGGGACTTGGATTCTGCTCACAATTGCAACCTGTATTGGGAGGTTTAGGTTGGATGTTAGGAAAAGGTTCTTCCCCCAGAGGGTGGTTGGCCACTGCAATTGGCAACCCAGGGAATGGTCACAGCACCAAGCCTGACAGAAATCAAGAAGGATTTGGACAACACTCTCAGGCACATGGTGAAATTTCTGGGGTTATCCTGTGCAGGGCCAGGAGCTGGACTTGATATCCTTGTGGACTTCTAACTCAGGATTTTCTGATTCTATGATTTTTGCTGACCACCACTGCTCTACATAGATGGGTTTTGAAGTGTTCCTTCCTTCCCTTCCCTATTTCTAAATATCAGAAATGCCACCACACGTGTTCCAGGTTCCTGTGTGGTACTGGCAGCTGACCCCCTGTGTGTACTCAGGCACCATCCCCACCACACAGCTGGGGAACCAACACACAGAGAGACAGCCACACAAATCCTGGATGAGCTAAAACTGCTATTCTGTCATGCCCTAAGCTGATTTTTCAATTCTAGTCCATTATTTGCCTCTTCATGCTGGGGAAGATCTCCTAAGAAACGAGCCCTTCTTATCAGTTTAGAGCATTTTCAAACCCAGTGAAGCCTTGAACTGTTTGAATTTAAAACAAAACAAAACAAACAGTAAGGCAGAAGAAGAGTAAAATAAAAATCCAGCATATGAAGGTCTGATTGCTAAAATGTGGCAAATAACTATCAAATTTACATGCCCTGCCCACTCCAAGCAATGGTGCTTCTTGCTCTGGTTTGCAGCAGCGATGTAATTCATCCTGTTTAGCACTTCTGCATGCTTTGGCAGATAAAACATTGATCAGCCTGCCAAGAAACACAGAATGCCATTACATTTTTATGTCAGAACTCAGCAATGATCTACATTTATCAAGAGCATCCTCCCTGTGAAAGGTCAGTGGTGAATGTGGCTAAATTGTGATGACAGATCATTAATCCAGCTCCCTCAATAATTGGCCTCTTTAAAAATTTTACTCCTGGTTTCTGTGAATTGCTGCAGGTTTTTACACTTGGATCCCACAGCAATCTTCAACCCAGTTCTGAGTAAAAGCTGATAACAGAGGAACAGCCAGGCTGGAGATGAAAGTGTCCTTCAAAGGAATGCAGAGTAAAAAATAAAAATAAACTGAGGAACTAAAGGACTGGCTTTGATGGGGAAACTAATCTCCCAGTGAAATATTACCATGCAAGGTGCCTTACAATACTATGATTACTCGAAATGTCAGTACTTCTTTAAATATCAAAAATGATCTGATAACACCCACAGAGCACCAATCTCTGAGACCCTGATGTGCAGATCACCTGACAGCAGATGTGAGCCTGAACACACACAGAAGTCTTTAGAGGATTTGAGTCCCACTGGTTCCTGAGCTATTTTTCAGCAAAACCATATGGGCTGCAAGAATGGCAGGGGGCACCTGCAGCTCTTCCTAAAATCCATGAGAGAAGCTGTGCAGCCATTAGCATCCAGGCTAAGTATAAGAGTGTATGATTATCAAGAAACACACAAGAAGGTGTACAAAGAGATTCAAACTTCTTGTGACCCTTCAAAAACTCTCCAGAAGTTTCCCCTGAGTGGCATCTCCACACAGGTGCACAGGAGCACAGGTACCCAGTCCATATGCTGTCAAACCTGGGCTCAAGCCCTTGAAAATCTGCAGCTGTGCTGCCACTCCCAACATAGGATTAGACTCAGTGTGAAATCACTGCAGGTGACATAAGACATAACCTGGCATCCCACGCTGAGCTGCCAGCCCCATTTGGCTCCTGGATCCCTCCATCACCTCCCTGAAATCCACCCACCATGGCAGGACAGTGCTCCTGCTCACTGTCCCTGGGAGAGGATGAAAACAACTCAGTACAAATAACCCACCACTGAAGGGGGAACTCCAGTGGCACTTATTTTCTAGGCAACCCTTCAGCACCACCATATGTGGTAATAAAGAACAGTTTGGAGCCAGTTGAAGAGTGTCATTTCTAAGGCAGGAAGCATTGGGGGTGGCATTTTATTTGACAGATCCTCTCAGACCATGCTGACTATTTTCAGCTGTTCCTATGGCAGTTTTCATCTCCAGGAAGAAATTCTGTGCAGGAGATGAGAGCAGTAAGATTTGTTTTCTCATCTATATCTATAGGGCAAAAAAGATATCGTTACTGAAAATAACATCTCTAGACAAAATTAAAGGAGTTGGAGAAAAATTCTGTTTTCAAAACAGCCCTTTCCCTGTATTTCACTCAGGCTTTATCTGGCATTGTTAGAAGGATCAGAAAATAACTAAACTAAAATGTTATGAATTTATTTCTGAGTGTGGCTTCTTAATTGTTGTGCTATTTATGGCAAAATTCCTCATCAGCACCAGCCTGTTTTCCTACACACAAAATGAATGTGTTGGCTGAACGGTGGAAATGTGGTCCCAAAAGATCTGACTGCTGAACATGATGTGATCTCTTTACCCCACTGATCTGTTGCCTTACAGCCTGTTTGACTTGACAGAATAAGTTCATATGGGGACAGGAAAATTAAAGATGACTTCAGTTCTTCAGGGGTCTCCTTGCAAATCCCCATTCTGCCATGCAAATTTTCTATCTGTCTCTTTCCATCTTCCTCTTCCTTTAATTGCTTGTTTCTGCACATGCATGGAGAGTTTAGCTGGACTTTCCTCCCAATTTTCCTGTGTGGCTGGAAAGAAGAAAATAACTGCTTTCCTCAACAATTTATATGAACAGACTCCTCTGAGCAAGTGCAGCTGCAGGAGGAGAACATCAAGAAGCCTTTTTGGAATTGACAATTTCTACCAATTTAGAGATATCTGTGAGTTTTGAATCTTCCCAACTCTGATTTTTATAGGCGTAAATACTACAGGTTGGACATTAGGAAAAGAATTCTCCATTGAAAGAGTGGTTAAACCTGGGAACAGGCTGCTCAGGGAAGAAGCAGAGTCATCATCCCTAAAAGAGTTCAAAAAATGAGCAGATGAAGGACTTTGCAATGGGATAGTGGTAACAGGGATATTTTGCTGAAGGTCGGACTTAATGATCTTGGAGGTCTTTTCCAACCTTAATGATTCCATGATTCTGTACAAGGTCGGAGCAAAACAATAAAGGATGAAGAGAAATTAACACAAATTTTACTATATAAAAATCTGTGGTAACAACCATTTAATTTTTGATCATTCAGAGAAAGCTTCCTATAAAATACCAGGCTGTGTTCTGCAGCAATTACACTGCACATAACCCCACTGCAGTGTTCCTATAACACCTGATAATAACACAGGGAGCTTCCTGCTGCTTCCAAACATCACTGAAGACCATCTCTGTGCACAGAGGAAGCCACACACCACAGATGTGACATTTAGGCAATGCTGCTAATTACATCCTGTTCCCTCACAGCATTACTTGCCCGCCTCCTTCACACACAGCCAAGTACCTCAAAGGCTGAGTACCTGTTTTACTCCTGATTTGAATTTACAGGTTAAGTGAAACTCTGGTTAAATTCCTGCTAAGAGGAGCAGATGTTTAACATCATGCAAATTCATGAACATCCTTCAGTTGCCTCTGCTGAAAAAATGCAATTAACAATAAAAATCCAAATGAACTTGCTTATCTTAGGGATGTGTTTCAGCTAATAAGATGTACATTTATCAGGTATCCATATATAATTTAGCAGCAACTGGGAGCTCACCAAATTTATCACAGAAATGGAATGGAATATATGCCATGAAGATACTATTAAACAATAGACATTTACAACCTGGAAGAGTTAAAGCTTGCCTCAATGTATATTTGTTTCAATATTTCATTTTATTACAAGAGAAAGCACCCATCTATTATTCTGTGAGTTTTAAAAATATATTAAAAACTTACAGCATGGGAATAATAATTCCCAGTTCTATAAACAAAAACTCTATTTCTACCTTAAACTATAAACCTTCCAAACTGCATAAAGCTAAATGGATCATATGCCTCAGCCCCAAATGCTCTGGAAGAGATGGATGAATTTTCAGCCTTTCTTGGGAAGCCCAAGAATTACAACTTGGTTTGGCAAGTCCACAGGCAAGTTCTAGATTTGTGTCCTGCCTGGAAGGGAGCAGGAGCAGCCCCAGGGAGGGAGGCAGGAAGAAGCCTGCAGGTGGAAAAAGACACAATAAACGCAATTTATCAAGTGCCTATCACCACCTAGGTAGTGTGCCACAGATTTATAGATTTTTAAAGTCAGGAGGGATTATGTGCACGCTCTGACCTCCTGCACTGAGTTCAACAAGATTTTCCCTGCAGCAGCTTCATGATTTGTTTGGTCTATAGCACACCACCCAGGAATGCTTCCAGTCCTAATTTAAGCATCTAAGAGCAATTTTTAAATGATTACTTAGTCTCAGTGGGCAAACATATTTTATTTTAAATTCGTTTAGCTTCAATTTCTATCCACTGAACTTTGTTACACATATATCTGGTACATCAAACTGTAAGTCTCATATTCCACATGTCACCTTTCCCAGGTCTGCTCTGCTGTTTTGCCCATCTGATGTTTTACCTGTCCTCTCCAAGGAGCTGTGGGGTACAATGGCTCTCACTAAGGCAGCTCACATTCTGAATGACTGGGTTTCCCCTCTTTTCTGGGAATTTTATCCTTCTGTGGTTGGCAACAAAATGACCATGACCATGTTTGCAAGAACCTTTTTTGGCTTCTAGTCAGCAGTGGGTGGCTTTTCCAAAATTCAGCACCCACCTCCTGAGCTGGCTCAGACCCTCCCTGGTACTACAAGGTGATACTGCACTGCCCACAAAGAGCCCTAACACATTCCCAAGCCAGGGATTTCTAGATGATTTGGTGGATGGTTGCTCTCATTCCACCAGGACATCTCTCCCAAAGATCCACTCAAGACAGCAGTCCCAAAAACTATTTAGCATAAAGAAGATGTAACTAACAGCAATGCTGGGCCTGGGAAAGCACAAAAGCAAACAAGGCTATTCTGATTATACTTGCTGCCTGCTGAGTATTAGCTGTTATTTTTGTGTTAAAAAATTAAAAATTATTGTCAAACCAGAGGGAAGAAACAATGTTATGAGCATCCTGCAAATGCAGATGAAGGAACACCATGCAGTCAAGGCAAACAACTCATAACTCCTATATTGCTTGTCTCAACTATTAGGTGAGTGTAAATATAACAGAAATCCTGAGTGAATTATGCATGAGTCCTGTACTGAAAACTGTCTGCTTCTAATGATTAATTTACCCACAACACAGCCCACTCTGCTATAAATCTATTACTTCACACAGAGATATGATCTTACACACACACTCTCACACACTCAACTCTGTGACTGTTGTTTACTCTCTCTAAATTACATTTTGTCTTCAGATTGTATTGTTCTGCTTTTTAAAAGCTATTAAGCTAAATTAGTGATGCTGCATCCTAAGGTGCAGACAAGGAAGAATGGGAGCAGGAGAGGAAAATGTCCCTTATACAAGGACACAAATAACAGAACAACAAATAACAACAAAGTTAGCTTAAGAATGTCTAATTACTTAAGATCCCATCCCAAAACAAACAGTGCAATGAATTGCTTCAGTGATTGAGAAACACTGTATTGAAAGAGCCTGGGAAGACAGTGAGATTTTTATAAAGGGTAAGAAAGACAAGAAAGTAAGACAAGAGAGGTGATTGGGCAGGTGCAAGGTGGGTGCTGGGGATCCATAAGGGATACTGCATAATACTTCTTTTCAATATGGAAAACAAAACAAAAAAAAAAAACCAACAAAGAAGTAAAAAGACCTATTTATGAAAAGACACACTCCCAGATAGTAAGTAACAGCTGAACAGCACTCCTGTAAACAGTGGTGTTCTCTATTTCTGTTTCATCAGTTCAGCAAATCAAAGGTAATTAAAGGTAAACCTACTCTGTATGACTGACATCTCCATTTGTGTGATTTGTACTTCCCAGGGTCAAATCATCCATCCCAGAGCTGTGATGCTGCACGTGCTGCTCCAGTGGGACATTCCAGGAACCTCCACACTTGGTCTGTACAGAGTGGTAAAACTAAACACTGTGCTTTTAGCAAAAATAAACTAGATGGTACTCATTTTACATATTTCCTTGTGCTTTTGCTGTAAGGATGGTTGGATGACAGGTTTCTTTCCATGGGCTGATCCTTAGGCCCATCAGCAAAGGCAGGAAGGCTCTGATCAGCATGGTTTCATTGTGATGGGTTATAAGAAGTTGCAGGACAGCTGTAGGCCAGCAGGAAATTTTGGGGTGTCAGAAGCAGTCTGTACAGATCTACAGACTCCTCCCTGTCCATATCTGTCCAATCCTTTCAAAGGCTCTGAGATGAGGCTCTCGCTGGGCTTTCAGAGAGCTCCTGGCATGGGTTTAAAGCCTCAGGTGCTGCCAAAACACACACAGTAGAATAAACATGGCACAATGGATCTGCTGGGAGCCTTCTATCTGTACACACAGCAGCATCAGATGTTATGTCAATGATGCCTCAATACAGAGGCAGTGAAAGCAGGAGATGGACAAGAAGTTAAGAGATATCACCCTTGTGTTTGATGCACATTGCCACAGACAAGGGAAAACCCAAACCAAATACCTCAAGAAGAGGAGTTGTTTGAAAGCCAGTAATATATTTTGCCATGTATCTGCTGTAAGCACCAGTTTACACCTGATGCTGTGCTTTAGCTTAATTCTTTGCACCTGAGATTGCTATTTTCAAATGAAGGGAATTAACCTGTCAGACCATTAATGTTTAGGGAGTGCTGCTTTGTTAATACTGAAGCCAAATGCTTCAGTTCGTGATGCTACATGAGCTGCAGTTTGACATTTTATAAACCTCTACCTTATTCCTATTAGAGAAAGCAAAATTGTCTGGATTCCTCTGGGAAGTAACCAATGCTCACTTTTTTATGGCTGACTGGTACATCTATCAAATACTTCTAGACAGCAAATGTGTTATTTGGAAGGTTTAATAAACGTTAAAGTCCTCCGGCACTAATGTAAATCTTGCTGATTCTGTTCTGCTCTGAAACACCTTTCCAAACAATTCACTGGCTGTGCTGTCAGAAGGAATACTTCACTATCACTCAGTGCTTGGGATTTCATGAATCTGTTTCCCTGGTAAAGGTATTTTTCATTTTTACTGTCTGGTGTCTTATCTGTATGAAGTATGCACAGGAAAAGTGGCCAGCAATGTATATTACAAAGGCTGCCATGCACACCCTTGGTGATGGATGCAGTCAAGCACACTTTTTTTTTCTTGGGTATTGTGTGCACAGGTTTGCTCCAATAACTTGTTGGAGACACTCGTGTTTCTATCACAAGACCAGAGGATCTGCCACAGGACAGCTCTGTCCTCTATCACAGAATTTTTAAAGCAATTCTAAGCCCATTGCCTATGGTTACCTGTTCTCTCAAGAACATCAATACAACAGAGAGAGCAGAGGGTATGTACACACACAGGGAAGTAGTTCTCATGACATTTCCAATCCAAAAGCAAGAGGAAAACACCATAATTATCCCCAGACTGTGTGTCCTTCCACATCCTCAAAGGCATTCAGAGAAATCCTCTGCAAAACACTCCTGATTTCCAGCACTTCCCCAGCTTGCACTTGAACTGTGGAGTCTCCACATCCTCTTGCTGAGCACCAAAGGACAACACATGTAATTACAGTAAGCAGGAGTATTTATTATTGTTAAGGATGTGTGTAATGGTCTGATAACGATGTGCTGTGCCTGTTATTCAGATGTCATTAGGAGACCTCTCAGACATCTCATTAGGAGACCATAACATACACCCTAAGGGCGTTACTGCAATTATAAAATGTTAACTTCTGAAGAGGAAAACATGCATACAAGGGAGAGAAAGTACTTCTAATGGGGAAAGAAAGCGTCAGAAACAAGTAAGAACTTCACACAGAAAACTCTTAAATTAGTCCAGGTACAACAGCTTAAAGGGAAATATTTACAACATGCACATGTAGACATGAGAGTCTACCTACTCCTCCAGAATTTAATGAGGTCAAAAGTACTCCATTTAGTAGATATAAAGGTTTGCAAAAGAATAGTTGAATTTTTGTTATTATAATCACACATATATATAGTGTCATACACACTGGCACTCCAGAAACCAATACAGTCTTCAGTTATGGAGAGTGAAATTGTGCCACATAATGACACAATGGCCAAGCTACATAAAGTGATAAACCCAATTCTTTCCATGTGACAAACAGTGCAGATGAAGACTCCAATGTCTATTGCACCAACTTGCCCAAACAACACAACCTCTGACAATATCCTGACATGCCTATAAAAGGCAGCAGCAGCATTTACAACTCTGAGGGCCCCAACAGAGAGAAAAACACAAATTCATCTACTCTAACTTCCCATTTATGCCACAAATCCACATCACTGCTTGTCCTCTCCCATCAGAGCCCAGGCAACAGAAACAAGAAGATTTGTATTTCTGCTCTAAATCTGTGTCATGAACAGCAAATGCAGATCAAGCAACAGAATGAATAAATAAAAGCTCACCAAAACTACAGGCTGAGTTTTGGGGATCAATTCCTCTCCTATTTCTTTGTGGGATTTAAAAAATATTTTCTCTTAAGCACTATAATGATGGGACGTTATCTGAGCACTGGAAGTGCTTTGCTACTGACAAGTCAAATAACCTTTCTGTGGTTCAGGATACCAGTTCTGGAGTAGATCTGCTGGAGGCCTGTCAAGATAACAATATCCCCACACCAAATGTTGGCAGTGGGATTTTTCATTATATATGTCATTAAAGTACAGAGGGAAGCTTCTTACCACAGAAATAAGGGGAATGAAAAAATGTTTTTCCTGAAGATTTTCAGCACTGAGAGTGCCATATTCCAGGGTAAAGCATGAATGACAAATCCCTGTGTTTTGATCCATGAGAGCACTACACTGAGAGGAATTAGCACAGTTTAAGAGCTGGGACAAAGGGAGCAATAGCCCCAAGGGAGCTGCCTACCCAGGCCCAGCACAGCTGGGGCTGGCACTTCTGTCCCTGTCTTGCAGAGCATCAGCTCATGCTCTGCCTCAACAGGCTCCCTCTAGAACTCCCTAAAGAAAGGGGCTCCCCAAATTTCCATCTCTCATAGGAACAAGAAATGCCTCCCCCATGGCAACACATCCCCAGTATCAGAGAAGGTCTGGAGGCTAGAAAAGAAAGAGGGAAGATAAAAGCACACCTCTAGATTCTCCCAAAAGAAGGAGTTTAAGCCATTTACAGGACAGCCTTCAAAACATTTTCAATCTTATCCCCTTCCTGTCCAAACTGCACTGCAGCAGAGCCCCAACCATGAATTTCTTTCACATCCCAGGATATCTCTGAATTTCATTCTCTGCTCCACATTCATACTACTCAATATTTATTTCAAATGCATTAACTATAACACAAGTGACAGATCCAAACTATGCATCCTTCAGCTCCCAGGACTCTGATGAACTGACATGGCTTCATGCCCTTATGCTCACAGTAACCTTTAAGTGTCACAAGGGTTTGGGCTTATTACCAATTTACAGCCAATCTTCATGGCCACAAATCCCACCTAGCTCTTTCCAAACAGCACAGGACCCAAATGAAACTCAAACCCCTGGAGAGGATAAAACTCTGAGGTTTATTACAGTGCAGATTAAAATTCAATATTGAAGCAGAGCGAATTGTTAAAATGCTGCACAGCTTTAGCTATTCTTTGCTCAAAGAAGCAGTTAGGTAACAGTAAGTTGGGTTCAACACAGTTTTATTGACATAAATTCTATTTGTGGAGGGCTCTAAAGGAAGAATTGATGCTTATGCTTTGCACTTCTAGAAATTGGTACCCAAAGTGATTTTCTTTCCTTTTCAGGAGACTAATGCAGTTCAACCTGCAGCACGAGGTGTGAATAAGTCACTGCATTGCTGAGCACCTGTGCTGGCATAACAATGAGAGCAAAGGTCTGGATACTAAGTGCTCTGATAGTAGTTAAGTTTTATGTAAGGAAGCCCTTCCCTCATGGCAGATTCTGTAAGATAATAAGGATTGTTGATAACACACTGGTTTTCTCAGTGAAAAGGTTCCTATATCATCTGGGTCTTTTGCTAACACACCCTGCAAAGCCTCAGTGATAATGAGACTCAAATCAGTTCATACATGGTCTTGCAAAAATGCTTTTCTCCTTGTCTTTACCACCACATAGAAAATGAGTGAAAGTTCCTGCTCTGGAGGATGAACCAAGGAATTTATTGCTGTGCCAGTCTCTCAGTCATGTCAGCTCTTTCTCATCACCATGTGTTTTTGTGATGTAAAAACTAAGATGTATCACTCTAAGTTTCTTCTACTAAGCTGCTTGAAACGTGACAAAAGTAAAAATAAGAATCAATGTTTCAGCTTTAATTAAAATTTAGCCAAACGACATGGAGGTGATGAAATCAACTTGCACACCATTGATCCTCATCAACTTACAGCCCTGCCCAGCTTTTATGCATCTCAAAACACAGCAGGCAATCAAAACAGTACCAAAAATCTCTCACCTTTATCACTTTGCCTTTAAAGTGTGAGATGTCACATAGTGATTTGTGTCATTATAGAAATACACCATAGGATCAATATAAACAAAAATACTGAATTCAAAGTAAAGTATGGACATGATACACAGGAAAATTCATTTTATTTGTTAAAATCACTTTGCTGTGCTTTTTGGTTTTATGTATTTTTTTACTTTGCCACTGTAATCATGAATAGTATCCACTTTTTATGTATAAGGAAACACGGGCTTGTGCGAGCAGGAGCAGACTTGTCACTGCTGTTACCTGTTTGCCAGGTGTGTAACCTGAGAACATGGTTGAGCCTTGTCCAGATCTGCTGGGGGCTTGTGGCCACTGCTGCCTGAGTGTTGGCTAACATGTTTGGGCTTGCTCAGACTTGCACCCCAGCACAGTGGGCATGTCACAGCCACCAAGAAACTGCCTACAAAAGGGGCCGTGACCAAAGGTGGGATGGACATGTTGGTGGAACGCAGGCTCCCCATGTCCCCAGCACTGCTTGCCTGCTTTTTATAAAAAAACTAATAAATTGCCTTATTGATTGACCTACCCAATTGTGGTGAATAATTTACAACAAATTTGGTGACCCCGACGTGATGAATTTCTATTTTTTCAGGGGAGAACAACTGATCCCAGCTCAAACTTATCCAAGCAAGTAAAGTTAACATCTTGAGTTCTAAAGTATTTTTAAAGTATTAAAAATACCATGGCAGCCAAATAGCTGAAAACTTTAAAAACTAATATTCTAAAATGTTATGCTTCATATGCTAGAATTTGTGAAACCAATCACTGAAGTAGAAAATATATCTATGGCTGTCAGATAAATTTATTTTCAGCTGTGAAAAAAATATATTGCTATCTCACATAAGGCAGTATCCTGGCATCCCAAATATATCAGCCAATAGCCTGTTGGTCTAATTTGTATATCAAGGATATTCCAAGTGACCCATACATGAAATGTGATGGTGGTATTTGTGAGTAGATTTGTCGCAGCAGTGTAGACTCATTGACTTTTATAAAAAAGAAATAGAAAATTACACACCTGGATCTCTGCTAAGGGGTGCAGAAGGTCACCAGCAATGCCACCTATGCAGTCACAGATGTTTGTACCACAGACACAGTGAGAAACGACAGAAATGGATTTCCACACAATAGTTTCCTTGCAAATCACTGTGCCCACCACTTCTTACCTCCCACATCCATGGAAAACACAACATACACTAAGGCCATGAGCAAATCAGCAAATATTAGAGGAGCAGCATCTTTACTAATACTCATTAAAATGTGATCATTGTTTCCTATGACACACAAAGAAACCAGACTGTTCTCTGGCTGTGCCACTACACAGGTCACCTTTTTTCCATGTCTTTGAAAAATCTTATTTAGTCCTTTTGACTTCTAGCTCATTCCTCCCTTCTGAAAGAATCTGCTGTTCCCTCCACACATCCAGACCTGAGGAAACTGTTATAGGAAACTTTGAGCACTTGAAGCTTCACAAGAAGCCAGTCCCAGAGCCTTCCAAACCCTGCCCTGGAAAGACAGGCATGGTCTCCTCCTGCTAATGAGACTTTCCATTCAAGGCTTCATCCTTATTCCTGCAAGGGAGCTTTTGTCTCAGAAGCTTTGTGGCATATTATGGCATAATTGCTTTCTTACTGATATTCAAATGTCAAAACTTTAATTCATTACATCTTACAAAAGAATTCAATTTTCATGTCAAGTAGAAGATCTCCGTGGTCTTTCAGGTTCCCTACCCACGGCAGGGGGTCCCTTCCAGTCCACACCATTCTGTGGTTCTTAGATTCTAGGTTAAAAGACATTTCAAGGAAGCTAAGCCTTAACTTTAAAAAAAAAAAAAACAACCCATTATTAGAAACCAGAGAGACACAGAAATAAATTTGTTTTCCCAGTTTTCATTTATTAACTCCTCAAAAGCCATTTAGGAAGGCTTTATCTGAGAAGGGGTCAAGCTCCATGAGCACACTTTTTCCACGGGCACATATTTGTAATTGAGGGAGGTGTAGTTAATACACATTTGGCCAATACCTCATTCCACAGTACTTCCCTCCCCACATGCTCCTTTGGCTGTTCCTCTGTGAGGGAGGGATGGAATGAATACCTCAGGTAAAAACCAAATCACACAGTTCAAGATGGTGATAATAGCACATTTAAAACAACACCTGGCAAAAGTACCTGCAGATGGGACTGAGTCATAAAAGAAAAGACTGCAGCTACAGTATTTCCTTCAAGGAATGCTGACAAAGTACAATTGCAGAAGCCTTGGCACTAAGAAGGTTGACAAATCAGGACACTTCCCAAGGAAAGATGTCACCAGCAACATCCTCCATCATTCCACCATGATGGCACTGCTGTGAGACAGCATCAAGCCTTGTGGACACTGCACTAGTAAATAAAATATGGAGCAGTCCTCAGCATCAAGCATGAAACTAACCCCTTAGCTCCAAAGTCATCAGCTATTGCTTATCTGCACGTCAGCTTTTCTAATACACTGTCTATAAGCTTGAAAATATCCCAAATCTGTATCAAGAGGTAGGGGGGGAGAAGGAGCTCAGGCCATCTTTTAGCAGTGCTTTTTCCCAGCCATTAGGAGACTGCCTTGCACTATGAGACTGCAGATGCAGGTTTTGACTCTAAAACTTACAACAATGAAAATATCAGCAGCATGTTTTAGACAGGACCTGGCACATATGTTGATCTATATGGCTGGGATTATTTTTATTCCTTACAAGTTTAAATATGAAGCTTAACTAAAGATCACTCAAACATACATCATGAATCAGACCATGAAGACATTAAATTCCATTATTCCTCCTATCTGATAAGGCCAGAACTAAGGTTGGGGAGCATCATGACCTAGAAACTCAGGAATTTTTTAATCTAAACTATCCTGACCTTGCTGGCAGCACATTGGCCTAAATTCAACCATCTCAGCAGGGCATGCATATTATGATAATACTTTTAAATACATTTATGTACACACATATAATGCACACACAAGGACACAGTGCAGCAATAGTAGGGTCAAACGCTCTGTGGGTCTGAGACAGAAGGGGAGCTGCTTGCTGGAAAATTCAGCACTGGCAGCCAGGTCAAAAATCGTGTACTAAACTGTGTCAGCCAGGTCCCTAATAGGAGTGGACCTGGGGACATACATCTGCTTTTGCAAGTGGGCATCCACTGCATGGGAAAGCTTATGCACTCAGAAAAACACATTAGGAATGGAACTGTACTGCTTTTCCTTTAATGCTGTATTACAAGGGCAATATTAGTATTTTTTGCAGAAAAAAAAAAAAAAGCATCTAATGAGCCAGAGCCAACAGAATTCAAAATATCCCCAGCACCTGGTTTGGACTTGTTTTGCTTTATTATTTTCTTTCCCTTTGCAATGTTTAAATGGTGTTCTTCAGCAGGGATCTGTCCCTTTCATGGGGGATGGATCCCCTTTCTACTCATGCCGTGGAGAGAAGGTCACACTGTTACCCTTCCAGCCTTAAACTCTCCTAACCTGAATGCTGGCAATACCTGGAAACAGATGTCTTGGCAGGAGAGCTATTTATGTTTGACACTTGCTTTAAATGCAGAGCCAAAAGAAATTTCCTTTCATTAAAATATATAATTAGAGATTCTTTTTAAACATTGGAAAAAAATCCTGTCTTGTTTTAGATGAAGAGTTTCTGCTTCTTTGACTTGAAACAAAAAGGATCTGTTTTGGCAATCTCCCACCACAATCATACATCGGTTGTTAAAAACATCTTGAAAGGCACAAAATGAAATGAAACTCTTTTGGAGCCAATTTGGACATGTATTTGTTTTCTAAACAGTATTAAACTCAAATCAGTATTTTGAAATGATAATATAAGCACATCAAAGTCAATAGAAATAATGAGAAATGGCCTTATTCATACCATGATTACTATCTGTATATTCTTACCAAAATACTGGTGATCATAGCTCCTAAATAATTTAATGGAGCTAACAGATCACAAAATTAGACTGAAATTAAAACTAAATATAAAGGCAAGTCCTTCAGTGACTCTATCCAGCCGACCTACAAGAGGGGCAATCCTTCAACGTCCACCCAAGTCATGGCTACTTGGAGCTGACAGGAAACATCCTTTACTTGTATAAAATCTATAGGTTATTGATTCCTCCTTAGTGCAATTATTCAGACACAGCAAACATGCTAGCCTGTCAAATGCAGTCTGTAGAGCTGTGTTTGCAATCACAAGCTATGTTCTCTGCAGAATCCCTAAAACATAAATCAGGTTTTTATTTGATACAGCACAAAGGCAATAGCTCAGTATGCAATGCCTGTCAGTGTCATCATTCCCATCTCTGATACTCAGTAAGCAGGCATGCACATTGCTCCATATCAATTCCACTCTTCTCCACCACCCTCCTCAACACTGCTCAACAGGCTCATGTGCTGAGGAAGAAGAGATTGTGATC
Organism: Muscicapa striata striata; assembly: GCA_030060385.1. Classification (NCBI taxonomy): domain Eukaryota; kingdom Metazoa; phylum Chordata; class Aves; order Passeriformes; family Muscicapidae; genus Muscicapa; species Muscicapa striata. The sequence continues at coordinate 3,086,848 of JAREIS010000050.1, read as the reverse complement.
AGGGCACAGCACGGCACTGGGACCCACCTCCACATTCATGTTAACATACACAGCCCCTGCTTCCCCCAGCCTGAGCCTTGAGCTATCTTCAAATCATCAGGACCTTCTCAGAGAGCTGCCTTTGGTTTTAGATGGTCATGATTTTTTGGAGTAGAAAAAGCACAACTCATGGGTTGAGTCAGTCTCGTGGTTCAGGAGAAAGGCATGATGCTGTCAAGTGCCCTTTCAAGGTGCAGGAGATGTGGAAGGCATAAAACAAATCAAAACATCCCCCAGTAAAAAACTCTTTCCTGTGATGATAGCTCCTAATGAGGCTCAGAGCCAGCCAGGGTACCAAACATGCTAGAGTGAAACATTCTCTCTCACAGTCCCCAGATTACACTGGGCTGACTGAGAAATAGATAGAGATGACTCAAGTTCATAATTTGGTCTGCAGAAAACAGCATAGATAAAACATCAGGACCTTCCAAAAGGGAAAAATTGCAGTTAAGTCAACAAAGTTTTGGAAAACATAGTTGAGAGTATAGAATGCACGACAGAATTAACTAATATTGTCAGCGACACTCTCTGGTGGCTGGATACTTCCTGCAGTGCTTTTCCCCTGCTTACAAATAAAACATTAAATTAACAGAAGGAGAAAAATACACAATTCAATTAAGTGTCTGTTCACATTAATTTAGGAGAAGACACACAGGGATTCAGATGACCTGTGTGGACCAAGACAGACATTCCCCAGCCCAGTAGCTGGAATAAAATTTATTTTAAAAAATGTTCTAATCTTGCAGAGTAACAAACTTCCAGCAGTCTTCCTATAGAGACTTTTTCCTCCCAATTATTCCCAGGGACATTGGGCTTTCCATGGTGCAACCAGCCACCATGACAAGGTAGAGCATCCCCCTGACCTGGCCCAGCTTCCACCCCCCTCTGTTGCTGGCACATTTGTGCTAGAGCAGAGGGTTTTACAGATTCCAGAAATGAAGCAAAGCAAGATCAGGAGGAACTAGTGCACATACTAAAAAGTCTTCAGAAAAGTCTGCTGTTCTTCCACCTTTATTTCCAATTTAAGAGCATCTCTTTTATACGGCCAATGAATAAGGAGCCATACAGTAATTCACAGCTGTCCCTCCTGACCTCTGAAACAAATCTGCCATTACAGGGAATTGGATGCTGACTTCCAGGGCAGAAAGCAAGACCTTGTTAGAGGGTAAGCACTAAGGACCCAGAACTTGGCAAGGTTTGAAATGACCCTGACTCACTGCAAGGAGGCTGCTAGCACAGGCAGTGAACACTGAGCCCAAAGAAGAGCTAAGGCTAATGCCACATATGACTTCCTAGTGCCTCTGTGGCATCCTCAGAAAAACACACTCCATGCAGTCACAGTTCCCAGAGGACTTGGCATCTCCCTCTTTCCTGGACAGGAAAAGTGTTATAAATTCAAAATATAAAAATACTTTTAAAGATATATCCCTTTTCTAGATAGGTAACCAAAATGCTGTTTCTCTGGGGCTCACAGGAATCAAGCAGCTCATAACCCTAGTACAGGCAGATGATCTCCTCATCAAAAACCAAAAGATAATGTCTTTTGAGACAAGACAGAGCAACATCCCCAACATCTGTCAAGGATGCACTGCCCATGTCACAGATGATAAAGCTCTTTACTGCCAGTGATGACTGAGGTCTTAAAACTGGCACAGGTCACCCAGAGAAGCTGTGGCTGCCTCATCCCTAAAAGTGTTTCAGGCCAGGTTGAACAGGAGAAACCTGGTCTAGGGAAAGATATCCCTGCCCATGGTAGTGGGTTGAAACTGGATGGTCTTTACAGGTCCCTTCCCATCCAAATAATTTTGTGGTTTGATAAGTAACAGTACAAAAAAAGATTACATAGCAGCAGACAAAAAAAAAAAAAAAAAAAAGCTAAAATGAACAATAAAATGCAGAAGGGAAACCTGAATGACATTCTCAAACATCTTAATTAATATGAAAATCTTAAAGACTAAAACACCATAAATCCAAGCTTTATAGTCATCTGATTAAGGTTTGCTGCATTGTATACTGCAGAAAAATGGAAATGGTTATAGTCTGCAAACACATTCAGAAGATGATAACACAGTTTTGCTTTCAAAGGTAAAGCAGGAAATCATTCAATTTAACAATCAAATGGGAATTGGGGACCCACGCTGAGGCTGTTACCAGGGACAGAGGCGCCTGGCTCATTGATATTTTGGAAAAGAGATAAAGTAAAACAATGAAAAAAGATCCAATCCTTCTATGTCTTTAAAAAGAGAGCATCCATATTTCCTCAGCTACTGCTGCTGACATGACAAGTCCTCTCTACAAGGTGTGTCCACCAGATCTAGACCAAAATTATGAAGGTGAGAGGGATCGAGGAGTAAAACATCTGTAGGTCAGGAGGGCTGGGATGTGGCTTCCATCTGTCCTTCAAACTCCTTGTGCCCCAATACCCATCACACCTCCTCTCAGGGCTGGAAAACCAAATGTAACCCAACCAAGCAGCTGTGCAGCAACAGCTACAGCAGAAACTGGATCTAGGTCCAGCACACAATAAATGCTGTCCTTCCCTGGGGATATCCAAGAGAAGCAGAGGCCTTCCATCCCTCTTTCAAGTTCTGGCACCTAAGTTGGCTGGCTCCTCCTGTGCAATGGGACAAAGAAGTTGTTCCCAGAGCACTGGGACATAAGAAGCTAATCTCCAAATCTTTTCACATATAATGGCTCTCTCTTATATCAGTTCTCTAGTGTCTCACAAAATTCAGCTCCAGGCTTCACCTTCCACAGACAACCTCAACAGGGGCTTAAATTTCATGAAAATCACCATCCAGCTCTGTACCACTGTTGTGCAGTTTGGTTGAAATTAGTCAGAAAGTTCATAACACAAGAGAGCACACTGCATTGGTGCCCAGCTATTGAAAGCCAGCTGTGAATGATCCACACTATTAGGAAGACATTTAACAGTAGTGAGGGACTGGCACCTTGCACAGAGAATCTGTGGATGCCCCATCCCTCGAACAGAGCCAGGCCAGGTTGGGTGGGGCTTGGAGCCACCTGGTCTAGTGAAAAGTGTTCCTGCCCATGGAAGAGGGGGTGGAACTGGATGCTCTTTGAGGTTCTTTCCATTCCAAACCATTCTGGAATTCTCTGTATCTGGCCATTGAGAATCACAAACCAAGGTCACACCGCTCTAAGTCTCACCTCCCTGCACAGAACAGAGCACGAGTTATTAAGGGACTGTTGTTCCTTGCACTGGTATCTCCCCTGGCAAACCAGTGAGATAAAAAGCTGATAAGGATATGGTTTCCATATCAGTGTGTGCATTATCCTGTGTCTGCAAGGAGCCAGCTATTGCTTTGTTTCCCACTTAATCCGGAGATATTATCAATAATGTCATCTATTTGTGGCACTGAAAAACAACAGAGGGTCAGGCAGGGCTAAGACTGAGCCTCTTCCATTGATTATCTATTCATGGGATCGCAAAGAGAAAGCCACACAGATGGGAAGGGAGAGCACATCTCTGGATGTGATTAGAAAGATGCTATTTTCAAAATTACTATAAAACTGAACAGCAAGAGAAGATTGTACTTGATCAAAGAAATAAAAGAAATGCTACTGAGCCATTCCTTCTGTTTTTCAGAACTCACTTTATTTACAACCCACACTTTCTCCAGAGATTATGCATGCAGGCCTTACACATACTCAATTCAGATAATCTGGAGAGATCTTTTTTAAAAATAAATCCAACCCAAGATTTTTTCAGAGTTTTCCATTCAATGAAAGCATCTGCAGGTTGGTACCACACAAAGCACATGAACAGCTGCCCCCCTCTGAAACACAAAGCAAAATTCACAGTACTGAGAGCAAATACTTGAATTAAAACTGTGTTCCTTGAAAGATGCATCATATGCATGAGATACATCTATTTTTACCCAGCTTTAGCACTTACATTCAAAGAATTGAAGTGTCCAAATCTCTTCAATAAAACTAGCTTTGCACAAAATGGGTGGGATTTCCTTGAGGGCTATTTTCCCATTTCCTGAATGCTTATTTTTGTTTGTTTAAAACAAACAAGAGTTTATCATTCAAGGAGTCATTCAGAGCAGATTCTGAAATTTCAATGTAGTATTTTAATTAACCCATAATTCTCTTCAAAGCTTTTTATAACATAAGAATAATTTTTTATAAGCAAGGTTACTGTTTAGGAAATAAAAATATAATCAGACTTCAGACATATGCATGAATTTCACTGAATGAAAAGAACAAAAATTCTTAAAAAGCTATCATAAAACACAAAACAGGGTCAAGTGCTCTAAAATAAAAAACATTTTAAAGATTCATTTTGTTTTGCAAACAAAGGTAACATAGCATGAATAGATATGTTTTCACTATCAATAAAAACAGACAAAATTCTACAATGAAGCCAACATACTTCTTTCCTTTAGAAGATATTAATAAATACCCCAGGGCTACCTGACTGTTCAGTCACAGAGAAACCCACGGCAACCCAACCTACTGCACATCAAAGAGTACCAGGAAAAGTATTAACAGTTTGGGTGTTGATTAAGAAAATCAACAGATGAGACAATTGATGCAAACCATCCTATTTATAAAATTATAGAATAGTTTGGGTTGGAAGAGACTTTTAAAGGCCATCTGGATCCAACACCCCTGCCATGGCCAGGGCCACCTTCCACTGGATCAGGTTGCTCCAAGCCTCATCCAATCTTGACTGGAGCACTTCCAGGCTTGGGAAGTCCACAGCTTCTCTGGGCAACCTGTGCCAGGGCCTCACAACCATCACAGAGAGTTTCTTCCTAATATCTCACCTAACCCTGCCCTCTGTCAGTTTGAAACTATTTGTCCTGGTCCTATCACTCCAGACCCTTGTGCAATGCTCCTCTCCAGCTCTCCTGTGGCCAGTTTAGGTCCTGGAAGGTGCTCTAAGATCTCTCCAGAGCCTTCTCTTCTCCAGGCTGAACAACCCCAATTTTCTCAGCCTTTCCTCACAGGAGAGACAAAAACCCCATCTGGCTGCTGGCAGCATATCCAGGTACACTTGAAGGGCTTCAATGCCAACTGGGATGCCCAGCACTGTGCAGATTGTGGATGGAGCAGGGATGGCATCTCCCCACCTGATCAACTCGTCATCAATACACTGAAGGACTCCAAAACAGCTTTCTATTATTTCACTTTTATTTTATTAGACTTCAAAAACAAAAGATAAAAAGGTAAAAAGCCTCTGCCCACAAATATAAATGCATTTAACTGATGACAGAGTAGTTCTGATCCTGCAAACATCCCCCCTGACATTACCAAGAGCTCCCTGCACCCATCTCACAGGGACCAGAGCATCAGTACTGCCCTTTTCATTTGGATAGGCTTTCATTCAATTAGACCTAAGAGCCAAGAAACAACCTTTTTTACTTTGTGATATGCTCAAACCAGTATTTGCCCTGACACAGGTTCTGAATGTTCCTGAGCTGAGTGGCAGGCAGGGATTACTTGCTAATTGCAGTTGCTCTCTCAGACACATCACAAGACAAACCTTTGTGACTAAGAGGTTTATTTTGTTGGCAGACTTGAGAGGGTTCATAATAAGTGATCACCAGATGTCACCAATTCTTCATAAAATACAACAGAAAGAACATTTGTTTTCTCAGCAAAAAACAACCCACAACCGTCTGAGTGTAACAAGAGCCATAAATATACTGTTCTGGAGTATCTTTAGCCATAGTATAGATTTCCTTTTTCTATTACATATCTAAAACAACACCTACTGAAAAAGGAATGAGGCATTCTAATAATGTCAGTGCTAATGACAAGCTCTCATGAACAGATACTGACTTCACCCCTGCCTCCAACACAATAATTAACACATCTACAGCAGCACACTCAGCTCCAGCCCCCAGCACTGAGAATGCACCCCTGTCAATGGAAATGGAAAGGACCAGAGGAAATGGCCTCAATGGCCACACGGGGAGGTTTAGATTGGATACTGGGCAAAATTTCTTCATAGGGGTGGTTGTTCAGCCTTGAGCAGGCAGCCCAGGGCAGTGGTGGAGTCACCATCCCTGGAGGCATTTAACAGATGTGTGGTACTTGGGGCATGGTTTAGTGGTGGACTTGCCAGTGGCAGTGCTGGGTTCATGGTTGGACTTGATGATCTTGGAGGGCTTTTCCAACCTCAGTGACTTTATGAAGTAACACAACCTTGCAACCCAAAAGAACAGAAGGACAGCTGGGAATAGGATGCATCTTCATGTCTCTTTAAAGAAAACATGCAAGAGGGTAAAAAAAAAAAAAAAAAAGGAGAATAAGTTTGTCACACAGACCTGTGTGCTTTACCAGGGGAATTCCCCAAGACGAATTTATGTCACACTGATGCAAATTAAAGGCAAACTGCCCTCTAAACATTCACTCTGCAGCCCTGGTCACATCCTGGCATCTCCCTCTCTCTCCTGGCATTCCAGGGGGTTTAAGCTGAAGACCAGAAGGTGTTTTCTCTTGCTAAATTTTCCCTGGCAATCCAAGAGATGAGGCTTCCCGAGGTAAACTATTCACTTCAGCTGCTTATATTGCTTTTCCCATTTTCAGATCTCAAATCACATTTGGGCACTGTTTTCATTATCAGCACAGAAAAGTGTCAGAGTGACTGCCATCCCAAATCCATCAGGACATGTGTCACTCATCCCTGGTGCAGTGACACATGCTGTGGGTACGCAGGCTGCCGCTCCAAGCATCTCATCTATTTCTGCCTCTGGGTTGCTTCAAATGAAAAATACTCTGTGCACAACAGTGCATTGCTGCATGCAGAGCTGTCAGTTATATTTATTTCACGAGCAGTTTAAGACATGACACGAACTGAGCTGCTGGTAGGATTTTACTACAAGCTATCAAAGACTTAAGCAGACACCATCTATAACAACCTGCTTTCATCCTCACCCCCACTGACTCACACTCCCTGTTTCCACCAGTGAGCCACAGCTTCCAAATCTCACTGACTCTCTGCAGAGCCATTATTTGGGCACTGATAGAAACCAAAACTCACCAGGAGAAACCCAAACTTGTGATGGTCAGTCAGCTAACTCAGAAGGAGTTTTCACTGCACAGGGGACACCAAACTCAAACCCATGCCCTGCCTCCATGCAGCAACCTTTAGCCATTGGAAGACCAACAGATATGTCAATCTGAGGAAGTACTAAAGTGTCCACAAGAATTTGGGAACAGCTACTAGGATCCATCCATGTACTGGAAAAACAAGAGCTCCCTGGACTTACTCCTGCCAAGTAATTCCATTTTAATAGAGGCTGATTTGGGATAAGCCTGCAGAATCAAATGACAAAGCTCTGCTGTTATTCTGAGGCTTACAGAGATATTAAGAATTACCAGTACTCTGTCTGAGTTCACTGGGCATATGGCATTGATTTCTAGAGCAAAATATGACACATCAGTTATTTTTTTCAGGCTACAGGGACTTGGGGTGCAAAACCCAAAGGCTCCTCCATGAGCATCAGCCCACAGCCCCAGCCTGCAGCTTGGCTTGCTGGAGCTGTACTCCTACTCCAAATGTAGGAAAACGCTTAGCAAAAGTGTTTTAGCTTAGGCTATGACCCCAGCAATTTCTCAGGATATCAACAAGTATTCAGAAGAACCAGGAAAAACTACCTTCAGCTGAAAGCTGGAAGGTATGAGCAATTAAACCAGAATCCATTAACATGATGAGACACTAGACAGACTGCATGGCACTGTAGAATTGCTTTGTATTAAGAATATATTTGGCTACTTCTACACATTAATCCAGTCTGAAGATAAAGATTTATTTATTTAATATTAAGGGATTTCTGCAGATGGTATTTCAAAGCAGCTCCTTAAAAACGCAAATTTGCCTGCAAGATATGAGGACACATTTTACACAAATAAACATATTCACATTTCATTTGCTAAGTTCTATTTACATCCACTTTTTCACATATTTACTGCAGTGCAGTTGTTGAGGGTTTCAACAATTAAGGCTTCATCCAATCATAGTAACATTCAAAAGCAAAAAATGAAAAAAAGTTGTAAAGTTGTGTAAGGCCCCAAAAGTCCAAGTGCAACAGAAAACCTACATCCTTACAGTATGTAAAAATTTATGTATTCCTACTGCCTCCTTCCCTTCTTACTCTATGATGTCTTTAAAACATGTGCTCAAACCCAGCAGTTGAGATTCCTGTGGGGGTTATTTATATAAAATTTTGGGTGAGGTTTGTGTGTTCAATAGATGATGGACACAGAAAAGAAACAGTCCCCCTGAGGAAGAATGAAAGCAACATTTTCTATAATACCCCACTCATGCCCTGCATGTGTGAGAATTCCTTGCTCCCTTTTGCATAGATAGGCAGACTTTGATGTCAGAGTCAGCACAGGTGATTTCCCAGCACCCAGCAGATGAACTCTGGGTTTCCCTGCACTGCACATGCTGCTCCTGAGGCTCCCCACAGAGCTGCTTTCAACACCAGCCACAGCTGCTGCTGCTTGCTGAGCACTGACAAATTTGGCTGTGCTGAGCCTGGCAAGGAGCTTTGCTTCCAGCTGAGACATCTTCAATTGCTCCTCACATCACAGACTTCATGTTGCTCCACAATCAGCACATCTCTGCTGTTAAGCTTCCCCAGAAAAAAAGGCAGCATCTTGACTTACAGACAAAAAACTAAAAGCAGGGTGAAAAGATGGGGAAGAGAAGAAGTGAGGAGGTAAGACAAGAGGGAACAGAAGGAATCCACAAGCCACTCTTCCTTCTCTACTCTAAGCACCTTGAATACACTGTCTTGTAGATCATTTCTATAAATCAGGATGCACAAGCCATCTCCAAAGGGCCCAAAGTGACTTTAGACACTTGTACATGGCTCATGGGGGCTCTGCCCAAACTACATTTGGGTTGGAACAAACTGGAAAAAGCAGCTGCACACACATTGCACTAACATGGTATTACATTACATCTAGTCTTTATATGACTCTGATTTCCTACCTGGAAACTTACAGAGTAGGTGCAAGTTTGGGCTTTTGTAGGTTTTTTCCAACAGATGGCAGAAAATTGGGAAAAGTGCCGGCATTTCCTTTTCAAAAGCTTCCAAAGACAGCTCTGAGAATCTTCACTTGCAACTGTCGCAGCAAGAAATTACACAAAAGCTACATAAAGGGAGTTATTGAAGCATGCAAGCTTTGGAACTCACAGAGGAAAACGTGCATGCTTTTAAAAACAATAAATAGGATGTCTTTAAGTTGCAAAATTCACAGAGCTGGTTCGCAGTGCTCATCTGCAGCTTTTAGAAGCTTTTTCATTGGCATAAAAGGAGAATGTGCCTCTTCTCCTCCTCCTCCCTTATCTTATAAGGAAATTTTGATTTTTGCCTTAAGAAGAGCTGTAGTCCCTCAAAGACCCCAGCTGGGCTGGGGATGCTCCCCCCCAGCAAAGCACAGGATGCTAAAAAAAGTGGCAAAAGGAAAAAAAAAAAAAAAAGTAGAGCTGGGGAAAAGAGGTCAATGAGGTAGGAGGAAAGCATGGGTTTTCCATGGTGAGCAGCAGGCCAGAATTCCACCTGCTGGCCAAGCTGCTGAATCCTTGCCACCTGTCTGCTTACATAATGCTTCCTCTAGTTTATATCTAACAGCTTGAAAACTGGTATAGAACATCAAACTCTAAATCAGTGCTGCATGCTGACACACCATATGTCAGCATGTACTTAGGTAGTCACCAAAAGTGTTAACAGCAATTATTTAAAAATTATTACAGTTTATTCATGCAGAGAATTCCTTCTTGCATTGACTCAAATCCTCCAAGACAAGAATTTTTTAATGAGATGCAGTTTCCCTCAATTTTCAACCTGATTTTGTGGTCTTTAACTACTTTAATTTCATTTTGGCTTAAAACAATGTACTTTATTACTGAGGTATTCATTTCCTGTGCTGTTTTTAAGGGAAATTACTTAATGAAACAAAAATTAAAATATTTTCCTCCCAAGAATGGCACATTTTCAGTGCTCCCTTGGTTCTGTAGAAGCAAGAAGACTGTCCTGTCTCCTGGTGCTGCTGTTTAGAACATCTGACCACCACACCTGGGAACAGCATCCACAGAAAACCAGTAAAAAAGCCTTTTGGTGCCCTTAGGCCTTTCACTCAAGAGCCACATGGAAAAAAAGCTGCACAGAAGAGCCTTTTTTCAGTGTGCAGTCTCCACCACTCAGCCTGATGCTTATAAGTCAGTTGCTAAAGGAAAAAAATTATAGTGCATAAATCCACACAAGGAATTGAAAATAAAAATGATGGAGTAGAAGAGAGAGCCTGTTCCCATGGGCTCTTCTCCTGTGGCACAGGCAGCCCTGGGAAGCTGCAGTCAGCACTGACACAGGCTCTCCCTTGGATGAAGAGCACAAATAAAGGAAAAGTAATTAGAGGAATCAAATAGAGAACTATTTATCGGCTAATTAAAATACCCAATTAATCATAATTCCTTCAAGACAGTCTGCTAAAAATGGGTCAATAACACCCAAGAAGAAAAGAAACAGCCTGTTTTGTCTTCATTTGGTGCCTTGCACTGCACACCTGCCTGATGGGGTCCATGTCACAGCCAGATCCCTGAACTAGATCCTGGATCCTTCAGAACAAAACTGAAAACTGCTGATCCCTCATCACACAAATACTATACAGAAAAGTGTAAATCAACCTAAAACAGGGGGCATAGCAACTCTCCTCCCTATTTCACACTTACAAAATCAATTTTTCCATTTGCCTGCACCTTTTGCTGTATGGATCAGCAGTGCAGGGCTGGAGCAGAATGAGTTTTTATAGAAGCCAGTGGGAGCAGGGAGCCACAGTTTTTGGCTTTGCAAAAACCTGCTTGTGTCATCCATCATCCTTCCAGCTCCTCACTGCTTTTATAATCTGGGAAGAATTCACAGTACTAAAAGGCACAGAGGGAAAAATACTCCTTCCAATTTCTATCTGTTACAGGTAACTAAATTCCTACCAACAGTCCTTATTGACAAAAAGCTCTTTCCATCATTGGGCTCATGCTTTCCTCATCAAAGACAACTGTAAACTGATGGTGGAAATACAACAGCAATAAATCAGTAACTGATGTTTTACTTGCTCCATGCTTTTTGTTATGAAAACATTTGGGGGGTTGTTTTTTCCTACTCTAACAAGCATCAAGCCAAATACAATAATGAAGGAAAATTAAGACCAACATCTTCCAAAGTGCTTGAGAATCACACAGAATCACAGAATCATTAGGGTTGGAAAAGACCTCCAAGATTACTTCACATTAATTACCATTAATGTCAGAGAAGAAGCTATATATAAATAATAATGGGTTTTTTTTTTTTTAAGCTTTAAAAAAAATATGAATTTGAGTGCTAACATGTATCTCAGAAACATGCACAGCTTCATGCAGCATATAAAGGCAGAACTTATGAGAGAAACTAATTCATAAACAAAGCTCCTGTTTACTCAGTATTTGAACTGTCTCAAGAGAGATAAATCTCACCTGGTTTGGCTTTAGACAGCAGCTGCTCACTCAAAAGCTCATACACACCAAGACTATTAATTAGAACATTATTTCTACAAGATGGCTAAGTATTTTCTTCAATGCACTAAATTAGATTATTCTTGTATACTTCTTTGAACGAGTTTTTAGAAGGTTTTCCAACTCCATAATTCAAAAGCCATGACAAAAGGATACAAAAAAAGCCACTGCCAAAGGATAGAATGAGCAACAGGCATCTGCAGTGCTAGAATGCCCCTAAAAATGCTCTTCCTGCATTTTAATTAAATATTGGTATTTCTTTTTTGAAAATAACAACATTCATAATCCTATTCCCAACTTCCTTTGAACTTACTGATTGCAGATGCCTGTTGCCATCAGGCACATTTCTGAATTTGGGTGAAGCCACTGGAGGTTTTTTATGCTTCAGGATACAGCTGAGGAAAACCCTGACCTACCTGATCCTTCCACTGCTGATGCTCTCCTTTGCCCTGCACTGATTTTTTAAATTCCAGCTTCCATTTGCAGTTTATCTTTCCTGACTGGTGCTCCAGCAGCAATGCTGTGCTCTGTGTCCTGACTGATCAGCCTCCTTACACAGGCACCTGAAATATGGCTAAAAATATCTGTCAGGATCACTGCACTGCTCACGGGCTGACTCTGTTTATGTTGGGATAGGAAATCTCCTAAAAGAGCATGGCAGCCTCCTGCCTGACACTGGGAGTATGGAAATGTCTGCTCAGTGACCAAAAGGAGGAGAAAAATCAGAAAACAAATAAATGGGGAAAACCACAGAAGCTTAAAAAACCCCCCAAAGAACTATGATATCCCATTTGATAATCCTATAAATAGCCTATACTTTATCCTATACAATGATTTCACATTCCCAGATCAAAACATTTCATTGCAAATGTAACTCCAGGCTGTTTTCTGATCCAATGAGCATTATGAGATTATCTGAATGAAATGTCAGTAAACAGGTTAAAGATATCTGGAGATGCAGTAATTCTACCTGATTACTTTGAAATGTCCAAGTTCTCCAGCTCCTTGTGGGGGACAATGGCTTTCTCTGGAGCATTTCCAAGGCAGAGGAAGACAAGATTTGGGGATTCAATACTACTTCTTTTCTACATGTTGTTAGTATTTTATGTATGTTAGTGTCAGTAAAAATAAGTTATCTTCATGATACTAAGTTAGTGCAAAAGAACTCTTGCCCACGGGAACCTACATGCAGAAGGACAGCACTCCTTGAGCTCAGATTACCAAAGACTTTCACTTGTGTGAACAAGGCAGCACAGATGAGATGCCAGTACAAACTAGATCCACATTCATGGGTGTAACTGTATCAAACAGGATAATGAAGAATTTCTTTAACACTTCTCCAATTCTTCATCTTTTATGAAGGTGACTGAAAGGAAGTGTTAAGTAGATAAATGCACCAAGATCCAAACAATGAAAGAGAATTAAAGAAGAGATGTTTGTTCACATAACATTATGAAAAACACCTCAGCCCAGTGCGGAAAATTTAAAAAAACAAATTAAAAAGCGACATGGTGTTTCTGAAAACATAAAAAGAAGGAATTTGAAGAAATTCAATCTGTTAGGAAATTGTCATCCATTTAAGAAAGAGGTTAAATGTGACTTTAAAAAAACCCCAACCTGCCAAAAATCCCATCAGGCCAAAAAGAGGATGGATTTGGGAGAGAACTGCTCAGGAGGGCAGGGCTCCAATGATTTTCCTGGGCTGGTTGTAGCTGGAGCAGCCCTGTGTGCTGCCTGTGCCACCTTTTGCAAAAGAAAACAAAGCATTTCTGTTTGAAAAGAGCCAAAGGAATTAGCTATAACTGATGAGCCTGGAACAGCAGCCTGCAACCTGTTCACATTTCTAAAGTGAGTCCAGAGTAACTGCACTTCAATTTTCCCCAACTCATTATGTAAAATAAAAGCTAGCTCAAAGCCAGTGTGGGGCCACCAAATGCCTTCATTAGCTTTCAATTCTGCTCCAGCAAAAATGCAGCCAAAATCTACTGGGTTCAGAGGGGCTGAAATTTTAGCCTTAACAGCTTTTTCCTTCCTCAACACTGTACAGCTTCATCAAGATTCTCTGCCAGTTAGTTTGGACCTAACAAGCCATTTCCCCATTAACACAAAACACAATGTGTCCAGAAGCATTAAGCATTTTCCACAGGGCCCTGTTTACAGTCATTTTAAGAATGGCAATACCAAATTATGAATCTAAGACAGATGTTTTCCAGATGTGCTGAACACCTTACTTAAATGTTGGATGCAGAGCTCTTGCACAATGCTGTAAGGGTTGTACCAGCTGCATTTACATAGGCTGACCCCTGAGTTTCTGCTGATGAGAAACTATTCCTAAGGAAAAAACCTCTCACAAAAATGGGCACATCCCACACATCCAATAGGAGGGTGTAGGATGAAGACTGATGGTAACCATTGAAGGGAACAAATGGGAAAGGAATGGGAAACTGTGGATGGAAAGCCGTAGTGCAGTGAGCACGACTTCATATTATCATTATAAAATGGTTTGGATCAAAGGGGACCTCAAAGCTCCTTTCATCCAGTTCTAACACCCTGCCATGAGCAAGGACCTTCCACTGTCCCAGATTGCTCCAAGCCCATCCAAACAGTCCTTGAACCCTTCCACTTGCCACAGCTTCTAGGGGCAACCTGTGCCAGAGTCTCTCCACCCTCACAGGGAAGAGTTTCTTCCTAAAATCCAATCTCTGCCCTCACTGATGGTATTGATCCACAGGAAAGAGCAGCTGCCTCACCACACACTACTGAGATGTGTCTGTACAGCTTAAACAAGGGAGTGTTTGAGACAGGGATGGTGCTTCACTGAGTGGACTGAAGCCTCTCCCCTCCCTTCAAGCCCCTGCCCAGAAGCAGCTGAACATGTAACCCCCACCCCACAGTCCTGCACTGTCACAGCCTTTGCACAGCTCACAGCAAGCTCACAGCACTTGGAGTCCTTGCACTGAGGAGCTACTCATGCCACTTCATTCTTCTTCCTAGTTATTCTGGAATTCATGTATAGAACACTTGCCATATGAAAACAGTACTGCAGCAATTTTCTTTTAAGACTCTTTTACAACTCAAGCCAGAAGAATGCAGCAGAACCCAGAGAACTGTTACCCTTGAAAGACTTAAACGTTCCATGACAATGGGACACGCCAACTAAAAATATGTATTTCTAAATCTTCCCCTCAGCACAGCTCTGATCCAAAAACCAGACCAAATATCAGAGATTCCTGCAAGCCCTCAGAGATGCTGCTATTGCTTCCAGTTTATCTGCAAGGCACCCAGGTGCTGTCCCAGGGTGAGCTGCACATGGTTTATCCAGCTGTCTGTCACTCTTTATTCAGAGATAGAACCCTTTATATCAGTTTACTATTGGGCAGGCTATGGAATCACATTTCCAAACAAGATTTGCTTTAATTGGCTATGCTGGTCTTCCCAGAGGATTATTAAGATGGGGCTTACATAATGCTCCCACTGATGCAGAGACAGAGACTCTCTAATCAGTTAAAAGTTAGAAAATGGTATGTTTATTACAACACTGGGCACACCAGGGAGAAACCTCCCACAGGCATGTGCAAAATTCATGGGGCTCTCATCTTCTTTATCTACAGAAGTCTTACATATTCATATGATTACCCAATTCACCTATACATATACATTACCTAACTCTGCCTACCCCTTCATATTAAAATTAGCTCAAAGTCCTTTTAAGCTTGTGCAGTTCTTTCCTCAAATGGGTTGGTAGGCTTTGAAATGGGTCAGTGGTTTAAAATGAAGTCAGGGATGTCTTCCTCACTTTAAACTTTTCACCTGTCTTGTTGACAGGCTCTGTGGTCCCCTGGCCACAGTCCAAGATCCCCAGCCTGGTTCTGGCTGGTTTCAGGGCCCAAGTGCAGTTACATTCTGACAATACCCCATCCTCCCATCCTGACACAACAAAGCCAAACAAATTATATACTGTCTTAGTTCTACTAGCCCATCCACTAATAATTAACTGTTCTACATTGCTTCTACTCTCATCATTGTATGTATAGCTTCTATCCCCTAGCTAAGCTCTTAACCCTTTAATTCTTAATTCACCAGAGCAAGTAACTGCAAACCCAAAGTTAATCTGCTTTTCTACAAATATTCAGGAACATTTGCTTCCTGGCAACACTCCTGTAAGTAAACCAATTTGCTAAAATATTCATGAATAGCAAACTACAGGGCCATGGATACAGCAAAATGTTTACATATGACAATACAACTAAATATTCACCACAACATTTTCACAGTATTTGGCTTGCTCTAGATTAAATAAAATAAAAAAAAAAAAAAAAACAAAACAAAAAAAACACCCAAACCTATAACAATGACTACTGTCATTGCTAACTAATTGCCCTGTGCCTTCAGGATTCTTGTATGTGTCCAAACACTGCAAATGGATCATAAGGCACCAAAATCTCCAAACCTGCCACAAAACCTCCTGGTGAGCTGCTGTGCCAAAACAGGTAAATAAGGATTAATAAATAAACCCCCACTAAAATTTCATAAATTACTCTGAAATAATTTGAAAAATAAAATCTGCCTCATTATTCCTGAAAAACAGCAAAACTCTCAACTAAGTTGTCAGTGTAGCAGACTAAAAGCAAGGAAGGAATAGGAAAACCCTGGCAGATCCTGACAGGAGATTGCAGTCACTTGCAGGACGAGACAAACACAATGCACTCCATGGCAAACCTCTGCCAGGTGAGCCTCTGTCCAGCCCATCAGGCTGTTTGCAGTGCAAACAACCCTCATTCAAAATGTAAATGAAAATGTCTTCCTTTGGACACATGACACCAATAAACTTTTTACTACAAAGGTTACATTTAATATTTAAATACTTTGGTACATTTCAATTGTGGTCTCCCTCTCCATTGCATGGCTCATTCCTTCTCAGTTTTTGACGAGAAGAGCAGAAGAGATTGAACTCTGTTTTACTCCATCACACAGATTCATTACCATGGGGATATTTTTTTTCACTAAGACCATTATGAGATGAGGAGGCTGCAATTGAACTTGTATATTTCCAGTACTGCCTTCCAGAGCCACAAATCCAAACACAGGTCATCTCTTTGTGCCAGGACAACAGCCAGGTGGCTTTCAAACCTGCTGTCGTGTGTGCCAAGGACAGTACAGTCCCACATTTAAAGGTATAACACTCCCCTTTGGACCACTCATTACCAGTTTCATCCCTGCTTGGCCACAAGAATTCTGTGTTCTGTAGCCCTGGCCCAGCCATACCCCTCCTTCACCCCTGTTAAAATGTACAGAAAAACCAGCACATGCCAGGGGATTTTATAGGGACAGAGTATTTAGAATTGGGATAATTTAACATGAATTCTAATGCCTTTTTCTGTGACTTTGAGAAAGTCACTGGCTCTCGTCTAGACTGCAATTCCTCCTCTGCAATGGGTGGATTACTGTTTTCCTGGCATGCAAAGGTGTTATGAGGTCTAATTCATTAATCTTTGTAAAACATTATAGGACACTTTGATGGAAAATGCAAATATTATCAGTAAAGGCTTTCCATTTAAATATCACCTGGAAACCTTCCTCTTACTCCTTAATTTGTGATTGATCCCCACTCAATTAGAGGTAATGGGATTTACATGTAGACTCCAGCAGCAGAGCAGACCCCATAGGAAGGTGCCAGCAAGAGCAGCAGTGCTAATCCACAGGAAGGAGCTGACAATTGGTGCCTGCACTGCATGATCCATGGCTGAATGCTGCACTGGGACACCTGCACCAGCTCTGGGCAAAGGGATGGGGCACAGACCCCCCCACCACCACAGCAGCCATCCCTACACAAACTTCCATCACCATACCAACACCCAGCAATGACAGGACAAGGGGCAATGGCTTCACAAGCAGGGTTAGATTGGGTATTAGGAAGAAATTCTTCCCTGTGAGGGTGGTGAGGCCCTGGCACAGGTGCCCAGAGAAGCTGTGGCTGTCCTATCCCTGGAAGTGTTCAAGGCTGGGTTGGATGGGGCTTGGAGCAACCTGGGACAGTGGAAGATGTCCCTGCCATGGCAGGGGCTGGAACTGGATGAACTGGAAGGTCCCCTCCAACCCAAACCAATGATGATTCTATGATGCTCTTACACCCACCTCCACCCCCTACCCTTATTCCTACAACTGCACTGATAATTAACTATGTACTTTACATTTGAAATTAATCCCTATTAATAGGATTTCTAGCAGGAAAAAAAAAAAAAGTTTCTACCCAAAGAGCTTTCAAGCTATGAGCAGACAGAATAAACCTGCAGATCACTCATTACCTCCCTATGTCAAGTTTTATTATTTGTGGGAGCAGCTCCATTTCAAAGGCAGATAA
This sequence comes from Muscicapa striata striata, assembly GCA_030060385.1. Taxonomy (NCBI): domain Eukaryota; kingdom Metazoa; phylum Chordata; class Aves; order Passeriformes; family Muscicapidae; genus Muscicapa; species Muscicapa striata. The sequence goes on along the minus strand of JAREIS010000050.1, from coordinate 3,068,912 downwards.
CCTTACCCCTGGCACTCTGTGAGCCCCTGATGAGAGAACAGCTTCAATTCTACATGCAAAAAAAAAAACAGGGAAATTACAAAGAGCTTTATCAGTACCCCATGCTGTGGAGTGCTCATTTTAACTAGTATTCCCATAACTTCAGGACATCTCTGGTAGGATTCAGCCCTCTCAAGCATGTTAGCAAGAGCTGCCTGTTAAATCCTGGTGGAGAGAGGCAGGAAGGGAGTGAAGGCTGGGGGATGCTGGACCAGCTTTTTCCTTGCAGCCACCTAATTGAATCCACAGCATCCAGCCTGCTGGTATTCCCAGGCACTCAGAATCTCAATTTACTCCATGGATTTTTATACTGAGCACCCAGAACATTTAGCATTTGTGCTGAATAGCTTTTAATCAGCTATTTTAATCAGTTCTTTTTATCTTTAAAGCACTTCTAAAGCTCTCTGCCTCAGTCTCCCCAGCCCTAAAATTTATTCCAGCCATTTGTTTTCCTTCATTCAGCTTCCAGCGCCCTTTACCGTGATCTAATCATCTTAATCTTTAATGCTCATCTCTACCTTTTAACCTTTTCAGTTTTCATTTAAAGCAATCTCTCTATCTCTCTCAGGTTTGGAGCTTTTTTCTTTATTATGAAATTAAGGTTTTTCTTGGCCCCTGTCTCAGCACAGAGCTGGAGGTGTCCTATGGAGAGTCCCCTGGCTTCAAACTGCATGTTGCTTCTCAAAAGGTGACTTGTGGGGGCCTTAAGTAAATCAGCAATTTTTCTATTGATACAATTTAAGTAATTTTAGAGAAAGAAAGGCAACTTCAAAAGTATTACAATGCTTGGTTTCATTCATTTGAAATTACTTGGCATGTGCTATCATTTCCTTACACTGGGAAAACTATGTAGATACTTCATGGAATATTTTATTTGGAAAAGACCTTTAAGATGGTTGAGTTGGGCAAAAAAACAGATAAACTTTTGAGCATCTAAGCTCTTTTCAGGATTGTGAGACGTTCAGCAATACAGAGGCTCAGTAAATGTGTCACTTTTGAATCATGACTTTGTAATATCATGCCCCACTTTGCTGGCATTTCTCTAGTTTTACACCACTTAGAGCATTTTGGAAAATCACTGATGGAATGGTGAGAGCTAATATAAAATTTAACACACTAAAAAAAGCAAAAACGTTCTTTAATGTTTCCTACATAAGCCCCTTCAGTATTTAAGTCTGGTTTGAGCTCCCAAATTAATGTATAATAAACATGAACGTGACTTGCAAAGAAAAGCAATGTGGACACAGTGAGTTCAGACTGCCTCCAAATCACAGCAAGCACGTGTCAGAGGCAAAGAGCACACAAAAATAGATAAAAAAAGAAACACCCCCTGACATAATGAGTGTTGCAGATAGCAGCACCAAAGTTGGCACAGGAACTTTCACTGGTGAATACAAACCACCTCCCTGCTTCTCTTCCCACACACTTTAATTTAACTCTCCATCCTCCTCTTCTGCTCCATCCCCCATCACAACTGCTAAGGCTGTGCTTCAAAAAAAGCTTCATTATCACCTCTCAGCTTTCCTGAAAGTACTGCAGTGAAGGTTTAGCAGACCCAGGCTTGGAGCAGATGGCTCTCTAAAGCCACCTGCATCTCATTTCCCTGCCCTCAAGAACCCCAAGCAGAAACTTGGGGTGCTTCAAATTGAGACCACCTCATGCCAGTATTGTCTTCACCACACCATGGAGATTTAGTCTGAGCTTTTCTACTTTCAACATGTAAGCAGCTCCTCTCATAATTTACATTCATGGAGGGCATGGATTGCTGCACAGTGCTGGTATGGTCCTCCAGCAAGGGAGCCAGGCTGCCCATTCCATTAACCATGGGCTTCAGTGACTCCAGTTCAACCAGTACATCCTCAGTTATAAGGGGGAAAAAAAGTTAAAAATATTTTCTTTTTTTAAGATATTAATACTGCTGCTGAAATACCCTTTAATTCCTTTGTTCACTAGCTGATACATAACATGAAGCTTTTTGGTTTTATAGGAGACAATGTGGCCATACACATCAAGACTGGCAACTGAAGAAGATTAATACACTGGGCCCTAAATAAGATGAGACAGATAACAGTCACCAAATAAAACTGTTCATGGGGATCACAGTCATGACTGTTGTAAGCAAATGTTACACAATTTCATATTTAAAAAATAAAAAGCCATATCACCATTACTCCTGCACTCCCTGTCTCAAACTGCAGCTGAAAAAACACCAAGACTGCTGGATAGGGATCATATTAGATAACACCACTTTTTGCATTAGTTTCATCCATGGTGTGTGTGTCCTCCACTTCAGCTTTACTGACTGGAACTAAAATCTGTCACTGGTCTATGCAGAGTCCCAGCACCAAGGAAACAGAGATTAATTCTTGTCCAAGCAGAAGCAGGTTATGGCCCCACTGAGAGGAGTTACAGTGGGCATAATTCATCTTTTGATTGACCATGTCAAATTCAGTGTCCATTGCAGTATTCCAGTCCCAATTTCCCTCCCAGCTGTGGGATTTCCATTATGGCCATGAGGTCCCCAGCAAAGGTTTTCTATTACTAATATGTAATTAAAGATTTCTTTTTGTTAGATTTCTTTAGGACTTCTGCTATTTTTGATTCTTCTTCTTATGCCTAGACTTCCCCACTCTTGTTACTGGCATCTAATTTCCAGTGAAAGCCCAACTATTATCAGGGAGTTTCACAACTGGCTGTTAGCCAAGATTTCCCTTCCGTGAATTTCAGGAATGTAAGCATTCAATTTTCTCTTAAAATAGAAAATAGTTTTCAAGATCTAAAACCTATTCCCAGAAAATTCCTGTTACCAAAGCTAGGAGCAGACTAGCAGTCCCTTGTTTGTATCCTCACATATATCAATGGAATTTTCATAATTTACTCCAAAGATTGATGTAGTCTGTTTATTAGGTATAAAGCTATCAATCACATCTAAGAGCAGTCAGCCTGAAAAGCCAGGTAATATTGATCACTCCCCAAAAGACTAAGTGGAGGGAATTGAAGAAGCAGTGTGGGAATACAAAGGAATCCCTCTAGAATTCAGTTTATTAAGAACTGTATCAGCTCTACTGGCAGCAAACACATTCCTTCATTTTATATAGCACATACCTCTCTTTATAACACTTTAAACTCCTAATATATTTACACTGGACACTGAAATGATCATTAGAGGCTTGACCTCCCTGTCAAAGCCCCCAGCCTCCTCCCACAGGGATTAATTGCCTTCCTCCCAGCACCCCCCTTCCCAGCTCGCTGCCACCGAAGCAGTCTGTCAGCACTGCTGCAAAGTTAAATTGGCAAATATTAATTGCCAGCTGGGAAAAGTGCCATTATTTCACACTCAGATTTTTTCCAGCTGGAAAGACAGAGTGTTAAATGGAGCAGATTTCCTTCCAGCCTCCAAACCAGCAATGGAGCGAGTCTGCCTGTTCTGCAAGCACATAATGAGCAAAACATTCAACACCTTCCCAGGGATGTTTTGAAATGCTATTCTATAGAACAAATTACTTCTGGAAGTAACAAAGCACAGAACTAACACACAGAAAACAAATAAAGTACAGAGGAAATAAACCACCATCACCTGAGGCTGAATTCATATGTATTTGAGATTACTGCAGTGATACAAGTTATCAGCCTGCTTGTTTGGTTTTTTTTCAGGTTTGCAATTTAATAACATTCAAGCATAGAAAATTTTCTGTCAACATGTGGAAGATTATCATTTTCCTTAATTAGAAAAAAACTTTTTGAGAACTGGAGGAAAGATAGAGTAGTTGAAAATGAAAGATGCCATTACCTAAGGTCATGAAATCATAAGATTATGGGCTGATATGGGCTGGAAGAGGCTTCCATCAAAACATTTAGTGCAGGGTCAGACTAGGTTGCTCAGGGCTGTTGCCAGCCAGGTTCTGAAAGCTCCCAGAGATGGAGATGGCACCTGGGCAGCCTGTCCCAGCACTCAACCCATCTCCAAGGGAAAGCCATCTCCTTACATCAGGCTGAACATCTCATTTCAGCTGTGCCCTTTGCTTCCCATTCTCTCACCACGCAGATTCAGGTTCCATCCTCTACTACTCTACCTGTGCATGAATGTCCAGAGACAGCACATTATTCTGGCTCTGTCAATGTGCAAACACACTCACACGTGTGCACGTGCACAGCAACCCAGCACACGGGCACGCCAACTTGGGAAGATTTTATATATAAATTCATGGCATGAAATATTGTTCTGAGCAACAGTGTAAGCCTCAAACCAAACAATGGGACTGTGTGTGTGTGTGTAACAGAAAGGAGAAAGGCAGGTGGTTTTACACAGAGATTTCTTACGAAATTCTGTACAAAATACATACAAAATTATGATTTATTATGGGACAAGAAACGACCTTGCATAAGGAGGAAAATTACTGTCAGATACTTGCTTAAAAGAAAGAAAAATACATATATTTTAAGCAGTGGGACAAAATTATTGAAAAATTACTACTGACATTTCAGCAGGGAAGGAAGGAAGCGAATGGGACTGGAATACCAGGCATGAACAGGCTTTTACAGAACACTGTCTCTCTGTATAAAATTTGTCAGATTTCATAAAATCAGAGCTTTGGTACAAGTTGGACCAAAAAAAAAAAAAAAAAGTAAATAATTGAAACAGGTATAGTGCATTTATACAATGGAAAGTTCAAGAATTTGGTCAGCTAAGCTGGACTGAATTCATGACAGAGCACAAACTCAATTTGACCAGCTGCAGCACAAAGCTGCTATACAGGCTGGCAAGAAAAGCTGAGCTTTTTATAAAAAACCCAATCCACCTGGACAAACAGAGGATGTCAGAACCACAGAAAAGAACAAATTAGCCTGGGCAAGCAAACATGGCTGCCTTCCTCTAGCAAGGGCTTGGCTGATGCATTGGAACACTGAGATTGCTGATCAAGTATAAAAAAGCAGGAAGAGGGAGGGAGGAGGGAGGGAGGAAGGAAGGAAGGAAGGAAGGAAGGAAGGAAGGGAAGGAAGGAAGGAAGGAAGGAAGGAAGGAAGGGAAGGAAGGAAGGAAGGAAGAAGGAAGGAAGGAAGGAAGGAAGGAAGGAAGGAAGGAAGGAAGGAAGGAAGGAAGGAAGGAAGGAAGGAAGGAAGGAAGGAAGGAAGGAAGGAAGGAAGGAAGGAAGGAAGGAAGGAAGGAAGGAAGGAAGGAAGGAAGGAAACAATTACTCCTAAATCCTGAAAATGGAAAAGCACAGCTCTAAACAGAATTTCTCTAATGTATGCAAACTGCTAGGGAAGCATATTGCTCTGATGTTTCTGGAGGAAGAAAGAGGGCAAGGGAAGAAAAATTATTGAATGGTGTCTGCACAGCTTTTGCTGGCCAAAAATAATGAGACAAAAGTGAGTGTCTTGGGTGCAATGCAAGATGTAACCAAAAGTAGGTATTCTATCATCATCTCTTAAAACCAGGTGGGGCAGTGATCCTTATCACCAGGGGAGAGATCTTCTGCTAATGGGCCATCTGTTAAAAACAGGTGGGGCAGTTTTCTTTATCTCTTCCAGGACCCATCCTTCCTCCAGGAAGATATCTCCTGTTAATGGGCCATTAAGTTGAACTGCATGACTGATAAAATTACATCATCCCATTGGAGATGCCCCACCCAGGGGGAGGAGCCACTAATTACTTACCTAGATAAAAAATGAGATTTGGAACATCAGGGCAGCCTTTTTCCACTGGATTCCAGAGGAAAACCAGACCCTTACATCATCACTGGACCTTCAGAGGAAAACTTCACTCTTCTGAAGCACTGCTCCAATAGAACCACATCTGTCACTGCAGGAGGATGCAGCCACCATTTAATGGGACTGCTGCCAACACCCTGACTGACGGAGTGTCAGTTTATATTCTGACTCTGTCAGCGTTCTGGGCTTTTTGTATTACTGTATTTTTAATTTTCCTAGTAAAGAACTGTTATTCCTATTCCCATATCTTTGCCTGAGAGCTCCTTAATTTCAAAATTATAATAATTTGCAGGGAAGGGGTTTACATTTTCCATTTCAAGAGAGGTTCCTGCCTTTCTTAGCAGACACCTGTCTTTTCAAACCAAGACATTGAGGGAGGAGACATTGAGAGTAGGTGTAGACAGTCAAAAGGAAAGAAAAATGAAAAGAAGTGGAAAAAAGGGGACTACTGCTATGAAAAAGCAAAGCGTAGTCCAAAATACCATGTTAAAATTATATAACCCCATTATCCAAGGCATTTACTCAAGTAGGAACATTATCAGGTGAAGTGCTCATTCTGGACATCTGTGGGACAATTGTTATTATGAGCAGAACTATCTTTCCAGTCTTCATGAGTAGTGGGAGAGCTTTTAGGGAAGAAAAACTTCTTTCCTCACCAGTTCGGCACACAGTAAAAGCACTTTTATATTTATGTATTTTCTTATCCAGTAAAAATCACCAACACCCCAACCAAATGACTGTGGAAACTCACAAAATAGTGAAAACATAGAAAACTAAAAAAACCTACCACATGGTAGAAAAGTCTTAAATAGAACATTTTCCTATGGGAAAACTAAACTGTATTTCACACCAGGAACGAAAACCAGATCAAGGTGAATGTGAATGGCTGTCAGTGGGATTGATACTCAGTTTCTCCTGAGAACTCTGGGTTTAGGACTTCTGCATCACAGTATTTCCCTTGTGACTTCAAACTCCCAAGTGAAGTTTCCCACCTATTTATCATTTGCTTTATCAACTGAGGAAAAGGGACTGCATTTATAGTTTTGTGTATGGGGAACTGTGCTGCAACAGAGGCTGTAGGTTAAAGCCTGGGGAGATCACTCCTGCTGAGATCTCTCGTTGTTTCATTCACATTTCCACAATGTTTTGGACTCTCAAGATTTCAAGGAGCCATTTTATTCCAGCCTGGGCCAAAATCAGTCATTTTCCAAGGGATAAATTCTTTTCTGCTCTTCCTAATACTATTGCTGGAACTGCTTCTACTCACACAGGAGTATCTGCTACCCACTAGTATTTACAAAGCACTTCACATCTGATAAATATGCTAAAAGATCAAAAAATCCTTTTCCAAAACACACAAAACAACTCTCTGCTGTTTGCTTTGTTATCAGTTGACTGTGGATAGACCTAGCTCAGCAAAAGTAGAATCAGAGAACTTGATCTCTGTCTTACCTTAAGTCCATCAGTTTGTCACTGGTAACTGGGCAAACTGGCAGAACACACACAAACATCCAGTCTGCAGTGTCCCTTTAAGTCTTTTTTTTAAGTCTTAACTGAATTTAAGTCTTAACTGAACAAGTCAATGGGGACAAAAAAACATGAAGCAGCCCACTCATCAGTCTGACTGCACCCAAATAATTAAATTTCTACTTGACTGAAAGCAAACAGAAACCATGTGCTTAGTGATGAACACCTGAGCAGCCTGGTCTAGCAGAAGGTGTCCCAGACCACACCAATGGGGCTGGAACGAGAGGCTCATTAAGGTCACTTCCAACCCAAACCATTTTGGGATTCTGTGATTTTGCACCTTAAATGTTTTTCTCCAGTTGAAATCTTACATTTCATGATACACTTAAAATGGTGCTTAAAAACCTGTACCTTAATTGCTGATCAAAAATTTTGATTTAAAAGAAACCACTATCATTCTTCATTTAGAAACAGGTAACTAATGTACCAATAAACAGAGCAATAAGCAGAAGGTTACTCAGGAACTGCATGGTAGAAAAAAAAAGCTGAAGCCAAGTATTTCTGTGGAGTCCAACTCTGTGGAATTACTCCCCACTTATAGTAAACTTTTTTCTGTATGTTATCTCTGCAGACAGGGCTGTGAAGTACATTTTTATTTATTCACGTGGGAAGAGAAGTGAGCTTGTTTCTTTCTTCCCTTTCATAAAGCTGTTATTCTGCTGAAAAGCAGATCTGAGCAGTGCTCCCTGGCAAGAGTTCAAGGGTTACTTTAAACTGGGACACAAAACTCCTACTTTCTGACATCATTTCATGGTGTGTTCAGGGAAGTATTCAAGCATGACATTGTATCATTAGGCATAATACAGCCACTGCAGGGGCTGATTACTGCAATAAGAACTCATTTTCTTTAACACTATGTGCGATAAGGAACAAATAAAAACCCAGGCCAGGTGCACTGTCATAAAGAGGTGGGTGATGTCAAGAATGAAAACCCCAAGGACTGTTTTTGGTAGTCAGGGGAAGAAAATCCCCTGAATTGTGGCAGGGAGGTGCTGAGCATCTCTGAAATTCCCTTTCTTTGCAAGGTTTCTCATGCTGCAGAGGCCCACCTGCATCTTACTCAGGAATGGACACTGTTTCCAGCCTGATCCATACCCTGGTCTGACTTGATACCCAGAGGCAGAGGCACAGCAGTCGGAGCAAGGCATAGGTGTCCTTTTCAGATGCTTCTTTTTAATGAGACAAGCAAAAAATCCCTCTTTGCCTTGATAACCTCATGTGCTTGAAATGTGCTTTTGGGTGACCTCTTTCCATTATTAACTTCCAACAAGACCTCTTGCTCCTAATTATCTGCTTTGGTAAATTTAGAGGCTGCCTGTGACAAACCCAAGGTGCTCACCAAATCAATGCACTGACCAGCTATGCTGTCCTCTCCACAGCCAGATCTTCAAATCAAATGACACTTTGCAATGCACTGCCTCTGTACCACAGGAAAAATTTTGGTCACAAAAAGACACAAGGTCTTCTCCAAAACACACTGTTTTTCTATCTACAAAGGGTATCACAAGGATGTGTTAATAAGACTCTTCAAACGGGCTCCTGTTCCTTAAATAGGCTCTTCTAGCATTACATTAGCAAAGATGAGCTCACGATGGATAGCTCTGTATACAGCCAATCTCCATGGGGGCTGAAGTGAGCTGAAGAGAAAGGAATTATTTTCATATTTGATCACATAAATGTCACTGGATATATTTGCAACAATCCACTCAAATCTTCCTGTAGGTATACAGAGTCATATTTGACAATGAGCTTTCAAGATATACTCTAGTGAGGCCCTTTATGAGACCTCTCATTAGAAGCAAAATAATCTACAGCTTCTTCCATGCCCTGGCATTTTATCACATGCTCCTAACTCCTGCAGTCTCCGTTGATGACATGGCTTACAAAATATTAATGGGAAAGACATGGGACTGGCTTTGGTGCAAAGATGATAATGAAATTGCTATTGAACTAGTAAAAGAGCTCCAGATGTATGCATCCCACTGTTAACCAGAACTGTCTTTAAAGTTATTTAAAGTCTGTATCCATTCCTTATTTCATTTCAACAGCTCCTTTCCTTTGCCTGTGTCATTTGCCTAACTAGATTTTCATTTCTCAATGCTGCAGCTAACTTTTGTTTATACCATCTTTTCTTAACATCTTTGTCTTGTTCAAAGCCTTTTCAAATTAATTGGATTGTAAAAAGTTATTACACTAGCAGTTGAAAGTACTGAGCAGCACAACTACAGCGCACACAATGCATACAGTGATGTTAATTATTTACCAGTTCCCAGTATGATTACATTTTGCATGGTGATGGCACTCGGGGGCTTAATAGCTGAATAAAATATTGTGTATGTTCTCTGCTGTCCTGGAATAAATCATCCCTGAAAAATTTAGCTCTTAGAATTAAAACATACCATTCAGCCATTTACCAGGAATACGATGAGTGATGAAAGCTCTACAAAAGTATTTATTTTCAACAATGCCCTACCTTTGAAGAAACAGTCCTTGCTGTGGATAATGTATATTTTCTTCCTCTGCAGACATGAGGCTCGATGCAGCTGACAGTGATTTTCATAGAACCTGCCATCAGATCCACAGATGGGCATGTAGCTGGGCTTGCAGTCCTCGACACACCTGCACTCGGGCTGGTTGGTGTCCCTGTTCAGCACACACGTGCTGCCCCGGCCACAGAGCTTCTTCTCACAGGATGTGCTCAGGCTGTCCTGCCCGTACAGCCCTGCAGAGAGCAGAAAATGACACCATAAGCCACTTTTGTCTCACCAGACCACATATGGCTGCTGCAGCAGCACAGCCCTGACAGAAGCAGGAGCAACAAAGGTTTTGGAAGCAAAAAATGCTCCCCTGTGAACAGCAGCAGCTTGAAGAGACTGCTCAGATCTGCACTCACAGACCTCCAGCTCTCCCTTATCCCAACACTGTGCGTGTGCTCAAAGTGCTTTACTGGAAAGTGATGCTCTTCTAACTCTTCATGAAAACGGGGCCCAGAATAAAACCCAGTGAGAGCATTTCAGTGCCCACACTTCGACCATGAGTTATATTCAGAAAACAACCTGAAACCCTACACTAGTCCAGCCACAAAACTCAGCAAAGTGCTTTAAGTGTCAGCACTCAGCTCCTGTCCACATTTAGAGTCCAACTCTCACCCTGGCAGCCAGAAGCTCCCATCCAGAAGCAGAATATCCTCCAAGCTAAAACACACACAGGTTTCAAGGAAAGCTCAAACAACTACTTAGAGCTTTGAAAAAATAACCCCCGAGAATGTGAGAAAACACTAGTCATTGTAAAAGTGACCATCAGTATCTATTCCTATATTCTGAGTAATCACATATAGTGAAAAATAACTTTCTACTACTTTCAAGCATTCACTGGATATGATACCCTGACTATTACTGTGCTGTTTGATGATGTTAAGAGGGTAAGGAAGCTGCCCATGTGCTATAACATTTTCTGCTTATGAAGTTAACTCACTTTAAGGCTTACAGAAAACTGTAATTACTATAATTCACACAGGACAGGGCACTTCCAAACAAGCCACTACTCAGAGCAATAATTAGCATTACACTCAACGAAGAGAGTTTCAGGAAATTAGATTATTCTATACTAATTGGAGTTCACCAAGTTGAGCATTACAAAGGGGAATTGCAAAATGCATAATTATACCAGGAAAAAGCCTTTCCTTGTGAAAAAACTCACTGCCAGCCTTGCAACAGGCAGAGACTCTGGCTGCTCCCGAGCTAGGGACTCAGTCTAGACCAGCAAGATGGTTTGGAAGCAAATCCCTTTTCTCTACATTTACCACATGCAGGTTTGGCTCTTGGAAAGGTTTTGGTGTGTGCCAGCTCTCAGAGGATGAAGTGCAAGCACTACTCCAGATGTGCTGCAGCACCCTGTGGAACACATCCTACAGCCACATCATCCAAGGGACACCCAGGGCTTCTCCCTTCTAAGATTTTCCCAGCAGCCAAACCCTTCAGCGTAGGAGCACAGACCACATCCCATCCACAGCCCCTTACCACATGTAAAAGAGATGTGAGAAGCATCAGTACCAGCTACTTCAATCCCATTTTATCATGTTAAACTCCCTGCTAACATCAACACAGCCCTTGCCTGCCCAGCGTTTCATGCCAATACAAAATGTCCCAGTGTTGAAGCTCCATTCCATCTACTTGTGGTCAAGGGGTTAAAAGCATGTGCACAGACAAGCAAGAGTTTCTAACAAAACCCCATTTTTTTTGTCCCCATTAAGCCTTTGTTTTTATCACTGTAAATCTGAAAAGGAAAAAAGTCTGTTATTGGAGGATTAACTATTTGACTCAATAACTCATTAAAATTCCTCCAACTTGGCAAGCTAAGAAATATTGACTTTCCCTGACTTGTAATAAACTAGAAGGTCAAAGCATCTCTGAGCAGTGCAAAAAGAACAGTCCATGGAAGGAGTATCTGACTATTCTTTACTTACTTTACTAATTGTTCCAGAATTTTTGCAAATTATCCTCAGAAATGCAAATTTTGTGACCTCAGGGAGACCTCACTGTAAAGTTCATATTATTTATCAGTGCCTGCTATAAATCAGAGCAGCCCAAAGGATGAGGACTTGAGGAGCTTCTCAGGGGCAGGATCTGCATCGGTACAAGCACTTGCCTTTTCCATCACAATGTGCCTCAAAAGACATGTTTTGGAGGCTGTTGTTAATATTTAAGGTTTTTAAAAATCCAGATTCAGAAGCTATTATTGTCTATATAAATGAAATTCAGGTATAACTACAGCAAAGACCCGCATGGGCTGCCTTGATCACTAAAAATTGATCTCTCAGAGTTTGCACCAGCCAAGGACTCTGTTATGCATCTCACTGAAGGTTATTGCTGTCTCCTTATTCAAGGTAGTGCTCTGATTTAATGCACCAGGTCACATCTGCACAGGTGACAGCTGCACCCTGCCCTGACAGCAGCAAAAACCCTCGTAGGGGCCTCAAGTATTTTTGGTATTTTGATTTGTAATATAAAATTTGAAGACAAACATTTTTATTAGAATGGGATTTTTAAGTTTTTTAACGATATATAGAAAATTAGTTAAAGAACCAGCTTATAAAAAAATGTAAAATATTTAATCTTTCCTCCATCTATCCCAGTTACGATGGAAAATCCCCAGAAACCCTTGGCTGTATTTATGCCTTAGTCCTTATTTATGCCTTATTTTAATCAGAGCTTAATTTCCTCTATGTTCCCAGACGGACAGCTCCTGGTTAGACACCTTAGTTTGGTAAGGTGATAAGAAAGAGATCCTGCAGACAGCCAGAAAGAAATATTCAAGTATTTGTGCTTCTCCTAGTCCAAATCCTCTGAAATCCATGTGTCTGCAAGCAGAGTGCTAACATCAGTTATTTTTGCCAGAACCTCATAATGTCAACAGCAGCTCTTTAATTCAATTATTATTTGCATGAACCTTTGAAGAACTAAAGCTCCCCACAAGCTCACTCAGCTGTACCAGTGTACCCTCTGCCCAGCAAGGACAGCAACAGGGCGTGAAACAGAACAGTGTAAATGGAGAGGAAATGAAGTGTTTGACTGTACCAGCACTGTTGTCTTTATTCAAGTAACTAATTCATTTGGAGCAGCACCATGCATCAGGGAAAGGGACTTTCCTTGATTGCATCAAGGTGAATCCCACAGGCAGGACACTGGTGTGCAGTTCACAGGTATGAAACATGCCTTCCTTTTTTTTTGGAACTATTAAAAGTGACTTGAATTCCTCATTCTTACAAGGATTATTAAAAACAGCAATGGGAAAGGTAATCAAGTGAAACTACCAACTAACAGCACAAAGTATTTATGAGTCCCACTGTACTGCATTGAAAAGGCATAATTCATTCAATGTATTAGTTGTAAAGAAAGTAATTTACATAGGTTAAAAGTTTATCATCTTGCAAAACAAGCCCCTCTTCAACACTAATTAACTGTATTCAACATAGCTAGTCTCAGGTGTTACATTGCATTAAGTCCAGAAGGAGTGACAGAGGCAGCCCAGTCTCTTACACCCATGAACACACTTTCCAAATTAGTTCCTGGCTGTCCCTGAGAAATTTGGAATTCTAGTGGAAAACTGACAAGAGCTTGGTGCAGGCAGAAAATAACTGAATTCTGCAATTTCATAAGGCTGGTTAACAGGCTGCCTGCTTCTCAAAGCAAGACTTTAATGAAGAAATTAAGAGGTTCCTGCCACGTTGGAGAATGCACATCCTCTAACTGCACATTAATTCTTAAAGACAGAGACCTCATCTACCTTTTGCACATCACTGTGCTACAGATCAGACTAACGCAGGTTGAGACTGTTATGGGTTTAGGTCTTCAAAGAGGCAAGAGCAGTTGTTGGTTGCTGTAAAGTTGTTTATTTGTAGATGCATATCAGTCTTAAAGACAAAGAGTCCCAAATGACAAAGTCCATTCTAAGAGTTTTGTGGCACAGAGTCCAGAATAAAAGCAGAAGCAGCTCTCTGGTGCAAGGTCCCAAGAAAATGCAGAAGTGCAGCAGCAGCTCCTGTCTTTTTCTGGGCAGTGATGATGAAGTGAGGAGAGAGGGAGAGAGAGAGCTCTCCCCAATACATGGATTTTTATTTGTTAATTACCCAATGAGCTAAAAACATGAACCTAAAGCATTCATTCTAAACCTATCAGAATTCTGGTTCTATAGTACAAAAGTGGTTAATTCTTATGTGTAACCAGCACATATAGCTCTATTTATGCAATTAGTTCTATGTGTTCTATCTAAAGGATGTAAGCAATATTCTGTGTTTTCATTATGTCTGGAGCTAAGTTTCTCACCTAATCTTGCTCTTTGCACTGCTTCCTAAAGCTTTTTACTTTCTTAAGGCACTTCAAACATATTCTTGCTTGCTTAGAACTAAGACTTCTACTTCATTTTTGTGTGGCTTAGGGTACTTTAATTTCTCTAAATATTTTAATTCAATCCCTGCATTCCATTATCTCTCTGAGGGACTTGGAGAGGCCCCAGTTTTTCACACTCCAACAAAGGCACATGTGCTTTTTTTCTTTGCTCCCAATACAATCCTATTTCTTACTTCCCCAAAACTCCCAAAGGAAGGTTGGGTTCAGGACAAGCACTGGTTTCACTTAGGACCACCAGACAAACCCATTGCAGAAAGTAAACCCAAAAACCAAACAACTCTATCATATCACTGCTCATAAAAAGAAACTTATATACAGCAGAAATGTAAATTATTACATTTATATGTAAAAAGTGAGTTTGCCCTCAAGTAACAGTGAACTCCAGCAGGCAGCTGGTATCCAGGTTTATTGCTGGAGGAAGAAGTTTAGACATGACATCACAGCTAGGGCTAAAACTAGAAACTTTAATTATGTATGACTGAAACTGGAAGCTTCTATACCAAGTCCTTCCTAGGCAATGCTGCACCTTGCAAATGCTGTATTAAAATAAAAATAAAATCAAACCCTCTATGACAGTGATATACACAGATGCATAGTTCAAGTATGTATTTACATACATCCATTCACACATAGATTATACACAACCACACACTTCCCCTGCCACAACTAATTTTTGCTGATGACACAAAGTCAGATGCTGCAGATCCTAAACCTTCCTTACCCAGCACATCTTCAGTAGATTCTTGAGTAACTCATGTTTGGAAGCAACCAAAGTTGAGCTACATACTGAGCCTGAGTTATGATCAGCACTCAGATTGTGTGCTGCATATGTCACTACTGCCACGATAGAGTAAGAAAGGAAACAAAGCAGGAATTTCCTAATAGTCTGCTCTGAGAGTTTCTGGATTTTTCATTGCATGCTGACATGAGAGTGGAGAGGCAGAGAAGCTGTGGTGAATCACCTGGGGAAGGCAACAGCAATTTCATTATTTCTGTTACTAGCCTACTATTACTATAATTTATTCATTTTCATAAAGTACAAATGGTGACTTGTCCTGGAGAATAACACAGAGAATGTGTTTCAAGCATTTGATCTGCGACAGGTACAAACTATTTTCTTTCAAGATCCATGAGACACACAACTCTGTGTGTTTATGCACATCTTGGAGCAGGATGGAGAGGGGACACATCAGCCTTGGAAGAGGAGTACAGAAAATCAATAATTTTCACCAGTTTAAATGCTCTACATGAAACAAAAGGCAGGATAATATGGACAGCCTTCTCAGAAGAAAAGATAGCAAGACTTCCTAGATAGTCATGTTATTTCAGGAGGATTCACATAGTTTAAAAAACAAAACTGACCCCAAAAGGTAAGGAAAATAGACTCTGGAGGAGAGGGTTGTAAGAAAGAAGGGCACCAAGGACATCAGAATGAAGGGAACTGCTGAATCTGTTTCTGCAGTTTAATCTCAAATGAAAAAAAAATATTTGTAATTGCTCATCAGAAGCTCAATAACAGCAAGCAGTTACCCTGAAAACAACACCAAGGAAGCACTCAATATGATAGAAAAAATTTCTGTAGCAATTTCTACATCTGAAAATGGGAATTAATGTTACTTTCTGTATCTGTCAGAACTCTGAAAACCACTGGAGGTCATATCATGAAAAGGCATTTGAAAATCAGAAGTAACTATGCTATTCTTAGTGTGATTAGCCTAATTTTGTCCCATTTCAAATCCATCTAACCACTATGAGATCAAAAGCTTAATCAAATATTATTTTTGGATGGTATTGAGGCCTGTGAGGGTACTAACATGAAAAAAAGAGACAAAAGACACAGAGATGAAAAGATCCAAACCATGTAAAGCATATACAGAGATTACTGAGGAAGAAACACCAACACAGGTATGACACTATATATATTTAGATCCTTGCCATTAAACTTTACTATGCACAATTTTTCTGATTGTTCTCTCCTCAAAAGAGCTGTAAAGAGGCAATTAATAAGATTGCTCTTTATTAAATGTTTATCTAAATTTATCTTTGATAGGTACTGCAAACTGAAGGCAATTTTATTACATTATTCTTGTGCAGCAAGTATAGACACAAAGGTAAATTTGTGCAGTTCCCACTGGCATGACATGCCTCCTTGGATTTGTGAGCTGCTTAGCAGGTCCCTACAATCCCCTGGACAAGAGACAGTACAATGTTAGCAAAAGATCAATTTATTTCCTGCATTGATCAGAAGGATTAAATGTTTGGGGCCAGCCTGGACATCACTTGGAGCAACCTGGTTCAGTGGCCACTGCAGAGGAGTTGGGCAAAGATGAGTTTTTAAGTCCCTTCCAACCCAGACCATTTCATGATTCTGTGATTTAATTTCATGTTTCCTTGGGCACCCATATTTCCAGTGCTGTGAGAAACCCAGTGAAGCATAGTAGCAACATGCATACGTGCACACAAATGTATTTTATTTGATTGTAGTTTTAATTTTCTCAGTATTCCACAGCCAAAAAAAAAAAAAGCTGAACATTTCTATCTCAGATCTGGAGAGAACAGATCACATTAATACTTTGGCTCCTTTGGCAAAACACCATATCAGAAGAAGAGGATGTGCCTTTAAAATGTTCTCTACATACCTTATGTAAAGGTTCATAAAAACTCAAGAACAAAGCACATTTAAATGACAGCAAATCCAAACAAACCAAACATATTCCAATGGGACAGTCATAAAGACAACATACATACTGCACTGAGACTGCACATAACCCTGACATTAACACCCAGCTCTGCTCAGTGGTGGCATCTGCTCAGCAGCTCAAAGGTTGTACTCAGATCATTGCTCAAGCCAAACCATGGAGCAAAAGCTGCATTCAGTTGTGTGCATGGCCAGGCAGAGTGAGCTGCTTTTAACTGCAATGTTAACAACATATATCAAAAAATACAAACATCCCACCCCAATTCTTGAGCCCAGCTGTGCCCCTGCAGCTCCCCTTGCTCTAGCACAAGAGACTGCAGCTCTCCAAGCTTTAATTAATTCAGTGTTGGTCACTGAGAGTGAGCAGGAAATGCTTCAGGAGCTTGAAACAAGACTGAAACATCTCCACAGCCCAACACCAATCAATAACAATTTGCAATCTCCTTTCCCATTCTCTGTTATCTTTAATGAACTCCTGTTCCAAGTTTAAGAAATAAGGAAAAACAGTGTTTTTAAAGCAACTGCATGCAGGTCTTCTGCACCTAGTGCTAATTTTGTAATTCTCCACTAATTTTCTATTTGTTGTCTAAGCCAGGACACCTGTATTTTGTAGACATGCAAAATATTTTGTTTCTCTCCATCTGAAGCCAACATTAACACATGGAAACCTTGATCTCATATAGGAAAAAGCCCTTGAGTCTGTCAACAAGTGCCCGTCAGACCTAAAAGCAATTGGTAATACTCAGACTTTTGAGGCTCTATCCCCAGGGCAAATCTATTTCTCACCCCCTCTCTGAGGACTTCACTTTTGCACCAATAATGGAAATTACTCTGACTGTGATTAAAGATTTATTTCCTCTGAATATGACATTTTAAGATCTCATCTTACTCCTGAGGTAAATAACCCCACTACTTTTCCCTGTGCTCTTCTGTGAAGGAGGACAGCAGAATTAATGTCATTTCTTCTGCATTACAAACCTTTTACTCTCTCTGTATTTGCTCTGTGCTGAAGGAAGCATTTTAAAGTGCATTTGCCTGATGGAAGAGTTATTGGCTACTGAAACTACTGAAAGGATAACACAGTAAGATGAAAAAAACTACTAGAAAGCTATTTTGAAAGTGAAAAGCCTTTAAACTTCATATATGTTAAAACTGGCTCTGAAGGTACCAGTGCAGAAATGGAGCATTAGCATCAAAATGATAAGATTAGCTGCTTTTCCTTTTTATTCTGAGGAATAGAATATATCACTGGTTTCTCAGGTTAAGACTCACAATCTAAAAAGAAAAATTCAGAAGACATAAAGAATAGACAAAAATCCATAACTAATTAAGGGTTTATTCAATGGCTGTATTTTTGTTTCAGATAGTTTTAATTCAATATGAATTTTCTTAATTTGTGAGGCTGGGCATCTGGTTTGGGCAATTGCCCAGGAGGGCAGAGCCCCTTCTCCTCATCCCCACAACAAGCTTTTTCCCTTCTAAGGCATCAGTGCTGCTCCACAGCCATGCAAAGAGTCCATCCAGTTTTTTTCCTGCTGCCAAACAAAGAGCAGCCTGCATTCACGGAGTGGGAGCCCTCCTCAGTCACCCACACCAGCAAACCATGGGGAGAACTAGATCTGAAAGCATGGATATGAAATAAGAGTACATGTATTCACTCCCTTCCCTTTGAGAGTGCTCTGTACATGGAATAAAAACAAGCAACAACTGATAAAATCAACTGAATACTGTTTCACTTGGAATACAAAGGCACCAAATGAAAACTAGAGGGTCACATATAATAGCAGAAGAGGAAAAGCTTGAGATAAAAAGCTGGAATAAGCAGCAATCATCAGCTCATCAACGTCAGAGTATACTGGGCAAAGGCAGCATTATGGGGCTTTTTATTCTTTTAAGAAAGGGAACAGAACAGAATGCATTTTGGTGCAGGGCATGTTGTGGGGCTGATCCACATGGATACAGCACAACCAAGAAAGGAGTACAAGGTGAGCAGGACACCTGGGAGCTCAAAGCAGAGGTTATATCTGAACAGGTGAGATGAATAAAATGAAAGCCCCAGAAAACCAGTAGCATGAGTTTACAGCAGAGACATGAGATCCCCAGCATGAGCCAAGAACAGGTAGCACCATATTTTAGACAGGAGACTGGAACTGGGCTTTTCTACTATCTTGTATTTCAAACTCATTCCTTGATGCCTTAGAAAAATGAAGTAAATCTCATTGGAAAAAGGGGGAGGGGGGGCACTTCAAGAAACTCCCTAGTCAGTCACCCCAGTCTCTGTATTGCCACTTGTCCCTTTGGATCAGCACACAGCTCTTGGGTAGCCTGGAGGGAACAAAGGAATGATGTAACAGATCAAAAGAAAGAGGCAGCATTTCCACCAATCTTTTTGGATGACTGACCAGAAAGGAAAAAAAAAGTATTGAGAGTCACTATATTTGACTCTTCAAGAGTAAAGGCAATAAATAAATACATACAAATAGGAAATAGGAACATCCTGTGCCAAGGACACTTTTCCATAAGCACATAGAGCTCAAGTGATGAATTATCAGCAGAGAGGAGGCTGGTACTGCCCTTTGACAGTACTTGCTCCCAAGTGCCCCCACTCTGCAGACCCCATCCAGGACCCAGCAATGCCTCCCCACCAGCCTGGCATGCTGGAATATTCTGTAGCTCAGCACAGCAATACAGGAGCCAGGAGCTTACAAAGGAAATACATGAGCAGCATCACAAGGACGACTGGAAATTCCTGGGGAAACAAGTTCACTTCCAAAAACATTTGCTTTAGTAACAAAAATTGTGTTTGATCCCCTCCAGCCTGGCTCTTCCCATCACACCATGACTTGGAAAGAGCTGACAGTCCCCACCCATGGTTGGGCAGTACATCCCTGTGTGTGGCTCCATGGGATCCACTGCAGCACAAAACTGCCAGAAGCCAGCTGGCATTTTGTGCTCACAGTAAACAGGATTACTGGCAGCAATGAAAAGTAAAGTCCTCTGCTGAACAACACACTAGGGATGGCAGCTGCTTTCCAGTCTTGGACTGCAAATACCACCTTGCCAAACTTTCTGTACTAATGGGGCCTATTTTCTCTATAGGAAAGGAAAAGGCAGGAGAGAACTCAATTTTTATGCTTCTGAGCCTCCTATTGATGTGCATGTGTTCAACTGCTCCTGCTCCCATTAACACCCAGCATGGGAGATTCAAACAACTTCAGAACTGCTACAGCTGGGGTTGTCTATGAGATAGAGCTCATGCTTTAAAAAAAAAAAAAAAAAAAAAAAAAAAAAAAAAAAAAAAAATATATTATTTGAAAATTTTCTGCACTAAATAATGTAGCACAGCTTTGACTTTAAAATCTGCATTTTTCAATGGAAATATCTGTCTCTACCTAAAGGACAAACCAAAGCTGCCAACTACACATGTTCATCATCCTCACTGACACCAATGGGAGCTGCATCTGCAGAGCAGGTCCCCACAGGGATCCTGGAGGGTGATTTACTGACTCCAACACAACCTGCAGGCACTAAATGGCTGCCTCCAGGTTACTCAGGTGGAAGAATGTAGAGAATCCCGATTTTGGAGGAAAAAAAGTCTGAAAGTGTCAAATAAAAAACTCCTTGGGTCTCACTGTAAAATGGAGTGAATGGCCAGCTGGCAAGGAGGGGAGAGGGAAGAAAAAAAAGAAAATGAGAAACAGGCAAATTACTCTCTGTGTGGTGGCAGCAGTGATCCTGAACTGCAATCAAGCTTCCCAGAGTTCACATTTAAAGTCCTATTTGCTTCAACAATGCCCACTTTAGTGGCTAAAACATGTAAAACTATTAAAAATTACAGCATCTCTTCCTGTAAGTGTCCCTCCATTAGAAAGAGGGCTTGGATTCTCAGGAATGAAGCTTAGGAGTGAGGAGAATGACCATTTTTCTTGGAGTTTTTGTGTGAAAACCTAATGCATGTCCCTGATAAGTAAGGAACCTGGGGCAGGGGCTCAGTGTCCTCAGGCTGGCACAGGCAGCTTTGTGGGCTTGAATTCCCTTATAAGACCAGAGCTTTTGGGCTCCAAAACTTCTTCCTGCTGGATTTGTTACATACATTTGTACTGGCAATTCCAATTGATTTCATATTGAAATATTGCTGTGGGATTAGATACCATTGTGTGAGGTGCAAAGGTATTTAACACGATCATCACTTGCAAATACATAGTTATGAAACAGAGGGGTGGGAATAGAAAGATGATATTCAATACTCTTAAAGCAAACACTGCATTTTGAAAGGAAAACCAAGGATCTCATCTCTTCCTGGGCATCTCTCCCAGCACAACTATTCCATATGTGCAAACAACAACAACAAAAGCCTGAAAGTCTTGGAAGACATAAATTGGAATACAGAAAAAAAAAAAAAGTTGCCAACACTGCGCTTTTTACCAGAGGGTCCAAAGGGAGTCCACAGCAGGGACATGGCAGAATGCATTAAATCTCAATTAGATCATAGCACACAACAAAGCACGGAACATTCTCATCATATTTGCTCACCCAAGGATTAAGAGATTTTCTTTGGAGAGGTCTCTGCTTGCAAAGCATCCTGGGGATCACACAGCTCTTGGCAGGGAAGAACAGGCACCTCTCTTCCCTGCCTTAGTGAACTGCACCCATTAGATGGTCTCACAACAGTATTTTACACATATGTGTGCCAGTGAGAGACTGCAGCCATGAAGAGACACATTTCAATACTTTGGAAGAGCCTCCACAGCACTGTTGGTAAATATATCTTACTGGTGACTATCTGCATACGCCAAAATGTCAAAAATAAAACTGCGGAAAGAAAAATAAGGAAAATATGAAAAGAAATAAAAACTTTGATGGCATACTTAAGATTTTAAACATTACTGTAATGAGGTAACATTCTAGCCACTTTTAAAGCAATGACCATTATTTGTAAATGTGTTTGCTATACAATGTTTAGTATTAATAAGATCTCATAATTATGCCTGTAAACAGTATTACAGTAGGATAACTGTAATATTGGCCAGCCAAATGCCTTAGAAGCCTGATGTGCAGCAATGGGCAGCACAGCTGGGAGCAGCATCCAGCCCAGATTCCCTTTGGCTCCTGCTGCATGAGCTTCTATAGCAACACCTTGTTCTGCAAAAGGATCTGCAGGAGGATTCATTTGGCCACATCAAAGAATTTTATATCCCGTCCCCATCTCCTCTGAGATAAACTAAGATTTGCTTCAATATGGCTTCACAAGCTTAAGACTTTTTCTATGAAATCACAGAATCATAGAAACATTTAGGTTGGAAGAGCCCACAAGGTCATCAAGTCCACCACTACACCATGTCTTCAAGTGCCACATCTACACATCTTTTAAATCCCTCCAGGGATGGTGACACCACTGCCCTGGGCAACCTGTTCCCTGACACTGCTCTGGGGTTTTCCTGTAGCAACACTTGCCACAACACCTGACTACAATAATTTCTTCCACCCAGCCATTTCCACAGCTCTGAGCTCTGCTGCCTCCATTCCAAGCAAGACTCATGTCTAACATCTTCCAGCACTGGGCATTTCGAGTGCTATCAGCAAGGTCAGGCTTCACCCAATGCAAACAGTTTGCACTTTCCTCCTGAAGATCAGTTAATGAAGTGCAACACTTCAGAGCTCTTTGATTAAAGTGCTAATGCTTGTAAAATCAATAAGCCAGAGAGTGGAGCTTTCTTCATAATTAAGCAAGAAAAATAATCTTAAATTTGATGTTGAATCCAGATGCAGCAGCAGGAGTGCAGACACACTGTTTGGAGCTGTGTCATATAATTTGCAAACACCTGCTGTTAGTACACCTTAAAACACACATTATTCAATAAATCCTGCAGAAATTATCTTAAAAGCAGCAGTGCCTTGACTTGTTTCTACAGAAGTTCTATGATATCCATGCACAGCACTGACATCTATTAAAAGACTTTCCTTGCTGAGGAGAAGTACCAATAGTCAAAATTGCAGCAAGA
This sequence comes from Muscicapa striata striata, assembly GCA_030060385.1. Taxonomy (NCBI): domain Eukaryota; kingdom Metazoa; phylum Chordata; class Aves; order Passeriformes; family Muscicapidae; genus Muscicapa; species Muscicapa striata. The sequence continues at coordinate 3,046,026 of JAREIS010000050.1, read as the reverse complement.
CCAGCAGCTTGGCAGGTCCCCATCACCTTTGGAGTGTGCTGCTTTAATTTGCTCCAGGCAAAGCCATTCCCTACCCACACAAGAGTATTCAGGCAACTAAATGAATAGCTTGATGAATGCACTCCACCACCACACATTTGGGCTGGAAAACTTCAAAGCATGGCAATCATAATATTTTCATTACAGACAGGAGCTATTATTCCTCCCCACAATGAAGGCTGGAAGACAGGCTCCAATCCCCACAACAGAGGGCTCTCTTGAAAGGGAACATCACACTGGCTTTCAAAAACCCATCAAGGACATGGAGTTCACTGCTATGAAACCTTCCAGCCCTGGCAGGTCAAACCTGGCATCAAAGCACCCACCCTGCCCCAAAATAGCTCCAAGTTTCAGATGCTGTAACTCACTAAATGCTAAGGGTACAAGCTATATGCTCATAGCCCAAATTATGTTACACATCCCCATCCCCTGACTGCACACACAGAGATTATGACTGCTCAGCGCACTCAGCACACACACAGCCACAAGGGAACACTAAAAGCAAATTCTGGCCCTGTCTATCATCCATAATTCAAGAGAAATCAGGGTTAAAAAAAGTGCATAAGCAATTGACATAATTTATATGCTGCAAGTGGGAGAGTTGGCAGTCTCTTGCATCATAAAGTTTAAATAATAGTAGTTTAACATCAGATGTAGCCACAGCTGTATTGCCATTAGCTCCATTACTCCATGGAGCAGCTGCTTCCTGAGCTGCATACCCCCACCTTGTCCCATCAACAGCTTGCTTCACACAGGATTTCACTAGGAATGATCACTCAAGCACAAAACACTCAGTACTAACAGCAGGAAAAAGGAAAAACAAGAAAAAAAACAAACCAACAAAATCAACACACCTTGGAAGGTTTAGTGATGCAGTTGCTATTGAAAGGCACCTTTAAAATGAAAAGAGGAAAGAAAAGAACAAGGTATTGAGCAGTGGCAACAAATTTTGTAGATGCTGTTGCCAATTTTGATCAATATCATGACATTCACCATTTCAGGATATGATTTCTTCTTGTTGTATCTAACAACAAAATATATTCTTCTTTACCCAAGGGATTATCAAATTAATTCAGTGTGTGTGCATGCTGAGGGGTATTAATTGATCATTCAATCTAAACCAGTCAATATTTCTTATGGAAACAAAGCTGGAACAGTGACTGCTTTGTGCCACCTTTCTCATGCTCACCCATAGAATACTCTTTTCAGTGGAAAAACCTAAATTCATAGAAATTAGGGATCCCATGAGGGTCAGGCTGGGAATGAGGCTGCCAAAAGTTCCCACCTGAAAATTAGCTTTTTAAACCAATCCATTCTCTGTCTCATCAGTCCCTTTACAATTAGTCATAGGATGACTCTGAAGCAGCATAATATAATTTACACTATCCTCAAATGTAGAATTGAATTGAGGGAACGCACAGCCTAGAAAGCTCAAGCCAAGCCTACAGTCTGGCCACAGCTCCTGCTACTCAGAAAAACTCATTTCAACAGAGGAGTTTTGCAGAAATCAAACAAGAACTTGAAGACAGGAACCCTAAAGTAAAAGGAATTAATGAAAAATCACCTGGTTTCACAGCACCCTGAACTTATCAGGACACCATCACCACTCTACCACTGTTCTGCAGTTAGTGCTGCAATACCCGATTTTCAGGGGTTTTTCTTTGCTTCCTTCTTGTTGTACTCATCTGACAAATCTGGCTAAACTCTGCCAAAAATAAAATTTAAAAAAAAAAAAGTAAAAAAACCACCAAAACATCAGCACAGAGCCTGAATCTTTTGTCCAAAAATCTTTTTACATCCCATGTGCAGATTCAGCAGATCCATGTTTATAACACAAAGAGGAAGAGGCACGTCCCAATTTAACCCTGAAACACAACTTCCACCCCCTCACCCCGATTCAGCTGACAACAGCAGGAACAAAGTGGAGCAGGTATGGTGGCAAGAGGTAACAGCTGCTCCCTTCTGTCTCTCAGAGCAGAATATGGAAGTTTGGCAGAGAGCTGAAGCCTCATGTAAGAAAAACCCAAAAAGACTAAATCTCTCCTTTTTACCTTCAGCAGCACCAGCACTTCTTAATTTCATTGCTTCCCAGGAGATTATTCTCCATCCCCAGGCGTGCTGAGCACGCTCCATATTATCTGAAGGAACAAGAAACCCTGAGTTATGGGGGCTCTTTAACCTTTTCTTTTCTTTTCCAGGTCATGATATTCTTATCTGAGCTTGCAGAGCACATCATCCAGACAAACTGCTGCCTTTCTCCCCCAGTTGCACCCAAGAGCACACTTGCATGAGGAAAATAAAAGGTGCCCAAGATTTGAAATATGGCCATGAGCATCCCTTTAATGCAGCCATGGAAACTGCCAGCAAAAAGCGCTTCACGGGGGATTTACAACAGGGATTCTTCTGCTGCATGAGGTGGGGAGAGAAATCTGCAAAGAAGGCAGATCATAATATAAGTTTATTTATGATTTATTCCAGTAGCTGGAGAAGACTTTAAACAGGCATTTCCAATGCCTCTTTAAACACCTGAATCACCACACACCCAGGAAACTCAGTAAAAGCCCTGGACTACGTTACCCCTGACTAACAAAACACAGTGTATGCAACCCTGCTGCCACAGCATTAAAATGCATGGCACATATGGAACTAGTAAAATATTTCAAGGAAATTAGTAAGATGAGTGACTTGATAAAATCTTTATGTCTGAGCTAGACAGCCTGAGTCATGAAAACATAGGAGAAAAAAATCACCAAAATCCCGTATTCCAACTTGAACATCCAAACAGAGGACTTCTGCAGCCTCTTTTAGGCACCAAAGGGTATCTCTGCATGAAAGCTTTAAAACATTCCTTAACTTGTTCTCTATTGAAGGATCCCATCAGCTTTCCCCAAGTCCTCTAACAGCCACATGGAACAGCAGAGCAATGGATGGCTCATAACCAACAGCAGCTGATAGTAATGCAGTGACCCCAGGGGGCTCTTCAAGGGCTATGAATGGTACAGTCTTTCAAAATCATGTTCAAGAGAGAATAAAGCATCCCTGCCACAGAAGAACTTCTCATTGACCTGAGAGGAAAGAAGTCCTTCATTACAATTACAAATCAGAATTACTCCACAAAATATTTTGATCCCACTTGGATGTGCCCCCACCAAGCACAAGCCAGGCTCTGCCTCACCTGGCTGAGGAGCACATCTCAGGACACACAGCTGCTCCTCCAGCAGCTGGAAACTTCCAGCCTCAGGCTTATTTTGAGTTTGTATTTGAGGGGGTGCAAGATTGATGCTTTCCAGCACACACAACCCATTTCTGGTTTTTTGCCACCATAAGGAGCCTAGCATTGTCTGTCCCCTGGAGCATGGAACAAATGCACACTTCACCTTCCCATGCCACACATTTTGGGTGAGCATCAGCCCTTGCAGGGGATCCAGGACCCTCATTCACATGTGACAAAGTCCTGCCAGGTCATGCCAGACATCAGATCACACAACCTGTCTCACCAGTGCTTGCTCACCTGGTACATCCACCTCTGTCTGGTACACTGCCTCTTGCTCATGATTCCCAATACTCTTCCATGCTGGCTCAATATGACCACAGAGAGGCACACCAAGGCAGCAACTCGATGGAGCAGAGATTCATGAGCACTGAAGGTTTCCCACCCCACCTCCTACCCCACCTCCTGCCAGCAGCACCAGATGTGATGCATCAGCAGGACCCAACCTTCCTTTGCCTGTTCCACCCACACCTGGGCCCCATCACATCCATCTGTCTGATCTAGGTCCCCAGGAGTCAGGGTATAGGCAGGTTACATGGCAAAAAGGTTTTTTTTTTTTCCTTCAAAGGAAGCACAAAACAATTGAAACTTAGGAAAAATTTACACTTTTTCTTTTAAAAAATTGGATTTTAAAAATCGGAGCTTTTAAATCCACAACATTTTAGGGACAAATTCTACTCGTGAAACCCTTCCTGCTAACATGGGTTGTTGAGAACCACCTTACAACAGCTTTCCCTTCCTGATCCTTGCAGTGCCTTTCCCATTTAGAGCATCTGGAGATCACAGCCCTTACAGGAGGCCTCAGCACAAGCCCCTGCACAGCAGAGCTCTGAGTTCAGGTACTGGCACAAAGCAGCACAGTAGCACCAGCAGTGCCTTCAAAGAGTGTAGAATTCTGGTTATTTCTATAAGACTGCATCTTATATACACCACTGCTCATCTTCACTTTGCCCCACATACAAACCAAAATTTGCAATTTGTAAACTGCCAAATTTAGTGACAGTGGAGTTAAAGCATGAATGTGGATAGCAGATGCTGCATTTAACACCTACTGCAATCAATTATAGAATATCCTGAGTTGGAACAGACCCATAAGGATCACTGAGACCCAAGGGAAACTAAATCCCCAACCATCTTTTTATTTTCTGGAAGCATTATTGGGGTCTCACCCTTAATAATAATTTCAGAATCCCCTGGAAGTAGTGTGGGAGTGTCATCATTAAGATTGGTGGGAACACAACTCCTGGTTGTATGTACTCCCCCCAGACTGCCAAGCTATATTTAAATCCCTTTTCTCAATTGGAAGGGACTTAACCAACTTGGAAAACAACAAATCAATGCTACTTGCATTGTTTTTCATGTGAATCCACATTTAATGCTGTGTCAGACACCATCAGCATCAGAAGAGGCTGCACCAGCCTTTGCCAGAACTGTTGCATTTTCTCAATGAAAAAGGGAAATAGTAAGAAGGATGAGAAAATCATCCATTTCCCAGGATCTTTTTTGTGTTGCACCTCCCCTGTAATTTGGGCAGGGCTCTTGCCCCTGGACACAAGAACTAGCTGGAGGGACAAGTCAAAGTGTCACAGTCAAGAAATTATAGACAGCAACAGCAGAAGCCATGTGAGTGGAACGATTTAATCCCTCATTGCTGAAAACTAATTGGATGTAGAAAGGGAGAAGATGTATACAACTGTATGCAAAGGGAGATGAGCAAGGAAAGACTCCAAAGCCAGTGCATTTGGAAAGCAAATATTATCCCACTGAAATTCAGAAAAGTCTGAAAAATAATTTTATGTCTTCTTCAGTAAACATTCAGCAGAATATAAGGAATAAAATTAATCTCTTTGTACAAAAGATGATTTATATACATTCTATTAATAAAATTTTGTGCAACTAAGAACTTGTAACAAAGATTGAAAAGACTGTTCATAAAAGCAGTGAATATCACATAAACAGTAAAAATACAGTGGAGATTTGCAGACCAAAGTCCTCCATCACACCTAAATTAAAACATAAACCCATGGCAATGTATTCTCCCTGGTGGCTCTCCTAAAGCCTTAACCAAAGTACACTGCAATAGACTGTGGAGACAGAAAGGAATGTCTCATCAAATACAACAAAAGCAGCTTTGCTGAAGGACAGGCGAGTTTATGGCTGTTTCCTGTGCATCATGGACCTTAAGGATGCTGATATTTAATAAACCTTAAGAACCAATGAAAAACGTTAAATAATCCTTTAAAAAGCACCTACAGAGCCTTTAAGAAGCCATAAATAGAATTCCATGAGATTCTCAGAGATTTACAACACATCAGCTTGGCTGTGCACTAAGGGGAATCCCTTTGGCTGCAAGCCAGAGAATCTCACCCCAAGCAATGCTCACAGGTCCTGCTCCTGCTGAACTCACTCACACCACAGACCCTGGAGGAGCTGAATGCTGCAGCAGCAGGTTCACCAGTGCCACAGCAGGGAGGGACATGCAGATTCTCTGCCTTGGAAACACCAGGCTGAGGTCCTTGCAGGAGCACTGGCATTAGCACTGCCAGGAGCTCCTAAGGCCCAGCTAATTCAAACAAATGGGAATGCATTCTGGACAGGTGAAGCTTTAATCCTCCCCTTGAAGCTCCATAGCCCAGTCGAATTACAACAGTTTGCAGACTATCAAAGCTCTGCATCTGGGCTGGATTATTAGAAGGATAAGACCAGCCATTTTAACAATTAATTTCTGTGTGGCATTCTTCTGAATATCTGAGCAGTGCTATTTTTTCACCAGATATGCTTTTGTAGCCAAAAAAAGTGCTTGAGTGCATTAAAGCATCTTTGTTCACACAAAGTACTGAACTTCTTTGAAATATTCAAAGTTTAACAGATTGATTTTGCTTCTGGCAAGTCTCCCTGCATGTAGTTTTGCTGAGTGTGTAGTCCTACACACTCAAAGAGCTACTTATCACCTACATGATCTATTTATGGAAGAATGGACAAATATCCATTAATACAGAGTTAAAGTCTAGGAGACAGATCATGGTCAATATGGAGCAAAGAAATCAGAGTAAAGAGCAAGAAACTTTCTTTGATGTAGAATGCCAACTTCCACTGCCTTTGCTTTGCAATACAGCAGGAGCAAGAAGGATAAATGACAGAAGGGACAGGAATGCAAAATGCTAATACCCATTCACTTTGTCTTGTTTGTGGCTTGCTGTTTATTCATGGATTTCACATTAAGTTTACCTCTGGAAAATCATATAGCAATTTATCACCGTGCCCATTCAAAATGCCATATAAATATTAACTACCTTTAATTGCTGTGTGGTTGGTATTAATGAATGTTTTCCTTGATGCAAAGAAGTTTCTATATGCAGCCAAATTGAACAAATCCTTCTAAATCCTTCACATTTTCTTGTTACATCATCAAAACTGTTAATTTGGGCTGTTCCAGAAGAAGGTGGAGAAGCAAGACTCAGACAATGGCAAGGAGGGCTGATTTTTTGGGAAAACAGACTTAACCTCCCAGCCTTGTGCATAAACATCTCATCAAAATTCAGTGCTTCATAGTAACTGGGTTCTTGGCACAGTGACAAGATTGGAAATCATGATCTAAAGCGTTACATGTGGATTGCTTCTTTCATCCTGAACTATTCTGGTGCCCAGAGTTTGTGTTTTTTTTCCATGTTGAAGCAAGAGAAAAACATTAATGACCAGAAGTAAACAGTAACACTGTCCTTGCCAGCTGAAAGAGCAAGTCTCCATACCACATTTCCTATTAATGCTGTAAGACTCAGCTGTCTCTAAAGATGTGGTTTTTCGCTTTCCAAATCCACTATGCCCAGTGACAAGTGCATGGCAGATGTCACATAAGTAACATTGCTGGATCCTGATACTGCAAAGCAAGGGCGACAAATGAAACCTTCTGCAGAAGGTGTGCACAGATTCCCTGCTGGTTTTCTGGGAGAGACTCCCAAGGCTGAGCCATCCCCACTCCTGAGGCTCAGTGCACAGCCAGACCTCCTGTAGCACACGTTCCATGGGGCAGGTTCATGTCAGCAACCTTGGTGCAAAGTAAGAACTAAGAGTGAGACCACAGGACTGTGCTAAATTCCAGAATGCAAAAAGTATCACAAAATAAACCTAACATACTAATCGTTCTTTTTAGTAAGTCTTTACAAGATAAATGATTCTTCTGGTTTTTTTCTTAATAAAAATAGTTACATGAAGAGACAGCAGTATTCATATTTATAGTGCCTTAAACAGACCCTAAAGGTTTCCTGTCTTCAATTTAACTCAGCCTCTAATAATCATGAAAATCTATGAAAATGACAGTTGAGCCAAGGTAAGCTTAGATGCCTTTTCAAGATACAATTTCCTTGATGTTGCAGAGATACTCTTCGCATCAAACCAAGCTATGAAAAAAAGAAACAAGCTATCCCTTGAAGTGCTCCAGAACTTATCAAAATAATTGAATACTTTTCAAAACACACCTTGGCACTTTTATCTGAATATAATTAATATCTTTCTCTTTCAATTATACAAATGGATAAACATATTGAAGAATTAAAAAAAAAAACAGTCTTTGGATGGGTTGTCCTTTTTAGAACTTTACTCTCTTTGATCTGTTCCTCTGTCCTATCTTGTCACCTCAACCATGCGTTTCTGTTGGTGAGACTTTTCTCTCCAGGCTCAGTGACAGGAGGATTTATTGCAGCATGAGCATCTCTTCCATCCCAGACTGGTCCTGGAGGCTCCTGCTCACACCATGCCTTGGGTCCAATTTCCAGCACAGCTGGGTAATGCAGGTCCTCCTATCACAGCTTCATCTGCTCATCTCAGCTCATCTGATGCTCCTGCTCTTCATTAGTCAGGAGTGTTGAAAGCTGCCTGTAAACTTTGTACTGTGCTTGCATGTCTCCTTTATCAATTCTCACAATTTTGATGCAGTTAGATTTCAAAATGAAGTTATTCACAGCCTGATTTGCAAGGTTCACAGCAGCAGTAATTTGTATATCTCCTGAAAGGTTTCTAAATAAACACAGCCCTCAAATGCTGATGGGTATGAATGCTCCTCATTCCTGGCAGACCTTGGTATAACTTCAGCAGTTAACTGAAGACTTAGAGAGCAAAATAGGCAACAAGTGACAAAATGACAGAAAATGGCATCAAGTTGCACCAGGAGAAGTTTAGACTAAGTGTCAGGAGAAATTTCTTCATGGAAAAGCTTCTCAAGCATTGAAACAGATTGCACAGGGAAGTGGTAGTCACCATCTCCAGAAATGTTCAGAAACGTGTGGATATGGCACCTGGGGCCATAACTGAGTGGTGACCATGGTGGTGGTGCTGGGCTGATGGTGAGACTTGATGATCTTAAATGTCCTTTCCAACCTTCACAATTCTGTGTGATTCTATGAAAGTGATACAAACTTTTCCCACAACAATTAATTAGCACCATTGTGATTTACCATCCCATTACTCCCCTGAACAGATGCAGCAGATACATTCCTGAAGGAGTCATGTAAGCCACACTAGGCAGAGTCTGGCTTTGTTGCAGGAATTTTGGCAACCTGCAGTCCCAGACCAGTGAGCTGAAGCTGCCCACGGGCTGCCTGAGCTGCAGCTCTATGCCAGCACCATATGCAGCACCTCAGCCAGACTTCTTGCCCTTTCATCTACCTTTCCCTTTCAGGGACATTAATTTTTATGCTAAACGAACATGTGGGTTAACCCCCCAACTCATCACTGATCTCAGGTACCCCTAGGACAGCTCAAACAGGATTTTCTTCTCACCAGAGGAATCCACACCCTGGGCATGTTACTCATCACCACCACATCTCCTACAATGCACACCCAGACATCCTTTGGCACATGTTGCAGCTTGCTTTATCATATCTTGGATCTGTGCTTGACTTTGTTAATGCCCTCGAAAATGTCTGTGTGCCAGCTTCTCTATTTACCTGGAGAGCTGGTGCCATCTCTCATGGAGAAGAAAGAGACTCTATGCATCAGCAAAGAGAATAAATTATACACTTTCAAGCCTGAAAAAAAAATCTTTCCAGCTCTTTGAATGCATTGCAAATTTAATTGCAATTTCTTCTGTGATTTTCTATTTTGAGTTTATAGTTAGATCCTCTAGACTTATGAGGAGGGATGCTATGTTGTTACCTAGGAAAAATGTTGGAGTTCATGTTCTGAAGTTGTTTCATTAGTTTATTTCATGCTCTCCAAATGATCAAAGCCAATCTAAATTTTTCATTAAGAGGAAAATTGCACCTTTTGCATGGTAGAACAACTGGGTTAATTGCCAACATTAATATTGTATTTGTTTCTCAAGAAGCCACCAAGAATTTCTATCATAACTTAATAAATATGAATCAAGGCATAGTCAATCCAGAAAGCAAGGAAAGCTGGGTCCTTCCTTCAAGCATATTTACATATCAACAGCAGTTTGGACCTGCTATTTCAGTTTTACATTTTGGGATGATCAACCACCTACCTCCAGTAGCTCATTTTTGCACAGAATGGGAAACCTTAGAGCACAGCAAATATGGAAGTTTTTATTGGTAAGAGGCTTTTATCCAATTTTCCACATTCAGCTTGATTTTAGGGAAAAGAAACTACATCTTTTACAGCTAAAAATATGTAGCATATCTTGAAGCCATTAATGAACCCTGAATATCTTCCTAGAATTTTCCTTAGTAGTTCAGTAGCCTCTGGGTCATCACATTGATGTCAGATTAGAAAAGACACTACAGGAATCATCAGGTGAAGTTTCACAGTCTGGATTTAAGCAAAGAACACGACTCTAAACAAACCTTCCACTACAAATGAATACTGAATTTGAAATCTGGCCTTGCTGAGGTGATATCCACAGCTACTTCCTGGCAAGGAAGATATGGGTAGGGAAAAGAGGGATGCTTTGGCTCCACAAAACTCACAGTTTCAAGCTCAGATGGTTGGTACCAGTCAAAATTGCTGAGGGGTCTTCAACCTGTGGAGTTTTAATCTGAACCTGAATCAACTCCAGCAGTGGGAGGGGAGCATCAGACAGTGTGCTGATATCACCCATTTCTTTGTGAATCAACAACATCAAAATAATGCAGCAACCCCACTCCTATAGACACCCCCTTTCTTCTTGGGCAGAAGTGACACTTTACATCTAAAGAGGGAACTTTAATGAACAGAAGTGAACTTCTAATGAAGGCAGTATTGATAAAATGTCAAGAGCAAGGGCTCTGCTCCCAACTCATTTAAATACACTTGGAGAGAGAAACAAGTAGTTATGCTTCTCAGCTTCCCCAAGGGTGTGGCACATCTTTCTCAGCCCAGGTCCCAGGGAATGGCAGGAAGGGAGTGCAGAAACAGGAATTAATTGCTAGGCACAAGATCTATCTGTGCTGCAGAGCGTGTGAGGCTGTGCAGGACAGTGCAGTGTGCCTGCACACACACCAATGCCATTCCAGCAACATCCTGCACACTTTGTGTCTGAAACAAGAGAAAGAATAGAAAGGATAAGCATGGCTCCCACAGAAGAAGTAGAAATAATGGGAAAAGGATGATAAAGCCATGGGACTGCAGCAATGCTGCCCTGTGTTATTCAAAGCTCCATTAACACCATTACAGACAAGGATGTGCAGCGAGGGATTTCCATGCACTTCAACCACAAAGTGTACTTCAAGAGACAGGGCTTTTCATGGTCTCTAGTTTCATCTGTCTGTGCAGTGTACTTGTTTTTCCAACCTCCATGCCTTTCAACCTTGTTTTATGGAGAAAGTCCTCCAAAAGCACAAAGTCAGTCCCTACCAGCTTGGTACAGTGGTGGTTCTGACACCTCTCCCATGAAACTTAACTCACAGCATCTATTTTGTGTGTAATGAGGAATTTTGAGATTTTTGATGAACACAGCTCTGTAGATGGCATATGAGCTTCCTATAAATTGGGCACTGGTCTGGTTGGAAAAGCAGCAAGGAAATTTAAGCTTTGTTCCCACTGTGAAAGGCAGAGGTGTTTGAGAGTGTGCCTATGTAGGATTCTACAAAGCCACGAGACAACAGCTTGTCCAATGGGAAATTGGAATTTGAACAGGACCGACTTCATCACCCTCAAAAAATAAATAAAGGACACAATAGAAGAAGAGGGATTTACATAGAGGCAACAGAGTAGTTTTGCATGGTGGATACAAGCAGCAAACTCTACTGCAGCAAGGCAGAAGGCAGCAAGGCTTTCACCAGCTGTTCCACATAACACCTCGAGCAGAAACTGCATCATAAGACGAGGTTTCCTTGCTTGGCACAGGATCCTCATCTCTGGATAAAGCAATTTCAAAACAAACCAGAAGAATGGAACAGAACCATATTAGCAAATATTGGATCAATTAAAATGTATTTTGATGTTTTTTACAGAAAATATCAAGAAGGGAAAAGAAGCAATCCCCAGAAAAAGATTTACTACCGTCACAACCATAAGGGTTTGACATCTGTGACAATACACTCATTAATCCTTCTAATGCAAGCTATATTTTCATTTTATGGAGTTGTGGGTATTAGCCAGGTTTCCTTATGGAAAACATTCTTTACTTGCAATGTTTTAACTGAAAAGAAGGACAACAGCCCTGAACTGAGGCTGGGCAAGGTACTATGGCACATGGGCATCCTTGAACCAGTTTGAAGGCATTCACAGAGGTACTTAAACATTTATCCAAAAGACAAAGTTATAAATGCATTTTGGAGTCTTAACTATGTGGTCTACCAATGTATTAATTTTGTTTTCATTGCAATGTGATGTTTACAACACTCCTTCATTCAGCTTAATTAAATATCTCCCATCATATTTACTCCAATCACACTTTATTTAGAGATCAGTAAATAAATAGTGAGATTTTGTTATTGATGATGATGTTTGGTTTAATTGTAATCTCATTATAGGATGTATTTTACAGCCTTCTGTCTCACAAATGATTGAACATAACTGCTGCAATATTACAGACCAAGTAAAATTAACATCCCCTTTTACTTCTGGTCTTTTTTATTAACCATCATGTTATAAAGTTATAATCAAGCTACTGTACAAGCAAAAAACTTCACCTGACTCTAATCACCTTTTGTGCTAACAGAAAAAAAACCCCTTAAAAATTACCTTTATCAAGAGCATAAATTGGTGTGCAATCTCACAAGGGGCACTGTCTCACCAGGTGTATTTTAAAGCCTACTTTGTTGCCACATGCAGGGACTGCTGTGACTGACAGATGTACTCATGTTGCTATTGGTTTCCAAAGTCATTATTTAAATTTTCAGCAACATCCTGAGTCCTTCCTTGAGACATGTGGATGCACAGAGCAGTTTAAAGTCATTGATTTCAAATTCTCTTGATGGAATTGCTTTAAAAGTAAAGCAAAAGGCATAACAGGAGTTCCTCTGTTTTAAATAATTGAATTGCTTCACATATTGTACAGGCTCCTAAGTTTCTGACTTTGACAAGATTTGAAATGGTTTTCCTAGAGGAATGAATGACCTCCATGTGGAGCCACAGAGATGTGATCATTGGAATCAGGTTTGGTAATTACACTGCCCCACTGAAAAGTAAGAAATGCATCTTAAACACTCCTCTCTCCAAGGAAAAGTATAGATTTGGGATTTAGAATTGATGTTACAGTTAAATCACAGAATCATTTATGTTGGAAAAGACCTCCAGGACCATTAAGTCCAAACTTTGAGTTCTTACAAAAGAATCCCCTGGCTTCCACATGGTTGAACAAAGTTAGGGATGCTTCAGCAGACTGCACAATAGCATTAATTAGTAGAGGTTAAACATTTGAGGAAAGAGAATGTGTTAGCCAGTTCAGCTGCAGGTGTCAATTGATTCTATTAATTAAGTTTACCTTTGTAAAACAATTAAGTTTTAAAAGTCTGCAAAAAGACTCCATTTTACTCACATCTTCTTTGGAAAAAGATCATTAAGATTTAAGACACCAAGACCTGAGGCTGTTTGAGACCTTGCAGTAAAGAAAACAGCCTTAAGGAGTCTTTCAAAGGTGAGCAAGAAATTATGAGAGGTCATATGCTCAAATTATATTATATGCTAATATTGCTCAAATTATTTACAAGTTTCTCTTTTCTCTGTCACTCTTTCTGCTTGTACTGTACTGTTTCTATGCAAGAACAGGGAGAAACTTCACTGAACTTTTATTCTTTAAGGCTCTCTGGATAATCCTTATTCCCAAGTAACCTTGCTTTGCCTCATCCCCCATCATTATCTCCTCTCTTACCTCTGGAAACAGGAAAGCAACATTTCAAGAAAAACTCATAATACTCTTAAAACATCCTGTGAAAGGATTTAAGAGCCTTATGCACTGATCAAATTCAAATATGCTTGGCTGGCCAGAAGTAAATTATTTTTGGAAAATTATAAGCCTACCATGGTCCTTCCCTGGTAGGAATTAGAGCATTTTCCAAGACATTTCCACCACTTTTGCACTTGCCTGGTCCCACACTCCCAAAATTTGCTACCTCTTCAACACATCAGCTTGATATCCCAGCCAAGTATAGAATTTGCACCATCTCCAAGTACCCCCTTTCCCTTCCCATTCTCACACTATTTACCTCTTTCTCTCCTCCTCTGCATCTCCTTTCTAGTAAAGTTTCTGAAAATGAGGAGCAACAACCAGGCAGCTACATTGGTGAAATTAAGTCTTTACTAATTTTAAATTTAAATGCTTTGGTTTTGCCTTTACTGGGCTTTATTCTAATAGAAAAGTCCAAGATCAGTTTTTGTCACAACAGCAAATAGCCTTATAGTTTGAAAATCCACCCTGGGATAAGCTGTCCTTATCAGATAAAACACATTCTCATAGTGACTTTTGACTGTCTGTACCACTTAACATCCAACTGAGAAAGAACTTTCTTCATAAGCAAAAGTTTTAATCACCAGGACCAGAGACCTCTGCAAATGTGTGGTCAGAGCTGCTGGCTGGACAGTGGAACCTGCTGTCAGGGGTTTAGAATGGAATTCAGACAACCCTTCAGTGAAAGTATCAGTGCAAAGCTGCTATTGCATTTCATACTGAAAATATCATTCATATAAATCACTTCATCAAGTGATTTTTCTGAGTTAGTATAGTTATTCCCAAACTGATTGCACAAGACAGTACTTTGCCATGTCAGTACTTTGCACATATTGTCAGATCATTTTTCAAACTGATAATGGGAAAAGCTTCTCCTTACTTCCCCTGCTATCTAAAGGGAACCATCCCAGAACATCACTGGGGAAGGCCATGCAAAACCCCCCAAGAAGGACTCAGAGTGAACTAGAGATGCACATAATTATACAAACATTTGCAGGAATACACAGCAGCAAACAGCAGCAACTAATCCCACAAAATCCTCTGGGAAAACAGGAAGATTTTTCACTCTCTAAAACGTGATAATGAAAAAACAATTCCCAGATGCTCCACCAGATGAAATAATCTTTGTTTCAAAGTTTACAATCAAATATGTTAAATGCATCAGTCCACTTTCAAGATTAGTGATAATGATCTTAAATTTTTAATAGAGCCCTTCATCCATGGGGATTTGATGTGAGCTTACACAGGCACTCCAGGACTGCTGCAGTTACCTGTGGCTTGAGATGTAGCAGCTGTTTAATATCACTGCATGTGCTGTAAACAATTGGAGAGCAGAACTGGAGAGATACACAGATAAACAGACTGAATGTTACCACTACAGCTGATATTGCTAATTCCAACAAAAAACTGTATTAAAGGACTTGTCTGAACACCATGATGGAGGTGCAGAAGTGGGAGATGTATTGCAATTATTCAGTTCTGCATTCTTTACTTTATTCTTTTTTATAAAGATAAGCTCAAGCCACAAAAATTGTTGAAGAGCTCTGACTTTCCTTAGACACCTGCAAGTCTTCATACACTTTCCAAATAAATATTCCCAGAAAAATAAGTGCTGCTTGCTGTTAACATTCTGGGCTGAAGGCTTAGCATGGCACACAGCCACTCTCCTCATCACACAATTTGAGGCCAAACTAATCAATAACAGGTTCTTAATGCCAATGAATTCAAACCAGCAGTTTGTTTTTAAAATGAAGTTACTGAAACAGAACTAAATATTGCCTAAATCAAATTAGCTGCTGCAGCAATAAATAATTAAAGTAATAAACTAGTTCATAAATAGAGAACATAATTTAATTAATTTCACCACCATGTATAGCAACATCAATACTGCAGCAAGATGGAGTGCAGGGAGCTAAGGCAGTTTTGCATCCACACACAGCACAATAGCAAAATGATTTTTTATATATAAAAATCAAATCCAAGCAGTAATAGAGTACTTTGGAAGAATAAGTAGCTGTTGAGAGGCAGATAAGTGGCTCAAGCAGGGAGACACTGTGTATGTGAAATACATTTTGCAAGCGTGAAGGAGAGATAAGAAGGACTGAGCAGGATGAGTTATTTGTAGTAAAATCTTCACTAGCTCTAGATAAAGCACTGTGCTCATGATCTATTCCTGCTGATGCCACCACGTGCCCTTTTCTGTGTTCCCCATGACCACAGACAAATCTGTAAAGGCTTCAGTCTTCTCTCACCTCCTACAGATAAGCACCCAGAAGCAAAATCCAGGACACTCAGTACTGAAAATGGGGTGAGCTGGTGGGTTGCTGCCATGCCTTCCTGGTTCAAGCATTACTGCATTTACACTAAATGCATGCACAGGTTCCTGCACTCCTAGGATTTGGGGTCCCTTTAACTGAATGGAGGATCACAGATGGCCATGAAATAAAGAACTTTTTTCTGTCTGTATCTCCTATTAGAAAAAGACAAATGTGCATATCCATATTCTTTCCTGACTCTGGATCAGATGTACACACATCTGCTTTTCCTTTACTAAAGCAAAACCTTTCAGGATGAGTAAGATCTGTTCAAATAATGAAATACAAAACTGAAGAGATTTTGCAAGTGTCAGCTACAGAATATTGCTCCAGTATTACAGTATTAACAAAGCCTCATTCCATTCAAAGAAAGTAGTTACAAAACACCAAGATAACACTTAGTTACTTCACACTGTAGAAATGTTTATTTGTTTCTAAGGGAGGTAAGTGCAGCCCTTGCAATCTCATCTTTCTCTCAATGGAAAGCACTGCCTTCTCCAGAGAGAGCACTAAGAACCTGTTTTGCAGAGCTGTTTATTACAGAGTCATTGGAGGCTGGTCCATACCACAGAAACATCTAACCAAAATAATTCAGCACAGGTAAACAGAGCAGTCATACCCACTCTGACAGCAGAGCTCTCCTCTAAAGATAATTCACCTCCAGCACCCTTAGTGCTACTTGTTAAAGGTAGAGAGGGTTTCTTGAAGGGGCACAGTGATGTCTGACAGACAGAGGGGTGCTGGTCTGGGAGGTAGTGGCTGGGATGTCAAATTCTGTCACTTTTTCTTTCCCTTTAAGCTTGCCCTTGCTTCAAGAGAAGCTCTGAACACAAACAGCACAAAGATTCTCTTTCAAAGCAGCAGCACAAACCAGGCATTTCATCGTTATTCAGTGCACACAGCCCCGTCCCTCTGCATGTTCTGTATGATCTCTGCAGCCGTCAACAAAACAGGAGACCAAGCAGCTAAAGGCCAAATTTGCAAACACAGCCAAGCACACAACTCCCACTGCTGCCTCCAGAGACACAGAGTGAGCAGCACAGGCTGAGAGGAGGGAAGGCAGCTCAGCAAGCTGACCTGCCCCACAGCAATGCTGCAGGGTCATGGGAAGGAGGCCATGACTTCCAGGGAAATCTGGGGCAGAAGGACAGTTTTCCATGCAGAAGTGAGGCCAGCAATACCCTGTGGACCAGATGACAAAGCAAGCTTTCAACATTAAAAGAACATCAATATCTGTCTGGCATGGCATGCCATGCTAAAATGTCTGTGTTTCCTTTTAGAGTGAACCTAAGGATGTCAAGCTTTATTCTTTTAAGTTCTTCAACAGGAAAATCACTAGCTTCAAATATGCACACAGGAAAAGCACTGGAAAGCACCAGCAGCTGCCTGGCAAATAATTTTTGCAGAAAGCAAATCCATCTCCTGGCATTCTGGAAGTCACTGCCTTACCTCCATGAATAACTAAGAAAATCAGGTTTTAGGTTGGTAAAGCAGACTAGACCCAGGGCTTTTACCTTCCCAAGTACTTGCTTCCCTTGTGTTCCACTCACTTCCCTCTCACCCTTTCTTATCAGGATAGAAATTGAGATCTTCCTCATCTTCCTTCACCTCCCTCCTAGTTTTTCTCCCTGCAGCAAGCTGAGTCTCTGGCAGCCTTTCCATTTTGCTGCTGTTTTCATGGGGGATCCAATCAACTTTCCTTTAGCCATTAAATTTCCTTCCAGAGACAAGTTTTGAAGCTCTTCCTTAAGAGACTTGAAGAATCCCTGTCCCTGCCCACACACCCATGATGCAGTATTGCAGAGCAAGCCCAGCGGGAACCAGAGACATTTCAACGAGGTTCCCAAAGATGTAATGTAACAACATAAAAATATAATATAATTTTATATTTAACATCTGACAGCATCAGGCACACTTTGGTCTGAAGTATGTTGCAGAAAGGAGCCCTACTGCATAAGGGGCCAGAGAAGCACAGCAGATGATGCTCTCCAAGCACAGAGGCTTCTAATTGGCAAATCGTGGTCCTGCCACATGCCTTTCCTTCTACACATCCATCAGTGGGGGACAGCAGTCTGAGTGACAGCCTGCCCACCCCTCCTGTCTCAGCAACTTAAGTAAGAGAGGGATATCCTGCAGACCTTGAAAGGAATGCTGCTGAGGAATATTCAAACCTCACATATCAATACCAGGCAAGTTCTGACCCAACTACCACAGTGGCTTCCAACCCCTCAGTAATTTTAGCAGCTTTCTGTACCTGGCTCTATCCCTGATCCACAAAGTGTCATTAACTGAACCTGGGCAGAAAACAAAGTACATTGCTGGCACACACACACACAAATTTATTTTAAAGAGACCAATATACTTCAACCACCCCACGCAACATTTCTAAGTTTATACAGTGTTATCCCCATTTCACACATAAGAAAGGTTACTTGCTATGATTAAGATAACACAGTGACTTTTAGGGTAAAAACCCAACAGTCAATTAAATTCAATATAAAATGCTGAAATCCATCAGCATAAATATACAAAGAATTCGTGTTATTTTCAAAATTATGTGACTAGGAGTTAAATTATTACTGCATCCAAGTCACACAGGTATTAGACTCAAAATAGGCAAGATACATCTTAGGGTGTCCAAACCCATGAAGACCAAACAACAGGTTTATCAGTTACACCCTGATTTGCCAAATTAAAGCAACTTATTGCTGAAATAATGCACACAAACCCAGCAAATCCATACACTCAGCACAAGCAGGGCTGATACAGGATAAAGCATTGGAGCACCAGCATTCCAGAGGAGCCAGCATCTCCCTGTTGCTCTTCCCAATGCTATGCCTGCTTTCCCACTTGCAGCTTGTATTTAGGTTGATTGATATTACCTTTCCTTTACACCTCCCTCGCTGAAATCACAACAAAGGCAGAAAATAGCAACTGAATGAGGTTTGCATACAGAGAAACCACTGAGACTAACTAAACTCCAGGAAACAATAGGACTATTTTTAGTCACTCTCATAAAATTTCTTCTTTGCTTCTGCTGCTGGAAGTACCAGAATAGATGGAGCCTCTCGGGCACCAAGAGAGTCTAGTTCATGGTGTTTTGGTTTGCTTCCTCAAAAAGCTTTAGTAAGACATGACATGTCAGGGATGGGGTCTTGGCTTATGGCCTTCAATGATCAGCCACTTTGCTGTGCTTCTAATCTTAAAATACAAACAACAGCAAGAAACAGCAGCACAAGCTCCTTCCTGTGAATTTTCCGTCTCCAGGTGATACACTGAAAACATGCTCCACATTAGTTCCATCTAGAGAGGAAAGCTTTCCTCTCACCATGTAAAAAACCCTCACTTTTTCAGACAAATAATTTTGCAATTGCACAAATAACTGTGGGACTGCATCTCTCACTAATACCAGCCCATCTCACTCAGAGGGTCACATCTTTCTTGCAAGCTAAGAGACAGCAATTACAGAAGGAAATGCTAAAAGCTGCACTCCAGTGTTGCAGGATATTCTGCTACTGAAGTTTCTTACCTTTTTCCCTATATAAGCACACAGTTTTAATTATTTAGAGCTCAGAGTCAATAGAGTTGGATCAGCAACAATGACAGACTGCCACTGTCAGGCAGCAAGACCTAAACGATTCACTAACACTCTGTAAGGAAAAAGGCACATCATGACTATCAGATTAGAGGATATTGACACTTGTGATAGTATTAGAAAGTTAAATATTACGATAATTAATTTTCAGCTGATTTTATCTCTGAAATCACACCAGCTTTAGTGATGTTTGCACTCCAGTGAAGCTTGGTTTTATGTGTTTTTTCTTATCAGAGGATGCAGAAGAAAGAAATCTTGAGGGGAAAAATCACTGAAGAAGTGATCATCACTTTTTAACTTTTTAACTTTTTCTATCAGACTTAATTCCTATTAAATGCTGACCGAGGTCTCAGTGCAAGAGACAAGCAGAGAATTGCAGCTAAAACCCTCCTGGTGCCAGCTGGCAGCCTGGCCAGCCTGCTGCACCCACAGGCAGAGAGCTGGCATCTGCATATGCAGCATCACACCCTGAATCTGCTCCATGAATTTTAATTTCTAACAACCTAGCTCCCAAATAAGGTCTACCTCTGGGCAAAAGAACAGCCCAGACAACTAATGCAGAGATTGTGCCACACACTGGGCATTCAGCTGCAATCCCCAAGCTGTCATCCACACAGGAAGCACAGAAACAGAGAAATGTTTAGGTTGGAAAACATCACTAAGATCACCGAGTCCAACCATTGATCCAGCACTGCCAAAATTAACCATGTCCCCAAGTGCCACATCTACATGCATTTTTAATCTCTCCATGACAATGTGGGCTCCACCACTGCCCTGGGCAGCCTGTGCCAAGGCTTGACAACCCTTTCAGTGAAGAAATTTTTCCTAATATCCAATCTACACCATTTCATATGACAGCATGAAGACAGCAGCACTCCTTATGGCACACATTACCCTGACACAGATGGGAACCTTGGCCCCACTCTCAACAGGACAGAACAAACTCATAGCAGGACTGTAGGGGACACTCACAGCAGGGTGGCCCCATCCATGCCACCAACAAGAAGAAAATTCCAAAATATCAAATCTAAATTGTAAGCTAGAAAGTAAATAAAGGAAAAAGGAAATTTACCCATCTCAGACTCTACTGCCATTCTCCCCCATTACTACCTCCAAAGTTTTTGCTGGCAAATCACACTCTTATCTAAGTCCTACAGTCAGTTGGCATCACAGGAAACACTCTCCAAAGTGATCCTTTTTTTCCCTTCAAAAAGGAAATACAAAAAACAAAACCAAAAAACCCACCCAAACAAGAACAAAAATATTAAAACAACCCCAAAGGAGATAACAACAGGAGACCTGAAAGCCATTTTTATATTAATAGCTGGCAAACACACATCATTAGATGCTGATAGCAAGTAAAAAGACTGTGTTTACACTAACTTTAAAAGCAGCAAATTCTGTTTAAGTGTAAAGGGAGTGAATTCACTATCTGACAGTTGCCATTAACAATCTAGAACTGATGAACAGTTCCTGTGCTCAACAGCTTCCCACATTTCCTTCTCTCTCCACTGGCCTAGTGAAATATACTTCGCCCTACAAACCATGACCTTCATATTCAAGTACCTGATAAATTAGCAGCACAGAAAACAGATTTTTATCTGACCTTAAAAAATTAAGTTTGTGTGTTCTGTCAAGGACTAAATGAATCTTGTTAAACAAAACCCAATCCTCTGGCTTTGGAAAACTTTGCCTGTAGCTCATGCATATGTTCCTGGAAACCTCAGACTCTCTTTTTGTGTCATGGCATTGCCTGTAGGAAAGCAGGGGTAGTACCAGCAATTTTTCAAGTAGTTAAAAAGAAATACTAACATAGGTGGCATTTGTGGGAAATAACATTTATTTTTACTATGGCACATGTAGCATGCAGTGAGGAATTTGTTTCCCTGAAGATCTAGACTATTCTTAGCTTCATCTCTGTTCATAAAGAGGCAAAATCTGAACTCATCCCTTCTTACCAGAAATTAAAAGAAAAAAGAAACAACAAGAAAAAAACCCAAAAAACCCAAAAAGCTTTGTTATATTTAAGTCAGCAAAAATCCCAGTTTTAATAATTATTAGCTCATCTTACTTTATTCTTGCTCAAATACACTTTATCTATAAGTAATGCTAGAGGGTGCCTGTTTCCATGTTGGAGATGGGATTTTCCAAGCAAGCTAAAAACATCTAGTTTGGGGTTGAGTTTCTGCCTGTTTATTTCAACTGCAAACCCAACAGAGCAATTCTGACCAACCACCTCCAACTACTTAATGACCTGAAGTCTTTGGAGCCACCAAAGATGTGCAACCCCTCACCCCAGCATGGCTCAGCACACGGCTTGGGAGAGCTCCCAGGAACACAGCAGCACCAGGTAAATGCCTGCATTCAATGATCCTAGAGGCTTTTTCCAACCTTAACAATTCCATATTTCTGTGATCACATCCCCCTCCAAGCCCTTCCCCAAAAGAGCAGACTTGCAGACAATCCGCACAGCTGCCGAGGAGAATTTTAAGCCAGCAAAAGAGTGTTTGTTTGTGCTAAGAAAGAGATTTAATGTCTAAATTAAATAAGTGCACTATGCTTAGCTCCCACTGACAAAGGGGCTGGATGCCAATGGCTCTCTCTGGAGAGCTGTGCTCACAGCAGCCGTGTGCTGATCAGCACATCAGCACCGGGGGCACGCACGCACCGCGCTCCTGCTCCTCCTCCTGCTCCTGCTCCCTGGCAGCCTCCTGAAAGGAACTGCTCTGCTGCTCTGACACAAATCCTCTTGTCCCCTGGGAATACACTGAAAGAACCAACAACAGATTTGGTTTAAGGAAGGTCTGAAAAGTATTGCTTCAAAATCAGCAAAGTGAAATGGAAACTTCACTGGTAGTCAAAATCAGCTCCTAGATGCGAAGGAAAATAAGTTGGATACTTTTAATGATTTTCATCATGCTCCTGTTGTTAAATGAGTACAATAAAACATATTTCAGTTATGTAATTTCAAATATTAGTTGCTGTGACGTTTGAAACTGAAAATAATCCCACAGGTTTCCCAAACAGAGAGAAATCCATGTTTGCACAGCAGTGTTCAGCAAGGCCAGCACTGCTGTTCTCCCAACAAGAACAGCCTCTCACCCTCCAGTGAACAAACAGCATCCTGAGAAATAATCACATTAGAGCTTCTGCCTGCTGGAAAGGCAGAGGGGTGAAAGGAAAGACAGAGGGCTGTAATTATTATTTCTGCTTTAGAATACTAGGGGGTGCTCAGTTAAAGATGTCTGAATGATGATAGCATCATGGAATCAGAGGGAACACATCAGATGTGATAAACAAGGCCTGATGAACACGCTTCCTCTGAAGAGGGAATTGCAATGCCCAGCACACAGATCAGGCAGCACTTGTTCTGGTGATGTTATTTATATTGGGTGAACATTAAAAGGATGAAAGAGTCATTCTCAGAATTGTCTCACAGTCAAACAGAAATCTTCTTGAAGTTCACTCAGAGCCCAATTACTTCACAAGCACCTCCATGCTTCCTAAGACATGATAGGATGATCCAGTGATAATACAAACTCTGTGACTCACCAAAAATGGTCACTTAGCACTCTCTCTAATCCAGCTGACCTGTTTGGAATGTACTTAGAAGTGTCATCCAAATGCAAACCTCCCTAGGTAGGAAGCATTTGTTATATATCCAAAAGGAAAAGAGAGTCTTTCTGCTGTCTCTGCTCCTTAACTGCTACCTTTGTGAAGACAGCTCTAACTGGGACACCTTGTAGTACTGAGGAGCAGTCAGGGCTTTCCAGATAATTTAATCTACTAGTAAGGGCTTTGACTTAATCCACATGCTCTGCCTTACACTAAAGAGTTGCTCCTTACTGGTCTTGAAACCCCCAGCTCACTAGAAGCTGTTACAGTCCTATATCCAGCACACACACTGGAGCCCTGGCTGGCCAGTTCACCATCATGATGGCAAAACCCATCCAGCTTGGTTTTACATTCATGTAAAAACCTGCACTTCTCTCCAGCTTTCCTATGACTCCAGCTCCAGTTCCAAAATCAGCATCAGGAACAGGTCCAGCCACCCAGGGCAGCGAGGCCATGAGCCCCTCTGACAGACCCACTCAGGGTCTCATCCTGCCTGCTACTGAGGCTCCCTGCTTAAAGTATCATGACAGAGTAGGAGAATGTCCTTCTTCATTTATCAGAATTGTCTGTGGGTCACACAGTTATTTAATTGTTGCACACTGTTCATGTATAGCTTGGATCCCAACTCCTGCACACCAAGGAGATCCCATCAGCATCTTGGGGTGCACACACAGGCACCCCACAGGCTGGGGTATCTGCTCAAACCACAGCCACCCTCTCTTTTCACAAACTGGTGTTTTCCCATAAAAATGTCTCTGGCAATGGATCATCTCTTGCTGACATTGGTGCCAACAGAGTTGATAACAGCAGAGAAGCTGCATAGGCTGTTTCCAATTTCTGGCTTCACTGATTCTATTTCCCAGGGAATAAGCGTTGCCACAATGTTGATTCTGTTCAAAGCAGCTGATGAACTTCTGTATTTAACAGGCAATCAATAGGAGTTCAAACCTAAATATGACTATTATATAATTTAGGAAAAATGAATAATTTTTGAAAAAAAAGTATGGGTAAAGAAGAAATAATTCTATGGAATAAAAACTAGGATAATAAAAAATCTAACTTCAATAACAGAGAAAAATTATTCTTTAAAGCATTCAGATAGGAAAAATAAAAAAAAAAAAAGATCCTATTATAAGCAATTCATATCATAGAATTTCAATGGGAAAAGCAAAACAACTAGAAGCAAGGGCACTGCATGCCACTGTCACCTATTTTGCAGTTGCAATGAGAAACTAAATTGAAATCTTGTAGGAAGTGACATTTTGAAAAATTTCCAAATCTGCAGATGGAAAACACAACACTTTTTTCTTGTATTTTATATTTTCCAAGCTAGAGCATAATTTGATGCTATTATCTGCTGGCTGCACAAGACAGATTTCAGCCTTTGTAACAACTATTGTGCACACAAACCCCAGAACAGTTACATTGATAACAAAGTTGATCCCCTGTGCTGAACAAATTTAAAAGCCAAAATCCAACTTAGGCCTTTGGAAGGAACCAGCTTTGAAGTCTATGGGTCCAGAATCACTTTTCATGTATGCTTGTTTCATCCTGGTAAAACATGTTACTGGATGAGTTTTGTGATACCTGAAATGAGTCAAATAGTTTTAAACTCAATTAGGAAAAGTATCTGGGCTGATATTCAGCCCTAATGACTGTAACATCACTGGAGACACTTTATCAGACAGAACTGAGAAGTTAGCAGAAAAAAAGCACATCTTAACCTCATTAAAACTGAGAGAGTAAAAAGAATGACAAAAAGACATACCACCTATTAGGGAGAGGCAAGGATAATAATGAGGAGCAGATGAGGACAAAAATATGAGGATCAGTCTCATGCTACTTCATAATCACACAGTGCCCATTATGTTACACACAAAACAAAAAACCTGTCTAATATTCTTCCAAAGTTCTCATCAAACACAAGCAAACAGCATGGCATGGATAAATAACTTCTGTCTCATGACAAACAAGAAATATTTATGGAAGTCTATTAAACTTGGATTATTGAGACATTGGAGCAGTTGCAGAGTGGCCAATCAGCTCTGCTGACTAAATACATATTTATAAATGCTTTACCTCTTTTATTTACCCAATGGACCAAAATAGCTTATTCATTCTCTTCTGGATTTATTTGGGTCTATCAAGTACAGTAAATGTGCAGTTAGATGCATAATAAAAACTCCTTTAGAAAAGTAATTACATTACCTTACACAGAGCAGATTTTTCTTTCTCAAGCACCAAGAACAACTGGACCATTTCACAGGCTCCTAAAGTTCTTATTTAAAAATATACTGAAACATGCTAATTACTGAAATGAAATCTTCCTTAAAAATGTAAAGTCCAAAAGAACCATTTACACACAAAGCAGAGCCCCCTGAAAGCCACTAAATTAAGCAGAGTACTTGCTATGGCAGCAGCCAGGGACATGGCTATGGCACCAAACACCTGAACTGCTCATTCTTCACATCTTATTAGGAAAAAACTCTTCCCTGAGAGGGTGGTGAAGCCCTGGCACCCAGGCTGCCCAGAGAAGCTGTGGCTGTCCCATCCCTGGAAGTGTTCAAGGCCAGCTTGGACATAACTTGAAGCAATCTGGAATAGTGGAAGGTGTCCCTGCCCATGGCAGGGGGCTGTAATGAGATAACCTTTAAAGTCCCTTCCAACCCAAACCATTCTATGATTCTGCCAGGTTTGGCTGGAGCAGGGTGTGGTGCAAAGATATAACAGCCCCACAGTTAAGCATTGCAAAGATCACTGATGGCCTCAGCCACCACCCTGGTCACCTCCAGGAGAGGCCACCAGAACTCCCTTAGAGCCTCCCCTGCCATAAACCAGCACCCCTAGCTGGGCTAACCCAGTGACAGCTCAACAACTCCATCTGCCACAGGCTGAGGCCATGACCACCTGGGAGAAAGTACCTGAACTGAGAGAGAACAAGGAGGGTTATTCCTCTCTTATTTTTAGCTCATATTTGAGCAGTCAGTTGAAGCTCCAATAATATTAACCTAATTGCTCTGCCTACAGTTAAAGCTCGGTTCAGGAAGAAATGACATGTTGAAACCTATTAAGTCTGAAATTGAAAATACACCATGCTCTTACACATATTAGGTAGACTAGTAGAATGTTCAAAAATCATGACTCAAAAATCTGACTGGACCCAGAAGCGATCCTGGACTTTGGGTCTTTTGTCTCAAAGTCCAAGTTTACTCATTTTTCTTGTATCTAAGAGATGCTGGATAAACTGATTTGTTGGAGAGTGTTTACAGATTATATTATATTGCCATTATTAGAAACATCTGCTGCCAGTTTTTCATTCAACCCTTACAAATGAGTTTATGTTATAGCTGGTCTGAAAACTCTGGGTTTACAGTGCATTTGCACCTTTCAACATCATGTGTGAGCATCACACAATTGCTGCCTATGAGAGGGGCTTCCACATCATGCAATGCTCTGTTACAACAGCATTTCACCAGAGCTATATGGCTGGCCACAAAAGTAGAATTTCATAGAAAGAACAACACATCACTGAAAACAACCAAAAAAATTAAATCCAACATGACTTCAAACCTCATCATGTATTTCAACCTGGCTGCTGCTAATGACACTTAAGAAAAGCCCCTTTATCTGAAAATATGTCCTGTTATTCTTAAAGACAGATTATCTTAGAAGACCAGTGCAAACCAGTCCTGCTTTACAGCTCTGGGTCAGCTGGAGAAAAGTGCTTTGGAGAGGATGAAGATGCAGCCAAAACAAGGTTTGTAGGACAAAGCAGCATCTTCCAAGAGACTGCCAGTTTAGATGGAAAAAGCAGAGAAGCTTGTGGAGTCAAGGGATGACAGAAGCCAACTGCACAAGCAGCTTTTTCAGCTGCCAACTCAGCACAGTTTGTTCTGATTTCAGATGGAAAAAGAGAGATGCCTTCAGGCACATCCAACTTCAGCACTCTGCACTGGGGATACCTATTTATGATGTCTAGTGGTATGGAATACATATATATGTTATTTTGTATCTCCCTGTAAATCCTCACAAGGTCTCAGATTTCTGGCTCCTCTCCATCTTTTCCCTCTTCCCACACAGGGAACTGAAGTCTGTCCACTTTCTAAGCTTGTCTACAAGCTCCTTGATCCAACCTGCTGCTGGGAAACAGTTTCCTGATTTCCTGCAACTCATGAAGTTTTCACTACAGCTCCTTCAGGTCCATCAATCTGCTACTCTAGCAAAGCAGACTATCAGATTTACTTACTAAACAGTCATGCCCATTCTCCTCCTGCCCTAAAGTATTCAACTAGAGAAACTGATGGATCCATTTACAAGAACCTTAACTCTGCAATACCACTCTGTTTGTACCAGAGACCTAGGCATGCAAGGGGTTTGCTATGCCTATGGCAAAGCTGGGCTAAACCACAGCTGCATTCACATTTTCAGAAACAATCCACCTCCACACAGTCATTTGTCAGCCCAATGTGACCACCAGGACCAGCCCTGTTTGGTTCAGGAGCTGCTCAGAAACTCCCTGGCTAAGCTGCAATTCTCTGCTCCTCGTCCCAGACACATGTGCAATATGAACAGCAATAATAAAACTGCCCAGGAGCATTCACATTCCTGTTTAATTTACTACTGTGCCTAACGGTGGCTAAAGTGAACTATTTGAGGTTCTTCCCCCTCCACATGCTTTCAGTCCCTCTTTTAAATCTGGCCACCTAAAAGCATGAAATATGCCAAGTTATAATTAAACACCACTGCTGACAGATGTGTGGGAGCAAACAACTTCCCAACCAGAGCTAGGTGTTCAAGTAGGATGAAGTATAAAAAAAGCTGAGAAACTGTGGTTTCATGAGTTTGGAAACACAGGCACTAAACATCAGACTAATATCTTGATGCAAATATCCTTCCCTGGGTAATAGATTTCAGAGCATATGTTGTCAGTGAATGGAAAAGCCAGAGATAAAAAACTTTCCATGAAAATAAAGCAGCTAAGATGGGTAGAAACAAAAAACTTCATTTGAAGTAAAGACTGAGTAATTGTTAAAACCAGTATAATAAACATGGAAAATATTCCAACTTGTGATTCAAAAAAACCGGTGTTTTTAATGTAAAAGCTGTCCTTCAGATTTTGAGGAATATCCCAAAATACAGCCAGTGTGCTTCTGAACACCCAACTCTGTACAGAGCACATACATCTCAGTTACATGGGTGTAACTGGGATAGCCAGACAACCAAGATTCTGGGGGTACAGTTGCTTCTAAAGAGCAAAACAGGCACAGCTACTGATTTTTGGTGGGTTTTGACCAAGTCATAAGGAAAAAAAAGCAGATTTTTTTGGATTCCAGTAATAGGGAAAAAACAACATAATGAGAAATTAATAGGTGATTTACTACAAAAGTAATTGCAGCTGACCACTTTGTATTCCTGAAGGATTTCAGGAGAGCAGCTTATCATTCCTGCCAATTTTGGAGTGCCTGTCATCTTCCATAGAGAGGCAAAAATTTGAAGTGGGCAAAAAGAAAGGAGGAAGTAAACAATTTCTGAAGGGCATTACTGTTTCTATAACCATGGGTCAGTTTTTCATGTAGGACAGTGTGGTGGTTTGTATTAATTTTATTTTTTTTGGAAGGAAAGGAACTAGTATGGAAATAATTTCCTGTAAGGACCTCGGCAGCTTCCTTTAGACCTGACAAAAAAAACCAATCAGTGTCTGATTTTTAATACTGACACATTGTTACACCAATGAAAAAAGTTAATACACCTTTGTGAATGCACACATGAAGATGAACAAAGCCCAGGAAGTCTGGGCCAGGTTGGGCCCTCCTGGACCTGGATACAGCAAAAGCCAGAAAAGAGCTCTGTGACCAGAGCAGTCAGTGTCAGCAGCTCCGAGCACCACCCTGCAGGGATCACCCAACCATCCACAGGCCTGGGCAAGATATTAACTCTTTCACTGCACAGATGAGACCTGCAGACCTTTCATCCTCTCTCTTGAGTGAAAGAAAGAAAAAGACAGAGATGAAGAGACACACAGAAACAGCATGGAGACATCATGGTCAGGAAGAAGGAATTCAGGTTCCAGTTGGGGGAGGTGATGAGGAGATGTCTTGGACTGAAATTCTCTTGTAAGCTACAGAGAAGATAGGATGGATAAATCAGACTTTTTTTTTTTCCCTCTAACTCATGGAATGCCTATGGGGTGGTGGAGCATTCACATTGCAGACACTGGCAAAAGCATTTGTGCTGAAGTAAGCAGATGTTGAAGTAGCTGTGATCCCATGAGAAGCTGGAACACAGACAGAGAGTGTAATGCCCTTTGCCCCTAGGGATGAAGAGGAGATCACTGGCCCCAGAGTTGAAGATGATTTTGGAGTTAAATGAAGAGAACTTTGCTCTGAACTGTTTATCCTTAAAATAAAACCCCATGAATTGACATGGCCCATAAATTCAGCTGTGGGAAAGCTGAAAAAATGGGAGGGATTTCACAATTGAAGATTTCCCGGGTGGCTGATATTCGTGGAAATTGAAACCACAAGAGAACTGTTTCTTGTGGAGAAGCCTCCATAGACTGAAGAGAGAGACTCCTCTCCCTAAGTAAACTGGAGAAAGACTGTTTTAGAGATGGTAAACTGACTGATTTGTTTTTGTACGTTGTCAGCGTGAAAGAAAAAAAGGGCTGTGGGGGGAGGAGAAAGTGTTCTGAAGGTTTTATTCTGATTCTTCTTGTTTTTTTTTTTAGTTTTTGTTAATAAAGTTTTCTTTATACCCTTCAAAGTTGGAGCCTGCTTTGCTCCTCCTCCTAATCCTATCTCACAGCAGGAGATGAGTAAATAATTCTAGTGGATGCACTGGCGATTTGGCCAGCACTAAACTCACCACATAAATTGGTACATTGGCTGGGAAATCTTAAATTGGTGAATCAAAACACAAAATTGGTGTTTCTGCCCAGTTACTAAAACCACTACAGGTGTAAAAATTGATGTCAAGTGCAGAATAATGAAATATTTCTTAAGCTGTTGGCTCAATCCTCTACCACTGCTAATTGATGCAGAGATTTTTCAATAAAACTCTGGTGACTTGGGAAAGCTCAAGGTGTTCTATATTCTATTGTTCTGCATTGTGATTAGGAATCACAGTGTAACAATGACCATTGTGTATCTATAATAAATATATACAAACATGACATCCACAACACAGTTTGTGAAAACTTCAAAGAAGTTTTAATTCAAACCAGATATTTAAAGTTTGTATTTTATGGCAGCATGATGTCATCTGTCTGAATAAATCTAGAGTTGCATCTCATTTAATAAGATTATTTGGTCAGAGCAGAAGCAATTTGCTTGAACATTTCTTGGCTGAACGGTTTCAAAAACATCTTTTGACACTAATTTGTTGAACAAATGATTGTGAACAACATAAAAACAAATTAAAAGTTTTAATTTCTTGGGTTAGATGCTCAGCTAGTAAAAAGCAAAGGTGGCCATTAATTCAGCAGAGCTTTGCTTATTTCTATCTACTGAAGATCTGGCTCTTTATGCTAAATGTGACTATACATATGCTTGGGCATAGCTCTACTCTGCAGACAATTTGTTCTAGTACTCAGCATCCTTCAACTCCACAGTGCCAACTGAAATGGGAACACTTGTCAGCTCCAGAAATTGCAGAAATTAGTTCCTGTGTCCTTGCCACTAAAATAACTGGGGAAACCACTGGAGGCTGTGTTCTGCCAGACACAGGGAATTTGACAGACACAAATATACTTTAAC
The DNA here is from genome assembly GCA_030060385.1 of Muscicapa striata striata. Classification (NCBI taxonomy): domain Eukaryota; kingdom Metazoa; phylum Chordata; class Aves; order Passeriformes; family Muscicapidae; genus Muscicapa; species Muscicapa striata. The sequence goes on along the minus strand of JAREIS010000050.1, from coordinate 3,015,113 downwards.
ATATATAAGTTGCATGGTGTAATTTACAGCAACAGGTAAGTATTATGCATTCATGTACACTCATTACACAGGGAAAAGTCACCAATCTTTAAAATTAAACCCTGCCACTGTCCAGCCTAACATCTGCATGTAGTCTCTATAAACTTGGTCCTGTGTTTCTGCCAATCTAACACACACCCTTCAGTCCCCCAGTTTCCTGCACAGGGTCTTCTTGTCAGATTACATAGATTTAGGAAGATATTCTCCCCTGTTAGGGTGGTGAGACACTGGCACTGGTTGCCTGGAGAAGCTGTGGCTACCCCATCCCTGGAAGTGTTCAAAGCCAGGTTGGATGGAGCTTTGAGCAACCTGGGATAGCAGAAGGTGCCCCTGCCCATTACAGGAGGTGGAATGGGATGGGCTTTAAGGTTCCTTCCAACCCCAACCATTCTGACACTTCATCCTTTTCACTACTCTCTCTCTATCTTTTTCACTATGTCCACATGATCTGCACAAACTGCTGCTTTTCCCAGCTCCCTCCCTACTCCTGTTTTGCTCTTGCCCATCTGCTCTCCTGCAGTATTACACTGCCCTGGACAGCAGAAAGGAGTGTGCATGTTATTCTTTTCACTCCATTCCCCTTTCCTGTGCACTAAGGGCAGCAAAAAATTATGGAAATTTAACATAAAAATGGGAGAAGAGAAAAGATCTGCCTGCCCAAACTTGCCCTGTGATTTTAGTTCAACAGAGCAATACAGAGGGATGGTATTCAAAACCTGTGCTTGTTTATCACTATGGGGTTTCTTGAGTTTGCATTTTGAGGTTTCTTGGCTGGTTGGGAGTTTGTTTGTTTTCAAAGCACAGCACAAAACCTCACACCCTACCCCATATTCTGGTTTCCATTGCATGTGCATAATACAGATTGATACCACAGTGGGTCATATGTGTGACCAACTTGGAGCCAAATGTCAAGTGAATTTAGTAAAATATTCCTGCAGCTTCTAATCAAATCCCAGATTGAGGGGTTTTTTATTAATTTTTTTTTTTTTAGTCAAAAAGGGTAATATTTGCACACCAGTTAGGCATCCCAGGAACAAATGAGTTCTGCAGCCATTTCCATTTCAATTGATAAGAAAATCTGTCTCCAAACATCACTGAGAGGTGGCTGCCAGCTGCAGTCAGGGAAGCATCTCTCCTCCATACCACAGCATTTAAAAGATCACACAATTACTGCTGATCTCATGCCACGGAAGTCAAAGGAAAACCATTCATTGACTGTAATGGGCTTTGGAGCAATTTCAAAATTTCTCCAGCATATGTAATCCTGACACTTTGGAAACTAAAAGCCTTCCTGTTTAACCACACTCATCCACAACTGAAAAAAAGGAAAAATGTTTTCATGCTCAACAACAATCAAGGCTTTGTTCCTTTTGAAAGAAAAGTGTCTGTTCTAAATCTAAAGGATTCAAACCTTTTGTCCCAAAATAAAGAAAAATTCTGCAAAGTCTAAACCAGGATTGCCCCTCCTTTCACCAAAAGCTCTTCTTCTAATCATCTTGGATCAACCATAAGCCTGGTATAATAAAAGCAAATACAGAGTAAGTCTGCTCAGTTCCCACAGTTGTAGGTGTTTCTATGAGATATTTTTTTTAGTTTCTCAGCTTTTTAAGAGAAAGCCAAAATTTCTACCAAGGGAACAGAACAAAGATAAACCTCCAATCCCCAATCTCTTCCAATCATCTCATTTCTTCAGGTAAAACCATTATCTGCAAAAATTACCATTTTTAGGGGAAAAAAAGGCTTGGATCTTAGAGTCATCTCATACCATATTACAGAACTTACAATAAATTCTTTTGTGTGCATAATAAACATTCTAACCCTCCTGTTATTTTTTTTTCCTTACACCAACAAATATCTGCTCTGTGCAAATTTTAATACTGAAGAGGTTTTTGAAGGAGCCTTTAGTTGAATTATTTTACAGGCACTATTGAGGAATAACTCCAGAGAGGAAGATACTTAAAACATTGCTGAAAATCCCCAGGTAGCTCTGGAAATCCACAGGCTTTTGTGATCAAGAGGTATTTACCATGTTTGTTTGCATTTTCTTGACCTCTGAGGACTTTGCAGTTCTTTAGACAGGCTTGATAATTTGCATATTGCCTTGCTGGGCATAAGCCAAATTTATCCATACATCTTTACTCCCTCAGTTGCCATCCCCTTCACTCCAGTCACAGAATTAAGAAACTTCTAACAGAGAAGCCCATTACATTAAATTCACTTCTGAAAAAAATTATGGTTTTACCCCTCAAACTAAAAGTTAAGTCTTACCCATCCTCTGAGAGCAACGACCAATCAGCCTCACTTAGCCAAATTCAGTTATTGCTCTGAAGTAACATTCTCCAAGCACATGATATTTAAACTCAATCCTGATTTCAAAAATTGCTTTAAGCTCTCATATGTGTTGGTTACTTTCATTGGGAAGAAAGCTTTGGAAATAGAACTTGTATCTGAAAAAGGACTAGAGGTACATCCACAAGACTGGATTCAGTCTCCATGCCTATAATGAACTGCACCACAAACTACAGCCAGAGCATGCTTGAAATGTGTCCATGTCCATAACAACAAGATGCTTTTCTGAATCTCAAAGCAGCCTTGACCCACCCAAGAGCCATCCTCAGTTTGAGACTGAGGGAAGTACAACAGAACTGGATTTCTTCATGAAAAGTGGCAGAAGTTTGATCAAACACACACATGCACTGGACATCTAAATTAAATCGATTTATCCCTTAGAAATAGCTGTATTTTTAATTAATTCAAGCCTCTCTGCTGCCTCAGCCTCACAGAAGGAAAAAAACCACAAAAACACAATCACAAAAATAAGGAGATTATTTGCCCAAATGACAAGTTACCCTTGGACATGACCTTCTTTGATTACACAGTAAAACATTGGTAGTTACAACCTCTTCCCAACATAGAGGATGCCTGCAGCAATTCAAGAAGCTGCTGGAAGGGAACAGGGAATGCATTAATCCATTGAACAGGAGAGTGCCACCTGCTTCACATTCTACCAAGACAGACGAGGAAAGCAACTGCCTGATCCAGAAAACATCTGCTGAACAAAATCAAAATTAATGATAACCAGAATGAGCTCTTTGATGGCCAATTCTCCCTCAGCTGCCAGGAGCCATCAAAGAGCCACTCCTGCCAGAAGCCAATTAGTTTGTGAGGCAGCAGAGCTCCCAGGAGCTGATCTCAGAGCATCAGTGCTCCTCTGTGTGGAGCTGAGCTGTGCTGAGGCATGGAAAGCCTTGTCTGCAGCTTCTTCTCCCTGAAATTCTCCAGGTTTTGAGTTTATCACAGAATGCTTTGGGTTGGAAAGGACCTTAAAATTCATCCAGTTCCAACCCCCTGCCATGCCTTCCACTATCCCAGGTTGCTCCAAGCCCACTCCAGCCTGCCCTTGGACACTTCCAGGGATGGGGCAGCCCCAGCTGCTCTGGGCAGCCTGGGCCAGGGTCCCATTGCCCTCACAGGGAAGAATTGCTTCCTAATATCTAATCAAAATTATCTTCCTCCAGCTTCAGCCATGTAGATGCCCTGCCAGCACCCAAAACTTGACAGGCACACCCAGCACCATCATGCAATTCCGTGCTTAAAGAGCACCTTTCCTTTTAAAAAAAAAATAAAAATTTACAATTTGCAACACTAAGAACTGTCAGACAAGTGCCAGGCATAGACTGTTGGAAAACCCACAGCAGCACAACCTTTCAAGTGTGTGAACTCATGCTTGTTTTACTGCAAGAATACTCAACACCAACACAACACTGAAAGAAAACTGGTTTTCCTACCTTTTCTTCTTGTAACTTCAAGTCTTCTGGAGTCCTATAAGGAAAAAGAAAATTTTTTGTTGCGTTTTTTATTAAATACAAGAATTGTTCAAAAGCAGGATGAACAAATCCCCCTAAAAACATTAGTCACTGACCAGGGAAGCATCTCTGAAGCTCAATATAAAAACTGAGGAGTAATTACAAGAACACATTTCAGTTTATCCACAGATACTTAATGGATACAACACCTAAAATGACTCATCACTGTGTGATACATTGTAAAACACAACATTTGTCTTGAAAATGGATTTTTTTTCCCTCTATTGATGTAAAAAGGGAGCAGTTAGGAGAGTTATTATTACTACACCAAAGATTTGGGGTTGAGGAAGGAGGCATCATTACAGATATTTTTAACAGAGACTTCTTCAAATATCTGACTAATTTCAAAGCCACTGGACTCCTCATGCTGAAAGCTGAGGGTTCATTTCAATCCTTGCACACCTACATAACTTTTTTGCATGTAATTTTTTTGCTTTTTTTTTTTTTTTTTTTTTTTTTTGTAAATCATCCCAATCATCTCTAATGTAGAAACTTGCTTTAAAACAACACTGTCTCAAAAGGTATTGTGTTCCCAGGCAACACTATCTGCATATACTAATAGTGAGACATCAGAGGAATAAATATTTAATTCCACACAGTAACATTATTTATGGGTTAATTTCAAACGTGCCCAAATTTCCATCATTCGAGTAACTTCTTGCAGCCAGTATTAGAAGTAGTGGAACTGTGCAGACCATCTGGAGTACCCCTGTTGTGGAGACAGGCTGGGGTTGTTCAGCCTGGAGAGGAGAAGGCTCTGGGCACCACACACTGCAGTGCTGCAGGTACCCATTTACTGCCTACAGAAATGCCCCTTTCTGCCTCCTGCCCCCTCCCAGAACCCCCAGAAAGTACCAGGGCAGGACAGATCCACAGCTGGGGTCTCCTCCAGCCCAGGGGCCACCTCACATCACCATGTCCTGGCCAAACATGGTCACAGTTTATACTGTCCCTTGTCATCACTTGTGCAGGCAGCAGATGCTGCTGCTCCTTCCCTCACACAATCACAAGCTGCCTCCCTCAAAACAAAGCTTCTACCACATTAGAGAAGGATCAAAATAGCAGAAATGGTCTCCTTGGCACCCTTCAAGTCAGCTGAAGGGGATAAACAAAAAAATGAGTATTTGCTTATAAAAATACTGTCATTATTCCCTGTAGGATACCACCTCAGTGATCTCGAGCAATATGTAAAATGGCATTCAGGATTAGTACAGACTTCAAAGCATTTATCCTCTATGCAGCAGAGTTCTGAGCTATGCAGGCAGTTATACTCCAGGGACCTCTCTGAGCTTTTCAAAATATTAGTTTGAGAGGTGGGGCACGGGATAAAAAAGCTCAGCTACAGCTGCTGTCATTAGGCCTGTGTAAATGCAATATATGCAAAACAGAAGAATACTTCTAAAGTTTCCCAGAGTTCCTCACACTAACAAGCTGTTTGAATTCTCTGCAGTTCAAAAGCTTAGAAACACTAAAACTAATTACAACTATTATATTGATCAAAAGGAAATAGACTGTCAAGACTCTATTAAACAAACACCCAAGTCTCATCTCACTTTTATGAAATGCCCTTTTGTTATTTCCATGTCTGCACAGACATCATGAAAGACAAAGGATGGTCTTCAAAGTTTCCCTTCTTTGCTCTGTTCCCCTTATAATTGTAAGCTCTGATGAATATAGTCTATCTCAAAAAACAGATGCAGGGTTCAGAGGAAAAGCTTGTTAGAACTGCAATAGGAGAACATGAGGTCAGGCTGCAAGCCATCACTTCTCATTCCTGGGAAAACAGCAGCACTTGGTGTGTCCCTCAAAACATCCCTTCCCTGGAGAAACCTCCAATGACACTGAAAATGCTCAAGATTTCAGGAGGGTACACAAAAAAATGGAAAAATACCTGGCAGCCACAGCAGGGCTTAAAGTATAACACTAAAAGGAAGGAAACAGCTTCAGGTAGACTTCTCTTGAAGATGATACTGATCTCAATTTTAAACAAACAAAAATCATACAGAGGATTCAGCAGTTTTAATAGAATTACCAGTAGAGAACTGAACTATTTTTATTAAAAAAATTACAACAAAGTTCTTCAATACATTGCCTGAGGAATACTTTTCTGCAGAAGCCATAAAGCAGATGGTTATAAATGAGACTTATTTCATGGTCACCCTTTAATGACTGCTAATTCCTTTAACTAAAAATCTAATTTTAACAGAGCATAAATCTGCTTTGAAGGGACAAAATTGTTTTGGATTTTCCATTTTTTTCTAAAAAGTATCTTCATGTACCACTTTAAATAGCTTTTCACAAGTGCAATACAACAGTTTTATTTGTCAAGGTTCACTTTTAGCACCTCTTTTCTACTTTTTAGCATTAGTCAATTGAGTACAGAATGAAACAGAACTACAGAATTTTTTTTTGACCTGGCATGACTCTGAAGTGCTTAATCACTATGTAGAAATCAATGTATTATGTTTGCTTCAGGATTGCTTTTCACCAGATATGTAGCTAAAGAAAACCTGCATCTCTGAAAGACCAAGCATCCCAGTCATCATATTTGATAAATATTTCTACCTGAATTAGGAGGGATGAAAATCAAGATCAAATGGAGTTCAGTACCTGCTGTGACACCCTTCACTCCCCTGCAGCTGCAGCATGTTGTACCAACGTGTGAACCTGATGTGATTTAACAACTGGTTTGCACAAAGCCCTTTTCTGCTCTTACAAAAGGAATGCCAAGGCATAAGAACCAGTTTCTATTATATCTCCTGATTAATGATCAGTTGTGGGTCCATGGATGAGCAGAGCACTAGTGATAAATCAGATTTCATTCAGAACAAACACAGAGCATTGGGAACTTCCTTATGCAGAGTTAAAACACAACAACTCAGAGGGAATACACAACATAAAATAGTGCTTGGTAGCCAGCCTGCCACAAACAGGTTTACCAGTGGTCATCAGCAATGGATGAAAGCAGCAAAACCACTTTCAGGTTGTTTTGTATGGAATCCCAGAATGGTTTGGGTTGGGAGGAACAATAAAACTCATTTTATTCCAAACCCCTGCCACAGGCAGGGACACCTTCCACTGGTTCCATTCAACCTGGCCTTGAGCATATCCCGGGATGAATTCAGTATTTAGAGATTTTCACGTGGCTGGCTGTGCATTTCCCATCCCTGTTTGTTACTGGCCACTGATCCCAGCAGGGCATGATGCTGAGCATGGATCACCAAAGCAGACACCAGAGAGACACCAACTGCCCTCAAGCACAATAGTCCACTGGATAACCTTGCAATGGTTTCAGTCTCTTGCCCTTTAATACTGATTTAGACTTAGTCAAAAGGCATCCCTTTGTATAATCAAAATTTAATATAGGGGACTTTGCAAAAAAAAAAAAAAAAAAAACCCAACAAAACAAAAACCCAAAACTTTAAAACCAAACAAACCACCCCACAACCAGCAGTAAAAAAACAACAAAACAATTAATGCACCAGATGAAGAGATGCAGAACAAGTAACATTCCAGATCCACAGGTTCCCTGCATTGCCAGACCCTTTGTGGGAGACATGGCAATGCAAGCAGGTAAATCAAACCCAGTCCCTGCAGCTGGGCTCATGCTGGGTCTCACAATAAATCAAATGTTACCTCTGCACATTCCAGGTCTCCAGGGACCTGCTCTCAGGATCAGCCTAACTGCTGTATAATTTCTAAATATACAGTCCAAACTCATTTAGCAAATTAATAAAGAAGTGGCTGTTCCTATTAATAGATTACCATGCCATGGATTTTTTTACCTCCCTTCAGAGCCTTCTCCTCCTTATCTCCAGTGAGGGGTCACACAAAAGATAGATTTAGATTAGATCCCAGGAATAAAATGCTCCCTGTGAGGGTGGGGAGGCCCTGGCTGGTGTGACACTCTGCATGGGGACTGCAGCATCAGGACACTACATGACCAATACACGGTTTAGTTTGACAATCAGGATTTTCTGTTTACAGCCATGAATACAGAATATTTTAAAAACCCCATGTTGATCAGGCAAAAAAACATACTCTTTTTATCAGGCATGAGAAAAAAAAACAGGTCATGTGCTAATGTTTGGAGAAGCTTGCTATTAGTACAGACACTGGCAATTTAGATTTGTAGTGTCTGGTATGAACACCAAGAGGAACTCTGATGTCTCACATCACACAGTATCATCTGCTCACCCATACGGTAGCTAATTGACATAATTGCTGCATCTCTGATTTTACTCACTACTATTTCTGGACTCCAGATGAGAAATCCAGGTGTAATTCCATAAATTTCCACATTGTGATGGGGAAGCTCATGGGACAGCTGCTTTTAGAAATCCCAAATTTGTGGATGCACCCTTGCTAATCTAAAAAACTGAGAATTCCCCAGCTTGGTAGTCAAAAGTACTTCAAGTAGAACTGTCTTCCTCTAAAAACTAATGCTACAGCCTTTGTTTCAAAGAGAGAATATTTCACATTTATAAAAAAAGAATTGCTAAATATTTAGTCTTTTAAGGCTGAGTGGCTTCTGAACAGAATATCAGAAAGTTTAACCTTCTGCCACATCACAACCAAGTTAAGATTGCCTGAATTCCTTTTATTTTTGCAACATGATTTACTCTAGTGTTGTTCTCCCCTTCAGAATCATACCAGCATTTCCCCATCTCAGTATGATTTTTCACAGTTGCTCAACTGTGACATGAGAAAAACTTACTGAAATTTGATTCCTGCAGTCAGTGTGTGCCACAGCTCACCACAGAGCCAGGCACCATGAGCCCACATACCTCTGCTCCCCAGGGACAGCATCCAAGTGCCCAAAATCCAAGGTCACTAACATCCAAAGTACCCCATGCAGCAGCAGGGACCCTGTTTTCTTGGCTGGAAGGTGACAGCCCCCAGGAAACTGGGCAGTGCAAGACCACCATGAGGTACCACACACTGCATCCTACCAGAAGTTTAAAAAAGCATAAAGGAAACAGGATTTTTGTTCTGTAAGAGATGCAAACAAGTGGGTTTCATCTGCAAATTGTATTTTAGATGAATCTTGACAATCCCTGACACTCACTATTGAGCCATAACCACTTATGTAAACCAAAATTCTTTTAATTTTCTGCTGTTATTCAAGTGTACAGTACCTGCCTTTTCCAACTTCCACATTTTCTAGTACTTCAGGCACAAGAACATTTCCTAAGATACAGCATTTAAGCCCTCTGAGTACACAGAGAAAAACAGAGGAGGTTGAGGACACAGAGGAAGGACCTCAACATGTCTAATACAAATATTATCAAAACATTCCACAGCACCTTGAACTGCAGATGCTCTGGTAACCAGCACTCAGAGCAAAAGTTTCTCATCTCCACAGGGATAATATACCTGTTAAGATTTAGGATGCTCTACAAAAAAGCAATTACTGCTTGTTAGAGATACCACATAAATGCAGGTAACAAGGAGTGAATTATCACCACATATCAAAGTGATGCAAAAATAAACTTAAGTCTTGTCTCCCTGTACTTTCATTAATGCTTGAAACAGGAGCAGGCTGTACAGATTTAAATATACATTTAAATAGATTTAAATTCAAATCTGATTATTTTCTTCCTTTCTCCAAACTGAAAAGCAGAAAGAACACACATGCTAGACAATACATTACTACTACTAACAGTTAAAATAAATACCAGGATATTAGATTTTTAATGGTATAAAAATTTATACACTATGCCTGTTTTATTCCAAGCTCATCCTCTGAAATTGTGTCTCTACTTGAATTAGAAACAAAAAGCTTTTATCAAAAGCCTTTGCAATTTTTTACCTTGCTACAGAAAACAATCCTTTCCTAGTCTGTCAGATTAGGAAACATGACTTTGCCAGGGGAATGAGTCCCTTGCTGCCCAGAATAATCTACTGTGATCTTCATATGCAGCAATAAATGATGCAACATTTAAGAATCTGAATATAACTAGAAATTTCAGCAATAATTGATACCCTTAGACAAGCACAGTTGAGGTTTGTGAGTAGACTCCAAAGAAATGCTTTATTCTGGGCAGGAGGGCACTGAAGGGCTGGGCTGGTCCAGCTGTTTGCCATACATTTATAGCTGGAGATTTTAAGCAGTTCAGGTTCCATAAAATAATGGAACCACAGAATGGTTTGAATTCAAAGGGACCTTAAAGATCATTCAAATCCAACCCCCTGCCATGGGCAGAAACACCTTCCACTAGACCAGGCTGCACAGAGCCCCATCCAACCTGGCCTTGAAAACTTCCAGGGATGGAAATCTACGTTCTCCTTCAAGTAATAATTAATGAACAAAAACAATGGATAGCCAACAGAGCCAATACCTGCCAAATGCCAGCAAGAAGAAGGTTATGGTGCCTTGAAAAAAAAGCACAAGGAGCATCACCTGTGAGCTCAGTGCAGAGGAGCTTCCCCAGGGACACAGCTCTTCTCCCTGCAGGAGCGTGGGAGGCTGTGCACGGGTTCCTGAGACTTCTGAAGCAGGAGGATGGGTGGCAAAAAAAGCACAGCATGAAAGTCAAATTAAAGCAATTAAGTATTTCTGGAAAACCCCAGAGCAGTTATGGTTCTAGCCCTGAGCAGACCACAGAACATCTGCCAGCCTTTACTGCCACTGCTGAGGAGCTTGGTGACATCCAAATACTTCACAATGCAGCACAAAACAACTCTCCATGTGCCACAACACAGGATTATTCTCCACTTTCACACTGGCAGGCTAGGACAATATTATTCAAGCTACCCACCAGCAGTGCCCCAGAAAACATAACACAGAATTGAAATTTCCAAAATGCAGCTCTGTGATGACCTGTGTCAGAGGAGCTCTGCTCCTGGGAGGGCAGAAGAGATGCAGCACAGCTCTGCTCATTTTAGGTTCAGAGAAGGAGATGAAAGGTCTGCCCTAAGAGCCATGGCAAAACCAGCTTGGCTTCAGCACACACAGGAAATCAGTCTCTCACAGAGAAAGCTGGGAATGAGAGAAGCTGGCTGTCAAATTTCAGTATTTAATAAGATGCTTTGCAAAATACCCCAGGAAGCTGAAAAAAAAATCAGTCTGAGCTACTAGTGTGGATTACCTAGTAGAGTCTGAGCAGACTAGCACTGCTGGCTTTCCATCAGAACCTCTTGGTCAAGTTCTCCTCCAAATCCAAGCTCCAGGGTTATTTCAGATCCAGATTGATTGTCACTTTTCTGCTCATACTGGAAAACTTTCTTCATTACCACTGGCAATGACTCAGAAAGCTACATTTTTTAAGAATTCCTTTCTGGAAGGAGGACGTGATCCCAGATCACATCACCTGCTGGACCACCCAAAGCCCTTCTGAGCCAGCACAGAGCTGCCCATGAATTGTAGTCACTTCTAGAACATCCAACTTGAACATTCAATCAGACTTGCTGAAGGCAGAGGCAAAACCTTGTCCAAAAACAACACCCCAGAGCGGTGAGCTTTATATATCTGATATTTTGGCATATATTCCACTGAATAGGATTTAGTCCCATGATGGTTCAACCCTGAGAAGCTCCACCCAAGTCCACATGCAATTCCCAGAAGCTTCAAGAGCTTCCCAGCAACCCCTGGAACCAGCCTATGAGAAGTTTTACACAACACAGTCATAGTCAGCAAAATTAATACAAACCAGGAATGTCTCAGCTTTCCAGTCAAACACTAATGCTGTCTTTTTTAAATTAGTTTTTCTATTTTAGCTCTTTCATTGAAACCAGAATTTCATACTGCATATACATATTTATTAACTGTTCTCATCAGGACTAAAAATATTCCAGAAAAGAAACCTCTTCTCAGGAACACCCCATAAACTTGAGGGGTGAAAAACTGTGCATCAAAAAAAACCACACCATTGTTTTATCAGAGGGTTGATTTCTGATCAGAAAACCTTGTAGACTTATTTTCTTTAATAAATTCAAAGCACAACTGCAATAATTCTACCACATACCATGAAGAAATTGATTTAGCAAACTGAACATAAATTAAGCAATGTTTTTGATTCAGTTAACTTGTTCCTATGTAAATCAGAACAAGGATTAGTGAAGGTCAGTGACCCATACCCACATATTTGCTTTGATGAGGTTCACAGGAATTTTCCACCAGAGCACACTTCAAAATTACTTGACCTACAAATTAACATTTTACTCATTTTTAAAACAGTTTTAGTGACTTGCTAGGAGCATTTCTAATTGTGATTCAGTATTTTTAAATGCATATTAATGGATCTATGTATTAATCAAACCATAAAATTTGGAACCTAACAAACTTCTCATGGATAAGGAGCTTCAAACTGAAGCCCTAGAAAAGGATTTCAGGTGATTTATATTATTAGAAGGGGTTTTCAGATAAACTATTCTCTGCAAGAGAAAGCAACTGCTGTTTACTCTCAAAAGATGATTATCTCAGTTTCACTAGCCTACCTGAAAGCTATGCTCAGAGCTTTTGGATTAATTTTGGTGTTTGGTGCCACATTATAAACACTATTTCTTGTGGAAACAAGCTTTCTGTACAGATTTTTTTTTTCAGAAATCTACATTATAACTTACATTTCTTTAATCTATTTTAATTGTATTCTTTGTACATTCATAATTTTAATATTCACACTTGTTAAATTCTGCACAAACCTGAACAAATACATTTTTAGCTGAGATCCTTCCACCTCAAGCAAGATCAAGTAATTGGTACAATAACATCATGGTCTTTAGAGAAAGATCAAATGAATTAGTGTCTTTCAAGTAATATATTAGTTCTATGATTTATGTTAAAGTAAATTGAGTAAAGAATTTAATTCCTCAGAGCAACTTTCTTAAAAAAAATCAAAACTAATGAGCATTAGTGAAGAATGAGATTTTTTTAGCTGCACAAGAATGCAAATTTTTTAATAAAAAAGCAAAATTGATCAGAGATTCTGGAAGGACAAGTTTAACAAAGTGCCAAACCTGAAGCTACCCAGCAGCAAAATAACAGTGGAGGTGTGGAAGGGAAGATGCTTTTCTTCACTTTTACAGAACAGAGGTTGGATACCTCAAGGACAAAGTACACCTGAAACAGACCTCAGAGCTGTAGAACATCCAACACCATTGAAATTACTTTTGAGCCCTGCTAAGCAGCAAAAAGCACTTTCTAAATTGGCTTAAACATAATGAAGATAACTGGGTGTTTGTAGATGGAATGTGACTGGGAGAAATGGGATCCTCCAACTACAACCCAATCCGAAAGCTTAAATGGATACAATGGCAACATGAATCCATCAAGGGCTTATCATTAGCTGGGCACTGACTGATGTGTCTGCCAGCACAGAAGTGTTCAAGGCAATGGCAGCTAAAAAATAGCCAAGTGTCCTTTCCCTGTCCTCCTGCACCATCTCCCACTTTCAGACATTTGAGCAAATGTATAGTGAACACACATAAAGGAACTAATAAAATAACTTGTTTCAGCATTCATTCATCATTTACAGCTTGGAGTCACAGTTCAGTATTTTGTAGCTTTATTCATATGTCTCAGCCTCAGAGTTGTGAAAATCTGAGTCTACATCTGTGCCACAAGCAGTCCTGAGCTCTGGTTAGAAATCCAGCATCCCGCTGGGACAGCCTGCTCCACCGATGCTGGGACAGGGACGGCTCCATCCCCACCCTGTGACAGCAGCCAACAGTCACCTTCAGCACTGGACACAGGCTCAGCAGCTTCTCCACTCCAGAGCCCAGAGCTGAGCACTGAGGAGGCACTGCTGACCTGCCCCAGCCCCAGGGCCCCATCAAGATGGGCATGGGGGAAGGAGATCACTGCTCACTCCAGTCACTGCTCCCTGCTCCCTTTTCTATTGCTCTGTGCTTCTGCAAGGTGGCACAGCAGTAAGTCTGGAGGGGAAACACTTGGGGAAGTAATTTTGCTGATTCTCTCAGAACCACCTATGGCTTAGTTTTCCTTCAAAAGAGCTTTTTATAGGTTTCACCTAAATGTCCACTGACCCAAGTGAAGAGCCAGGACAGTTTGCTTGTTAAATTTAGCTTCACTGGTGTCAGCAGACCCAGGACACAGCACACTGTAAAGTCTTTGGGGCAAAGACAGCATCTCCACAACAGCCAGATGCACAATTTCACTTCCAGATTATGTCAACATACCCAATAAGGGTAAGAGTTTAAGAGTTGCTGTTTCACTGTTTTTCACTGACCTCCTTGGGATGTGTTTAATACAAACATACATGGATAAGCCACACTTGTTTTCAGTTTGCAGTATGAAGAGCCTGAACACAGCCCAAGAACAGAAACCCAAGAGCTGTGGCTGCAGCAGCAGCTGGTGTACAGTACCTCTTGATGCAACCTCCCTGCATCTGAATACAGGCTTCTGCTCTGGTCCACATCCATCCATTCCCTCGTGGCCAGTGGGAAAACCCCCAGCAATACAAGAGAGCACCAAAAGCTCCGTGATGTCATCATTTCAAGTCTGTTTAAAAAAAAAAAAAAAAAAAACAGTTATAGAACACTCATCTTAAAACAAAACCCAGCTCAGGTTTGGTAAAACAGAGGCTTCAGCTGACAGTGTCCATCCAGTGTCTACAGAGTTCTACAGTCTCTAGTGTATTGGTAATTAGTTCCCATATTGTAGTAGTTTTACCCCAAAACTATCTTCCTTGGGACATGCTGTTCCCAGCCTGTTGGCACACAGCACCTGCAGAACCAGAGTCCTGGGATTTCTGTAACTACTGTGGCCAAAAGCAACCCATCAAAACATGATCTTGCAGTACTGCACAAGTCAAAGGGTGAATTTTATCCCTTCTCCAGAGCCCCCAGCAGCACAGGGTCACTCACAGTACGGACTCACACCTGTACCCTCAGCAGATTTTCAGGAAAATTCCAGACATACACCTTTGCTTCTCTGACCACTAGAGTCTCACAGCAATGTGACAGGATATAATATCATTATCCCTCCCTGACTCAGAGGGGACATTGCCTTGAGCAGACACAGCCACTGCCACCCCCTTGGCCACTATCAGGTGTGCAGGGTGAGCCAGGGCTGAGAGCTGACACCAGCACACAGGGGACAGTCATTTGTCCTCCTGATGAGGACACCTGCCCAAATGGTCACCAAACACACCCAAACTTGAAAGACATAAAATAAATCCTGTGCTGAAAAGGGCTGACATGTTTCTCCAAGTATGATGGAGGTGAGTCCTACCTGGGGCTGTGACTTCTGCACTCATATTCCTCTATCCCAAGCAGAAACATTTCCAATCCCTCCCACACTCACTCCACTCAAGAGCAGCACTATTTCCCTGGCAAAAGCCTACCACAGCCCCACATCATCTGTAGGGAACTGGAGGGACTTCCACTACACCTGCATGCACTTAGAGAAGTGGTTCATGTCTTGTGTAGGTTTTTAATGAGTTTGGAAAGAACACCAACTCAAACTGGTGTCAGGTGGAGCTCCTGTGTTTCACACATCACAACCCTGTGCTGGTGCCCTGGAAACTAAAGCAGGAGCTGTGCTTCCTCTGGACTTACAATAACACAAGACTGTCATTACTTTCTAATTAAACTACCAAAGGAACATCCAGGCCTGGAACCATTTCTGAAATGGCTCAGGAAGGTAAAATGGACCTGTTAATGAAGCATAATGATCCTCAATGAAGTGATGGCATTTCTACAGGAGGAGGCAGAGGCTGCTGCCTGCCTGGCTTGAGCCACACACATCAACAAGGAGGGTTACCTGCTAATGGCAAAATTCAGCCAAGCTGAATTAATACACTATGACATACCTTGTCGTGACAAGATGCCCTTTACAGTGTTTTCATGCCATGTATTTGCTACAGGGTATATCCAAGCCTTGGTGCATCACTCCTAGTTTTGGAGCCAATACCATTTACACCAGCAGTGACAGTCTCAGGTATTTTGTTTGCCCAAAGACACCCCATCATTAGATTGAGCACAGCATACAGCATCCACAGAGCTCAGGCAATGACTTTTCTTGGCACTAATGTAAGCACACTGAATGGAGAGCATTCAGGATGAAATGAAAATTTATATGGCTTTCTCAATATCAGTTATGAACCTCAGATGTAATGTTACTGGGGCTACAAATAAATGTTTAATAAACCAAAGTCACTATTTCAAAAAGAGACAAGTACATTGTTACTTTATTAATCACTCTTGCACAACAACATAGTCTCTCACAGGGTTTTATTGTTTTTTCTTTAATAAAGGTATTTTGTGTGCTCAGCTGATGCCATCGCAGTAAATAACTTTGCAATTCTAGAGACCTCTGAATCATACTCTGCTTGAAATTACAATATTGGAGCAAAACAGGGAAATTCACTAGTTTGATGTATATTTAGTAAACAATGGACAGAAAGCATGAAGGTATTTGGATTAGGATCTGTAACACTGATGAAACTGAAAGGGCAGACTCTACCTGACAGAAACTCTGGTTGCTTTATAAACAGAATTTCTAGAACATCTAGTCAGTTTCAGAAATTGCTTGTTTTTATTGCATGCTGACAGCACACTAATTGTTCTCAGTCACAGTAACAGGAGGGCACATTAATACACATTATATATCTTAATGGCCTCAACCAAATAACAAATATGTACCATAAATATCAACTGAGAGCTTACTCTGGAGTCACACAGCATTTTCATGTCACTTGGCATCTTAAACCACCTTACCCTGAGCTAAAGGGAAAGTTCCTTGCAGAACCTGGTCTGCAGCTGCACCATACAATACAGCTACCAGCCTGCAGGTTGAAAGTTCACTGAAGTCAACAGAAAAACCAAATTGATTGAACAGATCCAGACCACCACTGTAAGCTCAGACAAGTTTTACTATCCACTTCCTTTCCTCACTCGAGGAAGGGACAGATTTGCTGGATTTGAGTTTGCGTGGACATCGCTGTTCAGAGAAATCAAAGTTTGCATATGGTAATGTCCACATAAAACAAACAGTTGTACTCAAAAGAAAGAATAAATATTGGCCCTTGCAATAACAAATATTCTATGCAAAGCCAAAAAGTTTACCTGAAAGTTGTGGTTTCCTCCTCTGAGCAAGAACAGCGGCACTGCTCTAGCAAGAACCACTCCACAAGTGCAGCAGCACCAGGCTATGCACTGTTATCTGAAGCAGCTCAAACACCATGGTAACAGCAAAACACCCATCCCAAGGCCAGATGGGTCTGGGCAGGCACCAACACACAGGGAGAGCCTCGAATTTAAAGCAGTGCAATGTCTCCAGTGGAAGAACAGCAAGCAGATGCAAGCCAGAGACAAGCACAGGTTTTAGGGTACAGGCTTGGGAGCTACTGAAGCAAAAAGGGTCACCTTGAAAAACAGCAGGAACTAAGGAACAGCACAAACAGTGCTTTCTGTGACATCCAAAAACCAGATCCAGCAGTGATCCCACAACTTCTTCCTCTACAACACAAAAGCTTTAAGAATTCAATTATGGTGACTGTAAGGAGATTAAAGAATTTGCCAAAAGCACTTATTGGTTCTGTTTCAGGGCTACTTAAATTGCAGCTTATTTGAGAAATTACTGGTGTGCAATAGCTTTCAACAATTTCCAACAAGCTTCACATCATAGAGGGGCTGAACTTAATTACCTGAAGTTCTGACTGTTGCTATAGCAAAAAGAAAGCATTTGGACATGACTATTACCTCTATTCAAACTGATGCTATTAAAACTAGACAGGAATCTTGTCCCTTGTTCCTGCCATCAACCTTCCCAATTGATCCAGCCTTAGCTTAACAGCATTTCTATTGCTGGCAAAATAATTTTGACATCCATAATTTCTTGTTAAGTGCTATCAAACTAGGCTACAAAATTAAGTAGAAAAGTCAATTGTTTTGGCAAGACATAATGAAACCAAATAATTAATTTGGTCAGCTATCCGCAGCTAAATACTTAAAGTTTAGGTTAAGAACTCATTCCCATTAAGAACTCATGGGGATCAGCTTTGATGTTTAAGTATAAACTGGACTTTTCATTTGAGCAAAAGCTACTTAAAAATATTGCATTTGATTAAATTTCGTTTATTAAGTTTGATTAGGTTTCATTCCATTGATACTCTCTAAGACACTTCAATGTTCCAGAATAAACATGGGAAGCATCAATCCAACAAGCATGCAGGACTACCAATAAACTCCTGAAGCTCGCAGAGATTTCACATCGGTTTTCAAAGCTGCCCCCACGACACGTTTCAAAAGAGCTTTAGCTGCGAGGTGGCACACGGAGAAGTCCCACGCCATCCCTTCCGTGACCTTCTGCTGGACAGCACCGCCGGGCAGCGGAGCATTCCCGGCGCTCCGGGGTGACACCGGAGCCCCGGCCCGGCCCGCGGCGCCACCCGGCGGCCACGCCGGGAAGCGCCGGCCCGCACGCGCGCCCGCAGCGGGACCCGCGCCCACCGACGGCGGCCCCGCAGGGCGAGCACTGCGGCACCGCGGCCCTCGGGCGGCACGGCCGCGCTGCGACACGCGAGGGAAGGAGAAGCGGGTCCCCCGCTCGCAGCCCGTCACCTGTGCTCGCAGCACACACCTGTAACCTCGCCCGGCCCGCGGGCGCGGAGTGAGCACCGGGAGACTGCCCGGCCACGGGCGCGTCCGCGGAGCGGACAGCGGGGAGCGACGCGGTGCCGCGAGCGGGCGGGATGGGGACGCGGGGATGGGGACGCGGGGATGGGGACGCGGGGATGGGGACGCGGGGCGGTGCGGGGCGCTGCCCGCGGCACTCACCTGGAGAGCAGCCGGGGCGGACGGGCGGAGCGGTGCGGACAGTGCGCGGCGCGGGCCGGGCCAGCCCTATTTCTGCTCTCCGGGCCGGAGCCGCCTGACGTCAGCGCTGCATTTGCATGTTCCGCCCAATGCCGGCACCTGTGCGGGCGGCGGGACCGCCCCTCGGGGCGCTGCGGGGCGGGGAGCCGGCACCGGGACCGGGACCGGGTCGGAGCATCCCCGCGCGGTGCCACCAGCACGGCGCCGTCGGGGGGTCAGGAACACGGGGCATCCTCGTGGGGCCGGTGGTACCGCGGGGTGCGGCTGCTGAGCCCCTCGTTCTGGCCGCCCCGCGCTCGGGAGAGCTGCTTGGGGCAGTGCGATGCCGGGCTGCCCGGGGCTGGGCCACAGGCACCGCTGGCCCCTCGCCGTGTGGCCGTCAAACGGGGCAGACATCGCGGGACACCGGGCTGTCTGCGGTGGGACCCGCCACGGCAGGCACTGCACGGCATTGGGCCGTTTTGGAGGTGTGCCTTCTATTCCCACATAGCCATGTTAATAAAGAGGGGCAAACATTAAAATTCATTCACTCTCCTCTCGCTCTTCATCTCGTTTCAAAAAAAAAAAAAAAAAAAAAATCAATATAATAATCTCTTATCTAGTTTTTATCGAGGATGTTTCCACGAGCAGAAGGCGTGGGCAGGACCACAGAAGCAGAATATGTGAGGTGTTTGTTCCAAAGGCTGCAAGGAGGTTTAGGCAAGGGCGATGAAGCACTCAGAATTAGCAACAGGAGAGGAGCAGTCTAAAAGACCTGATAGAACGTATCAAATTTTTTTTCTTCCTGTAAAGAATCGTACAGCTGGACCCTGCAGAATTAGATTGGATTTGCTATTGGCTTCAGCATGAAAAGGGCAGGACCCCCAGTTCTGATGGTTTAAGAGACATGGGCTACCCTGGGAAAATGGGTCTAAGTCCAGGAGAAAATGTGCTTAGTAAAAAGACATTCCACAAAATTCAGCACAAGGTTGCAGAAGAGGTTTTTCATTACTAAATTTGGGGGATTTTTTTTTTTTTTCCTTATTTCTTTGCAGGAAATATCAAGTAATCAGACTGCTTGGCTTTCCAGAACCTTTGTTTCTGGCCTGTTAAATCCAATACCATTAAAGTATTTTCAGTGTTTGCAAGTAAATGGAGCTTGTTCTCCCAAACCATGCACAAAGGCTCGTAGGGATTTCTTATTTTGTGGTTTGCTTCTTTAGAAAGATCTGAAATTGCAGATTTAAGCTTTGGATTTTAAAAAGAAATCACTCATGTAATTTTAAAAAAGGAGTATCCACTGTGAATTGTGCCTGGACAACATAACAGAGGTCTTTGCAGAGTGTCCTGGAAGAAATGAGTGTATTTCATAGGTGCCCTATAGGTTTAAGAGATCTGAGGGTTTAAAAAAATAACACTGAAATCTAAGCAGCAACAAATATGATATCTTCTGTGAGATCTTTTTTATCTTTCCTGATAGAAAAAAAAATAGAAATAATATCACTGGAGTCAACCCTTTCCCTGAAGTTCCCCTGAACTCTTACCTGAAGGGAAGGAAGAAAAGTCTCTCCACTTAGCAGCATCATTTATTCTATGAAAGTATGTCTGTGCTGTCAATTTGAAGTATTTACTAATCTCTCTGTATCTCTTCAAGTTGGACATAAATACAAGATGCATTAGTAGACATTTGAAGTATCTGCACAGCCTGTGTTTATTTATATCCACACAAGCTGGAGGATCCAGAGTTTCTTCCCCACCAACAACAGCTTGCCTGGGTGATATTTGCCACCTCACTTTGTAGTAGGAGGAACATTTTCCTCATTTTACATAATCTGATGCAGTTTTTAATGCACGGGCTGGGGCTGCTGTGTTTATTCAAGACCTTGGCAGTCAAGACAGGTGGGAGACTGTGGTGTGGGCAGTGCCATGAGCCTGCCATGACCTCCCTCCCTGTGCCATCAGCTGTGTACCCCCAGCCAGGGGCCATGGGGTCCCTCCCTGGAGCTCTTGGGGCTCACCCCTCTCCTGCACCAGAAGTGCTGGTCCTGCTTTCCCACCTGTTCATGAACCTCTAAATAAGCACCCTGAGCATCTCAATAGCTAAATAAGGAGTATTTTTGCCCTGCATAGTGTAAGTGTTGGACAGCTTGGCCCATGTAAAGTCTGGTCTTCCATCAGCTCTCAGGTGCTGAGGGTGTCCATGTTCCCAAGCCAGATGTCCCTTCACCACCACTGACAGAAGTAGGCACCAACAAGCTTTTTTAGTGCCTTCTCTTGCACATTTGCATCCTGTGCATTTCTCCACTACCCTGGTTCAAAATCTTTTGCTGTTTCCAACCTTTCAAAAATCTTGTTTATAAAAAGCAGATGGAGGCACCCCTTTCACACCTTCAATTCCAGCCAGATACCCCACATCTTCAAACACTTTCAATCTCTCCTAAGACCTTTAAAAGCCCTGTGGAAGTGTGTCTGCATCCCAAGAGGTGTTTTTGAATGGATGCTGTGGAGGCTTTACAGGGAGGGAGTCAGCTGTCTCCCTGCTCTGGTTCACCCACCTTTGTGAAACTGAGCAAAGCAAACAGCTTTCTTAGAGAACTGGGGAAATAAACTGAGCAGGCTGGCAATGAAAAAGTGATAAATTCCTCATCTTCAAGGTTGGATGATTTTGAAGCAAAATAATTGTTGCTTTCTTTTGAACTGGAAATTGAAGAGACCCAAAAAACAATGATTGTAGTTAAAAAGAAGAGGAAAAATGAATAGTTTTAAAGACAGACTTGAGCACCTAAAAATTCTCAGGTGGAAAAAGGGGAAAAATAAGCTTTTTTTTTTTTTTTTTAATGGAAACACAGGATAACCTGTTCACTGTAATGAGATTTAAAACATTATCCCATTCCTTCTGTTTAAAAAATACATATTAGAACCAGAAAACTCTGTAATTTTAGAGGAATTGAAGCTGCAAGACACAATAGATTATTATGATGTGGGCAAATTTGAGGACTGTGAAGAAGGAGAGACTTGTGCCAGTCCTAGCCTTGTGTACTTCAGTGAGAGAAGTACTCACTGGAAACAAGAAGCTGAGATGGTAATAGGACAACAAGATTCATGCTCATCACTTTGAGTTATTTGAACCAAGAGCCTAAATCAGATCTGATTAAGATCGGAACTCAAAACAAGATTCAATCAAAACTAGAGATATTAAACAAATACAAATGTGACAAGAGTCATGATTCAATTATTACAAGTCCATCTTTTAATTACTCATTACGATGACAGTGTGTATCTTTGCCTATGTACATTTAGCAAAGCCTTTGACAGTGCATAAAATTACCCCTCCCAACTGTATTTCCCTGGCTTTTTATGTTAACTTTGCAGTTACCAGTTTTTCATTATCCTCTTGCTCACAAATTAACAGGGAGAACAAATTTAATAGCAGCCACAAACTTTTAGATATTATGTCAGCCTTGTGTGTCTGTGCCAGTTAAATTACCATTTATTTCTGCTTAAATTTAATGTTGTCATCTTCACACAAACACGCACATATTCAGAGCCTGCTCTCAGTGTAAGGCAAGCACACAATGAGGGACTGCTCTGAAAAGCTGACATGGATCTCGGACTTGAACTTTTCTAATCACACCACCCTGTTTGAGATGCAGCAAATGGAGAGGACCAAGGTCAAGAGCTTCAAACGTGCACAAGGATTCTCTGGGTGCTGTTCTCTCACATCATTACAAGCTGGAATACCTATGGATGAATGTCTGCAGCAGGGGAACGTTCTTTGGGTGATCAAAATGGGTTGAGGAACAGACCTAGGCAAGGTGCTGGCTTTGGTGACCCATCCTCTGTCTTCACTGTGTTTTAGTAAATGATTGCTCTGTTTGGTGGGTGCTGGGTTGCAGTGCTTCATCCCTGCCTTCCTAGCTGTAAGCCCAAAATACAAAAAATTGTATTTTTTTGTTATAAAAAGTTTTATACTGAAGGAAATACAAAAGGTAGAAACAGTGGTTTGATTCATTTCACAGCTGTAGTCTATTTTGATTTGTTCATAATTTTCTACGCTACTGGTTCCAATTTGATAGTGTCTGGGCATCGGATGACAATGGGAATGGGATAACAGATGATGAGCTCAAAACACTGAACACAATCATATTTACCCTTACGTGTACCCACAATCAATATGACACTTTGAGGAAGGAACCATCAGCCACTGGGCAAAGTTAGGAATATAAAATGTCACAGGAACTCAAGGCACATTTCTTATTTCTTGGGAGTTGTCAGAGCAGCTGGCTTGTTGCTGTGTAGGGAACACGTGTAGTGTTCAAATAAATACCCCCAGAGACCTGAATTCAAATTGATGTGGCAATTTTGAGCAGCTCCCTCTTTCTCCACTGCCGTGGGAGCCACAGGCACATAGCCAAATATAGGGCAAATGGAGGGACCAGTGGGAACAGATCCCATGGCCATTGATCCAACTTGCGGCTTTGGAAATGGCACAAATTTTCCTCATTTTTTTCCTCATTCTGAGTACTTTGTTGGTATCTTCCCCCAGACACGTTCAAAAGCAGCGGGCAGCATTCATCTGAAAAAAGAAGGGACTTTGATCCATGAGCGTGGATAATAACAAAGTGTTTAGATTTTTCCCAAGCTCGTTGGCTATTTGTAAATACAATCAAGTCAAATGCAAGTCTAGAGCATATTCTAGTCTGGGCATATTCTAGAGCATTTGGTGATCTTTCTTTCAAGCTTGTTTTCAAAAGGAAGTTTAAAGCAAGGAGCTCTAGCAGAGAGAGAGAGAGACAGGACTCCTAATCCAAGCCATCAAAATTTCTTGTGTCAGAGAGAAAGAGGCAGATGGACGAAACAGGTGAACATGAAAGAATAAGCAGAAGAAAAAGAAAAAAAAATCAAGAAATGTGAGCCTGCTTTTTCTGACACATTGGAAAAAGCTTTCTAAAGCACCTTTACATTTTATCTCATTTAATAGGTTTTACTTTACACCTGTACTGTACATCAGGTTCTAGAAATGCATCTGAGCAAAGGTAAATTGTCTGCAGATTCCTAAAATTGCCTTTGCAGACAGATGGCCAGCAAGCAGCTGGGAGGGAGAGTACAAGCAAGGAGGATGTCGTTCTTCAAGAAAAATTAAGAAATTAGGCGGCACCATCAGAGCTAAGAAAGACAAACCTCTGCAAAGCATGAGCCAGGACTCAGTTAAAACAGCAATTAAATGATTTAGAACAAGTGTGTGATCATTTACAATTTTTAAAGGTGAAAGGTGTGATTTTGGTAATGCCTTAAAATTAAAAGGCCAGCCACTCCATCTTTAAAACTATGGTTTCTCTCCTGGAAGACTTATCTCATTGTCATTCCATTAGCAGCCAGCCAGAACTCATCTTTACAAAAATAATTGGCTATTGATATATGGTAATACTGAAAAGTTATTCTTATTTTTGTTCATTGCTACGGAAAGATGTCCTCTCCAGCCTATGCTTTCAATCATTATAAATGCTACTTTGAAAGACTAAAAACACTGTTCTGAGATAGATTAGGATCCATTTCACAAATAAATATATTTTACCACTACGAGAAGAAGTAAATGTCACTGGTACTGAGTGTTTTATACACTGTAGAGACCACTTAGGCTGAAATATTCCCCTCGTGTTAAATTAGTGTCACTGGGCATGCAGAGTCCCCTCTACATGACAGGCTGCTGTTTATACTCAGGTGAAGAATTGGCTCTGAAGCACAACAACAGCCCCCGTGCTTCCCATGAAGTGGGGTGAAAAAGATGGTTTACCTTGAAAAAGGATGGTTTACAAAGACAGGCAGGGTCCACTGTTCTCTGTAGTGACCAAGGTACCAACTTCCCCTTGGCCCAAGAAAGGGTTGCATGCTATACCCTGCTGCAGTGCCTGGATCCTGGAGGAACTGGAATGTTTGGAACAGCAAAACCCACCTCCACCACCACTCACTGTGCCCTGTAAAATTTGTGCCTGGGCTGGGAAGTTTGCACTGAGGCTGTTAAAGCTGTGAGGAGCTGGTGGCAGATGCTGCACTTGCCAGCTAAGCACCCCTCTAGAAGAGCTAATAAAACCAGAGGACATTAGGCTTCAGAATGCCATATTTTAAAGATAAAGAGTGTCTGGTTGGAATCATCCTCAGATTTTTGCTTTCTTGTGGGCAGCTATTTGGTTGCTCTGAAGCACAGTCTTGAGCTGAAGCGAAACAATGTTATAAATCATTGTCTGGGATGAAATGCAAGGGAGCAGAGAGAAAGTGGGGAAATAATCAAGCATAATAGAGAATATTTGGGACCACAGTTTGAGCCAGTAGTCAAAATTCCTCATGCTTAAGGCTCAAGCACACACCAATGAGAAAGTAAGGTGTTAAATGGCTTCAAGAAATCTGTCTTGGGACCTTGTATAGGTAATTGATTTTTGGTTGTTTTGCCTTATGTATGGCAACTCATTTGTGGCAGTTTTTGATAAAATGTTTTAAGGGGTAAACAATTAGTTTTGGATTTGTTTCAGCTGCTTACAGAATTATTTTTTTCCTTATATAATTTTCATGCTTGGCCAAAATTCTATGGTAACTTTTCTAATACAAACATATCTCTCTTAGTAGTTACTACACTGAGTCTCTGTTATCCACTTAGCAACAGCCTCTGTTGCAATAAAAAGAAATATATTTTTTCTCGTCTCCTATTATTCAGAATTACACTTGGATATAACATTGTCAGTGTTTAGTATTATATCATTTCCCTGACAATTCATTGCAATCAAATCTTCCACAAAGTCAATAGCAGTGACATTTTTATAAGGCATTGTCTCCCTCAGCCTATTAGGTGATTTCATATCTTTGAGTCTTCTGTTCTGAAAATAACAGTGACCTGGAAGAAAGCATAAAATCTAGGAAAGTCACTCAAGTAGCCATGTCATTGCTCAGCAACCAAACCTATGGGTCAGAGCTCTCACTAGTTCAGACAGGTCACTCAATCATATGAGTGACTTCTATTTTCTCTAGAAAACAATGCAAAATAAATAAATGAGCTACCAGGCCTACTGGAACCAATAACAGTATTTCTACTGCACTTAATGGGACCAGATGTTGTCTTTGCAGAGTTATATGTGATGTTACACTGGGTACATCTGTGCTGCAATGCAAATGTGGCACTACAAGTCACAGGGAAGTACTTAAGCTGGTTTAAAGGAGGCACCAACAGCTGCAGCACTGCAGAACAGAGAGAAGGTCTGGAAATCCCAACCCAGCCCCAAGGATTTGTTTGCACCATGAACTTGTGCATAGTTGTGAGCTGTCACAGCAACTGTGCTATGAGACTAAGACCTCTTCCTTCAGCATCTTTCAGCTGAACACAGCTTTCACCACCTGCCTCTTACTCAGCTCCTCAGGATAAATTTCATTTACATGTTCTTCTGCCTTTAGGAATAGCAGGGTCACACTGCTGGGGGTTACTCAAGAGTGGATAGAACTAAAATGGGAGCCAAGTCAAAATTAGGAATTCATTGATTGAAAGTGTACAGTTTGCACAGAGCCAACAGATGTTTTATATGAAAGGAAATGGCACAAGTACAGCTTCCTATCTTGGCTACTTACAAATACAGGTTGATAAAATAATACAGTGAATTAAACCAAAATTCTTTATAGTTATGTTTGCCACTTATCTAAATAGGTTTTGTCTACAGCTCTGTTATTTTCCAAATAATTTTTGATTTTGGCCTCTAGAAAAAGGAACATCATTTAGTGAATATAACCAGCTAAATCCATGCCCACTTTCAGCCAATCAGATTGGGATATGCATATTTTGGTGCTATCAAAAGCAACAAGTCTCCATCTGACTTCTAACTAAAAGAGAAAAGCAGAGGCTCAGATTCTAAATCAGTAGTGAAAACTGATCTGCAAAGTCTTTTTTTACACCTAGAAGCAGAAGTTCTGATGAAAAACACATATAGTATATTATGATGAACAGTTGCTGCTGTGGTATTAAAGAAGATTAATACATGTGAAAAGTCTCTTATTTCATTCTCACTCTCACAACAGCAGCTGATGCAGTCTGAACTGAGATATTTCACCTACACTGTGTCTGCTGTCCTGTGGTTGTGGATGTTCTGGGTGGTGGTTCTCCATGCTGCCCATGCTTCAGCAGAGATTTCCAACATACAAACCCAGCACATTCAGGAATTTTCTTACAGAGCTCCCTTCAACCTGAGGTTTCTTGACCTGGCTTTAAACAGTACTAGTGAATTCTTGAATCACTTTCATAGCCTAATGGCACAAACTTAGTACATAGGTCCCTCTTCTGTGTATTTTAATGTTACTGGAGGATCTCTCAAATCCTGAGGCAACAGTCCAAGAGGTGACTTAGTTCTTTCACCCACAGCACAAATCCTGCAGTCAGTGAACTCTCTACATCTGGCAGCTTATAAATAATGAACCAACCTAACTAAAAATCAGGGTGTACCAGACACAGCACAGGCTGTGAAGTAGCTGTGCTTTCTCAGCTTAATTTGAGCTTTGAGGGAGTGCAGTAACCTCAGTGTCACCAAGACATCAGCAGCACAGCCCTCAATTAACTTATTGTTTCCATAGCAAGAAGCAAAGCAACGCTGTTTTTGAAGATACTTCAATTTCTCTAATCCAACAGTATTACAAAGCAGAGCAATGTTCTGAAAGGGACCATATGCTGATGAGTGGCTTTCTCCCAAGAGTTGCTTAAACATGGTTGAAAGATGAAGTGTGGAAGTACTTTGCAAGCACTTATGGGTGATAGAGCTACATCTGTGTAAACCACAGGCATGAGTTCCATTGATTTGGATGGGTAATTTATTTCTGACTCCACAAGGCAAACCCATGGGGACCAGCAGTCAATATCAGTAGAAGTGGATTAGCACAAGAACATATCCTTTGGGTCACTGGGCAGAAGAAATAGTTATTATTCCTACTAGCTCAGATTCAGGTGGAAAAAGAAAGGAAAAAGTTAGTGTCAACTGCAGGCTCTATATATCATATTTTTACTTTTTCTTTGACGAATTACAGAATCTGCTACTATTCTGTTTGGTGGAGTTTTTTTGTTCTTTGTTGGGTTCTTTTTTAATAATATTGATGCATTTTAAACAGCAAGAAATAAGAGAATAGGGACAGATCTAGTCCCTATTCTCATCTCACCTTCTTCATGTATTGTGTAACTCCCTAATGGCTGAGAACCTGTTCACGATTCCTCATTGTCAGTGTGTTCAGGTCTTGTGGGAAAAGACCCACAGCTAATATTCAAGACAATATATTCCTGCCCATGAATAACATGAAAAAATTAATCCTTTTTTTCTCTTCTGCCTCTCGCATGGCCATAATGAAGATTTTGCAATCCAGTCTTCCCAGGGCAATGGGCACCATCTAATATCTTCATTTCAATATTCTCTCCTTGCCCCAAGCTCCAAGCTGAAATCTGAAAACCAGGAAAATTGTTCACTCCAGGCTCACCAAGCAACCTACAAATAAGTTTCTGCAAATAACTAGAGCTTTAAACTAAAAAAGCTACAGTATAAAGAGGAAATACAGCCAAGCTTAGAGGTCTTTACAGGGATGCTGGAGTCAAGGCATGAACCTGGTGAAACTTGATATAAAAAACTTTTAAAATCAGGATAAAACCTATTTTTACAGCATTGTCCCCATGTGAAGTAGATAAAACTTTCCACTTTCCTCCTGCCCCACTCTCCATGCTTCTACATGTCTTTCCAGCTCACACACGAGATAATTGGCTCCACTGGAAGATGTGAGCTTTGTGGGGAGCTTTTAGCTCCATATGGAGAGCTTTTTCCCCTGGGAAGGAAAGAAGTGCTCCTAATTAGCTCCTCCATTTTGCTCTCATCCACTTACAGATATGGCAATATTTCCAAAAGTATATCTGGCCTTGAAATATTTTGAAAATCCATGAGCTTCTGTGCTCCAAGACCAATGTTGGATGTAGTTTTGAAAATCCTGCTGGAGAGTACATGCAGCCCTTCTCCAGCAACACTTGAGTGCTCCATCTCAGGTGACGAGATTTTCTCCAAATTATTTCTAGACATTCATAATGTTTCTGCATTGCCAAGAAAGCACAGAAACAGCCCACCCAGGAAATTTCTGTGGGTGACTTTGTTTCAGGCACTCTTGCCAAGAGCAGGGATGTGAATGTTGCTCCTCACGTGAGTAGAAACCTCCATGTCATTGTACTTTTTCTGGTGAAAATAAGACAGTAACATGCTTCAACCACATATAGACATCTTGGTTCAAGCTCCAACTGGCATTTTTGCTTTGTTAGGTGATTGGTTTGAGTCCTAAGTTCTTGTGACAGCTATAGCTGGTCTATAGCTGCACAAACAATTTGGCCATAACAGACATCAACTCAACCAGCCTAGTTCATTAGAGAACAAGAAGTAAGCAAGTCCCCTGGTTAAAAAATGATAGGCTGAATTCAAATTCAAATAAGGGGACCCCAGCCAATCCCTTTGAACTGGGAATGCACCCAGATCATTGCCCAGTGAGCTGGGTGGAGTTAAGATCTTTGACCAATTGTATCTGCAAGTGCAGGAAATTCAAAGCCCCTATAAAAGAAGGTTCACATCAATCAATGTTGGCTGTTGCTGCATGAACTTGGTGTGTGTATGTCCCATTCCTGTCTCCACCATCAGCAACAAGTTCTTATTCATAAAAACCTCCCAATTTTTGTGGTAGTGAAAATGGATATCTAGACCAAGATTTGGCCCTCAGTTCAACTGTCTAACTGGAATTTTTCTGTGATTCAACTTCAAGAAGCAGATGAAGCCAGCTATAAGAGTTGGAAGGAAGTGGGCAAGAATTAGAAAAACACACATGAATAAATTACCCCTTTTCTCCTGTTCTTTCAAAGATTACAAATACTCAGAGTGCCACAAATGTCACATCATTAAAAAGCTCAAATTCAGTAGGTATTCAAGGTTACTCTCCCACTGGAAATGTTGCAGGCATCCAGGTAGAAATGATGCTGTGTGGCCTCACAAACCAGTCAATGATCCTGGTAGACAACCAGGATGCAAACAAAATAGGAAGACTATAAAAAACTGATGTACTGGTTGAAATTATTTATCCAAGCAACTTGATGAATATCTATAAATAAGAAATACAATAGCAGTGACTGGAGTTGGCTCAAAAATTATCCACAATTAATAAATCGACCTATCCTATGTACTGTATTACTTTCCCTGACATTTTCACAAGCTACAAATCTGATAATACAATTAAATGACAAGTTCAATCACTTCTTTATTTCATGTATATGTATAATATAATATTTTATAGCTATATTACAGAGAAGACTGTTTACTCACATTGTATCTTCCCTAGCATAATTCAGAACTTTGCTTGCCTAAGAAATTACTTGTCTGCATTTTGATTAAAAAAGCAAAACCTTATAGTTCCTGTGGCAAATGAATTCAGTCTTTAAATGAAACTCATTGTCACATCCTTTTCTATGAAGCAAAGGCATTCAGCTTCTGGAATGGCTTTAACCTCCAGCACAGCACTTTTGTGTCTGTATCTGATCCACCCATAATTCATCCTTCTTCCTAAGCTTCATCAGTGTTTGTGCTCTGTACTTAGTTCCCAATGAACTGGCTATAACGCAGTCTTTACAGCTCCCTGGAAAATGACACACAGTAACTCTGTCAAGTTTTTTATTAGCTTGGATAGGTCTTTTATTTTAGCAATGTCTTTTATTACCTCAGATAGCTTTGAACTAGTTCTGAAGTGGATGAGTGAAGACCTGGAGATCCAATTTTATATTGAGAGCCATTAATTTTTTTTAACCACAACCCCTTGATTATTGATAGGCTTTTGTTCTTTACAGTCATTGCACAACACATTGTTTGAAGTGAATCAGAGTGAACAAACTTTCACAATAACTTATTGGAGTTTGGATGGGTCATAGCAACTAGTCAGCAGAAGTCCTCTGACTTCCAGGATGCATCAGGCATCTGCTCTTGACCAGAAGCTACTCTGATCCTTTCTATTCTGGATTATTTCTCAAAAAAAACCCTTAAAATGCTATAGAGAAAGGAAGAACCTGTAAATCTCAACTGTGATTACTCCTTTGCCTGTTAATCCTCAGGTACACGCAAGTCCAGCTCATTTGGAATAGTTTAGCATTCCACCTCCAATAACTCCATGAATCAAGATGTACTCCATCAAAATAAATTAACAGGAATGAGGGAGCATGATGAGGATCAAGCTATAGAAGTGGATAAACTATATTTTTATTAAAAATATTTTTATAAAAAAATAAAATAAAATAAAATAAACAGAATTAATTGAAAAGTCAGTGTTAAAAACTGTGTAAATCCTTGCCAAAATCACATGTAATTCACCCTAATCTCAATTTTCTGAGCCCAGTAACTCCTCATTTATATGCCTTCAGTTACACTTTTAGGACTTCAACATTTGTTAAATTTGAACTGAAAGAATCTGGATTCTTTTACCAGCATAGAATAAGAAAATGCATCTTAGAAGAAATTTTGGAAAATGACCAAGAAATTAATTTACTCCCTTTTTCTAATGGAGAATTCTTTACATTATCAAAGTACTTAAGTAATCTAAAGCTTTAAAATTAAAACAGATTGCAAAATTTTTTATTGCCTTTTCTCTTTACAAAAAGTGCTGAGAATGCAAAATTTCTCTAATGAAACACAACACGATTTCCTTACAAATTCAGTTGTTCAAACAGGGTTTCTTTTTAAATTAAAAATTAAAAGGTGACATTATTTAAAGTTTGAGTCCTTTCAAACTTTTAGGTCTCTGAAATCAGCCTATGACTATTACTGGATAAAGTTGAATCCTTTTAAATGAATCAGTCTTATTTATGAATGGAAAAAAAAAACTGTACCAACCAAACTTTTCTTTCACATTTAGTTCTTTTGCATTAGAATTCTCTTGGCATTGGGCTATGGCATATAAAGTTTTCCTGTGTTTCTCCTTGGATTGTTTGTATCATTGTGGCCTCCAGAGACCCACATCACAGAATAAACATTCTTGCTACTGTTAATATGGCAATCAATTTCAACAATCCCCAGATTTGTCAAGCAGTTAAATAAATTGAAATCCATGTTTCCCCAAGATCTGCTTGGAAAGGGTTCAGCTGTAGGCTTGGCAACAAAAAGAATTCTCATTTTTGACTTGAGTGCTAGAGACCCCTTTCTTTCTTGCTTGCTACTGGTGTCCATATTGCAGCTGTGACTTAAAACATATGAAGTGAAAAACAAGGGAATGGCTTTAAACTGAAAGAGAGGAGGTTTAGGGAATTCAGAGAGAGGATTCAGACACTCGGATGACTACATCAACAAAAATAATAGTAAAACCCCCAACAATCCCCCCAAAAAATCTTGTTGCCCAGAGAAGCTGTGGCTGGCTCTCTCTGGAAGTGTTCCATGCCAGGCTGGACAGGGTTTGGAGCAATCTGGTCTAGTTAAAGGTGTCCCTGCCAGTGACACAGGAGATGGAACCAGATGGTGTCCAACATTCCTTCCAACCCAAGCTATTGTGGGACTATACAAGAATCAAAACCAAATGCTTCTTTTAGTTTTCATATTTGCCAGAAATCTGCCATATGAGGTTAGAGCCTTTTTGCCTCTAAAAGAGTAGGGTGTAGATTCACAGCTCCTCAAACCTGCTAGAAGGGTGAGCAACATCACCATCTTGTGTAATTCAGCCTGGAGAGAGGCTGCTGTGTGCCTGAGGACAATTCCTTAGTCTGCATCCTATGTTCATATCAAAACTCACATTTCCTTCCAAAGCAGCTGACTCCCCTCTTCCTACCAACATTTCCTTCCTTTTTGTCCAAGACTCACAACAGAATGAAAACAAAGAGCTCACAGGAGGTAGTAGTTTGAAAAATTAATCCAAGAACCTGCAATGTCACCAACAAGAGCTGGAGCTAAACATGTCTGGGAAGACAAATTCCATAACTGTCCAGTGCTGAAGGACATGATAGGTAACATTAACTTGGCTAATTGTTTACTTGCTTAGCTAATCTAATATAATCTGCATTGATTAGATTTTGATTTCATGCTGGATGAGTATACTGCTTCTCTGTGCCTTTCAGTTAATTTGTGAACCATACCAAAAAGACATTTTTATAACAAGTTTAACGCTCCAAAGCTACAAGGGAACAGCAGCGAGAGTGAAGGAGGACAGCTCTGCTGGTATTAAAAGGGTCATTAAACTCAGCATTAGGTAAAGATCTTGTTTTGGGTTGCATTCAACATGCCTGATTAAAAATGAAGTGTAAGCAAAAGGCATTGAAGAGAAATATTCAAATGCAAATTACAGTGTTGGTCCTTGTGTGTGTAACTACAGAGTTTATGCTCACTCTCCTACCCGAGCTCCTTCCATAGGTCTTTAAAGATTTCAAAGCCTCAGTTCATGGGCTCAATATTCCAATGGTTTAAGGGCGAAATGTTATAATGAGTGTAACAAGACTGCCATGTACTTAATAAATCCTAAACAGTCACAGAGAAGAACAGAGGTACTTTTAAGCCTAATGAAATCTATAAATATATAAGTTCTTGATCACTTTTCTGAGTTGCCATGGGGCCAGAAAGTTTCCTAGAATTTTATTTAAAGCATTTATTGCTTTCAACAGAAGAAGGAAGGGAGCACACAATTTGGCCTAAAGAAATTAAGAAAACTTTGATGGAGATAATCTGCAGAAATACAGATTTATTGCATTTAATGCTATGGAATTTTGACATATAAACAATACCTTCTCCAGCACAGGAGTTTAGAAGTCCTGTTCTAGCTAAAAATAGAAAAGCTTGGATGCTTCATAGGCCTTTAATACGTGATGAAGTTCACAGCCATCACCTTGAAGCCTCCAGTTGAAATTTAGACTGATTGTGACTAAAAGTAATTTCTGCCTGACAGCTCATGTGAAGACAGTTTCTTCATTTCATAATAAATGTGTGGCCAACAGCCTAAAAATTATTATCACAATTTAACAATCCATTGGCAGTTTCAGGAGCACCATGGATAGATGGAAGTCAATCCTGCCTGTCTGGGGCTGAGTGAAATCAAGGTGAGGTAGGGAAAAATATCAGAAGAAAGTCTATGGATGTTGTAATTCTTCTGTGGAAGAGCTCACTTGAAGGAGCAAAATTCACCTATTTTCACAGACAAAGCTGCTGGCTTGCTAATGTACAATTTTTGTTCCATAGAGCTGACTTATCTGGTGTGCAAAAAAAAAAAAAAAAAACAAAAAAGGAAAATGAGAATTTTAGGCCATGATCATTTGGGAAGGAGATGATTTTCTTCATGCTTTTTTCTGTCTTAGGAGGGCAATGCTAGCAAAAGCTAAAACCAAGGTTCAGTTGCGTGGTTCAGTTAAATCCCAAAATTAGAGGGGATGAGCCAAGCCACACTGCTCTTCTGCAACTGCTGAATGACACAGACTTTCCAACATAGCTTCTATTATCTAATTCAATATACATTATTCTATTTAAATAAAACTGAAGAAGCTATGAAGCAAAGAAATAAGCCTATATTCATTCAAATTTTAAATTATTTTTGCTCATATCTGAGAAAAGTTCTCTGCCTTTCCTGGTGTAATTTATGTATTTGTAAAAAAGGAATTTAAAGCACTCAGAAAGCATGTTCATGAAATGTGGATTTCAGCTCTTCCTAAATAAATGTGCTAGGCAAAATGTTTGCAAACATACCCATTCAGGAACCTGAAATGCAAAGCAGCTTCTCTGTCCAATCTCAGCTAAAAGTATTCATATCATTTAGCAATAATAATCAGCTATTTAACTTAAATAATATTTAAGAAGTAGTCATTGCCTATTAGTGAAAGTCCTGGGAAGGGAAAGTGAGTGTGAATTAAGGCTACTGGCAAAGGATGCTTTCAGCTTTATTGTTCTAGCTAATTCTCATGGTGCCACTGCTTCATGTTGCTGTACTATATGTACAGAATATAGAAGTAAATCCAACGAAGTCACACTTGAAAACCCTTATTTTACTGCTGGGGTTATTGCAGATCATATAGCACAAAGAGTCTGAGATAACTATTCATGAACATACACAAAACAAGAGCTAATCTTAAATTATTATTGTGGCATGGAATTTTATATGTGTGTGTTTATCTATCTATATATACACATGTATAATAAGGATCTATGGACTGATTTTTAAAAAACTGTTAAGATAGTTCATTGTTAAGGAGAAATTATATATAATTGACAATTGAATTATTTATTTTGACTTGGGGCAGCTTTAAATTACAGAGTTTTTGCATTTGTTTTTTTTCATCAGAGTATGGTCAATATTTTTCTCCCTGTGCAGGTCACATTGTTTCTTGGTCAACTCAGTTTTTTCTGTCGTTGCACAGGACAAGTTCTGTCCTTTGGTGAGCAAAGCAAGATTGATTTCAGTCAGAAGTAATGTGTTTGTGCACCCACGAACTGGTTTTTGTTCTGTACGAAACAACCACTCTCACTGACTTATGCCCCATCCTTTCAAAAATACAGTAATAGCATTGCATTGTCTAAATCAGGAATGTGTAAATTATCCCAAAAGCTGAGATGCAGGAGAGCAGAAGAACACCTTAGTCAGGTCAAGAAAGATGATTATTTCCATGGCTACCAGCAACTCTTAATTGCCATAATAGGCTCTTATTCAGGGAGAAGTTGTTAGGTTTACAAAGAAGAGTGAATACCCACTTTGTGAGAAAACTATTAACTACAGAGAAAAGTTCTCAAAGTACAGCTGAAATATGGAACAAAATACAAGCAGCTGCTTGGCATCTCCAGGAATAGTACACAGGGTATTCTTAGTCCATGTCTTTTGCAGGGAAAACAACACAAATATCTCGTTAAAATCCCCTAATTACCATAATATTCCTTATTACCAACTCAAAGGAAATAGAAGTATGAGATCCCCAGTTCCCCATCTTGTGGTTCCTATTGAATTTTACAACAAAATTTCCAATCAACATAATGTTATGTAAAAATAAGCCACCTCTGCTTGTGGACTCTCTACTGGTTCCCAGTTTGTCACTAGTAGAAAGCTATTCCACTGAGGATGTGGGAAAACAGTCAACATTTAAAACTGTGACACTGAAAAGAATCATACCTTCATACTAGATAATGTAAAACATGAGATCACTTGACCTAGCCTAGATAAAGATTAATTTTGAATCTTTCATTACCTGAGGCTAAAAGTGTTCTAACTTTAGGTAACATGCATTTTTAAAAAAATGTTTTATAGTATTACAGGTACTTCAAAATAAATATTGCAATCAAAGCACACAACTCCTGCAACTATTAATATCTGGAAGGTTTCATGAAAGGACCAGTCAGTTATGGTAGTGCTTTGTGATGTGATTTAAACCTGTGCTAGAAAGCTACAGACTCTAATGGTAGGGACAGCAGCTGTATGGCTCTGGTGTTCAGCCTTGGAAGCTTAGAGAAGAAGCTAAGTTTGTTTTTAGCAGGCTGTGTGTGTAGAAATGCTCACTGCACCACTGATGTTTTTCAATAAAATAGTGTTCTAGGATCAGAGAATCATAGAATGGTTAGGGTTGGAAGGGACCTTATAGATCATCTAGCCAACCCAGCTGATGTTGAACACTAGAAAGGTATTAAGCTGTTCATAATATTTGATCATATTATTTTATCATAATATTTGAATACTGCCTTTGATCTTTTTTTAAAAAAAACAATATTACAAATTCATCAGTTGAAGTGAGATTATTGAAAAACATAATTATACTCCTAACCTCACACCAAGGCTGCCTTGTCTTTTCAAATTTTGAGCTCATCAGAGCACAGATCATCTACTACTCTGAATTTATATGGCTCCTGGCAGAATGCAGCCAGTTTTTGATAATTACCTGAGTTTTACCATAACAAATAACTATAGCAGCAGTGGGAGTTCAGCCTTTGAGGGTGGAGATTGCAGTAAATGTTTCCCATCTATTTACTTGTTGGGAAGGGCCACTGCAGATGACATCAGTGTCTAATGCTTACACAAGTGTAAGTTTAAACTTTACAGTATCTCTACACTAAATTTCACACCACAAAGTGGCTTTCAAGATAGGTTAAGAGAAGAGCAATTTTCCTCATTGTGAAACAAAAGCACTAAAGCACCTTGTGATTCTAATACAGAGAAAAGATGGTATTGAATGACACATCTGTCTCCAAGGTCTTGAAAGGAAATACAATGTTCTTTGGCTTACTGAGTGCTCACTTGAGGCATTCAATCTAAACAGTCATTTTAGAGTTTTGCAGAAGACAATACAAAATACTGTGCAATAATGGACAAGAGCTTTTGATGACAAAGAGCAAATAGACAGGGAATCCTTTCAGGCTCACAATATAGATAAAAGGACATTTCTGTATTTCCAAATGATACTCAAGGCTCAGGTGTTGCAGACAGTACAAAAATAATGTAGAATTGATTCTCTCCAATGCACTTTTACTTCTAGAGTTAGTTCACCTATATTGATTCACTGATGGTCCTTATTCTCTGTCAGCTTCACACCCCCTTTTTTAAGAGGTCAGTGCACAATATAAAGATAATACTGCACCTAGGAGGAAAAAAGTAAGGTTATTTGTGAGACTAGAGTTGAAATTGCCTCCTTTCTCCATTTAGTTCTTTAAGAACATAAAGCAGAAAATTCCTTCATGCCTTGTTTCCATTGTCTGTCATATTTGATGTTTTTTCTCCCAAAGCAAATAAAGAAAACATACCTGTTACAGTGAAGTTCTAATCAAGTATTCTGCATATTGGTTGTGGAAGAGGAGAAAATTGAAGGAAGGGAGAAAAAGGGATAGATATACCTGGTCCTCGTATGCAACAGACAACTATTGTTTCCAAGAGTTTTATTTATACATAATTTTCAATGGCTTTAGTGGAAATTCTCCTGAGGCATAAATTCAGACCTAAAGCTCAGAAGAAAGTTTATAAAATCAAAGGTGGTTTCTGCAGCAGCACACACTGTTTAGATTAAGTTGTGCCCAATGAGCAGGGCCTCAGGCTGTGAGTTAGAGCTAATACAAGCACACTGGCATCAGAGGGGTTCTTTACATTGATCCCATGAGCCTTTAGCATGAGTGGCCTGGGAAACAACAGCCACAGACTGACACTCATTATCCAAATGGAATGTAGACAACATGACAAAAACTGGCATGTTAATTCTGATGTTACAACAAAATTTGAAAAGAAATAGAAGCTGCTCCCTAAGGAGTTTCCTATCTATCTTCTTAGAACATTAAATCCTCCATTAACAAATTATTTGGAACATTATTTTAGAAATTACTTTTGGTTGCTTTGTTTATAAAGTAAACAGTAATGGAAAGTAACCAATCGCTCTTAAGTTGAAGCTCAGAACTGGACACCCATTTACAACTGAATCAACAGAATGAGATACAATAGTACTCTCTAGTCAGTCACAGAGATCAGAATAGGGAGAGGGATCACTAAATAAAGGCATATCAAAAAAGAGGAGTTTGATGTATTTTTTAGCAGTATTTCATTTTTAAGGTTATACATTGATAAAGGTTACTGGTGACAGTAACTCATTATTGACTATCAAAGGCCATCAAAGTCAGCAGAAATCTCCATGGAGCCTCATTTGATCACTGTTGTCAGGTGCAAGTCAGTTATTTCCTTTCACAGACTTGGTCTGCTTTGACTATGGTGAGTGTGAAGAGCAGCCCCCAAGACCCATCAGTATCCTCCAGGCCAGGCTCTTGGGTACAGGAGAAGGCAGGAGTATAAAGGAGTATATACTTTCAAGAGTATAAAGTAAGAGAAGATCAATATCAGAAAATAGTTCAGGTTGGTAGAAAGACTACGATGCCTTAGGAGCACATAAGTGGGTAAGAAATGATACAAATATGTACTCAAAATAAAAACAAGTACTTCTTGTTTT
This sequence comes from Muscicapa striata striata, assembly GCA_030060385.1. NCBI lineage: Eukaryota > Metazoa > Chordata > Aves > Passeriformes > Muscicapidae > Muscicapa > Muscicapa striata. The sequence goes on along the minus strand of JAREIS010000050.1, from coordinate 2,976,500 downwards.
GACTAGAGGAAGGTAAACATGCCCCCAGAGCCCAGGGGAGTTGCAACCATCTGATTTTTACAGAAGCTTTTCATAGTACCATATTACCCTCCTGCTTATAAAGAACATTTCAGTCCTGCTCCTTTGGCCTTCAGTGGAAAATGTTAAAACTAGACCTGAAATTTGTCTTGAATTGGGCACAATGTGTCTCTGACACTAATTCAGAATTTTGGCCAAATATCTGCATATAGATGATAAACTCAAAGAATTGCTCTATTGTGCCTTCAGCATTTCCTGACCCTTTCTCCTTTAAATGCCAACAGTTTATAGCTTCTTCCCCTTTTTTATTCTTCATAAAACCAGTTTCAGTCCAGAATAATTTTCCAAGCAAACTGCACACTTGTCAGATCACCTGATTAAGAGCCCTGTATTCATTACTATAAAAAACAACATGCTCACTGAGTCATTGAAAAGCAGATTGGTCAGTAATAATAATCAGTTTTCTGCTAATAAATACAGCTCAGCATGCCTAATCCTGTGTCCTTCTCAAATACCAAGAATGAAGAATTTAGCTTTTAAAAAGTACATTACTGAATGTACTATTAGTGCATCGGTCTTCATAAGGAACATTACTGCTGTCTTTACAGGACAGCCAGTTATGTCACGCAAAGAGTACTCTGATTTCTTGAAAATCTCTTCATGCATAAAAGCAATTTGAATATAGTATATGACTCAACCCTCTCAATCAACTTGAATATAAAGAAAGACTAAAGAAGTAGTACTTGAGTTCAAGAGCTGGCATCAGGAGTGGAAGCACAAGTAAATGAATTCATTGCACTTTTCATTACCACGTGTCTGTGGGGCAAACACCTTCAGTGACACATGGCAAACCTGGACAGGAGGAACAAGCTACCATGCTCACAGAGCAAGGCTGCAGAGGGATATCATATGACATCTGGATGTATTTTGAGAACTTCATGGAGAAAATGGTGGAGAAAGATTCATAGGGAGAACTTGGATGTCACCATGGGATGCAGCAGCAGCAGAGTTACATCAGTGAGTTCATTTCCAATTGCATTAATTATACCGAGCAATTAATATGTTAAAGTGTATGTATTCTACAACAAAACTCATGTTAAAATTCCATCTGTATTTAGACTTTTGTCAGCCTGTAGTTGAACCCTAAATCAAGCCTAGATCTGATTTTTCGCTTAAATGAGAACTTTTGAACAATAATTATTGTTTCTACTACTTGCAATGTCTATCTGTTTTAGGAAATGATTTTTTCTTCCAGCCACAATCCTCCTGTCCTTATGCATGGGAAGCTCCAAACCCCATAAAAATCACTCTAAGGAAAGAGCTGTATCATCCTCTCCCGCCCTTCTACAGTGATATTTATTACAATTTCTACAATGATACTTATAAAGAAATCCATCTATAGTGATTTTCTCAACAGGGGTCAAGAGAATTTCACATTCTGAAACTCAAAAACTTCACTCTGCTAGAGGTTAAACTGAAAGTACCTGGGGTTCAGGAATGCTATCAACAATTACTCTGTAGAACAAGTATGCTCGGTGAAAATCCTCTGAAGAGGAAAAAGGTCAGAAAATGTGTCATTTTACAAGGATGATCTTCGTAGCACATAAAGGAGTTCTCTGGAATGTGAACTAACATCTATTGAGCAAAACAATAGGAGTACGATTATTGAAATGCCACTGACTTCCTGTAATTGCTCATTATTACTGTAATGCAGATTATTTCTTCAAAAGAAAGCTCTCATTTTGATTTGAAAGGTTTAGTGTTTTGCTCCCTCCTCACTATAATGAATCTTTGACCCACAGGCTAAAGAAATTAAAGGGAGAAGGAAGAATCCAGAGAATGTGGGCACACAGAGAAGAGTATACTAAAACAAGGGCTTGGTGAGAGATACAGTTTGAAAAAGCCAAACATAATTGCATATGGGCTTGGAAACTAAAAAATACAGAAAAGGAAAGGAAAAAAAACTTAGCATCTTACTGCTAAAACACATTGTTGAAAGCAAACCCTTTGATGAGGTACTTAATATTTGAAAAAGTGATTTGTTTGTCCCAGCTCAATTCATTAGTTCTGAGCAAGTGCCATAGCTAAGAATATAAATTTCAAGAGTGTTCTTGGTTGGTGATAGGTGCTGCCTAATGGCAGGAAGTTATTTCCCTGCTCAGAAGCTCCTGGTTTCTGTGTGATTTAAAATGCCACTAGAAATAAAGGAATTATCAAGGCTTGGCCTTGATATATGAGCCTATTTAAATCCTTGGGATAAGACAATGAGGACTACTCTTCCAAAACAATCTGAATGGGCTCATTAAGCAGTGCAATAATAGGTTGGAACTCATTCCTGCAGTTTAAGGATGAAGCTGTAGTGGGTGTACTGGGAAGAGCTGCTCAATTACAGACAGCTGAGCACAAAGGCTAAATAGGACATGGGATACAGCGAACATTCCAATCTGCTGAAAGGCTGCAGGTGGAACTGAGTATCCACCAAGCATTCCTCCCTGATTCAGGCCAGGATGAAAGTTAAAATACTTAACATGTGTTGAAGGAATCTGGTTTCTCAAAGGCATCCTTTGGGGAGAGCTATTCCTTCTATGGCTGATAGTCCAAACATGGGATCATGGTCCATGACCATTCTGTATCTCTGAAACCAAAGCCACCTGTGCCTTTGGGAGGCCATGAAATGGAGGGAATTTTTGTTTGGATGCTCATTTTGTTTCACAGAGAATCACTGAATTTTCTGAGTTGGAAGGAGCTTGCAAGGATCATCAAGTCCAAATCTGGAGTGAATGGGGATTGGATCCACAACCTTGGTGTTATCAGCACCAGGCTCCAACCAATGGAGCTGACCTCTTACCTACATAGAAATATAAAAGAGGAGGGTCTTGTTCAATGGGGATGGAAAGACAGACGGTACACCACAAAACTCCATTGTTATCTGGAAAAGCTGCTCCTTACTGGGTGTAAGGATGGTGAAGAGGTAGAGTGATAACATTGCCATTGGAAATACACTGGACACTAGTGCTGAGCTGCTCTGGAGCACTTGAAGACTGACATAAATGATTTAACTGTAGACAAAGAGAAAAAAGGTTCTAAGGCTACCTGGTCTCTAACTGCTTTGATACAACATTTTGCCATTTATTTTGTACATTTCTTGAGATTTCTGGTAAAATCCCCAGCATAAACCATAGTAAACTCTACTCTGTCTTCAATCATGAGAATTCTGGTGGTTTTCTTACAATAGCATCTCCTTGGACTTGTCCTATGAGGCTGACTAATTGATCCTTTGTCATTAGCAAGCCTCACTGTACAAATACTGAAATCCAGAGACCCCATCTTACAAATATACACATGGATTTGTTAGCTCCTCATATGCACTGCATTAATATGCTGCCCAGGTAACAAGAGGTGAGAAAGTAGATAAGGTTTTGAAGAGTTTACTTGAATGTAAACAAGCATATCAAACATTATAAGAGAAGAATCCAAAGGAAGGGGTGGAAGAACCACAGCTGGCCTCCTGAATGCAATAGGTGTTGGGTCAAACTGCTGCTCTCCTCTGACAGATCTGTCTGATCACAGAGGTGCTCCCTGATTCCCTCTGCTTTCTCACTGGGTAGCTGAAACCTTTTAATAAAACCATGATAAATAGCCAATAGTATATATTGTTCTTCTGCTTTATGTTCTTATTTGAGATCCAACTGATAAAGTTCACAGACAATTGTCCGAGGCCTTGTAAAAACTCTCTCCAGCCTGACTAAAGACAGTGGAGAACTTGTAATGGTCTTCACCATCTCTTTCATCTTGTCCCCTAATACATGGCATCCACTGAATACTTTTTAAGAGATACCTCTTCTGATAGGTCTTCCCCTTCTTGAACTATTACTATGTAATAAATGATTTTATTGCTTTTGCTTACATATTGTATTTCTGAAAACAAAACAATAAATGGCTGTGAAACCAATAAAATGTACCAAGCTGGTGGTTTATTACAAACAAGCCAATACCATACACTGCAGCATATTTTTCAGCTCAATGCACCAGGATTCTTATTGTCCAGGTGAATGTTCCTGGCTGTAAATTATAGCTCTATAGCTCTTTTCCAGTGCACTCTAAAACTTCTTTAGGTTGATGTGCCTTAAAACACTCCTAGTCCTTGGACAAATTTATGAGGAGGATAAAGCTTAGTAGTCTTATGCCAAGGCGTTTTTAAGTTTGCCAACCATCCTGGAAGCACTTTGGGATGCTACACAGGGAGCACAGACTGCAGAGTTCAGCTGGACAGCATCCCTCAGCACCCCTTCAAACGCAGCCCTGGGCTGCCTCCAGCATCAGGGCATAACAATAACAGAGCCAGGGAATCATAGGGTCCTGGAATGGTTTGATTTGGAATGGACCTTAAACCTCATCTTCTTTCACTCCCTGCCATGGGCAGGGACACCTTCCACTAGATCAGGTTGCTCCAAGTCCCATCCAGCCTGGCCTTGAACACCTCCAGGGATGGGGCAGCCACAGCTTCTCTGGGCAACCTGTGCCAGGGCCTCACCACCCTCACAGGAAAGAACTTCTTCCTAAGATTGGATATTAATTTACCCTCTCTCAGCTTGAATCCATTACCCTTTGTTTTGATCCAGCCAATGGACAACTTACTAACTTTGCGTGGTGGTTCCCAAAGCCAGAACTCTGCATATCTTTCTGGCAATGCTCATACTTACTGCAGCTTTGAATAAGACTAATACTGAATAAAAAAGCTTCAGTAAGACTCTTCAGCATATCTCCTCTAACTTTTCCTGTTTGTTTTCTTCAGTCATCGCTTACTGTCCCACAAACAAGCTTCTTTGGCAAGGGCCTCTTGCAAAGGCTGTCCTACATATCTCAATGCAGTGCTTCTAATGTGAAGTTATATCACACTGTAAAGCCACTGTCCTCTACATCAGCCAATTTGTCAGAACCAACTTCTTCACAAAGAGGATCACTCACCCAGGGCTGGTGTCCAAGGGCTTGAGACTCAGCTGGATTTGATCCTGCTGGTGTGAGTGCAAACCAAATCATGAGCACACAACTGATATAATGACTTCTTAAGATGCCTTTTTTTGTGAGCTCAGGGTTTGCATCTGAGAAATTGATAGAATAGTAACAACAAAATGTGCATCCACTAATTAAATCAATTCACTTTTCTAACTGCTGCATAAAGCAAGTAGTTGTTTTCTGAGGAATTTACACATTAGTAATGCAGCTGTTATGTTGCTGAAGTAATCACTAGTGATCTGCAGCAAATGTGAAGTGGCCATAGATTACTGGAATACATTTCTTTAGTGGCTGTTGGAGTAATTTCATGCCCAAGAGAAAGCAACTTTCCTAATACACCCCAATCTTAGCAGCAGCACTTGGAGCCATCAATACTTGCTTGTCAGTCTCTGACAAGCGCAGTGTGACAAGAAGTTTGAAACAATCCTTTCCTAAACTCTGTGTGTCACTTCATCATGTTATGATAAAGATCAGATCCTTTTCCTTGTCCATTTACTGTAAGAGTTGATCATTCCGAAATGAGGAATTCTATATTTTTTTTGGACAACCCTCACTCTAAATCGCCAGTGACTAAAACCAATACTGAGCACAGAAAGCAAAAAGTATTTCAAGGCTGGAGTTGACCTCTGAGTCCATATACTAATTACTTTGGTCAACATTATAATTTATGCAGGAGGCATAGTTTTCCTTTTGCTACAGGTTGCTTCCCCATCTATAGATGCTGCTTTTCTTAGCCTATGGTCAATGCAGCTTGTGAGATCCTCGGTCTTCAATCCCAGCTCCCACAGCATGTTACAAATATACGGATGGATTCTAGAAAATGGGTCACACATTTATAGTTTTCTTAAGAGAAAATACTTTAAGTATTAACGTTAGGCAATAATTTTCATGGTCTTTTCTGATTCTCACCTTTCATTTCAGCTTTCTGTTGAAAACAGCTTAAGATCAAATACACTTGATCCTATTACACAGAAATACATGCTAGGCTTGCAAGTAATCTCAGCAGAGTGCAATTAGGAAGACAAGTATGATAATGAAACTGTTACATCACATTTTTCTAGTTTGATACTGTCTGAGCTTACTTTATTTATCTATTTATAGGCTTTGATGCATACGTAAGAAGATGGGTTTATTCCTTGCCTTGACCGATATAGCAGAAATAGCTCCTCTGCCTCTTCTTTGTTCACATCAGCCCTGTTATAGGTAACCTCCACAAATGTCACCCCAGCAGTGTGTTCTTAAAGCCAAAAAGATTTTTGAGAGGAACCCATTTCAGAGCTAAAGATCCTCCCCAGTATCTACCATTGTCTTTATCTGTGAAGTCAGCCTGACTCCCCTTTGACAAAAACTGCTGTTTTGTCAGCAGAGTGAGGTGAAGTTGTGGATCTCAGACAGCTGAGGACTCTACAGCCTGACATGAGAACCTGAGCTTTGGAAAAATGAAAAGCAGAGAACTAACTCAAGCATTGGGATACTTGTGACATTTGCTCTCACTGAAAAAGCCCTGCCCAACTGATGCCTGTGACACTGATGGAAACGCAGCCCTGCACTGGGAAGGTCCTTCCCCACAGCTCTTTACAAAACTTCAAGTAAAGTGCACACAGTTCTGCAAAGAAGGAAACAAGTCCTCAAGGGCAGAAATGTCACTGAAGTGAACTTAAATCACATGAGTGATAACTCCACTGGGAGAACAGCAGACATCAGTCATCTGTGTGCTTGCTTGATATCCTCTGTTTCGGAATATTTCTGCTGCCAGTCATTTTGCTCATCTGCTGGGCAGACAGGATGAACAGAATTGCCCTTAGCAGACTAAAGCTATGGACCATTGCAACAGTCTCTAACAAGAGCACTTGCAAAGCACCTGAGACTGATGATTCATCATTTTTCCCACTTTTTATAGATACCTGGTTAAAGGTGCCAGATTAACAGCCCTGGCAGCTAAACTCCTCCATCCCTCTCAGAGGCATGTCATGCAGAGACCGAAATGCACAGCGCCTTGACCTTGTCCCTCTCCTCTCACTTATGAGAGAGAGGCTCCATGATCAGCCTCCTTGGATGATAGGCCTTTTCCCCCCATTGGTTATAGCTAATGGAAAATCATTATCTGGGTGCAACAAAGAGGGCTAAACTTTTACTACACCCTTCTATGAAACAGGTAGCAAAGTATGCTGTAAAGGGAGACAGTACCACAAATTCCTTTTATAAGAGTGGGAAACTGAGGCTGGAAGCAATAAAACAACTTGCTTGAGATTAAAAAAAGAGTTGAAAAGCCAAAAATAAACCCTAAAGCTCCTGAGCTCAAACCACTGTTGACAAGGCTGTTTAGATTAGTTCTTGATCAAAGACTGGAAGGTTTTCCCCTGTTGTCTGCATTGAAGTTTATTTTTCCCTTCAGCCTCCTGAGATGTGCCTAAAACCATCTTGACTCATTGCTCTTTGCAGAAGTTCCTCTTGGAGCTCTTCCAGTGTTATCTGCTTGAAATCTACATTAAATACTATATTGTCCTTAAATAGGAATTTGTTCATAACTCATCCTTCAGCAGAGAGAACATACGTATCCTGCAGTGATTTCAGTGCCAAACTGGTTCATAGGCATCAGCTTTTCTTTCCCAAATCCCCGGGATTTCTTCCACTTCACCTCTTACATGTGGGAAGAAACTTCAATAAAATCCCAGAACATCAGCTCAACCTTCCTTTAAAATTTCCTCTAATATCTCTGCTATGGTGGTTGGAAAATCTAGTCAAGATTCTAAGTTCATGAATGAAAAACTCTGCTTTAGGCCTACTTTAAAAACATGACCAAAAAACCCAACTAACCAAACCTGTATTTTTCTCTACCTTCACTTCCACCTGAAATGATAAAAAATAAAACTGGGCGAAATTCATACTTCTCAAACACTTCCTAAAACCAAGCAGTTGCTCAAGAAATTTCTGAGTCAAACAGTTGTGAAACTTAGACGACTGTCTCTAAGTGTTGAAAATGACTGCAGTGACCAGTTTTGATAAAAGTCAAGAAGACAAAACTGACACTTATTCTCAATATTTAACTGAGCACACAACACAACCATGGCTCAAAGCTTCCCTTCAAACCCCAGAGTCCTGCATTTGGACGCTCATCTGCTTCAGGCTGCCAGGTCATAACACCCTGATAAATACCTGTTAGAAATGAAGGGAAAAAATCCAACAAACTCCTGAATTATTATTGATTTTATGTCAATTGCTTTATATATTCCCACTTACGCAGACTGCAGGTCATTGATGAAAAGGATCCTCAGAAAGCAAAATTAAAATGAACTGTCATCCAGCAGCAGTGAAAACAAGTTTCCTTAATAAGCAATAATGATTTAGAGGACTTCAGTGTCTCCAGCTACTCTATAGAGTGGTAGAAACACAACTCTTCTTCATTTTCTTTCAGCAGCTTATAAATCTATTGGGGGCTACACTTAACTTGAAGATCAAACAATCAACAGATACTGGTAAACACTGAAGCTTCTTCAAAGTTCATGATAAAAAAAGAGCCAGGAGTAGCTTTTTTTCCTAGCAGGATCTGATGATTGAAGTATAATGATAGATCTTCATATTAGGCAGCTCTCATAATCTTTTGAGCCCTATTTTTCTTATATACTATTATTAGTTGACAATTGCTCTCAGAGTACATCTTCTCTCACACACACCAGCATAAACCACATCAAAGCTAGTTGTAAGCCAGGAGAGCATCAAACCCAATGTACTAGGAGTGCATTCAGCAATGCCTTTGTGTAGCCAGAGTAGCTGGGTATTACTGGTGGAGTTGCTCCACAGTCTACCCAGAAAAAACTAATTGTACAACAGAGTAGTCTTAGATCTTTTTATTTTATAAATGCAGTTCTCATTATGTTTGTGTTCTTTGTCCTCTCTTTGAGTCCTCTGCTCTTCTCATCCTGCATTCCCCTTCCATTTTTCATTTTTTCCTGCCTTTCAATTTTCTCTTAGCTTTATCTTTGGATTCCTTTTACACAGCAGAGTGAGGTTGCTTGTCTTTCTAAGCTGAGGTGTGATCTCTCTGCTTTGGTTATGTCTAGGTTTGGAAGACAGGTGTCTGCTAGAGAAGGCAGGAGCCTCCCTTGGAATTGAGAATGTAAACCCCCTTGGAATGAAGAATGTAAACCCCCTCTCTCTGAATTATAATAATTTTGAAATCAAGGGACTCTCAGGCAAAGATATGAGTATAGGAATAACAGTTCTTTACTAGTATTTGTAACAAGGCAAACCAACAACAACAACAACTATGGCATTTACACCAAACAGACCCACAAACCCAGCTCAGTCCTGTAGCCGCAGGCTCTTTCCCTCTGGTGCAGTTCCCCTCACAGCCAGCAGGGGCGCTGCTGGCTCCCGGCCGGGCAGGGCAGGTGCCATGATTCCCCCGCGGCTGCAGGGGGCGCTGTGGCGCGGGAGGGGAGGGATGGAAGCCAGGCTTTGCTCCATAAACCTCCTGTGGGACTCATGGGAACAGCCAGCTGGGCCAGGAATGAGCAAAAATCCCGGGGTGTGGACAAGATGTATCAGAAACTACAGAGCTGTGGCTGCAACCACCGGAGGTCTCGGGGAGTGGGGGAGATGTGCGGGGGTACAGCGTGGTGAAACTCTGAGCAGTGCTGAAGAAGCAGCGGGGCGGGACAGCGGCAGCTCGGCTCCCAGCAGGACAGAGAGACGCGAGCTCAGCACCCCAGGCACCCCAGCAGATGGGGATAGGGCCCTCTTTTAGTGAAGCAGGTGTTAATAAAATCCCAGCTCAGTGGCTGCTCTTACATGCAAAGGTTCAAAACTGCTCTGGGCAACTCTGGCAGCAGCAACCGTCCTCCTCCAAAAAGCCGAGAGCGAGAGGGATAGCAGCTGTCCCAGCCCCGTCCTTCACCTGCCCCAAAATCCTGCCCTATCTCTATCCCTCAAAGAGAAACTCCCCAGAGGAGAGAAAATGCAACCAGATGTCCTCCTTCCCCCTGGGCCTAGCCACTTCTTTGTTTTCTTAAGTACCCATCAGTGCCCAGTAGTCTGCATTTCTTAGCAACCTATGGGAAAAATTCTGCAGGTAAAAATGAACAAAAGAAAAGAAACTTAACCCCCAACAGGTTATAAGGAGGCCAAAGCAATATGGTTTATTTCAAAATCCTCCAAACAGATTTAATTGCATTTAACTTTCTGGTTCTTTTCTTTACACTTGAATTCCTTATTTTGTCCCCCTCCATGTTCTCAATCTAATAGGAATAATAGGAATAACAAAAAGGCACTTTCAGCGTTTGAGTTATAAGTGAGAGTTTCCTGACAAGCAACATCCAGCAAGCCCACGTCTACCAGAACCAGGCATTCATCTGTCAAAATCCCTTAGACTAGTAGAGCTCAGTTGCTGCTTTCTAAGCACCAGTCCATGCCATTGGAGATCTGACTGTACTTTCATGGAGAACACATAGCAGAACATGAGTAAATATCTGGCTAAATGAGGCAAGGCATTTGGAAGTAGTTAACCTGTCCAACTTTGATAGAATGATTGATGTTAAAATTCAGAGCACTGGTATTTGAGAAAGCATCCTGTGTATACAGAGGATACATCTGAGATCCATTCTTTTGATAATAAGTCTCTTGACTTTTCCAAAGCTGGATTTAAAAGTCAAATCTAAACTTCAATGCAGCTGAAAGTCCAGACACCTGCCTCCTGTGTTTGAAGAGGAGGAAAGATGGGCTGGCCATCATGTTTGAAACCTTCTCCTTTGCCCTCATTAATGTTTTATTAATATCACATGAAAGCAGATTTTCCTTTGTGCTTGGCATTACATGCTAATCAATATTAATGTTTGATTTCTATTTCTGAGAAAGGGACAGTAAAAGGGAGCAAGACTGAGACTGAAAACAGGAATTACATGAACTTCAATAGAGCTGTTAAAACAGCAAGGCTGGTGAAATAGTCAGTTGGAAAAGGAACTAGCTAACAAATGAGGTCTGGGCCGTGACAGCACCTGGCACAGTTTGTTCAGGGGGAACTGAGCGTTGCAGGAGGGGGAACTGTGAGTTTGCATGAATTTTTGCATGATCTGAAAACACACTGAGCAGTGAGGCAGGATGTTGTGCCTTTAAATGAGGAGGACTACAGCCACAAGAAGGGGACTGGAGACACCATCCTGCTGTAGCAGTAGAGAGGAGGTTGGTGGAGGATAGACAAGAAAACAGTTTGGCTGTCTGTTGTCTGAAGAGGTGCAGGTTGTGCCCAAAGATCAAGAGACTTTTGTGAGACTGGAGAAGGATGGGGCAGAAGGAGAAGTCCCAGTCAGAGTGAAAGAACTTTCAAAGGAAACAAAGACAGAAAGTTGGAGGAGGTGAAAGTGAAGCTGCTGGGCAGGGGGGACACATGAGGCATGCCAGGAGCCACTGGCACATGTGGTGTTGAGACAGAGGTATAGCAATGCATAGGTGCACAAGGGCATGCAATACCTGGAGAAGGGGGAATGGCTTTAAGATGAGGAAAGGTAGCATTAGATCAAATATTAGGAAGAAAGTCTTTGCTGTGAGGATGGTGAGGCCTTGGCACAGGTTGCCCACAGAAGATATGGATCCTCTATCCCTAGAATTCTTCAAGGCCAGGTTGGATGAGGCTTGGAGCAACCTGATCTAGTAGAATGTATTCTTGCTCAGGGCACAGGTGGGTTGGAATGAGCTGGAATGAGCCTTGAGGTCCCTTCCAAACAAATTATTCTATAAGTCTATGATGTATTAAAGAAGTGGAGCACTGGGGTCTGCTGCTGCCTTATGAAAATGAACCTCCAGCAAGGCTTGCTGGGTGAAGTAATGTGTAAATTGACCAAGAGATGGGCCAAGACAATAATGGGGTAGTTTGGAAAAGCAAAGGAAATTCATGGCATTTGTGACACTGTGAAATTTGAACATGATAGCTGTAAGGAGGAGGGACACTGCACAGCACTAAAACACACTCCAGTCCAAAAAAAAAAGGAAAACAGATTACAGCAGTGCCATGTTTTTAATTGCTTGATATTGGTAGAATCCTAGAATGGTTTGGGTTGCAAAGGATCTTAAAGCTCATCTAGTTCCAAGCCCCCTACCATGGGCAGGGACACCTTCCACTAGACCAGGTTGCTCAAAGCCCCACACTGTAACAGAACCTGCATTTCAACACAGCAGGAGAACAAAGGAGCAAGAGCCTTGTGCCAGCCTCTGTAATGAAAACACAACCTGGCTGAGAGGAGGAGACATGCAGAGAATTTATGCTCCAAAGTTATTCTTGATTTGCTCCTTTTTTTCAATAGCAGTAGCCAAATGAAGAGGTGTTCATACAAATGCTATCTGTGGAAACTACCTATAGATGGCTCTAATTCTGGGCAAAATCAGGGCTTACACCATGCATGGTGTTTGAGCAGATCAGATCAAAGGAAAATGGAAAAACAAGAGTGGGAGGTAAGGAATGCTTTGCAAGGCATCAGCAGTCAGATACTGATGCTTGGTTTGCCTATGGCAGTTTGCAGACTTGGTCTGGGAGGTTCATAAGGTCAGACTGATGCCATGATGCCCTTTTTGCTCTGGAATATGCTCATGGATATGAACAGTCCCTAGGAGCCAGCTTCCAGATGCTCATTAAAGACAATGGGCACAGTAATATTAAAAACTCTCTAAGATGATGGCTCTAGCCAACTGACAGCAGATTGGCACACCTGACAGATGATTAGAACTAAACTGTCTTGCAATATGCAAATATGCCTATGCAGAAATGGAAAATTACCATAAAATCTTTAGGACTGCAGGAAACCTCAAAGCTAATTTGTGTCTTCAACTAAAACTTCAATGTCCCTGTTAGCAATGTCACACTGCTCTGTTAGTTATCGTTGTAATTAGAACAGCATGGACAGGGGCACAGGAGAGAAAGCAGCTCAGATGACAAAATTACACAGGTTGGAAAGCTGGTGTCTAGTTGATCCAGGAGAATTTTGATTTAGACTCTCCCTTTACTAAGCAAATCTTTCCTGTCACAGGAGATGACTTATCTACTCTGTAGTAGCTTATTTTTTGAGTACTTAACAGTCAGAGCTAGAGTGGGTATGATCATTTCTGCTGCATAACTACAACTGCAGCTGCACTGTTCTCACTTTCAGATACTAAAGTTCAAGTGTAAAACACTCTATTCTCCATGTAGACATTAACAAAGGGTACACAGGCATTATTAGAACTTAAATCCTAAAATTGGTGGAAATAGGTTACAGTGTGTTAGCTGCTTTCTTCACAAGTCTCTTTAATGCAGCAAACCACTTCACTTTCAAGGTAAAATCTGAGAGTCATGTCAGAATAATTTAAAACTGGGGCAAATACAACCTTTCTTTCTTGATGAAAAAATACTTTTGTCTCAGAGAAGCCTGCTTTTCTCATTTTTTCAGGAGAGGGATGAAGAAAATATTTGAAGGAAAGAGACTCTTTGGAGAGAAATTCATGTACAGTGCTTTGCATGCTGCATGTCAGCAATTAGACACAAGTGTCAGTGTAGGAATTACTAATTGCTGGTAAAAGCTGTCCCTCACTCAGCACGGTTCAGTGCACTACTCATTCCTCAGCACTTCAGTAAATGTGGAGATATCCACAGAATGCATGTCTTAAGTAAATGTTTCAGCAAATTTGTTCTTCAAAGCCATGGATATTCAGGACTATTTCCTAAGGTTGTGAAAATTACTGCTTAGTTGGCTGGAACTGCTCTAGTTTGTACAAGCTGAGATCAAGCCCCAAATCTCCAGGTTCATGTGATGGAATCCCTCAAGCTCATCATCCCTGGCAAAGAATGGCTTTATTAATGACCACACAGAAAAGGCATTTTAAAAAGAACTTTACTGCTCTTTAAAGCTGAGATTCTCTTAAGGTAAAGCTGTTGAAACAACTTTCTGAATCATTATGTTAGGCAACTATCAATTGTACTATTCTTCCCATTTTTCCACCAGGAAAAGCATTGGCCATCTAAGCACAGAGGAATTCTGGTTGATTCCCTGCTAGGGGTAGTGCCAGCCCTAGAGCAATTCCAGTAAAGGCAACATTGGTAGAATTCTCTAAAACAGTGATTTTTATGTCCCTCTGTGTCCTCTTTGTGCTGCCCTAGGGTGTGGGAGCTCTGAGCATCTCTGAACAGAAAGCAGCACTGCCTCCCAAAAATATTCCCTCTGCTAGAAGGCTCAGAACTGACCATTAACAGTAGCAAAGCTCTACATTTGCATTTTCAATTCCCCACTTAGCTCAGTGTCTTGGCTCACAAAGCAGGATGTAACCAAAACAATGTATTCTATCACTGTCTGTTGGAACAGGTGGGGCAGTGTTCTTTATTTTTTCCCCAACTCGTCCTTTCTCCATGGAGATATCTTCTGTTAATGGGCCATTGAATCCCATTGCATCCCATTGCATGACTTATAAAATTACATCATCCCACTGGGAGATGCCCCACCCAAGGGGAGGAGCCAAGAATTACCTACCTAGATAAAATCTGAGATTTGGAACATCAGAGCAGCCTTTTTCCACTGGACTCCAGAGGAAAACCAGACCTTTCCACATCATCACTGGATCTTCAGGGGAAAAGTGCACCTTCTACAGGAGAACTGCTCCAACTGAACCACATCTGCCACTGCAGGACTGGAGCCACCACTGAATCAGACTGCTACCAACATCCTAACCAACAGTGTCAAGTTGTATTCTGACTTTATCAGTATTTTGTTGTTTTGTATTACTGAATTTTTATTTTAATTTTCCTAGTAAAGAACTGTTATTCCTATTCCCATATCCTTGCCTGAGAGCCCCTTAATTTCAAAATTATAATAATTTGGAGGGAGGGGGTTTACATCTGCCATTTGAAGAGAGGCTCCTGCCTTCCTTAGCAGACATCTGTCTTTCAAATGAAGACACTCAGTAATTTCAGCTCATCACATAATCCCTTATGCTCATTATGTCTGCAGTGTGAAAAGAAAAAAATTAGCACAAAATTGCTGCTTTATAATAATCTGAGAGCTGCTCACCTGAAAGCTACAGTGGTGGATAGCCTTATTGGAGCTTATATTCAAACAAGGAAGTTTTAAATATTATAAAATTGTTTGCTTGTAATTCATGTCAAAGCAGGAGGGGCTAGGCTAACCCTTGGAGAGAAGAAAAGAGAGAAAAAATAGATCATCAGCTGCTGCAGAAAATGTCCTGCCAGTGATTGTGGATTTATGAATTCATACGGAAGCACATCTCCACACCAAGCTGAATTGTCTAGTCATTTTAAAGATAAATATTGCAGATGGGTGAATAATTTACTTGTACAAATATTCACTGAAAACAAATTAACTGGCTTGTGTGTACAGGTAATGTGAAATCGTAATAGTTATTTCACTGAATGTTTGAGAAGGCAGTTTCTAGAATTCATCCAGCCTGTCTCAGCAAGTACCTAAGCTACCAAAATCTTCCAAAAAAGCTTTCGACTCTCTTCCAATGTTAACTTCTAGGTTCCAGAGGGGATGTTAATTAGATTAGCACAGTGTGCATACAGAATACTGCAGCTAGGACAGCTGGCAGTGATCTTTCCAGAAGTAAACACACTGCTGTATTTCACAGAAATGTCAGCACCAACACCTATTTAAAGTCAGATTGGAATAGAGGGGAGTTTAAAATACAGGCTTGAGGGGTGTTTTCAGCTTGCCCAGGAATTGCTCACTCTGGGCCCCCACCACCAAGAAAAGATGCTGTGCTTTATCACCCACCAGATTAAGTCTATAAAAAGGGGATTATGGGCAGTCCATTTGCAGCACAACACAGACATAAAACTATAGTAAGTTACTGAGATAATGAGGCAGCAGGACATAAAAACTCCTGCACACAAAGACAGCCTGTGCTCTCAGAATCAACAATTCATTTAGAAGCACACCTTCCCTGCAAGTCTCTTCATAACTGCCCATGCTGTTTCCTCTGTCTCATTTAGGAGTATTCCCAGAGGTTGGAAGTGAAAAGTACAATTCCCTTAGGCTGGCTGGATGTTTTCACTCTAAAATCCTTTTGCCTTCCTCATGGCAGTTACAGTCCCAGTCCCTGTTTAGGATAAAGGGACCAGGCACACCTTCTCAAACACAACTTCAGCATAGCTTTGAGCCTGTTGATTTTACTTATGGCCATAGGGGACACTGACCTACATGAATCTATAAAAAATAATTTGTTATAAAAAATAATTTTGTTCAGCTCAAAAAAGCAACAAAAGACACCAAGGAAAGAGAGCATTACCCAAAATGTTTCTTGATCAATTTGATAAAAAGAAAATGGGTCATGTTACTAAACAATCCTGCCTCCAACAGGAAGTCTCATCCATCTGCTTCCAAACAACATTGCCAGTCATTAGCTGGGCTATCCTAGAAATGTCCCATCTTATTTTTCCAGCTTCCCTTTCTGTTTCTTTCCTCTTGCTCTTTGAATTTGACTTTGCCATGTTCTGAGGAGGAGAGCCCTTAATCAAATGTAGCTTTTGCTAAAGGAATATTTCTGAGGCAGACCCGTGTAAATACACAGTATCTCAATTACCCTCCAATAGCTGTAGCATTCTTGGTTTGAAATGTTGCCCTCTGATGGCCTCCACCATCCTATCCATCACAGTGACCATTCAAAGGCCCACAATACACTAATAACAGGAAAGGCATTTTGGGAGCACAGACAAGCTGCCCGTGATATACACCAATTGCTGAATGGAAATATTTTATTTTCACAGCAGCCAATATATGTGACACAGCTACAAGGATTTAAATATGATTCTCAGGCTCATTAGTAAAGCAAGCACAGATAACAAAGATTTACTGAATGTTACTGTCTGACTTGGCCAGCTCTCCCAAAGGGATCATTCAGATGCTAAGAAAGTTTTTTGTCTGCTTTTTCAGGGGAATTTAGTCTGCTTGCAGGAGTTCCTGCATGTTCCCCAGAAAAACTTTCAGATATTTGAGTTTTGCTTGGCCCAAACTCAGACAAGTTGCACTTTTGTGTGCAGGATCTTAGAAATGTTGGCTTGTGAGTACTTTGCACCTCCTACAGCCAGTCTGGTGGCTGTCCCCCTCTGTCCATGGGTGGGGACAGCCCCAGGGCACAGACTGGGACCACAGCTTCAGGCAAAGAAAACACTCCTTTTGCTGAGCACGAGGGTCACCCAAAAAGCAGCTATTGCCAAAACACACATGGTCAGCAAACAGTTCTGCATACCTTCCTTACAGAAATCAAAACCACTGTTTTGCCACACTCTGTTGACCATCCCCACATCACTCACATCAGTCGCTGCTGTGCTGCACTGGTTCACACCTTGGGTTATTTTTACACCCTGAAGGTGGCATCACCTGGACTTTGACAACTGAGATACAAGATTCTGGAAGTTTTACTTGGAGTAAAACTTCCCTTTTTTTCCCAAGCATATAAGCACAGATTTTCTCTATTTCTGTAAGACCAAAATTACTGAGATTTGCAAGGTCCTTTTGAATTGCATATTAATCCTGACCATTCTTACCCTACATTAGTGTAATGTTCAAATTACAAGACACATAAAAGTCACTTCTGATACTTCATTAATGGGTCTACAGCATACAGAAGGTCCACATTTTATTCCCCTCAAGTTCTGAACAGGTGATGAGTGGATTTATGTACTTGAACTGCAATGTGCTCCTCATTGCCTTTAATCTGCCTTTGCAGCTCCATTCAGGAAAGGTTGATCTTAGAGAAGTGTTTACTTCAGCTTAATTCATTAATGTTTATGAACTGCTGTCAAAATACAAAGTGTTGTATGTTTAGTGAGGGTGACTTTAACATTATTGTGGCATCAACTAATACATAAGTAATCATGGGGCAAAGTGGTGTCAAATAATTGTCATTGTGGCTCTCTATTGCCTCTACTTAGAGCTCATTTTTGTCCTTTAATTATACTATATGGTTTCATTTTCCTGTGTACAAGTGAAGCATGATCCACCCTAGTTCTATATATCTTCTTCAGTCTGCCTAAAATTAACAGGTTTTCAAGAGCTTTAAGGTCAATTCAAGTCCTTTTGAACACAAGAGTTTAATTCATGGCTTGGACAGCAAGTTAGCATGGAGCTCTATGTGCTTTTATTAAACCATTGAATACACTTAAAGAACAAAAAATGCTTTTGGGCACACAAGCTTTTCTTTAGGTCAGAAACTTTGCATTGTGCAGAGCCCCAGAGCACAGCTTCAGCTGCATTACTAGTGCATTTTACTGGGTAAACCTTGAACAGAAATCATTTTATTTCTGAAAAGCAGCCACCTTTTCCAAGAATGATATTAAAAAGAGTGCAGATTTCTTTATCCCTGATAGGTCAGCAAGGGCACATCTTCCTGGTGCCATGGAAGGTGGTACAGAGGTGTCAGAAATAGCATTGACCCAAGGTGGCAAGAGCAGCTCAACACCACACAAACACCAATCTGGTCCTGAATGACACATCCATGTCAGTGCACCAGTAAAGCCAGCCTAGCTTTTTATTTGGTTCTTCTGCTCACAATTATAGAATGATCTTGTCCTTTTAGGACAGACATATCTTAAATTTGATAGTAAGTACGGATGGGGCAGTGTCAGCAAGCTTTGCTTTGGACCAATGGCACATCCTGGTATGGGATGGAGCACATGTCCATGCAGACACTGCTGTGGTCCTGCCTATAGGATAAAAAGGTGTCACCCTGTCATAGCATACATCCTCATTTGAGGGTTTCTCCCATCACTACAAACACTTGAAGATGCACCAATCATTTGTTCATTGGTTACAGGGATCATCACTAATTTGCATTCCTTTTAAATTCCATTTCAAACTAAATGGCTCTTCTATTGGAGTCACTTGGGGAAAAATCAGTTTTCTGCCTAAGCAAGACTTCACATCAATCAGGTTAATAGGAGCGTTAGAACATTTCCTAATTATAACTACAAACATTTGCAGGCTTCCTAGTGATGAGCACTCATCCCATCCCACTGTGTTAAATCACCTCGGGGCTGCCTGATAAGTAAGCACAAAGCCAGCAGGATGGCAGCAGCCCTCAGCCTGCCCTACACTAGGTGCATCATTAGCAGTGCTAATACAGGGTTCTGGTCCTCAGGCAGATACAGTACAGACCTAACATGGATGGGCAGTGAGGTGGTGCCCCTGGTCAGATTCACATGGATGTCACTCCCATGCAAAGTTCTTTCCTTGTTGCATTTAATATCCTGACACCAGTTCCAGGGCAGCCCCTTGTCATGCTTTTCCAGCCTTGGGCTATGGCAATGAGCTTACAGTGAGAGCAAGGCAGAGAGGTCAGCCTAGAAAAGAGCACCTGGTAGCTTCAAGGCCAGCAAGGAAATAGCACAGAGCCCTGAGTCTCAAGTCTATAAACCAAAAAAACAAACAGAATTTATATTAAAGGCACTTGAATTGATCTGAGTCATTCAGCACCAACCAGACACTCAAGTGAGTGAAAAAAGCCTGTAACATGCTCATAAAACTGCACTCACAGTAAAAGCACAGGCAAACATACCCCAGCACTCTCCCAATATCTACATAGGAAGGTCTTCAGTGGGAAGAAATGCAATTATTTCATTCCTCGGGTTTATTCCAGAATTTGCTTAACCTAATAGACTGTGGCACTGCCACAGTTACAGATATCACTGCCCTGCCCAGTATGTGGCTGCATCTATCTGAAAAATTCCATTGTCAAATTTCCTGTGCTTAGCAAGAATTTTTGAACCCAAAATGCATAAGCACCACCTATGCCTTTAAGGTATATAAGGTATTGTAGTGGATCTAATGCTTGCCAAATGCCCTTGCACTCACTAGAATTATTTACTTATTTTCTGCTGCGAGATAGGACATAGAAGGAGAGCAAAGCAGGCCCAAAAAAGTAAAGAGTATAAAGAATATTCTTTTAATTCTTTTAATATTAACAGAATTAAAAGAAAAATAATTAAGAAATCAGAATAAACCTTCAGAACACTTCTCCTCCCCCAAACCCTCTTTTCTTTCCCACTGGCAATGGCCACTGCGCACTGGGAGGGGGAAGAACTTTTCTCTGCAAAGGCCAGAAACAAGAGAATTTTATCATATTAAAAATGTGTTTCCACTGAGGCGTATTTAACTCTTTAAGTGGTTTAACTGGGTGCCAATCTTCAAAACTAATCACTGATTGGTTTTGTCAGGCACGGAAGAAGCTCTTAACAGCTCCTCTCAGAAAAAACACTTCCGTGCTTGGCTCCTTCCCTCCTCACCAAAAATCAATTATACAAAACCAGCTCAGGTATATATATTCTCATGTCTTTCTGTAAGATTTGCCCACTTCTCTCTCATTAATACAAACTGCGATAAGTGATTAAAATTAATGTACCAGTTTCAAACTGCCCTGTATCCATTAATCTCATAATAGTCAAAAGTATCTTGAAAAATACCTATACTGCAGATCTTGAGTTGGGATTTTTAAAGTGCTATTAATAGTATATACTTATCAAAAGTACCTAGCTAGCACATGTACTTGCACCTTCTTAAAGTTTAATAACTTCAATAACCTAGTTTCAATTTAGCTTTCAGAGCATTGGGAGAACCTCTTTTGTTAGAGCCCTTGCCTGAGGCTTTGCACTGGGGAGGAGTTGGCCAAGCATCAACATCAAAGATGTGCAACCACCTCAGTAATGTGCTCCATGTTTGAATACAGTCCCCAAAGAAGCTCACTTGGACTTTTTTCCTCAAAGAAAAAAATTGCAATTTCTCTGCTAAGAGCATGCCTTGCTGTAGATACTGGATTGTATCAGATTGTCCTGGTGTTAATCATCAAGTTTTAGTTTAGAAGGATCCTTAAATAGTTTGGAAGGGTCCTTAAAGCTCATTTCCTTCCACCCCTTGCCATGGGCAGGGACACCTTCCCCTAGACAAGGTTACTCCAAGTCATACTGAACTTGGCCTTGGACACTTCCAGAGATGGGGAGTCCACAGCTATTCTGGGCAACATGGGCCAGGGTCTTACCACCCTCACAGTCAAGGATTCCCTCCTAAGATTTAACCTAACTATGCTGTCTGGTAGTGTGAGCACTCATTCCAGGCCTTTGCCTAAAGTCCTTCTCCTGCTCTCTCTTCTTCAGGTGCTGGAAGGGGCTCTAAGGTCTTAGCAGAGCTTTCCCTTCTCCAAGCTAAGCAACCCCAACTCACTGTGCTTGCACCTCAGGATCGTGGATGCAGCCACCACCCCTGGATGAAGGACACCACTTACCTATGCTGATCTTGCACTGAGCCAACTGGGCCAGCAAACTGCTCTGCTGGCTACCAGCTCTTCAGGGGGCAGCTCTTTAGGCACAAGGGCTGCTTGGGTTCAGCTGCTGAAGGTCCTGGGTGATGCATTCACCTGAGAGGGGGATGTGGCAGATGCCACATGGTGATGGCACCACCTGTGCTTTTGTGCTCTGAACACAGCTGGAAGGAAGGTGGAATTTAAGAAACAGCTTAGCATTGACCTAACCATGCTTCCACAGGAGTCAATTCATTTTTATTACAGAGACCAGCAGCAATAACCCTGAAACAGCCGACTCCAGGTATTTGGAGAAGCCAGAACAGACTTTAGTGCAAGTATTTATGGAAGTTTTTTCACTAAACCTGACTCCTGAATGTCCAATAAATATTACATTTGGGGTCTAATCACTTGCTGCCTGCCTCTGTCCTCCTGCAGAAAACAAGAGGCTCAGCCCAGGTTTTTACAATCCCACAGTGTGGGAAGGATGAAATCTCTCTTGCCTTTTTTGTTTGTTGGGGTTTGAGGATTTAGAGTTTTGGGGGGAGTTTTGGTGGGTTTTTTTTGAGCTCCAACTACACAAGACAAAATTTGCAAACCCTGTTCACAGAGTCTGTGAATGTATTCTTGAAAGAAATAATAAATCAGAAAACATGGGACAGGTTCTTGAACTGCTTCCAAGTAGGACAGGAAAAGTCTTCACCCAAAGCAAGAAAGCTGAAAGGCTCTATCCACCTGTTATTTCCTTCAACTCCTCCCTAAATCAAAGCATTTGTTTCCCTCATTTACTCACTGAGATACTTGAATTGAAAGTAGGACCTTTAATTCCCAAGATACTCTCTATTGCTTACTCTTCAATTAAAAATCAGCCTGACTTGCCTCAGAAATTGTTTGGTTGTATCAGAAAATGATGATGTCAGGAGCAGATGGGAAATTAACAGAAAGAGCAGACAAATTCTTTAAGAAACAAGGATTCTGTTTTCATGCAAATTCTGTTTAATAAGAAAAGTTGAGAGCTGAACAGAAAACAGTGTATGTGAAGAGTTGCTCGAAATGTAATTGCTTCTAAACATAATACTTCTCAATCTTTCCCAGCAACTATAAACATTTCTTTAAATATTCTTTCCCCTTCTCTCCTGCAGTATTTCCCACTGACTTTAATAAAGTGCTGCATAATCACCTGAGTTTTGGAAGCATTTGAACAACAAACAGAAGTTACTGGGAGAATTAAAAAGTTCTTCATTGCTGGCAGGTGTTTCTAAGAGCTTTTACAAAGTTTTATTTTGTAGTTTTTCAAGCTGACTAACATTCATATATAATACAGATATCTCTGATGCTGTTTTTAGTTGTTTTATACCTATGAATGTGCACATGCAAGGGGGATTATATAAACACAAAATCACATTTTGCTTCTCAGATAAGAAAAACTTCTGAATATTTGAAAGGAAATTGCATTGCTATTACCTTTAAACAACAGAGTCCTCCTTATTTTTCTGTTTTCTCAGACATCCCAAAATAATAACCTGTGACATTAATTGGGAGGGCACTAGAAATTGTCATATACCTTCCTTTTGGTCTTTGGAAACTAAGAACTAAATTACTGTAATTGGCAGGTTATTAACAGGAAAATTATGCTAAACAACCTCATGTTGCTGTCAGGAATTACATTTGGTAAGCTGTGAAGATGGGGCCCTTGGTGCAACATTTTCATTTTCTCATTTAGAAAGAACAATGATAATAGATGAGTGAAGCATGTACAAATTATACACCAAAGAATATTTGCATGGCTGTAAAAAGGCTATCTTGATATTGGAGTGATTAAGCCTGTTACTCATGCACATACAGGAGTAAGGGGGAAGGGGAAGTAGGGAACACATTATTTAGAGGCATATATAAAGTGAGCTTCAGCTCAAAAGATTTGAATTTCAAGCAGATCTAGATTATAATAGCATCTGATTATATTGCATTTATTATGCAGTGTTAGTATCAGGGCTTTTTCCTTGTATTAGATGAGGTCTGAAGATGCAATGGTGACAACCTCTGTTGTTACCCATTTCTTTATTTTGGTTGTCACCTCCCCAAACCCTTTGCTTGTTGACTCACTGTTTCTCCTGCAAAGCAGTGAACCCTGTGCCATGCCAGGGACATGAGCCAAGCAGCCCATCTACAAAAACTGGCATCACTTAGTCCAGAAACTGTGGTTTTTTGGATGCTTTTCTCTATCAGCAATTTCTACTACCTGTCCTGAAGTCTTAGAAGTTGACATTCTTCAAAGAAGGATGACTTCATGTATCACCAGTATAAGCAAGGGAAAATAACAGCAAAGCTGGGGGAAATTGGGTCATTCTAATGCCCTGATGAAAACCAGCAGGGACAGCACACTCAGTGACATGGGCTGCCTCTGTGAAACCAGGACAGGGTGTCCTGCTCTTCATTTCTGCATAGCTGTCGTCTCTTCCAGGAAACTCTGAAGCACAGAGAGTTCAAGTAAGTTATTCAGTAACTCTAAGACTTGACTGGCCTGAGGAGAAATTTGTTGGCTTAAATGAGATGTCATTAGGGTTTGAGCAGTCCCTTGTACAATAGCAGTTTCAGAAGTTCTCATTCTGTACCACAGTCTGTAGGCAAGACCCTTGCAAAATTGCCCTTTTTTAGTTATTTACAAAGACGAGCTATGAGAAATTTATGTAAGAATGTGGGGCTTGTAAGACTGCACCAGGGAAAGCTACAGACCAGGAAGAAGTGTTGGAATAGAAAGACTGTTTCCATGGCTGTCACAGGGCTATAGTCCCAGATGTTTGTCTAACCTAATTTTGAAGCCTTTTAAAATGCACTGCATGGGGAGGGTGATGTCTTGTTTTAGCACTATTCCCACCTTTTCTTATCATCAGCATTAGAAAAGCTGTTCCCTAATGTCCAATCTGGCTCTCCTTTGGTATGAACCTGTTTCCTCTTGACACAAGGGTAAAAAATGATACCAATAATTTCTGTACCAGCCTTTTACATCCTTGGAGACACTTAGAATTTCTATCTTGGCTGTCTGCCCCTTGTTTTAAGCAATGCCAGTTGAGACCTACTCATGAGTTCAGTGGAACTGGCCACAGGTGTCCATGGGAGCAAGAATAACTATTAAATGCTGCTTCTCAGAAAAACTGGGTTATGGCTCAACATAAAATATTTGGTGGAATTGTACAACAGAAGTGGCATCACCACAGTGTAAGTATCTGCTGTAAGCTGGAGGAAGGACTCCTAGAAGGTGTTTTAATAATCTGTGGTGGTTTTGGTGCTGGGGGCATGCAGTGGCCATTGTGCTCTGGGGTTGATCAGTAGGGTGGAGTGCCCCCAGTGTACAGATACAATTCCCAGAGTGAATTATTTACAATGAACAAGGCAGCCGACAGATTGTGGAATATCCTCTGGCACACCACTGTTTCTCAAAAAAAAAGTCACTGTTCAATTGGCTTTTGTGGCTGTGAGTGACCAAGGCTGCTTGGCCCCTTGCTGCTTGGCTCAGGCTGGGTGGCTGCTCTGACTCCAGCACAGCACTTGAATGATGGATCACGTCTCCCTCGACTGTGTGAGCCCATGTGCATTACGTTTGAATGCAACAACTCACACATAACGATACAGAGCTCACTTCCCTGCATAATTAGTTTGGAATCTGATAACAACATCTTAATTAGGCCTGACCCCTGGAGTATTTGACCTAACATCATTTGCCAGCTCCAAAATATGGTTACATTCACACTGCAAATAAGCATCCTCCCAGCAGCTGTCATTTCTGTAGGAATAATTTCAATGTCATTCTCCTCTTACAATACAGCCAAGTGCAGGAATCCTTGGGATGCTGCTGCAGCCCCACACCCCTGACTGCCCTACATGTGGCTGCTCTCTCCTTGCATTCCTGCATCAGTGCCAAAGCTGGGGTAACACTCACTTAGTTAACCTATTTAGTTAAACTAGGCTGACTGTCACAGCATGCAACTCACCCTGGACTTGCCACCTAATTATATTCTCAACAGATTTTTCCAGGGAAAGTACTCTCAGTAAAGATTTCCCTGAGCTCCCTGCAGCCACTGCTAACCAAGTTATGCAACTTCTCAGCCCACTGGGATCTACCTGCAAGGGCTTCAGACACACCTTTATCTCTAGGAAAGACAGCAAAAGAAGCAGCTGGGGAGCAGTCTAGATCATAGGCTTAGTGTGGACCTCATAGAGCATCCCCACATTTATGGACATGAAACATTTCACCAGAGAGCAGCAGCTCAGGTCTGCGAGCAGGGCTGTATTGCTGAGCGCAGGCAGAGCCTGGTCCCTGAAGCATAGCACGATTTTCCTCCAAGGAAAGCAGCCCATACATTATGCAAAGAATTTACTGTTGGTTTTGAAATACTGCATGATAGGAAGAATGAAACACATGTCACATGTCAAGCCACGACACTATAAAGTGTTACTGGAAGAAATGTAGATAGTGCAGCAAGAGGGGTGATATAAAAGAAGAGGAAATTAGCATCTATATTTCCTATTTTAAGCAAAGCTTTTAAATGCACTTTGTTTAATTTTGAAGACCTGAATCCAACCTACAGGTGTTTAATGTAGTGCCCTTATTTTTGAAGCTAAGGTACATAAAAAACAAAACCAAACTCAGCACCCAAAAAACGCCCAATATCGCTCTTACAAAATTAGCATTCACACAGGAAATAGACACAAGCCACCCTTGCTGCAGTTCAGGTCATGGTTCTCTCATGCTCTAGGGAGGCAGAAGGAGAAACTCACCTTCACCTTGTTGCTGGAGTTCATTTATTTTCCCATCTCTATCAGCAGCAGTCAGGCATCAGGTTCCAGCCCTTGTGTTGTTTGTTCACTCCCCAGCCGAGGGAGAAGGACTCACTCATTCTGCTATTTCCTCTCACCCTGGAACATCTCCCCTGCCCCTTAATTCCTCCCTATTACTGTGCTAGTAATAACTACCCTCACTAACCTTCCCTGGAACAGCAGCAGTAATTTAGTGGTGACTGAGTTATGGTCAGGTTCTCGCACCGTTTGAGGCAGTGGGAGTCCTGCCATGAGTTTCATTGGGTATTTACTTGCCATTTCACTCCCATGGAAATTCCTCTATTTCCTTAACACTCTGAATTACCTGAGAATGTAGGGGCTGTGATCCATTTGTTATCTGATGTCCCCTCTCTTGACCTTATAATGTAAAGCTTTGTAGGAAAGGCTATAGAGCATGAGAGGAGTTCAACAACCACCTTTAGCATGGAGAGCATTTCTGTGCTCAGAAGAGAGCACAAATGAAATGGAGCCAAATAGCCACAAGGATCTTTTTTATAAGCTGAGAAATATCCCCAGTGCTGCAGTCAAAGGGATGGTCACATCACCCTTTACTGTATCAAAAATTAAAAAGGAAAAATGTGTGCTCATTACATTATTGAAAAGGCTGTTTGAAAGTCTTTTACTTGCCTTAGTCTTGATTTTCCTGTCATAATTAACATTTGGACTATTACAAATGTCCCCATTAAAACCTGAGGTACACACAGAACACAAATTCCTGTGCTTGCACAAACAAGTACAATTGTAGACACTATGACAATAAAAAACCACAAACCCTTCTACATTAGGAAATCTATGATAAGTCACATTTTAATTTAACTTTATCTTTAAACCCTGATAATACAAAGATCCTAAAAGTGGTCTATGAAGGCTAGGAGGCTCCAGCATAGGACACTTGAAAGTTGCACAGTGCTTGTCTTCTCTGAGGATGTGACCTTGCCCCATCATGATATTGGATTGACTCCTATAGTACATGCCCAGTCCAATCCACCCCAATTTCCTCCAGTCCCATCCTGAGCTCTACCAGCCAGAGAACAGAGTAATCCCCATCACTTTTCAGATCTGGTGCTGGTTTATGGATACTGCTACAACCTGTCACACCAAAGGAAAATCTCCTGTTGATTCAAGAAAGAGGAGGATTAGGACCTGTGGTTTTTCATTTTATTTTGAATGTTTGCAGACCTCTCGTGTTATAGTTACATTATTTGTGCATGTATTAGCCCTGAGACTGGGCTGTGTAATTAGTTTCTGTCAATAATAGGACCTGATGAGTCTCTTCAAATCCACACTGCCTTGGCATTAATGTTTCATATATACACAAACATCCTCTGCCTTCCAAAAGAAAAGAACTTGGTTTACTCAGAAAATCTTCAAATATGGCCAGCTACATACTGATTCCCAGCTTGGATTTACATTTGTAAAACAAAAGGAAAAGGATTTGTAAAACAAAAGGAAAAACAAGAAAACTAGATGAAAATGCTTATACAGTATTTCAGTCCTCTCACTAAAATTGCAGAAACTTGCCACAAGCTCAGACCTACCTAGCCATGGTGTCTTGGGTTTGATTTGTGACACTGATCGTCCAATTTTATGGAAATGTGAAATTTTAAAAAAACTCTGAAACTATAAAGAATTTAACCACGTCCTTAATTTTACACAGTGTCAGTGCAAGAGATTTAAAAAGCAATAAACAAACATGTTACTGTAATAGAATCGAAGACAAATCATAAACTCACTAGAGTTACAGAGCTAAAATATGGTGTGGAAAATGGACAATGGCAACATTTATTCAATAAAACTCATTTATATGTAAAAGATTGAATAAAAATATACGCCAATATGCAGGCACAACAAATTATATAAGAGAAAAAAAAAGTTTTATGGGCAAGATGTTTTATATTATGCATGCAAACATCATAGCTGTATGGGCAAAGGTGTTAACCACATCTGCAATCATGCTGTAAAGTGCCACAGAGGTGATGGAAAATGTGGCACTAGCCATACAAAGGATGACATCTTAATAGTTTTCTGTAATAAGCCAACTGCAAGAGCTACTCCTATTTACTATTTGTATTTTCCCCCTGAGATATAAACCCAGTCCTCTATCTGCTTATGAAATCTAAATATCCAAAGGGCTTTTCTTTAAGAATGATGGTGTATTAATTCTGATGGCTGGGTCAAATTTCAGCCTGGGTAATTGCTTTCTGCAAAGACATAGTTAAACTTACAGTTTTAATTTAAACATGCTCCTCCACAGTCTGCTGCCTGTGCTGTATGCAGCATACATTCAAACAAGCTCCACTGTGAGAATCAGTATTTTAACATGTTACTTGAGTCCTGCTAAGGTTTATCTCAGCTACTAAAATTACAAGGACCTTATTTAATAGGAAAGGTCACCTTTACTTCCTCTGCTACAAATATGGCCTCAATATTTGCTACATCTAGAGATTGTTTGTGGATATTATACAGACACAGACGAACAGGTAGAAAGATGCTGCAAGTTTTTCTACTCAAATACTTCTCCAGAGTTAAAATGGGGACATGGTTCAGGGTAACAGCACTGCCACAAATGTTGGGGAGCACCCAAGCAGATTTGCCATTGTGGTAACTAACAATCTTGTGGCAATCAATCAATTAACTGAATGTGGAAAACTAGTGAAAACAAGCTTGCAGATAAGAGTAAACAATCAGGGCTGGAATTGTGGAGGAGAAAGTGAAATTCCATTTTCAAGGCTGCCAGAGGGATTTAAACGATCACTCAGGAGAAAGGTTTTATTTTTTCCCTTTGTTTTTTTCTTTATTTTCTCCAGGCTGAGGGTTTCCATAGATCTTTTCATTGATCTGAAGTGGCCGGGGGCAGAAAAAGCCAATTTTGTTGGCATTAGCTTGTCTCCCTTCCACTATAGCTTAACACGGAGAGAAATGCCACCCACAGCCCAGAAGGACTCCACGCCAAAGGCTTGTCTCAGAAAGCCGGAGTCAAGCCAGCCACTTCAAATCTGAAAGTCAAATGCTCCCAAAAGCAGTGGAGGGAGAGATCCTGAACCAGCACCAGCCCACACACTCCTGCAGGCAAAGGCTCCAGGCAATGGCCAGTGCAAATTGCACAACAACTCACCCGTGCATAAGTGGCGTTGGGGTTTGGATGGGTTTTCCCCCCACCTTTATTTTTTAATTTGCAAAAGCATTTCCAGCCCAGACTTCTATTCTGTTACTTGCTGGATTAAAAGTGCCCATTATATAAGGTACCCTGGAAGGCCAGGACACAGGGCCCTGCAGGCAGGCCAGCAGCTGTGTGCATGGAAGGGGATCTTGCATAAAAGTGTTTAGTTCTCTGCTTGTAAAGTCTCGGGCAGCAGTCGCTGAGGGAGCTGCACTTGTCCAATTACATTTAGAAAATGCCTCAAAACCAGAACATTTTTTTTTCTGACAGCAAAATTCTCTTTTTTCCCTCCAGTTCCCCATCCCTCAAATAAGCCTAAGAGTCCCTTTTCCAAGATTGTAGAGCTGAATTTGCCTTTTGAGAGGGGTTCAAAATGCTCTGTGGCTGAGGAGCACTTGCCTGCTGCCTTCCAGCTCTCACTGAATCCCAGTGGCAGAGAATATTTTTGTGGGAGAGGACCCCAAACCCACACTGATGATAGATGGTCCTCAGTCCCCACTGAAAATGAGTTCAGAACTGCTTCCTTCTGTGCCCTGAAGTCAGCAGGAGCTGGAACAAGGAGAGCCATTTATAAATCTCTCCCTGTTTGCACCCTATGCAGAGGTTATCTGGTTTGCCTTTCTCCAGCGCTGCATACAACTATCACAAAGTGTCATTTTTGTAATTAAAGCCCCTGACATTGACTTTCCTGTTTAACCTGCTGTATTGGCACTGCTCTCTGTTCTTCCTTTAATGTAGCTGCTGATCTTTCAAAGATCTTGGTTGCGTCTCAAAAGCCAGCTGGAGGTGGACTCTTCAAATAGAGTCAAAGAAAAATCGACATGAGGAAAGTTAACTAAACTTTAACTCAAAGAAAAGTTTTCTCTTCAGTTTGGAGTAAATACTGAGACCTGCTTTATTACAAAACCACTTTGCCATATTGTCAAGGGGTTATGTCTGACTTAACACATACACAGTTAATCACCTGGCCAAAGGAACTGAAATCAGGGAAAATGAGAAAAATGGCCACATAAATGTCATATTAAAGGGGAAGATCATAAGTGTGAAGTAGAAGGTTGAGTTGTTCTTGTATCTTTCTTTAATCACTGCAACTGCAGTCATTCTGCAGACCACAACACAATGGGGCCATCTGTGTTCAAACAGGAATAACTATAAAAATACCAGACAACCACATCAAGGGACGCTTCAGTGGGAAAGTAAATTCAGATGGAGTGAAATCTATAGCACACTTTGCTTGCTGAGTATCCACACATATTAAAATTGATGTTCAGGCTCAAGCATACATAAATGCCATTACACAAATGATCCTGGAAATTTCTGACTGCATTATGATAAAAACATACTCTTTTGCTAGCATGTTTGCAGTGGTGTAGTGTCTCACCAGAGTTAAGTGCTCAAGGGAGGAATTTCCTGGGAGACCACGGGGTTCTTGTGCATGAAAGGGTTTTAGGCAACTTCTGAAATATCTGTCCTCTAAGGGCAGCATTATGCTGGCAAAGAGGCCAGGTCTGTCCTTGAGTCATATTTAATGGCATAAATCTCTAAGAACTTGCTGAGCCTTGAAACAGAAGATACCAAAAACAGGACTGCCCAAAAATCATCTTGGCAAACTGAAGAGGCATCTGATAGTTACATGATGAGAAAATCCTTGATCTTTGGTCTTGTTGATATAAATTACACATCTTGGGGCTGCACATATTTATGTAGCTTTAGACAAATAATAGGAGCTATGGGTTGGTTTTCGTAGCTCTATTTGCTTTCAGATTTAGAATAATGAATAAACCCTTGGGTACTCATTCTGGAAACAGAGCCTGCCTTATGAGATTATCTGCAGCTCAATAGTCAGGGGAAAAGGGAAATAAAAGGATTCACATTACGAATTTTATAATGACTTACTGCTCACTTATCTGAAAAATAGTCAGAGTCATAATTAGCCAGCCTTTTCAGTGCTTTAAGTTGCAGAGATTTCTACTGCTGCACACCTTAGAATTTGCATTTTAATGGGCTAAAGATGTATATCAGTAATAGCACCAATGGATGCTCTCTTATCACTAGTATTAATACAATATATAGCTTAGGAGAATAACCTATCCACAGTACAGCAGGCTTGATCAATAGAGAGCTCAGAGTGACCAAAGCAAGTCAAATCTAAATGTCACTGCAGTGACATGCCTCTAAGTAACAAACTCTGCCTGCAGTCTGAGGTCAAAATCATGTCAATGCTATGAACATGGTTCAGCCAGATGCAGTAAATACAGGGTTCATTTTCACCTGTGTGATTGTATGAGGAAAAGTTCAATACAAAATGTAGCTGCCTATGGTGGAGAACAGGTTATTTATGAAAAAAAAACCAAATCCAGAGCATCATATTATGGACATTTTAATTTATTTTTTCAAGAAATAAAAGGCTGGGCTCCAACTAAAGCAACATATTATTCTGGTTCCTGCTTGTTTTTAATTCTAGACCTGTAACAGAATTAGTAACTGCTAGGGAGGTTCTCTTCCCTTCAGCTTTTAGGAGCAAACCCAACCTCTCATGACCAGAAAGCAGTGTTACTGCTCCCTCAGCATAATTTCCACAATCATGACAGCAAGGTGGGGAAAACAAAGTAAATCTGACAAAATAAGCCACTGGTGAACAACAGAGCAACACTTCCACAGCTCCCTTGGTGTGGCTTACCTGGGAACACTGAGTAGCTCCAGGTTTTGGCCTAATGCACAGCACAGAAGAACTTGAGCACCACTGTTTGCCATGGATTAACTACCAGTATTTCTATATAACAGATCTGCTGGAGCAGATTCTTTCAGGTGGACACTGACAAAAGGAAGAGGGTGAGAAAAGATGGCCACAGAAAAAAAGTGGAAAATGCAGCAATAGGTGGTGGAGGCCTTCTGACACGAGGGGCTTCATCTCCAGATAACATATTTCTCTGACATAAATAATTTGAGAAAATTACATATTTTTCTCTTTGAAGATCAAAGAAATACTTAACTTGGGAAGATTGGATTAAGCAGGGATTAAGTTCACTGTTGAAACTGTCACTCAATGGCTGGAGGGAACTGAGGGGCTGAGCTGCCTCCTTCTTGCCATGTTTTCCAACATGCTTCTCTGAAATAATTTCTAGTTTTAGCTTTGATTAACTGTGCATCAAAATGGTGGGACTGGGAAGGGAGACCAACACTGCTTCCTCTCCTCAAACCTGGAAAAGTCATGGTGTCAGCAGCTGACATAAACTTGAATAGTGGTAAAACTGCAGATAAGGAATAAACATACAGGAAGACAGAACAGAGAACTCAGAGCTATATACAGGAAACTTAGTATTCCTAGTGAGTGAAGTCTCTGGAGAAAATCCAAGAAACATCTCATATTTTTAGTGAGGGTCTATGGTAAATGTGTGTAATTCAACACACAGAAGGATTGGATAAAACTGCTAAAGCCTTTCAAACCCTCTGGTCTTCCAGCAAGTTTAAATGGTGTTTGAAATATCCCACACTTTGAGGGCTCTTTGCAATGGCAGCAAGTTGCCTTAAAGACAACTGAAATCAGCCCCAAAGAGAAATACAGACACAGAGCCTGGCTTGGGGTTTTGATTAAGACTGGCTGGAAAGCAAAGATTCATTTCATAAATGGAAATGGATTTTAATTTGCATTATAATTGAAACTAGATACTTTGAAAGAAGCAGGAGAAGGAGGAATAGAGACAGAAAAGGGGCAATATCCTCACTGTGGCCTGGTGTTTACCACCCTCACTGCAATACAGGAGGTCTGGGTTCAAGTGCTGCAATCCCTAAAGTATCAAACCCCTTGAGTCCAATAAATACTTGATCTTCCAATAATCACAGGAGGAGTCATATCAAATAAGAAATGTCAGTATCAGAAGATTACTTTAACCACTTTAATCAAACTTCCTTTCACCTCTGTTTTGATCTTTGCTTTCTGGAATTTCTCAGGAATGATGCCATCTCATCTTTTATAGTTCTGGCTCTCCTGGCCAGGCCAGGCCAGGTCACACACCCAACCACAGCCACCATAGCTGGGATACCAGGTCAAGACCACCTGGAGCATCTCAAATTCAAAAAGTTTGTGGCAGGTTATAAAACAGGTAAAATTAAGAAACTTGAAGGTGGTCACAAATCCAGATCCTCCATCTGCATTAAACCTCCATCTTCCAATTATCTGCCATGGTGTACAGCTCTCTGTGCAAGGCTGATCATGAATTTTAAAGGCAGTTCCTTGAATGTGATTAGTTTTTAGTTGCCTCAGCTTACTGTGTTTGAGATGTACCTTCAAAAACTAAGAGAAGTTTATTGTTGTCTGGGAAGACTACAGACCACTTGTATTTAATTGCACCATGCTGAAGCACAGCTTTGACTTGTACATACCTTAATCAGAAAGTTAAATGTTTTCATCATCCAGCCATCCTGAATAGTTAAGACTGGCAGTACTACTCATTAAACACACAGATGTTTTAAAGTTTGATTAGGCAACTGTAACAAACAGTCCAAGTTTCATTAACATGTAGAAAATAAGGTAGCAGAGTTGAAAATGCACGAAAAGTTACTTATGGACTTAGAACAACGCTGAAAATCGGAGCTCCATGGAGAAAACCTCAAATACTAAACAACTGGAAGGCACCCAGGGAAGTGGGTTTTATTCCCAAAGCCAAGCAGAACACAGCTGCCTCCTCCCCTCATCACAGCCACTTGGGTGTAGAGCATCAGCCAGCCCAGGCAGAGAAAGTAATCTTTACATCTTCCACAAAATCAAAGCTTTTACACACACCTGCCAAACAAGATATACTTTCAAAAAATAACAGATATTGGATAGCTCCATTGGGTTTTTTTCTATATATGAAAGTTTAAAAAGAAAAGTAAAATTAAAAGTGAACTAGAAAAACAAAAAATATAATTGTTTTCCTGTTTAGAATATCATTCAAATACTCCTTTTTTTTGTGCATGGTGAAATTAGACAAAAGGTGAAAACTTTCTGTTTCAGTGACCTCAACTTTCTGCACAAACAGCTGGACATTTTGTATCACCAGCATTTGAGACACTCACAGTTATTGGATTTGTTCTCCTAATACCACTCCTGACAAATGGAAACATCCATCCTATTTTAGCAAAAAGGGAACAGACTGACTGAACATGAGGTGTGTGACTGAGCCAAAAATGTAGTCTACAAATCCTAATCCAAGACCTCCTCTATTGAAACACCTTTTCATAGACTCTCATCACTATGTATGGGTCTGTAGGATTTAATCCACACTGACCTGTCCCACGGATTTCAGTGTTCCCTGGGTGCTGCTCCAAAATATATTCAAAATTTGAAAAATGGTTAATTTTGAGATTCACATGTGCAAATCTTTAACCTAACTACACATCCAAACCTCTGCATAGACTAGACAGAGAGCAGGAATTTTAATGCTGAACAGAGCAGTAATTCTCTGTCTTTGAGACTGCAATTAAAATCATCCTTTCTATTTTTATAAGGTCTGTTCTTGGCCACAAGAACATCCTGTAAAACTCCTGAAGATCTGACTTTGGCCACTTGTTCCATCAAACCACACCTTGAGGAAGGGAAGGGAGGGGAAGGGAAGGGAAGGGAAGGGAAGGGAAGGGAAGGGAAGGGAAGGGAAGGGAAGGGAAGGGAAGGGAAGGGAAGGGAAGGGAAGGGAAGGGAAGGAAGGGAAGGGAAGGGAAGGGAAGGGAAGGGAAGGGAAGGGAAGGGAAGGGAAGGGAAGGGAAGGGAAGGGAAGGGAAGGGAAGGGAAGGGAAGGGAAGGGAAGGGAAGGGAAGGGAAGGGAAGGGAAGGGAAGGGAAGGGAAGGGAAGGGAAGGGAAGGGAAGAAAGGAAAGAAAAAAAAAAAAAGAAAAGTTGGTTTGGTTTTAAAGGGACCTCAGAGATCATCTCATTCCAGCCTCCTGCCATGGGCAGGGACTTGCAGGTTGCTACAAGCCACTGTCCCAAGTTGCTCAGGGCCTGTCCAAACTTGCCTTGAACAATTTCAGGGAGCCACAGCTTCTCTGGGCAACCAGAGTGCTCCCTCACAGTACAGATTTCTTCCCAATACCCAACCTGAACCTGCCCTCTATCAGTGTGAAGCCATTACCTCTTGTCCTAGATGAGCACTTTACTGTGCTGTGCCTGAAGCAAGTGTTTAAACAGCATTAAGCAGCTGAAGGACAAGTTCTGCACCTCCCAGCCAGCACCAGGAGTACCTGTGATGGCAACCCAAAAGGTGCATTAATACAGCAGCTCTGGGGAGTACAGAACAAACTCTGCAATTTGGGTTAATGGCCATTGATCCTCCAGGGAAATAAGCCCATTGCACTACATCTGTAGTCTGCTTGGGATTTCACTTCAAAGTATTTATGTCCTACCATGTCCTACTGGCATAAAGCAACTCTCTCCTCCACCAGTTTTATGAGGGCCTTTAAGTACACATAATTTCCAGTGTAATTGCATAGGAAGATGTGCATATTAAATATTGCATTTACTGATGTGTCCTAAGGTATGTGATTAATGGCTTAATTTTACCTGTCCTAAAAGCAGAAGAATTTTAATATAAAAAGTTGTGCAATGTTCACATTCCAGAGGGATTTTTGTGGGCTCAAATCCAAAACAAACTAATGAACAAATGAACTAGAGAAAATTCTAAAAACACACTCTGTGCTACTTTGGTTGAACCAGGAGAAATCCAGTGACCTGGGAATTAAATTGACGTAATTTGGTACTTCTTCAGGATATAAATTTTGTTGAAAATTAACTGCTTCAGTGCTCAAGGGACTTCTCAACCCCAGCCTTCAGTGCAAATAACATTCCAGCTTTTAAATCACATTAAAACCATAAATGGTACAATATAAATATAAAATTTCTTACACTTAATTTAGAACAAGACCTGAGCAGGGTGTAAATGACATTGTTTGGGCCGAGTGGAGAAGACTCCTGGGGTCTGCTCTGAATTTCCTGGCTTAGGGAGTGACTTTGGAGCAAGCTGCACAGGTCACCCTCCTCAAACACCTGTTAAGTAAGGTACCCAAGTGTTGCTTAATCAAGTGCCTACACATCAACTGCTTTAGTCTATGCACCAAAGCTTAAACCCTCTTTGATCAGTGTTAAAGTCAGGTTGGATATCTGTTGGTCAGCTATAACAGTGCTCTCCTCCATGGCTGTAGAATAGTTTTATAATAGTCAAATCTGCAATATTGATTCACTACACAACATATTTACAACTGAGAGTCTCCATTTTATTCTATGACCTTTTCTGGCAAATCACTTGCAATCTCAGTTCTCAACGAGCTCCAAGACCCTCTCAGTGCACTCATGGCAGGAGGTCGGGGTCAGAAGTGCCACATTCCTGCAGAGTTAGGGGGTTGCAATAGGAGATCTCTAACATGCAAGAGGGAGCATTCTGCAGAGAGTCAGCTGCCCACAATCCACGTCCAAAATCTCAACACACACCTCAGCCAAACAAAAACCAGCAGATCTTTGCCAGAGCTAAAGCCCTTTGTGGGACAAGAACATGCAAGATGCGGCCATGAAGGAGAACAGCCCACTCTGCTCCTGCCACTCAGCATGGCAAGGCAGAAATGAGTTCCCACAGCAACCTGCTCCACCCATAGCCCCAGGATAAAGCAAACATCTTCCCAAATTTAACCCCCAGGTAAAGGGGGCGACTTCCCAGTTGTACCCCAGCCCCTGGTTTCCCCAATCTCTGAGTCCACACGGTTGAGTTCTGTTTATTGTGACCTGGTGTTTGGCAGTTCTTAGGGCTTATTTGATTCATGCAGCCTCTCACAATATAAAAATCCTCAGGCTCACCTTAGCTCCTCTGCCTCCAGAAATTGTTCCCTCTGCTTCCCTTCCCAAGCTTCCCAGCATGGCATATTGTAGTTCTCCAACAAACCACTCCAACCTAAGACAAAGTTCACAACTAACCTCCTTTTCCCTCATTCAATAACTTCTACAAATGATTTGAGTTCTAATATGAGCCCCTGAGATCCCTTGTACCCTCCCAGCTGTGCAGCCCCCCTGTTCACAAGGAGGTTCACATCTCCCACTGCTACCTCCCTGCTGTTCTCCTGGCAGCAGCTCACCCAGCCCCTCCACTCCAAGCTTCTCCTTCAGCTGAGCACCATCAAGCCAGAGCAACAGCAGCCTAAAGGACCTCTTAGGGAGAAATCTGAAAGGTATAAATCCATTTCAGGACATAAAAAATTAAATGCTTATTAGAGTTTTTCTGGTTATTTTGAATAACTCCTGTGATGGGAAGGACATAAAGGATTTAATGATTTTTTGGGGGTCCAGTAAGATTTCCCAGATCTCATACAGCAACTTCAAAATTCAAAATAGCTGTTTGGTCTTGAGCCCCTGCTCTATTTATTTATTTAACAAAAAATAAAATAAAGGAAGATACCAAAACAAGAAACATTAATTCTAGGTGAAACTGTGTTTTGCAACTTCTGGAAGTATTCTTGTACCTGTCATCAGTCTTACTTGAAACAAGAGTCTCTTTTTAAAGAAACCCCCAAACCATATGTTTGCATATGGTTTTATTTGCAGACGTGGCAGAGGATTACTGTGAAAACTTTGAAGAGTACTGGAGATTTCACTGAAGGAGACTGAAAGAGTTTTTCAGAATCACTGTTGCATTAACACACATGACTAAAAAATTTAAAATTCTGACCATAATGTCTGTGTTACTACATCATGGAAATATGAGCTGTAGCATGCATCAGTGCCTGAATTATTCAAGTATCTGAAATGCATCTCATGACTTTGATACATTCCATAAAAAATACTGTGGATTTTTGTCTAAAGATAGAAGTTAAAAATGAAAACAAATTGCTGGCAGATTTGGTTGGTAAACATCCTAGATAAAAATGTTAGATGGATCTTCCTGTTTAACCTTGCCTATCTTCTCTCCCAACAGAGAAAATTATTTAGTAGCAGAGGAAATCTCTGAAGTCTGTTTGATTCAAACTATAAAAAGTAAATTTAAAATATGAAACTAAGCATTCCTAAACTTATTCAGTCTTCTGGCCTTTGGGAAGTACCAACAGCGAGTCTGTGACCCACCTGGCAACCCTCCAACCTCCCTTTGCCTAATGAAGTTCACCACTGCAACAGGAACTGTTTTACTAGCATTAAAAACTCATCAATTTGTTCCCTTTTATTACTTTCTCTTAGCACTCCAATGGGTGAAGGACACCAGCATGCTGCAGATTCTGGGATATTCATGCTGTGTTTTCTGAAGAGAAAAAGTAAATGGAAGTAGGTGTTGACATTGCATAAGAAATGAGGTATTTCTCAGAAGACCTAAGGGGTTATTACACAGGAACAAATGAAAGGTAAACTTTGCTGTGTGAGAGCCTTCCATCAGCAATAAGGTACAGAGAAGGGAAATGCTCAGGTTTAATATAAAAAAACACTGTCTTGATACTATTTATAAAATCAAATAATAGCCCACATTGCTAAAAAGGCAACTGTGCATTTCAGCCTTCTCCATTTTCCTTCTTCCAATTGCCACTTTTTTTTTTTTTTTGGAGGGGATATCCCCTTTAATCTTCTCCCAAAGAACTTTCATCTCACCAAAAGCCTTTGAGCAACTCAGTGATAGAAAACCCCCTGTGTGGTGAATCAGTGGTTTAGGTCATTTGCAGGAGCACTCTCAAGGCTATTAGTAAAAGTAGGGTTTGTATAAATTTGTCACCTATTCCCTGCCCAGGGCCCTTCCCTAATACAGCTCTGAGGACTTTCTGTCATTGACACATAGGAAGTCATTTTGTCTCCTGCTCTAGAAAAATCCCAGTAAGAAAGCAAGGCAGAAGGAAGGATTTGTTCCCTCTCTCTGAAGCTGCATTTGAGGATTGAAGGCTCTGTCCCACACCTCCCCATTGCAAAGGGGCACAGAGTCAGACAAACATCTGGGTAAAGGAGGAGGAGAGCTGCCAATGAGTCTAGACCAAGCTCACTTCAATACTTCAGAAAGTTTCTGTGTATTTTTTTGGGATGTGTAAATTGCCTTCCTCTTCATCCTTCCTACTTCCATTTGGAACAGAGAGGAGAAATGATTAAAATGTCCCCATTTTTCTTGTGCTGTTTCACATCTGGAAGCATGCATAACCCTGGGGGAAAGTGCTTGACCTTGTCACATCTTCAGTGTAATCACTTGAGACAACACCTTGGTGACCTTGGGAGCTCTTGTGGCACCCAAACCCCTGCCAAAATCCCTGGAACAGGGCCCCTTCCCCTTCTGTTGGAGGAGGGGAACCACATCCTCTTCAGCCCCATTTACTTCCAGACAACATCTACAGTCATTAGCAAACTTAAAGAAAAGTGGCACTGATTTTGCAATTGCAAGCACTCTTAACATTTTATCCTTGCTCTTTTTTTATCCTGTCCCTTCCAATAGTCATTAAATTTATTAAGTGGCTTCTACAAGTGACTCCTCTCACTTCTAAAAAGAACCAGATTATCAGCACAGAAAATATATCTAGGTTCAGTCCCTCTTTTCTTATCTTTTCTGACAAACCACTCTCCTTCACAGTTTTATCTATATAATTGATGACCCACACATGACATAATTTACAGCCCTCTCTAGTAACCTTCTAAATTGTGCACCAATCATTCCAGGATCCCACTCAATGCTGCTGCTCCAGCTGGCCATTATAACCTGATTTTTTTATTTATTTAGTCTATACAAAACTACAATGGCATAACCAAGATCAGGAGCTTAACTAAAATTTCAAACAAAGTATGCCAAATTAAAAAAAAAAAAAAAAAAAAAAAAGGCTAAAGTTAACAGAATTATCTGCATTTATTATTTGTGCACACAAAGGCACAGCTCAGCCCTTTGTGCCTCTGAAGGTAATTCAGGACTAGAAGAGATGGAGAAAAGGGATGCTGCTCTGGCTTTCTCTTCCTCTTCTCTTAATGTCTGGAAGACATTGTATTTATTGCTCTCCTGTTAAGAAATCAGGAGCTGTGTCTCAGGAAGAAACCCCTTCCATCGCTTCTCCTTATGGTGGTGTGTGGCAGAAAAATGAGCAACATCAATCCTTCCATGAGCAGCAGAGTATGGCAGCAGATAGAAAGTAGCTCCTGCATAACAGAAACCATCCTTATAGGGTCGGCAAGCATGAAAAAGTGCCTTTATAGGGCCTGAGATAAATTACAAGATCTCAATGTGAATTGAGGGGAAAATAGAGAGAAAGCCTCTCTCTACAATTACAGGAAAAATAAAAGGGCCCTAATACATGCAGAGAGAGGAAAAACACAGTGGCACAGTCCATATGGTGGAAATGCCAGAGCCAGCCCCTAATTCAGCTTGCTTTATGAATTCATCTTAACTCAGAGTTTCAGCCTGAGCTTCTGATGTTCAGGCTAGCAAAGCTCACTTTCACCCCCAGAAATCCCTAAGGAGTAACACTGACTGCATACAGCTTTCCCTTTCCTTCCCATTCCATTTAGATTATTTTATTAGGAATATTTTTCTGCTGTGGTAGGCAGGACCCTGGAAAGAGGAGATAAATTCTTTTAATTATTGTGTCTCCTGTAGCTCAGCAGCGAGCTGTGGTGGGGCAGCAAGACAACCTGCAGACATGAAGGCATCTGCCTGGAACAGCACAGAGGAGATCCTGTCACTGCTAAAGCTCCCAAAGACAAAGACTCAGAGCAACCTGGGGAAAAAAACCTGCCCTTGTAGGGGCAGCCCTTGCTCTGCTCCTGAATGATGTGAAATTTTACATTTAGTATAGAAATTTTATATTTATTTTCCAAGGCTCTGCTGTTTATTCCAACTTTATCTTATAGGACTTGGAAAACCTATTGTTCTCTTCAGGCTACCCACACCATCCTGAAAAAAAAATGGAAAAATACCCACAACAAGCTGAAAATCAACATATACCCTCCTTTTCTGTAGATATTGTTTTGGAATTGGAATTGCAGAAAAAACATGTATGACCACATGTCAGCATAGCAGAGCCACCTGACTTATTTCTGACTTAAAATGGAAAATTCATTGTTCTTTGATTTTAAAAAGTCCTTTTATTTTTAGAAGTGATGTATCAAATATGCATGAATGGACACATCTTTTCCATTGAGTGATTCCAACAAGAGGGTTTGGCTCAGATCCTGCCACCCTCCTTGTTAGACCCTGAAAGCAAGCTCTGAAACACAGGGAGAAGTTCCACAGAAGGAGCTGGAGAAAGGTCACCAGGAAAAGTGCCAAGAGTAGGAGAGTGTCATGCACTATAAATGGTCAGAAAAGGTAATGATCAGAGAAACAAATTAATTTTCATGAAGTTCTTTCTCCTCCTGCTGAAAAGTCCTAATTGAGGAGCATTTTCCCTGACCACAACACAAAACCTCTGGTGAACGAGCTTGTTAACTGGGTACCACACTGTGACCAGATTTGCCACATATTAGTTTTTAATAGGCAGTTGCTGACTATTTGCAAAAAATCAGTGATCTCAAAATGTGAGAATAAAGTTGGCTGTCCATATTTTTCTACTTTTAAATGAGAAGGAAAAATTATTGCTCTTTTTTTCTTCTCCACAGCATTCAGAATCGCCAGCTGTGTGCCTGTTCCCTGCTCACCTCTTGCTCTGCAACGTCACTGCAGAAGATGATCCAGCCACTGGATCTCCCTGGTGCCCTGACCTGCCACAGCTGACCATCACAAGCTTTGTCATTAACTTAAAGCAGGGAGGGATGGAATAGCTCCAAATTCCATTCAAGCCTCTTCCCTCTTACCAAGCTGTGGGTGATGTTAACCCCCCTGGGATGGGCCCCTGCAACTTGGTATCCTAAAGAGACAAAGAAAATTCCTTCCTGTATGACATATTCACTTTGCCAAGACACTGTTATCTTTTAAGATTTCTATTGGCCTTTAAACTAGCTAGGTGATTGGGTTTTTCTTTACTTAGAGTTTGAAGGTAACTGGACAATGTTAGCAACTTGTAGTTTTATTGGTTATAATTTCAATCCTCTGAAAAGGTATAAAAACCCCTTGTTACATGATGTAATCGAGCTTTGCACGCTGGCTCCCCTTTAAAGAAATAAACTATCTTCAGAACCTCAGCTGTGAGCTTTGAAGCCTTTGTCTCTGCAAGCAGGTAGCTGGGTTGCCTTGAAAACAGCTACACCAAGCCACCATATTTCATCATGCTTGGTCCAGCACAGATTTGAAGAAATTCCCTTATGTTATCTCCAGGTATCAGCTGGACATTTTAGGACATGAAGGTTTTTTGCTGTTTAATTTGATGACATAGATAGAGCAAGTGCATAAACACTTGCCTGACAATTTAAATGCAGGAATTTTGTTTCTTTGCAATTTTTTAATATATCTGTTCAACTATTTAATAAATTTATTTCCAAATTGCCCTTTCAAGCCTTGCAGCAAAATGTGCATAATTCTGATGGATTTTTTCTTTCCCTTGCCTTTGTCAACAAATGCCTAATCAATTCTAGTAAAGTAAAAAATCCAAACCACCAGAAACAGGCTAACAAGTTTTTCCAGTTATTTATCTAATTTGTATTGACATGAAAACTCATTAATTCAATCTACAAGAATAAGTAAGAGTCAGGATTAAGGCATTTATGTTTATATGTCTGTCTTGTTGGACATCAAAACAAGACCTTTGCAGTGCTGGTCACATAAAAAATTCATTTGAGGATTTGGTGGCAAATTTCAGCTTTGTCATGGTAAATATGTTCATGATAAATGTGTTTGAAAAAGATAAAGCACAAGAGGCTTAAATGATATGATAAGAGTAGCTTTCCTGATGTTTATATGTTTATGTCACTGGATGCTTGGGACACTGATATTTATCTCAGGAGCTTAAATATTACTGTGCACTCTAACTCACCTTTGAGCTCAGTTTAATAGCAACCTCAGCTATGCATTTCATAAATGTGTAGAC
The DNA here is from genome assembly GCA_030060385.1 of Muscicapa striata striata. Classification (NCBI taxonomy): domain Eukaryota; kingdom Metazoa; phylum Chordata; class Aves; order Passeriformes; family Muscicapidae; genus Muscicapa; species Muscicapa striata. Next base: position 2,933,282 of record JAREIS010000050.1, on the reverse strand, counting down.
CAACAGAGATCCTTCCCATCAACACACAGGAAACAGATATGTGCATGAGTATTAAATCCATCCTGGCTTGAATTTCACCACCTAGAGCCACAAATGAAGCCTGTCAGAGGTGCTCAGCAGTGCTGAAGATCACACTCCTTTTCAAGCAGTGCTACTTTTGGCTGTGATGCTGAGCACGGTTTGACTTTTTCACGCCCAATTTACCCATGTGTAAAACTGCATGATAAAATGAAGGTGTTTGGAAATTAATTGATACTGGTAGAGCCCTGAGAATCTTGAGTGAAAAGGGCTTCAGGAATTTGTAATAGGATCATTAAGTGAAATGCCAGCAGAGATATTAAAAGCAGGGTCAAATTTTTCAAGCTATGAGGAAAAGTCAAGGAGGGAGGGCAGAGAGATGAAGACCTCAGAAGAGCATGAAAGTGGAGAAGAGGCAATGAAACAACCTGTCAGACATCAGGAGAGATAGAACAAAGGTCTGAATTATTGACTCTAATTAGCAACTTAATAAAGAGACAAGTCTTTAAAAATGAAATGCTTACACTACATTATGAAGGAACTTGAGAGACATTGGTCACCTAAATAGAAAACAAATTGTAAGAGAGCAGTGGAGAGGCAGATTGTCCCCAAGCTGGACAGGAGGTTAGCAGCACAGGGGCAGATGGCAGAGCCAGTGGGACCCTGCCAGCAGAACAAGCTTCATGTTTCAGTCACTTTCTCTTGGGAACTTTTACCTCCTGAACAAATCAAAATCATGTCCATGACCTTCCACTGATTTTAGGCTCATGTAAATCCCAGCAGCCTAGTAGCCAGTAGCTCATTATTCTTTCCATCTCCATTGCTCTGAAACAGGTCTGGAGAGATTTTCATGGAACTCTGCTTAGAGCAGCCTCTGGGAGTTTCCTTTACATGTTTCATTGATTTGTGATGTTAGAGAGGGTGTTCTGATTCCATCTGCTTCCTCAGTACAAACGAAAATGAGAACTAAGAAATCATATTAAATCTTTATCATACCTGTTTCAGTGTTCAAAAGGCAAAACTAATGGTATAGGAAAAGGGGAAGGGGAAGGGGAAGGGGAAGAGAAGAGAGAGAAAAGAGAAGAGAAGAGAAGAGAAGAGAAGAGAAGAGAAGAGAAGAGAAGAGAAGAGAAGAGAAGAGAAGAGAAGAGAAGAGAAGAGAAGAGAAGAGAAGAGAAGAGAAGAGAAGAGAAAACTGCAAAGACAATACCAAACTGAACTTCACTTTAGTCTATGGAAGAAAAGAGATGGAAGACAGAAACAAGAACAGGCTACACTGTGATGCTCTTAGACAAAAAGAACAAAACAAAGATGACATCTTGTCCAGCTTGAAAGGGTCTTCTTCAAAGTCATGTTTGTTGTTTTCATAAAGACTGAGGGTACATGTATGCCGGTACACACACCCACTTACATGGTAAATGAGGAGACTCTACTGCAAACCTTTGAGCAGGAATTTTCACAGTAATAGCTCTGAATCCAGCACTCAGACATCAAAGGGACACAATAGAGCCCAGCAGCACCTCCAGAGATAAATGATTTCCACACAACCAGAAGGAAAAGATACTCCTCAGCAGCCACAGGACTGCTTCCTGTGTTCCTTCCCTCTCCTCATACACATCTCCATAGCATTTTCCTGGCCACATAACTAATTTCACAAGTTTGATAATTGCCCTTACAAGAGATATTGCTGCAAAACTGCAACTGCTAAATAGGATAAGTAGCATATTTGTAAAGCAAGAAATCAATAGATCTTTGTTTTCCTTCAGTAACCTTCTTGATGTCTAGTAATTTTTAATGGCCTTTTGGTCAATATCCTTACAGAAAAAACATATTACCTAAAAGAACATTAAGGGCATTTGTCACCAAGTTATTTCCCAGTAGGGACTGACTGTCCTTACCCAGTTCCCTGAAAATCACAACAGGCAGGAAGCATCACATACTGGTAATATTGCCTACTAAAGCAACATTAGCAGAACTGCTGTGAAATGTGTTCAGTTTCTGAGTTCACACTTCAAGAAAGATGTGGAAGGATTCACAGCTCAATGAATCAAAAAATGGATTGGGTTGGAAGGGAAAGCTCATCTCATTCCAACCCCCTCTCATGGGCAGGGACATCTTCTAAGAGACCAGGTTGCTCCAAGCCTGGCCTTGAGAAGAAACTAAAAGAAACATCCAAAGACTACAAGAAGGACTGAGAATCTACCCAGTGGCAGAAAAATAAAGCACATCTTTATTTTGTGTAAAGCTCCTAGAGCTGAGCACACTGAGTTGGCCTAAGGGCAGCACAGAATAGCAGCAAACAAACAGAGGATTGTTTGGTAATAGGGAACATTTGACATTAAGGAAAAGGTATAATGACAATTTAGTGTTGAAAGGTGGGCCAATTACACCTCAAAAGAAAACCTACAGCTCCCTATCACTGATTAACATTTTTAACCCAAGACGGTGTTTCACTTTTTGCCACTTAAGAATTTTTAAGCTTCAGAGATGCAGAGAAGAATTTTCTTTTCCTCTCTGCACAACTTGATGCTGTGCTGATTCTCTTCTGCTCAGCACAAGCAAGCAAAGCTCTGCAGGGAGTTCTGCACCCAGCAGACTGGTATTTTGGCATCATTCTGACAGAAGAGACAACGTACTTGGCTTTTTGTCCTTGGAAGCTGGCAAGAGTTAAAGTTACTTGTTCATTTTTTCAAGAACTGAAATAATTGGGTCATTAAAGTATTGCAGTGGGTTGTTCATGGAAATATACCAAGGTTTCATTTGGATGATCTAATGGCTGCCTCAGAAAACAATTAGAAGTAATTTCTGTCTTCCTTCTATGCAAAAATTGATCTGTTCCCATGCAGCAGCCAACGAAGCAAAGACTGGCAGAAAATGACTTATGATGGAAAAACAGGACACTCATTCTAAGTAAAACCTCAAAAAGATCACATAGCCATTTCTGAACATGTACTGAGAGCTTTCTTGAGGAATTCAGCTGGCTGTACTCACTTCTTTGCTGAACTGCATTAAGATGTTGACATCATCATATTTCTAATGATAATACAAATCTTCCCCCATGTGGATATCAAAGAGCTATATGGTCAATTACCTATGCCCAATGCTTACCCAGCATCATGATATACCCATGCAGTACAAATACATATTTTAAATTCCTGCTTGTAGTCAAATTAAAAGTTGTTAATATATTTTTTTATTTTATATTATGGTGAACTTACAGGTTTTTTTAAGAAACCCTGGGGAAAAAGTGACATTTGGAGATACGCACACAAAAAAAGAAAATTCACTAAAATTGGAGAAAGAATGAACACCATGAAGCAGCAAGTTTATGGTCATAAGCATGCATAAAAATGAAAATAATTTTTTCCAAAAGTACATGTTGTAGATTACTTGGCATACAAATGTTTTTGTTTAGGACTCATGACTTCTATTAGTATTAATTACTTTTGTTGGCAGCTTAAAATGTATAGTGGCCTTAAAGCAAGGGCAATACCTATTAAGTTTAATTACTTTCTCCTTCAGCCTAAGCAATAAAAAAGTATGGTGGGGATCTGATTATTAAATGAGCATGGCATCCAAATGAAGACACAGTGCACAATAATTGTGTTTGCTGGGCCACAAGCTGGTGGTTCTCATTGGTCTCTCCTGTTCCAGGGATGAGATGGGCTCTGGGAAAACAGGATTTTCTTCCCTTGACCTACTTTGGACAAAATCTCACCCTCAGTCACATTTAAGCTCTCATCACTTGCAGCAGAAAGCCCTTGAGTCAAAGGACAAGCAAGCAGCTCACTTCCCTGCTCACAGATCAGCTGCCACAAGCCAGGGCTTCAAATATTCTAAGGACTTACCATCTATATCCTTGTCTGATTTTTCAACAAAAGAGGTATCTGCCTAGATAACAGCATGCTACATGTTTTTCAGAAGAAAAATTGTATTTTTGCTTGCTTTGAATGATTTCTACCAGGATTTTTGCAAAACTACTGAAATTCTCTCTGTTCATGTGCCTTAGTTTTTGGAAATGTGATATTTGTAGGGGTGTGTGCCTGTGTGTCTATATCCATAGCTTTGAAACCAAAGTTTACAATTAACTTCTAAATTCCTCAGGGGCTTAGTCACCCTACTAATGCAAGATCACAATTTGACATGGAAAATAACTTGTTTTAAAAGTTAACAAAATAATAAGTGACTGTGATTTCTACATGACCAAGATACTCTCTGCACAGTCCTGCCACCACTCCTTCTCTTATTTAAACTTTCTGCACAGATTTCAAAGTCATTCCTATCATAACTGTTTCCAAAACTGTTCTCTCTGCCATGCCAACCATTTTATAGATGCATTGCTACCTTTCTCACTTTTCATCCTAGAATAAATATAATCTGTAATTTTAGAATTGGATCCAGTAAAGTTTCTATGTTCAATCCAGCCTGTATTCCTGTCTAGTGATCCTAAGTCATCCTTGACGTAGTTACTGTGAGAGATATAGTAAAACATTCTTTCTCAAGTATTCAGAAAAGAATAAAAAAGAATTTTCAAATATTGCAGTTCTTCCACTAAAGATACTTGTTTTTCAAAGATCAAGCACGTAACACAGCATATAAAAATACATCTGCTACCATTTGTCTAATCTTCCCATGCAGATCTAACAATTTGCATGACATTAGTAGACCAGCATGTGTTAATAAGCACCAAAATGTCTAACTGCCCATTTGCATTCACAGGTCCCCAGAACAGCAATTAAAGTAATATTAGTACAAGTCTAAAATAGGAAAAAAATTCCAACTTGACTTTTATGAGTGAGTTTTGATCCTTTGAAGCATCAGGCATGTGCTAAATTCACAAAATGAGGTAAGATCTCAATTTTATAGTCAGTGAATATATAAGTGTGGGTCCTACTTACAAGGACCCACATTAATTATTTACATCAATAAAAAAAAATCACACAGAACAAAGCCATACCATTGACCCTGGACAGAAAGACTATCATCACTTGCCTAAATCTCAGATTAATGGGGAAATCACCAGTGCTGCAGCATAGATACCCAGAGGAGACAATCACAACTGTGGTCAGGGAGCAAAGGGAGAAGCAGAAACCCTCAGCTCTCAGCAGCCTCCTGAGAAACAAAAATGTTATTTAGGGTGGACAAGGTTTTCCAGCATAATAGGAGTAAAGTTCATCCTTGTGTGGCTTCCAGGGGTGAAGCAAGTGAGGTTAAGAAAGCAAAACATCCAGTGACAAGAAGGCAGAAATACTTTCTTGTGCTTTTTGCTGTTGGACAAAAATACTGCACTGAGAGAATTTCTCCCTGTACTCAGGAAACCTTTCCCCTATTTCTGTCTCTTTCTTTTATGTGTTAATCAAATATGAGCTGATGCAGAAAGCAGGAAATTCATGGTGATGAGGCCCTGGTGTAGGTTACCCAGAGAAGTTGTGGATGTCTCATCCCTGGAAGTGTTCCAGGCCAGACTGGAGGGAGCTTGGAGCAACCTGGCCATGGGTGTCCCTGCCCATGGCAGTGAGCTGAACTGGATAATGTTTAAGGTTCCTCCCAACCTAAACCATTCTATGATTTTGTGATTTGCTTCCTTGCCCTGCCCTCCTTGATTATTGCCTGTTCTCTCTTAGTTCAGCAGAATGAAGTCTGTTTTGTCGAGGAAGATGCCACATCAGTGGTCATCCTGTTGGGAATGATGTCCTTCCATGCCAGGCTGAGAAGGCAGCTCACTATTTCCTCACAGCAACACTGAGATGAGAGAAATGAGAGAGATCTCTATGAGCCACCAGTAAAATAAATGAGTAAAAAAACAAAAACAAAAAAACAAACAAAAAACCCCAACTTACCAAACAAAACAAAACAAAAATTGAAAAAAAAAAAAAAAAAGACAAGGAAAAAACCACACACACAAAATCAACCAAAAAACCAAATACCACCTCAAAAAACCTTCAAAAAATTGATAGACTAAAAAAATGTTGCAGATGAAGGAAAAACTGTCAGTGAAGGATTTTCTGGGGTATATACCAATATTTGGGATAAGGGACTAGCAAAGAAGGAAAAGTATTTTCAAGAGTTTCTTCACAGTCAGGAAGGCAGAGGCTGCAGCAGAAACCATTTAGGTGCTGGCAAAATAGCACTTAAAAAAGGATGTAGAAAAACAACTGTGGGGCTGTTGAACCAGCAGAAGTAAACCCAGAGAGGCAAGAAAGCAACAAACAACTGGAAAATAGCTTTAATTGCCAAACTGCCAAATTACTGTAATCTGACAGATTGTACCCATTGGTGCAGCATAGATTTACTGTCAGCTTCAGAAAAAACTTGGTTAGAGGATATTTTTATCGCAGGTGAAATCAGACACACACAAGCAGCTAAGAGGAAAACAAAAAGGTTTCAGAGGAGAATTCTGCACCCCTCATCATTAACTTTATCGACTTTGAAAAAGCCATTGATAGTCTCAACAAAATTGCCTCCAGAAGATAAAGGCTAAATGTGGATTATCTCAGGAGATAGTGAGAATAGCAAACCTTTATGGAGATCCTGACTGGTCTAAGAGACAGCAGCTGGAGCCAAGCAAAGCTCTTCCAGCACCTGCATCTCAACTCATTAGAAAATTACTGGAAGAAGAAAATTGGCAACTCACAATCTAGCAGACATCAAGGCAGATTTCTCAATTTCTGCATACCAGAAGCAAGTGAACAGTGAACACTGGGTGATATAAGACAGGGGTAAAAAGAGGTGGGAAAAAAATTCCCTGAAAACAATACAGAAGGTGTACAACTGTAAGAATGGCAAAAAAACCCAACACAACTGTTATTCAAAAGTCAATGGAGAGTGCTGAAAGGCTTAGTTCCTCTAGCAGCAGAAATAAAAGGCAGAATGGGAGAACAGGTGGAAGTACAAACCATTTAGGTAGACAGTGGAATAACAGACTAGGTATGATTAAAAATGGGCTATTGGGCCTTTTTTATACCAAGTCCTTAAACTATGCATATTTTTGCAGGGTAAAAATTATTACTAATGTTGGAAATCCAGAGGGAAGCACAGAACAGAAACAGATCTGATCAGATCAGAAACCGGGACAAATATTCACTTTTTTTTTTCCCCACTTAAGACAGAAAAATGCCTTTTGAATCAGATTTAGCCCTGATAGTCACTGAAATAGTCACTAGTGGAAGAACAAAATCACACAGGAAGCCACTAGAGAAAGCACTGGTAAGCACTGGAGGACACAGATAAGCTTCTCCTTGTTATTTTCCTCTCTAGTTCATGTGTCTGTGCTGCATTTACCTTCCTTGGAAAAAGCAGATGCTTTTATAAGGTTTTTTCCCTGGCCAATCCACATTTCTACATCTCTAATTCACATGCAGCATATAATTTGCTTTTCTTCAAGTTTCCTCACACCATAATCATCCCAGGACTCTTTCCAGTGCGAATAACAAACAATGTTGATTGCCTCCTGCTATTTTTAAATCTGTGCCTGAGAATAATTCAAATTACCATAATAATCTATTATTCCCAATTAGAATTAAGGTACTTTGAGACTGAGAAAGTAATTAAATACAGTAGCCCCATCAGGGTATGAAAAACCCACCTGTAAGGTAGATTTATATCTACAAGTGAAGAACTCATATAGTAATAACAATTTTCACACTGCTCTGAAGATGCTTTTGGGGAATACTGGCCTATGTATAACATTATAAAATATCCTATCATTCTGTAAACATTATTTATACTCTTACATAAAGTGTATAGCAAAAATCATTAATATGACATAAAGAGTTCTTTTGAAGAAATCAATCCTTTCAAAGTATAATTTTTAAAATATGTATTTCTGAGAAGCATACCAAAGCCCTACATTTCCAAGTACAACAGAAGATTGTAAAACCTCACATTAATTTTCCAGTTCACAGATCTAAAAAGCATGATGTGAACTCCTGTTCAGGAAAGGTGAACCCTCCCAGTTTACCTTGGCTTGTCACCATCAATAGCACCATTGGTTGAAGCAACGTGGAGGTTAATTTAGTTGTATTGAGCTCTGTTCATGCAAACATCCCTTGGAGCTTCACAGCCTCTCCTCCTGATTTCAGCCCATGGGGGAAGCATTGGTGGAGGGAATTTGCTGCTGTTGGGTGTGTGGATGATGGACATGGGGTGAGGGCAGTGAGGCAGTGCAGCAGAAACAGGCAGTGACAGTGATGTGGCTGCACGTCAGCCAGGGCTGAACCTCGTTTGTGAGAGAAGTTTATGACAACATGGCTAAGCTGGACCTTCTCAGACTTCACTTTCCATTTTCCTAAACTCTCTTAAATAATTAAGTAAAACAAACCCCTTCTTTTCCCTCTCACTCTGTTTTTATGTATGTAGCAGCTATTAGAAAACGTGTCAGATTTTAACCTCATCCCTTCATCAAAGATTACAGGTCTTATCACTGAGAAGAAAGAATGTGCCAGTAGAAAAAAAAAAAAAAAAAAACGTGCTGGGCCATAACAGCTGCACCATATGTCTCAACATTCATCTCTTTGAGGTAACAAAGCTGCCTTAAATTCCATGTCATCCATCTTTTCTTTCACAGGGGTGAAGGAGTTGATCACATTTAGTTCCAGAAGGTGTTTAACACCAGGTTGGATGGAGCTTGAAGCAACATGTTCAGTGGAAGGTGTCCCTTTCCATGGCAGGGGGGTTGAAACAAATCAATCTTCCCTTCCAACCCAAACCATGAACATGGGGCAGCCCACAACATAGAGCCTGCACAAAATGGCTTTAATACTAATGCCCACACTGGATACCAAGTTGAGGACCTGGGGTTTCTTAGGGAAATAACAGCATAGTGCTGCCCACGAGACTTTTCTGCTGGAATTTTTAAAAATGATTTTTTTATAAAGGTTTGTTACAGAAGAATATAGCTTGTGCAACAATGTGAGTTCTGGGAGATCTCAGTCTGTCCCTTCTGCTTCACACCACAACTCTACCAGGTGGTGCAGGATGCCTTCCCTGACCAAGTACCAGGCTTTTTTTAAACCCCAGCCATTTCTGCTCCTTCCTTTGTTGTAGGTATTGCAAGTGAAATAATCCACAATTCTTTTGAGATATTTACTTATCCCTCAGGCATGGAAGTGTTTCAAAGCAACTCCAGCATCTGTATCACTAAATTGCTGCTTGTTTTTGTAAATGAAAGTCATACAGTGTGATACAATGCATACTTATTATAGTTAGTCTTTCCATTGTAATCATGGATTGCTGGCTTAGCACTTGACAAAAAAAAATATATTTTTGCAAGTAGAAGTGACTTCAAATATTCATTAAGAGCATACAGCTTTGGGCATGCCTGTTTCCATTTATCTAAATAATGACAGTGTGGCTACTTGGGATAGAAGGGAAAAGCAAAAATATAATTAAAACATCAAGAACTAAAACTAGCCAAGAAAGGGAGTACTTTGGGATGCAATGGGAGAGCTCACACATTTGTTTGCAGTCCAGAGCATAGGCTAAGCACTATTCTGGTGTGAGTTCAGGAATGGTGGATGACTTTACTGCAATAGCTGAGCCAGCTCCTGCTGCTCCCTCTCCTCCCTGCCCGCCCCATGGCTTTGTGCTCCCATCAAATGAGTGTGCAGCAGCTCCCACGAGACCACAGCTCACAAATTGGCATATGAAAATTAACAGCTCTCTTTATTGTGTGGGTGGGGATGGGAGGCAGAGCTGTGTTCCCTGTCAGTGTATAATTCACTACAGCACTTGAGTGTTTTCAAAACCAGTGCTAGGCCAGAGCTGTGCAAGCATTTATGTGCCAGATTTCCACTGACTTCCCACCTTTAAAGCAATGACTCTTGAGAATTATGGAGACTATATCCAAGTGAGCCATCAGGGCACAGGTTCAAGAGCTTGACTTGCTTTTGAAAATTTTAGTCCATAGGTCTGTAATAAAAGAAACATTACAAGACACGATTATTTGCAGAGCAGTAAGAGGAGTTTCTAGGCTCTATCCAGCTTTCTGTGGTCATGTCCCCAACAGAAAAGGATTCTCATTGCACCTTTAGCTTACTTAAGACCCTGCATCACCCTCTCACCCAAACCATGACACTCAGGGGTCAGAGCTGTTCCCTGCTTCCTAAAGCATGAACTATAATCAGTAAAACATCCCTGTTGTTTTGATTAGCAAGACAAGCATTTAGCCACGACATAGAAAGTGCTTTTTTTCAAGTTTTAGAACATCTCAAAAGTGTATGTATCTCACAAATAAAGAACTTCACAGAAAACCAATAAAATCTAAAATATTTAAATATATATATATATATATAAAACCAAAATTTTAACATCTTCCAATAAAGTATAACACTGAACTCTTTGTGTAGGAAGGGACATTAAAGATCATCTAGTCCAAGCCCCCTGTCATGGGCAGGGACACCTTCAACTGGACCAGTTTGCTCAGGGCCCTGTTCAACCTGGCCTTGAACACTTCCAAGGATGGAGCAGCCAAAGCTTCTCTGGGCAACCTGTCCCAGGGCATCACCACCACCACAGTCAAGAACATCCTCTTAACATCTAATAAAAATCTCTCCTCTTTTAGTTTTTAAACTATTCCCCACTGTCCTATGCCTATCCTGTGTAAAAAGTCACTCTCTTTTTTATAACCCCTCTTTCAAAATACTGAAATGCCACAGTGAATACATCTTCATTGTTAACCACTTTCCTTAATCCTAATGGTATCCCTTGGTCAAAATATCTGCAAGATCAAGGTAAATGGTTTTCTTATTTCTACTTTCTTGAAGCAAACCTGAATAATATTTAGAACACTAAATAAGAACACTTCTAGAAAAATGCCTACATTTCTGAGATGGTTTGACCAATTGCAGGGACATGTCTGTCCAGCTGTATCAGAAGATGCTGTCTTGACATGAATGGAAGTAAGTGATCAACATTAGTGAATCTGACAAGTCACGGAACAAAAATGTACAGTCAGAAGAGATGAATTTTGAGCAGATGTACCTGGGAAGATAAGTGAAGCAGTTGGGAGATCAACTACACCCTGCACAAGTCCCAGCAGTCCCACAGCATCAATGCCTGAGTTTTCTGATAATTTACTATGGAACATTTTAAATCTTCTCACTTCCGCAGGTAACAGACCATGCAAATTGTCCATCCAGGGAAATACTGTGCTTGCTGTTATCTTTACCAACAGAAGGAAGAGAGCCTGTAGATGGATCAGTGTGGGTCATCGTGTCCATTGATGGATTAAAACTATGCTCAGTTTTTTAACTGAAGGCACAGAGCTGTGCATACGAAACAACAGCCACCTAGAAATTGGCTGTGCTAGCAGCCAGTCAAGCAGCTCATCACTTGCATATGTAAGGAATGAAGACTCTGAAAACACATTAACCACATGCAACAGATATCAGAATAAGAGACACTCTCCGTGTGTTCAACATGTCAACATGCTCTTCATCAACACCTCACAAAGTTCTTTTAGAGAAGCCCTAACACTCACAACTTGCTATTCTCAAAGTCACACAAGATGAGAAGATAAAACAAGCCCTTTACAACGTCTGCTTGGCAGAAATTAGCCTGGCCTTCTCCTTCTCTAGACCAAATTCCAATTCTGTGTAAGGCAGACCAAGAACAGCTGGGATAACAAACAGATGAAAGTAAAAGGTTCACTCTATTTCAGCACGTCACCAAGTTCTGCAGGCATCATCTGGGCTGCACTCAGAGTAAATCACATTTGTAACAAGGATATCCAGAGTATTTTGGAGATGGTGCTGTGTCAAAAGTCCTGGAGAAGCTGGATTCATGCACAGATTGCCTCAGATAGGCATTGCACTATGTACACGGTAGAACTGGGAGAGATATTTGCACCAAATAGCATGTCTCCATGCAAGAGGAGATTTTTGAAGATAGATATGGGATTTTATTAACAGTGTCTGATTCCTTTTGAGTGCAAAATGACAAGTTAATTGCCTTAATGCCTTTAAAGTACCAGACTGATAGTTTTGTGCTGACTGTTGTAAATAGTGATTGCCAGGCAACAAACCAGGACTTTTACACAAATCCCAATGAAGAAGTTTGGATCCCAAGCTAATGCTACAGAGCAATTTGGGTAGTTTTGCAAAACCTTACTTCAAAATACATTTTACATGAAGCAACCTGTTAAAAAAAAAAAAAAAAAAAAGCACAAAGTATATTCATTTTTCTGCTATATATTTATTACCGTTTTGGAGGCTGAGTGGGAGAACTAAACTGTCAATGCATAGTAACAGCCTATGAACAAATAAGTTCAAACAAAACAGATTTTCAGAAGGCCATGGTCTTCAGAAAATGTTGAACACTTTCCTCTGCAAAGGAAAGCAAGGCCCTCAAGGGTGTCACAAACTGGACAACTGAAGCAGTAATTCACCTGTGAAATTTTAGGCTACTATCTCCAATCATACCTTCAAGGATTGGATTCTGATAATTCACAGTCATGGAAATGAAATGCTCCAGTATGAGACGCAAATGAGGGAGATGAATTATAGACTTCCCTGATAATGGAAAAATGAGCAGCATGTTGATCATATACAGAAAAATTAAACTTGGTCAGCCTCGCTGTAATGTAGAACACGTAGCAGGACATCATAAATGACAGTGCTGCTAAACTCTGCTGTCATACTCCTACAGAGAGTGGGACTGGTGAACAGAATACTGCCCTTGAACTCAGAAGACCTGACTTTGGCTCTTGCCACTGGGTAACTCTGGACAAGTTTTTTCTGTGTGCTTTGTTTTGTCTGTCAGGAAGAGTAGGCAAAGGAGAAATGTGAAGTGGTGCACTTGAGCAGGTCTCTGTGAGTGACCAGCACTCCCAAAGCTCAGAGCACGCTTACTGAACTGCTGACGAACAGAGGCAAAGGATGGGTCTTTGTATGGAGCCCCAAGAACAGCCCACTGCCTCAAAGAGGGTCCAGAGCCAAAGACAAGATGGGGTTGAGGGTACAGGATTAAATACAAGGAAGAAGGGGTGGATCTGGGCCAATGGGAATAGGTGAAAGTGGTGCAGAGGGGAGCAGCTAACTGGGAGAACTAGTGAGGTAGCAGGGATGGAGCAGAACAGAGCCAGTGGGGATCTGGAGAGGGAAGAACATTCTAGGGAAGGTACATGTGTGGTAAACAGGGGCTGAGCCAGGGTGAACAGGGTGACATCAACTGTAATAACCAATAGAACTTAAGTGATTAACATGTGCCTGCAAAGGCCTGTGGGAAGGAGGCACTTCTCACTGTGCCCTAAGAAGGGTGTTTCACCTCCCTTATTCTTCCCTCCAAAGATGAGGCATCACTGCTTTCTGAGCCTGCCCAACACTGTTGATAGGCTTGTATTTCTTTCTTCCACAGGGCAACAGTCAGAATCTCCTGTGAGGTGTACTTGCTGTTCTGTAAAATGAAATGTGGTTCCTTTTCTTGCAGTTACTAGGCTAGGACAGCTGCCCACATACATAGAGTCTGCTTTGAATGAGTAAAGAGTGCAGTCCCTGTACACTTAAAACCACAGCCTTGGCCAGTTCCCTTCTGTCAGCCAGGACTTGTTTTGTACTCCTTGGTGCCTTCTAAAACATGAAGGTTTGATCAAAGCAGTACATATTCATCAAAGTCTTTCATGTGAAGAACACACTCTCTGAGCAGCACTGCCTAAGCAAGGATTTACAATTGTGCTGCTGTGCACATCTGAACATCAATAATAAATATGGAAAAGAAACATTTCCATGTGGGCTCTGAGACCTCCCCAATGCAATTCCAGCAGCAGTGGGAGTCACAGCAGATCTTTTAAATTTTGTAATTTATATGAAACTTCCCTTTGTGGTTTGTGTAAATCCTTATGACCTGAGCTCAGAGCCAAGAACCAGAAAGTGTGGAAATAGCAGCTGAAGTGCAGGGTGGGAAAAGATGGGCTATGCTATCAGCCATGAATGGGCAGAGGAGAGAGATGTGAGAATACAAAAGTCTGGGCAGCAATCAGAAGGAGATTGCATGTGGCAGGGGTCAACCTGTCCATTAATGGAGAGCTAGTAAAACATATAGATACTAAGATGTGTATGTCCATTCATACTGAAATATTCAGTAGAAAGAAGTTTATTTCATGAAGTAAAATATAACATACAGTGGTCTAAAAGATGCAATCAAAAAGGAGAATGAAGCTTAGGAAGAACAGACAGAAAGGAAATCTAAATAAAGCTGCTTAAACTGTTACCTAACTGAACGCAATTAGGAAGCTCTTTGAAGTCCTTGGAGGACCTCAAAAGTTCAGAAGAGTTCTAATAAAGGGACTTGGATTTAGAACCTTTGCTGGAAAATCTAAAATTAACAGCCTCTTCTTCTCTTAAGAAATTGGCTTCTTCAAAAATCCAGTTGAAAGAAATAAAGCAAAATATATCTCTTCACAGCCAGGTATTTGCACAGTATATACACAGTACAGTAAAACCAGATCACATTTGAATTTACACTGCAGGAAAATTGATTTTATTTTTTGTTTAAGATTTACTTTTTCACTGATTTCTCAGATATGCCCAGATACCATTTTGGTCACTTCATCAATAATATTGTAACAAAGAAGTGAAAGGAATACAGGAAGGAAGGGTAGTTGATCAATGCCTTCTCCTCTGATGTCTTCTCTGCTGCCAAAAGCTTTCTTGGGACAAACCCAGGAATGCAAATTATAGGAATTATTCCTATTTATATTTGGCCTGATCATGATCCTTTACATTCAAAAACAAAGCAAGCCAGAGAAATCATACCAGTGCTAATTCCTAAACTAGCCCTCTCAACCCCTGCTAATCAGTTCATTGATTCACTCTCAAGCTACATGATAAATTCAGCCTGACAGTCGACAATGGGAGAAAGCCTTTTAGTTAACCAGCTTTGACAGTGGGATGGGAAGCCTCAGAGCAGTGTTGGCCAACCATTCAGTTGTTGCCACTTCAAAGCTTTCCCTCTGAGAAATTTCAATTACCCCTTTCCTCAATGATTTTCTTTTCAGAGTAGTCTTTAAGATTTTAGGAATAGTTATAAATAGGGGAAAGCATAAACAACAGTCTTCTGGGAAATGCAGGACAGAGGCAAAGTCCTGTCCCAAGTCCTCTCTAACAAGTTGCTTTTGAGAGCTCCTACATGACATTAAAGGACTGGAAGGTTCCCAAGAGCAGCCCCATCTCACACAGAAGCCTGGTTTTCTTCATCAGAAACATTTTGATTGCTCAGATTGAGGCAGACACCAACATGAGGGCCAAAGCTGAGAAGTTTGCTAAAGATTTCAAATTCACAGAAAGTTTTCCTCATGGACAGTGGCTTCTCTTCTCCTCCAGATGTGCCAGATTACCTCTCTGCTCTGATATTTTACTTCAGACCTTTTTGTACATGATTTTTTTAAGGTGGCTGGAAAGCAATCCTGATCTCATGATTGAGCTGCTGCCTCCCTCAGAGCTCAGAAGCCAGATAATTCATTTTCCCTGCAGATATGTGACCTACTCCATAGATACTAGATGATCAGTTACAGAAAATTGCATTTGACAAGTGTCAGGAGTGGCCCTTGTCACATCCCCAGCTCCAGCACTTGAAAGAGCAACTGTGACTCCCTTAGAATTGCCAGACAGGTAAGTTTATAAAGATATGTTGCAGACTTCTTTGTCCCAGACTACTTATCCAGCTCCTAAAGCTTGGTCAGTGTCTCTGCACTGGTTGCATTAAGGAAATTAGGGATTTCATGGTTTGTTCTACAGGAATTTCTAGGTTAGGGTTAGATTTGGGGTTAGTGTAGGGTCTCAGGAGCTATATGTTCTTGCTGGTTGGACAGGCTGAGCTTGCTTGGCAACCAGTTAACCCTGCTGTCACATGTGCCCTCTGAACTTCCAAATAAAGGTATATTCACCATATGGAGGAAGGGAAAAATAATAAAAAGCCCCATGAATGCACAATCTGGTCATGCACAGCCAGATCACACATCCCCAGATTGCAAGAGCTTCAAAGACATGAGCATGAAGGTGTTCAGAGGATGGCAAGGCAGAGACAGGCATGAAGGAAAGGCAGGCTCCTGAAAACCTGGTGGTGAGGGTGCTCCATGCTGGTGCATCACCTGATGGTGATGAGAATGGGAAGCTGGAGGCTGGACCAGCTTCAACCTTCCTGTCACTGGAAGGGAGGGACACATGAGCAAAGGGCAGTTCTGAGAGAGGGAGCAAGGAACATCCAGACTCTGCCTATAGCTCTAATTTGCTGATTTATATGTAAAAACACACTAAAGGTTCATACATACATAATTAATGTTAAATTAAGCAGATATTTGTCTATCCATATGCAGAATGCAGGGATAAAAGCTCATAACACACATAATTGCTATGGAGGAAGAATGACTAAAAGCACATAGAATTTGTGCAGCTCATAATTAATTAAATTCCCACTAAGACTAGCTGGAGGCTTTTCTTCTGCTTAATGGCACATTTATAAGCATTTTTCTACTTATGGCATTGCCCTGTATAAGACTGGATGGTAAATTTCCAAAGAGTAAAAGAGAAATACATGACATCCAATATATACATTAGGAAAAATTGGTTCCTCTGAGGCATTTGAGCTCATTTTCTAGTCATGTGGATTGGCTAGAACAGATTACCCACAAAAGAAACATGTTTTCCACCTCAGAATGGATAAATACCAAATAACCACTCAGAAAACACATGAGGACTCACTGGCAGAAGCAAACAGTTGAGTCTACCTAAGGGTAAAGCTCAAAAATTTCCAGAAAAAAAGATCTCTGGATCATAAGGCATAGAAAATATATTAATATGTATGCTAGGCACACAAAATATATTAATAAAATATCTAAAAATTTTTAAAATTAAATGGAGTTTTTTCCTTATTTTCTTCAGACATTTTTATGCAATTCACACAAAAAAAAAACCAAACTGAAAGCCTTCACCGCTTTTGTTGCCTCACACCAACATTTATGGTTATCCAGCAGCTTCCACAGGCTTTAGACTTTACAGACTTAAAAACCAAAGGTTGAATCATGACCAGAGCTATGCAAAAACACTTCCTTCTCCCCACCCCCTGTACACCAGAGCTGGCAAATTCTGAGGGCAAAACACCCTGATTTTATAAAGCCTTACACCTACAGAGTCTGAAATACAGACTCAGGTTGCTGCATGGTGCCATTACCAAACAGCAAAGGGATGTTAGAGAAGAGCTTGCAGGACCCACAGTGTGCCATCAGCATGAGGAAAAATTCACAGAAATTACTAGAAACTATTTATGTTAGTACCAACCTGTGAAAAATGAGAAAGCAAACAATCACACTCATCTCAAACTCAGTCTGGATAAATCCCTTTACCCTTAGGAGATTAAAAAGTCAGTGCCCAAAGGTCAGTGGTTTAATGGGTTGCTGTAATGTCATTGATACTGTCAGCTCCAGACACACAAAAATCACAGGTCAGATCCCTGAAACACATAAAGGATTTAGTATCACAAGATTAGGCTTTAATATAATTGAAGGCTTAATTTTAGCCCTCCAGCTGTTAATCTTTTGAAAATAACATTTCCAAGCTCTTTTCCCTGGCACTATGAAGGTTAAAATTTTACTTTTCTTTAAAATAGAGAAATATTTCTGTCATTCCAGCTGTAATTAGAGAGAAATTACAGCCATCCTAGAAAAGTGTGTTTAATTACTAGTGTAATTATTGTCAACCAGCATCAAACTAGACTAAACTAACAAAAGCTTCATAGCACTGTTGACAGAATTAAAAAGAAAAAAAAAATCAGAAACAAAAATCAAAACAAAAACAAACTGCAAACCCTGTCAGGAGCCCAATGATAAAATCCATGGAGCTGACAATGATGGCACATAGCACAAACAACCAAATGCATTCAAATGAAAGTTTGTGCAGACTGTCACTGGGTATGTAACATGCAGAAAACATGCTTTTTACAAGCACATTGATTTCTTGTTGATGCTAATGCATTAAGAACAGCAGCAGATAGGCAGTAACATCAATTTTTAATCATTCTCACCATAGAATGAGTGTAGCAGCCCCATAAAGCCTCATTCCCTCATTCCTTTTTGTAGCACTATAAACAAAATAGCTGAAATTGTGAGATTTTACTATATGTACTTAGGAAAAAATATTTTTACAAAATGTTAAATATAGTAATTGAAATTAACAGAAGTGCTTCCCTCCTTGAAATGACAGAGCATTCATGCTATTGAGTTCAAAATGGCATGGTACTATGGTGAGTAGCTACTGCCAAAAGTAATATTTATTTATATTTATATTTATATTTATATTTATATTTATATTTATATTTATATTTATATTTATATTTATATTTATATTTCTCTGCAGCTCGCATAGTGGCACCCAACACATCTCATCTGTGTGAGAATTAGCCTGCCTGGGGACAGAGTCTGCAGACATTCTGGAGTTACTGTAATTTGGGATGCTCAGAGTCCTTGGACATACTTGGTTTCTCAACAGGATGTCCAGTTGTTGACCCTCTCTGGATGCCTATGAGAACATGCCCCTGCTGAGCCCAACAGGCTGCTGGATCTCTGCCTTCCAAAACCTGCTCATTTGTGATCCATTTCTGCACAAATTCAGCTATACCAAAATTACACACATCTTTAAAAATAATAATGTTATCTACTGCTGGGATGATGATCAAGAAGCAACACTAACACCTCTGTACATTGACAAAAAAGCCTCATAGTGCAGTTACAGAAGTGGCAATTTTTTGTGACTAATGGAAACTTACAGGGTTTTAATGATCCAGCTTGTCGGACACACAGAGACACAAGGGATGCTTGGACCACCCAGAAAGACACTGACTGCTGATCCCTGGCTGGGAATAGGGACAAGGGAATTTAGGAATCTCTGAGAGATCTGGACTGCTAAGTGCAACTCCTCAACACATTTCTGCAGGGCTTCTCCTTCCCTAAAATAGCCCAGAAATTAATGACCTGGTTAATGCCTAATCATTATCTAATTTAATTTCTTTCAAAGAGACTTAATTTTATCTTTTCCCCAGCTTTTCCTAAGCTGTGCTTCTATGCTGTGCTATCTAGAGAAGTGACTCCCAATTTCAGCCTAGGTGCCAAAGCACTAACATGGACTTGAGCATGATGTTCCTTTGAAGCACCAAATCAATAACTAATGGGAGCTAATAATGAACCACAATCTCTCATCAGCATATTAAGCAAGTTTTTTAGTAGCACAGACCTGATGTGTGATGAGTCCACCAGAATCTCCTGCATGACCCCAGCCCAGTTACTGGGGACCCAGATGTGTAACTGGGGTGGGGACATTGATCTTCTGCCTCATTTTAGCAGCAAGAAGGGCATGAAAGTGCTGTTGATTCTCCAAGAATTAAATTTAGAGACTATTCCTCTTCCACTGCTATGAAGTGACACCTAACCAAGAAGTTTCCAGGGAGGTGCATGATTGGGCTCCAAAGGAAATCCTTCTGAGAGAAAGATTTGGCCGCATAAGCTTGAAGGCATAAACACAAACATGGTGATGTAAAGAAAGTAAATTAGGAAGGAGAAGAACAAGTAAGAAAAAGATGAATAGATGTCTGATTTAGACAGGAAGGAAACTGAAGTTTTTTTCACTATACCCAAGGATGGTTCTGAATACATTTCTCCATGTCGAGTATTTCAGTCTGTCATCCCCAAGCCACATCAGACATTAAAGCTTTTCCCCTCTAAAAATGCTAGGCACCTCTTCAGGGAAAAATGTTTTGAATGTCAAGAGGGAGTACTATAAAAAACTCCAGTTGAAACTGCCACCATTCCCCTTTTAGTATCACTCATTAAAAACATCTGCATCAAGAATTAAGGGAGACCATTATTTTCATGATGTATGCAATTTTCAAGTTTCAGGTGACTATTCCATGGGATGTAATAAATCTTCTGTTTCTGTGAGCAGTTGATATGGTTTATTTTAATGGCCACAGTTAAAGGTTTCATGGGATCAGGCCACAACCAAATCTCTTTATAATAATTCTTTAGGCTACTGCATAATTTATAGCCTTATGCACTTTTCATGATCTAATTTACCTTCCTCTTAAAATATTTTATAAAACTAGTGTTCCATTTATAATGATATATATCCCATTATAAAATATACTTACTACTTTGTTACCAGAATAGCATTTTATGTGTGTAAACCAAAGGGTATTAGCATATGCCAGAATTACTCTCCCAACTCAGTGATATACAGAGCATAATGGAATTATGAGCAATTTGGTTCACACTGTCAAAAATATAAATGCCATGAGATTTTAATAGCAGGCCTGCAAATACTGTTTCATAAGAAAAGCCTATTTTCGTAAATGAGATTTCCAAAAAAGAGTGAAATCTAGATGTGAGGTAATAGATGGCAAAGGAAGGAGGCATGGAATCAGCTACAGGAACTGTGATCCTATGCTCATCATACATAGCTACTCAGAAGGGAGAGAGAAAAAGGCAAACTCACTGGTTTTACCATCAGTATTGCTCCAAGACATAAGGGAATGAAACAGCCAAAAGGCTGTGGGAAGAAGTTGCAATTTTTGAACCATCATGTCATTACATTTGGAAAAAACCTCCAAGACCATCAAGTCTAACCTTTAACACTGAAGCAAGGATTCATCAAAAGTAATACTAACAAACCTGATGTTTGGGACTCTAACTAAAATGTCAGAAAGTGTTTCTCTCTAAAGCTGTCAGCAAGTGAACTCTCTGGGCTCCTGCAATTCAAGTTCTTTCTACCCATTTCAATAGTATTTAATCATACCCAAATTAAACAGGATTTTCTTGGTCTTGACACTAAGTAGGTTTCTCTGCCCAAACCATAGTTTTTGGCACAATGATAAGTTCAGGAGACACTCCAGCACTTATTTTCTACCCCATACTTGGCCTTCCCTAAAGAAAACCACTCATTCACTTAAGCATGCCATATATTTTCCTTGTAGGAAAAGTTGTGAAATGTAATTTTCTGATGTTATTGCAATATGCAAAAATATTATACCACTTGTCAGGCCACACGTCATTAACCACTAGAGGGTTGAACAGTATTTCCATATGCAAGGCTCTGTATATTTGCAGGTACATATGGTGGCTGCCTTGCTGGAGGTATTTGTGACACTGTAGATTTCATTTTTATCAAGGTATATTCCAAATCTTGTTTGCTTCCTGAAAATACCTGCACAAATCAGGCACTGCAGAGTTAGGCTATATGTTGTCCCAGAAATCCAAACTCTGAGCTGTATTACCTAAAATAATAATGGAAACTAAGTATCAGCAACAGCAGCTTACAAAGTTATTTCCCTTTCTTATTTCTTCATTTGCTTATGCTTTACTACATCAACATTACCTAGTGCCTGGCAAAAACACAGCCATATATTCCAAGATTTTCACATGTCTCACATATCAGTGACTGACTATAATAATGTTGTCACTTAATATTTAACATAGTATCAAAGAACCTCTGCACTTACTCCCATTTTGTGCATCACAAAAGTGAAATAAAGGAAATTTTACTGGGTTTCCAATAACTTTTCTATGATTGAATGTTTGGGCCCGAGTCACGAATAGAATCGAAATTGCTTCATTTGCAATGTTGGGTTCTGAAAGAGGCCCATGTTTTATCTCAGAGCAGTTCTCTTGGCATTTCCTAATGTCTTGCAGGAGTGCCTGCTGCCTTTACCTATTTTGAAGCCAGAAAGAGGAAGGTTTTAGTTTTAAAGGAGCTGGATTGGAACATATTTATTTCCTCCCCACAGGTATGTGCATGTGCTCTGACAGCAGGAAGATTCAGCTCTGTTATTCCCTTCCCTCTTAGGCTTTCTGAAAAGCCAAGCTCACTCCAATTTACAGCAGCTTGCACCAATTCAATAACCCATTCAGACCCAAGACACTGACTATTATCTGCACACCAGCTGCTTTGATACAACCAAAAGGCTGTACAACAGTAATCCAAGGATACATGTTCCACTAAGTTAGATTTTACTCCCATAGCCCATGGACAAGAGGCTACAATTCTGCATTTCCCAAAGTCATCTAATACACAGAAACACAAATCCACCTGCAGCTGCTCCACCAAGTAATTACCAAGTCCTGTAGAAGACACAGCATTTACCAGGTGCTTTTCTGCTTGTTACAGGAGAAAAGGAAAACTAAAGAATACTTTACACCTATATCTAAAATGCATCTCAGTTTCTGGAGGGTTACTGAGCACAGGACTGCATATTGCATTTGGCAGAGATAGCATCAAACTGTCATTGCTACTGGAGACTGAACACAGCCTGTTTATATCTTACCTTTTAAGCCCATTTTATCAAAGCTGTAGCTCAAATAAAGATGAATAGTATCTCTTTCTAAGCCAGCACAAACCCACCCCTCAATCTAGTAGAAACCACACAATAATTATCACCATTTCACAGGATCCTGTTTAAGCTTATAAATACTTTTTTTTATTATTTCCAGATTTAATTCAAGATTTTTGTTAAATCCTTTTGACAAAACTTGCTTCTTTTATGTCTCCCTATCTGTTTAAGATTTGTATTGGTTCAAAACCAGGAAGTTGCCTGTGGCATACAAACCTGCTTTGTGCTCAGGCTTGGAAGCACCTGTCAAATTTTGTACACAGCCAAGAGCTTTGATTTCCTGGGCAGCAGCAAAAAGATTTAAGACACTGAAAATTACTAAAGGCTTAAGTCCACCATCATATCAAACTTATCCTATCAAATTAAACTCATCCTATAAAATTTAAAAAGATTAAATCTGTTTATTATACACTTCTAAAAAAATTTTCAGTCTGGTTAAAGAAATTATTCCCATTGACATGCTAAAATGGCTAGTGAAGGGGGTTTACTTTCTCCATTTCGAGGGAAGGCCCTGCTCTTCCCTAGCACACACCTGTCTTTTCAAACCAGGACAAGAGAGCAGAGTAGTTATGGGTGTTGGTAGTGGATGAATACAGTCTCTAACTCCCAAAGGTTTATCTCAGGGAACAAAAAACACCAATTATGAGGAAAATAAAAAAGATTGTGTGTAAAATGACACTTGGTGGTATGCTCACTCCCATTATTTCCTTACCAAGATGCTCTATCAATCATCTGTATCTCTGCTTTATTGCTGCAAGTTTTATTGCAAACTTTTCATAGTAATATATACTGGCTAAAAAAGGAAAAAAAAAAACCAAAATCCAATGCTTCCATCTATCTCCTGTTGTTGATAACTGAGAATGGGTTTGATAGTGAGAAAACCCACTGCAGACCCAGCAGTGCTGCATGGATGCAGCCCATGCTGTCAGGCATTTGTTCTGTCTGGGTAAGAAACAGCTTTTCTCTCATTTCATGTCTGCTTCCTTAGCAGGAGCTAGATGCATTAAAGGCAAAAGTCCCTTTATTACCTGCTCATCTCTCACTCCCATGTGCATTTGCTTCTCACATAGAAGATTACCTCTTTCAAGCTGTTCTTTCCCACTTTTGTTCTCTGCTGAGCTACTGCTTGTCAACACATTTATCCATTTGCTGCTTTCAGTCAAATAAGTTAAAAAAAAAAAAAAAAAAGGTTAAAAAGCAGGAGGATGAGGAGGAGAAGCTTCAAGGTAGGCATTATATTGGTATAGCTGGAGAGGGGAACATTGTTAACCACCAAGTGATCTGATTCTTCAAATAAAGGGTAGTTAAATGAAATAGGAGCATTTGCATGGATCAGCCCTTCATGCTGGGGTAAAACCCAGATGCAGATTTGGCCCATTTCCCACCTGTGCTGGTTCCAGCTGGAAATGTCTGCACATCCAATTATAAAGGTAGTGGCTGTTCTGCAGGGCAGAGATTTCCACAGGTTCAAGGTCTACACCGTGGTTTAGGAAGCCACCAAAGTCTTGCATGGGTCAGAGAGAAAAGCTCCCAGCCTCATCAAAACTGCTCTTATGCTCATTACAAGTTAAACCTCTGTATCTGTGCAACATGAGGCATTTATGCAACGTGAGAAAGGCTATGGGAAAAATTGGGAATTAGGTTCACATCCCAAAAAGCTTGGCAGGCAGTTTTGAAGCACTGGCCTTTACCTTGGATTTTTCCAACAGATACAAAGAGTATTTTTTTCATTTTTCAAAATCTTTTGGGAGTATTCAGAGATAGTAATCACTGAAATTAATTTCTGTGTCATGCTAAGAATCGTCAGCAGAACCAAACATTCGTGTTTCCCATTCATTAATTAATGCTAACAGTAATTTAGCAGTCCCTTGATGTGACACATTTCTCTCTACATCCACAGCTCTTCTCTCACGATCTCCCCATCTCTGCTTCCCTTCCCACGCTTGTCTTGATGTTTGTGGTTCTTTTTCCCATCTCTGTGTGGCGCTGACAGGTGCTATGGATATGCCTGAATTTGTGACAGCATTGTTAAATCAAAACAAATCACTTCTTACATTCAGTCTCGATGCCATTATTTGCATTAGAAGGAACACACAGGAGCAGCCTCTCTCAGAAATGATGAGCTTCTACTCCCTGTGATACAGGGCATCACAGAGATTAGATGAAGAGCTGTTTTAAAGCTGTCTAAAAACAAAAACAAAAACAAAAAACAAACAAACAAAAAAAAAACCCAAATAATTTTTCTAAGCTTGCATTAAGGTTTTTGCAAGTTCATATTTTCACTTTGGCTCAGTCTTTCTTGTTTGATTACAGCTGATTTGTTAATCTTTAATTAAGACCTGTTGGGGAAAAGGAAGAGACAGAGCAATAACACATGATTAAATAGATAAGAGAAACTAATACGCGTGTTGGAATATTGATCATTGAGGTTTTAATTCTTTTGATATTGATAGAAATAACCCTCGCAGAATTGGCAAGAAAGTGTTCTTTTCTATAAGGCTGTTCTGGGCTCCTTTCATGATGAAAATCACACAGAGGGAGATGTTAAAAGCAAAGGGTGCTTCAGCCACAGCAATAAAAAAGCAGTGACTTCAACAGGAGATGAACTGAGCCTTAATTGATGCAACACATGCAGAGAGCACAGCACATAATTTCAATATTGTCTTGCCAGGCTAACCAACCAATACTAAGCAGACACCAGCATCATCTTCTTTAATGCAATATTTATCAAGAAGCTATATTTTTCAAAGGAGATATTTATTGATGTCTTGTTGCCTGGCTGAACTGCAGCATGCAGATGTTGTATATATTTCAAGGAGAATGTCATCATTATGAAATAGGGCAGAATGTTAACTCTCTCTTTTTAATTAATCTTCAGTTGTTTGTGGTTTTCACTGTTCATCACTGTGAACTGTCACCTCAGAAGCTCCTTTCTCAGGGCTGGATATATTCACTTCCTACTCTGCCTCCTTGGAGTAGCTCTGAGCATGCAGGTCAAAATTCATCCTGAGAAACAAACCAGCAGAACTCCTATGCACCACTTGCCTTCTCCAAATACAGTGTTTGGAGGCATAAATGATGAATTGGGCTTGCAGTGACACTGGGCACTGGGGTGAAACTCACCCTTATGATGAATTGCCTCCTGGAGAATTTTCTGTGATGGTTACCATCAGCCATGGTTCCTTGCCTTGTGTTTTCTGCATTCCTGCATGAATCCTGGCACAGTTAAAGGATGAAGTCAAGCAGATTTCAATATTCTCTGGACCTTGATCTCTTTGTTCTTTATTTACAGAAAAAGCGTGGTTATTAGAAAAGCCAGGATGAAAGTTTTTTTTAACCCTGATTATTCCCAGACAAACCAGGAAGAACCTGGAACAAACTGTATTATGAATATTCTTTCCTACAGTTTTTAAAATATACTCAGTTGTTTATCCTTCACAGCACAAAGCTTCAGGGAAGGTCAGGAAGGCCCAAACAAATCGATAATAACAGGCAGGTGTGCAAGGGGTATGTCCTGCAGACATAGACATGCTATCAGCTTTGTAGCTGGTAGAACATGCAGCAAATCAAGCTGAGGATTTTCAGAGAAGTCCTTTCCAGCCTACATTCTTTGCCTGAATTAGTTAACAAATTTTTAATGTGCCAGTGTATGCTTCCTTTATTATTCCTTTTGATTATTTCAAAACGCTAATAATTCCCTTACATTTCTGTGGTTTTAACTTGATCAGTTCCCAAGGGTTTTCTTCCACTTATTGTCTACCTGCTGAAAGAAAGCTCTTCTCTTCAGTATTTATGAAACTGTACATGGCAGGCAAGGAAACTGAAAGGGACCAGTGAGAAGTTGAATAAGAATTGGTGAAGGAGGTAGGAGCTGTCAGCAGCAAAGTAAAACAATAATTGAATCTTAAAAGCTCAGTGCTACAGTAATAACTGATAATGAAATGTTCTTTTAGTTGTCTCAGTAGTCTAAATTTTAGCTAATCAAGTTTGATTTCAATAGCCTTAAAAATAAAAACTTACTACAGACTTCAGAATAAGCAACATATTAAACAGTACCATTTATGCATTTGCAAAGATCTGCAGAAGCTGATACAAACTGGCATTTAGTCAGTAATTTTCAGCTGAAGATCATAGACTACAAAATTATTATGTTGGGAACCTCTGAACCTATTAGTGAAATGGAATTGGGTTCCTTCCACTTGTGCACCTCTTGTTCTACCCTCAAGCTGAGGACACCAAAAATCAATGAGCCACTTAACAACATTCACTGATGAAAGGATTTTAGGGAGGATGAGGAAAACTGCACCTTAGGAGCATCATGGGGACACCTGGGCAACACCACAGGGGATGTGGGCTGCAACCCACCACCCTCTCCCAAAGCACTGGTTCTTTCAGAAAGCAGGGCCCTGCTCCTGCACATGGGCTGGCACTGAGCTGCTTGGGTACCCATGAACAACACAGTGGGATGGAAATCTACGTGCCAAGAGAGGGATGCATTCCTGGGTGTTGCTTAGCAACTCTTTACATTCACTCCATGGTCACAGAACTGCCCGGCTCCATCATGTGGGGCTGCTGCAGAAGAGTAAACACCATTTCCATCTGTGGCTGTTTTTTCACAGATCTATAAAAATTCATGCAAGCACACACTTTTATGCATTTGACTTCTCACCATAGGGGAAGTTTACAAATCCTTGTTTTCAACGTGAGAAAAAGGAAGATGTTAAACTTTGTCTCTGAAATTGTAGTGCAAGTCTGAGGCTTTGCTCTAAGGATAACACTGGAATTTCATGGCAAGTCCTTATGAAAACTCTTCAATCTCTCCCTGAAATTCAAAAATCCAGCTCAATTATTTTTGGCATTCCCTTCATTCCCAATGAGAAAGATGCAGCTGAATTCCCAGCCTCTCTGGCATACACAGAGCACTAACAATGTTACACAGGTCTAATCCTGACCAAAATCTTCCCCTGCAACCTCAACACAAGAATTTGGCTGTAGCATCTATCCACTCAGTTGGAATCCATCAATAGCTGTTGCAGAAAGAGGGAAGAAAATGCCATTTACAGGATGTGCACTTTCTAAACTTGAATTTTTCAAGTTCATTACATTAATCAAAATGAACAAAAAAAGGACTACAAGTTGCATTTCATCAAGATTTTTGGCCCCACACTATTACAGCACCTTCTCCAGCTACACCAGCATCTGCCATTCTCATGGACCATCTCAGAAGTCTCCTCACAGGTAATTTTTCCCAAATGAGACCAACCTGAACTGTGGATTGCATTCAGCCTCTGCCAGACATCATCCAGTAGAAGCGAATCTTCCTCCTGTTCTGTTCAAAGATGAATGTCTACCACTGAAGCAAAAACTTGTATTAAAGGTTAAAACAACACACATCAGGACAGCCTGTGCCCCTCGAGAGGGAAATGTCTGCTTGAATTCAGGTTCATAGCCAGGCCTTGTTCCATTTTATTACAAAGGCTTGAAACCAAGCACAGAATAAAGTATTTCAGTAGGGGCCTTCTTACTCAAATCACCAGGATCCTCCTGGTATTTTATAATTGTATGCATTAAAAAAAACAAAATAGAAAAAGTAACAGCAATTAATTCAAGGGGTTATTTAGGTATTATTTGGGGAGAGGGAGAGATGAAATATATTTTGTTGTAATGACTTAATTTTGATAGAAAACAAGTGAATAAACTGCAGCCTGTGCAAGTTTTTGAGAGAGGTGACTGTGCTAGGTGTCATTTAGGCATAGTCCCTCTTCTAATAAAATTCTGTTAGAACAAATTCAGACTAGAAAAGAAGAAAGAAAGAAAGTTAAAATACATTTTTAAAAGATATCCTGAACCTTTGTTTCTGCTCTCTTCACTTGTTAAATTCAGCATCTAAACAGGAACAAACCCCCAAACCAGTGTCCCTGTCTTCCATCAGAGAATTCAGTAGCAGTTATAAGACACTTTGGATACTAACCACACATAGAACCCAAAGAACCAATTGCTGATCCAATGAAAATACTAACAACAAAAGCATTTAAATAGAATCTCAATTTAAAATGATGGAACAAGTTATTAAGAGGTTATCACCAAGTCGACCACTTAAAGCGTGTCTCTCAGAGCAACAGTTGGAATTCCAGGTAAAACAAAAATATGGAATACTAATACATCAAAATGAAATATTTTCACTTCTATTTACTATTTTCACTATTTCACTATTGAAAAAAAATGTTTTAATTGCATGGAAACATTTTGGGTTTTTCTTCAAATATATTTGCAATTTCTAATTTTTCAATGAACTTTGACATATCAATCTTCTATAGAAGAGAAATGCTAAACTTCAGATAGTTCTTATAAATAACACTGTACATACACATTCTATTAAGACTGACAGCTGTTTTTTTACTGCAAGGTTCACTGTCTGCTTCTCTTTTTTTCTTCTGTCTTTTCAGTGCAGAATTATATTTGTAGCATCCTGCATAGCACAGCACTGAAAACACCAGTAACACTGGACCACCAAAAATCCTTCACAACGAAGCCCTGGACCCAAAAGGTCATTTTTCCAGTCACAAGGTGAAAACCCTCATACCAGTAGGACATATTTAGTTTGTGGCCTTAGTCCTTTGCAGGAGGTATGAATAGAAATGTTCAGTGAGCCAGGTCATGCAATAGTGTACATGACCCTTGCTTTGGCTACTCACTATTGTGACAGACACAGGAAATATTTTGCTCCAGGCTACAACAGTTCAGAGACCTGTGAGGTAGGACAGTGGCACATATCCATATTCATAACACACCCAAGGAAGTTCTGTTCCATTGCCTCTCAGTTTCCCTAAGTCCATGGATACCAGGAAGCACATTTCTCATAGCAGATCACAATATACACTCTCAGGCAGAGAGTGACTTAGCATCCTTTAATAGCCCTCTGTTAGTCCTAGAAATTAAGTATGGTCTTGATAGTTTATGCTTGCCAGAAATGCCTTTGACCTCTCTGTCCCTCTCATACCCCTTTTCCCAGCCCTTCTGAATCCCCAGGCATCCACCAGATACCCCACAGCATCTCACTTTGCACAGTCAGCACACCCACAGAAAATCAATGCTAAGAGATGTCACAAATGCAAAAAATCAGTAACATTCTAAGGGGAAGGAAATGAAATTAATACTGGTTTTGTCTTCATGTACAGGCAAACATGCAGCTCCAGGTAGACACAATCTGAGGCAGGTAAAGAGAGGGTTTGACAAACACAGGAATCCTGGGTGATGGTGAAAACCTCCATCCCTGTCTGACACATCCACTCTACAGACCCTGGGAAGAGTCAGATGTGATGGGCACTGTGGGGTGTCAGGTCTCAGCTTGCAGGGGGTGAGCTTAAATCAGTTTAGATGGGGAAAAATCCCCGGCAGGGTCATTTAACCATCCACTCATTATATGGGAGGAAAACACTGAAGGTAAGTGTATCCTGGAAAATGACCTCCTCTTTCTCTTCATTCATTTTGCCACAGATACAGAAGAATGACAGGCATCAGAGAAGCTTACACACACTCTTTTAGCACAGTGATCATTCTTTCAGGGTGGGACATGCTCTCACTGGGCTGTCTACGGTGAAATAATGAAGGCTTTACCTTGTGTTGCTATCTTATAAAAAGTAAAGTAAAAAATCTAAATTCACCGTGCAGAGGAAGGAGTGACAGACCTACAAAGCATATGAAGGCCAAAGAGTTGCCTTTCAGAAGCTGAAAACTATATTGATTTCTATTGACTGGTTTGGTTCATTATGCACTTGGGAATATTCTCTCTGTTGATCCCAGTGCAGAGCTGTATCCATTAATTTAAGCAGACTCTATTATACTGACAGAAAAATCACATCCTTAACCTTAGATCCCCAGAGGTACAATTATTAACCTTTGGGACAGCTTTTAAAGAGCAGTTTTATGGATAGAAAATGGCAG
This sequence comes from Muscicapa striata striata, assembly GCA_030060385.1. Lineage (NCBI taxonomy): Eukaryota > Metazoa > Chordata > Aves > Passeriformes > Muscicapidae > Muscicapa > Muscicapa striata. Next base: position 2,902,955 of record JAREIS010000050.1, on the reverse strand, counting down.
GTTTGGGCTTGTAATGCAGAGCTGAATAGAAAATTATATTCTTGTGTGTCAAAATCAGATGGGATGGGCAGAGCCCCCACCTCAGTGAGTAGGTCAGCTTCTCCACAGAGTTCAGTGAGGGCTTAAAAGAAATTTCTGTGATGCCCTATTGGATTGCCACAGGCACACTGATTCAAACCTTTTTAGACATCATAAGGCATTTCCATTAGACTGATGAAGCAATTTCTGCATTTATCCACATGCTCATGAGATGGGAGATTTTTAAAGCTAAATGATCAGTCTCTGTGAGATTTTCATCTTCTGATTTCTTTCCCATGGAGATTAAACCTTAAAGCTTTCTTCCCTTTTGGAAATAAAATTTACCCAGGATGGGAGCAAGACTGCAGCACTTCTGCTTATACAGATGTGATAGGAAGAGGAGAAGGCAGGAGATGTAAACCCCTCACCCTCAAGCCTGCAAAAGCAGCCCGTGTTATCCCACATTAGGGAGGTTCATGCTAAGAATCAGTTCAATGAGGAGAAAAATGGATTTTTTTAGGTCTTTTTATGTGAAATGATCCAAGGAGATGCTCCACTGTCTGCATAAGTGCAGGGGGCAGTGGGATGGATCTCTCCTTGCATGGCAGAATGTGCTCAGTGATGGGGGAAAAATTTCATTTAGTGGAAAAGGTTCATTCCTTAATACTTTTGGCTTTTACAAATTTCATAGTTCTGGAGGTTGAAAACTACCTAAGCCTCATTTGTGTCAGGAATGCTGGGTTTAGAGGGGAAAGCCTGAATTAACTTTCCTTCTGAACCGAAGAAGTTATTAATTATAATTAAGATATTCCTTCTTTAAGAACTTCCTCAATGTGCTGGCTAGGGACTGATGGAAAGGAACTTGCTGGGAGCCAATCCCATGTGTGAAACCTGGGCTGGGGGGGGACAGAGGGGTGGAACATGGGCCAGCCCTGCAGCTCCATGAGGCCAGAGAAACCCTATTACACCCTACAGCTGTAACACAGAGCTGCAGCACAACAGCCAGAGCTCCCAAGGACACTTGTCCTACCACCATCAACATGTTACATTCTGTGAGTTATGACCAGTCTGAGGACATGAATGCAGCTGTTTTAAAGTGACATGCATTCCCATTACTGGGATGATATTCTCAGCTCAATCCTTCACCAGCTGTGCACAGTATCCTCCATTGCTTCATGGATTTCTTCCTTTTTTTTTTTTTTTTTTTTCTGTTTTTCTTTAATTATTCTCAACCTTCATTCCAGGTCCAGAACTGCACTCAGGACTGCACCTGTGAAATCAGTTCAGTCTCTCCTGTTTCCCTGCTCATGTGCCCAGCTGCTGCCTTAGCCTCTCTCCACATGGGACATTACTACTAAAACATGGTTTTATAAACTATTCCCTGTCCTCCCATGAGCTGAGCCATGCTGAAACACACAGGGTTAAACTGAGCAGATAAACAGTAGCCAAGCAAAATCAGCCCCATCCTCATCACCCTCAAACCACCACAGGTCTTCTCTACTTATCAGAGAGAAAAGGGGATTGAAGTCTTGTTTTAGGTGCTAAGCCATCAGAAAAAAATTCAAATATAATTTAAACATGTTTTTAGATAATATATTACTTCTTTAAACATAAACCAGCCCAATTATGAATGCACATCAAATTTGCATAGTGCAATTTTCTCATTATACACAACAAAAATAATTCGTACAATGATTGGGGACTAATATTAAAACAAATAATTTACTTAATTACAAATAGCACTGCTGTAAGTAAAAGGAAACCCCATTCACTAAATAACCTGGGAACATAATTACTTCAAGCACATCCCATGGGGCTTATTTCATCATCTTTTCATGACCTCAGAGCAGATAATGTAAAGAAAATGGATCATGTGTTTTCCCACAGAAATGCAGCCATCCAATTCCTTTCCACTTTCTTTCACCTAATACTACTGAAAAGCACTCAAATCACTCAAGATAATGAATAATAATAATATTTAAAAAGCCATCTCATCCTGCCTTATTTCTTCCTGGATCTGAAGGATAAAGTTATTTGAATCCTTGAGGATTAATCTGGATGGGGAGGAACACACGAATGCAGTAGGAGTAGCTTGGCCAAAACAGCCATCCCTGTGTGAAGCAGCCAAGGGTTAGCAGTCATGGGAACTGGGATAGCAATGGCTGTGTATAAGGCAGGAGCAGACATTTGTACTTGTGCACAGAGAGCAAGGCCAGACAGCAGGGATCAGCTCAATGACAGCACACAAAGGGCACCTGCCCATTGAGCATCAGCAAGAATAATCACTTTGAAAGCAGCTGTGAACATCTGGGCAGAGAACCTTCTCTTTATGGAGAAATCTCTATTCTTCCCTGAGATCTGAGATTACCAAATCTCACTTTGGACTCTATTTTGGACAGTAGTTTCTGTGTGTGCAAAATGTCAAAGTGGAGAGGGTTATGCACTTGTACATCAGCAGTGGTTCACCCACTGGAAATCCTTTATGTCCAAAAGCTGCCCTAAAGGTCAGAAATCAGGGGGCTGGAGTTAAGATTAAAATCTGTGTTATTGCCCAGCTCTTCACTTTGGAATAGCCACTGCTTTGCTGGGGTGCAGCAGAAAGGCTGACACAAGTTCCTGCTGGGATCCCACATGGAAATCATGTCCTTTGGAGCTAAAATAATCCCACCATGATTGACCTGGGAGAAATGCAAGAGTCACACAACATTTAAAGAGACCAAACACTGAATAACACACAGGTGCTCAACACCTCAATGTATCTGCAACAGTGGAAATAAGTTACCTAAAAATTCCACAGATTTCATCTGCCAGTGAAATTTGAAAGGAAATTTCTGCTTTGAGAATTTGGATGTGCTCTGCAGCACTGGTTTGTGTTGACAACTACATAAATCCCCATGTTTGATCCTAAAGGGCTCCTCCTTTTTTAGTTGCCTTAGTATGGGAGAACCTGTGAAGCACTCACCACCTAGCAAGTGACACAGCACCCATGGCTCTTCTTGTTCAGGAGAAAATACAAAGGCAATTTAGCAGATTTTAAACCTCAAATTGTAACAAGCAGCCACCCACATCTGTATTAGCAGGGAGATGTTTCACCTCACAAAGGCAGCTGTGCTGGGGACAAGGGTCCTTCAACCAAACTTTGACCTAGAACTGCAAGAGCTCAGCAGTTGTGCACCTTGATGTCATGCAGCCATCTGGCTCCAATTCATCATCTCAGTTGTTTCCTGTTTATCAGATTAATTAAAGACTGAAATTTGATTTTAAATTGATATTTTAATTTTCAAGCTGTATTAGATTTCCCTTGTCTTCAGAATATAAAATATTATTCTTTAGTTGTGTTTGAATCAAAGACAAGGAATATCCAGGAATCTGTTCTTACCCCTACATTTAAAAGACTGGGAAAACATTAAGAATGTGGGTGAAGCAGAAGTTCAAGTACAGGAGGAAGATTAGTAGGAAAATAAATTCTTATTCCTTAATCTAGTCACTCGCCAAGGAGATTTTTAATACAAGGACATACAAAGGGGAATTACATGCTAAATATGGTGTTGAAAAGAAATCCTACACTTGTGCTCTAATTAGGAAGTGAACTAGAAGGAAACTGAACACAAGCGCACATTTTAAAAGACTCCAAGGGATATTTCAAGTCTGGGTGTGTGGGTTTTGCATGGCCTGGTTTTCAGTAGTGGGTGACACAGAGGTGGCTTCTGTGAGAAGGTGCTGGAAGCTTCCACCATATCAGATAGAGCCAATCCCTGATGGCTCTGAAGATGGACATGCTGCTGGCCAAAGCTGGGCCAATGAGAGATGGTGGTAACACCTCTGTGGTGACATATTTAAGAAGAAAATCAAAACAAAATGGGGTACAGTTTTTTTTCCTAGCCAGAGAAGAGGAGGAGGTGAGAACATGTGAGGGAAACAACATGGCAACACCAAGGTCAGTGGAGTAAGGGAGGAGCTGCTCCAGGCACAGAGCTGATATTCCTCTGCTGGCTGTGGTGAGACCATGGTGAGGCAGCTGTGCCCCTGCAGCCTGTGGGGATCCACAGGGGATGCAGAGATCCACCCACAGCCCATGGGATCCATGGGGATGCAGAGATCAACCCACAGCCCATGGGATCCATGGGGATGCAGAGATCCACCCACAGCCCATGGGGATCCATGGGGATGCAGAGATCCACCCACAGCCCATGGGATCCATGGGGATGCAGAGATCCACCCACAGCCCATGGGATCCATGGGGATGCAGAGATCCATCCACCCACAGCCCATGGGGGATGCAGAGATCCACCCACAGCCCATGGGGATCCCTGGGGGATGCAGAGATCCACCCACAGCCCATGGGATCCATGGGGATGCAGAGATCCACCCACAGCCCATGGGATCCATGGGGATGCAGAGATCCACCCTCAGCCCATGGGGATCCATGGGGATGCACAGATCCACCCACAGCCCATGGGATCCATGGGGATGCAGAGATCCACCCACAGCCCATGGGGATCCATGGGGATGCAGAGATCCACCCACAGCCCATGGGATCCATGGGGATGCAGAGATCCACCCACAGCCCATGGGATCCATGGGGATGCAGAGATCCACCCACAGCCCATGGGATCCATGGGGATGCAGAGATCCACCCACAGCCCATGGGATCCATGGGGATGCAGAGATCCACCCACAGCCATGGGGAAGGTGCCCGTGCTGGAGCAGGTGGATGCTGGAGGAGGCTGTGAGCCAGTGAGACCCAGTGGAGAGAGGGCCCTGCTGCCAGGCTGGAGCAGCCTGTCCTTGGAGGGCTGCCCCTCATGGAAAGAGAGACCCACAGTGCAGCAGTTTTGGCAGGACTGCTGCTTGTGAGAGTGGAACCACTCTGGAGAAGTTCACAGAGAACTGTCTCCCATGGAAGGGACTCCACAGCACAGCAGGTGCAGGACTCCTCTCCCAGAGTAGTGGAGGAAAATCTCAGTGATCAGCTGAAAGAAAACCCCACACCCTGTCTCCTGTGCTTTTGGTGGGAAGGAGGGAGAGGATGGGGGGATAAAAGGTGTTAGGGGCTTACTTTACTTATCATCATCCTCCTCTGATTTTGTTAGTAAAGAATTCACTTGGTTACTATTAGTGGAGCCTGTTTTGCCCTTGAAATGTTTTCCCTTGGTTCTTATCTCAACTCATGAGCCCTTCATTAAATTTTTTTCTCTCCTCTGCCCAGCTGTAGCAGGGAAGGGTGAGTGAGTGATTTTCATGGGTGCCTGGCATTGGGCCAGCATCAAACCACAACAGTGGGAAACCTACACCTTTAGTCTTGGTAGCCAGAACAAATTAGCTGTTAATGGACATGGCTGTCATCATCTTGTCAACAACACCCCAGGTTCAGCAGCCAGTGTGGGAGAGGGGGAGCTAGGTGAAAGTGTTACAGCTGGAAGCCCAGATGTTAAGGGACCTCTGTGTGAGATGCTTAGTGTAAAACCAAGGAGAAAAGTTAATCTACACTGCACCAACCTGGGCACTTCAGGATGACTTTGCAAATATTGATGGTGAAACTACAGAAAGCACCTCCAACATCCCAAGAGCACCAGGAAAAAAAGACAAATGTGTACTTAGGACTTACATACTGCTTTTAAATGATCAAGGTCCCCTTTCAGCCCTGCTGTAGTCTTCCACTCTATTTTCAGATAAGGCATCAGTTCACTCTGTGGCTCAGCTCTTCTGCTCTAAAATGGACTCAGTAACAATTTTCTTCTCCCAGCACTGCCTGTCTCACCTGGATGTCAGTGCAAGCTTGTGCCACACCATCCACCTGTATGTTAGGAAGTCTATTTTCTGAGCAATGTGAAATAAGGTATTAGTTAAAGAGACACAGTGCCAAATGTTATGATTGGAATTACACAAACAGTGCCTGGCTGTAAGCCATGGCCCCACTGAGGCCAGCTGGAACTCCTGTCCATTTGTGCCTGGAAAATCTCCACTGGAACACATGGCCTGAAAATGAATGGTTTGAGTTGGGAGGGACCTTAAAGACCACCTAGTTCCAATCCCATACCATAGGCAGGGACATCTCCCACTAGACCTGGTTATGGTTTATATGTTTAAGTAAATGGATTCCAAGTTCCTGAAGATGTAGGTGGGGAAAACAACATGGAAGTCTAACCTCTAATCTTCTCTATCTTAGAGTGCAATGTTTTCCAAAGGGGCTTCAACTCATTTCCTTCATGTGTATTTACAAAACTGCTCACTTGGGCATATTAAACTGGATTTGGGAGTGGTATAGGCTATTTTCAGGATGGAATTTAGAGTTTACATTAGAAGATTTCAGTTTAGAAAAGAAGTCAGGTAAGAAGAAGTCAAGGAATATGTTTTTTCCATTGCATTAGCTTGCAGCACTTTCTGTTTCAATATAAAAAAAAGCAAACTATCAAAACTCATTGATGCAGAAGTGTATAGGTAAATGTCATTGCAAATACAATACAAATCTCTCCTAATATCATTTGATGTGGAAAAAAAATACTGATTTTTCTGCCTTTTAACTTCATACAGGTCTGTGATTTCATAATGATGTTTGACTCGGGAAATTAAGAGAGAAGATAGGTGTATTTAGAGGGGGTTAATAGGCTCACCATGGATAATGTAAAAAGATGCTGCCAAAACTGTAATAGATGCAGATAATTTAAAATTTGATAGGATCATTTAAGACCAAAGACAATACACATGAAAGACAGTTCAATGTTTGCCCAGTAAACAGAATAATGATAAATTGGCCATGTCAACACAACCCAGGTGCAAATGTGGTTTAAGGGATGTTATGACAGATCCTTGTCCAGAGAAGCAATTGTTTTCTTTAGAGATTTGGCTTTGTTACAGGCAGTTTTAGAAATTCACAGAACAGGTAAAGGCAAACAACCACAGAAAGAGGAATGATGCAGCTGTGAGTGGGGAATTCAGGACAAGCTCTAATTTAGTTTAGATATTAGGGAGAAGTTCTTAGAGGTTTGTGGGGCCCTGGCACAGAGAAACTGTGGCTGCCCCATCCCTGGAAATGTTCAAGGCCAGGTTGGATGGGGCTTGGAGCAACCTGGGATAGTGGAAGGTGCCCTTGCCCATGGCAGGGGGTGGGAATGAAATGAGCTTTAGAGCTCCCCCAAGCCCAAACCATTGTGTGGTTCTGTGAGAAGGTCACAGAGGTGTCCTAGAGGGTAATGCACTGGAGAGTCTTCCAGGTGCTCTCAGGCAAACCATGCTTATGGCATAAAGATACTTTTGCCTTTTAAGCAATGGCTTCTTTTCAAAATTACAGATCCTATCAAATCACACAGAAAATGAAAATAATGCAATAATCATCAGAACATTTAGGATAAATCACTGAATAATAAACCACAGCAAAGCATTGGGTTCCCAGTGAGCTGAAGTGTCATCCCACTCTTTGTCTCTGCTCCTGTGTACAACATACAACAAAAATGCTGATGAATTTTTGTCATTACTTACATTTTGGGCAAGTCACTTTGCTTACTGCTCAATGACAGTTCAGTTACAAGGAAGATCAGCCCAGTCCTCAGGCACATTCCAGTAATCCAGACCTATGATGCCAAACCTGCAGAGTCCTTTGATAAAACTACTCCAGAGACTGGGAAACTCTCTTGGTATTAGCCTTTTTTTTTTTTCCTTTTACACCTTTTCACTTGTGGTAGAGTCTCCTCACCTCACAGATGGGCACATCATAATAGAATTTGTCTCCATCCACATTACTCCAGCAATTAATTTTGCACCTAAGCAACTTGGCTAAGAACATCTTGTTCCCAGCCCTGCTGAGACTCATCTCTGGGTTTGTGTCCTTCACTGAGCCATGTGCAGATGTGTGTCACAGCCATCACAAATGGGACTGAAGGCAGGAGGCCAGAGCTCAAGAGGCAGCAGTGAATGTGCTTGCCTGGTCCTGGCAGCCACACAGGGGCAAAGCTTGTTATACTCAAAACCATTCAAACCATTACGAGCTCATCAAGGAACATTCTCTGAGTTAACTAAAAGATAACATAAGAATAGATAAATTAACAGCATTACAACCCTAAAGGGATAGTTTCCTTCAGAATTAAGTCAGTCTATTTTATTAAGCTTAACTCACTTCCAAGGAAAATATTTTTGAAGGGAGCAATGAGTGATATAAGTCTCCATCAAAGAGCAAATATAATTGTTCAGTATAAGGAGAAAAGAGAAGCAATACTAGCAGTTTTAATGGCACTGACATTGAATCAAACCTGAGTAAACCTTAAGAAAATATAATGCTATAATAATAAATATTTAAATTGTATTATCCATTGGGAATCAGCCTCTCTTGTACTGTGCATGTCTCAGATGTTTCGTCACTTCTATGTGATTGTTGCTCTGCATAAACAGTTCCAAGTCAGAATTTACTCCTGATTTTTCTCTCTGCCCCTGGTACAGCTGAGACTTTCCTTCCAGGTGGCAGGTCTGGGAGAAAGGAAACCATTCTCACCACTTTCTAGGTGTTCAAATAGCTGAAATCCTCATTTATTAGTCTACTCTGAAGTGAGTATTCTAATGAGAGGAAAATATGAATTCACCACAGAAAATCATCTTGTGCTCTCACAGCAGCTTTTCTCAGGATGAAATTCTGGCCACATGGAAGAAATGACAAAGCTGCCTTTAAGTTCAGCACAGCCAAAATCCCAGCCTTTATAGCTAAACCTGAAGCTTTAAAACACAGAATGACCTGGGCTTATGAAAACTGAGTAATTGTTATTTAGGTTTAATGCTTATAAGTTTAGTAATTTCTTCAATATATGTTCATTCAAAACCTGAAATTTCTAAATAAATAAACCTAAAATTTCAAAATTTCTAAATACTGGCCTACTTACCCTCTATGTTCATTTATATATAATTTTCCTATTCAAAGATACAACTTATTTTTCCAGTAATGCTTTCTTCTCTATCTTTTTTTGTGAAAATAACTATCTAGTAAAGAGAAAAAATTATTCTGAAAATAATTTCTATTTTTCAACAGAAAATATGAATCAACTTGATCCATCACCTGGACTAGTCAGAAATCTCAAGTTATGACAAATGGCAAAGCACCTCCAACACTTCTGGGAGCACTTGTTCTCACATGTCAAATCTGCATAAGAGGCTTTGAAGGAGAGCAAACATATCTAAATCAGGGAAATCACAGCTCCTGACGTCAAAGAAGGTGCACAGGTCCATAAACTCAATAACCCCTACCAACATCCTCTGTTCTCAGGGAAAACCTGGGCCTTCTGGAGACATCTGTGGGCTCCAGGGTTAATTTCTCATTCAAGTCCAAGGGCAGAGCAAGCTCCAAGCAAGAGAAGCTCAGTCTGTGTGAAACAGAGTTTGGAGCCTCCAGGCTCTTAAAAAGGGTGTGGTCTTAGCATGCCAAACAGGAAATCTGCATTTTTCAAGTGGATAATCAGATATATAAAATCATAGAATGATTTGGGCAGGAAGGATCTCAAAGCTCATCTTTACACACCCCCTGCTATGGGCAGGAACAGCTTCCACTAGAGCAGAAGCCTCATTCAACCTGGCCACCAACACACTCCACACTTGGCAGCAATCAACTTCACTCTACGTTTTGCATTTGCACCATTCCTCATATAAAAATTTTACAGCAGGAGATGAACAGCACTCAGACCTTTCAATGTTTTCAATGTCCACAAGCCAAGGCCAGCAGCACATGCCATGGCTTCCCAAGGCACTGCTGTTTCCAGAGGCATTGCACACCCCATGATTTAATTACAACAATTTCATCTGCTCCAGTCGTGGGCTGCAGCTTTGTGTCCTCCTGGGGGATGATGACCACAGGACTGGGGTCACTGCAGCTGTGACATTGTCCCCTGCACACTGGGTTGGACCATGCAGTCTTTAGTGCACCAACCTGTGACTACATAATTTGAGAGTCAAGGGCATGGTTGTTCATTCTGGGCAAAAACTCACACCTCTCTCTCTGCCATGAAAGCCACAGTGGCAAGTCAAGGTGCACAGTTAAAATTTCCTTTAATTCTTATGAGCTGAATCTACATAAATCAAATCTAACAACCTTGCAATGAAAATATCATCTTTGTCATTGTAAATAAAGTGGGAATCTTGAAGAAAAAAAGGCACAATTTTCTAATTTTTTTAATGAATAAAAAATATGGTATGTAGAACCTTTGGCTTCAGGGTTTGATTTAGGGTTTGTTTTTTTTTTTTTTATTTAATTTACTTTATTTTATTTTTAAAAAATTTAATTTATTATAAATTATAATAAATATAATAAAATTTTTTTTTTTTAAAAATCAATCCTACATCTATAAACTGTTCTGAATACATAAACCTATAAGAAAAACAAATCTTTCAAACAGAACAGTGGAATTATAAATGTTTCCATGTTCTGAGTCTGTACTCATTAAATTATCACAGTCCTAATATTCCTTTCAAGGTGTACTGGCCTCTGCTAAGGCAACAGCCAGGGTCAAAAGCAATTCTACAAATAATTGTCTTTCCTTATTCATGCCATCTTAAACATATTAAAAGTCCAATCAGAAATATTTTTCTCAAATACCACCCTTATACATACAGAAAATATCCACAAAAACCCCCAAACACAACAACAACCAAAAAAACCAATCAACCAAAAAAAAAAAAAAAAATTACAAAAAGTAAAAAAGGGCAAGGATTTTGCCTAAAGCAGCCAAAGTAAAAACTGATTGAAGACCTCAGGGTTGGAACTACTGGCAGGCACTTTAATTTGAAAACAGTGTAAAACATTGAGGGAATTCAGGATTCCACCCATAGGAGAATATTAAAATGTTTCCCTTTTATTATTATGCTTGTCTGTATTGTGGTTTAAAATCCACATAGGGATTGCCAGAGCTTGTTAGCTGGCTTTAATAGTTGCATTAATAAATCCTATAAACTAATTGTGTAGCAACTAAGTTAATTACATTTGAATGAAATATTTCTCTAGATATATGATGGAGAATTTATAAAGGGATATGCTTCTGTCTGTGAGTCCAAAAATAATAACCAGACAGCAATTCAAATACCCAAATCCAACTGTAATATGTGATTAAATTGATGGCTGTGTGCATAAGCAAACTGCAACAATGGCAAGAGATCACAAGAAAATATTAAACTGAATTATTTACCCAAAAAAATAACGGATGAAAGCAGAGCACTGAGCTTTCCTCACAGCCAGCAGTTCAGCTTCCAGACAAAGGTGGGAACCTGACCCTAAGCCCCTGTTATTTTTTTTTAACGAGCAGGACAGGTATATGACACTGTAATAAGAACCTGTTTTTTTCCACTGGTCTGGTAAGCAAACCATGAACCTCAGCTCCCATCAAACACAGATGATAGTTTGTATGCTGAGCAAAGAAGCCTCTTTGGAGCTGAAGTAACTTATGGGTCCTGTCCTGCCCTGCAGGTGCCTGCTGGCCCTGGGGCCTCCTTCTCTGCTAGGGAATGTTATTTCTGTCAGACAGCAAGTCCCAAGCACTGTTTCTCTCCCAGATGAAAGTTTTGGGTTACTTTGGGCCAGTGGTCATGTTAAAAGAGCTTAGCTAACAAGCCAACACTAAGCAAAGGCACAGAGCAATTCCAAGGCCCAAGAGTGTTTTACCTCCTCTTACCTAAATTAAATCACCTTGCCCTAACTTTAATGGAGAAGCTGGTCCTGGCAGAGCTGCTGTCAAAGCCTCACTCCAAAGCAGTGTTCACTATTTTGAGCAGGGGGGAGAAACAACAGCCCCTTGCTCAGTCCAGCATTTGCAAGAAGGGTTGGAGTGACCTCAGAGCTGCTAACCCAGGGTGAAACTGCATGTGCTTGCTGCAGATGGGCTGAGTCTGACAACCAGACACCATGACAAGAACACCAGATTTAAAAGCACAAGTGTAACAACAACTAGGCTGATGAAAAAGAAACCAGAAATTAAGCTCTTAAATGCATCATTCAGCCCATAAATAGTTGACTTCAAGACTGTGCAGTATCAAATTAACAGGAGCAAGCTGGGGCTTAGCATTGAGAAAATCAGATATTCCATTTAAGAGCCTGGCTACAGGAGACAGATTTTGGCTTCTATTTTTGAAAAATATTGACTGAGAAGACTTTCATGTCATGCTCTACTTGCACAGGAGTATTCATTAAATAATTGCCAGAATTCTAGGTTTTAAGTTTTGTAGTCCAACACTGAGCTAAGGACACCAATAGTTATGAGACAGATGGAGCAGCAGCTGAGGTGGTTGCAATTTTAGGGAGCATGGGCCACCCTGCCCTGCTTTCTGATAGTGATGACAGCAGTTGTGGCCCTGAAGCAGTTACCCCCCTGCAACTCTCCCCATGTGTTGTCCAAGGCCAGGTTGGATGGGACTTGGAACAACCTGGTCTAGTGAAAGGTGTCCATGTCAGAGGAGTTGGAACTGGATCATCTTTAAGGTCCCCTCAAATCCAAACCATTCTATGAACACAGTTACTCATTAGCCTTCCTCTTTTTAAGGATATGCAGAAAAACAATCTTCAGAAAAAAGTAATTTTCAAAACAAATTATTCAGCTATCTCAATGTAAGCAAAACCAGCTTCAAAGCACACATCTGGTAAACTGAGTTTGAGTTCAAACACCTGAGTATATAAAATCACAGGAAAAAAATGCATGAAATTAAGTTCTGACAAACTTCTTACTCCAGCAGTATGAATGGGGATGCTATAATGATAGAAAACTATTGATTGCCATCTACTGCCTTGTTTAATTGATCAGGTCCTGCAAATCTCTGATAACACTCATATCATTAGAAGCCAGTATTGTACTCTTGTAGCTATGACTGATTGCTGTACTATCACAGCTTGGATTGTCTGATAGAACAAATGCTGGGGAGCCTGGCTATTGATTTGTAGATAAAAAAAAAAAAATGTTTCAGTACCTTGAGACCTGTCAGTGGAACTCCTTGGATGCAAAATAGCATTGTACTTTCATGGTAGGTCATTTGCTAATTAAGTTAATTTGCAAATAATTTTTTGGGGGGAAGAGCTGTTGCAGACATGTACCAGGCAGGTGGCAAAAGCACTGAAGGGCCAGGTCAACATGATCCACCTGAGGTAACAGATCCTTGAACAGACCTACATATTTCCAATTTTAAGGTTGAATCTATTCTTAAGTGATCAGGGTATGAAAATCACTGTAAAATTTGGACTAGTGATGCAGGTGCTTCTCAAGAAGTGACAGCAGTAAGGTCAGATCTCTGTGTCTTCCATAAAGCAGATGTACAGTGCTGAACAGCTTAATGGAACCACAGAATGGTTTAGATTGGAAGGGACCTTGAAGATCATCCAGTCCCAATCCCCCTGCCATGGGCAGGGACACCTTCCACTATCCCAGATTGCTCCAAATCCCATCCAGCCTGTCCTTGAACACTTCCAGGAATGGGGCAGCCACAGCTTCTCTGGGCAACCTGTGCCAGGTCCTCACCACCCTTCTAGTAAATAATTTCTTCCCAGTATCTAATCTAATCTTTCTTTCAAGCCCTTCTGCATCTGATCCCTCACAGGACCCCACTGTTTATCAGTAGTAATTTCACCAAAAAATGCAATCTAATATATATCCCAAATCCCATAAATCAATTGTTTTCTTAGGTTCTGTTAGCTTTTCTTAAAAACATTTCTCTGAAGAGCACTGACAGTGTTTCTCTAATTACACTGCTCATTCATCTCTAGTGCTAAAGGATTATGAAATTAGGTCTTATTAGTTGGTACATTTTAATTTGGCTTTTCATAGAGTGATTGGCACATTGGAATTACTGCACTCCCTGGGATACATTCAATCCAGCTGTTGCTCTGCATGGTAGTAAGGCTCAAGGTCAGCTGCTGGGACTGAGTCTCCCAACAGAAGCTGTGAGTCAGAACTGCAAAGCCAAGTGTGCATTTTGGGTGTAACCTTTTCTTTTACATTGCAGTTATAAAACAAAATAGGATTATTTTTGTCTTCTAATGATAAATTTTGAATAATTGCAGTGGATTACAATCTTCTTCAGAAAATATTTTTTTTTTATTTCACCCATTTACATATTACTCCAGTGATCCAGATTTTTAAAGTTCACATTCACAGACTAAAAGCCTGAAAATTCCCAAACTCACCACATTAACAAACCTGTATATTGAAGGAGATTTTTTCTAAGACCTTAAATCAATTTGAAGATAATATTTTTTATTCTGCAGCTGCCAAACTAAAATACCCAATAAACAAGTTTCTAGAGCATGAAAACATATTTCAAGATCAGTACTGCCTTGGAAAATTTGAGGTTTTAAAAGAAGAGCTGGCATGCGTAGATGACCTTTGTCAGGGTGCCAAAAAAGTCTTTTTGGAAAAAAATACTTTCATGTTACAATGCAGGTTTCTTTATGTGAAAAATGCACTTTAGATACAATGAGATATAAGAGCAGAGCACATAGAGGAGGTCACAGTGGAGGACTCATGGTGACCTGAGGAATGATGCTCTAGCATGCTCCCTGCTCTCAGACATTGCAGGGTTATTCTGTGTCCCTGGGTTTGGATGTCCCTCTCCCAGTGCTGATCAGAACTATTTTTAAGCTGTGCATGCCAGAGCAAACGTCCTCTGCCTGAACTGCAAGCAAAGACCTGAAGAGTGGTGATGAAGCTTGGCTTTATTAATGGCTGAGAACATCTCCCTCTACCCTGCCTTGAGCTATTGCTCCATAGAGCAGAACCATCTTCTGTTGTCCCACTTCAGCAAGAGAAAATTTGGGTCATGTAGAGCAGCTCTTGCTACTCCATTTAAATTGCAAAAATAAAAACAGCATAATTGTGTTTTGCTGCAGAAACACTTTTTTTATCTTTACCAGCTTGTGATTGCTCTTCAGCACAGGTTTGTTTAGAGAAAACACCATATGGACAGGGTCTGGGAAAACTTAGCAGTGTGCATTAGTTCCTGAATTTGTTGATTAGAACCCATGAAAATTGATATTTCTAAGTAAATATGCCACACAAAAATATTTCTCAGTGGCATGTAATTCATAGAAAACATGAGGTTTGGCACCAACTTTATACAGTTTCTCTTATAAAAATGAAGACTGCAAATCTTCACAAGGAGCGTGCTCAGGTTTCAATTATTTTATAGTGCTGTTCTGACCTTTCCTTTTAACACAATATTGTTTGCTTTTTACATTACTGCTGCTAAAAGGCTTGGCAGCAGTTTATGTTATAATGACCAAATGATCCCTATCAGCTTTGTCTGAGGTATTGTTCTCTATTTGGGTCAATTACAGTCAGTCATTCCTGATTAGAGAGTGGCAATGCCTCTGATGTTCCTGACCTTTATTTTCACCTTAGGGCAACACCTCTGAAGGTGGGAGCAGGAGGTGGCTCACCCTGCTCAGCAGATACTATTTGCCTGTAAAATGGTATGGTGGTTTGTAAAGATTTCCTGACATTTTAACCTGCTTTAGTTTCACTTATTCCCCTCCTCTGGAGAGCAACTTTGCCATAAACAGGTGACTTTTGGACTCCTGCTTTGTAAAAGTGTTCTCAGGATCCCAGAGGACGTTTTGGGTGGTAAAACAAAAGTGATGCTTCAAACAGCAAAGTCTTCAAATATAGTAGGCCTCACCATTCTTTATTTCAAAGTCTCAAACCATTTAAACCAAAAGGAGCATTTAATTCAAAGACCCTATGGGGCATTTTTTTAAATATTGCTGAAATGATCTACTACCTTTAGCAATAAAAAAATAAAAACTATAAAAGCAGTTTAAAAACCCCTATTCTGTTAGAAAAATCCACAAAAATAGCCTTAGCTGTGAGTTCCTTCTTTTACTGTAAAAAAAGAGACATTTCCCTGCAGGTACCCCCCACTCCTTTCTCTTACATGAACTTTGCAAAAGTTTAAAACAAACTACAAGGAATTGACAGCTGTAGGATACCTGTTTGCCTCTCAGAAGTTAAGAGTATTGACTAAAGCTAAAGAGTATGTTCTTTTCCCTTCATTTCTGAAAAGTTAGGAAAAGAAAATTATCTATTGTGCTTCAGACAAATCCTTCCACCAAATTTAGTTCTAAAACTCATGTGGAAGGCATGTTACACAGTGCACAGAAACCTAAAGGGAAGATGTCAATTTTTGCTTAATTTAGGCAATTTCTTAAACTTTAATGTCCAAGTCAAGAAAATGGATTACATACCCATTCTGGGTGACCAAAGCCCTACCCCTCCAGTCAGAAAGATTATAACTTAATGTAAGTTACAGAATCTATCAATGAGCAAGAGGCAAGAAACCCTTGTGAGTGATGAACACCAACAGAGGGAAGGATGCTTTGCCTTCAAGACTACATTTTCTTCAGAGGTACAGCCCATCCATTCACTGACCTGAGTGCAAAATCCTGGACTTTTTCCTAAAAAAAAAGGCAAGACTCATGGCCCAGGACTGCAAAAGGAGCAGATCAATGAAAAAATTTCTGGCAAAACTGTCTGCCCTTCCAGCATGCATTTGTAAGGGAAGTTATATACCAAGAAACAGAAAAGCTTTGCTATTTATTTCCAGTTAGTCAGGCACGTTCTCTGTAAGAAGCCTTTTTCCATAAAGCCCTCTTAAGTTTAACCTGGTATGCTCTCTGATATTCCAGCTGTCAAACCAGATCTCCATCAACTTTTTCCTTCTTTACTCTTGACCTGAGTTTCTCTAAGAACACTGCTTTAAATTAGGTCCCAGGAGAAATATGTCAGTAAATTCCTAGTTTCACGATGGTGATAGAAGTTGCCATTGTTTTCCCATCATTATAGTGATGTTTAAGGCACTGGAGGAGAGGGATCATTTGTTAGTTCTCTTGTTGTCTGCTTTCTGCTCACAAGAGGAAACAGGTGGAAATTTATTGACACACTTGACAAATAGCATGGTGCTTTCTTTGGCAAGAGTTAATTTATCCTTTTATATAAGACATTATCACACATTTTGAATCTGACTCCAAGCCCAGGTGCACCGATTTTGTGTCATGGAGGTATCACTTCCCTGTGTCATAGAGTAGAGAAGTGATGCTCAGGTTTTCTTTCCTAGATGATATCTTTCTATATAATAATTCAGTGTGCATGCCATTAGCTTGTGTCATGGAGGAAGAAAATGAGGGAGAAGGAAGCTTTTGTTCCCTAATGCTGTATTTCAGTCATTTAGTCTTACTGGTTTTGTGCAGTTAGGGATGAAAGATGTAACTTCAGGCTTTCTATTGCTCAGCATAGCCTGTTCCAAGGCAGAAATGGGAGCACAAAACTGACAAATCTGAGTAATGGAAGTGAGATCTACAGATTTAAGGCTCCTAAATATGCAGACAACTACCCAGAGAGGCCCAGGATTAATTCCAAATTTTTCTCTGTCCCTTTGACCCAGACAGATCATTATTAAATAGAAATCGCCTCCTCCCTCCTTCCCCCATCTATTCTTCTCAGCTGTGGGATTTTTCATGCAAATAATTATATGTCCTTATATAGCTTCTTTTTTACCATTATTTTTCACTCCACCTATGGTCTATGATAGTCACTTCCTGAGTTTTGTGTTGACATATAGAGATATTGTATTGTGTCTAATGGAGTCTGGCACAAAGAGGAGGAAAACCTTGGATTCAGCAGCAGGAATCCAGACCTGGTGCAGGACAGTCGGGGACCAATGTTTGATGAAGTAATTCTGCCCATTTCTTCAAATGCCCAAGGCTCACATTCTCTGTAAAACCACGACCTGGTGCAATTTCACCCAGTCTGCAGATCCCTCACTCATACTGGGACACTTAACTCCTGGCTCTGTAACTATTCCCATGAAGCATAACATATAAACACAGCATTTTGCATCTATATAATTCCCACTGAACATCCAGTACCTCAGCAAAGAGACAATTTGCAGAATTGATATAAATAATAGCTGTGCCCAAAGCACTCCTTGGTTGACATTAAGGAAGACTACAGCAAGAGCTTGTCGTGTCTGAACAAAAAGAATGTGTCTTTTTAGCCTAAAAATATTCAGAATACAGACTCCAGCAAGAGCAAACCACTTCAGTTTTACCACAAATAAACTTGTGTTAGTCAAAGCACTGCAATTAGTACATCCAGCCTTCACAGTGATTTTTCTGTGGCATCATTCATACATATTTTATACTAAATATTAATTTGTAAGATGAGAAATGGACCTTTATAGCAGCAAAGATAAACTTGCTTATTCCAGCTATTTTGACAAAGCTCTCCAGCACACATAGAAACACCTACAGCCAGAATTTCCATGTATCACAGGGTTTTTACCAGCAGAGAAATGCCTTAAAAGACTGTGGATGCTAAGGCAAGACTCAAAACCATGCAGGCAGCAGGCAACATAATATTTTGTCAGTAATAAAGCACATAATTCCAGTTTTGATACAAGACTCTTCCCAGTGGTTTTCTCCATTAGCATTTTGGGCATTAGGGACGGTCTTTTTCAAAGATGCCATACTAGATATAGCCAAATAAAACATACTCCTTATTTTTGAGGAGAGAAAGTGGCTTTGATCCCTTAAGCTGACCAATCACACTAGTACAATAAATTTAGCAGCATAAATAAGGCTTCACATCAAAGCCAGGCAAGTTGCACACTCTGCAGCCAGGGAATGAGATGTGAATAAGGTGAAGGTTTCTCCATCTAATAGACTGAAAATCATTTAAATTTTGGAGGGTTCAGTGGGACTTTACATTAGTTGTACACTTTGCTTTTTGAGATCACAATTTCTATGCAGTGTTGACCACTGACTGAAAACAATTTGAACAACACAGGAGTGGGAGAGCTCCATGCAAAGCAGAGAAATAGCTTTGTCTTGTCATTATGCTGGAGCATTTATAGTCAAAGACAATGGCACTAATAGATTCATTCATTCATTCAGAAACAACCTCAGACCTTTCAAGCGTGCAATTAAAATCTCTGTCACTTTATATGGAGCGGAGAGCTGGTGTTTTACTGTCCAGTCACCAAGCTATAGCACAACTTCTTTGACTGATTATGGCACTAAAATCTACAAAACAATCAGGAATCATGAATATTTTTGTGGCTGTTGAATAGATATCTGAATTAAATTACTTTGCAAACAGTGACAAAGTCATCCAAATAATAAGTGAAGGTATTTATTACTTCATCCAGAGTAAGAGGAAAAAAAGTCAGAAACAGGAGACTGGAGAGACTGTCCTTCCAAACGGTCACTTTGTCTCCCAAGAAACCAATAATTGCATCATTTGGGACAAACATCATCTTAAATTATTTTTGTTTTTTGTCCTGCAAGGGCTTCCCAGAACCATGCTGCTCCCAGCTCCCATCTGTACTCATTTGCTATCACCACAGTATCACCTTTTGGGTTAAGCCCTTCCCTTGTTCTTGCTTTCTGTCTGTCTAGAGAAACCTTCAAAGTTTTCATTTTGCTGGGACAAATAAGCTATGGATTTGGCTCATTGAGTTTCATCCTTTATGGTACTTTCTCACACATAATTATCAAACTCTCTACACTTTGCTTTACATATTTTGCAGCTTAAATCTCTCTCTTTTGACTTTAAGGGATCGGTGCTGTATTCAGACATTAATGCTTCTGTAGAAATGGAGAAAATAATTCAGCTGTTTAATCTTACAGTATATTGGGTTTTTATACAGTCATACTGTTTTATAAGTTCATAATCACTCTGTGATCAAACACCACACCAGAATCTTTCTTCTCATTAGATGCTCCTGACAATTAACCTCACTCTTCTTTCCCTTTTGAGTTTTTTACATCGCCACAGAACAGGTAAGTATATATATATATACTTTGTGTACAATGGTTTTTCATATAGAAAGTGCTTGTTCCTGTGGGTTCAAGCACTACTGGATAAGAAATCTGTGAGCTATTACATCAAGGAATAATTAGGTTACACTATGCACAAGTGACATCTTGATGTTCCTCTGACATTATCCACAAAGATGTCTCCCCATCACGACATCATTATAACAATCTTTATTAACAGCCTTATTCCCATTTCAAAGATGTTTTTAAGAAAGGCCTGTGAATTCTTTCACCAGGCCAAAAACCTCAACCAGTTATCACTACAGAGTGAAAAAATAAATATTTAAATATATAAATAATACTAAATTACTTAATCGAACTCTGCTGAATACAGGGTGACAAAGGAATTTTGGTCATCAACAAGATCATAGAAATGTCCAGGCCATTGAAAACAAAAGATAAATAGCCAGATGCACACCCATAGGCACACAAAGACATCTTGCCTTGAGCTTGGCACTTCAGAGCCTACATGACACTTACTGAATTAAATACAAGGAACATGGCACTCCTGACAGCTTTTCTTAAATATTGTGATTGAATTTACTGGGTTCAATATAGGCAAATGCTTTCAAACACAAGGTATTTTCTCAAGTGATAGAAAGGGAACAGAGGAATAAACCACGCCTTGATCTGCCCTTGGGGTAGTGCAGGAAGCCAACAATTTAGCTTGAAAAATACAGCTTTTTGTCAGTAGAAAAACACACAAAACAAAAGGCTCCATGGTAGCAAGTGGGGATATTTTTTTCAAGGTAGGAAGGGAAGACTCAAGGGGAAGATAATAATTTTGGCAGAAAAAGAAAAGTGAGGGAAGGAAGATTTTGTGCTTATGTTTGGTTGTATGCCTGTTATGATTTGCATGGGTGTGAATTACTGAGTTGCAATGCAAGTTGAACATACACACAGGGACACCATTCTTCCCATATTTCCAGTTTAGGTTGTGGATGCAGAGAGTTTCTTGCTCTCCATCTCCTGCACAGATTTGTGGGCAGCTGAAGACATAAGCCTTGACTTGAGGCAGGATGAACTTCTGGTCATGACAGGTTGAGCAGAGTCTTGCTTTTGTCAAGACTGTTCACAGAAAAGTATTTGTGTCAAGGAAAGAAAACAAATGGAATTTCAGGAAAAGACATGCCTCTGCAAATTGAACAGATGTATGTTAAATAAAGCCAGTTCAGATGCTGGTTTTAAATAACCTGCTTTTTTCTTAGCAGAAAACCAAACAACAATAATACATGATACAAAGAAGGAACAAAAGTCCAACTCAGGCAGCAGATAATACAACTTGCCTGAGATGCTGACAAGCTCATACACTATAAGATTTCTGTGAAGTCTTAATTTACAAAACACAAGGACCCCTGGCTGCTCCTGCAACCAGCCTAACCAGGCACTTAGCATGTTTAACAAGGAAGGGTGGGAGTTTTGACTCCTCCATATAAAGAAGCTTATCTAATTGTCTTGGGGTGACTGGGGTGTCACATCCTCTCACATGGGAGCACTGACATTAAAGAATCTGTCTTCCATCCACCAGGTATCCAGAAATATGACATTAGTTCAAGGCAAAGCAGATATAACATCTTTCCACAGGCAGTACTGTGGCTTTTTTCTTCCATGACACAAGACAGAAGACAAGCACAGCTCATCTAGCAAAAGATGTGCAGAAGAATGGAAAAGGTCAACAGCATGTTAACAGCCATACCTGCTCCCTGACATAAAAAGCAAAGCTTCCCTGTCCCTACAGCATTTCTAAGTGCAATTAAACATATGGATCAGAGACATTTTGGTAACAGCTGAAATGCCTTTAGGATCACTGCATCATTTATGAGTGCAACTGAGAATATTAACTTATTAGCAGAGGGCCTTTCTCATCAGACAAGGCCCTGTCAAAGCCAATCAGCCTGTACATGTGCAGAAAAAAAAAAAAAGAAAATCTCAGTAAATAGATCTAAAAGGTTTCCATGTGTTGTGGGCCTCTATTCCTTAAGTTCCAGGAAACAAAGAGGGAAAGACAGGCGAGACCCAAATGATCCTCCCCCATCAGTGATGTCCCCAAAGTCTCACAGGATATTGGCAAGGTGGATTACCTATTATCAAATAGTTGTTATTTGCACCAAATAAGGCCAATTTAAAAGCCAAATATTCTTTCAATTTCTCTTTCTGTTTCATTGACCTGAGTAGCCCCAAACCTGAATGCCTGAGATTATTTTGGCATGAAAGAAGGAAGATGGAGCCTGTTGTGTAGTAAAATCTCAGTCCATTGGCAGCTGTATGACTAACTGATACCTGAACACTATATATCTGGTTTCTGTGAAAACATGCTGATATATTAATGGCTGGATTTACTTATAAATGAAAGTTAGCAGAGATAGAGACATTACTTTATGGTCTGCTTTGCCCTGACCATAAAGGCTTCCTAATAGATGTCTGAAGCTGCTGGATATTACTGCAATATAAATAATTAATAATAATATATCATTTTAATGTAAACAGAGGCATTCCACATTGAAGTACCTTTTCAAGTGTGTTTAAGATACAGCTCTATTATAGTTCACACTTCAGTAGCCTACCCTTGAGGTAACAAAGACATAGATATGAGCTGTGACATTTAAATTAGCAAGAAACATCAAACAAATAAAAAAGTCATCTTTAGTTGTTTCTGAAAGCTGATCACCCAGCAGCACTAGGCTTTATAATCTGGATAAATTTATGTGATTTAGTGCAGAAAGACTGTAAAAATTAACATGTTGATGCCTGTTCTCTAGGCTGCTTTCCTGAAACCATTTCCCATTCTGCTGAAATGGCTTCATAGAGAAAAATTAACCCAAACTTGGGTAAGCTCCTCTTTATAGGAGCTGCTGTATGCAGCAAAAGCATGTCCTTTTGCACAAATCTAGACAATACTGACAATTTTGTCACTCATGCCTGAAAGCTCAGGTTTTTAGCTAGGAAAGACAAGGCCAAACAGGGCTGAAGGGAAACTCGTTATGCAGGGGTTTGATGGAGAGAGGTTGTGACTGCCAAACAATTAAGAGACATTTCACTTCAAAGTTTCATTGGATTTTTTCTGGTGTTTGCTCTTGTGTCAAGTGCCATTATAGAAATACTGGCCCCATTCCCAGGCATTTATGCAGTCCTTACATTGCATCTCAGAGCATCTCCTCTCCCTCTGGAACCTGCAGGAAGGCAGGGCCATTCCCACACTCCCATCCATCACACTGCCGAGCCCTGGCAGTCACTCACTGTCAAAGTTTGGTCACTCTGGGACCTTGATGGCCTGGTCTAGTGAAAGGGAGATGTAAATGGAGAAAAAAAATGAGCAAGACCCAAGCCCCTCATTGGGCAATGGCATTATTTTTCACTATGGAGAAGATCAAGCGTCTTCTTTACTGTCCCCACTACCTAGGCAAACCTTTCTGATGTCCAGTAGCTTTGGCTCTTCTGGTTTGCTGATTGAGTTTTTTCTTTTTCATTACTTATCCAAACTGATTTATCCTTATTTCAATTGAAGTTTAACCTTTCTAGTCTTAGCCACATGAAAACTTTTCTGTTGGAAGGTCACCGCCATGTGAAATATTCTACTCTATTCTATGACTGTGTTTGTCCAGGTTTTGTTCACAACATGATTTTTTTGTGCATAAACCCTGTCCTCTTGCCTCTCTGCTAATCCATTCCTCTGTGCAGAGCAGGCTGCACATTCAGGATAGATTCCAGTGTTAGAATAAAATTTTCTGCTTGTATTTGAATTTACCCTCTAAATATTTGCTTATTGTAATGATATGGGAAACTGGCTCGCTACCCACAAGCTTTGTTGCTGCTATAAATGAAAATTGAATCGGCTTGATGTGACTTCTTGTAAATAATTTTTCTTATTGTTGTCTTCTAGATGCTTACAAACACTCTGCTCAGCTGCTCCGCTGCAGGCAGCAAGAATCAACACACTGGGTTAAATAATATTTAACAATAGTAGAAGTGATTGAAAGACATAGATATAATACACTAATCAATATATTAAAAATATGTCATACATCATGTACACTCACATGTGTAGTACCTCTGCAAACTTAAGTCTAATAGAGGTGCTTCATGCTGTCTTGTCAGGTATTCGTGGTATTAAATTTAATTAAATATACAGATCATGTCAGCCTAGGCCAGCTGGAAATGTCTTGTCTCTGGAACTGTGTAGTCCAGACTTACTCTGTCAGCTCAACATACTTAACCTACTAAAAGCCTTGTAGTTGATGTAGGAAATTCAACCTAGCAAGCAAAGAGCATATCCTTCCCAATTTCCTCTTCAATTCAAAACACAGATATAAACCAAAACGCTCAGCTGAGGTGTTCATTAGTGCCAAAGCAATGTTGTGGACTTTGCTATTAAGACCAAGTAAAAGTCATGGAAACATGTCTAGGAAGTTGGCAGAGATGACAAACCAGCCTTGGCCCCAGAAGTCGCTGCAATGGCTTGGAAGCAAATCTCCTCTCTGCTCCCAAAGGCCAGGATAGATGCTCAGGATGGATGGATAAGGAAGAAACCAGACAGGCTTGTCCTGTTCTCTCCACTACAACATGAATTAGTTTATCGTGGATCCAAGAGCTCTGCTGTGGAGATTAGTCACAGCCAATTAAACGTGAAAAAGGCAATTAAACATGAACCAGGACATGGTAGGGGACATTCTCTTACTGGGTCAGCATCCTGTCTTTTGCTCAGTGTGCTGTTGGTACTGCACTCCCAAGCTGCCTGGGAAGCCTTGAAGGGCTCGAGCATGGTGACATTCATGACCGGTCCTTAAGTCCCAGCTAAGACTACATCTCTCACTGCCATAAAAACAATAAACACAAGGAAGATGCAACTTTCTTTTTTTTTCCCACTGCATTAAGCAGGAACATTTTTCTTGCTGGCATCAGTTTGCAAGATTTCATTCAACTGCCCTCCCTATGCATAATTTTAAAACTTCTGGTTAGAGATGCACACAACTTATCACTGTCAGCTGTGCATGCTTATAGCAACTCTGACATTTCCACTGATTTTAAGAAATTTGTGTCAGGACAAAATTTGGCAGGTCCACTAATAAGCAATATTATTCTTCTTTGAAAAGACCCAATTCTAATCAACCTGTGGCAATGTAGTGATTTTGTGTCAATTTGTCCTTGGCAAAAGCTGAGTTTTTAATAAGTAAATTTCATCAGTTTCACTGAGAAAATGAAGCTGTTTTTCAACGTTCAGTGCTTCCTTTCTGACCACTTGCATTTTAGCTTTACAGTCTCTATAAAGAGAAAACATTTATATTAATTAATAGAAAAAAGAAATATGGGCTTTGCTCATGGTTAATGTTTAGGAAAGGTCATCTTCTGACCTAGAAGAGTTTCTGCTCTCCTCTGCTATTTTCCACTAAAACCTGGCCCAGAGGTGATAGTGTCCACTTCTTGCATGACAGGGTTTTGTTCCTGTTGTCTGTGAGATCTGGAGCTGACAGGAGAAATTTGTATCAGAAGATAATCTGATAAAAGAAGTCATGTGAGACTCACTAAAAAAAGGTGGGGGGAGGGATAGGTATGTCAGCAGGACACAGTGCTTCATAAGAGCCTAGACTTATCTTTATAGTGAATGTTATCTGTAAGACTGATAAATGTGCGACAGGCTGGAAAGGGGAGAGAGGACAAAGTCATTGTACTGAAAAACTAGGCCTGGCAACAATAAAAAACCCCTATAAAATAGTTAAAAACCTAATAGCTCACTAGAGCTTTTTGCCAAAGCGAGTCCTCTATGTCCAATAGCTCTCTAAAGGCATTAGAAAATGAAAGGAGTTTTAATGCAGCCCTACGTTTCTCTTCTTTCTGGTTTTACAAGGGGCGATGTGGCAATTTAATTATACTGTGTTGTGAACTGGTGTTATGTCCTGCAAGAAAAAGAAAGAAGCTTTTTTATTGTTCCATTATGCAATTGTTGCTACTTTTTGCACCCATTCCAGCTTTAGTGCAATAACTCAGTATTGTAGCCTACATTAATTCTTTTTTCTTTTAACTGTTCCTTCTTTCACACTAATAAAATATGTTGTGCAAACAAAAGCATGTTACCCAGCTCGTGTATGAGCAAAGCCATTCCTTCATTTCTTGGTTCCTCAAATAGCATGAAAGCCCCAGAGGAACCTATAGCAAGGTGGTGGGGACATTTTAGGGACATTTTCTCCCTGTCTTAATGTTCAGGAAAAATAAAGGTTATGTGGCTGATCACAGTAGTCTCCTCCTGAACCAAGCACACCAAGAGCCCTAGGAACTGCCCAGCAAACGGTGACAGATGAAGCAAGCCACCACTCAAATCCTATTCTTTTTATGTAAAACCCTCACCCTTTGTCCTTTTAAATTATGTATGGTCATGTTCTCACAATAGCTTCTGCTGTCACTATGATTTAAATATAAAGTTTATTTTAAAAGATCTTTTGTTTCCAGTGCCAACATAGTCAGCCTAACCAGACAAATAAGTGCACAGTTTTTGAGACCCCGCCCCACTAAGGATTTTTTTCCTCCTTCCCCAGAGTCTACCACCTGAACCTCTTTCTAATCATTTCAAGGCTATTCAGAAGGTAGTCCCTGCATAATTTTTAGCTTAACATAAAAAACTGCATAATTGTTATTCATTTGGCTTGGCAGTTATTACACACCGAAGTGACCTCTGCTTCTCCGTTAATTATAAATAGTTTTGTCTATTGGATAAATTGAAGTGAATTAGCTCAGTTTTAAGTTCTTATCAATAATTTAAATAGCCATTTCAAACAAATTAAATGGAAGAAAAAAACACACATCCAAAAAAAAAAACACAACAAAGGAAAAGCGCCAACCTTATACAGACAAGGCCAACTTCCAAGCATAAAGCACCAACAATTTGTTGATTTAGTGGTGAGGGCAGAATTCAAGAAGAAAGCTAAATGAGGGACAAGTTTTCTTTTTCCATGCACACAGACCCAAGCATTTCCTGTGGAGCAGAGAGAGTTTGGGGGTCTGGTCCCTGCCCAGCATGGTAGGCCATTAGCCACAGCTGTCAGAGACATGTGTCTGCCCCAATTACCGTCAAAGCCAGGCGGTGCCGGCAGCCCCGTCACAACAGCCCTCCCTCCGTGCTCAGCTGCTGCCCAGCAAGCAGGCTTCTGCTAGACCACACCTAAAACAGAGCTCAGAAATGGCTGTGCTCTTAAGCAAGGTCATGTTTGGGTGAAATGCACGTGCAAGGTTGATGGCATCCATCAAGCCTTGAAGAAACGACATCTCTTCATTTCTGCTAGGAAACATCGGCCAGAGATTCCTTCTGGTATCTGGTAAGACAAGCTCTAGTCGTAAAAAAATACATACAGCATAAGGTCAGGTTTCATTTTGTTCTGCAATTCATTTTAAGTCTCTGGAGAGGCCATCCTATGTGAAGACTTCACAGAGACAATTGCAGGAAGCAACAGCAAAGGGAAGGACCTAAGCCCTGATTTGTCTATGTAACAGAGGCAAAAAGGAGGCTCTTTTCTTTAAAAGTAACACTCAGAGGTGAGAATCACAAGAAAAGATTTGCTGTAACAGATAATACTGCTCACTTTATGAGCCCTACTGAAAGCTCCACCAGTTTGTGTCCAGCACTGGGTATGACATGAAACAATGGGTGAGGGCATCACCAACTTTCAGTCTTCGCTCCTCCCTGTGGCACAGGGAGGTTTTCTCTTCCCCAACCTCTCCAACACACTTCAGTTTTACGTCAATCTTTAGTTCTGATTGGTTTTAATTGTTAATACAATGAAATGTATATGTTTAATGAAATCATAAACCAGCAACACATGAACCTACCCACCTGCCTTGGACAAGGGTATAAACCAAATATCACACAAACATGTCTAAGGTCAGTCCCACCTCAGAATCACCACTAATTGACCACAGCCAACATCTCTGACTCTGAGGTTGAAAAATATCAAAAGCACTCACACTTACCACTGCTAAGCATCCTCTCCTTTATCTCTGACCCCGGTCAGTGCTGGCAAAATATGCTCTGTTCCAAGATCCCCATTGTGCCATTCTGCAACAACTCTTCAGGATTTCCTGAAAGCCTGGAATATTTACTTGCAGGTATAGCACGTTCTCATCTCACTGAGCAAACAGTTGGACACAGAATGCTGAGGAAATCTGTGAAAGAAAGAAAGATAGCAGAAACATGTAATATCACTGATTGCCTTCAATTTTTAAGCAGAAGGAAGTGATTTCTCATCAGAAAATAGAAGATTTCAAAACCTTGCACAAGTATTACATTTCTTTTCATATATTCTTAATACCTTTCACTCACAAAAATACCTTTTTCTCCTAACATTTGTCATTCCCTCAAAATATGAAATTAATTCCAAATGCAATAAAGGAGAGCTGTAATAGATATCTGTTTTCTATTTGAGGAAAAATTTTGCCTAATACAATACTGCACATAAAGCAAACTTTGACTTCTAATATAAAAGGGGGGCTTTCTCCTGTTGAATCAAAGAGGACAGTGGATGGAACCTTAAAAATTATAAACCCTTTCATTTTAAAAGTTAAGTAAAAGCAGAAACTACAAAAAGAAACATAAGAGTAAGATATTAAAGAACCAAGAAATATGTAAAATATTAGAGCTGTAACAAAAAAAGGAATACTGAGGAAACTTGAGAACATTTACTCAATCATAATGAGGCTTGGAAAACAAGGAAGACACCCCACACGTCCCCAAGGGGTTGTCACAAGCCCCAGCCTCTGCAACTCAAACCAAGTCTATCAGAAAATATAGACCTTCCAAGTGTATTTTTTCTCCACGTTTAATATTCACTGAAGAGCATTATAAATTTCAAACATCATTTGAGTGTTCTAGCTGTAGGGAAAGAAACACTGGCTCAACAAAAGTAATGCAAAACAACATCCATAAAAGTGTAAACCAATAATAAAATAAAAAAGATAAATCAGTTGAGTAAACAAAGGGTCTTTTGAAGATTGGGTTTGGTTTGCATCAGCACAGAAAGAGCTGAGCTGTTGGAAAAATCCACAAAAATAAAGGTTCTTGACCCCACATGGTGATCCTTGCACTTCTGTTGACAGTTTATTTTGGTCCCAGAGTTTAGCAGCAGCTTTCCAAACCATTGCCCACATCAAAGGCTGCCAGCTGATGGGCTGAGCTCAGGGCTGGGGTAATGCATTCCTAGGAACATTATTAAGGAAAAAGATGGAGGATAACCAAGGTAGAAGAATGGACACTAGAGATGGCAGTGATGCCTGACCTGCACTCAGAGTGCATCATTGCCTTGGCTGACTGGTGTCCCACACATGACCACCAGCATTTGCTGTTTGAGTGGAATGGGCTCAGGATGAGATGATCAAATCCCCAGTTCCAGCATCCATCGGGTTGCAGGAGCTGTTGCTCACAGGCCCATGACACATCCAAAGCAGAGTGTCCAGAAAGGAAAAGGGTTGGTGGTACCACAGCTCCAGCACCACAGCCTGCTCCTCCCTACCACCACACCTTTGCTGCTGCTGCTGATGTTCAACATTTTATTTTTTTTTTTACTGTTGCTATCTTCAGCTATTTTCTGTTGATTCACAGCTTGCCAAGGAAAACGGAATGCATCTCATGTTGCAAACGCTTCATCACAATCATTTGAAAACTGTGCTACTTTAAGGTACTGAGATGACTAATCTCAGTTGCACTTCTATCTTTCTTCACCAGGGTTTGGAAACATTTAGCAATGCTAAACACAAATAAAAATATAAAAGCTGAAAATTCTATCACTCTGAATGTATTTTGGAACTAAGATCCAGCAGCAGGAGGATCCCTTCATTTGTTTCTAACCTTTTAATATTATCATGAGTGGTTTTTTGGTTTTTTATTACAGCTTTGGAATTTGAGATTGACCAGATCCAGGGTTTCCTG
The DNA here is from genome assembly GCA_030060385.1 of Muscicapa striata striata. NCBI lineage: Eukaryota > Metazoa > Chordata > Aves > Passeriformes > Muscicapidae > Muscicapa > Muscicapa striata. The sequence goes on along the minus strand of JAREIS010000050.1, from coordinate 2,873,211 downwards.
GTACTTACATTGACATATAAGGGGTTAAACAGCATCAACTCATGGGAAAAAAAACTTGTCTTGCCAGATTAAACACTTTGTGTGGAAATTTTGTGAATGGTTTTTATTAGATAATGGCTTTTAATAGATAATTAGAGAATGGTTTTTATTAGACCTTGTGGAAGTTATTTGTAGATTATACTCCAAGTAAGTACACCAAGTATGCTGTATTAAGGTAACTCTACCCAATTTTCCTAACTATTCTGAAGGACTTTGAGAACAGGAGAGACAGGAAGGCAGAATATGTGGTGGTGGTGAGGTTTTTCTGTTAGTTTGGAGGGCTTTGATATTATTTGGGGATTTTTTTTTTCCCTCAAATCTACTCACCTGGCTGCCTCACATGTCTTACTATTGCTATAAAAACACAGCATCCCACTTCTATCTCACCTGAACAGTAAGAGCCTGTCTGAGAGAGCCATGCTAGTGGAATTGTGCTCCACCCAGCACTGGTTTATGGCAGGGTTTATGCTCACATATATACCATTACACACTGAAGAGAACCTTTTGGACAAGGACAACATAATTCATTTTGAGAAACATCTTCCTCCTGTTTAACAGTTAGTATAAATTGAAATTCCTCAAGGGAACCAGGCATGATATTTTTCATTTTCTCAGAATCCATAAGGTTTGTTGTTAGATTTATTCCTTTATTATTATTGATTATATAAGGGCTGAGGATGGGGCTGAGCTAGAATCTAAACGCTCTTTTTTCTTTTTGTTTTTAAGCACAGGTTTCATGTCAGTGCTATTGATTTCCAAAACAAAAGGGGTACTGAAACTTGAATTTTTCAAAAAAACTTTTGAGCCAAGAATGCACAGCTCATTCACCTGGGTAACACTTGAACTACAATTCTTTTTTATTCACCTCCACTGACTTTGTGTTTGGAATTCCAGTTTATCTCCCTGCTCCTTCTTGGTTAAAGACCATCTAGTGCCACACCTGAGAATCACATCTCATATTTGCAGCAACAAAAACAAAACAAAAAAACCAAACAAAACAAAATATGCAGCCTTATTTCTGTAATACCTGGGAATTCTGAAAAATTCTTAAACTTAATCCCCAAAAAATCCTTAAATTTAACCCTTACGGAATCACACAGGTTCAAAACTGAAACAAAATACTGCATGAATGGAACAAAAATAAATATAAAGCTATCTTATATGACACACTTATATGCACTTTCATTTATTTATTAATTTAAAATAAATATAAAGCTATCTTACATGATACACTTAAATACACTTTCATTTATTCATTCATTTTACTGTTTACTGTGAGGGTGGGGAGGCTCTGGCACAGGGTGCCCAGAGAAGCTGTGATTGCCCCATCCCTGGAGTGCTCAAGGCCAGGCTGGATGGGACTTGGGGCACTGGGGCAGTGCAAGGTGTCCCTGCCCATGGCAGGGGGGTGGAACTGGATGCTCTGTGAGGTCCCTTCCAACCCAAACTATTTTATGATAATGCTGCAGGCTGTTGCTTTGGGAGAGCTTACAGAAGGACACAAACACAGGAGATACAGAATTAAGGATGTTCTCTTCCTCTCCTCATTAGGGAGGGGAGTAAGATGCAGCATGTTTGAAATCAGGTTTGTTCTCCACTATATACAATCTTTTACTATTCCATCTGCTTAACTCCAGAGATAAATCATCATTATCAACAGTCAATAGCTGGCACTACAAAAGATCAGGGACATTATTCTTGCTCAGGACAAGCCCCTGGGAGCTGTAATGCAATCCCTGGCACACAGCTGCACATCAGAGCAGGTTTACACTCTCCCCCCACCTGTGGGCAGGGTGCTGCTCACTGCTTGGAGGAGCAGGAGCTGTGACACAGCTGGGCTCTGCCTTCAGCACTGAGTGATGGAACAACTCGCATCATCCTCCTGACTGATCTCTTCATCACCAGGTGGGATCAGTGAAGTCACAGGCTTTGCATGTCACTGTCACCCAAACAGCTCAGTCCTCCTCCTGCTCTAAAATGTTTTAGCATTTTAGCTCTTTCACCCTGGGCAGTAACAGAAAGCTCCCACAGGCATCACTGCCCCTGCACTGAGCAGTCTCTAATCCCTGACAATGGTGACTGGGTGGAAATCACAACCAGTGCACTGATCTCACTGTTTTACATCAGATGAGAGCGTGGCTGTAATATTTATTAAAGTCTTTGGGAAACCTCTGAAGAGTGCATAGAGCACACAGAGCCTCATCTGAGGTCAGCCAGATGCTGCAGCAGTTATGGCCTTCATTAAGTCAATGAATATTAATGACAATTAACACAAACTTTAAGCAGGAAGCCAACTTTTCAGTTCCAGACTCTTTTAATTAATTGTGTTGTACATATTTTCAAGGTAGCAGTAATCTGACAAGCTGTATTTTTCAAATAATTCATTCACTCCATTTCTTGCTATTTTTAACTTCCCAACAGCCAAGAACCCATTGATTCCACCTTTAATTACTGCTCACAGGCACATCTGCTCCTATACTCAAACAGAAAAAAATCAGTTAAACGTTGCAAAGTGATTTTTCACTTACTTTTTAAATCATTAAATGACTGTCTTTTCCTGCATTCCATTTTAAATAGTCCTACAACCAAGAGAGGAGAAAAAACCAACCAAACAAACAAATAACTGGTTTTGGAAAGTAAGGAATCAAATTCAATCTAAATTCCTCTTCCTGCTCCTTGTGACTCCCATCAATCACTTTAAAATAATTGTACCAGACTTTTTACTTGGAAATGTGTTGCTCAATAAAGCACAGACAAGTGCTGGTGGAGGGAGGGGACATTTTAATATTTGGCATGTACACCTCTCTATCCCCATTTTCCTTGGAACAAATGCTGTTCTAATTTCTTCAAAGAATCAATAATGCTCATTGCCAAAGCCCAGCACTGTTTGAGATGCAGATTACATAGAGAGACCAAAAAATTTAGTGCATTGTAAATGCAGGCAGAAGGTGGCAGGTAAGCTGTAATTAAGGTTTTGCTGATGATAAAAAAGAGAGGGAAATAAGCAGACTCTGTAGTGAGTAAATGCTGGTGCTGCTGTACAATCACCCCTTTTGGCAGAGAAAACTGCAGTACTAGGCTCTTGTTATGCACAATTAGCCTAAGGGAGGGTGGTTTACATTTCCAGCAGCCCAAAATGCTGGCATCCTGTCTGCCCTCCCTCAACTCTTACTGCCTCCAGAGCCTTTCCAAGCTTCCACTCCTGGCATTTCAATCTTACTCTCATTCTTTGAATATCATATCATACATTCTTTGTTCTTGCTAACTGCTTTTATCTGGGAAGCAAACATTAAGACAGATCTTTACCATTACACAGCTGATGCATTTTGTTTGTTCTTCTTTGCATCAGACCTGGCAGTGCACATACTGGTGGGGAGTGAGGTGTTCAATGGAAACACAGAAAATCTTCCTGCAAGGGTTTATCTCATGCACAGGTAGGAAGCTGGGCTGTTCTTCATTATTTCATGTATCCCTCCACCTGCAGCAGCAAAGTTTTATATTGTAACTGACTCTGTAAAAAGATAGAAAGCAAAACCCCAAGCAAAAACCTCTTTTCCTTTTCTTTCCCCTTCTTTCACAACTTCTTGGTTTTCAGATTTCTGTCTTTGTCCCAGGGTTGGGATTGCTCCCAACTAATTATCCAATAAAAATAGAGTTGAAGTATTAAATCTATCCCTAGTTAACCTAATGTCTTTAATAATAATAAAAGAGATTTTGCACTAGGGATAAATACTGTATCTCATTTTCCCACTCTTACAAGTCTCCTGTCACTCCACAGTTATTAATACTGCTACTAAGATACTGCTCCCAGTCAGCCACTAAAATAGTTTGGTTATTCTTACTAATTCACCAATAAAATGTGGCTTCACAGTGCAATAAAGAAGATTTTGTTGCTTATGGGGTTTATTGGCAGCATCTATTTGTCCAATTTGTCAAGAGATTTTCCCAATTTTTCTGATACTATTGCCAAATAAACCTCTGGCATGGAACATGGTGAGAAAGCAGTATCTGATCTCATGCCAGGTGTTGCTGGCTTCTCCCTGGGTATTTGGCAGTGACTGATGGCACAGACAAATATCCATCCTTTCAGGTTAAGAGTAAGTGGATGCTGCAGCAACCTCCCCCCAGAAGGAAAAACAACTGCAGTTAAATTTTAACTGTGGTTAAAATTCAGAATACTTCATTCAGAATACTTCATTTTCTGAGAGAGAAGAGCACCCTCCAGCAGTAGGAACCACCTGTGCTCTTAAGAGGTGGAAGATCCCAGCACCAGCAAGAGAGGCAGCTGTTTCCACCCAGAGTCACAAACATGCAATTTAGCTTCTAAATTCTCAATCTCGTGCTAATTTATGAACTCCTCAGTCCACTCTATGGAAGAAAGAACAGGAGATGACACTTTCCTTACAAATACAACCACTGGCAGTTACAGATAGCCTTGTAATGGGTGTTTAAATTAGAAAATCCCCTGAAATTCTCCTGTACACCTCCCTGGAAAAAGACAGCACACTTCCCTATGACATACCCAAGATTTTACTAAAGAGACCAGTCAAAATGCTCCATTAAAAGAGAAACAAGAAGGATACTCAAAGTCTTTTCGACAGCAAAGAATGTACTCAAATAGTCAAGTATAGGCAGGCAGGTACAACTGCTCTGTCACTCACTCCATTTGGGCAGTATTACAACCACTGATGCTCTTCCCTTTTAGTTTGGTCTTACTCCTTGTGAGCCAGTGAGATTTGCTGGGGCCCATCAGAAAAGGCAAAGAAACAGCAGCAGAAGGGCTGCCAGAGAACCCAGCACAGCATGGGGAAGTTTGGGATCAAACACTACACAGCAAGAATTTAAAAAACAACTCAGGACATTAAGGAATTGGGACAGGATTTTTAAACTGGATAGTGTTACGGCTTTGGATTCTGAATCCTAGCTCATAATCAGAATCAGCCAGTGTGACTGTGCAACGCTGTCCCCTATTGGAAACAGCTCACCAGACCACTGGAGCACTGCTAGGCATCCTCTGCCTCTGCTCATAGGAAAAAGCTCATCATTTGTTAGGGCTGAACATCTGCTGTGATTCTGCTGATGTTGTCTGTGAGGGCTTCCTCAGCATTATGCATCACCCACAAGTTGTTCCAAAATATCATTGTGCTTTGACTTTGCTTTGTGTTTATTGGGTACTGGTAGCAGTAAAAAGGCTTTGCACAAGAGAGCTATTGAATTAATACAAGCAGATTTATTGTGCAGGCTTTACAATCTTTCTTGTGCACCAAGCTCAAAATCTCTAACACATTTATTAGGAGAAGGGATCCTGACAGCAATGCTGCAAGGTGCCCCATAAATATCCTGGTGCCTCTGCAGAAGGGGAGCCCAGTGACCTTCTGGAAGGGGTGCCATTCCTAACTCCACCTACTTGCAGAGACAGGACCCAGCATAAAGCATCGTTTTTACAGCTGCCATCTCTGGAGACTCTGGGGATAAAAAAGCTGATTCACAGGTGCTGCAGAAAAGGGATGAGATCTCATGGTGTGCCAGGAGGAAGATAATAGTGCAGGGGCTGGTAGATACCTGCCTCTTGCACCATCCAACCTAAGGTCTGAAAAATAAAGGAGGGTTGCTTCAGCATGGAAAAGGGGTGCTCCAAGGCAGAGCAAAGGGAATCCAGCAGCACAAATGCTGCCTATCAGCTGCCATCTCCCCCAGAGCTGCACTTACTTCCCTCCCTCTTCCTCAAGGAAAGACATTTCCCATCTTCACCACATGCCTTGTCATCCTTCTCTCCATCTAGTGCTTTTAAAAAATCATATTTTTCTATTTTCAGTCTCTATTGTCTTCTTCCAGGGCTTTGTCTTTCTATCATAATAGAAGGAGATGGGGAATATTGTCAAACTCTGGCTGGTTTACCTTTCTAATGGATGTGGTTTGGGCAGGCTGGAGGGGTCAGGCATTTGTCTGCTGAAACAGCCACAGCACTGTGGGAATGGAACTGGCTGGGATAAAGAATGGTTTAACCTGGATAGCTTATGCAGGAGGCACCAACCTGAGGCCATGGGAAGCAGGACACTGGGAGGAGATACCTGGTCAGGTTATGGCAAGAAGAGTGAGAGTATCCCTGGGAGCTGGTATGTTAATGGAGTTATTCTGTAATGCTCATGTTTCTGGTTCTTGTTCTCAGCTGGTTCAGGACCCATCACATGAAAGGTCATGTTTCTGGTCCATGACTGGGTTCATGATTGGACCCCTGCTCTCAGATACCTCTATGCATTGTTATGTTTGCCACACCCCCTTGTCTTTAGATCTGGCCCCCCCAGATCATGTGGTTTGACATTTGTTATTTTATCCATTAAAGATCTTTATTCTTCAGGCAACTTCATCGTTCCTGTCCTTCTATTTTTGCCACACTCCCCCCTGCTGGACCAGGCTCAGGGTTGCAGTGAACCAGACTGTGACACAGCACCTTTCCCAAAGGGCAACCAGCCCAGCCAAAGTGGGCTGTGAGATAGAGGAAAAATAGCATAACTTCTTTCAGGGTCTGTTTTACATAAAGGGATGTGTTCCTGCTGATGCACGGCCGGGGTTCAGGTGATTTCTATGTAAGAGGGCAGATGCTGTGCTGTGTGTCACCACTGCTCCCTCATCTCTTCCCTCTTGATGCCAGTGCTGCTGACGCTGTCCTCAGCAAGACTGCCTACAGTAGGGAGGGTTCACACTGCTATTGTGAGGGGCCTTGCACTCATTAGTCTCCTAAATTGCTTTCCATGGTGTACAAGAGACATAACAAATGGCTAATTTAATAAAATTGTGTTGGTTCATTCAGCTAGAGAAGCAAAGATAATAGCAGCTGATTCTGGAAAATATTGGAAGGCACTTGGGTGTCGTGAGCTCAAAGTTCTGATAATGGGAACAGCAATTCCCAGATTTCAGCTGGTCCCTGCTTCCTCCTCCCCATCTGCTGCTCTGATGTACTGTTGTGGAGGGAGGTGAAAACCAGAGTGGAAGCACTGTAGCTAAAGAACAATTGCAATGGGGATACTGAACTCTGCACAGGTTCCTACTATCAGAAATTTTCCTGTGCTAACAGCATTAAGGGCTTCCACAAGAATCATAGAATCCTTAAGGCTGGAAAAAACTTCTAAGGTCACAGAGTCACACTGTTAGTCTAGCACTTCTGGGTCCACCACCAAGCCAGGTCCCTAAGGACCACATCTATGTGTTTTTTTAACAGTCCTGGGGATGATGATTGCAGAACTTGCATGGGCAGCCTGTCAATCCCAACAATCAGCAATTCAGACACCCTGAATGCAACTCTTCATTCTCCTCTCTCTCTGATACAGAGGTGCCAGTCCTAAAGTTAAACAGGACAAACTCCCTGCTCCAGTCCAGCACCAATCCTTCATTCCACCACTGAAAGCTTTGCTGTCAGTTTTAGAGAACACAAGAATGAGCTCTGACTGTGCATGGAGGATTCAACCTGATATGGGACTCCCACAGCAGAGACTGGAATTGCTCTGGCTGTGGGAATGACAGGCCAGAGAAGAGACAGATCTGACAGCAAAAAGCATGAGAAGCCCTTTGTAGGTCTGCCCTGCTTCAGACCAGGACACGGACATGCAAACATATTGAATCAAAAACCACATTACACAAAGCAGTGACAAAGGCAGAACAGATTGAATTTTTCCACTGGATGTTACAGATTCATAATCATCACTGTCAGTACTGCAATAGAAATCAAGGTTAGATTGCCAGCTTAGACATTACCTCAAAGGTGAAATGAAATGTTAAAATAAGGAATTGAAAGGACCCCTTCCACTTCCTTTTACCCAAGAATAAATCTGAGTAACTCAGAGAAGCTCACTGCTGAATGAGCAAACAATTTGATCACATAATTTTGTGGATGCAAGATCTTTAATAGATTTTTAAACAGTCCTTACACAGTGACCTTTAAACAATTTGTACTTATCATGTGTAAATTCATTATTTCCTAAAATGTTTTGATTTTGTAATTAACTTAAATGCACTACTTGCATTCAATCTAGATTCAGAATGAAACTGAGCAGTACTGAAGGAAATTTGAGTATGATGAACACCAGTTTTCTCACTCTATCATTTTGGCTGTATGAAAACAAAGGGTTTTCCCCTGGTGCCTGCAGCTGCCAAAACTTTCCCACCCACAGAGAGTGCCTCTGCAATGACAGAGCACGGCCCAGCCTGGCTTAACAATGCTTCTCCCCCATCAGAACATACTCCCAGCTGTGCTGATGGCATAACTGCTGGGCAAAACATCTGCACGACTGTCCTGGTGCCAGCAGGCAAAATCTGCACCAGGAAAAACAAAAGTTTACAATGCCTGCTTTCCTGTGGCACTGCTATGTGTGGATTTTCTGAGGTGTCCCTCTTCTAGCCCACAATTTCTTTTGACAAGTTTTCCTGGGAATTTTAAGCCAAATCATTTCAGTGTCAGGACGCACTTGAAACAGGTTTGAAAGTCACAGGGGGAGCAGGGGCAGACAGGCAGATAGGGATCTGAATGTGGTTTTCTTAGTTCTATCTTTCCTGGGGAATTTTTATAAGTCCAAAGACCATGAGGGTTTCCAGGAGAGCCCATTTCAGGTGCTCAGGCACCATTCCTGTGCCTGTTCCTAGGGAGAGTATTCAAGATCAAGGATATGGGATGTCACAAAAACCCACTGCTCTTCCCTGCAGACATTCCTTCCTGCTCCTCTCAGCCAGATCCCTGCATCATGCTGGGCCTCCCTTCTCCTCCCTGAATCTCTCTTCCTTTCTTGCCACCTTCTCCACTTTATTAGGAACCTTGGTAAGTCCCTGGGGCACTGGTGGGGAGAAGGACCTGTTCCTGAATAGTGTTTGCTTTTTAAAGAACTGCAACAATCAAAACAAGAACAAAGAAGGCAGACAGGCAACACCCATTACTGCCAACACCAGGAAAAGTCATGCTGGATCTGTGGGAAGCTCCCACTGAGCCCAGCAGCACCCCTTTTATCACCTGATGATTTTGCAAGAAGGGGCTCTCATGCATCTGATAAGGCACACACAGAAACACAGCTTCCAAATAACGAAGGGAAAAACCCAACCTAAAAAATCTGCTCTGTTTGGATCCTTGCAACTTCTTAGTAAAAGAGTCTCAAGTTTACCAGCTCCCCGCCAAGCCCTTGGCAGCTGAACACCTGCACACTCCATCTGTCCCTACCTTCACAGATCACCTCCTGCTTCAATCACTCACCACCAACCTGTCCCTCACTGCTTCCTTCAAACTACTCATCTCTCCAGACCAAATGGGACCAAAGCACTCCAGTCTGATTTCAGTCTGCTGCAGAGCATAACCTTGGAAAAAACAAGCACTTCCCAGCAAATGGCTTCTCTGTGTTCTTCATGCTTTTCTTATCCATAAAAGCTTGTGCTGCAGTTTCCTTGGCATTTAGGAGGTCTGGATAAAAACTAAAAGCCCCAGTAACCGGCAGAACTTAGAGAGGGGAAGAGACATCATTTGTGCCCCTGAAATTCAATGCTTATTAAAAAATACAGGGGCTTGGGAGGTCTAGACATGGAAAGGAAGAATTGGGCATAGATGGAAAATATAACCTCTGATGAGTGACAAGTGAGGTTATATAGATGAATACTAATGAGGTAGCTTTGAATAATTCATGCCTGGGTTCAAGGTAAAATGGTTTAACCTGATACTTTGGTAGTTGCGCTGCCTTGCTGGCCTCAGGAATATCATCTCAAAGAACAAGGTCTGAACATACTCAGGTTTTAGATGTTAATTTGTCCAGGTGTATTTTAAAAAAAGACTTAAAAATATCACAGCTTGCTCACAACTGTCTGAAAATTGCAGCACAAGCACTGTAGGTTGGATGACTTTCCTCCTACCCCAACCTCCAACCTTGCTCCATGCCCACCAGTGCTTGCACCAGCACAACTGTTCCTCATTTTGCTCCAGAGAAAGCCACAAATTGGAGGAGTTTTGATCACAATTCTCTGTATCAAAAAGGAAAACATATTTCTTAAGGAAAGATTATTTCTAGTTTTGAATCTGGGTGCAGTTTCAAAATTTAGGATTGTGTTTTATACTGTTTCATCTTCTGCCTTGCTGAGTCCTTCACTCATTTTAGATTTTGAAATAGACTACACCTTTCAGCAAAGTCCCAATTAACCAGTCCTCCGAGAGAAAACCCTCTGTTCCTTCAGGAGGAAACCTGGACAACTACCAAAATTATTTTTAACTATACTGTAACGTGTTGGTTCAAATTCCACTTTCATACATAGCCTTTCAAGTGATATAAAAAATGACAACAAGTGATATAAACTGTGAAGCAGCAGCCACTGAGGGCATCAGAAAAAAACCCTCTTTCACCAGGCAGCAGATAAATCCAACATTACAAATTGGCACCATAAATATTATACACATTTGCAATGATTTATACACTTATTTTATCTGAGCCAGGCATTTCTTGCTTGCTAAGGAGGAAGAAGGATAATCAAAGGATACCCATCCATCCCAGCTACTGCTGCCTGGATCTGGAAATTTCTGCTCACCTGTTACAATAATGCCAGAGAGCTCTCCGGGGTGGTTTTATCTTGTAGATCACCACGTGCTTATACAAATGTCAATAAATTGGAGGTTTGTCCTAAAGGCAAATTTGCCTTATTCAATCTGGTGTTTCAGTGCTTCTGCTGCACTTGTGCATCAGAATTGTAATGCAGCTGCTGTATCAAGAAGCTGTAAAATCCAGACACCTTTGTCTATGGATTCCTTCTTTTTATTCTTCCTTCCTCCCTTGCGAACTTCACATCACCTTTTATACTTTATCATTGTGCTGCATAATTCCTATCTCTGCAGAATTGCTGGGCTCACCACATTGCCTAATACCAAATATGAAATATTGCACTGTGCACCCATGCAAAAGGCCAGTTTTCATTAATCAAATATTCAGAAGAGTCAGTGCTCTGTTATAATAAAAGCTCAGAAACCAGAGTGTGAGGAAAAACAGATAAGAAGAAATTCCACCACATGACATGCTTTAAAAATTCCCACAAGGAAAATCTCAGTACCTCAATTCAGAGCAGCCATCAAATGGCTCCTGGTGCTGGTGGATGCTCTGTGCCTCTATCACAAAAAAAGGGCAAAGGCAGTGAATACCTGCCTCTCTCTAGTAAATACATCCTCCCTTGCTTCCTTACCTGCTGGCATCAGGCACTCTAGAATCCTGCACCAGAGGTGTTGCAGTACATTTGGAGGTACTAGTGCACTGGGGGAATGAGCTATTGTACCACCCACTGCACAACAGCAGCTTCAAGTGCAGAAAATGATGATTTTGTTTTGTAAACATGGTTTAATTCCACCTTGTAACAGCTAAGAGGGTGAGAAGCAGCTACAAACACCTTCAGAGTTACTGAATCCAGTCAGGAGGGGACCTGGATTATCCCCCAGCTCCCAGCCTGGAGAAACTGAGTTGTGCCAAAAACAGCTCTTACATTAATGATTTATTCATTAAACATGTCCACACCCACCGAGGTGCCACATGCTGCTCACCAAGGGCTGCCACCCCTCCATGCCCTTAACTCTCCACTTCCCAAAAAGAAGCCATTTCCCAAAATAAGTCATTTCCCAAACTGACAGGTCTAACTGAATTCTAAATTTTAATTATATTTTATGCAGTACTGCAGAAAAGTGGACACTGAAAGATTATCTGACTGAGAGATTAGCAATAGAAAACCATAAATCATGCTGGCAGGTATATAGTTTCCTTGTGAGGTAGTGCTTGTGGGAGTAGCTGTTCACTAACAGAGGCATTTGTTGGAGTCCCAGCTCAGTGGGTGAAGGGAGTGTTAACTCCATCCTGGATTTACAGCCTTTTCCCAAGGGACACAGAGGCAGAGGTGAAGGTCTACCACTACCAAAGGTCATCTGGGGACCCAGCAAAGGATTTGGGGGTTGGATGCTATATGATAAAAAATACTGCTATTAATAATAATGAATACATCAAGTTGTAAATAAATAAATAAAGACAAAAATAACAGGCAGCAATAATACAGAGAGATTACTTGTTGTTAATTAAATCTGCAGCAAGCACAATGACAGGAAAACAATAAGAAATTAATTTATTGTCTATATAGCAAATGAAACTAATGGATGTTTGGGCCATTTTTGACAGCAAAGGGAAAAAAAGCCACATGAAGCAAGAAATCTACAAGGTCTGGAAATTTCTACAATTAGGCAGAACCATTAGCAAATCTTTCAACAGATAAAAATAGAGCTTGTGGTCACACTGCTGGATTTTAGCTCATCCTCAGGTACATTAATGGAGCCTTATGCAGGACTTTGCCAGACATGTGAGCTCTATTCCCAACTGGGATAGACTGATGGAGCTCAGTGGAACTGGGACAATTTATACTAGCTCAACTTTAATGCTAAAAACAATGTTTGCTTATTTACAGATCCTTTGTGCCAAAAGATGAGCTGGTTTCAAACTTTAAAAAAGATTTTATGTCTTCTTCAGCTGTGAATCAAGAGGAATGTACAGAAGAGTTTTCCTTAAAGCTACTGAAGCCTCTTTTAAAACAGGGAGAACCAAGACACCTAACTCTCAATTTAAGGAGTTACTCTTGAAATACTTCTTTTTCTAACAGTCAATGGCTAAAAATCCACAAATCCAACTGGGCAAAACTATAGAGCAAAGGGTATTTTGTTTTAGAGACACCTAAATACTTGATTTGTGCTGTTCAGATTTAATGTAAAACACAAAATGTAAGCAGCAATATATCAACACTGAAATTTTTCACAGCACCATACAAACAGTGGTTGTGTTGGTCAAGTAAACTTGGAATTACTAACTTTCCTAACTAAAAGAAAAGGAGATAAGTACAAGTAGGTGTGGAATCATTTCAGAAAGGAGCTGGAAAAAATAGGTCTTTGTGTATTTTGCATATTAGTACTGCTTTTACTGTTCTCTAGGCTCTTACATTTAATTGCAGTGGTTTCAACCACATCAGGATAATCAGTCATTGCTTAAGAAACGTAATTAACTCCTACAAGAAACTATTCATGAAAGAAATTAAGAGATTTACTGTCTGAGGTTAAACTTGGGGTTACTTAGAGATTGGGGTTTTTTCTACTTGCAGAGCTTTTCTAGTGTTGGCATGATCTAGTTCTGCACGAGTTGCTCAGGTTATCTGGCTGCTGAGGATGGAGACAACCAGAACTTAGCAGGAAACAGGACAGAAGGACACTTTGCAGAGTTTTGGTCTTTTTTAGGGCTGGGTAGGGTTTTCCTGTGGGAGACAAAGGGAAGTGAAGGCAGATAGTCTTTGTGCTCTGGAGCTTCCCAGTGCTTTTACAATATATATTCTGCAAAGATCCTTGGAAAGGAAAAGATGATAAATTTAACTCAGTAATGAAGCTGCCCACAGAGGCAGATTTTGTTTTACAGAAACTCCCCAAAAATCTTGACTGACAAAGCCTTTCCTGTGTAGGTGATGCAAGACAGCTTCCAGTTGGAAAAGTGGGAGTTGTTTCCCATCCATGGAGATGAAGCACAAAGCCAGATAATATCTAGTTGCAAAACATATCATATTTTCACCTGTGGAAGGACACAAACTTAACTCTTTGTCAAATTCAAAATACAGAGATTCTAAAACCCAACTTAAAGACTCAGTTAAAACTTTTTTTCAGAAAAGTCATAAACAAAGATGTAAATTGTCACAAGAAGATCTTCTCCACCAGACAAGATCCTAGTCATGCTCTGACATACAATTTAAGGGGGTGTTAAAAGATAAATATGCACCAATTATTTGATTTTATTAAAGAAGCCTTGAAAAATTCCCTTGACACACACTTCAAACAAGATTGTTGCTTTGGAACTGCTTGAACTGTGGCATTTACCATAGAAATAAAATAAAAGCAAGGGAGAGAACCAGCAAAGGGACTGCAAATAAACATTTCTGCCATTTAGCTTTGACTGGACCAGAGACAGACTAGGCATTAAAGAAAAGAAAATTCAAAATAACTTTACCTTAAAGAGTTTTGGTCAAACCACCAGCTCACTGAGAGCTTTTCTTGCTCTAATTTGCAGGCACAGCCTGCCATGGTGTGGCTGACCCCAGTGAGGTTGATGCCCACGAGATGTTCCAGGCAAAGAGTAGCATCTCCCCAAAAGAGGGGTGAAAAATCTCCAAACAGGGAGGGGATTGGTGCCTCCTTCTCCAAAACACCCCATATCACCCTGTTAGCTCCTGAACAGACCTGCAGTCACACAGTGAGGTTTTAACAGATGGAGCAACCAGCTGGAAGTTAGAAACTACTTTCCCTATAGCTGGACACATACAGAGCACTATTAAATTTTAAATTTTAATCAGAGAATGTCAAGTTCAAAATTACACTTAAGCCTCTGATTTTAAGGTTTGGGGAATTAAAATATATTATCAGTCATAAATGTCCTTTATTTGAAGGAGAGAGAATGTGATTCCTGTTTTACAAAGCAGGCACATAGGTAAGTCTTTTCTCTTCTACCCTCATAAAGCATGGGAATTTCATGTGAAATACTTGAAGTAGGGTATCACACTGCCAGGCCAACTCAATGACTGTCAAAAATAAAATAATAAAAAAATAAATAGGTAAAAATAGCCATACCAGAGGCAAAACCTTAACAATATCAAGCATAACTCAAACCAGCATTTCAGCTGCTCACAAGCCTTTCCTGTAAATTCTCATGAGCTCTCAAATAATATCTCATAAAATAATGTCACATAGGATATAATATAATGAGACCAGAGAAACACCCTACTCAGACCCCCATGAGATCATCACCATCTCTCCTGTTCTTATGAGCCAATTACCCTCCAATTATTGTGACATAACACAGCCACACCTGGCATAGGGGCACAGGGCAGATCCTGAGCTCAAGCCATTGTGCCCTGGGGCTGCAGCAGCTGAAGGGCTGCAGTGAGAGTGATGGGCAGCTGGAGGTGAGACCAACACCTCTCCTGATGTACTCTCACAGCATTCCCACCCTTTGGGAAGAGGAAGGATGGAGACTTCAAACCTGCTCTGCCCCTCTGGTCACAAGGGCTCCAGGATTTTATAGCTTATTTTATAGGTGTCATGAGCCACTGCTGCCCTAGGTAGGATTTCTTCATCTGTTTTTACTATGTATGATAATGGGATTTTAAGAATTCATTCTCAGACAATAATTTTCGTATTTGTGAAAAACTATGAGACTGAACATATAGGCAGAGCAGAATATTAAAATGGCAACAACCCTCACTTCAGAAGCTACCAGTTTTTGCACTCAGGGGCATGGGGGTTTTCAGCAAAGTTTCTGTGACTGCCTTCAGCTCTGCTGGGAGAAGCTGCCCACCCAGGAGACATGCTCAGCATTACAGAGTTCAAAGGTGCAGGACACAAAGTCCTCAAACATCTGCTTCTGTTACAGAGATTCTTTCCACACAGTGATGCTGAGATCCAACCTGATCATGACAGCCTTGATTCCACTTGAAAATCTAGGATTTTTTCTTGTTTATCCTTTTTTTTTTTCCCCTTAAGAGTGAAATCCATAAAACAGAAGAGATCAGACTCATATTTGTGGAATACAGTCACTTCTGCTGTAAATCTTTACATCTTTCCTGCCATAACTAGAGAGGGACCCAAGATGTGGAGCTTTCACTTGAATTATTATTATTCCTTGCATTTCAGCAGAGGGGGATCCAGCCTGCTGCAGGCAGAACCCAAGCCATGGGGCACCACCACACACAGGCATCAGAGCAAGGGGCTGGAGGGGAAAGGGAGTATCTGCATCAGCTGTCCACGTGCAGATCCAGAATTTTTAACACAGGAAGAAACAAAGGAGAAAGAATCTACAGGATTATTATTAAACACAACTTCCCACCTCAGCTTCCCACAGAAGCTGAACTTCAATGTCTGCTGTGACACAGAGCAGGTACAGCCCCAGGCCCCTGATCTTGGCTCAGGATAATCTGAGATGAGGATTAACCCAAAGGAGTCATTAGAGTCTCAGCTGTCACCAGGGTACAATCTGAGTGACCAGAGGACTGGATGAATAGCAAAGTCTGCACTGTTTTGAGAAGATGCCCACAGTCAGGTAAGTCACACATTTTGGCACACCTGGCATAAATAAAGATTGGATTTCCATTTCTGAGCTCAAACAGTCCTGACAATCTAAGAAAATGACAAAAAAATGCTGAGTGTGTATATATAGAAAAGCACAGGGCTATTGCTGACAGAATCATCACCTCAGATCCTAAGTAAACTTTCCCAAGAGGTTCCAGCTATTCAAAGGGAACAAGGGCCTGGAGTAACAGGACAAGAGAGAATGGCTTCACACTGGCAGAAGGGAGGGTTATGCTAGATGTTAAGAAGAAATTCTTCCCTGTGAGGGTGGTGACCCTGGCACAGTTTGCCCAGAGAAGCTGGGCAAAGAAGATGTGCCTCATCCCAGATGTGTGCAAGGACAGGTTGGATGCAGCCTGGAGAAACCTGGTCTAGCAGACCCATGGCAGGGAGGTTTGAATGAGATGATTTTTAAGATCTCTTCCAACCCAGATCATTCTATGGTTCCATGATTAGGCATGTAAGAAACAACACTGTGGTCATTACATAAACAGACGGAGCTTTTATGAAAAAAAAAAAAAAATTGTCCCTCTCTACATAAGGTCATATCTGCTACAGAGGATTAGAAAACCCTGTAAAGACAAACTGCCCCAAATCCCTTTCTGAGCCCTGACACAGCCCTATCATACCCTGCCAAGGGCTTTCAGCCCATTTTCTTCAGGATTTGAGAAAAGAACAACAGAGATGTATCCATCCAACAGATCATGTGCTCTGGTAATAAACTAATCAGCCATGAAACAATCGAGGGATATTTCATACAGCACAAATGAGGTTGTGGTTTCATTACACAAATAAACAGATTGAGAAAGATCCACCTAAATACTTATTTATAGTTTTGCCATAAAAGTTAGCAATGAATACTGTTCTAAATTTATGTGTTCTGTCTTCTGGTTTATCAGTGAAGGGCAGGATGCAATTTCTATTTACTCATATATTATATTTACTGCTAATAGAACAGATTTATTATTTTTTTTTATTTTCTCAAGACACTTAGTGAAGGCTTTGATGATTGAGAGCAGTTTTTAACAAAACTTGTCATTTCACTTCAAAATACATTTTTGTCATATCTAAAATATTTTATTAAAAACAAGCAAACAAACAAACAAAACAAAAACAAATGGAGGAAAGAGCAATGAGGTTAAGCTGTCGACTCTCCCTATCCCCCACACCATTTGGCAGGAGACAGACAGACTTGGGTCACTTCACCTTTTGGAAGCTCATTTCTTCTACCTGTTCTGCCAGCTAGAGTCCTCCCTCCAGCACTCCAGCCTAGGGGAGGATGAGGTTTATTTAAGCACAGCACATGTGCCAGTCTGCCTTCCTATTCATCACACTCTGGCATAAAGTCTCCTGATAGTTTTTTATTCATTTGTCCATAGACTCAAAAAAAACATGGAAAGCCTGAAAGGGAGCTTGGGAAAGGTTAATTGGTTTCATTGACCATCTGTTTGTGCTGTGAATAAATGCTGAGAATAATGTGTTACAAATGGCATCTACAAGGATTAAATAAAACAGTTCTGTGGATTAGAAAGAACCTGTGGACTGTGTAAATGGAGTACAAATCTGTGTAACAAAATCAGCCCTACTGAGCTGTGGAGACTGTAACCTTTAGGGGATAGAGAAACGTGGATTCCCAGGAAGTCTGAGGTGAACTATGAAAATATAACTATTTTTTGGTTCAGTAAAACTTGAGCAAACATATGGAGAACACAGGGAGGACAGTGACTAATCCCACCTGATTCCAAAAAGTAACAACAAGCCTGCAATCTCTTCTGGATTTTTATTTTCTCTTTGTCCTACTCCATACTGAAGCAGTACTTTTAAGAAGTTCTTACTGAAAAAGTTAACATGTTTAGATTTTACTGCTGTTTCCCATGATTTCCTTCTCCTTTCCTTTTAGTTCTAGAAGAGTTCAATGCTCCTCATTGAATGTGGCTCCATCTCACTGCAGACCATGATCCTTGGGACCCTGCTTGAAACAACCACCCTGGGTTATCAAATCACAATTATTTGAATACTGGACAAAGGAAAATTTTCAGAACTGTCTAAATAACTCAAACAGGTACATGCCTCCTTTCAAACACAACAAAGCATTTAGGAACAATCATGAAGCCCTTTGATGAATTGTAGTTGTCTAAAATCTATAATGTAGATAAACCTCATACCTTTAATCCACTGAAAATTATGCAGCTCAGTGCCAGAAAAGAGGAATACTTGATAAACAGATGAAGTTGCAAGTGAAAGTTGCAGCATTCTCCAAATTGTGGAGAACAGAGGTGTCTCTGATTGAAAGGCCATTTTTAACCATCTCTGAGATGTTTCACCTACTTAAGCGAATTTTGCATCATCAATACATTATATTGGCGGTATAAAACAACTGGAAAGTGCTGCAAACCAGGAAAGCTACAGCAAAATCAGCACATGAAATTATTGTAACTTTCTGCCAAAATTCCCAAGCATCTCATGGCAGAAATAAGTCCAGGCTGCTTTGTGCATAGACCTTCTTGAGCAGCTTTAACCCTTCCATCCTTAGAGCACCCTGCTGGTGCTATTTTAACAATACCACAAAACCATGCTTTGGTTCTTGTTTAATTAGCAGAATAGGGACATGCACACCAGACCTTTAGACCTACAGGCATGAGAACTGCACAAGAATAGATCCCCCAAAGGAAATGCTCTGCAGTAAAAAGATAGTTTTAAATTTTGCCTCTAAAGCCTACTGAAGCCAAGACAAATTTCACCCTATCATGAGTGGAAAGAAGGTCCAGACTCCAGTAGTTGTGCCCCAGGTTAGCTTTCTTCTGTACTAGTGAGTGCCACAAAAATCTCTTAGTAACAGAGGTATTAAAAGTCCTGTCTATTCTAACTACACAATGATGCATAGACAGCTGAAATCAGCCCCACTGGACATGACACAAACATAACAAGAATAAAATTAGGTGAAGTGGAATCTTTCTTCAGAGAACAGCTCCTCTTTTCTCTTGAGCTTCCTTGGGATTTACAGTTGGTATAAATGACTGCAGCGTTAGTGTTAAAATTTATTCACTTAGGGGGAATCTTATAAAACTAAGAGGAGAAATAATTCAAATATATTAGAATAATCTCAAAGAAAACCAACAAGCAAAAGTCCTATGGGGAAAAAGGAGAAATTTTATACCAGCAGGATTCATATTAGAGAGCTTTCAAGCCTATTATTTTAGATGAAGTCCCATTGCTAATACAGATAGTGAAAAAAAGCTCAGCAGAGATGGATGTTCTGCCAGAGCCACAGATGAGTTACAACAGGTCTTAAAATACACCCTCTTTCCTTGGAATAGACTGTTCTTGCACCTCAAACCTCTCTGAGACACAGCACTGAGGTGGGGACCTGGAGAGTCATGACTGCTCTCCTCTGAATTTCATTCTCAAAACCATAAATATTACTCAAAAGGAATAACATTATTTATATAAATCAGGTAGAATGAGTTATAAAAATAAAAGTTCATCAGAAGACTTAGTCAAGATTAAGCACAGGGGGAACTCAGTGTAGAATCTCTTGCTCAAAAACCACACACAGTAGTGTAAGAGAAAGTGTAGATTGAGTGTCCTTGACAGGAAAAAGGTGATCTGTAATGGGGAGAAATGAATCATCTATTTAAAATAAAAGAAATGCTGAGTTTTAGATGTTTCCCAATCTTTTTATAGCTTTTTTTTTAAAAAAGCTAGTATGAAATATGTCTTAATAAGGTGCCTGGATTATGTGTTCAGAATGTATTGGTAGATAGTAAGAAAGAAACAACAAAAAATATTCTGTCAATAGTGGTCCAGAATGGGCCAAACTTGGTATGATTGTAGAAGTTTTGGTATGGCCACAAGGCACTGAGAGATAGGTTTCCTCTTCAAGGGTAGAAGACATTCAAAATACAACATCCATACAGGAACCAGGAGAGATAGGCTGGCATATTGTCAGATGCTTGAATCAGTTCAGCAGGTTTAGTTTTTAAAAAGTGTTTTGCTTGGTATTTTCATGGGAAATTCCAGACCAGTCCTTGAAAACACTAACACGAAAAGATGAATTTAATAAAAGCATCCTACAAGTTCAAGTGACAAGCTTAGATCTCCTGTACAACTGTATCAAGAAACATTAGCTAGATGTACATCCAAATACACAGTGAACATGCTCCAAAAATAGACAAGAATGATTAACAATCAGTTTATTAGAGGTGACAGTAGCTAATGTAGTGTCTCTTGCTCAGGCACTGAATTCCACTGTAAACAAGAAAAAATAACTGCACATTTCCTGGTTTTATGACATTGCCCTTGAGAACACTCCACTTGCAAGGCATCTCTCCAGCTTTTCAGAACCCACTGGGGACCAACAGCCAATGGGAAATATTTGATCTACCAGCCTGCTTCCATTTTTTTCTCCAACAGAACTGCCTACCCAGAGCCCAAGGGCAGCTCTTCTGACAAACAGCCTCTATGGGCTGGAGTGCACACCACTCACAGCTGAGAACCCAGAGCTGAAGCACCACGATGAACTTCCCTTCTCCCTGGGGGTCGTTGTTGTGAGCCACAGAGCTCTTGGCTCCTACTTCTCGGGTTATCTTAAATAAGCAAAGCAGCTAAGAGTTGCTAAAAAGGTTCTTTATTAAAAAGCAAATCTTATTACAAAGCACATCAGTCTCAAAAGGCAATGGCAAAAGCAGTAGCAAAAGCGATGGCAGTAAGCAAATAGCCAAAAGCACTGGCTAAAAGCTGAATGGCTAAAAGCACCAACTCTCCCCAATACATACTCATATAGGATTTTCCCAGCAAGCTAAGATGCAAACTAGGACCACCACTTCTTTACCTATTAGAATTCTAGTTTCTTAACACGCTAGGTTACATTTAAACTACACAAACAACCTATCTTGTTCTATCTGAAAAATGTAAGCAATATTCTTGCTATAGCTCTATTATGTCTAAGTACTGTCTACAACCACAGTGCTGGAGCCTCTACTGAAAACCCCATATGTTTTTCAACCTTTGCTAGAACTCTCACTGCAACTTTGACATTTGAAACCTTTCACTTACTAAAAGCACTAGAGCTCACCCTAAAACTTACTAACTTACTTCTACTTAAACATCTACTTTATGTGTGAGTGGCTTAATACCCATCAACCCATCCAAAGGCTTTGATTCAATCCCTGCACTCTGACTTCTCTCTGAAGAATTCAGAGAGACCCCTGACTCACTGACTGCAACACTTGTGATTAAGCAATGCCCCATGACACCAGCTCCAGAGTAACCTTGTATGAGCATACAACCTTCAGCAAACCCAGAGATCAGTCACATCCTGCTCGTGCACAGAAACCTATACTGCAACGTGTCAGAAAGTTGAGATTTACTCATTCCTTGTGCCAGAATTATTGATCCCAGGAGCACCTGTAACCTTTGGAAACTATATTTCTCAATAGCACTCAGCAAAGAGAGTGAACAGGATCTCAAAGGACTGGAAGCCTGAGAAATCCAGCATGAATGTGTAGACACTCTAAGTGTCTATAGAAATGCATTACCTTCAAAACTAACGACATCATTTTTTCCTGGCCTTCTCAATGAATCAAGGGAAGCTTTGTCTCTGGAAGCAGAGCTTGGCTCTGACTTCTGCTGTTTCAAGAGTCCATTGAACCACCTATCTGAAGAACAGTTGTCTATTTTTAAGAAACTGTAAGAATAGCAGATAGATTTTAAAACCAGGAAGTTAAATTGCACAATTCCACAATACAGGCTGGGAAAACCTCTAGTTTTGCATGACACGCCACAGAGCCTACTGAAAACACAGTCAGTGCATATCCATGTTCAAGCTGCAATAAGAAGAAAAACCCCACAGAACCAAAAGCAATGCAACTCTTCTTAGGATTGAGTTTAAAGAAAATAAGCTCTGATAGAAAATGTTGCACCTTAGATTTCTTTAAAACAGATTCCCAGGGACTTATTATTTATTTACGTTAAAAATAGAACAACTAAGGAGAAATACTATGATTGAATCTATAAGCTGTAACTTCCAAACCAAGATCATGCCTGATTATTCCATTTCAGGTAAACTGCTGGTGTGAATTATGAGAGGGGTCTAATCTATTGCACTACCTGGAGAACTTAATCGTTGCATGTTAACTGAGCTAATGATTGATGGGACCTCTCAAAGCAGCACATCTGCCTCAATTCAGCACTTCAGTTGACTCACTGACAGCCATCCCATTAACTGCTCTCTTCCTGATTCTGGTGTTGCAGAATAACCCTTGTCAGAACCCCTTAATTAGTCACTGGCCTCTTAATATAAAGATAAACTGCCAGCCTTAACACTTGCACCAGATAATACAGCAAAATCTCCAAATAACCCCATTTTTACACATTTCCTGTCTGATTTAATCGTATTTGTGCACTAGCTTAAATCTCTCTGCCCTCATTGAATTGGGTTTGTTGATAATTAAGGATGTGATGCAAGAGGCCCCAAAGCACATGGCCAACTTTTTAAAACCTATTTTTGATCTGCCATGTTTAATCATCACTAAACTTGTATTTATCCTAACCAGAATCAGCAGCATTATCTGCCACAAACTCACTGTCAACCACCTACTCCACCTACTTAACTACTTCTACAACCTCCTGACATAGTCAGATCACCCTGATCTGTGGATATGGGTTAACATCTCCTAACCTCATCCTCCACTTAAAATACAAAGCTGGGACAACTGCATCCATATAGGGACTGACCAAATGTTCCTACTCCCCTGTATGCCAATGAAAGTCAAAGGTCTTCTTTCCATTTATGCTTTTTAATTATTCTTTTTCTCCATTCTTTATCCTTGGGAAACATGGCCATTCAACCAGAAAATTGCATAGAAATTATCCACAAGGTTTGAATTAACAAAGTGATGTTCACGGGGTTAAAACATGGGTCGCAGTGTCAGATATTGTAACAAAAGGAAAAAAAACCTGCTTCCAGAGCACTGAAATTGCCATCCAGCCCTTCACAGGAAGTTATTCCAAAACTTGTCTTAAGATATTATTTTTTTCTCTCTTTGTAATTACACAGCTCCTCTGCATTTCACCTGCAATTTATTGAAGTTAAATAAAGATGTGTTTTGCATCTGGTGCCTATACACAGAACAATTTCCCAGTCACTGTCACGTCATCTGAGTTATTTCAAAACAAAGCTTGTATTACTAAGCCATTCCCTGTTGGCTCTACATAACCAAACCCAGCCTTTCTTCCCCAATCCTAACAAAGTAAGTTTAGAGCACAAATACAGTTTACCAGGTTCCTCATATTCAAGAACTGAGGAATGTCTGACAGACTCCAGTATTCAAATCCGCCAGGTAAAACTCTCCTTTTTAAAAACTCTGAAGGACAATACCTTTTTGGAACCTCTTTCACAGAAACTCTAGGGTTTTAGCCTGTTTGTATGGTGGCCTCTTGTGGTTTGAAACTGGCCAAACACCAGGCAGCCAAGAAAGTTGTTTGCTCACCCTCTCTTGCTTTCAGCTGGGCAGAGGAGAGGGGGAAGAAAAAATTAGTGAAGGGCTCATCAGTTGAAATGAGGACTGGGGGAAAACACTCTAAGGGCAAAACAGGTTCAAATTTAAAGGTATAAAATAAATTTATCATTAACTGAGTCAGAGGAAGTTAATGAGAAGCAAAATAAGCATTTAAATAATCTTTTTTCCCCAGCCCCTCCCTCCTTCCCACTGACAGCATAGGGAACAGAGTGTGGGGTTTTGGTCAGGTTGTCATTTGAGAACTTCTGTTTGCTCAGGGAAAGAAGTCTGTTCTCTGCTATGCTGTGAGTCCCTCCCACAAACAGTGTTCCCAAAACTGCTGTGGTGTGGGTCACTTGTGCACAGGGTGCAGTCCTCTAAGGATAGGCCGCTCCGGTTTGGGAGCATGGTCCCTCTCTCTGTGTCTCTGGAAGCAGCAGCTCTCTCTCTGTTCAGGTCTGCCACCATATCACAGCTTTCTCCAGCATCCAGCTGCTCCTCCATGAGGACTTTTCCCATGGGCTGTGAGTGGATCTCTGCATCCCCCCTGGACTTCTGCATTACAGGGGAACAGTTTGTGAGCTGCAATCTTCCCACCTGTGTTTGACATCAGGTTCGTTACTTATTTTTAGAATGCACTTTTTTATTATTTAAATCACACCCCCTTTAATTCTTCTAATCTCCCATGGAATAGTATTTGGGGTGGTATCATTGGCTGTGAGCCCACAGCAGTACGATCTGTTGGGTTTCTTCATTTCCTGGTCATAATTTTTCTTTACTCCTTTGCTTTAGATGAACTCTGCACCTCACCTTGTTCTCTAGCATGATGTTGCTCTGGTCAGATGCTACAAACAACCTGCCTTTGGTAACCTGTAAAATATCATTTCTCAACAGTTTTTCAAATTTTTGAAATATACTTAAGTTCAAATGCAAGTTTAATCCCCCAGGAACACTTCCTAGGTGGTGCCAAACCTCAGAGAGGAGAAGCTGCAAAACCCATTCAAATTTTCATCAAGTCCAGACATCACAAGAGGCTGAAAGAGCCCAGGAGAAGATGGTTGGTACCTGCAGGGACTCTGCCACTCTGTGACACCAAAACACAGAACCCAAACCTAACCTTGCCAAAGAAATACTTTTTTTCTGGAGCAGAGCACAGTGTCCAGGGGAGGGGAATAGGGATGGCACTGCTGCAAGCTGAGCATGTCCAAATCTCAGGCTCTGCAGCCTGAGGATAACACTGGCCCTAGTCTATAAACATGGGGTGCTCACAGGGAGATTAAAAACAGCTTGTTCAAACTTTCAGATTTCCCTAAAATTTCTACCCACTGGCTACACTGTGCCTCCTGAAAAGGCTTTTCAGGGGTGGCAGTCACAGGATTGAATCAAGTCATCTTTTGGTCACAGTATTTACTTTGGAATCTCAGTTTTAAGTATTTATTTTAATGAAACTTCAATCTGTGTAAAACAAAGATTTAAATATTCTGCCTACAGATCCCATTGTGCAACAAAAACCACATTTATCTTGCAGAATGAAGTGGGGTTTTTAAAAAAATCTCTAATTCTATCTCCCACTGAGAAGAGATTTCATACATTCTTTCCACATATGTCAAAAAATGTGAAAGGACGGGGATATTTTTTATCCAGTGTATTATTAAATATAATAGTCAGCCACCTCTAGAACCCATCATTGATTGAGATAAATGAAGCTATTAAAAAAAAAAGCCTAATGAACTCTCTTTGGTGCTTCTGAAACTCAGCAGTAAAGATAAATGAGAAACAATTACTTGATATCCATTATTTTAAATTACAGATATCAGCCCTGCTGCTGTTCTCAAGGTTTATTGAATTTTCATAGAATATCATCCACTTTTACATTCCACACGTGTAACTGAAACCAGACCAATGTGTTTTTCTCTGGTGTCAAGTTCCAGATGCAGAGGAGTTCACACTGCCACACCTGGACCACAAGGGAGTTCTGTGATCTCCCCAGCCGTGGGACTCCCCAGCAGAATGTCAGAGCCTCACCTCTTCTCTCCCTGCTCATTTGCCAGTGCAAGGACCTTTCAATTCTCATTGCAGATTTAGCTGTGTCACCTTTCACCAGAGAATTCGTTTCTCTTTAGCGCAGTGTTGGTTTAAGTAAATAATGCTGGTTTTGGGTTATTGTGGTGGAGAAGTCAAAATTAAAGACAAAAAACAAGTTTTCACCTTAAAATGATGTGACTAGCTTATAATTCAAATTATTTTTCTTTTGCTTCCTCTGCAGTTTTCCCATTGCTCTTCCTGCTCTCCTCAATTGACTAAAAATATGAAGAAAGCACAGGCTGGTCTCCTCAAACCAGGCTCTACACATCAAACCAAAACCCTGTTTACAGCTGGGCAAACTTTGCTCACAAAAGAGCACTTTGAGCAAACACTCACTTTGAGCTTTTCCCTGTGATGGGCTGCCTGCTCACTGCCCCCCAAGACAGGCACTGCCACCCCACACCCTCCCACTGCCCAGAGCTTCCACTCACACACAGGAGTAAAAACCAAGTGTATCATTCACAGCAGAGATCCTCATTCAATGCAGCATAACCCAGAGAGTCATTCCAGGTCCTCTTTCCTTTGGAACCACTGAGGACTGTGTTAAGGAGCCAGCAAGCTGCATGTGGCATGAGGGGCTCTGCCTTGACCCTGCAGAGGTCTGGTTTGGGGACAATGGAATGAAATCCTTTCCTGGTGACTTCCCTGCTTCTCCCCTGGAAGGACAACTCTCAGCCTTTCCTGCTGAACCCCTCAGACTAAAAGCAGCCTCTTTTCCATCCTCTGTATAGCAGACATGGAGCAACACTTGCACATATCTCAGCAGCTGGGAGAAAGTTAATGGCACAGGATACTGTTGGATTTGTCTCTGACACTTTTAGTATTTGCTTTATTATATTGGGATGGGGGTAGCAGAGCTACTACTGAGTAATTTAAATTTAGTTATTTATTTTGACACTTTTAACTAGAACGCCAAAAATACCTGCAACTGAGAAGCAGCACTTTATTCTGCACTGCCATAAATCTACATTACAAAAATACTCCTCTTGAGTCTACTTTGATTTATCTTTGAGCGAGAGCTATCCAGAATTGCATAACGAAACATAATACTGCTTACATTAAATATGGCATTTTATCTATAAACTGGAAAAGGATCTAAACCTCATTATTATAATCTCTAAAAACATTGAATTTTTAATTTCACACCATTTTGTAAGAACTTGAGAAATAAGAATTTAATCAGGGTAAAGCTACATTTCTACCATAAGAAATCTTTTGGATCTAAAAAGCTTTTTATATGGTAGAAAATCAAATGTTGTCCTATTAAATGCAGCACATTCCTTACTATAGTCCAGTATTTTGCTAGAGATGTCTGAAATCCTCAGTGATAGGTGAAATAATCTTATTTCTTTTTCTTTTTTTAATCCTTGCACACTCAGCTATGTATCTGCTTCCTCTTGCATAACCTTCCCAATGCTCATCTCATTTTGGAAGTCAAACCTTGGGCAGATGCTTCTTTTCTTTCTGAACTCCAAGTGCCTTGCAGAAGGCTGGTGCTCTGTGCTGCTGACAGCTGTTTCATCTCCTGTCTTTTAATTGCACAGGCTACTTACAGATCTCAAGTGAGATAAAGTAAAGTAGCACCTTCTGGAATACCTGCTACCACAGCTAGACAAGCACCCCCACCATGACCATAGAAATTTCTGCTGTTTTCAGTGATTCCATTGCATGAGGACCTGCACCCAGCAGCACTGAGTGCACGCTGTCCCCTCAGCATAGACTTCTAGTGTTGCAAGCAGAGGCAGGACAGAAAAATCTCATATTGAGCACATCCAGCCCACATGTCCTCAAGGACTTAAAACAGGTAAGGGTTATGAGAGCAGCATCTAACTGGGGAGGGTCAGTGAGAGAATAGAATGATAGGGACAGTTCACCTTGGGTATTTGCTCAAGGTCCATGTCTTGAAGGGATCTAGACATGGAATAAGCCACTAATGTAAGTTACAAAAAATTAAACCCTTCAGCACAGACCTTTAGCCTCCCAATTTAGAGGATGACACAGGTCACTCTTCCACTTGTGCACTAAGATAACAGAACTTTCCTGGGGGGCTGTGTGCTGAGACATGGTGCATCACACCCAGCTTCTCCCTACATCTATCCCTTGGGAAGACTACATGCAGCCTTGCAGCAACAGAGCTCTTCAAAGCTGGTCCCTTTAGACCAGACTGTTCTCTAGCAGCTTCATTCCCAAGGACCAGAAGTCATCTTGAAAAGTGTTTACATTGACCAGGTGGTCCTCAAAGCGCTTCACAAACAAAAGCTGACCAACATTACATGCAATGTGAAATGCTACTTTCATAAAAATTGTGATAATACAGTGGCTTTCCATATTACAAGATTTTACATAAGGAAGAAGCAGGGTTTGTATTAATCTAGCAGTTCTGCTGTCACAGAAGAAAGCTAAACTGTCTGTGTTCCAGGGATAAACTTGATAAAAAGTGCTGTTGAACTGGTTAATGCATTGAGACAGAGAAAGCAACAAATGAGAGTTAATAACCTCCTGCCTGATCAGAAGCTGTTAAAGATGTATTTGCTGGAGATGCTCAGGAGGGGAAAGCACTGCAACATTCAAGCAGTGGAGCTCCTGCCCCACCACAGGAAATTCTTGTGCTTTCAGCACAGGAGAGACCTGTTGACTTTACTCTGCAGGTTGCCTGTACTTACAAGCACTTTATCAAGAGACTTGCTTTATTCCCTCCCCTTTTCAGGTTTTGGCTGTTAAAGTGCCATGCAATTTTTCCTAGTCTAGAGATGCAATTGGGAAAAACCAGTCAATCTCCATATGTCAAAGATGGTGTTTCTGGAGCAAGAAGACTTGCTTTCCATGGAGCTCCATCTCCCCTACCTCCCCTGCCAGCTCCTTCCCCAGAGCAGTCTCATGAAGGAGTCAAAATTTGACATTTTTTCCTGGATCTATGTTTCCCTAGAACCTTACCCATGATATATCAATGCTAATCAAGCTGCTGCCTGTCTCCTATGGCTCTTCTGAGAAGTTATTACCCTTGTCATTCATCACCAAGTTCAGTTAATTCAGGCAATCTTCCTGATCCATGGCCTTGCACACTCAATTGCAATATTTTGTGGGATATGGTATTTTGCCATAATAATAGTTTCACCCTTTGAAATTCAGATAAAGACACAAAGACATTTTCAGTAATTAGTGCTACAGTGAGATTCAACACCTCTTCTTGATGGCTGGGAAGAGGAGTGCTGCTCCAGCAACATCATCTTTGACACATGGAGATTGAAGGGGCACGTGGAGGGAAACAAATCAGAATTTCTGTCTGAGTTGTCTTTTTTCAGGTGTTTCAAACTATAAACATGTTGACTCTTGTTTTCCAGAAATATTGTCTTGATGAAAGCAGAGCTGGGACAACTCTGGGAAGAGGAATCTGATCCAATTTCCAGTGCTGGCTGGGAAAAGGTTGACCTGCCCCATATCACCTTTGATTTTTCTATGGGTAGGTTGGGAAGGGAGGAGAAACATGTTCTTTTTCCCTACTGGGGTAAAAAAAAAAAAAAAAAAAAAAAAAAGTAGAATAGAATTCTGAAATATTTTTAAAGCAAACTTTTTTGTTGCACTTAGGAAGAGAAATACCTAATATTCAATTGCATTTTAAAGAAGTTAATGGAAGGAACAGTAGGCCCAGGAAAAGAAAAAGTCTCCAAATCTACTGTCTCCAAATTTTCTGTAATACAAAACTTTCCACTGCCAACAGTAACACAGATCACCAAATGTTTG
This sequence comes from Muscicapa striata striata, assembly GCA_030060385.1. Classification (NCBI taxonomy): domain Eukaryota; kingdom Metazoa; phylum Chordata; class Aves; order Passeriformes; family Muscicapidae; genus Muscicapa; species Muscicapa striata. The sequence goes on along the minus strand of JAREIS010000050.1, from coordinate 2,843,709 downwards.
TCTTATGGAAATTTCAACAAACTACAAAACTCCATTTGGAAAAAACCCACAGATATGTTTTCAAGAGCAGGTTGGTGACTTGATACTCTTGAGTAACTGTCTTTTGATAAGCACATACTCACATGAATTTTAAAAATAATCATAACCTAGCAAAAGTCAAGAGACACTTGAGTTTCTGAAAACCATACAATCCCAAGAAGCAGCCACTAATGGGATGCCTTCAGGAAATACTGGTTTTCACCATTTTGATGTAACATCTTGGAGTTAAAACACGCATTGGAGACTGTAGGGAATGAAGTTACACAGTCGTTCTGAAAATTATTCATATGGGAATTAGAAGGAGAGGTCATATTTGGGCAAAAACTCAATTAACCACAGTAACAGATAAGAGGAGATTAATTGGGAAGAACCAGAGATTAATTACACAGCCATTAATCCAGTTTCCTGCCCTCTGCCCACTCCCAGCATATACTGCTTCCTCAGATATCATCCATTTGCTCAGCAGGGCTGGAGGAAGTGAGAGAGGCCAATGAAAACAGATTTATATCTGAGCCAGCAAATAAACCAGACTCTGGCATTCACTGGAACTGCATGAACTTGCCCCAGCTCAACTGCTCCCAGACTCTGGCTCTGTTACAAGAGTGATGCTGATGGAGGCACTGCAGGAAATCTCCTCCCAGATCCCCGTGCCAAGCATTACTTTGGTAAATTACAAAAGGACACAGTGGCTAATAGGATCAGGACCTGGAGTGCAATAGAAGAAGAGAAAGGACAAATGAGTGATGTCTAATATAAAGTGCAGTTTTGTTTGCTCTCCACCACCTGAAGGCAGTAGCTGCTTCACAATATTGCCTGCATTTATAAGGTCACAGAGTTCTCTCCTAACACGGTTACAGGACTGCAATCGCCATTAATTTCAATAGAAGTTTCAAACATGCAGCACCAGCAAAATAAGGTCTTAAAATTCCACCTGTCCTGCAAGGTATTTGTTGTTCTAGAAGTGAAATCTACTGCATCAAGCAGTTATTTTTAAAAGCCAAGACAGGAAAAAAGAGATTGTGCTTTACCTAGCAAAGTGGGCAGAATTTCAGGCTTCCCCTATAGCACTTTACATGGGTTTAAAGTAATATTATACCTCTGATTTCTGTTGAAATATTAGAGATTAGGGTAACATTTAGAATCATCACTCAACAACCATTTTGTCCTAGAAAACTCACATTCTTTTCCTATTTTCTTTATTTTCCACACAAAATAGCATGACAGTGGAAACCATAGCCACAACATATACAACAGCACATTTAATTGGTGACAAAAGAGAAATGAGTTTATTTCCTGCCACATCTCCAAATGGGCTCTCACTCAGATACTGCAGTGAGCAATGACAGTAAATGGAATAAACCACCTCTGGGGCAGGTTAACTTTATCCATAATGAGTTTCATCCACCCTACTGCAGCTTTATTGCTACAATGTCCAGGTATGACCCAAGCCCTCCTACACTGCTATCCCAGTTTGTAACAAATCTTGCTTTAATCTACAAGCCCAGGTATCAAATCCAGTGATGCTGAGGCTGCACAAACCTTGGCACAGATTGCAGGGAGGTGGGAACTGGGTGATCTTTAAGGTTCCTTTCAACCCAAACCATTCTATGATTCCACAATTCTCTTCTGTGAAATGAGTACAAGTGCACTGAGGAGTGCCAGGAGGGCTGGTGACTGGCTCCTGGCTCCCACAGCTGCAGCATCCTTGGGGACATCCAGCTTAACTCAAGGCAGTCACATCCTCAGCTGAGCAATCACACTGTTACTCATCAGTGGCAGCAGATAAACCCACCAACACATCCCCAAATCAATGGATTTACTGACAGTTGTGACTAACACAGCTGAATTAATCTGGGATACTGTATTTGGGAAGTGGATGGGGGGTCTCCATGCAGAGGGTCATACAAAGAGCACCTGCACTGCCCTTTATTCCCAGATTGCTCCCCACAAGTCAACAGCCATCAGTGCTGGAGCTTGAAACAGAACCAGCTGGAAGAGTGATAATGCAATCCACTGGGAAATTCCAACCCAGTCAGAGCAAACTGCAGGTGGGGGTTTTGTTATTGCCAGTGGGGTGTTACCAAGGCTGTCAAAGACAATGAAAACACAAAATTCAAATATACTGCCTGTTTCCCCACAGACATGAAAATCACTCCAGTTCCATTATTAATGCACTTGGGCTCATTTGTCAAGAATTTCAGAAAAATGAGTTCAAAACCAAGAAAATCTCCAACATTTTTATGATAATGCCAGTAAAGTCTGTGGGATGGAAGATTAGGCAGCACACTGTGCTTCTTTCCCAGAAAATCCCTCCCCACCATTTTAGATTCTTTAAATCAAAATGAGGAGAAAAATGAGCTGTTGAAAGCATCAGTAAACAAAGGCCTCTTACCAGTAGGCCTTTATCCACAATTTATGCCAATTTTGTATTTTGTTTCATATGAAAATGCAATGCCCTTAGGCCTCCAACTCTGCCACTGCTGCTTTTTAGACTTTTACCCATTCAGACAATCATTTATTTACCATTTCCTTTTTTGTTTTCAATTCAAGAAGAACGTGTTCTTTTATCAGTTATTTATTTAGGATTTCAGTAAATTGATTTTTCTCTTTTATATGCACTGCACAGCTAAAACATGCAAATAGATGAATCCCATTCTGCTCATTTGTTTGATTTTCTCTCTCCACTCATCTAAGTTTCCAAATTCTCTTTCTGCACCTGGCAGCTCTTCTGCACCTCCCAATGCCCTGTGCCATGTGACACCATCCAATCTTTAACATGCCATTCTAATTGCAGCAATGAAGAACGTGGATGAACTTGCATCTGTACACAACAGTGCCAACATCATGATTCTCCCAGCCCAGAGAACTCAAACTGGGTGTCCAGAGAACCCCCCAGCTCATGTCCTCAGCAATTTTCCCAGTCCAGGTCACCACCTGAGTCTGAACCTGCCTCAAAAGCTGAAAGGTCAAAAGGCTGAGAGGTCAGAAATCTGAGAGGTAGTATTCTCCCTGAGCCCCACAAAACCAGCTCTTTATTTCCCTGCAGGAAAACAGCTAACTGCTATTTTTCAGACTTTTCCTCCACCCATTACAGATGGAAGCACATATGTGCTCATCTCTCTACTTTCCTCTCCCTGAGCCTGGCAGGTACCCAAGGGACCATGAGGAGAGACTGCTACAGCGTGCTGGAGGGGAGGAAATAAGTGCAGCAAGAAACAGTGATAAATCCACACCTGTCAGGGAAAGGGTGCCCACAGCAACATACCACACAGGAGCAGACTGTTTCCATCACTTTCACAAAACTTGCCCCAAAGTGATAGGAAATGAGATGGAGATGGGCAAATTACAAAGCAAAAACTGGAATGCAAATTTCCTGACGCTGTTCTTCACTCCAGTTCTCCTACAGATTTTCTCCATAGCCTCAGGAGAGCTTGAGGAAAGAGCTGTTGCTTTCTTTTCCTTTTATCAGCAACTACACTGGGTCAGGTAGAGAAGTCTCCATAACTCACAGTCTTGCAGAAGGCACCAGAGACACAAGGGAAGCTGACAAGAGCCCAAATCAAAAGGCTTTTTTTATTTAATTCATCATCACCAGGTTGAAAAGCAAAACCAAATGCATACACAGCACCTGCAGAGGTGGCCTTGATAAGGCCCAGCTCTGCACCACAACTCAGGGCTCACATCAGTGCCAGTCCCTTGGTGGAAGCACCACCTTCTCCTCAGCCCCCAGGAATCCAGTCATGTGTGATGCACTTGACAAAGCTGTGAAGCCACTGTAAAAACCCCTTTGTAATTTTCCCCACTCAAGAGCTTAAGTCTCTTCATTCTGTTTTAATGGAGTAATTTATCACCTGATTCCTTTTAAAAGTAACTAATATAGATAGATAGATTAGATAGTATGATGTGATACATAAAGAATAATAGTCCATTTTTAATAATAAGTTTCCAATATATTATAATTTTGTGTGATTGATTAGAAAGTCCATTGTTTTACTCTAACATATTTTTAAAGACTTCTCAATATCAGTTCAAGATTAAAAAGTTAAAGGCAGCTTAATCATCAGTTCTAAATGTAACTTGGAAGAGTATTGGGTTCAGGAGCACTCAAAATTGTTGCCTTGCTTCTTGATCATGAAAGAAGGAGCATTTTATTCCATGCCCCATTTCAGTGTCACTCTATCCCAATTGCTTAGTCATCTAAAAAGTCTTTCCCTAAGAACAGACAAAATAATCTGTTTAGGAATTAAATGGCTAGGACTGATCCAGTTGCTTGTGGAATTACAATTTCTTCATTACTCTTTAAAGAGCAAATCTTTCCAAACAAAGCAAAATTTAACAGAGCAAAATTCTTTGTTAACTTCAACAGAGATTCACTGTTTGAATCTGGTTTATAGATACTTTTAAAGCATACATTTGATCAGGATACAAGTAGCATTCTTCCCCCAGTACAGAAGCACCTGTGCATCAGTGAACTAGTCACAAATAAATGGAAAGACAAATTCATTTGCATCAAAATAGAGTCGCCTTGTCCATAACCCAACTACAATCCTGAGCCACAGTTTTCCAGGGTCTTGCAGAAAGTTATTTATCCTACTGCAATAAGTCAGTTAATCTTTGTGACATATCAGCCCAGGTATTCAGCACATGCTGCACATCTGTGTGAAGAACCTTGTAGCAATTTCTGCTTCCAGACACAAAATTTATGAACAAATTCGGCCCTGTCATTGTTCTAATGACCTTGATTAAACCTAAAGGAAATTGACTCTCTGGCAAAACTAAACATGTATTACAAGCAATACTTTTTAACCTCTATTCTAATTCTGGCACTTTTAAATTTCAGCCTGAAAACCACCTTCAGTCCTATTCATGAATTATGATTCAGTGGAATAACACTGCAAAAACAGCTCTGCACCTGGACATGATTATCTCTCTGAAAATTTTCAACCAACAGCTCTCAATAAAAATTACAGAGCAGTCAGGAGTTTAAGGAGAGAAACCTTGGATAATGGTTTTATATGATAAGCAGGAGCAGCATGACTGCAAATATCTCCTTCTTTCATGGATGTGGGACCCTGCTGAGGTGAATTGAGCATCTCCTGTGCTGCCAAGAGGCCAAGAAGGGTTACCAACCAACAGGAAGATCACTCTTTTCTCTCCCCTCCTCTGCAGTTATGCCTTGGGTTTTAGCTTTTATGTTTTTCAGAATCTCTGCTGCTTGGTGTGTAACTCTGAAACTTCATATTGGGTGTTAGTAAGTTCTCTTCACAGGATAGTTGGACAAAACAATTCCTTCCCAGCTAGAGAATCAAGGACAGCTGGTACCCAAAAAGCAGAAACAACAGGGAGGGAAAGGGGGCTGAGATTTCATAGCCTGGGGCTGTGGTTGGATAATTGGCCCAAATATGTAGATGAACCAAAACTTATAAAAATGTAAAAACTCATGACAGGATCCATCTTGGATTTGATTTGAGTGTAGCCCCAGCCAGGCTCCTGCACTGCCCAAGGTATATCCTTTCAATAAATTCCTATTTTATTCCTTTTGCTCTGCCCAGTCTCTGTTCCAGGTCAGCCTTCCCAGGCAGCAGCAGGGACAAGGATCAGACCTTCCCAAGTGCCTTGTACTGCACATGCACACACAGACTACCCAGGGCAATGGCAGAAAATGAGTTCATGTTTCAAATGAAATGAAATGATGAAATTAATACACTGGCAATAGAATATGCAATTTCCTTGTTTATTGCCTTTCAATTCAATGCCATTGCCAGAGGTTGTCATTGTACCAACAGGCAGAAAATTAATTTGACATAGTTTCAAAGCAGCACACTAATAAGTCCCAGGGACCTCTCAGCTGTGCTGTTGTAGCCCAGAAGAGGATGAGCCCTTTCCTTTTCTGTCCTTTCCCATCCTCTCTCTTGCAGCAGTACTTTTCCCTGGACACTCAAGAAACAGGGACCAAACGGACCTGTGGAAAACAGGTTTTCAGGCAGAAAAACCAGAAGTGTGAAAAAAAAAAAAAAAAAAAAAGAAAATATTTTCATCATGATAATATGCCAGATTTCTCTTCTGTCAAAGAACAAACAAAAATGTGGTTTACAGTCAGAATGTCTCTTTTAGTTCCTCTCATTTAAAACAAAAACCTGTATACCAATTAAGGCTACTCCCAAATCATACTTTTGGAGCAAGAGGGACCCTTTGTTTTGGAAATGTCAAATGGGATATATATTATTCTGATGAAACTTTTATTCTAGCTTATACCTTACAAATTTCCATACTCCTCACTTGGGCTTTAAATCACAATTTCATACAAGACTAACTTCTCTCTGGAATAGCAGAGTGGGAGTCTGCACACTTAGAGCAGCACTGCATCACTTTCAATATTAACACCCATTTCAATCAGCTCAGAAATGTTCTCATTTGCAACAAAAAATCCAAAATATCACTCAGCTGCTACATAAGCTCCATGTCCTCCTGCAGTGCCCATCCTGGGCACCCAGCAGCAGCTCTTAGGGGAAGGGCAGAGCTGGACAAGGGAGCTGTGTCTGAAATCAATGGCCAGATAAAGAGTCCTTTCTTTTCTGATAAGTGCACAGATTTCACTTCCAACCATTATCATCAACAAGGAGAAACAAAAAGGACTGTTGGGACAAGAAACCCATGCTGAGCAGGAGGGGCTTAATTAATAGCCAAGCACAAAATTACCTCCGCAGATTTCAGTTCATTTCCATAGAAAATGCAGATTCTGCAGAAGCTAAAATAAATATAAAAAGCAAGTTTCTTTCTGCCAGCCTGGTGGGGAGGGGTCTCCAGACCACCCCACATGGGCAGCTCTACTCAGCCCTGCTTGACTTGCAATCCAACATCAAAGCTGCTGTACTGAAAAAAAGAAAAGAAAACAAAAAGGAAAAACAAACCAGAGATGAAAGCTTCATTTGGAAGAAAATATCGTGCAACCTTTCTGGCCCAAATTGAGCAGATTATATCTGGCTTTATTCTGCTGTCTGTCACAGGCCTGGCAATTCAGAGCAATTTGGCCAAGCCATTAGTCTTATGCTAGTCTTAAGCAGGGCTTCTCCTCCCACTGCCTTCTCTCAAATTGTCTTGGTAGGTACTTGCTCAGTCTTGCTTATGACTTCTTTTCCTTTTTCTAAACCACTGTAGTTTCTGTTTTAATATCATTCCCTCCACATGTGACACAATTCTGTTCAACATTTAATGTTATTTTCCTATCTCTAAAACAGAATAAACAAGTATTTTACAAACTCTGTGTAATCATGGTTGACAACAAAGATGAGGGAAGTTTTCCAGATGAGGGGAAATCTGTCCTCAGGGATGATGAATATCCTGATCCGAGTCTGTTCTCTGTACACAAAGCATTGGCAGTCACCATGAGCAGCAGTGATGCCCATCCTTTGCTTGCTCCAGTTGCAAACATTTTGTCCTGGGTCACAGTCATTCAGACCTCAGGGTTCTCTTCCTTCCTATTTGGATCCTATTCAGGAACAAAAAACCTGAATTCATCCACGTTCAGACCAAAAAACTCCATCTTGAACCAAAATCGAAATACAGGGCAGAATTTTTCATGCTGGTGATCACATTCAATATATATTTGTATCAAATTATTTATCTTCATTACAAAAACAATAAAATCCCAAACAATGACAAAGGCAAGAGCAGTGGGTTACAGTTTCTTATTAGAAGTTGAGCTTGGCCATAATGTTATTCATATGAAATCTGATATGAAACCACCTGGGTGTCATGATGTTCTTTATATTACAGTAAATTCAATGCATTAAGGATGCAGAAAAATCTCATTTGGGACTGAAAAGCAGCAAAGAGTCTTTGCAGATTCCCCAGGAGCCAGGAAAACAGCAAATCACAGCAGCTCTCCCAAGTGATGCAGAAGTTAAAATAATTCCATGTACCAGCACCAGCATCTGTTTGCAGCAGCAAAGAGTGCTTTACAAACTTTAATAAATGTAAACCTTACAAATCTCTCCTTATACAGATGGTTTATGGTTATCATTCCTCACAGGGGAGAAGCAAGGTGCCAAACACTGCACAGGTGGAGGTGGCATTGCCCTGCTCCAGCCAGGATCCAGAGACAGGCAGGGTGGTGGGTGCAGACCAGTGCACAGCTCCTCCCCAGCTCTGCCAGCACCATGTCCCTCATCCCTGCAGGGCCAGCAAGGTCCCTGACACAGCCAGCACAGAGTCAGAGCATCTCTTTGCAGGGCAGCAGAGACCCCAGCAATGACCACCCCAGAGCCCTCTGGACTCACCCCAGCACAGCAAGTGCCAGGACATGCAGCCTCTGGTACCAAAGACCTCAATGTGCAGTTCATCAATATTTCATTATCACTACACAGCTGACCCCATAGAACTGTCTGCAGTGTCCAGCAGCCCAGGCTGCCTCCCTGCTGCCAGCCAGGAACGTGTGTCCCCTCACCCAGGCCACAGAGGCAGCAGGGTAAGGATCCCATTGCCCCATTATTTGTGCTGCAGAGATTCTCATCAACATTTAACTCACAATATTGTATTTGTCCATCTTATCAAGAATTAGGGAGTCCAGACAAGAGGCTTATGGGCAGAACAACAAATCCAGAGCGGGCTGAGCAAAATGTCTGCCACAAGATCCTTAAATCATCTAGCTTTCCTGAGGCTTTACATGCCAGTCAAATGCCAGCCCTCTCCCTTCCTCATTCTATTCACAAGCAGAGAAGCTGTGTCTGCTCTCCTCCCAGCCTCTGCTGTTCCAGTGACCACTGGTGCTGAGCCTTTTGTTGCTGGTGGGGAGGGTCTCCCCCCCAGGGAGAGGGAGCACTGCCAGAACAGCACATGGATGACAGTGAAATGGCTTCAGCTGCAAAAAACATGTCCTTAGCACACTGGATTTCTTTGCAAATAGACAATATCTCCAGGCAGAAGGAGTCTCTGGGAAGGGGTTCACTTGGGAAGAGCCCCAGCACACCCCAGTGTGACATCAGCCAGCATCCTCCTCTGGAGGTAGCAGCCTGCTGTGCCAGCTTAGCACAAAGCATCTCTAAGGAGAGGTCATAAATCCCTGGATGCTGTTATGCTTTCAGTTAAGAAAACCAGGACAAGATTTATTACTTTCATACATTCAGCTGACCCAGGCCCATCACACCAGTTACACCCACCTGTACAGACACCATATCAGCAAATTTGTGTGATAACACACAAATCATCACTGCAGATGCCACATGACACACACCACTGTTGGAACAGTGTGGAGGAGAGGGGAAAATACCATCAGTACAGAAGACTCTTGCTCAAAAGAATATTCTGTCTATTTTCTATGTTTACCACCCTTGGAGAGTCCTGAAGGAATGGATAAGCCATTCACCAAGGGCTCCAATGAAACCTGGTGCTCTGAGGCAGCTGATGCCACCACCAAAAGCTGTGGCATCATTAAAATGCTTTGTCTGCTTTTGCCAGCTATTCACAGGAAAGGAGAGCTGTGAGAAACATCTCAGCTGAGCACTGCTGCCATCATTATCTCAGAGGGGACAGAGAGGAGGGGAAAAGCTTCTTTGGTTTCTTTGAAGCTTATTTATTCCAATGGTTATGTTATCAGAAAGGATAAATTTTCGAGCCAGTAAAAGCAGCTCCTGCCCTCTAATTTCATCCTGACACATGCCAAGTGCTTCTCTGGACATAAAATCTTAGGATTTGGGTGAAGATCTTGAACTCTACATGCTCAGCCTATGCAACAAGCAGTCCCTGCCTCAAATTCAACCTGGTCCATGTTTATGGCATTAACAGCCCAGTGTTCACGCTGCTAGTTTGGGACAGACATACAGCAAGCACAGGACAGATTCCTATCATCCCATGTTCCCATCAAAGCTTTTGTTCTTCTTGTCATAGGCTGAGAACCAGACTGAGAAATTCAAAATTAATGGAGTTCTTCTCCTGGAGAATATTCATCCCTGTAAAACTGAAAATATATGCAATACCTCCATCCTGGACAAACAGAAAAAGTCAAAGATAAATGTGAACAACACTCACTGTGTTCTGAAACACAAACCCCAGTATTTCACCTATTATTTCAAATAATTCAATTTCAAATTTTGTATCATGCTGAAATATTAACTCGGTTCCACTTATATATGCTTAAGGTACTATAATATGTTTTCAAGTAATTGAAATAAAATATTTCATCATATTAAAATTTCAGAAATATAGAAAGGTAATAACATGATCTTATTGAAATAATAAAGAAGTTGTGAATAATTCACATACTTTTCTTTAGTATTTGTCTTTCATCACATAATTGCATCTTTTAATTTCAGTTCTAGTTGTCTTGAAATGAAAAGATTTCCCACCAAAAGAAAATTTCAGGTTCTGACTGGTTCCAGTCCTTGACAGAAAATTCATCTTGGACTAATTTATAAGACCAAAAAAAAAAAAAAAAAAGTAGAAATTGGATCCATGTGAGCAATTATCTACATCTATGAGTGCTTCTTGAGTGCTCAGTGAAGTTTCAAAACATTAATTTGTTCAACAATTACAGCAGGAAGATATTGTCAGACCCCCACAGCAGGAAGGGACACAAAAAGTTTCCCTTTTTGCCAAATGCTGTCCTTGAAATATCTGCTATAAATTATCCACTGCTACCACAGTAAGCAACACCCTTAATAAGTGCAGAAAACCTGTGAAGGTTTTCAAAACAGAACCATTCAGAAATTAATTAGACTGTATCAAAACTACCTCAATGGCACAGACATTTTTCCAGTGCCTAAAGGGGCTACAGGAGAGCTGGGGAGGGACTTGACCAGGTCAGATAGTGACAGAACAAGAAGGAATGGGTTCACAATGACAGAAATCAGGGTTGGAGTAAGTATCAGCAATTCCCTGTGAGGATGGAGAGGCCCTGGCACAGGCTGTCCAGAGAGGCTGTGCCTGCCCCATCCCTGGCAGTGTTCAAGGCCAGGCTGGATGGGGCTTGGAGCAACCTGGGATAGTGGAAGGGACCCTTCCCACGGCAGGAGGTTGGAACTGGATGAGCTTTAAGGTCCCTCTGAACCCAAATCATCACCAAAGTGAGCCCCAGCACTGTCCTGCACCCACTGGCAATGGACTCAGCATGAACATCCCAGGTGGAAAAGGGAGGTCCCTCCCTTCCTCTAAACCCAGCCCCACAGACAGGACCAGGCTCCCTGCCCAAGCCCCACAGAGACACCCACTTTCCTGAATGCTCACCAGATGCCCAGCACTCCAGCACCCCAAGTCCTGGTTCAACACATGGACATCAGTTTTGGTTCTTGTCCAAAGTTAGACAAGATAAATTGGACAATTTTGTCCTGTGCAGACCAGAAGTTGGACTTTGGGGATCCTTTCAACTCAGGATATTCTATTATTCTGCAAACATTAACTTGCCTCAATATATTAATGCATGTGTTTTATGAGTCAGCTTGAAGAAATACTATGTTTGCACTTACATATTTTTCTTTGGCATAAAATCCTCCACTTTTTACTCACTCAGCCTTGTCTGCCTTGCTAAAACATTATGTAGCTGAAATGCCTTTTGCTCAAGCTTTTGCATGAGTCATTTTAGTCATCTTCTTCAGGTGGTTTTGTTTAGCTGGTGTTAAAAACCCACACCCTGCAGCAGGGGAAAAATTTCTTCAGCAGGAGTCTCTGAAATGTACCTTTCTTAGAAAAAAAAAAAAATTAGACTTAGTGATAAAACATAATTCAGAAAATTTTTGCTACTTTCATTAACAGGACAAATCCCAGTCCAGCAATACAAGGCAGCAAAGGGAAATTCATGGGAACTGTGGCAGAGAATGGAGCTGATGTAAAAAGCTGTTCCAACACAGAGAGGATATAAAGAAGAGTTCAATATTCCTTCTGCACTCTTCATCCTTCTTCTAAAGCATGCCTGTTATCTCACAGCTATAGAGTTCCCTGCCCCAGGTGCCTCTTCCATCAGGATTTGATGAGCAATAGTTCACCTTGCAAAGCCTGGCCATGGAAAGCATCATTGCACAGTTACTTGCCTTTCTCCCAGATTTACGGTGAAAGTCCAGAAAAAAAATGTTGAGAGGCTCTAAAGCTTTATACAAATCACCTGAGGGGTTTTGCATTTTGTTATCTAGGAATTAAGACTTTAGTGTTAGAAATTATTTTGGCCCTGTTGCCCACTGCATGTGAGTCAGTTCTTTCCAGGAACAAGTCAATAAAGGTCCAGCTCCACCAGGATGAGGATAAATAAGATCTCAACAGACAGCTGTTCCCCCTTCACTTTCTGAGGAATTTTAGATTTATCATTACCACTTTTTTCTTGCCTTCATCACCAGAGGAGACTCATCCAGAAGAAGGGCACATCTCCAGGAACACACATGACAGGTTAGCATAGCAGCAAAACCAACAAGCTGTAAAGCCAATGCAGTAATGACCTCATTACAATTATTACACAGCATTACAATGCTCACTGTGTAATAATGCCACATATAAATAACAGACTGCAAAGATCATTAAAGCCAATCAAAAGTATAGATTATCCCATAAAATCTGTTTAATGTCTCCTGTATTCTGATACACTGTGAAAGAGAAACTCCAGTCTGCAGTGGATGCAGGTATTGGGCAGCAGCACTGGGCTTTCAGCAGCCTCACCTCAGAGGTTTCCTTCCACTCTTATGAAATCATTGCAATTTTTTACAGCCTAAATGAGAGGTGTAGCTGATGATTGTGGCCATATTTCTGCTGTAACCTCCAAAAAATGTCAGATCCAGCACAGCTGCTCTGCCAGCCCCAGTCCTGTTTGAGGAGCCCTGTGGCTCCACCAGCCAGCCTGGAAACAGCACCAAGGGGATCTCTCCTGCAGTGCAGTGGGTATGGACACAGTCACAGAGTCACCAGGACTGGAAGGGACCTCCAAGAAGATCTAATCCAACCATCAACCCAACCCTACCATAATCACCCCTAAACCATACCCCAAGTGCCACATCCAGACTCCTGTGGAACATTTTCAAAGATTGTTACTCCACCACCTGGGCAACTTATTTGAATGCCTAATCACTCTTCCAGTGGGGAAAAAAAAAAAAAAAAAACTAATATTCAATCTGAACCTCCCCTGACACACAGCTGTCTCCACTGTTTCCAAGTTTCAAGGATAGAGAAGAAGAGTTTTCATGACAATGCACCCCTTTAGCAAAAATCTTTATTATCTAGGGGGAACACAGCTGCTTCTCATGTTCTCCATAACAGACTGCCAAGGGACACCAAGTTCCTAAATGGCTATTCCTACCTAACCAACCAAAATCACATATGCTCATTTTCTGCTTCTCAAAGATGTGCTTCATGATTATGTATCATGCCTGATGTTTCTATTTACAATATTTCCCAATTAGATTTTATTTAAGTTTATTTACCAAAATATAATTACGTTTTTGCTTTAACTAGATGTGTTTATGCTGCCAACATGGTATTATGCATGCAAGAGAGATGGGCAAACAGGTGAAGAATAACTTGCCTCCATCAGCATTTGGCAATTCCTCTCCTACATCCACAAAACCTGCTACTATTAACAGATGGCATATCCTTCCTGCTTGAAGACAGACACCAAATCCTGATCTGAAATGCCATGTTTGTGGTCTCACTTCCCATTTCACAACAAAGCAATCTTTAGAGACCAGAAAACTTTATTCTTTGCTCATAAATTCTCTAGATGAGGAATAGGTTCAGCTTGCCTACCACCTTTTAAAACAGCTGCACTAGCAAGAAGGCTAAAATGAGAATTTTCCAGGAAATACTTCATGTTTCACCTTGCAGATCAGACAATTTAAGCCATGTTGTATATGCTAATAAAAGCAATTTCTTAAGTTACCATTTAGTATAAGAAGTGTCTGCTACAAGAAATAAATTCAGCAATTAATATTGGCCATAACCTTACAGCAACAATTTTTTAAACGTAATTTCTTATTTTTTAAGAACCACAATTTGTGCTGAAAACACATTTGCATTTTATTACCCCTAAATGTTTAACTACCATAACTAATGCTTGATTAATAAATGGCTTGCTACTGCTACTACTTGAAATCTCAATTTAGATATGGCAAATTATTTGCCAATGAATATTGGTCTTCCTCAAGCAGCAGTACAGGGGGAAAAGGATCCAAATAGGAAAACAGGTTGAATTCATAGTGTCTCTTAAGCCTCAGTCTATTGTTCCAGCCAAGCTCATTAAATGCTGGGTAAAGTTCAATGTTTATAGGTCTTATTTAAAAGTGGAATTGTGGGACAAAAAAATCTTAGCAAATTTATGTGACCAGTGTCACAGTTCAGATCTCAGCTGGACACATCCCTTTCAGAGACTTCCTCACAGCAGCAGAGAATTCCTAATGCTTTTGGGGGGTCCTGGAGGAACCTAGCCTACATTCAGCACCCAGAATCAGCCTCCAAGTGAAAGGTAGGTGTTTTGGGTGAGGTTTTTTTGTTGTTGTTGTTGAATTTTGGATTTATTTGGTTTGGAACTTTTTGGGAGGATTTTGAGTTTTTTGTGTGTTTGGTTTTTGTTTCTTGATGTGGATCTGTGGGGGTTTTTTTAAAGACTCAGACACTATTTTTCCTCTTAATTTTTTTATTTATTAAACATACCATTAACTCACCAAGTTAGTAGTTATAGAAGCATGAACAAATGGGACTAATTTGAATTAAAATGAAACATTGTGGATAATACTTGTTTGCTTCCAGGCCTTTGCAATGGAGCCTTCAGGGAAAAAATTGCAAAAGAAAATATGAATTGGACTTCAAAGTGTTAAAACAGTCTCTGGCAAAAGGCTTTACCTGGAGCTGCAGTTTTATTTCAAATGCAAATATGTGAGACATTTAATTATGCATGAAGCAGATCTCAAGTGCTTTCTATTGCTTCAAATGTTCCTCTCCCCACAACCCATTTCCTAAATGCTTGTGCCTTTTAGGTGGCTGCTGATTTAGCAGCTTCAATTGGCTTTTCTTGGAGATAAGTGATACTCTGCCTGGGAGCTGCAGCACCACACCTGAGAATCAGCCCTGTTTCCTCTTCATGCTTTGGGTGGTCCACAAAGCCCAGGGAAGTAAATTTTCCCCAGGCCTGATCCAGTGCTATGTCAAGTTTGGCTTTCAATTAAAATTATTTCAGCAGAGCTACATGACAATATAGAAGAACCAGTGGAATAGGATTGAAGAAGCAGAATAAGAAATCTTAGGAAGCAGCAGAATAAATCTTCCAGTCTAGACAAATTTAAAGGAAAATAGTGCAGTTAATGGAAATCTCACCATGCAGCCAGAAAGAAGAAAGCAGAACTGACAGCTACGAATCAACTATTGTTCTGTTTCTTCAAGACATCAACAAAGGTTACAGCCTGCTGCACAGCAGCTGTGGACACAGCTGTCATTTCAGATTTGATTTCATAATATCTACTTTTGAATTAGACAGACTTCAACACTGATTAGGAGCAGGCTTTTCTTCTACAAATGCTTATAAGAAGAAGTGCTTTCTCACAAATCGTGCAGCCCTACAACCCTTTGGCTTGCTCCAGAGATGTATCAAAAATATCCACCCCCATAATCACAGCCTTTTTATCTTGGCAGCTCCTTCCAAGTGCTCAGTACTCTGAATTTTCCACCACTATCAATAGTGTTAACAACTAATACTCAGTAATTTTTCAGAGCTCCTTTCAAGCCCTTCAGGAACTTACTTGTATGAAATATTAACAAAAAAAAAAAAGTTCTCAGGTACTAATAAATTTGTCTCTCTCCAGCCTCCAACATAGATGAAGAGCTGTACAGGGAATTTCCAGGTTCTCTTTAGGTGCTGGGGGTCTTTGGGGTGTTGGTTGGTAACATCATCCCACAAACAAGCAGCCTAATTCTCACTGGGCCAACACAAGTAACAGAATCACCAGGACAGCCCTGAGCCACCACACATCATGGATGTCCTCCATCCCAGTATCCAGGGATATCCTAGCTCTGTGTTTAAGCCAGTCACTTCTCAAAGCAAACAGCCAGGCTGATAAATGTATTTAACTGCCTAAGATGGAGAAAACCCAGGGAGAGCTGCTGAAATCCTTCCTTTAAGTGAGTAACTCCAATTTACTCTCATCTCATGCATAAACTGCCCGTGAATCCCAGAGTCTGGCAGGAAAACTGCTCTGAAACTGAGAAAAACAGAATATTTCTGCTTGTGCCAAGAGTTTCCTTTTCCATGCAGGGCACCTTTATCCAAGGTTAGAAAAGCAGCTCCATGTGCAGGTGATGCAGTTTCAGTCACAATACAGACCATCCATATCCCATTGACAAGAGCACCAAGCTAAGGTGTCTGCACATTTAATTGAGATTATGGTGGGAATTAATTATAAGATTAAGAATCTCCAAAAGTGATGTCACAGGACAATACCCATAACTGCAGTAGAGCTTACAAAGGACAGTAAGATAATAAAAAAAATGCTATTGAAGTATATGTGGATGAAAAGAAAATGGCATGTGGTGCTTCTGGTATGAGATAGTCATAAAGTACGTTTTTTAGGGCCCAAAAATTCCTTTTAAGTTTGAAAAAGTGTGAAATATTTCAAAGTATGTACAAAAAAATTAGAGTGAGATTAATCTCAGGCAGATAGAAACAAGAGAAGGAAAAGAGTCATCAGATGCATGAAGAACCAATCCCACAGGAACAATGACAAAGAAAATTAGCAAGTAAAATTCCTCATAGTTTGTACAGGTTCTTTTTTGTAATTCAGTAGGAATTATTATAGTGCAAAATTCAAGGGGATAAAAATCCATTACAGCTCTTTTCTATACCCTACTCCAAGGACTCTTTGTCTAAAAGAACTGTATTTTAATCTGTTTGCCAAATATTTTCAATACAATCCTTTAATACAATACTGTGTGGAGAATTTCAGGCTAGAAGGAATGTCTGGTGCATTATTTCTACTGTTTAGTTCTTCCCCTCTTACATCTACACAGATATAATAGAGCACAGGAAGATAGCCCTTCAAGTGTTAATAAACTTTTAATAATAAAGCATTTCTCCAGGCATCAAATCCTGTCCCTGCTGAGGACACTGGAGTTTTACTATTAACTTCAGTGGAACTGAGACACAGTCTCCAGCTATATATTTCATATAAATTACATTGCTATTAGACTTGATTCCCAACAGAAATTACATTCATAAAACTCTAATACTCATGACCTCCAAAATAAATCCAAATACTTTCTTCTTGCATCCATGCACATATATATATATTTTTTTTTTTTCCTCTTAAAGTACTACAGCAATTAAAAAAATTATGGAGATTACTTTTTCTCCTTCTAGGCTTCCATCAGGAGTTCTCCTCTATTTTAAAAGCTAAGCTTTTTCTCTCCAAGCTTGGCACCTGCAAACACAAGGCACGTTGCAGGAAGGTGCACAGAGACATGAGCTCAGCAGCCCCATAGTGGCTGCTTCAGCCTGGAACCTCCCTTCTTGGAGGAGGCTGAGCACATCCTCAGCTGGCTTGATACCAAAAAAAGCATTCTTTCTGCACAGAGCTGGAGTGCATCATAAATCATACCTCAGTTTTGCCTACATGCCAGGAAGGCTGGATTTCCCCTTCTCAATCTGCCTGCTTGCCTTGCCTGCTCCCCACTCACAGCAGTGCGGGGAAGCCAAAGCTCCAGCCAACATCAGTTTGTGTTTCTGTCATAAAAAGCACACGAGTTCACCCAAATTCAACACAACAGCCAGGACTTTTCTAAGGTAATTTTCATCCTCACCACCTTCTGTCCAAGCCACCCACCAACACACCCCAACTGTAACCTAAGAAACCTCTTGGGCTCTGTGGAAACTAAACACAGGTTTTGGGAGCCCCAAGAGCATGTCTAGCATCTCCTGATCCTCATCAACTTCAAAGATTAAAGACACTTTTTAATGTTTTTAATTGTGTGTAATGATAGGTCTATCCAACAGAGAAAGCCAGGAACCATGACCAGGGTCTTCCAGTGTTGTGTCCCATCTCTCTGGTGCTGCTGGTGAAGCACCAGCCCATCCAACTCACAGCAGGGAGCAAGCAGTGTTGGGCAAGATATTTTTTTAACAGAGATTTTCTTATGAGTTTTTGCTTGTAGGTGAATCCTAACTGCTTGCTTCAATTGCTCCTTTTACCATAAACCAAACCCTCTGGTCTGTTAAAAAATATTCTGAGTTTATATTCAAGACATTTGGAAATCCAATACATTTTCACTCTCTGGAAAAGGGTAAAAACCAGCTCCCCAACATGCAGAATTTAGCAATTTGCATATGAAATTAAGTTTTCATATTACATGAAATCAAGTTTTATTTTTCATTTCTAAATCACACTTTTCTCACCCTCTATTCTCCCAAAGTCAGCCAGGACCATATTCCAGATACCCACAATGGTGAATGATTATTCACCAAGCAACCCAGGTAAAGAAGGGAGTCTGGCAGGGTTGCAGGATGTTGTGGGAGGCTGTGGATACCAACAGCAGTTTTAAACAAAGTACTAAGTGCAAAAAATAGTGAATTAATCTACATTAGTCTCCCAACTTTACCAGCCAGACAGGTCATTTAAAGCTGTTGCATCTTCACACTATACTGCCAGCAGCACTGGAGACATTTTCACAATTCATCCTGTAAAGTAGTTGTCTTAGGCTGCAACAGAGGTTGTGACCAAAAGTATGTATTCTATCACCATCTGTTAAAATCAGGTGGGGCAATGATTTTTTATCTTTCCCATGACCCATCCTTCCTCCAGGGAGATATCTTCTGTTAATGGCCACTGAGTCCCACTGCATGACTGATAAAATTACATCATCCCACTGGAGATGCTCCACCCAGGGGGAGGAGCCAAGCATTTCCTACCTAGATAAAAACTGAGATTTGGAACATCAGGGCAGCCTTTTTCCACTAGATTACAGAGGAAAACTGCACCTTCTACAGGAGCACTGCTTCAACTGAACCACATCTGTCATTGCAGGAGGATGCAGCCACCATTTAATGGGACTGCTACCAACACCCTGACTGATGGGTTGTCAGCTTGGATTCTGACTCTGTCAGTGTTTTTGTTGTTTTGCTATCCCCATATCTTTGCCTGAGAGCCTCCTTAATTTCAAAATTATAATAATTTGGAGGGAGAGGGTTTACATTTTCCATTTCAAGAGAGGCTCCTGCCTTTCTTAGCAGAGACCTGTCTTTCAAACCAGGACAGTAGAAGGCTCTAGTTATCATTTCTTTGTCTTCTGCCTAGGGCTTTGCCCATTAGGTGGCGGGAAATCCAAAGGATATATGCAATGGTTATTCTTTCATCTTCATAGCTCTTAAACTGCTTCTCTGTCTTATGTCAGTGTGTAAGTAATTGTGCCAACATGTAAGTATTTATGTGCTTAACTAAAAATAACATTTTTTAAAAAGAATGCTGTTGTTTAGATGACAACTAGAGATGCCGAGATCTGCAGACATTTTCTTGTTTTTTACAAGCAAAGGGCATTTATTCTGATTTTATATACCCTCCTCACTTCACCAAACCCATGCACTCCCATAGCTGGCTCATGCTGTGGTTCTGTCTCCTCAACAAATTCACCCTTATTCTGAGTCATGGGCCTGGTTTATGCTAACATGCAGACAGACAAACTGCAGATGGATCTACAGTATCAGAACAGCCTTTTCCTTCTCCATTTCCTCTCAGCTCTAGCAATGGTGGCTCTCAATGGGACCTGCGGATGAGCAGGACACCTCCTTTGCTGTCATAACACCTGGGCTGTGCATGCAGCAAAGAAAACAAATTGGCTTGGGAAATTTCCTGCCCACACAGCTCAAAGATATCAACTGGGGCAACCTGCAGACTCAAACAAAAGCTGAATTCTTGTTTTCCCTCCTAAGGCCACTTTGTTCTCTCATGCGGGACACACCTTTTGTGCAATGTGCCCCTGGGGGCTGCAGTGATGGCTTAGCCAATCATACAGAGAGAGAGGAATTTGATGAATGGATCATTTTTGGTGCACTCTGCACTTTTGACTCATAAATTCCACAGAAAACAAGGTAAATGGAGCATAACTTATTAATGAACAGAGCCCTAAATATCAAATGGTCTGCTGTGAATCATCAGCAGGAATTGCAGAGCCTTCACATCGTGTTGGTTATCACATACTGCAGTGGTTCAGTGATGGACAAACTCTGCAGCCTGGTGTTAGGTCATACAAGATAATCTAGGAAATAACATCCTGCTTTCTATAAAGCACATTACAGAGACTTGTTGCCCGACCTTCAGACTGTGACCTCCAGAGACAAGGACCCTGCAAGCCTCACCTTGCATTGCAAGCCTGAAAGCACCATTAAGCCCATGATGAATTGTGAGCCTTGGGAAAGGCACACGAACCCTAAATCTCACCAGAAAGCTGGGGGAAATTCAGACAGCTCTCAAGAGGAACACCAAGGAAGTTTTTGTGTAGTGACATAAGTTAGGAGCAACAGCTTTCTATCCTGCATCACTTCTACCCCTTCTCTGATGGGTAAAAATAGACAACCCCTTCTGGTTTGAAGGTCTACTAAGGTCCAGATTAAGAAGAACCACATTTACTATTCTGAGAGCACCACAGGGCAAGGTAAAAACATGAAGAATCTTCAATTTCCTCCTTTCTCAAGGTCATTTGGCTTTTTTGAGAGTTGAGAAAACATGAAAAAAAAGAGGGAAAGGACAAGGAAAACTATGCACCCAAGTAACTCTTCTCAAATTACCTCTGTGAGCCCGAGGATGGCTCACAGAGATAGGTGTGAGCACACACATGTTGGCACACACACTGACTGTTCACAGTCACAATGAAATACCTAGTCTGGGCATTTTCCTCATCACCATTCTGGTTTGAATTAATGAGCTTGTTTCTATGTTTTTTGGTGTCCTTCTCTGTGGCAGGGAGGTTGGAACTAGGTGGCTTTTAAAGTCTCTTCCCAAGTCATCCCATGATTCTTCTTCCACACTAACATCTCTGAATCTTCTGGAGTTAACTTTAGTTCTGTTATCTAATTTTCTTTCCTGCCTAATTTTTCCTTAAGCGTTTTCTAGCATTTCAGTACAAGTCTGCCTCCTGGCACTGAGCTGCTGTACTACCTGTGTGATGTGGAACTATCTTTAAAGATTTCTTTTCATTTGTATTGACAGAAGCAATAATGATAAAAAGTATCCACTGCTTTTAAAGGCCATTTCTCCCTGAATGTGTACAAATATGTCATCTTTCAGCTGTCCAACCTCTAAATAGGCTTGGAGTGAGTTTCTCCTGCAAATGCACCTCTTTTTGCAGGGGTGGCCTATCTGTACTTTCCTTTCTTTCCTACATTTTTGCACATTATCTTGTTCAAACACCCTGCCAATATTTCAGCCAGCAGACAGCAATTAGTACATAGAAGCAAAATGAACCACTACAGCTGGATGCTGTGCTATAGGCAAAAAATGCAATAGAAAGCTACATTAGCTGAAATTGGTGTTTAGAACATTTCTATAAGAAGGCTACAAAACTACCCTTTTATTGAGTACCCATAAGGCTCCAGTTGTACCTGCCAGGTAGAGCAATTTTCTAGAGACTATTAAGTAAAGCAAAACCAGCTAGGCAGATTATTGCAATCTGACTGAAAAAGCAGCCAACTGATAAAAAAATTACCATTGAAATAAGCAGAAAAAAGGACTCCTGTCAGAGGGAGCTGGGAAAGCCCATTCCTAAGTCAGAACAGTTACTCAAACCTACATATCCCCCTTACTGATATAAAGGTATATTAGTAACTAATGATAAAAAAACCACAAAATAGAAGCCAGCACAAAGAATTGAGAGATTATCAGCAATTAACTTAATATAGAGACACTTCACTGCCCAACTTAGTGACTCTTATACAACACTGACCTTAGGTAGATCTCCCTGGAGATACTGTCACCACTAAAAGAAAATGGGGTCCTGCTCATTTTGTCATTTTCAAGTGAATTTCCCACAGGGGCCTGGGAAAATACACAGTGTTTCCTTAACTAGCTTGGCAGATGAGCAAGATTTGCTGCTAATTCCCAGCACTGATGTGCTGAAAGTGTTTTCTGCTGGAAACAAAAGGAGCAAGGTAAGACTAAAATTACTCATCTGCTTGAATAATGTGTCCTGTTTACTTTGGTATCCCCTTCCACAACTGTCCCCCTGCCTTCAGCAGCACCACCCTGACAGAAAGTAAAATGCTGTTAATGCATTAAATGGAACAGTGAGATTACACAGGCTGCCTTGCCAAGACAAAGTGTATTAACTACTGATAAATTCTACATCTCTTCAAAATTAGAATGAAAAAGTCACTAGCCAATACTTTCAGAAAACAAATTACATCCCTAGAGCTATCCAGTACCTGTGCTCTGTCCACAAAACCCAAGCAAGAAACTGGATGTCATGAGCAACTGCTCAATTTAGAGAGAGCAAACAAAGACTCAGGAAGACAAAATACTCCCAATCCCAGACAAAACCCTCTTTTCATGATAGCTGTTACCCTTAAATATATTCCTCCTCTCACATCTAAAGGAGATATATGCTTGCTCAGGAGCAGGGGCTTGGTGGAAGCCAGCATATCAAGAAGAAGAGGGAAAAAAAACCAAACAAAACCAACACCCCAAAACACAACTGATCTTATTGCAAGTGATCAATCATCTTAAAGATCTCTTTGGAGATGGGAAATTATCAGAGGTGGCACCAGGGACAATTTGCCATTTCTCCTCATGTATATTTTGGTGATTTTGGGAGCAGTCAGGTATACCAAGATACATCTCCTTGGTCCACTCTAAGGATTACCTTCATTCACTAGATCATGTCTAAAACACTAAAATGCAGATTTCAATAGCAGCAGCAAATGCCACCTGGATAGATGTGGGCTGGTGAGAGCACTCCTAACACAGAAATATAGCATTCCTCTCCACTTCCCTTCAATATTTTCAAAGGTTTCACCACGCAACACATCAAACAAATTTTGAAAAGCACTATTACTTTTCTTCCCTCTTTTGTATATAGAATAATGGCTTTTCAACAAGCCAAATGGGAAACTGTGTTAATGTGTTTCCATGGGCAAAGCTTGAGAACACTGTAAATTGCCTTGCTTAATGGACTTAGCAGCTATCCATTCAGAATTTCCACACCGAATCAAATGGTTCAGTCCTCAGGAAGTGCACACACACTTCTGCTGCTCTGTGGGTGTCATTATTTATGTCTGATGGATTTGATGGAGAAAATGCCATTTGGAATGAAGGAGGACCTGTATCCAGCCCTCTGGCAGAAAGCCACTGAGAGCCCTCCTCACCCCAAGGGACTGTGCAGAGGGCCTGTCCTTCAGGGCTCCACACGATCCCAGTCAACACAGAAAAAACAGCAATCTAAAGCATCTGCAGGCACCCTCATCTCTAAACATGCTGCAATGGCCAACAGCTTGAGTGCTTTTTAAGCTATTAAGAAGAAAACCAACTCATTTAACTGCTTCCCCTGCCGTGGGCAGTGGCTGCTCAGGACAAGGTTGAGGATGCACAGGGCTGTCCCTCACCCTGCACATGCCATGCCATGAGCTCCTGTGCCTGGCAAAGCCACTGCTGAGCAAGAGCCTGGTGAGAGCAGAGGCTGTGCTGGCTGGGGGGATGTGACCCATTAATTATTATTAATAGCATTAATACCTCTCACCACTCTGTAAGCTGTTTGCCCAGGAGGAGACAGCCCAGATGAGAGCTTGTCCTCAGCCCAGGCTGGCAGAGGGGAATAGCTCTGGTCACTTATCCTGCTCCAGGCAGCACCCCTCACTCTTGTATGATTGGGATGAGTTGAAGGTGAAAGTTTCAGTTTGCTGTGTCTGCTTTGGGGTTCAGAGCAAGGCAGGATCCAAAGGTGATGTTCTTCTCTTAATAAATAAATAAAAGCAGATTTTTACAAACTGCTTTTATTTATTTATTAAGCACAAAACTTGACATGAGAGCCCATGGATAGTCATTGGGGCTGGCACTAGAAGTCAGCTCAGGTTGGGATTTTCTCAGTTCTGTGCATTCCAGAAGATGAGGGTATGAACTGGTGTCCATAGGGGGCTGCTCCCCACTCTCCTCCACTTTCTGCTTTGTGTGCTGAGACTTGGGGAGATTTAGCACCACTCAGTGTCTTTGTCACACCGTGGGAACAGCCAGGCACACACCAGCCCCGATTCAGACCAGCACATCCTGACTGTGACCATGCAAACAAATACATCCAAGCAGCAAAATCTGCCTGGCCACGGGAGAGAGGCTCAGCAAACACCCCAAACAGCAGGATCACTTTGGGAACCCCCAAAGAGTGCAGGGAAAACAAGGGTATTTTGATCTGCATGCATGAATCCTCTGGGAAAGGAGTATAAATAGAGGAAAGGGGAAAAAAAAATAGGTGAGCTAACGTCCTTTGCAACTTTTGTAAGGTATAAAATACATCAGAGAGAAAGGTTCCAGGTCTGATTACTCCTGATTTAGAGAAATGTGCAACCATGGGGACACATATGCTATGCTGATAGCAAAATATACATGTCTGCAGCTGGGACCTACAGCATAACTAAAAGAATACTGAGAATACTCAAATCTTTTCCCTCCTGTGTACCTTAGCTGTTTACAGGGATTTTTTTTTTTTCCACTCAAAATTGAAATGAACAGGGAAAAGAAAAACCACTTCTAGGATTAGATCCCAGAAAAACAGATTCCAGCTGGGAGCTCAAGCACCTGCAGAGAAGTATTTATAAATGAAGGGACTGACATGACTTTAAATACAGTGTCATCAGAAACTTAATTATACAGCAGCAAGTCTCTAATTGGAAGTCACAGAGCAATATATTGGCTTTGTCGTGTGATTTGATACTCTCCAAACTGCTTTCCCACAGTTGTTTGTGTTATCTGCCTCAGGTTTGAACAGCAGTGTTTGTTTGCAGGCTATGGTGGGATTAACCCTATTTATCTTCATGGGCTTTGTTTCCTTAAACACAGGCTGCATTCACATGGATTTGTTTCAGTGCTCCAGGAAATCCTTGGCTTTGCTTTACCCAGCCACAAGGCATGTTCGTGCTGGCTGAAGCACAGTGCCTTGGGCACCCAAAAACTCCATGTTCAAGTCAGCATGTGTATCCCACTAGCAAGAGGAGGGGGAAAAAAAACACCTACCTGTGATAAATCAGGTAAATCAGCTTGAAAGCTCTAACACTAACTAGTTCAGTGTGTAGTTTCACACTGAAACATTAATTTCTGTAATTACATTTTTACAGAATAATTGATTTTAGTGTGTTATTATTCCAAACTGAAAATTAATTCTTCTAGAGAAAATCTCGAAATAAATTACTGAAAGAAGTCCATCCTCAATGCCCTCCACATAATCACATTTTCATCTGAGAGAATTTTGTAGATACAGTTATGCAACATCTTTCTCCTTTGGACTGTCTTGGCTCCTGATCTCTGACTAAAAATACTGTTATTTCAGTTTTCAAATTTAATTCCCGCTTTAAACTGAGTGCATATGATTTAAACATCATTCATGTTCCACCAGCTTGTGTCTTCTTAATCCAGGTGTCCTTCTGGTATCACTGACAAGTAGATACAAATATTCCAGGTGGAGAGGACTTTCACATTTGAAAGTAGTTCATTAAATTCCTCATCCCTGCCTCACACCACATAACTCTTCAGGGCCTCCCAATTATCACAGAATCACAGAGTGTTTGGGTTGGAGGGGACCTTAAAGCTCATCTCATTTCACCCTCTACCACAGGCAGGGATATCTCCCATTATCCTGGCTGGTCCAAGCCCCATCCAACCTGGCCTTGAACAAATACTTCCAGGGGTGAGACACAGCTTCTCTGGGCAAGAACTAATTGAAGGACAGTCAAAATAACACTAATCACACCTACAGATTTCTCACATCACATCTTCTGATTGCTCAGCCTGATGCACCTGGTGCCTGGGAAGCTCTCCCACTGTTTTCCCTCCCATTTTTCTGTCCTTGCCCTCCCTCCTGCTCACCCCACTGCAGAGCTGCCAATGACCTCTCCAGTCAGGGTCCAGCTGTGCTCCCACTGCTCCCCTAACCTGGAGGCTGGTGTCTGTAACACCAAATTTGAAACAGAACTGTAATTACTTGAGCTGGAAGCTTCCAGCCCAGCTGATTTGTCCTGTCATTTAAAAATCTACTTGTTTCCAAACACACAACCCTCTGGCAGGGGTCCAGGCAGCACCGACGATGCCGTGCTGCTCACAGCATCTCAAGTGAGATTTGCCACAGCTAGAAAAAAATACAACAGTGAAACTGATATTACATTTTAACCTAGGGGTCGTGAAAAGATGAGGCAATATATTCACTCCACTTCAGATAGCCTGAAGCAATGTGACCTTTTCCCTATCATTTATAACCCAGACAGCTGAAATGAGCACCAAACCCAATTACGGTGTATTTTTATTTACCTAATCTACCAGCAAATGGCCTTTAATTTTAAATTTTCTTAATTTTGGAAATCTGCTCAGGCAGAACTGGCAGCACAACTCACATTCCCTTCTGCACAGGGAAGGGTTTAATGACAGCCCCATGCAAGCTGCCACTTGGTTATTGCCCTCCTGGGCCTCTGCTCATCAGTCCCTCCCTTTATAATTAGATACATATATTTTCTTTGTCTTCCTATTGGATTATGAGGCATTTAAAGCAAGTGTCATCTTTCTCAGCTATCTAGCAGAGGCTAACCCTCAGCTGGAACTCCTAATCAGCACAGTAATGAAAATATTTCCTTTTCAAATGTAAATTGAAGACTCAGTTCTCCAGTACCTGGAATAACCAAAGGATATATACCTCAAGTATAGCAAAAATTAGTTAAAAAATTAAACTACTAAAAGAACCCACACTCCTTGGCTGTGTCAGCTTTACTGACCAAATGCCCATGGAAAGGCTCAAGCTCATGGCTTGAATGGAAAGCATTTCCTTTTGTTGAATTTTTTTAGAATTCTTTAGGAACATTTTTGGATGGGATTCCCTGCCTTTCTCCAGGAGAAAACACTCAGTGCAGCCAAGGGTGGGTCAGAAACATCCCATCTGTCAGCTGCAGTGTCTTCCAGCAGCTCAAGCCACCCAAAATACTATAGCCTGCAGGGAGTCATTGAGGCTGGAAAAGAACTTCAAGATGAAGTCAGATCTGCAGACAGACCTCAATAAATACCTTTTCTCACTACCAGCACCTGCTGTGAGCCCAGGCTGGCTCTGGGGACACACATTCACCATCCAGCCCTGCTCAGAGCTCACCTGTGCTTCAGGGGATGAGCAAGTTGATCCTTTTCCCTACTCCTCTGCCCAATGGAGCCCAGTTGAAATGAAGTACCTTCACAAGTAAAATACACAGACCTCAACAAATCCCTATCTGCATAAACCTGTGTTTTTGCTAACCAAAAAATGTAGTATAAATTACTTGGAGATACTATCTCTTTTCCTTCTAGCAGAGCAAAACATTATTTACATTCAATTTGTGGGTGAATTGAGTGAAATGTTTAATTATAAACAGCACTTGTAAATATAATCCTTTCAGCTGGAATATTTTTATAGTGAAAATGAGCAAGACCTTAATAATGATTTCAGTTACAAAACTTAATTAGGCCTGTTTCTCATTCCAGGCCCTGTGCAATGTTTGGGTGTAAATTTGCATTTATTGGGTAGGGCCATGAAACACCAGAGAATAAACCATGGGTAGGTGTGAGGTATCCAAGCTCCACTGGCTGCAGCAATGTTGTGAGGATGAGCATCAGCTGAGGATCTATCCCCAACTAGATACAAGTGGTCCCTAGCAAAAATGAAAGTTATACCCATGAGTTTTATTTATGAAGAGCTAAAATACACATTTTCTAAAGCCAAATCTGTGTTCAGCAGATGAAATATGCCTGTGACTTGCCACCAAGGTTATGGAAAGGTGAAGGAGAATGTTTATCAACATTGACAGGATTTTTTTCCTCTAGATATATCTACTAGGATAAAGCATCTTCTACAGGAAATAGCTTACAAGATATTAATTTTATGGTTAGTCTAATTGCTTAGACATCCTGAGATGCTACCACATTGGAAAGCACTGACTGACCAATCAAGCTGCATCCTTGAGGCCACCAAAACCTGCTAGATAGCAGGCAGCTGAACAGCCACTCACTCACTCTTCCCCTCCCCAGTGGGATGGGGGAGAGAATCATCAAAAAAAACCAAAAAAGCAAAACCACACATGCAAAACAAACAAACAAAACCAAAAAACCCACACCCCACAAGAAACAAAAAACCCCAGTAGTGATGAAAGATGGCCAAGACAATAAACATTTCAGGCTACAGCTGTGTAACCCAATTGGCCTGGGATTATAAACAGGTTTGCATCCTCCTGGTAACCAGTGCTGTCCTAAACTTATCAAATCAGGGAGAGCAACTCCCTGAAGGCTTCTCTCCATCTCCTCTGTACATGGCTTACCATGAGCAGAGGGAGAACCCCAGCCCTGACAATACTAATAAACTAAAGAATTTACCCCTCTGTGATCAACACCTAGGGAACTGCTTCCTTAATTTTATAGGGAAGTATTTTAGGCTCATACCTAAAGACTTGAGGTGTACATGTAGATGCTTGCACTGTGCTAAAGCCATAACATACTAAGCAGGATGTGAAAGAATATTAAAGATAAACTGAATCAGATACACTTTGTGATTTCATAAGATCCAAGACAAAGTCAAAACACAGCCAACATTGGAGCAACAGAAATTAAATCAGGGTCAGCTCTGGGTTCAGATGCACCAACATAGCTATCTCATCAAAGAGGGGTTTTTCCCAAAAAGCAAACAGCAAAAACTATGCACAGATTTTTGCTTCTAGCCCTTGGTTAAGAAAAAAAAAAAGGAAATATGTACTCTCTTAAAGCCATCCATCAAACAGTCTCATGAAGGGAAATAAATATTTAGGGCTTAGGAGTTTTGTTGAAGCAGGGACTAATACCTGTCAGCTTGGACAAGCTTTAAACACCTCAAAAAGCACCTAGCAGTTTCAGATACATATTTTTGCTTTAGAAAACAGAAAGTATTGGATGCAAATAATACTAAAAAAAAAAAAAAAAAAAAAAACCACCAAAAACCATTTCACTTCACCAAACTAATGTATTTGTTAAACAGCCAGATAAGTTACACAAACAGGGAGACATATGTGCTGATTTGTAAGGTAGGAAAAAATCTACCATGTAGTGATTATACAGATGGTTAATTTTAGGGAGAAATTAACTTCAAGAACTTCATCTTCTTATTAAGAAAAAAGAATGCAATTATAATTTTGACATGAAACAATTTATCCCATACTTGGTATTTCTTTCTGTTTGTTGGTTTATTGCCTCAAAATTATTAATCTTATTATTCACCTCTATGTTTAGTTTTGAAGAACATCTTTTTGTGCCTTCAAGCCACTTTACTCATTAGTCCTCTGGAGTTCATGTCCTATTTCATTATGTTTTAATCTTTACAGTTGTTAATTTGCATTTCATTTCCTGTAGTAGCAAAAAAATTACTAACAAAAAAAGATTATAAATATTAATACAAGTCAACTGATAGTCACCCAAGAAAACATTTTGCAGCAATAGCAATTACCTATGTTTGAGGAAGAAAGTAGCAATTCAAGTAGCTACAGAAACAAAGCACTTCAAGTTGAGGGCACAGCACATTCTTAGAAGTGGAGACTGAGCCATCACAGAACAGCACTTACAATTAGCAACAACTTGCTGAAAAGAGAAACTGCCCAGAGCAAAAACAAAACCTATTGGGTATCAGGACTCTAAAGCACATCAGAGTTTGGGTCTCTGCATCATCTCTTAAGTGCAAGCAACATGCTTAACACCATGGCACTGGCTTACAAAAATTTAGAAAACAGTAAACCAAGCAAAAACAAACAAACAAAAAAAGTCCTGCACCAGAAAAACCAGCAAACCAGGCAGGTCCACCTTCTCTTTCATCCCTGGCTCCTAGCACTGCATCACTGCAACTTCAGTTTTCACTTTGGGAGAGACACACTCAGCTCAGAACAAGGGAAATCTTTTCAACTCACACAGATCTGGACCACTGCTGTGCAGGCTTTGAGCTTTGCTTTTGCTTCCCCAGGCCAGTTCCTCACCATGCTGCTCTGCAGGGCCAGTCCAACCACCAGCAGAAAAACATCTTCCCCATCTCCCTTGGCACCAGTGGATCATGTTGTTCTGCCCATGGATAATTACCCATGGATAATTAGATAAATACCATTGGATAATTAGATAAATAAAAGGCAGGATTGTGAATACACCTTAGTTTTAACAGATGAAAGCACTTAGTGACTCCTAATGCCTGAGTGGAATCCCTGCTCTGCCTGGCTCAATCATTAACCTCCTGCAGGTGCTGCAGAGGAGTTAGAAGGGAAGAGGGCAGCAGGAATTGCTCCTTTAAAAAGCTCCACAAAACAGAAAATGAAAGCTCAGTGAGTGCCATTTGAACTTGCCCCTTGTAACTCTCCTTCCTGGCCTCAGACAAAGCCCCTGGTTGAGAAAAGGTTGACCAGCAGAGAACTCCATAAACTGAATTTCCTGGCTTGGTTACTGTTCCATGTCCCCAGCACATGGTGATGGTATCAGTAAATAAACAGCCACACGGAGTGGTGACAGCAGGATTTTGGGCAGAGCCTTATAAAAGCTTGGTCCAGGCTTTCAGCTCCCCAGTGTTTGCAAGAGGATTGCCTCTAATTCCTTACACTGGTGAATTTGTAAAAGCTCCACCAACTTGCAGCAAACTGCCCATCTAAAGCCACTTCTCTGAGCAGCTCCTGTCCATCTGTCACAGCAACCTGCCCTCCCAGACATGCTGCCTGCAGGCAAAGCATGACAGCTAGATGGACTTAATACTCATAAAAAATAAATGAGGCTCTTTTTCTTTGTTATTTTCCTCTCCAGTTTCTCAGCTTTTCTGTTTCCACAATTGTTTTGGTAGCACCAGTACCCTCCCACACTCACACAGGCCAGGAGAGCTCTGTATCCACTGACCAAAGCAGCTATGATCAGGAAAAAATGTCCCTACTAAAATTCTGAGGACCTTACAGGATTAATCCTTGCAATAATAAATTAAGAGTTTAAACCTGGAATAACAGAGCTTTTCTTGATGAGAAATTTGAGATGATTTATTTTAGTCATTAACTTAGATAAACCTTGGAGGTGACCTTTTAGATAAGCATAGTCCTCACAGACTTCCCTCTTGTAGGAATAGGAAACCATTTCACAGGCATTTCAACATCAAACTTATTCTGTTAACTCCCCCTGTCCCCATGACTGGGAAGAAAAGAGGTGAAAGTGGGCAGGGAAGAAGTCCTGCTGTCCTGCAAAGCCATGGAAAAAGACACAACAAGTATGCTTTGCCAGTGGTGCAATTTCCCAAAGAACTGGAAAAAACAGGGCTGGCCCAACAGGGACAATAGCAACCTCCCATCAGAAAAACCCATTTTATCTGTAAAGGAATAAGCATTGACAGCCACATAGTAAGAACTGCTGCTAATGAATTCAAATTAGGAAGCACCCAGGAATTAACTGGAATTTTGCAGCTGCAAATTTCCTGCTGAGCAATGTTAGTCTTACATCTGCCAGCTTCCTACTGATAATATTCCCTCCCTGCAAAACAGGATCTGTACCCAGCACATCTTCCAGCAGGTCTGGCTTCCCCCAGTGCATGTCCAGTGCTACAGCCTGTCCCAAGGGCTGTCACCCAGCTCCACTTCTACCAGCCTTCTCATGGGACAGCCTATGTGTGGGGAGAGTCTCAGCAGCTTTAATGAATTTTCACATCCTTTAGAACAGATTCTCTTATTTCCAGAGGAACTGAACACTCTCCTCTCACTGGACAAAGTGTAGAGCAGCCTCTTCACAGTCATTTGAGTTTTGCTGGGGTTTAGAGTGATGCAGCCAGAAGCAGAGAGGCTTTACCTGACAGATTAAGTTTGGCAGAGCTGTCCCAGATTCTGCAGCAGCTGCTCTGATCCACATGTGAGAAAAACACACAAGAAAAAAATGAATCAAAAAGGTAAAGGTATCAAACAAGATGAAACAAGAACTAAACAGAAGCACCCATCCAAGGTTTAGGCAGCAAATCATCCCGTCCCTGCTTTATGATCTCTGATCTGTATTAATTCTTCTTTTCCCCCTTCCCAAGCTCTTTCAAGAAAATCTGGCATAAGGGATGATGCAGTGGTGCCATGCACAGACAACACTGAGCAGGAAACCAAGGCCCCCTCTCTGACCAGTTTAAATGTCAAGAAAATACAAAATATCCATCTCAATCACATTCCTTTTTTCTTTCTTCCTGCCTTTCTCTCTTTTTTCCTCCCTATTCAATCTGTTTCCATAGACGCTGAAAACGTTGGAAACAGCATGGATTTTTAAGCTGCTGACAGCAGTCTCAATCCTTCTTAACCCCATCCTTCCTTTGTTTCCTGCTGGCTCAAACCCATCCCTGACTGGCTGTTGTCATTTGTCTTGTTGTTGACTGCAGGCTCTTTAAGACAACTTTCCTGACCTTGTAGTGGGCTTAGTGAAGTCCTGGATCATGGCTAAGGCTTGAAATGCTAAGGGACTCTCACCTAGAATAGATTTCTGCAGTCATAACTTCAGTCATAAAAAGCACCTATTTTGTAATCACCATGAAATTCTCCTTTTTCACTCCTTGCTGCCATGATAGTGCAGAGTAACACCTCATAGTGCAGAATTATACCTCAGCAGTAGCTTTCTCTACTCAGGGTTAAAGTCTAAGTGGTGCAGGAAGTTGAATTCTCTTTAAACCATCTTCCCTGTAAGCTGGGGGAATGATGACCATGATCCTCAGCAGATGGTGTGGTTACTGAGGTTGGCAGGAAGCAGCTGCAGTCCCTCCCCATCAATAACAGTCAAGCACATGGCTCGACTTTGGCTCCCAGAACAATCATTAGTAATGATGCATCAAAAAGTTTTTTGATGAGTGAATGATAAGAGTAAACAGGACATGGTAATAATCAGGCTTTATTTATAGCCAGGTAAAACACTGCTGTTGTCAATTTTACAAAGTGACTTTGAAGGAACTTTCTAAAGGGGATATTGACAATGTTTTCCCCCCACACCTGCAAACAACCATAACCATTATTGATAGCATTTCTAGAATGGCAGGTACAGAGAAACGGAGACTGTTAGTTTGTGTCAAAATTGGTTTATGGTGCCATATTTTTCCCTTGTTTAAGGCAGCACCACTCATTCACAACATTAAACAATGTGATTTATGGACTTTAGCAGAGCTTACTACATTTAAATGTTTTAGGCATTTCATTTTTACAACATACCTTGTTCCAATACAATCAATGTGCTTTTTTCTCAGGCTGTGATAGGAATGCAGTTTATGTTTTATAGCAAAATCAATATAAGAATTAATGGGTGACGAACAAAGTAAATTGTAAAAAGTGCAGCGAGGTTGTGAGATCTCTTTTGCTGTATTGATTCCATTAGCATGAGGTTGCCTAGTTGTATGCAGTTTCATATTTGATAAGCAAGCAGCAGACCTCATATTCTGTGGAAGACAAAATGGGCAAAGTTCAGCACTGGAATAACTATTCCAAAGTCATTGAGGTTAAAGCAATAATGGAGACGAGCCAAGGTGGTTGCTGAAACACAATGAACTTCAGAGGCAGCAGCCATAAACATCAGATGGTCACAAACGGTGCCACTGACTTTTATTAAATGCTGTGATACTTGAGAGATGACATTCTTGGCTGTTTTGTGCTGCTGGGTTATATGTCTTTTAATTAATTCCAAAAAATGATGAGAGGAGAATGCTACTCCCAAGGTTTTTTTTGCTAGATGAAAAGCAACATTTTTTTAAAAATGCATGCAACCTAGATTTCTTGTTAGAGACAAACAGGGAGGAGCTGTAGCAAGCTACAAGCAGCGTAATCTGGAACAGATTTTTCTTTCCTTTGACGTCTTTTCACTTCTGAATTTTACTCTTACTCTTGACAAGGGTACTTGTGCAAGGGAAAAACCTTCCTTGAAATATCTCTGGAGTCTATCTCCCCATGGAGACTCATAGCAAAGCTCATTCCATTCTCTCCCATGAGCCAGGTGACAGAAAGCATCACAGCACCTTGTATCTGTGTGTCCCATTGTGATGGTTTTGAAAGCAAAACCAGTGAGATACTCCAAGTCAGAAATACAATTTAAAAGAGAAAAAAAAAGAGAGAAAAATAAAATACATGCAATAGTACAAAAGGAAAATAACTGACAGAGTCACAATACAACCTGACACCCTGCTAGTTAGGGTGGTGGTAGCAGTCCAGATGAAGTGGTCTTCTTGAAGCAGTGATCCCATCGAAAGGTCTGGTAGCTCTTGTCCTCTGGAAACCAGTAGGTAAGGGCTGTTTTGGTGTTCCAAATCTCAGTTTTTATCTAGGTAGGAAATTTTTGGCTCTTCCCCCTGGGTGGAGCATCTCCCAGTGGGATGATGTAATTTTATCAGTCATGCAGTGGGACTCAGTGGCCCATTAACAGGAGATATCTCCCTGGAGGGAGGATGGGTCATGGGAAAGATAAAGATCATTGCCCCACCTGATTTTAACAGATGGCCCATTAGCAGAGGATATCTCCCACAGAGATAAGGGTCACTGCCCCACCTGGTTTCAGCAGTGGTGGTAGAATACTTACTGTTGGGCATATCTTTAAATGGTGACCTGGGACACCCATGAGCAGACCAGCAGCACCCATGGCACAGCTGATGGGTTTCCAGCCCCATCACTGCATTCCCTCTGCTCTCCATCACCAGCAGCATGTGCAGGCTCATACCAGGGCTTCCACCTCTGTGAAATACAGCCTGCCCCCTGCAGCACTCACACGCTTAGGTTGGTGGAAAACTAACAGAGTGGGATCAAACATCTTTCCAAGTGTCCAGTTGTCCCAGTTTCAGCTGGAGGAAAATTACTTCAATCCAGCCAAGACTAAGACACCAGTTAACTCTGATTATTACTTCACACTCCAACTCATATTTCTGTTTCCCAGTCTGTACCAACGAATTGCAGTGATGCCCTTCCACCCTGAAAAGCATCTATAATCATTCTTATTCCAAATAACAGATTAGATGCATCTGTTCATGTTGCTACATTACTTTTCAAAGCTGTGACCAAACAAAGCAATTACTGCTCAAATCAGACTCTGGATACCTTCCATAACCAATAGTAAAGCATTCTGGGGTGCTGTAGCATCTAGCATCTGTTTCTATTCTCATCTTCTCCTTTTCCTTTGGGAACCTCCTTTTCATTTCCATAACCATCAACAGGTTTTAATAGAGCTCAGGGAGCAGGTCCAAGAATGGTAGCCATGACAAACATTTTCTGCGAGAATATTATCCTCCAAATGTTCAAAATCATCCTTACATGGCAAATTTTGTTCCCTTTTTGTTGTGAAAGTCTGAAAGTTTATTGGTCTTCCGGATGTACTTGGAGCAATATAATTTAATTATATTCTATTTCAAAACAAATTGTTGTTACAAACTCGAAGTGTCAGTAATTAGATAATTTCACAGTGCACATTCCATTGTCACTGTCATACCCTGTGACTGTTTATTTGAAGAGTCCTTCTAGCATTGCAGCTACCTCAGTATTAAATATAATAATAGATTGTGTGATTGGAAAGGTTCACCCATTGCTCTCATATTTAAAGTAATGAGCTCTCCTACTCAAACATGGAGATCTAGATGGCAAGGAATAAAATGCTGGCCTTAATAGAATTGGTAGTAAAATACTCATTGGCTTCCCAGGACTTACATATAATCGATTCCTTGCAAGTAAAGATGATTTATGAAACATAAATTAAATATTAAATAAACAATTATTATGATCTCTATCCTGACTTTGAGTGTCAAGGAATACCCTGTTTATTCATTCATGGACCCCTTAACCCAATTAAAAGTATGTTCTGCACACACCAAATCTGCATAACAGCCCCTACTGAAAAGCTTAAACCGACACCCTCAGATCTCTCTGAGTCTTGACCATTCACACATGCATAGAGATGGGGATAAATTCCCTTAGCAAGGGATGGGAGCAGAAGTCCTCAAGCATGTGCACCACATCTTCCACCAATTCTGGCACTGGCAGGGAGAGGGCAAACCCTGGCACTGTTGTGGGCAGGTTGCTGATATCCCAACACAACCTTCTACTAAGGGATGCAGAGGGGCTGGGAAGGGGGTCCCATTCCCTCTTCTTGCTCCTGAGCTTCCCACCTCCTGTGGTGTTAAAGCCACTGGGATTTTGTGTCATTATGCCATGAACTTTCTCTGGGCCATTTCTGGAGCAAAGCACAGAAAAGTCTGCAGCACGTTCTAATTTAAAGGAATGGCATTTTTAAAATTTTTTGTTTTTCTGGTTTACTTTTTTAAAGAGAGCAAGATATGCAGATAATAGATGGTTTTTTTTTTTTTTAATTATTCTATTAAAATTCTGCAAATTAACTATCTATATTTTTGCCATACCTGATTTTGGTTCCTTTACAAGCTGTTTATTTTAAATACACAGAGCACTGCTTAAACCACATGCAACCAAGCATAGTGATTGGCAATCTCATGGCATAGGATCATATAATTCTAATGTTATTCAACAAGACAAGGACTAAATTTAGGCTCACTTAGTGATGCTGCTTTGAGGAAGCACCAGCTGAAGTATCTGTCAGTGTGGGGTGATCTCAGCCCTGAGCAGCTGGAGCTTTCAAAGGAAAGCACAAGCATCATTATGGGCTGGATAACAGAGATGGTTTACTTTCAATAGCCTTAGCTTAGCAAAGTGTTGGGTAAATAAAATTATCTATTACAAAAAAGGGCCCCGTTCTATTGCTGGAGTCATGCACTACATCTGGAAATTAGAGGGAGCTCCTTTAAAAGCTTTAGCTTGAGTTCACTTACCCTAATGGAATAGGAGCCAAGGTCTTTATCTGAAATAGAGTGCCTCAAGAAATGTGTTGCTGTTTATTAAAAATAAGAGGCCTTTAATGACCACAAAGAAACACAAGCAAGGAAAACACATTCCATTTTCAGACACAGTTCTTCAAAATGCATTGGGAGATGTTTATGCCCTCCATGCCAAAATTTATCCCTTTTATTTTAACTTAGGCATTCATTTGAGCAACAGAGCTAATTTGGCTTTATTTCTGGTCAGCAAAATAATCTAATGCCAAGTTCTAGTGGCATGGGGGCTAGAGGCTGAACTCCTTAATACCAGGGCAACCACACTCCCAACACAACCTCAGCATCACAACATGTTCAGAAATGCCTTTGCATTTTCAATGGCTTTCGATTTTGTTTTGGTTTGCTGCATTTGCTGCAGTCAGCCCCTCTTAGATGCCAGCTAATAATCTACACATCAACAAAAATGCATAATAACCATATTCACCCTGATTTTACCTCAGCCAAATTTTCCTTGAGTGCTTATTGGTGCAGCACTTTCAGGGATACAATATCTCTGAGCCTCCAGCTTGTGATCAAATTCAGGTGAGGCTGGTCAACAGATTCAAAAGGACTTGGGCAGGAGGTGATACAGGAAGGAGGAAAACACACTCTCATAACTCTCATTTGCAATAAAAAATAGGCCTGCAAGGGAAAAGGAATCACAATATAAAATACTCAAAGGATGGTTACAATAACAGCTATCTGAATATGCAGGATGTCTCTGCAGCCTCTTTTTCCCTTAAAGTGAGTAAAGAAACTGTCAGATAATGACCAAATAAATCGGTCAGTTTTATCAGCCACAGCTGCTGCCCGTGCCTCTGAAGTGCAGCATAAGCCCTGCTCCAAGACTTAGGAAGCACTCCAAAATTCAGTTTGTTCTCCATGAGGCATGCTGAGATCTGGATATCGTATTTCACTTTTTAATTAAAATATATTTTTCACTCCCTATCTACATAAAGAAAAACAACATAAAAGTAATTGAGACTTCACATTTCATATGTCAAATCATGATAGCTTTTCTTATTCACTGGCATGCCAAATAAGTACTTATAGCAAGATTCACCATCAAAAAGCAAGCAACCTCCTTTCCAAGGATGACGGAATCAGGCTTAGATAAAATAGGAACTAACTCATGCTCAAAATGAATCCTTATGTCAGGCTGCTGCACCTTTGCAAAGTCCTTCATCTCTCTAAAACCTGCCATACTTCATTATAATATACGGGAAAATGCAACAGCTGCTCCAGGCATTTCACAAAAATTACTTACCAAAGCAGACAGTATTCAGAAATTAATGCCTTTAGTACCAGTGATCAGGACTGAGCCATATATTGCAGGCTGTAATTTCAAGGTCTCATTTATCCCTCCTAGGTATCAATATTTTGTTGCAGCCTTTTTGTGGAAAGCTTTTATTTCAGGGGCTTTTCTGCCACTAATACACTGTTAAAAGGAAAAGCATATAAAGGAAAGAAAATAATTTCCTGCACTTGGAAGGCATTGCAGGTTGGAAGGGATATAAAACCACAGAACAGGCTGAGAGAGCTGGGGCTGTTCAGCCTGCAGAAGAGAAGGCTCCAGGGAGACCTGAGAGCCCCTTCCACTGCCTAAACAGGGTCCAAGAAAGATGGAGAGGGACTTTGCACAAGGGTCTGGAGTGACAGGGCAAGGGACAATGGCTTCACACTGACAGACCAGGATTAGACTGGGTATTAGAAAAATTGTTCACTGTGAGGCCCTGGCACAGGATACCCAGAGAAGCTGTGGGTGGCCCATCCCTGGAAGGCCAGGTTGGATGGAGCTCCAAGCAGCCTGGTCTAGTGGATGGTGTCCCTTTCCTAGGCAGAGAGGTGGAGCTGGATGAGATGATCTTTAAGGTCCCTTGCAACCCAAACCATTCTGTGAGGCTTCTATGATGGCACAACAGCAGTGATTCAGAGCTGAGAGGGTCTGACAGCACAGGGACTGCTCCTGCAGCACAGGAGGGGCTGTGTCAGAGATCAGACACACACACAAGCTGAACTGGGAGGTGCTGCTGACCTTTTGGCCCTGTACAGTGAAAGCCGAGGGAGAGATAGACTCAAGGCAAGCACAGAAGTGAATTCACAGAATTCACAGAATCACTGGGTTGGAAGAGACCTTCAAGATCACCAAGTCCAACCCATGCCCAAACACCTAGACCATGGCACCAACTGCCACATCCAGTCTTTCTTAAAACACATCCAGGGATGGTGACTCCACCACATCCCTGGGCAGATCATTCCAGTACTTTATCACTCTTTTGGTGAAAGACTTTTTTAATATCCAACCTGTATCTCCCCTGGCACAGCTTGAGACTGTCCATGAAGACATCATGTCTGGTCACTCTGACCCTTTGATGACCATTCTGAAGAGAGAGGTAACAAGGACATAGCATAAGAAGAATAATCAGAAGATTGTGTTTCTAAAGGGGACCACGATAAAGGGGTCTGAGAGGAAAATTATGTGAGCATAGTGACCCATAAATACTGGTAAATTGTGTAATAAACTGGCTTTGCTTTCCTGGCACAAATGGAGTCTGTGTCAGTCAATCCTCACAGTCCTCTAAGGGGTAGATTTCACAGGGGTCCAGCCCCAAAACAAGCTTCCTTTTCATACACACAAACATGAACAACATTAAAAATGAAGTTTCAATGCGTGTTTATTCTTGCTGGAATTTTTAACACCCTTTCTAGTGCTGGGGGTGGGAACTCCACTTCCCTAAGATAGTGATTTCTTTTAAACTTACTATAATTTAAAAGGTACCTGCCTCTGCCGTGATGCCTTGTCAACTGCAGGTAATTTGGCAATTCATGCTATGCAAACTTAGAAAATACAGGACTGAATGGTGCAGAAATAATGATTAGTGTAGTAAGATTTTGAAGAAACCCAAGATCACTGCTGAGGAATGCTGAATCTGCCTATTACCTCAGCTTAATGGAGCACTTTCAAGTCTAAACAATTCATTTTCTGGAGATTTTCCACAGCTTCCTGAAGATCAGAGCACAATCACAAACTCCCAGCACCAACCCAATTTCCTCTCTGCAACAGCTTTTCAATTAGTCTAGGTAGAGTAAGTGTAGAAAATACAGCACTTATATCAATCTATACATCTTTACAAAACTTTCCAAAAGCAAATAACTGGTGTCAAGGTTGGATAAATCATAAAGGAGAGTTACTGTACTGGATCTAAGACATTAGATACCTTTTCAATTACTGACATTTAATTTCCTTATTATTTTCATTTGTTAGTTCCACCTCATTTTGGATATATTCTTTTATTTCCCCATTAAATCTGTTTAGTTCAGAGCCATGATCAGATCATATTCAAAGTCTGTGGATAGCCAAGACATCAGACACAAAAGAAAAGTGATTAGAAACCCCACACTTAGCATGCTCTGTCTCATATCTTCTGAAAGGTTGTTACCATAAATGCAAAACCAATGTGGCCTGACACTGGATGGAAGAGTAGGAGACATAAAATGCATGAGTTATTTTTTACATTAGGTAGCAAACTGAGTTCTTCCTTAACCAATTAATTACCTTTGCCTGTCAGGAAAAAACATTGCTATGAAAATTAGTATTATCTTTATTATGGATGTGTCCCTGAAGACATTGATGCACTGACATATCTCCATGTATGAGGCCTGCAAACAGTGAAATAATTCTACCTTGTGAGCAGATGCAGGTTTTGCACTATCACCAAGAATTTATTATGTAGTTTAATGGTCGTTACTTTGCATCATCTGCTCTTTTTATGTATTCTCTATCAGCACACCCATTTTCATCTTTCAGCCTTATTATCTTACGTACATGAACAAAGAATATGTGATAGGTAGTGGGAATATAAACCAGACCTAGCTGGCCACAGGCAAGGCAAGCTCAGTTTCCCTGACTCAGGTGAAGCAGACTCAGCATAATGTGTATTGGTTACATGACAATGTTAGCACAGTGCCCAAGGGAAAGACAACCTGATATTTAAAGCAGGATTTGCCTTATCTTGCCAATTTATGGCTACTTTCAGACACCCACATGCCTTTTGCAGCACCTCAGTTCTCCCCTCAGTCAACAAGGACATTCAAAGAATGACAGAATGGTTTGAGTTGGAAGGGACCTTAGAGACCAGCTTGTCCCTCCTCCACCAAGGGCAGGACAGCTTCCACTGGACCATCCAAGTCCCATCCAACC
The DNA here is from genome assembly GCA_030060385.1 of Muscicapa striata striata. Lineage (NCBI taxonomy): Eukaryota > Metazoa > Chordata > Aves > Passeriformes > Muscicapidae > Muscicapa > Muscicapa striata. Next base: position 2,802,479 of record JAREIS010000050.1, on the reverse strand, counting down.
TGGCCTTGAACAGTTCCAGGGATAGGACAGCCACAGCTTCTTTGGGCAACCTGTGCCAGAGCCTCACCACCCTCACATGGAGGAATTTCTTCCTCAGATCCAATGTAAGTCTACCCTCTTTCAGCTGTGCAGCTCTCTCCTTTCCTGGAGGCTCCATACTCCAGAACTGACACCACCTGACAGGAGTATGAGGTGGAAAAATATTAAAATTTCCTGATTGCTGCTGAGACTGCAGGTCCCTCTGTGAGGGCTCAGTATGGCATGCAGAACATCTGCCCCAAACAGATTTCTTGCTCCAGCACCAAGATAAAGAAGTGGTCAGAACCATCTCTGCTATTATCTGCTGCCATGGTACATAGAAGAAATCATTCATGTTTCAGAGGAGCACAATATGTATCACAGTGTTAGCAGCTACCTGTACACACAAAATATTTCCTCATTCAATACTATCTTTTCCAGCATCCCCCTCCCTCTGAACCCTCTGCAGTTAGTTCTAAAAGATTTGTTGCATTTTTCTATAAATTTCCAGCCCTTATTCCAGATGGACTGATTTTTTCCTTTGTGCAGATCACAAGTACATAGAAGATTCAAACGGACTTTTAAAAAAAAAAAAAAAAAAAAAAAGAGGTTTAGGGCAGCAGAAATAAAGTCTCATTGTGAATTCTCTACTGTATCACCAGGAGAGATAAAATACAGAGAAGAGCTGTTGGACAGAGATCCCTCTACTCTCCCAAGTGCATGGGAGATCTTACTCTGCCTTTCAGGCTCAGGTTCTCCAAGTTCTGACCCAGGCTCTCCCTGCACTCCCTAAATGCATATTAAATTCCACTTTAAATCCCACATGGAGCAGCAACAGCTCTCCAGTGGTGCAGCCTAAAAGCCCTCACATTATCCTTCCTCTAAAGAATACATGACTGGGAACAGGACACCTTTTCCTTTTGCAATCCGTTTGAATTCTTGAGCCTGATGCTGCTGTGAAAAGGCAAATGCAGCCTCAGTTACCTGTGGTGGCATGCCCCTATTGTTTTTAGATCCCTGGGACCCCCAAGTTTGGTTCTTAGTTACACCAGGTGCTCCTATGAGCTGGTTGTTTCCCTGGCTCTGCCAGGCATCCTGCTCTCCAACACCTGCAGGGACAGTCCCAGCTGAAGTTCAGCCTGTGACAGCAAGTTCTCATAATGTGACCCAGGTCACTTTTGAGCCTATTGCATTAGAACTGAAGTTAAAAGGGGAAAAAACAGAGATAATCTGAAATAAAAGCATAACTAAATGATGTGTGAAAACTAAATTGCCATATCACAGCTTAGTGCCCAGCCCAGATCTGGGTATTATGGCACTTATGATACAACAAGCCATTGGCTCATCAGCAGCATGACAGTTAACTACTCTGCTGACAAGCATAAATCTATTCACCACTATTTTGTATTATTAATTAGGAGAGGGGGGAGCAGTATTTGTAGCATATACTGGTGGCTCATCTGCTGCCTAATGTGATAGGTTTTATTTGGCTTGAAAAATCATCTATTTAAATTGTGCATCAAGGTCATAATGCATGGGTAGTTTCACTCACCGTGGCATTTTGATGGTGGCTGTGCTAGGTGGGAGCTCATATGCCATATCATTATTTCCCACACATCAACTGGAGAGGCAAATAAACTTTTGATTCATAATGGGGACACAATGCAAGCAAGCTAAAAGCCTGCCTCCAACAGCTTTAGTTAAAGGTATTAGGAGTCAAGGTACAAGCTTGCAGAAGGATAACAAGATAAATCTACTCACACTCTACAGAAGTATCTATCACTATTCTCCAATACTGCTACCTGTGTATGGATCTGATCAATATTCAGTATCACCTCTGCTTTACCCAGAGGCTGTGCAATATGCTAAATTAGCTTTTTCTATTACCATATCAAAGGTGTGCTTGAAATTGAACATCACTGTAATTTAACTGAAATTACAGGCAGACCAGGTCTGTCTTGATCAGTTTGCAAACCCCTCTACATTAATCACATTAAAGACACTGCAGATGAACAAATCAGCAATGCAGGCAGAAATCTGGCTGCCTTGAGGAAAGTCCTCAAATGCCCCTGACACTGGGGACACAGGGAGGCCTGAATGTCACTGCAGATGTCTGTGGGCCATGCCTGCACCATGGTGACCATGCTGGTCCCATTCCAGTCTCCCATCACCCAGGAGTGTTCCCCCACACGTTCCCCATCACCAAGTCCTCACCCCGACACCAAAGGCTGGTCACAGGTAACTCACTCAGGATATGTTGGCCCAATCTGAAAACACCATAATTTCCCCCAGCTTCAGCAATCCATCTTTCTAACAGCTGCCCACAGCTGAAGATGGTGGCACTGTGCAGGTGGCTCCAGCCATGCAAAGGGACAGGCTGGCTCAGACCATGCCCTGGTGCCCCCAGCACAGGGGTGTGGGCAGCTGGAAGGGCAAGGACAGGAGAGTCCCTGCATCCAGCTGAGCTCAGCACCCACCCCTGAAGGATGAGGTATGCACATCCAGTGCCCTTCCTGACCACAGCAGGTGTTTGTCTCCTGGTTCTGTCCATTTTTAGGACAGGAGCTCCTACCTTTGCTACCAGAAGTTCTCCAGCCTTTGCTTCCCACCTCTTTCTTGGCCTCAGATATTTGTTTTTTGGTAGAAATTTCTTATTTCTTTCATGACTTTCTTATGCTCAGAACCTCTCTGATTTTGACAATCTTCAAATTATGTCCTTAAAATAAACCTGACAATCAGCAATATATAAATTATAATTTCCTTCTCCACATGCTTCAACTATTATCTTAATCAAGCAATCGTGTCACTTCACTTATAGCCCCCAATAATTATCCAACTCGTGCCCTGTTTGTATTGTATCATCCTTATCTGATGGCATACCAAGCCATCTGCAAATCCTCAGAGCTAATGCAATCCTGAGTACTTAAAGATTTTCCTGTTCTTTTGTGCTGCAAGAACTGATTTCTATGTAGAGCAGTCACTACTAGATGACATCCAGGTGATGAGAGGGCTTTCTTTATACATCCACCATTTTAGCTGACCTGTTAAACAAGACCTAAAAGAAGGAAAGCATCACTCTGCTAAAAGCAAGTGACCCAGGGTACCACTTAATCTTTAAAAGGAAACTCTAAAATCAAGTGTCCTTGCTGGAATTACTTGCACAAATGAAGGTGGCAACAGTCAAATATTTTAGGAGACATTTTAAAAGCAAAATTTCTCTGTGGGATGGCCATACACTTGCCTGGGACATGATCTTCCAGCTCCTCAGTCCCCCTGCTCTTCATGGTCCTCAGCTTCTCAAATTACCCATGGGATGGGCATGCATTTTCCTGGGACATGGTCCTCAGCTCTTCCAGCCGAGCTCTCCAGTACTCTGAGCACCAGGAACAGAACACTTGGTCAATGAAACACAGACTCCTGATTCTGCAATCACAGCTGACCACTCACACCTGTAACTTTCACACAATCTCTGCACAGGGAGAAAATGTCTAGCATGGAAACCCCCCATTTATATGCTTTGGAGCCAGCCCACCTGCTCACCCAGCACCAGCCTCCCTCCATGCATTATTAATGAGCAGCATCAGTCTCCAGTTTTCAGTCAGCTAATTTGTTCTCACAGTCATGATTCCAAATATCACACAAGTAATTCATCAAGTTATTTTAACTGTAGTTAGATAAGCCCATTAGCTACCATAAATTTAAATAAATTATCCTTTTCTCACACATGGAGGTGCAGGAGGCAGAGCACCTTGGCAAGTGAGATATACCCCTCTGCATTTTTGGTGACATGTACAGTACTGGGTGACTCAAATCTGTGTGGCAGTGTCCCCCAAAGAGCCTCTCTCTGCTCTGCAGCAGGGAATAGGGGAGCCAGCCCTGGTCACTAGCCCTGGGTTGCAGGTACACTTCAGATGAGAAGTCAGTCTCATGGTCCCAGTCATGAGATCTCAGTGTCACAAATTTCCAGAGCTGAATGATGAACACAACCTAAAATTGACAGTCTTTGCTTAGTCCTACCCCTCAAGAACTCTTGGTTTTCACTCAGACATCTTATTTCATTTACTGAAGCCAAACACCCTCTTCCCTCACTTGCTCACTCCTTTGAAAGAATGATTTCACAGCAACTCAAGATTTCAGGCATACATCATCTCTCATGCTTTGCATTGCAGGATGCCATTCAGTGCTTTGAAAGTCTTTCTTTCTCCCCTTCCTTTGAGAAACAAGGTGTATCAATGCCAGAGCCCTGGGGCTACAAAAGAAGAGGTACAGCCAGGCAGTATCTGTCACCATCACCACTTGCTTTGATCATGGGGATTCACTTTGCTCTAGAGAAGAGGAATAGCTCCATGTGACCCCAAACTCCTCTGAGGCTTAGCCTCCCACAGAAACCAACAGAAGAGGGTGAGACACTGCAAAAAACCCAGCCTCAGTATGTGTTATAAGCACTGATTTTCATAAAAGTAACCTTGTCAGGAAGTGGCATTTCACAGACATAAATCATTCTTGACTTTGAACACGCCACGTGAGGAGCACCCAGTGCTGCCACACGGTCCTGTGAGGGGTTGTCATGACAAGTTAGCAACTGATTTTGCAGAAAAGCCACAAAGGTGTTGTATTTATTGCAGCAGGATGATGGTAAACAACCATACATAATATAAAGGCAATCTAATTTTAGTAGGCGGAGAAATGAAATTACACCAGTCTTAGTTTAAATTGCTGGGATGAGGATTTTTCCGAGGATTTTTCCAAAGGTTTTAGATGAAGGTGAAGAAAATCAACAGAACTGACTGAGATTTATAATTAAAAACAAGAGGAAACATTACAAAGAATATCACACTTTGGGGTTTCTGGGACTAAGACACCCACTGTCTGATAGGGGTTAGGATCAGGTATTGAGAGGCAGAGGTAAGTTATCTAACATTTGCCTACAATAAGACTCTTCCAGCATTTGATATCCACCACCATGGAAGTGAGTCAACATGGTCTGGGGTGGAGTCACTCAGGCATTTTTTAACATCCTTGCTTCTGCAAGGATGCTACCACCTATGTGAGGAAAGTGTTTCATTTCTTAATATCACAGATCTGAACAAACGGTTTTAAATTAAATTCATACAAGTACAAAAGGAGCTTACTTCCAAATATTGCTCAGGAAGCACAGAGAATAAAAAGGTCCTTTTCAATCTAATTGTCCAATTTATAAAAAAAAAAAAAGGCAACAAAATATATGAAATCTCTATGAAAGGGAATTAGCCTGTGGGTTTGGATTATTCCCATTTCTGAAGCAAACAGAATGTTGGCTTCCTCATATCTGTGGGCTACACAACAGATTCAATAACCTGAAATGTTATGAAGCTCTTCCTTCCCATTCATCGTTGCACATAATAGGCTGCAGATATGCAGGCACATCAATCATGGCAGCAATGCTCTTTAGCACATCTTTCCAGGAGCACAGTGAGGGACCTGCTGCTCAGCACGGGCATTGATAGAGTCACTCTGCTGTCTTGGCTGGAGCTCCAAATGGCAAAGCAAGAGAGAATAGTCCTAGTGTTGGGTGATCTCAGACAGAGCCACTACCACCCTTAATCTGGGTTGGAAAAACATCTACACCTCACTAAAAATAGGAAATGTTCAGGGACTGGCTTGGTCACAATCACCCTGCAGACAGAGCAGCACACCACTGCTTACAGGTGTATCCTAATCCCTTCTGATAACTCTCATTTTTCCAGGTCCTGTTTTTGCCATTCCCTTCTCACTCAGGTCTGTCCTTCCCTAAACTTTCCTGCTTAATCTCCTGTCCTTTCTCATCCATAACTTTCTGTCCCAAGATACTTCAGTTCCATCTGCCCCTGGAGAGCTGAGAAACAGGGCACAATTTTTGACCTTGTCCTCCATTTCAGCTCCCTTTTATCCTTCCACTTGTACCAATCTCTACTCACAATTATGTTTAATATTGCTTCCTTCTTCTTAGGTACTGGATGCAAAGCTTTCCTTTCATTCTCACAGTGCTGGAGGCACCCAGTGTGCTAGGAACTCTGTCCAAAAAATCCATAACACCCTAAGGAAAGTCCAAAACAGGGTGCCTGTGTCTTCACACAGCAATTAGCAGGCAGAAACAGGAGCTGAGGCTTTACCCCTACCCTGGCACAGACTCACTGCACAACAAGAGCCCCAAGATCTAAAATTAATCTCAGACCTCACCAGACTATGGCAAGACCCAGTTAATAAATATTAGTGAAATGCAGAGATCCCTGGATGAAAACTGGAGTTGTAGACTGCCACGTTTCATTAATTTCTTATTATCTTATAAGGGCTTCACTGGAGCCCAGAGGGCTGCATGAATAGTGCATGAATCTGAAGAGTTTTGCTGTCATCCTCACCTTCAGCTTGAAAATGTGGCTTGTGGGAACCCAGACCTGAAGGATGCCTTGGCTGGGGATAGAAAACATGCTCAGGAGTTGATCCTGGCTGTTTGGAGGGGGCTGGGCTTTTCTTTCAAAGTTCAGCACAATGTAAATAAAAGCATTTTATTAAGGGGGAAACCCTTCCTGAGGTTGGAGTGAGCATGTTGTAGTGACACAGGAAAGTGTTGGACTGTGCAGGTAAAGCAGGAATGGTCATGAACAAGATAGGAGGTGGGTGGAGAGGAAGAATGGTGGTTTTTAGAAGATCATGGAATCATAGAATCATTAAAGTTGGAAAAGATATCAAGCAGATGCAGAGCAGCTTCACCCAGCACCTCCAGTAACCCCAGCTCCCATAAAAGTTTTCTTTTATCTTCTCACTGAGAAAGACAAGGTCTCAGCTACCACAGGAAAACACTAAGGTTGGGACTTGCCTCTTCTAGGAAATCTGCTCTGCCTCCAGATCAGATGGGATCTGGTAGGAAAACAGCACTGCCACAATTGGCAATGCATCACACTGAGCAAACAAGTCATCTCTTACTGCATTACAGAGGCTTCCCAACTACTCCTCTAATCAGCACAGGGTAACTCTCATTCATTTTTAAGCACTTCACCATGTTATTTTAAAGGAAAATTATCTCTCTCTTGTTTAGCTCAGCAGTCTGAAAGTTCATTTGGCTGTAGCATGGGAACATCTCTCACCAGGAGAGATAGCAGCAACCAAGTTCTGAAAACAGCATTTTAAATCACCACTGGCATTTATTTTCTATGTATAATAGCACTGGTATCAGTTAATCTGCTTAAAACCACAGTGCTACTGCAACACTCACATGGAGAGTGTGAGGAGACAGTCAATAACTCTCACTTTCCCACCAAATCCAGCATAGCTCTGTACCCAAACCCACACCTACACACGTTCTGCACTCTGTGTATTTTGCAGCTGAAGCCCAACTACCTGCAGAGTGCTGGGTTCCAGCTGATCCAAGCAGGAATGCTGGGCAGTGTGGAAAACACCAAGTTACAGATCCTGGCTTCAGCTATTCTCAGCACTGTATATTTTCTCACCTGCAGTTTTAACACTTATTCTATTTCTAAAAACAATCTGATTTTTACTCCTCTCTTTTCTCCATCAGTGATCTCAGAATCATGGGAACATAGAATCATAGAATGGTTTGGGTTGGAAGGGACCTTAAAGAGCATCTCATTTCAACCCTCTGCCATGAGCAGGAACACCTTCCACTAGACCAGGTTGCTCCAAGCCCCATCCAGCCTGCCCTTGAACTTCCAGGGACAAAGCAGCCACAGCTTCTCTGTGCAACCTGTGTCAGCACCTTCAGGCACACTGAAGATCTTCCTAACATCCAGTCTAGCCCTGCCTTCTGTTATTTCAAAGCCATTCACTTCCCTTGCAGCTGCTGGGCTGCACAACCCACAGCTCATCTCCAGCTGCTTCCTGCTAAAACACACAACAGGAGATGTAGGCAAACACCAGCAGCACAGACTCAGGGTCTGAGGGTATTTTTGAGGTGCTGGTGGCACTGGGTGGCACATGGTGGTACTGATATCTGTTTGAGGCTTGCAGTAGGATCAGGGCACAAGGGTACAGCAGGGGGAGCAGAAGGTGTTGCCTCCTCGACAGACATCAATATAGCTGTCTTTGTGTGCAATTTGCTAATTCCAGGCAGAAATATGTGTGTAACCTGCTACACAGAGACCTTTCAGATGTTAATGACTCAAACATTACAGGGCTGGTCTTGGTTAAAAGTCACTTGATATTGCCTTCCCTCATTTCACTGCCTGCTCCTGCTCAGCATTGTGTTTTGTTTCAGCCCCTTATTTCAGGACAAAGCTTTTGCACTTTAATAAATACAGAGGCTCCTCAAACTGCTGCAGTCCATGAAATGCAGACATTGATGAATTTCACATTAGTGACAAGGATAAACTTTTCATTTTTCTACAAGACCAGGGGATCTTACAACCCTGAAAGATGTGCTGAGTGTCAGCAGTGCAGGGCCACACAGCACAGCTACTCTCCTTCCAACTGGCAGAGAGCACTAAACCCAAAAGAAAGCATCCCCTGATGGCACTCACCAGCCTGGCTCTGGTGCCAGGCAGAGCCCTGAGCCCACCCCAGTGACTATGCAGTGGCTTAGGCAATTGGAACAACAAATTGGAAAGCAACAGTTTGCTTTCCCAGCTGACATTGAAATAACTTTGCAGCAAGCAACCCACAGACACCCTGTGCTCCATTTACCTCCCCTGAAACAGAAAGACTGTGCAAAGCACTTTTCTCCATCCAAACATATCATGGAGATGCAGTAAGCATCTTTGCTTCCTAATTGAAATCATATATCACTTACTTAAGTGATACTAAATCAGACACAAACATCACTGGCAATTCAAGCATTAATAACCAGTTCCCTGCTCCAAAGACAACAGGTCCTCTGCCAACATAACCCTCACAGCTTCCCACAAAGCCAGCCCCCACTCTGCTCCTGCCAACCTGTCCCCACACTGCTGCTGTCTGTGCACATTGATCCCACAGATGAGTCTTTCCCTCAGAGGTCATGCATTTTAATTTTAGGTGCCAGGAGAAGGCTGCAGCTGTCCTGTGCCTCCTGTGGGACCAGGGAAATGGGGCAATGACACAAACCTGATTACACTTCCCAGCAGCTGGAGACTGCAAGATCTCCTCCTGTCAGTCCCAGGGCAGAGCAGGCTGAGGTGACCCCAACCACTCATTTGGTAGAAGCAAACCACAGCCTGTCCCATAACTTCTCACATGGAGGACAGAGCCATCCCAAGTCCCTGTCCTGTGCCAATCCCAGTCCCACAAGTTGTTGAATCACAGAATGGTTTGGGTTGTCACTTTAAAGCTTATCCAGTTCCAACCACCCTGCCATGGGCAGGGACACTTTCTATTAGACCAGGTCACATCACTGTAAGGCAACTTTGCCTTTTGGGAGCCATCCAAGAGATTTTTATCCAGGCTGCTCTGACCCACAGCTCTTAGAAACTGACTTTATTTCTTTTTTCTTTTTTTTTCCTTAAACATCCAAAAATATTTTATAATTTTTGTGTTCACCTGTTATGAAAGTACTCTTTTGTGAGAAGCTGAAACTCACCTTTTAATGTGCAGCTTTTGTCCACTTCATGGATCTCTCCTTTAATGATTCTCCCTCAATGCTGCTTTTGACAGATCATATTGTATCATATAGAACACACAGAATATAGATCATACAGGATACAGACCATATAAAATCATAGAATAATTTGGATTTGAAGGATTGGATTTGATTAGAGACCACCCAGTTCCAACCCACCTGCCATGGACAGGGATGCCTCCCACAAGATCAAATTTCTCAGACTCCCATCCAAAACTCCATAGCTTTAAACATAAAGGAAAAATCATCTTGCTCTCACAAGAAGATTTTACATTGCTTTCTCCTTTAATCTGACTTTTTGTACCCCAGCAAAAAGGAGAGTCCTACACATGGTTATGAACACAGCTGAGTTAATGTGCAGCTAGCAATTAATTTAACCAACTTTTCCTTTTCAAAGAGGTGCAGCCCCCTGCCCAGTCAGCCTCCTATGACTGAAGCTGCTGGGAAGAGCTGCCAGTGGTAAATGAAGAGTTGACATCATTGAGCCCCCTCCCCTCTCTCTCTCTGCTAGTAGAGATGCCTACTTATTTTACCTGTCCTGTGTTCTTCTCCTCAGCTCAAGTCTCATATCAATAATAATAATAGTTATTATGAATAATTGCTGTCAATTAACTAATTTACAAGACTATTCAAATGGTCTTTGAGCTGAAATGTAATTTGCTTGTTATTGACTCAACTGTCTTGCCCCTGTGCCAAAGGAAATCCACTGTTCAACTTCTGTCCTGCAGAAACAAAGCGGTTTTCCCCTAACTTTGATTTTCATTTCCCATTCAGCTATTAGAAGAAATGCATTAATCACAGCTATAGGTTTTCCCTGTGCAAACCTTCAGCATTTAAGTTTTTGACTGAAATATAACATATTAATGGAAGGTGTGATTGCACAGCCCTCTGCTGACCTTCCATAGTCTGAAATTGCTTATTTTGCTAAATTTATTTGCTACCCATTTATCAATCTAAATCTAAGGTGGTTTTAAAGGTCATAAACCAAACAGCTACTGAAATATGATTAAGGAATATGGAAATAAATTACAAACTCACAATGTTATCCCTTTCTGTGACTTAGTGGCAGAAGCTTGGATGAAGTATGGGAACTTTTTTAACATCTTATGTATTTGGGGATTCATCTGCCTCCAGAGAGTTGCTCAAGCTCCGTTAATAATGTGGTGCTTTGTGCCTACTGAAAGGAGGATTAGAGGGGGCAAGCTCTGGGTCAGAAGCAGACTAAGGAAACCCTTTAACTTTCCTTAGAGGGAAAAGTCTCTCCTTGACGACCAGACACACTGGGCTGAGAACTTCCTTCCCATTGAATGAGTAGGCAGTCATTACCACGTGCAGCTCCCAGACCGCCTCCAAAATAGTTAATGGAGCATTAAACTGCCTTAACACTGCAGGATTAGCATGAAACATGCTGAAGGTTATAGGAAAAACTCACAAATGTTTTCTGTCTGGAGCACAGAAGTAAAGGGGAATCTTCACATGAGGCATGTTGAGCAAAGTTGGTTATGATAAAATAGCCAGAACAACTCAGTGGTGTGTACCACAGTGAAGGAGCTGTGCACAACTGAAACTGGGGAGAAAAAACATGATCAAACTGCCCTGCATGAGCTGCCAGAGGAACACTGGAGACAGCATTGGTGCTTAGACAGCACTTATTTGGGAGTAATTACATATGAGCAAAACAGCAGTGGTCTCACACTCTTGTCCAGCTGTCATCTTACTTTCCCTTGGGTGTTCCATAGAGCAGTGCCCTGGTCCTGCCCTGCCACTGGGTAGAGTGTAATGATTTTGAAAGCAAAACCAGTGAGAGACTCCAAGTCAGAAATACAATTTAATAGGAAAAAGAGAAAAATAAATGCATGCAATAGTACAAAAGAAAAGCCACTGACACAGTCACAATACAACCTGACACCCTGCTAGTTAGGGTGGTGGTAGCAGTCCAGATGAAGTGGTCTTCTTGAAGCAGTGATCCCATCGAAAGGTCTGGCAGCTCTTGTCCTCTGGAAACCAGTGGGTAAGGGCTGCTTTGGTGTTCCAAATCTCAGTTTTTATCTAGGTAGGAAATTTTTGGCTCTTCCCCTGGGTGGAGCATCTCCCAGTGGGATGATGTAATTTTATCAGTCATGCACTGGGACTCAGTGGCCATTAACAGGAGATATCTCCCTGGAGGGAGGATGGGTCATGGGAAAGATAAAAAAACATTGCCCCACCTGGTTTTTAACAGATGGCCCATTAGCAGAGGATATCTCCCACAGAGATAAGGGTCACTGCCCCACCTGGTTTCAGCAGTGGTGATAGAATACTTACTGTTGGGCACATCTTTACATTGTAACCTAGGACATAGAGCTTCTTGAGAAGCTATCAATGTCCCATCAGTGGAGGTGTTCAAGGCTGGGTTGGATGGGTGTTGGGCCAACCTGGTCTATGGAAGGTGTCCCTGCCCATGGGAGTGGGTCACAACTGGATGATCTTTTAAGATTCCTTTCAACCCACACCATTCTGTAATTCTTCAGAATGAGTTGGAGCAAGGAAGCCTGTTCTCTCTCCAACATGTATTAAAAGTAACTGGTAAATCATACAGGCTTAAAAGCAAACTGCCTAATCAGAATTAGGCATTAATTCCTGCATGTCATAGAAACAATTTTTACTTCATTACCAGAAGCTTCAGTGAAATGAGTGTTCAGCCACTAGTGAATTTTAATTCTTGATGAACCTCTAATTGCTTTGCTCAGCAGACGTGGGTAAGCACACACAAATGTCTGCATCCCTACAAAAATCAAACACCACCTCCAGAAACACCATGCCATTTTGCTCAATATCACTTGATTTCCCAGGGAGTATATTTCCATGTAGCAAGAAAGAACTTTGTGGGTTTTTTTAAGCAGATGTACAAAGGCAGAGCTCCAGTGCTCTCTGGCAGGAATATTGCAGGTAGCTCTAGCAAATGATGCAGCCTGAGGTGCAAAATATGCACAGCATTGTTCCTGAGCTGTGATGACTTAAAGCTGTTGATTTTGGTGCCTTTTCTTTTCCCTCTGATCTAAACTGATTAATGAATTATTAATAAAAGAGATGTGCATAGCAAACAGACACTGTTTCATAAAGACCTCTTTAGAGAACCGTGTGAGGAAGAAAAAAAAAAGCAAGGCAGTAAAAAGGCAAGATGAAAGCAAGCAGCAGCCTTGTGAGTGTATTATAAGTAACAATAAACCCAACAGAGGAACAGGAAAGCAAGTACTGCCTGGCACAGCCCCTGTAAGCGGTTGCTTAAATGGATTGATGAAAAGAATTAGATGTACCAACATACTACAGCAGCCAGAAATACAGCCTTGCACATCAGACCAGTAATATTAAGATGTACACACAACAAAGCTTTCTGATTGTTTTATTTCTGGATTGACTCCAAGATAAAGAATCCAAAGATAAAACAGAGGATATGAAAGATGTCTTGTAGTAGTTAAGAAAAATAACAGGGCTTGTGACTCACTTGGAAAATCCTATTGATCTAAAAGCAGTTCTGCAAGAGCCAGTGCAGGTCCTGCTTGCGTTTCAAAGCCTGAGCTTTGGGGAAGATTTCTGCTCACCTGCAGCACCCCTGTGAGAGGATCCCTCTCCTCTACTGATCCCCCACTGCTCAGCAAGGACTTGAGGTAACACTTTAGCCTTTCCTTAGTCTAAATCTCTGAAAGGGCTTTTCTCTGCTGCCTGTTTTCACTAAATTTGCAGGAATATCATCACTTCAAAGCCTCAACTATCAGAAAATAGGGTTAAAATGTGTTAAGAGGTTCAAAAGTGGCAAGAAGAAATGGTACAGCCTCACACAAGTATGGACTCTGCAAGCCTGATACCACAAGTGTTGTCTCTTTAGGAAACCAAGCTAAGAAACTAAATTGGTGCTTTCTGTGACCTGGATCACTTCTGTCACTTATAGCCAGTTTTTAATTCTGCACTCTGCAAATCCAAACTATGTGGAAGCTATTCTGGGTGTAAGGAACTGGAAAAGGACCAGATGTCAGAAAATTGATTGAACTGACACAGATCCAGAAGAATGCTTCAGTGGATCAGACCCAACTTTCAGAAGATATTTTAGCAATTTCTCCAATTCCAATTAGCAACTGCTGTGTAATGCATTGAGAAAGCATGTTGTTAAAGAGTGTACTCCTATTAACACACTTATTACCTGCAGAGTTTGACATGCTCTCAGCTTAAAATTAATCATAAAAACTATATTTTAAATAAGGGCCAAGGAAAGGAACAAATAGGCATAAACAGAATTTGACAGCTATCCATAATAGAGTTGCAGCAGAATAAAAAAAAAAAAAAAAAAAAAAAAGAGTTAGAGAGAATACATAGCCATTCTGAATTACATGATCACCAAATTATGTCTTGATTGACTCTTGGCTTTAATGCTTGCATTGGCTGGCACAGTTGGATCACAGAATTTCCTTTGAATATATTAGCTTTTTTTTTTTTTTTAATTATCAATTTTGAAGTTATGAAATGCCTTTCTAATTTACTACACTGCCATTTACTGCTAGGGAGCTCACCATTTTCCAGACAGACACATGGGGAGTTCATGCTGGACTGTTATTCATTTGAAGAAAATTAGTTGTTTGAGTTTTAAACTAATGCTGCTGGAGGGCAGCTGGGAGAGATTATGCAAGTAAGGCAGCAACATCACACTGGCTGTTATGGACAGCTTTGTTTCTTAAAAGCAGCTCTATAATGAAAATAAAAAGAGATTACTCCACTGTGAAAGTTGCATATTAGAGAGAAATTATTGCCCAGAGAAGCTGTGGATGCCTCATCCCTAGAAGAGTTCAAGGCCAGGTTGGATGGGGCTTAGAACAACCTGGGATAGTGGAAGGTGTCCCTGCCCATGGTAGGGGATTGGAGCTACATGAGCTTCAAGGTCCCTTCCAACCCATTCTGTGACTCTATGAAATCAGAATGGAAAAATTTTAAGTAAGTTTTGAGACAAGCAGCTGGAAACTAGGGCTTAATCCTGACCTCAGAGATATGAGTCAGTGAGACATCCGAAATAACAATGTTTTCATTTTGCTGAGCACTTGCTCATGAGCTGCACTGGACATGGAGCACACTGGGCCTGTGAGTCCTGTCCAACTTGCACAAAATAAAATGAAAACCTATAGGTCTCCATGCTACCAGGCATCTGAGCCTCATCCTATCATCAAGGAGATAAAGAGCTGGTCTCACATCCAAGACACCATTAGATGAACCATAAATTTCATAGCCCATAATGGTCCAGGAAAAATGGTCCCCATCCTCTGTGAGGCTGATGGACCTGAATTAAGCATCACTCCCATGAGCAGACAGAGACTCAGCTCTGCCCTCCACCACTTTAGGAATAACTTCACTCAAGCACCAGAAGAAACTCAGTTTGAAGTAGCTGCACCTAAAGCCCAGCCCAAGCCAGCAGTGCCCAACAGCAGTGCCTAGCTTGGCTCTTCTCCACCCAAAGCCTGCACACAGTCAGGTAGCTGGTCTGTAGAGAAAACAGCCCTCAAATGTGGGTTTGGGGCTCAGCTCAGTGAATGATGGCTGCAAGTCAAGATCCACACAGTCCATGGTTTTTTTTAAGACTGTTGTTACAGGAATTCATAAGGCTCCTGACTTAAGTGTGTTTATTTGATAATGCACCTTCTTCCAAGTGAAATAATAGCCACATCATTTAAACATACAATTCAGAAAATACAAGGTTCCAAGACAAAAGGTATTCTACCTCACTGCTGAGATTTTCCATTCTACCAGCAATTTGATTGCCAAGATCTCCATAGGACTTGAAATAATTAATTATTGACATTGCAATCCAGTTCCTACAGCAAAGCTGTTCACTTTGCTGGAGATCTGGCAGCAGGAGAAAGCACTCAACAGCTCTGTAAAACATCTGGACAGGGAGCTCAGCCCACAGCACCCCGATTCCAACAGCTACTGTGATGGGAGGCTGGACCCTGCCAAGTGGGAGGAACAGGGCAGTTATAAGGGAGATGCTCCAAACTACATGTTTTTTGGTTTAATAACAGCAAGCAGCTTGCAACACATTTGGCTCCCAATCATATGTATCCCAGTTGTCTCGTTAAACACTTTGTGTAAGTTTAGAGACTCAGTTTTTGTATATGTTACTACTAATTGCCTTACTCCTCAGCTGTGCAACAACAAACCACCCTGAAACACAGTTTTCTATTAGCACCAGATAGGGATTAACTAATTAGCAAAAATATATATATATTTTCTTGAGATAACATTATAGTATATATTAGCTAATTAAAACTCAAAAGCTGTATCCAAGAAGGACAACCTTTTTCTTTGCTTTTTTTTTTTTGGGTATTCCCCAGTCACACATTTTCTTTTCCTCTGTCATGTCTTAAGAATAATAAATCACTAAAACCAGACGTGTCCAATTAAGTAATGAGATATTATTTAATCTCATCTTCAGGGATCAAAAAGAAAACTTACCTACTTCATTTAGTTATTAACAACAGCAGTTCACTGCTCACAAAATGGGACATGATGCCATTTCTGTACCTGTTGGTTTAACCAACAAACTGAAGCAAAGGGCTTGAAAGCTTTTACCTGGAAGGGACCCATAGTTTGCCAAACAATAATTCCACAGTTCAATAACTCAGAGGTAGGAAGTGCAGAGGAAAAAGAAGAAGGGTGATAGTATGATCCCAGATGGGCACATGCCATGAAGGAGGCAACAATCCTGTCCTAGGGGAGAGCAGGACGGTTCAGTGAGGCATGAAGTCACCCCTCCAAACATGGGAGCTAAAGCTGCAAGGAAAAGCTGAGGAGTCATGCTTTAACCTAAAGGGGATTACTCCATGGTGAATGAGAATATGACTGGGTAGGACCATTAATGAGCATTGGTGAGTCTGAAACTATCAGACTGCAAAGCCTGAAATCCGTGAGTGACTGTTCCCGTACTCTGAGAGTATTTGGGATTAGGCATGGCCTCTTCATGCATCCTCTCACATTGTTGAGCTGTGAATCCAATTTCACAGACCACACAGACTCTTTGAAAGGAACTTGTCCATATTTTCTTTAAATCAGCCTCTGCACTGATCCATTTGCAACAGCTGTCATTTTGTCTCCCAGATTCATGTGGTGCAGAAATTACAGCTCAGGAAACAAGCTAAACCAAATCAAATGGACCTAAAATGTCTTCCCAAATAGAAGATTAGTATCTTTTCCACCATGAAAATCACTAGCACACATCCATTAGGTCTACATATCAGGCTTCCTTCATAGGAATACAATCAAAAAGTTCTCCTGACTGGCAGCAAACTCACCTCTTCTGTATTTGATAATGCCTCTTCTTTATGCACAGACAGGAGAAGGGTAAAGAATGGTATTATCTCATTACAACACTGATTACAGTTTAGGCACTAAATCCTGCCTAAGAGAATATGCCTCCACATACTCATAACTTCTCTTTACATGAGAAGAAACTATGATTAATCAGCAGCATAGAGAGCCACTGTTGTGTGATATTCTGGAGAAGACCAGAGCATCCCCTTCTGTTTTCATGACTGAGACCAACATTTTCCAGAATTCCATTATGATCTTATTAACATTATGAGATCACAGGAAATATAGGAAAACAGGCAGATTATTATTATTATTATTATTATTATTATTACTATTATTATTATTACTATTATTATTACTACTATTAATATTACTATTATTACTATTATTGTTGTTGTTACTGTTATTGTTGTTACTACTACTACTACTTCTATTATTATTATTAATTATTTAATATATCCACAACAAATCAGCTCTCTTACATTCCAGGGCTCTCCCTTTGGTTTCCTAACCTCATCATGAGTACACACTTGAGTCCTGTTCTTCCAGGAAGAGCACCAAACCAGTAAAACATACTGCATCAATGAACTGAACCAGCAGCCAGCACAGCAGCCTCTGTGGGACACATATTCCTGAGATTCCTAATGTTTGGACATCTGGTTTTTTGGGGGTTTACACCCCCTAGGATTTAATTCTCCATTGCTCTGTAATGCTGTGCAGCCATTTACATGCATGTCAAACATGTGCAAGGCAGAAGTGAGGACTCACTATTGCAGGAGCAAAGCCCCAGGATGAATTCAATCCTTTAAAAGTTCCCTTGGGTGCTCACTAATATTCAAGGCCCTGTCTAGCACCTGGGTTTTGTTAAGTTTTCTGGCAGCGTGGCTTTTCAAACTTTATTACTACATGCTGGGTTATGATTAAAATGCTCAGCTTTCCACGGTAACATTACCCATCTATAATCTTGTTTCTTAGTGAGATATGAGCCAACTGTACCAGTAATTTCCTTTAATAATAAGTATTCAGTAATAACTCTGCCCTTTAAACTCAAAATCTGAGGCAACACATGATTGACAGATATCATGGCTTTCAGCTAATTAAGTATTCTGAATACTCAGTCATGTGAGATTTTTTAAATGGAAATAATTTTAGTTGCCAGACTCCCTGTGGCAGCTCTGCCATTACCAAAAACTCTGGCAGAGCCAGAGAGCATCTGGGAGGATGCTGCTGAGCAGTGGAGCTGCTCTCCCTCTCTACAGTGGGGGGCTCACCAGGCCCCCTCTGCCTAACTAGAGCTAAATGGAACTCAACCCTCAATTGCACAAAGCACTTAAGCATTCTGGGTTAATTAGTTACAGCAAGGATGATCTTCTAGGCAAGCAATGTGCTATTCCTTGTAAATGATGCTGCCACTGAAGTGTTCATTCCCTTCGAGGATTTAGCTGCCTGGGTATAAATCAGATGCTGCAACCTCCCCAAAATACCAATTGCTATGCAAAGATCATAGTCAAAAGCAGGAGAGCAAAGTGATGAATGCTTTGCACGGCATGTATACCTTGGAACACTTGTGAGATGCATCACATGGATGGGCTAAGAGCAGTTTAACTCAGGTTTTTTTACAGTGTAACAGCACGTTCAGTTCATCACAGCTCTGAGTGGGTTTTGGACCTTTGGACAGCAGTAGAATAATATTATTTGTAGATTTGTAAATTCTAGAACAGCAAAGGCAAGGAACATGGCCAGTTTGCAGGTGTCAGAAAGGATGAGCTCTGCTTGAGTTTGTCACAGCTTCAGCCCCACTGCTGTGACTGCTGCTCTTCTGCCACAAACACCTTTGTATACCTTCTCACATACCTGAGTATTTGAAAGTCCACCTCCAGCAGAGATGATTTGTTATGATAAATCTCAACCAAATCAAGCATTTTTGCCAAGAGCAGTTGGAAAGTGTCCATGTTTTTATTGCCTGCACATTCTGCATTTCCCATTGCCACTGTTCAGTAATAAATGTATTAAGAGCTCATATCAGCTGCCTTACCTCAGATTGAGAGAGTGTTGCAGCTGGAAAAGATACCCGGGTGGACTGAAAAACACATACTTAATTTAACAGCCTCTCTCCCTCTGTAATACAGAACAAGTCAGGTGCTGATCACAATTTTGGTGCAAAGCATCTCATCTAGAGCCCCCAGGATAGTCATAAGCTGGAGTAGCCCAGGGCTCTGCAAATACTTGGGCTGGGCTTTGAACAACAGGTTCCCTAGAAAGAGAAGTGAGCAAAAGGGAAAAAGAAAAACAAATAAAATTTTAAAAAGGGACAAAAGCTACACTGTTGGGGAAAAAAAAGGATTTACAATGTCTGCAAAACTAAAACTGCTCACTTGGCAATTGAGCCTCAGGAATGCTTTAGCCGCTCTGCACAGAAGGAAGTATTTACATCCTTTAGTCACAGGATGCAGGTGGTGATATTCTGGAGATTACAAACAGATTGTAGGCATCTTGCAGTTTCATTGCTGTGTTATTGCAAGGAGATGTAGGTACATGACAGCATACCTGAGCCCAGCTGGGGCACAGGAATCAGAAACAAGCCCTGAAGGCGGCAGAGCAGCAGCAGTGCCAGGATGGAGCTGTGCTCCAGCCCCCCAGCCCTCCCAGGGATCACGCCAGGCTATGGCACGTGCAAGGTTTGGATCCTGCTGCTCAATGAGGATGTGTGCATCAGCTGCACAGGCAAGAAAAGGCTTATCTTCCAGCTTGACATCAAATAAAATACATGTAGCATCAAGCTGTTAATGAACACACATCACTGACAGGGCTGCTGCATAATTTATCACCACAAAACCCATCTTTCTCCAGAGTTTTCATAATTCTCATATCTTTATTTATAAAGTGGTAATTTATCTAAAAGAAAAGGGAAAGGCAAAATTTTAAATGTAAGCCCTAAAATGTAGTGAAATAGTGAAAACTCTAAGTGGAGAGGAAGGGATTCAGCTACATAATTTTGCAGCTTTCAGATGTCAAGAGTTCTTGAAATTCTGAGTTTGGGGCAATTACACTCTGCACATGAACTCTAAACCATGGTCTAAGCTTCAGTGGTGCAGAAGAGGATGGGTAGGCTCTGCTAGAAGTGCTAGAAACAACAGACTTTTAGTGTTTTCAAAGGCATAAAATATTTGAGGATTTGGCTTTTTCCTTCTTTTTTTTTTTTTCTTCTTTTTGACGATTGATGGTAATAGGAGATGCATTATGTAAATAATTTCTGTAGTCAAGACCTTTATACAACCAGCAATTTCCACAACAAATTGCTGGTATAAAAATCTGTAAATGCCCCACTTAGGAAGTAGAAGAAATTGTGACATTCAAATATTTTCACCTGAAGCAAAAAGACAATCTTTAGCAGACCAGAAATGCAACGAGCTGATTATGTCCCCAGAGATAGAAGAATGTGTTTGGAAAAGCTTTTAAGTATCTCAAGGGCAAAGGGCTATTTGAAAACCAACATGTCAGTCAGACATTTTGACATGAAAATCCTGGTTCCATCAGCCTGTCTATAGTAAATATTTCAAGACAATCTGTCCTGAAATAGAAAACTGGCTGCTTGGTTTGAATGCCCTCATCTCTGCTGGGTTCCTCACAGCAAACCAAGCTGGTCAAGCTGTGCATTCCAGGGACTGGGGAGAACATCACCAGGCTGAGGGAGTTGAGGACAGTGTGGGGAGGTTTGCTGGTACAGCAGAGAAACCCTCAGACCCAAAGACTGGTTGAGTGTTCATGCAAGATCTACCTGCCCATCTCCAGCCCTGAACACTAATGTGCCTCCACCCTTGCAAGAAGACTTCCCTAATTCAACAGAGAATGTAGGCAACCCCTTCCCTCAATCAGCAGGGCACTTTGAGACATGCTTTGCAGCAAGTGCCATGAATGGAGGAAAAAGAATTGTTCACTTTTAGAGAAGTGGCATATTTTCCTCCTTTCACAGTTGGCAGCTCTCACCCATACCCCCAGCAGGGCATCCCTCCTCAAGCCAAGGTGTCAGCAGAGAGAGGGGAAGAAATCACATTCCCCCTGCCCTCAACTCAAGGACAAGCAGCCAAAACTTCCCATGATTTTCTGCTTCTGCTTTTCTTTCCTTTCTTCTCTCAGACGGAATGTTGCCCCTCTGCTCCTCACCCTCTGAGGAGCCTCCTGCAGAAACCACCGACATTAATCTCAGAAGCAATGCAGACAGAGGGGGGAAGAGCTCTGTAAACCCAAACAAGATTGAGACCATCTGGCACAAAGAAGCAAACCTGTTAAGAGACCACTTTGTTCTTCCTGCAACGTCAGCACAAGCTGTCAGAGGCATTTCATTAGGAACAGCTTTCTTTTACAGTGCTGCACACAGTGCTCAGTTTAGTTTAGGCTTTTTTTTCCCCTTCAATATTGTTTTGCTTGTTGTACCAAAGCTGGTGGGATTGCTTTTGAAGTAAGTGTAATCCAACCTGAGAAACAGCATCAGAGCCTGGATCATCATCTCTAAAGCCTCAGCCCTCAATTACCAAAGCATCTGTTTGCAATTCATTGTAGGGAGGGAATTAAACAGCGCTCACAGCAACAAGAAACTGGAGACAGAAATACATAGAAATTTTTTATCATTATCTTTGCTGCTGATGTTTCCACCTCTGGATCATGTTTTATGTCCTAGGATTGGCAAGTTACAGAGAAATAAAGCAGAAAGTCAACCTAAAGGTTTGGTGGGTGCCACCACAATAGTTTTCTTTTACTTTTTGCAATTCTGATTAACATTTAGTGGGAAATCTACCACCTTAATCTTGGGTAAAGAGGCATGCTAATGGCTGTACCAATTTTAGTGACTGTTTTGACTTTTATATTTAATTTTATTTTTTGAATGGAGCATAAAGGGGAATAGTGGAACTATAATGAAGGACTATCAGGCTTCAGAGGCACATCAGAGTCCTCAGAACATTAGCAGAACTCTGCTCTGAGTGCTCCCTGGTGGGAGTTACAATCAATTTTAACAGAAGTTAATTGCTGCTGTAAACATGAAAATGAATCAGCAATACAGGACTGACTGAGGTCACTCTGGGATTGGGGTTTCTGAGGATGTGGATGGGAGACCCTCTCCTGCTCTCAACTGTTAGGCACAGAGTAACTCATCTGTGCATCTTCCACAGCCCTCAGAAGGGTTCTCTTGGCCCTTGGTGGTGGCTCAAGAGCCATTGGAGGACCCCTGGACCATTGGAGTATGTAAAGACTTCCAAGAAGGAGGATGACAAATGGATACTGGAGATGATGCACAACTCCCAGCATAGCTTGATGGTCTGGAGACTTTTTCAGCACTAGGCACTTTTCCTTTAGTACTGGGGAAGGAAGGAGGCCTTTGCTGGATATCACCCCAGATACAGCAGCTGCTGTAGAACCAAGAATTTTTATGTTTCTCCCAAATGAAGAAATTTCTCTCCTGAGTTTCTAAGACATCTTTGTCCAACATCACAGCTCCACAAGCATTAGCAATTCCCATACGACTATTGCACGTGTGAAATTGGAAGGAGAAATAACTAAGCCAGTAATTAGGCAGGCAAACAATTTACAGACATAAAATAACTTCTTTTCAGACATCAACAGGAACGAGGTATTAGCAGTGTGCATGTAATTAATCGATTAACTGGTGTTTTGGTGATGTATTTCTAAATCTGTATTTACTCAAGCACATAGCAATCATTTGTGTATTGCTCTGGAAAAGGTTAGGTGCTGTCAGGTAAAATGCATCATATTACAATCCTACAAATAGCAACAATTTTTTCTTTCTAATAATTTCTGCTCCCATGCAGTAACATTTACAGAGATGGGTGTCTTTGTTTTCCAATGTCTTCCTCTTGTACAATATTAGAAATATATGTTAGACTGAAGAAACAGATTTATTTTTCCCTGAGTTAGAGAAGAACTGTGTGATTTCAAAGCTGGAGGATATTTTGCTGAGCCCCTGATGAGTAAAGACAGTTTTTATTCTTATTAATTTATTACAGCTGAGATGGATTAATACATACATAAGAGCTTCTGATGTTAGAGACACATTTATCAGGGTGAAACCAAAAAATAAAGGCCTGGGAATGCAGTGTAAGAATTATTAAGATGGAAAAAGACAGTGTAAGATCATAGAGGTCATTACTCCAAGGTAAAAAACTCTGTTGCTTGAAGATTTTTTTAATAAAATAAACTGAGGTTTTTTAAAAGTAAGTAAACACCCTTTAATATCCTTCCACATCTCAGTTGTCCTATGGGCTCATGCTGTCTGTATCAGTGTCAGTTTTGTCCAAAGGAATTTCTCCTAACACTCACTCTTGAACTTACTTTGCACTTTTCCAGCCCTTTGCTGCCTGACAGGTGCCTTCCATGGTGCAGCCACACTCCCCCCTGCTGGCTGTTCCAAGGACTGGCGAGCATCAGGGAAAGCTGTGAAAAATAAATTATTTTAATATCTAAAGTGATTATTATTTTTCTTCTGAGTATTACTTCGAGAAAAGTTGTCCTCAGCAATTATGGTTTTGCAGCTCCAGCAAGGTAAGCTTGCTTTCCAGATAAAATACCTCCCTCTCCCTCACCATTGAGTTCTTTTTGCAATACTACTTTTATTTAATAGTCTTAATGCTTGCTTGCCCAGGCAGGGGCAGGCAGCACTCCAGGAAAGTGCCAGAGATGACAGAAGGATCCTTTTGTTCTCACAGCCACTGCCCACCAGCAGCAAAATACATCTTGTTTGTGCTGTGATACCCAAAATATTCACACTGAAATGAGAAAGGGCGATCATAGGGTTTTTCTGGGGCTTGCTGTCCTGGTTCTCTTTAACAAGCTCTTTCTGCAGATCAGTCCCGTGCAGACCAAGGACGATGTGAAAGGACATCCTTCTCACAAACCACTCAGCCACAGCAAGGACTTCAAGTGACACCTCCTTCCCCAGTCCCTGAACTGCTCCCTGGATAAACTGCACACCTTATGTTAAGCTAAAACTATAAGAAATTGCACAAATGAAGGTTGTCTGTCAAATTGCCCCCAAACTGCTAAGATATCATGTCACAGAGCCTTTTTGTCAGTTTGTGGTACAGCCCAGCCCAAACCCTCTGTACTCAGGACCAGAGACAGCTTTTCTTCTCTAGGAATCACCTATTGCAATGCAGAGAATCTTCCTCAGAAATGATACTGAAAATGTGACATTGAAACTTGGAAGATTTTAGCTTAATTTCTGCATGATGCCATCATGCCCTTTGTTCCAACCTTCTTTTCCTCTCCTAACAATGTGGAATATAATTCCCTTTTTCTGAACATCTGGCACTCCAGCTGTTAGGATTCACAGTCAGCATGCATTAGAAATTAAAACCTATTTCAGATTAACTGGTAGAATTTGTCAGCTAATACTAAAAGCATAGTTTTAGATCTTGAAAAAGCTTTGCACCTTTATAAACAATAATCAGTTGTTCCTTGCCCCAGTGACTGCAACTCGAGAATGTTCACCCTGTTACTTTGGAAATTTAATGATTAACAACCAGCATGAGTTAACCTGGAAAGATATAACTAAAGGGAGTCATTAGGGCTTGTTGCAATGAAAAAACTATGCTATTTGGGTACTGTCGATGGTTTAAGTCACTATCCCAAACTTGCAGAGGGAGGGAACAGTTATGTGGAGAGAATAAACATTTTCCCCAGGGACAAAAAGCACTTTCATCAGTCTTTACAAGCCACCATGTGACACAGCAAGATGGTGCTGGAGGTGCTGACAAAAATACACAGTAATCCTACTGCCTTGCAGAGCTAGCTGATAATGAGGGTCAGCTTTGTGACCAACAAACACAAGGATCCCCCAATTCATGTAACCTGAATTTTAAATATTTCAGTAACCTGTGAAACTCAACTCCTGTTCTTAACCCCATCAGCTTCCTTAAATACCAACATTTCAACATTGTTTACAGAATAGTACAAAAGGATTAAATCTGGTTTCACTTAATCTTTAATAAAACCTCAGTGAGTGCACCTCAATAAGGATAACACAAGCTACATATTTTATTTTTAATCAAGATAGGAAATAGCATAGATTAGTGATTTTCAGTGCTAATAACAAGGCAACGGACCTTGTAATTAAAAATAAATTTTGGGAGGTTGCTAAGTGATTTTGATAATCACTTAAGGATCAATTATAGAAGAGATGTCATTCCTCTCTTTCTAGTTAAATATACTGAAAACAGTGAAGCTGAGAAGTTCATGTATCAACCGGTTTTTTTTATTACAACAAGGACATTAATATGGTCTGTATCAGAAAAGTTTGACAAAAACCAGTACAGGGACTTCTCTTTAAAGGACACTTGATGGTTAAAAAAAAAAAAAAAAAAAAAAAAAAGAGTGCAAAAATGTTGTTAGTTCTACATCTTTGTGGAGGCTGGGCTATATGGCCTTGAAGATTACTGTTCTATCAGCCTTACATGAGAATTTAGCACTTCCATAAAGCTACTCAGCCTTGTACGAACAAAAAATGCAGCTTCAGTTTGGATTTTGGACAGGACAGGGGATGCTGTAGTGTTGCAGAACACACACACACACCAGAACTGTCATGGGGCAGCACCACCCCTCAGCTTCCCCAGAGTCTGCTCAGAGCTTTCCCCACAGGAAAATTTCCACAAGGAACAATGCAAACCAGAAGAGACCCCAAATCCTCAGCTTGGCCTCTCAGCAACAAAAACCACAATGCTGACACTGTAGCAACCATCACTAACCTGGTCTCTACTACAGTGTGAAATGTTCTTGTTTGGGCTTGGCTTTATGAGACAACTTAGAAACAGCTCTATAATCACAGAATCCCAGAATGGTTTGGCTTGACAGGGTTGAAAGATCATCTAGTTCCAATCCCCTCTGCCACGGGGCAACACAAGGTTACAAGAAACCTTGATGGTAATGATGACCTAACTAATGAGAAACGAAAATTAACAGTTTGCCACTACTGAACAGATATCAGCTCCACCTCTGCTCTCAATGCTTCCATCACTTGCCTTGAGACATCTCTGGCACTGGTCTGGCTGCACAGTCAACCAGCTCAGCACCATAAAATGATTGAAAATCAGCCCAGGAATAAGATTCAAAATGAAAGAGGAATTTTTTCACTAGGTTAGGAACCCACCTACCTTCCAGAGCAGGCAGCATGGCAAGGCAGGGACAGCAAGAGCCTCCCCTGGGGCTGTCAGGCTCTCAATAACCCAGGTCCAGGCCAGTGCTGCCCACAGGACCCCCACCATACACCTGCAGCTGTCACTCCCTGACAGCAGCTCAGGTGAGGAGCTCTGCTGGGACACCTTGCTGATTCCCTTCCAGAACAAGAACAGCTGACAGATAAAATGTCCCACCTACCCCCCAACCCCAGGAGGCTTCACTGCCTCCAAATTTAGGCAGAAAATTGAAGCCTGAGCTGCCATCCATGTTTCTCTTTGCTCAGCATGACAGGTTTCCACCAACAATAAAAGGAAATAAAATCGCCCCTGCTGTGGCTCATCACAGGTTTCCTAAACTGACCATAACTTGGAAAACCAGACCAATGTTTTTATTAATAGGAGTCTGTATTAGAGACACAGAGCTCTCTCTTTTCTCTATCTATTATTTTTATAGCATTGAAATTCATTTAAGATATGACATTTTTCATCTCCACCTTGCAAATTAATTTCCCATAACTCAAAGCACCCTGCTCAGATAAACCCTTCTATCTTCACCTTGTACACAGCTGAGCAGCAGCCAAGGACAGTTGACTTGAAGCTGAATAATATGCACTGGTGCTAAATGAAAATTAAACCATTAATATTTTAAAATACCTGATTTCCTGGATAGTAAAAGTGAAATGTATCATTTGTTTAAACTATCCTACTCATTATTTCTTTCCTCATTTCATAAAACTCAGCCACTAACAAGAATCTGCATAAATAGAGCTTGAACTTTCATCTCAGGAAGTTTAATCAGAAAGCTCTTCAGGAATATTTTATTCCTTTTATCAGAATATTGATGGAAGTAATAATTCACCTTAATGTGAGAAAGTTTCCTTTCTCCGCTAAAGAAATCCATCAAGACATTTCTTGTTGGTGAGATGTGAAATAAATCCACTTGCGTTTTCCTGTTTGATCTCTGCATTTCATGAATTTTTGACTGCCTGCTCTTAATTTTCCACAAGCAAATTCAATTAAAGAAATTAAAGCCCAGTAGTTCAGCCCTGATCACTTCATCAGCAAATGGCTCTTTTATTGCATAGTGGATGACACATGCCACCCTCTCCTCGTGCTGCTGGAGCCCTTGTAAAACCAGGGCAGGAAAAACCTTTCCCCCTTTATTGGTGCTATTAGGCAACGCCCAAGCCAATTCAGCAAGCACTTCCCTTGCTCAGGCAATAATCCAAAGGATATTGAGAATGAAAAAATATCCTTGGAAAAAAAAAGTCAAAGTCATTGTGTGCATGTCAAACCTTTCACCGGCACAAGGGCGAGATCCCTTCTCCACAGCAGAATGACACACAAGTGAGATAGAGAAACAGCCCAGCACCACCCCGGGCCAGGGTGGAGCTGAGATCGCCATTTGCCAATTTGGCTTCCGGGATCACCTTGCTACAAACGCAGCTGCACTTTGACACTGCCACGCAGCAGGGACTGGAAGGCAGGGTGTCTCTTCTAGGACACAAATCACCGCCTCTAACTGGCACTGCAGCCTCTTAACGCCGGGCATCAACAGTGGACAGGTTTCAAGAATACTGATATTATCGTGACAGTATCATTTGCTGTGATGCAGCCACAAACTTTGCTGTGACCAAACCATCTCCTCAGGCAACTTGCTGCATTGACTATCAACGTGACAGACTCACCGCAAGTTCTTAAAATAAATTAATTACCTGTTTAGGTAACTTCCCAAACTAAACCCACTGTTTAAAGAACTTCAAGGATTTCAAATTCATATTAATTCCCTTTGAATTTAAAAGGATTCTCATAAGCTGTTCTTATTATCATTAGTGAAAAACATAATTTTAAATAATCTATTTTTAAGAAGTTTTTCTTACTTCTGTGACAGCAGATGTGCACCACAGTAGAGGAAGCAAAGAATAACTGTTCATCTTAAGTGCTTGAAGTATTTGAGTGAGACAAAGCTGTAGAAGACGTGCAAACCATCATTTCACGACCTCAAACATCAGTTACCCAACTCAAAAGGTTTCAGTCCTGGTATGTCTTCATGAGCAAAAGGCTCGTAATGTGATTTTCTCGTCTAAGGTAACCTCATGAAGAGCATTTTCAGAGAACAGTAACATGGGCAATTCAGCAGAGCATTGATTTAACACTTACAGTCCAGCCCAAGGGAGCTGCAGGGCATAAGGCCTAAATACCAAATAAGCATTGCACATCTGTGGGACAAGTATTGTCATTGCACAACTAAACCTACAAGCACTTTAAATTTGCTGACTGCAAAACAACCTGTTTTACTGAGCTAGACGAGACCTTTGCATTCTGTGAGTTTCAGAAGTTAAGTGGGTTTGTTGCAAGGAACAGCTTAAAACCTGTAAAGATTAATAAATATCTCTCCTTACAGATAGCATATCCACAAGGACAATTTGAAGGAAGCAGGGCAAGGAAATACAAGATTATTCCTCAAACACATAGTCTTAAAGAAGACACTTAGTTGTTCAGAAAGCTGAAAGAACATTTACATTTGTTTTATTCCACCAGTTGAACTGTGTTTCAAGAGCTTTGAAAGACAGCCAACAAGTATGAAGGTCATATCTATGAATTCCAGAAAATAAGAGAATATGCCTTATTACTAGTAATTTAGACTGATGTTAACTTTCTGTGTTTTTTAAACAGTATTGTAGCTATTACAGTGAGGGAAGTAGCTGAAAATGTAACAGCTGTCCTTATGGCCTAATTCACTGGGTGTGTTGAAGAGAAAATGAAGCTTCTCATGTGGGTATCACTGTACTTCTGCAGTCAGGCTGTTCACTGTGGGTTCTGTGTAAGGCCTGTGGTACCAAGATGAAAGGAACACAAGCTTCTGCCAAGGGTGAACATACTATTTTCTACTGTCAAAATCACTACACTTCATAATCAGTAACTTTTTTTAAGGACAAAGTTACTGAACTTCTTGGATTCAGTAGTTTTAGCAAAAACATTAGCCACCTCCTCAAATTCCAATATTTAAACAGCTTAAAGAAGGTTTGAGAAGTAACCTTTCCCTTCAGATCTTGACCACACCAGTGTTACACTTCAAAGTAGGTATGTTCAGGTAAGAATTTCAAGTATCTTCCACAAGAATTATAGACTAAACAACTTAAGCTAAACAAATCATGTTAAAGAATGTATTAATTCCCATAGCTAAAAATTTTTAATTTAAGTCTTGCTATCTATCCTATACACCATTTAACAGATGCATGTAACAAACCTTCAAACACCCAGTATGGGCAACAGAGAAGATGGTTTTGAAATGGTTTCCAACTCCAAGCATAAGCAAGTTCTTTATCGTGAGTTACTGTACAAAAGCAGTGAAATAGCTGAGATAAGAAACACAGGCTTATTATTGTAATTTATTTTAAAAACCTTATTCAAAATATTAAGTGATACAAGTCCAAATACAATAAAAATTACTGCAAGAAAAGAGTTTTGGGATATTTTGTTTGTGCTTTACTCCCTGTGCTTATAAAAAGAATGTATATAACAGTAGGATATAGAACTTTTAGCATTTCATTCCTAAGACTGTATCATGCTTTCAGATTCCTCATGCCAACAGGCATGAAGCTGATTTGTTTCCAAATGTTACATAACTACTTGAATACCAAGTCATTAATTACAGGGTTCTGATTCACCATTATTTACAAATGTATCAGCCTGAAAACTAAATCACAAACAGAATGTACAGAAAACTAAAATTTTATATTTTACAACTCATGAAAACATAAATAATGGAAGTACAAAACACATTTAAAAAAAAGAAACAACCAAACAAAACCCAAAAAAATCTACTGTAGCAGAAACCTGATTTACACTAATGCATTAACGTTTGTCAAAAATGAGAGTGTACTGTCCACGGACTGGTAGCCCCCACACCTTTACTTTCACCCATCTGTTACCTGGGTCAGAAAAACAACCAAGTAAGTTATTCTTACAGTTTCTCCCATTTATAATAAAACAAATCACATAGCCATTTCCCAACTGTCTTAAAATTCAACAGAAAGCTTTGATGTATTGAAAGCCTGTCAGCTATCTAAATATTAGTAAGATTATTCAACAAGGCTTGTTTTCCACTCATTAATTACAGAGACAGTGAAGCAGTCATAAATAGCATCTGAGAAAAAAAAAGAACAGTCAAGGAGCTGCATACCTTCACAAACACCCTAAACATTTTAGGAAATATATGGTATAAAACTTCTGAAATAAAATGGGTTATACATAATTATTTTAAAATTATTTATGGCATGAACACATACAGAAATTAATAAACTGCCATTCTAGCTATTTTGCCAAAATAGGATCAAATTATGCAAGAAAACAGAATCAGAAAAAACGAGATTAAAGACTTGCAGCATCAGAATTTCAGCATGGAAAAAGGTAATTGTACTTTAAGTTTGCAATATAGTGGAATTTGTGAGCCATATAAGTGATTAGCAAAGAGATCATTAATTTGATTTAGTGATGCCAAAGTCATTAATTTATTAGACCTAAAATATTTAATACTTTTTTTTTTTGTAGTATGACTATCAAGACTGCTCCAGAGAGAAGGGAATGATGCCTAACGAATGGAAAGAGCACTAATTTATTAAACTCTCTGTCTTTAGAGTAGATATAAAACCCTACCAAAGCAGCAAACAGATGGATCATGCCTTTGATCTTCCATGAGATTTAATCTCCAAAACATTCAGGTCAAAAAGAGTACATCTCATTTCCATACAAGCAGCTTATTTAGAATACCTGAATATCGTTACACGACTGGGCAGGCAAAGAGTGATAAGTTTAGCAAACTCAAATCACAGTGCTTTCAAAACACGTAGTCATTGGTTATTTTCAGGGAAGGCATCGCTTCATTCACGTTTTGATCTAAACGATGATATTCCACTGTCCTGGAGCACAGGCCATCCCTCCACCTCCGGCTCTGCACCAGTAAGAAGATCTGAAGAAAATAGGACAACTTAGAGATGCTGTGCAGAAACACTCAGAGTTTGATAGACAGCTTCACAGTGGTACTGACATCATTGGTTTTACTCCCCACACTGGCAAGGGCATTACTATGACAAAGACAATGCATTTTATAATTTTTATTTGAACTGCTCTCTGATAAATTGTCAAAATGCAATAGTCTTCAACATCTTCCCCTATAAAGAACTGGCAATGCACATTACAAATAGGCCACTGCACAGTAAAGAAGGTTTTGTGGTTTTAGCTGCTTTCTTTTCAGAGTCCTGCAAATCCTCATCCAAATCAATGCTCTCCCCAAAGTAAACACTACACTTTTCTCATTTCTCAAAAGTAATCTATGGTTTAATGCAAATTTGTGCATGCACCTCTATTGTGTCTGGTTGGGCTGAAGTTAATTTTCAATGCTAGGAAAATATTTTGGAATAACACCAATCAGGCCATTTTTGAGACACAGAGTATTAACTTGTACTGAAGAAACATTTATCTGAAAATAGTAACTTAGTAGTTTCTCTATCTCTAAAATTTTGTAGTTACACTCTCAGAATGTCTATGATATAAAGATCACATTAAAGTGAGTATTAGAAGGATTATCGCAATCATAACAAGAACATTCCCACACCATTTGCAATTAAACCTCCCTTAATCTGTTGTTTTCCTGTGCAGAAAAAAATTAGTTTCACCCCTACTTGACTTGGTTCAGGTCTCCTTTAGAGAACTCATGTTGTGCACTACCTGTGTCCATTACTGTACTGACTGATTACTGGTGTTACCAATTAACTCATTTTCTTATCATAAACGTTTGATTCAAGTTCATTTTCATTGTGCAGATAAAAATGACACTAACAATCTGCATATTAGTATCAGCACAAGACTAAATGGTCAAAAATTTAATTCTTCAAGAAGCTAAGTTCCTCTTCTCAAAAATGTGTACAAGGGAACGCAACTTTATTTTAAACACTCCAGCTGTTTCTCTCAGCCTTTCAGAGCACACCTACCTTCCTCTTATTGTGATAGGTGACATAAACAACAGCTACTAAGAAGGCAACTACAACCAGATGAAAAAAAAAGTGGCTGTCTTCTTCTTCATCCAACCCTGAGATAGAAACAGCTTTTATCTTCTCATCAAGGGTCTTGATCTCCTCATTGTAATTACTGATGGTGTCAGAGTTGTCATCTTCTGACATCTCTAGAAGGTCTGGATTATATCTGGAATTCGGTGTCATTTCATATGCATAGTCATCTCCATCTGACTCCATAGCTTCTTTTATGATGGGTGGGGAATTACTTAGTGTGTCTTTCAAATCTGTTAGAAGATCTTCTTCCTCCATTTTAGTATCTTCAGAAGCATCAACATCCACCTGTGATACTGGACTAGCAGGGACAACAGGTGACAAAGAGTCACCATTGGGTGTAAGTGGCTGTCCTGCCATCACCGAATTGATTTTGGCTGTTGTTGGGAATGCCTCCTTTCTTGCTGAGGTTAAACTCTGCAAGCTGTCTGTCAAATTTTGGGATCTACTCAGTGTTTCATTCTCACTTGTTGTAGAAGAAATATTTCTTGTAAGCGTATCTGCTTTCACAGGACCTGAGAAAAGGATGAGAAACAATCAGCACTATGCACAAGGCACTTACTTCTCTGACAGAAAACTATTGCCACAAATTTCCTTCATAGACAAGAAATCATATGAAGAACACAGCATATGTCACACTGCAAACTTTTTAGCATTCACATGCAGAAATACACAGTCCTGCACTTTGGCAACTTCACAAGAAAGTCTTGAGTGGGATAGGAACTAAAGGTTGCCTTTCAGATTAGTTTGGCAAAGTGTCCCTGAAAAACTTAGCACACCTGTTTTCCAGGCATAAGAACTTCAAAGGGATGTCATCCTTCCCTCTGTGGATTCATGATGTCTTGTAGAACCATACAGGATTAGCATTTTCTCCATTAGCAAATTCTTCCTCCCACAGAATGAGCCGAGGTCTACAAAGGAGGATCTTCTCAGGAAAGCTTTTCCTGCATTTAAGTTTTTTATCTTTCACCATTGCACGTTTTACCAACAAAAAATGAGAAGAAAAGTCCCCTTCCATCGTACACAAGGTCCCAGCACCTCTTCCCAGGCACTAATTTTTATTGAATTTGTAGACACGGAAACAGATTTCCAACCTCACATTAACTCAAATGAAACTACTGAACCACGGGTTAAAAAGAAACATTGCCCATGTTCCTGGAGGAAAGCCTTTTGTTGGCAGCAGTTATTGTAATGAAGTCAGAAAGAGCTGTAACAATGCACCTCAGGCAAATTCAGCATCTCTCCAGTGCTGGGAGGGCTTTACAGAACTACGTAAAAAACAAGGTGAGCATTAAATCCAGATGCAGAGCCCACTATCCCTTTTCTGTATCCAAAGGACAGTAAAAGAAAGATGCAGAGAGTCTAACAGCCAATTGTTTTAAAGCTAAAAAGTAGCGAACTATTCATGTTTGCAGCACATCATTACCAGCTTCAAATCCAGAGGCACCTTAAAAAATGTAGAATACATTTTAGACTTTCAGCATGCATTTTCATTTAAACTGGGAAACCATACTTGCCTTGTATTTTGGCATGCCAAACTAATTTTTCATTTTATAAAAGCAACAATACTTTCATTAAACATTTTCAAGGCTCACTGGAAAGTTACAGACTAGAAATGAAGCATTCAACCAAGTGCTTGTATCAGGTTACTTGTAAGTAAAATATTATGGAGGGGACACTGAATCACGTTATTCATGGAACTTGTATATTTGCTGAGGTTCAGTTACAACAGAGCTCTTGTTTACATGACACATTTTTAGTATGAATTATTCTTTAACAAACTGTAAAACGCAGAAGACTCAACTCATCTCACGTGAAGCAGACACCATGGTGCCTCTGCTGAAATTCAAAGTCAACCATTTCATATCTAACTCACTCATTGTTGCTGAAAAAACTACTTGTCTGAATTATCATAACAACATTACCTTGTTCAGTTCCTATCTAGGAGAAGTTTAGGGAATTCTAATCTCTCCTCAGGTTTAAGCCAGCCAGTTGCATATGCAGAGATAAATATGAGGAAAGGCAGTTGCAAGGTAATTTCATATTTATAGCTAGCTGGCATATTGTGAGGTCAACCTTACTGCTACCCTCCCCAAACAGATAAAAACTCTTAGTAATAACTAAACTGTTTGAAACACAAACAAGCATATTTTGCCTATAAAACTGTATTGCATCTGGCCTTACACTTCAAATCATTCTTTTAAGTTTTAGAAGGATATATGCCTAAATGCAAGGGACTCCCAGCAACTACTGATGCACCTTCAGACTGAGAAAGAGAAATTTCCTATTATTTCTAAAATATGCTTGGGTTCTTTTTGTTTTAATAGCAGCTGGAAGTTCCATAGCTAAACCACACACAACTGATTTATGATATTTACCCCAAACTATTTGGCACCATAAACGGTGGTTGCCCTGTTTACAATTACACAACACTGTCAGATGATTTTAGTTCCAGAGATGCCTCAGCTTCAGAAACAGATACTAATGTTCAATCCTGGTGACAGAATTAGCAACACAAACACCACACATAAAAAACACATCATGGCTAAAACTCACTTCCAGGAAAACTGCTTTTAGAAAGCAAGTTGTTCATTACTCCTAAAGTTAAAAACTCTCAGTTTCCTACTGGTTTCTGTCCCAAATTCTTACTGCCTACCCATCAGAGCAGGTGAGGGGCAACATAGATAGAACTGGAGTGGAGATAGTGACTGACAAGCACTGTTACTTCACGTTCCTTCACTAATTCTTTTTTCACTGTTCAGCCTGTATTCCATCCAGAACAAAGAGAAACTCACTGCCCCTGGAACACACATTTCTTATTAGCCTTTGGTTACAGCCGTCTGTAGTTTTAAGGGGAAGAAAGGAAACACTTAACTAGGAGTCAACTTGAAGAATAATATAAGCTTAATTTCCAAGGGAAGGGAGACTAAAACCAGGCACACAGACAGAGTATAAAAATCCCAAATCTGATGAATGAAGTAACCAGCTAAACTGCTCTTCACAGCAACAAAAGCGGTGCACACCTGGCAGGCGGCCTCCCTCCCCCCGCCCGGACGCTGCCCTTCCCCTGCGCACAGCCCAGCGCTCACTGCCCCCAGCCCACCCCCGAACAGCCGAGAGGCCAGGGCCAGGCCCGGGGCCAGGCCCGGTCACCTCAAAGCACGATCCGCGCCGGCCGGAGGCCTCACAGCGTTCCAGGCCCAACCGAAGATACCGGTGAAGGAGACCGGCGGGGCGGCCGCGCAGCGCCCACAGCCCACAGCCAGCCCCCGCTCGGCCCCGCGGCGCTCACCGGGGGAATCCTGCCCGCGGGCCACCAGGGCCCAGCCGCAGAGCAGCAGCAAGCACAGGGCGCGGCCCGCCGACCCCCGCCGCTCGCCGCCGGCCGCCGCCATCTTGGCCCCCTCCACGGACGTGGCGATGGCACCGCCCCTCGTGAGGCGGCCGCGCACGCGCGGGAGGGCGCCGGGCGCGCGCAGGGGCCGAGGGAGCGCGGCGGTGTCACAGAACCGGGGAATTGCGGAATCCTTCGTCACGGGATCCTCGAATCATACAGTCTTGGAGTCAGCAAGCGTGGGAGACGTTTTAGTCCGTCCAGTCCAACCCTCCACCAGCACCGCCGCTGTAACCCCTAAACTGCATCACCCAGCGCCTCTTAAGCCCCTCCAGGGGTGGTGACCCCCCCGCCTCCCTGAGCAGCCGGCGCAGTGCCGGATCACCCCGACAGTGAAAAGGATTTTATTAATATCTGATCCGACTCCTCCCATCTCTGCTTTAGCCGAGTTCTGGTCCATCTGCCGCGCTCCTAGGAGCTCACTCCACACGGTGGATCGGTGATGTCTGGAGGGGTCCACTTCTCCCAGGAGTGCTGGGTTAAATGTCCGAGGCAGGAAATCCGCAGGAATGGCTCCCGGTCAGAGGGAAGTCAGCGTTGCCCAACCTGTGGGCTGTGGCTGAGGTGGCTCTGCCGTCTCTGGCTGTCGCAATGGCATTGGCACATCGGGCACATCCTCCTGCACCCAGCTCTGCCATCTGCGGCCACCCACAGCAACGGCCGGCGTGTGACAAAATACTCATGAACAGCCACTAAAGCTGATCCAAGCTCATTAATGTTCATTGCCCGCACTTACTTTTTCATAGAGACATAATTCACTAACTGAATTCTGTAATAAAAGACAAGTTAGTCATGTTATCTTGTTTTATCCATGACATAAACACATGTGTAATGTGCAGTTATCAGAACTTAGCACTAAGAACAGTGCTGCATCTGGAATTTAATTCTACTAAGTATTTTTGGTTTGTGTGGTAGAAGGCATGTACCAAGATGTTGTCAGTCTTCTGCTGCAGCAACAAATGTAGATGAAATTGTTTTCACAATTAATATAAAGACAGAGTAAAAGATGACATTTCAATATTTTATTCAAGTCAAGTTTGGGGTTTTTATCCATTTTTAGTAGTGTCAAGTACAGCATTTTGGGGTCTAGTTCCACACAAAATGGAAGACTCTCTAAAAATGTACCCATTTAGTTGCTAAAAAAAAAGTGGTAATAAAAGAAAACTGGTTTAGAATTAGTGATGCAACTTTACGATTGCAGTTGCAAGACTCTTCCCTGATTATGTCCATTTTAAAAGCTTTTCCACCAGTGCAAGGGGAAGGAACCACAACACAGGACAGGCAGTATTGGCTGAATCACATCAAACCTCCTCCACAAGGACTTTGACAAGGTGGACAACCTAAAGCATTCTGGAGACAGCAGTAGGTGTGGGATAACCAAGTAAGACAAAGCATTGATGAAACACATATCCAAAAGAATAAATTTTAAAATCCCTTTTTCAGACAAGTTTGCACATTCCCTCATTGACTGAAACCTTAGGTATCAGAACATTCTGCTTACACAATGAACAGTACAATATAGTGGTGTGCAATTCCCAGATTTTATAACACATTAACACATTCCTTGTGCATCAATATATTAGTAGAGGTAATCAACACTTTCCTTCTTCTTATCACATGGCAGTTGACAGATGTGATGAGCAATTACATAAAGAAAAAAAGCTAGGATTTTTTATTTATGATTTTGTCTCCGCTTCTTTAACAACATAATTTTTAAAGCTTAGCTGTCTTTAGCCAGGACTAGCAGGACAGAGAGTAGCAACACTTGCACCCCAGACAAAACATTGAAAGGTACACTATTTTCTGAAGGTAGCTATGCTGTATTTTCAGATTAGCAATTGTGAAATCACTCCTTATGCTTCAAATTCTAAACCTAGACCAAGTTTGTGACCCCCTGCATTGACATTCTTGCCATCCAACAAAGCTGACAACGTCAGTTTGATACCTGCAAAATAGAGAAAAGGGAGAGAAAAGTCAACTTAAAACTTGGAATGAGCTTTATGTTCAGGAAGTGCCACGTCTGTTACTGCTTTAATTTATTGGGTAGCCAAGTTAATGGGGTTTGGCAGCTGGCCTTGGAAGGACTGGGCATTTTAAAACAATTTGCAGATAAGAAATCTTTCTGAATTATGAAATTTATAATAAACCATGATGATAGATTCTGCTTTTTATCACTCTGAGTAATTAAAGCTCTGAGCCAATTCACTGCTGCTGGTCTACTGATTAATCTAATTCTAGAGTCCAGAATTACAATAACCTGAGACCTTGATACATACTCACCTTTCTAAATCACTTTAAAATCTGGGTATGAAAAAGCCCAAGCCCCATCTGCTGTAATATCTCATGTCAATCTGCTCAGTATTCTGGCAGCAGATTTATTACACTACATTAAAACCAATTTTGCAGCAGTAAGATTGTCCTCTTCCAGGGCCAGGGGACCTTGAGAAAGTCACATTTTTAAGAAGAATAAACTCAGCAACAGGAAGCCTCTGAAATATTAACAATTTATTTACTTATCTGCGACACAAATAATCAAAGACATATTTAATATCAAAATGAAAGACTATCTGACTGGTCAGTGGACAATGGTCTCTAATTATTCTGCTTCCAAAATTAACAGAACAGTCCCTAGAAAAGTTCATCACTGGCTTTCCAAGCAAGAACAATCTTACAAAACCCATCATACTTTAACACAGAAAAACTTCTGATATTTCAAGATTAAAGTATCACTTTATTGATTCTGACTTTTTTTCTGCATAGGCTTACCTGGCTTTAAAGTCTGAGTGTATCCTAACCCAATCAGACTGGAGTTGTTCACTTTAGCCTTAAAGGGAAACGATAAAGCATTAGTTAGTAATAAATAGTAAATTTAGTAAATTATTTAATATCTTTCTTCAAAGTCCTCCATGCCTGAGAATTATGGAACAGGTTTTAAGCATGTAGGGATTTCAAGTTTTAAATCCCAAATAAATCTAGAATTATTTTTTCTATAATTTAAATCTCAAAGAATCTACAGTTACTGTAGAAAATAATGGTTTTATTAACATAACTTTAAATTTTTTCCAGACTGACACAAAAACAGTCTCAAAATAGTGCCCAGTAATACAATAGAATATTCTGTGTCTCTTTTGGAAAATCCAAAGCTGCTGCACAGCTGCCATTTTTGCAGCTGTGCTCTCAGGCTGCAAAAACCAAAACAAACAGACCCATGTGCCAACTACACAGCACAGAAGTGCATCAAGGCCATGCTCTGCTGATGGAAAGGCTGCTTTCCACTTCCATTAAAAGCACATATTTTCAAATGCATATAAATGTACATGCACAGGACTCACAGAAAAAGAGGCATCTGGGTCAATCTGATACTTGGCTGCTATTCCAAAGCGAGTGTTGCTATTTCCAGCTGTCCAAGCAAGATTCACAGCAGTTTCCAGTTTATCATTCACCTTCTGGTAAATGGAGCCACCAAATTCCGTTCCATCATTCCTGGAAGGAATGCATTAGTGTGGTTTTAAACAGCACCCCAAAACAAGCATCTTTTATTTTTCCAGTAAGAGCTTTATTTGCACAACATCCACTTACACTTCATTAAATATTCCTGCAACAGCTAAGATAGAGACATTAGGCCAGATTGGTTTTGAAGTTATTTTTAGATAATTTCAATTATTTGCAGATTATTATATTTCAACAACTTCTGAAACTGAAAAAACCCCATGACAAACTACCAAAAATTAGACCAATAATGACAGCTTCCAATTTTCCCTTTCCTGTAGATGGGAGTCTTTGTAGTAGAGAGATTTATTTTTCCCTGCATGTCTCTGAAATAATTCTTTTCCCTGGCAAAAGTCTCCTTGTGCCCTGAGAGGGTTGTACCCCTGTGACAGAGCCCAAGTCATCCCAAAACTGCCATGTCAGCATGCTTTTACCAGACACAGAGAAACTGTATCACAAGTGAAGATGCCAATTTAATGTGCAAGTCTATAGGCTTTTGCAAATGAATTCCATTTGCAACAGTCCTTATGGTACATCTGTGCTATGGTCTATGGACTAGAAACAGAAATGAAACTAATTTTGCTTTGCAGAGAGCACTGGCCCATAACTGAATGATTAGCAGCACAACTTCCAACTACTACTGCCCCCAATCTCACATAGGAAAAAAGTGTGGTAAATAAAAGGCAAAACGTTAAGAGCATGCAGATCATAAAAACAAGACCAAAAGACTCCTAAAGGCCTTGCGCTCCTCATAAACCAGTGAGCATCAGAATTTCCATTTTTGTTTATTTTCTTAAAGAGAGGATACAAACATTGTGTAGAAAACAGGCTTTAAATCCCAGGAAGATCTGGGGATTTTTCTAAACTGTGAAATAATCTGGTTCCAATTGTTAGAGTACACCAGACCTTTAGAGATTACAAAAAGGGGTAGATTTAGGATCTTTTCCCTTTTACCCCTTTGGTCCGATATTCTTTAGTTCATAACAGTTGCACAAACAGCAGTAATAGGCATATGCCTATTTAAAAGTTCAAGCAATAGCAACAGCCTTTTAAATTGTTAGAGCAATTCTTCCAGAAAAACACTACAATACTTACTTCAGATAAGACTGAAGCTCACATTAACTGCATGTGCTTGGCTCTCAAGAAAAGGAGGGATTAAAAAGGACTGAGGAGAGCTGGTTATACAGGCAGATTTTGTGCAAGGTTCCCACACAGCTCTGTCTTGACCTGCAACATTAGGGGGGGGCGGTCTGAGCTATGCTTAAAAAAATGAGGAAAGTCATATTTAAAACTAGAAATTATCCAGCCCTACCTCCCTTGTTTTTATTATTAAAGAATAATAATAATAATAATAGTAATATCAATCTCTTTTTAACTCTAATAATAATAATAGAACTTTTTTATGCAGATAAAAGCACTTTTTATGTAGATTTAAAAAAAAAAAAAAAAACAACACTAGCCCACTATGAAAATTAATATATTATTGCACCCTTAAGGCAAGTAACTTGCTAGAGTCCCCAGCTGGTTTGTGTAATGCCAGGAACAAAAAAAACATGCTTCAAGCCCTACCTAGTTACATGCTTTGCCACAGCATCCCAGTGAAACACTGACCTGTATAGATGTCAAAACCAAGCAGCCTAGTGAGAGGACTTTCACACACAACTCTTTCTGGGATTATATAAAAGCTCTGACATGTTTTCAAAGCTGAAATACATCAATCATCTAGCTAATCTATTATTAACAAAAATTATTGTTAATAATATGAAGATTTCTATTCATATCATACATCTGTGGTTTTGTACAATAACAGCAACCTGAGAAACAGACCCTTGGGAATACAAGAAACAGATCTGAGCCCCTGCTGCTGTTATTCAATTTCTGCTGTTGCTTTAATTAAGAGTAATAAGAACCAGCATTTTATAGTGAAAGCCAATAACACAATGTTTTGAACTGCGACAGCACAACTAAGTTGAAAGTCATTGCGGTTGAAGGAGTAACTTCTAACTCCTGAGTGGAAGGGGACCCCACATATTGTTTTGATGGAAGTTTCTTGCCAACATTTTTGTGCTTTGGCAATCCTTCAAACATACTGTCTGGGCTGTGGGGGTTCGATTGTTCTGTAAGGCAGCAGGAGCTTCCTAAACCAGATCGCTGCAAAACAGCATGAAACAGAACAGGCCTTTGAAGAAGTAGCTCTAGAAGGCAGAACAGTTGTTCAGCCCCCAGATGGAAACAGCCTGGAATAGCTGTGCTGCATGCAAAATACCCAATTACCCAAGGCCACAGAAAGGGGCGACCAGGAGAATGGGTTAGGGATTGCCTAATCTTAAGAAACTGTCTTCCCCAAATACATAAATTGCCTTTTTAGGAGGAACAGGAGACAGAGAAATTAAGGTTTTCATGGAATTTGATACTGGTTTCCCACTGTTGATACATTCAGAAAGGACAAATACTTGTGTAAATCGATTATTAGAAGTTGCAATACTAAATAAGCTTTTACACCATATCCCTTCCAGAACTAAAACAAACCCAGTTCCTGTCTCTTCCAGTTACTCCCTTGTTCATCCTCTGATTAACTCTGCTCTACACATCAAACTACCGTTTTGTTTGATGTTGATAGGTGTAAAAGGAAAACATTGCTTTTATTTCAGCTTTCACAAAGAATATTTTCATAACTTACTTTTTTTTACTATATCACTAATGGATTCTAATAGTCCTTATTTGCTAGACAGACACTGGACCCTTAGGTGCTCAGTGAGTTCCAGTTCCTCACCCACACAATTCAAAGAAAAGGTAATGCAGCTGAAAAAATACAGTTTGACATCTTTAATGAAGAATTAATTTCAAATTCACCATTCCTTTGTTCACCATTGCTGAACCTCTGACCCTTTCACTTGTTTAGTAAGCAGCAAAATCCTTCCAAATTCCTCTTTAGTGCCTGTCTGCCAGTACTTACACATTAGTATGAAGCTGGAATTCATCAGTCTTATAGCCAACAGCGAAGTTGCTCTGGGTTACTCTAGACTTTGCTGTCTCAAAAGTCATTTGGTAGCCTGCCAGCCACCCCTCGTAGCCAAGCACGAGAGCTCCACGTATTGAAGGACCCGCAATATCAAAATCCATGTCACAGCCAATGTTGATGTGTTCCCTTTTGTACCCCGACTTAATTTTAGCACTCTTTTTCCTAAAGAGAAAAGAAAGAGATCATATCTTTGCAAAGGTACACCTGTAGGTAGTAATTCCATCATATCACTTACTTTAACTCAGTGTAATAGCACCTGAAGACAATGTGTACATCCCTGGAGAGCCACATGATATGTCACCTTCTTAGTGTTCACCTTTACAAAATCCTAAATCAGCTACAGTGAATTCTTTGCAAATGAGCAATAAAATGTGGTGTGGTACCTCACAAAGCACTTCTGGACTGTTTTCTGAAAAGCAGCTGCACACAGATGGGAAGTGACAAAACCATATCCTCATCTCCAACTGATACAATGGTTTTGGATATTTGGTATATACAAGGAAGGAATGGAAACTGTAGAAGTTTACAGGTTTGCCAGCAGAAGTCCACAGTAGTGGACTTGCTTGCCTGTCCCAAGCAAACAACTTTTGCCTGTCACAGGCAAACAATTTTTAGACAACCCTAGTGAATTGGGTAATTTTATTTACCGTGACAGACATTAGGAAATGACTACTTTGCAGTTTCCTGAGGGAAAGTCTCTGCTGGTAAACAGGCTGCTTCAGTGGCTCTGCCATCCCCACCATTCTTATGGTACTTTGTGAACTTTAATCATTACAACCATTTACAGCCACCAAAAAGCTGCCAGGTTAAGGCAGAAATAAACCTTCCTGAGTCACTTTTTATTTTTATACTATTGGCCAGAACAGTATTTTTCATGTGTCCTTAGGTTGATTTACATCAAGGGTGCAGACCCTCACAAGGCCAGAGAGTTATGTCTAGAATATTCAGCTACTCTTACTTAAGACTTTTTTTCATCTCTTTTAACAAGTGTCTTCTGTCTTTGACCAAATCTTTACTGAAATCTTTCTGGAAAAGTCACGCTAATTTGAAATTTCAAATCAACCTTTCATGTCAGCTAACAAAAACAACCTCCAAGAACAGTATCAGTGCTGTATCAGACCCACACAGAGACTGATCTCTTTTTTATTACTATTAGCTCAGACCCAGGAATTTCTTGTGTTTTGCAGAATCAGAAATAAAGTGTGGGAGTGCCAAAAGCACTCATTGAAACTTCTGTAAAATTCAGTGGTACCTCTCCCACCAATGTCACAGGGTCAGAGAGGTGAGAACACAGAGGGCTCCAAAAATTACTTTACCTGCTGAAAGATTCATCACAGTCAGTAAGTAATAACAAGGGGGAGATGAACTGTAATATTCAGACATGGTGCATCACTGTCAAACTAAGCCAGGTCACACCAGGATTGAATCTCACTCCATTTACCCACATTTAACAGTCCTCTCAAGGCAATCATAACTACAGTGTCTGGAGTGCCCAAGAAATAGTTCTAGACCTGTAACATCATCCTTGAACAAGGTTTTTCCTTTTAAATTCTCTAAGAATCCTACCAGTTAAGAAATAATTCTAAAAATCTACTTGAGATTATTCTAATTAACAAAAATATCTCACTAACCTAGAAGTAGGAGTGGACTGAAAGCAGTTGACAATGCAGAACACCAAATCTGAAAGACGGGGTGAAAGCTCCCCTGGGACTATTACCCTGAGAGCCTGCAGTGCAGTCTGCTGCTCTGGGAAGCTAACATGCAGAGTATTTTGACTCACTGGCAGCACAAAGATAATCAGGGGAAAAAAATAAACCAACATCTAGAGCTACAGCTGCTGCTTAATCCCTCTGGCCGACATAAAACATGGCATCCAATCACTGTGGCAGAAATACCCATCCACCACCAAGGCACACTGGGGCCTGCAAGAATTCAGATGATAAATTCAGCTCGGGACAAGTGCCCAGTTCTGTGTCAGCCTATCAGAGCTGTGGCCAACTGGCCCCTGGAGCTTGTTAAGCTTTGCATTACAGCTGACTTGTTTAGTGCTTTTATTAAGGCAGCAGCTCATCGTCTGACATGGCCAGAAATACACAATGGAGCAAAACCACAACTTTTTCTTCACTCTCTAATTCTAACTATAATTTTCAAGCTATTGTGTTAAAGTTTGCTTGCTATAGTTAAGGATTAGAAAGGGATTATTAACACAAAGATTTAAGTGAGATGCACATGATTTTATCCTACACAGGCTGATTATTACCTGTCTCCATATCTCAGGACAACAAAATTTAAAATGCATTTATTGTCACTTTAGCTTACTCACTTCTTACCCAGTGTTAGGAGAGAAGGTGGAGTCAAAGGTCAGCTTCAGGCCCCGTGCAAGCTGAACAGAAAATAAATTAACTGGTTGGATTTCTGATTAGAGATTGGCATAAATGAATTTGAAAATTGCTTTTTTGGAGCCAAAAATTACCTGATCTTCAAGAGTAATCTCAGTGCCTAATGTGTTGTCGGTGTTCCACTTTTCTGTGAACATCAATCCATATTCCACCCATTTGTATTTTGTTTCCAAACTACCACTGACTTTGCTTGTTTCTGAGTTTGCAGAACCTGAGCTTGTAAATTCCTAAAAGAAAAAAATAATTTATACATGTAATATGTGTATTTGTCAATACCTACATATATGCAATCCAGCAAATTCTTATACTTGTAGAAGGTATCAGTAATTATAATTTGTCAAATATTAGTTCATATAAGTACAAATATGTTTATTTTAAAAAGAAATACACAGTAATCACAAAACCACCACAATGTTTTCGATTTCAATGT
Organism: Muscicapa striata striata; assembly: GCA_030060385.1. Taxonomy (NCBI): domain Eukaryota; kingdom Metazoa; phylum Chordata; class Aves; order Passeriformes; family Muscicapidae; genus Muscicapa; species Muscicapa striata. The sequence goes on along the minus strand of JAREIS010000050.1, from coordinate 2,757,580 downwards.
GCTTCCAAACTCACCAGTCCATTTTCAGATCTTGTTTTCAAATCAAGCTTTATTAACCCAAAACCTAGATAGTGAGTAAAAAATATGAATCATATATATGCTGATTTGAAAAGCATTTCTAAATTATTTCTTAAAACCCTCTTCTAAATCACCTGTGAACTACTAAATAGTTAAACCAAGGGCACAGTTATCAAACCATGTGTTTCTAAGAAGCAGCTTGTACTCACTTCAGATAGCATTTGACTGATGAATCCTATTGACCTCAGCAATACAACTGGGACCAAATTAAGTAATAATATTTTTATTCACAGTGAGCAGCATTCTGTTCAAAAGCAAACTACTGCCATCAGTGATCCTGTTCATCAACACAAGGGCACAGCCAAAATGCAGCACAGAATTTTCTCTCAAAACCAACAACAGTTCTATGGGGAACAGGAAGAATTTTATCTAAAGAAAAGTAAGTTACCCTCCCTTTCCAAACAGCAAGGGCAATGTGAAGCTGTGATTCTGTGGATTCTAATGGAAATAATTGGAATATTTCTCAGGGGAAAGTAATAAAATCCTAACAGTGTCAGGAATCAGGTAGACAACAAAAGACCAAACTTATTTTGGCTTTATTTACCATATCCCTTGGTGAATATATCTCTGGCAGATTTGCCCAGGTCAGCATAAGCAGGTGGAACAGCCATTTTCTGGAAAGAAAAATTTAAGAAATAACAAAAGGGAACTACAGTGTTCGGAAACTTACTTAATTCCTTTAAGCAACAAGAAACTTAAGCACATTTCAGCCTCTTTCATTTAGTATCCCCCACCCACCACTTAAACACAGCCTGAAGAAAGCAGCTATTGCAAACAGTGTGATTTCATTTTGCTTGGGAGCCAGCAGCAGCAATGACCATATACTTGCCTCTGAGAATGTGAAACAGGCTGCAGAGCAAATATATATTAAATTTTAAGGAACTTCCTATGCCTCTCTGAAGAGTTAACTGTTGTTTTCTTATCAGTGTAACTGCATGAACGAACTTAGGGTTTTTTCAAACGGTTTCTTGGAAATGTTTCTCCTAATGGATCTCTGCACTCTGATGCAAAGCATTAAGGCCCAACTCATTCACTAAGGAAATGTAACCAGAACAAGCATCTACCATCAGGAACTCTTCCCCTAATTCAGAACAGCAAATGGATAACATTTATGTCAGCAAAATCAATAAATGGTTATTCTTATGCGTCAATTTTCTTTGACTTTGCTATCACTACTAATGGGTTAAGAAGTCTCCTTAGACATTGACCATTAAGTGTTTTTCTGTGCACCTGAGAAAAAAATGAGCTTGCTAAGGAAAATTCAGGCTGCAGGGAGGCCACCCTGTGAAGTCAGGCCATCGGGAGGGCAGTTTACTACATGTACATGCAAATGCTTAAAAAACTGCCTGACATACTTACTCCAGAGTATTCAATGTTAGCAAAAAAATTGCCTGGCATTCTTACTCCACAGTACTGAATATTGGCAGAAAACTATTCCTTTAAATCCCACACAGATCTGCTCTGGACACAAGGGTGCTTTAATATCTCTCTGGCTGCAGACTGGGATGCATTTCTCAGGCAAGCTCACCACCCCATGAAGATCAGATAGGGACTTTCAGCAGTCACTCAGCGCCCCAAGCACTCTAGACAACAAGCTGGTGCCTGTTGAAGCAGGATATTGCTATTGCATAAAGGAAGAATCCCTATCCTGGAGGAACAAAACAGATCTGGTGGCTAAATAAAAGCAAACAGTCTTTTCAGAACATAAAAGTAGTATACAAGGACATATACTATGATGTAGCTTCAGTTTCAGACTACTTGGGTGCATGTCATTTCTTTCCAGTTATAGTCCAGTATTAAAATGCATCCCAAAATACACAACCAGCTAAAGAGTTAATTTTATTTTTTTAATTCATATTCCAAAACAGTTTTAGCTGCTTATATTGGACCTAAATTTCTCCTATTTGGGTTTGTTTTGTGAAAACATAAAAGCGGGAATTTAATGTTTATAATACCCAAAATCAGCCTTAAAAAGGGGGGAGAAAAAGGGAAAAAAAAAACCCAAAAACATAAGCAGAAAAAACTCCTAAGAAGGTATTACCATATTTGTGTAATTCCTCTCCTCCTCACTGAAGTCACTAGAAGCAGATACAATGCCCTGCTTGGACATCACCACCCAAAGTCAGGCAACACTCAGGAAAGGGATGGCAGGAGTCACTAAGAGCTGTCTGAGTACAGCAAATGCTTCTACCTTGCAAGAGCAGCCCAGTCCCATGAGAACCCTCTGATGGATATTGCCATTTAGCATAATCAAAAATTTAAAATATTACAAATCTCCACACTTGAAAAATCAAATAAGCATTGCTTTGGAAGATAAAGCACCGCTCTACCAGCTGCATCTTAGAATCTGTTAGACCTATTTTATCAACAGACCCTTTGAGTCACTTCATAAAATCAAAATATTTTCTTCATAAATGAATGCTGCATGCTTTTGGGTTGGATTTTCTCTGTCATGTTTTTCCCTTCTCCAAACCCCATGAAGCCAGGTTTTGTTCCCTGATGCCTGTGTATCATGTCTGGCTATGGCCAAGCTCACCAGGTGCATGAGCTGTGCCAGGCTGTTCCACTGCTGCAGTCGGGGCCCAGAACAGTGGGAGACATGAGAGCTCCACTTAGACAATTACTGTAATTAGGGGACAGCACTGAAAGCCAAATCCCTGCTGGTTTTAAGGCAAATCTTATAACACACACAGAGCAAGGTGTTTAAAATTGCTGAGTGTGGAAAATGCTAGGAGCTGTGTACTTGGTGGTTAACCTTGCTGTTGTCAGCAAGAACAAAACAAAAATAATTATTTCTGTTTGCACTGGCTAATAAGAAGCCTCTTGTTTAACAGATGGAAAACAAAACTGATTACATCCTGTGTGAGTACAGGTTGTAAGACAAGCATGCTTAGCAGGGATTCAAACTCTTAAAGGATCAAGGAATGGCCATGGCCAAGTGCCCTTGCTTTTCACCAGTGGGATCCCTGCACATTAACTCAGATTATGTTTGGACGGAAATGAATTCATTGCTTTTATCCTTGTCCAACTGAGCAAATAGCTCAGTGTGACTACGGACCTCAACGCCCGCACAGAGCAGGCCAAGTAGAATATCTGTAACGTGTTCCAAGCAGGAAAATATTTAGGTTTTCTTGAGTAAAAAAACACCATAGCACAAGTGATGACTGAAGAAAACCTGAACTGGGGAGGAGTAAGCTCCAAGTGCTGCTGGGAGCATACCTCCAGGAATGCCTGATTTTTAAGTGCCACAGGTAGAAAATCAGGAGCTCCCTTTGGAGCTGCAGGTCCCAAGAGGAAGCCCCAGTGAAGATTTCATTACAGCAGGCCAAATTTGAATATTTTTCAGTGCAACAGATGGCAAAGTTTTCACTCTACGATTCTGGGCAATTAAATCAAATTCAGTCCAAAAAGCAGCAAACCCACAGGGTGCCCTGGCAAATACAAGGATTGGCTGCAATCAAAGGAAAACTCATCTCTGCTTGAGAATTGTCATACATGCCTGGGTAAGTTTCCCTGCACATATTTATCAGCTTTAGGATATTGACATGGGGAAAGGAACTACCAAAAATTTAAGATAAGAATCAAATCCATTATAAGAATAAAATTCCCATGAAGACAATGGAAGTCTATCAGATTCAAGGCTAAGAAAGTAAAAATGTATCCTTATGTAGCCACATTTTTTTCCCAATAAACCTGAACTCGTGCACCATTTCTTGATGGTATCAGTAGTTCTGAACATCCCACCTCCCTGTCTCCACAGGCATGAAAAGATGCTACTTGCAGGGTGGACACATTACAGCTGCTGGGAACAGCTGGGAGGGACAAACAGCATTGGGTTATGTGACCAGGTACGTCTGTCTGTATGGGGAAAAACCCACATGAAGGTCTTTTGCCTCAAGGTCACAAAGAATACTAATTTATTTGTCATTTATCTCCTTCATTAAAGGAAAAATAATTCCTTGGAATGAAGCAGCTTTTAGATGCCTTTTGGACCCCCAGCCTGGGCAGTGTCATTTCCCAGCCTGTTGTGCCAATACACCACACAGGATGGGGCTCTGCTCTCAGACAGAGCACAGCCCAGCTCCCTCCCCATCCCATGGCTGGCTGGAGGCACCAGCTCCACTTGGCACCAGTGTCCCTGAACAACATCACAGGCTCTCAGGGGAACTTGGTGCTGGCTCCACACTTTGGGTTTAATGGCCCAGATCCCAAATCCCTTCAAGTCATGCCCACAGTGTGCTTCAGATCAAGTTCAGCAGCCTGACTGTGCAAAGAGTTAAGAACACACCTGTAAATATATGCACAGTCACATAGAGGTCAAACATCAAGTTGGGCACACTCACAGGGCTTTTGAGAAGCCAGTAAAAGCACGTGGTTTATAAATACTCAGCATTATTAGACACAATACTTAACAACACTTTTTGCCCCAACTTGCTACTATGCCAACATCATATAATCCATGCACCATTATGACTCAAAATTTAAGACTGGGAGTCCACAATTTCTTTTGTTGCAGGCATTATAAAGCCGTGCAGCCTCCCTGTGACACTTGCAGGATCCCAGCCTTCCTGCTGGAGCTTTGCTGTGGAACTACATGCATGATGGAGCAGATTTAAATAAGGGTTTGTGCAGTACCTCTGTAGCCCAATAAACAGAGGGGCATAAAGGAAATAAACTCCTTAAAAGCAAATGTAAATATTATTATTTAAGCTCTACTAATTATGGAATTAAAGAAAGAAATCAAAGAAAGCCTGCTCTTAATTGTATGGGTATACATTAAGGACTGCAGTGTTGTATGGCAACCCCTTATTAAACTATCAAATGTGAGTATCAATTAAATGAACTTGGGGGATATTGCAGCTTGTTGTAGCTACTGTAGTTACTAAATTGCAAGGGAAGAACACAGAACCACAGTCCCTACATGTTAAATTAAACTGTTTCTGTTAAACACCTGCAGAGGAGGAGAAGAGCAGTGCTGCTGTCCCACCCCATGCCACCAGCATGGCAGGGCCCAGGCCAGCGCATGCCCTGGCAGCACATTCAGGAAGGGACATGTCCCTTGCTCCCTGCCCCACTGCAGGAACACCCAGCACCAGATCAATGAGGATGAGTAATTAAAGTGGAATTTTGTGTTCCAGCACAATGTGACAGCTCACACAGAAAAGGAGCATCTGCTACACTGGCGGATGTGCTTTTCCCTACCTGCAGCAGATGCCAAGCCCACAAGGGCCTGGGCTGTGCATCCTGCCTCCATCCCAACAGTGCCAGGGGTGGGGACATCCTCCTGCTGCTACAGCAGCCAACAGTGGTGTCCCCCACATCTTCACACCCCCATACACACACCCCAAAATGTGGGCAAAAAGAATAGGTAGATCAGTGAAACCTTTGATGGAGAGTGCTGTGGGGAGGCATTATTCTGGAGTGTCACTGCTATAGTGCAAAAGCCCATTTCTGACAAAAATTCATAGGTGAAATGCCATGAGAAAGGTGATTATTCAACCACCCACTGCACCCAACAAAACAAACTGCAACACATCTCTATTCTCACTAACCCATCTGAGAAACAAGCTGGGATCTGTTTCTGCTGGAATCACTATAAATATTCCCCAGAGACACAACCCTGCATTGGTCACTGATGATGAGTCAGCTCCACTCCATTTTCTGAAAATTTTGTTTCTTTCTTTTTTTTTTTTTTGCAAATACCTAAAGACTGAATGACTCAAAGACTTTTTCCCCCTCCAGCAAGAGTTGTTCGCAGCAAGGACTGTGACAAGGCAGAATCGAGGCAGCTGCTGCTGTGGCCCCACAGTGCTTGGTATGCGAGGGGAAAGCAGAGACACGGGGATTTTTCAACTGACTTTATTCCCCATGAGTAAAAAGCTACATTCTGAGAATAAGCAGAATAAAATGGAAGAAGAAATCAGTTTGTCTGTTTGGCTTGAGGCTTGGGGTTTTGGTGCATATCAGAATGAATTTGCCAACACGCAAGAAGGATCCCGGGGGGCAGAGGAGCGAGGTAAAAGGGATGTCAGAGCCAAGACCAGAGCCAGTGCTAAACCCAGCCAGGTACAGCCACCTTCGACCTTTGCTTCCCGGAAAGGAGCAGGACGATGCCGCTTGCTGAAGCGCTCGTCAGGAGCCGCACGCCCGCCGTGGCCCAGTGACCTTTCCGCTCCCGTCACGGGGCCAGCGCCCGGTTCACTGAGCTCGGCCTCCGCCGCGGCCGGCGGCATCCCGGGATGCGGCGCCGGGAGCCCGCCGCCCCGCCGCCCGCGATGTCCCGGCCCCCCGCGCCTCCCAAGCAGGCCCGTGTGTCGCAATGCCCGGCATTACGTAAGGACACAGTTCTATCTCCGTTGCGACGGGCCGCGGGTGGGCAAACCCGCCCCGGGCGCTGCGGGCTCCCACGCGTGATGCGAGTCCCGCCCGCATCGCCCCGCGCCGCGGCTCGGAGGGGCGGCCCGGGATCCCCGCCCGGGACAGCCCTACCTGCCCCCGCCGCGGCGGCAGCTGCGCGCTCCGCTCCGCCTCGGCCTCCTCCGGCGGCGGCTGCCCCTGCCCGGTGCCTCCTCGGGCTCTGCGGCGGCGGCGGCTGCGTGACGGCGGGCGGGGACCGGCGGGCGGGGCGGGGCGGCAGGCGGGCTGCGGGGCCGCTGCCCGGGCACGGCGCCGGGGGCTCCGCCGGGCACCCCCCGCCACAGCGACACCGGCACAAGAGGAGCGCACCGGCACACGGGGACCGCACCAGCACAAGAGAGCGCATCGGCACAAGAGAGCGCATCGGCACACGGGACCGCACCGGCACACGGGAGCGCACCGGCACAAAGCACAAGGCACCGCACCGACACACAGGAGCGCACCGGCCCCCGGATGCGGCATCCGCGAGATGCACCAGTGCAGCCCCGGTACGGCCCGGGACAGGGACACCTGCAGCCACCTGGATACCCCAATCCCCAGCTCTGCGGGAAACGGGACGAGGTAGCTTTTAAAGGGTCCTTCCAACCCAAACTGTACTGATTTGAAAGTCCCCATTTAGTCTGAATTAGCTAAATTAGAATTGCCTAGAATTCTATTGGGATTTAATTCTAACTCCCTGTTTTGTTAAAATTTCAATTCTCCATATTCTGATTGAGGCAAGAGTGGTGGGAAAGGAGGAAGGGAGAATTTGAACGAGGATCTGTGAGCAGGTGAGGCTGTGTGTGATACCTGCTGAGTGTCCAAAGGAGCTGTCAGAGGGCCAGGGGCCAGCGAGGCAGCAAGAGTCCCCCCATGGGGGCTGACTGAGGGGCCTGGAGAGGCTCTCATGAATTAGGGAAATGACTCTCCTCAGACACACGAATCAGCCCTCACAGCTCACAGGGAAGCAGGACTGGGACCAGGGCAACACTCTCCTGGTGACAAAAGGTCATGCGGGGAGTGCTCTGCTGTCAGAGGGGAGCCGAGGTGGAGCTGGACCACTTTCAGGATGAGATATAAACCCAGTCCTACACTGTTTGAGGTCCATGGAACGCTCAGAGCATCACCCACAAGATCACGAGGGGAATCAGCCACGAATCTGGCTGGTCTCCCTTCTGCCCCCACCACACAAGGGATGTCTGTGTTAAAAAAAGAATCATTGCTGAGAGTTTGCATCTCACCCACAGGAACATTGGTTTAGTTTGTTTTGGTTTTTTAAATTAGTTGTTTCCCGCTCCTTCTCCCTTGCACAGTGGGAAGGGACGGTGAGAGGAGATAGTTTCCCCGCTTCTGCCCTTCCCTGGCTCATGCCTTTGCTTTCCCAACAGCATTTCTCTGAAGGGCACCACTCCCCCAGGAGGCAGGGCTGCACCCCAGCAGTGAGTGCTGCCTGCCCCGGCACAGCCCGGGAGCAAGGCTGGAGTCACCCCGCTGAGCACACACACAGCACTCGGGAACTTTGGTCAGGGTTCAAACAAAATAAACCCTGCAAGGAGCTTAATGTTGAACTGAAGTGTATAAATGAAGTGGCTTGTGGAAGTCAGTGGGATCTGAGGAATTTCTTGGCATGACAAGGTGGTAGAGGGGAAAGGATTGTGTGTAGCCACATATCGCCCTTAGAAAGGCAGCTGAGGCAGCAAAAGGCTGAAGGAATTGTGCTGGATACCAAATCCACGTTAAAATAAAGTGTGAATCCTGACACCAGGTAGGAACCCGTGGAAACAAGAGGTCTCTTTCAAATTTGGAAAGTTTTTTTCTAACCACAGTAATTTTGTTGATCCAGGCTATGACTGTGGGTGTTGTAACAGAGTTGCAATCAGGGTGAAGTGTCAGCTCTCAACACCCTCTCGGTTCTCCTTTGGCAGCAGCTGCTCCTTCTTTGCCTTCATCCTGGGGCTTGTCAAAGCCTACCCTGCATTTTGCTCACTGTCCCATGAAAAAACATAGCCCAGGAAAAAAAAAAAAAAAACAGTGGGCAGCTTTCTGCTGAGGTGCATTGGACCTGCTCCTCCAGGATCAGGGGAGCAAGGGAAGCGAGGGGCTGCTGATGCAGAGGCAGGCAGGATCTCGGAGTGGAGCAGGGGCACAGGACACTCCCCATCACCCTTTTGGCTCAGTCACAAGGGTGTGCTTTCACCCTGAGCAGCAGCTACTCAACCAGCCCCTCCCAAAGTGCAGCCTCAGTTCTTTGCCCTCTGCAAAAATTTGACAGTAGTGAGTGTGATTTGTGGAGCTCTATCTCCCAGCCTTGCTCCCTCCCCTTGCATCATCCTGCTGCTACCCTAGATTATCAAATATATTCTTTCATTACCTCTGGGCATAAAGAAGTATTTTACTTGCAGACACGCAGAGATTGCAGCCTGTTCCCTACAGCTTTTCCCTGAGCAGCCAGACCATGAAGAAACCCACCCAGCCCCTGCCCACATTAATCCCTTCCAGCCCCACAGACACCCACAGGGTTATTGGGAGCTCCTTGGAGTATTGTTGGCTGAGATTAATTTTCACAAACTGCCACTGCAGTAGAGGCTGAGTGCACAGAATCACAGAATCATGGAATTGTTTAGATTGGAAAAGACCTTGAAAATCATCAAGTCCAACTGTTAACCCAGCACTGCCAAGTCCACCATTAACCATGTGCCCAAATGCCTCACTACACAATTTAAATCCCTCCAGGGGCTGATGCTGCAGGTGGGCTAAAAATGAGCAGAAGGAGAAAATGTTTAGTATCTGTGAGAGATAATTTTTCATTAATTTCTGGAACATGCATCTACCAAAAGATGGCAGCAAATCTCCTCATATGGAGCTGGGTATCAGTGTCTCTGCTCTCTTGGGTTCTATTTTTCCTACACATTATGAACTGTCGATCATTCTGGGGAGTGCCAGAAGAATAGGAGGATTACACTGGATGTTCTCAACAGAGAAAATCTGCGCTTGTGACTTCAGTTTTAAATTTTATTAATTTCTTTTACAGTATAAGAAATCTCCAAAATGTCAGTCCCCTCTCTTATTTTGGCAGTTCTGGGTTTTTAGTAATGCTACAGCTTAATTTGTTTTAACAGCTGAAAATGGAACATAAGGGAATGCATCATAATAGATTTGACTAACAGTAATTTCACAAATAGTTCACATTCTACAATAGCTCACTGTCTAAATGTTCCTTTTTGATTACAGGCTTTAGGTCTCAAGCACTCAGAGCAGTTTGTTTAACACCAGTTTGCTGGAGAAATCTGGAATTGCCCCATCTTTCATTATATAAATCTGCATGTCAGTCAGAGGATTATTTTTAAGCTCTGTTCTGCATCGCTAATGGATATAGTCATGACCCTGGTTCTGATACTATTCATACCAAATTAGCTGGGAATAAATCAAAGTCAGTAGAGTCACTGCAGGTACCAAAATGTGGGCTTCACTCAGCTCAGGTGACAGTCCTGAGGCTGGGCTTGCAGCTTGCAGCTTACAAGGCAAACTATAAAGTCTTTTATTCAGGAGTTAGTGGTGGGAGGCATGGAAGCATCAGCCCTTCTGCATTTCAAAGTATGCTTCTGATTCCATTTCTTCATAAAATGGGACCAGCAAATACTATTTTTATTAATTACTTTTAATAGCCAAATTGTGCAAAACTGTAATTTCTTTAAAAAATAACTTAGCTGCTTAAAATAAAGGTGTGAGAAGAAAATTGCAGCTTGTGAATTCTACATGAACAGCTAAGTCTAATTCAACTACAGTTTCATTCATATCACATAACATGTTTGAACAGTGGAAAAACTCATTAGCCAGAGATCCAATATGTGTTTGTTCAATAAAGTTTGATTTGGCTCTCTTTAATAACAAAAATGCTTTCAGCTTGTTAACCTGCAAGGAATCCATTCATAATCAGTAAAGAACAAGGTGATGGGATCGTAAAATAAGCAAGGATGCCTTGCTGCTGGGTATCACACTATGTAAACATGTCTTTGTGCCTCTTACACTTATAAACTCAACCCAGGTGGTGTTGCTCAGAGCCAAGCCCTCTCTGCCTGCTGTGCCCGTGTTGGAGACAGCGTGTTTCCACTGCAGAAAACCCTGCACTGGGGATGCTTGCACAGCTCTGATGCTCTACAGAGCATCTCTGTGTCAGAATGAACAATTCTTACCTTGGCCAGTGTAAATGGGCCGCTACAAATGAGCATTAGCAGCTATTTATCACCAGCAGCACAGCCCTCTCACACCCACCCCTGTCACTGCTCCCTCCTTTCCCATTCTCTCAATGTGACACTAGTATCTTTAATAAAAACTCTTTAAAATAGTTGTGCAGTTTTAACTGATTATTTTCACAAAACACAGTGGACTGACTAATCATGCAATTATCCTTGAGGATCCATGACATCTGGGCCAAGCAGCCAAGAGAGCAGCCATGGCAGCCAGCCCAGCTGCAGCCAGGACAGGCTGAAGGTACCACAGCTTCACACAGGGGAAGGGATGAGCTGGTTCAAAATGTGGACTCAGATCAGAAATGTTGTTAGTTGTTCCTATTCCCATTTGTCCACTCTACCACCTGCCTCGTGTTTCCAGGCATTGTTCAGCTCCTTAACCAAGATGTGGCCCCGCAGAAGGTTGTGCTCTGCCCTAGCCAGATAAACCACCCAGAGCCTGGTTTTCCCCAGCACAGCAGGCTCAGTCCTTCATGATGCTGGAAAAAAAAACACTAGAGATGGTGCTGAAGGGAAAAGAGGTTATTAGTGGGATTCTGTCCATGGATGCTGATCAGCACATTCCTGGGGTGAGAGAGCCCTGCTCAGGCTTTAGTCCTGGCTGCACCCAAACATCCTTCATCAACACGGTGGGGTGAGCTCTGCCAAGAGAGCAAACCCTGGTTCAAAACACTGAAAAAAGGATCATTACCATAAACCTTCTAAAGCAGCAGCCAGCAGGCTGAGCAGTGATGGGCACCCCTGACCAGTGTGCCACACCAGGACTGTGCCACGCAGCTTGCAGTGGGCTTGGGACTGGGGGAATGGGGGGAACAAGGGTGTGAGAAGTACAGAGAGGGCTGTGTTGATTTTTGAGGAAGAAAGCCAAAAAGTAGAAAACAAAAGGGGAAGGCAATAAAGCTAAACTCCCACAGCTCCTTTTGATCTTGGAAAATAAAGAGACTGACCTGACATTATTACACCCATCGCTCTCTCCCTCTGGGTTATGTTTTTATTTCCCTGAACCAGTAATGATCAAAGCCAGTAGCCCTTCCATCACTGTATATTTTCCTTTTCACTCCAGACAAAAGTTGCAAAGGCTGCAACACTTTCTCTCACGCCTGTCCTGGTCCAGTGGTTTGCTTCAAACAGAGCTGTTTGCAGGAGCAGCAACTCCTATGGTCTCAGTAACCTCATCTTCACACTGCAGGGGCAAAAAAGCCCCACCCAGGCAGGGGAGAGGGAAATTATACAGACCCTCCTCGTGGGGTATGACCTGACAAAACAGATATCACGGCTTTTGCAACTTGAATTGTTTGGGGAGAGGTGGAAATTCAGTATGTCAGGTAAGGCTGGAGTAGAACCTCCTTGAAACCAGAGCATGGACAATATATGCACAGGCAGATAGTGATGGGACAAGGGAGAACAGCTTTAAACTAAAAGAGGAGAGTATTAGATTAGATGTTAGAAAGTAATTCTTCCCTGTGAGGGTGGTGAAGCACTGTCACAGTCTGCCCAGAGAAGCTGTGGCTGCCCCATCCCTGGGATTGTTCAAGGCCAGGTTGGATGGGGCTTGGAGCAACCTGGGATAGTGGAAGGTGCCCCTGCCCAGGGTGGGAGTGTGAAGCCTTTAAGAGCCCTTCCAATCCAAACCATTCTACAATTTTATGACATCTGTAACCACAGAGAAGTGGTGAGTGGCACAGGCATCATTGCAAGGAGCTGTGCCTGCAGATATTGAAGAGATCTTAGAATCATAAAACCATTTAGGTTGGAAAACACCCTGAAGATCATCAAGTCCAACTTCACTTAACCCAGCACTTCCATGAATTCTTCTTCAGAGAAAAAAGAAGAAAGAGAAGAAAGAAGCTGAAGTATGACCTCCTAGCATACATTCTTCTGCATATATTGAAGAATGTGTCATCCCTCTTCACTTCTCAGAAAAAAAAAGCCCAAAATTATCACAGGCCACAGTATTTTCTAAATATCATAATTATCTTGTCTTGCAAGCAACACTAGTGAAGCAGTGAAGATATGGTATGTCAGATAAATAGGTGATTAATGCATGCCAAGCAAGACATTATTTGTAGGCTATTTAAATGCAGGAAGCATTGGTATTAATCTGGCAGATAAGTTTCTACATTGTGGTTACAGAGCTGCAGACACAATTATTAGCTGTTATACAGTCTAACACATCTTTTTCTTATCCAGGACCAGACTGCTGAATAGAATTGGAAAAAAGTCATTGAGTCACAGGAAAAAAATTGAGTAAGGGTCAAGCAGTGGAAGATGCATTGATAGGCAAGAGGACTCAGTGAAGGAAGAAGTTACCAGGGCTCATTGCTGACTGACAGCATAAACGTGGCAGGAAGATTCATGGCCATGTAAAATGGTCAAGGAAAATTCACCCTGGCAAACAAGAGCTGCTGGAGCTGAGGGCTTGCTTGTTTCTGCCATCTTCACAAATGGAGTTTAAGTACTGCAACACTTCTAGAAACAGAGACTTGACAGCAAAATAGTCACATTGGATTGATGGATGGATATCCACAACAAAAAAAAAAAAAAAGAAAAAAAAGAAAAGAAAAAAACCCACAAAAACAACCAAACAAAAACAAAAACAGAAAAATGAATGGTTCAGCTCTATTTAAATGATTATTTAATCAGGTCATATTTAGGTTGCCTGATCAAATAATCCTGCAAATACAGATGTGTACTACTGATGTTTTTTCAAAACAAAACCAAGAACATCTGTTCTTCAGCTGCAGTGCTTATTCTGTGCAGTTAAACTGAAAACATGAGATCAAATCTAAATGTGGTTGGGTTATGTGTGAGCATCCCAGCCCAAAATGCAGCTGTAGTTGCATGTCCCAATGAAACAGGACATGTGGGTTTAAACTACAGTTCTTTAAATTCCTCCAGGTAAAACTGAGTGTACAGAGAATTTCTCTAAGCATTGTGACAACTTGTTTCTGCTGTTGCTGAGTGGATAAAACTGGGATTAGCACTGAAGAAGACAATGGAAATCACCACTGGACTTGGAAAATAGAATAATTTTTCCTACTTATCTACTGTAATAAATAGAGTCCATTAAATCACTGGATATCCTCAATAGGATAGACACAGTCCTACAGCTTTCCCCTTAGAGCTTTTTCTTCCCATGGGAGCAAGGGGAATCTCTGGTTCAGGGAAGAACAGCCCTTGCCAATGAGCTGTATTCCCCCTCACTACTCCAGAGAAGCAAAGCTCCCATGGAGAGGGATAAAGGGGGCCTGTGGTTTCTTCCCATCTCACTGAGAGTTTAGATCCATCCTCCACATTATACAGGAATAGCCAGAGTTCTCATCTCCATTCCAAAATACATGGGTTTTCCTCAAAAAAAAAAAAAAAAAAAAAAAAAAAAAAACCAGAATATGGGAGCTGGCTAACAACTGACTGACAAGAAGAGTACAGATACGACAGCAGAAATTTGAGAGGAAGGACAACTCGGTCAAGAGCCTGCAATAGAAAAGGACTTTCACAGCTCCTAAAGCAAGTCCTGGAATCAGATTAAAGCTGGGTATCAAGTGCACTTGTAATCCCATCCCTGGCAGGAATGGGAGAGCTGCATTAGCACATGACAAATTGCTGGTTGTGATAGAAACTGGGGGCTGCTCTGGGAAAGGGAGGTTGTTTTTTCTGGAGGGCAAAAGGAGCTGGCTCATCTTTGAAGGAGTATTCCTCAGAGGGCACAGGTCCTGCTGGGGGGACCAGTCTGGCCCATACTGCTGGGAACATCTGTCACCAGACTCCTTGGAAAGGGGCTTTTTATGATCCTTACAATTCACACTTTCCAGCTGAGGATCTCATGGAAAGTGCTGACTGGGAGCTCTTCTTCAACCTGCTTTATGCTTACAGAAATGCCTAGAAAGAGATTTATTACTAAAGAAATATCTTCTAGACCTGGTGATGAGCATTGCTGGTTGCCTTGAGGTCACCCTGCTGAGCCTTGAAGGTAGGAGAAGAGAATGACTTGAGTCAAGAATCCTTAAAACTTCTGGTTTGGTGTCTATACAAAAATAAAGGCAGGTGCAGGGTAAAATTGGTGCAAAAGATCTGACAAATTAACTGCATGTGGGAGATGTGAGGGCTTCCCTGCCAGCTCAGAGGGAAGATCAGGGCAAACTCTCCACCTGCTTGCTCAAACACGGGTGAACAATGGTTTAGATGCTTCACTGCACTCAGCTGAGCTCAGTGAAGCCTTTCCATGGATCCCTAGTTTGGAGCAGGTTAAATTGTTTCCCAACCAAAGCCAAAGCATTACCCAGTGTCTGGCACTTCTGCTGAGGCTGGGAGCAGCCCATCTCCTGGGAATGCAGACCTTGAGAGGTCAGCAGATACTTGCTTTCCTTGCTGCATCCAGCCTGGATAAAGTCCAGAGAGCAGGACAGCAATAGCATCTTGCAGAGCATGATGTGAGGATGTGGATTTCTTCTTTTGGAAGAAGCTCTGCCCTTTGAACTGTTCCACCTTTGAGAAGGAAAAGGTGATTTTCCTCCTAGTCCTGAGATACACAAGTCACCATGTGGAAATACCCTAATTATGAAAGAACAAGGCAGAAGTTGACAATAAACCTCAACTGCCTAGACACACGTGCACATACACACAGCCTCTATTCCATTGACTGTAATTAGTGGTACCATTTTCTGTTCTCTTTTGATTAATGTATTTTATTTCTATCTGTCCAAAAATCTCTTGTTGATCTTTGGTCTATACTTTGATTGAAAGCTTTAGTAAAGGAAATTTCTCCACGAGTTCAATACTAGGCATGCCAATAATTCCTCATGACAAAGGTCTTATTTGGCATCAGATGCTAACAGAAGCCCAGGGCACTTTAGGAGCATGTTTGACAATTGGTTTTAGCAACTTCAGGCCATAACTTAGATGCATGTCACCCCTGTAGTGGCAGCAGGGGTACAGACATCTCAGGGGAAGGGCCACACTGTGGGACA
Organism: Muscicapa striata striata; assembly: GCA_030060385.1. Classification (NCBI taxonomy): domain Eukaryota; kingdom Metazoa; phylum Chordata; class Aves; order Passeriformes; family Muscicapidae; genus Muscicapa; species Muscicapa striata. Next base: position 2,741,889 of record JAREIS010000050.1, on the reverse strand, counting down.
GCCACCACTCCGTTCCCTGCCAGCAAACACCATTAGACCACAGTTATTCTGCAGTTTTAACTTTGATTGCCAATATTTTTGCAAGCATTTATGTATACAAGAACAGAATTCATAAAGTATTATTTAAAACAATGTTTTATAGAAAGACACAGCTCATTAAATATGCTAAAACCTCTTTATAATGATTTTGTTTCATTTATTATATTATATTTCTTGGGTTTATATTTCATTCTCATGAAGGATGGCAAAGTAAGAGCTCTATCCTAGTGCATCCCTGGGATGGTAAGGGCAGGAACAGGGAGGTGGCAGAAGCACACTGGATAACAGAGTGGTATTTAGTGGGGCTGTAGGGCAGGTTTGGATGCATTAGATGCATCCAACTGTCTGAAGCAGCCACAGAAGTATAAAAAAATAAAACATTGAGGGGAGAAACCTCACTGCTAGGTTTAGCCTCTGCTAGTCAGACAAGAGCAGCTCACATGTGCCATCTAGTGCTGCTATTTCGTACATTGGGAGTTCTCCAGGCAGAACCAAAAATATTCAGCAAGACTGGAGGGTGCATTGCCACGAGGATGGCCACCAGAGCTGTACAGGCAGCCCTGTCTGACAGCCCCTGGCTGCCAGGGCAGCCCTCTCCATGCACAGGCTTAGGATTGATATGAATCCAGAGCCAAAAGTAGCCCAAATCAAATTTCCCAAATACAGTAGCAAGGCTTGTGTCCAAATCCATATAATCTTTTGGGTACATGTACAAAAATACACTTGGTAACATTAATATAACTAAATAGCCAAGAATTAAATAATAACTACTTTATAACCAGGTTAACTAATAACTTGGAACTGAATAGCACCAGTAGAAGGCACCAGTGCTTAAATTTGAGGAAAAAACAAGATTTTAAAAACATGTTAATTGAAGATGTCCTGGGATCATGATCAGAGCAGATGGGCAGATCAAAGCCCTGGCATTGTGTAGGATTTACAAGGACAAAGTTCCAGAGGCAGCAAACGAAGGGCAGACATTAACATTTTAATTACTGGCAGTGGGTTTGAAGAGCACTGACTGAAGGAGGATGTGGGAATAACCATTCAATTAGAAATGGAGATGCCTTTTGCCAGTATGCTTACTGCTGCATTTGTCACTGGGATGAAGAACAAGTTGTGTGGAGTTTCCCATCTGAGGAGATGCCCCACAGCCAAGAGCCTCCCTCCTGCCTCTGGGCTCGAGGCCATTTCATGTCACATTGGTGAGGGCTGGAGAACCTTGGCCCTCCCTGCTGAGTGCTGGTGCAGAAGCTTTTCCTCGAGAGCTGGGGGGGTGAGCAGCTCCAGAGCAGCTCCAGCAGAGAAAATGGGGTGAGCAGGGCAGGATGGAGAGTGGCCAAAGCTGCAAATGCAGCTGCCTCCTCGGGACTGCATGGCTGGGCTGCTGCTGTCACTGCAGTAACACACTGAGGGCAATGACAGCCCAGGCTCTGCTGATCCCAGCACTCATTGAAGCTGTGACATGAGTGTTCTGTGCCCAACTTTTCCATATTTACCAATAACATATCCGTCTTTCATGCTTCTCTTTACCCTCCTTGATTGCAGAATATTTTCAACCTTTTTCAAGGTAATTATATCTCACACAGGATGGTTGTAAACACCTCCTACTCCAAGAAATACCTTTTCAAAGCATGAGATGCAGGGAGAGGAAGGGGTCAGTGTTTGCCTTCACTGCAGGCAGTCCCCCATTGGAAATCTGCTCTCACACCTGTTTTCAGCCTCTCCAAGGGCTTTCAGGGATATTGAATCTCAGGCATGTGACCTGACTTTTCCCTCTGCTGCTTCAAGCCCTGCATTGTGCAGATCTGCAATATGAAAGACACCCCAAGATCCTTCCCAAACTGTTTGATCCCCTGCTTCTTCATTAGTAAGATGAATGGTTCAGCTCACTTTCAACCCCCAAGTCCTTTCCCTGAAATAACTACTGATTTTATCTCTCATTTCCCTATACACCTACTCCCATATTTCTTTGAGTTTATCCCTGAAAGCCCCTAGTTTTTCTTGATCACTTTTCATGGCCTGCAGCTTTTCTTTTAACCTTAAGAGCATTGTTTCTGGCGAGACATTAAGGTGCTCATCAAATGCCAACCTAAAAGCCATAAATAATACTCCATTTGCATTCATATTTTGATAGTTCCTTCATCTCTGCTGCAATGGTGTCTTTCCCTGTCTGCATCCTCTTGGCCCAGGCTGTGTTCCTTCACCCAAGCTGGGATCACACCTTTCCTCTTTCCATCATGGCTTAGTCCACCTGTTACAGCTGTCCCTTCAGTACAGCAACAAGGAATATTCCTTCATTTGGACTTCAGCCTCTCTTTTTCACTTTCAAAAATCTCATGTCCTGGAGAAGATCATGGAGGTTTTGGCACCTGCAGACTCAGAGATCATTTTGCATACTCCCATGAAAGGATGCTGCTGGTCTCCAGCAGTGGCTTGTGCTTCTCCAGCAGCTGTGCTGCAGAGATATTCAACATCACTCTGAGTTAACTGCAAGGCTTTAAATGCACCAGAGCATTATAGCCTGGCTCCATGTCCACACACACCCACCAAGAGGAGCATTACTTGAATGTCTTAAGCTGCAGACCACATCTCTGTAAAGATTTAACTTCAGCAGAGTCTGGTCCTTTTTTTCCCCTGCTTGACTTAAGATCTGTCCTCTCCCAAATTTCCACCACCTCAAATGTTCCAGGCTAGGATATGTCACAAGGATAAGGCAAAATCAGATTTCTGCTGAAGAGTAAAAGGGATTAATGGAATGGCTTTAAAAAAAAACTTTGATTACCTGCTGATTTCATCAGGTCTTGTCCCTTTTAAAATAAATTTCAGGACTTCAGCAACAAGGCTTGAACTTTGAAATGCTGGAATGGGATTAAGAGCAGCCATAAAAATGAACAAAGATCTCAAAAGTTATGGCCAGCACCATGTATCTTGCCAAGTACCAGCTCCTCATGCTCTAGGGAGCAGACATCACTCAGCTTTAGCTTTCCTGCCTTCCTTGGGGAGATTGGTTGTGTAACTGTTCTTCTTAGTAGTCCTTAATAGAGAGAGACATGAGTTTAAGAAATTAAATCATTCCCATTTTAGGACCAGTAAGATTTGTACCACCTGCAGCACACATTTGATGGATATCCCTGTAGCTGCTCTAAATTTAATCTTGTAATTGAGAGATTACAATTTAGAAATTCCTCATAGAGTAAAACTCCCATTCATCACTTCCAAAACCATGGATGGTGCTTCCCAGGTTGCAAACTCTTCCTTCTTTGAGCCTGCAGTGTGCAGGGGAAGAAGGCAGAAGAAAAGAAAAAACTTAATTTACTCTATTATTACTATCTTACTTTCTGAGGATGGTTTTGGAGATGGATACCAACATCATCCCTCATGCCCAGCCTTCCTGGAATGTACCCTGTTCACAGGCTCTCTGTGGCAGCAGCATGGCCATGATCACATGCAGTGCATTATTCTTTGAACCCCAAAATAGAACCAGGTTGTGAAGCCAGCACAGATCACACACCTGGTGTGTGATCATTAACACTTGGTCCTTTGAATTCGTTTGACCTAACTTAAGTCTGTTTTGCTCTTTCTTTTAGTTCATTTGGCATAAACAAGCTCATCTGGGGCAGCACAGCAACTCAGAGGTTGCCCTATTCCTCTCACCCAACTACCCTTTCTGTCCAGCTCAAGGTACAGGGAAAGCTTTTGAGCTCTGCCACATCCCCACTCTTCACTCCCCTGCTCACACTCAGCCAGCACACAGCAGGGTTTAACCAGAGGCCATTCCATGAGTACAGCCCAGGCTGAGACTGAGCAGCTGAAGGGCTGGCAAGAGCCACAAAAAAATTCCCTAAACCTCTGCAAGCCATACAGCCAGCAGAGCATAAAACCAAGGTGCAGAGCACTGCTCTGCACAGAGGCTCTCAGACCCACGTAGGTCACAGGAGATACAACACAAAGTTTTCCCTTTAGTGAAAGAAGAATCACGTGCTCTTTATGTGGAAGGAACACGTGGCTCTTGCAGCCCACTGTGCAAAGTCACATTCACAACATTTTTCAGAAACAGAGTCATGAAAACAAAGGGGCTAAAACTCTTTAGCTTTAGGGAAAGGAGCTAGGGTGTTTGGGGGGTTGGTTTTTGTTTGCTGTTTAAAAATCAGACTAAGAAGAAATAATTAGTTTTAATAATGGCTGTTTAGTGGGTTTCCTGATCAAAGGCAGCAGTGTCTGTGCAGAGATCACTTATGAATGTCAGGTCTCTCCAGCCCCCAAATAATGTTATTGCATTGGTGAAGTTTTCCTCAGGCTAAGCCTGCCAGCCCTAACCACATGAGCTGGCAGGTGGTGACATGAGAGGCATGGTGTGACTAACCTGGATCCAAGCCCCTGGGCTGGGACAAAGCAGGCAGATTGGTGCCAGCAGGGCATGGGGAGGTCAAACAGTAGAGGTGGAACACTGCTGGCCAGTACTCTTGCTGTTAGAGTTGGGATTTTTTCTGGGTTAGTCTGATGGTCCTACAAGGTTTAAAGGTCCTTTAGTTCAGCCTCTCATAAAAAATGACTTAGTGGTAGATTTTGCCCTGTCTTCTGAATTTCCCCAGTCTCCTACAGACTCCCAAACATCCTCTAATACCTCTAAAATCAGGGAAATCAATCATAAAATCCTACTCCTTCACAGTATTGAAAAGGAAGGGACAGCAATTTCCACCTCTAGCTCTTTGCTGGCTTCAGCTATTAATGCTCCTATGAGCAGGAGCAGTGACTGGTTGAGCTGGGCAGGGATGGAGAGGGCTCCAGAGGATGACACTGACAGCAGCACATCCAGGCTATGAGCACCATAAGGGGGCTTTCCACAACAGGGACACCAACAGGCTGCAAAGTGCCCCCACATGGCCCAGCAGCACCACATAGTGTTACTTTTATTATTTTTTTTTCTTGTAATAGGAGCAAAATTAATTCCATACCAACAGCCAAACTACATGCAACTACTTCTGACACTGTAAAAACAAACCTTGTGGTTCTTTGAACATTTGCTTGGCTTCTTCCTGAAGCATTTGACCTACATCTTCCTCCTATTCTTCCTTTTGTTTCTCTATATTCAAATTAACTACTTAAAGGAGTTATGTGTTTTTCTGGGCTTAGCAGTAATACAAACTCTAATGATACAGAGAAAAGACTCATAGATCAGTTGTGTTCAGCCTGTGACATCTGCCACACATCTTATTGATAAAGCAAATCCTCCTTTCCCTTTAGAGTAGCTCATGGGTTGTTGAGGCCCTTTTATACTGCCCAAGTCAGACTGGAGATCTTAATTGAAACTTAAATGGTCTCTGCAGGCTGTAGGAGCTAATGAGCAGTCTCCATTTGATTTGATCAAGAACTATTTAAGCAGAGCTGGACACATGTTTCATCATGCTTCTCCCCTGGACCAGGGTGGCACCAGGCACCACTTACCACCAGTTCCTGGGCTGTCCCTTCTCCCCTCCATGCCAAAAACACCCAGCAAGCCAGGGAGGAGCAAGGCTTTGCAGCTCCAGGTAATGGATGGGGCATTGGATACCCCTGCAGAAGCAGCAGCATGGGATGCTGTCTGTGACCATCACCCACCACTGCTGCTTCTGTCAACCACTGCACATCAGCAAGCACACAGCTGCACCATGGCAAACCCTGCTTCCCACATGCTGCACAAGAAGCAGCTTCTGACAGACTCCCAGGCAGGAGCCTGCTCCTGCTCACACAGCCTCCCAGTGCTCTTCACTCCATTACAAGCAAGCAGTTTGCACCAATGGCATGCATGGCCTTAAAGAGCCATTTAGTGTTACAGAAGCATTTGAGCTAATTAGCAAAATCCACATTAGAAAGTGCAAGTTCCTGCTATACTTCCTGTTTCATTATGAATACAAGATCAAGAGGTTAAGGTCCAGCCTACACCCAAACACCTTGCCAGTCTGTCCCCAAGCAGTTTGCGTGGGGCAGTGCAGTTCCAGGGTCAGAGCCAGAATCCTTTCAGAAAGACATTTTCTGCAAACTCTGGGTTTCTTATTACAGACACAAACAAACCTCCTGACCTCAGGAGCAGCCCCATTTGCTGATACACAGAGAGGTGACCTTAGCAGGTGGCAGAGCAGGATCAGAGAGTCTAATAAAATGAGATTTGATCTTCTGAGCACACCTGAGAAGTCCAACCCATTTCCACTGCTCAAACAATGTGACTCAAAGCTCAGCCAGGGACAGAGAAGGGATTTAGAACAAGAAGGGCATGATCTTTTTAAGTACTTCTCCCAAGCTACTTCCACAAGATTGAAACAGCCGATACCACAAAAGCCATGAGGAGTTTTTACGTATGATGGGAGAATGATTCCCATGAGAAGACTGTAGGTGTGGATATTGCCCAGCCCAGACATGTCTTCTAGGTCAAGCAGTGGGTGTCTTTGCCTGTCCAGTAAAGGTATCCCACATCCATAGCAGTCTTCAACTGTGTGCATGGCAATTCTGCCTATCCCATCAACTCACCACCTATGAAGAAAAGGTAAAGTTTTCCAGGAGCACAGAGTGACACTTTTGGACCCTCCTCTCATACACAGAGGGGAGTTTGTGCAGCTGTTTCTGCAGACAAAAGCAGGAGGTTGGATTTAGCCAAGCAAGCACTTTGCTATGCCAAGAACATTCTCATGTGAAATTGGTCGTGTTAGTTTGAACTCAAAGCACAGTACAAAGGATGTTGGTTTGGCGATGAACTCCTTGTCAGGTTACTCAGTATTCAGAATCTTGGACAGGAGAGTAAAACTACAAACTGTTTCTTAAAGAAAAATGTAAAGTGTCCTATTTTGATGTTTCAATAGTCCTTTTACAAAATAGATGATGCACTTGGAAATACACAGCCCTTAGAATTCTTTTTATACTTCACAATTTGCTGTTTCGTGAGAGAATTCTGATTGTATTACTCAGCAAAACAGATAAATTTCCTTGTGCATCTTGATCACCTTGCCAGAGCATAGGAGTTTCCATGGCCATTAGCATAGAATGAGCATCCCTTGGGAAGTTCTTCCAGAGATTCTGACATTGTGGTGATCACACATTCACTGGCCACACAGCCGGTTTGATCCTCATCCATGTTCTTATTAAAGCTTGTAGGGATGGCTGAACACTGGATAAAGCAGAGCAGTGGAATTGCTATCGTTTTAAGTAATTTTGCTCATGCAAAATTATTTCACAGGTATCCTTAAAACTGGAATTTAGGTAGTCCTCAATAAGACCTCTATAAATCCCCTGATTACCTGCTCTTTGCTGACTTTCTCACTGCCAATAATTATTGTGGTTTACCCGTCTCTCAGCAGAACCTTTCTTACTTTCCTAATTAAAATTCCATTGTGGGCATCATCTAAGAACTCACAATCCAAAAAACTCAGACCATTGCACAAAACAGATCCAACTCATCCCTAATGTAAGCCCATTGCAACAGTCAACAGCTACACCCAAAACCAAAGTACCAAAGCCTGTGAATAGCTCCTGGGCTCCTCCAGTCTGCCTTTCTCCCACTGGGATTGCTCTCTACCAAAACCCCCTGGGATTTATAGCAATGTAGTTTTCAACAAACTAACCCAAGCTTTAAAGATCTTGTTTTAAGGGCACATCCTGATGTTTCATCAGTATTTTGTTTCTCCCCACCCTTAACTGCCACTCCACACACTGCACTAATAAATGGTGACATCCCCAATGTTGAGACCCACCAGCACCACAAGACATGACCACCTTAAGCATCTCTTGGCTAACTTTGACATATTTTGCTGGTTTAACCTTTCTTCTCCAACACCCCAAATATTCCTGCCCTTCTCACAATACTTAATTAGCTAAGGAAAAGCTCCAAACCCCAGTGATGCCCAAACCTGAGCACAGCCACTGATGAGGGATATGTAACATCATGTGGTAGTGGGTAATACCATGAAAATGCCCATTTTTTGGGATAACTGAGATTCATTCCAAATTCATGCCTAACATGGAAACTAACACACCACCCTAGTGCCAATTATTAGCTTCAAAGGCAACAGCACAGACTAATGCTGTAGACAGATAATATCAGACATCCCTATATTAAACAAACACAAATGATTTAATTTCATTCAGATTCACCTGGAAAATTCTGGCTCTCCCATATTATTGTGCTGGTTCCCCCCTGGGAATAGCATCAGCTGTGTTCACCCATCCTTGTTCTATCCCAGATGTCATTGCTGGGCTGGTGGCACCACCTTGACCAGCAGTCAAGGCTGTCAATGCAAGGTATTCTAACAGCAGTTCCTGACTGCATTAAGATGAAAATAAGTCTCGTGGGGAACAGTTAATCATTAATTTCAGAGATTTAAAACCCCAAACTAGTCTCTCACCCAAGTTGCAGTGGGTTCTCATCTGATTTTGTATTAATAAAATGAGCATCAGATAAGTTTAAAGTTTTTTGGACAGTAAAGATGCAATGTATCTTTTGGATCAATCCAATTTTAACAAGGCATTTTATTTTTTGGTTTAGGAGTATTTCAGTAGCTCTCAGAGAGCTTCAACTACCTTGTTTCATGGAATAACAGGTTGCAACACATTCTGGGTACCTTGTGGGTGACAGGCAGTCTGAACTGACTAATGTAGGTCCTGTTGGAGAAACCACTCAGGTCAGTGGGAATTGTCCAGACTGGAACCAGCTGTTTGTGCAAGCTTTTGTATGGGCCTGGCTCTTCTCAAGATTTAACTTCTTTAACTACTTCCTGTCAGGAGACCAGGAACTCAACTACTTGTGTTTCTGGATCTTTCTGTTCTGTAAACAAAATATCCAGGGAACTCACTCCCATGGCCAGTGTACCATGATGAGCTACACAGGGTGGTGAGGAACCATGCTAGCTGGAGTCCTCCATGAGGTCCTACTCCATATGGATTATGTGGAAAAGCAAGGAAGGAATATAGTGCTGTTAAAAGAGAATATCTGCATAATGTGTATTTACTTTTCATTGCCAAGAATAAATTCCATGAATATTTTTAGGTGCCTTTTTCCAAGGTTTTTGGCTTGTGCTCTTTACAAAGTGACTTTCAACAAAATCTTGTGCATCTGTTTTTATTCATTAAAGAGTTTGTTTCCTCATATAATAAAAACAAATCTGGCAGCTGAAATATCTGTGGAGAGCAATAGCAGTGCCAAGATATCATCAAGGCTTTTGCAGTTTGAGGCTGTATCTAGACTTCACAAAATATTCCACAACCTTTTCTCCTCTTTCTCAGCTAAAATTTCATTGTAGCAGCTACAACAGTGCCTTCAGCATCTGAAATCTAAGAAGAGAGTGCAAATTCATGGGCAATTCCAGCAGGATACAGGCAGAGGGGTAATACCTCCATAAACTCATGCATCAGCTATTCAGCTCTCCCATGCTGAAGCACTGGTTGTAGGAAACTCTCATGCTATGGGGATGAAAGAAATGCAGACCTATAAGAACATATACAAAGTAATATATAGAGAGCTGCAAAACCATGGAGTTTTGTTTATATTCTCTCTTGATGCATCCTGTAGAATTCTGTATGAGCCTTATTTGTACAATGGTTATAAAGCCAGCAGAATCTTTATAGTCCTAGCAACTTTCCACAATTCCCTCCAGTACTTGGATGTCAGAGGGACTCTCAGGGGTTGCAGTATATGTTAGGAGTAACTAAAAATGTGTAATGTGTAAGAGGAATATTTTCATTATGGGGAGTTTCCTAGATTAAGACCCAATTAAATGCCAAGCCTAAATGTGTAAAGCCACCACTGGGAATAGTCACCAAGACAGCAAATTGTAATTTCATGGTTCAGGATCAAAACAAAATGCACTTTTCTCAGTTGATAAAGTTGAACTTTATACCAGACACTGAAACCTAGAAATACCTGCTCCTAAAGAGGAAGCAGAAGCATGTTATGCAACACATACACTCAGTGGAAAACAACATGAACTGCTCAGAAATAAATCATTCACAGAACCGATTCAGGGAACAGTAAGGAATATGGAATACCCTGCAAATAACAGCCAGGACCTTAGTTAAGCACAGGCAGGAGCCTTCTTGCAGAGATGGAGAGGAGAGCACAGGGTGGCTCTGCCAGCCAGGGCACACATTTCCTGGCCATGGCACCTGACCCACCACAGGGCTGTGGCACAGCCTGCTCCCTCCTTGGAGCTGGAGCATTCTATCCTCCAGAATATGGCAAGAAAAAAAGTTTTGTCTGATTTTCCTTATTTTTAAGGGTTCAGAGACCAATGGGGAGAATGAATTGTGGTTTTCCTCCTTGGGTTTGGGGTTTTTTTTAATCAGATTTTGGTCTTTTTTCCTCAGTCCTGACTGATACCCAGAGCACCATTACACACACTGTTTTCAGTGATCCAAACTTGAATGTCTTATTTCTGCCAGTCCCAGAAAGCAGCCCCTTAAAACACCCAGCTGAAAGCATGTCACAGCAAAATGCATCTCTTAACACATCTTTTGACAGAAAGGTTTGTTATGTGAACTCCAAAGCACATGAAAACATTTTGCTTTCACAAATCTCTGCAGGAGTCACCTTATTTTTGTTTTCACATCATAAAGTTCTGCCAATTATTTTTAAACAGAAAATGAGCCCAATTAGGAGAATGAGAAAGGAATAATCCAAGGACTGACACATATGAGTTTGACCCACACTGTCAGAACTTGCATGTAGTGGTTGAGATCCATTACCCATTTGTGCAAGTCCTGACTGAGCCCTTCATGCTCCAGCTCTCCCTGAGATGTACCCTGGCTCTGTGGTAATAACAGCTCAGCTGAAACTAAGCCAAAGCCCCAAACTTCCTTTCACAAAAGATGCAAAAACAGATTCTGTAAAACACCTGTGTAAAACATTATACCCCTTTTGCTTTGCTTTTCTCATGGGGTGTGAAGGCAAAATTTAAGTCTTTGTTTCTCTATAGATGAATTCAAAATGCACCAGTTGGAAGACTCACAAACTCAGAAGCAAGGATCAGAGTAGGTGTCCAATTGCTCTTTTGGACAAAGTCAGCAGAAGGAGTCAGTGGATCTTTCCCTGTGCACTAGACATGGTTTATTACACTGTAAAGGATGGCTGCAGAGAGAGATCAAAGCCCAAACATTATATAGAGACATTAACTGAGGGTTTATCACACCTGTCATGGGATGCAAAACCATGTTCCTGTGGTCAGTGGAGACCTCATGACCTCTCACAAGAGCTGACCACAGAATCCTGGTCAAATACCAATAGCTAGTTCCATTTTGGCTTTAACCACCTCCTGCAATGTGAGCCAAACCAGGAAATGTCTGGTGTTGGGTCTGGAGAACCTCACCAGAGCTCACTGCACCTGGCTTTCAGTGAGGAATGGTGCAAGGGGCAGGGATCACAATTCATTAGATGATTATCAGCACTTTCAGTATTTAAGGTAGGTATGTTTGGCCTTTCCAGGAACAAAGCTGCACTGGAGGGTGAAGGGACCTCGATTGCTGGGTGAGCAGGAGCTCCCCTTCTGCACAACACCCACAGCACTCAGGATCACTCCTGGAGACAAACTGGCCTCCATTTGCTGACTTTTAATCAGGACTAGGGTCACTAAATATTTTGATTGGCAATACCCCAGAAATAGGTTTCTTGAATACAATCACTTCTTTTTTTTTTTTTTTTTTTTAAAGTGTGTCAAAAAAAGGAAAATGAACAGTGAGTTGTTCTTTTGAAGCTGAGATTGTGAGGTGAATAAATATGAATGTGCTATCACTGCTTTTAAGCATTCCTCTCATATACCATGGCAACATAATTAAAAGAGGCCATTTTTAAGGTACCCACACCTTCCCCAAGCACAGGTCTCATCCCCTCCCAACACAAATGCACAGAGCCTTTCCCAGGGCAGGACAGGAGACAGGAGGTGCCCCAGGGAAGCCAACAGCTTCACCACAGACTTCCACCAGGTTGCAGCTCCACCTAACATGCTGCAAAACCTCAGCATTAACAGCACAATGTAAAGTTAGTTAACACCTAAACTCTTCCTATATTTGCACATCTTCCACTGCAGCTGAAGAGAAATTCATGTATATTCTGGAAAGAAGAACTGGCATTTACTGGTTTGGGCCACTCTTAGAATAAGCTTCCAATAACATACCCAGCCCTGGCTCCAGCAAGACATCAGCAACACTATGAAAGATCTGCCCTGTATCTCATATGTACAATATAGCCATAAATTCATAGAAGTTCAGCTCTTACACCTTAATTTAAATTTTGACCAGAACTCACGCAATTCTTGCAGCAGTTTGTATCAAATGATCATAGAAGGAGCAGTAGGTATCTCCAAAGAAGCTATCTGCTGTTTCACTGTGCTTCATTAGCTCCAAGCTCCAGCCAGGAGCAAAACAACAAAAAAACCCAACAGTTAGCTTAATTGGTTGAAAAGCAGTCATTTTCATTTTCTGTTCTCTGTGAGGTTTATGCTCCTGTGTTTTCAGATGTGGTTACCTTCATTTTTCTTAGGCCAGCTCCTTATTTGCTCTCTCCCCTGCTCACAGAGCAGTTGTGAACTGGAGAGGCAGAGGGATAGGGAAAAGTATCTTTTAAGTTAAAACATAGGAAACTGAAAAACCACATGAAGTTTTGTTCACTGCTATGGATGACACACAAGCAGTGGCATTATTTGAGGTTTCAGGGCTGTTCTAAGCCCAGGGCAGCACACAGGCCTCTTGATGGCATTTCATGGGGAGATGAGATTCTCCCCAGGGTGATCCACTCACTACAGCTTTGCTTGCATAAACCCAAGACCTTTCAGTCCTGCAGCTGCACTGGTGCTGGTGGTAGGAAAAATTACAGAGTGAAGCCCAAGTGCCTTTCCATTTTCTGAAGGTGCACTGAGATGTACATTCAAGGCTGCTGCAGAGCATGGGGGGCTTCAGGGGCTCTTCTGAGGCTGCCAGATAAACCAGACTACACCAAAGAGCCAAATTTTGGCTTTTTCCTCATTGTTTTTATGACCTCTTCCTCTCTTAAGCAAGAGAGTGCCTTGCAAGCAGCTCAGCTCCCCAGGGCTTTGCATGGTGTCTGTGGGAATGGCAGAGTCAGACTGATCCACCAGCTCAGGCTTTGCTTTCACAATGGAACTCATGGATGGATTCCTTGATGATGCACACATTGTGGCCCACCAGTGACTCACAACCAAGGAAAACTCAAACCAAAGCTGCACATGGGGGTAAATAAAAAGCTTTAAAGTTACATTATTATGTATAGTGAGTGGGTCTATAGTCTTGGAAAATCATTTCCAAGAAACCCACAATGCCAGGCAGAGTGCCACAACCCTCTTCCTGCTTATTGTGCCTTCTCAGCCTCAGTAATGGGAAATCTCTGCTCTCATTAATGGGTCCTTGTTTATTAATGGGCTTGTTTTTCTGCATGGAAACAACCCCTCTAAAATCAAGGCATCATCACATAAGTGGTGTCACCCTCCAGCTCTTGCATGGGAGCAGCTCTGAACACATCAGCCCCCTGCTGGGACATCACAGAACCCACTAAGGGCTTCAAGGACAGAGCAAGGAGGGAAATCCAGGATAAACACACAATATTGCTCATCTCCATTATTTTGACATCAGACAGAAAAGCAAGAGCTCAGCTTTGATCCTGACATGTGAATGTTTCACACGTGGGGGGATGGCACAGAGACCTGAGCAGTGGGCAGGACATGTCTTCACAGTTTCCTTTGTAAACTGAATCCAAACACTGACTAATATAATCATGGCTGTATGATTAGCATACAAACACACACCCCTGATGTATTATTGCCAGTGATTATATTTTATCTAGTCACAACTCACAACATTTCCACTTTGCAATAGCCTGAGTGTTCAAGAGCACAAAAGTCTCCTACAAAAGGGTCTCTTTTCCTCCTGCACTCAAATTCCTTTAAACACAGCCCTCCAGTTAAAAGCTTTCAGGTGGAGTGGCAGCTTTATCCGGCAGATTTTGCCTCTGCTCCCGCTTGGGAGCAGCTCAGTCTGGTTCAACCAGCTTTTAGCTTGCCAGTTGGCAAAGCCATGGTGATAAGGGGAGAAATGAATGACCACGGGGCAAAGCCTGCAGGGGGATAATGCAACAGCTGCCCCTGCAAAGCAAGAGAGAGATGCCACTAGGTGGTGACAGTGCCCACAGAAATCAAACTTCCCAGGAGAGCTCCCTATCTCCTGTTCCAGGACACTGGGAGCATGGGTTGAAAATAAATGGTTAGTGCTTCTTGTTTGTAAGGAAGGAGAACTAATGTAGTTGGTGTTGTGGGCAGGAGCACCACTACTGATGAATAGAAAAGTGAATTATTTCACCTGCTTGGTGTGGGTGTGAAATGAGCTGTTTCTGCATCGTCAGTAGAAGTAGATAAACTCTGTTTATCTTCATTTCCCCATGCCCTCTCCCTTGCACTGGAGGTGCAAGGGTTCAAGTATAATCTGGGCTGTGGGATCCCCCTGACATTCCCAAATGGAGCTGATCATCTTCCATGGAGTGACTTTAGTTTCTCTGCCCCTTGTGCCAGCACAGTAGGAGCCAAGGTCTTGGTTTACAGCACATTCAAAGTAACATCTCAGCAGCTTTATGGCAGTCCGTTAAAAAATCTTGAATTCAGTAAAAACGGGTGGTTACAGATAATCCATAAAATCAATAGGGGCTGATAAGCAGGAATTGGAATGTATCTGGTTACCTTGCTTTGTTTCCTGTGCAAATACTTGTGTAAGGGGTGTTTTATCCTGCAAAAGGCTTCTCTACCACTTTCCTGAAATCAGAGTTGTATGAGAATGAACTTACCTATTTCACCTAAAAGTGTGACACGTCATCAGATACTGGATTTGTCTTTCATTTTTTATTAATCACCTAAAGGATGCATTCAAGAAAATGTAAATTTTTCAATAAATGGCAGTAGAGGAGAAACTTTTTTCTGGCATTTAATTATCTTTTTCATCTCAAAATGAAATCAAGAGCTCATTTACATCTGGTTGTCTTGTTACTGTAGTGCTCTCGTCAAAAACTTGAGAAGGAGCCCAACTTGAAAAAACCCTGCAATACCCAGATTGTTAAAAAATCTATGTGCGTGTCATGACCTGCTCTTTATTAGACTTGTGCTTCCTCTTGACTTGCTTCAGAGCAGCATTTAGCAAAGCTAAAGTGATCCCATCATTACCACAGAGCAGACAACAAATCCACTGGGTTTTCTTCTGTTAAATATATCCATGGCATGATGAGAAGAGGGGACTGTCTGGAAAGGACAGAGAACTTAGAGAAACAGTGATAATATTTGCTAAAGTACAAGAAAAATAATGTTCTTTCAGAGATGGAAAGACAGAAACAAACTGTGGGTAGTTCTGAAAAGAGGAGGATTACTGATAAGTAATTAATATCTGACTTGGAGCTTTGTTTAGCCACTGCTTAATCCAGCAAAAATGTTCTCCTCTCTCCCAAAGTGCAGCCCCATGAGTCAGACCATATGAGCACTGCAGGCCAGGGCTCTGCACTCAGGAAGACCAGAGGGAATGTAGGTGAGCTGTGATGAGCTCAGGTCAGTGTAAATCAGAGCAAATCCCATCATTCAGTGTGGGATCACTACCATGAACCACACTCCGTGCTCATGGCATGCATGGGGTGCATGGGAATGGGATGCAAAGGAAACATGGCAAGGGTTCCTGCAGAGATTAAACATTCTTAGAATAACAGAATTGTTTAGGTTGGAAAGGCTTTCTAGTATCATCAAATCCAATCAGTAACCCAACACTGCCAAGCCCACCACTAAGTGCCACAATTACACCTTTTATAATCCCTGCACCACTGCCCTGGATGACCTCTGCCATGGCTTGGCCACCCTTTCAGTGAATAAATGTTCTTTGATATCCCATCTAAACCTTCCCCTAGATCGATTTGAGGCCATTTCCTCCTGTCCTGTTGCTTATTGCTTAGTGATTGACCCTGCCTGGCTCCAACCTCCTTTCAGGGAGTTGCAGAGTGAGAAGGTTCCCCTTGGAGCCTCTCTTTTCTCCAGGCTCAGCTCCTCCAGCTCCATCACCAGGCTTGTGCTCCAGACCCTTCCCCAGCTCCACTGCCCTTCTCTGGACATGGTCCAGCCCCTCATCATTGAATTTGGTCATCTTAAATGTGATCTTTTCCAACCTTAACAATTCCTATTCAACAAAGTCTTTCTTGTAGTGAGGGGCCCTACTGCCCCTGCAAAAAACAAAGCATTTACAAAACCACAATTCAAGAGCATGTAGAAAGGAAAAGATATCTTCTCTGACTTGGCAAACAGCTGTCAAGCGCATCTGCAGAGGATTTTTATCTTCTCTTCATGAGTGATGCTCAAACACATTAGTTAGTGTTTAGCCCCAAATGTGTGTTTTGTCAAGCAGCATTCTCACATGGGAACACACACACACGTCAACACAAACCAAGATATTCCCACTGCAAAGCCCCTTTGCTTAATGAGAGCACTAATTTTATTCATTTCTAAACAGTCTCCTCTCTTTATTCAAAAATCACTCATTTCTAAATGGAAAAAAAAAAAAAAAAAAAAAGCAGCCACTGAATTTTTTAAACAAAAAAAAAAAAAAAATCAGGTTTCAATTTTACAGTGAGTGTGAAATACCCAATTTTCACTTTTATTAAACACTGCATTTACTTGCACAGCTCTTCTCTTACCCAGGCTGGTAAGTGACTGGAAAATCAAAGGTTTGCCTTTTCCAAGGCCGTATAACCCCTGACAGCAGACATTACCAATGCCTCAGTTCAGCACTGGGTTCCTTCTCTGGAATGAGGTGGGATGCCCTGAACTCTCCTGAGGGGACAGCCACCAAGGGGACCCTGACATGGGTGTGTCCTTGCACAGGGATGTAGGGAGTCCCCCAGGATGGAGGTGTCCTCAGCTGCCAGCTGTTCCTCTGGTGGAACCACAGACTCAGCTGTGGAGAGTATGGCTATGAAAAAGTATTATGCTAGAAGGTGTAAATAAAAAATATTTCCTTTCAAAGCCTTGCTCTGTTTTTTCTTCTCACCTGTACAGGCATTTTCATGAAAACTGGAGACCAAAAAAACACTCATATATGGACCTATCTGGAAACAAAGGCAACAAAGAGCTTGAGATAGAAAAGGAAAATGCTTTCCCCATGTTCCAAACATGGAACACTGGCAGGGACAGCAGGGGGTTTCCTGTATGATATATCTTTGTGTTCCCCACTTTGTGCCAGCTGTGCACTGTGGGCTGTGAGCTGAGAGCCAGCTTGCATCCCAGACCATGGGGCTCTCTGAATCCCCCTTTTTCTCACTGTGCTGCTTCTGCACAGCAGAAAGATGACCTTGACAAATCACCTGATTGCTGGAGGTGGCACCCAAGCTTGTCCACTGACACAGCAAACATCACAGTGGCTTTAAAAGCTGATGGGGAAATAGCATTAATACTAATTTACAAGTGGTTAGTTGGTGCTTGAGGACAAGGGGCTCAAGGTCAAACTGCACCACCCTTCTTGGGGAAGCTGGGGTGGGAAAGAACTGGTGTCCCCCCTTTGGCAGACAACTTTGGGGCCAAACAAACACCTCATGGAGGCAACAAGAGATTTGGGGAAAATACCTTCAGTGTTGTAAGATTAAAGCAGGGTGTCAGCAAGAGCAAGCAGGTGCTCTCAGCATGTGCAGCCCCTGCCCTGGTTTCCAAGCCAGCCCTGTGCTCTCAGCCCCAGAGCCCCCAGGTGCCCCAGGTGTCAGGTGGGGGACACAGCAATGGGGGGACAGAGCAATGGGGGGACAGAGCAATGGGGGGACACAGGAATGGGACAGACACAGCAATGGGGGGACACAGCAATGGGGGACACAGGAATGGGGGGACAGAGCAATGGGGGGGACACAGGAATGGGACAGACACAGCAATGGGGGGGACACAGCAATGGGGGAACACAGGAATGGGACAGACACAGCAATGGGACAGACAGCAATGGGGGGACACAGGAATGGGACAGACATTGCAATGGGGGGACACAGGAATGGGACAGACACAGCAATGGGACAGTCACAGGAATGGGACAGTCACAGGAATGGGACAGACACAGCAATGGGGGGACACAGCAATGAGGGGGACACGCAGCCATTCCTGCCACGGCACAACAACAGAACTGCTTGAAAACGAACTGCCTGTGGTTAGAGCAATGGAAAATATGCAAGAACGTTCTTTTCCCCAGTGCACACTTGCCCTGAGCCTGCTCCACAGCTGGTGCAGAGCTCCTCCTGTGCTTCACACCTTTGGGTCCCAGCACTCCCCATCGTCCCTTTGTGTGCATCTCCATGAACAAGGAGATTTCATGGCTTTTATTTCAACCATTAATCCACATCACCTATGTCATGGCATACTCCACAACTCCCTTCAGGAGCACCTTGATGCTGAGCAGGTGCAGGAGAAGCCTTGTCCCCATATCAGTGAGGGCAAACATCTCTAGTTTGGAGAATACTGCTTTCCATCGTGGTCCAAGGTCGTCCATAACAAGAAGTTGGGTTCAGTGTTGTAACCAGTATGACCAAGATGACAATTACTTTTCCAGACTTCTGAAAAACAGAAATAATTTAAATGTTGCATCATATAAACAACCTGCTTTTCGAGCATAGACCCATTCATTCCTTCCCAAACCAGATGTGCAGTGGAAGATAACAAAGCAAAGAGACCACCAAACAACTGTTTTATACAGACACAAACTTTATCTAGCCTTCATTGAAATAATCTGCTGTATCCCAGTAGTGAATGCTGCAAATTGACAGTGATTTCCATGTTTTCCCGACTTTCTGGCATGCATATGGAAGTGTGTTGCTATAAAACATAGGCAAGAATTTCAAACTAATTAAAGGGATTTTATCTGGTTAAAATCATATCTTTCTTTTCTTTTTTTTTTTAACAGACATCTCCTTGCCTGTGTGTTCTAAATAACATCTTAATATTATTAGAGTTCTACAAAGCTAATTTACATCATGCTGTTTATTGTCTTCTGTTTATTTTTGCATGTCTCCCTGTATAGTCTAGTCAGCCCTACCTTTCTTCCCCAGAACTAGAAAGTGCAAATCAATGGCATTTTCAGACTCTCTCGCCCCAAAGCAGGAGACAGGATGGATCAGTGGTTAGGGCACTAGACAGAAATACAGCTCTGTGCTGCCAACATCCCGTGGGATCCTGGAAAAGGTGCTCACCTGCTCTTTGTCTGTCTTCCCATCTGTAAAACACCATTTTCCTAACTCACAGGGATGTCCCAAAGCACACAACATTTCTTTTGAGTGAGGTAACGAAGTGCAGACATAGCTCGTAGCCACCTCTGTGTCTACCACCACTGTTTATCAAAAAAAAGCTACAAAAGGACTGAAGGGAGCTGCCTACTGTAATTGTAGGCAGGAATTAAGCTGTAGGTGAAACATCTGACTTTGAAGAAAGGAGATACATGAAAGTGTGCAAGGGCGCCTGAGTCCCTGGGGTGGAATGTAAGTACAGCCTTCCCAGCACTCTGCTCCAAAACTGGAGTAACTTTATTCAGGCATAAATACTGTGCTTTAAATAGCACAGCAGTGCCTTATCTGCTTATCTCGGCTATTAAGGAACCCTTTGTTTTCAGCAGATTGCCACTGGCCTGAGCGATGAGCTTGTGACTCCTGTGGTGGTATTAACCAGAACAGGATTCTGCACAGCAGCCAGGGATTCTTGTTTTTCCCTGGTGAAATCCTCACACCTTGCAGACAGCCTGGCCAGGTGTGGCTGGAGCTACACAGAGGAAAGTGTATGGGTAGAAGAAAAAGGTTATTTATGGCCTTGAAGACATGAAGCACCTTCCCAAATGTCCCAAGTCATCGCTTAAAAAGGGCATCCTAAGGCAGCTGACCCACCACAGGCTCTAGTTTCTCACATGTATCTCTCCCTGCCCTGCTGCCCAGTGTAAAGCAGGCAGGTACCAGAGCATGAGGCAAGTCCTGATCCCTCTGAGCTCTGTTGGAGGCTTGGGTGTCCCCAGTAAATCAATATTGTTACCTTATATAGCCTAAGAAATCCAGCAAAAGTTCTGGAGCAGATCTGTTCTGCAGGGAAAACACTTTAAAACACTTTATTTAATTCAACCCACTGTTCCCTCTGTCTTCTGTACTGTAAGATAGGAAGAAACATGAAAGGATATTGATACAGAATTTCCTGTTTCAAGCAGATAAAATCCAACCCAGAGTGCAAAAGAATTTCCATCTAACAGCTGATATAAACAAGTAATCAGGCAAGGCTGGCCCTGCTGCAATTCTTGTCAGACTAGGGGAAGGGAGCAAAGATAACACTCATGTGAGACCCCATAGGACTCACCTGGGAGAGCACCACCCAGGCAGGCAGGTAGGCTGGGCCCAGGCAACTGCAGCATGCAGTGGCCCTGGTACAAACATGAAATATAGCAACAAACAGATTTTACAATGGCTGAATTCCCAGAACTTGGCTGTGTTGGTAGAAGCCCAATCTACTGGCACATTGCAGAGTCAGGAGCTGCACTGCTCTTTGGAACATGATGTTACATTCTCCACAGGCCCATTGAATCAGTTAAAAACCCTACATTAATTCCAATGAATGTGTTCACCAGAACTGCAGTGGATGCTGGGTTACATGGGCTCCTAATGCATGTGCTAATCTCTAGCAATGTGAACCATTTGTTTTCTAAAGGTTACAGAGTGATCAGGTCTCCCATTTGTAACAGAACCCTGCAAAAAGAACTGAATTTATCTATTTTCTCCTAGATACATAGGGTAGTAGCAATGATCTGTCATTCAATTTGTAATAAAATAAAAATACACACCGCTGTACACAGACTGGTAACAGCAATACCTAAAATTACTGGGTGAAGCCCAGTTTGCCCTAGAACACTGGTTGGTTGTAATTACTTATATTTACCCAATTTCAGCCATTTTACCCCATCTATACAGGGATTAGCAGCACTTTCATGAAGACTTCTCTGAACATGGTGGTGCACATGGAGCCTTGAGCTGCCTTTGGGAAATGTGAGCCCCAAGAACTGATCCATTCCATCAGTGACTCTGGTGACACTGGATGTGACTCCCTGAGGCCAGGAAACCCAGCCAGGCACATCTGCAGAGTCACCTTCATCACCAGCATGCTCTGAGCCAGGATCAGCCCCAGGGAGCTGCAGGCAGTAAGTGCAGATCCCATGGATAATGCGGGGTGTCAACCAAGTGGACACGTCAGGATACTTTTCAAAGCAGAAAGCAAATAATTAAAAGCTTGTAAATGCTCTAATACTCATTTCTGATAGGAGCTGCTGATTTGAACCATGGGTACTCATTATTCAGCAGGATATTGGTTACAGCATGACCTTAGCCATGTAGCCTACATCCATGTTCCTTCTCTGAATCAGGCAAGCAGCCCATAGCTGGAATTTTTTTTTTCACTGAGATATTAAGAGTTAGAAAGAAAGTTAGAAAGCAAATGTTTCCTTTACTGAACACAAATTATTCCTTTCTTCTAGCCACTGGTTTACAAGCATTTAAGGCAAAAATGGGTAGACAGAGCAGGAGGTGACAACCTTTCCAGGCCTGCAGCTGTTCAGTGGGAACATAGAGAGCACCAATGCAGAGCTGTACAAATATCAAGACAGTACCATTTTTGATTGTAGATTTTATTATAAAGTGCTTTGCCTCCTGAAACAACTACTGGAAAAACACATGGAATCAAACTCAATCATCTGGGCAGAAATCCTACTGGAAATATAGAAACAAAGAGATAAAGAGAAAACAATGCAAATTACTGAAATGGTCTGCATGGTTTCAAGGGTGCCAGGTGGCTCCCAAAAGCTGCTTTAACTTTTAACCTGGTATTCCTCAGGGCAGCTCAGGGGTACCCACAATTGCATCTGCCATGGCTCACCACCAAGAAATTCCATGACACCTCTTTGCCTCTTCCTTTGGGAGCCCATAACCATCATTCCAGCATGTGTCACTCACAGTGAGTATTACTACTAGTCATACTGTTATCCAGCTGTTTGCTTTGAGAGTTTTATTAAAAGGAAAAAAAAAAAAAAGCATAGAGAGAACAATCATATTTAGCTTTATGGACATATGGACACTTTTCTGTAAGAAGACTTTTCTGGATATTCCATCCCTTGATGATGCAAGCCACAAAAGCATGTTTTATCATGACATAAATATAAAGCAAGATGAAAGTCATGGAAATGCCTGTGTGTTCTTTTCTTAACACAGCTGTATTTGAGTTGGTTTTTTGCAACTGTCAAGCATAAATCAAATGGGGGAGAACAATTCTGAGAAGTCATCCATTCCTTGACAGAATCAGTGTTTTCTGTCACAAATATTAGTCTTTGTTGAGAATTCTTCACCTCTATAAACTTCCACTTCCCACATTCACGGAGGGGTTAAGTTGAATGTTACTAAAGCATTTCCAAGCCTGGACTGGAAAGTTCTAAAAGTTGGTGAAAGTTGCTACATTTATTGATCTGCATTATGAAAGATTAAGTAATGAGGGCTGTGTAAGGGGGAATGTGTGTCATCTGTAATTTCTAATTTCTATTCCCAGACGTGCCAAAACATTCATGAGTGGCTATGCCCAAATCACTGATCCAGGCATGAGGTTTTTTTCGTATTTTCTAGAGACATTATAATTAATCATTAGTTCAGGTGTTCAGATGAAACTTCCTAATCAGCGAATACGAATAATTATTCGGTTTAAACTTTTCACATGACGTTGCTAGAGCCCTGGCAAGCAGGATATTGTATAAATGACAAACAGCCTGAAGTGATAAAAAGTGTTACTGTGTAAGCACAAAATACAGCGGTACCAGGAGAAAAAGCTGCCAGTTTTTTCTGACATTTCCCAAGCAAAGCAGTGCTTGCAGCGAGCCCTCGGCTGCGCATTACCTATATCCTGTATGAATGAATCCCTTTTTCGTGTGGTTGTTCAAAGTCAATGTGTCCGTTTCTACAGAAGCACCCACAGGATCACCGAAAACCACATATTCATTTCTTGTTAATGTCAGCAATGACGTACCAGAGCACATACTTGTTTGTCCTGTAGAAATACAGGACTTCCACAGCTCGAGCATGAGCCTGCTACTGAATGCCTGTTCAGATACAAAAAAAAAAAGAAGAAAAAAAAGTTGTTGACATGAGAGGAAAAACCAGGTTTCCTGTTTGAACTCTGACAGGTACTGGAAGATATGAGTAACATCAAATCTTGGTCTGCTCTAAAGGCAGTCTGTGGTCAGGGGGTTCTCACATTTGTTTGTGTGGAACAGCTTTGAATTGTTTGCAGATACCGCGCAGAAGAAACTCAGAGATCCTTATCAGGGTGCAGGGACTGTTATGAAATATGTGCGTTTGTGAGTAGGTTAAAGGAGATCAAAACGGCTCCAGATGAGATGCCTCACATGCTGTAAATGTGGTAGATGCTACCGAGATACCTCCAAAAATATCACACAGCAGTGTTGTCGAGTACAGGCAGTGCCGCCCTTCTTTCCATTTGTCACTGTGCAGCAGGCGAATGGAGTTTGGGGGATTTTTTTCCAGGTCATTCTTTGGTTTTTGTGTGTGTGTGTGTGTGTGTGTGTGTGTGTCTGACTGTTCAAATTAAAAACTTTCCTTGGTTATGATTTTCACTAACAGAACTACTCAAGTGGTTTCTGAAGGGGAAACCTGCAGCAAGGACAGACAGGGGAGATTCTGAATGAGTGGTACAGAATGTTCTCCAGCAGAGAGGAAGGTGAATAGGCCTGGATGGGGATGCAGCAGGCAGAGCCCTTGGTGAGCCAACAGGGCAGGACAGGACCACAGCACCCAGCCCAGCTCTGAGAGGGGCTGGTGAGAATTGTACCATTTGTAAGAGGCTTCCCAAAGGGCCCTGCCAGAGTGATCAGTCAAAACTGCAGCCAAAGCCCCATCTCCCTCACAGCACAGCCAAAGGGATACTGCTTCCTCCCGTGTCAAAGATCAACCCCTGAAAATTCCTCTTTACTCACAGCTTTTGGGCAAAGTCTAACCAGCTGACCAGACACTGCCAGGAGCTCAGCAGTCCCTGGACCCGGAGCTTGCCCTCCAGCCCAGGACTCCAGGTGTGAAGAGCTCAAAGGGCCCTGCTTGGTCCCATCCTTGTGACAAGCAGCTCTCCAAGCAAGCATTCAGATCTGTGCTCAAGCACTTACAATGCCTTCTCCTTTTGACCACCCCAACATCACAGTACAGTGCCTTTGTACAGAAAAAACTAAGCCTCAATTTCCCCACAACCTAATGCAAAACACCTCCTTCAAAAACTCTATTAAAAGGTCTCCCAGGGCCCTGCTAAGCCCAGGTCATATCAGGGAACACAGCTCATTCACAGCTCCGTGTCAGCATAATGAGTGATTTGGAGCTGCTTCAGCTCTCCTCAAAACTGTGAATCACAAATTGATGGCATCTGAGCTCTTGTAGCCCCACTGAGCCCATACAAGGAGCTTCCAAC
The DNA here is from genome assembly GCA_030060385.1 of Muscicapa striata striata. Lineage (NCBI taxonomy): Eukaryota > Metazoa > Chordata > Aves > Passeriformes > Muscicapidae > Muscicapa > Muscicapa striata. The sequence continues at coordinate 2,717,356 of JAREIS010000050.1, read as the reverse complement.
AAAACCAGAGGCAATTCTGCAAACACTTCCAAGGAAGGGAACATGGTTCTCCAGGAGGAGCACCCCCCCTTGGAGAACACTAACACCTTGATCCATTACCAGGAAACCACCATGTCCTTTTCAACCCAAACCATTCAGAGATCCTGTGATTTATTTTTATTTCAACTTTTCCAGCTCGCATGTGTGAGATGCTTCTACTACAGTCAATGCCCACAGAAAACAGGTTTTCAGTTTACAGGCTGTAATACCCATGGCAGTAGATTTAAAATTAAAACCATTGAATCAAGGAACAAAACAATTCTGTAGAAAAACTCTGGCCAATTTTGGCTCAATAACAGGATTTATCTGGGCAAGCCATAAATCCATATGCCATAAATCTTAAGCTTGCAAAAGCCTTTCTTGAGCTACTTGTAGTAACTTCTAATAAGCTTGAAGCAGAAAAAAACCTACAAGTTCCTTACAAACCTGGTGCATGGCTCAAACCCTCGGAGTACATGACTGGAGAATCAGAAACTCAGTAAATCATTTTCCACTTAAAGTACTGAGCTAGAAGCCTGTCAGATACACTGATGATTTTCTACACTAATTTTTGTAAACTTAGTGGAGTAGTAGGAGTTTTTCCCCACAATCCTGGATGGATTTTGCCAGCTGGGTTTTAAGTGCTAGTTCTGGCACAGAGGACACAAATGCAATATTAGCAGTATGTTCCCAATGGTCTCATACTGAAATTGCCCTGGTTAACTTAATACCTGTGTTAAGAGCTTCATGAACCACAGCTATAAATCATCCTGGCAACAAAATCATTGATCATCTACTATTTATTTGATGATATCAGGATTAAGCCATTATTTTTTTGTTGTAATTCATACCAGTATCATTCCAAATGGACTTATATAATTAAAAGTACATAAGATGAAACCTAACTCTATCAAGAATAGGAAAAAGTCTGTAGAATCATAACTAGAAGCAACATTGAATTGAGTCAGTATTACATGATGGCAACAAAAAATATTTAAAAATGGGAACCTTGATAGTTTATCTACGGAACTTTAGCATTATAAATTTACAAGAGTGAAGAGTTTGTCTTAAATACTAATCTGTGGCATTTTTTAAATAACTTTTGAAGTAAAACTCTTTGAAATAACATATTATCTTTGAAATAACACAAGATCTTTGTTCCTTTGAGTCTCCAAGGACTGATGTGAATCATTACATACAAAGTGCTATTTCCATCTACTCAGTCTTGTTTTAGCAAATAATAAGGCCAGGTGTGCTCATAATCTCTGTATATTTTAAATATTAATAGTAAATCAGGAAGATAATCAAATTTACACAAGAGATAATCTTAATTCAGCTATTAAACATAATTTCTGTTCATTACATTCTTTTAGTACCATTTCAATAAGGAATTTTCCCTTTTTAACTCTTCATGTTTAAATGCTGTTACCAAATGTTTTCTTATTTGAGTAAAATAATTGCAAATGTCCTCTTCATCTCACTTAAATTTCTTCTTTTCAGCTTCTCCTTTTATTGTGGATTTTGAGAGAGCTAATAAGGTGCAAAAAGAACTCTGTATACTCTGAGCAGAAGCTTTATTTCTTATATCCAGACTTCCCTGGTAACAAACACACAATATAGTCCTGCTCTGAAAATCCCACCACATCACTCAAATTCCAGCTCTCAACTGCCACACACTGCATGTGCCTCCAGCTCTGAATTAATATTCATTCATCAACAATATTATCTGATTTTATGCTATCAAATACAACATGTAGAGGCTGAGAAATGAAGTAGTTTGTTGGCTTATTAAAAATAAAATAAAAATTTGGAAACATATTTTTAACAAAGCAACTCATTTTCAAAGTGCCAAAATCTTTCTGACTTTTTTTTTTTTTTTTTTTAAATTCTATACTTTCAGAATATCTAACCACAAGCATTTGAGCAAACTAGAGAAAAGAAACTGTTGGTAATGTTCTGCACGTTTCAAAAGGCAGCAGGATATACACACAGTTTATGTTTCTATCTATAGAGAGCTGCAGGCAAATGTACAGTGGAACAAAGATAGACATCAAGATATATTTCTACCTGCCACTTGTGTGCCTGCATGGAGATAGATTCTTAATGAGATAAGTAAACAATGGAAACTTTTAAAATTCGTAGTTTGAGTGGGCTTAGCTCTGTGTTTCTCTCTTACCTCTTCAGTAATAATTTTTAATGTGCTTTCTGTGAATTACAGCCAATCCCAAAGCATCCAGCACTGCTGGGAGAGCAGCTGTGGGCTCTGGGCCTGGCTTTGACCTGCACCAAATCACAACCAAACATCAAAAAGTGAAATAATTGTCTTTAGTTCAAATATTTCTTTGGCATTCTAGCAGAAAAGCAATTTCTGAACCCCTGAGTGAAGCATTTGCAACGTGGAAGATCCTAAGCAGAATTCACTCGTACCCTTCACATCCTCCTGCTTGTCCCCATGGCTTTGTCTGCCCAGAGCACAGGTGGGGTTTGTACCAAAGCCCAGAGCCCCAGCTGAACCTGTCTGACCCAGCTCATGCTTTATTTATAGCTTTTATATAAAAAAACTGGACACATGTTTGGGGGGAAAAAAGAGACTCCATCATCAGCTGGTGGCAATGAGTAAAGCCCTGGGGGTGCAGCAGGACTACAATAACTCACACAGATTCAGTTCAGGCCACAGGAACTGATCCAGAAGTTGATGAGATCCATGTGCTCGTTTCCCATTCAAGTGCCCACAGAAAGCAACTGCTGCTAGCAAACAGAAAAACAATTTGCTTATTTTTTATTAAGCTTTCTTTTCCCTTTTACTGGCAAGGAAGCAAATGATATTAAAAAAAAAAAAAATTAGGGGAAGATGTATTTTTTTGTAATAGCTATGACATTTTGTTTCAAAGCCCCATCCCTGGGGATCCTATGTTAAATATTTATCCCAATACTTAAGCAATTCCAAAGAGGATATACATTTCTTTGCAATTAAACTTCAAAAAATAATTAAGTGAAATATCCAAATGCAGTAAAATCCAGATGATGACTGACTTACTTTGCTTTCTTATAGAAATCCAGTGGCTTCAAGAATGTGCTCTCCTCATGATTAATAAAGTTCAGCTGTAAACTGATGGTTTCTTCCTTGGTCTTAGTAAAAAAGAATTTTAAAGTATTTTTACTTTTTTACTTTGATAGTAAAATTTGTCTGTAAAACCAGAATGTGAACCAGAAATCAAGTAACAGGCTGAAGCCTTTCTTGAATTTGTCATTCCATTCTCCTGTAACCTTCCCCCAGTGCCCAAAAACAGGAAGAACTGTGTAACAGTATTTTTGGGAAAGAACAAAAAAAATTGCATTCTTGGAGAATACCAAAAAAGGGCATGTGAACTGAAATACTGTAAAATCATTAATGTAGCATAAGTTTAAAAAAAATTTTACTCTTCCTGGAGTCTTCTTGGGGGTTTAAAGCAGTACACTGGAACATCAGTATTTCTTGGATATCTAAAATAGCCTCTGAGTGTAGAAGAAAATCTAACACATGGGCAGGTACACAAGTAAAAAGGTCAGATCCTTCAGTATAACATAATTGTGTCTTTTCTTCAAACTTCACAGGAGCTGTAAAAGCTGCACAGATTTTGTGGCAATCCCTCACTTTATTTTATTCCAAGCTGGAGGGACAATATAAAGAAGAAAGACAAAAATTATGACATGATTAATTTAAAAAACTTTGCTCTTAAAGAAGAAGGTTACTCTTAGGTTAAAAATGCCATTTTTCAGTTGATTAATTTCTCATTCCTAGTAAATGTTTCTGTGATTTTTTTTTCACTTTCATGGTCTAGGTTGTGCAAATGTTTTATTTTTGGCCACAACAGAGGCTGCATGTAATGCCTTGGTGTGTTCCTGAGGCTCCTTTTGATGCCATTTCAGGATTCTCTATAGTAACACATTTTTGCTAATTTTACCAGCATCGATTTTATCCAGCCTATATGTGGCTGGTAAACTTGAAAGTACTGCATGAAATTCAACACTGGGAAATCACCATGGGATTAATTGCCAGATTTCCAAACTAACTCTTTAGTAGCTGGAAATCCAGGCTAAGAGTAGTAATTCTGTCCCTTCAATACAGCACAAGCTTGTAAGTGCCAGGACAAAGTTTCCACTTCCCCAAACAAAACAAAAGGCATAAATTAACAAGAATCATCTGCAAAGTGGGATACTACAATCCTCTTCTAAGTGCTTTGTGAGTGTCAGGATGATTTCAGCTGTTTGGTTAAAATCCACACCACCTCATGCTCCAGGGTGGTACAACTTCACTTTTTTAGCTTTCTGGTCATGATCCCTCACCCAGAGACATTTCTTTCTAGGGAAATCTGGAGTTACATCCACTTTCTGCTCTCAATCCCAGTTCTCACCTGGCCACTCAAACAAGTGCCCAAACCCAGGTCATGCCTTACCCATAAGATGCTATGTACAGCACAAGATTTCCCAGACAGTAATGTGCACATGTATATGTGCATTAGTAAAAAACTACTCTGAATGCAAACTTTCCTGAACGCTTTGATGACAGCAATAGAAAGTGGGACTGCAAGTGCTGCTGCGACGCTGCTTGCTTGCATTTCTCATTATTGTAACGAGCAGTCTACAAGCTCTGGAAACCAAGCAGTAGACAGGGACTTATTCTCCTGCAATCCTGCAATTGCTACCTGCTGCTGATAAAACGTTACTGCACAGACAAATTCTGCCCTCAGACTTTATGTAAACATGCAAACACTTGCAGGCTCACAAAAGGCACCAACAGCACCACTTTTAATAGTGATTAGAAGGACAAGGCAAAAGGCAGAGTAATTATCTGTCTGGGGAAAATGCTGCATTCAACCCTCCACATCACACAGCACCCTTAATTGAATGGTAGCAAAATGTGCAAGTAAAGAGGACAATGGGAAAGGATCTGCATGGCACTGGGTCCCAAAGACACCCAGAGCCCATGGTTCCATCATCTGCACTGCCCACAGAGCTGCTGCTTCTGCACTGAAAACAATGGGCAGATTTCTCTGTGGAAACCATGATGTACTCTGTACGCAGACAGGAGAAAGTGAATTTTCAAAACAGAAACCCTAAAAGGGTACAGGGTAACACACACCACCTGGGGTTTCAGGAAGCCAGAAGTTTGGTTTAGTTTTTCTAAGTTTGTTGTATTTCTGTTTTAGTTTTATTCTGTTCCACCTCTTCTTTCTCTCTTTCAAGTCCTGTGTTATCATTATTATTCAACTCTAAAGGGCTTTCTCTAAACATTTCTAATCAACCTGTGGAAGGCTCTCTTGCCAGACCCCTAGAAGCTACTACAGAAATGTATTTTCCTCTCCTACCTTAATAACCTTTTTGCTTCAACACTATAGCTTTTCTCTCTGTGCCCCTCTTTAACAGCCCTCTGCATGGCCACGAGCTACCAGAGAGTTTCCACTGACTTCACCAAGCTTTGGTTTGCACTTTCTGTTTGAAAGTTTTCTGCCCCTTCTTATCTTCATATCCCTTTACCACAGTGCTTCCTACCCACACAGAAACTACTTGGTACAAGCTGGAAATCTTGTGTGGCTGTGGCTCTCAGGCTGCTCTCACTTCCCAAAGAAGGCAACGTTTTAGTCCTCAAGGGGTTCAGTAACTCCTGATCTGAACTGTCCATAAAAAAAAAAAAAAAAATCAACCATAAAAAAAGCCTCAGATTTGGTCATATTTAGACAAAACTGTTGGGGGTACTTGGCCACTTTTTGCCCTATAAAATCTGAGTGATTCTTCAGCATGAGTGTCAAAGTGGCTACCTCCACTTCCCAGGACTTCCCAGGACTTTTGTGTATCCAGACATAGCTAGAGAGTCAATCAACACCTCATTATCACATTGGTTCATCAAAGATCTTCAGGAAACTCAATTTTCAGATAATGTGGATGTGGAAGCTTTTGCAAACACAACAAAGAACAAGAGGAAGACCAACATGATCTTTACAGCCTAAACAGAAATGGATGAAGTCCAATATGAATAGGTATAAATGAAATGGATATGCACAAATATACCCCTGGAGATATATCCTGTGAAAAGGTAATTCCAAATGAGAGTCAATACTTGTGGTTTGTTTCAGGAAAAAGAAAAAAAAAAGGAATATACAGTATTTCCTGCAGGATACACAACACAATGCAACAGCTGTGTTCTGTGTCATTGTGGCCTCAGCTGTGCCACCATCAAGCCATTTTGGGGATTCAACTTTAAGAAAGATTTGAAACACTTGGAGAGAGTGCAAGAATACAAAAGTTAAAGAGAAGAATTATCAGGCAACCCAAATATATGACCCATGAGAGAGGACTAAGAAAACTGAGGTTGCTGAGCTCAATGAATGGGCCTCCAGTAAGGGAATGACATGACCACAGTCTCTGAAAGACTACCAAGCAAGAAAATATTTTATTGGGCATGTCCACAGAAAATTCAGTGAGGAGGATGGACAGATTCTGGCAAGAAGGATTCACATTAGATATCAAGAAAATCCTGTGAGTGAGAGGAAAGCAATGGAATCAGCTGACTGGAGAGGCTGCAAAGCTCCCACATGGGAAGTCATTTAGAGCAGATTAAAGAGTTCTTCACCTGAATGATGAAGGCAGCTTTTCCTGTAGTGGTTCAGGGAATCAGCCAAAAGACATGAGAAGTCCTTTCCCTGTTTATTAAACAGCTAACTATGGTTAGGTTCTCCAGCCAGATCAAAGTGAACATAAACCAAGCACAAAGCAACTGCAGACCCATGGATGTTGTAATGATACCATTTTCTAAATTTTTTAAACCCTCAACAAGAGTTAGTGGCCAACCTTGCCCAGGAAGTCCACAGAGATGATTCAATTTCACTCTGCTGAGAGAAATCTGTGGTGGGAACAGGGAAGAATTCACATTGATTGTTTTTCACTTCCAGTTCAAGGGTTCTCTAGGAACAGGCTTGGCTTGTGTGAGAAGGATAGAGCACTTTTCCACAGGATTACCTGCGTGGCACACTTGGGCTCATATTTTCTTTTGCAGTCTTTGTCTAATAACAGCAGCAAAGGCACTGGCACAGCTCTCAGATCTTTCATCATCCTGTTCCCATTCCCACCGACCTTCTGGCTGTTCCTTACCTTCCCTCACCACCTTCTGGTCTCCTCAACCAATATAATATTTGGGCATTGACAGGGACATTAAGGGTTTGTCCCTTGTAGAGTTCATTTCTGAGATCAGCATTTCCAAGCACTAGGAGACAGGAAGAAATTAAGTAGCAGAAAAATCAGTAACAATAATTGCCAACCAAGCAGCAGAATTGGACATTCTTTGAAGAAAACAACTGCTGTCCCAGGAGCTCCTGCCTTACACCCCCATCCTTCCCTTATTCTTCTCACAACTACCCAAGGCAAAGGTAAACATCCAACAGAACATCCTGCACTTCAAGCAGAAGCTGGACATTGTAATTATAAATCCTGGGCCAAATCTACACATTCTGCTGATGGTTTATCCCAAAGGAAGATGTGGTCACCCATTTCAGCCATGGTCTGAATTATTGTTCACACATGGTGTGTGCATGAGGGTCACTGGGGTTATCATTCCTTAACTGGCTTGATATTTACTTACACAACTATTAAATGTAGACTGATTGTTCAAGATTTTTCTTTTGTTCTTGTAAAGATTAACTTCTTTAAAAGATGTTCAGTTAACAAAACATTCAAATATAGTTCTCTTGGGGTCTATTTCAAGAAATTAAATACTCATATTTCACTACTGGTCATTATATTTCACTACTAGTACTTTGTGTTTTAGAAGTTGGGGTTTGTTCTACATATAATTTATATACACATAATTTATAATAAAAAGACTACTAAACATATATTTCTCCAAACTTACTTGTCCATTACAGAATGAAATCTGAATGTTCCATCAAAGAGGTTAAGGTAAAGTCAAGTCTCAAAATGTTCTTATCCAAAGCTAACACCACTTGCAGACTTTAACTGTTTATTTTCTAGATAAACATAAAAGTCCTTAGAACAGCAACACAGCTCCCACACCCAGTCAGAAATCACAGAATCACAGAATGGTTTGCATTGGAAGGGACCTTAAAGCTATCTCAGGCCAACCCCCTGCCATGGGCAGGGACACCTTCCACTAACTCAAGTTGCTCCAAGCCCCATTCAGCCTGGCCTTGAACATTTCCAGGGATGGGGAAGATACAACTTCTCTGGAACAACCTGTGCCAGGGCCTCAGCACCCTCACACAGAAGAATTTCTTCCTAAGATCCAATCTAAACTTACTGTATTTCAGTTTTAAACTGTTCCCCCTAGTCCTGTCATCACGAGTCACTGTAAAAAATCCCTCACCAGCATTGCATGCCATTACTGTCACAAGAAATATCATGGTAGCAAGAATCCCAGAACACAGGAGACAGACAAGGCAAGCACAGGTTTTGGTCTTCTGCACTCAGCAGATAATATTGACAGATAATAAATCGTGATTTAAAAAGCAAACTACATAACTTATAACTGTCTCAATGGCTGTTCCTGCCTGTAAAAAAAAAAAAAAAAAAAGGCAAACAAAGATCTCAGACACTAGAGAGGTTCTCAGAAAAGGATTTTTAAGTCATCAGAAAAAACTGTCCTCTTCCCTCATTGCTTGCCATCAATGCTTTATTCTGGGTAGATATTTAACTGCAAGAAGCATCTGATGGGCCATACTCCTGCTTGCAGAGCATATGGTTACATAGTGGGAAAAGGAACCTGCTGGTTGTGAAAATTCCCTAAGCTAAGAGAGTGGGATCAGCCAGGTCTGTACCCAAAACAAAAGCTCCATGCATTGTGTGGATTTGGGAACGGGAGAGAGTGATGGCAGAATGAGCCATTTAGAGCCCATCATAAAATAATATTTATAAATGGGAAGCTGTTCAGATCTGGGCTAGGAAAATAATGAGGAGCCTGAGGAAACAGGTGGTAGAGGGAAGATTAGAGGAATTACATGTGTATATCTTTGACCAAAGGAAATGGTCCAAAAGCATCTGACAGCTACCTGCTTCACATGGTGGGGGGGGAGCAGGTGGGGTGGGATAGGATGGATATCTGGGAGCAATTACAGGAAACTTAATAAAGAGAAACTTAGACTCAACATGAGGAAAGAAAATCAAACAAGAAAATTAGAACATTAAGTACTTTGGTAATTTGTAGAAACTTCTTCACTGGAGAATTCAAAAGCCAGTGCAATAAAGCACTATAGTAAATATTCAGCAAGGAGGATAATCCTTTGTGAAGGACAGAAATTGTCTTGGTGACCCACTAATGCTTTGCCAGCTGTAAGATCCAGTGCTCTATTCATACCTGACCACATCATGGGATGCAATGAGGTAAAGTTCAGGGCCCTCACTTTTAGGAGAGCCTTTTCTTGATATCTCTGTTTCCACATGAACTGTTTTTGATGCAGCTCCACGAACCTGAGCTGTTGTGCTCCATGGCACAGCCACCAGGGCGAGCAGGAGCCAAGTATGAGCAGTGTCAGTCTGAATGGCAATCAGAGAGCAGGGACAGCTGCCCTCACCCTGGAAGGGTGAAGCTCTAGAGCAGGGCATGCCATGAGGTTGTTCTCCTTGTTCCAGAGTTTACATCTACAACACGAACAACCTGGTCTCAACCAACATTTATTTCAATAAACACTGGGATAGCTTCCAAAGGCCTGTTGTAGGCAGTTATGAAAACTAACCATTGAGCCATTATATAAATGATCTTCCAGGCATTCATTATTATGGTTAGTGCTGGAAAATAACAAGACTTTGAGGGGCTTCCACAATAGTAGAGTGTTATTTGTGATCCCAGAGGCTCTATTCAAGCACATCAGAACTAGTCTAAGCTCTGACTGAATTGCGAGACACTCTGGGGTTAAAATCATTATTGCATTAAGATTAAATACATCTGTTATGAACAAATCTTCTGCTTTGCATACATGATTCAGTAAAGACTCTTAGAAGGATAATTGTTTTCCCCAGGTTATTAACTAGAATTTTTTTTTTTTTTTTTTTAATTACTCCTCAGAATAATTCTTAAGGTAAGCAACTCCTAATTGTGCAAGAATTGCGTTAAGTGGAGTGCTCTATCCTGAGTATCCATTCCTGGATACTATGTTCATTACCAAAAGTCATCCTTGCATTAGGAAATTTTATATTTTATATTTTAATAAATTAAAGTTGACAGTTTATCTATGAAAAACATTTTTTTAAAAACCCTGGAAATTATGTTCTGAATATCAGAGATTATGTTAAAGTATGAATTAGGTTTGTACAAGAACAGAACTCGTTGAAAGCAGCAAGAAAACCAGGGATCTGAGCTTTGCCTGTCGAGCAGGGATGGTTCCCTAGCTCAGAGGTTAAATCACTTTGCAACTATTGTCTCTTGGGAGAGTTCTTTCTTTAAAGGTCCAAGATGAATAAACAGGAATAAGAGTTTTATCCTATCCTAGTGGTCACTGAGCACTGGCTAGAGCCTCGAGCCGCCCCCCCAGCAATCAGACACTTCTGTCCTGAGCACCATCTGCGGGGCCGGGCGGTGCGGAGCGGCGGGAGCGCTCCCGGGGACTGCGCGGGGCCGGCGCTGCCCGGGCGATGGAACCGAGCGATGGAACCGAGCGATGGAACCGAGCGGCGGGAGCGCTCCCGGGGACCGCGCGGGGCCGGGGCTGCCGATGGAACCGGGCGATGGAACCGAGCGGCGGCAGGCGCAGTGCCCGCCGCGGCCGGCAGGGGGCGATGCCGGGAGCGACAGAGCGCGGCCCGGCCCGGCCCGGCCCGAGGAGCGGGGAGAGAGGAACCGAACCGCCCGGAGAGATGGGACAGAACCGATGGGAGAGATGGGACAGAACCGCCCGGAGAGATGGGACAGAACCGATGGGAGAGATGGGACAGAACCGATGGGAGAGACGGGACAGAACCGATGGGAGAGATGGGACAGAACCGATGGGAGAGACGGGACAGAACCGATGGGAGAGATGGGACAGAACCGATGGGAGAAATGGGACAGAACCGATGGGAGAGACGGGACAGAACCGCCCGGAGAGATGGGACAGAACCGATGGGAGAGATGGGACAGAACCGCCGGGAGAGATGGGACAGAACCACCGGGAGAGATGGGACAGAACCGACGGGAGAGATGGGACAGAACCGATGGGAGGGAGGAACAGAACCGATGGGAGAGACGGGACAGAACCGCCAGGAGAGATGGGACAGAACCGCCGGGAGAGACGGGACAGAACCGCCAGGAGAGATGGGACAGAACCGCCCGGAGAGACGGGACAGAACCGCCGGGAGAGAGGAACAGAGCTATCAGGAGTGATGGAACTGAACTGACGGGAGAGATGGGGCAGAACTGCCCAGAGCGATGATGGAACTGCCGGGAGAGATGAAACAGGACTGCCTGGAGCAATGGAACCACTGGGAGCGATGGAATCACCAGGAACTCCACCTTGTCCAGAGACATTGCAGCTGCCCCGTCTCTGGAGGTGTTCAAGCACAGGCTGGACAGGGCTCAGACCAGCCTGGTCACCTGGAAGGTGACCCTGCCCATAGCAGGGGGCTGGGATGAGATGGGCTTTAAGGTCCCATCCAATACAAGTTATTCCACAATTTAATCCTAGCTCAGACCAGAGCCCATGAAAGCCACATGGCACTGATTATTATTTTTCCTTAATGGCTTCATCCAGGAGAATCATTGGACTATACTTACTAGAACAGGCAGTATTCCTCTCTCCCCCAAAGAATTTAGAGTTAGGACATGGTTTGGGATTCCAGGAGCATAGGGCCATGGCTACCCCCTCCATAAGCAGCATCCTGGCTCCCAAGCAGCAGGCTATGAGCAACAAAAGACTGTGCATAAATCCTGCTCCTGATGGTTTTCCCTAGTATGGAATGTTTCCAGACAGATTGGACTGGAGAAAGGGAACAAGTGTAGCATAAGACCCTTTCTTATTCCTGTTCATTCACCTTGGAGCTTTAGAGAAAGAACATCTCTCCCAAGGGACAATAGTTGAAAAGGGATTTAATCTCTGAACTACTCTGATGGGCTCCAGCCCCCTTCCCTGTGTTCAGGGGAAGCTGCCATTTTAGAAAAAGCCTGATCTGTCACAAGTGGAGAAGTCCTACAAGTTTCAGCTCTTCCACAGAGGCAGAACTTTGCCTACTCAGCAAATCCAGCCAGGGCAGAGGTGTTAAATAACAACCCCAGTGTCGCAATACTCCTGTCCTTGCTCAATTGTCACCCAACCTTAGAGACTTCTGGAGCCTGCTGATGCTTTTCTTGTCAAATTTAGCCTGTTCTAGAACTTGGACAGCACAAGGAAGTGTCCTGCAGGACTCTCAAGAGTCTCATTTCTAACTTTTAATGGTCACTGGTTGAGTAGCCGTAAGGGATGAGACAGATAACTGGAGATGCCAGTTCCACTAGTGGCCACTCGAGCTTCCATGCTGGAAGCCCAGAGTGGCCACTAGTCAGCATTGCAGCCTCTGACAGAAAGCACATTGTTTCTGCTATGTGGACAAACGGGTTGGACTAATTACCACATATAATCATCATTATTTATGCTCTACAGACATCAGAGTTTTGTCTTTAAATGAATTTATAGAGGGGGGGAAAAATCATGAAGCTGAATAATCCCTATAATTATATGCTTAAAAATCCTGAATGGAAGAAATTAGGGGACACAAAGGAACACATAAACTAATTATTCCTTGTTTTGCAGCTAGCGCATTTCTATGGTAACCACTATGGTCTTTGAAGAAATTAAATGATTTTAAATCAGTTCATTGGAAAAGTCACCCAGTAAAACCACAAAACAAAAATCTCTCAAGTAAGTCTAAAGATGAAGGATGAAAGCATGTATTCTCCCAGCTGTGGATTATTAGAGCTATGAAACTGTAGTTTTATTAAAACCACTAAATAGGTTCTCTCTTACATGCTATGTGGGAGCTTGGTGTGTATGAGCATGGGCACACAGGCATATATGAATGTGTGGGTATAGAAGAGAGAATGTCACCTCTTCTATGTGCCATATATCAGTATGGCCAAGTAAATAGAGCACAAGAATGTATAAGTTTTAATAGCTGCATTTTGTGCTTCTTTTTACATTGAAAGCTTCACCCTAGTCCTTACAGAACCTCAGTTTCCCCTAAACCACCTTTTTGCTAAGTATTTATTTAAATGTGGAGTGTCCCAATACTGCCTCTCCCATATGTGAAAAAGTACATTAGGTAGGCAAAAAAAGCATATAATTTTTGTTGACCCACAACATGTGAAAAGCAGTGTAGTATTTAATAAAGACTAAGTTTACATATTTTTTTCTCTTGAAATACAGAAAATTAATCAAAAACATACTCTTAAAACCTAAACCAGCCTATCACCAGCTTCATATTATTTAAGTTTAGCTCAGGGGGTGCATTGCCAGAGGAATAATTCAATCAGAATGGCCCACAAAGCAGGCAGGCTCTGGCTCTATGGGAGGTTCAATTCTTCAGGCTGTGCAGAGCTTGTAGCTGAAAAAGTTCATGCACACATGCCTCACTCTTCTTTTGACCACACCACCAAAAACAGTGGCTTCCCCTATCACATCTGTGGCCATGCTGGCAGCTACAGATAAAGGAGTTAACTGAACAGGCTCATATGAAGGGATCCTCAGGGTTCAGTTAGGAGGAAAGTCCCTGCTCTTGTAGCTGAGGAGCAGGGTTCAGACTTTTTTCATAGAAGTCAGAATTCTATTCCTCCCTTTCAGCTCTGCTTGTCACTTCTGCTGTCACCTTCTCACTGCCTACAGTGCTGTGAACAAAAGAGGAACTTTACTGCAGAAAACTAAATTGAGTGCTGCACACAATCTGCCTCTCTCTGCTGGGATGAACTGTCACAAGTAGAAGAAATACCAGGAAACTTCAGCATCTCAGGCTGCACAGTTCCTTTTTGGATTACTTGTTACAGAACAGCAATCATCAGCTTTACCATTTTTCTGGGATAGTTTTTGCCCCTTCTTTGCAAGGATATAAAGGCATGGCACACATCCAGGCACAGTCCAGCAAGATTCATCCCTGCCTTTGATTAACATAAGATTGTTATTATTCTTAATAATAGCAATAATAGTTCCTATTAAAACATCCTGCTGGCTTTGGAGAGCAGGTTTCTGTTTTCCTCAGGTTCTAATTTTAGAATCTTCTGGGGACTATGTAAACAAGTCAGCTGGAAACAAAGAAAAGAACCATATAGATTATTTGCTGGAAGCTTGGATTGGGTGGTCAGATCCAAATATCCCACTGTACTGAAGTCACTGCCCTGGGCTTCACAGAAGAGTGCAGTACAGGGTTTTTTTTGGGTCTGGCTGGACTACTGCTGAAAAGTGGAGCTTTCCCTTCTGCTTCATTGGGAAAAGGCAAATCTGGGACAAATAAAGAAGCACCAACACTGGGCAAATGCTATCAGACTGGGGAAAGGCAGTGAGGATGTGCACAGCCCTGTCTAGAACTTCATCACAGTAAGAGAAACCTGCTCTCATTTGATGCAAAGCTCCTCAGCTCTATGTGCCAAGCTGGTTGTGGCCCTATTCTGCATCTGCTCTGCCAAATTTTTGTGCCCACTGCTGTGTTTAGAAAAAAAATGTAGTGGTAAAATGTTCATGTTGCATTTGTAGTAATAGCTTTCTTCAAAAGATAAAACAGCTTTTCACACACTGAAGTGGATCTCCAAAGTCCAGGCTTGTTCACATCTCATTCTTCTTTTTCATTAACCCAGAGGAAAAAGCCCTACATGACAATTTGCATCACACTTCTAACTCAGAAGATCTGAAATACCTTCACGAGTTAGGGTTTTTTGCATTTTGATTCTACAAAGCACTTGAGCTTAATTTACTATGGGTAAGTAGTATGTGGCTCCAGTGGGACTATGTATCTGATTAAAGAATAAATGTAATTGTCTCTCCAGATCAATGCCATAATTTACTCCTCATTGAGTATCAGATAGATCTTTATAGTCGCTTCAATAAACCTATGCAGTGCAAAACACTAAGTGATCCAACTTACAGAGCCAAGCACACACTACTGGAGATGCATACCCGGATGTATATTAACATTGTTGGTTAAGAATTTAATTTCTATTAAATTTCCTAGTCAAATAAAATCCTTGGTTCTTCCCCAGAACTCTATATACAGAACTCATAAAAGCAAGCCTCAGCTTGCCCAATGATGTCTTGACAAATTTCAGACACACACACAGAAAGAAAACAACCCCACCAACAAACCCAAAAAAGCAAACAACAAAACCCCAACCAACCAACCAAACAAAACCAACCAAAGAAAACCCACTCACTTATCAGGTCAGACCCTACAACAGGGACAAATTTTCAAGACCATGGAGAATAACTTCAGGTATTTAAAAGAATACAAGAATTTTGTAAGCCAGCTATGGCACATAAAATTAGATATTGGGGCTGCTTTTGTTGATAGTTGGTGCTTTGGACACGTGTTCCTTTATCTGCACTTCAGGGACTCTTATTCACTCAGCTCTAAAAGTTAACACATCCATCAGAGGAATGATTTAATGGCCTTCACAGCCAACAGTGACCCTACAGGAAGAATAAATGAGTATGTGTTTTTAGCTGAAGGCAAAGGCATGTTTTGCACACATGATGTCACTCTTGCAACTCAGGAAGAACTAATTGCTTGGCTTGTAAAGTCTCCTACTCGCTGGGTTCCCTTGCAAATTATAGTCGTCTGGAGAGCTGCAGCATGTCATCAGCACACAACAATGTTGTCTGAAGCGTAATTAATATCTGTCTTTCTTTTCAAGTTCCTTATTTACCCTCTTTCCCCCATGACAAATATGTTAATGACCTCTCCAAAACCCACAAGTTGTCATTTTCAAAGAGCCCCTGTCTTTCTGCCTTGAGCTGAACACTTTAGATTAAATCACGGTGAGCCTGTTCTTGCCCCCATTAAAGCTATTGAGGGTTTTGTCAGTGACTTCAGTGTAAGCAAACTCTCACAGTCTGTAATGGGAGCAGGACCACAGACCTATTTTGCTTTGCACCTTCAGCTAAAGGAAAAAAAAAAACAACCAACACACCAAACAAACAATAGTCAGGGATTGCCATACCATTTCACAGGATTTGGAGTTGAATTAAGTGTCCAGAGCAACATGAGGATCATCAGACCAGCCAGTCTCATGGGCTGAAAAGTTTGTTTTGGGTTACAGGGTCTTAAAAGGCCAGTTGTTCTGCCCTTGGCTTGGATTTTGGAAATGGGTTTTATATTTTTGAGGTTATTTTCAGCAATATTGACTGCTTACCTGGTTCTCTGTTAGTGCTTATCTGGAAAGGGTGAAATTCTGCCCAGAGTTTAATACCATTGCATATTAAAATAAACATATAGAAGATTTATTCAGAGTCAGAAATAAATGTATTGGTAGCCCAGAACATTACTGGGGAGCGTTTTGATACCAGCTCATAAAGTACTACTCACACTCATAAAGGGCTTGGATAATTCTGAATGTATGTCCATTTTTTGATGTGTGACTTTACAAATTAGTCAGGTTTACAAATAATAAATGCATTTACACTAAGACCAGAAACAGGATCTTCTGTATTCAATTGTCCACATCCGTATTCTACCTTTTTTTTCATTTAAAAAAATCCCTTACTAAATCATCTGCCATACAACAGAAAACTCCATACCACAGACAAAAAAAGGTCCTATTTCCACTACTACTTAGCTATTAGTTTCAGGTGTGAATAAAGCATTTTCCTTTCCAATAGTTAAACACATGGCAAATCCCCAAGCTGCATTTATCAAGTTTTCACATGTTTCTATCCCTCCCCAGTTAGCAAGGTAGAACTTCTGGAATTCTTAACGTATTACTAATATGAATGTACTTGCAGGTAGAAACTACAAAATATGTTATAAATTATTTCTTCTTCTTCTTCTTCTTCTTCTTCTTCTTCTTCTTCTTCTTCTTCTTCTTCTTCTTCTTCTTCTTCTTTGAGCTGAAAAATAGAGGCTCAGCCCTCCTTTTTCTATTGCAAAACATGTGCTATAACCAGATTTCAGCTGAAGTGCCCCTCTTCTATTGATCTAGAACTTTGCAGACCCTCTGAGGATCACAACTGGAAGCAGATATTCATCTCTAATTCCAGCTCTGCCTCAGTGGTGATGCATTTGAGAATGAATACTGTCCTCAAAGGACTGTGCACTGCTGTGGTCTCAGCTAAGGAGGGGCAAACTTTATCTTGACTGGAGCACCTTTTTCCCAGCACTTTCCCCTGGTCAGGAGTAATCATACCATCCTATGAGGTTACCAATGAGAACACCAAGGGGCTCTCCAATCCAAGAGGAATTTGGAACCCCAGACTTTCTTGTAAGCATAAAATACAGAGTCCACACCTCTCCCAGTGCTGCAGCTGTGATACAGTCTCAGTCCTGCTAAGCAGGGGAAGGAAGCCCAAGGTCTGTGAGCACTAAGGTACAGTATTCTAAAAGCCACCTGTCATTTACATTTTTTAAAAAATACTTTCTGTTACATAGGTAGAGCAGCATAAAGCAAGCACAGTACATAAACATTGCTGAATTACAGGCAAAATCCGTTTCAGCAGAATGATTATTTTTAATGACCTATATTGATTCTCATTCCATCATGATTTAATGTGTTTCTTCAGCATTATGTAAAAAACCTCCTACATTCATCATTTAATAACTATAACCCCCACTGCATTTAAAAGCATGCATACATTTATAAAGTCTCCCAGACAAGCCCAGTGGATTTTAATGATCTTCTCTCCTAGCAATAAATGGAGAGCTCATAGAATAGGGGCTGTGATTCAGGATTCTTGGGTTCTGGTCTTCATTTTGCAATACCATCGCTGCCAAACTACGCTTGACACCTCTGTGCCTCAGCTTGCCTAGTTCATAAATGGGCCCAGCAACACCTGTCACAGGCTTTTAAAAGGTTGAGTTAATTGCTGCTCATAAATCATATTGAGAGCCTTGAAAAAGAGAAATATATATATATGCAAAGCAGGTGCGATGTTGTAATAGAATTGCATTGCTTTCAGATATACAGTTTAAAATTAAATTCTTGAAGATTCATACCTCTGGTATCGCTTTACTACCCATTAGCATTAAAGATTGCTTCCAGAACATTCAAAATCTGCCTACAATATTTGTGCAATTCAAGACATTACTATGACACTCACAGGGGAAAACACTGGAATAGGGAAAATTTTCCCTATCCATCTCCTATTGGAGTGGAGTGAGTTCTGAGTTCGTTTTGAGGGCCATGGGACCCAAATCTATTCACCATTTCTAATCAGCCTGCAAAAGCAACACTGCCACTTTATAAGATACAAATCCTACATTTAATAGCTCTGTCACAAACAAATGCTTCCCCTCCCTCCTCTTAACAAGCACATTGGGTGGGTGAAGGATTCAAAATTAGGCACCATCACTTCTGGAAGTGTTTTGAGATCTCCCAAGTACAAAGTAGACTGTTAAGATTGCCACTTCCACTTTGATTTCTTTTTCCCCCTCTCTCCATGAATTACTTGCTCTCAAATCCAGCTGCTTTGTGGCCAAGAAGCAGATCAGTGGGTTAGGAATGAGCACTGTGTCTTTCAGGATGTCATCCACAGAAATAGAATTTGCAATAGTAGAAACAGGATGAAATAGTAGAAACATAGAAGAAAGCTATGGAATTTGGATTAGATGAGAAAATCATTATTTAGACTTCGATGATTTTTAAGGCATCATTTTAAATTCTTCCCACTAGAAAGACAAGGGAACATTACAAACTTTCAATCCATGCCCAGAATACTGCAGAATCCAGTAAACCTGTCTTTTCTTGGGCTTTTGGCTCAATTTGAGCCTAAGTAGATAATTTCTGTGCCATTTCCATGTTGCAGTGAAGTGACACAAAAACCAATAAAGATTGAGGGACGGAGGTGCCTACAGCAATATGACTCCATTCCTACACACCTCTCCCACTGCTCCCGTGGGTTGGACACTCCCTGTGCTCCAGGCTGTGTACATGACCACAAGTGGACCTTCAGAGGAAAGAGGACTTGAATCCCTGCTAGCTGTTCCATTCTGGTATGATTTCCAACCACACAACTGCGACAGAATTCCAGACAATGAGACTCATCCCCCAGCCCTGCCTGGGGTACCAGGGATCACCAGCTCCATTCCTAGTGCAGCTCATTCACTCTGTCCCACAGCTCATGTCCAACAGGCACGTGATAGATTAGTCTTTTCTTTAACCCTTTCAAACTGAACTATTTCTGGTTCTTTCACTAGCTGTGCCTGAGCTTTGCTGTGGTGTCCATGCCCATAGCTGGGGGTTGGAACAAAATGATCTTTGATGGTCTGTTCCTACCCAAACCATTCTGTGATTCAATGGGGCTTTTCCCTTGAACCTTACACGTCATAAAATTATGTGAAGGCCTCTGAACATTTAACAGCTCAACATTTTAGTAGCCACTTACCACCAAATGAACAAATCAAGCTACAAGAATTCATTGTAACTTATTTCATGCTTGAAATCAAAAGGAGAAGCAGTTACCTGGATTACCCAAATCTGAAGCAACTAGATTTTACAAGGGGTCTGGATGC
This sequence comes from Muscicapa striata striata, assembly GCA_030060385.1. Taxonomy (NCBI): domain Eukaryota; kingdom Metazoa; phylum Chordata; class Aves; order Passeriformes; family Muscicapidae; genus Muscicapa; species Muscicapa striata. The sequence goes on along the minus strand of JAREIS010000050.1, from coordinate 2,697,700 downwards.
TGAACAGAGCCATCTGTAGGCTGGAGAATGTAAACAGGGAAACAGGTAATATAAATAATCCATGACTGCAGGATTCAGCCCCCATTTAGGGGCAGAACACTGAAACTATAATTGCTCTTGCAACTGATGAATGAAAACAATTACTCATTTTATTTAAGCAGTTGTTAGTCCTGCCAACACAAGTTTACGAAAGCCATTAGTCAGACTGCTCGTAAAATGAAATAATAGAGAGATTTGATTTTTAAAAAATCATGAGATTATAAAAGAACCCCAAAATGGATAAAGATGTTCAGGCATTCTCTTCCTATCTGATTCAGAAAACAGGGACATTTTTTCCAAGCTTTTCTTTGTAGTAATGAAAACCAGAATTTGTACTATGATTTTTTTTTTTTTAATGAGATGAAGAGCAAGCCAAGTCTTGGGACTGGAGAAGCAAGGACTTTATAGCTTCTGACATGGATAGGGATAAAATTTAGGATGCTGGAGCAGTGCAGGCCTGGGCAGAGGCTGCTGGGAGCAAGGCTCAGCACCTGCCAGGGCATGGCCACACAGAGATTAATGGCTGGCTGTAGAAGGAGGCCAACGTGAGCACAGCAGGGGCAGGAGGAGGGGGAATGTCTGGCTCAGCTCCTCCTGCAGCAGGATGGAGGGGCATGGCTGTCCCTGAGCCTCCTCCTCTGCAGCACTGCAGGGACAGCTGGCTCCTCAGCCAGGGCCCACAGCCCTGCCAACCCCACAGCACCAAAACCTGAGAGAAAAACTTTACATCTGAGCATTTAACCGACCCAGGCCCTGGCAGGAGTCTCCTCAGCCACTAAAGAAAGGTTGCCTGCAAAGAGCAAACAGATATTTTATGTCCCAAACACTCAGTGCCTGAGGGGAAGAGGAGCAAGAATGGGTCAGCAGGGCAAGACATGCAGGGAAATGGGACAGGACTTGCTATTCCCACTGCCTGCAAGAGGCTTTTGGCATCAGGAGTGACAACTGGGTGGAAACTCTGTGCTTTCCAATACCTTAGAACAAAAAGGACTCGTAAGATTTTTCCCCTTTCCTGGGGACCTACAAGGAGTGGTCCCAGGTTTGCTAAACATTCATGGCATCAAAAGCACATTCAAGAGACAACCAGAGCTACAGCAGGAACAGCAGGTGAAGAAGAGCACATGCCTCTTACTATTACCTGTAGAGAAAGCCATAAATGTACCAATATTTTGTCACTGTCAGAAAGATGAGAAACAAAGCACATCACCAGGTTCTGCTGGAAGCTGGAAGGGGCCCCATCCCTAACCTTTTCTGGATTCAGATATGCATCCTTTAATCACATGAAAAGAAAACTTTTATAGCATATATTTCTATTGTAAAAAACAAGTTGATCTTGATGTAGTCTCTAGAGGGTCCAGGTAGTCTCTGTATGTGACCCATCATCAGTATTGTCTGGATGCTACACTCTCTGTTCTTTTCACTTCTGTATTTAATATTTGAAAGTCATCATGCTCATATTTTCTTAAAGAATATGGTATAATGCTATAAAATGCACTGAGACAGAACAGTACTGACATCCACAGCAAGACCTTCACAGACCACAGAAATCTTTTTGCTCCTTTTTAACAGGGGTGCAGCACACCAAGAGGTGAGGCACACATTGTTGACAGCTGCTGCTGTAGCTTCTTTTTGGCTAACTGGGATGTACACACCTCAAGGGAAAACAGCCAAAGCTTTTACAAACCTCTCTGTCTTGGCTAACAAAACTTCTTTCTATGAAAATTGCCAGTCTACAGTCACACTAGAGACAAGAAAGCACCAAACTCCTGCAGATTTACAACCCCTAAGAAGAGCCACCACCCCAGAGTGATTCCAGAGGAATATTTATACAGGGGCACAGCAAAATGACACAGCATTAACACCTGTGAGCACACAAGCTCACTATAGCAAGATACATATTCCAATGTGAGAGATGCCAGGCACAAAGTGGACTCATTTGTTTTGAAGATCACAAATTTTACTGATAAATATATATATGTCAATAATCTGGGAAAAAATGGCCTTTGGAAGGGGAGAATTTAGCTCAAGTTAAATTCTTGTTTCAGTTCACAGGTTAGAATTTTGTTGTACTTCAAATACTACTTCATATGAACAAAAACACCTTGTACAGAACCTAGGAAGGTTCACACTGAGCTCAGGATACCCTGTGGCATTAGTGGATAAACTCAACTTTCCCTTGCTTTACAGTGGTGTGATCCAATATCAGAATTGAAAGAGAGGCTAAGAAACTTTTAGTTTCTCTCTGACTTTGTATGAGCAACATCTAAGCTTAATTTTTCTAATATGTGAAATCAAAACACTTCACTGCAAAGTACCTAAAGAGCAGTGGGTATGAAGAGCTCCATGGATGTGCAATCAAGCGAAAAAACCCAATACTTAGACTGAATCCTTAAGCACCACCTCAGCATGTGGAGAAGATCATGTAGTTAATTTATAAGAGGGGCAAAAAATGGGATCCAGTTGTTCATTCAGCAATTAAAATTGCTGCTGAGGAAGAGGCATTTCTCCAAAGCCATTAAAAATTACAATATGCATAGAGTTTTGCTTTCAGCATAATATGAGGTGTCCCAGATGCCCCTGACCCCCATGCACACATTCTTTTTGTGCTTCTGTTCAATGCACCTCAAACCCTCATTACCTAGATGTTTTTAATTCCTTCTAAGCAAAAGTTACAGTTAGAGATTAATAGCATGAAAAGTTTAATGTGTTTAATGATCATAAAGAGAAGTCTTTTACAGAGTCTAAAAAAGACTAATTAATAAGTAAATGCAACTTAAGATTCTTTGCTTCAGCTAGGCCATCTCAGATATCACAGCAAACACCTTTAAGAAAGATTCTTCATATTATTCCACCATTTCTAAATGGCGGGTACTGCTCAAAAATATCACTCCATAAGTTATTTTTCTGGCTGGATTTCCATATGTCATATGCTTAGACATAGAAAGGAGTGTTTCTGCCATCCTTCTGTTTGAGTAAGTCCCTGTGAATCTCTTTTGTCTGCTTGGATTGCCAGAAAGAAGCACTGAATCTCCTCAGCAGTGTTTTAATTGGCTCTGTCGGAACATGCTCTCATCATTCCTCTTCATTCTCTAACATATCTTTCCAAAATCATAATGCCTATTTCTCTAATTACTTTATTTGGCAGCCTGAAAATAAGGGTAATTACAGCGTTCTCTATTAGCTTGTAAGGAGGACAGAGGACTAGATAATTTAGAGGAAGGAAAAATCAGACCAGTAGGTCCTGGTTATACTCAAACTGGAATTTCCAGAGGAAATGTGTGGTCATCCACGAAGGACTTGGAGAGCAATTTTCCTTTAAGCCAATACTGACCCAATACAAAACAACAGAGGCTCAGTGACAATGCCACATTCCCAGAGGAGATGTTGAAGAAATGTCATTACCGCATTTCATGTTCATTTAAGATTTGATGTCAAATGAAAGGTGTTAACCTTGGAAACCTGGCCAGACTCCAACATAGATAACTGCATTCTGCCTCCCTGAGCAGTTGTCTGTAGAGTTCCAGCTGGACATTTCAGCCCTTGAATCATTACGTAGCCTTGCTGTGAGTGGCTCAAGAAAAGGACTGTGCAACCCAACCATATTCTGTGTCAACAACTTGTATGATGGAGATGCAGATCTTAGAGTGCCAGTCATGCCACAGAAAAGTTGTTTGGGTTACTGTGCATCACTGCAGCCCTTTTACACCCAAGCAGCCCTAGAAATGCCATGGAACCTACAGTGCGCATAACAGTTGTGGAACAGACCTTCTGAAAAGGAAAAAATATTGTACCTTCACTCACAGTGTCTTGCTTTGGAAGAAGCTCATAGAGACAGGCCAGGGTTGCTGTTCTACTGGAATTGTTCAAGTTTGCATGGTGTGACTGTTTCTCATGGAAGCAGTCCTGCTTGGATCTGTGAGTTGTGGGAAAATTTTGCAGTCCTGTAACACCACTACCAACTGTGAACACAGCATTTGCAGCCTGGCTGCTGGGTGCTGGCAGCACATTAGGTGCTGCAGCACTGGGACCTGCTCTGCAAGCAGAGCATTTACAATTCCAGACACACTCAGGGAGGATTCCCTGGAGGCAGATCTACACAGCTGGGCAGATGCTCCCTTCCTCCTGTGTCCCTGGGTACACATCCTGGCCCTGTCTCCATTCCAGGAGGGAAGTGTATGGACAGCCACCCCCCACACACTCGTTTCCTTTGCAAGGGTGTCAGGGCATGTCTGGGGATGGGAGCTGGGCTGCACCCCAAGGGGTGCCCAGTGGGCTTGTTGTGGAACCAGGGCAGTACTCCACTGATACCACTATCTGCTTTCAGAGGGCAAGCAGAAAACAGCACTGAGGACATTTTGCATGAGCTTCCCAAGTGTTGATGAGTTTGTTATTATTATATGCATCTTTTCCTTGCAAAAGGAAATCATATTTTAGCTCAAGCAGACAGGATTCCTGAGAGTCCTATACTGAAAAATAGCATCTACATGCAAAAACTCCACTGCAGAGACTCACTGAAGTCTTTCACACACTGATTTAAATGCAAGTGACTTCAAGGACTGCACTCTAAAACGTATCACAGGAAATTGTTGTAAAAGGAAAATTATTGACCATCCTACGAATATAGGAGTAGATAGAAACACATCCTTATTTATGCAAAACCCCCTAAGCCTATCTGATCTCATATTGATGGCCATTCTATCTTGGATTCATTTTGTAAGGCTCTGTGCAATAACCAGAGCATGGCATGACAGCCTATGTTAAGTTTCTGACACTGCAAAGAGCAACGTGGATTATATTCAGAAATTTTCCCAATGCTCAACACCACTTATCAAATTCCCTTCAAGCATTCATCACACCCATGCAAATAATTTATTCTTCCCCACAAAAGCTTTGTGTTTGATCACAATGACAACCTACTGCTTCTGTTCTGCATCACATACATTATGGAGCTTCACACCCCAGAGCAAGAGCTAAATCACATCGAGGAAAGCTGTTGAGGTGACTGTCCATTCCTGCAGTCCTTGCACACAATTACATCTCATAAACTCACAAAGATTTAGTTATGACAACAAGGCCTGCAGAACCAAGACCACGCTTTTGAAAAATGAGTTGTTAATCCTGAAAAGGATTAACATATTAGGAGATAAGTAAATGCCTAGCTCAAGATTATTGTTACAAGCACTTTGATTATAAACTACATTTTTATCATTTAGGAGTCACCTGTCCTGCAAATGCACATGCACTAATAATTTGTCTATTTAATCCCTGGGAAACCACAAACAGGTTTTAGAATCTGCTGATCAGGGTAAGAAGTCTGTCAGAATAGCTTTATCAAATAAAAGAAATGCAAAATACCAAAACATACCTAGAGGACAGAGTCTCCTGACTGAGTAGGGTTGCAGGCTGAGACCCAAAGAGCTGGTAATTTGGGATGGAACGGCTTTTACAAATCAATCAGCACAGAAAGCCAACATCACACAAGTTACACTTTTACCAGGCAGTGTTTGACAGAGAGAAACAAGCTCCAGCACAGAAAATTTCTGTGTATTTTAAGCCTCCATCCCAAACTGATTCCTCATACAATTCATCTGCAGGCTGTAATTTACTAAATCCATCTGTTGTTCCTACAGCTTGCTTTCTGGAAATTTTGCATTTCAAGGGTCTGCTTGTTAGAGAAGGTCAAAGAGTAATGCAGGCCCTTTCATTTTAAGTGACTTGAAAGAAAAGGAAAGGAAATTTATATTTAGAAATAGCAATGATTAACTAGGGGAAATATATTAGAGTATTAAAATAAACTACATAGAATAGCTCTTACTTCCAATTAGGCTGACTTTATTTCAGGAAAAATATTTATATACAAATATAAAAAGCTGGGGAATGCTAACCTATACTAAGATGAAAGCATCTCATTACATAATTCATGTTTAGCCATTAAAATGGGGGATCACATTTTTACATACTTTTCCTTTTTGTCTTTCTAAAGTCTCTGCTTCTGTGCTTTCTTCTCTAATCACCAAAACTTTTCACAGCTTCTCTTTGTTAGCAAACCGCCTATGGCAACTGCACACCTTCCACATCTCCATAGCCTTCAGAGAGGCACCATCTGATGCTACTGCATCATTCTGGGTCAGAACACATTCACCACAGAATTTATGAAATAAACTCACATACAGTCTAACACTGAAGGCCTCAAGAGCTAAAGTCTGGACCAGGGTCCACCAAGATCCATTCTGTGTTCCTGACTGTATTCAGGGCTTCTATTTTCAGCCCACTTATTGGACAATATAAAGAACACCAAAGCCATTTTAAAAACACGGAGGAGAGCTGTGGGTGTCTCCTGAGCACACCCCATTGACTGTGAAGTGCTGGTGGTGCAGTTCAGAGCCATGCAAGACAGCTCCAGTCACCTCGAGAGCCCCAGGGAGTGTGTCCAGCCCCTGGGGACAACACCCAAGCTTGTTTAAACCACTGAGTTCACCACCCTTGGTGCTATAGCCATCGTCAGAGGGAAGGGAGACAAGCCTGAGACCCCTTTCTAAATACTGTGCAGCTGATGCTGTAGGTGCCAGGTGTTCACTTCCATCTGATGAGCTAAAAGTGCAGCTCCAGATGTACTTCAGGGCATGGAGGGACCATGATCACAGCCTTAAAGGGAGCAATGACTAACACCATACAAAGTAGATACTGGGGGAAAACATAATTCATACAGCTGGACTTCAACCAGGAGACTAAAATCACCCTCTGTATGAATGCAAAAGTCTCCCAGGACCCTTAGTGGCATGAGTAGTAGGCTAAGTATCCTAAGCTCAGGTGTGCTAACGTCATGCGAGAACACTGGTTCAATCCTGACTCAGAAGAACCCATGTCACCTACTGAGTCACCAAAACCACCCTTTGCAGCATGGGCTTCCTTGGAGTCCCCTTTGTAAGCACTGCTTAGACCTGATCCTGTTTTGCCTATATATAGGTTTAACACCATGGGAGTCATAAGTCATATGATGCAATGAGCTGCAGTTTGTTTGTTTTCTCAGGGGCTCTCCCTCCCTCCAACAGCAACCCTACCAAAAGGCCTTTGTCTAAGGAGTAGAATAAGGAGCATAACACAGTGTTTGCATTTACTTGTGGTAGAGCTACACTAGCAGTTCCTCTCAAGCCTCTGAAGTCAGCTCCAGTACAGTTACTTGGCATAAGTTCATCTAAACTAAATGGGCTGACTTGGTTCAAATGTGTTGCACAACCAAATGATAAAATTTGGGGGGAGGGAGGGAATGACTAGTGATGACACATGTATTTAACACTGCATGTCTCCCCTTTCCAGATTAGGAGGAGCTGGCAAGCTTCACTCTGTACACATGCCAGCAGCGGATGTCGGCACATATACAACACTTTTCAGAACAACATACTGTTGAAACATGCAGTTCAACTCCAAGGTACCCCTTCTGTTCAGTTAGCCCAAAACAGCTATTAGAATTGTCTTGCTTAATATGGTAGGATTTGTAGCACAGCTTTTAGTGCTGCTTTAATTTGATTTCTTTATAACCCCTTTGGAAGCGCTGAGAAGTTGGGAGGAGCAGCCCTGCTGTGCTTTGCTCAAGGTCCTCCACGTTCATTTGAGCTGGGGGAAGTGATGAACCTGTTGGCAAGAGGGAAATATGAAGGATAGAGGGGGTGTCATAAATGACACAGGAATATAATCCTCTCTTCCACTTTTGCATGTCCTCGTTTTCCTTTCAGTTTTCAGTCTGAAGTACAAAAAAGCACAATGCTGACAAGTTCACCCTGGTTCATTGTCAGTGTCAGTCTTGAGAAAGTCATCAGTAAAGATCTGAAAGAAACAACGTCTGCAAAATAAATAAAAATATATTCCAAATCAGAAATTAAGTGTTCTGCATTCATTAGCAGAAAGCTCTGCCTTGACAACTTCAGATTTTAAAATAAGTTCAGTTCTTTCCTCCTTTTTCTTTCAATAATTTTAGTGTGAACATCTGTAATTTCAGCATCCCCCTAATTCCACAGTCTTTTTCCTGCTTCATTTGCTCTTTCATCTCTTCAATTATTTTATTCTTTGTCACAATCACTAACAATCATTAAAAAAACCCAAAACAAACAGTGCAGAAAAAACCTCATCTTTTGGTGTGGGTCTGGAGGGATGCTGGATGTATCAGAAGCAGCTGATACACCCCACGTCACATGGGTCAATTTTAGTCAATGGATTAATTTTCCTTTGGTTTGTAATCTGGACACTCTATCCCACCACTATTATCCTGACAATTTCCTTAAATTCTCATTTCCTAACAGCTGCTTCCATTTCACTCCCCTTTTCTTTCTGCATGGCTCTGGCACTTGGGGGATGTGGGGATCACACACCTTCCCCTTCCCTCAGAAGCACCAGTCCCTGCAGGTACCTCTTGGTGAAACAGTCTCTGGTTTGGGTCTTGTTCCTTTTACTACCCTCTCAAGCATCCAGAGAGAGCAGTTTTCCATTCAGATGTCCCAGGTCACCACAACAAAAACCAGTCTCACTGTCTGCCACTCACTTCGGCGATTCATTGCTGCCATCCAGTCAGCAATGATTCTCATTCTGATCTACCTAACCCAGATTTTTCCAAATAGTTCCTAAAATTTCAAAGTGAATCATAGAATCATGGAATTATTAAGGTTGGAAAATACTTCCAAGATTATCAAGAACAACTTTCAACTGCATACTTCAATGCAGACTAAATCATACTCCAAAGTGTCACATTAACTTGGTTTTTGAGCAGGAGGTGCCAGGAATGGTGACTCCACCACTTCCATCCACTAACTCCCTCAACACCAAAGCTGTCCTTTAGAAATGAGCTCATTCAGCCAAAAGCAAGCTGGGAAGTGCCTATGTAGGAAATTACACTGCTCTGTCTGATGGAACACCTTTGGTGGGAGATACACAAGGGAAGAAGCAGTTGGAAGATGGGTCTGGATCACCACCTCTTAACCAGGCTCAGTTGCAGCCTGGACAGCATGTCTGAGCAGAGCATGAGCTAAAAGAACAATATTTGGATTCCTCCTGTACTTTGTCCCATCCAGTGTTCAAACAGGAATCCCAGGACAAAGTGTGCTTTGTGTGAATTGTAGCAAATGCGCAGCAGGAGGCTACTTCCAATGGCTTGTAAGGATTTGCTTAAAATGTAAAGGACACTTTAAGAGGAAAAAAACAGCCCTGTACCTTGGTTTGGTAAAAAATCAAGTTTTATAGACCCGAAAATCAACATACTTTTCCCTGTAGTTTACATAAAAATTGTTGTGGAAGAAATGAGTGTGATTCTGCAAATCCATCTTCTTGGATCCTTTTAATTTAGAGGCATGAGTCATTGGAGCAGGGACTCCTTGGATGATTGTGTGACCACAGGATGCAGCCCTGGAAAAGTGTTTTTGTAAACAAATAAACATGTTCCTTCCTGTTTGAAACTCAGATCTTTCAGCATTGGGCAAGAGCCTGAGAACCTGACAGTGAGAGTAATAAGAAATATTAAATGCAATGCCAGTTGCTTGGTCCAGTTCCAACAGCAAGAGGTGAACAAAACACACAGGGTGAAAAATAGACTAGTCTTTTAAAATACTTTAATAATCTGCAGTGTTATGGGTATCAGGAACAAAGAAAAGACTTGTCAAGTGAAAATTGCCAGAAGAGATGGTCTTGCAACCTGACAAAATCTGAACAGAGGGTGAAAAAACAATTGGGAGAGTTGATGATGGCTAGTGCCATGTTGTGCTGTACACACATGGAGTGGTCTAAAGATCACAGGCTCCAAAATGGATTTCACACTATGGCTTTTGACATCTGATGAAGTCTTTTGAGAGAAAGTATCCTCTTTTCCTGGAGAAAGCAGGATGCTGGCCTCAGTCAGCAGTCTGCACTACCTTTGCTTCTTGACTTCCAAAGGGGAAAAATGAAGTCTTCAGTCCTAACACCTGGAAGCATTTCCAGAAAAGCTTGTAGATATTCGAAAGTGACCTAAATATTGCAGTCAGTGTCAGGGAGTGGATTTTCTGTTGGTAGTTTTAAAGCAAACTTCTGGCAGCTGTCAGAGAATCCTTTAAGTACATTTAGATCAATGCAAGAAGTCAAATAAACACTTAAAATCCCTCAAGATTAAGAGTGAATCCAGTCAGGAAATGGCTGAGCCACTGCTTGACCCTTTTTTCTGTCATAGATCAACCAACCTGGAGGATGCTCCAGCCCAGCCCCAAATCCTGCTGTACCTGGGCGCACAGCAGTAAAGGGAGGGACAGCAGGAGGCTTGTCCCTGGCCTCAGCTGGGTCGGGATGTTTCAGTTGCAAACGATAGATCTGTTTTACGTATTAGAGCTTGTCTAGACTAAGGAAATGTTCCTGCTATGACTATGCTGAGGTAATTACACCAGTGTAAACCCCTTTGGGCAAAATAGAGCTTTCAGTGGCCTGATTTACGCTGGTCACTTGCCAGGATTAGTTCAGCTGGTACCAGCCTGTCCTCCAGGAGCTCCTGCTCCCAGCTGGAATTGTGCACAGAAGTTTTCATCCGTCTCATCTGAAACGCTGGCACTGCCAATCTATCAATCAAGCCATCCTTATGGGACAGCTGTGCAAATGTTTTCCTCCAAAAGAATGGTAAATATTTAGAAGGCTCTTCTGTTAGTGGGGAATTGATTAATAGGCAAAAAAAAAAAAAAAAAGTTTAAAAAAAAAATTAAATAGCTGAAATGAATTTGGGTTTAAATCAAAGCATTTTTGGATTTGTATATGCATATCAGGAAAATATGTTTGCTGCAAATACAATGAAATAGGAAAACTGATGCAGGATGTTTAACCTGACAGGGGTAGATGTGTCCCTTATTCACATTAAATGAACTTGTGTGTGAGGACAAAATGTGTCCAAACAGTAAAATGGGAGCTACCCCAAACTGATCAATTCAAATTAACAAAATCAAAAACAAACTCAAAAGAAAATAAAAAATCCCCTAAATTAAATGAATCCCAGGAAGACCCTTTTAAAGCACAGAAGGTGGAACTCCTAGTTTAGGAGAAGTCAGTGGCAACATTTACATTGACTTTAAAGGAGAGGCTTTGCTTACTCCAACGTGTAAAACCACACAGTGCTGCCGTGCATAGCATGGCACAAAATACATGTGCTGAGTTTCACACACAGCATTCAGGGAACATGTTGATAAATGCAGGGTGAGGAACAGGCAGACTGACAGACAGACTTGGTTATATTTTAATCTGGTTCACTGTTACTGCAGGTGTTACAGTTAAAATGTTCTAAAAAGTTACTATATACCTTTAATCCTAAACAGTTACTGGAAGGACAGCTAGAAACTCTAATAGAACAGCAAACATGTTCCTTTAAAGGTTTCCTTATGAAAAAAAATATAAAAGGAGGGGGCAAAAGTATGTCTGAAGCAGAAAGATGACATCAGAAAAGTTCCTCAATTCACAGATGGCTGCACCTTTCAAAAAAAATTAAAACAGGAACCCTAGATTGATTTAATCACCCATACAAGCGAAAAAACGTAATGAAGATATTTAGTGCCAAATTGGTTTCTTGGGACCTTTTCTATGTAAATAATACAAATCAAACCTTGAAGTTCAGTGCAGATATGATCTGACAAGTAAGCCAGGCTTTTTTTTTTTTTTCCTTTGATCCAGCTCCAGAAATATTTTATCCAAGGTAAAGTTGGTTTTAAGTGTTTTCCATGTCAGTTTTTAATTTTGAATATTCATTAAATAGGAAACTTGCTTATAATGCTTCAAACACTAGTCAGGCTGCAATGACTTACAGCACAAAATCTAAAGATTGTCTTGTAAGAGGGGGAATATCAAGAATTCCCAATGTGACATGGGATCAATTTCCATTGCTCGGTTATTTTTAAAGGTAGAGGAAACATTGACAACCCCTACTGAATATTTCCAAATATCAAGACAAGCCAACTCCAGTATTTTTTATACTGTTCTACTTCTTCTATGTGCGTTGGGGAATAATACTTTTGAAGACAGTAAGATAGACAGGCCTTTGCTTTCTAAGTGATTCCTCAAATTCCCCACATACTGCCATTCCCTCAGGATGCCATCTGGAAGCAACAGTGCCTTCTCTTGGAAGAAAATCTCCACGTGTTAGGGGATTGTTTGTTTGTTTGTTTGTTTGTTTGTTTGTGTGTTTGTTTGTGTGTTTTACTTCTCTGATTCTGTTATAAGTAAAACCTAAAATTTAAAAAAATCTTTTTCTATTCCATTTTCAAACCAGGATGAATATTCTGCAGTTCCAGATAAATATATATACTTGACCTTGTTCACAGTGTTGTGTGCCTAAATACAGATTTAGGCACCTTGCTTTAGGCACACAGTTTTCAAAAATTCAGCTCTTGTCAATAATGTAAAATCCTGTGGATTCTCTTCCTTCCACAAATTGGTATGTAGTATATTTAGAATTAACAGGGCCCGTTTTCTCTTTTGACTAGAATATGTGGTGTAAGGTTAATGAAAATAAGATGGTTGTTTTATTTTGGGTCTTACATATAATATTATTAAATGTGCCCACCAAAAATGTAGGATAAAATATTTGCTCTGCTTGAAGATTATGTGATATTTGTATTCTAAGCCTCACCACAGTGGGTTTCTTTAAATAGAAGCTATACTTTACTCCTAAATTGCTTAAGGCAAAGGAAGCAGAGATGATGTTTTTATGAATGTTTAAATGCAAATGGAACTGAGAGTGAATGCTATGCTAGCTAACATCAAAGGCTCACCAAAGTCTCTGCATTAATGAGGCTCTTTGTTTCCTGGATCACAGATTACAACAGGTTTCCAACTCATTGCCAAGGCTTTATCTCCATTTGGGAGGGCTGTAAATCTCAGACGATTTTTTTCACATGCAAAACAAGAGGATCATCTGAAAGAAGAAGGGAAAAAAAAATCTTAAAGTAGCAAATATTTCATTCAAATGATTATTCCTCAAAGTGGCTGCATCTTGTTTTATTTTTGGGATGTTTAAAAGAATGGAAATTTGCCGACGGAGTTTCCTATGGGGGAGCTCATTCATTTGGAGGAGAAAAGTGAGCAGGAAAAAAGCAAACAGCATCCTTCCCCTCTCCCATCTTCTTCAGCCCGGCATCAACTGTACCCCAAAATCAGAACAATAATTCTATGTCATGCAAAATCAGCAATTAGCAGAAAGACAGATTTTGCTCCATTTAAATATATTCAAGTACTTTTCAAAGTGGCTCCAACTAGTTCTTCTCCTCCCCAAAAAGTAATGAGATTATATCCCTAGTAATAATACCCTAATTAACAAGAAAAATAGGGACCAAGATTTTTAGCTTCCTATTCAAGGGGCTGAATGTGACAATATGTTGTATATTGGGTCATAAAAAACAATTTACATGGCGTCATTACAGTCTGTAGCAAAGCCTCCAGGACCCAGGGCTATCTTATGCAATCTTAATTAAGGAAAATAAATATCGGTGTGTTGTTTTAAGCTACTGGAGACATGCACAGGACCTGTCGTGTGTGATCAGAAGAGATGAGGAGTTTCCTTTTCCATGGGAACTGCTTAAAAAACCCTCCGACGCCGACACACAAGTGTCTAGTGCCTTCGAAATGGGCTGCGAAGATGGTAATTTCTTGTTTCCTGACCCTCAGGGCTAGGCAGGAAAACTAATAATTTTCTGCCACCCCACGTCCCGTGTGTGCTGCAGAGGGGCTGATGGTGGGAGCATCGCCTGTGCCCGGGTGTGCACGGCGGGTGGCAGTGGCACCCACGAGTGACACGGGTGTGTCTGCACCCACAGCTGGGAATGGGCAGCTGGGGAGAGTGTGTGTGTGTGGGTGGGTGTGGGTGGGTGTGTGTGTGTGTGGGTGTGGGTGGGTGTGGGGTGTGTGGGTGTGGGTGTGTGTGTGTGTGGGTGGGTGTGGGTGTACACGTGTGCTGTGTGTGCCTGTGCTCAGACACGTGTGCCCTGATGAGTCTCCGTGTGTGTGTGTGTGTGCATATGTGTGCTCATGTCTGTCTGTCCGTGCACACACACACGAGTCCTGATGTTGTAGTGTGTGTTTGAACACACATCCTGGTGAGTTTCAGTGCACCATGAACGTGTTGAGGTGTGTCTGTGTGCACACATACACATCCTGATGTCTCACTGTCTACACACGTGCTCATGCATGTCTGTCTGTGCACACACACACGGCCTGATCTCAGTGTGTGCACACACGTGTTGATGTGTTCTCATGTGAGCGCACACCCCTAGGAGCTGACGTGTCTGTGTGCACACACAAGGGGTGATGTGTGTCAGCTGTTCCATGTATGGCCTTCTGTCCTCTGTGTTTAGTCATATGCTGCTGATCTGTGCTTGTAGATTCAGAGGTGAAAGTGAGCACGCAGATGTGTTTGTGTGTGCAGATGTGTGTGTACAGATATGTAGCTGTGCATGCCGATGTGTGCAGCTACGTGTTCTTCTGTGCTGATGTGTCTGGGGCTGCGTGTGGATCCCACTGCTGTGTGCTGCTGTGTGAGTGCTCCTGTGTGCCAGATGTGCAGCTGTGTGTGTGCACAGGTGTGCGTGTGCTGCAGAGATGTGTGGGGCGGTGCAGACCCTGGCACACGCTGCTGTGTGTGCTTACACAGGGATGTGTCCGTGTGAGATGTGTGCATGTGAGCGAGCACCGACACGTGCAGCTGCGCGCTCAGCTCTGGGCACGCAGGAGTAGGTGCAGGCGAGCTTGTGCCACGGCGCTGTGCAGATGTGTGTGCACAGATGTGCACGGGGGTGAGCGTGTGTGCCCAGATGTGTGTGCCCGCATGTCCACGTGCGCAGGCATGTGTGCACACAGGTGCGTGTGCAGAGGTGCGAGCAGCACACCCGCGTGTGTCACAGATGTGCACACACACACCCGGGGCTGCACCGAGCCCCCGGTGCTGCCCACCCTCGGGCCACCCGCAGCCCCGCAGCCCGGCCGGGAAGGGGTCACCCTTTAATGGAGGGACTTGGCGTGGCAGCGCGTGTGCGTGTCAGTGAGCATATCCCCTCTATCTCCGTGTGCTCACACAGTGTGCGCACCCCTGTCTGTGTCTGTGTGTCCGTGTCTGTGTGTCCCTGTGTGTCCGTGTGTGCACGCCCCTGTCTGTGTGTGTCCCTGTCTGTGTCCGTGTGTGTGTGTCCCTGTCTGTGTCTGTGTGTCCGTGTGTCTGTGTGTCCCTGTGTGTCCGTGCGTGTGTGTCCCTGTCTGTGTGTCCCTGTCTGTGTCCGTGTGTGTGTGTGTCCCTGTCTGTGTCTGTGTGTCCGTGTGTGTGTGTGTCCCTGTCTGTGTGTCCGTGTGTGTGTGTGCCCCTGTCTGTGTCTGTGTGTCCGTGTGTGTGTGTCCCCGTCTGTGTCTGTGTGTCCCTGTCTGTGTGTCCGTGTGTGTGTGTCCCTGTCTGTCTGTGTGTCCGTGTGTGTGTGTGTCCCTGTCTGTGTGTCTGTGTGTGTGCCCCTGTCTGTGTCTGTGTGTCCGTGTGTGTGTCCCTGTCTGTGTCTGTGTGTCCCTGTCTGTGTGTCCGTGTGTGTGTGCCCCTGTCTGTCTGTGTGTCCGTGTGTGTGTGTCCCTGTCTGTCTGTGTGTCCGTGTGTGTGCCCCTGTCTGTGTGTGTCCGTGTGTGTGTGCCCCTGTCTGTCTGTGTGTCCGTGCGTGTGTGTCCCCGTGTGTGCCCGCCCCCGGCCCCGCCCCGGCGCTGCCAATCACCGGCGGCCGCTTTGATGTCGCAGCGCTCGCCCGCCGCGCCGCCGCGCTCGCAGTCGGACCGGGCGCTCCGTGCTCCGCCAGCCGCCGGCGCCCGCTGCTCCAGCCAAACTTCCTGGGGCTCGGAGGGCGGGGGCGGCGGCGGCACGGGGGCCCGTGGAGGAGCCCGGCATCCCGCGACGCCTGCCCGCCCGCAGCCTGCCGAGCCCCCGCGAGCCGCCGGAGCGGGGAGGGAAGAAGGGGGGCAAAGAAAAGAGTGACGAGGGAAAAGCAATTCTAATTTTTTTAATTTTTCTTTTTAAAGGAAGGATTTAAAGGGAATTTGGAAAGGGGGAACGAAATTGAAGGGGGAAAAAAGTTTAAAAGTTAAAAGGAAAGGAGGAAAAAAAAAACTTTAGAAAGAAAAAATTCAAGAGGGAGCTTTTTTTTTATTTTTATTTTCTTAAGAGGAGGAAAAAAATTGACGGAGGGAAAAAAAATAATAATTGCGAAGGGCTTGATCCGGGAGAACAATACTCGCCGGGAAAGTTGCTGCGCGGCGGGCAGGGAGCGGCGGGAGGAAAATGCCGCAGCTGGGCAGCGGCGGCGGGGACGACCTGGGCGCCACGGACGAGATGCTGGCCTTCAGGACGAGGGCGAGCAGGAGGAGAAGATCCCTGAGAACGCCTTCACCGAGCGCGACCTGGCCGACCTCAAGTCCTCTCTGGTGAACGAGTCCGAAGGCAGCGGCAGCCCGGCCGCCGCCGCCGCCGATGCCGAGGTGAGCCGGGCCGGGCCGGGCCCGCTCGGGGCTCCGCGCCCCCGCCCCGCCGGCCCCCGCCCCACGCCCCCGCTGCCCCTCTCTCTCCTCCCCGTGCAGGCCCTCCGGCGAGTGCAGGATCCGCAGAGGGTGTACCAGGAGAAGCTCCCGGACCACATGGATGATGGTTAGTCACAGCAATCTCCGCGTGTTTCTGTGTGTCCCCCTCTCCCCGTTCCCGGTTCCCGCTGGTCTTCCCCAGTGCGCCCCGTCTAGTGCTTGAGCCCCCGGTTCCCCAGCCCATCACCCTGACAGCCCTGGGAGTGAGGGATGCCAGCCTGGTCACCACAGCCCCCAGCGGGAAAGCTACTCCTGACAGCTTCCCGGTGTCCCCACTGTGGGAGTCCGCACCCACGGGGGACCCTGGCACTCCCCAACGCCTTCTGTGAGGAGTACGGGCCAAAAAGACTCCCACAATATACTGTAACCTCTTTGGGGACCCCTTACAGGCAGAGTAGTCACCTGTCATAGGACGAATTTTGACAGGGAACATTGATTTCAGCAGGTATGAAACATCAGGACCCGGGAATGTATAAAGGATCTGCCTATTCTGGTTACCCTTTCCTGATGCTCTCAGATCCGTATCTGCCCAATGGATCTATGTCACCTCTGGTGAGTTCCTCCTCTCCTTACGGAGAAGTTTTGTGGCGTCTCTCACTGCTGAAGTATGTTGTAGGTGTTGTGCAGGCACCTACACATGCTTTTTTCCTGACAAATGGGAGCCCAGTTTCTGAAATGCCTGGACACTGTTCTGTCCAAGCTGAAAGCAGAAGCAGTGTGGGGAAGGGGGAAAGATGCTCGGCAGGAAGCGCCTGCTTCACTCTGAATTTGCTGGAGGAGCTGCTTTTCCAGTCTCCTCGTCCTCTAGGTTTGGCTTTACACTTCCAGCGGTCAAATCCTAATATCTCATGGAAGAATGTCCCTTCCTTTTTCTGGGTCACAGAAGGAAGGAGCAGCTCCTGGTCTTTGTGTTCAGGGATATGTCCCGCAGCCGAGTTTGAGTCTGCTAAAACAGCCAGTTTCTGGCATGCCATGTGTTAGGGCTCTGTTGTGGATGATGGCCCAGAAAATGGATCTTGTACTTCTAAAATGGCAATTAGAGGTTTTTAGTAAAAGGCTTTGTGCTGCTGGAGGACTATTCCCATCTTCTTCCTGTAAAGTTTTTCCCTCTCAGTTTAAATCAGCTTTAGTAATTCTGTATGTTCTTATGTTTCTAAGTTTTGCTATCTGAATGATTAAACTAAAGTGTCCTCTACAAAAACTGTCTTTTCACATCACCATCTTGATCAGAACTTCAGAAAATAATGTCCTGACATTGCAGCAGACAGTCGATGCTGGTGTCGGTCGCAGCCTGCACTGCTACATTTGTTTAAGACATTGTTCTGCATTAGCCATCAGCAAGTGAGGACAGAAAGTAATTTGGTTTATTTCAGGGTCAGGTTTTAACCTCTAAAGGGATAAAGTTTAAAAGAATATGTTAACCTGCCGTTAATTCCAGTCATTTGTTCACAAGAGGGGTAGGATGTAAAACTGGTGTTATGAAAAATTGATGGATTGTGGAGTATGAAACTCAGAATTACTTGTGGAAATCAGTGCCCTACGCTCACACCTGACCCAGCTGGCCTGGGTAGCAGGAGACAGGTCTCTGCAAGAGCCTACCTGTACCTCTGACAGCTTTTCCTAGGGGATTCCATTTTCCTAGCTGCAGACTGCTGGAACTTTGCTAAAGTTTGCAGATATCAAGAATCTATCCCTAAATTTTTGTCTTCTTCAGTTTACAGCAAAAAAAAGATGCGTTTGCAGGGCAGGGCCAACTTATGTTGTTGTAACCCAAATAAGCGTTTCTTCTGGTGCTTCCCACCTTATCCAGGTACCAGGTATCCCCCTCATTCCCCAAAACATTAAGCTGTTCTCTTCCTGATCAACTTTAAATGCTTGTAAATTTGTCTTAGGTAAATATACTTAATTTGCTCCCTGAAATAGAATCTGGGTAAGTCCAGAGTTACCTTTGTCCAGCATCTTTTTGCTATGGTGAAATATTTCTTTTAATCTTAAACTCTTCCTAGATGAGCAGCAAAGTGCAATAGACTATTTATTAGCAGCTAGGCTGTAAAGTAGATTGTGGTTTAGGAATTACCTTTTCCCTTGGTAACAAAATAAAATCCAAGCAGTTGCTGTCAGAGCAGCAGATGGGAGCAAATAGACTGTGCAGAACTCGAAGGGGAGAAGACACAAGTATCAGAGAAGGAATGATCCCATCCCCTTGAGAGCCACCAAAATCATCCAGTGCCTCAAACAGCTTCCTTTAGGCCTGTTTGGCTCCTACCATGGTTTGTGAGGAGCTGATTTGAAGTTGTCAGTTAAAAATCTGTTACCTAGCTGACAGGGGAAGATTTCTTCCTCAGATGAAGGCTGGTCTTGCTGTTTTGCAACTTATTGCAATAACTATTTCAGTATATTATTCTGGGCAATTTTGTCTCATACTTCTATTGACTGTGCAGAGATTATAATGGTAAATTATGGCTTGCTCTCATATAGATTTATTGCTGCTGTGTACATTATATAAAGTGTGGGCTATAATCCGGTGGCTGCTTCCAATAATTGAGGTGGTCAGATCTGTGACTGAAGATTGCAGATACTTAACCATCCATAAAAGTGTGTTTAATTAACACTTTAGCACAAGTAGAGTTGGGGAGGAGGGTTGTGTGAGTGAATAGGATTACGTATCACAATCATGCGTGCACTTGATAGTGGAGATTGTATTTTGGTTAATGAGGCTTCCTGGAAACAGTTGTTTGCAAGTAGGATTAATTTTAGAATCTTAAAAAAAAAAAATCAATTAAAAAATTAAGCCAGGAGTACTTTGGCAAACTGTCAGGGCTTTACATTGAAAGCAGTAATCTACCTGATTGAAAATAGAGTATAACTCCCTGAAAGATACAGAGCAGCCAGCAGCGAGGCTGGGGCTAAAGCCCTGCCCTGCAACGCTCTATAAAACCACATTTTTTTCAGTGGGCTCCCCACGAACCCTGTGAGAGTGCTGCAAGTGGCTCTGGACTGGCTCCAGCGCCTGCATGGCTGGGTGTGTTGCTACCAGCAGTACTGGGGTGCTGCTTTCCTATTTTCTTTCTGATTTTGTCAGCAGCACTACTTTTGCTTTGTTTCCCTCAAGGGTTTGTAGCCACCAACTGTTATGCTGCTCACCCGAGCATCCTGCTCAGGTCCCCACATCTCCCAGCCAAAATTGCCTCTTTTTACCAAAACACACCCAGCCGTGTTATTTGTGTGTTCTGCTGCTGCTCCAGTGATGCTCTGAGGATGGCTGGGTACCTCCATCAGCAGCCAGGCCAAGCCCAGCTGATGGTCCCTGGAGGGCCAGCAGCAGAGAGGGTGGCAGGAGCTTCCTGCAGCAGGGTGGCCCTCCTTGGCTGAAGGTGACAAATGCCAGTGTGGGATGATTCAGCTGGAGTGCTGCTGGTTTGGGCAGGCACAGGGTTCCTGGACTGGCAGCAGAGCTGTCGCTGGGGGCATGGGCAGGGTGAGGGTGCTTCTGGAGCTGAGAACAAGGCAGAGGGCTGAGCCCAGATGTCCCTTGTTCTGGGAGCTGTGAATCCCATCAGCTGCTGGGCCAAGGGTGTTTAAGAGCATCTTGGCAGAGCCTGTGTGTGCCTCTGAAATCCTGACACTCTGCAAGGCCCAGGAGAGCCATCTCTCACCTGGCTCTCAGGTGTTGTGTGTGTTATTGTTCAAGGCTCCACTTTATCACATCTTATGCGAAGTCCAGCTTTTCCCAGAGCGAAATACATAGGACTTACGGGTTAAAAATCTGCAAGAAACTTCCAAAGAATATGAACAAGCTGAGGAACTGTTTTTCTAAATTAAATATAAAATCATAAAACTATATCCTTTTTTAAATAGTACAAATGACTTTAAATCAAATTAAGGTACATCCTTAGTAAGAACAGCAGCCTTTTAGGTGGTTACAAACATTAGAGGTCAGACATGGTCAAACATGTTAACACTTTGATCAGATTAAAATATTTTTCTTGCTACAGTTGTATAATTGAGTTAAGACCTGAGGGGGTTTTCTGAACATTGTTATATCTTGTACTATGTGGTAGTTAAATGGTAAAAGGAGCTCTTATAAGTACCTTTAAGTTCTTTTTGTAAATAGGTTTATAAAATACGGGGATGAGCCATGCTGCCCGGTATATAGGGCACGAGGTCTCCCCGCTCCCATTGATGGTGTGAGGAGCTCCTCACACCTTCTATGCACTTCAGATGTGTTTGGTGGGTGTGTGAGGAGTGTAAAAGCAGAATTGAAATGCTCTGTATGTAAAGCTGAGGCACTGGACTTTCTGTCTGTGTGAGAAATAGAAGTGCAAGAGCCTATTTTTCTTTGGAAAACAGACACTACCTCATTTTCTTAATCACTAAGTTGTCAAACCAGAGTTTACATGGGAGCAGAAGAGTGGGGGTACCTCCCCAAGCCCTGCACAGCTGAAGTCCCCAAATAAGACAGCAAGACTCACAGATAATGTTGCTTTTCAGAGCCTGGTCCCCGTGGTCCACTGGGCTCCCTGAGCTTGTTCAGAGGGTATAAAATGTCCCCTTGAGCAGGGCAAGATGAAAGTGCAGTTACTGCTGGCCTGGGGCCACAGGGCCCAAATGCCTAACACGAGGTCAAAAAGCATGGAGCTACAGTCTAGGGCTGCTCTTCACTGGACAGAAGTTGAAGCAGCAGCAGCTGAGCCCCAGGACATGGCTGCTTCTGCTGTGTCTCCTTCCCCAAGGCTGCTCCATCCCTCTGCAGGAGGAGACTGTGGCCCCACAGCAGCTGGCGGAAGGAAATCTGCAGCTCAGCTGCTTCTCTGCCTTTCTGTCCTGACTTGCACTGTCAGGGCAATAGTTTAGCATTGCTTTTTCCTGTGTTGAGTTCTGATCTTGCTGAAACCAGTGGGAAAACTCCCCAGGGTCACTGTGTGATGGGGATTTGTCACTGCTGCATCCCATCCCTCTCCAGATGTTATGTGTGGAGGGAGGAAGGAGGGCAGCTGGAAGCCAACAGTAGCTCTGTGTGTTCCCAGCAGTGACTGCTGCTGTGGGAGAGCAGCATCCCAGCCAGGTTCCCTGGCAGCAGGGCTTGCACTGTGGGACCTCACCAGGATGGTTCCCTGTCCCCATGAATTGTTACATTCCCAGCAGAAAGCGTTCGGAGTGTGGTGGCTGTTGATGGACCTCCTGGCAGACAGACACATGAATAATTTGTTCCCTCCTGATGAAAGCAAATCCACTTCTTTCAGCTCTTCTACCTAGCTTGAAATAAGATAGTGGTGAAAATATTATTTTATGTTCAAGCACAGTTTTGGATAAGTGTGTATACCAAGACACAGGGCTTACGAGGTCATTTATTGCATGTCTGATTCAGTCTTGGTTTCCCCCAAGGAAAATTCTTGTGTTAATTTCTGAGTTCATATCACACCCTCAATTTTGAAGCACAACTTCCCTTTGAAATAAATTAGCGAGTTCTACTTAAGAAGCAGCGACATGATACAGCACTGGATGTGTGTGGTCTAATATAACCTTATTTTTAAAATTGTTTGGAATGGAAAAAAGAGAAAGCAAAATGTCACAGGGAAACAAAAGCAAGTTTTATGTAAATCTGTGCATGTGAATAAGTGTGCACGTGATTCAGACAGTTCAACAATATCTGGTCTCCCACTGGGATTCCTTCCCAGGCTGCCCTGGAACTGCCTTCCCAGGCATGGGATGCTTTGTTGGCGAGGAGTTGCTATGAGATATGTATCGTAAAGGCACTGTTCCTGCAAATTTCCAACCATTGCTGTGTATGAAATTTTATGGGCTTGACCGGTTGAGAATCTGGAGAGAAAAGCAGAAACTTAACATCAACTCAAGTTCCCCAAGCTCATCCATGTTAATGATTAGTGGTTTTGAAATTTTAACTGTGAAGAGTGAAGTGGTTTGGGTTTGAGTGGCACATGGCATGTCCAAGATGAAAAGTGCAGAGCTGCTCTGATAGCCAAAGCTGTAACTGAGAGAAGGGGGAGCAGGAGGGGCTCTGCAATGTGCTCACTCGAGTGTTGCCTCACAGCCTGTGGTCCCTCTAATGCCATGGCTCTGTTGGTCTCATTAAATTCCTGCACTGGGGTGAAAACCCTGGCTGATCCATGCAGTGGGGTGTGCTGGCGTTTGCTGTGCGAGGTACCCGGTCAGGTAACGCCGCGTGTGTTCTGTGACTAAACAGACATTGCTGGCTCCGGAGGGATGACTCTCTGCCTGCTCTCAGAGATCTTCTGCACAGGGCCAGATCCTAATCACAGGCTGAACCCTCTCTATCTGTAGCGTGATCTGCAAGGGAAGCAGGATTTTGGGATATGGGCTGGTGAGAGCTGCACGCCTAAGATGGCAATCTGGTGTGGACTCTGTGTGTCTGTGTGTACATGGCATGGTAGTTATGGGCAGAGCAGAGCCTAATGCTGAGAAACATCAGCAGTTTTGAGGAAGAATCTACAGCTTGCCATTAATTTCACATCTGCAGTTCTTTATCTGCCTTTTGACCATGATTCAACAAGACCAAATTTAGTCTTTGTTTCCTGTGGGTTGGCCTTTGGGCCCCCTTGGCAATTCACCACAGAGAAGGTGAGGAAGGACCTGAGCCCTTGTGAGCATCATTACTGTCAGGGGGAGGCTGTGCTGGACAGAATGAGTTTGGGTGAACAATAGTCAGGCACGTGCTGCTCCTCACTTACTAAAACCTCCTGCACCATGTGTGAGTCGCAATCCCCTCAACAAATCTTCAAGGATTATCTTCTCCATTGATTTGAAGAGGAACTAGGTGGCAGAACTGTCTTCTTGAAGGCATGGCTACTGTGGGACCTCCTCTTTATCCCATCCCTTGAGGCTTTGGCCACAGCTCCTGTTTCCTGTTTGCTGCTCATTTCATAGAAACACTGAATGGTTTGAGTTGGAAGGGACCTTAAAGATCATCACATACCAGCCACGAGACCAGGTTGCTCAGGGCCCTTGGTTTCCCATGCCTTTGCTATTACACCTCACTGCTTGGGGAGATGGCTTATGTCAGCATCTCTGCCAGCCTGATGTACACATGCTCTTACCTCATTGTTTACCAGTGGTGGGTGGAGGGCACAGCAATAGGAAAGTAGGTACAAGTTGCTTCCTGAGCTCTTTGCAGGGCCACTGCAGCAGGAACAACTCAGCCTGATCAAATCCCAGGCTGCTTCCAAGTTGGGACATGTGAGTCCCCCGTCTTGGATCTTTCCTATGCTGTTCTTTGAATTTCTTTTTTTAAAAAATAGGCTATAACAGGATACTTGCTCATTAGTCTCTGTGTCTGGAGGATGAGACAAAGGTTTGGTAGGCGAACAGGTGACTCAGAGGGTTGGATACAGGATACAGAGCTGTTCACTTCCTAGTATCTGGTTTTAATCCAGCTGAATCAGTAAAGACTGGGTGCCTGTTCTGTCTGCTGGCTTCTCCAGTGGTCTGTCCAAGAGGGCACAGCTCCCTTTGGGCCCCAGGCAGTGTGAGTGTTTCATGGGGTGGATGTCCAAAGAACCTGCAAAGTCTGGACCAAACCCTCTGTGAACATCAACCAAGGTCTTGTTCTCACCATGACACTGCCAGTTCAGCACATGCTGGTGGCTCACAAACCCACTGACTTTGTTCCATGAAGGAAGGCTTTGCAGCACCATGTACCTCTAAGGCTTGATTACAGCAGGATCTTTTTCTTGGTCAGTTATTTTGGACAAAGAGCTCTTACCTTCACTTCCTTACAGAGCAACTTAGCACTGCTCTGTCACTGGTTTTTGCCTTTGAGTCTTTATAATTTAGTATCATAAAAGTCATTTGTGCTGGAAATGCAGTCCAAGATCGAGTCTAATCTTTAACCCAGCACTGACAAGGCTACCACTAAAACATGTCCCCAAATCCCACATGTACACATTGCCCACAGCTCCATTGCCCTTCTCTGGACATGCTATTTATGACCATTCCCAATGAAAATGGGAATTCTTCATTGGCAATGGTCTTCCACTACCACCCTCTGTGAAGTGGCTTCATGGAGAAAGTAGGACACTAGGTCAGTAAAAGGGTTAGTAAAAACATGGCAAAATCAACTGTTCCCACCCAGAGCATCCTGCTGGCTGGAGGTGCTGGGCAAGAGGTCACCAAAGTGGCTTTAAACCACTGCTCCTCTCCTGTTCCCCACCTCTGTGCTAAACACAGCTCAGCTGCCATCAAAAGAATCTGTTTCATTGTCTTTCACGGGGTCCCAAAAGTAGTATTTTGTGAAAGAAAACAATAAACTCAACAATGCTGTGGTAAGTTTTTGAAACCAAAGTAAAACTGGATACTAGAATCTAGAGCACTTTTCCCCTCCGGTTATAACAACTTTGCATTTGATTAAATGATAGGCAAAAAAAAGGCTCAACAGTATCTCCTTTGTTCCATTGAAAAATCTGGAACTGTAATATACAAAGTACACATCTGCCTTGAAGAGCTACATAGTAATCACAGACTGACCAAAAAAATACTTACTTTTTGTTTTTGTTTTTGTTTTTTTAAGTGATTTGGCTTGTCTGCTCTCTGTTGAATTTGTTTTCTGCTGTGGTTTGCTCTGAGGAGTAGCGTACATGAGCACAAACTGAGCTTCTGCTCTGATGGGGCCCACACAAAAGTCAAATGTAAAAGCCCAAGGTCATAAAATGTGTTTGACTGGGCACAAGGGGGCTGTGATTATAAAGGCACTTGGGAAAAGACTCTTTGAGTCGCTGGGAAGAGACTCTTTGCAGCAAAGTGCTCAAAAAGGATCAGAAATGTGGAATTTTTGTTCTGACACTGTGAGGATATGGCACTGCGGAGATTGCTTTCATGTTTAGGAAATAAACCATTGTAAGATCTACCACATGAAAATTTGTTGTTCTTAGCGTGGAGAGGCTGATGAGGTGATTCTCATTACCTGCTGCTGCCCTGGAATTACTGCTCTGGGAGTTGGGATAGTGAGGAAGAGGTGTTTTATTTGGATTCTTAAGTGGGAGACACAGCACAGCCCCTGACACCACCAAACCCCAGGTCAAAAATTGGCCTTTGAGCTTTGGCTTCCTGATATAACTTACACACTGTGGCATTGCCAGATTTTGAATCTCACCATCCAAAAACATATATGGATTTAGAAATCCAAGTGATGTTTTACAAGATTGCATCATGCTGTGCTCCGTATTCCTTGGAGTGCTTAGATGAATTAAATAAATAGATAAAATAAATATGCATATTAACCCAAAATTGAAACCAGAATCAATAACATAAGAAATAAAATTTTAAAAAATTAAATAGACATCAAAACCTTTTTGTTTCACTTTCTCTGATACAAAGCAGTTTCTCCAGGACTGTACACCATATGAAACACATTATAAATGCTCTTGTAAAATCCACATCATTATACCACATGAAAGGTCAGGTCCTAAAAATAGCCATTCAGAGAGGATGCAGGCTAGTAGCAATTTCATGATCATGAAATAGTTGTGTTGACATCTCTGTGCATGCACACCCACAGAAGGCTTTGACTTTTGAATTTTAGCAACATTGTGCTTTATGGAATTTTGGATCTCATCCCATGGATAGTCCTTTATCCAGGAATATTAATTTGTGATCTTATTCCCATTTTTCTTACCCTGATTTTATTGAGAAAATGGGTACACTACTTTTTCTTTTTTTTTTTTTTTTTCCTTCAGACTTTATGTAAAACACTTTCCTTGCTATCAGTTTGACAGTGGTTGACAATATCAGTTGTATTTCCCTGTCTCCCAGTTGGGAAATACATGTTTTTTTTCCTTCAATAGATACACACATCCCTGGTATTTTGGAGAACTAACTGTTAAAATGTAAACCTAGAGCATTAGATAATAACAAAAGAAGCTGCCACCTCTATGCAGCCTTTGTATCTGGTGTAGTATTCAAAAGAAAGTAAATGAAATCTGCAGTAATTACACAGTAATGTATCCACAACAAAAATTTTCTTCCTTGTCCCAGCGATCAGAACTTGGCTTTTGTTTTGGAATATGAAAGGCTGCAGCCTCCTGCCTTCAGCGTGTTCGCAGCAAAGCCCTGGCTGGGATCAGCTGCCGTAGCTCTGGGATAGACAACAGAGTCCTGCCAGCTGATATCACTGGAGATCTTTTTGAAGAGCTCATCAGATTTGGTTTTATTGCTGTTGTGTTTCGGTTTTCGCTTGTTATTTGTTTGAAAGCATTACTATAGGGATAGTTTTCTGAAAAACGTTGGAATCTTCAGTGCTGATCTCTTGTTTGCATTTTTCTTTTATAAGTAACATGACGGTGCTGGAGATGCACACCTTCACTTGAGGGTGGCTGAAGTTTGTGCTTTAAGGCTGTCCTGGATTTTAAGTGTGTGGCCCTTCTAAAACCACTTGGAAACAGTCTATATCCTCAAAATAAGTTTGCTTCTGGAACTGAAGCAAAATCTGTGGAGATGGTGAATGAAATAATAGGGTGTTGAAGAAAATGACATTGCTTCTGGAATAGTTGGCATGAAAATCGTGAAGTCTGAAGTTTCATTCAAATCAGATGTAGCTCTGGTTGTTGTGGGGCAGGACACAAACTCGCCCAGCAATGCAACTCCAGGAGATTTACAGAGAGACATACAGTTGTTCCAGGTTATTTTAACTGCAGAGCTTTTCCCTTGTCCAGGGCGGGGGTCCTGTCCCAAGGCAAACAGGCTCTCCAGTTTTCACCCTGGTCAGTTGATTTCTTGCAGGCTCTTAACAATTGTGAAGAATCAAATGCTGTAAAATGGCATCACAGAAGTAGTTTCCTGTTGCTAATTTAGCTCCCTAGAACAGCTGGACTAGGGGACATGGGAACACCTTGACAAGGCAATAGTTTTATAGTGTAAATGCATTAATTCCTACATGAAGTCATCAGTAATTGAAGGATCTCTCCAACTGAGGGCTGAGAAATTTTGGCTCCTTTGACATCCTGCTCTTTATAATGCAACAGTGGCATTTAGAAAAAGCTAAAAGGTATTAATACTTTTGGCTTGAAGCTGGTGTCATGCTTAAGCCCTTTTCTCTTTTCCATAATTAATTGGGTGGCTGAAAAAGGGGTTATATCTGGCAGCGTCAGTTTTTTTACTCTTTTGATGAGCTCAGGTCTTTCTGCTAGGAGCAGAATTCAGGTAAAAGCACCAAATGTTCTTGATTAGACTTCTGACAGCATTTGAATGCAAGAGCTGTTGTAGACAAAATTTAATTTCTTGACTCAAGAGTACAGAAAATTACCTGGTATGTTAATGCCAGTTGTTTGGCTATTGACATGTACTGAAACTACATGCATGTGTTCAAACTCAGCAAAATAGAATGTTTTCGGATTACAATGCACTATTTGTACAGCTCCAGCACATGGATCTGCTTATAAGTGCATAGTGATGGATGAGGTAGGCTGCAGTGAATCCCTGAAAGATTAGCTCCCATATCCAAAGGCATAATTCTTCATCCAAATTTCCTGCTGAAACCAGTGGTGAATGCCTGACTGTGGGGCGGGTGTGTTGCTGTTTCCATGAGGAGGAGCTGTCTCTCTCCTGCCTGTGCCCGGGAGCTGGTTTGATTTAGGAGCCAAGCGATCCTCTTACCAGAGAGCACCAGGTGCTGTGGCAGACAGTGTAAATAGCCAAATAAACAGACATGAGTAGCACCAGTTGTTTATGTGTTAACACAGGATGTTCTCAAAATCAGGTAAGAAGTGAGGCATATTACCAAGTTTTATAGCAGAGGAACCGGATAGTCTCATAACTGCCGTGCATGGCCATGGCAGAGGAAGCACGGTGTTATCCCGGCTTCGGCTCCCAATCCCACAGGAGCTTTTTTCTGTGACTCAGTTTCCCCCAGGAGCATTGTGGAGCTTTACCGTTTCATGTGTAAGCGATGTTTGGAGAGCACGGCAATGTTGATACTGAAACAAAACATCAAATCCCACACAGGCTGCTCCAAGAGGGAATGTTTCAGAAACAATCAGAGAAGGACTGGCCTAAAAGAGTGAGCTGTGCTGCTTATTAGACCACTTACTTCAAGGTATTAAACTAATTGCAATTTCATAATATCTTAGGAAGTTTCAGGTGGCCCTTAGATCCTAACTCCTTCAAGGCAACTGGCGTCTTGCTTTGAAAACAAATCACCTTTTCAGCCTAAATGATAATTTCATGGAGTGGCATTAGCTGGATGGCAGTGATGATGGTGTAGTCCAACACGTTGAAATACACATGATACACAAATCCTCATTACTAAACCAGGAACAAATGTCATTTATTTACCCACTTGTAATATGGTGATGAGAACAACCTCCAGGATCACACAGTGTAGCTTTTGGACACATGTACCAAACCTCTGGATGAATAATTCAAATTCTTTGTCATGAAGAATCAGTCTATTTATTTTGGAACCTTCTATACTTAAACAGTAATCTCTAGGAAATCATTTAACAGTAGTTCACTGCCAGTTTGTCAGTTAATGGCTTGAGGCAAAGTCTGAAGTGGATGAAAACTTTTCCAGGGAGATGCTGCTGTCGCATGGGGTGCAGAAAGGTTTATAGCAGAAAGCAAGAGAGGAGGCGGTCAGATGAGTTCAGTCCAACTTTTAAAATCATGAGGAAACTTGGCACAACAGGGCAAAGATGGCTTTTGCAAGCACGTAATGTGTAGAATGTGAAAGCCATCAATTGTGCCCGTGTCAACTTCTAAGCCTAATTTTTCCTTACTGGAGGCTCCAGGTGTGAGTATGTGGAGACCAAAACCACATGTGTTTGTGGTGGCTGGGGCTCTGCCTCACTCCCTCACTTTGCATCCTGGGCATTTCTGCATCTCTGTATCCCAAGTATCTCTGCATGCCGAGCATCTCTGAATATGTGTTCTGGGCATCTTTTCATCCTGGGTGTCTGCATCTCTGCACCCAGGCATGTCCATATCCTTGGCCATCTCCCCATCCCAGGTGCAGAGGCAGCCAAGCAGGAGAGCCGGGACACAGCCCCCCCCTGCTCAGCTGGGGTGCTGCAGGGTGTCTGCCAGGGCAGCAGAGTCCTCCAGCTCTCAGATGTTATTGCTTCTCTCTAAAAGTCTAGCAGTGAGTTTCAGTTAGGTAATGAGTTATCTGATTTCCCTTTAATCTGGGCAGCATCGCTCCAGCGCGATAACCTCGAATCGCTGTTTATCTCACGATCACTGCTGCAGGAAGAAAATTGGCAAGAATGGGTGAAAATTCACTGGAAAAGGAGCTAAGAAATGTTGCCCTGGTCTACACCAAATCCCTCCTTTTTGAAGCAGGTGCGGGTGAGAAATAATTGCCCCGGGTCGAAACTCTCCAAAAAGGCCACAAAATCCAGCTGAAGTTAAATGCCACTTCCCTGCAGCATTATCTCCCACTCGGTGCTGTCTGCCCACAGAGGATGGTAGGGTGTAGGAACTGGCAGGGGATTAATGGCAGCCTGGTTCATAAAAAACTCTGCTGCCAGAAGGACGTGGGACCAGACAGAAGTAAAGAGGGGCTGGTTCTCTCTGCAGATGCCCCCAAGTGCTATTTGTCTGAGAGCAGATTTTCCCACAGATCTTTGGCCTTCATATTATTTGAAGAACCCCCTCTGCAGCTGCAATCCTTCCCTCCCCCGAGGGAAAAACAGGGTGGTAACTTTGTGAACTGAATGGTGTGGAGGTTTAGGAGTACTGCCATGGGAGGGGAAGATTTGGCTCATTAGCGTGGAACATTGTGTTGCCAGGAACAGAGTTTTGGGGCAGAACTAATAACATGGAAGCAGATGCAGTCAGCTTTTATTAAACTGGTTTGTAGATGACTTTAAATAGGCAACAGTTGTATCTGGGGCTTTCCTTGCAAGAGGCAGAATGGCAGACCCCAGCAGACGCAGAGCCTGGCTTAGAGGCTGGATAAAAAGTACAGAGGAGCTAACTAAATTTCTCCGTGTTAGGATACATTTGTCCCAAATATATTTTTAAAAGAAAGAAAAATAAAAGCCAAAGACTTTGTGATTATGTTCCAATCTTTAAACTTTAAGAGTTCCCACGTCTCACTTTGAGGAAGGAGCAGCTGTAGAGCCACAGTGTTCATAGTCTGAAGGACCCAACGTGATCTCACCTCTGCTCTATCCGATCCACCATCTTCTCTAGCCATGAACTCTCAAGTTGCACTCAGTTACTGCTACATCTGAACATACATTAACTGCTTGACAGTGCGTTAGAGGCACGGATAAATTAATTTCCAAGCCAAGTTTTGAAGCACTTCTCCCTTGAACCACCCTTCCCGTAGCACCAATTAACTCCATAGCACTAATCAGCATCAGCAATGGTCGGGTGCCATTTCCTGACACATGACATTCCACGGCCACCAGTAACGATGGGTTGAACTCACTCTGTAATTGCCTTATCCAAGTACACAGGTTGGAATGACCATCAGCCAAATACAAAGTGCCCATCCTAGCCAGCTCCCCAATCTCATTGGGACCGTTGATGCCTCTGAGGAGTCGCCACAAAGGCCATCCATCCTCAGCCAGACCCAGCAATGACTATTGCTCTGTGTCCTTACAGTGTCCTCCTGGTCCTTCACCACCTCTCTGCAGCCTGGACTAACTGCCTTGCTTTCATGAGGGTGTTGGGAATGGTCGGTCTACATCAATGCAGCCAGTCTGGCAAATCTCTGTAGAGGTGCCTGTTGGATTTCTGACATCTCTATAGATGTCTGTCAGCTCCTTCTATGCCAAGTCCAGCCACCATTTCATAGAGCAAAGAGAACCGTCCAGAAATCCTTTACCTGGCATACCCATCATGTCTTCCTCGCTGTGCTCCGTACAGCCTCGTCGTCCCAGTCTGCCTGAATGAGACAAGAAGAATCCCTTCAGATGCTGTATTCCATCCTGCCTTGGTTGTGCAATACTTCTTTTCACAGGCAGTTTCTAATCTAGAGATTTTCTGGGATCTGTGCATGGCATTAAGGGAAGTCTCCTCATCACCTCAGGTTCTGTCTTTCGGTACTACGTGTTTAAGACATAATTCCGGGCGTCCAGGGCTTGCTTTCCCTTTGTGTCTCCTTTGCTGTTGCTTTCATTTGCTAACATGTTGAACTTCAAAGTCTATTCTTTCTCATTCCTAATTTTTATGGAAAAAATGGTCTGAACCCCATTTGCATTTCCTCCCTGAGGATACTGGCAATCCTTAATCCTATATATTAAAGAATCTCAGTTTTCCCAGCAACCCTTTATTCTGGGACTACTCTTCCACTCCGTTTTCTCCTTGAAATGCTCTCCTGTGGTTCAAAATTGCTCTTCACGGTGCCCCTGACCACTGTCACTTGCTGTTATGAGCTATTTGCACGGATGTTTGATCACTTTTTAAGCCTTTTTCCCTTCCCATCCTGTCCCTTGCAGGTAATTTGTGAAGGTTTCATGCCCATGGCAGTAGATGCCTGTGTGCTTTCAGAGGTTGCAGCCTGGGCCATGTGCTCTGCAACTATCAATATCCAGGACCTGCTGAAATTACTATTTATAAAGCCAAGAGATAGCAAGATGAAAGTAAATAGGGTACTATTTAATTTCACACTGATGGTCTCCATATTCTGGTCGAGTCCCAGTGATCACTGGCATTTACCTGCTTGAGAGGCAATTGCCATCTGTGCTTCCCCTGCTGTGATGCAGGAGGGTACAGGGACCCTCTGTCTCTCAGTCCCTTGTCCCTCTTCCTGCTTTCACACAGGGACCACCTGTGTTCCCCAGCTCCTGGGAGCTGTGGGAAGTAGGTAGGACACTGGCTGCACTGGCCGTGCAGATCCAGGGATTTAGATCACGCAAACCCAGTCTTCTCTCCTACAAGCCATTCTCAGCAATGTGCTCGAGTAATTAGCATGTTCATAAACACTTTGTAATCTTGTGATCATGGCTTGCAGATTAGCTCTTTTGCCAGCTTTGCGATTTCTTTGCCAGTTTTAGTTTTAATTGCAAATCCATTACTGCCAGCTCCCTTGCATATTGTAGCAATAGGCAAATTAAAACACTTGGACACAGTTGGGCGGGTTTCAGTTAAGAAATTAATTGTTACTGCCAACCAGTGCTTTTTAATGTGAGGGTGGCATTTGAGTTTGTTTTTGAGGGCATAATCCCCAAGACTTTCTTTTTTTCCCTTCTCATCCCCCCTCCCCAGACTACATTGCCCTGTCAAGCAGCTCCCCAGATGGCATGAAGCAAATGCTTGCCTCTTTGATCTCCTAGTCAAGAAATTTGGAAGTCGTTCTGAATTTATGAGAATCCTGTCTGAAATAAATCTGTCTGTGCACAGGGCCACACTAAGGCAACCCGGAGCTGCAGGCGTGGCTCACCTGAACCTCCTGGGGAAGCACAGGATTACATCCCACAGGAGCATCGTGTGATGCTGTAGTGATAAAGAGAAACTTCATGCATATTGTTGAACATGAAAAAGTCTAGACAATCTACAATTTACCAGTCGGGGTAATTGGCTAAACGCTTAATCCGCCCTAATAATCCAGTAATGGTATTGTTGGCAGGACATTGATGTAAATATCACTCAGCAGTGCTGGCAGCTGCTGTCTCCTGTGATTGCTGCCATTCCCAATGCCTTTTCCACAGTTGTTAGGGCTGATGGGGAATTTTCAGAGTTCTGTGACCTTCTTGTCTTTTTCAAAAATTGTCTGGGCTCTGTGGTTGTTTTTCACTCCGTTTGTTGAATAAGTGACATTTTTCACGAGGTTAGAATTTTCACAAACCGATTCCTCAAGAATATCTTTGTTTCTTGGTGTACTTTTTCCCGCATGTACTCCTCCCATGGCTCTTTCCTGATGCTGCTGTCGCAGTTTGCCATCACCCTTCAATACAAACAACATCTGGTCCTGCAGCAGACCTGGGCCAGCACTGCAAGCCACCTACCACCTGTGTCACCACCAAACCTGGTGGCATTCACTGAGACTTTGGTGGCCTCACTCTGCACAAGCCCTGGCTGGGGCTGCAAATACTGGTGGGGCACTCTGGAGGTCAGTGGGCTGAGCAGGGTTCTAGAAATCCATCACCCTCCCCATTTTATAGGGGTGTTTTTAATGCATTTCTGTGTGTCCTGTGGGGACAAAGAAGGGGACTGTAGCACCACAGATGCAGGGAAGGATGCACAGACTTAGTCCAGCCTCCAGACATGAGTCTCCCACCACTGCAGTGCTTGTCCCCACATGCTGCCTTCCAAGGCCTGTTGATATGTTAGAGCATGGCTAGGCTTACGTCTTTGTTTAATTGTGCATGAAGCCAGTGTCTATAAACACCTGTCCCATTCTTGCTACATTATTCTCTTTAACTCATTCCCTCCATTTGCCTTCGTAAGCATGGTTGTTTTCAGCTGCAATGGGGAGGGATGCCACCCAAGAGATTAAGTTGCTCAGGGCCCCATCCAACCGCTCTGTACAACTCCTCTGCCTTCAGAGAGATTGGGGTTGTATAATGGATTGGAGCTTAGCAGAGGATTCCCTGATAACCGAAGCAGAACCACCCTGGGAATTCCTTTTCTGCAGCAATGTTGACTCCATGCTGCCAGCTGAAGTATTAAATACCCTATATATACTAATATATGAACTTATATTGGTCACTGACCCAGCTGAGATGGCTGTGAAATCTTGACACCAATCTTAAGGCAGCCTGTAATGGTTTTTTGAACATTGCTTTTCTTTTTTCTGCTCGGAAAACAATAGAAGCAGCACAGTTCCGCTGTAAACAAAACCTGAACGTGCTCTAAGTTACATGTGAAATACCAAGGAGCGCTTATTCAGTACACATCACCGCCCTTCCGTTTCACAGCAAACACCTTGTCACAGCCCAGAGACCTGGGGAAAACTACATATAGTGTATTTGGATGAATGTCACCCTGGTAATTATTCCATGGCTCTGGCTCCACAATGTTATGGCTAACAAATCCAACTTTAATTGTTCATGATCTCTATTGGAGCAGACATCAGGTTTGAGTTCAGTCGGTACAGGGTCGGGAGGAATAAACACAAACCTACAGTAAGATCAAAGCATCAGAGAGGTGCACATGTGCTAATAATAATAGCTTATGAAAGCTCATATTTTCCTTCAACAACATCCTGTCATTTATGTATCAGCTTTGCAAAGGGTAAAAAAAAAAAAAAATTCAGTGTAATTTACTTCAGCAAAAAAATAGATAAGGCAGATATTTGATTGCAACAGCTCATGTGTGGTTTGCTGCGAGGATTGTACATTCATCGCATCTTCCAGTGCATGTGTGAAGGGAAGGTGCAGAGGCTGAGCTGGCTGTGACCAAAGTACCATCATTATCTGATTTTTACATACAGCTGGTGACAATGTGATGCAGGAGGGAGGATGAGGTAAACAGTCTCGAAGTCGGTAACCGCATCCACACCTGGTGCACCTCAATAAAATGTCTGTAAACAGCCTGGATAGAGTGAGGTTACCGCGAGGCTGAGGACAGCTAACGGCTCCGGGAGATGCAGGGAGAGGCACACCGAGGTTTGGGGATCATCTTTTGGTTGGGGTGGAATTGCCCAGGGGATTAAAATGGGGATTTTGCCCTGCCATGGCCGTAGGCAGGTTTGCAGGTTGGCTTTCCCAGCAGTGCGTGGGACAAGCAGAGTGTGGCGGGGGTGGCTGTGCCCAGGGGGCTCTCACTGAGCAGGGTCAGGCAGCTGTGATTTCACCTCCACACAATGTGACCTACTTAGGAAGGTCAGCCCTCAAAAGTGGGCTCAATGCTGACCATTTCCTCTGTCCTCTTAAATCAAATTTTTGCTATCAGCTTTTTTAATCTAGCACAGTGGCTTAAACTTCCGTTGGGGGTTTGTACTGCCTGGCACTGAGATGCCTGGTGGCCTGTTGGGGACTGGGTCACTGCAGGAGCAGAGCTTTGATGGGTGCTGTGCCTGTCAGGGGAGAGTCCTGGTGTGTTGAGAGTCTGTCTTTCACGTTGCATGCTGTGGTTGTTGACATTCGGTTATGCCTGTAGTTTTCTCTGCAAGCAGGAAAGGGTTTGGGGTTTTGGTGAAGGGAGGAAGGCTGACAGTAAAAGGTGACAAAATGTCCCACTGAGTACTGAAGACAGGCTGGCTGAGGAAGGAGAAGGTTGTTTAGAAAGAGAACCAAAGAGAAGAGCACAAACAGGATCAGGTACAGAACAGTCACACTTTCTGCTCTTTCTGCAGGCTCCTTGGGCAGAGTGTGACCTTGGCCATGGGGTGACAGCAGCAGAGAGCAATCCTTGCACAGGGAAGGTGGTTTTCAGGGCTGTGAGGCTGAGCTGGAGTCTATTCAGAGTCTGCAGTGGCTGAATCGCAGCAAACAGGGACTCGTTAAGAAACTAGAGCAAATAATAATGATCCATATGTTTAATGCAGCTGAAAGGCGTACTTCAAAGATACTGTTATCCTAAAAAAGCCCAAGTATAGAGGGGAATATACTTGATCACAGCTTCCAAGTTTTGATGGTAATGTTGTAAGTAGGTCAGCAAACGGTAATATTTAAATTAACTCCCCTTTCTGGCAACTAGATGGGAATGTAGGTCTAGAAATGGGTAAATGTAGATTCCTTTCCCAGCTCTGCCACTTTGA
Source organism: Muscicapa striata striata (assembly GCA_030060385.1). Taxonomy (NCBI): domain Eukaryota; kingdom Metazoa; phylum Chordata; class Aves; order Passeriformes; family Muscicapidae; genus Muscicapa; species Muscicapa striata. The sequence continues at coordinate 2,661,456 of JAREIS010000050.1, read as the reverse complement.
CAAGTCACTTCATCTCCTCGTGCCTAAGGGAAAAATACACCTTTGGGCTCTGCCCAGTAATCATCAGCCAAATGCTTCCCCACCTATCTATAGGGTTTTAGAATATGTGATTGAAAAGTGCAAAGTGTTATTAACATTGAATTAATGTCTGCCATTACAATATGTAATGGAGTATTTCTGCACACACCCCATTTCCTCCTGCTCAAATGTTTTGTCAGACAAGTCCAAGTGTTTACCAGCCTCTTAGCTGGCCTAAAAAAAGCCAGTGAGAGCTGGAGCTGCTGGTTGCTGGTGGAGTTGCTTGGCTTGTTTGATGGCAGGATAGCTGGGGTGCAGAAACTGGCAGCAGAGCTGTCAGCACACAGCCATGGACCCAGTTTGTGGCAGCAGGGTTGGGGTGGCTGGGTGCCCCCTCAGCAGCCAGCCCAGAGCTGTAGGCACATCTCCTGTGATGCCTGCACACTGTACCAGAGGGCCAGGTACCCCTGCCACAGGGTGCATGGTGGGGTGCAAGTGCACACCTCCTGCCAGGGATGGAGAGGGACAGGCTGGTCTGAAAATGGGGAATGTGCTACTGGAGCACCTCACTTCTCTTTTCTGGGAGCTGAGAGCCACAGTCCTCCCACCACCTGCACCTCATCAACTGATGGCAGAATTTGCACTTACTTGGGCAGCACTGATTGCTTTAATTTCTAACTCCTCTAAATATATTGATTTTCTCTGTGCAAGTAACAGCTGCATGTTTATTGACCCACAGCTGTATTTAAGGATTCCCACCCCTGGAAATGTTCAAAGTCAGGTTGGATGGGGCTTGGAGTAATCTTGTCTTGTGGAAGGTGTCCCTGCCCATGGTAGGAGAGTTTGAACAAGAGTTTTAAGGTTCCTTCCAATCCAAACCATTCTGTGATTCTAGGATATCAACCCAGATCTTTCAGAGCAGCATTGCTCCTTTTTGGTCGTCTTCTCATCCCATCAGACAGACCTTCCCTGCCTGCCTTGGGTTTGCCCACCACTGTTCTGAGCACCCTGCCTTCTTTCTCATTACCATGCCCTGCACAAACATTTCCCTCCTTTTCTAAAATATCACAGCACATGGTGTGGGTTACTGTCTAGACTGCATCACTTGAACCAAATGTATTCACTAATATGATGTTAGAGCTCACTAAGAGTAACAAAGAAAGTACATTTCTTTGTTCACTCTTTAATTGTTTGTTCATTAGCTCGCTTGCTGATTCATAAAATATGAAAAGCTCCAGTAGGGTATCTAGTCACTAGTGCAAACTAGCTAGTTTCTAATGTACATAAATAAATTATACATTTACAATTTGCCTTTACTATAAGGGCTGTGCAGAAATGCTTTATCTCTCCACACAAAATGACAAGTAAAGGCAGAAGCTGGGAGTGCTGTATCCTACACTTGCAGAACATGCTAGCAGCAAAAATTATCTCTTTGCTGGTGGGTAATTTGTTTTCTTTAGCTCTGAAGGTGGAGTATGACAATGTTGGGTAGCTGCCTTTGTAGCTAGGGCTGGATGTTCAGCTGGTGAATTGGCAGGGCCATGCTCTGTGTACTGTCAGCAGCTGGGAAAGCCCTGAAGCTTTTGTTATCCTGGGGCTCTGCGTTTTCCTCCCGTTTGTCTGATGCACTGTTGTGCTCTCTCTCCAGCAGCAGGACTTCCTACTTTTTGGCTATTCTTGTTGCTTATGAATTATTCCCAAGAAATAGCCATATCTTCAGATTCCTAGGAAACTTCCAGGTATTGTGTGCCCGTGTGCAAAACTCCCAGAGGGTGTAAGATCATTTTAGGGTGTTTTTTCTATGGATTTCTGTGTAGGGAGTGTAATTCTCTAATAAAAATCAGAGATAGAATTCTTCACTCCTTTCCAGACCATGATCAACATACTCATGACTAAATGAATCATTCTTTAAAAGTTGTGTAGGTTTCAAGATAAAATTCTGCAGGCAGCTGTTTAATATCTGCATATTGCATTGGTTTAATCCCTTCTCAGTTCTGTAATTCTCTCAAATAAGGAATCCAGGCTATCAGAGTCCAAAAGAGAGAGTACCAAAGTCACAGAATCACAGAATGGTTTGGGCTGGAGGGGACCTTAAAGATAATCTCATTCCATTCTCACCTTCCACTAGACCAAGTTGTTCCAAGCCCAATCCACCTTGCCTTGAACACTTCCAGAGAAGGGGCATCCACAATTTCTCTGGGCAACCTGTGCCAGTGCCAAACAGCACAGCAAACTTACTAATTATTAAAAACTTGAGTCTCATCTGATTTGTATGGATATCAAAGATTTGTGGCCATGAATGCCTTCTTTTTCTAAATTCATGGTTACTGCTTCTTCCTTGGGCAGCATTCCCAAAGTCATTGCTGGGTGTTAGGCTTGGACCTGCAGATGCTCACGTAGGGAAATGATTTCACATATATGGATGGTCTTGTCAAAACCAGCCTAACAATTGGTGCATAAAATTATTTGTATATATTTGTACTTGCAAGTGTTGATTTTATACATGCAAGATCAAGGACTTGTAAATTTTTTTTTATTTTGCTACATGAAAGCTTTTCTGACTGTGTACCCAGAGGTCTCTGCTGCATAAATCCTGTTGAGTTTCAATAAAAACCACTTGTATGCCTTTCTTGAGCAGACCTAGGTATTTACAAAATTTTAAAATTTATTATAAACTGAAGGATATTTTGTCAGGTCAGCTCTCTGTAGGATGCCACATTTCCAGTGGTGTGTTACCAGCAATGAAAGCTCAAAAATGTCTGGTTTTGACAGAATGAAATACACATTTTTTTTCTCAGCCTCTTTCAATAGCATTGATTAAACAGAGATTAGGGTGATGTGGGGTTTGTATCTTCAGTTATTTTACCTCAGTACTATACCATTGCTTTAACTGACTTTACCACAAAGCCTCTTAAACTTCCTTTTCTTTGCTAAATTAGCTTGTGAATTCTCTGCTTCCTCACATGTTCAGCACCTCCACCTCAGACAGATGTGGAAAAAGCCTTTTATCATTACATGTCCAAAGTGTTCCCAGGCAGTGACCTTGGTGTGCCCCATTGCTGTGATGGGACGTGGTTTTCCAGACATTGCAGACTGGCTCTTGGGAGGGGACCTCATCCACAGACACGGTGGTGAAAGCTGAATCCCAGTCCCAAAGACATTTTAGGACCTTTGTGGTATCGAAAGGGAGCATTTTTCTTGCATGTTTTGAATTTGAGAATCCTAAGGCATGATTCATGTGGTCTGGGAGCTGGCAGGGCTTGTGGTGCATTCTCCAGATGCACCAGGAGCCTTGAATCTGCTGTGCTCTGAGTGTGGGCACTTAGATCATCACACCAAATGAAATCTTGCTTTGGAAAGTCGGGGGGCACATTTGCCCCCCAGTTTGACTCCATCTGCATTTCACATGAGGCTTTTCTTGCTTGACCACTCATGGGTTTCTGTCATTTTGTCAGTATTGAGCTTCAACAATTAAAGCGTATCAGTTCTGCTTAATCAACCCACAAATCTATAATCTGTAGTTTATGAAGGAAAAATAGGGAAGTGGTAAATCTCATGTCCTGCAGTTGGAGGCAGCCAGGCTGCTGTGAAGGCCTGCAAGCAACTCTCGACAGCATCATTCAGAAAGTCTTGCATCTTCATCCCAATCTGCTTGAATTTCTTCATTTACTTCTTGGAATCATTGGCTGCACTTGGCTTCCTACATTGTTTTGCTGTGTGTGTAATGTTACCCATGTCTCTGCAGATGACCAGATTAGGTGAAAGAAAATGAGTTATGCTTATTTCTGTGCTTTCGGTGTTTGGTTTTTTTCATGAGTGCTGCCCTATGCAAAACAAGCAATCTCAGCTGCAGCCTTAAGCTTGCTGAAAATCTGGTGTGGGAAAAAAAGAAAATTCTGAAATGAAGTGGAAACAATTAAATGGAATAAAATGAAATGAAGTGCAGTGAAATGAGCCAAAGCTTAATGAAATTATTTTCATTGAAATCTTGAGATTTCATTTCCTTTCATTAAATGAAGAATTTTTACTTCATGAAAAGAAATGAAATGAGAAATTGAGGAATGAAGTGAAATGAAAAGTCAGGAATGGAAATACAATGAGATGTATTTTCTGTCAATTCAATTCTCTGCCTTCCCCTTGCTGTTAGGGGCAAATGGTGTGGCTGAGATTGAGATCTCTGAGACTCTCTGGCCAATTCTGGCCATCAGAATTTTACTCTGAAGGCCACCACAGAATTCCTTGAAGAAGAAAACTTCCATTCTCTGCTGGTCCTGTCTGATTTTAGGACACCCACTGTAACGCAAAATATTTTACTGCAGATACCAAGAGTTTTGAAGTCATCAAACAAGCTTGCATTTAAAAGGAAGAGTTGCTAAATTCAACACATATAATTGACATATAATTTGAAGTAATAGCTTTGCAGGAGTGTCTAGAATCTGACCTATATATTTCTTAAAATTGGTCACCATATGGAAGAAGGAGAGAGCTTGACCCAGCTTGACATTCAAATCCCAGAGAAAGGTTGCATGACTAACACTAAAAAAACCAGCCATATAATTTCAGTCTTGGAATTGCATCATGAACTCACAGGCTGACAGCCATGGAGCCCAATATGGGCATTTTTCAGAGTCACTTCCTGATGCTCAACCACCTTTAAGACAAAAGAGTTAATTGCCTTCTTTTGGAAAGCAACTCTCCTCTTAAGACCTTTGCCATGTTGAGAGCACCCCTTCTGCAGCTGAGGAGGATTTCAGAAGTACCTTTGACTCACACTTGCCAGGTGGTGGTGATCCAGCCTTTTCCAAAATGCCTCTACATAAAATTATCCCAATCCCACAAACCACTCAGTATTATTTCATTGATGTTCTGCTGGCAAAGAGGCCTCTAAGGCTTTAGAGACTTGAATGGAGGCAGGTGCCTTTTTTTTATCCTCCAGCCTTCCCAGAAAATCTAGTGGTGCTGTGGGATTTCCCCAGTCCTCAAAGGAATTCCCTCCTTGGGGGAAGATAGAGGTTGGAGTGGCAGTGTGGGTATTTGCTTGAATCTTCCTGGGGCAGAGGACTGTGTCTCCAGTGCATCCTTCTCCTGCATCCCTGTGCCACCTGGGTGCTGAGTCCTGGGGAACATCTGTGGGCTCCCCTGTCATCTCCATTTTCCCATTCCTGGCTCACTGACAGCAGACTGATCACACATGGAGGGAGGAGGTGCAGCAGTACAGTGAGTGCCTGTGAAACAGGAAATTAATCCAGCAACCCAGTGTCCTGGGTACCAAACTCCCAAGGGAGCCCATGAGGTTGGTGCCTCAGGACAGCAGCATCCTTGGGCACCATGCTGGGTACCATTATTCCCACAGCACCACCTGTTGCCCTGCCTTTTAGCTCAGCCTGTTCTTGATCAGCTTAAGGAAAGGACTGTTCTGTATCGACTGTGTAGATCTCTGTTTCACATGTGTGGAAATATCCTGGCTTACATGTGCAGCACAAGTGGCTGTTGGGTCCATCACTTCAGCTGTAGCATGTTAAGGTGCTATTTAGGGTGACTCACTGGGGTGCACTGCTCTGCCCCTTGGGGCATTTGGTTGAGACAACACATTCTGGGAACACTGGATCAGGAGAGAACAGGAAAGGAGCAGAGTGTTTTTAAATGTTTTTTAAAACTCAGGTTCTTAAATTATGAGCAGAGCATGCCAAGAGCTGCTGGGTGTTGATCTCTGCTTTCCTGCTCCCTTAGCAGGCTCACAGAGATTTGGATTTTTTCCTTTGCAGCCAGGATGGGTGGAATGAGCTGGAAAGGAGGGAGTCAGCTCTGCTGCCTGATGGAGAGAGCATGGGTGAAGTGTTGTCCTCCAGTGCTAGGGCCACCAACAGCAGTGGAGATCCAGGCAGCTGCTGGGTCACCCAAAAACGTGCCCAGAGAGAGGAGGGGAGAAGCTTGAGCTGCTGAAATCACAGGTGGGAGTGGAAATGTCTGGAACTGATCCATCAGTGAGCAGTGGACCACTCCTTGGAAATGCTGGGAATGACTCCTGTCCCCTCACAGCAAATGTGTGCTGCTCTGGTCTTTGACAGTATTTGCTTTTTCAGTCTGGCTGATATACACAGTAACATGTTTAGAAAGAAATTTATATAAAAATCCCTCTTCAAATGTTTCATTTCCAAGCCACCACACATGGATTTACTTGTGAATAATGGATGAGTCAGCAGGGTATAATGCTCATTACTCACAGTGAGTATGCAGGGAGGTACTTGGAGCAGTGGTGAGGGCTGGGTGAATCCCAAATTCATCCTGTCCCTGGATGCTGGGCATTGTTGCCTGGAGCTGCCACACTGCTGATGCTGCAGAAGCTGGGATGAGGAATTCAGCTTGTTTTCTCCTAATTTTTTAGTTTGTTTCTATTGAGGTAAACTAAGCCTGCAACATGTAATGGAGTACAAGCCAATGATGAAGTCTAATTTCTGCATTTTCTGTCTTCCTCTGTGGAAGGGAGGTAACAAGTGACGTTGGACAGCCACAAACTTTTAAATGAGGATTACATTACCTACAAAGAATGTAGGCAAGCAAGATTCAGTGGCGCAACTTTCCAAGAAAAGCCTGTCAGCCAGTTTTAATGAGAGTATCTGGTCATTCACAACTGGATTAATCTTCTTTTCTCCCAGTGAAACGTTTCTGTTTAAAGCACCTGCTAAAAAGGAAGCCATACAATGAAGTGTCTGGGTGGTAAAAAGTGTTCTTAGAGCCCTGAGTTTGCGTCCCATTCTTCAGGTAATGTATAAAGCAAAGAAAAGGCTCCCATAACATGGGAAACCAGGAACAGGAATAAGGAATTAGGATCTGGAGAACCTGAAATACCTAGCCTGCAAAATCTCATGCTGCTGGTTGCATGGAAAAGAAGAGCAATAATTGAAGCAGAGAGACTGAATTTAGAACAGAGCAGAATAAATTAATGTGTGGTCCTGGATGTTGATTATCCCTCCCTGCTCCTGTGCCTGAGAGCATCTGTATCCCAGGCACAAGAGAAGGGTGGTGAAGGATTAGCTTCTCCTTCTGCTCAGAATACAGTTTAGACCAGCCCTAGCCAGACCAGAAAGACAACATGGCATGGAAATCAAAACACAGGCTCCTATTTCTCTAATGGTGTATACAGGATACAGTGAGGCCAACATGAGGTTTTTTTGTTTGTGGTCAAGAATTTAACTTTCTTTTTTCTAACATCAGACACTTTGGGGGTGAGGGTTTCAAATGAAACAGGATTCAGCTCATGCAGAAGTTGCATGTTTGCAAATACAGTGATGTGAGTTTAAACCCTGTGTGGTTTACCATGGAAAATACAGACATTGTGTTTTTCACCTGAACTTGGCTACACACAGACTGAAGACTGAGGAGACCGTGTAGCTTAAAGCAGTGAAGAATTTCAGATGTGAAACTAAAATGAACTTCCTCGTTGTGCACACAAATACAGATAAACACACACACCCACCCAGACTGATGCAGGGTGATGTCCTCGTGCCATTTTGGCTTGCAGAGCTGTCAGGTTGTCGTGAGCAGCTCTGTCTGTGTCAGCAGAAGCTGAGCAGGGCTCCAGCCTCCTGAGCCAGGGAAGGAAGATGCTGTGCTGGGAGGGAGTCAACACTCATGGATGTGACCTCAGCAGTATTCCATCCATACCTGGACACACATTTAGCCTCTATTTAGTCCTGAGAATGCAGGCCCTGGCACAGGCTGCCCAGAGAAGCTGTGGATGCCCTGTCCCTGGAAGTGTTCAAGGCCGGGTTGGACAGGGCTTGCAGTAACCTGGTCTAGGGGAAGGTGTCCCTGCCCATGGCAGGGGGTGGGACTTTAGGGTCTCTTCCTACTCAAACCTCTCTAGGATTCTTCTTTGTAAACAAGTTCAAGTCTTTATTTTATTTGTAAGTGCATGAAAATCTTCCTTGCTTTTGTTCATACAAAACCCATATACTTCAGCATCTCATATGGATGACACATTTTTCCAGCTTGGAGGTGGCAGGGTATGGCCCTTCCACTGGAGCTGAGGGAGACAGGAAGAATTACTTGTGCACAGAACTCATTTAGGCTGCCCCTGCTCTGCTTCCAAGCAGGCTAAGGATTAAGATGCAGGTAGCAACACCCAAAAATACAAGGAGGTTCAGGAGTTCTTCATACCTTGTTTCTTTGCAGCACAGTTACAGCTGCTACCTGTTTTCCAGTGACTTGTGCCTGTGAAAGAAAAGCCAGGATGTGAAACTTCATGGTTTTATTTGTTTGTTTACTTTACTCAAAAAGTCAGGGGGAAAAGTATGGTACACTGCATTTATAATGCATCATCTGAAATGGATCGTTTCCACCCTTGGACTGGGAAAAAAAGAGACCTCCCAGTACAGATCTATGCAAAGGACACTTGTATGTGTTTGTCTAATCATGCATTAATAGGGTGGGTGAGGAAACTGCCTTCTACATCCATAATTCCTTTTACTTTTGATTTCTCCTGGAGTGTTGAAGGTTTACAGTCTGTAACACAAAACATGTGGGTTTCACAGATCAGTCAGCCTGTCCTAGAGGAAAGAGATTTTGGGTGTAGTTTCTCATTCTCATTTACTCCTCATATTCTTCATTAGCACTAAGGCCCAGAATGAGCTGGCTGCAGAACACCAGCTGGGAAGGGAAAGATGAGATATAATCATCTTTCACATGGCGACAATTTTGTGAGGATTTGGCTTGAATGTCCAGTTTAGCAAAAGAATTGAAATCTGTTTTTTGCGTTAGAGTAAGATATGTTTTAGGGTGAAGTCTTGGGCTGGTGGAGACCTAAAGCTGGAAGTGAGCCTGGGAATGAGGACAGAGCAGTGACCTGCATGGGGGTTAGGGCTGTTGGGAGACACTGGATGGGAGGGAAGAATTTTAGGACTAAGATTTGGCTGAGAAAAGCCCTGAGACAGTGTAGCTGCTTGTGGACTCATGATTTGGACATGATACACTGTTCAATTGACACTTACCAGCTGAGCTTTACCTACTGCCTTGAGCCTTGGCCATCAGTGCCTTGCTGGCTGTGGTTGGGAGCATGGTCCAGGGGCACTCAGCAGTTCTCAGGTTGCTTTAGTGATGTACAATCTCAGTGGTTTCTCCTGGTTCTAACCCTAATCCTACATTCAATGTCAGCCCAGCCATAGAAACATTCCCCAGTTCCCAGACTAAATGAAATGGCTGCAAATGTGGCAGCAGAGTCCACCATATAATCTGCTGGATTCAAGCTCTAACCCTCAAGCTCAGCCTTTTCACAGTGGCTCCTGGTGACCCCAGATTTCAAAGGAGTCACAGAGTCATTTACCATGAGCTTTCAATATTGGTGCTGTCTCCCCCAAATCCCTTTATTATCCTAGCCCACCAGTGTCTTTTGGACCTTCTGAAGTCATGCAGTCTGCACCAGTTCCAGAAGAAAATTCTCTCAAAAAGCTTCATGTCCTCTCCCCATACTTTGTTCATCTGCCTCCACTGAATCTTCTCATGACCCAAATTTATCTGTCTTCCTCATCTGACTTACCATCCTAACACACCTACTTCAGCCTCAGTGCCACTGTTTTCCCCTTGCCTAATACTAATCCTAATCAAAACTCTCACCCAAGTCATAAAGATGGAAGCTATATACAACCTGCTCTAAATCCAGGTAGACCTGCTAGAATGCTTTTTTTGGGTAGAAAATACACTGAGATCCAGAGTCCCACGAGTTGGGACTGGGGTTGGGGCAGAGGTTAATATTGTTCCCCAAATGAACTTTAGGATTTAGTTTAGGCTTATGTTTACAGGAGCCAGGAGCTAGGAGAAAATGGGAAAGTGATGACATGTGGCTGTGGCATGTCTGCAGTCACTGGTGCTGGTTTCACAAGCGAGTAGGTCAGGAGTGTGCTGTCCCAGATTTCCCTGCCAGCTCTCACGTGGATAAAGCAAACATTGGTACCATAGGTGCATGGTCTGACAAAAGTCTTCCTTGGAAAAAATAGACTTCAAGGAAGACTATCTGATGTCATCACTGGGAGATGACTGGGCTGGAACAGTTTCCTTAATTAACCTGTAAATAAAATGTTTGATGGACTGCAGCTCCACAGTGGTGCAAGAATCTATTTCTGAGGAAATTCTTCTGAATTCCACAAGAGATCAAGATACTTTGACTGAGAAGGGACTGTATCCAATAATAACTCTCAAGTTCACACATAAGTCTTTGATCTCTTCTGTTTCATGACTCCACATTGCTTTTGAAAGACAGCTGAAACTTCAACCCCCACAGTAAAATTCAGCTTTTTTTTTGTCTCATCCTGTTTACAACAAACATGGGTAGGTAGCAGGTCTTGGTGGTTTGATGAATGTGAGGGAATGACCTTCCCTTCATTGCAGCTCAGTGAGAGGGAGGAATAGGATAGGATAGGATAGGATAGGATAGGATAGGATAGGATAGGATAGGATAGGATAGGATAGGATAGGATAGGATAGGATAGGATAGGATAGGATAGGATAGGATAGGATAGGATGGAGAATAGAATAGAATAGAATAGAATAGAATAGAATAGAATAGAATAGAATAGAATAGAATAGAATAGAATAGAATAGAATAGAATAGAATAGAATAGAATAGAATAGAATAGAAATTTCAGTTGGAAGGAGTATGACAGATACTCCTGTTTTGCATATAAAAACAGGACTTGGAATTTATGTGATCAACAGTTCAAAAGCTATCAGAAGAAAAGCTCCAGGCTGTTTGCATGCTTGCTCACAACTGAATGCAGAGCAACTTGAGGCCAAAGTCCATCCCAAATTCATCCTCCAGTGTTGCAGACCACCCCTGTCAAAGCTGTGTGAGGATGAAGTGCTCCATTGCAGCCCGTGCTGAGTGACAGTCACCTGGTGGCACAGGGACAGCTGGCCATCTGTGCAGCTCTCCAGGGAGGAGCACTCAGCTGTGAGCACATCCCTTCTCATTTGATGCATCACATGTGAAAGAACGAGGCTGGAATTCCAAGCTGGCCCCACTGTGCAGGTGGCCACAGGGTAGCAAAGCCACATACCTGGAAGTTAGTTCACTGAAGCAAGCACGGGTTTTTCCATTGATTTCCATTCAGACTTCCAAAGGTACTTTTTCTTTTCTCTACGTTTTATAAAGCACTGCGTACACCTACTTTCAGCTATAAATAAGACATAATCGTGTGCATTTAACACTTATTAAAATTCTTTTTAAATTTATATGCAAACGAGGAGCAGCCACAGGCTCCTGGCAGGTTGCCTATGAAGCCCTTTGTTCTGCAAAGGTTCTACACCACTGATGAGGCAGATAAATTTGTCTTCAGTGCCATAGTCTTGTCTTTGCTCTGAATCTTTTTTATAACTACTGGAAGGTGTAGGTTGAGAAATGCTGGTTTGATTAGCTGGGCTTGTGGTTGGTCCCTTTTCATGCCAAAATCATTTAAGTGTTCCAGACATGTCATACACCCATGGAATCTACAAATATATCTCTCCCCAGTGCGTCATAATTCCTGGGGTAGTAAGTGATGAATCATCAGGATCTAATGTGAAGATAAGCTAATTAGCATTAATCAGAGCTCCTGCCTGAGGTGGGAAAATGCTAGGTGAGCAGTCTGTTAGCTGCCATCTGACTTATTTAATTATTTTATTTTCATTTCTTTCAATTTTACAAATCAGACTCTTCAAAGTTTCCAAGCCCATGGACTGGTACTCTTTGGTGACATGAAAAACTTAACAGCTTTTCATGTCCCTCAGTCTTCATCCTGCTCTGATCTCACCCATCATCTTACTTCTTGCATTGCCTGCAAGTCCACAAACTGTGGCTGGGTTGTGCTGTGGCATGGGATGGCTGCTGGGCTTAGAGTTTCTCCCTACAAAGGAATCTGCCTGTAGCCTCCTCCTCCTCCTAGCTGAAATTGTTAAGTGACTATCTCCATCATTTAAATAAACTCTTACCTTGTTTCAATATGATAAAATAGAGATCCCATCAGATGTAGTAAGTGGTGATGAGAAGTATTTCCCTTATGTAGAGTAGTTGTGGTATCAGGCTATGTTCCTTTCTTTCTACTCAGGGCAGTAACTTTTTATTTGAAATCTTTAAAATTATTTTGCGGCATTTTTCTTCTAGTAATGTACCTTCTAAAAAAAATCCCAAGCTGCAGAGATGACTGTAAATACTTCTCAATGAGCCCTTACTCTGGCTGGTGCAGGGCTGCTGCAATCAGAGCTCAAGTCTGTGGTGCAGGAACACGAGGAATTCAGACTCAGCAGAAAGATGCCATCAAACACCACCACTCCATGAGTGCTGGCACATTTGTTTATGGATTGTTTACAGCAATTTTTTTTACTTATTGGCACCTGTAGTATGCTTCTGGATTTTGAAATGTATTGGCTTTGGTGGTGTGTCTCCTTACACCTTGGGTTTGGTAGTGGGAATCCCAGTACAAAGGGAACCAGGATTCTGAATTATCCATTAGCATAAAGATAAATAGCTTTCAGTGAGACACATGAGGAATTATTTTAAAGATCCTTATTATTTTAAAGGGCACCCAGTGTGCAGCATGGCACCTCAGGGAACATGTGACTGTCCTGCAGCCCCTCAGCCCTGGTGGCACACAGTCCATCGTGGTCACAGAACACAAAATGGTTTGGGTAGGAAGGGAACTTAAAAATTGTCTCGTTCCAGCTCTCCTGCCATGGGCAAAAACACCTTCCACTAGAGCAGGTTGCTCCAAGCCCTGTTCCACCTGGCATTGGCATCCACCTGATGTGGCGCAGCCTCTCCTCCATGGAGCAGCTTGTGGGCTCTGTGGGAAGCAGCACCCAGCACGGTGGCAGCCCTGCTGGGACGTGGGGAATGTGTTTCAGCCAGCCCCTGGGGCAAGGGAAGGGGAAATACTTGCCAGTTTGTGGGCTCAGAGTCCTACAGTACTGCAGTCGTGTGGTCCTTTGCATTGGCCGGTGCATTTCTTTGCCACCCAGACAGAACTGAAGTTCTCTTTCCTTGAAGCTGCTGGAGATCTGCCATGGGAAATGCCTTTCTTTGATCTGAATTTTGCCATGATCCCATAACTTATAATTACACTAACTCTACCATTCCAGTGAAACCCACCCTTTCCTTTTTTACCCATGACACACGAGATTATTAGAGAAACCACTGAGACTTGTCAGAGCAACATTGTGCACCATGGTCTGCTGGGGTGGGTTTTACCTCTTGAGTTTGCTCAGATGTAGCAGAATTACTCCTTTTCACCTAAATACTGTTCCATAGCTCTGTACTGAGTTGGAGGGAAAAATTCCATAACAAAACCAAAAGTGCAGGAGCACATAGCTGCTTCTTTTATTGTGGTGAATAAAGTCACCTAGACCAGCTGAGAAGGTCTGTAGCCACCAGCAGATGTCATTGCAACCAGCACAGTGTGGTGCATGTCAGGTGAGAACAGAAGCACTGCAGTTATTCAGATAATACCCAGTGAAGAATGAAAATAAAAAAATAAATCATGTAATTGCTGATTGCCAGGTAACTCATTCGTAGATCACTGGTAGCTCATTTGTAGTAGGTAGAGTAGACATAGGGATTAAATCCCACACTACAATTTGTTTTCTGCTGAATAATTAAGATTTATTAGTCCCAAGCACAAATTATAGTAATTTAAAATGCTAATACTTTTTTTTTGAAATGGAACATGCAAGTGGATTTTGGTTAGTGGGGGTAGTTGGGTCCTGATAGCCTAATGAGCCTGAGGATTAATGAGGAGGGCTGGTGAGCAGTGACTTGGTGCTGTTATCTTGGCTTTCCCCCTTGGTTTTCTCTGCCATGTCTCCAGGGCTGGTAGTCTGTGCACATCTCCACTACCGTGCTCTAGTGGAAGGGGTCCCTGCCCATGGCAGGGAGATTGAAACTGGGTGAGCTTTGAGGTCTCTTCTTACCCAGATCATCCCAAGATCCTGTGATTCTGTGATTCCTTGGTGCAGGAGGAAAGCCTTGGCGTGCATGTTTGTGCATGTGTTTGCCTGGATGTTCATGTGTGTGTGTGTGTGTATTTATGCCCTTGCTAACATAAGTTTTTGATGCTCACAAGTTTCTATGCTGGTGGCTACAGAGTGGATGACAATACTCCTCTTGAAATCAGTGGCAAACTTTGCTGTCATAAAGACAAAATAATGAAAAATGCTCATTAGCCTCTGTTCCTGAGTAATTTCCTATGCCTCTTCTTCCCCTGGGGTCAGCCAGCAAACAGACAGAGAAAATCCCTGAGCTGCCTGTAAGACCTTGGTCAGTCACTGGTAGTTGTTATTATGCCATTGCATCAAATGTATAAAAATATTTTTATAGAAAATCTCCCATTACAAGCAATATTTACTGTTGGTTGGTGAAGACCAAAAGCAGAACTGAGTCTGCTGAGGTTTGTCTTTTTCAGGTTCAGGAGATACACAAGTCTCCACCCTGAAATATACTTTACAGTTAAGAAATGCAATTTCTGTTAAACTACAGATCCAAATATAGCCTTGGCAGGCTAATATAAGGCAGATGGATGTGATGATAAGAGAGATGGACTAAAGGCAGAGTTTTATGGCTGGTCTCCCCCAACACAAGCAAGTATTTACCTTGTGGGAAACTCTGGCTCCTCCTACTTCTACAGTCACTGATGAGGCTGCATCTGAAATTCTGTTTTGTGTTGACTTTTGGGCCTCTCACTCCAAGGCAGATATGGAGATGCTGAAGAGTTTACAGAGAAGGGCAGTGGGGCTGGGGAAGAGTGTGGAGTACAAGTCTGATGAGGAGAGGGGCTGGGAGGGCTCATCCTGGGCAAAAGGAGGCACCTTCTTGCTCTCTGCAGCTCCCTTACAGGGGGATGAAACCAGGTAGGGATCCATCTCTTCTCCCAATAAACAAGTGATAGGACAAGAGGAAGCAGCCTCAAGTTGTGGCAGGAAAGGTTTAGATTTAATATTGGGAAAAAAGTATCCACCAAAATGGTTGTCAAGCCCTGGAAGAGGCTGCCCAAGGCATTCAGGGTAGAGTCACCATCCCTGGAGGGATTTAACAAACATGTAAATGTAGCACTTGGGGACATGGTTTAGTGGTGGCCTTGGCAGTGCTAGATTGACATATGGACTCAATGATTTTAGAAGGCTTTTCCAACCTAAATGATTCAGTAATTCAAGACCCAAATGAACACCTGCCAGCACTGGAGATAATGTCGTGTTTTTGGCCTTAGATGAGATAAATCAGTGGGAAAACTTAGTTGACTTTGGCATGGGTTGTATCTTATTTTCAATTCCATGAGTCTAAATTGTTAATCTTTTGCTAAAAGTGTTTGGAGATGCCCCAAACACTTCAGCTGGGGACTTACAGAGTCATCTGTTCTGAGGTGGTGTTTCCTTATGGGTCCCATCGGCTGGGGCTTGGCTCAACTTGGGGATTTATTTCTTCAGAAAGTCCCAAGTTGCATCATTGTCCTGGTGGCAAGATAAGTTTTTCATTCCCAGATTCTCTCAAAAGCAGGTGTGGGACACATGGACTTCCAGCTCAAACCATAAGTAATACCTTAGCTTAAAAATGTCACTATGGGCATGTGGGGGTTGTATGCATACAGGTGTGGTAGATGTTTTGGGGTTTTTTAATATAATCAATGTTTTCTGTAGCCTCAATTCCATTGTTCAGCAAATACAGCTGTCAGTTACTGTAATAGATCAGAGACCATGACAAATAAGTTTTAAAAAAGTCTGTGTTACAAAATGATCTGCAGTTAAATAGCTGAACTCTGGTGCTGGGTTGAGTTAGTTCATTATCTGTTTGGGAAAAAATCTGTGCCAGAAGCTTCATGTTATCATCCATTCATCCTCCTTCTTGAAATCTTTTTCTTCTTCTTTTCATCTAAATGGGTGTAAATGCTGGGGCAGTTGTGGATCTGTGCATTTCATGGGAGCAGCTGGCATTTTGGTGGCACCATGGTGGCATCTCGGGGGCTCCTGGGGCAGCAGACCTGCAGAGGTCCCTGTGCACCAGTGACATGCTGGGATGTGCTGGGATGTGCTGGCTTGCACATCAGCCAGCCTGGTCCCTGCTTCCCGTGGGACTGCTCCATACACACCCTTCTGTTTGCTCAGTTCTGCTCTGTTTGACTTTTCTGGAAAACCTTTTCCACGGAGTGCCGTGTCACAGCTGACTGCAGGGCAGGGCGAGCTCCCAGGGCAAGCTGTGTTGGAAAACAAGTCTGACCTCAGCCCAGAGAGTTGGTACTTAAACATTTTTGCTCTTCACCACCCCTGTGAAACGGTGATATCTCACATTGGGGTGATGGGAGCAGACACTTCCCTGGGGCTGCTTTCCCTGGGCAGGGTCAGGCCACCAGGACCCTCTCCGTGGTCAGCCAGGGGTACAGCCCAGCAGTAGATTGCTCTTGCAAATGTCACCAGAGATGAGAATCAGAGCATGAAAATACAAAGAAAGGTTTGGGATGAACGTGCCTTGTGTCTGGGTCTTCTGCCTCCTGGAAAGGTGAGTGCATCAACCAGGACTCTGATATGCACTTTAACTTCTCCCAGCAAAACTGTGGTGAAGTTTGGTGTTCCCCATAAAGAGTTGTGGATTTTCTGAAAAAAGTAAATAATGTGGCTTAAAATCCCTGGCCCCATGCAGTCCTGGAGCAGGTGATAAGCTCCCCAATAAGAACTGCATCATCAGAACCGTGCTAAGCCCTCTCAGATTTCCACCTGTTGCTTCTTCTGTTCCCATGAACCCCAAACTCAAAGCAAAACCAGGTTGAAAGAGAAAGTTTTCATCAATTATTTTTCTCATCAAAACCATATGAAATTTTGACTTTCTTATTTTTTCAGTGTGAAGCCTTTGATCAGTCCTGCCTTGTGAATGTATGATTAGTTGGGGTTAAAATGAGATCCAAAACTGAGAATGCTTTGTGTGGTCTCTGGTTTCAAAGTGACAGTTTTTCACATCCAACCTAACCAGGTTATCCCTGGGCCATGGCTGACAGTGACTTTCACAAAGCCATAGCCAAAAACTGATGGGAGCAGTTGTTAAAACTATGCTGAGAATCCAGCCTAGCCATAGCAGGATTCATTTATTATTTTTATTTTGGCATTAAAAAAAAAAAGTCTGCTGCATTTATTAATAGGCCAAGTCATAATCCCCCATTATGGCACCTCCTGGCACTGTATTTGGCTGTATTTGGTAAATGAGACTTTCATCCAGGCCCTGAAGTTTTGAAAGCAGCTCTTTCCAAGCTGCTTTCCATACTGAGACACAAAGATGAAAATAATCTCATGACCATCCACTCCTGTAGTAAAATCTTTTGCAATTAAATCTATGAATCTCAATACCTGAAAAACAGGATTTGATGACACATGACAAGAGCTGAGTTAAAATATGTATGACTTAGTACTGGCATGGTGGGTAATCTTTATCTTCACGAGTGTGGCGAAGATGAAATCAAGGCATGGGGTGGGGATGCACAGCACCAGGATTACCTCATGTATTCCCACCTCTTACCTGAACTTCAGTTCTGAAAATGAGCCCCAGAAGTATTTGTGAACAGACAATTAGGAAAAAAAAAAAAAAAGGAAAAATATATGTAAAGATGCTTTGTTTGGAGTCGGGCGTTGCTGTGGTGCTTAGTGCATCACATCTCTCTTGGTTTGCTAGTCCCAGCACTCAGTCCTCATTAACTGGTTTGCTGTGAGGAATTAGGAGATTGAGGCAGCAAAGCTGCATGTTCCCCTTCAGTCTGAGTCCAGCTCACAGGATCAGACCTCTCCATCCTAAATTTCATCCAGGAGCCTCTGCCCTATCCTGCTGAGGCTGCCAGGATTAGCTGTCGAGCATTTAAACAGCTCCTTGTTTTACATCTCATAGGAGGTAACATTTAAGGAACTTCTAGAAGTCAAGTGGCAGGACAAGATTAATTAGGATTCCTTTCTAATCCTAATTACAATGATATTTGCTTCCCACGATAGGAGTTGTTCATTATCATATGTATAAGTTTGTTTCTTTAGTCTGTCTGCTTCCCTCCCCCAGCAAAAAAAGGTTAAATAATATTTAATACGTTTTTGCAGTCATTAAAAAAAATCAACTCTTTTTAATCTGGTAAAAACATCAGATGGGCAGAGGAGAAACCCATTCAATTCCCTATTAATTTCCCTTGCTCTCTAATTATATGCAAATCCACCAAGCCCAGGTTTTAATTCAGCTGCTTGCATTAAGAGATCAGAGGAAGATTCAAAATGGGAAAGCAGAGTTTGACGTGTCATCGGGGGCTCGTACGAATTTGACTGGAAGATAAATTCCACATTTTAATTAAAATGTTTATTCCACTCTGCACAATAATGCTTGCTTGCATTCAGAGGGAAAAAAAAGGGTATTAAGCATTAAAGGAACTAATTCCTCCTATCAAGAAAATTAGGATTTCTCTCAGGCAGACACAGGGTATCATCCAGGATTAGCAGCTGTAGCATTCTTTGTAAACATGTCACCCTTGAAAGTGAGCAACAAGGAAAGCTGCTATCGCCTTACTGCTGCAGGGTGTCCATGGAGCATCCCCTTGGCTCCAGAGGGGATTATCTTCCCTCCCTGGCCCCCACAGAGCCGTTTATCATGGAAACTGGGAACTGAATGTGAGTCAGATTAGGATAATGTGGGGGTGGCAGCAGCAGCTCGCCTCTCCCCGAGATCACCAGGGGGATTTGGGGTCCCTGTGGGGAGGGATGCCCCTCACTGCATCCATCACCCATGCTAGGGAGGGAGAGACATCTGTCCCCACACTGGGCTGGAATGATGCCATGAAGGGGTCTGGGAGAGACCCTGAGGAAGGCTCAGAGCACCTGTGGTTAATTCATCCCTGGTCATCCATGTTGGAAATGACATTTGTATGAATTTGAAGGGATTTCCCCATAGCAGAGAAATGTGCACTCAAGGAGGATGATGATATTACATATTATCATCCCTGGCTCTTTTGTCTTGTCTGTTACTGGATTGTGGCATGGGCTTGGACACGGCCACCTTTGACATGGTGAAACACCTTCCCTTGGTGTCACCTGACATTGTGAGAGTGCATGGCTTGGTCACTGGATGCCATGAGGAAACTCCCTTTGGACAAGTCAGCAGCATTGCAGTACCATTTTTATTTTTATTTATTATTCCTGTTATTACTGTTGTTTTTTCCCAGCATTGTCAGTGAGTTGGGGATTTCAGATGGGGTGAGAAACTTGGGTTTGTTATCTCTTTCTTCCAACCAGTGATGTTGTCAGATAATGAGATCTCCCCTGAAGCTGAGCTGTGAGCAGATTAAAAAAAAAAAAAAAAAGAGGAGAGGAGAGGAGAGGAGAGGAGAGGAGAGGGAGAGGAGAGGAGAGGAGAGGAGAGGGAGAGGAGAGGAGAGGAGAGGAGAGGAGAGGAGAGAGAGGAGAGGAGAGGAGAGGAGAGGAGAGGAGAGGAGAGGAGAGGGAGAGGAGAGGAGAGGAGAGAGAGGGGAGAGGAGAGGAGAGGAGAGGAGAGGAGAGGAGAGGAGAGGGAGAAAAGGTGGAAAAAAATAGGCACTATAGTGCTTGGCAGGAGGGGCTGACAGCTGTCTGTTTCCAAGCCTATAGACAAGGGGCAAATATCCTTTGATAGGTCTCATGCCCAGGTCCCAGTGTGACAGGGGTGACAGCAGCAGGATGGTGTCACCCATGGTGGCCTTGCACCCTGGCACTGCTGTGATGTGGAGAGGCAGGTTTCACCCCTCTGATGTTTAGTTAATCGAAACATCTTAAATCACATCAGTGTTTTTGAGGGGTTGTGTTTTGTAAACTCCCCCACACTCTTTCAAGTACATGGGCTGGTTTTGTATTTGTTATAAATGGAAACGAAAACACAGCCAGCAGCCAAGACCCCTCTCCTCATACCCAGGGATTCTGTAAGCAAATATTTGCCTCCAGAGCACTGCACAACACTGGCACCTGGAAGGTTCTTGCTGCTGGCAGATGGCCCCAGAAATCTTGCAGGTTTTTCCATCTGCTGCTGCAAGCACATCCTTGGAGAGATCTTAGAATCACAGAATGGAAGGGACCTTAAAGACCATCTTGTTCCACCTCCACTGCCATGGGCAGGGACAGCATCCACTAGAACAGGTTGCTGCAAGCTCCATCCAACGTGGCCTGGAACATTTCTGGTGTATGGGGCAGCCACAATTTCTCTGGGAAACTGGTGCCAGTGCCTCACTATGCTCAGAGGGAATAATTTCTTCCCTGTATCGAGGGATGTGACAACCAGATGCCAAACCATCTCAGTTCAGATCCAGCACGCAGTCAGGGCGGGGGTTTGCAAATCGTTTCTCAAACAGGTGAAAATCCTTGAAACTTGCCACAAGAGAGATCACAGCATGGCTCTCACAGTGCAGACCCTCAGTGTTTCACCAAACCTTTGCACCCTGAGGTTTGCCTTGACCTGGAACTGCCAGGCACATGGAGGAGGACATCCCTGGTCCTTCAGGAAACGGTGTCTCAAGCCTGGCCACAGGGCAAGTGACACATTTTTGTTTTGCTTTCCTCCTTGCCCTCTTGGACATTTTCCTAATTAATCCTGGGTACTGGGCCAACTTCTGGCCTTTGAGAAGTGGAGTGAGATAAAGGAGGTCAGATGCTATCAGCCTCCACAGGTCAAAGGAGGGCCTTTGCCTTCACAGCCTCCAGCGTTACCGGTAACTCCAGGGTTTGCAGGTTTTGATTCAAATTCTCAGAACCACAGGACGTGATGGGGACAGAGATCTTTTTTTTTTTCCTCTGTAGCCCAGAGCATGAGAGAGCCAATAACCAGGGATGGATGTTGCAGAACAAGCTGGGGGGTTGGTGCAGCCCCAGAATTAAATTGCCCTGTTTTTTGGGAGAGCCCAGCAGGGGTTTGGTGCTGCAGTGCAGCTGCTGGGTTATATTGCCCCAGCATTTTGGTTCCACGAAGCCAAATGTCACCACTGCCTTTTGGGGCTGGACGGGGTTGCTGTCCCCTCCTGAGTAGATGCTTTGAGCATCACAGCAGGAGCGTTTCCCAAGCAAGGCAAGCATTGCACAAGGGCACTTTCTGCAGGTTTGAGGAGGCATCTGGAGTGAGGTGGCTCTTCTGCTGAATGGAGCTGTAAATGTTGGGTGGTGATGACTAAATTTCATTTTTTAAGGGTTCCACCTCTCTGGTATGGGGTGTAGGTGCCTCCACACTTGCCCCCTGTTACTCTAAAAGAGCAATCTCTGGGAGGGACTTTACATCTTTTCATCTTTATTTTTCCATGCCTTTTTTTTTTTTTTTTTCTTTTCTTTTTTTTTTTTTTTTTTTTTTCAGGAAGAACCACCTACATCTTTCTCTTATAAGATAAATACTTGAGAAGTGAAACAGCTCTTCCTGTGCCCGTAAATGTTGAAAAACTCAGCTTATTTTCCCTGCAGAGTTTTACTGAAAAATAATAACCATTATTGCTCAAAATCAGAAACCAGCAGCAGCACGGAAGGTCACTGAGAAATTTTGGAAGGTTTTTAAGTTCTTTCCCTGTATTTCCCCCATTGCTGTTAGTTCAAGGCCAGGTTGGATGGGGCCCTGAGCAGCATGGTCCAGTGGGTGGTATATATCTGCCTGTGGCAGGGAGTTGCAACTTTATTATCTTTAAGGTACCTTCCAGCCCAAACTGTTCTGTGATTCCATGATTTGTCCCCATCATGTCTGGAGCTTGGTCACCCCTCTGAGTGCTGGGACACAGATTGTGTGAAATGTCAGGAAACTTGTTCTCTGATGCACATCCCAGTCACAGGGGAATTGTTGCAATTAATATGCAGAATTAATGCAAGAATTAATAACTGCAAATTATTCCTTTCCTCTCCATCTGCTCATAAGCACATCAGGGCCAGCCAGAGGTGGGGTGCACAGGGCAGTGGGACTCTTCTGGTCTTGGGGATGAGGCCTCTGGAGGAACCCTTGGTGGTGCTGAGGGTAAGAGCCAGATCCAGCTCTCTGTGCCACAGCCACGGTGGTTGACCTGGGCAGTGGCCAGGAAGATGCTGCTGCTGCTGCTGCAGCCAAAATCTGGCTGTACTGGAGGGGTGCAGGGCTGGATGAGGGCAGTGCCTGAGCATGGGTGACTTTAACTTTCCCTATTTCCTTTCCTCTGTGGCAGCGGGCTGGGGCGCTGGGACTGCAGCAAAAGTGAGAAAAGAGAAAAAAGTGTGCTGAGATGAGAAATGAGTCAGTGCTGCCTTTGCCTGCCTCGGGCTGCCGAGGGCTCCTGCCCCAGCTCATGCAGTCAGTGCCAAAAACACTCTGCACTGGATACTGGGGTGATCTTTTATCACAGCATCTCCTGGTGTAACACCACAGGGAAATGAGGGGCAAAGGTGTCTGCTGACACGGTCTGGGCCCTGAGCTGGGGCGTGTTACCAGAACTTAGAGTGTGCAGAGCTGGGTTTGAGTCAGGGGCTCTGAGTCCCTGGTGTCCCCATGACAGTATTCCCCTGGGACAGTATTCCTGAAAGCCCTCCTGGCATCTAATGCTGTGGGATGTGCCTAAGAATGTCCTTAATCATGTCATAGAATCAGAAGATGGTTTGGGTTGCAAGGAACCTTAGAGGTCATCCAGTTCTAACCCACCTGCCATGGGCAGAGACACCTTCCACTAGACCAGGTTGCCCAGGGCCTCATCCAAGGTGGACTAATGTCCCCAATACATCCCTAATCATTTGCTAATGTGGACTGATTGTAGGAGAAAGTGCAAAAGGCACAGTGCCCCCAGTCACAGGTAGCTTCCCCAGCAGTGGTGCATGCAGCCTGACCTTACACCTTTCTTTCTGTGGCATGATGACTAATTTTGCAGTGAAGAGGAATTAATTCCTCATTGAATCAGCAACAGCAAACCTTGGTGTGTTTTGCTTTTCATAGCCGACACATCGACTCATCTCACTCTCTCTGAGAAGTGACGTCAAAGCAAACACACGTGGGGCAGCTCAGGCTGGACTGCAGCCTGCAGCTCCTGTGCTGCACCCCAGAACCCACGCAGGGCAGAGCAGCACGGAGACCTGCCCAGAGCTGAGCTGAGAACAGATTTGGGGGATGCTCCCAGCAGCCAGACACGCAGCACAGCCAGCGACACAGGGCTCTGAGACTGCCAAAATCCCCTCTGCCGTGGTGTGTGATGCCACCAGCACAGCACAGCTCCCTTCCCTTGGCCAGACCCCTTGCTACTCACATGCCACTGCTGGGCTGGCTCACAGCTCTCCATTTCTCTGTCTTTGGGGCTGGCAATGTGGGAAAATTTGAAAGTGCTGTGAGTAATTTCACCTGGCTGTGGCGAGGCTCCCCAGCGAGGCTGGAAACCACAGCGCTCGCCCAGCCACCATCCCCTGCACCAGGCACTCTGTGCTGGGGGGATGGATCCTGCTCCTCCAG
This sequence comes from Muscicapa striata striata, assembly GCA_030060385.1. Taxonomy (NCBI): domain Eukaryota; kingdom Metazoa; phylum Chordata; class Aves; order Passeriformes; family Muscicapidae; genus Muscicapa; species Muscicapa striata. The sequence continues at coordinate 2,638,013 of JAREIS010000050.1, read as the reverse complement.
GCTGCTCCAGTATTCCCTCTTCACAGCCAGGGCCGAGGGGACAGCTGGCTCCAGGGCTCAGAGGGGTTATGGGGCTTTCCTCTCCCTGCAGGCTCCTGCTCCCACGGACGGACAGTGGCTCTCACAGGGCAGGGTTTCCAGCAGTTTTGGCTCTCGGGATGTTGGCTGATGTTCTGGGAGCTGTGGTTTGTGCAAGGCAGGCAGCACCCTGTTATCCTCCATGGGGAGCACAGCACCTCTTGTAGTCACATCCCCAAGAAAATTGAACAGCATGAAATGTAACATTTTTTACTATTGGAAGGGGTAGTAGAGTTAAACTACTTTATTTTAGTTCTGAATTGTCTTCTACCAGCAAATTAAAGTCTTTCTCATCCATAAAAGCAGTGGTGGTGCCCGGAACTGGTGGGATGTTGGGATCCTCAGCAGCCCCCCAGGCAGTGTGGTGTGACTGCTGCTTTTAGTAGCTGTGTTCAGTTGTAGCAAGGAATACTTTTCACAGGTTGCAAAACATCCTCTTTTTTTTAAATTTGTTTCTTTTCCTAAACTGATCCAAGCAGAAAAAATAGTCTTTTTTTTTTTTTTTCTACAACCTTTTCAGAGTTAGAAGCTCAAAGAGTTTTAACAGCCATGGAAATTTTTTAGTTTGATCACTTCATTCAAATTTTGGCTTTTGACCTTCTGTCCTACAATTTTTTTAAGGTTAGCTTTAAAGTTTAGCAGAAAAATCCTCCATCAAACCTGAAAAGTAAAACTACTCATTTTTAGCATGTCATGACTAAATAGATAAGTCTTTAAAAATTAATTAAAATACTTGCTAACATGAGGTGCTTTCCAGAAAATGTTTGATTATAATCTCACACTATTCTCTTGTGAAAACCCCATATTTTGATTAAAACCCTTCATTTATAGTTCTGATCAACCAGTAGCTTGTATAACCCTACTGCTACCTGTGGCCAGAGCATGTGTGATGGAGAATGGGAGAAAAGGCAAAAGATGTTGAGTCTGATCAGGCACCTTGGAGCCAAATACACTGGAACTCCAGTGGTAAGGGTGATCCTTATGTGCAAGATCCACTGGGTTTGCATGTGGTCAGAGGAAAATGAGATTTCTCTCTGGCCTTGAGATCCTGTCACAATCACCCACAGGTGTGGGTGAGGAGATCTAATTTTCCCTTGCCAACAATCAATCTTTCTTAATAATTAATGCTACTCTCTCTTTGCTCCTCCAATTACCTCTAGTTATTGAAGTCACATCTTAGCTTCAAGGAGGGATCTTCTTCCCTCAGTAGCATTGGGGTTTTCAGTCATTTTCAGGGAGGTTGGTGGGATGGGTGGTGCTGGGGGGATGCACTGCAGCATCAGTGCCTGGCCCAGCACACAGGGGAGGAGGGGACAGTGCTCACATGGGAGCTGGGCACTCAGCAGAGCTGCAATTTAGCAAATTTGAGAGGGGGGAAAAAGCCCTCCAGGCTTGCAAACCCCAGCCTGCTACTCCATCCCCTCTGGAAATACCATTCTGTGGTTGCTGTGAATGTGTCTCTTCATTTCTGTACGAGGTCATGGCTGCACAGCTCATTCCACTCCAAGGGCTGTGCTGGGAGAGGTGAGGCAAAGCTGTCCTTGGAGCCCCTTCACATCCCCCTGTGGCTGCTGAAGGACAGGAGGTGACAAACTGGTGTTGTGGATGTGGTGTTTGGCACCAGCAGTGTTATTTTTGGTGGGTGGGTAGTGAGCAGCTCTGTCACTGCAGCTCTGGGCTGTGTGAACCCCAGGGGACAGAACACAGTGTTTACCAAGCCACAGCATGTCCCCTGAGATGTCCTGACCTGCAGCACCCAGTGTCCTCCCAGGAGACCTTCTGAGAGAACACCAAACCACTGCCCTCCTGTCAGCTCAATCCTCCTGGGAGAAAATATTCACATCAGGGTAATTTTATGGCATAAAACATTGTTAGCTGCTAAGTCCTGGCTTTGAAAAGCCTCTTCAGGGTTCGTATGCTGCAGCTGATTTGCAGGAACATAATCTAGACCTTGCAAAAAAGGGGAATTGATCCTGTTTCTCTGGCATATGGATTTCTGTAAGCCAGGTATGGTTTCACAGTACAGCTGGGGAAGACCAGGAGCTGCAGTCCTGGCCATGGGCCACAACCATTGACAGCAGCAGTCTTTGAACCAGGATCAAGGCAGAGTTTTCTCTATTTCTCTGTATTTTTGTACAGCTCTTCCTTCTTCCCTTAATTTTGGGAGATGGGTTCCTGTGACAAACTCCCTAATGGAGGAAGTGGAAAGGGGGATAAGTAGAAATTTATAAATTTAAATTTATAAATAGAAATTGCAGAAATTTTTCTTGTCTCCTTTCTGGTCATCCTTCCCCACCTCATCTTTGTGGAGAGAAGTGGAGAAGGTTTTGAGTGAAGCAAGGATAAATGTAGAAAGGTCATGTGGAAGGCCGTTCTTCTTACTGGTGCAGCATGTTGTTTTCCATCTGGACTGATGGAAAAACTGAGTAATTGAGCTGCAAATCTTGTTGTACCACCTGTTTACCACTGAACCATTGAATTTCAGAATGGTTTGGGTTGGAAGGGACCTTAAAAATCATCTCCTTCCAATCTCCTGCCATGGGCAGGGACACCTTCCTGGACCAGCTCTAAGCCCAGTCCAACCTGGCCTTGAACACTTCCATGTTCTGCTTTGGTGGGAAGGAGGACAGTCCATGCTTTACTCTAACCACATGTACTCCCTGCTTTTCCCTGAGGAGTTATCCTGCAGATCAGCATCAGAGCAATTCATCTGCCTTTGGAGTGGTCTGTGTCTTCTGTCATTGCTCTGAAAGCTGTTCACAGTCATCAGGCAGCGAGGCTGGCATGAGGCAAATGGGAAAGAAAGATCTGCCCTGCTTTGAACAGAAGAAATGCTTGAATTGAGGTTTTCAAAACAGCTCAACACTGAGCTTGTTCTGCTCCAGTGTCATGTTAGAATGTACATGTAGAACTGCATATCCCTCATTTAGGCTTTGTGGCTCTTAAATAAGCTAAACCATAGCTAATTTTAGAAATATCACTGAAAAGCACTTCTTCATCTCATTTGATGACTAAAAATAGAAAGAGCTCAGAGCTCCAAACATGTGTTTAACTAAGCAGGAACCAGCCCAGTGCTGCTCTTGATGGGAAAACCACATAACCCATGGCCCTGATGCAAGACAGCAACTCTGGTACCACACCAGGAAGGGATTACATTTCCAGTACCCCATTGTATGTAGAAAAAAAAAATCTACACCTTTTTAATATCAGGAATTAGGGTTTTCATTCATTCTCAACTGCAGACCTGCATGCTTCTTGGTTTTTATTTGCATGAGCAAACCTTTGTGGGAAAAGCAGATGTAAAGTGGCGTCTCCATCTGTGTGTTTTCCTTTCCCCTTCATGGGTTTCCTCCTCAGAGCAGGGATGCAAACACAGGACTTGCCCAGGCCTCCCAGTTCACTTGGAGCAGCTGGGATAGGTCCAGGACAGGTTGACCAGAGTCACTGTCTGTGTCTGTGCCACCTTCACCAAAGCCAACCTGAGCTTTGTGCTCATTCTGTGTGAGCAAAATCATTACCAAAGTGAAAGGCGCCAGTGAATTGAGTCCGGAGATCCTAAATGACTTGTCCAAAGTCACACAGCAAATCATCTGTAGACATTGCAGTGACACTGGTGAAAACTAGCTGGCATGCCCAGTTCCTAGCCCTGGGAGAGCTGACTTGCTCTGTTCCCAAATTCACCCTGTGTTGGAGTGTTGTTAGTCCTGTTTCTTTTTGTGGATTTATCTGGGACAAATCCTAACATTCCACCACCCAGATGAAGTCAGTTTGGATTTAAAGGCAACCATGGGCAAAACTGAACATGTAGGAAACCGCACAAGACACGTAGATGGCAGAGTGTGTGTGTGTGTGTGTGTCGGTGTGTGTGTGTGTCTGTGTCTGTCTGTCTGTGTGTCTGTGTGTCTGTGTCTGTGTGTCTGTGTGTCTGTGTGTCTGTGTGTGTGTGTGTGTCTGTGTGTGTCTGTGTGTGTCTGTGTGTCTGTGTGTGTCTGTGTGTCTGTGTGTGTGTGTGTGTGTCTGTGTGTGTCTGTGTGTGTCTGTGTGTCTGTGTGTGTGTCTGTGTGTTTGTGTCTGTGTGTGTCTGTGTGTGTGTCTGTGTGTCTGTGTGTGTCTGTGTCTGTGTGTGTCTGTGTGTGTTTGTGTGTCTGTGTCTGTCTGTGTGTGTGTGTCTGTGTGTGTGTCTGTGTGTGTCTGTGTGTCTGTGTGTCTGTGTGTGTCTGTCTGTCTGTGTGTGTCTGTGTGTATCTGTCTCTGTGTGTGTGTATCTGTGTGTGTGTCTGTGTGTGTGTCTGTGTGTCTCTGTGTTCTGTCTGTCTGTCTGTGTGTTCCTTACAGCTGTGCAGCTCTTCCAAACAGGTTCCCCTCTCTCTGCTCCAACATGCAGGAGGACTTCCTGCTGTGTTCACCAAAAAGGGCCTTTTCCAAGGTGCTGGGCCCCAGCAGCCATGCTGTGTGTAACCAGGAGTAGTTACAAGAGAAGACAGATTTTTCTTTGCCTACTTTTCCTGGATTTTTTGCATCTCCAGCATTACCTCAGCTCCCTCTGGTCCTCCTCCAGCACTGCAGCTCAGTCTAACAGGGATTTCAGCCCAAGGGCTCACTGGTGACCATGTTCTGTTTTCAAAAGCATTACCCCCAGCATTTAATGGTGGCCTTGGCAGTGTTGGGTTAATGGCTGGACTTGATGATCTCTATAAACTCTTTTCCAGCCTAAATGATTCTGTGATCCTGTGCTTGTCCTTGCGTGACAACTCTGATTAATAAAGCCCAAACATGACTTTTGGAGTGAGTATGAAGGATTCACTGTGAAAGTCCAGATTTAGACCCTGTAATCCAGGACAGAGAACAAGAGTTTTGCATTGGGGAACACACTTGGAGCATTCGTCCTAGAATAAAAGACACTTGAAATGAATGGAAAAAAATTCTGATCTTTGAAAACTTTATGCTGGTTTGATCTGTTTTCCACTTATCCAAGACATCATCTCCAGCTGTTTTCTCTGCTTGGTTTATGGATTTTTTTGCAGGACACTGCAGTGTTTGTTTAGTAATTTGTTTAGTGTTCGTCTAGTGTTTTTACTTATTCCCAGCCTTGCTGGCAACAGCAGGACTGCAGAGGGCACTGGCCCTCCTTGCTGGTGGGTCCTGATGCCTTCTGAGTCCTGTCCATGGTTGTGTCTTGCAGTCCAACAAAGTTCCCGTGGTGCAGCCGTCGCACGGAGTGCACCCTCTGACCCCGCTCATCCCGTACAGCAACGACCACTTCAGCCACGGCTCCCACTCGCCCCACCTGCCCGCTGACATCAACCAGAAACAAGGTAATGGCACCACGGGCACCTGCCTGCTGCCAAGGGCAGCAGAGCTGCAGCCACTGAGGCTGGCACCTTCCTGATACCAAATCAATCAGAAAAATCAGGACCTTTGGTCAGCTGGGACATTGCTTAGCAGTAGGAGGTTATTTAGCTTATTAGCAATGCTTTGTGATCTGGCCATGAGCAGTTTGATACCAAAAGTGCCATCTCTGCTGATGGAGTGTGCTCAGTTCTCTGTACAAGCTGTTCTGTACCTTGAAACCAGACCAGAGCCTGCACAATGATGCACAAGAGTCAACCAGAAAATGGAAAGTTATTTTTCCTTTGACTCATACCTAAACTCTTGTCAGGTTGTCATTTTGAGAAAATAAATGCTTGAAACAGGAAATATTTTGACTAAACAGGATCAGTGTCTGATAGTTGACTAGATTGACATGTGTGTTCCCGTAGCCACATGTTATGTGGTCGTCACCCAGTTTGGCTTTTTGTGTTCCTGTGTGAGGCCAGGCTATGTCAATTGGCTCATGAGGCTGTGGAGGAAAGTACAGTGTGTTGAGCCTAAACCCTCTAAATTAAACTCTAAATACAGGTATGTGTTGAGGAGTTCACCCCAGTCTATCATTCCATCATTCTTCATGAGTTCCTGGCAAACTGAGTGTAAAATCAAACTTTTCTCAACCTTACATTAGTGCAGAACATCTGTTCAGATTTCCCATGAGTTCATGGGAAAGCAGGCAAACGGACAGTTTTGTGTCAAACTGCATTCAGGAAGGAGGTCAGTGTCCATCAGAGTGCAGAAACCAGTGCCAAAACAGAGGCACAAAACCAACAGTTGTGATTTGAACAAAGGCCTCCACCTATGAGTGATCCAAACTGTCCTAGAGGCATCAGCTTCATAAGTTAACACCATTGATAAAACAATGGGTTATTGAGGATGCTCTTGGCTGGAGGACCCCTGAATAATCCCTGGTCTGAACCTGGAGGCTACACTCTAGACTTATTAGGGATGCTGATGGATAAGATTTAGCTCTGGTGTAAGAGATCCCCAGGAACATCCTGACTGTCTTACAGGCAGCACCCTGCTTGTCAGCCATCAGAGCATAATAAACTCAGCAGAAAATCAGGAAGGGATAACAAAATAAACCTACTAAAAGCTTAGGTAATGGCTGAGTTTGAGTCTGAAGGAAAGTGTGCATAAAGGCAGCCCAACACACCTTCCCCCACACTGCCTTTGCTGCACCTGGCAGAGCTCTGCCCCTCCAGGAGCTGCTTGCCATGAGCTGTGTCCTGGGACTCACTGTGATACAAGAGCAGCTCACCCAGGGGCAGAGCTGGTTCTGTCCCTCTGTGGAGGCATGGCTGCACTGAAGCAGTCCCTGAGCATTCACCTGTGCAGTGGGTGAGTCATTCTGGGACACTGTCCTTGTGCTGCCCACCTGCACCCTCAGTGCAGGCACTGTCCAGTCTTCCCTTCCCGTTTAGCCTGTATTTCTGCAGATACAGGGAGTCTGCTTGTTCCAGAGACTCCCTCATATGTTATTCAAGGAAAGGTTCAGCCCATCATCCTCAGCTGGGTCTTGCTTTTGTGGTGCATGCCCCATCCCTACGATGCTGGGGCAAGGGTTTTCCTCTGTGTGCATCCTGGATGTGCCCCATCTCTGTTTCCATCACTGAAATAGCTCCCATTATCACCCAGTGTAAGCACTTGAGAGTCATTCTCATACTCATTCTCCCAGCATCCCTTTAAAGTTTCTCACAGTAGCCCAAGGACACACAGACAAGGAAATACAAGCAGGAATTCTGAGTCAGTGGCTGGTGCCCCAACCACTGGGCCAGCAAGAATAACTTGTGCTCTGACTTACGCAACTCGAATTGTTGGGGGTGCAGATCTGAGGATGTTCCATCAGCTGCCTTGTGCAGGCCTGGTTTTGTTTGACCCTCCATGGGCCACTGACTCCCACTTGAAGCAAATCTCCTACTAGGTTATATATTCCTGTCAGGTCAGTTATATATTTATTTTTAGCTGACTCCTAATAAAGTGCTTAGAATTGGTTGGTGCCATTCCTAATTAATAAGGTATCATCCATACATCTAGGAGAAAATCCAGTTGTAACTGCTTGCAACTGATCACCAGTTTAGTCCATATATTTATTATCTAGGACAGCCACTCGACAATCCCTGTTCCCAGTTTTGTCCGAGGCTCCATAGCAGCCATCACTACACCACGCTGTGACAGAGCTCAGCCCCAGCACCCCTCCACTTTCCCACTCCAGGGGTCAGCTGGTGGCTGTTTTTGCCAGCAGCACCATGGTTGTCTGAGTCCCACCCGCAGCCCCAGGCACCACAGGATGTTTTCCAGCCCAGATAGGAATGAAGCAATGCTGCAGCTGTGTCCCCTGGCCATGCTGCCCATGCCAGCAGCTTTGAAGATCACACAGGGATTCCCCATGCAAAGGGTGAATTCCCAGCTGGCACCATACTCACCTCCACAGTTCCTTGGCACCCACAGAGCTGCAGAATAATTGTTTTGAATCAAATTGCTTAAAATGAAGTTGGGAGTGATGCCTGCTGGAGCATCCCCACTGCCTGCTCATGGGGGGTCCTGCAGATGACTGATGGAGAGGGAGTGTAGGAATGGCTTTGACCAAGCACTGAGCACATGAGTGGGCTGTCTGGGAAAGGCAGAGGTGCCTGGAGTCAGCCAAATCCTTAACAAAGCACAGTGCTGCTTGGCCTCAGGCTGGCATGGAGCAGCTATGATACTTGTGCAGGAGCAAGATGCCTCCTCCATTCCCCCTTATGTTTGTGTTTTTGCAGCAGTGTGGATGACCCACCACATCCCCACAGAGAGAACCAGAGAAAACCCCCCTGCCACTTGCAGATAGCTATTTCATGTCACCGTCCACAAGTGACCACAGATGAAGCAGCGAGGGGGCTGGGAATGATCCAGATCAGCCCAGGAGTGCAGTGCCAGGTTCAACTCCTCTCCTTCTCCCTTCTTGCAGGAGTGCACCGTCCTTCCCAGACCTCAGACATCCCTGGTTTCTACCCCCTGCCCCCCAGTGGAGTGGGCCAGATCACGCCGTCGATGGGATGGTGAGTGAGGAGGAGCCCCAGCCCCGCGGGGTGGGGATGGGTCACTGAGCCATCACTGCTGCTGCTCTCCATGACTCCACGGTGCTTTCCCCCAGCTTCACCCCTCCTCTGTGCTGTGTGAAGAGGCAGGAGAATTTAGCCCTGCCTTGGAGGTGGGAGCAGACCCCTGGAGAGGCTGAAGGCTTCGTCCTGGCTGAGGCATCCCTGGAAAGGGGTTACCACCTGGCCAGTTCAAAACTGCCTCCTGCTTTACATCTGTCTGTGTGGATTAGGAAGCCCAGAGAGAGCTTCCTACCCACCCCTCCTAATCATAGCAAAAGTCTCTTTTCTGAGTAGGAGGCAATTTTCTCCCCCACTGGACTTTTCAGCACACACAGTGCTTTCCCTGAGCATGCCACCAGTATGGAGTAATCCCGTGGGATGCTCCATCTGCCAGGCCATGGTGTTTCTTGGGATCTGACACACAGGGAGAAAGCACATCATGGCAGAGACCTGCCAGGGGGCAACTCTCAGGTACCCCAGCCTGGCCACAGCTCAGCCAGTGTCTAAGCACTGCCCCAGCAGGCTCGGGAAAGCAGAGACCATGAGCTGGAGGACTCCCAAAATGTACCCCCTGCATGGGCCAGCCCTGCAGAGCATCCTGCAAAGCACAGCCTGTTGGTAAACCTGCCCCGGGGACACAAGTTAAAAATACACCAGTGTGTTCTCTGTGGTCATTGCCACTGGCTTTTGTCCCCGTGACCGTGAGCACACCGAGAGAGCGGGTCCGGCAGGTGCTGCCATGTGGGCATCGTCACTCCTCAGATTAATATTTAATCCCCAGTGATGAGGTAGAGACATTGCAGAGGCTGACAGGGAGACTGATGGCTGCAGGTAACAATTCAGGGTTGCTGGGAGGAGGAGAAATTGCTGGGCAGGTGATCACAGGGAAGTGGCTGGATTCCCCCAGTGCTGGTGGATAAAACCCTTGCAAAGCCTGGTGGAGAGCTTCAGGTATAAGAACCTATTGCAGAGTGGGAAAGGGGAAGCTTCTTAAAGCACAAAGTAAAATGTTAGCTTTTGCTTTGTTTTGTTTTTGAATTTCATTTTCCAGATATTTAACCACAAGGAAACAGAGGATGAGGCCTTTGATACAGTCTAGCTTCAAAGAGATTACATTTTGCCTTCTGTGCTAAATCTGCTACTCTCGGGTGATGATTTAACTCCTCATATGATGTAATTCATCCTCAGGAAAAACAAGGACTGGAGTGACTGTGCTGTAACATGGAAGAAATAGTTGGAGTGGGGAGAAAGGAGCCTGTTTGTCAAATGGAAGGTCCATTCCTAGGTTAGGATGATGCTGTTCAGACAGCCCTGGGCTCATGAAGGGAGAGCAGTCTGGTTTTTTATGGAGATTTTGTGGGGCAGTTGGTGGTGGAGAGAGCTTTCATGGCTGAGAGCTGCTCCAGCATCTGTGGGGTTTGGCATCCTCGTGCAGCCCCATCAGATGCCTTCATTAATGGCTAATAGGGCAGATATGGTAAAGCAACAAATGGCCTGACATGCAGAGAGCAGCACCTTGAGGCACATTTGTCTAACAGAGATTTTGCTCATTCTTTTCCTTGCTCAAAATGTATGGAAAGAGCCCCAAACCCACTTTGTGGAGTGTCTGGTCAGCTGAGGCTCAGCATGCTGCTGGGTGGGTGCAGAAGCTCTGAAGCCTGGCAGGTTCTGGAGCATCCCCCCATGGCAGCAGGGGCTGCGTGCCAGGGATGGTGTGCTGGGGATGGTCATGCCAGGGATGCATCCCAGAGAAGCTGTGGCTGCCCCATCCCTGGAGGTGTTCAAGGCCAGGTTGGATGGGATCTCGAACAACCTGGGAAAGGAGTTCCTGCCCATGGCAGGGGATTGGAACTGGATGATCTTTAAGGTTGCTCCCTACCCAAACCATTACAGGATTGTACAGTTGTGCTGGTGCCACCAAGTCAGCTGCCAGACCAGGGCAGCTACACATGGGAAGCAACTTTTCCTCCACAAAAGGATGGGATCCACTTTTCCTGCTCCTGGCAGGCAGGAGCTGGGCAGAAACTGGTTTTGTTCTCACTGAGTGCTTCAGGAGGAGGAGCTGCAATCACTCTCTCTGTAATTAAGCTGGGATGACAGTCAGATAAAAGCTTCCAAGAGTCCAGTCAAGTGAGTTTTGCTTTGGGGAGCCTGGCAGTTAACATTAGCCAGGAACCTGCAAATCGTGTCACTCACCTGTGCCTGGGGCCAAGCACAGTGGTGCCATGGCAGCCTCTCCTCCACCACCCCACTGCCTTTTTTCTGAGCCACCCTCCCATCACCAGGTGATCCTCTGAAAACAGGCTGAGAGAGCTGGGGTTGTTCAGCCTGAAGAAGTTTCCTGTGAAGCCTCAGAGCCCCTTCCTATACCTAAAAGGAGCTTATAAAAAAAGGAGAGGGACTTTTTATACGGGCAGATAGTGATAGGACAAAGGGGAGCAGTTTTGAACTAAAAGAGGAGAGTTAGGTCAGATGTTGGGGAAGTTCTTTCCACAGAGGGTGGTGAGGCCCTGGCACAGGCTGCCCAGAGACATTGCAGCTGCCCTGTCCCTGGAGGTGTTCGTGGTCAGGTTGGACAGGGCTTGGAGCAGCTGGATCTAGTGAAAGGTGGCCCTGCCATGGCAGGAGCTTGGAATGAGATGAGATTAAGGTCCCTTCCACCCCAAACCACTAATCCATGATACAGGCTGTAACCATGCACTCCCAACCATCAGGGACTGATTTTGCAGTTGCTTTAATTTTCATGTCAGAGGAACTTGGGATGAAGCTGCAAGTGCCTGACTCCATTCCTATCCCAATATCCCAGCCTCTGGAGTAGCACAGGTCACTTCTGGATTAGTTCCAAGTGTTTTCTCGGCCCTGGGGCAGCCGCCTCCAACTTCAAAGGTTGTTTGAGTTTCCTGGTGCACAGCTTGGCTGTTGGTGTGTTTATACCTGCCAACATCTGAGGGGTCGGAGAGGGCTTCTGCCTGCCAGGGTGTAAACAGCCCTGGCTGCCTTTGCTGCAGACAGATCCCACTGATTTCAGTCAAGCCAATGCACAGCAGGAACAGGAGCCTCCCTCCTGTCCAGCACAGCTCAGGAGTCTGACTGCTGCCACACTGTCTTTATTCCTCTTCAGAAACTTGTCTTTAGCCCCAAAAAATCCCAGGCATCCAGGAGCTTGGGTCCTTCAAAGTGCACCACACTTAATGATAATGGACTGTTTTTGTGGATTTTTTCATCATTAGAACTAAAAATAGCTGGCCCTGGGTTTAGGTACAGCTCTGTGCAGCCTGGCCAGAGGATCGTGAGTACCAGCACAGTTGTAAGCACCCATGGTGCCCCATCCCTGGAAGTATTCAAGGCCAGGTTGGGATGGGGCTTGGAGCAACCTGGTCTAGTAGAAGATGTCCCTGCTCATGGCAGGGTGGTTGGAATGAGATGAGCTTTAAGGTCCCTTCCAGCCTAAACCATTCTGTGATTTTAAGGTCCTTTCCAACCTAAACTATTCTGTAATTCTATGATCTCAGTTTACAGATGCAGTTTTAGGCTAGAAGCATCTTCTGGCAGGTTTGCAGAACAAGCCAAGGTATTTCTGAGCTATTTCCATATGAAAATGTGGGGGTTCCCTTGCTGGGAACAACAAGGAACTTCCTGCATAGTTATTTTACTATCTCAAAAATAATTTCCAGCCGCAAGTCTGATACATGTCTGGTCCCCAGTACGAAACAACTTCCAAAAACAATGCAGGACTGAGCTTTTGGCTTCTTTAAAACTGATGGGTGTCCTTAAAAGGATGTGCTGGGGAAATCAGAGCATTCCTCAAGCACAAAGGCAGGGTAGGTACCTTCTCTCCAGACTCCAGGAGTCTCCTGTGCTTGGGGCATCAGAGTGTCACAGAGCAGATAAAGTTGGAAGTGACCAGTGGGTCATCTGGACCAACCTCCCTGCTCAAACAGAGTTGTTCCAGAGCACATGGCACAGGATTGTGTCCAGACAATCCTGGGGTATCTCCAGTAAGGGAGGCTCCACACTCTCTCTGGGCAATTCCTATTCCAGTGCTTGGTCACTGCACAGTAGGGAAGTTTTCCTCATATTTATCCTCCTGGTGCAGCTTCTAATGCACCACACTGAGCAGAATTGCTTTTTTTTTTTTTTTTTTTTTGGTCACACTGTGCTCTTTTGAGCAACTTCTTCTGTGCAGTAGCAACATCTGATTTTTGAGCTTGCCTCTGCACTTTGCATTGTTACTGGGTAAACTCAAAGCTGCAGTGTTAGTCAGTACCAGGGGCAGAAGGGGATCAGAACTGGATCCAACTTTTGTAGGAAGGCACAGGTTCTCTCAAAATAACATCCAAAGCCCATGCTGCCCCTCAAGCCTAAGGGACTCTGAGTGTCCATCCAACCAGGGGCATGAGTGCTCTGAGTCCAGTTAGCAAAGGGTATCTTTAGGAAATACCACGTAGCTGTGGATGCTTTATAGACTCTTTCTTCCTGATCCCAGGCAGAGCCAGTCTGTCTATCCGCTCCCGTCATGTGGATTTAGACAGCCGTATTCGTCAGCGCTCTCTGCTGGGGCTTCTTTCTCCAGGTGAGTATGAGCTGTGTCAGACAGGGCAGCTCAGCTGGTCATGCAGCTTGCAGTTTGTGCAGCAGGAGCTTGCAGCAGACCACAGCCACCCAGGGACAGCCACGCAGCCTCGCCAGAGCAGCCGTGGGAAGAGAAGGTGCTTTAAAGCAGTGTCTGGTCCAAAGGGTGCTCAGGGGAATATTGAGGATGAAGGATGCACAACGGTTGGGTTTTCAGCAGAACTCTAAAGAGAGTCAAAAACTCCAGCCTTCAGCTCAGCATTGGGAAAATGGGATGGAATCCATTGCCCAGGATTTTGTTCCTGTGTCACCAACCCTAATCCTGAATATGTCCCTTCTGCCACTGCCGCTTTGCTCTGCGGAGATGGATCTGGTTTACTTAGTCTCAGCTTTAAAAGCAGGACAGGAGAGGACAGTGATTTGGTGCCCTCCTATCAGCACAAGTCAGTTCTGTGAGATATAAACACAGTTTCTGCCTTTGAGTGAACAAAATGCATCCCCTGTGGATGGGAATCACAGAGCCCAGCTCTTCCAGGTGTGCTGTGCTGCTGGGCAAAGCCCTTGTGGCTCTGTAGGGATGCCAGGGGCCACACCAGCTTTTGCTTCTGCTTCATGTTGTCTGAAGGGCTATTAGTGGAGATTTCCCACAGGAAAACCATGCAAACCCTTGCTCATGCAAGCCCTTAGCCACACAGAAACCTGGATCCATGCAACCCTCGGTCCATACAACCCTTGATCTATGGAGCCCCTTAGCCTTGCAGAGGAGGGAAGGGAGTGCTGCCAGCCCTCCTTTCTCGCAAGGTATCACCCATGCACAGCCTCAAAAGTGAAGGGAAGAGGAGCTAACGGTTCCCTGTGGAGCCCCAGCAGCCTCTCTGAGCTCCTGCCTGCAGGATTTCGTGGCGGATTTTGCAGCACTGCTGCAGCCGAGAAAGTACACCTGGCCAGATAAGGATCAGACTGTGCTGGTGGATTAAATTAAACAGCTTTTCTTTTCGTGCCAGCATATCTAATGAACAGTTCATCTCCCATGGGCAATTCTGCCATCTCAAGCTGCAGTCATAAAGTGGCAATCTTGGCAAAGCTGACTTTGCTGGCTTTATCCTCCAAAACTCTGGAGAGAGCTAATGAAGCCTGAGAGCTAATGAGACCTCTCATGATCTCAGCCCATGTTGTGGAGAGCATTGCTTAGGCAAGCGTACCTCCTAGAGTTGCAGTAGGGTTCATGTTCAGACTTAGTCTATTTCTGTTAAAAGAAAGGTGCGGGGTGGTCCTAATCTCTGCCATCCAAACCCCAGGTTGAGTTTGTTGTTCCGTTCTGCAGTGCTAATGAGATCCTGCAACAGCAGAGATTTGAGTAGCTAAAACTGTGGGTGAAAGCACCCTTGATCTCGGCCAGGCTGGCTCCTGCTGCAGGTGGGTTCCCTCTCTGTGGCACTGGATCCTTCCCATCCACATGGCTTAACCAACCATGCCACAAGGGTGCCCCGGGGGTGGTGGGCAGTGCCTGCCCCCTCCAGCCTGGCAGCACCTGCGTGCTTTCCATGTCCTCGCTTTCCGTCTGCTTCCGCCGTGTCAGAGCTCCGAGGGACTGGCTCCTGCTGCCCACAGCCCAGTGCCCCAGCCCACGCTCCCTCCAGCCTGGCTCACCCACTCTGTGTTGCAGGTTCACTCACCCGCTGATGCTGGGCTCTGGCATGCACACCACGGGCATCCCGCACCCCGCCATCGTGCCCCACTCTGGCAAGCAAGAGATGGAGCACTACGACCGGAACATGTGAGTGAGCAGTGCTGGCTCTGCAGCATCACCACCTCAACACCCGTTTTGTTTATCACTCTCAGTGCTCAGATGGGGGAAGCATGGATAAACACTGAGCTGTGCATCTGAGGAGCAAATCTCACCCCCCCCCCCAACCTGCTCATGCTGTTGGGTTATTTTGGGATCAAGTCTTTTGGTGGCTCTGGTGCTGACAGCCCCTTCTTTTGTCCCACCAAGGAAACCTCAGCCAGAACCAAAGAGAGAGAAGGAAGCCAAGAAGCCCACTATTAAGAAGCCCCTGAATGCTTTCATGTTGTATATGAAAGAAATGCGGGCGAAAGTCATCGCCGAGTGCACCCTGAAGGAGAGCGCTGCCATCAACCAGATCTTGGGAAGGAGGGTAAGAGCTCACGGGGCCCAGTGCCATCACCTAGTCCACATCCCTGCCTCTTGCAGCTGCTCCTAAGTACATAACAAACACCTGCTTCAAATCTGGGTCTCTTGTGCCATGAGCACAGGTGTGCCCTGGGGCAGGGTGGCCGTGGTGGGCTGGGCTGGGAGGGGCTGCAGGGCCATGCTTCACTGCTCTTTGTCCTTGCAGTGGCACGCGCTGTCCCGAGAGGAACAAGCCAAGTACTATGAGCTGGCTCGCAAGGAACGGCAGCTCCACATGCAGCTCTACCCCGGCTGGTCTGCCAGAGACAACTATGTGAGTGCCACTGTGCTCAGACCCCCACCCTGTGGCATGGCCCAGAATGGCCTGAGGGGCTGGCTGGTGTTTACCAAACACCAGGTCCTGGCAATGCCATTCTGTGGCACCACAAGAGCCATAGAAATTCACATTTCAGGAGTATTTTGAATGCCCTCTTGGCTTATTGCCTGTCTAATAGATGAATGCTACCCCAGCAACCACAAGCATTTATTTGCGTATTGTCCAAGCAAATACAAATAGGAAGGAAGAGAAGCTTTTAAGTGCTGTGGATATATCTTTGGAAATATAATTTTGTGGAAGCAAACTGCTCTGTGCATCTTGGACAGCAGCTGAGGTATCTGTGAGGATGGTGAGGCCCTGGACAGGTTGCCCAGAGAAGCTGTGGATGCCCCATCCCAGGAAGTGTTCAAGGCCAAGTTGGACAGGGCTTGGAGCAACCAGGTCTAGTGGAAAGTGTCCCTGCTCCTGCCAGGGGGTTGGAACAGGATGTGTTTGACATTCAGCCCAAATAATTCTATGATTCTGTGATTTTAAATAGTGGCTCTTTTTGTAGGGGGTCTTTTCTTGTGACTTTCATGATTCTTTTGATATTACATGCCTAACAAGCTCATTAGTCAACTGAAGCAAAGCACATGTAAGTCTTCAGATGTCCAGCCACACATCTCCATCAGTTCCCTCACAGGCACTTTCTTACCCCTAGGAATTGCACAGTGAGTGCCCATCCTTCCCACACTGACTCCAGCCCTCCTTCCAGGATGACAAAACTCCACCAAGGGCAAGAAAACACCTGTAAACAGACCCAAACCACCCCAAACTCCCGCCCAAAACAGAGGGCAGAGATGATGCAGAAAAAGTAGAGGTGATGGGAAGCCCCTGGCCCACATTTTGATGGGCACTCATCTGGAGGGCATCTGTATTGCTGAGAGCATGGCACAAACAAGCACATCCTCTATGGAAATCCCAGTCCTGTATCATTTTCATCTGGTTCCTTGAGGAACCAAAGGCTGGTTCCTTTCTCCAGAAGAAAGATGGTGGGCTCCAAAAGTGCACATTGGGCCTCCCAGCACTGTAAACCAGCTGGTTTGGGTGTTGTGGTTCTTGGAAGGAATGCTTTTCTCTCCAAATTTGAGCAGGGATGAGGAGGTGGAGAAGGAATGTAGGTCACTTGTGCAGCACATGATGCAGATATCAGGCAGGAAATACAGTTACTCCCCCACTGTAGAAAAAGCTTACCACAGCTCTGAGCTTTCCACCTTCACTCAAACCACAAGAAGTCACATAAGAAGTCACAGGTGAAAGGCAGCCCTGGGAGCTGCCTGTGCCACACAGCCAGATTTGCTCCCATGCTGCTGTGCCCTCATTAATCAGCTCATTAGGGGATGAGGGGAGGTGCTGCATCTCATGGATCAGAGAGGCAGTTTGGGGATAAAATAGGACTTTTCTATTAGTGAAAGAAGAATGAGGGATGGGTCCAAAATTGCAAAAGCACTGAAATAGATTAGTATTATTTAAAAATAAATTTCTGGGGATTTCCTGAAACTTTCTTTCCCATTTGGAATCAGGGAATATCAAGAACCAGTTTCAGTTTGGATATAAGGCACCACATTAAAGCATGTTTTGGAAATAAGGAAGGTTCTAAAGTGGACCAAGTGCTTTTTGAACACATAAGGAGGAGGAATAAGAATATGACAGGAGCATTAGCTATTGATCATACTCTCTCCACTGCATGCAACAAATCTTGTTTAATTCTATTAATCTCATTAAACTTATTAATTAAATTATCAATTCATTAATTAAGCAATAATGGGTGGGATCCCCAGGTGAGATGCATCAGAGTGGGCTGAAGAGTTCTGGCAAGAGCTGGCAGAGGTGCTGAGCAGTGCAGGCACAGGCACTGACTTTATTACAGCTGGTTTACATCCACTGACATTTTCCCTCACACTTTCTGACACAGCCTGCAGCATAAACCTGGGTCTTAGCTGTGTTTGGAGCATAGTCCTGAGCTCATAGACCAGAGCATGGAGCAGTGTGTTGGGAAGGAGTTGAAGGAAGTGTGGGGGTAGGAGTGGGGACATGGCTGCCATGGCCTCTTGGTTTTATTGCAGTTCCTAAATACACACAGATCTCATGCAAAGTGCTGAGCCAAAATGCCTGTGATGCTTGATCTGGGGGTATTGGAAATTAGGGTTAATCCCCAAGAAAAGGCACAAACCCACAATGAATTTGTGCTGCACAGAAGCCATAGCAAGTGCTCAAAAACACATTTGGGTTTCACTTTGAGAGTTCCACCTGAGTTTCTTCTTAGGAGCACTGGAATAGGATGAGGGGAAAGGAAAGGGACACCCTCAAGTGGAGTGGGCTGAGCCAGCAGCACTGTGGCTCTTACTGGATCTTACCTGGGAGGCAGCAGCACCCCCAGCAGCCAGTCCAGCCCCAAAAACCCTGCACAGCACCCTTGGTTTTCTGGAGCACAGGTAACAGCCTTTCCTTTGATTTCCTAGGGGAAAAAGAAGAGACGAACACGGGAAAAGCAGCAAGATTCCAACTCAGGTAAGTGCCTGCAGCCTGGAGCCATTCCTGCTTTCCTTGTCAGATGGGAGAATCCAAAGCAGTTGTTGGGTTTTACCATGTTTGCTTTTATTCTCCTGTTCTTAACTAGAGAAATACACATTCATTATTTTTTTAAGCCATGGTAAATTAACATTTCTCTGGCTTTTTAGTTGACATGTTTGATTTAGAACATGGGTAGTCTGTGAAGATTGAAAAGTTTGGATTTTGGAAAATGTATAATAACTTCATATAAACTATCAATAACTTTACCTATTGAAAACATCCAAGGCCCCATCAGACCTACAGATGTTATTAACTAAAGAAAACTCCTCTCAAATGCATCCATATTATGTGTGGGATGAAATGTAGCAGCAGGACTGAAGATCATTTATGGTACTGTTCCAAGTTTGGTTGTCATTTCAAAGTAACGTAGAGTTGAAGCAAAGTCATATTAAACCCCACCTCCCTGTACCACCCTGCTGATTAGAAAAGGTCCTTTCAACAGATTTCAGCTGGTCACAGACACATTCCCATCATCCAAGGCTATTCATATGCTGATTGCAGAAGTATTTCTGCCATATCAGGAATAAATATTATCTGCACCAATAAATATTCATTAAAAAGGGAATCATTATCAAGAGATGTGTCCCAGTAATACCTTCAGTTTAATTAACACTGTTGATCTCATTCAGTGCTGAGTCTGATAAGAGGAATATAGGCTTTTAGGCCTTTATGTAGAGTGCATTGTATATTTTTATATATCCATATATATGTCTTGTCTGTGTGATAGAAAAATGATAATTTTGCCTGTTACAGGTTGAAAATTAGCTACTGGTTGTACACAATGAGACCTTGATAGTGGTTGGAAGAGAGAGGCTGAATCCAGCACACAAATGTGCTGTGTGCTGTTCCAATCTCATTTACAACACCAGAGAAAAACATGATGTGCCTGAAAGCAAACAGGGCTTCACCCTAATGAGTCCTTCAATTATACAGTAAAAGAGCAATGCTTTAGGAAAAGAGAACAACTTTCCCATTAAAACTGGAAGGGGTATGATGGGGGGCAGAGTGGACTACCTGGGCCTAGGTCTCCTTGGTGCTAACTCTGCTTTCAGCCTGCTTCTGCAACATTTCCTCCTCTTTTCTCCATGCGCAGTCCCAGCTCGCTGGCAGCCCGTGTAGTGTCTGCTGGAAAGGCAGGGAGCTGGTAAGGATGCAGATACAGGACTAAGGCATCCCTCCAGGATTTGACAGTTTTTCCAGACTTCAGAAATTTGGAGAGCTGTGAATTTCCTTTTAATTGCCCATGTTTCTCAAAACTGTTTCCCAAACCACCTCCAGCTGCCAGCAGTGATCACTGATATTTGCCTAACGATCACTTTTTTCCAGGTGGTGCCAGTGCCATTCTGTAGCAGAGAATAATGGGGATTGTAGTCTGTTAGTCGTGTGTTAAAGTGGCTAAAATGATGTTGCCTCTTTTCTTCCTCGTGCTCCTCCTCCTCTTTGTGCCTCTGCCTTGCCCATTCTCCGCCGCGCATGCTTCTGTGTTCAGATCCTGCTTCTCCTAAGAAATGCAGAGCTCGCTTTGGCCTCAACCAACAAACGGACTGGTGCGGCCCGTGCAGGTGTGTATCGGCATCTCCTCGCTGCTGGGTGTTGCTGGGACAGTGGGTTCAGCTCCAGGTGTCCCTCTGCAGCCCTCTGGCACCACTGGGGCTGCTCCGTCCTGCCAGGGATGGGGTGTGCTCTGGGCATTCTCACCAGTTTTCTGAGCTGCAAGGGACAGGCTGTACTCTGGGTTGTTTATGCCTTCCAGGGCAGTGTTGGTTTAGTGCTGTACATATTCCTCAGCTGATAGACTTTCCTGGTCTTACAAGCTTATTTCCAGGATGGAGACCTCCCTGACCCCTGACATGAGGCTTTTTTTACTCCATTAGTGCTTTCCAGTCACATTAGTGGCACCCTAGGGCCTGCAGTGAGGATTTGATGGGGCTTTTTTTCCTGTTTATACTGGGCTAACCATGTATTTCAAGATCCAGCTCTTCCTGAGCCTTAAATTTTGCAGTGCCCCACCATGGCTGGAGTGGGACAGCCTCAAGCAGCAAAACAGAGCAGTGCTGTGCTCCTCAGGCTCTCAGACACGGATTTGGCCAGGCAATAGTTTGCATCAACCAAGTGCTGCTTGGCTCAGAGGGGCTGGAAAGGCAGCTAGGCAGAGAAAGCTCCTGGGAGCTTCTGGATCTGGGTGCTGGAGCACAGAGAGACTCCAGCTTGGACAGAGGTCTGCAATTTTCAGTTTGACACCAATGCATTGAGGAAAAGGGTGGAAGTAAAGTACTGCTTGATGTGTTCACTTCAGCTTGAAGTGACTAAAACCATTTTGTTGACCAAATATGGCCCAGACCTTGCTGCACCCCAAGCTCCAGTCCCTGTGTCTGAGCCCCACGTGAGCTCCCCTCCTGCACCTCAGCATGCCACAACAGCAGAGCTCCCTGTTTGCCTTTTATTCCCTGGGTAGTGTCATCAAGCACCATTTTTTAATTGACTAGGAATCCAGACAGAGCTCCCTTAGTGTCTTGTTAATACTTGAATGTCCAGGGGGAGCTGCTGGAGCACCCCGTGTCCCCTGCAGCTGTGCCACCAGGCTGAATGCCCTCTTCTCTTCCATGGACACTTCTTCCACCTTCCCTCCGCCTCCATTTCAGCTCTCAACTCAGCTTCTCCTCTGCACGGTTTCCCAATTAACACAGGCTGCTGGAGTGCCTGGACACCTTGGCATGCTCTCCTTGTGTACCCTGTGTAACCAAGCCCTGGTCAGACAGAGCTGCTCTGCAATTCCCATACTAACACACTGCTGCCACTCAGGGGCTCCTGCCCAATGTGCTCTGCTCACCCATGGAGAAAACTTCCCCAGGAGGATTTCCACTCCACAGGAGAGGTTAACTGGTTAGGACTGGGTGTTCCTGCTCTAGAGCTTTCACACTCCTCCCCATACCCTGGATAAACCCTTCTCCAAAGGGAAAAGTGTAAGTTCCTTCCCTTAGAGAGGATAAACCCCTTTAGATGTGTAGCAGCCACCTCAGCATAGCCCATGGACTGGGTCATTATCAGCAGTCTGTACTATCACATCTGCCTTTTCCCCCCTGTTACTTTAAATCAAATTAATCAATGGGCACATTCCTGTCATCTTAAACAGATCATTGAAACTCTATCCTGCAGTTACTCCCAAGATGTCTGTGGGAAACACAGCTCCTCCTCAGGCTTGTCTCTGGGGAATTACTACCCATGGAAAATACCCCGAGTTAAACACTCAGTTCAGCTGAGCTGTCGTGTTTCCTATCGCATTAATTGGGTCAGCACGGCTGATGGTGGCACTGACAGCAGTAATGGCACTGCTCTTGTTCACATTCAGTGCAAGTCATGTTTAATACTGGACTAGTTCATACACATTCTCACACCGCTGGTTTTTCATTAGGAAGATCAAAGAAAGGCATGTGCCCGCATTAGGGAGTTCTCCATTTGATCCGTTTGCCTCAGCTGAGACAGCTGGGGCTGGGAGCCAGGTGGGAGATGTTCTTTTACCTCTTTTAGCTGTAAAGGTCCCAACAGAGGAATTGTCCCTTCAATACTGTTAAGGTGACATCTTGAGAGCTCTTTTGTTTGAGGATTTATACTGAGGTGCTCAAGGACCCAATGACATGAGGGATCTGTCACATGCAGAAAAGGAAAACCAGCTCAACAAAGAGTGAACACAAGATAGTATGACAGACTGACTCTGGACAAGCAGGGGTAGTTAAAACAATCTGGATGTACAAGGTGACACTTGGAACTCGGGATAAATACTGAACAGCATTGTCACAGGATGTGAAGGAATCATGGCCAAACCCAGCTACAGCAAGAATGATATGTGACTTGTATTTCTGATACCCCCAATCATAACATCCAAACAAGTGGGGAACCTGTGTGTTTCTTCCAGGAGGGATGAAGAGAGGCTGGTCCCTTCTCCCTAAGGCAAGTGCTCCAGTCTTAGGGACCTTTCCAGTCCCAGCAGATTTTTTCTGTAAGAGCAAGGCTGGGGGAGGAGAGCTGCCCCCCTTTGGGTCAGTAAAGCCATCCCCAGCTGATGAGCTCTATCACACTCCACAAAATGGAAGCATGGAACTGAGTCTGTCACTGCTGCACAACCATTCATACCCTTCTGCCAAATCTTTCTCCCTAATGTCTGCCTACACTGCATTTTGCACCTATTTCCCAAGGGAGAGGTCACATCAAGGGGAGGCCACAGCAAACATTTCCTCTCCAGGAGCCCCATGGGCTGGAGTGCGATTGATAGCTCTGCCAAGGCTTTAGGCCTGAACTCATGAGAGCCAGGCACCCACGCAGAATTCGAGTAGTTGGGGTGATGGCTGGTGAGGAATGACCTCACAGGTTAGACTTTCATTATTCTTTTGATTTTTTTTTATTATTATTGGGGTGCTTATTGTTATTATTTAAAAATTTTATTGTTTCGCTTTTTTGTTATTATTTTCATTTTATTTCTTTTATAATTATTATTGTTTTGAGGGGGTTTTTTCTTTCCTGCTGTTTTAATTATTGCTGCATTTTGATTTTTGCTGCTGTTTGATGCCCTCCTCCTCCCCGTGGCTCCGCTCCCGGCCCGCGGGCGCCGCCTGGCGGTGTCCCCGCAGCGCTGCAGCGCCGTCCCGGCCCGCGGGGAGAAGGGTTCGGCGGATCGCGGCGTGCCGGAACCCTCCCGTTACTCACAGAGACCTCTCTCCACTGTTCCAGGAGGAAAAAGAAGTGCATTCGGTACCTACAAGGAGAAGGACGCTGTGCCAGCCCAGTTTCTTCCGATGGAAGTGCTATAGACTCCCCTCCATCCCCACCGGACGCACTCCGATGCATCCCCTCCGCCTTCCCGTCAGAGCAGCTCGCAGCCCCCGCCGACCCCGAGCTCCGCGACCAGCCCGACCCCTGCCCCGTGTCCGCGCACCTCCCGCCCGCCTCCGGCCCCTCCAGACCCGGCGCCCGGCGCTCCTCGGCGCCCCCCGCCTACAGCCGCGCCTCCTCGGGGACATAGTCCCTCGCCAGCCGCTGGCCACACCGGCACTCCGCTCGCCCACTTGCTTCCACTGCCCCTGGACGAGGGCCAGAGGTCCAGCCAAATCTCCGTATCACTATAAAACATGCGAAGTTTGGCGACAGGATGACTTAAAGGCTGACGGAAAACTCACTGGGTTGGGGTTTTTTTTGGAGGGGAGGGTTGATAAAGATAGAAAAGCAATTTAAAAAAAAAAAGGTAAAAAATAAGTACTTGCCAAAATTTAAAGTGCTGATGAGTAAACAAGCCTTTTGTCCCTCCCCTGTGATGCTTTTTTTTTTTGTTTGTTTGTTTGGGGTTTTGTTTTGGTTTCTTTTTTACTGCATTATCTCCCAAGTGTGGCACCGAGCAGAGCCATGTCCCCTGCTTGCTGCTGTAGGTGGTAGGTGCTGTCAGTCTAACCCTGGCTTCCACTCCCTGACCTCCGAGCTGTTTGAAAGTGTAGTCACTCACAGATCTCTCATTGCCATTCCACCACGGAGCTGAAAAAGCTGGAATAGGAGCATTTTTTAAAAGCCCATATGTCTGAAAAGGAAACGTAGTGATGCCAGCTTTCTGATCTGACCAGGAAAAATAGAAATATTTAAACTAGTGAGGTGAATTTTTTTAACTTCTTGTTTGAGAACAGGAAGATGTTTGCAGGTAACAGGTCTCTGTGCAGACGTGTCCCATTCCCCAGCTGTACAGCAACACGAAGGGAGCAGCAGCCAGGCAAAGGAGCACGGGCTGGCTGCTGGAAGGGCTGATGGTTGCCCAGGGTGTCAGTCAGGTGCAGGGTCTGCTCTGCTGTTAGGAATTACCCTCTGCAGATGTGCATGCTAAGAAATCCTACCAGACAGACTGGCCAAAGCCTCAGAAATCAGTCTGTTGGTCTTGTAGGCTCAGATGGAGCTCTGCACCTCCACAGCAGTGAGCAGTGTGGGCAGCCAGCAGCCCCAGCAGGCTGGCCAGTGGCCCAGGATCACACTGGCCCAGGGCTGAGGACCACGCTGGCTTCCTGTGAGCGGCCAGGGGGAGGTGTGAGCTCTCCTGTCTCCGGAGTGTGGCTGCAGAGCAGCACTCACGGCCCTGCTCCGGGCTGTCTGTCTGCACAGACCTGCGGTGAGATAAGAAGCCGCTTTTTCATGATTCAGTGTAGAACTTTTAAAAAAACTTATTCTAGCTTTTTCTGAAAGATTCTTCCTCCACCCCAATGACGATGCCAAATGTTAATGTATTCTCTCCAGCTTTAAAATGTTTACCAGTTTCTGGCATTGTATTTTTATTTTGAGTTTGATAAACAAAACACAGTGGATGGATTATGATCTCCATGAACTGATGTAAATCCCAAATAATTCCACGTTCTGGATTTACTTCAGGTTTACAGTCTTCTCAGAGACCACAATCTAGTCCAGTGCAGACTTTTTTTCCTGTTTGAAAAAAATCTATTCCAGACTGCTGAAGAGAAAAATGACACCACACAGAGGTAGAGGGAGCACTATTTTCTTCCTACTTGATAGATGGGTTTTGGAGTACTGAATACAAATTATGTAGTAATATTATTGTAGAACTGCAAGAAATTTAAGATGATCTTTATAATGTACAAACTATTTTTATATTTTTTTCTTAATGCAAAAACACAAACCGTAATTTTTTACATTGGATTAAATGTAACTTTTTAACCAAGTGTATGCCTCAAAGATTTAAAATTTAAAAAAAAAAAAAACCTAACTAGTGTGTAGATCAGCTTTGGGTTTAGTCCCTTTATTTAGATAGTTTTGCTTATAATAGTGTAGATTTTTTATTTCTGGTTTTAGTTTAGAAGATCTAAACCTATTTCTTTACTCCTCTCCTGTGTAAATGTAACTTCAGAAGCACTGACAGAAAGCTATGTGCACAAACCTGACAAGTTTGCAGAGTCATTTTGAAGTTTAAATCATTTTAACCCTTGGAGAAGTAGCATTACCCAATCCAATGCCAACTGTACACTCGTGTACTGACTGCACTCAGAGGGTTAATTACATAGTACTAGATCAATATGCAATCTGCTCATTTTAAATTATTTTAGCAAGCTTAGCCAACAGCACGTTCCAGTGCTGAACAGAGGAACTCAGTAAATTTGCCAGACTTAAGATGGTTTAATAATTTGATTTTCAAACAAACAAACAAACAAACAAAAACCAGCTTTAAAAAATGGCTGTATCTCAGCTCATCATTTGTCACTCTCAGCCCCTCTGCTGTAAGGCGCTATAAAAGTGTCACCTCCTGGAAACACTGCAGATGACAGACCAGCCACCATTGCCTGCTGTACCCCATACTGGGTGTAAGGCTGGTGTAATTTAACACCCGACTGGAATCGGATGACACATGGAACTTAGCAGCAAAGCAAAGGCAGGTAGAAAAGAAAAAGCAGACGTGTCTAAATAGCACCAGAGGAAATTTCAGGGAAAGTCCTGATCAGTATTAAACTGGCCAAGGCACCCAGACCAGCCCTCATTCATTTCATGCCCTGGGACTTTCACCCACTTATTTCAAGGCTCCTCTGGCCCCTCTACAGTGCTGTGAGTCCCTGCCTTGGCCAGCAAAAGGCTCATCAGCATTACAGCCTCCTCTCACCATTGTTATTCCAACTGATTCCTGCAAAAGCTCCTTAGTGACACCTAACACCCCCTCTCCAGGAGCCCTTTCCTGTGCCCTAGTGGCACTGAAAGCATTGTCAGAGCCCCAGAGCCAGAGCAGTCACATTCACAGCATTGTTCTGCTCTATACCTACAGGTTTATGGCCAGACCTTACCCTGTGCTTTCATCTACCGCAGGATAAACTCAGAATATCAACTTATGATATACTACACTCAGTTTATACTGGGGTAACTGAGAAAATTTCATTATTTTTATTCCACACCCAGAAAAGATACCTTTAGGCTGCCCCTTTCCAAGACAAAACAGTATGACTAACTTCTGCTCCATGGCCGGACAGCTGATAACCAATGCCAAAACAAAGTT
Organism: Muscicapa striata striata; assembly: GCA_030060385.1. NCBI lineage: Eukaryota > Metazoa > Chordata > Aves > Passeriformes > Muscicapidae > Muscicapa > Muscicapa striata. The sequence goes on along the minus strand of JAREIS010000050.1, from coordinate 2,611,812 downwards.
ATTCTTTCTTATTAATACCAAAAAAAGTGTCTTTAGAATTGCCATATGAAGTGTTGCTGTTTTGTGTTAATACTCTTTTTTTAATAGAAGGAAGACTTTGCTCTGAAGTTTTTATCTCAACAAGTTGTTTTTTTTTCCTAGTTATTTTACATCAGTTTTAACTCACCCTGAAATACATCTCTGAATTCCTGGAATCAGTCTGAATATAGAAGTCATGGAAGTACCACTTCATTAAAACAAGTAAAACCACTGTATGGATGTAGTAGGGATAAATGTTTTGCAGCTGTACCTTCATTTGTCCAATGACTATCCATCATTTGTTGTCATTTTTTTACTTCACTGCATTTGTATTTTTTGGCTTTTATGTTCAAAGTATGTTTATAGCTTTATAAATAAAGTAATTGCCAGACTGGCTGTTCAAAAGAGGCCACTGGAAGTTATAATGCTATCAAACTCTTAAGTAACTTTTTCTTAACATTCAAGAGGATTCCTGTTTGCTTTTGTTTTTCTCCTTCAGCATTTGTATGTTTGAATAGTTTTTGGAATAACTGCCAATAACCTTCAATGGGTAAGACTGAAATAGTAAGTCAAGGGCACAAAGAAAATACTTTTTTCTACAATTCCTACTGACACCCAGCTTTCCCTCTCCCTACCCCCACACTTAATCCCTTTATCCAAGAGAAGCCTGATCCCTGATCATACACTGACTTTTTTTTTTAAAGTTAAGGAAGGAAGGACCATAGAAGTTAAACAGCAACAGAAAGTTTAACAGTGGGAAATCAGTCTCTCCTGCTTTCTGGAATTTCAGAATACACAGCCAGCGCCTGTTACAGCAGCAGGTTCAGCTGAAGCATGGAACACAGGCAGCAGCCACATGACAGCCAAACTCTCAGCACTGCCCCAGTATCCTTCTCTACAGCTGAGCACTAGTAGTACTGGAGTGAGTAACACAATTGAGAGATAAAAAAAAAAAAAAAAAAAAAAAAAAAAGTAAAAGTCTTTTCCTGCTGACATCCCTGCCAGGCAGCTACAGTACTTGAATCTGGATGAAATCTAAGTCTGTACTACAGGGGAATTTCAATTACAGAAAATAAGTTACGCAATCCTAACTACCCAGACTAGTGAGAGTATTACAAACCTGCCAAAGCTACACAATGCCTTGAGCACAGACCAGCCTTCCCCTACACCTCCACAGGTGCCTCAGTGCCAACAGCCACGTGTCACAACCTGGGGCTTCAACAGAGGCTCCACCACTCCACATCTGACCAGTACAGCTCAGGCTTTGGGCCAACTGCTCTCACAATTACCAAGTTTTGTCCTAGGTGTAGTTATGCAGGCACAGCACAGTTGGAGCAGTGCAATGAGGAACATAAACTGTGTCTTTGTCTCTCCCTCACCCTAAAAAAGCAGCATGAGGCATTGTGCAAGGCAGTGGCTGCTGACAAACACTGACACTGGGCTCGTGACAAGCACCCAAAGGAATTTACACAGGCTGCTGCCACCAAACACAATTACACCAGGCTTCTGTATTAGCAACAGCATTCTGAGGGGGAACAAGTGTACTCTGGAACACTGCACACACGGAGGGATTTATTTCTTGGAAGAATCCAGCATAAGCTGAATATTAACTACAAACATAGCCACAGAAATGACATCACATTTTCCTCTAGTAGCACTTTTGAACTGAGGTGCAATACAGGCTGCTGGATGGGCTTCAGCATATCAAAGTGTAGCAGTGGAGTATTTTATGTCCACTGACAATGTCTAATACACCCAATATAATGCACAGCAGCACAAAGGCAGGCCCTGCAACCTCCTGAGCAACCAGATGTAAGGAGCAAAGCATGTATCCAAAGCATGGGTTTGAATGCTTTCATAATGGTTGCATCCAAAATTTAGGTAATCTTGGTAAGCCATCCAAAAATCTCTCTGGATATTTAACCATCACCCAACTTCATCTCAAAGTTGCCCACTGTGTCTGACAAGTACCCTGCACAGTCATTTTAAAAAAAATTTACATCTGTTTCATTTCAATTTACCACTGCCTCAGTGCTATTATTTCTACACTCAGTAATAAGTGGCAGTAAAACTGTCTAGTTCCAAATAACTAGAACCATTTGCAAACACAAGTTTAGAAGCCCTTTATTAATTCAGAAGTGAAACACCAATATTTCAAGTGAGATAAGTATGTTTATTAAGGTTCATTCTACTCTAAGGTTTATACAGAGAATGGAATGCAATACAAGCTAAGAGCACACCTCAAAGATCTACCACACAACCATCCCCTACTCCCTATAAGGGAACTGTAAAAAAAAAAAAAAAAAAAAAAAAAAAAAAAGAAAACCAGTTACTGTTTAACTAGTTGCAAGTGGCTTTGTCCAAAGAAGATAAGCTTGATATTGCATTAGCTTTGTATGCAATAATTAAGTCTCTACAAGCTGAAGTAGCACATACAGAGGCATAAGATTTCCTGTGGACATATGAAACCATATTTCCTAGAGCTACATCACAAGGGTCTTTAAAACTGCATTAAAACCAGCCACTAATGGTATGCACAGATCAATAATATTAACTTTGGTAATGTCAGTCATTTTTGGTCAAATCTGGATTCCACTTTAAACAGTAACATGTATAAAAACACACCCATCCTGTGCATAAAGCAACACACTTTATTTGCTATCACCTAGAGGCAGGTCTTCAAGACATGGCTGAAGTATTCAAATTTAACTGTCAGGAGCTTGTTTAGTTCTAAATCACATTTTCACTAGTCTATAAGGCAAGACTAAAAGGATAAGGAAGTGGTCAAATATTAATTTTTTTAAATGCAGGACAAGAACTATCTTGAAAATTATACAGCTTTAAGTAACACTTAACTTTTCTCCACAATGTTTTTGTAAGAAATCCAGTAACTTTTTAACATTATCTAGTTCCCCAAGACACATTCAGGTTTGTTTTTCTTTCTGAAGTCATCAATACCCTGTAAATACATGTATTCTGCTCTTCTTGAGGAAGAAGTCATAGATGTTTTTATTTACAACAATCTTTAGCACTGTAACTGGACTTTGACAGTTTAAAAGTGTAATGAAAATGATAACCTTAAGTGCTACTTCCCATACAGAATCCACACTTAGTTCTGTTTTATTCATTGCAAAGTAAAAAGACATCCAATTACACTAGTAAAAACTCAGATCTAGATCTGTACTCAAAAAACACTACACATGCAAAGGGAACAACATCCTGCTAACACAACTTCATTTGCTGCTGCATTTGTCTAATATTAACAATTATGAACAGGGCAGTGCAACTAGTATTTGGAACAATCCTTACAGTGTTTGAGTGTCAGGCACAATACTTCATTTCTCTTCACACCACTGGTTCTCTTTACGCACCTGGAAGAGCAGTTTAACTGTTAGTATATTGCAGTGAAATTCTAAACCTTGGCTGTAAATAGCCATAAGCATTCAGGATTACTTACTGCAGGGAGACAAACCTGGAGCAGCTTTAATTTTTCACACAGAAGTTGCAATTATAAAGCTCATCTTCCAAACTGGCCTTATTAATGTAAGCCAGGTTTTTCATGCCCAGGTTTGATCAAATCTTAAGTTTTCCAACCAAGTAAAGCAAATGGAATATCTTAAGTCTAAGCCGTTTGTTTCATGACATAGCACTGAAAAATACCCAAGGCTTGTATTGAAACCAGGCAGCTTGTTCTGCTTTTTCCCAACTCTGTCATTCTCCAGTTGGTTTGTTAGTCAAGTTTTAAGATCAATGAATTTGTTACTTAGAGAACTCACACTTACCTTTCCAGCCACATGCAGCAATGCATCTTCAGCATTCCTACTACACCCCCCAGAGCAGCAAACTAAGACTGCCAGAAACAATCCTATGTGCTTGCTTATTAGAACAAGAAAAATCAATACACTTTTTGACCTTTTCAGGTAATGGGCTGCAAGCATGGTAGATACCAAAAAGTCTTCTTCTAGTAGCACCCCAATTATGAGGAGCTGATGCTTTAGTTTACATTTATTGTAACAAGTCTGTTGCATCACAAATTGAGTTATGAAGCACCACACTCTAATTCAGCACAAACAGCCTGCTAACTTATAATTAAACCTAGCTCAAGTACCTGTGCTTCTTCCTCTTCAGTGAAGTCATTCTTAATATTGAATGTCTTGCGAATTTCTTCTGGAGTCTTCCCCTTGATCATGTTTGCCACTGTCTTGCATGTGACATCCAGTAAACCTTTGATGTCCAAGTAATTTGCAGCCTGTAAAAGAGTTTTCAGATTTAAAGCCTCCATATCAATATTCTGCTTCTGCAGATGCACTACAGAAGTTAAATTTTACTGAAATGTTAGAATACTGTATGCAAACAAATCACCTCCGCTTTGAGGAGCTTCTGGCTAGAACCTTCAAGGTACAGTACCTAAAACTTGCTTGTCAAACAGAAGGTGGTCATTTGTACCATGAAAAACACTGCTCCTGCTCCACCTTTTACAAATAGCTTTCAGAAGTCTGCCAACATCCAAGATCTTCCATGTTGCAGTACTGTTAACTAGCAAAGGCAGACAATGTTCACTTGCAGGTCCATACAAGGTACAAAGTTAACAGTCAAAGTTAGATTCTCATTTTCATGCAGTTCCCCAGAACTCTGTATCTAGTTTTAAGCCCTCAACTTGGACTTGAGAGACACAAAAATAAGACAGTGCTATTCAGAAAAGTATACTGATTGATGAGTATAGATTAATGCCAGCATTAAGCTAACAAGGATTCCAATGCAGCAATTTCAGCCAGTAATTACAGAACCACCTGTCCTCCCCACATCCCCCCTCCAATGAAGAAGTAACTCAAGAAGCATAAAGGCTTTATTTCTCAAGTGCATAGCAAGAGCTTCACCTCAGAGACACAGTCTTTGCACTTCTTGAGGACACTCACCAGGATAAGTTCAAAAAGTGTTCCTTGGTCTACTTTCAGAAACTCTTGATCCCACACAGGGATGTCATCTGTTCTCTTTTCTTTGTTCTCATCATCCTCAGGAGGAGGCGGATCATCCTTGTGATGGGTGCACCACTGAATCACCTAATTATGGTTTATGATATTACAGTTTTATCCAAGTGATTCTCCCATTAAATCTCAACTTTAACCTAATTTTGGAAGAAAAGTACCTTTTTCTCTAGACTAATATTAAAATCTTGTATGAATATGCTCAAATCCCCAATATTTTCATTTTAGAACAATTTATCCTCAATCCCAGAATACAACAGTTTTCAGAAATCCCAACTGAGTTAGTAGCATGCTACTTCATCTTAAAAGCCATCTGCTGGTGCTATAAAGTTATTAGTTCCTGTGCTAACATACATGGGTGAACAAAGAAAACCTAAACCTCATTTTGTTCTATTTAATCTGTCTGCAGAAACATACTTTGTATTAAGCAGACCATTACACAGGGGAAGAGTGCAGAGTGGTAATAGCTCCCAGCAGGTCACTCTCACCCCAGTACAAAGTTCAGCCAGCAAGATTAGTGTTGGTTTGGTTTGGTTTTGGTTTTTTTGGTTTTTTTTTTTTTTTTTTTAGTTTGGGAACATGCAATCTCGTGACCCAGACAAATAAAAGGAACAGGGATCTACTCAAGCAAAGTCCTCTTCCATTTCACTAACCTGAGAGACTTCACAAGTTTAAGGTATGGGTCTGTTCACTAGGAAACAATTCCTACCCCTGTATTTACCCCCAAACAGGCACAATAGTTTGGTCCTTACTTGGACTTTATTTTTTCTATTTGAAAGCATAAAGAATCTCAGACACCACATGACTACACTCTTCTCCCTTGACCCAATGACCAAGTCTGTTAATGAATTTAATACCACCAAGTGCACACAGTGTCTCTTAAGCACTGTCACTGCCACTCAGACACAGCAACTGCCACTGCACATCACTCTCACCACTGCTGGTCCCTTAATCCTTTCTCCAAACATTTGCATCTCATGAACAGCCACCTCAGTTCACAGAATCCAATTAAAATCAGTGCTTTAACACCATGAAATGCCAGTGTGCACAGATGCCCAGTGGAAGCCTGTCTGGCTTCCAGCTGCTGTTCCAGGTCACCCCTGTACATACTCTGCCATTACTGGCCTGCCAGCTTCAACCCACGTGCCCATGTTCATGCACCTTGATTTGGTTAAGTTCATAGCATGTGAAAAATATTTTTAACTAATTGTTCATAATATCCAACTCCAAAATTAATTTCACATTTCTTTACTGCCATGCAGCACAAACACTTTTATCATCTTACCTTTTTTAAAATGGCTGCATTAACATTTGGAAGAGGGACTGGGTCATCATCACCTTCATCATCCATTCCCAAATCTAAAAATGGAAAGATGACTGAGCAATTGGCAGACAAAACTATTTACTGAACTGGGAGACTTCATCAATTTTTCACTATTTTGACAACACTGACACTGAATGATTGGTAACAAAGGACCTCTAAACTGTGGGGAGCTTTTGAAAAAGGCTTTGTGGAGCTATGGCTGCATTATACATCCTAGGTTGTATCAAGTTGAGGTTAAGTGGATGATAAGGCTTGCCTCATCAAATGAGAGCATTTACAAATCATGAGCTAAGCAGTCACTTGCTAACTAAGAATTGCATATGAATTCAGATCCTGAACATTCTGACAAACATTTGTGTATTTTTACCACTTACACAGTTTCTACCCACAAGTTCTCATTGAGGGCTCCCATTCCATTTATGATTAAACAAAAATTCAAATCTACTGTAGTAAATAGATACAGTCTCTTGTCCTCTGCATGAGAAGGAAATACTGTAGAAGTGCTCATGCTCTGAATCACTTGTAACTGATCCTGTACCAGCTGAAGAAGTTCACATGGTAAGACAGCAGCACAAATCCTTCCATAAAAAGGAAAAAAAAAAAGCATTTATAAAGCATGCTTCCAACACTCCCATTTTAAAACTTGTCAGCATGCTCCAGACAGATTTGGATTTGTCCCCTTGATATGATCAAGGAATCAATGTAAAAATTAGGAGAAAAATATAATTAAAGTTTCAACCTGATACACAGAACAAATACCACATTAGCCGTCCTTAATTAGAGAATGTGCTTTTTTGTTACCCAAATGCTAACAGTTGGATGACACCCTAGCTGTCAAAGACATCTTGCAATTAGTTATATAATTGAGTAACAATGCAGACCTGCACTCATTATATGCAGATAAGCCAGTTCGACATCACCAAGGAACCTAATTTTCAAGAACATATGACCATCATCACTCCTCAACTTTGTACATTATAAAAATCATGTACTTCTGTATTTAGACAAGTCGCTACGGTTATCAGTGGGATGCTGATTAACACTACTATTTTGTTTGAAATTACTCCACAGATTCAGAACTGAAACACTGCCATCAAAACATACTGAAATAATAACTCTGCTTGACTTGTCACCATCACCTCTGAACCACCAATTTCACCTGTTAGCAGAAAATTGGTATTTCATTGGTGGTCCCATGGTGCTCAGTACAACCCAAACATTCAGCTCCTCCCCTCTCAGCTGCAGCACCCAACACACAAAACATTAACTGATGCTCAGCCACCTGCACTGAAAATGCATTTCACCTGTACTAGCAGACTGGTTATTTCCCAGGTTAGAAAGAGGCAAGTTTATGGTGCCCAGCTTACACACTTTACATGAGTAACTTCCCTTATCTCCAGCTGACTGTCACTAAACACCAGCAGTGACACAGCTCTGCAGGAGAAAACTGAGAATTGTGCACCCTAATGCATTCCATTTCCTGTCTGTGTTGCCAGCCGTGTTCAAACAGCATTTTATTAACAGACGTGTTCAATGCCTGACATAATTCAACCTTATTCTTACTGTTCTTATAAGGTGTCACAGCCAAACAGATTTACATGCAAGAATATAATATTAACTACATGTACAGAAATAATAGTTGCTAAGTTAGTTCATTAATACATCCAAAAACTAGAAAAAAACACCAGCAAACAATGAGGATTTGCACTAGAGGGATCAGTTTGCTCTGTATCCCGGCCATCTGGCAGATTTCTGCTCCCCTGCCACGAGTTCTTTTGTTTCAAATTTATGTCAGCAGGAGATCAGATCTAAGTATTTATCCCAAATAATTTAACAGCATTCATAAGCTCACAATACAGGTTTGACTTCAGCTCCTTATTGTATTGATTTATTATCTCCCACTCCATACAAGTGATATTTACATTCTAAGACTGGTTTGTGTGATTAAATAAACTGAAGTTTAAAATATTATTAATATGCTGTTTGCTTAACTCTCACAAAGCTGAAATAGATTGTAGGCAAGGCAGTGGGCTGCTTGTATTTTACTGACCTCCCTACAAGTGGTCTTAAACACAGCTTTTTACAAGAGCACATCCATCCTAAACAGTTTCAGCTACAACAGCAGGAGCTCCAGGTGTTTGGGCAGGAGACAGCAAGCTGCTCCATAGACCTGGGAACCCTTTTTCAGCATAGTACCAGCTTGTCTCAACTACTGTCCAAGAGTCTTCCTCAGGATCTCACGCTCTTACCTTCCAGCATAGTCTTTATAGTCACAGACTGTTTTGCAATTTCCACATCAACTTCGAAGATTTCTCCATCTGAACTCTGCAGTTTAATTGAAGGCATCTACAAGAGAAGGACAGTTAATTCCACACAATATTCAGCAGATGTCACAAGTTCAGCTGACTCAAAGATGTGCATCACCTTTACTGCTGAAATTGCTTCTTCCCAACAGCAGAGAGCCTCAGATAACTTTAAGGTGCACTCAGATCATTCACTCCTTGAATCAACAGCCCTAAATTCATTAATCCTCATGCTTAAGAAACAATGACTGAAGTCTAACACTAATTTCTGAGGCTTTTTTTTAATCTGAAAGTATAAAATACACAGATTAGTCAATAGTGCCTTTTTTTTTCCAGTGCAACACTACAGATATCCTTCTCTTGAAAAAATTTTCAACACTCCCAAAACACCACTTGCCTTCACATCCAAACTGTTACTCACTTCAGCTGCTCAAACGATGTCAGATCTCAAAAGCAATTTTCAAATTGTAGCCTCTGGAACATAATCATAACATTGAAGTTGGAAGGAATTCCCCTAAAAAGAGTCTAGTCCTCCCTTCCTCCAAACAGAGTTAAACAGACCAGGTTACTTGAGATCAAAGACTTTCCTCCAGAAAAGTGTTTGGTTTTCTGAAGAGATTAAAAAGCAATGAACTCCTACAAGGATGGCCTTCAGCACTCACTACTGCCCTTGCAAAGCAGGAAGCAAGACCATACTTCATTAGCATCTGAGATGACCATGCATTTTAACAAAGTTCCTCAAACAAACTGTAGTAAGACCTACAAAAAAAAGAGGCAGTGGGCTTGAAAGATCTCAATTAGCAGAAACACAATCAAATTTTACAAGAAAGCACTATTCCAGATATGAAACAACTCAAGCCCCGAAGTAAAGCACATAACACAATAGCCAGGAGATGACAACTTCTGTCTGAAACTACACATGCAGACTGTGGAGAGTATCACTGCACTTGAGGCAACTAAAGAACATTATAAACACAACCATCTAGCCACACAAATGTCATAAATTTGTTCTCAATCAGCTAGTAGGATGTGTTGTGAATTCCTTTACCACTCAAAATATTTGTTAGCAGCAAACCATTGCAACAGTTTCCTTTTCTTTGTAGTGCTCCAGTTACCTGCTTCAAGAACACTGAAGCATGTGTTTGCACAGCCTGCAACTACTGTGAACAGCTCTGGAAACAAAGAATTTCAATTAAATTTTGAATTCCCCCACCAAACTTACAAACTTCACACACTAGCTCCTCACAGTAGTACTTGAGCTATCAATAGTTAATTAGCAGGACCACAACGTGCATTACTTCTTTCTGAAAGCCCACCAGTGTAGTGTGGCTAAGCCTGACAGCCCCGTGCAAACCCAGGCCAAGGGAGGCTTGGCCAACGCGTGTTATTAAGCAGCTCACCTCATTGCTTTAATTTCCATTTGGCACTGAGCAGCTAGTTAATGTTTACATAGCAATGTAACCCTATATGACAGTGCTACTTCTAATTAAGATGGGTGTTCTGGAGGAACACAGCTGTGATTGTTCCAAAGGAACAAGTATATGTATGTGTGTGTATATATATATATATATACACACGCACAAAGCCAAAATCGGGATTAAAGCACAGTTCTGGGTTAGCAGTTTGAATTATGTTCTGGGAAAAGTGCTGTAGGCACACATTTTAAATTTAATGCATGTGTTCTGGGAGCACTCCAGAACAAACTCAGCTCCATCGCCAGCCTCCCTGTGCCTGGGCTTACATAATGCTGCACAGAGCAGAGCAGCCGGGGATGCTGCCTCAGTCAGGGGAGCCCCAGCAAGGATATTCCCCTCCTATCACCCAAACCCACTTCGAACAAGACCTTTAGTTATTGCCGAGGGTCTGAAACAGGTAGAATGAAGTTAAACTACTGCCTTATCATTGACAACATATCAGAATTTCACCCAAATTTCATTATTCTTTTATACCACAGAAGTCGGTTTCCTAGAAAATAAGGAGGGGGGAAAAAAAGTAATTTTTAGCAAGTTGCAGTACAGCTCTGGCAGGTGACAGTCCCTGGGTAGCAGTACCACTGGGTGACTAAGCAAACCAGTCCTAAAAGCTTTATCTGACAACAGCACAACAGACTGAGAAGCCGGGCTGAAGCCAAACCTGAATTACAGCGGTAATTTACATGTCTAAGGCTGAAACGCCAAGCCCAGCTACCTACTGCTGCGCCTCCCAGCACCATTCCGGATGTATGCCAGCTACTTCCCCCTCGCCTTCCGCGTCAGCGCCGGTAACCAGGAGCCAGGTAACGAACTCGCACCTGAGGCGCGGCCTGTCCGGGTTACAGGGGAGGTGGGAGAGGCGGGAGGGGGAGGCACAGCCGCCCGGGAGCCGCGGGGGCGAGGCTCGTCTGCTCGGAGGCTCCACTCAGCACCCCCGCGGGCAGCGCTCCCCACACCGCCCCCGCGGGGGGTTTATTTCCTCACGGCCCAGGAGAGCTCGGCCCCAACGAACCCTGGGAGCTCCAGCCCCGCACGGCCCAGGAGCGCTCATCTTTCCGCCCGGCCCGGCCCCCGCGATCACCCCACGGCCTCCCAACCCTCCGTCCACGGCAGGCCGGGCCCGCCGCCCCCACACAGCTCCTATTATTGCCCCCGCGCCCCACTCAGTCCTCACCGTGAGGCGACGATGGCTTCGCGAATAGACCGTGAGGAGGCGGTGGCGGCGTTCAGGCCCGACTGCGGCGGCGGTTTTATACCGGGCGGGGGCGGGGGAAGGACCCGCCCCTCGCCGCCTCGCAACGCCCGGGCTGCCCGTCACGAACGCCTGAGCAAAACACCCCACCGGGACCTGAGCAAAACACCCCACAGGAGCTCCCAGGCGATAAAAACCGATACTCGCGTCCCTTCCGCGAGGTGCGGAGCGGGGAGCGGAGCCGAAACTAATTTGAGGGGAAGAGCAGCCGGTGGAGGATTTTTCAGGCAGCGACGAAGCCGCGCTAGAAGCCGCACAATAGACGGAGGCCCTCCAGACACCAGCTCTGCAAGGAGCCCCCGGCCGAGGAGCAGAGCAGAGCTGGGCACCCAAACACAGCCAGACCTTTGTGTTAGCACAGCCCCAGCTGAACATTGCGCCCAGTACGGGTGACGCCTGAAAGGTCACCTGTGCTAGAAAGCAGCAGGTACTGGGTTTTCAGAGGAGAAAAAGAGTATGTGAAGGGTTTTGCATCATGAGGAAGGGCAGGCTATGACCCCTCACGTTGCTGTGAAGTGTCTGGGACACTGTGTTGTGCTGTCACAGCGCGCACTCCGTGCTCTGCTGCTGAACCCAGTTTTGCATCGACTCTCCATGGCAAAATGGCTTTCAAGTAGGCAAGATATTTACACAGTGACAGTGCAGGATTCTGACAATTTGCTTTACTTCCAATCTGAAACAAAAATGTTTTAAGAACCAAAAAGCGTGTTTTTACATTATTCCAATGCAGACACTGCCAGGGTGCCTGTAAGCACACTGATACCTGCAACAGCACCATTCTGCAAGGTACAGTATCATTTATAGCCTCAGGCAGCATCAGGGGAGGTTCAGGTTGGACATCAGCAAGGATTTCTTCCCTGAAAGGGTTGTCAGGCACTGGCATAGTGGAGTCACCATCCCTGGAGGTGTTCAAGAAACAATGTAGCACTGAGTGGTCTGCTCTGTTTGACACAGTGCCTATCAATTGAGGATTGGAATTGGTAGTCTTGGAGATGTTTTCCAACTGTAATGATTCTGTGGTAAGTCAGAGGTTTCCCTTGCCTTGGGATCCCAGAGAGTCTCAGGCTGTGCACCCCACACGTTAAGAGACAAATCACAGCCAGACCCACTGGAAAATATCTTCTAACATGAAGAATTTTTGCAGGATTCAGAATTTCTTAGTTGAGAATCTTGTTTTCCTCAATTCAGTAGCCAAGCCAATGAAGTGTCAAGAATTCCTAACTCCCTTCTCTCCTTTGCTCCCTTCCCTTCCATCTGAGAGTAGACATAGAATCATAGAAGAGTTGGAAGAGACCTTAAAGCTCAACTGGCCCCACCTATTCTGCTGTGGGCAGGGACACCTACTAGATCAGGTTGCTCAGGGCCCAATCCGACCTGGCCTTGGACACTTCCAGGAGTGGGGCAGCCACAGATTCTTTGGGCAACCTTTGCCAGTATCTATCTCACATAACAACAATTAGAAAAGTATTTAATATTAAAGACCTTGTTGTTTGGGGTTGATTCTCTGGAGATATGGAAGATGCGAATAGATTGTCAGCCAGGAAGGACCTCCTAGAGCTCAGCTGATAGCCAGCCTGTTCTACATCAGAGCATATCACTTAGAACAAGCTTCTCTATAAAATTCCAAAGAACTGTGGGAGGTGACTGCCTGACTTGGAAAGCTTGTTCCATGGGCTTTAGGATGCTGAATAGCTTGTTAGTCAGAGCAGACTTAAATACAACTCTGAGCAACCTGATCTGCCTTTGCAGGTGGATCCAGGTCACCTCTGTGGTCCCTTCCAGCCTGGATTACTGTGTGCTTCTGTAACATGTGCTCCCCTGCAACTCTTTCTAACAGCTGAGTGAGCAGGCAGGGGGCCAGGCGATGCTTGGCAGCAGACTTGGACACTAACAGAAGTTCCTCGGAGATCCTGGTATTGATAACTACATAAGCTCTTTGTTCACCATTGAATGGGACCTAATTTTCATTTTTAATTTATATGTATCTCATATAGTGTGAAGCCTCCAAACTACATCTAACGTGACTTTTTGATTTATCAGCATCACATTTACCTCTTTGTTCCTCAGTCACACCATCTCATCCTCCAGTGCAGAGAACTACATTCAGTGCACTAAACTAAACCACTGTCTTTATTTTCCTTAAATTACTATTTTTTATTTGTATTAAAACTCCCTGGTTTAGAGAATCAGACAATAACAGAAGGTAGCCAACAGAAAAAATATCTACAAATTCTAAATCGCCTCTCCCAGTGTTGCCAAAGGCCAAGGTTTCTGATCTGGCTCGTGACCAGCAAGCACAAGCTCACACACTGCAAATCAGTCTGAGCGGAGGGGGAATGAGGTTTGCTCTCAACACGAGACAAATCTAATGGAATCTAGGAACAGGCAGAAAGCTAAATTCCATGCTTAATTATAATTGTGGATAAATTTAATTAAAAATTGTACTGTGGATGAGCTTTATACTTGGTACAGCTCTCTACAGCTTTTCAAAGGAGAAAATTCCATCCTCAGGGGACTTTGAATTCTACTGTTGTATTAGAAGTCTGGGAAAGTTAAAACAGCAAAAGCACCCCACACCCCAAAAAGAGGCAGATGGCTGTCACAGATATGCTATAATCACACAACAGCACCTCCCACTGTGCCCTACATATCGTACAACGAACCTCCCCAGCCACTCCAGATGCTTCCCATTATCTGTTGTGAAAAAGCAGCTGCTGCAGCAGCGATAGCCCAAGTGCTGTGAGTCAGTCAGTATTAATGGCACAAACCCCCCATCCCTGGCTAAAGCTTTGAGGCAAAGAACAAGACTGCTTGAAGGGGTGGCCCAATTTCAATTGTTCTGCACATAGGTAGTGATTGCAAACAATCCTAAAGCTGAGTATTGCTCCCCTGAGTGCAGAGAATCCACCAGGTATTAGCCGCGGGTAAATTACAGTTAAGGGCCTTTGACCACTGAGAACATGGAGGAGGAAGGGATCAGCTTAACACCAAAGCAAATACCTGAAAAGATTGGAGCAACTGAGCTTGATTTAACGCTTAATCAGATCCAGAAGAGCTCTGACCTACATACTCACAGCATCCCTGGGCTGCAGGCACAGCCAGTTGAGCAGCCACGCGGCCGCAGGGGAAGAGCGTTTAACGTGCGGAGCACGAGGGAGCAGCCGCCTGGACACAGCCCTGTGTCTGCTCCACAGCCTCACATTCCCTTCTTAGATGTTTCAGGCAAAAATTAATGTGCCCCCCACTCTTCAGAGCACCTCACATTCCACTTTGATAGAGCAATGGGATTTTTTTTAGCTGCTGGTGGTGATTTAGAGACTATGGAGATAACACACTGATCATTTTTGAATACAAATGTGATGTGGGATTGTCAAAGTCTAATGATAGTCAGGCTTGAAAAAGGTCAGCTTTGCTCCATTGACAAGTTGGAAAAATCCACAGAACTCATCCTGCATTCACTGAACTGGGGAGACCAAGCCAGGGAGAGAGCCAGGTATGACCATGGAATCTGTAAAAGAACCTAATCTACATGTGGGGGAGAATGAGACTTGATGCAAAAAATCATCTTTTTTTTTTTTTCAGAAATACAAAAGATGAGGAGCATTTTTTAAAACAAGCAGCCACATCAAAATTGAACAATGGAAATAATTGAACTGATTTGGTTCAGTGTAAGACCAGAAAACATCAAAATTATTAATGTGAGAGAGATGGTAGAAAGACACTGCCAAGCTCAAAGCTTGGTTTCCTCTGGTCTTGCTCCAGCAGGTCCACAATATCCTTCTGATATTTGGGATCCCAGAGCTAGACACAGCATGGCAGGTGGGGACTCTCAGAGCAGAGTAGACACCAATGGACTGACAAAACCTAGTAACCAAATCCTGTCAAGCAGACACCAAGTGAGATTTTTTATCAGCTTCTATTTCTTCCTCCAACAGCACTCTCATTCCCCTTACATAACAGCAGGGAACAAGATAGTTTAAAAAACTGAAGACAAAGAGATGAAGACTGAAAATAGAAATACCTACCTCAAACCTATTTGCAGCACCTATTTCCTAATCTCACCCTCACTCCACCTCCCGATATTTAAACAGTGATTTTTGTACCAGTTCTGCCCTGGCATCCTCTGAAATCATCTGGAGCACTCTGAAGGAGCCAAGCTCTGATCCTCTGCCTGCTGAGGGTGAGGGTCACCCACCTCCAGCCCCATCAGAGGCAGTGCCTGTCAGCCTCGCCGACAGCAGGGCAGCTCCCGGCCCTGCCGGTCCCGACAGGCGCGGCAGCGTCGCGCGGTGGCGCCGGGGCTCGCTCCGAGGGACGGGAGGCGTTGGCGAGTTCAGCCCCGGAGAGATGTGGTCCCGGGCATTCCAAGAAAATGGAAAGTGCAGGCTTTCTGTCGATGGTATTGAGAACGACCTTCAGTGGTACTCTATATAAATAAAACTGTAAATATCCTTAACATAACCACGAGGGGAAGGGAACTGGGTTAGCTTTACAAGGGTCCCTGGCACTGGTCTCCACCGCTGGAGCCGTTCAAAGTCCGAAAAGCAAATTCTGGGTTCTGACGCCACAGATAATAATGAGCAGTTGCTTTGAGGTTTCAAAGTCCATGGGAATAAATGACTGGTTTAGAAGTCAGCATTTTAAAATGCATTCAAAGCATTTAAAAAGAGATTCCGGGGGGGGAAAGGGACAGTCCAATAACATTTCGAGGTGGCTGAGCAAAAGCTGGACAAACTCGTGACCAGACAAACAGAACCCACCACTAGCTTTTCTCTCTCCCAGGAAGCAGTGGAACCCCTCCCCTGGGCTTTGTCCCTGCTCCAGCAGCAGCCGGCTGTGTTCCTCTTCCCGGAGGACAAACACAGCAGTGGAAAAGGAGCGGAGCTGCCTGAAAAGTGGGTCAAGCATGGAACCAAACACCCACCATAGGATACTCCCAGGCAGGGCTTCTCGCGGAGCAACCCCCGCCCCCGCATTTTCCTTATAAAATAAAGAAGCAGAAAAGAGCAGCCATCACTGCCGACTCCTGCACTGATGGTCACTATAAAGAAGGCTTTTCACAGCAAGGTTTAGGGTTAGGGGGGTGTTTTCTCAAACTCCTGAAAAACAAAGGCAGTTGGGAGCCAGGCTAAAGCCTTTCAGCCCAATTGATTATGCAATTATCAATGTAAACAGGACACTCCTCTTTTACAGTTCAGCACTTTCGGTTTTAGAAGCATAATCTGGAAAACAGCTTATAGATTTATTGAAATTAAAAAACAAACCAACTAAAGCAACACAAACAAACCAAAAGAACCTAACCTCCAAAAACCCAGATGGGTTTGGGGAAAATCTACTGAGGAAGGCATATATAGAAGTCAAGACAACCAAAAGCAAAGATTTAGTTTAATTTATACAACCTTGTGCAATGATACGAGTAGCAGCAAAACGGAGTGTTCTCAAAATCACTTTCCTGCAAGTTCTCATGCAGGATGCTCACCCTGATCACTGCTCCTCTTCCGTCACCACCAGTCCCAGGTACTATTAGCAACTAATGTTTTAAACATCATTTATACCAGCAGCAATTATTTTAGTCTCCATCCCAAAGTTCTGTTTACCAGAGAGTAATTAAGAGATCAGTAGTTCAACCCATTTTAAAGAATAAAGCTGTTAAGCTCCAGCACAGGTTTTGAAAGGCTAAAACATGCAGCACTGCTTAATTTAAAACCAAAAGTGTTGTTTCAGCCTTTTTTTACTGTCCATATGCCAAAGCTTGCTCAAGAAAGCAGCCTGCCTTTATTCCCATCCAAAAGGAGTACAGCTAAATGAATTAGAGCACCAAAATAACTTTTTGTAAAACTACAGAAAGCTGACTCAAACTGCTGACTGCAGGGTTTTGTTGGTGGGTTCATGGGTACTGAAAGATTTCTACACCGTCCAGTATGATTTTTACTTAACACTTTGCCTGTTTCCAACGTCGTTCCAGAAGAACTTGCAGAGCACCAATACTCTGATATGACTGCTGTAGCACACATAAGGCATCCAATGCCTTCTACAAGGCTTCAAAAATCACTGCTTGTAGACATTTTGCTCCAAAAATCCAAGCTCATACAAACCATGAATATGGTTGCAAAAAACATGGAACACGTAAAAAGCCATTTCTCAGGCAAAATTTGCTCTAACCTACGTGGCAACCCTTAAAACACATTAATAGTTTCCAGAAGTGCTCTGCATCCAGACGAAAGCAGCAATTAGAGCAATAAATGAGTGTGGAAGAGGTGCGTAAGGAGATAATGAGAGTGGAGCCACACATTCAACTCACTCAATTTGGAGCATCACTTAATTTGAAATTCAAAACTGCAATCACACTTGCATCTTCTTACAACTCTTTTTCCTGAATGAACAACAGTACTTATTCTTCAGCCCCCTCCCAAGGTCACAGCTCCTGCAAGAGCAGAAACTGCACTCCAGTATTACTAGGGAAACAAAGAGGTGAGAAGGGAAAAAGAATGTTTATTGAACTATGAAAAAAGATCCAAAATATACCCAGCACTATCATAGCAGGTTTGGTTTTGTCTTGTACAAGAGGAAATCCTTTAAGAGTCAGGATAAATTTTTAAATTGTCAAAGACTTTGTCCCAAGGCCCTTGAAACACAACTGCTTCCTAAAAGGAGTGCAGTGTTTCAGTTTACTACTATAAAATCAAAATAAATCCCACGGAACATGGATTGGTAGGTATTGGCACCTCTCAGCCGTTTTTTCTGTTACTAGAGGAGCTTTTGATGGGAACTGGATCAAGACATAGGCAGGTGAAATGTCACAATTTCCATTGGCAGTATGTCCCCTCATCACCTTTTTCACAGGACAGAATTTGTTGTTACCATCCAGACACACGGGTAAGGAGTTAACACTCTATCTGCCCTCTTCCATGCATCCAGTTATCTTGCCAGGGTATTATCAGAAGACCTAAACGAGGTAACACAGCCCAAGCACTTGGAGCAGGGATACTGAGTGTGTACAGAAGCATTGGCAGCTAGAAACAATCCGAAATGAGCTCCAGGTGACAGTCACGCACATTGGTTACATTGAACAAACATCCATCTACAGCGGCAGCTTGGTCAGCAACCATGGAGCAGGGACAGGGGCAGCAGCCAGCCCCAAGCTCCAGGGATCTGTGAAGAGGGGGCCATAAGCAGAGGAACAAAGCAGAGAGTGGAAACAAGCAGAAGAAAGGTGTAGAAGAGGGTGAAGGGGGAAACAAATCTAGCAAATCCATACCCCTCTGTATGTATGTGATGCATGTTTTTTTTCCTGGTTTTGAGTTAATAGGCCCTTAGTACACCAGTTTAGGGTGCTCACTTTGATATTTTGAACCCTCCCCCTTTGTCCATCAATATTCTCCTGGCTCTATTCAAATTCCAAGAAAGAAGAAAAAAAAGAGAAAGAACATGGAAAAGTACAATTTCATTCCCAACTCCCTTCTGGTAACCTAAACCCCAACGTCAGCTCTCCCCACTAAGTACTTGGTGTGGCACTTCCACTTAAACAATATGGAATTTTCAGCTGTGCCTCTATTTTGTATTTCATAGAATGTAGCAGGCAGCGTAGGATGGAGGAATGTAGAGTGAGGAATGGAGGAATTACCAGTGATCTCCAAACCCCACTCCTTTCTCTGCAGATACCATGGTCACAGACTGAAGGACATTTTGTGCAGGTAAACTAATCAACCACCTACCAATAAATCAAACTCCAATTATCTATATCTTTGTTTCTTCTCTTGCATCTTCCACACATGGGTTCAGCTGGTTAGTGCTTCATCACAGCAACTGATTTTTTCTTCACAATGTGGTTTGCTCACAACATAATTATAGAGGAAAGCACAGAAACTGGAGTGACTCCAACATTGTCCATGGACTTTACTAACAACCACTTGGATTTATGTACAGAAACTAAAGCAAGGAAAGAACTGCTCCCCACCAGAGCAGATGAATCATGCCAATTAAAGCAACAAGGAAAGCAGAAAATAGGGCAAAGTCATTCCTCCTGAAGGAATGGTGTCAATGAAAGCACAAAGTCCCATCTACACAAACACAAGAGAAAGACAAGCGACAGGAATGGAACATGAACTACTCTCAGCAAAGGATTTTTTTAATAGTGATCAAAGCAAAAGCTCCCAATATACTTTTAAAAAGCCACTTCAGATGCATGCACTTCTTCCTGTAAGAGATGAAACTACAGCAGACTGAGCTCTCCAGAAGCCATCTGGAACCCAACCTACAGGACAAGACTCATATTTTGCTGAAGGAAAAGCGACCACTTGAGCCCTTCTGAAAGGGGATGAAGTAATGCTTGATGAAATGCAGAATCTTCTTTGCAAGTCAAAGAGTTAAGTGGTCCTCCAGCTTTTCAGAAAAGCAAGAAAGTACCAAAATGCATGTCTAGGACTAAAGCTCCAGGTGAGTTGGACATCTGTAAAATCTCTGTGTGTTCTCTTAGTGTAAAAAACAAACCTCCACATTATTACAGAATCCACATTGTGCCCAAGAAATTTCAAGTCTCAAACAATATGAATATTAAGAGTCCTTCTATTAAGTCAACAGCCAGCTACATAATTTAGATGTACCCAAGAAGTTTCATGCACAAGCCTTAAGGTGTAATAATATTTGAATTTTGGCTTTGAACCAAATCATCAAATTTGGGTTCAAGTTTTGAAGATGTTAGCAGAAAGGAAATATTTAAACAGAAGTTAATATAAACCACACACCACTGTTTTTCAGAATGGAAGCCTGGGCAAATACACATAGCACTAAATGTAAAGTTGTTTCCTTTAATATTTACAAAACTGGTTTTATTCTTAGTTTTTCAGAAAAATTATTTTAAGTATTAGCACCTACATTGTAAATGACTTAGATTTACACTTGAAATAAAGCCACACACAATCAGTTAAGTGAACCTATATTCTCCCATTTCTGAGTATTTCAGTAGAGCACCAAGAGGGAAAGAGCAACATGTGAGTAACCAGCAAGCTGTTCTCAGCTGTGAGACAGGCCCAGGCACCTTCCTGGGACAGGATTCTAAAGGTCAGTTTTCCAGCACACTCCAAATCACCTCAGTTTTAGTTATTTGTAGAGTGGAAATTTCTATGCAAGTTTATAAAACCCATCCAGCTACATGTTAGTTTATTAAACCACAGTTGACCTGAGATGCAATTAGAATTTTGACATTTTTCCATACTTAGTTCACAAGTTTATTATGAAAAACACTGCAGCTCTGTCCTGCAGTAACATTGTTTTACAGAAAAAAAACAGTTCTGTTCAAAGTAATTCACTATCCTTGGACAATTACAAGGGACAATATGGTAGGGCAGAGTGGAAAAGGGAACTGAGTGCAGACAAAAAAAAAAAAAAAAAAAAATCAATACAATTAAATTAAACAGTATTCCCTGAAAATAAAACAAACAAACAGTTTCAGAACAAATATGAGGCCTTGGTACTTATTTTAAAAATGTTCTTTAAGCTTCAATGATTGTTTGCTGCTACCCTTATCTACAGTCATGCTGAATAAAGCTATAGCTAAATGGAAAGTTAAATGTATTCACGAGGTGTTAATGTCTACATCTTATTATTTGCAGTCTCTCCGAGAAAGCAAAAGTAACTACAAATAGCGCTATGCCAGAAACTGGTTTCTTGACCAACAATGTTGCTTCAGCATGCAATGAACTGGTTCATTCTAAAGTGGTCACAGTTGTTGATGACAAGAGGCTTTGTATTGAGTATGGCACGTCTTTTGGTCCATGTGAAAACAAAGTTTGAATGTTAAATATTTTTTCTGACACTTTGGAGTTACTGTTGCTCTTCCCATTTTCTTTAGGTCAACATATGGTTCATGGCAATACTGTACAGGTCTAAAATCTCTTTACAGGAAGTAGTCTGGGGTGCGACGAGTAACATGCGGTTCACCTC
Organism: Muscicapa striata striata; assembly: GCA_030060385.1. Taxonomy (NCBI): domain Eukaryota; kingdom Metazoa; phylum Chordata; class Aves; order Passeriformes; family Muscicapidae; genus Muscicapa; species Muscicapa striata. The sequence goes on along the minus strand of JAREIS010000050.1, from coordinate 2,590,516 downwards.
TACGTGGTGCTGGGTCAAACTGCAAACTGAAGAGCACAGACATCAATGAAAACACAAGAGCTCAGCTTACATTCAGGTATGTTCTAGGCATGAATTACAGGAGCAGTGGTTTAACACAGGTCAGTCTTTGCAAGTTTTATCAACCAAGTATTCTAGAACAAGTGCTCCAGCTCTTCCACTCCTATTAGTATGTACTGTAAACCATCACATTTTAAATTCCTCTTACCATAAAGATCTGCAGATAAATTAATTTTAGCTTTAAGATTCAAACTAGTCAAAGATTAGTATCTATTAGAAAAGTTACTCTCCAGTCATTTTCAGAGGGAAGTTTGCCCAGCACTTTTGCCTCATTTACTAGTGAAGTTGCTGCTGCAATAGTTAATTAGAAATCTCATTCAAAAACTGACATCCCAACACCTGAAGAATTCAAAGATTCCAAAAGTCTCTTGCCCAAGGCCAACAGGAAGGCACTACCTTAGATGTGACACACTACTGCTCTCAAATCACATTCCTACACAGTAAGTCATTAAAATCCAGGTAGTTACACAAAACAAAAATGAGGAGTCTCACTTTCATCTGACAGAGAAGATCTCAACAGCAACTGTTGAGATTCAAGTTGAGTTGTTGACTCCAAGACTTTAAATGTGACTACCCCAACAATTCCACACTCACTCCACCTCCCAAAAGCTTAGAGAAGGGGGAAAAGCCCATACTTCAACACAATTAAGTGGTATCTTAAAATCATGGGCAATGTAATTCTCATTTTAAGACATACTTACAAGGAGTATTTTAGAGTATCATCAAGTTCCATAATTGCAGCCTGGTTGCCACAACGGTAACAATAATTTGGAGCACTGAAAATTGTTACTACATTCCGATCATGGCACCAGTTGTACCCCTGGAGAGGAAGGAACAAATAATTATGACAACCAAGTTAATGTACCCCATGTAACTGCCTGACTACAAACCAACCTTTTAATGCACACAACCCTAAGTGGCATTTGTAGGGTTACTTTATATAAGCTTAAGGCTGTATCTTTTTTCTCTTCTAGAGAGAAAAAGGGTAAAAAAAGAATTCTGGCCTTTAAAGGTTGCTTACTACTAGCAAATATGAGCTAGACACTGAGAAAAAAAAAAAAAAGAAGAAAAACACCTAAGCAAGATTTCTCCATTGCATTAGCATTAAATAGTTAAAACAGCAATTCTGAAGTACACAATCTACTCTGAACCTTCAACTGTGATTACCAAAACCAAAGTCCAGACATACACTTAGAAATCTGCAGTGCTAGGAATAACTAGAGACCAAGAACAAAAGTACACATCCAAGCTAAAAAGAAAAATTATACCTTTTTTTCAAAGACATATTTACAAACCTTTTTATCTTCAAAGAAATGCAATACCACATCTAGTACCAACACCCGATTTGGGATATTACTGTAAATTTTCAGGAAAACAAGGCCAAAATAAAGGTTACTCCACTGTCAAACTCCTTAACAGCACGTGAATACTGTCAAGGTCAAGTTTCTGGAAGAGTCTCAGCCAGATCATCACCTGTCACGGCAGCATATGCACATCTCTGACACACAGAGCATGGAATAAACGGATCAAGGACACAATCCAAAGTTTGAACACACAGGCTGTCCTACTCACCTCCATTACCAACTGATGAGCTCTTGAAACCAATGTAAGGCCATTAGCATGGTTAAAGGTTTCTGAAATATCCTGTCCAAATGTGTAACCTGCACCTCGAGGAGAAATTCCCCAGCCACCACGATCATCTGGATCTGACCATAGCAAGTCACACATTGGACCCTGTAAGACACAGAGATGATGTTTGAGAGGTGAAGTACAAAGAACAAAAACCAAACAAAACCCAAAAAAACTTTCCTCACACCATCCTTGCACAACTCTCAGATCTAATATGTTTCTTTCCTTAAGCAAGGACATGCCCCTCATTTTTCCTTGAAAAAAATCCAGAACAGGAACACAGGCACTTTAATATAGCTAAGTTGATTTGAATTTCATTGTAAGCCTGTGAACTTTACCCCCCAATACATGCTGAATCAATCTCATTGGCTTAGAAAATTATTTTTCAGTACCTCATGGGGAACTTCCTGCAAGCGATCAAGTGCTCTGATGTGATCCAGTGTATCTATAGATGGAGAGAGGCCACCATGTAGACAAAAAATCTGCAAAAGTTAAGAAACATGAAGTTTACTTGTATCATCAGTGCAGTTGGAACTATTTAGAATAAATGATAAAAATCTGCATGAGATTCCTTTAAAGATGAGAGCTGACAGAATACAGTGTTAAAACCTCCCTTTACAATCCAAAACATTCAACTTCGTCAAATGTCAACATACCTGGCCATCCACCAAGGCAGTTAGAGGCAGGTAATCAAAAAGGTCTGTAAAGTATTTCCAAACATTTGCATTTCCATATTTCCTTAAACATTCATCATAGAAACCATAAACTTGTGTGATTTGCCTGCTTTCATGGTTCCCTCGAAGAATTGTGATACGTTCACGGTAACGGACCTAAACAGGACAGTTTATTTTAGCATATCAATGAGCAACCCTTCCCCAGAACAGAATGTGCACTCCTCAATCCCTGCCACACATCAATAAAGCAATTAAAATCAAACCACTCTGAAGATTTAATTATAACCTTTGAGGTAAAAAAAAAGGAATTACTTTTTCAAATCTTCAACTGCCGAATAATTTTGATATTAATTACAAGTTGTATTTATTCTTACTAGTAGATTTCACTACACCTGTGCCTTAAGCTAATCTCTCCAAACAAATTCTTAAAGATTGCTACTTGGGCAAGTAAAAAATGAACAGCCATTTTAGATAAAGCTCGGGCTTGCACCTGAACATTTTTACAATTTTTTTTTAAAGAAGTTACTTAGAAAACTAAGACAGCCAAGAAGTCAGTTTCAGTACCTATGATACCAATACAGTGAAAATCATAATAGATACTGAGTGCAGTCAGGCTAGTAATGACATATTTTACAGAAAACTAAAGCTGAGAAGAAAAGTTACCTTAAGAGCTACAAGCAATGTGACTGTTTCAACTGAGTAATATCCTCTGTCAACATAGTCCCCCATAAACAAATAGTTTGTGTCTGGTGATTTGCCTCCAATTCTGAAAAGTTCCATGAGGTCGTGAAATTGTCCATGGACGTCTCCACAGACTGTGACTGGACATCGCACTTCTTGTACATTGGATTCTTTTGTCAAAATTTCTTTAGCCTATAAAGCAAAAAAGCACATAAATTGTGAGTTTGTCTATGAAGAGCCATTTTATTCAAAGCATGCTCTACCACTTCAAACTCTGCTACCTGCTCTCTTTAGGAGCTCTTGTCCCTTCCTTCTCTGAAGCACTCGAGGTAAAAGTTTATCTTTACTTAAATGCTGTTTATCTTAAAACAGCACTTCACTTTATGAAACCCCATATTTGTAACTACTTATATGGCTTTTTTTCCTCCTTGAGGAAATTATCTTAAGTAAAACTTCAGACTTTCTACAAAAATGGTTCTGCAAAGCATAGAACAATGATCATCACTACTGGAACTTGAAAAGTTTTTAAATATTTTGAAAAATTAAATCTAAAAATCCTGACATCATCTTACCTCCAAAAGCCCAAACTCAGACACGGTCGAACACTACCAACACTCTGGCACTCACCTGTACAAATATCTTCAACCCACCTGCAAAGGCAGGGAGTCCTGCATGAAGCAGAATGAGAACAAACATCCACTGCTACCAGCAATTACAGAGCAGGTCATTACCTGCACAAGTTTTTTCAACAAGGTTTGTGACTGAACACAGACTAACAACATCAAGTTGTGTCATCATAAACCAAAGCTGGCTAAGATCTTTGTCATCACCATTTTTTCAAAAAAATTGTGTATATATAGAAGTTGCAGATAAAGGTAATTTCTTATGAAGAAGCATAGGCTAAATATAGCACCAGAAAGGTAATTTTGAAATAATGCAAGACAGTTGTTACAGTTTGTTTTTAGAACAGTCACCAGATACATGCCACAATGATTTGTGAAATCAAGAAGGTATTAGAAATATAAATAGTAACAAGTTTACTAGTTACCATCTAAGATTTCCCTGTTTATCAAGGGTCAATACCCCTAATTCAAAAAGGATCCTTTTTCACCTCATTACCTGAATTACAAGAGAATATATAAAAACTATATTCTATTCTATAACCCAAGTTGTCTACAAGACAGTGGCTGACACTCCCACCCAAAAGTAGTGTCACTTTTGTGTGTCCCACACATCATCCTGGCTGACCACCATGGTCACCTAAATTTAATGATGGAAATTAATGAAATTCAATGCTTCACTGCAAAGAAATGCAAAAAATACAGATGGCTAAGCACCCTGCACAACACAAAGCTTTAGATGTCACTCTGCAGACAGATTTACATCAAAAGTCAGTCTCATATGACAGTTTCCACTTGCACTGTGCCCAGGACTAAAGATAGGTCATTCCTGGCTTGTGGTCGATGCTAAAAGTGCAGATTTATTTTAAGATAGCCTGACTTGAGTTAATTTTAATGCAGTGACACTCACCGGATGTTTTGAAGGTGTTTTAACAGCCTTAGCCTCTTCTAATACTGTCTTACATTCAGAAGCATAAGCCAGCTTAATTCTCCTTTTGACAGAGAACATCACAGATGCTTATGGCACTTGGATATAAAAAACCCTGCTCTTTAATGAGAATGTTTCTACCACTGAATTTTCTTGACACACTTGAAGCACTGCACAAATAATGCAGCATTCATTTTTCATCAAAAAGTATGCAACATTTGTGCTGAGAATGGCAGTTTTCAGCAACTGAGTTGTTGCTTCCTCAGTTTCTGAAATATTAAATCACACAGATACGCACATGACCAAACACGTAGAGAAGCCAGACAGCTACTCTGATGGAAAAAGACTGTTCCAGGTCAACTTGCAAAACCAGCAAACTCTGTTTAAATCCTGCAGTGGAGGAATGCTGGTGCATTTCTGTGTTCTAAAAGCAGTTTCATGCAACACTGTGTTATGAACTGTTTAGTTAGTTTACAGTCTTATGTCCCACAGTATTAGAAGCAGCACATACTCAAGTGCTTAAACACTCTATTTGGCTCTGTAAAAGAGCTTCAGTAGAGCTGAAGGTAGATAAAAATAACATCCTGAAAACAAGTCACCAACGAGCAGTCTACTATATCCCAAAAAATTAATATACTGTAACACAATACAAACACAAGCTCGTGAGACAACAGCACATTTAATACTGCAACTTCACAAAGGTAAGTGATCACTAATACTACTCCTGCAGTATCTGTGCCCCTGACCTTGTACTGGATCACACACAGCAACTCCACCTGGTTCCACTCCCTCTTTTTATTGATTCTTGATGGTGCTGCTTACTTGCCAAGTCACACAATTGCATCCCCCTACCCATCCTCCCCTCCAACAAATGGACTTCCCACCAGCAGCTCTCCTACGCTTCTTCAGACAGAGAGAGGAAGCAGTAGAGCATTCTTCAGCATCCTTCAGCAGAAGGCAGAAAACTACTTGATCCAACCATCTAACAAAGGAGAACTAGGTAAGACACACACACACCACCCCCAAGCTTCAAACACCCTGGGACCTATTGCCAAAAAGAATAATAGTGCAACAATAAAGTATTTTGGTATCAACATTTTGAAACATCCAGGCTTCACTGCCTGTCATCAGGACAAACAACGATAAAGTTCAGAAACAGATTTTCTTGAGCACTTATTAATTCTTTTGCATCTCTGCCTTTTTTCAGTTCTTAACAATTCCTACTATTAAGACAGCCCTGAACTTCTTTACACCTCCAACACACAATTAATGTTTTTTACATTACATTTACATTTTACCACAAGTCAAACTTCTGTGGTACTTGAGCAAAAACTTGTTATCAACAACCTACTATATTACAGTTGCAAAACCCTGCCTCTGAATCAGTTTATTTTTTCAGCACTACACTCTCAGATTTCAAAATGCAGTGCAAACACATACAAAATAAGACTGCAAAGAACACATTACTTCAAGTTCATAAATGCTCATTTTATAGCCAATTACCAATGAAGTCAAAGACAGAAAAAAACACAGCTGAGAGACACAGTTACACAAGAAGAATACAAGAAAAACCAAGTGCAATGCTGTAATCAACACTACTGCTGAGGTGGAAAGTCACGTATTTTACTCAGAACAGTATCAAAGTTCAAACAATAAGCACATATATACATTTCAGCTTAGTCATAGTGACTGAAACTCATTCTGACTTTATACTGGCTTACTCAGTCACTATAAAGAGTAATCTTGTAGAATCCCAAAACTCAGCAAGAATAAAACTAATATTGGTTTAAACACACAAGAAAACAAACAGTTGTCACTTTACTATAAAAAGAGTAGCACTGCATAAAAAACACAACCTAGTACTTAAGAATTAAACCATTCCTGGCCTGCTGCACATCATTCAAAGGCCCAGCTGAACAGTACCAAGCTGCTATGGTGGCTCTGTTTACAAAGCACATCTCTGCAAAATGCTGTTCTTCAAACATAAAGATGAGCTTGGTTGTTTTAAGACAGTACAAAATCCAACTGTATTAACTGCCATGGATAAGAATTTTGAAAAGATGACTATTAAAGTCACTACCATATGATTCTCAGATCCTCAGTTTATTTAATGAGATGCATGGGTTGTATGCATGCAGATGTATCTCTTATCTCCCCTGCTCCCTCCAAATATTTTTATCCTATATGGCACAAATTAAGGCTCAGAGTCATGTGCTGTAAAAGCCATAATCCATCCATTTTACTCCCTCAACTTACTCTGTGCTGAGGATAAGAAAGTTTCCCTCATGAGCAGTGTACATCATGAACCTTGTCTCAAAGAAATAATTTCCAGTGGTCCATTTCTGTAAAACCCTCTGAATTGATCTGTATCCAAATTCCTCAGTGTTTCTAGAATATACCAGATATTTTGTAATTACTCCAACCCCTTCTTAAATCCCTACATTCTAGCATGAGCTCTGACAACTCAGCCCAATTATCTACCCTGAAAAACTCTGGGGTACATAAAAGAAAATAGCAAGACCCAATCAAACAGTAAACATCACTGTGTTTGTGTAGAATTGTAAATCAATGCTTGAAGCAGCACTATGAAGCACTCATCAAAAGATTACCCACTACTAACTCAGTAAAAATACAACCATTATTTTAATTAGACAACACAGCCCCAAAGTCATGGCTGCAGATGGCAACGTGTCATTCTTGGCAGACAGAATTCACACCTGCAGCCCACCATGCTGTCTAGTAAAGTGTGTAATGAGAAGCATCCACTGTAACCAAGAAATAGCTGTTTGTAGTAACCATAAAGATATTTTGATGAGATTGAAGATTTCAACCACACCCATAATTTCCTGTCACCAAGGTGCACAGGATGTGACTAAAGGCACAATGATCAGTTAATTGGGATGAATACTGGTTGTAGCTGTTTAAACATCATGACCTGGAAAAGATTCTAGTTCCAAGCAAAGCCATCCATTACAGTCAGCAGTTCTTCTACAGAGTTTCCCCCTCTCCATGGGGAGGAAAGAGAACAGGGTCGGACAAAAGATGGGCTTATTTTTTAAGCAAAAGGTGTTTTCATTCACTGTCTGACATTTTAAACAAAACTAGATAAATGAAGCCTCCAGAAACACCCTTCTGTGAAGGAGGCATGGCAGTCAGATTAGACATGACACAAACGGGAAACAGATTCATGCTGAACTTTTCAATCCACTAAGGAGTTCAGTGTGAATGTGTAAGTAGGAACAAAATTAAAATTCAAGGCTCCCCACTGCCATTTAATTATTTAGTATTCCAAAGTAAGTAAAATCAGGATTTCCATCCACATAGAAATACTGAGCAGCAAACTACTCTTTTGCCAGGACATTAGATGATGCATCTGCTTTCTCTCTGGATTTGTGAACCTTTATATCTAATCTCTGCTGTTCGGTGAGAAGACAGATCAGTTTAAATACAAGATATTACCCAACCAAAAGAGCAACCCCAATGCCAGGACTGCTGCAGGATTAAAATAAGACAACACTTTCCTTTACTGCCTGTAAATTCTAGATCTACAAGAAAGCATGCAAGCAGCAAACTCCTGCCAAATAACCCTTTCTTCCTTTGTATTACAAAAGTAAGGACTGACACCATTTCAGACCTTGACAGTCACCTCAACATTTCCATCTGAAGAGATCAGGAGCAGTATTACACATTCAGAGTAACTGATAAGTGTTCTTGCCCTCAGAGGCAAATCTGGGAGAAGGGGAAAGGCTATCAATCAGTAGCTGACAAGAGCAGTGGGGATTGGAAGAGGGTCTTCTGAAAGACCTGTGTCATTATTTTGCTTCATGCAAAAGATCTTAGTATCTTTAACTTGAAACTGAAGAAAAATAATCAAGAAAAAGCTTTTAGAAAAAAAAAACATTAAAAGTCAAGGAATTCAGGAACCCTTATGCCTTCCTTGCCTCATGGAAGTTCCAAGAAACAGCAGCGACAGCAATGCAGGAAGCTGACCACTTACAGGGATGTTTTTCAGTCCTCTCTGTAGAACAAGCTGTATTCATTTTGAATCATTCAAGATGTTAAAAAAAGAAACAGGCTAAACCTATTCCTAAACTAGTTGTGTCTGATATAAACACGTCCAGCTTCATGCAATGAACACAAAAAGTTCTCAAACCTTTTGTTCCAGTAACTCCAACACAGCTTGGCACAGTCATGCTACAGATCAGGACATCAGTTGGAGGATGACATTTCACAACTCAAGAAAGAGTTTAGAACCAACCAGCAAGCAAGAAACACCTGTATTGGAAAGCATGTTCAAAATATTCAGCAGAAATATTGGGACCTGGCTACTGAGTAACTGAGCTCCAGTATTCATTCTCTAGTCAGGAATAAACTTTTTCCAGCTTAATATATACTATCTGAAGAAAAAGAACTTAATAGCATTACTGAATACAGCCGTAGTGTTCAAGGGTCCCTAAGCAAGAGTAAAAATTCAGTCCCTGCTCCTGTGATTCCCCTCACACAGATCTGTTGTACGAGGCCTTGCAAACTCCTTCCAGACAAGTCTGGGTCTTGTGCTGGGCAAGGCAATGCAGGTGAGCAACTGAAAATGGCTCAGAAGTGATCACAGAGCAGCACTGTCGTGACACCTGAGGAGGCAACAGCCTCAGCACAGGCAGATTTGGAAAGGACATAGTCCTGCAACCTCATCCATGTCTTTAGTCTCAAACTAGCAGAACTCAAAGAGGAACTGCTCTGACTTAGGAGTGCTTCCTGCTGTTAGCTTAAGCTATGCCCAAAACAACACAAGTATCTTTCACTCCTACTTGAACACAACTAATTTTGCAACTAAAAAGCAAAAAACCAAAACCAAACATCTCACTGCTTGTACAACTCAGTTTTTACAGAACTTACTAAAATGGAAAAAACCCAAAAAACTCAAACAAACAAAACAAAAACCAAACAAAAAACCGAAAAAAACCCACAAAAGCCGAAAAAAACCCAAAAAACCCAAAAACTCAAAAAAACCCAAACAAACAAAAAACACCACCACAAAAAAATCAAACAACAACAACAAAGCACACAAAAAAACCCCAAAAAAACCACAAAGCTGCCGATGTTACACTCACTGGCATATTCAAGACTAAATTTTTATATGCACATCAAGATGTTGTATGTAAATCTGGACTAGGTGAGAAGGCTGGCGAGGCTGACACTTCACATGCCTTCTGTGGAAAGAGATAATTTCCATTTTTCATTATCAACCATAACAAAAAATAAAATGAAACAAACAAAATGAAACAAACCATCACAAAAAAAAAAAAAAAAAAACCACAACAAATGAGAACACTGGGTATGAAACGATTTTTTTTAAGTATTCCAGAATAATCTCAAATACAGTCATTTAAATGTTACAAAAGGTTTTGTCACTACACTTGTAACACTTCAGAGAGAGAAGGTGTAACTACATGGCCCCGTCAATGACTTTGACCCCTGAGTATGTTCAACAAAGCAGCAAAGGAGCCCTAAACACCCTCCGGTCTCACAGAGCCCTTGAACAGCTACTCAGGGGCCCTCCCACCATTGGCAGCAGTTCCCCTGCTACAGAATCCAGAAGCCAGTGCAGTGGCAAGGCAGAATTGCACTGCTGCACATTCCTCTTCTGCCAGGCCGGGGTGGAGGGACACAAAACCTGCCCAATGCACAGCCCACCACAGAGGGCACAACATACTTTTACTACTTGGGAATTCTGTTGGGGCAAGTTTCTTGGCTGATTTACAGCAAGTTCAGACAGGAACATTAATTTTCACAATCATCTTAGTCTGAAGAATAGTTAGTTATACATGATGGATATGGGAATGCAAAAGCTAGCTAATGGAAAAGTCCTTGCAAATGCAGCTGGAAACAATTTAAAAATCCACTTCTGGCCAAAAATAAGCAGCTAAGAAAGGCAACTCCTGGACACCATAGGAAGCAGAAGGGAACATGTGCCTCTGTGTCTGAAAAAGAAATTGGGCAGACAACTCAGCTTAAAACACAGAACAAGATCCACAGAACATATAAGTCCTATGCATTAGAGGAACTGAACTTCGATTGCACAGGGGTTTTTTGACCCAAAAGAAAGCTTCATCAGAAACATACTTGTCCTCTCAGGATTAAGTCACTTAACATAAGCTAATTAAGTTTGTGCAACCCACACAGCTGAAGTGGGTATAAGCATCTGACTTGGAAGTTCAGGTGTTAAAGTGAAAATTCTCCAACAGAAAAAAGAAAATTAGAAAAATACATCATGAACAAGGTCCATACCAGGGAACAGTATGGCCCAGAAACAAAATTAGCAATGGTGACAAATCAAAGAACTAATGTAACCAACATCATTACAGATCAAAAACTGCTGGAGTCAAAACTTGAATCAAGGTTTCTTGAATGCCTTCACCAGCATCAGCCCTTCACTTAGTTTAAAATATTTTTATTAACTGCATTATCCATTCAAAGGTCTTTTACTAGCAATTCAAGAACCCTGAATGCTCCATACAGTATATATGACCGAACAGTCTTCTCTCTATCCAAAAACTGGAGATGCCACACTCAAACTGGCTAAATTATGGAGTAGTGTTTTGGAGGGAGCTGCTCTTGACGCCTCTGCCTTCACCTGCACTAGATACCTTCTGCAATAACCAAAGCAAACTCTATCCAAAAATTCACCTCATTCCTTTGTGCAATTTTAGACTGCCATCCCACCTTTCTGAGTAATGTACCACACCCCCAGCTCCTATGATAAAGGGCATTTATACACAGAGGAGACAAGACCATTTCCCTCCACCCTCATAATGTATGGGAAAGAAACCCTAAACCTTTATTCAAAATGGCCAGTGGAAAAACTCTCACCTGGCAATAAAGGCCTTCCTTTCACCTCTGCCAATAAGCAATTCAGCACTAAGGGGACAAACACTGCTGTAATGTAACAGTAACTGGATTGGGTATATTTTAACCACTTTTTTAGAACTTGCACTTCTCAAATGCTGAAGCAAAGCACACATAATAGGTCACTCAACTGATGTAACACTGAACACACAGCACGTACTAGCCCTAGAATAATTTAACTGTCAGTCAGAGGCTGATTATTTCAAATAATTTGTCTAAGTATAATGTATTATTCATGGTTACAAATTACTTCTAGACTTCGAAGAGGTTTCTGCCCAGTTCCCACCACCACCATCACCCAGGTAACCAGGCTCAGTGACAGACACATGAAGAAAGAAACTGGGATGCATAAATGGCTGCACAATTATCATGTTTGTGAAAAAGCTGTTATGTTCTTCAGGTATCAATACTGAAATAAAAGAGAGTCTTTAGGCTTATTCTTATTAGACAGGCACCAGTTCTGCACACATGAAACCCCAGCAGATCAAGAAATACTCATCAAGGAAATCATCCAATCAAACAGTGTTAGCAGGAAAAAGCCCTCAATTTTTTTACAACTGTTTATTTTAACTAGCCCTAGCTGCAACTCAATGTGGTGAAGAACAACAGTTTATACCTAGTACAGTCTTTATCTGTTCTTTGGAACAAGAGCTGTATTTGACACTGTCCTTAAACTATTAATGGAAAAACAGTCTTTTGATGTGATTACATGCACAAAACTACTTAAATAGTCCAAACAAAGCACAACCCAATGAGTTTTCTGAGAGTCAGTGCTGAGAACATGGAAACACATTAAAGCAAGTGCTGCCCCTCAGCAGGAAGGTGCAGAATTGAGTTCTCACTCCACTTCCATGAACACAGCAGAAACAAGATGGGAAACTCAGACCTATTCCAAGCCTCAGGGCCCACTTTCAATTCCTTGCATCAGCAACCATAAAGAAACTTAACTACTCTTAGAAAGTCCAAGTAAATCCACCTGTAGTTATCAGCAACAAATCAACTTTTCCTAACATCACCAGCCCTGTGGCTGGACTCTGCACAGTGCTGACCACACAAAACATGCTGCTACTAAATAATACTGTGATTGGCAGATTTCTCTTCCACATTCTCATGGTCTCTCATCACACAGTAGTCAGACACAAAGTTTTCTTTTCTTCTTTACCATTATCTTGGTGATGAGCATTACACATTTATCCATAAATACAGCTGATTTTTATTCTTCATTGAGAAAAAACAAAAATGTCATTTTGTGCAACACTGATGACTGAGACGACTGTATCTTCTATAAGGAACTTCTAGTGGTATGCCTACTTCTCACTGAACCAAAACCTCCAGTACACTGAAAGCTTTTTGTACATTATATATCCCTCATGGTCCTCCAAGTTACCATACAACCCCACAAAATGGGGCCATATGCACTCACTGCTCTGGGTGCACCCCGGGATTCAGGACCCAGTACCCATCAGTTTATAAACAATGGCAAGTGAAATACTTGCCTCTCACATAAAACAATACAAAGAAGAAGCTGGACCGCTGTCACTGGAAACACACATGGAAATAGCCAGGCAGTGACACTGTCACTCACTTGCAACACCCTGTAAAATACACAGCCCAGATCACATGGAAACAGCATTAAGTTGCTGAAATACAAGTGAACTAAAATCTGTACTGGAGCAAGAGCTGGTCCAGCCAAAAACACTGCAAGTTCTTTATAAAGTGCATAGACAGTCCTCTCGAAACAATTTTCTTCCAAAACAACCTGATGAAGTATTTGAAAGCATGATTCCAATTTTAAAACATTCTAGGTACTTCCTATGGCAAGTATATAAGCGTCTTTAGAAGTCAGTACATTCAAAACTTCATGTATTCCTTAATATCCAGTTTCCAAAAAATTCACAAATATTCCATCCTTCAGTCTAGATACATAGGAGTATCAGTAATTAAAAAAAAAAAAAAAAAACCAAAAAACCAAAGAAACACAGCAAATAACAACAATTAAAAAATAAAACCACAAAAAAATCCACAAAAAATCACCAACAACCCTCAGCTATTAAGCTACATCTAGAATTAGAATTCAACTGGAAAATGCCTCTGGATGTCACCAGAACAAAATTTTCCTGAATTTCCAAAACGCAATTTGTCCTGGCTGGCAGAAAGTCTACAACCTTTCTAAGCTATGAACGTCTCAATCAAGACATTGGTCTGTAATATCCACGCCTCAGCATTTTCAAACCATCACCATAAAAATATGCAGTTATAAGGGATCTCGAATGCCTAATCTGTGAATTCCGTGAAACCCAGAAACTTTGGGAAATCGAAACCCCACAGCTAATTTACCCTTCAATTAGCTATAAACATGGTTTATTCATATCACGCAAAATAGAAAAAAAAAAAAATTAAAGCAGTAGCTCTTTACCGAGTGTAATTTCCAAGCGCTTACCACAAGCTTTTATTTTCATCGTAATAACTCACGCTTTTGGGGGTTGATTTAGCATTTTAACCGGGGGAGGGGGTCTCTCGGGGTCTCTCCCAAGGATCCATCGCGGCCGCGGCGCCATTTTAGGAGGCGCTGAGCGGGCGGGAGGCGGAGCCGAGGCTCCGGCACAGTCGAGGGGCCGCGGCTCGCCCGGCCCCGGCTCCCGGCCGCTCCCCGCCCGGCCGCGCCGAGCCCCCGGGCCGCCGAGGGCCCCGCGCCCGCCCGGCTGAACGGCACCGCCCCCGCCGGCAGCTCCTGGCCCGGCCCCGCCGCCTCCCCGCAGCCCCTCTGCTCCTCACCTTCTCGCAGAGGCTCTTCACCTGCCCCTCGGACAGCTGCTTGCACTCGTTGAGCTGCTCCACCCACTGGTCGAGCTCCTTGGTGAAGACCTTCTCCTCCATCCCGCGCTCTCCCCTCCTCTTCCTCCTCCTCCTCCTCACCGGCTGCTGCTGCTGCCGCACCGCCCCGCGGCCCCTGCGATCCGCGCTCCCCACAGCGGCGGCGGCCGCGACGCGTCAGGGCAGGCGGGCGGGCACGGGGAGAGGGCGGCCCGGGGCGCTCCGGCTGCGGCAGCGCTGCCGCTCCTCGCTCCGCACCGTGTAATGGCCGCCGCTGCTGACGTCACCGTCCCACCGCGGGAGGGGGCGCCGCGGGAGCGGACGACGCATGCGCGGCGGCCGGGCGGGGCCGCGAGTGCGCTCTGAGGGGAGGGGGCGGGTGAGGGCAGTGACCGCGCTTGCCCGCCCGAGGGGCCGTGGGCTGCTGTGCTCTGGCTCGGTCCCGTTCCCGGCTCTGGTCTGGGCTCCCGGGGGCTGGCGCTCGCCCCGTGGCGGGGTCCATTTGAGGGGCGCAGCGCAGCCTCGCCTGGTCACAGCCCTGCTGTGCCCGGGTGCTGAGCGCCGGCTCCTCGCGGGGCACAGGCTGGGCAGGGTCCCCGCCTGCCAGGCTCCTGCTGCGGGGTGGGGAGGCGATGTTTCCGAGGGCTTTGTGCGGCTCCGCAGTGTTTGTGGTTCTCCCTGCAGTTAGTGCTTATAGGTATCTCTGAGGCGGGTGCAAGAGGCTGTGCCAGGGTCTTTGCAGTGACAGGGCGAGGAGCACTCGCTGTAAACTAAAACACAAAACGTGCCACCTCTGCACCAAAAGGAACTTTTAGGTTTTGGGCAGCAGAGCACTAGAAGCCTAGGGAGGGCGTGGAGTCTTCCTCTCTGGAGATTTTCAAACCCCCGTGGACACGTTCCTGTGTCACCTGCTCCAGATGACGCGGCCTGGCCGATGGGTCGGACTGGGTGATCCCCAGAGGCCTGTTCCAACCCGGACAATTCTTGGATGCTGAGGTCCTGAGCCCAGTTACTGTGTTCGTCAGAGAAGAGGGAAGTGGAGGGTGCTCGCTGGTGTTGGGTACTTTTAAATAAAATTTTTCAGTTCTAAATCATGAACATTAAATACTGCCTAAATTGTGCCACCTGGTAGTGCTTAGGTTAAAAAGGCTGTGGTGCATTTCTTAATTTATACTGAAAGAGTTCTTGGAAGTCTGGAGTTTATTATGACATTTTTAGACAAGTAATGCATGAAGTGCAGTGTAAGTGTTCAGTAAAGGAAATTAGTGGTGGACCTTTCAGGAAACTTTCAGGAAGGTAGTATTTTTTCAGGAAACTAGTGGTGACCTCAGCTTACCTTACTGTACTCAGACACTTGCTACCTATGGGAAAATACATCAGCAAGACATAGATAAGTTGCAATTTTAAAAAAGTAGGAAATATTCAGAACTAATTTCTAATGAATTACAATTGTATTTTATTGCAATCTACATCTTACATTATAGACAGAGATTTCCCTTAAATAACTTAGAAAAGGTATTAAGTTACAGTTAAAAAAAGTAAGATTTCTTCACTTAAATGGGTCAAAATGTTGATAAAATACTAATTTGTTAATTTCAAAAGGGCACAATGACTTTTCCTAGTTAATTTGTGTTAATTGTCTTGGTTGTCACTTGCCTAATACGGAGTCTAACTTGTTAAATTCTTTGCCTGCTATTGAAAGATATTAGAAATTCCATAGTGAGCAAGGGGTAAGGAATGTTTGCTTTCATGGGTCAGTCTTGGTTTCTTGTTGTCATACTCTCCTGCTAGATGTCAGTTGGTTTGAATTGCCTGGCTTAGGCTTTGTTTATCTTCCAAAATATTTTTGCTGTTCTTACACAGGTTCCCATCTTCAGATGACCTTAGTTTTGAGCTTAAAGTTGTAGAAGGAAAAATACCATTCATTAAAAAGTGATAGGGTTCAAGAATTCACTCTGTAGCATATCTTCCCAAAATAGTCTTGAGCAAATATATACAAAAATTATGAAGCAATAACATCAACTCTTGTGTAATTCACCAAGCTGAAGTTCATTTTCTTTAATAACTGTTGACTTTCTGGCATAGTTACATGTTTGAGGATTACACTGCAAACCATCTACACAAGCTGTACACCTCACACCTTCCAGACTTCCTCACACCTTCCAGATAAAACATGGCAGGATTTCAGTTGCAGTTTTGTAGGCAAACAAGCCAGATTAATAGTTTCTTCCTGCTAGTGTGTATCAGACTGGACACTTCACAGATTAACAATCACTGCTGTCTTCAGAGCAATTGTGATGTTCCCAACCCCACTGTTGGTTCCCAGGAGCATAGTGGTAAAGAAAGAAATGCTTGAAAAGACTCAGTCATAGCTCTTTTTCAGACAAACTTCACTTGGGAATGGGTAGGTGATTCAGCACTCCCTGCTTGCTGCTGAAAGCTGAAGCCGTGCCACTCACTATAGGAGATTTCAGGACTCTGCAAAGGAAATTCAGGATTCGTTTATCTGGACACTCACAGAGAAGGGAAAAGCTTTGGTTTCCATCTCCATTCCAAGCATTAGCTCTGTATTTTATCTTCATAATCTTGTGAATTGTCTATATGTGGATCAGAAATCAGATATCCTTCCTCCCTCTGACTTTAGTAGGACAATCAATAGTTTAGAGAACCACAGTTGCTTTTGTCTTCTTAGATATTTATCTGAGCCTTCTAAGGAGAATGTAATAATGAAAGGTAATAATGTGCTGTGTTGCATAAGTTGGGTGTTTGTCAGGACTTCAGATACACAGTAAGATTAAACTCTAACCTGGGAGATGGCAGTAATAAACTGTATTTAGTATGTGAATATATGCCAGGTATGTGTATGGTTTATACCTAAGGAGCTGTCTGGGTGTGGCTACCCCTGTGAGTCAGGGTATGGAGGCCACACCGCTGTGCTGACACCTGAGTCAGGGACCCATGTGTCACCTGTGTGGCATTCTGGAGAGAGGTGAACTGGTCAGGCTGACTGCACTTATGTTTATACACATCCAACTGTAGGTTATTCAGTTGTTAGCCTATAGTGCCAACTAATTCTGTACTAGTCTGAAATTAATCTCAGACTCATGGATGAGCATGTTAGCAACTGCAATAATCTTACCAGTAACACCAACATTTCCATTGTACTATGAAATCAGTATTTAAAGGAAGATTTATGCAGATTTATATCACACCATCCAAATATACAATATAATGTCAACTTAGCATTGTAGAGTAAGGAACACGTAAATTAGTTTCCTTCACACTTAACTCTCTGTGAATATTTTAGTGATTCTAAATTATCCATCAATGCATGTCCAAAATGTCTGTTGCTATGGTGTTTTAATACTAAATGCAGAAATAAAGGGCTATGCAATACCATATAAAGACTATACTACACAATTTAAAGGCTATACAATAGTGTAACAATGAGCTGCCACCTTTAGTACTAGGGCTGCCAACTTTGATTAATACATGTATTTCTGCAAGCAAAGAATATAGACACTGGTACATTCGTGTGGAAGTCAACTGCCTATATGAGGAAAAGGACTTCTGATCAAGTAAATTCAGAAGTACACATCATGTAATCTCTTGCATATTCAGATACTGGCCATTACTGGGTAAAATATATGTTTTGTATCTTAATAGTCCCATTAAATCAGATAAGCCTGTCAGCTTAAGTAGAACCATTGCAAAAGACCGAAAGAAAAACAGAACACATTTACAACAGATATGTTACATCACCACAAATACTATTTCTGTGTATTTGACTAATTTCAGAGCCCAACTAGTACATGACAAAATCAGTGACATCAGTAATACCACTATCAACAGAGGCCCACTCACTTCATTTGAATGGCTTCTGTAAAAGATGGAATCTCATTAATCACCTTGTATACCACAAAACATATTACTGAAATCTGCTAGTTCATCATTCACCCTCGTGTTGTAGATAAAGCAGGAAGTGCAGTGTCTTACTGAAAGAAAAAATTACAGAGTAACCATGAAAATCACATTTTCAAATCACTATGGTTACAGATATTTCATAGTCAGGAGTCTTTAAAAGCTAGGAATAGAGTGCTGATTCTCCAATGTTAGGAGCTTAATAATTTGCAAATATTTTATGCCCTGCTCTCTCCCTGTGAGCGTGGCAGTGGACCCTCTGTGTCCAGCCTGGCTGGGCAGGAGTACTGGGGCAGTGGGTACATCCTTGTGCACCTGAGCACGTGGCCACGTTCCTCCTACCTATCATTTACCAGTTTTAATCCCTAGAATACTTGACAAACACCACCTCTGCCAGGACATATTTCTCTTTATTATCATATCTCTTTATTGCCAGATGGACAAATACATGATTTCAACCCGATGAGGAAACAGATACTGAAATTAACTCACTTTCCAGACATGACAGAAGCATTGAGAGCCGAGAGTAGAGACACCAGTTCAATAGATACTTTGGCCCATCCTTAAATTCCTTCCTTTTAAACAGATAACATAAGCATCTGTGAAATGTCCTGCTCGGCTCATGCTGGGAGGCTTTAGGCTTGCTGATTGCTGGTGTAATGCTCTGATCAGCACAGCTTGTGTTACAAGTGCTTTCTTTGGAAAAACTCCTATTATTCCTTTCCATAAGCTATGTTTAAGTACGCAACAAATTATTAATATGTACAACAGTTGTCATGGAGATAATGTGATTCCAAGTGAGTTTTTTGTAAGTGGCACAAACCTGGCACATCCCACTTGCCTTGCATGGACAATTCCTATATGTTTCCCGTGTTAGATACGGGATAGATATATATCTGCTTTTTGTGCCAACACCCAGTGGAGAAATCACTGCTTCTGGCTTTCAGATGGCTGGCTTTAGGAATATGAAAAATGTAGGACTTGTTAGACACGAGGTTTTTAAAGCTGCAAAATCTTAGCAATGGGCTAAACTGCTCACTTCTGTGAAATCTAACACAATGCAACATCCAAATTATGGCTAAAACCTCACAGGATGTATTTTCTCTCCTCATCTTGGTCCACAGAATTCTGCCAAAATGTAGTAATTAATCCAAAAGAAGCAGCTGGCTAATGTAGCTGGGGAGGCTTCAGGGCCATAATGAGGATAGTTTTCCTTAGAATGAGACTGCTATCCTATTAAATGTCTATAAATTCAGGTGACATTTTGTTTAGCATTATTATAACATTTCTACCCTTTAACTGTGCCCTTGAAAAGTAGTTCACTGTGTACTTCAACCATTCTTACCTTTATTCTGCACCTCTTGTCTGATACTGGGGATTCTGTTGCACTTCAGCTGGGCAACATCTGACTGTTGGAGCCATTATGTACCTGTTTACTTGGGTAAATGAAAAGAGATTCTCTGCATAGTATAACTGTTGATTCTTTTTTTTTTTTTCCTTTCTTTCTTTTTTTTTTTTTTCTCTTGTTTTCCTTCTTTTTATTTTCCTTTATTGATATTTACTCATCAGTTAATACTACACTACAGTTACTGTCATAATGACCTTGGGCTGGGCCAAGCAGCTAAGCTACAGAAAGGCTGCAAAAAAGAATTGCAGCAAGAAAATTTGAGTTATTGCTCCCTTACTTTCTTTATGTTTCTTTCATAGCACTGCCACTGTCTTGGAGTGAAGGAAGCATAAATTCAGCTGGGGAGTACCTGTGGTTTCTAGTGCATGTTAATATGATATCCATGTTGGTTTGGAGATGTTGTAGGTGTCTTGTGTGACAAAACAAACACAACCTGCTAAGGATGGCTTGGCTAAACTGCTCCCTTGCCCTCCAGCTCAGCATCAGCCCAGTTCCAGTGCTGGCTGCTGCTTAAATGCTTCCTCTGAAGAGAGAGCCTGGGGAGGGAAATTTTCTTCTGAAATCTCTTTGTGTATGTGCTAAAGGACTAAGGAAAAGTTCACTGCACAGGCACACTTAGATCCTAATTTCACTTCACTGTGGTTAACAAGTATATTATTAGTCATAGATAGTGACAAATAAGAACCTGACCTTATTTTTAACCTAATACTGAATCAGATGTAATTGTAATAGGTGGGTTCACTGCTGTGCTTTGCTCTTTGAAGAATCTCATTCAGAATTGCAGTGCCTTCCATCTTAGGTATTAAAAATAGGTGGCAATTTGGATAATTCCTATTGTTCCAAATCTCGTTTGCAGCCTTACATAACAGTGTTCTCACCAAAACGTTTATTTTTAAGTGTGGGGTGGAAGAACATGCTGTAGCAACCTGATATTATTTGCAACACTGGGTAGCTGGGTTATACAGAGTCTAGATAGAACTGTCTTCTTTTTCTGATGAGACATTTTAATATTAATCAAAATAAATATATTAATTAATATCAAAATGTGTAGACTGCCTGAGCTTTGGAATTACAAAGTCCAGTGTTGTCTGTCACAAGCATCCTTAGATAAATTGCCTAAGCAGAAGCTGCTGGTCACTCCAACTCAATGATAGTGTAATATTTGTGAGTGTAATAATAGTAAATATATAAACATGCAAAATGTAATAACAATGGTAAATTATTTAGTAAGAGAATAACTCCAGGTGGATAGAACTGCATTTGACAAACCTGACCTTTCTCATTAGTAACATTAGTAACAGTGTGTTCATTCACAAAGTACCATATCCATTTTTAGTAGCTAAGTCCATTTATCAGGTGTTTTATCAGAGGGAAGAATTGGTTTCAGAAAACTTTCATTAACTTGAGCAATTATAATTTTTCAGTTCAACAGTGAGTGCATCTGTATCAGGACTGAATGAATGAGAGGCACTCAGGGCCTTGATCTCACTCAGTGACTGATCTCAGCCGTGAAGAATGAGAGGGAGTTTCCATCTTCACAAGGGAGGCTCCCCAGCACAGAATCACTGGGCTCATGCTGTGGGGCACACATGCCCAGCAAGTCTAATCTTGATTCAAATTTTGCTATCAAAGATAATCTTAAAAAAATTCATCTGAACCCCCTCAGAAGAACATTTATTCCAGAAGCATCATCACCTTCCAGACCTCAGATACATTACAAGTCATTCTCAACAGTATGACACTTAAATTGACCATTCTTGTGATGGAGCTGTTCCTATATGAAGACCCTAAATGTAAATTTTCATAAATGGCCCTCTCTGTCCTGATTGTAGTTACATTTCCTTTAACAAATGTTATCTATTACAGCAGAAAATCATTCGTATTTTTTCTTGTACTAGGCAGAAAAACTTCACTGGCATAGTTCCCACAGCTCTATTTTTTGACAGTGTCCAGCTGAAGACAGTCAGGAAATGCACCAAAATCTACCAGGAATTACTCATGTGTAATTAATATACCAAGTGAAAGAATTTCCACAATAAAGGTGTGTACATTACAGTAGCCTTGAGATAGGGCTGACTTCTTCCAAAACAGGTTCTTCTGGTTTTATGGGACTATTTAATGTACTTCTGTGCTAAAGAAAATAACTCTTATTCTCACTCTGTACTATGAAACCAGTTAGCAGGAGGCTGATGAACAAATCAGGAGACAGGAGAGGATGTCTCTTGTATCTGTTTAAGGATCTTCAAGGCCATTTCAATTCCCACTTCCTCTTCTGTGAAGTGTTACACCTACTATTAATTTTGCTAGTTATATGAGCAGATTTTCTAAAGTATAAGGTATCTTAAAGAGTAAAGTCATATTAGGAAAGCAAATTCATTATTACATCTGTGAAAAAGCTTCTGGGCAGTGTACTGAATGCAAATACTTGCATTTTATTCATCTGCTTCAATGTTAATGCTTTCTACATATAATCCATATAACCTCTCTAAAAAATACTGACAGAGGGTATGTGTAACATGGCTTTTCACTTGTCTCAGGAATTTCTGCAGTGTTCAGTGTCTTGCAGACACAAAATTTCACTTAGTCTGAAAAGCAGCTCTGTGCAAGATGGCATAATCACAGCACTGGACAGTAAGATTTCTAGGTGAAGGAGTGACTGTATCCACGTGAAACTACTAATACATATTTTTAAAGTGGGGTGCTGCCAGCAAAGTGCAGCTCGTTGTGAAGTGAGACCATGTATGTAGCAGATGCTGGTAGTCCCTATGCATCCAAATCCTTTCTACTTCCCTTTTTTATCATGAGATTGTGAATTGTGCTTTTTTGGTTTTGTAATTAAAGGGTAGATTAGATGGAGAGAACTTGAAGAGCTGCCTCCATTAATTTAATGTAGAGAATTTCTCTATGTTATAATTTATAATGGGATTTTATAAGTTATAATGGGATTTTACTTGAGTGAAATAAAACTCTACAGTGTAGTGCTTGGGAATGTTTACTATATGAGCAGCTTCACTGTTGAAAAGATTTCACTGAGTCATGCTGTGACTCTTTGCCAAATACCAATCATATGACCAAGCCAGCTAGAAAAGGGTGTTTCTTCATGCCAGTACATTTCACATGCCACCCTACACTGAACCTTTTTTTGGCCGTTCACCTGTGGATTTTATGTGGCAGCAAAGTGGGACAATATAATCTGTTTGCATGTGTTTAAAAAAAGAGTAGATACCAAGAATCACAAGCCAGCTGGTCTAGTATTAAGAATAGTGTAACAAGAGGGGTTGGGTTTGACATGATTGCATAAGTAGATTTATGGCAGACAATCCAAACCAAACATTGATTCTGGTAAAAAGAGTGAATATCTTGCCAGTTCCAGGAATCAAGATGCTACCCAGGAGATAACAAACAATTTCAAAAGTTCAGAGAACAAACTTCCTTATTTCTGTTGAGACAAGGGTTTTAATTTCTACAGTTAAGACAGAAAAAGAAAATCCAAAAGTAGATGAATGAGTTTTATATGCAGCAGTGGACACTGCTAGATTTCCCTAAATCTTGTAAAATATTTATACTTAACTGTAAATATTTGAGTGAAACTTGTGTTAGCTACACTTTGGAAAATTTCTATTTTATTCCTGAAATGTTTTTTATCTATGGAAAGCCACAGCAAATATCTTGTGCTAGTGATTCTTTACTCAGCAAGCTCCAGCTGCCGATACATAATGCCCATCTCCCACACAGCTCACCATGGCTAGCAATCAATACATTGTCTCCTGCATACAAAGGCTATTCCTCTGATAATCAGTCACTAGGATAGGGATGAAATCATCAGGCAAAATAGTACTAGAAAGAACACAAAGGCTCACAATGGGCTCAAGTGTCTCTGCTGCAGCTCTTAACTCCAACCAAAATATCCTATAGATTAACTTGCCTTAGTGACTACTGAGTAAGGAAGTTAATGGGATAAACACATATAGCACAGAAAATTTAACTTATATTTATCATCAGTGTGATCTGTGAAATCACTGTTAGGCTGCATGGGAATACTTGAGAGGTCACAAGGGATTATATGAGCATTTATGTTGCATTCTGTCTTAAGTGTGTTAAGCTCCATTGATATCAACCAAATTGTTTCCATCTTCAGTAATGCTGCATTTGCCCATAGGCCTTGAAAGAACAAAATGCTTATTAACTGTACATATTTATCTGTCACCAAGATCTCAGGTTTTCAGATTTTCAGTATTCAACTACTGAATGTACTGAAGCTTCTCTGCCTGGTGTAAGGAAATGAAAAACAGGATGGTTAATGGTTTCAGAACAGAACACACCTCACCTCCCTCAGAACAAAGAGAGCATTGCTTTAAATGTCAGCAGGCTTTGCCAGGAAACCTGGTGTGTGGTGCCCAAACCTTCACCTACCACTGGATGAGACGTGTCACTTCCTTTCCCCTGCTTTCCTTTGTCTTCCCTATACTTCTTCTGTAGCTCTCAGCTGAGGAATGGCTCTTGATCTGGCTCGTTCTCACTTCCCTACTTTAACTATAACCTCATCCTTCCTCCCCTTGAAAAAGACTTCTGGTTTGGAGAAATATTCACACCATTTGAGCAAACCTATGGTTTTAGTGAGCAGTCTCTCCTTTGGCATCACTTTATTGCTCTTCAAACCACAGCAGAACACATTCCATGAGATAATTAGCAGCTGTGTTCAAGGGACTCCAGGGGAGATTCAAATTCTGAATTTTAACAGAATGTTTGTATATCTGATGTAATTTTGTCTCATCACAGCCTGTGTAAGCTCCCTATGCAACAGAACAAAGGACAGAATTAACCAATGAGTCCAAAAGCCTTACATGAGGAAAATAACTATTTTCTTTCCAACAGCTGGTGCAGCATTTTCCCTGTTGGATCTGTCTGTGACACTGCAAACCAGCTAGAAAGCAAATGTTAGAAACCCTCCAAAATAATGCTTGGTGCAGGTAAGGTAGGGTGCTCTTTGCCTGACACATTCACTGAAAATCAGGTTTTTCACTTGGAAAATACACTTCTGCAATTAAGCAACTGTGATGTTTTTCTTAAACATTTACCCCTATATGCAATAAAATACTTAGTAATTTTATTATCAGTTCCTCTGCAGAAAATCCAAATAGACAGAAACTTATGGCAAAGAGCAGAACTCCCAGAGCTGCATGGTGGGTGTGACTGTGCTAAAGCCTCTTGCACAGCCTGGAGTGACTCTGTGATCTGGATCTGGATGTGCCTTCACAGAATCACTGAGTGCAACAGATAGTTCTGTATTGGGTAGTTATTTCTACCTTACTCACAAAAGAACCTTTTCCCCAACCCAGTTTTCTTCCAGCAGAGAGGTTCCTGCTTGTGTTAGGATTTCCTCTTTCCATAGGGTCCTATTTGCTAACTCTGCAGAGTGGTGGGAGGTATACAGCATACAGGGAAGAATCTCTAATTTCCCAGGGCCAAAGCATTCAACAGCAGAGATGAGCTGATTGTCTGGTCTTCTCTGACCACTCTTCTAAAACCTGATAATTGCTTAGATCTGAACACAATGAGCACATTTCTAGAATTATTCAGATACTGCTATTTTGTATGAAAATTGTCATATTTTATTACCAACTCTAGAATAGCATTTTCCATCAGTAGTTCTCAGTGGGCTTTGTAAAGTCAATACCACTTCACAGGTGAGGAATTGGTGTTCAGCAGTGAGATTATTTACCCCAAACAATCTCAGCCAGCAGCAAAATAAGGAAGGAACATGATACAGACAGGCTAGCATCAGATCCAGCTGGTCATTTAAAATGGAAAAGATATTGTCATTTATTTTTGGAGGATTTGCTAGCTCACATTTGGTTTTTTTTCAGCCTCATAGATACTCTTTTTCTTTCTGGGATCTTTAAGGTATGTTCTTCCTTCTTTTGAGTGAGATCCAGTAAATGAAATCTGTATTTCTGAGCCTTAACTCTAGCCCCAAGGCCACGGAAGCTTTTTCTGGATTGGGTGACATTAAGCCCCCAGTTCCCTACTTACCCCAGGTCCTCAAAATAAATTTTTAGATAGGATTATACAGGAAAATGCATTAGGAGAGGAAGAGCATTTAAAAATAGCCTAGCATCTAAATCTGGGTGTAATCTCCTCTAATTCTCCCAGTATCTGAGCACAGGTCAGGAGGCTGCACTAGTCTGGTGTTGGTAAATTCAGGCCATGTGCAGGATATACACTTCACAAATAGTAACAGCTGGAAGCAAATCACAAGCCAGGAAGCAAATCACAAGCCAGGAAGCAAAAAGGAAAGGGGCAGCACTATCCTACTGCTTACGTTTAACCAACAATGCAAAAATAAAGAGGAAGAAATTAAGATGCACCAAAATTGTCCTGATTTTGATGATGTGACTTCTAGTTGCCATGAAAATGCAAAACTGTTAATATTTCAAAATTTTATATTGTAATGGCTGAATTTAAGTAGTTATTGTGTTTTAAAGCCATAAAATAAAATAAATATTTGTTTTAAACTTAAACATAACAGGGCTCTTTATTTTTTAACTCTGATAATTTTTTTAACATTCCAAACTTTTCAAAGCTTTTTACTATGTCCTACTGTCCGGCTTAGGTTGCTTGTACTTTTTTTTCCTAGCAATATCAGTGACCACCTGGAAAATGCAACAGGGGAAAGCTAATGAAAAATTTTAAATATGTGACAATAAATAGGAAAATTGATTGCAAGAGGAACTGGAATTTGCATCCTAATTCTTGTGATAAACAGACTTCTAGACTTCACAACTCATTAACTCTTCCAGTTTCCTTATTACATGAGTTTTGCTGCTCAGCAAGATTCTTTCAATATTTTACAGACACCTCGTGATACCAGATAACGTCATAGTTAAGCAGAAATTGCTTTCCCTCAAAAATAGAGGATGGACAAGAGAGCCCCTACAACACATACTGTCTCAATAACACATTTTCAGTACAAGCAAACTCCTTCCAGTTTCAGTTGAACATGTAGATCAGCAGTTTAACTCATCTCCACTAAGTATTTTCCTAGTTCCAGTTTGTTTTACTGCCTCTACAGGTAATTTATGCTCAGTTACAATCTTGGATCATGCTGTGGTGACTTGGCTGTTAATGTGTAACTGCTCCTCTTGCTGCACATCCACCATCACTCAGGGATGGTAACAGAAAACAAGAAGATAACTATAAAATACCTACTGATTTTCTGTTAGCTTTTTTTGTTTGTTTGCATTTTATGTTCTCCAAGTAGATTTTCCTCCCAGAAATGCATGTTTGCATGCTTTCCCTATCTTATTATTGTGCCGATTCCTCATGTGTTTTCTGTGTACTAATCCCTGTAGCATGCCATTAATTCATGGTACACTAAGTTATTTTAGGCATGGGTATTGGAGAAACAGAATTAAAACAAGACTGCAGTATCATAACTATGCAATTACTTTTTGTTTTATATTTTTTCTTTAAATACCAAATGGGCCAAAGTCACTGTAGGGGTTTCAGTGTGAAAAGCCAAGGCTGTGGTTCCATGTCCTGGGTGAAGCTGCCCCTCTTCACACTTTCTCCCTATCCAAGCCACAGTCTCAGTGGTGGCACAGCATCTCCATGAGATTTCTTGCAGGAAAAGCATCCAAGCTCAAAATACCCACCTTTGGTCAGGTTGTTTTAATCCAGATCAGGTCCTGGACTGGGTTCACTGCACAACCCCACATGCAATTATGCCAGCACAGCTTAGGGAAAGATGTGGGACTGGAGAGAAACAACGTGACTTTGGGCTGCAGCAGGCAGAGCTGCTGCCAAGAGAGACATTGATCAAGCTGTACCAAATATCTGCTTTGAAATAATTTTGAAATATAGTTTCAGAACACTTGCAAATGAAATGTGTTTAGTTGTTGGGATAAAAGATTTTGCCAAAGCTAAATCTGCCCCCTAACTATACAGAATAAACAGATACAGAATCAGACTATGGAGTCTAAATAGGTAATTTCACTGCTCATATTTAAATATCACCTATTTAACAACAAAAAATATTAAATAAATATTTTTGATTACTCATGTCTGTCCTGCTCACCAAACTACAGCTCACAATCAATGTTTAGGAGTGAAGAGGCTTTTTGGGCAATGCTGGACCCCTAACTCAAGCATGTCCTCACCTCACTATAAAACCAAAGCCAGCTTTCAGCTAAAATAACCTGTCTCATTTTTTCACATCAGCTTTATTTTTGTTAATGATGCTGGGACTGGAAAAACTTCAAAAACAGAGGTAGTTGAGAAACTATACCCTGTAAAAATTTGTTGTTTAAAGATTAGCATGTAAGAAAATATCTTTTGTTCAAAACTATACTGAATGTTTTTCATCTGGCAACTGTTTCCCCTTTAAACTTGAACTAAAAATAATCCTGTTGACTGTTCCAGTTCAGGAAATTTTTATGAGCCAAGATTTCTTGTTTTTTTCAGTGGTTGTTATTCCAAGTTAAGTCAGCTCAGCAACTGCTGACTCCACAATCACAACTGATTTCATACAACCTTCATTTACTTTCTTTTATTTTTGGAAACTATGACAAAACATCAACTGGAACACTCAGTCCAGCATTTTCTTAATATATCTAGAATAAAACAGCAGAGGATCATCTGCAAGAGAAATATTCCATTGCACAGCCCATAAAAGGGTGTCTCATATCCCTACCTGGAAGGTCCTTTAACAAATGAAGATGTTTCTCATGCTGGTGTTTAAAATCACCAGTGGGCTGTAATTAAAAGAACAATTTTATGCAGCAATAAATATTTTAAGAAGAGCAGTTCTCACTTTCCTAGATCTTGTACCATTCTGACAGGCATTAAAATCAGCATTTCTCATCTTTCAGTAGTTCTACATCTCTGCTGTTACTCTGTTCTTTGAAGGAGAATTTGATTTTGTTTCTTGTGAAAAGTTGGCTTTCAGGTCTGGTAAGAATCTGATAACAAATGTGATGCTTTAAGTTATATTAAATAAAATTTTCTCTTAAATTATATGCCAGCATCTAAAGTAAATGTGCTATTAAACAGCTTAGAGAGCCAAATCCCTCATGAGTAGTTGCAAGGATAATGGCAATTGTGTGCATTAGAAATGGAGCTTATTAGCAAAGGACACAACCACGAGTTTTCCTTTGCAGCAGAAATCCCGACGCTATGCCGGTGTAAAAGACGCGGACAAACACCCCCGTGTTTAGAGCTCCGCTGGCATTTCCCAGGGAAAGGCGAAGGCGCAGCTCGTGGAGCATCCTGCCCGAAGGGAACACAGCGATGTCACCGCGCCGCAGCCTCGGCTCTGATGGAGAAATCCGTGGGTTTCGAGAGGCTCCACAGCCACACCTGCTGGCTTGGCGGGCTCGGCACAACCCGGGTGAAAGCGAGGGATTTTTAGAGAAATCACCCCATGACAATGCTTAATGCTGTGTCACCCCATGATGCCCTTAGGGTGTCAGAAAAGTGGTCAACATTTTAAAATAGTGTTACACCGAGTGCTGCATAGAGGTTCTTGTAAAAACCTCTTAGAGGTTCTTGTAAAAACCTCTTCGTGGCCAAGCCAAGCATTAAACAAGCTAAAAAATAGAAATCACATTTCCGTGTTCCCACAACCTGTTGATGCTTCTTTGTACATTAAAAGGTGATTGCATGGTATCTGCTATTCGACTGGAGAGTTTGCTCACCCTTTACTCACCCTCTACCTGGGTGGCAACAAAATGGGTTTTTTTCACTGTTTACTGTGTGATTTCTTCACTCTGCAAAGGGCCAAATCTGGTGCTTTTCTATGATATGGTTATGCCTTTTGAGGAGCAGGCTCAGAAAAGTGAAGACTTGGAACTGTCTATGAGTCTACTCTTGTGCAGGAGAACAAATAATCAATGTTTTGTGGAAGATCTTGTAGAACTTTAGGGAAATACAGGCTTTGGGGGATCTTTTGGGACATCCTTGGGCTCCTCTAAATATCTCTCCTTTACTGCACACACACACAACAAACCAAGGACAGTTTGCTCTACAGAAGCAGTTTATCAATGTGTACATAGTTATGGACTGATATCTGTTAATATCATTAGATAATCCATAAATTAATATTCATCAGATGATTAAGAGTCTTCTCACCTAGTGCTATTCAGTGTCTGTTCCCTACTTAAATTATCTCGTTTTTTTTTGTCATTGCACCTACTTTAGTAACATCTGGGATGTCTGGGCCTTATTCTGCTGCTGTGTAACCTAGTTCACAGTTTTTGGCTCATCATTTTGAAGAGGTACAGTGGGTGGGTGGAAGGTGAGTTATTATTTTAGCTCCTAGTTCTAGGGTAGGTAAGGGCCCCAGAGTTTTATCTAAATTATACAGGAGAAATTATTCCCTCTAGGAGGACTCTGCTGGCTGAGGACTGTCCCAAAATACTCTTCTAATTTGCTAGATAGAGGTTATGAATGAACTGTCAGGATAGCTGAGGCTGTTTCATCTCCCTTTAGCTAGTCCTTGTATATTTATTTCCAAACTGCATTTACATGTGCTGCCCTACCCTTTATGTTTCTGTGGATGTGATTTACACTCATGAACAGAGCCTGAAGTTCTTAGAGTCATGCAGTTTTTGAGCATGGAGTAAGAAATTAGACAAATAAGATCATCAACTTAAAATTTCTGAGCAGCCAGGAAAATGAAGCATCTCTGACTATAAATTCTTCCTCCAACATGGATGATCTTCTCTGAGTGTGTCAGAAGACACAATGGGTTTTCAGCTCAGCTTAGGTGGCTTCAGACTCCCTGCCAGCAGTGTTTCCAAAGCTGATTTTATCATATCTACATCCGTATGTTCCTCTTCTGCATACCTGAGGGATATTGCCCAACTTTGAGACTGTCAAGTCTAGAGCTTCTTAAATTAAAAAGCCCACATGAGAAAGGTAGGATCCCTATCTTCCCTAAACAGTTTGGAACATCTGATTAAATAGTTTAATTATTGCCTAATTTGAGTCATATGAAGCATTTTCTGAGAATCTCTACTTCTCTTCCTTGGCTGTTCAGATGAAAAACAGATGCTTCCAACATAACCAAATAAATCCAATGTCTGAAATGGATGGACTAATACCCTTCTAAAGCCCAAGGAAGAGACCAACTTCCTGCATCATGCCTTCATTCTGAAAGAATATCCTCCATCCCTCCATTTCTATTTAGCTTCCAGCTACCACAGCTGGGTGGTGGTGACCACTTCTGAAGGGGAGCACTTTACAATGTCCCTTTATGCTGTCTCCGTGGGATTAATCTTACACGGAAAAGGAAAGAAACCCAAATAAGCATACTAGGAGAAAATAAATTGAATCTTCCTGAAAGCTCTCAAAACATTTGTGAACGACTTTGAAAGGTTACAAAGACTTCTGAGGAATCTAAGTAGCCTAATGGATAAATTGGTTTCCCTTCCTTCTCTCCAAAGCTCCATTTCATTTTAAGTATTTAATTTAGTTGTTAAAACTCAACACCTTCTGAAAATGTATCTGTAACACTAAGTCAATCCATCATCAACAAAATCAGTGACTCTGGAGATTTTAACACGTCCCACTACAACTATCAGAGATTTGGAAGGACAGAAAGAGAGAGAGAAGGAGTTACCCCTTAACCGTGGGGGAAAACTTGGCCTCTGGTCTTTCCTTTTCCCTGTCCCTGAGAAATGAATGAGATCCTTCATTCTTCTGCAGAACTGCATTTTCTATTGCAATAGAAAGAATGAGTCAGAACAGCCTGCTGCTGGTGAAAGCTTCACTGGGCTGTCTTTAACAGAGTGCTTCATCCCTTTTGTTTGAGTTTTCATGGTGTTAATCAGTTATTAAAAATGTCTGGTATCACCACGAGCATTCTGGATTTCTAAAAAAAGCTTTTTGCTTGTCATTTATTTTAAGACAATGAACAAGCTCTCTTTGTGGAAGAAGACATTTTAGGTATGCTCTTAAAAATTAAATAGAGTAAGCAAGTAAAAAAGAAAATGCATCTCAATTAGATTATTCTTCCTCCATCTGTTCTCTCAGATCTTTTTATGGCAGGAAATTGCCTATTGGATTTTTGATTTTGCTTAATGGAAATGGCAAAATTTAAATCCATTCCCATTCCCACTGACATCAGGGGAAACAAAATTCAGTGTCTGAACAGAACACTTTTTTTTTAACCATTAGTGTCTGCAACTGCATCTCAGTGAATATAGTAATTATAACATCAGTGAATTTAAATTAACTGAAATACTTAGAAAACTGTGGACGGGCACTTACACTTCTGAGTCTCCTTGGAATTTCTGAAAATCCCAACTTCTCTACTTAGCAATTTCTGATATGCCATTCTTCCTGTATGGACAACCCAATTAAACCCTGTGAATTCCCCCTATGACTTTGGGGCAACAGACTGTAACTGGGTGGGATGTCTAGTAGGAAGTGGGGTTTCTAATAGGAAATAGCATTTCCAATAAGGCAGTGTGCTGGGGAAACCTTTTCCTTGCATTTTTTAAGGTGCTGAATTTCAGGAAGTACGATCCCTGAAAATCCTGGGCTCTATAAAAACCTCCAAGATTTTTTGGAAATATCCAGCTGCTTGACAAACAGGACATTATGAACAGACAATAAATCGGCTGGTTAAAGAGATATAAAGATTGCATACCATATTCTTCTTTTGTATCCATGTGGGGATTGGTAAAATATATTCCCAATCTCTCATCAAAAAGCCTACTATCTTCAAAACTGAAATGAATCCAAATATCCAACACTGCTGTGTTCCTCCCTGTGCTTCCTCTCAGAGAAGAAGGATATGTAAAAGTAGATCCTTCCCGCTGACTCATCCTGCTCTATAAACTGTATCTGAGGTTTGAGACTAAGGGAATTATTCTGGCTTGTTATTTACCTCCATGTTTATAGCACTGCCAGAATAGCTTCTGCAAGGTACTTATAATTACTACTACAACAAATAATAATCAATATCTAAAGCATGAGTGAGAGCATGACTTGTAACAGGAGTTGCCTCTCCTCTCCACAATTTCAAACCTCTACAGAATTTCATAAGAGTAGGTAGAGAGTAACAGAATTTTACAAAATGCAGAATGAAGTCTTCAGTGGAAATTGGTACACACTTGGAAAAACTTCCAAGTTACCACACTGTTAACCATATGTGCTATGTCCCCAAAGTTCCACATTGTCACTTCCTCACTTTTCCAGAATTTTCTCTTGCATTGCTCCATAGAGAGCCCTTGTCACTGATCATGCAGTGCCAGCACTGATGGACATTTTTGATATGGACAATAGGGAAAACCATCTGCAGGGCAAACAGGCACAGATTACCTGGGAATAACATAGATTGCCATCTTCTACAGGTTTATAAAACAACTCTGCTGTTTGGTTTATATAATAACAGTGCTATTTTTAAAGATAAACATTGCCCTGCTTTGACTGAATCTGGAACAAGAACATAATGGTAACTCTGACCTTAAATGTAGCATATTACATGTCACCATTTAAATTTAGCTTTTATATGATTATTTTCCTTTTGCTAATGTGGCACTGTATCCAAAAGTTCATGTGCAGGGGACCTGCTTTTTCTATACCAGTTGAATCACAGGTGCCATCCCCCTCCAAAAAACCCTGCACATATATTTTCCATGCATAGGGTCTTTTGAAATCAGTTAAGGAGCCCTGTATCATTGTGTAACTATAATAATCTGTATAAACATCACCAGGGGTAGCTCATGTTTAAGCAAAACCTAAATCAGAAAGTTCAGTAATTACACTTAGTATTAACAGAATATTCTCAGATGAAATCATGCTGTATAACAAAGGAAGGGGAAAAAAATAAAAAGGAAAAAAAAACCCAACAAAACCAAACAATACAGTTTAATAAGAAGCAGGTTATGTTTGTTTTAAAAGTACTTAAGGCATGAAAGCACAGACTGAAAAAACCCTCCTGCTAGATCAGAACTGACTCCGAGGCACAGAGTGCCCTCATTTCCCAAAGTCATCAATGTTCTGATTCTACTGCAATTAGCAACTGCTAATGTAGGTGATGAGCAAAAGAGAGCAGGATTTTGGCACAGCACAGTATGGATTTCGGCACAGTACCCAACCCATCAGCAGCAGGACAAACCAGAAGTGATTAAAAGACAGGAGACAGTGAAGGAGAAGGACAAGGTGGGAATGCAAAGTACTGGATACTTTTAGCTCTTCTGAATTTCAGAGAAGGGTCCAAATTCTCTGGAGGGTCACTGCTGCTACCCAAGTCCTCTTTCAGTCATCCAGTCTGATGTTCCAGTTCTGCAGATAATTTCATACCAGTTGGAAGCCTTAAACTACAAAACTAACCCTTGTTCTTGATAAAGAATTAATATATTTGATATCTGTATGACAAATCACAACAATAAAGAAAAGGTAGCAGCAATAACATTTTGTTTATGATTAATCTTTCCATGAGTTCTTTCATTATTGTTGTGAAGGTAATCAACTGCTTGTTCTCACTGGAAAAGGTATTTTTAAGATCTTTGCTATCCAATCCATGGAAACAACACTGGAGCTCATCTAGAATTGTATGAGTGGTAAATTCCAGTACTAAGTGAAGTCTTTTCTTTCTGCTTAAATACATGAGTCAGGTTAACAATATTCTTATGATGAAATCATTGCTGGTAAAAGAAGAAAATCACTTTCTACCACGGCTTTTTATTTCAATTCATAGAGACATCCTCTAAAAGGCTGATAACAAAAACTGTAATTTGCTTAACTAAAGACTGCCATTAATTGGAAAACACGCTAAAAGTCTTTGTTTTTGCTCCCTCAGCCTTTCTCCAATATTCAAACGTATTTACCACATTACTTTTCATGGCACATCTTCAGGCTCTGAACCAATACTGCTGCACCAGGAATACAGCAAAGAAAGGAACATCTCCTTTTATCAACTTAAAAATATCCTCTTGAATGTGTTTTATTTATGCTAATAAATCATAGATAAGAACTCCCATATTTAAAGAGTCACAGTAAAAATGTACTTCTTCACACTGAGGTCCATTTACCATTTAATTTTTACATTACTAGCTGCTGATAATTTGAAGCAGTTTTAGGTTAACTACAAAGCTGGTTTTAACTCAATATAAAAGTATTTGTTATTTTAATTATCCCCCCCTTTTTTTTTTAAAAAATTGAGGGCTACATTCTCACTGGTGCCAGGTCTCATTAGTGCCACCAATAGCTAGGACATCAGCCTGTATTTAGAAGGAACTTAGAGGGAAGCTGAGGAACCCATATGGCAAAATGTGCCATTATCCCTAATTAAAAATTGATAAGAACTAAATTTTTAAAACGTCCAGTTATTGCAAGGAGTGGAAATGGGATGGATATAAAGCATAGAAGTAAGAATTCAAATAAGTAAGAATCTAAATTTATAACCTTGTATTCTGACTACAAGTTATTGCTTCTGTACTTTGCAGAAGTTCAGTTAAATCACAGTGAGCTGGTGTGTCTGGCAAGGAGAAAAACCAACCTGACCTATGTCCAGACTGAAATTCTTATGCACTTTTCACAAGTCTGAACTCAAACTGAGCTTTTAGGGGAAATCTCCTCACTGCACCCCCACAATGCTGAAATACCTTTGCGAGGAAATACTTGTGGATAATCCCCGTTGTGTTTGGGGACGGCACAGAACTGGTGCAATAAATACACCGCCCCTTCCGTGGCCAGTGTGCACTGGGGAGCTCGGGGAGGGAACCAGAGCCAGGTGATGCAATCCACAGCTGGCAAAAGCCCGGGGAAGCTCGGGCAGGGCAGTGTGAGCTCCAAGGATGGCCCCTTGGAACTGCACAAGTGGGAGAAATCTCTCAGCCAGCTCTGCTTTCCCTCTGCCATGGCAGCATCCACAGCAATGCCCATGCAGGACACCAGGAATTCACCCAGCTCACACACAGCATCCTGTGATGGGTTGCAGTTACCTTAGAAACAATTTGGTTTTGTGAAATGCTGCACAAGAATCTAGTACTTACTCAAGATTAATACAGAATGTACTGTAAAATATTACCTTTAACTTAATGTAATATCCTATCAAATGGCATTTTTTCAAAAAATAGAAATAAAAATTGAACTTGAAACAGCTTTCTGATCAGGAAGTTGTTATATCCATTCAAATATTATTCAAGAAGGAACACATTACTTTCTGTTCTAGACCAAAGACTGTGTAGGGATTTTTTCCAAGCGTTCAAAGCACTCTTCAGTGAATAGCTTTAATGGCTGAACAGAAAAAAACCTCTCCAGGCACCAAATAACAAAGTTAGTGTTGAAATTGTTGTTCCCACTTATCTCTGTAAGTCAGTGGGTTACAAGTATATGATAAATGGAAAACATTTGAACTAAAATGCCTGTAGTGACATTGTAATGGCAGTGATGCATTTAAGTTCATTAAGCAAGGAAGTACTGGAAATAATTACCAGCAGATACAAATCTGAAGTGGATATTTAGTGCAGATTTCATTTTGAGACATATTAAACCATCTTTACAGGTCAGAGCCTCTCTTTTTTTGTTAGCTGGGACTGATTTTTTTTTTTTTTTGCAAGTAGCTTGGGATGTAATAATTTTAAAACACATATGTGCCATGCAATCAACAGAACAGAAATTGCATTATTATTATTATTATTATTACTACCAGCTACACATGCTACTGCCAGGTAGGATTAAAATATTCCATTAGATAACCTCAATACACTGTTCCTCAGTGGTGTCAGAGTAGAAGAAATATTGTCCCTGATGAGATATTGCTGAAAAAATTCCCAAGCCAGGCAGAAACAACAAAGGGTTTCAGATTCAACTCCAGCTTAGTGCTGGTGCTCAGTTCTTGATTATTTTCCTGCACAGGCTGAGGGTGACTTGGGCTTCAAAGTGCAGAGAGCTGCCCTGGGGACTGGGTATGCCCTGTCTGGGCTCTGAAGAAGCACCTGTTAATACTGAATTAATACTGAATACTGAATTAATGTTAAGTATGAAAAATAAAGTTCACGATTTAGGATTTTAGAAGTTTAATAAGGGATAAAATTAGGGACAAAAAAATATCTAGTGCTGGGGAGCTTTTGGCAATTGGCCAAAGAACACAGCCTCAATGTAAATAATTGGTTTTTATATATTGTTACATTGCTGGGGTACATGGATATTTATGAGTTTATATATTATTTAAATATTTATTTGAGTCTTTGATGTTCTGAGAACTCTTTTGTTTGGTTTTTCTTCTGACTTGTCTGCAGGACATTCTGTAGATTAGGTCAATATATTTTATTTCTTCCTGTGTTACTATCTTGTTGTTTCATACTCTTTAATAGTGAGGAGTCGATAAATCTTTCCTGGATGTTATGTTCTGCTTTCTGTAACTGTTATCACTTGGAGAGGCCAGTCTGCAGATGTGAGAAAAACAATTGGTTTGCACTATTCTCTAAGTTGGTTACACAGAGTATTTTAGTCTCTATTTTCACATTTTGTTAAAGCCTACATTTATCACACTACTATTTATATAAACTATACAGTGTACATATAGATTATACTATACAAAAGCAGTTAAAAGTAAGTATAAATTGTACTATATTGAAATACTTGTAAGAAATTTATCTATGAATGCAATAGCCAATATTATATTGTCATCTATTACACTAAGCAACCCTTCATTATGTGTTCAGGTCCAAGCTTACATTGGTTTTTACAGATTGCTTTCTCCATTCCAGGTTAAGAGGAGGTATATATAAGCTGGATAAAGGTAGAGGAGCAGCAGTGGAATGAAAAATGGAAACATGTGTGATGGGAGAAGGCAGAGAAAAGTCCAGAGGGGGGGATTGCTGCTGAGAACAATTCCTCTATTCAATAGAGGATCCCCACTAGTGTGGGGAATCATGTTTTAGTGGCTGGGGGATTATAGTTTCCTATTACCAAGCCTTCTGGAAAAGATGCTCCCTTGCATTACCAGGCTTTGTGTGAATTCCTCACTTTTGGCATCTGACTATTTTCACTAAGGTGGGACATTGAACCCAAGTGTTTTGAGTAAATCTTTGCACAGTTAAATCCCACCTTGTGTGAAATACAAATTCCTTTTCTAAATAACCCGGTCAGTGGTGCTGCTGCAGCAGGGCCTGGCACTAACTTGGTGAAAAGGCAGTACTGAGCTTTGTGCTGCTAAACCCTGGGCTGATGCTGTCCCACCACCTGGACGGCTGGAGGCAAAGGGAATGGGCAGGGGATGCAGACAGTATTTATTTCTGTATTTCACTATGAGTCCCATGATGTTTTGACCTCCTTAAAATCATCTGAAAGAAAAACAGGGAGGCACATGTAACCACATAAATCCAACTTCAGAGATAACTTCTAAGACTGCATGTAAGAACTGGGTCACAGCTTCAACCTGCTCTGTCTGTTGGAGTAATGGGATTTTTAAAAGGGCCAGGACATCAGTCTGTATTTAGAGGGAATTTCGAGAGATGCTGAGGGACCCATATGGCAAAATGAACCATTATCCCTAATTAAAATTTCATAAGAACTAAATTTTTTAAACATCCAGCTATTACAAGGAGTGGGAGTGGGGCGAATACACAACACAGAAGTAAGAATCTAAATGTATAACCTTGTAATCTGACCACGAGAAATCGTTTCTATACTTTGCAGGTCCCACCTGAGTGGGACCCTCACCTGCGTGAGGCAGCGCTGCTGCTTGCCCGGCCGGGCCCGGGGTGCGGCGGGCCCGGGCTCTGTCCCGGCCCCTTTCCCGCCTGGCCGGTCCCAGGCTCTGTCCCGGCCCCTCTCCGGTCCCTTTCCCGCCCGGCCGGGCCCGGGCTCTGTCCTGGGCTCTGTCCCAGCCCCTCTCCCGGCCCCTTTCCCGCCGCCTCTTCCCAAACTCCGCCGATCACGGAGCCGCGCGCCCCGCCCACCCCCCGCGCTGCGCGATGGGGCGCGCCCGCCGGGAGCGGTAGTGCCGGGGATCGGGGCGCCGCCGGGGAAGCGCGGGTCCCGCCGGGCAGCGCCGGCTTTGTTCGAGCCGCCTCGCCCGGGCGCCGACGGCTGAGGGCGTGTGAGGATAGGAGTTGGAGGGGTGGCTGCGGAGCAGGGCGGCCCGGGAGCGCCCGCGGGCGCCGGGCTGGCGGGGGATGCGGGCGCTGCCAGCGCCGTGCCCCGGCTGTCAGGGCCCGGCCGAGCCGCGCCGCCCGGCCCGCACCCACCGCCTCCAGGGCGGCCCGGAGCCCAGCTCCAGCCTTGGAATGGATCAGGCACAATTCAGAAGTGTTCCGGGCTTGGAGGGTCGGAGGGTCTCTCTGAAAATAAGTTTTTTTTGTGATAGACACCTGAAAATGAAGCGCAGAAAACTAGCGGACGCTTCGTTTTTGTGTATCAAGAACCAGAATGCCCTTTAATGTTTTTATGCACATGATGCTGTGTTTAAAGTTTGCAGTCATGAGGAATCTTGTGTAATATATGCGAACTGCTAAAGGAGAAGTTATTAGTTGCACTCTTCTAAATGTTAATGACTGAACCACTGTCTCTGGAATAAATTATTTCCAGTCCGACACGTAAACACACTTAGAGTGTGGAAAAGGGCGGGGGGGGGTTCCCTTGTCAGATTCACTGTAAGAGTTCTCCAGACTGGGTCGCTCAGGAGTAGCTGGAGGTGAGTCAGCTTTGATAGTGTCTCTTTTTTTAGCATAGCTATGTTATACCAGCCCCTTAAATCAGTAAACACTTGACGTGTATTGTAGTGGCTGCACGTAAAGCAGCAGCGACAATTGCCTGATTCGTGAATCTAGGAGCAGTAGGAGGTTTTTGGGAAGTGGAGCCCTCCCCTGCTGTTGTGTGAGTGTTGGTGTTTGTTAAGTGGGTGTTGCTTGATTCCTGTTCAAATCAAAACAGGATATTCAGACTTTTTATTGTATTTGGTTATACCGAACCAGTGATTTTTTTTCAGGCTGACTAATTTTTCAAGATTGCAATCAGATGTGCATTTTATGCCTTTATATTCCTACAAGGACTGGTTTTATAATTTTGACGTTAAGGCTGAAGAGAAGACTAAAGCTGTGGAAAAATATAACCAAGTAGACAAAGTAAATCAAATCTATTTGTCATGTATATGCAACTTTGATATGCCAAAACTGATGTAACTTTTTCATGTCAGTGTTTGTTTTCCTCTGCTCTTTTGTGCTGCAAGTTATGTATTTGTTTCTTATATTACTTGTACTTCATACTGAAATAACAGACAGTGTGCTGTGAACTCTGATTCACTTAATTAAATATAAACTGCTTTTGCATACTGTGTCAGGAGCACTGAAGAGAGGAGTTCAGCAGATTTCTTACCTCCTCTAATTTAAACAAACTGAAAGAAAAAGAAGGAGGTTTTTTTTGTTGTTGTTTTTTTTTTGTGGTTTTTTTGTTTTGTTTTTTTTTTCCTGATAATAATATCCCATTTTATAGGCTGTTTAGGACTTTCAGGATTAGTCCTATTTGCAGTCCTTGCCAGATCCTTTCTGTAGTTAGACCCTGTGACAAGTAGGGTGCACATGTGCTTTGAAGTTGATTTAAAAACCAGTCATCTCCCAGATGCATTTGTCAGGCGAATGCTCAGGCACTGCTGCTGGCCTGCAGCCTGGCTGTCACGTAGGAAGCAGTCCTGTTGCTGCTTTCCCTGACCAAAATAGTAGGTGGTTTATGCTGTTGATACTCAGCTGTCTGGACTGGGTGTGCTTGAAGAGCAGGGATGTAAACAGAGCTCAGAGGGGCTCTGAGCAGCTTTTGGGCTGCTCTGAAGGGCAGCACCACTACCCGGCATTCTTGGACAATGCACAGTGTTACCCCAGGCTGAGGAGTGCAAGCTCAGGGAGGATTGCCTGGCTGTGCTGCTGGCAGCCCTCAATAAATCTGTATTTGCACATGGCATTTTGTTTGAATTTGTCCCTTGGTCTGCAGAGCTTTTTGTAGTGACTTGTTTATAAGTGTGCTGTGATGCTATCAAACTGTATGGTAACACTCAAGAGTTGTTTAGACAAGGGCAGTTACTGCATTTTCTTTACTCTTGCGTAACTCTGGAGGCAAAACTGGTGAGGGGAGTAGGAGCTGTCACTGAGGGGGTTTGATCAGGTGGATTCATTGGGGCCTGCTGGTGTACATTCTTCAGGGTCTAGTGATCCTTAACGTGGATGCAGCGATAGGTAGAGGAGGGCATTTGGATCCTGCTCTTTGGCTGCTGCAGTGCATATTCCTGGTTCAAGTTTGTGAAGCTTTCAGTAACGTGATTTTCCCTGGTCCAAGGATTAAGAAAGTAAAAATTTAAAATGTTCCTGTAATTGCTTTAGAGATAAAGATTTGTGAGACTGATAAGAGGGAGTAGCAGCATACAGGTTTCCCCTTTGCTTCCTTTTGAAGCAATCAGCTTGTCAGTCAGATAGGCTTATACCAAATTTAGCCACTTCTCATGCATGGATCTCGGTATACAGGAAAAGCTCCACTGACTTGCCTTGAGTCCCAGCAAGAGTGCTCTGTGTGTGTCACTGCTCTTGGTTGTGGCTGCAGCTTGATCTCTTCTTCACTGTGGCAGCCAGCAGCAATTGCTCTCTTGTAGTTCACAGTGTAGCACCATAAATCCCAGCTGTCCATGGTGCTATAAGTTATTCTTACAGTTAATCCTTTGCTCTCTGAACACTTAGCAGACCTGTTGTGCCCTTGTGTCTCGGTGTAAAACATGAGAAAATCTTGATGTGCATTGCTTTGTAGGTCTGTCTTTCAGTGTGTTGATAATCTGCATGTAATGCTTTGTGTATTCTCTGATCTGGAATGAGAAAATATTGACAACATGTGGATATTACTGGTAAATTATATCTGCAGGTGGAAATATTTCATATATATGACTTGTGATTCTATGTTTGTAATTCTTAGATTGCAAGAGGACCCTCCTGTGGGTGTCAGTGGTGCACCATCTGAGAATAATATAATGCAATGGAATGCAGTTATATTTGGGTAAGAGTTTTTGGTCACTATGGAATTCGGTATCAGAGGGCTAAATATAACAACCTGAAGTTTGTTTTTACAGTTATTTTCTTGTTTCATGTATGTAAAGTCAGTAAACTTTAAAAAAATGGCCAAGTGTTATGGTAAAAATCTCTTTTCACTGATAACAGAGAATGGTTAGGAAGGAAAAAAAATTAAATTTTAAATTTGTTCAACTTTTTTGTTAAAAAAAGCCTTTGTGTGCCTTAATAAATATGTTATACTGTGTTATGAAAAAGCAGGATTCCTCTTTAAAGTACATAAGTGCCACATGTTCTCAGCCATTAAACCCGGATGTATTAGTGATTGGATTGAATCCTAGTAGGACAAGGTACAGGATCTGTCTGGGAAATCATATTACGTATCCTGTGGAAGAGGAGGTGCTTGGTATCCTTTCATAAAACTGAAGTGTGCTTGCTTATTTGTTCCAGTCTGGTCACCTAAAGGCATATGTGTTGTTTGGTATGATGATAAAGTAGATATCCCAAATAGCAGAGTGACTATGGGGAGTGTCTTAGATACAACAGACCTCTCAGACATTGCCTATGGATGCTTCTCTAAGCATTCAGATTATTGCTTCTGCCTATGTCTTGGAGAGGATGAGAAAGGAGATAAATATTTATTGTGCCTGTGTGAAAGTAGGTAATGGTCACCTTTAACTGGAGTTTCTTTTTAAAACCTTTCAGGCCAGAAGGGACACCTTTTGAAGATGGTAAGTTGCTAACTTTTGTATTCTTTGTCATTCTGATAAATGTTGCCAGTACTAATATTGTTCTACTTTTGGAAAATAATAGATGCTATCTGTGTATAATTTGAAACAAACCAAGTAAGTGAAGGAGTGAGGCTTATTGGCTATAAAAATATATATCTTGATCTAAGCAGTGTCTTGTCACGCTGCCTCATGGTTGGTTAGAAAGCTACAAAGAAATGTTTCTGCCAAGGCTTTTTCATACATGCACACAAGAGCTTTTAGCCGGGCTTGTTGGCCTGACATGCCAGGTGTGCGTGCACATTTCTGTAGCTGAGCTCAACAAGAGCTTTTGTTGTTTCGTGTTTTTGGTATGTTTGATTCATCACTGTTGTCCTAATGAAAAACAGGTGAAAAACTTTGAGTTGTTCTCGATATAGAACTCAGTGAGGTTGAGGGAACCCCAGATTTGTGCATAAACATGAAAGCTAGTGTGTAATGAACCTCCCTTAGGCATATGAGGAATAATGAGTTTAATAATTATAGCATTATTGCAGTAATTGGCAGCAGATGGGTTTTTCTCTGTGTTGGGTTGGAGGAGTTACAGTAAGTTATTCACTGATCCATAACAAAGGTTTTCAGTGAATCAGCTGTGAGCTCCAAAGACCAAGATTGCTGATTATGAAATTTGAGTGTTTCTTTGCAGGCACCACAATGCCTTCTTAATGAAACACCTTAAAGTCACCCAAGTCCATGGTCCCAGCATACTGGATCATGGAAAAGTGGGATAATGTTGGATATGGCTGCCTTTGCCATGTATACAGTGAGTGTCCAAGCTCCTACCCAACCTCTGCTGCTGGGTTTATTACTCTAAGCAGTAGTTCCACAGTTCCATTATCATTTGAAATATATGAAAAGCAATCAGATTCTGTGTTACTTTTTTATGTAGGGGTGAGGAAAAATCATAGAGCACATAAATTAATTTATTCTCTATGTTCCTGGATATGTTATTTTGTTGTTAGTTATCTGATTGTATTTATCTTTGTTTGGACAGGTACTTTTAAACTAGTAATAGAATTTTCTGAAGAATATCCAAATAAGCCTCCAACTGTTAGGTTTTTATCAAAAATGTTCCATCCAAATGGTGAGTAAACCATCTTTATTTAGCTGTAATACTCATTAAATATTACAGTGTGGTCATGCATTCTCTGAAGCTCCAGAATGCTTAATCTCCTTCTCCTAAGTAGATGTCTAGGACAGCAACTCTTGATGGAAAATTAAAAGAGTTATGATGCTATTAAGAAGCAGCTATCTGCCTCTTACTAATCAATATGTAGTCTCAGTAGCAAAGCCTGTGTGTATTTTCTGCAGCAGCTGCATTTAGGTTGGTTTAAATAAGCAATTCTGGCTGCACATTCCTGCCCCCTTCCATTTAACAGCAGCTGCCTCTGTGCAGCCACGTCATGAGCTGCAGGGAGCTGATGGAGCCAAGTGTTACTTATTCTTGCCAGGTGAGGTTTCACCCAAGTCCCTACTTTCATCTGGTACTCTGTGCCAACCAGGACTAGCACAGGAAAAAAAATGAGGATGCTCAGTCATAGAGGAGGTGTCTGACCCAAGCTCAGTGATGAGAGCAGCTGTGAGAGTGCACCACTCTTCCTCCCCCAGCACTGATAGGTTTTGCTGAGTACATGCATGCAGAAAAAACCCCTGCCTGTTGCTCCTTTGTAGAAATTATGCTTCACATACTATGCAGGCCAGTTTGTCTCTGCCATGAGATCTATAATTTGTTGGGAACAAGCTGGAGGACAAGGGTGTAAAAGTTTGTGCA
Source organism: Muscicapa striata striata (assembly GCA_030060385.1). Lineage (NCBI taxonomy): Eukaryota > Metazoa > Chordata > Aves > Passeriformes > Muscicapidae > Muscicapa > Muscicapa striata. Next base: position 2,546,324 of record JAREIS010000050.1, on the reverse strand, counting down.
GTAAGTCTCGGGTTCTTGTGAACTCCATTAAGACTGATAGGTATCCAGACAGAAGTAGGATTTCAGGCACTTCTCCTTATGTTCTGCTATCTGCCTTGATGCCTCTCATAGTGAGTGTAGGGTGTGTGAAAATGGGGCAGGAGCTGCTACTGTTCAGGATGTGATGGCTGTGAGTGATTCCACTTCTGCATTGAAGGCCTTGCTGCTCTCTGGGGGGCCTCTCCACTGTGACAATATGGATCAGTCACACTGGAGGAGCAGAGCACCAAGCCTGCCCATTCCTGTGCTAATGCCATAATCCTCAGACCTTCTTTTTCCCTCAGAGGTGTTCTGCTAAAGTCTGTGTCAAGCTAGAGAAGATGGTGAAACTGCTGTCCTCTTTCCTAAAGCATTAATCTGAGCATGAACTGAATTGGAAGAACAACTCTGCCTTGAACAGTGCCAGAAATCTGACAGTTTCTAAGTGATATCTGTGTTGTATTTACAGTGTATGCAGATGGCAGCATATGTTTAGATATTCTTCAGAATCGCTGGAGTCCAACATACGATGTTTCATCTATTTTAACTTCAATTCAGGTAACTTTGCATCTGTTTTACCAAATAGTTATGTTATTGTTGGTCTCTATTCCAGAATTCACAGCTCAGTGATGGGGATAGCTGGGTATCACTATCAAGGGGAACTTCAAATCCTTGTGAGCTAAGCACTTCTTAGATCAAATAGAGGCAAAGATGCTATATAATTACTAATTCTGAGCTACAAAACTACTCTTACGTAGTTTTGAACAGAAAAGCACTTACTTTTTTGTATTAATTTTTAACGGTTTTTACTCAAGATAGGATATCAGATGCTGAAATTTGCCTGTTTGAAACATCTAACTTTATTGTGAAGCCCTCAAAGGGACAATATCGCTGAAACATACTACTTGGAATACTTGGAATAAGTAAAAATGGCCTGGCACAGTGGAAATGCATAATTCTTTTGCTCCTGTGTGATAGTTCTGATTTTTCAATAGTGGTGCTTCATAGGAGACTTTGTAAGCCCCTCTTTATAGTCCTGAATGATAGTAGCAATGTAATTACCAAATAGTCAGTTAGCTCCATAGTGCTGACTAGCACAAACTGTCTCTATTTGGTTTGTGAAGCTACAAGTGTGTGCAGCACTGATGCTTATGCGGGGTGTAATTTGAGGTTCACCTAATTATATTAATAATTAGGGATACCTAACCATGAGTTTAACTAGGTTTTTTTTTTTCAACTGGGTTATTCTGAGTGGTATCTGCCTCTGAAACACATTTGACTTGAAAGTAAGTTGATTTTTTTCATGATTGAAATGTGTTGGTTTGTCTCACGTTGTTTTCCCCTTTTTCCAGTCTCTGCTTGATGAACCCAATCCAAACAGTCCAGCAAACAGTCAGGCAGCACAACTTTACCAGGAGAACAAACGTGAATATGAGAAAAGAGTTTCAGCTATTGTTGAACAAAGTTGGAATGATTCATAACAGCTTCTGTGTTACTCTTCATCCTCATAATCTTTATGTACAATTTAACTCTCAATAGAAAGGCTACCAGAAGTTTCAAGTGCCACAGTTCTATGAATTTGCATAAAAACTCATTTGCAAACAAAACTAAGCCCTCCAGTTTAGGGAAAGCTAAAAGCTTGTGTATCTCAATTAACGTCCTTTTTATTGCATGGTAAGAACTAAGTTATTGCTACATAAATTTGTAATATATCCTGTTTGTATTTTTTTTCCAAGTGTATAATGTTGGTGTGGAGTTTTCATGACAGAATATACACATTTTGTAAATCTGTACTTTTTCAAACATTGAATGCCTTATTTTTGAATTCTTTAGATTTTTAAATTGGAGAAAAGCACTTAAAGTTTTTATATATGAATATTTCCTGTAAAACTGTTAAATACATAACCTTAGTGCAAGACATTCTGATCTCACTCTTATCTTTTCCAAGGGCTCATTTTTTGTCCATGCTGTTGATACCCTGCACTTTACAAACACAAAAGTTTATCCACAATGCAGCTGTCTTCATGGCATGTCTTTGCTTCTGCACCTCAGCCTTGACTTGATTCTGTGTGTCCTCAGTTGTATGAGGAAGAGACATTTTGGTAGCTGCCAATTACAAATGGAGAAACAGATGTAACTATTTTGCTGAAAGAATCACCTTAAGCCAGCAGCAAACTTGCAAACATAACCAGGCTTGGTGATAATGTATTCTAATAAGTTTTATTTTTCTGAAATACTGTATTTTACCAACCTGTCATCTAAATCTGTCCTATATTCACACAGTGATTCTGTATTATAGTTTTGAATATGTTCTAATAATTAAAGAGATTTCCCATTAGTTTCCCTTGGGGGTAGGGAAAAAATCACCAACAGAAGAAAACATGTCTGCAGATTTAATGGAGTTACTCTTCAAAGCTTGACAGTGTACCATGTGGTCAGGTCTCATGTCTGTATCACAAAAGCTCCACATAGTCTTAAATTGACAGTTTAAAGAACTTTGGCTCTGTTTTTTAAGTGTTGATGTGGTGGTTATTTCTTACTGTATTCTGTAAACCAGGCTAGCTGACTACAGTAAAGAATTAAGCCGTTTTTTTCTTCCAGCATTAAAAAAATTGTAACAGCTTTGCCGTAATTCTAGCCAGCATTATATATATATTAAACTCCCCAAATCCCATACCAAAATGCAGATCACTGGTGCCTAAAAAGCAATGGAAATTGATTTCACCTAGAAAAGAAAATGTTGTTTATTTGCAGCAGTCATTACTAAAAGTTATTCTCAATGCACTGGAACAAGAATATGAATTTACACCTCACACCTGCTTGTAAAGGTCTGTGATTTCTAGGAGCAGCACTCAAGCATAGAAATGGCACTGAGAATACTGTGAAACCAGATTCTGTTAGTAGCTTGTGGAGTAAAACCACTCTGCCTTGGATAGGCAGCCTTGCAAAGGCTCAAAAAATATCAACGCTCTGTAATAACTTTGCTTTCATTAAGTCAGTTTGCTTTCCTTGAATTGCTGAATTTGTGTTTAAGAATTTTTCAATCTATGTCTGATTAATAACAGATCCAGAGGATCCGATTTGCTTTTGGTTGTGGTGAAGTTACAGTAACACTGGCAAAGTGGTGCTACGTGGCTTAAAACAACATCAATGCAAATATTTTTTTGTTCATAAATATAGTATGGAGAAACTTCCTCGTTCTAAGAATTAATCTAAACTTCGATTTTTTTTTTTTTTTTTTTTTTTATTTTAAATTTGCCTCCTCTTTCAGTATTTTTGTTCCTTTGACATGTGCATCAGCTGACATTTGCTGTTCATTGGTGTTCACATTAGTTTGATTATTCCTGAGCAGCCAGTTTGGCCAGTTATAGGTTGATGATGCTTGGAACATGTTCTTGTATCTCTGGGATGGAGGCAGTGGATGTGTGAGAAACAAAATTGAAGCAGAAGGGGGTTTAATTAATGATGAGCACTGCAAGCTGCCTGTGCTGGGACCCACACTGTTCAGAAACAGGTGTGTCTGAAGGTGTCTGAGAGCATTCTCTGTGGAGGGCAGAACTTGAAGCCTATACTTAGTAAGGTCTCACTGGAAAATGTCCTGCTGTCTCTCAGACAAAGGTGAGGTGCTGTACCCCAGGGCATGGTGGGGATGAGCATTCCCTTGCTCACCAGATTTCCCACATTAACAGTGTGATGACTCTCCAAGCTGTGTGAGAATGGTGAGAATCCAGGCTCCATGATGACCTGTGGGCAGGTGCTGGTATAGAGGATCTGGTGTTTCTGTAGGTGGGATCCTGGAGCAGCTGGGGGCCACACATGCATCCCTAGGAGTTATGGGGGAAAGGGTGACTTCTGTGAGCCCTCCACCAATACACATTAAAAACAATCACAGAGCATAGGTTAAAATCTGGTAAAACTTGTTAGAAAACTGATTTATTATCAGGCAGAAGGAAGCAGGCCAGAAGTCATGTGTAAAGGACACAATGTCCTGCTCAGCCTGACCAGTGTGAGCTGTCAGTGCTCACTGGTGCTGCTCAGGGCCACAGATTATTCTTGCAGCCTTCACATGCCCGTGTTCAGCATCTCCAGTGGGTTTAGATGTACTGACTGTTCAGGTCTCTGTGTTCCTTACTGCCCCCTGCTCCCACCACCTTCCTGGGACCATCTGGTCCCTGGGCTCAGCCCTGCAGGCTGTCCCAAAGCTGTGTGTGGGTGCTGAAACAACAGGTCAGGAGTGTGGGGAATGGATAGATAAAAGTTTTTTTTATGCTATAAAGAAGTGATCACAAAGACAAAAATATTCAAATTCACTCATTCACAAGAGTACACAATAGTCACAATAAACTTTGTGGCAGTTACCTTCTTAGATAGTATACTGGGATGCTTGATTTTTAATGTATTAAATGTAATGCACAGTGGGATTAATTAAGGAAGGACTGATGGGTTCACAGTTTTGGACTTATAGCTTCTCGTGGAGCTTTTGTTCATTGATAATAAATAGCTCATAATCACTTCCATTGGATTCCTATAAAGATTGAAAATCACAGTGGAGATGTCTTTAAATAATTCACCCCAGAGTTTTTGTCCTATATATCTATGTCATTCCCCTGATTTTACAGGTGGACATCTGGATGCATCCAGGTTTGCAGGGTTCTTGTATCAGTCAGGAAGTCATTGGTGGGGCTGTGGGTGTGAACCATTCCTGGGCATTCCCCAGTCTGAGCTTCAGCTACAAGAACACCTTTGCCTTCAGGTTTATCACACCTTATTCATAAGAAGAATCAAACACTGCACTGCTTGTGCTGCTTGCTTCAGATCTCAGTTCCCTAAAGATGTCTCATCCAAATGCAGTCCCAAGCCAGAGCTATGGGACTTGAATCTTCACAAATGTGATTAACTTCACTAGTGTGAGTTGTCCCATTGGGATTCTTCACCAAAGCACAGATAAATGTGTGTAATTGAAGAATCAAGGCCTTAGGCTGTGAGAAGTGAAGAAATCACAGCTTGAGGTACTATATCTGCAGCTTCTTTGTGGGAGGTTTTGTATTAATAGTCATTTAATTCAGCCTGTCAAACAAATAAAGCTTTAAATATTTAGAGATTAGGAGGTACCTAATAAAAAATATATTGGAATAAAGGAAGATTTCCTGATCACTATAGGGGCATTGAGATATTAAAAATAAAATAGATAGGATAATGTAGACAGTTAAATACTTCATATTTAACATGTAAGGAGTCTATGAGAATAGCTTTGATGTATATAAAAATGCACCAGGAGAAGAAGAGACTTCTCATCCGGCCAGACTTCCTGACTTGTGTTATTGTTTGAGGTTTTACTGTTTGTGGAAGCCAGGCAAATACTATGCCTTATTTGTTTGGAATTGTTTTCTGGAACAGGAAAGGTATAATCAGCAGGCAATCTGCTGTAATGTGTGAATTGGCAAGGCAGGTTCTCCACCTCTGCTTTGGATGGGGCTCCATGGTGAGTGGCTGGTTAGGCTGTGAGTGGAAAACAGTGACCAGAGACTCTGGGTGAGTGGGCAGCATTTGTGTGAGCACTGCCAGCTCCAGCACTCTGTTTAATTTGTTGTTTAAGTATTAAAACTTTATCTGACCTCCTCTCCCTGATTTGCTAATCTTTCTAATGGAAGAGTACAGCAGAGTACAGAATGTGCGTGTCCTGTGTTATCACACTGACAATGGATCACAGACTCTTCTCAGTGCACCTTCCTTAGGAGTGTAAACTGGTATAAACTTGGATCCAGCCTTGGGCCACATGAACACCATGTAGCCAGAGCAGTCAATGATGTAGGAAGCATTCTTTTTATTTCATTAAAGTTTTGGGGATAAAACCAGTCCAAAACTAGACCAGCAAAGAATTATGTGTTATTGCAGGCAAGTGGGCAGTTTTGTTGAACATGAGTCTTCACAGGTAAACTCTAGAAATCTTTTCATATTAATGATGGTGAAAGAGATGAGAGAAAAAGGAGCTAAATCTAAATAAAAATTAAATAATGTAGAATCAACGAACAAACCCCGTTAGCAGCGTGCTGCTCTGCTTTTGCTGTGCATTCAAAAGGATATGAGTCTTCTAGAAAATAATATATCTTGGATTATGTGTGTGTATGTACATGGGAGAGGGCTTTTTGAGCCATTATAGAAACTTTAGACAGTAGTGTTGGGAATAAATGGGCTTTAGGGTTTGAGGAGATTTTCTGCTTAGCATTGTTACTGCACCTTGAGTTTATCTCATGGCTCAGCTACCATGATCAGAGGGCAAAAAATAGACAGACTTTTTAGACTTTCTGATAATGACTGTAATTAGCATCACAAGCTGTGGAAATTACGGTATTCCCTAAAGGTTTCTTGGCATTATCCTCTATTTCTGCACTGAAAGGAAAGATTTTTAAGACAGGGTATCTTCTGTATTTGGTACTGTCCCACTAATGGTAACATTCAGCCTCCATGACTGCATGAATCCATTCTTAATGCTTGTGTCTGCTGTGGTCTGTGTGAAAGCTGTATCCTGCCAGAAAGCAAACATGCTCCTCTCTAACAAGGGATGTTCAGCATCCAGAATGAACCTTTTCCATGATGTGGTCAAAGCACCCTGCGTGTGATTTTCTGAGCTGGTGCAAATGTTAGTAGAAGAAAGTTTTGTTTTAAAATCCCAGTATGTCAGTGTTTCAATCGGGAGTTCAGTGAGGTCATAAAAGAAATTATTTTTGCCCTTAAACAAGTGCCAGAGCTGGGTCACACTACCTCAGTAAGGGAAACATGGTTTGATGGCCCTGATAACAGAGACTTGGCTATGGAGGCTGTTGGTGGTGAAGGTGGGCAGAGGTTCCTGCCCAGGCCTCCACCTGTAGCACAGGGTTTTCAGCCCTCAGCCCCTAGAACTGAAAAGATCTGTGTTTTTGCCTTGTTTTTCAGTTTGAGTCATTAACCACCGTGTCTGATGCATTTCTAAGCTGAATAATTTTGACAGCTGCCAATTTGGTACACATACCATAGGCTGAGCTGGGAGCCACCAAGCTGGGGAGGATTCTGAAGCCTGAGCAGAGGCTCTACCTGGCACAGCAGCAACCTCAGGCATGAAGGGGGCCTGAGATATGTATTCATCAGGGAATGAGTTGGTCAGAAAAAGGTCACCCTAAGCATCTGAGACCCACTGAGGTTTTTATCCTGGATAAACCTCTGCTTTGCAAAAAGCAGTGAACACATTCACATTGTTTTCAAAGCCCTGTTGAACTTTTGACTGCTCAGTCTCAGTGTTAGATTATTAATTAAACTGTTACCATCACCATTTATTTATTCTATAAATAATTTTGTTTCTATTTTCTGGGTTTTTTATATTTCTGTCAATTTTGAAATTGATTTGAGCATGACTAGAAGATGATGGATTCAGGGGTTTGTCTAGAATTCTTCCAGACAACTGTAATGCCCAGTAAATGTAAATATTGTTATTTTATTACTTCACGTTAGTGCTATCATTATGGAACTTGAAGGATTTCATTCTGAAATATGCTTCACACTGGCTGAGGCAAATTGTCTTCAATGACTGACCAAAGTAGGAAGAAGGCAGAAATGCCATCTCCTCTGAATTAATTATGAACCACACAGCTCTTGCTATTATCTGTTTACACATTATTGGCCTTGTGATGTGCTGGTGAGAGATTTTCTTTCACTGTCTGGTCCAAACGTACATTAAGTCCAATTTCATTAAGAAGGCTGCTCGCCTGCCTTGTTGAAAGGGTCATTGTGTTAGTTATTACAGTGTTTTCTTTGTGCTCGCTTCCCCCAAATTCCAGTAACTATTTTGTAGGAAAGTTTGAAAGTGAACTTTTGATGCCTGTGAAAGCTGCTTCATTGACTTTATTGACTCCAGAGCCTGAAGTTCTTTATCCACAGAGATCTTTAAAAGGACACTAAATTTCAGCCAAAGCTTATAGAATTTGGTACTTACAGTTAAGTATTATAGACCCAATGCTGTTCCCATGGAGACCTAAAGGAATTTTGCCATTGAATTAAGTGGTAGCAAAGCATACCCTTTATTAAGTGGGAAAAGGGCTGGACTAGAGAACTCCATTTGTTGTTCCCAGTTTTGTGTGCTTTCTCCTCTGTATAAAGAAAGCAAAATTAAATGTTAGGTATTTTCAGTGAAATTTTAATTTTAGTTTAATTTTAGTTTAATTTTAGTTCAATTTTAGTTCAATTTTAATTTTTAATTTTTTAAGCATTTTCATTGTGGTCCATCTGCTCCAAACTTGTGTTTGGGGATAAGGGGGTGTGTTGTTCTAGGGTGATAACCCATGAGGCAAAGGCAGAGCTCAACTTTCACTCGCTGCTGGTGTCTTTCTGTGCAATCTGGGGTGTGAGGAGAGTTTCAGTCTCCCTTGTCTCCTGCTTGGGGAGGTCAGCAGTACAGCTGGTGCTCTTAGCAGGTGGTGTTAATGCTCTCTCCTGGGTTCTGTGCTGCCTGTTCTTGAGGACACATTTAATGTCAACTTGTGGGAACACCAACTTGTTAGCACTGAAATTCCAGTTATTTACTAATACTCCAAGAAATCCCAGGTAGACTCATATTTAGAAAGAGTTTTTCCATGTTGGAAGTTTGGGATATTGCTCAAAGGATTGTTGAAAGTCCCTTATGAGCCCTGCTCCAGCCATGGCTTTGAGTAGGGGCTCTGCTGCAGGCAATAGCCAGATCCTGCAGTTCTGGGCTATAAACTTAGAGAAAAAAATTGAGGCCTCAGATTGTACAATATGGTGCTAAAAAGTGGTTTTGGTTGAAGCTGTATCATTAAATCCTTGGCTACTGAAGTCAACAGATTTATGATTGTTTTCTCCAGAGTGAGGGTCTTGTCTATAATGAAGTCCTTTCATTTTATCTCACTGAGATTCCTCTTGTTCTTTCTTAGTGCCTTATGACACATTCACTCCATCCTTGCTTCAGACAAAGAGAAATTATACTACCATGATCGTCCTTTAAATATTTTCTATTTGAGGACCTACTGAAGGCTCCAGAGGCAAATTCTTGGTTTAGAAGTTGCTATTTATATCTAGACACATCTGAATGTTGTTAGCTTTGAATGTCCTGGATTGTTTGCTGCTTTCTTTGTAGAGATGGATGGGTCAAGAAAGAGAGAGCACATTATTTTAAATTAACTTGAAATAAGCTTTAAGCTCGGGGTTCTACTTGTTGCAGCTGGCACCCTTGATAAAAATGCATAGCAAAATAGGTGACACCACAAGGAAAATCCCTATTTATTGGTGTCTTAAAGCAGAGCAGAAACAGGTTCTCAATATATGACATTGGATTCTGTTTGCATATTATTATTTGAATTATTATAGTGTCTCAGACTCCTGGTCATGGCAAGGAGCCTACATGGACTCTGCAGAAACAAATCCAGTGACTTGTCTTTACTCCAAAGGGCTTCTAGCACAGGTGTAAGGCAGGCAATGGCAGGGAACAGTCAGGCAATGACAGGGAACAGTCAGGCACTGAAGGGAAATAAATAACAAAATCATGATTAGTGCCAGGAGAACTACTTGTCTCTTTTTGCAAACCAACATCATAATAAATCAATAGTTCAGCTTGGCAATTTATATATTTCATTAAAAATATGCACACCTGAAGTAGAAAGCCAAATTGTCCTCAGTGTGTGTATTTCAGCTCCAAAAGCAGATTACACAATACAATTCTCATAGACTGGGTGATCTTCACCTCTGTTTTTCTGCAGTTCTGCATTTCTAAAAGTGTTGTAAAGCACCACAAGTTAAATTGCTGCTTGTTTCTGTTCTTTCCTGCAAACTGTATTTGCTTACCAAGCAGGTGAGAGTTATGAGGGTCAACAGGAAGAGCAGCCTGGCTCTCCAGCTGTACTGGTGCACATCCATCTAAGAAAGGATGGACTCACAGCTCTGGCAATTACACCTTCCTTGCTGTTTTGTAGGTATTCATGTCACAGCATTCCTGGGTGGGTTATACTAACAAATACACAGTTCTCTAGGAATTTAATTTTATGAGAAACAGTTCCTCTGGGTCAATCACAAGACTTCTTGTTTCTGAATTTGGTACAGGCAGGGCAGGACTCACTGCAACATTAGTAGGTAAAACGTTAGGTGTGTACAGGTACAGACATAGAACAGAACCATAGAATCATTTAGGTTGGAAAACAATTTTAAAATCATTGAGTCAAACTGTTAAAATCTCCATATCTGCCCTGGACCTCAAGGCTGGAGCTGGCTTTGGCATCCACACTCAGATCAAATGGAATGTTGGGGCAGCATCTTCAGCAATATTTCATCCTTAAACCTGGCAAGATAGAGGTCAGATGTGTACAGGAGAAGAGTGAAACTCTGGGTTTACATCACTTGAAAGACCACAAAATGTAATTAAATCTCTGTATATTAATTTATCCAGGTTTAATTGTCTCACTGGTAACTGCATGCTGGATTACATTCATTTTCAAAGGATGAAGCAAATATTTCAAACAAATGATCAAAAGAATATTTTACTCTTTTCGCATTCTGAGTATGGAGTCTATGAAACATTTATTCAGGAAATGAAGTATTAGGGCCTGCCAGATACCTCTAGTGTCTCTGAGTAAGCAGGTTATCTGGAGATTTCTAGTGCAAACAATCCTGTACATTGATGAATACATGAGTAATTGCCATTACAGGGGATTGAAAGCAATATTAGATTGAAGTTACAGTCATTTCAGCAATTATAAATAAAATCTGAAAATTAAGTCAATTAAAATGAAGAATATATTTTTTTATCTGTGCATTTCTTAAGCAAAGAATAACAGAGAATTTTGCTTTAGAGTGTAAATAATAATATTTTTGTTGAGCAGGGGGCTGGATGTAAGGGAAATAGATTGATGCCTGGTGTCTTAGGGAATTGTGCAGGACAATCTGTGATATGCTGCAGTCCTACATGGTCAGAGCTTATGTGTCCTTCATTTTGTGTATGACATTCATCTACACAATTTTGACACTTTATTTTCACTCAGTGTTGTCATCAACATGATGCAGACCTTCTCTGTTAACTTAAGTGTTTAGGAGCTCTGAGACCTTAAATTGTAATTACATTGCTTCAAATGTCAGGTTCTTCAACATGGTATCACTGCTGGTGATAGAAACCTAAGCAGCTTAGGTGATATAAACCTAAGGAGCTTAATAACTTCATGATACCATATAATGTATGGGGAATCTCCCTGCACAGGGAATCTGATAGGGGACATCTGAGTCACAGTGACAGCTTCAACAAGCAGGCAGGAGGGGAAGGCAGGGAGGATGAGCTCAGAGGAGGTGAGCTGATGATTTGCTATTTATAGATGCACAAAGAGACTCAGAGGCAGGAACTCCAGGCAGGGTCACTCTTTGCTTCGCTATGAAAATGATTCCTCGTCAGAGCTGCAAGCAAAACACAATTTGTAGCTGGCAGAGTCTCAGGGTGCCCTCGTTGTATGAACACATGGGCATGCCACAGCAGCAGCTTTTGATGAGAGCCTGAAATACAGCACATTTTAGCAATTCACTGCTGAATTTTATCTTTCTGTTCCTTGGTGTGTTTTGTATTTATCAGGAAAGAATGAAATGATGATGTGTATCCTCTACACCAAAAGCAGCCTCCTCTCATTATTTTAAACTGAAGGAAGGGTCGATTTAGATTAGATATAAAAAAGATGTTTTATACAATGAAGATGGTAAAATACTAGCACGGGTTGCCCAGAGAGGTGGTGGGTCCATTTAAGGCCAGGCTGGACAGAGCAACCAATCCAATGTCATTGATGTTCCTACTCATTGCAGGGGAGTGGACTGGAAGACCTTTAACAGGTCTTTTCCAACTCAAACTGTTCTGTGATTATGATATGGTACTATTCAGGAATTAGGTATTCCAGTTTATTTACTGGAAGACTCTCTTCTCAGCCAATTCTGGAAACTAGAGTTATAGTACTTAAATCCAGTAACCTTCTCTTCAAAAGAGACATTGATGAGTACAAAAACCAGTTGTATCTAGCATCCCCATCACCTTCAATCAAAACCAAAGAGATTGCTTTGGTTTCTGTTACTTGGTAAAAGGGTGTCATGGTTTAGTGATTTCCTTTTAAAAAAAACGGGCAGAAAGGGCAGAAGCTATAAACCAACAGACATTATAATCTTAGAAGCAGGCTGGAAGTTTTGTCATAAATTATTTTCTCAATACTCATAGAATCATACAATTATTTGGTTTGGCAGGGCTCTTACAGATCATTTCACTGCAATCCCCCTGCCATGGGCAGGGACACCTTCCTCCAGCTTGTTCCAAGCCCCATCCAACCTACTTTTGAATACCTTCAAGGATGGGGCAGCCACAGCTTCTCTGGGCAACCTGTGCCAGGGCCTCACCACCCTCACAGGGAAGAACTTCCTAACATCTAATCTAAATCTCTCCTCTTTTAGTTTGAAACTGTTCCCCCTTGTTCCATCACTATCTTGCAGTATTAAAAAATCCCTCTCCCTCCTTCCTATAAGCTCCTATTTAAGGTACTGGAAGGTGCTGTAAGGTCTCCCTGGAGCCTTCTCTTCTCCAGGCTGAACAGCCCCAACTCTCTCAACCTGTCTTTGTGGGAGAGGTGCTCCAGCCCTCAGAGCATCTTCATGGCCCTCCTTTGGACCTGCTCTAATATGTTTTCTGCCTTTCTGCTGCAAGAAAAAAACATTTCCACAGCCCCCCTGCCCCTGTGCCCACGTGCCACTGCAGGACTGAATGTAGCTCTGCTTCTGCTCTGTCTTAGACCCATCCAAGCCCAGGATCAATGTCATGCCTGTATCACAGATGCTGAACCAAGTGCTTAGGGCTGAGCTCAGAGCCTGCACCCTGTTAAATCCCTGTGAGCTCAGTGAGCAGGAAGGAGCTCATCACCTCTGCAGATCAGGTGGATATTGAAGCCCCTGAAGCCCATGTCACATGCCTAGAAAGGTCAGTCCCATATTTACAAAAGCCCATCAGAGTTGAATTGTGCCCTGATTGAGATTATACTGGAAGGAAGACCTGGCTGTGCTGATATTGACATGATTTCCTGAGAAGGTAAAATTCAGGCATTTATTTCTGATGGTTTTGCACAGCGCAGAGCTCCCAGCCTGATTTGTATTCAGCTGCTGCATATTAAGGCTGGTCATTGCTCTTGTAAATGGTAGGTAGGAAGAATTGCTATACAGAGAAATATTTCCTCTGTTTTAGGGTAGACTTTAGCTGTAGCCCTCCGACTCCTGATAACCAAAGCCAGAGTGATGTGTCTGGCATTCTCTGACCTACACTCCTGGTTATTTATTCTGTGATGTGCAGGAAGGAAGGAGACGTGTGCAATCTCCATTCTTGTTACCAGGAATTGTGCACTTAATTCTCTGTGCATTGTACTGAAAATGAACTAGTAAGATGTGTTCTGCATCAGCAAAAAGGCTCCCTTATTCAGCTGGAATGAGAACATGCACACTTTAACTTGGGAGTAAAGAAAATCACTGTAAACGATTTCTTTAAACAGAATCTGTTGGGTTTTGCCTTCAATTTTTGCTGAGAGCAAAGATTCTGCAGAGTTTTTTTCTCCTTTTTCCAACCCAACTGCTAACCTTGCTGTTGCATGTGTTTCTGCTGCTTCTAGCACTTTTCATTCTGATGACAGTTTTTCATCTCTTCACTAGCTTATGGCTAAAACAGTCATTGTAACAGGAATTTCAGTTACTCACTCCTCAGAATGATTATTTTCATTTGCTCCCACTCTGGTCCTGGGGCAAAGGGCTTCCTTGTGTCTTGCCTTGATGGATCTGTCCTCCCAATTCCTCTGCTTCATACAAACGTCTTTTCTGCAGGTGTTAACACCAGGTGACAGCAAATCCCTGAGATGTTTCTTAAGTCATTCTTAGCTAATATGTGGTCTCTACATATTAGGACTTATAACTAGGACTGGAATTTCCCAGCTGGCTACTCAATTAATAAAAATGCATCAGCATACACATGCATAATTATGGAAATGTGTATAATTCTGTGGCTTACTCAGTCTGAAAACTTTGCAGAACTCTTCACAGACAGGCTGTGAAGTACCACTAATCACAGCACAGACTCCAAACACGCACAGGGAACAGAGTGGGTTCTCCTCACACTGTTACTCAACAAGTCCCTAAAATAACCAGGGAAACACATTCAAATCGGGATCTCCTCACCCACTGTTCTTTGTGTTAGCTACTACCTAGATGCAAGGTGTTGTTTCTGTAGCAAAAGATAGAATAGAAAATTGCGACTCAGAGTTACTGAGGCAAAGTCTTTTGTATACTGTATGATGGTCTAACAACACAGACTTACAGCTTTATATGGTGCCTAGAGCTTTTAAAATTATATGTATTGATGAATCTGAAGGATCTGGAGCTGATAGATATCAATTAATGGAATAATCACTAAAATTAGAGAAAGAGTAGCTTCTTATCTGCTACCCAACAGCTGAACACTGTTCTGTACAATTTCTTTTTCCCATCAAAGTGTGTACAGTGAAGGTAAAACCACTGCAGTTCTGTAAAGGCAGATGTTGGGGTACAGCATGAGCACCTCCACACCAACCAAACAGCCATGCACCAGGGGAAAGGACCAACATTTGGAGCACAGGAAAGGCACTGCAGGGATGGCAGAGAATCCTTCTGGAGATGGAGCTCCCTGTGCTGGCACCTCACTGTGCTGTCCTCAGCCACACAGCTCAGAGATCATCTACAGGAAAAAGCCACCTGCTACACCTAATCTCTAAATTTCAATCAATACAAGTTAATATCAATTTTTCCTGGTTTGGTTGGGACCACATTTGATTAACCTATAATAAGCCACTTTATATGGAAATCAGTGTCAGTGCAGTCCTCGCTCCAGTCGAGCTGTATCAGTTTATGGATGCACATTAAGTTCTGCAGCAATACAACTTTCTTCTGTAGCAAAGCCCTCGGAGAGCCATCAGCTTCCTGTGGCATCAAGGCGTGTAAATATAAAGTGAAGGCTTGGGATACTTCAGCAGTATCAAAGTTATGGATTCTGCCTGAATTCATGAGGCTGCTGTATTATTTAATGCCTCACTGTATAAAGACTCAGAGCTTTGTTTCAAAATTTATGTTGTCTGCTTCAGGTCTGAGCTTAAAGAGTTTTGAGAGGAACAACCCAGTGTCAATTACTTCAATGATTTGCTGGAGGGAGGTGAGGATGCTGACCTGGGTGGAAGTCAGAGGAAATCTGGGCTCTGCAAGTGACTGACAGCAGCGAAAAGGCCCAGCAGAAAGGAGTAAAGGCAGGTATGTACTCAAGGGCTGTGAAGAGGGGACGTGTCTGGGGATGGGAGGAGAGGTTACAAACATTGCAAGCAGGAATCATGAAGCGGCCCGTGCCCATGGAGGCCAGGAGGCAAATGACAAAATAAAAGCAGAAACCAAGTGGTGATGTGGGTTCTGAAGGGCTCAGAATCACCTGCAGACATCTGATATTCCACTTAAATCTGTGTGCACGCTCAGCCTGTGAGTGAGTAAACTCCTTGTGAGCCTTCCTGCCTTCCCCTGAGAGCCCCGTACACAGAGTGCTGGCTCAGGCTTCATTTCTCAAGGGTTAAACTAGAAACTGAAGTACCCTTGACTCAGAGCTTAAGTGAGGGTGGTTTTGAGTATCCAGCAGCCTTATAGCAGCTGGAATGTGGAGTCTCATTCCTGAGAAGTGCACAGAAACCATGTCTGCAGAGACACACTTACAGCAGCTCCAGGTTTATGTTGGTCATAAGCCTTCCAGTATTGAAGAGGGGTTTCAAGGGTACTGACCTGCATAAAAGGAAAAGTGGTCTTTAAACACTAAATAAAATAGCCATTTAGAGTTTCACCACTACGAGGATCTTTTGCTGGGAGCAATGTCTTGGCACTCATGGACTGTAGAGCTGCTTGAGGAATGAACCACGATGGATGAGAACACAAAATGAAACACTGACCCCAGCTCAGAGCTTCTAAATTCTACCAAAATCCCTCTGGCTGGTGTTTCACACTGGTCAGGCTTTGCTGGCATTAGGCACAGGGACCAGAGCAGACACTTTATGAGAAGTAAATAAAAAGACTTCACCCTTTATGAGAAGTAACCATGTGAAGTCAGAACAGCTCCAAGAGCAGGGGCCTCCTTTGGCCATTTCCAACCAATCAACATTGTATAAGTCAGGGCAGGCATCTTGGGTGGGAGATCTTCCTGGGATGCAGGGCTGGGACTGACCTCTCCACACCCATCAGGAGCCAGGGCTGCCACCTCCTCAGTGCTCCCTTTATATCTGGCCTCCATAAGACACCAATACAGAGGTACCCATAAAACTGTCTTTCAGGTTATATTCAGTGAAAGGACAGTTTTCCAGTGGGGATTTGCACACCTAGGCTGGAGAGCAGCAGGTTGTGTGACCCTGTTCACCAACACATCCACACATATGGGACAGATTTCTTTATTTTTGGCTGCCTTGTGGCTTTTTTTTTGTCTTCAGTCTGGTGACTCTGTCCTGCAAAGGAAGTCTATTTAGGGAGGTGCATCTATAGTTGCAGCCTTTGCATCACGTTTACTTTCCCCTGTAGAGAATATTTAACTGCTACTGCTAGAATGATTCTCCAGTGGTTCACATTACTAATTATTGAACACCCATTACACCAATTAAAGTACTCTCTTCTTTGCAACCCTGGGGATAAATTTTAGAGTATTAAGATTAGTTTTCCTTTTTTCAAAACCAGTGCAAAGCCGAACTTTCTCTGGTGCCCTGCCCCTGGGTTTCACACTGCAAACTTGGTCAGTGAAGCATGCAAAAATCTGGTGAAATAAACCCTGGAGACCAAGTTTTAAATGGCCCTTTCATCACCCAGAATTCTCTTCTGCTGAAAGTGGTTGCCCAAACTCAGCATACAAGGTTTAATAATAATTAATTACTCTAAGCCAGATAATGAAAAAAGTGGTATGGACAGACTCCATGTACACATACCAGTTGAAAGCATTAAATTTATTTTCTTCTGGTGCAAATAATCTGTAATCAAATTTCCATTACCCAGTGATGGGTGTGAATGGTCAAGGAAAATACTTAGTTGACAGATTTCCAATTAGAGATCTGTGAGTATCCTGCTTTAAGGGTCCTGTAAAAGTAAGGAAATATTTTCCCAAGAGGATGGTCCTCTGATGAGTAAGTGTGGTTCTGAGTATTTTACTGTAGCAAGTATTTGGCAGTGAAACAAGCCTCTCTCAAGTTCCTGAAGAGAGAAGGAGAAGTGGTTTCCTTTGTAAATGAGTCAGTCCTGCTCTGAAATTGTTCTACAAAACATGGAGAAGCTTAAAAGTATGGTGAGACTGTTTCCCAAACATGACTTTTCATGCTGTATTTACAGCACGATACTATTTACTCCATTTCTTCTGATCTGGAGGTACTGTTCAGCTTTGGATGGTTGTTTGTGCCAGGTGGAGGATGCTATGAGAAGCTACAGAACATAATCATTCCTTGGGAAAACATGAGCAGCCATCCTTGCAGCTGGGGTGGAGGCAGGGCTGGGTTTGGTCCCAAAGATGAGGGTGTCAGGAGAGGGGAGCACTTCTGACTTCACTACAATCCTCACACATTTCACAATTATGTAACTGGGGTTTGCCTCAAAACTGCATGTCTTAGCTACATCACACATGAGTTTGAGACATAATTAATATTAATAAAGGCCATTATGTAAAATTAGCCATAGACAGGAGATTCTTTAAAAGGTGAAATCTTAATAGTCATGATCATGAGTGTCTGTGTTGCTGGGAAACTGGGAGCTGTCCTGGCTGCTCCTCAATATTTGCATTTCATTACAGATCTTTCCTCCCTACTTGTGGAAAAGGAGTTTTAAAGGAGAGAAACAAAGATGACTACCAAAAAAAGTCTTTCTCTGAGTTTTGGTATTTTTTGCAGTTGGGTCTCGGGTCTGGCAGGTAAAAGACATGGAGATTCCTTGGCAATGGTGAACTGCAAAGAGAACCAGCAGCAGCACAGGCAGGTGTAGGGCACGATGCTTGTTTGTTTGGGAGTATCTTTTGAGGATCCTCATTACTAATTTTTCCATTTTGTCTTCATAAAATGTGGGGTTGGTTCCCAGTCAGGTGCTGTATCATTTCCCAGCACAGGCTTTGTCCACTGACCTGCAAACACGTCCTTCAGCCACTCCAGTATCTGCAGATCTGCCACAAGATTTAGGTGCAGCCTTCAAATAAAGCAGCTACACACTCTTGAAAAGCCTGCAGTAAAAGTACATAAGCTTAAAAATAATCACACAAGCAGTGTATTCAGCTGATCAGGAGCTCCAATTGTCTCGGTGTTCCTGTGCACAAATCAGTTGTATTTCGGAGGCTGAAGCAGGGAGTCACCACTGGAGCCTGATTACAGATTTTAAGTGCTGCCTGATTAAATTAAACTTGGTGCTGTTTATGGCTGATTTTGAGCAAATGGGAAAAATCAGAGCTGCAATCCAGGCACTTTAAGCTGATCCAGATTTTGAGAATGAAAAATTCAGGACTCAGACCTAGATCCAAGTTTTATCCTGAGGTCTCTGTCTTCAGAGTGGACCGATTCAAAATCTTGCAAGGAAAATCTCTGGGCTATTCCCCTGCAGTAAACTTATATTTGCTTATGAATAAGTGACTTAATTCTTAAGGACTCTGGAAGGCTTGTGTCCTTGGCACTGAGTTCACTATAACAAAGTGCTAAACCCCTGAGTGGTTTACTTAGACACAGAAATAGGCATCAGAAGGCATTTCATCAGTTCCTACAGTACAATCCAACTTTGCAGGTTGTCACATGTATTCTCTTTCAGCCTTTTG
The DNA here is from genome assembly GCA_030060385.1 of Muscicapa striata striata. Classification (NCBI taxonomy): domain Eukaryota; kingdom Metazoa; phylum Chordata; class Aves; order Passeriformes; family Muscicapidae; genus Muscicapa; species Muscicapa striata. Next base: position 2,527,450 of record JAREIS010000050.1, on the reverse strand, counting down.
ATTAACTGCTTAGTACCAAAACCAAACGTACTTATAGCTTGCAGAATTAGATAAATTCTCCAGATGTGGCTTCCTTTTAGTTATGCTGAGATGACTGGAGATCAAAGCCTTTGATCTTTAGCCTGACTGAAACCTGCTGCTGATATAAGTTTAGAAAATGATGCAGTGAGGGGAACTGGACACTCTCAACTTGCCCCAAAAGCATCTCAAACAAAACGTATGGGAAGAAACTTTGTGAAGGGTATTTCTACACACACCATTGAGTCTCTGCTCCTGAAAGTACAAGGCAGTTTTCAATAACCTTTTACTCTTAACAACATATTTAAATAGATTGATTTTCTGTTCCAGCTCAGAAATTATTTAAAACTTCTAGTGCATGCACATCCTCTATGATACACAGAACTGGCAGGAAATGTCATCATGAGCTAGTTTATAACCTCAATTAAGGCCATTTCCATTGCTCCAGATGTGTAAAGCAGACTTATAGCTGAGTTCCTGGTATAGTGAACTCCCTGATGCATCCTAGGCTCAGCACTGCCAGTTCAATGATACACTCTTCATGACCCTTGGAAAAAATGATGAATAGCCAGGGAATTGCAAATTCAGACTAAATTCTGGCAACATGAACACGTTATACAAGTCTTAGCTGGTTAGGCAGATAGCACAGTCTGAAAACCCTTATCTGGTACCACAGGCTCTTCTAGCAACCCCAGCTGCAGAGCAATGCAAAGTTCTGTGAGGCCACTTCTGCCTGGCTCTGCAGCTTCCTGAGCCCCACAGCAAGGCCATAAACCCTGAGCTCTTTAGGTGATACTGCCAAGAGAGTTCTGACTCCCATGGCCACTTTCATGAGCTGTTTGTTGTAAAAGGAGCTGATAAAAAACCAAAACAAGCACAAAATAAAGCCATCCAACTACAAAAACCAAAACCAAAACAAAAACCCCACTCAAAAACCTTATGTTCAAACTTCAATAAAATCAGAGAATGGACAGATTTTCATTGGAGAGAAAAGGCAGAAAGGCACTATCCTATAGAGAGCACAAGAAATGCAATTTAGTTACTAAATCATAAATTCTATATCAACATCAAAAGAAAGAACTATGGTTTTAAGATTACCAAAAATTATCATAAAGAATTAGCTCAAATACATAAGGGAAAATTCAAAATGAAAAAGGTAACCCAAATGCAGCCAGCAAGATACATCAGTGTCAACAAGAAATAGTCCTTAAGCCCATTAATAATGTGAGGAAGAGCAAATGAAAGGTTTGTCCTCCTGAGGGATTTGGACTAAATGATCCTTAAGGTCCATTCCAACCCTTTTTGTGATTCTGTGCTTCTATGTTTCTATGAATTAATGCCTATATTACAATATTCAGTAAAAAGTAAATAGTGATTAAGAGTTTACTAAATTAATACTAAGGAAAAGAAATTTCAGCACAGATTAGGGTAAAATCAGGTTAAAGAATACTTAGATAGGTTAGAGATTTTGAAATTGGCTGGGGCTGACTTAATCCTGCAGTCCTTGAAAAACTGTAATCTCAGAACTATTAATGGTATCTCTGAATTCCTGGATGGGCTGGGGTGATACCAGAAGACTGATGTATTGCCTATCTTTAAAAGACAGCAGAGGTGAGAGAAAAAAGAACAGGAGAATTGTACAACAGGCAGATTACTCTCAAAATCCAGAAAAATGCCAGAGCAAATAGACGCATACCTGGAAAATAAGAAGAGGAGCAACATCTAACACAGATTTGCCAAGCACAAGTCATGTCACAGTGCTCTAATTTAATTTTAAAAAATAAAAGGCCATGGGGTTAGAAGAAAAAGAGGAGATACCGAATATATTGATGTCAGTAAGGTTTTTAACACATTGATGGTGTTCTGCTTTTTGTCCCTTGCATAATTTCTCTTTCTTATATAATTTCTTTAAAAAATAACCTAGAGGAAAATCAAAATCTAGTATTCACCAATTTAAAAGACCCTTTAAAGATTAACAATTCAATATAAGGTATAAAACAAAGGATAAAGATTAGAATTTGTGAAGGGTACCAGGACAAACTTCCCCACACTTCTCAAGAGCTCTTATGGGGGCTCACACCCCGCTAGGGTGATGAGTTGTTTGTGTCTGTGCCACTCATGAGCACAAGGAAAGATGTGAGGAATGAGATATCTTGCCATTGCAGGCTCACCTTAGGCAAGGAGACACAGATTCCCTCTTTTCTCTTTTTTTCTGGTGTGTGTGTTTGGTTGTTGGTTTTTGTTGTTTTGGAGGGTTTTGGCTTTTTGTTTTGTTTGTGGTTTTGGTTTTGTTTGTTTGTTTGTTTGTTTTCTGTAAGTCTACTGTTCTCAACTGCTCTGTTAAAAACTTACCTGATGGAGACCACTGGAAATAGGGAATGGAAAAGGGTGAGACTGTAGAGAATGAACAATTGTCTTGTTTTTGAAATAAGCACAATGCAATAGTGTGGGGGAAGAAAAGATAAGCACAGTGGAAAGAGTCAGCAGTAAGCAGAAAGATAAATGACAAGTGCACAGCTTACAAGCCAAGCTGTGGCCCTCTGGAGTTGTACAGAGTAATGGGCACCTGCACCAGGCATGGTGTGTGCTCTGATCCCTCTAACCTGTCTGGACTGCTCAGCTGAACTGAAGCCAAGAGCAGGAGTGGTTTGTTGTGTTCTGCAGAGCTCAGGTACTGCCCTCAGACTGCTGTTCAGCACTGTGCCTCTCAAAGGAGCAGACTTTGCCCTCCAGCCTTTATGTGATGTCCTGCTGTCACGCCAGACCCAGCAGCATGCAATCACCTTTTGCAATTTTATCTGCCTATATATTTTTATGGCATCACCCTCCATCCCACTCCACCTGTCCTCATGCCTCTTGCCCTGCAGCTCTGCAGCACACAGCTGCCTCATCATTACCTCTATCTTAATGAAAAAAGTTTACAGTCTCAAAAAGCCCCAAACCCATATGGTTCAACATCTGATTTGTTTCAAGTCACTTAAGTCACAAGTTGAAAACCCTCCCTTGCACATATGCCTAGGAGTCAGGGTGTGGATTTCTCCAGAAAAAAAAGTCTCCTGTCTGCCTTTAAAGGGAGCAGCTTTGCCTTTGATGTAGCCATAAGGGAGGAGCTGGCCTAGTCTCACTGCATGTTTCCTTCACAGATACCTTGACTGTTGGGCATTACTTACAGTTCATATAGAAAACTAGAAGCAGAGCATTACAATGCACTGCTAACCCTGCCCAGGCTGGATTTAGCAATATCTATCTGAAGCATGGTACAGATGCAGATTTGGGTATTGTCACATGCAAGGTCACACGTGGTCACGTATTCTTCACTTTGAAGGAAGGAAAATGTTGTCACTGTGACAGGCTCCAGGGTGAGGTGTGGGCACTAACACACATTAATGACCAGAGCAGCTGGGTCCCTCTCAGCTCCTCAACTCTGCCCAGGAGCCCATCTGAGCTCAACCCAGGACCCTCCATCTCTTCAGGGAGGTGCTGGGCTCCGGCTCAGCCACAGACTGTGCTGCATGTACATCCCCTCCCTCAGGCTCAGGTCTGTGGACCTTCTGCCATGATGGACCTGCTTGGGAATTGCTGGATGGGGTCTGACCTGGATTACCTTCCCTGGATCTCACCTTGACCTGTGCTGTGTCCTTTGAGATTCCACTTCTCCATGAACTCCCCTGAACTCCCTCTTGCTTGAGCCTGGCTGTGACCTGTGGGTCTGCTCTGCTCCCCTTGCTCAGGTACTGAGGGCTCTGCTGGGCTTGTTACCAGGCTGGGCTCCTGCCTTCCATCCCTATAAGCACTTTTAAACCTTAAATCTCCTCCTTTAAAGTTCAGTTTAGTAAAATTACTTGTGGCAGAGGCTGAAGAACTCAACAAAGTATGACTCTTCCCCAGGACTACAGGGCTTGTGCTGGGAACATGATGCTGTCCAGAGCCACCTTCTAGCTGGCAAATGAAGGTTTTATTTTTGGGTGAAGCTGGGTTAGGTTTACTACTGCAGTGTGGGGTATGACATGCCCTTTGTTGGGTGCAGGAGGGCAATAGGAAGTTCAAAGTTGTGTGGAATGTTCAGATGCACCCACAGATTCCAGCTGACACAGGACCACCACATGTTCCCAGATCCCTGTTCCTCTGAAGTATTATGAATTTTTTAAATGATAAAAATTGTATTTACAGGTTATATGAATGATTAAAAACACAGGTACTGCATGTCTAGGTTGTCAGTCTGGAAGATATTGCCTGACCCCCTGGCATCCCATCCAAGACTGAAACCCAGGAATGGTGGGATTACCAGGAAGGGAGGCAGAGTCAGGAAGATATGTGAAGCAGTCTTTGAATGTCTGACATTTTCCTAAAGAAGGCTACATGATATGAAAATGATGCATTTTATTCTGCTGCATAATTGAACTGATCAAATAACTGAGGGTTTATTCCAAACTGAAGTCGAATCTAAATTCTGACAGTTACTGTTGCCCAGAGCTTGCTTTTATACTTACATCCATTTCTGCTGCCTTTGCTCCCTTCCCAGCTAGAGGCTTTCTCTGTGAGGACTGCAGACCTGCACTGTTGTCTCATCATTAGTCATTTGTGCATTGCTCCAATCTTTCTGCACCTGCTGCACACCCAGTATTTTGTCTGGTTTAATCACTAGCTGTAAGTTACAATCTTCTGCATCCTAACATTGCACTGAGCTCTGTCGGGGTGGGGGTGGGGGAAACCTCTTTTCTGATTATTAAATTGTCTATCCAGAGTTGAAGAGTGTGTTGCAGCTGAAATGCTGATAAAAGCACTAAATGTGGAGCTAATACAAAGCTATAGCAGCAATTTAGCTTGTTATCAGTCAGTAAATTAGACTTACCTGCTATTCTTTGATCAACCTTTTTTTTTCTGTTATGAACTGCATGTATTGACAAATTATGTCACCAAAAAGAAATCCAAGCCTTTGATGAAATAACAGGAAACATGCATGTGCTGGAAGTTTAAAAATGCATTTAAATAAATTGCTTTAGGACTTTGGATAGCAGTGGTGGATTTGCTTAAGGTGCTTGAGGAAGGGCTGGGCTGGACATGGGGGCCAGGAGAAGCTGGAGTGTGAAGTCACCCTGAGCCTCACACAGGTTTTGAGCAGTGTTTCCAGAGCACTGGAACTGCAGTCACCAGATGTGCCTGATTCTGCTTTGGGTTTCTAACAATGAACTGGCAGTTTCTGTAAATGGTGGAAATGGATGTCTCTTTAGAGGAGAGTGCCTCGAAGAGAGCTGCATCGTGCAGAACCTCATTGTGATCAGCAACTCTTTAAGGGTGAGATTTGAATCCATGGCTCTGACATGTGAAACTTCATTATTATTAGAAGGCTAACAGTGGTGCTTGAAGGATCCAGTGGAGCTTAGGCATGAGTCTTGGTCAAATTCCAGCTTTCTGAACTGTTTCCCAGAATATTAGACAGAACTGAAACCAATAGGTTTCCACGGCTGCCTCTTGAAAAACATGGCCAGAGAGCCAAGTGAAATGAGATACTAAAACAAGGGAGAAGTGTGAAGTTGGAAAGCACAGATTTGGACCTGAACTCCCCCGGAGTCTGCAGGCTTTTAGATCCAAATTCTTCATTTGCTCCATCTCAGAATGTGAGGCTGCCCCTTGCATCCTCCCTGCCCTGAATTCTTCCCAGGCACAGGAGAGAGCCTGGGACTCTTTCTGAGGTCAGCTTTTTCTGCTGTAACTGAACTCTGCAGTCAAAATCTCTAAAAGCTGGTTCATCCCTAGCTATAGGCATGTGATTGAGATTGGCTTCTGTTAAGTGTGAAAGGTCTCAGACTGTACCATGCTGGGGTCCAGCTGGCTGCTTACCCTGTCTCCAGCAGGCTCAGTCTCTCCTGTCTGAGAGGCTGCACAAGGGGATGCAGGAGATGTGGTGGGGGTGTGTGCACACAGGCCTGTTCCCCAGGCGTATTTCCTCCCCCCAAACATGTCAGCTTAATACTTAGGGAGACTGGCTCAAAACCTGATCTTTTCCCAGGCTGTGGCTCTGGTTATACAGTTATATTTACCCAGGATTTGGGGCTCTCCTGTTGTTGCTGATTTATGAGCATTCAGGATTTCTTCCAGCAGATCTAACAGTCTACTTTATCAGTTTTGAGTTCACTTCTTCACCTTAATGAACATTAATTGACCACTAGATCAGATATTAGGAAAAAATTCTTCCCTGAGGGTGAGGTGAAGGTGGTAAGGTGCTGTAAGAGGCTTCCCAGAGAAGCTGTGGCTGCCCCATCCCTGGAAGTGTTAAAGGCCCCTTTGGAGCAACCTGATCGAGAAGAAAGTGTGGCAGAGGGGTTGGGATAAAATGGGCTCTAAGGTCCTTTCTAGCCTAAACCATTCTATCATGATTAATTAAAGAATATTACAGTTAAATTATCCTTTATGTAGTAATATATTCAAATTAATAAGAATTAGGCCCAGAGGAATTAAACAGGAATCCTTCACATATTTTTTCAGTGGCTCCAGCACTCACTGATCTCATCCCCTCCTACTGAACACTTCCCATGTGAATGGGAGCTACTCTGCCAGAGCAGCACTTCAAATTGACCTTGTCCAGCACATTTTAACCATGGCTGCTCGAGGAGTAAATTAACTTCTCCTTCCCACTGACTGGCACATGCAGGATGGTCAGGTAGACCCTGCAACTAACAGGGAGAGACTCACAATTCATCTAAATCTCTCTCACATATAGTCTCAATAAATACATTTGATTGCAGCTTTGAAGGAGCTGCTGAAGCTCCAGAGGGCTCATGAAATCAGTGTGTTCAGTCAATTTTTTACCTGCAGAAGCAACCAGTGAAAAGTGTAGATCCATTTGTTGGGAAAACAGCTGAATTGGAGAAATGAAACATCTCACCAGGAACAAATATTGTTTGACAAGGTCGGGGGTAGCAAAAATACTTTTCACGGAATTTTTCTGCCTGAGGCACCTCCCTTTTGCTGCCAATATAACATACAGGAGGTATGATGGTAATAATGGTGAGATGGGATTATTGACAGCTTTCCCCTGTTCTTTCTCCTTTGCCTCTCATCACAGCCACCAGCGCAGCATGGGGAAAAACCCCTCAATGGTAAGCTCTTCTGCTGCTAAATTAACCTGCACAGGGGTGATAGCCATGGAGGAAGAAGGGGATTAGCCTTTCCAAATCCCTCTGATCCTCAGCTCTGCAGGAGTCTTGAGATTCCTCTAGAGACATTTTTCACTTGCAGTAAGTGCAGAGGCACCCATGGGCTTCTCCCAAAGCTCTGGGAAGGGTTACCAAGGGAAGCCAAGCTACTGCAGCCTCTTAGGGGAGATACTGGGGGCTTGTAAGGTGGAGAGGCTGCTGACCACCCCCTGGGAGAGGAGGTACAACCAGGTGGAGCTGTGCCCCTGTCTGAGCCTGCCTGCTCCTGCCTCCCAGCTCGGGCTGTGCTGCACAAACCTGCCAGCTGTGGCTGCCCACAGAAACAGGCTCTATAACCTAAAGGGAGCTTTGTGATTCCAGACAAGCCCTGCTGTACCACCTGTGCTGGGGCAGGTCTTTCTCCTCCCCTCTCCTTAGAATTCACCCATTTGTTTTGTCTACATCTGCTGGGTCTGGCAGGAGAGTCTCTGAGTCCAAGGAGTAGGAGGTCACAGCTATGCAGGAATTGAGCACCTTTTTAAATTAGGAAAGGGCTAGAACTGCTGTGGGAAGCCTGGGATGGATTTCTTCTAAAGCTTTTATGTACCATTTGGGTGATGTGAGGAGGACTTGACATAACCTGACTTCATGAGAAAGCCAAGAGACCAGCCCAACAGTGGTAAAATGTCTGTGGTCTCCAAATCTGCCCTAATTTGAACTTGAAAGTGAGCTCCAAAGCCCTGCTGCTCACTTTTGAAACTACAACCTTCTCCTCGTGCAAGTGAAGTTCAAGCAGTCACCAGCTCTTAGATCCCCATCCCTGTAAAGAATAAACTGCATTTCCACCACCCCGCTCTGCAGGGGACCATCAGTGCCTGTGGACAAAGCTCTGGGAGGATTTTTTTTAGTTTCCTGTAGTTATCTCAAATCTTTATCTCTAAAATGCAAAGGCTTTTATAGACTTTGTATTCTATTAGTGTAACACTGAATGCCCTCGTTCTTCAGGTATTTATAGCAACTTCTGCAGCTCCCATAATAACTCTTCGTGGCTCAGCACCTCGCAACATGATGTCTTGTTATCCCCATTTCACAGATGTGGAAATAGGGCACATGGAAATGAAATGATTTCTGCACGATCTCCTGTAACCCACTGCAGTGTCTTGACTGTAACATCACCTTCATCTGAGTTTCAGCTCAGGTAGGATACTGTGGGCTTCTGCTATTCTCTTCATTTAAGATTATATAAAGAGACATAAATACTAATTCTAGAGCAATGCCCTGATTTTCTGCAATTCTGAGGAACCTCAGATATCTCTGGACTCGATGCAGACATCCAGGAACTCAGAAAATTAGGCTGAGTTTTAGTTGCTTAAATACTGGTGGTGTACTTGCTGGCAGAGCAGGGATTAACAAGAGGTGGAAGGCTTGATTAATTCTTGCAGCTGCCCTTAGTGTCAACCAGGAACTGAGAACAGGGGAGCCAGAGCCAGGTCCTGTGAACCAGGAGTGGAGTGCAGGGCTCCCCAGGAGCACACATGGGATCATTGGATGGAGCAGCAAGACTCTTCCCCCTGGCCTGATGAAGCTGCAGGATCCCACACACATTGCTCTCCCTCCATGCCTCAGTTTCCCCACCCACAAATGATGCATGGTAATAGTTAAGCAGCACACTGAAGTGGCATACAGCTGGATTATTTTCTAGTTTGAGTTTCAGATCTTTGACTATGTGACAGGAGTGTGATGTAGGGGCTGGACTATCTGGATACTTGATAAGCATGACATCGTTTTGCAAGGTTATATGGTGATGACACACTATGAATTAAGTTCTTTACTCCCTAATGATGGAGTAGCACTGGAATGCACAGTGCACGCAGGCAGTGAAGGGTGACTGTTGGGCAAAGGGTGTTGATACAGGAATCTTTCCCTAAGCTGATGGATAAACTGCTGCTGTGGGATGGTTTGATGCATCCAGAGGTGTTTCCTTCTTTAGTTCTGCACAGCAGGCCATTGCAAAGCTTGTGCATCACCAAAGTCCCTGCTTTGTTTGTGCCATCAGGAACAACTCTGGCTTATCATAGAGTCACAGAATGGTTTGGGTGGGAGAGATCTCAAAGATCATCTAGTTCCAACCCCTGTGTACTGGGTAGGGAGACTTACACTAAAAGAGAAAGGTCTAATGAATGGCACTGGGCAGAGCTGGATAAGCACGTGCTCAGCATCCCTCCCCATCCTCCTCAAAAAAAAACATCCAAAGCTGAACCTTCAGCATTTTTGAGGAGAGCTTGTGTCCTGAACCACACTGCACTTGAAACTACGTGGGGAAACTCCAGAAAAATGGCTTCCCCCAGTAAAACTGTGTGAAGACAGCCGTTCATAAGGTTTTCATTAACCTTGCTCTGGGAATGTCTATTGCTTCCAGCCACGGTGTCTGGTACTGCTCGGTACTGAACACACATGGAACAGAACCATTCCTGCCCCAAAAGAGCTGCCAGTGCAAAGTTGTGCCTGCTTTGGAGACGTTTGCTGCAGCACATGGACATCAAAGGTCTGCAAAACCTTCCATGTCAGTGTGTTACACAGATGGAATCTTGGAAAACTGGCAGGTACCAACACAGGACATTTTAAGAAGGATTACGTTTGGTGCAGCACAATAGTCTTTTATACCCAGGGCCTTAATGTGCTGCTGGTTCATGATGGCAATTAGTTGGATTAAGTAGTACCAATATAAAAGTATTAATGAGACAGCTACAGTAAATGGAATGAGCAGCACTCGTCCTGTGCCAGCTGCAGGGGCCCTGTGAGGCATTTGGGATGCAAAGCCCTGGGTGTTTGTGGCACTGGGGAGGGCATTCACAGCCAAGCCATGAACATCCACCTGCTGTGGTGGCCTCTGCTGCTAAATAGAGCAGGATGGGGAACAGCAGCTCTGCTGGCATCCCAGCAGGCAAGCTGGTTCCAACCCCCAAACAGGCAATGACAAATACTTCATCGTGGGAGAGACAAAGGGCTCAGAGGAAAAGGTAAAGCAGCAATGCTAGAAGTAGGACATAAAATCAGATTACAGCTTTGCTGTGCTTGAATTGCATTGTTTAATTCCAGTTTCTACTGCTCTAAGACCAGACATCAAATAGAATGTTAAAATTATTTGAAACCAAGCTACAAGTCTCAACATCAGAATGCCTATTATACTTATCTGTGACCTTCTTACCATTAAAACCACCATATTATCATTATTGTACATTTTCAATTATATTAGGCTTCTGAACTCTGCTGCAGCTTGATTTATAGAAACTGCTTAGTCACTGGCAGCAGTGCTGTGCTCGCTGGTGTTTCAGCAGAGGCTCCTGCCAAGAAGCAGACACTGCCCTTGACAGATCATTGAGAGCTGGTGAGTATTTCCCTCTCATGCAAAACTTCTGGAATGGCTGCAAACCAAACCAACCTTCTTCCCTACCAAGAGCAGAGGTGAAAAAACTCAAGGCTCAATTAATGCACCCCCTCAAATGGTTTTGGGCAGATTTATGTTGCCCTTTGACATGGAAAGCAACCAAGCAACCTTCTGTTTTGCTGTGTGCTGGGAACACTGCTCTGGACTTTGGGGAGGCAGAGCTCCTGTGAAATTGGGATTTAAGCCTTGGAAGGAGCAGTTTGATGGGACAGAAGTGGTGTCAGCAATGTGGGAAGGAGCCAGGTCTGGATGGGAGGTGTGGGGGGGGCTCAGCAGGTCCAGGCACCAGAGCACTGAAGAGCTCATCTAAAATTAAATACAGAGGAGGGTGCCTGCAGCTTCATGACTTTAATGAGGGTGATGGTTTCTGTGACCCCACTCAAGGAGCAAATGCTCTGAGCAGAAGTTGCAGGACAGGCCCTTACATGAAGGGTGTTTTCCCTGGGTTGTATGTGCACCAGGGCATAGTAAATGCTAATAATTTACAACCCTCTGAACAAACCAAATTACAAACCTGCTTCTTTTAGTTATTTGCTGAGTAATGACTATGCTGAGCTCTTTATAAAGTGTAGACAAAATCAGAGTCCTCAGCCCTGCATGCCCTGAACAGGTAGGGAGTGATGCCTTGCTCATCACTGTTTAGTCAAACTGCATCATCCCCAGAGCTGGTGCTCCAGCAGCCCTGCAAGCCTGGCCCTCCAGAGCCCCTGGAAACCTGCAGCTGAATTGAACTGAAAAGAAAACAATAGGTATCAAACACTTCCATCCTGATTTGAGGAAATGTTTCAGCATCATTAATGAAGTGTGCCTGTTTGCAACATGCTGGTATCCTGGAGATTTAAATCCAATACTTCAAAGAACACACATTGGTTAAGTAGCTTAGTCTTTAGTTTTATTCACGCTGTCGTAAATCATTGCCAGATATTTTCAGGGAGCTAGCAGGAGAGGAACAATGGCTCTATTTGGCAGAGTCCAGTGGATGAAAAGTATCAAAGTATAAAGTCCTAAAACAGTGAAAATAGTGAAAAATAATGGATTGGTTCTTCTCTCCTGACTCAATACCTTTATTCTTTTTGACTTTTTTTTTTTTTTTTTTTAATTGCCTTTTCTCCTCTAATGCATTGTGGTGGCTCATGTGAAAGGTCTGTAATAATGTTCCATTGCTGTGAAGTCACCAGATAACCAGCACTCCTGCTTAGGCCCTACACAGTTATGTATGTTAAGAATATAGCCAGAAATGGGCTGACACTAATAGAACAGAGTAAAATAAGAGGTGAAAGAGCATTTAAAAGCAGGTACTGAGGAGTCACACACCCAGAAAACAATGATTTAAGTATCTGTTGGAAATCAGAAAGTGTATGCAATAATCTGGGTGATATACAGAGCTGTTTCATGGGATAGGTGCTGCCACAGCAGCTCCCTTCTGTCTTTCTCCTGTTCAAATAATTGCACTCACAGATACAATGCTTGAATCAATATTTTCAGTAACTTTGCAGTTCACTCAGGCCCAGACCATATCTGGCACTTTTTGCTCTCTCAAAGAACAAGGCCCATTCCATGTGATCCTGCAGATGTGCAAGGCTGTGCTGCAGGAGCAGGGCTGAGCTGGAAGGAGGCTCTGGAGAAGGAGCCCACTGCTTGGTTCAGCCTTGGATATGGTGTTCAGGAGGGAGGTGCCACCTCCCTTAAAGTCTCTGTGCCTAGTTCTGAGTTTTCCAGCTCGTTCAGATGCCTGAGTGTTGCTGTAAGGAGCAGAGAGCCTGCTCCCAGGGACTGGACTGAGTTTCCTCTCTTAGCAGGGATATATTCCAAGTGGAGACATCATTCACCTAATAATAAACCTATTGACTTAGGGCTTCTGGGGACATGAATTCAATAAATTTGTGTTTTACTGAACGTAGTGTTGGCCAAGTCCTTTCTAGCCAAAGGCCATCTCTTCTGAAGCAATCAGGCCCTATATGCAGCAAAACAGAAAATTTGTAACTAAAAAAAAGGAGTGAGAAGTGCTGGTTTGACAATATTGCACAGTCCTGTCCCACTCTGCATCCACTTCCCAGCTATTCTCTGCCTGCAGTCCAATAGTAACGTCATATTTATTCTCTTTGCTCTGCTGTGTTAATGAAAAAGCCACTTAACAAAACAAATAGAAGGAAGGACATTTGCAACCAGTTATGGTATTGCTGATCAGTCACATTGTGCTGGAAATTACACACTGAAGTTCAGCCCAGGCAGCTGATCAATGACCTGGTAGCTTGGCACTGGTGCATGCTATCAACTAAATAAATCAATGTAATTCCAGTCCCTGTGCCAGAATATATATATGTAGTCAATATGGCATCAATATTATATAACGATGGTTAAAACTAATTGCCCAAACACTGTGGTCTCTTATCTGCTGTGCAACCCCACCAGAGCTTGACAGTGCCCCAGCAGGCAGGGTGGAATTTGGCAATTGCTGTTCCTTGAACATACCCCTGGGCATCACTTAAAATCATAGGTTTAAAGCTTTTTTCCTTGCTTTTTTTTTTTTTTTTTTTTTCTTTTTTTTTTTTTTTTTTTTTTTTTTCCTTTTTTAAACCACAAGGGAAGTCAGCAGTCCAGCATGTCATTCAGGGCTGACCAGGACTGCCAGCCAGCTCTGTGCCCCTGGGAGGACGTGGTGTGCACGTGGGGTCCTGGCAGCACTGCAGGAACGGGGCTTCTCCTTGGTGGCAGATGCACATCTTGGCTGCTTTATGCATGGCTTCCTCTTCTTAATTAGCTCTGACATTTTAGCTGTTGTAATATGGGTTTGGCTTAGGAGTTAAGGCTGAAAACTCTGGGAGTTTTTTGTTGGAAATGAAGTTTGGTTTAAGTGCAGGGAATATGAGATGCTTCTAACTGTGTTTAACTTTGTGATGGGCTGGACCAGGGAACTACAGGAGCTTCTGAGCATGCTGGTGGTCACTTCCCTCCACACCTGACACCACCAGTTTCAGTGCTCTCTGCTATTGTATTTCACTCTTGTCATAGACTCTACAAAGAACACAGAAACTACAGAGTTTGTACTTATAAAAAACCTACAATTTATATTAACTATTTAGAAACAGCTTTTTTTAAGGGTACCTGGTCACTGAAGACATCCTAATAGGTTTTTTGTAAGTTCCAATCCTCTCAAGCCAAGTGATTCACTCATCTCCCCACCTCTAATATTTTACACACATTTTACCTAGAACCAAAGCAACATCCACTTTGGCACATACTCCAAGCCTCTTACTTGGCCATGGCTTCAGCTTTTCTGGGAACACACCTGGCCCTGTGTTATGTGGGACCAACTGTTTGTCCCACATCATGATAACAGGAAGAGGGACATTTGGGCAGTACAGACCCACCTTGGCACAATAACTTTGGTTGTGTCCTCCCACCTCAGCTGCATTTCTCAGATTCATCATGTACTAGAGTCACTGGAAAGATATGTGAGAGATTTCTGTCTCATTCCTATGTGCTTAATTCTTACTAATTCAAGTGTTCTACTACATAAAGGATATTTTAACTGTAATATTGATTAATCAATCATCAATGAATCATGATAGAATCATTTGGGTTGGAAGGTACTTTAAAGCACATCCTGTTCCAACCCCTGCCATGGGCAGGGACAACTTCCACTATCCCTCATTGCTCCAAGCCCCATCCAACCTGCCCTTGAAGAATCCAGGGATGGGGCAGCCACAGCTTCTCTGGGCATCCTGTGCCAGGGCCTCACTACTCTCACAGAGAAGAATTTGTAATAACCAACCTCTGTCAGTTTGAAGCCATTCCCCCTCGTCCTGACACTCCAGGCCCTTATCTGATCAGTCTGATATCTCTTCCCTCCCTGCTCTGTGCCAGTGACAGCTGCAGTTCACTGGTGGCTCCCAGCTCTGCTGCACCTTTCCTCCAGGGAATGCTCTGTTATCAATACTGATTCATGCTGCCCAAGCACAGCCTAAGCTAAGTTTGGCTGGGTTTTTGGCAGAAGTGAGTTGTAAGGATAGTTCTGAAGGGGGAGAAAGGAGTGGCTGTTCAGATTTTATCAGGAAGGCTTTAAAAGCAAGCTGGGCAGAATGTGAGTCTGAGCTCTGGGAAGGAGCTGACAGAAGGATTACAGAGCCTGCTGGGGGAAAGGTTGTGGGCTGGCTGTGGGTAGGTAGGTTGTTGCTTCAGCCAGGTAAGAGGAGATGTGCAAAGGTAACAGGAATAAAGAGTAGAAGGCTCGTAAATTATGTAACTGAAGGACTGGTGTGGTTGTGGAGTGAATTGATGTGGCCTTGAGGGTAGCTGCTAAAACTAAAGTTTGTGATAAATGATGTAAGAAGAGGGAGGTTTGCAGGAGATTATTTTTAAAAATAAAGTTTTAGACATGATAAAAAGAGCAAATTTGAGGCACAGTTCCAAGAAATCCAGCCTGGTATCACTTGGGTGAGAAGGAAATAGAAAAAAGAAGGAGGATGGCAGAAAACAACATATTCCTGACTGATTAGGAGGTGTAGGGGGGTATAAAACACTGACTGGGCTGTTCTGTAGAGCTCTTGCAATCTTTTTGAGTTATTTGGGTATTTCCCCAATTTATTTTTTTATTTTTTATTAATTTATTATTTTATTTCTTTTTTAATATCATTACTGATTCTGGTAACTTACCCAGTGTCACAAAACATTAGTGACTGTGGGTGTACCCAGCCTGGTTCTTCTCGTGGGACACCAGCTTCACACAAACTTGGTTTCTTTTGATATTTCCAGAGGTTCATAGCAGAAAAATACTCTGAGAAAATTTTGTCTTGTGGTGGTTTATCCTTTATAACTCTGGCCATCACTCAAATAAAAAATGGCAGTGGTCTGTGGAAAAAAAGAAAAATAATTGAAAAATAGATTCTTACTTATGTTTTTCCAAACCACCAGAGCAGTTTAGCATTTCTGGGAAAAGACGGAATCAGGCACCATTTCCCCAAATGTCAGAATGCAGAATAACGCTTAGACAAATTTTTCAAAGAAGACACTTTTATATTTGTCCTGTCAAATGGAGAAGATAATCAGTTTTTTCTTTTTTTTACCTTAAATATTTACATCTAGTAATGTTTAATAGATTTGTTTTCCTTCCTTAGTTTGGTTGGTTTAGAAAAAAATTGGGATATTGATTTATTGATTTATTTGAATTTTTATTGATTTTAAAAATTTGGTTTTTGTTGGGAGTACAAAACCAGGATGTAGAACAGAAATGGGTTGGGGGATTTATCAGGTACACTTGGAGGGCATCATATCTCAGTATGGTATGATGGGAAGAAGGTGTGAAATCCTGGATCCAGTAGCATCACTAGCAATACTTCCTTCAGTTTTCATTACATTTATTGGATAAAAATAATAGAATAATTCGTACTCTCTCAAGGTTTCTCCAAAATAAGTGACTTCTTTGTGATCCTCTTCAAATTGGAAGCCTCCTTACTCTATCTGAGTTCCCAACTCAACTACACCAGCAACAACTGTGTTTTTACATGGAAAAACCCTCATCACAACCTTGGCTCAGGGTTTGCTTGAGTTTGCATGAGGAGATCCCAAGGTGCTCCTGCAGATGGGGTGGGATGCTGAGGACCAGTGCCACTCCTGCTGCAGGTGACATGGACCATGCTGAGGAGGGGCAGCTCTGTGTGCTCTAGGCATCTCCTCCTGAGAGCTCTCCCTGGAATCTGCAGCCAGGAGCTCTCCTGAGGTGTGCAGGGTCTCTGTACCTGCCCCCACTGCTGTGACAGATGTTTCCTCTCAACAGATGGCTGGAGGGGGGGGTGATGAGGAAGGTGAAGTGATGCAGTCTCAGACTCTGTACCCACCAAAAGATGCAGCTCCCAAGCTGACCAGTGAAGCCCCAGACCTGCAGGAACACTGTCTGCTGAGAAACACGGTCCCAAAGGAACCCTGTGGCTGTCTTTGGTCTCACACACAGAGGGGCATCTCCAGCAGCCTGAATTCCAGCTCCTGGCTCTGCCATCCCAGTGACGGCAGCACATTTGCATGAGGAGCCACTGGGTGACTAATACAGACTCTGCAGACAGCAAATCCTGCAGACACTTTGTGGTAAACCTGCTGCTGCTCTGGGAAGGCAGGATGCACTTTACTCTGAGAGCAGAGGATGAAAGACTCTGTGGCAACAGCTTGCCTTTGAAAGGGCTGAGCCCAATCCTCTGCAAAGCAACTGTTCATTATCAGAATCACTGATCTCCAGAGCACTTAATGGCCCTGCCTGCACCCAAGGCAGCCAGCACACACTGCAGCCTCGCAGCCTTTTGCCAAGTATCTCAGTCTTACTCCAGCAATATTGCTGCTAATTGCAATAAAATTGTGGATTTAAGAGATTCACCTGTTTCAGTGACTTGTTCAGGCAGGCTCAGGATGGGACATGGTGACAGTAACTGAATGGAACTGAAATGGTATATTTGCCCAGTTCCTACAGGTGTGCAGCGAGGCAGACCCGTGCCTGTCAGCACAGAACTGTCTAAGAATTAACCAGATTTGCACCTTCCCTATCTCTGTGTAGATAAGAGCATTACCTCAGAGACAGGCAGTGGATATTGCTGATAGACTGAACCTGGGTGCTGGGGAACTCCTGACTTTGACCTTGCACACTTATATCACTGGAGCAAAAGTCTGCATGCTTCTGTTTGCATACATGGAGATAAGGATAGTGGTCTCTGGATTAAAAGTGTCATTAAGGAGGCACATTATTATAATAATTATTATTTTACAAGCTGAACAGTGTGCAGAAGCTGGCAGGGCTCCTGCTGAGGTTCTTCAAGGAGTGTGTGCCTCTGCAAAAGGCTGGAAGAAACTGTACAGGAGGATTTTCTCATATATAAGCTGAGGAAAAGGATTATCTGTGAAACAGCCAGCAGTTTTTATTTACTGTGAAAATCTGAGTCTCACTCTCAATTTCCCATCAAGATAAAATGCAGGCATTTGGTTAAAATGGTAACTTAATGCTCCAGAGGTTTAATTACCACCACTCTGTAATCAAAATCAACACAGAGTGCAAGATGTAGCTCCCAACTCCAACAAGAAATGCAGCTTCCCACAAAGCAGTCAATAAAAAGAAGATATATAGCATGTGCTTGGATTTTGTGGTCCTTCCCACAGCTGAACTTGCAAATCTGCTAGTGCTAATGGTTTTCTTTCAAACCTCAGGCTCTCCCTTAGCTTTTATCAAATGCCAGAGCTCCTCATTTCTACATTTTAACTTTCTCTATGTATAATATCTATATACAAGGTACTGAATTAAGGGAGTTCACAGTGCTGGAAGCTAAATTTCAATTTTTTTTTCTTGTACCAACAGAAAGCACTGAACTAATCTCAACAGTTATTGTTGAAACTTTATAAGGGCCTTGGTTGGAAAAAGTGTCATGAAAGCAGGGATGTCTTCTAGGCTGGGGCTGGTGTGATTCCCTGGCATGGACCTCCATAGATCAAATGATCCATCCTTCTCCATTGCAGTTCCTGGTGCTTTTCTTTAAGGATTTCAGGACTTCTGGATCATAGGACCAGCCTGGGTCTTGCTTAGTACAGTTGTCCCTCTGTAAGTTGAGATTTCTTTTCTCCAGTGCCTTCTCCTGATGCATTTGCTCAATGTGGCCATTGTGCTGTGCCAAGTGATGATCCCTGTGAAAACTGCACATGCTCTATATTTTGTCTGTTCCCTTGCAAGTCGAGTTTCTTGTGAGCAAAGCTTTTACCTGTCCTGCAGCCCCTGCCAAGCACCAGGGCAAAGGTGTCCAGCACAGGTACTGTAAACAAAGCAGCCCTCTGCCTTCTGCCAGGGCTGAGCCCTGAATTTACATCCTGGGATGCTCCCAGATGCTGCAGCAACAAACACACAAGTTGCTCTCCAGAAAACCTTTGCTATGGTTTCTGCCCTCTAAGCAAGGGTTAATCTTCCTCCTCCTCAACCCCACATAAAAAGCAGCACATTTTGTGACCTGCTCCTACTGATTTGTGGGAATAAGAGATACTCTATTAGCAATCCTTGTCCAAACAGTGTTGAACTGGTTAGTGCCAGCACTTTCCATCCAGCACCAGTATTTGTTTTTCCATGCTCTTAATCTTAGAAATTGAATTGAGTCTGATAAAAGTGACTTCCTGAATATTGCATAACAGTTTACGTCTGTCAGGAGGGAAGACAAACAGACCTGACCTTGAACTCAAAAAGTTTCTTCCCAGCAGGTAAAAGCTTCCAAAAGTCTGAGCAAGGGCTCCTTGTTTCCTCACTGTCCTGGGACACCAATGAGGCTTCTCTGGCAGCCATTCTCTCTACAAAAAAAAGCTCTGTAAAATCCTTTGGATCCTCTTCTGGGACCTGAGAATCCCCCAGAAAGCTGCAGCAGGAAGGCAGCTTCGTGTTCTTGCTCCGAAAAGGAGGCAGAAGAGAAATCCTGTCCATATCTGGCAGGGTTTAGCCTCCAGGGATTAATTAAAGGCTTTTTCAGTTTTTCTTTCAAACCTCACAATATTCATCCCTGCCTCACTGAATAGGGAAAAGGGAGAGGCATTTTCTCTGGTGAAGCACCAGCCTGTTTCAATTTTCAGTTTTACATTGCAGTAATATGCTTTTCCTAAGGGAATACCACAGGAAGGGCAAACTTAGGCTTCTCACCATTGGAGCATTACGTCATTAAAACGAGCTGGAAATCTGAGCAGCAGGCAAAACAAATTCCCTAAACTTAATAATTCCCCTTTCCTTGGTGCTTCTGTCCCCTCTTCCCTGCCCACAGACAGGGCAGGTGGAGGTGTTGGCAGAGCCAGCATGGGATGGGGACCAGTGCAGGAGGAGTGAGTGATGATGCTACAGGAGCAGGGAGGGGTCCTGCATCTCCTGAGCTGCTGGCACTGCTGGGGCTGGGACTAACAGAGCTCTGGGGCAGCAGAACCCTTTCTTCTTTGACTCCAGCTTTTGGTGATGGCTGCAGTGAGGGGAGAAGGTGCCACCTGGCTCTCAGGATTCCCTGTGAAACATTTGGGGTCTTTTGCACAGCTTTCCCACTATCAGAAAAGTGCAGGGCTTGGGAGACTCTGGGTTTTGGGCAGCATCCTGAGGAAGCACCACAGGTCCCAGCTCAGCCCACCCCGAGTGTGTGCGTGGTGCCCTGCAGAGCTGTGCCCTGCAGTGTTTGTTTTCTGACCCCATTTCCTATTTCCAGTTTGGTTTTCAGCTGCTTAGGCTTGATAATTTTAAACCCCTCTATCT
The DNA here is from genome assembly GCA_030060385.1 of Muscicapa striata striata. Classification (NCBI taxonomy): domain Eukaryota; kingdom Metazoa; phylum Chordata; class Aves; order Passeriformes; family Muscicapidae; genus Muscicapa; species Muscicapa striata. The sequence continues at coordinate 2,507,610 of JAREIS010000050.1, read as the reverse complement.
GATTATCAGCAGCCCAGCCAGGTCAGGTATGGGGATACTCGGGGATTCCCAGCAGTGTTGCAGAAGGATAATTTCCCTCTCATTCATGTTTCTGAGGGCATTGGTCAGCTCAGAGGGCAGGGGGAAGAGTTACAGGGATATTCCAAATGGGGGGAAGGCAGGTCCCCATGCAGCCCCTATGCCACAGCCCCACAAATCTCAAACTTTGCTGCAGGATGGAGTACCTTGCTGCCATGGGTGAGTGGGGAAATGTGTCCTGGCAGGTGCCCAGCACCCCCAGGAGATGGGCACCCCTCAGTGATGGCACCACAGCACACACTACCCCACACTGGCACGGCAGGATGCTCCTGGAAGCAGAGCAGCCCAGGGACACACTGGCACGGCAGGGTGCAGCAGACTGGTACCCAAACCAGCCTCCCTGTGCAACCTTTCCAGAGCTGCCTTGCTCTTGCTTTTTGGTTTTCTATTGTTGTCCTAGAGCTGTTTTCCTCCTCCCCCCAGCAGGATGAAGAAGCCTCCAGCTGGCCTCGGAGGCTTATCAGCTCTGTCTGGCTGGGTGTTAACAGTTTATTTGCATAAGTACCTGTCCCCGTCATATGCCGCTTGCCTTTGTGACTCACTGGAGCTGTTTATTTTTCCTCCAGCATCCAGGCTTGTGGCTGCTGCTCCCCGAGGTATGCCAGGGCAGGTGCCACAGCCCCAGGGCACTGCAGGATGCCTGGCAGCCTGGGGCAGCAGCTCGCCCTCCCTGGCTCACCCACTCCTCCTGCCCTGTGGGGCCAGCTTGGAAATTAAATGTGTAACTGGTCAGCTCCTGATTTCTCCTGGCTCTCAAGATAAAATTAAACTGAACCCCCCCATTTCACAGCTCAGCAGCTGTCCCTGGCTGGGGAGTGCAAGGCTTCCCCTGGGACAGTCCCAGCTCCTGTTGCAGGGAAGGGTGAGGTGTGTGGGTGAGGGCTGGTGATGGGCAGCTGCCTCCTCCCTGCTGACAGCACTCACAGAGTCACAGAATGCCCTGCACTGGAAGGCACCCACACAGATCACTGAGTCCAGCTCCTGGCCCTGCACAGGATAACCCCAGGAGTACCACCATGTGCCTGAGGGTGTTGTCCTAAGGGAATCTGGCTACTGTCCTAATGCCCCTCCAGCTCTGTCACCTCTCCCCGGGGAGCCTGTTCCTGCCTGACCTCTCTCTGGGTGAAGAACCTTTTCCTGATATCTTTATTTTAAGGAGTTGAGATCCTCAAAGTGTTTTCTGCACTCAGGTCTCATCTCCAAAGGCAGAGGCAGTGTAACCTGCCAGATCTCTGGGCTGTGCCCTGCACAGCTCTGCTCCAAGTGCTGCTCGTGACCGTGGAGTCACCTCCTCAGCCAGGAGCCAAGCGATCTTGTTTCTGCTCATTAGCTCTGAAAGGTTTTTCCATCCATAATAAGAAAGTCATTAATGTTAAACTTCCGCTGCCAGGTAGGATTGATTTGAAGATTATAACCACTATAAAGTGGGGATGCATTGCATATACAATCTGTTAGAGTCCTGTTGCTTCAATGGTTGCCTGTCATCTGTGGAGCTCACCAAAGCTCATCCATGGAGCTTAGACAGACATGGGGCTGCTCAGCAGCCTGGAAGGGCTAGAGAAGAGTGGCTGCTTTCAAAGGGAAAGGTAAATTCAAATCAGTAGCACCCTCTGCAGAAGGGCCATAATCCTATCGCAGGAGACAACAGAAATGATCTAACATGTCTCCATGCTCTTGTTGCTGTGATATTTTACTAACATGGTGCACAGCCTAGAGGTCCTCAGTGTTCACAGATGGGAAATGCTCAACATGGCTCCCCCCTACAAGGAGCCATCAAGACTGACATATCCTGAATGTGGCCCAGAAACCTGGGTGCTGTTGTGTGGTGTCTTCTGCTGATGTGTTCTGCTTCTCCTCCATGGCTGATGTGTCAGTGAATCAGCTGTCCATCCATCCATCCATCCATCCATCCATCCATCCATCCATCCATCCATCCAGCCATTCCTGTAAAAGTTATTTTAGACATGTATTTTAGGTGTTCATTATATAATTCATCAAATAAAGTGCTTTTGACAATGTATCACTTGAGCCGTGCAGGGTGTGAATTGCTCCTCTGACTGGGAGATGGGATGGATGGATGGATGGATGGATGGTTAGATATAGAGGAACTTGGTGAGAAGGATGAGGGATTTTGCTCAGCTCAGCACATCCAGCCTCAGCTCTGACTGTGTGATGTTACAGGGCAGAAAAAAGTATGTGAGAAAGAAGTGAGCATGGAAAGGCAAATAACCAGTAATTTGCTATGAGTATGATCATTGAAGAGGATCAGTGAATTTGGTTTGTCCAAAGAAAAAGGCAGAGAAAGAAAACAGAGAGGGAACAAAGCAACCATTACACCATGTGAACCATTCAAAAAAGTGGTTAAAGGAGCAGAACCACAGAAAGATAAATTCATGAAGCCAGGAGAGTGCTGCAGGAATCTCATAAATACCGTGTTAAGTTGTATATCAAGAAATCCCCGACTTTCCATCTTTATCTTTTTTCCTTAAATGCATTAGCAGCTGACTTGTCCTTCTGGCTACTCTCAGGTCTCTCTGAGATGATGTTTCCCATCCCATGTGCTTCCCTTATCCAGGCTAGGTTTGCTGCATGGGAACACTGATGGAGTGTCCATGTCAGCCCCCCTATGGTTAAAACCAACCCTGTAAGCAAACCTCCATAATTTTATTTATGACTTTTAGATGAGATAATGGTTTTCCACTTTGAAAAGAAAGCTCACTACTTCAACATTTATTTTCTATAAATGCCATGGCATTTATATTGCAACAGGAGACTATTCAGTGACATTATCTGATAAATATCGTGTTATACAGCTATAATTTACAATGCATATATTTTTAACGGTGCTTCTAAGCTAAATTAAATGCTTCTAAAATATGGTACTTAAGGAAAACAAATGTCTGCTCTAGCAATTTTGTTTTTCAGGGTGCACTATTTTTTTAAAACCAGATACCATCTTCATCCTGTCAGGCAGTAAATTATGCACTTGCACTTTCATAAACTCTCCCCTTGGGAACTTAGTCAATGAAATAGAAATGTCTTTTTCACACCCTCCAACTTCACAGAAATACAGGGAAATAGTCAACTTGGTTATAAACTGAATGTCTAAAGGGAATCCATACAAAATGTGGATTAATGCAGTCTTGATGCATGTATTGTTTAGCATATGTACCATTCACTCAAATGGTGCTTTGAGTTATGACTGGGATCATTAATGTCTCCCTTTTTTCTTTTTTCTTTTTTTTTTTTAATTGGGAGAGTAATTACCTGTTGTGTGGTGGGATCTGCAGGTACAGAGACATGCACTGGCACTGGACTGTGAACCTCCCTCCCAAGGACACCTGCAGAAGGAGTAAAGCTCTGCTGGCCTACTCAGGAAGCAAAGCACAAGGGCATTTCCACCTCTGCTGATCATTCCTGTGTTGTGGGGTGGGAATGGGCAGGACAAGGGCTTGGAATGGGCAGGACAAGGGCTTGCAATGGGCAGGACAAGGGCTTGCAATGGCCTGTCCTGCCTGTAGGATAGCCTTTCTCAAGGAAAAGCAGAGCTAGTGAGGCACCTGAATGCGACGTTCCTTGTAGGTCCCTTCCGACTGAATTATTCTAAATCTACTTCCATTTTCACCATCCATCACCCACAACCTCAGAGTTTTGCCTGTAGCAGTCAAATGTCTTAATATGAAGCCCTGTGAGGTCCAAGGAGTTGTGTTATCCCTTCACCACATGGTGTGTGGAAGTGTGGAAAGCCAGCAAAAAGGCAGCAAAGGAAAGACAGCCAGGAAGGGAGTCTGAGACAAGGATCCCTCAGAAGAGGATGAGCTACAGCAGCTCTCCTGTCCCAGGATGGGCACTGAAGCTGTTCACCTGACTCTACTGATGGTCCTCATTTTCCCCAATCTACCTTTCAGAGCCCTCTAAAAGCCCCAACTCTTCCATTCTGGGGAATGCATGAAATGTGAGATGTATTAGATGCATTTGGCAATAGCAGCAAATTTAGAGAAAACAGGAAAATCAACAGCAACATCAACAAAAAAGGAATCTTGAAATTTGGCAGAAAAAATGCAGTGCAAACCCCACAAGAATGTGAGTATCTTTGCACAAAGCCACTTACGGATGCATTCCTTAAAGGTAATCCCTTCAGACAGTGTGAGGCTGCCATTTCTTTGAAAGATATTAAAGCAGCTGTTGCTAGAACACAGAGAATTACTGAGCTATCTGTCAAGAGAAGGACATTTGTAATGCTATATCTACTTTTTTTTTTTAATTTACAGTTTATTTTGATACCAAATTTCTAACTACTGAAGGTAATTGAGACTGCAAACAAAATCTCACTATCCACTGATCTGCCAAATCAATTTTTTTCTCCTGTAGGTATAGTGTTTTTCTTTAGCTTCAGAGAGGAAAAGAATTATGCAGAATGAATGAGAAAGAAAAGGGATTAGTTTATATAATGACCATAGCAGCCATCTCTCCCTTGATCTGTCGTAGTTCATTCTCGAAGATACGAATGATTATTATTGTAATTTAGAGCAGAGCTTGTTAATTTTCCTTCTGCTGTATCTGCTTACTACTCTCCAAATTAACACATATTTTAATAAAAACTAAATATCCTGACTATAGCTGGGATACTGGATGACCCCAGTTGGGATATGGATGCAGCAAGATTCTCATCATCTTTGTGCTGCCCTCCTGGAATGACTGCGCACTGCCCTGGTCCTCAAAAGGAATTAAAGTAGCCATGAGGCTGTTTTGATGACTTCTGGCTACCAGAGGCCTCAGAAGAGGGCATCTAAGGCAGTAAACGAGCAGCTGTGTGTGTCCTGTGCTGTTTCCAAGCTGTGTGGCGTTTCTGAGGGATCTCTAGGAGCTCTGTGTCACTGGAGCAGCTCCCTGCCCCATGATGGTCCTGCCACGCCCAGCACCAGGGCTGGCTGGTGCTGCAGCAGGAATGGGCTAAGGCAGCTGAGCCTCCCTCGTGGCTTTTTCACTAGCTAATGTCAGAAAACAGAATAGTTCTAAAGATCTTCAACATTGGATTTTTGCTCTCTTTGGGGACTACTTGCACTCCCATGGACCAGTCCCATCTGTCTGGTTCTCCTGTACTATGGTAATCAAATCTGATGCCAACATGGCAACTGGGCTTTCCTCCTTTCTCGTCTGCACTGAGATTTTCACTGGCCTCAACTCTTACTGAGAGATTTTTTTAAATCAAAGTGTTGAAGATAAACTATTTCGTATGCTTGTTCTCCTGAAGTTGCTTAAACACTTTTGTAGCTCTAAGGTGAGCCAATTCACCCCTAAAATCCAGATATTCACGCCTAATCACTCTAGCAGGATGCTCCTCCAAGGTGGGAAAGCAGCCCTGAGGTGATAGCTCTGCAGAATTTTGGGGGACTCAGCATAAGTGATGGGATTTAACTCTGCAGAACTCATACAAAACTCACAGAGACTCTTGTCCTTCACTTCAAAACATCTGTTAATTGTGGTTGTGTGCTCATCATCGCAAGGCTGTCTATATTTTTCCTTTCAGGTTTGCAAAAATAAGCACCAGTGAATGAAGATAAAAGAGAAATGTTGCTGGTTTCTTCCCTGGAGATCGTATTTCTTACTTGTTGCATAACTGCTTATTTTAGCATCAATCAGCCGAGCCTTTGTTGTGCAGACAATTCTGCCATTTTAAAGGATTTGTGCAGTATTGTTTCTTCCAAAATGCGCTTTTTTTTGTTTTTATTATTAGATTTATTTCCTCTCTTAGAAAATGCCAACTGACAACACCCTGCAACACCCTGTCAGAGCTCTTCATAAGTGTTACATAAATATCATACTATGTAAACTGGGTGTTGGATATAACATATACATGACCTTTCTGGAGAACCATCCATCAGGTGCTGTCTCTGTGTGCCACATTTGTGCATTTCTACACAAGTTTTTAAGTGTGCATATACAGTAGCCAAAAATCTATTAAGGGGAGTACTTAAAAAGCAGAAATGTCCGAACTCTTGTCAGTGCAACTTCATCTACACCCTTTTGTTGAAGCAGAGCAAGACTTTAGTTGCATGTTCAGACACTCTTTTCCTTCTGCATCGCTGTGTGTGCAGTGAGATGGTCAGCAAGGGGCTCAGCAATGCTATTGTTCAGCACATGAGCCTAGGCAGAGCACATTATTCAGCGCATTATGCACATGTCTGACCACTTTTGGATTTCACAGCAATAGAAAATACAGCTCCAATATTTCTCTGTGCAGTTTTCAAAGTAGAGCAAGGTGCTCATGTTCTGGATGGTAAAAATGTACTGAGATTGGAACTAGGCACGCTGTGGACCTGCCATGCTGTGCTGAACAGTTCTTTAGAGTGTTCACCAGAAACCCTGGAGAAATGGCCCAGAGGGTGGTAAGGCTGTAGCATGCTGTACAGGACCAGAGGAGAGACTTGCAGATTCCTCAAAAGACAGAATTATTAATTTCCTTATGGCTTTTTCTATACCATTTTCCACAACACTGCCTCAGTGCTTCAGCACCTTCATTAATCCTCTCCAAACACTCATTCTGAAGATGGGTCAGAGTGACACATGGATGGATTAAGGTCAGTTTTGACTAATTCAGGGTACTCCATCTGAAAAGCTTAACGTCTGCGTTTTCAGAGCATTTAACATGATACAGCACTTCATACATGCAAGCACAGCACCCACTGCTTCCAGCTGCACAAAGATGGATGTCAGCAGTTCAGGCTAAAGGTTTCCAGCTATGCACCCGCAGTGTGGGCAATACAGCCATCAGCAGCCAAAAGTTTGGGTTAATGACTTGTAGTGTTACACACCCTGTGGCAAGGGCATGGAAAGAATCTGCTTCTTTGGGAGACTTTTATCCTTTTGTCACAATCTGTGCCTTGCAGCCCTTGCATTGCTCCTTGGGCAGACCTTGGTTATGCAGGTAAGAACAGGATTTGGCCAAAATTTGCTTCCTTTCTGGCTTACAGAGCAGATCCGTGCTGTGCAGATGTCACAGAGAAATCAGATTGTGACAGTGTAACTAAGAACTGCATTAGAGTATGTGTGCACAAGAAAATCTCCAGAACTTGGTATGGAATGCCTTGCCTTGGACACTTCTGACATCCAGACCAGGTAACACAGTGACCTTCACAATGTCCCTTAAGGCAGACTATGCTGTAGATGAGGTGGGATCTGTAGGTGAAGTCCTGTCAGGGACTTAAAGACAGGGGATGTGCTCATGAATCCCATTGCTCTTGTAATCCCAGGAAACGCTTTTTAGCCTGTTCCCTGCGGGGCTGCTGAGAGGGCTCTGAGCGCCTGAAGCAGCAGGTGCCCCAAGAGCAGCATTTTGAGAGATTTCAGCTACCAGAACTAGGCATGTTTATTGCTGTGCAGTGAACTGCTCTTCAAAACCCAGTAACATGGCACATTTGGGTGGATTTATCTAAAAGACCATGAAAGGCTGCTTCATGCCAAATTTCAAGACCCTGTTTCCAGCGTTAATCCTAAAAACCACAGCAAGCCCAAGAATGACCAAAGTGATGCTTTTCTCCTACTCTGCTTCATCCTTGGAAGTGCCAAAGGACTTGGAACATTCAGAAAACATCCAGCACGGGCTACCAAGGCAGAGAGTTACAGCCTAATTCACTAAAGTTTGGTAATTTATAAGGAGCCACAACAGGGATCCTAATGGTTTACTATTGGTAATTCACAGTTTTAGGGCTAACCAGCTTAACGAATTGTAGGAGATGATGGCAGATTGTCACTGAAAGAGAGTCTTTAACTTGAATTTTAATCTTCTGCAGCAGTGATTTAAAACAGTGCAAGCCAACTTCTGTAGGGCCCTTGGGAGTTGGGGAAGATGTATGCTGTACATGCAATTATTATTATTACTATTATTTTAATTTAAGAAGCCGTTTCTATCCCGAAAGCACTGCTGTCGTTGTTTTTAATCCTGCGCAGAACAGCTGGCAACAGGCAGCCCTGGAGCACCCAGAGTGCAGAGCACTCGTTTGGGGAGCGCGCAGCAGGGTCACCCCGCGCGGGGCTGGGCGCAGCCGCGCCGCTCCGCACCTCTCCGCGGAACTCTGCCAAGTTTTTTGGGGGAAACACACACATGCACACAACACACGCACGGGTCGGGGGGGCTCTTCTGTTCAGTCGCATCCCCAGCCCCGCCGTTTTTCGCCCCTCCGGAGCGGCCACGGTGCCGGGAGGAGGCTCCGCGTTGTCCCCGCAGCCCGGCTGTTCCCCCAGCGCCGCGGCCGCGGAACTTTGCTACGCGGGTGCGGAAGGGAGGGAGCAGCTCCGCACCGCGGCCCCCGCCCGCCCCGCGATGGGCAAGAGCCGTCTTTTTGACGCAGGAGAAATGGCAAATTTTAAGTACGTCATTAATATGGCGCCAAAAGCGGCTTTTTTTTTTTTTTTTTTTTTTTTTAAGTGTAAGCTTATTTTTTTTTTTTTTTTAAGCTTGGCGAAGCCGCCCCGTATACGCGTGTGCACAGCGCGAAGAGGGGGAGCGGAGGGGGGCGGGAGCCTGAGTGTGTGTGTGAGTGTGTGAGTGTGAGTGCGTGTGCAGGGCCGGGCTGCGGGGCGCCGGGGCTGCGGGCGAGCGGCGCTGGGGCTCCGGGCAGCGCCATGGGGCCCGGCGGCCGGCGGGGGTGACGCGGGGCGGGCGGCGGCGGCGGCGGCGCGGCCCGCGATGGGACCCGCGCTGCCCGCACCTGGCCCTGCCGCGGCGCCCGGGGAGGAGAAGGCGAAGAAATTGAAGATTTGGGGCGGCCGAGGCGGGGGGTGGGTGGGGGGGGTGGAAGCACCGCCACCATTATCCGTCCCCGCTCCGAAAGTCGCTTCCCCGCCTCCCTGCCGGAGCCGGAGCCCGGGCGGCGGCGGGGCGCGGAGCGCCGGAGGAAGTGCGGGGTGAAAAAGAAAGAGAAACAGGCGGGCAGGGCTCGCCCGGCCGCGGCGGAGCGGCCATCTCGGCTGGGAGCGGGGCCGCATCCATGGAGTTACCGGGCGGGCGCTCCTAAGGAGGGCCCGGGCGGCGCGGCCCCGGCAATGACACCGGATTGAGCCGCCGAGGGGGCTCTCCCGGCCGGGGACTGCGGGAGCATCCCCCGCCCCCGCCTCCTCCCGCCTGTCACCCCAGAGACCGGCGCAACTCCGGGCGGACACTCCTGGCCAAGGTAAAGGCTCGGCGGGGTGGCGGCGGGAGCGGGCTGGCTTTGCAGCGGATGGTTATTTTGCAGCTCCCCCTGCTTTTGCTGTATTTATGTCTCCTTATTTTTTTATTATTATTATTTTTATTTTTTTTCTCTCCCTCCCCCGGCTGCCGGGCGAGGGATGTGCAGCATTCCCGGGGCGGATGGCGCACGGTGGTCACTCTCCTTCGGAAGTGCGGGAGGGAGGCGGCGGGGACGTAAACAAGAACTTTTTCAAGGCTCTCTTCGCCGCTTCACCCCTTTATTCTCCGAATTAATGACTGCGGCAGCGGCTGCGCGCCCTGCCCGCCGGGAGAGGAGGGGACGCGGGGCGCCCCGCGGGGCGCGGGCGGCGCTCGGGGCCGGGGGCAGCGCGCTCGGCAGCGGCGGGGCCGCGGGCGCGGAGCGCTGCGCTGCGCGGGGCCGGGATGGCGGTGCCCGGGGGCGTGGCGGCTGCCGGCTCCCGCCTGCCCTCCCCTTCCTCCCCCCTTGCCTTCCCTTCCCTCCCCAGCGCGGGGCTTTCCCCGCCGCCTTCCCCCGCAGCACCGCGCCTGCCGAGTCCCGGGGCTGCCGGGCCCGCCGCTCCCCCCGCGGCATCGCCCCAGCCCGGGAACATCCCGCGTCCCGCCGCGCCGCTGTTCCCCCCGGACTGCCCCCCCTTCTCTTCCCGGCCACCTGCCCCCTCCGCAGGCTCCCTCCTGCATCCTGCGGGGAAGCGGCGGCGCCCCCGCCGCGCTCCTGCCCCTTGCCCACCTGCCGAGCCCGTTCCCAGGCAGGATGCTGCGCTGGGAGCGCCCCCCGCGCTGCCCCGCGCCCGGGGGAGCGGCGAGCTGCGAGTTGGGAAGCGCTGCAAAGGCGGGAGGCTGCTGGATTGTCAACCTCGATCGCAATTAGGAGGAAAAAAAAATTCTCTCCATACCTATACATTTTGAGCGCATTTGAGTGGGAAGAGAAGGACGGTAGGGCATTCACAGGGGAAGTTCTCACTGCCGTCTCAGCCCCTACAGTGAAAATTGTTTTGAAGGGCTTGAGCCAGGACCCTCCGACCACTTGGACATCTCTTTAGGAGATTTGTCTTGGGGGGAAAAAAAATCTGCTTTCAGCCCTCTCCCCAGGGGTAAGGAGCCCAGCTTTTAGGAATGGTGTTTGACCTTTAAGCGTTTATTGGCTACTGGGGTTAAAATAAGCTTGAGATAGGAGTAAAAATAGCTTGCAGAAAGGTTAAATCGAAGGTTAAATTTGTTTTTCTTAAGAAAATTGAGGCTGATGTTCAAAAATGTAGGCTTAGAGCAAAGGATGGAGGGTAAACGTTGAGGAATCTGTAGGCAATGAGATGCAATTCCTTTAAAGTATTGATGGCTGCTGATAGTGTTTGACAGCCGAGTTCTGAAAGTTGATGGGTGGGTGGTCCTTCACATCAGGTCTGGTCTTTACTTTTCTGTGGGTTTTCATATTTCACAAAGATTGGAGTGTCTGTGGCTCCTGTTGATTTCCTCTTGAGTTTAATAGTCAAGAGACCTGCAGGATGGGGCAGCTGGCTATGGGCATGGAGCTGTCCCCGTGTCCCTTCTCATGCCCTGTGTCCCCACCTGCACCTTCCCCCACGAAGGCAGGGGTGGCCCCAGTGCCCCCAGTAACCTTTCTGTTTACCTGTGCTCTGTCTGGGCTTGCTAAAGCGAAAAATAGGTAATTAGAAGGTAGCGAGTCAGAAGAGGCAAGTAAAGTTATAAATGGGAGTAGTAAAGAAAAAAAATCCCCTTGTAGATGTGGAGAAAGGCAAAGCACAGGAAGTAAACGAGGGCTTGTTTTGTTTTAAATTGAAATGAGATTAAATTTTGCCCTGGGGAGCCAAGGCAGCAGAGTTGCTATGGAGGAGAGGAGGGATGGCTTGCTCCTCACCTGGGCACCTGGGCTTTTGCTGGAAAGCTGGGGCTGGCAGCAGCCTGTAGAGGAGGCGAGGGGCAGACGAGCCCTGGCAAGCAGGAGCAGGCTCCTGCTGCCCAGAAAATAGTTGTTCTAGGTACCAGGATCCTGCCCTTTAGCATTTACACTTTGCAGGGCTAGCAGGGAGCTTAGGAAAAGCTTCCTCCCAGATGTAGGGGCTGAGCACCACAGTTTGCTGCAGGTCTTGTTGGTCCGGCTGCTGTGCATCCTTTGGTCCGAAAGTTTGTTCTTCTGTTACTATGAAATTGGGGCTGTGCCAATTTAGGGGATGCTGCTGCTCTCTCAGAGCCTCCTGTAGCAGCACTTGGCTCCAGAATTTGATCATGGGGAAAGGCAGTGGGACAAGGACAACCCTCCCACGGTGTACAGACTGGGATGTTCCAGCCCTCCACCCTTTTTATCAGACTTTCTAACAAGTGGCTGGTGTTCCTAGACAGAGGAAGAACAGCTGTAAGGCAGAGGGGAAGCGCTGGGGGGATGCGTGAGGAGCAGCCCCAGGCTCGGTGTCAGCTGGGGCGGCTGCGGGACGGGGACCCGCTGGCCGGAGCCGTGTGCGTGCCGCTGGGGGCACTATGTTCTGTTTGTGTTCCATTTCTGGGCTGGAAGAACAAACAGGGAAGTGGTTTTTCTGCAGTCTCATTGCAGCTCACAAACAGAGCGCATCATTCAGCCGGTGTTGCTCACAGCGTCAGAGGTGACGGCGCGGGGACCGAGCGCGGCGCATCGCTCAGCCCGCGCCAGCCTGGGGAGAGCATCACCAAATACTTCTCTGACCAAATACTTCTCTTTTTTTCCTTTATTTTTTTTTCCTGCAACTTATGCAGGCTCCTGTGCCTGTTCCCCGTGGAAGTGTGGAGCACAGGCATGTATGAATTTCTCTATTTGCTTGCCACAATTCAGAATGGTTCGTTCTTGGCAACAGTGGGAACAGCCTCTGCACAGGGTACTAGGATGCCACCAAAAAAATCTTCGAGTCGCACGTGGACTTGATGTGCAGAAGAGTTTGCAGGGAGCTGGGAAATACCAAGGGCTGTTGGAGGGTGTGCAGGGAAAGACTTCTGTACGAGCTGAAGGCTGGATGAAGCCATTTGGGTTTGGTGTGGATGGCAGCGGGTGCCTGTCCCTGCAGTGTGCCCAGCTGAGCTCAGGATCTGGGCACAGGCATCTCTGTGTGCCAGCAGTAGTTGCGTTCACCTCTCCCAGGTTGCATGGGCTGGGCAAAATCCCATTCCCAAGAGCTCCTCTCCAATCTTCCCCTGCTGTGAGGCAGGACCAGACAGCCTCAGGCTGTCATCTCCATTCTAACACAAATCGTGGTGCTAATTTGTCCAAGGGCATAGTGATTTACATTTGTTTAGGCTGATGAAGGGCCATCATCTTCCTTGGTTTAGCATTTATCTGCATTTCTCAGCTTGAACAAAGGCAATGCTTAACATGTGTTGGTTTGAAAGCAGTTCAGTTTTTGGTTTCCAGGCATTAGCCAGGGCTGTGCCTGTGGATTTAAGTTGCAGACACTTCAGGGGGATGTTCATTTGTTTATAAAAGAAACCCACATCTGTTTCTGTTTGAATTTTTTAAGCAAGCCTACATGGAAACCTTTCACTTGGTTTCTAGCTCTCTAAAAACTAGATTTTGGGCCAAGTTTGACCTAACAGTGACCTTTTCAAAGTATTACAAATTTTTTTGGTATTTGTTTAGGACTTTATTAATGATGCCATGTGGGGAATGGGTCAGTTAAAGGTGAAATTAACTTCTAATGTAAACAAAAGATGAGTTTTGGAGCAGAGACTATATTTTGTGGTGACATAAGTTCCTCGGTAGTTCACCAGCTGAATTGCTCCTGAGAGCTTTTGGAAGCTCCAGCCCTGGGAGGGATGTTGGGCAGTAGGTCCTGTCTTTCCCCCGCCTCCTCCTCCCCACCCCGCGGTGCCAAAAGCCACCATCACACTGTATAACTCTGGGATACAGATGGGGAAATGGCCCAATTACCCTCCTACAGTAAATTCCTCTCTTAAGTGCCAGCAGTTTACTACTGTTTGGCTGCTCAAGATGAGTCCCTCAGAAAACAGCATCTTCTCAGCACAGCCTGGAATATAACGATTTCCTGGAATGGCCTGGTTTTGGCCAAAACTTTTGCTCCCTTCAGGCACACAGTGCCCTGTGTGCCATCCCCTGCCCAGCCTTTCAGTGCTGCTGTTCAGACGATGTCTGTACTTTTCTCAAGACAGAATTTCATTCAGAAATTTAATGCAGTTTAGTTTAGAGAATGCTATCTTGGATCCTGCCAAACAATGGCAAAATGATTTGCTGAAGTACAGACACTATTTTTACCTGCAGTGTGAACCCCTTCTGTATGTGAATATCAGTTAATCTTGTTACGTAGAGAGTGTGTTAATTCTGTAGGCAGCTGTAGGACAGAAGCAGGATGCAGGGACCAGGTTCAGTTAGAGGGATGATCAGTGCATCTCATGCATGTCAGCCAAAACCGGTGCCAGCCTCCTGCTACCTGTGCTGAGCATTGATTGCAAACCTTTTTTCCCTGCCTTGGAAGGAGAGTGATGTCAGTGATGCTGTCTTTCTGTAAAAGCAAAGATGGGAAACCTGGGAAATCTCACTGGCTGTCAGTAGCATTCCTTTGCTTCAGCTCAGGTGTTTTTTCCTTCCTCTTGGCTTTGGCTTATTTAATCTCTGTGATCAGGAGCTCCAGAATCAATAAAAGCATTGCTCTGTCTTTGTGCTCCAAATGTCTGTTTGCCACTTCAGACCAGTAGGAACCAGTTTAAAAGGCTGAGGTAGGATTTTTACTAAAAGTAAGTAAGCTGCAGTTAGAGCTATCTTCAATTTCATTTCCCCCAAGCAAAATCTAATGGCTACTTGGAACAAGGCTGGTTTAATAACATCTGTTTCCCCTTGAATCACTGGGGGAAAAGTATTGATATTGCCATATTCTTAGGGAGTGTTTTAAGTCACATTTTGACAGGGCAATGCCTTACCAAAACACTGATAGTTAAAATGTTTAGGATATTTTGTTTTCCCTTACAATGCTGTGATAGCAGTGATAGCACATATATTGTAAAGCACAGCTATTACAAGGTTTTTATATGCTTATGTGGAACATTTCCTGATGTTTGGGGGGATATGTCATGTCCTAGCTTCCTATCTCAGTCTGTGTGCTGCCTGTACCTGCTGCAACCAAAGCACCCAAACCCAGTGTTTCATTATCATTCCCACTTACCATTTGTGGAAGCAATAGTGGGTATGACATATGAGAACATTCAGATTCTTCAAAAATAGCTCAGAGAGGAAGGAAGATTTCCATGAGGTTAAGATTGTTTTCTGTGGATGTATTTTGGCTTACTGCCTGTTGTATAGCTGTCTGGTCCACAGGTAGCCCTTTCCATCTAGAGCTGCTCATGCCCTGTATTGGGGGCCACGGTGATCAGCCACCTTGGTAAAATCGGGATCTTGGAAAGTTAAAATGCCTTTCTTCTTTTTTTTTTTTTTTTCCTGAATCACTTACTTTGAGTTCCGACTGCAAGGGGTGAGTTCAGGAGAGCCTGCTGATTTCAAGCTCTCCTGTGGCTTGTTCAGCATCTCAGAGCAAATCAGCTGAGCTTGGAACAGGTCTCCTCATCAGTGCAGTGGTACCCACTGCTATGATTTTAGCTCTGAGAGGATGGAGAAGTCACAGCAGCTGTGCAGAAGCCGCTTGCTCAGCCGTGGGAGCTCTGGGCACAGTGATGGGAAGTGCTTCAGGCTGGCCTGTGGGACAGGTACTCCCCAAGCCTTAAAACAAGTGGATACTGGCTGAATGGGAAGATGAGTCAGAGGGTAAAACCCCAGGCTTGTGGTACACAGGGGTTCTCTTCAGCTCTGGGATGCTCTTACTTCCCCCTGCAGACATACTGAGAGTGTGCAGTTTCCATTCTTCTCTCCTCACACTTCTTAACTTTGCAGCTTGCACAGGTGGTTCACAGAACATCTGGTAGGGCATCCTCTGGTCCCTGTTGGTGCTTCCTCCCTTGGCAGTGCTGTTGCAGAGGAAGAGACATTTGGATGCAAATCTTGCATAGACAAATTTCCATGCAAAGCTGAGTGATCCAAATGCACCTACTGTAACTACTGGCAGCGGGAAATCTGATAGAAAGACAAAGTTTTTTTAAAAATCCAAGAGAATTGTTTTCTTCTGTTTTTTTTTCAGCCTCTGGGTAGTTGTCTGTCCTGAGAGTAAAGACTGACTGGTGATGGTGTAAGAGGGTGTGCACATATTCAGATAGCAGTGCTTTGGTGCTGAGATGAGTTTTCTTGACACAAAGTGTAATGTTCAATTTCTTTTGTTACAGATGGAAGAAAAACGACGCAAGTACTCCATCAGCAGTGATAACTCAGACACCACTGACAGTAAGACCTTTAATTCAAACCTTTGAAAAGATTCACCTCCAGCAGTCAAAATGCTTGAATAATTACTTTGGAAACTGCATTTACTGGGAAGTCTCTGCACAGTGAATAGTGTGCAGGACTGGGTTTATCAGAAATGCAGCAACAAGCTGATACCAATTTATTTAAACACTTGGCTGTGGCTCCTCTTAACTGATGAGAGTGTCTCCCTCGTGTCAGGAGTCTGGGTGAGGAGAGCTGCTGATTGCAGATCTGCTAATGAAGCAGCAAACACCCTTCGTAGATTAGTTGTCCTTTCCTGTGAACTGCAGCCTGAGACTAGTTTGCTCTTGAATTGGGTTGTACCAGAGGAAAGGGAAGTTTTTACTGGAGTCAGAGTAAAACTGGAGCTGCATTGTTCCCTTTTTGCAAACTGAGGAATGATGTGGGAAAGGGGTAAGGCTCAAGCCAGCAAAACTTGCAAGCCCACGCTTGCTTTTCAGCATCTACCTCACCTCATCCTCATTCAGGAAGGCACAGAAGCATGTGTTCAACAATAAACATGTGCAAATGTGCTGAATTTTGACTATAAATAGAGCACTCTCCTCTCCCACTTATCCCAGGGTTTCACCCGCTGCAGACATACCGCAGTGCTTTCAAGGCACCAGCCTAATCCCTTGTCTGGACTCTGGAGTTTCTTACTAGTTGCTCTTGGTTTCTTACAAATGTCACAGTAATTTCATCTGGGCTGTGCAGGCAATTTGCTCTCCACACTTTACAGGATCTGGCTGCTGGATATCTGAGAACAAAAGGGACTTTACCAAAGACACTGAACTTCTGGGCTTTTTCCTAACAGGATGATGGAGATATTACAGAGAGTTATGGAAAGGTTGATCTTGCTGGGTTTGGCTGCTGTTCCCACAGCTTTAGCCAAAAAAATTGTCAGTGTGAGTGGAGTTTGCACCACAACTGCCAGCAGGAACCTGCTGCTCAGCTGCCAGTGGGGACCCCCATCCTGCTGGAGCCCTGGGGGATCTGGGGGCTGAGCTGTGCCTGTGGAAAGTGTTTCAGGCTCTGTCAACACTGCTCGGCTTCTCCTAAAATGAAACATCTCTATCTCAGAAAGGGGTTTGTTTTGGAAGCCATGCTCCAAACTTCCCGCTTCCTAATCCCCAGATGCTCAAAAGCTTATGGAGCTGAGCTGTGCTCGCTGGCTTCACTGCCTTTTGGGGGCAAGGCATCTTTAATCATGGTATTAAACAACATGGCCTTATCTCTATGGGCTTGGATATTTATGCTGCAGGTGATATCTAAGCTGTTGACAAATGCTCTCCTGCTGGATAGTTGTAAACAGAGTGGTGACCTCCTTTTTCATGCCTCTGCCAGGAAAGGGTAGTTGTGTTATCCAAGCCTGTATAGCTGTAGCATCACATGGTAGCTTGAGAAGAGGGAGCTAGGTGGAAATCAGTGGCTGATTTCTCCATGAAAGCTGTGGAGCTGCTGCTGCTGCACTCCTTGGAGCAGCTTGCTGAGTAAAGCAGCATGTCCATGGGACTGCAGCATAGGGATGTCTGCCCTGGGCTTTGTCTGCACAGTCCTGTTATGCTCTGAAAATGTTATGAAGAATTTCATTTATATGGAGCCCTCTTCAATAACATCTGGCCTGACACTTCAAAAAACAAGCTGCCTTTTGGGAACAGGTGATGCCCCCATATTTGGTCTTCATTTTGTGAAGTACAAGAAAGTGCAATGCAAGTAAAGAGTACAGGTTGAGCTGGTGCCTCTTCCCCTGCCAGGAAAAATAGGCATGTGAAATTTACCTGGGCTCAGCTGCCTGAGCTGGTGGAAGAACAGAAGTTTCCCACTGCAGTGATACCTCAGCCTGATCCCTGAGTCAGCCCAGCTCCTGAGAGCCCTTCCCAAGCTCTGCAGTACATGGCTCCATCCTGTTCAGATGCTGCTTATGTGCACAGTGTTGTTTCTTCCTATTTAGTCCTCCAAGGATAAAATCAGTGTTAAATAGGTCTATTGATAGTTATTTTGTTGCAACCTCATAGAAACATTTTTGTGTACTGGAATATGGAGGGGTCCTCCTGTACAGAAGGCTGAACTGTCATCATTATTATGCAGAAATTCCAATAATCAGTTTGTTATTTATTATTAGCAAATACAGTCTTACATGTAAGTGATAATGGCACATATAGATTGGAAATAAAGATCAGTAATGTAATGGTTCCAGCACATTTCAGTCTTTCCCTTTTGGGGTGGCAGCAGTGGTGATGATACTGCACAAAAAAAAATGTCAAGGTATAATTCCATCTTAGTGCTGACCCACAGTGTTGGTTGAGGCTGGAGCAGTGAGGAAAAGGTAAGGAAAAGCTTTGATTCTTTCACAGGTAACCTGTTTCTGTTGCCTTTTTGTAGGTCACACCACATCCACCTCCAGATGCTCCAAAATTCCGAATACCAAATCCCCCTGGTCACGGCAGAAGGAGAAGAAGCCCTCTGAGGTATGTGGTCTTTTAGGCTTTTCCCACAGGAGAGTTTCCCCATGGGACTGTACTTGCCCAGATGTGCAACCATTGTGCCCATGGCTGTGTGAGGGCAGTGGGTGCCAGGACAAGGTATCCCCAAGAAGCCAGAGCCATGTTGCAGAGTCACAACTGCCAACAGCAGTGTCCACTCCATCTCTCCTGGGGAGGAGCTGATGGGGATACACAAGAAGAATCTCTGAGTTCTGAAGGGTGGGGGTCCTTGTGCCCAAAACCACTGAGGTCCTTGTGCCCACTCCATCCCTACTGAGGCAGGTAAAGAGAAGTTAAGTTTGGTGGGGCTGCTGGGGTGTCTGCATACCAAGATTGCCTGGTTTGGGTGCTCTCCTGGGTGCCCTTTTATTAATGGCACAGGTCATAGCACTGATGCAGGGGAGGGTGATGTGGAGATTCCTCTCCATGAATGAGTGGGAGGCATGGAGAGCTGTGGGATGAGAGAAAGCACGGCTGAGTTGCAGATTGTGCTGTGTTGGTTTCTGTAGCAGGTTTCCCCCTGTCACGAGGCTCAGGGACATTAAGCTGAGCCCCTCAGTGTCTGACCTTGCAGGGTCCCCTCGCTGGTGTGGGCAGTGCTGCCCATTCTGGGGACACTGCTCAGGTTCACCTGCTGGCTCTGCAGTGCAGGGTCTGGGCCTTGGGTGGGAGCAGCTCTTTGTCCCCAGGACTGTGCTGGGAGGGGAGGTGCTGTGTCCTGTTTTCCCTTTGTGCCTCAGATACATTTCCACTAGCCATGGAAACTATACCAGGCATGAGCTGCTGTTGTAGCAACCACAGTGTTTGGCAGTGGTCATCTTCATTTCAGCAGCAGCGTGAGCAAAGCCAGAGGGACATTGTTCTCACATTCCCTTCCCTCTGGACTGGGGTCTGGAGTCAAACAGTGCTAAGTTTAGAAGCAGATGAAGCTGGCATGGCTCATATGAACTCCCCAAGTCCTCCCTGTTTCACCTCTCCTGACGCTGTGGCCTGGTGAGCACAAACCTCATAACATCCTCGTTTTGCATCAAGCTGAGTAGAGATTTTGAGGTTTTCCTGTGGTCACTGCCTGAATTACAGCTGCACTTGGTTCTTACTGCTCTGACAGGTTTGCATTGATATATCTGTGTTGGCAAAGGACACAGACTGAAAGAGTCGAAGTTATTTGTGAGTTGGGTAAAGAGAGGGACTGGAAAGCTGTTACTGCCAGCTGAGCTAGTTGGAAACACTCCAGAGAGCAAGAACCCGGGGTGCAGATGTCACTGACTGCTAACAAGGCTGTTGGAAAATAGAATATTAGCACTGGTAATGTTGGGTTTTGGTTATAAATGTGTCTCTCAGTGTGGGTGCAGGGGGGATTTCTGTGAGCTGAATCCTCCTTTGGAAATTGAAGCATTTTGGGCATCTCCTCCTCCTGTAGCACTTTTACCCCTCTCTGAAACCATCCTTGTGCCTGATGTGTCCATAAAGGCTTTGGGTGAGCCCTTTGGGTGCTGTCAGGAGTCCCTGCCACAGAGATGCTTCATGTTAGATGTGAGAGGATGTGACTCATGCCACCACAGTGTCATAGGTGCCACCCTGCTGCTGCCCAGTAAAATTCTTCTCGTATATAAACACATTTTTGTCTTTATTATGAGTTAATCAGCCATTTATGATTTTACCTGGCTGTTACTGAATACAAGTCCAAGATAAGATTCCAAGTGAAAATGCTTCTGAACTTGCTGAAGAATGGTAAGACCTGCATCCAAGTTGCTGCTCTACAGCAGCTGGAGTGAAAATTAGATCTTAGTCCATGGCACCTGGGAGACATCAGATGCCTGCAGAGGGCTCATCTCTCTGCTTACTGCTCTACTGAGGAGGGTTCTCAGTGAGATGTAGCTGTGGAGCAAATAAAGTGGAGCAAAAGCTGAACAGTGCCCAGCTTAGCAACAGTTGGGACAGAAAGTGAACCTCTGTGGCTTATCTGAACTGAAACTCCAGGGGAATTTGGGGAGGAGATGTGTGATTACTCAAGCTGGAGATTGGCCAGGATGCTCAAGCTGACAAACCACCTTTAGTAAAAGCATGGTAGGCACACAAGCAGATGGAGCAGTCTAGATCTGAGCTGTGCTCCCCTCACTGTGAATTGCCCCTGTGCTGCTGGTCTGCCCCTAGGTCTGCTGGAAATCAGCACCAGCTGGGACTCAGGGGTCAGGAGATGGTGAGAGGTTGGCTATAGTATCACCCCAGGACCTGCAGCAGTACAGGGAGATGGTTTGGGGGTCACTCCAGTATGAGTTTCCTCTCAGCATCTTCTAAACTTTCCCATGAGTGACCCAACCTCTGTTCCTGTGAGCACCCATGAATGTGTCTGGTCCATGTGTGGGATCTGCTGCTTGTCATCTGTGAAACACTGTGGGCTTTGGCACATCCTTGCAGGAACACTGGGGGATTTCAGGCATACACTGGGACAGGCATCATGTCCTGTTGGAGCAAGTACTGAGAAATGTAAAACACAAACTGCCACTATCAAACTACTTCACATGAAATAGTGAATCACCTTTTCTTTTGTCCATCCTGCTGAGGATGGAAGCCACAGGAGAATAATAGGGAGAGCAGGATTAATGTATTAGCAGATATTGAGCCCCCAGCTGTTTTGGGTCTGGACACACCTTTTCAAACAATAACTCAAACTCCAGGTTCACACGTGGCTTGTGGCTTTATCAAGAGCTGCAGTGGGTGTAGGCATGTCCTGAGGGATGGCCATGCTGGAGGATGGGCTGGGGAAATGGGGTTCATGTGTGTGTGGACCCACCAACCTGTCCTGCCCTTCTCCAGTGCTGTCCCCATGGGACAGCAGCTCCCAGGGAAACTTGCATTCCTCCTGACAGCCCGGGCAGGAGATAAAAAAACCTGAAAGCATTAGTGTTACATAGTTATTAGTCAGGTCAGGGGGTGATGTTTATTATGAAAGACTTTGTGAGAAGGGATTAACTATACACATTAAAAACCATCCGATACAAGGCATCTGGAAAAACAAGCTTCTTAACGTGGAAAAGTACTGAGCTGTTTGTAAACATCCACGGAGGGGCCATTGCCAGGGAGGGTGATTATATTTATCTGTGCCTGTCACGGGGCTCTGCCCAGGCTCTTTCCTCACTGTCCCAGGCACCAGGCCTCTGGCTTGGCTCTGTCCCTCGCAGAGGTGACAGTTGTCCTCCCCTGCCCCTTGGGCAGCAGAGCCTTGGGGCTCAAACCTGCTGCTGCTGGTGCCCTGGGCAGGGCTGTGCTGCCTGCTCTGCCTGCAGGCAGAGGATGAACGTGGGCAGCTGCCAACAGCTTCTTGCATCTGCAGTGATAGCAGTACCAATCTGGAGATTTTAATTAATCTCGTTAGTGCTCGTTTGTCTCTTAACTTGTCTGCAAATGGAGCATGGTACCCATCTCCCTGGGTCCCTGCAAGGAGCTGCTGGTCATGCTCTCCACCCTGGGAGCTGGAAGGAGGGGGTGCTCACTCAGGTTATCCCTGCCGTGGGTCTGAATCTGCAGCAGGGAGTGAGACACGCCTGAAGGACGGATTTCTGCTTCTGTTAGTGGCACATTAGTACAATCCTGCCCCTGGCTGTAGAGCTCCTGGGGATGTGAGCATGAGCCTTGCTGGTTTGACTGCAGTCATCAAGCCTCTCTCCTGTTCCTGACAGGGAACAGTTGTCAGTGTCTAAGGAGAGAGTCTAAGAACAAGGCAAGTGTGTAATAATAGTTGCTGGTTCTATCTGCCAGCTCCCAGCCATCAGTGGCCTGGGGACTCCCTCAGATGCTGCCTCTGAGTCACTGCCTTAGCTGCTGTGTTAGTCATTACCTGCAGAGCTATTTCAGATCCACAGTGCTCACCTGCACTGCTGGAATATATTTTGGAGGGGCAAAAGGCTGGGGTTTTTGTGCAGAACACCTGCCTGCCAGCCCTCCAGCTGTCCTTTCTCAGCTGGAGAGCCCTGTGCAGTCTGGGCTGTGTGTGCAGGTGCTGCTCATCCCACTGGACATCCTCACTGCCCTTCTCCCTCACCCTGGACCTTCAGGAGGCGAGGGGACTGCAGCTGCAGGCAGGGCTTAGGATGTAGGGGAAACCACAAATTTATACAATTTACATTATTTTCTGCTTGTCTTGTTTAGATATTGCTTCCGTGTTTTGAAAGACGCCTTTTTGTATCTCTTTACAAGGATTTAACTCTTTTCCCTTCTAAAAAGTAATTCCTACTGCACTGGATCATGTTTTTTTCCTCCTGCATTAGGTATATAATGACCCAGTGCAATGTGAATTTAGTTCCTGTACTCTTCTGTGCTTGGAGAAGAGCTTTAATGGATGTGGCCAAGCAAGACTGGACATGCTTTTATGGGGCTGGATGGAGAGAAAATCCCTCTCTGTTGGAAGGTTTGACTGCAGTTTGGCTTTGACTGCAGTTTGGCTTTGTCAGTTTTCCCTTGCCAGCATGGGGGTAACAAATTAAAACCATTGTCTGCTGAATCCTGAGAAGGGCCGGACCAAAATGCTTCTTGTTCCTATTTTGAGTTCTGTTGTTCAATGAATCTGTAACATCCAGCATTTCAAGAGGAAACAAGACTAGATGAAGAGATAGGAGGCTGGCTCCCCAAATGAACATGGGAGTTCAGGATTTCTTCCCCCACAGGCAGATAATATCTGGTTGCACACACACTCCTGGCATCGCCACACTTCAAAGCCTTGCTACTGAGTATTGACGCTCCTCTCATTGTGAAAAGGGCTGGAAAAATGTGACAGAGCAGCAGGGATGTGGGACTGGGGGGTCCAGAGGGGAGCAGGGTGGGGCAGCCAGGGCTGCACTGACAGAGGTGCCATCTCGAGCTGATATCAAGACAGCCAAAACCTATTCTCAGGGCTCCCATTGTTCCCGTTGTTTTCTCTTCCTCTAAAAGTC
Source organism: Muscicapa striata striata (assembly GCA_030060385.1). NCBI lineage: Eukaryota > Metazoa > Chordata > Aves > Passeriformes > Muscicapidae > Muscicapa > Muscicapa striata. The sequence continues at coordinate 2,484,567 of JAREIS010000050.1, read as the reverse complement.
CTTGTGACTCATGAGCTAAAACAAACAATTTTATGCTTGAGAGAGTGAAGGGCTAACAGAGCTGGCTGGAAATGAGGAGAGAGTCCTGTGAATGAGGCAGCTGGAGACTTCCCTGGTCCCAGTGTGGATGGAGGAAGGTGGTTATAGCTGGAGGTATGCAGGAGTCAGCTGCCAGGACTGCAGTCAGGGAGGGCAGAAAGAGTGTTGACCCAAAACCTGAAGAAAACCCGTTACCTCAGTGTCAGGAAGCAGTCCCACACCCTGCCTGCAGTGACCTGCTGCTGGCCCTGCTTGGGAGCAGTGCTGGGAGCACAGCTGCCCCTGCTGTGGGGTCATCACTGTGGGATCCTGTGTGGTGTGAAGGGCATCACTGTGAGATACATGTGGGTGTGAGGGCACCAGGGAGGGTTAAGGAGGGAGTGAATTCAAAGGTGAGATCTCGGATGCAGGCTGTGCCCACCCCTTCTTGCCTCTCCTGCCCATCCTCACCCTAGTTAGTGAGTGCTGTGTTTTCTGCTTGCACTTCATTTTGGGCTTCTCTTTTACACGTTGTACTACTGCTTTGCAGCGTGCAGTTCTTTGGAAAGAGTTCGCTAAAACTTTTTAGGGCTAGAAATGTTATTGTGTATTAAAAAGATGGCATCCCATCCTGGGACTTAAAGGAGGAGGGGCTGAGCTTATTCCTCTGCCCCAAGAGCAAGGTCTGAAAGCTCCAAAGTCAGCTGGGTGCAGATGCAGGGGGAGATGTATAACAGAACTCCCAGCAGCTCAGGCAGCCTGGCGTGCAGGGGTGCAGCCTGCTGGAGCTCATCTGTGCTGGGCTGAGCTGCCTGGTCCCTCTGCAGCTGTTTTCTCCTGGGCTGGTTTGCAGCAGGGTCTGGAGCCCAGTCCCCGTGCTGGGGGTGCTGAGGCCAGATCCAGCACAGCAGTCCCTGGCCTGGCTGCTGCCTGAGGAGCTAATTAAACCCAGTGCTGGAGCAGTGTTGCTTTTCATTTCAGGTTAAAGCCCAGAACAGATCCGGCTCTTTGGCTCTTGCCCAGGAGCTGGTGTCGTACCAGTGGAAGTCATTACCATGGGGTCCACGTTGGTGGTTTTGGATGGGTTATTTGGGGCAAAGGGGATATTTGGCAGGCTCAGAACTACAGAGCAGGCACTGGAAAAGCCAAGTCCTTGACAGAGCACATGGAGTGGGAACTGAATGGCAGGGAGATTGCTGGCCAGTTCATTAAAAGGTGTTTGTGAGTGGATCACAGAGCCTAGAAATTGATGTGAGAATTGCATGGAAAAGTGGTGGAGAGGCTCTCAGAGGGGCTGGATGGTGATGGGGCACAGGTGGAGAAGGAGAATGCTGGAAAGCAGCACAGCCTGGGAGTCCTTAGCTAACAGGGCATGGGGAGCAGCATTTCTGATGCCTCATGGCCTGTCAGTTGTCCTTCCTGTTGTGGCGAGGCACCCCCACTCCCAGGGGTACATGCTTTTCTGTGAGGTTGTCCAGCTGTTGGACAAATTGGTGCTGGTCCATGGAGAGCTCCCAGAGATACCATGCAGCTGTCACAGGGCACAGGAAGAGGCTGCAGGGCTGTGTCCAGTGGGAGAAGGAGCAGATCCTCACCAAGGTGGAGCAGCTGATGTACAAGGTGCCAGGGGCTCAAGGAGGAGCCAAATCAACCCGTGCCTTGCTGGTTTCTGCCATACCCACAGGAGCATCCTTCCAGTGCCAGGCTGGATCCAAGTGACACACTGGGATGTGAACATCAGGGGATGTTGCATTTAATTAGCTCAGGGTTTGTTTGGGTTTTTTGAGAGGTAAAGGCAATGCAGCTTCAAAATATAAATTATTTAATAATAATAGAAATAATAATAAAAATAATAGAAATCTGTTCAAAATCAGAGAAATTACAAAAATACCAATGTATAGTTGGGGAGCACCATGGCTGTGGTGTCCCAGTGACTTCTCATGTTGCTGGACTGCCAGGACTGGCTCTACTGGTGAGTCAGTCCAACCCCACAAACTGGTGGGCTGTAAGGATGGGGAAGTAGTAGGGGTGGGTAGTCCAGGCTTGCCTGGTCTGTGAAATACAAGGAAGATGAAGGTTTCTCCACGTTCCTTTCTTTGCCTGGAGTCTCAGGCTGCACAACCATACTGACATGGTGTGGACTCCGTGTCCATTTCTTTTGGAAATATGAAGGAAAAAATACCTTGGGATTTTGAAATTTCATGTTGTTTTTCCCTGTCTTTAAAGCTGGCAGTAACAAAGGGAGAGACTGGCCCTGGGCACTGGTCTGATGCATCTCTGAGCATCACTAAACCTCCATGAGTTTCCTGAGCAAGCAGAGGTAATAAAGGAGCATCTTAGTTTGGTCTTTCCCATTGCTGGCAGATCAATAGACAATAACTCAGATCCCATTCAGGGCTGAAAGTGAAGGACAGAGCCTGGCCTGGGCTGTGGTGGTGGCAGGAGGGGCGGGTGCAGGGCAGCAGACAATCTGTCAGCTCCCACGCCAGGGAGAAACAGTAAACACTCCTATTGAGGGAAAATTGCTTGTTTTCTAGTACCCAACTTTCTCTTCATCGCCAGGTCCTTGGTTCATCAGTGCCCAATTTATCCTTTATTTGGTTTTCATAAATAATTCAGAAGAGTTTGAGTAGAATAATTGAGTCTTTTCCCAGCCCTAATCCCAGACAATTCAAAACAAAAAGACATTTAGATTACAATTTGAGCGTATTAGCTGTTGGGAGATTTCCAGACAACTGATCTGCTTTCCTTTACAATTTCTGTGCTGTTCTATCATTTCTAAAGTGTTCTGCTTTGATAGTTAATAATTTGAGCATATCCAGTTCTTCATGAAAAGACAGAGGCGTCACTGTGATAAAGTGCGGGCGCGCGTGCTGCCGTCGGATGGGTGAGCTTATCTGTTTTCCAAGAAGGACTAAATAAATGAAGTAGTGAGATTGCAAATCCAGCCTGTGATGTGCCTTATCTTCAGGGAAATAGATACAATCATGCTTATTTGGCTTAAAATTAAAACTAAGCTTCTATGCTGATGCAAGCTGAGAAGCCAAAAGGGATGAATTTGGGGAAGACTTAATGCAGGAAAGCAGGAGCCTGGGACCTGCACCATGCAGAGGGGAGAAATGACACTGAGGAGTGGCTCCATTGCTGTGCAGGCTCCTCCATCTCCCTCTTCATCAGTAGGAGGGGGGTGAGGAGCCAGGATTTTGACACTGTTCTGTGGGTGCCCAGCCCTGGTGTTATCACCTCACTGCTGTCACCTGGTGCTGACCTAGCAGAAGAAAATGAAGATCCTTGCTTGGGGTAAGGCTTTGGGAAGGCCACAGCTGCTGTGGGTGCTGGGATGGGCTCAGGGCAGGGTCATGCTGTGGCTGGACCCTCCTGATGATTGGTTGTCTTGGAAAGGGCAGCCCTGTGTTCTTCACTGCTCTGGAGCTGGCTGCTGGGTCTGTGCACTGAGGTGGAAGCAGGGGCATGCTGCCATCCTGCAGCATTGCACTGCCCTGAGCAGCTTCCTGGCAGAATTGGGGGTGTTTGCCTGCCTGAAGGAAGGATGCAAAGCTCCTGCACCCCACAGCATAAAGGAGGTGTCCTCAGGAGGCAGCTGAGCTGGCATCAAGGGAGGAGGGTACTTACATGTCAGCAGGATCCAGTCCAGGTTGTTCAGAAAACTTGTGGGTACCCTGCACCTTTGAAAACCATTCCTGCTTGGCTTTGCCCACAAATCCCAAGGGCATGTGTCTTCAAAACCATATTTTCTGTAACAGTATTGTGCTGTTGCCAGGAGAAGGTTAGACTGAATATTAGGAAGAAGTTTTTCACTCAAGAGGTGGTTAAGCACTGCCACAGGCTGCCCAGGGCAGTGGTGGAATCACCATCCCTGAGGGGAATTAAAAAGACATGTGGCTCTTGGGGACATGGTTTAGTGCTGAGCTTGGCAGTTCTGGGTTGACAGCTGGCCTTGATGATGTTGTAGGGCTTTTCCAGCTTTTATGGTGCTGGTGGCCAGAGCAGGGAGGTGGCACTGACCCCCATGGTGGCCTCAGCCCTGTGTGGTTCAGGCACAGGGGAGCATCTCATCCACCCAGGCTGGGAGCTCTGAGGAGTGAGGGGTTACTGAGGTTCATGTCCTCAGGGGAGCTGGGCACTGGAACTGGGTGAAGGAGATGTTGTTGACCCAGGCTGTGACCTGTCAGCACAGGGCTGTCAAGAACAGAGGGTATTTTGCTCTTTGTTTTAGAAAACACACTACAGTGGGATTCCTGCACTCATTTGGCTGCACAGACCCACACTGCTGGAGGGACTGTGATATCTCACATATCCTTCTCATGTTTAAATAATGCCTGTCTTAACTTTTTTTTTTTTTTTTTTTTTTTTTCCACACTGGCAGTGTGTTAAAAGGTTACTGTAGTGTCTGTAACCATGTGCTTGTAGCATGCAGAGACTTAAAGGACCCTGATCTTTCCCAAACTGAGCTGACTGTAATATATAGGCTGTTAATGTTTGTTGAAGGGTATGCCAAGACTGTGTCTAACTCAAATCAGGTTTATATAGACATAGCCAAAAATGTCTCCAAACAGCTGCATCAGGAGGAAAGTACCAGTAAAATTCAGAGGTCCCAACACAGCAAAGGTTGTTTATATATTGTATTTAACTCTAATTGGGTTAGCAGCTGAGACTCTGAGGATTAAACAAACTGACCTAAATACTGGTCTCAGTGGTCTTAGTTAATGTCTAGTTTCCTGCATTTCAGTGGATTTGGGTTCCCAAATATTCTCCAAAGTGTGTTATCTTTGTATCAAAAAATGTAAAACTATACTGTATTATTTCTTGTGATTCTGACAAAGCAATTCTCATTTGGAGAACAGACTGTGAAGAGATTAAGTAATATCTGAAGAAAACACCTGATCCATCTCAGACTTGTGGAAGGAATGGAGAAGTAGCAGGGATGGAGCGAGATGGTGTCCAGGCAGGATTGCTGGTATTGACAGTTATTATTCTGGCTAATAGCAGATGGTAGAGAGGAGAAATCATCCATTTTCATTCACAATTTATTTTTATGCTGCAAGAGGCAGGATTGCTCAAGTCATTGCTGTCAGGCAGCCCTCTGGAAGGAAAACCTTACTTACCGTGAGGGATATTTTTAGAGTGAGTTTTTCATCCTTGTATATTGGGAGAAGATGCTGCAGGGCCAGGAGTGAGATGGAGAATGAGCCCGTTCACTGACTGAAGGACTGGAGGATTTTCCTACAGGAGGGCACCAATGTTGATCTCACAAGGGTTTTATTGAGTCAGGAAAAATCTGTGTTTGTGGATGTGTAAGCAGCACCTAGATCACATTTTAGCTGGATAATTTCTGTCTTCAGCTTTTGTCTGTCCCTGTTCAGGACAATGAGGTGATGTCATGGAGACATGAAGGTGCTTGGGGCAGTGAGGTGACCTGAAGGGGACCCAAAAGTGCTCAGGGTGGTGAGGTGATGTGAGGGGGATATGAAGGTGCTTGGGACAAAGTGGGTCTGTGTTTCCCACATCTTCATTCATGTCAAGAGTGTAATTTTCTGTGGCCTGTGAAGGCCAAATGTGGAGAAGCCCAGTTGCTGTAGGTCCCTTGGCATTTAGAGTAGATTTGTGTGGCTGTGCTGAAACCATCAATCCCCTAAGATAAAGCAGCCTGTTTCTTCACTTTAAAACTAATTTTTGGTCTGTGTCCTGTCCAGGCTCACACCCTGTGGCTGGATTTCCTGACTGCCCTGTGTGGGGTGCCTTAAAGAGGTTGCAGCTGCAGGGCTTGGGCTCTTGGCAGGAGGGGAGTCCCTGCCTGTTGCCATGTTCTCCTGCCCAAAACTTACCCTGCAGGGGTTTAATTTGACACCCTGAAGCCACTCCATTGGTGCTGCAGACACCCCCTGTGCTGTCCCTGGGGGGGCAGTTTCCCAAGGACCCCTCCCTGTGCCCCAGCCTGTGCTGGAGCTGTGCACTCAGGATGGGTTTTTCCTGGCGCAGGTTTTCCGGACGGATCTGATAACAGCCATGAAGATCCCTGACTCCTTCCAGCTGAGCCCTGACGAGTACTACGTCCTGGCTGATCCCTGGAGGCAGGAGTGGGAGAAGGGTGTCCAGGTGCCAGCAAGTGCCGAGGCCATCCCTGAACCTGTGGTCAGGTAAGTGAGCAGGGTCTCCTCCATCTGGTTCTGTCCATGGGGCCTCCTCTGCGTGTTCCTCTAGTGTGGGGTTCCCTCTGCCTTGGTGGGGTGCACACCATCTCAGACAGCATGTGAAGGTGATGCTCAGCATCCTGGGCTTGCACAGGGGTGCACAGGGGACCTCCCATTGCATCCTGAAAACTCCCTCTCATGTGCGTGGCTTTTTTTGGGCAGTGGCCAGCTGGGACAGCTCCTTGTTTGCTCTTGGTCAGGAAATTTTTAAAAAGATTTGATAAAATCGAAGGAATGATAAAAAATAACAACAGAAAACAGTGTATAATGCCAGCCTCTGCCTGGCTGCTGCTTCTCTGTCTAGGAGCATGTGGTACCACTGGTATTTCACGGTAGGGGGGAGCATGAGTTGGCCCTTAAATTAAAAACTTCCCTCCTTTACCATGTTTGTGCGGATTGGAGACGTGCTGGGCATGCTGAGATTCAGAGCTTGGGAAAAGGAGCCCAGCAAACACAGAAATACCTCCCAGACCTCGTAGAGACATCTGTCAGTGGAGACTGGGGGCTCATTAGTTATTTTAAAATAGGGAACTGAGTTTTAAAATAGATGCTTAAACAGCTGCTCAGGTGAGAAGGAAATGTGGGGGAGCTGCTCCTCCCTTGATGTGTATGTGGGGGATTATCCCAGGGCAGTGGCCAAAGCTGTGGGGGAAAGGTTGGTGTTGCCAATGGGGGAAATGTAAAAGGCTGGGGAGGGACCGTAGAACTTGCAGGATCAGACCCAAAGCTCCCTACAGCATTTACAGGAGCTTTGCATCTCTGGTGTGTTCCTTTGTGACCTGTGACACTGTGTGTGCATCCTGCAGAAACACTTGTGAAGCATCCTGCCAGGGTGGTGCTGGGACTGCTCACGGGAGCGGGGTGGCTGCAGGGGGATGTGTTTTGCCAAGGGATTTGGGCATGGAGCAGAGGCTGGTGGAGACTCTGCTTGTCCCACAGCAGCAGCAGCTGCTGCTGCTGCAGCTGTGACCCCGCTTCTGAAATAAACTTTTGTGTACGCTCCCCTTCCTCCCCCAGGGAAAACAGAGAAAGAAATGAAACTTTAATGAGTCTGAACACATCAAAAGGGAAGTTGTAAAGGGGGCTGTTGAGTTGATTTAATCCTTGGGAAAAAAAAAAAAATTGCAACCAAAAAAGAAGGGAAAAAAAAAGCCTGTGTGTGAAATATCTTTTTTTAGTTGTCTTTGATAGCTAACCGCAGCCTGGCCTCACCAGTGCTCTGCTTCCCAGCTGAGGGCTCGTGCCGGGGCTATTTCCAGCTGAAAAGTGATAGCTTGGCACTGCCTGGGCTGGCAGTGCCCATGTAGAGCTGGGAGTGCTGCTTCCCAGCAGTGGGATTGGCATCCCAGACTTCACAGCCAGGGCTTTCTGGGGTGCAGGACAGGCTGGAAATGTGCCTGTCTGCTTGTCTCTAAGCCCTTTGGTCTGGGGGTCCTGGAGCAGCTCTGCTGTGTGTTTTTGTGCATGTCTATTCCTAGAGCCTGGAACAGGTCATTCCCTCCCAGGTCCCCATCCCACTCTGTCCTGCTCTGGCAGCCCCATCACCACAATGATATAGGTGGTGTCCCCACTTTGGTTTTTGGAGGGAACATCTGGTGCTGCCCACTCACCCTGAGTGTGAAGTTTCACTTCCAGTGTCAGGTTATCCTCTGAAGAATTTCCTAATTCTTGGGATTATTTTTCTTGTTTGATTATTCTCAAAATTGGCACTTTTCCATAATCCTCAATGAATTGCCTCCTGAAATAGTTCCAGCTGTTTCTTCAGTACTTCAACATTGTTTTGAGTTTGAGCCTTGCTCTACAAAGTGTTTGTTTTATTTTTAAAGCATCAGATATTATAAAGAACTTCTTCCCTGTGAGGGTGGTGAGGTGCTGGCACAGGTTGCCCAGAGAAGCTGCAGCTGCATCTCTGGAAGAATGGCCAGGCTAGACAAAGCTTTGAGCAGCCTGGGATAGTGGAAGGTGTCCCTATGCATGGCAGGGATTGGAGGTAGATGACCCCTTTAAGATCCTTTGCAGTGCAAACCAGTCAGTAATTCTGAAATCTGACCCATTCTCTATGACCTCTCAGAGATACTCATTGCTGACTCCATCACTCCCAGCTAATCCCAGGTGGATTTCTGCAGCCCCTCTAGTTTGTCATGCCCTGTTCATCCCAGGCTGCTCCTGGGCTGCTTGGAGGTTGTGCTGCTTGCCCACAGCTTCAGCTTCCTCTTCTTTTTTCTTCTGTTGCTCTGTCTTGCACTGTGTCTCAATTGCATCTCTCTTTGCTGGCTGGACAGCAAGCATGGCCTGGAGGGCTTTGTCCTTGGATAGATGCCTGCTTGTGATATTTTGCCTTCCCCAATGTGATGGGAGTGAAATGAGGAGCTCATTTTACAGCAGTGTTAACGGTTGCACCTGGTTTGTAGCCATGATGCACATTCCAGGGGGACAGGCAGTGACACTGCCAGATTTTTTTTTTTTTTTAATCAGGGCAGCACACATGCCAGAAGGCAGAGCAGAGATGGTGTGCTTCTGCTGAGCAACTCTCCCTCCCAAAGGAGTGCCACATCCCTGCCCTCAAGGTTTTCCCACTTGGGCCACTGATGTGAGAATGGGAGGTGGAAAGGGCAGTGTTGGACTGCCAGGGACAGTGCAGACTGCAGTTGTTTTGATATCTCTAGGGTTAGAGAACTCCTTCTTGCATCTTGCCCTGTTTTGGAGAAATGTCAAATGTTTTTTCACAAGAGATGACTCTATTTCATGTGCCTTTAAGAAAGCTGCCTTAAAAGGCCTTACAACTCCATTTACCTCCCCTGTTTAATTGCTTTAATTCTCCCCAGTCTCCATCTCAGGAGCAGGTCCTGCCTGAGCTGCTGCTTTTGCCCCCCACCCTGTGGCTGCTGCCCCATGGGCTTTAGCAGAGGTGGAATACATGGTACCACTGGGATGCAGTGTTACTGTTTAATTGCTTTAATTCACCCCAGTCTCCATCCCAGGAGCAGGCACCTTGCTGGTCCTGCCTGAGCTGCTGCTTTTGCCCCCCACCCTGTGGCTGCTGCCCCATGGCCTCAGCATTGCTTTCCTCCTTTGCTTCCAAATTTTCCTTTGTCCCTACTCAAAAAATTTCATCTAAACCCCAACCATCCTCTCTGTGTTGGATATGGACAATGCAAATTCCTTTAATCTGCTGAAAAAAGTCCCAGCACTGATGTTTTTTGTAGACTGGAAATGTGGAGCCCAGCAGCTGATGCTCTCCTGGCTGTCAGCGCTCTTTCCCCCATCTCAGAGGTGTAGCAGAGCATCCTGCCCTTAGGGAGGGATTCCTGTGCTAATCCAGTCCTGATGTTGTCACTTCTGACAGCCACTTCCATGTGAAATTCCTAGAGGGAGGTGGGGGGCTGGAGAGAAGACATTAGAGCCCTGGGAGCTGGCGAGCAGACAAGCCCTGCCTGCAAAATACTAGCCAGCCCATCGTGGTGATGCTCAGGAGTTGGTTCCTGGGCTGTGCCATCAGCAGCCAGGGGATTGTGCCATGGGGTGTGCAGGAGCCACTTCCCTCTCCAGAGGTGGATCTTGTCCTCTGGAAGGTGCCATGCATGCAGCCACTGCTGCTCTTTCCATGTCGTGCCTGGCTGCTGGAAAACCAGCTCTCCCTGCCCATGCCCTGCCTCTAGGTTTTGTGCCTCTAAAGCTGAAAATTAGATTTTTAAAACATTTTGTCTTACTGGAGCTGTAAAATGTCAAAAGCTGGGGGTGAGGCAGAAGGCAAGAGCTGTGTTTTAAGGAATGCTTTCCCCAGAAAGCAGCTGTCTCAAAATGCCTCCACTGAGAGCCACCTTAAACTCGAGGGTCCTTTCTGGGTTAGCACAAATTGCAGTGCAGTTGTGAGGAAAGCAGGGAGGGAAGAGGTGCAGCATATCTTGGCTTATTATCCCAGGAGGATGCTGCTGGCAGCCACCTGATGCCAGGGTCATCAGAGGCAGCACAGGAGATCAGCTGTTTCCCCTCCACCATCACTTCTGGCTCATGGCTGTTCAGAAGGGTTTTATTTTGTGTGGCGACATGCCTGAGAATTGCCTGGAGCTTGAAGGGCTCCTGTGTGGAGATAAAAGCCAGTTCCAGTCTGGGAGGTGTCAGAGGAGTGAGTAGTCAAGGCAGCTTTCCTTTCCAGCAGGCAGGCTGGCATCTCCTGCCTGCTCATCCCCCTGTGCTGGTGACACTGCATCCCAGGGGTACCGTGTGTTCCACCTCTGCCAGAGCCCACAGTGGAAGGGTCTCCACTGACTTTCTTGAGTCAGAGCTGAGCCTTACCTCCCCTGTTTGAGCTCTGCAGTTATTTTACAGTTGTGTAAACAGAGGCACAGAGATTTCCAGCATGAGGAGAGCCAGATCCAAGGTCCCAGTCTGGTGTGGGCTGCAGTTGCTTGTTGGATGCAAAGTTGGCTCATCTCAGTACAGCTTCAGGATTAAACAAGGTAAAGTGAAGGTAAGAGTTATCAGCAGTTTGGGAGCATCAGGGCTTTGGATACCTGTCCTGTTGTAAATGGCAAGATGTTTCAGATGAGCTTTGTATTGCCTGAGTCACACCATAATGAACCCCAAAGGATATGGATTTTGCTGGTTGATATGGGTGCTCGTAGGAGGCTGTGAAGCCATTTCTGAGCAGTGGACGTGCCAGGACCTGACCTGGACTTGTCTCTTCCTACTGGTGATGCTGGCAGCATGTTGAGCTTGCACAGTGGAGCATCACTTTGTAAAGCAGCGGCGCCTACACAGGATTTTATGCACCTGTGCAGGTTTTATTTCCTCCTTTATTTAATGATTTAATGTTCTTGGCATGCAGCTCCTTCCCCAGGCTGACAGGGATCCAAGCAGGATCTCAAGGTGGCTCTTGGATCTCGCATTAAGCCACATTAGTATGTGCTGTAGATTCTGTTTCCTGTGAATTTGCACACAGCAGGAGGACGAGCAGGAAGGCTGCTTCTTGCTGGCAGGCTTCCCAGATATTCTTGGCATTGCAGATCTATACTTGCATCATTGCTGTGGCCCTGTTTTAACAGAAAACAGAAAGTGCTGTGGTAACAGGAAGGCACAGCCTCGGCTGTACCAGCTCAGCCATGGCGGCACCAGCACAAACGCCGTCTGCCACGCGGGTTCGGTGGCTGTGCCCCTGTCCCTGTCCCTGTCCTGTCCTGTCCTCCTCCCTCCTCCCTTCACTAGGTCAAGCAGCTTCCTGCTGTGCTCGTGGGAACACGTCCAGCTGCTGCAGGGCTGGCTGGATCATGGTGCTGTGGCGCTGTCCAGTGTTCATCTCTTCTGAGCCGTGTTGTTCTTTACTGGACTCCCATAAGGAGTTGCCCCCATGTCTCCAGCAGTTCTTTCCAAGGGTCTGCAGTTGCTGGCAGACTGTGGTTTTGTGATGTCACTGGAAGAGGAGGCATATGGAGCTGCTGTCTGTGGGCAGCAGTGCTGGAGATGAGGCGGGGAGAAGAATGAACTGGTGCACCAGCAGTGGGTGTAGGACACATCCCTGCCCCCATCTAGCTGTGAGGAGACACTGCAGCTCCTCCTCACGGGGCTGGGTGCTGCATCCAGAACACCATGAGGGAGCAATTCCAGCCAAGGGAGACATCCCTGCAGGAGCAGTCTGTGCTGCAGTGTGCAGCAGGGTAGCCCGAGGAGAGGTGCCAGGCTGGCGTGGCAGCAGGGTGGCATGGTGCAGATGTCCTTGGGTGTCACCTGTCCCCGTCCCTCAGGGGGCTGGCCAGCAGCCAGGCTGTGTCCCTGGGGCTCCTGGGCTGTGTTCTCAGTGTACTCCATGAACCAGCACACTTTGTTCTGACTGCTGGGATCAGACTTCCCTTCCTCGCTTCGGCGGTGCAGGCTGGCTGTTGACTCATCAGCTGCTTCCCTTGGGCTTTGCTGCAGAAGGGGCAGGCAGCATTCTGCAGCAGTTTGAGTAGCTTTTGGAGCAGAGCTTTTTCTTTTTAACATAATCCTTTTTTTTTTTTTTTTTTTCCCTCCAGCTAATCATGAAAAATGTGTGAGTTTGGAGCTTGCAGATGGCATGCTGGCGATTTTACAAAGGGCTATTTCTTGGATTGGTTATCCCCGTTCTGTGGCTGCCTGCCCTTAAATATGCATGGGCTCTGGTATGCTCCAGAAATACATGTACACTTCCCTCAGAGAGTGTGCTCTGATCAGAAGAAATGAAAATCCCAATTGCCCTAGGCCTAAATGTTTTGATCACAAGCCCTGGGCCATGTGTGGGGAGACAAAGGCTCCCTGCCCTGCCTGTTCCTGGGAACCCCCACAGTGACAAGTGGCTGTGGTGAGGATGGACTGGCCAGTGGCACTGATCCAGGAATGCAAAATAATCCCAGTGATGTAACATCAGTGAGTTTCATCTCCAGCTCTGCCACTGGGGAAGGGAGGTTTCCAGTCAGAGCTGCTCAGGCAACCCTTGTCCCTGCAGGCAGTGGGGAGGGATGGGCTGTGCCCAGGGTGGTCGGTCCTGCCAGTGGTTCAGGTACCTGGTTTAGGATGTGATGAATCACACTCCGGGCAGCAGAGGGCCTGGGCTGTGCAGAGAGTGGTACTGGTGCTGCTGGAGGTGGTACTGGTGCTGCAGAGGGTGGTACTGGTGCTGCTGGAAGTGGTACTGGTGCTGCAGAGGGTGGTACTGGTGCTGCTGGAAGTGGTACTGGTGCTGCAGAGGGTGGTACTGGTGCTGCAGAGGATGGTACTGGTGCTGCAGAGGGTGGTACTGGTGCTGCTGGAGGTGGTACTGGTGCTGCAGAGGGTTGTTGGCTCGTGCCCAGTGCCTGTGAGTACTTTGCAAAGGAGTAAGTGTGATTTACTCTGCCTGTTACTTGTCATCATTTCTGGTTTACTCTCTGCTTGACAAGTTCTTGTGTGGGCTTTCAGCAAGTCCTCACCTTTATTAGTTTGCTATGGGAAACGTGTTAATCCAGTCTGTTCTTACCTCATTCTGAGCCACTTGGACTTTTATTTTGAATGTTTGCTAATCCTCCCAGTGGATGCCTGTGGTTTATACTGGATCAAGCACACAGAAAGTCAAGTGTACTTCAGCAGCAAATGTATAGAATGAGTGAGCTTGATTTCCTGCTGCTGTGTAACAAGGTTTACAGCTCTTGGGACCAACTCGGGTTTGGTACAGCCTTGGGAGCTTCCACATCTCACTCCATTGCCTCTGCTCACCATCCAGAACCATGGATTTAGTGTGTAGCCAGGCAAACCCCAGCAGCTCTGATTGCAGGGCTTGCAACCACAGCACTAATGAAATCACCTCTTAGTGATTTAGTGCTCCTTGGGTCCCCTTTGAACAATGCTACGAACTATTGCTTTTAAATGCTCCCCAGTGTGATGGGAGGAGGGATAGCCAGCAGCAGGAACAGCTGCTCAGTTCTTGGTGCTGCCCTGGATAATAGTGTTGATTTGAGATGAGGTATTGCTGGTAAGAGAGCTTCACTATGTTACCAGGACTTGGAGAGGTGGAGGAGAGCTGGTAGGGGTTTCTCTCAGTGCACTTGAAGAAGATCTGGGAAATCTGATCTGGTTGAAGGTATCCCTGCTCGTGGCATGGGGCTTGGATTAGGTGACCTTTAAAAGTCCTTTCTAATTCAAACCATTCTGGAGTTTCACAAAGTGCACCCAAACAAGCGTGGCTGCCTGTGGATGGTGGAAGAGGCCAACAGATCCCTCCTTGTTTTCTGGGATGGGCTGTGTGCTGCTTCAAGTGACTCAGTGTCAGAACTGTCCTCATGGGTTTCGGGGTTCAGCTTTAGTTCAAGGATCCAGAACACATTAGAAGAGTCTGGGTGCTGCCTTTTCAAATTCCTCAAAGCTTTGCTTTCACTGGGCTGGGTTTCTTTAAGGAGACCTGTGCAAAGACACCGTGCTGGTGGATGGGAGTTGTCATCTTGTGCCCAAATCTGTATTTTGAGCTTTCCCATACTCAGCTTTGTGAGTAACAATGTCAAGGGGATTTGTCCAGTTCTTGATCTGCCGTGGCTTATGCTCAGATCATGGCAGGTGCAGAGCTGCCACCGTTGATCGTGTCTTCTGTTTCTGGTCTCCATCAGTAGTTGGATACAAAGCCAAATGGAGCTGTTTGCATTACTGAGGTAATTAAGGAATTATCTGGCTGGGATAATTAATTCCAGATGCTTTAATGTTAGTAGCTTGGCTTAAGTTACATAAAGAAGCAATGGGTTTTTAAAATTTTTTTTATATCCAGAAAACACACAATCAAGTGTATCTGGCTTCTCTAGTACCAATTCCAAGACATATATTGCTTAAATGGAAATGATCAGACTACTGGCAGCCTGCAGGCTTGGTTTGGAGAAGGTTGCTGTGTGACATGGGTCCCTGAAGGGCCTCCAGGTGGGTCAGTGATGGTCTGGGAGAAGGGGGAGAGCAGCACCTGTGGGTGCTGGGGCTGGCTCTGCCCTGCCCTGCCCTGCTTGCCACTGCTGTTAGAGCTGAATGGCACAGAGAGAAAAGGGGGAGAGGAATATGGAGAAGGTCCCTTGCACAGCATGAGAAATTATCTGTGTATTTTGCTCTCAGCCCAGACGCTGTTTTTTGTCTAGTCAACCAGAAAAACATCTGCGTTTTGTTTTTCCCATAAACCCACCAGCACACCACTGCCCAGCCATTGCTGTGTCCCTGCAGTCGTGGTTCTCCTCTCACAGAAGCTGTGGAGATGAACCCAGCTGTGCTGTGGTGCTCTTCTCTGCCTTGGGAAAGCAGACACTGTTCTGCACCTGAATTCTTCCGTACCAGCTCCCTACTCCCATCTGCATCAAAATGATTCTCTGGGCACTGAATCAGAGTTACAACTTAAATAATTCATTTGTTGAGCTAAATCTCAGTGAGATTTAGGCTGGAATATAAACGTGAGAAAAAACAGGGACATCAGCACTGGTCTTCCTCTAGTCTGCTGGGTATCAGGCTTTTTATCTGGTGATAAACAGCTCAGAAATGGAATTGGAAAAGCTGTCTGGGTTTCACAAGATGGCTGTTTAGTGCCTCCTGTGCACTTCTTTCCCTCTTTTTATCACATCAAAGAAGAGTGAATCACTTTCTCCTTAGAGGATTATGTTACTCCAGGGGCCTGGAAGGACCCACTGTGATTACTGGCTGTTACAGAAGGCAATTTCAGATGGGGAGGGAACAAGTAGGCATTATTCTTACTGCACCTGTTTATTGTAATTGGGAGCTTCAGCTGCATTTTTGTAAAACTTCAGAACCTGCCTATGTAAATCCTAAACTGCCAGCAGGTCGGGAGGGGCCACCCTGTCCCATCCTTAACATTCTGTGCAGGAATGGCATTGTCACAGGGGGATTTCCAAGCCCAAAGAGAGAGCCCTTGAATGGTCCCAGAGCCAAAGGAGTTTGATGTGCCAGCAGCTGCCAGGCTGTGCTGAGGCTGTGCCCTGCAGAGCTGTGCTGTGCTGCTCATGGATCAGATGCTCCCGGTGGCTGGGGGTGTTTTAAAAGCTGATAATGAAAATTTGTGATACTCACTGGATAGATAGCACCAAGTGTCAGCATTCAGCTGGGAAGGACAGCAGTGGCAGCTGAAGGGATGGTGGGTGTAGCTGTGCCACTCTGTCCTGGGCTGGTCCCTGCCTGGCAGTGCACAGCAGGGTCCCTGGGACGTGCCATGGTCCCTGAGTGCCGTGGTCCCTGAGTGCAGTGGTCCCTGAGTGCTGTGGTCCCTGTGCTGTGTCCCTGTGCTGTGTCCCTGTGCTGTGGTCCCTGTGCTGTGGTCCCTGTGCTGTGTCCCTGTGCCGTGGTCCCTGTGCCGTGGTCCCTGTGCCGTGGTCCCTGTGCTGGTGTCCCTGTGCTGTGTCCCTGTGCTGTGGTCCCTGTGCTGTGGTCCCTGTGCTGTGCCCTGTGGTCCCTGTGCTGTGTCCCTGTGCTGTGTCCCTGTGCTGTGGTCCCTGTGCTGTGGTCCCTGTGCTGTGTCCCTGTGCTGTGTCCCTGCCGCATCCCAGCGCAGGAGGGATGCAGGAGGGATGCAGTGCAGCCTGCACAGCCACCCAGGCATTACGTCACCTGGAGCTGCACTCACTGGCTGCTGGTGCTGGGAGGGCAGAACGCTGCTGCAAGCAGCATTAACCCCTTCCTGGCCATCCTCAGTGCCCCTTGGGTGCACAAAGGGGCCTCCACAGAGCTGAGCATCAGCCACCGATGTCGGGGGGGGGCGTTATTGGCACAGCTGCTCCTGTTGTCAGAGCTTGGTGGGTCCAAATGCAGCTGCTCTGTTCTCTCAGTACAGAAGCAAAAGCTGAATGGAGCTTCATGGCTGGGCTGTGTGTGTAACTGCCTGTGTAGGTTTTTGGGACAAACACTTTTAAAGGAGGTTTTAGGTTATAGCAAAGGGCAGTGCCAGCCCAGCCACCCACTGTGCCCATCCACAGCAGTGAGGACAAACTGCACAGTGGCATTGAGCTGCTTGCTCAAGCATGGATGTACACAGGAAGGGTTGATGTTAAGTTCCTTCTGTCAGCCTTTTTTGCTGTTTCAGCCCCTGCCATGAAGATAGCCTACAAATGATGCAAAATGGGTGGCAGACTGGGCCATCAGCCATCACAGGTTCCCCTTCCCAGACCCACAGGTTCCCCTTCTTGTGGCTGCTCTGTTGATGTATATATGATGAATTTTCATGGATTTTTAGAAGCTGTTGCCAAATCTTGAAGAGGTTTTGGCTCTAGCAGCCAATAAGGAAATACTGCAAATTGTTTATTTTCTGCACAAACTGGTCCCAGCAGTGCCATCTCATTCTGCTCAGGTTCTTGTTTGTTTTAACATAAAAGGGTTTGGTGACAGTGGCCTGTTGAGATACACTGTGCCACCTCTCTCCTCCCTCTCTGGGACCAGCTGCTTCCAGCCCTCTCTTCTCCATCCACAGGAGGATGTGTTAGCAGACTCTGGTTAGCCCCAAGACCTGGATCCTAAAGACACTTTCAGCTCATCCAGCTGGTCAGGCCAGCTTGCTTGCAGGTCTGAACATCAGGTCACTTAATTTAAAACCTAAACATGTATTCTCTTCTTGGCGTTCCCTTTCATCTTTGAACCCAGCTTTGGGAGTATAGTTTCTGGCTCATGGTTTTATAGCCTTTACTAGAAGCCATAAAAATACAACAAGTAGGAGTAACATGGTCAGTAAATCTGGGTGTGGGTGTGCTGAGGGTCACAAACCCTTGTGTGTGGGTTGTGGCTCTTTACTGTGACCATCCACCACTATCTCCAACCCCATCCTTCACCCTTATACTCCCAGGCATTTTTTCTAACTTAAATTCTGCTCTGCTGTTGAGAGGCAATAGCATCTATAAAATCTGTTAGCTTAAGTTCATAAGAAAATGGGGCATTTGGTCCAAATAGCCTACTAGATACTGTTTTAATAAACAGAAAGTGAAAATCATCCCTTTAAATTGCCCTCTTAAAGCTGTTGTGTGCCACAGGAGAATTTCCCCATAAGCAGAGGTGGCAGTAGTAACAGTGTCAGCATCCACTGAAGGTATCTGGCAGAGATATCTTTCCACTAAATTTCCTAAGCTGACTTATTTATGGACATTGGACAAGACTAATTTAGGCTGGAATGGAGGTAAAGAAAAGATGACTGACTAAAGCCTTTGTTGTGATAAAATTAAGTAGTTTTAGATGAGAAATACTTTGCAGGTTTAATTATTTCTATCTGATATATTAAAAGGGAGCATATAGAAAAAAAGACCTTCTCCCTTCAGCCAAGTGAAGCATTCAGTTTACAGAGATGATTAACCATGGGAATTCACTGAGTATATTTTATTACTATGTAATCTTCTCCAGGGGTAGATGTGATCCTCAAGAGTGTTGGGGTCCACTTACTCCTTTTCCTCAAGTGCCCTTGAGACCCACTTTCAGACTAATGGCCTCAGGTTTGTTGTGATTTTCAGGCTGATCCAAATTTCCAGCCCTTTGTTTAAATGAGCCTTTGATTGATACAGAATTTTTTAAAAACACTGTGTCTCTGGCTGGCTGGGTATATTAAAGGAGTAAATGCTCCTCCTGTGTAATTGAGCTGCTGTGGATGGTCTGGAGGCTTTGCCTCTGTGATTCTTTGCCATTGTGGTGCAGGGAGTTTGGGTGGGTTGGTGTTTTGTGTGCAGACTCATCACCCAGCCTGGAGCAGCTATTTGGAAACGTGGTTTCCCAATGGATTAGGGCTTGTCCCTGCACAAGAGGGGAGCCCTGATGACGTTCCCAGCTCTTGGAGCCCAGCAAGAGATGGATGGACACTGGTGAGGGCAGCCTCTGTGCTTTGTTCCCTTTTTCTTGCTGTGTCTCTGCTGCAGTGTTTGGACAGCACAAAGCTTGCAGCTTTTTGGGCTCCAGTTTCTTGAAGCTGTTGGAGATGAGGAAGGGTGCCCA
Source organism: Muscicapa striata striata (assembly GCA_030060385.1). Classification (NCBI taxonomy): domain Eukaryota; kingdom Metazoa; phylum Chordata; class Aves; order Passeriformes; family Muscicapidae; genus Muscicapa; species Muscicapa striata. Next base: position 2,465,911 of record JAREIS010000050.1, on the reverse strand, counting down.
GCTTGGTGTGTTTTCTGTGTTGCTTTGAGGCAGGGCATGGTGTTTCCCAAAGGATTGCTCTCCTGTCTAAGCTGTAGGATCTCTTCCTTCCAAAGTTCCTCCAAGCACTGTCACTGCAGTCACTGATCTTTATATGTCAGCACCAAGAAACCCTTTGCAGGTCATTAGCATGTGTCAGGAGGGAGTGGGCTGCTTTTTAGGAATGTGATTTTATTCACCAAAGCAAATCCAGGAATCAGGGGAGGCTGTGCACCTCTGGGCATTGATTGCATCCTGCTTGGGAGCCTCAGCATCTGGCAGCCTCCAGCTCCCCTCGGGGTGGGAGGATGTTCATGGGAACAGGCACAGGCTTTTTTAGGGTTTGCTGAATTGTTTGCAAGCCATAAAACCCTTGTGTTTAGCTGAGATACTTAACTGCTGCAGATGGGTCAGGGAGTTGATCTGGACCAAGCAGCTTCCAGCAGGTCTTCATAGGGTTATGCAAGCTTCTCATTGTATAAAAAATAATCTAGCAGCTATTTCAGTTTCTTAATTTCTAACCTTCTGTTTGCTGATACTTGAAATGGTGAGAAAATGGCATAAACATGTCCCAGCATCCCAAAGTCTGAACTCAAACTCCAAGGGATGCCAGCCCATGCTGTCAGATCAGCATGGGGTTGTGGGGAGGAAACTTCAAAAGTAAAGTTTAGTGATCCTCTTAAGATGATACTTTTCACATTAGTACTTATTCCTTGTAGGAAAGTGACTGCTGGGTGCTGCAGCACCTGATCATCCCTCCTTGACCCCTGTGTTCCCAGCTGGGGAGAGGCACCTGCCATCACTGCATTGGCACTTTTCAAACCTTTTAACAGACTGCTGGTGAGCTTGTTAGATGTTTGTATCTTCATTACCTTGATCTTCATCATCAGTGATGTGGTGAGAGGCAAAATGTCACTCTTTAGGTGCCAGTTCCCATCAAACTGTATTTAATTACAGTGTCAGAAAACACTGGACTTTGGGTGCTGGTGGAGCTGCTGTCATCAGTGAGCCCCCAGGCTCCCTGTGATCTCTGCATCACCAGGGATTGTGCAGAGCCAGGACCTGAGAGTCTAAACATGAATCCAGGTTTTGGTGGGGGGGTGCACTGGGCAGGTGGGTACATGAGTCAAGGGGAGAGTCACTTTTCTCCTGTCTCTGAGCATCAGGTTCAGCAAAACTTCTCCATAAGATACCTGCAAAAAGGAGGTGGAGGCTGTGTGCCCAGGTGGGAGTGGAGGAGCCCAGGCTCAGGCAGGTGCTGTGTCCCACACACTGCTCTTGGTGGGCAGTGTGGTGTGCACTGTGTGAGATAACCCTGTGGGATTGCTCCAGTCACATCAGCATCCTTATCACACCCAGTGCATTTTAGTGCTGTCAATACAGCAGATGACCTGCTCAGGATACTCCTTTGATATGTACACAGACCATAAATCTTTGCAGTTTTGTGCCAGGGTAAAAATAGCAGCTCTTTGCTCCTGCCACACTGAGCATCCATGGCTGGCTCGGTGTCAGAGCATCACCTGTTGCAGGGGCTGTTGGCTGAGCAGCTTGTGTAACTCAGATTAATGAAGGCTTATGGCCCTGACCTCGTGCCTGCTCAGGCAGCTCTTCCCAACCAAAGCCTTCATTGCAGGTGGAGGGCTGCTTTTTTCTCAGCTGTAACAATGCTGTGCCCAGCCTGTCTGATCCCACACCAAGGTTCTGTTTCTGTGCAGGGATGACCTTGGACTTGGCTTCATGGGAAGGAGAGGTTTGGTCTGACATGAGCCAATGCACGTTGCACCAGCAGCTCCTGCTTTGTCTTTCTGTTAATAGCATCTTCCAGTGGCTAAAGGGGCTACAATAAAGGCTGGACAGGGACTTTTTAGATAGGTATGTAGTGACTAGACAGGGGGGACATAGCTTTGAAACTGGCAGAGGGCAGATTTAGATTAGATATTAGGAAGAAATTCTTCCTGTGAAAGTGGTGAGGCCCTGGCACAGGCTCAGAGAAGCTGTTGACTGCTCCATCCCTGGAAGTGGATGGGGCTTGGAGCAACCTGGAATAGTGGAAGTTGTCCCTGCCCATGGCAGGGAGGGTGGGAACTGGATGATCTTTAAGGTTCCCTCCAAACCCATCTATTCTGTGATTCTCTGATTTTAGGCATCTTTAGATGCCAGTCCTGAAGCTGTGACTGGAACATGCCTAGTTCCAGTTTTAATTACTGCTGTCTGCATTAGAGATCTCAGTGAATCCCCAAGTCCTGTCCTAGACTCCTGTGAGGTTGTTTTAAAGTGTGGGGACTAGAGCTGTCCTTCCATGTGGCTTTTTTTAGTTCTTGAACATAAATCTGGAGATGTACTCAGGACATGGGGTCTCATCTTTATTTGCAATTTACTGATGAGGAAAATAAAGCAGAAGAGATAATAAGAATCTATTTCTTGATATTTCCTCCTCTGAGCCATAAATTGTTGCTTCTCCTGCTGGTGGCTGTGGAAGTACCTCCAGTGTTCGTGACCACAGAGGACAGTAATTAAACTACATGTCTGGGTCTGTAGAAACTTCAGGTTCATTTTCCTGTCCTGCCACAGATTTCCTTCCTGAGCTTGCTCAAGGGTAGGATCTCATTCCCAAGGACAGCTGGGCTCAAGTGCCTCTCCTTGGCAGATGGAGATCTGGAGCATCTGGTACCACAGTTCATCTGGTTATGTGATGGGCACCATGGCTTTGCCCCAGACACATCACAGAGCACGAGGCACTCAATGCTCTGACACCAGCTTACACAGCAGGACAGAAGGCAGATGAAGGTCTTCTGGGGATCATTGCCTTCCTGGCTGGCACTGGTGCAAGAGCAGGGCTGGGTCCTCCAGCTTTGCATGGGGAGAAGCTGTTTGGAGGGGGCTGAGGCGCTGCAGCGAGTTGATGTTTGGTTGCTGTTTCTTTGCAGCATCTTTCTGGCAAAAGTCAAGTGCCAGGTGGATTTCAGGGGAAGAATGTCTGTGAAAGTACTTCAGCAAGCTCCAGTTTCTAACTTCACCGAGATCTGTCAGCTGGCACCACAGCCTGCTTCTCATTTCCAGCTTGTCCTCTGCTTGCATGTCATTAGGCATGACACTGCTGACATGTGCATGGCAAGTATCATGCATATTGCTGCAGAGTTGCCAAGGCAAAGCAGAAGAGCTGACAGCCAGTGCCTGGTCGCTCTCTGTCAGCAGATGAGGCAGCTCCTCTCCCCATCCCTGTGGTTGTGATTAGAGAGCACTCAGAACAAAACTCACAGCCCACCATGGGATGTTCTCCAGTACCAAGTGTGCCAAATGCTGCCCAGCATGGTGTGGCTGTGGCATTGCAGTGTACAGCACGCTGGAGGTGTCCATGGAGGAGTTAATGGCTGGGGGACTTGCTGTCAGTACTTGGATCATCTCCTTTGCACCTCATTTTTCTCATGTAGAGTTAATTTCTGTAGATGAATGGGAACACTCTTGCTGTAGTTGCTCTGCTGGGGCTGTCAGTGCCAGCCTGTGAGCTGACTTCAGGTGCAGTGGCTTTGCTTTCCTTCACAGAGTTGGGTTCCCAGTGTGGTCTCACCCTCTATGGCAAGAAACAGAGTATTTTTCTGAGTTGTAGCTCTTCCTCAGCCTCCCTTTCTTTCCTTCCAGGATCATCCCCCAGCTGGAGAGCTCACTTTCCCAGGTTTCACCGAGCAGCCTGCCTGGCTCTGAGATTTCAGAAGCTACCAGGACTTACTTGCAAGGAATGAGCCGCTACGACCTGGACGAGCTCGATGCCTGCTGGTTGGAGCTGGTTAACATGGAGCTTAAGGAGATGGGTAAGTATTGCTCATTTTTTTTCTTTTTCTTTCTGGCCTGGATATCCCACAGTGGATTTCAGCATGTGGAACTAAAGGCCTTGAAGGAGAAATGTCAGAAATGCCAGTCCTGGTCGTTTCCTGTTCCAGGTGTCTCTGGATACCACAGCATAACATTGCCTTCATTACTGCTGTTACATCACTGCACATTCTTCAAAACCTTTAGTGGATTTTGGTCGAGTGCAAGTACCTGAGCTTGGAATTTGACCATTGGCACTAGTGCTTAGCATGGTCTGATGGGCACATTTGTTGGCAGAGACCCATGGGTATGTAGTCGTGCCAGACAGTGGAGGGATTTTCCAGTCCTTGTTAGGGAGGAGTTGCTGTGGTCTGGCTACTGCTCTGCAGATAAGAGTAAGCCCTCAATAAAGCATTCACCCTGTGAGGTCAGGGAAGGCTCAGGGGTGCCTACATAGAGGGTTAGTCCCTGGTGGCAAAGGCCTTTCAAGAGTGGGAACAAGGATTTTACCAGCCCATTCTTGTCACTGATGGAGCACTGTCATTACTGCCTGAGCCTTAAATATACTGGGGAGAGACTAGCTTTGAAAACCAGTGTTTGGCATGTGAAATCCACCACGGATACAGCTTCAGGCCAATAGATTCTGGTATCTTGCCCCCTCCCCCAGTCCTCCCAACTTCTCTAGCAGTGCAAGTGCTAATACATTTTTTCCAGTGACTTGGAAAGGAAGAGATGTGGCTTTGATTAATACCCCATCCCTGATGCTGCAGGGAGCTGGGGTTTGGCAGGTGAGAAGGGGGATGGGAGCTGGTGCTCCTGGCTGCAGGACCATGGTCACATCATTCATGGCATGGATGGCATGGGGGTCATCAGGCTTCTTTGAGGGGATGCATCTTCCTGCCTGTGGAGGTGATGGGGTTTGGGTGCTCTTACAGGAAAGCTGTTGCAGCAAATCTGTTGCTGCTGAGCTCCTAGGCTTGGCCAGAGCAGGGGCTTAGCTCCCTCTGCTTCCCAGATGGGAAATCCAGGGTGGGATTTGGGTGCCCTTCAGCACCCAGGGCTGGGTTGCTGCTGGCTGGGTTGGCCCAAAGGCAGTCCATAAATAGCGCTTTCTCCGGAAGCCCTTGACATTAATGACACCGTTAATGACTCGCTGAGATTTCCAAACCTGCTTTGCTAATCTCAAAGATCATTAACATGACTTAACTAGAGAACAGCAGCCTCTCCTCCCATTCAGAGGAGTCAGGAGTTATCTCCCAGCATTAATTTAGAAGGCAGGCAGAAGTTTAAATTCCTCATGGGTGTTTGGCTGAACTGTTGTTACTGGGCTGTGCAGGGGCACAATATGTCATTCCCAAAATATTTAATGACAGAGAAGGATCCTGATCTCTGACTGGCTCCTGAGGATGTTCAGGGAGGAGAGCTGGAAAACACCTATGAGATCATCCAGCTCGCCTTTCGTGGGTCCACGTAGCACACAGCACATGCCTCTTCCAGTCCTTTTTAGGTCACCCCAGGGATGGAATTTTATCACCAAGATCAGATAAACCTCCAGATAGCTCCAGCTCTCTGCATTCTGCCTGCTGACTCCTCTCCCAATTAAGTGGAATTACTCCAGAAAGCAAAGGTTTTACATGAAAAGCAAAAGTTTTAAACATAAAACAGCTTTAAATAGTTTGAAACCCCCCAGTAAGATGCCTCAGTAACTGTTCCTGTACTCAATGTAAATGTGTTGTTTAAAGCACCTCTGTGTGCTAGAGATGAAGTCAGTATTTAGGCATGCTTAAGTGTTTTATTTGTTGCTGCTGCAATGGGAGATTGTAAAAAAGTGGATCTGAAGAAGACTGAATGGAGCCAGATTAATGTCCATGCCACTCCAGGCAGCACAGGCCTGTCCTTTTAGACAGGAGCCATGCCATAAGTCTTCACTTTTATATTAACATTTTATGCTGTATTTTGTGATCTCTTCTAAATTCAAGGCTATTGTAAGAGTGGAGCTGGAGAGACTTCAAAGACCAAGGCTGAAAGATCCTTTTGCAGTGATCAGCACTTCATAAACACAAAGAAAATCCTCAAGAAATTGCTAAAATTGTTGTCGGAATCAATTCTGCTGAAGGCAGAGTCAAAGTTTCTAAGTATTCCCTTGACTTAATCCATATGGTGTATTCTGCTCACATATGCCCACCACAGCTTCTATCTTGGGAGCTGGAGGTGTTCCTGGCATTTTATGGCAGGAACATGCAAAGGTCACATGGATTGTTTTTGAAGCTCTGGGGGGAATTCATCACTGCATACTTGAGATGTGTCTGTGCACTAATGAGATGATTCCTCCCTTGGTGGAGGTGAGATTGGTCAAGTAGATGTGAAATAAGCTGGAGTCAGTGGAGTACCCCGGGCAAGATGTGCTCAGTGGAGCAGAGGCTGCTGTCAGTTCTGCTTCCCTCTCTGGCAGTCCTGGGTGTCACACTCGGAGGCTGCTCCCATCCCACTGTGGATCCTTCTGGGGTTCTGGGAGCCCCTTTTTCACCCTGAGGCAACAAGTTGGCACTCCCCAGGCAGAGCCTGTTTCCAAGCAGCTGCCACCCACCTCTGTGTGTCCATATCCCACTGTGCAGAACTACCCCAGGACAGAATCCTGGAATGGTGTGGTTTGGAAGGGACTTAAAGCTCATCCCATTCCAAGCCCCTTGCCATGGGCAGGGACACCTTCCACTATCCCAGATTGCTCCAAGCCCCTTCCAGTCTGGCCTTGAACACTTCCAGGGATGAGGTAGCCACAGCTTCTCTGGGCAGCCTGTGCTAGGGTCTCACCACCCTCACAGGGAAGAATTTCTTCCTAACATCCAATCCCACCCTGACCTCTGTCAGTTTGAAGCAATTCCCTCTGTAAAACACCACAAGCCTTGGAGCTGAACTTATTTAGCTCCTTAGAGATACAGATAATCAATACAACGTGAAAATGAATGTATTAATTGTTTGTATGTGCTGTATTAATATATAGATTAGCAGGGTTGGAGATCAGTGGGAGACTCTTAAGACATTTTCCCTCCACATTTTCAGCACAATCAGTTTTTACATCAAGTGACTGTTTTGCTGTTTCCATAAATTCCTGGCAGTAATTGTGGAAGGTTCCAGCAATACTCCAGTTTTGCTGCTGATGGGGTGAGGAGGCTTTCATCAGGAGTGCTCTAGGACAGCCCTGTCAGAGCCAAGCATCACTGCAGAGAGGCAGCAGCTTCTAAAGTGACTCTGAAACATTTTGTCATCATCTTAAATTCGAGCAATAATTGATGTCGGTGGGTGGCAGAAAGGGTGATAATTGGTTCATGTAAATCTTTTAAGTGCATTAGCAGGCTGTGTTTGTAACAAAATGTCTGGAGGTTTCACTGTGGATGCTCAGTTCACTGTGTGTTGGTCATACTTTACATGCAGGGTCTGTTTATAAATAGCATTGATAAAAGATTAATGTACAGTTGCTGCATCTTCCAAGGGCTGGGTGTCTGCAGGTGGTGGGCTGGAGGTGGCTGTGAGAGTCCCAGGTACACACCACCAGGTGTGGTGTTCAGGTGGTTGGCTGTCATCCCCTGATGTCCCTGAAGGATGCCCAGAGGGGCAGTCAGCCTGGGGCAGGGTGGCTGTGTCCCCACAAGTGCCAAAGCAGGCAGGTTTGAAGTGGCTTGCCCTGGGCAAGCTGGAGGGCCAGTGAGCTGGAAGGAGATCTCTGGAGTCTGTGGTCCCTGTGTCATGTGTGAGCACCCCATCCCATCAGGGACCTGTCATTCTTTCACCTCAGGTTTTCAAAGATAGTCAGACAAGCCTATATCATCTCACAGTTGCTTTCCCTTTTTTATTATAAAAAGCATTAATTTTGCTTATTTATATATATGTATTTCCTGAGAAGTAGACTCCCAGGTTTATAGTCTGTGAATCAGCCAATGGCACAGCCTGCAGTCCTGATAGCTGTTTGTTCATGAGCTGTTTCTGTCTCCAGGTATTCTCCACAGGGGGAAAGGATTTATTGTTTCAGTAAATTGATATTAGTGGAGCACAGTTCAGTCAGAAATAGGTCTCTATTTTGTGAAAGGTGGCTCTCCAGCTATTTTTTTCCTCCTCTTGCAGTGAGTTGGCTCACACCACGACAAGGAGTAGCTGAGAATGCATTTAGCAGAAGAATATTGCTCCTTCATGCCACATAAATTATGATATTACAGGAATAATTGTGACGGAGGGTGGCGTTGTGTAAAGGAATGTACCCGGTGCTTCTCCCAGGCTGTGGCTGCAGTGCCAGCCCAGTAATCCCAGTTCCTCTGGGACAGACTGTTAAAGTGCTGTGTTTCAGATTTGGATGGGCAGTTGTAAGGGCTGAGTTATGTCAGGTTGGGCTGGCCCCTTGGGAGCCCTGTGAGGTGATGGGGATGCTGGGGGGCTGTGGGGCTGCAGGGATCATGGCACACCCTGACTGACACAGACACACAGGGAAGACTTTTTTACTTGGACCAAAGTTCTTTCATGTTTTCTTTTCACAAATCAGATTCGGAGACCTCCTGTAGTGCACCATCATCTGTCACTTCTCCATTTCTGAGGCAAATCACGTTTTCTGGTGCTTCCTTTAGCTGGGAAGGTGCTACCCTGCAGCATCCTGTGCAAAGAGGGGACAGTTCTTCTCATGTGAGATGTCATGGGAGGCAGCATTCCCTTCCCATTGTGGGGTGATACTGGGGTGTTCCAGGGAGGATGGGTGGCCACATCAAAACCCATCATTGTTAATGCACTCAGTTAATGGAGAAAGGAAGGATGTGGTGGCCTTCTGGAAGGGTGATGGGGACATATTCCTGCTGTGTCAGGGTTTTGAATGTGGCTCCAGATAGCCAGGGATTATATTGGCATGGGATTGAACCCTCACCTCTGCCTGTGTCCCTCCAGACTGAAACTCTGAAGAAGTTTGTGGCTATCACTGCTGTCTTCTGTGGTATCTCAGAAAAGCTTTGGTTTTTTTGCCTAAGACCTTGGCACACCTTAACCAGGTGAAAATACTGTTCTCTTGGTCAGCAGGTAGAGTCCACTGGCCTGGGGATGGTCCCAAATGTGGACATCACTGGATTTGTTCATTGTAGCCAAGATCAGTTGTCTGCATCTTACTTTCCTTCTCTGGGGACAATAATAGTGTTGCTTGTGCACATACACAAGGGAGTGTTTTGGTGGATAATTTTTTGTTTGCTGTTTAACTGGCCACGATCAATAAAGAGAGAGTTTTTACTACCAAAAAGATGACAATTTTATGAATGGAGTTGAGTAGCACAAACTTGATGTGATACAGAAGGAGATAAATGGAGCACAAACAGAAAAGCTCTTCACCCCCAGGCCCCATTGTTTAGTGTTTCATAAACGATTAATCGCTTCATCCCCATCAAGTGCAATTGTCGATTCAATCAGCTCCGAGATATTCGGGATGGCGCTTGGCAAACGCATCCCTAATGTAATTACACCTAAATGGAGTGTGAGAGCCTGTGTGTGTGTGTGTGTGTGTGTGTGTGTGTATATCTGTGTGTGTGTATCTGTCTGTGTATCTGTGTGTGCAGGGACAGATCCCTGCTCCCCATGCAGTGCTGGAACAGCTGCATGGCACACAGCTGGTAAGGGAGCCCTGCCAAGGTGCTGCTCTCCCTCGGGCTCTGGCCTGCCTCTGGCACAGGAGTTTTGGGATCAGCATGAACTTTCTTCCCAGGGTTAAGCAGGTGATCGTGGAAAATTCAGGAGGTGGGATGGGTGCTGCTTCTTTCCACTCCTTCCAGGGGTGAAGTGGAACGGTGGCAATGCCAGCATGATCCTGACCCTGGGCAAGGTTGTGTTCATGATTCCTGTGGAAAACCCCCTCCCTTTCCTTCCTCATGCTGCCTGCAGCTGCCAGCTCTCTGCCTGCCCTCTTCCATGAGCACTGGGAGCTCTGGGAAGTGTGTGGGGAAAAGCCCTGGGAACACCTTGATGGTCGTTTTGCTTTCCAGAAGAGCAGAGCCAGAACTGTTGGGAGGAATGGAGTAACTCCAGACTGGCACTCTGGTGCCCAGGCTCACAGTCACAGATGGGGAATTGAAATTCTGACTAAGAGGAGAATATTTTTGCTGGACTGGTTTGATACTCACATGAAGTCATATTGAGCAGGTGCAGCTCAGGTGATGTGTTTGTAAAGGGGCTCCTTCAAGGCAAAAATAATGCTCTAGCTTTCTTTGTAACATGCAGGCAGTGATAGGACAAGGGGAGGTGCCTTGGAGTTGAAAGAGGATTGATTTACATTACATATTGGGAAGAAATTTCTCCCTGTGAGGGTGGTGAGGCCCTGGCACAGGTTACCCAGAGAAGCTGTGGCTGCCCTGTCCCTGGGAGTGTTCAAGGGAACACTTGGACAGGGCTTGGAGCAACCTGATCTATTGGAAGTTGTCCCTGCCCATGGAGGGGAGTTGGAATGAGAAAATCTTTAAGGTCCCTTCCAATCCAACCCATTCCATGTTTCTGTGACATCCAGCTGGAACTACGCCATGAGCAGGATGGTGGCTCCATCGCAGCCCTGGTGCTCAGAAGTGGCTGTGCTGGTGCAGGATGTTTCCCGCGCCCATCGCGGAGCTCTCCGGAGTCAGACAGGTACCAGCAGGTTCCTTGGCATGCTGCAGCACAGCTGCTCCAGCTCCTGAAAGGGCTGTGATAGGGAGCAGTGTTGTCTGTTTGAGATGGTATCTCAGACTCGACATAGACATGTAAAATGCCAGGCTGGATGTTTGCAGGGACTTGTCAAGCCAAGGGAAACCGTGCCAGTGAAACATTGGGGAAGAGCTAAAAAAGCAGACAATGGTGTGTTTGCACGCCGAGCTCGCCTGCAGGATGCCTTCCCCCTTGACAGAGTTTTTTTGGTTGATCAGTGGCTATGGGGGGAAAGATGAAGCCTCTGCCAGCCCCATCCAGCAGAGGTGCTGGGACCCGTGCAACCCCATCCCTGGGGTTCAGCCCAGAACAGAGACATCACACTGTAGCTTGAGAGATGACCATTTTTCAAATTTAATTAGTAACTGCTCCTTATGGGTTCTTCCTCAAGCCTTTTTTTCTCTGTCTCTGCTCATAAATAAGGTATTTTCTTCCAGTGCTTTGCATCAAGGAGGGTGGACAGCAGTTCGGGTCAGGCTCCTCCACTGTCTGGCCAGTTGTGGATATTTCACACTAATGAACTACAAAGTCCAATTGTTTTATATTGCATCCTGCTGGTGATTCTGTTGTCCCTGTGCCTTCTTCTCTGATGAAATAGTGCTCATGGGGAGACAGGGTGTGATGGGGGCTTAACTCTGCCTCTAACCCTTTACTCACTCCTGCTCCTGACAGATTTTTTTTCCTTGCCTGGAGTGACCTCATGTTGCATTTGTCACGCCAGGATCTTTGTGTGCAGGTGGGAGGCAGCACTTCTGGGACCAGCCTTCAGCGTGGCAGCATTTTGGGGCTGCAGAGCTCCTGGCAGCAGCATGCCCCATCTAAAGCCAACTGGGTATCCCTCTCCTAGAGGTTGCTGCTCTAAAAAATGTCTCCTGGTTATTGACCTTATATTCTTGGTTGTCTTTGTGGAGAGAGCTCTGGTAAAGCATCTCTGTCACCTCTCTCCATTAAAGATCCTGATATGGGGAAAATAAAAGACCCACCTGGGTCTGACCTCCTGATTTTACTAAACCCAAACACAAAAAAACCAGTTCCTGCCTTTGGCGTCAGTTTTACATTACAGTTAATTGGCCTTAAAATGGTCAATTTTCAGTTTTAACAATTAAAGCACAAACTTTGTGTTGCCAGAGCTTGTCTGAGCCCTCGCTGCAGAAAGCATCTTTGCAAAACTTGTCTCCTTGAACATTGAAACTGTCAGCCCCAATTACCTGCATTGCTTCAGCTGAATGGGTTTCCTTCCTCTCAGCCAGCAGCAATATTTTGTTACTGTCTATGAGATATAAACTGCATCCTGAGTTAGGAGCAGCCGTTTCCAAATCGCCGCTTTTGCCGTCGCTGTGGATTTGCCTCTTGAGTTGCCATCTGAAATGCTCAGCCCTTGGCAAAATGCTCCCCGAAGGTGAGCGGGAGCTGCAAAGGTGGCTTTGCCTTCATGCTCTGCCTTCTGCCTTGCAGAGAAGCCTGAGCTGGACGAGATCACCCTGGAGCGAGTGCTGGAGGAGCTGGAGACCATGTGCTACGAGAACATGAACATGGCCATCGAGACCGAGGAGGGCCTGGGCATCGAGTACGATGAGGACGTGGTGTGCGACGTGTGCCGCTCGCCGGAGGGCGAGGACGGCAACGAGATGGTGTTTTGTGACAAGTGCAACGTCTGCGTGCACCAGGTGAGCGGGGTGGGCTGGCACTGCTTGCCTCTGCTCATCACACTCTGGTGCCCTCCCCCTCTGGTTCCTCCCTTCCCCACCCACCCCTTCCCCTGGGCTGCTGTTTGTTCTCTCCTCGTGGATCTCAAGTGAAGCTGCAGAGGAGTGGGGATAGCAGTGGGGTCTTGGATAGCTGGCAGACAGCAAACTTGCTTTTCTTACTCTCTTACCCCCAGCCATTTATCAATGCCCACAGAAACACACAGCCAGAGGTTGAAGTGCCCCCTCCTCCTTATTCTCTGGTCTCTGTGATATTTTGTTTTATGTCTCCTCATCCTTTAATACGCTTATTCTTCTTTACTCAATTTATTGAACTCCAGTGGGATCTTTAGCACCCTCAAGTGACCAGCACTGTGTGCAAGACTTGGCTGGTGGCTGGGTGGGATGCAGGTCTGCAGTCCTGTGCTCACTAGATGGGTAGGCTTGCACAGACCCCCCAGCTTCCTCCTCCTCTGCTTTATTTGGGGAGTGGTTGGACCTTCCAGCTCCACCAGTGCAGTCTCCCATTGCAGGGTTTCTGTCCCAGCTTCCCCACTGTGTGAGCGTGGGATTCCATTTTATTTTGCTGCCTGGAGGAAAATAATTTTATTTTTAGAATTGAATGCAAATGCTTCAGGCTCTTGCTGGGGGGAGTCTGTGGGCCTCCTGATTTTGGGGAAGCCTTGACAAGGGGAAGGCCGTCACATGAGGGTCTCTTGAGTCCCTCGTGGACCCAGGGAGGTTTTACTGGTCATGCTTTGAGGGAAAGCACTGTGTGATGCTGGGATGGTAGCAGCAGCACCTGGGCTTCACCCTTTGTGCAAACGGTTTTGGGTTTTTTTAGTTCTAAAGAGAGCCATTTGCTCATCTTTTGGGCAGCTTTTCCATCAGTGCTTCCTGGAGGTGGGAGAGCACTGGAGATATCTATAGTTGTGGGAGGTGGGTGTTTTGAATGGTTTCCATCAGTGAATCAGATTCCACAAAATACCAGAATGATTCAGGGTTGGGTTCTTTTTTAACAAGCCCAAGTGGCAGTGTCAGGCTGTGAGCTGACATGAGCTGCAGCAGGGACTCAGGGGGAGCCATGGGCTCCACTTTAAGCAGCAGCCCCAATGCTGCAGAAGGGGATGTAGCAGCCTGGATTTCAAGGCTGTTGAAAGAAAAGAGGGATTTTCACTTGTTTTCAGGGAGCAAAGTCCAGCCCTAAGCCCTGTGCCAGCCCATAAGCTGCCTGTGATTTAATCTCTGCCCCAATTTACACCCTGAGCCACAGAGTCCAGAGACACAGTGCAGAGTGTTACATGGCATCATGGTTATCTAACCTGCACCAGGTCCAAAACCTGCTGGGAATGACACTTTTTCCTGAGGGCATATGGGTGCTGGTGCCATGGGCTTCACCAGAGCCATGCCTTGTCCTCCTGCATCCCCTTGGGAAGGGGCTTGAGACACCTGGTGGTGGGTTATGGTGCCATGTGGTATCCTTGTACTCACTTCATCTGCATAACACAAGACATGAGACTTGCTATCATTTAATTCTTAGGAAGTGAAGCTTTTAGAAAGCACATGCGTTGTCCTTTTAAAATTGTCAGCAAGGTAGAACTGTGCTCCCTGCTGCTAAATCACAGTTCATGGCTCTCACAGTGACAACATCACACTTCTGTTTAGCATGGGAATGATCCACCTAGTTTCCAGCCACCCTGCCACGGGCCTGTCATCACTGAATTCCCTTTCCCTGGTGTGGGCACATGGCTGAACCCGCCCTCTGTTCCATGCACCACACCAAGCTTGTCTATGGCTTGGCATCTTCCCTGATTTTTTGGCATCTTGTTCTCAGTGATGTTGCAGCCCAGATAGATGTAGCAATAAAAATAGCTGTGCTGCTCCTATACAGCATTCCTCTGGTTTCATGTTTCTGGAGCACCTTCTGCTTGGTACTGGACTTGGAAGAGTGTGTTTAGCTGATAGTGCACCTTGCTTCTAGAGCTGCTCCTTGTCTGGCACAGAAGCCCTGTATTTGCTTCTCAGGAGCAGAATTGCACCTTCAGCTGCTCTAAAATCACTGGAAATAAATAACCAAGATCCAAGAGTCTGCTAGAGATGGGCACCTGGTCATAATTCCTACTTTCCCCTGGATTTTGAGATGAGTCTGCCAGTTCATTCTGCTGCTAGTACATACCAGGCTGATTCTTGGCTGGTACTAAATCACATGTTTTATAAAACTGTGTTCCAGAAATGATTTATCTATGAGATTTGGAGGCACTGTGAAACACACAGTTAAGTCTCTTTGAACTGTGCAGACTTGAAGCAATAATATTTCCTCTCTTAATTCCTTGTTATCTCAATAACCTGTTCACAAAGTGGCTTTTTCCACTTTGAAACCACTATCAGAGTCAGTTTGTGATTTGGGGGAGCCTAAAGTCATGCTGTAGTCTGTTCTGGTCCACTAAAGACTGATTATGTACTTTTGCCACACTCACACATCTCCATGTGCCCCTCTGTTCCTGTTCTCACCTGCAGCACTGTCACTGATGCTGACAATGACCTCTTGCAGAAGGAGAAAAAGCTATTTGGGGGTAAACTTCAAGAAGTGGATCTGGTGAATGCCTGGGCTCAATTTGCAGCCTTAGTTCTGGGGGTTCTTGTCAGCACTGGCTGTTTGCCTTCTGCAGGGATGTCAGAGCAGCCAGATGCAGAATTAATTACATCTCCTCACTTTAAATGGGGACACAGCCCTGTGTTAGTGCCCAAGGCAGTGTGTCGCTCTCTGAAAACCATTTAAATGTGAGTTATCAGGACCTGCCAGTTAAAACCTGTCTGGTTTTAGTAGTAGCTGTTTAATACAGTCATAAATTATGGTCAAAGTGGAAAGTATTTATCATTATATGATAGGGCTTATCATTTGGCTCTTCCTCAAGTACGGAAGAAAAATATTTATGAAACACTTTGGCTTCTCTGTGTCCTGTGTTACCACAGCAGGTCAGGGAGCTCCGTGGGCAGCCTGAGTCCTTCAGTTCTCACTCTCTTGGCTGGAGACTTGCCTGTTCCCTCTTTAGATGTTATCCTTAAGATTTATTATCCTTTTTGGTTCCTCCTGTCTCATTTACATTTTTGACTATTGGCTTCCCCTTTTTACCTTCCCATAGTTATTTTTGCTTCCCCTTTGGGTTGTGCTGGGTCTGTAACCAGTGTGGTTACAGACTGAGAACTTTCTCAATCATGGGCTTGTGGCTTTTCAGCCCTCAGTAACCTCAGAAGATTTCTCTGCACAGCATTTCTTTTCCGAGTCATCGTGGGTCAGGAGTGGGCAGGGCATGAGCAGGCAGATGTCTGCACTGCAGAGCTGCTGGTGTTGGGGGCTCTGCCCACCCCCAGCCTGGAGCCAGGCGAGTGCTTGGCATGATGCATAGCACCCTTGTATACTTAGCTTTTAATTAAAACCCAGGACACACTGATCTGCCATGAGCATCCATGTGGAAACAGGGAAGGTAGTAAGGAAGAACTTAAGCTCCCTGTGTGTGGCTTTGGTGTTGAGTCTGCTGTTTATTGGGATGCAGTGGCAGTGATAAAGGTGGGAGTGATGGAGGAGGTCTGGGAGGATGTTCATCCTGGGCTGCTGGATTAACACTCAGTGTCTTGGTTTGAAAGACAGGTGTCTGCTAAGGAAGGCAGGAGCCTCTCTTGAAATGGACAATGTAAACCCCCTCCCTCCAAATTATTATAATTTTGAAATTAAGGAGCTCTCAGGCAAAGATATGGGAATAGGAATAACAGTTCTTTACTAGGAAAAAAAAATTAAAATAAAAATACAGTAATACAAAAAAAAAAAAACAAACCCAAAACACTGACGGAGTCAGAATCCAACCTGACACCCCATAAGTCAGGGTGTTGGTAGCAGTCCCATTAAATGGTGGCTGCATCCTCCTGCAATGACAGATGTGGTTCTGTAGAAGGTGCAGGTTTCTTTTGAAGGTCCAGTGATGATGTGGAAGGGTCTGGTTTTCTTCTGGAATCCCGGGAGAAAAAGTTCCAAATCTCAGTTTTTATCTAGGTAGGAAATGCTTGGCTCCTCCCCCTGGGTGGAGCATCTCCAGTGGGATGGTGTAATTTTATCAGTCATGCAGTGGGACTCAGTGGCCATTAACAGAAGATATCTCCTGGAGGAAGGATAGGATGTGGAAAAGATAAAGATCACTGCCCCACCGTGTTTTTAACAGATGGTGATGGAATACATAACTTTTGTTACATTCTGCTTTGCAAGCCAAGACACCCTTGTCCCTCATGTCTCCACAGGCGTGCTATGGCATCCTGAAGGTGCCCATTGGGAGCTGGCTGTGCCGGACCTGTGCCCTGGGTGTTCAGCCCAAGTGTCTGCTGTGCCCCAAGAGGGGCGGAGCGCTGAAGCCCACCCGGAGCGGGACGAAATGGGTCCACGTTAGCTGTGCCTTATGGATACCTGAAGTAAGACCTTTTCCATCCTCCTCCTGACATGTGGGTGGGCACAGTCCTGGTTTCAGGTCTTGGCCCAGGGTGTTTGTTAGTGGTGTAGATAACAAATGCAGTTTGGCTCCTCAAGCTGTGCCAGAGCTGCGATGCCGGCATTGTCACACCATGTGTTTAATTAGCAGCCAAGGGGCACCCTGTTAGGGGAGAGGAGACAATTGGGGTGCAAGGTCACAGAGGTAGGGGACATACCTTTGAGCAGAGTAAAGCTGATTTCATATGCCCATCTGAGATACACCTAAGATAAGGAATTAATGCAGAGGAAAAACCAACATAAATTTTTCCTTCTTTGTCTTTCAGATTTGTTTCTGGTTTGGGGGGTTTGGGTTTTCTTCCAAATTACAGCTGACCCTGAGGAATAACAAATATAATCCATCCCTCATTCAGACTGCCAGAGACACCTCCTTACAAGAGATTTGGGACTGTAGCTGATACTTACAACTTGTCTTCTGTCTTGTGGCCAGGTTAGCATTGGATGTCCTGAAAAAATGGAACCCATTACAAAGATCTCCCATATCCCAGCAAGCAGATGGGCTTTGTCCTGCAGCCTCTGCAAGGAGTGCACTGGGACATGCATTCAGGTATGTAACTTGGCACTGAAGAAACTCAGACCTCCAGGGTTGTACCTGTATGAGCCACTGGAGAGTCTTGAGATGCTGAAGGACATGGTCTGAATGACACTTATTTCTGTTCTGAGTAAACCTAATGACAAGAGCCTGTCAGGCATCATCAGATGTTGTTTGCAATCATTCAATACACTGAGTGCTAGAAATCTAGATTAACTTTCTTTGTATGACACAGTGGTGTTGCTGTAGTGACGCTAATTGCTGGGGCTGCAAATGACCTTGGTTTAGATCAGAAACCTCCAGGAGAAGGGCTTTGTGAGGCTGCCAGGAAGGTGAGATGCTCATGGGATACATAATGCAAGTATTTCACAAACCTTGAGGGGTCAGCCTTTCAGTTGTGGGGATATCAGGGTGCACCAGGGTTGGATAGTCCTCACTGACCTGCTGGCTCAGAAGATAAAGTACTTATCACGTATTACATTTCCACATTTTCTGTTTTCCCACACCTATACAAACCACTGCAGATGCCTGATTGCCTGCCCTCCCCACAACAGGAGAGACAGACATTCCCTTTGCAGATAGAAAGCAGGATTCTCCAGGCTTTTCCATTGCAAAAGTGGGACGTAGCTTCCCACGCCATGATCTCTGCTCTTGGGGACCAGAGCAGAAGCTCCCATCCAAAATGTAGCAGTCTTGGTGTGAGGGCATTTGGGGAGCCCTGCTGAACCCTCCTTCCACCTGCTTGGCGAGTGTGATGTCCTGGTGGTCCCAGAGGATATCCAGTAAGCTTTGAAAAATTGAGAGAAATTTAGGAATGTGTCCCAAGTGATCAGTTCCTAACCTCAGCAGGAGCTGCATGGTGGAGGTCAGTGTGTTTGCAACAGTGACCATGGACCAGGAGCTGCTGGCTGGTGGCAGAAAGACAGCAAGGATAGGAGCTCTGCAGGCTCTCCTGTGTTTGTGCTGTCATCTTGGGTTTAATACCTTAAAGGCAGCTATTTAAAAGTAATCTCCATAGTTTGAAATTAAATCTCACAATACTTCTTTAAATCTGTCGTATTGACTCATTTTTTTGATGGCTCTGGGTGCTTATTCACCCTGCCAGATGGAGATACTGTGTCAGAATGGCAACTGCTTTCAAAGAACAAAGGGGCAGGGAAGGAAGCAAACAGGCTTGGCAGCATCAGAAAGAATTCAGTGTGTCTCAGGCTTCATCCTCTTAGTGCCATCATGACATGGGAGCTGTGAGATCCTGGGGACTGAATGGATTTGCATTAAAGGTCACTTGAGATGGAACAGGAGCCTTGCTGCCTCATGTGCTGGCAGCTCATGGTTTATAAGTCTTCATGAGATTGCCACTGGAGCGTTTGCTGAGGCCACCCTGCCGTGTGCAGGATGATTTTGCTTCAAGGAAAAGGGGGAAAGTGATAAAAAGCAGGCAGTGCCTTTGCCTTTATTTAAAGATTTATGGCGTAAATTAACACCCATAGGTAAATAAATACTCTCTGTACTCATCCGTGGTATAGAGCTCTGTTTCAAAAGCTTATGTTTATGGAGAATATTTTGTGGAGCATATTTTATGAAGCATATTTTTGCTAGTGCCTGTTTATACAGGTGGGATCTACCCTTGTCAGCATTTTGGGTTTGTGGCCCAGCTCTGAAAGGAGGATGTTGTTTTCTGCAAAAGCACTGGGTGTTTGTTCCTGGCAGCAGCAGTCAGGTGCTGCAGGTGGGCAGATCTGCAGAAGGAAGGAAGTTGCTTCCAGGAGGGGGTTTTCCAAATGGCTAAGAGGGTTTTATGAAGGCAAAATCTGGGAAGAAGGCTGGAGGAGTAGAAGACTGTCATCCCAGCAGGCATCTCAGAGGCAGCTTGAGAAAACACCCACCTCAGCCACATTTGCAGAGACAAACACAAGAAGTCTTTGTAGGAACCTCTGTGTGTGGAAGTGTTTTTCCCCATCCAAATCTGACCATCAAAAGGCAGAAACTTAAAGAAGCCTGAGGAAAGGCCCCCCACTGCTGTCCATGGCTTTGCCCTTGCTGCTGTAACTCAACTCTTGCTTTCTGGTACAGAGCTGTGAGCCCAGTGTAACCTGGTGGGACTGGAACCGAGCCTAAACCACTGGATGCTGTGTAGGGATGCAGCTCTGGAGACAGCCTTTGCCTGACTCCTGTTAAGGGGAAATCATTACTTCATGATGGTTCTTGTGATCAGACATCAGGAGATGTCAGAGAGCTCAGAATGCAGGAGGAATTTTCTTGTTTGCATTTCTGAGATGGGAAAGAGAGTGCCAGGAACCAGGCTGTGGTGCAGCCTGAGTCCTGACCATGCGTTTTTGGAACTCTGCTCCCTCCTCCTTGCTTGTCAGAGCGACTGGAAGAGCTCACTGAGGCAGCACAGAATGCCAGGGCTCTCTTGGTTGCTGGCAAGCTTCTCCAAAGGGCACAATCTTCACTGTCATCATCTTCCAGCTTTCTTTTTGTTGTCGCTTTTTGGAGAAAAAGTCCTTGGAAATGTTCTCCATCACGCCCCCTTCATCATCACTTCTCTGCCAACTGCTGCCCGCTTGCATTAAGCAAGCAGTGCCACTGGTCCTCATCCACTGGGGTAACTGGTGGTTCCCAGAGCTGTCTTCTGCCTGTAGTCCTGAAAATGCAGTGCATGGCATCAGGGACAAGAGCAGAGTGTGTTACCCAGTCCCATCCATCCTCTGCTCCACATTCTTCTCGAGGAGTCTGTGAAGCTGAAATTGCCTTTTTAAGCTGAGAGGCTCTACCAGGCTCCAGACCATCTGTGGTCACGAGAAATCACATGGTAGTTTTTTAAGGATGCAGAAGTGTTGTGTCTGATGGCTTGGCCAGTGTTCAGCACCGGTAATTAATTTTTCCTTCCTGAGCTCCCCTCGCAGGTCTGCTGGAGGAGCCGCTTCCTTCCGCTCAGCCCCAAACTGCAGCCAAGCTCCACTGCAAGCTGCTCAACTTCTGTTTGAATGCCCTTGGCAACCAAAATCACCTCTCTGTTTCTTCCCAGTAAGAATGATTTTAGGACTAAGAGCCCACATTAAATCTCTGGGGCAGTTTTTACCCTCTCCATCTCAGAATTTTGTTTGGAAATGGATTTGCCTGAATAAGCAAAGTGTGCTGAAATTCTTGAATGAAAGGTGCTGTAAGTTAATGAAGCACAATCGATAACAAAGCAGGGACTGCTCCAGTCTTTTGAGCCTGGTTTATTCTGTGTGGCAGATCCCTCCCTTCCGCCACAAGTGGCTTCATTCCAGCGCCATTCTGGGATGGATCAATATGTTTTTATTGTTAGTTTATCCAGGGTCCCTCAGTGGCTGTGGCTGGCCAGGTATCTTTCTTTGTTGCCCTGTCAGCTGAGCTGCCTAATTATTTTCTGTTTGCGTTTTGGGCACGGTTTCTGACAAGTGCTGCTTGCCATCTGTTGGAGTAGAGAGATCCAGGATGAGTGTCACTGGATTTGCTTTATTCCTAAGGTGGAGTGATGGTCATTCCTGTTAACAGGATACTGTCCTGGCAGAAGACATGAGCGTGTTGTTAGTGCTGTTTTAGCACTGATGGCAAAAACAGAGGGGAAGGGACAGCACTGTGTGTGCTTTAAAAGCCAGCGTGTGATATGCTGACTGCCCTGAGTAAATCTGGAAGCTGCAGGCTGGGCTCCCTCTGTCCCTCCTTCCTTTCCAAAAATAAACACTTGAGAACGGAGATGGTGCTTCAGCTGCATGTGTGGCTGTGACAGGGTTTGTCCCAGGGGATGGCCAGGGTGGCAGAGCAGGCACCCTCTGCCCACTGTGATGGTGAGTGCCCTAGGCTGGCACAGGGAGCATCAGTGGGTCCTTCACAATGCCAGGCTCCAAGCAAGTGCCAGCAGCATAGCAGGAGTGGAGTTTTGCAAGTTACCAGATACTTTTGTGAACAATTTCAGACCAAAATTAGGACCAAATGGCCATTTTTAAACAGGATAAGTGTGATGTCAGAGTTCAAAATCCACTTGCTTGTGGTGCCTGGCGGAGTTAGTGCCCAGCATTGCTGCCCAGAGCCATGCTGGTACAGCCAGAGCTGCAACCAGCTCTTCCCACTGTTTTCTGAGACTTTGGAGCAGGGCCTGGAGAGCTTTGAAAGTGAAGGATTTGGACAATGCATGCTTATGCCTTTCTTGGTCCTGGCAGCTTCTTGAGCACCAGCAGACTCACAAAAAAAGTGAAAGAAAAATATCTAAAAGCAGCAACGTCAAAAGTTTACCCCTCTGTGCCTGAGCAGGATTCAGGGCGGATTAATCCTGGGATCCATCAGCCCTGGGATGGGATGATGATAAAAAGCTGTAAAACTTCTGTTCCTCAACTACTACCAGAATATATTTTTCTTTTTGAGAATTAAGGTGCAGCAGAGCCCCAGTAAAATTAAATTATTTGTTACCAACATTCAGAAAATTTCACATGCCTCCACCTGGTCCTTCAGGCCACAAGTGCATCTTCATCCCCCACAAGAGCTATTCTTCTATTAATGCCAAAGTAGTGCTTGCAGTAATAGCCCACTTAAAATGTCTCATGATTGCCGTTTAACTGGTCACTAGCAGCTGGAATAGACTGATTTCTAATGGATTATGGTTGAAATAATTACCTGATACTTTGAGCCATTAAAAACAGTTAATGAATAGAGGGGGAGAAGGTACTGACATGGACACGGGCACAGTGCTGGCTGGTGGGAGTTCGTCTGTGGAACACCAGGCTGAGATTTGTTGCCTGTAGGATCCAAAGTAATTTAAGCCTGAGGTAAGTTAGGAAAATAATTTAAAAAATTTATCTGATGCAAGTTTGACAACATCATAGCCACTGTACAAGTTCTAAATCATTCATTTTGTGATGTTTTGCTCCAGTTGCATTTTTCTTTCTTTTTTAAATGGAGCAAGTTAGAGGCTGTGTAATTTCCTGAGGAGGAAGGCATTTAGGAGCATTGGCTACTTCTTAGATCCCATGTTCACTCCTAAACCTTGCCACATTCTGTATGCTTCCAGTAAAAATGGCATATTGGCTTTAGATGTGGTAACAGAAGGGGGGAGTAGCTTGAGGATGAAATTCAGGTGAGCATTTCTCCATCAGGAGAAATCCACTGACAGTCAGGGAGCATCCCATTGTCCTGTGCTGTTCTTTAGCTTTTGACGTGTCTTGTTGGAAGAACCGTTGGAAGCTTCTGGTTATGGTAGGTGAGAGATGAGCAGGGCCCATTACAGAGGCAGATTAAAGAAAGCCACGTGGGAAAATGCCACCTATTGAACCCTGGGGTTCTTCTGCTTGTGCTTGGGGTGTTGGGCCATTGGGTCTCTGCAGCTGGGGCAATACAGGTGTTCCTCCATCAGGAATTCCTGTTGTGGAGCATGCATCACGTCATGGCAGGTGTCACCTGCTGCTCTCCCCGGGTTTGTGGCGTGCCCTTGTTGCCTGCAGTGCTGGTGGGTGTCCCTCAGTGCTGGTGCTGTGCCCTGAGCCCTGTCCTTGTCCTGCAGTGCTCCATGCCCGCCTGCGTCACCGCGTTCCACGTCACCTGCGCCTTCGACCACAACCTGGACATGCGCACCATCCTGGCCGACAACGACGAGGTGAAGTTCAAATCCTTCTGCCTCGAGCACAGCACCGGGGCCACCAAACTGCCTGAGGAGGCACGGACAGAGCCTGACCAGGCCCAGCTGGACCTGGAGAAGGTCACGCTGCGGAAGCAGAAGCTCCAGCAGCTGGAGGAGGACTTCTATGAGCTCGTGAAGCCTTCAGAGGTGGCAGAGAACCTTGACTTAAGTGAGTCACTGGTGGATTTTGTCTACCAGTACTGGAAGCTGAAGAGGAAAGCAAACTCCAACAAACCACTGCTGACACCAAAAACGGATGAAGTGGACAACTTGGCTCAGCAAGAGCAGGATGTTCTCTACCGACGCTTAAAGCTCTTCATGCACCTCAGGCAAGACCTGGAGAGGGTGAGTACAGCTTCTCCTTCAGTGGTGTACCTGTATGCTCCATCAGGGCTGCTGGCACCCACAGACAGCACCAGCCCTGTTCCCCCTGACTCAGCTTGACTCCCCTGACAGTTTTGTTCTTTCATCTTCATTCAGAAACACAGCAGTGCTCGGTGTGTGTACATCATCACTGCCAAAACACTGACATTGATGGAATAAGTTAGTGTTCATCTCAGCCAGGGGTTCAAAAGAACAAATGTCTGCAGGGAGAGGTGCCTTGGCAGGGCTGGGTGGATGGGAGGCAGATGATGCTGCAGCTTATGTCAACTATACCTAAATAATTTCAAATCACAAAATTATCCTGTGTTGCCCATCAGATGCTTTGCAGCAGCAAGGCTTGGGAACACATCATTATTTACTTACATTAAACATCAAAGATGAGTGAAAGGCAGAGTGAGAGCAGGGCCAGTGGGGCTCAGCATCCCCTGCCCTGCTGCAGCCAAAAGTGGGTCAGCTTCTCAGGGAACTGGCAGAGACAGAGCTGGGCCAGAGGATGCAGGCACCTGATGCTCCCAGTGGTGCAGGACATCCTTGAATCCTCCCAAACACAGCAGAGGAAGCAGCAGCCTCCACAGCAGCTTTCTGGGTGAGAGGGAGCATTGGTGGAGCAGCAGTGCCCGGGTGGTGCCAGAGCTCCCTGGGCTGGGCTTGCTGCCACTCCATGCAGCTGCCTGTGGATTTGGCTGTGATGGCTGCACAGAGGGCATGAGCAGGGATGGAGCAGAGGCTGCAGAGGAGGAGCAGCTGTGAAGGTGAGAAGCAGCAAGAGGAAGAAGCACACAGAACTTGGGGGGAGATGGCAGAGAGGGGACAGGTGCAGTAGTGCTGCTGCTGGGGAGGCACATGGGCATAGCACATGGCAGCAGTGGGACAGGGACAGGCAGGGCAGGGATGCTTGGCATGCACAGCCCAAGCTCCTTCTCCTCTTTTGTTTAAGACTCAAGCCCTGCCTGATCCCCTCTCTCCTGTTCCTGCCAGAGGGGTGAATCCATTGCCCTTGTCCAGGTCCCTGTTAGACCACCCACCCACAGTGCAAAAACCATGGAAGGGCTTAGAGAGTCTCTAGGAACAATGAGGAAGGAAAACAGGAAAATGGCATTGCTCTGACCTGGTGGATGTGGTGCTGTAGTTCCCGTAGCAGGGGCTGTAGGTGATGTGCTGTGCCCTGGGATGTGAAGGTGGTGGGGGTGCTGCCCCTGCATGTCTCTGAACCCCTCTTCAAGCTGCTGTGGATCTCTGGCATAGCTGAACCTGTGGGGAGAAAGGCAGTGTGGGTGGGCACTGTGTTCATGTGCAGGTGGGGGTTCAGCTTTGGACCAGCCTGCCCTGGTCCCTTGCTGCACCCACCTCCTGTGTGGATCCTGGAGCCTGAGAGCCTTCTTCTGTGTGAGAGTAGTTTGGTTTGAACCTATTGGTCTGTTCCCTGTGATCCTGTGGGTCTTCATCCCTGTGGTCATCATTGCCATCCCTTTGCTAGTCTGTCCCCCCTTTTTTCCTGCCTTTACTTATCACATTTCCATCTCTGTGTTGGGCTGGGCTGGTTCTACCATTAGTGGGACCAATAGTGCATCTAGCAACAGGCTGTATCTGCCTGATCTGAGGGTGACAAGTTCCACTAAATTTTTCCTTCATCTGCTCTATATTGTAAATCTAAACCAGGCTGCTTTGCCCTCTGCTGCTTCCTCTTGTTCCCAGCTTGGCTTTTCCAGCTGCACTGAACCACTGTGCCTCCCTAGGTACCATGCTTTGCCCACGGCAGCTTCTCTTTGATTTCTTTGTGTCAAAACTACGTGTTTTACCAGATTTCTCATTTACCAGAGTTGCCTCCAGGCTTTGTGGGGTGTGCCCATCAGCATTCAGCCTCTGCTTAGCAACTCCCTGCCAGGAGAGTTCACTGCCTGGCCCTGGAAGAGCTGTTTGTTTGTTCTGCTTCCAGGAGTGGAACAGTAAACACCAGCTGGATCAAAGTCCAGTGCTCAGATGGGTGATGGGGGTTTAAATCCAGTTGTGGGCAGAGCATCCCAGGTATCTGATCCTGCACCTGGGGCAGGTCACAGCCACCCTGTTTCACTTGCAAATAGTGAGGAATCACATCAAATTGGGATCAGAGATGAGCAGCCTGAAAGGCTCTGAAGGCTTCCAGAGGGTGTCCACAGGACGTCATGCTGGATTTTAGCAATTTCAACAATTAATCTGGCAGAGGTGATTTTGGGGCTGATAATGGTATAGGAATCCAGGAGTTAGAGAGGCAGAAACCGAGAGCAGATGACATGGGCATAGCCAGAGTAATGGTGGTTGCCTCTGTCATTTCTTAATCCCTGACATTTCTGCACTTCACAGTGTCAGCAAATTAAAGCTATTACCTGGTATTACCTGAGAATCCTAATACAGTCCTCCCATTTTATTTTTGGCCTTTTTTAACCATCTTTGCCTTTTTAAAAAAGCTTTTTCCAAGGACTGGGTGTTTAAATTAGCTTTAACAAAAAGCTGTGGTTTCCAGACTTTCACACCAGCATCTAAACTTGGCTTGGGGAAGCAGCACTGGGTGGTGTTGAGCTGTGTAAGTGTGGGTAAATACCAGCAGTCTCTAAGCAAAGCTAAAGTAATGTTTTCTTCCAGGAATATCAAATCATGGAGAAGAGATACAGCTAAACTCTTGGAGAATCAGGTTGCCAGAAGCAGTTGTTCTCTTCATAAAGAAATAATTTGATGTTTTCTCCAATCCAGAAAAAAAAGAGAATCCAAGAAAAAAAGAGAGCATAGTAAAATACACTATATAACTCCCTGCCTTGTATTTACAGCTAGGGATTCAACAACAACAAAAAAAGAGCAGCTTTTTCTCCTTTTTTCTAACCATTCCCAAATTGTCCTTAAGTGAGACAGTATTAGGGGTTGGCTGCAGTTGTCCTGCTGCCCTCACAGCCTTTGGTGGCTGTACAAGGTAAGTGTGGGACGATGTCCTGGCTTGCTCTGTCATTGTAAGAGGCACAAAGGCTCCTGGTCACATTGGGACTATCCCCCAAGCCTGGAAATACTCTCTGCAGAAAAGGGTTTGAGCATGAGGATGGGGAGGAGTCAAAGACATCAGGGTCACACATGAGTGTAGATATACCCATGTGTGTGTTCCTCTGCTCAGGCCACCTCCTCCCTACCTCATTACAGGCAGCTTTGCTCTTTCAGAGCATCAGAAAGCTGAGTAAATGCTATCAAGTCATGTTAGCTGCTATTAGCATTTTCTGCTCTGCAGCTGAAAGCCTCTGCTTGCTCCAAAAACCTTGATGTCCATTGTGGCAGCAGTGCCAGAGCCTGGCTCTCCAGCCACCCTTACATGGGGCTGGCAGAAGCATGGCACTGAAGCTGGTGCTAGGAGTTACCAGCAACAGCTCTGTCATCTTGTGCTGCTGGGGGTGTTTGTCACCAGCAGGGTTTAGCTGCTGCTGCACTGGCTCACGTGAGCAGTTATATTTTGTGCTTTGCTGTTTGTGTTTAGAGCTTCAGATAATCAGAATGGGTTGGGTGGGAATGGACTTTAAAAGAACGTTTTCCAACCCCATTGCCATGGTTAATGGAAGTTCTTGAAGTGGAACAAAATGCACCAGTGATTTGCAGGTAGATGTGGAGCAAATGTGAATAACCATATGGAGGGGCCAGATTTGAGGTAGGGAACTGCTCCAGCTGCTGACCTGCATCAGCATCACCAAGGTATTTTGCTGTATTTTCTAAGATTTTTCCTGGTATCTGCTTTAGGGCAGTTCTGTGAGGCTCTGACATCCCCATCCCACCTCAGCCCCTTCCCTGCACTGGCTGTGGGAAGAGGGTTTTTCCCTCCTTGCAAAATGTGGATGAGAACCAGTGCATTGACTCAGGGCACCAAGCTGCTTCATAGAATTTGGCATTTTTTTGTGCAGGGGGCCGTGTCAGGTGTGAACAGGACGTGCATGATGCAGCTGCTGGGCCAAGCACAATGGCTGGTGCTGTACCTTAGCATGACTGTGTTATAATGCTCCTTCTGCAGCATCTTCCCAGACTTCCAGTGCCCATGCTGGAGAAGCCAGCCAGCCTTCCTTGCCCACCGTGGGGTCCTGGCTGTTTGGAGCCAGGACAGAGACTTTTAGGTTTGGAATTATTCACTGCTGGTTTTTCCCATCCACATCACACTGTTTGGATCAAGAGTCCTCACTGCTAGCCCTGGTACCCAAGGCCATGGTGGGAGTGCAGCCCAGATGACAGTGGGGTGAAAAGGATTGAATCCCAGGGAGTGGGAATTTCCCTGGGCAGCAGGAGCAGCAACACAATTTGAGGGGACCTGCTTTGACCCTGCCTAAACCGACACTGTTTGTTGTGTTTCTGTAGGTTAGAAATCTCTGTTACATGGTGACGAGACGGGAGAAAATGAAACACACCATTTGTAAACTGCAGGAGCAGATCTTCCATCTCCAGATGAAGCTTATTGAGAAAGATCTTTACCCAGGTCAGTACCACAGAGCTTGTTCTCACACTGTCCCCACTGAAGCCAAGTTGTGTGCCCCAGCTCCCCTCACCATGGAAGGTAGAGCTGTCCCCTCCCCTGATATGTTATTTTGGCACAGTTCATATATTGACTCAGAAACACTCAATAAAGCCAGACTGGGTGACTGGAGTGCTGGAGCTATTGGTTTTCACAGATCACTCTTGATCCTCCCATTCCAGGGAATCAATCAGAAGGACCAAGCATTTGCTTAGGTGGGGATGCTAAGACAGTATTTGGTGACTTTTGTGAGCTGGGACTGCCTGGGAGGAGATGGCACTTCCTGGGCATGGGGCTGCTTTGCAGCTGTCTCCTTGGCACAGGGTGGAAGCCCTGCTAGGTTTTTTGCAGATGCCTTTGAGCATTCTGTCAAGAGTCAAGGGTTAAGCTGCTGGTGGGGTCTGTTGCTCCAGGAGACCAGCTCCTTTAGCTCTGGTCAGCTGCAGCTCCCCACTTAACACACCCATTAGTGGAGATCATGCTGCTGACTGCAAAGCCTCTGCCAACTTCTGTAAGGAGCTCAAATAAAACTGGTTTCCTTTTGTCCTACTTTTTTTTTTTTTCCTTTTCCACAAGCTGTGCCGGAGCCCACAGCTCCTGCTCCCTCCTCCTCCTCCTCCTCCTTTGCCTCCGGTGGCAGTGCAGACCAGACCCTGTGGCTGCAGAACAGTTTTTCCAGCAGCAGCATCTGGTGCTTTGGCAGCTGCTTCTGACGGTTGTTGTGTTTGTGGCTTTGGAGTTGTGTTTGAAGCCATCACATGGTTGGGGTTTCTTCAGGAACTGTCTGGGCTGAGCTTTCCTTGACAAAAGTCTCCTTTGACTAAAGTTTTGGAGGCTGAGGAATGTGTATGTTGAGATGTCTGTGACTCAGGCCCATGCAAATTCCTCTGGATAGCCAAAGCCAGGCAGCGATGGGGCACAGGAGTGGCTGGGACCCCAGGGTGTGCTCTGGGGTGATGTGGGTCCTGTAAATCCCAGTCCCTGTCATACTCTGTATTCTCTGCACATCCTTACTGGACCAGAGGTACAGCTCACCAGCCTGAGCACACACAAACATGTTCCCACTAACTGGATCCCCACATTGCACACCCATTCCCTGGCACCCAGGGTATTATGCACGTGTTATTCCTGAGCTGGATCCCCAGCCAGCAGCACCCCTGCCAGGAGCACCACCTGCCATGTGCTGTCACTGCCAAGTTCTATGGGTTTTGGAGGCACCACAGGGGACTTCAGGATGCTCTTTAGTTCAGCTGGGTAAACACAGCCCAACATTTGCAGTTCTCAGATGGAGATAGGCACAGGGTAGTTTGCAAGGACAGGTTTTTAAACTCACCTTTCTTGCAGACAAGGTGTTAGATAGCTGGAAATGCCCTTGGGGACCTGTATCCCCAAAATGCCTTGGGGTGCATGCCCAACCCTCTCTCTGATGCAGCAGTGGGATGGGAGCTGTCAGTCCCTCCAAGGGAGAGCTGGAGTAAGTGAGCTGGGAGCCTCACAGTGGGGTGCAGATGCCAGCTAGTGGTGGGGAGCTGTGTTGGAGCTCTGTGGTTGGTGTTTTGGGTTGTCTGCACTGCCCAGTGCTGGTGCTGTGCGATTGCCCATCCCAAAAATGTTATGGGTGTACTTGAGAAAAGCATGGCTGCTGTTCCCATGATGTTTGTTCTGCCTAAAGGTGACTGATCAGAGACAAACTCCCAGTGGGGGGGTGGCTTGGGTGGGGATTGGTGTGCAGGGATCACTTCAGATCTTGTGATGCAGATGCTCTTCTCTCCTGCCCTACCTGGCTGGTATTTGCACTTTCCTTTTCCACTCTAAACTGACCAAGCTGAGCTGCATGTCTCTCCTGGGATGGACTTACTGGTTGAGCCTGAGCAGGGACTGACTGCTTCCTCTGAAACCCAGCTCCCGTGAGTCCCTGCTGCCAGGGAAACAGCCCAGCTCCAGGAATTTGGTGCTGGAATCTCCAGGTGGTTTGGGCATCTGGGTCCTTCCCGTGCCAGGGGGACATTAGGGACCCATGTGCCTTTTGGCAGTCTGTAGAGTGTCCTGAGCTCAGGAGGAGTTCCTTTGCCACACCAGGAGCTGCAGATACTCAGCATCCAGTAGAGCCAAAGCTTTGGATAACTCACTGCTGCCTTTTCCAGCATCACAAAGCACTTACTGCTTTGGAAGTGGGGAATGGTTCCGTTGGCATCCTCCCCCACAGCTCCTGACCAGGATGCTCTCCATAGCTGGGTTTCCTGAGAGAAAGGAAGAAGCCTCCATTATTTCACCAGGATGAGGACAGTTTTTAACTGCTGTTATGGTAGCCATCAATCGAGATCTGTTGGGGTTGTTCCAAAGATGGTTTTGGCACAAAGGTTTTTTTGGACTGTCTCCCACACAAAACTCTGAACAGGAGGGGTTTATTTTTCCTGCTGTCAAATGATCATTTAAGCAGGAGATTCTTAATAAAATTGGTGAGAACTGCCTGTGTAAAATGAATCCTCGTCTCTTCCCTGTGTTTTTCTTGCACAGAGTGGAAAGTAAACACTGTCTGGCTTTGAAACACGGCTACTATTTTGACAGGTTCCTCTTCAAAAAGTGCTGCTCGGGTTTCTCTTTAGCCCCATTGTGCTGTCTAAACAAAGTTAGATTTTGATTTTGTAAGCGAAGTGAAAAATGCTTTCCTCCCTTTACTTGGCAGGAACGTAGCAAATACCAAATTTGCTTTTGCATTTCTTTCTTTCTGTAAGTCCTTTGGTCAGGAGGGGTTCCTGGCTGGCAGCTCCAGGACTGTAAATCCTCTGTTAATTCAGACTCAGGCAGGTGCAATGCAAATTCCCTCCCCTGCTCACCCAGTACATTTCCACTGCTGCTGGCAGAGGTTATTCCCTCTGACCTGTCCACCCCATGGCCTCTCTGCTGAGGATTTGCTGCTGGCTGACACAATAAACTGATTTCTTCCTTAAGATCATTTCTTAGCCTATAGGCCAGACTCTGAAAAACTGCGTGTCTCACCTCCCATTTCCATGAGCCACCCACATTTTGGTTTAAGGGCAGTATCCTTCCCTCTCTGGAAATTAATGGAAGTTTTAGCATGGACTTTTGGGGGAGAATGGCCTAACAGAGTAAGTAAAAACTGTTGAAAGTATTTTACTTGGCAATACAAGTTGTACTTTTTTAGGGCATTTGTCCTGTTTACCCAAGAGGAATAAGTCCAATAGAAGTTCAAAGCCATTTAGGAAATGCTGATTTTTAGCTGAATGTCTGTATAGCTAAGAGTTGCATCCCTAACTTTCCATAAGCAATCCTGGTCATCTTTCCTGCTTCATGTACCTATGTCACTTGGGATTTTTTTCACTCCTGCACAATTTTGCCAAAAGGTCAAATCAAGGTTGTCTTTAAAACTGGTGGTACCTTTGCTCTGTCAGTCTGGCTGTGCCACTGAATCTCTTTCTGAAGATGTTTTTGGTGACACAGCACCAGGTTTTTAGGTTGCCATGGCTCCTGCAAGGTTTTGGGGTTACTCCCTAGTGGATCCTCACCCCAAAGTCCTGGTCCAGGTCTGTGGCTATAGAGTCTCCAGCAAGTCACCTGCCTTCAGTAGGGCTGCTCCTTTGGCCACTCCTCTCTAAGGCTAAAATCTCCTTTTTTTTTTACAACCTACAGGATTCAGATTTTCTTAACATGTAGAGACCTTAGCCTACAGCTGGCCAAAGAATGGCCTTGATCTCCCTTTGGCTCGGAGTTGTTTGCAGGTCTCCTCCAGGTCTCCACTGCAGGGGTGTGCCCCAGGGGAACTTGCTCACCGTAGCATCCCTGATGCCTTGTCTCACATGGCGTTTTGCTTTTTTTCTAAAAAATGCCAGAACAAACTGGGAAGAAGACAAAGGGTAAGAAAAGTGACCCAAGAAGGAAAGGAAGAGATGGTAGAAAAAATAGTCCTGAGAAGACAGAGAAAAGGAAATCGGTCAACGAAACTGTTTTGGGACAACTGGGTAAGTCTGATTTTATGGCGCGGAGTTGACCCGCGATGCCGGAGGCTCCCTGTTTTGGGGAGCAGGGTTGAGAGTCCCAGCCCCTGATCCCTCTTGTGTGTAACACAGTGGAGTTACACCTTCCATCTGTCCTTTGTGGGAATCAGCCTGAATTATCCAGGTCCTGCTAGAGAGACTGGGTCAGAAACATGCTCACTGGCAGGGCAGGGGATTTAAAATTTTCCCCTGTAGCTCCAGGATTGGGAGAATGTGTTACAAAACCTGTGATGTGCTGCTGGAGCGAGATTTCGCTTTCAGGTGATAAAATCAGACTTACCCACCCCATGGTAGGGCTGCTCCCACATGCCTTCTGTGCTGTGCAGCAATGGTGAGTACAGCACGTGGGCTGAGAGGTTTCATGGACTGTCCATGGCACATACATATGGCCATGCTGGTGGTGCCAGTGGTGCAGGAACATCAGGAGCCAGGCACATCCATCTCTTGAGTTTGCTCAGGGGATGAGGAGCCTGGCCCCATGGATGTTTCAACCACCTCCAGCTCATTCCCACTGGCTACAGCAGCAGGCTGGGCTGGGGGAGAAAAAGAAACAAAACTAAAAGGTTGTTTTGGACAAGATCCTTGACAGGTGCATATGGTTTTTACATGGAATTGGGTTGTTGCTTGATTTTCTCTGGTGCTGCCACCTCCACCAGCAGAGGCAGAAGGTGATGAGTTCATGTGTGTCTAGCTGCCACACGGGCACAGGGCTGGTCCTGTGAGGCTCTCAGGCAGTCTGGAGGTGCTGTAAAAATCCCTGCAGGGGGTACAGAGCATTTCTGTGGGAGGTCTGGCAAACTGGACCACCCTGCCTTGCTCTGCTTTGCACATTGCTTGTCTGACTATGCTGCTTTCTGGTCATCTCCATCTGGGTTTTAGGACCTTTGGAAATGGGGCTTTTGCACTCATTCTGTCTCTGCTCTGTTCTTTGCTAAAGAAGTTTTGGATTTACTGGGTCAAATTCCAGCAAACAATGGTGGCTGGAGAATCTCAGAGGAAAGCTGCATGGCTATGAGCTTGGGAAGCCAGGCAGCTTGACCCAGAGCTTCAGCAAGGTCTTGTAACCTGCTGAATTTTCTGCAGGGTTTGAAGCATCCCTTTGGGCTGCTGTCATCAGAGAAGGGCTGGGGAAGGTGAGGTGGGCAGTGCCCTTGCCCACAGAACTAGGGCTTTTTGTGTTTGGGTACCACGCAGAGCCCAAAGTTCATCCTTGCTCCTGCTTCACCTTCCCTGCCTTGAGCTGGTGTCAGAGTGGGCTGCTGTCTTCTCCAGAAAGGCTGTGGTGAGTTGCAGGAGGTGCAGGGTCATAGCCTGTGTTGCTGCTCACAGGTGAGGGTGATGTAAAGCTGTCACTGCTACCAGCAAACACTGTGGATGTGAGTCACCCTTCAAAGGAAAGCTCTTGCTGAAATCCAGAATCAAATCTCATTTTTTCCTCCATCCATAAAACCAAATCAGTTGTTGAACCTGTGGATTTCTGTTTGAGATTAAAATTGCCTGTGCCTGTGTAGGTGTGCACCTTTCTCATTGCTAATTGGATCCAATTAGCCCAGCCTACAGTGCTCACTCTTGCTCTCAATGATCATTATCAGGAAGTTTTTCAGCTTTTTCCATTCCAGCTTTCATCTCTGCTCCTCTCTTCAGTTTCCATGCCTTTAGAGATGTTCTCAGACCTGCAGATGTCACAGTGGTCCCATCATCATGCTGGCTGCTTGGCTCTGGTGGTGGCCTGGCAGCATCTGGTCCTGGGGAGCCTGTCATCCCTTGGGTACAAGTCCTGCTCTGTCATCATATTTTTAAAGTTACACTTGAATTGTTTGTCTTCTGCCTTTGCACAAGAATGTTTCCACCTGTGCTGCGATGTGTCATTGTTTGTCATCTTTGCTGAAGGAAGAAGCTTGTTTTGGATGCAGGGAGATTTGTGGAGAGTTGGATGTGAGGGACTGCTCGGATTGTTGTGCTGTGACCTCAGTGAGCCCCAAGTTCAGCACTAGTGCTGGACTAAACCCTGCTCTGTGGCTGGTGTGGTGTGTTAGTTGGTCTTCGAGTTTCTCTAGCGCCAGGGAGTTTTGGTGATGGTGATAGAGGGCAATATGTTCCTGCTTTCTGAGGCAGTCTTCCACTTTTGTTTTTCCCAGGCTTGTCAACCTCCTTCCCCATCGATGGGACTTTCTTCAACAGCTGGTTGGCACAGTCAGTGCAGATCACTGCGGAGAACATGGCCATGAGTGAGTGGTCACTCAACAACGCCCACCATGAGGACAGCACCCCTGGCCTCTCTGAGGAGCTCCTCCAGGATGAGGAGACCTTGTTGAGCTTCATGATGGACCATTCCCTCAGGTCCCCGTTCAGGCAGAGTGAGGCCACAAAGAAAGTGAAAAGCAGAACGAGAACGAACACTAAGAAAAAGCTGCCAAGGAGCAGCCCCTCTGCAGTGGGTGAGGGCCACCCAGAGGGCTCAGAGCCCTGGACTAACAATGCCAGCCACTTCTCAGATGATCCCACCAAGCCCTTCGCTCTGGATTCCAGACCAAGCAAGTTGGAAAAAGGGGCAGCAAAGCTTCCCACTGACCGCAAAGGGACGGGCGAGGCCAAAAAGGTGTCCAGGAAGGGCTCTCTCCAGAAAGCCAGCGAGCCTCATCCCCCTGCTGGGACACGGGGCTGCGTCAGCAAGGAGGAGGAGGAGACACCGCACTGCGCTCAGACGGAGCCCAGCCCCGCAGCCAAAGTGCCTGACTCCATAGGTAGCCCCAAAACCATCGTGCGGTTCAAATTACCAAAGGAGAGCCGGGGGGCGCGGCGGTCGCAGCCCCCCAAGGCTGACAGCACTGGTGGCGCTCCCTTGCGTCGCTTCGACGCCGACACGGACGGATACTTCTCGGACGCCGAGATGAGCGACTCGGACGGGGAGTCCCGCGGCGGCCGGGCGCAGCGGGGCCAGCTGGACGCGGCTGGCGAGGACATTGTCAGGATGAGCATCCTGGCGTCCTAACTCCTCTGACCGCGCCGGCTTGATGAGGCCTCAACCCAGTTCCAACTGCCATGTCCAATTTCTGCCTGGTAGCACGGCGAGGGGGGTTTTTAATATGTGTATATAGTTGGAAATTCGGCACTGTTGTCTTTCTCTTCTCGAAATGCCTGAGATACAGCTTCAGCTTCACCAACATCGATGACTGTGACAGCAGTGGTCCCTCCCCAGCTCCCTGCCAGACCCCACTTCCTGGGAACGTGAGCTGGCACCCGCCAGGACTGATGTTGAGGATGCTGAGAGGGTGGAGGGTGCCAGTACCCATGCGTTCTGCAGGGATGACAGTTGAATTAATGGGCATTATTTAATGAGGGGCAGATTTCTGCCTGGGATGGTTGCCCTCAGAGCAGGGAGCGAGTAAGAGGGTCCAGCAGTGGCCAGCTGTGGGAGGGGAAATTCCCACCTGTGTGTGCAGAGAGAAGGAAGCTAAATAACCGATTCTAAAATAAATAATGACTAAAGCACAAAAAGCTTGTTGGAGGAAAATGTTTGGGGTGGAAGAGAGCAATGTTACATTTCTATTTTTAGGGAAAAAAAAAACCCTTGGTCATTATATTTCCCCTCACCTTTCCATCTGGTTGGGATCCGTCCAGGGGCCAGGATGCAAAAGTCCTCCCTGCCCATGTCCCCACTGAGGTTCTTAGAAACTCTGAAGTGATTTACTCAGTTGAATGGATCAGCAAGTGGGAAATGGAAATGTGGGGCAGGATGGAGGAAGAAAGCGTCCTTTTAAAACCACTGTGGGGAGTCAGGGTTGGTGTAACCCAGGAGGTTGAGCAATTTTTTTTGCCCATGCTTCTCTTCAATGCTGCCGTGGTCCCACCATGCCAGGGCAGCACATTTGAAATCCCCTGTGCAAACCAAAACCATGGCCCCAAGGCCAAATGTGCCGTCACTGAGGGGAAATGGCAGCCCTTGCCACCACCATTGTGTTTTCCTACTAAATGCTACAATGGAAATGGTGAATTTATTCCTCTACATCCTTGTTTTGATTTGGGTTTTTTTTAACCTTAAATCCTGGTTACAAGCTGTTGACTCATTGTGGAGGGGTGATTCACAGAAGTTGACATTATAAGTATTACAGTAATTTAATGCATAAAATGTCCCCAGTAAGCCTTAAATGTTGTTTAAAAGCCCATGTTACCTATAAGTCAGGCGAATTTCCATGTTTGCACTTAATTGCACCATTACTTCGGTTTTGGCTTCAAAGGTCACAGTTAAGTCATGCTATGTGTTTTATTGGAGTGACCCCAGTGTGAGCTCAGGGAACAAAAAAAAAAAGGAATTCACTGAAACTTTTGTTGTTGTTGTTTTTTAAAAATGTTTAAAAAAAAATTAAAAAAAAAAAAAAAAAACAAACCAACCCAAACCTGGGACACTTCTGCAACCGGTTAAATCCATCACTAAACAAAAAAAACCTTGTAATTGTCAAACCAATCAGTCAAAGAATTTTGTGGATGCCAAAGAAATATACTGACAGTCAAGCAGCACAGCCAGAAACCGGAAACTTGTCATTATGAAAAAAAATTGGAAGTTATTTAGCAACCAAGGACTAAAGACACACTCATACCACACTGCTGCGGCGTTAGGTTCCAAGCTTGCTCCGAGGGATGCTGCTGCTCCGAGACCGCATCCTGCCATTTTGGTTTCCGATGCTTTTTGCTCATTTCACTGTGAGCTTTCTTTTTGAAACTCTGAGACTATTTCGATTGATGTTTTAGAATAGGTCATCATCTTATCAGCCTTCCAAAGTCCTTATTGTTGATAAAATTGCAGCAAAGATCAGCAATGACAGCCCAGCTGATCCCAGCCACGGCGACCAGTGGGGGCTTTGGGTGGGATGATCAGCCCTGCCTAAGCCCAACCTGGCTGAGACTGACCGTGCCTGGGGAGGAATCATCCTCACATAGGAAAAATGTGACACAAGTTATTAGTGGGGGAAAAAAAACAAAAAGAAAAAAAACAGCAAAATACCAACAAAACAAGAACCACCTTTGTTATAAATTAGCATAATCCATTGAGGTTGGAAATGTCATTAATTAAGGCTCAGTATGTTCAGATAATGTTAAATACCGTAAATAGGACTTAGTTTATCTTATCAGGCTTGCTAGCTTTAGCTCCAGTATCCTAGTATACGAGTCAT
Source organism: Muscicapa striata striata (assembly GCA_030060385.1). Classification (NCBI taxonomy): domain Eukaryota; kingdom Metazoa; phylum Chordata; class Aves; order Passeriformes; family Muscicapidae; genus Muscicapa; species Muscicapa striata. The sequence continues at coordinate 2,428,923 of JAREIS010000050.1, read as the reverse complement.
AACAATAATCAATATGCTGCCTTTTAATGAATCTTGCTTCCGTGTGCTTCACTCAATTATGGTAAAAAAAAAAGCAATCCACAAATTTCACTGTACACAGTTCCCATTCATCAGCTTCTGCACTACTTGTCTTCTCAGTACAGGAAAGCAGAAAGGGGGAAACTTTAAAGAACAACCAACCTCCAGCATTGGGCAATAACAGTTTGAAACACTCCCAAAACATCAGGCATCATGTTTTGCCATCAGGAGATGGGGGAAAAGCTAAGGGTGCTGGTGGGGCGCAGGGAGAAGAATGGGATGGCAGGAATAGAGAGGAGGAAAAGGACTCTGGTGAGCTCTGGGGCTGAGCAAGGGCTGGACCATGGCAGGGTAGCTGCAGCCACCCCAGAGCATCCTCTGCCTGGAGTGGCCTCAGAGCAGGGGAGTCTGGTGTTCTGGAGAGAAAATGCACAAGGAAAATATTTTTGATGTTAATGTAAATGTATTTTGAAATGAATAGAAAGAGAAGAAAAAAAAAATTTATTTTAGTACAGAAATGTTATCTTTTAAGATGTATAAACTGCAGGAATCGACATTTGCACTGTAAGAGCACCTGTTTCCTTGGAGAAGCAGCTGCTGTTGAGATGAGGATGCAGAAAGCATCATTCCCTGATGGAGCACAGCCCCATACCAGCCCCAACCCTGACGGTTGAGGGAGTTTCCCAGGACAGCTCCCATTCCACACCCATTTTCCCCACACCCAACTTCTGATTTTTTTTTTTGGTTTTTTTGTTTGTTTGTTTTTGTTTTTGGTTTTTTTTTTAATTTCCCTTGCACCTGTTTTATGGGGTTGGGATGCCTCTGCTTTCCCATGGAGCTTGCCCCAAGGTTGGATGCAGAATGAGCTAGGATGGATGCAGGCTGCAGGAAGATGCTGCTACAGGGCAGGGCTTGAGGTTTGGTTGTTCTTTAAGGAAATCCCCTGCAGTTTGCACCATTCCACATTCAAAACAACCCACTTCACATCAGTTACAGGAAACGATATGAATGTCACAGGAGGAGAAACCCTTCTGTTTTCTTTGTTTCAAAGAACGTGATGTGCCATTTGTTAATACAAAAGAGAAATATTGAAAATATATTGAAAAGAGCAATTTTAAATTATTTTTGGCTTATGTTGCAATATTTATTTTCTTGTATTAGAAATTCCTTTGTAGAGAAAAAATGTATTTTTCATTAATGCAAAAACCTATTTCTCCTTTTTGTACATTTCCCATGTTAGTTAATCCTTAAAGCAATATAATGTTACCAAACTCGTTCTGTGTGAGACTGTATTATGCATGCTATTTGTGTTGCCTTGGAATAGCTCTGTCTGCCGTTATTTTCATCCTGTTTAGATACAGTGTATGCTGTAATACACATTGGGACCATGGCCCATTGCTTACAAAAAAAAAAAAAAACCCTTTGCATTCCTCAGTGTGTTGGCAAATGCAGTCAATAAAGCAGTGTTTTCTGTGTACCTGCTGTCGGTGTAGTGAGCGTGGTCACACAGAGCAAACTCATCCCAGGAATGCAGCTGCAGCCACTCTGCCTGTGAGTAGCAAAGTTTTGAACTTCCATTGCATTTCCGTTGCCAAATCTTAGCCAGCTCTTGGGAAACACAGCTGGAGATGTTTTTCACAGCTGGAAGGGCAAGCCCAAGCAAGAGGATGTTCACAAAGTTCCCCATGCCTGGAAGTTTCTGTAATTCAAGGTAGCCACCTTTCTCGTGGAGATTTAAATCTTGTTTTTTGCAGACTTGGAGCAAAACCCACAGAGGAAGTCCTGCTGTGAGACAGGATGCTCAGAGGAACAGCTTCTTGCACCATGAGCTGGTTTAACAGGCAAGGAAACACACTGCTAGATTTGCTATTCATGGGAGCAAAAGCAAGCTGTGAAATCAAAATATTCCAGCAATGTGTTCCTGTTTGTAAGACACTCCTTGTATTCTGCTGATACCAGCCAGCACCCTGTCTAGTGAGTGGCATCCCTGCACATGGAGGGGGATTGGAACTAAACGATCTCTAATGTCCTTCCAACCCAAACCATTCTGTGACTTTGCTGATACAGGCTGTGGTTGACAGTCTGACCCTCCACCTGTGGAGTGTGTGGGAACACAGGGCTTACCACACAGCTTTAAAAACTTGAATGGGATCAAAATCTTGTGCATGCTTGGCTGATTTGGAGGCCACAGGCAAGGAATGGCTCTTCGACCTTTTTTTGGCCTTTACTGGCACATTTTTGTTGTGTAAAACCAAGCTGACAACAAAACCAACTGACCAAGAACAGCCCAGCAGCTCATAGCTGACATCTTTCTGTTTAGACAGACACCTTCTAAACCCCAAGCTGGCTTTGAAGGAGTGAGGTGCAGGAGGGAGTTCCACAAGGCCAGGACCCAAATTCTGAGTACCAAACCCAGGCAGCAATTCTGCTACCCATCACCAGAGGAGAGCCACCAGTCACAAGGGGCACTGCTGACAGAGCAGGGAGGCAGACCTGGGACACAGGGCTCCACCAGCAGCACCACACCATCCTGCAGCCCAACCTGAGAAATGATTCCTCAATAAAGTTACCAGAAACTATTACTAAACATAAATTTGTAGGCAGTTAGAGCACATAGGGCTTCACTATGGTGCTCACTCAGGGCTTGCCTATAGTATCCTCATCACAGATGGTGCTGAATACCTGGTTTGGAGCAAGTAGCCAAAGAATCATTTCAATTTAATTGTAAAATAAATGTTAGGCTAGTCCCTGTATGTTTTGCATACTGATTGCAAGTGCCACCATAAATACTAATGGGTCAAATACACCCCAGTGTCAGTAAATCATCAGCAACAGATGTGAAAAGGAATTAATTTTCCTTCAGCTTATCCTGAAAGAATTGCAGTAAGACCTTGTTTTACTGTGTTTGATTAGGTGCTGGTGGGATAACATAATTTCCCATAACCATTAAAACTGCTGGTACTGTACTTCTGCATAAATGTCTCTAATGTGATGAGACCATATTTAATATTTACTCTTCCAAAGTTAATACATTTAGAGGAGACATTTTGTGCACTAAAAATAGTTCTTTGGTCTTGGATTTCCATGTAGGGCTGTGAAATGATGTGTCTGCTGTGATTGCAACAGATGAATAAAAAAAAAAATCTCTACAAAAATAAACAAACCTATGACTAACCCACAAAACAAGGGAAAAATCCCTCTGCAGCCAGTGTTGACCCTGGCTGATCCAGAGGGTTTCACAAGCACTGTCTCTGCCATCTTGCTCATCCCAAACTCTATCTGACAAACTCATTCCCTGACTGTTTAATGCACAAGTGAAAAGTAGACTTGTGGAGGGTTTAACCAGGTATGTTTTCTCATAGCGACTTAGCTTGGGGATGAGTTGGGACTGGTATTGGTTGCAGGACTCTTCCTTCTCCTGAGATGGCCAAATATGCCAGAGATCCTTCATGAAGTCATGGTGGGGAGATGCCCAGCCCCCAGCCAAGTTTTGGGGGCACAGGGTGGGCCTACAGCTTTCCCCATATCCATCCCTCATCCATGAGAGTGCTGTGGGCACAAATCCTGGACCTTGTCAGCCATCAGGTGTAAATCATGCAAACAGCAGAGTTTACAGGGGAATTAAGTGGTAAGAGGAATGCAACTCCCTTCCAAAATCAGAAGTCAGGTGCTGGTGGTACTATTTGTGCTGTGGGTGCCCTGAGGAATGAGGCCTAGGGGAGTCTGAGCTCTGCTGGTGTGTGCAGTGTTGGAATGAAATTTCCCAAAATGGTGGGAATTTGGCATTTCCTGAAGCGCTGGGATGGTGTTTCCCAGCTAAACCCACTCTGCTGAGTATCAGATGCAGTATTTTTCCTCAGGAGTAGCTGCTGTACATCCAGATGTAATAAAGATTAAAGTAATTGACTGCCTGTGTGTATATTTTAAGTGGTACTTTACAATGCTGACACTGAGCACGAGTGTTAGATCAATGAAATGGAGTTTTTCCAGGGAAAAAAAACCAACCAGCCAGTCAAGAAAGCAAAATAACACATCTGCAGCCATCATTCCTAGGAAAATTATTCTCAGGAGAGAGATGCTGAGGACACCAGCCATCCATGTGGGAATGGATGGCACATGCTCTGCATCCATCCAAACATCTCCCTGTGGAGGCTGTAGTGCAGTACCCTGCAAAAGAAAAAATTCCCTGCAGAAAACAAGGTACCAAAACCCCTTCCAAGAATGCTCAGCTATAAATAGGTTTTTGTTGTATGGGATACCACAATAACACTGACACTCCACAGAGCGACTGGCAGGCGGGGGATGAATTCCTGCCCTTAATAAGAAAGCAGGATAAATAAAGCATTTCTAAAAGAGGTATACCACCAACTTTTGCAGCTCCAGCTTTAAAATGAGTACATTTGGTGGATAAAGCACAGCAGCAGGGATGCCAGCCCTTGTGCCCAGCATTCCCAAAGCCATCTTGAGCCAGCTACCATGCTGGGGACACAGGAGTCCTCAACACACAGAGAGACCAGCACACAGACCTGGCATGGTCCAGCCCTCCTGAAGGGCTGCTCTGGAGAGCCATGGGGAACAAGCTGGTTCCAATCAGGTTTTTTAATCTACCACACAAGGAACAGCTCCGGAGGAGCACAGGGCCAAGCAGCACCACTGCATCACAGCATCACAGAGGCAGGTTGGGGACACTTATCCCTGTGCCACGAGCATCACCTGTTCAGCACCAGTTCTTCCCTAGCAGCAAAAAGATACATGGCTGATATTTTATGCTGAGTCACAAGGATGCCAAGGCACAGCCAGCCACAAGGCACATTTATTGGCACAGCAAGAGCCAGATGTCTGCTGAGCCATAAGGACTTAGGTCACTGCTCTGATCTGAAGCCTGTGAGCATCTCCCCTGTGCTCTGTGTGTGGTGCACAATAGCTCCAGAACATGCTCATACAAACACACCAGGAAGGAGTACAAATAAAGGAGTATAAATAACTGAGCTCCAGCAGCACAGGCTGTGAGCGGCAAGGGCATGCCATGGCACTGGCACAACCAGAGCCAAGAGTGGCCACACCTCCGCCCCGGGCAGAGCCGAGCTGAGCCCAGCCCGAGCCGCAGGATCCCACACGGGGCCGGGCAAAGCCGAGCTGAGCCGAGCCGAGCCGAGCCGAGCCGAGCCGAGCCGAGCCGAGCCGAGCCGCAGGATCCCACACGGAGCCGGGCAGAGCCGGCCGAGCCCAGCCCGAGCCGCAGGATCCGACACGGGGCCGGGCAGAGCCGGCCGAGCCCAGCCCGAGCCCCAGGATCCCACACGGGGCCAGGCAGAGCCGGCCGAGCCGCAGGATCCCACACGGGGCCTGGCAGAGCCGAGCCGAGCCGCAGGATCCCACACGGGGCCGGGCAGAGCCGGCCAAGCCCAGCCCGAGCCCAGCCCGAGCCCCAGGATCCCACACGGGGCCAGGCAGAGCCGGCCGAGCCGCAGGATCGCACACGGGGCCGGGCAGAGCCGAGCCGAGCCGAGCCGAGCGGCTTTGGCTTCCCCGCAGCGCCCGGCGCTGCTTCCTTCCGGCCTGCCCCCGCCTCACAGCCACCAGCACTGCTCGAGCAGCACTTTGCTGCTTTTCGGAAGGATGGGGTTTTTTTGCGGTCGATCTGGGCCAGCTGGCTTCAGGAAGCTAAACCAGGGTTGATGTCCCCCTCCCTGACGCAGCTCTCCAAGCAGCTTGTGTTGGGTCTGCTGCAGTGGAAAGGGGCTTTGCTCCAGGAGAGCTTCTCCTCCCTCACTGCTGCTGCACTGCAGCACAGCCCTGCTGAGCACCTTCCCACTCCAGCAGCGGGGATGGGGACAGGGATAAGGACATGGACCCCGAGGGATTCCAGGATGCTCAGCACCACTGCAGCCTGAGGGCCACCGGCTTCCTTATGCTCTGTGCATGAAGAGGTTCTGTTTAGTGATATAAACACTGTGAAGATGTTACCACAATAATTTTATGACTTTTCAAGTCTAGTTTGATGGTAAATTTGCACTTCAGACCCATGGGCGGTGATTATGCTGCAGGCATTGCTGCTCTTTCAAATGACTCTAGGCTGTCCCCGTGTGCTTGTCCTGGTGGCTTATCACACAACAAGCTGGTGGGTGGGAGCTAGGCTGGGCCTGGCAAAAGAAATCCATAAAAAAACAAAACCTTCATAGAAGAACAATGCTCAGCCTGCTGCAGACAGGGTTTTCCCTGGCCCACTCCAACTCTCCCAGACCAGTCTCAGGAACTGGGAGCAGAGGTGACCCGAGTGACACAGGGCTGTGCATGAAGGAACAGCTTTTGTGGTAGCAGCACAGGGAATTGCTCTTTTCTGCAGGAATATGAGGCCCCAGCAAGGCCATTGCCAAGATCCTGATGATGGACTTCTGCATGCTCCAGCCTGGACACTGCTGACTCCAGGCAGGCATCCCAGTGCTGGGGAAAGCATTTTTGGGAGTGCAGTGCCACTGGGCTTGTTTGAATTGCCTCGTGGACCCCACTGAGTGCCTGCAGAGCAATTTCACTCCCTGGGATAGCCCAGGAGCAGCTGAGGAAACTGTCCTGCTGCCTGCAGTGGCACTTGCTGTGCCCGTGGAGGAACAACTCTACTATGGCTCCCAGCTTTGGCACTTCTAGTGAGCTCCACATGAACCACTAGAGCAGCAAACAATGCAGCAAAGCCATGGGGGAAGGGTGGGGAGTCTGAAATTGTGCGCTCTTGTCAGGTACAAACACTGCTTGGCTGTACAGCAGCTACTTCCCATGTGGTTAATGCAAACAAATGGTGAAAATAAATAAAAGCTGCATTTGCTGTAGTGATGGAGCAGAATCCACCTGACAGGGACAAAGCCCCTGTTTCAGCTGCCCAGAAGCTGCTGCATCCCCAGCTCAGAGTAAAAAAGCACTTGGAGATCTTTCTGGATAAAGGCGTGGACTGCTTGAGGCAGAGGGGAATGGCTGAACTTGTTCTGGAACTAGTTGCATGGCCTTGGTGTGTTGGAGCAGCAGGACAGATGGAGGCCTGAGCAGGATGGGCTTCTACTGAGTGTGGTGCTTAAACTGTAAATGTCCCCCACTGTCCTGCAATTCCTCTCTAGGTTTTCCCAAGGCAGATGTGAACCCCAATATGAAATGCCTTTAAAACACAAACATGGCCTTACACCTGTCCTAACATTTCCTACCCTGCTCTTGCTGAGAGAAAAACAACCAACCCAGGCTGGATGGCACCAGCAACCACCAAGAAACAAATCTGTGTGGAAGCTGTGGGGTTAAAGAGCTTCTCCTTAGTCAGCTCCCACCCACAGGCACAGAAGCTACTCAGGCATTACAGCTGAGCAACCCACCAATGCCGGCATCCACAGCTTCCTGAAATTATAAACGTTTTTAGTCTTATAAAAGTATATTACAGGCACATCTATAATGAATATCTTGAGGTATCTATATATGAAAATCTACATGGGTAGATACCTATAGATAGATAGCTCTATAAATATAGTTTTTCATCTTCAGATAGTCAAGATATTTTGACTATCTATAAATTAAAAACTATATTCCTAGGATTAAGGCTGAAAAATCTAATTCCACATGGGAAGAGAGAGAAGTGTTCACTTGTGAGCTGAGTTGTATTCAATGATACTTGTGGGTCTCTTTCAACTCAGAATAATCTCTGATCTTGCATGATTCTGTGTGGCACCAGCCATCACCAAGGCTCAGTTTTGGGGTGCTCACAGCACAGGGGCTTCCCTGCAGCCCCATGGCAGGTGCTCATCCTGGATAGGATCCATCCTCTGAACTTTGCCTCCAAGGAAATATGACATTGGCAGCTACCAAGAAGCTGGGGTATACATCAGTGGTTTGAATAGTGGCTTTCTTGAAAATACTTTTCTTTTTTTTTGGTGCTCCTGGGTATTGGGAGCATGGCAGATGGATGCTCAGGACCATGGAGGGTGATCCAGGCTGAGGGCTTCCCACTTTAAGAGCCCAGGCCAGGCAGCAGCACTGGACAGCCACTGCATGTCATGCTTATGCTATAGCATGTTTATGCTATAGCAGGTGAAGAACTGCTGTTCTCACAGCTGACTGACACAGAAATCATTCTCTGGGAAGTTCTTGGAGGAGGGAAAGTAAAAAGCCACCCAAATACAGGCAGAACACTGCAGAAGCCCAGTTTCCTGAGCAGCCTCCACTGCCCAGGCAGGACCCCTCTCCCTGACCCCCTTTCTTCCCAGGATTTCAACACCCACCCCCATGCTGCTGGGTTCCAACCAAAGGCCACTGCAAACTAGACCGAGATCACCAGATCATTTTATGTTAGACACTAAACAGACATGAGATGATCACTTCAACTTAATTATATCATAATTAAGTCTTCATATTCCTGTCATCTGGAACTGCCAACGGCAGCGTGAGTGGAGCTGCTGCTTCTCTCCAAGAGCCGTCACTCAGTGCTTCTGAGAGGTGTCAAAATAGGGGTAATTTTGCCTGCAGAGCCAGCTTGTGGCTGTAAACAAGCAGTTGTGCTTCACTTCAGAGTTCTGCAGTGGAGCAGGGGCTGTGGACATCCTCTTGCCAGTGGTGTGGGGTAATGATCACCCAGGGAATGTCCCCATGTCCCAGCACTGGTACCAGCATTGCACCCCCACATGAAATCACCTCCTTGCCTTCTGTGAGCCAGCTGTGTAAAGCATGTATTCAATCACATTATTAGGAAAAGTTAAATTTAAATTGGCATGTATTTTTCCGTACAGGATCAGAAAATGAGGCTGAGGATATGAATGTGGGGAAGATACCGTTCCCTGAGGTTCAGCTGAGCACAGCCCCAGCAACGCCAGCACGTGAAGAAAGCTGGATGGGCTCTGTCTCTGCTGAAGGAGGCAGCAAGGGAACCATGTCCCCTCCCAGCCTTTCTGCTCACGAGGCCTCATCCTGCTTCCTCATGGCCTCAAGACATTCATCCACAAAGCCAGGCTTTCTTCTTCTCCCTTGGCCCTCCAGGCCAAGTCACAGAGCTCCCTATGCATATAGGCACTACTGTAACTACCATTTTATTATTATTTAATCTTACAAGCACCATGTAAAGCTCGCAAAGTTTTACTTAGGATTGCCTGTCAAAACTCCTGTCACCTTTGTGGTTTCCAAGTGAGTCATTACCACTGTCCCAGCAACACCCCATCAGCTACTGGGCAAGTGGAAAAGAATACCTGCTTCAATTGAAGCAGTGATTAATTTTTGCAGAAGTATAATGACTTCTGTGGAGGGTTTCCCTCACCCTTGGCCAGTGCACCTGCTGCTGAGCTTTTCCTTCTCCATGCTTTAACATTCCCAGTTAATCATCCTGGGAGGTGGCCCTGACTCATTGCCTCCTCCAAGCAAGACCTGCCTCATTCTGGGGAGCCCTCGCTCTGTGAACCTCTCAGCCCTGCCTCCAGCCCACGTGGCTTTTGGCTGGTCCTTGTCAACACAATCTGATTTATTTGTGTGAGCCTGGCACAACACGCATGGGAATAAAAGGCAAACCACAGTCAGCCTCTGGAGTATGCTTGGCACGTGGCACCACAGTTCCCAGGATGTGCTGAGCAGTTTGAGCAGGGACCCACAACCTAAAATTAATGTGAATAGAGACAGTGATGCTGACCTTCTTCCTCCACCTGCTCCATCCTCAGAAGGAGTTGTCTGGGAGACTTCAGGAGGGCTGGCTCACAACACTGCCCAGCCCAGGGCAGCCAGTGAGATGCTGCGGCAGGTGGAGGCAGCAGGGTGGAAAGCCCAGGCCCTGGAGATCCTGAGCAGCCTTTGGAGCTGGAGTTACCACCACCATGGAGCAGACTGTAGTCCATGAGCTGCTGGAGCAGGAGCAGCCAGTCTGCCCCTTGCCATGCCCGTGTCCCCAGCATGAAGAGCTGGCCCTGCCGCCTGTAGCTGACCCAGACAGCAGCCAGGCAGCACCATGGCAGAGAGGAGAGATCCCCAGATCTGTGCAGGCAGAGGCACACTGAAGCAAATTAGAGCAGAGCTGCTAAAATCTACATCACAGCTTTTTGCATCCACATACTTTTGCAGGGGAAAGCTGTTAACCACGTTAGTCTTCCTGAGCTGCTTATCTGATGAAATTGCTGCCTTTTGAAGGGTATGTTGGCCCCAAATAGGTGTCCGTTTGCCCTCTCTTGCTCCCGAGTTTGACTTTCTGCTGTTTGTCTTCGCAATTCAGTAAACAGCTGCAAAGGATGTTTCACTCCTTAAAAAGAATCTGCTCCTCTTACACCAGCACTGTGCACAGTAGCTCTGGAGATCGTTGCACAACTCCCTGAGCTCTTAAAAAACATCAGTGTTGAGAGGTTAAAGATTTTAAAGCCTGCTGCCACCTATGGATGGAAGGAAAGCAGTGAGAGCAGGAATCCTTCCGGGAGCACGCCTTACTGGCAGGAGACCTGGACTGTGGATGAAGTGCTTGGAAGTGGGGAGATGCCAGCAGCCCAGAAAGAGAGGAGCTTTCTCCTTCTTCAGACCCCACAACGTGCAGAACACAAAGGGCTGAAGAAAGGTATTGGGAAATTTGCTACCCATCATGTGATACATGTAATACAGAGAGGAAATAAGCCTGGTTTTTGGCTTAGTGGATTAATCTGATTATGGTGTTTTCATTGACAGACTGTAGCTTGCCTTCCCCTTTACCTATTTGTTCTGTTGTAATCAAATCCTTTAAAAATTGTACATATTTGTATTCATATTTCTAAGGTGATAATTTCTGCAATAATACTCTACAAAACACATGAAATGGGTATTTGTGGGGCCATGAAAACTACAGAGCAGCATATTCCACCCTCACTGGAGGAAACAGGGATATCACTAATATAGATAATATTATAGATAACAACACATCTGTAATGTAGATGTGCTATTTTTATAGCACTGTCCCTAGCAGAGCCCTTGGTTCATGAAGAGGCTCTTTGGTCCATGGCAGGGGACATCTCCTATCCCAAGAGAATCCCCAGACCTCACAGGGAGCCCTGCTGCCCTCTGCCCAGCAGCACCAACCTTTACCTCACACTGGGCAAAGAGGACAGGGCAGGGGCTGTGGTGCAGACAGATGACCAGACTTCAGTGTGGTGAGTTAAATGAGATGTTGTTAGATGCATGGTGTTCATTCACATGGTATTAATTGTTTTTTGCTCTGGTTATCCCCATGCATGCTCTGGAAGTAGAAAATGAGCTGCAATCAGGTACAATCTGATCCCCTGCTCTTAGGCACCCACCACCTTACCCTTTAGAAACAGATATACTTTAGCTCAGGGTTAAAGATGTCCTATTATTATTTCTAATTTTTTTTTGTAATTTCATCAGCTTCTTGAAAAACCTGTTTTCCTTTCATCCTGAGTCATTTCACATGAAGAAACTATTGTTCTAAATGGTGACTCATCAGTTTGCATCACCACTTTCCCAATCTCTTGGGGGCACGTGGGCTCAGAAGCAGGGAATGGCAACCAGCCTTTATTTACCAATAAAGAGGCACTTCATTTCTTCATTGACTCATTGCTGGTTAAGCCTTGGTTTATTCATATTCCTCAATGAACCTGGACTTCTGTTTGCTTTTGTAATTGTTTTTTATGAGGAGCATTCACATGAACCACATCTCACTGACAATCTGTCTGCAGTTTAAATACAAATGCTTGCAAGGAGAGTCAAGTATCTAAATGATAGAGCTGAAATACCTGTATCAAATTTCCATAAACTGCCACAAGGCAGAAAACACAACTGTTGGTTAATGAGACACCTCTGATTACAAGAATTCATGGGAGAAAGAAGGCCGCCATCCAAATTATTCCCTTCACTGAAGGTCTTACACAGATCCTAACTATATATTTTTGAAATTTGAATCAAAGGAGCTCTTTTGGAGCTAGGATCCCCTCTGTCACTCAGAGGGATATCACCCCTGTCTAGCAAATGCAGCACCAGCAGCATGTGAGGGATGAGCAAATTTTGCATGAACAAAACGGAACCTTGAGAGTTTAAAGGTGCAAAATGAAAGGCTTGATCCTGCTTTTCCTATGCACCAAGACCTGAATAATCCTCCTCCTGTCCTTCTGCAACTGAGTAAGTGCCAATAAAGAAAAGAAACTAAGATTTTTGGCAGCATTTGTCCTTTTAACTCCATAGCTGTCAGGATCGAATTATACTCAGCACCTTACCCTAAATACCTGATGCTGAACTTCCCTGTGGGACATAAATCAAATTGTAGTCACAGTAGTCACCAACACTTCACTGCTGGCAGAGCTGCCCAGCCAGACAATATGGAGTATGGGTGCACTTGCAGGGGGGAATGAGCTGAATCTGGGGCTTTAGGGTTTTCTTTGGCTCTTGTGCAGCAGTAACATGCCAACCTATGCTTCTCATTTAATCCTTCCCATCAGGCACAGCTTTCCACTGAGAACCTTTCCAGTACTGTGGAAAGCTTGTGGGCTAGAAGGCTTGCTCTTTCCACTTCACCTGATTTTTCACTCAGCTCAAAAAACCCACAAATTTTCTAAAGGTCAGGACTGGGAGCAGGCTACTCCCCAGGGAGGTACAGCAACATAGGCTACAGGGGTCAGATGCAGTGTTGCAACACATGTCCTTTAGGCTGCATTACACAGGAGGGAGATGAAGGCATATGTTGCTCCAGGAATTTGGGGGATGCTGTGTGTGAATGCAGGGGCACCAGCTGTTTTTGAACAGACTGTGCTCTAGCATTTGCTGAAAATGAGGTGGGAGTTGGATTGCCTCTTCTGCAAAATGAGAAAATCAAAAATGGAGTAAATAAAAAGGACACAGATTTGTTGGAGCAAATCCAGGGAAGGCCATAAAGATGTTCTAAGAGCCAGAGCATCTCTGCTCCGGAGACAGGCTGACAGAGCTGGAGTTATTCATAGGGACTCCAAGAGACCTGGAGAGGGACTTTGGACAAGGGCATAGAGTGACAGGATAAAGGGGAATGACTTCAGACTAACAAAGGGTAGGGTTAGACTGGATATTAGGGAGAAATTCTTCCCTGTGAGGATGGTCAGGCCCCGGCACAGGCTGCCCAGAGCAGCTGTGGCTGCCCCGTCCCTCTTCAGGGCCAGGTTGGATGGAGTTCTGCTCTCCCCCCTTGCATGACTTTTTCACCCAGTTCCCAGGGCAGGTTTTGGGTCTCCTCCCACCTGCCAGGTCTCTTGTGCCTGCACAGACAGGCTGCTCCTTGTCCCAGCAAGCACCTGCTCAGTGCCACCCTCCTACTCACTCCCTCTGGCAATGGGCTGGATCCCAGAAGGCTCCAGCCAAGGACTCAGGGTAGGACCAGCTCCTTTCCCACCACAGCCTTGTACTGTGCAGGTCACCACTGGTACCATCTAATGAGTGCAAAAGCAGTCCTCATGACCCATTTTTCTCACTTTTTTTTTTTTTTTTCCCTTATTTTGCAATCTTGAGATTTGCACTTGTTAAATATCTTGCAGAAAAGATCCAAGTCTCAGCCACACATCTGTTTATTTCAGATCTGGAACATAGAAAAGAAAAAAATATTTTTTGTGATTTTTTTCTAGATGTTGTTTTTATGAAGTGCTCTTATGCCCACAAGGTGTCTAAGATATTATTATAGAAACTCACAGCATTTTCCCTCTTATCTGGTAACATACAGGATGGTTTCTTTGCTTTATTGCATGAACCTGCTTCCTTTTCACTAAACATCTTTCATCAGCACAATATTCTGCAGCAAGTTTAAATTTGCTTTGTTCTCCCAGAGAGGTGCAAGGCCAATGACAGTTGACCAGGTCAGCCAAGGACTTCACCAGCCCCATCTCCCTGGTGTGCATTTCATAATTTCTTGTTTACAGAGACATAAATAGACTCATCCCACAGTCACATGTGTGAGGATCTGTTACACATTCTTTGCTGCAGTCAGACTCATAGCAGCTCAGTTAACTTCAACTACCCACAGAGACTAACTTTTTGGGTTTTCCTTGTTTCTCACAAAATAATAATGGCAAACAACACGTGTAAGCTTCATACTGCTTCTTTCTTGCATTGTGCCTGATAATGGCTCTGAAAACACAAGTAGAATTTTTTTCTTTGGTAGAGGTCTCTCTTTCTCAGGATTTTTAAGCATCAAAGTGTTGGAAAAAAGCTCCTCCCAAAAGAGCCTGGGACAAAAAGAATCAAATTTTTAATTTTTTTAAGTTGGAAGGCAAATTAAATTACAGATTAGGAGACAAAAGGCTATTACAGAAGTGGTAACAGCAGATAGGAGAGCTGGAGGGGAACTGAAAAAATAAAAAATACTATAAATCAAAAAGAAGTTCTCTTAATGAACAAATCTACAGGTCCAAGTGTCAAATAATAACCTTCTTTTGGGAATGTTCATCAGAGCACACTTCCAAAAAACACGCTTGAGTAAAACTCTTATTTTGAAGGAACGCCCATCCTTCTTTACACCAATGCTAAAAGCTTCTCTAATGCCAGCAACAAAACATAAGTTCTAAAAAAGGGAAAGCTACATTACTAGCTCTGCCTAACCATTGTTTCTCCAGGCAGCATCCAACTGCTGCCACTACTGTAGCTGCACATCTCAATTTCTCCCACACTATCTCCTGTAATTATTTATTTGCCAGCAAAGCAAAAGCTCTTAATTTTCTCTCCTACAGACTCCTGTGTTTTTTATCCTTTAAAACCTACTCTGGGTGCAGACTTGTAGTAAATGTCCTCTGCAACTTCATATTAATGCATCTCAGTAACAATATTTTGCACAAGCTTGTATTAAACCTCTTGTGTGTGTATATATATGTATACATATATATGAACATATTATAAATATATTACATAGAAAGCAAGGAATAGAAGAGTTAAGTGGCATGTAAAGGAGTTTTCCTTTTACAGTTTCAATTTACTCGAACCTAAACCCAAGTTTAGGTTTAAAGAGAGCAGAGAGGACACAGCATTCGGGTACTGGGGCTGGAACCCAGAGCTTGGGCTGAAGTCAAAATCCGTACCTGAGTGCCAATGGGTCATGAGAGAGCCTAAAGTATGGTTTAAGTTTTGCTGCTTGTGCTTTTATCTGGCCACAAGTTAAGTGCATTAAACAAGTGACCTCAGCTTTATTTTTGGGGAACAGTGGCCCAAGCAGCAGCAGTTTTCAGCTACTTAGCAAACCCCAGCTTAATTCTAGGATACTGGATAGATTTTGAAATAACCTGGCAAACGCTGGCATCACCACAGTGTGCAGACTCACTGAAATACAGCTCCTATCACTCCCTAAGTTCTCTCTCCCTTTTGCTTTCACAAGCACCAGCGTTCCCAAACCCTCGCCCTGGGTCAGCCCACACACGAGCTGTGGCAGAGCAGCATTAGGAGCCCTGTCCATAACTGCTCTCCCTTTCACCTCACTGGCAAAAGGACATTTTTCAACCTGATTCTTGCCTTCCTCCATTACACGGGAGAACTTGGTCAAGTATATCCTAGAGATGCTCGTAACAACCTGCAGGGCAGCCCCGGCCCCACACCCCCAACACTGACCCCTCCACAGCCTGCTCAATGCCTGCTAGCAAAGCTTTTAGCTTGCACCCAAATTTGAACAAACTTGAACTTAAGTTCTGTCCTTCCTCTCGAGCCACATTCACACTGAAAACCAAATGCCTTTGCTCAGAAGCCCCATGTGCTACAAAAGCTGAGCTACTCCAGACCTCAGCTCAGATTCTCCAGTGGCTGCTGCAACACCAGTCCCAGCCCAGCTTAGCCACTCTTTCACACCTCAGCCCTTGTCCCCAAAGCTGCTGCACCTCCCCTGGGTCGGGTACTCAAATATCACCAAGTGGCCAAGATCAGGTCTCCAACAGCTCATCCCTGCCCCAAGCTCCTGCCAAGGTTTTGCTCCAGCGAGTGCTGCTCATGGGAGTTCAGCGAACCACTCTGACAGTAAAGTTCCACTTGGGGGAGAGAAACCTAACCACACAATATAAATTCTTACTTGCTGTGCCAAAACCAGACATTTGGACCCAACAGTGAAAATGTTTATTTAATGTTTATTTAGATTTAGGAAGGAGAGTCAGAAATTTTAAGTAGATACAAGCTTTATAGTGTACACATTGCAGGTTTTTCTGCTGTTCTTTTACCTTGTATTCTACTGAATCTTGTCATGGTTGGGTGCAACACAGGGAATGGCATACACTTAAGAGTGGCTGTTGTGCTATGAATGCTAAGGACAGGACCCAATGTGCCACTAATTTACACAAGGTTTGTGAAGAATCTCCAGTAGCTTCTGTGTGAGGGAGGCTTCTGTCATCCTGTCACAGACACAGGCAAACGGTGCCCACGATAAGGAGACACCACTCCCTTTGAGTCTCCTGTGAGAGCTCTTCTTCAGGCAGAGGCCAAGCATAAACCCAATCCCTCCAGCCATCACTGGAGGTAAAACAAGGACAAGAGCTCTTCCACTCACAAGGATGATGAGGCAGCATTAGGAGATTGAAAGCTGAGGCCCTGAAATGAAAGGCATCAAAGGCTCCAAAACATTACTATAAGATTTCTTACTATGATGCAATGTGCAGTAAGAAACAGGGTCATAAGAAAAACAAGGGACATCTTTTTTTAATTATTATTTTATCACACTTGCTCATGAAATTTTTAATTGTAATTCAAAAGCAGACAAATAATTTTAAAAATGTACACTAAGGAGAATATATGCTTAGGGCTGGAAAATAGTTCTCTAGCAGCAGGTTAGCACACTTCCCTGTCGGCTACACTCAGTTTGCTAAGTTTGAACTCAGTGGCAATCCCCACTCCATATTGATGGCAATCCCACCAACAGGGCCAATCCTAGAGCGCAGCTGGATTCTAAGGAAGCATCTGTCACCTCTAAGATCATATCTTTCCATCTTATTTTAGAACTGCAGCAAAGGAAATACAATTTTTTCCATGTTCCGAGTTTTCCAGATAAAGGATTTTTTTTCCATACACTCATGAACAGAAGTTGAGCAAAAATGAGACAGAACTACTACTATACCCACCCAAGAAAATCCAAACTCACTCCTAGACTATGTACTGAGCACACTTTTTTCCTGATTTTGATAAAATTTGACAAGAACTACCTATTTAAAACTCCTTCACATTTCAAGCAAAATTTTATTTTCTATTCTAAATGCTTGTACTTCCAGCATAGGATGCGACAACACAATAACAAATGCACGGACAACATGTTAAAGAACACTTTAATCTTTAGCTTTTCTTCTGCAGTTTATTATATAAATTATGCTTTTCAACATTTAGAGCACTCACATTTCAGAATAGAAACACCAGTGCAAAGAGTGGTTTGTCCTAGTGCAAGGAAGTTACATGTCCTCACTGACACCAGTGGATGAGGCTCAAATGTAACTCCTTAGTCCACAACTAACAATAGTGTGACCTAAATGTGAGCACATTGTAGTCAACAGCAACACTGGACTTTGGTTGGTAACAACCAAATACTTTGACAGGACAAACAAGAGAAAAACAATTTGACCTCCAGCAGACCTGTGAATTCACTGGGATTGGAGACCACCTCCATCATTTTTCTGAACTGACATTATTCATAATAAGTGAATGTCAAATGTTCTATTTGATGCTCAAATCCAATTATCAAAATACAAGAAAGCTCCCATGCATGCACGTATTGTACTCCAGTGAATGCCACAGGTCACCTTTGGCACATCATAGTCAGGACCTGAACACAGAAATAATCCTGATCTGGCAGAGAATAAATGAGAAAACTTGGAGAGCTTTCCCATCTCCAATGCCAGTAATTGTTGCTGAAAAATGTATTAAACCAAGACTGAAATACAGCAATCACCTCTCAGTTATACAATACATACTAGACGGCAATTTTAATTACATCCAATCAAAAGAAATCTTATTCAACCCAGAGATGCTAGCAGCTGGGGTCACTGCTGTGAAATACAGGCCACTGTCAGAAGTAGTAATTAGGATCTTAGAAATCTGCATTCATTTCTCTTCAGGAACTACTGCAATGTAAAAACAAAATGAGACCATTCATAAATAACATCTTTATTAATATAGAGTTTTCTTTTTCACATTGTTTTAAAGTGATGTTCAATTGAAATCTGCATAGTCAAGAGTGCAAAAAAATATTTAAATAAGTCAGACCCAAAAATGAACACTACTTTTTTTGAAGCAAGACTGGTCACAGTCATAGGAATAAACCAGAAATAATTGGCCAGGGAGATACGGAGGGGTTGGGGATGAGAACCACCAGGAAAAATTCTTATCAGTATATTTGTCTATTAATGAAGTCTTCACACAAAACACACAACACTCATTCACATTCATGTGCACAACAGAATGTAAACTACAGAAGAAAGGTCCTTCCTCTGCTGAATGAAACGAAGCAGAGCAAGATTAGTTATGTATTTCACTGAGCATTGATCACCTATTCCAACAACATACCCAGGTGGATAACACGAGGTCCTGGTTTCTTCATGCCCTTATTACAATCACATTTCAGCCACCATCCCGCAGCAGAAACTAGGAAATCAAGAGTTTCCACAACACTGGAATTATTCTTAACACACACTTTTAAGCACCATCACCTCCCTTCCTTATTAATTTTTAATAGGATTACCCCTTTCTTTAGTGCTGTTGTTCACAGTTGGTTGGAAGAGCAGGTGAAGAGGACCCCTCCAAGTCCATGCAATGGATCAGCCTGTGGAAGTGCTGCAGAAAATCTCCACCTCCAGCTTCATTTCCATAAGCACAGGCTACACAGTCCCCAATCTCTCACATCAACATCACAATGTGACTCTTCAAGTATAACTTTTAATATTTACACCATCTAGTGATTTAGCTGTGGTTCTCTGCATTATAACCATCATCAGAAAAAGCCAGAGGAAAAAATACAAGAGGCATGTAGGACTGTTCACACAGTGGTAAGAGGCCACTTCCTGTCTCCAGTTTGGATTTATGCAGCAGAGACACCATTCTACAGCTAAGCACGAGTTTAAATGCAGAATTCTTTATGCTGGTCATTTGGAAAAGTCATCCAATGCCCTCACACTGAACTGCACCACACAGAAACTGGGCTTAGTGCTTTGCATGTGATTCTACAGTAATAAACTTCATTTACAATTTATATTAATTAGTCTCTGAGTTATTCAGATGCACAGTCTAGGACTATGGGGAACTGATCATCAATATTCAATCATACCAGTTCAGGTTTGGGCAAGGAATAAGTCTCATTTATTTGCTTTGTGCCTACAGCGTTTAAATCTGAAATTCAAGCCCAGAGGTCAAGCGAAAGTTATTTGTGAAATGAAACCAGGCAGAAATATATTTTCTGCCATGGATATTAGAAACATAAGGCCTAAAATATTTTGAAGAAGATGTATAACAGGAAGTAAAAGGGATTCAGTACAACTCACAGCAGTTTGTATTTGTACAAGGACAAAACAAACTACACAGTGAAACTCAAACCCATCTTAGTGAAATGGTGACTCCAGGGCTGAAACCCCACATTCATTTAGCAAATTAGGAGCAAAACATGCCCAGCACAAGAAAGCACCAACTACAGCTCCCAGTCAGGATCAGTAAAATGTGCTGCAACACCCTTTCTTCAAAGATTATCTGCTTTCTCCTTGGGGAATTAACACTCTAATGCAGGGAAAAGCAGTCAGAAACTGGAAAGAAGGACTGAATTTTACCCCAGAAATACGTGCCCTGGGCAGCCAGCAGCTGCCACACTGGCCAGGTTTCAGGGCAAAACAATCTAAAAGAATCCATCTTGTCCCAGTTCAAAATACCAAAAATAAAACTGGCCAATGGGTGTGAGCTGCTAAGTTTTCAAAAGCAGCAATGGCAACTCATTTTTTTCCTGGAAATTTCATAGGCAAATCTTCTGGCAGACCCAAATATGAATGAAATTGGAAACAGGATATTTAGTGCAGTGGTATTCTTAATTTCTTCAAAAAGAAACTGTATTTCTTGTATCACATCAGGGGTTTAATTCAAGAGACCACAGTAGATTAAGACCACTTTTGTCATTAGTTTGAGATTTACTTTGGCATGGCTAATTTACACTATTTGTATTTGTGGTAATTATAAGGGCATCACAGTAGATTTTTCCTTTACTATGGAAAATCCTAAAATAAATACAGTTTAGTAGTCTGAAAAAAACCCACCTTACTCTAACCTACAGTGAAACTACTCTGTGGCCTGCTTGTCTTTCAGGAAAATATCCCACCTATTCAGATCAGCCTCACTAGTTAAGACACATTAAAATGAAACATTTCCCATTAAAGATGCCAAAAACTGGATTTAAATTTATTGCATGACGTTGCATAAGAAAATGTATTATTGAAAACTGTAAGGCATCATGCAATTATCCATCAGGTAATTATTTATTATTCCTTGAAAGATGGTTATATACTCTAAAGTTATAAAACCAGTTTCAAAAAAGTACATAAAAAATTTAACATAAGCATTAAATATTTTTCACATGTCCATCGTTTTCAGCTGTTAAAAAGTGCATTCAAACATACTGTAATGGAAAGTTGCTCTGACCAAAAATGGTGCTGGAGACTCATTAAATTAAAAGCTGCAAAAGGATGTTGCATGGGATTAGAAAGCTCACAGGTTGTGGTATTTAAATTTACAAACTTGCTGGAAATAATTTTGCAATCTTCACACTTAAAATTTAGCATCAATGATATAATTAGCTAAAAATGTGTATTTTTAAAATTGAACAGTCAATGAATTCAAGTTACATACACTGAGTGATCAAATAAGGAGCAGACAACACTGAGACCTGGGCCAGGATGTGCTGCTGTGATTTTGGCAGGGATCAGTTGATGTACTGGGCCATCCAGCGGAATCCTTCCCCGTAGCCTTGTCTCTTTAGCACACTGCACATGAACACCTCCAGGGGCCTGGCATTCAGGTCCTTCAGTGGTGTGCTGCCCTGCAGAGAGAACAAACAGTCCCTTAATAAACATCTATTCCGCATGGACATCTGCTTCTATGGAATGCCCTCATTTAACTTGTGTTTGACACTGGAATTTTGAAAAATAAATTAATCTAAAATCATATAATGGGTTGGGTTGGAAGGGACCTTAAAGCTAATCTCATTCCAAACCCCTGCCATGGGCAGGGACACCTTCCACCAGCCCAGGTTGCTCAAAGCCCTGTCCAAAGTGGCATGAAAACACTTCCAGGAATGGGGCATCCCCAGCTTCTCTGGGCCTGACACCTCCACAGAGAGACCAGAACAAGTGACCTTAATCTCAGGAACTTGTATACAAGAAATACACTATGTTGTCATGTGCACCCACACTGGAGAGGGGGAAGTACATGAAACCAGAATGGAACAGCAAACATGCAAAGAGAATTTTGGAGCTTGTACTTGGTGTTCAGTCACAGTTCCCTGCTCTGTTTGCAACAGTTGTCCAACCAGATAAAAAACCATTTGCTACAAATTTTAGGACTGACCAAAGCAAGAGTACAAGGTGCTTGCTTGCCAAGATCAGCACAGTGCAAAAAGCTGCTGTTCAACTGGAGATTCACAGTGATGTCTATGCTTCATCAAATGTATGCAGTGTAAAGATCAGAAAACAAGAGGGCCAAATGCAGCAAACAAGAAAGTAAAGATTTGTTCCTGCCTGACCTAAACTCTGGCACTGAACTTTTAAGGGAGGCACCTAAGAGTGAATAAGCAAAGAGGAATTGCAAGGCAGGTGCCCTCAGCAGAGCTAGTCAGCAAACGGGAGCTGTGATTGGAAGCCACACTGGAACAACACTGTCAGCTGCAGGGAGGCTTCTTTCCAAGGGCCAAGGACATCAAGCACTGTTTCTAATGCTAACAGGAGTTGAAGTATAAAAAAAATCCTTACTAAAAATTTGCCTCCCTGTTACGGATGCCAATAGCAACTTTTTCCTTCCCACAGGCTACAAACTTAGACTTCTACAATGGTGTAAATCTATTTCTAAGCTTTAGGCAAATATGTTAGGTGGAAAATTATTAAAGCTTGCACTTGAAATGAGAAAAGTCACTTACTGAATGATTCTATTCAGTTTTCTCTTATAATTTGCTCTGTAACTATAGCCTCTGAAAACTTTAAAACTAGTGCATAAGAAAGTTGAAGTACTAAAAATTATTCTAGATACAAATATATTTTCTCTGAAAAAAATGTGGCATTAAAACAATGTAAAAAGTTGTAGTAGATACACATCTAACACACACACACACAAAGAGACTCTGGGATGCATTCCAAAAAAGAAGAAGAAAAAGAGCAATACCTTTCCTGTTGTCTGGCCATACAGACCAAACGTTTCTCGTAACCTCTCTTCACTGATGGCTTCAGGTCTGTCAATCTTGTTACCAAGAATTAGGATAGGCACATTAGCAATAGTTTCATCTGTCATTAGTGACTGCAAAGGAATGGAGAAAGGAGGACTGATTAATTTAGAATATAGAAGGTCAAATCACTACTACTCACTTGCAGGTGACAGCAGAGGTCTGTTGGGTATTTGAGCTTAATTCTTAAAAGTTCAAACTTTCAAAAGCTCATTTAAACTTACATCAAGTTCTTCTTTTGATTCAAGCAATCTTTCGTGATCTGCACAGTCCACCAAGAACACAACACCATTAATTGCAGGCAGGTAGTTTTTCCACACTCTGCGAGCTACATGGAAAGTAAGAAATAAAAATAAAAGGAAATTATCCCCAGAGTGATACACATTGGTAATTAAGAAGCAATAGGTGTGTGTGGGTTTATTGAATTTTTTTTTAATTTTTAGCTTATGTTGCCAATATTTGGGATGCAATTATAATTCTCTCTAATGTTATCACTGTTCTATCCCACATGAATGCTGATGTATGGAAACGTTTTTTGTTACCCCAAGAATTATGTCAGCAAAGGTAAGTTTGAAGGTAAATGTAAGGAATTCAAAGTACAGAACTCCTCCTCACAAGATTAGTCAAAAGTTTCTCCTCTACTGCAGCTCTTGCCAAATCATACTTGTTATTTGTGATAAATGGTGTAGATGGGCAAAAGAGCTGCCAACATCTTTTATGCTATCACAGAAGAGTGTGGCAAGTCAGTCTCTGCAGCAGGGCCTTTTTCTGATTGATCTTTCTGACTGGAAGCAAACTCCAGCCCAGTTCAGAGAGACACACTCTTACCTTGAGCATGTCCACCCAGATCGAAGGTAGTGAAAGTCATGCCAGCAATTGTCAGCTCTTCTGAAGCTGGAAATAACAGAATTATGTTCTAGGTGAAGATTATGCAGTGCTTTGGAAAAGTCTGGCCTTCTAGCACATAGGTTTTACTTTCTTTTGGTTCTTTCCAGTATTTTGTAATCCAAAAAGAAAATGGGAGCAATACATTCTCTCAAAATCAATGACACATTTGTGTATCACCAAAATGTTATTAACCATTAAAGCATGAGTGAAATATCTACAATGCTAAGAACAGCAGAATATTCCTACACTATTTATCCCTACATATTACACAAACAACAGTTGGCTCGGGTATCTGGTTTGCAAAAAAGATTTTGCAGTTAGCATTTTGTTTTCAATATTGTTCAAGGCTTCTCCTCTTCATATCCTTTTCCAATTTCTCACCTCCTTAGTGGACTTCCCCAATCCAATTTTCAACCTGTGTTCAACTTTTTCTCCTGGAAGGTTACCAGAATAACAATTACACAGCAACCTCTGAGACACAAAAACTGATTCCAATTATACAGAGAAGCTGTTCCCAAAAACTGCTAGCCCCTATTTCTTGCAGCTTCTATAGTATAAACTCTCTACTTCATTGTTCTGCATGTTATTCACCTTTTAATTTTAAATATAACACACTGAACTATTCTATACACATAGCTTTTTTAAGATTACTTGAACTATTCATGGATTGCAATCCCAAAAATCCCTTTGTGTCTCCCCAGTTGCACTGGTGATCCTATGATATATAATCAGATCCTGCTTTTCTTGCAATTTTTCAAATGCTTTCTAGCTAAGGAACAGCACTATTAACTTACTGGGGTGTAATGTGGGAACATGTTGTCCCAGTCTGTCATCTTTGAGCATGTGCAGCAGTGTAGTTTTTCCAGCATTGTCCAGTCCAAGAAACACTAGTTTGCCTGATTTCTTGTACAGTCCTAGAACAAAAAAGGACCTAGTGATTAATCAGTTCAACCAGCAGGAGTTCACTTCCAGCACTAGAGATGATATTGTTCCTGTGTACAGTCACGGTACAAAATACAGACCAGGCAAACTCCACCACACCTTTATCAGTGCCCTTTATCCATGTCATACAAATGACATTCCCACTTACCACAAGCCTGCTGCACCAGGAAACATGCACCTTACAGGATGCTTGGCAGGAGCAGGAGAGGCACACAATTGGTGTGAATGTGTCAATCATGGAAATGCACTGCATTATCTTAGGAAAAGCATGGCAGAACAGGACTAAATGCCAGAGTAGTTTACTCTGCCCCAGCAAAGGACAGTTCTGCTCACAGGTGTTGGAGAGGTGGGTGCAGACCCAGCACTAACAGCAGGCTCTGGACCATGCACCACCCTGAACCTGAACTCTGTTCAGCTACCTCTATTACAGCAAAACACTCATCTGAGACAAAAGGAAAACTCAGACCTCAATCAGAGTAACATAGAGAAATTCATTCAACATCAATAATCATAATTTGTGCATTAATTATTTAGTATTGGTTAACATATTATTTGGACAAAAAGTAACTTTCACCTATACCCCCAGGAAAACAACTACATCTTGAATGGCATCCTTAGGGCATTCTGACACACTTTGTCCCATGTGACAACACTATCCTAACAGGAGTAAGAAGTTTTATTTTCATTGGTTGTCATCTTTACAAAAATGCCTTCTGCCCTTCTTTTCCCTCTCCACTAATAACCCCAGAAATGCAACAGTTGCTGTGAAGATGTTTAAAACACGAAGAGCATATTTTCTTAAATTGGAGATTATCAAAGGGCAATTCTCTTACAACTTGTCAACACTGTATCCTCTGCCAGAATTAGTTTTCATTGCTTCAAACTCATTGATATTCAAAGTAAACATTAAGATAAATTAAATTTAAAACCAAAAAAATAATCCTGTTTTGTACTGAAGAAAACCCGTATCTTCTGTAACGCACTATCCTCACATGTGTTGGATGTTCAGGCATTCCAGGGGCAGAGGCACCTCTGCCCAGCAGACCTTTATACCACTGCTGTTTGCTCACCTCTCTCACGGCCTTTCAGCTAATCTCGGGGATTACATTCCAGCTGGACATGTTTTGTAACTTGCAGGAATGAATATTCTCTCCTATTCCTCATCTTATTTTATTCAGGATCTTTATTACTCCAGGTCCTGTAGGGTGTCTTCACAGTTCTTTCAAATACAACAACTCTTACTTCCCAAACTCACCTTCTCACATGTCCATATATATATTAACTACTAAACTACAGAGTGGAGGAGAAAGCATTAATGTTTACAGAGAAAGAAGTGGTCAAACATTTTCATAAAGTAACTTACACCACAGGAGAAACTCAAGTTCACACTCACCTTATGAGTTAAATGGAACTCTACTAACCTATAGGAAAACAATAATATTTTTGCCACTCTCAGCCTGCACATGCAGGAGTCTTTACTTCCCAGTCAGACATGGCTGGCTTCACCAAAACATTTCAAGCTTCCCAAGTGTCTTTCAAAAAAACACAAGACTAACAAGCAGCCATACTTCAGCTATTGGCTACATCAAGACCTGAGTTTTTATATATATATATAAATTAAAAAATGTTTTTGTGCATTCCAAAAGTATACTTGTGCAAAGCTGTTCTTCTTAAAGTGATCCCATTAGCCTTCTGACAGGACAGCACAGGGAACTGTGGGGAGTTTCCCAAATGTTATGATCTGCCTTCTTCAACTCTAAGTATAACTGAGAATGCAAAGAGAAAGTGTTTCTTTTAGAAAAACGGGGACAAAAAAAAAAAAAAAAAAGGAGCTATTTCAAGCACCTCTATCTTTCAGCAGAATTAGGCTTTGCTTGCACAAGAATTAAAGAGCAAGCCAGTGTACAGCAATGACTGTGCAGCTAAGGAAGAGGAGATAAGAAATATTAGTCAACTTAGTTAAAAGTTGACTGGCTAACATTTTGATAGCAGGCCAAGGGTCTAAAACTCAGTGCAAAACTTTAAACTTTCAACTGATAAAAGGCAGGTGGCACAGCTTGCTATGACTTCTTACCCTCAAATGCTTTTTGACCAGTTCAATAAAATCCTTCAAACTTGGAAATTGTGCCTTTTACCTATGTGATCTGCAACTTCTGATGCTTTTTTTAGTATCCTAACATTAATTTTCCTCATCGTTGTGGGTTTTTTTTCACCCTGAACTGATATGGATTGCAGACTTTTTGGCCAGGGAATAATTTTCTGAGGTTCTTGAGTAGATGCCAGTGAAGTTTCACGCTAATTTCTGTGGCACAGAACAAAAAAAAATCACAGAACAATGCACTGCTGAACATGAGAAAAGGCTTCAATATCTGGCACTGATTTTTTGTAGACAGTCTCTCCTGTTTGGATTCTGAAATTATATCCTCATGTGCAAAAAACCTGAATTAAAATAACTGAGTTCAGCTCTTTACAGCAAAGAAAAATCAGAAGACCCATAAAAGCCAACTGAATTACACCAGCTTAAATGTAGTATGATTAGAAAAGTCCAGCCTATTATGATCATGAAATAAAATGTAATTTTTGTCAAGAGGGATTAATGTAAGATGGAGTGGAGAGTACACTCTGGAAATGCTTAGTATTGATAAGTGAAACTTCTGTTTGAGTGTTACTGAATGTACACCAAACCAAATATTATTATTTACCCAGCAGTCTTATTTGAAGATAACAGGAGGTGAACAGATATTTTACACAAGAACAGCAGGTAGGAAAAGCCCAAAACAATAATTACTTACCTAAAAACTGCAATACACTACTGAAACCACTGTAAATCCAATCAAATAGGAACATATCTGAATCTTACAGTCTGAAATAAAGAGAAAACATACATGTCAGAACAGCACATTAAGCACTGTAAAATATTTATAGGTAACAGAAGTAATTTAAAATCCTATGTTAAAAATAATAAAAAAAATTAGTTTTGGTAAACTGTATCATAGACCAGTTAAGTGACAATAGCAAGGATTTTCCCCTCCCTTGGGAAAACACTACGTGGACTGAAGTCTTTGCAAGAAGTAAAAATAATTTTTTTCCAAAGTACAATTTGTTGAAGGTATGTCATAATCCACTGAAGATTTTAAACAGGATTTTCACTTTTCAATTGGGAAAAGGTGACACTTCATAGAGGGCACTAGAGGGATATCAGTGCAGATTTAGTGCTCTGGCCATGCCTGGGAGCTGCTGGGGTTCAAAGCAGAGGCAGTAAGAGTTGAAGAAGTTTTGCAGAGATGAATCTAGAGAAGTTTGATACCAAATAAATCCTTGTCCACACAGAACCTGCCTGTTTGGCTTGTTATGGAAAACAACTACCTAGCACAAAGCACTGGCATTACCCTTCAAAGACAGTGACCTCCTGTATTGTCCTCCACAGGTTGCCACAATTCAAATCTTAAATGCAAAGGTTTTGCTTAAAAAAACCCACTAGACCCCTGTATTTTCCCACTGAATTCCTTCAGCTTAGATTCAAGAACAGAAGGCTGAGCTGAGAGCCAGTACTAGGTTCATTGTGTAGCCATGAGCAATTAATTTCCTAGCTTTCATCTTCATTTCCTCCTTATCTAAAGTGAGGATAATGTTAGCCCAGCATCACTGTGTTCAACACTTAAACCAAGTCCCCAAGGGCCACATCCACAGGACTTTTGAGCACTTCCAGAGATGGTGAACCCATCACTGCCTTGGGCAGCCTGTGCCAGGGCTTGGCTACCCCTTCAGTGAAGAAATTTTTCCTAATACCTAATCTGAATCTTTGCTGGCAAACAACTTGAAGCTGTTTCCTCTTGTCTTGTCACTTGTCACCTGAGAGAAAGCACCAACCCTGACCTGTCTACAACCTGTCAGGGAGTTTTAGAGAGTGATGAGGTTTCCCCCTGAGCCCCCTTTCTCCAGGCTGAGCCTCCCCAGCTCCCTCAGCTGCTTCTCATCAAACTTGTGCTCTAAATCACACTGAAAGCACCAGTTTGACATAGTGAACTGTGAGTATTTTAGTTTTCTTGGAGACTAAAGGGCAACATCCTTAGAAGCCTTTAGCCAGCTAATTCCTACTGGAATGCATGACCCCTGCAGACACTGGAGTCTCACTGCCCTGGAAAAACTGGCCCGCACTGCTAAACACAGCTGGCAAAGGCATCCACACTGCTACAGGTTCTCACCACACTTGTTTAGAAGCTGCAGGGCTACCTTGGGCATCACAAGAGGACTTCAGGGCAGCTCTGAGACTGGAGCACAGCACACAGGAGTCAAAACACAGGCCTGAACTAGCCCCAAATCCAGGCATCCATCATAGCGACTACACTCATGACAAAGAGTTTCTTCACTATGCAACAACAGGTACATCATACAGAGATAATGTGGGAAGAGGAGTGAATATTTAATGACCTTTGCTTGCACTGTAACAAAATCTGTTCAGATGATGAAGCACCAGGTGTCTTGGTTTCGCCACAACTAACCCTTAAACCTTTAACCACATCTACATTACTCTGAACAACAGAGCAGCTGCAACAGGCACAATTTTTAAAAATACAAATCAAATATGCTTGTCAATGCACAAACACCCAGTTACACAATGTCATGACTTAAACTGTCCCTTGCATGGCTAAAAATCAAAGGTCAAGAATAAGCAAACATGGCAGAACACACACGTCAGCAGATTTATTTATTGCTTGAGCAAAATACCAATCAAGAAAAGCCTCTGTGGGGCTTAGGGAAACAATCGACTCAAATAACCTGCAAATCAGGGCAAACAGCGTGATGTAAGAGAAGTGCTCAGATTACTGAGGTGAGAATAACTTCAGTGTTCAGTTGTATTAACCTGTTTCATCCATTACACTTAGGTTTACAAAAAAAACTCAACCAAAATAATCATGTTTTACAGAAAAAACTTTAAGGGGTGAGATTCAAATGATTAACCTGAGAACAGGATCACTCTACAAACACAGCTGAAGTGGCATTAATACTGATTCAATTTCCATTACCATAGGAAAAGTGGTGCTGGAAACAGAGCTATCCAAATCCTCCCAAAACAACCTCCATATCAGCTGGCAGAAGTTAAAAGGGAAACATTTTCAAAATGGGAAAAAAATGGACAGCTAATTGTAAAGCATACAGGTAATATTTGAACAGAGATATTAAATCTGCTCTTATCACACAGGAAAAGTAACTATATAATTCAGAGCTGCGTCAAATCAAAGCATTACAAAACCACAGTGGCTCTGCTCTGGTTTTGAAAATTGTTACGCTGAGAGCAAATTCAGGGAAGAGCTGAGGCTGTTGAATATATATGGATTGAAACTCTCAGGCTCACATTAAAAACACCATAAAAGCCAGAACAATGAAGACTCAGCAATCACTGTTGACAAGCTCTGATGGAGATGAGGATACTATTTTAATGGTTCATTTGAAAATAATCCACTGGAAGTGGACAAAAGCTTTGAATGAAAAGCTGTCCTGGGCCAAGACAGTCTTTTGATACCAACTACTTTTACAGACATCACCAACTCACTGTCTCTCCACTACAAAGATACCAAAATTAACTTTCTAGCATCACTTCAGTCACACACGTCTATCACTGAAAAATGTCCTCATAACCCTGGTCAATGTTATTTCACCAGCAAAGCATCACCCACTAACTCCTGTGGAGCCAGGTCCAGCACTCCATAGACCAAGGACGTGGGTTCACTTACTGGAGACTGTGAAGAGTGAGGAATTCCCCCTGAAGGGAAAGCTGCTGACAGAATGGACTAGCAAGCAAACTCACTCACACATCTTTTATCTTCTGAAAACTAGGATTTTTTTTTTCCCTCCTACACTCAATTTGCTTTTTTTCTAGCTAAAAATTCATCATTTCACTTCCAAACCTTAGGACAGCACTCACTTATGAAGCCTCTCAAAGGTACGGTAAGAGACAGTATCAGGCTTTTAGAGAGGGTTTTAAAAGCCTTTATGGAACAATTAGGAAACAGAAACCAGTGACACCCAAATGAACAGCCCTTACACGAACTGGGAACACACTGTGCTACACCTGTGTGGGGATTGTCAGCAAGAGCCAGTGAAGAAATCTCAGTCCAGCCTGACAGCACTCAACATGCACCTCAGCCACAGTTCAGTCTGAAACCACAACCTGCAAGTAACAGCTTAGAGCCTACTGCTAAAGGTGTATTTTTAGTATTTCAAGTAGGATGTAAACATGATCACTTAAAAGTTATAATTTCACACATGATCACTGTAACATTATAAAGTATTACCACAGGCAACAAAAGTCAAAATCCCTAGGAAACTCAGGGGATAAACTGAGATCCTACAACACAGTTTATTCTTTGATTTGAAACTGCACTTGGATGTTGTATTTTAGAAGCTGAGGAAAGGCACAGTTAGAAAATGAGGTAACAGCATAGACTTTCTTTAAGTATATTAATAATTTTTGACAGCAACTCGGTTTTGAGACAGCAGAGTTTACCTGTGAAGACAGCACTACAACACACGAGTTCCTAAGGGCACCTCATGCGTAGGTTTAGCCAGCCCTGGCTCACAAAGCCCAGCTGTCAGAGCACATCCTCACTGCAGGGCCGCTGCACCATTCACTGACTTACGAACAAAAACCTTAAAAGCAGTGACTTCTGAAGATATCACAATACTTCAAACAAGTATTGCCAGGTCGATATAACGTGGAAGACGACTGCCCAGGGAGGCTGCAGGGCATCTGTGGGTTATGAGGTTCCTTAACGCACCTCACCCACTGAGACAGCGCTGCGGGACCTGCGAGCACCGTGACAGCCTCACGGACCGGCCGATGCCCTCAAGAGGCCCGAGCAGTCCTCGGGCTGTGCCGGGGCGAAAAGAAGCGGGAGCCGATAGAAGGGAAGGGAGGGGAGCGCCCGCCCCCAAGACCCTCGCGGGCGCTGCCCGCGGCCCTGCGCAGGCCGCAGTTTGTGGGGGCGCGCAGGGACCCCCGGCCAGGCCCAGCCGCGGCCCGGAGGCTGCTCCCAGCAGGACACGGGAACGGCCCAGCACCCTGCGGGGCTCACCCGGCCTCCCCGCCGGCCGGGGAGAACACACCCCTCACCGCCCAGCCCGCTCACCCACCGCCGAGCCTCAGGTGCTCCGGGACGCGAGCAGCACCGACACCGACCAACACCGATACTCACCCGCGGCTGCGCCCGCTCCGCCCCCCGCAGCTTCTTCCGGCACCGGCGCCCGCGCCGCACACACTCGGGTGGGCTCGGCTGTGTCCGGATGTACTCGGCGGTGTTCGGATGGGCGGGCGGCGTCTCGGCGGGGCTGTCTTCGGCTTGGTTCGGCTGGACTCGGCTCGGTTCGGTGTGACTCGGCTGTGTTCGGTTCGGTTTCGCTCAGCTCCGTCCCTCCGCGTGCCCGCTTAGCCCCGCCCCTGGCCCCGCCCCTTTAAGCCGCAGCGCCGCTCCCGGAAGTGCCACGTGTCCGCAGTGCGGCTGCGCACGCCTCCCGGCAGTTCCGGTGGGTCCGTCCCCCCCCCGCCCGGGCCGGTGCCGCCACACGGGCGGCTCCGAGCGCGCCCGGCCGAGCCATGGCCCAGCCCGCTGGGGCCCCCACCGGCCAGCAGCCCTACAGCAACGGTGAGTGCGGGGTAGTCTTGTGGGGCTCGGTGTGGGATAGGGCCTGGCGGGGACGGCTCCCGCCCTGCGGCGCTTCCCCCGGGCCCAGGCCGCCCTTCGGCCCGGGGCAGCAGGGGCAGGGGCCGGTGCCCGCGGGGAGGGGGTTCTGGGGGCGGCCCTTTCCCTGCCCGGGTCGCTGGGTTACACCCGGCTGAGTTCGGCGGTGCCCACCCTGCAGCCCGGCCACCCGCGGCCCGAGGCGAAACGCAGCTGAATTAGGGAGGAAAGTAGGAAAGGAGCGGCAGGGGAGCCGGGCTCCTGCTGTGACCCCGGGAGGGGCGGTGGGAATGGGGGTGAGGTGCTGTCGATCCGGGAACTGCCCCAAGTGTCACTGAGGAAAACACAGAGCGGCTCATTAGGCACAATAAATCTTCATTCTGATTTTTTTTTTTTATGGCAGAAGTATCCCTGAGTACATTTGTCTGTCGGTATGAACGACAGCGTCTTTCAGAGAGCCCGTGCCTGTGCTGCCGGGGTGACACGCACGGCTCGAGCTGCCCCGGACCGTCCCTTAGCCTGGGTGGGTCCCTGTCAGGGGCACGGGTGACACAGCGAGGTTTGACCCTTTGGAACGGGGCTGTACATGTGGCACTGTGGTTATCGCTGAGCTCAGCCTGCGGCGCTGCGGGGCTTTCTTTGCTTGCCATTCTCGTAAAGCCGACATTATCTGGTTCTGTGTGCTGCAAAGTGGGAAGGTCTTGATTAATTTCTTCCCCTCAAAATGTTTGGGTTTATTTATTTTTTTTTAACGAGATATTGAAGGTGAAACTGAGCTTACTATCCAGTGTTTTAACATAGGAATAAGAAAATCAAGGCTAGCCTTGTCTGTCTGTTTTTGTTGCATATGTGCAAATCTGTGCTGATGGAAGTGTCTCCTGATTTCACATACACATCCTCTGCACTTGCTTCCTTAATTATACACTTGTGTGTTTCAGTAGCTGTGCTGCATCATAAGCAGTTCAGTTATAAAGAGATCTTTTGATTTTTCGTCCCCTTCCTCCTGCAATGTGTTTTTTGCCTTTCTTCAAAGTTATCAGCAAAACGACGATTTGTAATTAACTGTGTAGTTGCTTCTAGGGTGAAGAGAATGGGAAGAGTATGAATGCAGTGTGGAGAGAGAGGCTCTGTCCTGGAGAGCTTATGGTCTGAGCAGAGACTGTACAAAGAGAATGTTAGCTAATGGAGTAACTGAGTGGGATGATTTACAGACTGGCATTACTTTATGTTTGCTCATTTCCCTAGTGTCAGATTAAACACATAATGGAAGTTATGGAGAGGCAGTCAAGAAAGAGGAATTTCAGGCTACTCAGCTGTCAGGTGTATGAAAAATAAAGAACTGAAATGTAGAGTTATGCAAATACTAGGTAATAAAATTAAACTGTTGTTATGGTATGTTAGAGATAAGGTTTGGGTTTGAAATAAATTGTTCAAGCATAAACTGTTTGGAGCATTGTTTAAAATGTATGTTGAGAGGTGCTGTGATCCTTGACTGTTATACTGATACCAAATCCTTCTAAAACAGTTTTGGGGGTACTGAGTGCTGTAGTGGTGCTTACAGTGGTCTGTGAGGAGAGAAGACTGTCAGCAGGACGATAAATTGTTCTACAGCTGTCAGCCCTTCCTTGCGACTTGTTGCTTGCTGAAGTGTTTGCAGGTAACTCCCTGAGCTTGCATGTCCACTAAGGCAGTAAATTGTCACCATGTGCTGCCCGGGAAATTGTTTGGCACAGAGCTTTGGGTTGCTTAGCAACAACCTTCTTCTCCTTCATTTCTGTTTATCTTTTAATAGGACCAGTATTCTGTACTCATTTTATTGCAGGTGTCTAATTTATTTTCCAGCTAATAGATCTGAAGTGCAAACAAGAAGGAGAAACAATTCTTTTAGAAAATGTTTTGCTCTTCTCATGTGATACCTTAGCATGGTACTTTGATGTTGTGAGGTGCTTTAGGAGCTGTTGAGTTTGGAATCCAGCAGGTCAGAGTCAGGTGGACACTGGTGGTGTCTGATTCCATGGCATCTGTTGGGATGTAACTTTTCAGAGTGTTTATCTTTGCATCTCTGTGAAGCTTGGAGAACTTGTGGCTGGCAAAAGTGATGTGCAGAGTAACTGGCTTGGAGTTTCACAGAACAGTGAAGTTCTGTGTGGTGGAAAATATTACTTGGATCCTGGCCATCCACATTAGTACTTTGACCATTTTATAAAACCATCAAGCAACCTTCATACGTATATTCTGGTGCTATTCCTGATCTCTCAGAAACATTAAATGGCCTTGTATTATTGTAGAAGAGACTTGCTGTTAAATAGGTGGCCTTTCCTCTATTACTGATTCATTTCTGTGGTCTCTGAGTGTTGGCTGTCTAGCTGCTGTGCAGGTGAAGTAGCACTTCAGTCCACATAGAATTCCTTGTTTATTTCTGGCTTCACAGAAAACCAGCCGCATTTGGGGAAAGCTGGACAGCCTAGATACTCTTTGATGGGTCTCAGTAAGAAGGTCAGGTCAAGATGGGTATCTGGCTGCATCCAAACAGCAAGTCCTGAAAAGATTTTGCACACTGTGAAACTCTTTGTAAAGGGATTTTATCCCTTAGTGCTATTTCTATAGCTTTTTTGGTAGCCTTATGCAGACTTGTCTTGGAAATACGAACTATTACATGAGGGTGTCAAGACTTTTCATGGTGTTTCTGACTTTTAAAATAAAAATTGAAATTGGAACATTGTTTTGTGGTGAATTTGACTTATGTTTTTGCATTAAGTGCCATAGAAAATGTCAAGTATGTCAGTTTTTATATCACCTCACTTCAACTGTTTTATCTTCAAGTAGGGAAAACTGTGCATAAGAGAGCAATCCAAATACTCTGATTTCTCCTGGGATAGACAGTAATGCCCTAAGGTGAAAAATCAAGTTATTACATCAATTAGTATTTGTTCTGTATTTTTCCCGCAGTTTATAGTGATGATGTTATCAGTGTTCACGTGGATGCAGTCAGAAAGTCTGATAAGAATTCATAATTTTTAAAGTTAGCAAGTTTAATTGCCAATGGGGTTTGTAAATCGATTGTTGGAAACCCATCTGATACACTGCAAGGTAGTTTTTGAAGGTTACACATAACTGTAAGCATTTTTGTCTTTGTGAGCTTTTTCTTTTATTTTATTTTAGAGAATTATACCTGTGAGCAGCATTGTAACAGTGGGGTATAACTGGATTTTGTAACTGAAGGATAAATTGCATGTTGAAATTAATGGTTGTAAAGTAATATGGTATGTACCTTTTATGCACAAATAAGAGGCAGTGAGGATGAGATCACTGGCACTGTAGTAGTTATGTGGACCTGTGCAGTATTCAGTGAATTAACAGCTGTGTGTGACTCAGAGCCTGAGGTTTTCTAGGGAATGAGGAGCTGAATGATCAGTGCAGTGTTTGTCATAACTAAGAGTTTCAATGTATTCTGCATTTAGCTTAATTTATTGTCAGAAATGTGTGAGTTACTTTAACTTGGAAATGTGAACTTGCTCAAACTTTCAGAATTTAGCCATTTAATTTCAATAGGAAACCAGCCATCTTTCTCTTTAGTGTGTAACCGTGTGTGTGGAATGTCTCCAGTATCTAAGCTGTGTTTTTAAGGGATTAGGAGAGCCACAATGTGACTGGCTGAACTGAATGATACAACAGTGGAAAGTGTTTTGGTAGTTGTGGAGGAGTCATAGCTGGCTG
This sequence comes from Muscicapa striata striata, assembly GCA_030060385.1. Lineage (NCBI taxonomy): Eukaryota > Metazoa > Chordata > Aves > Passeriformes > Muscicapidae > Muscicapa > Muscicapa striata. The sequence continues at coordinate 2,393,328 of JAREIS010000050.1, read as the reverse complement.
TTGCCTGCAGTATCTAGTGCATTCTGCTCAGAAGGATTTCACTTGAAAATTGATAGTCTTTCTTCAGCATGTCTGTTTTGTGGCAATGCTATGAACAATCTGTAGTAGTACCTTTCTTGACAGAGCTCTGATTGCACTGGAAATACTGTGGGATTCTGTTAACCTGCTCCTCTGTAAAGCAGGAATCTGATGATGTTCTTACCTATGTTGTTTACTCTTAGGAGGTTTATTAACCTTTTTTCCAATTTTGTTTTTCTTCAAGTGAATAAAACTTAATTTATGTGTACCAACCAGCAGATGCATAAAGAGCATCATCAACCTGTTGAGTTTTTTTTTCTGACTTTTGAATTATTTTATGATAAACTTACCCTTCATTCTGTGTTGGTGACCAGTCAGCCACTCACATGAGCAGTATGTGTATGAATAGTTCTCTTACTAAAATTAACTGCAGAAACTTTCATAGATTAAGTCAGGCACTTGAGAAGCAGCATGGTGACCTATGCTGGCACTTGGCTGGCAGTGTCGTTGTGGTAAGCTGACGTGTAGGTTGGTGTCAGTCATCATGTGAAATGGCGTTCTTACGCAATGCATCTTCTGCTTTCGGTCTGCTCATGTGTGTCACTGCCAGCGGTGTGGGACAGTGCTCCTCTGTGGGCAGCTTGCTTTTTGGGGTTTCTGAAACCTGGATGGGATCCTTTGTGAATTTCAATCCAGGAGCATTGATGGTACTGGAATGTTTAGTGGTTTCAAGGTTACCGTAAAACAAAATAAAGATTTAAGTGTTGATAGCAAAATGCTGCTGAATTCATGCCCTTTGCAGTAGTACTTTTGTCACACCTAATGATTTCAATTAAAAACGGCTTGGAGACTAATAAAATCCTAAGGAAAGACATTCACAGAAACATCTTTTATTTTCAGAAGTGATACACAACCCTGACTTCCTAAAGAGTATAGTTTTTTTTCATTCCAGGTCCGGTTCAGAATCAGCTGATGCATTCCCCAGATGGCCAGGGATACAGCCCTGCAGTTCCAGGATCGTACTCCCATCAGATGCCGGCCAAGGTTCCTCCACATCAGTCTTCTGGACAGTATAGCTATAGTGGTTCTCAGAATGTTTCTCAATTAAACAATTACCAAGGACCTGGCCAGACTCTCAATAGACCACCAGTGGCAGCTTTCTCTGGGTCACCAGTACAACAGCCAGGTCCTGTTCCACAAGGGCTGCTGCCTGTATTACAGAACTCAGCTGCTGTATCATCTGCTGGGAGCTTTCCTCCTGCAGCCAGCCCACCGGTGCTTTCAAACTGGCAGTACAGCCAGCCTCCTGTGAGTCAGCCACTTGGGGCTCAAACAAGCCCTTTGGCCTGTGTGCCTGGGACAGGGTCAGCTCAGCCACCGTCGTCACTATCAGGAAGTACAAATCCTGCAGGGAGTTATCAATATGCTGCTTCTCCAGGGGCTCCCCCACTGCAGAATAGCTACATGAAGCCAGGTAACCAGAACTGTTTGATATTTGACCAATGTCCATTTTTCAACGACCTTTTAAAATAACGAGTATAGAACTCAGAGTATGTCACTCTGCGGTGACATTTTGCTTGTGGAAGATTGTTAAAGCAGATACACCCATCAGAAATACCCAGATGCTTTCTTTGGGTTAAAAATGAAAGTTCTGTGCCCAGTTTGTGTGTTTCAGCTCTCTGAAATGAAACTCCTGAATGGTGTCCCATTGTTTTGGGATGCTGTGTGTGGATTATGCTGTTTCTGTGACCTTCACAATTTCCAGGATAACTGTTGGAGCATTAGCATGTTTCAGTCCAGGACTTCATAACTGAAAACTAGTTCTATTTAGTGAGCATGCTCAGTAACCACTTGATTCAGGTAATTTTCTGAATACCCTGTCAGGTTGATGCAAATAACTGGAGCACAGCCTGGAAAGAAAAGCATTCTGTGCTGTTGAAATAGAGGTCAGTTCAATGGAAAGCTTCCTTCCCCCAAACTTGTAATTTTCACATTTAATGGTAATTGTAAGTCTTCAGAAAGTACTCTTAAAAGTAAGAGATTTTGCTCCTGCTGCTTTACTGCTGATATATGCAGTGGTAAAAGCTTTTCTAACACGAAACAGCTCTATTGTGCAACTTGTGATTATTATAAAAACACAGTTAATACTCAAGTTTCTCTTTGCCAAACTGCTGTATGTTAGTTTTTTTCTGACTAAGCATGCAAATAGGACTTAGGTATGGAAATATTTTCCATGTAAAAGCAAATAATTTTTCTTGTTAAGTACTCTTAGCCTCATCAGAAATTTTTATTGATGCTAGTTTTTTTGTTATATGCCTGCCTAATTTTCTTATACTGTTCAAAATGTCTTAAGCTCACAGAATTTATGAAACTATTTCTGGGACTTAATTGGAATAAACAGTTAGTACTTTGGAATTAGTGAGGAAAATGCAGAGAAATTTTGGAAAGTGGCATATGAGATGAGAGCTAGTGTTTGGAATAAGTAATTTTTATATCCATTCAAGCCTCCTGAGCCATTTCCCAATGATCACTTTTTAAATTATTAAACTTGTTTGATGATCACTCCAAATTTGGTTATAGAGTTGGGATATTTTCTGTACATCTTGAAATTCTTGCCAACAATAGCAACAAAAAGCTGAAAGAGATCAGTACCTATAGGAACGCAGAATGAGAGAAGTGTGACATAAGCAACCTGAAGTTGTGACCCTCTACCCACATGTTAGGATTTATGTATCTCATGCTATTCATCATCTAATAACAGGAATAGTTAGAGTTCAATCTGTGTGTTTTTGTAACAAAACTTTTGTGACTTTTTTCAGGTGGGTTAAACTCCTCCTAAAAATTAATCTCTTTATAGGATCTGCGCCTCCACCAGTGACTCAGCCTTTAACTCCACTCCACCCTCCAAGGCCGCCTTTGGGACATCCACCAGTTGGTGGCCCACCTAGGCCATCAACAGCGGTAGCAGGACCACCTAGCACACAGTTTCTGCAAAAATCAGCTGCAAACCAAGAAGGTAAGAAATAATTTGCTCTTTATGTTGAATTCAGGCATTGCAACTTGCTGTAATATGCAACTGTTAAAGTCAAGCACATTGTTCTATTAGAGACTCAGATTGTAAAATTGATACCAATACAGCTAATAACTTAATCTGAAAAGAGCAGGTAAGGACCTGGAATGAAGAAAAATTCCTGTAAATAGACGTTAACAAAATTTAAGAAATTAACAGTTGAAAATAGATTTCCAAGTGCTGTTTTACATGGCTGTGTCTCCTGTAGTTGGCATCACTCTTTGTATTATAAACTGATAGGGAAGTTCTCCTTTCTCTGTATCCCTGACTACTGTGAGGACAGAAATCCATGTATGATTCCCTGTATTGTTCATTCTGCAGTGAGAGGTAAAATGTGAATCTTGCAATTCCTTGCTGTTCATGTATCTGTACCTTATTCTGCTCTGTATAAAATCACTGAAACACACATCTTGCATTTGTTAGTTTTCTGAAGGAAGTTACTAGAGGCTGTGAAGTGTCAGCTGTTGAAGACGGATACCTGACTTTGTGTCTCCTGTGGGCCCTGCACAAACATGCCATTGTTTAGGAACTCCTCAGGGCTCTGTATCATACAGACTGCAATTGTTTGGCATTTAGTGTCCATGCTAGATGGGGCCAATAAAGTTGGCAGCTTTATTTTTACATACATAGTTCTGTGAAAGCTGTTGGTTCCTTGCATGTTCAGATTGACAGTTTCTCATGTGTGGCAGCTCTGTGAGCACAAGAATAGTATATTCAGATTTAGATTAGTTTGGAATATATTAAATGCATTAGAAACAGTGTTTGCTTAGAAAATATTTTCTTCATCATGAAGAGAAATGTTTTCAGAGCCCTGGAGAGATAAAAATTTAATTCCATTTTTATCCTAGGTCAAAACCAAAGTAAATGCAAACTATGCTTGTCTTAATATTAACTTCTTTGTAACTTGTGCAAATTTTTCCTGTGGTTGTTTTTCTTTAAAGGTGATGCCACGCCTGCTGCCAGTGATGGGTCTGTAGTGCAAAACAGCTACGATTCAATAGAAGGTGGTGGCCTCATGGGTAAGGCTTTGGGACTCAAAATGGTTGTTATTATTATGGAACTCTCAGGAGTCTGGGAAAGATAGAAGTTTAAGCATTTGTGTACAAACACGTACTTGGTTCAATGCCTGTCTTGAAGCTAAATGTGAAATTTGAAGCATTGACAATTAGCATGTCTTTGTCTGTGATATGTAAAGTAGGTGACAGCCCTTTGCAAAGTTGACAGCAGCTGTATTTTTCACACTTGGAAGCTAAACAGGCAGCTCTCCTGCTGTGCTAATGCCTCAAGATACAGTTCTCCAGCAATTAAGTATCTGTCTCCTCTGCTTCCAGCAGCTCCACAGTATTCTCCTGCAGCCCCAAATCCTAAAATGAATAGAAGTGTTGGATATTCTTACCCTGCCTTACCTCCAGGCTACCAACATACTTCTCCACCTGGAGCACCAGGAATGAATGCATCTGCTTTGCAATATCCAGATGGATCAAAACATTTCCACCAGGTAACGATTGTTTGATTTCTATCTCAGTAGTACCTCTGGTGGGGGCATGTGGATAAAGAAAAATGATGGTTGGTAGGTTTTGTGCATCCCTAAGATGCTGCTTATTTTGTTCTTTGTTTGGGCACCATTTGTTCAAGAGGATAGAGATTAATTAATTAGCCCAGAATTAATGCTTTTGCCTGTGCTTTGGTACAAGTTTGGAAAAGCTGTGTGCCAGCTCTTTGTGCAGTGTTCCACCCCCAGATCTGTTCAAGATGTTTCTTTTGAAACTTTCAGCTGCTTTTGGTATGTTCCTCTTCTGTGGCATTGTTATTGTTAGCGGAAGTATTGGGTTTTTCTTCCCCTGAACTATCAAAGTGAACTGACCGACACTTTCACCAGCTGAGTCTCTGTATTTCAAGAGCTTTATAGGCAATTTATGCTACTTTTTTCCTCTGTTATGTTACATGCATAAGTCAAGTTCATGTGACAGCCAGTATTTCTAAATATATTGATACAATGGCGGTTAGTACGTGAGCAAAACAAACTGAAAGGGATATATATATATGTGTGGTTTTTAAATGGACTGTGGGTTTCATCCAAGTAATTGGTGCTAATTTGTGAAATTTTATTTTATTCTAGCCTGCCATGGGCACTAATCACTTAACTGCATCGATGGGTGGCCTGAGTCTACAGCAGGAAGGGTTAAGACCTGTGAATCTTCTTCAAGAAAGAAATATTCTTCCTACCACCCTTTTGAAGGCTCCTGTTCCCAACTTGCATGAAGACATCCAGAAGCTCAACTGCAATCCTGAGTATGATTATGCATTTGCTATAATACATTAAAATAGAAATATAGATTCCTACTTATATTTATAACTTGACAAAGTATTTTCTTAATTTTATGAGTAGGAAATACTGAAAATGGGCTTCACTGTGTTAAAATAAAGGCAGTAAGTGGGTTTAACTTTGAAGAGGGGAAAATCATCTTTGTGGAAAGTATGAGGAAAAATTCAATAAGGCAGCTTTAGATAGGTACGGTACAAAAATTTTATGTCTGGCACCGAGTATGGATGAGAAGATATAAAATTGGACTTAATTCAGGTCAGGTACACCAAAAAGATTGTGCATGAAGAAACATGGGTAACGTCTGTAATGAAAAGTAACCATTTAAAACAATGAAGTAAATGAAATTTCAAACAAGAGTCTGGCAGTTGCTTAATCAATTGTTCTCTCTGAGGAGACCAACCAAACTGTGTATAGCCAGGGACTCTCACTTTGCAAATATTTTTATGGTAGATAAAGGAAATAACAGCGCCTTTGTGATGACGTTCATACAAACAAGCTTCCACTTTGTGGGAGCTGTTGAGTGCTCAAGACTCAGAAAATGATGGTGGGATTGTTCATAGTTACTAAGTTTTTAAAACCACCTTTTTTTGGCCAGTTCTGATTTATTCCAAAATAACATTTAGTATATAAAGAGTTGGTGCAACTTTGAATATTGTTAGGCTTAACTTTGACTTGAGTCAAAATTTGACTAAAATGACACTCGGTTCTGTGTAAAGAGCATTTGTATAAAATAAAAACTCAGAGTATGTACTGCGTGTCAAGCTCAGACAGAAAAAAAAATGATTTTACAGAGATAAAGATCTTTCATCTGAAAACGGAAATTCAACATTAACAGCTCTAGAAAAATATACTGTACCATTGAAATCATAATTTATTTGAAAGCCTCTGAAAATAACCCTTTGTCCTCCATGTAGGTTGTTCCGCTGTACCCTGACTAACATTCCTCAAACTCAGGCCTTATTGAATAAAGCCAAACTTCCTTTGGGGCTCCTGCTTCATCCTTTCAAAGACTTATCGGTATGAGAAATATTCAAAACTTTACACTCTGAAATATCAACTATGCCTTTACAGGGTCCAGACAATGGACAGTGAATTATAAAACAAGGACAGATATCTTGACCCAGAAGAGCTGCCATAGAAACTGACATTTCATTATTCCATACAGATCGCTATAATTTTTCTCAGTTATTTCTCCCTACCATTTTTAAACCTTAAGATCTCACTTCTTAATAAAAAGAATCTCCCAAAGCTCAAAAAACCAAAAGCTTAAAGGCAGCACAGAATTTGGACTGTGATAGCAGACAACAGCTAAATTCCAAGTTCTCACTTATCAGTTGTAGTTACACATTTCAAACCTAGTACTAATTCTAAACTCAAAAATTGACAAAGTTGGAGGGATTTGGACGTCATGAGACAGCCAGAAGACTTTGAATTTAGCAGTGTCTCTCTTAAACATTGGGGTTTTTTCTCAGTTTAATGAATTTTTCAAAGATGTGGGCTTCCCCCGGTTTTTCATCTGTATTGGGTGCAGGACTTGTTCTTAAACCATCAGTGTAAAATTAAGAAATTTAGAGGCTTAGAAAGGGAATCTACACAGTCACATATTAAGAGCTCAGTTCCTACCTGTCATATTAAGAAATTGCAGGGATGCTGTGAGGATGCAGAAATACTCCTTCTTTCAACAAGGATGCTTTAAAACAGGAAGCTTTTCTTTTCCAGCAACTGCCAGTGGTCACTTCCAGTATTATTGTGAGATGCCGTTCCTGCCGGACGTACATTAACCCTTTTGTCAGCTTCCTAGACCAAAGGAGATGGAAATGCAATTTGTGCTATAGAGTCAATGATGGTAAGTTTTAAATGTGCTTTAAAATGTTGCAATGAACCTTTCCCATATTGGCCTTTGAGATTGGAGTGTTGCTGGCCACATCAGAAGGGGGATTGTTGTCAGTCCTGTTGGGAGTCATGAGAAATGTTTCCCCATAACAGTGGGGTCCCTAAAGAAACACAGTAAGCCCAAGTAGTCCCTCAGGGAACCTTTGCACAAGTGTAGGTGAGCTCCACTGCCTGGTGTAGTTCTCCACATCTTGCCCAACAGCCACCAAAGAGTTGATCTATTTGTTTTAAAATGCAGCACAGCCAGTACTAGTGTGAAATACTAATATATAAACTTATCTGCAAAGTTCCTGAAGAATTCCTGTATAATCCTGTGACAAGAGTTTATGGAGAACCTCATAAAAGACCTGAAGTCCAGAATGCTACTATTGAGTTTATGGCTCCATCTGAGTACATGGTAAGACTTTATTTGCTTTGACATATTTTTTCCCTTTGTTTTACTTTCAGAGGGAAGTCAGAGAAAGCTTTGTTTCAGAGGATGCTTTCCAGTTCAGTAGAACAGCTGTTGCCTTAAGGAGTGTATCTGAGAACTCATGGGGAGAACTTCAGAGAGTTCACTTCTAAACATTAATGATGCCAAAGTTGTTCTGTGTTTAGAATATGTAGATATCTTCAGAAGAAAAATAGAATTCTGGTTTTACCAAATAAGAGGCAAATGCATTCAGAAATTTTTGCTATCATCTGCATGGTGTTTTAACAGTTTAAACTTTCAATGGAATTAATGAACCCAATCTAACAAATGTGATTTGAAAATTAAAGGTAATCTTTTCCTTGCTTAGCTGCGTCCACCTCAGCCACCCGTGTACCTCTTTGTGTTTGATGTCTCTCACAATGCAATAGAGACAGGATACTTGGATACAGTCTGCCAGACCTTGTTAGACAATCTTGATTCGTAAGTACTTTTTTCTTAAAATCTCCCACTTTCATCACTCTTAAACTTATGATAGACACCAACATGCCAGTCTTTTCTGTCTGGAAGACAGATTTCCTGGTGTGGGCAAACAATGGCCGGTGTTATGTTAAAATGTACCCTAAAGCTCTAGCCTTTTTCCCATCACAGCTACACCAGTATAAAAGATCATTTTGAAGCTTGATTTTCAGTCTCTTTCCTATATACTTCATCAATCCCCTAAAGAATATCAGCATCATGTTTATGATATCTTTTGAACTGTATTTTTTAAAAGCTGAAATTTAGATAAATATTTGCTGAAAAGTCATATATCTAAGAAACTTATAATAAAATGCATACTGATTGAACTTATATAAACACTGCTTGGTATTTTGCAGTTTATTTCTTCATTTTCTTCCACTTCTGATTACCCTTTTAAGAAGTTTTCACCTGCCTGCTTGGTGACTCTACCATCAATTCCTTTTTTGTTCTTTTGAAAATTATTTCATGAAGCTCTTGCAGTCTAGCTGTAAAACTAACTGCTTGGTAACAACCATGGAGAGATGCAGTAGATGTTGAAAAAAAAAAAGAAGCCTGCAGAAATGAAATTTCATCTCGTTGAACACCATATGTCTCATTTTCAGGCTTCCTGGGAACACTAGAACAAAAATAGGCTTCATAACGTTTGACAGCACAATCCATTTCTATGGTCTTCAGGAAGGTCTCTCTCAGCCTCAGATGCTTATAGTTTCAGATATTGAAGGTATGGAAAAATAATTTTTGTGATCACTGCCTATTAATGACTTCTGGTTATGACATCCTTTAAAAATATATGTCTGGTGGGAGTTTCTAGATGACACCGTTAGTCTCTCTAGTAATGACTTTAGAGGTACCATATGTGCGAGTTTGTATTTGAAGACATCTCCCTGATGTCTGAGCAATGCTGTGGCTGCTCATGACTTCAGACATAAAGACAGCCTTCCTAACTTCTAGTTTAATTTGTACAATTCTCTAGATTCCTCTTGAAATTCTAAATACTGATGCTGGCTATCTTTCTGTAGATCTTCTTGGGGCTGGTGCTTAGTGCTTGTCCTTCTGCCTTTTGTTTCAAATCACCTTTCACTGGATGTTATTGGGCAGGGTAGAATGAACACTGGAAATATTTACTATGTGATTTTTGTTTAATAGTCTTGCTTACTCTCAGCCCTGTTGATTGCTACTCTACCATGGGATTCTAGCCACAGGAATGCTTATGAGAAAAAAGGGAAGTCCACGTAATTGTGTTTGCATGGGTTAATACACTGATAGTGTGTATATTTTTCCAGTAAGTATGATGGTTTGCAAATAAAGTCAGGGAAAGCTTGATGTGTTTTTAAAAGATACCACAAATATTTTTTTTTCCCTTTCAGATGTATTTATACCAATGCCAGAAAACTTATTAGTAAATTTAAATGAAAGTAAAGAGGTAAGAAGCAAGGACTTTCTTACATAACTAGTGACATTTACATACTTGAGGATATGTTTGGTAATTTTTTTATTAATTAATGCTCATTAACACCTGCTGTTCAAATGCCAAGTTTGAGGCAAAAAACGAGGTCTTTTATGTATGTCACTGTAAATTCTTTCCAACCTGAAACAAGACAGTACTTCAATTTTTCTAGGACTTTCTCTTTACTACCTTAGTGTAAGAAGTGTTAATACTTAGTTATGTTCAACTATCAGCTCCATATAAAGTAGAAAACCATGATGGCTCATAGGCCTAATACTGTTTTTCTCACTTGTAGCTAATTCAAGATCTGCTGAAGACATTGCCACAGATGTTTACCAAGTCCCTGGAAACTCAGAGTGCTCTGGGGCCTGCATTACAGGCTGCCTTTAAACTGATGTCCCCCACTGGAGGTAGAATCACTGTCTTCCAGACACAGCTCCCATCTGTGGGAATGGGAGCACTAAAGTCACGAGAAGAGCCAAACCAAAGAGCAACAGCTAAGGTTAGCAAAGCAAAAAGGTTGAGAGTACTAACAACCCTGTTCTGTGCATAAAGGTGGTTCTGGGATTTCCTCTTCTGGGTTAATTTTTTGCTTGTCTTGCTCCTTTGTTAAAGTAGCAGGAAAAAAAACAAAAGAAAAAAACAAGCAATATAAACACAAATTAATTACCTGATTTTTTTAAAATAAAATATTTTTAATCAATGATTGATTATAAGTATCTCTGAAAATAGGCAATAAACATATGAAACAATTTTAATTTATTTGGTATTTTGTAATAATCCACTGTATTAACAGGATATACATTTGACACCATCGACTGATTTTTACAAGAAGCTGGCCTTGGACTGCTCAGGGCAACAGGTTGCAGTGGATTTATTTCTTCTTAGTGGGCAGTATTCTGACTTGGCTTCTCTAGGTATGTTATACAAAGCTGTTTTGGGGCATGTAACTCTTGTGTTTTGAGCAAATGCATAGAATCTACATTAATATTTAGTAGATGAACCTGATTTGAATTAATCTAGTATGTCAGGATACAAACTTGTCCTTGCTGAGCAGTGACAGTGAAGAGGATGTAATCTTCAAGTCCTGCTTTAACCTACATATTTTCATGTCCTCCCTTATTGAGTCAGGATTCTTGGGCTACTGATATAAGTAGTAGAAATACTTTCTTCCTTTTAACCATCAGTGTCATTGCCTTTAGAGCAAGTGTTATTAGCATTTTAGTGTTTTTTTTTCCTATTTAACCAAACTTTAAAGTGACAGCAATTTCAGGTCAATGGAAAATTTTCACACCTGAAGTTTATCACATACTAGAATATACAGTTGTGCCACAGACAGAGGTGTGCCACATCTCTGTCTCTGTAAGCAGAGTATCTGTGTATCTGAGTGATTTGCAGGTGTGAACAATTTAACAGTTTAAAGATTGCAGCAGCAGCTGTGTGCACTCTCCAATGTATACTGGTTTTGTTACAGGTTGTATATCAAGGTATTCTGCAGGTAGTGTCTACTACTACCAATCTTACCATCATAAACACAATCCTGTCCAGGTGGAGAAATTGCAAAAGGAACTGAAGCGATATTTAACTAGAAAAATTGGGTTTGAGGCTGTCATGAGGATAAGATGCACAAAAGGTCTGAATTCACCTTCTTAGATTTTTGGGGGGTGGAAAAGAGGAAAGTGGGTGTTTGCTGCTCTTTGGGAATGTTTTCAATGGTATTCTAGCTGTTTTGTAACCTCAAATGATTAAAGGGCAAAGATTAGAAAAGTAAAACTCAGTACCAGGGATAAGACAATTTACGACTATATTGGCAGTGTTTTCTGGCATCCAAGTTCCAGTTTATAATGGTCAAAACTGGAAATTTTCCTGGACTGCTATTTCAACAAGGGACTGCTTTTATAATCTAGATACTTTCTACTACTCTGCATTGATTTGCCTTCCTAATTCCCACTTTCTGCTAGGCTTTGTGGATTCTTTGGATCAGTTGTCAGTTTGCAGTGCTACCTTTTCTGAAGATAATGTATTTCATTGAGGGGGAACATTTCAGTACAGTCAGATACATTGATGGCAGATCTGTATATGATGCCTGTACGTCACAGCTATAAACCCCAAACTGATTCATTATTATCTTGTAGGTCTTTCCATTCATACTTTCCATGGGAACTTCTTCGTACGGTCTACAGACTTGTTGTCATTACCCAATGTAAACCCAGATGCAGGATACGCTGTGCAAATGTCAGTGGAAGAGAGTCTTACTGATATGCAAGTTGTTTCTTTTCAATCAGCTCTCCTGTACACCTCCAGCAAAGGTAAGGTTAGATTGAGCCAACAGTGGCATTTGTAGTGTTGCTTCATAAAACAAGTATGGAGGTTACAGTTTTCTTTTTTTGCAGGTGAAAGACGAATTCGTGTCCACACTATGTGCTTACCTGTAGTCACAACACTGAGTGATGTGTACCTAGGGGCAGATGTGCAGGCCATCACAGGGCTCTTAGCCAATATGGGTGAGTGTGCTTGTTTGGATATGCATGGGTCTGAGCAATAATCCTCTGGCAAGTGGCATTAGAAGAAAAGATTGTCCCTCATCCTAAGAGTACTTCCAAAGTTGCAAACCTAAGAGAGTTTTGGCTTTAATGCCTGGCTTAGATGAAGGATTGGTAGAGCTGTGTGGAATCACCTGGGCTGAGGCTTAGTCTGGTGCATCACTGAGCCCTCAGCTTTATTCTGAAACACTTGACTTCCCCTAGAATGCATGATAAAGTGAGAGAGGTTAATGCATGTAAGTGTATTGCTGCTAAGGGAGGAAACCCTTCTTATTTGAACCTTGTCCTCTGTTTTCAGCTGTGGACCGCTCTGTGTCCGCTACCCTGAGCGATGCTCGGGATGCCTTGGTCAATGCAGTGATAGATTCTTTAGCTGCTTATCGCTCATCCGTGCTGAGCATCCAACAGCCTGGGCTCACAGCTCCCTACTCACTGCGGCTCTTCCCACTTTATATCCTGGCACTCTTAAAACAGGTAAGAGGGGAAAGGAAGCCAGGCAAGAGGATGACTGTTTGGCACGTCAGCCTGAAGTAAAAGGACAGTTCTTTGATGGAGAGTGATTTAGTTCAGAAGCAGGAATTCAGAAGTTTAGTGTGCAAAACCAAAAGTATAAATGTTTTAAGCAATGGAAGGGCAAAATAATAAAGACACTGACTAGTGAAGAGAATGTGTCAGGGTACTGATAGTATTTTCTCAGAAATCTCAATTTTGTGCGTCTCTGGAAATGTAGATCCACAAAACAGTTCAGTGTGGATTAGAAGAGAGCTGAGTACATGGCAGAGGGGGAGTTGGCTGGCTGTTCTTGCAACAGGTTTAAAGCATTTCACAGTATTTGCTCAGTGTAAGTATTTTTTAATTGAATTTCCCTGAACCGATAGTAGAAGTCATTTAAGTGTTGGATGAACTTGTTTCTTGATTCAAAAAGAAGTTTTGGATTCTTGATTAGGAATTGACCAGCATGTTGATATTGAGCTTTTTCATGTGAAAGGCTTGATAAGCACTTGATCCAGTCAGGTTAGAAATAAGTAGTAGGTAATGTGTGAAATTCAGTTTATCTTGCTTTGCTTTAATGGTTGAACTAAATGCCTGATTGTTTGCAGAAAGCATTTCAAACTGGGACAAACACACGTTTGGATGAACGCATCTTTACCATGTGTCAGGTGAAAAACCAGCCCCTTGTTTACCTCATGCTCATGACACATCCCAGTCTGTACAGAGTCGATAACCTCACAGATGAGGTGAGTCTTTGCCTTGCTACATAATCTGTTTGATCCCAAAGATTTGTGTGATGTGAAAGTAAATGTGTTAAAAATCTCCCAGGTTTTTCATACTAAAGCTGCATAGCTAAATTGTAATGTTTCATATTCTCCCACTTGCTACATTTATGCATTTATTTGGAACTGAACTGATGAATTCTAGAGAGAGGCTGTACTTTACTATGGAAGGATGGGCAAGGTTTTTTCCTAACTTATTTCACCTTTGCCTTGTGTCATTATCTTGTGCTATAAATAACATTTACATAAAGACATCATAATGTATTTTTTGTCCCTTTGTACCTTCCTTTATTTTAAAATATGAAGCAGTTTTGAGAGCAGGGAATGTTTATGTAAAACCCTGAGCGATTTTAGAAATCACATCTTTGGTACATAACAAATTGAATATTCCAATTCTAGAACTAATTAACTAAGATACATTTGATGAAATTCACCTTGTTTAAATAAAACATTAGGATTTATTAGTAAATTGTTAATTAATAAAGTAAATTATTACTTTAAATATGGCTTGAGTTAAACTGAGAAAAACATCCAGCTCCAGTATTCAGTGTAATAGATCCTACTTTTATTTAACATTCTGTTCTGACTTTTTGCATCAAGATATGAACCACTGTTTTTCATCCTTCTTTTAGGGGGCTCTTAACATAAATGACAGAACTATACCTCAGCCACCCCTTCTCCAGCTGTCAGTGGAGAAGCTGAGTAGGGATGGTGCTTATCTTATGGATGCTGGCTCTGTAAGTTGTGTGGTGGGGTGGATTTTAAAAAGTATCCAAGTTTTCTTGGTGTGTCCTTTCTGAGAACCCAAAATATGTGTGAGACTGCTGAGGTGTGTTTTGGGTTGGATTAATGTTGTTATTGATGGGTGTCTTTCAGGTGATGTTTCTGTGGATCGGGAAGAACTGTGGGCAGGGCTTTATCAGCCAAGTCCTTGGAGTTCCAAATTATGGCTCAGTACCACAGAATATGGTATGTGCTTGCTCTGCACATCAATCATACATACAGTGCTGCCAGAATATAATTTGCATGAAAATTAAAATACACTACTCAGATATTAGCCCTCTAGTGGTATAGATCCAGATCCAAGGAAAGAAATAATTTCTGTTACCTCTTGAAGTTTCTTCTCATAAAGACACAGTAGGAAGAGGCTGATAATGATTGAGTTTCTCAGACCTGTGGGAGCAAGAGTAACAATGCTTGCAAATAGTGAGCACAGTAGGTTAGTGGGAAATCCTTTAGTTTTTGCAACAAAATGGGAATCAATCACAACTCAGTCATCACCATTCTGACAACTAATTGCTGATTGCAGTTTATTGCTCTTGACTATTTCGAGCCCCTTCAAAGAAGACAAGACTGAAACTATACATCACAAAACATACCTGTCTGGGTTTTCTTTATACCTAACAAGCTGGGCTAGTTTAAGTGTTCCTTTCATTGTTTTTCTGAAAAATACCTTGTTTGTATTAATGAAACCCTTTGGCTTTTAGACACATCTCCCAGAACTTGAAACGGCAGAATCCATCAGAACACGAGCTTTCATTTCTTGGCTGAGAGAACAGAGACCTTTCTTCCCTATACTATATATAATAAAGTAAGTGGTTTTTAAGTCTTTTTGCTTCTTCAGCAACCTGTTAACAATACATACTTGGATATCATATACTGAACTTTCTTTATGAAATTCTTAATGATAGTGTGTGCTGTGCTTGACAGATTTGACTACAGATATGACATATGAGCTGTCTCCAATTAGAATTTCAAAAGACTAAAAAAGACTAAATGTCACAGAAGAATCTTTAGGTAATGTCAGATAAATGAAGTAAATGCTGGTTAAGAGCACTTATTAGGATTAATGACAACTAAGGGTTATTTGAGATCCTCTTTTCATATATCCTTAAGCTCTTGAAATGTCTTGCCACTTGACTTGTAACTTTAGTAAAACATGGTATCCCATGGCAAATGTTTATTCCACTCAAACACTTACATTTCTGTCTTTAAGGGATGAGAGTCCACTGAAATCAAGTTTTCTGCAAAATATGATTGAAGACAGAACAGAATCAGCCTTATCATACTATGAATTCCTCCTTCATATACAGCAGCAAGTGAATAAATGAAACACAAGCCTTTGGCTTACTTCTTTAAGGAAAGATTTTGCAGTAAAGAATGATTGTGCTTATAATATCTTCATTAAATCTGTGGCCTGAGGCAGTTGATGAGAAGTTCTCACTGTGATTTCAACGAACTAAAGCAAATAAAGGACCACATCTGAGAATCAAATGTGCAACTACATATTGTACCTTAAAAAAAAAATCAAACTGTTGGAACTGGTTGAGCACCTTTAATTTGCTGCAAATCGTGTTTTTACTGTAAGTAGTTGCAGCATGAAGTACATTTACAAAGGCAATACTGAAAAGGTGAAATACATTTTGTAAAATAAAGAGTTCTCTGTTGTTCAAAATGTATATTTCTGTAACTTTTTTCTTTTTTTTTTCTTTTTTTTTCTTTTTGTTTTTGCTGCTAGATATAAAACCTCACAATACTGATCATGATTTGCAGGGAAATTCTTTCTAAGTGCATCCAGTGATTACAGACAGAGCATCTCAATGTTCAACTTAATGCTTAAAGTAACAATGAAAGAAGTGTTCATTGTGAAATGAACAAATGCTTGTGAAGTGTAGAATCCAGTGGTTGGATTGGATTATGGCTAATAGGACTAAAGGTAAGCTTAACCTGGATAAGGTGGCTGAATTTGTTGAAGCTTTTAATAAGTCAGTATTCTAATTTTAAAAACAGTGGGGAGGAGTGGGCTCTATATGAGACAGATTTTAAAAAGTCATTGGCTGAGTTGGCAGCAAAAGTAGACTTAGATGGTAAGCTTTGCTTTTCTTCAGTAAAAAGGAATAGTTTTAATTTCAATTTATGAATGGTGTGGGAGGGGAAGAGCAAGGAAGGTTTTCTCAGATTTTGTTTGGTTTGTGTTCAGTAGACTTTTGGCTCTTGTTTACATTAAGTGAATGTTGGGCCCCTCAGATCTGGTGTGTTTCTGAAGCAGGTTTGTTGGCAGCACTTCAGACTAACAAATGTTAGTCTGCAACACTGAATATTCTGACATTAAAATTGGAAATTATTTTTCCAAGAACAAAATTATAATATTGCATTTGAAGATTTGTATATGGTTGCAGACATGCCCGAAGTTTTCAAATAGGTTTTTTTGCTGCAGCTGTGTAATGAGTCCAGGTCCAAGGCCAGTGTGCACCAAGTAAAAGCTTTAAATAAATATACTCTCACATCCTGCTAGAGCTACAGATCAAAGCTGACATTGGACTTGAAGTAAAAATTTATATACAAAAAATACTTAAATAATTTTATAGAAGTGTATTGATAATTCTTCTGTTTTCAAAATTAAGCTATCATTGATAGCTACCAATGTAAAGAGTACTGTATTCCAATGCCTATGGAAGTGTTGCATATGGAAAAATCTTGGTTTGCTTTTTTATTTAATACTGGTAAAGTTAAAGGTCTTGCAAAACCTACTTTCTGAGGCAAGTAACTTGAAGAGGTAAAACACTTGGGTGGTCAAATCTACTGTGCTTAGGACATTTGGAGATACAAATGTCAGTAGGGTCAGCGTTTTTGGGTAAACATTTGCTCCCATTTCAGGCTGTAGCTGCTTTTGATTGTCAGGAGTTGCCTTACTTTAGGGGAGGAGTTCCTTGGGAGAAATTGCTGTTGAGCACAAGAAGCTAAAGTTCAGAAAAATGGCTGAAACAGCATGAAAAGACTATTATAGAACCAATTTAAGCTTCCCTGTCTGCTGCCTCTGTAGCAAACAGGAATATATTTACTTGAACTGATTTTCAGAGAATTGCACAGTTTCTAGTCATAGTGAAGAGGTGTCTTAAGTTTTGACAGTCTGATTTTTTTTTTTCCCCAGGTAGGGGGAAAGGGGTCTCTTCATTTAAATCATAAATGGAACCTCTGCACTTGCATAGGTTCTGCCCTAAACCTTGTGTTTTGGGTATATTGTCACTCATGTTGAATTGAAAACCATCCTTGCATCAAATAGCCCTCCTAAAGTCTGTTTCTTACTACGACTGTATTTCGCTACTCTGTCCCTTTTTTTTAAGAAACAAAAATACTGGAGATGGCCTCATTGCTTTATGTACACCAGATTAATGGCTGAAGATGTCAGTCTTTGTGGCAGTTAAGGAGTTTGAATTTGAGTCCCTAAGTTTTACAGAGCAGAACATAATAAATGAGTCAGATAAACCCTCTCGGACTTCTCTTGACTTTGGAAGAAATTCTGAATTGAACTTTGTTAGTTTTTTCTCTCACAGTGGAGAAGGCCTGCTCTGGTTCACTTGTACTGGCAATACAGGGAACATGAACACACACTACTTGTGATTGCTTTTTTACATACAATTGAAAAATGAGGACACTGAAGATGGACTGCAAAAGTAGGCAAGAGAGGTTTGGTACTTAGATCTCAGCACGACAACTCTGCCACTGTAAATGTGTGGTAGAGGTGTGTCTCTTTGTAGTCACACACTTTTTTAAAAACAATTTCTGTATTTGACACAGTGTTCAGCCAACATTGTTACCATCCATTTTATTTTGCTTTCATTATTGTTTTTAAATTAATATATTTGAGTCTAAGTCCACATAGACTGTGTTGCAATAATTAGAATGATTCACTTTTAGAGTTAATTTCTTAACAGAATTTAATCAAAGATGCAGAATGGCTGTTAAGGGGACCATTAAATGTGATTTTAAGGTTCTGTTTACTATTCTGGATGTAATCCTTACAGTAAATTTAATTTTGTAAAGTAGTGTATGATATTGTAATATTGAATCTTTGTTCTCCGAACTCAAAGATTTGATCTTCAGTATGAAGTTATAAATCTTTCCCCTTCTGAATTTGAGACAGGATTTACTTGTCCTCCTTTTTACAGTTTGTAATTTTCACTGTTTTATTCCTGTAAAAAGTCATTTATAACACATGCAAATGCTTATTTTATCTGTGCTAATTTATCAGATTTGGCTACTCAATAAAATTAATTGAAAGAACTCATGCCAGTCCATCACTCCTTTCTTATAAATAAAAGTAGAACAATGTATTTAATCAATTGAGATAAATACCATGTTGGTCACAGGAGCCCAGCTGGTGGGCTGGTGATGGTAGGAATTTAGCCTTCAGCAGCATTCCAAGATCGTGGTCAATTTTATTTTAGGTAATCCTGTATCTTCATTTATCATCCTATTATTTCAGCAGCTTTTTTGTAAATTCCATCTTAATGCTTGGCAATTTTTTTGAACTTTTGTCACTGCTGCCTCTGGCCCATCATAGATGAGTTAATGCATGAGCTTGGTAGTCTGATTTCTGTATTTAACTGGGTTTAAATACAGAATTATCTCTTTCAATATTGTAGAAATATTAATTAGACTTGTCAGCTCTGGTTTTCCAATGTGTTTCCAATACACATAACACGGTCCTGTTGCTGCTGAGCTCCACCCCTCCTGTTGTGGCTTGGGGATCAGCCAGCACCTGTCCTGGCACTGGGTTTTGGAATTCCCGGCTCTCGCAGGAGCCGAGTCCTGTTCCTGAGGCTGAGGGGAGCCCTCCGTGTCATTTGGGTTGGCTGTGCTTTGCCATGGGGCTGTAAGGGAAGAGTCATGTGGCAGTTTCAGCACCTGGCACACAAAGACATAAAGATTAACATTACGCTAACTGTATCTTATTGGAAAGAAGTCAATACGCTCCCTGTTCGATAATGCCAGTAGCTCTGGCGTCCTCGAGAGGTGCTTGTCTGTTGGTTTTTCCTCTGTGTGCCCCGTCAGTCCCGCAGCGGTGCAGTGCCAGGGTGGGAAGCTTCCTGGCTGTGCAGTGGGCCCAGCCCCGCCCCGGCTCGGGGTGTCACCCGGGTCCCCTTAGGGCCACCGCCGTCCTTTCCTGGCCTCGCGCCGCAGTTCTTTCCACCATGACGTCACCTCCGAGCCCGGGGCGGCCATTTTGAGTGCGGGCGCCGCACCGTCAGAGAGGGGCGCGAGGAACTTTTCCTAGTGCGCCCCGCCCTTCTCCTGCCCCTACGCAAAATGGCAGCACCCGCTTCAGCGGCTGGAGGCGGGCGGTGCCGGCGCCTGCGCGCTGGGAGGGGCAGGCCCGTGGTGGCGGGCCTGCGGTGCCGGGGATGGCGGACGGCGGCACGGGAGCCGTGCCCACACCGCCGGGGCCCCCCGCGGGGCTCTCGGCGTCCCAGCGCCGCGCAGAGCTGCGCCGCAGGAAGCTGCTCATGAACTCGGAGGAGCGGATCAACCGCATCATGGGCTTCCACCGGCCCGCGGCGGGCAAGGGTGAGCCCCATAGCGGGTGCGGCGGGGCTGTGTGGGGCTGCGGTGGCGCCTCGGCCTCTCCGGCTGTGACCGCTGCCCGCGGTCCCCTGCGAGCAGGAGCGGCTGGCTCTCCGGTCTCTCAGTGCCGCCTTCGTTCGCAGGGATGCTTCAGGCAGCACGACCTGCCCTGCTCCGCGAGGGACCCGCTCATAAAATCCCTATGCCCTCAGAAGGTCGGGACATGGGCCCGGCACGGTCCCTAGACAGCGAGCATACAAGCTGTCATTTCACTGCAAGTAGTTTTTTTTGTTAAAAAAAACGATGAGCCTCCCCCGTATTTTTAGTCAGTAGCTGCTGGCTTTCATAGCTGGCTTTTTATAGCAAAGTTATCTCACATTTGGGTAGTGATGTAGATGTTTGTGGTTGGCATGTAGAATTTTCTTGAAGATACGTATCCTAGGTAGCTCAGTTATGTCTCTGTACATTCTTCAATTGGGCTGTCTTACCAGAAGAGAGTTCTCGGATTTCAGTTTACAGGGATGCCCATGAGCCATGAATCAGTCTGATGTAACACTGAAAAGTACTCCTGGTGTTAGTTCTTGCTGTTTGGTATGACCAGACACATTCTTGATTTGGGTTTTGTTCTCTGCCATCACCACCTCCCTCTCTGTGAGATGGGTCTTCAGGTTTGATACAGAGCAGATTAACAGTGCTCTGCCTCTGACAGCAGACAGCAAGCTAAGGTGCATTTTGTTGTCTGCTTATTGTCAGGTATTAGTGCTCTTCTCGTTGATTCACTTTCTGCAAATCTTTGTTTTGTTTTTTTTTTTAATGTTAGTGCACGTATTTGGATCTCTCTGCTTGTGTGTGCAGTGTTGTTGCTTGAGGAAGTTCAGTGTTGTAATTTCTCCATTGCTGACTGACAGCTTCAACTTCTGACCTACATTGCACAGCTTTATGTCTTGTGTCTGTTTCATGAAGAGTGCCCTCTTTAATCATAAATCTCTCTTTTCTCTTGGGAAGCAGAGACCCAGGTTCCTGTTCCAGTGTAGCTGAAGTGCTGTTCCACATACTCAGCGTGCATAACTCTGTGTTTTTATTTTTCTTCCTTAGATGATGAAAGTCACACAGAATTAAAGCTTCAGCATGAGCAAGATAAATCAAACTCCTTTCCCATTCCATCAGTTTCCAAGCGGATTGTGCTTGGTGATTCTGTGTGTAATGTGACAGGCTCAACTGACCACGCAGGCAGCATGGCAGAGCTCAGAGGGGACAAGGACTTGTTTGGTAAAGCCCCAGAGCTGGTTACTGAGGGGACAGGCGAGCTCCGTCACCGTCACAGGGGAGAGCTGCCCTCCGAGGCTGCACCACGGCCACCGAGGCACGGCTTGGAGCAGTACCTGTCCAGGTTTGATGAAGCTCTGAAACTGAGGAACCAGCTGATGAGTGAGAAGCCAAGCCAAGAGAATGGGAATGCGGCAGAGGAGTTTGACTCTTTCCGCATTTTCAGATTGGTGGGATGTGCTCTGCTTGCCATCGCAGTCAGGGCTTTTGTGTGCAAGTACCTGGTGAGTTCAGGGACACAATTCTGCTGGGGTTTGCTGTTTGGTGCAAATTATTGGGAAATATTTGAATTTTATCAGTAAATACCAAGTTGGGAACTTGGAACAATTTCCGAAAATTGTAAAAGACCTTAAAAAATTGCTGAATTCTGTGAGATTAATCTGCTATCAACATAGCCACTGTGTAACCACTGAGAGCAGCGTGTTTGGTCTGTTGTGTTTCAGGAGCAGATGCACTGGAATAGTTGTTGCAGCTAAAGTCCCCTGCAAGTTTATTCCCATCTTGGTGAGCATATGAGTCAGCTGCTCCTCTAGTTCAGGGTCTATAAAAGAATAATAGAGTAAGAATAGAGTTCTCATCTGGAAGTGGAAGTGTCCAAGGCCATGTTGGATGGAGCTTGAATCAACCTGGTCTGGTGGAAAGTATCCCTGCCCATGGAAGGGATTTGGAATGAGGTGGCTTTTTAGGTCACTTTCAACCCAGACCATTCTATGATTCTAAGAATAATGGTTGTACCAAGATAAGTAGATCCTACTCATTTATCAGCCTGGGAAAAATAGTTCCTCAGTATTCCCAGTGCCTGCCAGAACAAGAGCACAGAGGTGTGAGACAGGTACAGTCATCAAGCTTCTGGATCCCTGGGCTCAGTTTTACTCTGCTGTTCTCTTCTGCCATTTCAGTTCTATAGGCTCAAAGAATGTAGGGCAGAACCTGTTTTTTGACATGTAATGTGTCTACTTAGATTTGTATTGTTCAAGAACAACGCTGCTGTTCCACAAATTAATCTTTACCTACTAATTATCTTTTATGACTTAGGAAGCATTAAATCTTTGTGTTTTTTAGCAATTTTGACCAAGTTAATTTTTATATATTCTTTTCTGTTCCTTCAGTCAATATTTGCACCATTTCTTACTCTACAACTTGCTTACATGGGACTGTCCAAGTACTTTCCAAAGGTAATTTTTTATCAGAATTAGATTAATTTTAAGTGTTTTCAATTTAAACTTGTGTTTAGATTGTATTGTTTTAGTCTCAATGCATGTGAAGTATTCTTCCCTTGTTTTAAACTGTAGAGTTGAATGACCAATGCTGATAGTTTATACTAGTTTTTAATCTTTCCAGATTTAGTCGAGGATCATTTTTAAAGTTGCAGTGAAAACATGGACTAGCAGCTTGTGTAGCTGTAGCCTAATTAAAAGCATCTGACCAGGAAATCCAGGTAGTTCTTTCATCTCTTCAGGAAACTTTCCTTTCTTCTAGACCATGCTCTTCTCTGGTTATTATTTGCTTTGCTAAGCAGCTGTTCTGCACGTAATATCTGGATGAAATTTGGGAGAGTGTTGACTAAAAAATGAGGCAGAATGTTGAGTTTTAAGGGCTCTGCATTCCATTGCTGGTATTGGTTTGAATGGCAGCTTGAAATGAAACATTTATTTGTGTGTCAAACTTGCTGCTTATTTGCTATACTGCTTGCTTTATATATTTACAACATGTAATTGTGCTGAAGCATTTGGTAGGTTGATGATTTTGTCAGGTCTGTGGTGCAGAATGGGATTGAATGATGTTCAATCCATAGTTAACAGGGAAAATTTGCATTTTAAAAGGAAAAATAGATTACTTGTAGAAAATCAGAATAAATCAGCAGTTGTTTTGTAGTTAAATATATCATAATAGTCATTCTAAGATGATGTGTCACAACACAAAACAGTAAAATTAGCCTTAGATTTGTACCAGGTCATCTGCTACATCGTCTTGGTCTTGTTTCTGGTGTACTTAAAATCAACTCTTCACTTTCAGAATTCAAAGAGGTGGTTCCTTTCCACAACTTGTTTTTACTGCAGTTAGACCTAGGTGAGGTCAATCTCTTTGCTAACCTTTGTTTTTCTCCCATGAAACACAGAAATATTCTTGAAAGCTTAATTTAGATTGGCTTAAATTCAAATATCCAGCAAGTATCATCAAATTATTAGAATTTTCAGCCACTGTCATCTTTTCTTGCCTGTCAGACTTGCATCCTTGGGATTCCTCATCTTAAGGATGGAACAGCTTTCAAAAGGTTTTAGAGCATTTCTGAGTTCAGAGGATGAAACTGCCAAATTAAGTTGTTCTAAACCAGAAACAGTTGGTTTTCAACTCTAAATTTTTCTGTTAGAAAACTTAACAGTATTTATGGGGTTTTGAGCAACCTGGTCTAGTGAATGGTGTCTCTACCCATAGCAGGAGGTTGGAATGAGATGAGCATTAAGGTCCCTTCCAACTCAAACCATTCTGGGATTCTGTTTTTCTTCTGAAGTGTGATGAGATTAATCCAGTTCTGACAGTGGAGATGCCAGGCTTGGCTTCTTACACCTAGATTTCCTTTGTCTGGGAATGGTTCTGCTCATCCAGGAGCAGCTGAATTCTGCCCAGCCTCACATCTCAGCCTGCTGGGAGCAGTAGTGTGAAGGAGGCAGAATATCCAGGATGAGTTTTATCTGCTGTTAACCAGCCTCTCACTCGGCTCTAGTGGATCCATCACAACAGGAATCTCTGTCTAGGATAAGTGCTGGGACTCCTAGAGTGTGTCTGGGCAGAATCAATCCAAACCTGCTACTCCTATCAACAAATTTGGAACGTGTGAAAATGGCACAACACTGGTGACATGTAAAGCAGAATTGGATTAGAACAACTAACATGATACTGGTTTTTCTTTCCCTTTTAGTGTGAGAAGAAGGTGAAAACGACAGTACTGACTGCTGCTCTTCTCCTGTCTGGAATCCCTGCAGAAGTGATCAGTCGCTCCATGGACACCTACAACAAAATGGGAGATGTTTTCACAGATCTTTGTGTCTATTTCTTTACTTTTATCTTTTGCCATGAACTTACTTTGATTTTTGGCTCTGAAGTACCATGATGGCTGTAGAATTCCACACAGTAGCTACACTAAAGCTTTCTGGACTGTGTTTGTTTAACATCTGACTGTGCAGGCTGGTCTAAACCTTCATTAAAATTCTTATCTGTTGGAATGCTTGAAAGGGACCTTAAATCTAGTAATTTTGGAAAAGGGAGAGCAGGGTCCCTGAATGCCAGTTGTGTTGGTTGAGTTTATTTACTGTGTCTGCATATTACAAATGTGAAGGCTAGGATGCAAGTGTCAGTGGATGATTTATTTGCTTTAGTTAGACGATGCCCTTCTCAGCCTCCTTCATAAACATTTACAAAGCTGCCTTTGTTCTTTTTAGTGAGAACAGGAAGAGAATTCCCTTCAGCAGAACCATATATATGTGTATATCCTGTATGACTATAACTAACAAGACCTGCTCATTTTGTGGTGTTTCCATTTTTTTAAAGAAAGCTCTAAGGAAAAGAAATCCCTGTATTTTCTTGTTCAAGTTCAGAATGTTGAACCAAGTAGCTGCTTCTGGAGAATGTTGGTGAAACTTGCCACTTTGTTGTCCTTATCCTTGCCTTGCTATACATTACTTGTTGTGATTGTAATTAATTTAATTTGATGATTATTGTGGAAAAGATCTAAGCAAAATCAACAACAAGAAGATCCTGGTGCTTATAAAGGTCATTAATCAAAAAGTAAGAAGAAAGAGAACTAATTGTATCTGTATGAGTTTCCAGCAACCTGATCCTAGTGCAGTTCACACTTGTGCTTTCTGATATGTTTTTTTATGTAAACAGTTCATCTCTTGAGGAATTTTATATATTGGCACCCAACCTGCGGTATCTTATCTTTGCTCTAGTGTTTGTAAAACTTACAAGAGAAACAGTTTTGTTTTCCATCTCTTACGAATTTTGCACGAGAGGAAGTGTCATTCCAAATAATCAATTTAAATGCTGATAATCTCTGATAATCTCTATTGAAGGTAAATTTGGTAGTGTTTTCAGCTTGTAGTTTTCTGTTTAAAATCTGGACTTTCAGGTGGTATAGGCTGATGCCTATTTTTAGCATGGTTAGCCACATATTTAACTTGCAGAGTATTTTAGTGATTTATGTAATTTTAGTGATGCATTTCTGACTTTTAAATTAGATACGTGTTTGTGGCCTGAATACAAGAACTTTATGTTTTGATCTTACCATTTTCATGTTTTTGGGTTTTTTTGTTGTTTTTTTTTTTTTTTTTTTAACTGGTTGTGTTACAATGAGTATTACATTACAGATATACAGGGCTGGGCTGCAGAAAATTCTAACTGAGGTCTATTAGCACAGATACTGATTCAGCAGCTTTATTTATATTAGATCGTCATTTCAGAAAATTGAAATTACTGTAATTTAAGCTGAGATATGTAAATAATGAGTTTGCTCAAAAATTACTTGTTCGGATTCTCTATTTATATGCCCAAATGTAATACAAATAAATTGGAAAAATCTCTGCAAAAAGCCTTATATTTGTACCAATACCTGAAAAAAACATTGGATTTTTAATCCTCACTATAAAAACTTCAAACAGGTAAATACCCTTGCGTGGGCAGAGCATCAGCAGGGGTTTGTACTTATAAGAAATCTCGATGAAGAAATGGCGATCAAGAAACGACCTTTGACCAAGAAATCAATCTGTTTTATTCCGTTTTTACCTTACCTCTGCTGGTGTACATAATTCTATTTAATGTTTATTGCCAGACCGATTGTTTTCTATTAAAAGCCTATTTGCTACCCGCTTCCTTGGCGCTGTGTGCGACTGGGCCGGGGCGCGCTCGGTTCCCGCCCCGTGGTGCGCCCGGGGCGGCGCTGCGCCCTCCGCCCGCCGGGGGCGCCGGCGCGGGCGGTGGCCGGAAAGGGCGGGGCTCCCGCCGGGCTCTCTCCGTGCGGGCGCCGAATGGCCGCCGCCGTGTAGCGGGAGCGCCGCCGCCATGGGCCGCGAGTCCAGGTGAGGGAGCGGCGCCGCCGCCCCGCCCGCGCGGGGATCGCGGCTCGCTCGGGGTCCCGGCGCCGTGAGGCGGCCGTGACGGGGACAAAGGGTGGCGCGGGCTCTCCCGGCCGGCGGGCGCGTTGAGGCCGCCGCGGCAGGGCCCGGGCCGGGAGCCGGCCCTGAGGGCAGGGACGGGGGCTCGGGGCTCCGGGCCGGTGGGCCGCGGGTCCCAGCGCTAGATGGGCCCGAGCTGCCAGAGCTCACCGGTACCGACCCCGCGGCTCCCGGAGCACCTCCGGCCTTCGCGGGCTTTTCCCAAAATGCCATAATTAGCCACGTAGTGGGAGTTAACGTGATTTAGATGTTTTTGCTTGTGCCGTTTGTATTTATGCAGTATCGCGTTTCTTTTGCCCTTTCATAGCTGTTATAAAGACCTGGTTAGGGATTGTACCCATCTCGGCAGTAATGTGCCCCTGTGCTGCGTGTGTCTCGGGCCAAGCTCCAGATGATACGGAGCTGCTGACACCTATCAGGCTTTAAACTGATTTCACAAATTGTAGATGCTGTCGGGCATATGCCTCTGTCTCGTAGTTTAATCAGATTTTACCATAAAGCTGACAAGACAGTCTCCACATGCAGTTGTACTACACGGTGACAGCTCCCAGGTCCATAACGGAGATTTACACTGAGAGACAAATGTACTGAAATTTTAACCAACTTAGGCTCAAATTTGTCATCTAGTGCAGAGCTGGGCACTCCCACAGATCTGGCTAAATTAGCTCCAGATGAGGTGAGGCAGCAGTGGGCAGCACAGGGTACCCTTAGAGCTCCCGAACGGAAAGCCAAGGTCTGGCACGCCAGCCAGCAGGACTCCGTTGCTTATCACAGTAGAATTCCTCTGCTGAAAATGACAAGGTTCTTCTGTTTGGGCTAAAAATAATGTTAAAAGTGGGTTTAAACTTGTATTAATTTTCTGTTTTAACATACAGGAAATTTTAAAAGTGATGAAATGGTAAGAGGGTGAAAGTGAATGGTGGGTGGAGATGTTCCTTACACTTCTGCAACCTGAAATCTTTTTGGCTTTATTGCACACTATAGAGGAAAAAAATTTAAAAACAGAAGTAGTTATTTGAATTGAAAAGATTAGAAAGAGAGGAAGTATAGAGCAGATCCTATTTTCTGATTGAGATGGAAAACAAATTAAAAATCTCAATGCTGACAGACATTCATTCTTTGCACTCAGTTATCCTGCTGATAGGCAGGATTTGGGTATATGCTACTGTACTAACTCCAAGAGCATGTGGTGCCTAAATATACCACATAACATGGACTAAATATAAATATACTGCTATTTTTAGACCTGCACTATTTTAATACTACCATGGAAGTGAAACAAGGAGTTGGGGGGCTTAATGACCTGCTTTCTCTGCTTCTTCCAGCTTCTCAAGCATGACTGCTGTGCTTGTTAGGAGAAAGGGACTGTGGGTCCTAAGCCACAGGAGAGTGAACAATTATTCTGGCATGGTGACCAAAAATCTGGGATTGGAGGAAAAGGAAATTGTCACAGTCTAGGTCCCTCTGTAACTTCTACACTCAGTTGAAGAGTTTCCTAGAAAATTCCTCACCCTGCTCTGCCCCATAGGGTGGTTGAGATAAGAGCATTGATGAGGGGAGGAAAGGAGACATCCATCTCCATCACACACCTCTGAAGCCTTGCTGACTTCTGACAGCTTCTGTTGTAATGTTTGATATTACAGAATTTCTATGGATGACAGCATGGTAAAGGCATTGACCACAGCTGTGTCACATCCTCAGGGTTTTATGTTTCTTTCCAGTCTGACAGCTTTCCTATTGAGTAGAGGTATAGTTTACCTACCTTACATGGGTAAACATTTATTGTATAAAAAGCAACAAAGAGCAGTTTTGTTTGCTTGGCAGATTTTGGGATAGCTTCAAAGAGCTTTCAGCTTTTCCTGTATATAAAATAGAAATCAGTGGATTTCTGAAAAGGAAATTGTTCTTGATGTTCTGGTGTTTTCATGATGTGCTTTTAATAGTATTCTAAAACTAAAAGAAAATCATGACCAAATTATCCTTTTACTTTCAGTGTCATTAAGAGTGTATATACATATTATGTATATTTTACATATATCATGTATATTAATCAGTTTGGCAAGATGATTACAAAAGTTAAGATGTATAAAAAGTCCAGGAAATTCAGGTAATTTTTTTTGCCTGCTGCCAAACACCCTTTACCCACCCATGGCTGTGGTGCTCACACTGTGGCTGTGCACACAGGCATTATCGGAAGCGCTCTGCGTCGCGGGGACGCTCCGGGAGCCGCTCCAGGAGCCGCTCCCCGTCGGACAAGAGGAAGCGTGAGGACAGGCGCTCCAGGAGCCGGGACCGGGATCGCCGGCGGGACAGGTCGCGCAGCAGGGACAAGAGAAGGTCTCGCTCGCGGGACAGAAAGCGTCAAAGGTACAACATCAGCTCCAGTTAGAGTATCTGAAAGTGTCTGTCTGCTGAATATTGATGTTCTCCCTCTCTAGTTAGTTGCTTTGCAGATGTCTGTGGTGGATTTCACTATGCTTAAGGCTTTTTGCTTATTAAATGCTTTCTGGCTTGCTGGTGCTGGAGTTTGTAAGTTCTTAGTGGTCTTGATGATTGGTGGGCTCCTTTTGCAACCTGTTCCTCAGCAGAAGACTAAAGTTATACTATGAGCATGTCTTAAGTAAATTTTGTTGCATGTCAGACGTTCAAGGAGTAGAGAAAGGGAACGGAGCCGAGAGAGAAGACGATCACGGAGCCGAGAGAGGAGGCGCTCAAGGAGCAGGAGTAGAGGGAGACGGTCTCGATCCTCCAGTCCAAGCAAGAACAGGAAAACAGAAAACAGGTATTCTCATGTTCTTAGCTTTAGAAATGCATAAAAGCTTACCGCAGGTCATTGTATTTTAAATATATCTTGATAGAGTTTTCAGATATAATTACAAACAGTCAGGCTCTGCTGTAAAGTGAGTGAGCAATCTGTAAATGGTAACAACAGTCTGTATACAGCATAAGTAGTGATGGCACTCTAGAAATCATGACAAGCTGGAATCACAAAGGCTTTGGGCATAAGTGTATGTTTTGTATTAGAATAGTCCAGAGAAAAAAGCTTAATATATTAAATTAGCTAAAGGGAATTTTATATTGTCATAAGATAGCACAAAGTTGGTTTAGATGCTTTCTTTTAAATTGGAATCAAGTAAGGCTAATAAAACCTGTGAAAAATGGGGTTTGTATTCAGTGCAAGTCTGCCTGTTACATTTGCATTACATAAGTAGCTTTTCCCAGAGAGAAGGGCTTTTGTCTGTCAGCCAGGACAGTGTGTTTAGAGGGATGCTCACATTTCCATGGCTAAATGCTAGATCATTTTACCTTTCTCTAGAAATTCCACAAACAGGAATTTTTTTCTAGCTCTTTTCTAAATGCTGACTTCAAGGAGAGGTGTAAAATAAAGTGCATAACAACTGGAGTATCAATTGTAAGAGCTCTGAAAATAAAGTCTGCAAAAAAATGAGAAAAGCACGTGAATCGGTGGATTGGGTTAGAGTCTGCATTACTGGTAGTTAGAGGAAGTAATTCTATGACATGGAAAGATTGTCTGGGAAGCAGTGTGTTTTGTGAGGTGTTTGAAAACATAACAGGGTGATTGTAGTTTGATTTCTGTCCAGCATATATGTATTCTTCCACTGAGAAAAGCTGTAATGTTCTAAGAAACCTTTGATCTTACCTTTCAGATCAAGATCTAAAGAAAAGACAGAAGGTTTGGAAGTTTCCAAAGAAAAGAAAAAAGACAAAGATGACAAAGAGGAAGAGAAGGATAAAGATGCTACCACAAATGCTGTGGCCACTGAGGTAGAGACTTTTAACCCTTGTAAATTTAAAATATAAAGAATTTAAGCTGGGAAGTTTGTGGACGTCCAGTCTTCTAAAGCTTGCTCACTCAGTGGTTACATTTGTTTAAAGAAGCATAAACTAAAGCCAGTGGCCATTAATTTTCACTTTTTGGTTGGTTTTTGTCATAGAATTTTGATCAGAACAAACTAGAAGAAGAAATGAGAAAACGAAAAGAAAGAGTGGAGAAATGGAGGGAAGAACAACGCAAGAAGGCAATGGAAAACATAGGAGAGCTAAAAAAAGAAATTGAAGAGATGAAACAGGGAAAAAAATGGAGTTTAGAAGATGATGATGGTATTTAACCTCTTTTTATATACCAGAATACTTTTGTTCCTAGTAATACTTTTATTTCAATATCTTTAAAGCATCTGATTACTCTTCAGAATGTGAACCATAAAATGTAAACCATAACAAAGCCTAAATCTGGTCAGGGTGTCAAATGGTTTAAGATATATTTTTGATAAACCAACTGGAGAGATTTGTATGGGGAAAAATTATATAGTAATAACCCCGGGCTGTAATTATTTGGGTGGACAATAATTTGACACATGTATGGACTTCTGTCTTTCCCTGTCTTTTATCCCCATCTTTTTCACTGTTCCTAGATGATGAAGAGGAAACTGCAGAAGGAGAAAAAGAAGGCAATGAAGTTGAAGATGAGGAGTTGGATCCTTTAGATGCTTATATGGAAGAAGTAAAAGAAGAGGTCAAGAAGTTCAATATGAGAAGTGTGAAAGGTGGAGGTGGGAGTGAAAAGGTAAAATCACTTGTTAAAGATTTCTTGCTTTTAGAAGACAAAGATAACTTTGTGTTTTAATAGCAAAATGGCTTGGGAAAGAATGGGGGAAGGTGCACAAAAGCAAGAAGTTATATTCAGTTAATGCATGTTTGCTTAAACTTTCAATTCCTGGTGTTTTATGAAACTCTTTATCAAGCATTGTTCTGATAAAATTTCTCTGAGGGAAGTGTGAAATGAAAATGCTCAGCATAATGTATCTAGAAGTACAAATATTCTGTGTAGTTTTTGCTGGATGGGTTTTGTTTTATATAATAGTGCATTCTTTTTTTTAAACATTTTTATAGAAAACTGGACCAACTGTTACCAAGGTGGTAACTGTGGTGACAACTAAAAAGGCGGCTGCTGAGTCAGAAAAGAAGAAAGGGGAGCTCATGGAGAATGACCAAGATGCAATGGAGGTAATGAAAATGTTTTGTATTTCTGTTGTGAACAGGCAAAGTGCCTGCTCTTGCTTCCTGTGGTTGTGTTTGGCCTGAAGAGCTGTGAAGGGTGTGGGTGTTTTGCTGCTCAGGAGGCTGTGGAGGGACAGCGTTGCCAGAGTCACAGATTCAATACTCTGCAGGCCCTGGAGCTCAGTCACTTCAGGCCATGCTCTGTGGCTGCAGTTCCAGCATTAGTGATGCTCCTTCAAAGCTGAGGTGGGGACATCTATCAGAGCTGTGACTGCAGTGTGACCCTGGTCTGCTGGCTGGCTGCTTTCTCTTAATTTCCTCTTCCTGTTTCTTTTGTATGGCAGTGATTATTTCTGAATGACAGGGCTGGTAGTTGGCATTGTTAAAGTTGTGAAAGTGACACAGAACATGGTTAGAGTTAAGGTTTGGGAGAATCATGAAAGAATTAGGGGAAGGAAGAATTGGGACTCCTAGGTGGAGAGTAGGTCTTCAGTTTCATGTCTAATATAGTAAGGAGTACCTATTGCTTCTGAATAGTTTTGCTGTAAAAGAAAACAGCCAAACACCTTCATAATTCATTAATCCTAACGTACACAAAAATTGTGATCTCTACAGTATTCCTCAGAAGAGGAGGAAGTTGATCTTCAGACTGCCCTGACTGGCTATCAGACCAAGCAGAGAAAGCTGCTAGAACCAGTGGATCATGGAAAGATAGAATATGAACCTTTCAGGAAAAACTTCTATGTTGAAGTACCAGAACTAGCTAAAATGACTCAAGAAGGTAAAAACAAATACACCCTGAACACCTTGGATACTTCGAAGAAAATAATGGTAGATTTCAGTGTGCTAAGAAACAGCAAATGCTTTGGTTTATAAAAAGTATTTGGAACAACTTGCTATAGGGAAGTGTTAAATCAGGTGCATCCCTATTGTTGATAACTTACTGTAATTATATATAAGGCTTTGATTGGAAAATTAACCTGAGGCCTTTCAACCTAACTCCTGTATTTATATGTAACAAGCAAAAAGCTTTTTTTCTGGTAGTGATAAAATTAGTATTTCATGTTAAGGGACAAAGCAAGAATTTTTTGATCAGAGTAGTAGAGAAGTGTCAAGTTTGACTCTGTTAAAAGGTAAACTCTATTTCAGAGGTAAATGTGTACCGGCTGGAGCTGGAGGGAATTACAGTCAAGGGAAAAGGCTGTCCCAAACCAATAAAAACCTGGGTACAGTGTGGTATTTCCATGAAGATTCTCACTGCCCTCAAAAAAGTAAGCAAGCACTTTATGAACTGTATCATCTTTGATTTTGCTCACTGTGTTCTGTCCTATGTCCATGAGAAGGACCTTTTACTTTGCTGCATAATGCCACATGTCCATGTCTATAAATGTTACGTACATAGTCATCAGAGTGTTTATCACTCAGTGTTGAATTATTGTTATTAACTGTTCTATGACATTTGTATCATGCTTTTGCTGCTCATTTTGATCTGTATTTTTTGAATGGCACTGATATGCATATATAAATATGAATATGTAAAAAAATTTTAGCATAACTTCATGATTCACATGTGTCAAATTCTGTTTTGTTCTTAAAATATTGTTTTTTTTCCCTTCTTTAAGACATGGCTATGAAAAGCCCACTCCGATTCAAACCCAGGCTATCCCAGCAATTATGAATGGACGGGATTTAATTGGCATTGCTAAAACAGGAAGTGGAAAAACTATTGCATTTCTGTTGCCCATGTTCAGACACATTATGGATCAGAGAGCATTAGAAGAAGGAGAAGGTCCCATAGGTAAAAAGACTTTATTTTCAAAGTTGCGGTTTAAATAAATATAACTTCATGTATATGCTTTAGATGGGATTTCAGTTCTTTGCATGGTTATAGGGGGAACTGCTTACTAATGTCCATTGATAAGTGCCTTTTTTTTTAAAGATCACCGTGCTCTTTAATCATGTTTTGTCATCACTGTGCTGTCTCCTGGTGTTTCAGTAGCACTCCCATGTCCACGTATCTGGGAGACCTTACTCCTTTGATTTTTACACTTCGACCAGATTTCCACTCCTTCCTCATAATGTCTTGGTTATCTTGTCCTTGAAATTATTATGTTATAGGAAGTAGATTGCTGTAAATTGCTGTAAACATCATTACAAAAGATTGATTTCTATTGTGAAAATTACAACAACTCTTATATTGCAATGTATGCTGAAGCTACTTTGCTTTTCAGCTGTCATAATGACACCTACACGTGAGTTGGCTTTGCAGATTACCAAGGAGTGCAAGAAATTCTCAAAGACACTTGGGCTTCGAGTTGTGTGTGTTTATGGAGGAACAGGAATCAGTGAACAGGTATGCAAAAGACATGCCTGCCTTGTCAAAGAATGCTTGGGCTTTATTAGTCAGTGTTTCTTTGTAGCAAAATTAGTTGCTTTTTCTTTTCCATTAATCCAGTACAGTCTTCATTATGGATTTGCAGTCTTCATTATGGATTTTTTTCTGTGGGAATGGTAGTAATGAAAAAAGCTTTGCATGTAACTTAGCCTTAAACAATAATGATCCTGGAAAGTCTCAGATACAATCCTTAAAAATTTATCTTTATGTCTGTACTGAGCATTACATTAAAATTTAATTTTTAGTGAGATATAATAGTTTGAAAGTTACTAAGAAGCTGTTTTTCTGAGAGTTCCCCTTAAGATAACAAAAGCCAGAAAATGATAACTTTGGTTTACTGCATTATCAAATATTGCATCTTGTAGTAACTCAAAAATTAATTTCAAGGTTTTCCACATCTCCACCCCACCCATTTATGGAAACAACAGGAATAACCATCTGTGGTGGAATAACCATCTGTGTCTACTATCACTTGTTCCTGATGTAACACTGACATTTCTTACAGGCTCTTAACTGTATTGAAGTCATATCCTCATTAAAACTACTTCAGGTGGTGGTAACTCAGACGGTCAGGGGTTACTCTTTTTGGAAGCAAAGTTTTCCTAAGCCTTGAAGAAATTGCTAATTAAAATCTTTGCATAATTCATATTACTAGAACAGCTGTATTATGGTGTAGGTGGTTTCCTTTTTTTGCAAGGTGATATATGTTTAAAAAAATCTGAAAGAAATCACAGAATAAAAACTAACAGATTGTTTACTGTGTTTTGGAATCAGATCGCTGAACTCAAAAGAGGTGCTGAAATTATTGTTTGCACACCTGGACGTATGATTGACATGTTAGCAGCTAACAATGGTGAGTAGAAAACCTTTTCCTTTGGAGAATTTTTTTACATTTGTTGTGTAATTCTAACAAATTCAATAGATCATGTATTTTGATAAATGGTCTTATGGAATTTTCTTATATCTCTTCAGGCTGCACTATATAGCTATTGAGAATATATAGCACTAATAGTAGGTTTAAGCATACACTGATTTTGGGGAGGACAGGAAATACTACATTCTTGAAGACTTTTTGAGAATGTTTATCATTGCTAAACTTGAAATGTGCTGGTCCAAAATTTTTAATTTGGAGTCATTTAGATAAAGATTATGTAAGAGTTGCTTATTTTGTCTGCCCGTTGATCTGTTACCTGTTAGAGTAGCTCAGCGGTTCCCCACTTTACGAGAGCATCTGGCTCTGCCTTTATCTGTTGGCTTTAAAAAACAGACAAAGAAGCCCTCCCTAAATACCTGCTCAGAAGTAAAAGAAGTGACCTTATATCAGATATTCAGGTTCATTAAACTGAGCCACTGCAGCTTTAAGAGGTTTTGTGCTAGTGTAACCATTGCATGCTTATTAGATAAAGTTTTATTATTAAATTATTCCACATCAAAACCTCTACTAAACTGTTGACATTATTTAACTTCTGTGAAAAAAGTACCTTCAAGACATATAGAACTGGGCTTCCAAGACTTAAATCGTCAAAGGTAGGTACATTAATGCTGTTCCCAAGTAATTTTACAAAGTTATTATTTGGAGATGAAAGTGTTAAGATGTTAAATAGATACATAGATAAAAGGAATACTTGCTTTGTTCCTTAAGTATGAATTCCATATCTTAAAAAATGCAGCACGTGATGTCTTCAATAATTTGAGAATTCAGCTAAAATTTGGTGAAGCTGAGAGGACCAAATTCTTCTGTAGTTTGATAGGCACAAGTCTGAGTGAAAGTCATAGAAAATGTGACAGATCTGCTCCATTCAGAGAGCATTTGGCAGTGTCACTCCACATTTGTGTGGAACTGAATGTGTTTTTATTGTTTGAGAGTACGATTCTAAAATCCTTGAGTTAAATCCTTCTCATGAAAGGGAATCTCTTCACTGTTTGGGAAGGGTGCTAGTTATCCTATCCATGATAATTTAAAAATATTCAGAGAAACACAACTTACTTATTTTATTTCAACCTGTCCCAGAGTTTGGGGTGGTTCTTGATTTTAAATTCAGTAGTGTTACTGGGTAGGTTTTAATCTTTATATAGTGATTTTGAAAAGACTGATTACTCTGTTTTTTGGCTATTATTAGCAGTGATCTAGAACTAGTATGGTTATCCTCAAATAGTTATTCTTAGTTCCAAGGAAGCATTACAGATTGTGTATAAAAGGAATTCTCTGAGGCTGCAGCAGTTAGCACTGGGCTTTGCCTTCCACACATGCGCTGTAATCTCTAATATGTTCTTTTCTAGGTGCCGCTGTCAGATACTGGCTGATGTGGCTCCTTGCTTCAGCTCAGTCTTAGTTTTATGATGTGTTTTGGCGAGGGCAGTTTTCTGAATTTTACAGGTTCTTCTGGCCCTATGATGGTATGCAAGAGAAGAGTTTGACAAACTAAAAGGGCCTTGTGCATACTTACACATTTCCCAGAATGTATGTGTGATTGAAGTGTGAACATTAAAATTCACATTTAGTGAATTTTTTAAAAAATTAATTAATGTCTTTGTTAGAAGATAGTGAGACTATATAACATTTAAAAAAATATTCCTAAGGGAAACTAGATTTCCATTTGATTTTGTTTCCCATGTGTTTTTTCCTCTCCTTTCACAGGTCGGGTGACAAACCTCCGTAGAGTCACGTACGTTGTACTTGATGAAGCTGACAGAATGTTTGACATGGGGTTTGAGCCTCAGGTAATTCATGACATGAGGGATGGTGCCAAAAGATATTGTTATTCACATCAAGGATTTTGCAATGCTGCATTATTACTACAACTGCCAGTGGGTCTTCAAAAGAAAGTGCTGCATATGGACAGCAGTTGAAGTTGACTCTAATATTTCTATTACTCTCATATCTATTATCACATTATTATAACATCACATTATCCTCACATCTAGTGGAAAGTATCCTTGTCCGTGGCAAGGGGTTGGAACTGGATGATCTTTTAAGATCTGTTCCAACCCAGACCATTCTGTGATTCTGTTTTGCTTTCAATAAATTCCTATATAGCTTAGACCTTTCTGTAATACACACTGTGTTTTACACACTCATTTGGAATTCTTTTGGCCGTGTTATATCCCTGTGCAATTCCTTGGTACAGGTGTTGTGTTAGTAGCTTTAAGATAAGAACAAAATGTTGGAAGTGCTGCTGACCAATTACTTGCTGAGAGCTTTGGAAACCCAGGGCTCTTTCAGTTGCCATGAGCTCCAAAACTAGGAAAATTCCTCTTATTTGTCTCTTGAGCTGTAGGGTTAGTGTTGCATTTCCTAGGATTTTTGCTGAGCTGCTGCCAGATTGCATATTGCCATGCAACTTCCTTTTGAATTCAGCAAGTTTTGTCTGTCTTCCAATGCCAGCAGCTTGGTGCTAAGAGGAAATCTGTATAGAATGTTTTATAGTTTGTGAGGTGCAGATGCCACCTGACTTTAAAGATGACAGCTTTGCATGAGTGTGAAATTGAGTTAGAGCACTTGGATATTAACAGGGAACATTCTCTCACCACAGGTTATGCGCATTGTAGACAACGTCAGGCCTGACCGTCAGACTGTCATGTTCTCTGCTACTTTTCCCAGAGCTATGGAGGCCCTGGCTCGCAGGATCCTCAGTAAACCTATTGAGGTGCAGGTTGGAGGCAGAAGTGTTGTCTGTTCTGATGTGGAGCAGCACGTGGTGAGTGTGATACATCTGCCTCGCTTCTCATTTGCTTGCAAAAGATTGTTCCCAGCAATGTTGGCTATAAACTAATATACCCACAGAGCTTTTATTTTTAGAAGTTTAGCGGTCTTATTAAAAAAGGACTTAGAATAAATCAACACTCTAATCTGCAGATGCACTGTGATTTTTAAAGCTGGTTTGTAGTACTAAGCTGAACAGCTGTTCTACCACTAGCTGTGGTAACAGCCTGAAAAAGTCATCTCCTGCTCCTGATTTTAACTTTTATGCACTCTGGATTTGTTTAATGACTCAAGATAAAATTATACTCTTTCTACTAGGCTTTTGTATGTCTTTTTCCAGATTGTCATAGAAGAGGAGAACAAATTTCTGAAGTTACTGGAACTACTGGGACATTATCAGGAGAAAGGATCTGTTATCATATTTGTAGATAAGCAAGAACATGCTGATGGGTTGTTGAAAGATTTAATGAGGGCCTCTTATCCTTGCTTGTCTCTTCATGGAGGTAATCTGCAAATTTAAGGATTTCTATTAACTACTCCCAACTAGGATGTTGGTATCCAGTAGTTAAAAATCACTTAGTTCTTATATAGTACCCATTATTACTTCTTCATAAGCAGGTTTTGCATTGTAATTGGGGAGGAAAATTGTTTCTTAATTTGAAATAGACGTGATAGTTTTGTGTAATTACTCTTCACTTATTTATTCTAAATAATAGGGGTTATTTTGGCTAATGTGTTTTGCCTTCAAAAGTGTGAAAGTATTGAAGTTTTATTTGCTTATGGTTTTGGTTGTTTGAAGTTGGAGGGTATTTTGAACCATGTACAAATTCTCATTACTTAAAGCAGAGCTTAATAATTAACTGATTTGTCTTGCAGGTATTGATCAGTATGACAGGGACAGCATCATTAATGACTTCAAGAATGGAACCTGCAAACTTCTGGTGGCCACATCTGTAGCAGCGAGGGGCTTGGATGTGAAGCAGCTGATGCTGGTGGTTAATTACAGCTGTCCCAACCATTATGAGGACTATGTGCACCGAGCAGGCCGCACTGGGCGAGCTGGCAATAAAGTATGTACACTAGGTTGTCTGGTTTGGTTAGTACTGGCATTTTCCCTTCTTTATTTGATGAAGTTGTTCAAAGGGATAGCTACAGAGGGAGTGGTTTGTATTGTTGGTGGGAAGAGTGTTTTTAGTATGTTCTGAACTTTAGCAATCTGAAATTTGGAACTTACATGTTCTTCTGATGTCTTAGTCTTCTTTTAACCCCCAGTTTTGTTTTCACTGTGTTTTTCACTGTTGGAAATGTGCTCTACTAAATTGATAAGATTTTAATTTTTCAAACTTTTAACCATGACAACACTGCTTGGAAGGAGAGATTTCAGAGTTTGCTATCTTCGGATGATTACCTCTGTATCAGCTTCCTGGGAAATTACATTATTCATTCTACACTGCCACTAAAAAAGTTATTGCTTGACTGTCATGGTTAGTTCCATTGACCAGAAGTCAGCATCTGTGCAAGGGTGCTTCAATAAATTTAGAGATAGTGTCTTTAGAGCTTTTTCCTAATTGTCTCTTAAATTAATTTTGACCAGGGGTATGCATATACATTCATTACTGAGGATCAGGCACGTTATGCTGGTGATATCATTAAAGCTTTGGAATTGTCCGGGAATCCAATTCCTGCGGATTTGGAGAAGCTCTGGGCTGACTTCAAAGACCAGCAGAAGGCTGTAAGTAATTCTTTCTTCTCCAGGGGCTTGGTCCAGGTTTAATGCCTGTGTGTGCACATGTGTCCAGTTGTCCAGTGTGCACACATGAGTCACCTCTCTGGGAACATGTGTGTGCTTGGCTAGTG
Source organism: Muscicapa striata striata (assembly GCA_030060385.1). Classification (NCBI taxonomy): domain Eukaryota; kingdom Metazoa; phylum Chordata; class Aves; order Passeriformes; family Muscicapidae; genus Muscicapa; species Muscicapa striata. The sequence goes on along the minus strand of JAREIS010000050.1, from coordinate 2,354,010 downwards.
TGTCAGTGACCTCAGGATTGGAATCTTGAATGTCATTTAAAGAACTGTTCTTGAGAATTTAAATATTATTGCCTGGTATGTAATAAATACCTTTAGTATAAGGGGCACTTTGGCTTTTAACAAAATTTACATACAAGATAATAAAGCCCTTTCACAGAATTTGTATGATTATTTCTGGAGCTCTCACCATCAGAGAATCTCGCTCATGCTGAGAAGAGCGACTTTGAAGTTTTTCTGATATAAAAAATGGAGGGTTTTTTTTAAACTGCATTTGAAAAGCATTTAAAAAGTATACTTACAGAAAATCCCAACAGGGTACTGTCTCTGCTGAATTAACATAGTTTTTAATATTACATTTCATCGTAAAATGCAGCTTTTAAATTTTAAGCGCTTTATGAATGTGCTAGGATTTGATTTTTAAAGAACTTCAAAATTATTTGTATAATCTTACAGTTATTTTATAATTATCAGAACTAGGATTTGAAACTCCTAAGTATGATAATACACGTTTCTGTTTTCAGGAGGGAAAGTTGATTAAAAAAAGCAGTGGATTCTCTGGCAAAGGTTTTAAATTTGATGAAACAGAACAGGCTTTGGCTAATGAAAGAAAGAAGCTACAAAAAGCAGCTCTTGGCTTGCAAGATTCAGATGATGAAGATACAGCTGTTGATGTAAGCACTTGGGAATAGGATTTAAGTTGCTTATGAATTTTCTCAATACATTTGATTTACTTCCCAGTAGATTGCATAATACATTGCAGAGTGCATGGATTTCTGTTACTGTGTGACCTTGGTTACTGACTGCATGTATTCGTCAAATATAGAGATAGAGCTGTGAAGATCAAGATCTAGGAAGATCTTCAGTGTCTCTTTTTGACTTACTGGTATTTTACACTTAATGTGTGTAGTTATGTAAATATCACATAAATTATTTGGGATATTAACCTTGCATAAATGAAATAGAACTATGGTTCTCAGTTACAAACATATTTTATTTGAAGTGTTTAAAGGACATTCATAGTAGCATTTTCTATTTCTAAATCTTATTATATTCCTTCCATAATGTTGGATAGATTTGTTTTTGTAACCTTGCAAGTAAACACTGTGTTCAGACTTTTTCCTGATTAGATCATCCTTTTGTTGAGCTGTAGTTTTGGGCAGGCTTCTGCCATTTATACAAGATTAATTTCTTTGAGAACATGTAAACTAAATGCCCCTTGGTGTTTCTTTCTTTATGATGACAAGATTATGTAGTGGTAAATGCAGTGATCATACAATTGTTACTTTCTTTAGATTGATGAACAAATTGAAAGCATGTTCAATTCAAAGAAAAGAGTAAAAGACATGGCAGCACCCGGCACATCAAATGCTCCTACACCATCAGCTGGGAATGCAGAAAAACTGGAAATAGCGAAAAGACTGGCTTTGAGAATCAATGCCCAAAAGAATCTTGGAGCAGAGGCACAAGTTATGGTTCCCTTCCACTTCAAGGTCAGGCTCTTTACAGACCAATTTTATTATTTTTTAATAAAGTTTGTTCAGTTCTTTGTTCATATGATTTAGTGTTTCTGCATACTAGCAACATACTGCATTGTTTATCTCTTTTAGGCTGGGTTAACTCACTTTTATAGGATTTGTAAGTGAGCTGATACGTTTGTAAGACTTATTACAGAGCTATAAATGCTTTGTCTGCCCTGACAAAGAATTAATTCAATACTGATAACATTACACAGATAGTTTTGCCACCTTTGGCAGAGTTGCAGAACATCTTTCTCTGCTGAAGCATGAGATGTACATGTGATGTACAATGTGTTTAGGTTGACGTTAATTGTTCTGGAATGTCTAAAGATATTTTAAACTGAAAATACAAAAGACCACTAAGATCTTTTCTTTGCAGGTGTGAAGGGAGTTGTTGAGAGGAAGGAAGGAGGGAAGAGCAGAAGTCTGGAGAATGTATTTGTTATGTAGACAATTACATTACATAGATAGTTTTAATGAAACCCTTATTGGTTTATATAGGGCTTTTTTTGGCTACCTTGTTCTCACTATGGACCTGTGCTTTTACAGGATGTGATGCAGCAGGCTACAAATGCTATCCTGAGAGGAGGCACAATTCAAGCTCCTACTGTGTCTGCCAAGACCATTGCAGAGCAACTGGCTGAAAAAATCAATGCCAAGCTCAATTATGTACCCATAGAGAAGCAGGAGGAAGAGAAACAGGATGGAGGACAGAATGAATCCTTCAAAAGATATGAGGAAGAATTGGAGATCAATGACTTCCCACAGGCAAGTAACCATTTTGCTTATAATCAAGTTTAAATTACCATTATTTAACAAAACCTCTCCATACTTACACCAATAAAATGTCTCTATTTCTGCTCATACCTAATTGAAATTACTACATTAGTTGTGATTACTTCTCAGGTTATATAAATGCAATGCTTTGGACTTATTCCAGAGAGTATCAGAAAAACAAGCATTCATTACCAGACAAAAGTCTTTTCACCTTCTACCCCACTTCACTAATATCCAAATCTCTGACACTGTCTGGTGCTTTTAGCAAATTTTACTTTACTGCCATGACTGATACAGCTCTTTGCCCTTATTTCACAGTATCAAGTACAAATTCCCTGTATTTATCTTTGAGGTTCTGCCCACGCTGGCAGAACTAATGGATTGCCATTTTGTATAGTGCCTTTCTTCTGTTTTATCCTCTTATATCCTTCACCTTGCAGACTGCCAGATGGAAAGTTACTTCCAAAGAAGCACTGCAGAGAATCAGTGAATATTCTGAAGCTGCCATTACAATAAGGGGAACTTACTTCCCTCCAGGCAAAGAACCCAAGGAAGGAGAACGAAAGATTTATTTGGCTATAGAGAGTATGTATTCTTTTTATAAATGTTTTTATTAAAACTATGAGTCTAGTTTTGTAATTAGACATAGAATTTCTGCAGTCAGTGTTTGGACACTTGAGTTAAAGACTCACTGCAGTTACTTTGCAATTACTGAAAAACACTTGTTTATGTTTATACACTTATTAAATGATCCATGGGGATCACAGAGAGGCTTCTCCTCACCTGCCAGAACAACAGCTAATGTATGAAATCAGTTTGGAGAACAGGAAAAGAACAGAAGAAAAAGAATTAGCACAAAGAGGTCTGTGCTAGCATGAAATAAGGAAGAAAATAGAATTCTGTTTAGGCTGTTAAAGGTATAAGAAATTGCATCAACTACTACAACAGAAACTAGACAAATGTCATGATTGTTGAGTTTTTTCTCAAGAAACTGCTAATCCTACATATTTCTAAACAGTATCAGTCATGACTGACGTATCTTCCTTAAAAGAGAACACTGTCAAGCTTTGGCATTCTGTGCAATTTCTTCATTAAATAGCTGAGGGTATTCAGCAAATTTTATTGTGCTTCTGAAAATAGACAGCAGTGTTTATTCTGCAGGCTTCATATACAGAAAGTGTTTAAGATGATAATACATATTTTTATCTTCAGGTGCCAATGAACTGGCTGTACAGAAAGCAAAGGCAGAAATCACACGACTTATAAAAGAGGAGCTCATCAGATTGGTGAGTGTAATATCCAGAATGCTGAGGGAAAGTGCTTTAATGCATGCTTTTTGAGACTGACTTCTGCAAATGTTGACACTCTGGCATAAGGTTTTATTAATATCAAGGGCTGAGACCTACAGGTCTCAAAAACACTTTTATTGAGCAGCCTAAAAATCCATGGCACTGGTTAATCAGCCAGAACACAGCTGCTATCAGCCAGCAGATGGAGATAACACATTGACAGAGCTTTTTGAATGAAGACCCCCTCGAAGAGTTGGCTCCCAATAAATGTCCTAATTTCAACACCATCAGGCAGGGAAAAGAAGAATTATCCCCCTCATTTTGATATTTTATATGTGTTGAGACATCTGGTTTGCTGTAGCTTTACAATATATCCAGCTATTAACTTAGTGGGTTTTATTGCAATTCATTTATCCAACTTTACTTTTAACTGTGATTATCCTCTTCTTTATTTGCAGCAAAATTCTTACCAGCCAACCAACAAAGGAAGATACAAAGTTCTATGAGCATTTGGAGTTACCTGTCTGCTAGCAACTGGTGTGTGAAACTGTGTGGCTTTTGTTGTTTTTGCTGTTTACACTGCTCATTGTAAATTAAGAAATTTTTTTATTTCATCTTGCGGACATTTTTTTAACAGAAAATTGATACCTGCTGAAGCATCTTAATTCTCTTCCCTAAAGTTATCAGTCTTACAGCAGACCGGTTTTGGCGGAACATGATTTAATTTTAAAGTGCAGTTTGTATACTTTCATCATTAAAAAAAAGAAGTAAACGTATTTCAATTTTTTGACAGTATACTGTTAAGTAAATGAAAGTATTGGGATTTGTGTTGGAAATTGTTAGAATGTACCTGCTTCATATTGTTGAAATGGTTTGCACATCAGTTTATACTGGAAAAATTACAAAACACCAAAATAAAGCAGGATTTTTCTCCTGATCCATATCATCTCTCTGGCTGGTTCCACACATATTCATTCCCTGTACAAATGTTCCCCTAAGGTCAGAGAGTCCTGCATTGTTCAGAGTAGAGAATTTTATCCAAAAATTCTCGAGGTCTTGTTTTAAGATTTTATCCTTCTCATGTCCTGATTTTTCTTTATCATCCAGCTAATAGATAACTCTTTGGGGTTGTTGTAAAGTGAAATGTTTTGTAGTATAACAATAGTTTTCCTGTTTTTTCTAAACATAAGAATTTTAGGATTTGATTTTTTTTTCTCATTTGGTGACATAAGAATGAAAGCCTGTTTTAGTTTAAAAAGAAATTCGCAGGAAAAAAAAAGAGAAACCTCTTTTGTAACGAAATACAACTTTGTCACTCTTTTATAGTGTTCTTATATATACATTTAATGTGATTATTTTCCCAGGATCCTAATCTTTATTACTGTTAGGACATGGCTTTAAGTAAAAATGTATAGTGATATTTATGAATGATTTTCCACAAATGCTATCATTGCAGTCAATAAGCTACTGGGACAGGCAAGACCGATGTTTTTGAGGTCTCATCCGCATAACCAGTAGGATTCATGATGGACTCTACTCCTAAGCATTTAACTTCTGTCTGCTTGTCTGCAGCCAAAGCTGTAGCAATTTGAATTGTCTCATTCTAGCAGCTGCAAGCCTTTCAAGATGATGATTTTCAAAAAGACTTTCATGGAAAGCTTTTCCTACCTGACACATTGAGAAGAAATGTGTCATTTTAAACTAGCTGTGTATATACTGCTTTAACCCTGGTGAAGACAAATACAATCTGCATCATGGCTGTATAAATTCTCTACTTTTCTTTCCAAACTTCAGGTAATTTAAGTGAGTCTTGTGTTTGCATACAACTGTTTGTTACCCTGTCAGTGTACCTTATTTGCAGTACAGAGAAGAAGCAAAGGAATGACTATACCAGCTTAACAATCTACCTTTAGGATAAGAACACTCCTGATGTAGTACTTGACAGTATTAGCATGGAGTAGAGCAGAGAGAAGCAGCACACACAGTAACACTTCTCAAAATTTAAAAGTGAAATCCCAAACTAAGGCTCTGTGATTACATTTAAATACACCAGTTTTCCTTCCCTTAAGAACTGGGGTTTGATGTCTTTCCTAGAAATTGTTCGTTGAATTGTCTTAAGTTTTGGACAGTGTCCCTTCCCAGAAGAGTGACACATTTTGTGTATTTAATGCAGAGCACTGTGGAATTCGAACATCCTGACATGTCTTTAAAAATCTTGATTCAAAATGTTCATACACTGATATCCCCTAAAAAAAGGCATGATGGAGACACTTTTATTGGATTTCAGAGATGCAGAAATGTATAATCTTTAACTTCCTGGGGGTTTTAAATGCGATGTCAATATTCTTATGTTTTTTTAATTCCAGTAAAAATAAAAGCAATTTCAATGTATATTTTTCAGAAACTGTCTTTCTGAATAGCTCCTCTGTTTTCTGCATTTGCACCGCTTCTGTGTTTTTTCCTGTGACAGTTAACCTCACGCTGTTTGGAGAAGGATGATGTGAACAGCTTGTGCTTTTGTTTTTGTGCTGGAAATGCAATGCAACACAGCCCAGACTCAGTTAAGAAAGTCACAGTGAAGGTGTTTAGATATGTGAAAACAGGAACAAAATGCACAAAAGCTGAGGGAAAATAAGCTCTCAAATTAACAAATACACAGGGAAATAAACGATGGAAACAAGATAAGAAAAAAAGTTTGGAGAAGATACAATTAAAAAATGAAAACAGCTATATGTAATTCTTCACAAGTGTTTCCGTGGATATAGACAAGATCTTTATAAATATCATGACTGGGCTGCTTTCCAGTGAATCTCCCCTGGTCAGATTCATGTTGCCAGTTGAGGGAAGAGCATAGGGATGCTGTTTTTTTGTTGTTTTGGGGTTTTTCATCCAAATACACATAAGCAGAGCTTGTTCTGTTACCTGCCTGGTGATAATGCTACCAGCTTTCAAGGTTCCCTTTATGCTCTTAGTATTTGGATGAACAGTGATGTTTTGGGTGGAGAAGTGATGAAAGTATTAGGCACTGGATTGTGTAGGAGCATTTTCTTGCATGTCACATAATATGGTAGTGCCATCATGCAGCAGGGCCACACCAGGGAGGGGAGGTAGAGTGAGACCCCTGCTCTGAGCCCAGCTCCCTCATTCTCCATGCAAGTGACCCACCAGAGACTCAAACAGCAGTAACCATGAAGGATTAATGCCTTAGTCATGAAAACTGGAGAGACCAAATGCAGTATTTTGTGTGGAGGAAAAAAGTCTCAGCAAGTTAAAAAATGTGTGCTATCATAGTTCAGAATGTTATACTCCCTGAACTATGTAGTACACGTTTGACACCTTTTTTTAAAAAACAGGCAGCTCAAGGCCTATTTTGCATGCTGACCTTATGCTATAAACATAAACCCAGACAATAAGTGTAGATCACAGCCAGCATGCTCTGTAGCTGTTCCCTGTGCTGGTTGCTTGAGATTTTACTTGTACAATTAAAGCACTGCAATTTAGTTAATGTGCATTTGGCTGCTAATTAAATAAAATATTTAGAGGTTCAAAGTACCATCTGTAGAGGCTTTTTGTACTCAAGTCTTCCAAGTGGAAGGAAAAAAAAAATGTTTTGTTAAGCAAAGTTTTCCTGAAATTCTGAAATTGTGGCAGCCGAATATAAAACAAACACCATGGGCTGGCTTTGGGATCTTCCTAAAATAAGAAAACAAATGCTGGAATTTCAAGGAGTGAGAGAATGCTCTAGTGTTTCAGTCCTTCAGGCATATTTACAGTTGTAAGAAATGGTCATTACTTCAGCCAGAGTAGTTGGCAGGGTTACAGACAGGTACCTGTGGCTGTGAGGATGGAGCCTGTGGAGCTGGCCTGGTTTAGTTTTTAACTTTGTGCAATGGTCATGATAGTATTGATGGTGTGCTGCTGAGCTCCTTATTTACAAGGACCTGGCTTTGCTTCAGTTTGCTGGTGAGGTGGTTCTCAGGGTGAGCATCAGTGGCAGGGAAGTACTGAGGGTCATCCCTGAGCATTAGCGCAGGACTCTGTGTGCATGCCGTGGCCTCCTCACGTGATGCTCCAGGAATGCACTTTCCTTTGATTATTTTCCTTGACCCAGATCTCTTCCAAATATGGTCTCAGCTTAAACAAGTTTGTGTTCTTAGAGCTTGGGCATTTGCAGAATAAATACTGGCTTCCAGCTAACTGTGGCTGGCTGTATGGGGGACTGGAGGCAGAGAGCAACCTAAAAATGCAAAAATAAAAGGGGCACAGCTGGACTCAAATTTCTCCCAAAATGTACATTTTGTACAATGTTTATACAATACTAGGCAGGAAGATTTGTTTTCATAGTTTTAGCTAGAGTGGAAACAATTGTTTTTAAATAAATGACCATTAGTCTGAGTGACTGCCACCCAAACATTGCTTCTCTGAGACTTTTCATCTGAAACAGATTTAAATATTTTCCTTTAGTCAGACTGGCAGATACAAGATTGTTAAACTGACCAGCATAAGCAGAGGTAAATTAATTAATATCTCAGATCTAAGCTGTTCTAGTGAGCTAAGAAATTATTAATAACCTACTGCAGAGTGAGCATATGATTAAGTTATTTTATACTTTGGCCATTCTAAGTATAAAGTTCATCATCACAGACATTCCTCAAAATAATAAATACCCCATGGCAACTCTTCTGAAATGAATAGCCAAGCAAGGAAAATGTTACACTCACAGTTAAGATTAAGGATTTTCGTTAAAACCTACATTTCCTTTTCCTGTGCATCTTAGCAAGGAAATTAATTTGTAGAAATTATCAGCTCCAGTAATTCAGAGTTAAATAGACAGGAGGTCATGACAGTTCCCATACTGAATTCTCCCTGTTTGCTCAGCGTGCTCTGGAGCCCAGGACTGATGAGAAGCTCCTGTATTGGCAGAAGGAGGAACTTGTGCTTTGAGGCCCTTCATCTCCTTGAAAATGTGGATCCTTCCTTCCTTCAGTGAGAGAGGAAGAGAATGGCACTTTGTGGTTTGGCTGTGGGAAGGGACATTTCATTGTATCACTTATCTTACAGATAATGAATGTAATCATTTGGTACTGCTAATGAATCAGTCCTTTAGAGGAAAAAAAGGAGGAAGAGATGCATAACCAGAGGGACACCAGTGCTTCAGGCCCCGGGAGCTGTGACAAAAGGCAGTGGCAGAACAGTTTATCAGTGTTCAGTCCCTGTTGTTTTTAGCACAGTTTCACACAAGGGGACTAGGTCCCATTGCTACCAGGTGACAATTTAAGCTGTCTCAGCTGGTGTGGATTTTCCTGGAGTTTGGTGCAGGGCAGTGAAACCAACCTGGCTGTCAGAGAGCCATGGCCAGCTCCAGGTCAGACATTTAGATCTTGCTCTGCTCTGCCAGCAACAGCCTTGACAACAGCTGGGTTCCAGCTTTGCAGCTTGGGATGGAGCCTTTCACTGCCTCACACTGCGCTTCCACTCTGATGGCTTCTGTGTTCTGTTGAGACCATTCCAACAATTTCTGCAGAAATTAGGATGTTCAGCCCATAACCTTCCAGGTTAAAATACTGAAAATAACAGGACACCGAAAAGGTATCAAATGGAACCATTTTTCATCGGCATTTCCAACAGGCGTTTGAACAGCAGAAAGATGTGCTTTGTAAATATACTGAATCATTTGCAAAATTAAGCAAAATAAATGCTGCTTTTCCCTGCTGCTTTCTTATATTGCAAGTGAGGATTCCTGCATGCATTAGGAAAAAATGGCAAGAATACGAATCATCATTTTGGCAGGATGTTTCACAGCAAGTTTTGGCCTGAAGAGCTCCAAGTATTGTAGAAATGGAGTATCTTATGTGTTGGAGTACAGCAGTCTGCTCCTCAAACAACAGCAGGAGAGGAAAATATTTTTAAAAGCAGAATTAACAATTTGTGAAAGCTGCAGGTTCTGGTTTCCTGGTCTTTTTTTTCCCTGTTATTATCTAAGAGATCATCTGAATAATACACAATATTTTTCAGGCTCTTCTGTGTGTCAGTCATTTAAGAACCAATGTGGTCATTCAGATCCTGGACCAAGGATGCTAATGAAGGGCTGGATTCTGTTATAGTCGTTAATGAATGTGGATTAAAAATACGTTGGTCACAGCCCTCCACCAAGTGAGCAAAAGGTTGGATGATGAAGTGTGCTGGGCACTAAAAATTCATGTTTCTATGACATCTTTTTGGAACCAGCTGAAGTTGCAATTCCTGCAGTTGCTGTTCTGCTTGCAGGTATGAAGTTGTGTTTATAAGCAAGTGGTACTGCAATACTGAACTCTTCAGAACACAGACAGATGGAACAAAGTATTTAATAACCAGCAGTCCCACACTGGTGCTGTAAGACACCGATGGTCCATGCTCGGACTCAACCCTGTGTGAGCTGCGCTGGAAATGGCCGCTACTCCCACTGCAGTCAGCAGGCAGAGAGAATTAATGTAATATATCATTCTAATAGCCCTGAAGCTGGACTATTCAGTAATGGATTGCAGCATGTGGTGGAGAGGAGGTGATGGAGTCACTGCCCCTGGAGGTGTCTGAGTAAAGAGTGGATGTGGCACTCAGTGCCATGGTCTGTTTGACGAGGTAGTGTTGGTCATAGGTTGGGCTCGGTGACCCCAGAGGTCTTTTCCAAAGTAAGTGAGCCTGTGATTCTGTGTGTTATTTTGACGCAGAAGACACCACACTGCTCTATCCAAACGGCAGTGATGGAAGCACGGCAACGCTTACCCGCTGCCGGGGGGTGTGCGCGGCCATGCCCAGCGCCTCAAGCACTCGGGACGTGTGCGCCCGCCTCAGCCTCACCTCCTCCCGCCCGCCCCACAAAATGGCGGCGGCCGCGCGGTCCCGACCCCCGGCGGCGGAGGGGCCTCACCGGCCCCGCCCCGCGCGCCCCCCGCAGCGCGGCCCCGCTCGGGAGCGCGCCCCGCCTGCCCCGCCGCCCGCGCCCGCCGCAGCGCCGCTCCCTCCCTGCGCCCGTCCCCTCCCCTGCAGCCGCCCGGCGCGGTGTGGGGAGGCGGCCGCTCCGCCCGCCGCCGCCGCCGTCCCGAGCTGCTCAGGTAGGTGCGGGTCGGGCCCGCGGGCCTCGGCCCCTGCTCCGCGCGGTGGGAGGCGGCGGGCGGGCAAGATGGAGCCGCGGCCAGCGGGGAGGGGAGCGGAGCGGGGCTCTCCTCTTCCCCCTCCGCTCGCTCCCCGCCGCTGAGGGCGATCCTGCGCTCTCCTCGCCCCAGGGTGCGGTGCCCGGGCCCCGCGGGGCCGCGCTAAGGAGCTGCGCCACCGCCGCCTGTCCCGCTGTCCCCGGCCGGCCGTGCCCTGGGCCGCGGGCCGGGCCCTGGCCGTGCGCCCTGCGCGGGACTCGGGACACGCGAGGCCACCCCCGGCGCGGTGTCCCCGGCTGCGACCGAGTCGGAGGGAGCTGTGTGCCTCCCCTTTGTCCCCTCAGCCGGCCTTGGCCGCTCCAGATGGGGCTGGGCCCTCCTGCTCTCCAGCCTGCGGCCGGGAATCGCTCCTTCCCTTCATCACCAGCAGCCCCCTCCGTGCGTTGTGTTTGCAGGCCTCTTTACTTAGAGCGTGTTCGCATTTGCGTGGGCCCTCTGGATGTGTGCGTACAGCCCATGGAGGTATTTCCTGACACACCTAAGTAGCGGATGCCTTCGCTCACCTGCACACCGGGGTAGCTGGAGAGCCTCAGTGTGTCCCTTCTGTGCCTCTGCGCTCTGACATAACGCGTGTCGGTGCTGTGTATTCGCGTAGGCAGTTACGGATAGTTTAGTGCATTCTTGTTTGTGTGTAGTCCTTCTGGGGTAATTAATGAATCATTGCAGCTTAAATTTGTGTGCAGATCTCCCTGGATTAACAGTTATTTTGATCCATGTGGTTTTTATTTGTGTAAAATGAAACGGTAGGAGGGGCACTCTGTTAAAATATTTCTTAAATTATGGTTTATTTCTATTTTAGTCTTCAGATGCCAGTTTCTCTTAGAATTTTGTGTGTGTGTGTCTGTACCTGTATCCCTCATATTTTAGATGCAACCTTAAATAAAAAAAGTCCAGCATGTTTTTCCATTGGCCATTGTTGAACAGTTTCAACAAGTGGACTTTGTCTTTCTGCAGTCTCACACAGGGATGCTGCCATGGCTGTGTTTGGATGCGTGGACAGGTGCCCCAAGCCTTCTTCACGGTCCTGGCACAGAGAAACACTGAAAATGCACATCAGGAAGGAGATGCTTGATCCATCTCTTAAGCTTGAAAGTCTTTTTGTGGTAGCAGGCTAGGGAAAGGAGAGGGTAGGTCAGAACACCCACTGAGATGAATGAGCACCTCTTACCTCTCGAGCTATTGTTTGAGCCTGCAGCCCTGGGGAGAAGAGCGGGTGGGCGAGAACACCCACTGAGATGAATAAGCATCTCCAGCTCCTCAAAGCCCTTGTTCTAGGCTGTGGCAGGAACTGCTCCTTTTTATTTGGGAATAGCCCCTTAAGGTGAATGGACAATTCACAAACACTAATAATCCTTTCTTTATAAAGATCCACCTCTACCTGCTCCATCATTCATGTGCATATTTGGTTTGCCTTGAAGTTTGGTAATTGCAGAACCACAGAATAATGAGGGTGCAGTTTCACCGTACTCCTAAGCCAGTCTGTCTGGCCTAATGGCTGCCTCAATTCTGTGCTGCTCCAACCCCGCCTCTGGGGTTTTTCTCCAAACGCCATTCCCCGTGCTGTGTTTGGGACTTGTCACGCCTGTCGTCCAGATGTCTGAAGTCCACTAAGACCATCTTTTTGAGATCTTGTTATTTTTTTTAAGTAACAGTAGCAGGCAGTAGGGTCAGTGGCACCCAGTAGGTAATGTGGCTCTAGGCTGACTCGGGACTGTCTCTGCGTTAATGAAAATATGGGTTTCTGTTACTCTCTTGCCCCCATGCCTAGACACTGTTGCTTTTGCTTGTTGGATTTGTATTCACCTGGATCTGATCCCTGCTGTTGATTTGTCCTGCCTTTGCACAATAGTTAGTGTTGGCAGAAGGAGTGGGAATGTGGGAGAAGAAGAAAGGGCAAGATTGTCCCATTCAGAAAAAGGGTGGATTCAGAGTGGTTTCTGTTGATTATGAAACCAAACTGTTAGTTGTGTCAGTGTGACTGGAGGTGCAGAGGTAATTGAATAATTGATACCATCTTCCTTAATTTTCGTGAAGCTGTCTTAAGCCTTTCAAGGTGTCCTGTTCATTATCATCATATATGATCTTAATTTTGGGGTGGAAAGAAGTCAGTTGACATCCTTGCTGATGTTAGCATCTAGTGAAACTCTGCCCTTGGATACAGCTTATTTGATTTTTAGGGTTAGAAAGCCTAACAATTACTTGTTCGCTTGGTTTTGCAATCAAATAATGAGTGAACCCTAAAAGTTTAGTTTACTTGACACTTAGCCTAGTGGTGCTTGCCAACATCAACTCTTTGTGAGAGCAGCTGAGCTTTGTCTGTAATACAAAGCTGGTGCTTAGGCTTTGGAGAGCTTTTTTTCTCCTAGGGTGTCTTGAGTCAAAAGACTGGAACTCCCGGGGGCTCAGGTTGCAACTCTCTGGTGAGGAGTAGGAGGCACAGATGCTGGTGAAGGAAGGCTCCCACTCTGCCTGGCACATCTGGGCAAGAGGAGTTTGAAGGTGTTGGGTGTTTCAGCTCCAAGTAACTCTTAACTTCTGTCATATCAGAAAATTACTCTGGATCACCAGGGGAAAGACCATATTTGTAAGTTGTATTGCTTGGGGAACTCTTAATTTCTAAGAATAATTGAGAGAGCAACTGTTTCCAAAACTTATGTTTTCTCTTGATTTGTAGTCTCATGCTGTCATGTTATAACTACAGCAAGTTACTGTTATAAAGAAATTATTTCTTATATTTTGACAGTTTTAAATACATTTTAACTGGTGCAAATGGTGAGAAAAATTGTATTATGTACCAGCTGTGGAAAGGGCTTCATAAGCACAGTGTGGAAAAGCTGGTTATCAAGCTTCACAAGTAGATAAAATTTCAATTGTAGATTCAAGTGTTGCAATATATATTGTGCCACTGATAGAATTTCATACTTAGTATTTTGAAAATATTTACATTTATGTGAATACTCCAGGTAAGATGCATCTTTGTGAAAGCAAGCAGTTACAGGGTTTTAAAAACTGGGTAAGGCCCTGCTTTTAGCAAGAGTTAATGTGTAGAAAAGGACCTGACAATAAAAGGGATATATGAAAAACATTTAACTTGATAGAATTAATTCTTCTCAGTGAACTGACACCATATTTCTGTTGTGGTCTTGAAAGGGAATATTCCTCCTGCTGTTGTTGCTGTTCAACCCCCCTGCAAAGCAAAGGAGCCCTGTGATGCTCCTCAGGGCTGTGGAACTCAGCATAGAGCGTCCTTTATGAGGGGTTCTGAACAGAGCCGGGCCTGTGCTCCGCTCCCGTGACGTTCACTGGCAGCAGTGACCTTCAGAGAGCTGGGCACAAATGATGCTAGTGGCTGCTTGTGTTGTTAAGTAGCAAGTCACATATTTTATGTGTGCTGGATGATGATAAAAATGCTGCTACAGCCTCCCACAGCCCCATCGATACTGTGGAAACTATTGCAAGCTCAGCAGCGAAACACCTCAGAAAAACGAATGGGTATTGTATACTAACACTTATTGAAAGCAAAATTGTCCCTGTTGGTGTGAGGACTTTACCCTTCCTGGTATTCATCATTTGAAAAGCTGTAATATAGATGGGCTTGGAGTTTAGTGTAGTTTTGCTGTGATTCGGGTGTTTTAGCAGGAGTCAGAGGCACTTGCTGAGTCAGGTCTGTTCTGGCACTCACCAGGCCGCAGAAGGCAGGCTCGGGTGGGAGAGAGCAGAGCAGTTGCCTGCCTGCTGCTTGTGCTGAAACTGATTACTCTGCTCAGTGCAGATAATGGGTCTCAGGCCCAGTACTCAGTATAAAATAACTACTGAGCAAGTGCCTGTTCTGGGGGCATTGTGAACTTCTCTGCTTTTGAAAGGTTTCATCTTGTCTACCCTGGCAGCTAAATCATGCCCATGAAGAAGGCAAGATATGATGTTTGAAAGCCAAAGATGGCATCACATCACAGCCCAAGAGAATGTTTTTATGTAATGTGATTTGAGTAGCTTTGATATTACAATTTTGTGTAGTGAACAGGTCATGAGTGAGAATTTCCTGCAGGAGGAAAGCCTGGAGGGAGATATGGGCCATAGCTATATCAGGAACCTTGGCAGCTGTGAGCTAGAGCTGTATGTTAAGCTGTATTTTAGGGATACGAGGAGGGGTCATGACTATGTCCAGACATCCCCCTGTACCAAAGCTTTGTGGGTCCCAGCTGGATTGTCCTGTTTCTTTCTAGCAGTGGTGGAACTTCTGTGCTTTGTTGCATGAGAAGCTGCCTCTTGTTTCCCAAAGCCAGCTTATCTAGCGCCTCCTCCCTTCCCCAGCATTTGTATAGATATAAATTACCAGGCACTAAAAGATCCATACAGAAAATCCTCCACAGTCACTTTCCAGCAAATCTTTTCGAAATACAACTAAATTTCTTTCTTGCAGTGTCTCAGCTGCTTGTTTATACAGAAAAATTCAGCCAGTCAATTAAATCAGTTTAAAAACGGATTAAAATAAACTACTGTGAATATTTTTACATGTCTATTTACAGATTTAAAACGAGAAAGTTCTATCTTGTTGGAAACTTTTTGGAGGGTTTTATTCAAGAATGATTGCACACAAAGTTGTATATGTTTAGCTATACAGTTTAGCTAGAGTGTAGTTTTTAAATTGGCATAGCTTTGCATTTTGTACCAATCCTCTTTTATGCTGTTTATCTCCCTGCCAAGAAACCTGCTTCCACTCTACAGATAGACTCTCTTCATTCTTTCATTCCCTGCTGTAATGTGAATGAAGGAAAATTATGCTGGATATTCCATGTTAGGGTAATTAAGCTTGATTACAGATTTCCTTTTAAAAACTTTTCAAAAAAAGTCTTAAATCAAAGAAGATAGAAAAGGAACCTTGGCTACTACTTGAAATTTGCATGGTTTGATGAAAAATGGTGTGGGGGGAAATGCATTAAAAAAATCCTATTGGCAGTCTTCCACTGAAATGGGGGGGGGTGGGGAGGGGGGTGGTTATTAAGCTTCGTCTAGAAAGAAATTTAAACAGTTACTAATTTTTGCTGTCTTTCTTCGTTCATCCATTCCAGTGATGCTGGTTGTTGCCAGATGGAAGGTGAAATATCATCAGCCAGGGCCTGTGTGTGAAGTCAGTGTTTGTCAGTGGTATTGCAGTAGACACAAAGCACATACATATGGTGATGAAGCTTCAGCATTGTCAACAACAGCAGAATATATTCACTGTTTAGGGGTACTTATGATGGTTTTCCCCCAGAAGATGGATGGAAAAATCCCCCCAGGTGTAATGAGAAGAATTAGAGAATAAGAAAGTAATACAGGAGTGAGTGTGAGCCTGGTTGGTCTCATGAGAAATACCAGAGGCCTCTGCTTTTATTCAGTGCCTTCTCCCAGCTCTGGTGTGTTCCTTCGTTACTGGGCAGCTCAACTGATCCTTCTTTGTGGCAGTTGTGCTTGGAGAAGTTTTTTGGGGCCAAAGCCAGTATTCCTGTGTTTAAAATGAGTACTGAGACAAGAATGCTGCTCACCACTCCAAGTGTCTCTAGTGGATCAACAAGCAGCTGAACAGCCTTTCAGAGCTGCAGGGCTTTACCCTCTCTGCAACAAAAGGACATTATAGAGCCCTCATGTTTGCAGTTACATATAATGAAAAATCTCAGGTATTTTTTGTGATATTGCAGGCACTTTTTTAGCGGGGTTAAAGAAAGGTAACATTTTTTTGACTCCTAATTGTACAAAACCTTAAGCTTCTTTCTGTATTGCTGTACAGAAAAGTCTGTCTGGTCTCTTGACCTGAGCTTATTTCCTTTGTCCTTTGCTAAGTGCAGGCTTGCAAACTATTCTTAGTTGTTTTGTTTGGACGTTAACAGCTGCAATAACAGTGGTTTCACTTTTGTTCTACTGTACCCCATGCAATGCATCAGGATTGTAGCACTTGGATTATCTCTGCTAGAACATCTAATATTTATATTCTATCATAATTTCACTGTTTGACATAAACCCATATTCATATATTTGCACAAGAGTAATGTACACTGTAATGTGCCTTTGACAAGCCAGGGTAGATTGAGTGTTCCAACAGGGAATGTATCCTTTGTAATCAGGAGAAAAGTGCACGGGGATTTACTCCAGGGTAAATACACTGTGCTGTGTGCTTTCTTTCTGGCTGGCAGGAAACATTCATAACTGCCAAATAAATTCAGTAATCAATGGTAGAGTTTAAATTGTGTTGCTGTAGGTGATATTCCAGAGCTATTGTAGGGAAAAGATAATAAATCTTCCAGACCTTATCTACTTGTGAAATTTACCATAGGAAGACATTTTTGGTGTCTTGAGTGTAGCTGTAAGACATAGAAACACTCTGAAGGGTCAGATATTGACTTAATTTTGTCTTCAGCATGGCTAAATATTACTGTTATAGACTTTGAGTATTTGCAGCTTATTTAAGTTGTAGAACCAGTATAGTTGAATGGAAGATATTATTGCTTTATTTCCCAGAGTTGTTGGCAATGCCAACAATATCAACATATCTCAGTGCTGGCATTGCTAGCAGTTGGTATGTGCCCTCCTAACTAGGACAGTAATGGCATTTCTGCAATCCAGCATCTTGTACTTCATTAGAAATTCTTTTCATCCCTCTGCTTTCCCAACTATGGCACCATTGTGTTGCCAAATGCCTTATGTGTTTCTTTCTTTGACATTAATTATAACATGAAATAAGAAAACTGATTAGCACTTTATTCTTTTGCTGCAGTTAAGAACACAAAAAAATTTTTAGGATCCTATATCTACTATACCAAAAGAGTTACAACATATCTTTTCTTTGGCTTACAGCTGAGTCACATATTAATGTTAGAGATAGAACAATTAAGATTTAGATGAGATTTGGTTAAAAAGGTTTTGGAGTCGTAGATGAGCAAATATTGTAGGTCTTGGTTGCTGAAATGCTGTTGTTCAGTTTTTTAACTTACTTCTTCCCTAATTATACCTATGTGAATAATATGTGGTTTAAACTGTCCTTTTTAAATATGTATAAAGGTTACTGTGCAGAACCTCAAGCGAAGACTCAATAAAACTCATTTTAAAGGTAATTGACTGACATCAATACTGTTTACTAAAAAGAGACAAAGTAGTTCGGAATAATTTTATGAAACAAAGCTAGCCTTTGAAAGATTCTCTTTTGTGGAACGCTGCAGTATTATGATATATTGATAAGTATTTCCCTCTCCTATTTTTGGTAGAAAATGATGCACCCTGTTGCCAGCAGTAATCCAGCTTTCTGTGGGACTGGCAAGAGCTCTTGCCTGAATGAAGACAATGTGAGGGCTGCGGATCAGTTTGACCTCTATGCCACACAGCAGAGCAAGTACAGCCACGCAGTCAGCCACAAACCCATTGCCTGCCAGAGACAAGATGCCTTGAACGACTCCCACTTGCAGACCACAAGTGGCAGGAGTTTAGAGACAAAAGATGAACTAAAGAAAAAGAAAAACCTCAACCGCTCCGGGAAACGTGGAAGGCCATCGGGGACCACGAAATCAGCAGGGTACCGGACCAGCACAGGTCGACCCCTGGGGACCACCAAAGCAGCTGGATTTAAGACAAGTCCAGGCAGACCCTTGGGTACAACTAAAGCAGCAGGATACAAAGTCAGCCCAGGCAGACCTCCAGGTAGCATTAAAGCTCTATCACGGCTTGCAAATCTAAATTATACTTGTGGCAGTGCAGCTTTTCCTTACCCTATGGTGCATAACAGAGGAGTCCATGCTGCTGGTGAAACTAGCAGCAAAATCAAACAGCCTAATGAATGAAGGGAGGGAATTAGTAACTACTTACTAATCTGCTTTATGCTGATTTTTGGGCATGTTTCTTGAGTTTTCTTGTAATGTTTGCTTAAGTCTGAGCTTCTAGATTTTATTTCAATAATGCCATAACCTACGGGTGCAATTGATAACTTTTACAGAATGTTGAGAAGGCTTTGGTTTAATGAGGCTTCTGTTGATTTTAAATCATAATTTATAAGGAAGTCTAAAACGATGCATTATACCTTGGTGTCTATACTTAAGTAATGTCCATAACCCTGGTTTTAAGTTCAGTTTCTCATAAATATAGATGTGCGGTTATGCATTAAATAATTGAAATAAGGACAACAGAAATTAGCTGACTGATGGTTCATGATGTGGCCTGTCCCACAATAAGCAACTGAGCCAGTTAAGTTCTTACTTGGTAAGAAAAACTGATAAAAAACGTGGCAAGCCACATTTTCCACTTCTGCAGGACCTTCTACAGACCTCAGATAGACTTAAAATAGTCTTAAAAACTTAAACGGAAAAAAAAAAATCCCAGCCTTTTTTCTTAAAGTGATTTCCAGTGGCTTTTATTTCTGGTGTTGTAGCATTAAGTGAATTTCAACTAATGCTCCAAAAATATTTTGGAAAATATTAAAGAAACCTGAGCATTTGTACAGTGTGTTACAGCTTCACAGCGCCTTACAAAGACAAGTTACTTTGCCTTTAGGTGAGAGCTGTTCTTTTAGTTACACTGTTACAGGATTCTGCTGTATAATTTTGAAATGCCTAATAGTACATGTACCAAACCACAAATAATTCTTTGCAATTTGAAATATTTTATAAGAAATTAAGTACTGTTCATTCTAGCTAGCCACTTGATTAATATTAAACAGTATGTTCTTAAATCTGTAAATAGCTATTTACGCTGGCTTTTGCCTTTCAAATCTGTGCTTAGATGGCGACAGTTTAATAGCTTTTAAAGTAATAACCTATAATGTTTACAAATTAAACTTTTTAAATAGACACTGTTGCCAAATTTTTAGACTCAGTTTTGCCAGATATTCCTGGAAATAGTTATTTCATTCTTAGACATTTATACTATATTTAAGTTATGGAAGCTTATATATCTACCAAAGGACACCATTTTCATGATTTATAAAAGCAAACTATAGCTGATGCAAACAGGATGCAGTTTACTGCACTGCTAGATCCCAGATACAGAGTAATTCATCTATGCATGCAAGCTGGAAAAAAATGTTGTTGGTTAACTATAAATACCCTTTTTGACTCAAACTAAAACCTCCCCTCCTCCCAAAAGAAATGTTCTTTTTCAACTTGGTGTGTGTATTTTTTTTTTAAGTGTGGGAGAATGTGTGAGTGTGAGCGTATAAATACTTTCATCCAGACTTCAAAAGAAAAAAAAAAATCAGTCCTCAGTGTTGCATATTTTTTTTTCTAAATTAATTTTACTGAAACTGAAACTTTTAAATTTTTTTCAATCTGGAAGAAAGTTTATGTTTAAGTCATTTCACATATAAAATTACTTTATGATAAATTGAAATACCTGGGGAGGGGGAATATGTAGAGTTTGCAGATTTGGGGGAGAACAAAATTTGGGTTAATTGGGCCTGTGCTGAATGGGTAATGATGATGGTCATTTTTGTTAACATAAATGCTATTCTGGCCTGCTGTAATTTTGACTAGACCTCTTGATTTCAGTGATGACAACTTAAGAAACAGATGTCATGTTTCATACCTTTTTTATCAGGAAAAAAGCAGCAAGCCTTCAGGTGTTCCAGTGATGCCTAACACATATTGAGCTGGACTTTTGCTGTACTTATACAATAGGTGTGTTGAATTGTTTTGGGGGAACTGTGTATGCACTGGCAACTAAGACAATGAACCTCAACTTATACTGGATGGCTCCTTAGTCAATAGATGAACTAATGGCAGCTAAATTGCTACTAAGGAATAGTTTCTTCATGCTGAAGCTCTGAAATCCAGTTTTACGTTCTGTTCCTCAACAAACTCGCAAGTCTGAAATTTAGCAGTCTCTCTCAGAAGATGTAACTTCTGACATGCAAAATGCTAACGTGAGTTCATTCACCCTCAGGATCTCTGTTGTATTGGCTGTTTTTAATCAGATAATTTTTCAAGAAAAGACTGCTTTAAGTTCTTTCCTGAACTCAGCTGGGCAAGCAGTCCTCTTCAGCTGAATGTGTAACTGCAGGAGTGTCACACCTCGCTGGCAAGGAACGTGTTGCATGTCACCACTGTACCTTGGAGAAACTCCACTCCTTACCTCCTGTTGATCCTGTTTGCTCCTGTCTATTCCTCACTTGTGCATCCACTCAATGGTGCTGTGCTGTGTGTCAGGAGATAATGCAGATGTATTGCTGTTCTGCTAGTATAATTTGTATTCAAGTATGCTGATGAAATAATGAAATCACCTAAGCAATTTTTGTTCATTACAGTGTTTATTAATTATATCAGATGAAATATAATCCCAGTAAAAACTAATTAATGTTGTCAGTTGTGAAATGATGAGCAAATAGAAATGATGATCAAATAGAAAAGTGTTCAGAGAGCCTGCAGTGTGCTGCTTGGTGCTCTGGATTTAGGAAGGAGACCAGAAGTGCACTGCTGGCATTTCCTAATTCTGCTTTATTTTATATCTGACTAGAGTTTACTGGTGCCATGCAGTGAGGGAAAAAAAAAAAAAAGGAGATTCAAAGTGACTAGAAATGGAATTTTCAAATACTTCTGTTCTTCCTATGTATACTCTGCAGAATACGTCGTGCTTTTTTCAACACTTTTCTTTCCATGAGAAACACTGAAACAGCATGTTAATGCCTAAACTTTATTAGTACGAATGGGAAAACTGGCATTTTCCCTCCATAGTATGAAAACATTACTTGTAAGGTAAATTGCTTATTTTATATTATATATCATAATTCAGCTATTCATAAGCTAGGATCACTGTTGTGTGTTAACATTGTTCAGAAGATCGACATGTCAAGCTTAGGTTTTAATAATTTCTTTTAATTATCAAGTTTCTAATGTCTTATTTATACATAAATGAAATGTATTAACTTGCTATTATTCCTTAATGTTGCTATAAAGTTCACTGTTTAAGATACATATAGTAACTACTATTCATTTTCTGATTAAATTTACTTAAACTTTAAAACCAAATAATTTTGCTACTATAAAGTCTTGCACTGGACAGATTCAAGATGCTAGCACCATATTTTGGCAGAAAAAAATCAGATACCATCAGAAGCAGCTGACTTTGATATCAAAGATGGTATTTTTTAAAATCAGCACTTAGCTTTGTCATTAAAGCAATGTTCTTTATGTCTTGGATTTAGTTTAAAGTAATCCAATTAAGTAGAGCCATTAAAGATCTCTCTTCCGAATGAATATATTTTCATTTTGTCTGAAGGATCTTAATGTTCAGTCAGGACAAAACCAAGCCTTGACAGTGAAAAGTGATGTATCTGTGAAGAGAATTACCTGGAACTACAATACACCAAGTAATTCAGATGAGAATTTAATTCCCTCCCCCATTTTGAAGAGCTTTAAAAGGCAGAGCAATGTGAAGTCATTTGTGCAATGGTTTCATTAGATGTGACTCTGCTGTTCTTTGTTATGTGTATAATAATGTTTCACGCTACCCTTAGAGTTGACAGTTAAAACAGCTGATAACAATCATAAATACTTGGAACTGCAAACTTCATTTCTGATTACAAAAAGTTTATTCTTCTCTATTTTAATGCATATATTTTAACACCGCTAAATATATTTATGACCTTAGTAGAGACTAGACCTTTCTCCTTGTGACTTTATTTCAAAATAGAAGAATCTGTATTCTGAAATTTGAACCACTTTCTGTTCCTTCAATCTTTCATAATTTGCTTTTCCACAGGTTTACTTTGGGGGTAACAGTAATCTGTTAAACAACTAGTATCAGCACCCTGTCCTCTGCTGTAAAAAGCCTGATTAGATACTGTGTATGTTTTTATGTCCATGAACTTGAGCTACTCGTGTGCAATTATGTGTATGGGAATGGAGTAGTGTTCATGATCTGTATTTACATCATCATATGGATGTATATTTATTAATAAAGTTAATACTTTAAAACTTAACCAGTTTTCACTGTTTTTTTTTTTAATATGTCTTTTAAATTCTGGCTAAAGACGCCAGTTGACAGCATTACCTGCTTGTTACAGGCACATTATGTATGTTTGCATTAAGGCAAAAAGACACTAAGTTTCAAGGTGTCAGGAGATAGAGGAATGTTGCTTATTTTTTAATTAATTGAAAAGTATGACAGCAACTTAATTGTTCTTGTCCTTTCACTCAGATAGGAGAAAAGGGGAAGAAATTAGTTGTAACCCTGTGTGGATAAATAGTCAACTGCTAACATTTTCCTCTGTTGCACATGGAAATCAATTTGAAATTACTCTATAAATAAAGTTTTCTTGGAATGGTGGTCATAATTCATTATTCTGTGATGAAAAAGATATATTTATCCTTGTATTCCAGGAATGTTCCAGTTTATCTGTGTTGGTAAGATGTACCCTGCTACTCAACACTTTAAAATTATTTTTTCTTTACTGAAGTTTTTCAATAATTTTGGGAAAGAACAGGCAGTCCTACCCACCAGAAGCTGAAGTCCAGACTCCCAGGCCTGCATCCTCTGCTTACTCTCCAGCATGCTTTGTTTTCTTTTCCATAAATTTTCAAAGGCCTAGAATACATCTGGAGTTGAAATATTCCAAATGTCAGTTGCTGTTATTTTGCAGACTTTGAATTCACCTGAAAAGTAACATTTAATTGGTTGGTTGGCTGGTTGGTTTTTTGGGGTTTTTTTGTTAGCCATTCTGAGAATTCTAAATATTTGGCTTTCAAGGTGACTGGATATGTTCAGAATAGAGTTCAACAGCAGCCTGCTACATACTGGTCTGAAAATCTCAGTTCCTGGACACGACTGCATGAGCAACATGTATTATTTTATTTGTTGTGAGGAAACTCTTAAGATTTCCTCAGATTAAGAAACCTTAATTAGATATTATATCAGTCACAAATTGTATCAAACAAGAATACAGCCTTTTCAGATGTGTTGGAAGTTGCTTGACTGCTTCCATGGCTGCTATGTTCCGTGCCATGGAATGAATGGAAGGATGGAAGCTGCAGGGAGCCTGTGCCTCAGTGCACAGCTGGTGTATGAGGCCAGGGGTGCTTTCTGATGACAGGGCCAGTTCAGGATTTATCCATGCTGGCAGACCAGCACTGTTGGGGTATCAGCTACACAAGCTGCACATCTTCAAGGAGTCTTTTAAGTGGTTCTGTCTTTGATAACTTCAGTTGTGTGTATGGTGAGACACCAGGGCTTGTTTTGGGGCTGGGCTGGCACTTGAGTGCTTCTGTACCTCCTTGAGGTGAGCTCTTTAGCAGAAAGAGTACCAGGTGAATTAGTCATGTTGTATCTGTTAAACATGGATTACTTACAGTCACCATAAAAAACCTGTACCATTTTGATCTGTGTTATGGCAGGAAGGAGATTATGTTAGGATTAAATTCACAGTAAGAAATTGTTTTCAAGTTGAAAATGCTGTTTTTGACTAAACTCAGATGTAAGGAGAAGGGGGAATGGGGCAGCTTGCTCTTTGCTAGTCTGCACCAGTTTGGATTCCCTTTGTGCTTTTCCTTTCAGGCTTGCTCTGTATCAGCTGATCTAATTAAATGTTTTCCCTCTATGTGCAAACCTCATGTTTTCTATTTTTAGACTCTTATGTCCTCATTATTAGTGCTTTTGCAAATTGGACTTGGAAAGAAAAAGCTTCAAGTGAGAAAATGTGCGCTGTAAGGAATGACACTGTTGCAGAAGTATACCTGAGTAAAAACAAAGCAAAAAATACAATTTCTGTAATAAATTACTCCCATCTTCATTTACACACATGTACTTGATTTTTCCTGGCCTTTTTCAGTGTGCATGGTTCACGCTCCCCTAGGTCATAAATATCAGTTTTTGACACATGCAGAATTTTGGCAAAATCTCATTGTGCACTGCTGGCAGTTTTAAGGAAGCATGTTAAAAAAATATATCAGCATTTGCAGTAATGTGTTCACTGTCAAAATGCGCCAAATAGTCTTGAGGCTTCACTACTAAACTAAAATAAAAACTAATTCTGCAACAGGAAAAATATAATTTCCTAAAAACGAATTTGGGAGTATTTACCTTGCTTTTCTGCTTGGGAGCTTTGGCTGGTAAGTTGGGTGGACAATAAATCTTCTTTTGAGTTTTAAAAATATGCCTTTCATTTGCCGCATTTTACCCTTACCCCAGCCTGCTATAGGTTAAGGCACAGTTAGCGTGCAAACAACTCCCAGACGTGACCGTGCTTCCCTAACGAGGGTGGAAATAGGCAAATCCTTCTCCAGGCAGCTGCGGCTGTGAGGAACTGCTGGGACTGCAACACTGGCTTGTACCAGAACAGGCTTTGGGATGAGTTACAGGGTGCGTTAGTTGTTCTCAGTCACCGCTCAGTCACAGCAGCCTGCCGAAGCCATGGGATGATGGCATTTGCCTCGTTGCAAGAATGTCCGACCTGAACTAATTTCAGTAAAGAGCGAAACGGCTCCGGCAGCATCAGCGGCCCGGGCAGCGGCTCCGGTCACACCTGCGGGCTCAGCCCTGCAAGGCGGGCCCACAGAATCACAGGATGCTTTGGGTTGGGACGGACCTTAAAGAACATCTTGTTCCACACCCCTGCCGTGGGCAGGGACACCTTGCACTATCCCAAGCTGCTCCAAGCCCCATCCAACCTGGCCTTGAACAATCCAGGGATGGGGCAGACGCAGCTTCTCTGGGCAACCTGTGCCAGGGCCTCACCACCCTCACAGTACATCTTTAAATAAAATAATTTTAATAACGAATTTTTCCTAATATCTAATCTAAACCATTCTCCCTTGTCCTGTCACAACATGCGCTTGTAAATAATCCTGTCCCATCCTTCCTGTAAATTCCCTTCAAGTACTGGGAGCCGCAAATTAGGTCACCCGAAGCCTTCTCTTCTCCAGGCTGAGCGCTCCCAATTCGGAGTTCAGCGGGGCCGCGAGAAGACTCGGTTAAACCCACCCGCTTTGTACCTAACACAAGCAGGGCTCAGCGCGGCTGCGCGCAAGCCCGTCCCACCACGGCCGCGCTCGCGGCCTGAGGCTCTTCCCACGGAAATAGGCCGGCAGCGGAACTGGAAGTGTCCCGGGGATCCGGCGGAAGCGGTCGTTGTCCGGGGAGACGCGGCGGCGGCGGCGGCCGGGGCCGCGGGTGAGGATGCGGCGGCTGCTGTGGGCGCTGGCCTGGCTCGGTGCGACCCTTCCCGCAGGTGCGGCCGGGGGCTCTGGCGGCGCGGTCGCGGAGCGGGCGGGGCGCGGAGCTGACACCTCCTTCCTCCCTGTCTCTCTCCGCAGGGGCGGCGGCGGAGCGGAGCGCGGGCGTCGCCGAGCCGGTGCGGTACCGCACGGCCGAGATGGCGGACGCGATGCTGGGCAGCGGGGCCCTGCCCGAGCAGCCCGTGCTGCTGTCGGCGGTGCCGGCCCAGGCGAATGGCGGCCCGGCGGGGGCTTGCGATGGGGCGGCCGCGGGCGAGGCGTGCGGGCCGGCGGGGAGCGGCCCCGCGGCCGCCCAGGCCCGGGAGCAGCCCGTGCTGGAGCCCGTGCTGCCCGCGCCCGCTGAGGAGCAGAACGGCACCGACAGCGCCAAGGCGCCCAAGGTGAACTGCGAGGAGAGGAACACGACGGGCATCGAGCGCTTCACGCTGCAGATCCTGAACGTGTCCCAGGTACGCTCACTGCCCCACGTTGGTGTGAACGCGTCAGGCTGCCCAGCCGGCCTGCTGCTTTCAGTGCTTGACTTAGTGAATTTTCTTGTGAAACGTCCTCAGTTCTACCGAAGAAAATATAGGACAAGGAGGCTCTTTGAGCCATTCTGAGCAGGAAAAAAAAATGGACTAACAGCTTGCTTTATGTGTCTGTTATCTGTGTGCCTGCAGAGTACTGCCAGCTTTTCTGCTCTTTGGATTGGTCTTTCTCTTGGAAATTGTTAATGGCAGTTAGTGCAGCTCATTTCTTGTAACAGTTATGTGTATGTATATTTTTAAGTAATAAACTTCTAAAACAACCTTTAGAAAATTTATATACAATTCTCTACCTGTTTTAAAAGGTGCAGCTGTTTGATCAGTATTGCCAAGTATCTAATGGCTTGCTGAATGCTGCATCCCTACACAGAATTTAACTCTGTTAAATATGTAATTGTGCATGTTTGTTCTCGTGCTTTCTCCAAGGACCTGATGGAGTTCCTGAACCCAAACAGCAGTGACTGTACATTGGTCCTGTTCTACACACCGTGGTGCCGCTTCTCTGCCAGCCTGGCACCTCATTTTAACTCTTTGCCCCGAGCATTTCCAACTCTTCGCTTCGTGGCATTGGATGCCTCCCAGCACAGCAGGTAACTCACACTCCCTATGTTCTAGCTGCAGTTTATTTCTGTTAGCTTTGAGTTTTAAAAACAGGAGTGGCTTCATTTATTTATTTATTTATTTATTTATTTATTTATGTTATTTTTACAATTTTATTTAGTGAAACTGACAGTTTTGATATTGTGACTGTCTTTATTTCTTCCCCCAGAAGATTTAATTTCCTTCATGCTTTGTTTTTTCTTTATGTAGTTTATCAACTAGATTTGGAACTGTGGCTGTACCAAATATCCTCCTTTTCCAAGGTGCCAAACCTATGGCTAGATTTAATCATACAGACAGAACACTGGAAACCCTGAAAGACTTCATCTTTAACCAGACAGGTGTGTAAATCAGCCCTGGTTTGTCAGTGGGAAGAACAGGCTGGCTTTAAGGTCCAAATTTGGCTTTCCTGTCCCTGTGTGTGTTCTTTAAAATTAATGTCATAAAGGCCCTGAGAGGACCCAGCAAAGGTTCACTTAATCAATTGTTGCCGTGAGCTGGATTTCAGCCTGTGCTGAGAGTCGAAACTCAGCTCCTTGGGCTGCTGTCACAGAAGAGGGGGAACAGTGGGTAGCTAGAGAGGCTGCCAGAAGGATGGAGCATATCTTCCTGCCCAAAGATTTAATTGAGAATGAAATCAATTAAGCTGTCTTTAAATTATTAAATTAAATAAATATATTAAATAAATAAATTACTCTCTTTAGCTAGCGACCCAGCTAGCTCTTTTCTAATCCACACTGAAGTGCTGTGTGGACCTGCATTTCCAGAAATGCACAAAAATGAGATTCCTGAAAAGACTCTAAATTAAATTTCCATGCACTGAAAAACCCCCACAACTTTTCCAAGGCTGTGCTGTGGGAGGACAGAACAAGCCTTCTCCTGTTATGCAAATACACATAAAAATCACTAAGTTTTTATATAAGTAAATCAGGTATATGTTTTATACAAGTAACAGGGTGTACGTTACAAGTACAAGGGCTATCTCACCAAAATTTTAAGCCTGCCTGTGTTTGAGCCTTAGTCTGAGAGCAGGAACAAAGCTCCAGATAGAACTAGCTTCTCAATTTAGCCATTATGATGTTGTGCTTTGTTTTTTAGGGATAGAAGCTAAAAGCGATGTGGCTGTGACAGAGGAAGACTGGGAAGGGCCCCTGCCAAGTGTTCTGACGAAGGGCATAGACTGGCTGCTCCTGTTCTCTGTGCTCTTCCTGGCTGGCTTTGTCATGTATGCCACCATCCGCACTGAGAGCATCCGGTGGCTTATCCCAGGACAGGAGCACGAACATCAGGAATAACCTCAGATGTCCAAACGGGGACAACATTTTCCACTTATTGGTAAAGTGGGAATTTCTATGGACTAGAGGTACCTAAGAATGAACTGTTGAATCTGTTGGCTGTAATTTATAATAATGACTAGAAATTGGCTTTATTTATCAACTGCTGAATCTGTAACAAGCACATTTGTGGCAATTACAATGGTAAGTAAACAAGTACAAAAAAACATGAGCTAAAATTTTTATTAAGCTGCTCTGATTGACTTATTTTTAATGGAATTTGATGTAATTAGTGGTACGGTTCTAATTTGTAGATCAGGGAAGATTTTTACAGCACACTGGTCTGTACGTGCTGCATTAACGCTTGCGCTGCACTGCAAGAAAAACTCTGGTGAGGGGAGGTGTTGGTGAATTGGTTTCTCTGTCCATAAAATGAACTATGAAGATGTTTTAAATTATTTTTTCACTCCTGTGGAGGTGACTGTTCCCACCTCTGGCACTGGAGTTCAGTGCTGGTTTTCTCATTTGTTTCGCTCTGAGTTTTGACTTTTTAGCAATTCTTTATGAGATTTAGAGTCACTTCCCACTTCTCACTATTTCTGTATGTGTATATAACTTATTTACCACATTTCTGTTGGATGAAATTGTATTAATTGTTCTTTATAAAAAAATAAATCAGGTTTTCAGTGTAACCTTTTAAGTTGCTTTCTTTCAGAAGTAAAAGCATGTAATTTCTGAACTGCAGCTCACCTGCCTAAATTAGCAAGACCAGTCTTGATGTTTATTTAAATTTCTAGTACCATGTTTGCTAGTTCCACACTCTCCACTTGAGACTACATAAAGAGTTAATGGCTCTTTTTAGTTATAATTAGTATGGAGGGCTTTGGATAAGGTATGGACTGGTATGTTGTATGGGGTTTGAATTATGTGATTGCATAGCATTTATCATGGTGGAGGCTTGCCAGAGAATCCTGATAGGGTGCTTTGGAGAGCAAATTAAACTAAGATTTAAAAAAAAGACAGTATTAAGACTTATTGTTTGACAGATAGCTCATATCCCTGCAACGTAATTCTTCACGTATTTCCCTGCTGGCTCTGTATTTTCCTCTGGAAACCAGAGGTCTTGTATATCTGTATCCGAAAAGGAAACTGCAGTGGTAAAACTTTGGTGTGGACTGAAGATAAAGCTAGGATGGATGTTATTAATAAAGATTGTGAACGATAAATTGTCTCTGCCATCCAGTTTGAGAGGCCCAGGGCTGGATTGTCCCTGGTGCTCATGTCTGCATCGCGAAAGAAACGGAGATGTGTTTACAAACAGAATGGGGCTGTTCCAGTGCGGTCCTATGGGGTGGCAATGACACCTGCGTGCTCACTGCACGATAGATTCCACCCACGGCAGCTCCGCTCGGCAGCTATCCTCCCGGGTAGGTGTCACAAATCATGGAATCATGCAGGTTAGAAGAGACCTTTTAGTCCGTCCAGTCCAACCCTCCACCAGCACCGCCGCTGTAACTCCTAAACTGCATCACCCAGCGCCTCTTAAGCCCCTCCAGGGGTGGTGACCCCCCCCGCCTCCCTGAGCAGCCGGCGCAGTGCCGGACCACCCCGACAGTGAAAAGGATTTTATTAATATCTGATCTGACTCCTCCTATCTCTGCTTTACCCGAGTTCTGCTGCTCTCACCGCAGGCACCGGAGGCAGCCGCCCTTACTGTCTCGCAGCTGCCGGTTCCGCCGCGGCCGCGCTCCTCCCGCGGGGCGCGGCGGGGCGGGGGCGGGCCGGCCGGGCCGAAGGGCCATGCCGGGCGGCGCTGGGCTGCGGCGGGCGCTGCTGGGAGCGCGGCGGGCGGTGGGAGGCGCCGGGAGTCCCGCGGCCATGGTGAGGGTGAGGGTGAGAGCGGAGGGGGATGATTGCGCTGCGCCGGGCCGGGCCGGGCCGCGGGGTGGAGGGGCCCCACACGGACAGGCCGCGGGCCCGCGGGCTCGGGTCAGTGCCCGGCCCTGTTCCCTAGGGACTGGGAGAATTGGGATTGCTCAGCCTGGAGAAGTCTCCGGGAAGACCTGGTTGCCACCAGGTGAAGGGGCATGGGGAGAGCTGGAGAGGGTTTTGGGCAAGGGCGTGGACGGAAAGGATAAGGGGGAATGGCTTCACACTGATGGAAGGTTAGATGGGATATCGGGAAGAAATTCGTCCCCGTGGGAATGAAGAGGCCCTGGCACAGGCTGTCCAGAGAAGCTGTGGCTGCCCCATCCCTGGAGTGTTAATCCGGGCTGGATGGGGAGTGGAACAACCTGGTCTGGTGGAACGTGCCCCTGCCCACAGCAGAGGGTGGAACAAGATGGACTTTAAATCCCTTCCAGCCCGGATCATTCGAAGATCCTCCGTGTCCCCCCGCCATCCCACCTCACGGCTGATAATGAACAGCACGTGCAGGCTTCAACCCTTTCCCCTCAAGCATGAGAGTTAGTTCTAATTTTTTTTTTTTTTTTTCCCTGTACTTAATGACTGTTTTGCCTGAGCTTCCTCTAAACAAACATTATCGATCGCTTGGTCAGCCCCAGCAGCCGACACCCCTTTGCCCTGAGTGTGTGAGGTGCCAGCAGCTGGGATGCTCAGTCAGCGCTGGCACCCAGTGCCCGTTCTGCTCCCTGGGGACCCGGCCATGCCCGTGATGAGCTGCTGAGCGCTGTGAGCCTGGGAACGCCATTGGAATATCCCGCTTTATCTTTTTCCTTGCTGCTTTCTGCTACATTTCTGAACATCGTGATGTGTCAAGGGGCTGACTCGGGATGTGGCCTCCACGATGCAAAATGTGCTCAGTGTTCACCAGGGCCTGCGTCAAACGTGGTCTCCATCTTAAAAACCCTCTGATCAAATTTCACAGTCACAGTCCTGTCCATGGGCATGTGTCACGTGAGGTGTCAGAAGGACACTGCAGTGTCTCCAGGACATCTCTCTGCCAACTGGAGGGATGGACTTTGTGTTGTGTCCTGGTCACAGTCCTGGACTTTGCTATATCAAAAAAAACCACCCACCCTCATGATTTTTTATGCATTTGCAGACTAATTTCATCTTGTGCCAGATAAAACGGTACATTTCAAGACAGCCTTTAGCTTTGGTGATTTTTGTATATTCTGGAAAAAAAAGCTGTAATAAATTTTTGCCTCTGACTGCAGTTACAGCAATGAAAAATCTGAAATTTGTGTTGTTGCAGGCACAATGTTGTATTTGAAGTGTAAAGAGCCTAAATTAGTTCAGTTTGAGACTGTAAAACCCATCTCTTGTTACGTCTCTATATCCCCCTAAACACAAACAGCAGCAGTATTGCTGTTAGATTGATTTACTCCATTTGGAGCTTTTTATCCTATGTTGTTGGTGAAAATGTTGCTCCTTGGCCCTTATGCAGCTTAAGGCCTTGCTCAGGGCGCATTAATTGCATTAATTCCTGCTCTGCTCAGACTCTCAGCCCCATCTGGTGGCACCGGGGCTCCTGCTGGAGCACTGGCTGGCAAACGTGAAAACTCCTGAGCTGCTGAGCTCTGGCCTCCCATGTCTGAGTGAACTTCTGGAGCAAAACTGCATTTTTGGAGAATCTCAGAAAGCTGAGCCAGCTGCTAAAATAAAGACTAAACCAATCTGAATGTAGCTGTGCTGGGGAGAAAGTTTCTTCCCACTAAAGCATTGCATTTATCATGAGAGTCTGAGACTGGATATCAGACTGTTCAGAATATGTCTGAGGAAAGGCTCATGCTCTTAGTTCCTGCTTTTAGAAAAGGTATCAAACCTCTTCCAAAGGCCCCACAGAACATTCCTCTGTGTCTGCCTCTGGCCTTGTGTGTGGTTCAGCCCCTGATTCAGATATTTAAGCAGAGTGTTAATATGTCATGGTTGTGCCCCCAGTGGCACCAGGAAGACTCCTGTCACTTTAAATGGCCATACTTAAACACTGGTGCTTTGCAGAATCTAGTGCTTTTACCAGTAGCTTCAAACTTTTGGAAATTGTGTCTGTATTGTCATTTTTTCCTTTTAATTTAGTTACAAAGCTCTTTGTTCCTTGTAGAGCTTCACAGCACGTGCTGTCTTAAAAGTCCATTTCCACTTTATTAAAATAGTAAAATACAAAGTAGGTAGAGTGCAATCTCCTGTTTCTCATCTCTCTTTTGAAATAGGTATTTCCTGATATCTTTTAGTATTATAATTGTACATTTAGCAAATGCTAAACAGAAAGTTAGTTACTTGCCAGAAAGAATGGAACATTGAAAAGTAAATGTGATGGTACAGCATCTGGATAATTCAGAGTACCAAGGGTACAGGTACACTGATGTCCATCTTCATTCCTGGGAAAGAGTCTGTTTTTCACTAATTTTGTTCAAAAAGCACTTGGCCAAAGTTACCTGCCCAAACAGAAATCATAGGCCTTGGCTGGTTTAGGTTAAACTAGTCTGTGGAATTATAAACAGTAAGAAACTGCACAGTGAATTTTCCATGTCCTCACCTTTGCACAGTACATAACCACAATTTCATCGTGTGGTTTTCTTACTGTTGTACAAAAGGGAACCTCAGCCTCACTTGTGCCATGCCTTCATTTTTTCCCTCAATAGTCCTCCCAGTCTCACTGGTTGACGACAGAGGAAAGGAATCAAGTTTTACTGGATCTCAAAGCTTCAGGCTGGTCTGAGCTGGGAGAAAGAGATGCCATCTACAAGGAGTTCAATTTCAAAAATTTTAATCAGGTAATGATTGTTATATGCCACTTTTAATATAAAGGAAATGTAATTGCTTTAATTTCCATACAATCCTGATGGGAAAATATTTATATTCAGAAGTTTGGGAGTATCCTGGTGGGGCCAAATCCTCTTGGATTTGCCCTGATGAATTGCTCTCAGATTCTGATCTCATTAGGTGGAGTAAATTAATTCCATGTTGTAGTTGATAAGTAGATTTGTTCTAATATTACAGTTTCTTGATTGTAATATTCAGGTCAGCGTCAAGGTTGGTATTGTGGAATCAGACAAAACAGTATTTGATCCTGATTTTTTTTCATTACTAGCACTCATAAATAAATGCTAGAAATACATAGCTGATGGGCAGTAGGGATCATTTTTGGCAGGGAAATACATGAGAAGAATGGGTAAATATGAAAAAGAACAGAAACTTTTGGCAAGCAAGGTGGGGAAAATAGGAACATTTCACCTTCTAAACAGGAAGGCAAAGTTCTAGTATATCCTTGGTTGAGTTGTAATAGCTGATCTTGCAATGTCTTTGGCACACAGAGGCACAGAGTGCTGGTTTCTATTTACCTCACTGGGTTTTTGTTTGGAGACAGGATCCGGAGCCACATCTCACACTCAAGAACTTGTCTCAGACATCAGTTACAAAATTGCTTTAGAAATACTGAATTTGTCTTGAGATCCCTGTTCAGCTACAGTCCACTGAAAATTCCCTTCTGAGGAATCATGACATTGCTTAGAAAAAGTCATGTTCCCAGAGCATGCATTTCTTTTCTGTTTTATTTCAGAGGGAGGGGTGAGCTCTTTATTGGGAGGGAAAGAATTTCTAGGGGTGTGTTGGGATGATGAGTCTCACTGAGCTGGTTCTTTCCCTCATTATGGAGGGACATGGCAAGCTCCAGTTTGGGGATGCTCTGGGTATGTGTAGGGACCAGGACCTGTGCTGTGAGCTCTTTATTAATATGGCTGTGCCTAAACCTAGGACAAGATGTTTTAGGAAACCACAGTGAGCTGGATAAACAGCAAATTGTAACACTGGCCCTTTTTTTCACTGTTTCAGTAGTTGTCATGATAAGGAAAGCCCAGGCAGTAGAGAGAAGGTGGGTGAGGTGAGCTGGAAAAAAGCAAAACAGAAAACAACTGCAGAAAAATCCAGCTCATTAGCAGGATATTGCTGGTCCAGGGAGCACATCCAGAGCCCTGAGTACATCTTTAACCTGAATGTTAATACAGAACAAATAGAACCAGATCAGTTCATTCAGAGGGCAGTGAAGGGGAGAAGCCCATGAGAGGGAGCTCACAGGAAGCCTTGGTGAGATGTGCAGGCAGCTGGGGGCTGGAGCAACCAGAAATGAGGTGGGATAGAAGTGACCCTTGGAAGAGTTGAGATTTTCTGACTTCGAATATTCATGGAATGGCGTCTCTGCCTGGTTATGATCAAAGTATTTGTTGGTTCAGCACAACTAGAAGTGAAGTTGCTCCCAAAGTTAATTAAAAAGTGGATTTGCCCACTGTAAATGAGTAACTGAGCTGGATCAGATGGATTTACAGTCCCTGTCTGCTAACAGGTGAGGAGAAAATCAGTGTCCTGCACCAGCAGATATCTGGAAAATGCATTGCTTTGACAAAAATTTACAGAGTTGTGGGGTTTTTTTGACAGTGTAGATTTATCATACAGCATAGGTAGATATCCATATGCCTTCCTGATTTAAAGGTGGATGGAGCACATACCAGTATAGGAAGTTGAGTGTATGTAAATTAGCTGATTGGTAAATGATTAACTGTATGTTTATAGTTTTAGTACTTTTTATACTGTAGTCATGGGAAGAGTACTTTAAAAAATTGCCACTTGAATTGTTTGGGAGATATTAGGAGAGTGTCTCTCATTCTTAGCTGCTTTCATGGATATAAGGCAGAAATGAGAACAGAAGGTGGGAGCTGGCTTCAAAATGGATTTTCTGCCTCTACTTGGGAGAAAAAGCTGTGCAGGTGGGTGCTCTGGGCAGCTCTGGTTGGATCAAGTGTAAATGTGAATATCTAAGGGCAGAATTTCACCTGTTGATTTTTATTTACTGGATTTACTGCAGTGTCCCCTTTGCAGTTGCAGAGGGCAGAAATCATTCCTGTTCTTGTAGTTCAGAAGCAGGCTCAACATGCAGATCCCAAGGGCATTAGATCCTTAGCTGGTATTAGAGAGCAGGTATTTGCCTTTCAATAAGTTGAAGCTGAAAAGAAATTTAAATTATGCATGTATGCTTAATTTTATTAAATTACGCACATATGCTTGTATTTATAATGACTATTAGTAAATACTGTGTTTACTACAACCTAGGAAACAAATGACAAAAGTGGAGCTATACCTGCCTTGTGCTTTGAGAATTTAGTCCTGCAGTGAAGAAATGGAACTTGTAGGTACAATTGCTTTCATTTAGTGTAATAAATATTCTATTTACAGGATTTTAAGTGTTTAGTAAAAGTCAAAGGACTGAGAAATGTCATTTCCTCAGTGATCTTCTTGCTGCCCTTTTACAGATGGTGTAAAATCAGGTATGGAAAAAAATACCCCCACCCCCCCCAAAGGAAAAAAAAAAAGTAATTGAGCTGACATGAAAGGTATTTCAGATTTATGTTTTGCAGATGATATTGGTATGATTAATGTATTCATTGCTTTTTATTTTTATTGCTTCTTGGAGCTAATGTTCATGATGCATGGAAAATTCTGTGGCTTCAAAATCTATGCCAGGTTTACAAAGTCTGTGTATGTCAACAGATGTTAAGAATATAAACACAACTTTCATTATAAAGTTGTGCAAATGTGTAGACATTAGCTTGGTTTATGTATATTATTTTCAGCATGAGAATGAAATGAAACTTCTGTGAAACAAGAGTTATTTAGATTCCTGAAGCTTTCAGGCTGAGATTAGTTCAGTTAAAAGTGATCAGCAGTGAGCTGCCTTTGTAAGCTTGACAAGCTAATGACACTTCTGGCTCAGAGAATTAGTTTGTAACCCAGAATTTGAAAGCACTGATGGTGTTTGTTAGTCTGAAGATACATTTTCATGAAAATGGACTTTGGTGGTACAATTCTCTGAAGTAAGCTGGAAACCAGCCTGGGATTTCTGCTGGGAGCCTTTGGTTGGTTTTGTTGCTCTGGATGCCCACCAAACAGCAGTTCTGGGTGACTGGGTGGCATTGGCTGGATGTTCCCATTATGTGAGGCAGGCTCCTGATGGGTTGGTGTTCTGCATCTTGTGTAAAATACAATACACCAGTGGTGGGGGAAAATATGCAATTTAGTTGTAGAGTAGAGTGCTGTGTCCAGAAGAGCTGTGCTGATGGCACCAATACCTCTGTTCCTCCTTATGCCTTGCAGCTGCCCTGAGCTGCTGCCACTGTGCAGTGGCAGGTAGGCAGTGATGAGTTAACACTGGAGTCTTTTACCTCCAGAACTCTTGATGGGTGCACTTGCTCAAAGCCCCTGGGTTGAATCACTTTTCCAAAGGAACATGTGCTTGGCAGAAACCTCTGGCTGTGAGCGAGGTTTTGCAGAGGAGGTGGACTTGGAGCACTTTATGGCAAGTCCCAATCCCAGCTATGCATCTGGGTGCTTATGAACCTCTACAAACCTCACAGCCACATCAGGGAGCTTCTTTGGGGTGTTTTTCCCAGGCTGCAGGGCAGAGAAGAATGGCTGGTGAGGCTTTCAGGCTGTGGTGTAGCATCATGAGGGGCTGCTCTCATCCATTCACGTCTTTGTGCTACTGAAACAAAACAGTTCTCTTCCAGTGGAGCAAGCCCTCTGCTTCTAGTCTGCTTGAACAAAATTGGGAATTGGGATAGAAAGTTAATTTATGCCTCCAGATCATGCTGGTAACTTCTCCTAGCATTTCAGGTCAGTTCACCTTGGGAGCAGTAATCTGGACGAGGGGACAGGCCTGGTTTAAAGATGTGAATTTCTTCCAGATTCATCTCAAGCCCAGTCCTGGGCTGGGCAGACAGCTGTGAAATGCTGTGAGTGCAGCATGCCAAGTGCTCGGTTTGAGTCCTGTATCCAGCTGTTCACTTTCCCTGAATTTGCAGGAACATCTTAGCTCTGAGACTTCCATGTCTCTTGTCAAACTTGGTTGGATTTGACCAGAGGGTTTAAGGGGCAACTGCCTGTGTGATTGCGTTTCCGTTGGTAATCACACCAAGGCAGCAAATGCAGTTATGAAATTACAAAAGTGGGCAAGTTTACTGATGGTCAGGTTCAGAATTTACAGCTGCTCTCTTTTATAGGATAAGTTTTTAATTAAGTTTGTTTAAAAAAACAAAACAAAAAACAACAACAACAACAAAAAAAAAAACACCAACCAAAAAAACCAAAAAACAAACAAAAAAAAAAAAAAAAAAAAAAAATAGAAAGTCTCCATAAGACCTTTAACATAATTTTCTAAAATAACAGGAAATCAAATGCTCTAAGAGTGTTAAAGCTATTTGAGATACATTTTTTGTCTTTGGGGTAAGGGGGTGGAAGTGGAAGATGAGCCTGAACAGAGGGACAGTATGGAAATGCTGTGCACCAAGAACAGAGGCACATGTGTCTCAGTGCAGTTTGTGTCTTGGGTTTTGAGAACATATTGAAAGATGCGCAAAAAATCTAGGAGTATTAAATTAGTTATTATTCTCATTTTGCATTTCCTTTCCAGATTTGCTATCTCTTGTTTGGAATCTGGGAGGAAAGAATCAGACAGAGCATGTTATAGTACATGCCTTTTTTTTCTCCTTCCTGGTGATACCATTTTTTTTCCTTTGGCTGTAGGGAGACATGCTCAGATTTTCCCCTTTAAACTGATGGTCCTTGTTGTATGATCCCAGTTACACATCCAACGAATGGTAGGATATGCAATGCATACTCTTGATTTCTTTCAGTGGCAGTACTTGGTGCCAGTGCCTTCAATATAATCTGGGTCTGTCCTTCCTTTTTCTACTCCTGGCACATTGCTTTGTTTTTCACATTCATCAGAGGTTGGAAAATTTGGTTTTATACATATAGGTAGTGTATTTCGTTGCCACTTTATGTACTTAATCTTTTTTGGCTGTTTGTCTGAAATATGTCCACGCCTTTTATATATTGAAAACATTATATCCTTTAACTTACAATCTGCAGAGTTACAATGAATTTTATGGTAAATATTCAGTTGTGGACCACATCTCCAGCTTTTTATATGCCACAGTGGTCTTGTGTTTTTTTTTTCTTCTCCATTGTCTGATAGTGAGGTCATTTCCAGTCCTCTTGAGATATTTTATTCCCAGCCAGATGCAGGCCATATATTAAAAGTAGCACCTGTGGCTAATATCACAGCAGCTTACCATAAATTTACATGGTAACTAGGATTATATCTGTCAAGACTGTTAAAAAATGTCTAGTTTTAATTTGATTTCCAGTATTGAAGGAGCTCTCCAACATTCTGCTTCATAACTATATTTTAAAGGTTAAAATCACTCCATTGTTAAGTTTTATAGTACTCCCAGTGCCCATTAAGTTGATTTGTTAAATGGGGGTCAGAATAAAGCAAGTTGGCTACAGGAGGATCGGAAACCAACCCATTTGTGACAAATTTAGTCCTCGAGTGTGAATCTTCTTGGAGCCCAGGGAGTGATTGGATTCAGGTGCAGCCTGTGTCAGTTGTGTTTAACCTCAAAGCTTTAGCAGCCTCAGCCCAACTGTCACTTCTACTAATCGAAAGTTGGACCCATTTTCATACATTTTGGGGGGAATTACTATTTTTAATGTAGTATTGCTTTGCAAGCTCCTTCTGCTAGAGTTTTGCATTTGATTGCCTGTTGACTAAAAATAAATTATTTTTTTATCCAGCTAGGTAGGTGCTGGTTTTCATATAGGCTTTCTGAAACTGCTTCATTTTCCATTATCCTTTGAGTCCTCTCCCATATGCTGTGATTTGTGCACCTGCAAAGTTATGAAAGTATTTCTTTTGGTAGTTAGGTTGTTCACTAACTTCCCAGCGATTATGAATACAATAACCAATTTACAATAAATCAGAATTATTTATGAGTGGGTTTACAGAGTTGAGAATATCTTTGTATCTGAAAATAATGAATTTCGGGTATATTTGCCTATTGACATTTTCTTTTATTAGAAACTGATAGTGAAGTTTCTGGGTCTGGCAGAGGTTAACCTGCAGGCTGAAACACAGTCAATGAACTGCATCAAGTGTCTCACAGCAGAGCAGAGTAAAAATATATGATTCCTGGATGGTAACACCTTCCTTGAGTTTATTCTTGGGATTGACTGAGTGAATAAGAGTGTCGCCTTTGAGTTGGCAGGTCAGGGTGCAGCTGTGGGACCTGGATGTGATCCAGCTGCCTGTGCTGCTGCCTGCCACTGTCTGTGGGATGAAGGTAGTGCAGGGTCTGGGGGAAATGAAATAAGAGGTACCAGAGAGATGGCTTGTTTGGAAGCTTATGATTCTCCTTCCTTAGCCTTGGAGAAGGAGATGACACTGGAGCTCTGGTCAGCGTGTCCTGTGTCCAGTGATGCTTCCACTTAATTGGCACTCAGTGGTGAGAAGTTATGCAAAGCTTGGAGGTCTGTAGTCATAGAAATGTGTTATCTGATTGTGTCTAAGAAGAAATTAAATCCTGGGAGTTGGGAAATACGGAATTTGTTTTCTTCTCACAGCCATCATGGCCTGCCATATACAAACCCATAGAATCCTGGAGTATTTTGGGTTGGAAGGGATCTCAAAGCTCATCTCATTCCGAACCCCTGCCATGGGCAGGG
Organism: Muscicapa striata striata; assembly: GCA_030060385.1. Classification (NCBI taxonomy): domain Eukaryota; kingdom Metazoa; phylum Chordata; class Aves; order Passeriformes; family Muscicapidae; genus Muscicapa; species Muscicapa striata. Next base: position 2,314,137 of record JAREIS010000050.1, on the reverse strand, counting down.
ACACCTTCCACTAGATCAGGTTGCTCCAAGCCCCATCCAATCTGCCCTTGAACACTTCCAGGGATGAGGCAGCCACAGCTTCTCTGGGCAACCTGTGCCAGGGCCTCACCACTCTCACAGGGAGAAATTTCATTCCAGTATCCAATCTAACCCTGCCCTCTGTCAGTTTGAGGCCATTCCTCCTTGTTCTGTCTCTCCACGCCCTTCTAAGAAGTCCCTCCCCATCTCTCCTGAAGTCACTTTAGGTGATGGTTCCTCTTTGTGCTGTTTACTCTTTGCCAGCATCTGTGTGTGCAGATGCCACCACCCTTGTGTCCCACCTGCCTGTGACAGGTGCTGTTACAGTACCCAGGTCACCATTATAATTTCATTGTGCCACAATGCCCCACTGTCAGGCCACTGGGGTTATTTAAAATGTCACAATATTAATAATATTTAAATAAAAATAGTTATCTTTAAATTGAAGACTCACAAGTCCTTCATCTCCTTCATCATGCAAAATATCCCATACTGGTTGTGGTAGAGTTTGCATCACTTTTGGTGTTGGTTTTTTTTTTGTGACTTAACTGTAGTTTGGCATACTCATTTTCTTAATGAGCTAAGTAATATTTCTCCCTAGAATATACCATTATTTTATTGTTTATAATTATTGGGATGTGGTGTTTCTAATTGCTGAGTTTCCCCCTCAGTAGATGTGTTGTATCTCCTTTTATGCACTCCACTGCTTAAAATCTGCCCAGTTGACCTTCAGGCTGCTCTCCAGTTGACTCCAATACAAATGCTTTTCTTAACAGATGGATTTATTATCACTCAAGTAAAAATTATTACAGCATTTGTCTTATACTTGTTGCATGCATCGATCATAAAATGCAAAAGAAATTATTTGTCAGAATGGCTTTTGGATCTCACAAGCTGTCTTACAGATTTGTAGCAAAAGAAAAGTTTCTCTTTTTTTTTTTTTCAGCTGCACAGATTGATTGTTTCAATTAAAGAGAACAAATCGTGTTCTATCAGCAATATGGACAGTGCTCAAAGAGATAAATGGGAGCAAGTCTATCTAATTTAGGTGCAGTATGGGCACTTTCCATGATAAAACACCTTTGGAAACTGAATGGAAAATTCAGTGGGTTTGAATTCAGTTGAATAGCTTCATTTGGGAGAATGCAAGTATGACTGCCTCTTTTGAAGATGATCACTCAGATGAATATTTTTATCTTTTTAGTTAAGGAAAACTGTTTTCTTGGAACTCCTTTATGCAATAAAATTTATTTTTAAGGGAGCACTGGAATGATGCTGATTAAATGCAATCCTGGTTGTTTAACCTTTTGCATCCCCTTGCTTTTGGACCAATGCCTGCCTACGGTTTCAAACTGTAAATTGCCTTTAGCACCAGCAGCTCTCATTTTCTCATACTCCCACAAAGGAGCGACACGCTTTGAGATATTATTCTCTGCAGCTGTAATTAAAAATGGACTCCGGCTGGCAGAATAAACTAAAATAAAACTGCAACGCCCCTATTTCAAAATTAACCATTACTCACCAAAAGCACATCAAACCCACTTAGCGGACATCCGCTAATCCCGCCGTGAGCCGGTTCAGGCTTTAATGCACACTGTTTTACACGTTAAGGGGTTTGAAGTCGCGGGCCAGCGCTGACCTTTCGCATCTGCTCCTCTCGCAGTAGGAATCTCCACTCGCCGCTCCCTGTCAGGCCGGATTAGTGTGACAAAGTGCAGCTCTTCTGCTGGCTGCAATTTCGGGTTTTGATCAGAATTATTTCTTTCACAAACAATCACGTTTGGCTAAAATGTTACATCTGCTCTGAAAAGCCACTGGCAGGGCCCTCGTTTATCAAGGCGAGGCGTGTGGAGGCTTTTTAGCCCTCTCTTATAAAGCTGCAACCCCACTTCATGTGGCTTCTTTGGGGCAGAGCTTCCTTTCTTGCTCTTCCCCTTGCCCTTTATTATTTTAGTTTTCTTTGGCTGAGATGAAAAGTAATTTTGGACAAACATGAAGCTGGTTGTGATGTCTTGGAGGGGTTTGGTGGGAACACAGTGGTGAGTGGGAAGCCCTGTGCTAAGTCAGTGCTGTACTGTTGGGTTTATTTATTGCCAAGGATGCTTTGAAGAAAAATGTTATTTATTCCTAGGATCAGAGGAAAAAGCCCTGATTACATGATCTACTGTGATTTTCCTCAGGCTGGGGTGAGAATAACAACAGATAGTTAAATATATGTCTCTGTATGTCCAAGGTGTTCCTGGTTGAGGGAACACTTACTCTGTTTTACAATGGGTGGGTGCTTGTAGTGAGCAAAAACACTGTTAACTGTACAAGCCCAGAATGTTTGTTTATGTATGTGTCTTGTAATGCCTAATCTAACAAAAAAATCCAAGAGCAGTACAAAGGGTTTCCCTTTGTGGTGTGATCATATGAATTTCCAAAAAAAATTTGGTGTTCACCAGAGGACTCAGAGTTACTGTTTGCCTCCCCTCCTGAGCCTATGTCTCTGTTTCCAGATGGACCAATGTACAAGCAGTGTGGGTTGCCCAGAGAAACCTTTGTGTTCTTGTAAAAAAACAACCAACCAAAAAACCCATAGAACTTCTCAAAATATGGGTCATTGAACATACTCTGTCACTTCCAGGCCTGTGCTTGGAGCATAAGAACAGGTGTGAAGACAGTGGATAATGTTAAGTGCAGGTTGAGTACCTGAATTGATATGCTTTGTCCTAATGACACAGCTTCGTGTAGCTGCTTTTATCCTTTTCTCTGTGACCTGCTCCAGCCATTCTTCCAAATAGCAGAGACAGGAGATGAAGCTCAGGTCAAGGTGATCTACAGATCGCAGAGGGAGCAGTGGGCATGGGAAGCCAGGCAACAGACCCAACTGTGAGGAGCTTGAAGGATGCCCCATCTTGTCTGGGAAAATTCTTGGTCTGTCCTACTCTTTTGTCCCAAATTATGTCTTGTTTCTAATGTCTTGTTTTCAAAATAACGTTTGAGTTTTACGGTGCAATATAAATTAGCAGCCTGCCAGTGCTGGCCCAGGTAAGTCTCCTCCTGAGTTCACTGCCCCTGTGTATCATCTAAACTTTTCTACTATAAAAGGTGTCCAAGCATTAAAACTTGTTCTGGCAACAGTAGGACACTTTCAGCAGTTCAGTTGAGTGAAATGATTCCCTGACTGGATCTGCAGTAAATGGTCCTAAGTTTGCTTTATTGCAAATCTCTAGATCTTTTTAGCTTCTGGCTTGGCCAAGAGAATGATGGGAAAACCTGTCCAAATTCCTCCCATCTCCATCATGTTTTCTCTGTTGCATGTTTGAATTGCTGAACTTGTCTTTAAAAAAAAAAAACTAAACCAAAAAAGCTGTTAGGATAGTGGAAGATGAAATGGTCATGAGACCAACATCTTCTCTTAATCCATCATAAAGCAAAGCCTTTCTTACCACTCTTTGATGTGATCTTAGGATCATAAATGGCAGAGATTTAGAGGATTATCAGAGGCAGGATATGATTGCCCTTGGATGCTCAGCAGAGAAAATGTTGGATATTAAACTGATAGTGTATGTAATCTTGGCCAGAAGACCAAGGAGACTTTGAGCATCCCTGTGTTATCAACAGCATGGATGGCATGTGAACTTCACTTTCATGTCTTCAGAATGAAATCATTCCTTCGCATGTGAGTGAAAACAAACATTGGGGAAAATTGCAGAATATTTTGTTCTGCTCCAGTCAAATCTGTTTCATCCAAAATGTGGCATGATGGGATAATGAACTTCTCTGTTCTTCTACACCATACCTGCATTCTGTAAAAGTCAGAGGTTTTGAGACTTTTAGAAGTGGAACATTCACTTAAAATAATTCTGATTTGCTCTGTGATACCTTCGTGTCATGGGCTGGCATTGTGCTGTCAAGGATGATTCATTGCCCTCTGCCTTAGCAGTGGGCTCAGGTGCCTGAATTCAGAAGGTTGGAACTGGAGACTCCCTGTACCTTGTTACTACTTTATTTTTATTGTGGTTTGTGTGATGGCTTTATTACAGTACAGGCAGGGGTTGGACCAGACATTAATTTTAACATGTCAAATTATCATTACTCTTTCCGTTGTGCAGCCAAGAGAGTTTATTATTTTAAGTGCGTGATTACTTTAGCAGGTGCTCAGTTAATGGGGACTTCACTGTGTTACTTCATGTTTTTAGGTAGGGTGCAAAAAGCTCATTTTAAAAAGCCATGTTTCTTGAAATAGCTATTTTATTTGGTGCAAACCTCCTAAGCACAACCTTTATATTCCATTTTTTAACACAAAGCCCACAAAAATGGCTTGGGAGGTGGAGAGCCACATTGAGATTATGACGTGGCTGAATGATTTCTTCCATGTTCTGGTTCAGTCCTAAAACTTGGGATTATTTCCCTCTTTTTTTTCTGGAAAATGTAATTTAGAGATCTACTTTTTAAAATAAATGAAATATTTATTAGTCTATGTTTATAAGTGCTGAGTGACCTAGGAAAAAAAAAAGAAAAATAAAAGCATTTATTTTCTATATTCTGATATGAAATGATGCATCACAAATACCACATGACCTAGTTCCAGGTGTGGTTGGGACTTAGGGTATCTACTTATTTTGCAGAAGTTGTTACAGGCAACTATCACTATATTTATCTACCTATAAACAAATGAATGTATTTTGCAATATGGTTGTATTGGCATTGAAACATTTATCACTTCCAGAAGGTTTTTATGCTGCCTTGAGACATCTCCATGTTCTCCCACTTCTACTCCATCAAGTCTATAAATCTTTCTGGTGAAACAGGTGATTAGTTTTGGTGTGAAGTCTGTTTGTTGAATCACCAAGAGTATTATCTGTGTTCTGTTCATGAAGGCCAGTCATGGCAAAGGCAATCACTTAAAAAGGAGAACAGGAAAAAATAGGATAGAGGCTGCTGGAAAATCAAGATGTGATGAAGAAGATAACACATGTAACATTTTGTGTTTTATTACTATCAGTAAGAGAAAGAAAGCCTAAATTCAGCAGTTGTTAAAATCCTGATATAAACAGGCTGAGGTTTATTGTGCAGATTGCACACAGTGGTTTTTTACATACAAAATGAGCTTGAGAGGGGAGGGAGAGCAAAGCAAGAAGCAGGATTTAAGTGCAGCAGCTGAGTGCTCTCTACCTTCCTCAAAGTCCCTTTCCTTGCATTAATCTGTGTCCATTTACTATAGCGAAATAATTGAATTTGCTTTTAAAACTGGTTGAATCTCAGATGGGGCAAATGACACTTGCATCTTCTTTATGACTGTTAATGATTTTAAGGTGAAAGAGGGTAGATTTAGATAGGATATAGAAAGAAATTCTTCCCTGTAAGGGTCATGAGGCCTTGGCACAGGTTGCTCTGAAAAGCTGTGAATGCCCCATCCCTGGAGTGTTCAAGGCCAGGTTGGATGGGGCTTGAAGCAGCCTGGGATAGTGGAAGATGTTCCTGCCTGTGTCAGGGGAGTAGAACTAGATGGTGTTTTAAGTGCCTTCCAGCCCAAGCCATTCTGTCCTTCTGATTCTGTGATGTCAAAGCTTCAGTCACTGCTGAGCTGGGAGGATGAAGCCTTGAGCTCTGATCTCTTTGGAGAGCTGCATCTCAAGCACTGTGAGAACTGTGTTGTGTCTAGCGCTGCACTGGGTCTAGAGGGTGCTGAGTGAGTGCAAGCTTCCCTTTGCCACAATGCTGGGACAGCATTCCTGAAATTTACTTTGGTCATCTCCTGTGGCTCTTGACATTGTACCAGTACCTGCATGAGAAACATCCCCATCGAGGCATGGCTGTGCCTCCCAGCTCCACTCCTCTCTGCCTCCATTTATTCTTCATCTTCTTCAAATTGGTAAATCATATGACAATAAACAGAAATGCTCTCAGTGAAGAGAGAAGGGGAAACTGTTGTTTATCTGGTCAGGTGGTTTAGATTAGCAGTGATGCTGGTCTGTATTATGTTACTTTAAATCATAGTGTCCCAGCAGGACATAAATTATGAAGATTGTTACAGTATGTTTCATCCAATGTAAGATCAACAAATCGGAATAATTTTTCTAATAGGAAAATCAGTGCTTTGGCAAGGTTATTGTTGAAGAATTTAATTTAACTTGAGCTTTGCTTGCGTTATTTCTTAATATATAAAAACTATTTGCATAATGTACCACGTATAAACATTTTTAGAATCAAAGGCAAGAATGCCTTTTCCAAGATTACATAGAGTGGCAAACTACTTAGAATAGATCAGTGTTTGTGCTTTTGCTGTCAAAAATGTTTGATATAGAGCTGGCAAGCTGGTTTCTTAACTGACATAATTGTAAACAAGTGTTGGGAGACAGAAACAGCGTTCTTTGGAGAACATGGTGTAAAGGTTTGCACGTTCTCTGCCACACATCTAACACAGCAATGTTTACAGCTGCAATAGGAATGTAAATAGGTAACATTTTTAGAGTGTAAAGCAGCATTGCACTTTAGTGTAAATGATGTATGCAGATAAGTATGGAGGATGTGAGTGGTCAGCTCTGGATTTTAAAAGATTGTTGCGAATGCAGCATTGACAATTCAGTTGGAAATTGTAATTGTGGGAGTTTTTACAGTTTCAGATAATGCTGTGAAGACAGAAGTGGCATCTCAGTCCATGCCAGAGGGTCTCTGGTACTATTCTTCCATCCTTTTCCCTCATTATTATCCTTCAAAATGAAGAGCACTGCTTTCCCCAATCACAAGTGATGCTGTGGAATGGGAGGGTTGCCTCCGTTCACAATATTTTGCTGCTTGAGCTGTTAAAGAGAAGGAAACCAAATTTCTACCAGTGGTTCATCAGATGTTCACCTTCAGACCCTGTTGGCTGCCTGTGCCAGGATGGATGGAATGGAGAGGAAATTGTAGGCACAATGCCTGATCTGCCTTGTCCATGTCTTGAAGCCTCAGCAGAGAGACGGGGGGCATGAGTAAGCTGAGTTTAGCTCTATTTTGCTGCATGTTTATTTGCATTCTTAATTACTGTCCCAATCATGGATTGATGTTAAAAGGGTGGGGCGAGCAGTGAGAAGATGTTCACCTGATTTATGTTGTTTATGAATCCTGACACAGACAGAAAAAAGGAGGAAAATACCTAATGTCATGTGGATCCAGTGTCCTTGAGGATGGTTCAGGCAGATTGATGATGTCAACAGAGAAGAATCCCAATATGGGCACGTGGTTTTGGGAATGAATACCTGTCCTTCTGTGCTGCCATCACCTTCTTAAATACTAGTTGGATTCCTCTTTTTTTGTGTTTTAACTATGTTGTTATTTTCAGATAAAGAGTGTAGCTTTGTGACGTGATTTATGTATATTTATATGATAAAAGTATTTAGTGATGGAGTAAATAGAATCAAAATGAAACAAAGTCCATTTTTTTCCTGAGAGCACAAGACAAAATGTCGTGAGAGCCCTCGTGACTAGCAGCTAATTCTGACTTACCATATCTTGACTTTAAAGAGCTTTTTCCTTTTATCTGCTGGCTTGTAGCTCACTGTTAGGTAGTAATGTCAGCTGGATACATGAAAGCTTCTGGAGTTTGGGAGTGAACCTTAATGATTGATTTTATTGTTACAAGTTTTTTTTTATTGCTAAGGAGAATACATGCTGTACCCTGGGTACTTTTTACTCAGGTGAGTGGAGATCAAATGTGTGAGGTGTAGTCATCTCCTGTGTGACAGTGTGACTGTAACCTGAAGTATTTATTAATTTCTCACTGATAAATGGTACAGATGCAGCCTGGGTGGCAGGAGAAGGGAAGACAGGTAGCCCTCTCACTGCAGGTCAGGGTTAATGCTACCTCCAGCGTTATAATGACAGATGGGAGGCAGAAAAACCTTAATGTACTTGTGATTAGCACGTGCTTTCCTTGGCTGGGCGTCCAGAGGATTTAAGAAGCTTGAGTGCACACTTCATTTTAAAACAAACAAACAAATAAAAAGCGTGCATGGTTATATTGTCGAGCCTTTCAGCTGTTTTGCTTAAATATCTCCACTTTGAGTCAAGTACTGTCAGCTGCTTGCTTCTGGAGATGTACAGGGATGATCCATCACAGGGGACTTGCAGTGGGTGATGTATGAGCACAACACAACGACCTGTGAGCCTTTGATGTATAACTCATCAAGATAATGTTGGCAAGCATTGTACAAAAGCAGTTTATGTTTAAAAAGTATTAAGATGAATGGATTCTTTGCTTAAGAAGTGTGAAAGGAAGAATAATAGCAGATTAGCTCTGGGATCCTGCAGTTCTCCCAGAGCTGTGCAGTGCTGTGCGGAGCAGAGGGCTGGATGAAATTTCACATTTCCTCTCACTTCTGACAGCAGTGTCTGGCCCTGGTTTTCCCATTCTCAGGCAACAAAAGTGACATTAAGTCTTATTTTGTGATAGTGGATTAGATCAGTTTCAAGAGCAGCTTGACCAGTCACAAAACATTATGAGATAGGTGAATTATTTTAAAGTTTACCTTGGTATTTTTTCACTTTTTTAGTTAGCTAGTTTTTCTAAGAGTAGCCCTGAATTTTATCTCACGGAGACATAATATGGCTGCTAGTATTTAAGAAACATTTTAGATGGGATGTTACAATTGAAACACCATTAGTTTTTACTTCCTTCTTTCATGATCTTAAAAGACATGAAGGGAAGAGACATATCAACACATCCAAGGTGTCTTGTGTGTGCAGGATTGCTTCACTCCTTAGTTATATTGCATGGTTCATTGCAGGGACTCTTCACTCTGCACCCCTTGGATGGTGGGATCTACTTATATGGAGTCCCTGAATGTCTGGATATTTTTATAGACCAAATGTACCAAAAGGGTCAGGTTAAAAATGTGTCTAGTATGCCTATTACTGAAAAACCAGAATACTTCATAACATATACTGCATCGAGGTCTCTTTTAATACTTCTTTATGGCTTCTTGAAAATGTGCAAGCCCTTTCTTTCTTGCCTTTTTATTTTTGAGGGAAAAATCAGAAAAAGTTCTCATCTGGGACTGAGGGACCTCAGATCCCTTGTTAATAGAGTGAAACTCAAGGCTGCATTGGGTCTCACTGTCATGAGTGAAGTAGATGTCCCACTTTTACCCAGAAATGTGTGATGGTCTGATAAACTCTGCTCACCAGTGCAGTCTTGACAATGATCTTGCACTGCAGACTGCATAATAATTTTCATTATTTTTAATTAAAGTTGAAGAAGTGCAGACTCCTGCTCAAATTAAGGTTGGTTGTGTTGCCGGAATGCGGTAATTACTTTAATTGATCACAAGATAGTTTCCTTGATCACCAATTAGACCAAATTACCGATCAAATTTCAAGACGTGAAGAAATGTCCAAACTGATTTTGTGTAATAGAGTTTTCATATTTAATCAAACCTAAAGATCTTTTCCTTCCAGAGCCAGTTGTATTTTCCCAAAGAAGGCTTAAGGCTCTACAAATATAAAGGTGATTAATAAACAATAGTGTTGCAATTCATTTAATTGGCAAAGGAAGTATTTAAGACTGTAATGGAGATTGTATTGGTGAAATTGCTCAGTAGAACCACAGCTCATTTTTTTAAGTGAGAGATACATTTTGTGTGTAATAAAGTAAACTAAAATGCAAAGAGTAAGTTGCTGTGGGTAATGTGCAGTGCAGGAGAATGTCTCCAAGCAGCACAGGACATGCACAATGGCAGGCAGGCTTCGTCCTTCACTGTGACACTGGATTGCCCTGATTGGGACAGTTGAGGGCAGCTGGAGCAACAAGCAGCAGGACGTGTCCTGGGGAGAGTCCTCTGTGCTGGAATTTATTCCTTTTCATGAGTTGGACAGCCTCAAGTTGAGCAGTCTTCGGTAGGATGAACAGTTTTGTGATTGATGTCCATTTTATCCAGCTGGAGACTCTGCTCTCTGTGGGGAAGGGGCAGTGGGATGTCATGTTGTCATGCTGGACTGGGGGGATTTGGTTGTCTGCTGATGAGGAGGATTTGTCATCTGAAGTGTGGAGGAAGGTCTACAGAGCAAATTAATTTTTTAGAGTAATTTGCTTGTGTAATTCCCTCTGTGCTTTCTTTAGAGCAATGATTATTGTCTCACCATCAGTGGCTGCAGCATGACCTGGGTCTGTACCTGGGCGAGTGAGTTCCTGGGATGAACAGGCGCCAGTAGAGCATACACAAACCTGCTAGGGGGTTTTATAAATTTATTTTTATTCTTTACCTTGATATTTATTTCTGTACAGGCAGTTTGGTTGCAGATGCATCACTGTTTTAAACTATTGAGGATATATCTGTGTTTAGATTGCTGTGTTGAAAATAGCATTCTTATTAAGACCGCAGACACTCTAAAAACATTTAAATCAACACTATTAATGGAGAAGTTTTCCAAATCATTGCTAACATCTGATGCACAACTTGCAGCTTTTTACTTCAAAGCATGCTGCTGAAACATGGGCAAATTTTTAAAGTAATTGTTCACTCAAAGTAAAACTAAACTCAGCAAGAGCTTCAAGGGAAGTTAGATTATTCTGAGTTTTGGAAAGCTCTTGGGTCAAAGAAAAAAGCTTTTTAATTGCTGACAGTTTGGTGATTTCCAAATGACAAACCTCATTGGAATGATTTTCTCTGATTATAACGTTTGCATTCATTTGACTGGCAAAGCGACCAACAAAGTAAATCTTCATCCAGGCACCAATTCTTTTTTTTCCTTAAAGGTTTTTGCAATTTGTGAGAAGGAAAAAGACTTGAAACTATTATCAACCATTATATGTTATTCATTGACCACATGTTTGTTTGAAATGGCCATCGCTTGGTGGAATGCAGGCTATATACATTCTCATCCATAAATTAGCACTAAAAACCTACCTAAATCAGGTATGGTTTTGTGGAGATTGTTGTATTATAATCTGAACCAGACTGTGATGTGGATGTTCCTCTAGCTTTGCATCTTAATTCAGGTCCTGAACCTAATGGATGGAGCTTGGTATGAACAAAGCATGCTGCTGACAGGCGTCCTGCTCACGCTCCCAGGCCCTTCGGGCCCCACTGCATAATTAGAGTCTTGATTTGCATGGACATTCTAATTTGCTTTATAAGGCACTGATTTTCTTCTAAGTATTTTGGCAAGGGCCTGCTATTATTTTCCTTTTGAGCCTATGATAAAACCTGCATCCTGGGGGAGCATGTAGGAACAGAGGATTGGAAAACATATTTTAACTCATTTAAAGGGAAATATGTCTCATAAAGCAGAGGGGCAGGCCCACCTGCTGCCTTTTTCTCCCCAGTAAAATAAATAGCAAAGTGGTTAAATGGAGGCATGTATTTCTGGAAGCAGTGTTGATCATACTGTGGCATGGTGCTTAATTAGAAATGGCATATTTCTAAGATGCAGTAGAGGATGGGGGACTTGGGATAGATGTTTTAAATCCTTGCTAATGCCAGAGGTAAAATCATTGCTATCATGCAATAGCTTTGAATCCTGGGCTAAGTCACATTGATTTATGAGGGTATGCAGGGGATCATTTCAGCTATATTGGGAAATGCACCAGTGGCATGAGAAGTTAAATGCCTCTTTAGCACACACAAACCCATGGTGCAGCCATCTGGGGCATCTTGAGAAGATTTTGAGATTTTGGAGTGCATCTTGTCAATCCACTGTGAATCCTGGCAGGTGGAGGAGTATTTTCCTCTTTGCTCTCTTTCCCTAGGCTTTTGGATTTATGACACGTGTTGCTCTACAAGCAGAGAAGATGAATCACCACCCGGAATGGTTTAATGTCTACAGCAAGGTAACATGTTCACCACTCCTAGTTACTCATACAGCAGTGGAGTTAGGGAGACTAAACCACCAGCCCATTCTCTCTGCCTTTATTTGTAGCTTGTCTACAAGTTAAGGGAATGGGAAGTATCTCTATAAAGAGATTTGAAGTGGTGAGGAATCACTGCTGCCAGCTGTATGGTTGAGGCCTGTGGCTTCACCTCTCTGGCTGAGATCTAAGAGTAAAACAGAAGCCTTTAAACTCTTACTTAACCAACCTGAATAAATTACTGTTTTAAAACTACTCACCAGCTCTCATTCCTGTCTGAGCAGCAGGTCAGGTACTCAGTGGTGTAGGATAGCAGACTGTTGGTACCTAAATGGGAGCCTGGCAGTCTCAATTTAGATTGGATTTTTTAAAAATTGTAGGCTCCTATGTCTCAACATAGCAGCTTATAAAATTTGTTTATAATATTACCTAACTGATGGTGGTCTTATATTTACAAGGGTTACAAGGATTACTGCAACCCTCGAATGAAAGGTGCTGTGTGAAGGGAGAAATTACTGCTCTCTCCCTTCAGTTTTATTTTCTAATACTTCTCATTGCATTGTATCACATTGTTTGTTGTAGCATTTAGTGAATAAATGGCAATCCCACTACAAATATACCAAAAGAAGGGACATGTGGACAAGCAGCCTGTGGCTCAGACCACCACCCCCAGAGCAGGACATCCCACCTCTCCCTGCAGCTGAAGCTCCCAGCAGAGACTTCCTCATCAGCCCTTCATGTCACCCTGTTCAAGGGACTTTAATTGATGACTGGAAAAAAAAACTGATCACCTACTCTTCCTGATTTCTAGAATATTCAAAATTTTTCTTTTTTTTTTTCATTTTGAGTCTTCCCAAAACATTAGTCAAAGGCAAGACAGAATAATGCCCAACTTGTCATCTGGCTCTGTCTAAACAGACCTGTGAGGCAGCTATGTCACTAATTCTTTCTTCTTTTTTTTTTTTTTTTTTTAATTACTCTGCAGCAAGCTTAAGAATTTTTTCACCTTTGGGATGCTGGTTTTAAACAAAATGTGAGCCTCTGACCCAGCTGTTGGCAGCTTGGTCACTGGCCCGGGTTCTTCATGAAACAGATCCATGGAATTTAAAAGTAAAGAGTGAATGATTTAATCAGACACCTTTTCTTGGATGAAACCCAAGAATGCAAAGCCTGTGTTATTCTGCAGAGGGGCTCATCTGGTGAGATTCCAGGCTCTGTAAAGTCTCCTCACCTACAGCATTTTCTGGTTTACATGAGCAGAGAGGGTCCAGCTTGTCAGGAGCACCAAATAGAACCAGCTCACTATGGAGACACACAGCATTCCCAATGAACTGCTGTTCAGCTTACATGTCAGAGATCAAAATGCCTTTGTAACCTCTTTCTTTTCCTTTGTGACAGGTTCAGATAACTCTGATTTCCCACGACTGCGGTGGACTGACCAAGAGAGACGTGAAGCTGGCTCAGTTTATTGACAAAGCTGCTGCTTCAGTTTAACCAGGATGTAAATGGCTTTAATACAGTGTCCACCTATATTTTGTGTTTAAATGGGATCCCTCTTTCCTTGTAGTCCTGATTTCCAAAATCTGTAGAGGGAAGATATGTCTAAAAGGAGTGGCTGAGCTTGTCTGATCTTCAATACCTTAGTCTTGAGACCCCTTTGGATCCCTGTGCTTGTCCTTTCCCATTGCTGGTTCTGCAGGAGGATGTAGTGGATAAACCAGCAATAAATAAGTTTTCAACAATTCTTTTTTAGAAACTAAACTGAGCTGGAATGAAACCAGGAGCCCACCCATGTGGGCTAAGCCCACAGGACTGGTGGCAGCTGCCGTATGAGCTTCCCCCATGCCTGGCAACTTCCCTCTTATAAATTTTGTACATATCTGCACTTCAAACAGTGTAAGAGCAGCCTGGCCAGGTCAGTCCCCTCTGGCTTGGTACCATAATCTCTTGCAGTGACCAGTGGCAGTGCAAGGACACAGGGGAGAGCAGTGCAAGCTGCTGCTGATGTGTCCTTGGAGTTGCAGTTCAATTGGCAGGAACAGCTGTATCCAGAGTTGCTGCTTGAGAGCTTTTCCCCATCTGAGAGTATAGAATCACATAACCCACACTGGTTTGGGTTGGAAGGAACCTTAAAGCTCATCTCGTTTCACCCCCCTGCTGTGGGCAGGGTCACCTTCCACTAGATCAGTTTGCTCCAAGCCCCATCCAGGCTGGCTTGGACACTCTCAGGTGCAGGACTGGATCTTGGAGTTGCTGAAAACTTCAGCGCTGGTACTGGAAATACAGAAAAGTCCTGGTGAGCTCCCAGCTCTCACACCATTAAATGAAGCATGTGCTTAAGTGCTTGGCCAGGTCAGTGCTCAGCACCGTGCAGGATTGAGCCACCGTTGGTGGTGTAATGCTCCAGTACCTGCTGGATCAGACGGGGGGTGGCTTGGCCAAGTGCCTGGAGCCCTGGCCAGGGCTGTCCGTGGTGAAGGAAGTGGCATTAGCAGGATTCTTGCTAAGCTGGGCTTGACTGAAGCTATGCTCACCCACTTTTTTTTCATAGCTAGAATTACTCGTTGCAAACGTAGTTGCAGATCTGACAGCGTTTAAAGTAATTTTTCCCCTGGTTTGAAATGTCTTTGTTTTTATTCTGTGATCCTCCCCAAGACAGATCTCAGTGCCGGCAGGGAGATTTCATCCTTCTAAAGCTTGCAGGAGGGCTTCCCCCTGCAGTCCCCCTGCCGAGTGTCCACAGCATGCTCTGTCATGCCCCGGGAGCCGCTCCGGGCGCGGCGCTGCCGGAGATTGACACCTCCGAAATGCCGGAGTGCATTGCTCGGATGTCACCGGCGGCACAGCCACCGGCTGCCGAGAAGCGAGGGGCACGGCTGCCAGAATCTATATCGGGGCTACATGCGAGGTGTGTGGTCTCTCAGATATTCTGGGATGCAAAATGCCATGAGCTGCCGCCCAAGCGACTGTGTTGATAAAATGAGAATGATATTTTTTGTAAATCCTTAGCAAACACACCGTCACATGCTAATTGGTCACACACAGGAAGCAAGATGTTGGGGTTTATTGTCAGTAACCCTGCTTGGAATATCAAGTTAATACCTAAAAAGACCCAAATTCAGACTTCGTGCTCAGCTGTTCTTTTCTCACAAGTGCCTTTCCCCATGAAGTGAAGAGGATTTCCCTGATATGGTTTGAAAATGGTCACTGTTGTGAAGAGTGAATAAAACTAAAACAAACAACCAGGCTGTGATGTCTCCTGTTACTGGTGGGGAAGTGAAATGAGCTTCACCCAAAGTTTTGACAACATCTCTAATGAACTGTGAAAAGTCTGTTGTTCAGAATTTATATATAACACGTGGGCTTTGAATAAAACCAATAAAAGCAAATTCCTCCTTTGTAATTTGTTTCTTTATTATTGTACATATGTGACAAAGCTGTTTGGTTTGAAGATAAATTTAAGATAAATAATATTTAGTTACTGGGAGGTCTTTGGTTTAGAATATTGATACTTATTTACATACTCTGAGGAAAAAAATCCCCATCAAGTAATTCAGCTCAGAAAGCTGCATGGTCTGGCTATGGAAAAAAGCTGTGCTGGGGCTGTTGAGAATCCTGACCAGCAAGGAGGCAAAAATAATCAGGAATGAAAAGGGCAGCTTTGAAATGCTCCAAGTTTTATGGTCAGTGCTTGTTTAGCCATAATTTTTAGTCATTTAGCCATAATGTAGTCATTTCTTGATAATTTCTGGGGCATCCCACAGACCTGTAAACAAGGTGAGCATTGCTGTGAAATGTAAATAATAATATTAAACTAGGACATGGGGAAGGGATGCACAGTCTCCCTGAGCTGGGACTTCACAGCAAACTTGGACAGCAAGGATTTAGTGGTAGGCGCTGGTTTGGGGCCAGGAAACTCAGCCTAAGGCTTCTCTTGAGAAAAGCATAATTTGCTCTGCTCTGAGCAAAAGTAGCCAGTGTACAAGCTTAGGGCCTTTCCCAGGTGGTGGCATTGCTGGAGCTGTGAAGACAGGCTCAAGCATCTGCCCAAAGTGCAGCTTCCTCTGCTGTGCTGGCTTCTCCCAGGCAGCTTGGTGCCTTGCTCCATCAAGTTGCACCCAAGGCAGCGTGTTGCTGCTCCTGCAGTCACCTTTCCCCATTTGCTTCCTGGTTCAGATCACCAGCCACCACCAAGTTAAATATTCCCCTGGAGAGTTAGGGGTGGTTTTTTTACTTTAAGGCTGATTGTGGCTTGAAATATTTGGATAATTCATCAGAAATAGCCTTGCTAGCAGCTCCCCTATGCTGAGACTGATATAACTTACTGTGTCACCCCCACCAACCTTGACCGTGGTGTATGAGAAACACTGTCCCTGGGAAACCCTCCAGTGGTGCTCTGTGGCCACAGGAAATTAAAAAGCAGAAACTGGAGGCTGAGAGAGCAGAGTAGGAGAGATCCTGCAGAGTGCTGTGTGTTGGGTTCACTGCTCGGCTCCTGCGGGGCTGTAGATCAGACCTTCCCAGCACCAGCTCTGAAACAGGGCCAGAGAATAATCCTTCCTTTCCCCATAGTGGGAGCTCAGGTCCAGTAAACTGCAAAAATCATATTGAAATGAGAGGCATGGCATCAGATGTGCTATGGGGCTCTGGGAGTGGGGTTCCACAGCTCTGCAGGAATACATTAGAAAGCAAAGGTTTGTGAGTTACGGCTCAGTCTGGATGCAGCAACATTCCTCCTTCCCTTCCTCCTCCTCCTGGCTGCCCAGACTGGTGCTGGAGTGGCTGAAGAGAAGGTGGCTTTTCTGATAATTATCCTCTCTCACCTCAGACACTTGGACATGAGAAAGCTGACAAGGACATGTCCTCACTCAGCCGGCTCTCCAGGCTGGAAGGATAGATTGCTGTGGTTACATTTAACATGTACATGACACACCCCTGGCTCCAGTATGGGGCTGGAGGGATCACAGCATCCCTCGGGACATGTCCAGGCTGCTGTGCTGGCCATTGCTGCCTCTTCATTGCCCTTGTTGGAGCCTTGGGGTTTCAGCAGAGTAAAACCACAAGGTGGATCCCATTGGAATTTTTGGTTGGTTTATGTGTACCAGATGGCTCAGCACAAAGTCAGGGGTGCAGCATCCATGGATTTGGGTGATGAGCACAATTCCCAGTTTGTCCTTTCCCTGCTCCAGCATTGTCTTTGTGCTGTCTTGTTGCCTGCCAGGTCCTCAGCCCTGCTTTGCCTTTCCCTCCTCCGAGGGCCTTTTCAATCCTGCAAAAAAACAAAAGCTTTGCACTTTTCACAGCTTCTAGGTGTGTGCATTTCCTCTGGCCCTTTCAGCCTCAGATTAATGGGGGGATTGTCAATTAAGTTAATGAGTTCTTCTGCATGAGCTAGTTTCAATTTTTCACCACTGTTTGCTCCAAGAAACAAATATTTTTGGCTTTCTCAAAGTTACACCTCGGGAAATGTGTGTGTCCTGGAATTAGAGCTCACAGAGTGTCCAGACTTGTAGCATGAAGTTGCTGACTAACTGAAGTAAATTGGCAATTGTTAATGCTCTTTCTCCTAAAGATCCAAGGCAAGGAGCAATCATGGATGTGAGCTATCCCACTGGCATGTTTACAGAAAAGCTGAGGGTCTGTCACAGAGCTGGATTCCTTGGTGAGGTACTGGCAACTCATTTGCAAGTAAACTCTGGAAAGAGCCCAGGAATGGCTGCCAGAGGTTCTCTGATCGGAGTCAGCAGGTCCACATGGGCTGCAGGGATGCTGGAGCCTTGGGAAGGGTCCCAGTGGGAGCACAGGTCTGTGCTTGGGCTCCTGCACTGCTTCCAGAGGTGATGGGTGCCTGAAAAAGGGAGGATGATCCCCTAAAGCTCAAAGGCACAGTCCTTCATGGGAGTGCTCGTCAGTTTTTGCTGTTAGCCAGGTGACAGGATGGGGGGATGCTCTGTATCTCACTGCTGGCTGCTCCCACCTTGGCATGGAGGCAAGCTGTTCCCCTAGGATGCCAGGAGGGGATACCCATGTCCCCACAGCATCACCATGGCTCATTTCCTCCTCCTGATTGGAGCAGGTGTGTGCCTAAACTGCTCAGCAATGCAAACCCAGTAAATTAGGAATAATCAGCCTGTGCTAATGCCAGAATTTTGTCTATCCAGGAATTTTCCCCAGCATTTGCCTCTGTGGTTTCTTCTGGAAGTGACCTCATAAGGTGGTGACATCAAACAGCAAGTTCCACCCTCCCAGCCATGCCAAGAGTCACTCGGGGAAGGTAAGAAGCACCCAGATGTTTTATGGAGACATTTTGGAAATGGCACATGGAGCATCCAGGTCCTTCCTATGATGAATGCATTGTCTCCAATTTTCTTACTAGACCCTTACAGAATTTATTTGAGGCTGTTGCAAGGTGTGTTGCCATGTGCTATGGCCTGAGAGAAGGGATGGAGGGCATGGGGGTTTGGCCCCTGTGGCATTTGGGGTGGCTTCCAGTTCACTTCCTCCCCTGTGCCACTGCCTGCACTGGCCCAGAGTCTGTATGAAATGCTTTTCAGCTTCAGATCCCCTCACCTGTTTGATACTTACCATTCTTAAAATGCAATTGTTTGCTCCTTTACTAGGCAGCCCTTTCCCCCTTGTGGTTTTGGTTCAGCTGGCTTAAGCACCCTTAAGCACTCAATTTTCACATTGAAAAATCCATCTTGGTCACACTCCTTGATTTCCTTGTCTTACAAATGCCAGCTACTGTATGCAAACCTCTGAGCCTTAATTGTATATCCCAGTAATATATAGCCAGGCCTGGCTAATGTCAAGAAACCCAGCCATGAGCATCAGAGGTTTCTGAGAGCTCTGGCTGCAGGGCCAGGCTCCCTGCAGGGAAATAAGTGGCACATACCAGGCTTGGAGGGGCCAGTGGGGTGCAGGATGTGTGGACAGGTGGGCAGGACCCCCCTGCACTGGGCAGTGACCCATGATGCTGACTCTGGCAGAGTGAGCTGCCTCACACTTGTAATGTAATGGTCCCTGGGCAGAAAGATGTTGTTTGGGACATTTAATGTGAAAGTGTTGGCTCTGTGTACAGGGACTGGCAGCTCTCCAGGCTCATGTCCCCCTCTCTCCAGGTCACAGATCTTTCTTGCTGTTCACACCAATGAGCTTTTGCTGAGACAAAAATCCCATCCTCTGCTGAGAGAGCAGCCAGCAACTTCTTAGAGCCAACTGCACCCTGGGCTGCTTCAAAACCAGTGTCACCAGCAGGGTGAGGGAGGGGACTCTGCCCCTCACTCCACTCTCAGGACACCTCACCTGCAGCACTGTGACCAGGGGTGCTCCACACAGAAAGATGTGGGCCTGATGGAGCAGGTCCAGAGGAGGCTGAGAAGGTGCTCAGAGGGGTGGAGCAGCTCTGCTCTGCAGACAGGCTGGGAGGGCTGAGGCTGTTCAGCCTGGAGAAGAGAAGGTCTGAGAGCCACATGCAGTGCCTAAAGGGACTAGAGAAGAGCTGGAGGGGGACTTTGGACAAGGGCCTGAAGTGACTGGATAAGGAGGAATGGCTTCACACTGGCAGGTTTAGATTAGATATTAGGAAGGAATTCTTCTGTCTGGGGATGATGAGACACTAGCACAGTTTTCCCAGAAAATTTGTGGCTGTCCTGTTCTTAGAAGTGCTCGTGCCAGGTGGGATGGGACCCTAAGCACCCTGATCTGGCCAGTGGCATCCCTGCCCGTGGCAGAGGGTTAAACCAGATTGTCTTTAAGGTCCCTTCCAATCCAAACCATTCTGTGATCTCAGATCATGCTCCTCGCTGTCTTTGCCCCGTGTGTCTCACCTGGGGCACTGCACACACCCACCTGGGCAGGACAGCCAAGGGTTTCCAGACCCTCTGCATGCTCAAGCTCCTCAAGCACAGCAGAGAGATGGGTGTGGAGCTCTGCTTAATGGTTAAGCCACACCAGAGAGGGGGATCCAAACCCAGGAGCTGGGTGAGGCTCTCCTGTACCCACGTGTCAGGGGCCACCTGGCCCGAGAGGGGCTGATGCTTGGGTTAACTTATGAGAAAAGGTGAAAATTAATAATTTCTGGTTTTTTGAGAAGCCCATGGCTTGGCCATTGTATTCTTGCAGTTTCTCTTTCCCTAAAGGAAGGAGATTTTCCTGGTTTTTTTTACTGCAGAGGAGTAGACACAAAAAACCCTCTGTAAAATATAGGACATGTCCTATTCTTGGTCTATGTGTATTTTTCTCTCCAGCACACCATCTCCTACTTTGTTTTCTCCCAACAGCTCTGGAGGTTTATTTTTCAGCAAGGAGCTTATGTGGGCAATGAATGCTCAGCCAGAATTTCTGCCTGCAATTAATTGGCTGGGTAGCCCACCAGAAGTGGGATGTTTATGGGCACAGGGCTCTTATAATGTTCACTTCTGAGCCTTCATTCCTCTAGTTTGGATCGTAAACTTCACTTATCACCAGACTTTTATATGTTAATTATTCTGTGTCACTGGGAGAAGGGAGGACATGCAGAAATGCACAAATAATGGATTATTTATAGGGGTTAGATGCTCCAGTTTGGGCTGACTGTCTATGAGAGAGAAAATTGATGCATGGCAAAGTGGGGAGAAATTTAAATCAGGGTAAGTGTGTTTGTTGGTGGAGCCTCACACTTTGAACTTGTGGAAAGTGCCAGGAGATGCCTCACCTGGAGACCATGAGGAAGAAAACCTGTAGGATAAGATTTGGCACCATTCCCCCCTGAGACACTTAAAATGTTGAGGTGCTTTGAAAAAAAATCCCACTCAGCACAAATCTGCAAGTTTAAGAGCCTAAATGACTTCAAAAATGTGGGCCATGCAGGATTGGGTTTTGATGGAAGTCAGTGAGACTTAACACCTAAGGGACTGGGGCCCCTGGGAAATTTCATCCTAGCTTTGGGTGAGAATGCCTAGAATGGCATTACTGTGGGAGAAGATGGCAAACAGAAAAATTCTTTAGTGTCTCACAGTCCCTTCCTGTTCCAGGGATGCTATAAATATCCTGCCAAGACCTACCACACTGCTGTTCTCCAGCTCCAGGGGCATTTGGTACTTGGCTTTGTGTCCTGACCTGAGGAGACAAGTGCCCTGAGCTACTTGGCACCCCAAGAGACAGCACCTCTTTGCCTAAAATTTGTTTAAAATGTGATAGAGCCGTCTTGATACATTTTGCTGAAGGTGCAGGAGGCTGTTTATGCCTCTGTGTGTATTGTTATTTATTAATTGAAGCTTAAATTAGCCCTCAACAGGTTAGCAGTATTTAATGCAGAAAGCTCAAACATGCAACACATTCTTGGCATGTTTCCCTTTATTAATTAAAAACCTCTTTAAAACACTCTGCCTTCCACCTTGGAGCAATAAATTTCCACCTTGAGGAAATAATTTCCTTGTTGTATTCCATACAGAGACGTTCTGTTAGCTGCAATCCCTGTTTCAGTGTAGGCCCCACTCAGCTTTATTTCAATTTCAAAATAAAACTTTCAAAAGGCCAGGTTTTTCTGTCAAAAAAAAAAAAAAAAAAGGGGGAGGAAACCTAAAAAATCAACTTTTCTGTTTTTTAAAAATATATTTGGGATTAATTCCAGTGTAGTTTACTGCTTGTGCAGACTGTGAACCACAAAGCTCCTTCTTAGTAAGAGCTCACAGGATTCTGAAGCAATCCTGAAGCAGGCAAAGAATCCTTGGCAGCCCCAAATGAGCTGATGGTCCTGCATGGGAGGCACTGGCCTGCCTGCAGTTGCTGGGAGAGTTTTATGGTCCCCCTGTCACCCCCAGCTCTGGGTGGCTGGTTTTCTTTATGACCCAGCCCAAACGTGCCCAATGTCATGACATAACCTGGCAAAAACATCATTTGATTTGGGGGCTGAATGGCTTTTGTTCCACAGTCCCAGGCTGAGCCTGCCAGAGACCTTGGTGTGCAGGGAGGCACATCCCCATGCCTTCAGCACCCAGGAGCTCCTGCCCTGCCCAGCACATCTGCCTTCTCCAAAAGAGCATTGGGGATGGGGATCACAGAAACCCCCTTTCCAGCCAGCAGCTGGTGTGAAGCAAATGGAGGGGTGACAGCCCCAAGTATCACCTCCTTCTTGCTGACAGTGCTTCCCTTCTGCACTTGTTCTTTCTTGCAGCACAAAATCACTAAAGATTTCAGTGAGCTGCTGGATGACATCAAAAAGACTTAGTGCTGCTCTAATATCATCATTATGGATGGGTTTTGTTTCACCATCCCAGTTATTGACCTGTGTTTGCCCTTCCTGGACCTCCAAGAGGACACATGGAACAGTGATGGTGAAGTAGCTCTCACATGAGACTCCAAGTCACAGAACAAGATACCCTTTAGAGGCACTGAATTATTTTCTTGGAACAAACAGATATGTTGAGTCTGTTTTCCCCAGGGAAAACGTGTGTGCTGTCAGCATGAGCAGTGTTAACAGTCTAGGCAGGCACCCTCCTATGGCACATGCTGGAAACAGACTGGTTTTGTTCCCCTCAAGAGGACTAATGTCATTTCCCAGCACCATGCAGTGTCGGTGTGGGATCGAGGTTCATCCCAAATGTGATCCATTTCCTGCTGGAAAATTCAGTTTTTCACTGTTGTTCATTGTGCCTGGCCCTGGCATGTCCTGGGATTCACAGTTCTGGGTCTCCCCTGAGTGCAGAGCCCTGAGCAAGTCTCCATCCTTGTGCTCTGGCTTACATGTCCCTCCCCTCAGCACACCTGGGAGAGAGATGAGAGCTCATTCCATGTTTATGGGGACAGTGGGGCTGGAGAACATGCTTGCTTTAAAGTTTAGGAGGTGAGGAGGACTTGCCTTCTTCTTACAGCACTAGTCCAGGCTGTTCTGGGCTTTCCCTCAGCAACAGACTTCTCTGGATCTTGTGTGGGGAACAACTAACCCCAGGCAGCAAATCTAAACCATGTAATGAGAAAAACCTCCCACAAATCCCCCAAATGGAGACTGCTGAGTTTTACATATCTTGGGTTAACCTTAACGTGATTCAAGCCTATGATCACAGCTTGATACCCAATGTTTAAAAAACCCACAGTCTGGCCTGGAGTCCAGAAAAAATTCCCTGGATATCAAAAAATTCCCTTTTACCCAAAACTCCAGGTGACTCTGGTTATTGTCAGGAGTCTCTGTGTTATTTGCTCTCTATCACTTATCAGAACTGGGGCTTCTGCAAATGTTTTGTGTGCTCGTGGCACATGTTGTGAAGCCACTCCTGAGTTGCCTCCTTTGATCTTTTGGGAGAAAATGACTTTGAAAGTTATTAAAGAAAGTAAAGATATTAAAGAGTCAGGAGGCTCATCACTCAAAATACTTGGGATGTCTCTACTGCTCCTTGCTCTGCTGGGTGGATGGAGGGTGCTTGCCAAGGGTGCAGCTCTCCATGTGCCTTAGATGCAGCCCTTCCTATTTTGCACAGCATTTGGGATCTTTTTACTGTGCTCTTCTCTCCCTGCAGGTTGCAATATCACCATGGTGAATGCACTGGCATATTGGGAGAGACTGTGGAAGGCATGAAAGTAAAATCTTTGCCAGATCATAAGAGGGTGAAAAGTTAAACTCCTTTTGGGCAGAACATGATCCTTGGTGGCTGTCAGAGCTCTGCCTACAACCTGTGCTTCAAAACTTCATTGAAATAAGCCAGAATGATTGATAAACCAGCCTTTAGGATTGAAAATAATTCTGAAAATATTTTCTCTTTTTTTTTCTGTGAGCTAAATGGGTGGAAGTGCAGCCACCAGCTCTGGCCCTGTGCTGAGGGCAGCTGTGATGGAGGGAGGAATGTTGCCATTGAGAGCTGGAGCAGCTGCGGGCTGGGAATGGATCAGAGCCCAGGTCCTTTTCCTGGAAACCTTGTGGCAAGGCTGGGACTGGAGCCCAGGTCTGCAGTGCTCTCCCTGCCAGCTCCCTCTTTCTAAGATCAGCAGCCCTGGCACAGCAGAGGAGCTGCTCTGAGCGAGCAAAGCACCGAGGAACGGGCTGTGACACCTCGAACAAAGCAGCCTGTTGCTGTGCTGTGCGCTGATCAGCACCCAGGAACAGCCTGCTCAGCCTCTCTGGCAGCTCTGGACAAGCACACCCACACAGCTCAGGGTGATGGAGAAGGAAGGAGAGAGCTGTGAGCAGCACTGTGAGCACTCAGCTCCTGAGTGCAGCTCGGGCTGTGCCAGGACACGGGCTGGGCACGGTGGCTGCAGGGCACAGCTGATGTGCCACCGTGGGAAGGTGAGACACCCTGACCCTGCTGCCATGCAGGCTCTGGGGACAGCAGACAAGGACAGGCTGCACAGCTTCAGTCTCCTGTTCCTGTGCTGTGACAGGCACCAAGCAATGGCTGTGGGGTGAGCAAAGGGCAAAGTGCCCAGGAGGAATGTGTGTGTTTGGGGTTTGGCTCTCTTGGCTGGGTGGTGGGGACAGGGATGTGTGCCTTGCAGCAGGGGGGCTGGGGGCTCAGGGCTCCTCCTCTGCTCGTGTTCTCATACCTTTGATGACCTGGCCATCAGGCAGCCACAAGCTGTGTCTTTGGTGGCATTGCTAGTATAATATCAAGTGAGTTTTTCTTAGCTTTGTATGATCATTCTTTGAGATTCTTCACAATTGGCGGGAGTTCAGCATTGCCAGAGGAACACAGAATCCCAGAATGATTTGGATTGGAAGGAACCTTAAAGAACCTCCAGTTTCAGCCCTGCTGCCATGGGCAAGGACACTTTCCACCTGACCAGGCTGCTCCAAGTCCTGTCCAGCCTGCCCTTGAGCACTTCCAAGCTGCGACATCGACAGCTTCTCTGGGCAACCTGTGCCAGTGCCACTCCACCCTCACAGGGCAGAATTTCTAGAAAACACCCTCTTTTACACTATATCATTATATATTTCACTATAATTATATATATTATATAAATGAGACCCCAACATGAGCAGTATCCAAGCAAAATTATTGATGCACCCCTGCAGAGCAGCGGGGGTCGATCTTGCAGAGCTCTGCCTGCCACTGTTGAGGCTGTGCCTGCCTCTCACCAGCCCCAGAGAGCTCATCTGCATTGCTCTCCAAAATCTGCCTTTCTGATCCCAGCCCTGGGTTGCCATTTGTAGTGTTTGTGCCCCAAAGCCTCCCCCAAGCCAGCTGAGAGCTGAGAACAGGAGCTTCTCGTAAAAGGGTGAGGGAGAAACCAGTGACACAAGCTCCTGCTGAATTTGTTTTTCATGTTCTCATTTGTAATCATTTTGTGTTTTATGAGGGATACTTCCTAAAACTTTGCCAACATGATGGAAACATATGTGGTGCTCTTATTCATGATGTGACCCTTTTGGTGGAGAGAGGAGAACCTGCTTTTCTCTGACATCTCCACAGCATATGGTTCAGTGAGATGGAAAATCAGTGTGGGGTACCTGATCTTCCCCCAGCCATGCCAACTCTGTTCACTCCTCCAGAAACACAGCCCACATAACTCTGCATGTGTGATCTCCAGGTGCTTTTTCTTGCCAATTATTTACTTAAACTTTTTCTCCCCCTTTTTAAATTTTGTTTTACTAGGGGTAGCTCAGCTCTGTGGCCTGTTGGTGACACAAAAAGTATTGTTTGGAATTTCCTCTGAATTGCGGGTTTGGTCCTGTGCTGACTTCAAGGAGAGAGCCGAAGTGGGGGGAGCAAAAACTATCCCTAGAAGTAGTTATTGCAGGTTTCAGAGCTAATGATGCCAAGGTTCAAGGACCTTTGCTTACTTAAATTAGCAAATATCTCTACAAAGGGTAGGACTGAATTATCAGCATCACTGGCTCTGTTTGGGCCACACCACAGTTGTCACTGAACAGGGACAATTCCTGCAGCATTTGTGTTTGGCTGAGTGACAAGGGTCACCTTGAGTCCATGAGTCAGGACTGCTGCTATCCCTGGGTGCCCAAAAATGCAGGGCTGGCTCTCAGCAGCAGCACTGCACCTGCAGCAGCAGCACCCTGCTTGGTACCCCCAGCTCAGGATGTGGGTTTTTGGTAATCCAGGCTTTCATTATTTTAGTGGTGATAGAAAACTTGTGTGTAGTGTGAAAAACAATCCTGAGGCTGCCTGTGTTTATAGGAAGGGCTCAGACAGGCTGAAGGAATGGTGTGCAAGGGCAGGAGACTGTAGGACAGCAACCAATGTGAAGGGATGCCTGTCATAAAGGGTCTTGGAGGTATTTTTAAATTGAAAATAAAATGTTAATGGCAGGAGAGTGCAACAATGACATTGGTGAGTAACTGGATAAATACAGGGGCCAGGCATCACAAGTAGCTACCTAAAAGGTAGAGAGTGGTAAAATCCTCTAACCTGACAGTGAACTGAGAGAGCTGGGGCTGAACAGCCAGGGAGACCTGAGAGCCCCTTCCAGTGCTTAAAGGGGCTACAAGAGAGATGGAGAGAGACTGCTTGTAAGCATGAAGTGACAGGACAAGAAGGAATGGCTTTAAGCTTAAGTGGGGTTCATTAAGATCAGATATTAGAAGGAAATTCTTCCCTGTGAAGGTGGGGGGCACTGGCACAGGTGAGTTGGGATGCTGGACTCCTTTGATCAGGCAGGCAGGGCAGTGATAAGCAGCTCTCTGGACAATGTCTTTGGTCCTGGGAGGAGCCAGTGCCATCCTGGTGCTGAACAGTGTGATGCTGGCCTCAGCTTTGTCCTGGGGGGACTTGCTGAGCAGGCAAATTGGAAATGGAGGGTCTCAGCCAGGAGACCCTCACTTATTAATGAGGCAAATTAATGTACTTTGTGAGTTGAAGTCTCCTGCAGTCTGGGCTGGTGAAAATTAGGACTGGGCCAAAAAAGTCCAGGAGGCCTGCACCAGTGTGAACCAGACTTCATAAAATAGAAAGGAGAGGCCCCTTTTGTCAGGCCATGGCTTTTCCTCAGAAGCTAAATGATACATAATGTTTATATAGTGTTTTGCCTCTCCTAAATGCAGGCTAGACATTAATTGATTCCAGGTTTGCTCAGTGCAGTAAGTGAGCTCTCCGTTTTGCAGATAAAGGAGTGGTGGGTATGGTGAGAGGTGCAGGGGGGTCAGTGCTGGCACATGGGGGGCTGCCCACCCCTGGGACCGTGCTGCCACCCCAAATGCACTTCTGATGGATGTGCACATCAGCTGGCACTCTGTAAACCCAGCTACATTAAGTCCAGTTCAAATGAAATCTGTTTATGTCTCCATTGCTCTCCACTGCTCAAAGCAGGACTTAACTAACCTAATGCTGTTTGTGTTCAAAGCCTCTTAAACCCTTGCTCTGATTGTCTTGAAGTGAGATGTAAAGTACTTTCTGGGACCTGGCTGGAAGCCAGGGAACTGTTTGAGATCCCCCTCTCTCTTCTGCTCATGGGGCAGTTTAGAAAAAGCATTGCACATTTCAAACAGTGATGGAAAAAAATAATTTTAATTCACTTCCGTTTACATAGTGTTGGAAGCTTGGGAAGGTTTGGGCAGACAATTAATAATGGTTTAAATTGGTGTGATAAAAATGTTGCCTGGCTCCCCAGGCCCTGGTCCTGGGTCAGCCAAGTGCTGGCTGCAGGATTCAGGGACCCATTGGCTTGGTGGGTCCCACTGCTGTGTGTCCTTTTGGCATCTTGGAAAGAGCCTCCTGCCCACTCTGCTGGGGCTGCTGAGACTGCTAGAACCCAAATCCTGGATCTGAGGAAACACCCAGCTCTTCCTGGTCACCTCCATTTCTGGATGCCCAGCCTGGAGGTGTTTGGTGATCAGAGGGACTCAGGGCATGCCCATCCTGGGAGCACTGCAGCCTCAAAGCTTAACTGCTTAAAGATTTTTGGTCCAGCCTTTTGGGAGCATGGCCCTTTATTTTTGGTTAGTACCAAAGCAAGTGGAGCCGTTCCCAAATGTGCAACATGGGAGTGAGAGGGTAATTGTGTCCCATGTAAAGTGCCCTGAGCTCTCCAGGTGTCAGAGGAGGTGGGATGGGCAGGCATTGTCACACCTGCAGTGTGAGCCTGGCCTGTGTTCCATCCTCACATCCACCCTTCAGAAGACTCAGCCACAGTTTTACTGGTCTGTCGCTCAGTGGGATCTGGCACCTATAAAACTGCTCTTAATTACTTCCCAAGTTACTGACCAGGATGATGTTGATTTTGTCTTATAACCCAGTAGGACTTTGCCTGTTTAGTATAGCCCACCATAACTCTTTTGTCTTATTAATTGGTGTGTGCATGTGTCCATGGCTGCATTTTGGACATCACTGGACTGCTCATGGAAGCTGCCCACACTGTTTTTGCTTCCCAGCCTGTGCCTACCACAGTGCATCAGCTCCACACACAGAGCTGGGATGCTGCTGTGAGGTTCTGGCAGGTTCACAAGTGCCTGCACAAGGGGTAACAGCATGAGAAGCACCTGTGAGCCTGGTTTGGAGGGTGACAAATTCCAGGTCCTCCCTCCCGGTGTGTCCAGCTCACACATGCATTGGGAGCAGGGATGGTCCCCTCTAGCTATGGCACTGACTGCCTCTCATCCACTTTGCCCTTCTTTTACACCTGGGATTAAAACAAGGGCTGTAGTAGCTAAGAAAATAGTAGAGAAAATGATGGTTGGGAAATAAAATCCATGCCAGAATCAGTTCCTGCAGCATCTAGACACTGCTTTGGAACTCTGCCCTCAAAATATTCCCTCCACGATCCCTGGGATTACCCTGCACCGTGACATCCGAGTGCCAGCATTATGGCATCACAAGCTTTATCTGCCTACTTTGCAAGTCATCCTTGCACAGCAAACAGGACTCTGCTCAAAGTCCTTTTGGTGTTGGAGGCTGCATCTCTTTCTGCTGACACTTTGGCTTTGGCTGAAACCAGGGTAGGATTAATTCGAGCCCATTAACTGACTCTGATGTATTCAAAAACCAAATCTGAAATGTGTGAGACACTGTATTTAAAGGAGGAAAATTAATTTATGAGGATAAAGTTTGGAGGTTTTATATGTGGCCCAGTGACTGGTCTTCTCCTGAGGCCTTCCTTGAGGTGTCATGACTTATTTCTCCAAGGCTGCAGACCCTGAGCAATGAGATATGGACAGAGAAGAGGTTTCCCTCTGTGATCATTAGGTCACATTGTGGTTTTTTCTTGTGCTGGGAGAAGGTGTTGGATGAAAGTTCTGTGAATAACACATGGGCTGAGGAATGCTTCGTGAACTTACTCATCACTTGGGTGAATCAGACTAGGAAAACAGCCTTTGTTCTGCAAGATAACTGCATCCCACAGAGATTTTACTTGAGAAAGGGTTCAAAGTTTGTTCCAAAATTGTGCTACTGAGTGGAGTCCAGCCTCACTCTGCACGAGGTAATCTTCAGATGAATGCTGTATTTGATACAACACTCACAGGTAGCATCATGCTCTGATACATACATCATGTTACCTGGAACAATGTCAAGGAATATTGTAGGGAAGGGTTGAAACTCAGTGGGAACTTCCTAGTTCAACAAGGGGAGAGTCCAGTTAAAAGAAGATTAGGAAAAGTCCTGAAAATGGGTTTTCTGTTATAAAAGGGATCAATACCTGAATCCTGCCATTCATGCTCCTCTTGCATGCCCACACACCAGGGCTTGTTCCAACTGATGAAGTTATCCTGGACTGGTGCTAATGTGGGAAGAGACCTGTCCCAGTGCTCTGAGACCTGTCATCAAAAACTCACGGGTGTGAAAGATCATGTGGGGAAAATGCAGCTGGGGACAATGGTGAGAGGAACAGCACAACATCTCAGCCCAGCACAG
Source organism: Muscicapa striata striata (assembly GCA_030060385.1). Taxonomy (NCBI): domain Eukaryota; kingdom Metazoa; phylum Chordata; class Aves; order Passeriformes; family Muscicapidae; genus Muscicapa; species Muscicapa striata. The sequence goes on along the minus strand of JAREIS010000050.1, from coordinate 2,284,533 downwards.
AAGCAACTGCAGTGAATATTTCATGGCTTACCACCCTCAGCATGGGATGTGCTCCAGGGGCTTTTTTTGTGTCCAATTTTCCATTTTGCACTGGAACTGGGCACTTCTGAACAGACGTGTGTGGATTTCTGTTGGCCTGATGAGCTGGTGCTCTGCATGGGATGCTCTCCTCTGGGATACTCCCCTGGCAGGCTGAGCCCATGCCAGCTCCTCCCTCACCATGGGGTTGCTGCCTCTGGGTGCAAGTTGGTGATCTGGATGGAGACTTTCTGGAGTCAGGTCCTCAGCCCCTGGGCTTAGATGCTACAAAGAAAAAGATGGTAAATCAAAACATTTGGAAATCTGTTTCTTATTTACTGTACTGCCAAGCTGCTGTAAGGCTTGCTGGAATCAAAATCCCAGAAAAGCAGAGTGGAAAGGATTTTCCTACTGATATTGTTGGCAGTGGGAGAGACCTCGCTGCCTGCTGTGGGCTGGGACAGGTGGGGTAGAATCAGGGATGGACTTTGTTTACTTGTGAGGGCAAGGTAAACATTGCAAACAATCCTTGTCTCCCCCCAGCCCTTTCCAAGAGGGGCATTTATTAAATATTGGGAAGAACTGAAGGAAGCTGGAATATTTGAGGAAGGGATACTTACAGACACGTTTTAATGGTGATGAAGGGTAAAAGAAGGAGAAAAGAAGTCAGATGCTCAAGCCACAGAAAATTTTGTTGGATGTTTTCATGCTTACAGCATCACCTGAAAGGATCTCCCAGCACTACTTACCCATCAGGCATGGGAGAGATGCCAAAGTGTGCAGGAGATGGTTTATGGAACCAAGGAGCTCTTCCCAATGCATCAAGGTCTCACATCTTCATTTCCCCCTCAAGTGCCTTGCATCTCTCCTGGGAATGTCACACATCATCTCAAACACTGTAAGCAGAGTAAGCTGAGCAGGGAAAGTTTCCCAGAGACTTTTGGGCTGTGATGCCAGGAGTCATAATTGCCTTGGCAGAAGCAGCCACAGTTGTTCAAACCTGCCCTCTACCCGTGAGTCAGAGTGGAAGTGCTGGAGTCATGGAATGGCTGGGAGCAAAGATGCAAAGCTGGGAGTCGCTTTCAGAGATTCTTATTTCCTTGAGGGAAAGTCTGAACTGGTATCAGTGAGGGAGCTTGAGAGAGCCCAGCAGCCTCAGAGCCTGCCTGCAGCCCACAGGGCAGCACTGGGCTCTGCCAGCTGGCCTGGCAGGCAGCAGCACCAGCAGCCCCCACTGCCTGCAGGGATGGGACCATCCCTGGTGCCCCAGCAGCAGCAGTGCCATGGCAGGAAAAGCAGCCATGCAGTTTGTGGGTGCCCAGGGGTGGGCTCAGCACCAGTGACGTGTTCTCTGAGCTGTTCAGGGCATGTTTAGCAGAGACAGCATTCACTGGGCAATCACTTTCCTGCTTGGAGCACAAAGGCACACAGTCCACAGTGGGACAGAGCCCCCAGTCCTGTGGGAAAATCCTGTGGAGAACCAAGCTCCCGTGTGTGGGGCTGCATTTGTGTGTCCTGTTTAGGTCAGAAAGCATGAGGAGATGGCTCAGCAGGGTTTCCTGAGCAGAAATGGCTTTGGCCATCTCAGAGGATCACTGGCAGTGAGAACACTTCTGCTCAGGGGATTGCCAGTCCCCCTCTGGTCCATGGAATGGATGGAAGAGCAGAGCCAAGGGGAAATAAACCCTCAGCATCACCAGCTAGGGGATAAGGAATGTGAGCTGCTCACTCTCCCAGCATCCTGTCCTTGCCCATTGCACCTGGCTCCATCTGAGCACAGGGGGAGGCAGCAGAAAGGGCTGGGGATGAAGGAACTGTGGGATGGGTGCTGGTGGAGCTTTGCAAAGCTTCTGTGGGGAGAACTTGGTATGAGAACTGCTTCCAACACATGGCAACTGTGATGGGACACAGTCAGCCTGGCTTTACAGGAGGGCTGTGGTGGTCAGCAGGTGGTGGTGGCAGGGATGTACTGAGGTGAGTATTGGGCCAGCCTGAAGGCAGGTGGGAATGGAAACCCCAGTACCAAGCTCTCCCAACCTTGGAGAGGTCCTGTCACCTCCAGACTCCAAGTTCATGGCTCAGAGCCATCCCTCGTTTAGTCCCAGTGAATTACTGAGCCCCAGGAAGCCAACCTTACTGAGGCTTTTGTAGAAGTCAAGGGCTCAAATTGAGCGGGAGCTTGGGGAAACCGTTTCCCTTGTTAAAATAAATGTATTAGTTTAATATGTACCAGGAGAGGATAGGGAGTTCTCCTTGTTAAATATTTACCAGTCAAACCCTGCTGAGGACTTACTTGGAGCAATTCAGCTTTAGTGATTTCCTTCTATTGTGGTCTGAGTCTCCAGCATGGCTGGGAAATGGCCCGGCAGGGCAAGGATGGCTGGTGATAGACCCGAGCCCCGGGCAGAGACTGCAGCGGGATGGCACCCGCCCCTCGGGGGACACTGCAGCTCCTTGGAGGGTCCAGCCTTTTCCCAAAGAGCAGCAGAGCACAGGGCAGATGCTCAACAGCTAGGCAAAAGAAAATAAACCTTTAAAAATGTGAGTAGAGACACAAAAATACACTCTGTGCCTTACCTGTCTGTCATTCCTGAGTGCATCTCAGCACCCCAGGCTAATTATAGTCCATTTTAACAGGGAGCATTATTTATTTGGGGTTTATCATCTCGGGAATGGGAATAACTAAACAACACAAATAGTGAATTATCTTCATTTCCCTAAAATGTCCCTTCTGCTACCTGGTGGTAGAGTTAAGCCACTTTCTGATACTCAAGATTTCCTGACATAGCTGTTCCACTTACTGGACTAATTTTATATTTATGTGATTTACATGTATATATACTAACCTGACACACATTTAGATAAGCCATTTGTCATTTACAAGTTTATATTTCAGCAATGTCTATGGTTCTTAAAACTGGAAACACATTTTTTTGTAATCAAGTTAAATTTGGATAATTTCTATTGTTGGTGACTCCACATTGTTTTGTAACACTGTTGCTTTCCCTTCAACTCCCTAGAATAAAATGGAAAAATAAAGGACACGAGGCATCTCTTTGGAAATGCTCCTGCCTTGTTGGGTTCCCTGCTCTCCTGAAGGCAGCAATTGCAGATTGTCAAGGATTGCATTGCCGTGTGTTTTTTAAAGAATGACTCTATTAATAATCTTAAGAGAAAACAGATGAGTGAGATTTGCAACTAGAACTGTGGATATTCCAGGAGACATCAATTGTTGGAAGTAAACAACAGTCCTGATTCAACAAAGCTCTTAAGCAGACGCTTAACTTTGAGCATGCACTTAGCCCAGGCTTCAGCGAGGTGTTAACATATGTTCTGCTATATAAGGAGGGACTTAAGTACGTACTTACAGTTAAGCTTGTGCTTAAGTGCCTTGTTGAATTTGGGCCAACAATTCAGCTCTCCCTCTGTCTCCCTGACACTAACTGTGCCTGACATCCAGGAAATTCAAACAGGGGCTGCAGTAGTCACCTACCAGCAGAACTTTTCCCTTCAGACTGTGGCTGCATTTATTTTGCAGCACGGCCAAAGTGCTCTGGGTGGCAGGGTCAGGTCACCCCAAGCACCTCCATGCCCCAATCACTCCCCATCCCTTGGGATCCCCGAGGCACTACCGTAGAGAGACAAAAACCCCATTATATTTGTAAGTATCTAAGAAGAACCAACCTTGAAATCTATTGCCTCTTTTATTGCTTTTAAAAATCACTAAATTTTCCCATAATGTTCTGCATGTTCACTAAAGATGTCTGCTTTCTTTGTGCTTATTTTCAAGTGGTTGGGTTTTTTAAGTCCTGAGTAGCAAGAATTGCACTGTGCAATGATTTAGCCCCCACTGTCAACCTTAAGGAATGAGAAGTATATTTTTGCAATTTTCTGCCTTTGTAGATTTTTCTCCTGTTGCATCTTCCATGAGTTGTACATAGCAGGTGAATATGGATGGGAAAGGCTTCAGTATCTTCACAGGTTACTGATGATCTCCTGGACCAGCCTGGATGCTCTGAATACCCTTCCAATTACCTTGAGACCCTACTCTTGGCTGTAGGTCACCTTCATTTCACACCAAAATCACTGAGGATGGAGATCTTTTCTCACTGCAATGGCACTTTGAGTCAGTATCACTGAAAAATCCAAAACCCAGCTCACAGCTGTGCCTTGGGATCAATTCATCATCACTTGCTGGATTTTATTTGCAGTAAACCATATTTCTCTGAAAACTGAAGGGATCTTGTTTCATGAACCAGGGAGAACTCAGTGAAAGCAGCTAACAGAGTCGATATCTCCAGTTCCAAATCCCACAAGACAAATCCTGAACCAAACATCTCCAGAGGTTTCCTGATCTCCTGATCTGAAGTTCTGCCCTTCTTGTAATCAAAGGGAACTTTTAAACTTCCTTCAATGGTGCCAGAGCTACTTTCTCCCCAGGATTTTATTTAAGGGTGATTTTTAAACTGTGGGTATAGCAGTTGCTTTTCCAGTCCCAGCTTTCTGTCTATCCTATTTCTATCCAAAAGTCACAGCTGCTGAGCTCACTGCCAAAAAAAGGAGGCTTTTTTACCTGCCAAGGCCAGATGTGAGGGACATGTAGCCCTCAGTTAAAAGTGTCTCAGGGAATGCCATCCAGATGCAACACCAAGTTTTCTTGAATAAAAGAATATAATAAAGACCTCAAGGACCAGCTCTTCCCTGCTTATTTTCTTTGCAGATGGCAGCATCCAAGTTCCAATTATTTCTGTCCTGGAAGATAAAAAAATCTACCAGAGGAAAAGGAATGTGAGTTTGCAGCAGGGTTTGATACCTGGAAGACTCCAGGCTGGAGTGCACACTCCTGATTTATGGTGTACTTGTTAAAACCACTTGTTCTTGTCATAACAAAACAGATCGAAGTGAGGCTGGGTAGAAGGTCCCCTTCTAGCTGGCACTTCATCATGGCTTCTTACTCTGTCTTAGGTTCTGGGGGTTTACAGTTATATAAAAGTTAATGAATCAGTATACTTTAGATTTCCTTCCTAATGCATATGGGTTCAATTAACTGCACTGTTTGCTTATTTAAGCGTTTTCATTAAATTGCTTTACTATATTTTCCCGCAATTGAAAGGGAACATGGTGGGGCTGATGCCATCTGCCTCCATCAGTTTAGCAGAACCTTTTTCTTTTTTCAGCTCCATTGTTTTTTATTAGAAGAGACCCTCCTACCCCCAGTTCCCTGTGTGCCACGCACTTATTGCATTCTCCTCTTCTGACTGCAGACTGATAAATAAAAAGCTTGGGCAAGGGCCTTCATATATGGTATTTTTTAAGGGTCTCTTTTACAAGATCAGTTGTGTTTTGCCCCCCACCCCCTTCTCTCCCCCTGCTTGCAGATCCCTTTTTTGCTCTAGCTTGTGAATAAAGAATTGTAGCTATTAAAATGGCTCTCAGCTCTTGCTGCCTGGCTCTGCAGGGTGGAGGATTGCTGTGGCCAAACACCCAGCCAGGCTGCAGGCTCAGCACAGCACATCAAGAACAAGGCAGGAGAGGCTTTTTCCTCATCTTTAAGGAATAGCTGATCCTGGGCATCTCACCAAACCTTCCTGAAGGTCCTTCTCATGGCAGGGGATGGTGTCCCTGCCTTCACCAAGAGTTCATTTTCTGGATCTGATGCTCTTAGGGCTTCACACCCTGCACAGAGGGTGCAGGGTGTTTTATTACATTCCTCATTTTTGTTTTGATCCATCCTTTGGAGCTGCATCTTGCAATGTAAGTGCTCATTGTGAGTGGCCCTGTGTGTCCCAAAGGGCTGGTGGTCCCAAGAGGGCTCCTGCCCATGTCCCTCCAAAACACCCCACACTGCCCAGGATGGACAGTGCCTTCCCCTGTTCTACATACTAAACTGAATAAACTCACCCACTGATTTGGAGTGCAGTCTGCACTCTGTGACACAAAGCAAATACTTTATACACATCACTAACAGGAAAAAAGCTCCTGGAGAGTAAAACAGAAGAAGGAAAAATATTCATCCTGAGGGACTCTTGTCCAAAGGTTGGATTTTTTTATTTGGAAATGCAGCATTTGATTGTTTATCTGCATCCTCTGGGTTAGGGAGCAGAAAAGGCACTTGTGCTCCTGGAGCAAAGTGATATTTTGCAATACAGTGTGAGGTGGAAAACGCCCCAGCATTTATCATTTTCTGTTTTCTGCTACAAGCATTTTATGTAAGAGAAGGTGCTAAGACAATAAATAACTTGCCCTAAAGGCATACAATGAATCTGTGGCAAGGCCAGCAAGGGAAAGGCTTTTAACCATTGCTTGCAAAAGCCCTTGTCCTCCCTAAAGTCTGTGGAGTCTGTGTTTATGGAGGACCAGAGGTTGCTGTGAGAGCCTTGCCCAGCCTGTGCCCCTTTCTGTAGAAGGATTTCAGCTTGTGAAGCAATGTACCAGACCAAACAACTCCAAGAATGAGAAGGAAGGGAGGAACGGAGAGAGAGAGAGAGAGAAAGAGAGAAAGAGAGAAAAGAGAAAGAGAGAGAAAGAGAGAAAGAAAGAGAGAAAGAAAGAAAGAAAGAAAGAAAGAAAGAAAGAAAGAAAGAAAGAAAGAAAGAAAGAAAGAAAGAAAGAAAGAAAGAAAGAAAGAAAGAAAGAAAGAAAGAAAGAAAGAAAGAAAGAAAGAAAGAAAAGAAAGAAAGAAGGAAAACACCCTTCAAACTCTTTTGTTTACAGTAAAGTGAAATTAAGAAAAAATAAAATGTGGAAAAATGCATTTAAACTGAAAGGAAAAGTCTCACTCCCAAGTGGTAAGACTTTTTCTTCCTTTTCTTATTTCAAGATGGTTTTCCGATTTCTGTTTTTTTCAATGAAAAATAGAACCAAGGCACCAAAGATGTTGCAAAACACCTCTGAGTTGTCAAATTAACCTTGGAGGGGGAGTAAGGGTGGGGATTACCTGAAACATCAGGTAATGAAACATCAGGTTGTACCCTCGAAGGTAACCCAGTCCGTCCCCCCCACCCCCAACATCTCCTGGGCACAGGAACACCCCCAACCTCTGCTCACAGCCCCACAGGCTGCCAGGACCCAGTGCAACTGCTGGATCTGCCAAAATCATAAGGAATCACCCCAAAAACACCCAAACTGATGCAGAGTCTGGGCTCTGTGAGACTTTTTGAGAGAGTGGTTTGATAGCCCTGCCAGCCCCAGCCTCTCTCTCTGGTGCCCTTTCTTCTGTAAGTGAGGAATAAAATAAATCTAAGCTGCTGGCTGTGGTAAACATTCCCTCCAAACATGCCTGTTCTTGATGCCCCAAATGCAGATAGTCAATTGTGGAAGAAAGTAGAGAAAAAAAAAAAAAAAAAAAAAAAAAATTGAAAGAAAAGGATAGAGAGAAAACCTCCGACGCTTCCAAGACACTAAAAATAGACTCTGATCACTTACCAAATGGTAAAATGAAAATGATTTGCTTTGAATAGTCTCCAGAAAGGCTCAGATACAATGTCTTGTGGAGCAAAATTGAATCAGTTGAAAGTGCAGACGCCAGCTCAGCCTAATCCCTCCCAGCTGCTTTGCTTTCCTTTTTTTCCAACAAGCAGCCCCTAAAAGTCATCTCCCTAATCCTGCAAACTGAAATTCAATCTTGTATTTTTTTTTTAAATAAAGTTTCAAGCCTGGGGCTTGCAGGGTGGGGGAAGAGGAGGAGGGAGGGCTTTGGGGTTGCCTCCTTCCCCTTGCCCTGACTGCAGTAAACACAGCCTTGAATTCAAGGAAAAGCTTTAGACTACAATTCACTTGGCTTGAGCCAAACACACAAATCTGATGCCTTTAAAGCCCCTCCAGCAGACAGCAGATAGCTTTGAGATGTTCACTAAATGACTGTCTGGTTGCTGCCTTTTTTGTTGCTGATTGGGGGCCCAAGGAGACCTTGTCTCTGGGTTGGTTTTTTTGTTGCTCTTTTTTTTTTTTTTTTTTTTTTTTCTTTTTTTCTGTCTGCTGTTATCAGTGATTTTGGGTTGGGCATTTACCTAATGCAAAGACCAAGACAAACAGTTTCTCACAGAGGCTGGTGATTGCAAGCAGCAGTGCATGTGGGCTCTGCTATCTCAGGGAATACCGAGAGGTATTTATGACACTTTCCCAAGAGTTTCCTGACTCCTGCCCTGCACTCCCCCATTCCTGCCACGTGTGCTGCTTGCAAGGGCTCAGGAAATCCTCCTGGGGCATCTCAGTCCTCAGCTCCCTCCATGGCACTTGGAAGCAGAACTCCATGTGCTTCCAAATCTGGTTTGTCAGTTGTTGCCACCTGATGGTTGGTTCACTGATCCCAAATATTTTCAGCAGCAAATTATACTGGTTTGGTTTTGGAGAGTAATTGAAATAGATAAAATAACAGCAAAACATTCAAAACCAAATCCTACGGCTCAGCATCCTGATAATTCAAATTCCTGGGTCTGAACTCCTCCAGACTCAGGGCTTCAGAGGTTTTCCCCCATCCAGCCATGCAGATTGGTCCTTTTGTTTGAACCCAGGTCAGGGTCCAGAATCTGAGCAGGAAAATTAAACATGTCTAAGAGTAAGAAGAGGACATCGATTTTACTGGCTAGAAACTCCCCCACAACAGCTGCAGGCAGGTTTAGACTCACCTTGTCAGGGAAAGATTCTGAGTGCCAAAGGAAGACAGAAAACAAAACTTAAAGAAAGAGTGGAGAGCTGAGGTGGGAGCCTTTGATGTGACTTCTCTTACGCTGGAAGTAAGATGACAAAATCCCATACTGTGAAAATCACACTTGTCACCCATCACTCTTTTTCACCCAAGAGATGATTATTTTGTCTGTTCCAAACATACACTTTTTTTCCTTTTGTTAGCATAATGGCCTCAATCCCCCCAACATGTTGGAAGAAAACTTTGACTTGTTCACAGCTAACTGTTATTTCTGCTCTGAGATTTGTGAGGTTACATGACATTTACTCAGACAATATCCATTCTTGCTTTCTGATACCTGTGCCCATCTGTCTGACACAAGGCTGGATCACTGAGAGTGCTGAAATTTTGTGGAACTGAAATACCTCTTGTCTACTGAGGGACAGTGCATTGGGCACCCAGATCAAATGGCCCCATGTGCTGGATTTTATGGTGTAAACTGATGGACAGTTGAAATAAACATACATAATTAAATGGGTAGAGATATACAGGTACATGGTGGATAGATAAATTAGAATAATTGGCATAATTAGATAGATATACAGGGTCTGTGCAGAGGGAGGATAATTTGATATTAATGCAGAAGATGTGATGGTGGAGGGAAAGCCTGTGCATGTGACATGGACTAGGTGGCCTAGCCAGGGGTAAAGGTGGTCCTGATGCATGTCAGGAATTGAAGTGGGATGTGTTGTGTTGAGTTAAGTTAGAGCAAGTCCTGCCTGGGTGAGCAGAAAGTTTACTCACCAGCTGGATGGATGGCTTGGTGGTGGAGCTGGGAATGAGGAGGCTGCATGGTGAACCCATGGAATGAAAAGCAAGGAAGGAAGGAAGGAAGGAAGGAAGGAAGGAAGGAAAGAAATAATTTTGATAGGGAAAAATGCATGGAATGGACTGCAGCATCCCTGAACCTGATGGCCATGTTAAAATGGGCAGATAGGTGTCTGTGTATCAGGTATTGGTTTGTTGTATGGGTATGGAAAGCATAAATATGGAAGCAAGAAAGTTGGAGTGGGTGGGTAAAGTAACTGCTGAATGGGAATTTAGGTGGAGTAAATGTAATCTGGATAGATTGAAATATGGAAAGCAGGTATTGTCTGTAGCTCTAACAGGTAGCAAGGAGATAGGTACAGAGAGAGTAGAAAACAGTGGAATGTAGGGAACAAATAAACACATGAACTGGTGCTGTGTTGACCTGTTGAGGTTTGTAAAGAGATATTTGGCTGCATAAATTTAAATGACATGAGCATCAGTAGCACTAACACATCTAACAGTGGAATGTATGTAGCAAACAGTGGAATGGATGTAGCAAAGAAAAGGGGATTTACTGGAAATTCTGGGAATATTCTGAGGCATGTTCAGATGAGTGGAAAACTGATAGGTGTGTGGATGAAGAGATGGGTGTATGCAGTTACTGAATTATCAGATTAGTTCATATTGGGTAGACATATTGATTAGATAAAACTGTAAAGAACAAATTAATAAATTAAAGGCCAAGTAACAAAGAGATTAGATTGAGAGGGATAAGTTCACAACAGACAGAATATATGTTGTCTGGGTAAAGGAATGGCAAGATAGCTGGAAGAATTGAATAAACATATGACAATAAAACTGTTCTGATAGGGTGAATAGGACATTGATTATGGGGAATGTAGATAGAGGGAGGAACAGATAAAAGAAGAACAATAGCAGAGTTAATAGATGAGCAGTGGATAGAATAATAGATGGGTAGCACCCATAGGTGGGGTATCTGGTGATCGAGACTCCCTGCAAACACACAGCAGAGGACTGTGAAAAAGGGGATGTACAAGACATAGGGGAGTGGAGAAAGCATGGGGTCAATGCACACAAAAAAGGTAAAGTGCAGAGACAGGAGAGGGAAGTAAATATGAGAAAAAGCAAAAAAGCTCTTTAGGAAGAGTGAGGTAAAATAGTAATGGAGTAAATATATAACATACAAAATTCATGCAGAATAAAGATATTATGCTGGAAAAAACAAGCTTGGAACAATTAGCAAGCTAACAGGTTGGACAAGGTATTGGGTAGATAAGAAGACACAGGACTATTCATGAGCTGGGAGTGTTGAGAAATTAGCCTGATGGTATGAATTAGAAAGATGCTTAATGGAAGAGTAAATCCTGGACAGGATGATTGATGAAGAAGGATGTGGGTGCACATGCAGATGAGTGGGTACCAGGAAGCTCATCAGAGTGGATATGAGTGAGCAGAGAAATGAATATGGATGGAACAAGGAGGGAGATGAAAATACATAGTTTGGGATGTACTATGGAAATCCAGAGAGATTAATTGAAATTTGCATCAGATAAATTAAGTGGGTAAGTAGTCACAGGCGCTACCTTAATGAGTATGTATAAAAGAAACTGAAAAAATATCGTTAATTGTGGCAGTAGTTGCATTGATGTCTTGGGCATGACAGGCAAAAGGTGTCAGAAGGGGTGAATACATTAGTGCTGTAAAAAAGGATGAGACCGATTAGTATATGTGAGATAGATCAGATGTGTGAGACATTAATGTATGCAAAATAGGCTAAGAGGTCAGGTAAATTAGAAAACATGGGGAAAATGGATTATTAAGTATTATGAAACTCACCTATGAACACCTACAGGGCAGGGGTATGTAGGAGAGAGAGTTAGATGGACAGAAAGAGAACAGATCTGTTTGCACAAGAAATTAGCATAGAGAGATTACATGATCAAGGCTGACATGTGACTCTCAAATCAATCCTAAAACTAATACTAATTCTAAATTCTGGCACAAACACAACTCTTAGTTTAATGCTTATTCCTTATAACATAGCACTAAGGCAAATCTAAACCAAAAGTATCAAGACCACAGCACTAATCCAAACCCCTGACCTCACCTAAAAGTGTATCCACTACCTAATCCTAACACAAACTGAGATTTCCCACTGACCCTGATACCAGACCTATCCTACACCTCACCAATGCCTCACCCAAACCCAGCCATAAACCAAACACAATCCTAAATGCTGAACCAACCATATCCCAGCTCTAAACCAGTCTCTACCCAACTCCAACAAACCTTGACCCTAACTCTAAGCCATAAGCCTTAACCCTGTCTCTAGCTTAATCTTAACCTTGCGTCTTAGAAGAATGGATAGAAATACATGATGCATTTTTTTTAGCTGATACTAAACTGTATTAAACCATAAGAAAGAAGATTAGGTAAGTGTGTCAGAGCTGGAGTTGTCAGGTTTATGTATTCTAGAGTAATATGGTTTTGTTGGCAACCGGGGAGCAGGGTTGGCTAAATGAGTGGATTCAAGGTAGAGATGAACAAGTGAAATATGTCCATCTAGAGGAGTTACAGCAGAGAGCTCAAAGGGTGCATGGAGATAAGTAATTCATTGTTGTGATTTCAGACCAGAGACCAGATAAATGAAGATATATAGAACACAGTGAGGTATGTAACCTCACCAGAGTGAGGAATTTAACCCAGGTTAAATCACATCTTTGGGTAGACTTGAGGTAGACAGGTGTTGGTATGGAATAGACAGGTGAGGAACAAGGTATATGGGGGAGAAATGTAAAACTGATCAATAGACACAGCAGGGGGGAGCCTTGCAATGAATAGGTGTCTGTGATGGCAGAGCTTGGGGGCGTGTGGTGGTAGGACAAAATAATGGGGTGGGTCCAGGTCAGGAAGGCAGACAGGACTGTGGATTGGCAGTTTCTGGCTATTTCAAATGATGACCCCTGCAAATGTGACCAGCAGAGGTGCCAGCCCCTGCCTGGTGAGGTTTAGCTCACGGTCTGTAGGTGGGTGGCGAGAGATTTTTGCAGGGCATCCCAGCCCCAGGCTCCACTTCTGAACCCACTTCTGGGGTGCTCCCAAAGCTGCTGCCTTCTACAGAGCAGGGAGGGGAGGCTGATGCCTGTGTTTCCCAGACCCTGAGAGGGGGAAGCAGGCTGGCCCCCAGTCTTCTCCTCTGCCTCTCCAGGTTTTCAGTCAAAGGTTCAAAACCTGACCCTGTAAATGTTTAAAGAGTTGTGTCTTGCTTTGTGAGACCATAAGATTAAAATTGGGATCTGATTTAAAACAGGGACAGTGAGAGCACAATTCTCCAAAACACTTTCTGCACCCTACCTAACTTTATGGTTGAATTTAAGCAGCTTTAATTTGCTAGCTTTAATAGCAGAGGAGCAGGGTGCTGTGGTTACCCATGGACCACAGCCCCACTGCTCTGCAGCCAGTGACACATCTCCAGCTGGCCTCCCTGAGATCATGGCTTCACCTCATGCCTAGAAGCATTTCACTGAATAATTTCCTTGTGTGCTGAAGTACTTTCCTGAATTAGCTCTTAAAAGAGTGAACTCTCCTTCTAAACTTAATGGGGAATAAAAAAGAGAGACAAGATGGGAGTGGAGAGTGAATGGGAATTTTTGAGGGCACCCAAATGCAAAGAGCCAGACTTTGGAAGGGGTTTGGGTTCTCACAATTTCACTCAGGCAGTGAGAGAAGCCTCAGAAGGAGCCAGAGCAGAAACCTCTGGTAGACACTGGTACTGGGTGCTTCCGAAGATCCCACTATGTACTTAGCTGTATCTTCAGACATCTAAATCCCTCTAAAAGTCTCACTCTTAGTGTCTAAATCCCAGGTGCCTAATTCGCTTCTAGGAAAATCTCACAGCAGGACTGATTCAGTAAATCTTTTTTTTTTTTTTTTTTTTAATCTGGTCCTTACTCACATAGGGCTTTTGAAAATCCCACTGCTAATCTCCTATACCCAGGCATGTACCATCACTTTGAACCCTGTAATATAAATTACTTTGTGCTTCTGGGGGACAGCAACTGCTTTGTCCCTGCTCATAGTAGGTCAGATTTTTGGTTTTTGCATATTAACACTTAGATTTTCTGGGAGGGGTTGTGATGGTGGAGGTCTGAAGCTGCTCTGTGAGGCTGGAATCAGCAACCCAGAGCGAGTGCTGCTTTACATGTTATTCCAGGGAGGAATCACAGGCTGCCCTGGGTTGTGGGGCTGCAGCAGCAGAGGTGTTGGGAGGAGCTGCTTCTGGGCTCCTCATTTACATCGGCGGGGTTTGCCCCTGGGCACAAGCCTTCGCCCAGCTCCACTGATCTCCTGGGAAGATTTGTGAGCAAATTTGCTTGTCTCTAGCAGAGGCTGAACATTGTTACCTGGCTTTCTGCAAGAAATTACTTGAGTGAAGAAGAGGGAAAAAAATCAAGTACATATGCTCTTTCATTTTTCTTCTTTTATTTCCTATGAGAATTTTTATTTTTTGGGAAGTTATTTGGTAAATAAATTTTTTTGTGCATATGTTTTCTTCATTAAAAAAAATGGAGATGGGGATAAACAAATTAATTTTTCCTGTAAAAAAAGCCCATCATTCTACAGAAGAACAGGCTGGCTGCCACTGAAACATTTTTGATAGAAAATCTGCCTGCAGCCCTACTGCTTAATCAGTTTGGAACAGAGTGTAGCCTGTAGCTTGTTAATAAGAGCAGCTTGTCCAAGCAGTTCACACAATGGTGAGCCACATAGGAGGCTTGCTGCATAACTGTGGATTTTATTTTGCAGCTCTGTTAATTAAAATATATTTTACTTTGAAGGAGGTTTTTACTGTTTTCTATGAGGCTGAGCAGAGAACTGTTCCCTTGGATAGATTAAGGGAGGGATATGAAGTATTTCCTTAGAAGTAACAACTCAGCTTTGTTTGAAGGGCAAACTGAGCAAAAACAATGTGTAATTTTCTATTTTTATTTGTTCTCAGTCTTTGTATATGAGCTGGTTTATAAGTTGGTATATTTTGGCTGTTTTGATAACATCAAACTAAATATTTCACATACAAGTTGCCAGACTGGAACAGAAAAGTCACAGATTCTCATTTAATTGATAAAGTAATTTTTACTTATACAAGCATATACTAAAATAATAAGGCCTGAAACTGTGCCACTGAAGTTAATGACAAACCCTTCATGGGTTTCATATAAAACCTGTATTTTTATTATGCCAGTTCCACTGACTTTTGTTGCAAGATCGCAGCAAAATGTTAGGGCATTTCTAGGTGTTATTTTTATTATACAAAACCCCATTAAAATCTGTACTGAAGCATCCCATTAATTTAAATGGGACTTTGCATAGTTTGCTGAGTTCCAGGCCACAGATAAAGAGAAGTATGCAATTTAGAATTAAACTGACCACAGCTTTTTATTAGAAGGCATTTAATCTTGAATGGACTGCGCAGTCTGAGGCATAAAGTATTTGTGAACTTCATCTGGGCTGGTGCAACCTGAGCCTCCAGTGTGCAGCAGCTCCTGGGCTGGTCTGGGACCTCTCAGGACCATACAGTATTCCCAAGCAAAGCTTTCCCTAGGCAGCTTTGCTCTGGAAATGCTAACAGGTAAGCCAGCGCACCCAGAACAAATGGAAAACTTTTTTCCGGTATTTCTCTGGCTCTAAGGATCTGCTTGCCTTGGCAAAGCCTGCATCACTAGGCAGGAATCTGGGGACCCTGTGCAGCACCCGCTGGAAGGCAGGGTCCCTCCGGGATGGAGCCACGCGAGGTGGAAGTGATGCAGCTGCAGGAATTCCAGCTTGAGCTTCACACACTGCAAACCACCGGGAGGAATGTGCAGGGCGAGGGATGGGATGGAAAACCATCGCCTCCGGTGTGTGGAAACACCCACCAGCCAGACGCCGGCAAGGGGAGTTCAAAAACCAAAGCGAGAAGGGTGGTGGTGAGAGGTATTTTATACTGCAACCCCCCCCGTGGGGACTTTGGGGACTAATGAACCATTAAATGACAGCCTTCCTCAGCTGCCCCCAGTGTGGCATACACCTGGGCTCCTCCAAGACACATCGCTAAGGAAAATGTGCTTGGGCAAGGCAGTCCAAAGCCGAGCCTCAAACACTCCAAAAGCTCAAATAATTCAAGCTCTAACCATTGTGGGGGAAACCAAAAGGCTGCTGGAAACCAGGCATCCGTAAAAGTGCACAGGGAAGGTGAAGGAGCTGCTTTCTGCTCAGTGTCTCCTTGGAATTTTCCTTTCCCTGAGCCATAAATGTATCAGGATGCCCAAATGTCGCCCAGCAGCAGCGGATCAGCTTTCGGTGCTACAGTCACAGGGCGGGGGGACACTGCTGAGGGACACCAGCACAGAAGGCTGTGTCCCTTGTCCCCCAACTCTTCCCTGCAGAGAGTTTCTGGAGGGACTGGGTGGTTCAGGACTACGACAACAACAGAAACCTGGGGCAGGTTTTGGCAAAACGTGAACGCCGCTGCTCTGATTTAGGACTGATGGTGCTACCTCCAGGAACAGGAGAAAACGAGCACCTAAAACCCTGGCTAAAATCCCAGCGGAGGGCTGGCAGATCCCCTCCCGCCTGGAAACCGGGGGCATTCAGTGCTTGTGCTGCTCTAAGCGGAGTGGAGCAGCCGGGGAGACTCGGGTCCGCTCTGCTGAGCCCCCGTGTTGAGAACAAAGCCCTTGCGGAGCCCCCCAGCGCCGGGCCGGGCGCGCAGCCCCCGGGGCACAGAGAGCTGCCATCCTCGGGAGCGGGGCCATCCGCGGCCGCGCAAACTGCGCCTTTGGGCCTGGCAAGGGCCCCGGCTGCGCCTATTCCTGCCGCCCGCTCCGCGGATTTCATTGATTCCTTCTATCCGTTATGGCATTTGGGGCAAAACATTAATAGTAATCGCAATAGTTAATAGTCATCAAATAGTAAATAAATAGCGATGAAATCAGAGGGGCTTGTGCTTGCAAAACCTTAAAGGAAAGGGAGGATTAATGGAACAATCTTTAAAATTCAGAATTTGGAAAAACAAGAGGAAAACGCATCTTAGCGAAACGGGACGAGCGGCTGCGGGAGAAGGAGCAGTGCCAGGGCTGCGAACCCACCCGAGGTGCTCCAGGGTGCGGGGATTGACTCTTTGGGGAGGAAAAAACCCGGTCCGGGGCCGGAGCGCTGGGATGCAGCAATGCAGCGGCAAGGAGGGCTGGATCCCCAGCTCCGGCAAACAGCGCTAACAGTCTGCCATAAAATTGGACCTGGGGAGGGTTTCCACTGCCAGGGCTGCCCCGGGGAGCGGGGGCAGGGAACAGGGCTCATTCCCTGTCGGGATGTTGGGAGGGAAGCGGGGAGACGGCGCGACTACCGGGGAAAGCGGGGGAGAGGGAGGGGGAGCCTCCCCAAAATGCCACCACGGGGAGGGGGAATGAAAGTTGCTTTTCTTCTTGTTTAGTCGCTCTGTTAAACACAGCTAGAAAAGAACATTAAAAGCATTTCTAGATTTCGTTTCGATTTAGTTTTTTTAAAGTTTTCTTTTTTATTCCCATGCTCTTAATTTTGAAAAAAAAAAATCACAAAACATAACTTATAAAACAATATATATACTGCATCCTTATCCACAACAGCATAATTGAAACATCCAGCGTAACGTTTACCACAGGTGTGAAATACACTGGGAAAGAAGTACCGTGTGCATTTTATGTCTCTTTTTCATCTACAGGTAATAAGTATCGACAAAAATAAGCAACAAATATGCCTGCAATTAAACTTCATATGCCTTTTGTATGCGTATTAATAAAAATCATATTTATAATTCCATATTTTGTTTGTTTTTTTTCCCAACAAGCACTTGTAAAAGTATCTATATTTACATAATAACACCTTAAGATAATAATACCTTAAGAATATTTTTTGTTCCTTGTTTTTCCTTCACATTTAGAAAAGCAAGGAATGCTTTCAGCTTTGCTAAGAGCCTTTCTGGACGCCGAAGCTCGCTGTTTCTCTAGCAGAGATGCAGTATCTAAAATCACTTCATAACAAACCATTTTCCTCTTCTTTTTTTGAGACTTTATAAACTGAGGCTGGTTTTCGATTTTACTTTTCAAAGAGAAAAAACACCCCTTTACATTTAAATAAAGATGAATGATAATTTCATTATCAGGATAAGACTTTGGATGGGGAAAAAGATGAACAGTTTTCGCACTCCTGAAGGGTTTCTGTGCCCTCTCACAACCGGGGATACTGCAGTCTTTTGGAAAGGATGAAGAGGTAGGAACCTTGAGCTGCTTAGTATCAGGAATGACCGGATTAGAACTTCCAACTAAAGAAAAAACATCAAGAATCATGCATTTTAAAAACAGTTTATTCAACGGCCAAGGACAATGATCCGGCACAATGCAACGGTAGATATAAATATAACCTTATATAAGTGGTTGACCCTTGTCATTATTATTTTAATAGTTTCATACCTAATATTTCAACCATTTTTTCCCCCGCAGATTCTAGTCCGTGATTTGGTTTTTGTACCCCTTTCCTCTTCCCCCAACCTTATTTTTTTTTCCGAGTATGATTCTGTTTCTCAGTGGTAAACATTAACCAAACTCTTCCCGTGCGACAAGCGGCCAAGAACCGTCCCACCAGCTCTCACCACCGAGGCGTCCCCTCCTGCCGCCCTCCCCGCGGGGCAGCGGCCGCCTTACCGACTCCTGTGCAAGTTCAAGTAAACACATACAACCCGCATAATCCAGAGAAAAAAATTGCAACTCATCCATGTACCAGATTTCGGTGTCTCTTGCGAAAGTTTTCTGGTCCGTTTACGGTTTTAGATGGGTTTTTTTTGTTTTATGTTGTTTTTATTATTTTTTTTTTTTTTAATATATTTTAAAAGCGCTGTTTTGTTGGTTGCATCCTTGTTTCACTTTTGGGTTTTTTTGTATTTTTTTGTTTTTTTCCTAGACAGTCGAAGTCCGCGGAGTTTTTGGGGCTTTTTTTTTTTTTTTTTTTTTTTTTGGGGGGGTATGTGTGTGTGTGTGTGTCTGTGTGTGTGCTTTGTTTGCTTTATTTTATTTTATTTTTTTTCCCTCTCTCACTTTCTTGGGTTTTGCTTTTAATCATCATCGGGTTTAAGTTTTTTTGGTTGGTTTTTTTTTTTTTTTTTCCGTTAAACGTCGCTTTGCTTCTGCTTTGCTTTGTCGGCGGTGCTTTGTCGGAGGTGGTTTGTGTCAAGTCCGTCAACTGTTGTACTGACAGGCGTTTAAACTGGAGCCGGGGCTTTGCAAACTGCTGTAGCCGAAACTGGAGTGCTGCTTTGATTTCAGTCTGAGGCTGGCTAAGCTGGAGTTGCAAGTGTCCCGGTAGACGCTGTAGGGCGAGCCCGGTGGCCCGTAGGGACAGGCCGGCGAGGACATGGCCGAGTTGAGAGAGGAGCCGCTGATGTTGTTGATGTTGTTGAGGCCGGAGTTGGCCATGCCCGGCACGCCCGAGTGGCCCATACTGGAGGGCATGTTCATGGAGGGGATGCTGCTGGGAGCCGAGAACATGGACTGCGAGGAGAGGGGGCTCATGGAGTTGAAGAAGGTGAAGCTCTTGGTGGAGAGCGGCGCCGGAGTGAGGCTTTTGGTGGCCCAGTTGTTGTAGGGGTAGCCGGCGTACATGTCGTCGTAGGGCTGCATCAGCCCGCTGAACTGGGGCACGTAGCCGTTCTTGCACAGGTCCATCTGCTGGTTCCGCTCCCGCTTTCTCCACTTGGCTCGGCGGTTCTTGAACCAAACCTGCGTGGGAGGGGGGAGCGACACGTCTCGGTGAGTGCGGGGCCACGGCAGCCCGCCACCCCACCGACGGTGCGCAGATGCGCGCAGGGCAGCGCAGGTACCCGCGGCTCAGCGCCTGCTGCCCGGCCCAGAGCAGCTCCGCGTCCCGCTCCGCCTGTCCCCGCGCAGGGCAGCGCAGGGCAGCGCAGGTACCCGCGGCTCAGCGCCTGCTGCCCGGCCCAGAGCAGCTCCGCGTCCCGCTCCGCCTGTCCCCGCGCAGGGCAGCGCAGGTACCCGCAGCTCCGCGCCCCGCTCCGCCTGTCCCCGCGCAGGGCAGCGCAGGTACCCGCAGCTCCGCGCCCCGCTCCGCCTGTCCCCGCGTAGGGCAGCGCAGGTACCCGCAGCTCCGCGCCCCGCTCCGCCTGTCCCCGCCGCCCCCCGCCCCCGCGGGAAGGGCTCCCGCTGCGCAGGGCTCTGCGCGCATCCCTCGCTGTTTTTGGGATGTGCAGCCGGGATGCGCGCAGCCGCCTCTCTGCCAAGGGTGCAGGGGATGCCGAGGGTCCCGGGCCCCGCCGCCCCTTTCCCGGAGCCAGACGGGGGGCGAAGACACGGCCCGCTCTGATTAGGGCCGGCTCGCCCCCGCTCTGCCGCGTTTCCGAAAGCTAATGCTGTGTAATAAAAGTCCCTTGTTACAGATCATAAAAAAAGGGATTGGATTAGTATGTTTAAGTTAAAAAAAAAAAAAAAAAAAAAAAAAAAGAAAGAAAATCAGTCCCTCTGATAGATGCAGCCTCTCTCTTTATATCTAATGAGAATTTACAGCCCTAACTAGGAAACAGAGAAGAGGGGCTGGCCTTGATGTTTGATGAAAAAAACCTCACTCTTATTCTCCTATTATTTTATATATATATCCCTCGGAAAGCATTTGAGTCTCCCGTGATGGAAACTAGACAGCTTCAAAAATCTTTAAAAATTGGTTTAAAATCTGCATCTGCTGCGTGCGCCCAGCCTGCGAGCCTCCCTTGCAGCATCCTCCCAGTGCACCCGGCTTTCTCCCACCGAGCCAGGGCCCCGCGCTCCCTGCGGACACCGGGCCCGGCCCCGCGCAGGCTGCGCTCCCTCCGGTGCCGGGGCGGGGGCGGGGGGCGGCTCTTGGGGCCTCCCCTCCCGGCGCAGAAATGGCATAACTATTATTAAATACCGGGCTCAAGGATGGAAACTCCGCGGGGGGACGGATGGCGGAGTCTATTTTAAAAAATAACGATAATAAAAAGAATCCCGTATAAATAGGAAACGAAAGCCAACATGTTCAAAACCTGTAATATACTCCTCGGAAGGTGCTTCCAGACAGGAATTTCCTGAAAATGAGGGTAATAGTTTTAATTATGGCTCCTAGACATTTTAAAGGAAGGCCCTCATAGCAAATTAAGGTTAGATTTGCAATCTGCCATCTCAAAACATTAAACCCAACCATCTACACACAGAAAGAGAACGAAATTATGTTAATTGCAACTCATATTTTAGTTATATTTGCTCCCTGAAATGCTTAACCAGTATTAATGCTCAGGCTTTGTTTTGTTTTAAACTCAATTAAGACAATGCTTTCAGACGCATTTGTTTCAGATGGGTGTTTACTTTTTAAATGTTTAAAGCAGAATCTCCGTAATCCGATTTGCTCTCTCGAGGTTTAATTGCCAAGTTAAAAACAAAAAACGAAAAGGAAAAAAGAAAAAGTGGATTTTCTGGGCGGTGGGGTATCGCTCTGCAGTTCCCATTTCCTCCCGTACTTAGCCCACAGTCCCGTGGGGTGCGACCACTGTCGAAACCGCGAGGGAAAACGTCTCGGGTGGAAAAAAACACTCGGGAGGTGGACAAACCGAGACACAGTGATAGATCGATAGAGACGGAGCCGCTTCGGCCCGGTCGTTCTTTGCCAGGATCTTTCACTCATAAATCCCTCTAAGGAGCTGCCGAAACACACACACTTGTACACGTGTGCATACATTAAAAAAAAAAATATATATATATGTATATATATGTATATATATATACATATATACACACACATATATATATAGGTTTCTCACCGTGTGCACCAACATTACCGAACCCCTCGAGTTTAGCTAAAAGGGGCATATACATGTATGCATGTACATATATATACACACACACACACACACACACACACACACTATATGTATATACATACACCCGATATGTTATTTATATGGTGGCATAGGCTCCGAGGTGTGTAAAAATCGAGCGCCTTCGCCTTACAAGTTTGTGTCTTCAGCTATATTGACTTTGCGACCGCTCCCCAGCCCCTGCCCTTCGCTTTCGGCCTCCGCAAACAGCCCGCGGCCTTCGGAGATGCGCGGCTGGGAGGGGCCGGCCCCGGGAGCGCGGCGTGCGGAGCGGATCTCGCCATCCCGCCGCCGCAACGGCGAGGGGCAGCGGTTTGGTGGGAGATGGCCTTTGCGATTACTGGGAATAACCAGAGCAAAATGAAGTTGCTCGGATGGGAGCTTGCTCCATCCCCACGCCGCGTTTCGTCCAGTCCAGAGGGTTCTTCCCCCCGCAGACAGACCCTTCCCCACCCCGCCTTTCGCTGGTCCCTGCAGCACTCGCCGCCCCTTTCCGAACCGGTCCCCAGTGCGAGTCCGACAGTCACCACTCGCTCCGTGGCCGAGAGCTGAATTTCTCCTCTCCGGCCTTGAGGTTTGGTCATTAAAATCCAGCCCAGAGCAAACCGCCGCAGCCCTCCCAAAAGTGGCAGCTTCCCCGAGCCTCCCATGCTGCGGCTGCCCCAGAGCAGAGCTCGTACCCCGCGGGGCTGCAGCCCCTCTTACCCGCACTCGGGGCTCGGTGAGGTTGGTCCACACGGCGATCTCCTCCCGCATGCTCATGTCGGGGTAGCGGTTCCGCTGGAAGGTGGCCTCCAGCTCCTGCAGCTGCTGGCTGGTGAAGTGGGTCCGCTGCCGCCGCTGCTTCTTCTTCTTCGCAGGGTCGTCAGCGGCTCCGTCCTCGTTTTTCTGCTCGCCGCTACGCTCTTTTTCTGCGAGGGGGTCGGGTTGGAAATAATTTATTTAAATGTTTTTCCTTTTTCGTTTTATTTTGTGTTGTTTTGTAGGTTTTTGCCTTCGTTTTTTCCCCAGTACAGGCACACAAAGGCAAATACCCCTGCCCCGCACCGAGCGCTGCCCACCCATCCGGAGGCACGCGTGGGGCACCCACCCGTGTCCCGCTGGGCCCTGCACTCAGCGAGCGCCCCGCTGCCCAACTCGGCCTTTGCCGGGTGCTGGGGAAGGAGCGGGGAGCCCTGCCGGGCCCGGGGCACCCAGGGCCGCAGCAGGAGGGACCCCAGAGCCGCTGGAAGCGGGCCCGACGGGTGACCGCATTCGTGGGGAGCGGGGTCCCCGTGTCACCGCCCGCTCCGCCTTTCTACGGCACTTTCTCGCTCCCTCCAAACCAAGGCGTGATCTTTGCTCCATTGTCTTTGCTGTGCTCGGCCGCGACAGGAAACTTTGGAAGGGCAAGGGTGGAAAACCCAGAGGCAATTAATTGCAAAAGGCCCCTCTCCGCTTCCCCACTTCATTCTCTTTTCATAATTATTTTATTCTTCATTTTTAGGATTTTGGTATCTATTTTAACACAGGGCTGAGCGAAGCCCTCCGCAAAAATCATATCAGAAGAGGAAAGGAAAAAAGCCGCTCAGGAGAGTTTTCTCGGCTGAGATTTGCGCGGGCTGGGAGCAGGAATTCAACACCGGCCCTGCGAGCCACTTCTCCCGTTTCGTAACGGGCTGTGCGGCTCTCGCAGCCCGGTTTGGGCCCGGTTTGGGCCCGGTTTGTGCCGGCTGAAGCGCTCGGAGAGGGACTGGAGGCCTGAACCGAAGCGCTCCCGGGCTGGGCCCCGGCGGCGCGGGGAAGGTGCGGCAGGGCCGTGCCGGGCCGGGGGCCGAGCCACCCCCCGGCCTCGGTCCTGCTGCTGCAGAAGGGAAAAACCGCGGCGAGTTTTCTTATTTAGAGTTTTTTTTCCCCTCCTCCTTTAAAGAGGTTTTTATTTTAAAAAACCCACTTGTAGAGGGTTTTCTCCCGCCGCTGGCGGGACCGGCGGCATTTCTACAGCCTCGACCTCTGCGAGGTAAGCGGGAGTCTAAAAATAATCGCGTGCTGAATCCAGAGGCCGGGAGGACTCGTCCTTGCAAAGTCACCCTTGAATCGCACCTTGCTGGGAACCCTCCATAGGAAAAGGGGTGAGGGTGCGAGCGAACCTCAGCTGCTCAGTGGACCCTCAAGGGGGGCCGATGGCTCTGCGGGGTCTGCGGCGCAAGCAAGGCTTCTCAGCACAGACCCCATCGTCCCGGGCCCCCCGGTCCCCAGAGCGGGCGAGCCGCGTGGCCCGGCGGCGGCGGTGGCGAAACAGAAACAAAAATAACCCCCGCCAAAACAAACCCTCGCGCTTTCGGCTGCGAACAGCTCGGATAAACCGGGCTGAGAGGGAGCGGGGGCGACCGGGCAGCGGCAATGATCCCGATGGGCTCCGGCCGCGACCCCTCGCCCAGCGCTGACTTTAACTCCTGGTTTTCCCTAAAAATCCCGCCTCAGAGCAGGGCTGTGATACAATTCCAAATCGTAAAGTGAGACATTTTAAATCGGCTTTTGTAACTATCTTTTCCCATAAAAAAAAAAAAATTAAAAGCTAAAGGTATTTTGCAGGTTCTCGGAGAAGAAAAACAGGCAGCTCCTCAGCCCACTGGCAGGACCGAGGGGTCACACACAGGGGTAGGGCAAAATGGAGCAAATCTCCCTCTCTAATCTCCAATAATCCCCTCTAATCTCAGAGTCCCTTCCAGACGCCGGTCTCTAACTTTGTTTGTGAATCAGGCCGGGAGGCACAACCCAAATTCTTTTTATCACCGAGTGCCACTTCGGGACCGACCCTTACCGCAGCCACTCTCTGGGTTAAAAATTCTCTAGCCACTCCGAAGAGCAACAATAACTATTAGAAAATTAAAATTATATAAAACATAAACTTCCTCTGAAACAGTCTTGCTGGAGCAGGAATATCACGCTCCTTCCTGAAGCTTTTGTTCCTCTCTTCTCCCTTTCCCTTGTCATTACAAAAATGTTGTTCTTTTAATTAAATGCAATCTGAGATAGCACAGCGTTCCCTGTAGCCCTCGGCCTGTTCCCGTGTAGCACACGGTGGTCAGGGCATGGGGATCCTTAATTTTTTCTGCGAGGAAATCGCTCAGCCCCCACGCAAAACCTTTCCGCGGCCGCGCACATCCCCTCCGCAGCGGCCCGCGCTGCCTGCCTTGGCCTCACGCTGCCTCTCTGGCTCTGCCTGCCCTTTCCTTCTTTTTTAATTTTTTTTTTCTCTGACAGAGAGATCTTTTTCCATCTCTGCACCACTCGAGCTGGAAAATAAACCCGGGCAAAAGCTGACATTATTTCAGAAACATTCGGCAAAACCGCACTCCCCGAAGAGCCCCCCCTTCCTCCCGACCCCATCAATTAATAACTACAGTTTTTTATTTAAAAATAAATAAAATAAACAAAAGAGAGCAGCTCCTGGGACGGCACCACGGAGCCATGTGTCCCCCCCGCGGGCTGTCAGAGCCGGGCACGGTGGGGGAGGCAGCCCCAGGAGGGCCCCGGCCCCCTGCCCCGATTCCCGGGGCTCGGCTGGGATGGAGCCGCCGCGATCACCGGCAGCTCTTGCTCCCCCTTGTCCCTCCATCGGCTCCGGCTGCGCGGGGGTGCGGGCACAGCACCCCCGGGCGCCCCGCCGAGGGAAGGGGCGGTGGGGAGGGGGAGGCAGCGCGGGGGGAGCGGGCCGGGGCCGCGGGGGGCGCGGGGAGGGGGAGGGTTACCTGGCACCTCCGTGTCGGAGGATTCACTGGCTGAGTTGTCGATCGGGTCTCTGGGTTCCGAGGATCTTTGCAAATGGAAGCTGGAAGCCATGTCATGGGAGGGTTGGGGTCTCAAGCTCTCAGGCAGTCTCTCCAAATTCATTCCACCTTTAAAGGAATCCATGGCAGGGGCGCCGGGCTGCCTGGGGGAGTTTGCAGGTGTTTATTCCACACAGAAAGGAACAAGGAGCTTTTTTTTTTTTTTTTTTTTAAGAAGAAAAAAAAATCAACAAAACCCAAAAGCAAATCCACTTATTACTAACAGTATTATTTTAAGGGTGTCGGAAGCAATCTGAACAGTGCCTGGAAGGCGGTTGTCTCTGCTGGGGAGAGGCACGGCGCTCCGGCCGCATAGGCAGGGAAGTAGTAAAGATCCCTTATAGAGAAACGCGAGTTGCGAGTTGGACAGTTTAAAGCTAAGGAGATTAAAGTGACCTGCCCTAGAACAAATGCCTGTAGTTAAACGGGGCTCCTCCCCCTGAAGGTTAAAACCTCCCCGTCTCGCTCATGCATCACTCCATCTAGCGCTGGCCCAGCCCGGCCGCGCGGGACCTGCCTCCGCACTCCCCGCCATCCGCGCCCCTTGCGCGCCCGCGGCCAGACCGCAGCCCCCCGCAGCCCCTGCCCGGCCCCGCCTGGCCGCTGCTCCTTCGGGAGTGCCTTCCCTCCTCCTTCTCTTCACCCGCCTCCTGCCCCAAACTCCGTGATACATTAACAATATTTCACAAACGAATGGAAAGGTGAACAATCCTCTGGGGAACCCCGTCCGCCCCCAGCACCCCGTCAGTTCGCCCCCCTCCCTAATCTCCTACCAGCCGGCAGCGCGCAGGTTGCGCCCCCGCGCAGCACGGAATCCCCATGGGTATCCCCACACCCTTCCAGGCTGGGCCTCACGATCCGAGCAATCTCCGCATCCAGCAGTGGATGCGCACCCATCCGCGCACTCTTCCGCATCTCCGCGCGGGGCTCAACGACCTCATCGTGTGTTTCAGTCCCACGGGGAATATGTTCCTGGAGGGGTGCTTGGGCTGTGGGCTCTGTCTGAACTGGTTTAAACCTTTTAAAACATTATTTTTCAGGCTGCAGCGGTTATAGCGACGCTGTCCGGGCCCTGCCTGGCGGCCGGGGGAGCACAGCCCAGGGAGCAGCGGCAGTGCCATCTCTCCCATCACATCACCTTTCAGCACATGATTAATAACAAATAATTTTCCTGCTGCAGCCGAACTCGCGGTGACCCTCGGGAGGGGCCTCTGCGACTGTGCCAGCCCAGGGCAGTCGGCGAGGAGCGGGTGGGAGACCCTGAGCCCTCCTCGGCAGAACCCCTCTCCTGCACCGGTCACCGGTGCACCCTGTCCCGAGGCAGGGCCGTGTGGAGCAGGGCCGGTCCCCGTGCTGCCCACGCAGGCCGGGATACGGCTTTAGCCCTCCTGGATAACACCTCGGTGTTTGGGCAAAGTGGAAAAACCCACAGGGAAAGGAAGGTGGGAACAGCGGGTACTGGGGGTGAGGGGAACGGGGAGAAGGGAAACGGGAGGGAGGCCCTGGATGTGACTTCCTAGGGAAAAGACCCTCTCTCCTCTCTACTTTCTCGGCTCACTTTAACTGATCTATCCTGACACTCTATTTTGCTTTCAAATCAAGTAAAGATGTGGGAGAGAACTTTTGAACTGTTTTATCGAAAAGTGGAAGGAAGCAGTGTTCCAGCCGCGCAGGCTTTTTCCGACCCCGCGGGGGTGATGGAGTCGGGCCCGCCCCGCACCCCGGCAGCACCCCGCAAGGCCCGGGGACCCCAGGCGTGGGGAGCCCAAAGCTCGGAACCTCTGGTCTTAAGCACCGTTCAGAGGATGTACATGTAGGTGCTGTCAGGGTCAGCTCTCCCGAGCTCTCTTTCTTTTTGTTGATTTTTTAAAATTTAGTGATATCTTGACATCCTTCTGCCTGTTCACTGCTCCCAGCTGAACTTCGCTCGGGAGTCTGCAAGTGACTGGGAATTTCGAGCACCCGAGGTGCACCAGACAGCCTCGGGGCTGTTTAAGATGGACGTGGTTTAAAATGCAAATATTTACCAGGGTCTCTGAACCTCGAGGGGCTCAGCTGATGCAGGAGAAGGGAAGGATGGAGGAGACCTCCATCCGTGTGAGAAGAAAGAGGTGGGAGCGGCCTTTCTCCCAAGGAGGAGGGAGGTGAATATACTGCAAACGTGCACCGTCTCTGAGACCCTTCACCGTCCCCTTTTTCCCCTTTATTTCCGTGGGCGGCACCCCGGGGTCGGCCTGCGGGGGCTCCCCCGCCCTCAGCGGAAGGGGGACGGAGCCCAGCGGGCCGGGCTGGAGGGAGGCGTTGACCTTAGGGGTCTTTTTCAACCTTGATACTTCCATGATTCCACGAGTCTGCCAACAGCCTGGCTTCGCTCCGGCTATTTTAAACCCACTGCTCACAACAGCCTCCGAACCGGAGAGGGCACTTTTTCGTTCCTTTAAATTTATTTTTTAAATAATACACCTAATTACAGTTTTTATTCTGTTCTATAAAATCTAGTTTTAAAATATGCGTTCTAGGTTCAGTTCCTCCCTCCTGGGCGCAAAGACAGGCTCTGCCGAGGCGGTGACTGCGGTAATGCCGGGTCCGGTTGTCTTCCCAGGAGATCGCAGCCCTCGGTTCCTCCTGGGTTGCCACCGGCCAGACATCCCTCGATATCGCCCTTAAACGGAGAGTAAGGGACTGGCCCTCGGGAGCCGGAGCAGCTCCTGGCTCTCTCCTGACAGTCTCCATCACTGTCCGTGCCCGGGCCGTGGTGTGGGCGGGCATTTACCGCACACTTGCGCACGGCTAGGCAGCTGTAAAATATATCTGTATCCTAGATCTATCTAATCTGTATCTTATATCTATCTAATCCATACCGTATATCTGTCTTCTGTGTGTGTCTCATACGTCTTTCGTGGATTTAAAGGCATCCTCTCACCGCGCGCTCTGTGGAGCGGGCACAGTCCTACAGCACAGAACCAAATCCTCCCGGTTATTCCCGTTGCTGCTCGCGACACTTATGTCACGACAACAGAGCGCGCCTCCAGGGCGGTCACCCCCAGGTCTGCGCTTTCTCCTCTTTCCTCCCATCCAAGCGCGCTCTGATTCGGGATGACGAGGACACCCCTCGGCCGGCAGCTCCTTCCACCGGGCACTACGTCACCGGTCCATTTGGGTGACGTCATTTGTTGCCTCCCTGACTTAACGTCTCACCTTTCAGCCAGGCAAGGTGACCCAAGGCAAGCCTTGACGTCCCACTCGGAGCCGGCTGCTCTTCCCGGGACTGGAAAGCGGCCCAGCGGGCCCCTTGGTTGGGCAGGGCGGGGGCACCGGGCTCGGGTTCCCCTTTCTCCCATCACCCGGCGGGGCTGAGGAGCAGCGGGAAGGAGGAGGGGCCGCAGCAGCCCGGCCGCAGAGACCCCGCCAGGGCGGCCCTGGGGAGCCGCGACCTGCGTGGGCGTGGGAAGGGCCGGGCAGAGGCGGAGAGAGGGTGGGGCCGGGCAGAGCGGGACCGAGGAGCTCCGGCGGGACCCGCTCGTGGGAACGCTCCGCGTGGGGAGCCGGAGAGCAGCGCTGCTCCGCTCCCGCGCAGCCACCCGCTCCCGCACCCCGGCCGCGGACTGCGGCAGGGATCTGTGAAAGGCTGGAAACCTGCAAATAAAACCGCACCACTTCCTTCTGCTATAAATAACCCCAGAACTAAGGATGGCGCTTAGAAATAAATCAGCTCTGGCCACGACAGTGACAGCCCCATGAAGAAGAGACGCGTCTGTCCGAGAGTGGGACTCTCACTGCCCCCGAGGGGACAGGGCCGTTTCACCCCCAGGTGCCTCTCCTTTCGGAGAGGGGCTCCCATCCCCGGCTGGTTGCGGTGGTTTCAGCCAATGCCAAACCACCTGGGCCGTATATCAGGTGGTGAAGTTCAGTCTCTGCCAGCTATTCCTTTTCAGATTTATTACCTTTGTATAGACTCAGACTCAGTCGATAAATTATTGGGAATTGTTACAAAAATGAAGACACCTCCTCCCAAGTGCACCTCTACCCGAGAAGAGAGGGAAGTCTTCTGGAAAACAGAGCTGCAGTGAGGCAAAAGAGGAGGGAGAAAGCCTCCAAGGCAAACCCAACCAAATTCAATTCAACCAAACCCAGCCAAACGCAGTCCAAACAACTCCAATTCAAACAAACTCAGCTCAACCAAACCCAATCTAGCTCAACCAAACTCAATTCCACTCAGCCAAACCACACCAAACCAAACCAAACCAAACCAAACCAAACCAAACCAAACCAAACCAAACCAAACCAAACCCAGACCATGCCAAGCCAAATCCAAACAGCGCAATCCCGGCCAAACCAAACCCCCAAACCAAGGCCGCCAACCTCCCCCAGATTCCCCTTCGCTGAACCCAGGAGACCGGACCTGCGGCAGGAAAACAACTTTTAATCATGGAACCATCCAAAAAGCGCCCCGCGGGCACGCTTTGCTGCTGCGTGGCTCTGAGCCACGGATGACCACGCGTGTCGCAGGAAGCGGGGTCCGGCGATGCACGCTCGAGTGCGCGCAGGACTGCGCGGTGCCCCGCGGAGCACGGAGCGCCCTGCGGGGAGCGGGGGTTGCTGTTTCACTGTACCGTGGGGGTGGTGTCCGTGGTGGAAGTGTTTCGGGGGTTTCCTGCCCCAAAAGAGAACCACCCCAAAATGAAAAGCATGACCTTACGCGCAAGGTGGAGATCCGCGTTTTGCCCCCGCGCAAGGCAAAGCTCTGCTCTCCCCGCGCGACCGTGGCCCCGACCTGAAGGGAAGAGGAAACAAAACCCCAAAACGCCGAAAGGAGCCCCAGAACCCCCCGACCTCGGCCGGAGCTAGAGCCGGGTCCCCCACGGGCGGGGTGAAGAGGGAAGCAGAGAGAGGGAAGAAATCCAGCCCGAAGTGCGTGTTAAATCGCTCAGGAGGGGAAGGTGGAAAATTACGCTGGCTCCCGGCCGGCCTGTCGTCCTCTGCGCAGCCAGGACAGCAATTTTCCTAAGAAGTAGAGCAAAACGAAATCAGCCCCTTTTGGACCCGTAGCCTTCGTCCCTCCGTATGTCGGCCAAGCCTCCGCCTTCCGCGGGAGCGCAGGGCCCCTCCGCGCCGCGGATGCTCTGCGGGAGGATTTCCAGGGGCCCCCCTGGCCTCCGAGTGCCTCCCTGCCCCATTCCGCTCCCCTCGGGCCGGCCGACCCTGCCCCACCACCCCGGCTCTCCCCACGGAAAGACGATGGGGGAACACACAAGGAGGTGTCTGCTCGGGAACACCTCCCGCGGCACCTGGGGTACCCGGGGCTGCCTCCTCGCCCCGCCATCCGCATCCCGCTCCGGGGCTCTGCCGGGCGCGGCGGCCAGCGGCAGCGCTTGAAAAAACTCGGGATGAAAAAGTTGAAGGCTTAATGTTTTCTGACAGATACAAATGATACCCCAAGGCTTTCCTGAAATGCAGCGACTGACGGCTGGAGAAACGGTTTTCTTATTCGGGTTTCTGCAGCTGGAAGCAGCCGGAGGTGGAGTGGGATGGTGCTTGGTTCACTTCGGCCGTCATTCCACCAGCACCCCGAAAATAAAATCATTTCGTAGTTGTCCGACCTGGGACAACTTTTTTACACTCAACCCCCTCGGCACAGTCTCACACTTGCCAGGAGCTGCCTTCCAGCCCTCCTCACATCTGTCAGACCACAGGCACTGAACTCTGCTCCAAGAAAATATGAATTTGCTGCTAGCAGCGGTTTGGATTTATCTCTGATAAATCTGATGTGAATGGGAGAGTGTCAGTGCACTGCAATGACAGCGTTGGAGGATGGACAGCTCAGGATTTTTTTCTTTTTCTTCCTAGGTGGGGAAAAAGAGAGGGAATTCATAATATAGCCACACAATTCCCTCTCTGGGCAGAGCGAACATGCTTTTCTGATTAATTGACGGAGGAAGGGGCACCGGAGCTTGCTAGGCAGCCTGCTCATATTACTCTGTGCATCTTTAGATCCCGAAATGTGGCTCTTTTGTGGGCTCGAAAAGATGCCTCTGAAACAAGGATAATCAGAGGCCCGAGCACTCCGTTGGCATTTGTTAAAGGCTCGTCTTCAGGAGAAAAAAAGTCTACATTTAGAAAGAATGACATTAGGTATCCTTGTGGGTTTCTCCCACCTTGTTTTGGGCAAGCAACCTCTTAATTGCTCCAGCATTTGGATGGGAGAAACACATTTCCTTTCAAGAGGACATTTCCTGAACGGCTGAAATATTCTAATAATGCACTGGACTCTTTAATGTGCTTAAATCAGCAGCGAATCTCTGCAAGACCTACACACTTCCTGCCTTAAAATGCAAAATCAGAGAAATAATTAACCTTTGAGCACATTCAGCTTATCTTCTATATTATTTTGTTTATTTCCCCACCTTTATGTTTTTTTTTCTTTTAATTTTTTATCTTATTTTCTTCCCTTCTTCTCTTCACTCCTCTCCATACATATTTTTTATTCCTCTCTCCTTTCAATTTTTTCTTCTGACTTTTTTTTTCTTATTTCCCCCGAAAGAGTTGATCTCGCCCCGCTGCTCGGCAGCTACGCTCGTCTCCACTACCCCAGGAGCAAACACCGCCGAGATAAAGGCACGGGACACTTTTCTTTCCAGTTTCATTGTGGGAACGGCCGTATCTGAACGGGCACATCTCGGGGAGAGAGATAGGAACACACCGCCTTCCAGAGGGCTGTGCTAATCAGCGCGCCGGGTTAGATATAAAAGTTCAGGGCAAATAAAACGAATTAGTTTTATTAGCACGTTTAGGAGGCGGTCTAACGAAGGAATTCGGCTTTACTAGAGAATGTTTTCTCCTCCCCTTTTGTTATTTAGAAGCAATACATATCCGAGCGGTTCATCACGGGAGAGAAATAATAAATTGTTTCATATGCTGTCATTTTCTGGGAGAAATGCGCTCCCTTCTATAAACCCAATAAAAAGGAGATATTTATATAAATATATATATATATATTTGGAAATATACATTTTTAGAATAACACATGCATAAACAATAAAACGTGCTGTAAAGGAGAGGTGGCAGAGCCACCAGGTTATTGCTTAGCAGTGGGTTTCGGTAGGAAAAATTTGCCTCGGTCTCAGGCGCCTCTAACTCGTGTAAAACTTTATCAGGGAAATGTGGCCACGGCTCCAGCGTGGAATTTCCAAGGACTTTGTCCATATTTCAGGCAAATGAAGGGTTTTGGGGAAGTTCTGCCAGTGAAGAGCTCAGGAAATATTCAGAAGTCAGTTTTTATATAGGCGCCTGGAGCTGATGCAGGGAATAACCTGGAGAACACGGACTTTGGATTGTTAAGTGGAAAATATATATTTTTAAATTGTTATTAAAAAAAAGGCAAACAACATTTAAGTTCTAGATTCAAGCACTACGTATCATTTCATGTTCAATTAGTGACTCGAACTTTGTGTTTATCTGCAATGTGGTTGGCAAAATTTGGGAAAGGGAGCAAAATAGCAGAAAATATTAGAAAATAAATAATAGAAATAATAGAAATAATATAAAACTCGCTTAGTGACGAAGTTTTTAAGGCGAGACTGAAAACGAAATCCCTGAAAGACAACATCGGTAGGCATTCCTCATGTCCATTTAAGCGAGGTTAACACGCGGAGAAAAAACATTTTTCCCCCAGTTCCAAGATTTTACTCAGCCACCGGAGTTGCGTGGAACCCGCGATGCATGTACTTGCCAAAGATGGTGCCTATTTCAAAAATTAAAATAAAAACAAAACCAAAACAACCCAAACCAAAGAGGGGAAAGCACAGGGGCTGTAGACTATTATTTTCCTGAAAAGGAAGTTTCATCGACGGCCTAGGGTCTCTCCGCCCGCCCGCCCTGCGCATCCCCGGCAGCAGCTGTTTCTTCCCCGCGGCAGCGCAGCCCCGCGGAGGCACCGCGCAGCCCCCGTCCCCATCACCCACATCCCCCGCTCGTCCCGGGGAGCCCCAGCCCCGCCGGGGCCGCCCGAGGCCCGGGCATCGCTGCCGCCACCGGCCGAGCGCGCCGGGACGAGCGGCGAGTGGAAACGTTACGGTGCGTTTGGAACAAAAAAAAATTATATATATACACACACACATTAAAAAAAAAAAAAAAAAAAATAAAATGAGGTAACCCCTCTGGAATCGCCCTTCCCAGCGCATTTGTCAGAGCTGACGAAGCGCAGAGGCCCCGAAAGAATTTATACACGGTATAAAGATGTCAAGGGCTGCGCGGAGAGCGGAGGGGAGCGCGGGGCGGGAGGCGAGGCTCGCCCCGGCCCGGCTTTGTCCGGCAGCCCCGGAACGCTCCAAGCCCCCGGAATGCTCCGAGCCGCGGGAACGCTCCGCATCCCGGAACGCTCCGAGCCCCGGAACGCTCCGAGCCCCGGAACGCTCCCCCGAGCCCCGGAACGCTCCGAGCCCCGGAACGCTCCGAGCCCCGGAACGCTCCGAGCCCCGGAACGCTCCGAGCCAACGCTCCGGGCCCGGAACGCTCCGAGCCCCGGAACGCTCCGAGCACCCCGGAACGCTCCGAGCCCCGGAACGCTCCGAACGCCCCACCCCGGAACGCTCCGCACCCCGGAACGCTCCGCACCCCGGAACGCTCCGAGCCCCGGAACGCTCCGAGCCCCGGAACGCTCCGAGCCCCGGAACGCTCCGAGCCCCGGAACGCTCCGAGCCCCGGAACGCTCCGCCCCCGGAACGCTCCGAGCCCCCGGAACGCTCCGCACCCCGGAACGCCCCCCGGAACGCTCCGCACCCCGGAACGCTCCGCAGCCCCGGAACGCCCCGCAGCCCCGGCAGCTCCGGACCCCGGAACGCTCCGCACCCCGGCGAGCCCCGGGGCTCGGGAGCAGCGGGGCTCCGGCGGGACGGCGGCGGGGCGGGCCGGGCACGGCCGGGCGGGCGCGCGGGGGGCGGGCCGGGGCACGCGGCCGGCGGAGCGCGCGTGGGGCGGGGACGCGCGTGGGGAACTCACCGGGCGCTGCGCGGCGGGGAGCCAGGCCCGGCGGGCGCTGTGCGCGCCCCGGCCGCCGCTCCAGGGTTTTCTTGGGAGATTTCCCCGTCTCCTCCTGACGTCAGCCCCGTCCCAGGGTGCCGCACAGGCGGGGAGGGCCGGGGCCAGCGCCGCCCGCACCGGGAGACCGGCGGCGCCGGCCGCCCCGCACCTCCGTGCTGCTGCCCAAGGCATCCCCGAGCCCGGCCCCCCGCGCCCGGCGGCTCCCGCCCGGCCGAGCCTCTCTCGGGGGGCTGCTTCGTGCTCCTGCCTGCACGGCCCCTGCCCTCTAAATTTCCTCCCTTTTGTCCGAGGGGACAGGGGCGAGGAATGGCCTCTTCTTTTTTTTTAACTTCTTTTTCCACCCCCTGAAATACTCTCTTGTTTCAGGATCTCAGTGTGGAGCTGGGAGCACAGCGCTGAACACCCGGGGAAAGGTTGCAGGCAGCAGCCAAGGCTGCCCAGGCTGGAGGATGCAGGGCTTTAGGAGATGCTTGCTTGGGTGTTATCGGCACACTGATCTCACTGCTCATTCCCAGGCCCTTGGTCTGCTTTAATTTTCCAGGGATGCTTTTGGAGTTCCAGACACTGCGCTTCTCATACCTACCCCCTGGAAGTTTCCCTCTCAAGAGAAAAACACAAAAGTCATGCAGTGACCAGGCAAACACGACAGTGGGGGTGTGCCTAGGGCTTTCCTAAGTAGAGCAGGTCACACACTCATACACACACAGCCTATAACTGTAGCTGAAAACTAAGGACAACGTGTATGGAATGGATCAGAATGATAAATAGCATAAAATCAGGAACAGTCCAGTCCCACACTTGCCATTTGTTATAGAGAGAAGAAGTAAATGGGATTCACATGTCTAGCATTAGCTGGTTGTTAGTCTGTAAGATAATATTAACTTCAGTGCTTACTGGTTTACTCCAGTTTTCCAAAGGCAGTTCCAGAAGGCACCCAGCCTGTAATTTAGGATGGCACATACTGTGTGAAAGAGGCTTTGGCACTGGGGCCTACCAGCACATCAAGGTGATATTAACATAATAAAACTTTTGGAGAGGGAGTAGGAGCTCATAAATTAATGCATTCTACTGTTTTAATGCTGGGAGCTAACAATGTGTTTCCTGTTCAGCTGATCATCCCCTCTGCAGCCTAACAGCTGTTTTAAAGGTGCTGTGAAACTGAAAAGAGGGAAGATGATTGTCTTTAAATCAATGTTTAATGATGTGTTATTAGGAGAAAAGTCTTCCTCCAGCAGATGTTTACATGTTGAGGACGGAGGGGAGCTTCCCAGGCTGGCTGGCTGCCTGAGAAGCTGGGGAGACACCCTGTGTCCTACCAGTCTTGCAGATGGTCCAGCACCAGGGCACAGCTCACTCAGCACCAGGAGAAGCTTTGCCCAGTTCTATGGGTGAGTGCTGAAGAAATTCTTCAGGGAGGTTGGACTAGAAGACCTCCAGTGGTCCCCTCCTACTGTACCCAGTCTGTAATTCTGATTCTGTGGAGGTTTTCAAGTAATTTGAGTCATTGCTGTGAGCAGGTGAATAGGGCAAATACTGAGAACATCCTGCCCATATTTAGCCCAGGTTGTGGCTGTCAAATTCCTTCCTCCATAAAGATAGAATATGGATGCTGGAATATCTCCAGCTCAGGAGCCTCCTTCTGGAGGGACAAGCCCTTTTTAGTGGGGATCAAAGGTTTTATCTGTGGAGAGGCAAACAAGTGGTCAGAGAGTACCCAGCAGGGCAGTGGGGCTGGCTTGTGGCTTCTGGGCTGCAAGGGCAGATTACATCCAGATTCCACCCCTTGCTGAATGAGAATTATAGGTTGGAAGCCTGACTGAGCTCCTCAGCCACTTAGGTCAGTTGGACCTGGATGTGGCACTTGGTGCCATGGTCTAGTTGAGGTGTTTGGGCGTAGTTTGGACTTGATGATCTCGAAGGTCTCTTCCAACCTAGTCATTCTGTGAATACTGTAACTGAAACGTTTCTGAACACTAACAGCACTAACAGCAAGCTTCAGGTACTAGAAAAACAAGTGTAGCTTTGAGGCAAGACGTAGGAGTTAACTGAGATAAGGTGGAATAGAAGCTGTGACTATAAGCAGGTGCCTAAATCATGTTGCTTGATTCAGAGGTGGATTAATTTGTCTCAGTGCTTGTTTTCTCAGCTTCCAGAATAAAAGATGGTCATTGCAAAGCTTCTCTCCCAGAGAAGACATTGTATGAATTGAGGGATGTCAGTGACACACCAGGCCTTGTGCCCAAAAGACAGCAAGGAGTACCCAGTGCTGCAGAGGGTTGGGAGGGAAGGGCACTTCATAACCAGGCAACCCTCCCGATGCCGACCAAACCAGCATAAAATCATCTCCAAACCAAGCCAGTTTCCAAAAGTGTTGTTTCCATAGCCAAGATGGTATTCTGTGTGATGGTGACATAGATTATTCCTACACAAACAGAAAAACTCTTTGCAATTTCTTTTTTAAACCATCACAAACATTCATTAAAAGAATGTCACTCCATATTTCCAAATATAGTGAAGAAATGACTCTCCAAACTCACCCATTCCTTTATTTGCAGCCTTCCCTGTTAGTCCATCCTTGGAATAGTGTCTAAAGGGCCACATTGCTTCTCTGAGAGAAACTGGGATGTTTGGAACATGACTGGGTTATAACATTTCTAAGCTTCCCAGAAGAGGCAAATTGTAAAGAAATAACCTTCTTTCTGTGCACACACATTTGTTTTGGAGCCAAATGGAAAGGAGAGCTCAGAAAAAGAAATGACAAATTGTTTGGAAAATATTGTCCTTCCCAAGACAGACCTAACCATATGGGGGGAAGGGAGTCAATAATGAAATTTTCCCTCTACTTATGAGTCCAGCAGCCCTCCCATTCCCTCCACTGGGAGCTTGGTGTGAGTCAGGCCTGCAAGATCATCCATTCAGGGCAATGTTTCCAGAACTTCAGTCCCCTCCCTGCTTCACTCCTATTCCCCACTGGAAGAAGTCTATGTCTCAGATTTATGGGAAGAGCAGCAGGATGAGACCCAGCGCTGTCCCCATTTCCCCCTAACCTCATCCACAGCCTGACATTGCTGATGGAAAAGGCATCCATCATGAAGGAAAAGCAGAGCAGCTCTGTCACTTAAAAAACCTATCCATGAGTTTATGCAAGGAAAATTAAGTATGAGTACTGGGAGAAGTCCTTTTTCCAGCCCTGCCCAGTCTCCTGGTGTGATTCCAGCATGTTGTATGAGGTTTATGTGCCTGCAATGAAGTATGCTGACCTCCTGCCAGGATGTGGGCAGGTTAAGGCAGGAAAAGGTGTTAGACAAATAGAAGAAGCTATACAAGAGCAGAGGTTATTGGCATTTTGATAATGCTTATGAAAGGCTCTTGCAGCTGCACTGGATCAATAATGCTAGACCCAAATCCTTTGTGGAAAAAATGAGGTGTGCATCACTGTCTTGTGGTTAGATGGAAACAGAGAAAACACTTGTTGTGGCAAGGGAATCCCTTCACTCACTTTAAATCACTGAATTTATCATCACTGCCATCTTTGAGTAATAAACACATGTGATATTTATCCATCCCCAACTACTAAGAGTGACAGTTATGCAACAACAACCAAAAAAAACAAAAAAAAAAAAAAAAAAAAACCAAAAAAAAAAAAACCCCCAGAAAAAACAAAAAAACCTGCAGCAATTGTGTGCGTCAGCAATTAGCAGCAACCAGAGCCTCGAAAGATGTTGGGAAAGAAGTTTCTTTTGTGTGTGTGGTTGTGTTTATTCCCTGGTGACATGCTGCTAACAAGCTGCAAACCAGGGATCACCCACAACAAACAGAAACAAACAAACAAAGTTTGGTAGATGGTGGTAATACTTTAATGCTCTTTAAAAATAATTATAGCCCTGTTTGTGACAACTGGAAAGGCCACATTTACTCCAATAAAAGTGCTTGTTATTCTTCAGGATGACATTTGGAGATGTTTCCTTATACTGTGTAGAAGTTAATGGGAGTAGATCTCCAAAAATGAAATATTGATATATTTCTCATCTTTGCACTTTTGATTCTGCAGCTTGTGGTCAGTTGTTTACTTGCCAGTGAAATCACAACACATTTAATGATGTTCCAGAGATCTGTCAGATGACTGCCTGCCAAGAAACAGAGTCCTAGGGATTTGGGCATTAGGGAAAAGTTACGTAAAGTCCAAACATGGATCCAGATATCTCTACTGCAGTCTACTCCATGCATTATGGATTTTGGGAAAGGTGATAAATTGTCCATATACCTTCAAATTAACCCAGATGCCTCCTGTGCTCTCACAAGGTGGTTGTTACCTCTGGTTCCAAGTGCTGTGTTTGGCTTAATATTATTCACCTGGGAGAATAATACCAAGTATCTCAGCTCATTCACTGTCTGAATGGCACACTGGATCTGAATGTGCCCTGTATCAGACCCTGCTCAAACCAGCTTCTTAGACCTTGTTAGGAAAAAAACCCAACCACCATATAGGTATAATATAGATACTCAAGCCTACCTTTAGTTGAGATTCATTTAACTTCGGTTGGAACAGGGACCAAGCTTGTACTCACAGGTAAATTTTGCTCATTCCTGAGGAGATGCTGAGGGCAGAGTTGTGCAGTACACATATCTGTCACTGGGGATGTACCTTATTTCTCCTTCTTCCCCAGAGATTGGCTATGGGCCAAGGTGAGAGGGAGGAGAGGGGTCTTTGGCCCAGCCAGTCTTGATTCCTGAAGTTGAATAGTAGAACGGGACTTTCTTAGAGCCAGGACCACCTCCTCCCCTGTCCCATGGGACCTTCTCTGTCTTAAATTATTATTTCTGTATCTATTAAGATTAATGACTTCCAAGACCATTCTAAAACTATTTAACTGCCTGATGATCCATCTGAAACTCATCTCCAGTCTGTGCACAGGTCCCAAACATTAATCTTTATAGGTGAGCACGCTGGCTTGTGGGTGGAAATGAGGAGTATGCACATTATTTGGCAGGAGCTATACATGGGACAGAGCTCTCTGGCAGCAGACACAGGGCCTCATACAAATGAAAGCTGATGGCTTAATATTTTGTTACATTTTCCTCCCCAAGAGTTATTGCCTCCTAATTGCAGGGATGGATTGAACTGTAGAGTGTTCTTGTTCTGGGAGAGGCTGCCATGTGTGAGCCTTGAGCTGTGACCCAGGGAGCAGGGGCCCTGCTGTTCCCCCTTCTTGCCCTGGTTGTGCTCAGCACCAGCACATCCTACCACCAGTGTATGAGGATGGGGTTAAACACAGGCTGGAGTTGCACTAGGGGCAGCATTTCTGAGGGAATTTGCACTTTCTGTGTGGTTCCAGGGAGGATGCAACCAACTCAGCACTGATTTCTAAATATGCATCTCATTATTCATAGACCTACCATATGTAGCTGTATTTAGATGATTTTTAATTGCCAAACCTATCATCAAGATCTCCTAAATTCAGTGAGCAGAAAGGAGAGATGACTTTCAGAGGGAGCCTGAGAGTGTTCAGTGGAGCTGATGTGGAATACCATCATTTTTTATGTCTTCATGTATTTTACAGCAGAACAAAGCACCGAGGATGCTCAAGGTGGATTTGGTAGTTGCACATGAAAAGACCTGTTGGATCTTGTTACTCCCAAAAGCTTTGCATCTCAGGAGCTTCCTCAAATAACTCTCCTGTGTACTCATGGTGTACTTCCATCCCATTTTGGCTGTCCTCGTGCTCCAGAGAACACCATCCTGCCAAATATCACAGAATTGTGGAATCATAGAATGGTTTGAATTGGAAGGGACCTAAAAACCCATCTGATTTCATGTTTGGGTGCAAATATTTGCTGCTTAAAAAGCAGATGAATCATCAATATCTGTAGGTTAAAAACACATTTAGTATTTTTGCTCTCCTGAGGGGAACATTTACAGAAGAAGACCAACCTGGAGCTCTCCCAGTGACTGGGCTGACCACAGCATAATCACTCAAACTAGGTGTAAGGTTAAAATGAAACACCTGCATGGAAAATGTTTGCAGAAGACAAATCCTTGTTTGCCTGGGAGCAAGAGAATTAAAGGCATTCATGCAGCTCAGTGAAATACTGTGAGATCTATGGGTGGGAAGTGCTAAGTATTACAATTATTATTTACTATATATTAATATTTGTTATTCAGCAGGATTTGTATGTGTAAGGAACTCAGAAGATCTGGTCTGGCTCTGTGTATGCTGGGGCTCTCGAGGGATTTTTTAGTGTCCACCACAATTGTAGATGAGGACTGAGTGAAACTTTGTGGTTTTGCTCTACAAAACATGAAATTCACTAACTGCTCATATTTTCAGGGAAAAGAAAAAAAGAAACTTTCAGAATGTATTTGAATGATATTTCAGTGCTGTGGCTGGAGTGAAATATTTTTTAAAAAGGATCAACATGTGGCTATTGGGGAGAAGTGTAGGCTTAGGCTCCTGGTCATAAAATCAAGCACTACAGATGGGGGTGTCAGGTACTTTAATCTCCCTGTTTCCCCCGACCTGCAGAGAAAATCCACCTGCATATCCTGTTTGCAGAGGTGTTTTTGCCTCTGTGTCTCTCACAGTGGTTAGTATTTTGTGTGAAGGTATACCTGGCTGCAGATTTCCTTGCTTCACCTTTTTGGTACCTGCAAAAGAGAAAAGTAGAACACTTCCTGCTGGACTTGGGGAAGCTGGATTTTCATGTGTTGAAAGACGACACATCTTTCTGGGTGAACTGCAAAAATTGCCAAGAAACATTTAAGGTGTGTTTGTACAGTTGCTTACTGTACCTCTTCAGATTAGTGAGTGCATTTAGATGTTTAGCTTTAAAAACCAGAGTTTATTCCTCTTCATTCTTAAGTAAACACTGGAAGTTCAGATCCTCCAGACCGGAT
Organism: Muscicapa striata striata; assembly: GCA_030060385.1. NCBI lineage: Eukaryota > Metazoa > Chordata > Aves > Passeriformes > Muscicapidae > Muscicapa > Muscicapa striata. The sequence goes on along the minus strand of JAREIS010000050.1, from coordinate 2,243,401 downwards.
AAGACCTCTGGTTCATCAGGCCTGGCATTGTGCCTCTGGCAGTGACTCACATCTGATAGTGGGAGAAGCTGCAGCGGGGCAGTGGGACAGGGATGAGGGATGTGCATGGGCTGGGATGGAGGGACCAGCTGGGTGCTGCATCCTCCAATCCTGCCCCTCCAGGGAGCAAACCCTTTGTTCACATCACCATCATTAGTTTTAAAACACTGTGAAATATTAGATATGCTTCTTCACGAGAGCCTCATTGCCTGCATCAACAGTGCCTGCAGAACTGCTGCTGTCTTTTGGCCTTGGCTGTACCAACATTCTGCTGTGAGAAACCTCCAGTTGTTTCTGTTCTTGCTCCCCCTGATGTGCTGAGGTCCTTGGTCATGGCTCACATTGCTGGTGTTAAAGTCGGCAGGTGGGAAAAGCATTCCACAGGTTCATGTCAGTGTTTCTAAGTGCTCCTCCCAGTGCTACGGAGTGTCTGAGCTCAGCTGCAGTTTGGTTTCTTTAAACTTCAACCCGTATGTGACATATAGTAACTCTAAACTGCATTACAAGCCAAGATTACAAGGTATAACATGAGGTGAAACAGTATATGACAAATAAGGATGCATGAAAGATTTTGTACAAAAGAAGTAACCCACTGTACATAAACTGGGTAGTTGCTTAGGGCAAACCTTTAGGATTTGATGGATTATTATCACTGAGATCCAGTGTTAAAGAGTGTTTATTTATTATAGCTCCCTAGTCCTCCTCCTCCCACCATGTCCCAGCCTTAGGGCTCTTAAAAACTCAGAAATCCCACTTCTCCCTGACTGCTTCATCATTGATACTCAGCATCTGGGATCTCCATTTAATGCTGGAGCTCAGACTTGTGCTGCTCTCCTGCTGTCCACTGTAAATAAACAGGAGAAACATGGCATGACTGAAGCTTTAGCACACCTGTCTTCAGAAAATTTGTGCCTCTGTCTCCTCATTCCATGTCCAAGCCCTGTCATCCCACTGGCATTGCTGAGGTTGAGGAATTGTACCTGATGCTTTTCTCAAGAGTTATGAAAGGTGATATTGTTCTAGTTCTGTCACCAAATGCTGCTACTGAGCATTTCCAGCCCCCTAATTACAAATGTAAATGCAGTGAGTCAGATCTCGATTGATGGCTTTTCTGTGCTGCCTTCCTCTTGTTTGGGTGACTGACTATTCCTCATTAAGGTCTGAATGGAAACCCTCCCGTGAAAATGACCAGAAATCCTGTTTTCTGGGCAGGTACAGATTTTGTGGGGTACAAGAACTTCCTAGATTTGACTGAAGGAGTAGTTTGATGCTGTCAGTCCAAATCTGTCCATGACTAATAAGGCAGAACAAGGAAATTTGCTACAAACTTGCAATGCTTCTATTCCCTATTTTCCACACTTCATTTGGGTCATTTGTTTTACTGTTATACATTTTTTGTTATCTAACTGCAAATTGAAAATCAATCCAAAACAACTCCACTTTTTTTTTTTTTTTTTTAATTTTTATTTTTAAGTGCAGGTTGTATTTGTTTTGGTTGGAATTTGGCAGAAGTGGCTGTGCCCTAGAGGCAAGAGGTGTGACCAGCAGAGCAGGGTGCTTCCCTAATCTGCTGACTGCAGTGACACTCCTGGCAGGGCTGGGAACTGGGAGCCTCTTTGTCTCTGACAAAAGAAGCATCATGTTCGAAGCATGTATTACTTGATAAGGTATTTCTCCTGTAGAGATGGAAAGGAAATAACCTTGGAGGCCAGTCACAAAAATTACATTATCCATTACGCCTGGCAGCACATAGCCCAGGCTTTAGTCATGGGTAGTTATAACCATCTAAATTGCTGTGCTCCCATGTCTTCCCTGGAAGGATTATTCAGCAGTCTAACACATTTCATCATTGGGAAATATTTCCTGATATTTAGTCTAAACCCTTCCTTTCCTAATCTCACCCCATTACTCTTAATTATGCCCTCTATACAACTGCAGATAATTTCTCTCCCTCCTTGATGTCTACAACCTCCAGATACTTTTAGGCTCCTATTATGCCCCCTTTGCTATCTCCCAGCTGAGTGAGATGTATTTGGCTCTGCTTTTCTCTCCTTAGAGCTCAGCCTGTGCTCTCTATCCCAGCTGCCTTACCATAGTCCTCTGCTTTCCTCCAAACCTCTTTCCAGCCTCTTCCCTGCCAGTATTCTGCCATGAGGGACTCTGGCTGGAGTTCTCCTCGCAGAGCTGGGTCAGAAGGACTGTCCCTATAGGGTGTCCTTGTGTCCTGCAGGACACACACCGGTCCCCATGACCTGCCTGGGCTGTCATTGATGCTTTTTTCCCATCTCCTGCATCTTCTTGGACCCAGCAATGTTTCCGGCCTGCTTTGCCTTTCTTCTTTCAGAACTTTTCTCAGCTCCTCTCCATCCCAGGGAAAAGAGAGACAGGAGCCGCTTCTTCCCTCTTCCCTGGGCAGCAAGACTTGTTGAGCTACTGCAGAGATACCATCGTGCTGTTTCTTGAGTCTTTTCCACACAGAGGAGTTAAACCCCAGTGGCTGTCTGCAGGATTATGGGTGCTAAAGCCGGTGTCTGGGAGGGAGTGCGGGGTGTCTGCCCGGCGGGGCTGCCCCGGGACCCTCCCGCCGCTCGCGGGATGCTCAGAGCGCTCGGCTCCACCATCCTTCGGCAGCCGTGAAACCCGAAACGCCTCCCGGCAGCCCAGGGCAGGCTGCTCATTCCTGGCGGTGTCAATTCCCACTCGGAGCTTTTCCTGCCAGCGGGCGGAGGGCGGGCCGCTGTGGCGTGCCCTGCCGCTGGAAATGGGAGCGCTGAGTGGCAGCTGTCGCAGAGATGCTGCTCTCTTCTCCTGACACTCTGGGCTGCCTCAGGCTGCAGGCTCTTGATCAGCGTGGCATGTTCCCCTCGGTGTCCCACAGTTAATTATTTCTGTGTTAGGTTGCAGCTATCATCTTCCCCTGAGCAGCAGTGCCTGCAGCAACGACAAGAGCAAGAGCAAGCAGGTGACTGGAGCCCTGGGTGGTGGCAGTGGGGCAGCTGGCTCCATGCAAGCCCTTTCCCTCCAAGATTGCTGTGCCAATGCCGGACTGGAAGTCTCAGTATCAGGATTTTTGCCTTCCTCCTTCTTCAACATGTGAGGAGGATCCAGATGTGCCCTAACAGTGATAGGAGAGATGGTAGGAGCAGGCAAATGCCCAAGTGCGAGGTCACATCTTGTGTAGCCTATGGATGATGATCTCTGTCCCCCAGAAAATGTCTCTGGAGGTCAGATTCTTGTGTCTTGCATGAAGGCAGGGGGGAGCTGGGCTGGGAGGGGAGATTGAGCCCTGGCTCAGAGCAGCCATAGAATCAGCCTGGTCATGATGGCAGGGCATGACCTGCCTCCTGAAGGCACAAACCCAGCAGGATCAGATCAGGCTGGAGCCCTCTAGTCCAATCAAACCAGCCTGGGAGGACTCTGTGCAAACCACCACTTGCACATGCTTAGGGATGGCTAGTGCCTGTGGTCACTGTGCTGGATAGGAGCTCCCTCAGGCAGAATCCATTCCTTCTGCCAGGACATCCCCTTGAGGTGGGTGATTACAAACACATAGCTCCTCTGAAATGGAGCAGCCAACACCCTGTCCATCAGAGCTGCCACCTCTTGTTTTGATGGTGATGACACTGCTCCTTGCATTTCACATCTGTGTGAACCCCAGAAAAGGTGTGCCCTTGGAAAGCCTCGTCTCACAGCTTTCCATTGCTACCCCCTCCAGTGAGGGCAGGAGCTCCCTGCAAGCCTGTTCATGCTGAAACACCCACCACGGGCTGTGCATCACCAGCTGCCACTGTCACATGCAGAGAGGGCAGTGCCAGGGGCACCAGGCAGGCACAGCTCCACGGGCTTGCTCTTGCATGGTGTGGAGGAGGAGGCTCACAGTGTCTCACCTTCCTGTCACACAGCCAGCAGGACAGCTCAGCTCCATGGACACAGCTCAGCACATGCTGCCCAGTACTGCAGGCAGGTCTGCTGTCAGGCCAGAAAGCATCTGCCCTTCAAAATGTTTTTTGAATAGCATGAAACTGGCACCTTCTTTCAATTATGAACTGGGGAGTTATATTGACAGTGTGAGTCACACTGCCCTGTGCTTTGGGAAGGCTGTTGCCCATGTTACACACAGGTAAACATGGGTGGGAAGGATGGCTGTCATGCTCTCCTTTTCCTGGTTTTGGCAAATTAACATTATTAGGAATACAGACAAGGTAACTGTGAGTGGCTTGGGAAGTGTAACTTTGTATGTGTCTATCTGAATTTGCTGTAAGCCTGCGTATTTTAACAACCATCATGCTGTCACTTTTCTGTTTGCTTATTTCAGCTTTATAGTTTGTAAATCAGCAGCTATTGACAGCTCTTAATTCTCTCTGTTTTATGTATCTGGACTTGACTAAACGAGACTTAATTTGTGTTTTCGTCTTTGTTGGGGAAATATTTCTATTTATTGTGGGTAATTTTATTGACATCAAACAGTTTTGTACAGAAATTATTAAATGTTGCATGTGTCCTATTTTTTTTCCAAAGGTTTTGCTTAGCTGCATGTTTGTACAGCAGAATACTTTCTGCTGTTCTTCCTTGTGCCTATTTTTTCAATGAATACCGTTCCACTGTGATCTGACAAGCTCATACTGCTCCAGTGCAACAACTTGCCCATACATATTGTGGTGTTGTATTAAAGAGCTCCCTCATTATTTTGGTGCAATGTGTATCTCCAGCATTTGTCAAGGCTTGTTTGATTCAAACGTGTTTGTCTTATCAGAAGGGAAAAAACCCAACCAACCCTTTAGAACTGTCAATGGGGACAATTAATAATGTTAAAAAAAAAAAAACAAAAAGAAGAATAGCACACTGTAAGGAAAGCCTTACTGTTATGGCACCTATGAGGAAGTAAGGTACTGGAGCCAGTTTGGAAATGAGCTCTGTGTTTGTTCCAGGCTGACTGCATGCCCCAAACAGGAAAAGTCACGCAAGAAGACAGGCTGGAAGCACCAGGGATGTGCAAGCTCCTGGGTGCCCTCCCTTGGGGACCAGTGTTGGTCCAGGAAGGATTAAGGTCACCCCTGTCCAAGCATGTGGATGGCTGAGAAGTGTGCACTTCTCCATTTCTATATAATGAAATTATTTAATGAAAGTTTGAGTAATCTGTCAGGAAAACTTAAAGTCCCACTGAAAAATCTCAAGTGGTATTAAAAAATTCTCAAGTGGCACCATCTGTGCAACTACCTGGAAGAACTACATTAATCATTAAATAGTTGTAGTATTCCTTATCATAAATTCACATTTTTAGCCAAAAGTAGCTAAAAAGCTGAATTTCATGCTTGTTGACCATTTTGTTTTTTGTGCTGACAGGTGGATCAGAGACAAGAATTTCAAGGCTTTTACCTACGAGGCTTGACTCCTATTTCTTGTACTAATTTTATACTGACATAGTCTCATTCCCAGCACAGATGCTGTAGAAATTACACAGGTGTCAGTTTTGCTCCAGAAAACTTGCATGGAGCTCTGGTAAGTTGAGGAGGATGTGTCAATCTTCCGTGGTGGTTTTACACCTGCAAAGCCCCCAGATTCAGTTGTTCTCCAGGGTGAGTGTGTGGACTGTCATTTCTTGCCTTTTTTCTTGCCTCAGGAGCCCATTAAAATGGATATCACCGTATCCCATTTCAAAATGCTCTGTGGTAGCTGTTGAAGGTGTTGTTGGTAGCTGTCAAGAGTATTTCCAGGCATCTCTTTTACCAGATTAATTTTGTTATCAGATAATAAAAGGATACGGTTTTTATTTCTCAGGGTATACTTTAATTTCTTATTGTTTTATTTGACCCCCTGCTATGACCCAAATCTGAGCTGTCCTAGTAAACAGGACCAGTTCTCACATTAGAGGATTCAAATGTATACACATTGCAATATGAACAGCAGAAGTGAGATGACTTTGCCATTGGAAAAAAACTAGTGTCATTTGTTTAACACTTGCGTTGCTCTTGCCATCATGCAGCACAAAACCAGGAGCTCCCCTGTGAATTCTTGGTGTAATCCCTGGTGTTTTGAGTCTACCCTGAGGAACAGAAAGCTGAACTTTGACTTTGCTGAAATCAGAAGACTGAGGAAAATGAAGACACATAATAGCTGAGCTTTTATAATTTTTCATTGGTTTGCAATCTCTTTTGGACTTTTAACTGGTGGACTTCTGTGGAATTCCTCATTTGCACAGCTCTGTGCTCTGTGAAAGCTCACAGAGTCCCTCTGGAGACAATGGGTCCCTTTGTTTTCAAGGAAACAAGTCCCCAAGAAGAAAAGGCAGATCAGCCTGAGAATACTTAAAAAGACTAAAGCATCTTGAAGAAGATATTGCCAAAGCATGGAGTGTAAGTGTGTACATGGCTGCTTTTGAGCCTCTTTTCCTTCCTTGGCCAGCAGAGATTCCTGGCAGTGGGATGCAGGGCTGATGTGGTGCTCTTCTACTCTTACTAAATGGACCAGAGCAATTCCCAATGCTCTCAGCCTGGATTGTTTTGCCAGCACTCAGTTCATTTGGAAACCTTTGGCCTTGTTGCACACATTCAGCACACACTCTTTTAAGTGGTTTTCAGTACTCTCCATAGAAAAAAGGGGGAAAAGAATGACCCTGTGGAAATTTTGGAAAGAACCGAGTATAACCTTGGTGTTCAGCGGACATTCAAGATATTCAAGGCTATGTTTTGCTGTTCTTTACTACAGCTCCAAGATGGTGGACCAAGGCAAAGATTGTCTAAGGTAGTTAGATTAGAGTCCTTGTTTCCAAGTGCACCTCCCCATCCAGGTCCATCTTTTCATCTGTATTTTGCTTATTGCCCTCAATGTGTGCAGAGACCTGTGTGAAAGCAACACCTGCTTTTATTCCTTTTCTACTATTTCATCCCATTAAATGCATTCTTTCCTGAAATGTTCCATGACAACATGATTCCAAACCTTGACACATGTAAGTTTTACAGGGTTCTTTGCACATATTCTTGGCAATGATCTGCAATCCCTAATTATGACTGTTAGCAGAGGTTTAGTACAACCAAACTCAAAACTTGAGCCCCAGAGCTGGTCTTCTGCCTGGAACTGTGATTTCATGACATTTCATTTCAGTAGTAGGCATGGCTGCCAAGGGTTTGTGTTTCTTCAAGGTGAGATTTGTCCCCATTTCCCCATGACCACCCCCTTGGTGGAGCCACTAGGTCCACAAGACCCAGCCTAGGTTAAACTAAGTGAAGCGTGAGAAAAAATTGAGAGTTCCATGACAATTTTCCTCAGAGCCTTGGACATGACCTGGAAAAAAGGTGCCCCAGGGAGGTTGAGCATCTCCCTTGCAGAGAGATGGCATTGCCTGGGGCACCTTGACTGGGATCAGCTCCCACTCAGAAGCATTAGGTGCCAGTGCTGAGTTACCCAACCCTCCCTTTACATAACAAGCCAGAAAATTTTCCCCTATGCCCCATGTGTGCTGCAGCCCTAGTAGGGAGCATGGTGATGCTGACTATTGCATCAGAGCTCACTGAATCTTTCAGGAGTTCTCCATATTTGGACTTATGCCCTGAGGAGCATTTCCATCCCTATTGCTTCTTTTTGGTCCTGCAGTGGTTTTGCTGTATCCCTTTCCAGTTCAGGTCCTGTTTCCCTGGGAGGTAAGTTGCAATTACTCCTTGCTTCCTCCTAAGTCTCCCCGTGTGAGCTTTGAATTTTATGGGAAACATGAGCTGCTGCCATAAAATCTCCATGTCCTTTGTCCCTGAATAGCATCATGCATGCAGTAAATTGCACATCCCAGGTTTAGGATCTTTGATGCTGTAAGATGATTTGTACCTTATCTTCACAGACATCTAGATCAGCTTCACCTTCCTTGGGAGGTTTAAATAGCTGAGGCTGTCAGGCTCCTGTGGAGGATGGCCCAGGTTTGGATGGGGCTGTTCTCAAGTTCAACAGAGCCTTAGGCCAGGCTCTTCTTAGAAGACTTAATTCCCTTTCCCACTAATCGACCATCTGATTACAAATAACCGTGACTGAATGCTGTATGTCGAAATCCATAATCCCCTGCAAATTGTTTAAAATCTTGTCCATTGAACTGCAGACCTTTATCAGACAACAATTTGTGGGATTCCGTGTCTGGCAAATGCAAATATAATGTGTGCTGGGACATGTTTTGGCATCAGATTCTCTATATTATTGGATAATATCATATAGTTCCAGGCTCATATGAGTAATAACCCCAATTAAAATGTGATTTTTGCCAAAAAGTATAAATAATTCTGTTTTAGACAGCTTACATATTTCCTTATCAAGCTATTTTATTTTTTAAGACCCCGTTTTTATTTTACAAGTTGCTCTTCTTAACATTAATCCATGAGCAGCACATTGAACATCATGGGCTCTCCTTTCCTTTTCCTATAAGAGGCAAATGGGAAATAACACATCCATGTCCAAAAATCCTTGAGTTGGATGATGTGAATGAAAAATTGTAAAGTTGCACCATGTTGTGAAATAGATTTTCCAATATTTTTTAGTTTTTGCTGAGGTTAACTTTTCTGTATTGGTAAAGATGTTTGTCTGGGAAAGACATCTGATCTGGACAGAGGTTTGTGGTGCAGATACCCTCAAACCAGACCTACACAAGCTAACAGCAAGCCAAAGGCAGCAAAATGGACAATGTGCTGCTGCCCCAAATGAATTGTCCTGGGCTCAGGGCCACATTAACAGAGCCATTATGCTTTTGGTACCCAAGCAATGGGCTCTGGGCGGTATGACAGGTTTTATAGAGGCATAAGCCTACTCACAGCAGACTCACAGATCTCAAAGTACTTTTTTCTTCTTTTTTTTTTTTTTTTTTTTCAATGGAGAAGTGTTAACATGCTTAAAATAATTTTTGCAGCCATTAGGCTGTACTCACAAGTAGTGCAGAGCTTGGGGTTTGCTTGGAAAGGAATTGTTTAAGGATTTATTGCCTGCCTCATACTTGGATGCTATGTTTTATTCTACCAGTAAATAGTGAGAGCAGCAGAATTGCAATTTAAATTCTTAGAGAAATTTGGTTCTTAACCTCTTACTGGATGGCTGGACTTGGAAAAGTAACTTATTCCCTTGCACCTAAAAGGTGTTCAATAAATGAACTTTTCTAGTAATTTCAACTTGAAGAGGTGGCTCACATGAGCATTTCCATGAACTTTATTCTTATCTGGAGAAAAATACAACTAGAGGTGAAAACAAAAAAGAAAATGTGGTCAAACAGGCTGCAAATATAAACTCAAGTAGTGCTGTAATAAAACAGAGTGGTTGAATGTGAGAGAAACTGGAGTGAGTTAAAGGGGGGAAATGAGAAATCCTGCAGAATCATCTCTACAGGGAAATCCCACCTCTGCAGGGGTGATATAATTTTTCTCTCTTTGATTCCCAAAACCATTCTGATCCTTCAGGACCTAGCTATGAAGTTTTGAGCCTCGCTGCGGACTCAAGTAATTTTTAGCTCTTCACTAGGGTTCCTGCTGGCTGGGGAGGGTATATTTTTAAAAATGGTGTTAGTGGAAATTTTGATTCAGGACTCCCTGGAACTGAAAGCCTGAAGTTCAGGCTGTTGCATGGTTTCCCCGGACAGATCTTTTTTTGCCTGTGTCTTAGGTTGCAATGCAAGGTGTAACCAGCAGCCTGTGTTCTATCACCATCTGCTGAAACCAGGTGGAGCCAGGTTTATTTCTTCCATGACCCATCCTTCATAACTCTGGGGGGATATCCTCTGTTAATGAGCCAGCTGTTAAACCAGGTGGGGAAACGTTCTTTACCTCTTCCATGACCCATCCTTCCTCCAGGAGATATCTCCTGTTCATGGCCACTGAGTCCCACTGCATGACTGATAAAATTACACCATCCCATGGGAGATGCTCCACCCAGGGGGAGGAGCCAAGCATTTCCTACCTAGATAAAAACTGAGATTTGGAAAATCAGGGCAGCCTTTTTCCACTGGATTCCAGAGGAAAACCAGGCTCATCTACACCACCACTGGACCTGCAGAAGAAAACTGCACTTTTCTACAGGAGCACTGCTTCAACTGAACCACATCTGTCACTGCAGGAGGATGCAGCCACCATTTAATGGGACTGCTGCCAACACCCTGACTGATGGGGTGTCAGATTATAATAATTTGGAGGGAGGGGGTTTACATTTTCCATTTCAAGAGAGGCTCCTTCTTTCCTTAGAAGATACCAGACTTTTCAAACTAAGACAGCCTGGAAAATTTATACCAGTGGAATCAGGGGACTTTACATATTTATTCAGGATTTCCAGCATCTGGTGCCTGGCTGGAGCAGTAGCTCTGCCTGTCACAGACAGGGAGCCCCAGGGCATGCCTGTCCCATCGCTGTGTGGGCTGTGTGTGTGTCCACCAGGGCAGCCTGTGCCTCACCCAGAGCCTGCCAGGAGCTACAAAGCACACAGCTCACTTCAGGCAGCCCCACAGAGCTAAAACAAGCTGCTGCTGGATCACAGATTGAGCTCAGCTGTCCAGGGGAAATCAGGAGGGATGCTGCCCTGAGGGGGGTAGTTTACCCGAGGGAAAGATGAGCATCAGCCTTGGGGCTGTGTCACACAGCAGAGAAACTGAGAGTGTTGATGGCCTGGGAATGGCTGGGTCTTCCATTCTGCAGCTCGTGCGTTCAAACAGTCCAGGAAGTGCTTCATCTTCAGGTAAATTCTCAAAGTTAAATAATTTCCTCTTTAGCCTCTGAACAGTAGCGCAGTCTGAGGGAGCTAAACGAAATCAATCAATTAGGAATAAGAAGAACTCCAGTTTTCAGAGAGCTGATGATAAATTTTGATTGGACTTGGCAGAAGCCTGTGATATTGAATCCAAACAAAAATTGGCTCCATGGGTGCCGAGACATGGAGTTTCCCTGGCTCTTTGGCTCTGTCCTCACAAACTGATTTCAGCTTCAGCCTGAGGCGATGAAAGATCTTTCCAGTACCTCCCTCAGCTCTGCTCCTTCCAGTGTCCATCCCTCAGTCCCGCTGGCACTTCATGGCACCATGATAGAGCTGTGGTATCCTGGAAAAGACAAACCTTCTGTTTGTGTAAAGTATGACCTTAAGTTTTCCATTTCTGAAGTGTTTTAATTTCCCCCCCCCGTTTGCTGGATTTCTTTCATCAATTTTTTTACACATTTCCAAGTTCTTTGCAGAAGAATTAGGAAAATGTTATTTAAATGGATTTAGACATTTTTGTCAAAACTCTGTTCTTTCTGTGGATTTGACAACCATTTCAATAAAGTTTTCATAAAACTGGGAAGCTTTTAATACAACATATCCAAATCAATGAGCATATTTCAAAATATGTTGCTTAATATGGAGTATTTTCTTTTTCTTTCCCCTAGACCTGACTGGTTGTCTGTTCTGTGGAGGATGGTATAAATGGATGGCTTTACTAATTCATAACCAAAGAGTAAGCAATAGAAAGGAATCAAGATCCAATCACCAACTTTGTAAATGTGACAGCTTACTGTCTTTTCTTTTAATAGCAAATCAGGGTGTGCTTTCAGAACCTAATGGCACAGGTTCATTGATATTATTTTTTATTTGGAGGCCTGTCTCACATTTCAGGCTCTTCCTTGCTGAGGAGCTGCCTAAAGCAGGTGGTTCAAAGCAGAAATCCCTGTTGAGAGCCCTAGATTTCTGTTTACCTTTCCTCCAAACCCAGCATGAGTGCTCTGATTTGTATCTTATATTTCAAAATTTGAATAAACTGGAACAACAGTTTCTTCTTTCCTCAAAGTAGTGCTGAAAATGTTTTGAAGGGGCAGAAAAAATTGTGATTTAAGTTTATTTCTACCCTGGACTAAGAAAAAGTAGAAGTGAGACAGTTTTCATGCAATTTCAGCTTCCAGGAGAGCTTTCTGTGTAAAAAATGTATTCCATTCCTATGGTTCCATGAAGGGCCATTCATTAAACTTTTGTGGGAGATGAACAAAATCCTGAGAGCTTTTTTAAATATGGGAACCAAAAACTAACACACTGTTTAAGAGAGTCAATAGAAATCAATTTAATGAGGTAAATCTGACCAGAGATTAACTTTGTTCAGGATATTTTCTAGTAGGAAAGAAGCAGTGGGGTCATCCAGATCCCTTCGAAAATTTATTGCTGTGCTCAGGAATTCCTTGTACATCCCAGGACTGGGAATCTGAGCAGCAGGCTGTTGTGGCAAGTAAAAAAATAAATGGTGTTATCTTGATAGCCAGATAACACAGTATCTGCTCAATAAAGTCATTTGGAGAATATTGTTTGTGAAAACCTCTTTGCTTTGGTTCCATTTCTTCTTCTTTCCGTTTTCTGATAAAAAATCCTAAACACCAAGCAGTTAAAGGCTGCCATAAAACTGAGAAGAAACACCAACACTGGTGCTTTATCATGCTCCATCTGGGAGGCGAGCCAGCTCTTCCTACTTCAAGTTTATTTCTCCTACTCTGCTTTACCTCAGATAATGTCTCATAAAGAGTTAAGAGGGTCATTTGTAAATGTCTTGGAATGGTTATTGCTCTCATACAGGCTTTGGATCTTTGTGCTTAAAGTGAGTGAACATTAAGGTAAAAATCAAAACGAATTCCCAAGCCTGGAGCAAGGACTGTTTGGGAATGCCTCCTGTTCCCAGAGCAGAAAAGTTGCCATTTTTCTCCACCTTATTTTTAAATTTTTTTAAAATCATCTTTCATCTCATATTAAGTGAGACTTTCTTGCTTGCTAAACTTGGTGCATCACTGAACAACTTTTAAACCAAGGACCAGAACATCTAAAGAGAGCTTGGCTGCAGCATTTTAACAGAATATGGTCCCAAACAAGTGGATTACTGAGCAGCAAGTCTCCAGGGGCAAACTGCAAATTTCAACCAGGATTAGATTGTTAAATGAATTAAACCCACTGGTAGCCAGCAAGAGCAGCATCTTTGGGAAGGCATGGAGGCTCATTTTCTCCCTCTCCTCATTTGTGCCTTATTCATAGGTGCTCCTTTTTTTTGTGGAAAAGAAAGACCCCTGCCTTCAGGGATTACCTGGCTGCCTGTACAACCCAAGTGCCTGTTCCAAGAGCAGTGGGTACATGATTTATCTTAATATATCATTACACATTTATTTCCTGACCCTGTCCATCCGTACATGATCCCCACAGCTGGGGATGCCTGTGGTGCCCTCTGAGCCAGACTGTGGTGCCTGAGCCATGGGATGGAGGACAGGGGCAAGGAGCTAGTACAACACAACCCCCTCAAAATTCTGATGTACCAAAATAGCATCCCTGAGCCCTGCTCTGAGCAGAGGCAGCAATAAGGGCTCCATCCCCACACTGTTGTGTATGTCAGACCATGTGGTGAAAAATGGGCCTTTGGCTAATTTCTTGTGACTGTGTTTGAAGAGGCAGCTGCTTAAAAAGACATTTACAATAATCTTTCATGTTCTCCAAATGAAAAGAATCCACCTGTGTAATCTTTCAAGTTAAGCTTCCCTCAGGTCTTGCTTAACATAAATATGGCAGCTCATATAATTTTATTATCTGAACTAAATATCATTTCTTCTCTGTCTTCCTGATATTTCTCCTAATCCTTATCAATAAAACTACTAGGGTGTAAAGATTTTATAGGCTGCTGCTTCTTTGCCTTCTTAATTTTATTACTTCAACTGTATTCTCTTCAAATAAATGAATTAATATCACAATTAGAAACCCAAAGCAACATTACACAACCTGCACAGCTACATCAGTCATGAATGCAGAAACAGAGATGACGAGATATTTACTTGTGATATGCAAGCTCTGAAAGGATTCCTTGGAAAACAGCAAAGGGAAGAATGTGTTGAATTGAGAGAGGAAACTGAAATCTACTCCTAAGTTTCATTTTCTACTCCTAGAATCATTTGAAGATGGGCTATTTGGAGATGTTCTGCTCTGAGAATGTCTGCTGCTTCTTTGGTGTAGGAGAAGTGAAGATAATAAATTCCCTGGATTTATTGTGTATGGACAGGGTGGTGGGGTGGTGGTCTGAAGCTCTGGAGAAGACTGTATCCAGTTGGAGAAATCAAACTGCAGGAAGTGCAACAAATCAGATATTTTTATTTACTGTCAATACCAAGGAACTCTGAATGGCTTTGAATAATGAGATGTGAGGCTGGGGCTTGCAGACTTAAACTTATCTCTTTGCCTTCAGCAAAAGGGGTATTTCTGTGCCTTGACCCTCCATAAGACAGGAGTGATGAGAGATACCTACTTTAGGCTACATTAGAGATTCCAGCTGATTATTTTAGTGCACCCTGCAGCAATCACTAAGTAATTATTATGCACTAATTTATCTCAGCCCAAGCCTGTAGTTTCTGCTCACTCGGGGGTAATTTTTGACTGCTGCAGTTAGTGTGGTATCACTGCTAAAGTTGGTAGGAGTGGTTGTATCCAGGTCTGAGTTTTACTGATGCAAAAATCCCTTCTTGTGCAATACAATATATGTCATTGTAGGCAGGGTGTATTAGTCATCCTCTCATACATGGAAAATAAATGACCGTAAAGCTCACTAAGTCACACTGTCTGTATTGATTGTCTGTGTCTGCAGAGATTCCAATACTGGATCTCAGTGATTTAAAAACAAAATGAAATGCTCCAACTAATTATAGTTCTCTGCACGTATAGTTGCCTCTGAGTATTTGCAGCTGTCAGGTTCAAATATTTCTAATAACCATGGCTGTGACATTTGTTCAACAGATGAGGTAAGAATAAAAGATAAAGGGGCAGCAGCCCAGTTTGAGGAATGGAAAGGAGATCAGATACAGAACTTGATGCCATGAAGCATTATAACATAGGTTTGAAGGTGGATGCACCAGATTTTATAACTAAAACTGAATAGCAGGTGGTGTGGTAGCAACATTGAGAACAACAGGGACAAAACACCTTGTGAAGGAAATGGTGAGAACTACGTGTTACTCCAAGCCCTTACTGAGAAGGCTGAATGTTAAGGTTCCTCTCAGGAGAGGTCCTTGAGCAGTTTGTGTCATTTCTGTCATGTTTTCTGATGAAGGAGGGCAGCAGTGTACAGGTGGATGTTTTACTCTAAAATTCACAAGCACCAAATCATCTCTGCAGAGGTCTTCACCTCCTTCACCTCTGGGCTTCCCTGCAGCACAGCCTGGTGTTTGAGCCCACTTCATCCTGCACCATTCCTGCATTTCTGTTCCTTTTTCTGCAGTGCTCTTCATTATTTCCAAACTGTGCTTGGAGGTTTCGGACTTGGAACACCCTACTTGTGTCTTGCATAGCTGATTTTTCTATATTTTTTCCTCATTGCAAATAATTTTTTTACACATTTCTGTCCTCAATTGTTGCAATATGCTGTGTGTGAGACACAAGATACCAACAGCAACCTAGTTTTTCAAAGGTTTCCCTTTAAGAATTCCCTGAGAATTCCCATCATAACACTGTTGACAGGAGATACCTTAAAAAGAAAGCACCACAAGGGAAAACACATGTTTGGGTTTGGTTTTATTCTTTTGTCGGGGGGGGGGGGAGTGGAAGGAGGAAAGATTAGCAGACTATTCTCAATGTGTATGTCTCAGATCTGTGATCTTTGCTGCAGAATCCAACTGTGCAGATCTATCAAGTTCAGCCATGCTGGGGTATGCCACACAGGTGGATGGTTTAATTTTGACAGTTGAGCTTCCAACTGAAAGGAGACAGAAAAAATGAGATGAAAAAACATGCTTAAACCTGTTCAGCTCCCAGCCAGGCTTTGGAGCTGTGCTGCTGGATACCACTGCTCATGGAACAAAGGCACAGCCATGGGTGGCTCTTTCCATCACAGGTACTGTACTGGTTTTCCTAAAGCAATTGTGAAATAGCAAGGACCCTCCCAGCTCACAAAATAAAGGAGGTGGGCTGCAGTTTTGTTTTGATGGGGAAAAAGCAGTAACATGGATATGGTCTTGGAATGCAGCTGAGATCCTTGAGCAGGGTGTGTGTTTCACAGGGGAATGATGATACTCCAAATCTGTACATTTAGGGCTGGATCTTTAAAACTGCACATCATGCATACACAGAGTATTCATTTCATTTAAATAGGAGAAAACATCCTGTTCTCAGGAAAAATATTTCAGAGCTGCCTTGCTCACCCACTGGCTTCACACTCTGCTGCCTCTGAAATGCGTCACATTTGGGTGCAAGTTGCATTTCTGCTGCAAACTTCCAGATGCATGTGTAGAGTTAGCATGGCTTGGGTTAACATTAAAAAGGAAATGTTAATGAAATGCTTAAGCACATACCTATGACACAATCTGAAACAGGTGGATGTGGAGCCACTGAAGGACTCCTGCTTCACTCAAACCATATGTGAAACTCCTATTGCCATCTTAGGAGCAATGATCAAGAGCAGGAGATGACTGTTAGTGAGCATGATTTAAAACTGACTTTAGAAAGAGTAATTTATGTTTTGGAGCCTCCTCAGATGTGTACCCAGTAGGAAATTCTGTAGCTACACCTGTTTACACATCTTTCAGCTCTTTGAGATGCTAATGAGAAACCCAGCCATCATGGGCACAGGGAGACTGTAACAATTACTGAGCACCAGAAAGAAAATTTGTTCCAGGGGCTGATTTATCAGCAGGCTTCCTGAAAGACAGATAATTCACATCAGGAGTTTTGAGGGGCCACTGGGCTGCACTCAGATTTTGTGGGACAAGGCTAGAGACTGCATCCAATAGGGCTGGTAAACACACAGTGCTCTGGAGCCAGGGATTGCCCAAGACAAAGATCCCTTTCACCTCTCTTCCTTTGTGCTTGCACCCACATTTTTAAATCTCGATGTGCTCTTCATGTTTGTGAAGACTTTTAGACTTGATGGGGCTTCAGATAATTTCACTCCATCTGTTGAAATGTTTTCTTCATTCACTCTTGGCACCATGTGCATTTGAAGGGCTTCACTTTGCACTAGGGTTCACGAGGGCTCAGCATCTGTTTAACATCTCTCTGCCCTGATCCTGACCATTGGTGCTGCTTGATAATTTAAGTAGAAAGAAACCAGTGTCCTTAGATTTGGGATGCATGTGAGAGCGGCCTTCCTTTGCAGAGGTGAGCCATGCTGCACCCCCTAGGAAACCACAGAGGTGTGGCAACAACTTTCCAGGACAGAAATAAGGCTCAGTGTTAGATGAACTTTATTCTCTTCCTAACATCCCCATGGTGTTTTTTCTTCAAAACATTTCTCCTTCAAAATCTCACCATCTCCCAAAAAAAGCTTCCCCAGGGAAGTGCAGGGAGGGGGTGTGTGGAAATGCAGACACACTTTGAAGATCTGGTGCAAACCTGTAGATTTGCAGAGATATTTCTATTAGAGATGCCCAAGCTGAGGCTGGATCACAGGGTGGCATGAGCACCCCTCTGCACAGCAGTAGGTGCTGCACCTCTTCATGCCTCAGGATTCTGGGCTGGGAGTGGTGGGAGTGAGGAGAATGCTTGGGGAGGTTGCAGGATCAAATGGGTTGCTTAAGTACTAGTCATTATAATTTTGTTTGTGAAGCATCATTTTACTTCCTAAAGATAAATACAAACATGGTGAAAGATGAAGAAGGCTCAGTGTAAATGGCCTTGGAGGTTTAAGAGGCTTTTCCTGCAGTTTTGGGATGTGATTATGTGATGCGAATATGCTCCCATCAAAGCCACTTGGAGACTCCAACCACAATCCCATCACTCTCCTTCCTAAAATCAGATTGCAAACCAGCAACAAGACTTCTGCTTAATTATAGCCTGAAGAGTGATGTTTGGGCTGTGAATCAAGTTAGATTTCACACTGATAGAGGAGGAGTACAAGTGCTGATAGCGTCTGCAGGTTGGGCACGGGTCACACACCGTGGTGAGAAGCCATCCCGCTATGCTGTGTCCCTGGCAGCTCCCTGCTCTCAGTGGGACCCACGCTAGGACCAGAGAACACATTTATTTTCTGTGCCAAGTGCAGCTTTCCTACTGTGCTCGCCCCTCCTTTCGTCTTTGAAGGTGTTGGGAATTGGAAGACTCCTTTTTCTCTTTGCATAAGCAGGACATGAATTCAAAGGGTTCTGCTGAATATTTAAGATACATATTTATGTGCAAAACCCTCCCGACCCCTCAGAAACCATTTAGTTAAAAGAGGATAAAGATGATTTACTTATGCCTTAGGGCTGTTGCTATTTAAACACTCTACATTTATGTCTATTTACTCTGGTATTTACTAAAAAAGCATAGTTAAATTAGCAGCCACTGCCTCTCCTAGATAATTTCTGAAGGATCTTACAGCATTTCTTTAAGGGAACAAACTCAGGGATGAACAAACCTCGTCATTCTGGCTGCAGGACAGTGAATGCAAACACCCTTTTCCAGTGGCTACAGGGAAATAAAAGGATGTCTACAGATTCCTCAGTGTGGCAGACTGCTTATTTTGGTGAAAACCCAGCTTTGCAAACTGTGTTGTGACCACACACTGCAAGAAGCATCAGTGAGGTGGTTTGCTCTGTCACCCAGGTTTGCACACAGGTTCCTGACATCCCATGAACTCCATAAATGCAGAAGGGGCACAAAGAGCAGAAGGGGAAAAATCCCCAGGATTCTCCCCCTTTGAGCTGGACAGGGTTCTTGTTTCTGCTGAGGGGTATTGGCAGAAATGGCAATGGTGCAGTTGAAACTGGCTAGCTGTGCTTAATGACCTGAGGCACTGACAGCTCCTCTCAGCTGGCTCCCAATCCCCAGGAAATGCAGCTCGCCTTGATTACTGTCACCTGCAGAGTCACACATGTACTCTGCCAGCCTTCTTTTCATTAACTTAACCTGTGCCCAAAGAGCTGCTGAAGAAACAGATTTTTTCAATCAGATAGTGCTTTTTCGATTAAGTGACTTGGTTTCTACTCATTTTCTCTTCCTTTCCTGCTGTACAGGAGCTATCTGTGTTTAGTACTATAATGGGATCTTACCATAAACTTGGCTGTGTCCTTCTGAAGTCATGGTGCTGATAATTAAGATGTGTTATGGTTTTCCACCAAGTATATTCGTACCATATGGATATTCAACATGTCTCAGAGCAAAGACTGGTCCTGAAAACTGAGGACAAGGTGCAACAGATGGGAATTCAGAGTGCAAAGTACAGTAGAATTGTAGACAAGCAGGAAATCTCTGTATTCCCGTACCTGCCTGCCCGGAGTTCCCCTGCAGATGACTTTGGCAGTGGTTTCAGAAATGAGCACGCAGGGCTGTTGTAAGTGTAATGAATGATGTATGGCAAATGTTTGCAAAGCAGCTGAGAAAAATGCTGCTGGGGCAGGGCTTGGGTTGTCAGCCTGCAGTAGTTGCACTAGAGTGGGACCTGGAGCTCATGTGGCTTTGGGGGAGCACTGGCAAAGTTGAATTAAGCATGAATCAGAAATATTTTCTGAATAATGAGTTAAGAAGTAGGAATGTATTTTTGTCCCAGAAACAACCTTTTTCTCCCTCTAAATCAATGTTTTCCAGAGCTGTTGAACCATGGGTGTTCCAAGTTCAAGGCCTAGACTCTGGTGGTGGGTGGGAAATTGCATGCACCCCTTACTCCAGAAACAAGAACAAGAACAAATCTGCTCTTTCCCAGACAGAAAAAAGCCACCAGCATGCAGAGACAGACCAGGCTCCTCTCTGTGCAGCTCTGCTGGGAAGCAAGGGAGGGTGGTGCTCCTGCCCTGGTCCAGGTGTCATTTCCTGGCTTGCTGGTGAGGGCAGGAATGGCATTTTGCAGGTGAGGCAACTTTCCTTTGGCAAAAATTATCCCTCAGCCTTGGTACCCAACTGCATTTGGTGAAACTACTACTAGTTTTCATCTCTCCAAGCCCTGTCCCAAACTTCTCAGCTTGTGACTCTTGGCATTGCAATATAAGAATGACTCACCAAGCCCAAAGATATCTGGAAATGGCAGATCCAGGATGGGCATAAAAAAGAGCTTTATTTATTAATTTACTTATTTTTCTCCTGAGCAGGCATCAGCTCTCCAGGACAGCAGAGTGTTTTGTGTGGAAATTCTGGTTTTGTTTTACTGTGGTTGAAGTACAGAAAGTGGGTAAATAAGTGAGATGCTCTTCTAGCAGAGAGTTGTGGCTTGGATTCTGGGGGCTCCTGTACAAGTTCTTTGTTCATATGTGGTGTGAGGAAAAGGATATGGGCCAATTTATTGCTTTTTCTTTTTAGTATCATTCAAGAGTTAGAAAAGATACCTCATTTCTTAAGTGTTCTAAAACAGCCTTCTGAAGAAAGTGGTAAAAAAGAAATAAAGTTTGAAGCAGTTCCTGTGTATAACAGGTTAAATAACATTGAAATGAAATGTGAATTAAATAACTTTGAAACATAGTTATTCTTTTTTCTTGGTGAATTCTTAGATCTTGCATGACATGGAGATCTTATTTTCAGAAAAAACCATAAAACCCCCATATCCTTTGGCATGTTTAATGGAAATAAATCTGAATTGAAATTTCAACTGTTAGTAAATCAATGCCATCCCCATGCTCCCTGTGAATACTTGCCTGTTTCTTAAAGATCGTGTTTATACTTATTTTAAAAAAGGCTGCACAGTGTTTGGCACACAGTGAACTAGACACTGGTGGCACTTTATAGCTATCACAAAGGATTGTAGGAGCTCCAACATCCCATCTTTGGAGAGAACCATGGGTTATGTGAGGCTGCCTGTCACCTCCTTGACAAGACCATGCTGTGTGATGCCCTCGTGTCCCTGCTGGTGGCTGCTCTGAGCAGAGGCATAGCTGAAGCTCTCCACACGTCTTGCATTTTGCAGAAAGTGCTTTTCCAGCAGCCTCAGACTGCTGAAACCTGGCTGCTTGTGAGTGGTCCCACTGTGCACTGCAGCTCCACCTCTTTAGCAGTGGGGCTTGGCAGACTGGGCTGTTTGCCACGAGCTCTGTGTCCTGGGAGGTTGTCACTCATCCCTCGGGCAGCCTCTGCTCAGAGCCATCCATCACCGTGTCAGCAGCAAGCCCTCGCTTGTTCCTTTCTATGGATCACAATCCAATGAAAGAGACATCCAGGGGAGGGAGGAACAGGTCTATGTGTCTTGGTGTCATTCTCTCAAAGGTGCTTTTTTCAGGCTGCATGACCCCTGGTGAAGTCCAGCCCCACATGTGCTGTGAGGGGGCAGGGGTGGCACAGCACCAGGCAGTTGCACAGACAGGTCTCTTCAGCTGATTGTACCTTACCTGGGTCTTACCTGGCCCTTGCCAGGTTGAGGAAATGTCAAACATTAAATTTGCCATCTAGAACCTCCTGGTTTGTATGCTTAGGTTACCTGCCTCATTTATTGTTTTTATACTAATTAGTTTTCCACATTCCACAATGTCACAGCTCTTTTCTTAGAGCTGTGTGTGGGACAGATTTCCAGGCTGTATGACATAGGCACCAACCCAGGGAATTTAGAATATGAATGTCCTTGAAGATACCAGCTTTTCCCAAGTCCCACATGACTTGGAGGATTAGCCAGAGACTTCTTAGAAGTGCCATGGGAAGAGGGGTGCTGTGGGACCCAGTGCCAATGCCCTCCTTGAGGATTTTCCTGCTGGAAACA
The DNA here is from genome assembly GCA_030060385.1 of Muscicapa striata striata. Lineage (NCBI taxonomy): Eukaryota > Metazoa > Chordata > Aves > Passeriformes > Muscicapidae > Muscicapa > Muscicapa striata. The sequence continues at coordinate 2,221,791 of JAREIS010000050.1, read as the reverse complement.
TGAGGAAAGGCTATTTCTGGGTTATTTTCATGGGTCCAGTGCATACCTCTGTGCCTGCACTGCATGCTTTTACCTTGCTGACTGGCACATGCAATTTTTTTTGCTGTGGCAGTCTTCCTGTCCCTACAGACAGCACAAACTTGGGGAGGCTGCAGGAATAAACACTTTTTCTTGTACTGCCCTGCTGCAGGAGCTGCACAAGGGCTGCCTGCACGGCGAGCACGTGCACTGTGTGCCCCATGTGCAGCCATCTGGCTCTGCTGAAGGTTTTGATCTCTCAGCCGGGTTTGATTTATGGGGCAAGGCAGCGGCATTCCCACTGGGGAGCCGAGCACGATGGTTAACGCTGCCACTGCTTAAGGGTGAACTTGGATCCCACCAGGGCTGAGTTTTAGGTTGCCCCTTATTGGAGACATCTGCTGAAGGAGAGGCTCTCCCCTTGCCGCTGGCGCACTCTGGCTGAGTTTGGGCCAGGCAATGTGAAACCCCTTTGCATTTTCAGTGCCTCATGCCTTGGTTTGCGGGAGTGCCGCCTTCCCCATCGAAATCTGGGAAAATGATACTGAAGGGTATTTCTGGGCTACAAAAAAACCCTAACACAAGGGTTTTTAACTTGGTATAAAGAGATTTTTTTCTCCTTTTATGAAGATGGGAACATCAGGTGGGGTATCTGTGTGGTGAGAAGACTCAATGCAATGTTTTGTAGGGGCAGTGCTCCTGGGGGCTCAGTGGCATCTCCAGTTTGCATGTGGGGAATGTCACAATGTCACATTGCTCATCTTATGTCCTGAGTCATCCTCATGGACACTGATGGTTTTTCTGCTTTTCCTTAATTTTGCAGAGACCGTGAAACACCATATTCAATGCTTGTGTACTTGAAACTCTTGTGTGCGTTTGTTTTTTTCCAGATAATACGACTTATCATGGTGCATTGCCATAACTTTTTACTATTTCTTTTATTACATGACATTTTGCAAGGTTCATGAATGAATAGTCATTAGTTCCAGCTAAGAAATGTGGTTGTTGAAGATACTGTTCCTACCTAGGAGAATCCCAAAGAAAAAAACAAAATATGAATTTAGTCTGAACCAAATCTCTCTTATCTTAATTTCCTAGTGAAATCCACCTGATGTGGGTGGGATGCATTGATTTAAGTTGAAAGAGCATTGCACTGGAACAAAGTGTTTTGGGGTGGGAACTGAGAAAACTGCAATTGAAATGTCATAGGAAAGTTGGGGGGAAAAAAGATCTACTGACCCAACCTGGAATGAGCACCACCCTTTGCAACAGGCAGGGATGGTAAGCCCTGCAAAACGTGATTTGTTAAGGTTTGGGTGTGTTTCTGTGATGCAGATACTGAAAGGAATTTTTATGGGATCTGGCCCTGGAATTGAGAGGATTAAATAGCAAAGGAAAAACCAATGTGCTATTTGTAACTGATAGCGCACAGAAATGATAGTTCTGGTAGGAACTGGAATTTGAATCCCAGTTGCTGTAGTCAGCCATTTCTAACCAGCTGTGAACAGCCACAGCCTGGGAGTCAGGGCTGGAGAAATAAGCTGCAGCAGTCCTGCATTTCTTTATGGCTCCAGAAAGGATGTGCCATGGTGGGAAGAGGGGACACAGCCCCCCTGAGTTGTGATTTTTTTTGTTTTTGAAGCCATCAGTCCATGTGTCAGAATTAATCCATGTGTGTTGAACTGGAGGTGCCGAAGGGAAGGTCCAGAGTGCAGTGTCAAGCCCAGCTGGAAAGTGCCTGAGACAGGAAACAAATCACCAAAAGCTCTGTGGGACACTGCAGCCCACACTGCTGCCAGGGTGCAGCAGCACATTGTGCATCATGTGCTGCCATGGAGTGCTGATCTGTGTTCCATCAGCAGGCTCTGTGCTTTTTTCTATTGGATTTAACCCAAGATACAGCAATGCTTGCAGGAGAGAATAAAGGACACTATGGTCTGAAGGTTTAAGCACAGAACTGGAAGCAAGTTCAAAGTCCAGCCCTGTGTACTGGTAATTCAAGGTGTTTTCTGGGCTCCATCCCCAACCTGGCTGTGCTCTCTTTCTGTCCTGTGCATCATGATCTTGGAATCTGATTGGACTCAGTTAATTTACAGGTGTTTGGAGAAGCACTTGTAGCCCGAAATGGAAGGTGGTGCAGGACAATCACCTCTTGCATTTTGTGTGTGCACTAACTGTGAGCTTGAATTTTGCTGCCAAAATGGACCCTTGAACTGGTTTTTGGTTCTGTCTCCAGGTCCCACCTATATGAAGAAATCAGAGTGTCTGAGAGAGAGAGAGAGACAGAGAGAGAGAGAGAGAGAGACAGAGAGAGAGAGAGAATTAGGGACCAGTTCCACTGCATTCCCCTGGGCATTGGGTGGTGTCATCTAAGTCAGAAATGCTGGGATTTGTAAAGCCTGCTACCAAGCATCTGGGAATTGTAAAGGTGCTTCCAAGGTTTTCTGACTTGTCTGAGGATCTTAATTAAGTGACTCAGCAAATGGCACACAGCTTCCTAGAACAAGGAGAGCCCTTTGCCCAACAGCACAGGGAGCAGCATCCGTGCCTGTGGAGCTGCTTGGGATGCAGTGATGCTGCAGCTGATGTCACTGAGGGCTGCAGAGATGGCAGTGCTGGTCCCTGCTGAGCCTGAGTTTTTCTTCTCTCCCAGACCTATGGCAGCTCCAGGCAGGGAGCAGCAAACCTGCAGGATGCCTTTCCTGTTGATATCTTGCATTTTGGGTCTGGCCATTGCCCTGCTGCAGGAGGTGGTGGGAGGAGGGAAGGGACGCCAGGCCTGCAAATTAGCATCAAAGCCTTGGTGCGAGGTTTATGGGGACATTTACTGGTGTTGTTTTCATTATTTACACCAGTCTTGGTTCTAGGAGTTCTCATTAAAAGTGTAATAAATGTAAAAATATTTTACAGGCCAATAAAAGCTCCAAAGCAAAAATAGCTTTATATAGTGTGATTTTTTTTTTCTTTTGCAAAATACTGTGTGGTATCATCTTGAACCTGCTGATTGCTGATGGGATGAGAGAAGCCCCTCCATTCTGATGCAGTGTCAGGGGACAAGATGGGTATCAGGATTACTTTCCAGACAATTAGTTTGTCAGGTAATGGGTAACTCTCAGTCACTGACTTTGATGAGAACACATTAGGCCAAATAGAAATATTTTCCTTTTTTTCTCGTGGAAATACAGAAAGCCAGATAATTCATATTGTAGTTTATAAAACAATGTGAAATGTATCCAGAAAAACACCAGAATGGGACTGACAAAGTGAAAAGACATTAATGTTTTCAAGTTCCTCTATAAAATACGTTTGCATAAACATGCTGTATCTAGTGAGATCTAGCCTGTAGTTTCTCTAAGTATGTTAAACAAGGAGAATGATTTTTGCCAAATCCTCTGTTGGGTTTGGGAAGTGCAGTCCTCTGCAGAAGGACAGACCTAAAATGAGGGAACATTGGAATGAACTCAGCTTGGAGGTAATCCAAAAATCTTGCGGAATGGGTGGAGATGAAAAAAAAATTGAATTTAACCATTAAATCATCCAGCAACTTGGTATCTGTGACATTTATCTTGTCTCAAAAATAATAATGTTCCAAAGTCTTAATGACATCTAAACATCTTTGATCACAGAGCAGACAAATTGGTCCAAAAATGATAGATTTGTCTGTCTCACCCAGGTTATCCTAATAAATACTGAGTCAGCCTTGCAAAAGGAGTGGTTGTCAGAAGTGTGGAATGAACATAGATATGCTTGACCTAAAAGAAGCTGGAGGTCAGCTGCAGCAGCCTGTGGACCTCCTTGCTAGAAAGCCAATTTATGATTCCTGGTTTTTAGGATCTGGCATCTGCAAATGCTGTAAATATTTCTTTTTATTTTTTTCTTTTTCAGATGAACTATAAAAGTTGTTCTCATAATTTTGCATGAACAATGATTTTAGCTCACACAGGTTTTGGTCCCATTTTTTTTTGCACGTCAGAAAACAGAAAGCTCAGGAAGACAGTGCAATTACAGCACAGATTAATTTGGGCTTTCAACCTGAATATTCCACTGCTGTTTTTTTTGTGTTATGTCTGTGACCAGAATTGAGTTTCTCTGTGAGGCTACTTCAAGGGAAGGCACAAACCAGCCAAAAGTCACACAACATTTTCTTAACAAGGAATAAATGTAGATCCTTGCATTTTCTTTTTCTTACTTAAATGTTGGAAAGAAATGTGGGCTTGGAATGGGACGATCATTGCAAGAAAACATGGTTGGTTTTACTGCCCTTGCTATTGTGCCCCAAGGCCACAATTAGGTCTGGAATCCCATTGTGCCAGGCATTGTCCAAACACAGAGGAAGGAACAATCTTCAACTCCAGGGTTTGCAGTATTGATTAACCTTTATTTGTTTATGCAATTACTAGTTTATTATTATGAACAGTTCTCTGCTTTACAAGGGAAACGTTCTCAATTCAAAAATAATGAAGTATCAGTCGTAGCATACAGGATTGCATAGAGGAAACATGGAAATATTTTTCTCATTTTCATGGATGCCTTATTGAGGTTTCAGGTTTTCAGGTGATCTTGGGGAGTTACACTCATGGCCCATGAAAGTCCATGTGATCAGGACACAGAATTCCTGGAAGTCCCTTGGGAATCTGCATCCTAAAATAACATGCACTAAGGCCATGTGAGATGACAGCAGAGCTGGGACTAATAGCACCCCAAATCCCAAGATGGTTCCCTTGCAGTAATAGCTCTTGTTTCTGCAAAAAATTGATATTATTAATACAGCTCTATAAACCACTGTCTTGCAAAATACATTGGATTTAACTTGATTATTTGGGTAACCTGTGTGTTTCTGTATTGGCTGCTGGCTAAAATACCACTTTCTTGTCCACACAGTGATTTTGGCTTTCCTATTGCACTGCTGTTATCTCTTTTGCTATCTTGTAATTTACAGGAAATTCAGAACTGGATGCCATCACAACTCATAATTTGAAATGCTAATCTTTGGCCTGTCACTCCAGCTGTATCACATACAGCCTGCTCTATTAAACTTTAATGTCTATCCTAATAACCGTGTGAGGCTAGAAATCCAGGGATTAGCTTTGATTCCAGTTTAACTAATGATAGGTGCTTGTAGTGTAGCAAAGGACTCTTTCTCTTCTGAGGAGTGCTGAGCATCTCTGCTTTGGTTTGTTTATAAGCTGCTGAAAGTTGGTCTATCACAGTTTTTCTCCAAATAGGACTACTATAAATTTGATTTAATTTAGCTCAAGAAAAGCGCACTCAGAACATGTGACTGTATTTCTCGCTCTGTGTGTACTGCAGCCTGCCTGCTGTAAATATGCCAGACATTGGGATGACAGGAAAAGAGTGAATATTCTTTCATTCAGGACCCCCTGGATTCTGTAAGTGGGTAGAAGACTGGTATGAAGTGAGGGGATTGTGTAGAAGATGGGTAAAAACTTGAAACTAAGGGTAACATTTCCGCTGACTTCAGTAGAGCCAAGATTATCCACAATATTTTGCTTTGGGCTCATGGCATTTGCATTGTCCGAATAGATGCTGGCAAGAGAGGTAATTACTGTTTTTACTTGTGTCTCTCAGTCATGTGAGTGCTTTCTCCATGTTGTGAGGGTAGGAAGGTATAAGATCAGAAGTCTGGTGGTGTTCACTTGTGTCCAAAGTGGGTAAAATTCATAGGCATATGGTCTTCTGCACAGTAAGTGTTCCTGAGTTACATGCTGGAAATCATAGAGTCATTTAGTTTGGAAATGATTAAGATCATTGAGTCCAAATGTAAATTTAAAGCTGCCAAGTCCACCATGAAACCATGTCCTCATGCACCACATCTACATATAGGAGGCTTCCATAATTGTAAGTGCCTGAGGACACAAGAAGACCTGTTTGGATTGCAGACTGGAAACTCTCCTGGCAAAAATGTCTTATTTCTTTTTTATAGGAAGGTCTGGCTACTGCCCCAAAGAATGGGGTTGAGCACAGAGATCCCCATGGTGCAGGCCTGTGGTTACCCTGCCTGTGGTTACCCTGGGGTTCTCCAGCACTCCAGCCACCCAGGCAGCTCCTCTCAAGGGCTGAAGGACAAGAGAAGGCAGAGGAACTACTCCTGCAGGTACATTCAAGGATATTGGTGAGCAGAAAAAAACGATGGAGGCTCAGCAGATCCCCACTGTGGCCAGAGGTCCATCTGTGGAAGCTGCTGGCAGAGGTTGCATTTCTCTATACGGTCTGTGAAACCTCTCCAGCTGGTTGGGAGTGGGGTTTTATAAGGATGTTTTAAAATTTGAAGCACAGCACTGAGTTGAATCAGGAAGTTTTCTTTTTTTAATTGTTTGTGTTTTTTTCTTTCCCTTTTAAAATGTATTATTTTTTAAATGCAGCTTGCACTGGGGAAGGTCTCTTGGGATAGAGTAGCATCTCTTTTAAGACATACAAAGGCCAGAAAGCTAAACACCCTGATTGGGGCTACACTTGTTTGCCAAACCTTCTCATTCATCCTCCTCACTTGCTCTGTGTGGCCTGCTAGGAAACACAAGTATTCCCTGGTGTTGTAGCTGTGAGCTGAAGATCCTCTGCATGAGACAGAGTTTCCCCAGCACATCAGACTTTCCTCAGAGTTTTTCAGAGAAAGATTTTAGTTGTGTGTCAATTTGGAACAGGACTGATTACTGAAGCTTGGATTTTGGCTTTTTTTTTTTTTTTTTTTTTTTTTTTCCTCAAAACTGAATTCTTGTTGCTCAGCCAGTCCTTGCTCTCTCAAGTCTACAGCAACCCCCAGGCAGCTCTGGGACTTCATTTTCATGCAGGATCTACCTTTTAGCATCTGGGTGCTCTTCTCTGAGGGAATTACCTTGTCCCTTGTATTCCAAGGCAGTTGGTGAGTTCAGAGGGGATTTTTTGTGATACCTCACCAATTTGTTCCAATCCCTGATTGGAAAGACATTTTTGGCTGTGAAAAATGCTCATTCTTCTGAATCTAGGCTTATTGGCTTCCTAAGTATTTTGTAAGGACTCACTGTAAATTTTTCTAGGGTCTATTTTGAATGAGTACCTGAGTTGCTGGTATGGATAGGTGAAAAATTTTAATGACTCCTGTGTGTGGTTTATAGCTATTTTTGTGCACATTTTCAAGAGCTACAATGACTACGCCCATAAACTGAAAAAAAAAAATCTCTTTCCCGTCTGCTGGCTTTTCTTGTGCCTCGTGTATATTCTTGTTTATTCTGCTGGGCTTCCAAGATGGGAGTTTGTACAAACATTTTAGAGTTTTGAAAAACAACAACCAGAGGCAAAAGAAGAAAAAAAGAAAACAAGGAGCACAGTGATCAGCTCTCAAGTGCGTCTGTGCATCCTTTGCTTTACCATCTGGAGCTTCAAGCTGGCATTAATTTTTACGAAGTTTGGGACATGAAGAACCTCCTGTTTTCTGCTCTGTAAATGAGAGTGACATACTGTTTCTTTCATGTATATTCTTTGGAATTCATCCCCTGGCTTTGTAGCTCCATACTTCCTGAAGATTATGTACATATGAAGGAAATAATCACAGCAGAAGCCACCCAAATACCTGTGGGTGATCAGATAACCCAACCCGCTCTACAGCTTTTGAAAACCCTGAGTCAGGTGTTTGATATCCAAAGAAGTTTTCTGAGAAAAATAATTTCTGGGGCTCTTGCACACAAAACCGTTTTATCTTCTGTTCTATTTTTTGCTGCAGAGAGGTGAGGGATCTGCAGACACACAAGGAGGAGAGGTTGAGGGAAATGGGTGAATGAAAAGATTCCTCCAGCTAGCACCAGTGGCTTCTTGTGAAGAAATGGATTTTTTATGTAAAGGAAAAGCAAGTGCATCTTGTTCATCTGGTTTGCCACTTGTGACTGATGTAGCAGTATTTTCAATGTTCATCATGAGTACAGTTAATGCTATTTTGTATAATTCATTGATTTCCATACAATCTCTGTTGGCCATACTCCCTATGCAGAGAGCCAAGCATACCAACTGCTTTCTGATATTAACTGTAAGTTGAGAATATAAAGAGGGTCTGATTTCCTGAACATTGTCTCTCTCCAGCTACAAGTAGAGGTTGGCATTAGCCAAGGACACTGGTTTGGTCACTGTCCAGAGAAGCTCACGTGGGTTTTAAGGGACACTTCCCATCTTGCATTGGCTTCATGCAGAGGAAAGGATGACTCGGTGTGGCTGCAGCACTGTGGGTGCTGCACACAGGGGAGCAGCCACCATCTGTGTGCTGGTGACCAAGGCCACAGCTGGTGCTGAGGGCACCAACAGACCCAGGCTGCAGCAATGGTGCAAACAAAATATCTGTGTGGAGGCGAGCCACGTCCGATGGGTTGCAGCTGTCCCTCTGCCTGCTGGCCACCCCCACCCCACTCCAAATGTAAATCATCACCCTTCTCCCTTTTAACATAACAGTTGTGTCATTTAAAAGCTCAAAGAGCTGAGAAAAAAGTCTACTTGTTTAGAGAAACCATTAAAACAAATTATGAGCATTTAATAAATGGGGAAAACTGTCTGTTTGTCATAACACAGAATTTTTCCTTTAAATAGCCAAACAACCACCCAAAAGGTTCCTCATAGATGGGTGTGTTGGGGGATATTTCCAGGGTCAATCTGCTCTGGGGTCCTTTCTGGGAACCTTTGGCCCAAATCCCTGCAAAGATGGGTGGAGGGCTCAGGGTGGGGTAAAGAGCTGTGCCGAGCTCGTTTTGGGACTGATGATGGAACAGGAAAGCTTCCCTGGTCTTGTGGTGCCCAGACAGGCTGGCACACACTGTCTCCACACTGGCAGTGGAGGGATGGGAGCACAATGCCCAGGTACCACATTGTGCTCAGCTCCATGAGCCACTCTTGGTTGCTCCTTGGGAGGAGGGTCTGCCTTGCATGAAAATGGCTTTTTTTGTAAAGCTTAGATTCTTCTCTTGAATAAACAGTAGCTTGGCCACTGCCTTTGGAGAGCAGTTTAGTGTTCTTCTCACTTCTCATGTGATAGGTCTTTTTTTCCAAACATTTCCTGATCCTGAGCTCCTTTCTCAGGTTGTGGGAACGTTCAGGTTCAGATCTGCAGTGTGTGGGCTGGCCTCTCTCCAGTTGTTTAACAGATGATTGCTTTGTATAGGATTATCTTGGACAGGCAGAGAGTCATCTCTGCAGTGCTGGGGCCGCCTTCGCCCTGGGAGGGGGGAGTGACCAGACTGAGCTGTGATGCTCGTGCTGGCAAGTGTCTCCTCCAGACAGAGCATTCAAAGCTCTGGACCTGTGATCCCATCTTTAACAGCTTTTAAGTCCTTGGTCCTTAAAAATGATTGATTACTGCTTAAACCCCCTTGTAATGATCCTCTTTACCTTTAGAGCCTTCCACATTTTGGGAGAAAACCTGCTGTGTGTTTTGCTGTTTAAGTGCTCAGCTTTTAAGTGCACAATATCTCTGTGTATGGTGGGGTTGAAGCTTCACTTGGGTGAAACCTGACTGCTGGTTGCCATCAGCTGCAGCTGTGGGGAGCCACAGGATGCCTGCAGTCGTGTTGGGGACCAGCTCCTGGGGGCAGCAGACACTGTCTGAGCCAAGCCCTCTGCAAGGCAGGAGCTGCAGCATGGCAGGCTGCTCAGGGAAGGCAAGACCAGATGGGCTCTGACAAGCACCAAGCTGCTGCATCCCTGACACCACTTCTGATGGGCCAAGGGGTGACTTGCTGAGCACTTGGGGCACTCCTGTCATGTGCCCTGTGTGCTGGCTGGCCAGCTTACTGCAGATATCTCAGCTTGTGGCTGGCACTCCTACTGGGTGTTTCCGTATTTCTCTGAAAGTGCTTGGAGCTGGCAGTTTTTACAAGGTAGTTGGCCTAATGAGGGAAGCAAATTTGTTCTGCTGTCATGATGGAATTGGGCAAAAGTGGAGGGTAAAGAAAAAAAATATTTTTTTGGATCCGTCCCCATTTTGGCTGTGGGTTCCAACAACATGGCAGGGTGGGAGCCTGGAAGTTTGTTAGAAGAGGGTGTGGAAGGTTTTAGTGAATCTTTGTAAGTATGTGAATTTGGAGATAGCGATTTTTAAGGGTTCAATTTGATTTTGGTTTCTCTGTGGGTCTCATGAGCAACAAGTCCTGTGAAGATGAAGGTGTGAAAACAACATTCAGCAGTGAGGGTGCTTCCATAAGGGGCAGGGGCAGTGTCACCACTGCCATTAAGTGAATCAGTCGGGAAGGAGCAGGTATGAGAAAGGACAAATAAATCAGGTTTTTGATAAGGAAGATGGCAAAAGATATGTTCTGAACAGAATTTCAGAGATGACAACAGGGAAGAAAAGGAAAGAATGGAAGAAATGTTACAAGGGCAAAACAAAAGGCTTTCAAAACAGGCTCAGTGTGTGGGCAAGAATGAGATGGTTATCAAAGTTAACAGCTCAATTACAAGTTGGTCATTGACAGATAAATCAGGTGGCTTCTCTGCAAATGTGACAGTGCAGTGGGCCTGTCCTTGTCCTGTCCTTTGCCAAATGGTCCAAATGTATGGCCACAAAACCTGGAGTAAAGCCCTTCTCCCTTGTATCACCCTCCTGTGAACTGAACTAGTTCCAGCCCAGCCTTCCCTGTCCAGCCAGTTTGAACCTGGCATTTGGGATAAAGCAAAATATGGAGACAGATAAAGTCTGAAGGACCTTACCTGAAAAAAAAGAGAGATCGTGACTGAAGGGCACACTGCCCTTCTGGTGCACCCTGTCCCTGGTGGGAATATTAACTCCCTTAATATTAGCTCCCTCTGTGTCAGACTCTCCAGTTCATGTTGATAATAAGTATTTTATTACTTCCCTATCACTAAAAACAAAAAAAAAAAAAGGAAGAAACTCCTGTATTCAGCCTTCTCAGTACTTCAGTCTCGGTGTCTTCTTTGGTCAGATGTGCGGAGACTTTTCTTTGTGAATTGGGAGAAAATTCTCTCCCACAGGTTCTAATCCCTTCTTCTGTTTCACCATGTAGTTGTGTAAGCAGTTCCCTTGAGAACAGGGCTCCAGGAATATATAATTAAATCAGAAGTTTGGCACTAATAAGTGATCTTATCACTTTGTTGGTCTTTTTTCAGGTCTTTGTGTGATATTCTAGGCTGCTCATTAGAAATTATTTAATTACAAGGTCTCCACAATAGAGCCAGGGCCTTGGATGGCAGGTTTTTTTATCTGGTTTTAATTTTTTTTATTATACCATGTGTTATGATGCTTTGTGCACCAGGTGACCTAGGAGGGGCTGACAACCCTTCAGGACTGTCACTGACAAAGCTGACTCTGCAGATTGTTTTTGCTATGAGTAATTTACTGAGAAGGAACTCCTCTTCAAGTCCCAACAAAGTGGTTGAACCCTAGAACATGTGTTGCCTTCAAGCCAAGGGTTGGAGCCCACTGGGGACTGTACCCTGCCTGGGGCAAGAATAAATTAGGAAGAAAGCTAAATCCTGTAGAAGTTCCATTCCCAGAGAGTTTTCCTGTGCTCGGTGTTGTTCAGAGCACTGCACCTTTTGCCGTCTGTGGGCGGTGGAGGTGTGCAGTTCTGTGACCTCCGTGGGGCGGGACTGTTGCCCAACACAGAATTTTCCATGGGTTGAACCTCTCCATTGTTCAGCTCCGGGGGTGATGAGGTATCAGGGTGCAGCCCTCACCCTTGAGAAGCCTCAGGGCCTGAGTTGACTAGGTGTGAAGTTGTTTGAGTACTTCAAGATGAAGATAAGATATGGAGATTTTAAAAAAACTCTTTTAGAAACCTGCCACCTATTGAAGTGCATTCTAGGTAATGGGTATGTGTGTTCAGGATGGAGCTAAAATTGATAGAAAAACACAGTTGTAAAAGTCCCTCCTCTAGACTGCCTTCACATCACTCAAGCTCCTCTCTTTATTTTTCAGTACACAAATAATTTTGACAACTAACCTACATCTCCTCCCCCAGAAATGTGCAATGAGACTGAGCCCAGTGTGGGACATGAGTGCAATAACACAAAGGCTCTGGCGTGGTGTGGTGGTGTGATTGCATGGTGGAATGGCAGCATGTGCAACATGGGGCTTTCAAAACGCCAAAACATGGTTTGGCTTGTGATTCCCCTACTCCCCCAACCCCCAGGAGGAGAATATTCTTCTAATTCTCATCTCCACTCTTGCTGCTGGTGCACTGAGGAGGTGGGAGCTGTGCTGCCATGAGCAGGGTGACAGGTGGGGATGGTTGGCTTTCAGCCCCAGGGAAGACTGGAAGCAACCATCAGTCAGCTGGAAGCAGCCTTCAACCATGGGTCCATGCTAGATAACATTTTCCTAAATGCAGCCAAGCTGAATTTTCCCCTTTTGTTACTCTTCTGCTCCATGAAATGTCAGATAACACTCCACATATTGAAAGTTCCAAGCTTTCAAACATTACACAATCTGTGATGGAAGTGGGCTTTTAAAACTATCTGTTTGCTTGCAAAAGCTTCAATGTCAGCAAAAAACTGCCTCTGGGAAGCCCTTCCCCCTCTTTAAACAGCAAAACTGAGTTTCAGCAGTACGGGCTCTATCTCTGGGCATGACAGTGGAAACCCCTCTGCTTTCCATTGGCCGTGTGGCTTGGGGTAAAAACCTCTCTGCTGGTTTAGTTCATCGATGAGAGCCTGCTGATTGATGTCCTACAACTGGCCTGGCATGGTTTGCTGCACACCTGAGCCTGGAGCTGATCCAGAGACTCCATCCTCTCACTGTGCTCAGGGAGGAACCCCTGAATCTGAAAGTCAGATGCGAATGAAGTAGCAAATGAGTAGAGATTAACATACTCTTCCAGTGTCATTTTCTGGTCCCATTTTATTGCTTTTCTGCCCACTTGGAATGCTGCTCCATTTACTAACTTCTTATTTGCTTTCCTTCCAGCTTGAATACCTATCATCACTAATTACAGAACAAACAATGGCAGTAATACAGTAATGAATAGCAACCTTTTGGGGTTTTTTTCTTTTGTGTGTAGGTGCACCTGGTTCAAATATTTAAGATAAATGGGAGTGACTTTCCAATTCCCCTCTCCTTTGCCTAGCAGCACAATTTCTATCAGTCAATTCTGGGACAGTGTGAGCAGGCAGCAGGAGGTTATGCCAGGTAGGCAGAAGGAAAGGGTGAGATCTCCTGTAAATACAAAATTCAAGGATTGCTGCCTGGCAACATCCCTCCTACTTTTAATATTTTTTGTTCCCCCTGATTTTGTGCTGGCATTGTTCTTTTTGGTTCTTTGAGATCCTGTTGTCATTGAGTGATGATGAAACTCCTTACAGCAAGCCTTAATGTGACCCCAAAGTCACAATTTCCCCACCAATTCAGATAAAGGAGAAGTTTATAAGAGAAAATAAATCTTTCCTGTACAAGGGCCTTAATGCAACACAACATTTGGGTTAAACACAAGCACAGGTCCATTGATTCCCTGCTCTGCATCTACATAAAAGTATCTCTTCAATCTAGATTTGGGATTACAACAGAACAACAAGCAATCTAAATCCACTATTAAGTACAACAATAAAAATGCCTCACCAGTGAAGCTTAAGCAAGCCTTAAAATGTACCTGGAAGTAGGAAATTGCCTATTATAAGTGAAATAGATGTTGATATAAAGCTTTTATTTAAAATGGAATTAGTGTTTCAGTGACTCTTTCTGTATTTCCTTTCATTATTTTATGAGGCTCGGCAGAGACTGGGAATGGCTCTGGCTGGGCACCAGCTTCCACCTTGGACCTATCCAGCCTCTGAAAGATATTTTGACCAATATGATACAGTTCAGAAGAACAGTTTGTTTTTAGTTAATACACGTTAATTGTTTATTTTTTAAAAAATCCACTTTTGCTGTAATGATACCCAGGTTCCCCACCCTTTGTAGCTGTGAACATCTCTGAAAAGCAGGTGTACAATTCTACTACCAATCTCTGTGCAGGGAGACATGATCTGCTCAGTGAAAACAATCCCTGAATCACCAGCTGAACTGGTTTGATGTTATTTTGGTGCAGTGATAACTAGTTGTGCTTGGGGTAAACCAAGAGTCACTTGAGGTTGCAGGCATCCCTTATTTAAGAGACTAAAATGAATCACTCTGTCTATTCAAATGGATCATTAAAATATTGCTAACTCTAGAAATAATAAAACCATTTAAATTTGGCCTCAGAAAACTGAGAATTTGTCTCAAAGGTCTTGAGATCCTCCTTCAGTAGTAGCAGGAAGGTTTTTATACCTTGTCTTTTCATTCCTGAACTTTCAGTTGAGAATCAGGATGGCTTTTTCTGCAGCTCACAATGCCTTTGGAGAAAGGGAGTTTGAGCTAATTCCCTCTCTATGTGTCTCCAGCAACTGAGAATTTAAGAGTGATGTTCAAAGAGTGATACCAGAAATTTATAAATTTCCTTGGTGTGGTCTTCCAGTGGACAGATTCAGGGTGCTCATCCTTTTGTGTCAGACTCTCAGTTTGCAGTAACCATGTTACATCACAGTATCTGTGATGTATAATTGAAGAAGCACATCTAATATATCTCTAACAAAGTCCCTGTTACTCACTCTGCATGCCCTGGTCTCATGTCTGTATTTTTACTGCAGTGCACTATGAAGTGCAAGTCCTGCTGCTGCTGGAGCTGTGGAACAGTGCAGTAACTTCCAGCATCTTGTGCTTGCATGAGGCATGGTGAGATGCTGAACTATGCCAGGGAGATGGCTGGGATGAGGTGTTATCCTGGGCCTGATGAGGGCATGCTGAGGCTGGGCAGGACGAAAGCCCATGTGAGTGCAGAAGGAAGGACGTGCTTTAATTGCAGCCATTCACCTGCACAGCAGGAGCAGGAAATGTGCATCATCCTCAGGTCACAGTTCTGCCTTGCAGGAACAGCTTTCATCACCTGGCCCCAGTGTTTCCCCAGGAGTTAAAAACATTGACCTGCTGGGACATGTCTGCAGCCTCCAGAGGTGAAGGAAAGACGAGGGTTGGGCTGGAGACACCCACACCCCTTGCCATTGCAGTATTCCACAGGGCATGGCACTGCTGAGAGCTCCTCACCCCACGCTGGCTGTTTGTGCTGCTGGAGGAGGGCGCACAGGCTGTGCACTCCATGGGTGCTCCCCTGCACCTGCAGGGTCCTGTGAGAGCTGCCCTGGTGTCCAACCCTCCCTGGTGCTCCACTGATGAGATATCACACCTGTGATGGTGCACTCACCTGGCGCACTCACCTGGCGCACAAGAAGGAGAGGGTCCTTGCATTAGGAGGAGGAAGTCTCTGTGTGCAGCTCCTAAACTTCATCTGGGTCTGGGATTGGAGCTCAGGGTGCTCCTCTCCCATGTGAGAGCCTGTCAGGCAGGGTGCTGCAGGGGCAAAGTGCAGAGGAATCTTCTCTGCAGATGCCAACACAGTTCACATCTGAGATAAGTGCTGAGCTGCAAACGCACAGAGAGGAGCAGAGAACTTCAGGGAATTTTAGACATCTAGAGAACTTTAATGTAGAAAACACAGATGTTTATAGATGCTTTCTGCAGAGTCATGAAGGTTTGAACATCATAATTTCGTACTTGGCCATCTAAGTCCTTCTGCAGATTTCTTGGCTCTACAGTTCGTTTCTGCAATTGCAGAGGAATGATTTGGATTAGGGAGGCATGCAAGCTTCTCAGGATCAATGAGCTTGCTACTTCCACATGGAGGAAATCTATATCTGTCTCACTTTTAATTTAAATTAATATATTAATAATTATAGAGGTGTTGGAAAGATCATTAATGTGTGACCAAAGTCTCTGACTTTTGTGTGAAGTTGCATAGGCTTTCAAAGTACTGTTACTGTCAGTTTGTCATTCTTTACAAGAATACAATTACTTAATGTTTTTTTTTTTAGTATTGACTGGCAGGTATTCTATGTCTAATATTGAATAATTATAGCCACAGTACTTCCCTTATTATTTTGCACAAGAACAATTCTCACCATTTGATCACCAGTAGGACAAATAAAATAATAGTGGGATATTCCAACAAGAGGCAATGTGTGCAACTTTCTTGGTCTGGATAAATTACACTGAACAAAAAAAAATCCTCTAACAATTCCAGTGAGTAGTGGGAGGAGAAGTGTGGGGAAGACATGACCTGTTTCCAAATGGGAACTTGGAGTTCATGCTATCCCTTTGCCATTTCGTTACAATACTGCCTTTTGCTTTGAAAGAGACTTAGATAGGATATGTTCAAAATACTACCCATTAATTAGGAAAATACTTTAAGCTCTTGTTTCCTCTGAAGTCCGGGAGAGCTGAGAGCAACAGTCTCCCTGCACATGGTGGGAGGTGATTTACTGTAGCCCCAACATAACAGGTATTTTCTGGGGCTGCAGCACACAGACATGCCATTGATAATTCTGCCTTTGTTTTGATTGCTTCCAACTGCAGAATGAGGGAGACTTAATTGGCAGAAATTACCTCATTCCTGGCTTGATTAAGGCCTCCATATGTGTTTTATAAATAAAGTAGTCTTTTCAATTGTTTTATCACTTGGAGGTTTCAGCAGACTAAATATGATTTATGGTGTTTTGCCTCTTTCTCCAAATGGGAACCACTTTTGACCATCTGCCCTGCCTGTGGCTGTGGGCACTGGCACACCAAGAACGGGTGGGTGGAGGTGGCTGGGCATTCCCAACCTTTCCTGGGGTGTTTGCCCAGCCCAGGGCTCAGCTGAGAGCAGAGTGTCCATGGGGTTTGTGTAGGGCAGCTGGCAGCACCAGCCCCATCCCTGAGGCAGGAGTGAACAGGGCTGTGTGTTCTCTGTGCTGCTCTCTGTGTCAGGTTCCTTCAGGGCTTGTCCTGACAGTGCTCATGGCTGATGCTTGCATTGGCTGCTGGCTGAACTCCTCTGCTCCCTTTCTTATTGTGTTATAATAAAGCAATAAAGCAAATATATATGTATATATATATATGGCTTCCAACTATTTGGGCTGCAGCGTACAGCCTCCTGCAGCTTTGGGAGGGAGTACCAAGGGCCATCTCCATCCCATTGAGCTGCTGGATTATCCTCCTTCATGCCTGAGGGAAATGGCCAAAGATGAGCTTCATCAGGGGACCTTGCCTTTCATTTACTCCTGTCATATATCAATCATATCATATCAATCATCTCATCTCATCTCATCATATTTTGGGTTGGGAGGGACCTTAACGCTTATCTCATTCCACCTCCCATAGGCAGGGACACCTTCTACTATCCCAGGTTGCTCCAAATCCCATCCAACATGGCCTTGAACACTTCCAGGGATGGGATAGCCACAGCTTCTCTGAGTAACCTATGCCAGACTTCCTCCACCCTCACAGAAATTCTTCCTAATAAAAACAATAAAAATTAAAAAAATAAAAAATAAAAACAATAATAACAATAATAACAATAATAAAATAATAAAAATAATAACAATAAGTCCTCCCAAATCCACCCAGTGTGAATTCATAGTCAGATGTGGAAAGATGAGGAATGATTGGATGATGCTTAGCCTGGTACTGAGCTTTGAAACCTAGAATAATGCCTTAAAAAGAGCTTTGTAGGCAAATAGCAATGGAAAAAAAGTATGAATAGAAATAAAATTGAGGCCCTGTGTGCCAAATACACTGCTCACTCCACTCCATACTGTTTCAAATTTCTTTGTTTTCAAGTAGCTGTATTAGTAGCTTAATCCATGCTTTCTGAAATCATGAGCTTGGCTTAAAACTAGAGCTGGAAATGTTTCATATCAGGTTCTTTTATTCGCTCTCAGAAGGCTGAATATTTTGCACTCATGTGCCTTTCCAGGCATATCCAGCAAGGCTGGATATGTTCTAAAGAAAAAAAAAAAAAAAAAAAAGAAAGCTTAAATTGTTGGGTTAAAAATTGATCCAAGCTCTAAATCACCAGTAAATGCAGATGACTCATGATAAAATGATAAAATGATGAGAATTGAAAACACTGCTAGTCATTTACAGAGATAAGGAGAAGAGGTATATTTAGTGGGATTCTTGTGTCTTAGCATTTGGTATTCTGAACTGTCTAGAGAGAAACATGCTGATTTCCTCGGATTACTTGATCATGGTTCACTGAGTTCAGGTTTTCTCTTTTTTTTGCTGCTAATTCAGTAACAGTGAATATTCCTGTGAATGAAGTCATGCAGCTAAGCACATTTCAGAAGAAAGAATATATTTTCTAGCAAAGATAATTTCCTAACTGAAGTGCAGGGAAAAAAATCTCAAGGAAAAAAGTTTTGTTTATATACTTGTTTGTTCTGACTTTAAATGAATTTTAAAAAAAAAAGTGAAAAAAAAGTTGGCCTGAAACCGCAGGATGCAAAATTCCAAATAACACAATTTGGGGGTTTGTTCCTGATTGAATGCACCTTGATGACAAAGTTGGAATTCAAAGCCAGCACATGAAGCAGCCAGGGAGGCAGCAGCAGTGACAAGTGACATGGGAAGTAAGGGTTTCCCTAATGGCAGCAGGCAGCGCTGCAATCCTGGTGCTTCTTGGAACAAGGAATGCAGGGGGGAGTCACTGGCATTGCAGGAAATCCTTCCTTTGAGGCTGGTGGGGAGAGAAGCCCTGTGCTATTTCTGTGCTGATGGCATAGCCACAGGAAGATTATTTGGGTTTTTTGTTGCCATCTGTAATGGTTTTGAAAGCAAAACCAGTGAGAGACTCCAAGTCAGAAATACAATTTAATAGGAAAAAAGATTTAAAAAAAATACATGCAATAGTACAAAAGAAAAAAAAGAACCACTGACACAGTCAGAATACAACCTGGCACCCCACTAGTTAGGGTGGTGGTAGCAGTCCAGATGAAGTGGTCTTGTTGAAGCAGTGATCCTGTAGAAAGGTCTGGCAGCTCTTGTCCTCTGGAAACCAGTGGGTAAGGGCTGCTTTGGTGTTCCAAATCTCAGTTTTTATCTAGGTAGGAAATGTTTGGCTCCTCCCCCTGGGTGGAGCATCTCCCAGTGGGATGATGTAATTTTATCAGTCATGCACTGGGACTCAGTGGCCATTAACAGGAGATATCTGCCTGGAGGGAGGATGGGTCATGGGAAAGATAAAGAACATTGCCCCACCTGGTTTTAACAGATGGCCCATTAGCAGAGGATATCTCCCACAGAGATAAGGGTCACTGCCCCACCTGGTTTCAGCAGATGGTGATAGAATACTTACTGTTGGGCACATCTTTACATTGTAACCTAGGACACCATCCTATAAAGGAATGCCACGGTGTGAAAACCCAGGGTCCATATATGAAAGGTTTTGATTGGAGATGAAATGAAGGATGCTTCTGCCTGCTGAGGTGGGAAGGGAAAAACATCTAGAGAAGCATCTGCTTTTGCCTCTTTTGGAAGTTAAAATAGTGGCTTCCCAGCAAATATTTCAGGGTGATGTTTGAGCTGTGTGCTTACCTGGAGCAGAATTCCAGACGCCATCAGAGTCCCCACTGGAATTTTGCCTCTACATGGCAGGGGCTGGTGCCAGGGTGAGTTAAGGGAGCTCTTCTCCTGAAAACCCCATGGACACACACCTCCACAGATGGTGTTTCACCGAGGACTGAAGCAATCTGCTGTTGTTTCCAAACTGGCCTCTCAGTTCCGCTCCTCCTGCACCAGGTGGGTATTTGCAGTGTGTGTTGGGGGCACGTCCTTTGGGGACAATCTAGGTGAGTGAAAAACTCCCTGCAAGTGCCAGTCCTCAGCAGTGCAGGGAGGTGAGGGCTGCTGGCATGAGGGGCACCAGTGCTCAGCTCTGGCTGCCCTGTGCCCTCTGCTGCTCCCCAGTCTGGCCAAATACTGACCATCCTTCTCCACTTGCCAAAAGCTGAGTGCTGGAGAAAGGTAAGGACTACTGATTAATGTTTGCTGGCCAACTCTCATGCCTGTCCCATGTGGATAGGAAAAATATTATTTCTCTCTTCTGCCCTTCATATTGGAGGCACTCTTTATTCAGCAGATTTCTCCGGAGAAATCTGGGGAGAGGGAAAGGGCCTTCCAGAGATGTGAGCTGAATAACAATCATGAAATTCCTGCCTTGCATCAACTTCTGTTCCTGTTCTGGCTGTTCCATATTCTCTACAGCTGAAACATTAGAAACAGATTTTCTGGGTGCAGAAAAAAGAAAAAATGAACAGCCATCAAGTTGCCAAACAGCAGAACACATTTTCCTCACACAGATAATATTTTTGATGTTGTTAATGAACACCCAGGCTTCCCTGAAACCTCTAAACATGGTGGAGTTTTTATAATAATGTTTGCATTAGGCTTCTGGTGGGCTCAGGCTTTTGGAATTATATTTTAGCTTCCTTAGCTATCAGCACCATTAAGCATATTTTAAAAACACATTAGAAGAAATATGTCAACTTGGTTGAGGCTGAAACTTAGGTTCAGAAAAGAAAATCAGTAAAAATAAAGTTTCACAAAATACAAATGAAGTGGCAGTGTTTTTATTAAAGAAGAAAAAAAAAGAAAATATATTATTCCAAAATAATTTCTTTTCTCTCTCTCTCTCTCTCTCTCTCTCTCTCTCTCTTTTTTCCCCCTATAGACAGGGTTAATCAAACACATGAACATTGTTCTTGTGAATGAAGAAAATTAAGTGACCAGAACTCAAAATTTTCCAGGCAATGTTAAACAAAACTCCTTGGTTTTGGGAAACAAAATGAAACAGGAACACCAAATGCAAAAATATGTTAAATAGCACCAGAAGCATCTTCAAGTTTAAACAGAAACATGTAACTGAAACATTGATTGTTTCCCTGGAAGAGAATGTAGAAAATTTTCCTTTTATTTTGTTGTTTCCATAATTTAAAAGAACAGACTCTTCCCAAATTCCAGCCCATAATTTTCAGCCTCCAGGGACCATTACTGAAAAGCCCAAATTTTCAGTTCTTGCTCTGCATAAAGATTACTAAAGCAAGGCTCTGCTCATTTTTCTGCCTTTTGTTTCTCCAAAGAATCTTGCATGCATTGCTTAGAAGAAGGAGGTACTGTTGTGGGAGACCTGGGTACATCTGGGAGACTCTTGGAACAGTGTCTTGGGTGGTTGGGGTTGTCTTCCCACCAGCTGCTTCACCACTGATCTCTCCTCTGTCAGAAAGTTTTGAGTGAAAGACCATGTGTTTTCCATGGCTCCTTGTTGTAATGGGTAGTCATGACAGAAGGAGGGACAATGCTAATGACATTAATAATGGCACAAGATCTCCAAGAAGGTATTTGGAAGCCTTGCAGCATAATCAGAGGCACAGACTGGTTTGGATTGGAATGGAAAGACCACCCAGGTCCAACCCATGCCATGAGACATGGGTAGGGACACCTATCACAAGACCAGGTTTTTCCAAGCTCCCAGGACTTGAATACTTTCAGGGATAATGAGCCCTTGCCCTCTTAAAGGCAAATCCTCCTTGAAAACTGTAATGTGCCTTTGTGTGGTTGCCCTTTACCTGAGTTTTAATTTGAGTCTAGCAACAACTAATGTAATAATCAACAAAAATGTGCCGTGTTGCTCAGCTCTCCATAAAACCACTGTTTTTCTGTTGGTTTCAACAGCAGCCAGGTTTTCCTTCTGGACTACTGTGTAAAGCAGAAAGGCAGGATGTCATCATCCAGCCCAACCAGTATTTTTCATCTGCCTCTGATTTTTGTAACGGGTGCAGTCAACCCCTCCTGTTTGCTGCCCTTGCACATGGCTTAATATGGAAAACACAACAGCTGTGTGTGCTACCATGTATGGGGAAAAGGACTTCCCCAAAGCAGAGCCATAAAATCTGCTTTCTACTCATATGAAGAATAAAATGATAGCATGAACCTTGGTCCTCTCCTTGTTTGGGTCAACAGTATAGGAATACCCTATGAATAGAAGAAAACGTGCTTTTAGGCAGATAAGAACAGCAATTTACACTGATTTAGGTGAATAGCAGCTTTTTCCAGGCAGAAGATTCTGCGGCTGGAAAATCACATTGAATGTATCAGAAAGACAAGAATAAAATGATTAAAAAGAAGGCAATATCTTTTAGGCCTCTAATTTTTTTCCCTAATGTATCTATAAATTTATCTAATAATAGAAATTCCAGATAAGTTTTTATATTTTAATATTTTAATATTATACCCAAAGTACAATATAATGTAATGTAAGTATATTTTCTGAGGTATTTTCCTAAGGATAAGAAAAAATAAGGTATTTTCACAGTTATGATCTTCTTGGAATTTTATTTTAGTAGCTTAAATAGCTTGATCTATTATTTTTATCCAAATTATTATGTTATATTATAATATATTATTAATTGAATATATCAATTTAATTATAAATCAATTATAATAATGACATCATTAATTATAATTAATTATAATATATTATTAATATATTAAAATATGATATATTATAATATATTATAATAATTTAAATTATTTTGATCTATTATTTTTATCCAAATGATTATTCTGGTATATAAATCTATCTGCCAAGCTGCATCCAAGGGGTGGGGTTTTGTATGAAGCCACCACATTAGAAACCTTTTTCCTTGGGGCAAAGAACTTAAAAAGTGGCCATTCCCTTGTGTTTACACAACAGACCCTAACAACTCCAAAGGAGTCTTGAGAGGTGATAAGGAGAGTGTTTTCTGTTGTAAAAGCTCCCTAAATACGTGTTTACCTAATTCAGGCTTTGAGCAGCACTCAGCTGTTTGCCTGTGACCAGCTCTGGGGCTTTGGGCACTGCAGTGTCCCCAGTGGGTCCCTCCCTCCTGGTGGCCCTGTCTGGGTGCGTGTCCCCAGCAGCACCTGGTCTAGGGTAAGGTGCCCCTGTCCATGGCAGCAGGGTTGAAATGAGATGACATTTAAAGTCCCTCTGAATCCAAGCCATTTTATGATTCTATGATTCCAATTCTATGGCTGTGCTGGACCTGGCTATTGCAGCTCCCAAATCCCTGCAGTGCCAGCAGTGGGTGGCTTCACCAGCCAAACAGGCTTGGAGACTTTTTCCTGTTTCCACATCTAACCTCACTAGAGATGGATCCTGAAGGATTTATAGGTTTATCTCAGGAAAAATTTGTCCTCAACCTTCAGAAGTGGCTTTCTTTGGTAAGTCCCAGCACCTTTAAGAACAGGAGTAATTTCCTATATTTCTGGGGATAGTTTTTTCTCAGAAGTGTCCCTAGTAAGACTTGATGGTTGGATTTGGACAGAAGCCATCAAATCAGAAATATGGGGATTTTTAGCCTGTTTGTGTGAGCGCAAAGGGTGCAGCTGTCTGAGATTAGGGGCAAATCCAGCTCCTTGGTCACACAGGGACAGGTTTCTGTTCATGGTCCCTTAGAATGGAAAAGGGTGGGCAGCACCATGTGGGTCACTAGGGAAGATGCTGAACTGAGATGACAAACTTGGGTGAAGTGACACTGAATGTCCACTCATATCACATATAAATGTAACACATATCCAGATCATACAGAAATTAATTTTCAACTGTTTTTCAACTTTTTTCCAGGCTTGTTCTGTGTAACTAAAATCCAAACTGAGATACCACCTCACTACAGACTATAAAATAATCTCTGGTGTGACCTTTCTTGAGGATGCTGTTCTCTGGGAAAAGATGTATTCAGCAGCCAAGTGGTTAAATCAAAATAACAAGGGCTAGCTTTCCATGGCTATACTCAAGGGGGGTATATCTACCTATTTGTCAAGTCATTGACAATAGCCTATTTCTTTCTTCCTACCCATATGCTTTATTAAAGAAACACTTGACCTACCTGTCACATCAAACTGCTTCCTTTATCCAAAACAGAATAATATAGACATTTCCCTTAAGGGAATCCTGATGCAAATATATAAGGACAGGTTGCCAATTTGTTGAGTGTATTAGGGTACAGAAAACTGTCAAGGGAAACAGCTGTAATACAGACTGTTCTAACAAGCTCATTTTTCTTTTTTTTTCCTGTGGTACTTTTGGTCTCTCTTTA
This sequence comes from Muscicapa striata striata, assembly GCA_030060385.1. Classification (NCBI taxonomy): domain Eukaryota; kingdom Metazoa; phylum Chordata; class Aves; order Passeriformes; family Muscicapidae; genus Muscicapa; species Muscicapa striata. The sequence goes on along the minus strand of JAREIS010000050.1, from coordinate 2,197,821 downwards.
GTTTATATTATACCATTTGTATATTACAATTTTTATGGACAGCTGTCAACTGCAACTCATCTTTTTCATTTTGAAAAAAGAGGAAACCTTCAGATTCCTGGCCAAGGCTTGGGTCTATTGTTTTGTCTTTCACAAAACCTTCAGCTGCACATAGCTAAAAAGAAAGTTATGGGATAGAGGATGGGAAAAACAGTAAAGCTGTTTAAAGATGGAGAAAGCTCTGAGTGTGATTTGAAAGGCGTCTGTTTTCATGTGAAGCCACTTAAACACATGATGATGCTTCCCATTCTCACCTGTCTGCTTTTGTGCTGCAGAAAGGACTCTCTGTCTTGTCCTGGATGTTTTTGGTTTCAAATATGAAATTATGCAGAAAGGTTAAAATGTGGCATTTTGCACAAGCAAGCTTTGCTGTGGCTGAGGGCTGGGAATGAGAGCAAAACTGCAGGAATTCAGGCTTCCCAGTGGCGTGCTGATTAACCCTGAGCTACTCAGTCCCCAGCAGTGGTTTTGCTTCACAGGTCCAAAACATTCCTGGCTTTCCAGCAAGGTGGTTTGGTGATGTTGTAACTTCCAAGTGAAATCCATGATTTTCAGCAACTGGAATCTCCTGAGACCAGAAAAGATTAAGAGCCAAATCCATACAATTAGAGGTCTATGTTGACTAGTGGACAAGGCACAGGCTGTGCTACAGGAACAGAGTGCATTAAAGATCTGTTCCACTTTGACTGCAGCTCTACTGCAATCAGGGGGCTTACCCCAGAGATTAATTAGTCAATTTATGCTTGTTTGCATAAAGGATGACACAGATCATCAGCTGAACGAACAAAAGTTCAGGCAGTGCAAGTCAGGGCAAGAGGGGAGAGAATGAGCCATGTCTGGACTGGGGTCACAGCTCGGGCTGATCCGGTTGCTGTGCCAGAGCATCGCGCCTGCCGTGTGCCTCTAACCAGTGACCTGTGATGAGAGGCCACCAGGGCTTTGGCATCTCTAATAAAAGTCAGATCACCCAAAGAAAATGTCTCTAAAGGGTCACACAAATATTTGTGTAGAGAAGAAAAGGAGCACTGGGATCACTGTGTGAAGGGCTGTGCAGCAGTGATTTGGTATTTCCCCTTGGTCTGAACTTCTGCCCTGCTCCTGCTCCCTGTGTCCTCACAGCCAGCCTTGGGCTCCTCTTCTCAGGGGTGTGAAAAAGAGATTCCTTATCCTGTCTTTTAATGTGGGAGCACCCAAGTGAAGATCAAGAGCAGTAGGTGGCATCCTGGTCCTGCTGAAATCTTGTGGAATTTTCTCATGACCCTTTTCAGGGCCAGGAGCTCACACAGATGTTAAATATTGGCACTGTGGAAGAAGGAAGATCTGGTGGTCTGGTGTTGCTGCTGTGGCCTGAGCTGGCTTTAGGGAACATTTTGTTGGCATGTGGCTTACGAAGAGATTGAACTGTTTGATTGTAGGATATATGCAGGGATGAGGAGAGGAAGATCCTCAAAGCATATATGTAGCGCTGATCTGCCTTTAGAAAAGGACTGGATAGTTTGAATTCATTAATAGACTTTCCATAGGAGATATTACCCTGACTGTTTCCTTGGAATACTGCAGAAAACAAGGAAGTGGGACCATCAGACACCACATTTTGTTCTGGAATTGTAAACACACCAGTGGTTGCTCACCAGCTGAGCTTTTCTGAAAGAATTGAAAACATTGCGTAATTTTTGGTACAAGTTTTGAATCTCCAATGCATTTTCTGGGGCCAAACTGCAGCTCATACACAAAGACAAATGCATTTATCACTGGGACTAGAGCAGAGCCAACAGCTTCTCCTCTTTCACTCCCACTGACACACTTGATGACACTTAATGATCTCTTGTCTAAATAGCGATGCACTCAAAAAAAGACTTGATAAGCAGGGGGGTGGTGTGGAAGTGAATGTGTTACTGCTCACAGGGTATTTGGTAAATCCAAACTCCTCAATGCAGCCCTGTGTCTGTGAGCTCTGGGTTACACCATGTCCCAAAGCTGGGGAGGCAGTAGGACAAGCTGGGGTAACCCCAGTGAGGACAGCAGCTGCAGCACAGCCTCCTGCAGACCAGCAGCAGCAGCAGCAGCAATCAGACATTGATTCAACACTGTCCCAGGAGCTGCTTGCCCAAGTCATGTGAGACACCCAGTGGGCCCTGGAACAAACCTGGGTGCGTTCCAGTGAGGATCTGAGTCACGGGTCCTGAGGAGTAACTGGTAATTAGAATTCGACAACTGTTTCCTGGGGGGAAGTTTGAAAAACAAGTATGTCTCAGTCTTGCTTTTGAAAAGACACATATTGCCAACAGATAGGGTTTTTAATGCTTTTTTTTTCCTCAAAGGGTTTCCAGGTATGAATCCTGAAACGTTCAGGCAACATTGGTGTAAACAGATTGATTCAGGTATTTTGTATTATGGAGAGAAGGGGTTCAAATATCGTAGCATCCTCAGCAAAATCCCACCAGATGCTGCTTATATTGCTGCAAAGTAGCTCATTTGGTTTTAATTCATCCTGTACCATGAGGTTACAGCCTGTTTTAGTTGCTGCTTGCTTTTTAGCTGCTTTCTGTTACTTTTTTCTTCATTTTTTTTTTTTTTTTTTTTTTTTTTTTTTTCCCTGGAGCTTGTGAATTGCAAGGTCAAGCTAAAGTCAAACTTTAGCATTTCAGTGATGAAATGCAAGCAGATGTGGCTGTTCCATGTGACACTGTGCCTGCCCTGCTGTGCTGGGGTCTGTGGTAGTGTCTGCATCCTGGACCACATCCTCTCCCTCATAGCTCAGCAGTGCCAGTTCTCCACCACTTTCTGCAGGTCTATTCAACTGCTCTCTGTATCTCTCAATGGTTTGCAAATGATAGTGACAAACATTCAGGATCTACTCCTGAGTTGGTCTTTAGGTATCAAAATAAAAGCACAGCCCACCTATAAAGGGCAAGGCATGTTTGGCAGAGAGATTCCCCTTGCTCAGCTCATTCTGGGTTTGGGACACTCAGTGCTTTTTATTCATAGGTTTGAAAACCTCATGAAGGTATTCTGCATGACACTGGTAAAGAGTGGAATCTCACTGGCTTATGTTCATGACCTCATGGGTGCAGTGAAGCTGCAGTAATTTGAGATATTGCTCTTGGTTGTCTTGCTGAAGTTATTCACTATCCAGGCAAAAACATACATAAAGTTGTTCTCTTGTATGGTGATGGTGAAGAATATAGGGTTAGCAACACCACTGAGAATTAGTGAATTTTTAAAGAAATTTGAGGATAAGTCCTGGAAATTTTTCATCTCCTGGTTTGTGTATACATTTTGCCTGTTCTCAGAATGGGATGTAAATCTTCATATCAATGAAAACTACCCAAGTAAGGCAATGCAGTGTATTCCTCCCTCAAAAAAATCACAACCAGGCAAGATTTTTCTACCCATTTATCATCCCTACATCTTTCTAGGTCCAGGTGAAATTTTTATCACAATGTCAGTTAAAAGACTTATTCCCAGAAAAATGCCAAACCCTAATATCCTTCTGAAAATCAGAGGTAATTTCTAAGTAAAATAGAGAAGGAGGTGGCAGCTTGAGCCCTCTGGTCAGCAGGGAAGCCAGCCTGCTTCCCTCTCTGCATCACTCTCCCAGTGCTCCTCTCCAAGTCCTTTCCTTGATGTTTTGTTCCTGTTGGGATTAGTGTGATCACCTCAGCTGTCTCAGAGGAAGGGCTGGGAAAGTCCACGGGATGTCTCTGTACACAGGGAAGGAAGGAATGGGGTCCCACACCTCAGAAATGTTTCCTGGCCAAGATACATGGAGCTGGAGCTGCCTGTAGACATGTGTTTGTAATTTCTTGTTTGGTCTGTGTTGGTTCTGAGAATCGGTGCATTTTTTGATTTGCCTGCTGAAAGGGTTTCACACTTTTGGATACCAGCGTTTGATTAGTTTTGATGATAACCACAGTAGTATAATTCTGACTTCCAGATTGCTTTCCAGCATGACACTAAGCAGCCACCCATCTCCAAGGCTAAAGAAATTCACATGTGCATTTGATTTTTTTCTTTTTATGAAGATAGGAAGAGTGTAATATACTTACTATGACCAAAAAAAAAAAAAAAAAAAAAAAAAAGGAAGAAAGCACATAAGCACATTTCTCACCGCAATTACATTTCTCACCTTTTATTTTAGGGTGATGTCTGTGTAATCTTTTCCAGTAAAAAGAATGTGATCTATCACAGAGTATCTCCCACTCCTTCTTTTGTCATCTCCACTAGTTATCTGCCTGAGCAATTCTTACAAACTTTGTTCAATGAAGAGCTGCATTTGTCACACAGCAATTTAAGAGAGTTACTAAACTTTGGAAGCAAAATTAGTGGGAATTCTTGCCCAGAGATAACATAATATGAACATGACAGAAAAAAAGCAGACTAGCATTTCTATCACCCTTTTTCCCTGCCTACTAATGGTTTTGATTCTCATTATTTCTCAAATGCCAAGAGTAAAAACCCTCCAGGGTACCAATTAGCTGTGCCCAGTCTGGATACGACTGCTCTCATCCAGGACATATTTTGAGATGCTGAAGCTCTCTTTGGGAAAAGGCAATTTGTGTGCAGCTATGTTTGGTAATTTTCAAGGACTTCATCTTGTTGGGAAATAGAGATGGACTCATACCTAATTTAATTTAAACCAAAGCTTTTTATTAATTGACTTTCAATAAAACTGATTACCATAAATGGAAACATGGGATCTATGTTTGCAAATTATTTTTGTCTGCCTCACTTATATTTTATTAGGGCTTATACCTTCTTGAAAAAAGAGTAAGTGATGCTTTGAATTTATTTCAGAGTGAGTTTTTGCCTTCTCTACAGCCCTTTTCACCTGCTTTTGCATTATTTTAAATTCAGAGAGTTGAACAATGACATTGACAGAATTTATGACAGTGTGCAACTGTATTGTACATTTCTGTTCCTTAACCATAATGCATACTCTTTTTTTTTTTTTTTTTTAATTTCAAAAAGAAAACAAAGCTAATTCAGTGCTAAGAGAAGAACATTTTGGGTTACAGCTGAGGGCTGGCTCTGATCAGGATGCTGGGGTGTCTGGGGTACTTGGTTAACAGGCACTGATAGAGGCACATGATTGATGGCAGTACCCAGCCTTGCCCCAGCATTTATTGCTGCTGCAGCCCTCTCCCGAGGTAGTGCTCTCCCTGCTTTTGCAGATTAGGAAGCAGATCTGCTAAAACCCATGCTTTACTCACATGAATAGCTCCATTGAGTGCTACATGGCTATTAAATGACTTAAGTTCAATAATATATTAAATCTTTGCAGGGTCTAAGGCAACTTGTAGGAGGTTATTTAAAAAGTCTGCCCTAGCCTTTTCCTGCAGCCACAAAACCAACCTTGTCAGACCCTGCTGCTTTCCCATTCCTAATTTTGTGGCTTGTGCATTATTTTGCCCCATTTCTTTTGCAGACACAGAACCTCACACGAACATCCTCTCTCTGTCATTCCCTGCCTGTCCTAACACCGACCCCCTTCCTCAGCCCTCTGCATCTCTCCAACTCACCTGTATTCCCCTGAATTTCAGTTTTCAGACCTTTGATGGGCACAAACAAAAATAACATCAGAGGAGCAACTTCCACTGTCTCTCAACAGCCAAAACATCTCTGGGTTTAATAAAATTGCAATACTGGCAAAAGCAATAGAGGGAGCTGCTGCCAGTGGCTAGGGTCCAGCAGAGTACCATGAGCTGTCCTTGCTTAATCCCTGGTGAGACTCCCCCACAGTTCCATTATTTAGGATTTCTTGAAATGGACAAAAAATGAAAAGAAAAAGGAAAAAAAAACCCCATAAGCCTCAATAAGATTTCTTTTGGATCAATATTTAAAGTGCTGGAAGAAGTAAGAGAGAAAGATATTTGTAAAATTCCATAATATTTTCTTAGCCTCGGAGTAAATATTTGTAGAGAAAGCAATTATTGTGCATAAGAATTTTCTGTTGTGTCTCTTCTGGTTCTTTAATTTAAATGATTGCTTTTTTGGCCCATCCTTGAATAACTAAGTAGAGGTGATTAAAAACCTTCATGTCCTTCAGATTTATTGTCCTGTAACTATTTTTGAAAGCAGATTTAATATCAGTATGCTATTTATATTCCCTGAGAGCTAACATTTCAGATACTATACCAATATATCAATGCCTGATGCAAAGCAGATTGCACTGAAGATGTAGAAATGTATACATGTAGAAAACTGCTTATATTTAATAAAGAACTGAGATATAAACATATTTTAATACAATGGGCTTTGAAATCGATGAGTTCCTACTGTTTTACTCCATCCACCTCCCTGACATTTCTCTCCAACATCCCATGTGTAGCATGGAGGGGCATTGGCACGAAGCTCAGCTTTGCCCCTGGGGTCAGCAAATACAGGATAGATATTTTCCCAAGAGATGTGTCAGGTCAGCTTCTTCTGTGCACACTGGGCTTATTTTTTATCCCAAAATGCATTTTCCCTTCCATGCTCCAGCTGCCTGTCCCAGGGCTGTCTGCTGCCCTTGTACTGCCCCTCTGCTCCTGCTCTCCCCTGAGCTCTCCCCTCCATGCTCTAGCATCCCCTGCTTGTTCTGGGATTTTCCAGGGGGTGCCACAGGTTGCCAAAATGCCCTCCTCAAGCTCTCCTTGCCAGGGCACTTGCTGAAGCATCGCTGTGGTCACCCTGTGCCGTGCCAGGCTCTGGTGGGTGGGGAGAGGAGGGAAGGCTCTGAGCAGTCCTGGTCCTAGTACCCAAAAACTGCTCTGAGGCTGAAGGGAAGAGCAGGCAGGTAGCAAAGACATGTCAGGGAAGATCAAAGGGCCACAGTCAGCTGCTCAGCACGGAGGGTTTCCTAACCCCAGGCGCATTTTTGGGCTCTGAAAGTACCGGTCACCTCTGTTGTAGAGAAGAGTAAATATTCCATTTTATACAAATATTTAATTATCCTTAGTCTAGTCAAAAGCCAGTTGCTGTAGGGGTAATCCTGGTAATGCTCCTCCTGGATGTCCCCAGTATTGTGCTTCATCCTGTGCTGAGGGCTGAAGGCTGAGACCAGGTTAAAACCTTCCTGCTGCCCTTCTGCCTCTTTTGCACCTCACTGCCACAGTGCTACCTCTGCACTGTTGTCTCATACTTGACTTTCTCTATCTGAGATAACCAAAGGTGCAGAAACCTCCTGGTGTCTCTGCTAAAAGCTCCCACGCTCAGCCTGAGGCAAGGACCAGGGACTGTGGAGCCAAGCCCAGTTGAGTTGGGCTGGGCAGCCCAACAGCTGGCTGCAGCTGGATCCACACTGTGCAGCCTTCCCTGCTCAGCTTGGGACTCACTTCTTTTCACCCCTGTCCTCTTCCCCACTGTTCAGGAAAATCCCACACTCCTCCCCTCCCTCTCTGACTTTGATGGTTCATTTGTATTTTGCTACCTGCAGTAGGCTCCTGCTCTTCCCAGAAACCTTCTCCTGCTATCAGCTGCCCCCTTCACCCACGTTTAACCACAGCACTGCTCTATGACCCCAGGAAGATTTCACAACTCCCTCTCCTTTGGGCACAAATACTCTGTATGGAGTCCCTCCTCATTTCTCATATCTCTCCCATTCTGTGTGGCCAAGCAGTGAATCAGCCACCATTGCCCCCATCTCTGCACCCCATCTCTGCCCCATAATCTCTGCACCCCATCCCTGCACCCCATCTCTGCATCCCATCTCTGCACCCCATCCCTGCCCCAGCCCTGTACCCTATCCCTGCACCCCATCTCTGCCCCCATCTCTGCAATCTCTGCCCCATCCCTGTCCCATCCCTGTCCCATCCCTGCCCCATCTCTGCACCCCAGCCCTGCCCCATCCCTGCCCCATCTCTGCACCCATCCCTGCACCCCATCTCTGCATCCCATCCCTGCCCCATGTCTGCACCCCCTGCCCCAGCCCTGCACCCCATCCCTGCCCCATAATCTTTGCACCCCATCTCTGCACCCCATCTCTGCACCCCATCTCTGCACCCCATCACCGCCCCAGCTCTGTGCCCTCTTCTGTGGGTGCCCTGGCCCAAGTGTCCCCTTCTTGTCCCAAACATCCATTCTGTGCCCCGAAGAGCAGTGGGTGTTTCCAAAGCCTCTCTCACCACTCACCCAAAGCAAACCCTCTCTGCAAGCCCTAGTGTCTAAGTGCTGGCTGGAGGGGACAGGCACCAATGTCCCACACCCACACTGCCAGTGCCACCTCTCCCAGGACAGGTGGCTTCCCGTGGCCAACTCTGCTATAGGTGCTGATGTCACTCACCATCTCCTCCAGCAAGGATATTATTCGAGGACTTAATATTCGAGGAGTTAATATTTCAGCCGGCTTCCAGCAGTGCTTCCCTTCGTGCCACCTGGTGGACAGAGGGGGCATTTCCAACTTCTTATTTCACAGAAGGAGCAACTGGGAAAATTAATTTTTCATTGAGGAATTTGGTTGCGCATCTCCTGATTTAAATTTTGTGTGATGAGAAATGCAATCCTGTGACATCCCGGGATAAGCCCCAGACCACCCCAGCAGTTACCATCTATTTCTTACCAGTGCTAATGTTAATGCATAATAATTTGTTTTAGTTGTAATTATAGCTGCTCAGTAGATCTCAATTCATACAATGACCTTAACAAGCAAATAACCTTTCTTCTTCTTGTGCTGCCAATGAATTCATGCTTTTATTTAGGCTTGAGCAACTGCTTTCTGACTTTTTAACAAATGTGCAGTTTGAATCCCTCCTGTGGCCAGTCCCAGGCAGGCTGCAATGGACGGAAGCACTGCTAAAAAGCCCGTGGAAATAGAAAAATTAAGTAAACAACAGTCAATATTCCTGGCAAGAGTTTCTTTTTTTCAATTTGTGAAGACAAACATTGCAGGAGAAACTTGGTTCTGAGAGATATTTTTGTTCAAGGATTAGAAGTAAATCCCTGAATTGAGGTGCTTAATGAAATGAACCAAAATGGCTTTTGCTCTCAAATCCCTGCAAGAAGTGTCCAAACTGAGCTGTGAAATAGCTTCAAATCGTGATTAAATAGGGAAAAAACTGCAACGTGCTCAAGCATATTTCAGAACAGCACAAGAAGCTGATGGACGGGAAAGAAATTATTTGCTCAGAGTTTTCTCCCACTATTAACAGTTCTCTGTTTTAATCCTCTGAGGAAAACCCTGCCTTTAGTGAGGTCCATGGAATTTTAGCAGTGATTTGACTCGGGCCAGGATTTTGTCTTAAATCTTTTCATAAACTCAACAAAATGACGATACAAAAATATACATGATGGACAAAAATCCTGTCTGGCAGCTGTTGGTAGCTAATGCCGTGGATAACATGGGTCAGTGTGAAGCCACACTATAGAAATGAAGAATTTCTTTGTGTACATAGCCTGAAACGTCTGCAGGCAGAGTGAAGCTGAAATTTGGCTATAACCCTCTAACTAATTGCCCAGATTGCTGCAAAACGACTGCCACAAAATCCCTGTGCCTACAATCAGCTCGGACTGTGATTTTATGTCTCATTTGAAAGACGATGTCTCTGTGACATCCCCTGGAATCTTTCGGGGCAGTAATGTGTCTGTCTTCCCTGGGACATTCAACTCAGCACCCAAAGCCCTGGCTTTGTTTTTCTGAAAAAAGGGGAAAATGAGCACAATTTAAAAATATTTTTACTTTGGATTGAGAAGAATTTTATGTTTTAGTTGGAAAAGAAATTAATTTTTAAATTTTATTCAGTGGCAAAATCCATAGAACTTAGATTATCCAGAAACAGAACTATTTTCATTTTCTAAAGGAACAACTTCCTTTCTTCTCAAAGATTCAGTTTTCACCAACTCAGAAAAACTTGCCCTGACTGAGATTAATCAAAATATTTTTATTTATCTCAGACTTCTAAAAATTGTCTGCAGCAATTTAAAAAAATCTAGCCAATCAAAAATTTAAAAAAGACGAAATATGAAAATGTTTCAGCTAAAAATGGAGATAATATAAAGATTGTTGGCTTTCCTCATACTAATTAATTTATTTAATAATTAAATTAAATTAATTGAATTAATTAATAAAACCCATTTATTTATTTTTAGCACACTGGATTTTTTGGTAAAATGTTTGCTCCGAGAGCTGTCAGAAGACGGGCAGCTCCCCTGGCTGCAGCGGTGACAGTGCCGATGCTGGGGACAAAAGCCACCCTCATCCTTGGGCATTGCCAGAGACAGGGCCAGGGATGGAGAGAACACAGGCACTGGGTGGGATGTGCGAGCAGAGCAGGGAGAGGGGCAGGATGACAGGGGACATTTGTGGTGTGGGGGAGCACAGGCGGCTTAAGCCGGCTTTATCAGCGCGTTATAAACCCGCAATCAGCAGCGCTGGGATTTGGCAATCAGTCAATACTGGCTCAAAAACAGCCTGGAGAAAAAAATGTACCTGGGATCCACTTAAGGTGACCTTTGGAAGGAAGAAAAACAAGTTTGAAAGAAAACAAATGTGTTCGCAGTGGTGTTTCAAAGCTGCTCCGTTTAACTGAGGGTGTGTTGAGGACATTATTCCTCTGTGTGTGGGAGCTCTTTGTGTGCTTGGAGCCTGTGGTGACACGACATGCTTGTGGCCCTGGCCGGGGTGGATGCCCCACCTGCCTGCCCAGGGCATTTTTGACTCCTGAGAGCTCCCCAGTGCTCCCTGATGCTCCCCGATGTTCCCCAATGCTCCCCAGTGCTCCTCGATTCTCCCCAGAGCTCCCCAGAGCTCCCCAATGCTTGTCGGTGCTCCCCAGTGCTCCCCAGTTCTCCCCAGTGCTCCCCAGTGCTCCCCAGTGCTTCCCAATGCTCCCCAGTTCTCCCCAGTGCTCCCAGCTCAGGGCAGAGCTGCTCCAGCCTTTCCACGACAGCCTGGAGCACGCACTGACAAAGAGGCAGCTGTGCCTCTCCCCAGTTTATTGTCCCCCCAAAGGAGTGCAGCAGCTACAGAGAGCCTGTAACACAGGCTGAAATCCCAAATAGGTTTAGTGCCACAGTTTGAGGTCAGCTTGCCATGGGAATGCCACAATCACATGTAGCCATGGCACAGGGGGGCAGTGGCTGATTTTCACCACCCTGAATCCTGGGGCTGAAATGCCCCCAAATCCCCAACCCTCTCAGCTCCTCACCAGCACATAACTATTCCTTTTCCCCAAATTGACCTGCTAGCAAAACCTCCAGGGTCTGGAACCAACTGCCTTTCAGCTTCTGGATATGAAGCCCTGCCTCTGTCCAGACCCTCCCTAAAAACCTAACAAGGAATATGAGGAACATTTGAAGGAGCTGAAATGGCCAGGCCATGGATGGCATGTAGCAGCCCTACTGAGATATCTGGTTTCTGTTATGTGTTTCTTTTCCTTGCATTATCTGTATTATAAAATGGATGATTTGTATCAGCTGTCCTGCTTTGTTGTTATTGCCATGTTCTGCTAAAATGATAATGAAGCGCTTGTTCCAAATCTTCCCCTCCCACAAAATATCCCAGCTATGTGAAATATATCTATGTGAAAATATGCAATTTTATTACAGGGCTGAACAAAACTGTAAGAGGCAAAAGGAAGGGTCTCTGAGGAGCATGACTCTAGGGAAGTAGAGAAAAAAATTGGTGGAGATGATGGTCTTGGGAAATGCAAAAAGCAAAAGTAATGATGAACTTGGAAATAATTATAATGTCATTTTGGAAACATAGTCAAGAACTTCATACCTTCCCCCACTGCATCATAACCCAAGACATTTGGATTTGACAGGACAATTTCCAACTTCCATATGGTATTTCAAATTAAAGCATTTTGGGGAAAACTTATTATTTGCTCTATGGATATGAGAGCTCCTGATAAATCTGAATTTACAGGTGCTGAGAAAAATTAAACTATGAATGTACCTAATATCATCAGGTTGTGTAGGGAGGGATAGTTTTGATCTGCTCACTTACATGGGTGTTCCTGATCCTTCCTCGGTGAGCCTTGGCCAAGTCATAAGCATGGCCAAGTGTCTGCCAGTGTGCATTGCTAAACTGTAATTTCCCATTTATGAACTGTGAATTCTTTTCTGCACCATCTAGTGATGAGTTTTTTTCAGGAGAAAGACAGCAGAGCCTGCATTTGTGTGTCTGTGAACTGAAAAACCTCTTGAGATCAAAAACCACTGCAGCAGCTCCTGTAGAAACACGTTTTCATGGATTATGTCCTGATTTCAATGAAAACTATAGCCAAATCATAAATTTACATGTGACTTCACTCTGGCTCCTCCACCAACCTTTTCTGGTGTCTTCCTCTCCAGTGACACAGTTTCCATCAAAATCTTGGTAGTTTTATCCCCTTCTCACTTTATTTCTTTTTTCCACTACTTGCATTGTGCTACAAGCAAATATAAACTGGATTTTACAGACTACAAAAAGGAGGCAGATCTGAAGTGATTTATTGTTAAAGGAACTGAGGTCAGATCTAGACCTACTGCCCATGAGAAGATGTTAATACTGTTACTTTGCCCAAACATTGAGCCAGACCCCTCTTAGCTCTGGTAGTCCTGCTCCAGAACTGCTTTTGGAATGCACTTATCTTTGAAATGCAAATACCATGACATTTCAGATGAAATCTCATTGAACAAATCTACTTTTCAGAGGAAATATTAAGTAACTTAACAACTTAACACTTCAAGAGTGATAAAAACATATTTGTCTTTTTTACAGAAAAGGGTTGACAGACAAATTCTGTAATTCAGAATACCTCCTTAAATGCAGCACACTGAATGAGCAGCAAAAGGGTCAATTAATATTTTTTATGAAAACAAGTAAAAGTGACTGTTCTGTTTATATTATCAATGCCTGGAGCATGGGCATCCTGTCTCATTCCTGTCTTCAGAGGCATGCAAACTGCCACATAACTTTTGAGAAAAGACAAAATGTCTGGATGAAAAGAATATACAGAAATTGATTTCAAGACTAAAGAAGTAATATTTTTATCATCAGAAAAACTGCCAAGGTCAAAACTTTTATTAACACTTTAGTGAGGCTACACCAAATTTCATCAGTGGGAGATAGAGACTTAGAGAATATTATTTTAAGTGGTCTGACTAAAAATATCCCCTTGCATGGCTTAGCTTTGGATTATTAATTATTACTTAAAAATTAAGTAAAGATTTTGTTTCTCCATCTTTGTTCTCAGTAAAAATGTACCTTATTATAGATCTATTACACCCCTCCTGCAAACAGAAGGCAATATATTTTCCAGTTTAATCAGATATTTTTATTTGCATCTAACTTCCTCTTGAAAATTAATGGCTTCAAAGGATTAAAATTCCAAATTCTGGTCCAACAAGATTTTTTTTATTTTCCAGATGATCAGAATAAGGATAAAAACTTTCTTTTTTGACCTCTGCTCCTTCTTTTCTGCATACTTTAGAAAAGTCCTGCCTTGTAGATAATTTGGAAACACTTGTCACAATCTCGTTAGTAAAGCCAAGTGCTAAATGTCCCAATAGACTAAAAATCCAATAAAGGACATGGTCTGTAACTCTTAATTTTTGCAGCTGTTGGATAAAGCCAATACATCTGTTTATCGTGATGCTTTCTTTGCTGACAACATCAATTTATCCTCAAATGCCAATGTTCCTAAGCAGCTGTAAGTGTGCCCCCTTCTACCTCATTGCAGGAGAGTCATACCCAAACCTTCCATTAAAGAAAACTGGGAATTGCTCCTTTGCAGCCATGCTGCTGCCTACCTGCTGAACTGCTGGTCCAAAATGTCCTGGTTTTTCTTGCTAGGCAGAGGAACATGTCAAGGACTTGGTGAATTTGAAATGAAAATTGCTTGCAGCTCAGCTGGGAATTTACCTGCAAATTTGTCTTTGGCTGTTGACAGACTTCTAGGATTACAAAGACAGAGGCAGAGAGGAGAAACCCTCCTTAATCCACAATGCAAAGCACAGGTGGAAACTATCCAATAAAATAGGGTTTTGGGGGGATGGGTTGGAAAATTCTGTTTCATCAAATTGTGATTGTTTTTGTGTGAACATGCCCACTTAGAAAACCTTGCTGGGGAGTTTTTCAAACGCAGGATGTGGTTTCCTACCAAGGCTGGAAGAAGCAAGAACTGACATTCCTTCTGTATTGCAGCCCATCCAAGCCATCCATCAGCCTCATTTCCCAGAGATAAGGGGGCTTAGCTTTCAGAATTTTGTTCTGTCCTTATTTTTCCCTTGGAAAGAGACAAACAAAATTGGCATCACTTTGGGCTGGAACCAAAGACAAAGCTTTGATTTCCATCAAGAAACACATTTCTTTTGCAGCCATTCCAGTTTGGAGAGGTGCATTAAACTTTAATGCCAGATCATATAGTTTAAAATAAGGAGGGTTTAATTCTACTCTTTGCTCTTCCAAGCTAGAATGCCTCCCAGCAAAGTACCCTGTATTGGAATTTTAGATCAAAACAGTTGCTGTGCATCCAAAGCCTGCATGCTTGCAAACAGAAAGGAGGCCAAAGGATAAAATTCTTTAAGACACAAGTGAGAGCTGGGAGGGAATGGAATAAAAGCTACTGCTTGAAAATCCATCCCAGAAGATGAGAGTCAAAGGTGAAGGAGAATTTTCTGCAAAAGAGCTCATGTGTTGACTTGCTCCTCCAACAGTTCTGTCTTTTCCAAACACACACAGGGCTGCCCTGCAGAGAAGCTGTCCCACACCCAAAAGGCTGATCAGCCCTTCACACCACCAGAACCTGAGTTTTGAAATCTCCATGGGCAGGAGAGGCTGTTTGGGAGAGCAGCAGAAATAAGCTGCATGCTTCAATGCAGGGAAGGAGGGAAGCAATGGCTGTCACCTCAGGTCAGGCTGGCTCCTGGTTTTCCTGCACTTTACAGGGAAATATAACACCAGGTAATTTATTGATCTTCCAGGTCACAACAGGGAAAGGAGAGGCCTCTGGTGGCTGGTCCTGCATGGGCAGAGGTTGCTGCTGAGCTCATTGACTTAGTCATGGTCCAGATCTCCTACTTGCTCCTGAGGAAAAGTGTTTTCAAGAGGAATTTTCCTCCTTGGAGCTTAAAGGGAGACAAATTATTATATAAAATTGCAACACTCTCTGTGACCATCACTCCCTATTCAGAGCCTCTGTGAATCCTTTGCTGTTGCCATTTGTCTGTGTTCCTTTTCTGAGGAGAGGTGGACTTTTAGAGCTGCTGTAGGATGAAACCGGGCAAGAGCAAACTTGCTCTTGTAAGGAGAAGATCCTGCCAAAAGATTTGAATAGAATGAGATGGACATTTCATGGTACTCAGAACTCCATTTTGGGTATGCTACAAATAATTTATATGAAGATTTATTAATTTGCAATTATTGTATGCATGGTAGCTGTCCACAGGAAAATGAAAAATAGAAATAAAGAAATAACTTGGAAACTGTGGGTACATTGGGCCCACAGATACCTGGCAAACATTTGTCCCCAGTGCCCAAACTTCTCAGCTGCCAGTTCTTAGCCACTCTCAACAAGTTTGTTCTTTGGAGCCTTTTTGTGCATGAGCTCTTTTTCTTTCTTTCTTTCTTTTTAATTTTTTTTTTAAATTTTTTTGCTTGTTTGATTGTTTTTTTAAAATTAAATTTTTTTGTGTCATCATTGCCATAGATTTTTTTCTTCCTTTTTTTTTTCTTCCTGCTTATCTTTATTGTGGCCATCAAGCCTGCTGGCAGAAGGCTTGCCCTAGATGTTATGCAACAGCAGATGCAGTTCTGCCCCTCCAACTGCCACTGCAACTTCCTGGCCAACACATATAACTCATTCTTAAATACAACATAAATAAAGAAACCAATAAGGGATACTATCTCAGAAAAGGGCAAGTAAAAATAATGTTCAGAGACCTGGTGAGAGGAGCATTGTATACAACCTACTTATATATATATAAAAAAATAAATTAACTGCTGCAAACTGTTCCACACCTCCCTCTTGTTTTGGCAGTAGAATTTTTGCCACATCCAGTTTTCCAGCAACATTTCCATTCCCCACCACCACTGTGCATGCACAGTAGTGACTGAACATTTTAAAAGCAAAAATCCCCCAGCACTTACCAAAGAAAAGATGTTTAACAAATGTTTGACATCCAATGGAGTGGGGACAGCAGCGGCACAGACATGTCCCAGCCCAACCTGCCTTTCCAGGAATGCAGGTTTCCTGTAAAATTGCCCTTTCTGCCTCAGGGCAGCACCTCCAGCACCTCTGCTCCTGCCCTCCTCCGTGGTTATTGTGTGCACAGATGAATGGCACAGCCCTGTGCGCTGGGATGTTATTGCTGGATAAAGCTAATAAAACATTTGAGTCACTGCAAGGAAGCTTTCCCATCCCACTTCATGCCTGATCCTCAGGGTTACCCGCCTTTGCCTCCTCACCTTTGCAGTGCATGGTGTTATTCTAACCTCCTTCATCTCTGGCTTTTGGCAGTCTTTTCTGCTTTAAGTATATAGTTATCTTAAGTTGAGCAAGATGTTTCAGGCTACAATAACTGGCTGATGTTTTAAATTGAAACCTCCTAATATGCATTCAATTTACATGTACTAAGGCTCTCATTCAATCTGAAATACCAACCAAGTATAAAATAATAGTGACACTTGACATTTTCATAGGGATTTACATCTTCAAAGGGCTCTACAAAATAAACGAACTCTCTCTGTACTTATGAGGTGGGTAAGCAAACACTGTTAAGATGGAGAATGAATGAGGAGGGGCTGCAGAGCTTGCCCAAGGCCAGACAAGGAACTGGGGTCTGGCTTGCTCTCCTGGACCCAAACAGCTGGGTAGCTGCTGGCTCTAAAAGCTGCAAAACCAACATGGACGAGTCATGAGCTCTACAAGGAGATGTATGAGAAATGTAGACACTGGTGTTGAATGCTGTCATCCTGTCAAACACACCCACTCTGTCCAGGCTTGGTATCACCCTGAGCATGATGGTGTGCTGTCATTCCTTATTTTTGAGGTACCCTTGCACCAGTGATGTAACTTCAGCACCCAGACTGGGGACATGTGGCATAATGATCATGGGGCAGATCCTGCTTGTGCAAATCTGCAGGCAAATGGGTAAAGTAGGTAGGGAGTCCGTGCACTGACTGTTCATCCTTTTGTGAAAGGGTTTTCAGTCTGTTTTCTCATTTGCCAGCACGGGCCAGGTCCCTCTCTTGCGACACTGCTCTGTTTTGGGGAGGAGGCGCCTTCCAGGCAGCGCCTGCGCCAGTAGCCTGAATTAGAAACCTGCACTCTGCTTGATGGATGCAGCTATTGTTAACACAAACAAGCGGGTGGATGTTTCATTAATCACAGCCCATAAACCATTTTGACTAACTGAAAAAATATTTCCTCTGTCTTATTCATGCCACAGCTCCTCTGAGCCTTTCAGCCCATTTGTATGGACTGGAGAATGGGTTGCTAGCCGTTATACAGCATGTCCTGCCCTTCCCTTACTTTGTAAACACGAGCAGCTCCATTCCATGACGTGTTTTGATGAGCTGCCAAAAGCCAACTAATGTACTGTTTGCTGACAAGTATATGTTATTAATCCAAAAGTACTGAGCTTGTGGGTTGTGACTTTTTTTTTTCCAAAAGAAATATAAAAACTAAATTAAACAAGGGTGTGGATATTCCCCAAATGTAGCTACTGTACCTTCTGTGATGCAGTTGCGAATGTGCAGCTCCTCCAATTTCAGGGAATTATTTAAAGCATTCTACTACTTTAGCACATTCATCTTCCTGCAGAAATCACACAGGCTTAACTGGGTGTCCTCTTCTGATGATCATTTCCGTCAATGAATTGGAATTTTAAAACAAATACAGGGATAAACCTGTGGCAGCCCTTCCTTGTACACATTGTGCTCCTTTGTGTGGTTCCCTGGAACTAGGTGGTGACAACAGCGTGGTGGCAGCTGCTGAGAACCCCCAAGCACAACATCCATGTGACCCAGCAGGGATTTCAGACACCAAACAATGGGTTTCTTCTGGTGTGCTTTTGACAAGACTCCAGCTTACAGAGTACCATGACTTTTTGGGATATGCTGAGAAGATCGACATAGAGCTCCCGAGTCTTTGCTACCTGGGCAAATCCTTTGGCAGGGAGCAGCCCATTAACTGGTTGGAAGGGGGCTTGTAGCTCCAACCAAAGCAAGGACCCCATCTCCAGAAATGGGTTGTGGGAGGGAGTTGTGTGGAAGAGGAGGAGGAAGAGAAGGGGGGAGATGTGCTTTGGAAGCCTTCCCAAGCCAGGCAGGTTGGGGTGGGTGTCTCTCACCAGCCACCATCACTCAGGGCTGAGTGCTCACTGCACCAACAGGTTTGTGCACTGGCACCCCCACAACAGAGCACAGTGTGCCCCCAGGGCAGAGCAGTGTCAGGCTTGATGTAAAAAGATGACAACTAAATACAAGCCGTGTAGGCAGAAAACACAGGGGCTTTCATTTCCATGTGCAGGGCACCATTTGCCTTCCAAATTCAAATGACAGCTTTTGAGGCCATTCTTTCAGGTGACAAATGGTAATAAAGCTCCTATTTACACTGGCTGTTGACTCATCTTAGGTGGAATTATGTACTGAAATAAGTAAATAGCTTCCTATTCAATGTGATCCATATACAGCTATGGGCCACAGTACAATGCAAAGCTCCTGTATGGACAAGACCCCTGTTTGTTGTGTGCTTTTCTAGGTCACTTAGCACTTTGCTTCAAAAACGTGCTTTTTAGAACTGAGGCTCCTGGTGTGCATGGTCTTTCCCTTGTGCAGAGTAATTCACCCTTAAAAACTAGCAAAGCTAGGATTGCTTTTTAATTTGCATTGTAAACACATTAAAGATGAGCTGAGCAGACCAGGACAACTTAGGATGCCTTTTTACATACCTGAATATGAGGCTTGTGTGGTTAATTTTGTTAGTATCCATTTATCTAATGAGTTCTGGGACTGTTAAAAAAATCTTGGAGAAAGGATCTCAAGATAATTGAATTTCAGATGGTGCAATTGCTGAACCTTACATGTGCATGCAGCTTTTCCATAGCTCTGGTTTGTGTCTGTCAAACTGGTAGAGGGAGACAGAGCTCATTTTTGGTTTAGGACAGTGTTTTTCTGAGGTCTTGGAAGCCATTTTTGGCACATTTAATTCAGTTGAAAATGTGCAATTAAAAGTGCCTAAGAAACGAAACAAGACAAAGTCCAAGAGCACTTGTCAACAACACAGGGAAAAAAGTGTTTAATGTTTTTTCTCTTAAAACACTAAGAATTCTCTGAATTTAATATAAGTGTTTTTTAAATGAACACCTCACTGTGATGGTGCTCAGGATTTCTGAATTGCTCTCGAATTGCAAGGAAGAAATCAGGAAAAATAAGGAAACATGAGATGAAGTGAATTGATAGCCACTGAGGATATTTCAAGGTACACAATGTGCTTATGAGCATTTAATCCACTGATTTTGTGGCTCAGAAAGCCATTTCAGTCCAATTCCTGCTGACTTTCCTGTTGGATGAAGCCATCTTTCTCTTTTGAGGGATTGTGGAAAGACAATGTCCCACCTCAGCTGACAATTGTTCAGGGCATTTTGAGTCCATTTAAAATCCTGGTTGGCTGGTCATTATTTTGAGAAGCTAAAAAATATGCAATATTGTGGTTTGCCATAAACATGAATAAACTTTTGTACCCAAGGCCAGAAGAATTTTTTTTCCATAACTGATAGACACTTAAACTTCCATCTCTGTTGACATCTTCTTTCTCTAGTGTTTCTCTAGTAGATACTGAAATCACTGCTTTGCAAAAATCATTGTCCAGGGAATAAACCAGATATTGGTGTCACTTTGTGAGGCTTTTTGAGGGACCCAAGGTGCCACTGTGAGCTCATAGCTGAGAGGCATAGAAAGCAGAGGAGTCCAGATCTTCCAGAACTCTTCCAGGATTGTGTCCCCTGTCACTTCTGCAAGAATCTTCCCCATCTCAGGAGTTTGTGTTTCTCTGCAAAGAAGATCATATCTACCTGCCTGACACATCATGAATGCACAAAGCATCTCTGCTGGAAGACAAACATTATCTTGTGTTGCTGGAGAGTAAAAGAGAAGTAAGGAAAGGTGTAGCAGCTCTCCAGAGTGCAAAGTGACCTATAGCCCCTCAGTGGGAGGCATGAAGTTATGTAGCTCATTAAATCTTAAAAAAACAAGGAGAGAAGCTGCTTCCAATTATCAGGATGAAAATTAATGAAATAAAAACTACAGACAGGCTGCAGAATTATGCAATAAAAAGGGCTTTGCTGGCATTAACAAGGCGATGTGTAATATTTGTGTGGTTCTAGCTCAGCCTTGGCTTGAGCACACGGTGATTCTGCACATAAAATGTATCCAAATTAATGAATTAAAAATCCTTTATAATCCCATACAATTTTCTGTTCATAGTTAAGTATTATTAGTTGGTAAATCTCCTCAGAAAGGGAAAATGAGGTTGTGATCTGTTGTCTGAGAAAATGACCTCTTTGTTAGTATAAAACAGTCATGTGCTGGGATGACTGGCCAGAGCCATGGAAAAGCCCAACTGCTGTTTTCTTACAGGGAATGAAGGTCCAACATGGCAAGAACTGCATGAAACAGGGTCCAGAGCAGGCCTACACTTTGGGTACATGGGACCCAAACAACGAGAGTATGGAAGTGAACATGCATGAGAAAAACTGCCTTTAAATGCAGGAGCAGTCTTATTGGAAGGCTTCACATCATCCAACAGAGTATCTTCCATGTTAGCTCTGCTTTGGGATCCAAGAAGTGTTGCCATGCTAGTCCAAATCTAAAATCCATCCAGGGCATTCTGCTACAACCAGAGTCCTCAGCCTTCAGCCCTTACATGCAAAATTCAATGAGCCTGATGCAGAAAATGCTGTTTCCTTGAAAAACCTTGGCCACTCCTTCCTTTCTGCTTTCATTGTCACAGCTTGTGTGAAAGAACACAATTACCTTTCTAGGCAGCTGCATGAAAATATGTTCCTTTGCTTTGCCAACTCCATAAATGTAACCTTTCTTTCTGTGATGGTCATGCCTGTCTGCCATGGGAGAGATGTATGACAAAAAAGTGTTCACCAGGGGCTGAGGAGCACACTGGCATGGCCAGCAAGGTACAGTGAAAGCAGTATACCTGAAAATGAGTTAGTGACATTGCTGTGCCCCTAAATGTAGATTCAGAACCTCCAGTGAGGGGAAAATGTTGAAATCTAAGCATTTATACTATTGAAACAAATGGGAAATCATTTGCTCAGACATAAATTAACTCCTAAAAGACAGATTTATTATGGCATGGAATGTTTTAATGAGGAGGTTCCACAACCATGGGATACACTTTGATATATAAATAACTTTTGGTCAAAATTTTCAACCCTGTGACATTTAGCACTTAACTGGGGATTTGGAAGGAATTTTGGGAAGACGGATGTGTAAATTGGTTTTTCAGTGGAGTTCTGAGTGCTCTGAAGGCTGACGTCAGGTTTACGCACGGGAGCTGAGCTGGGGTGTTGCTGCCAGGCAGGGGAGGGCTGGGGGCTGTGCCTGAAAGGCTCTCAGAAGTGATGTTTGTGGAGAGCAGCTCTCCCTCTCTGCCTCCTTTATGCAAAGCCCTTTCTAAGTCTGCTTCATGGGATAAGAGAGGTGACAGGAGCACTATTTCTGAAATATTGTTTCTCTTTTGCCTTCTGCTACTCCAAAATCTTGTCTTTCACATACTTCTAAATCTATGGGTTATTATCAATTCTTGATATAGGAATCTACTGCAGGATCCCTAACTGAAGCTGATAGATCAGTCCCAGTTAAAGCTGATAAACAGACTGGGTGGTGAACTCAGGAAGAGTTGTGATTCAAAAAGGGCAAACAGTAGGATTTTTCCTATTTCTTATGGCTATCAGCAGTGAGCTTAACATCACCGGTAAGAAAATGCCAAGTCATGAGCTGGGTACTTGCCTGAGAACATTTTATTTCTAGCCTGCACTTCTGCCGGGAACAACTTTTTTCTTGTTCTTGAAGGATGACAACAGCAACTCCCAAAACTCTTCCTCCTGGTCTGGTAAAAAACACCTGTATAGGAAATGGTAGGGGAAAATAGAAAGAATTATAATTGTATAATGTTGTTCTCGTTGGCCATTCACTGACAAAGTATAAACATAACAGAATATCAAGGGATTTGAATTCTAACAATGCAGATTTTAGCACTTGTGACTATGGGTGTTTTGCAGATGTATGAGCTATGGATTTATGGTCTTGCACTGGTTTTCACACCAAGCACAACTACAGAGGGGGATACTGAGCACTGGCATTGGGGAGAGCCTTTGACTGGGAATGAGGGCTGGGTTTTTCAGATCAGAAGCCACATTTTCAAGATCTGAGCCTCTCCTCTCACCTCCTTTCCCACAAGTATGGCAGAAGCAGTGTTGTGATTTCCACAGGTATGGTCATTCCTGGCTGGAGGTCCCAGAAGAGTTCCTACCCCTCCTCTCCCAGGCTCAGTGCTCAGGTCTCTGTCCCAGTTAGTGGCTGACTCTGCTGGTGTGACATCCTCAGCACCCAATGGGGACATGGTGTTTAATTAAAAGAAAAATACCCTTAATTGCATCATCCCAGGAGAAATCATAAGCAGCAGAGTGCTGATCCTCCTTTTGCTCTCAGTGGTTTTCCTCAGCTGTCTTTCCCAGAGGTGCCGTTTCCACTCCTCCAGTGCCCATAAAGAGAAAATAGTGTCAGGAAGAAAGCTGGGAATTGCAAGTGTTTAAGTATTTAGTGGCTAAAAAACTGATGGGAGAGATGGAAAACAACCAGAGACATTTCTGGGACAAGTATTCAAACCGTGTGCCTACCACACTGGTTCTGAGGAATATGAATTATTATTTGGGTGTGTAACATAAGTATTCTCTCTAGAGAGCTCAAGAATATTGCAAAGATTATTTGAAGTTTCCAAACCTATGGAAAAGAGGAAAGCATGTTCATGCAGCTTATTTCATGAATTGTGCTCGATAAGAAACTATATCAGGTTTGGAAATGGGCATGCAGTGTCCCCCAAAAGTATTTTAATCTCAACCACAGCTGCCTTCTGAGTTATTTTGCACATAAAATTTTCTTATTTTTGTAATGCTGTGATGAAAAAGTATATTTCAACCAATAAGAAAAAATAAGAAATCTGGCAACAAAGAGAGTACAAAGATTATTCAAGGGATTTTTTTACACTCTGAAAAGGTATGTCCTGGGTATTTTATGCAGTTTTCCCTTCCTCTTTACATTTTGCCATGACATTTCAAAGCCAGCAGTTGAAGAATTGCTGCAGATAAAAACACAAACATTTTATTCAAGAGCAATATCCTCAATAGCAATGGCACAGTATTTGAAGGAAAATGGCAGCATTCAGTTCTAATATATATAAATTAAGGGAAGCAGAAGCAGAGTGTCCTCTTGCCTGTGTTGATAGAATAATCTTTAGCATAGCAGTTTGGGGCAGAAAAAGGAATATTGATGTTTGACCTTGAATTTGTTGGGGTTTTCCACAAGAAAAGGTTATGTTTAAAAAGCATAAATGTCTCATCTTTCTAGGAAAAGCTGTTTTCACCTAATTCATAACATGTTTGCAGTTCTTATGTTGGTAATGAACTGCACTGATTTGGCTGTGTAAGTAATAAATTCACTGACTAAATTTTGCAAAAATAGCAGCCTGGCCAAATTTGCAAGATCTTGGGAAAGCCATGAAAACCATGAATCTTGGCATTCAAAAGTTTACAAAGCACAACTTTGTTTTACACAAGAGCTGTTGTAATAATTTATAAATTTCATTTAGCATTTCTTTTACTTAATAAGTATATAATTCATATAGGACAGAAATTAAGTTGTACAACACTTGGTTTCAATTTTGCAGTTCCTATTAGGGCATTTTAATGTTCTCCTATTATTTCTGCAGAGCTTTTTTCTGCTGTTGAGCCTTATCATCCATGTGCTGGCCAGCTTAGATGAAAAGCCACGTTGCACGTGCTAAACCTTCATACTAATACTACCAAATGAATCAATTCCTGACTTCTGAATCCAACTCTGACTTCTGAACCTACCCTAAGGTGAAGGAAACACGATCCACCGAGGATCATCTTGCAATTAAAACAATTCTCTATGAATCAGCATGACAATGCAGGTGCTAAGTAAGCATCTGTTCAATTAAGTTGGTTTAGCCGTTTTGAGGCAAGTCTATTTTGCTTTTTTTTTCACATCATTAAGCTTACCTTAATGCTGGAAGCAAACAATAGCTCATTAGTGGATTAGGTGTAATTACCAACAGCAGTCATTATTCCTGAGGCTTAATGGGCCAATTTGCTGCTGTAATAGTACCCCAATATTGTGGTGCTCCAGCAGAAAAGCCAGTGGTGCTGGAATGAGCCATTGCCTTGGAGGCCCTGGAGATGGCTGAGCACTCCCAGCCCTTCCCAGGACACCCTCCCATGGGATGGATGGAGACCTGCTGCCAGCTGGGGGGTCCCAGGCTTGCATTCAAGCTGAAGTGCATCCCCTTCATGGGTTTGCTGTCCATACAAATTCCCGAGGGGAAAGGGAGGGATTCCAGCAGTTGTGTTAGGGCTGCCCCACCTGGATTTTCTTTCTGCTGCCAATGTTTTTATAAAAACATTTTTAAATTTTTATATATTATTTATTTTTATGTCTTTTACTGCAGTAACCAGATTAAATTTTTGCTGTGCTTTGGGCCTTTTAATTTTTTCCCTGCATAACCTCATGATGTCTTTGGAGTCCTCCTGAGTTGCCTTCCCCTTCTTCCAAAGGTCATAAACTCCCCTTTTTTCTTTCACTGAGTTCCACCTCTCTGATCAGCCAGGCTGGTATTTCTCCCTGCTGGCTCATCTTTTGGCACAGGGGTGTGACCATAATGAAGACAAAAACTCATTTGTGAGCTGCAGATCTGGTATTGTAGGAATAAGGATGAGTGGCTCAACTTCATCTTCAGATTTCCAGGAAGCTTGGGCTGCCTGTGGGACTCAACATCTCCATACTCTGTGCAGTCCACAGAGGTTGGGCAGAGGAATCAGGGAACTGAGGGACCATTGGGGAGGTCCAAGTGTGCAGAATTAATGTAGTCCTGTTTGCAAGCAGAGTCAAATGATAATGGCAGCTATGTTTTTATATTTAACATTATATTTTCAGTCACTCCTCTCTACCTGAGTGCCATATCATTTTTCTGCTTTTAGGAAGGGGATTAAGTAAGAAAAAAATAAAAGGCAAAATGCTATAGTGGAGTTAAGTGCCACTTCTTCAGGCTCCTGTCAAATCTTGTTATTTGGAATAATTATCAGTGTCAGGTTTGGGGAAGGAGTTTGATGTAAATTGCCTCAACCTGTACTCACTCTGTGAGAAAAGAAAACCAGTGTGCTAGAAGGTAAAGGACTGAATAGGCATCACCAGGAAAATCGCTGTTTAAACAACCTCACTTTAATATACATGACTTTTATCTCCATTTTTCTTCATGTCATTCAGACCTGGGCAAATCCTGCTCATGCTGTGACCAATGGTGATTTCTCATTTATTTTAATAGCCTAGCCTACAGACTCCTGCTTAGCAGGAGGTCTGGTGGGTTGCTGAGCATTGTGTTCATTACTATATATGATCCCTTAAAAAGCAGGGAAAAGGTAACCAGACTTATTTGTACCTCCATGCAGGGGAAAGATCAACCATCTTCTGCAAGCACCCTCACTGGAGGTTTGAGGGAGCCTGTCTGGGTTATGTCCAGCTCTGCAGTCCAGCCTTGGTGTCCTGACAAGCCCCAGCAGTGGTTTCCATGTTTTCTCTGTAGTACAAGTGAGGATGGTGGCAGTTTTGGGAGGGAAATTGTTCACCTTGCTCTGATGTCTATCGCTGTTGTAGAGCAAGAGGACATGCCCAGGCTGGAGAGGGAAATGAGCCATTCTGACTTTGGCCTGCTGTCATCTCCCATCCAGTTACTTTCTTGCATCTGCAACTCATCAAAATTTTTAATTTATTATTTTTTAGTTGGGAAAATAATGTCATTCTCAGAGGCATTTGTATACTTCTAGTGAATGGAATCCAAAACCTAAACCCCATAAAAAACTTGAAAATAATCAACTTACTCTTCTTACTTTTTTGGATCACATGTCAGAAAACAGTGGCCTTTATTTCTTTCCATTTTGTGAGCATAAAAAACCCACACCTCATTTTTTCCCTCTTTGCAATTTCTTTTGAGTTATGGGAGCAGTTTCTATCTATGAATTGAAATAAATCACCACTGTAAAAATCAAAGTATATTGCTTTCTTCACTTAGAAAATGACCTTCAGATCCCTCACCATCATGCATGCCATGACAGGGGACCAAGAAGGTGCTTTTGAGATAGGAATTTTTTGTAAATATATCCAAAAATTGCTGTCCTGTTGTCATCCCTAAGTCCTGGGAGACACCAGAGACCATTAGCAGTCCCAAGGGTTTCCATCCCTAATGTGCTGGTCCTGGTCCATCCCCAGCTGAGCACCAGTCCCTGCACCAGGGGTGCTGGTGATGCCAAGCACAGTCCCAGTGTGACCTGATCTATGGAAATGACATCTGCAATGGGCATTGCCTTTAGTCATGGCAGCAGCTGATCCAACAGGATGGCTGAGCCATGCACTGGCTGGAATAAGAGCCAAAACACTGCTGGACATCCACAGCTGATGAGCTGATATCAAGAGGAGACTGCTTGGGACAGGCTCAGGGTGTTTGTGTGAAGGTGAGCCTGAACAACCTGCAGCCACTGCAGCAGGTTTGAACCTGCAGGTCATGAATGACCTCACCAGTCACATGTGGAAAAACGTTACTGGCTCCATGAAACCTGCTGCTCTGAGAGGTTCCTGGATTTCAGCATACCTTTGTGATGAGGTAGAAATGATGGCCAATCCGAGCCATGAGCTAGATGTGCTTTCAGCAGCAGCTCTCACAATCATCTGCTCTAGTGCCAGTACTCAATTCCCATCTCAACTCTAAACATTAATAACTACTGCAAGAGTCTGTGCAAATAAAGAGTCCTTGAAGTGACTTGAAGTCATAGAAATTACAGCGACACACTAAGAATATGCAGATGCTTAAAGTTCTTTTTTACTTTGGGAGGCACAACTTTTTTTTGAGTGTTTGTGGCATTAGTGAGAGCCTGTGATCATAACAATGCCCATCTCAATATTTCTGGGCTCTCTCTGGTTACCTCTGTTCTTGCAAAATGTTTGCCAGGTCAGGAAAATGGAGACATGGAAAGGGAAGGAAAAAATTACTGTCATTTCTTCAAAATGTGGATTGCCTTGTGTGGATGTGAGTGCCAGGTTTGCCAAGGATCTGAGAAGGACCTGGCACTAGTGCTCAAATCTGTGATCCCTCCAAGTTCTGTTGCACTACAGCTGATCCCTGAATGCTATGGACACCCCACAGAAGGGATGTCCATGATACCCTGCTGCCTGACAGGAGCAGTGGTGCATGGAAAGGAGAGGTAGTCACACAGTATGGGCCTGCTCTGAAGTCTCGTGGAATTTAAAGGCAATAAAATCAGGTTTGACTGAATATGCATTAATTGATTTTTTGTCTCAGTCATATTGCAATTACTATGAGTTGCATTGCAGCAACAGTGAGGGGCCAGGTGAAATCCTGCTGTTTGTGCATTGCCTACATAGAACAGGAAATGTTGGTTTTGCTCTACAGTTAGTAAGTTAAACTCCAAACAGTTACAGTGGAAATCTGAGGCTCAGAGCAATTGACCAAATTAATAGGAAATTAATAAGAAATCTTGTGAACCCAAGCCAGACCAATGAAGCTCCTGTTTATCCTTGAGTATCTTCTGAACCTCCTTAAAGCTGTGAATAGACAGCTCTGCCCTTCTGTACAATGCTATAAAACTATTCAAAGAACATGAAGGAAGCTAAGTTTCCCATTTACTGCTCCATGTTTTCCTAGAACAGAGAAAATTTGGTTGTCCTTATTGTTTGAAAATATTGTTTATTGATACTGGATTTGCCACATGCTAATAACCACAAGCCTACATGAAGGAAGATAAAACTAATACATGAAAGTTAACACTGAGCTCAGTTCAGAAGTTCTGTACTGATGTGACTCTAATCAAGCCCCAAGACCTAGCAGAGGATGCTGCATTCCCATCTGTTATCCTGTGGTAACTCTTCACCTTGCCAAATCACACAACACTTTGGTGGTGTTCTGTGTGCTGCTCATTTAAATATTCCCTTGTTACAACTTGTCTTGGGAGACAGATAATTGGATACAATCATAATATACTGTTAAAGCATAAAGGCAGTCAAAATAGCATTAATCTGTATCAAATGTGACTGTGAGAACAGGAATCTCGCCAAGCAGTCACCCATCGTGAGGTTAAGGAGCTCTACAGTGGCTAATCCTGTTGTCATCTGAATTAACTTTCAAATAGGGTAAAACCCCCAAGCAATTGCATAATAAGAGGCTTAAGGTCTTGAGCTGGGGAGCAATGTGTGTATTTTGTCCATAGCAGCAGCACCTTGAATGTCATTTTGTTGTTAAGAGGATTGTTTTGCTGGGTAAACTGGGTGATGCTCTTCAGCTTGCTCCAGCCAAATCTGAGTATGTATGTGTATGTGTGTGTGTGTGTGTGTGTGTGTGTGTGTGTGTGTGTGTTCTACAATGACAGTTAAGGATCCCAGAAAAACTGGCCAGTGCTAGCTAGATACCTCAGGGAATGATCTAGGCTCCAAGTGGTTGATGCTTCTCCTCCTGGGAGCCTCCCAAAAAAAGCCTCAGCAGAGGTCTAAGTGCACTGAGCTTTTACAGGCTGGAGTTCCCTGACAGCATTTGGCATGCTTGGCAGAATATTTCAAGTATGTTTTCAAACAAAATAAACATTCAGCATATGCAATTATTCACCTGGCTCTTTTAAAGCTCCAGTGGTCCTTTCCAGCAGGAGGGATGAACAGTACCTTACTGGGATGCTCAGGTACCTTACAACCAGCTGCTCTTGTCCACGTGGCTCTCACCCATGGTGTTGTGGCTACAGTTTTTTGGAGATGTTTTTCCATAAACATTTAATTTATGCAACTATTTTATATATGCAAATAAAACAAGTGAAAGAACACCGAGGCTCACAAGGGAGGAAAGTAATTGCCCCTGCTAAACTCACATTGTAACACAGCAGTTGAAGAAGCTTGAAGCTGGGTAGATCAGTCTTGTTAAATGTTTGCTGCTTGGTCTTGACTTTTTTTCCAAGATATAAACCAGTGGCTGGGGATCAACACCAAAAATGGATGTTTATTGGGGTAAGATGGCATCAGGTTCATTAATGTGCTTTTCATTAATCTGCTGGGTTGTCACTGCCAATGGGAATCTTCTCCTTGAATTCTATGAGTGTTGTGCAGAGCTCTTGGCTCAGTGTTTGAGTTCACAGGAGACAAAGGAGAGACATTCAAGGCATTCAAACAAACCCTGAGCATCATCATCCTCTCCTAGAGGAGAAAGCTTTTCTCACAGGACTCAGGTTTCAGGTGAGATACTGCTGTCTATCAAAAGAGCAATATGCAATGTGCAATATTTCACCGATAATAAATAATAATAATTTCACAGGATAATGTGTTGTCCAGCAGTCACCTCATTTGTCCTGGTGAGTCTCATTGCAGGTGGATCCTGGTGCCATCAGGGTGTCCCCACAGGGATCCCACAGCAGAGCTGAAGGAAAACCTGAGTCCAGTCTGTGCTGGGGAAAGCAGGGAGTGATGGAGACAGCACAGCAAAAACCCTGCTGGAAATGTTCACTCATTTTTCCCTTCTTTATTTCTAGCAGCAGATGAGACACTGGGCCCTCAGGGTGCTCCTGCAGACCAGCAGCCCATCACAGACCAGAGCCACAGCTGTGGCTCCACCGGCAGCTTTGTGGGTTTGCCAGCCATTTAAAATGTTTGCCAATATTTAAAGCATGCATTGTTGTGGTTTAAACTTGGGAAGGATTTTTAAGGAAATCTTCAGCTGAGGATAAATGCCAAGAAAAGCAGCCTACAGCTGGCCACTCACATATTGCTGCAGTTGCTTTTGTGTGGCTGTTTGCTTTACAGTAGCACTTCATAGTGCACATCCAAGTGTGGCACCTGGAGGGGACCTTCATGGCATGGAGCAATTTTGAGGGAGTTACTCCTCCCTCAGCTGGACAGGGCAATGTTTCTGCTTCTATGATCAATTTTACAAGTCAGAGATGGCACTAATTTGCTGATAACCCCATGGGTCCAGCTCTTCTGTCCCCTCTGCTGGCTGCTGAGCATGTGGGGTGCTCAGCTGGAGCACTGGGGAGCCGTGGTGGGACCACAACCAGAGGATGAGCTGGAGCAGCTCAGCTGCTGTACGTGTCCTTGGCTGCTTTTGTCCCCTGTGCCATGAGAAGTGGCTGTTGGTAGAGGGTGGAGGAGAGACAGGGGTACCCCTGGGTTGAAAATCACTTCTCTCTTCCCTTGGGTCTCCCATCCCTTGAGTCTCTGCTGCAAGGCCAAGTGATTGTGGATGTCAACACCAAATAGGTTAGGGAACTAGGAGACTTTTGAAGTCAGCTTTTGAAATCAGCTTTTGCCTCTCTTGGTTGGCTTGATGTGTACGTAACCCAAAATGTTCTTTTTTTTTTTCCCTGCCAGTTGGGTCATTCAATAACTTCTCATGCAGATATTCTGGTATTTTAGAATATAACTAGGCTCACACTTCTGTCTTTCCTCATGTTCTAAAGTCTTCTATGCCCATCTTTACAGAGTTTGTGGGAACTCAGCATCTGTGAGACTTTTTAGTCTGTGTCACCTGGGCTGACTTGCACCTCAGGTTTAGTATCTGCAAAATGAATGGGAAATGGGTTGGTTGGTGGGAGGGCTGATGGTTTCACACTGGGCTGGCAAGGCTGAATATTTGGGGAAGAAACATAAAACCAAAACCCAACAGTCAAGGAGCCACCAGGCAAAAAAAAGGGATGAATCTTCTCAATTGCCTGGGAAGATTCATATTTCCAAGAGACTCCCACTTTAAAGTTGCTGTAGTTTTTTTTAAGAGGTCTGGTTATTCTCTGGTTATAGCTCTGCTACTGCTGCTTCTTGCAGCCTTGGTCAAGACATTAATTATTCTTGAACTAATAGTTGTAGAATAGAGAAATGCAAGTTTTTTGTTGTTGTTGTTTTTTTTTTTTTTTTTTTTTTTTTCTAAATATGCTAAGATTTACATATCTAGTATGTGTGAAATTTTTTCTTTTTCAGTCTGTGCAATGAGTATTTCAGGAAAAGGGGATCCTCGAGCAGCAGCACTATTTTAGATTCCTCACTTCAGTTCTGAAGGTTCGGGGCACTTCACTTCCATTTGTGTCAATCTTTAAATTTTCAAATGGGAGCAAGTCCTGACCCTTCTGAAGACTCTCTCCTTGCTGCAGTGAATCACCAAGGAAGGCTTTGCTGCCCTTTAAGCAACGTGATGGAGACTAAGACCCTGGGTTTGGGAAGGGGAGGTGGAGCTCTGCACGTCCAGAGCCGATGGTCATTTCGTGATAAAGTGATAATGCTAATAATCCCCAGGTCCTTTTTTTTTTTGCCTTTGAACTGAACACTTTGCCTGTCTCAGCTGTGGTTGCCTTTTTGAACTGTCAGTTTGGGAGGATTAGGTGCATGTTTAGGCTGGGTGAACTCATGAATGAAAATATTTTCCTTGGCAGTTTTTAAAATGCTTCCCCCCTTTAAGAGCTGAACCCTTTGGCAACAATCTGCTTTTTGCCCAGATTACCACTGTCATTTTGGGAGGTCTTTTCCTGCAGAACAAACAATGGAATTTTAATAACATAGTGAAATAGATTCAGGACTGCTTTATTTATATTTTCTTTATTTATGCTTGAATACTTCGTATGCAGCTCCAGCAAAGAAAAATGTAAGCTTTGTATTACTTCAAAATGATGAATTAAGCTCTGGGAGATTTACTTCCCCAGAAAAGGATATTTTGATTCGCTGCTTTGAAAATGTCTCATAAAACTAATAAATATCACAGAAATTGAAAATAAAAAAACCCTCAGTAAAAATTGCAGATGCAAAGTAGGGCAGACACAGAGCTGCTCTTTCTGCAGGGTCTGCCTTGTGTCTGCACCACAGCTCCCTGCTTTAGAGGAGGTTTGACTCACATGCAAGAACCACCACTACAGTGAAGTTGAGTTAATTTTGAGTGTTTATTTTGTGTGAAGCCCTGCACTGGAGTGCTCAAGCCAACACCATCTTTGGCTGCCTGAGTAAACTGGCACTGGTTAAGCTCCCAATGCCATCATCTGAAGGACTCTGCTTGCAGAGCATCCTTCAGAATTATCTAACTTTGTCTAAGGGCAAAGAAATCACAGTGACATGTAAAGTGAGTTGGGGATCATCTGAAGTGAAGCATAAAATAGCACCTGCTGAGGCTATGAGCTGAGTAACTACTATTAAACTGAAATAAAGTAGTTTGTGTCTCATACAAACTCTTCTCAGAAACTCTGACAGGTTGGAAAATCAGCCTTTTCTGACCAGGATTACATCGATTGCAGTGGTAAATATTATTCTACTTTATGAATAATCCCTTAAGGTTGCTTTATGTTGTGCTTTGTCCTCAAGATAACTCTTTATTTTATTTTCCCTGCACATCTTCATTCTGGTGTACCATTCTTCCAAATTTCCAGACCTGAGCAAAGAGGAATAAAAATATTCCTGCACAACAAATCTGTTCCAGGCCTTTCCGTGTCAAATAGCTCTGTGTCAGATAAGCCATTAATACTCTGCTCTATTCAATTAAGAGAGATGACACATGGTATAAATAAAAATGAACCAGTGCTTTCAGTCTGGAGATCATCAAAGATAGAAGGGTAGTGGAAGGAAGGGTTGTGCTATGGGAGCTGTGGAAAAAGAGAAGTAATTAGGATATTTTCAAGGATGCGCTGAGTATTATTTGTGCCTTATTATCCTGTTTTTAGCTGTGCTGATTGACATCACTTAAGTAATTTTAGTGCATAAAAAACACACACAAGCTCATTGCTGCAGCCTGGCAGGAACCTGAAAAAGCCAGGGAGCAGAGATGGAGCAGAATAGTTCACTGAGACTCCCTTTGCTGAACACAGCTGTGATTTTTCAGCTCAGACCTTGCCAGCACTTGGTGGCATTGGTCACAAGATGGAGTGGTGTAGACATTGGCTCTCTCTTGACATCTGAGACCTGCTCTTTGCTTCCCTGTGCTGGTCAAAGGATTCCTAGGAAGCCCCATTAGTGCTCCTCCAGTCATATCCACTCTAGCTGACAATTTCAGGAGGAAACATCAGCTAAACCCTGCGAGAATTTAATTTGGCTGCTTCCAGAACAACAGCAAAGGGGTTCAGCCATCTCACAGAGGTACTTTAATTTCAGAGCTACTGTAAAACAGCTTCTGCCAAGGATATTGCAGCTGTTTTTCCATTTCCCTTCTCTTGTAAAATGAAGGGTGAAGAAGCTGCAGGAACATGGCTTGCATCCAGGAATGTGATAAAGATGCAAAGAAAAGCAACGATTCACAGGGGAATGAACCTCTTTGGCCATTTTGCTGCAGCTCTGCCTGCCTGGATCAAAGCTGCTGCTGCTGCACCTGCATTGCATGGTTGTAGAAGATGTTTTTCCCATGGATCTAGGGGAGGTGGTTATTGCTTATCACAGGCAGCCTGCTAAAGCAGAGCAGTGGTTTTCAGATAAGGAGGAATGCTGCTGGTCATTGGGGAATTTTGGTCAATAGTTGACCACCTTCCTCAGGGGGAAGGAACTTGTCTTTACAGCTTGGAGCCCATAGCAGTGGGAGCTGGTGGTGGAGCTTGCAGGAAGGAGAAGAGCTTCTCTGCTGTCCTGAGAGGCTGCTCCATTTCTGTCTTTACATCAAACAGCAGTTTGGGGCAGAGTGCGGAGGCAGCACTCTGCTTTCAGTTTGGGAAAAGAGAGCAAGGCATCTGAAAGGTGTGAGAAGAGTAAAATCTGCTGTTTCCATGGATTCATTCATTCCTCTTTCTCTGCAGGCAATGGGAAGAAATATAATTGGCAAAGTATGCACCAAACAAGTGCTGCAATTAGGGTGATGAGTGGCTACAAAAACAAAACTTATAAGAAACCAGAAACTGGAGTCTTTGGTCATCAAACACCAAGGCACAGCTGGGCAGCTGCCTGCTTCCAAACCAGCCCAGGTGTTTGACCTCCTCCTGGAGCAGTGGCATCCACAGCTTGTGTTCTGCTGGGTCATGGAGCTGCCAGGGATAGGGGCCAGACAACAGCGTGGGGCAGTACAGAGAGCTCCAAATTCAGGGGCCAAATGATGGTGCTGTGCACTTTAGGCTCTTCCTGATAAAGTTGGTGACCACCTGCAGCAGCATTGGGAAGGCTGGTGAAAGGCTTGAGATGAGGATGGACACAGGATTTGAGAGCAAAGGAGAGAAATAGGCATGTGCAGAGACAAATGCACATCTGGACTCAGTTGCCCCCAGTCAAACAAGAAAAGCCTGCAGAAGTATCCCATGTCATAAACTCTGCCAAAGATGTGCTTACCATTGTTGTGACCCACTTTTATTTAGACTGATCCTTCACTGTGCACTAACGCATTTAGAAAAAGAGCAAATCATATTTTAAAAGGCTTCTGTATCAGCAGAGCATGAAAGAACCAAGTCAGAAGTTGTGTTCACTGGTGTCCATGCTGGAACATAGAAACAGAGAATCCTGCCATACCTGCTCATATCAATTTCCAATATTATAATAAATAAAATAAAACAAAGGGGAAATGCACAAGGCATTGAATAAAGTGCCTGAAAAACAAGCTGTAAAGTCCTGAGCAAGAAGAACAGCACAGAAGCCAAGAGGGACAGTTTAGAAGCTCCACTGTTGTAGCTCCCAGGGCTCTAAACCCTAAAGCAAGTTACCCCATGGGCGTTCCCATGGGAGTCAATGATTCTGCATCTGAAAGTAGAGTTAATGAAGTGCCTGATGGCTGTAGATCTCTTGGTTTCAATGGAGCAGTGAATTGAAGCCTGCCTATCATTTATTTCATGGAGAAGTTAAATGTTTCTTACCTTAAAGATAAATGTCTAAAATTACAATTTGGTAAAACCAATATGCCTCCATGCTAATGAGGAAGAGGAGGGTGTGTGGCCACAACTAAACTCCCCTCTTGGCCACCTGCCATCACCAAAATCAGAACTGAGGACTGGCTAGGAAAAGGACTGGATACAAGGCTGGAGGCATAGGCAGGGCTAAGCTGGCACATCTGTAACTGACCTTATCTATAGTTATACCCAAAATAGCTGGGCAACTTCAAGGGAAACCAAGAACACTTAAATAAAACAGAAAGTGAAGTTTTGTGTTTATTTACCTATCCATCTTTTATTTTTATCAGAGAGTCCAATAATTTTAATTAGTCAAACCAATAGCTTTCATTTGGGCAATGGTTTAATTTTTTGATTTCTGGTCAGTGAGGTCAATGAAAATACTTTATTTTTTAGCTAATACAAAATGTGAACTCAGTGCTCTGTTTTCCTTCCAGAGTGCTGTACCTACCTTCCATGGATTCTCAGATATCAGAGTTTAATCAATAGTAAATCATCCTCACAGTCTATTTGCTTATGTGCTTTGAATTGTTGCTTGCATCAAGAACAGCAGTGGTACCCCTAATCTGCTCTCACTGGGCTCCCCCAGACTCTAATTATGTCATTTAGAGAAGGACATTTCCTGGCAGCAGCTCCTCACTTCACTGCAACAGCCCCTCTTGGCACAGGGACAGAACAAGGCTGTAATAGCTTGCACATGTGGACAATGCTGCAGGGACAATTGACCTCTGTGTGGGAGTGAGCACAAGTCTGCTTTGCTTTGTGTTTCCAAATGATGGCACCTTACAGCCAGCAGAAGTAACACTGCAGGCCAGGCTCCAGGATTTACCCACCTAGTGTCATGTTCAGGTATATCATTACCTTATGTGAGAAGCTATGATCAGCTCCAGCAAATAAATGCTCTGTAGGGATCTAAAAATGCTGGATATGGGATCCCCAAGTGCACGGACCTGTGCAGCAGCAAATTGTTTCTTTGGAGGTCTGAGCTTAGCAATACACTGTGGGTATTCCAGATATTAATGTAATTAATATGCTCAAATGCATTGATTTTCTGTGCCTCAACTTGATTCTTGTGGAGTTAGAGCAAAGGATGTGGATTTTGGCTTACATGAGAGCTTGGGACCACGCACTGGCAGAAGGTACATGTTTGCACTAGAAGAATAGATCACTTTTGGGTATGCTTGTTTTAGTTAATTTAGTTCTCAAGAAAGTTGTTCCCTGCCTGAAAAATCTGACTTATGAGGACTAAAACCATGGCCACCCATGTAGAGAGTGGGAATAAAACCATTGCTAACCTGAGTCCACTCCTTGCTGTCACTCATCAGTTTACTGACCCAGTGGCATTGTACTGCTGTACGAAGCCCAAGGGACCACTTTATATGATTAATTTTTAATATATTTTTTTCCATCCACATTTATCTGCCTTTCTTTCTAGTGTATTTGTACAACAGTATCCTTCTGCTGGAAAATGTGGTGCTCACAAGTGCCATAAAAGAACAAAATATACACCAAATATTAAGCTTATTCCTCCTCATTTCTGCAGCTCACCTGAAAAGCTATAATCTATTAAAAATAATTTT
This sequence comes from Muscicapa striata striata, assembly GCA_030060385.1. Classification (NCBI taxonomy): domain Eukaryota; kingdom Metazoa; phylum Chordata; class Aves; order Passeriformes; family Muscicapidae; genus Muscicapa; species Muscicapa striata. Next base: position 2,161,114 of record JAREIS010000050.1, on the reverse strand, counting down.
CAGTCCCAATAAATAATGTTAATGGAGACTTTTATGGCTGCCTACAGAATACAAACACTGAACATCTTTTCAAGACAGAAGGCTTCCGGGTGCTGCCACAATCACTATTTCAAAAGATGCCAGGTCAAGCAGTTTCCTGCACTGATAATGCCCACAGGGTCATCAGTTCCTAAAATCCAGATATTTCTTATATTAGTCTCTGTATTAGGTCACTTTTTATGACTACAAGTTTCAAGATAAAAAATCTGATCAGAATTACAGGTGATGGATAGTTCCAGTCAAGCCCTTGCTGCAGCTGCAGCTATGGCTGTGCTGGCTGTTTTGGCTAAGGGGAGAAATGACATAAAACTTTTGAACAATCGGTTTCCTTGTGAGCAGGGAAAACAGGGAAAAAAGAAGAAAGCAAATATGTGGGGGAAAAAAAAAGGCAGACGAATAATGATAATATAAAAATAAAGGATAATTTTTGGAGATGTGTCACTCCATTGATGTCTGTGTTTGTTGCATCAAATATGGCCACAAATTATTGACAAAATTGTGTGAGGCCATAGACTCCACCAACAGCTTCCCCAGAGTCCATGCCAAGGTGTTGCTTCTCTTCCCATTATTGTTTATTAAATAAATAACCATGTTAGTAAGGGTTGTAAAACACTGCAAAGGTCCTTCTAATAAGTAAAACATCAGAGGCAAAAATTTATGTTAAATATAACAGAGACAATGAGAACTAAAATTGACATCGCTTGTGCACTGGCAAAAACAATTCTCATCTGTTTTATATTCACATATGGAACATATTCCCAGGGGAGAGAAAGCGACATATTTTTAGGACACTATTTCATCTTAGGAAATCAACGTACAGGCCATTAGAACTCCATTTTTCCATGCATGATAAGTGTAATTACATCTCTCTTGCAATAAAACCTTGTGCTTATTAAATGTAAATATTTAACAATGATTAAAATACATTTGAAGGAAATTTTATAGCTTTATTTTATATGTTCCCATCTGGGTTGCCTTTCCTAAACCGCTATACATTTTGGAGAGTTATTAGATTATTATTTTGAGAAGGACAAACACTCTGCATGTCCCTTGCTTTAATTTGAATTTCATACACTTTCACAATTTATTGAAGCCTGGTGAATTTGAGGTTTAATCAATGCACTATTATATTTGCAGAGCTGCACTGAAGGGAAAAGTGGCTTCATGATGTAGGAAATGCCACAGTGGCATGTCTTTTGTGCACCCAATTCTGATGGCTAGCTAAAGTTTCCTGACTCCACATGCTGCAGATCTTATTTGTTTCCAAAGGAAGCAAGTTGGTTCCTTAAATGAGTTTTTAGTTTTCTATACGACCGTTCTGAGGCAGTTTTAAGAGCAAGCATTAATAAACAGTCCAATCTTATAAATTGCAGGTTTGGATAAGGAGCATTTTGGGCACAAGTTGCTGACCCTGGGCACAATTCAGGGCTGTAAAGGCAGGACTGAGCCTTCACAGAACAATCTGATGGGATTACTCCAGAAAGGAATTCATGGGTAACCAGGAGTTTGTCAAATCCAAAAAAAAAAAAACCTTGTCTGTAGCCAAAATCTCCTCTCTGGAAGGTGCTTTAGAATGCCCAGGGAAGTGTCGCTACTGATTTTAAGAGAGCTGAAGTCAGTTTTCTATAAAATCCCCCAGCTGATTTAAAAATTGCATTGCAGGAATATAATCTATTATGTTTCTATGGAACAGCTTAAATAATTCTAGAAAGGACACCACCTCCTGTTAAATTTTTATAAGTTCTTGATATAATTTGTGCTCAGATGTGCTGATTTTGCCTCTATTTTCTTTTAAAGGATTGCACTCCCCCAGCAAATCCTAATTTCATGTAATTGTTGCTTTTTGAAAGAAAATTGTGTGGAGTTCAGCTTCATATCCAAGATAACTCCAAAAAGTTGAAGTTAATTTTTTAAAATTTGACTACTATTTTCAGTCATATAAGCAATATCACCAAAGTCAGTTACTTACTTGAGACAGTGCTAACAGGATCAGGCCACTGAGAGCTCATTAAAGCTCCTAATACTGCAAAGAGTCAGGAGCTCAAACCTCTGCAGAGTTTCTTGGTACCCCTAACAGCAAAAACCAGGCTGAAAAATCCACTACTCCTTAAATTAAAAAGCAAAAACAAAAATAACACAAATCGTGAGAAAACTCAGCATTTTTGTCCAACGTTAAAAAAATAATAATTACCCAAAATTTCTCATTTAGATGCAAACCAGCTTTTGAAAAACCTGGCCAGGTCACACAATTAAAGCAACTTTAGGTTTTACACCCTCCTTCTTTCAGATTGTTAAACATCCCCAGCAAATCTGAGATGCTGCGATAGACAAAGACACAATGTCTGTGTGTGGCTTTTCACACAGTTTTCTCTGAGGAGGAAAATTTCCTCTTTAAATATCCCTCCTCTCTTGAAACTGGTATTTAAAAAAAACTCCAAACCCAAGGAATCAGCTATTTATTTCTGAAATAACACACAGGACATCATTGTACAGCAGTACAAGTTACACCTGACAAAAAGAAAATTAATTTAAAGCAGTGATTTTCCACAAGATAAAGCTTTGGGAAATAAAGGTTTTTCTTAGAGAAAAATAAATAGTAGTAAAACAAAAGGGCTTGGGAGTGTGGACATGTGTAATTGCTTATTTAATTAAACCTCTCAGCTAAATATTAATTTATGAATTTCAAATTTTTTTTTTTTTTTTTGGTGAAAAAAATACTGGTTAAAGATAGAATGTATGTTTGTTGGGGTTAATTACAGACCTGTATTTTCCTGCAGAGCAAACGGCATCTCTTTTATACAATACCAACAAAATATCACAGGTAACCTTTCCCAGGGACTTTTGTAGCCTGTAATGCAAGACAAATATTTGTGTATTTTTGGCTGGTCCAGTCGTCATTGAAGTCAGTAGTGGACAAACCTCAATGGGAGAAAGCCCAAGCCCTTGCTGATACAGATGTGATAGAATAATTCAAGGCAATCAGTTTTCCAGCATTTCTGAGCTATTTTTACACCATAATTAGACATAATGCACAGTATGTGTCTATATATGTGTGTGTGTGTATGTAAATGTAGATGTGTGCACATGAACTTTAAGTTAAAACCTGCTAAACATATCACAATTTCTCAAAAGATATCAGGTACTTGTGGAAAATTCTGCATGCTTTGATAATCAGCCCTATCTGTGTATTTACCTCCACAGGTAATTTCATTGAAGTCATCGTGTCTGCTTCTCAGAGGGAGTTAAAATAATAGACCATTATTTTGATTTTGGGAACATGCTTTTATTATTTGCAGACTCCATCACTTTTAACTGCTCAATGCAAACACTTAAAATGCAACGTCCACTAACAAATCTAGTTTCCCTTTAGATTTTTTTTTTTTTTTTTTTTTTTTTGGTAAAAGAAAGTTTTGTTTTATATTTTTTTATTCATTATTCCTCTCTACCCTCTTATAAACCAGACTCCTGGAGGTGTTTTAAGAATAAAATAAAAGCGTGCATATATTCTGCATGCATATATTGAAAATAAAAGAACATGAGGCTGTTTTCACAAGCATTAAGAAGGGGAAATCATTGCTTTGACTTCTGTCCTGTGTTCCCAGAAATCATTACATTGTGAATTGCAATACAATGTTCTGACTTTAACTCTATGCTTCTCTCAGACTGAAAGTGCTTTCATCTGTTTAATGACAAAAATTAAATCTCATCCTGCCAGAGTTACCACATACTTTCAGTGTGGCTGGGAATTGCACTTTCTTTAATTCTAGAGTGGCAGATTTAGTACCGAATATATTACAGAGGACAGCAACTGCTCATAGGAAAAAAGATCCAAGCCATCTACAATCATATCTATTTTTTTCCTAAATGCTGCATTTTCTGGACATTAAGTAAACACAGAGCTGATCCAAAATACATCACTGAGACAGTTTTGTGCTGTGTTCATATGCACCCAAATGTGAGGCTGGGGAGAAGCACACTGTGCTTCAAGGTATAAGTTTTCATATTTTCTTGTTTCATCCTGCACAGGTAAAGGTAAATGTGTCTGATTTAGATGCAAAATTTGCTGAAGATAAAGCTAACCTGTATTCTCTGTGCTCTGTTCTGTGGGGAGGTCAAATTTATGATTGCAAATACAAGATTCAGAACAGAATTAGCATTCTGTTGAATAAATCACTTGCAACCAAAACACTCCCATGTCCACCCTGTTTGTGGTGGGTGACAGCAAAGGTGAGCAGACTAAAGCAGACTTATCAACAAATGAGAAAATTCCACAGAGCTATTAACCCCTCCTTCTAAGGAATTATTTAATCACCTCAATGTCTACCTGTTTCTCTTCGCGTTTCTCAGCGACCGAGCAGTTTAATCCACACTTTTCTCCAGCAGAGACCTTGATGTTTGGTGTTCCTGCAATATCTTTTTATAAATCAGCTCTCTCTGCAGAAGTCATAGCCTGCAATATCTGCAGCAAGACTTGGGGAAGGAATCTAGCTCGGGCTGTGATCCCTGGGTCTGTAAAGTCAGTCCATACTGCTTTTTTTCTGAGGTTTTTTAGCCTCTCACTCAGCAGCTGCCAGCGTGGTGCAGCACTTCAGGGAATGTAACAGGGGAGTGCAGTGAGCATTGACATCGAATTGGTCTCTTGACTCAACTGGTTATTTAAAAAACAGAGAATGCCTTTAAAAGCGTGGAGATTTCTCACGTCTTGATGGGAAAACATTAAAAGACTAATGCTTTAATCTTGCTGTATAGCCCCAAGTTCAGGGCTTAAAGCTGAAAGCTTGCATTTCCAGCTCCTGGTCTTTTTGCAGGGATTCCTGACAGTACATAATATAGCTCACAGCAGTATTAATCCCCTCTAGAGCCACTCTAATAGTGACACCTCCTCGTACCACCCAGGCTCAGCGGGCCCAAGGCTTGGGGCAGGCAGAGATAAGGCAGCCCTTGCTTCTTAGAGCAAGTAGAGCCCCTAATTGCTCACATTTATTGCCATTAGGAAATTTGGGAGAGGGCCTAGCCCTGTATTTCGCTGCAAGACAAGTCCACTGATTTCAGCAGCTGCAGGATCAGCCCTGAGTTTTGCTGTCAAATCCAAAGGAGCTCCACACCTGGGAAGGGAGATTCAGGAATACAGATTTATACTGCTGCAATTAACTGCAAAATTTGGCCCTAAAAATCCCACTGATGTAAACAGCAGGGCTGCAGGTCAGCACAGAGAACACAGCCTGGGCTTAACGGCAGCTCACTACTGGAGCAATTATCTTCTGGCAAAGCCAAAAATCTCCCTTGCTGAGCAACTGTGGGGCTCTTGGTACTCTCCCTTACACCTGTAAAATGCCAGGTAAGGTCACCAAAACAGAGGAATTATATTTCTAGAGTTTCACTGAGAGGGCAACTAAGTGAGCAGTGTGTTTTTAGAATTATTTGTAAAATAAATCGTACCAGCCTCTGAAGAGGAGTCACAGAGTGGAGAGGCTGGACCTGATGTTTGTCAAGAGAGTTAACAAGAGTGGCAATAAAACCTGGGGTAATGATGTCTCTGAAGAGTTACATTTGCTTTGGAATTTACTTTTATAAAAGCATGAAATTTTATGTAGGAACAAGATCTATAACCACCTATATAAAAGTAAGGGGTTTCAGTATTTAGAGAGTGATGGACTCGATTCTGTACTGCTACTGCAGGACAGATATTGAATTGGGGTGTAGGATCAAAGCTCAGCAAGTGATACAAAAGCAGTTCTTTCTGAAGCTTTGTCGTTGGTTAGCATAAAACATGATTTTCTCAAATCAATTTGTTATATTATCTTTTCTTTTTAATGCCAGTCTTCTATTGCAGGACTTATTCTTAACATTTACTGTTGGAAATTCAAGCTGGTTTGGTTTCTTTGTGCAAATATGATCTCAGGAATTTTCTTTGCCTTTCCCCCCCTCCCCTCAGTGTTTGCATCCAGTTCCATGACAGTGTCAGTCAGTAAGGGGATGGAGCACAGCAGAGATAAGTTTACCAATTACCTCATTGTAAATTTGAATGTTTTTGTGGAGTTTGCTCAACTTTATAACAAACATCCAGCTTAGACCTCAGACTCTGTGCAGGAAAATAAGGCATTTCTTCAAATACCTCTCCCCTCTTTTCACTCTGCTTTGTGCCATAGTTTAGGAAAAGCTCAGATTTTACCACCGTACCCAGGCAAAACTCCTCTTAGCAGAGATACAGGATGCACCCAACTAAACCTGGAAATACTGAGGATAAGAGGCTTTTTTCCCAAATCCATAACGAAAAGTGCAGTTAACAATGCAGGGTAAACCTCCAAATTAACTTAAATCAAGGCAGGTTTCAGAGGGAATAGGGAAATTCTTGATCTCCTCAAGCAAAGCCCAGCTTTCCTGAAAATTCCACTTAAAGCAACTAACTGGATCAATTTTTTGAAATTAATTTCTTGAAATTTCCCCTCTTCCCTGGTCCTTGCTGCAGTGGTGGAGCAGGGAGGGACGTGCCTCCCTGGGACTCACCGCCCTGCACCTTCTCAGTGTGTCCCGTCCATCCCAGCCCATCCCAGCCCATCCCGGTCCATCCTGTTCCATCTCAGTTCATCTCAGTTCATCCCAGCCCATCCCAGTCCATCCCAGTCAATCCCAGTCCATCCCGGTCGATCCCAGTCCATCCCAGTCCAGCCCAGTCCATCCCAGTCCATCCCAGTCCATCTCAGTCCATCCCGGTCAATCCCAGTCCATCCCGGTCAATCCCAGTCAATCCCAGTCCATCCCGGTCAATCCCAGTCCATCCCAGTCCAGCCCAGTCCATCCCAGTCCAGCCTAGTCCATCCCGGTCCATCCCAGTCCAGCCCAGTCCATCCCGGTCCATCCCAGTCCATCTCAGTCCATCCCAGTCCATCCCAGTCCAGCCCAGCCCATCCCAATCCTATCCCAGTCCATCCTGGTCCATCCCAGTCCATCCCAGTCCATCCCAGTCCATCCCAGTCAATCCCAGTCCATCCCAGTCCAGCCCAGTCCATCCCAGTCCATCTCAGTCCATCCCGGTCCATCCCAGCCCATCCCAGTCCATCCCAGTCCATCCCGGTCCATCCCAGTCCAGCCCGGCCCATCCCAATCCTATCCCAGTCCATCCTGGTCCATCCTGGTCCATCCCGGTCCATCCCAGTCCATCTCAGTCCATCCCAGTCCATCCCAGTCCAGCCCAGCCCATCCCAATCCTATCCCAGTCCATCCTGGTCCATCCCGGTCCATCCCAGCCCATCCCAGTCAATCCCAGTCCATCCCGGTCCATCCCAGTCCATCCCAGTCCATCCCGGTCCATCCCGGTCCATCCCGGTCCATCCCAGTCCATCCCAGCCCATCCCAGCCCATCCCAGTCCATACTGGTCCATCCCAGTCCATCCCAGTCCATCCCAGCCCATCCCAGCCCATCCCAGTCCATACTGGTCCATCCCAGTCCATCCCAGTCCATCCCAGTCCATCCCAGCCCATCCCAGTCCATCCCGGTCCATCCCGGTCCATCCCGGTTCATCCCAGTCCATCCCAACCCATCCCAGCCCATCCCAGTCCATACTGGTCCATCCCAGTCCATCCCAGTCCGTCCCAGCCGCTCTGGTGCCTGCAGACCGTGAGCCCCAGAACTCCCTTTTCCAATCATTTTCCCTTCCCTGTGTTTCCCCCCTCCCCTGTTTTTCCCCGATGGGATCTTCCTGCGAGCCCGTCCCTCCTGGTGAGGGAGGAGCTGCACCCGTGCCTTCCGTGCTGTTTGAATCAACACACAATATAGCAGCACGTTTATGTCAGACATACCGCTGCAATATTCTTGTTACTATAGGAGCCAAACACATGTAAATATTTAGGTGGATCCATTCCAAGTGGAAGGGGCAGCTCTGGAAACACACGGTGCTGTGAGCCAGGACATGCTTCAGCACACATGGAAGCCCCGGGTAGGTGAGCTTCCCCCCAGATTTCACACAATCCATGCAAATGCCAAGCTCTGCAGTGCTCAGTGCACATCCAAGTGTCGGTGGCACTGATGTCTGACTGCTTAGGGGAATAATCCCACCAAAGCCCCGTAATAAAAGTTTCCAGAATCAGCTTGGAATGATTTGGGAGAAAGTTTCCCTGGTTTCTTTTGTTTCTTTTCAGTCTCCAAATGACAGATGACATGTAAAAGTCAGTCCCTAAAAATCCCATGCATTACAGACAGACAACAGCCATAAAATTGTCTTTCCCCTACAGAGCTTTGTTTTTTCTGCATGGCCCAATTTCATGTTTATGATGGCCGGGGAGAAGTTGTAGGAGGGCTGAAGGAATCTTTCCTTTAACATTACTGTGCAAAAAACCTCAAGGTTTTGCAATTGGAAATAACAGATAAACTTTTAAAAGTTAGAAAAAGACATTTTAAATCAGGAAAACTGTAACAAAACAAAAATCCTAAATCTGTATCAGTTATAAAAGAAACCTACGTTCATGAAAGAGGGCTGGATTTATCTCCCAGCTCCAATGGATATCAACACAAGAAAGTACTCTAGGTTGTATCAAAGATAATTTAAATGTCTCTTTTTCCCTGTCTTTGTTTTTAAATCGAAGATAAATTGGTTTAAGTAACTTAGAGCACAGGGTTTCTGGTCTGACATGAGTGTGGCCAGTTGTTTCTGTGCTGTAGTTTATGGATTGTTCTGGAGAAGAGTAACAAATATTGGCTACCCACCAATAATTGTTTGAGAAAACCAGATATGTTCTGCAGATTTTGGCTATGCCGTTAGTCCTTGTATAAGCAAAATGGGTTGTTTTTCAAACACTGCACTGACTGAACCAAGCCTACAGATGGTATTTGTACTAATCCAGCAAATTCTGCCCTCTACGACATCTGCACAAAGGCCATGGCCAAGTTTGCAGCCAGACAGTGCAAATTTTCCCACTTTGGAATTGCGTGGACGAGGGAAGTTTTGGTCAGTGGAGATGTACTCCAGTATGAGTTGAGATCCTAATGTTCCTCCCTGCCCAAGCTTCCCATTAGGGAACAGGAAGGAAAACTCATAAACCCTCCAGCAGCACATACCACCGCTGAGCCCTCAGCTCCAAAACCCTCTCCAAATCCCTCCAGCCTTCCTGGCTGAGCCATGCCATGCACTTTCCCACCTATGGTCCCCCATTTTTCATGGGAAGGGGATTCCCACATGGGATAGTGTCCTCTGGTACTCACAGCAATCATTGCCACCATAGCTGATGCACTGGCACGACCCAAAACTGCCCAGAGCCAGCTTCAGAGAGAAGCCCAACAATGGTGCACTGTATTTAACACTGTGTGCTGTGGGAAATAGAGAGAAGACAAATGGACTTTATTTTACAACATAAAGAATGTTACACCCTTTGGTAATACGTAACTAATAACTTAAACCCATTAAAAACTGTGATCTCTACGCTACCACTCACGAATGGAGCCAAAGCTGTAAAAATTCATGAAGGAATCAGTAGCAGGCTGGCTGGGGTTACAAAATCTACAAAAACTGCTAGAAGTCACAGTTTTCTCCATGAAAGGCATGGCCATAACAAATATCCCACACATCTCGCTTTCTAATCCATTCCCAGGAAGCTGCATTGTGTGAGGCTGAGTGGATCTTAACATCCAGCAAGGTCAGAGGCAGCGAGGGGCAGAGAGGAGGGTGTGGGGGACCACACGGATGTGTGGTCCCACTGAGTGTGGGCTGCCAGGGCAGGAGGGAACCCCAAAATGCCCCCAGCACTCTACACCTGAGTTTGCCCCATGCTGGGTGTCATAGGGCTGGTAGTTGACTGATCACACTGGGAAACAAAAGCTGTACCTGGAAGAAAAGGGTTCCTTTTCATTTCCATTCCCCAAGTCAGGCAAAAATTAATGACTAAATTCACCTTTCTCTGATGTTGTCCATCATGCAAATACTGGTGGGCAGGAGTCAATATGAACTTTAAACACACCTGACACAGGTGGCTCTTGCCTTTCAATGTTAAATGGCCACTGGCCAACAATTCATGGCACAGCATAAAGGAATCCTTGTGGCAAGCAGCTTTCCTTCTGTATATATTTGTTATTCCAGAATGAAGCTATTCATCAGGGCTGAGATGAAACTGCTCAGGTGAACAACTTCCTGAAACCCAGTGCTCCTACAGGAGTGTGACCAAAATCAACTGCAGGATGAATGTGATGTGAGAGCCTGAATATATGGGAGAAAGCACAGAACAAGAGATGGTGGAGGGCAGGATGCAGCTGTAGAAGATGTCCAGTTGTCCAGGACAATGCTGCTTCAGCATCCTTGTTGTCATGTCTCTCCCAGGCACTGGTCATGCTGAATCATTGCACTGGGGATTTTTATACAGCCAGTGGATCTTTTCCTTGTCCTCTGAGTTACATCCTTCTGCCAACAGACCAGCACTGACACAGCATGGATGGAAAAAAATATCAGTGAATGGTGTTATGTTTTCTCGTTTTAGCAGTCAACCTGTGGATTTTTCCAAGAACGGTGATCTGAAATAAAAATCAGGCTGTGCTCAGAAGTGTTCAATGGCACTGTTTTTTTCCTACAAAGCAGTTGCAGTGTATCTCCAGGAAAACAGACATAACCCCACACTGGTTGTACTTCATCATTCTGCAATTTCAGTGCAAGCCTGTGCATAAATTCTTTTGTTTTTTGGATGAAGCATATCCTATTCTAATATCATTTAATCAAAATAAAAAATAGGTTGCACTGTATCCAAAAAAGATATACAGACTAAATATTTTGGTGTGTAGTCACCAAAATAACTGTAAAGAGGATTTTGTAAGCAGTTTGGGAAGTTTTCTTTTGGCTTACACATACAGAAATCTTTCCGTAATATCAGAGTTGGGATTAATTTATCACCAAGCCCAGGAACTGTTCCCAATTGGAATTAGCCACACTAATGTCTGGAGCTTACATGCACAGCTGCAGCAAACTTGCTCATGTTTATTATGGTAGTTTTTCTTGTCTCTTAACAGTTTGTACACTAATGGAGGAGCAGGAGCTGAAACTGCTCATCTCTGCTCTGCCATTGCAATGAGTTTCTTAAGACAGGAAAGCACCTTAAGGGCTGGTTTTAAGCTCCTGATGGGATCAGTAATAGGCACAGAAAATAGCTGCATGCTTTAAAGTATTTTCTGACTGTTTTTTTTTAGAAAACCTCTGAAAGTTGAGTACAGAAGATTGCATTTAATCTCATCTTTCTGTGTTGCTTGATTTCTGCTGTAAAGACTGCTCTGGGAAACAGTGCTCTGTAGCAAAGAACTGGAGACATAAGTCTTAGCTGAAGGGGCAACACAAAATAAGGAAAGAAGCACGAGAAAAAATAAATTTAGCTTCTATGTTTCAAACATAGTGATAGCAGAAATACATGGGATATTTTGGCACCAAACATTTTCTTTTCCTTGATGCTCATGCAAGATACAAGTCATTCTGCCTCTAGAAAGAAAATGTACTGACAGCACGAAAATCAAATCTATTCAATAAGAAATTCTTATAGATTAAACTGACAGGTTATCAACTGGTATGAATTAAAATTTCCATAAAATGTGCATGACATAATCTGGAGGTCAGGGATAATTCTAGGGCTCTATCATGTCTGTGGGCAAGTCTCTGCACTGGGACTGTAGCCACATCCATTCTTTAGGGCTTTTCTGTGGTTTTGGGCCTGTGGCCCTATTTTTCATCTCATGGAAGTATAGGAGGAGGGCAAGAAAGCAGGTCTGACATCTGTCTCACCTCCCATGGGAGCTGGGTGAGAGCCAGGAGAGGCATCTGGCTGGGAAGTGGAAGCAATTCCAAGTCTTGTATTGTAGGCATCGTAATAGGACAATAATGTATTTCTATTCCCAGGTTCATTTTGAGCATCATGTATACACTAATGCAGCTGGAATATGTCCAGATTATCTGTTCCTTTATACAAGAAAACTGCCAGGAGCAGAGTAGCCGAGGAGCAGGCAGTGCTGGTGACTGCCAGATGTCGCAGACCTTGTGAGATCCTCACTTGGCTGAGAGCCTTGTCCTTCCTGGCTGGAGCAGGCACCCCTGCCAGGCACAGCTGCAGGACCTGCCTGCTCCCCAGTGTCCCTCATGGCCATGTCCTCTGCAGGTTTTGGGGAGCAGAAGTGCTGAGGAGGGTTGGAGAATAAAAGGGGAATGATTTGAAGAGGGACAGATGAGGAGGGTGAGTAAAGGTGACTTCTTCTGGTACTTGCATTCAGCAGATGCTCCTTGTAACTCCAGGGGTATTTATCCTCCCTATTTGGGCTTCCGATGGAGGAAGGACCTGTTCTGGCAGTCTGGCAGTCTGGCTTTGAATTGCTGCTGCTCCCCCAGGTGGGAAAAGGCAGAATTAACTCAGGAGCAGCAGGCAGAGGTAAAGAAGGCACTTCCCAAGCAGCCAAGAACTGAGAAAACACTTCCTTATCAGGTCTTTATGAAAAAAAAAGATGTTAGAGGCAGTGTGTACTTTGTGTGTGTGTGTGTCTGTGTGCATCTGTGTCTGTGTGTGTCTGTGTGTATCTATGTGTGTGTGTGTGTATCTGTCTGTGTGTGTCTGTGTGTCTGCATCTCTCTGTGTGTGTTTGTGTTTGTGTATGTGTGTGTAAACTGCTGATTCAGACTTATGCTAAATTTGCTCACCATTTTCTACCACGCGTGTCTTGTTCCCTTACATGTCCCAGGTCATGAATCACATGGATATTGCTAATTGATTATTGCTAATGATCTTATGGAGCTGTTTGCCTATAGCTCAACATCATCCAGCTCAGAAAAGCCTGAAGATTGTTTGTATTTACAATGACAGAGAAAGAATGGGAGAATCTCTTGGTACAGAGAGGCAACCAGCTGGCAGGATAGCAGGTTTTAAAATTTCTTTCAGTTGATGTTTTTGCAGGCAAGCTGTGAGGGAAGAGGCATGAAGTACTCTGGCTGACCAAGGAGGAGGAAAATGACTAAATGAGACTGCTCGTTAGGGACACAAGGAAGGGAATGAATTCCCTTTTCAGTTTTGCATCTTTTTTCCCACCTGTCACTATTGCACTGTGTCTCTGGCAGGTCACACAGGTGTATCAGGACATTCACATGGACACAGACACGCACACTCCAGCCCCAGGTGGCTGCAGGATTCAGCAGCTGCTCTGTGCTCAGACAGGTGAATGTGCTGTGCCCACGGGGACCCTGGGCTCTGCTGCTTTGGCTTTTCTTGCTTGTCAGTGCCAAAAGCAAAGATCAAGCAGAAGAGCAAATGAGCTGGGGGTTTGGGATCCTGTATTCCTGCTGATAAGGATCACTAAGCCTTGCAGTGAACTTGAGCAGCATCCCCTGTGCTTTACTAGTAACCAGGGAACACCTTGGGCTGCCTTTTCCTCTGTGTCTGTGGGAGGGCAGTTGTTGGGACAGCATCCTGTCCTGAGGAGGAGCTGGGCTATGTGGGGAATGGGGGACTTGAGTGCCTACATGTTACACCCCTTGGGAGATGATATCATGGCACTTAGAGCAAAGCCCTGCTGCTATTTTAGTGCACAGACTGCATAGAAAGGCTCTGTCCCTTCCCTTTGCCTCCACTGCAGTGCTGCTTTCCTGGAGTTATTTTCATTTTAGCTGTATGCCAAGTTTAAGGCTTCAAGGATTTTTCTGCACTGACCTTTAAATCCCTTCACTGGTCAATATGATGCATCACCATTCAGTATAATATCCTTCTGTCTGGTTTGCTGGCTCCAGACTTATTATTTTATGTTTCTGTACATTAAACTGCATTTTCCATTCACTGGCCCTGGCAACCAGTGGATTGAAATCCCTTGTTCCTCGTTATTTGTTCCCTCTCCAATTTGGTGCCCTCCACAAACTTTGATAGTTGTGGAGGCATTTTCATTCAAGTCATTTGCAGGTATTATAAATGAGGGAAGTCCCTTGGTGCTCTCATTTGTTGAGCCTTTACAGTACAGGATTACCTTTTTGAAGGAGGACTCAGAGGTTTAGCAGGACTGGAGGATATTAATAGATACCTCTTGCTACAGATCCTCTGCAAGACACTGTTGCTGTCACTGAGGCTTTTTTACCTTTGCACAGATGAAGGCTGCAAGTCAGGCTTTACCAAAATTGCTCTGGAGTGCAAGATCTGTGAAAAATGGAGAAAGGAAAAGGAGAAGGGAGTGAAGACCAGGAGCAGCAGCTGAATAGGACTGGAAGTTATGATGGGAAAACAGGAATCTGGGTACCTGAAGTAATGCCCTGAGAAACAAAGGGAACTTGAATGCAGCCAAAAAAAGAAACATTTTCCCTCTGTTGATGGGTTTGTGTGACCCTGGTATGTACATCACCCTTGCTTTTAGCTCCACTACCTGCCTGTGGTCTCCTGGGAGGTATTTTCTCATGCTATATTTGAAAAAAAAAAAAAGAAAGAAAAAAAAATTTGTTAATCCCAATGCTGCAAAACCAACTGGAGCTCTGAGCCTGCTGTCCTGACCCCAGCCCAGTGCTACCATGGGGCAGCTCAGCTCAGCCTGCCAGCACAGCCACCAGCCTACAGTGACAGCACAGACCAGCTTCCAGCCCTGACTCCTTGTGGGTATTTACAGCCACCTCTGAACCACAGAAGGAAACAAAATTGACTCCCAATCAGCTGTGCAGGTTTTATTAAGTATGTGTTTTGGTTTGAAGCCAAAGTGCACTCAGCTGTTTTATCAGTGTTTATTCCTGTCTTTCACAGCCTTTATCAGTTGTCCCCATCAGACCTGTGAGCTCTTCGAAGGCTGAGTCACACAAATAAGGCTTTTATCTACAGTCAAATCTATAATCAGGCAACAAAACCCCCTCACCTTGCTTCTATTTAGAGTCCCAACTCAGGCTCTTACAGAAAAAAGGGACTTAACAAAGGAATGTCACTAATTATAGTTTCCCCTCCATGCCCCAGATGTTGGTGCCTGATACAGGTACCTGTGAGTACTTGAAGAGAGCACTCAGAGATGCTGGCTCTTTAATGGAAGACTTCTAGGAAAGTGAACTTTAACGTTTAAACTTCCCTATGAAAAACAGATTCATGTTAAGTTTGATACCATTTGCCTCAGGATGATCTCAGCTCTTAAAATATGATGGTTTTAGTCAGATTAAGAGCCTATATTGTTGCTGAAGAGAAAGAAGGGTGCCTCTTTAATTGCAGCCCAAATCTACCTAACAATTGCCACATGTTGAGCAAGATTTAAGAGTTATTAAATATGAAAGCCACTATTGCTCTTCCACTACAAGCAGCCTTTGTTTTTTAAACCTGGAAAGCACTAAAGTAAAACGGGGAGGAAAATGTAAAAAACAAAGCAAAAAATAACCCTGCTGAAAACCTGAAATCTGAAGGGATATGTTTGCTTTTTGTGGAGGTTGGTGTCAGCACAATGCATTTCTCTCTGCTGCAGCAATTCCTGCATTAAGTGAAACAAGCTGCTAGTGGGTCTGGTGATCTTATTGCTAGATAAACTCAGTACAAGTTCCCAATAGTCGTTGTTTTGTTGCTGTCTGTTACTGGAGATTATTTGCAATGGGTTTATAACCTGATCAGAGCTGTGCTAAGCAAAGTCTCCTCTGGCTGATGGTGGGTGTAGCAGCTGGGGCTGGTGACCTGCTGTGCTTGACCCAGCTCCAGGCAGAAGGGCTCTTGGGCAGCTCTGCAGCCTGGCACAGGCCAGCAGAGACACCCAGCACCCCCTCCATGAAATCTTCCTCAAAGCTCTCCTGCTCTTTGGACTCTCAGTGGAAAGGGTATCCTGGAGAAGGAAGTTACCACTGCTGCAGATGTGTGGCTTTCCTTGTAACTGGGCAGCTGAGCAGGTCTGAAACACCTGAAGCCCAGCACAGTGCTGGTTGCCATCCACTCTGTGGAGGAAGCTGAGGACTGCCTGACCCCACTGGTCCCCAGGGCCACGAGTCTCTGATGTCCTGGAGCATGGCAGCAGCTGGGCACAGAGACCCAGGGTGCTCCTTGCACTAGGACAGTGTTTGTCACACTGCTGCCATATTCACTCTGCTCCCTGTCCTGGCTGCCCCTTTGTCTCCCCCAAGCAAACCTTCTGGCTGGCTCAGCAGCAAACACCTGGCAGGCAGGTTAGAGTAGCCCACTGTTGATGCCATCACTTTGGGCAGCTTGGCTTTGCAAAGCTGAGTCCAGCCCTAGATGCTGGTACCAAGCCCAGGCTGGGCAGAAGGCAGCAGGCAGGGCAGAGCCTGTACCTGTCAGCTGCTGGGGAGGAGCTCTGAGAGGCAGGACACAGCTCCTCTCTGTGCCTCAGCTTCTGCAGGAATGTGTCTGTTCTGGGAGCTCTCTGCTCACTTTGCTTTGTCTGTGCTGCAAGTTCCTCTTTGCTGTTTAGGACACTGGTCCTCAGGAGGTCTGTGCTGGATGCCAGAGCCCTGACATGGGTCTTGAAGAATCCTCAGAGTGGAACACTCTCTTCTTCCCCAGTTGTGAGCAGAACAGCCCCGGTCCTTCATGTGGCTTCTACCCATTGCTCAGCAAGGTGAATTTTCCACTGAACCTTCCACAATCTTTTATTTTTCCTTGTTAGGGGTAAACACTCCAACATGGGACAAATGCTCTGCTGGGCCGTGGTCCCTCTCTGGGAATAACCTGAATGACTTGAGCTATCAAATTCAGTCCAAAGCAACAATCCAGCATGTCTACTCAGCTAAGTGAGACCACAGGATACAGCTGCGTTGGAGGATAGAGCAGCCCTAAAACAGGCCAAGGCAATAAAGGGGTGTTTTTACAAATCATCTGTTACAACTTGCAGAAGGTTAATGTTGGGTCAGAAGGAGAGTTACAGCTACTGTCTCTTAAAAAAAGAGAAAAAGAAAAACCTGAACCATGATTTTCAGAGGTCAGCGATTAAATTTCTTTTTGGATGTTAGCCCTCTACTCCCTTTCCACTGTGCTTGATAGTATTTCAGAGAGATCTTCTGCCTCCAGCAGCAGGATTTTAAAGTTATGGTAATATAGCTTTCATACAATCCATTATTCATTTTTCTCTGTCTCCGTTTAGCAGTCCTGGCAGCTAAGCAGGATGGTAGAGTTTAGGGCAGGGTCCACTGTATATCTTTGCAGTCTGGCAGGAGAACTCTGCTAAGTCTCTCAGGTTACAGGGAAAGCAATTTTCATTTTCCCTTCTGCTTGGTAAAGTAAACCCCAGCTCCTTACTTTCAACCAAGGAATCACAATGGTTGGAGTTTTTAATGTCTGTTCTCAGACACACCCCTGTCAATCTGGAGATGTTTACAGAGCTGGGAGCCCAGTTCCCTCTTCAGCAAGGTGGGAGAAGGGGAAAGCAGTTACCCATATACCACATTTTAATCTTCCTTTTCTACAGGGCTCACAGAAGTAATTAGCTGCTCCTAAGCACCTCGGACTGGCTGAGCATTGCCCCTGAGATACCTGCTGGGAAACACTCCTGCAGTGCATTATCCAGCCTGTTTCCCAACTGTCCTTGAAAACCTTTTCCACAGCCTAAAATCCTTGCAACAAATTAGGATTGGTGCTGACAAGAAAAAATTAAACCCCCTCACTCTTAAAGTAGGTGGAAGTGCTGTTTAGAGTATGGTATTGCAGTCAGGATCCCAGGTTTTGCCTCTGTCCATTCTCTGTGTGTCCTTGCCAGACATGATCATGCTGTTGAAATTTCTTTAACCAACAGGACCAACTTTCAGAACAAAGCCAAAACTTTTTTCTTTTTCCATCCCCATGGTAGAGATAGAAAGATGAGAGAGATATTTTGGATATTTTGTGACTAATTGTCCTGGGAAAGGGAATAATCAGGGCATTTTGGGAATAAACCAGCTTTCCTGAACTTTCACTCTTTGGCTCCACCCTTCTCCCCAACAATAAAACACATCCTCAGCTATTGTGCTAACAATTAAATTGACACGAATTTGGCATTGTTTCTTTTCTTTCTCTTCTTCTTCATTTTATTTTTTTAACTTTTAAACTTTCCTTTATTATAAAATTCCAGCTTCCAATTGACCCTTGAATAATTGGTTTTGTTGCAAGGGTTATTTGAGGTCTAAATGAGCCCAATGACATCTGTTTAATTTTAGATCCTTGGAAAATATTCTAAAATTAATGAAATCCAAATGTACAACAAACTAATAGAACAATTTTATTTATTAAAAGGATGGTTAAAAATAATTCTAAACATTTCAAGAAAACAAAAGAGGTGGATGGGATTTGTCATTGTTTAAATTGCACTTATTATATTAAATTTCAGTGAAATGCCCTCTTGACCTTCCACAGTTTGCTTGATTTCCTCATCAGTCTCCTTCCAGCTAATTTGCTTTGACATAAACAAAAAGAAAGGGACTCAAGAATCAAATGCAGTCATCCACTATTTGGGGTCTCAGTGCTGATTATAGCCAGATACAAATAAGAATGGATGGAACTTGCTAAAAGCAGGACCATGTTATTAATTCTTCATGAATATTTGGATGGTCATGGGAAATGTATGAAGCGACACAAATCTCAAATGTGTCACAAAATGCAGCTTGAGTGCTCATTCCTTTCCAAAATGTAGTTTGAAATGTCATTGAAATGCATGATTTGCAGTTCTCCTCTTTTAGTAGTTTTTATTCGTCCTCTTTGGGCCACAGAAATGTTGTGACATAAGTGAGCAATCACAAATCACAGGTGAGGAAAGGTGATTTATCCTTTTTGTGCACTTGATTTGCTACATGAACTCTTTTGAGAGGAATGCTTAGCCAAACATCACTGATCATCCAGGAGTGAATTTCTGTAAATGTTTTAATATCCTTAATGGAGCTGGTGCCAGGATTCTATTTAATTATCACCTCTTGTGTGGTGTAGAGCCCTCCAAAACAAACACAGATTACAGTTTGTGGGAATATGTATACACACATATAATATATGTATTTTTATAGGACATTTTAATCTTAATTTAAATTTAAATTTTAATTTTAATTTTTTAATGAGGTTTTTGTACTTTTGTGCACCATGGCATTGTAAAGCATGTGATAAGTAGCAAATTGGGCAGCAGGAGTGACTCTGCAAGTAAACATGATGTTGTCAGTGATATAGGTGGTAATTCCCACACATCTCCACTTTAAAAATGAAATAAAACTCACTAGTATGGAGAGAGTTCCCCTCAGCCTTACAGCACATCTCAGGAATATTTAAAATAGACTGTTTAGGAAAGGATTTTCTACATAGAAACAGAATGTACCCAGGGTAGAGTGTGTGTTTCTGTTTCAATTACAGCCTCACCAGGAATGACAGTGAGCATGACCCAGGTGTGGCACCTGGGAATACAGTGCTGAGTATCTGAGTACACAGAATTTTTAAACTTGCTTTCTCTTCCTGGGACACCAACTGGACTCCTAGGTCATTTCTGAAGCTGAATGTCAACTCTCCTTTTGGAATACAAAAGCGTGGAAAGCTAAAACTAGGGTTAGGATTCTGGAAATCTCTTAAAAATTATGGGGCACAGAATGACTCAGAGAGGGGATCAGTCTCCACCCAGCTTTTCTAAAGAGCAAAGAAAACCAGAATTCTTCATAAATCTGAAGAGCCATTTGTGCTGATAACAAACCTTGCATGGAGGTAATTCTGCCCATACATAAATCCTGCTGTTCTTTTGGTCTATGGATTAAATTTATATCCTTCCTGTTTAGAAAAAAACAATGAAAAATCAATATTATACATGCCTTCTGACCTATTTCCAGTTATCATATTTGAGGTCACTCATTTTGGAGAGCTTTTTCTGGTTGGTCTTTACAGTATCTTTTTGCACTCCTTTGCCAGACAAAGGCATTAATGTGAGAGGTCTCTTTTGACTCTGACACTGTTGAAGGTCAGCTTTTTTTGAGGTAAACTAGGTAGGAACAGTACCTAGCTCCTGCCACTCAAAAGGCAAAAGCAGTCTAACCTGTTTTGAAATTCTCTGAATTCTGTTGTCAGTGAATTTGGTAATTTCTCAAGCATCTGTGGATGTTTGAAAAGAAGACCACACTTTGCACAGAAACTGCTGGCAATTTTTCGTGAAATTCCAAGATTTCTGAAGAGTTGGGCAGAATCTACTCTGGTGCCTGTGAAATCTCTCAAGTTCTTGAGAATCACTGATTTACTGCTAACAGTAAATTAGACTAGAGCTGACAAATACATAAAAGATTGGTGGAATCAGAGCAATCAGCATCGTTCTGGAAGCTGGATGTATTTGCTATACTTATATCTGATAACAACATAAAACTATTTAAGCATAGTTTATTGGACATTTCTCTGTAGTACAGGTGCCAAGCTCCAGATAACTGTGTTACGAGGCTCAGTGCTTAACCTTATCATTCAGTCATTTTTAGCTCAGTTGACAGAAGGATCACTGGTGTAGCTGCAATTGGAGTTTACAATGTTTGCAAGTATTAGGTGCCTTGTAGCTTAATGCTATAACTATAGGGACAATAAATTACATGGTCATTAGAGGGCTTTAGCTATTCATATAGTATTAAGCATAAGAAGGACAGTAACATTTCTCTAATAACACATAAAATGTATATTCCAATTAAAACTGTAATAGGATAGACTTGGCATTACATTACAGCCTCTCACGAATTTCACTGCTTAGAAATTATTACCGTTAAAATCATGGTTTCAAAAGACTTGTGCACAGGGATAATAAATTCTCCCAAGCAGGTTTAGAGAGAAGCATTGAGCCTCCATGGAGAGAGACTGTGCCTTAAAGCCGGGAAAATTCAGCCACTGAGCAAAGGTTTGAGTGTTGGATTTCTTGCTTTCCTTTTTGTTCTCCACCTTTGGCTGGCTCCCCAAACCAAGTGTGTCTTAATTAAAAGCAATTGAACAAACAAAATGTAGTCAGAAATTATATTTAGAGGCTTTTATCTTCCTCTAGAAGGAGTTCTGCACCTGTATGTTACTGTGTGCTTTGCTGTATTTTTGGGAGGCTTATTAGAAGGGAAGTTGACACCATCCCATTTTTAAATCCCAATCTGTTTTCTGTCCTTGATACGTGCAGATTTTCTGTTACCAAAAGGCAGCCCAAAAGAGGGTAGTGAGAGAATGACTTTGTCCAAAGAATAGTTTAATGCCTTGTATTCTCCAGTGCTCAGTACAGTTCCTAGCACTCTTTTCCCTCACCACTGATGTCCCCAAGGACAGCACACAACTGCACTGCGTGTGCAGTCAGACATCAGAGCTTGGTATACTCATTATCCCAAGGGTACGTTTCATGTATGTTTGAAGGTGTCATGTCCTATGAAACTCAAGCCTCTGTCTCACTGCAAAGAAACAAATATGGGCTTATATGACCTTCCAGAAGAAGGCTGCTGGTCAGAATGGGACCCCCTTTCTTTATCTGAGATTAGACCTCCTTGTTTGTTCACCAGTCACTTCATCCTTGTAAAGCTGTGAATGATATGGAGCTGTTTTGAAGACAAACTGAACTGTGCTTCCTTGGTCAGTTCTTCACCCCTCTCTCCCTGCCCATCCTGCAATAACATCCTTAAGTCTCAGTCATTAAAATGGTTATAAAACGGGCCTTGGGAGATTATGGCTTTGCATCACAGTTACACAAAGATTATTTGAAGTGTAGTTAACATGGACTAGGACTTATCTCCCAAAGCTGTTTCACAACAAGCAGAACTACTAGAGACCTCATTCCAGATTGTTAGGAGATTAGAAAGGAAAGTTAAATGGGTCCATAGTGGGGGAAATTAAACACTTTTTAGAAAACAAGTTTTTCTCGAAACAGATGCAAGAATGGTTAAGAGATAAACTGACTATTTTTCCTCAGGAATCTTCAGCATCAGACAGAAAACAGCAACAAATAAGCAAGGCTGAAACTGCTTCCAAGATTAGGAGTATCAGTATTGGATTGATGAGAGCTTATTTCCCTAGAGTAGCAGATGACAAATCTAGATGATGAAAAGAACAAAGTCATGGCAGCAAGAGTCCCTCTGCAGTTCCTTTCCTAGGGCCACAGTATTCCCATTCAGTCTCTCCAGGGTCAGTTCTGTTTCTCAAAATAAACCATTTGGTGGGTTTGTTGCAGCTTTCCCCTGACTACAGTCTCCTATGGCAACTTCCTACAGCAAAACCACCCCTGGGGTTCCACCTCAGTGTCTGCACCATGCAGCATCCTGCTCGTGAGATCCTGTGTGAAAGGAGGCAGAGGGATTTGCTCTCCCTCAGTCCCTGAACTAAGGGGGTTCATATCCCAGCAACACTGGCTTTGAGGACCAACTTGCTGATGTACCTCCTTCATTTGATGATGCCTCAAAACTTGGCAAGCACCAGCCTGTGCTGTAAAAAAACACCTCCTTCTTCAATTGATGAGGACTTGGATCACAGAATCATAGAATACCTTGATTTGGGAGACACCCACATGGATCATCGAGTCCAGCTCCTGGCCCCACACAGAACAACCTCCAAAATCCCACCACGTGTCTTAAATGTCATTCAAATACTCCTTGAGCTCTGGCAGGTTTGGGGCTGTGATCACTGCCTTGGGGAGTCTGTTCAGTGCCCAGCCACCCTCTGGGGGGAGAATCCAACCTAAACCTCCCCCTGACACCACTTGAGGGACAATGCAGGCTGGATAAGACCAGTCAGCTGTAAGTTACATCCCTCTGACACATACCTCTACAAATGACCCCACCTTGTACTTTGGGAGTTGAAGTGCAATCTGCCTTCTCTTCTGCCCAAACCTTTCTGGTATATAACAAAAATAAACAAAGAACAGTCTCCAGTGCACAGGCCAAAGATCTTATATTTGCTGTAGGAAACGTACACAAGCATCTTCCAATGGAAACAGTGTGATGTCTTCTTGCATGTCCAGAAATTTTTCATTCTGTCATAACAGTGTAGTCTCTCCACTCTTCTTCATAAGCCTTTCATCCCTTTTGGCTAATGGTTTACAATGTAGAACAATTTAAATGTATATATTGATGTAAATCATGTCACCTTCTCTGTGAATTATATAAAATAATTCATACTGAACAACTTATGGAAATGTTTTAAAGCTGCAATTCATCTTCTCTTTTCCATTACCCTGGGCAAGAATAAAAGCCAGATACAAATTTGGCCCTTTCCTTCAGAAAGGAAAAAATGTAGTTGTTTAGTACCTGAAACTAGTAGTTTTTCTGTGTTCATAAATTGGACTGCACAAGCTCTGAGAAAGGTGTGTTAGTCCAAACTCCCTCCACTGACATCAGTGGAACTATGGACAGCAGACAGCATAATTTATATTGTTTCTGAAGTCCCAGTTTGTCAATAATACTAAAATAATTACAGATAAATACAGATTCTTTCAAAATTTTTAATTTCTTACCCACTAAATTTTCATATCAAGTCTAATTTATTGGTGTCTCTACACTTGAAAATGACTGTTGGATGGTTTGATAGAAACTGCACCTTGTCCCATCCATCTCTGGGGTGTGGAACCTTGGGAGTGGGGAGTCCTGTTCTACATCCACTCCCTGCTCACTGGATGCACAGGCTTTGGACTGGTACCATGGATTAATGACCACTTCCCTCAAGTGGCCACCACAGCTATAACCAGGAATGACCCTGCAGATTCCCCAGGCTGGGGAAAAATTTTGAAATCTTTACATTCCTGCAGTTATTTAGAAAGCTTCCAGACTTCTTTTAAAGGAGTCATATTCTACTCAACTTGTATTTTCCCACCTCAAGGTTGCCAATACTAGCCCACAGGGTGGCTGATTTGCACATGAGATCTGATATTGAAATACAGGCCCTTAAACAAGAATTGGGGATTTAGATTGGGTTCAATTTAGGTATATGAAATAAGACTTTCATACTTTTTTTTTCCTCAATCTTACCACCAAAAGTGAGATTCAGATATCCATTTAGGGGGCCACATCTGAGAAATTGGCACTAAAACTTATACAAGCTTATTAAGTATGCAATTTTGGTCAGCTAATTGTGGTATTGCACACAGGGGCAATTGCTTGGATTTCCTGTGGGGAAAAATGAGCATGAGTTTGCTGTGGAACAGAAAAACATTCAAATGGTATGCAGCTGTACTTGTATGCACAAACTGCATGGAAAATCCTTGATGTGGGGCATCTGTGTTAAACCAGAAAGGGAGAGCCCCAGAAACTCAGGTATTAGGAGTTAACATTATAATAGCATGACTTTTGAAATCCCTCCTTGTACTGTCACTTTAAATGTTTTATTGATTAAGGCCTAGATTACTTAACCTAAAGCCCTATATTTATATTTAGCCAAGGTAAGTTATGAGTCACAAGTAATCCTTTTGATCCAGGGGTTGCCATGGGTCACCAGAGAAATGAGTTGAGTTATAATATCCTAGCAAACTAGCTGTGTGTACGGAAGAATAAATTAAATAAACTCTCCTTCAGAAGGTCTCAGTGAATCCATACTCTGTTTCTGTTTAACCAGAAAATGTTGTGTTTGTTTTCTCTTCTCCCCCAACCTAAAACTGAAATATATTTGTGATGACAGATGCAAATACAGTCACTGCTGTTTGTAGCCAGATGAATTGTCTTTCCACTAAGAGTGTCAGCACTTCAGTCCTGAGCCTTCAGCTGAGAACTGCTCTTTAAAAGACATGTGAATAAATTTGACTTGTCTGTGCTGAACTGCACATTGAAGTGGCATTGCCCAGGTGTGTTTGCATCTGACAGATTGGGTCTGCTCTTTCCTGCTACAGCCAAACTAAGCTGATCTTCATAATCTTCAGTACCTGCAAAAGATGCAAAATATAAGTATGGGTCCAAGTATTCCCCTCTGTGTGCAACCTAATTCTAGCCACAATGTTATTTCAGTTCTCAGGCAGGCCAAGCCTCCAAACCTTAATGAGAATAGGAAATGTATTTGTTCTTGGTTTTTACAGTTTTGGACCATGTTTAACAAGGTAGTGAGTACCCACACCTCCCCTTCAAGTCCTGCAGGCCTGGCTTTGCATCAGAATCTGTTTGAGAGGCACTGATTCCTGGGACCCTCAGCAGTGGGGGTCTGTGTGGGGTGACTGCACAGCCACCCCTGGCACACAGCTGGACCCTGCACAAACAGGGCACAGGACTGAGATCTCTGCATACTCTGGGGAGGACACACAGTTACTCCAGAGCCTGCAGAAGCTGTGCCTGCAAATTCTCTCTCTGGACACACAGGAAATTTTGCCTAACACTGGCCTGCTGACAGACCTTGAACTTTAGAGCAGACATAGCCCAAGTCATAGGTCTGAATTCACTTTGGACTGAAATTGGTATCATGAAGTAGCAGAGCCTTTTGCTTTGTTTGCTTTCTTTTGGTGTGGTTTATTTTTAAAATGTATGCATATTTCCAAGAAGCATCTTGAAAATTTATTTTTATCATGGAAATGGAATGTTTCTTGGTTTTTGTAAGTCTATTGGTGTACATTATGTCCTAGATCAAGTTAGTGTCAGCAGTTGCATACCAAAACCATATAGAAATTGGAATAGATGTGACTTCCCATCCAAAGCAGGTAGACCTTACCCATATGAAGCTGGCTGACCAGAGGCTCACAGGAGTGTCCACTGACTCTTTCTGTCATAAGCCTACCAAGGTTTATTGGGCTTGCTCAAAATATGAGATACCTCACAGCCATCACAAAACAGATGATGAGTCCCAGATGTTCAACACTCATGGATTACTAAAGAAAGCAAATAGAGGGAACAACTTTTAAGGACTTAAACAAAAAAAGTCTGGTCCATTTTAGGTTCCTAACTTGCCAAGTGGGTGAGTGTCTGTTCAAAACCAAAAAAGTGTGGCAGCCCTGGGGCTGTAAAGTCATTGCATTAAAAACTCTCCATGAGCAGGGACTACAGATCCCATGGAAATGGGACAGCTGGCTGTGGATTACTTCAGCCTCTGAGTCTTCTTTTAGCAAATGCTCCAACTTCATAGCAGAAAAACATGATTCATGAAAAGTATCTTCATCCCAGTAACTAGGGGAGACTGGGAAGAGTGATAGTTTCAGGGCATTGAAGTACATAATTGTCAAAACTCCCATTTTTTATTAAGTTGATCTTCTATCTACACCAGTATGTGGTTGTGTAATTAACTGGGCTTAGTTGCACTTAATCTGTAAGCATAACTCAGCAAAAGACTTGACCTCAAGAGATTTCCTGTGTTACCAGTGGCCTGTTTTTGAAGCAAGAGGATAATAAACAAAGGAGTACTTTACTACCCAGCTTCAGCAAATGGTTCCATATTGACTCCAGTACTGAGCAATAGAAGATCCATTTACTTCTTTGCATATACCATCAGCATTTTTTTGTTCATCCACAGGAATTTAGATATTTATGTTAACCAAAAGCAGAGTTAGTCTGAAAAAGTGCCCTCTGCTTTTGCATGATCTTTTTCTCCTTATTTGATGCTCAGTTATTGATCTACAACTCACAAAACCTTCTGATTACCTACTTCAGTGATAACTCCATCCAAAGCTGAATTCCTGTACTGCAATGTTCAGTTTTACAGGTTAATAGTTTGTCATTTGCTTGAACACACAGGAACTCATTGGCAATTTATCATTCTGCCTAAGTTCCTTTTGTTGAATAGGCAGGTCCTGGTAAAGCTGACCTTTGCACGGGTTTAATGTTTCCCCTTCACACCTTCAAGGCTAAGGAGTTTGACTGACATCAATAATTAATTTTTGAACAAATACAGCACACCTTTTCCTATGGTTCACCTCCAAAGTAGGAGTCTTTGTGCATTGCAAAGGCATGTCATATAGAGGGGAGTCCAAAGGACACTGGTGTGGATCAAAGTCTAAGATTCATCCTGTCTCAGTGCAGTTGTTAGTGCTGTGTCTCACCTCTGCTGTACTATCATGCCCTTGTGGGTGCCATAGACCAGTCAAAAAACTAAGTGTGCACTGCAAAGCTCAGTACATTCAGGACAGGCTGGACCAGCTGCACTGAACAACTCAAATATCTGCTTTGGGCACATTAATAACCACAACAGTTCATTATGGGAGCAGGGTCACTTCAATCAACTGTGTATGTCAGAGAAATTCAAAAGAAAAGAAAAGATCTTCAGATTATTCCCAAGCAGAAAGTTCCAAGGGGCAAAAGAGGCCATAATATAGAAAAACTCAGCACTGGTTTTGCCTCTTCCTTTGTTATTCTGGCCTGAATGGGAGGTCTTGGTTTGCAGGGCCATGGGGAGGACTGGAATATTGCAGCAGGTCATCTCTCTTCACTTTCACATCCAGATGATGTAGGTGAGATGAAAGCCAGCCAAATGAAAGAGAAACTGTCCTCTTTGACAGTCTGACTAGAACTAAACATTCTCATAAGGTGAAAGGAGAAAAGGGGAGAGGATTCTTTAGAACAGAGTATTTACCTCTCCTGTTATAGCTGACCATTTCTCATCTCTGATTTCTTGATCTGAACCAGTCACCAGTATTGGAACAAAAAGCTCAACAGGCAGAAAAGGTTACTGTGAGAGTAAATGATACAAACTTTGAAAAAACCTTTGCTAAATCTGCCTTGTCAGCTTTGCTGTTTACATCAGCATGTGCTGGCAACTAAGAAAAACAACAGTTAAAAACCAGTAAGTCATTAATGTACAGAGGTCATCTTTCTTGTATTTTGCTTGCTGGGTATTTGTTATTATAACTTCTGTTATTTTCAAGGACACTCATACTAAGCAGCCAGGGTACTTACAGCCGTTTCTATTGATATAATTCCTCTATTACTTTAAATGAAGCATCTTTGAAATACCTGATGTAAAATTTGGCTAAACAACCATCTCGATGCTGTCAGTTGTCAGAGTCCTGAGTCCTCAGCCAAGCTGGCCATGACTCGACCTTGCAAGGGACTGATGTGAGGAGAAGGGAGGAATCTGGACAACAGGTGCTCTGTCAGAATCCCTTGCCTTTGAGGGCAGCATAACTTACAGTGCAATTTGTATTGCAACATAAATCAGGGCTGCCTCAAGCTCCACGTAATTCCTCTGGTGCAGAGTCTGCAGTTCATGTGATATGGTGGGGACTGAGGGCTAGTGGTGCAACAGATGTTGGTGAAGAAATGAGGTGACAAGTGACATGGCCTCCATGGCCTCCAAAGAAAAGTGACAGACAAAGGCACTTTTCTGATAGAGGCAACTCCTCAATAGCAGATAGGAAAAGGGAAGATTTGGGGAAGGCATTTTAGTTACAGAAGGAGGCACATAAATGCTTTGGAAGAGCCCATTCAGACTTCTACCTTCATCTTGAGAAAATGATAAAAATCTGAATCAAAATGGAGGAAAAGTGAGATGAGTGAGATTTGTCCATCTGGTGCAAGCTGGAGAATTTTCTTTGCTTTTGACCATCGGGCAATGTGGCCTTTCTGTCACATGTAGAAAGAGAACTCTGGTGTGTTTAGATTTGCTGCAGTGTTTCCAAATATGCAGCATTTAAGATTACAGGTTCTTTTGGGAGATGCTCAGGGAATCCTCTTGCAGGTGGCTATTTATTTCAGTCTCCATGGGCAGGAAGCAAGGGAAGATTTGTAGCTGGAGAAAGCCTGTGCTAAAGAGTCTCTTGAAGGAACTACAGCCAGGTCTAGTGAGGACATCTGTGCATTATGTTGCTATGAGATTCCATGCACATAAATCTGGATTTTAGCACAGCAGACTGTGCAGTGAATGTTGCTGCTTAGCAGTGGTGGAGGGACATTGGTTCTAAACACTGCTTTCTGTTTTCCTCTTGTCAATGAATCTGGGTGAGTTTTTAGATGCTCAGCACCTGAGGAATTCCCATCACCTTCATTCCAAGGGTAAACTGGAGCAGTTCTCCCCATGTCTAACTCTGCAGGGCCCAAGTCTCGTTGCCCAGCAAAGCCAGCATGAAGCCAGACAACATGGGCCACTTAAAATGCCCCAGATCCCAGTGTAAGGAATTGAAGTATCTCCATTCTCGAGTATAACAATGCAGCTGTGCCACAAGCCCATGCAGACAAGGGGGCAGGAAATCCCCCTCAATCTTGTCGTCATGGTGTTTTGACCTCATTCTAGGGTAACTCTTGCATGTGCTGCAATGTCCAGACACCAAAAGAGCAGCAAAGATTGATATTTCATGGCCATTGTAGGACAAACTCAAACATATGGACACAGGATGGAGGTGGGCCATGGTTCTCATACAGTCATACTCTCAAGTAGTGTTCTTGTCACAAAACTCTGAAAAAATGGAAGTCACCTGGCACTAGAACAGATGTCACTGTTCTTCATCCAAACCCCACTTCTAATCCTCTTTTTAAAATCTGTTTGAGACAGACTGTAACAAAAAAAAAAAAAAAAAAAAGGAGGGATAAGGAAGTCCGAGGGAATCGTAGATCTTTACTGCACATACCACAAAAAGGCAGCACAGTGGAAAGCACTGCTGAACTTTTAGGAGCTGGCAGGCTTGAAAGTTTGCAGGCAGGGTCGCAGGCAGCTTCCCCTTTTACTGGAACTTGGAAAATTCATTAGGCCTGGAAATTGCCAGATCTACTCCGAAGGGAAGAGAGAAGGGTCATGTAAAGTTTGGAAAAAATTCAAACTGCTTTTTTATTTTTATTTATTTATTTTTTTTTTTTAAATTTGCAGATTGTGAGAATTTGACCTGAGCTTCCAATTGTAAAATTTTGTCAAACATTAATGTCGGGTGTGGTGGATCCAGCCAGGAGATACAGTGATGAAGTGTTGGGCCTGGGCAGTTTCCACTGGCAGAGATCTTCTGGAGCCCAGGCTGTATTTTAAAGCTCCCAGCAGGAGCAAAGCTGGCCACTGGTGCTCAGTCTGTTCTGCTGCTCCATTGGCACTAATCCATATGTGCAGCAGCACTCCAGTTATTTATAGCTGACTTATATTCAAAAATTGGTTATGATTTTTCACCAGAAAGATGCAGAAGGAAACCTGGAGGATGCCTAATGCAGAAGGTTGTGTATCCAAAGGGTGAGGGCAGGGGTGAGAGCATGGAGCAGGTTGATAATGAATTCTCAAAGCTGGGATTTGTTGGCTGCTGATTAACAAAATGGAAAAATGATGTAGAGAGCAATTAGGAGGATTACTGTGAGCTCATAACTCCTCCCCAGCTCATGAGAGAGTGGTTTGTTCAACTGATTTTTTGTTGGGCTGGGCTGAAAAGACATAAATTAGCTCAATGCACGAATATTTTCATTTAATAAAACTGCCTCCACATTTGTTTGGAGTTCCCAGGCTTCTTGGGAGAAAAAGAAAGAGATCTATTATGTTCTACAAAAACAATGACATTTTACCCTCTGTATTTACTCTTCCAATAGAAAATCTGCAGTCAGCCAAGGTCCCTATCACAGCAGCTGTACTGCCCTGCATTCCACACGCCCTACAAACAGCCAAATCCACTCGGAAAAGCACTTGACTTCATCCTCCAGCCAGGGCTTCACCTTCCCTGCAGTAAAACAAACTACCCCAAAGTCTTACTTACAGGTAAATCCTCTTACCCTGAAGATATTCAAAATAGATGGAGAAGAGTAGAAAACTACTCAAAGACATGATGTGACACGCAGTAGCTGCTGGAGCCACATTTTGGGCCATCCCCAGGGCGTTGGGAGCAGACAGGTAGGGCAAGGCTGCTTGGTGCCCAGCAGCTGCTGAAGCCTGGGCATCTCTTCCTCATGCCTGCTGCTTCCAAGCTGACCACTGTGCAGGGCCTGGCCAAAAGCAGTGAAAGCTCAACAACATCTCATAAAAGTTCATTTGGAAACTGCAGTGGCATCCCTTGTGCAATGCTGCCTGGATGAAACACGCTGAGCTGTCCTCTCCAGCAATGGCATGGGGAGGGTCAAGGGAAAGCAGCACCAAGGCTGGGGGACATGGGACAGTGTGAAGCAATCCCTGCTCTCTCTTTGCCTCAGCTCCTTTCAGCCAAGGCACACACAGAGGTTTTGGGGCAGGCACTGTCCAGAAATCAGCCCATCACTTTTTAAATCTCCCCAGTTCAAACCCAGACACAGGTGCTGGTACAGGCAGGTGTGTCCATCATGCCCCAGTGTGTTTCACAGAGCCTGAGACAGGCAGCACAACCTCAGGGGAAAGCACAAATAACAAGGGGGGCACTTTATAAAGGAAAGGGGAATCCTGGGCCAATCATAGGATGGTTTGGCTGGAAGGAACCCTGAAGATCTTCCTGTTATAACCCCCAGCCTTGGGCAGGGACACCTTCCACTAGACCAGGTGGCTCCAAGCCCCACCATCCTGACAGGAACGAGGTATCCCCATCCTCTCTGGCAGCCTGGGCAAGGGCCTCACCACCTTCACAGGGAAGAGTTTCTTCCTAAAATCCAACCTAACCCAGCCCTCTGTCAGTCTGAAGCCATTCCCCTCGGGGTGGCTGTGGGTGCTCTGTCTGGAGGGCAGATGCAGACACAGGCACTGAGATGGGCCTCAGCTGTCTCAGGGGCACAGAAGAATTGTGGAGAAAGGAATCATTGAAAAGTCACTAAAATACCCTCTTTCCTTTGAAAACCTCCCCATGTGGTTTGCCTGAGTACCAAGCAAATTAATTGCTGGACACATTTAAGTAATATTAAACTCTGTTTTTTTCCCCTGCCATGTTCAAAGGAAAAGAGCCTGTATCAGTACAATTCACTTCTTAAAGCCTTTTAAAAGTTCTCTTTGGCAACACCTCTTTGAAGTCTAATCCAATCTGCAATATATGTGTTCCAAGTTAATCCCAATTTTTGCAGGACAACCAGTAATGTTACATAAAACCTTCAGAAGAACAACAGGAGTGCAAAGCACAAAATAGTGAAATCTCCTGATAAGGAGGACAATTCTGCTCTTTGCAACAGCATAAACCCCCAGTTACTTCAGCAGTGTGTTGACCAAGCAGGACTAGTCCTCCTAAAAACCAATTTACTTCTCAGTTTTGCTGGATTTATTCTGTATTTGCCACTCAAAGTGAGATTTAGGTTTAAAATGTTAATTTTTAATAAAGTAGCAGTTTTATTTTAGAAGCTTCCAGGAACTGGTTCTGGTTTGTGTTCATTGCAGAGCTTTATAGCTTTCTCAGGATCTCTAGACCTTCCATATGCATTTTCTAAGTACCTTCCTTCCCAATCTGTGCTGTATTATGTGTGATCCCTAAAGAGTGAAGGTAGGGACTCCTTCTGATACAAAAGAAAGCACTGGGTTAAAAAAAAAAGACAGAGGAAAGACCCTTAAATTGAAAGGAATATCCATAAGTGGAAATCAGACTCTGGGCTGCTCTACCAGTATCACAAATAAAAATCTGTTTAGGGTTGGCAGACAAAGTCCTCTGGCTTCAAGTCAAAGAAGGAAAAGTCAAACCTGGAAATAAGAGGTGAACTCTTAAACACAGTGTAAGTTATTAATAAAACAGTTTCCCAAGGGACATGATAGAGTCTCCATCACCTAAAATCTGTCTTACTGTCCATTAGGATTTTCACCATAAGACCCTTTTGTCCAGCTAACTCTCCAAAACTCCAGTTCTCTGTCCCACTGGGTTAAACTTTCCTCATTTCCTCAGCTCCAATCACCCTTTCTGCTGAGCTTAAAAGAATGACTAACATAATGGCACACCACAGAGATGGTTTTCTAAGCCTGTGTTGGTTTTGACATTGACTGTTTCTACAAGGGCTTTTGTGCCCTGAAGCTTCTCCACTGTTTTCCAAGAGTATTTGGTCTAATGAATGAGCAACTCTTCTCACAGACTCTACCCTCTAAATCTTTTATTTGGAAAAATCCATAAAGGAGCCCTGTCACATGCTGCAGACCCTGGTGCAGGAGCAATTGACTTGAGTGAGAGAAGGGAAGCCCCTGTTATTTGTGTGATCTCCAGGACCTTCCAAACAGGCAACTCTTCCCCCTGTGTTAGTGCTCATCTCCAGACTGAGCTGGGAAAGGCTTTATGTCAGGGTTTGCCCCAGCCACCCCCAAACACTGAACTATGCTTCTGCTTCTTTCCCATAAAAAAAAACTCCTGGGCAAAAGCAGTGTGCAGCCTGAGCTGGTTTGGGTTTGGTTGTTGGGTTTATGTTCCTGGATGGTGGATGCAGGGATATGTTACACTCCCAAGCAGCTTTTCTGAGCCACAACTGCTTTCCAGGACTTTCATTATGTGGCACAGGTGTTCTGCATTATAACTCATTTTTCACTCCTAGGGCTGTAAGGGGATAGGGCAGTCCTACATATTATTGTCTTTTTTTTTTTTTTTTTTTTTTTTTTTTTTTGAAATGATCTGCATTGGTGTTTGCAGTTTGCTGATGGCTCATTTGTACCGTGAATGGTATTGATATGTCTGGTAATGTGACCCAGCAGATTTACTGCACAATTGGCAGCATTAGAGAACCTTGAGACACCAGCCAAAACCCAGAACAGATTAGGTAGATTGCTATTGCAGATACAATATTCATGTACAGTCTCCTTCTCTGGGCTCTTTTGGATGCTGCTAAATGTGCTTGGCTATGGAGCATAAATCTGTGTCCATCTGCATTTATTTACCTTGCATAGTGTACATGATGTTGGTGTGTCATCTGTACATTTACATGTTCCTATATATGAATTTAAATACGGGTATATTATTTATTTACCACAGATTTTTCTGTTCAAGGACCTGTCACATGTCATTCCATCTGTTCCCTTTTACTGATGGGAAAGATGTTTAGTGATAAGTTATTTTTTCCCTTATTTTCTTTCCTGAAGATATGCTGGTCTGCAAAAGAAAACAGAATAGAAGTGGTTGCACAATGAGACGTGAAGGTAGCATAGACTTTGCAAACAGAAAATAGTGATGTGTGGAGCTGATAAAAGCTTAGGCAAGATTTTTGTGCAAAAAAATGTGATGAAAACAGAATTTTTATTAACAGCAATTTGTTGGCAGAAACTAATACATAAAATTTGCACTTTTCAGGAGATATACTTTGGTGCCCAGGTTTTCCTTTTCCCAGTGAAAAGATGAAGTTTTTAGCAGAAGAAAAGCACTGTCCATGGATTTCTTTTATTTGGAATAACAATTTTCCACAGAAACCACCCCCTCTCCTCCCCCAGTTTTCCTGTTGTGGCTATTTTTATTTTATTTTATTTTTAATGAAGTCTAGCTGTGTGGTTTTCTGGCATCAGTCAGAAATTTCAGAACTGGCTTAAACAAATATCTGTCTAGATGAACAAAGCTAAGTTAGATTTAGGTCATGTGTTAAACACTCATACCCCAAATCTTTGCCTTGTGGCCTGTATGACTTCATAATGTTTTACCAGCATAATCTGACCCCTTTGTCAGACTGATGAACAGCTCATTAGATCATGCTGCCATCTTCAGAGTGGGCTGACCCCTTTTTCTGGTTAAAAAACTGCTCACCTCACTTGTGATAAGCAGTATAATAATAACTGGTTATGGAAGCACTAAATTTGTGCAGCTGCAGTGGGGGGAGCCCCACTCCAAAGGTAGCACAATAACATGGCACGGTTATTATATGATTTTAGCTGAGAAAAACCATATTTGCATTCCTGGAAGTGATTTTACCAAGTTCTTACCTCAAGGTGACTTGTGCAAACCCAGCAATTGTTGGTTTTTTTGGGCAGGCAGGGGCTGTTACAGATCTGAAGAGACTAAATTCATTTAAGTTGGAAAAATTCAAGTTGAAAAAAAGGATTAAAATGTCCACATCCTCTGTAGTAAATACCTGTGCCATTGCCATTCCCTCCTCTAAACTTTACCCCCCATGGAAGGTTTCCCAGAATTAAAACACCTATGGTTGTGAGTTTCTTTTTTCCTGGCTGCAGAAGACCTGGCCTTGAGCAAAAAGCAGTGGAAGAATTTTGGCAAAAATAATTCCTCTGTCTTTACCAGAGTTGTATTTCCAAGAACATAGTTCACAAATAAAAGGGAGAAAAACTTATTCTTTTCATTTTAAACTGAAAACTGAGATTCTACTTCACAGTTCTATGTCTTCTCTGCCTAGAAGAAATGATAGAAAGGGCAGGAATTTTGCAGACCTACAAAATTCACCCTCAGCTGCTCTGAGAATAAACAGCATCAAAACTAGATACTTCTGCTGAAATAAAATCCTGCAGTAATAAAACAAATGACTAACACTTTCTATTGGTCTACACAGCACAGAACATGAAACATACATGTTAGCAAGTCAAGATGGATGAGTCATCTTGACTTAATAAAATGTACAAATAGTTGCTAAATATTTGAGAAGTCACATGCCAGGAGCCTTCATCACTTGTTTTGTTAAACTCCTGCTTTGCCAAGTCAAAACAGTCAGAAATCATAAAAAATAATCCACACAATCTGTCTGAAAGCACAGTTTTCTTACATTATTTTTCTTGCTTTACAGCAACGAGTCCCTCATTCTGCCATCAAAATTTTGCAATAGAGAGCATGACTTCCTCTTCATAAGGTAAGCAAATGTTTTGCATTTATCAAGTTCCCAGAGTCTAAATGGAGAGAGAGTCAGCAGACCTCACATGTTTATGTTTCTTTACTGGAAATGAGCCACGGGAAGTTGCAGTTAAAAGGCTGCTGTGTCTTGGGGTTCAAGGGACACAATAGGCTTCAATGACTAACATTGCTGAACATCTGAAGCTCTGTTTGCCTTAAATATGAATTATAAGTGCTCAGAACCTCTGCAAACAGGGCTGGAAACCAGAAAACTACATTTATTAATGAAGCCCACTGCTGGTTCAGATTGGTTCACAATTTTGTTTTCCTATTACAAAATAATAAATGCCCTCACCTCTGCACCACCAATCTAAACCACATCCAACTTAGATGTTCAACATCTGGGTTTCTCTGGACACACTTTCCCTCTTCTCTTGGAAATTTTGCCTGAGTTCAACTTGGTGATTTTTTTTTTGAATTTAGGAGGGGATATCCAGATGTTTGGTAATCCATCTGGGTTATTGTGCCAGTTAGGCTGCTGACCACCCTGAAACTTCAGCTCTGTCCATTGTCTGTGAGTAGATCAAAGCAATCCTGGGGATGGTCAGAGCTTCACTCAGGAGCTGCAGGCACAGCCTGCACCAGTGATAAACATGATGTGCTCAAGACACGTGGGCTTACTGTGCCAATGCATGCACACAAGGACTGAGGCTTCCCAGAAATGTCAGACTCGTTAAACATTCCAAAAAGTGAAAACCTCAATTAGTTTCTGGAAAGAAATATTGCAAGGTAACCCACCAGCGTCGGGAAAGTCCACACAGGTGACAAGAAAAGCTTGTCACTTTGAACAAAAGCAGGGGATACAGCTGGACAGGTGGAAGAACAGAAGGTTCTGTGCCAATTTCCCTCCAAGTTACCTGTGCAGGTTGAACCTGTTACTCACTAAGCAGAAATGTAATACTCAACAGTGAAACCGGCTGCTCTTCCCTTGCAACTGTGCTCCATAAATCAGAGCTCAGGTGTGACCCTTTGGCAACAGAGATAAATAAGTGATTGAATGTCAGTGGAACAAAACAAGTGATGGAAAGGGCTAAACATTATACACTGAGTTGCTGGGGTATTAAATTAGCTTAATTGACCATAGATGGATAAAATTTGTCTCATTACCTCCCTGCTGTATTTCATTTGCCATCAAAGGGCTTAGTGCAGCTTTAGGTCTCTGCTTTGGGTCTCTCACATGTTCAGTGCCTGGGAGGAGTCAGTGCTCTGCTGAGCCAGAGTTCTACAGTTATAAACAGGAAGAAATATAATTTAGCTTTTACTGTAAAATTTCTGTCCCACAGCCTTCCTCCTGTCAGAATCCATCATCTGTGTCTGACACAGAGGAGGAACTTCAGTATTACTGGGAAAAGGAGAGAAGTTGCTCTTTTTTGGAGATGGCCTCTCTCCAGCTTTGCTCCAGCTCAGTCTTTGTGCCCTGGGACAGCAGGGTTCTGAACTCCAGTTGTAACTACAGAAATCAAGTTTCCAACTGACTGATCAGCTTTCCCATAAATGCACCCAGCAGTAACATATGAATCACCCTTAACCCCAGAGACTGGAGTTTGTCCCACATGGCACTCCTTTCCTCACTGCTGTCTGCAAGCAAAGGTGGCACACTCTCCACAGACAGCCTTGTGCAAAACAACAATTTATGAACCTAAATGACTTTGGAGAAGCTTGTCTGAGCAGTACAGGGCAGTACTGGGGCCTTGGTGGGAAATAATACAGCCAAACACTAGTTCACTGAGGGCAAATAATTTTCCCATTCTCGTTATTGCTGGAGCCTTGATGTGCTCAACACCTTCTGTTCCTTTGCCTTGGGTCCTAAAAGAGGCCACTAATTGTGAATTCAAAGGGATTCCCCATATCCTGCTCTTCATGGTGCACACAAAGGGAAAATGCTCAGTTAAGCAACCTGTAACTGTAAGAAAATGTATTGACCAAGTGACGTTTTCTTCAAGGTTAAATGCATAGCACACCAGTGACATTCTCCTGTGGGGCCATAGGGTCACCATGACTGTTCTGATCTGCTCTGTCTCTTTGAAGACTGCTTTCAAAGACATTTTTTTAAGCAGTCGATGACTGTGATAAACAGAGTCCTTCATTATTTACATTTTGGTGTCTATTTGGCTCTGAAGAAAGAACTATACATTTGTGGGCTTTTAAAATTTTTCAGTCAAAATAAGAGTAGAGGACAGCCCTTTCCAAATAGTCTTTGTCCATTGCATACCTCTAGTCCCTGGACCTTGAACCTTGCAGCATGTGTGGAGTCTTTAGGGCACAAATCAGGTTTTATTGAGGGGCTACTCACTGCCTTCCTTGGGGGAGATGGCCAATCATACAGAGGTCTCTGCTAGTCACACCTATACATAGAACCAAATTATATTGGAGAAAATTGTGTGTGATATATTTGTGGCACAGTGTTTAATTTAATTTTTGGTGAAATAATGCACACTGCGAGTAGTATTAGAAATTACTGCTCCCTTGTGTTTGGTTCTTAAGTGAATTTCCTTTTTTCCTGAACTCACTGCTGGTACTTTCCCAAATCCTTGCCTCAGTATCCCTTTATCCCTTTAAAAATCCATGCTCCTGTATCAGTGGCTAGATGTTGTATTATCTCTTTTTAGTTGTAAAATTTCATAGGTAGGAATCCAAAAGAATTGGAAACCTGGCAGTTGAATTGCCTCTGCCAGAAGAAGTGGTGCTTTAGACAATTCTGTGTATGAAATGAAAACAACACAATGCTCTTTTACAACCCAGCAACATTACTGATGTTTAATTTTAATTAACACAGATCCTGTGGAGGGTGGGAAAAGAGCACCATTAAAACACCACTGTACTGGTAATATCTGTGGTGGCAATACTGGTTAATTTTCCACACAGTGTAATTATTATTACAGTTATTTTTATTATTATTATCATCATCATATATTCCTAAAATGTCTAAAAGATGAACAGATTTCATGAACTGTACAAAAATCTCAAATGAAAACGAATAGGAATTTTAGCAATAAGCATGAAACAAAAGGACAAATTTTGTAGAAGATCTAGCAACCACCTGAGATCATCTGGAACATGCACAGAGCACTTTTGGAACAGAAAGACAAGCTGATGCATTGTCTCTGTCTTCAGGAAAATTGGTATCTCCCAAGAATATGGTACTACTTGTGTGAAGAAGGGAAAAATGCCATGTTTTGGCCTCTTGGAGAAAGAATAAAATATGTTCTTCAGTCCCTGTTTTTCAACAGTTAGGGACACCAATTCTACAAACCCTTTCAGTTATTTTTCAAAAGCTTATGTGGAGAATATGCAGACAGTTATTAGGTCATTTGTCTGTTGCAACAGAAGATTAGGAAGGGTTTGATCTTCATTCAGGGAAGGACATTGTCTTTACTCATAAAACCTTTCCTTTGAACACGCAGGGGTTCCTAATGTGGGTTACACCCCCACTCCTGCCCCATTAAACCCTGGGAGATTTTCCCTGGGGATTTTCCCATAGATCATCTGGTGAGGAGGGCAATGCTTGCTCCCCTCCTCTTCCCCCAGCTCCATCACTGCAAATCCCTTGTGGGCTGAGCTGTGGTTCACAAGCTCCAGGGTTCCCCTGGGATCCAAGAGCTCTGCTTGCTTCCTGGGCAGATCTTTTTCCTCCAAATCCTCCCTACAGCTCCAGTGATCCTCCTGTGCTGCTCCTGCGACCACCTGGGGCTCCTCTTCCCACCCCAGCATGGAAAGACAGCACAGGCTCACATGTGGTATGGTGTAAAAACAGACACATCTCCTGGGAATGCCTTCTGGGAAGCTTTCAGGAATATGAGAAACCTAAAGAATATAACCCCACAGCAAAACAAACTCAACACAGTGATTTATAAACTGATTTTGGAATTCTTCTCTATTTGTTGGCTGTTTTCAAGAAAATCACTCAGTAATATATATTAATGATAATAACTTCACTCTATTATGTTTTTAACTACTGATATTCAGCGGCCAAAACATGAAGGATAAGATTTATACAATTAGTTATTTATTAGTGCTGGAATTTTAATGAATAAGACTCTCCATTACTGGAATACTTAAATGGAATGGCATTTTTTCCTTTTTGATAGTATCTGCCTTGGTGTATCCTTCACTTCATAAACAGGGACACATCAAAGACTTTGCACTACTGTAAAAAACTCTGAAATATAATTCAGTGCTCCTATATGGCTGTTTTCCTAGGATTTTCAGAATATGGAACTTATTTTCATTTCTGAGTATCTTAAAGGTCTTAGCACCCCTTCCTTTTTAGTAATCTTCTTTGTGTTTGCTGTGCACTATGGTTCTCCTAATAAAAGAAAATACTCAGACTCCCATTTTACAAGCTTTTAAAAGAACACCAGACTCCAGTGACTTGGTAAACCTCCTTCTTTTACCCAAAGCTTAAAAAAAAAAGGAGTAGATAACTTGGGAATGTGTGGCATTCTTATTTGCCTTGAAAGCCTTTGATTTGACAGTATTTGCAACCACATTTTGTATGCAGTGCTTCAAGACAAGCAGTAACTGGGTCTGCTTATCTGGGGCTCTGCAGCTCCTTGGTGGGAATGACTTTCTTTACATAAAATCCAAGCAAAATGTGCCTTTGCTCTTATTCTTTAATTGCACACAGAAAGCTAAGGAATTCTGGCAGTTTTTATGTAAATGTAGGGAGAATAGTATATTTTTAATTCAATTTTAATATCTTTATCTGGTGTCTTTGTGAGCAAGATCTTTTGCTGGTCTAAAGGAGGAATGTTTTGTCACAGTAACGATATTACTCGTAATAACAGAGTTTCAGGTTTTTTCTTCATATTCATTTGTCTATTCTACTTTAAAATGACCCCAGAGAATTCTGAATTAGGTCCTAAAATGCTTCAAATTAACTGAAAATTCAATATCAAGAAAAAAAAAGACATCACAGGCTAGTAAAAAATTCTAGAAAATCAAGTGGCTACATGATATTGAAAGTACATTTTCTATTGTCAAAAATCCGTTTAAGTAATTTTTAACCCCCCCGCCATTATTTTGTCCCTTG
The DNA here is from genome assembly GCA_030060385.1 of Muscicapa striata striata. Classification (NCBI taxonomy): domain Eukaryota; kingdom Metazoa; phylum Chordata; class Aves; order Passeriformes; family Muscicapidae; genus Muscicapa; species Muscicapa striata. The sequence goes on along the minus strand of JAREIS010000050.1, from coordinate 2,120,618 downwards.
AGTGTTTGATTTCTGCAAATGAAAACAGGTAATTTCAAAACATGGGAGTTGCTGATTATTTTCACAGAGTGATTTCATCCAGCCTTATATTTCTTAAGTCAGTAAAAACAAACAAACAAAAAAAAAATTGCCTTTAGCTGATTATATTTATCTTATTTATTCTGCATGTATTCTGCATAGGACCAAATAAGCCTAATTGTTTTTAGCAAAAAATGTGGAGAGGTTTTGAGCTCAGAAAATGTGTTTTCTCTTCATCAGCAGAAGTAACAGGCAGAGAAACAGCTGAAATATCAGTGGTGGATCATAAGTCCCTTCTCATGTTAGTCTGTGCAGCTGAACCGTATGATAACAGCTTGTTAGGCTGCAGGTTTTTATTGAAATGCCTATTGAGTAAAACATAATTCATGCTGCTGCTCGCCCTTAAAACAGGAAATAATATACCCATTTAACTTAATCACAATTTATATTACATGTGCATATTTCTAAACAAGTGCTGTAGATGGAGAGTTTGGTAGCAATAATATTTATGAATTACACTTTTAGTTAGCAAAGGAAAATGTGTGACCTCTTACATTTTGTTTGACATTTGAATTTGGTATCCCGTATATGTGACATGGGTGATGGATGCTTATTAACACAGTGTATAAACAGGAAATGCTTCTAAGCTGACCATTTATTAGTGTAGTATGTGTTCAATCTGAAATTTGAATTTTAGCTGCAGTATTCTTCTCTGATGACTGCAGAGCTGAAATAAAAGCTGGTTTCTTTTTTTTTTTTTTTTTTGTTGTTTTGTTTTGGGGTTTTTTTTCTCATTTGCTTTCCTCTACAGAATGGACAGATTTAACAGTGTAAATTTTGTATCCAAATCAACCTTCCCTATGCAACTTGAGTAAGTGTTTGAACACAGACTTTTTTTTGAAATGTAAAAAAACAGAGTCATTGGAAACATATAAAGTGAAAGGATTTTGTAGAATTCATAGTGAATTTTCCTGGTTAAATAAATAAATATATGCACCCACATTCTTCTCCGTGTCCTGACGTATGCACTGAGCCATTTCCCCTTTACTTCATTACTTCAGGGAGGCAGGGAAGCACCATTCCTTCCCCAGGAGAGTCTGACAGCTGATCCACTTTGGATCTGTCCTCCAGGACTGGAGACATCATAATTTTTCACTCACACTTAATTGCTCTTTCTAAAGAGCCCACCCTGAAATTCCTGACAAATATCTGAAAAGCTTTGTCAGTCAAAGTTTCAACACTTCATCTTATCAAAGCAGAAGTGAAAAACTCCACATATTTAGAAGGTTTCTCCCAGCACAGAACAAGAATATAGTTTTTTTCTAAAAAGAAGCCTGTCCTCTGCACTTTTTGTGATGATTTACTCCAGGAAATAGATAGAATAATACAGTGACACTGTTTCCCTTTCTGTATCCCATTTAAAATGAGCCCTCAGGAGAGGGAACGTGTATCTAATTTTCCTAAGCACAGCCTAAATATTCCAAAGCATTTGGATAAAATTTATTTGTTTAACAAAAGAACTATGATGACATGGTAAAGTGACTCAAAGGGAAGATTTTATTTTAAATATTCTCTGTCCAAAGAGTTCTCCTGTATCATACAGTGTAGGTCAGGAAAATTATTGTCCATAAAAAAATCAGTAGAGAACTTCCAGGTATCCATTAAAAGCAGCAGGTATGAGACCATCTCAAGTGCTCCTGCTAACGTTAAATATCTTTACTGAATACACGGCTTTCCACAGTGCAGGGCCCAATCACAGGAAGGTTAGCAACCTGGAAATTGAAACTGGCAGATCTTTAATCTAACATTCTGCTTTCCAGTGGAAAAAAGTAACGTCTTTATAGATGAGAGTCAAAGGTTAAATTTAGTTTGTATCAAATTACAAAAATATGCTTTTGGTGAGGTTACATTCTCATGCTCAGAGCAATTCAAACTGTAATGAAAGCAAACATTGAAAGAGATAATCCCATTAAAGATGAACTATTCACTTTAACCTCAAATATTTGGTAACTAAAATAAAACCATCCTAGTAGGAGGATGAAGTTCAGCTCTTAAGGGAAACTGGAACTCAATATTATACCTCAGACTGCACAAGAAAAAAAAACAAAACAGCTCTCCTGTTTCTAAAATAAAATGTTATTTGGGGGGAACAAATTAATTCATGTTCTTCTTTTGAGGTCTACACAAAACAGTGGTGACCTTTCTGGCAGTGTGTGCTTGTACACTGCAGGGTAAACTGTGCTTTTCTCCAAACAGCAGCTTGAGAGACACAGGAACCACAGGCTGTGCTGCTGAGTGGGGAGTGAGGAGCAGGGGAGGGATGGGTGGAGGGATGGATGGATGGATGGATGGATGGATAGATGGATGGATGGATGGATGGATGGATGAACAGATGGATGGATGGATGGATGGATGGATGGATGGATGGATGGATGATGGATGGATGGATGGATGGATGGATGGATGAACAGATGGATGGATGGATGGATGGATGGATGGATGGACGGATGGAAGGATGGACAGATGGATGGATGGATGGATGGATGGATGGATGGATGGATGGATGGAAGGATGGAAGGATGGACAGATGGATGGATGTATGGATGGATGGATGTATGGATGGATGGATGGATGGATGGATGAACAGATGGATGGATGGATGGATGGATGGATGGATGGATGGATGGATGGAAGGATGGATGGATGGACAGATGGATGGATGGATGGATGGATGGATGGATGGATGGATGGATGGATGGATGGATGGATGAACAGATGGATGGATGGATGGATGGGTGGATGGATGGATGGATGAATGGATGGAAGGATGGATGGACGGATGGATGGATGGATGGATGGATGGATTGATGTCTGCTCTGGGAAATGGCTCGGAGTCATGGGAGGCACCCACTGCACAGCTCTGTGCCTGCTGCTCCCAGCACCACTGGTGCTGGGATGTCCTCTTCCATGGCAGTCCCCTCAGCCGTGCAGCTGGTTTCTGAGAGGGAACAAATTCTGATAAAAATCTTGAGTTTCAGCTCAGAATGAAATCTGAACAACCCTGATTTCAGCCTCCCCAGTCTGTCCCATGAGCCACCCCAGCCTGGCACTACGAGGGAGTACAGTGGGACCCCTAACCTGGGGCTTGACCTGGGTACTCAGTGTGGTTTGGAGGTCCTGGTAGTTTCAGATTATCCACTTCTCTGAACAAAAAGAGGAGCAAGAAATATTTGTAAAGCCCCATTGCTAAAGAACTGAGCTCTTTAATATAATGTGACAAAGTTTTGACTTTCAAGAAATACCAAAAAACATCTTTAATCCCTGAATTTCTGATGCCCCATTGAAAACTCACCCATAAATGCAGCCACAGCCAGAGTCTTTCTCAATTCCCCAGAGATCTGGATGATGATTTAAAGAATTTGGGAAGAATCTCATATTCTTTCATTTTACAACTTGAAATAGACTGAACAAAATTTTTTTTAAAGGTTAAGAAAAAATATCATAGACTGATATTTCTTTTTTATGCCAAGTTTCAGCCTGGAGAAAATTTTATGGCTGAGTTCTAATCCACTGCAGCCCCTGGTTTATAACAGAAATGCTGACACAATGATAACTGCAGCGTTACGAATGCTGGCGCTATGATATTTATTGCTCCCTAGTGCCAGCTGGGGTTAATCCTTATTAAATGCATTCATTTCTGGCCTGGTGGAGAACAGATCACTCAGTGATCAGGCAGAGTTTGGGTCCCTCATAGTGTTAATGGAAGATATCACAGAAGAATCAGTAAGTGAGGAGTCTTTAAGGGGGCTACTGGAGGTGTTTTTGGGGATTAAGTGGCCTTCTCAGGGGCTTGAGCTCAAATCCAGAGTGTCTGTGCTGAGAACTGTCTTTGCAGCAATGGAACAGCACAAGCTGAGAACTTTGTTCTTTTCAGTGTCAAGGAAGGGTATGAAAGGAAACGTGACGTGGTCACGTATCTGCACAGTCAGCAGTGGAACAGATCCCACTGGCTAAGAATTATCAATCTCCCAGGGGATATCCCATGTGGGATATCCAGTTGTGAACCCAAATATCCCAAATCCTTTGCCCTTGAACTGTCCTGTTTAATGGTGTTGGAATGGAATGGAGGAATGACAAGATCCCCATTCAATACACACCAACTTATTCTTTCAATACTACCTGAGAAAGTGAAAACTACAGCTTAATTTTATTCACAAGTTTTTCACATCCCACCCTCTTAGACATTTATATTTTAGCAACAAAGGAACTGAAAATCTCACAAAAATGTCTCCATAAAGCTATGTCAGACTATGGGTAAATTTTTCCCAGAGATTTACACACCAACATGGGGCTTGCTGTATTTATATGGCAAACTGGACAAGATGAAGGAAAGTTGCAAATTCATTTTAGAAGAGAGTAGGATACAGTGGGCATTTTTGCATTTTGCTCTTGCTCTGGGTTCTGCAGAATGACCCTCAGCTCACCTGCCAAGCTCTCAGCCTACAGACCTAAAGCAATGGGGGCTGCTTGCTATGAAAAAAAATCTCAGGACCAAAAGAGTGAGCATGTGTGCAAAGTTCACCACGAGTTCAGTGAATGATCATATTTTCCCCACAATAATAAATACTTCTATAATTTATAAATGCCTTGAAAGGCTGAGATATGTGGGGGATGCAGAATCAAAGTGGCTTGACAGGATAGAGACAAAGGAATGAGCCAGAGAGTGAACTGACTAGTAAAATTCCTCATCTCTGATTTGTTTCTTTTAGAACTTGTCCCCAGAGAAAAAGCTGCACTTTCTAGAGAGGCTTAAAAAATCAAAAGAAATCCTCTGGGCTTGTGAACAGCCAAGAAGAATTTTAAAAACCTTCAATTTGAACGCAGAGCCAAAGAGTAATACTCAAGATTTTCTGCTCTCTATTTGATAATCATTTTTTAAAATATGAGCAATGAGATGGGGAGAAAAGTCAGGCTTTTTATAAAAAGATTAGAATCAGAGATATGTTTTCTTCATTTCAAGGCAATGTTCTGCCTTGTTACATGCAAGCTTTCTAGTAAAAGAGAACCAAAGTAATTTTCATCAGAACTACCTAAAAGAAAAACAAGGAATGTTCAAGAGAACAGAAAGCCATGTTTTCAGTATTAGGAAAAACATGGATGTTTTTATTAAAAAGTAATTTAGAAATAAATGGGCCTAATGCATTTTCCCTTGATATTCAGAGGAGCTGGAAATCAAAATAAAAATAGCTTTATTTTTGTTTAAAATTTCCACAGGACAAAATGCAATGTCATGACCTTGTCGAACAGATGGAAAATAGAAAAATGTTCATGTGAAGAAAACAGCCACTGGAACAATCAGGAAGGAGCCTTTAGGAAGCAAAAAAATACTCATTTTCATTTACCCTCTGTTAGATACAAAGGTTTTGTACTCCAGGGAACTCCAGGGAAGCAGGACAGACCAAGCAAGGCTGCAAATTCTGAGTAACTCCAAAGCCTAGGAATTTTTAATGGCAGCTGGAAGGGGTGAGTGCATGGCAGAGCTAGTTAGAATCAAGAGGATGGAGCTGTGGAAGGATAGGCAGGGCCAGACAGACATTGCTGCTTCACCCCAGTGCTGTCCACTGCCCCAGCCAAAGGAAAAAAGGGTTTGGGGAGAGATGGGCAATATGCACTTGACAAAACTGCTGGCACAGAGAAATTAATAACAGGACAAAAAGACAATATTAAATCCAATTGAAACATGTGCAAGGATACCAGAAGCTTTCATAGAATCGTTGAGGTTAGAAAAGATCTCCAAGATCATCAAGTCCAACCTTTCATGGCATTCTCTGCAGAATGGAGGGGAAAATTCAGATGTTCCTTACTTGTAGGGCTGCTTAGCCTCTCTTGGCTGCTAATTTTTTCTCTGCCATCATTTTGAAGAAGGATCAAGCTCTACAACTGGAAGAAATGTTTTCTCACCCGTTAGCCATTTGATACAGAGAGAGATTCTCACAGAAATCAAACACAGCCTCTTATCAACGGCTCTACCAGCACAGACTGGTCCAACACAGCTTTGTGCATCTTTGAAGTTCTCAGTTTAAGTGAGCCAGGTCTTTTTATAAGGTTGCATGTGAAATTGTCAGAAGAATGAAACCATTTGCAGATGGTGGAGTGATCAAGATGGTACAATATCTCACTTGTGTTTGCCCACATTTCCTTGGGAACAAAAGAAAAGGAAGAGGGAGAAAGGGGGAAATAAAAGTAAAGGCAGTGGAAGAACAGAGAAACTCCAACTAACAAAATTCTTTTGACAAATCAGTGTTGAAGGAGTTAGTGAGATTTCTGGCAAAACCACCGGGACTCCAAAGACAAGCAACTGCTGCAATATTTATTACTTTGCTTTCATGAAACCTCTGACATCAAGGACTTTTGCAGCGACTGATTTTTGTCAGAGTAATGCTGCAGGAACTGGAAGTGACAGATGATTTTCTTGGACATGAAGCCTGTGCGTAATGACATGAGAAAGAAGACATTAAAAAGTCTGCCCTGAAGCAGCTTAATGTGGCCCTGGAGAGCAGAGCTGTTATCACAGCTTACTGATGCACAGCACCAGTAAGTCACAGCAAGAGGGGCTGTTACAGAGAAATGGATCCTGAAGTCACACAGTTCAGCATGGGAAAGATTTCCTGAGCTGTGCTCCCTTAAGACAGCCTTGTGGAGGCTGGGGCTGGCAGGAGGAAATCAAGCAGAGGGGTGTACCTCCAGAAATGAGATAGAGACTGGCTTTATTGTGTCACATCTGTCCCCTGCACTGCAGCACCACAAGATCACATGCAGCAGCAATAAATGTGCTGAGCTTGATGTGTGTTTTTGGGGTTGTGGCTGGGTTCCAGATCAGCCATGGTATCAGAAGCTCATGTGTGGACAACTTTTCAAATGTAATTAACACAGAGCATCTAGGATGATGTGAATATAGAAAAGTTGGAGAATAATTGAACATGTAGTCAAAGAGTTGTGTAGGATATTTTCAAAGGAAACTATTGATTAAAATGTTAACCTCCCTTTCCCCAAATGCATAGGTCATTGAAATTGCTCTAGGCCCCATTCAACCTGGCCTTGAACATTTCCAGGCATCCACAGCTGCTCTGGGCAATCTGTGCCACTGTTTAACCACCTCACAGGGAAGGATATCTTCCTAATATCTAATCTAACCTGTCCTCTGTCAGTCTAAAGCCATTCCTCACTGTCCCTTAGGGGAGACATCTGTTCTGATTTTCTTTCCATCAGAAGGTTCCAGCTGAAAATCAGAGATGGAATCCCAGTGCTCTGCAACAGAACTGTTACTTCTATACATAAGGGCCAGTGTGGCAGCAAGATACCATAATCTTCTCTGGATATCTCAGTACATTTTCTGTGCTGTACAAGCAGATCTTTCTGCTTTGATTGCACCTCAGGCAGCGTTATCATGCTTGCTTTCAGTGGAAATGCTGTGGGCATGTAGTTGCTGTTTACATGTTTTGGTGCAAAAAGGCAAAATCTTCTCAGATCCCAAAACTATGTATTTATTAAAATAAGATTTTGTTTAGACTTGCTTAAATATTGGTTGTACATTTGGAAGTGGGGTTTATCCAAGGCCTAAATCTGCCTGAAAATATTTAATTTTATTGGAAGTGTAGAAGATTACCTTCCAGAATGATAAATACAACTCTTACTGGCACAGGGAGGTACTGTCACAATCAGACAATGCATCACTCTGGAATGTGCTGCAGCTCCTTTTGTCTTTTATGTTACATAGAAAAGGAAAAATAAGGAACTACTATTGAAACATCCATATGTGTGAGGCCATTGGTGGGAATTTACAATTCATACAATCCACAGAATGTGACAGGATTTCCAAGTACTGAACTGGCAGACATTTAGAGATGCTGTAAATTAACCCACACATGAACCTGCAGACTCTGTCCTTTCTCTTTGTTGCCTCGTTTCAGCTGAATTGACAAGACAGGATTTCTCCCTGGATCCTGGTACATTACATACACCTGTCAAGCACAAGCTTCAAGTCAGCCCTGGGGAGCATCTTTAAAAGACAGTCCTGCAATACCAATGAATTCTGCATCCACTGGCAGTCCTGTTTTTTAATAGGATCATAGGATTTAAGAACACACTGACCAAACCACTGCCATTTTCATGCCCACACTCAGCCCAAAGAATGTGAATACCTGGGGCTGGACCTGCACCTCCTCTTGCACACCCACAAATGAGGGAAGGTCTCAGCAGCTGGCAGAGGGCAGTGCCTTGTGTCAGAAGGGAGGGCAAGGAGAAGGCTGCCCCCTGGAAGGGTTCAAGACCAGGTTGGATGTGGCTTGGAGCAACCTGGGATAGTGGAAGGTGTCCCTGCCCATGGCAGGGGGTTGGGATGAGATGAGCATTAAGGTCTCTTCCTGCACAAACCATTCTGAGTCTGTGTTTGCAGGAGTGCCAGGCCCTGTAGGATGCAGAAGGGAATGCTTCTGCAGGAAGTCTGGCTTTCAGTGAAATACAGCCCCAACCAAGATCTGACAGTAACTCTCCAGAGTGTTGCTGATTTCTCCTAGCCAACATTACAGCGTCCTGGCCCCAGTGCTTGGCTAAGAGCTTGGCACACAGAGTGCTGCTCTCCAAACAGCCTGCAGGTTATTCCAAGGAACTGCTCCCCTGACTTCTTTCTCCCAGAAATTCACACAGGAAGCTGGAGAGCTCAGCTGGGTCCAGGGGACACCTTCTCCACTCCTCCAGAGCTGGGGAGTCACTGGTCTGCACATGTACCTCTCTGAATCCTGTCAGCCTGTTCAGGAGTGCAGATACCAGCCAGCCCTGGGCTCATAAAGCAGATGAAGTGCTGCCTTGCATTTCACAAAGAATGTCTTAACACTAGCATGACTTTGTTGGCTGCTTTTATGCAAAACCTCCTGTTTGCTTTGTTAAAGATGGGAGGATTCAGCTGAGTTTAAACATGGACTAAAGTATGTCACTGTCTTTTTTATTTTTTATTGTATTTTTTTCAGTGTATGCTGGCTCCTAAATTTATGAAGTAGTTTTAAATGACTCCTTACATAAGCATATTTAGATGGTTTAAATTTGTTCTTAATAAGTGGAAAGATTTACTAAAACAAGCCTGATGTGATGACTTGGGAGGGATTATTCACCACTGATGCCAATATATTCCAGACAGCCTGAAGAATTAAGCACTCTGGGTGTTGTAAGCAATCTGAATATCACCTAAAACTTGTGCTAATGGAGCTCTGGTCTGCAAGGGGCAAGAGTGTCAGAAATCCAGTGCAAACTAAGGGACTGCATTGACAGCAAAGGCAGGTAAGGACAAAGTTTGCATTTTTATGGGAGCTTTCCAAATGATGTAGATAAAGATGTGAGGCAAAGACAGCTCAGATAAATGACAGGCTACAACTGTACTCCTACCAAGTCCTGCTGTTACTCACTAAGCAAATTTATCGTATTTTATTCTAAAGTGCATTAGATTCCTGGGTTAGGAATTTTCCTCTGACCCTCTTATCCTGCTTGTGGTTTCATTTTATTTAAGAAAACAGATTTAACCACTTATAACAGAATTTACTAGCAGTTTTTCGTGACGATCTCTTAGATGGGAAAGGAATCCCAAAGAACTGCAGACACTTCCATAGCATCAGTTCATGCAGGTAGCACTGGCATAAGGCAAAGCAGGGTCCTGGCAGGATGGCACTCCCTGTGAGGAATGCTTCCAGGGAGATCATTTGGGCATTGGTGTGTGGAGAAATAACCAGAAGGAATGATAGGAATTATTCCCCAGGATGAACTACGGCCAAATATGAGTAGGATGCTCTTTTTGTAAAACAGGCAGGCTCAGCTCCATAGGATGCACCTGCCTGGGTAAGTCTGAGTGCCCTGTGAAAGGCAGAGGTGTTGACTTTTATCAGCTCCTGTCTCTGACCAATTTTTCTAAGTGAGTATTTTCCCAGATCATGTTCCCCTGACAGCTGTAGAGCAGCATGAGGGTTACAGTTCAGTAGTCCCAGCCTTTCCTCCTCATGGCCACCTGTTATAATGTAATATAGACTGTTAAATGCCTATTTAAAGGTGAGCTTGATATATATTTGTTTTTTTTTTTTCTGTAATAGCTACAAGAGTGTTATATTTTTGTTAATGGAGAGAGAAAAGAGCATTTAATTGCAAATGAATAAACTCATCCAATGGCAGAGCTTTGAAAAAGCTTTTTAAGCCCAGTGTGGATACCAATTTATTTTGTTTATTCTGTTTCCTTTTACCTTCTTTGGTCAAGTACCATTTCCATTCCAGACCATGCACAACCCTCCCTGTCACAATTACCAAATCACACCCAACATTCAGTTAATCTGTTTTGTGCTAAAGTCATTACCAAAATTGCTGACATTTCATGGGCAGTGAAAAGGTGCATGGGTTCACTTCCTTTTACCAGTCACCTGCATGTTTTGTTAACAAGCAGGTGAAGGCAAACCCTTCAGGAAGATATTGCAACTGCAGAAACCAGACTTGGAGGATGACTGAAATATTTGTCTCCTGTTAAATGAGTGGGTCATAACAGGGGGCAGAAATGTGAGGAGCAGCCTTGGTAGTCCTGACCAAGCCATCCAGCTGCACCATGAACAAACTATGTCACAAGGCTGGGTATCAAAAACTTCCAAAAGTGCTACTAGTGGCATTGCTCCTTTGTAATTTTAGAAATCAGCAAGTCTGAAATGTGCCAGGCTGAGGTCCAGGCCTTTCTGGGATTTGTGCAAGGCTGTTTCTAAGAAGACTGTAGAAAGTTCCACTTGGCACTTCCTACTGTATGACATAATTAGTGATCAAAGCACAAATTCCAAATCTCACTTAACATCTTTCCTTCCACAGCTATAAAAACTGGGAACAGCATGAGGTGCTAGAGGCCTTACCCCAGGAAAGTTCTGTACACTAGAAACATGGATTTTTATCTTTTTTTTGGTAGTTTTTATTATTATTGTTGTTGCTAGTGTGTTTGTGAGGAATGATTCAAAGATGTCTTGACTACACTGAGTAAGAAGTGACAGCAAGATAAACACTGATGTAATTTTATTTCTATTTTTATCTGTCAAATAGTCCCCTTTGAAACCAAGGCCTAGAAAGTTTTGGCTAGGGAAATGGCACCAATTCCAAGTCTGGAATCTCACTTTTGCTCCCCCTATTCAAATTTAGAGGCTTGCTTGGGCTTCCCTACAGCTAAACACTAGCCAGGAAAGTTGGGATACAGATGTCCATTGGAATACACCCAATGATTTTTAACACCATACAGCATGCAAAAATGTTAAGATCCTGATTACAGTCTGGAGGACAGGTACAGCTGAGGGAATTTTATGCTGAACTCCCATTCCCTGTGTTCCCATTGGCAAAGCAGCCTGATGGTACATGGTGGAAAGCAGGGTTGGGGTCTTTGTGTTTCAGTGTCTCCCTCTTTGGGAACTAAAGGCTTCAGTGGTACCTGGGTCTGCTCATAATTCTTGTATCTTCCTCTCTCCTTCTCTTGCACGCATTAAAAATGCTTATTACCTTTACTTACCAGCTAAATTACTTTATCCTACATTATTTCTTCGTACAAAATTATTCAGTCAGAAGATCTGATTCACATTTGCCTGCTATGTAAAGCATCTCAGAAGGGAAGTAAATTGTACTGTTATTGTCAAGTCCCTGGTGGTAATAGACAGTCCAATCTTCCCTCTGCCCCAGCCCTTAGGTATTCCTGCAACCCCTACATTGCAGGAAAATTAATTGGCTAGATCCACGTGAAGCAATTCTGGCAGGGAAAACCACACTCAGCTGGAAGATATGTTTTAGCCTTTTAGATATAATTTCAACTTTCAAGATAACTGCTCCTTTGAGGAGCTCTAACTATAAATCCCAAAGTGCCTGCAAGAAGTTGGGTAGCGGCCAAAAATGCCAATTCAGAGGAAAATAATTGTTTTCAAATGGTGACAAACCTGCAAGGTCGGCGGAGAACAGAGGGGCTGCAGTGCTGGATGGAGATAGCCCTGTAACTCAGGACTGTGAGTTCTGTACACTAAACAGAGCCTAACATCTCCACAGGGTGTTTGACTGCTGCAGCCGCAGGAGGGAACTGGTCTGCACTGGTCTTACTCACATAGCAGAGATGATATTGAAAGAGAATCTAAAGACATGGGGTATAGACATGGTGTGCAGTGCTAAAGCTTTGGCTCGTTCTGGTTTCATTTCCCTGAGGTGAAGAAATGACAGATCTTGTAATTTTTAAATTATTGCAACGCAAATAATTTGACAGCTTGGTCTGGAGGTTTTTTGTGTCATGAAATGTTGTTTGAAATTGTGCAAGGCAATACAATAATTATACAGTCAAGCATGGCGAAGGATGAAGGATACTTTGTGTAGAGGCTGGGAATTTGCCACTGGTGTGGGTCCAGATTCCTTCATGCCTGGGACAGATTCCTATGCAGTGTGAGAGAGGTGCCCAGGCTTCAGGAATAGCACTGCTTTGAAACTGCAGTTGCAAGTCATGAGGAATCAGCTTGAGGGAGCCTGGTGATTACTTTCTAAGGATATCTACATGTAAAAAAAGTATGCCTGGGGGTATAAATCAGCATAGCTCTGCTGGCTGCAGCATAGCTGCATCCATCTCCTCCAGCTGAGGATCTGTTCAAAGGTGCTCTGGCAGCACAGAGGACTGAAAGCTACCAGAACACCTTTAAAGCTCATGTGCCAGCACTCAAGAGAGGTATTCAGCTGTGTGGAGTGCACTTCTTTCATCTGGGGCAGTTAATGCAGGAAAGTGAACTTTAGATTCTCACAGTTTTACTGCATCTGTTAAAGCAGTATTGGCTTTCAGCAATGAAATGAGTATTCAGGCCAAGTGTCTCTGCAGAATTTTGGGCGCTCCATGAACGGATAAAATTTCAATTGCAGAAACAAGAGAAAGTACCAGACACAAATGTACCACATATTACATTTAAGGAAAGACAGTGAAGGGGCAGGTTATACCGTGGGAATAGGCAGCAGCTGGTGGCTGACTCTGGTGTTATGACTATGTCATCAGCAAGGCCACAAAAAATTAAAAAAATTACTAAGTAAGGGCAGGCTGCCCTTAAGAAGTCCAGGAGGGCTGGTTTGCAGGCAAGCAGCAGAGAATAGCTATGATCTGGCCTGGGCTCCACACCGGGTCCCTTGTTCCCCAGCAGACAGAGCTGGCAGCAGCCTGGATCACTCTCTGGTGGCCCCTTGGGCCAGAAAGAGGAGGTCCATTGGCAGCCCAGCAAGGGGACAGAGCCAGCTCCCCGTGCCAGAAGGCAGGCTGCTCCTTGGTGCTGAGGAAAGGCTGGAGCAGAGCCCAGGAGCAGCACACGGGGCTGGCCAGGAGAGCAGAGCAGAGCCACTCACCTGTCCGAGCATCCTGCTCCCACGCTGGGCACGGGGCTGTGCCAGTGTCCCTCCCACCTGGCCAGAGCTCCTTCAGGCTCAGTGTGGAGAGCTCCTGGGGTCACCTGTGGCTCCTGTATCTGCCACAGGCTGCAGCTCTGCTTCCCCTGCTCAGGACTCGCTGCACGTGTCTGTTCTCTCCCCGCTGCTGCTCTGCACAGGCCTCTGCTCATCCTTTCAGTTCATTAAAGGGGCTTCAACCCCTCCTCTAGCATCTTGAAGCAGTGCAGGGAAGGTCAGCAGAGGCAGGGGTGACAGGCAGAACTGCAGTAACCACTGCACCCCTGTGCCCACAGCCCTCCAATTGCCTTCTGTCTAGGTGAGAATCTCTCTCAGTGATTATTTGGCTCTTCTGATTTTCATCAGCTGGAGAGCTGCATCTTTGGGATTATCCTCTCAGCATCTTTGCCTACCCCTTAATGTCACAGGCTTTGGCCTGTTAGTCCACTTATAGCTTGTCTCAATTCCAGCCTCATCCTCCTGCAAGGGTAACTCACAAATAAAGCAAAGTGGGAGTTGCCATGTTAATGTGCTTTCCTTGAGCCCTTGGGGAAAGGTCCTGAACATGATTTCTTCCACTTGGATGGAAAGAGGAATTTCTGTTAGAGCCTCCATGAAATTACAGTCTTCTTTTTTTTATGAAATGCAAACCAAAGTAAATATTACCTTAGAGTCTCCTATTCGTGTTGCAATAAAATGAGACACTTCCTTGGAAATAAGTTTTAAGACACAAGTCTTGTAATGTTGGGATTTATTGGAGTGGAATTCACAGCTGACCTGAGGTCTGGAGGGTTTGGAAGCAATAGTCTGTGTGAACTTCCCCTTCTCCAGCACATGAGGTGCAAAACTGGCCAGTTATTCAGAGACTTCCCCACCCTTCGTAAGCACATGTGCTCATATATCTCTCATGGTACATAAAGAATGACATATTGCAGTGAATCTGCTAAGAATAGCTTGTAAAATACATCATTATATGAATCAGCCTCATTAGAAGTCTCCTTCTCTCATGATTTAAACCAGACACAGTACTCACAGGAATGGAGACCAGTTTTTTTTCTCTCCTGCTGGCATGTTGTGGCCAACCAAATGTTGAGACAGAAGAAAATAATTCTCTGAATTCAAGGCCAGAAGTAGAAAGTAAGTACTGCATTACCATGATGCCTCTCTGGTATAATTAAGGTCTTGGGTGTTTCCCTGGATATATGACTTCCCAGCTTCATTAATAAAATGTTATGTTGCTCTTCTGAGCAGCACATAGCTGCATTCCTCACATACTCCCAATCCCCCTGACTCAGGGCCCTGTAACACCTCACTTTCAGCATCCTCAGCCATTCCAGGCCTTTCTCCCACAGCTGCTGCTGTTTATGAAGGGGATTATACAGCATGGTGCCTGTGATAGCAGGAGACAAGGCTGGGTGACCCAGGCGGCCTCTCTCAGCCCTTCATCCTGCCAGCACTGGCGCACCAGATGCCACAGCTGTGTGACTCAGACCTCATTCAAACTGCTTCTCTGCTGGTGCAGCCACTTGCCAGTTACTCAGTGAAGGCAGTGCTTGACTCAGACTAGGCAGATGCACCCTCTGGTGCCCCAGGGGTGGCTGCAGCTCTGGGCTAGTGGCCATGTCATGCAGGACTCATGGAAACAAAGGGATGGCTCTGTGCTCCAAGGCAATGAAACAAAATCTTTAACTCCCATTTGCAGAGCTCACTGACAAACTGCAGGTACAGCAACTTTTTATTGTTTCTCTCTCATCACTTCAGGGTTAGACAATGTTGTATTTCTTGCTGTTATTTTTTTTTTAACTGTGCCAACACATGCCCTCCACAGCACACTGCCTTATAAACCTCTGGCTGGACTCTTCTGAATCACACTGATTTTTTAATTAACTGTTGTAAGATCAATTACTCAGCTGACCTTGGTTGCTCTGGCTTCCTATTGCTTCCAACCATGTAACCCTGGCTCTCTCTCTGTGGTTAGCTCTGCATTGTGGTCATGTCACCATGGAGCCTTGTTGGCTGAACACCAACATGTGTTTGTCTCCCACCCAAGATTTTGGGCCAAGGACATCCCCAGGAGGCTTGTCACAATCAAAACATCAATGACTTTGCAAGCAAGCTGTATTTATCTTGAGTTTACTTGTTTGTTAGACCCTGCTTTGATTTTTGCAGAAGGAGGTCAGAACCAGTTTGGATGAATGTTACTGGCAGAGGCGATGAGCAGCTTCTGCTCAGGCCATGGAGACTCCACAGAAAGCACCACTGCCTGTACCAACAGGCTTTAAATGATGCCCTTCTACCCTGCAGTGTCCTCAGGCTGTTCTGGAACCTACAGTGCCTTTGGCTGCTGCCAGTGCAGCCGCTTCAGTGCACCTGGGAGCATCCACAGGCTGGGTTTCAGCACCACGTTTGCTTGGAGGTACTGAGCCTGCTGGGATGGCCACAAGCTGCACTAAATAACCCATGGAGAGACACAGGCTGGGAGTCCTGCCCTAGGGAAGGAAGGTTCTTAGGCTCTCTTGTGTCTGGTATTTTTTTGTCAGTAGAAAATAGAAATGCAGAGTTCGGATGTTCTAGCAGATGATCAGTAGATGGTGCCGAGGGCTCAGCATGGTCCAAAGATGAAGCAGTGTTTGCAAATATCCATGTACTTTGTACAATTGCACCTCACTTGGTGGTGTTTCACAGCATAGAAGAAGCACATTTTATTTCTAGACTTCGTCATCCTTATCCACACTCTTGCCTATGTGTCATGATTTGAAGGAATTCTTTTCAATAGCAATTTACATAATCTTCATGTCACTGCTGCTTTTGCAGCGTGGGTTTACTTTTGTCTCTCTCTCACTTTGTTCGTCAATAACCATTTTACAAGCTCTGCTGTGTTTTAGCTGTGATTTTTACCTTAGGACTGTGCATCCTTTGCAATACAAGCCTTGTCTGCCGCCCCTTGGATTTGAAAGTGAGGATCTGGTTCCCAAAGCTGGGATTTCACAGCTGTGGTCTGACTGGTTTCCTATCAGCACATACAAAAGCAGTGAGCACACAGCGACAGCTCAATACCCACTTCAAACCTCAGCTTCTCAGCTGCAACAACTGTTGCGGTTTGAAGTTGTTTTGTTAACTTCTTTGGCTAATTGATAACATCTGCACCTCACCACCCTTCCTTGCCTCTCAAGCTGCTTTCAAATAGATGGACAGATAATGCTCTGGCAGATCTCAGTTTCTGTATTAGTGATCTGTTGTTACACTTTTGGAAAATTGTGTGAGAACTGGAGGGCGTCTTTGAATAAAACCTCCTATATAAAGGGTCCTTTCACACAGCCTCAGAAACAAGCCCAGAGACACTAATAAACCCTCATGCTATTAATTTGGCATTTCTCTTGTGATCAGATAAAAGAATTTATGATTTCACACTTTTTTCCTCCCTCTCTTTTTCCCTACCATGTTTTCTGAAGGTGGAAATTTACACTTGGGCTTTAAAATATTGGAATTAGCATTTATTTCTCATTAGTTTTCATTTTCTTTGTATTACAATAGATGGATCAGGAAGTGGTATGTGTGCTATTTTAGTAAATAAAATCCTTGTATTCAGGATCACCCTTGAAGTCTGGTAATACACAGTGACATCATATAGGTCCCAAGGAGACATTATGGTTATAATGGAAATATCATATATCTCATATCTCAGGTCTGATATATCAACTCAGCAATAAAAAGAAACAGGATATTTGCAACTATGTTTTAAACAGGGATTTTGCTGTTACTATGAGAACATGGATTACTTAGAAATTTCGGTGAGAAAACTCAATGGTTTCATCAAGGTCTAATCCCACGAGATTTCAGTTCTCTCACTGCCATTGAAATAGCTGTTAATGCAGTGAAAATCAGAAATAAATGAGCGTGGTTCATTGGTGTCTGCATGTACAGCCCTGAGTTAGGGCTCAGTGCAAGTCAGATGTGCCTTCTCTCATGTTGCAGGTTCCCAGGATCAGATTTGGGCTGTGCCTAGAGACACGTGTGCCCTGTGACCTCTCCCCACCTCGACACCTTTATGTTTTGGCTGGGGAGAGGTTCCCTCCTCCATCTCCCTCCTGGTGTTGGGGTGGCTGTGGTGCTGCTAAGCTGGGTCTGGAGATGTCTGTGATGTGCAGGGAGCTGACG
Organism: Muscicapa striata striata; assembly: GCA_030060385.1. NCBI lineage: Eukaryota > Metazoa > Chordata > Aves > Passeriformes > Muscicapidae > Muscicapa > Muscicapa striata. The sequence continues at coordinate 2,102,993 of JAREIS010000050.1, read as the reverse complement.
TAAGCTGAGACTCAAAGGGTTGATATTGCTCAGCCAGCCAGGAGAGCCTCGTGAATTCCCTTGTAAAAGGAATTTCTTAGGATTCAGGGAGACCTGTGTTACATAAGACTTTGAAAACAGCATTTGACACAAGTTAGGGCTATCCCCTTATAAAGTCCCCAACAGAACCTGCATGCTGCCACGAGCACCAATATTGTTGCAATTCTTTTATTTTGTGTCCTTTCAGCACCAGCAGCATCTACAAAAAATATAAAATCCCAAATACAGATCTCACAACTTCACCTAATGCAAGTTCAACACATTTGGTCTTAATCTGAGTGCCTGGCCTGGGATGAGCTCTGCAGGGCTGTAATAAAATAAATATTTTCCTGCACTGAGAACAGCTCGAGGAAAGGTTCAATGTCAGGTCAGCAAAGGGAGCTCTTTCACCATGTTTTGCCAGACATGGACCATATCCTCCTCTAAGGAATTGTCAGAGCTCCATAGCAGCTGGTGGATGGGAAGTGATTGAAAATATTCACCTCTTGCTCATTTTAAATGTTGGATTTGGTTGGAATTTGAGGAGCAGTTGGGCAGTGGGTACAGCCCCAGTTTGCAGTAACAAGAATGTTTCCACTAGAAAAACAAAAATTAATAGTGAATGAAGGACTTTTGGTTGAAATACCCTTTCCTCCCCTGCCCTGCTCAAATTGGATTACTTGCAGGAACAAAGTGAATTAGCAGTTCTGCTGCAACAGACCAGTCCCAGGTGAGTAAGGCTGAGCTACTTAACAATTGGCACTATAGGGAGAGCTCCTTTAATTGTTATTTCAAACAAACCTGACCTCCCTGTTCCTACTTTAATGCAGGAACCAAGGGAAATGTGATCCACAGGTGCATTATAAAAGGGAAGGCAGAGGTGCTGGGGAAGGAAGCTTGCCTCTTGCTGCAGTGTGAGACAGTGCCTGACTGTTTTGTGTCATTGCACATCTGGTGCAGAAATAACCTGAAAAGAAGAATTTGTTAAGGTCAGTAGCTTTCTATTCCTTTGCAGACATGTTGTTTGTTGGTACAACACAGATGAGCAAAAAACCCCATCTTGCTGCCAGGTCATTCAAAACCTATTCCTAAGACATTGTGCCTCACTAAAATTCCTGCTGTCAATACTGTTGCCTTTCTACAGCTGCATACTGCTGCAAACTCAAGATACTTCCCTTTCAATTTCCTGGGAACTGATTATGAACTCTGGAAATAAAATGTGGTTCTTTAGGTGGGGATTCCTTAGATTAAACTGATTTATTGAGCAACTTTCCTAAAGGTTGATACTTTTCTTGTTTGAGAAGTAATTAGTCTTCAACTTAAGCGTGCATTTAGTTATTGAATGTTTTCTCTTTTGTACTAGACAGGAACATTTTTCTCATTTCCAGCCTCATACCACCCATGCAAAGAACTCAAGGTTTTGAGCAAATCCAAAAAGAGGACTATGAGCAGAGCTGGAAATGAGTGCAGGAGTTTGGTTCCAGCTACCTCTGACCAGTTAATTACCCACTGATGTGACTTAGTCTTCAGAAAGATCAGGCATACCCACCATAAACTAACCAAGCTCAAAGCAAAGGTATTGGATGCACAGTTTCAGACCTAGGTCAGCAGGAAAGTCATTGTGGGCTCATAATAGAAGTGGATGATGCTCTACACCTGGGCTTAGACATTTTACTACTTATGTAAATTCAGCAGATGCATTCCATGTGCTCTCTGACCTCTTGGAAGAACCTAATTCTCCTTGTTCAATGAAAGATGTATTTATTGAGAAACTTCAGAGTCCACTCTAGGAAAAGCAAGTGGTTCTCATGGTCAGACTTGGATCACAAATGAAGACTTTTGCAGTATTTTCAGCAAAGGATTTTCAAGCAAAGATTGAGTATCTATGTTTTTGTTTGCTGGCTGTCAGTGAGAGGGTGATATGTCCTGTCCTTGCAGAAGTTAGTCAAGTGAAAGTATTTCTTTATGACCATTGCCATTTATCCTTTAATTTTGGAGCAGCACTAATCCCTCTCCTTTCAGGGTGTGTCAGTACACTTACAGACTATGATAAGTTGCCCAGCACTGAAGGTTTTACAACCTTATGTATATTTTTGAAATTTTTTTGGGACACATATAGATCATGTTAAAAACCAAAAGTCCATTGTTCAATCAATCAAGTTAATCCTGGTGCTCCTTGATAACTATAGCTATCACATTTCAGAGTGATTTTATTGGATATTACTGGGATTACTTGTAGTAGCCACTCAGTCTAGACAGGGGTTTCTATTACAGAGAACACAGACAAAAGGGTAAGAAATATTAATGCCCAACATCCATTAACCATGCACAAACTGCATATCAGAGAGTGGATTCAGTTCACTTGGCTGGGGGTCTCCCTCTCTTTTGCTTATCTCTCAGAAGGCCACTGGTTTCTTAATTAAAAGGAAGTAGGTTGTCTTAATAAAGGAGTAAAAAGTAAGGAGCTGCTTGAAAATTTTACCTCTTAGAGCTAATGAAAATTAGAGATCTTTCAATTAGCAGACCAATACTGAAAGGCCTGAGTATTTTGCCCCAAAATCTGTTTTGGGATAGCTTTCTCTTCCCACCTTTTTGTGAGGTGGGAGCAGTCATGGTGATCTTGCTTAGAAACTTGGATCTCCAACAGTCCTGTTGTGAGAAGCAGGATGAAATGGAGCTCCACACTCAGCAGGGCTGGGTAAAATCATACTGCCCGTGGTTTCTGAAACAAAGCCTGCAGAATGACAAACACTCCAGGAATGCTGTGCCTTGGATAAATGTGATGGGGCAGTGATGTCGTTCCCACCATCCCTTGGTAGATGACTCTGCTCAATTAGGACTGTTGGCTGATTAAAATTAGACCTAGTTAACGAGGCACTGACTGAGGTAATAAAGTTAAACTCTAAAGCATTTAAAAAAATCTCATTTTATGCTACTCCACATGTTCATAGAATCATAACACATGGGCAAACATTGTATTTGCTGCCTAGACCACTTGTGTCACAGACTTTATTTTGAATAGGACATATTTCAGATTTTTGTCAAATTGCCCATCATAACATGAGCTCCACCAGGTCTTTCAGAGAATTTTGGGAGCCAGGGGAACAGTAGAAACACTCAAACACTGCTTGCATATGGCTTGCTGTACTGCATTCATCCACCCAAAGACCTTGATGTCCTTTTGTTCTTCACATCCTTTTGGGATCAAAAGTTAATAAGCCTGTTGTTGGGAAGGGTGTGGGATCATGTAGAAGCAGAAGAGTAAAAAAAAAAATAAAAAATTATTGGAGGGTGGGAATGAAAAACAAAATCCCTAGTTATATAAGAAGCTTGCAATTATTTCAAGATTCCCTTAATTCCTGGGTCATGAGGTTGATTATGGACTATATAGAGACATAAATCAAGATTTTCATTCAGGACTGTAGCTCGGTGTAGACTTGGAGAAAATACTCTGCATGCCAGTGCTCTCAACCCCTTTTATATCTGACAGCTGATGCTGGTGAGTTTGAACGTGCTCTGAGGGCACTGGGGGCTGTGTTAGGGTTACTCTCACTATGTCTGTCATGCAGCTCCTGGGGCCCAGCCCTGCTCATCCCTAATCCTCCACAGCAAATTGGCCTGGGACCGGAAATCTTGTCTGCTGTTGGCAGAGCACAGCAGTGGGTTTGGGGGGTCCCAGTTGGTTTACATCCCTATTTTATAAATGGAAATGCTGCCATCATGAAGCTCCAGATTTATCCAAGTATGAATACCTAATTCTCTGGGTTATTTTAAGCAGCAGTTATGCCCTTGATACAGTTATGGCTATTATGATAAGTTACTTACATTAAACCTGTGGAGCTGGGAAAGAGTTGGGTTCCCTCAGGTTTTAGACTTAGCTATGAACACTTTTTGTCTGTTATATGTATTTATCTTGATCCAGAAACTACAGGTGTGTTTGCCCTGACAGATCTCCTCCTTAAACTTTCATTTCATGGTAATAAACCATGACTTGCCAGGGTATTTGTCAATGTAGTGTCAGAAAGGAGCGGGCAGCATAAATTTCTGCCCTTGTTTCCAGGAGGATTCTCTTCCATGAAGAATTATTGTTATATAACTTCAAGATCACAGTATCCAACTATACATATAATTTGAGGCTGTTTTTAATAAGCATTGTCTCTAGCTTGTGGTTCACTCTGGTTTAAATCTTCTCAACTTTATGGTCAAATAACAGCATAGAACAGTATTTTTAGGCAAAGAGGTTGCTTGGCAATGGCTGGGAATTTTGTAGCTTTTACCACCCATCAGAGTGTTTGTGCTAATGTCTATGCTTTTCAAGAAAACAAAAAAACCCACCCACAAACTGGAAAAGCTTTAACTGAAACACCATCCAAGAGAACTTGCAACTTTCACTTTGATTGTGTTGCTGATGTGAGGGTTCTTCTTTTCTGAATATAACTGGACTTTCTAAATCTCTGTTTGCTTAGTTTCTTTTCTTCTTTTTTCATACTTTCTTCTTTTCATACTTTCCTGAGTTCCACTCAGGTTCTTGCAAACTGAGCAATCAGTGGTGCTACACCAATGCCATTAACTTTGGATCAAACATTTTTCTTTAAACTTTGTCGGAGATGTGAACATTTTGGAAATTAGACTATGAAGGGGGCAGTTGTCCATGGGAAAGGCTGGCTGGTGCTGTTTCAGCTATCTGGCTGAGAGGTCCTGATTGATTGTCTTCCTTTCTGGCAGATTTTGGGTGACTATTGAAGGTGTAGATGTTTAAATGATACTTGATGACATCATTCATCTCAGTGATTCTCTCGGCTATGTTCTTGCTTTAACATTAGTTTTTAATAAAACTTGCCACTTAAATTTTAAGCAGAAAAAAGTTTTTAAAGTTTCAGATTGAAGATTTTACAGGGCTTAATAAAAATTCACTTGGGCAAAGCACAGTAGACAACTGCATTGGTACTGATGGTTTCTGTTTAAAAAACATGTCTCTTGTTTGCTGCATCTTGCAGCTGCTGAGATTCTTTATCTTGCTTCCTCTAAGTCTTTCTCCTGGCATCTCACAGGCATCAGAGAGGGGTGCTAGTACCTCCAACACTACCATTGCAGAGAACTTGATTTTCTTCTCTGTTGTATGACTCATACCTTTGTATTGGTGTGGGAATGATCTGGACAACAACCAGGGATGCTGGGGAGAAGGAGATGCTCTCAGTAAATTGGGATGGTCAAACACTCCACCATGCTTTATAAACTATTGTTAGATATTTAGGCATCAGGGTGGATAAATGTACCAGACTTTAATGTAGGAGAAACACCCTTAATCCTCACTGCTGCTCCATGACCCTCCTGTCAGGTAACTGGACAAAGTGCTCCCAGAAAAGATTGTTGGGACAGAGATTATGTATATTGAGCTGTATGTAAGGTTGTGTAGAGACAGGAATGACAGTGCTCTGAGAATCCTGCTCTGCTTTTGGAGTTAGCATTCCAAGGACAGAAAAGCAACAGCAAAACAATCCACAGAGTAACACGGACTATTAAAAAAAAACTATTTAAGGGAAAATAATTACATATGAATGTACTGGTTAAAACATCTGTCTGGAGAGTCTGGGATCTGACTCATCCTGCTGTCACATTCCCAGATGGGATGTCCTTCATATCTCTAGGAACAAGTCAGCAAATTGAAGAAAAGGAAATAAATAAAGTTAATCTCTTGCCTAGCTAGTAGCTGTATCTCTTTACCAGCTTAGCACTTCTGGGCTTTATATCCATGTAGGAACCCCAGTTATACTTCTTTTTATGTGTATTGACTTAGTGAAGTGCAAACATGTTAAAAAGTTCACTTTCTCCTTTATACGAGTCTATAAAAAAAGCTCTTAAAACGGAGTCATAGTGTTTCAATGGGACAAATGAACGATCAGCTGAGACCCAACAGTCCTTTCCAATGGATTAGGTGCTTGTGTGAGAAATTCTAAGATGCTAATCAGCCTGGAGAGTTTTCATGCCTCCAGCACTATGTAATGACACCAAATATTGTGATGCCTCCAAGTTATAATGGGATAGGAAAGGAGAATGCAGTAATAGGTATCATTCCTGATATTTGATTCCAGCCAGAGCAAGACTTTCAGAAGTCTCTAGGCAGCAGAAATTTCTTATGCATTTATGGACACTGGGGTAAAACTAAACATATCCACACTAGCCTGGAATTTTTTCTAACAGCTGTTTGGACACAGTAATGTACAAAAATAATTATAAACACATGCACAAGTACATCAGTGTGTGCTTTCTATGCCTGCCTTTTAGAGGAATCACACATTAACATATTTTCTGAATTTTGCAAATGCACTGCAAAATTGCAGCTCAATAAATGGAACTTTATATGTTTGTCTAAACTGATGACACCAGTATAAAATAAAGATATTTTCCAGTTGGGATTTAGGAAGCTGTAAGACACGACAGAAGTGTTCATAACTAGACATTTCAGCACAAATTTGAATTCTCATGAAGTTGATCCAAAAACAGTTCTCCAGCAAAGCATGTATCTGTTTAAATGCTTACTGTGGAAGGGATCAGTCCCGCTGCCAGAGCAGTAAAACACATGTTTGCTGTGATAGCATAGAAGTGGGTCACAGTTTACCAGGAGGAATCACTTACTGTATAGAGCTGCTAGACTTTATTTCTGTACATTTGGAATTTTTGAGTTATGTCCTGTCACAGCTGCAGGCGTGCAACTGGTGTGTTTATATTCTGTATTAGTCACTGAGAAAATAAAGAAGGAAAAAAGAGGATGATTCTTCAGCATGAGGCTGGTGAGGCCCTGGCACAGGCTGCCCAGAGAAGCTGTGGCTGCCCCATCCCTGAAAGTGTTCAAAGGCCAGGTTGGATGGGGCTTGGAGCAACCTGGTCTGGTGAAAGGTGTCCCTGCCCATGGCAGGCTGTGGAATGGGATAACTTTAAGGTCCTTTCCAACCCAAACCATTCTGTGATTTATTTCTTTCTAGATGTGGTATTGTTTTGAGAGATAAAGAGTAAAACTGAGGCATTTCAAAACAGTCCTCAGGGTGGTTGGCTCTCTACAGGCTTCACTTAGCATTAAAGGATGCACCTGAGTTGGTGCTGAAATGGTTAAATAATAACACAGGGTTGAGAAATCAGCTTTCTGCCTGGCACAACTGCTTCAGGAATCCTGCCAGGAGCCAGTAGCTGAAAGCCTCACTAAAACCAACAGGACAACACTATTAAATGTCTAGAGTCTTAAATGATTTGTGGTTTGTCAGGGTGACACGCTTGTGGTCTTCATGGAAGTGCAACCTGAGAGACATCCCTGCTATTTACAGAAATGTGTAAGCAATGGAGCGTGTGAGTGTTTGTGTTGACATTACAAGAACAAAATTTTATCTGCATAATTACAAAGTTTTATTCTGATAGGGTTTCTTATTTAAGCCTGTTACATGCTCCAGCAAAGCAGAAAATCCCTTTCTGAGCACCGTTAATAATGGAGCATTAGGAATACACTGTTTTCTTTTCTTGCTTTATATGCATCTATTTATTTATAAAACAACTGTTTTCTGGTGCTTTCTATGATTTCTTTCCCGGGTGCTGAAGGGAACATTTCTCTGGAGCTGGCTACAAGAAGGAATGTTTTTACAGCCATATCTGGTAATATTCCTATGCCTTATTGGGACCAGCCCTTTCCCTCCACAATCTGCAGGAGGGCCTGGGACAGGGAATTTAAGTGGGCAATGGAGTATGCAAGATTCATCAGCTCTGAGGAAAGTGCGTGGCCCAGGAGAGGCTGAAAATCTTCATGGATTTCTTTCTGTAAAGATTAAACTGAACTTCATTTTGCAAAAAGTCATGATGTTAAGTGGTGGGCTTGGCAGTGTTAGGTTAATGGTTAGACTTGATCATATTATATATTTTTTTCAAATCTAAAAGATTCTGTGTTTCTATATGATGTCAGAGGACTAAAATATCTCATATTTTTTGCCCCTAGCAATCTTATTAGCAGAATTCAGTGGAGTGAATGTGCCCTCAGAGATGCCCCAAGCATGAACTCATACCTGGGCAGTATCACCTTCGGGATGGAGAGCACTGGGAATTCTCCTTGGGGGATGTGGGGGCTTTCCAGGACGTGCTGTTATGCAGGGTCCTTGTAGCTGTTGGGGAGTGGCTTCTCAGGAGCCCCACCAGCCATTTCTGATGGGCTCAGCCACCTGAGCTCACTAAGCCAGCCCTGTCCTCTCCAGACCTGGGGAATATAGGTGCTTCATCATCCTGTTCAGTCTTGTGATGGGTTTGGGAAATATTAAATAATGTCCTTTGAAATGAAAAGGGAAGGAAAGGAGTGGGAACCTCACAAAGAGAAGCAGGTGAGAAGGAAGGGAGGAGAGAAAGGCAGATAGGGCAGCTCCTGGCAACTAAGCCTTCCTGGGGCAGCCCCACTCCCTGGGCAGAACCTGCTCCTTCCACTGGTCCTGCTTGTGCCCAAGAGGACAAACAGCCAATGATGATAAAAAAAGGCCACTATCAATCAGCAAACAAGGCAGCCCCCAGGGAACCTGGTTTCTACAGGGATTCCCACACTGCAGCATCCTGTCGTGGGAGGATGGCTTGGCAGGATAGCCCAGACCTGCTCCACACAGTTTCCTGCAGTGGTCCATGGATGTATCGCCCAGTGATGTGGAAAATGAGCTGGTCCTGCCAGTTTTGTTAAGGCACAGCAGTAAATTAAACAGTGGTAAAAGAAAGCAGGATTGACCCCTTTCCTGGGCACTTGCAGGACTGGAAGTGTAACACTAGTGTTAGTGGCTTTATTAATGGCATGTGCATGCCTGGATTCCAGGCCAGTGTCTACATTGAGCAAACATTTGTGTGGATGGGAGGAGGGAAAACATCTATTTTCTTGTGACAGTACAAAGGATGACTAATTACACCAGGAACAGCTGCAGTGCACTTGAAACTATAGAAGATCAGCTGATCCCTACCGTGCTTCCCCAGCCAACTGGCAACACCTGAGACCTGCCAGGTAAAAACCAGGCTCTGTGCTTTGTCCAAGTCATTAAAGCTCCACTTGGAGAGAAGTGAGTGAGGAACAAGCTTTGCTTCACTGCTTAATGTTGCCCAAAAAGAAAAAAAAATACCTGGAATAAATATTTCAGTCCAAAGTAATATTTACATGGGTGCTTAAAACTTTGTAAAATGCCCTGAAGGTCACAAGACATTCATCCTGCTGGGTATTTCTCTTTAAGAAGGTGCTTGTAAGTACTACTGGAACACATGTGTGACGAGGGGTTGCCATGGCAAACAGGTTTTGGCACTATTTAAGAGAAAGTTTTATTGCACAGCAGAATAAATAAGCATATTAAAGCCACATACAGTAACTTGTTGGCACATACATTAATGCTCCCAAGGGCTGCAATAACTTAAGCACCCTCCCTTTAAACATTTTTCAGTGTTTTTTCTTTTTTATTGACTACATGCATTTAGTATTAGGACTAGGAATGTCCCATTTCCACCCTCTTTTGAACTGAGTAATTGAGGCAAAAAAAGAGGACTGTCTAATAAATCATAAAGGGGCATTGTGCACAGACAAGAGGAGCAATTTTCCCATTCCTAACATACATGAGGATAAGCCAGTGTGAGACCTGTCTCTGTGCTAAATCCTGACTTGCTCTCTCTAGACACAGGAGTAGATTGGCGTGTTTATATTTCTGATGGAGCCTGAATAATCAGGAATAGTTTCACACAGTTTTCTGCAGTTTCTGTCTTGCTCTGTCTTCTCCCACATCACAGCAGCAAGCTCATTACTTTGGCTTTACTCATTTTTTGAACCACCTGCTCTGTTACTAGTTTGGCTCCCAGCTCATGTTAGTGCATCCCAGTGTTGAGGAAGTGCTGCAGGGAGGCAAGAGGCAAATCTGTGCCTGTGAGAGGGCTCAGGTTTGTGGTGCTCTTAAAGGTGAACATAAATTACATTTATAATGAAAGCTCTGGTTTAAGAAGGGTTATTAGTGTATTAGTCCCGCCTTTATTAGCTCGGAGGTTTCACAGCCACGTGGGAGGTGTGACACTGGCTCCCTCTTCTGTGGGAACCCGTAACTTTTCTGAGTTGGAGAACTTTGAAGCCGCCAAAAGAAAAAAGAAAAAAAGCAGACGAAGCCCCCGAATCCTCGCCCCTCTCTCCCATCTCGGGACATCGGTACAAATCGCATTGTTGTAGGTGTGCTCAGGTAACGCCCAGCGGTGGGGCGCGGCTGCCTCCTCCCGGGGCCGGAAGGGTGGCCAGGGTGTTCAGCAGGAGCTGCTGGCAACTGTGCCTTGTTTAAAACTGGGAGCTTGCCGAGTGTGATGGACCCATTTCTCCTCAGTTTATTGAGGAAGAGGGACAGAAGTTACATCTCACCCTTAAAGGGGGAGTGCTGGCAGTGCTGAATCCCACTATAGTCAGAGGAAAAAAATCTGGATTACATATTCCCTATAGTTTTAGGATGAAAGCTGTAACATATTTTACTCTTAGAACCCTTCGTGCCTCCTGCCTCATCACCAAAATTAGTCCACACCCTTCAGTAAGGGTGATCATCACTGTAAGACTTCAGTAAGATGGATCATCAGAGCTACTTGTTTCTCAAGGCCAGGTTGGATTGGATGGGGCACTGAACAAGGTGAAAGGTGTCCCTGCCCATGGCAGGGGTTGGAACCAGGTGACCTTCCAGGTCCCTTCCAACCCAAACCATTCTGTGATTCTCTTCTATGATTCTAAACTTTCCTGTATACACTCAGCAATGGCTGAAGCATGCTTGAGCCTCAGGAAACAGGGGAGGAAAATAGAGAATTCATTATTTTATGAAAGGTACATGTTTGTAATATCGCATACTGATGGGTTCATTATGAATTACAATTGGCTGAATAGGAGGATTCCTGTGAAAGGGACAGTGCATGGAGAAAGAAGAAAGGCAAAAGTGGGGGGAGGTGATTTTTATGCCTGTAAAGGTGTCTCCTGGGCATAACCAGAGTGAAAGATGTACCATTTCCTTCTAGCTGTTTGGATTTGTTTGCAATTAAAGTCTAGTGGAGCTGTCAGGGGCTGTTGACAAATATATTATAACCATCTTAGGTTAAGTGAGTTACTTAAAATTAATCCATCCCTGCACAACACTCCTGTTCCACTTCACAGGAATGTGCCAGGAGGAATGAGTACAATCCTGACCATGTTGGGAGAACTTCCTCAAGGTGGAAATTTGCAAATAGGCCTACTGTAGTATGTAATGAGAAGCTGCAGGGCTTTCAATTATCCCACATAGTCTGTCTCTCTGCAACTTGACTGACAGCTAATTATGCTGGTGCCATTTTTTGGCAGTGGAATTTAATCTCCCAGATGGAAAGCAAATCAATCTGCCCATTGCTGCAGCTGAGGCATACTTTGGCTCAACTTTAATTTATTCTCCTAAGCCTAAGAAGGTTAGTCATTTCAAGGAACAAAAATATCAGATTTCTTCCGTTAACCAGGCTGGTGAAAAAGTGAGGAAGAGTTGGGATTTTATGGGCTGCGCTGTCAAATGTCGTTGCTCCTTCCTTTGTATTAGGAAACAGCAGTATCATCTGCCCTTGATTCCTGGTCGTGGAATCTAACAAGGATGTAGCATTTATGAGCAGGTTGCTTGTGATAATGGTTAAACATGAATTGTGGAGGCATTAAGTGGGATTCTATAGAGGAGTGAACTAAATCTCTGAAGAACTTGACACAAAAAGGAATCGGTGGCAATTTTCAAGCACTTTAGCCAGTGTGCAATAGCCTGGTTCCCTTTGGGTTTCATGCCAGGGATATAAACACAATCCTCCTACTTACCTGCACTCTTCAGGCCTATCAATTATGTTGCTCCCTCTGAGTTGCTGTTACAACTTGAGGTATTACTGTCCTCTGTAAAACCAGCACAGAGCAGAGTATATGACTGGTTAACACAGGCTACAGACCTCATCTTCGAGTAGCCAGCACCTGCAGCTCCTGTCAATGCTGTTTCTCAGGCTAGAAACCCCAATTTTAGCTGGGATCAAGGGGAAGGGAGCTCACAAAAACTTGGTGCTAATGAATGCTGGAAACCTGGAGCCTTATTTTTCTGTAAACTTTTGCTTCTCTTGTTGTTTCAGTCTGAGAATGGTTCTGATGTCTTGTCTGTGTGTTAGTACTTTCCCTTTTGGAGTGCTTTTTCTGAATTCCCTGTAGGTGTTTAAGGCCAGTTTGGGCTGGGCTCTGAGCAACCTGGTCTAGTGCAAAGTGTCCCTGCCCAAAGCAGGGAGTTGGAAAGAGATGATCTTTAAGGTCTGTCTGACCCAAACCATCCTAGGACTCTGATTCTACTCTGGTTTTTGGAGAATTTATACAAATAGGAAGGCTCCTGATTCACCTTCTTACTGAAAAAAGCATTTCTAAAAGTGCTTCGCTCACACCTAATGACTCCAGTTCAGTCTTTACATTTTTACAAAACTACAGTCACTTCAGTGACTCTTCCTTAGTACATTTGGTGGCTGAAGGATTACACACTTTCCTATCTAGATATTAACACCTATCTTCTTGTATTTCCATTATTATTCTTATGATTATGTTGGTACTGCTCCCAATGAATTGCATTTCCCAATTGTGATAAAATCTTGTACATGGAAGCATTTTTAGTGACAAATCTCTGGAGATGTCCTGATTGGTAGCTTTGTTACCCTGCTGCACACTGTGCCTCTCCAATATTATGGTTACGAGGGCTTGAGTTATTAATCTAAAATTAATTATCTTAAAAAAAAAATCATTCATTAAACAATTACAACAGTTATTTGTTCTTAACTATGTTGTTAAGTTTAAATGCTGATGATAAAATGTAGTATCAGACCTGTAATCTCTGAGTCAAGCACATGGAAGCAGTGCAGTCCCACCTATTTTTTGCATAGTTGCTCTAAAATAGGGAGCAGTGGGATCTCCAGGATGCAACAGAGATCAGGACAGGCAAAATCTCTGCCAGGTGTCTGTACCTTCTGTCAGGGTCATCCTTGCTCAGCCACCTGACTTCTACTGATGTGAATTGAAAATGCTAGTGGCCATAAAATGCTTTTAACTTTTTTACTTTGAAAGTATTGAAAAAGTTAGAGAATATCTATTTTAACTGCTGTATTCAGGTAAAAGCAACAATGAACTTACCAGTAAGAGAAGCTGCAAAGGTACCTCACTGACAGTTTTCCATGTGTTCTTCCCAAAGTGTGACTTTTTGCCAAGTGACACTTGCATGTTTAGCTCCAACAAGCAAAATGCCACAGAGATTGCTGAAGTAATGTCCTGGCCTCAGTGCACATGTTAGCAGGAATTTCTCCTCTTGTTTTCCTTGTTATGAATGTAACCTGATATGTTACTTTTTAGGTTCTTGAATAGATGCCATAATCTACTCGGGCTGCCCGAGGTCAAGCTTGTTCTGGGATCTCTGGCTCTCCTGAGATTCTGCAGGATTTTGGGACCTTGGAGCAGCATTCCTCGGGCTGTGGAAGATGTGGGTGAACACAGATGGCTCTGGGCTGTTGGAGGAGGAAGAAGAGGATGCTCTGGTGTTTGTATGGAAAGAGAATATGGCAATGCCCCACATGAGACCAGCTCCAACACTGGAAATTATTTTGGTTTGTTTTTTCCTTACCAAAGCACCATGAGCCCACAGCTAAAAAAGGAAGTGAGATGAGACCAGAAGAAGCAAGTTCATGTGATTTGAATTACAATCCCGTTTGCTTTAGGATTTTCTAGTTGAAAGACCAAAGTTGGCCCTCCCAACCTGGTGCAGTGTCAGAGAGATCTACGAAATGACATTGGAGGTTGTACTTTCAACTACCTAGAAAATATCTTTGTATAAACACTTCTGTCGACATTAACACTTTCAGAGTTTAAAATAGTGAGATTTAATACAGTATGGTAAATTGTACACTGCAAACAGATGAGGATTCTGTTATCTGAATGCTCACTGTGATGCATGCTCTCCTGTGTTAAAAATCCCCTCCAGTGCTGAAAAGGCCCATTTCACTCCAAGTTAGCTGCTCATACGAGTTCTTTGGTATTTTTCAATTCTTTTAGCGACATCTAGTGAAACTTGGAGAAAGTGCCAGTTCAGCTGAACTCTAAGGATCAATCCAATTGCAGTAGCAGATGCTTCACAATTAAATGCCCAAAGTACTGCACCTTATTTCATTTATTGTCCCTTAAGCTGCTGTCCAAGGAATGCACAAAATGCATTTTGACAATTATAAATTTTAAAGTTTGAGCTCATATTCTGGTCAAACACTTTATGCATTTGAGGAACAAATATAATTTGTTACTTTTAACTTTGGGTATATATTTACAATAACTTTTATTTTATATTTTGAACTTTGCCTTCTGTTACTGAGTCCACTTCTCCTCTATACTTGAAGGGTCCAAGTATTTAGACTTCTATACAAAACACTCCAAACTTTTGTAGGAGTTCAAGCTACACATTTTCAGTATTTGGTATTCCTCAACCTACTGAAATGTCAGATTTGGTCTGCTTGTTGCTTTGGGCCAATCCAGACTGGATGTGAAATACTCTTTCATCAGCAAATGAACAGAGATGGAAAATGTATGCCTCCTACCTAGAAAAAACTAAAAACTTCAAAGGAAGAGCTGCCTGCCTCAGAGCAGCATCCACATCCATAGCTTTTAACTGTGTAACTTCTTTTTCTCAAAGTACAAACTCAAGTGACTTCCATAAAGGTCTGTGTTGGTATGGATTTCAGCTGTGCAAAGGACAGGGCCACCACTACAAACAATATGGAAAAAATACAAAGTAGCTTCAAACAGGCCAGTATTAGATGACTGGAAAGAGTTCAAAAAATCTTAGAGGCCTTGCTGGATCTAAAAGGCTTCAGTCTCCCAAACTGAATAGACCTAATTAGGGCAGATTCTGAACAGGAGGATCTGAAGCAACAACTGGGAAGTGTGAACACTAAAAATCCCAGCTGTGAGTGTCACTGAGCACACTCACATGCAGCCAGCACAAGGAAGATGCCCAGCACATCCAAACAAGCTTCCAGGTCACTGACTCTGATCTGCTCTCAGTTCTCTCACAGATAACTTTTCACAACTTAAAAAACAAAGGCTTAAAGGAAAAATCAATCCAGGTATACCAAGAGCAACAGTTCAAACATTTTACTAAATCAATTCACACAGTTTCAAAATTGTAAATATAATTAAGGACAACAGGGTTTCTGTATTTTTTTCCCAGAATCATTAAGACAATAAACAAACACAAATTAGGTTTATAGCATCTGTTCTTTTAAAAAATGAAAGGAACGCCACTTGATGTATTGATAAAGCACCACAACACAGTTACAAAATAGGGTTGGCCTGTTTCTTTCACAAGTAAAAGACTACATACTCCTAACTGCTTCCTGCTTCAATTCATACTTCATTAAAATAAAACTATAAAATCTTCTAGATTACACAAACTTCAGACAATGCCTGGTATAACAGTGCATTAAGAGCACTAATGCCAACTATCAGTGCCAACATAAAACAGTTTAGAGGAAAAACAAAACAAACAAAAAATTTCAAAACAACAAAACCCTCACCTTTATTTCCCTAGATGAGCAAAATTTAAAATAAGGGATGCTCTGCCTCACAATGAGTTAAGGATTTGGGGATGCTGATGGGTGGAAGAGGGGGATGGTACTGTAGCTTTCTAGGCTTAGTTGGCATCTAGTTTGGCCATTTCCTGCACGTATATCCCTATACTCTCGCTGTCGAAGAGCACGAAGTACACCGTCTTGATTGAAGAGGACATTGTTGACACAAAATAGCTGGAGATGGCTTTCAGGATCAGCTGAGCAGCTGTTTGCTTTGGGAAGCCATTTCTAGAAGGAGAGAGGAAAAAAAAAGGAAGAAAATCAAAACTTGCTGAACCAACTTTTGATGGTTTAACCTCCCAGTGAAGTTCCGGCTTTTCTCCAACACTTCACGGTAAATATAGCTGCAAAGGCAGTGTTTACAATCTGAATTAGAAGCTACAAACTTGCTGATTTAGGCAAGACTTAAAATGCTCAAACAGAAGAAAATATGAATGCAGAGTCTACACCCACTGATAGGTTGAACCTCATGATACCTGATGGGTCAATTATTCTCATTTAACAAGTAAGTAAATCAAGAGCCTGCTGTTTCCTGGAAAGCAGTGTATGTATTGGAGCTGCAAAATTAAACCTGTCCTGGAAACAAAGCAACTGTTAAAGAAAAGTAAAAAGGAACAGAGAACTTGATATAGAATATGAAACATGAAAAGACCCAAAGTACAATATGGCCTTACCACTACTAACAGTAACTAAGCACAGGATTTCATAGGACCTAACTAACCTGACAACCTTTCTTATAAACCTCACATTTTAATCTAGGAATCCTTGTCTGAAAGATTCATCTAATCGTAAAACAAGTCAAGCACAAGTAGAATGGTCTGAACAAAGCTATGACTTGAATTTTATGACCTGAATTTTATAGGTCATGGCAAACTCCTGGAATTACACCTGGTTACTGCTTGGAATGTGGCCTGAACTTTGTTGCTGTGTTACCACTGAAGTACTGCTACTCACCCAGTGGTTTGACCCTGCCCAGTTCTGAGCCCTCCCCCAGCCTCAGTGACGTACACTCCATAGTCAGTCTGAAGGTGCTGGGACATGACCACTCTCTTATGAGCAGCACCCAAAAAGAACCTGAAAAAGAGCCTGCTGAACACCACCTGGTTCCTTGACATGCACTTACAGATACCTGCTAGTTAATACTCCCTGTTGTAAAGTGTGCACTATTAATACTACAAATACACAGATGGATGAGTTTCTCAGCATTTCCCGAGCAGTTCAAAAAAGCTGGGCTAAATCCACCTCTGGATCTAACAGGTAAGCATTTCTCAGCACTTCCTCACTGAAGCACCACACTGGTAGTAAAATGTTGTTGTAATCTCCCTCTTATTCTATGCTGCAACACACCAAATGTGAAGGACACCTGCCTGTGTCACAGCCCACTTGCTGCATATTGCCTTACCAAAAAACATTCTTAGCAATTCTGTGTCAGTCCTGCCTGTAATGTGGTATTAGACATGCTGTCTTGAAGATAATGTTTGTGGTATTTCAAAAATGATGGCATGAAATAGCTTACACTGTTTTTTCTTTTCTGAAAATGCCCGACTTTTTCTTCTATTGAAGAAAAAAACAAAACAAACCAAAAAGCATTGTGCACAAAGCTCATACTATCTAAAGCCAAATGAGCTGGTCAGGGGTAATCACCTGTGTGAGAAGTCAATCACCTGAGAGCAGTTTTGACACAGGAGCTGCTTAGGAGTCAGCAGCCTCCACACCTGAGCATTTGCAGGTTACTTATGAATGCTGCATCCTGGCATGCAGTGAAGAGATCTTCCAGGAATTTTGCTCCTGAACTGTCATGCAGGGCAGCATCAAAATGCAGACATACACTGTTTCTGGAGTGTTCTCAGAAACAAGTTCCAAGTGCTCTGGCAGGGCACATGAAAGAAGAGTGGCCTGGTGAAAGGAAGGCACAGTGCCAGGCAAGCTGGTAACAATCCATTGCTCAGGACACCTCTCCCAAAAGAAACAAAAGGGAGCAGCAAAATCAGCAGGAAGGTGCTGGTCTGATGGTCATGTATGGGCTGCAAGAAAAAGAAGTTTTACACATTGATCTATAGGTCTGAATTAAATTCTTGTGAAAAGGCAATTTAGGACTTTAACCAAACCAGTGTCAATTCAGATCAAAGTCAGAGCCTCAGAATGAATTCCCTTCTCAGAGGATGATTTCATGTTCAATCCCTAACTCTCCTTTCCCTTTTCTCTTGCTGGCTCTACCAGACTGAACTCCAGGCTACCTCTGAACAGCACCCAAGTTGTGCTTTCCATAAGTTGGCTGTAGCTGAGCATCTGGCCCAATGAATGCTACAAGTATGCTATTTTAATTCCCCTTGTGATTTATTTGAACTGCCCTCATGTAATCCCATTCCTCAACTATAAAAGAGAATGAAACTGTTTATGTGGGTTTATTGGGTGATGTCTGCTTGACAGATGCCTGTACTAGAACAGCTGCATACATGTGGTGTCTTTGGCATTTGCTATCTTTTAAAGCTTTACTTTTTTTCTTTTTTTAATGATTTTGACTTCATAAAAACAAGTAGAGAGTATTGTCAGAATATATTATGTTGTCTCCAAAATTAACTTATGTTCAAGTATCTCTAATTAAGGAAAAAAAAAAAAAAGGAAAAATACATAACCTCATATAAGCACCACTTCAACTGGCTCAAGTAAGAATGATATGTGAGTCAGAAGTGCTGAGTGGAGAACCTGCCCCAGATCCTGCCTGTCACTAACCAGATTTCAGAACAGAGTGTGAATCCTGAGGATTGTTCAAGGCTTCATCATCTCCCAGTACCAATCCCCTACTTCACAATAAGGGCTGGGAATGGTTCTTTGCTGGGAACCATCCAGAGAAGACAGGGCTGTGTGGAAGATATTCTACGTGGTCCCACTTTTACATAACCAGTTCCACAGTCACTCTACACTCTCTGTATTATTCCGTGGGGGAACAGAAATGCTCTCAGAGAGATTCAGAGCTTCTCTTTGTACTGACAAGCCTGTGACCCTGACAGCTAATCCAACGGGTTACTATGGACCCTCTGCTCTATTTCTCTATTGTTATGCAAAGTTTTCTCAAATTATCTCCTTAAAATGCCACCTAGGCAAATTAACCTTAGCTGGAGATTTGTATGATGCAAGTGGCTTAAATTTAGCATCCTAATGAAACTTTTATTTCTTGTCATTCACCCAAAACTTCAAATACTGTTTTCTGCCCTAGGCCACAGAATATGCAAGAATTAATCTAGTGTTGTAACACAGCACAATGGGAAGAATATTCTTGTTGTACACCAGCCAACTTCTTTCATGGCCAACTCAAGAGGGTCAGTTGTTCAGGGTTAAGAGACACAACTGTATAATTCAGCCTACATTTGGCCCTTGGTTTTCCTACTGAACCATCAATGAGGGCCAGGTGTTCCCAACCTCCCTCTGCACCCCAATCCAGGAGCCTCAGACTAAAGGTGCAGTCAGTCTGGACTGAGACTCTTAAGAACACGATCCAACTTTCAAAGGCACTGAGCACACTGTATAGAGCCAAAGACCTGAACTTTAGACTGAGGCTTTCAAAGACCTTGGCAAGGGTTTTTAAAGTCTTTTTTTTTTTTTTTTTTTTAATCAAATAGTCCCATGATGTAAACTGTATGGAATTCAGCTTATGGATTTTGGATGAAAGCTTAAAGTGACTCTGCAAATCCTGAGAATCAAAGCACTTTAGATTTGCTGCTTAAAGAAACACTAAGCCATGTCTTCTGGCCATCGTAAGACAGGTAAGTTTTACAGGTAAGTTTCATTGCCCACTAAAATCAGGCAAATGAGACCCCTTTTCTTCATGTTCTTTTCCACATTTCCAGTTTATATGAATGGATAGTCTGAATGATGCCTTTTAATATTATCTTGAAAGTTCATTTTATGCTCTTTATCCCATTTGTATGCTTTAAGATTTGCAGGGATCACTGAGATCTGCCAACACCATACTCAGGAAAACACTGCAGGCTCCATGCACTACCTGAACAAACCTAGAAGAAACTCTTCTTTTAGGGAACTGATTTAAACAAGGAAGAAAAAAAGCCAGCATTGTAGCAATGTGTTTTGTACATGGGAAAGGACTGGAACATCAGACGGCACTTAAGAGAATGTGACCTATTTGGCATCAGGTTTGCCTGACAGCCTTACCTGCCACTGCCAATGGAAGGAAAGGCAATTGATTTCAGCTTCTTCTCATCAGCCAGAGCCAAGCAGTTCTTCACCGTCTTTTCCAGCAGCTCCTCGCATTTGTCCGAGCCCCAGCCCGGGCTGTTACAGTGGATCACAAATTTTGCAGGCAGTCCATGGCCAGCACTGACAACAGCTAGGAAGAATTGAAAATGAAACATAATTACTTTCCTCTCTTTAGGATTAAAGGAGTGTACATGTGATTAAAATAGCACACAATCAACAGACATTCCTTTAGCCCTGAGCATGTTTTAGATTACAAATCACAGCCTTAAAATATAACATGATTAGAGACTTTGTATTTTCCATTTCCAGCTGCATTTTGCTGTGATAATTTATAAATCATAGCTAGGATTGAGCTTATTTAAGAGAGAGCAAGAATTCATGGCTGACATCAAAGGAAGCACATTTATACTGAGGATTGGGTAAGGAGAAGGACATATCTGCTGGAACTCAAACCCAGACAAGGCATGATCTTGCTTTGGTTGGGTTTACTGCAGAGATACAGTAAACACCAGGATGCTGGACAGGGACAAGCAGTTACAACTCCAGTGACCTTCAGCTTCTCCTGCTAAATGTACAGTGTGTTCTGCTGGCTTCTCATCATACCCCAGCTCAAACTGGAGCAGTTCAGAGCTACTAGTGCTCTGCAAACCCCAAAGGAAGGATGGAAAAGAGGTGAATTAAGATTCCGACTTTCTTTCCAGCTTTGTCTCTGAATAACTATAATGAAGACATTTTGTGTGATTTCAAGACTTTGGGCCTGGCCTTATTTTAGCTTTTCTGTGTATGGGTCACCCCAGATCACTTGAACAATGCTGGGCTTAGTTTCTCTCTTTCATCACATTCTTGACAGAGGGGTGGAGAGGATGCATTTACAGATTTGCAGTGCTTTATTCACAGTTTGTGGACACACTTTGTGTGTACAAAGAAATGAAGAATTTTTACCATGCTAATCATATCTTATCACCATAATAATATTACCATGGACATGTGGGGACTAAGAAGATGCATCAGACCCTGCCTACAAACTGCTGACAGGCAGGGATTCTCCAGATGAGAGGCCTCCTTTTCTGCAGGAAAGCACGTTTTGGGTTCACCACTTCCCATCACAGAGCAACAACAGACTGTGCTCTGCCTGCCAGAAACCAGGGTAAGAGGATCTCTGTCATTTCCGAACTCACTGGGCTGTGGTTGCAAATAAAATGTTTTAACTTCAGTTTGTTAAAGACAAAAAGGTGGGGGGAAGCAAACCATCCTAATCACAAGCTGAGGGAAGAAAAACATCTAAAATCTCACAAGAGCATACAGTGAGCTTTCACAGTGAGTCAGCCCCTAAAATACCCCACAAAAGTGTAAGTATAAAATGGCAGCTTACGTCTTCACAAAACCATAATAAAATACCAGTAAGGTTTTAAAAAAATTTAAAAATCAGTTTTGCAAAGGTGCTCAGAGGTCTGAAATCCTCTATTCCATTCTGGAATGTTCATGAGGCATTTTGCTATTTAAGTATAGTAAAAGTAACTCTTTGCACATGATCATCACATATGGATACTATCTCGTGGCTGCTGCAGGAAAGAGAAAATAGACTTTGTCACATGGATCCTGACCAGGGGTTAACCAGAACATTTTGAAGGACAATGGAAGCACATGCATTTATGTTCTTATGGGTTTGCAGAGTCCCAACATGTTGAATAGCCTCAGTGTTAGGCAATGTTAATTTGTCATAATGTGCAACTAAAATGTTGGCAGATTCAGAATACATCATAAATCCAAGAAAAATCTATTAAAAGCAGCTGTCATATCTCTAGTCAGATGTGAAATGTTGATATCATCCTCATCCTGAAAGAATAAAATACTGTATTGATACACATGACCAACTTTAATATTTCTCAGGGAGTGTTTTCCAGGGTAGTCACTAATTAACTCATTAGGATTCTGATGAGGACAACTGTTCATTACCAAGAGCAGCTGTCCCTTACTGCAAATGCAAATGCACTGAAATGGGAAGTAAGACAGAGAAAGCCAACTATGGACTTATTCTGTGCTAGTCACATTTCAGGTAAGCATTCTGGTTATGGGTAGATTAAAGGGAAGCTCACAGAATTGAGAAATCCGAAAACTGGGTATATGTAGGATTGAAAAATGGATGTATTAGCTCTGCTCTAGAGTCCTCCAACAAGTCCCTAACAGCCAGTTTATCCCAATGTAGTGCAGAGCTGCCCTAGAGTAAAATGGGCAAGCAACCCCCAGATCTGAGGGATGCACTAACAGCTGAGAAAAAGAAACTTTTCAATTTGCCACCTACTTGGAGCAGTTTGGTCTGGGCTGGTAAGAAATCTTGTACAGAAGTTGGTAAAAAGTGAGTCATTGATTCTGCATATTTTCGCAGAACAAAAATTCCAAGAAAAACTTATTAAAATTTTTAAAAAGCAAGGGAGAAACCCCCAAAGTATTAAGCTCCAGAAGTAAACAGTTGTAATTTTTCCTGTCAGAGCTGAATTCTTACATCTCCCCTTTGGCTGTAGTTAGGATTCGTTTACAAAACTGTGCACACTGTATTTATTTTTATAGCATAAACACAGATGGCAGAATCAGCCTTCTATATGAACAACATGGATCAGCAATTTCACAGATGGTCTAAAATAATATATTGCCATTATCAAGCTTTATTACTCACATAGTAGATTCTTCTCTGATATTACATAAATTTTGATAACTAGGCATCAGAAAGTCATAAGCTTTTATAGTGATGATTTTGGCACTGATTAAACTAAGTACCCAAGCAGATGCTGAACTTCAAGCACATGCTTAAGTTCAGTGAAAGTCAGCGGCATTTCAGCAAAGCAGATGTTTAACGGAGTTGGACTCAAAATTAAGCATCTCATTAATTGCTGTTCTGAACTGTGTCCTTAATGATTAGCACTGAGTGTGCATGCACGTACCTGTGAACAGCCTGGCTTTACTGTAACACTACAGCACTGCCCATTTCCCAGGTGCTTTGGTAAAGGTTACTTAAGATGCAATGTGTGCAGTTTAACTGTGGAGAATACAAACACAGAGCCCTTGGGAGCTGCCTGCAGCCAGCAGAGCCCCAGTGCTGCTGCAGGAGGAGCCCCAAGGCCCGCAGAGCTCTGGGCCAGGGTCCCGACGCGCAGCCTCACCTCCGGCTATGTCCAGCGGTCCGTTCTTTTTGCGGAGCTCAATGACGGCTTCCACAAACTCCTTGCCGCCTTTCTTTTCCAAAGTGCTCCCTGAACAGAGAATTGTTAGTTTACTCCTCTGATCTCAGCAGACCTGTGACTCATCATTCACTTTTGTTACATCACTCTAGAGTTTTCTGCCCAAATATTTTTTGGGGACTGCAAAGTAAGATCTAAACCTTTTGGGACTTGAGAATTAGCTAGTCATTAAAAACAACAACAACAACGACAGAAAGAACAAGAAGACAACCCTAAAAACCCAAAAACCTCACACTGGTATCCCTTGCTAACATTTTCAGACTTGACTTCACTGTCAAAAAACATCTGACATGACATCCCTACCTCCTTCCTTCTCATAAGCATCTCTTAGTGTGAAATGTTCCAGAAGAATGAGCTAGCTCAACAGTGGTTGAAGGTTCATAATTCCTTCCCCTAGGACTCATTTCCCCTCTTCTCTTACAAATTGTTTTAAAGAGCCATTTGCCACAATAAGAATTTGAAACTCACCTGATCTTGGTCCCTGACCCCAACAGGTGGCCCCAGGAATGAAACAGTCTCGTGAGTGCAGCGGGCTGCTTTACTTGGTAACTGCCCAGCTTGTTGAGCCACCTTTAACCAAGAGGAAGAGCCTCAGAAATAAGGAGAATCTCTAAGGAACACATTCCTCTAATGAACCTCTCTAACTACAACTAAGGAACTGGTAAAGTAATTCTGGGAGAAGAAGAGCTGTGCAGTGTGTCAGGGCAACCAAAAGGTATGCTGTTTACAAAGGCAGTCCATCACTAAATGGTTTAGATCTTATTTTGCAGCTCTAGTTTTAAATATTAACAAAAGAAAAAACAGCCCAAGAAAGCATTTTCCTAACTACATAGGCATCCCACAAAATTTTGCACGGTGCATATTAATTACAAAGGTAGATAAGTAAAAAGCAGTGATATCATAAAGGCTCTGATTCGAAAGATTGCTTTGAAAACTGATTTCCAAAAATCCAGACTAGGATCTCTGAATATCTAGACACTTATTTGGTGACACCCCTTACTTCCACTGATGAAGAAAGAAAAAAATGCAATTTCTGATGGAAGTGCACATACTATATGCTCCAGGAAGCAGAGTCTCTCCTCCAAGATTCAAGTTACTAAATCAGGTTATAGCTCTAGGAACTAAGACTGCTTTCGTTTTGTTTTGCTAAATTTCTTCTGAATGGAAAAGTTAAAAACAATGCATTTATTTTCCATTCAAAAACTGGATCTGTGACCCTGAGTCTATTTTGTTAGTGGGAGTTTATTGCTTTTAGGGTACAAAAGCTGAGGACAATTACAAAAGCTATGCCTTTTCTTTGGCTTTTTCATAACCAGTTCATAACAGGGTTTGCCAAAAACTGGATTGCAAGGTCAGACTGTGTAGGTCAGAGTGTAATTTGCTGGTTGTGCTCATTTAAGCTTTTAAATACAAATACTTCAGCCAAACTCCTAAGAATTTTCTGAAACTTTAGGTTCCTTATCCTAGTGCAACTGAGTGGGAGGATCACATTACAAATCTCTTAGAAAAGACAGTAATGACTATTTGTAGCAATGAGGTGTGTTAGGAGAGTGCTGGGAAAGGAGATCCAGAGCAGCACTGAGATGCCTGGAAGCACTCTGCCCTTCAAAGGCAGTGAATAAAGCACAACACCCTGTGCCCTTTGCTGAGCCCATCCAGCAGATGTGACTGACTCCAGGGTCTTATAAAATCACTCTGACTAAGAATGGATGGGGAGGGAATGAAAGTCTTCCATTCTAGCATTCTAGCTATATTCTTGTTGTATATATTTCCATATAATTCCTATTTATATTTATATATATGCCAGTTATATTCCCCATGAGTCCACAAACTCTGATCAGTCCTAAAATCCATGACATTCATAATCCTTAATTTCTCTTGTTTCAAGGGGAAACATAATTAAGCCTTGTGCAGAACCTAGGAACAGCAAAGTTCTATTAAGTAGGTCATTTCTTTGCCATTGCAAAGCTGTTGCACATTTAATGGAATTTAGCCTAGTTTGGTTTAATTCAATCCAGAAGGATCAGCTTTTTCCCTTCTACTGGGAATTAATTTATAATTAAAAGCAATGAACAACCACGTCAGTTTATTCCATTGAGCTCTCTTCTAGCAGATCTGGTACAAAGAAGAGAAAAAGTAATATTTGGTATGAATGAGTGAAATATTCTCCATTTACTCCTCAATTATGCTCTTCTGATTAAGAGTGAGGGTTTATATTAAAATCATACTTGACATCTATGTTGTAAATTAGCTTAATCTGGCAAAGGACAGACTGTATTTAACCATTTTCCACTACACTAGCAAGTTTCTTTATGGAAGTCTTGCTTCACAGCTTCAAGGTTAGTAGTTTATTTGCTCACAGGCATAAATATGTGTCACTCCCATGAGAATAAGATCATTATGTCATGCTTTCCAAGCAGGCATTGGTATCAGTGTTGAAAACAGTGTTAGCAGAAATTTAGGCTCTAAAATTCTCAGGATAAGCCCCCAGTACATTTAAATTGTTAGGGAAAAACCAACAAAAAAATTAAAAAAAATAAATTTAGATGGGTAAAAGTTAATCATTGGAAGCTAAGCATTTGTGCACTTCTATTCTTTCTTACAGCAGTCAGAGGCAACAGGAACCTACACTAAGGAATAAGCAGTCCAGCTTCAAGAGACAATTTTCTTTGCAGGGCAGCAAAGCATTTCTTTGTCACAGGGTAGGAGAAAGGCACATCGGCTAAATGGGTCTGACAGACTTTGGAAGCATATTCTTCAGGTACAGGCTACTATGACACTCTGCATATTATTTAGCCAGCAAAGTCACAGTGTTTCTGCCCCAACAGGCTGACCAGAGCTACATTTCTCTGCTTGTTACTCAGAAAGCAGCCCTTTCAGAAAAAGCAGGTGGTGCAGGACACGTGTCCCTCCAAGTCAGAAAATAAGGCCTCAGGCATAGGGGGAGCCCATCCTCACAGTGATGGTGAGGTCAAGATGAGATGCAGAACAGAGGCTGGGATCAGACTTGTTCTAAAGCATTGCCAGCAACTTCTGCATTTGGCCCAAATTTTGATTTGCCTTCTCAAATTACCAAGGCAATTCAATCAAAGTACTCCTACCCTTTTATAAAATCCTTCAAAATTCTGTATGTGAGAGGGGTAAGAGAGAGGCTAGAAGAGCTACTTGGGACAGTTAAGATGGCTGAATTAAGAGGTCTGTCCTGTTTCCTGTCATGCCTTCTCTCACCAGCGTAACTCAGGTGACTGATGTGTGTGCAGCACTAGCCTGGGCTTGTGGGCATGAGAACCATGGAGCAGGGCTAGGAAGGTCTGTAAGGATAATCTTAAGAGTTTGGAAAATACAGACAGGTTAGATCCAGCCCGTGAATCCAGATGTGAACATCTGAGAATTGGCATGGAGAGGGTGCACTGGAACTGGTTAGAAATCTAAAGATCAAGACTAACCATATTCAAAAAACCAGGCACTTAACATGTCAAACCAACAATGTTGTAACTCATTTTCCTTGGTCATGTGCCTGCATTTAACGCACTGTTCCTGCACTTCAATTTTGGTGGTGCACTCCATTGTTACTCCTGAAAGGCCGATTTGGCAATAAAAACCAAAAAATGCTCACTAGGTTTGTAATTGTCCATTTCTTGTTATGATCAGTCGGGACTGCTGGAAGTGAGAAATGAATGCAAATCTGCATAGCTACAACAAGCTGTGGCTGCTGATCGACCATGCACACACATACAAACTCCGCAGCACTGAACTTGCCATTACCTACTTCACCACCGGTGTAGAAGTCAGAGTTTGTCGGGTGAACGACAGCATCACTGTCGATCGTGGCAATGTCAGCCTGTACAACTTGCAACTACAACAGGTAAACAGATGTATATCAACCACGTTGGACAGAGACCCAGCACAGGCTCTACATTTACACATGTACCAACGTCCATATTTTCCTACCTTTACACCTCCAAACCTTGCGCCAAAGGAGTGTGCTGAGTTGTGTGTGCAATGTGTGTAGAGAAAGGGGTGTAGGGAGCAGGAGGAGGAATATTGAGTATGACATGATCAAATAAATGTTAAAATGACAAGTCAGAGCAATTACATGAGATCATTTCCAAAGTTTTAAAATCAGCTAATGCCCCATTTCACTTTGCAGAAACCTAGAACAACCAGTTCCCCACAGAGCATGACATTAAAATATGGAATCTGTTTAAAAAAGAGAAATTCAGGATCATCGAGCCAAACAAAATAATTAGTTTCTCCATTTTGTCAGCACTAATAAGCTGACAGGCATTGATTTTCATATGTAAAACCATTCATAATTTTGTTTCTAAAAATGCTAGTTTTCTTCACATGTAGGAAATGATGTATTTGCAGCCAGGGTTGTACAGAATTTGCTTTAACAAATACAAATAATTGTTTCTAGTATTTAAAAGTAAGGCATATTTTTTAATTATGTGCTGGAATGGCTAAGACACAGAAATACATTTATTTCTGAGAAAGGCAGATATAAAAATCAGTCTTCTTAGATCTTTTCTCTTGTTAAGTTACTTCTCTACATTCCCATAGGAAAATCAGCAGTATTAGAATTATTGGTTGTATTCCATTAAGGAAGTTTCAAAAAGATAGCAGCAGGTCTACTCAAATAAGAAGGGAACACAGTACATAATGCGTGAAAGGCAATTTTTGTTTTGCTGAAGAATAAACTTCTGTTAAAGAAGGATTTTTATAAAATTTATTATCAATCTGAAACAAGAGAAAAGCTTTAAAAGTGATTCTCCACCCATGATAGCTCAACTCTTGGTATAATATCAGTATTTGTTTCCAGCTGAATGTAAAAGTGACAGGGAAGAACTGAAACATAATGGAAACAAATTATTAAATGAATTAAATATCAAATCAAAGTATAGAAGATTTTGGGATAGTCAATAATGTAATAAGCCCTTTCTAAAATTTTTAAGCCTACTCTGAGTATCGAAATAAAACCCCTGAGATTGCAGGTAGAATGGAGAAACTGCTTATTTTGAGAAAAACCTGACAATAAAGTATTTTAGTCCTCAAAGTATCCAAATAAGAAACCCCCCAAAATAGCTAACAGTCACATATGATCATTATGGAAAAGAATTTAAAATTTTTGAACTGAAATAAGCTTGAAGACTAGCAATATCTGCAAGTATTCGGAATTGGTCAAAAAGTATTTTGAATACAGATCTTCAACAAAGCAGGACCTGCAAGATTTGAATTTCTGCTCTGATTAAAAGTATGAAGCCCTAGAGTGTAAATTCTGGGTTCCATAATTTCCATGTGACCGTTAGTTGTGTCAACCCATGCCCCATTTACCTAGGTCATCTTTAAGGTCAATGTCAGCATTGGTAGGATTGATAATGGCCTCCACCTCGAAGCCGGCTAAATTACTGATTTCACTGTGAATAAGGTTCAGCTGAAAAGAAAAGCATGAGGTGGGAAATAACAGGACAGCTGGGAAATCACAGAGAAGCTGCAGAAAAGTGAGCTTTGCAACACAGATGGAGATAGCATCACTGCAAACAAATATGCAAAATAAAAGGCAGGTCATAAAGGGTTATTAGCCCAAAAAAATTCAAACACAAGACTCAAACATTGTTCATACTGTAGAACATGAACGTACCTACTAGTAAGCTCTATTTTGGTTTTATGTTGATCATTACTTGGGATTCTTATTACCATCCAGTATTGAAAGGGGGCTTACAAGAAGTCTGGATAGGGACTTTTCATGAGGGCATGAAGGTTAAGATTAGATACTAGGAAGAAATTCTTCCCTGTGAGAGTGGTGAGGCCTTGGCACAGGCTGCCCAGAGAAGCTGTGGCTGCTTCATTCCTGGAAGTGTTCAAAGGCCAGGTTGGATGGGGCTTGGAGCAACCTGGGATAGTGGAAGGTGTCCCTGCCCATGGCAGCAGGTTGGATTGAGCTTTAAGGTCCCATCCAAACTATTCTGAGATTCTAATTTTGCCATTAAATGAGGGTATTTGTTTCTTCCCCAAGTACTGGTGAAGGACACCCTGAGAATCCCTTAAGCATCAATTACAGTGATGTGTTGGGACCATTCTGCACTGAAATAGGATCAAAGCTGCTGCTCCTCCTTCTTTAAGCCAGCAAACACAAGCCTATCTCTAAGAAAGCAGACACTTGTCTCCAGCAATTCCACCATCCCAACAAGGGGATGTGGTTTTTTTTTTCTTTCCTTATCAGTGGTCACCATATTCTGTATTACAGCACTTCAGTCCCCATTACAGTTCTGCAGCCTTTGGGAATGTCTGGTGAGGTACTGTAAGCAGGCACGTGATATTACGTACTTATTGCTCCTAGTTTTTATTTTGTTTGCTTTACTTCCTTTTGTCCCTTATTAAAGCAGAGATTTTTAACCCATCCATTAAAGCCCATTTACTCCTCTAAGTACCCCCATATATTTCAAGCATGTCTTTCAATTTCTTTCTTGTTATAAATCAGGATGATTTCTCCTAGGCACACCTGAAACTGTGGAAGGCAGCATTGAGATCTAGAGTTTGACCTCACATCTGCACTATGTGTTCTTAAAAGACAGTTTGGGTGTCTCCTTATATAATGTGACCCACACCACAGAACCAAATCTACAATTTAAGGCAACCGAATGGGAATGCTAAACTTGGCAAAGGTCAAAACTGCAGGTATGGGAAGTTTGTAACCAGGGTTTGAGCAGGTTGTGACACTGCTTTGTAGCTTCTGTCAGAAGTCTGATTTCACAGGCACTAAGTTTACTACTGACAAAACTTTAAATACTTTAAAAGTGCAAAAATTTTCCAGACTTTTTAATCTGGGGAAATACGTTAGCTACATCATGACCTATGCCTGTGTTTACAATATGTGTTTTAAATTATTTTTTCAGTAGCTGTTTGGGTGATACAGAAAGCAACCACTTATTCATTTATGCAATTCCTGCAACCAGCTGCAGTTAATCCAAAAGCCCTCAGCCTACGAAGCATAACATACATCTTCAGGCATGGCACTTTATGTCATCAATATCAGACTCTTATATCTTGTTTGTTGTAGCCCATGTTCTTAAATTTAACTCTTCAAATAATTTCTTTGTGTATGTTAATTTATTAACAAAGAATATAAACTAGTCCATGAAACCCGTACAAGTGAATGGGACATTTAAGAAGGCCAATATCCCTATATTTAAATTTTCTGAAAAAAGTATTTCCATTTCATTCAATTCTATGAATTGGCCTTCTTTCTCTTTTAAAAAGTCTGCAATTTCATATAATTTGCATATGTTGCTTGAGTAAATTATGTTACCTCAAACTAGGGTGATTTTGACAAAAAAACAAGTGTTATTCAGCCCTCTTTTAAGTACATGTCTGTTTGGGAATTTGTAATAAAATCTAAGAAAGCTTCCTTTCCAAATAGCTTGGAATCCTTTAATACTTCACACGTGGTGAGTTATTCATACTGGAGTTTGAGTCTTGAGTTTGACTACAAGCAACTGCTTTTTAAAAAAAAGTAAAATCAAATCAAATCAAAATGTTAAAAAAACATCATGAATTTTAAAATAAAAAAAACCCAAAATAAAACAGCAAAACACATGCATACACCATGACTGTTTTGTGGAAATTATAGTATGTTCATAAACATACTTTGTGCATTCTGTAAGTGATTTTTTTTATTCCTAATTCTGAGCTCTACAAAGTTTTGCCCCAGATCAGCTGCAGACTCTTTTTGTTTAGAATCTTCAATCTATCCCTGAGCCTACTCATATATGGGATTTACATAACAGCCAGCTGGTAATTAAAGCTTCAATTTAACAACAACACAAAAATGCTTAAAAAGCTGCCCATGACTGATAGCATGTGTTGGCAGCTAAGTATTATTTTACTAAATTCTGCATTTACTGCTCAATGCACTGTTAGCTATCAAATTGCCAAAAACAAATAAAAAATTAATCAGATTTTTTCCTGTGGAATTAAATCCTCCAATGAGTAATTGCTCAGTTTTACTACCCAATAGTATGAAGCATGTATTAGGCAGAAGTGATCCCCTAAAGGGCCACTTTAAAAAAATAAATAGATACAACTTGCATATACATGTGCAACAAAGAAAGCACATAACTTGAGGTAACATTTCAATTAAATGTTAGTTAGATAAAATGCAGATGGTACTTAGCACATCCATGAGTATTTTCTAAGCCAAGCCTGGCATTTCTAATTTCAGATAAAATTACCTTAAAAGTCTTGAAGCCTTTTCTCATGAGTTTCATACTGAAAACTGAAGATGCCTATTGCAGACCACAAGCTGAGGTCTCTTGGAAAGTCCAAACCTTAAATCTTAGGCTTGAAATCCTGCAATTCTGCCTCTACTTTGTAATCCTTGCAGGAAAAACAAACTAGTTAATGTGCACAATGCCACATCTCCACTGGGATGTCACTTGTGGATGTGCAATCATTTACATATTAAGCTAGAATTTAGTAATTAATGTGGCACTGTTCAACTTCTACAGGTCTAACTGAAGAGTTCTTTGCAATTTCATCACCTCTAAGAAGTAAGTTCCACTGAATGTCAGCAGTTACCTATAGATTTAATGAAATAACTAATTTCAAAAACCAAACAATACCCAGGTTTGCAACATTCTCATTTGTGTTTTTTGCATCAAATTAAATCTGGGTTATTAGAAGGATGAAGAACTGCTCTTGCAAATAAATTACTTCCCTTCCCTTCTGCAAACAGGGAGCCAAGAAAAAGATTTTTCTCATTAAACATTTTGAATGATGTGATATCAAAACTAAGCTTCCTTCTCTGCATTTAGCAAAGGATTTTCTGATCTGGCAAATAATGGTTTTGCAAACCAAACAGACATGTGGGAAAGATGTTCCAGAACATCACAGGAGGTTTGAAAGACTGTGATTGATTGATTGATTGATCTCAGCAGCAATTCTTCAAATGCCTTCTCTAACCCTCAGAACATGATCTGCTCGATTTGGAGTGTTCCCTCATAGGAGACAAACAGGTTTTCATTTTATTTTAATTTCTCTTTTCATTATGTGTTACATCAAAAGGCTAACACCTGGTCCCTCTCATGTGCAGGGCTAACTGACAAGACCCCAGTGCAGGGATGGATATGTCACACCTGTAATTTTCTCAGGGGGCTGGACTCCAAGTGAATGAGAAAGCCAGAAAGTCCATTCCCCAGTACTAGGACTCACTGGGAAGCTCTACAACAGACACTGGCTTTTCCCACCAAAGCTTAAAGCAGTCCTGGAGTTCATGATTTTCTTCCACTGAACCAAACAGCAAAAAACCCACTGAATCCAGTCTTGCTGGAACACAACACTAGGTCTTACTACTGGTTTCCTATGGTAACTAAAATGAGCTCAAAATCAGCTCCAGAAGTCTGATGTTACTTGCTTTCTTGAAACAGTAATGCAGAATATAAATTTTGGATTCTAATTTAGTTATCAAAATATCTTTTAAAGACCACTCCCCTAAAGGAGTAAAATAAAAAAAAAACACCTCAATGCTACCAAACCAGCCATCTAGCTGTAGCTGTAACATTAAATGTGGAAAATCAGAAGTCTTGAAAAAAAATGTTACTCTCATGCATGTTAAACCTGGCAAACAAACTGGAGGATAAATGGAGAACAACCTCAGTATAAAATAAAAATGAGTCAGAGGAGTTACATTCCACAATGGACAATGGCTCTCTTTTATGGCTTACAACACAATGATCTCATTATTGAATGATAGCAGAAAGATGTAGTTTTACTTAAGAAAATTTTGCATCACAAATTAAAGGCAGGTTTCAGGATAAAAGACCAATTTGATTTAATGACTTGTCTCTTTAAATGGATCCTCTTTAAGCACATGTATGTATTAACATGTATTTGTATTAAACCAACCTACATCCCAAATCACATTAGCAGGTAAAAAAAGAATTGTTGATCTCTAGCTTTTCATAAAATCATAATTCATTATTACACAGCATTATCTTCCATAAATCACAAAGCAGAACATAGCATAAAACCATTATTATGAACAAATGTCTGAAATAGGTTTTGATAAAAACCTGTAAATCATTTACATCATCAATGAAGTGGGCTGACTGCTGGAAAAAATACATTTTATGCTGAGAATAATCTCTTTGGCAGATGCTTATCTGTAACAATTATGTTGTTTATGAATGAGACAGATTACAAGCACACAGGCTTTCCTTCCAATTAAGTATTTAATTATGTAGTCACATGAAGATTTATTTATGTACTTTTAAAAATGCTCTAGAAGTTGTTTCAGAGAATTTCTTTGAAATTAGAAAAACTGATATTATACATTTCCTTGATTGCTCAGTGGGGAAATATCCATTGTACCTAGATTTTTTGTGAAAAAGGGGGCAGTAAAAGTAAGTATTAATTGATAAAAATGCAGGATCATACCTTCTGGCCAAGAAACAGGCTTTTGGTGGACAGGACTGTGAAACCATCTGCAGGAGTTCCCTCTGTTGTACTGTCAGCACTGGCTGATTTGCTCACTTCTCCCTGCTTCTTCTTCCAGAAATATAGTTAATTAGTTAACTCAAGGCTCTGAGAAAAACAGCTTAATGACACTAAGATATATGACATGCACTAAATGCTTAGCAGGCAATAAAATGCCTGTACAAATAGTGGTGTTGGGTTTTATCCTGTAGTCCAAGCAAAGTGCCTGATAACAGCCGAAGGCATCAATAGGAAAAATGACCTCAACGACTGCAGATCTACAGGCACCAGCTCTTGCCCACAACAGCACACAGTTGAGATGACAGTTGTCTTAAATGCTGCAGGAAAACATATAAAGAGCCCCAAACTTTCAGCAGCTTTCTAATGGTTTGTGTGGACAAAGATTATAGATCTCTCTGTGTGGGCAGACATTCATTCTAAGCTAGAAACTGACCTGTCAGAGAATAAATGTTATCTGTGAAGGGATGTGCTCCCAGATTTCACAGACTTATTTTTAGAAATTCTCCTTTGTAATGTGGCTGTCCTTAGAAACAGTGTCAACAGAACACATCTACTTTCTATCTGCCTGCTTGTAGGAAATGAGCTGAACAATCTTCTGTCTTATTTAACATCATCACCTACTTTTATCTCCAGTGAAACTGCTGGAGGAGAGAGAAGGAATTCCCCTCAACCACCATTTATTTTTTCAACTTTATTGCTGCAATGAACTAAAAGGTTTCAGGAATTAACTGATTTACGAAAAGGAGAATTAGAAACATTTTGGAGAGGAAGTCAATTCATGAAGGCTGTGGTTATAAACTCAACTGGTGCCAAAAATAATTTCACATTTTCAATAAAATTATTACTTACAATTTCATATAAATTTTTGGTGTCTCAGCAGTATTTGTGTTGAAACAAAAAAAGGATGCCTGAAATACTGAGCAAGTCACTACTCCCCTACTGTCCCTTTCCAAAGTATATAAACTAAGTCTGAGGCTTAAATGACAACTAAAATGACTTTGATGCAAGGGTACACTGTGCTCTCAGAAGCTGTAACCATGCTTTACTTTACACAAGTGTTTTGAAAATTAGATTTTCATGGGTCTTATTTCAATTCCCCAGGAGTTTACTGTTAGCCAAATAGCAATATAGTAAGCACACAGTACAGTTTATTGTGTGGAAGAAAAACAGAACCCCACAACAGACTTCCTGCTTTTGTAATCAAGCAGGGTAAAAAAATTCCAGATTTAGGGGAATTATTAGTCATGGTTATTGGAAGCACTGCATTTGAAATGTCAACTAATAGGTGTTCTGAAGGAGAAAAATAAATTCAACAGCTCAAAAAAACCAAAAGGTTGAAACAATCAGAAGAGTGACCAAGTAAACAGTAACAGGACAAATAAAGAATCTTTGCTTGACTCAGAGGCAACTTTCACATTCCTTGTCCATTTCATGTGAAATTCCTGTACTTTTCTGCCTACTTGACTAACTTATTGCTTAACTGTAGTTGTTTTACAAAAGAAAAAACATCCTTGGCACATTACAGCCATGTACACATTAGAAAGATTCCTTACTCCTACAAACTGAAACCTGTAAGGCACGACCAGCACAGCCCCCAGAGGCTTTCCTCTTTTGTCTCCTGGTACACCCTCTGCCCACCTCAGAATGTTCCTTACAAAGAACAGAGTATTTATGCCCATCTGCTTGTGCTGCAGACCTGGGCCACTCCTGAGGGTGGCTCAGGACTGAGTCCAGGCTCCAGCTGCACCAGGGAGAGGACAGAGCTCCTCCTCCCCACTCACACTGCGACTGAAATCACTGTTGGTAGCAACACACGCAATGGAGAGCTGACCCAGTGAGAAGCTCCCTGCAGCTACTGCTGGCAAGCTTGTTAGGGTTTAAAATAAACACATTACCTTGGATTTCCTTGCTCCTTTCTTGCCACCTGTTTTCTTTGATACAGTTTTTTTCTGTGTTGGAGACTTTGCCTTCTTTGCTGGGGGTGGAGTGATGATGGCTTCCAGTTTTCCTTTTGATCCCCGCTTCTTTGCCAACAGCTCAGGGTGAATATTGGGTAACACTCCACCACTGGCTATGGTGACCCCTTTCAATAGCTAATCAAAAATAAAAAGTTGTACATGGCAAATTTCAGTATTTACTCACCAATAAATAGAAAATAGGATTTACTATAAATTTTGTATACTGCCTTGAGTTTCTCCACCATTATCCTTGGAGATGAGAAATGCATGAAATGGAGCTGACCACATACTAGACTTTACCTATAAAGGGAGCATGTGTTCTTCCTGCACATGTGCTTGTCACTGTCAACATCTCTAGGGTTCACTAGAGATCTGCTTCTCTGAATCCATGCCATGAAGGCTGTTACCCACTGAGGAAAAACAAGACAGCCCCAGGCACACACCTGAGGGCCCAGATGGGCAGACATCTGAGACTACAATAGGTGCCACACTGTGAAGAACCCAGTATATGTCCCCAAGTGCTAAATTTTCCTGCAACTGTGTTATTAAAAAGATTTATTTTTACTCAGAAAAAGAAACTTCAAAATGGAGGGCAACATTTATACAAATGTCTATACCTGTCTTTCTTCAAAAAAATATGCAGTTGAATATCAATATTCAAAAGTGTGCTGTTCATTCAAGCCTTTAAAAGCAGAGGTGAAATATATCATGTTCTGTATTTAAAACCACTTTAACTCATTTTTATACATCTAACGGGGACTAATTCACTATTCAGGAGGATACAGACAGTAACATCAAAGTCCCCCAGGTACTCTCACCTTCTTATTTGTATTTACTGCTCCCCAATTTCAACTCAGTGAGGCTCCAAGCTTACAAAGAGAAAATTAATGGAAAGTATTACCAAATTTCAGCCAAAGCCAAAGAAGGAGGGTGGTTGGGGTAATATTTTTTTTTCCCCTGCTCCATCATGATACACAGATTTGGAAAAAAGCATCTTTTCAGATGGGTTTTTACAGCACCTCAGACAAAGATACATTAATCCCAGCCACTGCCTCTGGCTGACACCACAGCACTGTAATAATGCCATTTTTTTTTTTGTGACCAGGTTAAAGGCATCTTTAAGTCTGCAAATGACACAGACTTGCAAGAGTTTAGAGCTCTTCTGTGGTAACACACTTAAGTGAGAACAGGATTGGTCTCACTGAGTCCTCAGCTGTCTAAGGGGGAAACTAAAAACAAACAAAAAAAACAGCATCTGCAGGATTTTCTCTGTGTCCTTGAAGAATTTATGACAATACACCAGTCCAACAGAAATGGTTGCATTCATGTTAGTAAACATAATTTTATATCTCTATTGTATTTTCATACATTTCAGAAGTGCTGAAATACATAATTAAGTTGAGTGCTGTAGTTAGCCACACAGCCAGCATGCTAGTGAGCGTTTCCTGGTGTGCTACTCAATAAGCAAAGGTCTTGAGTTAAAAGTCAGCTATATAGAAAGACAATTTAAGAAGCCCTAAAGGAAACCCTGGTCTTCACAGAGGTTTTTCTTACCTGATTTAATTCTTCATCATTTGCTACAGCCAACAGGATGTGTCTAGGAGTGACTCGACCCTTCTTGTTGTCCCTTGCTGCATTTCCAGCCAATTCCAGAATTTCCGCTGGGGAAAAAGTAAGCTCCTTTTAACTACAATGTGATCATTAAGAAAAGTCAATGTGTTATTTACAGTCCATGCAAAAAGGTATGGGAATTACATCATGTTAATTCTAACTGCTGTAGATACGCTCACAAACATCTAACTTTAAAATTACAATTTTGTTTTTATATGTCTAATCACAGAAGAAGAAATGCACACTTAAGTCCTGTGCTTTAAACTAGATTTTTTTTTTTTTTTTTGAAGCAGTTTTCCTCACTTTTCAATGTTCTTCTCAAAGCTACTGTGTGCTCATCTCTTAGGATCCCTCTCCTATCAGAGGAGAGAGTACAGTAGATAACACAAATTCTATAGGTCAAACCTGTCAAATGTGAGTTCTGGCTTGCATCACTTCTATTTTTTTATTACTGGAAAATACACTGCTCTCAATGACTCATTTTTAGCATCAGGGAACCAGGTAAGCACACATCCAAGTTAGGACACTAAAAATACAAATGCTGCTGCTACACTCATTTAAAGATTTTTTTCTCCGAGAAGAAGTTTTTAACCAGAAAAAGTATTTGATGAATCATGTTTGTTTGCTCCTCATAATTTATTTCCTTAGAAGGTATTTCCAGTGCTGACAAAATAATGTTTAACAGCTATGCACATAATGACTTTTACTGAATTAGGAAAGATGAACTTGCTCCTCTTGCAAGGATCTTTGAAGAGAAAGGCTAGAGCATTACCTGCTAACTGATCTATCTTCAGCTCAACAAACCTTGGGCAAGGATGCAATTAATTACAAGAAAGTCTGGGGAACAATTAAAAAAGAATGACATAACATGTTTATCAGACTTTGCAATTATGTGCTACTACTTTCTCCACTATATCTAACCTTTTATCTCCCTCTCTACAATCTCTGTTTCAATATTGCATTTGGTAGATATCCTTTTGCATATCTCATAACATTTGGAAAAAAGAGGGGGGGAAAAAAAAGGAAATGTCTTTTTAATATATCTAATATTTTTTAATATATCTATTATACACTAATATTAAAATGTAACATTGCAATAATATATGACCTTGATTTCTCATTTAAGAACTAACTACACCATGAGAGCTCCTCCATAAGCTTGCTTTAGAGGCAAAGAGAACAGAATTAAGGCATTAACCTGGAAACAAAAAAGACTAAAATGGAAGTTTATGTGACCACATGCCTTTACCACAGGACACAGTAAATCTTCAGTAGTGCTATACAGCACAGACTACAGCTTCTCATTAGACTGAATTTAACATGATTCACTAATTACTTTTCATCCTAAGTCCCATAACAAGTAAGCTATGATGCTTACTGGAAAACTTTCAGCTGCAAAATCCTTCATTGAGGATTTTGGTATGTTCTCATAATTTTTGTGTTCTTCAAAGCACACAATTAACTTTATTATAACATGAGACAGAATATTAAGTCTAAACCCCCGAGGTAACTCAACATTTCATGCTGATAACAATTGCTTTAATTTATTTTTAACCTGCCCATGCTTCCCACACCTCTAAACAACTGAATTAAGTTGGAATAATCTATTGCACATAGCTCTCACAAGGCCCAGCTCAGACACGTGAGGATTAGCTGCCTGCAGGCTGTGGTGGCAAAGCCCTGCATCACCTCCCAGCCAACAGGGTGAAATCCTGGGTACACTTGGGCATCCCCACCGACCTCAGCCAGGCTCTGTCCCTGAGTAACACCACCACCTCCACCTCTGCACACCAGGAATGGAACTGTTTGTGTCTCAGCCTTAATCCCAGCTGAAAAGCAAGGCAAGGCTGTGTTGCTTTCTGGTTTGCCTCTGCTCCCCCGCCTCCGCTGCTTTCCGACACAGGCCCTGCTGAACAGTCAGGCCGTGTTACTCTCTGTGACTGAGCAGCACAGCTATGCACACAGGTCATTCTGCAACTAAAGACTCTAAGAAAGTGTTATGCCTGTAAAGCACACAGGAATGTTTTATTTGTTCCTCATAAAACTAAAATGTCTCCCTTGTACAGTGGAGAACTGTTCTTGTAAGCGCTAAGCCCTCTTCCTTGGACAGGAAACTCATTTTGAAATTACAGTTTTCTAATGGTCCTTTAGGGAAGTTGAGGTACCCCACTTCCTCTTCAGGAAGAGACGCTTTGCACTGGTGTGGAGGACCACAAAAGAGGAGCTTGGGGAGAGAGGAGGAGGCCATGGAGGGTGGAATTTCTCTTCTGGACTTCTCAGCTCTCCAACAATAATCAAGTATTGCTTGTACATGCAGAGAGACCACAGCACTGAGAACTGCCAAACTCAGCTATGTACACAAGTCTGGTCAGAGGGGGACTCTCCTATTTAAAAGCAGAGGATTAGGAGGTATTCAAACTGAAGCCAACATAGGCAACAGTTTTTTGATTTAGAACTGACAAGAGACAAACATAATCCAAATCCAAGAGATCAGAGCACTTAGAAATACTGGAAATGAAGACTTTCTGGATGCAGACAGGGTTCAGACTACTTGCCTGGTTTTTCTTGCAGATAGCACTACTTTCACATCTGTTTTATGCTGCTTTTATTCTGAAAATTTAAATGGTGTTTTGCCCATTTTTAAAACCAATTTTAAATTAGAGGAAGATCCAGATCTCTCTGTGAGGGGGCTGATTCAAATTTTCAGAAGAGTAACTGTGGATTTACCTGGAAAAAGGAGTAGGTTGGAAAAAGTATTTAAAACTGAGACTGGACTTGAACTCTTGGGTCAACCCATCTTTGGAAGTGTCATTCTACCAGGTTCAAAGGTTTGAGTCATTGAGGAGTTCTGTTTCATTAAAAGTAATCTTCCCACAGTAGGAAAAACCAGACATTTAAAAATCAACTCCAGCAACTGAGCAGGGTCAAGAGAGAAAGCTTTGCTTAGAATTCTTGAGGCAAAAGAAAGCGTTAAGAGCTTCTATGACATCAGGTTTCACTCAGCTTGTATTTATCCAGCCAGAAGACCAAAACAAAAATGTTTTACAAAAATGAGGCCTCACAAAAACGATGGAAGTTGCATAATGTCTATTCCATTCGTTTCATATATTTACTCAAGGCATTTCCCCCTAGAGAATAATTACATCACCACCACTAAGGCAGCAGGCAACTAAAGACTTACTTTACAGAACTACAGAACATGAAGAGCTCTACTTTTTATAAAATGAAGAAAAATCCCAAGTTTTTCAATACTATATGGTTTGGAAGGTATCCTTCAACTACTACATACTGAAATCAGCTTAATATGATGAGAAATTCCATCTGCACAAATGACTTTTTCTGTGCTTTTGAATAACTCCAAACAAAAATGCAAACCAACATGTACTGCTTGAAGTACAGATATAAAACAAACCAGAAAAAGGCATGAGAGCTCTGTAATTAGGAAAAGACAATTCATTAGGAATGCAATGTCAGCATGTGATACATTAATGTATCACAGCTGCTTAATAGCAAAAAAGGCATGGGTGTCTCAGAAATCTGACTACATCACGAGCATATAAATTTGATTTAAATGACACACTTATGATTAATATCTTTCTTCTTTTCAGTCATTATTAAAGTAGAAACATTGAGTGTGAAACCCTGAAAGTTAAGAAATTTCCTTAAAATTTATCTCCAAAGCAGTTTTCATTTAGATCACTTGAAAAACTTCTTTGTAATAATTAGAACTGGGATACGGGTAGGGAAAACTGGTCTAAGCCTGTTCTCAGCACTTAAACCAAAACTGCTTTTCTCCAGCTGAGGTTTTTAGAAGTTCAGTTAAATATTTTTAAAGGAGAAAAGCAAACAGGTTGTGCATCTTCATATTTAAGCTTGAGATAAGACCACAGGAAAAGCTGTTCTCAAGACACTTCCTAAACAAACACAACCAAAAAGTGTCAGAAGTCTCCACAGAAACCTCATCCTGAATGGAGTTTTCAAGATTCAAATTTCAGTTTTCCTCATCCTTTACTTTCAGAGACTTTGGTAATCTTTTAGACATCTTACTAAGTTTCCAATTTCACTAGTTGCATTTCCTTGTTTCACAGGGGGCTGCTCTCCACCCTGAGCATTGTTACATAGGTATTTCACAACAGTTGCAAATTCTGCAACAGAACACAACACATGGTTAGAATGAAACTAATTACTATTAGACCAGAACAAAGCAGGCACAGCAGAAAATGCAGACCTCGAGATGCTACAAAAGCAAATGCATTCTCCTCCCACTCCTGGAGAGTGCTCTAGTTCTTTTATCACTAGCTTTCAAACAAAATGTTACTGGTCATTACTGACTAAAACTCAAGCCTAAACAACAAAGCCTTTAGCTTATCATACACTCCAGGCTCTGATATCTTCTCAATGTAAATAGTCAATTCAATTGGTGTGACTTCATCCCCAAAATTATTATTTTTTTTTTTTTTACATCTCAAGCTAAATCATTGCTGTTGCATTTAATCTCTTTGTCCACCTTTTCTTCAGGGAGATGAAATCATATCTTTGAAAATTAAACTCTTAACAACTAACAGGTGATGTGCTGACACAAGGCCAGTTTCTGAACACGCAAATTCCAACAGGAACAAGTCAGAGGTTTCTAAAAAAATTGTGAAGCCACTCCTCAAAGGAAAATTGAAAACAATATCCAGAAATCAAAGAAAAATTAATGTTGATACAATTCCACTGAGAAAAATATGTATTTGCTGCAAAGTCAACTACATGAACAAGGAGTCTGCTTATTGTACTTCAAACTAATCATCTTTCCCATCAGCATTTTATTGACTTGAGATTCATTTTACATGATTCCGGAAGGTTTTAACCCAATCAACCAAGGCTGTTAAGAGTTTCCTGCATTCTTCTCTCCATGTATTCCACCCAATCCCCCAGGAACTTGCAGTTGCAAGAGTGAAGGTAGAATAATTTAACAACCTTTTCCCTCTTACACATTCCAATAAAACAGTTCTCAGCCTTGGTTCAAAATCATGGAAATCTGATGCAGTGAAAATCAGTTCAAGAAATTTTACTGCTTTGAACAAGTCTTGATGAAACCCTAACACTCAGCAGGGCAATCGTTCTCAATCATTCTCTTAGGATGTGATAAAAACCCCAATCCTTTCGGTCTTGAGTGTCTGAGCTGTATCAAAACTAGGGTCCTTAAAGGAAAAAATAACTTGGCAAAGTTAACAGTTTAAGTCTTGCATTTCTGTGAGGCAGATGACAGACTGCTGTTTACATAAAACACAAATTCAGGCCACAAAAGCCACTTCCACTTAGAGCCTTCTCATCTGGGTTACATGTCTCTTCAGCGTTTTTCTACACTTTAATACAATCCATTATTTTTTTGGTAAGAGATCCAATGTTATCCAATGTTATTTAACTTTCTTTTTTTAATTGTTTTGTTGAGGTTTTTTGTTTTCGATTTTAATTTCTTGTTTACTATTGATCTCTAAAAGATATGAGATCAATTTTCAGGAAAACCTGAACTTCAACTCAGATGTTATTATAATGGCCACACCCTGAGTATTAATTTGAAAAGACAGCCTACCTCTTCTCCACTAGAATCTCAAATCAGCCTTTATTCTTTTTCAGTGGAGCTTCCTCCATGAGGCAGTACACTTTGCTGTTCCACAGAACAGCTTACATGTATTTTAGAAAAGCACTCAAACATGATTAAACTGCTGCCAGACATTACCTGATAAAGTACAGCATGTGACACTTGGGGACATGGCTTAGTGCTGAACTTGGCAGCACCAGGTTAACAGTTGGACTTGCTGATCTTGGAGGACTTTTCCAGTCTAAATGGTTCCATGTATGCTTTAGTCTGGCTGTTAAAGAATACAGGAGGCCTTGCACATCCTGAGACATGGTCATGGCTTAGTCTTCAATGCCACGTTTTTAAACACTGAAGAAGCCAAGAGGACTTGCTGTAACTTCCTTGGAGCAAAGCTCACATCCAGCCTGACCTCAGGTCCTCAGCCAGTGCCCAAGGGCAGGTGGGCTAGAGCATTAAAGGAAGAAGCAAACCTAAAATGCTATTTTTCCAGAACATTCCCCCTGATTTCAGCCATGTGCAGCTGAGTGGTTCCCCAAGTTAGAAATGCTGTCTTTTTGTTTAGTTTCCAAACAGATTTTACTTCTATAGATGTGTCTAATTGTTTTCTCAACCCACTCAGAAAGGTTTAGCACCATTTTTAGTATCCACAACATCTTGCAGTAACCATACCACAGACATTTTTGCAATTTGGGAGAAAAAATACCCCCTGACTGGTTAAGAAATATTGTATTTCACTATATACCCCCAAAATTTATTTTTCCCCAGTGAAGTTTATATTAAGGATGGAGCATTTAATCTGATGGCACTGAAGAATCCACATGCAATTTCATTTCTAAAGGTAATTCAGGGAAAAAATATACTTTGGAAAAATACTGAGGACCGAAGACAGGACATTATCTGAACTCAGGCATTCTAAATTATCCTCATGGAAAAAAGGTGAAAAAAAAAAAAAATCACACTTACAATACTTGATGCAAGAACTTCTAAAATTTGAGAATGTCTGAGGAAAGAAACTGCTTGGTAAATATACTGTGGAGTCAGGATGTCTTCCTGCATCTACCCAGTTGTGCTACAACTGTCATTCCAAGAATAAAGGCCCAAAGAAGAAAACACTTTAGCTTTATAGATTTTTTTATTCTTCTCAACAAGAAATTCCAGTTAGGACAAAGGTATGGCTAGGAAAAAAATGTGTAGCAAAATCAGCCACATTTTTGTTTTACACTTCTCTTACACTCCACTCTTCCAAACAAAGGCTGATACCAGTATTAAATTGAGCAGCAATATGTAGACCAAGTAATTTCTCTGTTGCAACTTAGCCAAATAAACAGATGAAATTACTTACTAAATATGAAGTATTTCATGCTAGACCTAAGGATATTAAAATATAACTGAAATATAGCAAAAATTAACATTTTTAAGGGAGGATATATTCACTGACCATGCCATAAAAATGAAACCAGCCCCATCCAGCATTTTATACATTACTGCAATATGACACATCAC
This sequence comes from Muscicapa striata striata, assembly GCA_030060385.1. Taxonomy (NCBI): domain Eukaryota; kingdom Metazoa; phylum Chordata; class Aves; order Passeriformes; family Muscicapidae; genus Muscicapa; species Muscicapa striata. The sequence continues at coordinate 2,058,729 of JAREIS010000050.1, read as the reverse complement.
AATATTGCATACTTACCTCTCTTAACTATGCTGACACAGCAGTATGCACTGTAAGAGCTTTTATTACAAGAAAACACTCCTGTTTGCTCTCACAGTTTTTCATCAAACCTGACCTGTGCAGCTTGGAGAACACATTAGGACTGTAATCAGGTCAGTAATTTTGTACTGAGTGAGCCTCTGTAACTCAGAGATCCATAGAAGTTTATGGGACTACAGAATAAGACAAATATGTAAGTGAGTGTTTGACAGGGCTGGAGCCAAGGTAGGGCTTATCAATGAAAGAAAACCCTTTATTTATATACATTTGAAATACACTGATTTGTGCATTTATAATTCAGAAAGTTGGTCATTCAATTAATAACAGTGCAAAGTTTTATATCTAAAGACACACTTCTTACAAGTAGAACAATTTTAAATTGTGATGATACTTCACTTAGAGCATGACACAAGTCTTATGTAAAAGGAATGCTACAAAGGAGCTTTCCTATGCTGATGAAGTCAAAAGGTCTCTGCTTGTGAGGTTATTGCCATAAACAACCCTGCTGTATTGCAGGTGCAGTATTAATCCATATTAAAAGCACACTACATACAAAGAGGTATTTTCATGCTTGCTCAGGGAATGCACAGGTTGTACAAACCCCTAATTTACTTCAGGCATCTTTGGAACAGAGTTTGTGCTACCACCACAAAATGAAGTAGCATTTCTAAAGTTGCCTGTTTAAATAGAAGAAACGTATCTTGGTAGTGAATGCACATTTCAATGGTATAAAAAAATACTGTCAATTAATTATCTTCTTAAATTTCATTACTCTCTAAGGATGGTTATTTATGAGAGTCTCAGACTGCCTGGAACTTGAATCTGCTTTTAACTTAATGCTTTTCTTGCTGTGGACTTCTGAGCTCCCCTCTGATTCCAAGCATGAGTTCAGTGGAACATCTGCTTTGACAGAGAAGGCAAATCATTGTTTTCCTCTATGACCCTGTGAAGATTTTGGTCAGTGAGCAGAACTCAAGAGGGGAACAGCAGTTCAATTTGTTCAGCTTGCACACTGCAAAGTGAGCCTCTGAAGTGAGCAGTCAAACCTACTGCTCTCAGGAAGGACTTTCCTTTTGCAGCCAATCAGCAGCTGAATTTTCCCACATTGAAAATTCATCAAGGTAAAAATGCAATGAACTAAGCACCAGCACATGAACCCCCATCATTTGATTCTGGTGACATCAGAAAGACTGAAAACAAAAACTTGGGTAAACACAGGAATGCTTCAGATGCAATTCTAACTGTGGGATTCAAGAAGTGCTCATTTTACATTTCAAGAAAATATATTATCAACAGGACCCCTGTGCAAAAAAACCCCAAAAATATCTGAGAAAAAGATCTAATGGAGAAAATAGGTGTGTAACATTTTCTCCTACCTTCACATGTATGTAACTAACATAAATCAGAGTCTCATTTCTTCTGTATTTCTGTGCTTCTGCTGTTTTATAAACTTCTTCTCATTTGCTATCACATTTTGGCAATTGAAAATTACTCACAGTGTAGAATGATGTAGATTATGGGGGGAGCAGAAATCACATGAAGGCCTGGCTCTTTCTGCTTTTAAATATGCTCAAGAGATTTCTGGTTTTCAAGGGCAAAGGAGTATATTTTTCCATTAGTAAGAAAGGTTGGACTACATATTGTAACTTGTGCAAGTTCTACATCTGAAAAGACCACACCTGATGAGATGTATGGCAGGACTAGTTCTGACAAATACAAACCACCGAAATTCATGTGAGTGGCTGCAATGCCCCAAATGAAGTCTGGGGCCATTCTCTTGACTGACCTAGAGCTCTTTTTTGACATAAACTGATACTGATGCACTACTTTGCAGAGAAATTAAGGAGAGGATTGCAGTTTTCTGAAGTCCATGTTAGGGAAGACAAATAGGCAAGGAACCACTGGAAAATAAGTGCAGTAAGGAAAGAAGACAAAAGGAATTACCAACACTGAATGTGCCAACTGAAAACTGTTGATAATGCTTAAAATTAATTTCTGCTTATGCTGCAGAACTGATCCACTATTCTGACTATTTCCTGCAAGGCAGGAAGCACTGCATGAACTTCTGCTGCAAAGAAGAAAAAGAAACAAGAACTGTGCATTCTTAGTTCTTTGGCATCCACACTATTCCTCCAGAGTAAAGAAAGGAAGTATATCCACCTGCCTCAATATTGGTAACACTCAAAGGTACCTTCTGCATATTTACCCACAAAAGACATACTATTTACAGTGAATACAACACATTATTTCCATAGATAAATGAGAAACAATAAGCAACTTGGCTTAAGAAACCAAACTGGATACACTGCTTGTGTATCATCATTGTGCTGACGAGAGAATTATTCTCTAATGTTTCTTCTAGGTAGCAAAAACCTTTAGTAAATAAGTAAGAAAAGGAGGATACTCAGTGTGCAACTTGTTTAAATGTGAAGTATATTGAAATCTAAGGACATGAGGAATCATAGAATGTGTACTCTTACTTTGTAATGAGGAGTTGTATGGACATGATAAAAATAAGCGACTTTAAAAGTACAAAGTGGGTAAGTCCTAACTCCAAATGAATCCAGAATAGAACTTCTGGAAGCATTTCAGAAGTTCAAATCTCAAATTGAACAAAAAATCCCAGTTCTGAACACATTATGGGCTGATTTCAGATTTAAATTGAAGTTAAACCTCAGCAAAGGCCAGCAAAATTTAGCACCTCACCTTCTAAAGGAATAAAGTTGGTTCCATATTCTGCACACTGCTGAACCAGTTTTTAAACTTTAGTAGGTTCCTTTCTATTAGGTCATGTCTCTGTCATTTCCCTGCCTGTTTTTGTTTCTGATGTTTCTCTTTCCTATGACTGCTTTTGATATTTTATACTTCTCCTTCCTGGATGCACAGGATTGCTTTTTGATTTAGCCAATTTATTACCATGCCAGTTCACATGGTCTCCTTCCTATTATGTCACGTTCCTGGTTTTACTTTGAAATTGTTGAAATGCTTTGATTTGGTCTCAGACCATGTGCTAATATGAAGATCTTAAAAACTCTCCTGGAGAGAAGTCAGGATTTCTCTGGTTCTGTGAAGTAATAACTGCTAAGAGGTAAAATAACACAAACCAAAAATCCCCAAGCATTCAATTTCAAGGGGCTGTTTCTGAATTACACTGAAAAAGATGAATGACCTCAAGTTCAGAAAACATACTGAGCACTAAAGGCTAAAAAATTATACTATACAGAGTGTGAGAAACTTGGAGAAAGGAAAAAAAAAACCCACTAGATTGGAACAGTAAGGGGTCTACAAGAAAGCTGGAGAGGGAAGGACTTGTAATGATGGGACTACAAGGGAGAATTGCTTCAAACTGAAACAGGATAGATTTAGATATTAGGAAGAAATTCTTCCCCATGAATATGCTGGGGCACTGGCACAACTGCCCAGAGAAGCTGTGGAAATGGCCAAGATGGTTCAAAGCCACCAGACTAGATGTGGTTTTGGAGTAACCTGGTCCAGTGGGAGATATCCCTGTCCATGGAAGGGGAATTAGAACAAGAAGAACTTCAAGGTCCCTTCCAATCCAAATCATTCTATGATAAAACCACTACTAACTCCAGAAAGAAATGAGCATCTGTGCTTTTGAGATGCAACTATATACAGGAATAAAAGAAAACCCTGAGATACAGTTTACTAGGATTATCTACTTAGCTTTCAGAGAAGACAGAAAAAATACAGCAAACTGCCCAAAAGTAGTTAAAGGGATAAAGAAGTACTTTTTCCTTTAGCTATCCTTTCCTCCTGCCTTTTATTTTTCCTAAAGTGATATATGTTACTTTTCCTTGGTTTTTTTTTTTTTTGTTGTCAGTAATGTCCTCAGACAGCTTCCCATGATGCACAGCAGTTAAAGAAACACTTTTATTTCCCCAGCCTATTCTCAACTGCCTAAACTATCACTGCCTCAGTCAAAACTTTAAATCAGTTAACCAGTAACACGTGCTGCTCATTAGCAGAGCCTTAAGCTCACCTTTATTGCTCTGTTCCTTTAAAAGGACAGCATTCAAAGCACCCTTCACCCTAAGAAGCCTTTTATTTGAGTTGTTATTACTGTAAGCAGGAACCTAGCTAAAGGAAATGTTATTTTTTTAAGGTCATCTACGAAGTTTTAAAGTGTTTTTTAAAGAAAAGGCCCAAATAATCAGCAAGTGAAGGGGAAAAAATATTTGATGGTATGAGCACCCTACAGAAAACAAGCACTCTAATAATTATTGAGTAATATTACCAATCTTTGTCCTTAGGGGAAGAAAAAACTTGATAGGAAGGAATGTTCTGTCCTTCAATGTCAAGAGCCATTACAAAACATATCTAAAATTGTGGTAAGGTCAGGTTGCTCTGGTTTTAAATACTCTCAGAAAGTCAATGCTTTATAACTCTGTGCTTGAGTAAAAGAAAAATCTGTATCGTTTAGAGGCTCAGCACGCCAATACAGCTTAAAGTCTCCTGTCCATTGAAACACTTGAACCTATGGCAAGAACACTGACACAAGCAGATGCACTGGAAAAAACCACTGCTTTGAGAAGTAAGATCCAATTCAAGCTTTTCCTTTGTCATGCTAACAAATCTGGCTCTAAACACTCATCTATCTGGCACTTGGGCTTTTTTTGCCAAATCCCAACACCACAGGTATATACTAAAGATGTCAACCTGGCCACATGAAAGTGACTGAACCTTCCTGTCCATTTTTTTTTAAATTTTAAGCAAGCCATTACTGCAAAAAGCCAATATGCTGATCCTATTACAGTTAAGGTTTTCTGTCAGAAGACTGCATTTGTAATGTTGTTTGGGGAGGTAAACTTGCAATATCTTAAGTTTTGTTTGAGAACAAAACAGCTATGTAAAGATCTTTACTTGCATGTCTAGTTTTTATGTCACAGGGCAAAGCATTTTCTTCCTTTGAAGCTTCTTTCTAAATGGAGGAAAAAGTAATACTTTTTTCCTGCGAGAAGATGAGGATGAGATAGTTATCTAAGATAGACAGTTATCTATTCTCATTCTGATGTGATGAAGGGAACAGAGCAAGAACTACAATTGTAAGTAAATAAGCTACACAGATGCAGGGCAGATGAACAGTGTGCATTGTATATACAGACTCAATCAAACAAATTGCAAACAGCATGTGTAGTCTGAAAAGAAACCTGTAAATTAAACAAAAATGTTTAAACAAGGATGTAAGCAGTCTCAGCCCTGTGTAAACACAGAGAAGCTCTCTATTTAAAATTAATGTATATGCTTAACAGACAATTATAACTCATATAAAGTCATCAGACACAAAATCAAAGCAAGGAGAACTGCAACAATGTAGTCCACCCAAACTGATGGCAGTGGGAACCCCGACTGCCTATGTGGAAAGAGTATGTTTACAAGTGGTGAAAGCAAAATCTATGCTGGAATGAACAAAAGTCATCAAGGCTCTGAGGCAGGGGTGATTTTTGGCTTAGATGTGTGATCAGTATAATATGCACTTCAGCTGTAACTTTTTTAGTTTGTTTCTTTTTTTTTTCTGTGCAAATTCAGTTTAACTTTTACTGCTACTGTTTCACCTAATTCAGCAAAACCTACCAGTTAGATATTCCAGTACAGCAGCCATGTACACAGGAGCACCAACACCAATTCTGTACTTTGGGTGGCCTTTCTTAATGTACCGGAGCATTCTTCCAACAGGGAATATGACCCCAGCCTTGGCAGAGCGGGAAGTCTTCGTAGACTTCTTCTTTCCACCCCTGCTGGACATCTTGTCTGTATCAGGTCTGAAACACTCTATATTCAGGAAGAAAGAAAAAGAAAAAAAAAGGAACAAAAGATAAAAGGTTATTAATAAGGACTTACTATAAGATCACACACTGAATTCCAAAGCAAAGCAGCATTTTGGGGTAGGTAATGCATTAAGAGTATCTAAAATATACAGACAAGTTGCCTTTTTAGCATATGCACAATAAGAAAACTAATTTCCCACAGAATGTTTACTTCCCATTAAAATTTGGTATAATTTTACATGGAAAATATATAAAACAAGTTATTTCCTAAAAATCTACTTTCCTGAAATTCCCAGCAGATTAAACCCAGTACCAGTAATGGAACCAAGAGTGTTAAGTACTGGATTTAAAACAGAACTTCTGTATTGAAGCAGAGGCTGCTTTGTGCAAGGAGACTGACACAACACCCTGATCTCCATGAAATACTTCTGATAGGGCATCTGAACAGCTGAGGTAGGGCAGTTATGTCCATGCATAATTACATTCCAAACTAGGAAAATCTGTATCTGCTAAAGCTTTCATAAAGTGTATTCATTTCCTTTAAAAAACTCAGTGTTCCAGATCTGTGAGAATTGACAGAACAAAGGCCTATGAATGGCAAAATACATCTCCTATACAGTAAGTGCTCTATTTTTAGAAAGATCTGAAATTATCCCCTTGAGATTTGAATCTACCAAAACTCAGCCATCTCCACACTTCAACATTCTCTCCAGGAATCTGGCCATCTTCTATCTGCCACCTTTCCTTAACAGCACAGTGATCTGAACACCCAGCACGTATCTGACAACTGTATATCAGTTTCTTTCACTAAGGGAACCCACTGCTGATACAGCTGTCAAACATATTCTGTCCTCTCTTTGATTTCTGCTCAGGCTGTAAATAGAAACTGACAAATCCAAAGAGGTGGAGGGTTCACAGACTCTCACGGAATCTTTGAAGGTTTAGGCAACTCACTGGGTTTTGAAATTACCTCAGAGAAAAGGAGACAGTGCTCATCTCCCCATCTCTCCCCTCCGTCATGTCTGAACTCCAGGGAAACCAGTGAAATACATCAGTGATAGACACACACACACTTCTGTGGATCCCACTTCTTCCCTGGCTGCACAAATCTTACCTAACACACATGCAAATTCATGGATGTGTTTATATACTCCACAATGAAACCCCCTTTAATCTTGCTTTCTCATCACACCATTTCTCTACTTCCCCTATTTTTCACTTGTTTATTCTGAATTCTCTCCTTGCCCTTATGAACCTAACTGTATTTCCCACATGCCTGAATCCACAATGGAACCATTCCAGAATTAGGCAAAACAGGTTCATCAGCCCCACTTCTAGGTTTTGCAATTTCTGCTCTGTGCTGACACATCCTGCAGTCCTTCAGTTCTCAATGAGTCAGTAAGATCCAGGCTACATTCATAATACATACATTATGTATGTATTCATAATACATACATACATAAGATTCAGGCCAAACAAAGACCAGTCAGGATAGCTGAAGGAACATTTGTATGAGAGGTTTCTTTTCTTTTCCACTTTCACATTCCATTCATAAGAATCTACACCTGCACAGCACATTAAGCAAATTAAATGCAATGGGTTACTGTTTTTTAAAGCTAAACAAAATAACCCCATCTTCGTAGATCAGATGAAAGTCACACTATATTTAGGACACTTGTGTATTTCTGGACACTCATGTCCAGAAACAGACAGGAATCTTTGGTAAGGGGAAGCCATCAAAAGATCTCCTTCCCCTTTCATTTGCTGAGGACTCAGCTCTGTAACAACCATTATTCTGTGAAGAAGAGGACAAAAGCCAATTTTCTTGCCTTGAGAAATGACCCAAATGCAGCTCACCAATTATTTTAAAAACACCCATTTAATTGCATTTTCTCATCTCATTAGCTCTGTCTTTGTTAGCAAGAAGCCTGGGTGGGGCTTTGACTCCTCTATAGACCTTCTGCCAGGAATTATTTTCATATTTCATAATCCATTTTCATCAATAGTACTAGGGATGTTTAACCTCAAATGTTAAGAGGTTCATTGAATCAAACACCATGGAAAGGGGCAGAAGAAATATCTGTGCTGTCCTGCAATGTATCTGGTTTGTAACTGAGAGGTCAATGATGAAAAACATAGTATTTCTAGAGAAAGCCTTTAAGCCTTAAGCAGTAAACTTCTATTAATCATTTAGTGAGTTTATGGGATACGAGAACAGCTGGAAGAGAATATGGGAATCCTTACTTCCTAATAATTCCTTTCTTTGGGAGAGTCTCAGCTATCAGCTGCTGTAACATTTGCACCAAAGCATTAGTAAGGTGGGTAGTACAGAATAACACCAACCCATATATAAAATGGTGTAATTTTTTTTCTTCCATAAGCTTATTTTATCACCTCTGCAAATTCTACAGGTAATTTCTCTCTTTATTTTATGAATTTGGTCACATTGCTCAAATTAATATTTAGGATACCTTGGGCCTATCTTAACAATTCACCTGATCCCCTTATACAGAACATTAAAGACCTTTCTAGCTGTAAGTTTATTTCTGAGGAGAAACTTTGAATCCAAAAGGTGCTGCATAAGGAAAAAATCAAGAACTTCTGAAACTTTTAGTATTAAAGGTGAAATGTAATACAGATGAGTTTCAGACCTTCCCATCTCAAGGATCCCATTCCTCCATGTAGTGAATCCCTGGATGTTCAGATCGTTAAGATGTTGGGGGTGGAGGGAGGAAAACTTCAATTAGGTTTCAAGTACCACTTTTACTGTTATCAACAACGTAATTTGGAAGGTGAAAGTGAGAGCCTGGCATGGAAACCTTTTTCAGAGCTTAATTGTGTATTCAGGATCATTACTTTGCAGAACCTGTTTGTCTTGCCTTTGAGCTGCAGCATGGCCCAACCAACTGTCAAATGTCTCTTCCCTATTTTTAGTTCTCCACCGAAAAAGAGAAGGGAAAGAGATTTCACTTGCAAAAGTCACAAGAAAATGTATTGAGGTGAAATGTAAAGAGCATGTCAACAGATCAAAAACCAAAGAAGACTGTGTGCCTTACATGTTCGAAAATGGTTTATCTTTGTAACACCAGAAACTCTGGAATGCTGCCAACACTAATGAACGAGAGCTGTTTGCTGAGTCACTGGGAGCCCGCAGATCAGAGAGGCAACCGAAGGCAACCTTATCACAGGAATCATAGTTCAGACAAGATTTGAGCAGTATAATGAAAGTCAGTAAATATATTTTAAAATAAATCACAGTAAATGGACCAGTACTTCCCTTTCTTTCTTCTGTCCTGCTGTTGCAATGGAATTTTTGAGAACTTTACCAAATACATTGCAAAGTCTCTGAAGATTTGACAATAAAATTTTTTTTTTCAATGTGAGAGTTCACAAAATTATCACTGTGACAATCAGGGGATATCACCAAGGAGTCAAGTATCTAAGTTCACCTTTGAGTTCAAATCAAATTTAACACTATATTCTTCAGCGACTCTGCTGTGCTTGGACACAGATTGCCCTAGATACAGAATTTAGCACTTGATTCACAGCCTTTTGAAACCCCTTAAAGACTGTGGCAAGATTCGAACTGCTTTCTAAGATCTCCAAATGCATAAACAAGATTTGATGGTGTATTAATGGGGTCACAGCAAAGATTCAAGCTACAAGGCTCCTCTGCTGTCATGTCTTCGAGAGCCAGAAATACATTTCCTAAGAAACAATCTTAAGGTTGATGAGATGAAATCAGCATAATTAACATTTTTCTCTTTGAAATTGGCTGGAGTAACTCTGGTTGGCCATATTTTTCTGTGTGAAGACAGATACTCTGCTGAACCACACTTACAAATACCATCTTCCTCAAATGCAAATAGGCATCTATTTTTTCTGTAAGGTTTAACATCACATAATAATTCTTAACGTACAGCCTGAACATCCTGGTTCCAAATTCCAAATACCAGAATTTCATTAGTTCAGTTGATTTGACACTTTGATCAAACAGCAGTAATAAATCCAGTCTATTATTAGCAGTTTTCAGGTACTGGTTCTTAATGACTAAACAAATTACTATGAATCTTACAGCTGTCAGACAGAGACTGTTCAGATCGTGGGCTTACACTGGTGTATTAACTGCACTCAGCAAACAGATGATTCAATTTAGATCTACTTCATCATATCAGTAAGTAGTGGAATCCAGGAGATCATTAGTACCATAGGAAAAATACTAAAATGTAGTAATTATTTTTCTTTTCTTTCAGTACAAAGACTAAGCTGGAAAGTTCATTTTTGTATCACAAGAGATAAACTGCAATACTATTTTCTTTCCACTGTTCGAAAAGATTAACAATGTAAGTGCTGCGATTCTCTCTTAAATCAATTTATGTTCCATAATAATAGCCACTTGCTGAACTCTTGCTGAAAACGTGCAATTGACTTTGCTGTGACAATGAACTTGCTCTGTTCTTAGCTAATCAGAAGCTGCTCTGGCATATTTATAAAATGGTATAGAATGGTCAGTGTCTCTGCCTGGGACTGTGGTTTCTAGGTACAACAGTACTAAAAAGATCTAATCACTCAGTTATTTGACCTGATGTGATTTCAAATTTTAGCTCAAGTTCTTTATCAAAGCATTAACTCTCTGAGGTCTGAAACAGACAGAAGAGTGAAACCAGTTGTAAAACAGGTGTTCCAAAACTCCATTAACTTCTCATCTGAGAAGATAGCACCATACATTTGTTTTCATTTGGAAAACCAAGAGGACACTCCCCATCTAGGAATTCACAATAGGTGTACTTTCTATTGAAGATTAAGACAATTAAAATTCCTATAGCAGTAACATAAAGGATGGGAAAAAGAGGAATAACGTTTTCACAAAACCTGAATGATAAAAAAATACTGTTGCACAATTGTATTCAACTGGCAGAAGTCCCTCCCACCCTCCCACAGAGGGTCTGAAACACCACAACAAACACCCCTTAATGTGCAAAACATCACTAAGAACAGTGCTGAGAGTGTGACAAGAGTTTTTGCTGGGCATCCTGCCATCAATAGCCAGGAAAACGTAAACATAATTGTCTTCACTGACCACTGCTGGGAGAACTGGACTGAAATAACCATTTATACACTATAGGCTTCTGTATACTAGCTAGCATAAAAATTTAGAAGGTCTTAAGTCACTGGACCATTTGTGAATTCAATGCAGAAAAACTGTTACAAATAACATTTTGAAAACAACTTTGACTCTTGACATTTTTGTAAGAAAATAAAAACATAATAAAGAATTAATGTGGAAGCTTCCAAGGCAAAATTCAGATACAAAACAAAATTCAAAATAGATATTATACTGGTGAGAGAAGGGATTGCAAAAACTTGACCCATCAAGGAGGTAATGAATGGTGTGGTTCTTGCATTACTCCTGGAACAAGGACCATGAGCTGAATCCTGACCATCCTGTCTTTACAATGGGTCTGGGTAAGGAACTATAGCCTCTTTATGTGCTCACAGCATCTTCCCCTACCAAGGAAGCAAGCCAGCCCTGCAGTCTTTCCACAAGCCCTGCATTTTTCTTTTCCAATTTTACCTCTTGAGACGACAAAATCTAATGCTCAGCACTACCCACAGGGCCAACATTTCCTCTCCCTGTGGAGAGATCTATCCAGAGGCTCTTTTCTTCTCTTGGGGCATCAGTTCCAGATCCTTGCTCCTTTATCCCTGCTTTATAACCTTGCTGGGGTAGGACTACCTTTTCTGTGGAACAGAGAGCAGGCCTTGATCCTAGCTGACAGAGTTGCACAAAAATATTTCTGCACTTCTCTGAGAGCAAAGGTTCATGACTATTCTTCCAGAGTGTGATTATATCACCTACCTTATCAAGAGAATATCTTTTATCAAAGTTCATTGCTATGTATTGGCAGAGCTAGGGAACTCCTGAGAACAAATTTAAATACACTGGTTTCTTTTAAGACTAAGCCTACAGTGGTGGACTTCTCTTTTTGCTCATGCTGATATACAAAATATGCAGTGCTTAAGCACTTTACCAACTTTACTGTCATTAAGCCAAATTCTGGTCTTGCCACTAGGTTTTAGATCAGTTATGACTTAATCTACATTGTCAACATTTGACTTTACTGGCAATCAGAAGGGTATACAGCACACACAGCAAATCAAAGTTACTCTTCAGAAACCCAGGAGGCCTAGATTACAGTGTGAGAGGTTACGAAACATAATGCAGCAAAATAACCTGCAATCATTACTAAGTAAACAATGTAATTCATTTCTTTCACAACACTTAAAAAAATGCCCCAAACTTCCAAACACACTGGGTAGTTTTCTAGGGACTCCTTGATGCAAAATCTTTCATACCCAACTGCATTAAAACATAATTTTCATAGCACCTGTTATCATCTTGTTCCAACATAAATCTTCCAACTCCGCATTGTTTCTGAGAATCCAGGTACTGTTTTTATTAATTGCACTCTTGCTCCTTCGCCCATTTATTTCTTTTACTCTTCAGAGTGAGGGAGGCAGTGGATCTGCCAAGTTGTCTATAGACCTGTTGCTAAGTGACAGCCACACACGTTCCTGGGGAAAAAATGGTTGCTCACTTGCATGGTCAAGAGATAAATAACAAGTCTCATCCAAGTATATTTCAACAACAAGTCTCCTTCCATCTCTACAAATGAAGCAACCTCAGCTTTACACCACCCTGCTAGCATAGGAGCTAGTTGCAACTGCTGGCTTCAGACACAATTTCATGGGCCTTCTACAACTTATTTCTAAAGATCACAGAAGAAACAAAAGGATTACAGGGAGATGCAAGTCACAGAAGCAGTCTGCTGCCCTCACTGTCTCCTACACACGCAAACACGGCAGCCTCGAGCCTCAGTCCCAGCGCTCCTGCGCTGAGCCGGTGCGGAGCCTCAGGAACCTGCATTCACCTGCGCCCTGCAGTACTCGCAGTCCCCTCGGAGGAACACCCACACCCAGCCAGTCCGTATGGGCTGCTCAAATCCTGCAGGCAGACATATTGCAGCTTCACAAGAAGTGAGAGTCCTAAAAGAATACGGAGCCTTGTTTCCAGACAAACATTTATTTTTACTACTCTCGGAAGCCTCTACTTACAGTTAAAATACATCACCCGGCTTTTTTTAATTAAGTCATTCACAAGAGGCAGGTAACTTTTACGCCACGGGCTCTTTATCCCGAAGTGAAACATACGGAAAAACGCGTCCTGGCGTTTTTTGCCTTGTGCTTTTCGCAGTCTCCCTCGATTACCCTCCCCTGCTCGGCGACCCGCGGTGGGAGCGAGGACGGAGCCGGTCCGTGCGTGGATCGGCAGGGACGGGGGAGCGCGGCTCCGCACCCCCGGCCGCTCCCGCACCCCCGCCGGGCTCCTTCCAGCCCCACACCGTCATTCCATAGCGGATTCCATGGAAATACAGCCCCACTGCCACCATTTCGTGGGGCGCGGGTGGATCTCCCGGCTTCACCCGAGGCACAGCAACAATCAGCTGAACCAAGTCCCGGTTTTTTCAGGGGAGGGGACCGGCTCCCTTCCGTCTCACGGCCTCGGGCCCCCCCACCGCCGCCGGGTGTCACCGCGCCGCGACAGAGCCCCCCGCGCCCTCTCCTTCCCGCACGGCAGACGGGCCGCGGCGGCCACTTACGGCGCGGGCGAGATGTCTCCGGTCGGCCGGCGGCGGCCCCGCTCCCGTCCCCGCTGCCGTCGCCGCTGCCGCTGCTCCGCTCCGCTCTGCCCGCGGGGCTACCGGGATCGGCTGGCCGGGCTGGCGGAGCTCCCACAATGCCCCGCGCGGCCTCGCGTCACATCCACCGCCCGCCCCTCGCGGCGGCCCCTCACGGTCCCGCTCGAGCCCCGCGCTTCCCCGCGATCCGCTTGCAATCCTGCGCGATCCGCTCACGGACCCCCCGACGATCCTTCGCGGCTGGGCCACCGGGGCCGCGATCCCGGAGGTTCCCAGGGGCTCTCCCGCCTCTCCTCCCGCCCGCACGGGCCCCAGGCGGCAGCTGGCCCGGCCCGGCTGTTGAAAAGCCCGGTCCCTGCGTGGGGCTGGGCTTTGGCACCGCGGCGTCCGCAGCTGCTGCCGGCCGAGCCATTGTGTACAAACGTGCTCGCTTCCAAATTTTCAGGACGAGGAGGTCAGAGCGAGGGGTTGGCGCTGTGCACTTCCGAAGAATGAAGTTCATGGAGAGAAGATAATGAGCACTTGGATTGTTCCGTGAGGAACATGCACTTTCTTCCTCGTGCTATACAAAAATGGCTCAGTGCCATTTTACCAAGGCCTCAGACGGAGGCTTTGTACATGGGCTACACGGATGTCCTTGAGCTCACCTTGTCGGGTTGGTAGTGCTGGGTTGCCGCCGCCCCTTGCCCCCACGGCCTGTGCCAGACTGAGAGTTCAGTTCCCCTTCCACCTCTCCTGTCCTGCCTCCCCTAGCTGCCTTGCCCACCAGCTGCCAGTGGAAAAGAGGAGCTGCCATAGCGGATCTTGGCTGCAGGACAGACAAGTCACAAGAGACTGCCACTGTGTTTACAATGGAGGGACTAGAAGCAGCTGGAGTTCTGAATGTCCTGGAAGATTCCTGGCTTGCTCATGCTCTCAGACTCTTGTGCTACTGCCATTTGAATGGAGCATCCTATTTCTTCAGTATCCAAAGCAGAATAGCCTCCTCCCCAGTGTCCCTTGCTGTTCTTTCAAGGGTATAACTGTATCAGGTGACAAGTGGCATAATACCATTACTACTAGATGACAAAGTGTTTCATTCCTGCTTTTCTCAGCAACCACTCTGATCTCCAACTCTCCTTATTTTGCTGAATATCAGCATATCATCATGGGGCCTTTGTTATACAAAATAGAAAGCAGAAAGGAAGAAGAGTGTTTAAAAGCAAAAGAAAAAAACAGGAGTGGGGCCGACCTGTATAAAATGTGTGGCTGGTCTGAGAAATGTCCCTTCAAAAAGTGTTTCAGGCATTAAGAATTGTGGTGCTCTCATCCATCTAAATGGCCAGTCCTGGTCTAGTTTTTAACTCAGTGTCTCCAGAGACATCTCTCATTACTTCTCAGTGCCCAACACAGTCCAGTGCAGCCTAGTCCTGACTGCTAAATGTACCCTGCATGCCCAACAATGCCTCCCTGCTGGGTAAGTACCCTATAGTCCTGGATTGCCCTTTACCCAGGGTCCTTACTAGGCCATCTGCCATGGTTCTTCTTACAGAGCTGAGGACACTGCTTTCCCTGTGTTCCTATACACACATCATCTTCCCACCTCCACCTCCTCCTCCTCTTCATCCTCTGCGTTGCCCCATTCCCTTTTTCCTTGCTGGCGGTGCTGCCCACACAGTAACCTTTACTGTGTGCTGTGCAGAGGACCCAACAGAATTGGTACTCCAGTGCTTGGCTCTTCACATTCTGTTTCCCAGTCACCCACACGACCTTTATTTAAATAAAAAAATCCAATAACAACAACAACAAAAAAAAAAAAAAAAAACCAAAAAAACCCCCAAAAACCAAACCAACAAAAAAACAAATCCAAACCACAAAACTAGCCCTCCCCCAAATATTTTGGTTGATATGAGCTGCAAAGGCTCATGTAAAATTAAACACATTGCACAACATTGTCTGATGGGATTGATGGAAGGCTGCATGGGGTGGGTAGGGAGTTGTGGGTTGTAACTAGATGATCTTAAAGTCCCTTACAACCCAAAGGGTTTCTATACTCTTCTACTATCATTGTTCATTTTGTCTGGTTTGAAGGGGAGTCTGTGGATTTTATGCTTTTGAAGAAAGCCTTCAAAACTTTCAATTTTAACTTTCAAAGCCTTCTCAATTGGTGAGAATTTCTGGAGCGGGAGGTGCCTGAGTCTGCAGAGGGCCTGAACAATTTGTCCATGGAATAGGATGCTAGCATGAAGACTGCTGTTGATAATGTGTAATGTTAGCATTGACTGGCTCACCTCCCACCAAAGCACAGATTTATCATACTGAACATCTGCTGGGTCTACAAAGAGTGCCCATTTTGAAAGCACACAATGTGTCACAACTGTCTAGAAGTTTGTACAAAAGCCTGTGAAACTACACTGCATTAACTACCTCACTAAAACAAACCTTGGCTTACATTTTATTATCTTTGCCAGTTGTGATGTATTTATGTATCTATAGAATGATAAAAAGCACCTTTCCAGGATTCCACTGTCTTTGTTTCTAATATAAACAGTTCATATTCTTACATTTAGTTACTCTTATTTTATTTTGACACTCTGATTCTATAATCAGTTCTAACAACCTCAAGGGATATTTGCAGAAGAAAGTTCTGAGTGATTTGGAATACAAATACTTAACTTGTTTATGCAGTGGAGGTGCTGGAGAAGGAAATGTCACCTGGGAGGGGGCAGAGCAGTGTGGGAAGGGTTGTGGCTGGGAGTAATCCTCTTAAACTTAGATAAGCATTTTCACTTTGGGATAGCTATCTTAATTCTAAGTGCGTCACCTCTTTTGTCACTGGTATTTGTTTGTTGTTGTGTGTTTATTGGCTACTGAGAATGCAAGTCCTAGGTTGCTGCAGGTTGCTGAAATACTTCAGGATGTTGTGTGCCTAACCAGCAGATTGCTGCTGTTTCCTTCAACCTTCACATGGTCAAAAGAAAGTACAGATTCCTCAGACATGACCAGCTTCTCAGAAGGGGTTATCTGAACCTCCTTCAGCTGCTCAGCCTCCTCTCTCTTTGCAGACCATGTGACAAATCCATCTTCTTAGCTTCAGGTTACAGTGACACAGATAAATATACCTGTGCTGTGCATCATGCTAGCGACATTCTTCACCATCAGAGGGGCACAGTGACTGCATACCAAATCCACTCAGTGCTCATCATGCTTCTAATGTGCATGATAATCCACAGACCTACTGCCTGGCCCAGAGGAGTATTAGCTATGACTTTCAGAGGGCTGACCCTGGCCTTCCAGCAGATTTCTCTAATCCACTGGTGTCATTACCATCCCGAGGAATGACACAACACAGGATTTCAATGTGTTTTTGCTTTTTGCTTTCACTTCCCTTTATTTTCCAGCCACTCTGAGGGTACTCAGCTTCCTCATTGTTCAAAATTAGCTCATCAAGATCAGGAAGTTCTGCAACTAAGGTTGCTCACAATCTGGTGCTAGAAGCACAAGTTTGATAGCTGTTCAGTTCAGGGTCAGAGCCATTGAACTTAATGATCTCTTTTTACCTCCTATCTAGATCACCAGAGAATTTCAGTTTGGTTTCAAACCTAACAGCTGGCTGTTGAACTGAGCTGCTGTTTTACCCTCAGTCTTTGTCTGCCACAGGTGAACAGGATTAATTCCATTTTCAAGCAGTCAGTCTTCACTTTGACATCCAAGTCATGATATTTGGGATATCCTCCCTCTTCGAAACATTTCCTCCTGCCTTGACATTGTCAAGGCATTGGTGACTCTATTAATTGCCAGGCATGTTGTTCTGTAGCAGATGTGCTGACCAGTGCTGATATGGTGAGATTAATACTTCCAGGGCACAGAAAGTGGATGTCTGGGATTTCTTTCCCAGGCTGGCAGACGGAGGTAAGTTAGTACCAATAATTTACTTTGTTGCAAATCTTTCTAGGCAGGCGACCTCTTATTGTTTTCCCCAGGATGGTATTTGTGCAACTTTTTCAAATATGTATGCCCTTTATCATTGCTTTCTTCTAGAAAAATGTCAGTTATGGAAATTTTTTATCAATGTTTATACCCACTGTCAGAAAATGTTTAATTGCTTTCAAAATACTTTAAATAAAATGTCACTTTTTTAAAAAAGAAGGCAAACTTCTTAGATTATTAAGACGTAAGTGAGAGCCACTGTGATAACTGTACCTTTTTAACCCAGATTGGGAAATCATTCATACAGTTAATGGATGCTGGGACAAAAGAAGCCAAAGTTTGTAAAATCATTATTAATCTCTAGATTAGGGATAGTATTAACCTGCATCATAATGCATTTCAAAACCTGCTGCTTCTAAATAGAATCTAAGTGCTTTTTGATTTATAAAACCAGTAGCCCAACAGCTACTGTTGACAGTATGACACAGGCATCAGGAAACATAAATACCTCTTTCCCAGCAATATGGAAGAAGTTTGCTTTGAAACAAGCCTGGTGCACCCTGGAGCACCAAAGGAACAGGTGCACCTGTTCCTTCTGTGGTCACAGCTGCTCCCAACATAACCTGACTCCCACGCTGTCTTTTGAGCAGATCAGTTCATTCCTTTCTGGTATGGAAAACAGCCTCTTGCATTGCTGCATTTTTAATGTCAAGTGGCAGGGGAAAGTTCTGTGTTATTGTGCGAAGAAAATATTGAATCCGAGAGTTATGATTTATATTATTAACTCAAATAATTCAAAATTACTTCACATGATGATCAGCTCAATAGTTCCTGGTAGCTGGTATAAAGCTTGGCTGATAGTAATGCAGTAATAACTCACATTTCTTATATTTAGTTATTAGGTCCTGTTGCTCCACTACATTAATTTTCCATGTAAGCAATAGCTGTACTTGCCAGAGGGATTTTATATAATTGCAGATGGTAGGAGACATAGTTGGTAATTGCAGAAATGCAGAGGGAGATGTCCAGGAGATGATCTTCTATTAAGATGTGGCCGTTGCTATGGAGTACTTTCCTAGCTGCTGTTCTGCATGGGATTGCTATGATGCATCATTTCATATAAGAGGTTATTTTTAAAGCAGACCCATTTCTTTGCCTGCAAAAGCAAAATCAGATCATCTCTCTGAGGAATATTAATTAAAAAAGCTCCTGTGCTGGACAGCAGACATTATATAGAATATGGTTCATGAAGTAGGCAAGAGAATTAGAGTCCACCATAATACCAGGCAGCAATGAAATCAGGCACTTTCACATCCATCTCATGAGACAAACCCTAGTCCTTAAATTAAACAAAATTTCTCTTGCAGATGCGAAGATCATTGGCTGTCATAGCAAGCCATAGGTTACCAGAGGGTGATGTCCTCAGTTTAACCTGAGCTTCATAAATCCATTATGTCAGAGGCAGCCCATCATTCCTTCTGTTTATTTTGAAGTATGTTCTCTGTGTAGAGGTACAGAATGAGGAAGTGATGGTGCCAGCTATTTGTGATGGACACAGAAGTATGTTCACGTCAAAAGTGCCAAGTGATGTGGTCAGCCTGGCTTTTGCTGAGGGATCCAAAGAGTGTTGGAAATGCAGTAGCTGCTTGATTGCTTTGTAAGAATAGTTTCCATCTCCACCCCTCTTTAGGAATCACAGAATGACAGAATGACAGAATGGTTTGAGTTGGAAGGAACCTGAAAGCTCATCTCATTTCAACCCCTCTTCAATGGGTAGGGACACCTGCCACTAGGACCAGGTTGCTCAAAATCCCATCCAACCTGAATTAACACTTTCATGGGTGGGGCAATCCCAGTTTCTCTGGGCAACTTGTGCCTTGGCCCCTCACCACCCTAACAGGGAAAATTTTCATTCTAGCATCCAATCTAAGCCTCTACTCTTTTAGTTTAAAATCATTCTCCCTTGTCCTATCACTAAGGGTAGGACATCTGCCCTTGCAATAAGTTTCTATCCATTTTTTATAAGCTATCTTTAAGTATACAATGTAGTCTCCTTGGAGCCTTCTCCAGGTTAAACACCCCCAGCTCTCTCAGCCTGTCTCTGTAGCAGAGATACTCCAGCCCTCTGAGCATCCTCACGGGCTCCTATAAACAGGTTAAGAAAACAGTCAGGAATAGTAAATTCAGTAATGCTGGCTCAAAAAAGCCATATGGCAGGACAATGGAAAAATTTAATTCGGTAGTAGACATGACTGACAAGTTGTGGTGAATGCTTTGCTCACCTTAAAAATCTAAGTATTGGTAAGTGTCTGTGCCATGACTGGAGCACTTGAAGTATTTCCCATGACATCGACAAAAAACTTTAAAATAAGGAAGAAACAAAGCAATATCTCCCTCTATGGGAATCACCTTCTGCAGCCCCAGGCTCTGGACAGCTGAAATCTCCTGCAGTGCTGCCTTACCTGTCTGGCCAAGCCTCTGCTGTTCCTGCTAATTCCAGACAAGCCTAGAGGGCTGCTGGGGTGCAGATGCTGAGGGTATCAACTGTAACTAATTATTTCTAACAAAAGTCTTGGTTTCTTGACAGCTACTCAGAGCCTGTCCTTTTAAAGAGTTGATACATGTTAATGAGAAACCCTATGGTTATTGCTGGGTTTAGCTTTGCCTTTTTTTTTTTTTTTTTTCCAAACAGGCTTTGCACTGTGATTGTCCTTACATGTGCCACTTTTGAAAGGGTAAGCAGCATCAAGCTAACAGAGTATTACCAGCTGAACAGGTCCATCCTTCTGTCGTGTTTAGATTCTGTCACTAGGCGCAGTAAGAATCAGCAGGTGCCTGTAACATATATATTCTTGTGTGTGTGTGTGTGTGTGTGTGTGTGTGTTTTACATAAAGCCCTACAGTTTATAGCAGGATATGTTATTCTTTTCTACTTGCTTCTTGCTAATTCATCTGATGACATTTTTATCCATAAAAAATGGTTTATGGAAAGCACTGGGATGAATACCAGTGAGAAATGGGCCAGGGTATTTGTTTGGAAGTGCTTGGAGGGTCATTCTGAAGCTTGTGGATTAACCAGGCAAGCAGAATTAGTCTCAAGTGTCAGTTGACCTGCCCCACAAATTGAACTATGGAAAGTAAAGCATTCTCTGGGTGATAGTTGTGGTGAACACTTTCCAAACCATTCATGTAATATAAATACAGTCACATAAACTGCTTTTTGGATAATAAATTAATATTAAACATGAATATGAAACAAAATTAATATCTTTTTATGCACTGTTTTGAAAAGAGAATAGTCAGTGTTTGATGACTTCCTGATTATACTGATTGTTGTCAGTACTCTCATAGCTTAGAAATGTGCCTCTTAAATTAATTTTTTATCTCCTCGGATGCCATGCACTGAATTATCAGAGATTTCTCTCATTGGTACCATAACATTTTTCTAAAATCTGGCTAGTTTTAAGAAAATAGAAGATCTATAGTTTTATGCTAAATTATCCTTATCACACATGGAAAAATTTACTAATACCCAACATTATTCCTGAATGCACCTCATATTCTTAAACTGCTTGGTAGATTGTTTTTCCACTGAAGTTGATTTTTAGGTACTAAAATAAGAAAGGAAAACAAAATCCTAATTTTCTTTCAATGTATGGTTTTGTCAAAACACAGACACATAGGAGTCCCAATGGAATTAAATTTGAACTCTGCATGTGAACTCTGCACAAGTCCCTCCTTGTCACGTGTGCATTGTATTCTCTGTATGTATGTATGTACAGTTAGTGTTCTACAGTTACTTGAAATGTATCTCTGGAAACTGGATATGGGAAATGAAACAACATCTGGTCACTCAAACCCCTATTTCAAGCTTCTTCATGAAATACATTCCCTGTTTTTTTAAACTGAGAGTACATTTGTTACTTCTCCTCAGGCCCATTTGTTTCAGAGTATTTCCAGGTTGTTTTTGCCAACATGTTCAAATGTGATTAGTGATTTTGCAAATCGGATCTTTTAGACATGTTTCTGTTAAACAGAGCTATAGAGATCATTAATCACTTTAGAAAGTCTTGCCTGGTATTTTTCTTAATGGGAAGTATCATAGATCTTTCTTAAGCCCTTTAGCAGTGGAAGAAGAGCATCCTTAAGCCTCTTTACCATCTGTATGACATGATGCCATTAAGGAGCTCAGCCAGCAGGTGGAGTTTAAATTGCATTTAAACAGCAGTTTTAGACTTTGATTAAGGTTTATCTGGAACTGTGCTACTAGAAATGCCTCTTATGGACACCTCTGGAAGAGCATTGGGTTGGTAAAGTTTTGTCACTTGTCAGACTGTTTATATATAGACCACATTGCTGCTGCAAAGGTGGCATGGGCAGTTTATTAACTTGCTTGACTCAAATTTGGAGTAATGTCGAGGAGTGCTAAATAATTGTCTTTATATATAAATATTTTTTTTAAAGTAATCTGTCATTTTTATGTATAACTGAACAGACATGAGGGGAGAAGGAGCATTCAGATGAACTGAATTCCCAATTTAAACTGTTTTATTTTTTTGCCTTAATGGCAAAAAGTAGTATTAGGATAAAATCAGTGTAGGATTTGATGCCAGTGCTTCACTAGAAACTGCATTAAGCACTGAACGAGATGGAAGGGTCAAGAAGTATCTGACAAAAATCATAACACTGCACTGGTAGCAATAGGAGGTAGATGAAAGCAAGGCCTTATTGCATCTGTCACTGAGCTTTATTATGAACCTCATGCTGAACAACAGCCAAAGCAAGAGAGACTGGATCTGGCCAACCCTTCTGAGCAGGATATGGCTATGGCTGGCATCTGCCTGGGAATGAAGCCAGGCTCCAAGGCTTGTACCTCAATCTTAGAGATGAACTGTGCGGTCTGGCATCACTTTATCTTGTACTGTGAGTTCTGGTCTGAGGTTAAAGACAGGAACTCTGTAGTAAATGCTGCTTTGATAAGCTACTCTGTTCTGCAGGCAGCTTTTGCTGTTATCCAGGAATAAGTGTAAGAGGTGTGCAAGACTGTGAAAAAAAACTATGAGGAGATTTGCTTTGGATAATAGAATTGTAAGCAGTACTGGCATCCAGGGAAGACCTTATGTCACAATATTTAGGGGAAAAAAAATTGTTACACTGCGCTGTGGTGATGTAAATGTGAAATTTTGCATCCTTTTGGCCAGGAGTGGTTTGCAGAACCTCGGGTAAATGGAGTCTATAAAATCTAGAGTCCTACTGGACACAAATCAGGCAGGAACATGTAAAGAGGAAAGGAAAAGCAAACCAGATGGGCAGATCAGGGACTGCCAGGTTACCTTGACTTCCTCTGAGCTATGCAGGAGAAGAAAGGGAATTGGCAGCCATTGAAAGCACATGATGACACAACTCGATTGATGCAGAGACAATGCAAATTACAGGCAAAACACTGAAGCAAATTATACAGACTGAAATTTCAGTTGTAGAGGCTACAGAAAAACTACTGCTTTCATCTAAACCAAGTCTGTCCTGAACTAGTGACACTAAAAAGGTGGTGTAAAACACCACAAAAATCATGTTCAAAGCAGATGATGCAGGCTGGAAAAACCTAGGAAATGTCCACACATTTGGAAGCATTGAAATGTTTTTCAGATCCTTGCATCTGAAAACGTGCTTATATTCTCAAATCAGTCAGCAGAATGCCTCAGGAGAGAGAAGGGAGTAACAGGAGCTATAAAACGAGCATCTCAGCACCCTTAACTAGGAACCAGATGGACAAACTGCACTAGACCAAAGTAGCATTAAACAAAGCCAGAGCCAGAATTTACTATCAAATACCCTGAGTTCAGTGAATACATTTCACCTGGCAAAAAGAAGAGTTTTCTCTTTACTAAGTGGCAAAAAAAGGAAAGTTGGCAGCCGATGCTGGAGAAGGAGAGCAGCCGTGGCCGCCGAGGCCGTCATAAATAACGCCGGGAAGCGTTCCAGGGGGCAGGTCATCCCTGCCTGGGTGGGCTCAGACAGACAGCCCTGCCTTATTCCTGCTGTCTCGCCAACTGCAAAATTAACAGCGTTTTGCATGCCACCTTAGAAAACCTCAGCAATCCAAAGGCCTGGATGATGTGCTTTCTGCCATAGCAGAAGGCTGACTCTGCTGATTTAAGGATCCGTTCCAGTGCTGGGTCTTGTGTTTCAGTTTCACATCATCACCCTCTCATGGCTCACCAGGAGGCAATGCTGAATCAGCAGCTCACTCCACAAAGACTTTTTAAAGAAAGCTACAGAAAGCAAAGAAAATATATGGCATTCCACTCTTGAAATGATACACTATAAACAGGCTTTTCAGCCTCCTGGTGCAATGCTTCATGCCTGATGTCAGATACTTGTGTACTTCAGTGCTTACAGTCCCAACATCATTTTACCTGCCAGGATGGAAGGGAGTTACAGACATAAGGGAAGAAAAATGTGCAAAGGATGAAGACTGAGCTACTGGCAAACTATAAACCTCCCTAAACTAGAAGTGGAAAATTCTGGCAAGATCAGGCTATTTCTTTTTTAATTAAATAAACTCTTCTCATTTTTCTGTTTGACTCGATGATCCTAATGGTCTTTTCCAACCTCAACCATTCTATGGTTCTATATTATTTTTCTTTCTTCAATTTCTAAATAAAGTCTAGCTGCCAATGAATGGGGTACAAGGTCAACGGGATGCACATGAAATTAGATGGGATTCCACAAGTAATATGCTGCTTGGAATCCCACATATTAACTGCAGTATCTCCAGCAAAATTATTTTTATTTCAGACTTCAAAAGAAATGAACAAGTATTTAAAAAAAAAAAAAAAGACAAAAGAAGGAAAGGATTCAACGTCAAGGATGGTGAATTGCTGCACAAGATAAAAGAGGTGATGGTGAGGTAACACATGATTTCACCTTTTGAGCTGCATCTGAACCTCAGTCAATCAATTCTGCAATGAACTCCAGTTTTACTTGGATTTGCTGTGTATTCTGTGTGATCTTGTCCTTTACTGCCAACATACAGCTGCTGGGAGAAAAATTGCTGTTAGAGTATTGCAAAACTAACTCTATTGTAATGTCTTTCAGTGAGGGTCAAACAAAGTTTGGTGATTTTACATTTGCCAGGGTTGAGGAATGTTTGGACAGTCACCTCGAGACTGTCACAGAGACTGCTAGAGGAGGCGAGTGTTGTTTTATATATGTGCCAAAAAAATGGCAAATTGCAGTGAGGCTGGAGAGAGCAAGCCTTCACTTCATTAGTCAGTAAATTACGACAGATGGTTTTAAAATGACTTCATCAGCAGCCAGGCTTTGTTTTCTGCAGAGATCCTTGCCATCACCTCAATCCGAAGACAAAGCAGACAGTAGGGGTTTTATTATTATCACATCTTTGCTGACTTCTAGCAGTCAGAGGGAATAAGGAGGGAGGAATCTAAGGTGGGGAAATGGTCATGGAAGAGGATTATAGGAGATCATCATTGGTTTGTAGGAAACTCACTATTCTGTTTAAAGGACCATGAGGAGTTCCTGCTCTCATGTCATGTAGCTCTAAGCGTTCAGGATACCTATGGTAGCTTGTCACCAAGGTCTATTGCTTTTTTTAGGTTATTCTCCTCAGGCTGGAATGTCCCCCTCCTACTGCAAAGAGTGGTGTGGTTCCTGTGGCTGTGCCATGCCCCAGTGCAGCTCCCCTGCAGATGGCTGTGCTGGAGATTGCTGTGATACACACACAGCTCTCCTTTGTCACACTCCTTTCTTTAAATCTGGGAAACAGCTCCATGGCTGCAAAAGCAGTTGTTCAGACGGCAAAGGGCACCCCAGTTTTGCTCTCTGATTGAGGTAATTACTGAATAAAAATGAGGAGGTTATGATCAGTTTGCAGTGTGTAAGAATTGCTTTTTTGTTTGGAGGAGGGGATTATAGCATGGGAAGCAAAGAGACAGAACACTGCAGCTGGAATAAGCAGGTTTGAGCTGTCGAGGCTGCAAGAGGGTTCATCAGAAAAGAGTTTGGTGATTTTATCAAATAAAGGCCTCTGTCAAATATGCATCCTAAAAATGTGTATCACTTATTAGGTAATACTTGCAGTGTATCACATGAGGTATTTATTATTTTGCCTTATAATGTTATTTTTCAGTGCCCTGGATTGTGTAAAACATGCTGAAGGAGCTCATTCTCCCTGGCTCCTGGACTCCATTATCCAAAGAGTATTGGCTGGGCTAAATCTATTTCTCCAGAAGGCATATACAGAAGAGCTGGAACTATATTAAAACATTTAAAGGTACAACCCAAATATCTCTGTTTTGGTTATAAGAGAAGCTTTCAGCTATGAAAGAAGAATTAATGTAATTAAACAAAAATTCAGTGTTAAGATAATAGAGAAATTTGCAGGGACTGTAGCAGAATGTGAAGACAACCTCTGCACAGGGCAGTGATGTAGTGTGATTGTGTCTAGGACTTAGTCTGTACTTTCAAGAAATAAATCCTGAATGTGGCTAAAGAGCTGCCAGGGAAATGGAAATGAAGGGATGCTGGAACAGTTTCCTCAGGGTCTGGCAATAAATAATAAGAGGGTTAGAGAAATTATGAATATATACAATATTTTACTGCAAGTTTAAGGGTAGATGAGGGGAAGAGTGGCATGACAGAAGGTCATGTCCCATGCACAGCTAGCATGCCAGGAGATCCCTGGTTTGATCAAGAGCTTAAAATACTTGAAACCCACTCAACTCTCTCTTTTTCAATCCAGAGAGGCTTCACTGCAGAAGGTTTCAAGTTTCATTCATTTCATGGTTTGGTTGATGCCCATATATGAAATTATTAGGAATATGAGCTGATGCTGTCCACATCCAGCTGGTGAGTAACAGAGCTGGGATTTTTATTTCTGGGAAGCCTTTCCTCATGAGCCAACTCAATTCCAGCCTGTGCATCTAAAGTTTTCATCAAAGAGGTTTGGGTAGGAGACAGAACTGGTGCCAGAGACACCTGTTATGGTTGCAGGCAGGTGATAGCAGGATAATGAATGTGCAGCAACAAAATTTCAGATAGTTGTCAGGAAAACACAGGGACAAACAGATTTTTTTAAAAAGCAGTATTAGTCCAAGTCTTCTTTTCATCTTCTCACGAGCACTGGCTTTCAGAATCAGAGTCTTTCTCTGATGGCAGGATGCATTTTCCTAATGAGAGAGTCAATCTGGGAAGATGTGTTGCAGTTCCATCTTTCAGGAAGCAATGGTTTCAAGACACAGCCTTTTTAATCACTGTGGCTTGACAACCTGGCCACACATCATTGTGTTTTCCCAGTTTGGGCTCAGGAAGACTACAGTAAACCAAATAAGTCAAACCAAAATTTGTCCCTCCAAAGAGACAATTAAAAAACTTGAATGCAAAACATGCCAAGGTTTACATTAACTATTGGAAACAAGTGAGAAGCAAACCATAACAGCATGAAGATTCTACATGACTGTAATTGAATGCTAACAAATCTTAGTGACTGGCCAGATGTGCTGACTGAGAGGTGGATCTTCTCAGCTGGACTCAAAGTTCTGAACTCATCAAAGTCTAAAGCTCTAGGAAAATGACAATGAAAACAACTTACTTTAGTGTGGTTGCATTTTCAGGCTGACAGCAAAGAGAATGCACAGTGAAGAGTAAAGAAGTTTTAAATTGTCTTTGATTAAACTGGCTTAAAAAATATAAATAAGCAATTATACTAATTGGAAATATATGGCACTAAGTTGTCCATTTGGGGTAAACTGGCACAGCTCCACACAAATGATAGTTCTGCTCTCTTTGATACCAGGAGACAACGTGCCCATAGCCAGTGGCACTTTGGAGGTTGCAAAGCAGCTGTTAAGCAGTCTAACCTGTTTCCAAATTCTCCCCCCATCATCCTTTCCCTGGTGTGACTCCTAATGCTGCATGCTTGGTCCCTGTTCACCCTGCTGGTTCTTGCTGTGGTGTGAAGGCACAGGCAGTGCTGTATATTCCCTAGCAGGCATTGCTTCTGTGAGAAGAAAATTACAGCTCTCATATTTTATTATCACCTTACCACCACCTCTTTTTCTATGATTCATATTGCTTTAAGAGATTAGTTTTCTTTACCATTTAACCTTTCTCAATATTGCTGCCTGAACCAAATTTATGTCTTGGATAAAGCTATGTCCTCCTTTTATTGAATCCAGGTACTTTTCATAATGAAACTAGGGTCATGTGATCTTTGATTGCGGTACTTTAAATTCTTTATTGAAAATGTATAGTATATATTTTTATGACATTAATTAAATGTTGCAAAATAAATGACAACATAAAAATAATTAATGTCTCTGTTTGGTTCATTATCTCTTTGGATTTGATTTGTGTTCAGATCTGGAAATTTGTCTGATCCATATAGATTGATATGTTTCAGAGCACTGCTTCATGGCAGAATTGAGGACCGAAGAGAGACGGGTCATTTCATGAGTATGGTACTGTATTTTTTTATTTGCTTGCAAGTTCCTTGGGTAAATTGTTTTCTCATCTATACAGGATGTTATTCCACCTTCATCACCAGACAGTATCTGAGTGCCTTCCAGCTGAGCATTATGTGATCCAGCTAACATCTGCCATGCTCATTCTCTCTTTCATCCTTACCCCAATGTGTGCATGTTTGGTTGTTGGGTTAGATCTATGTGCTGCCATGTGTCAGTGTTACAGAAAATCATATGTGCATCAAACAGTCTTCTAAATAACTTGCATATTGATCCTGCAAGACCCTTCTGGTTTATGGCCTGTGATTCCAAAAACTGAACTGGAGGTATGAAGCTATTATAATCTTGCAAGACAGAAATAATTATAAAATCCATGAGGATTTTATTATCTCTATGTATATTTGTATGTTATTCCAACATCTTGGAGATCTTTAACCATGAATTAGAGCATTTGTACAAGAAGCTGTACTGTCTGTATTTTCAAATCATTCACAATCTAATTATAAGATAACAGATCTTGTCCTTTAATACATTAAACCACCTTAATATAGAAAAAGGATGCAGTTGCCTATTAAATCCCATAGAGGATTTCTAAATGTCAGCAGAACTACATTTCTTTTAAGTCTTGCAAGTAACTTCTGTATGGGTGTTATTATTAATAATAATATTGTTTTTATTATTTTTCAAAATAATAATGTGCTGTACAAACACAGAATTGTTCCCAAAAGGTGTTTAAAAACTCTTTCTGGTGCACAGCAGGGAGTTCAGGTGCTGCTCAGACTCTGGTTCAAACCCTGCTTAGAGCTTCATGAAAGAAATCATCTGATGAGGTATTTCTGGAGAATATGGAAGCACTTGAAAGACAAGTCCAGTGTTAGCAGACGATTGACATTTATTGACTTCCTGCACCATCTAGTGGGGATTAAAATTAATTGCTCTCATTTTATGAAGACTAAACTGTTCAGGATGCCCGCGGCTTCCTCTCCCAGGCACTGAGAACAGCACTGGAGGAGCCAGTTCTGGTCATCCTTTGCACAATAGGACCAGGCTTCACTGGGATCATCAGTGCCTCCCAAGACAGTGAATAACAGGGGCATATACGAATCAATGCACCTGAATTAAGGCCAAGAGGACCATGTGGAAGGGCAGACCTCAAGGAGCATTACTGGTGTGCCATTGAGCTGTGGCCATAAGGAGTCAGGCAGATCTCCTGGCCATGGGAAACAGAAAATATCTGCACACAGGTCTGACGGGCTCACATTGTGGACAGTGTGTTGAGATGAATTTCTAGAGATCTGAGTGTGATTCCTCCCTCTCTCTCATGACCTGGTTGGAATTAAGCTACGGGACTGTCCTGAGTGAATAGGACTTAGGAGAAACCCTTTTCATCATACGTTAAGTTTTAAAATTCCCCCACAAACTACAGAGGAGAAGCCACGATCTGATCCTACATGTGGAAGTGAAATTCATTGCTGTAACCTTAATATAAGGCATTCCCTTGAATATAATTTGCCTAATTATCAGTGAACAGGATGACATTAGGTGATTAAACTCCTAATTTTCTGTACAGGAAACAGGAGCAGCTTTTTCTGTTGCTGGGCAACACAGATATGCTTTGAAATTTGGTTGAAGTAGTGAGTGATAAACATTTTTAAATAGACATGATATCCTGAAAGAGGCAATCCTGATTGCTATAAACAGGCAGGAGGCTGGAAAATCCCACCTACATAATATAGTTTATGAATAAAAAAAATTGATCAGGCTTCCTCCAAGGGAGGAACATAAAGAAAAGCTTGAAGAAGCAGAGAGAGATCTCCCTTGAGAAACAGCTCTAATTGTTTCCATATGATTGTGTTAGTTAGTCCTGGTGCAGTCCCTGTTCAGTCCACTCATTACTCTTCCCTTCTCAGAGACTGTTTGCTGGACATGTTTGTCCATGTGTGTGTTTCATTAGAGCAGGAAAGGAATCACTCTCTGCTAGGAAACTGGTGCATCAGAGGCTGGAATTTGTCTGTGGAAAATGTTCTTTACTGCAGAATTTCTTCCTTTCCAGACTAGGGCTTACCTGACCTTATTTCTTAAGAAATGGGGACCAAATGGATTTGAAATACTGCCTGGGTAGCTTGAAGAGTCTATCTTCACTTCAGCAGGGTTCCAAGGAGTTCATTGACCCATAAGGAGCTGGGCTTAACAGAGACATCTGCTCATCTTCCTCCTCCTTGAGAAGGTCCCAGCATTTTCTATGAGATTTCATGGTGACAGGGACTCTGGGAGCTTCTGCTGGCTGTAATCAGCTTTTTAGCATGACAGAAACCAGAAAGAATAAAGACCTGAACATAGTGTCTGCTTTGTTTTCTCCTTGTGAGTGCAGGATTCCTGTTTGTCAACATGAATTTCACACTGGCAGTACATCATTCAATTGTTGCTGTAACATCCCATTATATATCCTAGTTTGCAGTGACAGAATTTCATACAGCTTTGTTGCAGGTTTTTATTTTTTTCCTATTTTTTTCATTTTGGCTTGACACTGATTATCACTGACACCTACTTTGCTGCTTTGTCTAGGAGTTTGGAAAGATCTATTGCCTTGCACTGATCTTGATGTGAGAGGCAACTAGTGTGTAAAGTCTCTTACTGAGCCCTAAAAATATCCATTCCAGCTGCCACACTGTTGCTCTTCAGACACAAATGATAGGACTGTTTTAAAATAGGGTTTCCTTTAAAAGCCTACATTGCAACACATCAAGGTGCTACCTCATTCACATTGATCACCATAGCATTTTTCAGCTCTAAAGAATTTTGAAGCTGATGCAGAAAGTCTTATTTGTCACTTCCCCCAGAAGGTAAAGGGCCTCCTACCAGAGATGTGTGGTGTGACATTTCCTGGTGCATGGGGTGCTGGAGCAGCAATAGATGTTGTTGAAACTCCTGTCTCATGGTTCCATCAATGAAACCTAACAACCCTTCTCTGGGAAGATCTCACTCCTTTGGTATTGGCAGCTGTCTGTTAACACAGCCCCTGCCTGCTGAGCACAGCAAGCTCCCTGGTCTTAATAGTCTTTGATAGTGTCAGAAGCTGCCGTGCACTTCTTCCTGGGATAAAGAATCCAGTTTTCATAGGCATTTGTGACTATTCATATTTAAATTCACTGAGAAGGAAAAAGAAATGTCAGCAATTCTGGATGACTCTTACACTGAATTCACTTTTTTCTTTTAAGCTTTTTTTTTCTGCAATAAATTTGGCCAAAAACATACGTTAATTGTGTGTATTACTTTGACAGATTTGGCAGAATTGCAAACAGAAATGACTGCAGATTCTGTGCTGAATATGTAAAAATGGAAATTCCATGAATATCACCCTTAAAAATATGGCTTTAAGGACTTGGTTTACTTTTATTTATCTTATTAATTAATCCAGGTGATGAAAGACTGAATGTGCTGGTTTGAAATGCTCCCTCTTGCCTTTCTCCACTCAGCTCTGCCCACATGCCTCAGTCCTGATCCCCTTTTCTAATTAATGCCTGGCCTTCTTTGAGGAGTCATAGAATCACGGAGTGGTTTGGGTTGGAAGGGACCTTAAAGACCATTTCTTTTCAACCCCTGCCATGGGCAGGGACACCTTCCACTAGACCAGGTTGCTCAAAGCCCCATCCAGCCTGGCCTTGAACACTTCCAGAGATGGGCCAACCACAGCTTCTCTGCATGTTTTTTCCAAACTCTCAAATATTTTTGCTGCTAAGACTGTTGACAACAGGGAGAGGTGACCTTTGTGACTTAGTCATGATCCCAGTAAGCACCATAAGCTCTTTCTAACCCCAAAATGAATAAAAATTAAAGATCCCAAACCTGTCTTGTTTATACTTTGTGCTTGAACTTGGGAGTTTTCTTGGCTTTGTCTTTCATTGCTTTCCATAGTAAAATTGTCTGTGTACCTTAATGTATCTGCCCAGCAAATACCTGCAGATGTGGCTTTCTTTGCTTCTGATTTTGACTCTGATCACGATCACAGAAAAATAAAAAAAGCCATTCTAGAACTTAGGTGGGTGTTAATAACTAATGGGACCCCAACAAACTGCCTGAAATACAAAGGTGGGTCAGATGAATGGTTTTTATATAAGTAACTCAGAGCAAACCATCAGGTAGGAATTAAAATTTAATTTAGAATGTACTATCACTGCTGCAGTGGTGGTGGTGGTGATTTACTTGATTGACTGCTGGTTTCTTTCACCTTTGCAAGCCTTAGGTTTTTACTATCTGAGGAAATTAAGGCTGAATTGCAGCAGGAAATTCCTTGTACCCAGGTGTTTCTGGTTATCCGATGAATAGTTTGGCTGGTGGGGAGGCGAGGATTAGGATGGGATGGTTTGGAATCTAAATGATTCTCATTGCCTAGTACCACACATTGACATTCTGTCAGCTCTGTGTTTGTTCTCAGCAAAGGATGGGAAATCCTACTGAGCTAGGCAACAAGTCCAGCAAGCAGCAATAATTCCATTGTTCTTTTTCAATACTAAGGGTGGAAAATTGGTTTTATTAGCTTGTCCTGATTTAATGCACTGAATTTAAAAATCATTATTGAATTCTCTTGGATCATGATTTGAGTTGCCTTAATAAAGAAATGGCCTACTCTACTGCTCCTGTTCTCCAGCCTGCCTTTGTGTTATTTTCCTTCCAGGTGAAAGCAGGAAGGGCCCAACCTCAGTTCCACTGACTTTCTGGGAGATGGATCAGGCTGGAAGGTCTCAACATGGCTGAGCTGTTCTTTTGTGAGTGAACACGATCAAACCAAGTTCTAATTGAGGAACTGATGACCCTTTGCTGAACTGTGGTGGTGATAGGCTTCATAATTCAAATAAGTAGGTGAATAGAGAAAAAAAAACACCTTGATGAAAGTTGTGCTTTCTGACCTTAAAATTCATGATGCAATGGATGTACCATGCAGTGGCAGGCCAGGTTGATTAGCACAGAAAAAAACACTGACTTCCCTTCCTTGCCCAGCTTTGGGAATGCACTTCCCCAGTGCTCTGGTGATATTATGCAGCTGTTTCTTTAGCCAGTCCTGTGACAACAATGACCTCTGTGCTCTGAGTGGTCCATTCCAGGGGTATGCAAAGGTTCCCCAAACACAGAATTTGCTGTCTGCCTGGGCTCAGAATCCTCCAGATTATGAGACCTTGGCCAAGAGATCCCTCAGCAAGAGTGGAATATCCAGGAATAAATCTTCTACTTCTCAAAATGTAATAATGCTCCATTCTCACTTCGGCTACTCATGAGAAATAAAGGTATTAAAAGAGACAGAAATGTTCTTTCCTTTGCCTGAATCTGAGGAACCTGTATTTCATGTACTGCAGGGAAGCCAGCAGCCAACTCTGGGAGCTGCTGTGATGTGCAAGCTAGCAGCCAGGCTTGAAAAAGAAACAGAGTGAGGGAGCAAGAGAATTATATCTGCAAGCCTCCAAAGCTCTAATTCCTGCAGACCCCTGGGCTCGGTTGTATTGTCAAAGCTAAGTGGATGGAAACAGAACCATTTCCCTTCAGCAGTCATTAAGGAAAACAACTTAAGATTATTCAGAGTTTCAGGTATTGCTGTAGCAGCCTAATGGAGTGATAACCAGTTACATCTTCCTGGACTGCACCAGCAGACACAACCCAAGTTTGTAAAACACCAGAGGTATTAGTTCTCCTCCAAGCTGCAAATGGAATAGTCCCAGAATAGAGTAAATCTGTGCAAACCATCTTTGGTGCCAAATGGAAATGTAATTTGCAGGCATGTCTCATCAGAGAAAGTCCTTTCCTATAGCAGAAGAAATTCAAACTGCTACATGGAAATACTTTAATTTCAGCATTAACCATCAGAGGAGATGGCTGTTGCAGATCATGGAAGCCAGGTAATTCAGTTCTGTACTTTGAACATGTGCAGCACCAAGAAATATTAGGAGATGTGGAATGTTTAACTCGGGCCTGCACCATCAGT
Organism: Muscicapa striata striata; assembly: GCA_030060385.1. Taxonomy (NCBI): domain Eukaryota; kingdom Metazoa; phylum Chordata; class Aves; order Passeriformes; family Muscicapidae; genus Muscicapa; species Muscicapa striata. The sequence goes on along the minus strand of JAREIS010000050.1, from coordinate 2,024,839 downwards.
GCTGCAGAATCAGGAGGGGAACAAGAGCAAAGCTGGTACTGAGCTGACTGGTACCTTCATGGAGCCACAGCACAGTATTCCAGCTGGGAGCTGACTTTGAAAAACCTGAGCTTTGCTGTTTGCCTCTTAGTCATGAGATATAAAATGAGCCTGGATCTTGCTACCTTCTCCATGGTGTGGTTCTGACTGTCAGAAGCCATGTCTGCCAGGGGGTGAGGCATGGAGCAATGCCCCTGTCCAATCTTCAGCCTTCCCTCCTCCTTTCCAACTTCCCTTCCTCCAAACCTGTGAATTCAAATAGCTCCAGGGTAGGTGGATTTTTCCACCCTGTTCCAGGTCTAATTTCTCTTTCAAGCTAGTACCGTATATCTTTCCCCACCTCCCACTTGCCACTTTATGGCTTGCTGGATCTGTTTCCTTTAATGCTTGAAAATATACAGTTAAAATCACTTTAAAATTTACTAATATGCCTTTTTATTTGAAAGGCTTATTTCCCTGAAAGGCTTTCCCAGTCTTATATGAGGGCATGCTCTCTAATATTAAACATTTTTTTGTTAAAAATGGGTGCACATATGTTTGATATTTAACTCGAAACAAATGGTGAGAGTGGAGAACATAAGCAAAATTACACTTTAGATAGCTATAAAAGGTCATTTTTGCTTCAAACTACAAAGGATGAATAGGAGCATATGACACACATAATAAAGGCAGAGGTAGGTTTAAAATGCCCTCAGGCTACTCTGAGGTCAGCTGCTAGCATACAAGAAAAGATGCATTTTTATCCCTTTCTTTTTTTGCCACCCAAAACTATGGAATAGCAAGCTGGAATCTGTGTGCAAGAAAGGTCATTCAATCTCTATCTTAAAACCCATCACATTTTTCTCTATCATGTTCATGAGAGATACTGAACTCTCAAGCCTAATAATTGATTAATTGACTCCAAACTAACCACTCTCCTTCCTGGCTGAAAATTGGAGAAGGGTTTGGCTTGTCATGCTGAAGAAACCACTGATTGTGCTCTGCCATATGATGAGAAATTTCTCGTTATCAGGCAGCCAAATGATCAGCAAAAATTATGTGTGTTCTCTCTGGTGTGGGCAGAAGAGTTTCTGCAACAGATTCTGAAAGCAAGCAAAACTTGCTTCCTCTGCAGTGATGCCAGTGCAGCAGCACTGGGCTGAGTAACTGGGTTTCCTTTGGGTGTGGATTTAGCCTGTGCTGGGCTTTTTGGTCAGGGCTTGGTTTGAAAACTGCCAAGCACTCCCTGTGAATTTTGAAGGGGAAATGAAGCGGGAAATGGGCCATTTCTCATTTAGAGCTGGCACGGGACCAAACCAATGGGAGCAGATGAGATTTCCAATAAAACCTTCCTGAAAGGCAAAGGAAAGTAGAGACAAGATTCTGGTTGCAATCCAGCTCCAGCATCTGCTCCAGAAGCACTGGGAATGCAGGGCAGGGGATGACTAGCACCTTGTTGATCAAAGTGATGTGGAAACTTCAACTCAAATTCAGTCATCAGGTGGCTTTTGCATCTGACAAAACATCTTTTCTGCTATTGGAGATAGATTAGGGAAGAAATATGGAACAAGGAGGTCAAAACCCTATCTGTAGCTCCATCCCTCTAAGGCTTATTTGAAGCCTTGTACTTATTTCTGTATTGTGGGGACAAAGTTAGAGTCTTACTGTTTCTTTGCAAAGTAATTCAGCTTTTTAGTTGATTTTTTCCCTCCTTCTTCTCAAAGCACAAGTAGGTCATTTATTTTGGTGGGAGTTGTTTAAATTTTAGACATGAGATATGTATGCACATTTAAAGCATTTGGAGCAGAAACTCAATGCATTTGCTGATTATTTCTGAGCTTTGTACTCCAATCTGTAATCACTAGAAAGCAAATTGTCCATAGCTCCATCCCATAATATAGAGGTTATTAATGGGAACCAGGTATCCTCCTTCAAAGGAACAGGACCATCAAGGCTCATATCTGTTTCTCATGTTCTAGAAAACATTTCACAGGTTTAATGATTACTCAAAGGGGGACAAAAAAATCTGGACAATAAATTCAGGAGCTAGCTCAGTTAGAGGTAAAAACACATTCCCTGGCTGAAATTCCTTGTACTGAAGCCTGATAGTCTGTGCTTTGTCATACCAGGCACACGAGCTTCCAGCTGCCAACATGAGGGCACGCTGGCAAGCAGCCGACCCAGCTGCTGTGGTGACAGTGCCATTGTAAACTTTTATTTTTTATGCTCAGCGTGTATTGAGAGTGATCCCTTTGTTCCATATGGCTTCCATATAGTGACACTGCATCCTGTGTAGGAGAGGTCAAGGAGTGGATTATCAGCAAGTGTTTCAAGTCAAGAATGAAGGGAGCTGGCAGGGCAAATCTGCACAAAGCCTGTTCTGTGCTTCCCATCGCTGTGGTGACCTCTGGGTTTCGGTGTCTGTGTGTTCCCCCCTGCTCCCTCCCTGTGCTGAGCACAGCACCGGCCTGCGTGTTAGCACAGCATTTCCCTGGAAGGGTTTTAGATGCAGAAAGAGAACAAAGGCAACCCTGAAAGGCTGGCTGAAATGTTTAGTTATAAGTGGGGAGGCCAGGAGCAGGGAGGGAGCAGTGCAGGTAAGGATATGCTCCCGTCCCCATCCCCATCTCCATCCTCACCCCACCCTGCTGTCACACTGCCCAGCACCCTTGGAGCCAGGCTTTGTGGCTGAGCATCACATTTGCTCACTTACAGCTGGGGCCTAACTTACAGCCAGTTAGCCAGGACTGATGATAAATGGTGCAAAGTGGCTGGGTACCCTTGGGTGGATCCCATCGGGCCCCACAGACCTGAGTGTGTCTCGGTGTAGGAGGTCACTGCCCATTTCCTGCGTTGGTAGGTATGCAAAATTCATAACTTCATTTAATAACTCCTGACTTGCAAACCCCAAGCAATTGTAAACCTCACGGAATTATTACCGGACAAGTAAAAATTGTATTCCATTTGAACATTCCTCACATAATATCCCCAGTGCAGTCAGCACTGAAAGAAAAACACTGTTGCCACGGCTGTTTCTCTGGTACCTAATAAGTTAGCTTTGGCTGGGGATCAGGAGCTTTTGGCTGCTGTAGGTTACATTGACCACTCAAAGGCTTTAGATATTCTGGACTGTACCTTGTTTTTTAATGATATAAAATTAAATTGGGGCTGAGGGGAGGGTAGTCAGCTGGTTACAGAAGTACATTCAAACCCTATGCTCAGGAGGAGCAATGCCAGAGGGGAGCTGGGCTGAAGTAGGACTGGGGAGAGAGAACAACAGCCAAGGAACAAGGACTGGGCCACTGGCATTTGCAGGGTGCTGAAAGCATCAGGGATGCTTGTGGGGAAATGTATGTTGACTCTCTCCAGCCTCACATCATCTATCGATAGGGAAAATAATTTCTCCTTCGGTCTGAAGTTTGTAAAAAAGGATTTACAAAGACACATCACCTCTTGCATGGGATACTCAGGGGAATGGGTGGGGAGAGGCTGTTGAACCCCTCCTGCTTAAGCAGTACTCAGGGGTGGAGGCTGGTAACCCCTCTTACAGGAGACATTTCAGACTGGAAGTAGTTTGGGAGTGATACAGAGAACAGGGAATATGTAATCACTGCCATGAAAAAAGAGGCTAAACAGAAACATGGAGATTGATAAAAATGTATATGGGCACGCATAGTAAGGAGTGATTTGTCCTTTCTGTCCTGAGACAAAAGGAGAGAGTGCTCAGATGAATGACAGGGCAACCACTCCTGAACAAACAGAAGTGTAAAGTGCTGGAAGCAGTCCTGGAGCTGAGCTGGGCTGGTGGCAAACATGCTGCTCCAACCTGGAACCTCAGGTTTGGGAGTCCCTACATGCCAGGATGGAAGAACTAGGAGAATCATCAGACTGAATTCATCCACTTCCTCATTTCTTTTTAACAAGCCTGAGCACCAGCCACTGTCAGCTGGTTCATCTTTGTGTGACCCATTCTTGTGTACTTTTGATTTTATTTCTGTTTTGCAGTTATTTCTTTGTTCACCCATGAAAACAGATTATCATTCTCTTTAATTGTATGTGTCAGAAGAAACAGATGCCAGCAATGAAAACAAATCCAAAAAGTTCTTCCCTTATGCTCTATTTACACTGGATCATCTTCTGTCTGATTTGATTTCAGCATCAATATTTTTCCTTTTTTACCCTTGTGCCATGCAAAAAACCAGAGCTAGTAAAAGGGATGGCATGATTATGTTCCTGTAAATAATATTGTTGACTCTTCTGTGTAGAACAAATAATTTATTTGAGTTAAAAAGGAATAGCTTTGAGCACTTTTGCCTGGCAAGTCTAAGACTCATTTAGAATAATAAAACCCACTTTTCAGCTGAATACCCTGGAGTGTTTAATATTTTAGTTTTAATAGTGTGGGAAATGGATCTAGAAACTGCAGATATTTGGTGTCCAGGTGTGATAGAAAATTCTGCTAGTGAACTGTGTGTTTCCAAGAGCCTGTGCCCAGGTGGCTTACACAGCATCCAGCTTGGCAAGCAAATTAAGAGTAGAGGAAAAATGTCTTTTCCCCCTTCCCATACCTTCTTAGTTAGATGATTTTTGAGGAATTAAAGAAAAATGCTTCACAGGTGGCATTTCACGCTGTTGCCAAAATGTGTCCAGTTCTTCTACCCCAACAGTGTCTGCTCCTCTCCTGGGGACAGTGACATGCTGAGCTGCCTGAGGTCTGTCCTTTGTCAGAATACACAGAACCAGCTCTTCCCATTAAATTAAGAGGAAAGCTGGGAACCTTAACACTGCATGGGAGATTTGTGCCTTATCACCATGCAAATGCATAAATGTAAACACTTAAGAGACATCAGTCTTGTGCAAAGTATTTGATTTGCCTGATTTAAGCAAAGACATTAGAGATTTGATTTAGACTTCCTGGGTGAGACTCTTCATGGATTTTTCTTGGGAGATTCATGGCCCTGGAAGCTGGAAGCACATCAGATGAGGTACCACTCATCTATCATTGGCCAATAAATGTTGCCCAGCTCATTTCTGTTTGCAACCTCATAACTTCTGTTTTGCCAAAGCACGTCTTCCAGGAAGACATCCTGCTTTCATCTGAAGACCTCAAGAGATAGAAAATCCAATTCTGCTTTTATAATGTGTAATCAGCCCATCACTCAGCCTGAGTGCTGAGGTTCCAGTTCCATTTAGCTGACATGCAAACAGCCATTAGGGCTTGTTAGAGCATCAGAACTCCTGCAAGTTTGCTCTGGACTCCTTTGGACTAGACTCACATTTTCATGAGAACATTGCCAGTATTTTTGCATCCATAATTTGCGACTTTTTTCTGTGTGACCCTGAAATGTTTAAAAATTTCCAAAGAATGGTGAAGATCTGCTGTTTTATCTGGGAATGCAGGATCAGTTACTTTAGTTCAGACATGCACCTTTTTTTCTGAGTCATGGTGCAATAAAACCGTTAAAATTTCCAAATTTTTCTGCATCAGCATATTAGAACCTGCATGATCATTTCATTTATTATGCATTCATTTATTATGGCTGTTTATTGTTGAACCTAAAAATGCCATGAGGATTTTAGTAATACTCTCACTTGTTTATTCCAAAAGAACTTGATGCTTGTTTGCTATCTAAACCTGTAATTGTAAAATATTAGAATAAAATGGGAGCAATTTATTGTCAAGATCAAATTTTCTCTCAGCAGGATTAAAACTGCCACAGCAGTAAAGAGTTTACAAACTCACTAAAGAACTGTAATAACTTCCCTTCCCTCTGCCGGGTCAAGGAAAGGTAATACATGTTTCCAATCAGCTTTGAATTGAACTCAAATTGTAGGGTTTATTTCACTTTAATCCATATGTGAGTTCACGTTAAAGGTAAGAGAAATCACAGGGCTGCAAACATGGAGTAGAGTTAATTAAATTCTGTGGCTCCTTTTGGAAGAAGCCATGGCTTTGTTTATGTGTGAAGGCTTCCAGGGTGCTCCTGAGGGCAAAACCAACTGGGAAGTGCCTCAAAGGGTGCAGCAAGGACAACAGCACATCAATTTACAGGGACCAAGTACATCGAGAAAAATCTTGGGAAATATTTCTTTTTGTTGACCTGTAAAAAGCCTTCACCACCACCATCCTTCCCCTCCTCCCCACCCCCTGCCACCCCCAAGTAAAGAACTTTATTTTTTCCCCCTTTTCCTCCTTGGCCCAGAAAAAAAAGCAGCTATAGTTCCTCAGGCACTGGGGGAGTCAGAGGAAACATGGCACGTTGTCAGCTCAGACCGAGGTGAGATCTTTCTCCAAGCCAGTCACACTGCAAATGCTGCTTTTAGAAATTATAAACATTTATTAGTCTTCTTTCTGTTTTCCACTTACTGTGGGAATTGAGCATGGTTATTTGTTTCTTGGTTTGTTTTTTTGTTGGAGGGGGGAGGGTAGATTTGTTTTGTTTTGTTTTGTTTTTTTATTTTTGGTGTTCTGTCCAATCTCATTTTAAATGTATTCTGGAAAAGAGCTTTAACTATGTGGGAGAGACTATTCATGTGCTTACAGTTAAGTCTTCATTTCACTGCCTTGCAGAACTGGGACCTGAGCTCTGGCCACTTTGCAGAATCAGGTGCACTAAGCCCTTGCTTATCCATTTGGCAGGTCTTGTTCAGAGACACTGTGCAAACCTCAGCCCTTGGCTGCATACACCTGGCAGGAGATTCAGCTTGAAGACATAAATGCTTATTTAATGTTCTTTTTTCCCTTTTCTTCCACATCTGAGATGAAATCTTGGAGCATCTCCAATACTGACAGCAGTGCTTGGTGCAAGTCAAAATGGAGCAGGTTGCCCGTTGGGGTGAGGGATGCCACATACCTGGGAAGATTCAAGGTCAGTTTGGATGGGGCTCTGAGAAACCTGGAGTAGTTGAAGGCTCTTTGCAGGACACCTGGACTAGATGACCTTTGAAGGTCCCTTCAAACTAAACTATTTCATGAGTCTGTGATTCCATGGCAGTTGTGGCTCACTCAAAATCTCCATATCACTGGGGACAGGTTACATGGGGGACCTGGGGATGAGAGATGGCTGATTACTGCAGGGAGGGTGACACATTTTTGGTTCTGCATGTGGGCATGAAACCATGTCCTTATCATTGTGCCAGGCTGATCAGCAAGGTACAAACCTCAGGAGAACATGTTTTGCATGTATTTTGTTGAATAGTGGATTTCAGTCACTGTGAATGTTTTGGATAGTTGAATGTTCACCAGAGCACCCAACAGAAAGAGCTCTCTCAGTGCTCTGGGTTCTGATTGTTGTTGCTGTCCCTGCATCCTGGGAAACGAAATTTTCTTCCCATCTGACAGAGAAAGGATTTTCTGTCTAAAAATGAATCGTGTTTCACCACAAATTGCATTACATATGTGAGGTTCTGGAGAACAAGCCTTTCTCAAGAACTAAAATGTGACATTTTAAAAATATGAATTTTGAAATATTGCAGCATTTTACCTCATGCAATAAAATAAAACAATTAAACAATTTCTTATTCCTAAACTTCCCACAGAATATCAGTGAAAATGCAAGTCATTTAAGCATCAAATGCCAGATCTAGTGTCTCCTGAAGGATTCTTCATGGCTTTAACAGGCCTCCAATCAGGGTCTGCAAGATCATCTACTGAGATGCCAATACAACTGCACTTTCTAAGCAGGCTTGGAGCTTCACATCCTGCAAAAACTCATCCACTCAACAATGGAGCACTTCAGACTTTGCTGAGAAGGGCTGGGTTTGTGCCAAGGAGTTCTCCAGTTTGTCATAACCATTTTAATAGCAAATTCTCATTTTCCTGTATTCCTCTGCTTGGATCATTGCAAGAGTACTTAAAAGTTATTTGTCCTCAAGGGCACAGATCTATGAAGAGACTATTTTCACAGACATGCCCAAGAGCCTTTCCCATTTCTCATTCTAGCCACTTAATTTTCCCTCTATGGAGAAATGTCCTTGTCTACTCCAAGCTTCTGTTTCCTGAAGTTTCCTTGTTTGCCAACTCAGATGCTCAAGTGCTCAGTTCTCAGTGCTTAGAGGTGATTTCAAAGCAGTTCATGCAATTCTTCTTCTTATATAAACACTTCAGAATTACTTCAGAAAACTGAAATACTTGTACATCAGCAAAACAGCTTCTGATGATGATGATCTCGTGTTCTGTGCATCCAAGTACCTTTGACTCAGATGGTGTTCTTTGATATAACAAACTTTTCTCTTAATAACTTCCTGACTGCAAATCCAAGTCTTCTTTTGGGCAAATTTGGAGATATGAGCACAGTCCTGTTTTCTCTGCTAACACTTCAGTGTTCTAAAACAATTCTTTTCTTATAAACTCCTATCTCAGACCTAGTGAGATTTTATATTGTTTTGGTTTCTAGCACTGTCCACTTATGGAAACAAAGCTAGTTCAGGTCTTGCTAGTCTAGCTTTTATTATCACGTACAGTTTTTGGTTTTTTACATCAGTCACCTTTCTTTAGCTGCATTTATCTATCAGCCTAGGACTGAGGAAAATCAGTTCCAGGTTTAAAGCAAGAAGACTCTTTTGTGATGACATCCATAACTACATCCATTCTACTTGGACTTCATAAATGTGCAGTTCACCACCTCATTGCAATCCCAATAAATCTCTATGCTGGTGACTTTCCTTGGTCACATTTCTGAGGTCAAATACCAGGAAAGGTTAATATCAAAAGATACAAGGCAAGAAGGCTGACTCCATATCATTCAGCCTGAACCTGTATGTGCCTTTGCAATGAACAGATCATTAACTTTTGCAATGCAGCTGCTGAGAGATGTCTTGAAATACTTGAGCTCTCCAGTCAGGGTGGTAGCAGCTCATTAAAGCACAGAATCTGAGCTCTCTATTGAGAGAGAGTTTGGAGATCACTGCTGTTTCTCCCTTCTGTTACCACAGAACCAGGAAGGAAATAGAGCTCGGCTGATATTTTATGTCCTTGTGCAGAATGTGGTGACCTCAGAGTTGCACAGACATCCCTGTCCTGTAAAAAAGCAATCAACCCATTACCCAACACAGGTACCTCAGCACCCAGTGGGTTAAACTGGAAATGCACTTTCTTCTGGGAGCTGCGTTAGGAAAATAAATCTGTAAGAGATATTTGATATTCTGTAACAAACTGAGATTTTCACTTAAATTAGAAAAATCCACCCTTTTTCTTCCTTCTGCCCCACCATTGCTGCACCTGAGGCACTGGTCCTGAGCAAGTCATTTTGCATCAGTCTCACATCCAGCAAAGCCACATGAAGAGCTGATGAAAGCCCACTTTATGAGCTGATTTTATGTTTTGTCATTACTCTGAGCTGAAGATGTTCATATTTGTGGCATATGTTTAATCCAAGAATCTTTACAGATGAGAGTTAGGTGCTGATGTCCGTGGTGCTTGTTCCTGAGCTGCTCCATTGCTCTTGTCAGTGGTCCCACATTTGTACATGCAGTGGCTTTTCCCTGTTACTGGGTATGAGCAACATGCAGATGGTGGTTTTAGACAAGATTTGTGTAATGATTATGAGTTCCTGGAGGCAAAACCTAAGAGGAAAATTTGGCTCTTCCATGAAGAAGTATGTCAGGACTGTGTATGTGTCCAATGAGCCAAATAAAGACAGTGAACATGTTTCCCTGGAGCACCTGCAGGAGAGGAATTCAGCCTTCTTCCTTCTCAGGAGTGTGTGAATTATCCAGCAGGTACATCTTGGACACAGCTCCCAGTTGTCAATACTCAGAGATGTGAGTGTGGTCCTTTGTCTCCAAGGTGTCCATGCTGCAGTTCCTGGGGAATGAAGAGCTCAGGGAACCCTTACAGCCTGCAGCTGCCCCCATTTCATGCAGAGCTCAGTGATCAGCACAGCTGCCATTAGGTTTCTGGGTTAAATTCCAGGTCTGGAGCAGAGCTTGCAAAGCCTTAACCATTTCATGACCTGGGTAATAAAAAGAACGAGAGGGAGGGGAAGAGGGAGCTCCTCCCTCCAGGGACCCAAAGCAGCAGAAGGCATTGGAGGGGCTCTGGCCAAAATCCCTGGTGACTGGGGAGTAGGTGAGAAGGCACCCTGATCACAGCCCTGCTTTCTGAAACGTGCTTCCTCTCATTTGGCCCATCAGGTTTATAAAACTCGCAGCAAGCTGCAAGGACCATCTGTTTTCCAGGGACTTCAGGGGCGAGTGGAGCACAGAGGAGGAGGTGGCTCAAGCAGTAATTGAAGGTCTTGCAAGTGTGTCTGATTTTCTTTGAGGGAAGAGTGGGTTGAGCCAGGCTCCTTGTCCATAGCTACAGATCAGAAGTGATGTGATATATTTTAATGCATTGTGGGGTGGTCAGATGACTTGATAAGACCTGATGAAGCTCATTTCACAGACCAAGCAAAGATCTGCTGCTGCTGCCGCTGCAACACAGGTCCATCAGAAACAAGGAGGGAGAGAATAGCTGGGAGAAGGCACAAGGCTTGACTGGGCACCAGGGAACTTGATTTGGACTGTTGCCTTAAACAGGATTTTTTCTGACTTAGATTCCCTCCCTTTCATGCTCCCAGGTTGATGTGGTTAGAAGGAAGTAGAGCAAAACCAGTCTAAAAGCAGAAAAGGTGACACAATGCTGAATCAGAGGGGCTGACCTTAACCCCAAAGAAATTATGACTCCAGAAGTTTACTTTTTTCTACGTAGTCTGTTGCCTCCAAAGATGACAGAGAAGCAAAATCTCCATTTGATGAGACTATTGCCTTACAGAAGGTTGAAAACATATATTGCAATAATTTTCATTGCATTTGTCTGAAGTGACTTGAAAAATGTTTTTATAACCAACCAAGTTCATTCTTAACTATCACTGTTGCACATTCAGCAAGAATTTATTGGCAGTGTTAGAAGTATTCATATCCTTGCCTATTGTTTGTGCTGAAAGCCTCTGTCCTGGAAAAAGAATTGCACTTCCTAATGCTCACCCAGAGCACTGTGAATCAGGAGCTGGAATGAGCACACATGCATCCTCTCCTGCACTGGCCATGAGGGTCTAAGAATGTTTATTTTTATGGGGAAGAGCTACTTTCTTGATCCCTCAGTCCACTGGAACAGATCTGCCTTGGAGCCTAGGTGGAAAGACCTGCAGAGTGTACAGATGCTGTGGGATGTTTCCAGAGTGAGCAGCGGTCCTGGGCAGAAGCAGCAATCCTGAACCATGCCCTGGATTGTGTTCCTGCCACAAACAGGCTGTGGCCACGTCAAAGGGCTCTCTGCAGACACCCTGCAGCTGGGGTCTGCTCTTGGTGAGCCTTGCAGCCCTCCTTCAATCCTGCTGGAGCAGGGGGAAAAGCTCTCAGTAGGGCCTGGGGTCTCTTCTGCAGCCCAGCCTTGTGCTGCCTGTTCTTCATGTCCTGCAGCAGCTCCCCTGGCTGGGACATGACATGGAGCTGACAAGCTGATTGAAGAGATCATGGCTGATCAAGAAAGCTGGGGGTCAGCTGAGAAGATCCCGACTGCAAAGGGAACATCAAAGATGTGGTTCTCACCACATTTTATTTTTATTTGATTGCACTGGGCAGAGAGAGGGCAAATCTGCTCTCAAGGAAGCTAGAGCAGCTCCTCTGAAGTCTGCTCATTCCAAATTTACCTTGATGGATCTGAGAGCCAAAACTGGCGTGAAGTATCTATAAGATTTATTCAGGCTTTGGGACAGATTATGCTTTTCTTGAATATGTGGAGGGGAGGGAGCAGGAATTTCTCTCCCTTAAAAAAACTTAAGCATAATATTGGGGAACAAAAAAAAAGAAAAGAAAGTGATGGAGATGACATAATTCCTGTGAAGCTGCCTGGCCTTTTGACTGATCTTTGGCTATACCAATGTCCTGACAGTAAAATCATAGCAGCTCTGCAGTCCTTGTTCCCTGCTCTCAGTGGAAACACCCTGGGGACAATAATGACCTTCTCCAAACGAGTATGTTAAATAGCTGTGTTCTCTGTGTCATGTCTGGAGGCTCCTGCATGGGGAGGTGTGGGGTGTCAGCACCCACAGGTGCTGCACTGGGATGCACTTGGCTCCACAAATGCTTCAGGCAGCAGGAGCTCCATTTCTGTGTGGTGAGTTTTGAAATCCCTGAGGATAAGCTGAGCTGTAAGACAGCAGGACTGCAAGGAAGTAAGACTGCAAGAAAACATCATCTATCCACACAGGAAAGCCACAAAGGGGCCTGCACACTCTGCTTGGAGCTGGGGCATACTGTTTGATTAAAAATAGGGACCGGGTTAGTTTTGCTGAGAGATTTAACATCTTCTGTACATTGCTGATTTAATTCCTGAAGAGTAAGTAACATAACACATGCTACTCTCCTATTTCATGGTAATCCTCACCCTTTCTTGTCAGAATACAAACCAAAGGTGCATATATTTCAAGGAATTGTTTGAATTACTTTTCTCATCCTGATTACTTTTATTCACTTTTTCCTTCATCAACCATCCTTTGGGTATTAACCTTGTATTCATGCTCACATTAACCAGGGTCAGCATCAGAAAATGCTCTTGCTCTTGCTTTTGCTCAGCCACCTGGAGAAACAGAGAAGGGAGACAGTACCAGACACACACTAATTTCTAACATGTGTTTCCTGCCAGTGCTGGCCTCAGCAGCTCAACCACATAAGTCACCCTGGGAATAATTGTTTGAGTGCAGTCTGTGGATGTGCATGAGCCTGAGAAAGCTCTGCCATGGAGTGAGGGTCCTGCTGAACCTCAGCAGGCTGGGGGCAAGGAGGCAGACTTGGTACAGATGTCACAATTATTGGTGATGTGCAAAAGATTCAGTTTGGCTTCATCTGAGTTACTTACATAAGTTGAATAATAAAAGGAAACTGCTGTAAATTTGGACGAATATTTCTATCTGGGATAACTCCCCCTCTGTTTGAATATTAAAAGTGAGGCTGGGCAGCTTTTGTAGTTTTTCTGGACACATGGGGTTGGGCTTGTGGACTTTTGTCTCATGCTGTGTCCTGGGATGGGCTGGGGCTGTGGTGTGTCCCTTGCTTGGAGCAGACATGACTTTTGTTGCCAATGGTCTCATTCAGCTCAAATGGTGAAGGCATCTGACCTTCAGTAGCTGCACAGTGTCTGGGGGATTGGTGACCTGGAAAAGAGGCTGCTAAGGAATGAGATAATTTTGTGACTATTTATTTAACTTTTGTCTGCAAGTGGATAAATGATATCTCATCTAAGAAAGCCACTTATGTCTGACACCTTCTCTGCATGTCTGTAATTTTCATTGCTATATAGCATAACCCCAACACTTAGATGGGATTTTTCCCAAGTGTTTTGCTTTTTCTCTCACTGGAACAGATGGGAATTTTTCTGTTGATTTCAGTGTGAAGAGAGTTTCAGTCTAGAAAACCAGCAATCTCCTGTGACAATTTAGTCATGGCATATGATGGAAGCTGTTTTATGCCTGCTTAGGGAAGGACATATATAAGGATGAGCCCAGTTCAAACTCACTGTGAATCCCAGTGACTTCAGAGCTGAACTTGGCCAGGAGCACTGCTCACAGCTGAGACCATATTCCTCATAATTTTGGAAAGGATAATGCTGTGGAAACTTTTTGCCATTTGGAAATTAATACAGAGCAGCCCCAATCTGCCCCTGATTTCTCATGGAAGTGAGTTTCCTAATGCTTGTGTCCCTCACTGTGCCTGCCCTCTCCTACTTCTCTTGCCCTCCTACAACTTGTGAATCTATTGATCAATTTTATACAAATTCAGCAAACCATAAGAAAGCTCTGATATACTGGAATGTTTAAAGTTTGTGAGGTCTGTTTATAATGGCTGACAAACATTATAGCACCAGCTTGAGCAGATGATACTCTAGAGTCATCACATGTGATCAACCCCAGAAAAGACTGAAGCTCCTGCTTCACCTTTAAAATCAGTCACCAGAGAAAAAGTGGAGAGATCCAGGCTTTATAAGTTTTGCTGTTCACAGACTAAATCACTGTGTTAAAGCTCATGAAGAAGTTAATATTCTCATTTCTAGCTTTCTGCAGGGGTGGGGGGAAGGTGTTCAGCAGTGAGAATCTGGTTTCTTCTAAAGGCCCTGCCAGATTCCTGGTCTGTAATGCCAGAACCTTTTCCTGTGCCAAGCTAGGAAGGTGATGCTTTTGGCTGCATCCTTTGCAGCAACAGCAGCTCCTCATGCAAGGGATGCAGCTCCTGCCTGCCCCAAAGCTCTCTTCATGCCCATGGCTTCTTCTGGAAACTTACTGTGAGGACAGGGAAAACCAAGGGCTGAACTTCTGGAGCTCTCTAGGGGGAACCAGCCTTGCTGGCTTTTCCATTATGCTATTTGTTACATCGTCTCTTATTTCAGTAGATGTGAAACCTAAAAGGTAAAAGGATACTGTTGGAAATGTGGTATTGGAGAGAAGCCCTTCCCCACCCAGCTCTGCTTACCAGGCCTGGGAGCAGAAGGGATCACAATTCAGTTCTGACTCTCTTTTTCCATGCAGTAATTCCCAAAGAAGTGGTTCTTCTTTAATCTTTCTTGCTTTTGGAATTTTACTCCTCCTTGCCTCACTGCTGGGACTATGAAACCAGTTTGTGGCTTTTCATTTTCCTAAGCTGAGTTTCAGCCAGTGCTGCTCGTGGGGCTTTCCAAAGGTAGCCAAGGTGTGAGATCTACTGCAGCTCCATCCCAGTTGCCATAACACCATTCTTTCCCCTGTCACTCCCTATTCCTGGAGTTGGGTGTTTGGAGGACTGAAGGAACGAGAAACATGGGTTGGGAAGAGACCTCAGGCCCATCAGGTCTGCTCACACTTTCCATCAGCTTGCTGGGCTTGCCCAGCCAATCTGGCTCCCAGAGCAGCTTTTTCTCGCCCTGTTTCAATAAGCTGGGAGCTGCAGCCATTTCCTTTGGTTTTGTTTAAATTATTTATGTGCTAGGTGCCTCATAGGTGTGTGACAATCCTTAAAGGCCAGTTCTGGTGCAGTTGCCTTCACCAGCAGAGCTCTGTCCTTTCCAAAAAGAGTTGACATCACTGTGTGGTTCTCAGTGGGGAAGCTGAGGCATGGAGCAGGTCTGTGTTCAAAAACAGGTGCAGATGTGGCACCTGGGGACATGGTTTAGTGGTGGGCTTGGGAAGGCTGGACTCAATGATCTCAGAGGTCTCTTCCTACCTAAATGATTTTGTGATTCTAGGCAGAGGCTGACCTGGGGAGGGAAGCAGGGTCTCCTGTGTGCTGATGGCAAACACCTCTCAAACCACCTGCCTGGAGTGTATGAGTGTTCCTGCTGGAATTCACAAGCCTCCTCTGGTGGGGGCATGGAGCTGGCAAGGCTAGTTCTTAATTCACCTTGTGCCCAGGGTTTGCTGCTCCCTGAAATCCTCAGCCACTTTTTAAATGCTGTCTTTGTGGGCCACCAAGCAGGGGTTTCTCATGCTGGGTCAATTCTTAATTAACAAGGTTTAACAGGACCTGAGTTATCAGCCATAAATAAGGCTTTGCTTTAGCAGGAGCAGGTGCCCCATCCATGACTGCAGTGACAGGGACACACAGGACTGGCACAGACCAGGAATGGGAGTGGGAGGCTGGGCAAAGGCAGAAAAATACAGCCAAACTCCTTGCTCTTTTCACCTGCAGGACTATTAAGGCACAGCCTGAGTCCAGGTAGTGCTGCTCACTGACCCAGGGAAGGGCTGATACCACACAGCTTCTTCTGACGGGGTTGAGTCAGGATTTTAAAGCCCTCATTTCAAGCCATATTCAAACCTACAGTTACTCTTTTATATCCTAGCGACTGTCTGTGATATGGAAACATAATTTATTGCTTCCACAGTACTCTGGTTCTTCATAAGCCTCCAGTGCTTCAGCTGAGCCTATTTCGAGGTAAAAGTCCCCCAGTTCAGGCTGCCCCGAGGCTGTGATGGCTGCTGGGGCAGCCCCAGCTCTGCTCTCTCCTGCTCTCCAACACTGGTTTTATTCCATTTGCATTCCTCCTCTGACTCAGCCTTTAAAAATCTTCCTTTCTCCTGCACTGTGAATGAGTGAGATGTCTGCATTTTGCTCTAGTTCTCTTTCACGTTCCAGCTTGTTTTCATAACAAAATAAAATATCTGCTGACATGAGCAAATTCTTCAGGACACCATGCTATGTCCCCTCGGTGTCCCCACGTGCCTTTCTCTGGGTATGGACATCTTTGTTGTCCTGGCTTTTGTCTCACCTCCTCAGGCTGACCCCAGTAATGAAAGTTAATTATTCCCAGAGACAAAATGTGGGGTCAATAGCTGCTACTCCCCCAGGTGTGAAATGGCTGTGCCTGTCACCCTCCAGCCAACATGGGGCAATGCCAGCAGACAGGAATGTGCTGGTGCTGCTGGGGCTGCTGTCATCTGGCTTTCCCAAAAGAAACATATATAAACACATGCATATGGCTATATATATTTATATTGCTCACTTATATTTATGTAAAATAAATAAATAAATTTTTTATTTTTATTTTTATTTTTATTTTTATTTTTATTTTTATTTTTATTTCTCATTTATAGAATATTTAATATTATATAGTGTTTACTGAGGAACAAGGAGATTTCCCCTGCTGGAAATTCAGCTCACGCATTCCCCACTGCAGCAATCCAGCGCCAGTCACAGAAGAGCTGGGAGAGGAATGCTTCTTGCTAAAAATAAACACAGGCAGGCTGGCTATCAAGACCTTTTCCTGCCTTTCATTGCCAGCTCAAAAGGCTGCATGTCTCCTGATCCTGTCCCCAGGTGCTGGCAGCTGAGGGATGCTGCCCTCTGGCTCAGGCTGCGCTGCCATCCCCTGCCATCCCTCTCTGCTTTGGTGGTGCCTGACAGCAGGGATGGATGTGAGCAGCACTCCCAGTGCTGCTGCTGGGTTCCCTGGGTGCATGGAGTGTGTCTGTGTGTCTGTGCTTTGTGCAGTGCTGCAGGCCCTGGGAGCAGGACTGCTGAAAGGATGACACAAAACCAGCAGCTGAAACATCCTCACTCTGGAGGATCCAGGACCTTTGTGCTGTCTTGCTGCACAGCCCAGGGATTTTCATTTCATTTTTTACTGTAACTGCCTTCTATGGTCCATAAACTATATTGTTTTCATTTAATTCTGGGAACATAATGAATTTCTGTGGGCTTGTTTCCTGTTCAATGTAATATCTTTGCTAGATGTGAGGTTTATTTCACAAGCTAGTTATAAATTCATTCAGACTAGCAATTGTTTCATCTTGGGAGCAATCAATAAAAAGAAACATGAGGGAGAATTTAGACCCTTCATGTCCACTGAAATTCAGGGATGTAAATCTGTCGTCTGACTTTTTTTTTCCCCCGAGTGCTGAGTAATGTTAAACCTCATACTAGTACCTCAGTGTGCCTGTGGAATGGCCAGAGTGTGAAATTCTCTCTTCTTTATCCCCAAAAGAGTCTTCAGCATAAAAAAGCTCATTGGGTGTTGTGCAGAGGCAATGAAAAGCTGCCAGAAATAGAGGGTGTAACAGTGTCAGTTCATGTCATGCCCTTAGCTCAGTCTACTCCACCTTATCACACTATGAAGTGGGGAATATCTATTTTTTCCTCAGTTTCCTGACAATGCAGGACAAAAGCTAACCTCCCTGGAGCTAATCTGCATCTGGCCCTTCTGTGCCTCCTAGCAGAAATACCTAGACTAAAGCTAACATCTGGCTATCAGCAAATAGATTTAGAACAGCAGATATATATTTAATTTTCTAGATATATCCCCTTTATTTTTTTGCCAATAGTGAGAATCTGAGGAGCTGCTGATGACTCTTTTGTAAAGCTTGCCAAAAAAATGCCTAATTTCTCTTCTCACTTATGCAGGCCAGTTGCAGATTGTTGATGGTGTCAGTCTGGCATAAATAAAAGCAAAATTGGGCTCCCGAGGTCACCAAGAGCCACCTGGTGTGGCATCCTGGTATTTTCAGACTCATCCTGGGGATGCTGCTTGTGCCATCAGGCACTGCTCAAGGGGAAATAAATTTATGGTAATCCAGCTCACTTCTCTTATAGCCACGCATGTCAGTGGTTTTCTCCTCAGGATTGTTTCTAAAGCAGCTCACAGCCCTTATATCCATGCAAATGTATCTAATGTGGCAGTGAGCTGGGCTTGTGCTCAGGTACAACCACCTGGAGGCCTGCAGGAGCTCAGGGCAGGAGCCCAGAGCTGGGGGCAGCAGAAGCAGCCCCACAGATTCTCTGCAGAGTTGCTGCACCACCTCAGTGCCCACAGGCTCTGCTTGCTGCCATGGCATCCAGCGTGGTGCTGGGAGTTCCATTTTTCTTGTTGCATTCACACAGAGATGCTAGTGAATCAAAACTGCATTGAGCCTGGGCTGAATTTTATTTTCTTTGAAGGCCAGACCGCAGAAAGCTTTTTTTATTCCCCTGGAGGTTGTTTTGCTCTGGATTTGAGAAAAGCATGGAACATGAAAGAGCAACAACAGCTTGAGAAGCCCCTGCTCCCACTGTATTGAGATGTTGTGATGATTGTTTGAGTGCTCTTCATCCATTCCAGTGCAGACTGAACTAAACTCACATGTGCCATTATTGATGTGGATGATTAAGTGGGTGAGGAATTAATTTACAAGAGCAAATTCTATATCTAGTGTATTGCCAGCCCTGAGATGCTTTAATAATAAGCCAGATCTTGCCACTGAATTCAGGGATAATTTAGAACCTGGTGCCATTAATTAAAAGTAGAAAAGTCTTTTAACAGCAGATGAATGAATTTGTATTGATTTTGTATGGTATCTCAGTTTCAACCTCCCAGCCCTAAGGCTTAGTGATGGAGCAGCATTCTAGAGTCACAAGCACCAGGTGAAATGGGGAAATTCAGGGTTCAGTCTCTAAAATCTCCCAGCTTTGTGTGGACAACCTTAGGAGGTTTAGCTAAAAAAAAAAAAAAAAGGAAAGGCCAGAGATATTAAAGCTCAACATTGAATGCTGGCCTTCCACCTCCTCAAGGTTTTGCCCCTCCATGCTCACTCCTTCAGTGAGGTGCTGGGTGGGCTGAGGCAGGACACCAATGTGGCCCCACTGCTGAGCAGGGGCTCTGAGAGGGTGCAGTGGGTGCCAGGGGAAGATGAATTTGGAGCTCAGGCACAGGGCTGAATTTCCTTTGCCTGCAGTGTGTGCTCCATCCCCAGCACTGCTCTGCTCCCCTGGTGGAGGGAGGGATGTCAGTGAGGCCAGGCTGCTCCTGTGTGTGGAAAACACATGGATTTGCACCTCTGCTCTGGAGAGCTGTGAGCAGACAGCCCCTCTGAATGGAGATCCAGAATAACTGAGAGTGAGCCTGGGTGTGAGTACAGATGTGAATTTAATTGGTTCTGGTTTTTTGTTTTTTTTTCGTATGAAGAATTTGTGATCTCAAGGGGGAGGGAAAAACTGAAAGAGACTCATTCCTGATTTTACTTGTGGTGAGGAGATGTCACAGCACACAAGCTGTCATGGAAATTCAGAGGAGCATGAAACAGAGCTGGCTGCTGGGCTGCATCCCAGCATCATTCCTGTGCTCACACGGGGCTCCTGCTGGGGACCTGTCCTGCTGTGGATGGGCAGGTGAGGGGCTACAGCTCCTCTCATCCCACCCAGCTGGTGCAAAGGGGCCTCCTACAGCTGCACACCTTCCCCTCAGTGCTTCTCCTGCCAGAGAGGTGATGGATTTGCTAGTGTGCTTAAAAATCCCTGATTAACTGGAGGCAATGGGAATGTCATGTGCCAGGTCCACACACGGGAATTTGCTCTGTATTTGTGCTCAAATAAAAATCATTAAATACACAAACTCATTCCTTATGGTGAACCCAAAGAAACCAGAAAGTAAGGAAGCACATTTGGAGGAGAATTCAACCCCACCTTTGTGCTCAGTTCTGGCTGTGCTGGCTCACCCTACTCCATCTGCCAAAAAGGATTAGAAAGGCAGAGTGGATTCCAGGGCTTTGTTCCTCTCAGAAGTTGAGGAAAGTCCATGAAATAGATTTTCACCTGGTATTTTCTGCTTCCATTTCCAGATCTGTTCACCACACACGGGAGAGAAGGTACATGACAAAATCATTGTAGTAACAGACCTGAGGCTGGTTCAGTTGGATGTTTCAGTGGAAATTTGGACTTGAATCCTTGTTTCCCAGTCTGATGTAAGCTTGTCTTCTGGCTGAGTTTTCTTCAGCATTTGCAGCCTCGTTTTAATTTAATTTATTTTTGGCCTGTTTTGAAGGGGATTCTTTGTAACCTGAAATCAAATCCCAGCTCACTGCTCTGTGAAAGGGCTCACAATTTGCAGTCCAGGGGAGCTGCTGCTCTTCATCACATCTCCTGCCTGGGGCCACCCATGTGCTGCTCCTCCATGAGCATTTAAAAGAGTTTACTCATGGAAAAAGTTCTCCCTACCAGTAATAATTAGAGCTCAATTAGTGCCCAGAAGTGCAAGGATGGGCACTTCGTGTTGCTGTGCAAATGTTGCCCTATCCTGTTTCACACACCAGTGTCATGTCTGGCCCTACTGACATCATGGCAAAATCCTCTTCCCCTGGGTGTATATCATCCCCACTTTCATCTCTCACTATTTCTCATCCAACACATTAATTTATTAATCTTCGTTACTCCCATCTCTCTTCTGCTCCCCAGTATGTTTGTTTAATGCATTGATGCCTCTGAGCTGGTTGTGCAAATGATTCTTCTGTTTATAGCAGGTCCACAGTAAATTAAACTTCCAGGTGAGGACATGGAAGCTTTGTATGGCAGCAGGGAACTCAGGTCCTTTCCTCCCTTTCAGTGTCTGCCTCATTTATATCTCCAAATTTGTGATCTTGCCTTGAAAAAATCTGTAATGACCCATTGCCTCTCCTGGATCCACTGTCAATAACACAGTTAGTTCTAACCAGTTAATTAACTGTAAAGTCTAATTGTTTAAAATTCAGTCCTTTCCTGTGATTTTGCTGTTGCAGGAGAATGCCAAATAATAACTATGCTTTTTAATATATCCTTGTTTTATTTTTTGTTGGGGAACATACAAAAGTTATGTGTAAATATTTCTTTCTCCAGCAAGCTCACTTTATTATCCCTTCTCCTTTAGCTTTCATTAAAAACTGCTCCTGCACCTTCTTTAGTTTGAACATATAAATAAATAATGCTTGATTCAAACAACCTTAGCCATAAAAACCTGTTTGAAAAGAAACTCAGGCAACTACCACATCTGGAATAATAGTCAACATATTTTAGAAAGAGACTTCATTTTTCTCACACAGGATACTAAATCATGATGGCTACATGTGCCAGAAATAACACAGTGGGATATGACTATGGGAGGACGTGAACCTATAATGAGGTTCAATAAAGTACTAATCTTATGGGGTAATGCAATCTGGTTTGCTTTTGCTTAAAGGAAAGCCTGTGTGTGTGTGTGTGTGTGTGTGTGTGTGTGTGTGTGTGTCTCATGCACACCAGTGTGCCCACAGCACTGCTGCCTCCACACCTTTCAGATTAGGGCCATGCATGGGGATGGGCACTTCAGTGGCAGCCCCAGCTTGTTGGAAATTTGGTGTTAGGGCTTCAGGGAGCCACAGAGCCAAGAGCTCCAGGGACAATGGAGCTGGAAAAGGCATTGCAAGGGCATCATGGCAGGGCCTCAGCATTGTTGACACTGCCCTGTGTTAATGTGGGCCACCTCTGGAGATAGGGATCTCAGCAATAGCACAAGATGCCAGGAGGATTAGGGTTGGGATTGAGAGAGTCAAAGGAACCTACAGCTGCAGGGAACTGGGAACACTGGGCTGCAAAATGGCAGGGCCCCAACATTGCTGCTCCTACATCTTTCTGATCTGCACCAGCCTGGTGCTGGGGATCTGAGCCCCAGTGTCAAGCTGCCATTAGGCTTAGAGCTAGATTTGAGAATGTTTAATATAGATTCTGATGTCTTCTTTCAAATTCTTTTCATTGTTTTGCAATCCAAATAAATATTTCAAAGCTCATTAGCTCTTTCCCAAATTAGCCTCATTGCAAGAAGGATGATGGATTCCACCTACCCTGTCATTTCAGTGGAAAAAATCCAATGGGACAATGGACTCTTGTGAGAGAGTAAGGGCTTTACCATCTACTGAGCATCTCCAGAGCTGCTCAGCAGTTCAGCAGGTTTTCTTCAGGTTTTTCATTATCCCTTTTCCTCCAGTTCATCTCCAGTTAGAAGGAGATCCCCTAGTTATAGGACTGGATTTAAAAATAATCCCTGATCTTGGGGAGATAAAAGACAAGTCTCTTTTACACCTTGGAAATGGGACACAGAGGAAGATGACAACAGGAATGTGAAATACGAGAAAACACTAACCAAAGAACAACTCTGAATTACAGAAATCTAATACTGAAAACCCATAGCCTGAAGTTGCTAAAGGAAAATGGAAAAATTCCTATTCCTTCAGATGTTTTTTCTCTCTGGAGTGGAAGAAGACTGGCAGGAGTGGCTGTGTGCCCACTAAGAGGAGATGGTTTTCCCTGTCTATGCTGGAAACCCATTTTCCTAATAATATCCTCCACCAGCTTCATCTCTACCATCCAGGCTCCAGCTGTGCAGTGGGCAGCACCTCTGGCCTGGAAGGATGGTGCCAAGGTGGTTGCACACAAATCCAGGATGGAGGATCTCATCTTCCTCTTCCTCTCCTTCCCTTGCAGTTCTTGCAATCCCAATGGAGGAGGCACTTTGCTTCTTTGCTTCCAGCTGATGTGAAAACAGTAAAATAGCTTGGCCAGGGCCCCGAATCTCTGGAGCCTCATTTAATGCATTAGTGGACATTTTAATCCCACACCATCCTGCCTTCCCTTCTCCAACTTTATGTGCAGGAGACTGGTACAAATACATTCAGCACTTGGGTTTCTTGTGATACAAGAAAAGCATGGTACATGGATACTCTGGCTGTCCTGGGTGGGTTTTGTCAAACATAACTCAACATTTCCCCAGATATCTTGATCACCAATGCAGTACCAGCCCTTCTGAGCATGCAATTTACTCTACTGTAAATAAATCTAACTTCAACCAATAGATTTTTTGCCATGTAATAAGTCTGCTTTCATAAAAATTCCCTTCTCTTGGCATTTATTCACATGTGCCTTACAAATGTGCACACTGTGTTGAATCAGATGTGTGGGAAATATATATTTTTTCCATATGGATCACAATATGCCATAAAAGGTTTTCCCTTGCCCCCCTCTTCCCTCCTCGCAGTCTCCTGAGGGTATATATCATAACAATTGAAATCTGATGAGAAAATGAAAAAATGCTTGCTGTTCATGTCTTCCAAGTAGTTTTCCAGAGTCCTGCTGCTGAAAGGCACATAAATTAGCAGCAGCACTCAAACAATGTTGTTACCTGAATATACAAAACAAAACACAACTTGCTTCTTGCTACTGGAAAGAGGAAAGTATTGCAGCCAAAAAAATTGCCTTCAAATTGTCAGTCAGGCTATATTTAGCTGGAGAAGTTCAGCTGGAGAAGTTATACATGCTAGAATGGATGGTAGCCAAAAAAAGGGATGCAGCCCATTGCAGGCATCTTCCTGGCATGAGGAAGGAAAGCTGGAACATTCCAGTGCTTTTCTACCCTGGATGATGTCCAAACTGGTGCTCACCCAAATCAGCATCACTCAACCCTGGATGGACTTCCAGCCATGCTGCTGCACTGGCAGCATCCCGAGGGATAAAGCAGGGGCAGGGATCAAGCAGGAGAGCCCTGCAGGCTGAGAAGGGCACACAAGGTGCTCTGTCTGCCTCCTGCTGCCAGATTCTCTCTGAACCCTGGCATCGAGGGAAGGGACAGAGCAGCCAGCAGCTCCCTTCTTCAGACTCATCAAACCTCCAGGGTGACAGTGCTGAAGTATTCCTGCAAGATCCTCCTAGCACTGGTCTGGTCTCACCTATTCTCTTGCCAAAATTAAACCAGTAAGAAGTCTTTCACTAAAATGCCAGTTTTAAAAAAACGTTTTCTTTGTAATTGAAACATCTGAAAATGACAAACTATCTCTGAATAGCTCTGCAGACAGAAAAAAATAGGTGATAACTGTTATAAAAACGTCATCCAAATCATTCGCTTCCTGTCCCAAATTTTAAAGTTATGCTATGAATCCAAAACCAAAATGTCTTGAAAATATCCATCAGGTTACTATGTTTGAGGAATACTTTCCAGAAACTATATTCTGATCAAAGATATGCTGTCAGCTGGGAAAAGAGGATAAAACCTAGCATTGAGTTATAGTTTGTGAGTCACAGCAGTGTGCTCTGTGCAGCACCTCTGCTTTTCATCACAGGCAGGTTTAGCATCCCTTGCTCCTGAATCTGTCCCCTCAGCAAACACAGGGACACTGACTGGTTCAGAGTCTTGTTCTGGTTTGGACAAAATCAGCCACAGGACTGCAAATAAAACTCATGTCTCCTGATCCCATCCTGCTAACCAGCTGCATGTTCTTCCTCTGACAGGCTGCAGAGGGCTGTGCAGCAGAAAAGAGAAAAATCAGTTTCCTTCCAACAACCCGCTGGTACCCCATGGCACCTCTTCTCCCCACTTTGAAGCACCTGCATCACCTCAGGGTGGCTCTTGACAAGGAGCAGGGTTTGTGCTTGAGCAGGAGGATAAGCTGACTTTCCCACATGGCAGCAACTACTCCCAGCTTTCTGGCTCCATCTTCTGGAAGTGAGACAAAATAGAGATTTCTCAAAGCCTGAGCTTCTATAATGAGTTTATAACAATGCCCTGCAAATGTGGGCTCTGCAATATGTCTGCCACAAATAAATCCCTTTCATAATGTATGAATCTTGTAATTAATCTCTGTAAAACACCTCTGCAAGAAAATACAAAAGGAGGACATGGCATGTTTAAGTGAAACCCAAGCTGCAGGTAAGGAGCAGGAAATGAAGCATTTCAGAGCTTAAGCACACAGGTTGGCTATGGGTATTTTGATGTATCTGCCAGCAAAGCCAACAGAGAAACAGCATTTTCTGTCTCCTTTTTAAGTCATTCCCCAATTGGTATGGGATGACAGGGGATCCAAAGCATAAAAGCACTGTGGTCACTCAATAGCCTTTCAGTTAGGGAAAAAAAGAAGAGAAATAGCTAAGACATTATTTCAGAGCTTTGCTGAGTAATCTCAGCATGCACAGGATGGAGCATCCCAAGTGCAAAAATCAGCAGCCCAGGTGTTGACATTTGCCTGCCCAGTGTTGGGATGCTGCCTGAGGGATACAGAATGCTTCCATTTAATATGCAGTAGATTTTCCATGGCCTTATGCTCAGTGTCTGCCAAACAGACTCCCCCTCCACTAGCTTCATTTTGTTTTATGCTGCCAAATGTAGGTTCCTGTGCTTGAGCTCCCTTTAGCTGTGGTTGCTGCTGCTGCTGGGGTTGTGCCTAGCAGACGCTTACCAGGGATGCTGCAGGTCTGGAATACACTGAGACAGTCAAGCCCCAGGAGCACAGGTCTAGAAGTTTCATGTTGCTCTTTTGCTCTGGGGGTGCATTTTGCCTGCAAACTCTAAGCCCTACAGATTCTCTTAGAGGTACTTATTAATACCCTGTAGCTACTGCAATTGCACAGAAACATCCTTGCCCCTCTCAGAGCTGCAGTGCCATACCCAACCTCAGCAAAAAGGAGTCTTTGTAGAATCTCAGAATGCTTTGGGTTGGAAGGGACCTTAGATCTTCTTCCAGCCCCTTGCCATGGGCAGGGACACCTTCCACTATCCTAGGTTGCTCCAAGCCCCTTCCAACCTGGCCTTGAACATTTCCAGGGATGGAGCAGCCACAGTTTCTCTGGGCAGCCTGTGCCAGTGCCTCATACCCTCTAATGTCCATTCTAAACCTACTCTCTTTCTGTTTAAAGCCTTTTCCCCATGACCTGCCCGTGTAAGAAGTCACTCTCCATCGTTTTGGCAAGCTCCCTCTAGGCTCTGGAAGGCTCTAAGTCTCCCTGCACTTTCTCTTCTCCAGGATGAGCACCCTGAGTTCTCTCAGTCTGTGTCCAGAGCAGAGGGGCTCAGCCCCCGGCGCATCTCCACAGCCTCCTCTGGAGCTGCCCCACGTCTTTCCCGTGCTGAGTAGCCCCTGGCTGCCATACTCTGAACTTTTATTTATCTTCACGGCCAGAAGCCCTTTTTCCTCTCGGCTCCACTTTCTCTTTGTGCCGGAGGGTGGTGCTCGATGCAAGCTCTGCCTCCTGCTCTCCCTCCTGGGACCGAGGGGGCTCCGCGCCCGCTGCACCTTCGGCACACAAACACTGCTCCGGGAATATCCCACCCAAACTCACCCTGAGCCCACATCTCTCCCTTTGGCCTCTGAAGCGTTTCTAAAGTTTTGACTTAACTTTCTACAGGTTACTTGTCATGATCTGCCTCACACTAATCAAATTTAAGGGTATGTTAGGTATTAAATGTGTTTAGAATTGTTGTTTCAGCTTTGAAAACTCTAAAAAAAGTTAAAAAAGTAAATGACACAGAATCACAGAATAGTTTGGGTCGGAAGGGAACTCAAAGCTCACCTCAGTCCAAGCCCCCTGTCACGAGCAGGGACACCTGTCACTAGACCAGGTTGATCAAAGCCCCATCCTGCTTCTGCAGGATCAAAATCTTGAACAAACCAGAATAAATTCAAATACAGAAACAATTTCCCAGATTTTTGCTGAGAGAAAGATGGGCAAAGGGTCTGACTTTTGGGGTCAGCTACCCTTTATTTCCCTTACCAGCAGTATTCCAGTGTCTCCAAGGACTTCCCCATCATGATCCAGCACAGGCAAAAGCTTCCTCATGGTCATGCATCCTCATTATACCCATCAGTGTAATTAAGTAGATTATTAATGGTTATCCTATTTAAAAAGCAATTTTACAGTGGAAAGATTGATGCCCTGAGCAAGCAGCAAGACTTCCATAGCTACACTGCTGTTGCTTTAACTAGACATCAATCCTGAACCACCAGAAGAGAGTGAAGTGAAGTGAAGCAGATGAGCAATTATGCTCACTGGAAAAGCTGCAGAATTTAATTCTGAAATTCCCAGAGACACACCAAAAATGTGCACAATGAATTCCCAACTGTTTCAAAAGGCTGAAGATATCTAATCCCGCAGGCATCTTGTGCATCTCACTTCTTCCCTACTTCATTGCCTCTCCACATATAAATCTGTGCTTCTGATGGGAGAGTTATGATTTTAAAATGCTTATTTTGGCAATGTGTGGTGGTGGGATGTTCCAGCTTTGCCTGGAGGCTGGAGAGGGACTCTCTCCTTGGAGACAGGTATAAACGTGAGAGACTTGGCCAAGATTTCCTGGTAGAAATCACTGTTCTCTGAAGCAGAACTCTTCAAGGAAAAAGCCAGGAAGCCAATTTGGACATCTGTATGGTTTTTGACTGAGATAATTGTAACCACGGGATAGTGACCTGAGCAAACAGCAAAGCAAACCAGAGATGATCTGATTAGTTTTCTGCTGTGGACATTTTATCTGTATGTTCAACACAGAATGAAAGACCATTCTTCAAAGCCCTCAGTGTCTTTGGGGAAATCTTCTGTCATTAGTCCCCATGGTGATGTCAGTCAAGCCCTACCCAGCTCCCAGGCAGAGAAATCCATACTTTGTCCCAGGCAGCCTCCTGCACCGGCCAGGGTGAGTGGCTTTCTGCAGGATGCTTGCAGCAGATATGATCATATTGCTAAGCAGCATTCTCTTGCTGCTGGAAGGAACTTGGAAAGCTTCCCTATTTCTTTCCTTCCTCAGGGATAGATAGGAGAGCTTCCTTCTTCTTCTAATGGCATTCCTAGGCAGATCTGGGGGTCTTGTAGTCTTCGAGGGACACATCTTTGTTGCTACTAAAATGCAAATAAATTTAAACATTCATTTTGGTCATTATGAGTAATAAAGTGAAGTGATAAAGTGCAAATACTGCTTTTTAATATGTATTTTCTTAACTTTAAAATCTGAGTTTGTTTATAGCAAAGAGTATTTAGTGTCTCTTAGGCGTGGCAATATAACCCAACCCAATGGGAAATGGCCAGACTCCAAAAAGGTTTGTATGTCCCACAGGTACAGAGATTGAAGGTTATGCTATTCCAGCTTGTCATGGCATGGTAATGACTCCATTAAGCATTTAGTAAATTTAAATAACTTTCTAAATTTCCATCAACCCTTTGGCCAAGTAATATATCTTGTATTTAACATAGGCAGCAGTTGCAACATTTAAATGTCTTCAACATGCAGGATCTGAAAATGTTGTGAGATTATTTTGCTCCCCTGTCCTGCTTTTAATCTGAAAACTGTGTCAATGATGGACAAGAGAGAGGGAAAAGACTCTAGGTTTTATGGGCTGGCAGTCATAGACTACCTGGTATTCTTGGAGAATTGGCAGGTCCTACCCTAAAGAGCCTTGCTCTTCCTTGAAGGTCATTATTTGGCTTTTTATCAACACCAGCTTCACCTTTTCCCTTCTAGTTTGCCTTTAAAGGAAGTTATTACCAAATATTCAGGTTGGTGCATTTACCAGCTTGTTGCACAACATCAGCCTCAAGACAGCAGCTGATTTCCAGCAATTTTCCACTTTAACTTTGCTCCCTTCATGTCCTCCATCATGAAGCACAGCTCTGATCCCCCATTCTTCCTATTCTAGGAAAAAGTTGGGTGAGAAGTTTGAGGCTCAAATTTCAGTGCCTTGAGAAGTCATTTGGTTCCGACTCATCTCCAAAACCATAAGCCCATCTCCTTTGTGTGTGAGGGCAGGCTAGAGCTTGGTGTGGCCCCGGGAAGATCCCATTCTGACGGGCGCCATGACAATAAACATGTTAATTAAATTAATTAATTTAAAGGGGCAAAGGTTCAGTGGGCGGGTGGTGCTTTTGTATTTCCAAACCAGTTAACTCAGCTCAAATTCAAAGCTGACCAAGACAGATCTGCTTTGACTGGCAAACCCCAGTGCTCTACGGAGCCGCAGCCATGCTCTTTGTACGAGCTCGGCCCCTGCCAAGCCTCTGTGGCTGGGATGAGGCATGGCCTTAGGTTAGCAGATATGCAATAAGATATCAAATTAGTTGGGGCTCTGTGTCCTTTTTGAAATCACTGGGAGAATTGTGATGCACCAGGGTGCAGAGTGCTATTCTTCCTATCTCTTAGCGCCATTGTGTGGGGGTGAACAAAGCCAAGAGGTGTAATTTAAAGGTGCTGTGACCTCCCATGAGCAGCTCTCCCCATTGTGAGGCCCGTTTTGTTTTCTGTATGTGTTTTTTTTTTTTTCCCCCTCCACTGAAATCTCCTGATCATAAATATGCATGAATAAAAGAGCCAGGGGAGAGGAGGGGAGGGGGAAGGGGGCTCATAACCAGCTTGGATAAAGTCCTTTTCTAAATTTTCCACTCTCGGCTTCCTGACGTCGAATGAAATAAGGGACCACACCGCTGGATTAGCTCAGCCGGAGTTCCTATTTCCAATTGTAAAAGCAGAACCCTGGCATCATAACAATCATTATAATTATCACTTGCAGAGGGGGCTTATCATATAACAGCTTCTTTTTATTCAGGATGGAGTGGGACCAAAGGGGGCTGGGGGAGATAATTCCAACCACAGGGGTTTGCGTCTTCATTCAGCACTTTCCAAACAAGCCAGTGGAAAATTGAGGTCCCTGAGCAATTTACAGATTACAGCTCTCTCCTGGTACAGGGACATGTGCATACACACACACACACACACACACACACACACACACACTCACTCCACACATCCGACATAGACCAGGTACGCTGTGGGTGACCAGCAGAAAGAAGGATAAAAAACTCCCCCCGCCCTGCTTTTCTGCTCCAAATTCAGGCAGAAACAGACGTAACCTTCCCTTTTAAGCCTAGCAACTCCAGCCTGGCTGCACAGCTCCTCCTGGATTAATCTTTCTTTTTTTTGGCTCAGTGAATTGTGGTCAAGGCCATTGTAACGTGAGTGCTGCCGGGGCGCGGATTGGCTGGAGGAGGCTCAGAGAGGCCCCTTTTCACAGGGGACTAATTGCTTTAGACCACCAGTATTTGGGAGCTACAGATGTCTTCCTTAATTTGCCTAGAGAGCACAATCGGCCCCATCTGTTGCATTTTTTTCCCCCCTCTGTCTCTCAAGTCGCCTTCTTCCCCCTGTCTGCAAAGGCCTAAATTGAAAACTCATCAAAAAGTAATACAAGAGCAGTTTGGCTGGGAAGCTGCTGCCGTGGGGCTTTGCCTTTAATAAAGGCCCCCCTGCTACTTTTACACATGGGTTGGGGAGCAGAGAAAGGAGGAGGAGGAAAGCAGAAACAACCTAGAAGGAGGGGGGAAAAAAGCTAAAAACTAACAGCCAGATGGGATATGTGGAGGCTGGATAATTTGATGTGTCATGGCTGGAGGAGAACAAGGGGCAGCCCCTTGTTTTCTGTGTGTACACACAACAAAATAGATGACTTCTAGAGATGGGAAGGGAGAGGAGCTGGGGGCTGGCTGGGGAGCTGCACATCCTGGTGTCACTGGCGTGGGGCAGCGGTCAGTGCCCTGCAGTCCATGACTTTCCCAGTACAAACCTCCAGGAACAGAGGGAGATGGAGAAGGGTCAGAAGAAGGGAAGGGGGAAGAGGAGTGATGAGCCTTTGCCCTCTTGCAGAAGCCTTTGCCTTTCTGCAGAGACAGAAAGTGGTCTTGGAGCATTTGCAGGCTGTGGACTGGGGATGCTGCTCTGCACCTACCCATACCCAGGAAATCAGAAGAGAGTGTTGCTTTCTTCTTGCTTGGTCAGTGTTTCAACTCAGACTCAGCTCTGGGCAAAAAGAGAGGACAAGCCTAAAAATCACTTAAAATATTAATTGGAAAGGTAGTGGGGAAAATATATCTCATCTTTCTTCAAAATTCCTATCTTGGGCCAGCTCAGGATGCACAGTTTATGAGAGCATCATAAACCCCTACACTGCTCAATGCAAGTAGAAATGGTGTTTCCTTCTGGCAAATTTGGGGCTGGTGCTCTGTGGGGACATGGTGAAGTCACCAGCCAGCCCTGACCTGGTGTGTGCTTGGTCTCTGCCCCTGCAAAAAGCAGTGGATTTGCTCACAGCCTATCTGGGAGAGAGTAAATGTTACCCCATCAGTGACATGAGTCAGGTGGGAATTTAAATCTCCTAGTCCCTGAAGGTATAGCCACAGGGACACCTGAAAAAACTGCCTGGGCTTGAAGCAACAACCCCTTTTCAGCTCACCTGTGATTTATTTCACAGAATCATTGAACCACAGAATGGTTTGGGCTGGAAGGAAATCATCTAGTCCTAACACCCCTCCCATGAGTGAGTACTAGACCATTTAGCACTGAAGATTTTTCTCTACGTTCCTCTCTTGTCTTTAGATAACTTTTTGGTGAGGTAAGTCTAAGGAAATGTGGCAGGCTCCTCCTTCCACCCAGCCAGTGCCTGTGTCGCTGCCCCAGCACCTGCTTTGCCAGGGATGGTGGCTGCAGGGGCAGAAAACCTTTTGGTCACTGTGCAGGCAGCCCAGCCTGTGGCAGCTGTGCAGGTGAAAGGTGCTTCCTTACTGGGCTCTGTCCTGAAACCTGAGCCCGGGTGCCAGTGCTGTGGCCATCAGCACTTGATCAATCATTCCCATTTCCTGTCTGCTCATCAGGCATCTCCCCCTGAGTCCTTGGAAAGGTTTTATTTAGATGTCCAGTTAGGGAAGGAAAAAAAATGTCCATTTATCTTGCAGGACCCTCTGAAAACAATGCAAAAGAAGTCACCACAGAAGTTTGGTGCTGCTGCTGGAAGTCCTGCAAGGAGCAGCCTGTGGGCTTGGGACCAGCGGGATGGAGCCAGCAGCTCCCATTCTGCTGAAGGATAGCTTCCAGCCAGTGCCACCCCTATTCCCAGTTTGCTTAGGCCATCAGCAGCTTCTTTGCAGCAGAGGCTTCCTAAAAGGAAGGGAAAACAGTGCTAAACTTGCACCTGTGAGGTGGAGGCATGGGAAAAGGTGCTTTCACTTCTGGATAGTGGGATGCACAAAGCACCCCACAGCCCCTGGGCTGGGCAGAGGTGGGGAATGGGAGAGCTGCAAGGGCACTAATAGCTGGTTTCCATGCTCCATGCACTGCCATTCTGCTTGGGAGGGAGGAAATGCTCCCCCCTGGGGAGTACTGAAAGTTTATCTACTCAGTGAGGCTGAATGAGGTCCCAGATCCCCTTCAGTGCTGAGGAGTCCCTGGATAAATACCACCACAAGCAGCCTTTATAGCTTTTTTTTTTCCTTATCACTTTGTTTATTGCTTTTTGCTTTTCCTTAGATACTCCTGTTTAAGAACCATGTAATTAATGCTTCTTCTAAGGAGGAAAAAAAAGAAAAAAAAGAAAAAAAAAAAAAAAAAAAAAAAAAAAAAAAAAAAAAAAAAAAGTCAGTTTATCAAACTGGGAAGGTCTTGTAGCATTGGTGAAGAGCAAAGGCTGAAGTACTGGGGCTTCAGAGCCCAGGCTGTGTCCCAGGAGTGGAACCTCATATGAAAAACCCACAAGCACGTCTCTGTGCTGAGGCTGATCACTTGGCAGGGCAGCCCTCTCCTTGGGGAGAAGGTGTGAATGGCTTCCTTGAAAAAGTCACTGGATAGCCTTGGCCAGCCTCAGGCTGGCTGCTGCTTCCCGTAGGTTGCTGCCTCACTACTCAAAAACCAGATACTCTGTTGTGACATTTGTTTTTCCTCTGATGCATCTCAGAAAATAAAACAGGTGTGTGCAGGTCAGCTGTGCTGGTGGGGAGCAGTGATGCTGCAGGCTGTGGGGTGGGAGGAGAGAGCCAGGCTGATGGGCACCCCTCTTGTCTGTCTGTTTCCTCTAAGGCTTAACATAATGACCAGCAGTTGAAAACTCTGAGAAGGAGTATGGCAATGATAAAAGGGAGCTCTGGTTCTTGTTGTTGAGGCAGCCCAGAAACTGTTGAAGAGGCACTGGAAAAGCCATTGAGCTTTTGTCTAATAACTCCTGTGATAATAATTAGCTCAGCCAAAGCAGATTTTAAAGGGGCTTTAAAGTTCTTGTTCAGTGGCTTGAAAGAAAAAAGGCAACCGGAGTCTCTTCTCATCTGAACATCAATGTGAATCCCACAAAATCCCATTATTCCTCTTTTATATCAGCAGTTTGATCAGTTCAGCCTCTTCCCTCCCCAAGGCAACAACTTTACTCCTTTGTGCATGTTTTCCCCTCAATATCTGAGCACCTCACCATGTACACACACACTATGCCCAGAGCCTGGTTCCCTTCTCCCCTGAACCCTTGCAAGTGGCACTGGCTTGCTGTCCTCATCATACCAGAAAATGAACAGGTGAAGGTAGAGGAGGGAAATCTGCCTGCAAGAGCACCTGCATTCACCAGGATATTTTTCTTAAAAGAAGAAAGAATGTGATATATTTAAAAGTTAAATGCTCTCAGACTTTGTTTTAGCACCTGATGTTTGGAGACAAAACCAGATAGTCTAAAACTCACATCTTCATCCAGAGGTGTTTGCAGTGAAAGGTAAAATTCTGCTAAAAATCAATTATTTGGGTAATTTTTAAGGGAGCCAGCTATGGAGGAATGGAAGAAGAAATGCTGATACCAGCCTAGATCTGTTGAGCAGAGACCTGTCAGTGCTTTGCATCTGCTGGAGACCTTCTACACATTTCCCTTCCCAGGCTGACTGAGATTTAGAGCAGCTCATGGGCATCTCTAACCTGTGCTCATCAGGATGAGGCAGGGAGCTCTGGCCACATGGCTCCTCCATCTTCACAGCTGGTGCTCTAGAGAAGGCACCTGACTGGGACCTGCATCTACTGGGAACATGCCAGGTTGGGTGCATTTAAAGATGGGGACTTAGAGACAACTTGCTGCTCTTTCAACTCCCAGGGGAGACTAAGGCACCTTCCTCAGGAAAAATCTGTAAATATAGGAAGATTCCCAACCACCAAAAGCTCTACCAGTACAACCAGGGGTGTGGGGTATTTCAGCAAGATTTGATGCAAGAGAAGTGGTGGGGGTGCAGGCTGACCTCCAGTTGCTATATGGAAGCACATCCCCATGGCAGCTGTTTTCCCTTGTGACTGAATATGAGCTGAATATATCCCTCCCATGCAGGTTTTACACCAGACCCTCATTCCAGTTTGACATAGCTTTAGACAGAAATATGGAGGCTAAAGAGGTCATGAGAAAGGGTGACAGTCTTACATCACATGCCATGGTGCCCAGAAGGTTTTGCTGGGCTCTGAACTGGTGCTCTGTGTTCCCCAGTGTCTGCAGAGCCCCAGACAAGCTGCAGTCCTGATGGCCAAGGAGCCTTCCTGGGTTTAATACCAACGCAGAGCACGACAGTTTGGAGCTGAGCAATAACCCCTCCAGCATGGAATACAAACTCTCCCCAGGCTGGAGCAGCTCAGGTTGCAATGCCTCAAGAAATAGCGAGTTCAAATACAAACAAACCCCATTTTCTTTGCAAAATTTTCTTTTTTGAGTGGACTAGAAATGGCATTGAACTGAAGGCAAGTTTTGCTAGTAAAATATACTAATAAACTGCTTTGGAGACTCATAAACTGCGTTGTGTTTTTTAATGGCAAATAATAAAGGAGTCTAATAAAGTGTTGTTTTTTTTAATGGCCATTTTTTTAGCGGCTGGAGCAGAGATCAGGAGTTCAGCCTCTTTCCTTGTTCTGTTTGTGGTATATTTATCTTCATGAAGAGAATGGTAGCAGGGGGATTTATTTTTCTGAATGAATGTCTCTAAGCCCCTCATACCTCCAGGGCTTATAGTAAGGTTGGATCCAATGACAGGAGAGTCAACATTATAAGCCCTTAGAGAGGGCTGAGTGCCTTGTAGATAGTCTCAAGTGGATGCGCTTTCAGCGTGCCGTTACCCGGCTTACATTAGCGGCTGAAGGGACTTTGTGTGTCCCCGGTGCCCTCGGGTGACCCGCGACCCCTGCGCCTCGGCTCCGCCGAGATCTGACGCTGCGCGAGGAAACGGAGAGGCGCATTGTGCCGCGGAGAAAGAGCAACACAAACACTGGGTGTGCTCAAAGGAAACAAAAAACCAGTGGAAAAAAACCCTCCCCAAGCTGGCAGCGGGGGACAGCCGGGGAGAAAGCGCAGGCACACGCGCCCCGGGCAAAGGCACCCAGGCACAACTCACTGCTGGGGGTTCTGCCAGGGGATCACTGCTGGGTGTAGAAAATTAGTGTCCCTGTGGGTTCTGCATTTCTAAATATAAAAAGAAAACAGGCTGGGTTTGCATTTGAGGAGTGCTTTGGGGACAGAGATGCAGTGTGGAAATTATGTACTATATCCAGATGTCCCGAAGGAATACAGCAGAGCTCAGCCCTGCTTATGTCTCAGCAAAACGCGCTGAAACTTCATTTGGAGTTTCAAATGTCAAAAAGGGGCTGGAGCAGCCCAAGCCCCTGTGCTGTGGAGGATGCCAAGCCCTGACTGAGCTCTTGGAGAGTACAATCACCAACAGGTGGATCAGAGAGCCAGGCACTCTGTGTCACTGGGTCTGGCACTGTCACTGGGTCTGGCACTGTCCTGGGCAGGTGGGTGGGGCACGTAGGGTGGGTCAGGATCTGTAAATTGGGGCACGTAGGGTGGGTCAGGATCTGTAAATTGGGGCAGGTGGGATGGGTTAGGGTCTGTAAGGTGGGGCAGGTAGGGATGGCTCAGGGTCTGTAAGGTGGGGCAGGTAGGGCGGCTCAGGGTCTGTAAGCTGTTACACACAGCCAATGCTTCACTTTGAACCGTTCTTAATGCCCGGGAGAGGCCACCCTGCCCCAAGCAGTGGCTCCCTGCAGGGAGGGATGCTTGTGCAAACAGCCACATCCCTCCAGGACCTTTGTGCCGGTTTGGGGTGTTGAGGGTCACCCCCCTGCCTGCCCCCAAACCCATGCCCAGCTGCTGCTTTCTGCCTCACTGAGACAGCAACATCCTCATACAGCCCCTGGCTACTGCACAGAGAGTGTCAGATCTGTCATAAATCAGAAGCCAGCAGTGATGTTATCGTGTTCCCATCTCCTCTTGAAATCTGGGCTTCCTCCACCTGTGCCGTCCATCCCCAGGCTTCAGTCCCTGCTCGCATTCTGCACTTGCAGCATCTCTGAGAGAAGCAGGATGTGCTCCATGTGCTGCCTCTGTGGCACCCTCAGGGACAGCGATGGGGAGGAGGTGACATGCAACACCTTTTCATCACCTTAGAGAGGTGGGACATGCCCCTCCCGGCCCACCCAGCGCATCCGAGCCTGGTCCATGCATGAGAGCATTTTCCAGATGCCAGTGTGTGTTTAAAGTTTAAAAAGATGAGTGGAAAAGCCCATGTCATGGGTGCCCGAGCTAGAAGGAGAATTTCACCGTCATGACGGAGTGCATTGTCCCCAGAGCTGGCCAAGTGGATTTGCATACTTAATTCCCACTAAGCATTTCTCAAGGAGTAATCTGATACAATCTTCAACCTGCTGATAGCATAAATTCAATCGGATGTCCCTCAGCAAAGGGCAGCGGGACTCCCAGCTCCCGAAGGTGCGGAGCAGGGGATGTGTCGCCCGCCGTGACCCGCTGGGTCCGTCCCAGGCCAGAAGCCAGCGCTCACCCTGCGCCCGTGGGGACAGAGCGCGGGCTGGGCACAGACGGAGGAGAAGAAGACTTTTATCCCATTGTTTTT
This sequence comes from Muscicapa striata striata, assembly GCA_030060385.1. Lineage (NCBI taxonomy): Eukaryota > Metazoa > Chordata > Aves > Passeriformes > Muscicapidae > Muscicapa > Muscicapa striata. The sequence continues at coordinate 1,988,131 of JAREIS010000050.1, read as the reverse complement.
CCCTGTGATTAATCCATCTAAAGTGCTCCTCTGAGCGTAGCCAAGGGCAGTGTAAGAAAGAAGCAGTTTGAGCTTTGTGGGGCTTTTCTCTTCTCCTTTTCTCCCCCCTTTCCAAGTGTGCTTTACAAACATCCTCCCCGCTCGCCCTCTGTATTTGCAAAACCGTCTCCTTCTGCCCATGGCTCCTGATGAAGTCCTTGCAGAGCTCCTTGTCCACCTCCAGTCTTTTCAGCACGTATTCAAATTAACCCTTTTGTCCCATTCACACCCCCTTTCTTTGGCGGATATTGTGGCTTTGCCAGCAGCGATCCAGCAGCGGCTATTCTAATGTAAGTGCATTCTGGCAATGCCTTGAGAACCTGATCAAGATCATCCCGCAAATTTAATCCCTCCAAATTACAAAATGTTTACTATCATTCGCCTTCATGCAGCTTTATTTCGTGGGCTTTCTCCGAGGAGCGAGCGGGAGGTGTGTGCTGCCAGAGATGCCCCTTCACGTCTCCAGCTGATCACCTCAATGGGACCAGAGTCAAATGGTCAAGGCCATATGCGTATGAAAGCCTGGGCTGTGCTGCCAGCTATTCTCTCTAGCTCTGCATGGATTTCACACTTTCTATCCTGTTAGGATGCCTACCATTTACTTTAGCGTTGATTTTTTTTATTCCATTTCTACGTCCTGTGTCATCTGGATTTAATCTAGTTAGCAGATTTTATGCCTAAAATTGCATTGTTAAAGGGAATTGTTTAAATGGGGACCGGTGGAGAACCCTGAAACCCTTGAAATCGGGGTGTCCCCCCGCCCAGCGCCGGCCACACATACCTCGACTGCTGCGGCCCTTGGCTTGGTGCGAGGGGCTCGGAGGTGGCTTTGCTTTCTTGAAAGCATCCATTGCTATTTTCAGAAGCACAAACAGATGCAAATGTCTCTGCAAACATTGCACAATGAGATGCAGGGAGAGGACAGCCTTTCAAAATCTCTGAATAGCCCTTCAAAGCAAGTCTAATTAGGGTAAGTAGAGGTAATAGGCCCACTTGCGTTTTTTACACTCGAATTTTTCCTCCCTCAAAGCCTGCAAGGCTCTTTTTCCCCTGTGGCTGGGGGGTGGTGGTGGTATATACCCTCTCCCATTTGTTTGTGCTAACAAATGTAGAGATGAAAAGAAGGGGGAGAGGTAGAAAGGGCGGGGGGAGGGAGTAGAAAAATCAATCATTTGAAAAGTCTCCTCTGTTAGTTTTTTTGGTGGCTTTTCCTGGTGAGATAGATAGCAGCAGAGCACGCAGCATCCTGGCTGGGGCCGGGTGTGGGGCAGGCACCAAAGCAGAGCCTGCAGCTCGTGTCATGTGGAACTTCAGTAAGTGAAAAAGAAAAGCAGAAGGTATGGGCTGAATACTTGGGTAAATCAGTAATAGAGCTAAAGGGCATATGCCTGTAGGGAATATGTTGGCATAAAAGAGCTTTAAGAGGGGCCATTCATACTGACAAAGGGAGATTTGAATTGCTGCCTTCACAATAGCATGAAAGGATGGGCTTGGGGTGTTCTGAAACAAAGTGGAAATCATACTGCCCTGAACGGCTCTAATAAGCTTTTAACTATTTTACATTATGGCATTACCTCCTTTTTTTTTTTTTTTTTTTTTTTCCTTCCCCCTTCTTCTTGTGAGCCGAGTGCCAGCCCCACTTAGAAGTGTGATTTATACTTTTTATACTTTTTTCTTCATGGTAACTTTGGAGGAAAATAGATGGGAACTGAAAGGCAGTAATTCAGCTTTTTCAGGACAAGGAGGGGGAAATGCCATCATTTCTGAATGTCCCAGGAATCACACCAGGGCGCTGAGCTCCCTGGCTGCCGCCGGCAGCACCCTGGCAGTCTGGGCCAGGGATGCAGGCTCATGACACCAACACCCTCTAATTGTGCTCATTAGCAGCCCTGCAATCAGGCAGACATCGCTGTGCACCAGCACTCTCTTACTGCACTGTGCAACTTAGGTGGGCTTCAGCGTGCTCTCCAAAAAACGCAGATATTGCTCGGCCCCCACCCCAGCTTTCACCATCAGCAGAGGTTCAGCATCTCAGCTGTATTTGGGGAGCCTCGGGGGGCTGCACCCCACCTCTGGCCTGGGAAGGAGGCAGTTTCTGGCGGGTGTGTCGCTGGCTTTGTGTGCTGGGGCTCCCTCCCCGAGCTCCCCCCAGATGGTGCGATCGCACGACTGCACTGTTAAAATAGAGCTCGTATAGACAATTAGCCAATTACTCACTCTGTCATTGCACTTTCTTCTTGTAACTGAGATGCAAACTGGACTATGTCTTCTTTGGTAGCTTCATTCATTGGCGGCATTATTTAATGACACTTTTGTCAGCTTTGGGTCTGCCCAAAGATTTCTGAACGTAGCTTTATGAACCCAGAAAGGGCGCCCCACTGAGTGAAAGCAGACTTTGAACCTCCTGAGGATGCTAAAGACAATGAATTTCCCAAAGTCAGGGAAAGAAATCCAGAGCATGGCCACCACAGGGCATGTGGCTCAGTCCCTCATTGTCAACAGCAGTGGCTGTGGGGAGAGTAGCCCAGTAGCCAAAGCGGCTTGAGCACATGGATACATGGGCCATGTTCTCTGGTTAGATATCCCAGAAAAAATATCACTGCAAGTGCTGCTGGGTCTTTTTAAAGATGTGAAGGTTGGGCAGTTGGAACAGCTCTTTTGGACCAGATCACTCAAGATCCTCAAGAATGGCCAAAATCAAGTTTTTTTGCTTTTGCAGGTGTTTGTCTCAGCCCAGTTCAGCTTCAGCGCAGCCGTGCAGAGCCACAGCCACAGAACTAACACAGTGGAAATTATAAGAGGGAGAGGTTTGGTTTTGGCATTTTTCAGGGAAGAACAAATACTTGCCTACTGCCTAATGAAGAAAACTCCATGGTTCTACATACGTGTCTTTGAAAGGAGATAGTGCTTTTATTATCCATAACTTTTTTTGGCAACAAGCATAACTGGTGGTTCTTACCTCTGAAATTCAAGCCCATGCAGATGCAAGGATGGCTCCTGGGTTATCATTAAGAAAGGAGGAAAGAAGAGAGAGAGAGAGAGAGAGAGAGAGGAAGGAAGGAAGGAAGGAAGGAAGGAAGGAAGGAAGGAAGGAAGGAAAGAAAGAAAGAAAGAAAGAAAGAAAGAAAGAAAGAAAGAAAGAAAGAAAGAAAGAAAGAAAGAAAGAAAAAGAAAGAAAGAAAAAGAAAGAAAGAAAGAAAGAAAGAAAGAAAGAAAGAAAGAAAGAAAGAAAGAAAGAAAGAAAGAAAGAAAGAAAGAAAGAAAGAAAAAGAAAGAAAGAAAAAGAGAAAAAGAAAAAGAAAGAAAGAAAAAGAGAAAAGAAAGAATTCCCATCTGTTTCCTTCTTGAGAGTAGAGTTGTGAGATTTATCTGTGAATCCTCCAAGCTGGATTAGAGTGAGGCATGCACTGGACATACACCCACACTCCAGTTTGGGGTGCACACTGTCACCAGCACCTTCCCTCAGCTGCTGATTCCCTTCCCTGTATCCCATATGGCTCCCTGCATCTCCCAGCATCCCAGCGAGTCTTCCCCGGGGACAGCAGTGCAGGTGACAGCCGTGCTGGTGACAGGTAGCCCAGACCTTCCTTCCCTGGGACCACAGACCTCATTAGCTGCCACTTGATTTATCAAGAGGGCATTATGGCTTTGGAAGCTGACGTCTTTTTGGATTGCAAATAGGAGAGGAGGAAACTGTACCCTGTGAAAAGATTGATTAAATACTAATTAACCTCTTTTCTTAGATAATGAAAGCACTTCAGTGAGCTGGATAAACACGATGCGCATCAGTTGCTCTCCTGGTGAAGCAAGGGGTAATTGAGAGAGCAATATCCATTACTGGTGTTGTGACAGGAAGGGTTTTCCTTTCAGATTACAAAAGACTTGTTGCAGAAGAGATGGTACTCAAATAGGAAGGACAAAAACACCCATATTCTTTTATCTCAGGAGTTAAATCCCTTCGGTTTGAATACTACTACCAGTGAAGTAGAGAAACTGCATTTATATCTAGGGATTGTCAACTGAAAAAGTAAGAAAGTAAATCAAGGTCTTAGGCTTTGAAGGGAGGGATTGGCTCAGCTGCTTGTAGTTACTGCTCTAGGTCTCTAGCTTTTCTAGGGTCTGAGTAAAATAATGTATAGATAAATATTACCTATTTTCTGTGAGTCCCAGAGACCAAACTGGAAAGCTACAGGGGAAGAGATACTTGTTCTAGTCCATGTTAAATTTACATCTGAAGGCCATGTCCCATCCTTCTCTCCTAGAAGGATATTGCTTCCTCAAAACTGAATATTTTAAAGGAGATATCCAGGTAGGAAAGGACTGTTTAGGGTAGCCTGATCAACTTTCACCTGCAACTAGTGATCTTCATTATTTCTGACCCTGTTTTTGGGACTCTTTTATCTGTGCATTATCCTGAAGGTCAGCATGGAGAATCCAACATGAAAATGACCACACTGGGAATTTTGTCTTCCTCCATTTAATTAGTAACATTTGCCTTCTCTGTTTGGCCTCATGTATCTAAAATGAAATGTTCATTGAGGGCCCCCAGATCTCTTGGCTCCTACAACAGAGACAGGGACAAACTTTTAATTCCACAGTGTGGCTGTGTGTCTCTTCTCCTGCCACCTCCAAAAGTGGACTAACACCATCTTAGCTTTGGGATTTTTTATTTTCATGTTTGCAAATGTTGTCTTTCTTCAGGCTTGTCATCTCAATGGAAACTGCAATTTGGAAAAGCACTATTCTCTCTCAGGTTTGTGCTGGGCTGTAGATGCCAGGTGCTGCCCTAGGGAGTAGAGGTATTCCTGGGTATGATTTTATAAAGGTTGCTGACATCTGCCATACAGAGAGAAGCAGAGCAAGTGGTTTGTTTGTAAAAATAAGTCAACTCCTACAGATGGAACCTAATCCATTATTTGTGCAACAAACCATTAAGGTCTGTAATCACCTTGGACTGCCATTAGACAGCTTAAAATGCTTTCCTAGAAGGCAAATTTGTGAAATCTTCAGGTTAAAGAAAAAGATTATCCTGGAATGTGCAGAATGTAATAATCCAAGAAAGAGATAGTGAAGTCCTGAGGACTCTGCCAAATCCCTGTTTGGGAAATAGAGGCATCAGTCCCCTCACGTGCTTTAATTTGTAATTAAGTACATCCCACAAACATGCAGGAAGAGTGGAAGGGAGACCATGAACTGACACAGGCTGATCCTTCCCTGAAGCACAATCAATCTCTTGGATTGAAAGCAAGAGATCAGGGGTCTGAATAGTGCAACTACATGAATGAGCTGGAGCAGGGATGTTAGTGAGATACCCAAAGCATTTTCTTTCTAATTTCTCTGTTAGGATGCCAAATTTCTGGACTTGATTTTGACACTTCCATTTGGCAGAGCGCATACAAGTCTGTGTCTGTCGATCCTTACTCATGATTACTCAAAGAATAAAGTTAATCTCTTCTCTAAAAGTCTTGCTTCCACAAGTTTTTACCCTCTGCAGAGTTATGCCATGTGCTCCATCCCATTGACATTTGCCAAAGTCCTACTGGCAGTCAATGAGTAAAACAAATGGGATAGAAGCTGAGTGAGAAGAGTTTCTTGTACTTGTGGAATTGTACACATGGCATGGAGAAGGATGGCATCTGTCCCAGGCTCTCTAATGTGATATTCTGTTTTTCTTTTCAAATGATAAGTTTAGTAAGATTTTCTAGCAGTAAAATGGGAGGTTCTAACAGATGCTTTGCACAGTCAAATAGAGGCAAAAGTGGGAGACCTGAATAACAACGAGTGCTGTGCCATCAGCATTTCCACGCTGCCAGAGAAGAGCATTATCCATTGGGAAGAGTCTTTTCACTCTTGTCTAATGGATCTTAAACTGGAAGCCTGAAAAGTGAAAAATAATAGTGATGACAATGGAGGAGCATGGCTCGGCGTGTGGAGCCTTGGTCTGCACCAGCAGTGCCTCACGTGAGCCCTTCTCCATCTCTCTTGAGAGAACAGTAACCTCAGCATGGGGGAAGCCCCTGTTTCCAGGGACATGGCTATTTCACCCCCCAGCTCCGTGTCACACTCCTCATTGCCCTGGGGATTAATAACAGGGCTGGCTCCCACAGGGCTCTTAAAGGGATCTGTTACTTCACCTGGTGAACTACTGTGACATCTGTGGGGTCCTCACAGTAGTTCATTTACCATCAGACCTTTTGGTTGAGGGGGAAGAGAGAACAGGCATTAGTTGTTCATGGGCACTGCTGCCAGGCTACTGGGCATAAACCCGGTTCTAACAGGCAATTTAATTTGTTAATCTAGACTTAAAATGCTTCTAGCAGTGTTGTTTGAAGACTATACAAGTAAGAGATGAAGTATTAGCTGAAAGTATTTATGCAGTATTTTTGCATCTCTCTTCTGCTCACACACAGTGCAGACAGAAAATCTGTTTGGTCCTTAGCAGTTCTGCTCCTCCAGATAACTTCTTTTAATTGCATGTACCACCAAAAAAAAAAAAAAAAAAAAAAAAAAGCTTCTGAAAATTAGCTCTCACTTGCTTCTGCTCTGATAATCTCTACCTACTATACAAATCAGTCTAAATGGAGCATTTGAGCCCTAGAGGTCTGTAATTATAATATTAAGTTTCATGCGCTCAGGGGAGTCGCGCAGACTGTATTTTACAGATCATGTACAGAGTAAAATCAAAATCTGTGACAGATTGAGGCCCAATAATGAAAATCCTTCTGAGGATGCTCTTGTTCATAACTACATGCTAAGCATCAATTAAGCCTCACCACAGCAAGGATGACACTAAGTAGGGCACCACATGACATTGAAACTACAGAAAATTCTTGTTGTCTAAAACCTGCACAGAATTTTGAATTTGCAGTTAATTGCTCACTTGTTGAGAACAGATAATTCACAGAGAATCTCCAGAGCTTCAAGTCAGTTGGAAAAGGCTGAAACAGAGTAGTTCCAGTTGCTGTGGGCCCTTCTCATCAGATCAGCAAGCATTTTGTAGTTGGTAGGGGTCTGTTCCACCACAGCAAATCCCAGCAGAGAGAAAGTGGGATAATCCCAGCTGTGCTTCGAGAAAGTCTGTGCTGGATGTCTCCAGCCAGCAGGGATTCCCTATCAATGGAGCCATCTCAGACTTTCTCTCCTAACTAAAGGGGAATTAAGAGAAACCTAAGGACTTGCAGAACCTCCTGGCAGAGGGTCCCTAATGCTTGCATGCCCTGGAGCTGGTTGGATGGATCCAACAGGGCTAAAGTGTTACCAGCACCTATCAGCAGACATATGAAAAAATGCATATACATACATGCAACATGGTGCCAGGATTAAAAATCAAGATTCTATTTCACTTATTTCTGAAGTCAATAAGGATCTTGCCACTGGTTTCAGTGGGACTGAGACCGTTGACTGTTTATAGATATTTTTTACCACAGAACAATCTGGTATTTCCAAAAAATCTGCTAGTTCTTTCATCAGCGCTATTATTTAATTCACATATTTTTTCCGCCTGTACTAATGCAAGGAGATGATTTTAGTTTAATTAAAAATAGCAGCCTGTTTCCAGCTGGGGAAGCCTGTTCCAATTCACAGAACTATTCTTTTGATAAAAGTAAATACAAACCCCCTTGTTGTACACGGGGGTGCAGGTTGGTCCTGCAGCCTCTGAATATGGGCATTCCATCTGTCCCGGCAGCAGATTTGTTCAACTATGTCTGAACCTATCACTGCTCCGGGGAAAAACTGTTCTCTGACTCATGTTAATGTATGAATCTAATTGTGTCCTCATGCAATTTGCAGCTTTCACTGCCCATTAGGAACATTAACATCATACACTGAAACCTGCTAGATGTATGGTCTTTATACACTGCATAATGTCCACAGATCTCTGCTGGCAGCTAAGAAAACACAAAAGAATAGAGGATATTTTGAAGTTTTGTGGAGGTTTTTTTTTTTTTTCCCTTCTTTGAGATTGAAGTCCAGTGTCTTGGGACCCTGTGACTTTAGATGACCTTCCGCCTCCATGGACTGTACTAAATTTCAGCCCCTGGAGGCTCCTGCATACAAAACCTCCTGGCTTTCAAGGGCAGGTGCAAGCAAAGCTTCACTGCGTCACAGATCAAGACCTGTTACTGCCAGAATTAGATTTCACAAATCTCTTTTATTTAGCAGGACATCATTAAGGAACTGCCCTATACTGGTTGATGGTGTCTTTAATTAAGATTATGCTGCTATTAGGCTTTCAAAAAAATAACACTTTTCAGCATTTATAGTTGCTGAGAAGCAGAGGTGGATGTGTGTCTGCATAGACATGCATATGCAAACTGTGTTAAAGAAATATTTATCTTTATTGCAGGCTCAAAAACGAGGAAATGCTGATACTGAATTATCTGTGCAAACTTAATTCAGCTCTTCTCCTTCTCCTTCTAATTTTGATTTCTCCTTCTTCCCACAGGATGGTTAACTTCCAGGCAGAGTTTTGCCTGTGTGATGAACAGCTTCTCAGTGTTCTGTATGATGCTTTCAGTGTTTGCCCTCTGCCTTTTTCCCCACACCATGTATGATCATGTCCTAAAGAATTCCTACCTGGGCTTTTACTGCAGCCCTGAACACCTAAGGGCTCTGAAAGCTCTGCATAATTAAAACCTTAAATTCACTGATGAGGGGATGGTGGTACCCCACTTTTACAGATGGGAAACTGAGGCACAGAAAAATGAATGTAAATTAATTCCATAATCCTTGGCAGTCTCATCAGAGATCTGATTTATTTGGGCTTGTACGACACCATCTCTGCATCTCAACAACTCCCTGCTAACTGCACATACAGCTCCAACTCACCCATGTTTTGGAGATGCTGTAGAGACGTGTCTGAGCTGCCCCATTTGCCCCATAAAACAAGGCAAAGAGGGTAAAACTTGTTTTTAAGGGTCTATGTGCCCAGTGCAATATGAGAGCAATGCTAAAGAGAGGGCAGATGGAGTCAGGAAGAGTAGAAGGTAGGATTTCGGGAGTCAGAGGGTTCCCCCATTACACACAATTGCAGGAGAAAGGGAAGTTTGGGATTTTGCAATGGTGGATCAGATTTCCTGGAGACGAGGGTACTCTTGGCACCCCCAGTCTCTATCTGAGAGCCAGAGCTGTGCCACAGCTGGTGCTGAGACCATGAGATGGCACCTTTGGCCACTCTTTTTCCTTTCCCTGCCTGTGAGTGAACTGGGAGAGCCTCCATCCCACCTCGTGACTTGAGGAAAAGAGGCAGCTCATGCCAGTCAGGTTCTGCCAGTGTTACAGGATCAGGGAAAGTTACAAGCTCTGTGCCCTGTTCAGGGGTTCAGCATCTTCTCCTTGCCCCACAGCTGCTGACACCTTGCAGCTCCTGCTGTGAGCCGTGACAAGGACAGCTTGAAACACCAGCGCTGCTGGCCGTCACCACTCTGCTCCTGTTCCCTGCCTGCGTGTCCTGAACAGGGCTCTGATCCCCTCTCTAGGACACTTGGGGGCCAGAAGATGTTTGCAGGTAGCCACATGTGTCTGTGGCCACTGGGGTGTCAGAAGTGCTGGCTGCTGCCTCGGGGTGATCCCTTCCCTTCCACCCCAGCCTCCTTCTGAGGAGTGAACCCCTCGAGTTCAAGAAACAAACTCCAGAGGCACTGCCAAAATTCAGTACAAACGTTAAAAATTTTATTTACAGGGCAAAGTACGATTTCTTTAAAAAAACCAAACCAAAACAAAACCCCCACTTTGATAAGAGGTATAATAATAGAATAAAGCTCTTTATGTACAAAAATACAATTTTCATATGAATGAACATCTTGAATAAATTAAACCGCTCTCTGGTCCAGTGGCTGAATACCCCGTGTCTGCTCCCACTCTAAAGCAGGCCGGCCGCGCTGGGGGTCAGCATCTATAATGTATGAGCCTCTGGGCTGTCCGCCGGGTGCGGGTCCCATCGGGGCCGGTGCTGGCACCCCCGGGAGGGGGCTGAGCCGCCCTGGGGCAGGGCCGGGGAGCCGCACTGAGCCCCGGGCCGCATCGGCCCCTTAAGCCTTTTCATGGCATTGTCAGGGCGTTCAAACCAAATTTTCATGCTCGTTTTTCTTCGCCGGAGAGCTACAAATTGTAAAATTGACTTTTCACCTCGTCTGCGGCAGCAAATCTGTCGCTTTTCTTCTTCGCAGTTTTTTTCGGAGCGGTGCGGGAGACGAGGCGGGGGTCGGGGGGAAGGGCCTGGGGGGAAGGAGAGTGATGAAAAGTGCAACGGGACGAGGCCCCCCTGCCCCGCGGGGCCGGGCGGTGCGCGGGCGCGGGCGGTGCGCGCTAGCGGAGCGGCGCTCCCGGGCCGGCGGGCAGCCCGCAGAACCCCGCAGGCTGTCGGCGGGCGCGTAGGCGCAGTCCTCGGAGGTGGCGGGGCTGCTGGGGCCGGAGGCGGAAGCGCACAGCGAAGGGGCGGACGGGGAGGCGCTGGACAGCCAGGACCCCGCGTCGCTGCCGGGGCTGGGGGCGCGGCGGCCCCGCGGAAGGCGGGGGCGGCGGGAGGCACTGCTCGGCCAGGCGGAGGGTCTCGGAGAGGGCCCAGATGTAGTTGTAGGCGAAGCGCAGGGTCTCGATCTTGGTGAGCTTGGTGTCGTCGGGGAAGGTGGGCAGGACGCTGCGGAGCTCGTCCAGGGCGGCGTTGAGGTGGTGCATGCGGTTCCGCTCCCGGTCGTTGGCCTTGACCCGCCGGCTGCGCTTGAGCGTGTGCAGCAGCGCCTCGGTCCGCGCCCGCGCACGGCCGCGCCGTCTGCGCCGCTCCGCGGAGCGCCGGGCTCCGCGCCCTCGCCGCTGCCGGGCGCCTCGGCGGGCATCCTGCGGAGAGAAGCCGGAGCCCCGTCACGGCCACGCGGGTCACGGGAGGATGGAGGGGGAGCGAAGGGGAAGGTGCGAAGCTGCCGGGGAAGGGGTGGGGGAAGGAAAAAAAGTAAATATAAGGAAGAGGGTGGCGGTGCGGGTGCTTGGCAGGTGCCGGCGCTCCCGTACTCACATGGAAAGGCACTCCCGGGGATGCGGTTAGGCAATAACGGTATAAAAACACAGGGAGGAAAAAGCCGAGCCGGCCGCTATAGGGAAAAGCAGGGGACTCAGCGCCGAAAAAAAAAAAAAAAAAAAAAAAAAGCCAAAGCCCAGGAAAAGGCGGGGCGGGGGACACGCGACCGCGCGTGGCTTTGAAGTGCTGCGGGCTGCGATCCGCTCGTGTGAGCGGCGGCTTTGGCACACGACGGCGCGGCCGGCCGCTCTTATAGCGGCGGGCGGACAATGGCCCCGTGGCCGCCCCGCGGGGCCGCGCCGAGGCGGCAGGTCGGCCCCGTGCGCCGCGCCCTCCGGAGCGTGCCCGCAATTACCGCGGGCGGCCGCGCATCTGCCGCGCCCCCGGGGGACGGGGGAGAGAGGGGGGGGCCCCCGCTTTGTCCCCCCCGTGTGCGGGGAGGGAGCGGCAGGACAAAGCGGGGCAGGGGGGTCGCGGCTCAGCGCCAGGGTGGAGGGGTCACCGTCCCGCTCCGGCCAGAGGGGCTCCAGCGTGAGTTTGAACCGCTGCGAGCGCGGGGTTTGGGGAAAGAAAAAGGTTAATCTGGATTTCCAGAGGATGAGTCGTGAATTATTCCTCAACCAGATGCGGGCGGAAGATTTTGTCAGGTTTTCATTGCACCTGGCGGTTTTTCTACATCCGCCCGTCAAAGTGAAAATACTCTAAAATGGTAAAACTCAAAGCAGGTATTTCCCTCCTGTGTTTCTGAGGTGATAGCAACATGTGCTTTGCCTTTCACGTGCTTGGCTTTGAAAAAGGTTTTGCAGGTGTTCAGAAAGTTAAAAGTTCCAAAGGACATTAATTTTCTAAGATTCGGTTGTTGTAATCACTATATATATATACATATATACACATCGTATATACAATTCTTCTACACGCTGTATATACATAGAGATATAAATATATAAAACGTACAGATATAATTCTTCTTTGTCTGGATTAAACCAAAGAATTGTGCTGTTTTGATGATAAAGTTCTTACTGCTTCTGCTAGTCCCCTTCAGTGCCAGAGTATCACTATCTCACGTTTTGGGAAGCCACGGTTTTGTAAGTGGCTAAAAAGTTTCCTAATTCTGACATCTGGCTCTGCATCCTGTGCTCCCTGCTTGGGAGAAGCCCCATTGTCAGCACTCAGGTACTCTGTCCCTGGAAGGTTTTCAGTTTCACTGCCCATCAATAGCTATTTTCAGGTGTCTATGCCTAAACTGACATGTATGTACCTGATTTCCCCTTACACAAAATGTAGATTGATTCCCTCTTCTTTGATTTTCTCCAATGACTTTGATCTTTGATAAACAGGGAAAATTGACAGTTGTACAATAAATTATTGTATATCTCTGCATTTTAAGTTCTTAACAAACATTTTTTACTTGAACCTGAACGAGGAGTTTGCTATGAGAGTTATTCCTGCTTTCCTTGTGCCAAGAAGATCACGCACAGAAGTGAGCAATCCAAAAAGCCCTGGGTGATGAATATTAACGAGTCTCAAACTAGAAGTAGTTTGGCAGCGGCTGAGCTTGCAGGATCAGCTCTCTTTCTGCTTTTTTACATCTTTATACACTTGCAGACCAGGGCTGTGCAATACACCCAGGTATGGCAGGCGACGGGGTGGGGGGGCTGGCTGCTCCCGGGAGGGACTGAGCTGTTCTCAATCACCAGACCTGCAATCAGGCTGATGTTTTTAGGGCCTCTGCATACATAAGTGACTTTCTGCACTAAGCAGTTCCACTTCACTGAGTTACTCATGTCCTTAAGTGACGGCACAATTAGAGGACTCTGTCAGCAGGCAGAGACCGACAGTGGAGTTTCCAGAACTAACCAGAAACCCAGAAGGGACAAAATTTAAAGGTTATGGAAGCATATGGCAAAAAGTGTTCAACTTTTGTTACTGTGCATTTTATATATAGTGATATAAACTCCAGTGTTGTCTGCAACACTTTTATTGTCTTTTGTTTAGTTGTCTTTGAGCAGTCAATAGTTTATTCATTAAAATGTTTATGATTCCCTAGAGTTCCACAGACTTTGGCACAACCGATCACTTGTCTGAAAGTTTGCAGTGAAAGCGCATTATTCATTAGTCCTTATCCATCATTTGCAGTTTGTCATTTGTTATTCTCTTGTTTTAAAAGTTTGTGCTCCAATCAAGGAGGGGAGAGAGCACCATGTGTCTCTGTGATCAGTCACAGCCATGAATAGCCAGGGCTGAAGTGAATGTTTCACAAACAACCCATAGGCTGAAATTTGTTTGCATAATCTATTCACTGCGTACTTATGAATAACGAATGCATTCACAGAACCAGAATTGTTTCAGGAAGCCTTCGCAAACAGAAAGAAGTGCTAAATATCTTGGATAATTTATTCCCGATGAATAATTCAACCGGTTCTATCACAGGCAGTCTACTAATTTTGCAGATAAATTATTCAGCCAACACAGATAATAGCTCTTACACCTTATAGGCCTGCTCCTATGGAAGTCGGCTGCTGAAGTTATGTGAAGTTTTCTGGGATAGGCAAAGAAAAAAAATTGCAGCATGAAACAGGACCAGTGATTTCAAGAAACACACAGTGTCTTGCTAGCATCCAGCTGATGTGATGGCCTTATCCTGAGATTTAGCCTTTGACGTTAATTTTTCCACCTTAATGAAAATGTAGCTGGGCTCAGCTGTGCTCATGGATGCAATTAATGTCATGTTTTGAACTCTAAAGAAGTTTTCAGAAATACCTCATCATTTGCTTTGAGAGACAGCACTTTAAAAAGTGAGAGGGAAAAGATGCAAATTGTATTTTTTACTAAGAAAACTTCAAAAGCTCCACTGGATTGGCCCATCCTTCCTTACAAATGATGGCAAACTGCTTATCCAAAATCCAAATTGCCATGGGTGCATTTCAGCACATTTATCGCTTGTAAGGCCTCAAGCATGAAGCTCATTCCTCTGCCCTCATGTTAAGACATAATTTGTGGTGTCTCACTCATGGCTAGACTCCAGAAAAAGTAGAAATTGATGAACAAAGGTGGAGGAAGGGCTCTTGGAGAAAATGTGCCACAGGGCTCCCTGCAGCTCTGTTTCCTTCCAAGAAAAAGCCAGTCTGTGAGAAGATGCCATTCCCTGGTAAATGCTTGCTGTACCTTGTAAAAGGAAATAAAACTCCATGGTATTCAGCTTCACATTTCAAACCCAACCAGAATTATGGTCACTAGAGCAGTATTAGCATCACTCTTCAAGCATGGAAATGAGCAGTTCACAGTAAAACTGCTCCTACAACTGGAATGCTTCAGAGAAGTCAGAGGTACATATCTTTTTTCAGGTCTTAAGATACACATCATTACAGCAACTCATCAAACTCTGTCTTTTGTTACGTTATTACAAGAGGGCTTGAACTAATGATGAGTTCTTGGGATGAGTGTCAAAATAACAAATCAACCAGAAGAATACTGCTTTTTTGCTCCCTCATTGTTTGAAAGCATGGCCAGAAAGAGAAGGCAGAGCTGCCTGTGGAGAATGCTTGAACTAAATTTGGAGAGCTGACATGGCTGACAGCCGAGCTATCACCCGGAGCAGAAAGCTGGACACAGTGCCTTGCAGGAATAAAGGAAGGATCTTGTCCCCTCACCCCTGGAGATGCCTGGGTGGAGGCAGCAGGAATTTTAAAAGCAGGTAGAAAACCAGGAGATGGTTCAGTGGGGCAGCTTGTCCCCTTGTGCTTGTCTGGACATGGTGCAGAGCACAGTGGGTTCTGTCCAGCCTGGTGTGGGGACAGCCGTGTGGCAAGGGCTGCAAGGATAGGGATGGACACAGGGTGCTGTGCTCCTGGGACCCTTCACACAGCTGGAGTCCCCTTACAGCCCTGGCCTGAGGCTCACAAGGGGCTCAGGGACTCATGCTCTGGCTGCTGGCTAATGGACAGCCCTGGAAGCCCAATATTTTTGGAAGGGATCTCAGCCTGCAGGGAGGCAGCATTAACTCCTTTTGGAGCAGGAGCCAGTTCTCCTGCCAGGGAAACACCTTGGGAGCAGCTCAAGGGCTTTGTCTGTAAAGGATCTGGCCTCTCTCCTACCTGCCTGTGGCCAGTGTGAGACCTTGGGCCATGTGCCAGGGGCTGCCTGGGGTGGGGAGCACGGGGACATCACAGGGAGTGTCCCCATGTACCAGTGGGGTCCTGGCCCAGCAAGGCAAATCCTCTCTGAAATCCTGCTCAAGTGCCTGGGAGTTGCAGTCAGGGCTCAACCCCTCCTGGGGGATCTGCAGAAATAGTGGGAATGCTTTATTTTCAGGTTTTAAACATGTGATGGAACATTTTGCTTCTCTTTAGAAGGGGGGATTGAGTTGGTAAACGATTGTTCCCTGCAAGCACAAATGTATTTTGTTTGTTGTAATTAAAATGTTTTAATGAGACAACCATAAAATCAACCATTAATTATTTTTTTTCAAACACTTCTGCTTCCTTTTGAGCTAGGTCTATTTAGAAATAGTTTAGAGAGTAGCCTGCAGTTTTATTCTTGCTGTGGTATTATACACAGGAGTGGAGAAGTCATTTATAAATAATTACACAATGTTTTGGGTCTTTGGGTTTGTATAATATATCAAAGCGATTAGTACATGCATTGTTCCATTGTAAACGGTTTTTTTTCCTTCCTTTCAGTTTCACTTGCCTTGTCTTCTATCTAAACCTTTTTCGTGAAATCCTTTGTCTTCCTCATTCTTTTAGCTTGTTACAGTGCAGGGACATTCTTCTTATTCAAACACTCACAGCATGAGCAAAGAAAGCTACTTCTGTCGCATCTTAAGTTTTACCATAACTTTCTGGCATTTTCTTTTCTTCCAATTTTCCCAGACTACTGATAGGGTAATGAAGAATTATAACATACATCAATTATTGGTGCTCACGGTGTATTAAGCTTCTGAATTCAAGGGAAGATAAAGAGAAAAAAAAAAAGTGCCACTTTCTGTGGTTTTGAGGCACATGAGAGAGGACTCGGCGCAGATTATTTATAACATCTTTCTGAGCATCAATTATGTTTGACTCCTACAGCCACTTCCTTGTCCCACTGGTTTTATGGCCAGAAGGAGTCATTTTTGTGTGTGGTAGCTGTGGCATTTAACTTGTTTCTTTTATGAGGAGCCCAAACAATGCATCTTCAGGCCAAACAATCTATCTCCTCGAATAATAGCCCAAATGTCACTCAAGTGCTCAGGGCTGGGAAATGTGTGATCATGGTGAAGGGCCACGGGAAGAAAGCATGGAGATGGATGGAGGGGCTTGTGGGGTCCCTGTGGGGTCCCAGCATGGGAACCCTTGGGAGATGGGCTGGACCCATGTGGGGTGCAGGTGCCTGGGGATGCAACTGGCTGCCCCAGGTTTCAACAACCCAAATCCAAGTTGTGCAAGGAAAAGGGCCAAACCCTCCTGTTGTGGTCATGCTGCTGGGCCACACTCCCTGCCTGGCCCTTCCCCAGCTTCCAGGCTACCACATTAACTGGGAAAAATGAGATTAGGATGTTGCCTCTGAGAAACGAGCCCTTTCGCCCTGCACCTTTATTGTGAAAGAGGTTTTTCTTCTCTTCTTTTTCCCCTTCCACCTTCTCCCTCCCACAATTATCCCTCTTTTGTTGATTTATATTTTGCTAACTGAAGCTAGAATACTTAACCTAAAAGAAAGGGACAAAATTCACTGACTACCCTGCAGAAGAAATCCCCCAACAACATCCAAAACAGGAAGCTTAACTACATGCTGAGATACTCAAGTTTTCTTTTATACCCTCCATATCAATAGTTCTGCTTAGGAGGGGCAAAGACAACCTGAAAGATTCAAGCACCATGACGTGGGGATGAAATTGAGCCTGAACTCTTAGGGGTTTTGGGGTGCCCCAGCTCTGGGGGTCCCTTTTGGCTGTGAGGATGCAGCCTTGCAGAGGGGGAGGATGGCCCAGGAGTGTTGTCAGCCCCACTGCAGGGGCCCTGGAGATTTGCTGCCATTTGCATAGCAGGTGTTGGGTCCCGGGCCTTTCTTCCTTAAGGGACTTTTAATATGGGATAAATTACTGGGAATTAGGAGGAGGCAGGCGACAAGAAAGAAAAAAAAAGAGTCTTCTCCTGACATTGGCAGGGGAATTGGAGAGAATGGCTAAAAAATGGAAGAAAACCCAAATGCAGAGGCTTCTGCCCCAACTCAGGGAGTTTGGGGTATGCAGGCACTGGGGGGGGAGCTCTCCCCAACTTCTCCTGAAATTGAGGTTTGGACTCAGGAACGCAGTAATCCCAGGACAGAAATACAATTACTGGCCTGAGGATCTTTGATTGAGTAGGTCTGGAAGGAGAGTTTAAAATGTTAATCCCTGGTATAATCCCTTCTCTGGCATTGTGTGGACAAGGGTTACACCCGAAGGGAATTGCCTGTTTCCTTCCCCAGGATTTGGGCTGGGAGGGCAAGGCTGGGGAGCATCACCCCGTGGATGTGCCACACAGACACGTGTCCCACATGTGCACCCTCCCAGCCATGTACCCACATCCCTGCACACTCAGATGTGTGCAGGAGCAGTCACACACATGCACACGTGCTGCTCTGTGATGACACCAGCTTGTACATACATAAATATATGTACTTCTGCTCACAGAATAGGAGAGAAAGGCTGGGTCACTCGCATTCCCAGGAAGCCTTGATCAAAATTCCCTGTCACACCTCAGTTGCTGCTCTGCCCTAGCAATTATCCACAATGTACATGAAAGAAAACTGAGATGCTTCACATGCTTTTAAGTAGGATTTTGAAGTGCATCCACTTCCAGGCTGTTGGGGCAGGTGGGAAAGGTTTTTCTCCAAAGGGACATCAGTAGGAAACCATCTAGATGCCTTTCACATCAAAGGAAACTGGATGTATTGCATACATAAATAGAGGCAATCTATACTAAAAGATTCTATCAGTGAGCAAGAAGCTAAAAATTCCTAAAAAAAAAAAAAAAAAAAAAAAAAAAAAAAGCAGGTGAATTTACCCCAAATGAGATATGAGAGCTAGACAGGGACCTGACAGTGCTAGCAGGTGCCCCAGAGCCTGGGCAAAGTGGGCAGGTGGGAAAGGAGAGGAGACAGCTCCAGCTAACAGTCCTGGGCTCAGGGTGCTGCACCCTGGCCCCAGGGATGACCCTTTGGGGTGCAGGTCCTGCCAGCCTGGCCATGAGAGGGACGAGGGTGACACCCCAAGGCTCAGTGCTGCAAATTCGGCCATGCAGGGACAAGGGTTTGCATCTCAGCATACGGCACGTAATGTGTAGATTTCTGGAATTTAAAGGAACCCTTTGCACTGACTTAAATGGCCTCTGGTTATCCATTTAACTTGCCATTTACATTAGTATTGTATGTGCAATATATCCCTTAAAGTTGCCATTTTTCAGGGACAAACCCAGAGGTATGAACATCTGAAATTCTAGTCTGAATTCAACCCCTGGTTGGTGAAAGCAGCTGTGAAGGGGAGGGAGTCCCTCTTGCTCTCCATCATGCTCACAGCCAGGTACCATCTCTCTCAGTAGCTTTTTATGATAACACCTCCAGGTATAAAGAGAAAAGAAGAGAAAAATAATAGTGTTAAACTACAAGTGTAACAGCCCTTGAAAACTTTCAGGCAGCATATAGATCCAAACTGCTGGGTTTGCTGGCACCAGTACAAAATGGTGCAGCTGAACTGGGCAGAGAGTGAGAGGAAAAATTCTCTAGGAGGACACTTAAGGTGCTGAGCCTGGAGTGGGACTGTGGAGGATTGGGGGATGCAGCTAAGCCTGACTCACAGTTAAGTGGAAAGAATAGTTTTCAAGGTATAATACCTGAACATTTGTCTGCTAGTGTAGCTCTGAGTTTTAGGCCTGCTAATACATATTTTAGAATGGCTTGGAGGGTAAAATGCTAAGTAAATACAAAGTACTAGTTCTAGTATTCAGGAATTCAGTATTCAGGAAATTAGACAATGGAGCAGCATGATTAAGGGAAAGTAAATGTTGTCCTAGGTGAAGATTTTTCCCCCTGGGGCTGGATGCACTTTCATAATAAGAAGCTCCTTTGGAACAAGTACTTGGCTAATGAGGGGAGACAAGTTTGGCTGACATGTTTCTGCTGGGCCTCTGATGAGAGGATGCTGCTTTCTCTTCCAATTTAAGCATGGAGTAAATTGCATTAAAATAGCTAATTAGAAAGGAAGAAGTGGCTACTTCTTAAACCCAAGGCATGAAACCCAGGGTATTTTTCCTTTACCTCAGGTTTAATGCGTGGCAAATCTTGAGCCTGTTTCTGTTTACCCCTTAGAGATAGTTTCTCTGGAGCTGATGCAGCTTCACTTCTCCAAAGCAGCTGTTGGAGTTAGTCAGGGCTCTGCTCCTCTTACCCCGACTGTGCAAACAGGAGGGGATCCAATGAGACTGAAAAATGAAATATCTTTCACTAGATCACTTTCTATTATTTGTCTTGTGGGCCTTGTGTATATACAGCTGGTGTTATCCCAAGGAATCTCTTTTTTCCTTTTCTTTATTTTCCCCCCAGAAACAAAGAGGATATGACTTGGATTTCTCTTTAAATAGTTTTCAGTGTTAGGTGTTATTTATCTCCATTAAACTGTTAATGACCCCAGACCCCTATCCCACCGATGACATGCCAGGTGCTGGGAATTTAGCTCTGTGGCTATGAACCCCACCCACCATCGCCACACAAAAAAAACCAAACCAAACCAAACCAAACCAAAACCAAAAAAAAAAAACAAAAAAAAACAAAAAAAACCCCCGTTTTCCTGACTTGTAAGTGATGGGAATCGCCACAAGGTGTCAACCTCCACCAAGCTGCAGCTTGGAGCCGGTTCTGCCCTCCCAGCAGGGCCGAGATGGATAACCCTGTGCAGAGGCTCTGCTGGAAAACCCGGGCACCTGCTTCAAGTAAGTGGGGAAATATCTCCTGTAACACGGAAAAGTGATTGTTTCCCTCCATTCTTTGCTTTATGGATATTCTTCATTTCTATTTCGTTTTTTTTATTATTTTCCACAATGAGCTTTAGCCAAATTCAGTGTTTCCCCTCATCCGTTTCTCCTGACCTTAAAGGAACATTTCCCAAACATCACGACAAACCCAAGAATTGTTTATTGTTTTGGGTTTTTTTTTTTTTTTTTTTTTTTTTTTTTCTTTAAAGCTGACTTTTTCTCTTTGTAGAAAAGAATTTCAAGACATCATTATCTAGGATGTTCTGTGCAGTTGAAGTGTTAGGATTTTACCTTCTGGGCAACCCAAACCTCTGTTTCCTCACAGGACCATTCACTCCAATGTTGGACTCGATGATTCTTGTGGGTCCCTTCCAACTCAGAATATTCTGTGTTTCTGTGTTCCCTTTGGGCTGGTCCTGCTTTCAGCCTGGGAGTGCCACTGCTTTCTGCAAAAGCACTGTCCCAAGAGCCTTTAGATTGAAAGCAATCCCAAGGATTTCTTGCCTGTTTTATTCCTTAGCTTCCTGCAGCCTTGGTTGAGCATAATGTAACTCATGGGCTGGGGGCATCACTCAGACCCAATGTGATGATTTGACACTGGTTGCTGTAATGAGGAACTGGATTTTCCTGGCAGAACTCTTTTAGCTGTTGCACAAAAATAGAGAGGGAACACCCTGCCAGTCACTTACACTTTGAATTGGAGAGGTAGCACTTGGCAAACTGGTTCTTGCTGGGGAGAAGTGGTGCTTGACTGGGAATTGCTGGCCCAGGGGAGGAGCTGAAGAGCTCTGGGCTGGTTTGATTTTCCTGATGTGGTTGCAGAAGTGGTAAGTCTGGAGAGATAATAAAGGAAGTTGAAGCAAACCACAAAGAAATATGGAATGGTGGAATATGGAATATGGAGTGGTGGAATTATGAAGGTAATAGAAATGGAGAAGTGTTTTTGTGCAACACAATTGAATGGTCAATAACGAGGTAAAAATGCTGATGGGTAAAGACAAAAGACATTTCTTCCAGGATTAGAAGTGAGCTCAAAATTGCCAAGGCCTACTGGAAGTGTGGGGGAGTGGTGGTGGAAAGAAGCCTGTTGTAGCATTTCTTTTCCTTTAATAAGCTTCTTTTTCTGGATGTCCTGAGTATTCAGATGTAGCACACTTAGTGCCTAGTAACCCAACAAAGCTTTGATTGGTGCCTCTGCAGAAAGATTTTCTTTTCCTTGCAGGTTTGTAACCATGAAAAAAACCCTGAGATCAGTTGCTTCTGAATCCTTAATTAAACACAACAAAGGAGGGCAATTAGAGCTGTGTTTTTCTTTTGTCATCCGGCAAATCTTGCAAACCTCAAAACCCTTTTCTTCCTCCAGTATTTATGACGGGAATAAATCATAATTATCCCTGTAATTATCAGCCTTAAGTGAGCATGAACAAGATTTTTTTTTTTTTTCCTTGGAGGAGATTCTGAAAACCATTCAAGAGGAATTCACTAACCTCTTTCATTGTGCAGGACGACAACCAAAAGCACAGGCGTGGTGATTTTCCAGGCTTGGCTGCCTGCCTCCTTCCCTGTCACTTCATGTCATGTCACTGCTCCCTCCTGTGCCCACTCACAGGGAGCAGCTCCTGTTGGGCTGGATGCCCTCCATGTGTGCTGTCAGAGCATTCACTGCCCAAAGAGCTGATACCACAAACAGGCAAAAGGTGGGGAACGAGGGGTGGAGCTTCCTTGGTTGCTGAGTGGTTGATT
The DNA here is from genome assembly GCA_030060385.1 of Muscicapa striata striata. Lineage (NCBI taxonomy): Eukaryota > Metazoa > Chordata > Aves > Passeriformes > Muscicapidae > Muscicapa > Muscicapa striata. The sequence goes on along the minus strand of JAREIS010000050.1, from coordinate 1,966,348 downwards.
ATAAGATTGCTGAGCAGGTGGCTTGCTTGCATTTGTGAGTCACTCCTGAACGAGGGCGGAACTTCCTTTGATTGCTGCTGAGTGGCTGGTAGTAGATCGTTGAGCAGGTGAGTGGTTGCTATTGTGATTGATTGGGGAACGAGGGGTGGAGCTTCCTTGGTTGCTGAGTGGTTGATTATAAGATTGCTGAGCAGGTGGCTTGCTTGCATTTGTGAGTCACTCCTGAACGAGGGGCGGAACTTCCTTTGATTGCTGCTGAGTGGCTGGTAGTAGATCGTTGAGCAGGTGAGTGGTTGCTATTGTGATTGATTGGGGAACGAGGGGTGGAGCTTCCTTGGTTGCTGAGTGGTTGATTATAAGATTGCTGAGCAGGTGGCTTGCTTGCATTTGTGAGTCACTCCTGAACGAGGGGCGGAACTTCCTTTGATTGCTGCTGAGTGGCTGGTAGTAGATCGTTGAGCAGGTGAGTGGTTGCTATTGTGATTGATTGGGGAACGAGGGTGGAGCTTCCTTGGTTGCTGAGTGGTTGATTATAAGATTGCTGAGCAGGTGGCTTGCTTGCATTTGTGAGTCACTCCTGAACGAGGGGCGGAACTCACTCCTGAACGAGGGGCGGAACTTCCTTTGATTGCTGCTGAGTGGCTGGTAGTAGATCGTTGAGCAGGTGAGTGGTTGCTATTGTGATTGATTGGGAACGAGGGGTGGAGCTTCCTTGGTTGCTGAGTGGTTGATTATAAGATTGCTGAGCAGGTGGCTTGCTTGCATTTGTGAGTCACTCCTGAACGAGGGGGAACTTCCTTTGATTGCTGCTGAGTGGCTGGTAGTAGATCGTTGAGCAGGTGAGTGGTTGCTATTGTGATTGATTGGGGAACGAGGGGTGGAGCTTCCTTGGTTGCTGAGTGGTTGATTATAAGATTGCTGAGCAGGTGGCTTGCTTGCATTTGTGAGTCACTCCTGAACGAGGGGCGGAACTTCCTTTGATTGCTGCTGAGTGGCTGGTAGTAGATCGTTGAGCAGGTGAGTGGTTGCTATTGTGATTGATTGGGGAACGAGGGTGGAGCTTCCTTGGTTGCTGAGTGGTTGATTATAAGATTGCTGAGCAGGTGGCTTGCTTGCATTTGTGAGTCACTCCTGAACGAGGGGCGGAACTTCCTTTGATTGCTGCTGAGTGGCTGGTAGTAGATCGTTGAGCAGGTGAGTGGTTGCTATTGTGATTGATTGGGGAACGAGGGGTGGAGCTTCCTTGGTTGCTGAGTGGTTGATTATAAGATTGCTGAGCAGGTGGCTTGCTTGCATTTGTGAGTCACTCCTGAACGAGGGGCGGAACTTCCTTTGATTGCTGCTGAGTGGCTGGTAGTAGATCGTTGAGCAGGTGAGTGGTTGCTATTGTGATTGATTGGGGAACGAGGGGTGGAGCTTCCTTGGTTGCTGAGTGGTTGATTATAAGATTGCTGAGCAGGTGGCTTGCTTGCATTTGTGAGTCACTCCTGAACGAGGGGCGGAACTTCCTTTGATTGCTGCTGATAAGGGGCCTCTGGGGAGCGCGGCGACCCGGAGCGCGGCGAACAGGAGCGGGCAAACAGAAGCGGGGTTGTGGACACCGCAGTTTGCGCAGCAGTTCGCGCAGGCAGGGCAAGCAGGCAGGGTTTGAAGTTTTCTTGCTAGTAAGGTGCCCTCAGTGTTGTTGGTGTGTTTTTTTTTTTTTTTTTTTTTTTTTTTTTTTTTCTCTGCTGGTTGCTTTCATTTCTTTGAGGTTTCTGTTAGTAATGGTCTCAACACGGTCGAAAACTGTGGTTGGTGTGAGTGTGTGTGACAGAGAGGAACCCTCCAAAAAGGATGTGTCTGTGCAGACTCATTCCTGCCCAGAGTGTTTGAGCTTATCAGTAGTGTCAGGGGGTGTAGTGGAGAAGGCCTGCCTGCGGTGTGAACAGGTAAATGACCTCCTTTTGCTGGTGGCTGAGCTTAGGGAGGAAGTTGACAGATTAAGAAGTATCAGGGAAAGTGAAAGGGAAATTGACTGGTGGAGTTCAACCCTTCCATCTTTAAGGGAAGCCTCTGACCGAGAGTCTGAAGGCTCATACGCCTCCCACTCTCAGGTAATAGAAGGGCACCCAGTAAATGAAGGGGAGTGGAAATGGGTCCCCACTCGGGGAGGTAAAAGTAAAAATAAAAACCCTTCCCCATCCCCCAGCCAGGTGCTGCTTCAGAACAAGTATGAGGCCCTGGAAATAGTGAGCCAGACAGATGATGATTTAGATAACTTAGAAGAAAACTGTCTACCCAGTGAGCCTCCCAGCTATGATTCATCTGTAAAAAGGATCACCACCTCTAACACCAAGAAGAAAAGGAGGGTAATTGTAGTAGGTGACTCTCTTCTGAGGGGAACAGAGGGCCCCATATGTCGACCGGACCCATCCCACAGGGAAGTCTGTTGCCTCCCTGGGGCCTGGGTACGAAATATCACTGAGAGACTTCCTGGGCTGATTCAACCCTCTGATTATTACCCGCTGCTGATACTCCAGGCTGGCAGTGATGAGATTGAAAAGAGGAGTATCAAAGCGATTAAAAGGGAGTTCAGGGCACTGGGTCAAGTAGTTGATAGGACAGGTGCACAGGTGGTGCTCTGCTCAGTCCCTTTGGTAGCAGAGAAAAACTATGAAAGAAATAGGAGAACTCATATCATTAATAAGTGGCTCAGGGGTTGGTGTCATCGGCAAAATTTTGGATTCTATGATCATGGGGCAACTTATATGGCACCTGTTCTACTGGAACCTGATGGGATACATCCATCTGTTAAGGGCAGAAGGTTTCTAGCTCATGAACTGGCAGACCTTGTTGAGAGGGCTTTAAACTAGGTCAGAAGGGGGAAGGGGATACATCTGGCCTATCTGGAAGCAGGCCCAAGGGTGATAAAACTGTGTTGGGGGAGGAATCAGTGGCCCAGCTGAGGTGCATGTATACCAATGCACGCAGCATGGGTAACAAACAGGAGGAGCTGGAGGCCTTGGTGCAACAGCAGAGATATGATATAGTTGCCATCACAGAAACATGGTGGGATGAGTCGCATAATTGGAGCACTGCACTGGATGGCTACAAACTCTTCAGGAGAGACAGGAAAGGGAGAAGAGGTGGAGGGGTAGCCCTTTATTTTAGGGAGGTTTTGGACGTCATAGGTATTGAAACTAATGATGATGAAGTTGAGTCTCTATGGGTAAGAATTAAGGGGAAAGCCAACAAGGCTGACATCATACTGGGAGTCTGCTATCGACCACCCAACCAGGATGAAGAGGTGGACAACTTATTCTATAAGCAGCTGGAGAATGTTCCAGGATCATCAGCTCTTGTTCTTGTAGGCGACTTCAACCTACCAGACATCTGCTGGGACCTTAACAGAGCAGAAAAACGGCAGTCTAGAAAGTTTTTGGAGTGTGTGGAAGATAACTTCTTGTCACAACTAGTGGGGGAGCCCACCAGGGCAGGGACTATATTAGACCTGTTGTTCACAAATAGAGATGGGCTAGTGGGAGATGTGAAGGTTGGAGGACACTTGGGGCACAGTGATCATGACATTATAGAATTCTCAATAATTGGTGACATAAGGAGGAATATGAATAAGATGTCTGTGTTGAACTTCCGGAGGGCAGACTTTGGCTTATTTAAGACACTTATTCAAAGAGTTCCTTGGGAAACAGCTCTTGGTAACAAAGGAGTCCAGGAGAAATGGATGTGCTTCAAAGCAGAGTTCCTGAGGGCACAGGAGCAGACTGTCCCTATGTGCCGGAAGACGTGTCGACGAGGCAAGCGTCCAGTCTGGATGAGCAAGGAGGTTTTGAATGAACTTAGAAATAAAAGAAAGATGTATCATCTTTTGAAGGAGGGACTGATTTCTCAGGAAATATTTAAGGGAGTTGCTAGGGCATGTAGAAAAAAAATTAGGGATGCCAAAGCCCAGTTTGAACTTAACTTGGCAACTACTGTTAAAAATAATAAAAAGAGTTTTTACAAATATATTAACGGTAAAAGGAAGGGTACAACCAACCTCTGTCCCTTATTGGATGAGGCAGGCAACCTAGTAACTAACGACGAGAAGGCGGAAATGCTTAATGCCTTCTTCGCCTCAGTCTTTAGTGGTAAGACAGCTTGTTCTCAAGACCACTGTCCTCATGGGTTGGTAAGTGGTGCCAGGGAGCAGAATGGTCCTCTTGTTATCCAAGAAGAGGCAGTCAGAGAACTGCTGAGACAGCTGGATATTTATAAATCAATGGGACCAGATGGGATCCATCCCAGGGTGATGAGGGAGCTGGCAGATGAGCTTGCGAAGCCGCTCTCCATCATTTACCAGCAGTCCTGGCTCACTGGGGAGGTTCCGGACGATTGGAAACTGGCCAATGTGACACCCATTTACAAAAAAGGTAGGAAGGAGGATCCTAGTAACTACAGGCCAGTTAGCCTGACCTCAGTACCAGGTAAAATAATGGAGCAGTTCATAATGAGTGCTATCACACAGCGCTTACAGGATGGCCAGGGCATCAGACCCAGTCAGCATGGGTTTACAAAGGGTAGGTCGTGTCTGACCAACCTGGTCTCCTTCTATGACCAGGTGACACACCTGGTGGATACAGGAAAGGCTGTGGATGTTGTCTATTTAGACTTCAGCAAGGCCTTTGATACTGTCTCCCACAGCATACTCCTGGAGAAGCTGGCAGCACACGGCTTGGACAGGAGCACTCTGTGCTGGGTTAGGAACTGGCTGGACGGCCGGGCCCAGAGAGTGGTGGTGAACGGTGCTGCATCCAGCTGGCGGCCAGTCACCAGTGGTGTCCCTCAGGGCTCTGTGCTGGGGCCAGTTCTGTTTAATATTTTTATAGACGACATGGATGAGGGCATTGAGTCTTTCATTGGCAAATTTGCAGATGACACTAAGCTGGGAGCTTGTGTTGATCTATTGGAAGGAAGAAGGGCTCTGCAGAGAGACTTAGATAGATTAGATAGATGGGCAGAATCCAACAACATGAAATTTAATAAGTCTAAGTGCCGAGTTCTACATTTTGGCCATAAGAATCCCCTTCAGCGTTACAAGCTGGGAACAGTGTGGCTGGATAGTGTACAGGAGGAAAGGGACCTGGGGGTGCTGGTTGACAGCCGGCTGAATATGAGCCAGCAGTGTGCCTTGGTGGCCAAGAAGGCCAACGGCATCCTGGCCTGCATTAGGAATTGTGTGGCCAGCAGGAGCAGGGAGGTCATTCTTCCCCTATACTCGGCACTGGTGAGACCACATCTTGAGTACTGTGTCCAATTCTGGGGCCCTCAGTTTAGGAAGGACGTTGATATGCTAGAACGTGTCCAGAGGAGGGCAACAAGGCTGGTGAAGGGCTTGGAACACAAGCCTTATGAGGAACGTTTGAAGGAGCTGGGGTTGTTTAGCCTGGAAAAGAGGAGGCTTAGGGGTGACCTCATTGCTCTCTACAACTTCCTGAAGGGAGGCTGTAGACAGGTGGGGGTCGGTCTCTTCCACCAGGCAGCAACTGACAGAACCAGAGGACACAGTCTCAAGCTACATCAGGGAAGGTATAGATTGGATATTAGGAAGAAATTTTTCACCGAAAGAGTAATAAAATACTGGAATGCTCTTCCCAGAGAGGTAGTGGAATCGTCATCTTTGACAGTGTTCAAGAAAAGGCTGGACATGGCACTTAGTGCCATGCTATAGTCTATACTCTGAGTTGAGGTGTTTAGGACATAGGTTGGACTCGATGATCTTGGAGGTCTCTTCCAACCTCAATATTCTGTGAACTGAAGGTGATACTGTGCATGTGTGGTTTTACTGCTGGGAGGTCAAAGGGACCTACCTGAGGACAGAAGAGTGCAACACCAGAGGAATGGCAGCCACATGGGGTCCTGGGCTTGCTGGAGTGCAGGTGGCAGGAAGGAGAACCTCTGGGCAAGAAAATCATGCTTGGTGTTTTTAAAGGACTTGGGGCAGGTGTTTTGGGAATGAGCCTGCCCCTGAGTTGTGCTGCAGTCCAGTTTCCCATGTTGGTGTGGTGGATCTGGCTCCTGTAGACAGAGGAGCCAGATGTTCTCTTTTCTGTTAGTGTACAAGTTCCAAATTGACAGCCTAATGTAACTGTGTGTAACTGGCTTCCCAAAACCACAGCTGCTTTGCCTTTGTTTGTTTGTTCGTTTTATTAAAAAAAAATAATAATTCTTTGGAGGTGTTTCCTAAACCAAAGTGAAATAGTTGAGACTTTCTTGCAGAGCTGGGAAAGAACATTCCAACCAACAGCAGCACAGTGAGCAGGCTCCAAACTGATTTATAGTGCAGACAGCCATAGAGGTGTCCCTTGGCTGTCTGAGAAGGCTTTTGGTTGCCACTAGATGTCCTTTCAGCCCTGCTTTCCCCTCTGCTCCTTAGAACAGCCATCTGGGCTAGGATTTGATGGCCAAGGAGCTGCTGGACACCAAAGTGCCAGTGAGAGAAAACAAGGAGCCTGAATCCCAGGCTGCTGGGGCCTCCCAACCATCCTTCTGACCTCACTGGGCTTTGCCTCAAGTAGTGCTGGCTCATAGAAATGCTCAAAACCCAATTTCTGGATCTGTACTGTACTGGATATTGAATACTTTAATACTTCTAGCATGACTCAGGGACTGTTGCTGTAGTGCTGGTGCACAGCAGAGGTGATGGCCCAAGGGAAAGCCTTGGAAGGGAAAGGATGGTGACCCTATTTAATGCAGGTCCTCAACTTTCTCTCTATGAAACTGTAGGTCAATCATCTTTGCAGGCATATTCCATAGTGATGCAGGTATGTGTTCTCAGAAAGCACAGCCAAAAAATCTGTGATATTTTCTAAGCTGCTTGGATGCCCAGGATTTTGAAAACAATTCATATTTCTGTGAGGTGTGTATCAATATCCACAAGCACCGTGGTCCCTCTAAGCACCTGGAGCTGCCTGCAAATGCAGCTGCATCCACTGTCTCTCAGGCAATGGCAATCCTTGTTGCTATTCTGGGTAAAGGAATTAGAGGAGACCTTTGCCAGAAATGTGTGCTGGTTACAAGGATATCTGGAGGCTCCTGGGGTGCAGCTTTTCTAGGCAAACCAAGGAATTTCCAGGAAACACTTGGCTCTTTGTGGTTTAGGATCAGAGGGAAATCAATGACTAACAGACACAGAGTTTCTGATGGAGCAAACATGGAGTTAGTTAGCACTGCAAACAGCAGTCCTCAAAAAAATCTGTATTTCCAGTTGTGCCCACACACCCCCCCAACCCACAGAAGGGAACAAACTGAGTAACAAATCCCAGCACGAATGCCAGGCATGGAAAATCTACAGAATGGCCTGGCATGGCCTTGGTGCAGTCAGGGCTTTCAGATGGGCTGTCCCCATCCTCCTGATCTCAAGCCCAAACTCAGCTCAAATCATCTTATCTTTTCCCAAAGGTGCTGAAACAACCAGGAATAAGCGAGGTCTTCAGATGCTGGACACATCTGGATTTCAGTATTTCAATTTTAAAACTGGCTTTGGAGGAAAAATACCCCAAATGTGACTGGAGCTTCATTTGACTTAAGGGGAAATGTGTTTTGGAGAGTGCAAGGGCCCTCTGTCTGGGCTCATATAAAACCTGTGAAGTGATGTCAGGATGCACAGAGGCCCTTCACCCTTCAACAGGCACAGCTCCCTGGCTCTGGATCCCTGTGGGATGGTGAATCCTAGGGGTGGTGGCTTTTTTATTCACATTTGTTCCTATTCTCTAAAAATATGGGCCCAGAAGGGACCTGACTGCTGTTGAATTAGCTCAGAGAACATTTGTGTTGCTGTAACACTGCCTTCAACTTCCCACTCAGGCCTCAGGGGTGACCAGTGCAAACCCCCAGCCCCAACAATGACTTTTCCATCGAGCCCCACGTTTCCTCCCACGGCCTGATAAAACTTTGTAGGTGTGGAACCAGCCCTTCCACCACATGGATGTGGTCAGGAAAGGTCCCCATGTGTGTAACAGTCTGGTGTGGCCTCATGCCTTGATTAAGGGAGCCTGTGGGAGCTGGGGCACAGCAGGACCTGCCAGAGCCATCTCACACAGAGCACCAAGCAACCAGCGTTTCTTAATAAACTTTTTTGACCATTGCTGACCTAGACCATATATGAAGGAGTGAAAAGAAAGTGCTGAAAGCTCTGTGTAACATTACTAATCCCATGTAGTGCTCTCAGTGAAAAGGCCAGGCAGGTCTCCCTGCTATTGTGTCCTCTCAGTGCAGCTGCTCGGGTGAGCCATGTGCCTTTAGTAAAATAAAATCCAACAGAACTATTTTAGAAAGGGTGCAGCCTGTGGTACCCAATGGCCAGGGGAAGGATGGGGTGTGTGGGCACTCTCCTGTGCAGGGCTTGGTGTCCCTGCAGAGTGCCAGGGAGCAGATCTGCAGGCTGGGTTTGCATTGCCTGCTGCCCTCTTTGGAGGCTCTGGGGTGGGTGCAGCAGTGATGCTCCAGTAAAGGACCTGTGTGTCCTGCTCCTGTTCCCCAGATGAAGTGAGGCTCCTGCTTGCCCTGCAAACGTTCTTGGGAAGGTGAATTGGTAACTGGGGAGCTGCCATGGCTGGCTGGTGTGTGCTCAGACCATACTGCAGCCGTTCATTTTCAATCTGAGCACAAATGTATGGTCTGGTGTGAGGGAGGCTGCACTGAAGGGTCTCCTGAGGCTTCACAACCTGAAATCTGGGGAAAACAAAACCAAACCTTAAGATTGCTGCTAAATCTCGGTGGAGGAAGTACCTACATATCCACATGTATATTATATTTATTTAAATGTTTTAGCAGAGATGTTTCAGTCTGAGGGCAAGTGGCTGATGCTTTGTATGTGGCTGTTACCTTCTGATGCAGTATTTCCCTTTACAACTGCATATCAGGGACAGCAAGGGGTTCTCCTCTTTTTCCTGGAAAATTAACAACCCTGCCTGGAGATGCAGGCTTGCAGGCTTGGGAAAACCAGCTCAGAGTCAGTTTTTTCTCGTTAGGTTTTTAATTCTTGTTTCTGAGAGTTGTTTTATGCAAGGGATTTTAGGTTAAAGAAAACAAAAGTATTGAAAAAAGCAGTTTTGTTTGCTTGCTTGCTTTTAATTGGTCTGTTGTTTAATTTTTTTGTTTGTTTTGGGTTTTTGGTTTTTTTTTTTTTTTTTTTTTTTTGGTCTCCCATTCTGGCAGGTGTGAAATAATTGCAATTGATTTTCTCTGTGCTTAGTTTTTGTTGGTGCTGGTTGTTTTAGTCTGGCAGATGAACCTGAAGCAAAGTAATTTGTACATGCTCTGCCCTGTGAGGTATGAGTCAGTGAGTCTGTGCTTGGGCACATCATTCCCAGTGGAGTTTAACTACCTCTTATGCAACCATATCAATATTTTCCCAGGAAATATATTGTCCAGTAGTCACCAAATAAAGTGAAACTTTTTCCAAGTCTGATGGCATGTTGAAATCAAATCTTCTCAAGAAAAAGCTACTGGTTTTGTTAAAATGTGACTCAAGAAAGGAGAGGGGCAGCTTGGCTGAATCACAGGTCGGGGTTTTCCCAGAGATTGGGTTCAGATGCTTAGCCAGAAACAGCCCCCTGTGGTTGATATCCCCAGAGATTAAATTTCTTAAATGCCCTGGGATATTTGTCAAGATTTTTACTCACTGGTATCTGAAGCTTGATCTTCAACCTTCTGCAGAATAGGAAACTACTTTGAAATCCTCTTTCTTTGCCAGCTCTGCCAGATGCTTATCCCAGTACTTCAGGCTATATATATACATATATATGTATATGTATAATGTTTATTTTTTACCAATTTTGTCTGTCTGAACTAAAGGAAACCCTTGAGCTGAGGCCAGGCATTGCCCTGGTTCTGTGGGACAAGGTTGCTGTCACTGAGTTTGTGCCAATCCCAGGAGCAGCCCTGTGTGCAGCTGCCTTGCACAGCTGGGAGAAGGCAGGAAGGCCAGAGGTGCTGTTCAGGGAGCACCAGGAGCTTGGATTGTGTTAAAACTCTTGCTGGCTCTGCCATCCCAAGCTGTTACTTTCCTTTTATTTGGGGAGTGATGTAGGAGCCTTGTTGGATGCAAAGTCCCTCCCTGTGGGTGAGGGCAGAAACTGGGTGGTGGCTCACAGGTTTTTGTTGCCTGACTTTAGTTGTATGACTGTCCCTAATCTAACCTAGATCATGTCAAAATCACTTTTTACGTGGTTTTATATGAACTGAAGTTGTTGATTTATGTTTACTTAACACAGCACTAGACCAATGGTTATAAGCAAATGGCATCGCCCTTCTTTATGTCTCAGCATTCCTCAGTGTTTGGCTAAAGTCCAAATCCTAAAATGAGAAAGGAAAGTAAATTGTACTGGAATAATGTTTTCTAATTCCAGTGTCATCAAGATGTTCTATCCCTAATCAGCTTCTCTGATCTACTGTTTCCCCCAATCCCCCAAAACCAATTCAGCTACCAAGTGATTGAAAGTGGCAGGAGTTCCCTGATGGCTTAAGGAAATTTACAAGCAATTGTAAAATTTTTTGAAATACTTTTTTTTATTACTTTTTTTTTTCATTTGTCTTAGAAAGAAATATGAAATCTGCATGCAACTTCCTAAATATTTCAAACATTTAAATAGCATATGATAATTTAGCAGTACAGTACATTATACAGTGAGATAATATAGGGAGACTTCCTATAGTATATTTACAAATGAAAGGTAGTTTTGTTATATTAAAAAGAGGAATGCACTGCTTAACATTGAAAGTATTACATTCAAAATAATTAATATGTTGTATTGTGACTAAAACATACATAGGTATTTATATGTTTGCCCTATCATATTTTTCATAAAAAGATACCTTTTAAAGGCTTTTTTTGTTGTTGTTGCTACAAATCTAGGAAAACATACACAATAGTCTTGAAGCTTAAGATGTCTCAGTACTGAAGCCACAAACTTTCTGTAAGTGCTTCAGGTGAAAAAGAAATTAAACATTTTCTTAGTAATAAAAATGACCTAGAAATGGTTTCTAATGCATGAGAGGTTAAATGGGAGATACAGGATGCTTCACCTTGCAGCAGGACCTCAAGTCCATTAAAGAAGAGGTACACAAGTGATGCTCGTTTGACAAGGTGCTGAGGGACCTCACTTCTGCAGATACAGCCACAGCATTTTAGTGGCAGCTTCCCCAGCAAACTCATCTTTGGTCCCTGCTCTGCCTGACTGAGGTGGAGGCTGCAAACACGAGCAACACCCCCAGCCTGAAGTGTTCCCACTGCCAGGGGTGAGAGCCATGGCTGTACAACACTGTCACAAACAGTTCTGTTTGCCTAATGAGCTTATAAAGCTCGATTGCAATCATAGTGAAATATGAATGAATAATAATTAAAACCAAAAAACTCCCAAAAGAACTTATTTAAAACAAAAAGCATGTGTTTTCCTAATTTCAGTACAGAGCAGACGGGTATGAAATCAGAAATGCAACAGATGCTCGTGAAGTCTGGAAGCCTTTTGCATACGGCTATAAAATGTAAAAACTGACCCTTGGTAAAAAGTGCTTTATAATAATATAGAATTTGTGTCTTATGCCTGCGAGAGAGAAACAATCTTCTGTAGAGCCCAGTCCTATGCCAGCCAAGGGAGTCCACTCCATTCCTTGTACCACTTTCTCTTACTCTTCATAAACCCTAAACAAAAGAAGAGCCAAGACCCAGGTGTTTAAACTAGGAATATAAAAACTCAATTTCAAATAACAATAAAAATAAATATTAATAAACAACCCAAAACCAGCAAAACCCCATAACCCAGATTTTTAGCATGTGCCTGGGTAATTTGGAAAGTAAGTTATTGGCTTTATCAGTCACCAGATTGCTACCTATATCCATAAAGCATCTGGGAGGAGTGTTGTGACTTCAACACTTTCACATCTTAGAGGCATATGGGGAGTGACACACTTTACCATAATTATCTGGGTAAAAAACATGAAGAAATCCACATCTACTAATTCACTTTAAATGCTGGAAAATCTCTATCTCATATATAAATGTTGAAGCTTATAATGAGCTGTATATATTTTACAATACATTCACAATATCTGTTGTTTGCAATAATATTACTCTATTTCATTTTTCTAGATTATTTCCTGACAGCACAACTTGATGGGCTTGTCTGTCTGCGTGTTTCCTGAGGGCACAAGCCTGGGGATGAGCATCCTTTGTCATCCTAATGACTGACTTATGTAAAAAAACAAAAACAAAAAGGGGGGAAGAGTGTAAATATGTGGTTATGCAATAGCCAGGCCTTCCCCACGTGCTCTGTTTGTGAAGCAATGCAGGGAGCTGGCAGGAATTTGGGGAGATGGCCAGGGGCTTGCTGTGCCCTGGCATTGCCTGGGCTGGGCATCTCTGGCACCATTGAGCCTGCAGGGAGAGCAGCCTGCTGCTCCCTGGCCTGGCATGAGCTCACTCTGGGGAGCAAATTCCCCAGCAGATGAGAAAGATGAGGGTTTGATGGACCTGTACTGGCATGGAGGCTCTTTCTTGGCCATGGTTGGAGACATGGCAGGAGCTGGGCTGCTCCTGTTAATTACCTATGGGGACATCACCAGGAATTCATATCTCGCTCTCTGTCATCTGCCTATGACTTAGGAAAAAACCCCCAACCCTCTTTACAAGGCAGAAGCTGTCAGAGATTTTTATCAGAAAATTATCATTTTTCTGGGAATCATACCCTAGCTAAAATCAGCAAATGCCTGCATCATCAAGTATTGATGATGTTGAGGCAGTGTGACTGAAGTGTGGGACAGGGCTCCCTCTTTCCATCTCTCCTGACTGCTTTTCTCATGACTGTGTGAAAACAGTTTAGCTCCTCATCTTGGATTTTTACCCAAGAAGGGAGGTGAGTGTATGTAAATAACTGAGAACGTCAGCTGATGAATATTTTAACCAAAAATAATTACTATTTATAGTCAGAACAGCCTAATGCCAAAATAGAAGCGAGAATTGCATGTGTCAGGAAAGAATTAATATCAAGAACACCCATTTAAAATTGTAATTTTGGTAACGAAATACACCCTCTGTGCTGGATGGAGCATTTGCCAGCATGTGCATTTTCCTGTTTTTTCCACTTCTGAACGCTGCTGGTTGCCTGAGTTGCCTCCAGGGTCCTCAGCCATGCAGCAATCTGGGGCTTACCTGCCTTTCTCCTTCCATACTCGGTACCACTTGAGCAGCCTGACGGTGTTCTGGCGCTTGGGGTTGAGGCAGTGCTGCTGCTCCCCCCGCACCCGTGTCCACAGTGTCACTCTGCAAGGCAAGGGGACAGCTCACAGAGAATGAGAATACCCCCTGCTCCCCTCCACTCCGTGCCAGAATGGCCAGGGGCTCTCTCCCAGGGAAACAGGGTAAGGGTTTTGCAGCTCTGTGCTTTATGGATGCAGGTATTTTGAGTTTGCTGGGATAAGGTCAGAGCAGATGCTCCTCCTCAGTGCAGGGCGTTGAGGTTGTACCAGATGAAGACATACCCACTGCTTTTAATCAGTGGGTTTGCTCTGCCTAAGTGTTAGATATCATCTTTTGAGCCTAATTAATTTAATTAGGGCTCATCCAGGCAACCACAAGCACTTTGCATCAGGATACAGTTCCAGTACACTCAACAATACTTCATCCAAGAAAAATTATCAGAACTGCTTCATTGATTATTTTTAAATTTTCCCTTAATTCTGTAGTATTTTAAAAACTTGCATGTGGCAGAGTGCTTGTGTGCCCAACAGCAGAGGTCTGAGCCTCAGCATCAGCCCTGGGGGCTTCAGCCTCCTCTGATCAGCACTTGATCCTGCTCTCCTTGCCAGCTTGGTGTTCCCTTATTGTCAGGACCAAGCATGCTGGGAGACAAAACACGAAAAAAGGGGCTCAAAATTGACCACTTTTCTGATTTTCTTATTAATTTTGTGATTAAAAAACCCAAAACAACGTCCAAAAACCAACCTACAATGACAACTTGTATTAGAATTAATAATTTTCTGGAAATACCATCCATAACAGGGGAAACCAATCATTGGTTTAACTAAAACCCTATAGTGGAATTAATGAAATGCTGCTAGAGACTTGAGTGTCATGATAGCAGAAACCCAGAAATACCTGCATATACTGAAGGGCTTCTTTAATGTTTTGGTTCAGAAGGAAAGACAAAATGCCTTGCAGACTTTCCCAGCTTGCCCTGCTGGTGTCTCACAAATTAAAACGTGCTGCCTGAATGAACTGAGGGTCTCACCATGATTTCAATTTCAAGGTTTCACAAGGTGTTCAAGCAGGACTTTCTATTCAATTAGTCTTCTTCCCTGCTCCCCTCTTCTGCTCCATCTCCAGCTAAGATCACAAAATGTTAAGGTGTAATTGCCAGGTTATTTTCTGGCAGGATATGGACTTTTCCCCAATGCACAGGAAAGCAGGGGAAGACCCTTTAATGGCTGTGGGCATCAGAAAGGGAAGGATCAGTGCTAAAAACTATGGACTAACTCTGTTCTAAGGGTGTTCTCAGCCAACTCCTCTGAGAGCAGTGTGTGCTTCAGAGGGACAGTTTTTCTGGAGCTTTGAATGATGAGAGTTTTAAGGGATTTGAGGGCAGAGCAGGGTTTCTCCGTGCAGCAGCCACCTCCTCAGCTGTGCCGTCTGCACTGGCTGATGCAAACCTTGCCTTGGGTTTCTCCTCTGACAGACCATAGAGCATGTTTCCAGAAAGTGATGGACAAGCTGAATTGCAGGAGAGGAGCAGGAGCACCTGTGAAAAGCTGCAAGCCCTACATTTGCACCAGAAGCAGTGAAGGACACTCTGCATTTACCAGTCTGCAGCCTGAGCAGGAAGGGATCCATGGTTTGCCCCACAGGTGAGCTCTCTCTTTCCTCAGGCTGAGATGTATTTTTGACATCACATGTAGCTTTTCTGCTTTGGTTCTGGAGGGTGGACAGCAGAAATGTTCCAAGGCAGCCCCATGGTCCTCTGCCATTTTCAGGCAGTCTCTGATGGATGCAGGGTTGGGTTGGCAGTGTGTCTGGGCACCCTGAGGTGACCTGGACCTGCTTTAGAGGATGCTGGTCTGACAAATGTAAGGGAATGTGCCTAAGAGGTGCTGTGGAAGCTTCTACCTGAGTGAGGAGGTACCTGGATGGGCTGCAAGGAGAGGTTGAGAGAGCTGGAGAAGGGATGAAGCAGCAGAAACCTCCAGTAAGATTCCTCCAGTGGGATTTGTCCCTTTGCTGCCCAGGGCTTGGTGGCTGGAGCCTTCACCCTGGTGCCTGAGTGTCCCTATGCCAAAATTTTCCCCAGTATGTCCATGCCTCCAGGGCTGTGAGAAACACCCCAAGTTAATCTGTTACCCCAGAACCCTGTGCCCCACACATCTCACCTGCAGGGACAGAGGGGCTGCACATCTGCCTACAAATACCCTGTCTCCATGGCCTCAGGGATCCTGGCTCTGGTGCTTTCATCCCAGACTGCTGTGGGAACTGCCATTACCTTTACTGCCCCTGGAGAAAGGCACTACTGGGAGCCTGTTTCCCATCAGCTCTTCTCAGCCTGATATATCTCCACACTCTGGGATGGCGCAAAACATGGAGGGGAGGTGTTTCAGAATATTTCAGGTAGAAAGAATTAAACTTCCTTCCTATTTTCTGCTGCTTCCTCTCATTCCAGGAGACAGATACACTCACAATTACTGCTAGATATACCATGAATCTTGATAGGTTTTGACTAGACTGAGGACTCAGTTTAACTGTTTCTTACCCTGTAGCACAGCTCTGCTGGTGGGTTATGGCTGCAACCTCCCTAACTGCACCCCCATACCCACTGTTCCTCTATCCAACACAATTTATATCATGTTTCTGCTATATGGGAGATTTTAAGGAGGGCAGAAGGGGACACAGCTTCCACAACTCATCTTAGATGATCACTGCAGCAACAAAAACTCAGGTGCAGGAATTTAGCTCCTCTGTGCCATGTCCAGAGACTCCTGGATAAATTGGTTCCCAGAATATTAATTTCAGTGCTTTCAGTGCTGAGTTCAGGCTGCATCAGGGTAGCTGGAAAGGTGGTGATGGCAGTGGGTTTGCCCTGCCTGCCATGCCTGACAGCCATGGGACAGTTCTGTCCCAGCAGCTGCTGCAAACCCTGGACAGCCCTCAGCCTTGAATAGTATTGCTCAACATCTGCCCTGTCAGGCTGGAAAAGCAACTGTTCCTTCATGGCATTCTGGCTTTCCCAGATTTCTGATTGGGAGTAAAATGTTGCATTAATGAGATTTGTTTCATACCCCCTGGTCACCATCTGCTTTTGGGCAAGTAACTGGAGTGGGATGCCAAGAGTTAGTGTCCCTCTATGACATCATTTTACTATTGAAGGGCCAAAGCAAACAGAGTAAAGCTGTAAGGAGCTGATTCAGGCAGGGCTGCTCTGCAGGAATTTTTCCATTCAGGTCACCATCGGCTGGCTTGGGTTTAAAGATGTGGGTCTGACGTTCCCTGAGCTCAGCAGTGCTCACAGTGATGCTGCTCTGCCTCTGGAGAAGCCTAAGGAAGCTTGAATCTCCATTCCTTCTGCACAAGCCCTCTGCTGAGCTGGCGAGACAGTTCCATGTGGGCAGTCAGTGGTGGCTCCTGTGTCTGTGCCAGGTGATGGGCAGTGCAGCCCCAGGGCATGGCAAGGTGCTGCAGGTGCTGTGCAGCCTGCACAGATCCCCTTCATCAGCAGCTGTTCCATGGGGGAGCTGGATCAAATCACTCCTTGGTGTCCTGGGCTGTGGCTGACCTTGGGACCGTTTTCCTCCCCTCTTAGGTGGCAGGGGAGGCTCAGTGCAGTCTTTTTGGATTATCTGCCCTTCTGGTTCTTATCCAGCTGCATTATGTGCTGGTTGGATGGTGCTTTGTTGGGGCAATCTTAAGATATCCAAACAGGACAGGAAAAAAGACAAACCCACCCATATTAAAAATATAAAAACTCCTTCCTTTTTTAGGCAGTTATGTAAAAAATCGCTGTACCTGCCTCAGCTTACCCACTACATCAGTTTGAGATTTCACAGCAGCATTGGTCCTGAATTGCAGGGACACTGGGAGGAAAACATTTTATTACATGCTGAGTAACCCATCGGGTGAAGGGGATTCCTCTGGTACAGTGCAGGCTGGGGTAACTCTTCCTTGCAGAAACCACCACAGACCAAACTCTGCTCACATTTCTTCTGCATGCTCAGAGTAACTTGAGTAAATAGTTCTGAGTTTTGTAGCAGGCAGCTTGGAGTAGAATTAGTCCCTATTTTCACTTGAACTAATAATAATCTTTTTCTGCTACCCATTATGGAAATACTTATTTGATTTAAAAAAATTGTGTCAAAAAATGATACCTGGGGTTTTGGTCAGAATTGCACCTTTTCTTTTTTTCATCTGATGCAGCAAATTACTATTCCCAGGAATTAGCATGCCAGGGCATGAGGAAAACAAAGAACAAAGAAGGAACTTCCAGATAAGGTGAAGCAGTTCAGCTGACAGGGAAACAGAAAGCAATAAACGAAGGAAAACTTACATAATCATCTCTTCCACGCAAAATGGGTACCTCGGTTTTATTTCCAGCTTCCGTACGTTAGAGAATCTTATTTTAGGACCTTTTCTTGAACACTTGCACTTCACGCCTACAAGAGAAAGCATTTTCTCATTCGCCTGCAAAGCCTCCTGCATACCAAGCGTCCCTTCCACTCCAGCCTATGTGCATCCAGGAAAACTTCAGTTTGCTCTTTTTAGCCTTGGTGGGAAAATATTATTTTTTAATGCTGTTGAGCCTAAAAAAATTTTTTTCCCTTTGGTATATCCCAGAAAAAGGTAGTGACTCTCTGGGAAATATGTTTTAGAGCACTACATATGTTATAGGACTTTGTAAATAGCAGCTTTTTTTAAAGTGCACCTGCTGTGATTAAATATAATTGTATTTAATAGAAGGAAATTAAAGAATCAGAACTCGTTTTAAACTGAGCAAGCAAGTGCATGTCTGGGCTACTTTCTCATTCACTCGTGTCTCCCTTGGACTTTGTAGGACTTTGAGTAATTTCTCCTTGCATGGATGCTGTGGTGCAGTCGTAGGACAAAAGCTGAGCATTTTTAACGCTCATTTTTGTGCATAGCAGAAAACGCAGACTGTGCCACCAGCTCACATCCAGCTCTGCTCTATTTGCCCTGAAAATCACTCTCAGTTTCAAAGGAGATGCTTGAGCTCTATTCCTGAATAACGAAGAACGTAGCATGACCTGCTCCACTGCGAGCTTTGCAGTGAAGACACAAATGAAGAAACAACTTTATCCTTTGTATTTTACCTCTACTTCACCTTTAAATAACCTGCAGCTCCCTTACTCCTATATTCCATACATCGCGCCTTTCCACAGTGCAGGGGATAGCTGAACCCAAGCCAGGGCTATCAAGACACAAACACAAATTACTGGAAAAGAGATTTACGTGGGAATAAGCAGATTAAACCACTTTACCTTCGGCGCTGGCTAAGCACATCGCGATGAGGAGCAGGAGCAGAGCTGCTGTCAGGAGCTTCATTGTGCGACAGCAGGTACCCGAGCGGGGTTGCTGTGTGGGTTCTCCCGGGCTGGTGCCCCGGAGCCCTGTCCGGGGCTGGCTGGATCCGCAGGGGTTGCTGTGTGGGTTCTCCGGGGTTGGTACCCGGAGCCCTGTCCGGGGCTGGCTGGGTCCGCAGGGAGGGCAGGCGCAGCGGCTCCCGGCGGAGCGGCTCCCGGCGCTGCTGGCTCTGCCGCTGCCTCCCCTTCTCCTCCTTTAAAGCGGCTCCTCTGCCCTCGCTCCCGGCTCATTAATATGCACAGCAACTCCACGGCTCCCTCCGCTTCCTCAGCCCCGGCGGGGAGGGGGGGACCGGCACCCCGGCGGGGGAACATCCCCCATCCCCGCCCCGAACACCCCGCGGGGAGCGCAGGCGAGGGGCGGCTGCCCCTGCCCCTGCCCCTGCCCAGCTGGGACCTTCCCATCAGAGGAGGGTGATGTGTGTGTGTGTGTTTGTAGTAGAACTGTTGGCTGGAAAACCATCCGCTTGTGAGCGCTCCAGGGATGCCCGCGCTCCGCGGAAATTCCCATCTACCTTGGAAATAGGATTTGAATACTCTCATTCTCACCTGGGAAGGGGTGTTGTCACCTTTGGTCACAGATTGACTTAAATAATTTTCTAGCTTCAGCAGGCTTTTAAATCAAAAGGAAAGTTTTGTGAATCAAATGAGAAAAGATTCCTAAAAGCGTTGTTAGGTGTTAGCATGTGGAATGCTTTAGGAAATAAGCTCGGTTTATCGTTGCTTTAATGAACACTCGAACGATATTCTGCTCCATGAAGAACAGGGTAGCAACATGCAGGAACTTCGTGGATGTAAATACATGTTCCTCCTCCCTGGCAGAGTCTGTTTCTGATTTCAGAAGCAGCTAAAAGAGCATCTTTGAATCCAGATTCCAGATTTTTGTCTAAATGAAACGGGTGGAGATCAGAGCGGGGTGTAATCTCCTTGGCAGCAGTGTGTTCCAAACACGCCGAACGCCTCTGCGGGTCCGCGGTCCATGGCAGCGCCGCTCCCCGCTCCCACCATTCCCGCTCTGGGAACCGGCCGCAAGCAGCGCCCTGCCAGCCCAGCAGCGCCTGGGGAGGGCTTGCCACGCACTCCCGGCTCCGCTTGCATTTTAAGTTTCCCACATGGCTCCGTTCCTGCCGGCTCCCATTGGCAGCGGCCATCCCGCTGCGTTCCCGGCCGGGTGTTGGCAGGCGGCGAGTACAGCCCTACCACACACAGGCTGCACGTTGTGCACAGGCAGCTGCCGTGCTCCTGGCCCTGGCTCCCATGCGGGACGTGCCGGCATGCCGGGAACAGCCTGCCTGCTCTGCCCTGCCTACACAGCACTGCCTGCACAGCACTGCCTGCACAGCCTGCTCTGCCCTGCCTGCTCTGCCCTGCCTGCCCTGCCTCTGTCTGCTCTCCCCTGCCCATTCTGCCTGCTCTGCCCTGCCTGCTGTGCCTGCTCTGCCCTGCCTGCTCTGCTCTGCCTGCACTGTTCTGCCTGCTCTGTCCTGCCTGCTGTGCCTGCTCTGCCCTGCCCATTCTGTCTGCTCTGCCTGCACTGCCCTGCCTGATCTGCCCTGCCTGTTCTGTCTGCTCTGCCTGCACTGCCCTGCCTGCTCTGCCCTGCCTGCACTGCCCTGCCTGCCCTGCCCATTCTGCTTGCACTGTCCTGCCTGCCCTGCCTGCACTGCCCTGCCTGCCATGGGGGAATGCCAGGGGCTGCGCATCAGGGACAAAGCTCGGGGCACTGGCTGACATGGCACAGAGCTTTTGGGGTGAAAGGCCTGTTTTGGGGTTGTGAGGCTGCTGCTGGTGCAGTGGGGCAGAGGGGGAAGGTATGGCATAGTTTCTGTTGTGCTTTTGGTATTTCTGCTGCACAGCTCTAAACCAGCTCCAGCGGCTCTTACTGCACCCTGCTAGGAATGGTTTGTGGGCTGTGTTATTAAATGCCAACAGGACTCAAGAGAGAGGTTCGTTCCAGAGTCTGGGATGAAAATGAGCAGCTGAGGTATGGAAGGTCTCAGTTCAAATAGTTCAAATAAATTCCCAATTTCCTTTCACAAAAAACCCACCCCAAAATCCCAAGGAGAATACAAAAGGCTTTTTTAGAATTATTATCAGCTGGTGGTGAAGATGTTCATTGGGCACAAGGGGGAGGGGAGAATTGGCTGAAAAGCATCCACATCCAGAGCTGTAATCCTTCCCTGCTGCATCTTAGGGTAATTCCCTCAATGCATCTTTCTCTGCACTGTGTGCAGGAACAGCTTCAGGGACAGTTGTGGTAAGGAAAAATCCTTTCCCCTCCCCCTCTGCTAATAAGAATTTAGGTGCAGCTTTAGCTGACGGCAATTTGAACGTTCCCCAAACCAGGGAACTCATGTACAGACTGGAGAAAAATTAAAGGAAATTCTCATGCTTTCAAAAAGTGAATCCCATCTTCTTGTGTGACTCTTCTCATACTGAAAGAGCCAAGTTTATTAAGTATGGAGTAAGCAAACTGCTGCTTTAGTTGCAAATTTCATGTAGAAATGAATGTATTTGAGGTGTGTGTACACATATGGTGACTCTCACTGTGTGCCCAGGCAGTTCAGTGTCTTTATGCCAGGCACTGTTTTTGACAGTAATTATTTCTGAGAGCTCAAAGGTGCCTCTTGCCTGGTGTGACAGATTTTGGTGGCCATGTACAGCTGTCTCTGACACCTGCTCTGTCTTAAAATGACAATAACAAGAAGTTTTAGCAAATGATTTGAGGAAAAAGAAACATATATGGAATTCACTACAGTCCTGGTCCAAAAGAAACTCTGATAATTCAGATATATTTTCTTGATGCAATCATGTGCTGAATTACTCAGCATACACTGGTGTGCCTGGGGTATCTCCAGCAAAGCCCCACAAACGTGTTTTGATGAGCAGCCAGTGCCTCACAGGCTGTGGAGGGGAGGCCAGGTGAGCACAGGGCAAGTGGCTGAAGCATCCCTTTCAGACCTCACAAAGCCACCCCTTTGCAGAGTAATTGATCAGGGCTTGGTTTTGCCCCACACAAAAGAAGTGTTTCAGAGCAGACAGGGTCACCAGGGTCCTGCTGTTGTCCTGGCTCTGCAGATGGGACATGCTCAGAGAGCCATGTGTCCCCAGGGGAGCATCACTCTACCTGTGCACAGAGCGTGCCACCTGCTCTGCAGGGCTAATTAGAGGGGCATTGTTGCTGCTGAAAGGACTCTCATTTCATACCATCCTCTGATCTTTTCAGGTCTCTGCCCCAGCATAAGGCTCTCTAGAAAACCAAGGCTGCAGCCTGCCTTTGCCTCTGAGGGTGAGGCCCAGAGGGACCAGAGGTGATTTGCCACCCTGGGAGGGCAATTTGTGACATGGAGGGCATGGGTGAGTGGCTGTCTCCTCCTAAGTAAGAAAGAAGAGTTTTAGCAAAGGGACTACCATTTGAAGCAAAATCCTCACCATTTTTGTCCACCTGGAAGCTGAAATCTCACATTGTTGAGTGCAATGTGTAGCTAAGCTGGAGCAAGCTTGTGCTTGTAGGCAGGGAGACAACCCCCAAATACACGTTGCCCTTTGAAGGGGGAGCTACTGGAATGGGGCAGTTAACTCTCAAAATAAATAGTTGGGTGGCAAAATGGGAGGGCTCCAAAAGAGCTGTTAAATCTGCCACGGCAAGGACACTGGTGTCTTTGTGCTTTAAAACAAAACTGGTTGGGGTCCATGCCCTGACCTGACCTCAGGTGAGGCTTTTCCTCCTGCTGTGAATGCACACAACTTCCTAAGCCATCACACAGTGTCCTTTAGGTGTTCATCTGCATCCCAAGGACCAGGATATACAGTATTACCGTCATCCCCATTATTAGAAATATTTCAGTATTCAGCTGGATTTGGATATGATGGTTATTTCAAGCACAGGATAATCTATGATTTGGATTAACTGTGCTTCCAAATATCATAGTGTTTCATAGATGGAAGGTGAAGGTGCTTATCATGGTGAGAATTTTTTGCAAAGTGGCCATGAAACCGAAGCTCTTTATTGCTGTTGAGGCAATTGTGAATGGCTCATCTGAGTTTAATGTCTAAGAATATCCCTATCAGCTCATCAAGGAGAAGATTAAAATTAGTAGTGGCGTGACAAAGTCCCTGCATATCATGTCAGGAATCTGGAGGAGGAATTAGACTTAAATGCTCACTAGAAATTTCAGCATTAAGGTGGAGGTGTACAGAGGTGATGCATGTTGTATGCATTTTTTTTCCCTGGCTCCTGCACTTCCTTTTTATGTCTTTTTGGTGTTGTAACCATACTCTTTAGGCCCTCAGCCCTTGCAACAGAGGAAATATAAAATCTGATTCCAAGCTTGAAGTCAGAGTTGAATTGCCTCAGATTTTGGGAGGCTGTTGCAAGCCTGCTCCTGCCGTGCTGAACTTACTGGAGGATGTGTTGCAGCCTGTGGTCAAGCCCATGTTTTCACCTCTAGCTCTAAATGACCTTTTTCTTTCCTCAATAGCCCTCAACAGTAGTTGTGTCATCCTTGCATGTATGTGTCCATCTTAAGTTGAAAGGCACAGCTTTGGATTTCATCTTTGGTCTTTGGAAACAGGAAATATTTCAGGGAAAACAGCTGTGTTCCCTTCTGTGGAGTTTCACAATGGATGAATTCTGCGAAATAAGGCTTGTATTGTTGCAGTCGCTGTGTTCTTTTGATATTTTCTTTTTATTTTTATTTCCATAATGAGATTAAATTCTAGACACTGCTTCTTCCCTTGGGACTAGTTTTAAGGCAGCTCTCTTCCTAAACCTAAATTATTCACCGAGCAGGATTTTTTGCTGAGATGAGACCAAGGAGGTCAGATCTGGGACTGTTGTCATGGCTTGGAGCTCTTTGAAGCTCTTTGTCATGAATCATTAAAAAGGGCTGCAATAAAATGGCAAAAGGGAGAACTGGCTCTTTGTGTAGGTGATTTGAGAGTCACTTCTAGATATGCACAAAAGGATTAATCCCAACTGTGACTTTTTACATTGAGAAAATAATAAGTTGTGTTTCATTTCCTACTGACTCATTTCCTTGCATGTTACAACTTACCATTGGTTTTTATGTGCAAGCACAGCTTACACTTTACACAGTTTTGTTAATAGGCATTTCAACTGTGAATGGCTGTAGGTATTTATTTTGTGCTTAATCACACAACAAGTTGGGTGGCTTTCTTTACCATCCACCCCAATGCCTGCTGTAGTGTAGAGGGAATAATGTGAGGGTCAGAAAGAAAAGGTGTTTGATCTGACTGACTCACATTCCTGACAGTGCTGGCCAAAGCCTTGAGAAGTCTCCATGGTGTTGTATGGGATGAGAGACAGTTTGGACAAGGATGGGGATGCCATGAGCCCTGTTCTTGTTTGTGTGTTCTCCCTTTCCCAATTGTTTTTTAATTCCTGAGTCAGACTGAGAGAACTGGGGTGATGACATGGTGTTAGTGCCCAGGTGTGCAGTTAGAACATCACAGCACTGGATAAAACATCAACAGTTGGATGGAAAACCCTTCATTTTGCCCCAGGATTGGAAACATTGTGCCATCCTGATTTGCTGATTGCATCTCCATTTGTGTCAGGTAGTTTTGGGTCATCTGTGAGTGCCAGCTTTTCCAATGAAAGGCTTTAAGAGTAGAATAGGGTGTCACTGTATCTAATGAATTGCAGTCAGCCTCTCTCTGTGCTATTCGTGCCATTTCTCTCAAAAGGAGTGGCTCTGCTGCCAAGCCATCCATATTCAAAAGCACAGAGAACGTGGAAAACTGAACCACAAGGTGTTTTATTTTTGCAAGACAATAGAACCAAATGACATCACCACCTGAAAAGTTTCTCATCCAGTTCCAGGTGAGTGCTTGCTCAGGTGGGGAGCTGTGACAGCAATATCCACAAACGTTCAGGCATGAGAAAACCCATTCCTGACACTTCTCCTTTCTGCAGCTTGTTAAAACTGGGCAAAATTTCAAACATTTGCAGGAATGTGCTTCAGCACATCCTCTTCCAGCACTGGCTCCATGGGATGAGAGTCCCTTGGGAGAGCTGGTGGGCAGGACCCTGCTGAAGTGTCCACATTGCAATGGTTTAATTTGGCCTTAATATAAGGCAAGTGAGGCTGTGGGGAGAGGGCAGCAGTGCTTGGTGTGTATATGTGTATTTACCATGAGTACAGCAGCAGGAGCAGAGCCTGTGTGCCCTGCTGGCACTCTGGGTGGAGGGTGATGGCCACTGCAGTAGTGACATGCAGGACAGATCCAGGGACATGTTTGCAGCTGTTCAAGGCCTTTTGCAAAGCCCTGCAGTGAGGGTCTTTTCTGTTGTCTTTTAGAAGGGCTTTTGAAGCAGAAAGATGAAGGCATAAAATGATTGATACATATGAAATTGCAGAGGCAAAGCCATGCAGGGTGTCAGATCCACCTTTCTCCTGCATCTCAAGTCCTGCTTTCATAATCCAGGGGTAGCATCCAGGCAGGGAGCTGCTCTTGGGGTCCCACACACGAGGCAATGACTGGGAAGGGGTGACTGCCCCTCCAGGAGACATGATTATTCTATGTATTGATAGAATTGATACTGATGTATTCTATGGTTATTCTCTCTGGTGGCTTCTGGCATCTTTTTTTTTTGACTTGTGGCTTTATCTTTCCAAAAGAAAACAACACCCAAAAGTCTGTGGGTGTGTGGATACAGGAAGATCAGCAGCCTTTGAAAGGTTTGTTTTTGTGCTTTTTCCCAGTGACTGGGAGCTGTTTACATTTGCCCACAGAGTAACCACAGCAACAGAACTGCCCAGCACCAAGAATTGAAGCCATTAGATAAAAATGATCATAACAGAGTGATTAGGCATGGAGGGAAATCGTCTCACAGCACCTCCCGTGGTGATGTGCAGGAGTGCCTGGGGTGCCTCTGCAGAGGGGTGCATGCAAGGATGGGAGTGCCAGGACCAAGCACTGCAACACACTGAGACTGGATTGGGCACAAAGCCACAGCATCTGTAGGTGCCCACAAGGCTCTGCTGGGCTTCTCCCACCCCCTCAGTGCTTTCTGTAATGTGCAAACATCCCTTGCAAGCTTAATGAAGCCCACTCTCCTGCAGACAGGAAGGGTGCTCCCTATCTCTGTTCATTTTCTGCTGAGCTGTGTGTTAGTAATGATGAGAATTTTTCATATGCTGATTTTTTTTTCCTTCCCTTGGGATAGGAAACATATGTAGTGTCTTTAAAATAAATAAAATTAATGGCTTAACAATACAGACTTTGAATATATGATGGAACATTAGTAGGCTGCAATCAATCAAAAAAAGATATTTTTCTTCTGAGTAATAAATATGTTAATTATTTTATCTACTCAGATAAAAGCTTAATTACCATAGCACTTGGGAAGTGGGAAGAGGGAGGTAGTTATGCATAGTGTTCCTAAGAAAATCAGTTCATTCTGCAAATGAACCAGCATTTCTGCAAGCAAACCAAGAGACATCCCACTGCTGCAGCCAAGCTGTGCACTTCTGGCAGTAAAGACTTGGTGGGGAGCCTCATTGCTCTGAACCTCGGGCTGGATTTGCTCACTTTTCTCAAGTTTTTCACCTGGTTACAAGCTCAAGCATGCCTTGCCACCCATCTCTTCTTCATGTGTGGTCTGGTGGGCTGCAAAGAGCTGAGCCAAGCAATTCATGAGCCCACTTTGCCAGTGAATATTGTTGAGTTCATCCCTGCCCAGGAGCAGGCTGGTTTGGCCAGGCTTGCAGATCATCACAGGGAGAGACCAGCAAGGGAACAGCAGGGACCACTGTGCAGCATCCCCCTCCCCATTCCACCCTGCAGCCCCTCTCTGCTTGGCCATGCTGACTGTGCCTCCATCAAGAATAGCTAAAGCACAGAAAATTCATGCAGTGCTTTGCTGTAGTGTCGTACTCCTGAGTAGGTAGAAATGAACTTTTGGGGTTTTTTATTAAAAACCCAAAAAGAATCACATGAATATGTCACATTGCAGAACTGATGTGGTGAAGAAACAGTGGTTTTTTTTTGTTGTTGTGGAAATTAAATTAGAAATCAGCTAGATAGCAAGAAGGGGCTGATAAAGTCTTTAAATGCCAAGGACAGTGATGGCATGGGGCTGGGGACTGGTAAACTGATGGTGCAGCCCCTGCTCTCTGTAGGCTGCCTTAGGTGTCTTCCCCAAATCCAGGGCTTTGCTGCTTTCACTCTTGAGGACAAAAATATGTCCGGCTTGTGATTCCTTCCAAAGGCCTTTGGCAGCCTCTCCTGGCAGTTGGCTGTTTCTGAAAAGGCAGGCAGCTGTTGGGAAAGTGATTTGCAGGCAGAAGTGGTGCTCTGGAGCCCTGGTGCTGCAGGAGAGGATCAGCACCCAAGGTTGTTCCCATTATGCATGGGGCTGGCTTAGCTGCTGGCTAGCAGCTCATCTTTGGAAGGAGAAGATGGATGTGAAGTCCTACTCTGTCCTTCTTCATCTCCTGTATCAGATCAATGCTCTGTCCCAAGGAGAATTTTGGAGAAACTCAGCAGCCAGCATTTCTTTTGAGGCCTGCTAAGGGTTTTGCAAGTGTCTGTCCCATTGCTGAGAGCTCCCCAGAGCTCAGTAGTTTGGAAGAGAAGTCTCAGAGCAGCAGAATTTTCATGTGGATGTGGCTTTATGGATGCTCTCAGAGATCAGGGTGCCTAAGAGTTAACATGAATTTCAGTCAAGAAGACATTAAGAAGAGCAGAGGGAAAACAGATTAGCTGTACTCTTGCCTTGCTCTATAGGATGAGACAATGAGAGAATGTGATGAGATCAATGGAAAAAATAAAAGGAAATGAGAAATCAAAGGAATTGCTGCTTTACAGCTTATTTCATATGCTGAATTGGGAAATTTGCCCTTCAGGGGATCAAATATTCTCTTATTTTTTTAACAGATTTGGATAACTCATGACTGCAAAGATGAAACCTGTGATGGAGACTGGTCCCCTGCAGGGATTCAAAACGAAACAATCCATTTCAGGTACGAGGAGTGGGACAGTGCTGGAGGTCTCCTCCCCTTTGCTCTCCCAAACCACACAGAGCTGTGGCATCTGCCAGAGCGTGGCTGCCACGGGGCTGGAGGGTTGGGTTACTGGAGCTGTCAGCCCAGGGCCACCAGAACAGCCACACCAGGGGCTTGTTCTCAGCATCTCAGGGAGGCTGAGCTGCACCACCTCCCCTCTCCCCTGCTCACGGAGCAGTGTGCAGCTGCTCAGAACCCAGAGAGAGAAAGGGATCTCCATCCTTCCCTCCCAACATTTCAGTGCTGCTTCGGCAGTCACAGTCCTCATGTCTTAAAGCAGATCCAGCAGATCCTTTCTGGGATGTCAAGTTAGCTGTGGGATTTGTCACTTCATGTCCCAGGTGACTTGCCCCCAGAGAAAGAAATACTTTCTGGGAATTGTAATTCCAGCAGTAGCTCTGGTTCCCATATTTCCCTAGGGCTGTGATTTTGTTTCTTTTTCTTTTAAAGCGTTTTGCTGTGCCCACTCCATAGCTCCAGGTAATTGCTGAGCTTTATATGGGTCATACACTCTCCATCTTCTTCTGCAACCACCAAGCCTCTGCCCAGATGGAAATCAATGGGAAAACTCTTGCACTGGAGGCTGAAAAGGAACTTTCCGTGTTCTTGGGTAAATGGGTCCTTGGGGCACCAGCAGTCAGTGGTTGGTGGTCGACTCCAGCCAGCACTGGCCTTTGATGAGTAAAGATTCAAGGTTTTTGCAGCCACACACTGCTGCCAAAGTCACCTCCTCTTTGGGAGTGCACATACACTCCAGCTTTCCTCTGTCCCCATGTACAAGCCCTTGTACCAGCCCTTGGTCTGATGCCCTGACCAGCTGGCTGGTAGCAGGCAACTGCTGCCAGAGGCTAAGATGAATTATTTGTCCTTGTGCTACTGTCAGAGTTCCTTGAGACTGATGTCTCTCTAATGAGCATCTTTACCTTCATAAATTCTTCATTAGCATTTGTATCTCTGGTACTTTGCATATGTTTGCTGGTGATATCTGCTAGATTAGGCATGTTTCCCTTCCAGGTGTCTGAATGGGTTTTTGTTTCCCCCAGCACTGACTTTGGCTGTGCAAGGCAGTGTCTCTTCCCCTCGGCACAGTAAACTTCCCATCGATATGGCACTTTGATGACAAAGGAGCCACATTTTAGCAGTAAGAATACCTTGGCTTTAATAACAGGCAGTTAAACTTCAAAACTGGAGCTCCCCACGGATACAGAGAACAACAACAAAAAAAGCTTTTAAACTTCACTGCTCTGTGTGTCTGCAAGCATTGAGTGCCAGCAGAAAGGAGGCCAGCTCCAAACAATCCCAGCCTTGCCCCACACTCGCCTTCCAGACTTTGAATGTGTTTTGTTTTGATATCTTATACTTGAGAATTTCTGTTCTAATTGCATTTAGTGCCTGGCTTGGGAAAGGCTGTTGTGCTGTGAATGCAGCTGTGCCCCTGCTCCCTGCACAGCCCACCCCTCTGCTCCAGAGCTGTCAGGTGGGACGGCCTTGCAGGGTCTGTTTTTGCCAAGGAGATGTTGAAATTATTGGCTGGTTCTTCAAAGGTCTGCAGTGGTTCTTGATGTTCCTCACCGGAGCGGGGCAGCGGAAGAAAGTCGCCTGGGAAATGCTGTCTGGAAGTGAAAATTGAATTCTTTAATGCTCTTGAAGAGCAAATAAAGTTTCTAAGTATGAGAAGCAGCCCACGCAGCCTTTAGATGTATTTGTACCCAAACAAACCCATGTTGTCCCCAATGTATTAATTTCTTTCGTGTGTAAATTGCTCCAAGTAAGCTATTGGGTAAGGCTGGGTGCAGGAAGGAAAAATCCAGGACAGGTTTGCCTTTCCCACAGCACTAACCTGATCTTGTATCCATGGTTGCACTGGTTGGTCAGGCAGGTAATACTAGATAAGAATGTTGTTATTAATTTGATTTGTATGTGTAGGACAGGGTGGCCTTGTTTATCTTAAGAAAAGCTCTTAAAATGGTTCAGTTCAAGCTAAGGGACCATCTCCTTATCCTTCCATTCAACCCTGTGATTAGGTCAAGGGGGTTTGAAGTTTCAGGGTGTTTCTCAGAATTTTCTCTTTTGTTTGTTTTGTGAAGTATGGATGCAGAAGCAGCAGCCATTCACAGATGTAGAACACCTATGTCACTTTTAAAGCCTGTTTTTTCAACTTTCATCCCCTCTGGGCTGACCTCTATCCACTGAGTATAACACACACCAGGGATTTCCATTACAGCCCTGTACTTCGTCCCTGGCCTCATGTGTAATTTGGTTGGATGTAACACTTGGAGTTGCAGAGAATCTGGCTGATGAGAATAGATGGCAAAAAAGTGCAATGCCAATCCCCACTGTTTTAAGCTGCAATTTATGCTTCTGTCTGCACAAATCCATCTAGAGGTAGAGCATGATAAAACAAGTTGTCCTTTAACATTCTTTAGCTTCTGTTCTTTGCTGCTAGGACACAACTCTCACACGCATCTGGATTTACACTTATGGAGAAAAGTTGGAGTGGAAAGAAGCAAAATGACAGCTGTGGTGCAAATTACAATAATCCTAAGGACTGAGGCAGCAGTTGGGTCTGCTCCTGCATGCCCAGACTGTGGTGGGAAGATCCTACCCCTGCACCAACCCAGGGAACCCAGCCCTTCAAGTCCACACAGGGCAGGACAGGGCAGGAACATGTTTTAATGTGCCTGTGCTTCAAAAGGATCCTCAGGTGCCCTCCTGGCTTCCTGACAGGCCCAGCTCTTGCTTTGGATTGCTAGAATCATGGAACTATAAAATAATTTAATAGGTTGGAAAAGCCCTCTAAGATCATGAAGTCCAACCATTTCCCCAGAACTGCCAAAGCCACCACTAAACCCAAGTGATGTCCCTAAGTGATGCATCTACACAGCTTTTAAATCCCTTCAGGGATGGTGAATCCATCATTTCCCTGGACACCCTGGCACAGGGCTTGATAACTATTTTGA
Source organism: Muscicapa striata striata (assembly GCA_030060385.1). Classification (NCBI taxonomy): domain Eukaryota; kingdom Metazoa; phylum Chordata; class Aves; order Passeriformes; family Muscicapidae; genus Muscicapa; species Muscicapa striata. The sequence goes on along the minus strand of JAREIS010000050.1, from coordinate 1,935,741 downwards.
TGAACAAATTTTTCCTCGTGTCCAACCTAAACCTCCCCTGGTGCAACTTGTGGCTGTTCTTGTTCTGTTAGTCATTACCTGGGAGAGGGGGCTGATCCTCTGCTGTCCAACCTCCTGTCAGGGAGTTGTAGAGAACAAGAAGGTCCTTACTGAGTCACCTTTTTCTCCAGGCTGAGCCCCCCTCAGCTGCTCCTCACCAGACTTGTGCTCCAGACCCTGCCCCAGCTCTGTTGCCCTTCTCTGGACATGCCAAGATCACTTGGTACTGCTCCTTACCAGGGCTAAAAAAAGAGATGCAATAGAACCAATTTCTTGTTTAGATATCAATATTCACCTCTCTGATATCACCATGATTCATCCACCTTGCTTGAAAGCTGGCAGAAGCCCACCAAGCAAAAAAAAAAAAGAAGTAGACAACATACCAATTTCCCCTCCCTAATTTTCATGGTGGAATTTGCTGGACATGAAGTTGATGGGATTGACAGGGTATTGCTCATTGTCTGGGGAATTTTTTGAACAGCATAAACCATGTATGAGATCTTCAGGACATACAAGCCAGCATAACTCCATCAGCTGAAACTCTGCTGTAGAATATTCTGGTTCTTTTCAGTGCATACTTTTAACAAACTCACCAGCCAAATCTTGTGTCTTTCCCTAATTCATTCAAGATACACACTATAAATCACCCTTGATTCTGTCCCATGAAGGAAACTAACTTGACAAATCCCTTTCTGTATTAATTTTTGTCAAAACATTGTTTATGACAGTGGGTAGGCTGCTGATAGCTCTGGCTATTGTTGCCCAGGACCCTGTGGGTTTGATAAGTGCTCAGCTGCAGTCCATGTGGATGTCTTTCCTCAGCTCTTTGTTTCTCATGTTAAGACTTGTGTCTTAAAGTGAGGAACCTGATTTATTAGAAAACACCATATAATATAGTAAGACAAATGTCAGCAATGTTAAATACCTCCATAAATTTTGCTTCTCTAGAGCAGATCAAATGTGCAATTGTTTGAGGCATGGTGAAGGCATCCTGCACTGAGGCAACATTTTAGTAACTTGATAACATGAGCAGTTCTTGCCATTGCCATGTGCTTACAGAAATGAGCTTGTGGGATTCCACTGTCACTCTCTTCTCCCCCAATAAATATTTCAACTTTATAGATATTTTCAACTTAACATAACAGAGGGCTTATAACTGGTGTGTTGCAGGCTCTGTGCTGGGCACCTGTATCTGTCTGATTTTTTCTGTGTCATGTTGGAGATGTGAAGGTCTAATATTGGCTGTGCTGTGCACATGGCTATTCACCTCCACAAGAGTTTGAAGTGGAGCCTGTGGCCCTGCCTGAAGCTTTCCTTTTGAGAGATGGGGGATACAGGCACTAAAAGGAGCCCTAAGAGATTTTTCTGCATGTATTTGTGCTTTCCTGCCCCTACAGAAGATTTTTTTTTCTTCTATTCTTAGTGTGTTGTCCACTGTATCTCTCTTTGCTTGTCTCCACCATGTCACTGGCAGGTTGTTGAAGCTCCTGGGGCTGTTTCCAGCCCACACAATGCTGGGCTGGCAGCACAGAGCCTGGGGAAAAACCCAGCCTGGAGCACAGCCTGGGGCTGCAGCTTTCCATTCCCAGGTTGTGGTTCAATGTGGAAAATGTGTGCTGCTCACTTGTCTTGCTCTCTCTGCCTGTAAATTAGCAGTGCCAATTAGTGTCCAAAAATAGGTGGAGTGTTAAGGACTTCAAAGGTTGTAAACTATTATATAAATAAATAGATTATCAGAATTAACATGAACTCTCCTTGTACAAGTAAGCATTTGTTTTCCAAGACATCAGTTTACAATATTCTAATATTAATACTATTAGATTATTTGGATTATATTATTAATATTTAGATTGACTATTAGGAAAAATTTCTTCACCTAAAGGACTTGATTAGGATGCCAAGGGCAGTGGTGGAGTCACCATCCCCTGAGGGATTTAAAACACACACATATATAGGCCTTGGTGACATGGTCTGGTGGGGAGTTGGCAGTGCTGGGTTAAGTGTTGGACTCAATGGTCTTAGAGGGCTTTTCTCACCTAAATTATCCTATAACATATGATTAAACATATAGATATATATATATGTGCAGGTATTGTAGTTCTGTTCCAAAGCACATGTCTGGGTTTCTTTCCCAGTGAAAAACAAGGTTTATGGGGACAAGCAAGCAAAGGTGAAATGTTTTTATCAGGGCTGGGAAGTGCTCCTCAATCCTGTACTATGAATTTGTGGGGACAAAAATCACACCATTTGATTCCTTAAACAAAATCCCATTGTGGATTTCTAAGGCTTTGAAATTGTTTAAACAGGGTGAAATTTGCATGATCAATGTAATAGCCTCAATAAACCTTTTGACCCTTGGGCATGCAGGAGTCAGACTCGCTGTGAGTTTGTCCCCCTGAAATGCAGGAGCAGCAGCTCCTCTGTGCAGGAGGCACCAGCCAAGGAAAAACTACTGAGGGTCAGCAGAGAGATGAGAGCCCCAGGGCTCAGTGGCTGCTGACACCCATGATTTATCTCACTCTATTGTAGGGCAAGTGAAACTGGCCCCACACCTCTGTTTTCATCACAACCTCATCCAACTTGTGCGTTTTGTCGCACTGCCAAGTGCTGTGTGAGCCCCTGCCGTGCCTCCCTGCCATTAATCACCAGAGCCTTTCCCTGGGCTGCCCTGTGCTTCCTTAGAGACCAAACCCTCCCTATCATCCACATGTAATCCTGTTACAGCTTTTACCTGCTTGCATGATCCACTTATCAGCCAATAAATCTGAGCAAGGCCAAAGAGTGGATAACAGTGGATTCGCTGGTTCCTGGTTCTGATTTCCTGGGTTTGGGCTGTGGCACTCAGGCAGTTTCTAAACAATCTGTTTTTGCACTGGTGCTTAAAGCAAACTCCTCGCCCCAGTTCTCCCTGCCATGACCCTGGGTAAGGTTTATTCTCCAGCCAGCACCTCGAGATGTTTCCTGTGCACCCACCCTCCTTCACTCAGTGTCCGTGGGTAACAATCCACTCTGCCCCGAGCCTGGGCATGGCCACAGCAGCCAGAGCAGCCTCAATCCCACATCTGCATTTCTGGGCCTTCCCACTTCTCTTTGCCTTGATATATTTATGCTGGCTTTTGGGACAAAGCTGTGAGAAAGTTGAGTGTTTTCTATGGTTAAAAAAATCCAGGTTAGTGGGGATTTCCATGACCTCGGTCAGCATGCTCATGCTGAGGCATCAAAAAACTCCCTCCAAAACAATCAAAGCAGGAAAATTCAAGTCTGACAGTTTTCTATGAGTTGTAGTTGAGCCGGGAGCTAAGATTTAAGTGGCAGATGAAGGAGCTCGTTGCAGTAGTTTTGAAATATGGACCTATAAATCTCCAATTTTCTACATGCACAGCCCAGCATGTTCCTGTATATTTATTTTGTTAAATGTTAAGTGGTTCAGTTTTCCTGTGATTTTTTTTTTTTTTTCTCAGTGGAATTTAATTCAACATAAGCCCTACTACTTAGTCATTTTGTTCATATTTCTTCATTTAGATGCTTGTGCAGGGAAAGGTTAGGAGCAATCAGAAAATATTGGAAGCAAAATAAATGTTCTCTAATCTCTCTTCAAGCCCAGACTGAAATGTTATTAGTACTTCTGGGCTTGTCTGGATTAGTTTCTTAAGAAGCTGAAGCTGAACAGATCTAACTAGATTATTAATTTAGTAAAACACAGCCTCTCCAGGGGCTGAGCCAAACGAGTATCGTGTTGCTTTGTTTCTCTCCATGTACTCATGGCTTCTGTGGTGGATTTGTCCTTCTTTAAAGGAGGGAATGGTGTGAGCAAAGGAAATGTGAACACCCATCTTGTGGGCACCACATGGCAGGAGTGGGTGAAGGCATCTTCAGCCTCTTCCCCTCCTCCTCACCATGCCCCTTGCTTTGTGTTTGAGTTAAGAAATGTGGTCTGCAAACAGCTCATGTCTTATTGCCTTTGCAGCAGTGTCAACATGAATCTTAGCCTGTGGTGATGGATATTATTACCCTTTTCAACCAGAGTAATTCTTTCATTCCTGTGAATTCTGCTGTCACACTTTATCCAGGGAGGAGATGCTGGTACAGAAAAACAGGATGTTTTTATGCAATGTCTGAACACTACACACAGAGTTGCTCCTCTGGACAGGAGAGACATCTGTGAGCAGGTCCAAAGGTTTAATGCTTGGGCACCTGGGGTTTGAGATGCTGCACCCTCCCCAAATCACCTGGGAGGAGGAGGGCTGAGCCAGGAGCAGTATGGGAGGAGTGCAGTACAGAATTACCTTTTGTAATACAGGGGCATGGGGCACACAAAATCAGGCTTGCTTCAAATGGAAAGATTTATTTCAGCTTTGTACCTGGGGCATACATAACTGAGAGAAGTCATGGGCACAGGGGTATAAAGGGGCTGGAAATGGAGGTATACTGACCTGTGGAAATGGGATTATTGGTTACCAGGGATGTTAGGTGTGATTAAAGCTCCAGAAAGTGCCCAGTGAGGGATGTCTGGATGCTGGACACTGCTGAACTGTGTTCTACCTGCCACTCCTCTCCCTTCCCAGGTCAGCACTGTGCCTGATGCCCAGGGAGAGGCTGAAAGGATGGATTGCTCAGTGGGGTCCAATGCAGTGATTCAGCCCCTGAACACTACTTAAACCCCTGGGGTTTAAATACATGTTGTAGCCTCACCCATCTCTTGAAGGAGGGCAGAGGAAACAGGGCATCACCCAGAGAAAGCAGGTGATGAGCAGTGTCCCATGATGCCAGGGTTTCCTGAACCTGAGCTGTGTTTATTTAAAAAGTCCTTAGCATGGAGGCATTGAGAGTTAGTAGTCAAATATTTAATAAACAAGGAAGGGATAGGACTGAATGGGTTTAGTGGAGTCCATAAGTAAGAGCAAACAGGCTCAAGGCTCCCTCTTTCTGTAGGAGACAGGTGAGCAGCTCCTGCTCTGGCACCCTTGGTGCTGCTCCAGCATAGCCAGTGTCACCCAGAGTGCAGAGTGGCTCTGGTGTCCTCGGCCTGAGGAGAGCCAAGCTGTGAGATGAGCTGGATCCTTCCTCCTATTCTGAGTGTGGTTGATTGCAGCATCTGGTTGTAAGTGTGAGACTAATTCCTTGTGGGCTTTAGTATTGGTGGTAGGAAAAATATTGTATTTTGTGAGGTTTCCATAAGTGACACCTGCACTTCAGCAGCTGAAACGCCCCGAGGCAGCTCATGTCTCATTACTTGAGGGGCTTTTTTAACCCTTTCCTCAAGTCTGGCTCCTGTGGCTGATGCATGATGGCAATGTTTGGAACTTAGGGCTGCCCTCAGGTGGGAATGAACAAGATAAGACTGAACTTAAGTCTCGTTTCTCTCCTTCCCTCCCAGATAACTCCTTTAGGATGGATCAGTTTTTGGAGGTGTCTCCTCTTATTTCCTGTTTAAGGACTGTGCAGAGATAGCTCAACTACCACCATGCTTTTGTGTGAAAAGTCTTATCTTAGATTCCTCATAGAGCCAAAGTTCCCACTGAGCAACTATTCAGCATGTATGAACAGGTTAAAATCTCAGGGGTTTGGGTCATGTAGTGGGAAAGAAAGCCTGCTCACAGTCAGTGACAAAATACTTTCACAATTGCAATGGATCTGGCAAAGAAAATAGATTCAAGCTACTAAGGAAGAAATCAGAAATTTCTTGCTGAGATCCAAATAGCCTGGAAACATGAAGCAATTTGTCTCTGGTATGAGGCATATTCAGAATCAGCAGCAATAAGTCTAAGCAAGTTAAGGCAAACAGTGAATTTTTCTTGGTTCTTTTTCTGTTTCCATAATTTTTGATAGGAAAATGGGGTTTACACATAACCCTGACACTGTTAGTTTTCTTCCAGCTGCTTTCTATTTGTGAAAGCGTGTGTGTCATATTTATCTTGTACTCTTTAAATAACCACAATTTTATTAGTTACTCCTTATAACCTCTCTAAACATAGCACTATTTTGGGAGGAACATGACAATTTTGCATAAGAAAATATGAGGTGTTATATAAAATGTGAAAGGAAGGGAAGGCAATGATGATAAGTGGAGCTGAGCAGAATGTTTCTGGAGAGTTTTGTGAAGGAGAATGTCCCTTTGCAAAATCAATATTTGCAATGGGCAAATTTCACTGCTGTGAAGTATTTTTAATTTCCTTTTGGAAAAATTAAATTCATTTCCTAGCCTTACCAGAAAGGCACTTCTCAATTCTCTTTCTGGCAGGAAGCAATGTAGATAAAAGGTTTCTAAGCAAGCATGTAAAAATACTAAAAAACCTTCACCCTCAGTGCTCCTAAAATTGGATTGGATTATTACATATTTTTTTATTCATGTTTTACTCCATGCCTTAGTGTAGAATGAATATTTTTTAAACATTACACATTTTTGTGGGAAAGGACTTCCATATTCTTGTGCTAAAATAAACAAATAAAGATGCTCACTAATTTCCTACTTTTAATAATACTACCTCTCTGTGGTAACAGGGTTGGATTACACACTGGTCTGTCCAAGCATTTAATCATCTGTACAGCTTTCAACATACAAATGAACTCAAAAATCTTTCTGTGCTTAGAGCATCACGAAATGCTTACATGGCTAATTTTTGCTCCAGTCAAATGCTTTTTTGGTTCAGACAAAAATGACCAACTTGATGTGTGGAAACAATGTTTTAGTTTTTGCCTCCCCCTAATATTTCTGGGCATGATAATGGGGACATTGATACTATTTATGCAACACAAAGATTATTGTCCAGTTTGAGACTTTTTGGATTTGTTTTTTCCTTTGATTTCTGAACAGGCTTCCAGAAAAATACACTGACAATGCTGAAGGTATTGCTGTGATTCATTACTTTTTCTTCATATTTTCCAGTAAAAAATGCTTAATCCACTTAAGCCCCTTCAGAATTAATTGGCACATTTAGCAATTTCCAGTAATAAATATTATTCCATCTGTTCCATTGTTTCCTGCTGAAAAGTTGTTTTGATTTTAATTTGTTTCTGATGGTTCCCCCAGCCTCTGTTTGGGGAAATGGGTCCCTTTGAATTCATTTTGTTTGGAGACCAAGTGCTCTGAGGCTGCAGCTGCCTCGGGGATGGCAGGAAATGCATCCACAGGAAAATGTTCCTGGTGTGGTAACGTGGTGGGATATCAGATGGAGCACGAGCCCTGTGGTGAGTGGCTGAGGGAGATGGAGCTGTTCAGCCTTGAGAAAAGGATGGTTCAGGAGAATCCTGACTGTGCTCAGGGCTGCTGGAAAGGAGGGTGGGGAATTGGTCACTTCTCCTGAGCAGCCAGTGACAGGACAAAGGGAAAATGGCCTCAGGTTGTACCAGGAGATGTTCTGGTTGGATATTAGGAAAGATTTCTTCACTGAAAAAGTGGTTAAACACTGGAAGAGGCTGCCTAGGGTAGTGGTGAAATTGCCATCCCTGGAAGTGTTCAAAAAATGAGTGAATGTGGCACTTTGCAGTATGGTTTAGTGGGCATGGGGGTATTCAGCCAAAGGTTGGATTTAATGACCTTGGAGGTGTTTTCCAACCTTAATGATTCTGTGATTCTTTGAGTTTCTGTAGGCAACAGCAGAGCTGAGGTTTGTCATCAAAAACTGGTGATTTTGGAGCAAAGCTGTTGTATTGGCACATGTTAATTTTCTGAACTTGTATGTGGCTCTTCTCACCTTTGTGCATTCCTAATTTCTGGCTTGGAATATGGCAAACATCTGCTATCCTGCTTGTGAAATATTCACAACTTTTTATTAAATGACAGCCACAAGGTGTTGCTGAGTGTTTGCCTTGTTGAAATATTGCAGGGATGACAGTAGGATGTGCTGTCCTCACTGGTGGCTGCGGGTTTCTGATGGCATGGGGGCATGCCAGAAATCCAGTAACTGGTGGGCACATTTCTAGTGTTGAGAACCACCACAAGTCTCTTCCCAGAGAAAAAAACAAATCACTGGTTGGACACAGCTTTTAGTTCTGACAGCTGGGCTTTGATTACCTGAAGTTATTATTGAGCTGTATTTTTTTGATTCTTAAAAGTGTGTAGCAATCACAAAGTGACTTTGTAAGCATTGTCCTCCATGTGAAACTTCTGCTGCAAACTTGAGTTACATGTTGGTTAACTGTGGTTCTGACTGATTTTATTTTACTACTTTGGATCCCAGGGCTTTTCTCAACTTGCCTCTGGAGAACTTAAAGCTGGAGTAAAACATACTTTGTGTGGATGGCTTCCTTCTTCTGTGTTAACATTTAATTGTATTCCCCATGAACACACCTTACTGTGGAGTTTATTTTCATCTCAGGATTTCTCATGAAATTGTGGATTGATGAGAATCTGCTTGGGATGCTGCAGGCTGGGAACATCAAGGGACCACCTTGCTGAGCATGGGGGCTTCCAGTACCAAGGCAGGCAAACATTTGCTCTCTGGACCCAGAGGAATCAGATCTTCTTTCACCCACCCTGGGCTCCCAGTCTTAGCACTGCAGCTCTCACTGATGATTTATTTTAGTCAATTCCTGCTGGTGGTGACAGGTGACTTTGGGTGATCTGTGTGTTTAATATAGCAAGCAGAATCCATAGGGACTGTTATTTCTTGAGTTATACATTGATTAGTGACTCCTATGTCATATGGTGCACAACTGGTATATAGATTTGAGCTAAACCACACACATGTGTATTGTCAGCAATCCATTTCTAAGAATTTGCTCAATATTATCTTTTCCCTTTACAAAATGCCACACAGCTTAAGCTATCAACGTGGCAAAAAAACTGAAGCATCTATTGAAGTAATTTTGTATTTTTTTTTTTTTTCTGAGATCCTTAGAAGAAATTAAAAGGTAGATGTGGGAAAGTGAATTGTGAATTACAGACTCCTACTCACCTGGATGACTGTTCAGCCAAAGCTGTGTGGCTGTCAGGGCTGTGCAGATGATGCTCTTGTGCATCTCCATCCCAGGACCAGCTGCACTGTCCCTGCTGGCTGCTCCTCCTCCTCCTGTGGTCCAGGGGCGAGCCTTGGACATTGTGTTACGGAGGTGCAGTGTTAGTCTTTCCCAGTGAACATCTGGTCCTGCTTGCTATTCCTTACCTCCATCCAAATTTTGCAAATGTCCTTAAGTATTTTGGAGAGCTGGTGGCTGTGCAGGAGGAGAAGCACCTTGATGAATAACAGCATGTGCAGTGGAGCAGCGGAAATGGTCAGAGGATGAGGTGAGTTTCAGAGGGGAAGACAGAAGCAATCCAGATGAGGACTGGGAGGAGTGGGATGCCTGCAGACAGGCCAGCTGAACACTGGGATAGCCCATTGCCCATGGAGAGCTGGGAGAGGTTTCTAGGACAACTGATGGGCTTTGGGAACAGGGAAAGAATGGAGCCAAATCTTAAAGTCAGATGAGGAGAAAATGAGTAACATCTGCTGAGACGTGTGAAAGAGCCATTTGTGCTCACTGCAATCTGAAGCCTTTCTCCAGCAGCCACGGCTGTCCCCCATTGCAGGCTGCCTGCCTCAGGGGTCCTTAGGGATGATTCATGTGCTCATTACAGCCACAGCTCTGGACACTGCCCTGTGCCTCACTGGTGTGTCCCCCCAAGGTCAGCACTGGCACAGGGGCATCACTTCAGCTCTGTGTATTCATGGAGAAAAACCTCTGTCCTGTCCCAAGGCTGCAGGGGGGTGAGCTCCTGGGGATGCTGCTGCTGTGCAGTTATTAGTTATATTAATGCTCATAAATAAGAGGTTACTGCCAATCTTTCACTCCTGACACTGTGGGTCCACAGAGCTGCATGTCCTCTGCATCTCCCTGGTCCCTCTCCCTGCTGATGTAAGGGTAAATTTCCCCTTGACTCTGATGGGGCAAATAACTCCCCCTGATTCTCTAGCTGGTCCCTCTGCTATTTTAACAGATCAGCTTTTTGCCTCTAATTAGGCTATTTTCTGCAGTGCAGAATGTGATTGGAAATGCTCGAGCTGGAGGTAGCAAACAGTCCAGAAGGATTGCACCTGTGGTTGCTAATCAGCAACTGCTTCAGTGAGCTGAAATTAGGAAAGCACACAAAAGAGCGAGCAATTTTGAAAATGAGGATGAACATCCCAAAATTTTTAAGAACAATTATGTTTTCACAGCTGTGCTGGTTGCCCCAAATGCATAGAAATCAAGTCAAAAACCAAACTCCTTTAATGCAAAGAAAATTAACCTTCATAGTTAAACTCAATGAGAAGTAAACTTACTTTCCCTTCAAATGAATAATATAGTCTTGAAAAAACCTAGCAGCAAGATATGCTGTAATTACGTTCTTTGAATTAAAGTTTGTCAGTCCAAGCAAAATAAATAGAAAAACAGGCAGGGCAATAGATATATTATACTCAGAGTAAAATTTGGCCCTGGTATGTTTATGGCATGCTAAAGCTATGCCAGAGTTAATCTACTGTAATTGTGTCTATTACTAGATTCTAGTATAAATAAAGGAGACAACCTGAGAGCTATTGATATAATTTTTTCATTAACATCTTGTTGCCACCATGGAAAGGACTTGGCCAGATCTCATTTGTCAGGAATCAGGCCAAGAGTTACTGAATTACCCAGCAACTGTGCATTTTGCTTGGAAGGCACACACTGAATGTTTCCTGTGCCTCCCACTCTGCCACTGCTGCTGAAGGTCTGTGGGGAGGGGAACACAAGAGCCCTTCCCTTTTTGTCTGTGAGGGGCCTCTGGGGTGCTCAGGGGGTGCTGATGGGCCACAGCCAGGTGGGGCAGGGATAAAGCTCTGGGTTTGCTCTGAGGGGATAACAGGGGGCTGGAGTTAGGCTGAGCAGTGGCATCCAATGAATACAGTCCCTCTGCACCAAGGTTTGGCTTGAGCTGGGAGCTGAGTTTAGTTTGAACTCTTTCCTTACTCTAAGGCCATCCTTTGGCTAGCAGTACTGAGGATTAGTATGTATTTCTGATAAAAAAGCACTCTGCAGTGATCCAAGGAGAGAGAGGGAGCAGTTTCTTACACAGGAGGGAATTAATCCTATGGGTTTAACATTCAAGCTTGCTTTTAAGGGACTCTCTTTCCTTCAGTTCTGCCCTGCCTGCCTCTGACAGAAAGGAGGCAGTCTGTGCCTTGCTCCCATCCTGTTCAGTGCCTCCTTGGGTGCCTTTCTCTGGGATACCCTCTGAAGACAGGCTTTTTGATTGTCTTTAAGAGGCATCAGCTTATTTTTCTCTTTTGCTACCTTTCTGTGGGTTCCTGCTGTTCCTTTCCTTCCTACATGCTGCTTTTGGATGCCCAAAGGTTTTCTCTGGACAAGTCTGCCAGATTCCACACTGCTAGCAAGGTTAGGAAGAGTAACTGTCTGGTGATGCATCAGATTTGATGTATTATTCTGAAGGTCTCAAGACCTTTCCAAAACATAACCTAATCCTTTGCCAGTCAGTATACAACACTCTTTTGGGGGTGTCTCAAAATGAAGCTTTAAGTTCATACAGTTTAAAAAGATGCTGGGGAACAGGGTTAATGAAGCTCTCTGCAATCTACATGTGTCACTAATGTAACAGAAGTAAAGAAAGAAATAGTTTTACCCACATTCCTAAAGTTATTAAGCAACAGAATTGAAAAAAATCCTCTACTATGTTTGATACAGTTTCCCTAAGTGACTATTACTTCTTCCTTTGCATCCAAAATAGGAAATTATCAAGATTGTGAAATCCAAAGGAAATAGAGAAAGTAAGTAGGTAGGACAGGGTACTGAGGAAAGGTTAAATCCTTTAGCTAACATTGTCTCCTTACATATAATGTGAAATACTCCAGATTTGATCATCTGCAGCTTATTCTGTGTTCTTTACAGTCCATTGTTTTCTCCATTGGAAAAAAGTTTAATTTTTTTAGCCAGTCCCTATGTGAGGTCAGATGTTCATCAGTGTTCTCCCCTCTCTTTCCAAGGACTGAGTTCATTTAGCTGTTTGCTGGGAACTGTGTTCAGGAGAGACCCATTCATTAAAGGGCTCCATGTGGTCATGAATGAAGGGTTTAAAAATACTCCCCTCTCCATTAATTTGGTATGTATTAATGTCTGATTTCTTGATTCAGCTCATTCTCCAGGGCATTGTCCAGGTCACCCTGGCTGTGACAGTAGGCACTTCCCTGTCCCCCAAGGACAGGTTGCTTCATCCCTTGCTTTAGCAGGCACCCATGCCCTTTGCTTGGGGAGTTAAAGCTCAGATCTGACAAGACAACTTGCTGCACAAAAGAGGAAAAATGTTGATGGTTGAAAGAACAATTGTCCATCTGTGGATTGATCACTATTATTTAATCTCCCTCAGTTGGCTGATGGATGGTAGGCCAATTATATCTGCTCCCCACAGCCTTCTCCTTGAGGGTCCTGGAAAAAAATCCCAACACAAATTTAGAAAGCTCTCTATCTCACCAACAGCCTGAGAAAAAGGGAGAGAAACCAGCAGAGCCCACAGACATCAGGAAGGATTTGTTCTTGGCTCTGTGTCCTGGGGTGGTGTCCATTTCCTGCCATCCCACTGATTGATCTCCAGCTCCATTACAAGTCTGGGATCAGAAGCTGGGTCCTCAGGCTTTTTCCTCCTGCCCTGCAGCAAAGGAAGGGAGGCAGCTTCAGCCAAAATGAGGGAGAGCTCATGGCAAAAACCAGAGGGAACAGGATCCTGAGGAGCTGTGTTTACCCCAGAAGTTGGCTCCAGCAGCCAGGCCAAGCAATGCACATGGAAAATATGCAAACTGGGAAGTGTCTGCTGGCTGTGGCTCCATTTATGCTCTGGACCATTATTTTCTCCATAAGCACCTCAATAAAATATCAGAAAGGGTAGAGTGCTGCCAAAGATCTTTTGGTCTGCTCTGAAGGACTGTGAACTGTGATGTGAACATGTGTAAACCACAGAATGAGACTGGGTGAAGCTGGAGCTGTGCAGTCACATTTTGACTTAATATATGTACTGGGAGCCTTTAGGGCATTTACTTGACCATCATTGGGAATGGACCATGAGAGTTTGTTTTTGCTGCTAGCAATGATGTGGAGTCCTTGGGTTCACTTCAGGAGAATCAAACTGTCTGACTGTAACTAAACCTGGGATTTGTCACCTCAAGAACAGATTTTCAGCTAACAAATGCTGCATATATACTTAAAAGTTCCTTAATTTTGTCTGCTTTGCTGTACAGTAAACAAGGTTTTTTTCCTGCTTTTTTATATAAATATTTAGAACAAAGTTGGTGGCTACTGGTTGAATGTGAATGTTTGTTGCTCCCAGCATTTTTGGACATGATCTACCAAAGATGTACATGTGGTTCTAATACACAGTAACTTTCTACTGCTGGAAGGCCTTGGATTAAGATCAGCTCCAGGAATTGCTTCTACAAGAAGAGAGTTGGATGGGTTTTGTGTGGAGAAGGTTGTTAATCAGAGGCTGTTTCAATAAAGATGCTCTTGAATAGCATTGTAGAATGGTTTGTGTTGGAAAGGACCTTAAAAATCATCTGGTTCCAGTCCCCTGACAGGTTGCACATGGAGACACGATTGTAATGATTTCAGATTGACTTGAGACTGTTCCCTTAGTGGGTGTAGCAGGGATGTATATAAATACACCAAATTTTCTGTAGGTTTTGAAAAGTTTTGTGTCTCCTAGTGCCTCTCTGTTCCCTTCCTGCCAAAGTTTTGTGCATCAGTGTTTTTTCTCTATGCAAACTGGATGAGCAGAAGTTGTATGTGAAATGAATCAGCAGTAGCCAGCAATGTGTGTGGGCTACTGGCAAAATGCTGGGTGCCAGATGAGGTGAAACAGAGACTCCCTATTCTCCTTGAGCAAGAAGGAGAAGGGAAGATGCCATCATCCATCAGGAGTATGGGCAACCTCTCTCCATAAATCCAGTTTACTTGAAATGCAAACAATTATAATTTAACAAACCATGTTCTGCCAGGAAACAAAGAATTTTCCTGGATTTGCTAGTGAGAAAATGAGTAGAATTAATTTTAATCTTTGCCAGACTTCCCAAATTCTGGGAGGAGAGAATAGAGCCTGCTGTGCAGAGGTTGGTGAGGGGCTGGGAGATGATGGCAGGTTGGCATCTTGCTTCCAGACTGCTGACACTGTCTATGGATTGTGGTGCCACCAGTCCAGCCTGGCCCATCCCTCTGCCACTGTGTGCAGGGTAGGAGATAAGATGGAGAGCATCTTAAACCAAGCCTGAGTACTGGCAGCAAACATAATGTTCAACTTTTTTTTCCCTCCTCTATTTAGTGGGAAAGTTACAGTCCCAACTTTCTCACAGCATTAACCCTCCCTGGGCATTTTGAGGGATGGCAAAGTTTGCCAATGTTGGAGAACTTGTGTTTTAAGACTGTGTGGCTTCACTTGAGGCATTTGAAGTCCTGGGAGCCTGACAAAGCTGTCTGGTTATGCCCTTAGCATTTGACTTCTGAGAAAGCCTGGAGAAGGGTAGAAATCTGCAATATATGGAAGTGCAGTACTTGCATCACTATCCAAAAAGAGGGTGAGAAGGGGCTATAACTTAAGGTGAAACATAGTCTTAATCTCACTGCTGTCATAGAAAAAATCCCTTGTTATGTTCAAAGAAAGCCCAGTTAATCTCTAGTGCATTTGTTCCTCCTTCCCCACACCTATACTCAGCTGCTTTTTACAGCTGCAGCTTTAGGACACCCTGTAAGGTGTGTGATATCCCACTCATGTGGCACCTCCTCAGTCCTCAGGCTGTGACAGACATAATCCTACCACCAGCAGAATGCAACAGGTAATAAATTACACTCTGTATAGAAGCAGTTCCTGCAGTCTCCATAACTTGTTTGGGCCTGTTCTGATTGTCCACAGCCTCTCCACTACCTTGGCATGCGTGGAAAATACCTGTTGTGTTTTAAAAGGAGTGTCTGGAGACAAGAAATGAGCAGTGTGGAGATGGGAATTCATACATCATGTATAAACTGGTCTTTTTTCTTTCTTTGTTTTACTATTTGTTAATGGACCAAAAAATACCCTTGACAACAGATGGAAAACGAGTCCCAGTATTACCAGGGGCTCCAGTGAAGATCATGGCCCATTGCACAGGAAGGATATGTTCACTTCCAGAAGATCTTACAGTCTAATTTAAGCCAGAAAACAGAAGGAAGGTAGATGAGGAGGAGAAGGAGGGTGGGGGAAGAAGAGATAATGCCTCCAGGAAAGTCACTAAGGAACACATGCCTTCCTGACTTTTATGTCTTTTAAAAGTGTATTTTCTCTCTCCTGTTGGGCTTTGAACCTTCCTGAGTTTATTTAAGCTATTGCAAACTTGCTGACTTAGGGAGCAAATAAGCCTTAGGGATCAAAGCAGCTGGTATTGTCAGAGGTATTGAGGGTGAAATAACACTTTAGCAGAAGGAGAGCTGAGAATAAAAAGAGAAAGAAAATCCAGCTTGATTATTTTTTTCTCTTTTGCTTTTAGCCTCCATCCTAGCTTGATCCTTTTCATTTGAACGGGTATTAATTTTCTTTGTGTTTATTCCAACAGCATAAATATTTAACGGTCCTAGATTACAGAGTTGAAACATGAGATTAGTTCCAACCTGAAAGATTTGTGCAGGGTCTCTTCCTCACATTTGGATGGCTCCCACATTGCAGGGAGGAACATCTCCTGTCTCTGTGGGAGGAGCATCTCAAGCTCTATTTTGAGTTAATTTTCTCTTTTTGGTCTTGTTTGGGGCTCAGAAGACATAAACACCTCGCCCACTCCCAGTCATTCCATTGCTATTTTATGGTGACATGCTCTGACAGAGCAATATCTCTGGGTTATCAGGGGGACTGGGGCATGCAGGTTCATGAGCCTGAATGCACTTTCCTACCTGCAGCAAGCAGGGTCTGGGCTTGGGAGCTGTGCAGAACATTAGGCATGGAAAAATCCAAGCAAAAATGGTAAATGAGGGTTATGTGTGCAAAATGAGAGGATCAGTGCAGCTATGGTAGAGTTACTTGCACTAGTTTTTGTTATGCAAGCAGACAGATATTTCCCTTCTCAATTGCTTTCACTCTTAAATAATAGAGAAATACAGAGTAAAGAGACTTGGCCACTGATTTTCAGGGTGTTAAAATGAAAAGTAATGGAGACTGCAGTACTTAGATCTCTGAAAATCAGGCCATACCATTAAAAGCCCATACATCAATTTAGGTGCTGAATTGCAGGCCCACAAAGTGGGGAAAAAAATCAAGGAATTTAATGATGATGATGTCAAATGGCATAACAGTTGGTTAAATTGGAAGTTGAAGCCAAAGCCTGTGAGAGATATCAGATACAGTCTCTCCTCTGGGGACAATGCAGATTTACCAAGGCAATCAACAATCCTGTGGGAGAGACCATCTCCAAGGTCTGCACAAGGCTCTCCTACCTCTCAGTGGATCAGAGGAATAATGAAAAACAGTCAAAATTCAGACATCCAGACAGTCCACTGCTCATGGACAGAGCAAAACAGCTCAGTCACATCTCACATCAACAGAGCTCCATCTGACATGAAGCTGACAGCACTTAAGTGGATTAATTAATTAAATACATCAAAATGTAGAAGAACAAAAAGCACTTCAGACAAAATGCAAAGCGAGAGATGATCTAAAGGAGAGGCTTGCATTAACTCCTAAGCTCTACCCGTGGAAACAGCAGTTTTGCAGGACTTTAGAACTCATGTAATTGGCTGGTTTTGCTGAGCACGACAGCTCAAGTGATGTCAGAGCCATCAGGATCCCCTGCTTGTCTTTTAAATCCATTTCTGCCCTGGGAATGAGAGCTGCAAAAGTAGCTTAAAATATTCATTACCAAAACTCATAATGCTAGCCCCAAAATGTTCATGGTGATTTTCTCTGTTGGTTTCACTGGGGTTTGGGAAGTTGCCAGCTGTATTATGTGATAAGCCACAGCCAGTCATCATTGAGAGAGGAGTCACACATGAAAGTGTAAAGGGCTGTCCATTTTCCTTATCCTTCAGCCAAAAAAAGGCCTTCAAAACTTATGTGCTCTGCTCTAAAATCCTTTCGACCAAATAACATTTAAATCTGTGTCTCACAAGTGTGATTTCACAGCATTAATATGACACTGCCATTAGCATGTAGAAGTGTATGTGACATTCTGGTGCATGTATTTATAGCAAAAATGGGACAGATTCACAGCTTGTGTAAACCATCGAGTGCCTTTTTTTGGGTCTCCTCTGATTTATGCAACCTGAGCTTTTGAGGCAAACTCAGTAGCCTGTTCTTCAGCCACTTTTAAAAATTATTATACCAAAGTACATTCTCTAGTGAGTCAGAGTAAAGATACAGCAACTTTTTCTTTTAGCTGAGAGATCTAAAATATTGCGGGAAAAATTGATTCCAGGCATTTCAATTATTAGAGTGTTTTTTTCCTTCTGCAAAGGGAAGTAAAAAGAAGTATTATTTATTTTGCTTAAACCCTTAAACTATTTATTTTAGGAAATGCTGAAAAAAAAATACGTACACAATTTTGGAAATACTTATACTTCTTTTTAAAAATACTGCTAAGTGAATATGTTGTTAATATATAATTTTAAAATATTACTCTATTTTTGAGAACTCTTTTACAGAAGTCTGAGAAAAAAAACTTCCCTAGTGTGAATGAGAAGCTATTTACTGGCTGTTTCAGATCACTTTGGGTTGAATTCTGTATATGTTTGTTGTTTGGTTTTACTTGGTGTTTTAATTAATTCATCTCACCTCAAACACGCCTAAAGTGCAGTTTTCAGCAAATTCATTTCATTGTGTTTCAACAGACAGGGCATTAATTACTTTCGTCATTAGAAAAAGAAGCATGTGGGGAGTAAATATGCCTTCAGCTCTTTTGGATGCTCAAAACCAACTTCTTTTAAGAGATGTTGGCAAAGCTCAGAGCTGTGAGGGACGTGGCTGAGGAGCTCCCTGCACCCCTGGGATCCTGACTGCACAGGAGCAATGCTGCTGCACCACACACAGCTTCACCAGGGCACAGCCTCAGCACGCAGGAATTGCAATTGGTTTCTTTAAAAATCCAGGCATTAAAGGCTGTCGTTGGATACTGCTGGGAACCAGGGAAAAGCAGCCTTGAAGCTTTGGGTTTCTCAGGCTGCTCAAGGACAAGAAATGATAACAATGATTAAACACCTGCAGGGTGTGTGAGAGATGTGATGTTTTGCAGAAAGCATGTTTTCAAAGAGGTGTTGCCTTCTTGGACCAATGAGCCTTTTCTATTCTGTATTGCACAAACTACCCTATATATAAGTGTAGTGTTTCTTTAAATAAAGCTCTCTTTCTCATTTGCTTCTCCTTTGCACAAAGAACTACATTGCATTATCCTTTTTGCTGGTCTCCTATAGCCAAAATGCCACACATGGCAGCATTAAGAAGCCTTTGAGGGCAAGATAGCCCAGTGGATTGATTTAGTCACGTCAGTGTGTTCTGCAAGTATGTGCTTGCCTGAGTCTATAAATAAAGGCAGTAGGAGCCAGTGATCCATGAACTTCTCTTTTGTCCTGGTAGCAAAACAAATCATAAATATTAGAAATTGAGGAGTCTTGCCCTAACTATCATAAGATGGGCTTTAATAACTGTGAATGTAAATGAAGAAGTTGGTTGTCTTTTGATTTTGAGCCATCAGGCTAAGGAAGTCTAGATTTCCACTGTACAACCAAACAGTTTGAGAACACCAGATCTAGTGTAATCTCATTACTCCAGATTGAGAAATTAAAAACAACTGTAATTGATTGCAATTGGACCAGGATCCAATTGAAGCAATGAAGTTTTCTTTGAGCAAGGAGCATCTTCTGGGATTGCTTAAAATGCTCATCTTTAGACTCCTTTCCATCTCCTACAGGGGCAAAAGCAAGAAGCAAACCAGTGCCAGTTTTCATTTCTGTAACTGAAGATTAAAACATTACAGGCACATTACATGGCTTTGGTGGCAGGTCAAAACACCATGTCCCCACCAGGATGGTCCATCCAGGAGATATCAGCAGAGGGGAGATGGAACAAAGAGAGCTTGAACCTCTGAATTTGGACTCAACCTTTCTAGACAAATGTGGTAGAAATTTCACCTTTAACCAATCTCAACCTGAGCCACTGTTCTGTGAGAGGAAAGGAGCCTTCCTGACTCTTGGCTTCCTCCTTCCCTGCAGCAAGGCTGGACTAGAGGAGTTATTGGCAATTTCTGTTCTGGTCATTTACTCCATTTTGCAGAGTCTGACTCCACAGTACAGATGCTAAGGCACAGCTGTTTACCATTTTTGACTGGTCAATCATGTGAATTGTCCCCTAGTAGATTGCCTTTTTTTTTTTTTTTTTTTTTTTTTTGCTTGTTTTAGGTCTAACATTTTCTGGCAAAATCTGTGGGGTTTTTTTTTTTGTTTGGTTGTTTGGGTTTTTTGTTTTGTTTTTTGCTTTCGATTTTTTTTTTTTGTTCTCCTAATTACTCACAGTGCCTGAGAAAAGACATGGAATGCTCCAGCAAAAAGATGTATGTGTCAGCTGTGGATCCTCCCTGAGGAGGTGTCTCAGCAGCTGTGTACAAACATGGGTTCTCTGCTGTGTGGTCCCTCTGCCCTGCCCCACATCCCTCTCAGATCTGCCTGGTTCCTCCACTGGGCTCACCCTGCTCCTGCAAAGGGCTACTGGAGCTCAGCATCTTCTGCTGCCCATGCTGAGGCCAGAGAGCACTGTCAAAACAAGAGAGGTGGGAGTGGGAGTTTCTCCAGGCTTTTGGGACCATTTGGGAATCATCATTTTCCAGGAAATATGTTTCAAATGTGGTGCATCTGCCAGTGCCCCTCCTCTGACAGAGGGGCTGGGCTCCCGGGAGCTGTGGGGAGATCCTGGTGCCTCCTGGACAGGACAAGGGAGCTGTGTTGTGGGTTATGGGCTAAGCCAATTAACCCTGGTCTTTTAGGAGACATCACAGTCCTGGCAGGGGTTCCTGTGCTTGAGCTCTACACGTTTCACAGATTCCTTTGGTATGTCCTCCTGTCCCTTAGCTTCCCTTGTCATCTTTTGGGATGCATCTCCTAGAAATGGAGCTGCAGGAAGAGCACTGCCTCCCCTACACCCAGCACTGCAGGAGCACCTTCCAGTAAAACTGCCCCAAGCCCCATCCAACCTGGCCTTGAGCAGTTTCAGAGATGGGGCAGCCACAGCTTCTCTGACTAACCTGGGCCATCCTCAGAGGGAAGAATTTCCTCCTAACATCTATACTAAACCTCCCCTCTTTTAATTTAAACTGTTCCCCCTTGTCCTATCACTAGTTGCCTGTGTAAATAAAGCTCATTCATGCAAAGAATTATTCTCTCTCCTACAGTTTAGCTACAGAAAATCAGATTTACATCATCTTGACAGAGAATAGAAATTTGGTTGCTATTCTCCACAACATATCTGCATAATATAATATATGCCTGAAATTTCTATGGAGGCAGATACAGTTTTATGTCAGCCTCTGATAGTAGCCACACCAAAAAAAAAGGAATGTTTTGAAAGGCTTTTTTTTGTGTCCTCTTTTCTTGCACCCCCTAAGTGAAAACGAGCAGATAAAAATCAAACAGATGATGTTTGCACAGTCTTCCTGAAGCTGGGAGTGGGTCTGGGCAGTGAAGATTATCTCCAGATCCCAAGTGCTCTAATGGCTTGCAGGGATGTTGGCCATGGAAGCTGCTTCTGGGGCTGTACTGAGAGCGGCTGGCTTCAAAGCAGGGCTGGGAATTGGTTCCTACTCCATATAAATTAATTTCTCTCTCCACAGTGGGGCTCTGTGCAAGTGCAGAAGGGTTCATGACATGGTGAGCGTTCACTGAAATGGATGAAAGAAGACTATGAACAAATTTCTGCACTCTTCTTGGGTATGTCTTCACAATTCCTCATTTCCTACTATTTTAACAGGTTCCCAAACATTTACTCATCTATAGAGTGTTAATCTCCTATTGCCAGCTTTTCAAGTGTTTGTAACTGCAATGTGTTTGTAAACTGCCTCTCTTAAGCAATGACAGCCTTGACCAAAAAGGGATTTAAAAATAATTTCTTCGTTAAAAAAATATTGTGTCAGACAGATGATAAACAGGTGGTAAGTGGAGTTTACTAAGTCTTTGGTAAACCAAAGTCTGATTTACCAGTAACAAATGGAATAGTTCCAGCAATCCAATGAAATCCTGTAACAATGTTGGGGTTGACCAGAGCACCAAGATAAGGGTTAAGGTATTAGATTATTTCTCAAAGAGTAAATGGGATTGTCCTTTCTGTTCCATGAGACAGGTGAGAATGGAATTTAGGAGAGATAATTATTCCATTTAAGTGAAAGAAGACAAGAAGTCCTGGCTTGTTACATCAGGCTCCCCTGATCTGCCTCTGCTTCTCTTGGTTGCTTTTGCTGCCCACAGCTCCCATTTGTGAGGCTGAAGCAAATTTGGAAAACCTTTTGGTGCCTAAATATGGCACTACTGATGCATGCCATGCAGTTGTAGGGGTCAAACCCATCCAGGGTTGTCCAAGACATTTATCCTACATCTTATAACTTTGTAGAGCAGCTGGAAGTGTCTGTCCCTGCCCAGCTCAGCATGCTGTGACCATGCTGGGTCCCCAGTGAGAGCACAGCCAGCTCCCCCTCTACAGCAGCTCCTCTCTGAGTCCTTCCTCTGAGTCGCCCTGGGTGCCCCTGTGGTTACAGATGAGCCTCTTTGCTCAGTCTTGGGTAATTTTCCACTTTCCAGACCCTCCTCCATGCAATAAATTAAGTCACTGTGGCTTCCAAGCTCAGCTCCTTGTTGGCATAGGGACTGTGTTACTTCATCCTGCTCCCAGCCCCTACCCAGGGCTGAAATTCTTCTCCAACGTGGGGGATCTGCATGCCCACACCAGGAACATGCCCCATTTCCTTCTGCTAAAAACACAACCAAAAATCTTGGGTTGTATGTCACCCCAGTCCACTGATTTTCACACCAGTTTTTCTTTTCTTTTTAAGTGAGGAACATCAGAGATCCCAAATGTGGCACCTCCAAACTGCCAAGAAATCATAAAGTCACTCTCTGTTTTGTGCAGTGCCTTATAGCAAAAAAAGTTGCTAATAATATCAAATGTTTAGCTTTTACTCCTTTGTTTGTCATGCTATTTCAGTTCTAATCTCCAGTCTAAAATCCCTGCCTAAATTCCCTACCCTAACCTGGCTGGAAATTCAGGAACTGCAGAAACCACGAAATTGCCCCACTGAATAAAGGGCATTTTTCTGGGAAGACCAAAACAGGGAAACACTGTGAACACACAAAGGAAGAAAATCCTGGGAAAAACTATCAGTGAGCAAATCTTCTGGTATCCATTAAAAGAAAATAATTCTAACCAAAGGAAGGGGGATTTTCCTGATGTGAAATGAAATAAACATCCAGAAATGATTTGTGTGTGTGTTCAAATTTAAATTTAGAATTTTATTGAGTACATTGTTCAAAGGCCCTTTTCTTCCCGGGGTAGTTTGGCTGTAATCTTCTCTTGAGAAAGAAAATCCCTGCCCAGAACACAGCCCCACTTTGCTCAGCCCTGACCATGCAAAATCCACCATGCTGGGATAGCAGGCAGCAGACCTTTCCCTTTTTTAATTACTGTTGTGGTTGTGGTAGATGCACAGAATCTGAGAGTTGAATTTAAGGATTTCAGTGCTAGGCTTGTGCTGAAAAAAATATAAATGGTCATGGGACAGGTAAGAAGTGAGGGAGATCCCTGCCTGATGCCCTGCCATGGAGCTGGGGGATTTCCAGGTTGGAGGGTGCTC
Organism: Muscicapa striata striata; assembly: GCA_030060385.1. Taxonomy (NCBI): domain Eukaryota; kingdom Metazoa; phylum Chordata; class Aves; order Passeriformes; family Muscicapidae; genus Muscicapa; species Muscicapa striata. Next base: position 1,912,918 of record JAREIS010000050.1, on the reverse strand, counting down.
AGTACCCACCTTTCAGACCAGTTTTCCATTGGAAATGTGCTTCAGCTCTCCCAACTTTGTCATTTTGGGGCCATTTGAAGCCATCAGAACATGTATAATCCCCAAACTGCATCACACCAGCAGCAGAGCTGGGGTGACACCAGCCTGCCCTGACCTGGCTCTGGGGTGCTCAGGCTGTCCCTGTTCTTTGATGAGGTTTTCCCTGTATAAACCATATTGTTGCAAATTAGGTGCCTAAGGGCTTTTCATTTAAGTTGAAGACCAAAAACTTCTGTGACCTATTCCTCTTAGGAGGTCAGGTTTCAGACAAAGCTGTCTGTATGGCAGCACTTAGGTTGGATACAGGTTTTTGAAATTGCTGCAGCATTTTTTGTGCAATTATATTCCAGAAATTTTTACAAAGCAGTTATTTATGAAAGACAAGTTGGCTCATTGTTGAGGCTTTTTATTTCACTCACTTCTTGATTAAAAAAGGGACTTCTGTGCATCTTGAAATACTTTCCTGAGTAAAGAGAAGCTTATACTGAAACATGTGTGTGCTGTGCTCCAAAGTAGTAAGGCTTTGGTCCACATAATTAAAAAAAAGACATTGTTTGTTAAAATGTTTGTGTTTGCTGAGCACAATGAAGACTCTGTGCTCTTATTAAAGTCACAAAAATAACCATTAATTTTATCCTGGTCCCACTCCAAGAGTGAAATCAACTCAGGTCTGTATCATTAACTCAGAGTGGCATCTGAGTAGTTGCAGGGATCTCAGGTGCCTTTTTCCTATCTCACATAGGTTTTAATATTCACATACATTCAACCACCCAATGTTTCTGTCTGCAGTCCCAGATTACAATGTGCTCACAGGAGACCTTCTTTACTGAACACCATGGTATTTTAATCGTGCATGAGCCTTCATCTTATCATTTATCTCCATTAATAATGCAGTTTCTCTCTTTGGTTCTTCCATTGATTCTCTGTGGTGGCCAGGAAGAATCTAAGTTGTCTTTGCCTACAAACCCCTTTGGCACATGGGCACACATCAAGCTCACTTGTGTGGAATTCCCATGGAAATTCCAGCTGGGAGGACTAGCAGCATGACCATGGCCCCAGGCCTCTGCAGGCAACCATCTTGTGTTGTCTGAAATGCAACATAACCTCAGAAATAAAAATTTGGCCCCACAATCAGGATCCAGATGGAAAAATTCAAGCTGGGAGCCCAGTTTTAGTCCAAGTCTGATTTAAATGCAAAGTATTGTAAATAATTTTGACAGTTCCTGCATGCATTTAGGCTCACCATGCAGTCTCATTGGAGTCAATTATGAACAATAGTGTTGCTTCTTTATTCACTGCTGATTTCTGATGCAGGGTATAAATGACTCTTCTATTACCTTTCACACCAAAATCCCTTAGCTACTACAGGGACATTGCACTAATTGATAAATGCTGCTTGATTGGGGTGGCTTTCAATTTTATAATCCTTTTAAGAATGATAGATATGTCAAATATTTGTGCCTGCTGGTCAGAACATATTATTCTGCTCTAAAGTTTCCAGTTTAATTTTTTTGATCAATTGGGCAGAACCACTGCTGTAAGACAAACAGATGCTCTTCAGCTGTACTTTTCCATAAATGATTTTGTTCTGTGGTTTTTTTTGTTCCCCTACCAGGCATATCAAGTTCAAAAGAAAATGTTACCTCTCACTAATGAGAAGATTAATCTCATTCACAAATGCAGCAGACTTTGTCAACTCTGTTGAAAGTTTGATGACCTTTAAGAGACAAAGTTTTAGTGTGCCTAAAATAAATAATTCATCCTTCACAGATTTGCCCTGTGTATCCATCTGCTTAAATCCGCAGCATGCTGATTAAAGCTTCTGAGTGCAATTATCTTCCTACTTCATTCAGATAAAAATCTCTATTTTCTCACTGCACTTCAAAGCACAACTTCTCATTTAAGGATATCACCAATCCAATGTACGTGGGTCCATTTTTGCTCTGACTTATGCTCTCCACAGCCTTCTTCAAAATCTCACAAAAAGGACAGAAGTTCTCTTCTCCATACAATTTCCCTTTCCAGCGCTGCAAGTTGAAATATGTAATTAATCCTCCTGTAAAATCTGTGAAATCATCATCTTCAAATACAACCAGAAAATTAATTTCTGTTCTCATGTACGGGCAGAAAAATGTCATGTAGGCGAATGGCAAGATGTGATTTACTTTGATTACTGCAATTACTGCCACTGCTGGGCTCCTTCCACCTCTGAAGGCTGCAGGCAGCAAATTGCCTGGGAAACCCATTGCTCCAGTCCCTCCCCTGTGCAATGCCCCCTTGGCTGGTTTCTTGCCTCACCTGGTGCCCTTTAGGGTTTTGGCTGCACTTTTGCACATGATGGTGAGTGTAAGTAACACCAGCTCGGAGTGCAGCCCAAGGGCTGCTCATGGGGGCACACTCAGGGGCACAGAATCACAGAAACAGAACTGAGAGGGACCCACAAGGATCACCAAAGCCCAGCTCCAGACCTGCAGAATCCACCAGGTGCCTGGTCCCTGCCCCAAAAAACACACAGCCATCGTGGCTTCCCTCCAGCCATTGGCATCAGGGGGCAGGTTTGGAGCCTCCTGCAGTGCCCACATGCAGATAAATAAGCTGATTATAAAACAGCCAAGCAGATGGTCTCTTTTGTTGCTACCTGTGAGAATAAGCACAGTCCTCCCATTTCCCTGGGAGGAAGGAAACAACTCCATGGACATCATGCAGCTCTCAGTTTATTTAGGACACTCTCTGAAAGAAATGCTGAATGAATATTGCAGCCATTTCTATGAATCCTTCCTAGTCCCACATGAAATTAGACCCAACTGGCACCATGTCACTTTGTTTCTAGAGAACAAGTTTCCCTCTGGCAAAAATCCTCCTTCAGCCTTGAAAAAATGTTGGGATTTTTTTCATGCAGAGATTGAAATTGGTCTTAGATACTCTCTGTATTGAATGTTGCTTGTCACAGATGAAACAATGAAAATGAAAGGGGAAATAACAAGGTATTGCTGCATTTTAAAAGATGATTTGCAGAAGGAGGGAAATCCTAGAGATTAGGAAGTCATTTAAATACCAGTGACAGTCCAATATGAAAACATTCCAAAGTCAGAGATTAGGGAAAAAAAAAAAAAGGAAAAGATAGGAATTGCAAAGAAAAAAGCCAGAAGAAGGGGAAGGTATATTCAAAAAGAAAAATGTATCCATGGAAAGAAAAACAAAAAGCCTCTTAAAACCAGAAACAAGGCACCTGCTTTTCTGACAGCTACCAGCAACAAGGAAGACTCCACCTGCTAACCCAAATTTTTAACATCAGTAAATCAGCACACGGGTAAAATAACAGGATGTTGGAAATGAAACAATTGAACTAATTAGTGGATCAGATACCACTCCCACACACTCCCTGCTCTCAGCACTGAGCAAGAGCTCGGGGTTTGCTCCCACTCAGTGGGGATACCCCTCTTCCCATCCAATGTGCACGTTCCTGCACCTGGAGGCTGCAAGGTGAGGTTGGCTCCATGCCTCTGGGACCCTGCACACCAGGAACCAGGTGAAACAGGGAAAGGTGGGGGAGAAAAAGTATCTTGAGATGCTGAAGCCAGCCTCTTCTTGGCAATGAAAAGGAAGTTTTAAATGCTGGAGAAGGAGTAATCAAATCTGTTAAAGAAAGGAAGAGCAGCTTGGTTGTATGGAGATCACCCCCATTAGCAAGTCACATATGCTCATACTCAAAATACTCAACAGCTCAACCTGGAATGTGCATGAAACAGAAAAACAGTAGCACATGAATGGAAATATGGGATGGGGAACATAAATCACAAAATGCATCACTTAAATTGAAAGCTGAATTTTGAGCCTCTGGACCAACATAAAGCCTGTGATGTATGTGGAGAATCAGTCTCATGTCTTTTGTTCAATTTAATGGGAGTGTTATAGCTGGAATCCCTCACATTGCTCTGCACATGTCAAGGTTGCCCTTGGTAGAAACTATTGTTGGCCAGTGATTTTGATTTTATCTTATGCTATTGTGACTTCATACTCTCAGGAGCACTTCTGACCTGTGGTGTTTGCTTGGCAAAGCATGGACTGAGCTGTGGGTAATATTAACGTGGGGGAACTGCCCAGAGACTGTGGCCATGGTAGCATTTCAGCAGGAGGTAGGAGACCCCTTGGTTTTGCAATATTAAAGTATCTGAATTGTTTGCCAGCATTGAGATCATTTGTGAAAATCAAGGAAAATTAAACCATTACCTAATCACAGTTACATACTAACGTTGATGCAAATTTGGTGGAGGTGCTTAGTGAGAATCATAACTAAAAAAATCTGGTTAAGTTGTCCTTCAAATAAGTGTGTAATAAATTAAGTAGATCTCAAAGGTATGTTTAAGGGAACGATATTTTTGGACATTTTCTCTGCCAGTCCTTATTGGGTTGAACCAGGCAGACAGCCAAGATTTTTTTCTTTTAGTGATCAGTAATGGTCCTGCTCTAGTGAACTTGTGGCTTGATGTTTTAATTGACTGGTCAGAAAGAAGCCTGGGAAAGGCATCAAGGGCCCTCCATCTCTCTGATCAGTGATCAGAATCCCCTCAGTGTATCTCATTCATCCCTGTCATCAAAGGCACGGCAGAGACCATATGAAAATTACAGCCCTGTTAATACATATTAAACAGTGTTTCTTTAACAGATGGGAAACCATAAACAGTTTCCTAAGATGCATAAACAAATTAAAGAGAACTTCCAGATTTGACATCTTAATAGGCTGTGATGAATAATTTGGCATCACGACAACATCTCTGCCAAGATAAGGAGCCTTGGGATGAAATTACTCTTTGAAAGAGTTATTTAGTAGCTTTCCTATCTGAGCACAGATTATCTGGTTTATGAAGGACAGTGGAAGGTCTTGCTAGGGAAGTTTATCTGAGGCTTTATCCTGTCACCAAGATCATTACCATGATACCTTTCATGTAAATCAGCTCTGCTCCTCTATTCTTCATAAAAAAACAATGTCTGATTCATATCCCACAAATAAAATTGGTACATTAGGGGAAGGGCTTAGTTGATTGTTGAAAGAAAAAACTATTAGCCTCTTTTATTATGGTTAGGTTATTTTCTCTAATAACAATTTACCAAAGTAAATGTTACTACAAAAAAAAAAAAAAAAAACAAAACAACCAAAAAAAAACAGTTGTAGTTGTCTTAGTTGCCTACATTAACCAGTAATTTATTAAAAACAGTGGCAAGAATACCTTCACATATGTATGAGTTTCAGTTGCAGACTGTAACTGGAATAAGCAGTGATTCATGGCAAATCAAGTTGGAATTAATTAGAGAATCCCTGGTCTGTGACAGTCACCCCATTTTCTCTGGACATTCATTAGTTTTGGGAAGATAATGGTTATTGGCACACACAGGGTGCAACAGACCCATAACCAGGTTTTTCCACTTTCTCCAGAGATGAACACTGTGCTGCAACAGTGCAGGGCATTGAAATATGGAGAAGCCCCAGGAATGTGGATGGGATATTTTTCAGAATGGGGGGAACAGCTGGACTTGATGACCTTTGAGGTCTTTTCCAACCACAGGTAAGCACAGAAAGGTGACATTTGATCAGAACTCAGACCCTGCCCATACCCTGCTCCTCCAGCTAACATTAAGCAGATAAAGTCCCTTCTGGGAAAGGGGAAGTAGCAAACCTGAAACAGTTGTGCAGCTCAGCTTTCAGGTGCCATTTCCCTTTGCATCCCTAATAATCCCTGAAGCTGTTGTCTTGGTAATAATCTAGCAATTAAAGGAAAATATTGGTATTTAATTAAATTTGTCAATCAAGCAGGAATGAGCTTTCCTTATCAAGAGGAGCTGGATTTGATTTTGCCACTTAGAAGTGAATATTAAAGACTCTTGTAAAGTAAAACTTTAATTAGGAAAGGAGATTTGGATTAACATGGAAGGCAGAGAGAGAACGAAAGGTCCTCAAAAATCATCTGAGTATGATTCACAGGAAGAGAGGAACCTAAATATGGGAACAGATTTTTTTTTTTTTTTTTAAGAAAAGAGCAGCTATATGGTGCTAAAGCTCATGGGTAGAAGAGGAACAGGAGGGATTTTGATGAGGCTAGGATGTCTCTATTCAATCCACTTTCCTGATCTTAATATTTAGTCATTTCAGATATTCAAAGTCTGGTCAGAATGTACACACATACACTGTGAGGCATTAGAAAATCCTCAGGATTTGAATGCCTGACTCTCATAAATTTAAATAGCAGAGGAACAAATGTCTCTTCTGAGAGATTTGAAAAAGGTATGATTTTTTGTCACTTTCTGGGGTGTTGGTAACATGGAGGATGCTGCCCACCTGCACCTCATTCCTAAACCCACAGAGCCCTGGTCCTGCCTGGCATATCCACACCAGGATCTGCACCAGGTGCCCGTGACTGTACCCTGATCAATCCCAATGTGCTAAACTCAGTGCTCAGCTCTATGTTTTTTTCAGACTTGTTCCCAAGAAATACTGAATTTCATGGCATTGACTCCTGATCCTTGGATGGCTTCTTCATTCCTTCACAGGTATGTCTCCAAAGCTTGGTGCCTCAGGAATTCATGGTAAAATCACTTGCATCTTTCTTTTCTTTTGTGTACTTTTATTTTATTTTGGGTTTCATGGGAAAGAGGGAAAAATTGAAAATGCACTCAGAGAAATCAGAATTCATTAAAGTCTGCTCTGCACACTGAGTCAGAACCAGGCTGGATGCAGGGAGGTGTTGCCTGGAGGACAGCAGTGCTGCTTCCTGTGTAAACTGGAAAAGATTCTTCCAACTGGGGGATGTTGAAATCCATGTTCTGAATTCTTGGGTATTGCTGCAATGTGCCCCAAAATACAGTTTTCCACGGAGGAAACTGGCAAATATCATAAGGCAAGATGAAATCCCATAAGAATGTACTGAATGGCCATTGTAAATGGAAATGTACTTCATACATTGCCAGAGATATTTTCAGGCAGAAAAAACTCCAAGCCCCACCTCCCAAAAGAATTACTTCCTGCTGCTTGTAGTTCTTTAGTGCTTCCCTCTGAAAAAAAAAAAGTGCAGGAATCAGACCCAAAGGATATAATTAATCTCCCATTAGCAATCTGGGGGATGCTGGAGCAGGCAGGGATAGTGTGAGAAGGTGTGGCTGCTCCACCAGTGCACTGAGCAGTGTGAAACTGGGCTGCAAGCTTTCTGCCACGTTAAGGACTTGTTTTTAAACTTTCTTGAAGTATTCTCCTGCTCAGTCATTGATTTCTCCATTGAGCACATTACCCCCTAAAAAATCATGATTTTTTTTAAGATCAGCCTGCCTGGGCATGCTTCTGGATATTTGTATTCTATCACCTGTGATCAGTATAAAATTTGCCTGTTCCAAAAACTACAGGAAATATTCAGTTTTATAGCTGAGAAAAAAAATGTTTGTCACTTGTGTGATCTAACCTGAAAGAAAAGATTTTGCCCTGAAGAAATTTTGCTTAAAAGTCTGACAAAATATTTTAATGGCATTAGTGGAGACCTTATCCCAGGGCTGCCTCAGCCTTCACAGTAGGACAAGCAGCTTGCTCCTTGAACACCTCTGGACAGAGAGCTCAGGTTTGAGGAATGGAGGCTTTGGGTTTTTTTCTCATTTTATTTGTGGGGCTCACAATCCACCTCTCTGCTAGGAGCTGTTCAATGCACCAAGGTGCAGCAGGGCTCTGGGGCTGGACTTTTGAAGGTTCAGGCAATTCCCTCTGGTTCAACAGCCAACAAAACAGGGATGGGGAGAAGCTCTCCCCAGCCACAGGGAACAGCAGCTCCTCTCTGAATCTCAGCTGGAAAAGCAACACCCAACAATCTCTCCCTGGCCACTCATACATTCAGCTTACAGAATCACAGAATTATAAAGGTTGGAAAAGCCCTCAAAGATCATCCAGTCCAGCCATTAACCCAGCACTGCCAAGGCCACCAATAAACCATGTCCCCAGATGCCACATTGACATAGGTTTTGAACACTTCTATGGACAGTGATACCACCACTCCCCTGGTCAGTGCATTCCAATGCTTGACCACTCTTTCCACAAAGAAATTTTCCCTAACACCCAATCTAAATGTCCCCTGGCACAACTGGAGCCAGTCCATTTCATCTTGTGCTATCTCTCATTACACAGGAGAAGAGCCCAGTCCCCACCTGGCTACAGCCTCCTGTCAGGAGTTGTAGAGAGGAGAGGTCCACCCTGAGCCTCCTTTCTCCAGGCTGAGACCCCCCAGTTCCCTCAGCTGCTCCTCATCAGATTTGTGCTCCAGCCCCTTCCCATTGCCCTTCTCTGGACACATTCCCATTCCTATTGCTACGTGTTGCTTCTTCATATGCAAAGCCTGGAATTTAACCCCACAGCCTGGACAACACAGCCATTAATCTGCAGGCACATATAGACTTTCCTTCTTGCCTCACATTTGTTTTCCTTTGATGGTTATTTTAGATGCATCTGTGTTTGCTTTAGGACTCAGACCAGAGATATGTACTCTTCAGCAGATGCTGGGGCTTATCCTGAGGTCTTCCATGTGTTGTTTTCATTAGAATCCTGCTTGTATCCTGGTTGCAGAAAAAAAAAAAAATCAGCATTGGAAATACCATTTGGCCAACAGGATCACACATTCCTATTATACAGCCCAACAGTGGGGTTCCCTTTTTCTGGGAATTCTTTGTTCTGGAGAAGTAGTGCCAAGGCAGTGAGATTGATTTATGTCACCAATAGAAACCAAACACTCATTGCAACATTTGACAAACAGCAAACAGCTCCAAGGACCTTGGTATGGAGGTGACTAATGCTGCTGTCCCTGAGCCCCACAGCTCCCTTCCTCTGCAACCAGACACAGGGAACTAAATCTGGATATGCCATGCTGCCCTGCATGGGGGTAGATGCCAGCTGGGCAGCTCATCCCACCTGCAAGTCTCTCCCTGAGTGTGCTGGTAGATGAAATGACCCAAGATATTTTTAGGAAGCAGAAGAACACAACAGTTTAAAGGATGTAGGGTTTTAAAATAAAACAGTTATAAAATCCCTGCCTATAACCTGTGAAAGTAAACTGAGGGCACACCCTCACCTTGTTCCTGCAGTCAGGTCTGTGGTCCTCAGGTGTGGTGTTGGCTGCAGGTCACCACAGGCTCCCAGAGTAGTTAAATAGTGCCCCACTGCAGCCTTTCTTACATTTTTACATTAATCCATTTGTCCTACTGCCAGGATGAAATACATTTTCCCCATCCTGATTTTCCTTATCCTGGCTCTTCCACCCTCAGCCTGTTTTAATCCCTCTTTTAGTCCCTATGCTTTTTATATGATGGGACTCATGCAAGGCTTTTAGTGTTATTGCCTCCTACCATCTACCCCAATCCACACACCTGGGAAAAGCCCTCTGCAAGTCCAGTGTGGCCATGATTGCAGCAGATGGCTTTGAGCACCAGAGAGGATCAGATCCAAGTGCCCATCCTGCTGCAGGGCTCCCTCCCAGCGTGAATTCAGCAGCGTGTACAGACACCGAGCTCCACTGAACTCAAGGTGTGCTGCCTGCACCCCTGAGAACACCACACCTGTTTGCTGCATTTAATACTATCACAACTTATAATGTCAGGGGTCAGCACACTGTAGGTGATGCTGGGGCAGCACAAGGAAGCTGTTTGCTGCTGGGTTTCCGTTCCCTCTGCAGAGCAGTGTCTGTTGTGTGGCCAGGTCTGATCCCCAGGTGGAGGGGGCGGGCAGGGCTGCTGGATCAAAGCACATCTGTGGGGGCAGAGCATCCCTGCTCCACCAGGCACTGGGGGCTGCCTGCCCTTGGCCACCACAGAAGGCAGCCACAACCCAGCTGCACAGCTCAGCATCAGGAAGCTGTGCTTGGGATGGAAAACAAGGATTTAAGTAACAGGTGTTGGCTGGGGAAGCGTTATGCAAGCAAAGCTTCAGAACACAGAGAAGCACCTTTCCTCTGTTGGTATTGAAATTCCTGCAAGGTTTTCTACTTGAAAGATAAAAAGGAAGAAGAATAGCACCTAAACAATGATTTTGTTTGCTTTGCTTGTACTGAAGCAGAGGTCAAGGAAGTGTCATAACGTGATCTAATTCACTGGCTGGCGTGACTTCCACAGCTATAATAAATATCATATAATGCCAGAAATGGATGTAAGCTATTTACCATGCTGAGGTAGGAAATCCAGGGATCAGGAGCTAAGTGACTATATTAAACATTTTATTTGAGATTCAGATGTCTCATGGAAGAACACAGAGCCTTGAAATGAGATCCAGACCAGCTGAAGGCTTGGATGGGCCAGGTTAGATGGAGCTCTGGGCAATCAGATCTAATGGGTGCCATCCCTGGCCAGGGCAGAGGTTTCAATCTTTAAGGTCCCTTCCAACCCAAACTGCTCTGTGATTCTGTGAAGACACCAGTTTGCACACCACTGGAACCACTCTGATTGCTCAACAGGGAATGTGGCACTTAGAGGTGTGGTTGCAGGAAAGGAAAATAAGTGTTTCAAGAGATGCATATTCAGCATTTCTGATCAGAACAGAGTGAAAGCAACAGATTTCCTCTCACACACCAGCCTGAAGAGAACTGGGTGTCTTTTGCACAATGCTCACCAAGAAGTCTGCAGAGAGAAATCCAGCTCAAGAGAAATTCCACAGAGGACAATTATGACCCAGTCAAAGGCAAAGGGATAGTAAGGGGAAGGTGTGTTTGAGCAGTGTTCATAAGTAATGGGACTGACAGTGTTGCACACTCATGTGCCAGAAGATTTTCTTCCCTACTGAGGCAGCAAAAGAATAGTTTTAGCATATTCTGACATTAATTGAAAATGCATTTGTGGCTGAAAGCAAACATTAGCTCTTGGTCTTGAGAAATTTCCTTTGTCACAAGCATAATTATAATAAAAACTGAAACACCAACATAAATGTTAGAACATTTAAAAATCATAAAGCCTTCCCCATTTCCACTTTTCTTCTGCAATAAATTAAAAGCATGAGAAATTTCCCCTGCAGACACAAACATTAGGAAATCATTTGGCAAATGACTTTTTTCAAGCCTGGCATCTCTAGCCTGGGGAGAGCTTTGGAAAGGTCAAGAAAATTTGTCCCATGAATGGCCTGTCTTCAAGCCTGGGGGGTTAAATCTGTGGATCTGGGGCCCTGTGATGTTGGCCTGGCAAGGACAACAGGGCAAACTGTGGGAATGATGCCTGTTCTTTGCCAGGTGAGTTGTGCCACCTCCTCACCTTGATCATGTGCATAGATACCTTTGCTCCAGGAGGCACCTGAGCTGTGTGTTTAAGTCTCATTTCAAAGGAATGTAAGTCCTTTCCTAGAGATCTTTCCTGAACAGCAGCCAGGAGTGATGACACAGGTTGGGCAGAGACAGGAGCACCCTGTGAGTGCCAGCATGCCTGATACTGCCAGCAAGTGTGGACACACAGGCTCCTGTGCCCCCAGGATGGACAGACTCTGCCCAGCAGGTCAGGAGGAGGCAGCAGGTTTCACAGCTGCCCTCTGAGCACACAACCCACAGATCATAGCACCAGCCTCAGCACATTCCCTTCACCAGGAAAAATGGGAAATGCAGGACTGACAACAATGAAGATACTCAAAGCTCACATTTGCCATGCTACCTGCAGATCATGGCTCTCCTCTTTAGGTGCTTGAGTTTAAAACCCCAGCATCTCTGTGTGTACAATATTTTTTCCTGACAATAAAGTCCCTCTGTTTCATTCTATGTGCTCTGTGTCTGAGGAACCTGTGCAGATTCTGTATCTTGGTGTCTCTAAATTGTTTCTCTCTCACAATAAACATGGGGATGTGCAGAGACATTTTTATTTTACTTCTTATGGGTGCTAAGCTAAGGACCCAAGAGTGCTGTGTTTCATGCTAGATTGAGTGTTGCAGTGTGAGAAACAAAATACCCAGCCCTAAGACACTGCTCACTGCACCCTTCTTGTGGCTGGCTCTTTGTTATTGCTGTCAGACTTTAAAATGCTGCTGAGTTTCTGCCCTGTTCAGGATTGCTGTCCCTCGGAGTCCTAAACCCATGTGGAGTTCCCTCTGTAAAGTGAATTTTTATGGGGAAAGTATTAAGAAGAATTATTATGTGTATAGCCATCAGAAAGAATATTCTATGTCCAGAATGAAAAAGGAATGATTACCAATCTTTGTATCATCCATAAACCCACACATTCTCCATGGGATGTGGGTGGAACTGGAATTCCCCAAGAGTGACAAGTGTGGCCTGCCCTTAGCCAGAAAACATGGGTCCAGGTTTCCTAGAAGCCATCTGTTTTGCCATTTATGACTGAGCTAGAAAAACTGTTGGAACAAGCTGTTTTCATCCCTGGGAACAATGCTTTGCTCCTACCATGTGGCTGGGGAGGGTGACCCCTGTCAGGCTGGCAGCCAGGTGGGTGGCACCACAGCTCCCAGAGATGGACACCAAGCAAAGCAGCAAGGTGGAATATCTTCCCATGACCCTCAAGTTTGGGGATCCTTTCTCATTTACCTGCCAGGCAGCAGCTGTAATTTCATCATGTCACACTGGATTAACATATGGAACTCTCCTCCCAGCAGATGAGGTCCAGGGTGATTCAGTCCAGGTGTGACGTGGACTTTGAAGACTCCTGGCTTAGGAGCACCTCCTTTCTTGCCTAAACAGAAGATCAGAATGAAGCAAAACTAAAAAAAAAAACACCAGTCCCCACTGCAGGAAAAAGGGAAATGTCACAGACCCATGGGACATTGCAAAAAATGGATAAATAAATAAAAGATCCAAAGATGACTTTTCTGTTATGGTGGATCAAGACAGAATCAAGTGTCTCTGTAACTGGAGTGAAATGACATTTGAGCAAAAGTTAGTTTTATATCCACTCAGGCTAAAGAAAGGATTTAAGTTCAGCCAAGGTCTTCTTCTGGCTCTCTAACAGTGCTGACTTCCATTCAGGGGGAACAAATGCATCTTTGCTCATGTAACGATAATAGTATCTTGGTCTTTTGCTGAGCAGCTTTGCCACAAATTAGCCAGGGGGAGAGAGCTAAAGCTTGTGATAGAAATAACTCTCATGAGGAACAAGTCCTCAAGGGGCTTAGAAATGTGATTTTATTAACTTTCTGTCAGTTTTCAGTGCAGGATAAATGTCCACTTAAGAGCATTAGCAATACATTCCCTCAGAAGAGACACTTGCAGGACCTTGTTCTTCCCAAGCTGCTTGACTTGCTTTGAAAGGGTGAAAGAGCAAGCAGCTGGAAGGATGGAAGGATGGAAGGATGGAAAGATGGAAGGATGGAAGGATGGAAAGAAAAGATGGAAGGATGGAAGGATGGAAGTGGGGGCAACCTGCACCAAACCTGCCCAAGGCTGCATTTCAGCTCCTTTGACACCAAGTCCTCAGCTGCTGCTGCTTGGAGCAGGGTGGGGAGCAGCAGGCAGGGCAAGGAGGGGCTGTGAGAGGTCCCAGTGTGTGGATACTGAGAGCTAGGGAAAAAGAAGCTTGAGTCTTTCCCAAGCTACTCAAAGGAAAACAGAAGGGAAAGAATTAATACCAGAGATTAGCACCTGCAGAGTCCATGAGCTGTGTGATGTTTTGGTAAAAGCATCTTTACAAGGGGTGTCACCTTCCTTGGACCAATCAGTTTGATTCTGTCCTGGTTCTGTGATCTAATCTATAAAAGTGTGGTTACTTCTTGAATAAATGGCTTTTCTTCTGCCTCTGAAGGAAGTTGTGTGTTGCTATATTCTTTCACCACAGCCCAATAGCAGCACCAGTGACAAACAGGTACTCAGCTGACAGTTCCAGCTGGGTGTTGTGAGAAGGAAGCAGGAGCCTTGTTTGCACAAGGGGTGCAGCATCTCACAAACAGCACTGCAGGCTTTGGCACAGCAAAGACAGAGCTGGCTCCCACCTGCAGGAACAAGAGTCAGGTGTGATGAAAAAATGCTTTGAACAGGCAAAGCTTAACACTGCTGAGTTAGAGCATGTGCCAAAGCTCACTGAGAGCCTGAACACTGCTAAAGAGTCTGTTCATTTATTATGCACTTAATTGATTTGTTCCCTGGCTGAAGACAGAACAAAATCAGACCTGAACCTCAGCTGGGGCTTCTGGGACCTGGGACTGACCTCGACATTCAGGACTGTCAGCTCATAAACTGTGATATCAGTCTGTGAAATTTACACTTAATCAAGCTTAACTCTCCCTACTTTGGCCAGCCAAAAAGACTTGATGCCCCAGGAGCAAGGGTGAAATATTTCCTCACAGCATCTTTGGAAGCAGGATTTGGAAGAAAATCTCAGTACACCTGATGCCTCCTGTCCCACAGTCAGGAGATCTCTTGGCACTGACTCCAGCTACTCTCAACCACAGAGGTTTTGTATTCTTAGATTCCCATCTAGGAAATCCATCTTTGTTGTTTCCAGAGCATCCAGCAGACTCTCTGGTTCCTAATGCCAGAGCACAGAGAAATATGGGACAGTGCCATGCCAAGCCATGGAATATGTTAAGACCCCCCCAGTGATTTCAAAATTTAGCAGAAATGAAAGTCCAGGAGCTCACTGTGATGGGGGCACCAGGTGTCTGGGGAGAGCATAATCCATGGCACAGGAATCACTGAGGGAGGGGAGAGCTGAAACACCCCAAATCCCCTTCTCCCCAGTAAAATACCCTGATTTTGAAATACTCTTCTGACATTCAAACCCCTTCATGTTTGTTTTTAACATCTAACATTTTCTGAATTAAAATGTCATCTCAGCTGTATTCCCAGAGCTTAAACCATTCTGGTCCTAAAACCATTCTTTTATGCTTATAGCATATATTTTGAATTAGCTAAATTAGATTTCACTCTGTTGTCAGTGACTGTCAGTTGTGATGATTTTGACTTTCAGTTGCAAAATGTGTGGAGGCTCAAGAGGCAGCAGAGTAAGCAGATATTTGAAGCATGAATTAGACTTTTAATAGATAAAAAAAGTTAGGAAGATGGAACTCATGAATTACTTATGGCCATAATTATTACATGCATTTGATTTCTGTATACATATATAGGGGTTTTTAGGAGGCTGGTTGCTATGGTAACTACTGCATGGTCCATATGTTGCTTCTGAAATTATTTTTCCTCAGTGGAAAATTATACCCATGGACATGGATGGCATTTTTAAATCTGCTAAAAAAGCAGTTATTTTCCTTTTCTTCCTAAATGTCATTGACTGTGTAATGGAAGTCTTTGAAGTTCAATTCTCCTCGTTGTCAGTTCACCAAGCAAGAGACGTGAACTGCATCCAAACCTTCCCTCTCTGCCTCCAAACCCTTGCCTTGCCTTGCTGGGAGGCTGACTGATAGCAAACACCCTGACTTTGCCATGGGTGAGTGTGAACTCCCTTCTGTGGGTGTGAATGGTTTTGGACTGGGTCTCCTCTGCTGGGAGAGCAGAGGGTGTTCAGCCTGGAGAAGAGAAGGCTCCAGGGAGACCTGAGAGCCCCTTCCAGTGCCTCAAGGGGCTCCAGGAGTGCTGAAAAGGGACTTTGGACAAGAGCCTGGAGTGAGAGAACGAGGGGGAATGGCTTAAAACAGACCACAGGTAGGGTTAGATTGGTAATTAAGAATAATTTCTTCCATGTGAGAGTGGTGAGGCACCAGGATGGGGCTGTCCAGAGAAGCTGTGGCTGCCCCATCCCTGCAAGTGCTCCAGGCCAGGTTGGATGGGGCTCTGGGCAACCTGGGCTATGGGAGGTGTCTCTGCCCATGCTGGGGAGGCTGGAACAACATGGTTTTTAAGGTCCCTTTCTACCCAAACCATTCTGTGATTCTATGCAAGGAAATCAGGATTTCTGGCTGCAGAATGAAAACTGGTTCTAAAAGTTGTTTTAGAACAGAATTACTGTGTTCCCTGTGGCTCAGGATGTCACTGTTGTATGAAGCCAAAGAGCTGGAGATCAGAACCAGCTGAGCTCCAGGTGCATGCACAGCTGGGAACACCAAGTGCCTGTGGAAGCTGCACTGTGCTCTGCTCTCAGGGGGGACAGAGCAGCAAATTAGAGCCATCCATAGGCACACCAGCACTTTTTGGTGTGTTTTTTTTGTTGGCTCTGAACCTTCAAACAGGCTGTAGCATTTCTCTATTTATCTACTGGGGTTATGAGGAAAAAAACCCAAACCCAAATACCTGCACTGTTGCAATCAGTCTGGTCTGTTTTTGAAGTTTAAATTAAGGGGTTAGAAATCCACAATAGAAAAGTCCAGCACTGAGGCTGAAGGAGCAATTCCCTGAGCCAAGAGCCAGACTGGCTTGTCTGATGTGTCCATGCTCAGGCTGTGCCTCAGCATTTCATTGCTGCCATCAGCAAGCACATCTGTAAAATATGGATTTCAGTGAGATTGGATTAGGGGTGGAGTTAACTTTGTGTATCCGAAGTTTACCTAAAACCCAGAGACACTTAAATTTATTTTTAACCTTATTTTTGCAGCAATTCTGATTAACGACTGTGGCTTGAAAACCACCACCTTTAAAAACCTAAAGGGTCTGTGAATGTTTGCTTTACAGAAACCTTTTTTGGTGCCTTACACAGCTGCACTTCTGTTTTACATTGGAAAGGTTTGACACCTCAGCAGTATAAAGTTATAGGTTTTATCCCTAAAACTTCCCAAATGCAGTTTCCATTATTAACACAGTTGTGACAGCTATAGCTTGTTTATATTGCTTCACCTGGGGCACATAAACTTAAAGGACTGAAAATACCTCCATGCAATAAAAGAATTTTATATAATTGCTACCTCTTGCTGTAAGGGACAGCTGGCCTTTGAAAGTTGGGAACACATTTACGTCATTGAAGTAAAATGTAAGCCTGGGGTTTAAATGACTGTAATTTATGTTTCTGAAGCTCAAAACAAAAATATGGCTGTCCAAAGGGCAAATACCTCTCCAAACAAACTAATACTCATAATTCATCTTGGACAGTGTATATATCTACAGTCTCCTTCTAGAAGGCTTTCAATGGCAGTTGCTGTTTTCTTTTGATATTTATTCTCTATTACCTCTGCTTTGCTATCCCCAATCTTAAAATGTCTATTGACACTTTGCTAATTCAGCTGTTTTTAGTGTTTCCTGATGTGCTGTGCAAGGCTGTTCCACATCCCTGCACAGTCACCAGGGACACTTCTCAAAGCTGTCACAGGAGTCTGACCAGTGCAGCCCAGGGTAGATGTGGAAGAGGCTGGGTCACCAAAGCCTCTTGAAAGCACTGGAAGTTACTGATTTCATGTGGCTGGACAAAAACTGTGCCCTGTGAGCAGAATAGTTATTAATGACCCTGCAGTTCTTGTGCTGAACATTTTCTTGTCACTGTCTCTCAGCATGTGTCTGAACATCATTTATATATTTTGGGTTCAGGGCCCCATTCCAAACAGCTGTTGCTTGTTTAGCTTTTTAAAATTTTTTTCCTCCTTGTTTTTAATTTATAATAATGAAAATCTCTCTGGCATGGGCTGACACCAAAAATGTTTGTTCTAGTCCTTGGATGAAAGCACCCACCCATGGTCCCTGCTTTTATGATTTACAAATTCACCAACATTTATTGTGGTATTGCAGAACAACTTCAGCAATAAGAAATTCAACCACAGCTCCCTCACAGCAAATTCCAGGCCCAGGGCTCCTCTGCAGTCTTGCAAGCCCATCATCAAGGGGAAGCCTGCATCCATTTAGATGGTTTATTTCCAAATCTCATTTGGGGTGTGATCATGCTCTGCCTTGGCTCCATCCCATATTTGTCATTCACTTTTAATATATGTTCAGATATACCCATGACTTAAAGATGATTAATCTCTTTTTCATACTTTTTGAAGAGTTTAGTTGGGCTGCTCAGTATGGTTCAGCAGAGAAGAACAAATGACAGATTTTTTCAGTCTTGGGTTGTATAAGTGTGAAAACTGAAATTGGGTTTCTAAAGCAAGAAGACCATGACAGGTCAATCCAAATTCCAAATCTTGATTCCTTCCTTAAAAACACCTTTTTGGGTAAAAGTGAGCATGACTGGAGGCAAAGTACCTTCAGCTGAAATGAGGCTGGGTGCTCTACCTGCCCTCATCACATGAGGAATGTGACCCTGACCCTGCCAGGAAGGAGAGGACACAGCCAGTGCTGCCACACTGGCTCATTGGCACCTTGTCTGGGCTGCCACCACTGCCAGGCTGCACCTGGGAGATCCTCCTTGCACATTCCTGGAACCTTATTTAATGTGTTAGCCTGGTGTTTGGGAATGCTGTGGCTCACTGGGGACCTCCTGTTAGCTGCTGTGGGACAAAATTCCCCTTTTCCATAGAGGTTTTCCCCTGGCATGGGGAGATGTGGGTGCACACACACAAGTAACACATGACACAGGTGCTCAGCAGTTTGCAGGCTGACCCTTGAGGATGGTTTATTTTCCCTTCAGAATCACAGCAGAAGTATTGAGCTGTGAGTTTGGGAAAAACACAGAAGTAGCTTTAGAAAATGTGCTTAAACTCCCAAGGGAGAAGGGAAGACTGAATGCCCAGTCCTTCCCTCCCAGAACAAGTGCAGCCCTTGGGCCCCTGGGATGTGCTGGCATGTCCCTGTCCTGTCCTGTCCTCTCCTCTCCTCTCCCTCTCCCTCTTCCTCTCCTCCTGCAGATGCTGAGAATTTCGAGTAGCCCTTAAGATCTAACATAGTTGAAATGTCTATAAACACCTTGAGTCTCTTTAGAGGACTCTGTGCCTGTCAAACTATGCAGCTTAGTAGGATGTCTCATTATCCGTGGTGCTTCCCCCTCCTGCAGTCCATGATTATGTGAGAACTGCTGGAAAAGTACCTTTAAACACTTCAGTACATCCTCAATGCCTGAACTGAAAAAGTAGCCAAGGAAACTAACTTAATTAAAAAGTTGAAAACTTTTAATATTATTTAAGATGATCTCAAGACTTGGAGCATATCTGCAGCTTTTTTTCCAGCATTGGCAGGTAACAACATTGAAATATTGTCAGAGTATTTTTTCCTTATTTCTTTGTACTAATAACCCAAAAGCACAGATTGCTCAGATGAAATCTGTTGAACATTAATCACCAGATTCTGTTTCATGACTGAAATAAATCTGATTAGAAAACAGAAAAAAAACTAGTAAAACCAGTGGCATGATGGAGATTCATTGATGGAAATAGGTTGCTTATAGAAATCAAATTTTGGTTTTCAGTAGTACAGCTGACCAGGGATCAACTGAAATGGCTCCAGGCTATTAATCAGCAGTTATCTTCCCTGCATATGTGTATGTTGGGAGGATGACAAGATAATTGATCTAGAAGAGCTCAAAGGATATACAAGAGGTAATATTTTCTTGCACATTGATTAAAAAAGAAATTTCATTTTCTCTTCCTTCTCAGGGCTGGGTCTCCCACAGGGTGGTTTGGGGGCTGCAGAGCTGCAGAGCATCATCCATCACAGCAATGTCCTCCCAACAGGTAGGTGCTGTACCCAGGTATGTTTATGTAAGGTTTGTCATTAGGATCAGAAGGTGCAAGGAAATCTCCCAGCCATCTCCACTCTGAGCAATTTGGTTTGTGCCATGGTGTGGAGCTGCAGCACATGAACTGCCTGGGTCACTAAAACCCTTCAGTAGTGGGAGCAGTCCCCTGAAACACCCAGCTTGGCACTGGGGAGAGCAGTGCTGATGTAACCAGCCATCCCCTCTGCCCACAAACGGGTCAGGCAGCACAACCATCCCCCAGCTCATGGCTCAGGTTATTGCTGTCAATACCAAACAAGATTTTAGGGACTTTCCACCATTTATCTTCTCATTGCCTCTCTCCTCCCCACAGCTGTACACTTGATGCAGTCACTTTTCTCCAGGGGAAGAACCTGTTTCCTGGTGGACAGGAATGATGACCCGTTTGCCTTCTGCTTCAAGCATCCATCAAACCCAGCCTCTGTGTCCCCTGGAGACAGAGACTCAATTTTCCTCTTGACAGCAAAGACAAATGACTCCCCCAGGGCTGTTTGCTCATGTCTACTCAAGGTTTCTGTGACATTTCTTAGATGACCTGTTTTTTAAACACACAATGAGTTTTCTTTCCACTTCCACCTACCACTGTGAAGGTAGAGATAGATTTGCTTTAAGAAAACCTAATGGTGTCAATCTCTGACACATCCTCCCTCTCTGCTTTCTGCTTTAGGTTTCTTTGTGTTCCCAGATGTTGCCAGCTGTAACTTGCCTGTATTTGGGGTTGTCCTGCACAGATAAAGCAATATTTCATTAAGGTGCACCAACCAAAAGAAATTATATTTTAATTTTCTTTTTTTTTTTTTTTTTTTTCAGTCCAAGTTTTTCCAAACTCACCCTAAAATCCACCTTTTGAGTTCCCCAACACCATACCCCCAGCTCCTCTATGGTGGGGAGTATTCCTGTGAGGAATATTCTCCTGACTCTAGGATTATCCCACTCTCTCTGATCTTTTCTGGAGTACACAACACAAGAAGCTGGGAGCTGTTATTTGAGTCACCAGAGGAAAGGGGTATTTTGTGTTGTTTAGGAAAATGGTTCAACTGGAGTGTTCCAGGTGATGAAGCAAACATTACACTGGGAGCATTTGCTGTTAGCACACAGGAATCACCAACTTTGTCAAAAGACAGTTGGATGGTTAATCTCCCTCCTATGTTTCACTTTTAGGCTTTTAATAGATTTTAAGACTCTTTTTGGTTCCTTACTTATCAGATATTTCTGGAAATGACAGCCATGTTTCTAAGTGTCTCAAAGACCATTTCTTTCCCAGTAATGTCCCCTGGGACCAGAGTAAAGCAATGGGCACCACAGGCCAGACCCTCTCCTGCTCACAGGTGCAAAGGTGTGCCTTGAACACAACTCTCCTTCTCTCCAGCCACATGGAAGGAACCTGGCTTCTGCATGCCACCTGGGGGAGCCAGGCAGGCAGACAAGGAATCAGGAGCTGGTTTTGTTATTCATATTTTCATGATGAGGCATGGAAGAGAAATTGGAGAAAAGCACCTTCAGTTCCCCCATTTTCTCATTTTGGAGAGCTTAGTCTTTGCAATATAGCTCTTTAATGTCCTCCTTGGTAAAAATGTCCTTCCCTTGATTTCCCTCTTCCCAGAAAAATTGCCCTGCAGTGTCATACATGGGATAGCCAAGTCCTGCACTGGAAATACTGAACACTCGGGTTTGCAAGGAGCACTGCCAGCCCTAGTTATTATTAAACCCTATAAAACATGAAGGGTCTCTGGCCCAATCCATCTGGATGTTGAAAGAGAGAGGAATGGGATTGCCACTTGCCAGTTTCCCTTGCCAGTTTTCCAAGCATCCAGCACATCCTGAGGATAGGAAATGGGGCTGGACCACCTGCATGCTGGCTGTGCTCAGTGGCCAGCACATCCCTCCAGCATCAGCATTTCCAAACACAGCCCTGAGGTTACACAAAGTCTTTTTGATCCCACCTCAGTGACCCCAAGGCTACAAATGCTGCCATGGGACCTTCCTTGGATTGGAAGGAGCTCCTTGTTCCCATAAATCATAGAATCATAGAATAGTTTGGGTTGACAGGGACCTTTAAAGGTCATCTAATCCAACACCCAAATGGAAACATTGCAATTTGGGCACTCTACCATGCAAACTCTCCTTGGCTGTTGAACAATAATCACACTCTGGATAGCTGTGAGTTACTGTGCAAAGGGAAAAGGCCTCTCTCAGACCCCCTGCTTTGTCCTTGTACCATTTGTGTATGTAGCTGCTTAATATATATAGAATAATTTAAACAATCCACATGCCATAACATGCCCCCAAATATTTAGTTGAGTGTCCCCAGATTTGTTTTGCATGTTTATCCTTCCATTCGTTAGGAACGTGAATGTTCTTTGACTTCACCCTGTGCCTTTCAGCATTATTTTATGGAAATTCTGATTTCCTGCACTGAAAGAAACTCTGATGATAATGAGAGGCTTGAAGCATTTCAAACAAAGAAAAAGCAGATTGAGTCAATTCTTCATTTTGTTCTTAATCAAAACTGGTTGTGTGCATTTGCATCGACAATGAGCTCAGCACACAATGCTCCATATGGGCTTGGCTGCTGGCATTCACTGAATGGCAGAAGCCACTGAAAAAGCTCCCTGGTTTTCAAAGATTTAGGGATGGCCTTGCAAAAGTGTCATTTGTCACTGCCTTCCTTGTCCAGAATTGCTAGGAAAATCCCTGGAAACAGGCTATGGAATTGCAGAGCCCAGTTCTCACAGGCCAAAGCAGCACTGCAGCACTTGCCTACAGGGAAACAGTGAGAAATGAGAAACTGGAAGCTTTTAATGGAGCCCCAAATATTCCTTTTTGTGATTCTTTATCTGGATATTGGTCTTCTACCTCAAATGTTACTCATTTTTCAGGCATACTATTATACCAATTCTACCATAAATATGAATGCAAACAACCATTAATCTGGACACTTATTTCCAAAGTGTCTAAACAGTTGGAAACAACCCACAAACTTTTACTGTTCTGCAGCTCAGACCTGATCTTGCAGAACCCCCTTTATGCTAATTCCAGTCCAGTTACACCCAAGAGGTGTCCAAATATGTGCTGATTTAGGACCAGGTCCTCATTTTTGAGCACATTAACAGCCCCCAGCAGGGCTGTGGTGCACAGACTTTGCAGGTTTGTTCTGCAGAGCATGAACAATTAGAAGAAAGAGGGATGGCGACTCACACAGGCATCCCTGGCTGTGCTGTCGTGAGTGGCTTGACAAGTTCTGCTCAGGAAGGATTTATTTCGACTCATTTTGGTCTGTGGCTGTGAGAGGCTTGCAAAACCTTTCACCTTCTTTCCCTGGAGTCATATATATTTTATGAGAAATTTAAGAATTACCTCTTATTAAAATGGGGATAGTGTAATTACCAATAAAAAGCAGATGTTATGGCATGACTAATGCTTGAAAATGTGTATGTAGCAAGTACAACATACGAGCACATCCAGACTTTTCACTGAGATAATAAAAATTGTCCTTGTTGAAACAAATTGGCCAAGTTACAGAGGTCTGAAGTCACAGGGAAATCATTGCAGAAAACACTGAAAGGCTCCACAAAATGCTCCCACTGATCTCAGCAGCAAAATGTAACAGCAGGAGGCTGAGACAGAGAACTCCCATCGCTGTTCACCTTGCCCATGTCAGGAGGTGTTTGGAAAGGTGTCCTGTTAAAGCACCCAAACTCACCGTGCTGAGGACATCCTTCCCCTCCATGCTGTAATGAGCTCTAATTAGTGAGCTCCCTGACACCTCCAGCACCTCTCAGGGGTCCACAACCCACCTGCAACAGTCAAGATCCTTCCCTTGGATCACTCCCAAGTATTTTGGCAAGGCGTATCAGGAGCAATCCACATAGGCTGACTTTTGAAGCAGGAATGTGCAAATAGCATGTAAGTGGAGTTGTTCAACAAATCTGTTCAGGCAGTCCCAGGGTTCAGGAATTTCTGCTGAGCTCAAAACTTCCTCTCTCTTCCTTTCCTGAAAATTGCATTTATTGTTCTCTACAGATACCTGAAGGGAGATTATGGCAAGGTGAGGGTTGGCCTTTTCTGCCAAGGAACTAGAGATAAGACAAGGGGAAACAGCCTCAAGTTGCACCAGGGGATGTTCACATTGGATATAACAAAAATCTGTTCATTGAAAGAGAGGTTAAACATTGAAAGAGGCTGCCCAGTGAAATGGAGGAGTCATCATCCCTGGAAGTGTTAAAAAAATAAGTAAACGTGGCACTCACAGTATGGTTTTATGGTTATTCAGTCAAAGGTTGGACTTTATGATCTTGAAGGTCTTTTTCAACCTTAATGATTTGATAATTCTATTGCCTTTTGCCATAAAAGAATCTTTAAAGACGCACTCATTCTGCAGAAGAGCCCTTGCAGCTCAGGACGTGTGTGGATGTCAGCCTGTGGTATAAACCTGGGGGCACAGCAAGGTCTGTGCTTTGGCCAGGGAAGGCTGCAGGGCAGTGGGAGGTGGGAGCTCAGCACCCAGGGGTGCAGCAGGGGTGGACCCCCAGGCAGCTGTGGGCTGGTGCTCACCCCTGACCACTCATCTCCAAACTCCAAGTCTTTGAGTTGTTCTCTGTCCCAAAGCCCATGCCCAAAGCCCAGTGATTCAGGGTGCACTAGAGGCAGCAGAGACCTCCCCACTTTTTTCCCTAAGTCCCTCCTATATTCAGTCATTATTGCTCTGCACACAAATTCCATATTTCAATTTCAAGGGAAAAAAGCACATCCAAATCCTCAGAGTATTCTTGGCCCTGCCAGAGTGTTAACTCACTGGAGGAACCTCCAGAGCTGTGCTGGGGTGTGCTGCAGGCTGGAGGGGTTTGTTCCTGTTGAGCATTAGCTCTGTCATTCTGTGAAATGAAACTAAGACGTGCATAAGCAGCCTTGACAGCAATTAGTTCTGGCAGAATCCTTGTGATAATGAATTTCAATGATGGTGGGGTTTTGGGTGCCTGAACACTTCATTAGCTGCCAGTATATCAGACTGCTGCAGCTGAGAAATCACATTATAATAAAGCACTTTTTACTGCAGGCAGCAAACAAGATAATATATGGGATGAATAGTAATAGTCCATTCAAAACCATTCCTGTGCTTTAAAGCTTTGGAATTTCAGTAAATAGATCAAATACTATGCAGAAATGAATCTTATTCACAATTTCTCCATTACCCAGCTATTTATGAATATTTTTTAATGTATTGTCAGAGAACTTACTCCACTCTATTACACTTGCCAGTTAAACTCTGAAATACATACATGTTGATGCAGTAATAAGAAAAATCATCTCTAATGCAGCAAAATGTATTCTAAGTTTAAATGGAGAAAAATGCATGATAACTATTTCAGTGTGAAATACCATCAAGTCTGTCTCTTTCTTTTTATTTACAGCATAAATTCTTTTTTTAAAGCATGGAGATACATGACTCAGAAATGCCTTAAAAGGCACAATTGAGGCATTCTCATGCTTTCTTCTATGTTTGTAAACCAAAAATGCATTGTTACAAGGACAGGTACTGGGAGAACAGCTTTGTGCACAGGCCAATAGCGATAGGACAAGGGGGAAAGGTTTTTAACTAAAAAAGGAGAGATTTAGGCTCAAAGTTATGAAGAAGTTCTTTACTCAGAGGGTGGTGAGGTCCCAGCACAGGGTGCCCAGAGCAGCTGTGGCTGCCCCATCCCTGGAAATGTTCAAGGGCAGGTTGGATGTGGCTTAGAGCAACCTGGGACAGTGGGAGGTGTCCCTGCCCATGGCAGGGGGTTGAAACAAGATGAGATTTAAGGTTCCTTCCAACCAAAACCACTCTGTAATTCTGTGATTATGTTGCAATAAAATGGGATGTTACTTACCACTGTCTTTGCAATAATTAGCATGAAAACAAACAAACAAAGAAACAAACAAAATCCTAATTAATCTGAAGTTATTCCTGATAAAATTTATCCTTCTGAATGTATCACTGTGGCTGCTGGTCACATGGTTGGAAGTTCATTGACGTTCTCTCCTACACCAGAGCAGAAGGAGGTGAAGGAAGGTGATGTCTGGTTTGTCAGAGCTTGTCTCAGCAGCTCATTACCTCCCTGGCAGAGCTAAAAGCAACTGATGCTTCTTTAGAAAGTAGCCAGGCCATCTGCAAGCATCCCAGTAAAGCCAGATGCCCACAGGACTGTACTGGGGAGGAGGACAGGGATGCTCTGCCAGCAGGGAGTGGCTGGCTGGGGTGTTCTCCTCTGTGATGCTCCCCTGGAACCCCATCACCATGGCAGCCAGAGATGCAGGATGATGATTCCCTCCCTGCTGGCTTTCCCCTCCCTGGATTCTTCTTGAGTAGGTGGTAACCATAAAAATATCCTTTGTCTCACCCTGGTGAGCAGGTGGTTCACAGGCACTACCCAGTGGGTAGGGTCAGGCCTATTCAAATGAGACATTTGTAAGGTATCCTTAAAGTGCAAAAACCCTTGGAGACAGGGCTTTAGGTAAGAGAAAAGCAGGAGAAAGTCAGTGTGGATGGGGAAATAACAGCACCAGAGTAGCAAATAGCCAAGAAGCATTCAAATTTTCTAGTGCAAAAATAATTGTGTGTGTTTACCTGTAACACCAAGATGACCATTTTTTCCCCCAGTAAAATAGTGCCTTATATAGCAATGATCTGTTAAATTAGCTTTTCAAATAAAGACAGAGATAGAAGAAGAATTAATTTGAAACTTTAAACTACTTTAAAGACCTGAATTGCATATGCCCATTTTGGTTGTACAGAAAACTCAAAAGAAATTTATCTGGAGGACAGGAAGATTCTACAGTATTTTTTTCCAGGCTCCACCCAAATTTCAGTGTTCTTCCCTTTCCAGAATGCTCATAATCACTGATGAACTACAAAGGTTTTTCAGGACATCATAAATCACCCTAAATAGCCCAAGACTGTGGGAGTTCTTTGCTTTGGCTTGGAATCTTCCAAGGCAGCTCATGAAATCTGATGTAAGTTTAACCTCAAATGAGGTAAAAACACTCTCCCTGCCGTGGTTTCATACAGTGCTGAACAGCAGCCTGTGAAAAATCAGGTAGTGAGACTGGGGTTTGTTTTTTGAGCTTTGTTATTGCTGTTCTTAATCAACAAGGACAAAACACCAAATTGTATATTTTTCCTGTGTGAATTACTAAAGACTGTTTGAGAGTTAGGAACTAATTTGGTATTTAAATTTAATTGAAAACCCTATGTGAGAAAACATTTCAAGACTCAAGAATAAAGAGCTGAAAGACAATGCAAAATCCTTACAATGCTCAGTGTCTGACTGGCCTGATCCTCTCCCAGCAGTGGTGCCATGGCCCAGATGTGCAGCAGGACAGACCAACACTGAGCACTGACTCTGCTTGTGATCCTTTCCCACTGATGGCATAATTTTATCAGGTTCAATCAAATACAAATTTATTTCAGGATGTGGAGACAGAACAGTGCTACAGCCCTGCCATCCTGCCCAGCAGGTTTGGAAAACCTCCCACTGACCAGAGACAGTCCTGCAGACTTGGACCCCAACCTGCTGCTGTGCAGTGAGCAGCCTGGCCCAGATTCCCAGGTGCAGGACCTTGGGTACCTGCCCTACTACAGAACATCCCACATCTGTGTCTGCCCAGCAGCTCACACCTGCACAGAAAGAGAAGAAAGCTCCAATGAAAGCAAGGCTAACACCCAGCAGGATGAGAAAGTGAGTTATTCCACCACTCCACAGAATATTTTCCACGCTGCAGAACTTCTGAAGAGCTTCTTGGCCAATCACTAACACAGATTACATATATGGTTAAATTGGGTTAATACCTGCAAATTAGGTTCAGGTGAACTTACCTTGAATGTTTCTAAAAGGGATGGGAAGGCAGGATGAGAGGCAGGCTTATCTCACATAAAACTGTTATTTAAAATTAGCCCTTAGGAACAAAATGATGACTTGTGCTCTGAAAACACAAAGCAGGAGCAGAGCTATCTGCAAGGATGAGATACCTGAGATAGCCCTTGTAAGGTCCCTCTGCCTTGAAACAGCCTGTGAACCCAGAGTGCTGCTGTGGGGGACACTGTTGGCTCTGGGTGGGACCTGTCCCACAGCTGCAGGGTCCTGCTGTGCTCCCAGAGGCAGCACTGTTCAAACACCCCATATCTGACACCCCATATCTTGGTCCTGCACGTGTTTTTTTTTTCAGAGCATCCTGCCCAGTTTGGAGCTGAACAAGAATTCAATTTCTCCTGCAAGCAAGGAAGAGCCCCCAGCCCAGGAGCTCCTGGGAGCCAGCAGCTCTGACCTGTGCCTGCCCTTGGCCTCCATCCCACACCTGAACCAGCCCCCTCCCTGCACTGGGTACTTCCCCTACTACAGGACAGAGGGAGGCCTTTGCACTGGCACACTTCAAAGGGAAGGGTCCCTCACCAGGATAGAAGGGCTGGAGACCAAAGAGGGAGGACAACGGGCAGGATCAAGTGTTTGGAGTCTCCATGGCATCTGCTCAGTGTCCTGAGAAGAAAGAAGGGGGGCTTGTGAGTGCAGATGAGAAGGAGAAACTCTTGAAACCTACAACAATGTGAAAATCTGTGTGAATTTGAATAAAATTAAAATATTCCTTCTTTAAAAAAAAAAAAAACCCAACAAGTGATATCCCAGACTGTGTAATGGAAGCAGAAAGAGCAGGAGCTTGGGAAATCCAATAAAATTCCTCTAGATGTGCTTCTCTGTAGCTAATCCCAAAGGCAAGATGCTCACACAAGGGACGTGCAGCTACGGGAAATGGCCAATGGGAAAAAAATAAGAATTATTCAAATCTAAGTTTCTTGGAGGAATTAAAAAGAGACATAATTTCCAGTTGGGATTGGGAAATACATTTCCTTTCCCCCTCACTACAATCCTTCCATTGTATTACTGGCATCTGTTAGACCTGTGCACAACAGCCATACACAGGAGAAAAAAACCCATTTTTATTTACATTCTTTGTCACTATGATTTTTTGAACACGTTTCCATTATGTCTGTCTTCATTTCACTTGCCCAGTCAGTAATGAAAATACTCTTGATTACTTTAATATGTGCAACTAGGAGCTTCTATAAACATCAGTTTTGATGCTGGAAAACTGGGAAACAGCATCCAGAAACATTTTGGCATTGGTGAATCTTGACTGATTTATACCAGATGAGGATCTAACCAAAAAAGGTCAGCTCAGTATTTTCTTTGCAATTGTGAAATCTTGCAACATCCTCTCCTTACTGCCAACTATGTCACCTCCTTGAGACACCACATCAGTTGATGAAACACGGCTCTTTCCCCTCCCTGCACTGTGCACAGACAATTTCTGCTCAAAATAGATGAGTTTACTCCAACCAGTTAGTGAATCTTCAAGTGTTTCTGTAATGATTACACACTGGTCTGACAGTGCATTGACAGGCTGTGTCTAAATGTACCAATGTTACCTATTTTAAGGATCAAAGAAGGAAAACACATCACATTTCTCTGTTTCACATCTTCATAGGTAGACTGGTTTTCCCTGTGGTGTGACACTATGACCAGGAATGCTACAGCCATGCAAGGCATATGATGGTTTTAATAATAATTCCTGCTTGCACTGCACTTCAGTGGTTTTTGACCAGGTGGGAAGGGATTTTGGTGAGATGCTGGAAACCAGCACAGCTCTCAGACAGGAGCTTTGATCCCAGTCTTCTAGGCACTGCTCAGGATGAAGTAGTTCCTCACCCCCAGGTTTTTAATAAGTGTTAAAAAACCTGGGGTCAGCCAGACTGGTGAAAATTCATCCCAATGTCTTCACACAGCTGCCCCAGCTGGAATCAGGAATGCACCAAGCATGCCTTCTGCATCCCTGCACTCCCAGGGAAACCTCAGTACCTTCCTGCCACCTTCCCACTGAAAAACAAGATAAATCAGATTCCAGATGAGCTAAGTCAGACTATGAAACAGCTTCTGGTTTTAAGCACAAAGAAGGCTGACATCTTGGGTGTGTTGAGAGAAAGCCACACAAAATAGAGCAAGATTGCCCAAACTCAAGGGATCAGGCAGAGGAGGGAAGGAATTCTGTCTGTGGATTGTTCTAAGAATATTAAATTCAGCATTTCCATAAATTTGGCATATTAAAATACTTTGAACAATGTAGTATCAAATCCTCAAATCTGCCTGATTTTTACTAGATGGAAATTAGCTGCTTTCCATTGGCTGTACTTGATAATTTATAGGAACAGTGAACATCAGAAATCAAAGATTTGGGAGATGAGAGTATTACAAGCATTATGCTCATGCATCAGAGAAGCCTAATTTTAATCAAAAGCTGGCAACTATCATATCATATGTTGCCATCTTGAAATTGAAGCTGAGCAAAACTCATGATTCTAATGTATTTTCCATACAGCCTTGCTCAGAGGTAAAAAAAAGGATGGAGGGCAGTACTGGAAGCTTCTGTGTTTCTCTCAAAGGTTTGTGCTACTTTATTACTTTTCCACAGAGTTAACATCCTGTACACAGACAGCAAATGATTTTTCTCAAACTGCTCCATGGATCAGATTCCTGCCTTAGTGAGGACATCATGTGCCTTCATCCCAAGAATGGTCCTAGCCACACAGTTTGATTCATCCTTATGTACTGATAATGTATTTCCTTTCATCTCCTATTTGAAAAAGTCATAATTCAGTTCTTCACCACTAGCAGTCCTCTGGAGTTTGAAAAACAATCCACAATTACTTTGATGCATGCTGTGCAGTCTTCATTGATCCCGTTTAAGCTTTTAATCTCATGAATTCACAAAGTAAATTCATAAAACAAACCAAACAAACTGTGGCAAAGTATGCCCTTTAATAACAAAAGAGGTGATGACTATAGATGTCTTTGGAGATTTCTGATAATGCAAGTTCTTCTTTCTCAACAGTTGATGTCAGATTTCATTTGGAAAGGGGGGACGGGACTCTAGCCACAATATTTGTTAGTCTGTGTACCTCTTGGGAAAAACCTTCTTCAAAGTCAATAAAAAGACTCACAGAGACATGGCAGGACATGAAATTTGTCTCTGAAATCAGGTACAAGAGACTTGTTTTAGTAAAATGCAGCAGGCCTTAAGATCTAGACCCAAAGATTCCTAAAATCAATGAGAGAACTCCATCAGCTCAGCAAGGTGGAGCTTGAGCCTCCAGTCTGCCCATGTGGAATAGAACAGCACATTCCTTATATAAACCTGAACCCCACTAAATGCTGCTTTAGGGAGAAAATTATCTCCCCAACATCTAAATGTATTGGTGTGCACCCTGCCCCAAGGACTGGCACTGGCAGGGCTCTCCTTTCTCTCCCAAATCTGGATTGTGTTAATGTATATGATTTAATAACTTTATTTTGAACTCTGCTAGAAAAGGAAGCTTTTGGCAAGTAGCATTTATCTCAGAAGAGCAGAACTCAGCATGAAACAAAGAAGCTTAAGCAGGCCCCTGCCCAGCAACATGATGGGAAGGAATGGAAGTGAGTCATTAATAGGAAACTACTTGGCTTCCTTTCAGAACTGTAGTTATGGTGAGTGACTAGAGAATACTTTGAATACACACCTCTCTGCAAGCAGCAGAACATGCTCATCACTGGGTAAGCCCTGGGATGGGGGAACAGCACAGCTCTCCTGCTGGGACAGCCTAATCCAGGATTCAGTGTTTTGCCAATGCAATTTAGGAACCACATCAGAGATGAGGAAGTGTGCTCTGCAGAGCTGGGATAGGCTGAAGGTGGTGCCTGAGGGCTGCAGTGAATGATCAGCAGCAGGAATGTGAAGGAATGAAGCAGCAAGGGTTGCAAGGTCTGGTTATCCACTGGGAAGCTGATGTAACAGGAGGGGAAGCAGCTGTGCTTCTGGCACACCTGGACCCTGGAATGGATTCCATTAGTCTGTCCTGACACAGAAATGTTTCTGTATCTACCTCTAGCTGTATCCTAAATCTCACCAGAATGAATGTGTTTGGACCCAAGTGAGGTACCTGCCCAAAATAAACCTGTTCCCCAAAATACGAAAAGGTGAGCTGGGGTGAAGGCACAGGCTGGACAAGTCTGAAACCCTTTCTCAGTTAATGATGCAGGAAGGAAGGGATGGTGAAAAAGCAGAGAGCCTGCTGACCTACCCAATCCCCCATAAATCTATCTGTCCCTACCTCAGTGCTACCAGTTCCCATTAAGTCCTCCCAGGCTCCTGGGGGCACTTTTGCCTTTCCCAGGAACACCAAGTTGATGGGATTTGCAGGTGTGGGCAAGGCAGAAATACCAGCACCTGATCCAAATTATGTAGTCCTTGACTTCTGCAGCAATCATTAGAGTTTCACATGTGGAAAAATGCATGTGCTATGTATTTCAGTTTGCAGCCTTTTGTCAAGGCTGGTGTCCTAGGGCTAATTTCTGCTACTGGCAAATATAAATGGAGAAATGCATCCCAAAGGACAGCTGAATATCAGGATCACCTGAGCTGTGGGCTCCTCCAAACTCGTGTTTGAAATATATCCACTGTGCAGGGGAATGAGTGTGCTCTGCTTTTCTGAGCATCTACCTCTGCATGAGGAAGAACTTCTGTACTGGGAGGTGACTGAGCACTGGGACAGAGAGGCTCTGGAGCCTCCTTCCCTGAAGGTATCAAAAGCCACCTGGACACAATCCTGAGTAATGTGGTCTAGGGGATCCTCCTAGAGCAGGAGTTGTACTAGGTGAGTTCCAGTGGTCCCTTCAGTGTGAACCATTCCCTGACTCCTGTGCATCAGTAACTGCACGAGACACAGCCACCTGCCTGGCCATAGCCTGCAGTCTGGGGCAGGCTGGGCCACCTTCTCATGTTTTTAGCTGAGAAAAAATGATGCCAAAGCCTAGAGGTGACAGACCTGCTTCTCTTGCAATTACACCAAAGAGTAAGCACACTCCATGGTGGCTTGTACTGAGCAAAATTATCAAAGACAAACTGATAAAATGGAAATTCTTGCAGGAGCAAGACCTGAAGGAAATTGGCAGCACAAGCAATGCAAAGGGGGTGTGGTGGAGAGCGAGGAGTTAAGCTTGCCTGGCTGACCAGAGCTGTGAAAATAGACACCAACCTGCCTGGGAGGAGGCAGTGAACTCCTTCCCACTCCAAAGCTCTGCAATGGCTCAGACATCAAACCCCCAACACAATACAAACCCAACAACAGGGTCTGACAGCTGCACAGTGTTTGAACAACGCCTCAGATGGGGAAGTTTGTGAAATCCTCTGTATCCCACCAGAGCATGGATGCTGCAGCTTTTCCTGGTTTCCCTGGCTGTATTTTCCCTTAAACCAGAGACTGTGCCCCTGGTCTCACCACATCCTTTCAGTGACCCCTCTCACACCCACAGCCACCAAGCTTTGATTTACCCCCAAAATACATTTCCTCTGGCAGCAGAGGATCCTTTCCTTTGGAGAGCTCATTCTCTTATGGCATCCTCATGAGTGGGTACTCTGGCTAACGTGAGGGGGTCTCAGCAGCTGCCCTGTTAGCACCTGATGATGGCTAATAATAATGATAAATGAATCTTAAAATTCCTGTCACAATTCTCCTTCATTAATATTTATATCTGGCAGATGTACCCCCAAGGGATAACTTGAGCTGCTAAGTATTAGTCTGCTATGTACAGCTGGTATTTTCTCCAGAAACTTTGAGGACATTCTTTGAAAGAGCATATTATGTACAATTTTATTTTCAATTGTTAATTCTGTCATGTGTCAGCATAGAGAAGAATGTTTATTTTAGGCCTCCTCATCTGATGAAGTAAAAACTCCCTTAGATACCAACATTTTCATGAAAAAAAAAGGATCTGATGTAAAGGAATGATTACACACTTAAACAACTGGCATTATCACAGAGGTCAAGCTCAGCTATGGATACACCACTAAGCCTCCTAATTACAGCAGGGTGTAATTTAAAGCATCTTTAGCTGTCAGTGATTTAAACATGTACCATTTTCCAGTTAGAAATGTATTTGTTCAGCTGTTACAAACAAGTCTAGTGAAGCATTTTTGGAAGCATAAACATTCAATTAAATTATCTAGTTGAGTCCTCATAATTGGGCTGAAATCTCTTTATAACTAATTCATGACGCAACATAATTAGCCAAATGATTAATTGGTAATTAGTCTATGAAAACAAGTTAATCATTGTGTTTCCCAAATCAAGATTCTCTCTCTACACCATTGCAAACCATTGGGCTCTGGTCTGTGACTGTCTTGATTTATTTCTTTATCCATCTATGTCCTGGCTATGAAATTTGGAGGAATCTCTTCCCAGCTCTCAGCAATGCACTGACAGCTGTAGCAACAGGCAGCATCAAAAACATTTTCCCTTTTTTTAGCATTTTATTACCCTCCCCAGACATGCCTGAGCTGTAGCTGGCTGGATATTGCTTCTTTGACAGTGCTCTCACTTGAAAGTAGGAAGGAGAATCTTGCAATTATGTTCATATAAAGACTAAGAAAATGAGCAGATGAGGATGTGAAATACAGTCATCCTTTGTGTCTGAAAAACTCCTCAGCCTGCAGGGGCTCCAACCTCAGGGTTTCTGAAATGAATTGTTAAACCATGTTGGCACAGGGAAAGCACCAACAGGTTGTATAAGAAAAAAAAAATAAAATAAAGCTGCTTGCACAGTTGTGAGTTTTCTCTAGGAACTGATGGGAATGCTCTAGCCTTTGGGAAATGTGGCTCACCATGTCCAGCAGGGAGGGACAACTGAGCTCACCCATCAGAGGGGTCTGGGGACAGCAGTGGGCAGCATGGAAAGGAGCTTCACAGGCAAAACAGCCTCAAAATAGAGTCAGAGAGCAATTTGGGTGGGAAAAGCCCTCTGAGATCATCGAGTCCAACCATTAACCCAGCACTGCCAAGTCCACCACTAACCCATGTCTCTAAGTGCCACATCCACGTCTTCTACACCCCTGCAGGGATGATGACTCCATCACTTCCCTAGAAAGCCTATTCCAATACCTGACAACCCCTCTGGTGAAGAAATTTTCCTTAACAACCAACCTGAACAGCCTCTGTGCAACCTGAAGCTGTTCATTCTTGTCCTAGAAGATTGCAAAAATGGAAAAATGAATCTTCAAGTGGCTGATAAACACTTTTATCTTCGCTTGTTCTCAGAAAGAGAAGGAAAATCTGAAATGCTTTAAGAGAAAGTACACAGGTAGAAAGGGGAGGTGAGCTCTCAGGAAACGTGCTGGTCATCTGGAGGAGAAAAACACACCATGCATTAGCAGGGAGCACAAAAATCCTAAAACTCACCAGAACTGAAGGTTGTTCAGAATTTCCTGAGGAAAGATTTCAAAAGACATGCTTAAACAAGCAGGGCAGGCAGATGGGGTGTAAAAGCACCCATGGGAGGTGGCTGGAACTCATGACTCGAGTGCAGTGGAGATGGATCCTGCTGGTCCCACAGTGAGCTGGCAGACCCTGCAAAGCACTGTGCTGACTTCAGATATACAGCCAAGATTAACCACAAAGCCTCCTGCTGTCTGATGGGCCATTTGCCAAATAGTCCCTGAGTAACCAAAATCAGATCTACCTGAAGCTCTTGGACACCAAGTCAGATTTCCAGTGTCTGTCCCAGCTTTTGACAAACTATGAAGTTGATTTCTGTAGCAGCCAGAAACTGGGTATGGTGGTGACTCTGGGTGGTGACTCCATGACAGCACTCCAAGTAATTTTTATTGAAAAGGAAGCTGACATTGTTAGGTGACACAGAAGACATCAGATTCTTCATGCTCCAGGTATGATTCACAGCAGTTTTAGTATTTTAGAAGGGTAAGTAGCTTCAGTGCTGTGCTAGAAGTGAGGGCTGAGCCTGTTTGTCAGCTCGGGTGCCCTAGGGACCCTGTGCCGATTGCCAGATTGCTTCCTGGATGAGAGCATAACTCAGCCATCAAACATTTTTTTACCCTTTGCATTCAGCTTTATGTACCCAAAGGTGTTCCTAATGAGGTGCAGATGTTTCTCAGACTGAGTTGTCACACAGAATGGGCAGGGGAAGGAACTAATGAAAACTTCAGCAGAAATGAAGGGAAATCACGGCACTCCAGCAGTGAAAGAGTTGGGGAGAAAAAACACAACCTTTTCTGGTTTTTCACATCATTGCTGCTATCTCATGTGAGTCTGTCCTGGGGTGAGCTACAGTGAGAGCAGCAGCTTGGGCAGCTCACTCCTGGCCCCAGCGCTGCTAATTGCATTAATTGCACTAATTGTGAGATTTCAGGGAGAGCAGCAAACAGCCCCAGCCCTACCTGCTGCAGCTATTTCCCTCCAGGCCCCCCAGGATCTGCTGCTGAAGAACAGGATGCCTGAGAAGGGACAGGGATGAAGTCACAGCACATCCAGGTGTGGTGCCTACAGCTTTGAGATTTGGTGCACACCAACTAAAGAAAACTCCATGCAGCAGCAAGCAGCTGTGGGGTAATAAAACAAGCTGAAAGTTACTGCTTGTCTTCATGTACATCAAGCCTGAACTAGTTTTATTTTTATGATTTTTCCACTGAGCAGCAGCAGTTATGGATGGAACGGAATGATCTTGGGATAATTTGAGAACAAATCTTCTGACGCTTCTTCTAAGTCCCTCACTGAGAACATTTTTCTCCCCTCTGTCATTTTTTCTCTGTCATTTTACAAGTAAAATGCTGTGGTTTGAGAGGCAGGGCTGATGGCTGGATACCACATGCCCTGTTGTGGGGCATGCTGAGGCTGGAAACAGGAGCTTTCTGCCTTCTCCCTGCACAGTCCCAGCCTGCCCTTGGGAGGACTTTCATTCTGCAGTGCCTGTTCCTCACCACATGCTCACACAGCAGTAGTAACAAAAATTCAATCAGCTTTGGACTGACTCCTCCTCCTGAGAGGGATAGGCAGAAAGCTGAAAAAATGATGCTGAAACTATTATTTAAAAAAAAAAAAAACTCAAATAAAAACAAACCTAGAAAACCTGAGCAGGTAAAAATATTCCATCTGTGAAAATGTCACAGCCACAACTCACCATTACCTTTGTCCCATTCAGACCAGTCTGTTGGCTGGCACCAGGGTGTACCCTCTGAATGGAAAATAATTGCATAGGTGATGAGCCAAATGCTGAAAATCATGGTCCTCAAGGTGGTCTGGAGGAGTGGGGGAGCTGCAGCTGCCTTTGCTAGAGAGGCAGGATTAGAGGAAACTCAAGAGCAACCAGGAGCAAAACCATGGCAGGAATCTTAAGGGAAGGAAACAGCTTTCTAAACCATAGGGTAGTTGATGATGAGGAAGGAAAATGCATATAATGCTGAAATGAAATGGATTTAAAAACATCATGAAAAAATGATCCCAGCTGCTGAGTCCTGTAAAAGATCCTCAGGATGTCCCATGGTTGGAGAGGGCTCGTTGTCCCCACCATCACCTGCCACCTGCATCTGTGTCCTCATCCCTGCCCCATCCTGGTTTTCCCTGCAAGCACCACAGTAAAACCTGTGTCATATTCCTCTGAAACAGAGAATATCAAAAGAAAGGGCAGAAAGTAGCATTTGGTAGTAGGAGCACAGCCTGGTTTTATCATTATTTAAGGCAAGAAGCTGCCTTTGAAAACAGAAGATGAAGTTTTGAATCATACCAGAGGAGTGGATTACTGACTCCTGACGTGATGCTGCAGGAGAGCTCCAGCTCTCAGCCCCAAGGGTAGGACTGGCAGCCTAGCTGTGCCTGGACCATTCCTCAGGAGCAAATGGCACCTGTTCAGGTCGGTAAAACAAATCACAGCTCATCCCAAATGCTGGGAAGAGACAAAGATCCTAAAGACTGTGATAAAAGACTATTTTTATACTCATTCAATGCAGGGAGGCCAAGTCGTGGTTTCCTCATCATCAGATTAAAAAGAAATAGGGATATAGATCCTTCCCCCAGCAAGGAAAACACAGCTTGTGCAAAGCTCATTGATCCTTCCTGCTCTGCTCCAAGCAGCCTGGTCTCACTGAACCCCCTTCTCTGGCATTTTCTCCCTCAAGCACACCAGTCTGGGGACACCCAGGGTGTGCTGAGACCCAGCAAGAGCTGCAGGATCCTGCTATTCTACGAATCCAAACAGACTGTGTTTTATCCAAGTACCAAATCAAGGCACCTGGTGGGATGTGCTTTTCTCTGTCATATTCAATCAAAGTCTTCAGATGCAGCTGTAGCACTCAGGTCTGTGCAGAGCCTGCACTGAACTGACATCTAGCAGGAAAATTCTTTCTCATCCCCCTGAATGGCAGGGGTCTGTGCTGCTGTGCAGAGTCCATCTCAGTGCTGGCATGTGCAGGTGAACAGCACCCTCTGCAGCCACCCCTGCTGCCAGAGCTGGAAAAAACAGCCTGGAAAAGCACTTTAACCCATCTTCCTCTGTAAAAGGATACCGTGAATTCTCATTAAATTAAGATAAACTTGCAGTGTGATACCAGCTTCATGTAAAGCCCATCAGATAGGCTTACTTTAGCAAAGTCAGCTACAGCAATTGATGCCTTAAAGATCTGGGCAAACCCTAATATGTTTAATTTCTTGGCATAGTGCCTGCCTGGAAACAAAATGATAAAATTATTCAAGTTAACCACAAGCAAATAAAAATGTTAATTTGCAGGTTATGGGGAATGTGTTTTCCAAAACAAAGACTAAAATTTCTCCACGTGCTGCAATTTAGCAGTCAAGCAATTTTATACTATTTTACAGAGCTGAAAATATCTTTAGCAGCTAAAAAGAGACTCTCCCAGCTAAATCAGTAATTTCTCTTGCCCGGTGCCTCAGGAGGGCTGCGAGTGTTTCTTACACAGATGTTATGGAGGAGGGGGTAAAGCAGAGATCTGGAGGGAGGGCACTCTGGGAAACTGCTTCAAAAAGACCATCAGGAGGCACTTCTAGGATGGGCAGTTTATCCCATTTCCTTTTGGTGGCACTGTAGGCCCAAATATTACCAAACAGCAGGTCTAGGTCCTTGGGGGTCTGGCGTTCTCAAGGAACCAAAATCTGTCTCTCAGTGGCTGTGGGAAGCTCATTGCAGCAATTTGTTTCTGTCGCTTTTACAGGTTTTGGAGGAAAAGTGTTTATACATGCAACAAGGTAATTACTCAGCATTGCATCTGTGACAAATACCCAGGCTGGACCTGAAGTTTTGGTGCATAAGTTCCTTTTGGTTGTGGCCACACTGATGGTGTCTGGAATGACAGCAAGGATGAACAGGAATGAGCCACTGGCAAAATAACACATCCTTGAGTTTTGGATGTATGCTCAGACCAGATCTGGGCTCTGATCCACAGATTTCCAGAGTGAAAAGCTCTAGAATTTGCCCACAAGAACCCAGTTCCTGCTGTAAAGCCCAGCAGCCTGAGCTATGTGGAGCCCAGCGTGGGGACACGGGTGCTGAGACATCCCTGTGTCCCATGAACACCAAAACCAGTGAAAGATGCTGTCCTGCAGGGAAGTGACCCTTCACAGCAGCCAGAGGGTGAGTTTTCCTACCCAAGCCCTTCTCAGCTTGATGCTCTTATGATTTTTCCTTTCACTACAGTGATGTTGCAAAACCTTCCAGAAAGGATGAACACAAATTCTTCCTATAGACTCCACAGTGAATTAATGGGGCTTAAATAGGACTTTGTGAGCAGGGAATCAGTGAGACTGAACACAAAGGATGCTTCTCCATTAACACAAATGAGAAACTGTCTCACTGTGCTCATTCAATCAAGGCATTGCCCACAAAGCAGTGGTGTTTGCTTCTCTCATGTAAATTTTCCTGCAGCTTTCAAACACCATTATTGGTATTTGCAACTGAAATCTCCAGTTAACTGTATTGTTTGCAATTCTTCTTCCTGGTGTTACTGATTGCAGAGATGTTTCCAATCAGATAGGGTGCTCACCCTGTAAAGTTAGCCTGCTCCTCTTCCCCCCATGACAAGTTTCTACTCCAACCCAGCTGGGCCTGGCAACCTACACAAAATCCCCTTCCTGCAACAGAAAAGTAAAAAGGTGGAAGAATGTTTGGAGGGGTAAATAAAGAGGAAACATTTTCACTGAAGAAAGTCATAAATATGCACACACACACACACCCCTCACGCTGTTTAAATTTAATTTTAGAATGTAATATTTTAATTACTCACAACTACTGAGATTTTCAAGGCGATTTACAAAAGCCAAGGTCCAGTTTGCCAATTATTTTTCTAAAGAATTAGACATCCAGCTTCCACAAGCTGAAAAGAAGGGTTTATTGTAGCTTACAAGCCAATGGGGTTTGTGTGAGACACTGTGCATTCACCTGCTGGTATTCCAGATGTGGTATTTAGCAAATGCATGTCAGCAGAAGGGTTTTGATCACATGAAGCTGGAGCTCAAACCAAACACATCTCACCTGAAGAGTCTCTGCCTGGTGTCTGACTTGACACAAGACCTGGAAAATAAGAGTGGGGATTATTTTAGCTAAATGTGGATGTCTGCAGTGGGACTGTGTACACCTGACCTGAGGTTCCCACTGTCTGAGGAGCCACAGCTTGTCTCAGATGCCCAAGGGGGCTGCCATGACCAGCTGTCCTAGAGAGACTTTGTGATGTTGAATTTTATCCCCATTCGGCTGTTTAGCCTAGAAATAAGTTTTGTGCCTTTGAGGTTGGATTTGAGAGTGAAGGGGGGGAGGAGAAGCAGTGGAATGTCTGAGGGAGTTGTTTACACAACACAGAGACAGGAGTTCCATCACTTCTCTCCTGGACTGTGTTGCTGTGGTGGACAGCAGGAGAAAGCTCCCATTTGCTTTCAGTTAGTTTTTGACTAACTAAAGTAGAGAAGCTCCCCAGACAGTTTTTTTCCTTTTTTCCTGGAATTATTTGAACCTGCTCTCCACAGGGGACCCAGGGGAAGCACCAGGAGCTCGCACCTGTGGCCACCAGGCCTGGCCTGGGCAGCAGCATTTTCCAACACTGGAGAGACTGAAAACAGACTGAGCCGAGCTACCACCCACAAGAAAAGGACTTTCTAAATTTGTCATCTCTTCAAAGCAGTAAAAAGTTTTGTTGTTCAGTATTTTTCATTTTTTATGCTGGGCAGTGCTTTGCCTGTTAAACAAACAAGTTTTTCTACTTCTCTCTGAAAAAAAATTTCTTCCCAAACAAGTTAAAAGAAAAGTCACTTAAGTTTGCTTCCTAGGGGGTCATCCTTTAAAAGTTTTCTCCCAAATTTGCCCTAACAAATACACCAGCCCAGGCAGAGAACTAAGAAGGAAAATGTAAAGATCACAGGAATAAAATCCTGTCCCAAGTGTTGAGAAGATTCCTCCTGGCCACCAGCCCTTTTCCCAAGACCTTCTCACCCTTTACTGTGAGGTTGCAACAGGTTGCCCAGACAAGGTGTGGATGCCCCATCCTTGGGAGTGTTCAAGGCCAGGTTGGATGGAGCCCTGAGCAATCCAATCTAGTGGAAGGTGTCCTGCCCACAGCAGGAGGGTGGAATGAGAGGATCTTTGAGCCCCTTCCAACCCACACCATTCTCTTGGCTCTATGACATGACCATGAAGTATGGAGGGGCTGAGCTGAGCACCATGAGCTGCTGATGGAACAACCCAAACTCAGAAACCTGTTCATGGCAAGTGCTCCACTCAGGCTCATTAGCAGTACAGCCACATGTTGCCTGCCCAGCTGCCTCTGCCAGGGAAACCTCCTGCTCTTTCCAGGTCTTATCAATAGCTGCTGTGTGGAAAATGAGCTCAGGCAATGGGAGCAAGGGAACATGAGCCACATCTGGCTGTCTCCTCCTGCCAGGACAGAGAAGAACACCTTTGCTGCCATACTGTAGCTGGCTTGTGCAGCTTTGCTCTGCCCTCAGCTTCAAGCATGTCCTGCTGGCTCATCTCAGCTAAAACCTCCTGAGCTTGTGGAACAGTCAGCCTTACCTGGGTGGGAGTGTGGCTGCAGCTCACCCAGCTCCAGATCCTGCTGCTTCTCCTGCTCTCCAGAAATTGTGGCAGAGGAAGAGCCCAGTACAGTGGGCAGGGCTGCTCATTGCACTCAAGAAAAGGTGTTGGATGTGTTTGAGAGCTGCTCATGGAATGTCTGCCCAGACTGCTGGCTGGTGCTCAGCCAGGCTGGGATCTGGGGGATATGTTAGATATGTTAGATATCTTAGATATGTTAGATATGTTAACATATGTTAGATGCCTGGTGCCAGAGGTTGAGGGCAGTTGGTCCCAGGTCACTCAGCACCATGGAAGTTCATCAGCTGCATCTTGCCTGTAGGTCTGGAGAGAGTTCTCAGCTACTTCAGGCATTCATCAAGAGCCCCCTAAATAAAAATAAATAGATACAGAGATTGATGTGATGTGATATGATATGATATGATATGATATGATATGATACAATATATGATATTATATGATATGATGATATAGATATAGATGATGAAAAGACAGAGCATTCCCTTCACTGCCTAGTTCTTCCTGGAACGATTCTCCCCCAGTAAACCCTACTCAAGTCCTGGGCAAGGAAGGGCAGAGAAGAACTTTTCAACTGTTCACAGTGGGGCCCTCCATGCCTGTTTCTGGTGTTTGTAGCCTCTAATTCATCTGCCATGCACATTCCTGCAGAGCAAGCACTCATGTTTTGCTGTCTACAGAAACAGGCTTGTTTGGTAGCTCCTGGAGAGGAAAACTATTTCTGCTATGTGCCCCCTGACATGTCTTCCCACAGCCTGGATCTGTCTGGTTGCTCTAGCCATGAAGTTGTCCTCCTATCACCACTAACACATTACTTCAGACTGTTTCTACATTGCTTTTTAATTTACTGGGCTCTACTCATGCTACTCAGCCCCTCAAAGAGGGGGCTGAAACCCCTAAACCAAGGTACTAGAAACCCCTAAACTGTTACTAGAATCTGGTACCAGTGGCTCCAGCTGCAGCAGTAAGGTTTAATGTCATTTTACTTGTACCTTGTCCAGCAGCTTAAG
The DNA here is from genome assembly GCA_030060385.1 of Muscicapa striata striata. NCBI lineage: Eukaryota > Metazoa > Chordata > Aves > Passeriformes > Muscicapidae > Muscicapa > Muscicapa striata. The sequence continues at coordinate 1,870,386 of JAREIS010000050.1, read as the reverse complement.
CCATTATTTGTTACTAACAGGTTAATATTTTAAAGGAATTTGAAAGTGAATTTACAGTGAAATGCATCCTAGCCCAGAAATCGTTTACAGATGGATATGAAATTAATAACTCCTTTCTATCTCTAACATATTTTGTCCCTGATGAGTTGATTTAATTGCCAGAGTAGTTAAGTGTGATCTACTACAAGTTTCTGAGTCTGTCCCAGTTCCTTCACTGCAATGCTCTCACAGAGAAAATACACAGCCCCAGGTAAGATGGTTGGAAATTCCTTCCTTCTCTTTGGTAGCATCATAAACCTGCTGTGGAAACTATGTAAACTGGTCAAAAGAGAGTAGTACTGTAAAAAAAAAAATAAAAGGGGGGGTTTGTGGTTGAGAAGGAGGTAGAATCTAGAGTGTTCAGGATGACACAATCTCCCTGTTCCCCCTCTTGGCAGAAGGAAGAGAATTCCTCATCCCTAATCGAAACCACACTTGTCTTCCTCTGACCAGCACTTGTGAGTGGCTACAAGCCCAGGCTGGGACTCAGAGCAGCAGGAAGGATGGATCCCTTCCCAGTTTTCCACACATCACTGCTGCCTGTTAGCAGTGAAAGGAGATGTCCTGCCAGCTGGGAGATGGAGGTGTGTGCACAGGTGTCAACAAACAGCCCTGTATTTGACAGCAGCAAGTGGAGATAAGAGCCCTGAGCCTCTCAGCCCATGGGCAGGACATGGCAGCATGCTGGAAAGTACTTCTGAGAGCAAAGATGCCCCTGCCAGTGCCACTGCCCAAAAGCAGCTTTGCTTTAGTGGTCTCAGCTCAGTCCAGTTTGGCAAAACTCACAGAATCACAGAATGCTAGAACAGTTTGGGTTGGATGGGACATTATAACTCATCCAGTTCCAGCCTGCCATGGGCAGGGACACCTTCCACAAGGCCAGACTGCTCAAGGCAGCAGAAGGAGCTGCAGCACAGGTTTACCTGTGCAGAGCCAGAGAGGTGTCTCAGCCTGGCTGGGAGTCACTCACTTGCTCCCAGTCCATAGCTGGCACTAAGGATAAACAATTTTGGGTGGCAGGCACTGTGCTTCAGGGACAAACACCCCCTCACAAACCACAAAGAGCAGGGCACTGAGGGGCTGAGCAAACATGGACTGTCCAGGCTTGCACACAGGTCCCTGCCCGTGCTGGGATCACCCATGGGTTTGTGGAACTGCTGTCAGCAAGAGCCTCGAGTGTCCTGCACCCCTGGGTGTGTGTGTCCACAGGGACAGCTGCAAGGGCATCTCCGTGCAGTCTGCCCCTGCCTCCCTCCTCTAGGCCAGCAGCTGTTTAGAGTAAACTCTCCATAACACTTGGTTTCAGCTCCAGGTTCAGTGTTGTACAAAGACCATGTCCAGTATTCTCCCTGAGTCAGCAGATGTTCTGAATTTGGCAAGGAAATGTGTTACTCCCAGTTAAAGAGAATTCACATGATTAATGATTAATGCTATCTGAATAATTACCTCATTCAGCCAGCTTTTCTTCTGGTTTTGCAAGAAAACATGCATAAAAAATGAGGACAAAACCCTTTTTCTGTGTTAACGTATATGTGGAATAATATTTCTTCTAAAAAGAAGAAAGCAAGTTTGAGAAAAATAACTGCTAAGTTTCCACAGTGCTTGTGCACACATGTTCTCTCCAACATTTATCCCAGACCACACTCCCCCTCAAAATCCATTAGAGATCTGGTGCTTGAGGAAAACCTTCCTCATGAAGAATGATCATTGTTATATGCATTGAAAAATCTAAAGTTTCAGGTGTAGATTATCTGTGCTGATAACCATGCACACAATATTAAATTTCTAGAAGCAATTCTAGACAAAAGCTCCCTTCAGCCAACTCAGTGATAAGGTTTCCTGTGTATATGTGCATGCACATAAGGGAACTTTGTTTTAAGGGCTTTTTGTGGAATATATTAATTTGGCAGTGGAAATGCCAATTTTTAAGGAAAAAATTGAATATTTATATTTTCAGCCAGTATTTTGGCATTCAGGATTTCTTGCTCATGAGCTAGCAACATTTCCTGTAGTTACTAGAACATGTAGACACAATACATTTCAAGAAAATCCAATCTTGTATTTAAAGAAGGCAATATAGCAAACCTGATGCCAATCTTGTCAGAAAGCATCTAAAACTGAAGCAAGGAACTGCCACCAACAGAAATCTAGCCTAGATAGAATAAAATTTGCTTTGAGCTGTAGTATAAACCTCAACCAGATGTGTATGTGTACAGAGGCCAAGGGCTAAGACATCTTTTTCAGAGCAGTCATGCCCCTGAAGTCCAAGAGGACATTTCTGATGGAATTGGTGAGCACAAGGAGAGCTAGTTGAGGATGGTGAGTGGCCAGGTGATGTTCAGGTGTAAGACATCAGGTTTACTATTTGAAAGTGCCACAGAGGAGGCACAACAGCCAGGTTGGGCTCAAGAATGATTAATGATTCAAGAGAGGGAACCCAGCCTTCAGCCTCAATCAGAAAGGCATGTTAGGAATCCCCAGAAAACAGTTTGAGATCAAAACAGAAAATACCCTTATTCTGCTGTGTGTTCCTTTCCTATCACTTATGGTTCTGGCTGCACAGTTGAAAGACTTTAAACAAAAATTACTGAGGAGGGTGAAAAGGAGCATCTTGCATAAAAGGAGAATAAACCAGATCTGGAATCCTGACTCTGGGAAAGACAGGACAGAGGGAGAAGCGTGTAACAGATGCGTAAGAAAATTGTGGATACTATGTAAAAGGAATGGTTCGGTGGGGCAATTTTTCATTGCTTCCCAATGCACAGAAATTGGGGTTATCTCCTGGAAAGATTATATAGAAATCGGGGGCATCTCCTCAAACGATGATGCAGTCATTTCAACGAAGGGAATGGAGATATTTTCCAAGCGATTAAGGGTGTAACACTCTTTATCTCTGTACTTACATCTTCAATTCGCGACTGTAAACGATGTTCCCCACAGCCCTACCTCTTCCCCCTTCACGCTGAGCCCCGTCCCCGCTCCTGCCCCAGCAGCGATGCCGCTCCTCCCGTGCTCGGAGCCGCCGCCCCGCCCGCACCGCGACCCTGCCCGCCCCGGCCGGGCGGTGTCTGCGCGGGCCCCGAGCGGGTGTGCGGTGATAGCGGGCAGTGTGTGATATCACAGCCGTGTGCGGGACCACAGCCCTGCGTGATGTGATATCACAGCGCTTGGGAACCGCGGAACGCGGAGCGCACGGAGCCCGCACGGAGCCCGCACGGAGCCCGCACGGAGCCCGCAGGAGCGCTGCCCGGAGCGCACGGAGCCCGAACAGAGCGCACGGAGCCCGCCCGGAGCGCTGCCCGGAGCGCACGGAGCCCGCAGGAGCGCTGCCCGAGCCCGCCCGGAGCCCAAACAGAGCGCACGGAGCCCGCAGGAGCCCGAACCGAGCGCACGGACCCGAGCGAGCGCACGGAGCCCACCCGGAGCCCGCCCAGAGCGAACAGAGCGCACGGAGCCCGAACAGAGCGCACGGAGCCCGCAGGAGCGCTGCCCGGAGCCCGCCACGGAGCCCGCCCGGAGCCCGCCCGCCCGAGCTGCCCGCGGGGACCCCCAGCCCGGCAGCACCCGCAGCCCCGCGGGACGCGCTCGGCGGCGCAGCATGGAGAGCGTGCAGCTGCAGGACTTCGTGGCGGGCTTGGTGGGCGGTGAGTGATGCCGTGAGTGATGCCGTGAGTGATGCCGTGAGCGCGGGGAGGAGGCGGCGAGGGGCGCCCGGGGATAAAACCTCCCGTCCGCGCCTCCGCCCGGTGTGTCTCACGGTTCGCTTTGCTTTGGTGTGCGAGTGCGGTTTAATGCCGCTGCCATGGGCGGGATAGTTAGAATTCAAGTTTAGAAGGTGTGATGCTTGCTTGCTGGTGCTGCTTGCAGAATGCCCCGCATGCCCCCGGCCGCCCCGGCTCTGCCGTCCTTGCCCCCGGGGCTGGAAGGGCCGCCGGGCTCGGAGGGGGCTGGAGCTTCAGCCCGGGCTCCCCGTGTCCCCATCCCCGGGAGAGGCACTGCCGGGCTCTCACCCCGCCGCCCCACCGCGGCTCATGTCACAGGGCTAGTGGCCAGGGACTGATCCTGTCTGCTGGGAATTCCGAAGGCAAACACCGGGAAACTGGTAACAGAAAGAAAAGGATGCCAAACGACACGTAGAGACGCCAGTTATGGGACAGGGTTTACGGAACTGAGAGATGCCCACCGGGTTTGCCAGCTGTGAGGGTGACCAGCTCTGCTGCCCCCAGGGCTGCAGCAGGACAGAGGGTCCACGGTGGCACCAACCACCAAAGAGCAAACCTCTGCTCAGGTGACCCTTCAGACCTGACACAGCAGCAGGATGTGAGGTGCCTCACAGGTGTCCTGCCACATTAGGTTAATTCATTAGCAGACTAAAAAGCCCAAAACCTCAGCCAAAAATTTGCGTGAGCAGCTGATTTTTGGATCTCTGTAGGCTGTGGTTGGTCTCTCTGCCCCACTGCCCTGTGCTGTTGCTGCACACCCCCAGCAATGGGTCAGGATCTGTGGGAGATGAACAGCCACCAGCACTCAGCTGGGAGTTTTCATGCAAAGCACTAGACCATGAGTGGTCTCAGGTCTGGGATGAGAGGGGGCATTTTTTAACACATTTTCAGAGAAGTCATAATGTGTTGATCAAGGATGTGATGCTCTTTTCAGTACTAATCCACTATGAGTGAGAAATTACATGTAGTCCCCAAAGCACCTGTGGGCACTGGTTTGCACAGAGATTTGCTGGTGAGGAAGCATCACAATTTACCCACTCTCCACAAAACCTAGAACCTGCCAGTGTTGTTTGCAACAAACACACAAATCCATATCCTGGCCATGGCACACAGGTCTTCCATTCTCCTGGAGAACAGGGAAACCAAACTGCTCTGTGCAGACACGACAGCTCCTGGCAGTGAGTGGTGTGAGTAGGTGGGTTAATGGTAAGATAATTTCTCCCCAGAGAGCCATGGGGAGGAAGACAAGATGGCACTGGAGAGATCTATATGGAGCAGGATCCTCTGTATCTGAATCCTCTCTGACAGGTATCTCTAAAAACTCTTCTTAAAACAACAAAGCATGAGGAATCCGCAGGTCCCATTAGCAGTCAGCTAGGACCTCACTCTGAGCCAGGAGAAATCATTGCCTTGTGTTGAACAGGAATCTCACCACCCTGAGGCTAAAAATTTGTGTGAGTTTACAGGAGTGCCAAAGGGGTTGGTCCTGCACAGAATATACAAACATGACTTCTCCTTCTCTGCTGCCTTTGAGATGTAAAGCTGAAGGAGTCCAGGAGAGTGTACATGGAAAAGTGTTTAAGCTCGGCTTTCAGCTGTTGTCAGGGACAGGGCATCATGCTGGTCACTGCTCTGGCTAGGCCCCTTACAACTGTTCCTATGGAAATCTTTTCTCTCCTCTAAACCCACTGCACCCTGTCTTACCACAAAAGCTTCAATGTTTTGCATAATACTTTGCTTTCATCCCCAGGAATTGCCAGCGTGGTTACGGGCCATCCCCTGGACACAGTCAAGGTAAAACACTTTGAGCAGTGTTCACATGTCACCACCCAAACCTCCACCAATTCAGACCTTCTCTCTAGCTGATGCCTTGAAGGACCTTCACTTTATCCCAAAGGGAATTTGGAATGTTTTCAAAGACTTTCTTCCTCTCCAATACTTGTTTTGAATGAGAAACTAAAATAACTGACTGATATGTGCAAGTTCCTCTGTGGAGAATTAATGCTGAAAATTAACCTGCCCTTACTTAAAGTGTGGTTCACTGAACAGTTCTGCCAATGTTTTATTGAACTTTGCCACAGATTAGTATTCAAAGGGCACTGAGGGAACTGTATTTGCTTTGCTGCAGGCACATTTTTATGTGTTTTCCTAGTGCTGGTAACACTGGAAGGGCAGAGTTCTGAAATTATTGTTGTGACACACAGTGTTTATGATTCCCTAATGATAATTATTCCTCCAACTGAAGGATTTAGAGAAGTAAGAAGATATTTGTCAGCACGATGCAGACAAGCCCATGCACACGCCAGTGCATCCTGACTCAACCAAGCTGACCATCCCTACTGATGCAGAGATAGGAGGAAGTTCTTGTTCCTTTCTTTTTTTTGCCCAGGCATTTCTGGACAGCTTTCATCACTTTAGCTTCCCTTCCCTTGACAGGCTTGTTCAGCCTGAAGAATAGAAGGCTCCAAAGAAATCTTATTGTGGTCTTCTTGTCTTGAAGGGGATCTAAAAACAGACAGAATTTTTAGCAGGGCCCATTGCGATAGGACAAGGGGTACTGGTTTTAAACAGAAAGAGAATAGGTTTAGATTAGATATAGATAGGTTTAGATTTAGATATATGGAAGTCTTATACAAAAAAAATGTGGTAAAGCACAGGCACAGGCTGCCCAAGAAGGTGGGGGGATGGCCATTCCTGGAAACATTCAAGGGCAGGATGGATGGGGCTCTGAGCAACCTGCTCTAGTTGGAGATGTCCCTGCTCACTGCAGGGAGGTTGAACCAGATGACCTTAAAAGATCCCTTTCAACTCAAGCTGTTGTACAATTCTGTGACTGTGTTCCCCACTGTGCCTCAAGCCTGGCTCTGGCACCAGGCAGGGCTGCCAGTTGTGGCAAACCAAAAAGCCTCTGGTCGTGTCTGCACCTTAAAGACCTCTGGAGGGTGATGCCAAGGAGGCAGGGCCCAGCACTGCCCACTCCCCACCCTCCCCAGCCATCACAGCCACCCCCTTGCACACACCAGGCTCTCCTGGGGTCAGGAGATGCCTGGCCAGCCCTATTCTTTCTGAGCTGCTGAAGTGGTACCAGCCCCAGGGGCATCCCTGTGCAAAGGTGGGTGCAGACCCCACGCAGGAGGAGCCATGAGGCTGCCCACAGCACCCAGCCATGGGCAGGCACAGGCAGCAAGGGCAGGCTCTCCCAGCACTGCCAGGCAAATCCCCATCTCAGGCTGGTGCTCAGGGCATCACTGCCTGGTTTGAGGGAGTTTGGCCATGGGAAACTACTCGGAAACACCGAGTTTCTGGATGCCAAGAAAGAGCAAGCCCATCCTTCAGTGGTTATAAAGACAACTGTCAGGCTGCCCACTCTGCTGCTCTTGACTTTGGGCAAGGCTTTGCCTTGGGAATACCAAGTAGGCAGACTTGTTTTGTTCCAAATTCAGAAGCAGGAAAGTGGAAAAGAGAGTTTTTACACAGCACTAGGCCAGCAAAGGGGCTGCTCAGCAGCATCTGCAGCCTCCAGGGGATCAGGGGTCTTTCCCCATCTGAGGGAGGCAGGCTTGCATATAAGGCTCTGTGGGTAAGTGGCATCTACACCACAGTTCCCATCAAGCCACATCTTCCCCTTCAGCCATCTCTTCCCATCATTTCAGCTTCATCAAACCCCAGCAGCTGTTTTTTCCTACGTCCTTGCAAAACTCTAAAAGTTGTGCCTTTCCTTTTCATCCTACCCATTGCATTAATTTCCCCAGAACTTTCTTCAGCTTCTGGGTGTCAAAACATAACAAAAAGGAGAACTTTCCAGAGGTATATCCATACTGGTAGTAGCTGACTTTGTCACAGATGCCAGCAGGGACTCCAGTGCTGGGTGTTAACAGATTAGCTAAGGGACATGTGTGTGAGAACCAGATTGTGAGAACACTCAGTTGCCCCCAGTTACTCAAAAATATATTAACTTGGACCTCTAAATACCTGGTTACTGGGTAAAGGAGAAAAAACCAAGCCCATGAAGGCAAAGTGGAAATGCCTGGACTAAGATGAAACCAGGAGGGAACTCAGGGCTGGGCACTGGGGTCACCTTGTCCTGGGTCACTCAGAGTGCAGCCCCCTCCCCTGGTCCCCCCCAGCCCTGCTATCCCCAGTGTGAGGCAGGGTGTGCCTGGTCTGCACCCATGGCCACGTTGCACAACGTGTGCTGTGTGAGCCACGGCAGCATCTGCCTGTACCAGCTTGCTCTGAGTGCTCAGTAAACACTCTGCTTGTGCTGCTGCTTCCTGCAGCCCCTGGCCAGGCCTGGAGTGGAGCAGGGATGCTCCATGAGTGCAAACAGCTGCAGGGAGCACCCTGGGGTGAGGGTGAGCTTGGGGTGAGGGGTGCACACTGACTTTGGTCCCTCCTGCTCCTGCCAGGGTCCCATGGTGGCCCTGGCAGCCACTTGCAGGCTCTGGGCCAAGTGATTGTGCCATCCAACCTGCTGTTTGCCACCCAGAAGCTCCCACCAGTAATTCTGGCAGACACACATTCTTTTGGGCTTTAAATTCCCAAATAATTCCTTGCTTCATCCTGGTGTAAATGGGGGCTGAGCCAGTGGAGGGGATTGGACACCACCCCTCCAGCACTGGTTGGCAGTGTCCCTTCAGACTTCATTGCTAGCAGCAGTGCTGACAAATGCAGTCAGAAATCTTGTCCCCATTTCCTAAAAACATTCCTGATGGAGCATGTCTGTCATTCTATTAAAAAATGAGCTCTGTCTTCAGCCAAGCAGAAGCCTGAGGTGCTGTGAAGTGAACAGTGTTTCCATTTCCTTGCACACCCCTAAGCCCAAAAAATGCATCCCTTGTTAGGATGTTTTAAACACAACCTTGTGAGCAGCTTGAATGAAAGATGATCTAAATACATACATATGAGAAGGGGAAATGTTTAATCCTGTAGGCTTTGTTGTGACTTACCTGCCATTTCTTACATCTGTTGGAAGGTGTATAACCAATTTGCTTGCCAGAAGTAAAAAATGTCTTTTTTTCAAATTATATGAAACTGTGTTTTTGAGTGAAACATGAAGAATTTATGAGATGGTGCTGAATTATTTTAGCTCCAATCAGTATCTCTGTGTGTTAAAATTCGCCTTGAAGCAGAAGGGGCCCAGAAGTCTCCCAGGGGAGCTCACCTCTCCTCTCTTTGCAACACATCCCAGCCTTCCCTGAGAGTCTCCAAATGGACAAGACCACACCACTCTCCAATTTTCACATAAATCAGGCCCTTGCCAATGACAGCACACCAGCAGCCTGCTGTGCTGGGGCAGGGTGGCTGTTCCAGACTGGAGAGCAATTTGACAGTCATTGATTCCAGATGTTGCAGAGAGCTTAAGCCTGTGAGATCCTGCTTAGCCTTGCTTCTGGCAAAGTTCAAGAGGGTGGATATATCTTATTTTATTGCTCAGTTCTCTTTATGACTAAGGAAGGACTGGCTCTCAAAGCAAAGTACACGTTGTTTACGTACCATGAGCCTCCATTAGGCTGGAAGCATAGGAATTTAATCACATTTTACAAATGTCTTTTGCAGACTCGTTTGCAAGCTGGACAAGGATATGGAAATACACTCAAGTGTATTCTCACTGTGTACAGAAATGAGTCTGTAAGTACTTCATTGTACTTTAAGTGTGCTGGTAGAAAGTGCGTCAATAAATAGATAAATACATAAAGCAATTCTACAAAATACTGTTGACACCAGCAGTTGTATAAAGACCAATAAAGTTTATGCAATTGAGCCTGCAAATCCCTACAGCCTTCTCTTGCTTAACTCTGAGGTAACCCACTTGGTGACTCCCATAGGGAAAAGAGAGATCCCTGGCATGGAATGATCAGTGTCTCCATATGAGTTACATCCACAGTGAATCTTTTGCCTGATCCCACTGGCAAAGGACTCCCAGAGAGATTTTTCTGACTTTGGTGAACAAACACTCTCCATATGGGGCACTTCTACGTGGGTTCCTGTGCTTTCAACCATATCCTGTCTTCTGCACAATCTTTATAAGTCTTTAGCAGCATGAACCAATTTCCTTTGCTCAGCATGTGCAAACACTTGGTTCCAGGAGACATCTGCCACTTGGATTTGCATTTCATCCCTGACTATGGCAGGGGATTGGAACAAGATGACTTCCCAAGTCCTTTCCAACCCAAGCCATTGTGCGATTCTGTGATTTCTAACCTGATAGACAAGCTGGGGTTTACCCTGCTCAGTGCTGCTCAGTCTCCTAAGCCCTGCTCCCTTTCCTGGGTAGCTGGCTGGCTTCTTCAAGGGCATGTCCTTCCCACTGGCCAGCATCGGCGTGTACAGCTCGGTGGTGTTCGGAGTGTTCAGCAACACGCAGCGCCTGCTGAGCCAGCTGCGCCACGGCGACCCGGCGGCCGCGCCCTCGCTCGCCGACATGGCGCTGGCCAGCGTGGTGGCAGGGGCCATCTCCGTGGGCATCGGCACCCCCGTGGAGCTGGTCAAGATACGGCTGCAGATGCAAACACAGCCATACACCAAAGGTAGGCAGAGAGTTTCTTCTTCCTGGCTCTTTGGTGCGTACCAGAGCTTTACAGCAACTTTGTTCAAGGTTGAGCTTTCTGCCTTGGGCTGCTGTAGTTGGGCTAGAACTTCTCCCCTTTGCCTGAGGGTGGACCCCATCCTGTTTAACTCAAGGGTAGGGCTTCTATCAATGCATTTCTAGTTGGGATCTATAAGGAACATGATGCAGGTCGGCTCAAGACCAGAAGCCACAGAAACTGTGAGTCCCTGGGCTGTGGTGTCCCCTGGAGATTCCAGCAGCACCACCATGGGTGCCAGCAGCACTACCAGCTCCCCATCTCCCCCTGCACACTCTCAGTCCCATATATAATTGCCCATAAACCTCTGTTATTCCACCCTTCTCTGTTCAAAAGCAGAAGTTTCCCATTTACATTTAAGAAGTGCTGGCCCATTTCACAGAGGGTGCCAGGGTGGGTCAGGAAGGGACACCAGCAGTGGGTGGCTGTTCCCTGTCCACAAGCTGCAGGCAGAAGGAGCTGTTCAGCTCCAGACAGCAGCTGAATTCCACTGCAGGCTCCAGCATGGAGCAAACCCCACCAAATGGAGACATGGAGCAGCTTCAGAGCTGAACAGCTTGGGTTTCAGCATTTCACCTTTCTCACAATTACAGTCATGGTGTTTTCTGTGAAAGGCTGGCATTTTTCTGTTGCTTTGATAAAACAATATTATGTCCATTTTTAAAGCCTCCATGTGGCTTAGCAACCTAATGTCTTTTACAAAAACAACTTGGTCTGCATGGGAAGGGCCAGACTCTGAAGATGTTAAGGCTTTTAAAGATATGACTTGGCATTATTGAAGTTAAAATCCATGAAAATTTTGCACATTGCCTTAAACTTATTTGGAAGTCTCACTTGGCACATACCTATTGGGAGGTATGCCATGCATCTAAGAAAAATCAGTCTTGAAGTATCTAAATGTGTTCTGAAACTGGACCTAAATACTCATTCCTAAAACTTTTCCCTATGCTATCTGTTGACTACAGCAGAAGAAACTGGATGGCAGTCATTTCTACTCAATGGCAATGGGCTTTGAGAGGAGTTCTGTGGCAATATATCTATTCTAACACTTGAACTTTTTTTTTTTTTTGGCTAGCAAAAGTTAAACTAAATTCCACAGTTCCTGGATCTCCTGTGTACCGAGGCCCAATTCACTGCCTAAGGAGCATCCTACAGAAAGAGGGGATAGCAGGAATATACCGAGGCAATGTAGCAATGCTCCTGAGGGATATCCCCGGGTACATCGCCTATTTCATCCCGTACGCGATGTTCTGTGACTGGATAACTCCTCATGGAAGCCTTTCTCCTAATCCCTTCTCCATCTGGGTGGCAGGGGGTATTGCAGGTAAGCACCTTTACTTCCTCACAGCACTGGCAGAACAATAACAGGAAGGTTCTCAGGGCAGATTACGAGGGTGACTCAAGGACCATTGCATCCTCCTGCACAGCAGCAGAGGACATGGCACTGAGTGACCTTCCTTCTCCAGGGCTGGGCTCCCTGGCACCACAGCTGCACTTTATGACTTGACAAACTTTATAGAATCGTGTTATCAGACCTTCATTGGGCTCATTGTCAGTGCAGAACAGACAGTGCCTTCATTTCCCCGGATGCCTCAGGGCAGCCTGCCAATCCCATTGCCAGGGATATGTGAAGCCAAGATGCCTCCAGAAGAGGACTTCAACCTGTTGGCTGTCCACCAGGAGGGTGTGCACCTACCCACACAGAGCAGAAGCCCAGTTGACTGTTACTGCTTTTCTTTTTTCCATGTGTACGCTTGCCAGTAAAACTGGCATGTGTGTCCCCCATCATGTGAAAGGTCACCCCTATTCCCACTCCCCAATTCTTGGCCCTTTCTAAATTGCAGATCCATAAAGGCAAGTCAGTCCTCAGCTCAGGTAATGATAACAAAATGCTTTCTCCATTTCTCCTCAAATAAAGGGGCCCCAGGTGCCTCTGGATAGCTTTTCTAGTGTGCCCCAGCACTCTTGTAGGTCCAAACAAACTCTTGTCTGTCCAGCTGGGCCATGGATTGCAGTCATGATCTTTCCAGAGGCAAACCATCCCACTCAGCTGCAGGCTGATCAATGGAAATTGGCATTTCTTTAGAGGGATGACAGGGTATCTCACTGTGTGGAGCCTAATCCTGGCAGCCTGAGATGCACCTACCCCTTACCTGCATCCTCAGCTCAAACTTTGCTTTACAATGGAATTATCAGAGAACTTCATTTTTTCTGAAATTGTCCCAAGTGGCAGCTTGGAATCATTCAAATACTTCTATATGTTTCCAGGAGCTGTTTCCTGGGCAGTAAGTACTCCAATGGATGTTGTGAAAAGTAGACTTCAGGCAGATGGAGTTTATTCAAACCAGTACAAAGGGACCCTTGACTGCATGTTGCAGAGCTACCAGAACGAGGGCTTGAAAGTAAGTGACATTTGCAGTTAAATCTGGTTATTAGGTATTTAATTGTCAATTGGAAAATACAGCGGCTGTAAAAAACCTATCTGCAGAGTTGAGAGGCAACTAAAGCCAGTTAGTGCTAAATTATTAAAATGGTAGTAGGTAATTATAGTGTAGATTCCTTCTAAATCAAAATAGTGAGAGCAATTATGCATGTTACATAATGAAGAAATGAATGACTGGGCGTCACACACTGGTGGTGTAATTAACTTCAAACAACATTTCATGTTAGTGCACTTAATCATGGATATAATTTGACTTATCATAAATCAGAGGTAGAAAGTCTTACCTCTGTGATTCTTCTGCAAAATCCAGAGGTTAAATGTTTCCCATTGACTTTGGTGTCAATGAACTGATTCTGGTGGGACTGTCCTGGCACTCTGGGTGGTGTGGTCACCGTGGGCAATGCTTTGGTGGAACTAATACTGCTTCTGCACTGCTTGCCCTCATTTTGCACCAAGATAGAGATGACTGTCAGCATTCTTAAATCAGAATTGCCTTAGTTTCGAACATGAAGAAGGGCCGCATGCCAAACATCTTATCTCTCTTTTCTGACTTCATCTTTTAGTGTAATAAAAGATATATGCAAGCTTTTTGCAACCTTGATACCTGCAAACTTTGCCTCAGTTAAATGGGAATGGCAGAGAATAAGGGTTTGCAGCTTTATTGTGTTGCCAAGGTGTGGTTGTGGAAGTAACATCTTCTGATACTGAAATAAATCTGTATTCATCATTGGAACAGCATGTAGTCTTAGCTCCAAAAAAGCTGTCAGTAGGATTGAGTAATTAGTTGATAGCAAGACCTGCTCTTGTAAGGAAAATGTTTTTAAATGTTGGGAGACTCACAACTGACAAATGGCAAACCCAGGGCTGGATGTTTTCATTCTGGGACAAATAACCAGCATTCTCAGAGCTGGAAATAACGGCCTGATGTACACTAAGAAACACAACTATACCCTTGTCTTTCTCCATAGCCAGGTGTGTTCATTCTGATAAGAAAAAATATTTCTCTGGACTTTTCATCCTAAATTTTCATTATTATTTATCTCAGGTCTCTTGCGTTACTCCATGGATAATGCAAAAACATTGAATTTCCTCCCAGAAACTTCTATGTCCTAACAAAATAAAACATCCTAATAAATCAAATAATATCCTAAATGTCCCAATACTGCAATTTCACATTGCAAGCTTTATCTAAACTATGTGAACATACTTTGATTCTGTCTCAAACAAGTCAGCACTATGCTTAGGACTTATTGGACACAAGATACGATGATGTTTAGTAGAGTTCAGTAATTTCAGGAGGCAAATTGGTTATATGCTTAAATATAAGGGCTTCTGATCTCAGGGCCAATATTTTTAATGTTTTTCACAGTAGCTGTGGGAACTTTGCCATTATAAAGCCTGGAAATGGGTTTGATTGCTGATGTTCCTTTTCACATCTATTCTTAACTTGTGGTATTTAGATGGGTGACTTGTGATGAGCCTTGGTGGTTAACAGAGTGATTTTGTGAGGAACAGACCATCATTCTGGAACCATCACACTGTGAGCAGACTCATCCCAAAGTGTGCAGTTTGTGATGTCCTCACACACACACACAGGCACCAGGGTGTGGTATTAGTAGAGAGGGGGGTTCAAAGAGAGACCACTCGAGGCCAGTAGTCAGGAGAGACAAGGCTTTTTCAAAAGCCCTTTACTGTTCAAGCATTTAAAAGCCATATAATCTTTCACTCTTGTATGAGCCAGCATCTTAAATATATATATATATATATATATATATATATATATATATACCAGAAAAAGGAAATCTCGGTTATGTATGGGTACTGAAGTTTGACCTTAGGAAGACTCATGGGAAAATATCAGCTTCTATCAAATGTTTTTCCCAAAGGCAGTAGTGAGAGTTCTCAGCAAGGTACAAAGGAAGGTTTTCAGTTGATTGAGAAATTCCTTCTATGCTCAAAGGTGAAACCTGAAAAATTGTCCCTGTGGCACAGTGCCCACACGGCTGGGCCAGCTCAAAGCCACACTGCTCCCTCTCTGCTTGCCAAACATCTTGTGTGCCCACAGACCCAGCCCTGGGGTCAGAGCATTGCCTGCACGAAAACACATCCTTCTTGTGCCCTGGGGTTTGTATGATCCCCACGTTACTGCATGCCAAGGGAAGGAAGGCCAGGATGGATGAGGCTTGGAGCAGTGTGGTCTAGGGGAGGTGTCCCTGCCCATGCTGGGGGTTAGAACCAGGAGAGCCTGAAGGTCCCTTCCAGCCCAGAGCACTCTGTGTTTCTGTCACCCTATGACTGTAGCTAGGTTGACAACACTGCAAGACATTTTAGATTTTGTGGTCTCTGTTCCACACCAGTTCCATCAGGCCAGTTTTTACCCTTTACTTCTTTAACTGGTACCTACAGATGGGGGTCCCTAGGGAGCACAGAGCACAATGATGCCAAACCAGTCACTTCTGCCACTGAGCTCCCCTTCCCCAGTGCAGACCTCAGCTAAGAACAGCACCGGGATTATCTTCCAAGCAAACCCAAAAGATTTGGTCTGTCAGAATCCCACCATGACTTCATTCAATGTTTTCCTCCTCTTCTTACAATAGCCCATCTATTCCTATGCTCTAACCCTGCTCCATTCCCAACAGGTGTTTTGTAGGGGCCTCATGGTCAATACAGTGCGAGGATTCCCTTCGAGTGCAGCCATGTTTCTTGGCTATGAACTTTCTCTCAAAGCAATGAAAAGATGCCAAAGTGAGACCAATCCCTAACTTCCAGGTCAGCACATAAAGATCCTCTAGCTTCATTAAAATTACAGAATTAATCTTTGAATCAAATAGAGTTGCAATTGTATAGATCCTTTGAAAGTCGTATAACTTACATGGGTACCTACACCTGAACAGCCAAACACAATTTGGGTCTGTGGGATTCAGAGCAGACTGCAAATGTGCCAATGGATTTTAGTTTCAGTCCACATCTCCTGGAGCTTCACTGTAATTTGTTCTGATTGTTGTGATTATTTTAATTTGTATCAATCAGAAATAAAAATTTGAAAGGAGATTATTCTCTAATATTTTGTAAGTTTTGAGAGATCATTTTTACAATAGTCCCCGCTCAGTATTCCTCACTTCTTCCACCCACAAAGGTATGAAATTAAGCTCTTTCAAAGTGCCTTGACTATCAAGTCACTGTTTCACTCTTTCCCCCATTAACTTAGAGTTGCATAAAGAAGCAGCATTAAAAACATCTGATTAAATAAACTTTTTTAAGCAGCTAGATACTCAAGATTTTTCTTGGCCATCTTTGTTGTTTTCTGTGGTACTTCATCAATCTCCCTCTTTCTTATTTCGAAAGTGTTGCCAAGAAGACAAGAAAGTCTCCTGCTTTCCTGAGCCAGCCCAGCAGAGTGGTGTTGGTGAGGGCTCAGCTGCTCTGACCGAAGACTCCATCCTGCACCTGCAGCAACTGCTGTGGACTCGTGGTCCATGGACTCCAAAAATCGCACCAGTGCCATCAAATCCAAAGACTATTTTCCTTCAAATCTTTCATTGTTGACTAAGAACACCTTAATAATTCCAGTAGTGGTGGTGGGCTTCTTCAGCAATGACATTTTTTCCTACTGAACTAGGAAGACAATTTACTTCCCTTTCCCAAGGGAGGTACCCAAACCCTGCCCACCCCAAATCACCAATGGAGTGTCTTTTGTGCAACATCATTATAACACTCATCTTCCTCAGTGAACAGGAAAGGAGGAAATGTGGTGGGTACACAGGTGCTTTTTCTGTAGGAAGGTCGATTCCAACCAAATGCTAGCTTGCTTTCAGGTTCAAAGAAGCGGGTGACTCCTCCCATACAAACATTTGTGTTCTACAGCACAGTTTGGCTCAATTTAACACATTTCCATGAAAAATGTAAAGGCTTCAACAACTTCAGTCTGTTATCCATGGTATAAATTAAATTGGGGAACAGAAGGATGTTAAATTCAGAGACTAAGCTGCTTTTTTTATACAGAAAACAATAAAACAAGTCTGCATTTCATATAGAAGGCTGCCTATTAACTTACACAGCTTGCCTGGTGCAGCCCTCCAGGGACTGGCTTGAGGTATCTCATTAGAGCTCCCTGACATGACTTGCCAGCTGCCAAAACCTGCAGACATCATTTTGCAGCCATGAGCAGACCATCACCACAGGAAGGCTCTTCAGGACTCAGTACACTTCAGACCTCCAGCTCTTTGCTGGAATCCCACTGAGACCACTGGGGCAGGCCTGGTCTCTCTTTGGTCTACCTCAGCCTCTCAATTATTCCAAGATCTTTTACATCATGATTATTTCTCTTTATGCTGTTTAATATCCTTATGATTGATTTTCTAAGCATAGAGCTTTTGATGCCAAAGAAGAACCAACTTTGCTGTGACAAGAGGACTCTGGTGGCACTGGCAGGACACAGGCAGAGGGACACAGGCAGAGGGACACATGACATGGGGGAATAATCTAGGACAACACTTCATCTGGGAAACATTCTAGAGGAACAGCTCTTCCTCTGGAGAAGAGCTCTGGGGGAAAAGCCCAGTGACTGCAGTTTCAGTAGATGCCCTCAGAAAAATGTTTCTGAAGACAATGTGGAGCAGCTAACCAGCTTTCCTCCATAAAATGAGAAGGAAAGAGAAACTCTTATGTCCTCTTCCTGGATGAATGGGGGAATTGGTCACAACACTTGAAGATCTCAGCAGAAAGTGCCTAAAACTTTGGGTCTGGAGCAGTACTTGGAAATGGAGAAGTGGGGCCCAGATTAAAAACAGAAGTGTGGGTGCTCCCAGAACTGGCCTGAAAATGGGGAAGAAACAGCTGGTGTTGCTTCATCTCAGGACTTCACTGTGAGAAGGCTCACAGCACTTTCGATCTTCTTTAGGATACATGAAACTGGTTTTGATAAACAATATTGAAAAAATTGTTGAGCCTTCACACAAGTATTTCTTGCTGGCTGCATTTAAGTGTTCATCCTATCTATTCATCTTGCCTATTCTAATGCATGTATGTAAAACATGTTTTTAGATGGATAATACCATGTGTCTCCAGGGATAATACTTGGGCAGACTATTTTTTTAATGCAAATAAATGGTGTCTTCATCTGCCCACATAATGTAAAATGGATCATGAATTAATTAAACTGAGGAGTTCACAACAAGCTGTGTATCTGCATGATCCTGCCCTCATGGTGGCCAGATTTCCCTTCAGTGCTCTCTGGGTGTACAGCCCTGACACCCATGTTGGAGTTGCATGGTGATATTTCATCATATTATTCATCCAATTAAACCAATTTTGAGTTTGGAGCCCGGATTTGCCCGGACAAAACTCTCATGTAGCACACACCTGCCAGGAGGAGCTGTCAATAAGAGCCACAGGCAACTTGGTGTGGAAAGGGAGCAGAGGGCAGAAATCTACTCTAAATAATATAAATATATATGATATAAATATATATACCATCAATATCATGCAGATCAAGTGGGAAGTGACTATAAAGCTTTGGCCACCTGATGGCATCCTCATCCCGTGGCAGGATGTTGCACCCTGGAGCTGCCAAGCAGCCCCTCCGTGTCTTGTCCTTTCAGCCCATCAGCACACATTCCCTTCCCCATGGGCAAACCCACACTGCACAGCCTCTAGATGATTTTGGGGTTACCCTGCCCTGCCAAAGGCTGCCCTGGTCTGGCAGCATTGGAGGCAAGCCCTGGACACATTGGTTAGTCAGTGCATCACCCCATTAGCATTCACAGACAAATCACAAAAGCAAAGCAGCTCTGAGCTGGAGCACAAGGGTGTCAAGGGTGACAGAAGCACAGGCCACTGTGAAGGACATTTGGCTGCCTCTGGGCCACTGCTGGTGACCACAGACACCCCAGGGCTGGGACAAGCAGCTTTTGAGGCACGGCAACATTTGATACCCCTTGCTGTGACCAGTTTTACCCCTGGGAATGGGACAGGGCCCTGGTTTAGTGGAAGGTGTTCCTGCCCATGGTAAGTGGGTTGGAAGGAGATGAGCGTTAAGGTTCTTTCCAACCCAAACCCTTCTATGTCTGTATGACCCCTGCACATGGACACTGATAAGGCAGTTTAGTCTTGCTTTTGCAGTAGTGGGTGTGTGGCTGTGTCACCACTGAAAGAGGTCCAGTGATGCTGGGGTTGTGTGACACCACAGGGGGCCAGCCCCATGTCCCAAAGATGAGGGATGGCAATTACAATTTATACACACAGAGACTTGACAAGTCTGTGTCTTGTAAATAATATTCTACTTCAGATGCATTTATTTTTGGAAATAGTATCATTATACATGGATAGAAATTAAAATCTCCAAAGAATTTTTCAGGGACCTGGTGATAGGAGTTTAACACAGCCTTTCCTGGGAGGCAGACAGACAGACACACAGCTAATTCAGTGGGGCACTCATTACATAACTTGGTGATTTTTTCTCTGAATTGAAAGAAAATCCCTGTGTCAACAGAATTCAGAATATGGACTCATCTCCTTTGTCAGTGCTCTGTCTGTACTGACCTGCCATCAGTGGCACGTTCCACACACATGCTGGAGTGGTAGAAGCCATCTGCTTGGTAGGTTGTCCAAGGTGTTTACAGAGCCCCTCATTTCTAAAATGAATGCAGCAAATCCTGAAATTTTCAAAAAATGAGAAGGGAGACCAGAAGAACCAGGGATACATACTTCTACGTGTTTGTTGCCTGGATTATGAAAGCATATTCAGACCTGTCATCCTTCAAGTAAGTCTGTAATTGCCCAACTTTCACGTCTCTGGCGGCATTCCAGCTCTTACAACAGCCTGTATTACTTAATGAGATGTAGGCTGTTTTTCACACTCTATAAACTATTTAGTGCTGTGAAAAGAAAAAGTGGTACCAGCAGCTTATTTCCTTCATTGAAAAAAAACCCAATCAAAGAGGAACCAATTTTCCAGTGAAAATCGGTTTTTCTAGAAAACAGCCCTGACCTGGATGGAGGTCTTTGGGGCTGGGAGGAGCTGCATGATGTCTGTGGTGCACAGAGTGGGAAGAGGTTGGCTCTGCCCTGCAGTTTTAGCACCTACTGAAACCCTGCCTCTAAAGGTCTCTTCCAAACTAAATTATTTTATGATGGCTTTAGGCCAGGCTGAGATTTTCTCACGCCTCGGAGTCCCTGCCTGGTGTTTCCCCACCACAAGGGAAGGCAAGATCACAGTCCACATCTCAGTTTCTCTTTTTCTGAGACAGAGGAGTAGGTGACGTCTTTTCAGGCATTAAGACATATCTCTTTGGTTTATCTGAAGTTCTGTCATAGAGGTTGTCATAGAAGAGATTCTTCTCCTAAGCATGGCATCCATGTCAGCCAAGAAGCCATTGCCTGTCTTGTACTTGGGAAGAAAAGAGTAAAGTGTAGAGCCAGAAAAATGATGAATCCAAGGAGAAAAGTAGGAAGAAGTTCAAGCACTAAATTGAATGCAAACTGCACAAGAACAGCTTGTGCAGTCTCTCCAAAGCCATCTTCTTCTATATAGGCTCCTTCAGTAATGCACAGACTGATCACTGCCAGCTTAGATAAGCAGTATGTAGAGCATCCTTCCAGAGACAGGCTCCAAAAGGAATAAAGCCATGAAGTGAGGGGAAATTTAAATAGTCACACTGATTTTCAAGGCAGTTTTCCTAAACTGTAGACCCTGTGACAGCTCCAGAATCAGACACAAGTGGAAAAACCTGTTAGGAGCCACTCATGCAGCAGAAGTGTATTTTTAAAGGGGTTTTAGAGGTCCCATGTGCTATTTCATTGTGAGATATAAAGTGCTGGATACATCAAGAAATCTTTGCTTAGTAAGGGTGGAGTTCTAAAGCTACTGGGCTGT
Source organism: Muscicapa striata striata (assembly GCA_030060385.1). NCBI lineage: Eukaryota > Metazoa > Chordata > Aves > Passeriformes > Muscicapidae > Muscicapa > Muscicapa striata. The sequence continues at coordinate 1,849,722 of JAREIS010000050.1, read as the reverse complement.
ACAACACCCAGTCTCTGAAGAAATGCAAAAGTCTTCTTTGAGTGATGGAGAAAGCAGAGGATAACCTTGAGTAACAATGAGAAAGACTTGGAGAAACCAGAACCTTAAAAGTGGGAAAAACCACATTGAGACTGCCCTGCCACCAACACCTGCTGCATCAGCTGGCACCTGCATGGCCTCACCTCTGAGAAAGCACCAGGACTTAGCTGACCTTCGTGGACTGCCCTATTCTCCCATGTTTCAAAACATTCTAGCACTAATGTAGCCTGCTTCACACACAGTATAGAAACACATGGTAGAGAAATTCTGCCAATTCTCTTGGCTAAGGGCCAGCTTATTCACACTTATGCAATCAGGTGGGAACCAATATCCATCCCTGCTAATTACTGCTTCATTATCCATCAAGCAGCCTGCAGGTGGATTTTCAATGCTTCCAGCATGAAAAGTGAGCTGCAAGGTAGAGCTGGCTGGTGAAGAGCTCTAACACAGCCATGGAGTGAATGCCTTGTGCTGTCTGTCTGTCCTGCATGTTCAGCCTCCCTCTGCATGCTGTGCTGAGTAGGAAACCCAGCCACAGGGTCATCCCACAGTGGATGGAAGGACACACAAGGAAGGGTGAGTGGACTTCTGATATGAGAGCACTCAGTATTTCTCTTTCCTGGTATGAAAGCTGTCAGGCCACAAAAGAAGACACTAGGAAAAATCTTAAAATACAAGAGAACTGGTGTTCTCTATGGTCAATTCTTGCTGCCTTCTGCCTGCTTTTAGAGATGGTTGGTTGTGGGAAGCATTTTCAATATGCATGACACACAGCATGGCTGGCCTGTTGCTGTCAGGGCTTTTTTCTTTTAGATGTCTCAGATCTTGCTAACTATCATTGCAACATGGAAAGCTTGGCTCAATACAGGCCGGCTCTGGTGACTGTATTGATGTGTGAAAAAAGGAGGACTTGCAGCTCTAAAGGTCTCTTTCATGTGCTCTCCCCTCTCAGAGCTCCTGAATGCCACTAGTGTTTGTTAATAAGCTTAAATAGTTTCAAATTAATTAAAACTCTTCTGAAAATAATGAGAGCTCCATTACCTACAGAAGCTAATGTGAGTCCTGAGGACATCCTGTGGTCCATCTGCTAGGGCAGAGCACAGCATGTGGGTCCCAGGGAGTGCACTACCCTCTTGGATTGGATTGAATCTGAAATGTCCCCTGACCTGAAATGTTCATTAGGAATTGATGCCTTTCTGTTATAAGTAATCTTGCTATTACTATGCTGTGGTTTACCCTTTCACAAAGGTAGAATGCCCCTACTTTCCTTAATTTCTGCATTAGTATGTCATCTTTATCTAAGAGAAAGGGAAAAAAATACTCCAAGCCACCTTATCTCTGGAAATGAAACTATGAACAGCATCTCTTCCTTTGCGGTCTTTGCATCTCTTCTATCTTGATCAGTGCTCACAGCAAACGTAAAACAAACTGGTTTGTTACCCGGGTGTTTTTCCTCTGCAGGGAATTGGTTTTTTCTACATGACAAAACCTAAACTGTGTAGAGATTCTTAGAAACTCTACATTGGGATGCAAATTCTCTCATGAGAACTCATAAACTCTGGAGGTTTATGCAAACCAAGTTAAAATATCAATCTAGAAATTTGATGTTTTATGCAGCATTTTTGATCACTCAACCTAGCATCAAAGAAAATGCATTATAAGAAAATATATATCCCAAAGTATTTACACATAAACCAAAAATGTGCAGGGCATTAGAGTCTCCAAAGGAGCCAGAACAAACTGACCATAGAAATACATTGGAGAGTTTTATGTATTCACCTTTTCCAAATAATCTGTTCAGGGCTGGAATTTTAATATCCCATCAGTTGAAAGTTGATGGGCTGCCCTGATGCTGGCAGTACCCGTGGTGATGGAGCTCTCTACCCCCTCCTTACTCTGCTCCTCCATGCACCCTGGTCTGTGTTGCTGAAAGAGAGATGAAGGGAGAAGAGTGGATGATCAGCTACCTAGACATAAGGACAGAAAATTAACCAGCAAATGACAACCAATTTGTGAAAATATGTTGTTACAGCTTGTCATCATAATGAATATTTTTAAAATATCAAAGCTAAATGTTTGAAGATTCTATTAAAAAGTTAGTCGTTTTGCTTGGATGGCATCAGATACTAATTTCTACAGCCTTGAATCAGCTTCTAAATGCCAGAAAAGAATCTAAACTCTCTAAAGAGAAGCTGCAACTGGTGCCACTCGCTCCTGTGCCTCATCCACCTCTGCTGTAGCCAATACATGGAAAGATCCTTCACTGCCAGTTTGACTTCTGGTGATTTCTCTTTCACAGTAAATTGAATGCGGTTTCTCTGAGAACTCATTTAGCCTGGAGCAACAACAGTTTGAGACAGATCTCATTAAGCAATCAAATAGAAATGCAAAGATATAGAGATAGTGCTGGCACTGCTGGCAGAGAGTGACCTTGGGCAAGGAGGAGCCACGGGTGTGGGAGCAGCTTGGATGCAGCTCTGGAAGCTCTGTCATTCTGATTTCCACTTAGGAACAAAAATACAGACCTTGCCTTTTGGCCTACAGGCCTGGGAAGAAGTTATCTGGTCTGCTCACTGCCCAATATCCATAATTAGGAAAGGTCCTAATTATGTATCTTGCACACAATTTATACCAATATTGCCTTAGTTTATAGAGCACAGCAGCTGTACTGAGATGTCATTCCTTAGGTAATGAGGCTCTAGAGACCCTGCTAAGTACATCAGATTTTGTAAAATCCTTGCAAAGACAGCATAGCAGTTGCTGGGGAAAATGGGATTTCTAATGAACATATTTGGCTTAAAAAAAGACACAGCAGAACTTCCTGGTTGTCACAAGGAGCCCCTTGCCCTTCTCTTCCATGACTTTTTACCATTTTCTTTGCACAGCCTTGGCTAAATCAAAGATGCTTTTGAACTCTTTCTTTTAAAGAATGAGTTCAACCATCTGAGTCTCTTTATTGGTTTTTAGGGAATCACAGGCTCTCAATAACAAATCAATGATTTTATTATTTCTCTGACTGTCCAGTGCCCTGAAAGATGCCACTGCCAAGCTCATATATTTATATTAGGTATATTTATACACCTGTTGATCACTACACAGCCTGCTATCAGCTTTAGCTTGCTAAGGGAGGGTCTCTGGCTTTTGCCAGGTGTTTCCTGGTGCCTGTGTGCAAGCTGAACCTGCCCAATGGGCTCTGTACACCTTCCACACTGAATCACCCAAGAACAAATTTCAATGGAAAGGCAGGAAACTTCCAGCCCAGCCCAGAGGAGATGCTGGTGTGCAGGCAGGGAGGCAGGGGCAGGAGCAGCAGCCAGGGCAGAGCCACACTCAGCCAGGTGAACCCGTTGCTGGCTGGCAAATGCCAGAGAAAAACAGCTAATTGGAACTCAGTGTTTTCTCTTTCCAGAACAGCTTCCAGAGGGATCACACTTATCCTTCAGCCAGACTGACCTGAAGAAGTCTCAAGCATTTGGAGGAGACCTTTAAGGCATAATGGGACTTATGGCAAAGAGAAGGGATGGTTAGAAGTCAACTCTGGGGATTGAAATCTGAAGGCTATCACTTGCTCTGCCAGGGTGTGCAACTTGCAAAAAGAAAACTTCCATGGCCAGGGAGGGCTCTCACCAACACTCAGCTGTATTTGGAGAGGCCACCTGAGAGAATTTCCAGGTTAATATGATTTGGGCTCACTAGGACCACTTTTGCATCCAGTGCTTTCACTCAGAAGGCAATGGGTGGGATGCAAGCCTGTTTGCACCCTGAGGGCCCCACGCTCAGCCACACACGGGTGCAGGTGCACTCAGCAGAGGTGAGATCCTGGCCAAGGACTGTGGGATTGCTCTCTGGATGCAGCAGCTGTAACTCTGTGTGACAACCTGTCCAGGCTCTGCTCCGTCACTCCATCCATCTGTCTGTCTGCTACAGACCCTGCAGTGTCACCAGCTGTCTTTGAGCAAGGTCCTGCTCTGAACCTGGGGGAAGCCACCCTGAAGCACATCAGTTTGCTTTCTCAGGAACTTTGGCAATGCTGAAGCATTATTGTCTTTTTGCTTTCACATCACTACAATTTACATAAGTACAGGAGGCAAACCCCACATCTGGAAAAAAAAAAAAAAAAAAAAAGCTCTCGTAGATTTTTTTAACCATTGTTTCCTGCTGGGGTGTGATTATCACAATATTCGAATTAATCACTTCTGAGGAGCATCTGTGAATTTCCGTAGTACTAAAGTCACTGAAGTAGGTGACTCAATTCCACATTTGATTTGTTTAAAATGCTGTCCAAGCCATGGGAAAAAATAGTGGGCACCTGGTATCAGTTTTATAATTGGGTTTTTTCCATAGAATGGGAATTTTGTGAAGACAGTTAAAAGGAGTGCCCTCCTGTTCTTCTGCCACCCATCAGACTGAGCTGACATGAATGCCAGCATGCTGTCATACATACTCTTCTCTTGTCTGCTGCTCTCTGTGCAAGCAGAGGACTGTCTTGCCCGGGATATTATCCGCTTTACACAGCAACTGCTTGTAAGTGGCTCTTTAGCACCTTCATTCTGAAAAAATGCATCCTTGTGCAGGAGAATGATAATAAATACTGACTTCTCACTTGCTCTTCTTCCAGGACAATAGTTCTGTGAGTTGCCCATGTAGGCAGACAGCTATCAGTGTGAGTACATGGCTTTTGAGAATATAACAAGACTAAAAAATCTGTACTTGTACATTGAATGCTGGATGTTAACACTCACTCTTTCTGTTTTCAGTCATGTTCCTGTCTTCCCATCCCTGAGGTAAGTATATTTCTTTTTAAACTCTTGTAGATGTTAAAGAAGTTTGGTATTGAGTTTAAGTTTGTTCTCTTTGCTCCTTATGTAACTTTTGCTTTCCATTATAAGGAAGATTTTAATATACCAATAGCAGCAAAACTGGGTTTGATGAGTAGTGGTGGGGAGGGAAACAGAAGCCTTCCCACTACAGAGCAGTCAGAATCAAGCCCAGATTCAGGCAAAAGTCCTCTGTAGGCTTTACTTGCTTATCAAGAGATACAGGCTCTTGCTTTGAAAATCTCTGCAAGGCTTTGTTTTATGGCTGGGTGCCTGAAGTGAACCTGGACTAGAGATGTCAGGCCTCAGACTTAGCTCTAGGTGTATCCAGCACTATTTCATTGTTTTAAGCCTCCTCAGATGTGGTGAAGCCCCAGCATTAGCTGAAGCTATGCCTCAAAGAAGTAACTTTTACAGTTTGAGGTTTTCTGAGAGATGGGATAGTCATTTCTTATGACATACATGAGAATTCAGTGTTTTACAGTCCCCCCCAAAGGTCTTTTACCAGTTTTCAATATATTGCAAAATAAGTTGCATTTGACTGTGACATGCTGCCACATTTAGGAATACAAATTTCTGCTTTCTGTGGATAAACACAAAATGCATTCTAGGTTTTTCTAATGCCTTCTTTGTTGAACAGCGTGGCCACGAACTGGCATGCTTTGTGGATGGAACCAAACACCTGATGGAAAACAATGAATCTTCCAAACGAGTAATTAAAAGGCTTTACTTGAACTTCCAGGTTCAACTGGACAGAGAACGCTGTAAAGTAAGATTTTCTTACTTTTCTACAGATCTTTCCTTATGTTTTACAAAAGAAAGGATTTTTTTTTATAATTTAAACATTTGTAGATAAGTGTTTCATCAATTTCAGATGTTTTAATTACTAATATTGTGCAGGAGCCAGATAAAACTTATGTGTGAGGCAGTGAAAAGCTTTTTATGTTGGCAGAGGAAGAAGGGGGATGGGCTCTGCCCCACTGTGCCCTTTCTCTTCTCCAAACTCTCTGAACATAGACCTCTGGGAGAGGAGCTTTTTTAAAATTGCTTTTCTATTCTCCTTTCTCAAAATGTGTTTTGGCATTAAATAATAATGACCTATCACTGGGGAAGGGATGTGCAGGAGTTGCATGGCTGGAGCCAGGCGGGTAAAGTCTTCACTGATTCTGGGCTGTGAAATACAGCTGTGACCTCCAGCACCTTGCAACTTGTGGTGATGCTCAGAAAGGCTCTTGGGTCCTCCCTCAGGTTCCCTCTGTGGGGCAGTGAAACCTCCTTTATTTACATGCTGAGCAAAGCCCTTGTGTGATTCAGTGAGGCACACACGATTCTGACAGTGCAGTGTCTCCAGCTCCTTTAAGCTGCCTTCAAACTTGCAAGGAGGAATAGTTAGGGTGGCCTTGGTACACTGACACTGGCCCTTGTCCCAGTCTCACCCAGCTCCTCATGGTATCTGCACTGTCTTCTGGGTTCAAACAGCCTACTTTAAATTACTTCAGCTGTAACTGAACTGAATGTATAGAATTATATGACAATCCACCTGCCATTTTCTTAGTTACCATGAAAAGCCACTCTTACTGCTCAAGGAACAATTCTCTAGGAAATTATTTTGAAACCCTAGTGTAGCTCCAAATAATGTTTATTTTCACTGGTTTATCTAAATGCTTTATTTTATTTCAAAATCTTTGCTAACACAATCATTGTTCTTTGTTTCACAGAAACTGGCACATAGCAATCAATGCCAGTATGAGACCAAGGGAAATGTGACAGAATTTCTGGGAAAAATCCTGACAACCTATCAAGAAATTGAGAAATTCAAATCTTAATGTTTGTTGGTTTTTTAAAATATTTTTTAAAATCCAAAGTCTTTGAAAAGAACAGGGAACAGAAGAGTTATTTATTGTATTTATTGTCCACCTGGAATATAGAAGATAGAAGTAACCATTAGTAAATCAATAAAATTATAATTTACCTCACTCAAAATGTATCTGAGTGTTCATTTTATGTTCTGTACTTAGTGAAAGGTTTGAACATCCTGTAACCATACCAGTAGGTGTCAAAATGCTTATGCAAAGCTTCAGTCCAACAATTTCACCAATATGAAATGCTCCAGCAAAATTCACACTCTGCCCACTGTACAGCACAAGAAATATTTCTGGGCTTGAGATGGAAACAAAAAATGTCTTTTCTTTCTGCATCACTTATTTTTTGACAATACCTACACAGCATGAACAAGTCACTTCACCTCTTCCTTGCAAGGCTGCAGGTTTTCCTGCCTATAGGCACTTTTTTTTCTTCTAAATATTCAGTAGTAGACAACTCCTGAACATCTTAACTTACAAAAACAAAACCAAACCCAGCATTAATCACAAGCTCTTAATGGGGTTGTACATTTGGAATGTGTTGTGGACAACTTTTTCTTTCTCAGGATTTAATGCTGGGATTTTTCTATATTGCCACGAGCTCAGAAATGCTTCTCTACTCAGCTCAACAGAAGAGTCAAAAATGGAGCTTTGTTGGAAAAAGAAACCAACCAATGTGTAAGAGAAGATGCTTATCTCAGCCACTTATGCCAACCTTACCAACACCTTACTTAGATCTCTTCACAGTAGGGAAAATCCCAAATCCCAGATTTCATCTCTATTGTGGCTCAGAGAGGAACAAAAGCAACATACCAGAGCCTTTGAGATGGAATATCTTAAATACCTCCAAAGACTCATATCTTCACCACCTCCAATTTAGTGGGGTGGATTTTTCCACCAGAACCTTCAGAAAGAGACACAAAGCATATAATTTCCTTTCTTTATTTCATTAATGGAATGGACATAAAAAAATAACAAATACTAAAATAGAAAAGACTATTCTCTCTAAACACCTACAAAGATAAAATCAAGAAATAAAACAACTCATTCATCTTTCTCACATTTTCATATCTTCCTACATTTTCTATACCATTCAGCTCAGACAGCTCTTCCCTAAATAACCATTTGGTTTCTTGCCTTCTAGTGCAAAGAAAAATCATCCACATCTCTGACTAATCAGTACAATTCTTATGTGTGCTCCTGGCCCTTAGCAGAAGAAAAAGGTCCATTAACATCCATATTGAATCTATGATGCCAGATCTCAAAATTCTAAGACTCATGTCTACCAAACTGATATTCAGTCTTGTTAATATTTTCCAAGTGCAAGTCCAAGCTATTCCAGTCTTCTTGTGATGTTTTGCTTTGTGTGTGAAGCTCACCAGCACTGTCTAGACAAACTATGTAGCAAGAGGGAAATTTGAAAGAAGCTGATTAATTTTTATAGAAGAGCAAAAGACTTCCCAAGTCATATGACTGCAGACAGCAAGGAAAAATAAAATTCTTTGTCTAATACTATTTATTCCCAGAATTACCTCATTAAATTTATGAAATACAGGAATGGCAAAATCGTGACACAAGCAAAAAATACATAATAAATTCAGCTTTGTCCAGCATGAGACTGGCAAGGGTGGAATACAGTCAGTCAACTTCCAGTCAAGAGACAATAGTAGGAAACTCTTGCACAGAATTTGAAAAAAAAACCCCAACTTATAAACTGCAGAAGATACATCTGCAAACTATCTACTATCTGATACCTCAGTTTGCACTTGCGTGAGAGAAATGATCAAACCATTAAGTGCAGGATTGTGCAACCTGAAATTAGAGCTCCACTGCCAACTTCCCCTGACCCCTGTGAGCTGCTGCAAAGTGTTTGCTTGCATTGGTGACCTTCCCAAGCTCCTGAGAGTCCAGGAATGGGGAGTCCTTCATCCTCAAATATTCTGACCCTCTGCCTTGCTGCAGGCATATTCAGATCTTCTCCCTGGAACTCTTACACCCTGCAAGACTTTGCAAGCCCCAGGGCAGGCTGTGGGCAGGGCTGGATGTCTCTTGGCAGCCCAGAACCTCAGCTGACCCTGGGCTGGTTCCTGAGGGATTTGAGACCCAACAGATGCCCATGGGCCTCTTCTCTCTGTGTTTGGCTCTCAATAGGATTGGAAACCTACACATGAAAACAAAAGGCAACTAACCCATTGAGTTACTTAATTACTGTAACAAGTACCTTGTTCTGTTATCTCAATTATCTTTCTGTTGCAGCTCTCTAGCAGTATGTGTCACATCATGCTCTGAGAGAGGATGTGGCCTAGGGCAGGGGGGACAGGGGAGGTGAAGAAGGTCAGACATTCCATATCCAAGATAACTTGTCTGCACAAGACAATTACATTGTGGAATAGATTGACAATTATTAATTGATAATCAACAGTGCCTCAGCAATTCAAACCTGCCCATGGCAGGGTTCGTGCTTGTTTTCAAGTATGCACAGTCCCACACTTGCCTTGTTTCTACACCTCACAGCAGACACGAGAAACTCGGAGACAAGGTGACAATTTGCTTTATGATTTCAGAGAGAAAAACACTTGGTAATTGAGGATGCAGGGTAGGAGTGGCTACTTTCTGCAAACTGGAAAGTAACACCATTATCTGTGTACAAAGCACCTCTTTCTTCAGGAATGCCTGCTCAGGAGAGCTCTGTGTTGGACATAAGCAGACCATTTCCATATCACATACCACCACAACCATAGTATTTTCCTCATTAGCACGAAGTAATTGTATGCTGTGAATGCAATTCTATGCAAAATTGTATGCTGTGAGTGATCCAAAGGCACTCGAGAATCTACTTTGCTCTTCAGCAAAGAGGAATTCTCCCAAACCTGCTACAGCAGCCAGCACACGACTTTTTCTTTGAAGGGTTTTGTTGCTGCCAACAGCCAGCCAGAAACCCATTCACAAAATCTGCAGTTCCACAGTAGAATTTCCTTAGTTCAGGCATCTACATAGCAGCATGGATATTGCAAAACTTCTAGTGTTGTCTTCAGAAACATGGTTTTTTGTGCTAGAGTCTCTGCTAGGACACTTACCAGGGCAGAAGTACAGCAGCAGAGCCAAAGCTTTTGTGCTCCAGACTGTTACCCCTGATTTTACCTAACTCCATGACCTGCTGCAGCACAAACCCAGGCCCTAAGCAGTGCCAACAGTCTAATAAGAATCTGTCCCCAATGACAAATAAATGAAAACTATGAAAACTGGTTTTTAAGATATTTCTGGGGGCACTAGAACTGCCCCAGTACATCTGGTGTGCCGTTGTTCTTCCCTTAATCTCCTGCACCCCTGTAAGAACAAGTCTGGTATATGCCATGCTATGGGAAGGAGAGGCACAGGCTACTGTTCAAAGGCTTCCCAGCCATATATCACTCTTCACATATAAAAGCAGCTTTGCATACTTGTATTAGAAAGCTGATCTTATCTGGGTTATCCTCACAACACCCTCCTGAGGCATGTGGACAAGCCTCACTCTTCTAGTTTTACAGAAAAGTAAGGAAATTAATTGGTTAAGGTGGAGAATTCATTTCTCTGCATTCTACAATTTTTAGAGACTGGTACTGTTTGCTTGTAAAGCTCAACACACACCAGGGTTTAATATTGCCAAGACTCCATAAGATCACATAAGTTATATCATATTAATGATATCAGGTGGTGGCACTGGGAAGACTAAAGCCAAAGGAACTACAGTTCCCAGTCCCAGATAAACCTCAGCCTGCCCATAGATGGTTGCAGCTCCCTTCCCATCCTCTCTATTGGTCCCCCATTTTTTATTCAATCAACTGAAAAATCTCCAAAAGTGAGAACTAAGGATTCTTCAGGACCTCCAAGTGCCTCTGTCATGGAAGCAACCACGGTGATCTATAAATTGCAGTATTTTCATGGATACACTCCATAGCACAAGTTGCACGTGTGCAAAGAATAAATCTTTTGTCGTCTTCCGTGATCTTCTGTAAATAATCCTGAATTTTTACACTACTGTTATGAGATACAAGATAAATGCTGTCTTCTTCCTGTTGGGATAGAGAATGGATTATATTTCAGGTAGCAAAGGAGTGAAAGAGCTGGAAAGAGAAGGCAAAAAGCTTCAGTAATATGATGTCATGATTGCAATTTATTAATTTTTTTTTTTGTGAATCACATACAAAAAATCAAACATGCCTATTATGAATGAGCAATGTGTCTAAATTGCTTCTGCTATCTTAAATCTCATAGTGAAGTAACACATGATACAATTCTAAAAATTCTAAATTTATAGCTGGTTATAATCTAGAAAAAATATCAATAAGTATGAAACTACCTAAAAGATAATTTCCCATGTATAATACCAGTGATGTTTCTTTTTACTCATGCTAGAAATAGCATCATCAAGAAATTTCACAAGAAAACAGATGCTCCTGATTTTTTCATTGTGTTCATATTGCTAATTTTTAATTTGATAAATTTCAGACTAAATAAGTATTTCCCAGTAAGTCAACAAAAAGCCCAGGAGTGAGGGGAGTTCCCCCTGACTCCCCACAAACTGGAATTGTAGAAGAGCAAAAGAAGAGGGAAATCATGACTTCAGAGATTAAGATAATGATCAGCCTAGTTCTTTGCAAGCAGCCTGTGGGAGAGAAGAGATATATTCTGTCTGATATTGACTTCAGGCAGGATATAAATCAGTCATTGACATATAAGATTGTTTCACAGTGGCACAAAGTTTCTCACTCTCATTTTGCCATACTTCCAATATGCCTGACATCGTGCAATTAAGTAAAATAGAACAGAAAGGCAAAGCATGAAGACTGAAGATCCCTGCTGGCCATGCAATATAGTGCACTTTGCAACGGAGGCTGTGGCATTCAAAGAGAAGGAAAAGTGCAGACATGCATTTAATTGTTGTCACCTACTCAGAAGCAAGTACTCTATAGATCATTTGCTTTAGCACATCACACAAGGGTTTAAGAGAACAGGCATTTAGGGCCTAATGAACCCTTCACTGATGGCTGACTGAGGCAGCAAAAGTTGCACAACTTTCCTTCCCTGAGGAATGGGGTAGAGAAATTTATGAGTTTTAAAGTACAGCCTCCCTGTTCCTCACACACTCTGTGATACTGAGGGCAAGATGTACAAGTGAAGGATAATTTAATTCATCTTTCACCATTCCAATAATCCTCTTACTGATTTTTGTGGAATTAAGAAGAGGTCTGAGCACAGCACATATTCTGCATATTTCAATATAATGCCCTCATTAACACAGAGCACAGAGATGAGAAAAAAAATAAGGAATGGCAAGAATCAGAGAATCATAGAAATTTTTGGGTTGGTAGGGACCTAGAGCTTATCCAACCCTCTGCCATGGGCAGGGACACCCTCCATGAGTCCAAGTTGCTCAGGTCCCTGTCCAACCTGACCCTGAATACCTCCAGGGATGATTCAAATGGACTTTTTGGGTTAAGTGGGAGCTGCCATTCCATGCTGCTCTTGGAATGTTGCTGTTCTTGCCACTCTGGCCCAGCTTAGCTGTGCCAAACCCTGGGACAGACTGGAAGGCCAGAACATCCCAATAACTGCTGAAAACTGTTCCTTGCTAATTACCTCCTACAGAGGTCCAGTGGCTAGAGAAAGCTTGGGCACTGGAACAAATTGATTATAGGGATCCAGAGATTCCCAGGATCTGAGAATTCCCCTTGCATGAAGGGAAACCACGAGGGAAGTGGGGCAGTGTGGATGAAGCAGAAGGAAGAGGTGCAGAAATGCTCTGCTGCCAACCCCACACTGCTGACAGCAAGGCAAAACCAGCCACAGAAACGAACAGAGAATGTTGTATTACTCTCATTTTATATTTATTTAACATAAGAAAGAAGGACTGTTACACAGTTCAGGAGGAAAACTTCTGTATGTGTGTATGGATGAGAGATGCATCAGGCAGCAGCCAGTGGAGACATACAGAAGCCTAGTACTGGTTTGATACTAGAGATGTTTATCAAATTACATGTCCTAGGAATGGTCATGCTCTGTGAATACAAACACTTTATGAAGTAATTTAGAATATACTCAGTCAAAATATAGACAGAATCCCTGCTATAAATAATCTGAAGTTATTGGCAAGTAGGCTGGCTATAATACCAAAACAGAAGCTTAAAAAATTCTCCAGGGAAACAGTGATTAGAAGATACTGACCAGCAAGTGACACCTTTGCTACTACTGACCCCAGGAGGTGATGGGGTGACTACAAAATGCTGGGGACTTTGTAACTAGGTGGCTGTACCTAAAGAGTTTTGTACGCAGGAAATGTGGCTGTGTGGAATGGAAAACTGTCCCACCTAAAAATAATCGTTCATTTTCCATCTGACTCTTCACACAGGAGGGAGAGGGCAAAGAAGAATGGGACTGCACCCTCACTGGGTGCCCTCAGTTATGCAAGTGTACTTTGAAAATAGATGAGGCATATTATTAAATTATACTTGGGCAAGTTGCCAGTTTTTCTGTTTACAAAGGCCAACTCCAAGTACATACACCAAAGGTATCTTTTCAATCAATACTTAGGTAAGTACTTGTAGCAGCAAGTTTTATCCATTTAGATTTCAGTAATGAAAGGAACCTGGCAGAACTATCATTCTTTACAAGTCTTGTCTGACATAGTAAACATAATGGATGGATTCCTGTCTGTGTCTCAAAACAAAACTATTTTCAAGCAACACAAATCCATTCTTACTGGAAAACTATATCCTTATTAGAAAACTTTCAGAAAAGTTGTTTATTTTCAGCAACTGAAAACTAAGGAAATACTCCCATTTTTCAATGAGGTGTTCTGAGAAAACCTTAGGAGAATTAATAATGAAGACTACATGCTTTTTGTTCCCATTCAAATTTTCCTCGAAGTTTCTTGGAATCAAGCAAACCTGTCACATGGTTCTTCAGCTGGCACTCCTCTGGATCCACTTTGAAATGAAGCTCAGTTACTGCTGTGCTTTGGTTATACTTTGCATTACAAATTTGCCTCACCAAAACTCCTGACCATGTTGGAAATCCAGTTATTGCAGATTAATCCACAAGGATTAGATTAGCTAGAGCCCAGACTCACTCTTTTCCAAGGAGGACTACCCAGGCCTGTAATTTGGCTGTATATATTACAAAAAGGCACAAAAGTAAAGGGCATCTAAAAGTATATCAAGATACAAACCAACTCCAGAATCAGCAGCACACAGAAATATAGCAGTTAAAAGATACAGCCTTGAGAGGGTCTTTTTTCCCTTTTCTCGCAGTGTGCTTGTGTCCACATCCAGGTTGTGGTACCACACACAGAATTTCAGAATCCCAGAATCACTTAAGTTAGAAAAGACCTCTGAAGTCATGGATTCCAACCTGTGACTGAACACCACCATGTCACCAGACCATGGCACTGAGTGCCATGTTCAGTTTTCCTTTAACGACTCCACCACATATATCTATGAGTATAAATATATACCCATGAACATAAAAAAGTTATTGGTGGGCCATTCTAAGGCTCTTTTCTACTGCTAGGGCTGCCAGGGTTATTGTTCCTTATTTCTATGAGTGGTTTCCCTTCTTTGGTAACTAAAATGCATGAATATATAAATAAATATAGAAGTATATACACATATTTACACCCCTGGCACACATGCATATCCTAGTATCTCTTTATTAATCTTCAGAGTCCTTCAAGTTCTAATAAAAAAGTAAATCCCAGAGACTGATATGCGAGTTCCCTCTTGTGACCAAGTGATGTTATAGCAATACCTGAAAGTACACACAAAATATGTGTTAAACAAGACAGACATTTAGACAGAAATGAAACAATGCAAACTGCAGAGAATCTGTCAGTTTTGCATTTTTCTTTTTGTTCACCAGCCATTGGTCTAACATTAAAAAGAAACCAAAAAACCACCATCTGTTCATAGTACAGAAAAGAATGAACAGGAATACAGTTGTGAGGAAGACTGTCAGAAAAATGAATTAAAAAGCAAGATGAGGTTGCTAAAGCTAAAATATTATTTTATCTATGCATGAATCCTAGACCCCACAGATAAAATTCACATAAGGTGGAGGAAAATGGTTGATATCCCTTCTCTAGTCTTTATTGTTGTTAGAATTTCCCTTCCAGGCAGAGGAACTGCTACAAACCCACTTCCTCCTCCTGCCAACTGGGTGAACAGATTTTCTCAAATCTGTGAAAAAAACACAGCACTTGGCAATAGCAGAAAAAGAAGATAAGGACATAAAGAGAGCATGAATGATTGCAATATACAATTGAAGTGTAACTTGCACAGTTGTTCAATCCCTTCCTCTGATCTGAAGCATCATCTTGTATGTCTACACCTATTAACCTTATCCAAAATTTTCTTACCTGCTCTGAGATCTTCCAGAGAGGTTTCTGGAGGCTTCATAAGCAGATTTGCCAAGCTATAACTCAGCTATAAAACTACCAAGGTTTCTCTGGAATTAAAGTTCAAAATGTTTACCACTACATCAGGTGCTGACTTACCAGGTATTTTATCAGCTATTTTTCTGATCAAATCAAATCTTCAGTTGCCTGTTATGGACAGCCTTACTCCAAGGCCTGTGCTTTCTCAGTGTGAAGGGCATTTATTTGTTAGAGGGTAATCAGAACCAAAAATATTAAAGATGGCATCTTATAGACAATTTGTCAAGTGCTCAACTCAAACACATTTATCAGAACCTCAGTGGATATGGCCATTTCAGAGGATTTCATTACTCAGGTCACACGCACTGTGATCTCTATACCAACACCAATAAACAGAAGCTGAATTAGCTGGCAGGTTTTTTTTAACTCTGCTTAGATAATATTGAGTCAGAGGATGAAATAACCTGTGCTTTACAGATTAGTGGGCAGTTACCCATTGAAAGTGTAACAGCACTAATACATTAATAACCTAATAGGCACTAACAGCCCTGAGCAGCTCAGGTCTCACCCCCAGCCTTAGCCCAGGGCCCCAAGTGCCCATTTAAGCTCAGCCCCTGCCTGTCAATCCCTCCCTGAGCAAAGCAGGAGCTTGTGCTGGAGCCACTGCCCCTCTGAGCTTGGCAAGGAATCCTGACTTGGCTTGACCACAGACCTGCCTCACCCCCAGGGACCTTCCCCATGATGTGGCTGAACCTGGCTTGCTGAGCTGGGTGATGACCCCTGCCCAGCTGGCTGCCAGACCCCTGGCTCCTCATCATATTGGAACCTTCTTCCTAAAGTTAATGATTGAAAAACTGGGCTTTTTGCTAGAAATTATATACATGTGTGTGTATATATACACATATAAGTGTATGTATGTATGTATTTAAAGAATAAAACACATTGTCCCAATGGAGTTTGAACAACATGCCTACAGTACACCACAGGAATACAGCAGTTTCTCCCCACAGTTTATTTTCAGACAAATTATAAACTATTAATATACCTTTGTCGTGGCACTTTCCACAGAAATGACAAATAGCACCTCTATCAATAAGTTTCTTATCTTGTTTTGATGGCCACTGCTAACTGTAACTATTAACAATTTTGTCTACAACATATGTCTAGTATATATATATATATAGGAACTGTAATATAACATCTTAAAGAATCACAGAATTAAACAACAGGATTGGATTGCAACACACTTAGAGTTACTCCCTTCAGTGATTCATGCTTATTTCTGGAAAAGCAGTATTAGACCACTGTTGCATTTCTAAAAGTGCATCTCATAAAGATTTGCTCATATAAACCCATGTTTTACCTCATAATTAAAAAGGAAGGCTTTTACAAAGAGGCATATCAAAAAGCCATTGTTTTCCTAATTGTACTTCAGGTTTGGTGTGTACACTAGAAACTTTTACAAAATAACTTGGGTGATTTCTATTCCCAAGACAGGCTGTTTCTTGCTGCCTGCCTGTGCAGCAGCTGCTGTCTAGCAGAGCAGCTCGTGAGCTTCCAGCAAACACGACACACTAACCCACTTTCTGAGTATGTCTCATTCACTGCTCCACTCTGCAGTGTTAGGTTTAAATTGTTAAAGCTGCAGAGTATGATCACAGTTTAAGTACTTGGGTTTTAAATTAAGAAATATAATTAAACTTTTAAAAGGCTACAACATAGGACTTATTTGGCTTAGCAGAGTGATACAAATGCAACTGCTTTCAGAGAGAAGCTAAGACTGACCCTGAATACACTTCAGCATGGAAATGATGGAGCCTGTGAGAAATTCCAACCAAAGCCCAGCACCATGGCCTCCTCTGTGGTCTTCCAAGAGCTGAAGACAGCACTCAACCAAGAGCTGTATCCTTTGGTTATGGGGATTTGTCAGAATCATGATCACAATGAAAATGAAGCAGAGCTTGCTTTAAAATGCATAAGTCCTGCGATGAAGTTCAGCTATGCCAAAGTAAGGGTGTAAAAAAAGCTGCTGGTGAGCTCTTTTTAAGAAGTCTCTGTATGAACTGGTTTTGTACAGCACAATGTACTGTATGGCTTCCTACCTGATATTACAATAAACATCCTTATTTCCTTACATTTTTTTCTGTACTCTCTCACTTTTGCAGTCTGTCTGTTAAAAAAATGTTAAGAAATGTTAGCTAAGAAATGGCCAATAATTTCTAGACCTTTCATACAGTCCTTGTAAAGCTTTCAAGTTCACGGCATACTGATTCTGAATTGATACATGTTCATTCTTTAGTCTCAGGGAAATTCTGATTTCCTGAAAGCCTTCTTATACTAATTAACTCATGGCTTTATTCAAACTGTTTTTCTTGACTACTACTTCAAAGCTCAGTGATAAAAAAATTGAATATCATTTTTGATCAAAGTACAGAAAGAGTATGTATTATGAAACCCATGTGAATTACTATGCAAAACATTACTGTAATCACCATAAACATGGGGAGTGAGTAGACTGTATCTTTCTGTAAATCTGGTTTGAGGAGAGACAACCACAGGGGGAGGGCTAAGCTTGACTTTGAGTGGCTGGATGACATGGGCAACATTATGATTTTTTTTTTTTGCTTTAAATTCATATCTGTAAGCATTCGAGCAATAATGACTACAGCTATAAAATGCATAGAATTCTTCTACACTATTTTATACTTGTCCATTTTAAGTATAAAATGTGTTTCTGCTAGACCAGATCAAAACAGGAAACTCTTCTATACAGAAAGCCTTAGAGATTAGCCTATATGAATCTTTCTAAAGTACGTTTGAACCCGTTCCTGCACAGCAGCCCAAAGGTTATTGGCAGTGCACCAGAGAAACCCATGACTGATGGATTTAGATAGCAGCTTTAAATCTGCACTAATCTCTGTTTGCAATCTATCCTCTGCTACTGTCTACAGAGAGTAACTATTAAGCTGAACATGGTTTTCATAGCAGTATTTACTGAAAAAAAATCAGTTTTAAACCATCTACTAGGGACAAAATACTTGAAAAATTTACCTGGAACCCAATCCCCTACTACTTCCTGTAAACTGTGAATAAAGCAGTCAAGAACCATATAGGTAAGAGTAATTTTGGTATATTTTCTAAACTGTATTGATTTTGTGTGGTGCATTTTGTCTCTGTGAGGAAATTGAAGATGACCTGACGAACTGAGGAATTTGAAGATGTCATTTACAGTGACTGCATGACAAATATTCCTTTCAGTTTGTTCATTAGCCTTTCAACATGCTAATTTTCTACGTTTTTAGATGTGTGGGAATAAACTGTATTTTGATGTAACACAAATAATCAGTTAACTTTTGCCCACTTTGGTTTTATGTAAGACAGATATAATCTACCATGGAAATGCTGCACATGTTTAGCATTACCACTTCATAAAAAAAAAAAAAAAAAAAAGGCTTATTATTGGTAAATAATTGCTATATGCAAGAGCCAGGAAATCCGTTGCTACAAGTGTTTTGCAGTTGGTAATAAAAGCTCCATTGTTCAGATACAGCTAGATATAACTACAATAATAAAGCAGCTGATTCACTGATTAGTGATGAACTGTTATGCAGTGAGTCTGCAAAGATTAAATCAGTACTTTTTAAAAAAATATGCTTTAGTTAACAAATTAAAAGGCATACTTTGGGCATCTGCAGTTTGGACATGATGCAGTGCTCAGCCCTCTCTCAGTGGGGTGCTTTAGAGAGGCCGCAGAGAGGACACACACAGCAAGCAGGGAAAGC
The DNA here is from genome assembly GCA_030060385.1 of Muscicapa striata striata. NCBI lineage: Eukaryota > Metazoa > Chordata > Aves > Passeriformes > Muscicapidae > Muscicapa > Muscicapa striata. Next base: position 1,830,812 of record JAREIS010000050.1, on the reverse strand, counting down.
CTTGCAGTTCTGAATGGGGCCCTTTTTGTGCAAAAGATTGCTAGAAATCAATAATAGTTGTGTGAAAAAAACAGGTTCACTTTTTTGGTACAATTTAAAAAGTTTAATAAAAACAGTAAGAGACAAATAATAAAGCAAAAGGTTGTAAAGGCTGGGTGCTTGGCATTTAGCCAAGAGTACACCTGGTGTTTTGAAGACACTTTTTAAATTTATTAGCCCATTGTATATTTATAGACTCATCATACATTTTCAAACTTTTTTAAAAACTATTTTTCATATTTTAAGAAGTGTTTTACATGGCTACTTCTTGAGTCTGTGGTTTTAATTTATTTTTCTTATCAGTCTTAATTTGGGCTGTGGTTTTTAATTTTTTTAAATGGTCGGTGCTGGTAATTGGTATATCAGGTAGCAGGTGTCTTTACTGGGTGTTATCCAACTAAGCAGGTAGTTCACTTACTAAAAAGCCACTTTATTAGCTTGTTACTCTCAAAGAAAACTATATCTTCAAAACCATTTCAACACCACACATACAGTATCCACCCTAATATTTGTGAAAATCCAATACCATAATATGTATTTATAATAGTTGCTTGTACCCCATCCTTCTTTGAGTCCATGATTCTATGCCTAGCCCCCATGGGAAGGGCAGGGATGGCTCTGCCTGGAGGGAACAGCCTCTGGAAGAGACTCATGGGGCAGTTTCCAAGGCCAGGGCTGCCCCAGCTCAAGGATGATGAGGGCTTACAGGCACTTCATGTCAGGAAATGATAGAAATACACGTAGCAGGAAATGAACGTGAGCCAGTGTGTGCCCAGGGGGCCGAGCAGGACAATGGGACTCAGCCTGTATCAGCCCAGAGTGGCCACTGGGGCCAGAGAAGGGACTGAGCCCTGGTGAGGGCACACCTCCAGTGCTGTGCCCAGTTCTGATGCCCTCACTTCACAGACACTGGAGGATTGGAGCAGGTCCAGAGAACAGCAAAGGATTTGGAGCAGGGCCTGGAGCACAAGGGTGAAGAGGAGCAGTGGAGGAACCTGTGGGGCTCTGCCTGGGGACAAGGGGACTCAAGGGGGACCTTCCTGAGCTCTACAAGTCCCTGACAGGAGGGTTCAGCCAGGCAGGAGTCAGGCACCAGGAACCAGCAACAGGACAAGAAGACATGGTCTGAAGCTAGACCAGGGGAGGTTTAGACTAGGCATTGGGAAGAATTTCTCCCCAGAAAATGTCATCAGACATTGGAATGGGCTGCCCAGGGAGGTGGTGGAGTCACCATCCCTAGTGACATTAAAGGAGAAGCTGGACGTGACACTCAGTCCTTTATGGAAAATCACGCTAGGAAAAGCCAGTGTCCATAAAGGAGACAGAAGAGCCCTGCAACTTTATTCCAATAAATGGGGAGGGCTGGGGCACACGCCTGCGGGGTCTTCCCTCGCTCTCGGTTTCAGAGGGCGCAGCCTCCTTTTATCCTCAATTCCTGGCATGTCATTGTCTTCCTTTGCACATCAGTTGAGGCACGAGGAAGGTACAGCCTTCCGAACCGCCTACCGCATATCCACCCTCAGAGCTGTCATTCTACCCCAAAGTTCAGAAACTCAGGCTTGTGCAGACCCATTTGTTTGTTTTAGGAGTCAAACTCTCTGGGTTCTGTAAGAAACATGCGTCTTGAAGTGGGTAGAAACATTACGACCTATTTGGAAGACTTGAACACCCACACCCTCACCCATGGAATTGCTTGGAAACACATGAGCGCACATTCTTCCTCTCAGTGCCACGGTCTGTTTGACAAGTTGCGTTTGGTCACAGGTTGAACTCGATGATCACAGAGGTCTTTTCCCAGCTAAGTGATTGTGTGATTCTGAGATGGAGGCCTGCTGGGGGGGGGGAGCAAGTGCCTCCTGGTCTGTCCTACAGGGAGCAGCGAGGGCCCCGAGCAGAACCCGTGGCTGTGGGGCGGTCGGGGCTGGCCCCAGAGCCCACAGCTCGGCCCCCGAGCAGAACCCGTGGCTGTGGGGCAGTCAGAGCTGGGCCCAGAGCCCACAGCCCGGCCCTCGAGCAGAACCCGTGGCTGTGGGGCAGTCAGAGCTGGCCCCAGAGCTCACAGCCCGACCCCCGAGCAGAACCCGTGGCTGTGGGGCAATCGGAGCTGGGCCCAGAGCCCACAGCCCGGCCCTCGAGCAGAACCAGTGGCCGTGGGGCAGTCAGGGCTGGCCCCAGAGCCCACAGCCCGACCCCCGAGCAGAACCCGTGGCTGTGGGGCAGTCAGAACAGACCCCAGAGCCCACAGCTCGGCCCCCCCATTTTATCCGGGGCCCGAGGCGGCCGCCGCGAAAATGGCGCCGCCGTCACGTGCCCGCCGCCGCGGCCTCGCCTGGCGCCTGCGCTGGGGCGGCGGGGCCGCGGCTCCGCCCTCGCCGTGTCCCGGGCGCTGCGGGCTGAGCGCGGTGCTGGCCCTGCGCTGCCCCCTGCCCCGCCGCCCGGCGCCTCGGCCCGGCCTCTGCTGCGAGGAGCCGCGCACCGGCGGCGGTGAGCGGCGGGGCGGCCGCGGGGAGCGGCCCCTTGGCGGCGGCCGGGGCCGGGGGCAGGCCGCGGGGGCGGCCCGGGTTGCGGAGACAGACGGGCTGACGGACGGACAGACAGACAGGCGGGCAGATAGACAGACAGACAGGCGGGCAGATAGACAGACAGACAGGCGCACTCCGCGCCTGACTTAAGTTCTCCCCGAGCGCCAAACCTCGTGAGGGGCTCGGTGTGCGGTACCCTGGGTTTGTGCCATCCCGGGAGCTCTCGCCGAGCTGCGGGAGAGCGATGCCTGCGAGCTGATTCTCCCAAGTAAAGAGCTTAAATGGCTTGTTCAAGTCGGATAGGAGGGTTTCAAGAAAACCTGTGGAAGTAACAAATTGCTTTTCATTCCTGCCGTAGGCGTGTAGATGAACCCTCGAGAGCTTTTCTAAAGAGCTGTGCAGCTTCAGATGTGTCGTTGAGTAAAACGAGGGGTCTTGGGCGTTGGGCACAGGGGAGTGGCTTCCTTCTAAAAATAATGCATCAGTAGAAGTCCAATATCTAAGTTTTACTACCGAAATAGTACTAAAAGTGGGAATGCATTTGTGTTTCTTCAGTTAAAATTAATGCAAGCATTAGGATGTTCAGCTGAACGTGGTTATTTTTAGAACTCTGAGGGTTTGTCTTAAACGTACTAAAAATGTGGTAAAACCCTCGAGTCAGAGGCACAGTTTTGAGAAAAATGAGGACTGATTAAAAATAAATAATCCTTTTCAGAGGCAAAAATGCCACCCATTAAAAGTCTGATATTACTTGGATAAAGAAGCAGTTTAATTTATGAGCTCATCATCCTCAAGGACTAGATATTCTGAGATTTAGGTTTAAAATGTGTTTTTTATGTATGTTTTGCACCATACTCAGTGGTTGCATTTGTGGTGCAGCGAGCTGTGCAGAGCTGCCTGCCTTGTGCTGCTCTTGTTCCTCAGACAGACTCTGAATGCCGAGTTCTTAACTTGGTGAAGGGGTGGCCTCGGGTGCTGAACTGCGATTTCTTTAAAGACACTGTGATTAATGGGACCGGTATTTCAGCCGTGTAAGGCAGGTCTGTAAATATTAATTCCCAGGGGTGTTAGAAAGTTAAAGCTTAATTACCAAGATGCCTGCTTTATCCCAGAATATTTCCAAGCTTAGTTATTTGGAAGGGTTATTATTTCTCAGGAACTCCATTTTTTGCTGTGTTTGTTTGCTACTGTTTCTACTAGAAACCTGATTTTATGGTGTTTTATTAATTTCTGTTGTGTCCTGATGTTGAGAACTGGAAGGGAAATCTAAAAATCAGAGGAAGAGTTACTTCTTTGTGGCTTGAATCTATGATATGTTTGGTTACAGTAATAAAACCTTTTTTGAACTGACGTTGCAGCCTGGGAAGTAGTGACCAGCTCCTGAAGGCTTGTTTAACAGAGTCACCACTGTCCACTTTTCAAATCCCCCACCAAGCCCCTATGCCATGGGAGAGATTTTAACATCCTAATTTTAGTGGAAGTTTACAGCTCTCTTGGCAGGATAAGTTGCAGAAACAGTTAATTAACTTGGTTTTTTTCTGAATCCTGTTGCCTTTAGTGGATTTGAGGTAGTTTGAGTAGAATAATGTGCAGCTGTCAAAATACTCAATCACAGGTAGAGCTGTATGGGGGATGAGCACCAATTTTTGATACTTTGCTTTAGACAAATTAGGATATAAATAGATTTGATGAACCCCAGCAGTTATCAAAGTGTTTCATTTCAATGACTGCGTTGCTGCTGTTTATCTTTGATAATCATTTGAGTAACTGCCTTAGATAACAATTTACTGTTGTTTGCATAACAAGCTTGTATTTGATTGTATCTCTGATAACTATAATATTTTATTATATGCATTTCTGCTTACATAAGGTAACATGATTTACATTGCTTTGGATGGTTCTTGTGGCCTTAGACACTCGGTGTACATTAGATACAGTACAGTACACCTGATTATATTTTTATTACTAAGTGTTACTTTCATTAACTTTCTTTTTTCTTAATATATTGTCTAAAATTCTGCTAGTTCTTATCTGCAGTGTAAGAGTATGAACTTCCTTCTCTACTGAGGGGTCTTGGGACAGGTCCTTTCAAGAGAAGCTCTTTTCCTCAGGGGTACTCTTGGTTGTTGGTCTTTGGCTATTACAGGTAACCAGTCCCATCTCTGTGAAATTCAGAAGCCTGCTGAGCATTGTAGGTGGTCTTTATTGACTGCCTTTATTTGATACAATTATTACTATAGAAGGATGTGACTTTCTGTCGTTTCCTTAATTTTTGGATGTTGATTTACTGTGAGTAATTACTTTTGCCTGTGGCCACATGAGAAGTGTTGGTAAGAATACTGAAATTCTGAGCTCAGAACAGGTGGAAGGATACGCATCCCCCACCCCTATGATGGGGCAATGTAAAAGCAAAGTAAAGCTTATCACAATGCAGATTTCAGGTTTTTATTGTGTTTTTGTAAAGTAGGTTTTCTCATGATGTTTCTGGGGCTAAAGCTATGTGTGATTGCATGTGATGGAAGACTCTGAAACACAAACTTAACTGTAACGTCATATGAAAAGAAAATAATGTGGAGGGAGGCAAGGGACTTTTAATGGGAACTCCTTGATGCAGTGCCTTGTGCTGCACCTGCCCAGGTGGCCCAGGCTGTCACCTGGATTCTGGGAGCTTGTAAACAGGGAGGTGGCTGCGGGCTGGGTGCTCTGTTGTTGTCGGAGCAGCTCCTGCCGTGTGACTGCAGCCAGGCCTGGGCAGCTGCTGGCGAGGGTGTGCACGTTTGTGGTAGGGAGCTGAGCCATGTGTGGCTCTGTGTGTTCATCCAGGCCATTACACAGCCTTGCCATAGCAGGGAAGAAGCCAGGAAAAAACATTTGGGTGGGTGTTTTTCCTCTGTTTTTCACGACTCTTAGATTATTTTAGTAGCTACAGTGTTGTTTACCAAGATTCACTAGCATGATAATGATAATGCAAATACTGAATAACTTGCTGTTTACATTGTACTGTTGACCAATAAATGTAAATGCAATTGCAACATTTGTTTCCCATCACTTTTATTCTTAATCTGACCTCATGTTTCTCTCAGTGGCAATATTTATATTGTGGGATAAGGTACCTTGTGTTAAGATGATCCCCCCAAGCTCATTTACAAAAGTAAGAAAATTTAAAAATTGATGTCAGTGTATTTCCCCATCATTGTTGCATTGGGTGTAATGTGAAGATTATTTTTTTCTAAACTAATACAAGTTTTTGTGGCTTTTTATCTGGACAGGAGGGGAAAGCAGACAGATGCATGTGAGTGCCCCATGGCTGCAGCTGCCTCAGTTCATTCATTTATTGCCTATTGTAACTTGGAAGCATTCTTTAGGTAAGAAAGTTGCTTCAAAATTTGTGGTTTATAAACTTAATACACGTCTCTGTTGAATCTTTAAATTGCATTTCAGTGTTTTGTACTCTCAGTTATAATGTTATTTCAGCATGCTGTTTATATGTGGTGTTATAAACCTTTTATTTGTTAGACACTGACAGTACTTATGAAAACGAATTCTGTGTGCTGTACAGACTCTGCTGACTTCACAGGAGAGAGAACATGTGATACTTGTAGACTGTGCAATGCAAGGCCACCATAAATGACAGATTTCTTCAGGGTCCACCCACAAACAGCATTACTAATAAATATCAGCTTTCTCTTTGTAGACAAGCATGACTACTTAGCTCTAAATTTTCTGGTGTGTGAGCTGAGCAACAGCATTACTTGCACAGATTGCAGTACTTGAGTTTGAATTTGTGTGGAAGATGGGGGCTATTTCTCATGTCTTCTTCATAAATAATGTATGCTACACCTTCGTTAAGCTTGGCATCCATAAAGATGATATTAACTGGGTAGTTCTTCCAAAAAATTTTATGACCTGGGAGAATCTAAAGTCCTGTCCCATTTTTAAAGAAAAATAGAGAAGTTCAGCATTGTAAGGTTTCTAAAGATGTTATTACTGGTTGAACACAATACCTGGTAAATATCTTCTGTTTCTAAAACCTGTCATGATTTAGTGAGGTGGGTGTTGCTGTTCCTGTTGCTTTCCATTAAAGCATCTTCAGATAATGTAAATTTGGTAAATTGGTATGGGGGCTTTGGGTCTATTTTCTCGTGGTGCACCAAGATACTCTGTCATACTAAGACACAGGATAGTTTTTTCATTAGTATGTGGGAGGATATTTGCACATTATTGATATCTTTTTTCCAGATACAGTTTAATTAACCAAAATAGTTTGTTTACTGTCAAGATTATCATGGTGCAGTAAGCATAATTTTGGAGTAAAACTGAGTAAAGTTTAAAGCCAGGAGTCTTTAAATGTCAGAGTATTAGAGGTCCTGTCTTCAAGTATAACTTTTGATTCACATGGTTTTGGAATAGAGTAGGCTGAAAAAAGAAGCAAGATTTGTAGTTTTCTTTGGATAATACTCAAGAATTCAGAGGTGTATCTGTGTTGCAAAAGAGTGTTCATGTGACTAAAACTGTAGATAATGCAAAAGCCATTTTTTCAGTTACACCTTCCCATTAGTTAAATGGTATTTTTCAGATAATGTTTAGTAAAACAAATTTGCTTGTTACATTCTGTTGCTCTGCTTCCACATCTGTCCTACAGAGCAGTGGGTATTATTTGTCTTAGTCTTTGTTCCAGAATTGATGTTAGTCCTTCCTGTGGGTCTCTCAGGCATTGCAGAACAGTTTTTCTTTGGTTGGTGGCTTTACAGGTCAGTTCATCTTCTGGGAACCGTCCCTGCCTTCTGGTTAAGGAATCCATGCACACATACGGGATGACTCAACAGTGGGATGGATGTTCAGATACCAGAAAGGTGCTGGTAACTTGACAGGAATCTCCACATTCTTTGGAGGTAGGGCTGTGTGTGCATGTGTGTGTGTGTGTGTGTGTGTGTGTGTGTAAACCTCTCCTTTGAATGCTACCTGGGTTCTATCACATGGGACCGTAATTTAGCCAGTTTCTGTTGTGCTTTAAAATGGGTACTGTTCATAAAGTATTCAGAATGAAATAAAGATTCTTATTTTTGCATTAAATACTGGGGCTTCATGTTTGTTAAAAATGTTATGATGTGTAACCAATGGAACCTTTTTCTGGCTTTGCATCCCACAGTGAATAATAGGAATTCATTTTGCTGGATGTAAAGGACTGTAGTGTAGAACATTAAACATAGAAATTCTGGAGACAGCAGTTTCTAAAGGCTGTAGCAACAAGAACAAGTTCTGGCCAAATTGCAGCAGGCAGAGCATAGATGCTGTGTACACCAGCAATACCTTTGTGCATCTTTTCCTACATCTGGAGTGCTGTTTCTGGTCTGTAGCTTGACCTGTGCTTTAAGGAAATGCCCTTTCTGGTTGTTCTCAATTGTCAGAACTTTTTTGTGGGAGCCAATCGGTACCCATGGAGTTCAAGTAAGTTTCAAATAAGATGGGAGAAATTTCCATTTTTATCAGAAACCTGTCTTTAACCAAGATGTTGCAGATCTGCATGAGAATGGCAATAGCAAGGAGAAGCTTCTCAAAGAAAAGCATTTGTTCAATTTCTTTTTTTGTTCTGGACTTCTGTTTTAGAAAACAGCCAAGTCTGTAATTCCTTTCAAGTAGGGAGGAGGAAAAACAAGCAACAGGTATATTTGACTCAAAAGGTATTTAGCCTTTGCTAAATTTAGCAAGGCTATGAGCAACTATAAGATAGAGTTTTGTAATGGTTAATTACTACATCCACACTTAATGGTTTGGAATGCCCATTTGTTGTGTGACTTAAAGTAGTCTAAAGTCATAAAACATGGTTGTGTGGATGATAACTTGATGGTCTAATAGCAGAATGTTTACTCATGCTGAGCCTGCATCTTCATTACATTAGTAGAATTGATGTAAGCCATGTGTCTACTCAGGGAAGAAAAATTATCATTTAATGTAATTTAAAGAGTGTTGCTGATTTATTCTATTTCATATATTGCTGATTCTAGTCACTAATGGAAATTTAAATAGACTGGGTGAATATGTATAACAATTGCTAAAATAAATTCCTTGGTGATTGAGATAATTTGTCAGGAAGTCAACCAGCAGTGAAGCTGATCATATGAACAGCCCTTAATAAATTGGCTGCATTGTTTTTTCCAGCTTCTCAAAGAATGCACACGCTTTCTTTTCATAAAAATAGAGTTTGTCTGACACTCATGAGCCAAACAGATCAGGTTTTATAGATTGGAAAAAATGCCAGGTAAATTTTTGATACGATAGCGTGTATTTTGGCAGCTGTTTTTGCAATACAGGGATTTCTAGGGTTTTTTTTCCTTCCTTTCTCCCTCCCCCCCATAATGAAGATACTATGGAAAATTTTCAGTCCAGGAAAAGCAAGCTGTCAGGGTTGCCATGGGAGTTTGTTCAGTAAAAATAGATAATTTGCTCTGTTCTTTCCTGAAAAATGCATGGTTGCTTTGAAAATACTCACTTCACACAGGCCAGGAAGAGAGAAGGTCTGGATGAACATCTGGTTAGTGGGACATTTGAGAAGGGGCCTCAGCCTGTACTAAAGTGAAGTGGCAAAGACAGTGTTGAAAATTGACCGAACAACAGAATTGCCTAGAACGGGCTTGGTTAGATTGCAGTGCTTCAGCCTGTAAAAGTGGAGTTTTTTTCCCTAGGCCGCTCTTCTGAGCTCTGGCTCATGAGGCAAACATCCCTTGCTGAAGTAGATCTGTGCAGTTTGCTGATTTCCAAGGTCACTGTCCTTTTCCTGCTGAAAAACTGCATGTGAGCCCCACTTACTTTGCTCTGCTTTGATAAGTGGCCTCTGAAGTTTTTTATCGTTAGTTGTGCACTTCTCTCTGCAGTATTTGGAAAAAAAACCCAAACTGGGGAAGGTGGGCAAAACTTTTCAATCTGACTCTTCTGAACATGTCTATTCCAGGTTTATCTGTGTTTTAAAAAGGAGTTTATGAATTAAGTTTTTTAGTTGATATACTTTTTTAGAGATCATGAGTAGATTCCGTAGTTTGTCAACTGAGTTTAAATTTAAACAATCAATTTTCTACTTCTGAATTAAATTGCTGTTTGATATTTATTGTTCCCTACAAAATGCTTTATGTACTATGAAATACTACTACGTGAAACTACACTTGGTAAATTAACAAGTCCAAGTTCTCTAGATTCAATCCAAGTTGTACAAAATAAAAGTACAGAGGGAGAAGGTCCTTGCCAACATCTGTGCACTGGATATTGACATATGGATATGCTTCTTTTCAAAATAACATGCTATATTTAAATTTTATTAACTTGTTATCTCTATGTGTCCCCTGCCCTTTCTCCCTTCCTCCACTAATCCTCTGTATTTTTCTAGAGACCTGTTGTATGTGAGACGTTTCAGGAACCTGTGCAGTTTGAATACCTCGGATTGTTACATTCTGAAACTTTTATGATGAAGAGAGCTGCGCAGAAGGTGGTGGCTGGAACTGAAGCTCCTGGAACATCACAGACAAGCAAAAAACAGAAAACTAGTTTATATGGCTCAGGGCTTGGGGAATCTGACCCATGCACCTCGATGGACTGGGGCAGCCTTCCACACCACGTGATTCTGCGTGTTTTTCAATTCCTGACTTTAGTGGATCGAGCCAGGGCATCTTCTGTTTGTCGAAGGTGGAATGAAGTTTTTCACATCCCAGATCTCTGGAGGAGATTTGAATTTGAACTTAGCCAGCCAGCCACTTCTTATTTAAAGTCTACGCATCCTGATCTCATTCAGCAGATTATCAAGAGGCACGCTGACCATCTGCAGTACGTCAGTTTCAAGGTAAGCTGTGGATGAGCAGAGGGTCAGTGTCACATCACTGAGCACGAGGGATGCATCTGCTCTGTGTCAGCTGCCGTAGGAGTTGTGCCTGACAAGTCTTACATTTAAAAATGCAACTACTGCAACTTCTTATTTCCACACGTGCAGACAGTTTCATCCAATTTTCTACACTCTAACCTCTGCAGAGTAGAAAAATAGCAAATATGCAAAACGGAGGTGGTAGGTGAGGCAAAATAAGAGATTTGTTCAAAGTTATTCTTCAGGCCTATGAATTTTGAATCAGTTCATTATTTAAAATGCAAAGGTGTTGTTGATATAGATAAAATGGATTCGTTTGCTGGAGCAGAGATTTTGTCAAGTCTTTTTTGGGCTCTAAAAATTGACATTTTGAAAAAATGCATACATATCACTGTGTTTCATAGTGCCGTACTGTTACAGTATTGCAGTAACATGAGGTTATTTGAAGACTTAGATTAAGGTATGTGTTCATACTAGAATTACCCAGCAATCACATTCAGGAACATTTTCTAATAGTAGTTTCTCTGAACTCTTTCTGGTCTTGAAATTTCCTGTCAGTGTTGCACTTTGTGCCTTTGATGATTGCAGTCTGGAGCAGTACAGCTGAGTAGACGTGGAACCTGCAGTCTTGGGTATCCATGGTGCTGTTTTCTAAATAATGCTGCAGAATGACTTCACTATTTTTAAATTGCGTTTATAGGTTGATAGTAGTACTGAGTCAGCAGAAGCAGCCTGTGACATCCTTTCTCAGTTGGTGAACTGTTCTATCAAGACACTGGGTTTGATCTCTACAGCAAAACCAAGCTTCATGAATGTCTCTAAGGTAAGGTTATATGAACTGTAACTAGCATATTTTAATTCGCTCTTAAACCACTTTAGCTTTCTTTATGTTCTGTTTTTCAGTTGATGGTGATTTTTATGAAACAGTCTCTAGTTACTTTGAAGTAACAGAAAGGCCATTTCTTTTTTTTCTACAGTACTCCAGATACTTCAGGCTCATCACTGTGGCCAGTTATCCCTGTAGTTATCGATGTATTACAGTGAAAGGAAAAATCAGAGTAGATAAATTATGAGTATAAGGTTGATTTCATCACATGCAGCAGCATGTTTTTAAACAAAGATGCCCTCTGTTTATGTTGAAGTAATCTTCTTCTACTTGATAATGAGGATCCATGGAAAGTGTTTATTTTTGTACTTTCTGCATGTGTAAAATGTGAGGTTAAAGCACTGAAGTTTTTCCCATCTTTTCATAATATTTTTTCCCCTCTTTCATTTTGTCCAAATAGGCTCATTTTGCATCAGCACTGACAGTAGTTTTTGTGAACTCCAAGTCATTATCATCAATCAAGATAGATGACACACCCCTTGATGATCCTTCCTTGAAGGTTCTTGTTGCTAACAACAGTGATACTCTAAAACTGCTAAAAATGAGCAGCTGTCCTCATGTTTCACCTGCTGGTGAGTACTGAATGTATGTAAAAATTGAGTCGTAAAGCATCATAATTGACTTAGTCTTGAGTTCGGACAGTTGGAAGGTGAAGAAGAAGGTGATTGCTAGTGAATGAGTTGGGTTGATGAAGGTGGGGGTGCTACTCATGTGACTGCATCTTCTTTTTTATTCTCTCCAGCTGCTTTGCTACCTCTGGTGATAGGCATTGAGGAGGAAAAGCCTCCAAAATTAGTGCAAGTCTTTCACACATGCTCAAAGGATGTGATGTTCATTGTATTAGCATGTGAGGGTAACCAAGTAGGTGCTCCTTAACGTGTGCAGATTTGTGAACTTAATTAGTCAGTGTTCTGAGGGAACACCACAGAATCCCTGATCTATGAATCAACTACCACTTGGTGGGATAAAGGAGATCTTAACAGTTGTAATTGTTTTGCAAGGTGCTGTGTGTACAAATTTCAGAAACCTGTGGTGTAAGACTCTTGAGTGTTTCCAGTTTCCAGAGTGCCCTCATGTGTCCAGATCTGGGACTGGTAACTTCCTCATTGGTTGGTGAAGAACTCACTCCCTTCAAAATACGGCCTTGCTGAAATTTCAGAGGGCTTCAGGGTCCCTTCTCACTTGCCTTTCTCCTGAAACCTTACTGCTGGGGAAAGGGAGTCTGAGTCTGATTGTGTTCTTTTTTGGAGTCCACAAAAGGTGACTTAATCCATGTACTTCATATTCCAACAGATTAGGAGGAGTTAACATTGTTTAGGTCTTAATTCACAGGAGGATGTAGGTGTTAAACTGGATGGTGTTGATTTAAATAGTGGGAAGTTGAAGGAATGAGTATTAGGAAAGGGAACAGCAGCTGAATCTGGCCTGATTTCAGTTGCTTCTTCAAAGTTGAGGAAATTCTGCATAGGGAGGGGCAAATGCAGATCCAAGATGAATGTGACTTGTGTCTTCCATTAGTGTTTTAGTCTTTGGAAGTGTTGATGGCCCAAACCCTGTAAAAGGTTGTGGATACCTGGAACTTGGGCATTTCATGGGCTTTGGATATAAGCATGAAAACTCAAGCCAACTTTACAGAGAACAGCTCTGCTTATATTTGCTTTTCATTTTAGAGAATAAATTTTTTTGTTCCTCAGGCATTCTTTGTGTGGCTGATCAGTGTCATGGACTTAAGGAACTGGCTTTGAATTACTACATACTAAGTGATGAACTGCTGCTGGCTCTTTCAAGTGAAAAACACGTTGATCTCGAGCACCTCCGCATTGACGTCGTGAGTGAAAACCCCGGACAAGTTCAATTTCACACCATTAAAAAGCAAAGCTGGGACGCTCTTGTTAAGCACTCCCCCAAAGTCAACATTGTGATGTATTTCTTCTTGTATGAGGATGAATTTGATGCTTTCTTCAGAGAGGAAACACCTGTTACACACCTGTACTTTGGTCGTGCAGTGAGCAAGGCAATGCTGGGTCGCATTGGCATGAACTGCCCCAGGCTGATCGAGCTGGTCGTGTGCGCCAATGGACTTCAGCCTTTGGATGATGAACTCATCCAGATTGCTGAGCGCTGTAAGAACTTAACGGCCATGGGGCTGGGGGAGTGTGAAGTCACCTGCAGGGGTTTTATTGAATTTGTAAAGATGTGTGGGGGCAGGCTTACTCAGCTTTCCATAATGGAGGAGGTGCTGATTCCAGATAGTGATTACAGCTTAGATCGGCTTCACCTGGAAGTCTCCAAACACCTTGGAAGAATGTGGTTTCCTGACATGATGCCAACGTGGTAAATTCTCTGTGTGGATAAAATGGTGGAATCGGGGTGTTGCTTTCTATGCAAATAAAAAATTTAAAAATCAAATATGAAAACTTCCAGATTTGAGCTTTTCTTCCTTGAGAAAACCTCTATTAGACTAACAGCAAAGCACTCTACAATATTAATTGTATATTGAAATAGAAAATAGATTTAGCTGTACTTAACAGTTCTGAAAGTATGTCTGTGGTTTACAGGTGCTTCAAACTTCAGTGAATTTGGGCTTCTCTGAGCTTCAGTGTAAACATTCCATTTACTTTAAAGTGGGTTTGGGTTTTTTTTTTTAATGTCTTTGTTTACTCTTTCTGATCTAGTCAGAAGAGGAATAGAGAAATTATTTTCCCTTAGGAAATCTATCAATGGAAAGCTGGATAGAACTTTTGAGTACAGTATTATTTGTCATGATGTTTTATATAGCTATTTTTTAATTATTCATGTTTTAATTGTATGAACTTATATATTATAATACACTATTCTGGGTTAATCAGAATTAGCTTAAATTCATGGCAGTATAATGTTAATAAGCTTATGCTTACAAAAAACTGTCCAATTTTAAATTGCACTTTAAGTAATTTCTCAGATTACAGAAACTAGGGAATACATTGTACAGTATGTTGTTTTTGTCTTATGCGTTAAAATGATGGGAAAGATTTTGTTAAAATTACTGATTTTAAGTTTTGTTCTAGATTGATTGTTTGAGTGAGTAATAAAGCACTTTGGAAACTGTCAGGACACTAAGGAATGGCTTTGGATTTGGGCTTGTCTTTGTAATCAAAGACTGATGTCTGCTGTTCCATGCTTTCATTGCTAAGAAGTAAGAAGGATTTCATAAATGTGGCTAGTAAGAGGGAAAGATCAAATGCAGTACAGTTATCTTTGATCCATTTCTGTTTGGAATCAAGGATTTAGAGCACTTAAATTTGTCACTTAGAGGCCAAAATGGACTGTATTAATCTCAGCTGTCTTATCTCTCTGTATCTTACAGAGCTTTGTGCAAGCCCTAATTTCTAGAGAAAGGCTTGCTGGAGGTAATCCTGAAATATTTAATTCAGGACTGTTTAATACTTGTTGCTATTAATTGTTTTTTTGAGAAAGGATGTATTATATTTATTTTCTTAAAAGGGGAAGGGCATGGTGAGTTGATGTAAATTAGAGTATGTATTTTTCTGTTAACATTTTGCACACTGTAAACTTAAATGCATTGTATATAAATTTTTGCTGTTATGATTTTGGTGCCACACTTGTTCCATCTTCCTATTGATAATGAGAAGTCTACAGGAATTTGCTGGTGGTGGTTGTGACTGTTTTTTGTGGTTTAACCCTGGCTGTCAGCTGGGCCCCTCCACAGCCAGAGAGATGGGGGAGAGAATCGGAAGGCAGAAGTGAGAAAACTCATGGCTGGATATAAACAGTTTATTAATAAAGCAAGCGCCACACAGGCAGGCAACCCCCAAAAAGGGAACCCATTCACCACTTCCATCATCCAGGAAAGCAGGGTTCCATCACCCTTAAACCTTGCTCCTCCTTCCCCCGGCTTTGTATGCTGAGCCTGATGTACAGTATGGAATGTTCCTTGGGTCAGCTGGGCTCAGCTGTCCTGTCCATGTCACAGGAAGCAGAGCAGGGCTGGGCCCTGTGTAGGCACTGCTCAGCTACAGAAAAAACATCCCCGTGCTACCAGTGCTGTTTCCAGAACAAATCCACAGTTCCATTCTAGCTCCTGTGAAACAAATGAACTACCCCAGCCAGAACCAGTGCATTCGCAGCAGAGAGTAAGCAGCTTCCCTACTTCCACAGAACAACAGCTAAAAGGTTAAACCACCCTTTCCTTGGACACACATGTTCCAAGCTGGAAGCCAAGAATTCAAGGTAGCACACAGACCTGCCTTTATTGCCTGCTGCACAGTTAAGAAGCATCTCTCTAACTCTGGTTAGTAGAGGCTCTGAGCTGAGCACTTCATAATCCGGGGGATTAGAATTTAAACACAAAACTGAAATCTTTCCAAACAGTATTTTGTTCAAGATGTGTGGTTTGCTTCAATTGGAAATGTAATAAAGTGGTTTAATCCATGCACTGATACTAGACTCATCCATCTGTGGCACTGTGTCCTGTTGGGGTTCTCTCTGCTAGGAGCCATGTATGTGACAAACCTTGGGAGAGACTGGAGAATGACAAATCAGTCATTGACATTTCATGTTTGTGTCTGAAACCTGATTTCTGACAAGCAAACCATAAAATGGAGTTGTTGGAAAGTCCTGGAGTCTTCTGTCTCTCTCCAGCCAACAGAACAGTGTTAGTGTATTTATAAACACTGGTGACAGAATTACAGTTCAGGGGAAGACTTTTGAAAGGCTGCTTTGAATATTGTCCCTCTCTCAGTCCCTGTCACTGAGGCAGTGTTTCTGTGAAACTACGGATCATAGAATTGCTAAGGTTGGAAAAGACCTTTAGGGTAATCAAATGCAGCTGTTGAATGTCAGCTTGCTCCAGCTCCAAGCTTCCAGTTAAATAGGCCTGCATTGATGAATTGGGATTTTTGATGTGCTGCTTTCTTAGAGCATTTGTTCTTCCTGATCTGAACTAGTGAGGCCAGCTGGTGCTTGGGGGAGAAGCTGACAGAAATGTGCCTTCTCTGCCACAGGAGGGAGTGAGCACTTTGCATTTTAGCTGATTTTTCAGACTTTGAGAAAGCCTATAGGTAGTCATTGCTCATTTCCTGATTATCTGGTAAATGCAAATTGCAACAAGCACTCAAATCTTTTTTTCTTTTGTGAGTCCCTGTTGCCATCCAACAGACACTACTTGAGTAAGGCTCAAAGTATTGAATAGGTGATAATATAAACTGTTGTGCATGGGAAGAAAAACAACTTTTGGATGCTGAGATGGATTTATTTGGAATTTACTGCATTTCCATTTCAATCTTCTTGCCCTTTCCCCCTTTCAAGATTGCTTGTAGGATCCGAGTGGTCGCAGTTCTCAATGTGAATATGAGATGTGATCCCAGGAAATACTCTTTGCATTGGCAGCATTCTCCCAAGGACTTGTCCCTTGGAAATTGGACCATTGTATCTTATGGGATGGATACAGAGGAGTTTTACACAGAATCCTAATGAAAAAACAAGAGGAGGGATAACACCCAATGAGTGATGAAGCGTTTTTTCTTCTGTACTGAATTTCAGAAATACTGACTATGTCTGTCTTGTCCTTTCCACTGAGTTAGCAATAGTGGAAATACCAGAATAGCAGAAATACTGTGGTCATAAAAATTACATAGTGGTTGGAGTCATTGACTTGATACAAGAGGGAAGATTGAAGGCAAGGAGAAGGTGGGAATTTGTGCCGTAGGAAAGGGAAAAGCTTGAACTCAATTATTTGCATTGTAGCAGGAGTAAAAAGATCTGTATGCAAGTGGATAGAAGGAAACATGGCTAAACTACTTGGCTAACTGCAAGATAACGCATCCTATATGAGCTCAAGACAAAGAAATGTTAAAGATAGCTATTTACCTGATCCCCTGATTTGGACTCCATCATCAATGGCATTTCCATTGTGAAAGAATTTAACAGGCCCAGAGAGCTGGCCAGAGAAGGGAGCGTACACAGTCGCCCCATCAGCACAGATGACATCCACTGCATGGTGCTTCCCTTTGCCATTGCGTCTGGAAAGAAACACATTGTTACAGAAATCTCTGGTCAGAGAGCTACAGGTTAGGCAGCACATGGTGAGGTCTGGAAAGGGGTTGTCAGCACAGAAATAGTGTCAGCAAACTGGCTGAAGGATCTGCAAAGGTGTAGGTGAGGTAATGTCACGTAGGTGGATGGTTAGAGTTGGAGAAAAATGCCTTTCTTCCAGGTCTTTAAATAAAACCATAAAGTCACAGAAAGTTTAATTGTTTGAAGGACATCAAGTCCAACCTTCCACTTGAATTAGGAGTGTTCCCAACACTAGGTCAGATCAGACATGGCTTAGTCTGATAAAAAGCTCCAAGCAGAGAGGTGTTAAGATCAACATGGGCAGCCTAAAAGTTTCCTCAAGTCCAATCTAAGCCTTCAAATCTGTAATTTTTATGTGACCTAAACAAAGTTTAGCTCTTACTTCAGTGGAAGTATAACAAAACCCCATGTGTTCCAATTATTATATTAATATTACCTTGGAGCTCCATAGTATCCACAGCCATACTTATCACAGCCTCTTATCTCGTTGGTAGGGTTCCCAGAACACACTGCAGCCCAGCGCCCGTCCTGTTGTTGTTGTGGTGATGGTGGGACAGCTTTGAAATACAAGAACACAGCACATCAAAGTTAACTTCTAGATTGTTTTAACACTTGCATGTTTGCAACTGCTCTGTTTGGTTTACTGTTAGCTAAGAACATCCTGACATTTCATCCCATGCTTGTAGTTGGATTTTTCTCCATAAAATTTGTGATCTTTTAGGAAATGTAAATGGAAAGTAGATCTAAGCTGGATAGTCATGTTTCTAGATTAGAGTTATTTCATAGAAGAAAAAGGCTTTAAATACAAAAATTCAAAAAGAGTATCACAGGTCCTAGAGTGCAAATCCACTCTTGTTCTGAGTTGTGTTTTCTGTTGTTAAGGGTTTTTTTACCAGGCGTAAGCAGATGAGTAGGATCGGAGTGGTCGCAGTTCTCAACGTGGATATGAGAAATAATGCCAGGATACACTTTCTGCATTGGCAGCATTTTCCCGAGTCGCTGCCCTCTGCGGATTTGGCCGTGGTAGCGGAAGGGGTGAATGCAGACCAGCTTCACACAGAAACCTGGGAGAGATGGGAGAGGAAGCGAGGTCAGGAAACATCAGCTGCATCTGCTCCTGGGGTGAGTGAGAAGCATTCCCTGCCAGCCTCCATCTGGAGACTGTTAGGATGAAGCAGAAATGTAGTCAAGGTACCAACAATGGTGAAATCAAAATTGCTATATTTGCCAGGGCAAAAAGGAAAAAAGGGAGTTGGAAAATAGAGACAGGAAAACATCCTCTCAGCAAAACTGAGGATATATTTCTGGTACTTTGTTTTTACTGTTTCCTATTTTTTGATTTGAGGTTGTTATTTTCCTGCTACCTGTTTTTCAACTCCTTTCTTCCCTCCTCTCCAAGAAAAGCATAGGAAAGGACCACATCCTACTCATGCTGTCACCCAATATTTCAGTGTACTAGAGAGGATGTAAGATTAATCAACACTGTGCTTGAATTGAAGAACCACAGAAACCTTGCTCAAGTACATGATTACTTGTGCACACCTCACAGCACACCTGGTGTTAATTACTGACCTGATCCCCTGATTTGCACTCCATCATCAATGGCATTTCCATTGTGGAAGAAGCGGATGGGTCCCGAGAGCTGCCCGCTGAAAGGAGCGTACACCGTGGCTCCATCAGAACAGATGACATCCACACCCCCGTGCTTTTCTTTGCCACCGTGCCTGGAGGCAGAAATACATAATTAGGGACATCTCTCAAGGCTGATGTTATGTGTCAATTGGTCACTTAATGCAGGATGATTGTTGAAGCTTGTCTAACAAAAAATTTTTACCTGCAATGAAATTGGACAGAAGTAGCAGGTTTGAAGCATCTCTTTTTTATTCTTTTTTTTATTTTATTTTTATTTTTTTATTTTTGTTTTTTTTTTGCAAATTGTTCACATTACTCTGACCTTCTTTAGAAGGGATGAAATTTCAAATTTAAGCTTATTTTTTATTTTCCCAAGTTCATGGGGCATTTCAAACTGTTATAGAAAAGTACCAATATTTTTCCCCCCAAAACACCTCTGTGTAAAATAGAATCTTGGCTGGCATTTTCTCACTTAGAAATTTGGAGGTTGCATGATGAAGATGGATGCTAATAGAGCCTGGGAAGAGGAGATGACAACAAAATGCAAGAGTCATTCCACATATAAAAGTATTTTTTCAGAGAAATATAACCTGTTTTTTTATTAAGTCCCTACTTAAAGACAGTGATGCTGACAGAGCTTTAGTTTATATAATTGAATCTACTCAGCTTCCTGTAAGCTGTTGCTGAGTGTTAGTTAAATTTCTGGAGTATAAGCAACAAGGGTAAATGGCACAAATCCTTGAAATACTTCCATTTCCTTTACTCTGTCTGTAATTCATGTAACAGTCCTGCTCCTTCACTCCTGCCTCTGTTGTCAGCAGTGGCATCACTGTGCTTCTGTAAGATTGCCAAGGAATATCCCAAAAATCAGTTAGAGGTCCTGCAGACAGCAGTGTTCTTTCATTCTGAGTGTCAGTTCTGTGTAACTGTACTCTTTCTCCTGCCTGAACATTTGATTTAGGAGAGCACAGTGACCCACAGTGCCTGCTGTGTTACCTGTCAGCTCCGAAATTGCCACAGCCGTATCTGTCGCAGCCACGGATCTGGTTGGTGGGGTTCCCGCTGCAGATCTGCGCCCAGTGTTGGTGCTGCTGTTGGGGCGGGTGTGCATCCAGCTGCTTGGTGAAAACTTCACATGGAAAACAGGAAAAACAGGAAAAAACAACCATGTTGTTAGTCCAGTGCAACAGAAAGCGTTAATGTACAAAATAGGCTGCTTAAACCGAAAGATGTGAGCTCAAAGGAGTTTGTCATTTCAGAAGCTGTAGAAAAGGACATTATACAACCTGGAGTATAGATTTGGTCCATTTTTTCCTGATGTCTTACTTTATACACCAAAAAGAAAGTGAAGCTATAGATAAAGATGTTTAAAATCATTTGTGAAATAAACTACTTTTACTTTTTAGTGGTGCTGGGTTGATGGTTGGACTTGATGATCTTAGAGGTCTTTTCAAACCTTAATAATTTTATGATTCTTTCTGAAATCTCCAACTACTTCAATATACGTCTCTTAATGCACACCTAATTCCATATTTTATAATAGTCATAACTGTTCATATTATCATCATTCTTCATAAAACTAGAGAGAAAAAACCTCAGCATTATTTATGTTCAAATGAATTTCAATAATTCATTATTATCTGCCTAAACCCAGTCAAGCCCAGCTGGATTACAGCAATCTCAACTCACCAGTGGACACCAAGCTGACCAGAGTGACCAGACTGAGAGCTGGCATTTTGGAGCCGTGTCCCCCGTGTTCTTTGATCCAGTCAAAGACATTGAACAGCTGCCAGCTGAGGTATTTATGTGCTTTTGAAAGCCCAAGCCCATTATCTTGGCCAATCAGTCTTGAGCAAAGTATTGCAGCTGCAGGCAGTGGTGTTGCCATATTGGAGGTCTGCAGGCTCTAACAGTTGTTAAAGCTGGTTGGGAAAGATGGATACCATAATTGGGCTCTTAGCACACAGTAACTGATGGAGATGAATAACCCCACATTTCAGGAAACTCTGGTTGAGCTGTTTCTTAACACCTTTTCTTCCCCTTCCTGAAGTAGGGATACATTCAGGAACCACAAATATGATTTAGAGGATTGAGCTGGGGGAAAAGGAGCTCCAGAGAGGATGTCACCATTTTGTCTTTTGCCCCTCATTCCTCCCTGGGTGTTAGTGCCTCCCAGAGCTTTGTGACTGAGAACACAGGACATTCATGAGTATTCACTTATGCAAAGGAAAACAGATGCTTTTGCAATGAAACATTTATTTTTTTTTTTGGTTTCAGGTAAAATTGTCAATTATTTCACTTAAATCCACGAAACTCTGGTTTTAGACAGAGTGTAATAATTACTAAAACATCTTCAAGTTCTGAAACAACAGTTGCAAACCCGCGTTGCATGGGCAAAACTCACCTGGAGTTCAATAATTCTAGGTTTTAAAGTGATGCCTTTAGTACTTTCTTGGTTTCAGCTATTGTACTATGAAGCAGACTTCTTTGTGTCTCTGCTAATCCTTCAGTTTGATTTTTCTGCACTACTTACATAAAAGCGTTAGATTTTCTTTACAGACATGTTTTGGCTAATACGAAATTTAAATGAGTCATGGTGCTTTCACATAAATTATTTGATATTTCAAGTTACAGAAACCTCTGGAAGTCCCACAGATTTTTTTTCAGAGAAGAAACAGATGTGTGTCTGCCCCATTTCTAGTGTGCAAAGGCATCTGTACATTGTGTTTTCTGAAAACTTCCATGGAACAAGCAGTTGGAGACAAATTTTTCACTTGCGTTTCCAAGCTTTTCTTTACAGCCAATATTTAATTCCCAAACAATTTTTCAGCCCTCCCTGGGGTTACTACAAGTGGTTTGGCTGGTTTTATCCCTGCTGCTTTCTTCTCCATCCTGCCAGGGAGAACTGCTGGTTTCCACACATAACCACCAAACAGATATTTATGTAAAAGCTTTGTCCCTTCAGTCCAGTTTGGATGGGCTTTTGGTTGTAATTTGCTTAATATAATGGAGTCTTGGCTGATAGATGACACAATGTGCTGGTAAGGATTCTCAGTGGCTATTCAGGGTTTGGGAATGCTGCTTATCCCTGCACTGAAAGATGGGGTGTGTGGCTTTGTGTGACCCTTGCCAGAAACAACCTTCATTGCTTATTCTCCTTATTTGACACAAGCTCTCTGCAAACCCTCTCAGCTCTCCTTAGCAGCAGGAGCCAGCAGGGGAGGTGGCATGGGTGGTATTTTCAATGAAGATTTCATAGCAGAGAGGTGGTAAAGTGTTTCTGAGCTTGGCTAGCTCTAGCCAAGTACTGGCTGCTGGAAGCTTTTTCCTACTGCAATCAAAACTATTTAAAAATTAAGACATTTTTCAGGGAATGTCTGGCCATTTCCAGTTGAGGGGTGTCCAGTGGGATTTCTACAATAATGATCTCTCTCAACCAGATTTTATTTCTTATTTATTTCAGTTTGCAGTGGGAGAGTTTTAAATACCTCATTAGATAACTTTAGCCTGGGGCAGCCCTGCCTTGAAAATCTACTGATTTTTATAGACTCCTGTGAACTCACATGCTCCAGATTCTACCAAGGAAAGAA
Organism: Muscicapa striata striata; assembly: GCA_030060385.1. Classification (NCBI taxonomy): domain Eukaryota; kingdom Metazoa; phylum Chordata; class Aves; order Passeriformes; family Muscicapidae; genus Muscicapa; species Muscicapa striata. The sequence goes on along the minus strand of JAREIS010000050.1, from coordinate 1,808,222 downwards.
TTGCAGCACTTCAGTCCACTCTACAAAGTCTTGTGAAAAAAAGGTTTAGTGTAAAACCAAGCTGGTAGGCACAAGAAGGGGAGATGTTATGGGTGCACAAGCCCTGAAGAAGATTTTCCTTGAGTCCTGTTTTGCAGTCTGGTGCTTTGTAAAAGCAGTCTCTAAGCTACCTGCTCTTTGTAATTTTTTCCCCGTCTCTCCTGTGTGCAGGGCTGACTCCAAATTGCTCATAACTGTGTACATTTATTTCTTCCCTATAATAGATCCTAACAGCATTGTATCTTGCTTTGTATCTTGCTGTGGTCTTTCAAAAACACATCAAAATGCCATTGCTTCTGCAATATATCTAATGCACTTGTGGTAAAGTTCTCTTAATAAAACAGCTTTCAAGTGTAGGATGATGCATTTGGGATGTCTCAGTGCCTTCCCCATCTTTTCTGGGTGAAACCTCTCACCTTGGGCAGGAGGAAACTCAGAACTGAAGTTGGAGGAATTCTTGTGCTGGGCACCCAAAATGTGAGTTTAACGGTTGGTAGGAGCAGTTGTGAAAGACATGAATTGGCCACTTAGGACCCAGTTACAGAAGGATATGGAGCAGCCCTGGCATTGCACAGCCCTGGGAGCTGCAGTTGCACCATTTCCTTCCCTGTGCTGTCAAGCAGGCACGAAGATGGAGGGGAGCCAGGTGGGTTAACTCCCAGCTGAGCTGTGGACAACAGGTTATTAAAAATCCCTAAAAGCTGTTTCTCTGATTAATGAATCATATTCTATGGGCTAATCATTATAAAATGAAATCTATTTCAAGAATGAGTGTGGAATAACTTGTGCCACTTGCAGAGCAGGCTTTTGTGGTGAAAATCCAGAGGGCACAATATAAACCAAATTTCACTGACTAGTAATTCCAGCTTCTGATCATTGAAATGAGAAGAATTTTGCCACAGAGATTGACTAAGCCCTGTGCACACTGAGACTGGAGTTGTGGTGGGATATCAGCAGGTTGTGCTGCCAGCAAAGGGCAGGGCTGGCCCTGCTGTGTTAAGCAGGCTGTGGGAGATGAGAGTATCCTGCCCCTTCTTGCCAAGCAGGAGCTGAAGATGAAGCTGAAGTTGTGATACTGCACAATTCTGACTGAAGGCTCCATCTCAAGTTTATTTGCCCTTATTAACAAACATACCTCAGCCTGAGGTAGGCTGGTTTCAGTAGGGTGGACTAAAGAACACAAAATATCTTTTTGCTACCTATGTTCTGTCTCCTGGGTAGGACAAAGCTTTGGCTGAATCCTCCAAAAGTCCTTTAAGGCTTGAGGACATAGAAGGGCATAGATTTGGGTTGCAACTTAAAGCAGTTCATCTGGGACCTTGTGGTACAAACTTATAAAACAAAAGGAATAGAAGGAAATTAATCTCTGCAGAACTGCTGCAGAAACAAAGCAAATCTGCATGGCTGAGTTTGCTAGCTCTCTACTCAAAAGCCTGATTGTCCCTGTTTCTTCCCCCATCACCCCCTCCCCTCACCTTAAATATTTCTAGAACTGTGTATTTTACCAGATCTTCATTTCTCTTCCAGAGTCAGCTATACATTGTATTTTCCCTTCTTCTAGACCCAGTTAATTTTTAATGGACTGAGAAGATAAAACTGGATTTACTTGTACTGCTTGCCCCAACTGGTCTGTAACCTGAAATAGAGAGTGATAATTACTTGTTATCCTCTGCTACTGGGTGACAGCCCCTGCTAAAACTGGAAGGTTTTATGTAGGAGCATCTCTGTGCTGCTGGGAAAACTCTGATTAAATAATGGATCCCTGAAAATGCTTGGGAAACCAATCTGTGGGACACACTGGAAAAGTGCTGAGCTGTGATCATTAATATACAGGTGAAAATGTTACTCTTGGAGGAGAAAAGCTGGGATGTTGATGGAGGCTCAGAGCCCTGCTCGGTCACAAAAAGTCATCTCAGTTCTCATTAGGGTTTGCATGGAGAGGTGGGGGTTTGAGTGGGTTCTTCTCTTTTCCAGTATAAGGTGATAACTGTGTTAGAACATGGAATTTTAAACAAGTGAATTGTGGGTGGGAGTCTTTCTTTCATGGGGGCAACCATCTACATTATAACAATTTAAAAATATTTTTCAACATGGATAACACTGGAGACTTTTGCTGAAATATAAGCAAAAGGAGAGGAAGGGAAAATGTTTGGGTCTTTTTCACAACAAATTTTAGTTTTACTGACTTGCCTCAATGTCTGGTCACTATCTGCCTCTGCAGGTGGGGCTGAATATTTGTGTGGACATGCTGATTTTTCATTCACAGCAAAACTAAAATGGTTCCTGGGGAGGATGAATAAGACACAGCAGGTTAAGCACCTCTCACAGATACAGCAAACACCCTTCTGTGGTTAGAATAAACAAACATGCTGCCAGGACATACAGAGCCCCCACAGCAGCAGCTTCCCTGCTTTCCAGGGCAGGAGTTGCAGGAGGAAATCTGTGAGCCTGCAGCACTTGCAGAGCACTCCAGCCCTGGACACTCCCAGTAGCATGTTGGCAGCTTGGCCTGGGAGCCCTGCCCTGTTCACAAGAGCTTGTTGTCCTGGGAAACTCTTCAGCTGATTTACTAATGGAAAGAAATGTCTCACTTGGATGAGAAGAAACCTGAGTGTGCCAAGGCAATCCTGAGGAGTCTGGGGAAAAGGAATGAGTTACTTCATCAATGTTGTTTTATGGCTTTGGTGATGGGCCCCAGGGAAGATTTGGGTTTCAGCTTTATACAGGTTTTTTTTCTCCCCAGCTGCCTTAAAAAAGCAGAACCTAGCCCAAACTCTATGACAGCACCAAAGAAATTCAAAGCAATTTGTAGTGAACCAGCCCTTTAATAATGTTATTTTCCATGTTTAAGCACAAGTGAAATTTCTGGCTTATTAAAGAAATCTTCATTTTTGGCTGAAAGAAGGAAGTGAAATCCAAGAGGAGTGAGCTGCAGCAGGGCCCAGGCTGCTGAGGGCTGAGGATCCATCTCCTCCCACCATCCTCTGTCCCCACTGCATCAGCTCCCACCCAAAAGAACAGTGATGGGCAGGATCCAGTGACACCTTAAAGCAGGTGCTTTAGAGACCTTGCTCTCAGAGCTCTTGTGCCACGCTGGGAAATTTGGGTTAAGAGCTCTTTGGAAATCTGGATTTCCAGGCTGCAGATGGGTTTCTCTGGGGTCTTTAATAAACTTCTGCCTGGCTTCCACTAGTGTGGGAGAGGGGAAGATAGTGAAGTCTGCAAGGCATGGCTCCTGGCACCCCCCAGGACAATTGTTGGCTTCGCTTTGATCATCCTAACTGAGATGAGGGGTTTTCACATTGAGTGAATTAAACATGGAAAGGACCAAATTACTTGCTGACATTTGGCATTATACCCTGAGATAAAGATCAGGGATGTAAAGAGTGATTAATGAAGGCTTTGTGTGAGCCGTGCAGGAGCAGTGGATGCTTTGCTCACCTCCTCTGCCCTCCCCATGCTGTGTGCCATGGGGTTACAGCCATACTGAACAACATCCCAAGGCTTGGAGCAATGCAGAGAACCAACCAATTCCTTCACATTTTGCTTATTCCTAACTGTATCCAATGGTGGGTTTTTTAATTTTCAGAAAAACTGCTGGCAGACAGGTGGCAGTGACTGGCAATTACTTAATTTTGCACTGATGGCAGGAATGTGGAAGAGACAAAGCAGGACAAGGAGAGCAAAGCAAGGTCTGTGTGATGCAGGCACTGAAGGGTCTCTCATTGGGAAGGAGAAGGGGGAATTATGTGGGCAGTAAGTGAGGCAGGATAGGTTTTCCTCATCTCAAATAGTGCTGGGAGACACCGAGAATATGGGAAGGCAATTCTCTTTAGCTGTGGCTGCAGAGCCTACACAGTGTCTATGTCTGAAGGGGAAAAAAATATCACAAAAACCCCCCAAACACTGCATGTCTGCAGGCTTTGCAGGTCACCCTGTGGGGCAGGAATGCCCACTGCTCTGTGTTTGGGGCTAGCACCAGGGAGGCTGGGTGCCTTGCTTGCAAGGGGGTGAATAAGTAGCAAAATATGAACTGCTCATGTGCAAGTAGGCACCACAGAGCCATCAAATTAAATGTAATTCAAGTAAGATTAAATTTAAAAGACAATGGCATTAAATTCTAGCTCTAAAACTCATAAAACTCTCTAAAAGCAATTTCCAAAATCGTAACCATGCTGAGATCTAATAGTTTTCACTAAAGAGGAAGTGCTTGACTCAGTCTGTCACTTAGCAATAGGAGAGTTGTTTTCCCTGTTATGGAAGGGATGCAAATAGCTATAATAGTTTTCTTTCTGTTTTACCAAGTACCAAGGCATGACTAAAGTGGTTGGCAATGCTCTAAGGGCTTGATTCCCCAGCTTATGCTAAAAATGCTCTTTTGGTAAGACAGGTGTCTGAAAACTCACAGCCTGTTCTGGCCTTTGACCCAGCAGAGCAGATCCTTCTTGTTTTCTTCTATTCACCAGTCAGCACAACCTGACAGACCTCAATGTGCTTAAATAGAGACCCAAAGAGAGTGAAATCCATGGGTATGGGTAAATTGCAGTGAGGGAGAGAGGGTGATTTGCTTTTCTGAATGCCAGGTTGTAGAAATATCCAGGTTTTGGCAAGACTCTAGTTTAATTTCATACAGGCAATGAAGCCCTGGGGCACAGCACTGCAGATGTCTATTAGCAATGTATTTTTTTTCCTTTTTTTTTTTTTTTTTTTTTTTTTGCTGGTGAACAAATGCCACATGAACTATATGAAAACACAAGCTGTAATCCCATGTTCCTCTGAGTTGTGTTGCTTCTCTTTCCTAGAGGCTACAGAGTACATAAATGAGGGCCTGAATTAAAAAAAATAGCTGTCCATGGGGATAATAACTTATTGTTTCTGTTAATGATGCTTATAAAAAAAATAATTTGGATGAAATAGAGGGGCATTCTGGAGGGCACTGTGATGTCCAAAGGCAGCTTTTGCCTTCTCTGATAACATCTTGGACCTTCAAAAAAATAGGACATAGTTTAACATCAAAAGTCTTTTAAAAATGATTTTTCAAAGGAAATATTGCTGTTAGCATGTAATGGATTCCTGAAATGCAGCATCCAGCTTGTGTATTGGCCTCTGAGGGAAAGGATGGTAATGAAACCCAATTTAACTAATGAATGTAATTTGGAAAGAGACTTTACTGCAGACTTTCACAGGAAATAGTTTAGAAACACTAAACTATGGAGAAGAAGGGGTTTGTGGTTCTTCAAAAAACCTTGCTTCAATCTGCAGAAACACCTAGTGGTTTTCTATTAGTTAATGTGAGCAACGGAATGGCTGTGTGCAATCCTGACATTGCAGTTGTGCCTCCAGTGCTGCCTCTGGCTGTCCCATGAGATGCCCAGGCAAGGGGCCATCAGTGACTTTCTGCATCACTTTGGTAATTTAGTCCATTATCAGTTCAAACCCTGCAGCTTTCTGTGCACAGCTGGCTGTTGGTTCTTGCACAAAGAAATTTCTTTGGGCTACTGCGTCCCCATCAGCATGGCAGGGCTGAGCTGCCCCAGCCCCAAGATGTCCCTCATGTCCCACCAGGTTAATGGTCACTTCTGTGGTCCCCATCAGTGGTCTTGTCTCTGCTCTTGTCCTGCTGCTGCGTTTGCTGGGTTGGGGAATATGTTTGGATGCTTTTTTCTCCCAAGGTACTTGTTGAGCAAGAGCTCATCTTGGCACATCAAGGCTCATGCAGGACAAGCCTGTGGAAACCTGGTCCCAGCCAGGTCTTGGATTTGGGCACTGGAGAGCCAGGGATGGGCAGCACTTGTGCTGCAGAGCAGGAAAGTGAGATGAGCTGGGCTGTGCAGGGGACAGTGAAAGTGTTGGGGGGCAGATGAAGGCAGCTCCACTGAGCAGCCTGAACCTCCTGGGTCCTCATGTCTCTGTAAAGGCAGAGATAAAATGTCTCTGTTATATGCATACACATCTATCTATCTATCTATCTATCTATCTATCTATCTATCTATCTATCTATCTATCTATCTATCATCTCTCCAAAGTTGTGCTCTAGCAGCTTTGCTTTCATCTAGAAGAAGGAAGAGATATCACCTGGAGTAGTTAAAATCAAAATCCTCAGACAGGTCTTGTGTTGCCCAGGATCCCAAACCTCCCTGTCTGGGTGCCTCAGCTTCTGGGATCAGTCCACAAACAACTCAGTGCTTTGGCATTAGCAGGGTGGAGAACTGCAATATACTGGATATCTAATTATGAAAACACATAAAGAAGATTATAAAAATAAATCATGCAGCTCTTATAGTGCCTGCTACTCTTTTGTGCCCAGGAGATTTCCTACACCCCTTAAAAGGAGCTGTAGATGGATTTAGAAAAGCTGCAGACTGCAAAGTGGTGCTGCAGTGAGGCTGGTTCTGCTGATAGGCAAAGGCAATACCACCTCTCCCCTCACCTTTGGGCTGGCAGAGTTCTGTCCTCACTAAAATACAGACTGTGTGGGAATGGCCTCTTGGCAGGTCTCTGAATGGAAACCATATAATTAAAAACCACTGTCTAGCCTAAAGTACTGCTAAATGTTTAAGCTATCACATTTCCACAGCTCATTCAGGGGTATTTTTAGTGCTGGTAGAGAAGGTTGCTGACTTTGGGTCAAGTAATCTCTCCCAAGGTCTGTGGTCCTGATTCAGGGAAGATTAACCATTTGTTGAAATGTTTGTTCTAGTGAAGCCTCTCTCCCTGCCTCTGCCCAAGCCTTCTCATGGGAGAGGACTGGGCCTGGATTGCAGGCATGAAGAGAAAAGACCAGCTTGCATTGGCATTCAAAGCAGAAAAGTCTGATACTGCTGAAATGTAGATATCTGTCTAGAAGTCATTTCTCTTACATATTTCCACAGCTCGTGCCTGATTCTCCCAGAGTGGATTCAGGCAGCAGGGAGCTGCCTCCATATGAAGTGCCTTGCCTGATGCTTTATGGGGCTCCTGCATGCAGCTGTGCAGCACAGCTGGCTCAAGAGCTCGATTTGTTTGTTTTACACAAATGTCTTTTGGTAAGATAATGAAGGGAAGGCATCGTTAAGCTGTCACTGACACAGCAAAGACAGGAGCCAGAAGCTGGAATTGTGCATGGTTCTGTTTGTGTATACAGGGATTCTCTGCTCCATGGCCATGGCTGAGGGTCCCCAGGGTGTCCCTCTGGTCCCTTGTGGGCAGGGAAGTGTGAGAGCCACACTGAGTGAGGGCTGAGCCCACAGGAGGGACACCACAGTGGTCAGCACAGGGAGAAGGGCTCAGCTGGCTTTTCCATGCAGGAGGAAACTTCCAGGGGACACCTGAGGAGGGTTTCTGGGTGGTGGAGAAGAGCTCTCCTGCATGAGCCAGAAAATGAGTCCAGGCTCCTCTGAGCAAGGAGATATTCTACAGTAGGGCCACAAATTCTGGGGCCAGAGTGCATTATTGAAATAATTCAAATTCTAATTTAATTAAAAATAAATTCTGCAAAATACATCCCATTTAATTTTAACCTGCCAATGAATATCCAGCAGCAAGTCTTTCTTGTGGGCAACAATCCCTCAGACTAGAAGACATGAGCAGGGTCTCCCTTGATACATTTGGGGGGTCCCACCTGCTTTGTGAAACCTTGAATTGCCCTTCCAGTGGTATCAGCATCTGCTGCTGAACATGTACTCCAGGTTTGATAACTACATTTCACCATTAAGAGAGCATTTGTAAATAACTCCTTCTTGTGCCATTAAATTCACTGATCATTCCCTGTGGTTTTATTACCTTTGTACTGATAACTTTCCTGTGTGAGTTCTCACTGAAGAGTCTTTCCTGCTAAGAGTTTTCTTCCACAGGCAGGTGAGGATTAATCAAAACATCCCTAGGATTTGGTGCTTTGATGCAATGAGAGAATAGGGCAGGGTTTTTTTCCCTTTCAGGAGATAATCAATTGCCTGCAGGGAGGCTGCATGCTCCTGCATCTCTCATAAGAAATTCCTGCTTATTTGCAAGGTCCTTCTTGGACACACAGCTTTGGATTAGTTGATCATCTTGTGAAATGGGCAATCCTGTGGCTCTAGAAAACCTGATGGACTATTATGCAAGCTAGGAGTGCTCTGTGTCAGGCCATGGCTGTCCAGCTCTGGAGCTGATGGTGCCCCTGTTTTTTCCATTTCCCCTCAGAAGTGGCCATGTCCCTCCAAGAGCAGTGGGATGTGATCAGGGGCTCACATGGGGCTGAAGATCCCCAAAATCTGCTCGGGTTTGGAGCCCTGGGCTGTTTCACCTGATTTGTGGGTGCTCTTCACTCACAAATTTGTGGGTGCTTTTCACCCCAGCAGCAAGGGGTGCCTGGCCCTTCTCCAGCATTTCTGACCCAGATGTTCCCAAACCAGTAGCGTTGGACCTTCCCCATTTGCTTGTGGGTGCTGCTGCAAGTCTGTCCCTGTGCCACTTTGGATCCTTAGGCAAAAAACATGTTTAATTTTAAATATTGCTGGAAGCAAACTTGTCTGCTGCCCTATTAACTTGTAGGTGTGGCTGACACTGAATTTATAATTCCTCCCATCCAGAGCACCATTTGCACCACTGTTCATCCCTAATTGGGATGAGAGCTGCTGTAAGCCATGTTCTGCTTTCATCTGTGCTGTACAACTGGAAAGACATGGTCAGGAAAAATTAATTTCTCTTGTACAGGACAACACATAATGTGTGCAGCTTGCCCGAAGTCAGTCTCGAGGAGTCCCTCACCAGGCTCCAGCAGAGGGTGCAGTGGCTTTTTCTGTCTCCAGAGCCAGCTCTGAGGAAAGGTTGTCTTTCCCCACGCTCCTTATACTTTCTTGTTTGATTGCAAGGGCCTTTTGCTTGCTGAAAACTGAAGTTGTTTAATGCCCATAACAAAAACAATCTCAATCTTAGAGAGAAATATAGCAGTATTAAAGTCCATTCCAGGGCATCAGCTTGATTATGATCCTTATATCAACCAGTTATGAATAATTCCTCTGCCAACAAGGGTCACCCAAACTGTGCTAGAGAATTCCTGGGGGTTAATTTTTGGTCAGCAAAGCTTGGTTTCATGCTTTTTTAAAATTGATTTTAAAAAAAAAAAAAAGAGAAGAAGAACAAAAGAACAGAAAGCCCCAAACACAGGTCCTACAAAGAGCCTGAAGGGCTTTGGCCCTGGTCAGGCAGGGGCAGCCTCCCCACACACTGCCCAGGCAGGCTGCAGCCTCTGTGTGCCAGAGCCTGGCCAGAGGGGCAGAGCACAATGTCCCTAGATTACAGACCAGGGTGGGATGCTGCAGGCTGTGTTGATCAAGGCCTTGATATTCTCATAGCAAGGAGCTTCTGTGCCAAGTTCCTGCACTGGTGAGCAGTGTGACATGAGTGCCAAGTCCCCAGAACCTTCCCAACCCTTTTGCAGCAGTCTGGGGGCTTATTTATTTCACAGTGCCAGTTATGATTGACAGGAATTGGCATGAGGATAATGAGGACTGCTGCAGAAATGATCAGTGGGTTTGCAAAATCTGCTCTTTGAACAGCCACCATGTAAACTGTACATCTCCAGTGGGGTGGGGCTTTTGTGGTCCCTTTAAGGCCTGGAACATGGCAACTCAATGCAGCCTAATTGGATTCAGCCTCCTAATTTAAGTCTATATTCTCTTCATAATGAGCTACAGATCTTACAAAGATGATTGATAGGATATCAGTGTGCGTGTTGTGAGCAATGCACCAAATTTATTCTTCCTGCAAAGGAAGAGGGAGCCAAGAGCTGGACAATGCTGCGTGTGCTGGTGTGCCCAGGCAGAGCCCCCCTCGCTGCCTGGCTGCTGCAGCAGCCCTGGGCACTGATCTAATGAGGGCAAAGAGTGATCTAATCCCTGCAGGAGCCACACTGAGCAATCCAGCTTCCACACTCAGACCTGCTGCTCCCACTGACATCTCAAGGACACCAGCTCAGCTCTGGGTACAGCCTGGGACCATGTGCTCTCCTGCTCATGGCTGTTTGATTGGTCTCTTTATTCTGAGCTGTCTCTAGACATCACTAAAGGGCCTGCTAATTTGTTTGAAAAGCCTATTATTTCTCTAAATTCCCTCATTTCAATGTGACATTTCTTTGTGCTTATATGTGCCAAAATGATCCTTGTTTTTATACCAGGCTTGGAAAGTTTCCACTGAACCTGCTCAGATGTGGTGGGGTCAGACAATTTGGCTGCAAGTAAGAGTCACAAATTCAGCAGCTCCTTGTCACTGTTCTCCTGGTAGAAAGAGAAAATGAGTAATTCCCCTTCCCAATGAATGGTCTGAGAAATTGGGTAAACTTCCCACATCTCTCAAAGAGGAAACCAGCCAGATGCTGGTCAGTATTCCAGTTTCCCCATTAGCTGTGTTGTGGGTCAAAGGGGCAGCATTTCCATCTCTGGAGGGGATTTCTCTGTGGAAGGGCTGAGAGCCCCCATTTGCTGTTGAGGATGGCCTGGAATGCAGTAGCAGAGCAGAACAGATCTCTGCAGGAGGGTGGTGTCAGGGCACGTTGGAATGAATTGATATGGAGGGCAAGATGAGATCCTTTCACATATTTCTCCAATTAAATAATGGAATGGTTTGGGTTAGAAGAGATCTAAAAGCTCATGTTGTTCCAACATCACTGCCAAAGGCAGGACCACCTTCCACTGTCCCAGGTTGCTCCAACCCATCCAACCTGACCTTGAACACTTCCAGGGATGGGGCAGCCACAGCTTCTCTGAGAAACCTGTGCCAGGGCCTCACCACCCTCACAGGGAAGAATTGCTTCCCAATATCTGATCTAACCCTCCCCTCTGTCAGTTTAAAGCTCTTCTTCCCTGTCTTCCTTCTTGCTTGTCTCCAGTGGCCCCTTGGTTCAAGGTGGAGACATGGCAGGTAGGGCATTAAGAAACTCTGTCTTAGCAAATTTCCTATGGAACAAAAGGAACAAAAAAGGGTATGAAGCCCCCTGAGATACCTTCCTGTGGCATTTCTTAAACTCTTGAGAAAAGTCAAAGTCTTGGACATGGGCAGAAGAGGAGTTGCTCAGGCTCTTCTGCAGTGAGCAGAACTTGTGAGCTTGCCCTGGGCAAGCAGCTGCCCACTGCCCTGCTCTGGTGATAAACAGTCCTGGAAAACTTTCAGCCAGCTCTTGCTGGCAATTAATAGGTGACCAATTAGTATGATTCCATAGTGGGTGTTTCCAACAGGGCATTGAGCCCACTACTCCATTAGGGTATTTCCCTAATAACCAAAGAAAGCTGAAGCCATGGTGTGCAAGCTGAGCTGCATCCTGTGCTCTGCATCCCTTCAGGGAAGGAAACTTTGTTCCCCCAGCAAAAAGTTAAAATCCTAACCTAGCTGTGTATATGTTCTTCAGAACTGTTGAAGCAATATTTTCCTACTGAAAAGTTATTCCACCTCCCCTCCCCCTTCAAGTAAGCCTCCATTTTCACTCTCCTTGAAAAAAAAGTACATCTTGTTTGAGCTTTGTCCTGGTCTCAATTTTTTTGCATTAATTTCCTACTTCAAAGGAAAACAGAAAAGTCTTTGATTTACTAGATTGGCTAAATTCAATATCTTTTCCAGAAACAGTGGCTCAGTGTTTCCTAAAAATAAGTGCAAACATTTGAATGATATAATTTCCTCACTTCTGACACTCATCAAAATCAGCATATTGCCTCCAGTCTGGTCTCCTTCATCTCCCTGTGGCAAGCTTAGCATAAATTTTATCCACTTTAAACAATAGCTGTGTTTGCCACACAGTGTCCTAAAGCTGCAAGGTCTGATTCGTGATAGGAATAACATGCACAGTTGGATACCTACATTAAGTATGTATGATGAGATCACTTCCAGTAAAATCTTGAAATGCAGTAATGTGAAAAACATCTGGTTGTTGTGTGTTTGATTTAAAGTTGGAACTCTTGGACAAAGAGACTATACATTTATTAATGAGTTCTCTGCTTTATGGAGGTTTCCATGCAATTTACTCATTAGACTTCAAAAGCAGGAAATTATACCACCTCTTGATTGAAATTAGCTTATTAGACATCAAAAGTAGGAAAATATATGATCTTTTGGTGGAAAATAATTATTGCATTGGTTTGGGTTTTTTAAAAATGTTTGAATTTAGCTTAGCAATTCCCTCCTATGAACCCTCCACTGATGCAATATGTCTGTGTTTGTTTATGTACACATATGCCAAAAAAAAAAAAAAAAAAAAAAAGAAGAATGAGGAAAAATATTTGGATGCTGGCAGTTGGCCACCCTGAGCCACGCTAATGCCTTAGCTGGAGATGCTGGTGCCTGCTCAAGGGGTAATCCCAGAGCAGGGACCTAGGGCTCTACCCTGTGGCCTTGCCAAATGTTTAAAGCCACAGGAGGTGGCCACATCATGTCTCTCCCCCAGAGCAAGGAGAAGCAAGGACAGAGCACGTTGTCCCCATCACCTCTCGCCTGGGTTGGTGCCTGACATCCCCTGGTGCCTCAGCAGGGCTCACTGAGGGTCTCAGCTGCACCCACTGCTCTGGGCAGCATCCCACCAGCAAAAAGGCACAGTGTGCTTGAGTCCTATAGCAAGCTGTGGTAACCATGGAGATCCTACTGTTTAGCAAATTGTGGAGAGCAAAACTCAACAGAGATGGCCAAGGGGATGAATTAGAGCTGCCCCTTGGCAAGCACAGCTGAGAAACTGGTGGGTTTGTTTTATTTTTTTAAAGCAAACATGTATGCATGTGACATTTCTAATTTTTCATTCACTGCTGACTTTCTGCTCTGAGAAATGGAAAATACTTGCAGGGGCATTGCAAATTCTGCCACATTTCTCTTGTGGTCCCTCCTCACCCTGCTGGTTTGGCCTCTCCCTGTGCTGTGAGTGCTGCTGTGGTGGGGTGTCCCCTGCCCCCTGCACGTCCCAGGAATGTGCTCTTGACATCCCCAGATTCACCTGTCTTGAGGGAAGGTCCCCTGATATGTGGGAAATGTTGCTGGAAATGTTGCCAAGAGCCAAACTGGCAAGCAGAGGGGCTGGCCCTGTGTGACCTGTTCATTTGCCCATCAGCTCTCCTTCTATACATAAATCCTTGTGTTGGACCTCTCTGTTGGTCTCCTGTTGTGCCCAGTTCCTCACAAATGCCCAGTTATGTTTGTTCAAACATGGAAGCTGTGATGGCAGATTAGATTGGAAAAATCTAAGAAATGTGTATTATAAGGTATTGATATTTCTGGAATTGCTTTGTGCTACAGTCTTTCTGTTGCTACTTAAAGGTGCATTTGTTTCTATATTTTGTTTGCTGCTACTAAGGATTTTGCTGCATTAATCCTCAGTTTCTAATAAATTGCTATATCTATAGAGAGAATTATTATTTTAGTCCCTATAACCTCTGGTGTAGGAAAACACGGATGGCAAAGCAATATATCTCTGCAGCAGTCATTGTGTTGCCCTTAGAAATATGGGCAGTGAGCCAAGCAGAATTGAAACAGTTTATTCAGAAAACCAGTTATTTCAATCTTGCCTCAGGCTGCCTATTTGGGTTGCAGATACACAAATCCTTTGGCTTGGGCACAGCAGGGATAAATACAAAGAGTTTCTACCCAATGTGCACTTCCCCATGAGAAAGAAAGATGGAAACCTCAAGACTTTGCAATCTGTAAACAGTTTTTCTGACCAGTCATTTTTAACTCGTTCTCTTCTGGCTACTCATCTTTTGGGTCCAGCAGTGTTTCAAACACAACCATGGTTTGCTGCATCCCTGCATGGGCCAGGAAATGTCTGAGGATGTACAGACCATTACAAATGACCAATTACTGGAAAATACTCTTTTAATGAAACCATCTGCTTACAGTCTGACTCATCTAAGAGCTGAAGAAGCAGACAAGTCACCTCTCGTGTTTAAAAAAGCAGGTTAGCCCCATGTATAAATGCTCTTTTCCAGTAGCACCATTACTTTATCCATCAGGCATGTTCTGCTGAGCCTGCTGTGGGTTGGCTCCCAGGAAAGCACTACCAAGGCACGACAGCCCCACTAGTACAGGACATCTGCTCTGTGTTTTCATTTGATTACGTTGAAAATATATGTGCAGATGCATGTGTATCTATATGAACAAATAATACCTTATCACTGATCAAAAATCCTGCTTACTGCTCTAATGCCAACAAATGTATTTTTTAGTCTTCTCGGATCATTTGCTGCCAAAATTCCCACATGGCATGCTTTCATAATAAGATGTAAATAGCAACTCCATTGATTTTCAAAACCAACTGCACTTAATTTTTCCATGAGAAGATGATTGAGAGATTTATATGACATTCCTATATTCCTACAGTTAAAACTAAGGTACTTAGCAGTACAGTTCAGCTTTGGACTGTATGGAATCATTTGTCTTCATGTAATACCAGTGAAGGTTTCTAATTATTTAACTGCTTACAGGGGTTATAACATTAGCTCAAATTCCTCACATTAGACTCTTTATTTGCTTTTTATTCTGAAAAAATGTGATAGCCTTTGGAAGGAAGAGAAACAGGGTTTTTTTCTAGATAAACAGAAATTGGAGCTATGACTTGGCAGGAAATTTTCTTGATGACTTTTTTACAGACTAGATTTCACTATTTCAATGCTCCAGAGTTTTCTTCTTTCCACTGCCTTTCTTTTTTTTTCTTTTTTTTTTTTTTTCCTTTAAATGGGAAAGACCCTTTCTTCCTTCTTTTCTGCTTTTTACAGACTGAGCAAAGCATGAGGCAATAAAACTGGGGACTAACGTCAGTGCCAGACATTTCCCAGTGGGCAGACAAAACTGGAAAGTCAAATTGTACCTTGAAACATATGAAAACCCCTGGGTGAAGATGCCCAAGGGCCTAAGGCAGTGCATGGGCCAGGCACTCAGCTCTCATTAGAGCCTGTGGGTCTGTGAGCAGCAGTGAGGCATCCCTGGCTCACTAGTGCTGGGATTGCAGCAGGATTTACAGGGAACACGGAGAGCTGCAGCCTGGCCAGCGCTTGCAGGTGACAATCTGATGTGAGAGGTTCATTCCAGATGTTGCACAGCAATAAGCAGCTGTGCTGTTTTCCCCTGGATGCTCTCACTGCTCTTGCTGATGAGTTCATCCTCCCACAGGTAACAGCCAGTACTTAGGACTCATTGCACCTATCCTCCTATTAAAATCAGTATTGCCCCATATCCTCATTTCTTCCTTTATGTTGCTTCCAAACTTTAGGGAGAAAAAGTATTTAATTAATCATTGTTAAAAAATAATAATTATTTAATGCAATTGTTCATTAATGCACTAACCAGGATGTATAGGAACATCAGGCTCTTCTTATCACAACCAAGCAATCCAAAACCTTTGCCTGGTGGAGGTTTCCAGCCCTGTGTTCAGTGTTGAGGTGTGCTGCAAATCAGGGGGCTGTGGTCAGGGTCCCCCCAGGGCTGCCACTCCTGGTGACAGTGTCCCCATCTGCAGGCTGTCCCCAGGCCGTGGAGCAATTGCAGCCACTGCAGGATCCCCACACATGAGTGCTCTGCCACAAACACTTCATGGAAATCCCCCAGGGCTCATAATGCCATTTTTTTGCAATGACTATTTTGGCTGAGAGCAGTATAGACTTACTGGAAAATGAATAACCACTGTTACAAGTGTCAAAACTAAACATTTGCTTTGCTCCCCACTTTCCCCCATCACCTTTTTCCCTCAAGGTCTCTGTGTTTGAATCCCACTTTGTTTCCCAGGCTGGAGCCACTGCTTGGGGGTTCCTGGGTGTTCTGGAACAACCATATCACTCACTGGAAAATAATTGCATGGTTTTGTCCTTCATAGGGGAGGAACAAGGTGACACTTGTGCTTTCCACCATACTTTTCTGCAGCTCAGGAGAGTTGTGGTCAGGCTCCAAAGTCTCCACCACCAAGGTGAGCTGTGGGAGGAGGAGGAGGCAGGTGGACAGGAGCGGGGTACTGGGAGGCATTAGGTGGCAGATCTGGTGGATGCATGTTTGGGGATGCACAGGGCTCAAGGGAAAGGAGACATGCTGTTATACTAGCACAGGGAACCCCAGTTTTGCAGATTTCTGGAGTTTTGGTGAGATTTCCTTTATTTCCATTTACTTTAAGGAACAATTTCTGTGAGGCAACTCCCCAGGGCATTGGGGAAGGGAACAGGGAGCATGGGAAAGGGTGGGAGGATGGAAAGCAAACCCACTTTCCAGGAGGGGAGAGGAGGGAGAGGGCTCTGGGAGACAGGTTTCCCCAGAATTTCGCCAGGGAAAACCTGAAGCACCCAGCTTCTGAGATCTTGTTTTGGAGAGAGCCAGTGGTCTTCTCCTAGGGCCAAGGATCTGACAGCAGTGGAGGAAAAAAAAAAAAATCATCACTGGGAGCTGTGTGAGAGGCAGTGAGCTGAGTCAGCACTTGTGGGCTCACTGTCACACAGACACATATTCTGGTGGTTTTATCTCAGGAAATTTGGAGGACTGGTTCCAAGCACTGTTGGCTGTGCTGGGCTCCCCTGGCTGATGTGAATCTAGGAAGGGTTCAGCCTCCAGCTGCTTTTCAAATGGATGTGATGTGAGCTGTCCTCTGCAAAATGAGTGGATTTGAGTTAAAATGAGGCACTCATGTCTCTGAGGAGGTATCTGTCTTCTTTCACAGGACAGGGTTGTGCTGTTTTGCAACCAAAGCTCGTTGTTTGGGATTTCTGCTGAGTTGCTCTGTTTTCTGCTTCACCCAGTTATGGTACATTGCTGTGGAAGTGATGCTGGGGGTGAAGCTGCTTTAACTCTAGGCATGACACCTCTGCAGCACAAAGAGGTACCAAGGGCTGACTTTTGGTTTGGTGCTTGTTCTGAGGCTGCACTCAGGAGCAGTTTCACACACTCAGAGGTGTTCCTGGTGCTTTGGGTGCCCACACTGGGCACTTTGTACCCCATCACTGGGGGTCCTGTTGAGCTCCAACACAGGCTGTGGGCTGGGTCCTGCACAGGTCAGCACCTGAAGCCCATAAACAAGGAATAAATCTCCAGGAGTTAAATATTTCATCCTGTCAACCTGGGAGAGATTTGCTCAGATGACTAACATTAATTTTAATGGAAACTGTGTGCAGAAACCACAAGCTTAAATCAAGAAGATTATGTCAAAAGAGCAGACTTCACATTCATAAATCCAAATGACAGACTCCAAGTGGGTTTTTCTGTTCACTGCAAAGAACCCATCACTATTTTCAGCTTCTTAGAGCTGACACAATGCCCAGCCTTCATGGGGATCAAGTTTTGGAATGGTTTTTGTAATTCAAGGATAAAGGAAGAAATCTCCCCAAGTAGGGTCATGTTAATAAGCAGCTGCACTAAAGGAACAGTTCTCAGATACTTCAGCACAAGTTCTGGCTTGGCATCTCACTGCAGTCTCTGTGCCAAGGTGGGATGAGCTGCTGAATAACATTTCCTTGTGGTGGTGTGGCTGGGAGCATGGCAAAGGATGTTGCATCAGTCCATCCTGCCTGCCCATCCCAGCAAAGAGACTGGCACTTTCCATGGAAGAAACAGTCTTTCCTGCCCAGCTGTACTTTTAAAATCCCAGCCATTAACTGCAATGAAAGGAGGGAAAAATAAAACCTCCAGAAATCTCCACAATGGATAGTATTGATTTTTTTTTGAGGATAATTTAGTTTGAGAAAGTACCTCTTGAGCTTGTGTGGAGATGGAGGTATAAGACAAATCCAATGCAGCAATCACAAACTGATAAAATGCAATTGAAAAAGTGATGAAATTTGATGTATTGCAATAGGTCAAGAAAGCCATGGCATGTCTTTGGGCAAAGAAAAGGACCTGGTAGCCAGGCTTGGAACCAAAATCCTGTTGCATTCTGTGCCTGAAAGAGCCCCTTGCCTCAGAGTCACAGCCTTCTCCACGAGCAAGACAAGAACACCACCACAGGACTCTTCTTGCTTGTGTGGCAGGAACAGTCAGAAGATTTCCCTCTCTTCTATCCTGAACTGCTCCCAGCCAGCCCTCCCACCTGCTCCTTTTCTCCAAATCCTAACCTTGGTGCCTGCTTGAGTTTCTACCTGGCTCCCTGGGGCTGGCATTTCCAACACAGAAGTCTAATGCCACCAAACTTTTGGAGAACCTCAGAGCCTGGGACTTCACTGGCTGGAGAGGTATGTGCTACTTGTTTCTCTCTACAGATCCTGAAATCCTGTGCAATGTGGTGCCCTGTGAGTGCTCCAGCAGCAGCTCTAGGGCAGGTCTCAAGACTAGCTGGGATGGGGATGTCCTCATGACCCATCAGAGAGCAGCCCTGTTTCTGGGAAGGAAGGAAAAACCTGCTTTTGGAAGCAGGGCAGAAAAAGCTTTTCTGCCAGGAAACAGTAGCCATCACTAATGAACAGGGAGCCACTTGTCATTAGGCTCTTGTCAGTGACTGACATGTTTGTGGCTCTGGACATCTGGAAGAGATTTAACAGAAAGGTCTGGTTCCTGTGACACTGCTAATCTCCCTGGCTGATGGATTTGAGGGGAATGAGGTAGAAGAAGAAAACTGTAGATCCAAGGGCTGATTCCTCCCACATGTGAAATAAATAAAGGACCTGCTCAGGAAAGAGCATAAACAACATCATTCTGCAGCATCAACCACTTTCTCTTGCTTTTCCCTTCTCCAGCTATTTATCAGAGTTAACTACAATGTGTGGAAAGCAAAACACCCTCAGACCCACAGGGTGTGGGTTTCTGCAGGGCAGAGGAGACTCAGGGACTGTCCCCTCTCTGACTCCCCAGTCCCCTCTCAGGGACTCCCCTCTCTCTCTCCTCCTCTGACTCTGCCCACCTTCCCCTCCTGGATGGAGTTTTTTGGGCTCAGTGCTGTTTCTGTACAGAGCTGGTGAGCAGAGCTTGAGCTACAGCCCAGACCACTCCCTGCTACAAACTCTCACCCAGATTTTGTGAGTACTTTTGAGGCTCAGCCTGTGACCCTGCCTTTGGACCTTGTGCAGCATGACCCCAGCAGATCCCATTGCTGATCTGAGACAAATGTGGGGGTCCTCCCACTGCTGCAGACATGGGGGAGAGACACGGGGACCCAGAGAATTCAACTGTTGGTCTCATCTTCCTGTGGCTTAAGAAAGAAGAGTTATGGCAAAAACTGGCAGAGAGATTTCCCAAAGTCAAATCTGGTGGCTGGTGATTGGGACACACCTTGTCTGTTGGAGACCTGAGCTTGGCTGCAGGTAAAGGGGCTGCTCTGGGTCAGCCATGCTCAGAAATCACTCAGTCTTACAGAAAATTGCACAGCTAAAGTCTAAGTCAAAATAAGAGACTTGATCTGCCTTTACAATCTCCTTGACTACTTGGTTGTCAGGTTTTCTGGGTGACTCAAATTTCATCTTGACTGAGGTTTGGGAAAGCCTAGACATGGCTCTGATATACATTGTGTACTGATGAGCAACGTATTTTAAGCTGTTTCTAGGAGTATGACACATTATTTGGACTATTATCTTAAGCATGGCATTCCTAAAATATACCATTGGATGTCTCATGGTCTTTTTTTAGTACCATCTGGGCTGAAATAACAAGGGTCTGTCCAGGACCCACAAGCTCAGACCTCAGTAGGATTCACATACAATTCCTAATTTGGACAATTTCAGATTCAAATAGTCGCTGGAGGAAAATGGTCAGGGAATTCCCTGGTTCTTCAGTTTAAAGTGTAAATCACCAAAGGCCAGTGAAAGCTAAAGAGCAAGTCAAAGATACCTTAGCCAGCTAAACAAGCATACCTAGCAGTAATCAGCTCAGAGAGCCTTTAAATGACCTTTACAAAAATGTTTAATCATACTCTTTTCTTCACATTTGAGAAGGATTTTTGCTTTAAAGAGCTTTCAGGGACGTTGACAGTTGGATTTTGCCTAGTTCTGGAAAGTTAGAGCAATGGGTGCCCAGAGTTGGTGCTGGAAATTCAATGTTGGCAGCCCTGATGTGCTCTGGAGCAAGTCTTTGTGTGTGTTAATGGGTCTGTATTTGCACATCATGTCCCTAAACCCATGTGGTTTTTTCCTGGCCAGCCCCAGGCAGGGATAAGTGTGCTCCATCCTCCACCTACCTGACCTGGCCTCTAGAAAAAAACAGTAGAGTCTGGGATTCAACAACCATGACCTCATCCAGGGAGTTTCACATTACTGTGAGGATTAGGACCATATGACTGGAAAGCCCATCTGATAAATATTTGTTCCTGCTCAAGGATGAAGCATCTCTGCAGCAGCAGCTAGAGAAGGGAATGTTGTCTTCCCTCTTTTCCTGGCTCTGCTGGCACACTGGGCTCCTGGTGTTAATCAGCCCATCCCTGTGCTATAATAAAAGAAGTGAATGTGTCCACTTGCCAGCTTTGGAGTTGGAGAGTGAGGACTGTGGACAGTGCCAAACCATTGTGAAAAGCAGACTTAGAAGAATCTAAAACTAATAATGAAGAAATTA
Organism: Muscicapa striata striata; assembly: GCA_030060385.1. Classification (NCBI taxonomy): domain Eukaryota; kingdom Metazoa; phylum Chordata; class Aves; order Passeriformes; family Muscicapidae; genus Muscicapa; species Muscicapa striata. The sequence continues at coordinate 1,787,750 of JAREIS010000050.1, read as the reverse complement.
GTCAGTCTTGATTGTGTTAGTACTGCCAGACTAATCCTACTGAAATCCTCCCAGGCCAGAGCATCACTTACTCACTTTCCCAGTAGCTGGCAACTTTGCTTTTTAAATGTAGTGGTGGAAACTACTTCAGTTTTAAGAAAATCCTTATTTGTAGTGAGGTTTTGCTGCATTTGAATTCTAGATTTCCAGGCACTTGGGGCTAATGGGAATACAAACTCCTATTGCATCACACCAAAGAAATTATTTCTCTGATTCTTCCAAAGCTGAGTTTGTTGACCATTTCTGAGTGAGAAGTCCCACTGAAATCAAGAGATCAGTTTGCCTAAAGAAGAGAAACTGGATTTTAGTCCAAGATGTCTTGCTTTACAATGTGCTATGTATCCTACAAAATCCATGTCTCCAGTTTCTCACTGCTTTGGCTACGCCAAAGTCCTGGTGCCTGTTCAGACATCCTACAAGACCTATTCCCACACCTGCATCTCTTGTAAAAAGCCATAAACCTACATGCATGTGAGCTTAAAAATGTGTGTGTGCTTTGCAGGACAAATCAGCCCATGTCTGCTTCAAATACTTGACTGAAACCCGTAGAAAAGACTACTCCTTGCATTTTATGGAAAATAAGTGACATGGCCCTGGCTGGCTGTAAAAGTGTTTTATCCAGGAACATATGTCTGTACATTGAACTTGCATTATGAAGGCAATTATTTTCCATTCAGCCTTCCTGACACATATTGCAACGCTCGTTCTCAGCAGTGCTGAGGAAATGGATCCAAACCACTCCAGTTCTGCCTGGCCCTTTATCAAGGAGCCTCTGCAAGCACTGCAGATTATATTATTAAATCATTCCCTCCTAGAAACAATCACTAGCATTGTCATGTTATCTACTCAGCTGTAATGAGAAAACCACTGCAACTTAATTAAGGCATGAGCCCCCCAGAATTCCTCATGGTGAGAAGAGACTTGCAATATCTAATTGAGAAGTGTGTGTCTGTATGGTTTTGGGTTTTCTAGGTTCATGTGCATCATGGACTGGGGGAAAGCTCTGCTTTTTGGGCATGCAGCCCCAAAGCAGACAGTGGTGAATGGTATTTCTCTGTCTGAGGAAGCAGAAGGAAAAGGTGAAATCCATGCATGAAGGAGCTGGTGAGGTATAGAATCACCTGCAGAGTGTGATGTCAAAGCTGAAGGAAAGCCTGAGGAGGTGTTTTGCTGCCAGTGGTGTGATGCCAAGCAGGAGAGCACATGAGGAGGTTTTGCTCTTGTACCTACACAGCCCAGCCCTGTGGGGATCAATGTGGAGGTGGCCAGTGACATCTTTCCAAGCTGTTACAGAAACCAAGAGGGGAGATCTGTCAGTTTATTCCCTCTCAGTTGTGAAGAGCCTCTCCTGCATCAGGTCTGTATCAAACAGAACCATTAAGCTTGGAAATTGCCTTTAAGATCATCACTTCCAAATATTAACCCAGCACTGCCAAGCCCACCACAAAACCATGCCCCTAAGTGCCACAGGGCCACATCAACACATTTATTGAACACCTGTATAACTCTACAGAACTGGGATATGCAAATACTACGTGTAAGAGACACCAATCAGTTTTAAATTTTCATTATTATTTCAAGCCCTATTTCTTCTCTTAGATGCAGCATCCCTTTTAAGGTGTGACTCAAACAAGGCAAGGCAGCCCTGAGAAATACTGTGTTGTTCTCCAGTTTCTTACCTTCCCAGAACTTAATGCTTTTAAAAAAATTTAATATGCTCCTAACTGCAAGAGCCCACAGGACTTGGATAAACCTTTGGGATTACTTCAGAAATATGGATAATAAATTGGAAAATGTACAGTAGGGAACATGCTGGCACTTTTGTGCTTTAATGGCTCTTCTGCTTTTCTTCCATCATGCATGCAATGCATGGAGAGATTCTTGTGCAGAGGCCTCCTGATCTGTGAGCAATGCCCACCTTGCCATGTTGGGTGTAGAATTGTAAAATGTGAAAATCTGAAATTATTGCTCTGAGCCACATAGGCACTTCTTGAGGCTGGCCTTGAAGTCAGAGTTTTGTCATGTTTTCAGGGAGCTGAACTTCATCCAGAGTCTGTAGCCCAACAGACCCTTCTGGCTATGCACCTCCAGTTATGGGATGGTCTATTGACATAATGGAGGTTGTGTATCTTTTTGGCAGGCAATGCCTCCTTCTGCCTGCTCTATTTAACCAGAATTAATGAGTATCTTGGGTTTTGTTTGGTTTTTCCTTTTCCTTTTTTTTTTTTTTTTTTTTAAGGAAGTTCCTATATATCATAATAAACTAAATGAATTCAGATTTCAAAGCTTAGCGTCCCAAAATAACAGTCAGTTGTAATTTGGCTCAGGATGCTCCAACGTTTGCTCTCTTCCTGCATTACAACATGGCCTGGGGCCAACCTCAGCAGATTACTGTGCTGATGCTGGGTGTCTATCAGACCTTTAAATCAGATAGAGAAGGCCAGAAAAAACTTGCTTTTATCCATTTTAAGGTCTGCAGACTGCTTGTCAAGTGGTTTGCTCTCCAGTGATGCCACAGACTTCTCCATGGCTTATGCAGCTCTGCATGGAAATGAATATTCCCCAGAAAGGTATGTCACAATAAGATTTCTTAGGAGTTTTCTTCTTCATTGCTGGCTTGCTGAAAGTAAGAAAATCAATTGCAGGATAAGGAATAAAATGAGAACATGCAAGACTAGAAATGCCTTGTGGGAGCGGTTTTCTCTCTCTCTTTTTTTATTTTTCATATACATGGATGATATGAATAAGTGACACTGAATTATTCCCTGAAAGTTGAATTGCTACTTCTTGTGACTTCCTGCTCTGTAAATCTACTGTATCATATATCTACAATATTTGGCAATGGGAAGGAGGAGAAAATAGAAAACAGATGATGAGATACCAGCTTGGCCCATAGCTCTGCTCCTGAGATTCAGTAGGTTTGTTTTGTGTGTGTGCCTGCCAACAAATGAGAGAGCAACAGCAATAGAGAGGTGTTCTTAAAAATACTTTTCTCAAAGTATCTAATGTGGGAAGATACTTGCAAGCTTGTACGATGAAGTAAGAGAATTGTTTTATTTATACAAGAGAAGATAAAGCACATATTTCTTCCTTCACAATGATATATTAAAAGGAAGCAGAATATTGTGTGTAATTGCCTTTTTGGCCAGCGCTCCCAAGGCCCCTGAGGACAGGACAAGGGATGCCTGTCCCATCCAACTCAGGGCAACAACCCTGCTTATATGCTTGGGAGAGGCACTTTAGCACTGCTCAGTGCAGATTAATTGGGCCAGACCCAACAAGGCTTACAATAATATCTTCACCTTTAATCACAGAAGAGAGACCAAACAAGCAGTACTTGTACATGGGCATGTAGTGACAGGACATAGGGGAGTGGTTTTAAGCTGACAGAGGGCAGTGTTGGATGGGATATTTGGAAGAAATTCTTCCATGTGGGGGTAAGGAGGCCCTGGCACAGATTGCCAGTGGCTGTGGCAAGGCCAGAATGGGTTGGACTTTGAGCAACCTGGTGCCAGAGACTGAAATGTTACAATTTATGGCTAAAACATTTTAATGAAGGAATTATATACTGATTTTTATAGCAAAACTGTATAAAGGTTGCAGAAAAGTTCACCACACCCTAACTAAGACCCTGCACTGCTTGCTGATGGAGATAAGATAAAGTGGCTCAGGTCTGGGCTGGGGGAAGAAGAATACACTCCCAGAGGGATCAACACCTTCAGGGTGGAGACCACAGCCCTGGGGTTACCAGCTGCCAGGCTCACACAGACCCTCACACCAAAGGGCTGGGGAAGGAGAGGTTTTGGGTGTGTGGTGAAAAAGCCTCTGGTTAAGGGCACAGTGGACACTCATCCTCCACTGTGCAAACTAGCTCAGCTGAGAGTCCCTCCACCCAGGGAAAAAGCTGCATCCATGTGAAGGACAGCAGAGGGGGTGTCATGGCCCATCAAAGGTCCACCAAAGGGGTCCCCAGACCCTGCAGCAGACCCTCAGTATTGGAAGGGGCAGTGTCAAAGTGGCCCCCTGCAAGGGAGGCACCTGGGTGTTCCCACCTGGCCCAAACATGTGTTAATCCACTGGATTCTAGACTTTTCAGCACTGTGGCAGGGGACCTGCAACACCAAGGAGACCAGATGGAGGGAAACCATGAGATGCCATTGGGTCCCCCAGAAGGGTGATGTGTTTCTACCTAACCCCTGTCACTCTCTCCCTGCCATCCCCACCCTCACACACTTCTTTTTCTTTCTTTTTTTCTTTTCTCTTTCTTTCTTTCTTTCTCCTTTCCTCTTTTATTATTAAATAAAATATATCACTTTCCTTGGAACCAACATCTAGCCTCGTTTAGCTGTAATCAAGTTTTCTGTGTTCTGTGTTTTATTCACTGAGACAGTTTTCCTTGCTCTTCTGTGTTTAAACCAGTTTGTAACAAGTGGTCTAGGATCCTCTTGTTCCAACCAACCTGTCATGGGCAGGGACACCTTCCACCAGAACAGGTTGCTCAGATCTCCATCCAACCTGGCCTGTTATGTATGTTACTGCATGTTACTGTACATATATGTATTTTGCTATTTTATTAGTATGTTTCTGTACATAATAATAACAACACTTCAAACATATAGAGAGCCTTTTGGACACAGTTTGAAGTGGAGCTGGAACATAAATCCCATGAATTCCCTGTTGTGTATGGTAGAGGCGAGTGGAATTAGCTCTCTTCCTTTTCCAGCATGTTCTGGGTACATCAAATGGAGCTGTCTGCAAAGGGAAATGAAGAGGATTACATGATCTTTATTGGGATCTTTTTACAAGACCTATGTGTGAAAGCAGAGCATGGTGTGAGCAACCATCTGCCACATCATTAACACATTGGACATGGAAAGCAGACCCAAAAGGCAAATGCGGGAGCATTTGGGGTGAAGAAGTTGTTCCAAAAGAACTGGAATGACATAAAAGGGAAACATATTCCCCTGATGTTAGTGTGGATAGTGAAAACAGGGAACAAAGTGAGAGTGTGGGATGGGATGGGATGGGATGGGATGGGATGGGATGGGATGGGATGGGATGGGATGGGATGGGATGTATTTCACACCAATGTATGGACAGGCTTGTGGTTACTGCCATTTCCCAGCAGTAACTGACCCCTCTGAACTCCCAGCCCAAGCCAAGCATGAGCCACTGGCTGTCAGCACTGCAGTCTCCAGGGAATAGTGCTCTGTGATATTCTGAACCCACCTCTCTGGACCATTTGTTGTTTGCTTCAGCCCTATTTGTGCTGGAGCTCTGGTCCTGCTCAGTCCCATGAGGACTCTGCCTCCAGCCATGGCAGCAATCTCTCCTGGCATTCCAGAAACATACAGGAGTGAATTCAATGAAGCATCACCTTTTAATTCTTCCAAATAAATTCTGATGAGTTTCAAAGAAAAGCACAACAAAAGATGCTCAGAGCTATTTTCAGTGCTTTTTGTCAGTGGGGAAAAAAAAAAAAAAAAAAGTTTTCAGTGTGAAAACAAGAGCAGAGGCTATTCTGGGGGAAAAGAAATTCAACCTGAAATCACCATTAAGTAAAGCTCTGAATGAAATAGAGGTTCAGCCTGTTGCATGAATGTAAGGGTTACCAAACATCACTATGATTTTTTATTTTTGGAATTAGAGATTATCCTATTATGAGGATAGCAGAAATTTAATATGGCAGACAAATACAAATAAACCACTATGTTATTGATTACTTACCTTGAAACTGTTACTGGAGTGGTGGAAAGGTGGTTTTTCTCCAAAAGCTCTCCTTCTGGCCTTTCTGTGCAACTCATAGAACAAAGTGAAAAATATTTATGGTCTTAATGATTCAGTAATTTCAACCTTCAGTTTTGTTTATACAGGAAGAGCTTTTTAAATAATAGATGTTTATTATTGCTGAAGATTTCTTCGTTTGGCTTAGGGTATGTCTTTCGATTCCTCCCTTTTGGTGGAGCAGCTGTTATGTCTGAAATGTGTACAGAAGGGTCTATTTGTGTAAGTGCAATTTTCTACATGATTGATTTTAGAGTATTTGTATGAGTGTGCAGAGAGTCCACTGCCCGTGGATTTCATTTCAAACTAAACATCCGTCTGGAAGCAGAGGTTAAAACAAGTGCAAATCAAAGCACTGGTTATTCACAAATAGGTTTGTTACAGTCTGATAGCCAAGTAGATTTAAATATTTCTTTGCAACACTTGAACTGCTCTCAACAGATTCTAGAAGCTAATTGCAAGCTTAGTCAGTACAGAAAGTCCTGTTGGAGAGGAGTAATGAATGAAGATGCACTGAAGAAGAACGAGGAGGCAGCTGGCCTGGAAGGGAGGGATGGGGAGGAAGTAAAGCAGCAGTGGTAGATAAAACCAGTGAATTTGGGGGACCCAGGACGTGTCAGTGCTGGGCACAGCATGGCACTGGGGCTGTCTCACCCCTCCCCACACTCACCCTGACCCATCACAGCTGGCTGTCCCTCCTCACTCCCTGTTGGCTTAATCTCCAGGGAAACATTTCACTGGGAAAAATCTTTCTCAAGTTAATTTCCAACACTTTGGGTTCAACAAACTTCTGCTGGATACAGCGCAGCATTTGGTGTCTCAAGGACATCAACCCTCATTCTGGAAGGTTCTAACAGGAACACGGTGTTCCTGGTGAGCTCATCCCAGGACAGGCAGCCCTGTGCTCCTGGGGAAATGTGCTCCTCTGAGGATCTGGGGTTCCTGCTCCTGGGGTGTCCGAGAGAGAAGCTCTTACATCTATAAACGTGTGACCTTATGATTCCCAAAACAGCAGTCTAGCATGTGGGAATAAGGCAGGAGCCTACACCCAGGGTCTTGGCTCTGCCACCATGTGGAACCTTTGATATTGTTCTTCACAGAGAAATTACATTTGGCTGCTGTTTTCTGAGGATGCAGCAGTTGGCAATGCCTTTGCTTGATTTCCCTCTGCTTTTCATTCTATTTTTTAAGGGTTTTAAGCCTTGCCCTGGCAAAAAATTTGAATAGCTCATGGAGGAAGAGTTAGGCCAAGGGGTCTAACTCTGGCCTGGAAAAATGCACAAGCATCAGATCAGGCATCACAGCTGAAAGTCTTTGCCCAGAGCCAGGGAACCAAGTCACGTCTTTCTGGGCAGAGCATAGATCACTCCTCTCTTTAACACAGAGAATTGCAGGCTCACAAAATTGCCTCCATTTTATAGTGGTGCATCTGAGGCTCTCAGGCAATACTCAAGATGGTTTAAAACATCACCTTTTCCTCAGAAAGACCTGAGACTTCTGTTTCTTATCCTTTACACTGGAGTCATGAGCCTTTGCAGGTAAGATTTCATGATTTACCTACTTAGATGGATGAAGTAATGAAACACTCCCTGGGGAGAGGAAACCTGGTTTAATGTATTTTATCCAATAAACATTAATGGGTTTTATGCAGATCAGATTTATTTACTGTGGGGAAAACAATATTTGTAAATTTAAAGTGTTTAATATTGCTAAAGGTTTTTTCTCTTGGGCTCAGTGGCTGCTCTCTGGACACATTTCAATTCCCATCCTTTGCTGAGCAGCTGCCCTTGCTGGCCACTGCCCAGTCTGCAAAGCCATGGGAGGATTTTGCACAGATCTGTCCCTTAGGGCAAGTGGCCCCAAAGGACCTCTTTTGCTTCCCAGGCAGATTTAGGGAGGAAAGAGCCCTTCAACTTTGATGTCAGTCCAATCAGAACAAATCCTTTACAAACACTGGGATGCTGCAGTGAATCATAGAATCACACAGAAGTTTGGGTTGGAAGAACTTACAAGCTCATCTTGTTCCAGCCTCCTGCCATGGGCAGGGACACCTTCCACTATCCCAGGTTGCTCCAAGCCACATCCAACCTGGCCTTGAACAATCCAGGGATGGGGCAGCCACAGCTTCTCTGGGCAACCTGTGCCAGAGCCTCACCACTCTCACAGGGAAGAATTTCTTCTTAATATCCAATCTAAATCTCTCCCCTTTTAGTTTAAAACCATTCTCTTTGTCCTAACACTATCTACCCACATAAAAAGCTGCTCTCTTTCCTTTCTGTAAGCCCCGTTTAGGTACTGTTAGGGTCTCTAAGATCTCCTGAAGCTTCTTTTCTCCAGACTGAACACCCCCAAGTTTCTCAGCCTAAGAGCTCCTGCTTTCATTTGGTTTGGTATAAAAGCAACAAGACACCTCTTGCCAGTGTTGGAAGTGGCTGGGAGTGAGTCAACAGTAGGGGGGACTGAGGGGAGCTGGGGAGGCAACGCGTGTGACATTCCCGGGGTGACATTCCCGGGGGGGTGACATCCCCGCGGTGTCATTCCCGGGGTGACATCCCCGCGTGGGCAGGGTTGGGCTGAAGCCAGGAGAGCCCCCGGACAGGGAATCACCAAGGGGCTGGAGTGAGTGCGACACCTGAAGCGTGGCAGTGCCACCACCCGCTCTGAGTCCCGACGGGGCGGGGGAATGGAGGGGAAAAGTCCGGATGAAGAAGAAATTGAAGATGAAACGCTGGTCTGGGAAGGGGGATATAAAACACCCGTGTCTGCTTCTCCTCCTCGGCGCGCCGGGTCTCCGGGACAGGAATGGAGCGACGTGTGTAAAGACGGAGGGATGGAGGGATGGGTGGATGGATGGATGGATGGATGGATGGATGGATGGATGGATGATGGAGGATGGATGGATGGAGGGATGGGTGGATGGATGATGGATGGATGGATGGATGGATGGATGGATGGATCCCTTGGCGGGGGCGGCCCCTGTCCCCTCCCGTCCCCTCCCCTCGCCGGGCCGGGCGGGCAGCTCCGCTCCCCCTGCGGCCGCTCCCGCCCCCGCCCCCGCTCTCGGCCGCATTTAACGGGGCTCGCTGCGGTCCCGGCCCGTCCGTCCCGCCGCTGCCGGTGCCGCTGCCGGTGCCGCTGCCGGGCCATGGCGCTGCCGCTGCCGCTGCTGCTGCTGGCGCTCGGGCTCGCCGCCGCCGCCAAGTCCCCGTACCAGCAGGTCCTGCAGCACAGCCGGCTCCGCGGCCGGCAGCACGGGTAAGCGCGGGGCCGGGGAGGCACGGAGCGGGGGGGAACCTCTTGGGAAGCCTTTTTGCCTCCGTTTGCCCGAGTGCCGTGGGCCCGCAGCCCGTCTGCCCGTGCCGCGCCGCCCGGGGCTCTTTGTGCGAGCGGCACCCGGGGCAGCTCTCGGTAACCGCCGCCTTCAGCTCCTGCTCTTTCATCCCCCGCTGCCTTCTGCTCTCCATAACTTTGTCCTTCAACAACTTTTTCTCTCGGTAACTTTTTTTCTCTTGATAACTTTTTTTTTTTTTTTTTTTTTCTCTCGGTAGCTTTTTCTCTCGGTAAGTTTTCCGCCTTTCCATCACGAAACTCACTGTTGCAGATGTCAGTTCAGACACTTCAATGCTTCTTTATCAGTTTATCGCTGTTAAGGAAAAAGGGAATAAAATCCCTAGATTTTGAGCCGTTAACGATTTTGTGGAAAGAATTCTTGTTTTCATGAATTTGTAGGAGAAAAAGGAAAATCCCTTCAATGTCTCTGTGGAGTGAACACCAACTTACTCTTTGACTGAAAACCCCAGTTAGTCTTGGAAGTTTTCTTAACAAAAATCAGTTACTTACTCATAAATCTTACAAGATAAGGCCTATGGAAAAATTCATGCAGACCTCTCTTGCTTGACACACAGCTTGTTACAGTGTTAGTACTTTTAGTCTTCATTAACAGGAAGAATAGTAACCCAATGTTAATAGTTGTTCCCAATGTTTTTAAAATTTATTAAGAATTATGAATGGTGAAAGGATGACAGACCATTCAGCTGGCTTCTATCTCTCAGGATGGTGACAGTGATTGAGTTGAAGCTTCTGTTTAAGTGTGTTGATGGAAGCAAGGTCATGAAATGCTTTAAATTAAAAAAAAACTCCCAAGATTTAAATATTGCAATTTGATACATTCTCTGGCAGGGATCCAGGTCAGAATTTCTGACAAGGGATGTGTTGTTTGTATGTCTGATCAGGGACACAATCCAACAGGCAAATTCTGAGCTGATATCTATTGTTAATAGGTCAATAATGCCAGGATTGCAGTGATTTATGTAGAACTACAGTGAATCTTGTTCACCACCTCTGTGTGATGTGAAACTAAGTGAATAGTTCTGCTGACAGCCCTGAGATTGAGGTTTGCTCAGGCTGGATAAGAGCAGTCCTGGTGTGAAGCAGTGCACTCATCTCTGCAGAGAGAAGCTTTTACGTTCCTCCCTGCACAATTAACAGAGGCACTGGGTAGGATGTGGCTGTGGTCCACTCTGGTGCCAGAGATCTTCAGGAGACACAAGGAACTGGAATACCAGGACTTCCATCTGAGTTGATATAAACCCAGTGCAGCTGACCACAGCTCTTTGCTCACTGCTCCCATTCTGATGGAGAGAGTGATTTAGACCAAGCTAACTTTTGAACATACATGGAATTTTGAGCATTGATTAACGATGTGCCAAGGAGATAGAGCAGCACAAAACCAGCCAAAAACATCGTGGATGTGGGGCATATTGTGTTGCTTGCAGAAGCCAGCCCCAGAGGGATGTGCAACCAGACTGCCACCCTTTGCTGTGAGCATCCCCCACACCATCAATGCCCCTATTGAGCTGAGAGCGAGTTGGGAGGCAGAGCTTTGCTCTACAGCCAAACTTGTATGTCTTAATTAACTTTTTTTAAAATGAACCAGCTCAAGTCAGTGAGAGGACCTGAAAAGTGTATAAGGAGCATTAACATTTGAAGACGAAAACATAGGAGTGCTCTTCCCAAACCCACAGAGCTTTGTGGGCACAACATGATGCTGGGGAGCAATGGCCACAGCCAGGGCAGGTATCTGGGGCTGTACATTAAATCTGCTTTTCTCAGCCACTTCCCAAGGGCAGCCCCTGTCCCAGCAGCTCCCAGCTGCTGCTGCCAAGCAAAAGGCTTTGGCTGAAGGGGAACAATAGGCAGTTTTATCCTGGAGTCAGTGTGGCTGGCTGGGAACGGCATGGCAGAGGTGATGAACTCCAACGAGGAGAGGGAAGAGTGTTGACAAATTCATTTTAAGCCAGACTGGGCAAGGAACCAGAACATGCAATGCGGGGAGCCGCTACTGCAGCGTGCCTGCGGGAATCGTTGATAACAGTCCTGAGAGGGGATTTTTCCACACTGAGGAAATACTGGAAAGAGGTTTTCCCCCAGTCAGGGAGGGAGGAGCAGCCCCACAGAGCTGCAGTCCCAGGCAGGGAGGAGGGAAAAGGGCAGTTAAACACTGTCCTGGAGGCACAAGGGTTCTCTTGGCAGGCTGCTCCTGGGGATGCGGGGGAAGTGATCAAACAAGTCCTTCAGTAGCCAGGCTTGTCAAGATGAATATTAGAGGGATTGTCCACTGCCGTCAGCCAGATGCTAAAATCAAGGCAAGGTTTGGAATTTCGATGTAATTGGAACCACATTTCTGCCACGGCGGGGCCGGGTGGCCAAGGTGGGCTGAGTCAGAGAGCACAGACGTCCCTCTAAGTGATGATTTGGCTTGGAAGTTGCTGAGTCTGGGCCAGTTTGCACCAGCTGAAAGTTTGGTTTTGTGATTTCTAACTTTTTTTTTCAGTAGGTCCTTGCTCCTTGTTCCCTGCCTTATATACAGAAACTGAATGAAATCTTTTCATGAAGAAACAAACTACCATTAGTGGATGAGGCAGTAATGAGGGAAGCGATGAGCTGAGTGTCCCCTGGTCCCACAGGTCCTGTCTTTGCCCTGGGGAGGATGAAGGTGCCTGGGACAGGAAGGGTGGGATGCAGGGCCCTGCAGCCGCAGCAACAAAGGCTCATTGAAGGCAGCCAGGCTCCCGCGGGGCTGGCACAGCAGTCAGCCAGCTCCAGGGGATGCTCAGGTTAATTCATGCTAATGATGCAGGCTGGCCCGGCCGGGATGCTGCTGAAAAGCAAGCAGGGCCGCAGGAGGACTCGGTGCTGGGCTGCAAACTCTGCTTTTGTTCCTTTGGGGGGCAAGCGGGCAGTGCCTCGGTCAAACTCAGCAGGACACAGGCTGCTGCCTGTGCCCCTGAGCACAGCAAGAGACCTTCCCAAGAGCATCTCCAGGCCCCATTGGGAGTTCTGCTTGTGCAAGTGAAAAATCTGCCTTGGACAGCACAGAGCCGCTTCTGACAGGCTGAAGTGATGATTTACGTGTTTTGCTTAATTATTTGTTTTCCCTTCATCTGCTTGGCAGCCAATACTGTGCATATTTTTGGTGATGCTGCTGCAACTGGGACATGGTGATGGTGTTGGGAATCCAGCCTCAGCTGGGCTAAGCATCCTCAGCTTGCTTGAGCATTTGCTACATTTCTAGTCAAGCCCAGAGGCAGCTGATGGCCTTGCAACCCAGATCCATAAATCACATCTTTTGTGCTGACCATGTTTTGCCTACACATGTGGCCAGGGCTGCTGGCCACAAACCACAGAGATGGTGAGCAGGGAAATGCTGTGCTGGCCAAATCAGCAGCAAGGAAACTCCCAGCTCCAGCTTGACCACATCTCTGCTCACAGTGATACCACTTCTTGGAAATCTGCAGGGCTGCAGTTGGCTCTCTGCAGGGTTACTCACACATGGAACACCAACCACCAGGCTTTTTGGCTGAGCAGGAGCTCTTGGCACCTTATGGGGTGATACAGCCCCTCTTGATCTGTGCTGTCATATCTGGTGTGTTGAAACAGGGGAGGGCAGTGCCACTGCTCCTTTTCCCCTCATTCAGCTCAGCATCCATGTCCAGAATTTGCAGAGTCTATCATTCAGCCAAAGTTCTGGGTTTGGTGCAAGTCTGTAGGCTGATAAATATCTGTCTTATCTTTTTTTTTTTTTTTTTTTTTTATGTCCTAGACAATAAAATAATGGTTTATTTTGCAAGGATTTGTATTATTGCATCACTTTCTCGGGTTTTAGCTGAGTTTTAAATTTTAAGTAGCTGTTCACCATGGAAATTCTGACCAAAGTAATTTTACTTGATTTCTTTATATTTTAGTGAGAGATGGAACATGGAAAAAAGTCAAGAATTTGCACTCAGTGAAGAAAGAGATGCTCTAGCAGAGCCAAGAGAGATCTCTTTCACTGCTTCCTCCACTTCATGATAGTCATTGTAGGCCAAAACTGAGCAAGCTGACTTGCAGCTCTCGAGGTTTCCTCCCTTGCCATCCCAGCAGGGCTTTTCAGGCACTGTCAGGTGGGGTCTGGCTCCGTGCTGGGGGTCAGCACTGGAAGGAGGGAGCTGACAGGACCCTCTTGTGCTCTGTTCCCTGCAGCCCCAACGTGTGTGCGGTGCAGAAGCTGATCGGCACCAACAGGAAATATTTCACCAACTGCAAGCAGTGGTACCAGAGGAAGATCTGCGGGAAGTCCACGTAAGTCTGAGTGCCAGAAGGGTCTCCCCAAGGACCCCCTTGTGGAGGTGGGTGCTGGGGGCAGAAGCAGACACCAGATGTGGGATGTCAGAGCCCATGGTGTGCATGTCTGTGCTAAAAATTGTTTTATCTTTTTACCCCCTAAGAAATATTTGGGTTTTTTTAAAACACTTTGATGTTAAGAATGAAAAGTGCCATGTAAATATAAACCCTGATGGTTTATTCTAATTGCATTTCTATATATACTTATACAACTCTCTGTGCTGTAATGAGGTGTGTGCCAGATGTTTTCTAGTACTGTCTGTCTCCATGATAGGATCAATGCTGCCTAGATTTAAGAAATAAAAAAGGGGGGGAAAAGGCAGCCCAGAGCTGATGGATATTGGAGAGAATGTAAAATTCATCTCCATCTGTTTGCTTTGGAAGGGAAAACAAATAAAAGGAAAGAGGTGTCAGCTTTAGCCAGCACTCTCTGACTCCACCAGGAAAGTTAATCAGACTTGCAGGCCAATTCCACGTCTAAAATTGCAAACAATAATATTCAAGTAGCTGTTGCATGAAGAATCTGTGTGAGCAGCCTTGGGACATTCTTTTGGGAGATGCAGTCAGCAGATAATTAAGGCTATGCATGCTTGACTATCTGCCAGGCTGTAGATCAGGAGCAGAGAATCTTTTTCCTTGCTGTAGTCCAGACTGGGCTTTTAGACACCCCTGCTGGCCCATAGCATGGACCATCACAGAACCCAGGGCCTCTGCAAAGATTTCCTGATGCTGCCTGTGGGATCAGAGCTGTGGGCCAGGTCTCATCCTGGATCTGCAGGGTCAAGAGCAGAGAGAAAAAAATCATCTCCTTCGTTTCCCCTATGGCTCAGTGTAAAGTGTAATTAGATCTATACCAACATGCGGCTTTCACTGCAGGTTTGGGTTGCCATTGTTGGCTTAGCTGTGACACCTGGCTGTCAGGATTCATGTGTGGTGTTGGTGTGGGGAGGAGGGAATCAAACCAGGAGTCATGGCTGTGCACAGCTTTTGGCCTTTCATTGTACTTCACATGAATTTGCCCTCAGGAGGAAAATTCTGTACTTAGGAGGATTTATTGCTGGTTGTATCCTGTAGTGTGCATGTTCCATTGTTTTCCTTATGTCCGATTGTCTTTACAGAAAAAAAAATAGGAGAGGCAATATTGTGAAAACAATCAACCAGACTGACACCCCCACCCCCTTAATTCTACAAACAAAATATTGGGAAAGCTTAACTTGGGTGATTAGAGTTCAGGCTGTCATCTTGGCTGAATAATGGCACTTCTTGACATGAAATGGACAAGTTTATGGCACGGCAATAGGATCTCATCATTGCCTTTTCTGACTATGGAGTAGCTAAGTATGTCTCCAAAGAAAACACAATTCAGCTGTGGATGTGGGAGAGTTTTTGCTGCTGTGGTCACTGAAAGGCAAAGCAGTACAGCCATGGATTTCTTTAGCTCTGAAGCAAATGAGAAACTAAACTTCTGTAAACCAAGTGTGCAGCTGTATTTGGCACAAACTCATGCACTTATCTTGAGGAGGAGATGGAATAACTGGTATATGGCAGTATTTCATGATTTCATTTGAGGAGATGGAGTGATCTCTTCTACCTCATTTTCTCTGCTTTTACCCAAGTGTCTCACCCAGTGATGCATCACTGAGAGAAAAGCACAAACCATTAACCTGCCTGTTAACCTATGAGGTAATCTTTCCATTATCCACAGAAGTTGCTCACTATTCTTTGCTTTAGATCATCTCCACAATGGGTGTTATTGTCTTCTCCCCAGTCATTCCTGAGCCTGGGCCCTGCTTTCTCCTTTAGCAGTGCTGGTGCAGAACAAAAGACACATGCCTTGACTCAGATTTTCCGGGAGACCCTGGGACAGCTCTGATTACAAATGTTTGCTTGTGATGGCTCCCTCTGGATGTGGTGTGCCTGGCATATGGAAGCAATCAGGAGTCATTTGGGCTGTAAAGGACATGATGCATTATGCTGTAGCAGTCAAATTCTTACAGCAGTGTCAGGAGTCTGGTTCTGGCTGTGCTCAGGTATCAGAGCCCAGGAGATCAGGCGGGCACAGCTGATGGTGCTCAGCATGAACCTCCAAACTGGCCCCTCCTGTTGGACTGAGCTGGTCCATTAGAGGTTTTGAGAATACCCTTAAATCCTAGAAAAAATCAGGATTTGGCACATTTATCGTAAGTGGGTGGATCCAGCCTTTGCTTGGGATCTGCAGTCAGCAGTCCTCTCCTGGAGCTGTGTGTGGGGATCCCCTCCACCAACCCCGGGGGATGGTGGAACTGCATCAGCATGGTCATTTTCTCCTCCTCCTGAAAGGTTTTTCCACCTGAGAACAGCAGTCCTGGGGAGGAGACACTTGACCCATCTCATCTACTTCACATTTGACCTGCCTGTTTTCCTCTTGTTTTGTTTAAGGGTCAGTGGTGCCACAAGCTGTATGTGTGTTGCAGGTGAAAATGCCTGGCTCTAGGACAGTAGTTTTGACTGCCTTGGTTTCTTTCCTTTTCCTGCTCTGAGCACTGTTTCAAACAGGTAGTGGGGAAGGAGGTCAGTGAGAGAGCAGGAACTGCTGAGGAGCAAAGCTGAGCCCCTGCAGAGCTGGCTCAGAGCAGAGAAATTCATCCCTCAGCAAGGAAGGCAGAAAAGTTGCTGCAAGCCTGTGGCATAACTTCACTCCTTGTGGAATGATCACATCCTGCATCAGGAGGCTTAGAGTGACTGGAGCAGCAAGGAAAGCCAGCCTGAAAACACAGATGTGCTTGGTGTGTATTCTGACCCTGTGCCTCCCCTCTGGGCTGCTGCTCCAGGCTGGCAGGGCTCAGACACCTGGGCAGCAGCAGGTGCTGAGCTCCTCTGTGGCTGTTGGCAGAAACAAAGAGGTTACACCTCACAGGGGGGACCCTGGGGGCTTTGTAGATTTATTTGATGCTTGGGAGGCACCTTCTGGCCCACAGGGGTGGAGTGATTCCACTGGGGCTGTCTGTGCACAATGGAAATTTTAACTCACGCATCAGAAGAAGACTCTTACCTCTTTATCTGCTTTTTTTAAAAATTTGTTTTTCTCTGTTGAAGTATTGGCTCACAGTTACAGAGAAATTAGGTAGAGGATTTATGTAGAGTTTTTATCATTGCTGATGAAGTGAGATAAGATAGTTGGCAAGAAGTCTGACACTGCTTTCATTTCAAGGAGCGCTGAGACAAAAATGTTTTGGTAATTAGGTAACTTTCCACTGTTGGTTATTCCAAAGTCAAAGAAACAGTTTATAAAGAGTGTATTTTCATCATTTTGCCTGTGTATTTTATATTCTTTTCCTTCCCTTGTGCACTGGACTCATTCTTCCAGAATTGGGGTTGCAATGGAATGCATTCCCATACACTGTTTTGTCTTGAGAATGAAAAGACAACTCATAAATTTTTGAGGAATAACCCATTAATAGATTCTTTTTTTTCTTTTCCCCTTTTAAATTAACTTTCGTTTTTTTCATACGTGATGTACTTTCCTCATTTCAGAAAAAAATTACTGGCACTTACTTTACAAAAACAAAACATATGGGCTTTATTACAGGAAATTATTACAAATGGGTCTTTTTTCACTAATATATGCCTAAGCTTATTTTTATTACCTTGAAAAATGCGCTTAAAATTTAATTTCAGCTCCTAAGAATGCAACAGCAGTGGAACAATGACTAATAAAAGCCTAAACTAAGGGAGCTTGCTTCTGCAGGCAGACACAGATAGACATTAAAGAAATAATGTTTCAAAACCAGAGGCTAAAAAACTATGGATTTGACTTGAAATTGCTCAATGAGGAGGTCAGGAAACTGTGTTCAAGGCGTTGCAGGGTGGATGACAAATGCCCTTTGTGTGAGGGCAGTGCTAATGTAACCCACAGCGCTGGCATCCGCTGTGCCCAGTGCACGGGCTGTGGCCACTGACAGACAGCAGGAACAGGGATGGACTGGGCAGCTCCAAAGGCTTTTGTGCAGAACCCACAGTGGGCAGCTGCTCAAGGGAAGTACCCTGGGCAGCAGCCTGTGGCTCTGACCCAGCTGGAGCAGGACGTGTTGGAGCAGCCTCCTTCCTCCCTCCCTCCCTCCCTCCCCCATGGATGTGCAGAGCGTGGCAGAGATTCACAGAATTCACAGAATCACTGGGTTGGAAGAGACCTTCGAGATCATCGAGTCCAACCCATGCCTGAACACCTCAGCTAGACCATGGCACCAAGTGCCACCTCCAGTCTGTTCTTAAACACATCCAGGGATGGTGACTCTGCCACCTCCCCAGGCAGACCATTCCAGTACTTTATCACTCTTTCCTAATATCCTTTTTCCTAATATCCAACCTGTATCTCCCCTGGTGCAAGGACTGTGTCCTCTCCTTCTGTCAGTGCTGCCTGGAGATGCAGAGCATTCTTCAGCCAGGCTCTGCTGCTCCTCTCCAAGGGCTGGAGGTGGCTGCAGTTGGGGACATGCCCTGGGGACACCCCTGAGCAACCCCTTGAATAGTGCCTTTGGGTGGTCTGGATGGTCTTTTGTTTCCACCTGGCCCACCATTTGGGAGGCCAAATTCCTGAAGCTAAAGTTGTGTTTATAACCCTCACCTCTGGCTCCTTGTAGGTGCCAGCCCTTGGCTGAGCACCTCTGTGTTCCCCTGGCCCTTTGCAGCAGTTTGCCAGTGCTGGAATGGTGATGTGCCAGACACACACCAGGTGCTGCTGAAGGCACCTTCAGTGGGACAGGGAGACACAGGACTTGAGGCAGTCCCTGGCCCTGTTTCTGCCTTGGTGCTTCTTGCCATGAGCTTCCCTTCCTGCTGGAGATGCCCACAAACCCAGTGAAAAAGCAGGAGGTGCAATCATGGAATCACAGAATGGTTTGGCTGGGAAGGGACTTTAAGGCACCATCCAGTTCCACCCCCTGCCATGGGCAGGGACACCTTCCCCTTGACCAGGTACCTGCATTATCCTCCCCACCAGTAGGCACCCAGTGGGGTGGGCAGGGGCAGCTCTGAGCCAGTGTGCCCCTGGCAGGGGGGTGGAATTGGATGGTGTCCTGCCTCTTTGGAGCAGCTCATTCATCTCCAATTGATCTACAAGTAAGGCTTTCAAAGCCCTCGTCAGCACTTTGGAATGATTTCTCTTTAATCAGCTCTTCATCTTTGATTACAGGTCTGAACCAAGGGAACTGTCTAGACTGGATTTAGTTTCTAGGGTGAAAAAAAGAAAAATTGGAGGTAGGGGAGGGAAGTGGTGGGGGAAGAAAGCGTGTGTTTCCAATGAACACGAGACGGGGGGCTGGGAAAGCAGAGCAGTGGGGTGTTAAGATCTCCAGTAGTCAAAGGAAGGGATTGCTTTAGGCAAACTCTTTCCCACATGGAATATATAATGTCTAGACAATCAGTCTGGGTTTGCTTTGTAATTCTCTTAGGAAACCGTGACACAGAATTTATTTGTTTCTGTCATAGAAAAGCAGGTATTTGTTTCACTTTCTAGCTCTTAATTACCCTGAAGAATTCCCTATTAAACCCCAGGCATTTCCACTGTTTGTTAACAGTTTTAAAATGATGACAAATATCTGAAGCTAGAGGATTTTTCCTCTCTCTTAGAGTGAGTGTGCTGACCCTCAGCAATACAGCATCCTACTTATCTCAAATACAACTGGAAGCACAGAGGAAATGCTTGTCCTTGGGAGGAACACCTATTCCCTGGCTCTCCCAGCCCATCAATCAGGTGTCCTTGTTACTTTCACACCAAGCAGAGAGCAATAGCTGAAAGAATCCCCTGGGAAAAATAAACAGGCAACTTCTAGATTGATTTTTTTTTTCCTTTTTCCTTTTTTTTTTCTCCCTCTAATATAAAGCCATGTTCCCTCAAATGGCCACCTTTGAGAATCAGATGATTGTTTCCCATTGAGCTGCAGCTGATGGATGCAGCTTTCAGGCAGCTCTTGCTTATTTAGGGTCTGTGAATCAGCAGGACAGCCTGGGATGGTGCCTCTGACCCCTTTGGTTTTACTGGGGGAAAGTGCTGCCAGTCAGAAGGAAGTGCTGCTCAAAAGTGCTGCAGTCAGGGGAAGTGCTGCTGCCAGGGTGCTCACATGGGCACAGCTGTGCTGTGCTGCTGCCCAGGGTGCCTGTGCACGCACATCCCACCACTGGGGAAGTGTCTCCTTGCAGGGCTTTTCCCAAGTCCTGGTGCCAACACACATATCTGAGAACAGGGTTCTCCTTTTCTCCTTTCCCTCCAGCTCTGTCTTGTGGGTTTGCCATAAGTAAGCAAATAATTTCTGGTGGTGGACAAAGCCAGGGTGAAATGAGAGGGAAATGCTTGGCTGGTTTGGTCCAAGAGCCACAGTGGAGTTGTGGGTGTTGCCTGAGCTGTGATGAGATGTGACAGCAGCAGCCAGCCAAGGACATCCCCAAATCCCATGGGAAATGTGCCCAGATGAACCAGCACTGGCAGTCTTGTAGGGACTGTGGAATCAGTTTCCATCCACTGTTTGTATAAAGTCTCCTGGAAAGTGTGGTTTTGAAAAGAAATTGCGTCTGCTTTTGTTCTGTGGAGAAATTGGCAATACGCAGTCCTGAAAGAGATAAAGTGTGGTTAGTTTTTTGTTGAAGTCTGTATTTCTAATGAAGAGTCTGCTTGGAAACATCCCCAAATATGGATGGACCCAGAACTGTAGCAAATAGAGAAAAAGCTGTAAGGCACTGCTGGTTAATCTGCCGTATCCATCTCTTATTCCAGAGTAATCAGTTATGAGTGCTGTCCTGGATATGAAAAAGTTCCTGGAGAAAAAGGCTGCCCAGCTGGTAAAAAATATGTTTGACATTTTTTAGACTTTTTATAATTATGCAGCTGCCTAGTAAAGGGAAATGTTATAAAATTGCTCAAAGTGGATTTGATTTTTGCAATTTATGCCCAATATGGCCATGAACAAGTCCAAAATTGACTTGGTAGAGCACCAGCCAAGGGTCAGATCAGCTCCAAAACATGCTAAATGTTCCAGACAACTTAGAACCTTGGATGTAATTGAATTTAATCGAGCATGGGAAGGCCAGAGGGAACTACTTATTCCAGCAAGTAATATATCTATATTGGAAATTCAATGCAAAGGAGTGATAGAGTAATCAAAAGCTCTGCCAATCTCTGCTCATTTTTATTTTCATAGATTCATAGAGTGGTTTGGATTTGAAGGAACCTTAGAGACCATCTGGTTCCAACCCCCTGCCATGGGCAGGGAGACCTTCCACCAGGCCAGGTTACTCCAAGCCCTGTTCAACCTGGCCTTGAACATTTTGGCAAGCATGGGGTTAGCAAAGTTTTATTTAGGAGAAAATACAGTTGATATTGGGCAAGGGTGGGGGAATAAACTGGGTTTATTGAAGAAAGCCATAATCTGCTTTTACTTTAGGAGCACTTCCTTCTACAAAAATCTGATGCCTCCAAGTTGACCACATGGGCTGGTGCACGTGGTCAGTGGACACTGAGACCAGCTGTGTCCAACACCAAATTCCAAAAGCCTGAATACAAACAGGATTGGGTGATAGCAAGCCATACCTTTGCTTGCCTAAATCACATTTGTATAAATCCAGACTAAGTCCATTCAAACTTGCCAGAATACAGTAGGTTCTGGGTTACACTGCTGTAATTGAGGGTGAAGCTGTCAGGCTATGATTATTTATTATCTAATTATTGAACAGTCACCAATTCCCTGATGTGCTTCATTTCCCCAGGCATTCTCACCAGCTATGCTTTAATTCAGCCAGAAGGAGGAATGATGTTTTTAGGAACTTAACCTTCTCTTCTTTCAGCTCTGCCACTTTCCAACATCTATGAAACCCTGGGAGTGGTTGGGTCTGCCACCACACAGCTCTACTCCGACCGCTCCAACCTAAGGCCAGAAATTGAAGGACCTGGAAGTTTTACAATTTTTGCTCCCAGTAATGAGGCCTGGGCATCCTTATCTGCTGTAAGATAATTCCTCTGTTTTCTCCTCTTCTTCTGATTTTCCCTAGTGGAGATCCAGCTCTGCAGGGGTCTGGGTGGATAGACATGGTATGGATAGGGGAAGGGATGTGGATTTTCAGGATGGTTATCACTGTACTGGTCCATCAGTTCCTGAGCTTTACTTCTGAAGGATCCCATCACTGGAGAGATGTGGATGTAGAAATCCCCTCATTTGGTTTTCCCTGCCTGTTACCATTAGAGATTGAATTGAGACCTGCAGCAAGAAGCTCCCCATCCCTTAGCAGTTTTCTTGTTGACCTTTACATTGCCATTCTGGTTGTTCATAATTTGTACAAATAGCCAGTCCCAACTGGAGCCTCAGTAATTCCCAAAGGAGTGTGTCTTCTGCTCAATTAGATGTACACTTACTTTACATTCATTTTAATTTCCTCTTTCCATATCTTGTGATATTTCCACTCCTGGTCACTGCTGTCTTGCTGGTGCTCCCATCCCAGCCAAGCATCCTTGTGAACAAGAACAGCTATTAGGGCTGGGAGAGGGGATATTTATGGGCTTCCCCACTGCCAAGCCTCTGCCACAAATGCCCCAGCAGAGCCCCTTGCAGGGATGATGCTATTGGGAAAGGTCTTTTAGTGTATTTGTCAGTGATCCTTTTGCCTTACTGCTCATTTTTATGCAATGATCCCACTCTGGAGCTGCAATCATCCCTTTGTGTGCCAAGGACTGGGTGTCAGAACTCTTGGCTGCTTTTGTAAGGCAAAAGACAAAGATTTGAGGAAGCTGAGCTCTTAATTTACACAAATGGCATGAGGCTGGATGAATCACTTGAATATTCATGCCCACACCCCCACCTCGGGAGCACCCTGGGTGTAGCCAGACCTCCTGGTACTCTCTAACAGATACCTAATTGCACTCAGTACTGAAAAATGGATTTTTCTGATTTTCAGGAAACTCTGGATTCCTTAGTGAGTAATGTTAACATTGAGCTGCTCAATGCTCTCCGCTACCACATGGTGGACAAACGGGTCCTCACAGACGATCTGAAACACGGGACCACCCTCAACTCCATGTACCAGAACCTGCCCATCCAGATCCACCACTATCCCAACGGGGTAAGGCGCTCACGGAGTCACCGCGGCTCAGGCTGGAAGCACCTGGGTCAGTGGCCAGCAGGTCACCTGGCCCAACCTCCCTGCCCTAGCAGGGTCATCCCACAGCACATGGCACATGTGTCCACGTGGTTCTGGATGTTTCTAGTGAGGGAGATGCCCCCATCCTCTCAGAGCAACTTTGCATGGTCACCTGCAGTAAAGAAGTTCTTCCTCGTATTAAACCTACCCACAGCAGGCTTTATGTTTTGGCTGCCTTGCAGTTCCTACACTGTCCTGGGATCTCCAGGTCTCTGTAATGCTTAGGTGGACAGATATTGATTTAAGATATTTATTATGAAGGAGTTTGAAAAGAATATTTTTAAGCAGATGGTTTCCTCAGTGCTGTTGCAGGGCAGTTGCCCACACTGCTGTGTAACTCTGCTTACCTGAGTATTGGTTCTGGCTTATTTTCTTAGTCTTGAGGGTAGACAAAACCACTGATGATTTTCAAAGCTCTTTAAATATGAAACATTTTAAACATTCTTGATAGAACATTCTCTCTTTTGGTGTGTCTTTTAAGGAAATCAAATTTCTGCTTTTGTTGATTCAATAAAGTGCTCACTGCGTTTGAAACAGAAATAAAAAAGCAGCAGAGGCTGCTTTACCTTCTGGTTTTAGTGCATGGAACAGCCCATAGGTGTTTCCCTCTGCAGATTGTGACTGTGAACTGTGCCAGGCTGTTGAAAGCTGATCACCATGCCACCAATGGGGTGGTTCATGTCATCGACAAAGTCATTGCCACCACCACCAACACCATCCAGCAGATCATCGAGACTGAGGACAGCCTGGAAACCCTCCGGGTGAGTCAGCAGCTCCAGCTCTCCTGGGAGGTGCTCAGCCATCCCACTGCCAGTGAATTGTCCTGAAGAGCTCTGCCAGTGCCCTGGGCTGTGACCCTGGAGCTGCTGATGAAATCCTTGTACCAATATCACCCCTTTTGATTTAGGAAGAGAAATGTTTGCTATCAGTGCAAGTAGGGTTTTATGACAATAATTGTCACCCTTCTATGGCTGCTCAGAAAAGAGGGAGACTGAGTCTGTCTCCTCACTCTTGTAGGGGAGACTTAGCCTTTGGAGACATTAACTGTTCCAATGTGATGTGTCCTGGTTTATTTGCCTTGATAATTGCCAAATTAAGAAAAATGCACGGGGGATTTGCAGTTAGCCAGCTGTGGGTTCTGATCTGAATTATTCACTGGAAGTACTGTGAGCCTTTCCAGGCATATCTTGGTATTTGAACTAGCTCTCAGTCTTGCCAGAAAAAAAAAAAAAAAAAAAAAAAGGGCTCTTGTACTCAAATTTCTGGAACACCAGAGAACCATGGGGCTGCATCAAATTTATAAAGAGACCAAGCTGCTGAATAAAGCTATTCAGGATTTTTTTGTTAAGTCCTATGAAATTATAAAAGCCTTAATAAGTCCGGCCCTTAGTGTGTCCCTGGGCAAAGTTTCTGACCTTTGTATTCTGGCTGAATGTGTTTTTCCCTCTCTCCTTGTTTCTCTGAAGACTGCTGTGGCTGCATCTGACCTCAGCAGCTTGCTGGAAAGTGAAGGCCAGTACACACTCCTGGCTCCCACCAACGAAGCCTTTGAGAAGATCCCACGAGAAACACTGAACAGGATCCTGGGAGACCCAGAAGCCCTGAGGGGTAGGTGCTTGTTTACTGAGGCCATTGAGAGACTGAAGAGTATTTTTCAATTCTTCTAAATTTTTTCTCAAGGACAAGTCAACAGCTCCTTGATACGCTCTGACAACAGCTGCAGTAAACAGATGTGAAGAGTCCATCTTTTCTAACTGACAGCCCAGCTCCCTTTGGTTGTAGATGTGTAGGCATGACAGGATATGGTCCAGATATGGATGAGGGAGCTGAAGCAGGCCCTTTTCTGAGCTTTCTTTTAGCACTTTATGCAGTGGTGATTTCTATTGATCCAGCAAAATGCAAGAAGAGCAATATCTGCTCAATGAAACTTCCCCTGACAAATCAGTCGAGTGTCCACATGAAGCCTTTTGAAGTTGGCAAAAGTGTATAGAAAGTGACTTTTGTTAGGCATTTTATTTCACAGGCTGTGGAATTAAAATCAGCTCAATTTAAAATGACTGCATTTTATGGAGTACACCCTGGCCATTGAGCAGGATCCCTGGAAGCTGCAATACTTTCACAGCTGGTTTTTGCAGCTCACTAAGACACTCTCCTCTCTCACAGACCTGCTGAACCATCACATCCTGAAGTCAGCCATGTGTGCTGAGGCCATCATTGCTGGCCTGACCATGGAGACTCTGGAAGGAACCACCTTGGATGTGGGCTGCAGTGGGGAAGAGCTGACCCTCAACGGGAAGCCCATCATTGCCAACAAGGATGTGCTGGCAACCAACGGGGTTGTACACTTTGTTAATGAGCTGCTGATCCCAGACTCAGGTACTGCTGCCTCTCTGCAGCATTCTTTCTGTTGCCTTTCTTTTGCCTATTTTGCAAAAGAAAAAAAATAGGAAAATAGGAAATCCTGGATTTAGAGGGCACAGTGATGAGTGGATAACCTTTAATGCAAGGTTACTGTGTGTTGATTTTCTTTTCAGCTAAGACTGTGTTTGAGTTGGCACAAGAATCTGAAGTTTCCAAGTCTACAGACCTTTTCAGACAAGCTGGTCTCAGTTCTCATCTAACTGGCAGTGAGCGAGTGACCCTCCTTGCCCCAGTGAATAATGTGTTCAAAGGTAAACCAGGGATTAAATCCCTTTCTTCCACCAGTTTGGGCCACAGAACTGCTTCAGTCTTCAGCCAGATTTCAGTGCACAAGTATGCAAATCTTCTCTCAAATGCCTCGAGGCCGTGGCATCTAGGCTTACAATTTAAAACTGATGTGGGTAGTGCTCTGTATTTGAAGGGTTTTCAATGTCTCAATAGCCATTTTAAATGAACCACTGGTTTCTTTCCATACTTTTTGCTGCAGATGGACTCCCCATAATTGACAGCAACATGAGAAACTTGCTTCTGAACCACATTGTTAAAGACCAGCTCTCCTCTAAATATCTGTATCATGGACAGAAACTGCAGACTCTGGGGGACAAGGAGCTGAGAGTTTTTGTGTACCGCAATGTGAGTCCTTCCCTTGTGCTGTGCTCCGTGGGACTGAGTGATGCTCTAATGTTACAGCTATTGTGTAAAAAGTGGAAATGAGCATTCTGGAAAGTATCAACATCTCTCTTTTGAAGCATATTCTAATGAAGTCTTCTTTTCTGCAATTGTGTTTGCAGAACCTTTGCATTGAAAATGCCTGCATTGCTGCCCATGACAAGAGGGGAAGGTTTGGGACCCTCTTTAGTGTGGACAAAATGTTGACTCCACCGACTGGCTCAGTGATGGATGTTCTCAAGGCAGACCATCGCTTCAGGTGACCTTTCTGCTCTTCCCAAGTGCCAGATAGGAGCAGAAGAGCTGCCAAAGCAGTTTCTATTTATTATGGGTGGTAGTCATGACAATGTATATGTTTTTTTTAGCATAGAAATATCATCCAAAACCATGGTCTCTCTAAATTACAGGGAGTGAAACTTCAAATAACCCTCAATCAACTGTGAGCCAAGAGTAAGTGGTTCTCTTAATGCCATAAGAATCTGGCTCTGAAGGCATCTCTGCCCATCAGATCCACTGTAGCCAGACCTCTTTACTCCCCATACCATCTGGTCCCCATGGAGTCAGCACTCCCAGGTTGCTTCACCATTTCTCAGATGTTCTGGTTGGACCTCACAGGCTCATTTCCTCCCTAATCACCATTTTGGTTATTTGATTTGCTGGACTCCAGCAGGATTTCACAATTGTAACTTCTCTTGAGCCCAGCACTGAGCTGAGCAGTGAGTGGTTTGCAGTGAAGCATTTGATGCATGTTTGCTTTGCAGTACCCTGGTGGCTGCAATCCAGTCTGCAGGGCTGACAGAGAACCTGAACAGGCCGGGAACCTTCACGGTGTTCGCTCCAACAAACGAAGCTTTCCGAGCCATGCCCCAGGGGGAGCTCAACAAACTGATGGGTGAGCATCTCCAGAGCATTCAGGTGACAAGCTGCTGTGTGTGACTGCTGTGATGCCAGGAGGAATGGCCAAATTTCTCTGCTGTATCTCATTCTGTGGCTCTGTCTGTTGGAGCTTCCCCCAAGTGAGTTGTATGAGCAGAAAGCTGAGGATGCACAGTGGCCCTGAATCCCCAAGAGGGGTTTATACTGCCTGTGCTCTTGGAGGACATGTTTATAGTGTGTGTCACAAACTCACAGTGACTTTTAATTTGGCTGTGCTGGTGGTGTGAGATAACTCCCAGATATTTCTAAAAGAACCAGTGAGGCCTCTGCCTTTTTCAAGGATAAAAGAAGTGAGAATGTGACTCTTGACAATACAGGATCAGGGTGTCTGCAGTAAGTTTTGCAAAGAGAAGACATGATCCACATACAGCCTCAAGTTACCCTGTATGGAATTCAAGTAAGATGAGGCTGGGGCTGTTCCTCCTTCTCCATGTACATGGACAAAGCAGGAGGTCCAGTGTAATCCTGAGGAAGCCAACAATGTACCATCCTAGCTCAGATGAAGACCAGTATCCTGAAAAGCCAAGGCATGCAGGATGGGTGTGGAAAAAAGCATGGGAATGTTTAATAGCTCCCTTCTGGATAAGCAGCATGATCTTTTATTTTGTTCATGTTGAAAACTGGTTGTGGTTGGAAACAATGTCAGGTATTTGAATGTAATGTCTTCTTGTCATTAAAACCCAGCCAAACATTGACATCATAATTTGGGAAGCATTTGCCCATGGTAGCTGGTTATCCTTTTAAGTGCAGGGATGAAGAACCAGTAATGTGAGTCCAGTCTTACACTTAATATATAAATATTTCAGAAGTGTTTTGCAGCCATTGTAAATGGCTGCAGGAATGAAGATTCCCAGATGCAGACACTTCAAATGTTCTTTTCTCACACAAATATTTAGCTTATGCCTCTGATGAAGAAGTGGATTGTACTGGAGATGTGCAGAGTGAACTGGGCCATGCTAGGAAAACCATGATGGAAAAAATCTTGCATACAATCTTTGAAAGCATGAAAGAAAAAGTCCCCCTTGCTGAGGGAGCTGCTCTGTTGATGGAGGCCACCTTTGCACTAGCTGTCTGTAGGGCTTGTCAATGACCCTGTTGGTCTGTGGGCTTGTCATTTGCCCTGTGTCCTCTGAAGGAGAAGATGGAGAAGTGCTACTGGCCCAGGCTGTGCATGTCACCACCTCTTCTGGAAAACAGATGGTGCAGGGAAAGCACCTTATCTCCCTAAAATCTGTTTCAAAGCACAGCTGTATGAGTAGAGATTCAGTATCAGGGCATCAGTCCATGAGTATCACTTCTGCACTTTTCCCCTTCCTACCCAGCTGTGAGGATTGCTGCCAAGTGACACTGCCCTTGGTGACATTTGAAAATATGCCCTATCTGCTTCCTTATTTCACATGGGTCTTTCCCCACCCCATCCCAGACTTCCTTGGGAAGTGAAAGCAGCAAGAGAAGCAGGTTCATTCCAAGAAGCAGGTTCTCACTTGGTACAGTGAGAGAAAGAGGGATGAAAACCCAAGAAAGAGAGAATTCATGTGTGGGGCAGGCTTGGTAGGTACCAAGGTGGGACATTGGGAGAGTGTCCATTGGTACATTGGGAGAGTGTCCTTCTGGACTTGGGAGTCTGACCTGCCCAGGCAGGAATGGCCTCAATGCCTTACCCAAGTCTTTCTGCCTGGTTTTCGGTTTGTTTTTTCAGTTTTACATTGTTTCTTTGCACGTTCAGGAAATTATGGTGTTTTCCAAGTAATTCCATTCCAGCACATGAAATGGGAAGCAAGTGCTGATGCTGTTTACAGATGTAAAGGCTTTCTTCCCCCAGGTAATGCCAAGGAGCTTGCCAACATCCTCAAGTTCCACGTGGCTGATGAGATCCTGGTGAGCGGCGCAGTGAACGCCCTGGTGAGGCTGAAATCCATGCAGGGAGACAAACTGGAAGTCAGCATGGTGAGTCCCCTCAGATGGGCTCCTGTCAGCAGGGCTGTCCAGTGTTTGGCTGTCCATGCCATGGGCCAAACTGTCTGTGTCTGTGCTCATTTGGATGGTGTGGAACATCTCCTGAATGTGTGCACAGTCCCACCAGTGTTTTCTGGGCTGTACTCGAGGGACTGTTGTCATGTGTTCAACAAGCTGGAAGAATGAAATGTGGTTTGCTTCAGCTTGCTCCCCAGAAGACCAGTTGTAAATGATTTCCAGGAGCTGCTGTAAATTTAACCCTAAGTCATGGGGGGAAAAACATAAATAAATGAAATTAATAGCTTGTTCAGCTCACATATCTTTTTGTGTAATGAAAATGATCTCTGCATGGGCTCCCTTAGCACAGCAGAGTTTATTTAGATATATAATTTCATTTCACAAACTCTGCACTATGTTAAGGGAATGTAGGATCCTCAATTGAGGGGAAAAAAATTTTCAGGAAATAAGCAATCATGGCCCACTCTATGCATAAGAAAACACAGGACAGAAATGGAAGGGACTGTGTTTCCAGGTGCATTGAATTGGCCAACATGCAGGCTGGGCTCTTTCTGTGTCCAGTCCTGCTGTGGTCTCTCCTGATCCCATCTCCACAGCCTGGCAGGGATGTGCTCTGCTACCATGGGACAGCACTCCCAGCCAGTTGCACTGAGGAAATCCAAAGCCTGCCAGCCTTTCCAGGACAAACTGCTCAGGCTATAAGTTGTCTTTATACTCTCCTTAGTATGCAAGAGGAATGAAAATGCCTTCAGCCATCCAGTAAATGAATGAATGCAAAGTGAGGGGGGTTTTTAATAACTTTGGAAATGACAGAAGATTCTCATCTTTTACTCTTTTATTTTTTCTTTTACTGAACAGAAAAACAATGTAATACATATCAACAAGGAGCCTGTTGCTGAAAGCGATATCATGGCCACAAATGGTGTCATTTATGCTGTGAATTCTGTCTTACAGCCACAGGGTAGGTCCATGGTGAGAAATGTCCAGAGCAACCTTATTCAGCAAAACTGCTTTGGGAGGGACTGGGGACACAGGGCAATTGCTTCAGTTTGGTGAGGAGAGATGAGTCAGTTGTGGGATTTTCAGCAGAAAACCGTGGAAGGAAGCAGCCTGCATGCTCTGACAAGTATTTCTGTGCTCTCAATGTCCCACTCTTAGCTTCAAGGCCACAAGAAAGAGGTGATGAGCCTGCAGATCCCGCATTAGAAATCTTCAAACAGGCATCTGCATTATCCAAGGTAAAAGGGAAAAATCTCCCACTGTAAAACTGCCAAAATTGTATTTTGGTAATAATGATTGGAAGATCATGTCACATTCATATGCTGATTTCCAAGGAAAGTGAGTGTCTGTGTTTCATGGAATGATCCATCCTCTCTTCTTGCGTGATTTAATAATATAAGAAATAATAATACATTGTGCAACACAAAGCTTCACTTTGCAGCACACTGAATGTAGCCTTGGCATGGTACTATTATATATCAGCCTCCAATAACATATATCAGCCTCCAATGCATAGTTTTTGGACACTAATGAAAAATAACTTGACATGTTCTTATGGCTGTTGGAGATTTGTTGCATTTATGCAAACCCTGTTTTCTTTCCATGCAGGTTTCTCAGAGGAATCCTCGACTAGGTAAAACAACTTCACCAGCTCATTTCTAACTTCCACTGTGTGCCCCCATCCCTTAAAGAGAGGTTTCTCCTGCTCTCTTGCTCTAAGCAAGATGCAGCAGGACTGGGGGGAGAGGGGCAGTGGGGATGGTTTGTGTCTGCCCCCCCCAACCTGCTCTCCTCCTTGGCAGCCCCCGTCTACTCCCGGATACTGGCGAGGATGAAGGAGAACTCGGGGGGACTCTGAGCCCACCGTCAGCAGCCACAAGTCAGTGCCTCCATCCCATCCACTCCAGCTGACAGCTGAAGAGAAGGACAGAACCGTTTTTAAAAACCAAATACCACCCTTAAATTTATTTTTGTTTGCAATGAAACGGAGAGGAAAAATGAAAAGCCATATATATGTATATATTTTAAGATCATTTTTATTTGATTTTGACTTTAAAGTTCCCAGACCAAGGAAATGTTTTGAGGTCTTTTGTTTGTTTTGTTTAATTTTTTTTTTTGTTTCTTTTTTAAATAAAAATTATTCACCAGCTTTCAGTTTTAAACATAGCCTGTTTTGGGCTTGATAAGTACATCCAAGGGCCTTTTATTTTTTTTAACAAGCATGTCCTTCCTTCTTCCCTTGGATTTTAAAAGTCTTCCATGAAATTCTGAATTGCAGGCTTCTAACAAAATTCTCTCTATTGACATTGAGAAAATTGCATAGTTATAAGCTATGGTTTGAAGTATTCTCTTTTTTTTTAACTGGGGTCTTTTTTTTTATGCCTATGGGTTATAACTGTGCTGTATTTTGTTCATGAGATTTAAATGAGAGTTTTCCCTGGCTGAAGCCTTCCAGTAAAATACTCATTTTTTAATAATGGTTGTTTTTTAATAAAAATTAAAAATAAAATCAAAAATATAAATATGAGAAGTGATGGCAGTGCTTGGTTGGGTTTTTGTTTGGTTTGAATTGCCTGGTGGCACCAGGTGCTCAAACCTGAGCACTGGGAAGGAGGAGAATCAGACTTGGCTGGAGCAACATTAATAGGTCTAATAGTTACTTGAGTGGAATGGCAAAGGATTTCTCCTCCCTGATCCTGGCCTGGCATCATTTCTTCCTGGTACTTTCATAGGCAGTCACTCCAAGGAGCACAGGGCAGCTGTGCACATCCCACTGGATGCTCAGCTGGAGCTCAGTGCCACATTCCGTGCTGCCAACAGCATTTACTCACCAGCACAGCTTCAGATTCACTCCCTGGTGGTGATACCTTGGTGAAACCCAGGGTGAGGCAAAAAAGAGAAAGAGGGTGTCAAGTGCAGGCCAAAAGACTCTGATTGTTTTGTTGCTCTGGCAGAGAAACACCCTGACAGTTCTCATTCTATTAAAAGCCCAAACTGAAATCCCACATGCTCAGGATCCTACAAGCTGGGGAGCCATCACAGGGTTCCTTCCCACAGGCAGTCTGCTTGGGCAACTCCCCAGGATTTTGGTGTCTCCAGATCACAGCTCATGGTGGAAACTCTCAGAAGTTCTTAATGCCCTCCCTTTCCCTGCTCCAAATTGATTCCTCACCCTCTATGTTCAGGGAGGGATACACAGATGGATTTGATCCCCATGGATTTGTCACTGTGCCTTATCCAGTAATGTGAGGGTGAGTGCTGCCAATTATTCCACCAAGGAGAGTGAGATGTTAATGCTTCAGCCTTCAAGGGGTGCCCAGGGATGAAGCAAGAGGAGAGCAGCTGAAAGATGGGGAAATGAGGAGTGCTGAGATGATGGGAATAAAAACTTATATCATTTTCTTAAGAATTATTTTTAATATTTTTTAAAATATGATAAAAGGTGGAAGTGAAAGGAAGAAGGAAGTTGCTGGTGCTGAGGCAAAGCATAACTTCCCTGGGGAAGTGCTGGCCCAGGGACAGAGAGCTCCCAGCTGGGTCTGGGAACCCAAGGGATGTCCCAGCCAAGGGCTGTGGTGCCATGGAGGAGTGGAACCCCCTGTACCTATCCCATCCCAGAGCTGCAGGAGTCTTCAGATAACACCCAGGGAAGGGAAGAAGCAAAGCCCAATTCAGAAACTGCTGAGTGAGGGTCAGGACATTTAGGATTGGATTTAGCATTTAGGATTAACCTTTGGTGACAAACAGCACTGGGGTGTTCAGCACAGAGCCATCTTGCACCAGGGGTTTTTGTCAGAGAACTTCCACATGAAGCACAGCGTGTGGTTGAATGTCACTATGACCTTGAACCATGTCTGTGCTCCACAGGAACTCCCTTCAGGACTGAGGCAAAAAGGGTAAACTGAGACCAGATAAGAGTCTTTAGGAGGAGAATCTTGCTTTTCCCTCCTTAGGAGTCAAGAGTGTTTTGCTATTGAAAATTTGGAGGGATGTGCAGCTGCCCTTGTTTATTTTTTAGAATAATGATTCCTTCATTTGCAGCAGTTCCAGTTAAGCAAAGTAATTAAATGCATGCAGAAATCCATTTAGGAAAAATACAGCTTTTAAGTGTGTACTCTGTGTCCTGAAATGATGCCATCATGGCTGGGCTGCTGCTCGTGGGTCACTCCTGTGCCAGCAGAGCCCACAGTGCTCTCCAGGGTGGGAGCAGTGAACAGAAAGTGGTGCCTCTGAAGGGCTGGAAAAGCAAATGCTGTCTTTTTGGGAAGCTTCATATTGTGGTTTTGCTCATTTACATCTTGAGATATGAACCAGAGATGCTTTTCTTCTAGAAAATCCTTTTACTATCTAGTAGCCTTCTGCAAAGATATTTAAGGTAAGGGGAAAATCAGGGCAGAGCTTTGTCCCAAGGCAGATCTCACATGCAGGGCTGTGGTGGAAAACACGTGTTCCTCCAGTGTCAGGGGACCTGGGAGCCCTGTGTGCCTGGCTAATGAAGGAGTTTGGAGCTGAGCTGCCCCAAGGGCTGGGGGAGCCAGGCTGGGAGGGCTGTGGGGTGGGAGAAGGCAGCTCCCTGTGCCTCAGCGTGGGAGCAGAGCAAAGGCAAAGCCTTTCCTTGTGTCAAAGGCCAGGAGAGGCTTGAGTGAAGCCAAGGCAGCCCAGCCAGATGTGCTGCAGGAGGATGACCCCTGGAAGGGGTCACTTGAGCACGGGGAGAAGCCACCCACAGGCTGTCACTGGAAAACTGTACTGCTTTTCTGCTGTAGGGAAATTCTTGCTTCTACATGTGATTTATTGGAAAGTTGTTGCACTGTTAGCTGGTGTCCCAGGAGGAGCAAAGAGAAAAACCAATGGTAACAGTGCTGGTGAAAGACAGGCTCAAAGGAGCAGCTGGGATCAGAGGCATTCAGCTGTGGCTCAGGCAACTCTTGCATTATTTTGTTTTCCTTTTGAGTCCTTTTTGGAGACACATTTGAGAGATTTTTCAGAAACTGGTAAAATCTCCACAGAAAAATATTTAGAAGGACTTTCTTTCCAACAATAAATGATCCCTTACTTTTTTGTAAGATTTTTATGACTGTGCAAAAGCTCAGCACTTTTCCTAGGAGAAGTCAGTTGGAGCAGGAGCAGAGGGTAGCAGTGTCTGGTGAGCACTGTGCCACATGAAGGCATCTCCTGCTAAGGGAGAATATTCTAAGGATTTGTTTTCACCTCCTGGAAAGGAAGGTGACAGGAAGAATTGGTTTGCTGGATGATGCCATTCATGATGCTGAAAAGTTCTTCACACAATTGCTGTGGGCTGACCCATGCACACCTGTCCTGCTACACTTACCCTTGACTTTTCTGCACATTTTCAGAGGGCTTGGCTTCCTCTGGCTTTTGACCTGTCTGTTCTTTCTCTGTTCAGCATTTCCAAGGGGACTTCATCTGACTTTGGAAGTCACACTTTTCTTTCACGTGCAGTTTGCACATCAAGCCCTATTAGCTGGCAAATGCAAAACATTCTATTTTAATTGCTACTTCTAGGAGAAGAGTCTAGATTTCCTGTTTGGAAAATAGTTGAGCAGAAGCTGGAGGCCATCTCGGGGCATTTGTTAAATTTTGAAGTGGCAGGAGGATAAATTCTTGGATTTCAAGATTTCTACCAGCATTGCTATGTAGTCTTCTAGCTTTCTATCTTTGTTTCAAAATTTGCAATTGGGATAAATGACCTTTCTTAGGAACTTTTAGGTGGAAATCCCAGATAATCCCCAAGTATTACAATGTTTGTACATGCAGCACCTGGAAGTCGCCAACCTCCACAAGGGAAGAGCCAGAGGATTGCTCTGAAGGAAGGTCAAGTATCATGATGACCATGACAGCAGTCATGACATTATAATTAAGGCAGGTTTTACAACAGTGACTTGAAGATACCTCCATTTGCTGTAAGCTCTAGGCATCCTAATCCCATGCTCAGCACAAGTGTGTGTTCCCCTACCAATGTGTTTGGGGCACCACACACGCTCATGTGGTGATGAGGCTTCTGGCTTGGAGCTGGCACCTCAAAATTCAGGATGTGTGACTGGACCAAGCCTGGCTACCACAAAGTTCTCAGACAGAAATATTGACAGGCTTGTCCCTGATGTTGGTAGATCCATGGTGGCCTAAGGGCCAGGGCAAGGGGTTTGGAACTACATGATCTTTCAGGTCCTTTCCAACCCAAGCACTGTGTGATTGTGTGATTCCTGCCCTCCAGGCTGAAGGGCTGTGATTTTGCAATGGTGGCTCACATGAGTGGCAGTGGGTGACACACCCCACACTGCCCTGTGGACGTGCACTGGCACCAGCACTGGTTAAAGCAGCAAAAGTGG
Source organism: Muscicapa striata striata (assembly GCA_030060385.1). Lineage (NCBI taxonomy): Eukaryota > Metazoa > Chordata > Aves > Passeriformes > Muscicapidae > Muscicapa > Muscicapa striata. The sequence goes on along the minus strand of JAREIS010000050.1, from coordinate 1,752,753 downwards.
CTGGTTCCTTTCCCCAGCTCAGAACTAAAGAGCAGGAAAACGTGGAATAAACAAAGCAAGCTGCAGAGTAGTCATGCAAGGCAAGGGGAACTGAGGAGCATCAGCAGAAAGGCCTCCAGGACAGCCCCATCTGCAAGCACTCGAGGCTCAGGAAATGCTGCTCTTCAAGGAGTTGGTGGTGCCTAGGGCAGGAAACAGGCTGGGGCTGAGGCTGTGCCATTCTGCCTTTTATTTGCTCAGCATATTTTGTCTCTTTTTACATAAAACCAGCAAATGAGGAACTTAAAGTCACTTCTCCCATAAAAGTTTTTTACTGCAGAATTATTTTATGGACTTTCTTCTTCTGGGCTGCCTTCACCTTATGTTCCTGCTGGTGTTAACTCTGAAATAAAGTAGGCAAAATGACCTGTGCTCTAAAGTTTTCTGAAGCTACAGAGGCTTTGACTTTAGGACCCCAAAAATGGGGCACTGAGCAGGATCAGTAGTGAACTGTGAGCCACAGTAGGATGGCTTGGACCATTTTGTGTGCTGTACAGCTCCTGGTGCAGGTTTGGGAGATGCCCTCTACCAGGAATGCAGACAAGGAAGGAATGATGCTCATTCACACCTGACTGCCTGGGCTTGGACATGGCAAACTCTGCTTGCCACAAGGCTCCAGCTGCCCCTGGCTGTCACTGGGGCACAGTGGAGAGGCTCTGGGGTGCCCTGGCTTTACACAGTGTAGGGGCAGCATCAGGGATGTAACAACCAGAGCAGAGGGGAAAGCAACTCACTGGCACGTGTCCTCTCCACCTGCCATTCCTCTGAGAAATCTCTCCCTTGCTCAGCACCTTTGCAGTGAAAAGGGCAGCTGCTCTTTCAGGTTAGTGGTTTCTGAGACAACACCACTGCCTGAGTGTTTATGGGGTTTTCTGGCTCCTCAGAGGGAGCTGGCTCACTGAGAAGCCACGTTCTCCTTCTCTGCCAGCCCAGAGCAGTGGGGCACCGAGGGTTGGGAGTGTGTCCATGCAGGATGATGTGCATCAATTGCACAAAAATCTTTCTGAGTCCAGGGAGATGTTGAGATGTTTGAGGCTTTAATATGTTAAGGACCAAATCAGTTCAGATCATATTGGAGGCTGTTTTAAGAAGATGAGAAGAAATTTGCCCTGGTGGCTGCCTGAAGGGCAGTAACCTGCTTTTGGTTCTGCAGAGGTGAATGTTTCAGAAAGCTGTGGAGAGACCTGCCTGGGAAATCATAGGCTTGTTTTCATCTGTGCTCTTCCCTTTAGCTCATATTAATTTTTTAACTGGGGGGAAACTGAGGTCGGTGTGCTCAGGGAGAGGATGACACGCTGGGATGTGAGGAGCTGACAGGCTGGGAGGGTTGCTTTGCTTGGAGAAGTTTCTGCATTGCACAACCTGGGGATGCCCGAGGGCACTGGGGGCGAGGGAAGCACAGTGAGCAGTGCTCAGAGTAGGTGGTCCCAGGCCTGCTAACCAAATGTTCCTCCCCAGCTACTATATTTGGATACCACAGGCAAGTGATTTCACTGTCCTGTTTGAAAACAGACCCCCTGAAGTTGGGCTGCTGGCTGCTAACACTCCCTGCAGCACACTCAGCTCACCCAGCAGCAGCCCCTCTCCTCCCAGGGGTCACCTCCATCCTGCCTGGGACTGAGGGACTGCACAGCCCCATCACTCACTGCTTAATTGTAACCAGATTTCCCTAGAAATGTCTGCTGAAATATTTATAAATATTATAGCCAGCAGCTGCTGATGCCAAACAGGAAATTTTAAGCTGAACAAATTTTTCCACGTTTCTAAGTGGGGAAAGTAAACTGTAGCTAAGATCAGTATTAAAAAAAAAAAAAAAAAAAAAAAAAAAAAAAAAAAAAAAGTCTAAATAGCAACAGGCTTCCAGTGTTCCATATCCTGAGGGAAGTTCATGATTTCTTGAAGTCTTGGCTCTTTCAGCCAGGCCATTTTCTATCTGCATATAAGCAGTGTGTCTACACAGTAATATAAGAGGTGGCTTTAAAGAAGAAAATTGGGTTAGATCTCAACACAGACATGGTTATTGTAATTTCAAGGGAAAAATAAGAATACACAACTTAAAAGAAAACCAGTGGTCCAGGGAATCAGGCTGGTGGGGGCATTGGCCACCTGAAGGAATGGAGCCCTGTTTTATCTTGCACTTCATGTTTTGGGCTTTCTCCTCTTTCTCCCCCCTCCCCCTCTCAAGCTCTTTTCTGGTACTTTCTTATTCCTGCTTATTCAGTACTTGGTATTGAAAAATATTTTTGAGCACTAATACATGGAAAAAATGTAACACTAAATCTTCATGGAATTAGCTGTTTTAAACAACCTCTGCCATTCATGAATTCATTAAACACAACTTCAGGCAAAAAGCATTATTGGACTTTTAAAAAACTGATCCATGTCATTTTCTAGCCAACGATACTGAAACACAAATGGAATAAAGCAAAGGTCCTCAGTGTGCACATAAAATCTGAAATTATATTCTTTGAGCATCTTCACAATGAGGTGCAGATCAAAAACCTTCAGTCTTTTGAAGAATAAATTATCAAAATAACTCAGTTGCTACTATCCCCACTATTACCTCCATAAACAGATATTTTTCATCTTTTTTTTTTTTTAAACACAGTTAAATTCTATTCACTGTAGTACCTTAGTGGAAAGAGAAGACATCTCTGATGTTGAGAATTTGTTTGGTTTTAACTTTTGGCTGTTGGTAGCAAATCCTTGTCCACTTTCTCTTTGTAAGTTAATTTTCTTTGAAGCAGGTCAGTGGTGCATGGTGAGCTGCAGAGTGCATAGACTGAATTGCATTGCACCCTCTGGGTGGGTTTTGATGAGCAGAATCCATCTTAAGAGGCAAAAAGATTATTCAAGGAAATGAAGTTTTGACAATTTTTGTAAATTTTAGAGACTAATAGCGGTAAGATTTCAGGAAGTCTTTATTACAGTTTAAAGTGTATAGCTCAGCAGCAAATTTATTCATAGCTTTTCTACTTGAATGGATCTGTTTTAATTCTGGAAATTAAGCAGCCAGGTGGGCAGCCCTGTGAGTAGTTGAGTTTATTGTGAAACTGGAATAAAGGAGGGTCCCAGCCTGGGATGGGATGAAGGTGAGCAGTCAGAGACACTGAAGGTGCTCAGAGGTCCCTGCCAGCTTCCTTGAGAATGTGGTGTGCTACATTGCCAGCTCACTATCCAGAAATTCATGACATGGGAAAACTGCAGGAGTTTCATCTCTAAAATCCCACTGAGCTTTTAGCTTTGGTCTTTCTCCCTTGGTACCCAAGCACCCTGGGAGGATGCACATGGGGCCAAAGGAAGGGCTCAGTCTGCATCCTTCCAGACAGGTGGTACTGGCAGAAATCCTGTCTGTTCCTTCCCCATGCATGACAGAGAACATCCCATTGCCATTACTTTTTTATGCTGTCACTCCAGATCCTATGTAGGAAACAAAGCTGAATTTTTCATCAGCTGGAAAACTGGGGACCCTTGGATCTTATCCCCATAAATGTTGTCAGTCACAAGGTTTTTTAACAGGATACCTTGCCAGTTCTTTGTCATCACAGAGGCAATCCTCAAGCTCCCTCAAATGCTATATCTCTCTCAGTGCACAGGTTTGCCAAGCTAGAGCCTGTCATGCCTCAGTGACTTTTCCCTCAGGAATTGTGCAGAAGAGTGTTTGTCCTGTTGTGGAATGTATCCATTTTAGACCTTAAATCACCTCCAGCAGGGGCTTGACTTCTGCTCTCAGATCCTGGCTGAGTACACACATAATGTACAGATTCCTTAGCAGCTCCCTGTATCTGCAGCACCTCCTGCCATACCTTTTAAAGGATCACTGGGTTTTCCTTTCCCTCCTCAACAGGAGGGACCAGGCTCCCCAGGGCCAGGATAGGCATGACAGAGCACGAGTCATGAGGTCTCCATGTTTTGGCATTTGGAACAAGCTCCTGAGTCTAATTCAAACCAGACAGTGCAAAAGAAATGTGGCTTTGAGCCTCTACAAGTGTGTAGGCAGTCAGGAGGAGCATCTCTTAGCAAAGGGAAATGTTTTGTCTTGTTCCTAGTTAATACTTAACTAGGAGTTCAACAGGAGTTAATTGGCAGTTAAGCATTAGGAGCCCCCAAAGAAACCAGGAGCCCCAAGTGTCACCACGGGAAGTTTGAAAAAGGATTTAAGGTCTTTCCCTATCCTTGGGTAAGCTGTAAGTCCCTGAGCACTTTGATGCACTCCTACAGGTCCAACAGTGCCAGTCTGGGGTACTCAGCTGGCTGCTCTTCCACACATATCTTCCCTCCAGGTATGGTTTTTCATAATCCTTCCCAGTGGCTTTACCCAAAGCCTTGATGTGGATCCTGCATGCCAAAACAAGGAGACCCAGACCTGAGGCTGGCTCTGTGTCATTGTGCATCAGCATTGTGGGAACAGCCTCAGCCCTTCCCTATCTGCTGTCCTGTGACTCCTGTTTAGATTCTCCATGGCCAATGTCTCCCTGGGACCACAGGGACTCAGCAGAGTCCCAAACACAGATGCAAGACAAAGAAACCAAGCTGGGGTCAGATGCCATGGCTGTGACTAGGAGCTCTATTTACAATTCCAGCTTGGAAAGGCCAGCAATTAAATACATTTCCTGCATAATTGATGAGAAAACTCTGGCTACCTACCGCTAAGCTCTAAATAAGAACCTGGTTTAGAAAGAACTTTACTCTTCCCAGAACAGGGTGCTTGGGCTTTGGGCTGTAGTTACTTCTCAGTCTGTGCCCATTAGCTGGCATGGGCATTACATGGGCATTACCTGATTCCTACCCATTTTCTTGTAATTCTATTTTAACATAAATAAGTACAGAGACTCTATTCTGACATTCTTCTCCCAGACTCCATGGGATTCCTAGGGAATGGCAGGAACAGAGCAGTGCCAAGAGTCTCTTTTGTGGGCCTTGGTGGAGAACACCACATGGGAGGAGAATGCCATGTCCTGGAAGGCAAAGTGACTCACTGCAGACCAAGGCAAACATTGAATCATGAGCACGTTGGTCTGCACCAGCCACAACCAAACACAGGATTACAGAGAGCTCAGAGCAAGAGATCACCACAACAGCTGGAACAGCAAGATGGGAAAAAAGAGCAAGTTACAAACCTAACTGCAGCTGCCCACTGCAAATTGGGTTATTTAGGGTAAAGTAGGAAGTCCCTAAAGAGCAAAAGGAAAACAGATGGCCAAAGTACTGTGTGCCAGGTCACTGCTGAGGTGGCATCATTCCTCCTTGCCTCAGGCACTGGAGCTGCAGCACTTGAGGATCTGGTCTGGAATTTTTATTACATTTATGAGCAAATTAGATCTGGTTTAGGAATTTTCCAGTGAAATCCTTCTTTGCTGGGAATTGTTGATTCACTGAATGTAAAACCTAACCTGGGCACAATGAAAACTTTCTTGTTCTAACCTGGGTGGGACTTTTGGGAAGAGATAGATAGAGAGAATCACAGCATAACTCACACTTAGACTGGAGAAACTGAGGTTGGTATTTTGGGCTGGATTTAGGCAAGAGGAAACTCTCTCATCCCTCAGGTGCAGCTTGGTGTTTTTCCCCACCTGAGAGATCCAGGATATCATAGAAGACTTTGGGAGGATTCAGGCAGTGCAGTGAACTAATGTTGGGCAGTTCTTGAGCAGGCTGGCTCCTCACAAAGCTCCAGGTTTCTGGAGCTTGGAGGAGAGGATGTACCCTAGGCTCTACCCAGTGCTCTATGGGCCAGTCATGAGGCATCCCTTGAGCACACTGAACTTGCTGGGGATTTAGGAGGAATTTCACATCTGTTCTTGGCTCCACAATGTAGAGAATCAACTTGTCAAGTTTAAGCAGAGTTTTGACTCTTCTTGGCTGCAATAGTGGAATAGCTTGATTAAATCCTCCCATGCATTAAAATTTACCTTGCCTGTTTACAGCTTGCTTCTGGTTCTTCACCACAAAATAAATGACTATAACTTCAAAATTTCCTTTAGACCCTTAAAACTGGATCTTTCAGAAGAACTGAGGCCCTGCTGTATTGGAAGGTGTGGTTGAACCTACTCACATGCAGCAATGCATAGCTCAGGCTGTAGCATGATGGCAGCTCAGAGACAAGAGCACAGTGACCAGAAAGCTGGGCACCCACCTCTGAGCAGTTCTGGGCTTGTTCACCCACGGATTTCTCCATGGAATGGAGCACATATGTCTTTCTGGGCTGACTTACCCCTTACAGTCCCCCCTCTGCTGATTTATATGTGCCACTGATCCAAAAGCAAAGATTTGTGTTCTCAAAGAGCTTCACCCACCAGGGATCTATTAATAGATATACCCTTGAGTTATCTCCTTCAGCCCACACCTTTCTGGAAACCTTCTGTTTCCCTTGCTATTTTCAACCTTATCCAGAATTTAAACGTGCAGTGGTGCTGCACCAGCTCACAGCCCTTTCTGTGATGGCCATGGACATCTGCCTGCCCTGTGTGGGCGTGAGACAGCTCCTGGTTTGGCCCTTCCCAACTCCCATGGTGCTGGGAACATCACAGAAGAGTTTGGGTTGGAAGGGACCTTTGAAGATCACCTAGTGCAGGCCCCATGCTGCTGCAGTTCAGCCCTAAAAGTGCTTTGGCTACTACTGTCAGAGCAGCAAATCACAGAATGGTTTGGGTTGGAAGAGATCTTAAAAATCACCTGGTTGCAGCTCCCCTGGGCATCTTCCACAGGCTCACAGCCCTGTCCAACCTGCCCTTGAATGCCTCCAGGGATGGGGCACCCACAGCTTCCCTGGGCAATCTGCTTCTCACTCAAATACACTTTAATAGACACATAATCTATGTACTTCAGTGCACATATAATGCAGTACTGTAATACCACTGCTACCTACAGCAGCTCCATCCATGCAGAAAGTGCATGTTCACTTTCAAAGTGTGGCCATTCAAAGCATGGTACAAGAGGTATTTGGGAATGATTACCCATCCTTCTGTAACCATGTCATGATGGGATGCAGACATCTATAAAGGCTTGTTCTCCAGTGGCTGCAATTGCTGCTAGCTCAGTCTGGCAAAGACTCTGGAATTTGTTCTGTGTTTCATCTGTTGGATTTTAATGAGGATTTTTTTTCTCCATTACTCTACATTTTGCACAGACAGATGCCTTGCATTTTATGAGCCTTATGTAGAAAACCTACCACTAGTGTAAGGTTGTAGTGTAATGATGTTTACTATAAACTCCATCCACATTCTTCTGGTTCTAGTAATTTGTTTCTGGAGAATAGATATCCATGTCTCTGGCAATCAGATATGTCCTAACTGTGTCACACCATTACTGTAGGAGCAGAATTGCTGTCACTTGCAGCAAGCCTGTGTTTTCATTTGTTCAAGGGTGAGTATAATTGGAACCTCCTGCAACCACTGGAGCCAGGAGCCTTTTGGCTTTAACACACTTTGCTGAAAAGGCTAATGCAATTACTTACGTGAACTAATCTGTAAAGGATGTTTTTCTGTTGTCTCTGCCTTAATTGTTTCCAGCTTATGGCATGAAAATGTTATTGGCCCTGGGAGGCCAAGGGAGAAGGGAAAGAAGAAATGTCAGAAGCAAATAGAAGGTTTGGATGAATATAGGAGCTACTTGGAATTTTTCCTGCTACTCCTGAATTCATTAAATCAGAGAGAGCCCACAAACAGGCTTGCCCAGGTGGCTCTTCTGGGATTCTGTACATTCCATCAAGTTGATCTGCTGCTCTGCATCTCTGGGTGTTTTTTAGGAGAAAAAACTAATGGAGCAGATTTGTCCATTTTCAGCACTTGTACTGCTTGAGTAAGAAGGGTCTGTAAGTGGAGCCTGGAGCTCCTGAGCTCCCTGTTTCTGAAGGGGATGTTGGAAACTGTGCCTGACTCTCCTGTGTCTCTGAAGACTCCAACCATGCATGTCAGTGCTCAGATCTGAAGGCAGCTGTGCTGAAGAAACGTTCCCAGATCAGAATGAGTCATTACCAGAGGCTGGGCTGAGGCCTTAAGATTTTGAGTCAAGCTCCTCTTGTCTTGTCTCCAGCAGCCAGGCAGTTCCAGAGGCTGTAAGGGCTGGATGACCTTTGCTCATTAACTACCACACGAACATCTCTTCCCAGCAGTAGCCTTCCACATGCTGAATTACTCACTTGACATCTAAATTTTAATGGAAAATGTCTTTTTAATACTGAAAACTATTCCCTTCTTGCATTCATGTCCAAACTGTAGCCTTTTGGACAAGCTTCTGGCTGGCTTCTCCAAAGCAACCATCTCCTTCAAAGGGTAAACAGATAATGGAAAGAGTATGCTCTTTTGAAGCACTTGGAAAAAGAGGTCAGGAAGGTGTTGCACACAAAAGTAGACATTTTAATGACAGGTAAAGAATCTAGAATTTCTCATTGGAAATGAGAAAATGCCTATTGCTTTGCAGTGGCTGTTCTTTCCAGACATTGAAGTTTCTCCTACAGAAGCAGGGCAGGGGAGATAGCTGTTGCAGAACTTTGCTTGTCAGGGTGTTTTGCACATTTTTGTGTTGTTTTCCTGGGATGGTCTCTCACACTACCTGTTCCTCTTTTCTGTTCTATTTTGAAAATGAAAACAACTTGCTGTGTCAATGCTCACAGCCCAGTGCCATGAAAAATGGCAGTTTTGCTAAAGAAAATATAAGCAAATTATATTATATGTCTATTTACACAGGGCTCCTTCAAGCATGTCAAGTATTTCAGTTGTGGAAAAAGCACAGCAGTTTTAATGTACTCAGACTGCACATAGACAGCCTAGGGATTTCAGAATCATTTCCTTAAATTTATTGCTGTTTCAAGCTTTCATTCTGTCTACAATATTTTGTGTCCAGGGTTTTCCTTTGCAGCCAACTCACTATCCAAAAAGTTGTTTTAGATATGCTACTGTACTGTGATCCACTTTAAGCAGCTATTAACCAATGTTTCATAGTAAGTAGAAGTGCCTTTGCTTTGTCCTGTAGAATCAGGACTGATTTCATTGAGCCTCAACTCAAGAGCTGTTGTTCCCTCCCTTCAGATGTGGCTAATTTTTAACTTAAAAAATTAATTGATGGCACACTACTTGAATAGTAATTCATGGTCACAACCAAAACCAGGATAGGGCCATCAGGTACCAAACCCATTAGGAGTCCTGGCTATTGCTCTACCATGTGCCATTTCTTTCTTGTTTGTAGTCAACATGTCAGATTCTAAGCATGACCCTAAGGTCTTGAAGAAAGCACTCAAATCTGTTTTTATTCACAAAATATTTTGTTTCTATTGCAACCAAAAAGCTCAGGTCTTTGGCTGGGCCCTGTGGTTTTCAAAGACTGTGGCTCTCTGTGTGGTTGTGTTATTCCACTATGCAATCTGGAATGCTGATGCAGATGGAGAGCCAGGCATGGGCCATGCACCCACCAGCTGGCTCCTGATTTAACTTTTCTAGCAATCACTGGTAGTGATGTTCAGGCACACTGGAGCCTTTGTCTCTCTGGGATTGAACTGTTCTGGAGTCAGCATTGATGGTCTCATCAAGAAATTCTTCAAAAATCAACTACAAATCTCAATTGTAGTTTCTATTTCTTTATCATCTGTTAAACATCAGCACAAATATGTGTCTGTTGCCACGTAATTAAGGTTATTTCAATTTATTTAACAGTCTCAGGACTTGGTGGACTTTCTGTTACTCCAACGAAAAGTGGAACAACCTGGGTGTAGGCTAGTAAATGGAAAAAGTATTCTCTTAAATCCTTTAAATCCTTCCTCTGCCACCAGTTCAGCAGCACCATGTACATAAACTGTGGGGGAGAAATCGAGCTCCAGTGTGGACAGATGTAGGTCTCTGGGCATCACCCTCTCTGTCTCTTCTTCTGGAAAACAGCCCAAAGGTATGAGGCTCCTCAAGTTTTGGGGGGCTTACTTTGGGCTTCTGTTTCTCCTCTGGACCCTTCCACACTTTAACAATGAGCCTTTAGCTCTAAGGGCTGTCCTTGAGCTTTTCTGTCCTGCCATTAGTGATCACAGGTTGAAAGTGTCTCTGCTCTTGTCATGGTAAAAGATTTATTTCTGTGTTCTCCTCTGTGCATTCAGTTTCTCCTATAACCTCTTGGGCTTTTTGCCCTGCAGATCCTCCAAATCACAATGTGTTTTGGGGTTAAAGAAAGAAGGACTCTTGACATTTGCTATTCCTTTGCTGTACTCTTTAACACAGACTGAGGAACTGTCCCTTGGCATGAGCTGGCCTTGTTGTCCCCAAACTTCTAAACAAGAGGCTGTAGCAGGAGAAAGTGAGGAAAAACAAATGAGGCTTCCTTAAAAATAAAAACAAAATTAATGGCATGCTGAGAGGATGTAAAGATAAATGTCTAACCTCCCAGCACTCTTGGAATTCCTGGGGCTGCACAAGGTGAATAGAGAATTAAAGATTAATTTAGACATTGGCCTCTGGGATGGATTTCTTTCTTGAAGGGTTTCTGGCTTCTTCCTCAGTTTAACAAATCTTCTTGCAGACCTGTTTCATGCAGAAATAGCCTTTCCAGCTAAAAGTGATGCCTAAACCTTCTCTAAAAACTGAAAGAGATACAAAATAAGGTTATTTCTGCATACCTGTGCTGGTCCAAATTCTGCTGAAATTAAAAGTATTTTACAATGTTTCACTATTTTGTTTCTATTTATTTATACAGTTCTGTTCTCTGCCTTGTGGGAGGAATTAGAACTGTTAAAATATCAAGGGACTGGGATCCTCCAGTCTTCTCCTCTAGTAAAATGATCCCACCTTTTATATGACATTTGAATTGTCCAGTCTTTTCCTATGATGTGAAAAACATGTTGACAATAATGAAATCTGCTTAGTTTCTGCAGGAATTACTGCTTTAGTGTGGTGCCACTGTAAATTCTGGCATGCTTTTACAAGGAGGATGTCTGGAGTTTCGTTTATAGAAGAAAATTAACAATAAGAATGTAAGACTGATAAGAAAAGCTCTGCTTGCTTTTGAGCCAAGCAATTTAAAAAGCGGAAGAATTGTAAATTAAAGGAAATCTCTCTAGCTATCTAGATTCTAATTTTGTTGCTATCAATTAATTTTATTTAATTTAACGGAATTTTTCAAAGCTGAAAATTACATTTCAGGTGGAAAAATGAACTGTCATTGAACTATTCTTTTAGAGGCAATATTACATTAATATTTATATTTTAATATGTTTTCCTTCCTCAGAGAAAATCTGAGCTCTCATCTTTAAAGATGAAGACAATTTCACTTCTAACACCAAGAAATGAGGAGTGGAGCAAAAGCACTGAGCTATGTAGAGAAGCTGATCCAGGAGGGTGACAGGAAACAGCCATTACCCACCCAGTTTCCATAGCTTGAAAAAATTACTTTGACCATCTCTGGCATTACTATTGAGCCTCTGGCTGTAGCCCATGGGGAGTTCAACACCTTCTAGGACTACACTTGGCCAATCATGCTGTTAAGTGGAATGGCAGAGTCACCATCCCTAGAAGTGTTCAAGAAAGAAATGGACGTGGCACTTTGAGACATGGCTCAGCAGGCAGAGGGGAATTAGGTCAAAGATTGGACTTGATGATCTTGGAGGTGTTTTCCAACCATAACAGCTCCAGGATTCTAAGCCAAGTAATGCAGGAATGCAATGCAGTCAGGGAAGATTGGGCAGGTCCAAATGGGCAGGGGATGTGTTTCAGGCACGGCAGGCAAGCACAAGCCAAGCACATCTCTCCTGGCTCCTGCAGGAAAAACACCTGCTAAGGAGATGGAGCTTTTTTGTCACTGTCTCAGGGGTCTCCAGAGCCTGAGATTCCCCTCAACAGGACATCTGGGTGGTTTGGAATTCAGGTTTTCCCAGCTGGTCGCTGAAGAAGATTCAGGAGGCTGTTCTCTGAGGTTTTCAAGGTTGTTTATTGTTTCTTATCTAAGAAATTCTTTCTCTAGCTAACAGCAGTCTGTTCAGCTAGAGATCCAGTGCAGACTGTCCTGCCCTTGGGGCAGGACTTATCTTTTATACTATAAATTATGTACCTAATATTCACAATTACTTTCCAATACATGACAATTTTATTACACTGTCCAACTCTGTCTCAGACCAATCCAAGAATGCCAGGCTGGCACTCAACATGGATGGCATGAAGAAGAAGAAAGAAAAGACATACCACGCCCAAAATCCTCCCTCTTAGCTACAAACCCCCTAATATAAACATTCCTAAAAATTCACTTTTCTACCTTCTAACAATCTAGTTTATACTCTACTTATTTTTTGTGACTTGTAATTCTTCCTGCAATGTTAGCAAATTTCTCCAGGGGGTTAAGTCCAGCCCCCCCAGAGTCCTGGACACCATACCAGGGCCCCTTAGACCCTTGCCATGGGGGTCTCAAGGCATCCAGGGAAGCCAGGGGAACACCCTGGACTCTCACACTTTTTCATTTCTTCTGTTTTCTGAATGTGATCCTGTCACACTGTCTAGAGGTGTCACTGGGCATTCCCTGACAACATCCCATTGTGCATTGGATCTGTGAGTCTTTGAGGTCATGGGTCCTCCTGGAGGGAGGGATGTGGCTGGTAAAGCCTTGGCTTTGATGTGATGTGCCTGAGGTACAGGTCAGCAGTACACAGGTTGGCAAATGAGATGATGGTATTCTCAGGGCACAAATTGTTTCCCTAGAAGTACCCCTCAAAGTGGGGGTTGGCTGTGCCTTTTCAGAAAGCCAGTTTCTGGCAGAAAATGTTGTTTATAGAGGGTCGGTTTGGGAATATGGAGCTGCTGCTTGTCCTCACACCCTGTATAAATACCCTGTATTTATCTGCCTTTATTTTAATTGGATAATTCTTTGGTCTGGAAAGGTTTCCTTTGAGTAATTACAGCAGTCATTTCTTCTTCTGCCTCAAACACATGGTGTGAGGGAGGTCTCATTGCTTCTCAAGGGCTTCTCTCTCTCCTACATTACTTCTCCCTGCCAGTGTCTTCAGCAATCCCCTCTCAAAACACATCAGGTGCTTCTAAATTCCTTCAAATTGACTTGAGTGGTAGTTTGGAGAAGCAAAGATTTACTTTCTATGTTTGATTGTTTTTCTGGGTGTTCTTGGTCTCACTTTGCTTAAACCCTTTTAACAGAAAAAGCTGCTTATTTCTTTCAAACACTTTGAAGCTCTCCAGGCACAGAATTTACTGGGTAATTTCTTTTGTCTGGATCTACAAAGCTGGGGATGTAGCTCCTTCCCTGCTCATTAGATTTCAGGTAACAGCTGAGTGCTGTGTTCTGATTTTGAAAGCCACTTCCCAGCACGATTTCCAGCCATCTTTTTCCAGACTCCATGCTCTTATGCTGTTGGTTAGACAAAGTTATCAGTGAGGGAGGATGCAATAGCTAGCTGGGAACTACTGCAGCTGGTACAAGCACAGCACTGCTGGGGATGCCAGGGAGCCCCCCTTCTCCTGAGTGTGCTCCCTGGGACCTGAGTCTGAGTCTGAGCTGGTGCCAGCTAACAAAATGCCTTTACAAACCAGGGTGGTCTTCTGAAACCCTCTTTCTTCCTTCATGGCAACGTGCTTATCTTAAAATGGAGGGAACACATTTTTATTGTAGAAGGTGATGCTCCTAATGAAATGATGACATCAGGGTGAACATATTGCTCTTTACAACTCCCTGAAAGGAAGGTGTAGCCAAGTGGGAGTTGGTTTCTTCTTCCAGGTAACAAGTGACAGGATGAGAAGAAATGGTGTCAAGTTGTGCTAGGGGAGGATTAGATTGGATATGAGGAAAAAATTAGAACAGCCTATCCATGACAGTGGTGGAGTCACCATCTCTGCAGAGATTTAAAAGACATGTGGCACTTGGGAACATGATTTAGTGCTGAACTTGGCAGTTTTGGGTTGGACTTGATTAACTTAAATGCATTTTCCAACCAAAATAATTCTACAATTCTATGAAGGAAGAAATAAATTCATGTTCAAGCAGAAAGTTGGGAGGTGATGCTTCATGTTCTGCAGCCTGCGGTCACCACCCTGTGTGTGATGCCAGGAGTCTGGTCATTAAAGTGTGGAGGTGACAGAAGGACAGACTCCTTACATAAACAGCAATGACAAGACAAAAGACCTAGTGGAGAAAGGAGCTAAATTTGGCTGTACATATGGATGACTCACACAGAAATACCATCCATTTATAGGTTGTATCCCGGATAGTGACTGGCCCTGGAGTGAATTCACCCTGGAGTCAGTGGAAACACTTACAGGGAATTCAGTGGGAGTTCAACTTGGCTGTAGGGAATATTTTCCCCTTTGTAGCTCTTTGGTTTTTGTTGAATTGTTTCTTTCAAACCTGTGGAGTTCTAATGGGCAGCACTCAGTGGGATGAGGCAGACACACAATCATTAGAGCATTGTTGCTTCAGCTACTGATGAAACATGACATTGTGCTGAAATCACATCTGGGGCACTGAGGAAACAGGGTTTGAAGCAGATGTTGGTGCAGTGCTGCCTGGAGATTGCTGCAGGGACATGTTGCTCAATCACACATCACAACAGCATCTGCATGCATGTGCCATTGAGTGAAAGCTGTGGGGCTGGAGAGGGATGTGGAAGGTGCCTGTCAGAAAAGGTAAAAGGCTGGAACAGGCAACAAGTGATGGATCACACAGTCATAGAATGGTTTGGCTTGGAAGGAACCTTGTAAAAGTCACCTTGTCCAACATTCCTGTAATGACCCAGGGCACCTTTTAGACCAAACTTCTCTAAGCCTCATCCAATCCCACCCAATGTTTCCAGGGATGGGGCATCCACCACCTGTCTGGAGAACCTGTGCAGTGCTTTACCACCCTCATTGTAAAAATCTTTCTTACATCTAACCTAAATTGACCCTTTTTAGGACAAAATGTAATGGTTTTAAACTATCAAAGGGCCAGGAAATGATGGGGTGTTTTGAGGACACCAGGCACTGTTGGTGAGGAGACACTCTTTGCCCAAAAAGGGAACCCTAAGACTAGACAGCACCTGAGCTTTTTAGTGGAACATTCAGGAGTTGTCATGGGGCTGCTGTGTTCACAGGGCAGCCCTCAGAGACTACCCTGTGTGGGCAGCAAACCAAAGGAGAGAGCCTGGGGGCTTTCCTCCTCTGCTGCAGTTTGTGAGATGACTCCCCCTGACACCACACTATGAAACTTGGGGAACAGAGAGCTGGGAGCAGCCCCCCCACTCCAAAAACACCATCTCCATGGCCAGCACCGTGCAGCCCTGCCCAACTGCACAGGGATGGCTCCCTTCCAAGTTCAGCAGTTAAAGGAAATTATCATATCAGGAAAGGAAACCCCCTTAACATCAATACAATAATTAATCTGTGCATAATGCAGAGCCCTGGTGGTTCTTGCTTGCAGTCATTATTTCTCACTCATGGAAAGGCTGCTCGTTTTAGACTTTATCATTCAGGCAAGAAATCACAAGATGTTTTCAAAGGCTGGGGGCAATTTTGGGATTGGAGTTTTGCCATCTCACTATTAAACAGTATAAAGTTTATCATTAAACAGAATTCGTGCATATGGGTGATCAGCACTTTTTTGAGGTACCATTTAGAACTACCATTCCTATCACCACTGAAAATTGTTCCATAACAAAATTATATTTAAAAATCTGTATCTGATGTGTGATGCGTTCAGAGCATGTTTGAACCGTGGTGCCTTCAGATAAGCAAAAAACTCCCAACAATTGATGGATGTTTTAACAGCAGAAAAAAAATTTGAAACTGCCAGCCATCTCTTCAGTGATGATGTGAGGCAGAAGGGGCTTTTAAAACCAGATTCTGTAAAATTTGGTGATGTGGTTGGGACATGCATCTTGGATGGAGGCACCAGGTGGTGCTGGGAATGAGTCTGGAAGGAAACCTCTGTGCTTTGAGCATTTTTAGAGAAAGGTTTTAAAGTGATATTCCAGATAGCACCACACATGCTGCAACTGAGGAATCCCAGAGCCATTCCAAGGAAGCCATCTGGAAACAGGGCCTAATCACAGACTTCTACTCATAAATGTTTGTGTGTGTTTACTCACCCCTGAACCTGCTCTGCAGATACTGTCAGCAATTAAACCCCATCCCTGCCTTCCTGCCCTGAGGCTGCCTTTGCTGACCAGGCTCTGGGGAAAGGGGAGGCAGGGGCTGCTGTGGGTGCTGCTAGGTCACAGGTTCCCAGTTCCCTGACCTGCTGGGTGCTGATTGTGAGGCTGGCTGGGGTTTGCTGCAGGTGTGTGCTGGCACAAACTGCAGCTCCATATCCTCTGCTTGTTCTTGCAGCTCTCCCGGGGATTTGGGGAGGCAATCTAGCCGCTCTCCAATTGTTGTGGGAGCTTAATTATACTCAGATTCATGCTAGAGAGAAAAAAAATCTCCCACTAGAGCAGCCAGGATGCAGGACTGCTTCCATGGGAGGCTCCTGCTGCCCCCAGGCACCTGCCAGCTGAGGGTCCTGCTAGGAGAGGGAGGAGGAAATTGTGCAGCCTTAAAGAGACACTCTGATAATGTCCCCTTGGTCCATTCAGCCTCCAGTCTAACCATGGAATGGTTAAGTGTATCTGGCTTCTTGGCTTTGGGCATTAATGGGTGTTCCATCTCTCCTCCAAGGTGTGGATGGGAAGATCCCAAAAGAAAGTGGTTTTTAACTGGAGATGAGGAATCCATTTACTTAAACCCTTGTATGCAAAAGTACTGATTCAATTCCATTCCGCTTGTGAAATCTGAAAATCACAATTAAATCCCTACACAAATCTTACGGTGGGGGATTAAATGCACTCTATCTCCTTGGATTTAAAATGCAAATACAAGGTTCTGGTCTAAATGAGGTAGAAAAGGAATGTGATTCCCAGTGAATGGTTATTGGATCTCGGTCTGTCTCATGGGCATGTGCACTTTCTCTTGTTCACCAAGGTTTGATCAGGAATGGGTGTGGAAGGGTAGAAGCTGCTGACATGTTTAAGTCCCCGTGCTCTTGCAGTGTGTACATGGTGGCTCCTCAGCAGCTTTGCCAAAAGCACCTTGGCACTCCTGCAGCTCCTTCCTCACAGGCACTGGTGGCAGCTGATGCTGGAACAAGGAGCACGTGTGTTTTCTTTGAAAATGAGAACAGGACTTTGCTCTCCTGGTGATGGCAGCTGTATCCAGAGATACTCATCCAAGCTTGGGCTCAAAGTGAGGGCTGCTCCGCGGGATGCTGCCCAGGGGTATGCTGCCCAAAGGGATGCTGCCCAAAGGGTGCTGCCCAAAGCGATGCTGCCCAAAGGGATGCTGCCCAAAGGGATGCTGCCCAAAGGGTGCTGCCCAAAGCGATGCTGCCCAAAGGGATGCTGCCCAAAGGGATGCTGCCCAAAGGGATGCTGCCCAAGGGATGCTGCCCCAGGGGTGCTGCCCAAAGGGATGCTGCCCAAAGGGATGCTGCCCAAAGGGATGCTGCCCCAGGGCTGCTGCCCAAAGGGATGCTGCCCCAGGGATGCTGCCCCAGGGGTGCTGCCCCAGGGGTGCTGCCCGAAGGGATGCTGCCCCGCGGGATGCTGCCCAGGGGGATGCTGCCCGAAGGGATGCTGCCCAAGGGGATGCTGCTCAAAGGGATGCTGCCCAAAGGGATGCTGCCCAAAGGGATGCTGCTCAAAGGGATGCTGCCCAGCGGGATCAGCATGGGATCAGCTCCCAGCCCTGAGCAAGAGGTCCCTCTGGTGGGGATCTCCGCTCCACAGCCAGGCCGGAGCAGCACCGGCCCCACTGCGGCCCTGGGCTCCCCACGGGCTGGACACAGCGGGTTTGTCCCCCTGACCCTACGGCAAGCGAGGGAAACCTCTGCTCCGGGAAGGATTTGTGATGCCCCGTCCTTGCCGGGTCCTTGAGCCGCTCGCTGGCCTGGGCCGGGTGGCACATCCCGGCTCTGCTTCCACAAGGGCGGGGAGCTGCCCAGCAGCCGTGCCAGGCTCTGTCCGAGGGCGCTGGGGCTGGCAGCACCCCTCCCTCCAGCACAGGGGCTGCCCCGAGCAGCGACGGGCACCGGCAGGGTGAGCAGGGCGAGCCCCGCACCTCTCCAACTACGATTTCCTTAGCGCAAAAACAACCCGAGGAAAAAAAAAAAAAAAAAAAAAAAAACAAAAAAACAAAAAAAAAAAAAAAACAAAAACAAAAAAAACCCCAAAAAAACAGGACACCTGGCTTGTTTGCCAGGCTGAAAGCAAGAATCCCACCAGGGAGAGGTTTGCTTGCATGGAAGAAGCAGCTGCTGGTAGCACGGGAACGAGCCCATGGCAGAGGTCAGCGGGAGGTTTGTCCCCGTTGGCAGCAATCGCCTCTCCCCGCCTTGGGCACGCTCCGGCCGAGCTCGCAGCGCCGCGCTCGCCGCGCTTTGTTTATGGTTTCTGCCATGTCCCCACCCTGCGGCCAAGGCTTGGCAGCCCGGGAGGGCAGGGCAGGGCCAGGGCCAGGGGCAGGGACAGGGACAGGGGCAGGAGCGGGTGGGAATGCTGCGGACAATGAGGCACGGGCTGCGCAGTGCGCCCGGCCAAGGTCACCCATTGTTCGGCGAGTATAAATAGCTGTGCTGGAACAACGCACAGCCCAGCCGGGAAACCAAAACTTGATATCTTCTTCTGCTCTGGAGGAGCAAAGGGGAACAAGTCACCAGGACAGAAAGGAGCGTCTCCCAGAATGCCCTGTCCACAAAGCAGATCTATAAAACATGGTTATAAAGTTATGCCTGAATTTCCTGTTTGTACCAGTAATAAGATTTTTTTCCCCCTGCAAACTACAAGGGGTAAATCTGCTTCCAGCAGAGATGTAAAATTAGTGTGTTTTCCCCTGTCATAAATAAATGTGATATTTGTATGTCACAAATACAAATGACAATGTTATTTCAGGTTCAGAAAAGAAAAAAATCAAGTTTCTATTTGACAATTTTTTAGATACAAGAATTACATAGTGATTTAATTATTTTTTTCAATAGTATGGATACACCTCAGCAAAATGCTCACTGTATTCATCCCTTGAGTGAAGTTACTGGTTTTGCTACTTGAGAGAAGGACTGGCTCTGCAGGACAGCTGTCTTCACCAGTGCAGGGTCAAGGACATTAAATGTGAAAACATTCTTGTTCAGTGGCTTCTGATGCCCATTTGCAGCTGTTCAAGGAGGTCTGTGGTTTCAACCTTATCCCCAATGATCTTGTCTAACAGGGTTAATCCCTCTCTAAACCTGTATGTGATGCTGCCTGGCTCTGGACAGTCCATGTCGCCCAGCATGAGGGGCTGGCTTTGGGACACTAGCAGAGTAGGATACACCTTTGGATTAGCAGGGCTCTTCTTTCAGAGAACAGACCTGAAACCATTTTAATTGAAACAAAAAAAGTTGTAAATCTAGTCATCCCCTACCACAACCCTCATTTCTTCATTTGGGAATTTCACTTGAAAGTGAGTATCACCCTAAAACCCATCCATGCTTTATAAATCATGTATGCATTGAAGGAAAAAGGCAGCACAGATAAATTTTCAGTTAGGCAAAGGGCAGACTGTATGTGCAGATCCTAAACTGGCTGAGAAAAAGGTAGCTTTAGAGAAGCTGTGTAATGTCTGTTAATGTCTGTTGTTGTGACATTGTGAAGTACTTTCATAGGTCTCAGAGTCCTTATCCCCTTTCATTGTGCACTTTTCTTTCTTCTATCAAAGCATTTATCGTTTCTAGAAACTGACTGAAAGGCTGGACTTGCATGTCCACGATTCTTGTGAACCAGAAGTTGTCACAGTTATTTAACTGTTTGTGCCTCTCTAACTGGATTGTGAAGTGATGAGACAAGATGGTCTGTGCCATTGAGCATGATGCTGCTGGGAGCACATGTGGTCAAAGAGAAAGCTGTGCACTTCAGCTTCAAAATTCTGTTTGCAAGAAAACCGCTCTGAATTGTGCTCTGGAGTGCTTTGATTGTATTAATGACAGCATTACTGCATCTTATAGCTCCAGTGCATGTGTTAGTTTATATCTCATCCTCCTCTGCCTTGTGAGCCCAGAACAGATACAATTACAGCACATCTTTCCTTTTTAAGTTTCCTGCTGGGATATTTTCTGCTTGAAATCAATGCCTGCCACTGTGCCTGTGAAATTTCCTGAGGAAGTAGTTTAAATGGTGCTGTAAAAACCAGGACTGATTTAGTAAGCAGGAGCAATCCAACATTGTTCCCAGAAACCCATTGCACAGAGAGAAACAGAGGGCAGAGGGGCTGGGGAGTTTGTGCCCATCAGCTGCTGGTTGCTCTGCTCTACAAATACCTGCATGGGAAGGAAAATAAGGGGAGAAAAAGGAATGTGAATATGGAGTAAAGTAGATGCAGGCATCAGGAAGGATTGTGTCCTTCAGAGCCAACAGGAAGGTCTAATGAAACAAGGGAAACAGCATCATTGCTTCAAACTGCTCTACTTGCAGAAGGTGTCCTCATGTCTCATTAGCAAAATCTAGAGTTTCATTGTGGGAAATAGAAGAATAATTCCCTTTCTCCCTCCTCCTCTGTCTCCTGTCTCATGTTTGGATGCACTCAGCCCAGTAGCAATTGTTTGCAATCCTGATCTTTGCTGCCACACACTTGGCACCAGCAGCAAGTGGGAGAGTGAGCACTGGCCAGCTGGGAGATGTCCCCAACACTGCTGTCCCTAGGGAGCACAAAGTCAGGCAATAAAGATCTGTCTCTTCCTCTCCTGGCATTTTTCCCTTGCTGTTGTGTTCCCAGGAATAGAGGATGCCCCTTTGGCAAAATCTGGGGGTGGTGCTGCTCTCTGCACACTCACCAACAGCATCTCTGATGGGGCCAGGCTGCATCTGGGAGTGCTGCAGGTGCCAGGCTGCTGCCCTGGGGATGTTGGACTGGAGTTGGTGCTCTGGAGGGTCCCTTCCACAGGTACCTGTGGTTGGCACTTGCATAACACCCCCCTCCTAAGCCCTGAGCCTCTGTGCTAAGAGGTGTTTGAATAGCTGGGTGTGAGCATTGGCACTCTGCTGCGAGGCTGCCAAAGGAGCTGGTGTTTGGGGTGGAAGATTAGAGCAAAGGGCATTTCTAGGGTTATGGGTATGTTTTACATCAATTCACCATCAGATGGAGCAGTTCTGGAAGCAAAGACCAGAATTGTTTCACTTCCAGTTTGCCTGAGGCCAGGATAAGCAGTGCTATAGCATCCCACTTTCAGATCAGTGAACCTTCAATTATTTGAGAGCTTACCTGTGGGGTAAAACAAGAGGGCTCACAAGCCACTGTCAGTAGTCACTTTCTTGGGAAGTGCAAGAGGTAGCTTTCAGTTTCTTGTTGCAAAAAAAAAAAAAAAAAAAAAAAAATTCAGCCTGGAGCACTGAGTGCTGCATGAGTGTGGGGCTGGCAGTGACTGCACCTCGTGGGGAGCTGGGTCTGCAGGAAGGAAAATGGGAAAGGCTGTCCTGGGTCAGGGCAAGTACAGAAACTGCATAGTGGTGTTTCAGCTGAGGTATTAAAGCAGTTCCCCAGTGAGTGAGCAGGACAGTGAGGGTTTTCTGTGCCTCAAACACAGATCTGTCCTGTCTCACCTGTGACATCACCCCGATTTTGCTCCTGTGGATTGAGCCAGGCTGTGCTGCTGTGCTCCAAGAGCAATAATCAGCTGCTTAGGGCAGATATTCAAGCTGTGCTCCAGAAAATCACTTAGTATTTACTTTGACACTACAAGAGTAGTACATAAATAAGTGCCTCTATATTTAGGCATTGGTCCATCAAGGGAAGTCTGCTGGAATGGGGTATCTGAAGTGTGTGAACTGTACAGTGAAGTGGGGATAAATTCTGGCTGAAGCAGTGGAGAGGAATGAAAAGCCTGGATCTTGAGAGACTGAAAAAATCCCTTTGCCTCTGGAGACCTCTGGGGAGAAGAGAAAAAGAGTATTTTTCCTTCCAACTCTGTAACTCCAGTTCTAGCAAGGCACAGGCTGTTGACAGCACGCTGTCTCCATTAGCATCTTGAGTGCTTCACAGAAATACACCTGCTAACTCCTCTGAATAAGAGGAATTAAATTAGATACATTAAAGCCACATTTCCTTGCCATGAATTTCCAGGAGCTCAATAATGCTGTTTTGGCAAGTTAATCTGGCAGTCCTTGTAGTGATGTCTTTACAGGGTAATTAAAACCACTTGTTTTTTTTCCTAAACAAAAGACTGAACCAAAAATTTTTGAGTTTTGAGTTAAAAGACTTGGTAAACCTGCTGTTGCATCAGGTGGTACCTCATCATCCTTATGGTGCTGAAACAAACATCCTGATGATGCCTCAGTGTAGGACAGCACCTGGAGCTTCCTCAGGCATTCCCTGCCCACAGCAGCTCTCGTGCCCAAGGTGTGCCCCATCACCACAGGCATGTCAGATTTGATACCACTTCTTGGTGGCAGACAGCTGTAGGTGTTAGGGGTTAAATCCTACCCAGCTCTGAGCACTCATCAGGACCTTTTTAAAGTGAGTTGGATTCCTTTCCCTCCTCCTTGCAAAGGCTGCTACAGCTGGGATGCAGACAGGGAAACATGAACCAGCCCAGCCAACACAAGGAGATGACAACCTCCCTCACATCACCCAGCCCTGCCCCCTGTAAATCCACTCCGTTGTTTTTGGCCAGGAAATGAAAGCCAAGCTGAGGCCTTGATCCAAAGCTTGGTCCCAGGCTGTGTGGGAGAGTTTGTATACGAACCTACAAAGGACAGACTGTTTTGTTTGAGAGGTTTTTTTGGTGGCTGGTTAGTTCCCCTCTTCCCCCCAGTCAATTCATTTTAGGTTTCACAAACAATATTAAGCCAATAATGTCTGTGCCAACGAATGGTGATTCTAATCCTGCTTCCTGGTACTTGCAATCCTGACTGTGTGTCTGGGCGAGCATTTGTGTCAGTTGGCTTCTTCCCTGCCTCCCAAATAACTCTCCCACTGTTGGGAAGCCCTCTGCCCAGGCAGGCTGGGAACAGCTCTTCCAGCTGCCAGTGCCAGTGGTGCTCCAGCTCCTCTGTGGAATTAGCAGTCACCCTGCAGGGACACCCACCTCTGCCCTGTCTGCTGGGGAGAGGGGCTAAGGACATATTGACATGGATACTGGGATGGGAGCTTGGGTTTAGCATGAGGGGAAATAATGGGAAGGGCACTGCACATGACAACTGGTTAATTTTCGAGCAGTCTGTAGCTATTTTAGTTACAGTCTCTTTTAAGGAGATCAACACTGAGGGCAAATTCCTTCCCAGATAAATCATGCTCATTCCACATGCACGAGAAAGTGGGGAATTTTGTTTTTCAAGTGGCTGCTTTGCATGTTTTCCTGGCTGGCAGCTTGTGTGCCAGTGCCAGGGCTGGGTTCACTGAGGGTTGTTGCTCTGGGTGCAGAGGGGGGTTTCAGCCTCACGTGATGCTCACGGGATAACTCTCCCTAAGATAACACTCTGAAAAAGGACAAGATTCTTTTAAAAACCTTTTTAGAGAAGGTGTCACCCCTGTGCTCTGAATAATCTTTTGGGCCTTGGAATAAGTTGGTTTTTTGTTTAGAAAGGAAGGGGAAGAACAGCTTTAGGGCACAAGCTGTTTTTCCTTTGCCCTGACAGGCTTGTTCACATCCTAAACTTGGGCAGCTGCAGCTCCTGCACTCCCTGCACGCCCTTTGGATGCCCCAGCCCTTGGGATGCCCCAGGCAGGGCAGGCAGCCAACAGCAACACTGGTGCTGTGGTGACCTCCCTGCACAGGACCCAGCTGTTTCCCAAGTCTCCTGTGCTCTGAGCTCTGCTGCTCAGCTGACCCCGCTCACAGGGCACAGCAGTGGCTCCACAAGATCCCACAGGAGATCCACGGAGGCTGGGAGTGCTGTGCTGCTGAGGACTGAGGATGGAGATGCCTGCACCTCCTCTCTGGGACTCTGAGCATCACATCCTTGCACCTGGTAATGACAGATGAGGAAAGCTTTAGTCTCCTTAGAGCTCCAAGATTTCACTGCAAATACCTTGGTGTAGGAAAAGAATGGAGGACCTGACCTTTCCTGTTCCTTCAGGCAGCTGTAGCTGAGTGTGGAGGTTTCTTTCTCTCCCATCTGTCAGCTGTGTGCACAGAAAACAATGAATTCCCAAAACTGCACACACAGAGGAAGCTCCATGCCTTCCACTAGGACCATTCAAGGAGATAATTCCTCTGGAGATACTCATCAACACCATGAACATAAACACCACCAATATTTGTCTATTTTATCTAGTGAGATTTATCTGTCTTTTCACAGTTGAGCCATGGCTCTAACTCAGTTGTAAACATGGCTTAAATTTTCCACGTCTGTTACTCTGAATGCAGAAGAATGAAGATGTTTTTGCAAACTTCCTTTAATGCTAAAAGAATTAACATGTCTTCGTTGTCAGAAACAATGCTGGTAACTTCCATGTGGTCTGCACAGCTTTGCACTGTACAAGGAGGCCAATATTGCCTTTGGATACTTCTAAAATTCCTTGCATCTTGTATTTGGTTTGTAAAATTATGGCAGGCACTGTGAAGGTGACTTCAGTAAGTCACTTAGTCTGTTACACTGGCCCAAGGCTAATCTGAGTCTCTAGCCAAAGCAGTGGATTTGGCACATATTAAATCTAGAGATTTTCTTACATTTGCATAAACAGCTCTAGATTTGAAGGTTGAACTGAATTTGTCTTTGGAGGAGTCAAAAGCATGTGACTTAGGGAGTGGGATTTACCCCCTCCTCATGTGTCTCAGGACCCTTGTACTTTGTGTGAGTTTTTAATTTTACATGAACAAGCACCAGCTGAAATGTTCTGCTCCTTGCTGTGGACAACAGCATCTCTAAGAGGAAATGCTGCAGAATTGTTCCTACATTTTTCAGTAGCTCCTGACCTTAAGCCAGGTCTTGTTTCTGTATCTGGCTCCTTTCTTACCAAGAAGCTGAACATCCAGGCAAACTCCACCAGACCAAGTGAACTTACAGCTCCTTGGCTGAATTCTGCCTCTTGACTCTGTCATTTGGTTTATTGATGCTTGCTGGAAATGCACTTTCCATGAGCTCCTCTGACTCATGAAAGGGCTCTGATTTCCTGATGTGTGTTGTGCATGTTGAACTTCACAAGCAGCTCCCACTCTGGGCAGCATCTGCTTTTCCCAGTCCCAGCCCTGCTGCAGCCCTGGTATTGTTTTACATGAATCTGAAGGCCATGTGTGTTTGTCCCCTCCACAGATAATGTCATTTCTGTTGAGAACCATCATGTACTTTTTGTTTTGATCCTTTTTCCATGTGCTTGGGATGTACTTGGGGTCATCTTCACTGCAGGCTGAAGATCACATACAGGGCAGTGAATATTTATCTGCTGGATTTACAAGAAAGGTGTTGAATGCAGTTGCAATGAGTAGTTACTAGTTTATGTCACTGGATTTTATGATAAACTATTTTCTTTGCTAGCTCTTATTGCTGTGAATTTCCTTTGTCCAGAGCAATAGGATGTTCAGAGATAAATATAGGGCTTCTATTTCACATAGCAAGTCTGAAAATTTTATTTCCACATGTTCATGGACTGGCCTTTTATTTTCTTTTGGGTTGGATTTTTTGTTGGTTTTGGGCTTTTTTTCTCCTTGAGTTTCAGTCTGAATGTTTCATGTTTCAAATACCTGCATGATTTGAGACCTTGCATGGAATTGCCAATAATGTTCTTTTCCCATAGATATTTGCTAAAAAATAAGGATTTGGTGCATATTCTTTTCCAATGCATGTAGATGGGGAGGCACAGACTAAACCTACTGGGAATATTGAAGTGGGCTGATTATGGGGAGCTGCTTTTAGGATAATTATGCTTCCCACATCCCATCCATGAAAATTATTCCCAGTGACAGGTCACACATGACCAGAGATGTAACTGGTGTCAGCTGAGCTCTCTCAAGAAAAGCCAAAAATGCTGTGGTCTATCAGAAGTACAGAGATACTCAAGGAAAATCTTCTTTATCTGAGTTTCTAACTGGAATTTCTGTGATGCCCTTCTCTGAACAAATGGCTGCATGGGCCTGTGGCAGGCAAACCCAGGCTGACACTTTCAATATATGTTTCTGAAAATCTCCTTGGATCATATCTGTGGCTATCAGTGCTTTTAATACCCTTAGAAATCAAATTCTAGAAAACCAGCTCTTACTGTTGTCTGAACTTTTCCATGCTCTTGAAAACCTTCCTGTGTATCATGGAGCCAAATGTTCTGTTGAAGTGCAAGTCTGTTCAGAATTTATTTCAAAGGGGCTGGAAGGAATTCCTGGTAGTGCTGGAGGCCAATCACTGCCTCTCCATTGCTGCATGGGCCTGGCTGGAGCAAATTGGTGACTCAAAGTGTTGGGTTAGTCATAACCTGATGGGGAATCCAGTAAGATGTCCTGGAGGATTGCACTAGATAGGATGTTCTCCAAACATGGCAAGAAAAGAACAGCTAAAACAACAGAGAATTCAATGCATGCCTTAATTTAACCATGCCTTAGCAACCCTAGCTCTGTATTTTCATGACAACTCCACACATATTTTGAGAACAATCACTCCCAGCCATTAAACTATCAAATATGTACTCAGTGTAACAAAATAATTCATAAACTGATGGACTAAGTGCCAGGAAAAGATGTGATCAAGCAGTCTCGTGATACTCCAGAGAAATACTGTCTTGCTCCAATGTGCATTTGAGTTTATTTTTTGTTAAAAATAGATGGAGATGAACATAAACTGAACACAGTGAATGTCTGAGATAACTTACAATGAAATGCTGGGGCAGTTGAAATTGCAACACCAAAGGAAAAGCATCATAAGATCCTACACTTTGATACTCAGTACAACTTGTGGGCTCAGCATTATTCTAGGTTTTACTCTGTATTTCAGTGACCTTGGCCAAATGAGACCCTGGAGTTCTCCATCCCATTGCCCCCTCACAGGAGCATTCTGCAGGGGTTTGATATTCCCATGTGCAGCACTCTCACAACGTTTCTTCCTTACAGGAGTGGAATGAAGCAGCAATGCCTGGGGCTCTTTATGGAAAGACCTACAAGATGGTTTGTCACTGGCTTCTGTGCCCAGAAAGCTTAGGACCATCCAGTCAGGGCACACAGGTCTCTGTGATCCTGTGTCTTGAGCATTTTCATGGTTAACAAGGATGAATACGGCTTGATTTCTGAGGGATTTCCTAAATATTTCCTTGGTAGTTTTTACCCTGACTTAATCTCCTACATTTTTCCTTAAAACTTAACTGCATTAACTTCTCCTTGCTGATAATTCCCTGGGAGTTTGGCTATGCAGAATGAGCTCACTGTCTGCTCTGCATCCCCAAACAAAAAAGGTCTGGTGCAAACAGGGGGCACACTGGGGCACCCCAATGTCCCACTGGCCACGAGCACCCGTGCCACAGTGGCCAGCCCAGCCCCAGCTCTGTGGCCAAGCATTCCTGCCTGTAATCCAGGGTGAGACTAACCACCAGATGTCTGACCTCCTCACCCTCCTGGCAACTCTAAATGTCCTTTCCTGTAAAGTTCTGCAGGGTTTTATTTTCCTTTCTTCTCCCAGTCTCCAAGTGCTGGTTATTATCATTATTAAGCATAAATGGCCTCTTTCACACTCCACAAGGCCAGTGCTCCTATGAATGAAGCCTAACTAGCGTGAAAGGGTTTGCAGGGTGATACTGCACAGGATTCAGAGAGCGCCTTGTAACTAAATTAATAAGAGAAAGAAACATTACAAACACATCCCCTTTCATAAGTATGGGATTTTCCCATAGGCTTGGATCAAGAATGTATCTCATATTTTTGCAAATGAAAAAAAAAGACCAAAGTGAAGCCATTTCTTAGGATAAGGAAGCTATCTGAAGTGCAGCTAGGGAGAAGGTTTCAAAACTTGAGTATTGGGAAAGTATAAGGATAATACTCCAGCTCCCAGCTCAAATGAAGAGTTGCTTTCCAGTGGTCAATGCAATTGCCTAAAAAGAAATCTGGCAAAAGGCATCCATCTACAGAACCTGGCAAGGACAAAAAAACCCAAACATCTCTTTGCCATGGAACAGATGAGTATTGTCCTTGCACTGTACTTTTAATTTATTATCTATCACATCTATGCACTAAGGACAATCTGAATGCAAATGTTGCTTTTATTTGCATGAAGGGCTGAAAATAGCTGGATGCAGGTTACAGTTACAGCATGTAGATATCAAACCTCCCCTACCTGCATCCTGTTACAGCTAATGGGCTGTGTTTGTACCACCTCATGCTGCAATGCCCTCAAATATCACAAACTAAGCAGAGTCAAGCGGGATCATTACAAGGTAATAAGAGCTCTGAAGAATCCTCCTGTGTTGGCAGCATGGGTCACTCTGAGCTGGCATTGTCCTGATTCTAAGCAAAGCCCTGTGACAGGCTGCTGCACAGAAAATACACAACCTGAGACTGAAATTCAGCAGTCTCACATATTATATAGAGACATTTTTCTCTGTTCCCTTAATTATGATTTGGTGCACAGCTCCTGCATTGTGATATTTCCTTGGTAAGGCCAGGCTGATTCATTTCTACACCAAAATCCTGTGGAGTTCATCCCTGAAAGAGCTGATTGCCTCCTGTCTAGAGGGGGCTCCTTCTAGGCTTACATACAGCCATTGCTTCCCACCAAACAGAGGGGTGAGCTGTGAGCCCCACAGGTGAAGGGGAAGGAGCACACATTTTTCCAAGAGAAACTGAGAGTTTTGGAAAACATATCCCATGGAAATATCAAATACAGCATTCCATGATCAGAGGTAGGTTCAAACCAACTTCACAGACTTTTAAGACACAAAATTCAGATGCAGAAAGCCCCCAGCCTGAGCTCCTTGCAGAGTGCAGGGATTTCCAAAATTCCCAGTTTCTGGGTGTGCTTCATCCACTATTTCATTCTGCAGAGGTATCAGGACATGTCTAATCCTTGAAAAAAAAGTGGGCATCAGGGTCATTTAGAGAGATTCCCCCTTTCCCTTTCCTTTGTTGGAGTAGAATGAGGCTGGATGGACTGTTGTTTACAGTCCCTTACAGTGGGCTCTTTTACTGCCAATGCCACAAATGATGTCATTTGTTTAGCGGGAGACTGACTATTAGAAATGCCAAATGTAATTAGGATCTTTCCTTTCAGGGTTTCACAAACACTGATAGTGAGAAATGGCTCCTACCTTTTGAACTCTCAGACTAGCAGTGGGATCCTTGCCCTGAGAGGGCTCTTGGCTCGGGTGAGAAAGATTTCACACGGTATTTGCAATTCTCCTCTGAATTTGGAAAGTTCGTAAGCTTTCAGCTGGCAGTGACGTCACTGGAATAACTCCTCTCCTGGGTGAAAAAAAAAAACGCTCATTAACCCCTGGAGATTGTAGAGCAGAGGCTCTGCCTGCTTCAGGTCCTCCAAGTCTGGGAGAAATGGGGCTGAGCCTGGCCACATGCTGCCAGCTGGTTTGGAGCCAGCTACTGGGATCCTACTCCACCCATGACACTTAGAGAGAAACAAAGGGTGCAAAGGGTGTGTTAGGGACAGGAAGAGGCGTGATGCTTGTGACTGTACTCCAGCTATTCTCTACTGTCAGGAGCCCCCCGAGGGAGGAGGCCGGGGAGGAAGGCCAGGAGCAGATGGCATTAATTTAGGACAGCCCAAGGCTGCTGCACAATATGCAGAAGCCTGGTCCTTCTTTAGAACCACCCTAAAAACCTGCAGCCCTGTTCTTGCAGGCTGCCCTTTTACCCATCAAGACAGGAGAGAAAACTGAGCGCCTGAGCCAGTCCTGAAATTCACGCAGCGATGCTCCAGCTGACATCAGTGATGATGTTGTGAGCACGCAGGGAAGCTCCAGGGGCTTATCAGAGCTTGCTAATGGCAATGGAAACCTTTCACTGGACTTCAGCAGGCTGTGGATCAAGCCCCTGGTTTGTAATTATGGGCACACATGGTTCCCCTCCTTGCTTCTTCTGACCAGAGAGGGTGAAAGTGTGCACAAGAAATCTCTTCAATGGCTCTGGCTGTCCAAGCACCTTTCTTCCCTTGACAAGAGGGGTGTGTGACCAGAGTAACACGACACAGACACTTCCAGACTTACAGCAGCTGCTTCACTGTGATTCAGTTTCAGCACACTCAGCATGAAGAATGCACTCACTACAGCAGCTGGCACTGCTGAGCTCTGTGCTGTCCAGCCCTGCCCTCTCCTCTCCCCTTCTTCAGCAAGAGGCTGCTTCTCAACCTGATGTTGACTTAACTGTAGAATTTACAACCAAGAAAACCTTAAAGGTCCATTTTCTTTATTAGGTCCTATTTGTTCTTCTGGGAAGATAAAAGCAGGTCACTCAGCAGAGAGCCCAGCCTGCGACTGGGCAGCTTTGCACTGATGTGAAGAAGTTTAACCCAAAATGTTTTTGCTGCCTGTGATCCTACAACTCCATGCTCTCCTCAGACTGTTTCCTTCATCCTCCAGAGTCCTCCCACCACCTCTTCCAGGGATTTTTGTGCAGGTTATTTGAGGATAGGGGCACTTGAGTGAAAATATGGTGATGAAGCACCTGTGTTTTGACTATACACTCACTATCTTTTGCTGCTGGTATTAATGTTCTGTGCATTCCCTGTGATTACTTTTTCTGCATTCCCTCTCTTTTATTAAGCTTGCAAATGCAAATCAGTTCTGGGTTTTGATTAATTTCTTCCAACTGATAAAATGTCTGTGAGGCAGGAGGGAGCCTGAAGTCTGGTGTGTGTCTTTAAGGACACACTGCATACAGCCAAGTAGTTTTATCCTGCTTTCACAGTTACATCCATAATAAATGGATCAGAAAAGAAGAGCTGATTTTATTTTGAAAAAATGGAAAAAGTTTTTTTTCTCAAGATTCACAGAAAACTGAAAAAAAGAAAAGGGATCTGTTATCAATATTGTGGAACTGAAAAAATCCCCAAGTTACTCTTACCTTCATGCTGCTAAATTTACTGAATAGCTTTTGCAAACCACAGACACTATGTGGACTTCTTAAAAGAGCAGCCTAGTTACATGGTGAAGAACTTCCCCAAAATTTCTCCTTATTTTATGTAAATTTGCCATTATATTTTAGGGACCTTGTTATTGCTTCCTTTGGGTTTTGAGGCTAAAGCTTCCTTTCAACTCTTCCCATTATAGTAAATCAATGGCAATGCAGCTTGAGGACAGATTCAAAATGTTTTACTGCTTTTCTAAAGCTGTCTGGTATTATTTTAGTGCTATCCTTTAGTTTGCACATCTGTGCCACAGAATCCCCACAGCCATATATTTTAATCAGTTCTGAAACTTTCTCTACTGTGTCAATCAGATAATATTGTGTTACCATTGTTAGTTATATTCCTAGCCAAGGTTGAAAAAGAATTTTCAAGTTCAGGTCATAAGGGGAATATTGCTAATGAACTTTGTCTTTAGGACTTGTAAATCAGCACAGAACTACAGAGAATTAAGGAAGAGGTTCTCAGTCTCCTGTTTCAGTGCAGGATGCCTAAGTCCAGTTCACTGCCATCTTTTCCAAAGAGGAAATGGACTGATTTAAAAACTACTGTGTTGTCCCCTCCTTCTCCCCTAGTTTTTTGCTTTAGCAGCAGAAGATGAGATGGAAGCTTGTCACTGCATGTGTGTAAGCTTGTCACTGATGCACCTTGGGGCCGCTGTCCCAGCCAGACCACGGTGCATCCGCTGGGCAGCAGAATCTGCTTTCAGTCTGGGGGCTGATATGACACCACTGATTTCTGGAGGTCCATCACAGTATCCCTGTGACTTTGGGCAAGGCAGGGCCAGCACAGTCTGTAGTCTCTGCATGCCATGACCCTGCTTTACACAGCTGCTGGCTGCCAGCATCCTGGGCCTGTGGATGCTGAGTGAAATGAAGGAACTCACACAGACTGCTCAAACTGGGCCAGGTCTGGATTTGCTAAGCACATCCCTGGACAAGCTCCATGCTCTTGATGCTCCTGATACTAACACCAGGAGTAGCACAAAGTGAGCAGTCTCAGTAGGGCAGCTCTGTCCTGCCCTGGATGTCAAAGGAACTGATGGGGCTGTGTGTGCAGTGAGCTCCTTTTCTTTGCCAGAGGTTAGCTTGACATGACACTGGAGCCACGCTTTGTTCCAGGCAGAAAGTTGGTGTAGGACCCACTTCCTGGATCCAAGGAGGAAGAAAACCCTAGGGAAGGAAGAGGAACATCACCCTGAGTCATGACTTAACTCTCAGCCTGCCTTTGGGCAGCGTGTGTCATGCTCACTATGAGTGGGGGTTTAGGGCAAAGGTGTTTCAGACTCAGGTATTGTGAAGGTACTGCTCTTAGGTTTTTGACTGAGTGTTCAATAATTTATATCCAGACTGGTTTTAAAGGTGAACATCTGGAGGAACATAAAATGATGTGGCTTAATTAAGCAATATTAACAGCAAGCACAGGTCAGTGCATAAGGCAAGATAATAAAGACTGTAGTGCTGATCATGTGTGGTCCTGGCTTGATGCACCATCAGAGTTGGTGGCTTTGGCCAACCCCTGAGAATTTCCAAAAGCAAACGCAAAAGGGAGCTGGGTAAGCCAGAAGGAAACTATCAGATGGAGAAGACTATGCAAACTTTTTGGGACTTGACTTCAACTTGTGCATATACAAACCCTTCCATTGTTGAGGTACTTGTCTTATAGAGGGGAGGAAGAATCAGAAATACTCAGTAACTTCAGGCTGGAACTGAACTGCACTGTGAAAAGCTCTGAGGGGAGGAAAATGCCCCTTCCTGTACTCCCTGGTGATCCTTTCTTGACTGTGTCACAGTCCCTTCCAGGCAGGGCCACCCACTAAGGTTAATTGACCTTCACACATTAGATATCCTAAAAGAAGGTTGGGTATTTCACTCATCAGAGATGTCCATTAATAAAAGGCTTATTTTTAACAATATTTACTAACTAATTAATAATATTAAAATTTCTTAATAATTATTTAATATTTATTAATAATAATTATAATAATAATTATTAGATGTCCATAATAAAAGGCAGCTATTTAGCTGGATGTGGTAATGAGATAAATTCTTGCAACAGAGTAAAAATATCTTGTGCTGGAAACAGAATTTTGTGACAAAAATTTCAAGATTTTCAGTAAAAGGGTACCCAATGGGGTTCTGACACTGGTTTGCCCATTGCTCCCTCCATCTAAATTCTGACACATTCAGCCTTCAAAGAAATTACAAAAGAGATAAAATTGTCACAGTTTGAGAAGAAATCAATACCCAGGTGAAAACAATAACAATTTTTGAAAACAAGGGTAGAAAAACCTTGAACAAAGGTAAAACTTTTTTGCTAATATTTGGCTTTCCAGCCTCAGACCCCTGCAAAAAGTTTGATAACTTAACACACAGATGTTTTTGTTTATTGCTTCTCTCCAATCTTTCAGGGTCATTTGAAAGTTAAAACAGATCCTCCTCCTCTGGACAGTCTAGTACAGTGAAAGCAGCTTGTTAGAAAACATGGCTAGGAATGTTTAAATAAAAATATGTAGAATAAAGGAAGGAACTATTCATGATGCATCACTCCTCTGACAGGCTGTGAAGTTATTTCACCCTTCAACACAAGTGCTAAAACATAATAGAATCCCTACTGAGTGTTTTCATGCTTACCAGAACATAAAAAAAAAAAAAAGCATAACAAAATGCCCAGTGTGCCCCTAACTATTAGCTTGGATGAGTAAGGAGGCCAAGGGAAAATAGTGGCACTGTGGGAAATATTTGTGGCAAGGGAAGGAAACAATAACTGAAAGTGATAAAAATGGATGATTCCCGCAGAACCACACACTGGCCAGGCAGCTCTTTGTGCCCCATGCAAGGAGGACAATCTGTAAGCACAGCATCAATGTAGATTATGGGGTTTTTCTCTCTGCTACCATAAAGAATTTTAAAAGCCAGATTCAGATTTAGAAAAGGCCTCCAGTCAGGAAAGGAGGCCATTTTTGGTAACATAAAAAGCCATTAAGCTTCTGAGCAAGACTATGTGTGAGATACTTGCAATGCGCCATTTCAATCTATTCTTTTTGGCTTTTAACTTAGCTGAGAACATGAAATGGGCACAGATGCAGCATTGCAGTGTGCAAAAAGGGGGGCACTAAATGGTGCATTAACATAGAGCTGAATTCTGCTGTTGTTAATCAGGCCCTATTCAGAAAGAAACAGTGAAACTTTTGCCCACATAAAAACACATATGGCTTGGTCTTTAATATACAATAATTCATTTAAATTTACTGAATCCACTGAACTTTATGAACTCATAGTGGTTGCTCAGGTACACATTAATGGTGAACCAACTGTAAATGATGATTTGCTCCAAAGAAGTTATTAACTCCCACTTTCTTTTCCTCTCATTCACAGCACAGATTGTGAGTGCTTCTGAAGCCTTGCATGTCATTTGATGTTTAAATGCAAAGAACCTATGAAGAATTGTCAGGAATTATTTTCATTTACAACAAGGAAGTGAAGTTTTATGGATGTTCCAAAGCCCTTCTGTACTCAGAAGATGGGATGGTTCAACTTTGTTCTCCCTTCGCATTGATGTAGCTTCAAAACCACCCAACGGGAAGTGATGGTTATAGTGTTGTAAAACTGGTGGAAATAACAGGATTACTTTTGACTAACCACAGGGTTTTTCCTGTCAGGAATTTGAACTGCCTGAAATCATTCTGTCCTCAGACTTTTTTGCCTTTTAGAAGAAAGGACTAAACAATATCTTTAGGGCTTATACGCAGATTATGCAAAGCCTGTGAAAGTAAGTGGTAGGGACAAAAGGCAGGCCATGGGGAGCAGTCAGCCAGAGGGACCTCTTCAAACCAAACCCACTGTTTCTTCAGCTTAGAAAAAGGTGTTTATCAGTCAGATGAGGTCAGGACTTGGGGAAGCCATTCTACTGAGCATTACACTGTCTGTAAATTTTTGAGCCACCAGCAGCATCAGTGTGCTGTAATTTGAGAGAAAACCCCTAAGTGTTCATGCAAACTTCTCAAAGTATCACTTCATTCTTACGCATATGAACTGGCCTGGAGGAGGGAAAGCTCCCTCTCCTTCCACCTCTCTGGGCTGGACCATCTCTCTGGGGTACATGATGGATGTGCTCAAGTGTGTGTGTCTTGGCTTGCAAAGCAGGATGTAACCAAAAGTATGTATTTTATCACCATCTGTTAAACCAGATGGGGCAGTGATCTTTATCTTTTCCACAGCTCTTTCTTCCTCCAGGAGATATCTTCTGTTAATGGGCCACTGAATCCCACTGCATGGCTGATAAAATTACACCATCCCATTGGAGATGCTCCACCCAGGGGGAGGAGCCAAGCATTTCCTACCTAGATAAAAACTGAGATTTGGAATGCCAAAGCAGCCTTTTCCACTGGATTTCAGAGGAAAACCAAACCCTTCTACATGACCACTGGTTCAACTGAACCACATCTGTCACTCCAGGAGGATGCAGCCACCATTTAATCAGACTGCTACCAACACGCTGGCTGACAGAATGTCAGGTTGTATTCTGACTCTGTCAGGGTTTTGTTATTTTGTATTACTGTATTTTTTTTATTTTATTTTATTTTATTTTATTTTATTTTATTTTATTTTATTTTATTTTATTTTAATTTTCCTAGTAAAGAACTGTTATTCCCATATCTTTGCCTGAGAACTCCTTAATTTCAAAGTTATAATAATTTGGAGGGAGGGAGTTTACATTTTCGGTTTCAAAAGAGGCTCCTGCCTTTCTTAGCAGACACCTGTCTTTCAAACCATGACAGTGTAGCAGCTCAGGTGCTGATTGTACCCACAGCCAGTTCTTGCAGAGGTGAGCTGCTCTAAACTGGCTGTGAGTCATTCAAAACTTGGGTTTGAAGGTACCAAGTTCCCTGTCTGATGTTCTCCCAGTACCCATTCAGTATTGTTGTTCTTCAGCCAGGAATACACTTTCCTGTGTGTGAAAATAATCATAGCAATGTCCACAATATAAGAATGGAAGTGTGCTACATGTGTTCAAGGTATTTTTTCATACTGAGCCTTTGCTAATATTATTCATAGAAGTAATTGAATGAAAACCAGAAATTGCAATTTTGCTGGGCTTGCTTTTGGTCTGGTTCCATAAATACTAACAGTATTAGAAAATACTGCAAGTCTTTTATTTTGCATTAATTGAAGTAACTATGACAACATAACACAATTTATTTCCTTTAACATTGAATGGTGGTAAAATTGGCATTGTTTTAAGCCAGTTCACAATTTGAATCAGAAATAACCTTGCCAATTCTGTAAGCTGGTTTATGCTCAAAATTTTCAATTATTCTTTTACTTCTTTCTAAAATGGTTACTTCTCTGGTGAATGGATCAAGTGTTAATGACATTTGAAAGGGCTTTTTTTGAGCCACATAAAGCTTAATAAAACTGCAATTTTTCATTTTATTGCTTCAGTGGGGAAAAGCTGTTAATTAGGAGTGCCACAGTAAAGAAAACTGCTTTTTGGCCCTTCCTACCAACTGGTTTATTCTGCTTATAAACAATTTGTCCCACTTAATGACTAGACCATACTGTATTTACTAGCTACCATCAAGCATTCCCAGACCTCATAGTTCTGTGTCTGTGAAACACTTGCATATTATGATCTCATCTCATGATACAGAATCTCTCTATTCAAGTTTATACATGACATGGAAAGTCTCTGAGATGTACTCGGAGGTGTAAAATTAGTGTAATTCCCCTGGAATGAAAGAGACATGCCAATTTGTATCAAGTGGAGCTATGGCCCACAATGTCTCAAAGACATTTGCTTTTGTCTAGAAAACAAGCAAACAAATGTTCTTCATTTCAATGGAAAACAACACTTATGTCTCTCCTTGCTCAAGCACAGAAGGAGATCAAAGATGGCACAAAGCCTCCTTGCAAGGCAGTGTTTCACTTCCAGACAATTAATATGATAGTATCAGGGAAATGAAAATCTATTCCTTGCCTAGGTGTTTCCCCTCATGGACTGGAAAAGTACTTGGTTTATCATTTTCTGTCTTTAGGCAAAAAGGTAACTCTTATTTGCATGTTTGTCAGTTTGTTTTGAGAGTACAAAATTTACTTAAAAACAAGCTCAGCCAGCTAAATGAAATGCCAATGGTCTTATTATCCTGAGAGAGCAAAGCACTTAAGTCCATTATTAAAATGAAGGTAATTGAATTTAAACGTGTGCTTAAAGTAAAGCAGAGCCAGAAATACTTCACTGAATATATGGGAGATTATTCTTATGCTTAAATGTAAGCACTAATCAGTATTTTCCTAAAACTAATGTTTATAGCCTTTTATCAGCAGGTCCAACTATCCCACTAATAATACCTGGCACTGAAACCAGAAGTTTTCCAAGAAATCTGCTCAAAAGCATGAAAATCAAGACGTTGCTCATACAATAAATTAGAAGAGTAGGTTTGAAACAAGAACACAAATATTAAAATCTGGGTGTGATGAGTTATGTATAAGAAAGGCAGGAAAGAGCTTTTTTCAAGCTGAATTGTGTGACTTTCTCAGAAACAGCTCTTTGGCAATCTAGAATGGAAAAACCTCCTTGCTCTACAAAAACCCCAAAAGTCAGTATTTAGGGGTAGTAGGAACTGCAGAGAAACTATGACTGCTGTGTGTTTACACACCCAAGATCCTCTGCATCAGGGCAGCCTTTGGAATCAAAATTGGGGCTTGAATCAAAAGCTTGAGCCCTGAAATTGCCACTGATATATCTGACTGATCTTGGACACGTGGCATTTTCTAGCTGAGCCTAATTTTCTTTGTATTTCTAATAGCAATGGAAATGCTTTCCTCTTAGTAAGTGCAATAATATTCCTCTAGTATGTTGCATCCTTTTGAGTTGGACCAAAGAATCTCTGGCCTACATCTCTTCCACTGGTCTATATAAATTCGTTAAAGTACCTCATGAAATACATTGTATTTTACTGCTAGTTTAGAAAAGGGGGAGAATGGACAAAAGGAGAAGTTCAGCTGCAATCCCATCTCATCATTGTCAAAACTCAAGTTTTGGAAGTTGCTTTTCCATTAGTTGTTCCTCACTTGCACTACTGTTTCACAAGGACTTCTTTTCCGTCAAACAGAACTTTTCAAATGCCGAATGATTATTCTGCCTGCTACCATTTTCAGAGAAAAAGAAAAAAAGCTTTTTTTTGTTGTTGTTGTTTGGCATGAAGGGAAATTTCCCATTACTACACAGCCCTGGTATCACTGGAAGAGACCAGATGCCTGTTTCAAAACATAACTGTCATTGTTGTACATAATGATACAAAAATGTGGATGAAAAGATTCAACACAGTTCGCTCACTTGGAATTTGCACTGGGCCATGAGCTCTCATAGTCATGCTCTACCTGTCATACTGAAGCTTCACTAATTTGAGGTTTCTATTTAAATGCCTTCAATGTGGAATTCTTAATAATAGTTTCTTAATGTAGATTAGAATAATTGATGCACTTTTCAGTTTAAACTTAAAACTCAAGAGTGTAAACTCATTACTGACTTTTTGGAACCTTTGCTTCTGAGCCTATTGATAAAGTCAGAGTGGTACATAAATGAAAGCAATTTCACAGTTTTTGAATAGAAGACTTTTATTCCTATTAACAGATGTCTTTATATGTGTAATTTATGTAGATAGAAAATATTTGTAGAATGGTGGAGAGGTAGAACTGGGGTATCACACAATTTAGAAAAATGAAGACCAGAATTCGTTATATTCTACACAATAAAATATGACTGCAGTGAAAGATGAACTCCAGAATGAAAGACAGCTCTCCTGGCAGTGTGTGAAGAACATGAGTATGACCCTTGCAGGTGGGATCAAAGGCCTGTGTAGCTCAGTGTCCTGTCCAACAGCCACAAAAGGGATGCCCAGAGGCAGAATGCAAGTGCATGGAATCCTCACCCACCAATGTGCAGCCACGAGACTTCCAGAGCCAGAGACCAGTGTCTTGTATTTAATGACTTCAACGGGCTTTCCTTTGGTGAATTTGCTCTGTCACCGTTTTGATTTTTGAATTCATGTAAACTTTTAGTGTCCACAATGTTTGGTGGCAGAAATTCAAACTTGTTTGTATACTTTGAGTGAAGAACTACCTTTTTCTTCTCAAAAGCCTGTAGCTAAGCTTTCTTTCTCCAGAACTTGAAGACAAAAGCTTTTCTTTCACCTTTTCAATTTGGGCTCTGTGCAGATGTCTTTAATATCCCTTTTCAGATGTTTCTTTTTCACGTGGAAGAGACTATTTAAGCATGCTCTGCATGAGACCCATCTGATCTTCAGATTACTCCTTTTGGCCTTGTCTGTATCTCTACCAGATGTAGCATTTTTTCCTTGAGATGGAGAACTGGCCCTCTGGAACCCGTGATGCAGGTGCACCAGGAATTCCCAGCATGGAATTAATCTTTGCTTTGTTTGCTATTGCTTTTGTAGCAATTCCTGATGTTCAGTGCACTCCTTGGTGATCAAAAATTCATGCAATACCCACACTGAACTATTACAAAACATAGCCAGTGGGTGATGATAATATGTTAGATCATGTAATCTTGGATGTTACTTCACCCCATCTGTGCTACTTTGCATTTATATCTAGACTGGATTTCATACACGTTTTATTTCCCACTCAGTATGGCAAACTCATCCTTCAGTTCTTCACGCCAGGTCCTCATCTTCACTTTTGTACATGACTTTGTTATCCACAGTTCATCTAAGTGCCTTCTCCAGCTCACCCAGTGACACACTGAGCAGCACCAATGGGCACTCTTCCCTACCAAATTCCACTTCCATTGCTGTGAAAAGGAACTAGAAACTGCCACTATTTGCTACCTTTCTTTGGAGCAGGTTACACCTTTTAGGAGACCATTACCTCCTCTTTCCTGGAAGATAATCTTTCCTAAAACAAGTGGGAGAGTTGCCAGGAGCCTTTTAGAAATCCAGCTTGAATATATCAAGAATATTATCTTTCTGATACTCTGGCTGAAGCCTTCAAAGAAAACCAGCAGTAATCTGCAAAGTCTGACTTTGACAAGCCAACATCTCACAGGGGGTCTTAACCTTCCTTTTCACTGCTGGCTCAAATCTTGCCAGAACATTGATGTTCTGAGCAACGGAACTCAAGCTTGCAGTGTGAGTAAGACAAAGTTTCTCCCAAACTGGGGTCTGAGAGGGTTGAGCTGGTCATTCATGCACAGCTCTAGTCATCTTCATGAAGAGCAAAGGCGAATTATTAGCCATAATCATAATAATTTCATTATTTGAATAATAAATGTTTTGATTCTGCAAGCATATAATTGAATATATTTGATTTTCTGTTTTAAGCGGTTCTGTTAGGGGGTGCAGCTGGTTAAACTGTTCCTGTTAACTGGACTCTGGAACCTCTGTGAGCTCTGTTGTCAACAAGACTAATCAGTTTTTATTGTGTTTTGTTCAGTAGATTCACAGAGAATGACCTGTCCTTTGCAGACCTGTATTCTCATTTACAAATGTTACTCTCCATTTCTGCCATCTTGGTTATACACACAGAGCAGTAAAATGCAAACATAGACCTGGTATAAAGATAATTCATTATAATTTTTACATGAAAAGCACCATTATCCTAACTAAACTTCCCAATTTTGAGGTGTGTGTGTTGATGTGAGCATAGACATAGCTTGTGAATACCTTAGATATGAGTATACACGTGTATTTATAAGTTTTACATATGCATATATGCATTTATATCCATTAAAACCTCAGATTGTGCCACTTCTTTTTGTGCAGAGAGACAATGCAAAGAATCAATACACCGTGATTGCAGTTCCCGTGTTGCAAACTAGATAAATTAATCACCAAAAAGGATCAGCGTGCTCTGTCTAAGCCAGGATTTACACCGGCAAAATCCAGGGATGGTAGGAAAGGCACAGCACAAAAGATGGCTGCGTTGCAGTGGAGCGAAGGGCGATATTCCAGGACGAAAGAAGGAAGCAGAAGCAGAGCTGACACGCGAGTTTTGCAGGAGGTTTCTGAGCGGGGATGCGGAGTGTCCGCCGGAGCTCGGGGTGTCCCCGCCCCGGCCCCGCTCCCGCTCCCGGCCCCGCACGGGACAGGGAACAGCGATCCCTCGGGAGATACGGACAAACGGGCGAGAAAATGGAGCTGCACTAATTGCTGGAAGGTAATCATTCCTTACTGCTCTTTTCGTTGTTGTTTTTTGTTTGTTTGTTTTTGTTGTTGTTTTGTTCTTTTTTTTTTACGCGAGCCT
The DNA here is from genome assembly GCA_030060385.1 of Muscicapa striata striata. Lineage (NCBI taxonomy): Eukaryota > Metazoa > Chordata > Aves > Passeriformes > Muscicapidae > Muscicapa > Muscicapa striata. Next base: position 1,711,455 of record JAREIS010000050.1, on the reverse strand, counting down.
GCCAGCCCCCACTTTTGTTACGCTTTGTGCAGCAGGGAAGGAGATCCGCGGAGATGGCGTCACTTTATAAAAGTTTCCAGATTTTACAGATCTTCTTTGGTTTTTTGTTGTTGTTGTTGTTTTTTGGGTGTTTTTTGTTGTTGTTGTTGTTTTTTAGGAGAGGGGGTTGTACTATTCGTAATGCAAGTGGGCGATGTGGCCGAGATCTAAATATACCCCTGTGAAAACAGAACCCCTGAGATAGCGACACCGATAGCTGGAGGCTATTGTTAACTTCTGGGATTCCAATTAAATCTCGCAAAGTTAAATATTTATTTAATTACTGTAGAGAGAGCAGGAATTCTCGCTGGCTCCACTAATGGAGTCAGAATAGTGCAGGAGGAGGGAGTTTTATCTCCTGCCCCCCACCCCCCAATCACCCCCACTTCCAAATTTAAATAGCTGGGTACAAGGATAGGCTGAAATAAGAACACTAAGGGGGAAAAAACTTTCAGCTTTGTTTTAGTAGTTATATTTCAGTCGGATAACCAAACTACATTGCATGTATTTTTCCATATCATCAGCTCACTCCAAACATAACATTCCAAAGGATAAAATCTGTTATAAAATAAAACTGACTTTGTGACAGCTGAACTTCTATGTGGAGTCTAAAAATTATCCAAAAGCGCCTCAAGAATCCTAAATGTCATTCCCAAGATGTGGCAAATTGTAATTATGGTTGTGAACTATTTTAGTGGCAGTGCCTTACACAGGGCCCAGCTAAGCAGCTGGAGCATGTATTAATTTATTTTTTGCCCTTTACACTGTTACATATGAAGGTGTTCAGACAACAATAATGCTAATTTGTTTCAGATTAGAAAAAATGTAACCAAATTGAGAATGTGTTGTTTGCTTTTTGATTTTCCTTCCTGTACTTCCTTTTAAAACATGTGTCATAGGGCAGTGCTCAAAGAGTGCAAGAAGACTCATCAACAATAAGATAGTGAGAAATTACATTATCATTACTATATTACTGTTTTATTATTTTCTTATCTTGCTGTTTATTCCAAAAACTTTTGGGTTTAGAAGATGATCCAGTTTCCTCTTCTCCTAAAAGAAAAAAAAAAAAAAAAAAAAAAAAAGATAATTTAAATAATTTGGTGGAAATTTTGGTAAGAGAAAGCAAATACCTTGCAACACACTGTCCAAAACCTACAGTGTACTACTACACTATGCCCAAAAGCACTTTAATTTACAATAGACATTATTATATTTGTATATGCAGATCTTGATATAGTAGAGGAAATTACTAAACCCAACTATTTGGTCATGAGGCTGGAAAAAAAAAATTGTGTCCCTAAGTCTGCCACAAAATTTGAATGCAAGTTATAAAGGCTCAGCACCCTGTAACTTGGTGACTCCGTTGGAATTACACCCAGAAGGAGAAAGTCAGGTCCTGTCAGTTTGTACATGCCTGAGTGCTCTGCACTGCCATCACTAATTGTTTTGTGTTGGGAAATCCTGAGGTGATAAAACGGCTGTTAGAAAGTTGGCTTGTGAGTAATTAAGAGTAGGTCTAGCTATTAAAACCTGATTTGTTACTCATAGGTTACACTCATCTGTGTCACCTTCTCTCAAGATACAGATAAACTCAGTGTTCTTTTCACTGGTCCAGGCCAAAAGTGGCAGTGTAATGAATGGAGAGATGTCAGCTCTGGGTATGGTTCATACATACACAGTGGGAAGAATTACCTTTATCATAACAGATACAGTTCCTGTATACAGAGAGCTTGTATTTCAAGCAGTTCCTTTCTCCTTTCATTTATTTCCAGAGGAAGTGCTGGAGGATGCATACTCTTCTTCATTGAAAGTTTAAAATACTTATTTTGTTCATAAGCAAAACTTCACTTCTAAAAAAAATTAATTTCTGTTTCAGAGTGTCTCTGTTTACTATACTCAAGCTTCTCCATAGAGTGGGTGTAACCAGGAGAAGAATTTGGCCCATGATGTGAGCTGAATTTTCAGTGCTTCCACTATTTAGAGCTCTGCTGTGCTAAAAATAGTTTTCCTGTGGTTTTGGCCATGGAGCCACAAATACAAGTTTTCACTGCACAGTTATTGTGGATGCTGGTTCCTTCTACTGCTGCAAGAAATGGACGACAGATCTCATGACTGTGTCAGCAGATGATTATGTTGAGTGGGAGGCTGCATGGCAGATCTCCTCACTGTCCTGAAGTGAGCATGTGCCCACCCAAATGCTAGGCACCACCAAAAGGGACCATGCTTGGGCTGGGCACTGAAAAACCCTAGGAAGAACTGGGACCATGCAGGAGATAACATTGAAGAATTCACCCAGAAATCTCCATGTTTGGCTAATGGTATGTGATGTAAAACAAATGGAGGGAAGGGAGTAAACCTTTAGGGAATGAAGACACAATTTTGTTCATGGCTAATTTGAAGACCAGTTTTCATAAAAAAAAAAAAAAGCTCATAGTGATCACAGGGTTATGGTACATGCAATGAGTTCACTGTGATGTCAGATTCATCCTATTTCTGTACTACATATTCCATTTCAGCTCCATGGTCCAACTTCTCTGTTGTCCATAGAAAATTGGTCTGGTTGTTGCAAGCACCTTTGAGGAGGCAAGGGCCAGCTTTGTCTGAGCTTAGCAGCAGGTGTCAGACTCCAGAAAGTGTTCTTGTAATGCAAGGTCATATTCTGGAAATAGCTGAAAATCACTGATTAAGAAGAACGAGAGCACTGCATGTTTCTGTGCTGCTGATGTGGTGGTGAAGGCAAGCTGGAGATGGTCCAGAAAAATAACACCAGAGGAATATTCAAAGGAATCAAGCTGTTTAAAACTATCTTCTTTATCATTTCCTCTCTGAGAGCGCTGTAATACTTTGTGTTCATCAGCTGGTACATTTTTTCCATTTCTCTGTGAAGGTTTTCGCCCCATTCCAAGAAGATCTTATTTATGAGTACTCTGCCCTGACCAGACTCTGTCTACTGATGTCAATGCATGGTGGTTCCCACTCTGATGTGGACTTTACACATCTTACTCTTCCTGCAGTGTACTTTTTTCCTTTCTTAGAATTTTTTCTTTTTAATATGTTTTTCAGACTTTTTTTCCTTGAATTATGTGTTCAGTTTTGCATCCTAAGTGACTCTCAGATCTACTGAACTGGATATACCATCCCCAGTGTATTCACAATTTTATTCTGTGGAGTGGAGCTGAACTTACAAAACTTTTTCATAATTATGAATCTGTTTCTAACATCCCTATAGATGCACCACAGCATTATTCAGCTACATGTCTCAGCCCATTTCTTCTTCCAGTCTAGGAAGAAAGGTTTGTAGCTTTAAGCTTCCTGGGAAGAATACTTTAGGCTTCTGTTCACTCTGTCCCTTGGTCTACAATTTCATATTAATGTCTTCTATCTGTAGCTTCAGGAAACAAGACTCATTCTTCTCTCCCTTTCTCCATGAGAGTTATCATGCAAGGTATCCAGAAGTGTGGCTGTAACAATAATAGGGTACTTGATTTGAGAATTAGCTCTGAGGATTCAAAGGCTGTGAGCCAGTGAGTGTAACTTTGCAGGAGCTTGCACCTCTGAAGGCCTTGTAGATAAACACTTTACTGTCTTTTCTCCAGACACTAACTGTTATTTCCATTTTCTTACATATGTGATACAAGGTACACAGCATTTGTATTGTCTTCTTGGGAGGCAGCCCCTTACCACCTCCTGTGCCTGTTCTCAGCCTGCTGTCAATTGTGGGCTTATTTAAGAGAACCAAATGGCCAGAGAGAATGTCACCTCTCTCTCCACTTGCTGAACTCTGCTTAAACACAACACTCTTTTTCTGCCTCAAAAATATACATAAAGGTATGTGTAGTATGTTAGCCCCTCCTTAGCCTTTCCCACCCTGAAACTTTTCAAACAGGGATGGCATGTTCCTCACTTCACTGCCAAAAAAAAAAATAAATTCCTTTCTCAGCATTTCCCCCTTCCCCCATTTCTTCTCAGCTGACAGCTGTGAGAGTGGAACTTTCTTGAGCTATCCTATCCATTTCTCCCAATTCTGTTTTTAAGCTAGATTTTGTTTAAATATCTAAGCCATCTTTCACACTACAGGCTTTTTTTAACATAAAGTGACTTTGCAAATGCTTAGTGTGGGTAGAGACATGGCAACTGTTTACATATATTTATTTTTCTTTTTCAAACAACATTCCACCTTCTTCCGCCAGCAATTTAGAAAGTTGATAGAGAATGAAATTGAACAATACAGCCATTTAAGAAGTTACAGGAAGGCCGAGGTTTTGTAATAAAGCAAATCTTTTTCAATACTATTTCCTTGTAATTCAAACAATCTATTTGACTTTCATACTGATTCACATCTAACCAAATAAAAATTTCATTAAGAAATATAGAAATTGTATTCAATATCTGGAGAGTAAAATGAAAATAATGGAATTTAAGATAGTTCTTGAACTTCACACTTCTGATAGCTGTAGGTAGTTCTTCTGTTGGTTGTTTTGTACTTCGATCAGACTTTGAGGTTATCTCTCATTCTGACATAAACACCTACAGTAACTCAGCTTTATGGGAAGGTGTTTTTCCGCCCTCATTGCTATTAGCCCGTGCACAAAGGAATCAGGCAGGTACTTGTACTCCAGCTGACTTTACAAGGCAGGCCCCAAAGTATAAACACGAACAGAATGTCTCTGCAGAATCTAACATAATTTAATAATTAAAACATTCAGGTAAGGGGCAGGTTAGCTAGTTGTTTTTTCCTTGGATTAACATAGCTACATGTCTGTGTGCTGGAAAATCTAAGTTTGACAGTGATAAAATAGGATCAATGGTTCCATGAATTCTGAAATCCAGGAATTTGTGAAATCACATGATATCTGGAAAATGTGTTTAGGCTGCTTTGAGTCTCCTTGTTGTCTTTTTATTGAACTTGATATGTTACTAGAGTAGACCCATTGGAATGTGGCACTAGAGATCAAATGATGAAGACCATGTATGAATAGGCAGTGATAAAAGTGGTGTTAATTTTCCTGTGGCCCTACCAGCACACAGACCTGAATCATCAGATAGCCAATGTCACTCATTTTGTATTTTACCGGTCTCATTGATGACAAAGAGATAATTTGACTTCAGACATTTGGGGTTTGCCCATTCAACATCAGTCTATGACAAAATGGCATGGGAAAAAAGGAAATCTACTCTTCAGAATGATTATTATATTCCTTGCTACCACACTCCAAAATAGCCTCTGCATGGTGCTTAAAAATCACTGTTTTCTGAGGAGGGTGTGCCACAAGCAGACATGTCTCAATTGCCTGTAGTTTTACATTGAGAATTTTTAGGACAACTTAAATTTGGAAATCTTAAGAGTTTTCCTTGTCTTCCCATACTCTTGCATGCACACCTTCAGGTTTCCTCATCACTGGAACTCTGGAACCTCTGCAGCAGGAAGTACATCGGAGCTCTGGGATGTAGATTCACCCAGCAGTATACAACTGTTTTGTAACTCCTCAACAGAGGAGAACATTTTGTTTTCTAGAGAGACACGATGGTTGGCACACGAACAACACCTAAAATGCCTGCTGCCAATTTGTTGTTTGTTACTTGGTTTATTAATTAAGTTACACAAAAGATTTGGAAAAAGGCCAACGGTTATTGTTTTGAGTTTTTTGGTGGGTTTTTTTTGTTGTTTTGCCTTTTTTTTTTAATCCTGTATTTTGGACTGCCTGGCAAAAGTAGAACAATTGCTGGTGCAGAGATACAGAGGAGTCCCCAAAGGTTAGCTCTGGTCTGGGACTAAATTACACCAAAGCCTTACTCCTTCACTGCTGACGTGAACTTTAGTAGAGATATCCTGTTGGGCTATTAATTGACTTCTTAAGAACTTCTGTTTACATCCAAAATAATCAAGAGCCACGTAGTTTTGAACCAGAAGAAAATCTCTTTAAAGATCAAATATACTTGAAATTGAAATTTCAGCTTGGCTCAATTGATATCTTTCCCTATTTCTGTCAACTTTACATTACTTTTTCTTGATTTTTTTCTTTTTGGTACATGTTTTACTTTTAAGTTACACAAATAAAACACAGGGTTTAATGTGGCTTCTTTTTAGCTTAATTATATATGTATTTTTATATGTATATAGAATCCCTTTTCATTACATTGGTTGCTTCTATTTTTTTTTTTTTTTTTCAAAAGGAATCTGATAGCAAGATTCAGTTGGCATGCCAGATACAATTGGCATGGACATTTCTAACTGTAGTTGAAGAGACACAGAGACACAAGTTTTTGTACAAATGATAGGTTTGCCCCATGTATGTGTTCCTATACAATTTTTTTTTTTTTGACCAGAAGAAGAAACCGTTCTGTAGGAGTTTCTGTAGTTATCAGACTAGGATTTAGCTGAGTTCAGTAGTGTGTCTGAAGCTGGCCATGCTTCCTCTAAGGAAAGCAGCCTTTGGGTTATGAAGTAATTGTCCTGTAGGAAAAGTTTCCTCTTAAAATCACTTTGTGAGCTGAAGCGTGAAATACTTTCCTCTAATTGTGGATGTTCCTGTTGCCCATATAAAGTTAAATTTTTCAAAGCCATCAAAGTTCAGACCTCAACAGCAGTTTGTGGTGAGTGGTTCCACCTGGTCCTGAGGAGCAGAGCTGAGTGTGGGTCAGCCTTGCACGCACTGCTCTACAGCACCTCATCTCTTGTAAGGCAAACAAGACCCAGCCAGTCCTTCCCTGCCAAGAGAGGGTTCTGCATGGACAACTGATTTTTATAACTGATCTCAGAAGAAGAAAGCACATTCTTTAGCTTTAGTGGAAATGGAGGTGTTGGAGTTCCAAAAGTCAGTTGTGTATTGAGATCAATTTAAAAAATGAAAACCCTCTGCCATCAAGTCATGGCATGGAATCAAATTCTTCTTTAATATACCCTCATATCTAAAAATTCACTCAGTTAAAAATTACAAGAAACACTTGTGCCTGCAGTATGCTTAACCAAGGTCAGACATTGCTGTGGCATGCATGGCCCAATACCACTCTGAAATATTCTTCTGCGCAGTCCAGAAGGAGTTTTGAGGCAACACTGCTCAATTCCATGTCACAGGATGAGGACAGTAAGGGTTTGTCCCATAGTGGCACTATACACAGCAGGAAAATCCTCATCTGTGCAGTCCTTCCTAGAGCCGTCCTTAACACTGCTGACACATTTTCTTGAAGCTTTACTGAGTATTTTAGTGACTTGCTCAGAGACGCAGGCTGCTGAAGGACCTCAACTGCCCCAGCATTTTGGACAGCACCCAGTCCCACAGGAGATGAGGCTCGGTGGGACCATCACACCCTACACCCTGGAAGGAGACTGCAGCCGGGTCAGTCGGGCCCTGCTCCCAGGCAGTGAGTGACAGACTAGAGCACAAAGTCTTAAGCTATACCAGGGGAGATTCTGCTTGGGCATCAGGAGGAACTTCTTCACAGAAGCAGTGCTCTGACACTGGAAGGGGCTGCCCAGGGAGGTGGCAGTCACTGTTCCTGGAAGTGTTAAAGACTGAAGGCGTCCCTCAGTGCCATGGTCTGGTTCGTGGTGTTGGTCCTAAGTTGGGCTCAATGACCTCCAGGTCTTTTCCAACCTAAGTGAGCCTGTGAAAGCAGCCCCGAGCCCAGAGCCGGCTGTAGGACAGCAGCACAAGGTACTGGGGGAGAGCGCCGGCCCTCGGCCCTAGCAGCGCCCGCAATCGCAGCGGGACCTTTTCTATTCCTCCGTTATGTGGTACTTTACTTTCTGGACACCGAGCTCCGCACACTTATCCCCTGGTTTATTATTTGCATTTATTTCCCTCCCTTTCCAGAGCGGGGCCGTTTCCCCGCAGGGCCCCTTCCCACACGGCACCCGGGCCCAGCCCGGCCCGGCCCGGCCCTCTTCCCGCTTCCCCCGCCGCCGCCGCGCGCGCGCGCGCGGCCCCGCCCCTCGCGCACATCCGGGTCCCGGCGCTGGCCCCGCCGGCCCCGCTGCCGCCGCTCCCGTCCCGCCGCCTCCCCCGGCAAACTTTGGCTGCAGCAGCAGCGGCGGCCGCGCCCAGCCGGCGCCTCACGGATACCCGCCCCGGGAGGCCGCCTGCTCCGCGCCGGGTGGGTCGGGGCGGCGGGATGGTGGGAGGGTTGCGGGCCGCGGAATCGCGGCGCTGCGAGTCGGGTTCCGGGCGGCGGCGGGGGTGCGGGGGGAGACGGGGCCGAGGCCTCGAGCGGGCCCGCGGTGACACGGGGGTCCCGGCGGGGCGGGAGGTGCCGGGGATCGGCCTGTGGGAGAAGGAGCAGCCCCGGGAGGGAGAGGAGAGCGCGGGGCCGCCCGCGGAGCTGCTCGGACACGCGTGGTGCCGGTACGGGAGCGAACATCGCAGCGCTCAGCAGAGCCTCAGGGGGTTGTCTTATTTTTTGTTGTTTGGGTTTTTTCGGGATTTTTGTTTTTTGTTTTGTTTTGGTTTTTTTTAAACGAGGACTCTCTTAGCTGGAGTCAGGCCTGACGGAGCGAGGGGAGAGCACAAACACGTTTGCAGGCGCTGGCAGAGAGGCGGGAGGCGATGTGAGGGCTCACACACACACAGCTCTGCAAACACACGCTTGTCCACCTTGGCCTTTCTCGCGTGCGCCCAGCCCTGACAGCTGCCTGACAACAGATGCCCAGCTTCGGTGATTTTGAATGGCAATTTTTGTCTTCTGCGGGTTGTAAATGTAATAGAGGAAATATGCTCTTGCGGTTAAAAGCACAAGACTGGAAATCAAGTGATCTGTGCTCTGTTCCAGTTGTGGGGTTTCTAATGGGACCTCAGGGTAATTGAGTGATATTTCGCAGGAAAATGAGATATGGAAGAACTGATTCAGTGGTAGTGTTGAATGTATTATTGAATAGGTTCAGTAATAGTTGTTGAGTCTATTGGTAAAACAGGTAGGGATTTAGCAATTCAGTGCAGTGAATCACTTGGGCTTGCTGCTTTAACAAAACCTCCAAAGAATAACTGTCAGAATTTGCATCAGTAAAGTTTTGTCTGTCATGGGAAATTAGACAAATTAGATTGTCCAGTATATGATGGTTTTAGATGGAATCTCTTGCTGGTTTTCATTCCTTCATTAATTTCAGATAATTAGCCTTCCAAGGGTGGCTTTAAAATACTGAAATCTGAAATGAGCATAGTTCATTGTGTGTGCCAGTTACAGAAGTTCTGCACAGAATATCCTCCTGGATATTCCACAGTTTGACTGGAGTAAAGAAAAAGGTGCAAACACTTGAAGACATGTGCCTGTGCTCATCAAAACCTGTAATGCTGTATGAAGTTGGCAGCTAGTGGTAGTGGAAGTTAATAGAAGCAGCAAATAACTTAATTGAAGATGTTTCATAATTGGTGTGTTGTAACTTTTGAGAGTGCCCTGTCTGTGCTGGATTTAATGTCTTAATTCCTACCGTTTGATAGTGGTTTACTCTTACCTCTGATACTAAAATTTTGTTCACTTGGCCTTGAAATTAAGTGCCTAATGCCACTTATTTCTGCAGAATAAAAGCCCAAAAGCCATGTGCTTACTGGGATACCTACCTTTTTCAAACCTTTCTTTCCATTTCAAATGTGGTGGATGTACATTTGAGATAGGGATTTTCTCTTTTTCTGAAGAGGGCTTTTCTAGTGGAAGCCCAGATGAACAATTGTGATGGGGCTGAGAAATGGAAAAGGAGGAAGAGAGGCTTCATCTGCATTTCTTTCTCTTGATGACAAAAGCTCACAACAGGGTGTGCTGCTGCTGTGTACAGCTGTGGTGGGTGGGGTGGTTTTTTTTTGAGATTTGTAGTTTTAACATCTGATGGAACTTGAAGGAACTGTAATTGTTGACCCTGTACTATTTAGGAAGTCAGATTTTTAATCTTGCATCTGGAGTGGGTGATCTGTGCAGAATTTTTAATATCACAGAATATTATTATTTGAGCTGGAAAAAATGTCTCAATTAAGGAACTTTTTGGGTTTATTTGAGTGTTCTTTGCAAATTGTGTTGTAATCTTTAATGCTTTGGAGGACACTTTTAATTGCAGAAAACTGTCATATTATTTTCTTTATAGATGTCTAAGGAAAATGCTAGGAACTCTTTTAATGCTCTTGGCTAAATTACATACCTGCAGAAATACTCCTGTGGCAATTCTGTGCAATCCCTGTGTCTTCCTCTCCTTCCAGTTAAGGCCTTTTTTTTTTTTTTTGTTTTGTTTTTGTTTTTTTTTTTTTTTTTTTTTTTTAATTAAAGTGCAAGTGTATTCAAATATCTCTGATAGATTTGGTGGAATTAATTTTGTTTTAATCTGTTAATGTTTCTTTAAAGATATTTACTGATATTTTTTTAATACCAGGTAAGGAGCTCGTGTTCAGAATAAGAAGGTTTGTTCTTGTGTGAGCTGAGTGCACTTGAGATATCTTCATGCCTGACGATAAACAGCTCATTAAAAGCAAGTTGAGCAGTAATTTAACACTTTTACCGTTATCATTAGTCACAGTGCAAGTTCCTGCACTGTTTTCTGGAAGCCTTTTTACCCGTGTTCCTGTGACCACGTAGAAAAGTTTGGCTGGCACTGGAGCGCGCTTGACCAGCGTGGGTTGGCAAGGTGCAGGACGCTGCCTGCCAACTCTGTATCCCTACTGACCTACCACCAAGGTTGAGCCTGCCAGCACTGTCATCCTTGACAGAGGATCTTTGTCAGAGTCCCTGCTACTGATACACCAGCTATGAAGTAGTGTCTCTGAATTCTGGGTCAGTGGATGTCACAAACTGACAAATTTAGAATACTTTGCCATTCATTCATTCTGTGCAAGGGGGAAAAAAAAGCTTGCTGAATTACTATTGTCAGTGTTCCCTCCAATCCTGTAGCTTTTGTAAACTTGTCACAGGCTTAGTGCAATTCAGTTGGAATGAAGTGTATACACACACACATATAAATCTTAAATTTTTCATCTTCTTCTAAAGCTTACTGAGTATCCCATTTTCCAGGTTGTACTTTTTGTTGCTAACTCACAGTATTTAGAATCTTTGAAGGTCTTGCACAGGTATGTCTAAACTTTTGGAAGGGTTTGTCCAGCTTGTTAATTTTTTAGCATACATTAGGGTTTGTGAAAAGTACAAGATGCCCTTTATTTTCACACTTTTGTCTCCAAGTGTAGTACTGAGGTCATTCCTAATCACCCACTTGCTTGTCCATTTCCACCAACCTACCAATGGAGGCATAGGCCTTTGTTTTCATGTTTAGTTGAAATGTAGCAGTGCTTTTCTCTGGAATTTTAATTAAGGAATGGATTCTAAGTTGTAGTTATCTGCTTTGGTTAGAGTAGATCTTAAATAACCTTAAAAACAGGAGGCAGTTTCAGGACTGTCTACTGTTGATGGTGGCATTTTCCAACATAATGCTTCTGCTGGAAAGTGTCAGTTAGCTGAAATAGAAGTGTGAGAAACTGTACAGTTCTGACAAAACACTTACAAGAGACAGGTTTTGGTTCTAAGATGGAATTTATAGTTTTGAGAATTTCTACAAAAGCTAATTGCTCAGTAATTAGAGCAGCTGCAGAGACCAAGGCTATGAGAACATTGGATTTTTTTGTTGTAAATATGAATGCTTTAAGAAATAGGTAGTACTTTTTAGGCATGGCAAGTTTTGATGTTTTCTCCCTCCTCTCCCTTCCATTGTATCAGAGTTAAACTCAAGTTTTGACAAGATGCAGAACAAATTCAAAACTACTCTTTGATTATAATTTTTCTGAGCTTTTATTGACATCAGATGGAAGTGAGGGTGCTTTGGAAATGCAGTGGAGCTCACTTAGTGATCTCTTCGCAGTGTTACTTGTGGTATAAATCATTATCACTGGTATTATTTTTTAACCGTAGTTTTTGAGAAAACTTAAGCAGAAGCATCACTTTGCAATCTGAGCTATATCTTCCATGTACATTTTATTACTTGCTGCTTGTGCTTGGCTTCAGAGTTTGTTAGGTTTCTTCTAAGAGAGTGCTGGTTAAATACTTCTCAGCTGACAGAACTAAATGCTTCAGCATTTTGTTTGAAGCTGGGTTAGATGGTGTACAGATGTGGAAATTAAAAGCAAAATTATTGTGTGAGAAAGCCCTGTCAGCAATTGTCAGTAGATTTTTCTGTTTGGAGGGCAGTCACAGTTAGTAAAAGTTTTGGAGATACCAGGCAGTTCTTTTCTGCTCTTGTTTACATATATTATCAGTTTGATGATATTGCCTTACAAGGCATGTTTGAAGCAAGAAATCTAGTGCTAGGGTAAAAGCACTTACCATAGATTTTGGTCAGCCGGATGTACATTTGTACTGGAAGCCCAGTTCTGATGAAAATACCACAAATTCCTTTTTGGAATAATTTATAAAATCTCTTTCATCTTGCTTAAACTTATGTGGAGAATGGGAAAAAGAAGGTTTTTTCATTGGTGGTATTCTTTGTGGCTGAGATGTTGCACAGGGTAATTGAAGAAACTTTTCCGTGGAGAGGCTGTGGCAATGGTTTGAAGGATGCAGGCCCTTCAAGTTTATTGAACAAGTTTTTTAACCACAGTGTCATCTTAGGATTTATTCTGTACTTGATGTGTGTGGAGAAACTGTGGAGCTAACATTTGTCCTGTGTTTGTTCTCAAGAAAAGACTCTAATATGTGCCATTGCATGGGACTGTGTGCTGGGCTGCAGTGTAAGCTGTAGACTTGGGAAAATTATAATAAAACCCAAGCACAATCCTGCACAGTTCCTGTCAGGAAATTTTTAAGGGAAGAAGGATTTTAATAAAACCGGGTGAAATTGATGTGTGAGGTTGTAGTTTTAAAGAAAGTATTGATCTGTGTATATGGCATAACACACTAAAATACTGCAGTTGAGCTCCTGAGCTTTCTGTATGAATATGGATGTTAGTGTGTGTATGGACTCAGAATACTTCAGCATTTCTGAGTCTGAAGGGCAATAAAGTTAAGCACAAGAGCTGACTGCAGAACAGCTTTAGCTTCAGATCTGCAGCAGCTCTAATGAACTCCCAGTTGTGCTGCTGGTTATAAGTGGTGCTTTGTTTATTGTATGAAGTTGAGTCTCAAAACAGCTTCTAATCATCAGCAGTGAAGTTCCTTGTTTCAGATTGGCTATGATGCTACAGGAGGCTTCCTGAATTTGCAAACAAGTAAATTAGCGGGAAGAAAATAGTCCTTGTACATTTGAACACTGGCTTAGTACTGGCAGTAGGAAGGAATGAGTGTCATTGGCTTTACCCATTTTAAAATTCTTTTACCCATTTTATTCTTGTGCTTGTGAAAGCATCATTCATTGCCCTGCTGCTTAGGATTATGGTTTGCATGGTTAATTATACTTCAAACCTAGATTTTGCAGGTGGGAAATTGGTTTGGAATCAGTGGGAGAACACATTATGTACAAAATGCATCTCATGAAAATAGGTATACCAAATGTAGTGTTACATTTTCTGTTGTGCAATGACTTTGCTCAGGTCCTTTTAGCTAGAAGGAAATTCCTTGATGTGACATCAAATGAACATACTGAACTTGCCAGTTTAATGTAGTAGGCTAAGAAAATTTCACAAGAACTGCTAAAGGAAAATCAAATTGCTCAGTATTTGTGATGGCAGATGGAATCCCATCTGCATAAATGAAATGCAAGTTCTGTTGTTGGCCAACTTTGTATCTGGCTGGCTGAAGTATTAAGGAGGGGGTCCAAACAATAGACCTGTTCACCCAACTAGTTTCTTTCCATTTGCTGTAGTCATTAACAAGAACTTTAAAAGTATAAATAATCCATGCCCCAAAGTCTAATTTTGATACAGCGATTACTTCCTTTTATATTTGCCCTTTAAAAGCCTCCTTATGCTACTCCATGAAATTCATTACACTTATTCCTTAAAGAATGTTTGTAACTCTTTTTTTTTTTTTTAAAATGTAATAGTGTGGTTTTCAGTTGTTGTTCTCTTGTAGCTCAGCTGAAAAGTTACTTAATAAAAGAAGGTGATGCATAATAGACCCTCTGCCTCTTAAGGAAATTTAAGTAAGCTTTTTTCCCCATGAAGGTTGTTACCAGCTGTGTCTAGAGGTGCAGCAATAGGAGTAATTTGTACACCACAGAATGAAAATGTGACTCTTTAAAGCATTTGTTTCTGTATTCAAAGCTCAGTGATGCTCTGTGGTACTGTACTCACAGCTCATAACTTGTGCTTTTAAGCCTCAGAAGAAATTGATTGTAAGTACAGATGATCTGGGGAAGCTGTTCCTGGCAGATGTCAGGATTGCTTAGAAACCTTACACAAATTAGATGCTGAAATTACAGCAAATGCAAGTAAATGCTCTAAATGTGGTTTATGCCACACATTCAGAAATCTAAAAACCCTACATGAACTGCAGTTTTACATGGAAATGTTTGGTTTCTACATAAATACCTGAACCTACTGCTTTGTGGCCTTAAATAGCTCATGAAGCCAGCTCATGATTCATGAAGCGTTTTAGTTTTGCCTTGTTTTCTTAAGGAAAGGCGAAAGCTGTAAACTTTCAGTGTTTTGCCTTCCAAAATGAACTTCTGGAAGATGTGCAATGGGATAAATTCAGTGTCATTTTGTACTTCTCAAAGCGTATTAGTATTTTGTTGCATTTTCTTTCTTGCCCTTGATTTTCTTGAACATGTTCAAATACAATTCTGCTGGAGTCTTGAAAGCCTCATAAGTGGCCAGAATGGAGTTACAGTGAATAGTATTAAGATTTTAAACTTCAGCAGTCTCATTTTTCAGTGGTTAGTTACAAGCATGTATCTGGAAACAGTTTTGATCAAGTCTGTTCTCATGCTTCTGAAATACTTGTTTTACCAGGCTTTGCTTTTGTTGATGGGCCCTCAGACAAATGTGAAGTTTTTAGAGTTAATTGTGTGTCTTACTGCGAGTAGATTATTTCTAAAATGATAGTTTGTAGGACAGTCATTTGTCATAATTCCCTTGACACTTGCCCTACAAATACTAGTTACTGCAAAATATCATCTTAGTAGAACTGTTCCAATTTCCTTTCCTTTCGGTGAGCTTGTTTATTCCATGAAGTATACTTGTGGGTAAATTATGTTGAAATTATATAAAACCAATAAAATACCTTTTCTAGTTGATGCATTTTGTTCAAAATACTAAAAAAAAATAAAATGTTACATGATCATAGCATAGAATCATAGATATTTAAATTTGGTTTCTTAATTCAGATGGGGCTCTTGTAATGGGATAGATCAGGGAATGTTTGCTAAGATCTCCTTTGAGCTTTACTTAACTAGAGGAATTTCCAGTGCATCTTCTGCCTTGATGATGCTTAAGGTTCTTTGAGAGCATAGCTGAAAGCAAAGATAGAACATTTTAATTGTCTTCTGGTCTGAGATTCTAGGTGGGTTCATTTCCTTTTCTAGGGGTGTGAGCAGTTGCTCATCTTGCTGCTATTGAATGTATGCAAGGCTTGAAAGTAAGTTAGTTGCAACTATAAACAGCTTTTACTTTTTAAAACAGTTAACTTTTATCCTCAGTAAAAGAAAAAATTCAGTCTGAGTTCCTGGACAAGTTTATCTCCCTTTATGTATTTCCTGTTACTTTGAAGGGTGCAAAGGTTCTCATATGTAATAGTCCAAGAGAACTAAATTAGTCTGAAAGTGCAGACATGGTGATATTTCAGAAGAAAGTAGGTGATAAGTAATTATTTGAGTTTTTTCCTTTAGGTTTTTCTCAATACCTTATTTTAGGGAGTTACTGAAGCAGTGGGCGACTTCTCTTAATTTCTTTTTTTTTCCATTTTGTTTTTTTATAAGAGCTCTAGGAAGAAAGACCTTCAAACAGTTTTTCTGCTTGTTTTGCTTTTCCGATTTTTTTCCATATTACTGAAACAAAGCAGAATAATCAAAGAAGTACCAATGGGATTAAGCTACTGCATGAAATAAATGTGGTTTTTTTTTTTCCTCTAAAGGAACACCAACCATCCTTGGGTTTGTTGCCTGCTTTCCTCACCCTCTAACTCCATAATAGGAAATATAGGATGGTTACATGTGAGATATAAATGCCTTTCCTAGGGTTGTTTGCTGTAGCTTTGGCTGATGGTGCTTAGTACACGGTTCTGTTATATAAAAGTATCTGTCCAAGTGCCTGAGTAAGCCTGTAAATGTGCCCAGACACTTAAAAAGCCTTATCAGATGACTGTTAGTTTATCAAAGATGGGAGGAAAAAAGATCTTCTTGATTAAAGGTAGCAATCTAAGAGAACCAGCGCAGAGGTATTTAATATTTTGCTTTCCCCTCCACTCCCTTTTTCTCTTATGTGCAGGTCTGGTGTCTCGGGCTAGGGTAGGTGTTCTAATTCATCGTGGTTTATCAAAAGTGGAGAGACAATGTTGTTTGGCAGTCTCTGTAGCAAGAGAGGAAGCATCTTTTGTTATTGACATCCTTTCTCTTAGCTCTGCTCTTGCTTTTTGCCAGCTGCTCATTGTCTATACTTGCTTATTTAGTATTCACAAGGGATTTTACAAGTTCTTATCAGTTCGTTGCCACAGCACATCATTTCCTCTTGTCATCGGTACTCCTTAAATTGCTGGGGGGAGGATTTGCATTAGGGCTGGTGAGTGGTAAAACACCATTCATGAGCCAGTTGTTCTGCTCCTCTCCTTTCGGAGGCACTTTGTAGTAAAGGTCACATTTCTTGTGCTTACTCCACCATGTCTTTTCCCCCCTTCTTTTTCTGGGGAGAAGAAAACAACTTTTTTTTTTGCCAAAGCTAAAAATACCCAGCTCTTCAAATACTCTTCTTAAAAGATATAAGGAAGTGCAGCATAAAATTAGCTACAGCTAAAAAAAGGTTGACCACTTCTCTGGGTGGCTGGAGAAGCTTTGGTTTGTGCTTTTTATTGGGTTTTTCTTTTAATTGTTCTTTGTTTTCTTCATCGACAGTTTCTTCCTAATTTCGTTTAATACTTTCAAAAATGTGGGGTAACTAATTAGAGCTCAAGAAAAAGCTGATGGTTTAGGATTTTTTAGTTTTTGGAAATAAAGATCCATTTGAGAAGCTGAGTATTTCTGTGTAGTGTTGGCCTTGGAACTGGTGTTCCAGCCTGCCCCTTCCCTGTTTCTTCATAGCAAGTTTAGTCTTCTAATGTAGCACCCTGACAGGGATATATTGTTAGTTTTCAAGCATATTTGTCAAGCCTGTCTTCTGAGAGAAAGTAATCAGTTTGAGGAATATTAATAGGAACTATGCTGTCTCTATCATTCCTTGATGATCCCTTTTCCCACTAATCAGTAATGCAAGCTTTGGGGACTGATTGCTTTGTTGGAGTGGGGTCCTAGTACTTCTGGGATTTTGCTTTGAAATAAAATCAGGCACTATGCTAGGATTGAAACAGGAAGTCTTTTCATATCTGCCTTTTTGTTTTACTGCAGCTTTTACTTGTTTGCTAATTCATTGTTAATTTATCTTTACTAGGACTAAATTGGTGGAATTGATCATCATTTTTTATGTGAAGACTTCATCGCTGACATCTCTATGTTCATTTGTCATCCTCCAGGAAATAATACGGCTCATCAGTTGCAATAACTGCTTTGGGTATACACTGACATTTATTTGGAAAACACCAAAAAAACCCAACAGGCAAAACCCAACAAACTTTTGAAGACTTGTGTCAAATGACGTCAATGGCCAGTTTGTTCTCCTTTACTAGCCCAGCTGTAAAGCGTCTATTGGGCTGGAAACAAGGAGATGAAGAGGAAAAATGGGCAGAAAAAGCTGTTGATGCTTTGGTAAAGAAGCTGAAAAAGAAAAAGGGTGCTATGGAAGAGCTGGAGAAAGCCTTGAGCAGTCCAGGGCAGCCCAGCAAGTGCGTTACTATCCCCCGCTCGTTAGATGGACGGCTCCAGGTTTCTCACAGGAAAGGCCTTCCCCACGTGATTTACTGTCGTGTGTGGCGCTGGCCCGATCTACAAAGCCATCACGAGCTGAAGCCATTGGATATTTGTGAATTTCCTTTTGGATCCAAACAAAAGGAAGTCTGCATCAATCCATACCACTACAAGAGGGTGGAGAGCCCAGGTATGTTTCAAAGTTACTGTCCTAAAAACTGAACAGAATCTTTAGTAACCACTTAACTATCTATCTTCCTCCTTCTCTGATACTGTATGACCAATTAGAAGTGGTTTATGAGGCAGTTTGGAAGAGGAATGTTCAAAGTGCATATTACTGGTGAGGTTTAGGGAGAGGTGTGTGGTCCATTCTGTACTATCTGTTTTCTTTGGGATTAATCACCTTTTTCCCATAGACCTCTTAAGCCTGCTGCCTTAAAAGATAGTAGCAAAGTTCTTCTTTGTCGTAAAATAGAAAGCAGTGATGTGTTCTTTCACTTTATTTGAGAAACTTGTTTCAAAATCTCAGTCCTTGCAAAGAGGTTGGTGGCTGCCTTTCAGGAGCTTGCTATTTAATCAGTGTATGACATGAATTGAGGAGATGAGAAATAAAATTAATAAAATTCTGGGGTGGTAGAGTTTCCCGCATGACTTCCAGTTAGGAGACAGCAGAGATGAATAGAGCTTAGAGACAACGTGATCAGTTAAGAGCAAGGTGTGTGTCAGATATATGTCAGGTGAGGAGCCTGCTGTTAAAGTGTATTGCCATGGGAAAGGTGAGGAGAATTGGGATTGCAGTGGGAGAAATTAAGAATATTGCTCTGGACAAGTGGTAGGAAGTTGTTGCCCTTGCTCCCTGAAGTGGTTGTAACTCTACTGCATTGACTGCAGTGCACAAATGCACTGCTGCAGCATTAGAATTCCAGATTCCACCAGTCCTGAAGTTAAAATATATGGCAATATAGATTTTGTTTCTCTTCAGTGGAAAGGACAATATGTAACTATATCGTTTGCCTGTAGTAATAGGGACTGTATTTCCATTTTCTCTGACTTGCTAACATATACAGAGTTTTGCATTTCTGTGTTAGAATTTGCCACATGGCAAATTCTTGCCTGGTTTGGTTTTTATTTTTTAAAAAAAGGTCATCTTCAAGCTGTGTGAAATATGTGTGTGTTTTTGTGATTCTTGCAAGAGTAAAATTTGAATCTTCCATCAAGCATGATATAAAAAAATACAGGAGAGAGGAGGGGTAAAGGCATGCTGGATTCATCTCCTGCTCCTCTTTCCACCCCAGCTAGAGCTGAAATTATCACAATGAGCAGCATACACATTATTTGTGTCTCTTACCTTTTCTTTCAGGTTTTAATCTAAATGTCTCTGGGTTTTGTTTGTTTTTTGCAGTTCTACCTCCAGTGTTAGTGCCTAGACATAGTGAATTCAACCCCCAGCACAGCCTGCTAGTTCAGTTCAGGAACCTCAGCCACAACGAGCCCCACATGCCACACAACGCGACATTTCCGGACTCCTTCCAGCAGCCCAACAGCACTCCGTTCTCCATCTCGCCCAACAGCCCCTACCCCCCTTCTCCAGCCAGCAGCACTTACCCGAGCTCCCCAGCCAGCTCTGGGCCATCCAGTCCCTTCCAGCTGCCAGGTGAGTACAGCCTGAATGTCAGTTTAAGAAAAATCATCGAAGTGTCACCTGTTGTTGTGACCTGTCACCTCAGGAATTTGTGATATTTGCCATAAATGGCTTTTTCCGTTGGATTTTATGGGATTTTCTTCCTGGTTTTGTCACTGTTTGGAGTTAATTGTTCTGGTTTTATTTTTCCAACTGTTTTTTGTCATGGAGGTATGACAAAATCTCACTCAATACTGATGAGTTTTTTTGCAGAGCTTCACTATAGAATAACTAATCCATACTTCAGAAGAATATTCAGCAATGGAAGGAGAGCAAATGCAGGATGCTGAACAGAAAGTTTACTGATGTCTTTCACTGAATAAAAACACTTGAAATATGGTGTTTAACTGGAAAAAAGTAACATTTTTGTTGGGAACAGATTGGATTAAATTGATTCTAACTATGACTGAGTTGGAAAGTACAGAAAAAACAATTGATAGAGACAGAGGAAATAACTCTTACTGATTCTGTCTGATTATTGTGTGGTTTCTAAAGCCAGGGATTTAATAGAGTGAAGATTTTATTTTCACACTAGCTCAGTGGCCTAAGCTTTGTTCTGTCTGGTGCTCAGTTCCCCAGAAGTGTCCCAGTCAGTGGGTATCTGTGCTGGCCAAGTGCTGGGATCGCTGGGGTGGATGCATTTATGGGACATAGCAGGGTGTTGCCACAGTGAGTGCTATGCTGATGGAAGAAAACATCCATGCTTTTGTAATGAACTCAGCCTGCAGGAGCAGTCAAAACCCCCAGACTGTTCTAGGCCTTTGTTATACTAAGCAAATAGTTATTTCTTCTAGTGCTTTATTTTTGAACACTGAAAAGAGGATAGGCAAGAAAGTTCATGTTTGTGTGACAAAATGGGGGAAGCAGAGTTTTCTTGCCCAAATGCAGGAGTGCAGGTATTAAAGAAAAAAAAACCACAAAGAAGAAAGTGCATCTCTTACTTTTTTTCCAAGTTTTCAGTCTTGTTATTGGTCCCATAGGTAAAATTTCAGCTATTGAAGGAGTTTACTGTAAAGACAGCTGACAGTGTACAGATTTCTTTGAAAATTAGGCCAAATCTTTTAACATATTGTTGGGGAACGTTTTTGTGTGTTTACAACTGTAGAATGCATAAATAAATACTCTAAGTTGTTGAAGTTTATTCATATTTTTTCATGTTTGTAGCTGATACTCCACCTCCTGCTTATATGCCCCCTGATGAGCAAATGGGGCAGGATAATTCACAGTCTATGGATACAAGCAATACAATGATCCCTCAAATAATGCCAAATATATCTACCAGAGGTAAGTTGTATAGTCTGTTGTAAAATTACATAGTTTGGCTTCTTGCAACTCATGGCCAAACTGAATGAAAATCTTCAAATAGGCCAGTAAATCTTGCTGGTAGGTGGAAGCAGTCCTCCTAGGCAAACTGGGGCTGTAGAAGACATAAATGAGAAATAAAACTTGCCTTGCTTTTTTCATCTTTTCCTTTTAAAACCTCAGGTGCATAATGTGGCTTAATGTGCATAATGTGCGAGTTGAACTTTTTCTCGTTTCTTCTCTGCTACCTTTGCCTGTTACTGGAATAACATTTGCACAAAGGCTCTGAAAATTGAGTTCCAAAATACCAGTTATAACAGATTTTTTAAAAGTGGACAGAAGAATTATGTTTTACCTCTTGTTACATAGTCTTGTGTGTGTGTGTGTAAGGTTGTTTTTGTTTAATATCAGGCTTAAAATTGGAAAATAATCATAGAACCAACAGGCCAGCTAAAATGCACAAAGGTCAAAATCCTTAAGATTATAATCAGGATACTTTTTGCCCATTATAATTGTTTACTAAGATTTTACTTTGCTGTTGGTGTTTTGGAAGGTCTGCTTGACAGTTGTAGCTTTAATGTTTTAACACTTACATAAACTGTTACTTCTTTTTGCTTTTCAGATGTTCAGCCTGTTGCCTATGAAGAACCCAAACACTGGTGTTCCATTGTGTATTATGAGTTAAATAACCGTGTTGGGGAGGCTTTCCATGCATCTTCCACAAGTGTCTTAGTAGATGGGTTTACAGATCCCTCCAATAACAAGAACAGGTTCTGCTTAGGTTTGCTCTCCAATGTTAATCGCAACTCAACGATCGAGAACACTCGACGGCACATTGGCAAAGGTAAAACTGAGTTGTTTTACTCATGAATGAGAAGCCAAGTCCTTGGTTTTATTTCAGCTTCTCTATACTGCAGCAGTGATTATTCTCAGATGAGTATGCTAGAGGTAATCTGAGGTGTGATACATTATCTACCTCTCCAGTATCAGAAAACAATTTAGCTAGGCATGGTTTGATTCTAATTAGTCAAGAATTGCATGCATTTTTATTTGTCACTGATTAAAAAGACTAAATATTGCCCCTTCCTTACCACACTAGATTGCCATTGGGGCTTGCCTGTTGGGGTAAATGATGTGTAGTGGTCTGTGTTTCAGCACCAAGAAACATTGCAAGATATGCCATGATACTTTACATTATATCTACTTCCTAAATCAAATTCTCCATACACCTTTACAGTATGTCAGAGATTTTTGTTTTGTTTTGTTGTTGTAAGGTATTACCTGCTGTCTACAGTATGTTCAAGTATCTTGGTGAGTTGGCAGCAGGACTTTGAAGTGCTAATGCAAAACTGCAAGGGCTCATTTGTCTGAGTGAATGCATGGGGCGTGGATGTGTGTGGGAGGGATTCCTGGAGACAGCAGGTTTTGCAAGATCTTCTAGTTTTCCTGTACTGTTTTGGCTGATAGAGATGCACAGTTTTCATCTTTGATGGAATGTGCCTGGATTATCTTAAATTGTAGAACACTTTTTCTGATTTTTATTTTTTTTTGTGATTAACTCAGACCTGAGAAGAGAACCCTGTTTCTCTTCCACATGTTTAGAAGCCTTTTTACCACCTTAGAGCATTTAGTAAAGTTTGTCTTGAGCTTTGATTGATGAAAATTCACCCTGTCCCATAACATTCCTTTAATTAGAAACTACTATAAACGTGACAAAATTTTGCCAGATAATTTGGAGACCAGAAGTTCTATTTCTGTCTTTTGGAAACTTGGCTCTGCAATGCAGTTGTCCAAAAAAATTAATAAAGAAAATAACATTATAAAGAGGAACAAGTGATTTGTGGGGTGTGGTCAGGCTCTTTTGTTTTGGCTTACCCCTTTTGATGGTATTGGCAGAGATCTTGTGCATCTGCCTAAGGTCAGAAGTGTAACCAAGACTCATCATCATATTGTGGAATAGCAATGAGCTTTAAAATGTCTGCATCTCTGATAGTAATTATTGACTTTAAACTTTGCTTTATGGTAATTATTCTGACAACAATTACAGTTGTTTAGGGATAAAATACTGTTTATTTATGGCTTTTTCTTGAAAGGTCTTGAGGTTTTGCCTCCTTAGAACCACCCAATCCTATGTGCTATGGTTTTTTACTGTAGCTGGCAGGTGATGGTCACTGTCTTTTTAAATAAATAAGTTTGTGTTGTGAAAATGCATTCTTGCCCACCCCAGATTGTCTGACAGCTGCTTGTAGTTGTTGAAGCCAACGATTCCTCTGTAACCTCCATCTTACCTTAGTCCCAAGTGGGTCTAGCAATGTTCACAGCAGTTGCTGCTGTCTGAAAGATTAACTTGCATCTGTTGACTTGCTGCAGCCTCCTCTGGGATAGCCCATGGTGGATCGGGGAGTATTGCAGGGGTGACTTGAACGGAGCTGTATCCCAACCATGTAAAACTGGGATGGGGGAAGGAAAAGCAGGTGGCTCAGTGAAGCAGCAGTGAGCACATGAGTTTGGGTGCTGAAGGGATGGGCAGCTTCTGTATATTAATTTTTAGTCACTAAATATATTGTATAGACTTCAAAACGTGCATAGCTGAACGCAGACAAATGTGATAAATCTAGGGGCTTTGTTAATGTTAACATTTGTAAAGGGTAATTAAGTGGAGCAACTAGTTGGACTTACCTGTCCTTTCGCTTGATAAAATGTTGAAAATCAGAGCAGACTGTGGACATGTTTTCTCATTCATGTCCACCACTGACCCTTCTCCCAGGACACACCTCTTTCTGTTCTACTTGGCATAGGCAGAAGCTGCCAGGTGCATAAAACTGGAGTTGTAAAATCCACATAAATTCTCTAGAAAAATAGCTTGAAATAACCGTTGAAATGTGGCAGTAATTTTTTCATTCTATTCTGTAATTGATCAGAGAAGGACATCTAGTGGCTGGTGTATCATGAGCCTGCTGTGTTGAAATGAGACAGTGTGTTATAGTACAAGCAAAACCTTTTCTGAAAACCTCCTCAGGCAAAAATTTACTTTTTCCAATCAAATAGAATTTACGGTAACTGCCTCGAAATCAGAGACAACAAAGTAATTTGAAATGTTCTTATCTTTGTTTTCAAGGAGTTCATCTCTACTATGTTGGTGGAGAAGTCTATGCTGAGTGTTTAAGTGATAGCAGCATATTTGTACAGAGCAGGAACTGCAACTACCACCATGGCTTTCATCCAACAACTGTATGCAAGATTCCCAGTGGATGCAGTCTGAAAATTTTTAACAATCAGGAGTTCGCTCAGCTTTTAGCTCAGTCTGTCAACCATGGATTTGAAGCAGTATATGAGCTCACCAAAATGTGCACCATTCGAATGAGTTTTGTAAAGGTAAATTATTCTGAGAGTATTTAAGCTTATTGTGGGTTTGAGTATTTAGCAGTAATTCCATTAGCACTGCAGCAAAGCTGTTCTGGTCTGATGTGGTTCTTTTCAATGATAAGTATATTTAAAGTGATTAATTGGGGGAGAAGGAAATCAGTGCAAGAAAGGAAAAGCACAGATAGCTGTATTGAATGTTCACTGTGTATTCAATTACTTCAGTATGCAGGACGGGAATTTATTCATTATTGTAATTTTGTTAAAGGAGATTTAAGTTTGTGCTCTAAATTTCAAGGAGTAAAGTGAATAACAAGTCCACTAAAAGAATGTGAGTAGGAAGGAATATAATTATTGAAGAAAATTTTCAGCATTTTCAAATTGATTATTAGTTGAAAAAAATCCTGGTTATGGAAAAAATACCCCAAACTGCCTCAAACCCTAATGATTTGAGTTTCTGAAGTCAAGCTGTGCTGTTACTCTCACAGGAGTGTTTCCTGAGCATTGTCTAATCAAGTTATTGTCTGTCTCAGGTTTAGCGTGGAGTCCAAACTTGGGCTTTGCAGGCATATTGTTTGCATCTTTGTCCCAAAGATGTCTTGTTGGTTTTGTCAGTTATGACAAATACTGCTCAGTTGGAGAGTCTGGAGGAGAGAGAGCAGGAGGTTGAAAGAGAGATGTGGCTGTGGCCAGGAGTCATCCTCAAGTCAGCAGTGAGCTCCACAGGAGGCTGTAGCACACAATTGATTCAGGCTTCCAGGCACAGCTTCCCTCCTGCTCCTTCCTAGTCTCGGGTTTTGATGCTTTAGATCAGTGTTACTAGGTTGTGAATTACTTTCAGATAAATATCTTGCAGTCATGATTTCCTGCATCTTGTTAGTAGTTATTTTAAAAGGCAAGCATGGCCTCAAATTGATCAGTATGATTTTGTTCATTTTCTAGGGCTGGGGAGCTGAATATCACCGGCAGGATGTCACAAGCACCCCGTGCTGGATAGAAATTCATCTTCATGGGCCCCTCCAGTGGCTGGATAAAGTACTTACACAAATGGGTTCTCCTCTTAACCCCATCTCATCTGTTTCATAGTGCTGAAATTCCATCTTCAGCCTTATTTTTAGTGAACTTATTCTAATTCTAGAGAAACTTCCAGTGGATACTGTGAGCTACATGGAGAATGGATCTTATGATTTAACTTTTTTTTTTAGATCCCTTTGTGACCAATTCCACTGTGTATAGCTAATCAGTTTTACATTTCGAATTGTTCTTGTGATGCTTAAGTGACAGTTGAGCCCTAAGGGAAAAAATAGTCTATTGAAAAAGTCAGAACACTTTTCCCCTTCTTCCTCTTAAACAGACAAATGTCTTAACTGGAAAACCTTTTTGTCCTATAGGGACAAGGATTAATGAAGACTGACTTCAGAAAATAAATACATATCATAATCTGGGATTTTTTAATGTTTATAAAACTCTTTGAACATGTGCAGCTCCAGCTTGCAAGCTGTATTTTTAGCATAGTGTTTTAACACCTTAAGGTTGACATCTGTCATAAGCAAAATTAGACTTTATTATGGCTAATTTGCCTCAGATTGAACAATGTGATATTTTTTTTTAAGTGTACACATGAAATATACTTTTTACAAATATTGGAGTGGTGTAAAAACACTTGTATTTTCTATTGGAAAATGCTGTCATAAACACATTGTATGTTAATGCAGAATAGCAGTTCTTAGCCTTTTCCCACTTTGGTTTTGTAATATCTCTTTTAACCACCATTTAAAGTAGTAATTGATCCAAGGTAAACATCCTGCACATTTCTGGAGTAGTGATTCTTGTTTTGCTTTGATTTACACTCATGCCATTTGGATTTGGTTGCCAAGGCTATTTCTTTTTAGGTACCTTTCTCTATTTTAACATAAACACTACTATTTGTAAATGGCAGTGCTTACTACTTTTTGGAAGGAATAAGTTTTTTGTTTTCTTTTTGGTGTTCTAGCTGTTTATTTTACCTGTCTGGAATTGATCTGTGTTAGGCCTTTTTAGTCTCTCAGTAGACATTTTGCAGTATTAGTGATTACACTGTATTTAATTCACTTTCAAGTATGAGTTTGAGTCTCTTTGAAGACTGTGAGTGGCTTAGCAAATGAGTAACTGAATGCAGAAGCTTTTACTTCCAGATCGTGTAATTTAATTCAAACCTGTTGGTAATGACCAAAAGTAATCACTTCTTTGTAGCCTGCATGAAACAGTGCTCTTGATCCTGTCCCTGATGGCAGGGGTTCAATCAGAAGACTTGTAACTGTGGTTGGCATCTTTATGGGATTGAAGGACTGTGTAATTATGACTATGGAATTTCTCTCTCACATCTAAAGAATCACAGAATGTTAAGGGTTGGAAGGGACCTTAAAGATCTCCCAGTCCCAACCCCCTTTCCATGCACAGGGACACCTCTCACCAGAACAGGTTGCTCCAGGCCTTTTCCAGCCTGGCTTTGAACACTATCAGGGCTGGGGCATCCACAGCCTCTCTGGGCAACCTGTACCAGTGCCTTACCAGCCTCACAGTAAAGAATTTCTTCTGTATGTCTAAGCTAAATTTGCCCTCTTACAATTTGGGCTTGTTATTCCTTGTCCTGTCACTACAGTTCCAGACAGAGTCCCTCCCCAGCTTCCCTGTAGCCCTGTCACATACTGGAAGGTTCCCATGAGGTCTCCACTCAACCTTCCTTCTCCAGGCTGAACAGCCTCAGCTTTTTCAGCCCCTCTTTGCAGGGGTGGTGCTGCAGTCCTGTTACCAGCACTGTGACCTCTGGACTTGCTCCAGCAGTCCCATGTCCTTCTTAGGCTGGGGGCCTCAGAACTGTGCTCAGCACTGCAGGTGGGGCCTCACAAGAGCAGAGCAGAGGGGACAGTGCCCTCCCTGCCTGCTGCCCACGTTCCTTGGGATGCAGACCAGGATCCCATCGGCTCAGTGCCAGTTCATGGTGAGCCTTCCATCAGCCATCACCCCAAGTCTTTCTCTGCAGGGCTGCTCTCTGCCCAACCTGTTGGTGTGTCTGGGATTGCTGGGACCCAGGTGTAGGGCCTTGCACTTGGCTTTGTTGAACTTCATGATGTTTGCATTTGGCAAACTTAGGTAGAGAATTTAAACACTATACTAAACATTAAAATCAATTACATAGGATATGCATATTTCCCTCCTTTATATAATAAAAAAGAGGCTGAAAAAACATGTTAAGAGAATTAGAAGTGAATTATATACAAAATTTTGCATGTAGAAAGACCCTATTATATTTTTTTACCTCACCTTGCTTTCTCTGTTTCCCAAACACTTCTTCAAAAAAGGGTTCAGTGTTTGGGGGAGAGGCTGAAAACTAATACACAAATATTTACTAAAAGATGCATTTACTGCAATCCTGAGAAAATTATTTTTTAAACAAGTTTTTGTGTCTTCTGTTGAATGACGGTTTCTCCTCAAATATGGAAATCATACATCATATGGTACCTAAATAACAAATGATCTTAAAGGATTAAAATTGTTTACGTGTTATTAAAATGTTTTTTATTAATTGCCTTAAGGGAATAAACTGTAACACTTCTGCAGAACCCTAATGTTCTCTTGTACAGGAATTTCTGTATTACTGTTTTGGTTTTTTGTGTTTTGTTTTGTTTTTTTAAACAGTTTCTCAAGTGTGTTTGAAAACAGATGAGTGCATCTTCAGAAGAAGGGGAGTAACATTATTTGCCACTTAGCTTTGGTTTCTTCCCTTTCATTTTTTGGAGCTGCAACCCACAGACAGTTCTTTTGATTGAATAAGATACCAAGTCAGTTGGCCACAGGATCCAGCTTCTATTTTCTTCTTGGGGGCTGACGTTTGTCAAGTTGCTGAATATGTATATTTAACACTACACAATATTATATTTCTGGACTAGTTTATGTAATAAAGGACATGGCATATTGAATTAAGGAAAGACTGCAGTTGTAGGTACAAGATTTCACTTTATCCAGAATGTTTTTCACCTGGCTTCAGCTCTGTTCACTTGTATGCTTATATGTGGCCAACTGAATGACTCAAGAATGGGTGTTGCAGTGGGTGTTGTGAGCCAGAGCTGGTGCTTAGTGCTAGTATTGTGGTTAGATTGGCTACCCATGCACTGAACCATAATTTCTGCAATAATATCCAGTTAACCCTCTTCTGATGCTGTCATTAAGTACAGAAGTGCTCTGGCATTTTTCTGCTCGTGTACATATTCTGGAACTGTAATAGCTGCAGTGCTGGAATATCCTTGTGACTGCTGTTTTTGGCAGGGCAGGCTTGCAGAAGCAAACCCAGTCAGATTTGTCTATGTTCTACTTCTCTGTTGCTCCCTAGTAGGGCTTTTTGAGAGCTTTCTGGTTAGCAGATTTTATGTGCTACTGGTTCATGGTGTTGCTAATCCAGTTTTGTTCTTCTGTGCTGGTGATAAAAAATTCAGATATAGGTGCCTGCATAGATTGCATGGAAAGTTGTTTTGTGCCAACAATGTGTAAAGTGTAGCCAGAGCAGGGAGTGCTGCTTATGGTACAGCACATTGTGCAGAAATCACCTCTTGGTCTAGATAGAGGGATGGAGAAATTGTCTCAGCCAGTGGTGTGGTAGTGGCAGGTGGAGCCTTTCCAGTGTAGCCCAGCTTGGTTAGACTGAATGTTACTCCTCAGTAAAAACTGATTTGGCTTTTGTAGTGTATTTTCTTCTTTCTGGCCATCTTTCTGCTTTGCACAATCCCAGTACTGACTGACAGCTTTGGCCATACCAGCAGAGAGCCTGGAGCAGGTTTATCCTGGGAGTGCTTTTATAGTCCCTGAGATAAGACAGCAGCTTGGCTGTTGCTCCTTAGGCACCTGGGCCTTGCTGGCAGTCAGGCAGTGCCTTGTGTATCACACTCATTAACTGCATTGGGCGTGAAATAGTTGTCCATGAAGGGCTGACACTGGGTTATAGAATCTACAGGACCAAAATAAAACCTTCTAGCACGACTGACCAGTGAGAGACAAATCTGACAGAACAGTCCAACAGGCAAAAGAATGATAAAACAGCCCAGCTGTTCCGATTCGGGATAGAATTGTTTAAAATGTTGGAATTCTTTTAGTTTTGCTTGAAGCAATGATTTTTTTTTCCCCACAGTATTACAGTGTGAAAGTTGTTGATTCTTGGGTGTAAGATTAACTTGGATTCTTGCAGTATAACTCTAGAGGACATTATGGTGTATCAGGCTTCCTCACTAGTCTGAAATAATAACCTTTTCAGGATATTGTTTTACTTGCTCATAGTGTTGCTGGCAATGGTTTCTGGAAAAGGAAACAAACAAACAAAAACCAAAACCAAAATGAAACCATTTTCTAAATGTTTTGCTTCAAATGACAAACATGTGACTAACTTTCTTCTGTAGTTGTGAAGTTTCTGTTGAGGAGAGTTTCCCATTCTGAATTCAAATCAATAGACCAAACCATCAGATTACAACATAATGTTGCTTTCTTGTGCTGCTCCATAAACCTGCTTCTGTGTTTGTTGCAAGCATAACCTTTATGCTTTTGTTTACATTGTAGGAAACACAGTTCTAGCAATGAGGTTTTTTCATTTAACTCTAAACATCTTTTTATTTTGTTAATTTTAAAATTACTAGGTTTTGCTATGTTATGTTTTTAAAGATATTTTTTGCATACTGCTGCTCATATTTCAATAAACAAAACAAAAACTCCACACATTCTTCTGATTTCCTTTGTCTGTAACTCTGTGTCTCAAGTATTTGTTTACAAGGGTTAATTTATCACATGTAACTTGCTACTGATGCCTCTCCATGCCCATATTCCTCACACAAAGGTGATCCTGTCATTTAAAAAATACTGCTCTGTATCTTTTTGGTAATGTAAAAGCTGCTGTGCTCTCAGAAGCAGAGACTTAAGTTATTTCATAACTTCATTTTAAAGAGTTCTTTTTTCTTGAAGAATGCAGCAGCCAAAATAGTATCATTTTGATAGTACCAATAGAAATACTGCAATTGGTAGTATAAAAAATAGTTTATCTATAAGACTTCAGCAATCTGATGATTGTTAGGGGTGGTTGGGGATTTTTTTATCACTGTGGCCAATCATAACATTTTGAAACAACCCATCATGTCTGAATGTGTCTAGCTTTGAACTGCTGATCAACAGCCTCTCAGTGGATTGAAGCTGCTCAGCTCTTGTAACTCAGTACTGCTGCAATTAAATGTACATTTAGAAGTTTAGTGAACTGTATATTAGCTTATATTTAAAGATTGAGGGGAAGAAAACTTCTCCCTTGTTTACCAATATACTGCAGAAATAGAGGTTGAAAGGTGGTGTGCATATATTAAATCCTTTTTTGGCAAGATGAGTACAAAAGCACTGAGTCCCAATTCCACAATGACAGATTATTTCTTTAGTATAAAACTGAAATGAAAATGTTGATGCAACTTTATCTTATCTGGGCTTCCTGCTTTGGGATTTAATTTTACCAGCAGACTGCCACCTGCAGTAATACTCTGAAAATCTGCCAGGTCTCTGGTGAGCAGTGTCACTAAAGGATTTTAATAGAAGGAATTCTTAAGTTTGCTCTAAGAAATTAAGGTAATCACAGTTTATTAAACTTAAAAGTGCAAACTTAGGAGTTACCAGGTTGTCCGTGAATAGAATTCACCAGTGATGCTCTGTGCAGATGCTCAGCCTGCAGAGAAGAATTTGATGATACCAGGAGGGCAAAAAGGAGGGCAAGAAGAGGAAAAAGAACCCTGAAAAGATGTGACTGTATACCTTGTGCCTGGGAGACTTTATGGATTAATGGATTTAGAGCAAGCTTCTCTACTTAGTTTATGTAGAGAAGTTTATGTAAACATGTAGTTTATGGAAGAAAGAACATCCTGAACACAGATGTGCTGTGAGCATGATCCAGGTTTCTCTTCCTTTCACCATCTTAGTCTGATATATCTTCCCTTGTTTTAAATGTTTCAGATATCAGGTAGGTAATGCTCCTGGCTCTCAAAATGTGTGGGAGAGGAAGAACCATGGGCAGAGCAGTGTTCAGTGGGGACACTGCCTCGGCAGAGCTGAACTGAGCCTTTTGTTCTGCTGGGGTCAGGTCTGGCCACACTGCTGTGTGGGAGTGGGGCAGCTGCTTGTCACCAGGAAATCAGGGCTTGAACATGCTAGAAGAAATCTCCTTAAAGCAAGTGAGTTACAAATTGCAGTGGTTTGGTGCAGGTTTGGAGAGTGTGATCATGCAAGGCAGCCTTGCCATCCAGCGCTGGGTTAGTTACCAGCTGGCACCCCAGACAGACATGGAATTTTTGGCCCTTAGGATTTCTTATTTGTCTTTTGTCTTGCTATGCAGTTTGACTGACTTGTGAGTCCTACAGGTGAGCCCTTTCAGGCAGAAGTTGTCATGGCCCTGTGGCCTGGGGTGTATAAAACCCTCAGTTCCTGATTTTTGTTAGGGAAAAGGGAAGTGCAGGAGGGCAAATGCTCACAGGGAAGCCCCCCAAAAATGTTAACAAACCCAGTGTTCAGGCAGAGCAATGGGATGAGCAAGCTCCCAGTTATGGAAAGCTCTCCCAGAGGAGCACAGAGCTGGGGGTTTCTCCTTGGTTGCTCAGTACAGTGCTGTGGCAAGCTCCCTGTGGGCACTGCCTGTGCCAACGGCTCGGGCAGCTGCATTCAAAACCATCCACCACTGAGAGGGTGAGGCCAACATAATGAAATATCCCAATAATAATAATAACCCATTGTAAGGGTGGCATCAGCTTCAAAGTGTCTCACTGCTTCCAGGTGGAAATGATGAGTTGTTTGTCTGGCCCAGAGGGAGAGTTAGAACCTTCTTTAACCTGCAGCTCCTGATTCAGCAGAGCACTTAGTCATGGATGTGAAGTGAATGAATGCTCCTCAGAGTGTCACAGGAGTTGCTCATCTTTTGAAAGCAAAGCTGATAATTAAAAATTTCTCTTAATGGAGACCACTCTGCTTCTTACGCCTCATGCCCCAGACTCCTGGTGTTTGCTCATCTTTCGTGTTGCAGTGTATTGACCTCCAGCCTGCCTCGAGGAAAAGCCACCAGGAGGGGGGAGGCTGCTGCAGGGCTGTGTTCAGAGGCTCTTCTAAAAGGCACATTGAGAAAATGGGATTTGGTAAAAGACACAGGGAATGGTGTGTTTGTGTCAGGGTCAGGACTGTGATTGGCAGAGAGCAAGGGAAAGGGATGGAGAATCCATGTGGGACCCCACACGTGTCATACATCTAATAAAGCAGGTCCAGCAAGTGAAGCAATGCCTGCCAGTCCCTCCCTGGTGTGCTTGTGGTTGGAAAGTGGATTTTTTGGTCAGCTTGAATTCTGAGCCTGGTGAAACAGAATGTTTTCTACATGTACATTTTGTACATTGCCTAGAATTGTGGTGGTGCCTTATTCCTGGAAATGCTCAAAGCCAGATGGGAAGGGGCTTGGAGCAACCTGGCATTGGAAAATGACCCTGCCCGTGTCAGTGGTGGTTGGGACTGGATGATCTTTAAGGTCCTTTCCAACCCAAACTATTCTGCGATTCTATGATTGTGAATATCATTAATAAAATTTTCTTCTGCAATAGAAATGATCCTGGATATTGATGAGAGCAACACAGGGCATGGATAAAGGCATTCCCAGAAAATCAGTTAACACTCTCAGCATGACAGGTTCTTCTGCAGTATTACTCCAACCAAATGTGGAGAAAAATAGGATTATTCCAGAGCTATTCTTGAATCTTTATTTAAAGAGTGCAAATAAACATGTGCTCTGTCAGGTTCTGAGGCTTTTGCCAGCAGAAATTCTTAGACCAAACTCATTATGGCTGGTAGCTGAAAACAAGCTGTCATTACCTAAAAATAAATAAGAAATGTCTTATTTGATAAAACTTGATTTATTCAAAAAGGGCTGAGAGAAATACACTTGCATTTATTGTTGCTTTCTGCATTAGAGTAACTACTTGGAATTACATCAGTTAAATTTGGTTTGGAGGAAATATTGGCCACATATCAAGGAATAAAATATTGAAATCTGTTATGCAGTAATTTAGCTTGTTTGAGCAAAATAAAACAAAGACAATGACATGGAAGTGTTATCAACTGTGCCATTTTGGGGTTAAAAAAGAAAAATCTTTTAAAAGCTTTAAAAAGAAAAAACTGTCTGTCAAACAGGCTTCCATATATACACACTTTATGTATGTTCTTGAGTGCAAGCCTGTATGTGTGTGCAGTTGCATTGTAAAA
The DNA here is from genome assembly GCA_030060385.1 of Muscicapa striata striata. NCBI lineage: Eukaryota > Metazoa > Chordata > Aves > Passeriformes > Muscicapidae > Muscicapa > Muscicapa striata. The sequence continues at coordinate 1,677,901 of JAREIS010000050.1, read as the reverse complement.
TCTCCTCATTTGGATGAAATAAGTTATGTACACATATATACACACAGCTTCTCTGGTGTACTCTGCAGGTCAAGAATAGGGTTAGAAGCAGCATCTGACACCACTTTGAACTCCATTTCAGATTACTCAATACCAAAACTGCAGCTAAAATGGGATTTAAGACTGGGTGTTTCTGGATAGCTGCAATTCTCCTGTATGTTGAGCCATTTGGTGAAAAACAAACAAAACAAAACCAAAAAAGCAGCCCTTTGCCCACTGTTTGTAGGAATTATGGAATTATGGATACTCTTCCTTGGTTTATGAAGCTTGATCTGGAATTGTGCTGTAACTGCATGGTTACAAGAAATCAACATCTACAAAATAGCTTGTCAGCTACCAGTGTTAAGCAGAAGGTTTTTTTTGTTCTGATTTTAGGACAAAATCAGATAGTAACTTGAAGTGGTAGATGTCGCCAGTGACCAGAGTTGAATCAAACTGTTATCAAATTGATAATTCATGCTTCTAATTGGGCTAGGTTTTGATAAAGGGCAAGGAGTGGGGATACTGTGCAGTAAAGCAACTATTCCTGTATTAAAGCTGTATTTTATGGCTTTCAGAACTTATCTACTTTGTGTACCAAACTTGGAGCACTCTGCTCACCCCTTTCATTAGTTTACAGAATATTAAATATATTTATTTTCTTTCCTCACTTCTCCCCATCCTGATTATTTTGGTTTCATGCTGTGGCAAATAATTTCCTCTGCAGCTTAAGAAAGTTGAAAATAAATTCCTTAGGTAATAAGTGTTTCAAATAAGTCGTAACTTAAGACTTGATCGATGATGCATTCAAACATCAAAAACACAACAGAATGACAATCAAAAGCCTAAATAAACATTTTCATTTTCTCCTCCTGCCTGGCAGGCCTCCCACGACATCACCATGCAGTTCCAGCAGCAGTTGGGAGGAACAGGTCTGGAAAGTAAACTCATCTCAATGTGGAGCTGTTAGGTAAATACTCTATTTTTTTTTACATTTGATGCTTGGTTTCATAAACATGGGGGAACAAGCTCCACCAGATGCCCAAATCAGAGATTGTTGTTAATACAATTATCCTTGTATGGACACTGAATGGGTAGATGATGACATTTGCATACACACAGAGCTTAATCTGGAATCATGGGGCATTTTTTTGCAAAAAAAAAGTATAAATTTGCTAAAGCATTCTTTTCATAACAGAGCTTTTTATTTACAGCTACTCAGATTGGCATACAGCAAAATTTTCAGCAATCTCCTCCTGCTCATTCCTCTAAAGGGGGTCACATCCATGCAGTGGCACATGGCACTAACTCCTTATTGCACTGGGTTTCTGGTGCCTGCTCCTGCTGGAATGAGAAGTGTCAAACAGCTTGTGTCCTCCACGGGTTCCTTGCCTCCCTGAGCGATCTGTCGTAAGGAAGAGTAGCAAAAAAAGAATTTTTCAGCTGGCAGTTTATGAAGAACACAATGAATGTCACAGTCAAGAACAGAAAAAAAAACAGAATTATGTAAGTCACCAGGTCTGGCTTATTTATTTCCCCTTCTTTTAACACCCTGGCTGTCGACATGTAAAGAGCGGAGGAGCTCACGGGTCTCGGGGTGCTGCTCAGGTAGGGCGTGTTGGTCTGGATCATTAGGTGAGCTTCAGTGGCACTGGTTGAATTGAGCAATTCACTGTACATGTTCTTGCTTAAATTTCTTCCACAGCAGAAGTAAAGCAGGAGGGCAAACGCAGTCAGTCTTTGGCACAGGAAGGAAATAATGTCCCTGCTTGTAAAAGGCTGCAACCCGGCCGCATCTTGTCTAAAACAAATTAATTCACTTGCATGGCTCAGTGACTTTCTTTTAAATCTTCTTGGCTCATATTTACAGCAGTTATCCACAAATATTAATCAAAAATGATACAGTTACCTTGTGTCCTGGCCCTTGTTCCCCCAGCACGCCTCGTTTGGTGAGATGCGCCGGCTCATCTGCTGGTCAGCTGCTGGGAGCGCTGGGATGTGCTGGGAGCGCTGGGATGTGCTGGGAGCACTGGGGTGTGCTGGTCAGAGGGATGTGCTGGGAGAGCTGGGATGTGCTGGGAGCACTGGGATGTGCTGGTCAGAGGGATGTGCTGGGAGAGCTGGGATGTGCTGGTCAGAGGGATGTGCTGGTGGCTCTGGGATGTGCTGGTCAGCAGGGATGTGCTGGTCAGAGGGATGTGCTGGGAGTGAAGGGATGTGCTGGCAGCTCTGGGATGTGCTGGAAGCTCTGGGATGTGCTGGATGTGCTGGTCAGAGGGATGTGCTGGCAGCTCTGGGCTGTGCTGGGAGCCCCGTGCCACCGCTCCACCTGCGCGGGCTGAGGAAAAGCCTCTTCAGCGGCGGTGCTGGCACCAGGCTTGGGCTGGCAGCGCTCACTGTCCGAGAAGGGGAGGCACCACGGCTTTCCAGCTGGTTCTCACAAGTGGGATGCGCATAAATCCGGGGTTAAACGGCATCTGCGTGGAGAGGCAAGCGCTGCCTTGAGATCCTGCTGGATTTGCCGTCGCGGTTCTCTGCCTTGGGAGGCTCCGTGCTGCCGAAATCCTGGTGCTGGGAAGCATTAGACTTTCTTAATCCTCTGTGAAGCCGGTGTTAAGAGGCTGAGCTTTGCAGGCACTCCTTTCATTGCTTGGAGAAAAAAAAAAATTAAAAAATAGCAATTAAAAAAAAGGAGCGATGTCGCTTTGTTCAAGAGAGAAACACCAAAAAAGCTTCCCTGGGAACGGGCGAGGGTCGGTTCTTTGGAAGGCTCCTCCCTGCCCGGCTCAGCCGAGCTGGGGCTGGGCTGTGCGGGCTCTGCCGGAGCCGCTGTGCCCCGGCAGCCGCTCCGTGGGCAGGGCAGGGCTGCGGGCAGGGCAGAGCAGGGCTGTGCGGGCAGGGCAGGGCTGTGCGGGCAGGGCAGAGCTGTGCGGGCAGAGCCCCGGGCTGGGCAGAGCCCCGGGCTGGTGCCGACCCGCTCCGCAGCCCGCCCTGCAGCTGGCACTGACACGATGCTGAAAAGGAAGAGATCTTCGGATAAATTCCCGCGAGTGCCTGATGCTCTGGCTGGAGGTTTTGAGCTGGGGGAGGGATAGCAGAGAACGGGACAAAAAAGAAGAAAATTGCCTCAAAACCTTTATTTCTTTCTTCCTCAATCCTCTATGGTTTAAATCTAGCGTAATCAATGTTCTTTCTTTCTTTCTTCCTTCCTTCTTTCTTTCTTTCCTTCCTTCTTTCCTTCCTTCCTTCCTTCCTTCCTTCTTTCTTCCTTCCTTTCTTCCTTCCTTCCTTCCTTCCTTCCTTCCTTCCTTCCTTCCTTCCTTCCTTCCTTCCTTCCTTCCTTCCTTCCTTCCTTCCTTCCTTCCTTCCTTCCTTCCTTCCTTCCTTCCTTCCTTCCTTCCTTCCTTCCTTCCTTCCTTCCTTCCTTCCTTCCTTCCTTCCTTTTTTTTTTTTTTTTTTACTTCTTTGTGATCCCCAGCACCCTCTCCAGCCTGACAATTAACATGTTAATTCTTTTTTTTTTTTTTTTTTTTTTTTCAGCAAATTGCTTTATGCTGCTATTAGCTCCTGGCTGCTTGCCAGCTTGCTCTGACAATCTCCCAGGCATCAGATAAGCACCGTTAATACTTTTATTTTAACGCATTGCAACTTGAAAAATGGGCAAGGGACAGAGCTGGAGGCAAGAAAAGCAAGGAAGAGTAACTGGGCAGAGAAAAACATCTCCAGCCCCAGGGTGCTGATCCCAGCAAATGCTAAAGCTGCTTATGATGAGCTGTTGCAGCTAACAGTGCCAGTGGTTAAACATTTCACTTAGCATGATAAATGTTTCTGCTGAGAGAGGGCAAATGAAGAGAAGAGAAATCTTCTGGTCAGTTAGATTTGAATAAAATCACATCAACACCCTCTGAGGCCCTGGTCAGCCTGTTCCTCATCTCCTGCCAAGGTCCAGGTGCTCCAGTTAAACCCCTTGTGCCTCCAGCAGCTCTGCTGGGGTGGTGGAAAGCTGCCACATCTCTGTCACATTCCTGTTCACATCCTCCTGCATCCATCCTCAGAAAAGCCATTGTTTTTACTTACAAGTCCTGGTGACCTTTTTATTCATAAGGAGGTCTTTAAAAAAAACCCTTCTATGGAAGGTTTTCTTGATTTTTGTTCCTCTATCTCTCTCTCTCTCTTTCTCCCCTTTTTCAGCCTGAGTGCTCTGCCTGCCTCATGCTGTTCTCCAGGATGCTAGCAGGGGCTTTTCCTGCCTGCCCCCAGTGCTCCTCCCGGGTACACATCTCCTGCCTGCAGAGCCACAGTAACTGTACCTATTTACTCTGCAGGTTCAAAGAACAGGATGCTGAGGCAGGCAGCCATGGGGGCTGGAAAAATCAACAGAGCCACAGAGTTTGAACTGTCGTGTTGCAGTGTCTGCTTTCATGCCTCCTTCAAAGAGTCTGTGAACAGCAGCATGGCAAAGCTGAATGTCTTCCCAGCACCATCCCATCCTCAGCTCTCTCCTCTCTGAACTGTTTTTGAGCTTAACAAAGCTTTACATCCTTTTTTATTTATTTCCTTTATTGTTTTTAGTAATATGTAGGAAAAAGAGGAAGGCATCTGGGGCTGAATCCTACAAATAGTGTGCACAGTCTTGATGTTTAACATACAAGTACTCTGCAAATGTTTTCAGCTCTGGGACAGGGCAGAGGTGCTGTTTGCTCTGCTTGGTGCCTCCAATGAGCCCTATGGGGCTCATGCCCCCCCTGCACACATGGGGTGCCCCTCTGAGCAGCCTCTTTCCACCCATCTTCACGTGCAGGTTGCATGTAGACACTGAACCAGAATCTTTATTTTTTCCCTTTTGCTGGTTCTCTTCTCTCTTTGGATGATTCCTGCTTGTTTCCAATGGTCACAGTGCAGCTGCCCAGCGTGGGGATAAATCCTCAGGGTGTTTTACAGCAGCTTTGTGGGCACACAGGGAGTTTAGAACCCCTCTTGCTTTGTGGCTGGATGGCTGGTGCTCATATAGAAACTGATGAGAAGCCTTGGGAGTAGATCAGATATATTTTCTGTGGCACTGTATCCAGGTTTAATCTTAAAACAGCTAAATTGCCATAAATAACACCTAAATTGCAAAAATAAGAGCTGATCCTTTCCCTTAGTTCTCTTTAATTTGGAAGAACATTTAAAGTCTTCAGTTCCTTGTAATTTTTCCTCATTAACTTATTCCTTATTTAGTAGTTTTACTGGGTTCATTTCTTGGTTTTGGGGATTTTTTAAATTACTTCCCAAAGCTGCCAGCATTTAGTGGCTTATTTTGTTAGTTTTTATGTGCACTGGCAGCAGCACTGCAGGGACAAACACAGAGCCTCTGACACTGGCTAGAGTTTAATGATAACAAACCTTAGAGTGCTGCAACTTCCTGTCCCATTTAGAAACTGGGTCAGCAGTGCTGGTCCTGGGGACAATCCTGGGGCTGGAAAGGCTTTTGCCTCCTGCTGTGTGAACCCCACCTCTGGGTTTGTCTGCCCTCAGCTACATTCAAGAGCAAGAAGTTTTGTTCAGATGTGTTGGAGCCCCAGCAGACCTTAAGGGATTGGTTGGTGGTTGTGGTGACTCAGTGACAGTTCTGGTCCAGTCTGAAATAAATAATGACAGAAACTGCCCAGAGCTGAAAGGAGGGAGAGCAGAGCCTGTGACCCTCAGCCCCATGCACTGCTGCTCTCCAGGCTGGCAGGATGATCCTATTTGCTTTAGCAATCCCTCAGCCAAGCTCCCACTAAACACAGCACAAATCTTAGCGGGTGGGAATTGCTGGGCGTTCATCCACACTCCGAAAGGCTGGAGCCTTTCCCCAGTTCCAGCCTGGTAAATAATGCATGATGTCTCCCTCGTGCTTACGCAACCCCTACCACGATAAATACCAACCCAGGGAAATGAAAGGGGAAAGCAGCATTATCTTTCTCTGTAATGCAACCATTTACAATCTGCATTACGATCCTCCTGCTCTGCAGAGTGAGCAGCAGTCAGGGGGATGTTTCTATTAGCAGACCAGAATGCAACAAATCACAGGCTGTGACTTTCCAGTGCCGCATAAAAGCAGCTTAAAACCATATAAAGGAAAGAAAATAAAAATAATATACCGGGATTATTTCCTTTTTTGTTTACTCCAAAGGCAAATACTTATTTCCAGGTGCCTGAGATTCAGATATTATGGCAGGGCCATAAAACTTAGCACTAGACACCTAATGTGGGGATCTTGCCTTTGGTTCCTAAATACAGGGCAGGATGCCTGAAGAAATTGGCTCAAGTGCAGAGAAGTCTTGAACATGTTTTGTTTTAGAAGAGATTGTGTGTATTTCAGACTAACTTCTACCATTAGGTTTCTCAGGACACATGTTTGCACCACCTAAAGGAGGAGCATTTAGGAAGGTTCCAGAGAAGTCTGAGGCAGTGGGACTGGAACTGGATGATCTTAAGGTCCCTTCCAACCCAAACCATTCTGTGATTCTACAAAAGGGGGTTTGTGTGCATTTGGTCAGTGCTGCATCCAGATCCTTTGTTCTTCTCTAGGCTGGGAGGAGCGCTGTGATTCATCCAGGCATCGGATGGGCAAGAAGCACCACACACCTCCTGCCATCCCAAACTAAGCTCTGCCACTGCTCCAGTGGGTGCAGGGAAAATACTCTGGCTGTTCCTCGAATGGTGGGAGCATCCCAGCCTCCCTGCCCTGCCTTCACTGGCCCAGCACAGGGGGCAGCTCCACGCAGCTTCTGGGGGGCTCCACAGGGTGAAGAGCTTCACCCTTGGGGCCAGGCTGTGTGTGGTCATGCATGGACTCCCTGGGTCCTGACAAAAATTGTAATTTTCTCTGTGCAGAAATTTTCTTGCCTTCTTGGTGCATTCAGAAGGCAAAACACAGCTTGATGGAGTTTCACACAGCCAGGAGATGTGGGTGGGCATCCAGTGACACTCCTGGGGCTGCAGCTCCCATACATCCACACGCGTAGAACATGAGCAGGAGGGTGCTCTGGAAGAAAATGCAAGATGTTTAATTGTAGGGAAAGGTTGTCTTTGGTGCCTCCTTTACAGTTTAACAGATCTCGAGCCAAACAGTGCTGGTTTGTCAGCTGAGTTGGGAACAAAAGGGGCCTGGATGCTGAGCTGGGAACAAAAGGAGCTGTGGATGCTGAGCTGGGCTCTGCAGCAGCCCCCTCTGGGCAGGAGAAAAGCTTCACCCAGGTCAGGGGGTCAGCTCAGCCCTGGGATGGACACAGTGGTGCTGCTCTGGGGCTGCCTTGCTGGGTGTGTTGGCTCAGGACCAGCTCAGTCCTGTCCCTGCAGCACAAGGACAATGCCTGGGGCTGTTTCTGGCCCAGCCTGGTGCTCTCATGGCCAGGGAGGCACGTCCAAGGACAGGTATGTGCAGTAACAAGGCTGTGTGCTGCTCACTGCTGTATCCCCAGTGTTTAACCCCAGTTATTGGGGTTGAATTTCACTAAGAAAAGAAAGCCTGAAGGGTTACAACTCACTACAAGGTTTCAGTTTTGAACACGGTTTGCTTCTGGTGTTAGCAGTCCCTCACCAACTTGCAATATGAATTAAATGCAGTATCAGCCCCATCCTGAATAGATCCTCTAGGGATCAGAAGGGGATTTGAAGAAGCTGTGAAAATTGTGCTTTTCATCTCTCTCTATTCATGTCTCTTTCTCAAAAGGATTAAAAGGAGTCTTTCTCCAGGCTGCTGTACAAAACACATCCCACCTGTGTGTATAACCCTCCTCCTGCCTGTTCCACTGGTATGCTGCAAAACTTCCTATTTAACTGTAATATTAAATTCATTGTAGGGAATTCAGACCAGGAGTGGCTGGGGCTCCCCATCATCTCCTGAAAAAGTGTTGAAGTCCCAGGTAGAAATCTTCTATCATTGCCCTCATTCACCCTACATTAATTTTACCAGTATCAGGTGTTTGGGACAAGCCAAAGATTGTTTGTGAAGCTTCATAGATCATCACAGAATTCTTTTATTACCAGAATCTGTCTTTATTTATGGCTTCTTGCTGGTACAACTCACTTGTCCGGTGTCAGAAATTTTTCCTTCTCTGTTTCTGACCCTGGGCAGGGTCTGTCAGTGGTGGGCAGCTGTGGCTGTGGCTGTCAGGCAGCAGGTGACAGGCTGGGGAGATGGGGCTCCTCTTTCTTCTCTGGTTATTGATTTTTGCTCTGTTTTTCTTAGGGTTGATATTAATTGTAAATTCTGAGGGGACTCAACACCAAGTAATAAGGTGAGTTATTAAACCTGGGTGATGCCCTAGACATACAGATGGAAGTTATTTTACAGCCCGTGGGTGTTCCTGCCTCCCTGTATGCATGCCAAACCTGGGTATCTCTGGTCATGTTCTGTGCAACTAGATGCCTATTTTGCAATATTTTAGTTCTCAAACACCTCCTAGTTTGAAAAACAGTCTTGGTAATACTTCCTTACACCGCAGGGATCCAAAGGATTAATCAGTAAAGGTGGCAAGGTGCTCTGATGTGGTTAAAAAAATAGTGAAAAAAAAAAAGACTAATGAACCATCTAAAACAGGGTGGAATATGGAGCTGGACTCTAGGGTTGATGAAGCTGAAATCTTAATAAGCTATTGACACTCTCTGGGAAGATAAACCATCATCCCACTGAAGTACCTGTCTCTCAGTGTGACTGGCTACTGCTTTAAGACATATTTCCATCTATGACTGTGAAAAAATGAAAGGAAAATTGAACACAGCATTCCCCAGCAGGCCAGGGATTGAGGAGCTTAATTGCTTGTGTGCTGCTTGATAAGGAAAAACAGTTTGGTGATTTCTAATTTGTCATTCAGAACAATCTGACTCAAGAAATCATATTGCTTGTTTTTAACTCCAGGTTCTTTTCGGTGTTATGATAGAAACCTTCTCTGAAACACACAGAACACCTCTGAAAACACAGCCTGCCCATAGCAGGGATGGTCTGTCCTCAGCAGAGAAAAGCTTTCCATCAACTGAAATCTTGTTTGTGTCCCAAACTGACAAAAATGGATGTCAGAACAAAAACTTTGTTTCAATTTCTTTGTATGGAATTCTTAACTGAGAAAAGCAACCTATTCCCTATTTTTATGCTCTCTAAAAACACCTGCAGATATACAAGGGAAGGGTAAACTCATCATTTCCATTACTACAGAAGAGCTGTTCTGAAAGATTTGTGCTGTTCACTGAAGATATTCACCCAAAAAGGGAGAAAAAAGGCTCTTAGACCTGTACACCAGATTTGTGTCTGTTTATTCCTTGTTCTTTGGTGGAGTCTGAATCCTAGAGAAGGATTTAATACATATTGTCTGCACTTTCTATTTCAGATACATTTTATTACAGAAGTGACAATGCATTGCCCCTGCCTAAGCAGACCCAGCCTTGAATCAGATGAAATTTTTCTGCTGATCCAGATTTTCCAGTCTCTCCACGAACGTTGGAGCACCCTCTCCTTGTTTCTGTGAGAGGCTGCAGGTCAGCCCTGTGTGGAGAGCCAGAAGAGAAGGAAGCCCAGCTGTCAGGAGAGATGGAGAACAAGGTCTGTGATGGGAAGCCCAGCTGTCAATGCCTGCAGGAGTGAATCCAGCCTTTCCATCCCCGTGGCTGGCACAGCTTATCCTTGTGAGTCCTCTGTGTCCCCTTCTCCAGCTGTGACAGCTCCGTGCCTGTGGCTCTCACTGCCTGAGCCTGTAATTATCACTAATCAAGGCAAGGTGCTGCCCACGCTGTCAGAGGGGATGGGAGTGCAGCATGCTGGAGCAGCCTGTGCTGTGAAAGCCCTGGAGAAATTCTCCAAGGCAGGGCCAGGCTCATCCACGAGCCATGAGCTCATCCTGGTCCTCTCTGGCCACTTCCAGGAAAGTTGGAAAATGCCCTTGGCAGAGCTGGTTTGCAACTTGTGCTTATTGAATGTACCTGGAAGGAAAATCTATCAGGGTGTGACAAGGGTTATTTTAATAATCGAAAATCTTATTGCCTCTGGAACATCTGCTTCATGGAGCAAGAAATCTGGTTTTAATTTCATTGCCGTAATTTCATGGAAATAAATTTGAAAAACTTAAACTCCACTATGAGTTAGAAAAACAGGATTTTCTTTTCCCCCACCTGTAACAGTGCTCATAAAACTGCATAAAATATAAAGCAAATTGAAACAATTGCAACTAATTTCCCCCATTAGTAAATTAAAAACTTCACCTGATTTTTAACTTTGCAGAGGAAAGCAGCATTTGCAAGAGATGGTTCAGTCATATTCCTTGCCTAGATAGAAGAAGATACATTCCTGTTGTATTTTAATTAGTTCTAAACCTATGCAGGTGAGGAGTACAGTACAGTACAGTACTGTTATTAAAATTCATGCTTTATAATCAGAACAGTTAGTACAGTCTCTGAGAACAGCAAACTAAAGAGCTTTTAACTTTGGTTAATAGTGGAATTATCTAACTCCTGCTATCATGTAACCCATTGCTAAGTTTTTAAATAAGGGGAAAAGGTTGTGATCATAAAGTGAAATTGTTGCATTAAGATCATAAGGAGAAAAGCTGTGATCCTTCTCAAAGGGTACATCAGGCCAGCCATTAATTATGAATGCTTATTAATTATAATGGATTTTCTGCCACAAAATCTCTTTAACTGATCTCTTGAACAGAACTTCAGTAGGGCAGCTGTGACAAATGTAGGATTGCCCTTTTAAAAGGCTGGGGGTTTCTCTCTTGTGGCATCCATGCTGAAAGTGAAGCAAAATGACTAATGAAGTTAAGAACCTCATTCTTTTGAAGATCAAAGTCATAAAATTCTGTTAATTCCCTTTGAGACAAAACTATCAATTATAGTGAAGAGATTTTTCCCCTGTAACTTTTTGTTGCATTTTAAAACTCCCTAATTGTTCCCCAAGACCATCTCCCTTTGTATTTTGCTATAAACTAATTTACTGAAGTGTCAGGAATCTAAAAATAAAGCATCTTTGGACAAAACATCATATATTCTTCTTAACATATATTCTTCTCAAGAACAGAAGTAACACCCTATTCCTCTTTAGCAGAACCCAGCACAGGCTGTTTGGTTATCAGAGAGCTCTGCTGGCATTCAGCTACACAAGATCCATGTTCCTAGAAAAGAGGGACTAAATTTGGTATTTTTGTTTAGTGTTTATACTTCTCTTCTTCTCTCTGAGCTGCTTCCTTCTTCTCTTTTTGGGGTTCAGGACTCAGCTGAATTTTTGTAGGGTAAATGTCAGCTGAACTTCTTCAAATCACCCTTCCCAAGTGCATTTTTGTGTCCCCATTCAGTTTTGGGGAAATCTGGAAGGTAGGGAGGGACAAAGATGTTTAACTACATGGTCTCAACACAACTAAATTTGGCTGCAGCTTTTAATCTCTCTTTAACTATAGTTTTAAACTCCTCCAGTGCCATGTTGCTCCTAGAGCTGCTGCCATGGTTTTCGACTGTCTGGTGTTGCATTTGGCAGAAATATGCCAGTTCTGTGTGGTCCCCACTCTGTAGCCTGGGGGTGCTCATCTCTTCAGTTACAAATTTCTACAGAAGTATCTTTTTCCTTTGATATTTTAGAAAAAAAAAAAATCGTAGGATGAAAATGTTGCATCAATATTTTTAATGGTTATTTAGAGAATGAAGTGTTTGGACATGCTTGAAAATACTGCTGGGCACCTATTTGCATGTGTAGGTGCCTAAATATCTGAGAAAAACAACCATCTGGTGTCTCTGGACTCAGATCCTCAGAAAAAATATAGTCTAAACAAAGAATTTAGGCACATACATTCCTTCTGATGACTTGCTCAGTTCTTAATATCTCTCTCTCTAATGTGTGGAGGAAGAATACACAAAAGGCTTTGAAAGGCTCTGATGCCTTTGTACTGCCTGTATGTGTTTACAGATAACATTATGGAAAACCAGCAGGAAAACCCATATATTTTATTCAAGTATTCTGCTCTCCAATTTCAACGTCCCTTAACACTCTTACTTTATAAAATAAATAATTGCCTACCTGGTGCCTAGATAGCATTGCCAATTATTTCAAAGTCAATTAATTTCTGAAATAATTTTGAGCTGCCTCAAATTACTTCTCCTCCTTAAAGGCTAATTTTCTTCCATCCTGTTCAAGCAGAATTTCAGATTTCATATTTTAATTTCTGTAGAACTCCTGGGTTGTCTATACGAGAGAATTTGGCCTCAGAATGCCAGAACACAAAGAATAGAAACCATTCTGCTGCTAGGTATCAGCTCTGCTTTGTGCACACTTTACCTGGGACAGAAGACAGAAGCATTAGCACCTGAATGCAGAATATTTTCTAATCTGTGCATGGTGTCACTGCTGGAAAGCAATACAAAATCCTGTAATTCTGAGCAGAAGACCATATTTTGCCAGATTTGGGTGGAAGTTCTTGCCAACATCAAGGTAACTCCCAGTGGGTGACTGCCAGAAGAGTTTTGGGGGTTTTTCTTTATGTTTGGTCACTAGATTAAATGGACACTGAGAAACACTGGTCAAAAAACCCACTCCTAACCATAAGAATTGTTCCAGCTTCCACAGGGCAAAGCCTGGGACAAGGAATTAGTAAATTAATATTAATTTCAATGCTGATTCTTCAAATATAGGACAATGTCTTGATTCTGAACCTGTTACATGACTTTCTTCCCTCTGTGTTGACAGTATTTAATGCTAAAATTAATGAGATACTCATTGATGCTGGGCCAATTCCCTGACTTGCACATTGTCAATCAGGTAGAAATCCAAATGTTCACCCACACTCTAAACCATTTTATGTCTCTGACTCCATCAGAAGCACATGGCACATCTTGTGGATCATGTGGAATAAAATCAGATATTCTTTCCTTTTCACTCTGATGGAAAGCACCCCACGATTCTCAACTGTATAATCGTTTCCTATAAAATAAATTACTTTATCTGTCTTAATACTGTCACATTTCTGTTCTCCAGTGATCTACTTCTTCCATCTGTGTGCATAACTGTAATCTTCTCTACACCTACTCTATGTATGCTCAAGTGTCAAAATCCAGCCTCAATCATTCCTGTCATCAGCATCTTGTTCCTGGTGGGATAGCAGGTAAAATATCACTGCCCCTCAGACTTCTTTGGGAGATTTCTGGGCTCACTTTGCAGTTTACATGAGCTATCAGAAATGCAGTGTGACTAGATTTGCTTTGGTTTTTGTCACCTGAAATTTTCCACTTATGGAATGACGGGGTATTTTCACTGCTGCATGTGTCTTGTTTCCATCATGACTGATACTGCAGTGAAGCACAATTTCAGGAGATACCCACATCACCCAAATCCTATGAAAGTTGACTTGCTGTTTCTTACTGAGTAATTCTTTGTGACTCATCCTTTGTTCTCTGATACTTTTTTTTTTTTCGCTCGTTTGCAGAATATTGTTCAGACAATTGAGCTTGTTTACTCAAATCACCATCTTTTCTGGTGAAGCAGCACAATCACTTTCCCCTTTCACAAAGCCCTTGCAAGAGAATGAGGGGACCCATAAGTTGCCACCATCTTGTTTGCCTTAAAATACAGATTATACTTGGCTAAACAAAACAACTGCAGGAAAAAAGAAACCCTCCTGGAATCTGTGCATCTTCATAGTTTGATGGGAAACTGTGCCTCTCCCTGCTGAGCCATGACCTACTTTGCTCACAAAATGCTCTCATAACCTTCCCCCAAACATGATGCTGCAGGAGCCTCAGGAATTCTGCACCTCAAAATCTAAAGTGTCAGTCACTGCCAGTCCTGCAAGGTGGATTTCCTTGTGAATCCTTGTGTCAGGGGCCATGCTGCTTGTTGTGTCTCATGTAAATAAAATAACCCCTCTTCTCCTGCAGCTGTTTGTATCATTTCCTGTCTCTGCTCTAGATTACAGGCTGCCCTCAGCGTTCACTCTTCAAATTCACAGCTGGATAAATTTTGCCATCTCATGAAAGATTCTGATACTTTTTTGGACTGATTTATCTATCAGCCTAATTAAAATGTTTTGCTCTGGTAGTTCAAAATTATTTTTTCCTTTTCCTTATCCTTTTTTTTTTTTTTTTTTTTTTTTAATGGAAAGGAATACTTTTTCTCTACCCAGTCTACTGTGTGTATCAAAACTTGGTGGGATGCCTGATTATGGAGAAACAGAAGGCAAGAGTTTAAGCATCAACAGCTGTGAGAATGACCTACAACATGTGGGACATTTGGTAATTATCCAGTCTGTATTATGTAAGACATAATATCATGCAGTTCTGTTAAAACTTGAAAATCAAGAGAAGGAAAATGATGGCTAATGACTGATTGCAAAGATAAAGATTCTTAACTGTACATTCTTATTGTTTGGATCTTTAAAAAATGCCTAAAATTTGCTTGTTGAATTTAAATTTGTTACAGAGCAAAGGCTTGGCTTTGAAGGATGTTTATTGATAAAAGAAGAGATGTTTGAATCATAAATATTCACAGCTGAGAATGATTTACAAATGTATGACTGCAGGGACAGGCTGTGAAAGAAAGCCTGTGCTGGGATTTCTCTGCTCTAGTTGGAGCAGGGAAAATTTCTGATGCGTGTCAGAAGACAGAAGGGTGAGCTGTGGACTTTCAAAACCCTCCCACCCCCAGTGCGTGGTACTTGATGTCCAAATGAGCAGGCATTTATACTTCCAGAGGGTGAAGTCATCAGAGCAGAACCAACTTGGAGCAGGGAGAACTGTGAAGTTATGTGCTGAACAGATCTCAGTAACAAAAAGTTAAGTCAGTCTGCCCTAGAAGTTATGGATGTTGAGTTGGACACTACAGAGAAAGGCTCTGTGTTGGAAAGGCTATCCACTCCTGGGATTTCTACAGGGAATTTCTTACCCCAAAATTATTCAGTGCTATCGAGCCTAGTAACACATTGGAAAACCAGCTCACGTGCACAGTGTTTAGAGACCATGAATGAATTTACAAACTCTCTCTGGGAACTGGTTCAGGATGTCATTTCCTCCCTGACACTGGAACTTTGAGTAACATTAAGGAGTCTCACTGCACATTTATCAGCTTGAAATTACTGTTGGGAAGTAGAACTGTTTCATAATAATATATACCATAATTTTTGAAAATATGTCTTTGTAATTAGGATGTGTAGAGAAGTGGCTGAAGGCCTTGACTGAAGGCCAAGGTATTTAGAGATCCTGTGTTTGACACTACAGCCCAAATGATGAGTCCTGAAGAATTCTGTTCCAATAAGGCTTAATCTTCCACATTTTAAATGCTCAGAAGTTGCCATTTGCTGTAGTTCTCAAACTCTTTGTTTAGTACTTACAGATTCATTTTGTGTTGTATTTTGCCTACTTATGGTCTTGCTTTACTTGGATTTACAGAATTCACCCTTGCATATAGAAAGAAGCTGTTTGTGCTGTATCTTGTAATCTGTGTACTTGAGTTAATACATCTTTTATTACTCACAGTTCCAGACCTTCTCCTGGTGAAGCTCAGCAGCTCTATTTTCTGAAAGCATTGCCTGAATCAAGGATGAAAATTACCCTCTGAGTTATGAGAAACACACACAGACCAGCACTGAAACTCCCAGGCAGCTGGTGAAGCATTGCTGTGCTGTCCCTCTACCCCACTGTGCTGAGAGAACTTTATAAGAAATAAGTGACATACAGTAAATAACTCCTCTCTGAGCTTGCAGGAGCCTCAGGACCTTCCATGGCAGCAGAGCCAAAAGGTGAGGTCCTGTGCTGTTCTTACCAGTTGGCTGAGGTAAAAATCTACCAGGACATGAAAAAATAAAAAAGGAGAGAATTCTGATTTATAGCTGAGACCAGAGTCTGCCACTGGAGGACATTTATTAGAAGTGGCTCAGACATGCTTGCCCTCCTTATTTTGAGTTGTCCCTTTCTCTGCAGTGGAGTTCATTGATTTAATTAGGGCTACTCACATTCTTAAGTACAAACAGTTCTAAGTGAGGGTGAGAGAATTGTACCTTAATTCCTAGACTGTTTCAGACCTCTTTGTCCATCCTCTAAAATTTTCATCTTAGATAAAAGATTTGAGTTGCTGTTTAAAAAAAATAAGTGACACTACCTCTCAAAATGCTGCAGATTCACTTTGCAGATATGCAATTTTCATTCTATTGAATTTTTTGACATATGGTTATGTAAAACATCTAATAGCAAACTCTATCCATTTACACCTTCCAGAAGGCAGAGACTTCAGAAGTTAATGTGGGATTATTTTTAGCATGTATTCAAGTTTATTCATGCTGAAAGGTAGTACTTATCTTTTGTAATTTTGGAGTAGTTATTTGAATAAAAACATGAGTATAGTTCTATTTTAACTGTCATGTGACATCTGGGAACTGGTTCGAACCTCTCTCTTGGAGAAGTGGAAATCTCAGCAGTTTTTCTTTCCAACATTCCAGTGGTACACACAATACCTATGTATGTGTTGAGACCTATGTCTGTAAATAATGTGAGTAGCAAAATATGAGTAATCTTCTATACACTGAGAGAACATTATACCAGAAACAATGAAAGCATCTACCGACCAGAGAAAGTGCAATTTTCAGTGTTCTTTGTAGGAAAAGCTTGTTGAAGTTAAATTACTCCTTTGAGTACAAATTCCATACTAAGCTGTCACTAGAGATGCTGTTAGATAAAAATCTGTGGCTGATATTTACCCTCAAGCTGGGTAAATATTTCTGTTAGTTAACTAACTGAGCCCTTTTTCAAGTTCAGAGATGATCTGTGCAGAGATTGCAAGTTTCTCATGTTTTGGGGTCACTCTTTACATAAGTCTTAGGCTGTTTCTACTCTGTGAAAAACAAGGGATCTGCAAATTTACTGTGTAATTTTGGTGGAAGAAGTTGAACTGTTTGTCCAAGAGGACACACGGGATTTGGCTGGGGCAGACTACTGCAAAGGCAACAGCAAGAGGTCAGCAAAATTCCACAGAATTTTATTTGTTCCAAGTTTGATTTACAGGAAGAGGAATATGAACCTCTTATTTTGAGATGATTGTGGATCTGACACTGGAAAAATCTTTTGAAGTAAAAATAATAATTAAGTTACAATGATAATGAGGCTGCAGTTACTCAATGCCAAGTGATCTTTCAGCCTTTGCAATGCATGATTGTACATTTTGATATTCTAGATAATCTGGGTTGCTCCAACCTCGGGGCCTGCTTTGATAAGTCTGTCCTGTATCATCCTGCACAAGAAAATATACCAATATTCAGAGAATAATGCCTTTCACAGTCTCCTTCTCAAGCAAACATGCCATAAAAGTACTGGTGACACCAGGTTCTTTACAGTGATGTTCGAAGAGTCATTTTATGATGTATTTCTTCTACTGATCTACATTCCTATTCAGTGCGTTTTGAAAGCATTTTCCAGCTCTGAGTCCCAGAGAACCATCCCTGAATGTGCCACTTCCCTGGATGAGAGCTCTGAACCCTCAGGCAGTATTTGGCAGTTCTGTCACACAGCTCAGTCCAGCAGTGGAGAGCAGATTCATGGCAGTGCTTCATGACCTGGCACAGGAATGAGGGAGTGTGCTCAACCTTCCCCTCAGAGTAGCAGAGAAGTACAGCAGAGCCATTCCTGATGGATTCCTGATGGATTCCTGATGGATTCCTGATGGTTTCCTTCCACCATGAGCTGTGTGTGGGGTTGGGGCAGGCACAGCAGAACTGGGCTCTAACACGGGAGGTTGGACCTCAGCTCCTTCCCAAGGGCTGTACCCACCTTTTGCTGGGATCCCAGCCACCCTGAGGTCTTCTCTAATCTGGTCTGACCCCCAACAGATGATGGGCAGAGTGGGTGACTTCTTCAGCTCCCATAAAACGTGAAACAGCCCTTAATTTCAGCTCTTGAACCTGCTACTGGCTGCAGATTTGGTGGCAGGGTGGAGAGGAAATAATAATTTTGTTCTTATGAGCTGCTAATTTTCCCACCAAGTGTGTGTATCTTCTCCTAATCCTTTGCCTGAATAGAATATTTCCATCACTTGTTATTGGAACTAATTTCAGAAGACTGTAAAGAGATCCTGAGCTGAGTGATCTATTGTAATTCACTGAGAAAAGACTCAGCAACCTACATGGATACAAAAAGGACTGAAGTAAATCCTCTTTGTCTCAGTTACAGGTCTTATCTCTTGAGTTTGGAATTTCTTAGTGAGAAGCTCCAAGAGATCTTCCCTCCTTCTTAGCATTGCTGCTGCATAAGAAAAAAACTTTGGTAAAACTGCAGATCTGCAGTGATCTTGCAGGTAGTGTCTTTTTTTTGTACCTCCAGGAGAGACCCAAGCACCTGAGAAGTTTTAGGGAAAATAGAGCTGTTCTCTTTATTAACTTGCCTCTTTGGTAAACTGAGAAAAATGGGGAAAAAAAGTAGATCTTGTTTTTTTAATCTCTGTATCTCGATTTATTTATACAATCCATCAAGAAGTATCTCATCAACAACATTATTTAAGCTGAAATAGGAGACTCACTATTAGTCTTAAAAATTCGTAAAATAAACAGGTTTTGACATTTAATTTGTTGTAGCCAGAGAAAGAACAAATTGCCAAGCAAACATTATACAGAAAATATTTAAGCAACGTAGAAATCAGTGCTCTTTATATGGGAACTTAAACCAGAACCATATATTTTGTGTGTTCTGTTTATTTTTGTGTTGGGTAAGATGAAGTGTGCAGTTTGTATTGTTTGCTTAGGAAATAATTTAAGCATGGCTAAGAATGAAGCATCTGTCGAACAACTCTTTGGTCAGTAAACAGTGTAAGATATTTTTTATTAAACATAGCCCAGCCCTCCCCCTTGCCAGGGATGGATGAGAACAGTAGGCACATGAATTATCTCCAGCAGAAGGACCAGGCTGAGCTGAGCAGGAAGAAATGGCTGCTTTGTTTCAGAGCTATGCAGGCATCAAAATTATTTGCACTGTGAAGAAAAGAAATGATGGGTAGAGCCAATGCAGCTGGGCTCCAGAAAAAGTAATGAATGTCAAATAAGTGAATGTCTAAGGTACCATCCTCCAAAAGAAAGCAAAAGTGGAACTGGGCTGGTGGATAATAGGTTTTCCATTAGTTTAGCCAGGCTCATCATTTCACTGAGTTAATTTTGGTACAAAGAGGACAACCATGTCTCTTTTAGAGATCTGGTGTGCACCACTGCCTGCTGAAATCCATGAATGGCCAATGCAGTGAGAGGCCATGCAGGGCAAGGTATTCCTCAGGGGGAAACACATGGGCAAAACTCAGGAAACAGCTGGCTGTGATGTCAAAGGGCAGCTTGGGGCTGTTCACCCTCCTCATCAGACAGTGCTTGCAACTGCCTGACTCCTGCCCTGGCCCCCTGCACTGGATATTGTGCAAGAAAACACCCTGGCCTCAGTATCTATGACAAGTCAAACATTGTGGTTATGATGTTAAAAACATCTTCTTTAAAACTTATGAACTGTTGAGAAATTCTGTTTTAGAAAACAGCTAAGACTGATGGAAGTAAATACACTGCTCTGATTATTTACTTCTGTTTAAATTTCACTAGTTTTTGAAAATGTTATTAGTGAAAACCACACTCATATAAGTATTATTCAAAGGAACACATGGTATAATCCAGGGAATTTTGCCTATCTTTCCCTGTTTTGCTTTCCCACCCCTCCACTTATTCACCTGCATCTCTCACTTGCTTCTGACCTGCAGAGATGAGCTCCCAGGGTGAGCTGGGGCTCCTGGCTTTGCTGCCCTGCAAATAATGAGAAGACATAGCCAAAAGGTGTTTCCACACAGAGCAGAGCTGTTTTGTTTATTTCTAACAAAGCATGTGAAACGTCCAAGTTCAGGTACATATTAATTAGTATGTTCTTCATTTTGTCTAATGGAAGCTGTGGTACAAACAAGAGAGATGAGGCTGGGACTGAGCAGCCTGAGCTGGGATCCCAGTATGGAACAGCAGATGCTGGAGGTTGTGCTGAGAGATTAGAGTCAGTTTGCTCTTCTGCACTGAGTGCTATAAAATTGGGAGCTGGATGAGCCAGACCAAAGCAAAGAGGTGGCAGATGGGATGAGAGCAAGATGACTGACAGAGATACACCAAGCAGCCTTGTATTAGCTTCTGCTGCTTGTTCTGAAGTGTGTGATTGTGAGGATCATCTCTGGTTTAGGGGCAAATCTGGCTCTCTGTGGTAGCAGTCCCACTGTGGCCTTCAGCAGCACTTGACTGTCCACATTGCTTAGCAAGTTGGGAAGTGAAACTGGAAAAGAAAGGAAAATAAAGGAAAAGGATACACAGGAACAGTTTCCAGCTCTCTGAAGCAGGCTGAGAAAGAGGGACAGGAAAAGAGGAGCTGCAGCAGGAAACCATTAAATAGAGACCCAGACAGGCACAATGATAGAGACAGACTTTTAGATCAGTAAGAAACTGTGAAGAAAAACCTGTTCAATAAAATACTGCTATCAGTGAACCACAGGGACAGTATCCACTAAATGACATCATTTACCATTCTGCTTGTTATCACTCATTATGCTGTAGACCCTATTATGTGCTGCTTAATGTGAATCTGGCACCTGCTGTGTCAGGCACAACACACAAAAAGAGGGGAAAAATAATTTCTTGCCCCAAGGAGTTCATGGTGAACAGTAAGGAGTATTTCTATGAAAGTTTGCATTATCAGTTCAGTGCTGGAGGTTCTGGAAGACAATGACAGATGGACAATATATTTCTCAGAGTTCAGAGTTTTATAACAAAAGTAAATTATATATACGTAAAGTAGAAATTACAGTTGGGTGAGTGCACTACACAAAACCTTGGAGGTATAGCAGCTTCATTTTGTTGAAAGGAAGTGATTCATTTTAGTGGCATAGGGAGAGATGCTGGAGATTTCATTAGATCTTAGATTTTAGTTGGCTACAAATCTTCACTGTTCTAACTCCTGTGGGATTTGGGCTTTCATTTGGAGCCCACCAATCCTTCGTTGCCTCTCCTGCTTTGATATGGTTGCTGCTTCTAATGAAGCATCCAAAAAATCAGCAAGTGATAAGTTCCAGAAAAGAGAAGAATTCAGGCAAAGTCTTATAATCCAAAATGATCTCTTTTTAAATAGCTCCAGGAGGTCTTTATAACATTACTGCAGTCTAAGGGAGCTGTAGGAGTCAGCAAGAAGGATTGGCTGGGAGGTGGCCATGGTCAGCCCAGCCCAGCAGTACCCACATGTTGGCTGAATTTAGGATAAATAAGAGTCTTGACCTGTCCTTTGTAGGAGGTGCTCTGGGGGTATGTTGTTGGTTTTAAGCAAAAAATGGGGTTTGTTTTTGTTTTTTTTTTTTTTTTTGTTTTTTTGGTTGTTGTTGTTTGTTTGTTTGTTTGTTGGGTTTTTTTGTTGTTGTTGTTGTTGTTGTTGTTTTTGGGTGTTTTTTTTTTTTTTTTGGTTGTCTTTTTTTTTTTTTCAGGGGGCTTCATTTCCAGTCAACAGGAATATATTTGATGATAGCAGAGAAGTGAATTTGTGAAGAATGATTGACAGCAGATGGCTTGTAGCTACAGAAGGATGCATCCCAAGCCTAAGGTGTCCTTAACTACCTCAAATGACAAAATTATCCTGAGACTCAAGAGAGAGGGTCTTTCTTCTAAATTCATCTACTGTGGTAAATGGGGTCGGGTGTTCTTTGCAATAATGGCAGGTAAGAGACAAAGCTCGATTTCAGGGTGTAAATTAAACTCCACAAAGCCTTGTCAGGCTTCTCCATATGCAAATGCATGATTAATTCGTATATTTAATTGAACAAATTCAGGAATGTGTAACAACACAGGATTAGGCTGTCCTAGACTCTGCTACCAACTCCTGAAAGGAAATCCAAGCCTTAGGTTCTACCATTTGCATATAAAATGTATTTTGGAATCGACCACTGAATGGGTGTGAAAAAGGTGCAAATATTTAAAGCAGAGGACTTCAATGGGAAATTCACAGCAGAGCCCTCCAGCCTGGTCAGAGGAAAATACCTGTTCAGGAGACAGAGGTTGGGGCCAGACTAAGCCCCAGTGCTTAGTTTAGTCACAGGGACATTACTCTGACTCAGTTTCCTCAATTCAGGGTTAATTTGATTTATTTTGGAGAATGCACCTTATTCCACAGAATTTAGCATATTCCATTTATTTCCACAAGTGCCCATCCACTGCAGAAATTTCCTCCTTTGTTTCGCTGCATTTGACAATAGAAGAGAATTTTCCTTTCT
This sequence comes from Muscicapa striata striata, assembly GCA_030060385.1. Classification (NCBI taxonomy): domain Eukaryota; kingdom Metazoa; phylum Chordata; class Aves; order Passeriformes; family Muscicapidae; genus Muscicapa; species Muscicapa striata. The sequence goes on along the minus strand of JAREIS010000050.1, from coordinate 1,655,643 downwards.
CAGCTGGCAGATTAACCATTATAGTTAGTGAAAAATAGTGTCCAAGAGGGTTGTCATCCCACTCAGATGGCTTTGACTTTGCCATGCCTATTACTAATTTCCATTAAATTCAAAATATGTTTTATGCTGATAAAGCTTCTTAAAGCATTTTCTCTAAAGCTGCATTAAAGAAAGTGATGCTTACATAAGTCCTTTGGAATACCTAATGTGCCATGACATTTGCTATAAATATGTGCCAGTTCATTATTTTCACTAAAGTTCACAAGTGGGTAGGTATTGATTACTTTACAGTTAAAAGGGAAAAATCTTGGATACTTGCATATGGTTTGGATTAGCTTGCAAGGCAATCTGCTGTTTTCAGTCTGGGTAAATGAGTGATTATTTTCCTGGATTTCCTACCTTCTATCTTCTCCTGGGTTTTCAATTTTTTTTCATGCTGGACAGTAATTTACTGTTAGGACTCAACTAGAAAACTCTCTCCCCCAAATCCAAATAGGTTTTTCACACCAGGGAAAAACATTTAAAATATGTGAGGATGAGAAGAACTTTACACAAAATGTGACGATGGGGTGGGGAGGGAATATGAATCCTGGGTAGAGCTGCCCCACAGCAGATCCCTCCTCTGTGGGATAGACTGGATTTATTTGATCTATCTGCACAATGGAGCAGCATCTCACACAATTTGCCAAATTTGTCCTTGTTTGTCTCTGACTTCTCCCTTAAAGCTTCTGCAGCCTCAGGGTGATGGGCTGCTGGTCCAGCACCCGCAGAGGGCTGAGTGTGGCTTTGGGATGTTTGTCCACACTGCTGCATACAACTTAATTAGCCTGTCTGCTAATTGATTGCCTGCTCCTCTGCCACCAGGCCCAATAAAGCAGTGAAGGGCTGTCAGTCTGGTGTGTTTTAGGCACCTTGGAGCAAATGCAGTGTGCCTGGCTAATGAAGCTGCTGTCAGCTGAAGGACATTGTGTGTGCTGCTCTGGGGACGAGCCATCAGCTCTGGGGCACTTTGCTTTGCTTTTCCCTGTCATTTTCTCAAAGAGAAATAATTTCCAAGGTCTTGTGTTCTATTATAAAAGTCTATAAAATCAACTTTCTCTGACAAAAATGATTCAACACTGTCCACAGTCTTCTCACCTCTCCCATGATTCAAGAGGTTCACTGCCATGCTCATGTGACCTCCAGTTAATCCTGAAATTTCAGAGAGTAATATGTCCTTTATTTCTGATTATCAGAAAGGAATTTGCTAATTAGGGGGAACCAAGGTCTTTCACATGGGGAACATTTTAAGAAATCAGAAGTGTCATTTTTCTATGACAAATTACACTTCACAAGGATAAAATAATATTTCATAGCAGCAGAGGTTATTTGCTGCTGATATTGCAGAATTCTGGAACTTTGAAGGGACCCAAAAAGAGGGAAAAGTAAAACATGATTCTTTACTTATAATAAGAGAGGGGTAGGCAGTAAAGAAGACCCTCCCTATTCTACAAAGGAAAAGATGTCCAAAACCCCACCTGGAATGTCTGAAGTGGCAGCACTGATTTCCATCACCACTACTTCATTCCACTCTGAAATTACCTCCAGGGTCACTGAGCCCAGTTCACTGTGGTAACTGGGTTAGGCTGAACAGGAAGATATTAATTTTGGTGGGGAGAAGGAGGCCTTAAGGCAAACGCTTGTGGCTCTGCTAATTCACATCCTGGTAGTTCACATCCTTGCTGTTTTGTATTGGTTTCTCAGTGGAGCCAAGCCCTGGGGTTGTGACTGATTATCTGAATCAGGCAGCTGCAGATCACCTTAATGTGGTGCTGACTTCACCTGGAGTGCTCGTGCAGAAGGGGTGATTAACCAGGCAGCTGAGATGGGATCAGCTCCAGGTGCTTGGTGAAATCCTGGGGAATTGCTTGGTCTGGTTTGAAACTGCACCAGAACAGACTGGAACAGCAGCATTGCCTCTTGATGGATGAGCCTTAATTTATTTCCACTGCAAGAGACTTTGGTGACAAGGTTACACTATAAATAACATTTAAATTGTAATTTTGCTAAATACCCTTCTCCTGTAGGGGAAGAAAAAATTGTTGCCTTCTTTCATTATTCCAGGTATTCAGTAACCTATCCTCATATCCAATGCTATCAGTTATTTTATACAATATGCCTGCATTTTTGTATAATGTATGAATCTATGTATATATATGTATTTATATATACAAACACACATATATGAGAATAGATATGTTTATCAGGAGAAAGATAATTCATGGAATGATGCTTGATCCAGCTAAGATCTGCACAGGTCTATCAGAGCAATGGACAGCGTCACAGCTGTACCTGCTGCCAGGTGACACATGGCACTGTCCCTGTGTGCCATCTTCAGGAATGTGTCATCACAGCATTTGCTTCTATGAAGATTTCCTCTGGCTCACAAGAAATGAAGAGATGCTTTCTTCCTGACAAGCCATGGACAAGAAGGGACTGAAATCAGACATCAGAGACACCAGTGTGGGGAGGGGATGCAGAGCCTTGGGTGTGTGTCCCAGTTTCCAGGGCAGGGTGGAAGCTCAGTGGTCCTGTCTGAACCTTTTCCTAGAGAGCCTCACATATGGTTCTGGTTTGATGTGGAACAGAGGAAACATGGACAGATGACTTCCCATCCTGAGTCCTGATATTTTCTGATTCTCTTCACTGGGGCATGGGGCAAATTAAAAGCCAGGGCTGTTTCTGACAGATCAGTGGCATGGACAGCACAGTGGCCACTGCTCCCCAGCAGTCTGACACTTGTGTTCTCCCCCAGCAGTCTGACATTCGTGTTCTGGTGCTGGGTATGGCTTCATTAATCAGGCACTGACCTTTTCCCAGCAGCTTGTCAGCAGCAGAGGTTTCAGCCTGACAGTTGCTGGCTCCCAAATGTTACCTGGTGCCTGGCTGGGGGAAAGGCAAGCTGCAAACACAGCCTTGGAAATCCTCCTCCTTCCCTGGGGGTGTGTGGCAGAGTGGCTGCTGACTTTTCTCTGTTGATTCTCGAGAGTGATGGTTTCCCCAGCATGTGGCTGGGACCTGACTGGTGTTTGGTATAAAGATTTCATTTCTAATAGAAATTTGGGACTTGATTTTGAGAGCAGCTCATTGTCAAAAAAACTGCCTATATTTTAAAATAATTTTTCTACTTCAGACCTTTTTTCTTCTTTTGTAGCCTCACTAGGGATGTGTCAGCCAGTAGAAGGCTGGCTGATGTCTCAGATCTAGGCTTTTTATCTTAAAAAAGGAGAAATACATAACATAAAATGGGGATGTAAAAAGTGTATAATTTAAACAAACTTGGTGGGGTTATGGGGAAGGATATTTGTTTAAGTCTGTCTTCAACACTTTAATAGCCAGGTTAGGAACTTTCCTGCCTGTGAGCAGGTTTGCTGCAGCATGATGTGAGCTCACAGCAGTCCTGCCAAAAGCAGCATTGCCTGTTTTACAGGTGGGTGTATTACAAACACTGTCTGGAAAAGCTGTTTTGAGGGGAGTCACTGGAGGTGTTTCAGCCAGGATGAGACCTGGGGCAGCACAGGGCAGGTTTAGTGACACAACCCAGCTCGTTTCCTGGCCTTGTCCCAGCCATGGGTGCACAGAACAGCACAGCCCCTGCTGCCCTGGGAGCTGGCCCCATTGCCAGAGCTCACAGCACCTCCCCAGCTCTGCCATGGGGAGGAACCAGCAGCTCCCCATCTCTGCCAGGCTTGCAGATAAATCTGCAGGGGTCGTCTCCCCTCGGGGATTTTGGCAGCTGCACACATGGGCCTTGCAGTGAAGCAAGTCTGTCTGCTTTTCCCAGCTCAGGGCTGTGTCTCCTCTTGGATCAGATTCAGTCAATGAATCCTGTTTCCCCATGCCCTCAGAGAAAAGCATGAAGGGCTGGATGGAGATTTCCTGAGGAAACCAGGAACTGGCAGCAATAATTGCTCAGCACCTCCCCTGGAAGCCTACCCATGGCTCAGAGGATACAGAGATGCACATGGCATGAAAAGGTCACCAGTGGGAATGTGACATGGGGATGGCAAAAGTGAGGTACTCTAGATACCTGCCCACCATTGGGAACTTACATTGCTGTGTTTATCCAGGCAGAGGGGGTAGCAGTGTGCTGATATTAACAGCCATTAACTCAATTCTCACTGTAAAATATTATTTACATATTTACTTCAAAAAACCTCCTTCCAAACAATCAAAAAAGCCTTCTTAGGGAAACCAAGGAATTTCTAAGGACATGTAGTGATAGGACAAGGGGACTTCAAACACAAAGGCAGAAGCTTTAGAAGCTTTAGATTGGGTATTAGGAAGAAATTCTTGCATGTGAAGATGGTGAGAGCCCAGCACAGGTTGCCCAGAGCAGCTGTGGCTGCTCCATCCCTGGAAGTGTTCAAGGGCAGGATGGATGGGGCTTGGAGCAACCTGGGACAGTGGAAGATGTCCCTGCCCATGGCAGTGGGATTCAAACAAGATGATCTTTCAGGTTCTTTCCAACCCAAGCCACTCTGTCATTCTACAGTTCTATGAAGTACCAGTACTAAGAGAAGATGCTTGCAAAGGTTAGACAAGTGAGCTGTCCTGCCCTAGAAAGTCAAAGATAATTCAGTTGGGTCATAATTGATTTTAGTCCATGGAAGAAGTCTGAGATAGACCTGAGACCTTCTGTCTACCCAGACATCAGGCAAGGGCTTCTTTCAGTCTCAGGGATGTGACTGCACAGGACTCACAGGACTGAGGGCTTGAACTCCCTGATTCACTGCAGCTATATAATGGGAAGACTAACGTGAAAGGTGGGAAGGATTCTCAATTACCAGTTTATATGGCTAGAAAGTGCAGTCCTGCCTCTCTGGAGTGCGGCTGCTGCAATGAGACACTCACTGAGGAGCAAAGTGCAGAAGTTTTAGTTCAGCAGGTCCCATCATTGCCTGGTTAGAAGCCTGGAAAATCACAGGTTACAGAAGCAGACTGCCTTAACCTTAACTACAGATGTGCTCTGTAATTACAGTGCTGCTTATGTGCAGAGCCAAGTCTGCCATGGGACACTTTTCTTGGCTGGAATTAATGAAAGAATCCAGCAGCCCCATTGATTGAGCAAATCAGGAGTCTGTTAAGTGCATTCTGTCAGCATATGATTTTAATGTTAGGCTGTGGTCTATCATTAATTAGAATAAACATCAATTATTTGGTTTTGAGATTCTTTCCAAGAAGGAAAATACAGTTTGGAAAGGTTTTCAGAGCTGATTACTTTGCACAGCCTGGACTGTGCTTAAGACAGGCATGAAGAGGACCTGGGAAAGGAAGACAAGGATGAGGAGGAACAAAAGGTGTTGAAATCAATGTCAGGAATTAGAGAAAGAACAGGCAGGGAGGGAACAGAAAAAGAAGCAGAACAAAACTAAAGAAGACAGACAAAACGTGATTGATTGGGAAGGAGGGTGTAAAAGATGGCTGAGTGACTGGTGGGGGTGACAGCATGGGTATGAATCTGGGGAGGTGGGTTTGGAGACATTGTCCCTGGGGTCTCTAAGGGCAGGCTAGGGAATAATTTGCCAGGTGTGATGTTGGTGTGGTCATTGCTCTCTGAGGTGGATGAGAGGACCCTGGAGGTCTCCTCCAGCTCTGGTTGTGCTCAGACATCCCGTGGCCCCCTGTGCTTGCCCTCCCCTTATCCAGAGGGACTGCAGGTGGAGATTTTACAGGTCAGATCTTCTCCTGGGTCTCTTGCCAGTTCCCACAGGAGGCAGCCAGATGCATGAAGGGCTTGGAGACTCCTGCCTGGCCAACATCATCTCCATCTGAGCACACACACAGAGCCTAGGGCCAGCTGCAGCATGTATTGCTCTTGTCCTGCTGTGGTTGTCTGGCAGCAGATTCCAGGAAAGCACATCTTTCTGCTGGGAGAAATTCCTGGCACCTCCATAAAACATGTTCATAAAACATCTGTGTGAGCAGGGGCTGTCAGGGGAGTGCTCCAAGCCCAAACCCTCATCCCTCAGAGGCTTCCTTCACTGAGCAAATGAGGTTTTGTGGCGGCTGCTGTGGTCCTGCAGGGACCTTGTGTCCTCTCCTGTGGCTACAGGAGAGACAATCCTGCACTTAGCCAGAGTTTCTGCTCTCTGTTTAGTTCCTAGCAGAATAAAGAGATGCTGTTTTATGGGAGGCATAAGGCAGATTTGAGGGCAGAAGAAGGAAATGTAATAGCATTTCTCACCATCTCTGTAGACATAAACAAACAAAGAAAAATGCAACTCCCTAAAATCACAGCTTATCTTACTGCTTGATGCTACACCTGTAGAAATCAGAGGAGAATCTACCATTGAAACCAGATTAAATGCTGATATTGTAATTTTTGATTTTTTTACTGACAAATAATCAAAAATAGACCATATGTAGAGAGTGCAAGATCTGTAGGCAGGGAGAATAATTGATCTGGTATCACAAGAAAATTGTGAGGGCTTTTCACCATCCAAGTGCTGGTAAGTAGGAACAGCAGTCTTCAAAATGAAATAGGAATAGAGAACAGTTGTTAAGAGCTTACCTGGGTGTGTGTCTCTCAGATCATGATGGGAGGGAAAGAAGCAGCTGTAGTACTGGTGAGCAGTGAGAGCAACATCTCATCAAGGGCTCCATGTCTTGTGTGTTTCCTGAATGTGTCTCAGGCTCCTGTAACCTTTGTGCCTGCTGGCTGGGAGACACAGGCAAGGAGGGAAATGGGAAATTCAGGCTTGACCTCAGCCACCTCTGGACAGTTGAGGTAACCCAGAGGGGGATATTCTAGTTGATGGGATGGGCATGGGATTGTTCATTACATGACTTGGGGGCACAGGCTGCAGCCTGGACAGCTGCCTCCTGCCTGGAGCTGGGCACAAGATGTCCTGAGAGAGTGAAGGGCTGGAGATGCTCAGGTGGTTAGAATATTGGAGATCCTGTAGCCAGGTGCAGATATCAAGGACCCACAACCCCAGAATGGCAGAGTATTTCATGCCTTCCAACTTCCACCTGCTCATTCTCATTCCTGAACCCCCTGGGACCTTCAAGCCCAGGGAATTCCACGCTGTGCATGCATCCATGTCACAAATGAACAAGTTTCCATCATTTTCCACTGTGCAGAAAGGCCCTCAGGGATGCCTGGAGATTCCCAGGTGAGTACAGACACAGCCTGAGCTGTGTGGCTCATGTACCATTTGATAAATTCTTAGATAAATTCCTTAACAGTATTTATCTCCCATGGGTTTTCAAGTATTTGGTGTCGAAGCTAATGGGCAACTGTAGCAAAGAGTTACCACAATATCAAATGTGAGATCAGAAGTGTGGCATTGCTGATGTGCTCTAAATTAGTGACTACTCTCAGAGTGTTTGCTCAGATGTCTTGTTGATGGGGGAGTGTTTTCCTTCCTTCCTCCCTTAACCATTTCACACCATAGGGAAATCAAAATCTGCTTTCCAAATAGCAACAGACACTGCCTGTTTTCAAGAAGGTGTTTATGGAAAGATGCTCAGCACCTCCTATGTGGTTCTCTGCTCTCCTTGAGCAGCAGCTCCATGCAGGATGAGGCCCTGTGTTGGCATCAATTTCTGAGTAAACTGCCTCTATAGAAATGGAGCATCTGTTTCTAATAGCAACAGCTGCTTCTGCATGTAAGGGTGTGCTAGTGCATTTAAACACCTCATTATTAAATTGAGTTTGTGAGTTTGGGAAGTTTGGGGTCTCTATGGTGAGGAGGTGGCTGGTACAGGAGAGCAGGTTACCATCAGTGGGAGGGATGGGAGAGCATGATTCCTACATTCACCTGTGCAAGAGTCAGGCATCCTCTGCAAGACTCCAGTAAAACCTCCTGTAAAACAGAGAGTTTTGTCAGCCAGGGATGTGCCTGACAGCCAGAGAGCAGCAGAGGGGAGTGTGGCTGAGCCCTGTGTGTGGAGACCCAGAAAGGCATTCCCTAGTTAGGGAACATGAGAGGCCTCTCTCATCTGCCTCCTCTTGATAACAAACCCTCTTCTATCTGGCCAAAGCAAGCCCTGCTCTGTTTTCTGGTCAGCCCTGTGCCCTCTCCCTGGCTGTCAGCTTTTGGTCACTCCCTCCCTGTTTCCCTGTTGGCCCCCATGCCCTAACCCCACCCTTGTGACACCCCCATGTCCCCTGGTAATTGGTCTTTGATGCTTCTTCCCTGCCCTGCTCACCCCATGCACTTAACCTGGACCCTCACACATCCTTTGCCTTTGAACCATGGCCCGTGCATGTGCATGGCTGAAATAAACATCTGCAAAGGCCCTTCCTGCTTCTTTACCTGCTATCACCCAGAGTGCAACACCCAGAGTGCAACACCTGTGCTCAGGGCCCTGCTGTGTGTCCCACTGCTCCCAGCCAGCCAGGACAGACGGACACTGGACAGCAAAGGGGTGGGGTAACAGGGGAAAGCTCTTGTGGGGCAGCTCTCATTCAGAACAACAGGATGCTGCCAGTGTGTTCCTGCAGCTGTTCCCAGTGGGTTCAGGGACAGGGAAATGCTTTGTGCTGTGATGACTAAAGCAGCACCAGAGGAGCTGCTGGCTTTACCTTTCCCTGTCCCAAGTGCCTCAGCAGGGTGGGCAGGGTGGATGGGACTGAAGCCAAGCTGCTCCTTTGCTCAGCAGGCTGGGGGATGAACTCAGCATCTGCTCTGCCTGCCCAGAATCCACAGCAGGAGAATAAACACACAGCAATAAACACACAGCACAGAGAGGCTGGGTGTGCGAGGGTGGGACACTGCACAGCAGGAGCAGCTCCAGGAAAGAGCAGCTCTTGTTCACAGTGCAACCAGCCCAGCTAAAGGAAGGGCTGGAGAGCAGCCACAGAGCAGCCCAGAAAGTTTTTTCCTATTTAGCTGCAGGGATTTTGTTGCACGTCTCAAGGAGACTTTTTCATTTCCTTAGGAAAATAGGATTCAATCACCCAGAGAAATGACATGTGCCAAGATTAGGGCAGGAATCACCAGTGAGATGAGCATTCAAAGTGAGCCACAAGCTACATGAATGTGTCTCACTGGAGGTGTGAATATTTTGTTCTGCTGTGCTAAAACATCTATTGAAGTATCAGTATTTTCTCATTGAAGAAAACAAACCCATAAAATTCAGAGAATGCACAAGGTGAAAATTACATTGAGGTTCCCCTCAGGCTCTGAACTTCTTTGCATACAAGCTTTGTCCAAGCGGAACTTATCATTTTCTGCCACAGAAACACTAAATTCTTCTGACTCAGAAAGCTGGAATGACTAAAACTAATCAGACAGAGTTGTTTGGTAGCTTATAGCAAACCTTAAAAGCTGGGCCAAGTTTATGGCAAATTCAGCTAAGTAGATTAACATGTATGAATCTTGCAAGCTGTCAGTCCCTTGTATGGGATTTGTATCAGGCACTTTGGACACTCTTGGCGAGTCCCTGTGAGCTGACACTGCCTGCTCACTCCAGATTCACTGAGCAGGAAACCTGTCTGTTCTACTTGGGCTTTTGTACTTCAGCTAGTTTCTCTGAGAAGGGGGAAGGGAAACACATTTACGTATTGCCATGGTTGCAAAATCTGGCATTCCAAAGGCAAATCAGCTCCCTTTGTGTGTTATTGGGTCAGCTGTGATCAAATGAGGGGCAAAGAATGTGTCTGAGCCCTTCAGCTTTTGAATGTTCAGTGAGAGAAGCATTTAAATGGCACCAGGAGGTCGGCTGTGATCTTGCTGAAGCAGCTGCAGAAAACATCTCCACTTGATGCTCACCACTCCTCAGATGATTATAACCACTGTCGCAGCCAAAGGTGACAAAAATTACCTGAAGGCTACTGTTTCTGCACAAAATCAGCTGGTCTATTTTAACAACCTTCATTGGTGCAATTAGTGACCAAACCCTGTGAGCTGGGCTAGGATGGAGGGGAAGGGAGGGGGAAGGTGTGCAGGCATCTCCAGGTAACAGCAAAGAGCCCCAGGGCAGGGGTGGAACAGGGCATGCATACAGCTACTTAAATTCCTCTAGGCAAGTCTCCTCTGGAGAAATCTGGCAAAACAAGGATGCTTTTAAAGTGTTTTAGTTATCTTTGAAAAGCAGCACAATGGTGAATGCCTGAAGAGAGCAGCACCTCTGCCGTTTGGGAAGTAGGTGGCAGCTGCCTCCTGTGGGTTTCCTGGGTCTCAGGTTTGCTCAGCAGGCAGCTTAGGGAATGCTTTCTGGTAGGGTTGCTGAAAGATCTTGTTTTTGCATTATGTTAAAAAAATAAGAAAAATAGTACTTCTCAGGTACTCTGGCCTTGTTGCTGTTTAAAACTGAATATTTGCTGGTTTTTCTCTTCCAGTGCTAATCCTGTGCCTTATTGCTGATTTTTATCAACAGCCCCTCTGATGGATGCTGTTGATATTCTGCCCAGTACAGCAGATGGTAGGCAGGAAAACACACTCCCGTGAGACCCTGCTCCAGAAAAATACATCCCTGGCTCTATGAACTCCCAGGGTCAGCAGTGGAGGTGCTGCCCTCTCTGCTGGCTCTCCACAACCTTCACCGAGGTTGGGGTTCAGGCTGGGAGCACAGCTGGGACCATTTGTCCCAGGTATCCATCTCTACTCACCCTTACCTTCCACAGTGGGAAAGAACTAACGTTGAAACGTATTTGCCTGGAAATGAGCTTTTCCTGAGCAGCCTAATACTCAGCTTCTAGGTGAGTTACTATAAATGTGTTTGTAATTATTTACCTAATTGCAAGTGCTTTCACAAACAACTTTGTTAGCACTTACTGGGACTAAAGTAACATCTGAGGTTATAGTAATGAAATTGTAATGTGACATGATAGCATGACAACACCACTAAAAGGACTGATCTGAGGGGATTAACATCAAAGATCCCAATTGTAGGTGCACAGTTAGGAGCTCTCAGTGCAAGGAACTGCTCTGAAGTGTAGACAGGCAAGGGGCATGGGGAGAAAGGAGATGGTAGGGATGTAGAAAGAGACCAGGACCCTTTTTTAGAAGCATTGTCAGGCTATAGGGGTTATGGGCACTGACAGAAAGAAACCGTTTTTTTTTTTTTTTTAAAGTGACTGAATAAGGCATCCTGGTTTTCCCTGTCTCATTCTCTCTTAAAAAGATGTGAGAATTACAGTGTAGTTATTGCTGAATAAAAGCAGTTCCAGTCTAGAATACAGAGCCCATAGAGGGGAGATCTGTGGAGAAGGCACAGAGGAACAGGTGTTCAGCATCACTGATGCAGGGCACAGCCCTTTGCAGCTGCCCCTCCCCAGCAGGTAAGACTGGAGGTTTTCCTCTGTGGGACCCTGGAAGGTGCAGAGGTGACGTTAACCAGGCAATGAGGACATTTGGCCTCTGCCCAGGAGTACTTTTGTTTATAAATCAGTATCCACTTCCCAGGAAAATATTTTTGATGTTGACTTCAGACATCCTCTCTGGGAGACGGCCCAGCCTCCTGGCTTGCCCAAGACACAATAGAAGGAAAACCAGCACAATAGGTGCATGTGCTAAACACTTTAATGAGCACTTCCACACCATTCTCCTGCATTTCCCCACATCCCCATGAGTCAATAAGCACCTCATGCAGCTTTCTAGATTGTGTGCAATAAACTGATACAGCCACAGACCAGCCTGAACATCAGCTCTCATTCACTGAATAATTGATGGAGATGTGATTTTGTGCTGTGTGTATTGTCTCAGTGACTATTCCCACTAATCCCTCTGCCTGTGTAAGCTCCCTACAAGGAGATTATGCTTAAAATATTTCAGACACAATTGTACCCATTTGTGCAAGAGGCACTGTGACAATTTTTTGCACATGCACAAATGCCCAGATTGATCTGCACCTGCAAACAGAAAAGGGCCCTTGAATTTGTTGCCCTGTGGCTCTGGAGGATGTGTGTCTCTTGTTTTCTCTGGTTCATTTTGAATAGTAAATTAATGATAGAGCACAAATCCCCAGTGATTATGCTCTGGTCTCCATTGTCACCCAACATAATGTCCTCCTGTGGCTCTTTGTGATGATGTTCTGTGATGCACAGAGCATTCAATAACAAGTGCTCTAAGTTCTGTATTAGAAAGTCAGCATTTATAGTAGTTACTTGGGACAATTTTATCTCCTGGAGAGAGGGCTTTTAAATTATGACTAATACATGGTATCTGGGAGTTTTTAATCTCCAGCTCTCTCTCAGATATTTAGCCCAGATATACTTACATTACTCCCAAACTGCTCAGCCTTTCTCTTCCAATGCACACAAGAGAAATTTTTATGATTTATGTAAATGGAAAATTATCAGGCTTCAGAAAATTTATTTATTTTTTAATATTGTTTACATACAACCAGTTACAGGTTCTGGACTGAGGGATGTGGATAACAGAGCCTTTCTAAAGAGAAAAGATGTGAGCACAGAGGCCTTACTTCCCATTCATTTAAGCATTAATAAATAATAAACATGCTGTTTTGGGATGAAATTCTGCCTTAATGTCCACCAAGACCAGCTATTTCAATAAAGTTGGTCTGACTGAGCTCTGTGTTGGTTGCACCAGATCAGGACCTGTTATGATCATTTCTGCCTCTCTACTGACTCTCTCTGACAGTTTAACAACAGCTTTTCAATTACCTGAGCCTGTGAGATGCTCATATAAGTATCTGATTTCATTTAGTGTTTTCCATCATGCTCTAGGTTATACTCAGGGCTCATTATCTTTGCATGTTTTGGAAGTGTGTGACTACAGATATAACTTAATGTGAGTATTTAGAATAAGGGGTTGTTGGGAATTTTTCAGTGAAATAACCTTGCAGAAGAAAAAGAGCTCTCAAGCTGTCAATGCAGCACTAAACCCAGCAGTTGTACTGGGAAAGGTGATTGCTCAGGGTATTGGAGAATGGGATACACTTCTCAAACTGCCTTCAGTAAACACTCTAACTCGACCTTTGCACATCTGGGTTGGGATCTGAATCAGCTGAACCTATTGAAACAATTTTATTATTGAAACAGGGATATTAGCCTTAATCTCTCAGACTATACCCATGCTAATATAATCAGCAATGCTTTCTTGCTCTGGTCACCCCACTCTAGCAATATCCTTTCTCCTCTCCTCTGGGTATCCTTGTAAAGGCAACCCAAGACTGAGGCATGAGTTTTTTCTCCCCTCAGTGAGTGCTGTGATGCATCTGGTGCACTCTCAGCCATGTCCCACAGCCTGCTGGCCTGGTCTTGTTCCTTCTAATGGAGGCACCTTCCATTAATTTCTTTTGGGGAAAAAGAAAAGAAAAAAAAAACCAACATTTTTAGGAAGTTCTTCATTTCATCTCTCTGCCAAATCAGACCTGAGTGCTTTTGATGGTCAGAAGACTGACAGAATGAGGCTGCTCCTCACTGCCCTTTGTAGCTTTAATCACTGTTTTCCCTGTTGTTCATATGATGAACTCCAAACCACAGCTTGGTCGGCAGCTCGATATCTCTTTAAAATCACTACTGGTTTCTCCTATGTCATTAATATTTTATTTATGTTGTATTAAATTTTGCATCAGTCTCCATGCCAACAGTTCAAGCCAGCAGCAAAGTCTGATAGAATAATTTAAATCTTCACAGATATGAGCAATTCCTTTTTGAAAAGCATCGCAAAGTTAGATTCATTTTGTCCTTGTTTTGCAGTGTCAAAGAGTCAGGCCTGGACATAGAGTGGTTTGGGTTGGAAGGGACCTTAAAGATATCTCATCCCAACACCCTGCCAAGGGCAGGAACCTTCCACTATCCCCAGGTTGCTCCGAAGCCCCATCCAACCTGCCCTTGAGCACTTCCAGGGATGGGGCAGCCACAGCTGCTCTGGGCAGCCTGGGCCAGGGGCTCACCACTCCCATGGGGAGGAGTTTCCTTGTAATTCCCAATCTAAACCTGCTTCCTTCAGTTTGAAGCCATTCCCCCTTGTCCTAACACTAGAAGCCCTCGTAAACAGCCTCTCTCCAGATTTCCTGAAGCTCCTTCAGATACTCAAAGGCCACAAAAAAGCCACCCCAGAGCCTTCCCTCTCCATACTGAACAATCCCAATCCTCTCAGCCTTACACACTCCTCCTGTGGCCCATGTCTGTGGGGACTCCAACTGGGGCATCTTTTCACTCAGGGAGAGTTGAGGACTAGCACTCAACCTGATCTACTATTGACACCAAATCCTTGGGGGAAAGGCAGAGCCTTTTGCCAGACCAGATGATAATTCTGGGGAAACAGAAGGTTTTGAATAGAAAGTCCCTTCCTCAGGACACCTGCAAACTCTTGCTTGTGGAGTTGCATCATCCTGTTACAGCTCTCATTCCTGTGTAAGTGCAATCCATGTAATTATTTTATTGTTTCCCTGTTTATATCATTTATCTGAACTGTAGGTTCCTATCTGCTTGGCTGCTGTCAAGCAAATCTCTTGATGCTGGTCTGGAGATAAAGCCACTGAGAGGGAAAGCCAGCAGCCAGCTTAACTCCCCCTTAACCATGCACAGCATGGTCTCATATGGATTTATTTATTTATTGTCGTTTCAGCCCTTAGCAGATCTCCAGTAAAGAGCAAGGAATGGTACTCAGTTCCAGAGGTTCAGCAAGAGCAGACAGTTCTGTTGGGACTGTGTGGCATCCATCCTGTCCTCTCTGGAATGTCACACCAGCACCAGAGAAATGCAAAAACCAATAATAAAACAGTGAAAAGTTGTGTAGAAATAAAAAAGGTAAAAACTATTCATGTTTAAATAGGAGAAGAATATGCAGGAGAGTACAGCCAATAATGGATGGAATCTCAAAGGAAAGACAAGCAAAAAACTTGAGTATGTTTCTTTGTCTTTAACAGAAAATGGATTCAAGGGCTCCCTAAAGAATCACTAATTGAAATGCAAAATCTGGATAAAATTAATGTGTAAATGGGGATAATCTAATGCCATACAGGGAATATTTGACACAAAGCACTTCAGACTCCTGGGGCCCGACAAATTAGAATTTTGCCCCACCATATTCCCAAAATCCCAAATCTGCAAGACTTGGGGAATGCCATTAATCACAGGTGTAGCTAAAGGCAAAGATCCAGGAATCACAACTGCCTTGATAAGCCTCTGCACCAGAGGGGATTAGAGAGAAATGAGTTTACTTGAGGAACTGTGGAGATAGCACATATCATCCCAAGGAGCAATTTGTCAATATACAGCACATCTCTGCAAGTGGTGGGGAAGGAAAGAAAGACCAGGCAACAACTGCAGCTTATACACGTGGCTCTATTGATTTTCCATGCCAATTAATGCCAGCAAAGAATACATCCCTGGAGGCCACACAGCATGAACTGTAGGCAAAATTGCCTCTCTTGAGACTGCAGCTGCCTCTGCAGCCTCATAGTATCAACCCTCCTTGTTTGCTTCTGCTTCTTTTATTAAAAATCCACAGTGGGAAAGACACTGGTGCATCTTCCTGCCCTTGAAATGTAGTTGAGGGAATATCCATCTGTTTCAACAAGCCAAATCTATCCTCTATCTTGTTATTTTTGAGTTTTGTTTTGTTCTTTGTGAAATATAATGAATGGTCTTGCTTATTTCTCCCAACTAGCAATTACATTAGAGATCAAATCACAAGCAGCCCTATAACCTTCTGACAGGGCAGGATTATGAAAGACCTGCAGAAGTGTCATGCAGACTCTGCTGTGAAATCTGACAATTTAAGAGATTCCATCCTGGTCCAGACAGTGTTGATTTTTGATACCCTTTTGAAATATCCTTCCTTTTTTTTTTTTTTTTTTCCTGTTCTGACATGTATTGGAGAAATAAATGAAATCTTCAATCCTTTCTGCAGATGGGAGGGCATTTGACAATTCAGTGGCTTGGAGGGTGCTAACAGCCATCTTTTGCATGTCTTGTCTTGGTTTAATAGGTAGTTGCAGCTGTAGGATCATTGCTATATTTCACAGTTCTGTTCTATTATTAGATATTGGAGGAATATGAGAACATGGACAGTGTTGTGTTAAACTACCAGTTCCTGTATTTATTGGCACCACCTGGGAGATTAAAGCAGCTGCTGTCACTCTGCAGAGTTATCTTCAAAGCAGGGGAGATATCATGAATATGTGATCAAAGCACCCTCACTTTGTCCCATTGTGCAGTAATTACAGATGGAAATGCTCTCTGAAAAGGCAGCATTGGCTCTGGTGAAATAGCAGACAGAGGCTTTGCCCTGATGTGGGAAAGCAAAGCCAGTCATGGAATCACAGAATATCCTGAACTGGGAGGGACCCACAAGGGTCATTGAGTCCAGCTCCTGGTCCTGCACAGAACAACCCCAAAGATCTCACCCTGTCCCTGGGAGGGTTGTCCAGGCACTCACTGAGCTCTGTCAGGCTTGGTGCTCTGACCACTGCCCTGAGGAGCCTGTTTAGCACCCAGCCACCCTCTGGGTGAGGATACCCAACCTAAATCTCCCCTGACACAGCTTCAGGCCAGTCCCCAACAGCTTCAGTGGTCCAAACATGGGAAAAGCTCCATGGTTGTGATGGAGAGTCAGCAGTGCCCTCCAGGGCAGGGAATACCCAGGGGTAGAAAGAAGGCTCCTTATTCACAGTGACCAGAACCACATTTATGGAAAAACTCTTTCTGTATCTTTTGGGATAGTTTCAGCTTATTTTGCCACAGCTGCTGAGCTCCTCCAGAGGTTGGTTGGAACCTTTTCACTCAAGGAGAGCTCTGCACCCAAGAGAAAGTATATTTACCATGAAAATAGCATGGTAATCTGTCCTTTGGAGCAGAATGGGAATGAACTGCTGGAGCTAGGATGGGGTATGAAATCTGTGGCAGAGCCACAGGCTCATGTTCTTTGCATGTGTGGGCAAAAGGGACTCAATAAATAATTCAGCAAATGCACAATAAATAATTTAGGTACCATGAAGCTAGAATGAAAGAACCCCTCCACAAGAACCCCTCCTAAATTTAAAGTGCCTCTCCATTTTTGCATGGCAGAATGGCATCAGCCTCTGGAACCCGTGTTGGTGGCATCCTGAACTTGCCCCTGTCCCTCATGGCTCCAGCGTAGCAAGTGACACACACTGAAAGACAGCAGTGCCAGCAAAGGCCTGAGAGGGCAATTTGAGCGCTAATTTGGGTTTATGTAAAGTGCAGCTCTGTCACGTGGCTGCAGCCCAGTGCAAGGTGACATGTGCTAGAGGTGTGTGTGCTGGCTCTGGGTCAGTGAGTTTATGGTGGGTCACCTCTGGGACCTGCATGGTGCTGCAGTTCAAAGTCTGATGATAAGAGGGTGTTGTGGTTAATGATAAATGTGATCTTCCTCCTTCAAAAACTGTGGGAACTGCTGAGGAGAATGTGAAGCTGGAGGCCAGTGAGAGAAAAGCAAGACACAGGCAGGAGCTGGATCCCTACAGCCCCTGTGCTCTAAAGGAGCCCTTGGAATAATTATGAATAAAGCACTGTTCCCAAATCTCTTTCTAAAAAAATCCATCCAGATGGCTGTAAGGGAAGACCTAGTCATCAGTCTGAGTAATGCTTATTTTGAGTACATTAGCCATGAGATGTGTAGAGTTGTGCTGGATTGTGCACAATGAGGCTCAAACAGATGAAGAAGCAGGAATATCACAGGTGACAGACAGTGGAGGTCCACACTGTCATTCTGGGCTTGGTCTGTGGGACAATCCTGAGAGCTTCTTTCAGAATGTCTCAGATGTAGTGTGTAGACAGGAAGAATGTCTTTTCTTTGCTACAGCTTTATAGGTTCCTGGATCACTCAGAAATATGAATGAGGAGATAGAGATAAGAAAAGATAAATGTTCTCTCTGTCCTTTCTGGGAGAGGGGGGCAGGATAGAGACATTTTCTGATAGTCTGTGTGAACCAGGTTATTTGGCTTTTCAGCCAGTGCTGGGATTCTTGTCCCTCCTTTGCCCCAGAGTGTCCAATTCAAACTTGATAGAAATGAAACCTGAAAAGCAGCACTCACACAGAAAGGCAGAACTCTGGTGGTCTGCTAAGGCTGCCTCTGTCTGCTGTAGCACAACAGAATGAACTATAAATTCACAGAGGTGTTTTCCAGCTGCTGTGCCCAAGCTAACACCTTGTTTAGTGCCTGTACTGCAGTGCCTGGTATGTGCAGAGCTGTGCTTGGTTGCTTTTTATGGGTGCACTCAGCAGGATGGCTTCCAGCAGCATTTGTGCCTAAGTGGAGAGGAATTGTCACTAGGTCTGCTGGAATTGTCACTATGCTGAGGAATACTGGAAGGGTCTTGTTGGCTTCTGCCATTCCTCAAACCTTGAGTGAAAAGCTTTCCACAGGGAACACGCCAGTCATGTTCTGGGGCTGCTGGAAAGGGACCCCCCAGTGCCAGGACAGGTGGAGGGGGCATGCAGAGCCCCCACCCCACTGGGTCCCTTTCATGGGGCCCACCTGCACATGGCAGAGCTTCAGCTGAGAAAAACACCACCTGAAACTTAGTTTGGCCACTGCACATTAATTTGCATCACCAGACTTTGTGCTAAAATACAGCCTGAGTAATAGCAACTGTTTTATTTATTTAATTTCCCTGAATGCAATTTTCATTAGTGGTGAAATCAAGCCCTTTCTGTAAGTATGTGAGCAGCCTTCATGTATAGGAAGATTATAATGGTATAGCAGAAAAATCAAACCAGTGGAAGCTCTTGAGGCATAAATTCAAACCCTCATTAATCTCTGTGGGCTGCATCTCAAATCTGAATTTTTACAGAACGTGGGCGATGTTTTCAAAGTGAGTTGCTGGAATTGGTTGGCTGAGAGGATTGACTTAGATAACAATATGTTTCTGAGCCACAGCCCTGTGCCTGAGCAAGATGCAGGCTGTGGTTCAGGCTGAGCACGTCACATTCAGGGGGTGCCCAAGGTGTGGGGGCAGCCCCAGGTCCCCGCGGCTCAGGGCTGTGGGAAGCACTGGGAGCATTGGGACTGACACATGGAGCTATTGACAGACTCATTTTGATTTTTCTGATCTTCACTAATTCAGTTACAGCATGTTTTTATGTCTGCATTATTCCTTTTTTCAAGAAACAGTTGAACTTCTTTATCTGGGCCAGCTCAGCTTTTTGACTGTGAATACCCAATTTAAATTGACGTGTGGTGGATGTGTCATCCCCATAATTCTGTATCACTCCTCCCCAGCCCCAGAGGAGTCCCTTACTACTGACAGAGCATCTCAGGTTTCACTGGAGACCTGAACACCAGGAATAAATTTATGCTGGTTTCGGGGAGCTGTACTTGGCTCCTGAGCTTTCACCTGGCTCTTCCTTCTGGGAGCACCAAGGTCGTAGGTTTAAGCTTTTGTAACACAAAGATTTCTGAGTCACTGCTGCAAGAAGACTAGCAAGAAATAAACTACTGCACTTATGGAATTCAGGTTATGACTGAAGTGTCTGCCCCCAGCAGACACTTAAAAAAAAAAAATAGTGAGACGGTAAAAAGCACAAAACTTCTCTGAGTGCTCAAAGTCATCTGAAGAAATATTGACTTTCTAACAAGAAAGTATCAGTTCAACATTGCTTTTTTTTAATAACAGAGTTTAATAAGTGCCAGACCTTGTGGCTTTATGGGCTGTTAAAACATGTAGGCAGGCTGCTATAATGAGCTGGAGAAAACCCTGCAGAAAGAGGAATTTATTTTTTTCCCCGTAGCTTTGTTTTACTGCAGAGCATCCCAGAGGCAGAGATGTGGATTTCTTGTTCATGAGCACAACCTGCTGGCTCCCACTGCAACCAGCAGCAATAGACACGGATCCACCTCCCTTCTCTCCCATCCAGAGCAGTTTGTGTTTGGGAGTGCTCTGAATTGTGTTTCCCCTCGTGAATGCACATGCCCACTGAAATCCCTTCGAGACATCCACAGCTTATTCTAAAGCAGGGAGAAAATACAGGGAACTCCTCACAGCTCTCTGCAGGTAGAGGAGCTTTGAACTTTTACTGTTAAAAGCCAGGGAAAATCTCCTTAACAAAACAATCAGCAAACTATTTCTCTCCTCTCAGAGCACAGGGGGGTCTTAGGGGCTGGGGGCTTAGTGCAGGCTGTGGCATTAACTGACATTACCAGGCACAATTGTTCCCACCACCTTGTGATGCTGTCTCTGAGCCAAAGCCAGTGTCTGGGGTGTACACCTACTCTGTCGGTGTGTCCATGCTTTGTTTGTCCCCCGGGGTTAGCTCTGAGCTAGCACAGCTTGGGTGAAGGCGTTCCAGGCAGCAGTTTGTGCTGGAACTCCAGTTGAGAAAGGGCTATTATTTTCTTTTATGCCTGCTGACAATAATTTTTTCTTCTCCTTTAATTATATTTTTAGTTGCACCTTTCCCTCCTCATCATTTTCACTTCAGGATGCATGCAGAATATGAGCCTCCCTCCCTGCCCCCCTTTTTCTAAATATTTGAAGAAACCCAGCTGTAAAACTCAGAGAGCATGGACTGTAATTCACCCTAAAGGGCAATGAGGCACAGGCAGGTGATGCACATCTCAGTCTCCATGCTACAGCTCAGCTGCTGTGAGTGCAAACTTCCTCCCTCATCCTCATTCTTCTCCTGCCTGCTGACACCTGCTCCCACCTTGTTCTGCCTTGAAAGCAAAACCTGCTTTGTGGTTCCAGGCTGTAATATCATCCCTTCCATCATGCCCTGGAGGAAAGTGGCAGCAGTTTTACCCCAAGACCTGCTGTTCTCTGCAGCTCCTGTGCCTGTGCTGGGCTGCCTGTGCCATCACACCCCTCCACTGTGCTTCCCACAAGGATTCCTGGCTCAGCAGGAATGGTGACTCCAGGGCATCATGACAAATGTGGCTCTGGTGTGATACCTAGATGGCAGCAGGGACCAAGCCAGGTGTTACCAGGTACACAACACACAGTTAAGTCTCCCTTTAGTTGTACCTTTTCACTCTGCAGTGAATGTTGATTCTGATTAGGTGTCTGTTCTTCATTCCCTGTCACACTTTGATCTCACTAAGGCTTTGCCTGAAAGCTGGGGGCTGCAGTACTGCTGCTGGACTACTGCTCCTAGGTGTGCTTGGAGGCTGCCCCTCCAACAGCCTGCTGGCCTCCCATCACCTAAAGGCTTGCCTGAGATCTGGGACAAAAATAAAAGTCCCTAAACTATGGGCTGACTTGGCTGGCTGCAAATGTAGAGTTGGGAATAGCAGTGTGGTTTTCTGAGTATCCTGCTGGAGCCCTGTCTATCTGTCCTGGCAGGCTGCAGGAATGACTGACAAAACCAGACAGTGCTGCCTCTAAACACAAGAGCCCAACAAGCTTCTTTTTAGGATGAGCTCAATTTTTTAATTGTGTTTGGGAATCATGACAAGGATTTGACCCAAAGCATATTATTGTACAGAGAGCACTTTTGCATCAAACCAGCTTTTTAATTTCATGAAAGCTTTTATCTTCAAATGAAAATCCTGGAGTAAGTTACTGCAATCCCTGCTCCAGTGTCCTTGCCATCAGAAGGGATGCTGGGTCCCAGCACAAGGGGAGAGCAGAGCACAGTGCAGGATGCTCTCAGCTGACAGGGCACAGGGACAGGTTTCTATCAGCTTGTTTTCAAAAGCAGCCCACTGTGGTTTCTGTGTGCCACCCACTTGGATGTACAACCTCCATCTCCTGCTCCATGGCACATGGGCATGCTGTGCTGCCCAAGCTGTGCCCACCACAGGGGCAGCTGCTGGAGAAGAGTCTGGAGTCAGGGCACTGACTTCACACAGAAATCCATCTCCTCACCAGAATCTCCCATGCTCCTGCTGTGTAAGCCTAATTAAAACCTTGCAGCACAATAATTAATCATTAGTAAGGGAATTAAATATTAGTCTGTATTATAGTAAACATTAGTTGTATATTAACAGGATCGTTAGCTGTTCATTAACTGTTAAAGCTCTTCAACATCCCCTTTGTCACACTGCAGGTTTAAATGAGTTAAATGTCTGTCTAAAATGACCTGAAGTGAGTGTCCTTTAACCTGCTGTAAAAGGCCTCACAAATTCCAGAACCAGTTTAGTTATTTTGCTCCTTTGGTTATTATTTCCCTTTCTATTTGACTTTATTTAAATTCAACAATACTGAAGACATATCATTGATATAGAACTACTAAAATCTCCTAGGGATCAAAGGGAATGACTTTCCAAAATGATATATGATCACTGAAACAATTATTCTTTTTTAATTTTTTTTCTGTTGCTCTTGTGCTGCAGGCATCAGACATTGGCAGATCTTATCCCTCACTGAGGAATATATGCCCTACAAAGATGTAGAGCAGGGACTAAGAGAGGGCAAAGCTAATGAATATATTTTCATTCTAATAAGATTAACAACCACAGCCCCATTTTTGGTCCCTTCTTTTCAGGTCATTAAGGCAAATCACTGAATTTCTCTGCATCTGCCTTCGCTCACTGAAAGTTAAGGCTATTTCTTTTGCCCTGTACAATCTTCATCCTTTCTCAATAAAAATGTAAGTTTCTTAAGGCTGTTGTTTATGCAGGCTGCTGTCCAGCACCAGGTGTGGTACCTGCAGGGTTTACAGATAATATCTTGGGTTGCAATACAGGATGTGACCAGAAATGTGTATTCTATCACCATCTGTTGAAGCTGGGTGGGGCAGTGATCCTTATCTCCATGGGAGACATCCTCTGCTAATGGGCCAGCTGTTAAAAACCAGGTGGGGCAATGATCTTTATCTTTTCCACAGCCCATCCTCCCTCCAGGAGATATCTCCTGTTCATGGCCATTGAGTCCCACTGCATGACTGATAAAATTACATCATCCCATGGGAGATGCTCCACCCAGGGGGAGGAGACAAGCATTTCCTACCTAGATAAAAACTGAGATTTGGAACACCAAAGCAGCCTTTTCCACTGGATTCCAGAGGAAAACCAGACCCTTCCACATCATCACTGGACCTTCAGAGGAAAACTGCACCTTCTACAGGAGCACTGCTTCAACAGACCCACATCTGCCACTGCAGGAGGATGCAGCCACCATTTAATGGGCCTGCTGCCAACACCCTGACTGACTGACAGGGTGTCAGGTTGTATTCTGACTCTGTCAGTGTTTTGGGATTGTTCTTTGTAATAATGTATTTCTATTTTAATTTTCCTAGTAAAGAACTATTATTCCTAATTCCCATATCTTTGCCTGAGAGCCCCTTAATTTCAAAATTATAATAATTTGGAGGGAGGGGATTTACATTCTCCATTTCAAAGACAAGCTCCTGCCTTGGCAGATGCCTGTCCTCCAAACCAGGACACCCAGTCACAGCCAAGGTGAAATGGGAGGAAGGAGACCTGCTGCCTGCAGCATCTAACACTGGAGTGGTGAGAGATTTGTGCCAAAGCAAGGGCAGAGCTGTTTTTCAGGTCACGAGGGACGCATTTCTAGTGTCTGGATAGAGGAAGCACCCACCCTCCCCATCTGAGCACAGCCTGCCAGCCTTGGCTGTGAAGTGGTGGCTTTCCTTTCCCTGCCTGTTGGTTAGTCAGGGAAGCCAGCTGAGGAATGAAGTGCCCTGTTTGTCAGGTTCCTGCTGCAGGCAGCAGAGGTGTTTTGTGGCAGGGTGCTTGCTGCCCACTGCTGCAGGACTGCCCTGTCTCCTCCCTCCCACCTGCAGCCCAGGGCTGTAGCCCAGACCTGGCCATGGTGCAGCAGAGATCTGCTTGCTCTCAGCTGGAGATGTGTTTGGAGCCCTGTCCATGCTGCCCAGCTCTCCTGCCTTTGTGGTGATGGACTGTGTCCTGGCTTGTCTTTACTGAGTCATCAGTCATTTCTTGTATCTTTTAATTAAGGCAATTTTTTGGCCCACTGGAAATGCTTTTCTCATATAGATTAATTTAAAATAAAACCTAGCTCTGACAATTTAATATGAGCTCTGGTCAGGATGCAGGCAGTCTTGTAAGCCATTATTCATTACACCATTCATATTCTCCTTAATATTTACTTTTCAACCATGTTTTTTGGGAACTGAGGAACAGTATTTGTTAATCATTCTCCACAAAGTTACAGGAAGAATTAATCCAGCTGAAGAGCAAAGATGTACATGAACCATCACACCTGCTCTGTGGCTGCTCAGTCCATCCCTTGCTGCTGAAAGCAGGGGCATGGTGCCAGATGCCCTTGGGCAGCTCCTTTGTTTTGGGAATTGTACCTCTGGGCAGCAGGGGTCCCTGGCTTAACACCAGGCAGTTCAGCCCCATGAAATATCAAGTCCTGTTAATGCTTCCTGCTGTTTTTTCTCTCTGTTAGCAGCAGCTGACTGGTTTGGCCTTTGCAAGGTGTGAAACAACTGTCTAGAGACTTGGGCAGTCAATAAATCAATACTGGCTACTGAGTGACTTTGTTCTGATCTTCCTCAGTAACTATTCAAGTTCCAGTTTGGTTGGCCTGTGGTATTTGCAGAATTGTGATGATCTCTTGGACAATATTCACCTTTGTGTGGATGACTTCAGATTAGTTTTATTTTTATGTGACCTTTCTTATTTCCCATAAAAAGTTATAATTTTGTATCTACAAATAATTTGGGTAAAGTGCCATCCCTTCACAGTATGAATTTGTCCAAGGAATACTAAGACCTACATTGCAAAGCCAAAGGTGAGAGGTGTTACAGACTGGACCAAATTCAGCTCAGCAGGTGGTTGATGTGGCACTGCACTGCCAGGAGGTTCCCCTGGTGATGGGAAATGGGACAGGAGACCCACATGTCTCAGGTCTAATCCAATTTGGGACTCACCTACCTTGATTTTTCCTCTTCAAGCTCTCTAAGTTCTCTCAGGCTTCTCTTTCAGTAAAGCTTCTTAATTTTAACTTATAAACTGACCTTGGAGAATAAACTCTGCTCCTGCCAACAGCCCATTAATACAGAGTGAGCAACTTCCTTGGGTGTGTAACTGGGACTAGAAGAGAAAAGTGCTCTGATGTGGTGGGATTTTGTTTGTCATGAATATTTATATAAAGTCTCTGTACTTTGATACTGTCAAGAATGCAATTGCAAAAGGAAACAGACTTTTTTTAAACAATATTTTCAATACATCTTTTAGTCTGCTTTTGAAGTCCTAGAGAATATTGTGCTCTTTCTTGGCAGACTCCTGAGTGAGAGCAGCATGCCCACTCCCTGTGGCAGGACTGCACTGCTTCACCTGTCAGAGGCTGGAAGGACAGGAGCTGATGGGCACAGCTGTGCCTCCACCTGGACCCAAAAATTAGCAGAGTTATCCACAGTGTGGTGTTTGTGCTGATCAGAGCATGCACTGATTGCAATATTTAGCAGTACAAGAATATTCCTGTAGGTGTTGCTGTACTGTAGATCAGGTCTTTTGCTGAGCTTCATTTAAATATACAAAATATCAGTGCATCATAGCATTTCAACTAAACCTTTTTGCAGGACTTACATCCAATATAATGAGAAATTTAAATTATTGTGGTCCTTGTAAGTTCTACTAGAACAATTTTCTTTAAATCCCTAAAATGCTAAACAGGAAGGGTGAAGGAATACTTTGATCAGGAGCCAGGTGAAGAGCTGTAATCAGATTAAATCTTAAAACAGTGCTGTGACAACAGGGCTGGTTTTTCAAATTGGAAAAAGTTTTATGCACTAGCTGGAAAGGTGGGGAGGGGACAAGTAGTATTGCCATGAAATATAGTCCTTCTTCTTATGGGGAAAACTCAATATATATCAGCAATGTGGGAGACAGCCCAAAGTGCTGAGTAAATACTGTTACCTGCAGTGTCTGGTTTGTCACACTGGTGTTGGGTACTCTCTGCTGGATGCTGGCAGTTAAGGGTTTCATCCCAACACCACTTTGCAGCAGCTGTCACACAGTGGGACAGATTTCCCACAGCTGCAAACAAGGGGTTTGGGGCAGCACTGGCCCAGACTGGGTGCCCAGGGCAGATGCCCCCTCACTTGTCCTACCAGCTAAAGCCTACAAAGCTTTTCTTACTCGTTTGCCTTTGGTTTGCTCACTCAGTACCACCAGTGTTTGTCTGAGGCCAGCAGAGCTGAATTCATATTCTTAGATGTCAATTTTACAAATGACACAATAATTTCAAATTAAGCATAAATGAGGAGTCATTTTTGTGGGCTCTAGTTGGTCATGGAGCCTTTAATTCCCTAGTTTTATTAATTTTAAGTGCATTTTAGTTTAGGTGTTGCATTTTGGCTCTTTCAGGCTTCAGAATTCCTACGGTAAAATTGCTTCATATAATTATTTAATTGTTCATATATTGCAGAAAATAAAATAAAATGGCCATGTAATTAGGCAGTCAAAAGATCAAGCAAATATTTCACTCAGTGTACAACAAAATATTATGAGGTAATTTTAATTTTTTTTCATTTTTAGGTAAAAATATTACAGTATACAAGATAGTTTTATTAAAGGTAAAAATACAGTATTTTTTCTCTAAACAGATCTACGTACAGTACACTTCTTTATTTTGTTTTCTTTTATTTTTGTACAAATATAACTATTATTCTAATAGGCTATATGTATTCTCATCCGGCACTTAAGAACTGATCACAGGTCACCTTCTGGCTCTGCTTGTTTGTCTCAGCTGAAACCTAGATGTCATGTTCATTTTATAGGTGTCTCATGTAAACAAACAGTCCAGTTCCATGGTTCCCAAGTAGTAAGGTGTGCTTTAAGTAGTTGAAATCATGTAGCCAACCATGAAAACCCAAGCCATCCATGTCTGTATGTCTGCAGTTCTGTTGCACAGACTTACAACTTTCCTGTTGAAAAAGTGTGATCCTTTTATTACCCCAGCCTTAGAACAGTTTGAATCTCTTTCTCATCCTCTGTAAGAGCCAAAAACATGGCAACAATTTCGACAGTGATTTTTCCTTTATTTCCTTTTTTTCTTTTTTGGTCAGAATATTCAACTGGAGCCTTTTTGTATTGATTTCAAGGCTGGAAACTACTGGGCAATGTTCTTTGTGATTGATCTCTCCCTATGGCTTGCAGTTTGACCTCTGGAGTCTGAAAGCTGAGCTCAGTTGCATCTCTGTCTCAGGATTAATGCTGTTCTTTGAACTGAACACATTAGCACAAGGTATTTTATCTCTGGGTATTCCTGGGAAGTGAGTTTCACATCATTACGAATATTTCAGTACACTGTTGTTGGAGATGGGATCAACTAAGGATAAAAGAGGGGCTAAGTGTGTACAAGGAGACCATATCCATCAGCAGACTAGCTAATACAGCTGGAAATGTGAACAGGAGTGTTTGGCTGGAAATCCTTGCATCAGGTTAAAGGATAATTTACCCCACAAGCTTGATTTCATTTTTCCAGTGCTGTCAGTGTCTACTTGTTGTTCACTGCCTTGGTCACATCAGCAGATGATTTCTCATTATTTTTTCATTAGCCACAGTGCTGATCAAAGTTATATTTAGGGTTGCCAATGTAAACATAAAAGAAGAGTACAGATCCAAGAATACGAATTTTAAAAATTTTGCAGAGAATATGCTTGCCACATTTTTTCTTCAGACTTCACCCATTTCTGGTCAGTATAGACTCTGTTGGTGTTAAGGAGCAAAGTTACCTTGTCTCCTCTGGAGTCAGAAGAACGAAGATCTGGCTTTTTTTGCCTTTAATTGGAGATGCCTTCTCTATGGTGCATCTGTTTCTGATGTCAAAGGGCATAGATTTTTACCATTAAGTCACTTCTGTATCAGAAAAGATTTAACTGGTCACTCGCCAAGTGCAGGAGAAAAGCAAAGTGCTCCTACCATCACTTGCTTGTCAGCAAAAGCTGAGTGTGCAGTACCCATCTTTCACATGTTTTTTGCCCTCCTAAGATGCTGGTTGAGAATGAACAATATTTAGAAAACAAGTTTTCTTTCTCTGTATTCACCATCAAATGTCCTTATTTAAGGTCCTCCCAAACTTGTCACTCAGCTGCTGTATTAGTTTTGCCAGCTCTCCAGTAGCTTGGGACTTTTCCTCTAAGAGTTCATAGCGGAGACTGGAAATATCTTGTTTGATTTCCTTAAGTTCTCCTGAAAGAGGAAAATGTTCTTGTTAGCTGTAGTGAATGAAGTCAGTAATCCCTATGGTTCCAGGAACTGAGAGAGCAATAATTTCAGTGTGTTTGGTCAGGAATGTGTGTGGAACTGCATTTGATCTCCCTGCATTACACACTTAATATCTGTACTTGTAAGGAATAACCTGTACTTGCAGTAGTGGTACCAGCAGCAACAGCAAATATGTGTGAAGAGTTCATGTTTCTTTCTCAAATTTGCTCTCTTTCCACAAATTGATCTCCACCTTACATAGGGCATTTGGAGGAGGGTAGCAGTTAAGAGGTGTTAGAGGTTCTTTTCCATCTGCACACAAATCCCACATGCCACCATGGCAATATGAATCTGGATCCCGTTCAAAACAGTCCTTGGGGCAGGCCTGGGCAGTGCAGCCAGAAAATGCTTTATTTAGATACCAAGGTAAGGTTGGGTGTTGACAACACCCTGGTATTGTAAGGGAAGGAGAGTTAGAGCTACAGGGGTGAGCAGGGCTGGGTGAAGATCCTGTGTGTTCTGCTAAGGAAAAATAAGGACCTGGAATTTCAAGGGCACTAGGGTGGCTCAGAGTCAGCACTGCTCACCTGAGTGTGAGCACGAGCAAGCTCTCTCTCCAGAGGGTCTTAACTAAGCTCAACCCTCGTACTGGCCAGATCAGCAGCAGTAGCAGCACATGCTCATTAGGTGAATCAATTATAAAATTCCACTTGCCTTCATTGACCTCATCATTCTCCCGGTCAACCTGAGCCTTCAGCACATAGCGCTTAATCAGACGCTTCATTATCTTCTGAAAGGAGAACAGAAACACTCCTTTAGTGGGAGACTGGCCACAGTCCAGACTTATTATGAGCAATTCAAACATCTGGTTTCACTAGGGATAATGTATTATTATTATTATTTCCCATTTATTTTACATTTTGTATTAAGAACATTGTACTATGTAGTTGGTTGACAGCCACCTCAATCACGACCCCACATATGAAGTACTTTGGGGTACTTTGTGGGATGCATGTGAATGTAGGGCATGTCCCACAGGCAGAAAGAAAACACATATGATCCAATAGAAAGCTAAGGAAATGGGTTCCAGAGCCTTCTTTTAGCATGTTGCTGTCTAATAGTACTTAACAGGAAGAAATAAGTGGTTAATTAATGATATTAGCAAACTCGCTCAGAATGCAGCTGACCTGAGGTTCACAGAAAGACTGTTAGCCTTGTCATTGGGTTTTTAAGAGACAATAAATTTAGAGAAGGACAGAGAAAAGAGAGTCTGAACAAAGGTGGGCAACTTGGCTTAGGTTAGAGAAGTTTCTTAAGGAAATGGTGGATTTTAAGGGACACGTATGGTGAAAAATATACAGCCATGTAAACTTAAAAAATGGAAGATGATTGATAGCAAGGAAGAGTGCATATGGAAATAGATGATGGTTATGGATATGAGCTTGCAATGTGCTATTGTTCCAAGAATATCTTAGTTCCATTTATCTAGAAGGAAAGTAGCTTTGGCAGTCATGGGCTGCATGCTGTGGTAAAGCTGATGGCCTCATCTTTACTGCAGAAAAGATACCCCAGTGGGGAAAAAAATCCCATCATAAAAACCCATAAAGGAAAAAAGGACTAAAAATATATAAATATAAAAAGAACAGCTCTTTCAGAGATGGAGATTTAGATACACCCTCTGCAAACACAGGAGAGCTCAGTGTCTTTGATTGACCAGATGTCCAGTGTTAAAGCAGGGGCCCAGCATGGGCTCACTTCTTCACAGACCAATCATGTCTCTACTTGGAACATCTGAAAAATGCTACAAAGGGTGTGAAATATGGATTAAGAAAACAGTACACCTGTTCTTTTTTTCTGAGTAGCCAAATAAGCATTCTAGCAGTGCAAAAGTGAAGATCAAAGAAGATCCAGTCATTAGTATATGCCATGCAGCCATGGAATATGGGATGACTAAGACTGTCCTTGTATGTCAGAGGCATCTGGCTAAGCAGGTGAGTCAATAAGGCAACAGGGATGAGGCACAGTGCACGTACGGTGTGTTGGAGATGGCCAAGGTAGTAGAATCCAGAGGGAGGTAGGGCTGTCACCTGAGAAAACATAAATGAAGTAATGTTTGGGGAAAGTAGGGAAATCCTGGATCCAAAAATAAGTAATTTTTTCCAGAGCAGAAGATAGAGGAAATTTAGACTAAAACAAGGAATCAGAACACAAGTTCTTATTACTTGGAAAAAAAAAAAAAAGATGCATAACCTCTCTTTATGCCAGTTCCCATATTCTCTTTGATAAAAGTATTGTTTTTCCTAGACCAGTTTATTTCCAAATCATGACATCTGTGTTGACTTGCTCCTCAGGCTTTTCAAAATATTGGATGTTTAAAATCTGTATATTTTTGTTATACTTCTAGAGCACTGTCCATATGTAGTCTTAAGTACATAGACAGCAGAAACTGCAGATACATCATTTGATAAACACTGCTAAAGAAAAAAGTTCAACAAGAAGCAATTGCTGCAAAGGTTTTCCCAGCTGTAGAAGAAAAGCTTGCCAGCCAGATTATCACACTGTTCCTTCTTCTCTATGTTTAGATAATCAAGACTATTACACTCTCCTTATACTATTTGGGCAATTTCTTCCAGCAGCAACTAAAATGTTCTAAGGTAGTTTGAAGACAAACCTGGCATTGTTAAAACAAAATAACAGGTACTTATCTTTTTCTATCTATTTTTCACCTTTGGCTTTTTCAATATTGGAAATAAGGGTCTAATTTACCACAAACACTAGGTGGTCTTATAGAGAAATAATAGCTACAGGAAAGGAGCAGGTCCAGCAGAGGCTGACACATCACCTGTGGTTTGAATGGATGGGAATGTGTCAGAAGTGCTGAAATGCCACTTTGAGCAGGACACAATCTCCCACCACTTTTCCTTTGATGGAATCAAGCCAACTAACTCCAGATGCCAGAGTAAATGTATCCCATTTCTAACCTAGATCTTTTGACACCCCTTCTATTGTGGCAGAAAAGCCTGAAAATTTTAAAAGCAGTAGAAATTTCTTACTGGTCTTCTGAACAGCTTGGGAGTCCATTACACTGGAAGCTGTACCAACACAAGATAAACCACTTCTAGAATTACCACTGCACATTTTAGCCAGTTTAACTATTATTTTCCTCATCTGTCTCTCCCTTCGGACACATCATTTGCCATCAGATTCCTTTTCACTTTATGTTAAAAAAGAAAGAAAAATCCTGTGGGGCACATTCTCTTTATTATATTGCCCTAGGACATGTTTGCACAAGAAATAACACATCTGCTGGCACAACACTCATGCTGGACAGACAGTTGTGGTTCCCTGTGCCACCTCTGCAGCCACATGGGGGTTGTGAACCATAGCACATGGCAGGTTTAGCTTGGCAGGGTGACCCACTGCCAGAAGAAGCACATGCAAATGTTAATGCAGCATCTGGAGAGATGATTCTGAGCCTTGGGAATGAAATGCTGTCAATACAAGATGGGAGGAGAAAAAGCTGGGTGATGTCTGTGTATTAAGTTAAACGCCCTCGAGTGGAATTAATTAGCATGACAAATGCTAACACCATGCCTATCTCCATGGGTTACAGGCTGCCTTTGTTCCCAAAATGCCCCAGCCCAACCCTGTGCCAGTGCCCCACCAAGGCACATCCCAGGACAGCAGGAGAAGGCAAATGTGATCCTGGCAGGAAAGATTTGGGCAATGACTGACCTCTCCCCTGGCTCCTGCTTTCATGCTGTGATTACCTGGTATCTTGTGGGCTTGCTATAAGCGTTCTTCCCAGAAAAACTCTCTGTGTTTTGAATGCTAGAGTGAAAACGAACTTTCTGAAATTATAAAACATCATGGTATTATTAAATCAATGATAGCTTCTTATACCCAGACAGCCTCAAACTAAGCTTTAGAAAAACAGTTGGAAACTGGTCTATGTACAGTACAGTACAGTACAGTAAAAGCCAGAATATTCAGGCCAAAACAAACAAACAAAGCAAAAACACACAACCCGCCCCCCCCCCCCCAAAAAAAATACACAAATTAATGAAAAAAATCTAGATTCTAAATTATCTAGACAGAAATGGCATTCACACACAAGTTTTAGACAACAAGGTGTTAAGAGGTACAAAATAATTTTATCTTAATGAGGCTGATGTTTATCAATTTCAAATACCACTTAAGAAAGCTAACTACATGTATTTGGAAAGAACAAGATTGCGATACAAAAACAAATTCTGAAACACAATCAATTTTGACTGGTCCTTTTAAAACAGCAGTATCCTTTGCTACTTCTTTTGGCTCAAGAAAAATATGTATTACTTAAATAGATAATTTTATATTTATCAGAGGCATCACTGTTCTAGAAGCCTCCAAGGAGGCTTTTCTGGACACTACAAACAATATTTGTTGGAGGTTTCTTTGACTGCAATCCACAGCTGAGGTTTTCGGTCCAATACTAACAAAGAAAAAAATCACTTATTCAGAGGAATAAATATCATAGACTTCTGCACCTATGTGCAATTGTATGTAGAGGGGAGGCCCTGGATAAGGGCCTTTTCTTCCCTGGTTGAACCAGAGATCCTGTTTTTTTTTTTTGTTTTTTTTTTTTTTTTTTTTTCTTTCAAAACATGATGCTTATAATGATTAGATTAAAAGTCTGAAGTAGTAATGTAATTTAAAAAAAAATTATTATTCATCAGGTGTGTCATGAGCTTACAGAAACTCTAAAGGATTATATGTGAACAATTGATTAATAGGCAAGCAAGAAATGATTGATAGTCTTAATTGTTCATGCTAAAGCCATGGAAAATATGAATTTTGCATGAGTTCCATGAAAAAGGGCAAGCCAAACACTTTCACTCATCTGGCTTGGGGAAGGAGAGGCTTAGAGCAAATTTTATTTGTTTTAGGCTTTGAAGCAGAAATTAAATTTCAAACAAAGCGAGCTTAGTGTGGTCTGATTCAAAACCATTTTAAAAACATTTTTAAATCATTATTTGAGGCAGTTAAAGGAGAAACAATTCTTTCATTTTGAGACTCCACTGTTTGAGTGGTCATTACCATAATAATTTGGGATTGGCCTGGGGCTGGGTGGCTCACCAGGGCTGGATAGCTCACTATCTGGGCTGGGTGGCTCACTATGGGCTGGATGGCTCATTATGGGCTGGATGGCTCAGTTGTTTGCTCCTCCAAGACATCCAGGCAGACCTTAAAGCAGCCTATGTGTCCCAAAGGCAAATTCTGCAAAGCCTCCTCCATCTTTCCTTCCCTTCTCCCCAGTCTGTCTTTGAAGGCTACAGCTGAGGGTGGGCTGCACACATCTCAGCTGGGGAGGGTCCCCTGCTCTCCCCTCCCTGGGCAGAGTCACACAGCTCAGCTGGGAGAGCCTGAATTGCTGAGCCAGACAAACTGTGAGCCCCTTTGTGCCTCTGCTTCTGCCCCTCTCTATGATCTTGCTTATTTAGCCTTGGAGTGCCTGCTTTTACAAAAGTTTTTAAAGTGCCTGCTTTTATGAAGATTGCCCTTTCTCTGGTGCCTGGTGCAATGAGGCCACACCTTTGGGGCCACCCTCTGCTTGCAATGTGATATGAACAAGGTGAAACAATGAGGTCCTGTGAGAGGCTGTGCTGTCCCTGCAGTCCCTGTGTACCCTGCAGTCCCCTCCAGAAGCTCCCTGGCATGAATCCTTTGCACAAAGAAGCTGAAAAGTGGAGATAAAACATACCCGTTTTTTGGAATTCAGCATCCCCATCTCAAGGTCATTTTCACAGTTTTTGGCCTTAGATTTGCAGAGTTTTATGAGGCACATTTTTATTCTCAGTATGAGATAATAAAATGATTTAGGGCTTGGCACTAGATTAAAAGGAGCAGGTAAAGTCCTTCCTTCATCAAAGTAGGATAGCCAGAGCTTGGCACGTGCAAACTTCCACTCCACATCCGCATCCTCCTTGAAAAGGGAAGAAGGAAAAACAAATCAACACCCAAATTAGTAAATAGGAAAGAATTTAGCTATGACCAGGACAAACATACAGGTAGGAATTAACTACAGCCAGATTCTGCCTGCACAAAACTTGTATTTGTAGGCTTCTCTGTGGTAATCTCAAAACAAGGAAAATTTAAAGTAAGTGAAGCATAAACAGAGTATGAGTGTCTTCCAAATATTAGACTATTCCCTTGTATATCAAAGGAGTTGTCTCAGTAACAATCTGGTTTTTTTGCTATGCTGATAAATGAACGTGTCAGAACACAGAGACATGGATAGCAGAGGAAACTTTTATGAGCACAACAGCAGCAAAGACTGTCTGTGATGAACTGCAATTTTCTATCTCATCTGTTACCACTGCACTGGCCAGAAATGCCCTTAGGGAGGCTCAGACACTGCTTTCTTCTATCATCAGCTGATTTCCTCTTGGATCCTGTCTGCACTCACCATCATGTATCCCTATACCCTTTAATTCTCCTACTATTCACCTCCTGCCATGGATGAAGGTGGAGAAAAACTCCATCATTCAGTATCTGTGAATCTGCTTTATGAATTGTCAAAGTGGGCCAGGATCACTTCCAAGTAACAAGGGCAAGGTTAGCAAATATTTTATGGAGGAAATTGTTCACTTGGCATTTATACAGGAGGATGATCAGGGCCATGTACCAGGAGTATTTATCAGGCTGAAGAAAAGATGAGATACAGATGCTGTCCCACTGTGTTCTTAGTGGTTTACATGGAGGGCAGAAGCAGCAATAGAGGTGTGGATCTGCCAGCTCCCTGTACTCATGCACATCTGTGTTCTGCTGGAATTCATAACCTCTGATTACCCTGTACCTCTGCAACCTGGTCAGGAGCTGGCATGACACTATCAATTAATTCTGCCACAGTTACAGCAGTGTGTCCTCACCAGAGCAGCAGCATTCACTTCTGCCATTTGCTGTTCTCATGGTTTGGGGTTGCACCTCACAGAGTCCTTAAGGTGAATTACAGAATAAACCACTTCTAGTTCTAGTGCCTTTCTGTTAAGCAGTTAAAAGTACTGCTGATGGGAGTAGTTCTGTTTTATGGCAGGCAAAAGGATTTCTTTCCATAAATCCAAATTTGTCAGGAAGCACCAATACTTGAGGCATAAACAGAGGAAAACAGAAGAAGCTGAAGAGAGATATTGAATGGAAGGCAGGAAAATATGGTCTTGTCACTCCAGCTAGTAGTAAACCATCTGCCCACTGACCATAATGGGATTTAATTCATAAGTAATGTCCATAGTAGGACATCATTGACATTGCTCTGTCAGATAAACATTTTGGCAATAGGGACTTTCTCTGCAGACAGTCACCATCCCTGGGGACATTGAAAGATGTGTAGATGTGGCACTTGGGGACATGGTGTGGTGGTGGCCGTGGCAGTGCTGGATGAATGGTTGGAGTCAATGGTCTTATAGGTTTTTTCCAAACTACATGACTTTGATTATATGACTCTCTTTAATCTCACTTCTAGTGAGTACTGAAATGAATTAGTATGAGAAGAACTTGGTATGAGTTATTCCTCAATTAGGAGGATCTGGGCCAAACAATTCACACTTGTTTTGCTTGCTGATACTTACAAGTAATCTTTAAAAAAATTTTTTGAAAATTTCCATGCAATCCAGAAGGATGACAAAGCATTTTGCCAAGAAAATGGCCATCACAAAGCTTAAACTGGAAACTTAATATAGGCAATCTATTCAGATATTTTCAGAGATCTCTTTTTCTTCAAGAGCATCTCTGTCTACTGCAATAATCTAGAAAATGCAGTAAGGGGCTGACACCCCTTCTGAAATAAAGCTTGTTCCAGGTGAACAGGATTCAGGGAATTGCTTGATCCTAAGTTATTAGAAACCTTCTGAGAAATTACTCTGCTTTTTGCAATCCTGAAAGATTCTGGGGCAGAGAGCATATGTAAGGTCTCTCTGACATTTAAGCTTAGTTACAGAACACACAGGATAGAGTTATATTTGTACTAGTTCATGGATGAATCAGACATTACAGTGAGAAAATATTTTCAGCCCTGGCCTTTTTCAATGTCAGGTTCTGAGGGGAGGTTAGTACAAGTAATTAATATAAACCCAACAACAGAAGTTTGACATTTAACAAATCAGAAGTAAAAGGCGACTCAAAATTAACATTATTCAAATAATGTAATTTTTTTCTGCTTTTATTTAATTAGCAGGGAGTTGTTTATGTCCAAAGCATTTAGCAAATCCACTCTGCTAATAGCCACACTACTGAGCAGGGCTGGGTAAACCCTGCAAATGCCCTTCTGCAGAAACTATTCATATTCCTTAAGGGCTCTGCTTATATGCTTTACAAAATGGTTTTTTAAAATGTCCACGAATTAATGTTTGGCAGATCCTAGAGATTCCTTAAAAAAATTGTATCAAGTTTTCTGCCTAGTAATTGGAAAATATGGACTTTCTAAACATTTTCATGAACATGAGCTTCAGATCTACATGGGCTGGAGTGTTTAAGTAGTAGAGAACAGGGCAAAAAGTCAGAAGAAATATTTCTCTGTCATGAGCAAACAATGCAGCTAAGGCAGCACACATGGATAAATTATCATAACCAACAAAGGGAATAAAAAATATCACAAACCACTTCCATTAAATACACGTAAAGGAAATTGGCTTTACTCAAAGAGGGTCATTAAACAAGGAAGCTGAAATAGTTATAGAAATGATTAATTGTTGATTATTAATTCAATCATAATTTGGGGACAGACTCAGCCTTAACTCTTATACCATGTAAGGTGTTTTCAGGATTTTGACCTTGGATATAGAGTAAGCTACAGCCTCCTTGGGTTTTTAACATTTTCATTATCAGTAATAATTGAGTACATTGAGTTTGTAATATGATTTATCTTACCTCAATTTCCTGATAGGAGTTGTTGATCATGGCTATTAGCATATTAAGCAGCACAACCACCATAGTCACGTTATATACTCCATAGAGTACATATCCAATATTCTCAATGAATTTATGGTCGTACTTCAGCACCACAGATATCACTTCAGATAAGCCAAATATTGACCAGAATAAGGTTTTAAAACTTTCTTCTACCCTAAAAATAAAGCAAGCAATCACTTTATAGGGTTGACACTGGATTAGCCAGGCCACATGCTAATAATAAAAGCAGCCATGCACAAATGTAAATATGCCTTGGCACAGTTATTATAACCCATTATCCATCACCCAGGGATGTGCCAAGTCATATTTCCTGATTTGATAAATAAATATGATTTCTGATCAATATTACAAAGTTACAGTGTGCCCTGGTTTGCTCCATCTGTTCTTATCAGGTGCATTACACTTGGATTTTGTGTTCCTAATAGGGATGACAAATCCATGGGCAACTTGCAGTTTGAAACTTTTTATGTAGGGCTTTTGCTTCTACTCATTCACTTTTTTATCATCCCAAGAAGACAGAACCAAGTCTAACCCCTTTCTATGCAGTTTCCAGGGCAGAAAAGAGCCATGTCTTTTACCCAGTAGAAGGGATTGAAAAGTTCTTCATTGTGGCATTAATTTAGAGAACATAGAGTGCAAATATAGTCAGACCATTGTCTGACTTTCTTTCCATCCTGCTTTGGGACTGCAAACATGTCAGACACCCAAGCATTTGTAGGAAAAAATTGGATTTAAGGAGTGATAGAAGATCTTGCAGAGAGGCATTTTGATTTGATTATTGTCCATGCTTGAAAGTAGAAAGGAACAAGAGGAAAATTAAAAGGTTGAAATATAGGAGAAAGGGGAATAAGCCAGTGGCAAAGACAAGTGGGGCTGGAAAGAGTGTGGCTGGGCTACCGGGTCAAAAGGACAGTCTGATCCAAGGAGTCAGGGCTGTAACAGGGGAGAGGAGCAGCCACAGCCTGAAAAGGGCAGAAGGAGGAGGAGGAGGAAGAGAAAGAGGGAGGATGCTGGCACATTCTGAAAACATTTTGCCTAATATTTAACTTAGAAGGCATTTTGCCTTTGCTGAGCAATCCTTAGCCTGTTAACAGTTAAATGCCTCCTTTCTCCTCCTGCCAGCAGGAGGTAACACCTTCAAATGAAACAATGCCATATAAAAATTATTTTGATGAAATATTTTTTACTGGGGTGGTAGACTAATCCTGTTAAATCTGTTTATAAAAACGTTTTATAGACACAAACCATGGCACATTCAATAGGAAAAACAAACTTTACATCAATTCCAACATCAATTACACCATCATACAAGCAAGAGAAATTAATTTCAACCCTTTGAAAGGCTTGTGCAGATTCCTGGGCAGTTCCTTTCTGCTGCAGCAAACTGGTTTTTAATTCCCATCATAATTTGAGGTACTCCATATTTCATTTATAAGTATGCAGTAAAGAGTACAATATTTACTCTCTATATTGTCTTTTTGGGAGTAACCCTGAGTGATGTTTCAAATAAATGTTGCACAACTTCACTGATCCCCAGAGTCACTGATACCACACTCCCTGACCCTTGTTGGCTGCAAAGATCCCTTGGGGGGTGATCTCTGACCGTGCTACACTCAGCTGCCATCACTTTTCCACCTGCTGCCCATCTCCTCTCCTGTAACATTTCTGAAGCATCTCCTCTCCTGTAGCACTGCTGTTTTCTCCTGCCCTCATCTGCAGCCGTGCTGACCTGCCATTAATGTGTCAGATTCCTTCCACTCCACAGTAGCAATCTGGCCACTGCTTCTTTGATAGATATTGCACTTTCCAGTTAAGGAACACACATTCCACCTATGATCTCTGGCATTGAAACCCACCACTGAAGTGATTTCCCGAACTAGTAAAAACCATAACCTCCAGCCTTGAGCCCAGCTGTTCAGTGCTGTTAACTTTCCTTTTTAATTTAGAAAGGTTCCCTCAGTTTCCTCCTGCCAGCAGATTTTAATGCAATGTGTCAGCTGTGCTCTTTTCCTGCAGTTCAAACATTAACCTCTATACTGGAGCAGGGCCAGATTCTCCTTGGAAAATTAATTGAGAGCAGCGAGCAGCCTTGACCACCCCGAGCCCCAAAGGTAAGGACAGGGTGCCAGATTCCTCTGTAATGTCCATAAACCTTATTTCCAGTGTCATATAAGGGACCAGTGCCCGTGATGGTGGGACTGGGAGGCTGGTGGAGAGAGGTTGACCTAACCTGTAGCATAAAAACGATGTTCAGCAGTGCCCCCAGGCAGATGCAGGTCTCCCTTTGTCACAGGAAATGATTTAAGGAGACCTTGTACTAGTCCATCCCTACCCTTCAAAAAGGCTGGATCTCCCTTTTAGATTACTGCCAGATTGCATGAGATTTGGCACAGGTTGCAGGGAACATTAGGGCTTTTTGTTTTGTTTTGTTTTTTTCAAGAACATCTCACTAAAACACAAGAGGAGGACGTTGGGAGACAAGTTCTCAAAGATTCCAAGATGCCAATGTTGGCAGCTCAGCAATTTACCCCCTTCCTGCAAGGTCAGCATGTGTTTTATCCTTCTCAAAGGCAAACAAATGAAGGGTTTAGGAAGCCAGGAGTCCTGCCCAAACTGACAGCTCCTGGCAGCAGGAGGGTCTGGCAGTGACAGATCGGCTGATGCTCCTTGTGGAGCTGGGTACACAACAATCACCCTTTACTGTGGTAGAACTGACTGCTGCACAGGGAAGACCACAGAGATTTTTTTTTTGTTTGTTTCATGACACTTATTTCAGTAAAATTTAAATATTTTTCATCAAGGAAGGTGATACTTCCTAACAGACTATAGCAAATTATCTATTTGCAGATTTTCCTCACTTTTGTGAACTGCAGTGTGCTGTTCATCAAAAAGGATCATGGCAAGGCTCTCACTTCAATTAGTCATATCTTTCCTTTTTAAGAAAGCTTAAGGCATCCTTAAATGGGTTTGAGAACTAACTCTGCCAAAAAAGCAATGCACTCAATATAATCTACAAAACTATCACATTTTGACAAAACAAAACAAGTAGAAAAAAGCCTTCAAGCCTCGAGGAAGCTTTGGCACTGAACAGTGAGTCACACTGCCCTTTGGGGAGAGTGAGACAGAAAACCTTGCCTTGTAGCCTTCAGCCTGATTTCTGATGCAAAAAGCAAGATGAACACAATCAACCTTGCCTCCATTTCGATTTTGTTTGCATAGCATGTTCTTAATTACAGGCTGTTTCAAGAGCTGTGTGCTGTACACAGCATCTGATAAACAGATAAACATAGCTGGCGTGGTGGAAACTGCTGTGTAAATAATCTATCTGCTCTTCAGCATTGAAGAACTTCCAAAAAATTTTGGAAGTATGGTTAGCTAAAATAATCTCTATATTTAACTGTGTGGAGTAA
Organism: Muscicapa striata striata; assembly: GCA_030060385.1. NCBI lineage: Eukaryota > Metazoa > Chordata > Aves > Passeriformes > Muscicapidae > Muscicapa > Muscicapa striata. The sequence continues at coordinate 1,615,278 of JAREIS010000050.1, read as the reverse complement.
AGACAACATCCTTATTTCCTTTGCTTCCAGAACATCAAAATGAAAGAAATGACAGAAACTTTGTATAATAAATCAAATCAGAGGCCACTGGAGTGCTATGTGCTTGCTCAGTAGATGACAACAGAGGAGAAATTGAGTACACAATTTCAAAGTACAGTAGCAAGGGAGGGTGAAAGTTAAACCAAACATTCACTATTACCATTAGAACCAAGCAAGCAATTCCCTCAGTGTACATTCCTTTTTTTTCTGCTTACGTGCTGCCCTGGGAAGGTGTGCTTTTCTTAAATGTGTAACTTGGAGCTCTTTTAGTGAGGAGCTGTTTGTCTAAGGTTTCCTACTGAGGAAATCCAGGGAGCTGTCAACGCTGTTTGGAACTGGCCACAGCCAATTATGTGCACAAATCCAATGGGTCTTTTTCTGTCACAACTACCTGAGTGACCTCTGAGAATCAGGTCCCACAGTTTAATAGACACATTTCTGACTACAAAACTTGCTGGAAAGTTTCACCCTTCCTCGTCAGAATTCACAAACATGCTCCCAGGATATGCCTTCTGTGATATTGCTGAAATCACAGAAGGGTTATAAGGACACCAAAGTAAGCATTACCCCTTTTTGCTCCAGTGATTTTTCAGTGATTGAACAGCTGAGTTCCACATCCAGCTCTAACACTGAAATCTCCCTCCTTTCCATGAGTAGATTAATGGCATCAGGAGATCACCACCTTCAGCAAGGCCAACAAGTAGACTCAAAAAATAGAGCAGGAGGCATTGCTACAACTGGTGTGTGCCCATCTGCCAAAATAACCTTTTAATTAGCTTATTACTATTGTTTGAGACTGTCTACCTCAAAGCTTCTAGTTTGTTGCATGAAATATCTAAGAAGGATTTTCAGAATGAATTTAAATCTATCCTCTTGTTTCACATGATCAAAGGACTCATTTTCACTGATCATCATTTGCCACCCCTGTGCATTTAAATAATCAAAAGAAAGTAAGTGTTTTTAAAGTCTCTTCCAAATTCTTGAAAGGAAAATTTATGCTCATGAAAAATTCACTTTATAGCAACATAAAGTCCCTCCAGGACAAGTAGTCAGAAGGCTGAAGTTAAGGAGGATCTCCTCTCAGTCAAAATAACCCTTGGGCATTTAAAGCAATCTTTGCTCCAGTGAGCAGTCATGGTTTTAGTGGATGTTTGATCATTATTTCAGTCGAAGGACAGTGACTACTGGAAGATGCACTTAGATAATGAGTGCTAATAAGAGAGCACCAGCGACTGGAGTTTGTCAGTGCTTCTCTCCAGGGATGTGTCTGGGGGATGCCACAAGTGAGGGCTGCTGTGCCACCAGGCAGGCAGGGATGGAACTGACTGGATTCTCATTAAGCCTTGTGCTTCAAGGGCATCTTCTTTTCAAATTCGAAGCAAGTCACATCCCACACACTCAGTTCTCCCTAACTACTGAGCACAGATAGATGTAAATGCATCTGGTCTCACAAATCCTTCTATTAAAATGCACCCTGAGGCTCTAGGAGAGGTCTAGAAGTCAAATTTGGTTCAACAAGGGAAAGCAAACATTGTGTTACAGGCTACATGTCGCACAAGAGGGTGGTATGGTAAAACTGGAAGGCAACAGCCAAAAGCAGGACAGGAAAGCTGCTGGAAAGATCATTTCTCCAAGAGGAGTGATAAGCTGAGCCTCAGGCTCACTGTGTAACACATTCCAGAACTGGCACATCAAATGCAGCATCAAATGTCTGCTGTGCACATAGTAACCACTGTGGGCTCAGGCACTGTGGCTTTGGAGTGGTTTCCTGGAAGTCAACTCACAGAAAGGGGAAAACATCATGCCAAGCTTCCCACAGACAGATGTGTGAGCAGAAAAGCCTTCCCTGTGTCCCTAAGACAAGTCAAAGTGGATTGGTGAGACACAAAACTGTCCCAGTGCTGTGCTAGTGCACTTTGCAGTGCAAGTGAGGAGGGTTTCCCCTGGATGTATGGGACACGTCCCTCATCCTCAGCAGAACTGTCCTCTGCTCTGAAAACTCCTTCAGCACCTCAGCTGTCCCCCAAAGGACTGGGACTTGTGTTCATGGGGTCCTGGAGAACAGAGACTGCATTTTGTCCTGTCACCAAAGGGTTGTAAGTTCAAAAGCAGCCTCACTCTGAATCTCATTCCATTGGTATTTGCCAACCTCTTTCTCTTCCCAACATCCCTGACAAGCTGAAGGAGGGACAGACACCCAGCACAGAGAACTCTGCAGGGCTGTGAGTGCTGGCAGCTGAGCATGGCCCAGGCAGACCCACTGTGGAGAGGAGCAGCCTGGTGTGATGTTCTGTGCAACTTTCTTGGCTTCTGCTGAAAAGTTGCCAGCCAGGACCTAAACCACACATTCCAGGCACCCTGGGTGGTTTTGGTCTCTTTTGAGCACCACGACCAGTAGCTGGCTCTGCAGAAAGGCACTCAATAATCACAGCTGCACTCAGATAGATGATGTCCTAAAACAGATCACACAATCACAGAATATTCTGAGTTGGAAGAGATCCACAAGGACCATTGAGTCCAACTCTTAAATGAATGGCCCCTATGGGAATTGAACCCACAACACTGGCCCTCAGAGAAGCAAAAGCCTTCCTTATTTTACATACATTTCATCTTACAGGTTTAAGTACAGTAATATTAAGTTTAACTTCTCCACTGCTTCTCTTGACACATTGAACTGAACATCTCACAAAATATTTCCCAATCTGCTACTTTAATTTCCAGAAACAACCAGTTCTGAACTGCTCCTCTCCCTACACTCAGGCCTAGAGCTGGCTGCCAGGGCTGCAGGCTGTGGTACAAATTTCCCTCTCAAAATCTGGGTGTTATTTCTCCCACAGCTGCAGCAGAAACCAGCTGAGCAGACCTGGCATCACAGCTCTCCAGAAGGGACTGGGTTTGGAGAACAGCCTCCTTTCCACGGTACTCACGTTGTAAACGCAGGGTTGTACTTTGCACCAAGGTAGTAAGAGTAAAGGTTGAACATCCCAATCATGAAGGCTAGGAACACCATGATGAAGATGACCATGAACTTGAAGATATCCTTCACAGTCCTCCCCAGGGAGATCTGCAGGGGCCCGAAGCTTTCGTTGGCTGGAAGGATGTAAGCAATGCGGGAGAAGCTGAGTACCACGGCTATGGCATACAGGCCTTCCGAAATGATCTGAGGGTCCGAGGGCAGCCACTTGTTCCTGGCTAAAACAATACAGGTACACTAGGTGTTAGTAACAAACAGGGTTAGATGGAAGTCATTACGATAAGTGACCCTCTCCAGACTCAATCTTGCATTTGGGTGAGAGTTAAAGAGAAAAAACGAACTTTGGGGGCAATTGTTCACTGGACCACAACATGCTGTACAAATATGGCGAATTAGTTGTACTTTTTACGTGGTAAGACAGGAAATGACAAAGTCACTGGGATTAACTGAAGCCACACAGTAAAAAAAGCCAGCATGGCTTTAAACAAACTTGGTATTTTCTGTTTCCTAGTTGAATATCAGCTGTGCTGTGCCTTTTCCATTTGATGCTCTTGAGATGGAGAACCAAAACCACAACACAGTGGAATACAGCTGTAGATTTGGACACAGGGCACTGTGTCAGTATTTGGAAAAGAAACATTAGAGAGACTGTGAACTCTATCCCCACCATTAGATAAGAAAGTTAGGATTAGTTCAGGTAAAGCAGGTATAAACATTGTGTACCATTTTCATATTATCTAAATTAAAACCAGTTTCTGAAGTCTAGTTGCTCTAGGCTTCAGAAGTAAGTAATACTTCAGACTAAAGTAAAATTTTTACTTTAGAAAGCCCCAGATGGGCATAATCTGCTGAAAATGTAAACATTTATATTAATATGGTTTATAAATGTCCTTGCATCAACTGAGGCTCTTGATGGGAAGATTGTGACTCACAGTCAAAATATGTGACATCTTGAGGCCCATAGCAGTAAACTTAGGCATTATTTGCAATAAACTGAACCAAAGGAAATGCACTGATGGAGGAATTCACAGGATCTCATTGGGATATTCAGTTCTGTACCCTTTCCACTTTGTATCATGATCTCACTTTAAACTGGTGAGCAGCAAGCCAGAGAGAGAAAAGCCACAACATCATCTCCATGGCCTCTTGCTTGTGTGGGCAGAGAGGGGTGCCAGAGGCTGAGCTGGTGGGGCCCCCCAGATCCTGTGGCTCTGGAGCTGCTGTGGGTCAGGCACGTGGCTCTGGGGCTGGGAGGGACTTGTCTACAGTGGAGAACGTGCTGCCTCAGCTCTCCTCTCCAGCCCAAGCCCAGCACTAGAGCAACCACCTTACAGCTCTAGGGAGCGAGTGGTGTTCCTTGGTGCCCAGATCTGGAGCTCCTGCAGCCCCCCTGTCAGCAGAAATCCCCATGGATTTTGCCCAGGGTGTCAGGTAGAGCCTGCAGAGGTGTGCAATGTCTCCAGTCCCCACACGTGTGTGAAGCTCTACTTATTTCTGTATAGCAAAGGAAAACCATTTCAGCCACCCAAAATAACATTTTCAAGGCACTGCTGAGGCTTGCATTTCCCAATGTCAGCACTTATAGATGATACAGAAATGTAGGTTTTGATGAGCAGCAGCTATTTTTATTGCTATTTTTATTTTTTTTTATAGACATGTTGGATGTAACAGAAATGCAGTTACTGCAGCCTCAGATTCTGTGTTTGTTCACACATCTCCTTCCTCTCTCCTTTGGAAAACCAAGCAGATTAATGCATATGTAATTCTGCTCACTCTGATTATCTGTTGCTCAAGCCACATTTTCAGGATGTGATTGACCTGAAAGCAGCTGTAGCACAAGAGCAGAGGCTGAATGAGGATCCTTCCTGACCAGTAGGAAGATGGCTGGAATGGGTAGTTCTAGGGAAACTAATTTTGTTGATTTAGAAAAAACTATATAAATATCAAAAACAATGAGCTGCTTTCAGTAGTGGCACACACTAACCTAAAAGAACAGGAAGTATTAGATAGGAAAAAAGCATCTTACCATAGGTAAAGTAAGCAACTTCAGGGGGAAGGGTGACATTATTGAGGTCATCATCCTGAACGTACTGATCTACGTACTGTTGTGCCTCAGATGCTTTAAGAAAAGCCATGAACCTGGCAGTGAATGATGCCACAAAGATGGACAGCATCCCAAAGTCCAGCAGATTCCAGAGATGCACCACATATTCACGTGGACCCTCTTCCCAGATCTCCTTGCATTCTGACCAGATCATACCTGTGGAGGGATCAGAGCATCTTTAAATGGCAAGCACAGAAGGTGTTTTTGTATTCAGACAGATCCATTTCCTGTTTGCAGTGGCTTCTGAAACCAAAGCAAAAGACTCTTTAATTAAACTCTTTAATTTATTGAGAATGGCTCATCTTTTCTTAAAAATTAATACAACATTTTATATGTCCTTTTGTGCTTATGAAGCAGAAATCTCAAAATGTCACTATATAAGTCAACAGAAAAGCTGATTTCTGTTGATGACACAAAAACACCTTTCAGATATTCTGATGATACTAGAAAATTCTACTGCTGATATAATTAGAAAAAATATGGATTTCCTCTCTTGTCCTCAAAATGACCTTCCTACACCATGGCACTGAAGATGGCACTGCCTGCTGTGTTGCTCTTTTACTCCTTCCCTAAAATAGTGGGTGTGCCCATTTTGAGAATGCAAACTGAACTGTTCAAGAGTAAGTTAGTATGATTAAAAAATGGTGAGACAGAAGTTTTGTCCTTCCAATTTCATAAAGCTTTCTGTATTAAATAATGAATTTCTATTTATTAAAGTATGTTCTACCACTTTGAAAACACTGAGTTTAGCCCAAATTTATGATTTCTGAAAACAGAATTACAAATAAATCTAAACACCAAATCCAGGGAATTCAAATATTCGATATCCATGTCCTACTGGGAAGAGCTGGGGTGGACAAGTGAATTCAGTCAAAGAGCTCAGGTCAGATTCACCAATTTGCCCAACTTTCAATCCCAGCAGGGCTCCAGGGCTGAAATCTTCCTCCTGAATAGCTAAAGTGTTGGAATATTTAACCCACTGATAAATATTTCCTGCGCTCTACCCAGTCCTGTTTCCATAGCAGCAGCAAAATTCACATTTAATCAAGAAGGAGCAGTGCCTGCCAATTTCCGTGTAACCTCCTGCAATCTTCTTTCTGTGAACTCCTTTTATCCTCTCTGCTGGAAGCTCTGGTGGTGTGGCACGTAAATGCATTTGCTTGGCTACTTCTGAACCTCCTGGAAGCACAGGGTGTCCCCAGAGGTGCCCTGGGGACCCGGGTTACAAGGAGGGAAACAGGTCAGTGGGAATTTAGCCCGAGGGTGGAGGAGTGGAGAACTGCTGCTGTGAGTCCTTGTGCAGGATTCAAAGAGAAGAAGGAAAGCTGAGCTATCCATAGCACCATCAGCAAGGTCACAGCCAGCCCCTGACCTCCACAGCCCTGGAGCCTGCCTGGAGATGTGCCCTGATACAGGCTGTGCCCAGTAATGGTCTGTCCTGGGCATCTGCAGAATGCTGAGCAGAGGCAGAGGCAGGTCAGGTGAGGAGCCTCCCTGCTCCATGGCACTTGGCTGCATAAAAGCAGGAACTTCCTCCCACACTGTCACTCACCGTGAGTGAGATTTAATAATAAATAGCCTAGGGGAGAAGGTGAAAGAATTGATTTCTCAGGAATTTTCCTGGAGCGAGGATGAAATATTAAAGAAACACTTCTACCTTGAAAAAAGAAGCATTCCAGAAATGATGGATAGGAGCCATTAGCCCTGTGCATTACACGTGTGCTTTATAAAGGTACTAAAACATTTTAGGAAATATCACATGCGTGGTATTTGCCCAACAAAGCACTTGTTCACTGATGACCAGAAATTACTCCCAAATTTATTTCTAACCTTGCTCACTTAATATACCCAAATCACAGATTAATGAAGTAAGAAGTGTCTAGAACTGAGGAGTCTGACTAAAATTAAAATCCCTCTGTGAAAGTAACATGGTATTGGCCTATAATTTCCACTGTTCTTTCCCCCAACTTTTTGGCAATAATTTTTTAAAAATGTCTATTCAGGACAAGTAGAAAAGTTACAGTAATTACTTGATCAGTACTGCTGGGTATTTGTATATACATTGTGAGAGAGTAATTCAAAGCTTCACCTAAGTAAAAGTATTGAGAAGAGAAAAATCAGCTAAAATTCAGGGGATGGGACATAAGATGAGGCATAAGAAATAAGGAGAATCAGTTAGACAAAGCAGGTCTGGCAGGATGTGATTACATTCCAGTGTGGTGTTTCTGAGGCCCCCAATGGCTCTGGCAGGAGGTATTTCCCTGAGTTTGATGCTCAGAGATGTGGGATATGAGCAGCCCCTAGGCTCCAGCTTCTGCATGTCTCTTGTTCCACAGCAGGGATAACCAGAAATGTCACCTTGATAGGCAATTCTGCTTTCAGCAGGGGAAGAGAGTCAAGATACAGGCACAGCCCATGTGGAAGAAAAATGGGAGTGTGCAAGAAGTGCTGTTTACCACCTGTGCACAAAAAGGAGCAGTTTGTTAGATTTTTATATTGTCTGGCCTGGTACATAAATCAGGAGCAGCTGATGTTGCAGAGCTTCCTTTGAGCCTTCCTGGGTCCACCAAAAGCTGTTGGATTAAGAGATTAAGAGTGCTCAGATTGCATCTACCCAGAGTTTATCTGCTACCCTGTCTGCTTTTGCAATGGGGATTTAGAAATAAACTCCCCTGCTTTCAGTGCACACTTCTGTCCATATTGCTCACAAGGAAAATGCCAGCCTTCCTCATTTGAAAGAAAGAGATGGGGAAACTTGGCCACAGGGAAAAGGCAGCCAAGGCATGTAATGAGCCCTGGGTGAGTGAGCCAAAATTGCTGTGCACCATGTACAAAGGGGAAGTTAGTCTTGTTTAGCCTCATGAGACCCCCATGATACCTTAAACTGGTCTGGATGATGCATCCTATCCTTCAGGTGTGTCAGCCTCAGCATTCACCATCTGCCAACTCACTAAGGGTGCACTTGAGCATCCTTGTCTGTGTCATTAATGCTGGTATTAAATAACACTGGTCCCAGTACAGACCCCTGAGGGACACCACTTGTCACTGATGTCCATCCATGGACTCTGAGCCACTGACCACTCAACCCTCCAGCATCTTTCTCGTCCATCTATCAATCCACCCATCAAATCAATCTCTCTTTGATTTAGAGAGAAGGATGCTGTGAGGATCCATGTCAAAGGCTTTACAGAAGTCCAGTTAAATGACATCTGCAGCCTGTCCTTGTGCACTTACACAGTCACTCCAGCAGAGAAGGCAGTTAGGTAGGTCTATGTTGGTCACTTTGATTATATTTCTATTTACATACAGGTATTTATAGTACCTATAAGATTTTAGAACCAAAAGTTGCTACCATTAGTGCTTTTACAATCCTTAAAGTTCAGGGTCACACATGGAGCTCAACAAGTGCAGGTATCTGCAGGACATGTGCACCAAACTTTCACCTCAGTATTGTTGAAGCATTAGTTGGATCTTTATGGAGGCAGGCAGATAAAGTAGCCAGAGAAGATTGTCAGTGCAGATGTAGGCAGTCATTAGAAAATCTCATTATATTCAGGAGTCTGTACAATGAATCACCTTTCTTCTCCCAGAAAAGTGAAAACCTTCACTTTAAATGAAATGTTTTCTTCTTCATCACTGAGGAACTCAACAAGCAGACAGATACCTACTGCCTATAAGAAAAGAATACCTAGCTTAAAATCTAATCATCTTGTCCAACTGCTTTAATATAGTTTTAAAAATATATTCTCCAGTCTTACTCTATCCAGTCTGGCATCTATTCAGTATTTTCTAGCCTAATATCCTGTACAGGATTCTGATTATCACAGGGACAGGGAACAAAGAAACATTGGCCAGCAAGTCATCAGATATAGCAGCCATATCCTATTTTTCAGGGGAATTTAATGCCACCAGTACTTATAGAACAGTGGAATTATTTGCTGCAAGAAAAGAATCAAAATTATGGTGGTGAGCAAAAATAGCTACAGAAGAGGCAGACAAAGATTCTACAGAGTTGATAAGCTCAATTTCCCAATAAATTCTCCTGAGCTTGTTTAGATTAGTAGTTCAGACTAAGTGACCTGCCAGGAGTAAATGATGCCTGTCGGAAAAGTGAGACATGTGAATTTGTCTGAAACTCCTTTGAAATTTAACTTATTCATGTGGCACACTTTTGCATTCAACAGGTTCACCCACATGAATCCTTGCCTTGTAATTGTTGAATAACTTAATTTTTTAATAAGATTTGAGCACTGCATTGTCCTCTCACCAGTAAAAAATTCATACTATGCATTTCATAAAATCCAGCTCTTACTTGCCTAGCAGGTTTCATCACTAGGTCTTGGAGTGAATTACAAAAAAGCAAATTACATTATACTTGTTTTGCAGACAGAGACACTGAGGCTCAGTGAAGTACAGTAGGATCCCATGGCAGGATAATAAATCAGATTCACCACACTTTTTTCTGCTCACTTTGTCTCCAAGTGAAGCCACAAGCCATAATATTTCTATTATAATAATACTTTCTTTAAGATGCAATGATTAAACCAACAGAGGTAAATAAGCAACACCTATAGCATTTAAAATGGAAAGTGGAAAAATCAGGTAAATGAGAATTTGCTAAGAATCATTCAATGTTTTAAAAAGTGGTGACCGAGATCAAAGTCTTCTTTGCTCCTCTTTTAATTAAAACTCTTGACGTCAGCCTCTAGACTCCTAGTGGGTTGTTTCAGTTTTGGGGAATTTTCTTGGTTTGGGTTGTTTGTTTAGCTTGGGTTTTTGTTGTTGTTGTTGTTCTTTGTTTGATTGGGTTATTTGTTTTCTTTCTGTTTGTTTATTTTTGTTTTGTTTTAATTTTATCCTTTTTCTTTGTCTTGTCACTGTGTATTATGCCATCCCTAATATGGTTGAATTTCCAGGGAAGGCTTGTAGAGATTTTGGTTTTACTTACCCAATACCCACTTCATGATCAGCAATTCTGTCCATGAGAACTGGGTTGTTTTGACTCTGAATATTTGTTTTGGATGATCTGTGATGGTCTCATTGGGGAGATTTTTGACTCCTTCAAACCGATCTGAAGCGTTCACTACTAACAGTCCAAGGAAGATTGTGAAAGAAACTGCATGAGCCACAAACTTCATGAAAGGACTTCGAAGGGTACGTCCCAGCTGCAATGGAACACACACAGTCATAAGGTTTTTATTTACCCACCGCCTAGAAGTTTTTTCACTATAAAAATTTGAAACCTTTTGTCCACAGTGAAAAGGATTCAGTAATTGATTCTGGATCATGAGCTAAATAGAGTTTAGATTTGTTCAAGTTGTTACTTGCTACTTCTAGACATTATGCATTGGGTAATTTCTATGCATGGCAATGTCTTACAGTGCCCATTTATACCCACATGTAATATCTAATTGTCCTGGCCATATGGTGAGTGGAAAATGAAGAGACAGGGTATTTATATGAGACACATGTTTGTATGTGTATGTGTTATATGAATGCACACGAGTGTCAATATGAATCCTTATGATGGACACACTTCTCATCCTTAAATCATGGTTGTATCTTAGAATCTTTTATTAATGGTGAATTCTTGGTTCATTATCAATGTGTAAGAAATAGCCTTCTGCTTAAATATTCTTTAGTAATGCTTTTCATATGCTTTGCTATGATAGTCTTCTCTCATAATTAGTACAAAAGCTGTAGAATTACTCCCAGAACACAAGGATTTATTTCAAGACAGTAAGCCAAGAAAAAGAGCAGCAGGTCTCTTCACTACTGCTAATTGTTATGCTCTTCTTGAAAAGCTTTCTTTGTTAATAAATTTAAATATCAGTCTTATTATTACATTTTCTGTGAACCAAGAAAATATTACTCTAGAAAGACAGAAAGAGTAGAAGCATTTTCAGGAGCACCAGGGCTGAAGCCTGTAGTGTTGGACCCAATGGAAGAGCTGGCCTGGATGGGGCTTTCCCAAACTCCCCTCAAAGCCAATTGGATTTTTTTTTCAGCATATTACTCATTGATTTATTCACCTTTATGCCAAAGTATCATCCATTTTTCTTAATATCCACTGATTTGATAATAAAACTTCATGGGAAAAAGGACATAAAAATGAAATTACTTGTTTTCATATTTATCTCCCATAGCAGATTAATTCCAAGGAGCCCTGGTCTCTGCTTATGGCAGAACAAGAAATATTTCAAAAGCAGAGGTCTCTATGTCTAGCAGAAATTCAAAGGAAGTCCGAGGATTCTGGGGTTATTTCTTTTTCTTATCAGAGTTTTTAAAACATCAATAAAATATTTTATAAACGTGACAGAATAGGAAATCCTATTGAAAAATGTGCATGTTTCTAAATACTGGAGAGACTTTCCATTAAAGAAAATGAAAATATCTGCTCTTTCCCGAGGTCCTTATTAACATTCCCTCAGATCAGTAAGGACATGTTTAATTGGGTAAATATTTCACTGACTTGAAACTCAAGTTTTTTAATCTTGTCTAGAAATAGTATGGCAGACATAGGGTGGATGAAGTGTGTTAAAACCAGTCTCAACACTTGCAGTTCTGGTTCACTTCCAGTGCTGTCACCATTGGTATAGTTCTCTAAGTTTTTTATGGTTGATGTTGTGTAGATTTATGCTTTGTAGTAGAATTTATAATTTCAGTACTGAGCTGATGGGGTAATGGGATAGGTCTGAAAAACACCCCACACATAGTAGGTCATAATCTCCTAGTAATAATCTCAGAAGTTTTCCTCCTATGACCTGAGAGAGTTCAGATTGCAGGCATTAAGTGGAACAACAGCCACTGATCCTTACAAAGAGTTTTTAAGAAAGTGCATTTGCAATCTGTATGAGACTCATTTCTACCCTGAATTCTCTAAAAGAGAAAAAGCAATACCTATTGAATCATGACTCCTCTCATAATCAGTCTTTTTCTGTGGCCTATAGAAATGTAAAAAAAAAGCTTAATATTAAAGTAGCATCATCTCAGTTATCAGAAAAATAATTCCGTGTATTAGAAAACCACATGAATTCCATGGGTAATTTCCCTTACTTCTCTCATGATTTAACAGAAATCTGCATTTAGGTAGCATTACATCAGCCATTTGTCCCATTTATTACTGCAGAAAGCTTACCATTATTTTCTTGAGCTGATGCTTTTTATATCTTCTCAGAAATCTGATTTTTAGCTAAGAGCTACAGAAGGTGTTGACTAAAATATTCTGTAAAAAATTAATGAAGTGTCAATTCCTCCTGCCGGTCTAACGCTTTATGACAGTAAGATTTTTCAAACAACATGATGCAGCTAAACTCAAGGTGTGTAACTGTATGAGCCTATCAATATCTTGATTTTTTAGAAAATCAGAATACCACCTTTCATCAAACCAGGATTGCAGGGTAGTGTCTGGCTGTTATTGCTTAGATAGAAACACTGACTGTGAATACAAAGGTTCATTCTTAAGAGAGTAGATCATTTCATGACTTAATATCCTATCTATATGTGGTAGGAAAATAATGAAGCATACACTCATGTCAAAACAGAAATACATAGTGTGACACCATTACAAAATTTTCCAAATGCTTGAAGAGACGGAAAAAAAGGGATAGAACCATCATAAAGAAAAAAATCTATTACTATGCTCAGTACTATGTCCACAGCAGAAGCATGAAGGACACTATTGTAGGGATCTCGTGTATTTTAGGGGGAAAAAGGTACAGATACGGCATAGGCAGAGGCAACCATCAAAGCTGCAGTGCTTAAACAAAATATTTTGGAGACCAACACATAAAGCAACAGTTTATTTTGGTGTCACGGCCTCCAGGACATGATGGGTCAGCAAGGATATTTCAGGATAGGATAGGCTTAAACTTCATGGGTCATGTCAACTGTCTGTGCATCCAGAAGTAAATGAATGACTGACTGACATTAAAACTGGTTTTAATAAAGTCAGCTCTGTACAACTGAATGAAAAGAAATATGTAAGGTTGAGGTACAATCTCTTGTCAGTTATATGTACCAAGTTTTTATGGGTAGTATTTGCTATAGTACATTCTAACCCCACAGAGCTTTATTGGAGAAAATTTTCTGTTGGGGAGGATAGATTTTAAATTATGTTCTTAGCTAAGATACATCAGAGAAGGAACTTTGAATATGAATTCTTCTATTACCCTGTGTGAAACTGCAGAATTTGATCATCATAAAAATATGATACTCAGTAGTGTTGCTCAGGACAGCTCCTATTGCAGTATTCATGTTAGAGATTTCCTCCATTTTTCTCACTGCCTTGGTCCAGAAATGAGCCCCTCACTCACACCTGGGCACCTGTATGGCTCTGAAGACAGATCTGATTTATGTTAAATATCTTAACAGATAATTACTATGGAAAAAATATTTCTTTGCCCAGTTGTGTAACATAAAGATTGTTTCCATCAGTAAAAACCCAATAAAACACTTGCAAAGTTGATCAGGACAAAACTGGGCTGCTCAGAGTGAAGGCACTGCCTGTGTAGAATTTTTTGCAATAACACTGTGAGAAGATACCCAGCTCTTAAATCAACCTGCAGCCCTTGAAATTAACAGTGATGATTTTGGGTGAGGTGCCAATTCTTAGGGAAAAAATGGTGTTTGTTATTCAGTTATTTCTATCACAGGCCCCAATCAAAAATCAAGATGACATTGTTCTGATCAAGGCAAATCCATGCATTAGAAGACAATACCTGCCTGAAAGAAAGAAATTTCAATTGGACTTTGTGCTAGAAGGTTACTTGTGGTTTTTCACAGTCTAGTGGGGTGAAAATGAAGTAACATTGAAAAATAAGAATGCATGAAAAATTTAGGATAATGAAATCAAAGCTGATGAAAGTCAAGTATCCCCACCCCCCATTTTTAAATTTTAATACACCTACCTCAAAAAATTAAAATCAAGTAACTTTATCAATAATTTCTTACTTCTGCTGTAAAAGTGTTTCAGTTTTAGTGGGGTTTTTCTCAGTTTCTTTCCCATTAGTTTTTATTTTTCTTTTAAATTCTCCACTTATTTCTAGTCTAATTGTTCTTCCCACCTATTGATATTCAAATGTGGCCTCTGTAATTCTGAAGCTGCACTGCAAATGTTGCTTTTGGCTGGTGTGCCAACTCCCAACATGTTCAGCAGAGGTGAAGGAAATTAAAGAGCTTCATAAATCCCTGCTAGCCTAGGGTGTGACATGAAGGAATCAAGGTGGTACAAAAAATTCCACACAATAATTCCCTCTACAGCCCAGCCAAAACCACCCACAGCACAGCCTGGCTTTCACATGCACTTCTCTGTGAGCACTTCTGGAGTCCTGCCTGGTACCCACGAAAAATGAGGGACTTTGTGTTGATATAGAGTTCGAGGAGATGAAGTTACATCCTCATATACTCTAACACAAAGTACTCCTCCTGGAGCTATTTTGGAGGAGACTAAGGCTTAAATGTATTTTATTATCTCAGACATACTGAAGGACTGTTGTTCTGATTGTATAAATATGTGTTTCAAATTATAGTCCTTCCTCAATACTGATTGATGGATCTAGAGCTACTTGAGTTTGATAAATTTAGAAAGGATTCCTCACTGTTTTTTAGAGGAATAGGGAAAAGATACTTTTAAGACTGAATGCAATACCAGCAGCAGGGTAATTTTGATCAAATTTAAGTACGTGAGACATGCCTCCTGCAAAAGACATCTACCTTGTAAGGGATGATGTTGCTGGCTGTTGCTGAATGTGAAATGATCTTCTCCCCTGCCACCCCTGTTTCTGTGGCAAGAGCAGCGACAAAGCTGTTTATCACTCAGCCACACACCTATTTCTCTCCACTCGTTTGAGCAGACTCTTTCAGGATGAAACCTCTGCAGATTTCATAGCACAAACAACTTGAGATTTTACCTAAGCTAATGATAGGCTCTGGTCCTTTAACCCCTAGATCTCAACAAAATCTCTTCCTGCATCTGATCTATATTTAGGTATATAGCTGTATTCCAATTTTCATCACCTTTTCTCTCAAAACCATAGAGATTTTATGATTTAGGCTAGTCTTTGCTGCAACATTAACAAGTTTCCAGGGGCTTGCCAGAGTTTCAAGCCCATGTATCATAATAATGCTCCACTAACTACAACCACAATTAGATTCTATTAACTAAAACTACAACAATGCTCTACTAACTACAACCACAATTAGGTTCTATTAACTAAAACCACAATAATGTTGCATTAACTGAAACCACAATAATGCTCCACTAATTAAAACCATGAGCTCAGAAAGAAGGAGAAAAGGTAACAAAGGAGCCCTGAAGAAAGTAGGAACCCACAACAAAAAGTGCATAAAAGAACAAGAATTTGAATATCAGAGTTAACAAAAACAAGAATCTTCTCCTTTAGTTATTTCCTGTTCTGGGGACTCTTCTATTTTTTCTTCACTCCACTTCTGTTTTGTTATCTCCCATACATTTCTTCTTCCTTTTGTTTTCTTGTCATACGCTCCCTCACCCTCTTTTCCCACCACCCCACGTTTTTCCCTGTAAAGATGAATCTCAGACCATGACAGTTCCATTTGTGTCTGCTCTCCCCTGGGGCAATCTTGGAGGGTACCATGAATCACTTCCCAACAGCTTTATGGAAAAATCTGGGTTTTCATTCCAGGCCCTGGGTACAAAAGCCTGCAAGCCCTGGACACCATCAGGAGTGTGTACCTTGCTGCAGGGAGCGATCCAGTAGGCTATGGCAAGGAAGGGCAGCCCGATGGAGACCCCAAAGACAGCCAAGAACTTCACAGCTATGGACTGCTGCCGTAAGCCTGAGAGGTTCTCGTACCACATGGTGAGCAATTGCTGCTGGCAGTTGGGGTGAGCAACAAACTGTAAGAAAATCAGAAATAGAGGCATCAGTAGGATTGTCTGAAGAGGATGAGATTTCAGGGAATAACCTTCTGAACCTGCCCATGGAACATGACAGGTCATGTCTTTGTTGTCCAACAAACAGAGAACTGCAAACCATGCTCACAGGACCCCCAGGTACTGGCAGAGTGTGCATTGCTTCTGCTCCTTTTCTTCTCTAGAGAAAAGCTATTTTTATATGATTAAAAAGCAGAATCTGAGCCAAACCCCAAATCCATCAGTGGTCAGCACTGACAAAATGCCTCTGAGCAAGTTACCTCTTGGGGTAAGACTGTGTACCTGAGATATTCAGAAAAGACACAGAAGTGCTTGGAAGTCAAGCTGGAAAACACCGTGATGACTTTGCTAAGGACAGAGGCCATTGACACAGCAGCTTAACACAGCTCTGGTATTATATTGTTCTATTCACTTTGTAAAGACCAAAAGGGAGCCATTCTGCAGGGCTCTCCTCCAAATTATGAGGTCTGGCTGGTATTTTGCTACTTTAAATGCTTTATCTCAGAGTACCTTTCAAAATATGACAGCTCATTCTTCACTGATAGGACAAAAAGACAAATTCAAAAGCAGAAGGAAAAGCTGTAGTGCTCTGGTACAGAAAGTACCTGTTTTATACCCTGTAACTGAGACTCTTCTTCAGTTTATTGTTCAGAAGTAAAAAAAAAAAAAAAAAAAAAAAAGAGGCCAAAGAAAAGGTGAGCTGCAGAAAAGTGAAAAAGGCAATTTCTTAATGGCAAAATTACAGCACCACAAAATGCTACCTGATAGTTTTATAATAAAAGATTAAACTTCTTTAGTTCATATTGTTCTTTGAGGTGATTGAATTTAGAAAGTGGCTATCTTTAATCACAAAGAAGGATAATTAAAATGCAAAATAGCAAAAATAAATATAAAAAAATAAATATGTTGCTGATGCAGCTAATTGCATTAGTAGATCTGAGGGTTTCATTTATTAGTTCAGTGGCTGAATAAATGTTCCTAGGAGGGAAATGTAAAATACTCTACTCTTTCAAAGAGCAGAACTTTCTGCAGGTGAAGGAGAGGGTGAAGTGGGTCAAGAAAAAAAGAAAGGAGGAAAGGAGAGGATGCTCAGAGCTTGGTGGCCACAGGGATAGGGACAGGACCACACCTGGCAACTGCCCCTTGCCCTGGATCAGCCCTTTAAGCATCACCCAGCTGGAGGATTTCAGCTGTCATCTGTAGTTTTCTTGGGACTGAAAAGCAGAGAAAATTCTAGCTGTCCTTTCCTCTTCACTGTCTGCGAACAATGATTGATTAGGGAACTTAATGGACTCTTTTGGAGATGTTTGCATAACAAAACTGTTACTGTTCAGGAGGTAATACAGTTGCACCATAATTAAAATTGCTCTGGAGTAACACTTTTCCTTCATTAATAGCACATTAGCATCTGTTTAAAATATGCTTTTGAGATAAATTAGGCTTTGGGGTTTACATTTCTCAAGAAGAAGAAAATAAAAGAAAATGAGACTCTACCCTTTCTACTGAATAAAGCAGTGAGAACAAAGAAAATTGATGGGTACTTTTAACCTCCTTTGTCTTTAGAATTTTTTCCTGGAAATAGTACCAATTTAATATTCTTTCTTTTAAGCTGCTTCCAGAAAAAAAGAAAGCTTTCAAAAAAAAGATAATTATAAATCATGAGTCCTAGTCCTTCTAAGCATTTAAAGTTTAAGGCTGAGGTGATGACAGAAGTATTACAGGGAGGCATTTCCTAATGCCTGGTGTTTATGTTTGTCCTAAAGCTGCTTGGGCTTGTTATCTTCCTGGCAAATGGACAGAGAAATGAAGTGGAAGGAATCTCAGTAGAGAATTGATCCCTTTTGCAAATTTTATTTTCAGATATCATGAATTCAGCAACACTTGTGACTCAAGGAAAGGGAAATGACGTGTGAATGTGCAGACTTCTGGGATGAGGGGTCTAAGCAATATTCAGACTTCCTCCTCCTGTTCACTGCATTATGAGAATTGATTCAAACAAAGAAATTCAGTTGTCCTTGGCAATGAGACTGACAAAGACTTCTGGTTGGCACTTCAGAGACTTCATCAGACATTTTAATCTGCCCATTTTTTCACTTTGTCTGGAAACAGCTACAATGAAAATACCAATATAGGAAAATTGAGAAGGAATTGCCATAAAACCCAGTTCAGTGGAACAATTTCTTTTGTATGAGGCAATAAAGACAGGCAGGGTGCCATAGAGCCTAGATGGTGTTCATCTGTCATCTGTTTGGCCCATGTCCTCCCATTCCCCCCAGCAGTCAGGATTTTCCACAACTGGGTCCACTCCTGGGTCAGGGGTCTCATCAGCTCCTCTGGACACCAGCCCTCACTGAGACAAGCTGCAAATCATATAGAGGAAGATACCAGATAAAATACCAGGAAAGTGGTCTCTTTAACTTTCAGGGGAAGCTGAACATTCTCAAAAAGTGATGTAGCAGATTCAAAGGAGAAGGAGGAAAGGAAATAAAAGGCTGAAAAGCCTCATCCCCTGCTCCTCCTCTAACAAACTGGGTGCAATTACTAATAAACCCCCAAAACATGCCACTGGAACTGGGATGCAGGGTAGGATAAAGAAACCATAAACTATACATATCTTGAACAAACTCCAGTACCTTTGTAAACTCCCTATAAATCATTATCACTGAGCCCAGCACAACAGCAACCTGAATCCATGCCCCTCTACATGTAAAAGCATGTTAGGGACAAAACTGGAGCTATCTCCAGATAAGAGAAAACCAGAAAAGGAACCAGAAAGATATTAAAGCCTCAAAAAAGCTGAGGGACCAGAGACACATAACACCTCCTCCCAGAGAGATATTATGAATTCAAGCAACATGAACTGACTGCTTTATCCCAATACAGAGTAAGTGAAACCAAGTGCAATGAGTACAGGGTTTCTCCACTTTCTCAAGCCCCACGTTGGGCACCAAAGGAGTATTTTGGAGGAAATCTCCATTAGGGTCCCTCTAGAAAGCAAATTCTAGTGGCCCTTCCCCCCCCCCCCCCCCCGCCCCTTGGGAAAAATTTCCTTGGAGAAAAGTGGAAAAAAACTGTTTATTTAACAACCAAAGTTCTCACAAACATGAAAAAAACAAATAACATTAAACAATGGAACTTCTTGTTCTGAAGAGATGACAAATTCAGAAAGGCGTTCTCAGATTGAAGAGGGAAAGTCCTTTTTGGGGGTGTGCCCTCAGTTTTTTCTCAGTCTCTCTGGGGCTCAGGTTTGGTGTCTGGCTGCAGTGCAGCTTGGGGGGGCCCCCAGACAATAGTCCTGGTGTTCCCTAACTCAAAAACAGCTGAGCAGTTCCAAAAAAACTTCTGGCCTCAGCTAACTAAAAAAAAAAACCCTTACTAAAATCAAAGGAGAATTCTCTCCTGCTCCCTGTCCCTGCTGCAGACAGCCCAGTCCGTGAGAGAGAGCTGAAGCTCTTGTCTCCATGTTTTTGAATAGAGCCAGGAAAAAATTCCAGTGTTTTTCCTTCTCCCCTGCTTTGCTCTCAGATCTAGTTTTAAAGGCACAAGACTTATTTCTGGGCTAAACTGACAAATGAGGATAAAATTCAGCATCATAAAGTCACCCCAGGATATCATCTTACTCTGATTATTACAAAATGAGAGAAAAATGAGTTAAGGATCAGGAAGATCAGACATAAATGAGTTTTGATCTGTTATTTACTTACAGCAAGCAGAGCAGTTTTCATTGTTTTCTCTATCAGACATTAATGAAACACAGAGTGACCCCTGGGCACTGCCAGCCCTCTAACACTTCAGAGAATGATCTTAGATCTCCTCAGAGATGTTAAAGAGCCATTTAATTTTCTCTCTTCCCTGGGAATGGGCAGTGGCACCAAGTTAAAGATTACATTAATTTTTTGGTTAGTGACTTCGGCATGGAGAAGAAGAGCTTGAGAAAAAAGGCAGAATGCTTCAAAGCATAATGACAAATGGTGATGTGTGATATTGAATTTCAGAAGGCTGAATGCTGCAGTGCTTTTTCAATGTTCCCATTAAACGCTATTTTCCTTTCTTCAGTGCTGGAAAATGAGGCGAGGAGGCTTTTAGGGACAAACCATGGATGCTCCTGTGCTGCAGACAAGAAAGAGCAGTGTGACCAGGGCTGTGCAGAAAGGCAGGATATCTCTGATTGAAATGGAAGCACTGGCAGTGGAGGGGATTGCCTGGCTCCAAAACCAGCCACTTAAAAGCATTGAGTGCTTTATCTCCTGGGCAGAGTCAGTAAGGTAATGCATCAGGATCTGCAAGCTCAACCAAAATGTTTTCCAGTGCTTCTGCATTCAGAAACCATGATGGGAGCTTTGCTGGTCCCATGGCCCTGGGATCCCAGTAGATGGCAGTGGTTTTTCCTGGTACCATGCACACCTCTTGATATAGGAAGGAAATTGTTCTTCCCTCCAGCCCATCAGTCACACAGCTTTTTAAGTTAAAAAAGGCAAAAAAAATCCCATAATAATCACACAACCCATAATAATAACTCATAAAATCATACATCAATCAGCTCAAATAATGAAGCCACCAAAGCAGAATTTTTAGAGGCAACAAAAGACTCAGGAAAGTTTTGACACCTCCAAAAAGTCCCTGTCCTACGATTCAGGGGATTAAATGAGAGACATGAATATGGAAAAAAGTTTCTCAAAGACTTCAGTGGGAATTGAAAGGACCCAAAGGAGGAGTTTTACATTCAGGAATAAAGATGGTGTTTCAGAGACCACTGTGACATTGAGTGATCACTTTTCCTCATTTCTATCTGATTTGATGTGTGACAGCTCTTTCTGGTTATATGCATGGTGGGGAAACACTTTTGATGGGAGAGGAGAGGAGAGGAGAGGAGAGGAGAGGAGAGGAGAGGAGAGGAGAGGAGAGGAGAGGAGAGGAGAGGAGAGGAGAGGAGAGGAGAGGAGAGGAGAGGAGAGGAGAGGAGAGGAGAGAGGAGAGGAGAGGAGAGGAGAGGAGAGGAGAGGAGAGGAGAGGAGAGGGGAGAGGGAGAGAGAGGAGGAGAGGAGAGGAGAGGAGAGGAGAGGAGAGGAGAGGAGAGTCTCTGTCTTGGACAGAAAAATGGTGTCAGCAGAAATAAGGAAGCTTACAGCAAGACAGCTAAGAGACAGAGGTCAGCCTCTGATGATTGGAATTAATCATACAGAAAGAAACCAGTATCTCTTTTATTACTGAAATAATTCCATTTCCCTTAAAAGTACAAAAATCTACCACTGAGGCAAAAGAATTAACGACTCAGACAGGATCATCTCACTTTGCTAATGTACCCTACTCTGAATAGCCAGGGGCTAGGTAGGCAAACTCATCAGTGAAGCAGTGAAAGCAGATAAAACCCTGCATATCAGAACTAACAACATGAACCTGTGACTGTAAAGTCCTGAGGTGCTCCTGTCATGTCCTCTCAGCTTGTGCCTTCCCTTTCAGCCCTATGGCAAACTTCAGTGTGTTTAATCACTGAGTGAGAGCTAAAAAGGAGCTGCATAAATAGACTTTCAGGAGAACATTGAGGATGTCAAGAGACACTGGCAGGGGCAGGGCTGAGCAATTTCTCTTTCCATCATGTAGCTGCATTCATGTCCTTGGAACAACCTTTCTGGGTTCATTATTAAGCATTTATCTTTTGATGTAGCTCTTTGCTTCTGCAAACCTACATTTATTAACACATTTTAGGCTGCAGCACCTGCTCACAGGAATCCTGGGCTGGGTGTGTAATGCTTCAAATACCAGAAATCTGAGGGAAAATGCTGACTCAAATGAGTCATCCAAAGGGTTTAAATTGTCACCTTGTGCCTCTGAATTACGAGTGAAAAAGAAGGGGCAGCAAATGGGTTGAGTACATGGTGTTTCCCATTTTGCCAGCCCTGCCCATGGCAGGAGGGTTGGACCTGGATGATCTTTAAGGTCCCTTTCCAACCTAAACCATTCCATGATTCTGTGTTGTCAGGAACAGAGGAGCAGTCCTCCTGCTGGGATTTACACTTTGGAAAAACCAAGTGGGATCTGAACCACACACATTGTATGCTCTGGAAAGTTAAATCAGAATTATCATGAAGATTTTCTGACACCTCACAGACAAACACAGCCTGAGCTGAGCTTGCCTTGCTCATGTTCCCAGCAGGACCAAAGCCAGGGCTGGTCTGGAAGAGGAATTGAGGTTTCCTTGGCAGCTTTGTTGTGCTTGAGCAAAACCAGAGGGAGGGAGGGAGGGAGGGAGGAAAAGCTGGGCTTGCTGCATAGGCAGTGCCATGTTTCTCCCAGCAAAGCTTTCACCAAAGGAGAAGTGAAATCATCCTTTTTCAGCAGGTCATTGAAGACTGTGGGAGTATCAGCAAACGTTGGCATGGGTAGAAAAAACCTCAGGGAAAGGTCAAAGCAGGATATTACTGCTCTTCCCCTGAAGGGTGAAAATACACTGCCATTTCACCAAAGAGGATCAGAAGAGTTAAGAGGTAAACATATGCCCACATGCAAATGACAGGGAAAAAAATCAATGAATGGATTAAAACAAAATATAGTTTCTTGGCTTTTATAACACTTTTCCCTTTTGAAGATTCCTCTGATATTTTAGGCTATTTTAAGACTTGAAATCTAAATAAAGGATCTGCATTTACACTGAATAAAATACTTTTCTTGAACTGGAACATACTTTTTTGGGGGGTGGGAAAAAAGGTGAAAAATGTGTCAAAACATATTTTTTATCCAGTAAAAGACCCAGTGCAGAGTCGTTTCACTTGATGCAGAGCAGAAGATGACAGAGCTCAGTGGGAATTATTGAAGTTTGCTGGAAAACAGAGTGCAGGGAGAGACCAGCACAGGCAGAAGCCTTTCCTTACCTCCACATTGTACTCTGCTCTGGGAGCCTCCAAGTGAACAAAGAGCCTTTTGTTTTCTAGAAACTATTCTGAGACCTTAGCATAAGGAGGTGGGATATTCTATATGATATTGTGCATTTATTTCATGCTCTGAAGAGTGAAAAAAAAAAATTGTCTTTAGCAAATACATGTAAATTCTGACAGCTGAAATTGTCAGAGGGTAAACATGGCTGGAATTTGGTTTACTCTTTGCTGTTGTGGCTGCAAGAGAGGCAAATAAAACTTCAGCAAGTTTAAGAAAGAAATAAAATAGTACATGTCCTACTGCTAATGAATTAAAAATAACAAGTAAAATTCCATTCCAAAAACTCATGCTGTGACACTGGGGACCTTTTCACAAAAAAAGACCTACTCTAATTTTAGTTAAATTCTATCCGTGGACATGGGCCCTGTTTTTAAAATATTTTGCACCAGACTAACCTTACAAGAGAGAGCAAAAACAAGTCCAAATTAATTTGTCCAGATGCAGAATAAAGATTTCCATGGATGAAAGAAAATTCAGTTGATCAAGATGTGTTTCAATGGGATCAACCACGACATGAAAGGAAAATCTACGTGACAGAAGGTCCTCTGAGATATTGCTGCAGACACCCAGAGAACAAGGAAATGTCCTGCCCTGAGGATTGCTGCAGCTTTCCCTCTGTCCCTGGGGTTCACTTGACTGTCTAGTAGCATCACACAAATATTTAAGGTTCTTGCTCATCCTCCACATGAGCTTTGTGACAATATTCAGACTGGTGAATATTCAGACCTGCTATCTGGAGTCTAACTTCAGTGTTTTTAAACCTGTAGCAAAGGGAAAAGATTTGTGTTTGTAAGCAAGGCCCAGATGAGCCAGGATTATCAAGGAAAAAACCCCAACTAATTGTGCAACCTCGTTTTGTTACTTTTAGGGCATAAACCCACAAGTATTTAGTACAGTTTTAGTAGTAAATTGTATCTTTCATAAAACCTTTTTCATTATTTCCTTCTGAACCAAAATATCTTTCTTATTAGAGCCATTTGGCAGAGGGCAAATACTCACATCAAAACCCAGGATACTCACACATTCCCCAGTTTTATTGAAACCAGTATCTGGGGCCACTTGCTGGTTGACCTGAGTTATCCAGTACAAAATTATAATTTTGAACACTTAAAACCTTCATATAGCTCCAGTTTACAGCCCCATCTCCTTCCTGTGACACATTCTGCTCTATAAAAACGAGAGTGTTTGGGGCAGATCTGCTCCCTGCTCAGTCAGTGAGTGCATTAACAGGACTGGGATCTCACTGTGCAAAGGTGAATGGGACAGAGCCAGGGCAGTGAATGTCATCCCAGTGCTGATGTGATTGCCCCAAAGCCCCTGTGTGGCTCAGCTCTGTAAAAAGCATGATCTTGTTAGAATGAGTGATGTGGGTGGAAATTTAAAACCTGCTTAAAACCCAGACACAACTTAAAACCCAATGAAAAAAATAGAAAGCAAAGATAGTGGGGTAAATAAAACTGTCAAGACCACTGCAAATGCAATCTGCCCATCAACACTAATGTTCTTCAGTGCTGACTGGAAAGGCAAAATTAATAATGCTAGTGGAAGGGACTTCTGTTGTTCTGTTAGTTTTGTACCATATGAAATGAAAAAGCAAGTATGATATGTTTGATATGTGTAACTAGAAAATGTGGAGTTTACACAAATTCTTTGATTGGTTCAGTTTAAACCTTGCTTTGCCTTAAGTTTCTTTATAATTTGACTTTCCTGAGACAAAGATAGGGTTTTTTTGGGCTCAGTCTTCTTCTGTAGTGTAGGGAACAAGGTGGTTGGCTCTTTGAAAAACTTCAATTTCTTCTTCTAGTGGGCTGCATGTTTTCTGAAGAGATTTATTGTTATTGTCTGATTTCTCCTTTTTTTACATATATGAATAAATCTTATCACTGAATTATTTATCTGAAACAAGAAACTGAATTGCAAGTCCCAGCCTTTAACATTCCAGGATTTTCATATCTGTGCAAAATCAAAACCACTTGAAAATCTTTACTGTTGAATTATTCATCTGAAAACATGACACAATAAAAAACTACCAAAACCAATATCCCTTTGGTATCTAAAAAAACAGCCTCAGAGGTTACAGAAGGAGAGATTTAAAATGCCATAGCCCCATCCTCCCCCAGGAGAGCCAGGGACTATTTTCCCTTGGATACATGGTGAGGAAATTGGGCTGGTGCTCAAGCTCAGATGAGATGACTCACTCATAGGATGAGACTCCTCTCTGCATCAGGTATAGAGTCCCAAAAATGTGCCCTGTTGCAGACAACTCCAGGTGTGTAACCAGAGCTCACAAGAGAGCCTCACCTTGGGATAGTATCCATGCAGATCCACATCTGAAAACCACTTGGGAAAGGACCCTCAACAACTTTGAAATACTGATTTATTTGTATTTATTTTAAGGGTTCTACTCATCCATCTGACTTTTCCTCCCAAATGCACCTTTACAGGTCTCTTGCCTATGGGGAATTAGGCAAAGTCAAAATTGGAGTCAGCTAAGGTCAGGTTTGTAGCAAATCATATTGATTGTTCTTTTCCATGGGACTTTTGTTATTAATTATTAAGGTAAATTATTTTATCTGTGATGTACATCCATGCAATGGTTTTGATGTGTTCTTGTGCTCACTTGTCTGTATCTTGATGACATTTAAGACCCTGTGACAATTTGCAAATGAAAATAATTAAGTCTGCATATTACAGTAAACTGGGAATATTGCAGACAATATTCAGGATGGAGAAATGATTCATTGAAACCTTAAGAGGATAGATGTATGTGCAGGAAATAACAAAATGAGATTCGTCAAGGAAAAGAAAAGAAATTAAAACATCTGGGGAAAAGGAAATAATCAGTTACAGATTTTAGTGGGAGGAAGGAACCTTGCTAATGAAATACTCCAATATAGAAATGCATTCTGTGGGGAAGTAACTCCTTCCCTTTCCAATCTCTGTCAAAACATCTGCAACATGCAATTAAAATATAAAAAGAAAAATTACATGGATAAGATTTAGAGTCCAGAATGACCACAGTGTTTCCACTGATATTAAATTAAATTTTACAGTATTCATTGGCTCTCCCCTGACAGAAGCAAGAGATACTTTTCTGCCCACCACCACTGTCCAAGACATCAGTGACTTCACAAGACCTCAGTTAAATATTCCTGAAACTAAAAAAATGGGGGAAAAATTTTAATGAAGTATTACAGAAAAAAAATACAGCTTTCTGAAAGCCCTTTTCATTGAGGAGTTCTTCTCCTTGAGGCTTCTCATCAGATGGTAAACCATAACCCTGTCCTGTTCCAAGCCATATCTGCATGTTACAGACACTGGGGCACTGAAAGATCAATGTTTGTCCTATGAGAAATTCCTAAACTAAAGTTGTGGATGTGAATCATTTCATTTTGGTTACCCAAATGTAGTTTCCCACTGGTATTAAGGCTGGTGTGCAGGCTGTGGGCCAGGTCCTGTGTGCCCTCTCCACTTTCCCCTGCAGCAGTCCCTCTGCAGGATTCTGCAGGAAAACTGCAAACAGAGCACTCAGATCTCACCCACCATGGCATGTGCACAGATACACTCCTGCCTCTCTTAGTGCCAGAATGTTTTGTCACTTCTGGGTTTTCCTGCCCTCTGTTCTCCACCTTATTTTCCTGTGCTGCCTGGGCAAAGCCCAAGCTGTCTCAGGTACCTTCCTAAGGATGCTCTAGTGGAGCTGTTTGGGGCAGTGTCAGCTACTGCACATTTTGGGGGGTAAAACTGTCTCTTCAGGACAGGCAGGGCTGGCTCTCCTGCCCATTCAGGGACTAACCTTCTCCAGCTCCCATTCAAGCTATTGCAGCAGTTAATGAGAGCTGGGCCCTCTCATGCCCTCAAGTATCTGAGTGTGACCAACCCAGTGCAAGTTATAATCTAATGCAGCCATGAGTATTCTGTTCAGAGCATCCTCCATATGTTAATTATTAATAATATAGTTATGAAAAAAGTTCCTGTTCCAACTCTCTCTTAAATAGGATTTACACAGCCATCTGGTGTTCTGTTTAATTCTTTTTTTTTTTCCAACCCAATTTGTGTGTCTCACTGTTAATTAAATTAAAACTTGTGAAAGAGAAAGGTGCTCTGGCTTTGTGATGGTTATGAAAAGAGCTGCTGAGAAGGCAAAGATGGGCACTCAACATTTGCAATTAAAAGAATAGAGCAATGATAATTTTGCCATTGGGAAAGGAGGGAAATGAATGTCACCTCCCACAGGGGAGCAATAGCTTTAGACCTAAAGGTAAATGTTGACACAAGTCCCCTACAGCATCAAAGAGAGACAAGAAAGGATCATATTGGTGCAGACTAAAATGAGAACATAAAATTCAAAGGTATCTGTGCAACTGATATACAGCAGCAAAAGGGCTTTGTTGTGAGACATCAAAACTTTAATTTTCTCACTGTTGGCTGTCCAAGGGTGGTTCTGACCTCTGTACCTCTGCCTCTCAAAAGTAGAAATCATATTCTGGCTTAATTACAAATTAGTTCATACACAGAAAAAATGTGTGCTACCCTTACATTTCAAGTACCTTGGTGAAAACAAATTTATTTGAATGTTTGAAGAAAAGAAAAAAAATAATGTAACTTTTTTACAGTAGGCTTTCAGATGTTGTAAACCTGATGAGGAGCAGCTGAGGGTATCCATGGCCTTGGGATCAGAGCTTCAGCTTAGCAACCCAAGCCACTTTTGGCTATAATCCACCAAAACCACCTGTTCCACCTTAATGCTGCTTTTTATTTTGCCACTTCTGTGAGCAGCTGCTGGACTCCACCAGTTTTGTTCTCACTGTGAGAGTTCCCAGCCTCTGCTCCAGTGTCCAGGTGAACACTGAAGAGCCTGGCTGCAGCATCACCAGAGTGCTTGGCTGCTCCTCCTGCAGCCAGCCCTCCTCCTCCCTGTGCCCCAGGCTCTGCAGTGCTGCAAGAGAAATAAATCTCTTATTGGCTGAGGTGTGCAAGTGCAAAGCATCACTAAATAAACCAGGAGAGAGAATGGTAAATTTGCAACAATCCCATAACATGGGCTAAAAGTTCAGTTCTTGGAAAGAATCCAGGATGCAGTAAATGCTGAAGTGTTTGAAAATTGTTTATTTTGCTCTTGACAAACTGTTTCCATTTTAATAACTTTCAAGGAATCGTTAAGACAGCTGATCTAAAGGAAAAAATGCCTCTGGAAAACTTGGGAAGAGGATATTTGAGTGAATTTTTTCCAGAAATCCTGGAGACAGAGTGATTATTTTGTTTTTTCAAAAAGTGTGAAGAATAACAGCAATACAGAAATTTTTTAAACAACTTTGTAAACTACTGTAACTTTGGGTTTCTCCTTGATGCAAAATATGTAAAAGCAGTTTCTTAATTCTTCGAATATCTTTAATAGAAAGTCCTTGAATTAAGCTTCTCACCATCTTCTCATATGTGCTAGTAGCATGCTTTGCAGAAGAAAAGGGAAAAAGAGGCAAACAAGTGAAGCCTGTAATTTTAGATGTTTTCTTGAATGACTTGACAAGATTAATCTCAAAGTTTGTAAATTAGGAAAAAAGATAATGATCAATAAAACCATGTCCTTTCACTTGACCAGAGAATTCTTTTTTTGAAGTTGAAAATGAACAAGGTAACAGGGGACTTTAATTGGAAGCACAGAAGGAAAAATGCAGAGACAGATCATATAGGGCATGGACAAAAACCTGCTGTAGGTACCAGTTGCAGGTTTACTGAGCAGAGGAGGTAAGAAGGCTTCAGCCCTGATGTGAACACAAGATTTTCCTTAGACAGCTGTGACTGCAGTAACTGCACTGTATGAGGACAGTGAAGTAACAAAGAAATTTGGAAGAACAAGGAAGATTTTAAAAGATTTTGCAAAGGCCTGATGAAACTCTGCAGATGCAATTGCTCTTCTGTCTGAGGGTAGGAGTCCTTGACATCTTTCCCAGCCTCTAGAAATAAAAATGTGATGAAATACAGACTGCATCAGCAGCTGTAGAAGTAAAATAATGGATATTAAATAATAATTTTCAATGCACTTCATTGTTCTCTGTAATTTTTCATCAAAGAAAGCCTGTTGTAGGCACTGAGTATTAATATGGAAATGTGAATTAAAAAGCTAATGGTACAAATAGATTTTTTAAACATCAAATATTTCTTAAAATTTCCCATGCTAGTGCAAATATTTAGTCTGAATATGAACTTAATGAAAAAAATAACTCATAACCACTAACACCCTTTTTTTTTTTTTTTTTTTCCTTCTTTGTCAGACCATTCTGAAGTTCCTTAAGTTGTTCTGTATAAAATTCCTGCACAAGCAGGGTCATCCCAGAGCATGTGGCACAGGATTATGTTCAGACAGTTCTTGAATATCCCCAGTGAGAGAGGCTCCACACTCTCTGGGCAACCTGCTCCAGTGCTTGGTCACAAGAACAGTAAAGAAATCCTTCCTCATATCCAGGTGGAACTCCCTGGGCAGCAGTTTCTCCCTGATGTCTCTTGTGTGACCTGGAGCACTGAGCAGAGCCTGGTCCATCCTCTCCACACACTCCCTGCAGACACTGACAGGAGTTGATGGGGTCTCCTCTCAGGTCTCTCTTCCCAGGTACAGACAGGCCCAGCTCCCTCAGCCTTGCCTCTTAAGAAAGATGCTCCAGTCTCCTAATTTACCTTTGTTCTCTGCTGGACCTGTTACAGGAGCTGCACATCTCTCTTGCTCTGAGGAGTCCAGAACTGGACAAGGTCTAGTCAGGATGAGTCATTAGCTTTGAAAAAGTGACTTGAAATTTGCAGAATCTGTCCAAGAATTGGTTTATTAAATATCCATAATATTTCACCCTACCTCTGACCTATTATAGGATTTCCTTAAAATGAAAAGGGATTTCAAAGCACAGGATTTGTACACATAAATATAAATATCTCTCAACTGAATAAAGCTCTTGCACCTGAAATGCATTGCCTCTTAAGGAATTAATTACCATGTTACCATAACCTTTATTCAGCAAGTGTGACCAGTACTGGTCTATTCTCATGTCACTGCCAAATCCCAAAGCCATTTATCTGAACGTGTCTCTGTCTCCCACAGACTGAGCTAACTTGTTTTCGAGTTAGCACTAAATGCTCATCTTACACATAGACATACACTGGCTGCTGAAAAGAATGTGCTGAAAAGTGCTGACCTGAGAGTAATCATGAGGCTGCTGAATGCTCCTGTTCATATCCTGTAATTAATTTAACAGTTATTACTGGTGTGCAACAAGTTTCTGTGATCCAGAAAGGATGCTCAGCTTTCCTGGGCTTAGGAAGATGTTTATTCATGAAAAGATCAACTGTACCTGACCTCCCATGGGTGCTTTAGGTCCATGTTCATGCATTGGGAAAAGTTGCACATACAGACAGGGTAAGAAATGGGGGAATGTCCCTCTGGAACCAGGCAAGCCAGGGTGGAAGTGCTCAGAGCAGCACAGCAGCTCCAGCCTGTGGCCTTGGTCCCAAAAGGAGGACGCAAATTTTTAGAAGGATAAGTGAGCAAAGTAGCACATGAGGATTCACACATTGAAAAGGCTCAAGGTTTTGACAAAGGTCTCTTGCAACTGAGAATGTTCTGTGATTCTGTGACTGATGATTCTCAGCCATGGATCACTGGGCACTGTTCCATGATGAGGAACTGTGACGCTGTCTGTGTCTTTTAGATTAGTTCATTTTCTGAAAGAGCACCAGAGCATGTTTGGCCTCCTGTTGCCAAAGCAACAGTTTCAACTAAACTTGACCCAGCACGTTGAACATCTGACTGAGAGTGAACTGAGATGTTCAGCTTGGTTTTGGTGATGGAAGAAAGCAGAGACACAACATCCTAGGAGAAAACATTTGGCTCCATACTACGTGTTCCTGCATGAAAGCATTTAATTTCAAATATGTTTTAAGGTTCTCTTTAATTAATGGCTTTCATAACAGGAAAAGACCTTCTCCAGCCAGCACAGCAGCACAGTCAAGAGGCAGAATGAAGCAGGTGGTGGGTTTGGGAGGGGAAAGAGAGAGCAGATGTTAGCTTGAAAATTTGGAATGCTCTTTGAGTCCCATAGCAGGAGCCCAGTTTCCATCAATGCTTATTGTAGGAGCAATTAATTGGGACCACCCAGGCCTAGAATTTGCCAGAATAACATTTTCCATTCACACAACACACTTCTGTAAGGCTGAATATTTGTTTCAAATACTTCTCGAAGAATATATTTTTCACTTTGCAGATGACCTCCTCCATATTTAAGGATATGAGAAAATGCAAATCAACCCACAAATTGTTAAAATTCTAAGAGCAGTTCTGATCCCACTGAAATCTCTCTTTTGTTTATTTTTCAGGCATCAAGGAAGCATAATTAAATGTGAAGACATATTCCCCAGGGACCCAAAGGAAGAGCTTACCTTTTTGACCTCATATTTAATAGCAAGTTTAATCCTGCTCAAACTCGGCCGGTGGTGCTCAGGGCACAAATGGATGTTCACATCTCCATTCAGAATTGCCTCCACTTCTTCAGTGTCTCTGCACAGGTCCAGCACCCCCACGACAAAGTCCTTGCATTGCATAGATAACTTCCTATAGTCGTTCTGAGGGAAAACAGGAAAAAAGTGGTATTTAATTATGCACTGGAAAGCTGGGCTGCAAACAGGCAAATTAAAAAAGGAAGAGAGAGCAACTGTGAGCAAGGTTACCTCTGTAAAACTACTGCCTGGAAGAGTAAGAAAGTATTTGATTTACACAGCATGTGGATGGCTTTTCACAGAAGTACAGGAACTCCTCCAGACTTAATTAGCAAAGTCTCTATTAGCAGCATAGTTTGCATGACAACAGAACAAATTTTACAGAACAAGTAAGTAATTTCTAGGGAAATTATGATTTTAAGCAATCAGTTGATCTCTGCTCTGTGTGTGGTGTATCTCTAGGAATGCAAAAATACGGCCAAAAAAATGTCCTGCTAACTGGTTAAAATACACATAAATTTTTTCAGTTTTTGTTCTTTCCTAGTAGTTCTTTCTTTCATAACTTTCAATTTCAGGCTGGTACAAGAAGCTGGAGAATCACACACAGATGTGTTCAAATGAATTATATAGTTGTAATACCAACTTCAGCCTCAAACATTAGAGTTTAGTTAAACATTCCTGAAACAGAATCCAGATGATTATTGACACAACACTGCTCCGGGAAATCGAACTTCAGAAACTCAACATGATTTCCTGTGAAATAATTTCACTTTGCAAACCCAAATTACACTTGTGGGGAAAGAGATAACCTGTACCTGACTTGACAGAGGGCTAGAAGAGCAATTTCCCTGACTTAAATTAAATTGTGATTGATTTTCATATGCTGACACTTAAAAAACGAGGAAAGTGCCACCATCTGAGTAAATGTTGTAAATTAGAACACAATTAGAGCTACCATTAATCTCATAACAAAATGGTGATATTAAAGGCTCAATGCAACAAATAGGAATAATAAGCATAAGACAAGTTCTAACTGACTTGAGAGATCTTTTCAAATTAAGTTTGATGAGTTAATTAAATTTAGTAAATTATCTGATTAAGCCAACAGTCAAAAGAAGAAGATAGTTAAGTCTGGCTTTGATGAAATGATAAGGGTACCTGGCTTTGTGCTTCTGTATTTTCTAAATTATCAATTCTATCATTTACACATAGCAACATATTAGCCTTCCTTGTTACACAAAGATCTCTAAGCACTGTGCAAACATTCATTAATTAGTTAGAACAGCACTGTCTAAAATACTTAATTAGAGATGGCTTAACTTCTTTGGTTTAAAATCAGTTGGTTTAATGACTTTGCCATGGGTTTGAGGTTACTTCTACCTTGAATGCCTGTTCCAGCTTTGCTTTTCATGCATGGAAGAGCTGGGAAGAGCACAGAACAGCTGAACAATCCCAGGGAACCCAAAAGCCCCTAAGGGGTGTAGGTGGGGCATTCTCACAGGAAAGGGAAGAAGCCATTCCTGATCTATGTTTGGGAGAAGGGGCTGAAGGCAGCTAGGGAATAGCATTATTTTATTGCTGACATCTTCAAAAAAGTTTAGATCTGAGTTCCTCTTTTTGTCCTTGAGTGCTGTAATCAGACCAGGTGTTCTAATTGGGTTGTTAATGGAGAGTAGCAAGAGCTTCAAATCTTCATTAAGAGGAGACATAAGAGTAGAACAAGCAGATCTTCATCTGGGTGAATGCCCCATTGCAGAAGCTGAGGCACCAAGACTTCCATAAATGTGCCAAGCTAGAGCACTAAAATTTAAGATGTCTTGTGTCTCAGGCAGAAAATGATGGTCCATTTACATCTAAATCTAGTACCTGAGCATTTTGTGGAGCTAGAAAGGATTTGTGGAGTAAATGTTTTCAAATACAGGGTGAGGTAAGGTCTGAAATGTAAATGAAAGACAGATTGTACTTTGGCTTCAAAGCACTCCTCTCAAATCAATTCCATGCTTTAATCTTCCCCACACCAAGATGAATTTCAATGAATTGAAAGTGTCTCTTCACTGAGAGAAGAGATGGCTAAACAAAAGTATCAGCCTCAAAGTAACTACAGAAATAGTGAAGGAGAGCAAATATAGATAGATCTGAAAGCATATGTAGGGTGGGAATGGAATGCTTTGCTGCCACAGGTAATGGAGATGCTTAATTAGCCCAGCAGCTTTAAAAAAACAGGGTGAGAACTCTGCTGAGCTTCAATACCATTCTCTATGTACTGTTTGCAATGTTCACAAGCTTATTTCCTAACCAACACATTTTAGGTAACTCTAATCACCACTTCCACATCATCTGAGCAACTAGTTTGTATTAGGTTGGATTATTTTCCCTCTTCTCCTTTCTTTAAGGAAAGACATTTAATAGCAACTAGGAAAGTGCTTCCAAAGCATCTGCAAATGGCAGGTTCCCAGCTGGCAGACTCTATCAAGACACAGCTTTATGCACATCTCCAAGCTTAATGTTTTTACTGGTTCTGTACATTTGAAGAAACTATGGGTAATTTCCTCATTCAAAGTTTTTTACACTGATTTTTAAATAGACACAAGCAGCCGTACATCCTATGCAAGATACAGGCTGTAGAAAGAATAAAATAAAATAAAATAAAATAAAATAAAATAAAATAAAATAAAATAAAATAAAATAAAATAAAATAAAATAAAATAAAATAAAATAAAATAAAATAAAATAAAATAAAATAAAATAAACTGCCCTCCAGCAATTCTGCAGCCAGGCAGGGGGGCAGATTGCATCTCTCAGGAGACTGCTCATCTGTTAATACAAGTCTCAAAGATCACTGAACCTGCTGTGTCTTCTGATGATCCCTTTTACAAAATCTTGTAATCTTACAAAACCTTGTCATCTTTGTTCTGGCTTCCTTAATGCTCACAGTCATCAGAGAAAGTCCTGATCACCCTGATGATGAGAACACACTCAATGACTCTCCTGGTGTCAGGGTATTTCTCTCAAGCACACTTTATTCTTTACTTAAAAACTAAGGTTAACAGAGGTCTGAGAGCCAAGCTTCTCCTGATCCTGGCTTGCAAAATCAAGTTCTGGTGATGCAAGCAGAAATTCTGTACCTGCATCTGAAATCCCTAATTCTGACACACAGGAAAAATCCCAAGGAAGCCAAGAAGATTTATTTATAAGCAGCATTCAAGCTCCATTGGTGTTTGTGCCAGCACTGTGTATTTTACACATTTGCCAGTATTTCACACATTTGGAAGCATCCAAGATGGTGCTGTCCCTGCAGGAAGGAGTGCTGGGACAGTGGATGGAAGGCTGCAGCCCTGGGCAGAAATTAGCAAGGGATGGCAGGAAGAGGTGAAGAGGAACAAGGACACATTTCCAGATACTTCCAGACACTGGTGAGCAGTTGCAGAACTTGAGGAAGTGGCCTGAAGCTGTGTCAGGAGAGATTTAGGTTGAATATTAGAAAAATATCCTTCACCCAGAGGGTTCCCAAGGGCAATGGTCACCTCACCAAACCTGACAGAGCTTGAGGAGATCAACACTCTCAGGAACATGGTGGGGTTCTTGGGGCTGTTCTGTGCAGGTTGATGGTCTGTGTGGGTCCTTTCAAACTCAGAGTATTCTGTGATTCTCTGTGATTCTTGTTACACCAAGGCTTTTGAAGAGCATAGCCCTGAGGACTCCTGTGACTCTGCCAGAACACAGAGGGACAGATGGCCACTGTGTCTTGGGATGCAAAGGGACAGTCCCAACTTCACCACTGCCTTGCTAGCCAGGTTTGACCCCTAAACCAGGCACTTCATGGCCTCCTGACTGAATAAGTTTTGTGGAGAACGATCCTGGCAGCAAGCCTGGGCAGCAAGTGGGGTCAGACTTGTACCACAACAAGAAATTCAGGGCTGGAGACACAAAATGCAGCTCATTTCTCCTGGCAGAGCAGCAGAAGCAGACACAGGCAGTGACAATAACCCAAAGCTTCCCAAGCACCCCAATCAGATGCCATATTATGGAAGTGTGAGGATTATGATGTTCATAAACCAGATGGATTTTTACAGTAATGAAAATTGCAAATCACACATGAGAGATGCTGGGGCTTCATCCTGACAGGCTGAGCACTGTCAAGCCTCAGGGAGGAAGATGAGGGATGTAACTAAATAGGCAAGAAAGCCAGTCTGTTTCAAACAACACATGGAAGAGAATTTTATTTCATATAGAGGCAATGAGCAGAGAAGGATCAGGATAATGGCTGAGAATGTTACAATATAATTTTTTAAAAACTAGAACATAATAAAAGGATTCCAAATCAGTCATTTCCTGCTTCTTCTAACTCTGTTGTGCATGTGGAGTTAAAAATGTCTAATTTTGATGTTTTGAAAAGGCTGATGGTACTTGTCATTCACTGCAATTTCTCTGAGTACCCTATTATTATCTGTTGATTATGTTCTAAATGAACTCTGTCATGTCTCCACATCTGTTCAAAACCAACCAGTTTTTTCAGAAAAGAGCCGTTTCAGGTCAGAGGGATGGAGCTTAAGTAAAAAGTTAAGTGAAATGAGAAAAAATTAAGACCAGGAACTTATCTGGCATTTCTGGGTAGCATTAAATTTGCTGTGCAAAGAAAGCTGTAGACACATTGCACAGAGTCTCTTTTTATGTTTCTTTGAGCCCTGGGCTCTTTGTATTTAATCTACATCACACATACACATATATCAAGGAGAGAAATATTGCATTGCTTAGATTGGCATTTTGAGAAGAGACAGCAGAAAAAAAATGGAGAGGCAATTCTGTAAATATGAACAGAAAACTCCTCCAAACAAAAATTCTTGAAAAAACAAAAAAAAAGGTGAGAAAAAGGAGGGCAAATAAAAGCAGAAATATTTCATGCAAGATTTGAAATGAAATTGTTAAACAGATTATCATGTCAAATATTCAGAACGCTTATAAATATTTACCAATTAGATATCACATGAAATATGCACGAGCCCATGTAGAAAAGCTGTGGGACAGATTTCCTTCTGGGTATTTACAGTGTCTTTGGCTGGCCATATATTTGGGAGTGAAAAGAAGCACAAGACCTGTGGGAGGGAAGGTGATGAGAGAAGATGCTGAGGAAGGGCCCTGCACTGATTCTGACCATGTAACTTTGTTAACCTCTGAAATGCTCTGAGCACCCCTCCCAAAGAGCTTTGCCAGCTGCTGACACTTTTGAATAGAGTTGAGTGCATTCTTATTGTTTCTAGGCTAAATGCCTACAGCCACAGTCTATGCCAAGGCTGTACAGTTAATTTTCCAGAAGGCACATCCAGTTGGTTTGTGTTCTCTTGCTTCTTAAGTGGCAGCACATCAGAGAATTATTGGAGCTCTGGGTATATTGTGCCATACCTGTGGGCATGTCTCTGAATTTAAAGACCAGTGCTTATTAAAAACATTTTCCTACTCAGGTGCAGGTTGCTAAATGTTTCTACAGGTAGGAACAGATGCCCTAGTTCATTTTTAAAATGATCGAGACCTTGACTTCTTAATCTTAATATAATAAGCAATCTATTAATATACAAGAATTGCACATTTCAGAAGTGCGACTCTGTTGCTTTCCAAACAATTTGGACCCTTCTAACTGGAGCCAAGATAAACATGGCCATGATTTGTCCTCTGAGCAGTTCCAGGCTGCAGTATGGCAGAGCAGAGGGGTCCCCAAGCAAAGGGGGATTTTGTCAGGAGACACTAAGAGATGTGGCCAATGTAAGAGCCAAAGGACAAACCAGACTGCTGTATGTGTTGACCCAATTCTTCTCCAAAGAAGCCCAGAAAACAACAGGATCATTTGACTGAGGACCAAAAATTTTCTGACTTCCAACAAGCCATGGAAATATCCCACGATGCCATCCCTTGCATCATTGCAAGGATTTCAATGGCAGTTGCACTTACCAGTTTACAATAAGACTATTTTTTTTTTGATGTCTCTTTATTCTCCTCAGCTTTCCAGTTGCAATTCATGTGTTCATATTCCCTGCAGAAGCTCATGTCTAAGACAGCATATCCCTCCACCAAGGGGATAGAGCAGTATGGAATCAATCAAACCACTGACTTTGGATTTCACCTTATACCTATTGACTGGTAGATACATCAAATTCATAAAGAAGCTCAACAAGATGGTGGTAATGATTCTAGTTGTGGAGTTCAAAATCCTTTAGAATTTGTTACCATGCTTTTGCAGCATCATTTGGAGGTCCAGGTGTATGTTTAATCTTCAGTAATAACATTCCAAGAACTTTAATTTGGAAGTTTTGGCAGTTCATGCTGTCAAAAGCAGCAGAAAGGATAGGTTTGTACCTCCCTGTTTTGCACTTTAGCTCTTTTCTGCTCTAGCTCTTTCAAATTTAACAGCTCTACCAATAACTTTTTCTGAGAAATTATTCGTATTTTTGATAAATGTAGCTTCTGTGGGACCAGAACAAATGAATAAATTTTGGAAGCTGTTTTTCCATCAATAAAAACATTAGAAAAGGAAAAATACTTTGACTTCCCCTTAGAGAAATTCCTTTATAAGATGTCTAGGGTTTTTTTAAATCTAAAATTAATGGATGGATTATCTGGAGAAGCAAAGGCAGAAATCTAACATAATCCTTAAAGGAAGTTAAGGACTGAGACTGAGCACAATTCCTGACTCTTCAACCAGAGTTGTAGATTTCCTAGCATAAGAAATTCCAGAATCAGTCCTCTCCCAGCCTTTTTTAATACTTCTATTGATTTTATTTACTATATGAAACTTCAAATACATTTCCTGTAGACATGAACTCCCTCTACACTGAAATTAATGGATGACTTGACCTATCCAAAGTTCTCACCCTGAACAGACTACAATCTTTTTTTTCATACCTAATGAGTTGCCAGAAAAACACCTCCATCTGCTCTACTCCTTTCCTCCAAAGTCACCTTCAGCCTGACTGGTGCCAGTACTGAGCACCCCTGTGCAGGAACATCAGTGCTATTCAGCAGAGAGCTACCACCCCATTCCAAATCTCTGAAAATATTCAATTAACCTAGAACAGAAATTATATTAGTTTACTTTTTTTTAAATGAGAATATTTAAAGTCTCAAGGTTGGCATAGCAGCTTTTCAACATAAGATGGCATTTGATGCTTGATATACTTATCTTTCCTATCACCTCAGCTTGCTTTCAAACACACATCACAAATAAGTCACAGCTTTTGATCCCTCGACTAAGTGAAAGGTGTTTTTTTTTTTCTTGCAGATTTTTCCTAGCTCATTAGAATGTTTATGCTGAAACACCTGTTTTCAGAAGATAAACTATCAAGTCCTTGGATATCATATAAACAGGACAGCCTAGACAGAGGTATTAATGAAATGTGCATGCCAAATGTGGGGAATACATAAATTCAGTCAAGGAGAGGGTCTGCCTCCTGTGTCCTGTCAACAGCTTCTATTTAAATGCAAACTATGCATTTCAAAATAATACTCTGATAGTTTTCTGGTTGAAGAAGAGTTCAGGATCTGCTCACATCAGCAGTAAAATCAAACTCATGATGATGCATACAATGCTCCAAATCCATGACATTCAAATATGTGTTCACTCCTTTTGTGGGGATATGACACTGAGAATCACTGGTTACCTGGGAGAAAAGGACAACCCTCCCTTCACCATAACCTCTTTTCAGGTCATTCTGCAGCTCTGATGTGAGAGATTTATCAAAGCACAAATTTACCTCTGGGCCAAGCTTCTCATTCCTCACGCCACCCATACTTTTTCTCTGACATTTTCCCATGTATATTAAATTTCTGATCTCTGTGTTGCAAGCTTCACTGGGTAAGATTTTTATTTCCCATATAATTTGAGATGAAATAGCTTCCTTGCACTATAAGAATTAGCTGCTCTCCCTCAATTGTGTGTCTCTCTTTAGCTCAGGTGCTTGAAATCTCTGTTCCCTGAAAATCAGATGGGAAAAAACCTGGAGAAAATAATGTATTTAAATTCAAAGTAATTGTTTGCTCAAGACAGCTTCATTTATCCCTTAGGCTCAGGTAAATTTGGCACCTTCAACTTGCTTGAGCAACACATGTGTTCAAAGGTGCTATGAGTTCCTCCTCTCATAGGAACTTTGGCTACAGCACATGCATATCAAGGGAAAGACTCCTGAATCCATCCTGCAAGTGAATCTTGGTTTAACTGTGACCCATGATGCAAGTGATACTAGTAATTAAAATAACTTTATGTTTTCCAGGTCTCAAACAGCCAACTACCACAGTTCTCAATGTCCAGAATGGAGAGTTTCTAATAAAACTGGTCACAAGCATCAGAGTGGGTGGAATTCTGGTTCCCACAGTGCATAAGCAGCAACCAAGCACTTTGGAAACATCCTAGCTGCTGAGTCCTGGCATAGAGCACACTTGACCATATGGAAATTGTCCTCTCTCTATGAAGAGCAGACTTAGAAGTTATGCTGGAGACCCTTCTTCAGCAGAAATATGAATATTAGAAGTGCATAATTATATCTCTTAGTTCTGAAATGAGTTCAGATCCTGGGATTTGGACAGTGAGAATGAAAAGATATCCAGTGGGCAATGAGTTGTTTCCATGCTGCACTGGTGACAATTTCTCTGCAACAAATTATATTCCAGAAAATCACAATTTTTGATCATGTAAATGCCAAAAAGCCATAGATACTACAGTACCTAGCACCATTTTAAAGTAATGTGAAAGTGTTTGTATACCATTACTGTTTATCCACAATTCTCTTAATAGTCTGCCTGGACTCAGTGAGGATAAGTTCATCATAATTATCTACAATAACAACAATTAACAACATAATGAGGGATGAACTAAATCACTTCCCATCTGCATCCTATTTGATGTCAGACTTGAGATCCTCAGAATGTGTTACTCCATTTACATTCATTAATATGATATTGATTCCCTACAGTGCCTTGGATAAGCGTACCTGACTCCATTCTCCCATCTGCTGATCTAACATCATTATTCTATTCAGAGCAATCATCCTAATTATGCTCATTTGTAGTTCCAGTAGATATCCCTTCCCAACGTGAATAATGAGCAGCACTCTTTGGAAAGCAGTCATCTTGCTCATAATAAACCTCCCGGCTCCTGACTATTCCCAAAACCCCAATGCTGATACCAGCTGAGCAGTTGGCCATTTGGTGGTGCTAATTAAATGCAAAGCTTACCAATATTGTGCTGGACTGACATCACAGTAGTGATCACAGCCTTTTCTATCTGTTTTCCTCAACAAGAATTGGATTCTGGCTTTCTAAAAATATCTTCATCTTTGGTGCTGTAAGGTGGACCCCTCTTGGTACCACTCATTGCTGAGGGGAGAAAGAAGAAGAATTGTTTTGCTGTGCCATTTTATATTAGTAAGTGTGCTGAGAAAGTTCTCTCAGATGAATGGTAAGTGTGTAAGGGCAAGCTCTAAGTCAGATGAACTCTGTACTCCCTGCAGAGGACCCAGTGACTGGGATGGAAAGGCCCAATAAGTCTTTCCTTTCCAATAGCAGGAAGTCTCCTTGCTGCACTGCCATCGAGTGCACGCACCAATTTGAGCACCAGGACTCATTTTGTTTTCCACGCTCAGTGGGCTAGAAAGGAAAACACTCTGTCACTGTTAACTAAACATAGGCAACTGGCCAAATCATTCTCCTGACTGATCAGAGCTCTCTGAGCAGCTGGCAGCAGACGTGGCAGGGAAATGAGGGATGCTCTGCTCTGGAGCAGCACTGAGGGCTCTGGCCAAGCACCACAGAAAGGCTCTGGCACCTGAACAGGGCAGCCAGAGAGCAGCTGGAGGTGGCACGGAGGAGTTTGTCCCACCTTTATTGCTTAGACAAAGGTTCTTTCTGTGGGAGAATCCAGATTGTTGGGAGAGATTGTGATAGGGATAAATCCCACCTACAGATACACCAGCTGATCACATCTTGAAGTGAGGGATCCAACACATGTTGTAACATATCTGTGATATGTTATTCCTCATTTGTATAAAGAGAGGAATCCATGAGCAGGGGTCAGTCTTGAGTCAGACCTGCTGGTCATCTCACTGCTCCACTCACATCATTCTTCCAAAGGGTGAGGATGAAATCATGGCTTCAACAAATCTGAAGATGACTCAATGGTCAAATGGGTCGTGATTTTGCCAGCTACTGAGTTTTCTCCCATGTTAAAGCTGTTATGAAGATCAAAATGTGACAATAATAATATTGTGGTAAGCTGAACTTTTTACATGTTCATTTTGAAAGTATTTCTAAACTATTTTTTGGTTCTCTGATGGGCTTGTGACAGTCATTGTATCTGTTAGAGTCAACCTTCTAAGCATCTGTACTCAAAAAGCTGTTGCAGAGTAGTTCTTGTACTCAAAAGACAATACAGACAGGTAATCTTCATTCCTAAACTCAAAATAATCTCTAAAACCAAATAATTTTCCTAACTCCTTGTCTCTGAGAAGCAGAAACTGTCTGAGGAAAAAGTATCAGCACCAAGAGCTCCCATTAGCCAGTTAAATGCCACTTAAATCTTCATAGCAGGGACCTACTGTCCTTTGCTCAGCCATATGTGGTATTCATGACTCCACAACACAAAGGGACATTATATTAATTTAATTTGATTTTATTTCACTTACCTTATATCATAGTAACACTAATTAATATAACTGTATTTAACCTTGCCTTCACACGAGTTCCCCCTAAACACAACAAATTATCTCAAAATGACAGGTGTTTATTTTCCTTCTATCTACTGAAAACTCTTTACTTTCCCGAGTAACATGTTACAAGTTTTGTGTACATCACCCTAACTACAGAATATCCAGCAACTGCCTGTATCAAAGGTAAATTACTCTTGTATTTACTAACAGAAGTTTAGATCTAAGAAGAGTGAAAAAGAGATCCCTCAACTCTAAACTCCTTCTAAATATATTCAGTATGCTCCATGTTACTGTATATGAGATGTCACATACACAAATATATTTCTTGAAAATTACTGTTCAGTAAAATTAGCTGCCACAAGGCCCTCAGAATGGTTTGCAAAGGTCATCTCACACAACAAAAATTAACTTCCAAGTTCCTCATCACATCCAGAATTTAAGAACTATGTGGAAAATCTGGACTTAATATAATCGTTACAGCAGGTTACAAAAGGAAAAAGTAAAAGTCACCAGCCATGTATACAAAGAGAAGCACACTGACAGCCCCAGTCCAACCCATTTACTGGAAGGTTAAAGCTTCAGATTCAGAAGCTTAACATCAGATGTTTCTAGGGAAAAACAAACACATTTATATTTCTGGATTTTCTCCTTTTTTTGTTACACTTTTATCCCAGGATTAACTATGTGTAAGGGGCTTCACTCTTCTCACCACTCTTACCAGATGCTGCCTCTCAGGTCCCTTAAAAATATTTATAGGGATTTTCCAGCTCCTCAGAAATGTGCTCTCAATGGAGGATGGGCTGCTTATTTGTAAGGAAACACTGAAATCCCAGGAGAAATACCTTAAAGCAATATCAGCTGATTTTACAGATTTTACACTTATTTCTCTAACTGGCTAAAGCATCACAGTGATTGGCTTAAAAGCTTTATATGTAAAAATGCTTGTAAATTTCTTGGCAGTACTGAGGCAACTACTGTGCTACTTCCTTATGTGACACTTTTTATTGCTCTCTACTTCCTAGATGTTTTCTCCCATTAATGATTATAAGAGGATTCCATGTTATTTTATATTTTTATGGTCATGTCTGTTGCTCACCTAAACTACAATCCTGCTCCAGGGACGTGTCCAATCAAGCTGGAAGCTGTAAGATGTTAAGTGCTGCTGTTGCAATGTTGCTCATCCTTAACTG
Source organism: Muscicapa striata striata (assembly GCA_030060385.1). Taxonomy (NCBI): domain Eukaryota; kingdom Metazoa; phylum Chordata; class Aves; order Passeriformes; family Muscicapidae; genus Muscicapa; species Muscicapa striata. The sequence continues at coordinate 1,571,957 of JAREIS010000050.1, read as the reverse complement.
AGTAGGATTAAAAATGACTTCCCAGGGAGCTGTAAAGGGTAATAAACATTGGTGTGCACACTGGCATTGCCAAAAATCTCACTTGCAATAGCATCACAGGAAACAAAAGTATCCCAGATATACTCTCTGGGAGAGTCAGATATTTCCAGGGTTGCATCTGTCTTGCTATCCTCAAATGCTGAAAGTTTCCTTCAATTTTTGAGGTTGCTTTAGGTTGTTTAAATGTAATATTTGAATTAATGCCTCAAGAGTAGTTTTAAAACCTTGAGGCATTAATTCAAATATTACATTTTCTTACACTGGTGAATTGTCCATGCTTTGATGTGTAGTAAAGGTCTTTTTTCCCTTTTCACTCTTTCAAAAGAGAGAATGGGCCGGTTCCCCAGGAAAGCAAAGAAAATATTTTCCTGCATATAAAGTATTTTGATAACTTTAAAGAGGTTTTCTTTTAGCTGGGAAGTTTTAACAACAATGTCACTCCAAAGGTAGGTGAAATAACCTTGTGGGCAGTGGACATTATCCAATTTTATGTGACTGCTCAGTGGCTTGTGCTGCCAACAGAGTTACAACTTCCATGAAAAATGGTCTTAATTTTTCCAGGTGGGTTGTAGTAGACTGAGTTATACCCTTCACTGTGAACCATAGCACCTACTACTCTTCTTGACTGTGAGCAGACATAGACAGATGCTAACACACCTTCACACACAGAGATACAAATCTGGATTTCTCCAGACAGCTCCAGACATCACAGCTTTGGCAGCGGTTCTAGGCCCCTCTGAAAAGCTTTAAAGATTTTCTTCTCATGCAACATTTTAAAACCATTTTTCTTGGGCAATATGCCAGGCAGAAATTTATTTAATCACAGAACCTAAAAAGAGCACTTACCATAACAGCTCTCAAAATATAAAGGATATTTCTTAATTTATAAATATTTAAAGAGAGCAACACAAGAGCCACGAATTTGGTAGATTTTAAGGACAGAAAGACTATATATATTCTTTTTCCAGTCTCTGCTATATATCCATGGAAAAATGTAACTGCTGTTAATTAATTAAGCTTTCAAGACAAAGCTGGTGTAGCATCTATTATTAGTGAATTTGTCTCTGAAAAAGAACAGCATAGAGAATGAGTTCCTTCTGCAAGGAGCAAGTCCCACTCAGTGAGCCAAACACTAATTTCACTACAAGGCTTAAATACATTCTCCTTCTCCCAGGCTATTTCCATTATCACTTTTAATTTCCTCTCTGGTTTTGATACCTAATTTGTTCCAACAAGAAGTTAAATTTTGAACAATAGGAAATTTGTTTTCCTGTTTTACTGAGAACTTGATTCTTTCCTGTATTAGGAGTTGGGTAATTGGTTGTACTTGTTTGTGCATTTGCTTTGTACAAGTGAAAATTAAAATAAAGGAATTGTAGGTTCTAAATGTGCATGTTTTCATGGCAGTGTGGAAAACTGGCTTACTGGAGAGAAGGGAAAAAAAAGGATCAGTTCTTTTTCCACCAAACCATATCCCTGACTCCATCCCTAAGAAAAAATAATATTCTCACTAAAGATTGACCTGGAAAAATTCATATCCAAAAAACAATCCCTTGGGAGCAGGGACTGTTCAAATACTCATAAGTATTTGTATTAGTGATGCTTAATTTTCAAAACAGGCACGACGTAAGATTGGGAGCTGTGCAAGAGAAAATAAAAAGGCAGTAGTAAAAGGCAATTCTGCCTACCAGACCAAATTTCTGAAGTTCCCTTCTGCCTTCCCTTCTTAAAACCCAACAAAGTGAAACTTGAGGGGAAAAAATCAAAGCTGCTTAAGTAGAAAATGCATCTCTTTAAAATATGCAAATCCTGTCTGAAAGAAAAATAAAGAACAGAATGTCTGAAAAATTAAATGAAAACTTAAACAAATGCCATATAAACACACTAAAGCCTTTTAGAGAAGCTTGCTGAAATAATAAATGAGTCATAAAAAGTATTCCCAAACTTAACAGAAACAAGATGTCTGCCAGATAGTATGTTGAGGGCAGAGATTAAAAAAGATTAAAAGATCACTCAAGGAAGAATGGGTCAGAGAGGAAATATTAAGTCATGGATTTACAAGAATGTTCATGAGGCTAATTAGGGGGGTTTCCATGCCAGTTTCTGGTTTCAGTGGGAGATGGGTTGCAGGCACCAGCTCCCATCAGTCAGTCCTGGGAGGAAACAAATCCAAGAGTCTTTTCAGCCTTGGTAGGAAGCAGAGTTTATAAGTGCAGTCTTGCTGGTTTACAGTCTGAGGGTTTTCAAGGATTTTTCTCTTTCCAAGTTCACTGCTATCCTCCATTCTCTCAAAGTATTTCCCCTTTTTATTATTTTAGCCTTAAATGTTTTATGCCATTTTCTATCTTTTTATCACTCATTTCAAAAGACCAAGAGTCTAATAATGATTTTGACATTCCCTGCAGCATGGAGCCAGAAATACAGAGAAAATGGGAAAGTAATTTCTCTTAAAACATGTAACTTAAGCATATTCTGTGAAGTTAGCTAGTTAGGTAGAATAAAAGTTGGAACTGATTTACTGAGGCAAGAAGAATGCCAGATCATCCCAAAGAGCTACAAGTCATTGAGTGTTAAGGGCTGTTTTGTTACTCTTTCAGCATTATGAGAATGGAGGAATCTGAGCCTCAGCTGCTTTGCATCAGTGCAGTTCCAATGGAACAAGAGGCAATTCCAGCAGACTCATCCCTGCAGGCATTCACACTAAAGGAATGACTCCCTGCCCCACCAGCCACCCATCCCACAGCCAGCTGAGCCTGGACATGATGCTCACCTGCAAATGAGGGCAGGCTCTCTGCCAGGACCTGCTTTTGGATCCCAACAGCTTTTAGAGAAAGTGTTTTACAGGAAAAGAAATATAAGAGAGAAACAAAACATGTCATGTTGTAGTAAATGCACTGACAATGTTGGTGGGAGCAGTAAACAAAGACCACACACCATATGTCTTCCATGTGGTGATTTTGATCTTGCTTTTAGTAACATTTTAATCAAGAATAGCTGAGATCTGATTTACCCATTATTGTTGGTGAGATCTTTTCTAAGCCTCCTTTGCGAGTCTCTAATTTGATTTTTCTGGATTGCTAAATGATTTGCCTGATTTACTTCATCACAAGGATGCTTCCTGACATACACAAGCATGTGGTCTAATTTGAGAGCACGCAAGGCTGTAAAACAGTCCTGGCTGTGGAGTGGGATCTCACCAGAAAAAGGAGTACACAGTCTCTGCTCTAGGAAAAGTAAACAGAACTATTGTTCTGGGTTTCACTCAGTTTCCACAATGTGGACAGTAATATTAAGCTGATGCTGCTGTTAAAGACAGTTGCAAAGACATTTCTGCAGGCTGTTTGCTAGAAACTCAATCTCTTAAGGTTTTTTGATGGACATATAAAAACGACTCTGTTGACTCTGCTTTTAATATTCCAGTCTTGGAAATGAGTCACCTGGCTGTGAACAGCTGGTAACTGTGCAGACATCTGCATATGCTTTCACACCAAGCTGCCATGAGGGAGATCAATTTCTCTGGACCAAAGAGGAGAGCAATTCTCATCAGCCTGGCTCAGGGATGATGACTGGTTCAGACAGACAAATCCTGGCCATGTTATTCATACTGCAAGTGACATCAGGCCTATTTATATGAGCAAAACAAACAGAATCCTCTGGTAGATGCAGAAGGATTATTTGCTTTATGACTGAGGTCCAAGATCTGCAAGCTTTTAAAGAATTTGGAATGTACAGAGATAGGTTTTTTTTGAGTAAAAAAGGGAGAATGAGGGTGGAGAATTCTTCCTGTGTGGACTAGAGGGATCCTAGATCTGCTAGGTTGACAATAAATGCTTTCTCTCTTAAAACAGTGTCACATATTAATCATTAGCCTAATGTCTGTTTTCCACCCTTTACAGAAAACTACAAAGCACATCAGCTTTGTCCCATATTTCTGTTCTAATTGTAGTTTTGATTTTTTAATTGATGAGTCCCTTCCTACTCATTTTCCTACATTCTGCAGAAGCATGGTCACTTGGAGCCCTTCAATCCACACAAGATCCTCTCTTTCTCTATGTTTCCACGGGCACTACAGAAGAAGGGACCCATCCACTGGACTAAATGAGGCCCCCAATCTGTACTGCCTTTCCTTCAGTGAATGTTGGTTTGGTTTTTTAAACACAAAATTAAAACTAGAAGGAGGGAAAAAGTCATTAACGGGTTCTTAATTTTGAGCTTTCAAGTGGAATATACAAAAATGACAAATTTTCTTTCAACTTGGGCTTCCTCCACTACAGAATACCATTGCATGAAGACCTGCAAACATACACAAGGACTCTGATGTTTACTTCTCTCTTTTCTGAAATCCTTCTCAGGGGTTTCCCATCCACCCCATTTCTACATGTGTTTTCGTACAAACAACTTGTTCAGTATTTTTCATTTTACTTTGGGGAAAGAACCTTATTTATTTCTAGATTAACGGACTACATATTTCAAAGCACTTTTTTCCTATAATAAGAGAACTTTTTTTTGGCAACATTTTGCAAAGCTGTTTCATCAGATTTGCAGTATGTTACTGAATCTTAGCAATTTAGGGTAATAAAAAAATCTATTCAGCTTCTGCCACTGAAAAAACAAAAGAATGGGTAAATTGGCCAACCATAGGTAACACAAGTTTTCTTCTTTAAAATGGTCAATGTGGCTGTTTTATTTCACATTTTTCTGCACAAAGAGGCAACTTCCTCAAAAAATTTCATGTTCTCTAAAAAAATAGCACACATATTGGCTTCTCATTTTGATGTGCTGAAAGGTGTTATTGCATAAGAAATTTGGGGCAGCAAGCAGCAGGCGAGAGGCACTGCATTTATATTTTAATTAGCTCATGCTAGCAGTTTCTTCAGAGGTTACTAAATTACTATCTGTCCACCTACATTATTAAAATTTTGTGTCTTTCCGTTTCAAGGACTCTTTGTACACCCCAAAAACCTCCTGAAAACTATTTCTGCAATTGCACAAAATTTTTAAATAATGTTTTTAAATAATCCCAAGTGATAATTTTATTAATCTGTTGAGTGTCAGTTTTAATTATAGAACTTTAGGAATCAAATATATTACAATTCTGGGAAAGTATTATTTTAGTCATTAAAAAAACTCTCTAGAACTTGTCTAATTTAATAAAATTTCTTAACTTGTGGGCTTCTTAAACACGTTTTCAGCAATTATGTACTTTCCTCAAAATAAATTATGAAATTGCCATGTTCTGTGAAAAACCCTCCACTATTTTTTTTTTATTAATACCTTATTTCACATCACATTGATTATGTTAATAAGAATAAATATTTTCACATAAATACATTCCTCTGGGGTGTTGGTTTTTTTTTTTTTTTGGGTTTTTTTGCTACAGTGAGAATACATTAGAATCTTGAGAAATTTCTTATTTCTGGAAGAATTAACATACTAAAGGAATGTGAAATTTTTGAAGCAAAGTGATGGTATGGGTAGGTAGTTCACTAACATATATGGATGCATGCTGCTCAGACCCTTCCAAAAAGCAATGAACTTGGAAAACCTGGAAATTCAGTCATTTGCCAAGAGGTATCTAATGTTTTGGGTTTTGTCCTGGTATTGATTTATTCCCATCCATTTGTCAGTGCAGAGATATAACCACCATTAAACTCTGTAATATTTGAATGTTGGTTTGCTCCTGGAGGATTCATGTACTGCCAGTGCCAGTATAGACCCCACTGGCAGCTCCAGGAACAAAAGGAAGGATTCTGGTAGAAATGTATTTACTCTTCTGCAGCAAGACCCTTACCAGGACTGACAGGCATGCAATGCTGAGGCTGCTCATGCTCCTCTCAATATACAGTTTTCTATGAAAAGAAGCTGGAGCATTAATGAGAGATTAATGTTAAGTGTGGGCATGAGCCTCCAGTGCTTTCACACTGGAGCAACCCTCACTCAAGTAGTCGGGCTCACTGAGCCCAAGGAGGTTGCTTCAGTCAGAATAAATCCAAATAAAACTTCCCTTTCAAATTATTGTGTCCTTGCATTTTGATGCACATGGGGGAAAAGAATTTGCAAAATTTTAGCGTGATCTTATTGACCAAAAGATCTCAGTGGTTTGGGATATTTTTTTCTGCTAGAGTTACTAAAGGTTTACAAAGCCCAAGAATAGGTTTTGTTCTTGCTTTTAAATGTGAGAGCATTCAGGTCAGAAAAGTCTTTAAAGGCCACCATTAAACCATGTCCCCAAGTGACACATTTACACATCTTTTAAATCCCTTCAGGATGGTGACACAGCTACTTCTCTGGGGAACCTCTTCCAGGGCTTGACCCTCTTCTCTGTGAAGAGATTTTTCCTAACATCCAATCTAAACCTCCCCTGGCACAACTTGAGGCTCTTTTTCCTGTTGCTTGTTATCTGGGAGAAAAGGCCAACCCCAACCTGGCTACAAACCTCCCTCAGGAGCTGTAGAGAATGAGAAGTGAGGCCCCCTGAGCCTCCTTTCCTCAAGGCTCAGCCCCCTCATCTCTCTCAACTGCTCCTCATCAGACTTCTGTTCCAGACCCTTCCCCAGCTCCGTTGCCCTTCTCTGGACCTGGTCTAGAACCTCAATGTCTTTCTAGAAGTGGAGGGCTCAAAACTGAACCTGGGATTCAAGGTGGGCTCACCAGTGCCTGATGCAGGGAGATGATCTCCTCCCTAGTCCTTTGTAGTATAGAGCTACAAATCCTGAAACAGATGCTTTAACACATTAACAGTTATTTAAACCAGAAATAATGGATTCCTGGTGAGCATCCTACCTCAGTGTACTCACAACGTGGACATTATTACCCCAGAGTCACTGATCATGATTCTTGCTCCACAATAGCCATAAGTCAGAAAAAAAGTCTTATGTTGATGGCTGAGCCACTGAAAATGAGGAGTTTAATGACTAATTTATATTAGAAAAGGAGACAATGCTCTTTATGTCATGTAAATGACTTAGAGAAATACTGAAAATGGCACTGAGCACAAAGTCATTATGATAACGGAAATCTCAAATAACTTATAAGAGAGTTCCATAAGCTCTATTCTTATGTTTGGCACAATGATAAACTTCATAAAAATTTATTGGTTGTTTCTCTTTTCCTTTTTCATGAAATTCATGTATAGATGCAGCACCACACCAATGAGATGCAATACAGTTTAAATTATTTTACACAGAACCAGAATTTCTTGATTTATACATGTTATCATTGTAGCAGAACTAGATGTACTGGATTCTTAAAACAGCCTCTAGAACTCTGCCTCTAAAATAGATTGCTCAATTACAAGACTTACCTTTCTTACAAAAAATGAGTCTTCATTTTTTTAATAACCTAATTTTTATTCCTGCTGCAAACTAGAGATTCTAAGCAATCACAGTGTGCAATACAGAAACTTAAGCTTCTGCTGTAATGTGCAATGTTCAGTTCCAAGCATTTATTACCTAGAGAATGACAGCCATCTGAATCTATGCATAGCTAACACATCTGGCAGTCTCTGGCAGTTTTACTCCCCCACCCCTCAAACAGCAACCCAAAATTTGATCAAACATGTAAACTACACAATAGCTGAACACTCTCAGCCCAAGGAAAAAGGCACAGTGGTGAGTTACCTTAAATTCAGTTTCAATGTTGGCTAGCCTGGCCAATTCATTGCTAAGCTCTAGAGCAGTAAGCACAGGGTCTTCACTGGACAGAGACAAATAAGCAGCACTGGCTAATCCTTTGTAAGCATTCATTCTTGAGCGAGAGTGACTAAAGGAGTCCTTCCTCTGCTTTTCCATACATTCATTGCACTTGCAAAAATAGTCATGTGGCCTTTCAATCCGAGCACCTTTTAGAAGTAAGATGTGAACAATTTCATATTCCTGGCAGTGGGCAGCAAGTATGATGGGGGTAATATCATGGGAGAACCGAGTTCCATCTTCATCATAAGCATAAAAATCATCATCCCTCAGTTCTTGCTCGAGAGGGCTGAGTGTGAGACGCTGTCCTTGTGCGAAGGCTGGGTGGTTCAATATTGCTTCTACAATGCGCACATATCCTTTACTGATGGCTAACAGAAGTGCATCCCCGACTCTAGCGAGGTTCTCCTTCTTGAGGAGCAGCTCTGTCACCTCCAGGTGCTCATTCCCTACTGCTAACTGGAGGGCGTTTTGTCCCATATAATCGACACAATTGAAGTTCAAAGTTTTGGATTCCTCCAGCATTTTTCGCACAACAGGAATGTTGCCATATTCTGCAGAATCAAGGAAATGTTCCTCCTCTGCAGTGAGGCTGGTGCCTTTCTCGTTGAACATGTAGGCAGGGCCTCGGATGGCCTGGCGCCGGCCCTTCTCCCGAAGGGTGGCGTGCCTCCGATGCATGTCTTTAGAATTGCTGTGTCTCAACCTGCAGAAAACCAGAAAAGAATGTTGGTTACCTCCTAGCAGAGTTATCATTTCACAGAGCCTGAAATAAGGTTGGAAATGTCACTATGCCTGGTCATTATGACCAGATGTGGCTAGCTTTTTATGGTCTGAGCAGTTACTTAAAATCATTTAGGACACAAATGGAATAAAGTTTAGCTTCTGAGCAAAAGACAAGCTCTCCTATGATTTGTTCACCCTTCCTGATTGCAACAAGGATGCTGAGCACATTCTTGACTTGATAAATAGAAAAAGAAATGCACGTACATAATTTCCCATTCATGTTGTTTAGAACATCATTACATCATATTTGGGACTAATATACACAAGACAATATTTCTCTGAACTTCTTTTGAATTTTGTCCTTAAGGGCACGAGCCCTAAAGAAAGTCAGCAGGACTCTCTCTTGTCAATAGATCTTGGATCAGGCCAATAGACTATGTTCCATAAAGTTAAAACCCATGTTTCTAATTTAAAAACATGTTAACAAGGATCATTATATTGCATATTCTGCTAAGATTCAGCTGGTACAAGCAAACCACCTATTCATTCCCTGCTCTTTTTTTCAAGGTACATAATATCATCTTTCTGTTTCTTGATCTAGAGGAGTTTAATAATGTACTGTCTAATTTCTTAGTGAAATACAGGTGGCTGCTACTCCAAATACAAGTACCCAAATCCAGGGGAGAGTCTAGAAAAACACAGGAATAACTCCTGATATAGTGTCACGTCAGTCTCCAGTAAGTATCGTTCAAAGAGCTCCTGCAGAAAGACAAGACACAGGTATCTCACCACTAACAGAGGGCAGGAGGAAAAGGGTCATAAATTTCCTCACTGATTAGGTGGCTGAAAAGCCCTTCACTTGGAGCTGATGAGATGAAGACAAACTGTTCTTATCCTTCTCTGAAGTCCTGAAAAAAGTTATGCTATGTGCAGTCTCATGGGTGAGAAAACACACTGCTATATGAAGTTCTAAATGTACTTGTGCTTTTAAAATATTCACATTTTGCATTCAGCACTGTCTCAATGTTGCTCTTTTATAAAAATTTACTGCAGCAGCATCTCAACACATTCATATGCCTTTTAAGTCTAAGCATGTGGAGTTAATCGCCATCCAAAGCCCACAGAATGTGCAGCCTGAGTAAAAAGGTAAAAACAACACCTCTTTCACAGACAGCATTTGCACTCAGCCCAATAGCAAGTTCTAAATCACTTGGGCAAAATCTTGAGGAGCTTCTGAGCTGCAGTGGACAGATGTAACAAATAAGCAGGTGTTAATGCTCAGTGGGTGGCAAAGGTTCATCCTTCCACAGTCCATCTGTTCTCCAAGTCGGTTATGACCTTCAGTCAATGAAAAGTTGCTCTGAAAAAATACTACTGAAGTTGGAAAGTGAATGATAAGAGGGAACTGTGCCAGGAGACAAAGTGGAATGTACATTTCTTTCAAGAATAGGTAACAAAGGAGTAAAGGAATCAGCAAGAAAGCAGTAAAGCACTGGGTTATCAGAAACCCAAAATACCTAAAGATCCAGGACACTGAAATTCTCAAGCTCTTCTTAAGGAACTAACATATACATATATATCTATCATTTTAATTCATCACTTTTGTGCTGATCTGGATGGAAGAGTTTCAAAAAAATTTACAGCAATTATTGAAAATTTTTATTAGAATTTAAACAAATCTTAAGAAACCAATTCTGTGACCACACAAGCTTGAAACAGAGGTTCATAACCTCTCCCCGTAAGCTTTGACACATTACTGTAAAAACATAATAAAAGCTAGTAGGAACTGAACATATCATCCCAGACTCCACTGAGAGATAAAGTGCTGTATGAATCTTAAAATTATTTCCTTCCAGCATGGTTTGAAGTTGAAGGAGCAAACAGAGATGAGGGATCCAAGAAGGAGATAAGGTAAAGTGAATTTATTCCCTAAACTGCATGAAGTTTACTATAAGAGAAAACAATAACAGTTAAATAACTAAATTATACAAGTAACATATCTGACAGGGGTATAGAATTCTCTAAAACCAAAAGATGCCTGGGGTAAAATTGAGGGCCCTTTGAAGTCAACATTATAAGTTTCATTGATTTCAGTGGAGTCTAAATTTTGGAAACATATGCATACACACATACATTTTTCCTCAGCAATTAGCTTTCATCTCAGAAGCATTTCCAGCAAGGCCAGGACAAGTCACATGTGGTTAAAATGAAGTGTTTAACCATATGCACAAATGTTTTTCTAAACTGGAGCTCCTGTCCTTAGCCATTCAGGACAGGATTTACTTTTTAAACATGTAGTGAAACCTTGCTGAGTTCAAGCAAGGAGTACACATGGAAATAACCACTTCTGAACTGTGACTTCATTAAGTGGGGAGTTATAGAACCAGAAAACACTTAAAAAATTTACAGCATTGGGAATTTCTGAGTGTTGAACTAAATCTCTTAAAATGTTAAGCAACTTGAAAGGATGTACTAGTGATGACATAAGCCATCATTGCTGAGATCAAATGCAAACCAGTCCAGCTCAGGTAGGTGCTCAGTAATCACCCATGAGTGCAGCAGGATTGCACATGCCTGAATATTTTAGGACAGTTAATTCTATTAGCTGCTTCAAGCTGGAGGAATTCCACTGGGCTTTTTTGATATTCAAAACCCATGTATGGTAAGACATTTGGCAACCTTATTTTGTTGTTATATTTAGGTGTCAGTACTGGAAGCAACTCAGAAATATCTATAATTTCCAACAGTGAAGAATCCATTAGATGCCTTTCCTGATACAGAAGTACAGTTCTTGATACCTTACCTTTTTTTGTTAGAAAAACTTCAGGTATGTAAATGTCTCTAAAGGACAACCCAGATAGATGGGACAGATAACCTTATAATCATACCCAAAGTAAACATAAACCCAGATAAAATTTTACTGTTGGCCGAGTTAAGATTTTTGCCTGAGAAAGAGGTTAGAATTTGGCCTAGAGCTAGTTCACACCTGTTTGTTGTATGTGTAATAACATGCCAGAAAAAAAGGACCTTCATTCCACTTTCTTCAATTCAAAGAGAACATTGGTTTCATACACAGTTTCTAACAAGAGAAATTGCATCAGAAAAAGAGGAAATGGGAAAGAACACCTGCTCCTCAAAGAGATAATGGCTACCCAATATTTATCTTGCAATAAATGTTCTGCAGGATATCCCTATAGCACAGAGCTGATCTCCACTCTCTGCAGGTAAGGGCAAGAGCACCATGATTCACAGGGCTTCACCTCAGATGAATTATGACCCCCCACTCTTGCTCATCAACAGAGAAGATCAACATCTCAGCTATCATACTTCATGATCTTCATAGAGAAGTAGAGATAAATAAAAAATAATACTTTTAACTTTGAATAATTTCCTTAGACATGCTCAGCTGTCAAACCCCTTCTGAAAAAAAAGTTGAAATTATGCTTGACCTGAGCACTGAATCATGACAAGAGTAGTGCAAAGAGTAATGTGTGCAGTAGCTGAAGCTCTTGGAAACTGAACCCTACTGCAATGTCATGACTGTACTCAACACCTTGTTCTATTCTGCTTTTCAGTTATGTGCAGGATGATTTAGAACTAACCAAATTTACTGAGCACTTGTAATGTGCTCACTTAATAAAAGTAATTGTGACTTGATTGCATTTATCTTACCATTTTTCTTCAAAGGTGCTTTGGATTGAAATGACTCTTTATTTGCACATTATACTGAGACAGCTAGTGATCAAAGTCATCAGGCACTGTAGTTAAATACTGTGTTTTTCTAGGAAAGGATGCCAATGTATGCAGTGCTCCTGGAGACAAAATGGTCCAGGAAAAGAAAATTAAAAATTTCAGGGCCTGAGTACTGCTTGCAGCAAAGCTCATCCAGCTTTCCACAGCTCAGGAAGCCACAAGATGTCTGGACTCCTGTGGGGAGTGAGGAAGAATAGCTCTTTCTGAAAGGTGATTTAGCTCATAACAAATCTTCCTCTGGGAGCATTTTAGTTTCTAATTAAAGTGACTAAGAGCAGCTCTGATGGTGCTGAGACACTCAGTGTCTGAGAGTGGAACATGGCATAACATGAGATTTGTTCTTAATATGGTGGCATTAGAAACACACTGAAGCTGGAACTCTCCTGTTTTATTTTTTTTCCCACAACCACACTTTCTTAACTGATCTGAGTACCAACATGTAGGACAGGGTGGGCTACAGGGTGGACAAGTTGAGCTGCTTCACTTTGAGCTTATTCCAGCAAATAGCCTCTCCTTGATCTTCCTTTCCACAGTGCTCCAGACTCTGCCATTCAAGACCTGGTGCCTCTCTAGTCCCACACAAAAACGTATGGAAGGGCAGGATTACCACCTGGAGTAACCTTGGGGCTTGGAGAAAATGTTTGAAGACCCAATTTCCTTAAAAGACTGAATTGGAGTTTTTACACATGGCTTTGAAACAGAGCTTTAAAACTGCCCAAGAGAGGCTGAAGAGTACCAGCCTGAGTTTTTAAAACATCTGAAGTCTAGAAAAGGTATTGAAATCAATAGGTATTAGGAAATGCAGCAGTTCTGGAATACTCAGGTTAAGTCAACCTTTACTTGTCTTTAAGCCTTAAAATTGAGCAGGACATTTGCAAAGGCAGCTTTAGGAATGTATGGCCTCTGGCTACACTTTGTGTTTGCTTTCAGTGTGTGGGGAGAGGTTGGCAGGAGTCTCCTTATGCTCTTTCAATGCCCCCCTTTGTCCAGAAACTACAGAAGAGACTTTGGATATGCAACCATTACTATGCTCTGTAAGCTCTATAAGCATGCATCAGAGGAGATTTTGATGAGACATTGACTCTGCCTTGTTGAAAAGAAAATTTCAGTTTCTGAAAGCCATTTTGAAAGCACTGCCCTCAGTTCCTGCAGAGCCTCAAAAACTGTCAAATTGACACTTTACTTATTATTTTTCTTTCTACTTACATCAGTACTTCTGAAAAGAATCTGCAGACTTCCTGAGGCCTCCTTGCAATTGACACAGCTCTTATATATCAAAGGACCATTTTTCTCTGTTAACCCTTGTTCCACACAGAAAACCTGGCCAGCCAAGACATGTTATAAACATGAACAAAAAAGAAGGAAATTGGGTTCTAAAAGCAAACACAAACTGATATAGAAGTCAATCAATTTAAAATAATAATTCAAATTGTTCAGAATAAAAATAGGAAGATGTTTAATCTTTTAATAAAAAATTGCAACTTATTTTGAGGTATACTCCAGGTATACTTCAGGGAGGGAGCACAGACTGAACACAACTGCATACATTTATTATCCTAAATACTATAGGCTACTCTGGCATTCCAAATGCTGCATGGGCTCATACTGCCAGAGTCCTCTGAGTCCCCCTTTTTCTCCAATATCTTAATCAGCCTTCTTAATCTTACCTTAAGTCAAGCCTTTTTTTTCCTGTAAGACAAGACTTTTAAGTATCCTTTTTCACATATTGCTGGTTTACTATGTAAACAGACTCAGTGTAATTTCAGATGGCTGCCTTGATTGACAGCAGCTTATTCTGAAGTTTTCTATGTTTTGAAAAGCTGAACTGCCACTTCATTTATTCTTGGATTGTGACCAACATTGAAAGTCCCAATGCAATACTGTCAGCAATGTGGTCGTTCTCCTACATGAAAAGTCGAGTACATGTCTAGGATGCATTATTATATTTTTATTAATAGATTTTTAGATGTAATTAATAAAAATTTTTAGCCTATACAGGCAGATATTAATTAATTGGCAGTGCAGCCCTACAAACCATATGCAGGAAGTAATATCCCCTCCCCATCATTCCCATTGTTCATAAAGATAAAAGAAAAATCTAGAAATTACAAGAAAAGTCAGCAAGACCACATCTTTTCAAATCTTTTTAAGGAATGTCAGCATGAGAATGTACAGGAAGACAAACCAGGCCTCTGGTGCCATTAAAAAATGCTGATCAATGACACAGACAAACACTTCTAACATCTTCATGACATGAAGCATAAGGTCTGAGGACATCAGCCTAGAAATATTTAGGATAGACCACCAAATCTTTAACAGCATCTACATTTTCAAATCCTCCCTGGTCTCTGTTAGAAAGGAAGCAGCTCTGTCTTGTGGTTTGGAAAAAAAGGGAAATGGAAATTGGCTTTCTACCAGCAATCTTGCAGGGAAAAAAAAAATCACTGCTTTTCAGCTGTCTCACCCTCCTCTTTCTTATAGACTAATCATTAGCAATTTCTTTGCCATCCCATAAAATGTCTTGCACCAACACAAGACTTTTACAGCAGGAGAGACTGAAAAATAATCACCTTTGTTTTTTTATTCAAATTCTTCTTGTGTTATAAAATAAGTACTAGGTTACTTTTTTCTTTTCTTCTTTCCTTGTTTCCCCTCAATCTCTGGTTGGGAAGTTGGCTAATTATTACAAATTTATGACAGAACACATGAGATAGATTCACCAAAATTAAGGCTATTTTTACATTCTCTCCCATTGTTCATTCATTAATGTGTTTGACCACCAAATGAACTGTCGCAAGTAGAATGAGTTCTAATTTTATTTTTTTTTTTTTTTTTTTTTTTTATTTAAAATCTGGCTTAGGGAACTAGGAATAAATCACCCTCATTCACCCTGTGGAAGCACTTCAAAACTCAGGCTTGGATCATACTAGAGAGCACAACAGAGAAATACCTGTTCATTCATAAATTTTTTACTAGTGATGAGAGCAAGGAAAAATCTCTAATTGTTCAAGCAGGGGGCAGTGTAACGCTGGTCTTCAACAAGCATTTCTATTAAAAAGAGAAAGAAAAGCTTTGAAAAGAACTAGTAATCTCTGTTCTGGCTGTATTTCATTTTCCCCTACCGATGCACCCTTTTCAATGCTCACTTCATAGTTATCTCAAGACAGGAAACAACGTGGAGAGAACTCCTGAGAAACGTTAGACCTTGCAAGCTGCAACAGGCATGATACAGTGTCCCCTTTCACTTTTTTTTTTTTTTTTTTCAATTTCACCTTGCTCACATTGCTTTCATATTAAAAAAACAAACAAACAAACAAACAAACAAACAAACCAATAAACCCTTAAACATTTCACCCAGATAAGAAAGAAGACAACAACGTGGCTCCAAACCATGTGGCTGGTAGCAAACAACAAGCCCTTTGCGTTACACTGAAACCAAGCACAAATTCCAAGGGTAAAAAGCCAAACCACTTTCACATGCAGCCAACCCGCCTCATTCTCATCAGCCCACCCTCAGGCTTGCAGGAGACCGAGCCGCCCCGAGACGTCTCCAATCCCACAAAGCTTCCCAGTGCCTGGGTAAGAAGCAGCATTAGAGCCAGGGCGCTTCTCAGAGGAGCAGAGGGGAGAAGGGCTCGGGCAGGGGCACCATTCCCCGGTCAGTATCTTACATGTGCGCGTCGGGGCTGGCTCCGCTTCAGTGCCGGGGCGCGGGGCGGGCGCGGCAGCCCATGTCCGCGGGGCCGCTGTCCGCGGTGCTGGAGCTCCGCGCGGCCGGACGGGCCGGGCGCTGTCCGCGGTGCTGGAGCTCAGCGCGGCCGGACCGCTCGGGCGCTGTCCGCGGTGCTGGAGCTCAGCGCGGCCGGACCTCCCGGGCGCTGTCCGCGGTGCTGGAGCTCCGCGCGGCCGGACCTCCCGGGCGCTGTCCGCGGTGCTGGAGCTCAGCGCGGCCGGAACGCCCGGGCGCTGTCCGGTGCTGCAGCCGCTGCCGGCGCGGCCGAGGACGCGTTTCATCCTTATCCCCTCGGCACTGCTGGGACAGAGCTCCCCGGGACCGCCCGGGATTCGCTTCCTGGAGGAAGAGACGGTTGCGAGGTTGGCGTGAGAGTTGCGCTGTGTTTCCCGTCTTCCCTCCCCCTCTTCCCACGCCGTTTTCCTCCTGTAGGTGTGGATTTGATACTGTTTTGGGCGCGCCCCCTTCTCAGCCGGAGGTGGGCGAGTATCCCGGAGCCCTCCTAGGGGCTGCCCTGAAGCAGGCGTGGCGAAAGAACCTTCCCGGAGAGGGCAGGGCTGCCTGCAGGCTGCCCAGCAGGAGGGGAGCTCCGTCGGGGGCTTTCCCCCTCACATGCCACACTCCTGCCTCACCCAGCTGTACCACCCTGCTGCTGGGAGTGTTTGAAGCTGCTTCTCCCCATCTGCCATGCCCAGGTTGAGATTGTTTGATCCCTTAGCTAGGAGATCTTGTCTTGTAGGAAGCAATGGAGAAGGGCTGTGTGGGGTAGAGGGAGACTGAAACCAATATGCAATACAATCAGTCAGTTCACTCAATCCCCTCCCTTGCGTGGCTGGAGGAGAGCTGCCAGAACAACTTCAAGCTGCATCCAGGAGCACTGGGGCATCATTCTGCACCCCATTCTGAATGGTAAGAGCAGGTGTTCTTCCCCCAGTCACACCCAGGTTCTCCCACTGCCTCCCACACAGCTCCAGCCACAAGACTCTCCAAGACCATGACCTTTCAAGTCCTTCCCCACTGGTACAACTCCCCATCCCACCTGCTTTGCCTTACCTGGATGCAGGGATCCCCACCTAATCATGCTCCCCATTGCAATTACCAAATAATGCCACTCTTCCTCACCTGCCGTGTCTCTGGGGGTTTAAGCCTGGAGGAACCTCTCTGCCTGGAGAGATGATGGTGGGAGGCAGCCCAGCGCTCTCCAAACAGCACACATAGGAGGATGGCACAGTGATGATTTGCCCCAAGTTGTCCTTCTGCCACCCCTCACAGCACTGTATGAAGTGATAGCACTGATTAGGAGGAAATTTTTCACCATCTTTCAGTCTTAAATCTGTGTAATCAGCTGAGGATCTTATTTGATTGAAACACCTGGGGGCACTGACCATTTTGGCAAGGACCACAGAGAGCTTGTGTGGCTCTGCAGTGACACTAGAAAAGCATCTCAGACCGTGCCTTTCAGAAACCTTTAAAGGTGGCTGATGCAAGACTTTCATCCCACATCTTTGTTCAATGAAGTTGGTTTCACCAGCCTGAGCTATACTTAGAACTGTGAGGAGGGGAAATCTTTTCCTACTGAGAGGTTTTGTCTCAAATAAGGGGGAGAGAGTATTAACCTCTAATGATCACAGGCAGCAGCCAGGCCTGCAGGATTCACTGCACTCTGTTTTGACACTGTCAGCACCTCCTGCTCTGTAAAATGCCCATTGCTTTGGTCTTGCCCCATTTAGGGCTTCTTGATGTTCACTTAGAAATTAATGAGGGCCTGTATTGGCAAACACATAAGAAGGATGCAGATGTTACCAGGCTCATGGGAGAACAGCATTGTGTGGGAAGGGACAACCTGTGCAGATTGGAAAATAAATTGAAAGAAAACAAAAGAAAGACTCCACAGCTACATACTCATTTATGTTGTTGAGACAATATTGAAATCATATGATGCTGCAAAGGCTCCAATCTCTGCTTTAGGTAGCAAACACAGCTTGGGGTAAGATCTATGCCTCTCTTGCTTTTGGATAATTCTTTCCCTAAGCAAAAAAATTATAATCCTCATAGTATCTCGGTACTTGTCTGGGTGCTGTCTCTTGCTGGGGTAGAGTTAATTTTCTTCCCAGTACTTACTGTGAGGCTCATAATTTGGGGATGTGTTAATTACTGCTGAGCAGTGCTTACAGAGTCCAGGCCGTTGCAGCTTCCCACTGTACTCCCCCCAGGGAAGGGGCTGGAGGTGCATAGGAAACTGGGAAAGGGAACAATCAGCACAGGTGACCCCAGCTGCTGACCCAAGAGACATTCTGTGCCATATGACATCCGTCTCAGCATATAAAGCTGGGGGAAGAGGGGGGAATGTTTGGAGTAGTAGTTGTCTTCCCAAGTCACTGTAATGTAGGATGGAGCTCTGCATTCTTGGAGATGGTCGAGCAGCTACTTGCCCATGGGAAGTGGTGATTAAATTCCCTTTTTTGGGGGGTTGTTTGCATGGATGGTTCTTGCTTTACCTATTAAACTGTCTTTATCTGCACCCATGAGTTTTCTCTCTTTTACCCTCCTGATTCTCTCCCCCATCCCAGTGGAGGGGAGTGAATGAGCAGCAGTGGAGATGAGCTGTCACTCAGGGTTTAACCATGGCAGTGAAACTCTTTCTCCTTTTGGTTTTCTTTTTCTGCCATTGACTATGTCTTCACCATAATAAACTAATTAAAAATTAAATGTGTTTATAAGCTCTTACATTAAAAGTATTCCTTTATATTTAATTTCTAAGGCTTGGGAATACTTGCCAATACTAGGGAATACTTGGTCAATTTATTCATTTTTTGGGGTTTTAACTGGGTAGATGGGAAAAGGGGATTAGACAAAACCAGCCTTTTTTCATTTATCTTATTCATACACAGTTTTTCCAGGAAAAATATTAATTTTAGGATAGAGCATGGAATTGATTTGACTAAATATATGCAATCTTTCTCCCACATATATCCTGGAAAATACTGAGGTATGGAATCAATGTACTGCATTTCTACTCCATGCATCTGTACAGTTGTAATTACATCGCCTGATCCTTTCAAATTGTAACTTAATTGGAAAACATTCACCATTTCTATTTTTGTGCTCATATCTTTCCCTCCCCTTTATTTGAAAAAACCCAAAACTCAACCATAATCCTCTAAAGCCCCAGCAATGTCTAGCACTCAGTTATCAGGAGGACATTCTAATAATCTTAATAATCAGTATCTTACCCACTCCATAAATCTGTAGCTGATAAAATACTGACAGCACTCCCAGTTGCAATTAATTATGCCCGATTAACATGCAAAGCAAAAAAAGTGAGAGGTAAAAAGGAACTGAGGATGTCTATAGTTTGTTATTATCAATACATATTAAAAATTCACAAAGTACTGTTGTAGGTTTCTGGTAAGCCCAGCTCAGAATCAGTACAAACCCACAGCTTCAGAAACAAGAAATCTTACACTTGGTTTTTTTAAAAGGCATTTAGCAGAAGGTTCTGAACTTCCGCAATTTGCCTTTCATCATTATTAACTTTGCATTTTGCTATTGCAACAGTTTCACATGAAAAGAGTGTGCTGAGGAATCTATTTCTATTATTATACAAAACTCTTCTGACTAAAGTTGTATTGACTAAAAAATCATAGAAAACTTGCGGGTTTTTTCCTAAAAATCATCAAATATTTGCAC
Organism: Muscicapa striata striata; assembly: GCA_030060385.1. NCBI lineage: Eukaryota > Metazoa > Chordata > Aves > Passeriformes > Muscicapidae > Muscicapa > Muscicapa striata. The sequence goes on along the minus strand of JAREIS010000050.1, from coordinate 1,552,325 downwards.
TCTTGTAGAGTGTACCAAAAATGTTCTTGCCTCGCTGGGGGTGGGAACAATTCTTTTATAAAAGAATTAAGTTGTTACTGTTTTTGTCTCACCTGTGGCTTTAACCAAAGCATACACATGATAATTGTTGTGTCCTACAAAGAACAAGCAAGTGCACATTTCTTTGCAGATCTAAAAACATGGAAACAATTAGGCAAATTTAGAAGTTGTGGAATTGTATAGTTATGTCGTGACATTGAACGAATATTGAGACTTCAAATTTTCTCTCAAGGTTTGTAGTTTTGTAAGTTTTTCAGTTCTTATTGAGCTCAGTATTTTTAACCCTCAAATATTATTGTATTCCCAAACATACTGAAAGAAGAGAATTGCAACTTCTTAACATTTCATATTAAACAGAAGTATTTTTTTTTGTTATTTTATGTCTAGTGTTTCCAGCAGTTATATGTGCACCACCACAAAAAGACTGAAAAAAGATTTTTGGGGAGAAGGCTTAAATTAAATGGAGAAAAAGTTTAGAAATTGCAATGCTAAACCTTTTGTTGATTTTGGAGTAGTTAATTGTCCAGTTACTCATTAGAGTAATTTTTCTTGTCTCTTAATAATTTCTACCACTTAATTGCTGTTGCAACCAGACAAAACAAGAAGACAAATGGAAGTTCAATAATTTCTTGGAAGAACTCTTGCTTCTGTTCATAAACATTTTGTCATTACCATTGATAAATCTTTTTGTCCAAGCACTCCTGTATTGTTTAGTCACAAAAAAAACTTAACTTGGTCCTTCCTTCAAACACATGCATGTAATTAAGCACCAACATTTCAAGCCATTTCAGGTAAAGTATAAAAATAAAAACATTATGAACATGAACAAGATTGGTCAGATTCCATCTCTTTTTCCCTCCTTTTTGCACTGCTCCTTGCTCCTGTCCCCCAGACCTGAAAAAACAACCAAAGGACCATGAGAGAACCAGTAGAGGTCTGCTGAGATTTTGGAGAAGCCTATGAAGAAAGGAGGGAGAGGAGGAAGGGCTCAAACTCATCGGTACTTTTAACTCCTCAAAGACATGAGGAACCAAAAGTACATTGAATTTCCTTCCAAGCCCACACAGAACCAGCTTTACCAACATCCTACTACTAATACTCCTCTAGACGTTAGTGCAAAGGCCTATCTTGCATAATCCTTTAAAATTCAAGAAGATAATTCCAACCTATATGACGTGCAATCCTAATTATTTCTGGAATGGTACCCACCAGCTTTGACCCAGGGTTGAAGTATTGCTTTACATCTTTATATTACTTCCACCATCTCATGAATTTTCCACTCTCCAAAGCTACTGGCTGTGATGACTGGCAGCTTACAAGGATATCTATGAATAGTAACCCCGTTGGCTGTACAATCTTATCTAATATTCTTCCACATAAAAAAATATGAAATAAATGCCAAAGTCTCCTCACATTAGAAAACATAATAAGCAGAATACATTTTTATTGCTCACTCTCAGATTAGCTGTGAACCTTTATATTGAAATCAGTTTTATTCACTTCAATGCCTTTTTTTCTCTTGAAACTTCTTTTACTGACCTAAATGCTTCAGGATAACTTCACTAAGACTTGCAGCAGTCTACCTCCAACAATGAAAAAATTGATCATAAAAAAGTGATAACCCTCAGATAAAAGAAGCAGCAAGAGAACAAATATGATGGGTTCAATTAAGATACTAACAGTGGTATGACTGGTCTGACAAGATTGGTCTGATTGGTTCTTTTAACCCATTTTACTGCAAGAACTATTTATATGGTAATCAGATCTGGTGTAATTTTTTCTCATTATAAGGGCATGACTTCTACATATATAAAAAGTTATTCTATTAACAAATTGGACAGTCAACACTTGAATAAGGATAAACTCTGGAACACAAGTAAATGCTTAATTTCCTATAGAATCTCATTGTCATTATAAAGTTACAAATACAGAAAAAATTAATTTACAAGACAAAAACTGGAAACAGATTTTCTGCCCCCTTTCTTTTAATAAACATAAACATTTCTTTCCTTGTGTTAAAGATTGCCTTCCCTCTAAAAGTTATGAGTAGATTTTGTCAGGGTCAAAGACAGTGATGTTTCTAATCATGTCTTCTGTACATATCTCGACTACAGAGGCCATTGTAGATGTATTTTTGATGCACATTTTAACAGCAGTGACAGTTCTTTGTTTTCTGCATGAGACCTTACTGGCTGTGTATTCTTTGCTGTTTATAGAAGTGCATGTGCAGGTGTTTGAGGTTTTGCTGCTGTTTCCCACCAAAGAGTTGTATGATGAACCATTGCCAACCTCAGATATTTATTTTTTAAAAAAGCTTCAAGTAGCCATTCTGCTCTCCTTAAGTTTTTCTGCTCCTTCACAACACTTGCCAAAGCTTTCTAGGGCTTTTATAATTTTCTTTATCCCATTTTTCTCTTTCAAGTGTTTAATTATTTTTGCTCATCTTTTCTACTCATCATAGTCTCCTTTCTCCTGAGGGTACAGTTTAGGGATGAGTTGCCAGATGGCCATGCTTACACTTGAGCATATATTAATTAGCCCTAAATTCTTCCCATTTCCCTTCTGAATGCTGTCCCTCTGCTGTCTTTTGTAATCAGATTTTATGTGACTTCCTGCACACTTCTCAAACACATTTGGTTGTAGACCTCATGGCCATTTTCTCCCAAAATACTTTCACTTTCTGAATCCCATTCTAATTGCTTTTAGATGTCAGAACATATGTATTGCTCTCATGGTGTTGTCCATCCATTCTCAACATTTCTACTGATGTGGTCTGAGTTACTTATATTTCAATTAAATATTACTCCTTCCTGAAGTATCTTAGAACAGAACAGACCTGGAATGATTTAGTCAAGTGAAGTTTTTCTGGAAGAAAGAAGATATAGAAACTGAGGAGCAATATGATATCTCTCACCAATATCTTTTAAAAAATAAAATTATTCTATATACAGGTAGAGTTTATTACGTGATTCATTAACTTTTTTTCTCTCTCAGACATTCTCAGGATTTTTATACTGTTCAGCTCTTTTTTTTTTTTTGGGTTGTTCCTCTGTTCACAATATTGTAAATTGGCAGAATTTCAAGGAAAAAGGATTTTATTCTAATTGCATAGTACAGAACATTTACATCTGTTAATGTCAAATCTTCCTGTATGCTGAAATGAAATAACTACTTAAGGGAAAAGAAACCCACAAGGTACAAAATTGCATATAATTGTGTGATTACTAGAGAGAATTCACAGAATTGTGATAGTTCAATATTTTCATTTCTTTAAAAGTATTCCCAAGGGCAAAATTATTGATAAAGCTCTTCACTAAAACATTGAAAAAACAACATAAAGAAAAAACAATGAAAGGCTTATTGCTAATTCATTTTCATGAGAATCAATGCACATGAACACCTGAAACAAGAGCCCCAAAAAGATGAATATGTTTTTTGTTGTTTGGAATAAATAAATCTCTATATAATAAATACTTGAGAATATGGGAAAGACTTAAAATAAACCAAAATATTCCATTTAAGGATCAGAAAACAATAGCAAATTCCGTTTTCAGATTTTTTTGGGGGGGAGGGGTAAAACAAACCTGGAAATTTACAAAATCACAAATTATTTTTGCATTACATTAATTAAAATTCAGAGATATTTTTGCTTTTTCAAGGTAAGATATTTTACACCTAATTTCACTATCTGATTCTAGAGTATAATCTATAAATATGGCATCATTTTATAGCCAAAAAATGCAAAATATTGATGTTTTAATATGTTTTTTAAGCGAGTGATTAACCACATATTAGAGAAATGGACACAATGTAAAATCTTATGTTAGCCCTAAGTTCCCAGTTCTAGTACAAATTTTAAGCACAAAAACCTTTTTCACTTTTCACTCCCCAAAAATATGCACTGTTCCTGGCCCTTTTAAAAACTATACTTTTGATACCTCTTAGGGAATGAATGCAAACTCTACCAATGACAGCCCAAACCCTCAGTTGTTCCATGCTTATCCTGTAGGTTTCCAAACCAATCAGATTAATAATATTATCAGTGATAATATCAATGCTGGTGTTCTCTCACCCACTTTCCATCAGGGATAATTTAGAGCAGTTGAGTGCTGTGGGGTACTCTGAGATATCACCAAGGCCTTCCAGCAGGTGTGGTCCTGATGAGCCTCTTGTGCATCAACAAGGTCCCAAGAGCCCAGCTGCACTTCCAACTCTTCTCTTTCACAGCAGAAATTAGATATCACTTTAGGATAACTTTTCAATTCCTTCAAGCATTTGGAGAAGCCAAGAAGCAGAACCCAGATTAACTGTGTGTGTATGAAAGGTTTTCTGCCTAAACATTTTTGCACTGGAAACCATAACATAGGACAGATGATGATCCGATTCATTCAATTTTACTCTAGTTGAGAAAAGCCTGAAGTACAAGCTACAAAATGAAAAGCTTAGCCTTTGAAATCAGAGTTTCCATGAAATTTGCACTTGAGTCCTTACAAACACGAAGAACTCAGACTGTGCTGGTGGCAGCAACATTGGTACAGCACCAACAATGTGAATTTTTGTAGTTAGCAGCCAGTCTGTCCTAAAGCATCCTGCTATGTGTTCTGAGCCTGAAAGTCAGAATCTCCAAACATTGCTCTGAATCTGGCTTGGTTTTGGCCTTCCTTGCTGTCTGAAGCAACTCTGTAAACAGTTTTATCACTAGACCAAGCTTGTCTAAAACCCGCTGCTTAGGGATGCTGATGTGATGCCAGAGCTCTTATCAGCTAAAGCAAACTGGTTGAAGGTGAACTTTCCAGCAGTACTTTAAAAACTTTAAATCTCAAAATTAAAAAAAAAAAAAAAAACAATAACAACCAGAACTAGCCATTTAAGATATTTCAAAACCAAAAACATTGTTAGAAACCATTCACAAGCAGCTGCTCCTGCAAATAGCACAGTGTGATCAGCAGCATTTCAGAGTAAGGCCACACAATGGCCTTTCTTTTGGCTTTGAGACAGTGACAGAGATGGAGGATTGGCTCAAGCACAAATCAACCTCTCTATCTGAAGGAATTGTAATAATTACAACTTACAATTTCATACAGGAGAATAAAGTCCCTCTCAGCAGCCTCTAGAACCAACAGGAGGAGGTAAAACAATCCAGATTAACCACTGAAAGCTGGTGAGTGAAAGGTTTATTAACTGCACCAAATTTAGCCTGGAGGAATCCCATGCATTTGTTTGACATAATATGTCTACACATTGATTGAACAAAAGAGAAAATTAACAGAGATGACAGCTTAGTTCACAAAACCACTAATAAATTCCTTGTCCACAGGATATTGAACGAAATCAACAGACTCCACACACTGTATTTATTTAATTTGTTCCTTCTTTGAGCTTCCATCCCAAACACTTTAATCCCTAACAGTTTTTCTTTCCTTAAATAAAATCCACAAGAGAAAGGCTATTCTGTGTAACATTGTACTGTGTTCATCATGAAGATTAGATTTGTGTGTACCTCGCATTCTTCCCTGCCTTTTCAGCACAGAAGAAAAGATGAAGAAAAAAATCTGAAATAAATATTTTTTTGTGTCTGTGACTTAGTGTGTTTTAGCAAAATCTGTGTTAATGTCATCTTTGTTGTGCTATGGAATATGACTGGCATAGTAGAATAAAAAACAAACCCAAGAAACTAAAACTAGATCTCAACAGCATTTCAAAGAGTGTCAATTTGATACTTATGTTAAATGAACATAATAGTATAAAACAGATGCTAAAATAGAACCTGCCTGTGGATGAATCCCAGTAAAGTCCTCTGTGTCTTCCAAGGTCAGAAATTGTTTGCAGAAAATAGACAATTTCTAAGCCTTCAGAAATACTTTAATGAAGAATATCCATGTCATGCCAGCCAGACTCTTAGCTTCAGATGTGCCTAACAAAGTCCTTACTTTCAGTGATAAAAAATCAGCCTGAGAGACACTTTACACAGGCATCTTTCTGAGCATATTCTCTAATTCAGTAGAGTCTGGTTTTCTTCTGAGGACAAATTTATTTGTTCAGTAAGATAACCTCATATCTGTTCAAAAAATACCCACAGAAGGAAGGTATTACATAAACATTCATCTGGAGACTAATTGAAATAGTTATCAGTATTTGGTATGTCACACCTAGTTTCCAACATTAAATTCTATTATATGCTGTAAGAAGAATACGACAGATAATAAACCCACATCAGATCCTTTTTGAAGGCTAACAGTCAATTACTTGCCTTAAATGCCTATTACCAGTTTGGCCACTGCCTTTGCTTCCTCTTGGATGAGAAAAACTCAAGAAAAAAACAGCCTTTATTCCTTTACTTCATCTTTCGTACTGTACACCAATACTTCAATTATATGAGATTTCTCTTATCACACTCAGTGCAGTCCCTGACATATGAAGTGAGCTCAGAGATAGGAGTTTTAGACTGACAGTGAGTTTTGATATTTGGATTCAGTTGCAGTCTTAATCAGAACATCTTTCCTCCAGCCTTTCCAAACCAGGCCAGCACCCAGCAATGCCATGGCCTGCAGTGCTTATATTATTACCATTTCTCATCACTGGTGGATTCAGCACAGGCAATGTGCTGCAGAATGAACTTGGAGCACAAATACCAGTATGGCACAGGAGATTGGAAGTGTCAGACTCAGCACAGGGAGTTATTTAACTCCAAAATATATAACATATATAACATATAACATACGCCATACAACATATATACCATAAAACATACAGATAAAAGATAACAACAGATAACATATAATAGATAACATAACAGTTCAGAAACTATGTGGAACTTCTCTAGTCAGGAATAATAAGTGTGGCATTTTACAATTCTAAAGAGTCAGGATCAGTTACCCACAGGTATTTTCACTGGGATTGTTGCTTGGCACCCAAAAAAATCAAAGACATAACAGCCTCTCAGCATCTATTTAGCAACTCTGTGACTGAGGGGTTCAATGCTGCAAATTCCTTCAACATCAGTTTAAAAGAGGACAGATGTAACCCAAGTACTACTGCAGTATATCAGTGTGTGCCAATTGTCTTCAAATGCCTTTCTATTCCATTGCATTATACCACCCCTGATCTACTTTGTTTTCTTCATGTGCCTAGAGCACGTATTCCTTGCTCTTTACTACACTGGAAAATGAGTTTTTTGAATTACTCCCTCGGAGCATTTGATATGCACTCCATTTTAAAGGCAGCAGCATTTGAGCATTCTTGAAACCACATACTTGTTTCATGATAAAAACAAAATGTCAATAGTGTCACCTTTGAAAGGCAGGAAAATAGGTCTTTCATTCCACCTTGTTGACTACATCTGTAAGTCATTTAAAGTTACACTTGATATGCTCCTATTTTGCAAGGAAGGTTGCAAGAAAACAGGATTTATAAACAACAGGTACATGATACATTATCACAAGAAAGCAGTAGAATCTTAACATGCCTTTCAAACAATGTTGAAAGGCTTGGAAATCTCTCCTGCCTTTTACATTCTGAATTTCATGTCAAATCTTTGTGAATCTAACTGGTATGGTAAATACCTCATGTTTATATTCTGATTTTAGTCTATGTAATAATCAATGGTGACATTTAAGAAATTTGCAAGAGGTGACTGAGTTTTGAGTAATTTGGTCTCCATTGTTGATAGATAAAAATATACAAATATTCCAGGAATAGAGGATCAACTATGACACAATTTTTTTTTTCAACCATCATGACTAAAACATACTGCATTCTGCATATAAGGCAATATAGAATAGTACATACTGAACCTACAGAGCCAGTTTCTTTCTGGAACACATCTATGGTTATTTAATATCTCTGCTCCACATAACCTTCCCTGCCCTTCAGAAAGGTAGGAGAACATTCTCTTCTTTTTTTGATTAGAGATTTACTTAGGAGGAAAAATGTGATCAATGAAATAGTGGTGGAAAATAGGTTCATTCTTTTCTCCTTTCTCATGCTGTTCAGCTTGGACTCAGGTATCAGAGAACTATTTATTCTTCAAACAGTGCCACAACTACCCAAGTAGGTTAGAGGAATATAAGCCAAAATAGCTAAAAGCAATGACTGGCATTTTAAAAAAATCATAATTTCAAAAGTTTTCACTGAAAAACTGGTGCATACTTTGTCAGATTGTCATCTGCCCAACCTGTGTTTGAGTAAAAGGAATCTTCTTCCACTTTTTCCTGCTCTGACCACATATGGATCCATCCTCTAACCTACTTTGTTTTGATTATATATGAGCCTCTTCATTAGACCCCAGGATTTAATTTCTCCTCAAATTAAAGTAAAGCTCGAAGTATAAAATAAATAACATCACACATAGTTCATATGCACAGTGCTCTTCCCAAACATCAGTATGCCAGCCTGGGAGCATTCTTATGCTGTGTATTATTTTCAAAACCCTTCAGATCACATTTTAGGCATAATTTTTGTCTTCACTTCGTGCTCAAAAACAAAAACTCTCCTGAAGAGTCCTTTTCTAATCGTTGGGGAGAACAGTCATGGTAAGAATCCCCTTTCCTCTCCTGCCTGATGCCACTGCTGACTGCAGCTACTGCACAATTCACACTCATTAATGTGAACAGCCCACTTACCTGTCAGAGTTTGTACTATTTGCCCCTCTCCTTTATTTACTGTTCAAGAGAAGCAATCAAGGGAAGCTATGAATGATGAGGTTTAATTAAGCTGCAACTCCATTAACTGAGATCCCCCAGGAATTACCCAGCAATTACTCACCTGCAGCAGGTCATCCTTCCTTCTGTCATTTCCACCCAATGAAGGGAGCTTCCATTGATCCCCCACAGCTCAGCCTGAGCTTTGCTTTCCCACATTTCCTTTTACATGAGAAACTTGTTGCTGTAGCAAATCTCTGCCTCCTTTCTGTACCTCCTGGGGGGTGGGATTCATCTTACCTGGCATTAGGGGCTTACAGGAGAGGATGTAATGGGAGTCTGAACTGGACATACATTCTCTTTGCTGTCAAAGGAAAGAATTCATCACTCCCAGGTGAGATGTGTTTTGTTTAGATGCCTTGAATCTATTCCCAGCACACTTCTTCTCCTCCTGACGAGGCATTAATGTAGACAATGATTTAAGGTATAGTTACAGACATATGAGTCAAAAAGGACAAATACCACTTTTAAAGAATCTATTTATTATTAATTAAATACCTAACCTGTAGCAGATGAGGCTCAGACTGAACACTTGCCATAAGTGTTCATAAGTGATTCTTGTGTGCATCCATCCACCAAAATAATCCTGAATTTGGAGAGTTAACAGTTGACGAACTTCAGAAATAAATTTATTTACCCGATGAGGATGTCTTTCATCTTCCTTAAATTCAGAACACAATATTTAGGGGTTTTGCATAATTTCTAAATTTCTTCCAAAAAAAGGGGTAGATAATTTACAGTCTACCTAGCCCATTGTCTTCTTGACCCAAATCAAGCCTGACCCAAATTTGGATTTGGAGACCCAAATCAAGCTCCTTTTTGCCTTGGTTTTTGTCCAAAACCATAGATTTGTTTAGAAGCCTTTCCCTGAAATATTATCACCTTAAATCTTTCTCTGTCCTGATACTGCACTTTAAACCTCAAACTGATTTCAGTCTTTGTTAGAGCCAGCAGTCAATGACCCATCACTTTAAAATTCTTCTTTCAAGCTCAGCCAAAAAAATTGCAGTCTCAGCTCTAGAAAAGTGACACCAAACTGCATGAACATGAAAGCTGATTGTCCTAACTCTCCTTTTATGCCAACCAGCAACAAGTCAGTATTTTGCAAATAAATTGTCTGGGTAGATGTCTGCTGTGCAAAAGCATTTCCTGAAAAAATTACCCAAATGTAATTACTGTGGATTCTTCACTTGCAGTTGAGCTTGCACAGCTTAATGAATAACACATGATGGCCATTGCTTTATCTATTATCATGATTTCACAGTGGTGATTGGAATAAAGATTATTAAATGAAAATCCTTTTTATAATGATCATTTAAACAAATAGGGAGGTCAGATCTTGATCTTTACAAAGCTTGTTTGGGCTTTGTCTGGAATCAGCAGGAGTTTTGTGGCAAAATCCCTGAGATTCAGTAAATTTTCAAATAAAGCCAGATTAATTTTTTTTTGTCTTCTGATAATCACATACCAACTGAGCATTATTGGGGCAGCATCCATAACCTGATGGTATAACAGCCTTTAGCCTGGCACACCCTGACATGTCACTGTAGAGACAAGTGACAATGCTTCCTGGAGGTAAAAAATGAGTCTTTATTGCTCTTGGAGTCATCTTCATAGACCTGGACTGAACCATTACCAGAAAACTGTGTCAACCACGTCAGTAACACCACTACAAAATGCTGATTTCATCAGCAGTGTAATTTTCAACTCATCTCAATGTTTAGGAGGTGCTTTATTGTACTAAGACCAAGAATCATAACCTTTATTATTAAATAAATAGTCTTTCTATGATCTGTTTTATTTGTTAGCATCTGTGCCTCTTAAAACAGTGGAAAAAGAATGTTCTGTAAACTTTTGCTGTATACATTCTGTCCACAACCGACTTTGATAGCCAGATAAAAACCTCTTATCTCCCCAAAACACAGGTAGACAGTCTTGTCAATAAGAGATGATTCATGAAAGCCATTTACTTGATTCTGTTCTTCAGAGGAACTGGGGAGGGTGAGAGGGTGCATCTTACAAAGATTTATCAGGGTGATAAGGGGAGAAGAGAGAAATCTTTCTTTGTCAAAATTCTGGTGGAAATCCTGCATCATTCTCTCCATCCATTCAGAATTTTAAGAGAGTACTCAAGGGATGACCAGTGAGTTTGTCCATCTGTGCATGCACACAGTAAATAGGAACCCAGGGGACTATTTAGCAGAATCTCTGGCTCAGTGACACCAGTAAATGACCAAAGGTCTAAAACAAAACTAAACCCAGTAAGCAGAAAGAGCGCAGAGTTTACAGGGCTTCTCTTGAGGCTGATTACCCACAGCACATCCAGATATTGTGAATGATGCTCCTCCTGAAGCTTTCCTGTCCATCTTTTTCTCATAAATAAAGATGCTGAGTTGATAACTGGAGACAGATTTATGTATTTTGGCTCACATTTACAACAAGCAAAATTTTTAAAATGTTTTTTCATGCTTATTTAAAAAAAAACTATCCATGGTCAGAGTCTGATGCTTCCTCTGCTGAAAGGTTTCCATGGAACGATTTAGAAGGTAGCATTGAAGGTCATGCTCAGGCTCACATTGAGGAAATGCCTTTTCAAAACCCTTTTCTAAAGAGTTTTCTTTCAGGAAATGGGAGCATTTTTAACTAAACCAACCTGAGTTATTTGTACAGACAGAGGTCACTGCAGCGACTTCATGCTTTCAGATTTATTTCGGTTTTGAGAAACTGTGCACACCACCTGCTTCTCCAGCCTGCTGCTTTAACTATGAGAAAGGTGAGAATCTTTTGCCCCTACTCACTTTGAATACTGAATTAAACAAGGAACATCTCCCTGCTTTGTTCACAATAAACCTTTCAAATATTAATGTTTGGACTGCAGAAATAAAGAACAGAAGAGTAACTATTCCTTATACAAATGTAGAGACCATAAGATTGTTTTGGTCTGCGAAAACCTAAACAAAAAAAGGCTTCAAAGAGAAATTTTTGCAGCATGGGCAAAATCCTTGTTACATCAAATCTGAGTCTGTTAGTTTTAAGGTGGCTGCCAATCCAGTTCCTGTCTTTAAGTAGAAATCCATTTTCTAAAATGACCTGAAAGCAAATCCAACACTAGGGGTTTTTTTGGGGTTTTTTGGGAAGATTGAAGGGAAATATACAGCTACAGTACCTTGTAAGCCTAGTGGGAAAACAAGTTCCATATGAACTGAGGAGTAGATAAAAAAAGGAAAGCTGCTCCCTCCTAGAGCTTATTTTGTTTGGAAGTTAAGTAAGGTGGATTTCTATTGAGGCAAAATGATGGGAGCAGAGGAAACTGGGAAGGAGAAGCTACACAGGGGTTTGTATACAGGAGCAAAAAAAATATGCTAAATTAATTTCATAGAATCATAAAATGTTTTGGGTTAGAAGGGACCTTATAGATCACCTAGTTCCAACCCCCCTGGTATGGGCAGGAAATTCTGGCTTTTTCATGTTAAAACAGGTATTCTGCAGTTTGAAGTGGTTATTTAATGAAAGAGAAAGCAATATGTCTCTATTAAAGAGGGATTTAGAGTGATACAAGAGAGTCAACATATTTCTTAAGGAGAAAAAACTTAAGTGCTTTAAGAGAAAAAACAGTTTCCTAAACATATTTCAGTAGATAAATACTTGGATCATAGAAGATCACTGTTGCTCCTATACACAGAGAGATGAGGCAAAACTGCAGGGGGCTTCTTAATGGTGCTTGAAATGAAGGAAAAAAAAAGCAACAGCAAAACAAAAGGAAAAAATCCATTTCAAAACATGCAGAGATTGGAAAGAATATGAAAATCAGATTCCTCTTAAACTGTGATTACAGTGACAAGAGGGTTTTTCTAGGACATGCTTCCCCATGGTCTGCTCTGGAGGTGGTCAGAAGTGCATGAGTCATGCTGAGGACAAAATCAAGCTGGCTTCAGGTTTGAAAACCCTGAGGTATCCCAGGGCAGAAAACTCACAGAAACTGTTCAGCACCAGCCTGGATTAGAAGTAAAGAAATTCCTTGGCTGAACAAAAATGAGGCAAGACACAAAGCCAAGAGAGTCTGGTCACAACAGCTATGCAATTAATGAGAGAAATTTTAACGAGGGCTACTGTGCTCATTTTAGGTTATACATTTTGAATTCACAGAATAAAAGGTTGGTTGAGGTTAGAAGGGACATCTGGAGCTTATATGGTCCAAGCTCCTGCTCAAGCAGGGCCACCCCGAGCCAGCTGTGCCCAGGACTGTGCCCAGACAGCTTTCCAGTATTTCTAAGGGTGCAGAGTGCCCAGCTTCTCTGTGCAACCTGTGCCAGTTCCCAGTCACCTTCACAGCAAAAATTCATCTCCTTCTGCATTACCAGCCCTTGTTCGGCACTGGGCATGTCTTTAATTCCAGTGGTGTGATATATTACCTTCAGTCAAGTCACCATGCATTTTCCTTCCAGAACTGAGTTTTCACACCTGTAAATCTCAACAGCAAGTCCTACATACAGCTTTAAAATTGGGTGGTGGATAAGGCCTACTGCTTTTAATTGTCTTTTAACCTTTGCTGAGCTGCTTCCTTTAAATAGATGTCACTAATTTGCCTCTCCAGCATTACCAGTAGGTGGGGTTTTATTTAGTTTGCATGTTTTGGGTTTTTTTTTTAAAGTTTATTTATTTGTTTTTTTTAGGAGTTGTAGTTTGGGGGTTTATAGTAACTTAGTTGTTCTCTTTTGAATGGTGGAGGAGAACATCCACATCACAGTGATGCAGCACCAATGAAGGGCACTGGCCTTGAGGGTATCCTGGCTGTGCCAAAGCAGGCAGGATGTTGGCAGTGGCTGTGTCACAGGGGGCTGGTGACAGAGATGGGCCAGGACACATACAAGGAGGCTGCTAGCACTGCTAATGGCACAAAATCAGCTCTCTGCTCCAGAAAAATGAGCTTTCTCACAGGACAGACAAATGCAGCGTGCCGGGAAGTTGCGTGTGAGGACTTGTGTTTTACAGCTAAGGAACAGGCTCAGGGCAGGCAGCTGACCTACATTTACAGCTGAAGAGGTTGAGCTGACCCACAGGGAGTTGCATCTATCCTACCAACACAGAGGGAGTGCTACTCAAATGGACTGTGCCTTTTAAAGTGTCAAACGGAGCTGGAGCAGCTGCATGGGGACAGGCTTTGTTCCTGCTGCCATACATAAAAAGCAAACGAGATCAATACTTAATTACCAAGGATTATCTGTAATTGACAATACCCTTTATGTAAGATGAAGTTTGCACAGTTTCCAGTGCAATACACACTCTTTAATGACTAACAAAGCTTTTTTTCGTTTCCCAATCTCATTTAAGCAATGCCAACGCCACTTCTGTCCTGGTTCCCAGCAAAATGATCAGCTGCTCCAAGGTAAAAATTCTGTTCAGAACTAAAAAATCCCTGCTCTATTCACAATTTCAAGGCAAGACTGTTTTCATAAACACTATGTTTAGTGTCTGTTTAGAGGTTTGATGTGTTATTGACAGCCATACAAGTCAGGTTATGCAGATGGAAGAGATGCTGCCTTTTTTAGGTATAATTAGCAGTTCATTTCCTATCAAACCATTTCCCCATCATGTTGAGCACCACCAGAGCAATAGGAATATTCAAAAGAATGCTTAATTGCAGATTTTTGCTACTAAAAAAAAACCCAATCAACAAACAGAAAAATGTAAGCAATTTCTGAAATTAGGGGTATTTTGTGATCTTTGTTGTTGTTGTTGTTATTGTGGGGTTTTTGTGCACTGTAATAAATTCAGTAATTACTGAATTAATACCAGGTACGACACCTAAAGCTTTAGGAAGGTTTGAACTCTATATTTTCTAGTGTTATTTAATTTCTCTTATGGACTTAAAAAGTTACCTTATTAAAGCTCTTCTTGCAGAAGGGAAGTTTGTAGTGAATAACATAATGGAAAGGTGACCAGTAATTTCCTTGGCTTTTCCCAAACCACTGGGGATGATTTTCTATCCTCCCCAGCTCCTTGCTGCATGTGCACAGCAGCCCTGTTGAGCTTCTGAGGGGCAAGAAAGGGGAGATGCACGTGCTGTTAGACCCATGCCAGGCTGTGTTGGGGTTTGGGTGGGCTGCTGAGGGCAGGGCTGAGGGTCAGCAGCTCATCAGGTCACAAATCCCACCCCAAAGAGTTTGAATCTCTCACACCTCTGGAGGATTATTGTAGGCAACTGTTAGCCACATCTCCTTGTTTTGAGAAAATTTCCAAGGGAATTCCAGTCAAAATTGATGTATCTCTGTAAGAAGTTTGGGATTTTGTAGGATGTTTTCTCCCAGCTGATCCCTCTGTGAGCTGAGGTCCTGCAGGCTCTGGCTGATAAGAGACAGAAGATGACACCTCCCTGTCACAAGGCTGAGTGATCATTACGGTGCCTTTCTGGTTACTGAGTGACTTCTGGGGATAAAAAAGGACAAACAGCCTCATTCCTGCTGAATCCTAGCCCAAAACTCATGATCCACAGGAGATTTTAGCATGGTAAAACAGACCAGCACCTGGCAGTGTAATTTATAAAGCTTCTCCCTGACAGGATTTAACTACAGTTTGCCACCAACATCAGCTACTGCTTTAATAGACTTGATGTGTCATTTATGCTGCTCTTGCCCACACAATTTCTGCACTGAGCAGCAATGTTCATGAGCAATGTTCATTTTGCTGTTCAGTGACAGCAGAATGCCCCAACCACACTGTCTGCTCTGTGTCAGTCTAGTCAGAGCAGAAAAGTAGGCTGCAGCTTTAGAGTCTGTAATGGTGGCATTTAGTGCTTGACAGAGGTGTGTTACCACCCAGTGGAACCACAGGATCCTCATGCTGTCATAATAACTGAAATAGGTTATTCTGTAAAACCCAGAGGTGCTTCCTGTGTTAAAACAAAAGTTTCTAAAAGGTCATTGTGTAACCTTGACAATCCTTTGCAAAGGGAATACAAAATAAAAAAACAAAAACAGTCATCTGTTTAGGTCTCTAAGTATAATATTTCTACTTCTAAAATATATTGACCACTTTGAAATTTAGATTTTCTGGTCATGCTTTGATTGGAACAGAAGTGAGTGGCAGCTGTCCCCTGGTAAACAGAAATGTCCACACCTGGTGTCTGCAACAGGGCAGTTTTAATACCCTGTACATAGTAAAGGAGAACTTGCAAGAAGTGAGCTATAATCACTGTCCCATAGTAGAAAGTGGCTTTAGAAGGTTTGCAGAGTGACTAGTTACTTTCTAATTTAGTAATATTACTGATCTTTTTGCTATTATGGGTTCTCAGGCACATGGTGTGATTCTTGGGGTGGTCCTGTGCAGGCTCCTGTGAAGGAGTTGAGCTTCAGTGATGCTTGAGGATCTCTTCCAGCTCAGGATATTCTGTCATTCTATGTTTGTGTGTGATCACTGGAAAGAGGTTTTAAAGAGACAATTTAATAACATTTGAAGAACACGAGTTCATAGTGTATTAAGTTGAAAAATGAGCTGTGAAAGGTTCTAACAACAGGGTTTGGTTTCCATGGTAATTGGATGTACACAATAGAATTGTACTTTAAAAAATTATCTATAAGATTGTGGTTTCTGTGTTAGCTACATCCCTGAGACTCACGTAGCCTTCCTTAAGCAAAAGAACAAAAAACCTCAGAGGATTTCCAGGCTTACTTGTCACCTTGAGATAAAAAACAAAATTCAAGTAATTTCAAAGAGAGATTGAAAAATGCAGCAATAAAATGTGAAGTATTGGGCAATCATTAATATTTACTGTAAACATAAAAAAGATTTATTTTCTGTATAATCAAATCCACATATAAGCATCTGTTTTTTGCTATTGTATTCCAATAAAAGTAAATTAAATGATGTCAGAATTGATGGCTTTTTCTTGTGAAACAGATAACAGTCACAAATGAGTCTATGGAAAGGAATCAAACTATTGGTTCAATTCATGTTGTTTAAAGAGAGCAGGAAAATCAAGCAGCCACATAAGAAGAGACTGTGATGGTAACTTTTCTTCATTCCTTTTACACTAAAAAGTCTTTAATTATCTTCTTTAGGATTTTTTTCTGAGTATTAAAAGATTAGAAATGATAATGTAAGCCAGCAGCAGCCAAAGAAAAGAGAAAAAAAGATCTCTTGTGAAGGAAAAGTTTCAGACATTGACAAATCTCCATCAGCTCCACGTATGAAAGCATTTTTAATCTGGGCTGTTTCTTTGTGCTGCACTGCCAGATGAGTCACGGATAGATGGAGGAGTTTGTGGTGCAGCAGACATGAAAACTGTTCCTCATAAACTAATATAGGAAATTGCATACAGAAATACTTTATTTAGAGACAGACACACAAAAGATTTGCAAGAAGCTGTTCCTGCAATCTCACTTCAGTCTCCCCAGGCTCAGACACTCCTGCACTCCTCGCAGCACCCCAGTGATGCACTGGCACAGCCAGCCCCGGAGCACCCTTTGGGCTCTGCACTGAATCCTGAGAGAAGGCTTTGTTTTCCTTTTAAAAAAAATTCTGCATTCATTATATTCACTCTGCTCATGAAAGGACACAGTGGCATCCCTCAAAAATCCCTGGTCTTGCACAGAGTGTGGCTTTGACTTATGGAATTTACTAAACTTGTTGCTTGATTTAGCAACCAAATGTTCTCAAACTGGAAGTTAAGCATTCCTGCACCTTTCTTTTTTCAGAGAAAAAGGCTTAAATTTCTTAGCATGTGTCGCCCAGTCAGATATTCTTTGGCTCCATAAGAGAAGACAAAGTTCAAGCTCTAATCAAGTCAGTACCAGACCTTTCTTGACTCAATAAAGTCAGGCTTTTCCTTGGACTCCGGTTCAAAGTCCATCACTGTGTGGGAGTTGAAGGAGAAGGTGGAAGTAATGATGTGGGACTTGGGACTCCAGACCACAGTGATCCAGAAGATTCTGTTTCAAGTACCTGTCCCTGATATCTGGCTCAGGAGAATGTCTGCAAAGGGCACAGAAGGAGCAGTTGTCTGGAAGAGCCAAGGAGGGATCGAAACCCTGGGAGAGGGATGAAAGACAAGAGCTGCTGCTGGCTGCCTCTGCCACTGCTGGGACCCCAGCAGGAAGACAGAAACCAAGATCACTTAGACAAATATTTTGAGATGTTAGAATAAGTTGAAATATCAGCATTATTGCTGTTATTTTCAGAAGGACTTGGCCCCTGTGCAAAATGAGTTGACCTAACGTAAAGCACGAGGCTATGTTGTATTTCTGTTCTCTTGCTTGCTGGGAATCAGAGGCAGAAAAGACACAGGGGATCTCTCAGCTCTCCCAAGGTGTCACAAATTACCTCAGAGATCTGCTACAAGAACACTGCTTATATTTTGATCAGATTAGGCCTGCATGATTACCCTTTTTTGGCAAATTTTATAATTTAGAAATACATCAGCATTTGTTTACCCTGTACATGACCTTTAATACAAAAGAAATTCTGACAATTCTGTTCTAGTTATCAGATAGTAGCAACAGCAAAAGCTGAAATTGAAATCAGGAGCCAAGAAAAACCCAGTATTTTTATGCAATATCAAAATGCGTCCCCTTAAATTTTTAATTCTTTCTACTGCCATGTTGGAAGCTAACACTGAATAAAATAAAACAAACCAACCTGCAGTATATTACTTGCAAATGAAAGATCCAGAGTATTTTTTCTCTCCAACAAAAGGTAATAAATGGAACAGCTGCACTAAATAATAAAGAACAAGATATTTCTAATTTATGGAATGTTATAAAAACTGTATTCATCCTGTTACTCTGGGGAAATGGACTGTAGTAATAAATATCCTTTAAATATAGCCAGGAAGGAAATAGAAACTGACTTAAAATAGAAAACCTCACTATATAAACATTGCTGAATGATGGTGCCTACATTCAAAACAAAACGTTCCAGTCCCTGTGAGACAAATGTAAGGCTGACTCATCCAAACTACTGATGTAAGAACAGCTCTGTGCCACATGTGGGAGAACACCACAGCATTGTGTAGTCTCCACCTATAATTTCTGAGTGTTTAAGATGTCACACACATCTCTCTTTCTTTAATACTTCTATTAGTGCAAAAGGTTACTTGAAGTATTTTTCACATTTGACTAATAAGACAAAGAGACACTCCCCAAGTCACAACCCAACTCTGGCAGAGGTAGAAATAAAAGTCACACTTTACACATAATCCCCACATTAGTAGAGTTTTCCATAGCTGACTGAGCTGGTCTTTCTCAAGGACACCAAAGCTTTCAGCTCCTGAACAATTTGAAGTGCATGGCTTGAGTCCTCAGCAAGGACTGCTTCACAATAGAAATCTGTCCTTGTAAACCTCTTAAAGCAAACACACAATCTCTTCTTAAGCTGGAGACAAAGAATTCATTCTGCAGAAAACAAAACTAGAGTCAATAAGTTGCTATTTATTTCTCATCCCTTCTCTAACACCATGAGACCCCGCTGCAAAGCCTGGTGGTGGTGTTTTGGGACAAGGACACACACACATTGTTTTATGAGAAAACTCATTGAGATGGCTTGCAGGCAGTAGCCTTAAATATCCTAGAGAGTTTGAATAGTTCTGGAAATTGTTCTGCATAGGTAAATGCAGGGAGAGAAAGGACCATGGGATTAAAGAAGAGAGAGCTCTGGAACAGGGGAATGAAAGGACAAGAAAATATAAGCTATCCATAGGTTTGTCATTATATACACAAACTAAAAATACAAACTAAATTTAGCCTTTAATAATAACAGAAATTTAAAATAACTTTTAGGTACTCAAAAGAGTAACACAAATGTATTTTCCTGTTCATCAAGCAAGGCAGCCCATTGTACATATGAAGTAGGAACTCATAGACAGAAGGTTGATACAGTTCCCAAAAATGAGAAAATCTGGCTGTATAACAAATTGCTATTTCTCTAAAACATCATAATGACCTTTGTGGAGCCTTTCTTTGATGGCTTTTATCCACTGTTTCAAGGCCAGTAGATTTATCCCAGGAATTTCCATGATCTTCCCAAATCTTCTTTTGTCTCACTCTAGACAACAGCCATCCAGTTCTACTTCCCAGGCAATACCTTCATTTCCCCTTCTATGTCACAGAGATTTTTATGCACCTTAATTCCTAAATTAAACTTTTCCAGAAAATAGAACTTTTCCTAGATTTTCCAGGGCAAAAAAGCTCTTTTTCAAGTTTTCATCTCTTTATTACAATTTTTTTTCCCTTTGTTCACTCTGAATTCTGCTGCAAGATCATTTTCCTTCCTTGGCCATTGGTTTGACATCTCTATTTCCACGTTTTACTGCCTTCCCCACTACAATCTCTGCTGGCACAACCTGAGTGTCCAGCTTTTCCTGGTCCCTCCCAGGACAGCTCATCCCTCCAGCACAGAACACTTGGCACAGCTCTGAACCATCCACACGCCCTCCCTCCATCTGCATGTCAGATTTCAAAAGACACATCACCACCTTATCATCCTTCTTCCTTACTGAGCTCCCCAAAACTTTGCTAGATCACCTCATTGTTTATTCTCAGTCCCCCAATTTTTACCACTCACAGAGATTCAAGATTTTTTGCTCTTGATAGAAGTCTGCCTTCGGGCATGAGAAGATCAGCCCCTGTCATACTGACAAATACCTTCCTATTACCTTGTTTACTCTCATCTATCTGTCAACATCCATCATATTCAGCACTCATATTCTTGGAAAATTCTATTTTTCAGCAGGTATTGTCTTCTTCTGTTTAAGAGACCAGTACAGCTGCGAATTTTAGTGTTCTTCCCATTCCCAAAAGAGCTGTGTGAGTTCACAGTAAGTCACATAATTTGAATTTAATTTCTCTCATTAAGAAAGGGACCAAGAAGATTTAATGCAGGATTTTTCTAACTGAGGATTACAGAAACAGGGATAAGAAAAATGCAAGAGAAATTGAAAAACTATTTATGTTAAATATCGATTATTTTATAATCTGAAAGCAAAATGCATTTGTTCAGGTTGAAAAAAGAAAAGATGGCCAAGCTGGACAGGGCTTGGAGCAACCTGGTCTAGAGGAAGGTGTCCCTGCCCATGGAAGGGGGGGAAACTGGGTGAGCTTTCAGTCCATTCCAACCATTTCAGTCCCCTCTGTAATTCTGTGGAAGGTGGAGGAACGTGGCTTGGTTCAGAGCTGAGGAGCACAGATTGCTCTTGTACCAGGAAGTCTCATGTTGGCCCAGTGCCACTCACAACAGGGAAATGCAGATCAGGCATAACCTGCAAAGCTACACTTTCATGAGCAAGGTTTCCCTTGATCCTTTACCTATAGTGTGTAATTAACATTTCAAGCTAGACAAAGCATTATCATTTTGATAAGAAGGCTAGATAAAAAGGGATAAAATATGTATTTTACTTCTGGGTTTTGTTCCAGTTATGTTTATTCGTGACTTGTGTTTTTTAATTACTTTGGATTATTATCTCAAGAAAATGTCATACATCAATCCCTAGAGTCTTCTAGCTAGAAATCTGAGGCGTATCTCTAAAGGCAAGGAATAAAAATCCACATTTGCTGTACTATGCTCTGTTCAAGATTCACGCTGAAGAAAAACCATCAAACAAGAACCCTGATTGTAAAGGGGCAGATAAATATGTATTCCCAAAAGAACAGAAATAATAATACAAAGCTGAGCTTCCTTTAGCAGCAATTTCCTAGGAGACATTTCCTAAAACATCCTAGGATTTTCCATCTCTGTAAACTCACAGGAAGTCACCATCAGGTACAGGCTGCAGAACTAAATCTGTACATTGTAATCTTAAATAGTACAAAAACACAGTGAGAAGCCAGTTCTTTCCAAATACAATCCCTCCATACAGCCAGCTGTGAGAGTGAGAAACCTTAACTTTATGGAATTTAGAGTGCCCTTTGTGCTCTTCATGAAGGTCCAGCAGAGAAAGGCACACTCAGTACCAAATTACTGAAACTGAATGCTGAAAATACATCTTTTTTAGTAGGTGAGAGCTAAGCACAACTATATAATCGTCCAGGAGACCTCTAACACCTATATTTAATCTTTTTCATTTAGGCATAAAGCTATAAAGCAATATATTTAGATCCAACATGAGCCCTTTGTAGTTACAGTCAAAGCTACACACAAAATACTAATCATGGAAATCACTTGAATTTTCCAACTAGTTATTATTTCCATATTTCACTATGAGATGTTTTAAGTGAATATGAATTTTTCTTCTCCTCCCAGGTCTAGATATTAGATATGAATCCTCTCACAAAGCTCCAGAGACATAATTACTTTTATAAGAAAAGAAGTAATAATACAAGTAATAGAACCATTAGCAAAGAAAAGGAACATTGTAATTATTGTTTACAATATAGGTGCTCTTCACACACTGGAGTCCTCTCAACTCCTCTACAAAGAGAGCTACTTTTTATACTCTGCTTTCTAGAAAATATCGACTTGATTGCATAAATGTAATGTTCAGGTCTTGCAAATACTTGTTTGGATTTTGAAGAGATGGAAAGCAGAAAAAGGCAGGCACTCCTGGGAAAAAGCACAGCTTGAGGCCTGATCTTTTAAATATATTATCAAAAAGATTGTGGTAACAAAATATGGGGGAAAGAGGCCCATGACTAGTGTCAAATGCTGTCCACAAATGCTGAACTTCTCAAAACTTACCTGGAATTTTAAGAGACTTGATAATGTCTTTGTTAAAACATTCCTCATATGGCTTCTCCAAGCAGCTTGCTACCAGATAGTTTCACTGAATATTGAAGACTTTCTGTGTAGTTACCAGCTGAATCTCTTGGTACTAAGATGCTCAATTTCTCCTTCCAGTGATCTGTCTCCACTCCTACATCAGGCCTCCCACACAGACATTCCCAAAACAAGCTAATAAGTGAACAAAGATCACCTTATGCCTTCGTATTTGTATGATTGCACACAGCAGAATGCTTAGCCCCAGAGCTTAGGGATTTTATAATCACCACAGGCATTCTATTCAGTGCAGATGGAACTTCTCACTTTAACCAGACAAGTCCTGTGCAACGTTACAGAACTGAGCCCTTGCACAGGGTGTGTGATGGGGGAAGCACTGAAAACCATTCTTCCTTTAAAAGCTCTCTCCCTCCCCTTTGCCTGCACTCTCTGGAGAAGGCACATCCACTGCAATTGGGCTGCCCTGACAGCTCCTGCCAGGGGAGAGAACACTTAGGAACCAGTTCATATTCCAACACCTTCTGCAGATTGCATCTGGAAATACACCATCCAGACCAAACAACTGGTTTGTTCATTAAAGTCATCTGATTGCTAGCATTTACCTTTGTGTTCACAACAAAAGAGAGAAAAAGAAAGAAGAGCTGCTTTTTTCATGCTTTGTACCATCATCTCTTTCTATTAAAGTCTGCCTATTGCACAGAGATTTTACCATTATTGGTTTCTTTGACATGTATTTCTATTGCTTTTCATTTGAAAGCAGAAGGTGACTAAAAATTAAATTAATTGTTCATTTGATAGTCACCCTTGCTTTGAGAAAAGGTTATCCTTTCTCTGGATTCTTTGATGCTATGTTAACGATGCCTTTTCTTCCACAGGCTTTGTGCATAAAAGCCAAGCTCTTGGGGAAAAAATTGAAAATAAACTTTCTCCAGTCCACCACTCCCATGATGGTAATTTAAGAAATAACAGTTTTCAAGATAAAGCTGATTTCTGATAACAAAAGACCCACTCTTTAAAATTGGAGTCTGAAACTCTTAGCAGATGATTGACAAGAAAAATGTTCCAGTAGAAGGATTGGTCATATTGGCTGATGGGGAGTTACAACAATGAAAAATAAAGCAGCAATCATAAATCAAAATTACTCCACTAAACTCTTTCTGGGCTAGAACTGTGTTTTCTTTGTTTGTATTTCGTTTTAACTATTGGTGCATTTAGCCACAGCAGGAATGTAGGCCATCTCATATGAAATTGCATCCTGAAAAGATAAACAAAACCAGCCAGCTCCTTGCTTCATCCATGCTCTGTCTGTAGTGCAGACATTCTGAGTTGTGGTATGTGAGTGATGTGGGTTGTGTGGTGATTTTCCCCTCTCTTGTGTTTAATCTATTACTGCTCATAGAATCAAGTTTACTTGGCCTTAAAAAATAAATAAGTTAGAGGAATGTAAAAAGGACAACAAAATTATAGAAACGCTTGTATTAGCATTTATTATTTCTTGAATGTTGTCTTATTCAGGAATATGTTTATGAGAATTTGTAGGCAAAAGTCCAAGAACAATGTTTTAGATTCATATTATTTTTTACTAAGGGATGATTTCTTACTCAACAAATTACAGAGCAAAATATCTAACAACTCAAAGGTGTCAGCACCTGCAGTCTCATGACAGATGTAGAATTAAAATGCATGATTAAGTTCCTTGCCTAGAGAGAAAGGACATATGCTAGTTGCTTTTTAATTTTTCTGTAGCATTGTTCACCAACTATGAATATATTGATCAGAGAAGAAGCAATAAATGTCACCCAGATTCTCCTATTAATTATCATTGTTCTTTCTCTATTCAATTGTTCTTCAAAACATTTCTATTCTGCATGCATACCATACCAGAGTATGGTGAGTAGAAGAGTACTGAGGAATAGAGATGGAAAATAGGTGAAAAAATAAACCAAAAGAGGTGTTAATACCAACAGGCTGGAAAAGTCTATTCAAGAATAATTTGGGTGCAGTGCAGCAGCAGCATACACAGAATTACACACCAGATAAAGGGCCTGCAGTCTGCTGCCTGGAGAGCTGACCCTTGCACTGACTCCATTCAAGCTATGTTTGCTTTTTTACAAATAAGTGAATGTTTGGATGGATTCACTACAGATTTCAAAAGGCTTGCCAAGGAATATCTTCATTTTAGGAGGTAAAAATTACCTTTTTATAGTTCTATATATGATAAACACCTAGAAAATTTCCCTCAAAAATACTTTTGGGGGGAAATCAGCAAGGACTGAAGAATTACGTGGAGCTCAGTGACTGTCCCATGAGCCCATAACTGGCTATATAACCAGCTCTGAGACCTCCAGCGTGTAGGATGTGTTTAGGCTCTTAAGGACACTGCAGAGAAAAGTCTGTCCTTTGCCAGGAGCTTCCAGAGTGTCCCAATGACAGCAGAACAATGAGTTGAAGCCAGCACCAGGTCAAACTCCTGGAACATATCAGGTTTTTTCTATCAACACCCTCTTCCCCTGGAGCTGAGCAAAGCTGGATGCTGCTCCACATGTACTTCTGAGCCTCAGAGACATCTGGAGAGCACATCTGCTGCAGAAGACAGGAACAGCTGGGTGTCTGCAGCACACTGGAGCAAGGAGACCCCCAGAGGTCTTAAATAAGTGTTGAAAAGCAGACCAAAAATCCAGTTCTCAGGGGGGGTCCATATGCCAGAGTCACAGGGGACAGGAGCAGCAGATGCTTCCTGTGTTCCTTTGGGACCTCCCTGTCCTTCTTTCTCTCCTCCCTTCCAAAATACTGACACTGCTGGAGAGACAGAAATCTACAGCTGTATGTTGTCCTGAAGTTTGTGGTTTGGACAATCAACATCCATTGGCTTTTTCCTCCAGACTCAGTTGGTCACCTGGTTCTGGTCACCCTTGTCCCCAGTTATGTTCTGCCAAGGGTGCTGGCACTGTCAGGATTGTCAGGAAGGTGCTGGTTCTTCCTGAGCCAGCTGCAGCCCTTACAGCTTTCAGAAGGACTGGATACACTCCCAATGCCTGTCCTGAGCTGAGCCCAGACACCACACATATGCTCCTGTGTGATTATTGATGAATTCTAAATAGATCTGAAAAGCTAGAGCTCCAACATAAACCTGAAATCCAATTCTGAGAGCTGTTTACAGAAATTATTAACATAACAACTTTTTTCCTTAGCAGAAAAAAGAAATAACCATCCAATTTCACTCAGTTTTAACCAGAAGCTAAAATTGCAGTTGTTTGAAAATTATTGTTTCATCTTTCTCAGCTCTTTAAAATCAAAATGAAAAGGGTGGATGACTGTAGGAGCAGAAAACATGACCTACAGCAGATCTGAAGTAATTGAAATCATCTAGCCTTGAATATAAGAGACTTGAAGGAAAACAATAATAGCTCCAAGATAAAGAAAGCAAATTATACACCATGACATGCTCCACAGCCATAATATATGTTTATTTTGACAAGCATTTTTTTTTATGTATGATTAAAGTGACTTTTATTAAAATAGGAAAACTACCATTTGGGAGGGAAGAGGGGAGGCAATTGATTAATTGTATCTAATTTTATCCCAACTATCTGGATTTAAGAATCAGAAGCTACATATAACACAATGCTGACATATTTATGTGGAAATTATTTCATAATGGCTCATCTCACCCTAGGTGGGGAAGGGATAGATTTTGTCACTTAATTGTATGAATCAAACATCACTCCAAAAGGCTGCAAAGGTGCAATGGAAGCAACAGAATGTTGAGAAGTGAAGGGAATAAGCTGCAGAAACCCAGAGGTTATTGTGAGCCCTGTTCTAGTGGTACCTAACAGAACTCTTTAGAAGTGAGCAAAATCTCACTAACATAAGTAGGGTGCTCCATGGGAGTCAGGCCTATCACTCAACATGTCACTATTTTTTTGTTATCTATTCAATTGCCATCATTTTTAGAAAGGACTTGGAAGAGGGCAGCAAAAAAGGAGAATTAAAATTCAATATATTCACTGTTAATCTGTATCCCATGCACATCTAGTCATCTTCACCTCTGTATAAAGGAACATTTTCAGTACATTGTTTGCCACTGTAAGGAATCAGAGAGAAATATATGATCATTAATAACTGAAGATACACCTTCCATTTGAGACAGACATACAACACGCCTTCTTAAAGCCAAGCAATCATATTTTATCACTTTATCAATAAAGTACTTTGCTATTTCTACAAAGTTTTTAAACTATTGTATTTCATAGTACCTTTTCTCGAGTATTTTTTCAATGCATAAATCTATCAGCAAAACTTAAATAAGAAGACAGCTTACACCTAGGGAATCTGTGAGCTTGGTTTTGTTGTTTAAAAACCAATCCTGAAACAGTATTTGAAAACCAAGAGAAGCTGAGTTATTATCACCACTGCAACTATGGAAATATTTAGTAACTTTATGCTTCCACTTGTAAAAAAATGAAGGAACAAAGAAACTGTAAGTGAACCAGTCTTTTTAGCTCCAAAATGGAAAATTTGTGCAGTTACCTTGAAGAAAACCTGCACCCTTGTACATGTCAGTCAAGCCTCTAAAATCTGGAAGAAAAAGGCCACAGTGATATTTTTAAAACACTTGCAAAGAAAAGTAAGGATAATATTTCCTTGCTATAAAATCAGCACCTTTTCAGATACTCAGAAAATACTAGCACAGGTAAAGGCAGCTAAATAATAGTGAGAACCTGAGGAGTAGCTGGGTTCTACACACCTCTTTTGTTCACTAAGGTGAAGTTCAATTAACATAGGGGAGAATTAATTTCCCTGGAGCCAGGAACCCATGAGAGGAGTAACCAGGCTCCTCCTCTACTTCCATCAGCTTCCATTTTGGGGGAGACAGGTTGCCTGGTTTTCTCTGAAGCATCAATAAGAAGGGCAGATGACTTCTCTGCTCTAAAAAACCCAAAAAAACCCAAAGAAACAAAACATACAAAGCTGAACATTCCTAAATAGAAAAAGGTGATGGTGTCTGCTGTATTTGAGGCAGGAGCCAAGGCCCAGCTGACATTCATGGAACTTGCCTGATAATTGTCCTGTCTGCAGCTGCAGAATGATGCCTGCATCAGGATCCCAACGTTTCTGCCCTCACCTGGCAGCTGTCAGTGTGACAGATATAAATTAGCTTCAAGGGCACTTTCTATTTATCTTACTTCTAGTAAAGAACAGAGCATACATGGAAAGTTCAATCACCTACTCTTTTCAATAACAGCAAAAATTTCATGCAGCATTTGCCAAAGGACATTCCCACAGACATTTTGCACATGAGCACAAACCCACTCAGCTGCTCTCTCAAATGCACCAGCACTTCCTCTCAACCTGGCTGATAGATGCAGTGATAGATAGATCTTTGTTCTCTCCAGTGTGCTGCACAGGAGATGGAAAATGCAGGAAAGGGGATGATACTCACTCAGCAGTCCAAGGTGGATTGTGTTTTTATAACTGATTAGTATTGCTGTGCCATCGCATTTCTCATTAAAATCCTTTTCTTGAAGCTAGGTACAATTTGCACCATGTTTTCCACTTGTTTGAGCTTCAAGCTGTCACTCAAAAAATTAATTTTAGCTGGGTTCATCTTTCCATCACAATTTTTTTGTCAGAGTGGTTGATTAATTCTATGTCATTGTTTGCTCTTTTGCAAGATTAATTGCAGGATGAGAGAATAGATGACTTTCTGGTGAGGGAATATGAAGTGATTGTAATTCCACAATGCTGGAAAGCAAGTTTCTCCCCACCTGACTTCAGGCAACAAGAAAATGATGTCATGAAACTGGTTTGGTCTGTTACTGGATCAATAACTGACCCAAGGAAAGACTTTGTCGAGTTTTTTGTTTAAGTTCTTTTTTAAAGTCCCCAAGCCCTAAAAGTCTGAAAAATATATCCTGAGCCCTGGAAGAAGACAAGCCATACTCACAGCCAGACTGACCAATGATGGACAGGTCTAGCATTTAAACAAGTATTTCCTCTGGAATTGTGTAGGATTTTATGGTAGGAAACACTGTGACAGAGGTTTTCCCCAAGTGGGGCTTCTCCCATTCCAGCCCAGGTGTGTTGGCATCTCCAGCTGTAATACACTTAGGACACAGAAATTTGTCTGAAGTAAGGACAGGAAGGTGGCTTTGGGATGCTTTTTTCAGTCTGTAAGGACACAAAATAGACATTACTTTGTATTCAGTCAACCTTTCATTAGGTCCCTTTAGCATACATTTATTTCCCCACAGAGCTACTTGGCAGAGCACATCTTCAGTGCTGTATGATACCCTCATGGAGCTCTTTTCTGTACAAACTTTATTTATTCAGCTCTTATTCCATTTATTCTGCTTACTGATCTTTCACAAAAAAAAAAAAAATT
Organism: Muscicapa striata striata; assembly: GCA_030060385.1. Taxonomy (NCBI): domain Eukaryota; kingdom Metazoa; phylum Chordata; class Aves; order Passeriformes; family Muscicapidae; genus Muscicapa; species Muscicapa striata. The sequence goes on along the minus strand of JAREIS010000050.1, from coordinate 1,523,498 downwards.
ACCCACTTCTTAGAAAACTGGATTGATATTTCTCTACTGGTTTTTCATTTAAGTTTGAATATAGTCTTTCTGGTCCTCATTTACCCCATTGTATAGCAAAATAAAAGGTTTTCCAGAAATGTCTATGCTTCCCAGATGTATAACATTGCAATTGCTTGTCCTCTCCTTGAAGGCAAGGAGAATATTCCTCCAGTTTCTATGAGATCAAGTTTAGGCACTGCTTGTATAAATTAATTTCATGAATAACGAAGAATGAATTGCTTTGCATCATAAGACATCTAACCCAAAAATTCATGGTGCTGCATAAATGCAGTAATATTGTCCATAGTTTGTGAGACTTTTACTATTTGAATTAAATCTATAAATACAGATTGAAAGTGGGTTTTCAGTGTTCAGCAGAACTGTATAAAAAAGGAAAATGCTTGATATTTTAAGCTTTTGTTAATTTTCCCCAGTCAGCTCTAGTTTTTTACAAGAACAAAGTTGGGTGTGCATTGCCAGGAATATTACTTTTTTTTGTCCCATGACACTTGTGAGCCAATCCAGTAAGACCAGTGGAGAAAATTCAGGTAAGAGAAGGTAATATAGTGCATCACTTCACTGGTGCTAAACCCTCTAACAGAAATCACAAACAACCTGGAAACAGCATCTACTCAAAACTGCCTTGAAACTGCATGAATATTTGAATACATATAGAATGTTAATCTGAATTTTGCAACTCTCATCAAAATAGATCATGAACATTTAAAATACTTATCTCTCTGCAAAGAGATAAATACAGCTTTGTTTATATTAATTATCCTTTTTTTCTGAATTTAACCAGAAAAATAGTTACTTTTTTAAGAATGCACTTCAATAGAGTACTTTCAAGTTTTAGTCTTTGAAAGTTATCTGAACATTTTATTATGAAAAAGGCCTTTACTCTAGTTTATCCACCTAAAATACAGTGCAATGTTGGAAGCATGTGCTAGTCTTTCATAGTAAAAGCTGACTGTAAACAAAATCCACCCCTTCCCAGAGGATGAACATAATAAAATATTTAGAGTTTCTGTAAACAGCATCAAACTACTCATGCAGCAATGAAGGAAATGCACTGGAGTGACAGGATCAAGCTACTGGAACAAGTGTTTTGTTTTGGCCATGTCAAAAGTCTTCCCTCCATGAATCCTGCTAGGGGAGGATCCCTGTGCAGGGAGGAATGATAACTGATCACCTTAGTTTTGTGTGCCCAAAACACAGGGAGGAATAAAATCCTAGAAATAAACACTGTAGAAGTGTTGTCACCTCCCTAGCATGCAATTGCTCCCTGATTTATGTGTCAGGATTGCTTTAGGAGTAGGGAATGCAAGCCCCAGACCAAAACCCAGCAGCCTGTCTGGTTTATTTGGTTTATTGTTTTCCATATTCAAACTTTTCCAATGTGTCCTGTCATATCTTGTGAGACAAATCTGCCTCCTAAAATCCAGCCCATAGAGGAAAGTAAACCTGGTTTGACTTTTCCAGGTAATATGTGCTCCATGGGGAACTGATGTACTCAATTGAGTGAAATCATCACTGACGTTACAGCATCAAGCCTGTGATTTTGAAAGTCTGGCTCTGGGGACTTCAGAATTTAACAGGAACTACATGACTCAATCCCATCAGGCAAATCCCATGAGTAACTGGAAAATTTCAGTATTAAAAGTGAAATACTTTGGGAGCAATCTCTATGTTCCTTACATCCAGGTAGCAATGGTGAAATCACGTCCTGTGTGGAAGAGGTCAAAGAAATATGTGAGATGTTCTAACTTACAAAGAATACTCTTTTATAGCTGTTTCACCCTCAGGAATATTTAATACATCCCTCTCCATCATGAGCACTCCAACGCCACACTGCAATGTTCAAGGAGGCTGAGTAATTTCTGCAATTTCTCTTCAGTCCCAGCTCTTTCAGCCTTCCTGCACCACAGCAATGTGTCTGAGGGAGAATTTGTAATTTGTTGTTACAAGGCAGAATCTGATAATCAAAATGTCATCTTTGCTGTAGTCAGCAAGTCAGGAGATGAATTAATGAGCCAGAACATATACATAAAGAAGAATGCATCGTTTTAAAACATGGGTTTCTCTTTCAATGAAAAGCTTGTAAGTATTTATCAAGGCATCAGGATTTCAAGAGAATTACTCAGATGTTTAAAGCTTGTATTTGTTTAAATATCTCATAGCACAAGAAAACTAAACGTAATGAACAAATTTCACTCGTTCACAATATGCAATTTTTCTGTAGTCTTGAGACTCATGGGCATTATACTGAATGTTAGAAAGCAGTAATAATGAGGTAGAATTGCATCAAGAAAGTAAATCTTGATATATATAGCAGTGTAGTATTTTACAGGACTCCAGGCCATGTAAAAATTAGTATCATTTAGTAGAAATGCAAAAGGAAGATATACACCAGTAAATGTACAAAGTCTCAAAACAATTTACATTTTTACATACCTGTGAGGAAGTAAGACAGCTTTATTAGCTACTATAAGGTAGCAGAAATAACCGCAGATTCAACTGCCTGGTTTTCTGAAACTTGTCAAAGAGCTTAATAGAAAGATAAATGAGAATTTTAAGCTTTAGGCTTCAAATCCTTGGGTTATGTCAAGCTACAGCTTTAACACTAAACTTCATCCCTAATACAGTCTCCAAATTCAAAATGAAGCTATAGAGTGTCATTAAAAGCATTTATTTTACATCCTAAATTGAATTCTGGTGTTCTGTTCAACATACTTGATTTCTGGGAAGTCCTTTGTGCTTTGAAATAATATTGCACCTCATACCAAACCAAACTGCCTTACTTTTCCAAAAACGTTTTTAATTTTTTTTTGCAGCAGAGTGGTGCTGACATTTCATTGTTTTCTTTCATGTCAGGAATTGGGATGACTAGATTATTTTTCTTCTGAAAAGTTGTGTTTGGAGATTTTAATTCCTCTGTTGGCTCATTTATCAGGGAAGGCATCACCTGCTTCAAATTGCAGGACTGTGATCTTATGCCAGGGAATTGAAGATGTGCAGTACACGGTTTGTTTGGAGACAGCAAATTCCTGTCCCTGCAGCTAACACTGGAATTACATAAACAACATGGATATATTATTTTCTCTTAAGAAGGCAGTGTGTGTGCACACTAATGCACATACCCACACACACATTTATCCCCATGTTATCTGTGCTTGCTGTTAGAATGAGAATTTTGCATCTGTGTAATTGAACTTTAAAAAGGACAATGTCTAAGCAAGAAAAGAGAGATCTGCAGCAACCCAGTTCTTGCTCTGCATGACCACAATATCTGAAGCCACTGCAGCATACGTTTTCAAATATCCCATTATCCAGGAAATTGCTCTTTGACTTACAAGCTTTTAATCATAGCACTTTTTTCATTGGAAAAAGTCACCACTGTTTGCTTGCTTAAAGGAGAAAGATTCCCGAGCTGAGTTGAACACCTTAAAAGGAACCATATGCCCTTGGCATTTCAGGGAAAGAAAAGAAGACAAGCCTGAGACAGAATATCAAGATTTCAAGTTTTATAAATAACTTTGGAATATGCTCTCCATGATCTATTTTAAAAATCCAAAAATCCTTCTAAGTAAAAACTGGTTTACATGTATTAGTAAATACATATACATTTATACATATACATTTATGCCATCTTTTTTAATGCTATATTTTAGATCGTCCAGAAGATATCCTTTCCTTCATTTCCCTGCTAAGAACATACTCAGTGCACACCTTCTTCTTCTGGAAGAAATGAGGGCACCTGACTTCTCTATCCTGCATGTGTAATCCAGGAATTGCTTTTTCCCTGCAGGTACCAATAATTGGTAGTTGTGATTTAGGTTTTGTGGAAAAATAACAACTTGAACAGCTCTTTTTCAAGGCTGTTAAGAGCAAGGCTTTTTCCTCCAAACCTTTTGCTTTTTCCTACCTGTGTATAATTATCCACACACTCAGATCAATTTATTACCCCATGCATACGCACATTCATTCTCATTTTCCTTTCCCTGGGACTTTTACATTAAGATGACGACTCAGACTGCTCAAATAGCCCAGTTGCAATTGCCCTTTGATCAAATGATGACTCAAGGAGACTCAAAGATTACTTCTGCAGGGAAAGTCAAGGCAAATTGATCAGTGCTGTCACTGGAGAACAACAGCTCCTGAAGGACTAGATTTAAAATGCATTATCTTTAATGTAATCAAAGGAGAATTAAATTTAATTTTAAAATGCCTTGCAATATTTGTTAGTGCTATCATTTTAGGGTGTTGCAGGGACAAAAGTTAATCACACTGACTAGACAAACACTAATTTGTTTAATTAAGGCTATCTTGCTTTCTTTGTGTAATATTTTTTTCAACTTGGTCTCCCCATACATTATTTTTGAAATAGTAGGAGCATAGATGTAAATAATCTTTCATGGTAGAGCTTCTGAGCCTAATGAGGTATGAGGGAGAAACGAAAGAAATTAAAGGTAAGTAAGGAAACTAAATAATAGAAATATCTTTTTCTTACCAGCTCATGACACATTTTAAATTTAATGAGAAGATACTAAACATGTCCATGGCATGGATTTTCCAGAAGGAGATCATAATCCACCCATGGATTACCCAGGCAGACTGAGTGCAATTTTGGTTTGCTGCCTAGCCACTGCTCCCAGAGCCAGTGATTAGGGGGAGTTTGGAGCCTTCTGCTGTTTTCCTTTGTTGGCTTTGCCCTTTTATAGGAGAGGGGTGAGTGCAGCAGTGGTGGTGGGGAAAGTCTCCAGAGCTAAAGCCCTTCCCTTGCCAAGTAGCAGAAGGAATACTCTAAGAGAAGAGGCTGAGAGCCCTTAAACCCAAACAATCTCCATCCCAGAGCTCTCCAGGCCACAGAGCCCCATGGCCACACAGGCACAGGACACACAAACTCCACTGGCTTTTATCAGGCTGGTACAAGGCAGGCTTTGAAAGCTTGGACTGACCCAGGACCATGCATTTCCTCTGTTCTTAGGTATTCCCACAGGCTCTAGAGAGCAAGTTAGCATTAAACTGGCTCTTCCTTATGACTTTCATTTCTGTGACAGAGACACATTATCCTTCTGGTTTATCCACTCTTTGATGACAGCACTAAAGAAAATGAGAAATTTAGGAACCAGTGAAAAGTGGACACCTGGATTTAAATAACTATAAGACAGATGAGGACAGGGAAGGAGAAATAGGGAAGGGATGTCTTGAAAAGTGGAGTTCTGAAGTGAAAGACAGTAAGTAAGATTAATGTTATTTTAAGGATCCTCCAATGGTTTTTCCCGTGTAACAATCCACAGGCATAATTTGAAACTCAAACCTTTAAAACCTTTAAAAAGGAAAGAGATGGAGTCTGAAGAGCTTCTGTACTTTCCAGATATCACAGGACATTAGACAGAAATCAGGAGCCAACCACGACCTGGAGAGAAAATCATAATAATTACAGAGGAGAACCAGGATTGCACCAAGGAAATGATGAATTAAACAAGAGAGCCCTGGCCAGCAAAGCTGGGCCAGCTGGCTGTAAACCAGGTGAGGACACATCTTCCCTGCTCATCTGTAGGATATGTGGTTCCCTAGAAAATCATTTGCCCCTGTGTACTGTCTTTCAGTGCAAGAACATGGTGCACATGTAAAACCAGAATAAGCACAGGGAGCTTTGCAGGGGGGTTTTAGATTTACAGTTGTTATATAAAAGAAAACACTTCGTGGTTTTTCTCCACCCATATTTTTCAGACGCATTTTTTTTCCAAGAAACTTCATTGTCAGTAATATATATTTGTAGTACTCTGACTTTAAACAAGTTCTGCAACAAGAAAGTTTTGTTTAGAGACAGGCTTTATTATTTTCTTATTTACTTCCTGTGAAATCTACACTGTACCCCACAAGAACCAGGCTTAAACATAGTAAATTTTAGTGAAAAATGTCTATTAAATAAAGCATTTGTTCACTAGCATAACATTATCAAACCATTGGCAAGACCCAAGATTTAAGAGACCAATGTAAACATTTTCTGGCACTCCTGTGTCTGCTTCCCTTTAATAATATTGTGTTTGAAAGTTTTCTCTTCAGTAGCACGGGCACAGAAGCAGCTCTTTTTCCAGGATGTCAGTCCTTGTTCCACCATTGCTCACATTCACACCAACCATCTTGTCAGTCAAGCAGAAAAGTGAAAATGGAAGTAGCACTTCGAGTCAAGAAAACAATAAAAAGAAAGTTCTCTGAACATGACAATTTGGATAAAAGCATTTCTGTGCATCCTCCCTCTTTGCTGCAGAAACAAGAAAGAGGACGTGTTTGATCTGCTTTTCATTCAGAGCTCCAGCTGTGGGTACAGCTGCAAGAGCTGCTCCCAGAAAAACCACTTGCACAGGGTAAAGAGTAGAAAGGTATCATTTTTAGATAAATTCCTAAAAATGCAGAATCAGACTCTGGTATATCTGGAGCACTAGTGCCCCAAGTATAGCTGAATACCAAGAAATATTTAGTCCCAAAATCTGTTACAGAGAAATGTTTTTGGGTTTTTTACTGGTTCACCTATATGTAGCTCTAAAATTTTCTCAGGAACTTCAGCTATAATGGATCTCTTCTGTCAAAAAGCACTAAAAAGGTTCAACCTGAACTGGTTCTTGGGGTCACCGAGGTGGAAAAAGAATAGACTACCCCAGTTTGCTTGGGGTTTATTATAGGTTTGTAGCTAGTCATGCCCCTCACTTGACTCGCAATGCTGTTTCCTTTCACCACACAGAGTCTGAGTAGTGAGAAAAGGATTCAATCTTCCTACTTCAAACAGCTGCAGAATACTTTGAGAAAATATGGTTAGCATTAAAAAAAAAAAAAAAAAAAAAAAAAAAAAAAAAAAAAGGCAGGTTTTCACTAATTTTCCTGCAAGATTTCATTAAATTAGACAACAGCAGCTTCATTTACAAACTGTCCCTTTCCCAGGACAGCTACTCCAGACCAGTCTATGGACTTACAGCTCAGCATCATGATCATTTTGAGTAAACTGTTTTTAAGGCTCTTCTTCTTGGATTGGAGGGAAACCAAAAAGAAATAACTTATATAAGCAACTTTTTTTTTCTCCCTTTTAAATTCAATAAATCATCTTAACTCTTACCCTGATTTTTGCAAATATCTTGTATGTGATGTCACAGGAAAAAAAAAAAGTGAAAAAACCATTCACTCTGCAGACTACTCTGTGGCCTGCAGCCATAGGCAAGTAATAAGCAACAAGGTTGCAGGATTTATTTACAATAATCCTGGCTCCATGCCATTAACCACCAAAAAGCCCCTCTCCCCAAAAAACCCCAAACAACCCAAAATGCTATCTGAAGTCTATATGTACTCAAAGCAATTACATTGCACTGCATTACATTGCATTTCAGCTGATAAGCTGAAAGAAGAACCAGAGGAAATAACTTCTGGAGGCTGATGATTTACAGGTGAGCAGGAGCAAAGCTGTCCCAGGGAATGGAAACAAGAAATGTGTTGAGGACTCTGAGACAGAGAAACTGAAAGGTAAGAAGAGGAAAATAGAACATCTCCTCAGTGGGAGCAGAGAGAATCTCAGCCAAAGCGGTCTCCTGTGTGCCAGTGGGAAAAGACCTTGTCAGAGAGAAGCAACAAGACCTCAAGGCATATAAATTTCTGGCTTCAATTTGATTGCAAACTCCCTCCACAGCCTGGAGCAAGTCACTCCAGAGGAGGGGAACAGCACAGGTTCAAATGGCACCGTGGCAGAAAGCCTGAAAAACTCTGCAGGCTCCCACTGGATCATTTCTCCTGCTTCTTATGGAAAGTTTTCAGTCCAGACCACAGCCGGATTTAATGCTCAAGTTAGCTGATTATGACTTATTGTCCCCATCACAGACCTGCTCTGTGCCACCAGCTCACCCCAGCTGGCAGTGCCACAAGGTGCTTTGGAAAAATAGGATGGATGGCAGCAGCAGGAGAGCAAGCTCTGAGCCAGAGTAAAAGCACAGCTCATTTAAGTCTCTCTTGCACTGTGCTGCAAAACTTGGGAAGGGAGAAGAGAAGGGGCAGTGGTTTAAACCTATATTAATTTATATTAAATAGAAGGAAGAATTTTTTCACAGTGGGGGTGGTAAAACACTGGCAGCTGGAGAAGTGGGGGGTGCTGCATCCCTGGAAACATTCAAGGACAGGTTGGACATGGATCTGAGCAACCTGATTGAGTTGGAGATGCCCCTGCTCTTTGCAGGGGGTTTGGTCTAGGTGAGATCACTCCCAACCCAAGCTATTCTATGGTTGCATGACTAACTTTTCCTCAGAAGAACATAGCACAAACTTGACCCACAGAAATCAGATTGGAGGAACCTAAACAGAACTCTTCCTAAATAAAGGTATGTTAAGGTTAAAAAAAACAACCAAACAACAACAACAACAAAAAAAAAAAAAAAAAAAAAAAAAAAAACAAAAAACAAAAAAAAAACCAAAAAAAAACCAGAAAATTGCAGGAACAAAGGAACAGTGGGAAAGGATTTTAAGGAAGTCACAGGCAAATAAAATATTCCTTCAGTATTGGACCATATCCAATTTTTTTTTTTTTTTTGTACTACACTCTCTTGGGCTGCTGCTGAGAGTCTCTGGCTATGTTAAGAAGCAGAGCCTCTGAAAGTCCAGAAAATTGGCCTCTGGATATATGCAATGTAGAATAGAAAGGAATATATGAAAGCAGTAAAGTGAGGAAACCTTCCTTTGGATAGGAAAGGTTTTTTTGTAACATTTACCCATTTATTGTAACTGATAATCCAGTATCACTCATGGAAGAACACTTCTATAGCAAACAAGTCATTGAAACAAGGGATTATTTCTGCCATATGGACTGGTTTCCTTTGCATGGCATCTGTTACAGTTTAGGGTTAAAAGCAGAACCTCTGTTGAAGCTTTTTCCACTTGCTTTACACACATTTTTCTACCACAACAACATGAAGATCTAGGCTGCTTGATGTTTATTCCAGCTTTAATTTTCTTCACAAATTCTTCATCTCTGTGGCAAATTAAAGGAGCAGATGCATCCCTGGGAAGGTTTCCAGACTGATTTTGAAGAAAGTGAGATATCCAATACTTGCTGAGCTGAGCTGGGGCTTCTGATCAATGGTAATACCACACACAGGATCAAAGAAGAGCTTGCAGTAAATAACTGATGTGTAGAGCTGTATTACATGGTTAGGGTGCAGATGGTTTCTGTACCTCCCCATGGAATGCTGCTGAAGATATAAACTGCTGATCCTCATCTTTGATTATCACTCAGATCATCTATATTGCCTTATCTTTTGGTGCAGCTGAATGCTCTGCTTTATTATAAGGGTAGATGAAGAAAGCCTTTCCAAAAAATGAACGTTTACACATGTAAATGTTGTATGTACAATATTATTAAACTACTGTGTTATAATCCAAAGTCTTTTATACAAAGACATGGCTTTTATTTTAGATTTATGGCATGCAAATAAAAATCCCAATAATTCTTCTCTGCTTCCCTGGGCACTGCAAATAAAAAGGAAAATATCCGCTCTTTATTTTGCTTTTTAGTGCAGGTCCAAAATAAGTGTTGCAGAGCATTTCAAACACTGTAATATTCATCTATTCAGCTTATTGTATGTGAACTCCCACTGATTTTCGTGAGGTAATGAACATAAATAATGCATTTGAGGAAATTCAGTTACAAAATTAAACTGATCATTGTTCATCTGATGAAATAAATTCTATCCCTTAAGCACAGCAAACAGAAGGTCTGGGGATGTGGTTTAATCTCAGAGGGGCTATGTGAAAGCTGATGGAGATGACACAGTTTTCTGCATAATCATGGTTTTCAGAACAAAGCTGAATTTTATTGGGTGCTTCAGGCAGAACTACAAAGAGATGCTTCAAATGCTGCTAAATGACCATTTAACTAACACAAAAAAGCATAAGTTTGTTATAAGAAGCCAAAACCTGTTGTTTCTAGTATCAACAGATATCCCTTACTTCAGTGGCCAATTGCCCTTTTCATCACATAAATACTTGCTATTTCTTGGAAAAAGACGTTTCTTGAGGAGACTGTTTTGGTTTTAATCATGTGGGCAAAGCCTGAGAGGAAATTGTAACATAAATTGTAATTCATCCATTTTCTTTCAGCTCTAGAATTTGTTCCGGTGCGAGATTGGCCAAGACAGCTTTTATTTCATCATCTTAACTTTATATTTCCTTTAGTATGGATTAGAGAGACTTTTTTTTTTTTTGGTTGCTGTTGTTGAAGTTATTATTCCTGTGTTCAGATCAAAATTGAAAATATGAAGAGAATGATTTCATTGATAATAAAAGAAACATTAAAAAATTATATTCATTATTATGTTTGAAATGTGTATTTTTTCTCTCAGAAGTCCAGTTCATTATACAATATGAAGCAGGAATACTGAACTGCACAGTTAGGGTCTTCAGCAGAGCCCTAAAGGCCAGAATTTGCAGTTCTACCACATGCTGCTGTATTGAAAGAAAAAATGGAGGGGAAAAAAAAAAAATGATGCAGTTTCATTAGGAAAAACAAGGGATTACCAGGTTCTTGTGCTCTACATTTACACCCAGAAAGTGCAATTCACACCCAGGGAAACACTTTCAATGCTGGCTTTAGGAAAGAACTATCTGACAAATTCAATTTGTAGGAGAGCTCTCATACTTTCTGAGAAAAACTCTGAGATCATAGCATTGGAGATCTATTGGAGATCTAATCTCATGTAAAAAGTAATTTCAATATAACCAGATTTCCCAATTAAAAAAAAAATTGTCAAGAAGTTGTTTTTGTCTACCAAACTCAAGTGGTTTTTTCATCTTTACTTTCCTCTTGTGTCCACTTTTTAATTTGGCATCTGAACTGACACATCTGGCTAGCCCTGGAAAGGAGAGGGTATAAAGTGGGGATGAAGCAGAAGGACACAGCACAGCCAGGAAATCCCATCACTTTTGTCAGGGGCACACACTGATGCCAAGACGGAAAAAAAAATCTGTCCCATAATAAATCTCTGTCTTGTCAGCTCTAAAACACTTCTTAAAACATTATCCACTGCCATTGCCATTCTGTACTGCAGGACCCAGGATAATCAAGGGAACCTGAGTGTTAGAGTGAAATTACAGTATCCTCATGCAGCTCTTCTATGCATTATTTGAGGGAAAATTTAATGAAGGGCTTCCTCTCAATGCAGAAGACCAGGAGGTACTTTCAGAAGTGCACTTCATTTCTGAGATGGTGTACTGAGCCCCAGAATCAGACATTTCACAAGATTAGCACTCACTGACTATTCTTACCTTCATTTCAGTGGCATTCCTAATGTGATTGAAACATTTGTTCAGCATTAGAGAAGTGGCACTCCAGTGTTGTCCCCCCAACGGGATTCTGGCTCCGGGGACAGTGTCTCACGCTTCCTCCTCCCTTGCTGCACCCAGGAGCCACTGCCTTTCCCAGAGCTCAGCCATCTGCTCTCCCACTGCTCCAGCAGCAGTGGAAAATTCCTTTTTGTCTGAAAGGGGAACTGCATGGTAAATCTCAGTGACAGGATCAGGAAACGTCTTAAACCAAATTAGCAAGAAGCAAAGCAGAGTGAAGAAGTTATAAATTGTATTACCCATCCTAAGTGCCCCTCTCAACTCTTGCTCTTTGCTTTCCTAAGGCTTCTTCTGCTCCTTTTAGGAGGAGAAATTCAGAAGCAGAGGAATTATAAGGAGTGGTGTCTCCAACCAGATACAATGGTGTGATCTATTCCAAATTGCAGTACAACCCCTCAGTATTGAAATTATTTGCAGAAATAAATCAATTAAATACAGTTACCAACCCTGGGCAGCAATTTCTTCCAGAAAACACACACCCACCTGCCAGGAGATAGATATCAAGTCCTTTGCAAACCTAGAGGAACAAAAACACGACCCCACTAATGACTTACAGCTCTTTCAAACACGTGTGTGGTTTTGCTTCTATTTGCTGAAGAACCTCTTCCTTTCCTCTCTTCCTCTTTTTCCCTCCTTAATTTGCTAGACACAAACTTCCTTCCCAATATATTTTAAATAAAGAAAACCCCACCATGGATTCAATGATGTACCAATACAATGGGATGACAGAAGACAAGAACTTCATTAACAATCACTGCTCAACACCCAACCATCAGCACAGCAGGAGGACAGTGCAGCAGAATGAAATCCATGGTGATTAATTGGAATCAGGTAATTTGATCTTTCACTGTCATCTTGAACACAAGATAGGATGACTTTTTGAGATTCATACTGTCCTGGGACTGCAGGAGGACTGTCTAACTCAAGCATTACTGCAACAAGAATAATTTTGAAAAGACTGAAAGATACTTCTTGTCGCTTCAGCTTAAGTTTTACTTTCTTAGCAGCTATATAAAGACATCAAAGACACTTTATTAATTAAAAAAAATATTCCCAAACTGCATCTATCAGTGTATTTGAACTTATTTTTTGTTGTTCAGGCTGAAATCCTATTTTCAACTAACTTTAAAAGGGTATTCTCAGGACTCTCCCTAATGTTCTACAAGCTATAAAGTCTAAAGATTTGATAACTCAAAGAGAAGATTCTTGGAAATCTGGGAAACACAAAAATGGTGCTACACAAATGACATTTTCCATGTTAAATGGATGATGGAAAATGCTCAGCTGCTGCTTGTTATCCTAATTGTCAGGCTGTACAGCTGTGAAGAGTGGTGGGAGTAATAAGCAAGAGGCACAACTAGTCAGATTTTCTTCTAAAGAATCAACCTGTTTCTTCCCCAAGAGGCATCCAACCATTTCTGCTAGCAGTACAGAACTGTGACGAGCTAGGCAGTAAACATTACAAGTAGGGATAGCTTAGAAGGACTTTGAAATAATTTTCAAGAAACATTTTACTATTAATATGAGATGGAAGATGCAGCAAGAGCAGCCTTGTGAGCAGGGAAGCTTTTGGTCTCAATCAGAGGAAGGAGTTAGGGAGCTGCAGTGCGAGGCCACACCAAGGAAAGTCCTCAAAAACAGGGTCTCCAAATTGCACAGTATGACACTGCTCAGCAGTATTAGCAAGGAACTTTTCCCTTAAGAAACACGTTAATAGTTCAACTTCCCAACATCCACAGTTCACCTGAGCCAAATTACTGAGGCAGTGAATTAATCTCCTTATGGACTATTTGCCTTCCTCCTTTAAAAACTACCTCGGAATTTAATGTTTAAGACAAGATTTCTCTTTTCAGGAACACCCACCCACCTACCACACACTGAGTTTGCCAACAATTAACCAAACAATCTGTCTGTAAAATAGCTAAATATGTTGTAAAGAAAAAAAAATCTTTCTATTAAAATAAAATAAAATTACAGAACTAAGCAGAGTGATTTTTTGCCATGTACCATTTTTTTGAAGAACACAGACTGTGTCTTGTGTGTACCAATTGTATGAAAGTTGTGGTTAAGGCTCAACAGCAGAGCTTGATCTCACAGTCTCTCTTATATCTTCCTCAAATTAATATTCTTTTTAAAAGTTGTCCAGCAAGTCTGAACAGCCTCATGCTTCTGTCAAAGCAATCTGAAATGTGAGCTTTCAAATATGGATCTGTGGTTTTTAATTCTGTCCATTCACTTTGGTGTGAATCTCCCAAATACTTATTTTCAAGAACTGACTAAAATTAAGTAATAAAATTAAAATTAAATTCCATCTCACTCATCAGCTATCATGCAAACTGAGCCAAGACATTTTCCTCAATACATTCTGCATTACAGATTTCCTCTGCAACACAGCTACAGAGAAAGCAGTTTATGGATCCACACCAGATTCCAGAAGGTATCGCCACACAGGACAGTGTTTGAAGAATACAGATATTTTTACATCTTACTGTAAACCAGTCACCATGGCTGCTCTATTTTGGATTGTTCTTGCCTTTAATTTCTTCAACTTCTTTTTTTTTTTTTTGACATTTGCACTTCTCAAAACTACGCCTGAATAAATCTTCATGCCCTTTATACTTGCTATAATTAATCACTTTCCTGAACAACTGCAGAAAAGAGCTTGAAAGTATCGAAAAATCTTCCAAACTAGACATTTTGTGAATACCAAAGTTTGAAAGAAAAAAGCAACAAACCAAAAAAAAGCCACAGTTGAGCATGTTTGCAATTCTGTGCTGTAGATATCCCTGGGATGAAGGTCTTGGTCTCTCGAGGTGCTGAGTGTCTTGGCCATAAATTAGCATTTCACAGCCTCAGGGTTCAGCAGATAAACAGTCACGGACTTCAGTCTCACTTGTCCCCAAACAGGCTGCTCAGGAAGTGAGGTGGATTGGAATGAGATTAAAAAATCGTTATGCACTTAGCAATACTAGCTCAAATCATTGTTAAAAAGAACATAAAGCAGTGATCCTAATTTTTTTAGCAGTTCTCAGATTAGTAATGGCACAAAAATCAACTTAAACTTTCTAGCTCACAAAGTGTGCTCCAGTAAAAAGCATAGTAGTCTCACTCTCCAGGAAAGAAAAAAATATTCCTTAGTCTAATAGGCTGAGTTGTTGCAAACCAGAGCAATCCCTCTGAAGCCAGGGGGGATGAGTGACCTCCCACCACTTGCACTGCTGCTGAGGCACCTGGAAGATCCTACACTGCCCTACTTCCAATTACCTGCTGCCCCACAGCTGGAGCATTCCCTGGTGGGGTTCTTGTTGTTCATTTTTGTTTTGCTTGTGCCTTTTTGATTAGGTTCTGGTTTGGTTTTGTAAAGTGTTCCTCTTTAAATCCCTCCATCCTCATGCCTGAAGAGATTAATAATTTCTCAGCTAGGTGCAAAATACACTGATCTACTTAATGTTTGTGCCAGCTCCATCCTACCAAGATCCATGCAAACCACGTGGGAAGGAGAAAGCTCTAGTGGAGAAATGAGCAACTTCCATATTGATTGAATGTGTCTCACAACACTTATCAGAGATTGCTCATCACTTTGCTTTCACTTGAATACCCAGATCCTTTAAAACTTCCACAATCTAGATTTATGTGTGTCCTGATTACATTCTAAGTTCTGAGAAGGAAACCTACAGTTTGATGAATTTTAGCTCGACTTGAAGATTTTCAAGAGGCTTGATGCATTATCAGTGCCTTGATTTCCTCTATCTTTAATGCCAATAGGAGGCAAAAAGGTTTAAGTAGCCAGAGGTACTTGATTTCTGCAGAGTATACCCCACCAAT
Organism: Muscicapa striata striata; assembly: GCA_030060385.1. NCBI lineage: Eukaryota > Metazoa > Chordata > Aves > Passeriformes > Muscicapidae > Muscicapa > Muscicapa striata. The sequence goes on along the minus strand of JAREIS010000050.1, from coordinate 1,508,273 downwards.
GTACCCATCTCACAGGCAGTGCAGTGGAACTTGATTACCATCCATGCACATTGCTTTAGGAGCATGAGGTGGAAGCGTCTTTGATCAAAAATGCAGAGAAGGATTTTCAAAATATTTAACTCTCACTGAAATCCAAACTCTACCCACTAGCTTTAAAGAAAATAGATTTAGACCAGAAGTGAACACCTTTGAAAATCCAAACCTGAAGTAGAAGAATTCCATGTGGTCACTGCTCCCTAAAGGAAAAAGATGTAGGTAAACCAGATTTGACTGAATCTGGAACTACTGGAATTTACTGAAAACCACGCTTGAATCTTTGCTGAGTTTCAAACAGTTTGTTTTCTATTAATTTGTGATTTTTCCTTACTTCCCAAACGATGAGTTCTGGGAGCAGCTGGGAGTTGGACTGTCATAAGTGTTGTTTCCATAGCATTTCCAGTCTGACTGGAAGCCAAAAACATTAGAAAGCTCATGAGACAGCCTGTTTTCAAGAGTTCTCAGGCAAATTTTGGCTGATCTGCTATGTTTTGATGACTTTAGAAAAGCATCCAAACTGAGGCATATCTCATAGCCAAGCTAAGACCAAACACTGAGGAAATTTGAAATGAGATGTGACTTGGGAAAGAAATGGATGAACAAATATTTTTTGTGGTTTTTTAGAAGCTTTTAAAGGCAGAAAGAGCAGAGGTAATAAAAACAAAGAGATTCTGAAATATAAGATTGACCAATTATTTTCCAGTTCAAGCATTCAAACATTACCAAAATTCAGATCCCTTGCCACACAACAACATTGCTTTGGGCAAAATTAATTTAGGTAGAGTTTGAAGATGGGGAACTGTGTGCTGGGATGTCTACTGTGGACAGGATATGTTTCTATATACAAAAGAAGAACAATTGCTGTTTTCCCCATTTTACCCCAGGAAAGGATGGACTCCAAGTTCCTGACACGATACCAATAGCATAGAAAATGCTTTTCCAGCCATGTACTAGCAAGAGCAAAGTTGAAAATCTACACTCAGGCTTTGTTTCAGTAATTCACATTTTAATTCCAGTGACAGAGCCTTTCCTTCAGCAAGTTGGATATTAGCTTGTTATCAGGTTTTCCTTGAGTGCAAATTGAAACCATACAAAAGAATAGTTCATTCCTCCAGAACACTTCTAGCCAAGGTGTCAAGTGAAGAGAAATTTGTTATGGTGAGAGCTTGCAGCTTGAGCAGTCAGGGAAGTAATGGAATTTCCTGGAGTTGAAATGGTATTGAAGACCTGACTAGAGAGATGAGCTCAGAGAAAACTACAAGTTCAGCCTATCTTTGGTCATTGTGAAGCCCTTCTAGTTTTTGTGAGAAGTTTAGAGCCCTAGCTCTGTCTCTGCCAGCCAGAGGAAAATATGGAAATGTGCACCTTTCATACCTCACTTCATGTCATGGTCAGACACACAGAGCTCTCCTTCAGCAGCACTTTCTGAGAGCCCAGTTCCATCAGGAAGGTCAGAGAGACACTGCTGGAGAGGAGCTTCCAGCAGCTTTACCTCACTGTCCCTGGTGCCTGGCCAGGGACACGTCAAGGGCTGGAAAGAGCCTGTAGCCTTCAGCTCCTCCCCAAATCCCCAAAACACCTGACCTGCAGAGTGATGTGTGCCCTACTTTTCAGACCCCACGACTGCTTCCTCTTCTTTCTGAACAGAAAGGACACACCTTCAAATAGAGACCTTGATGCACATTGTTGGTGGAAGCAGAGCTGCCTGCTATAGCTGGTGCCTCAATAAACAGAGGGAGAAGAGCTACAAACAAATAAAAAATTGAATGTATTAATTTACCATGCTCTCCATGAAGTACTGAGTGCATCATTTTCTGTAAATCAAAGAGAAGATGAATGCTAAGTGTAATTCCAACTTCTCAGCACAGATATAACAAACTATCTTCTGGCTCCAAATCTCAACCAGCCACCGTGCAAGAAAATACATATGCATGTTAGTATTTCTCATTTGATCAGTGTCAAGATTGCTTCCATTTTTTATTTCAAAAGAAACTAAGAAAATGCACTTTTAAAATTCACTGCCAAGCATAGATTCACTTAGAACATCAAAGTCCCAATTGATTGCATCCTTCACGGTCACTGCAGCAAATTCAGGGTACCAGCTGTGTTTGTCACCCTCTCAGAAAGCAGACACGGTATATTACCAGATCTTTAGCTTTATTAGCTGCACCACAGGTCCCAGAGAGACCTCAGCTCAATTTGTTTTTCTTTCTGCTGCATATAATGCCTGTGGCTTCTGCTGTATGTGTTACTTCATTCTGCATTTGAATTTCTTATTTTAAGTTCAGAAATGTGGTGCTCATTCCTCCGAATGGACTTTAAAGCTTGTGGAACAGGCCAATCCTTGCACATAAACATATTGATTTTAAGAGCACACTTGTATTTAGGAAGAACACTTTGGCTTTGGAGCAATATTCCCTGCTAATGTCTCGTGACCCAAGTAGTGACAGGAATTTTTCTCAGTCGAGTATGTGGTTACTCATCACAAGGCATAGCTGCAAATTCACCCAGCAGGACTCCTTTGTCAAAACAATCCTCTGCTGCAGAAGTCTCTTCTGTGGGAACTCCACAGGGCTCTGAGTACTCTGACATTTCAATCAAATTCTCTCAGCTCACAACTCATTTTCAGCTCTCTGTGCTAAGCAGATTTGCTACAGACTGGCACAAGGAGAACATTCCTTACTGCTCCAGCAGCTCTCATGGACTGCTGCTCTCAATTCCCAATCAATACACTCCATGGAAAGCAGTGAGGAGATCAGTACAGATCTAAAGGCAACTGGGAAAATATTTCAAAGAAATAATTCAACATTTTGCCTGAGCCTACTTGCTTTTCTTCAAATATAAAACATATTCATAAAGTGTATTCAGTGATTTGTAATCAGTGTGCAAGGATTACTGAGAAAATGTATTTTCAGCTTGAAATCAAGGTAATTCCTCAGTTTCATAAAGAGTTTCATTCCTATTTGTACTTTCTTTACTCCCTCCTGTCATCAGGGGGATGAACTGGACAAACTAACTACATGTTTCTTATTTTATTTAAAACTATATTTAATACTATGTCATACTAGAGTCTGGTTGCTACCAGGTTGGTTAAACCCTGGAAAATCCTCTCTCAATCCATCTAATTGAGTCTCTTTTCTTGTCCCTGCAGATCAGAGTGTTTCTAGTACAGATTCTGAGTTAGCAAACTGTTTGAAGTGGCATAATAAATGAGAGTGCAGTTACCAGTTTTGTGACTTGCTACGGAGCTGTGGTTGTGGAAACAAGCCACAATCAAAAACTGAGATTGGGAGTACTGATTGAATTTAGTCCTGAAGGCTTATTTTTTGCTTTTGATTTTTAGATACTATAACAGTTATTTTTACAAAGAAAAAAGTCTTTAATCTCATAGGTATATACACAATTGCAGCAAAATAAGGCTTGAAATTAATGATTAGATTATGCTTGGAAAATTTATTCCAATAAGTTTCTTTTAGAGAGGAGAGATTACTGGAAGTAACAATGAGATGTTGTATTAGTTTGTTTCAACAGAAAAATGTGGAAAACAATGAAGAGGAAAGGAACTTTAACTTTGCCCATGAAAACAACCTGTAAAATTGTGTGGTTTTTAACACAAAGAACAGTGGAGACAAATACCAGAAGGCCAAATACCATATTTCCAGGGGAAATAAAATTTACTTCCATTTTTCAGAAGGTTTTTTTTTAAGAAAGTGTTATCAAAAAATGGATGAAAGTTACATCAGACCCAGAGATTTTCTTGTAGTCACTGAAGAAGTTTTATATGAGAAGGCAATACAGCAAGAGCAGCATGAATTTAGGTGAAGAAAAAATCCCAATGAAAATTGACCAATAACAAGGGAATTGAGATGAACACACCTGATTGTTTTAGAAGAAATGGCTCATTACAAATATAATTTCTGAAAACTCACTGAGTTACCACATTGCTTCAAGGATGGCAATGGATATTTCTTTATTTGAAAATATTAAGCACTTGTGAGGCACAATACCTATCAACAACCAGCACAAAACAATCTAATTATAAGGTTATCTAGCAGCACAATGACACATGGAGTTCAAAGGAATAAAGATTTTTTTTTTTCAGAAGAATTTACAAGATGAGTGGCAAGGTCACTGCAAAAGTAAGAGGTCTTTAAATATATAAGGTGCAGCACTTCACCTGAGATCACAGTTTATAACCCAAGGCTGAAAATTATATAATATTAAGTCCTTTAGAATCTTCTATCAGTATCTTGCCCTTCTTTATTACTAGTTTAGTCAAGCTGGATTCTTAATGTAGTATTTTACAAGAGCTGAGCAAATACAGACAAGTAATAAAGTAAATGAATTTGGTAATAAGGGTCTTTTCCGATTTTCAGCATTGATTATTCAGCACTATCATTAGCAAGCACTTCTTTTTCCTCACTAAAAAGATCATGCAACTCACTGTGTTAAACATAATTTTGTTCCAGTTACTCAATTAATGTCTGCACATATGCAAAGATTAGAACTTCAGACTAATCCACTTTACTGTAAGATTTTCCTCTTTTCATCCATCACCCCAGCAAAAGAAGAATCCATACATATCCCATGTCTTCTAAGTAAAATAAATGTATTTGAAACAGGAAAGTTAATTCAGTTACTGGAACTCAGTCTTCATTCACATTTAGTGATAAACAACACCAGACCAAACAACTCTGTACTTGAAGCCATCCTTATTGCCCTTCAATACTCTTATCATCCTTCAGACATAGGCCAGATCCTCCTAGAACCCACAAAAGGGAATATTTGCAGGTGGGATCACTCATTACCCGAGTGAGCAGCATCTCCTGCTCCCTGCAGGGTGTTTATTCCACAGCACAGCAGATCCTCACTCAGTGGCTATGGGGAGAACCAGAGAGCAAGGATCAGGGGTGGATGAATCCCCAAGGCCACCTACAGATCTTGGAAGGTCAAAGCTCATCCAGGCCTGCTTCACCAAGGCTGTCAGTCACTCCACACCTTCCAGAGGCTGATTTACATTTCAGGATTATTTATTAAGATTTTTTTTTTTTTTTTTTTTTTTATGAAACACATGTCTACTTGAAATCTGAAGAGAGGAAAGCTTGCCCCAGAATCTAGGGGCTTTTTTTTCCTTGATGGGAAACAGTGCAAAACTCAGGACAGCAGCCTCTTTGTTAAAATGAGATTAACCAAATTCACATTCCAAAGACTGATACTGAAAGCCTTTAATTTGAAGTTCTCCATAAGAAATTATCTTTTTCTGGCACTGGAAGCCTATTTCTCAGTAAATAACTCTTTTCCAGTTTCTTCTGTAGAACTTCAGCATTAATAGTTCTTGAGCATATCTTCCTTATAATGAGCATATACATTTTGTCTATATAAATTCAAGACTTATTTACATGAATAGAGATGTAGTAAAATGAGATTGAGAAACAAATGAAAGATGGAGAAGATAAACTATTGGTACAAAGCCTCCATGCAGCCTTCATTTCCTTTTAATTTTCTGTGGGTACAATAGCTGCATCCTCTGTTTGTGTTTTTCTCTGCTTTCCACTCCCACTTTATCACATTCTGCACAATAATGTGAGAGTTTTTGTCTTAACTGTGCTCTGAGACAGCTGACAGCATGGCAAGCAAATTCCAGAATGGAATGGGTTTGAATATTGGAACATGAGATTATTTCAAAAGCAAGAAATAGGATTATTTTTCTTCTCCCTTCTGACCGTTGCTTGTTTTTCACTGCCAGCCTTGGGGTGAGGCTTCTGAATGGAAAATCCCTAGTTCGTGTGATGATCTGTTTTTCCACTCTATCCCTTGTTTGTCAAAGCCCTGAGTGTTTTGCAGTGTTATGTCTCTTTTATTTAAGATCTAGGATGCTCCTAAGTAAGACAGATAGTCTGTTTTCAGTGCTGTGGCATGTGTCTGTTTATGAGTAATGAGAATGACAGACAGACTGATTAATAGGCATTTTCTATGTGGGAAGAGGCTGGAAAGGAGGACATTGTGTGGAATAATTATTAATGAAGTACAGTCAACACCATGCAATGGATAAGGACTGTGCAGGGAAGAAAGGGGGGAACATAAAGGGAAAAGTGCTCAAAATCTCCAGAAAGACTGGGAAATAGGTGGTCAAGGAGAATAGCACAAAAGAGGAATAACATGAATGGAAGGCAGTGAAACATGATCCAGAGTCACATAAACTTAATCCATGAGCACAAAGAGCCTCTCTTTGGTTCTCTAATGTAGGTAAATAACAGACATGCTAGCAGTACCTCACTGACAAAATTGTATTCTGCATTTTATCCTGACTGAATTAATGAGCACACAGTTGTATCAGTGTCAGCAGAGCCCCAGCCTGAGTCCCAGCCAGTCACTTAAATCTGCCACTCAAACACTAAATCACAGTTCTCAGATTGAAGATCTGCCAAAGTGAGCACCTGCTGGCATTTCCCCACTGCTGCTATCAGCATCTCACAGTACCTGGCAATAAGGACAGGGAAGGGAAGGGAAGGGAAGGGAAGGGAAGGGAAGGGAAGGGAAGGGAAGGGAAGGGAAGGGGGAAGGGAAGGGAAGGGAAGGGAAGGGAAGGGAAGGGAAGCGAAGGGAAGGGAAGGGAAGGGAAGGGAAGGGAAGGGAAGGGAAGGAAGGGAAGGGAAGGGAAGGGAAGGGAAGGGAAGGGAAGGGGAAGGGAAGGGAAGGGAAGGGAAGGGAAGGGAAGGGAAGGGAAGGGAAGGGAAGGGGAAGGAAGGGAGGAAGGGAAGGGAAGGAAGGGAAGGGAAGGGAAGGGAAGGAAGGGAAAAAAAAAAAAGACCATGCATATGTTAAAGCAAGTTTGAAAGTAATTCTAACAGAAACCTGGAAATAATTCAAACATACCCATCCATGCACACAAAAGAAATCTTGTCACCTGTATTGCTTGTACAGTGGTCCTTCAGCAAAGCAAGTAAACAAAAATTATTATTAAATAATTAAAATCTGCTTTTATTTTTCCCACTAGTTTCCTACTAGTAATTATTTCACTTTAGAAGAAACAACACTGGTATAGTTTTATTTTAAAAATGAGAAGTTGCTTTATATGTCCATGGAGAGTCATCCATGGCTAATATTGTTCATCACTGATCTTTATTAACAAGTAGTATTTTCACCTTCTAAAGAAGCTAGAAATTAATCTGAAAATAGGATTATGTAATGCCTCATTTTTTAACAATTTTCTCTTTTTTTCTCCTGAAAGAATAACTTTTCTGTGAAACACTGGAATCCCATGTGAACCCCACTGTGTCAAGAGAAGACTCAGAACCAGCATGAGACCTTCAGTTTCCATCCCAGTCACAGGGGATTTTAAAGCCCCTTCTCTGACATTATCTCTTAGGAAAATAGTGGCTTTTTTCCCCCTCATACCCCACTTAGTAATAAAAAATGAGTATATTTACAATCCTGGCACCCTGAGCACCCTCACCCAGCACAGGGTCAGTCCAGCAGAGCCAGGACACCCAGGACACTTGGATTGCAGTTGCTGATAGAAAACTTTTTATTTAAAATGCATGAATACCTGAAAAGAGCCTGTAAGCATGTTTATTCAATTTCACATCTGGATCATAAATAAAAGATGGCTGGAGAATGGGATTTCTTTGGAGAGCAGGGAGCTAAGTGCCTTGCCACTAACCCATTTTAGCATTTCTCTGGACTGTGATTTCCAGCTCATTTGGTTATCAGCAATCCAAGTTGTTTTTATGTTGAAGAGGTGATTTCAGTGCCTGGTGCAGTTTGATCTTTTTAGATTTGATTTGTACTGGTTTGAACTGTCTTTGTCTGGTTGGATGCAATTTGATCTGGTTTGAACTGGTTTAGTCTGGTTTTATCCAGTTTGATCCAGCTGCAATATGTTGCCTGTATATTGATCCTCACTGGAGATCTGCAGAGCTCAGCTGGAAAGAGCTGCAATGGATTTTACCCATCTGCTTTCAAATTTATTTGTTGTTCTGCTTACACTGCTTACAGGTTTTTCTGTTCCATTTCCTCTTGGTCCCCATGCCCAAACACTAGGATTATTTTGTTTAATTCAATGAATACCTACCTCAGTGATATGTGAGCCAGGCAAAAACCTCATTTGCAGGATGCAATTTCTGTTTCCAGTGCCCAGTCCTGTCAATCAACTAGTCTCAGGTTTCCACAAAACTCTGTCAGATGACACATTGTTCATGCTATCCCCTCTAATCAGTGTGAAAGGAAAAAGAATTTTATTTCATCTACAGTGTTTCTATACGAAATAAAAAGTTTGTTAAACCTCACTGAGATTCAGCAGGCACAGATAAGACAAAGCCTTAATTAATTTTGCAGCATCAAGTCTTTCTACATCAGGTTAATTTTAACTCTTTACCAGTTGGAAACTACCAATGCAGATAATCAAGGAGGCCATAATGCAGTGACTGTAGTAGATGACATAGGATGGGAGCAAAGGAAATTATTTCCACTCCTTCTCCTATCCCTTCTCCAGACCAAGCTGCTTGGTCCTTTGTGCAATAAAGAATGTTCTTCCTGAAAACTTTATCACATTCAGCCCCAGCTTCTTGTGAAGACTTTTCCTTCCCTGGGTAAGGACCTTCTCTCCTGCAATGCAGAACACTGTTAATACAATTCTTGTGAGATGCCCTGATATGGTCAATTACAGGTCAAGTTTTCTTTGCTAGATACAGAAAGTTGTCCACTTTAGGGTAGTCTTAGGAGAGCCCATGTCACCCCAGACTGCTTATTGGGGGACCAGAGTGGGACAGGAGAGGAATGAAAAGGCATCTAAAAAACCCATAAAATGCTCACACGTGTAGTCATTCCCCAGTACCTGAATGTGCTCTTTCAGCACATGAAGCCCAAGTGTGTGTGAGGTGGAAGGGAACCTGTTCCTGATGTTTCTGCCCACTTTAGATCACTCCTTTCCTTTCCTTTCCTTTCCTTTCCTTTCCTTTCCTTTCCTTTCCTTTCCTTTCCTTTCCTTTCCTTTCCTTTCCTTTCCTTTCCTTTCCTTTCCTTTCCTTTCCTTTCCTTTCCTTTCCTTTCCTTTCCTTTCCTTTCCTTTCCTTTCCTTTCCTTTCCTTTCTTTTCCTTTCCTTTCTTTTCTTTTCTTTTCTTTTCCTTTCCTTTCCTTTCCTTTCCTTTCCTTTCCTTTCCTTTCCTTTCCTTTTCCTTTCCTTTCCTCTCCTCTTCTTCTTATTTTTTTTCCTATTCATTTCATCAAGTCTGTAAAGTGAAACAATGAAATTCAGTGGTTTCAAGGGCAAAAAGCTGGAAACCCCATTGATTTGGTGTTGTTTTAGTTAATTTGGGAGAACAAATTCCTGTCTGTGAGAAAGGGGTATGTGGATAAAGAGGATGGCATGTTCTCTGGAAGGACAGCCTGCTCAGAAACATGGAGTATTCACTGTTTGTATTTCATGTGTATATCAAAATAATAATGTAACTCTTTCTAGACATTTTTTACATTTCTTATTATTCTGCCCATTTCAATTTATATCTTTGTCCTATAAAATGTAAAAGCTTCTGAGAATTGCTTGGAAAGGGACCATATTACAAATAAAAACATCACAAAACAAGATGAGCTGTATTTCTTTTTAACAGCTCATCATCAGTTCTCTCAAGAGAATACTTGTGTCTCTGGAAAGAAAACCACTTCAGCTGAAATAATTCCTCAGATTTTTAATTAGTACATTCCTTTTCAGGAGTCATCTTTTAATTGCTATATCCTTCACCTGTCCCTCTTTCTTAATTCTTGGAAACAAACCCCTCAGAACTTCTGGCAGTGATGTTCTTTGATCAATGACATTTAAAGATAAAATAAATAATAAAAGAAATAATAAAACTGACCAGCTCAGATCTTAATTTTAGAATTAATATAAATAAATCCCAGCTACTTTTTAGCTCTAATTTTACTTATGTTAATGCAAACAGAAAATAATAGACACAATATTTCCCTGCAGCATAGAATCACTGAATGGTTTGGGTTGGAAGGGACTTTGAAGACCATCTGCTTCCAACCCCTTGCTACAGGCAGGGACACTTTCCACTAGACCAGGTTGGTCCAAGTCCCATCCAAGCCAGCCTTGAGCAGTCACAGCTGAAGATGGGCTGGCACAGCCTGAGAAGCCCTGAGAGCCCCCAGGCACTCCAGCACTCTCCTGCTTTTGAGTAGCTGTTGTTAGAATACTGCTGGGAGCCAAGAAAGCAGCCTTTACTCAGGCTGCTCAAGGACAATAAATTATAACAATGATTAAACACCTGCTGGATGCTGAGAGACGTGTTGTTCTCATAAAAGCATGTTTTCAAAGAGGTGTTGCCTTCTTGGACCAACAAGCCTTTTCTATTCTGTTTTGCACGAACTACCCTATATATAAGTGTAGTGTTTCTTTAAATAAAGCTCTCTTGCTCCTCCATTACACAAAGAACTATGTTGCTTTATCCTTTTTGCCGTTCTCCTATAGCTCAAATGCAACAAGTAGCAGCTTCTACCACTGTCCCATGGCCTTTTCAGGACAGTGTTTTGGGTCACTAATTGCTCTCTCCTCCACAGCAGGTCCCATGAGGAAGCCTTGCTGCCTCCTGGCAAAGAGCCTGTGACCTTTCCAGGAGCAGAAGGTGCCTGTACACTCACTAGAAATGATGCTCACCTGTGGTTTTTACATTTTAAGTTATCATTCGGGAAACCCGAGAAAATTAAGTTGGAACAATATTAATATTTTATGTCATATAACAATTCCAGTTCAATCCTGGAGATCTCTTAACCACTCTTCACACTGTGCCTTCAAATCTACGAGCAAAACAATAAAGAGATCTTAAACACCAACATACATGGGGTGTTTGAGTAAATATAGTGCTTTGAAAGTATAGAGCTGTAAGTAGCAGGAAAAATAAATTACTTAGAGAAAATGCATATTCCTCTTTTAAACTCCTATATAGACTGTTTTTTGGAAGACCTAAAATTCGTCTTCCAAAAACAGATTTATTATTTCTGCACAACAGGCTGCCTGGCCTACTGCTGCTCAATGATTATTTTTATGTGAACTTCAAGAGCGTCTGCTTTATTTAAAAATACAAATTTTATTTTCTCCTTCATGCAGGAGTTTGCTTTTTTCTCAGCAGTAATTTCATTTGTCTGGGTGCCAGTATCACTGAACCCAAACAAGGCTGTTTATTCTTCTGCAATTTGAGTCACAAGGAGGATAAACCCAGACAACAAATTGTCTCTGAGCACTACCACACTAAAAGCAGCCACTTGAGGTATTGTGCACACTCACACAGGTTGTAAGATAAAAATTAGAAACTCTCCAAATCCCTACTCAGAGACACAAGTCTGTGCAATTTCATCTCCACATCTGCATTTGGTGTTACTGTTACAGATTCATTCTTTATACTTTCCTTTATACTTTAAAAATATTTTTCTAGTTTTAAAAAATAGATATATTTTTTACAAGAAAAGTGATTGGACAAGGCTTTCAATTGAAAGAGTATAAATTTAGATCAGATATTAAGAAAAATTTCTTCCCTGTGAGGGTGGTGAGGCCCTGGCACAGGTTTCCCAGAGCAGCTGTGGCTGCCCCATCTCTGGAAGTGTTCAAGGCCAGGTTGGATTGGGCTTGGAACAACCTGGGATAGAGGAAGGTGTCCTTGCCCATGGCAGGGGGTTGGATCTGGATGACTTTTTAAGGTTTCTTCTAACCTAATCCACTCTACTATTCTGTGATTCTAGGGAAGAGCACATTGACAGGCTTCAACTCCAGGATAATCACCTTTGTTGTAGGACCAGGACAACTTCACCGACTTCAGCAATTTTCATCTGAATCACAGAATCACATATCAGGAAATCTGGCTCATCAGCCTGATGTAATGGTATAGAAGGACTTTCAAGCAGAGTGATTCATCACAGGGACTGATTCCCAGGGCTCTGCTGTGTGAAAGGCTTGGCTGGATATGTGCCAGAAGAGAGCAGGAGATAAAAAATAGACATATTCAGTGAGCACTCTTTTATTTTTTAAGTCACCAATAAACACAATAAATATTTATGCTAAAACAATGTTTTAACAGCTTCTGAAAAATGAGAAAATCCCAGAGTGTTGGGTAACAGCTGACTGCTTCAAATCTAACACAGCTGATCAAGCAAAGTTGATGAAATTGAGGAAACTGTGAAGATTGATCTCACAGTCACACCCAAATAAAACAATTTAAAAAAAAATAAAAAAAAAAAAAAAAGGAAAAAAGAAGAAGGGCTGTGGAGGAGAATTTCTGATAAAGAAAGTTTGATTTTGAGAGGGTAGAAAAAGAAATGACTACTTGAAACATCTCTTTGCTGCAAAGAAACAACAGCAAATCAAGTGCCTGGTTGATTAAAAATTTGCTGTAGATGTAAGGGATGAGTGGAAGGTATAGAGTCTCCAGCTGCCTGGGTTTGTCTGTAACTGCTGATGGGATTTGCTCTTGGTCATGGGAGCCTTTGGAGATGCAGGGTGGGCAGGAACTGCCTCAGGCAATGGATCAGTGATGATGAGAGGCACCACCAAGAGCAGCAGGGGAGGCTGAAGTGGGGTGGATGAGGGCAAGACTTGATCTCAGGGCACAGATCTTCAAGCCTGGCTGTAACATTAAAACAGCTCCTCCCAACTTGAAAACTGTGGATTTTTAACTTTTCTTCAGGCTCTGTGCTCCCAAGAAGTCAGCAACATTGGTAACACCCAACACATTTTCATATATCACAACTTGGAGTTTAACCCTGCTTAGTAAAAGTGGGGTTTTTGAAAATTACCTTTTTTTTTTTCTACTTCTGCTTGACATGGAGCCAAATAGCTTAGTGTCTAATAAATAGAAGCTCTATAACTTCATATAGTTGAAAGAGAAAAAAAAAATTTAAAAATGTATCAGTACAGATTTTTAGTAGCCTTGCTTTTGAAAGTAAAGCTTTTACATTAATTAGTGTCTCCACATGCTTACAGATTTGGAAATGTGCCAGAAAAGAGTTTCTATGCATTGCAAGCCTCTGGCAGACTTCAGCAAACTATAATAGGTCAGAGTAAAAAAGTCCATTAATACTCTTCCCATCCCATTGTGAAAAGAAAAAATGACTTCTGTAAATGAATATTAAATCAAGACCCTAAGCAAGGGAAAAATTTCATTACCTTCTGATTTCAAATCTTTATAAACAGCATAGAAAGAGAGATAGCAAACATCTTTGGCTCAGAGGCATCTCACTCCCTTTCAAACCTTCAAATTTACATTTTCCAGGCAGGGCTCCTTGCACTTTGGTGGCATCCACAGAGCAAATGAACCTGGGAGCTGACATACAATAAGTTCCATCTGAATATGAGGAAAAACTTCTTTACTGTGAGGGTGACAGAGCACTGGAAGAGACTGAGAAGGATTGTGGAGTTTCCTTCCCTGGAGACATTCAAAAGCCACGTGGAGATGATCCTGGGCACCCTGTGACAGATGAACCTGGTTTAGCAGTGGGGTAGGGCTGGATACTCCCCAGAGGTCCCTTCCACCTCCACCCCTCCTGTGATTAAGGGACTTAAGGAGCTGGCAGGATCAGGACACAGAGCATGTTGAGGCAGTAGGTTCCAATACTGTTTCCCAAGTATTTATTTTCAAAGCCTATGGTGACCATTCTGCTATAGCACAGGTTTGGAAGTGATTAATGTATCTTCTTCACTTTGGAAAGGATATATTTTTCTATTGCTGAAACCACTCTGTTTGCATATTAAAGCCACTAATATCTAACATTTCATCTGAAAATTTCTTAGCTGTAGAAACTACCTTGCAGGTGTCCTCTTATATTCAAGACATGTCTCTACTAAAAAAACTAAAAAGAAAAAAAATATTATCAGTCTGGAGGGCATTTTGGACCTTTGGTCCAATTGAAGTGGATGTTTTGCCATATTTTTATGAAAATCTAAAATACTGGCGTGCTACCATCCACCTTACCTCACATGGACATGAAAATCAGAAAATAATCAAGTACATGGAGACTAATCATCAAGTAAAAGGAAAATGGTAATTAGACAAACCAAAGTGCTCTGGGACCAGACAAGATAAATATTTGCCCCTAGGGAGATGACAAGTTTTACTTTGCTTGGCAGCCAGGAAAAACACCAATATACACCACAGGAAAGAGTCCAATTAAAGCAATTAATGAAACACTGATCAGGAGTTGACCAAGTCAAAAGCTTTTCAAAATGCAAACAGTTATGTTCATGACTGATGACATTCCTGTGTGCTGGGGTATTTCATACATTTTCTCTCTTGATACAGCTTCTCTTTGATCAGTGAGGGAATAGTATGTAAGCATAAATGTTGCTGTAATAGACTTCATACTCCATTACAAGTTAGACAAGTATTTCTACAGTGAATTCAGGTTAAGAGAATAAATTAGAATCATATTTCTATGTCTTGTACCTTTCTTGGTAATAATTTGACAGTTTTGTTACCAAAACCATAAATCTGGTTGAGTTCATTATAAAGGCAATGTGAGAAAATCAAAACTAACTGCTTTCTCAGTTTTGAATTATTTTTAATTTAGGAGAAAGAATTATTCCCCTTCCCAGAAACAGGACTGATTGATTGAAACAGGGTGGATTGATTACATGTAGTTGCCTCAGGGTGATAGCCTAGGTGCAATCACAATTAGAAAATTCTGGAAAACTCTGCAAACGAGCCTGATTTTGCAATGTTCCAGTTTTTCCTTCTGCTTCTGCAACAGAAGCAAAGCTTAGCTTGGATGGAAGTTGTTTACATTTTACTCTAGTACATTTACCATGGCAGAGCCATCTGTTTCCAGCCTGCTGGCTCTAATAGTACATCAGGAAACACTGACCCCACAGGTTCCTGCATCAGTGGGGACAGAGTGGGCTCGGGCTCTGCTCTCTCCCTGTGCCACTGGAGCTTTACTGCGTTGGCAGCACTGGAAGGACACACTGTGAAAAGTCCAGAAATGAATATCCTGCCTTGCTTCAATAAATAAGGAAAGGGAAGTCGGTATTATAGACTCTAAACATACCATAAACTCAGTGGGAAAACCTTTCTGATGATTTCCCAGGAGGTACGGAAAGGTTAGTGCAATTATTCACTTATATGATTTTATTGCAGCTTCTCGTCCTCCTCCTGACTTCACCAAACCTCTCTATACCACAATAAGAGCCAACACCAAACCTATAACAAATCCTTCACATCACACCAGTGTTTTGAGAGGGATAGTCAGGTATCCCAAATTAAACAACAGAATCCTTAGGTACATTCTTTACTAAAACACTGAGTATTGGGACTTAAATATGTCTTTAAATGCCTTGTTCAGTTGTGCCACAAAGCAGAATGTCACTTTCCAGAGCAAATTTCAGCTATCATTTTCTTCCCTACAGCCTTGTGAGCAGTCTCCAGCCAAGCTGCTACACAGGTTCCTTGGAGCACATCAGGGCTTGATTCCCTGCCAGCTGCAGCTGCTGCAGCTTGGAAAATGTCTCTGACTCACATGCCAGCCCCCAAATAGCTTTTCCTGCCCCAGGGCCCTCTTCCACTAATAAACATAAATTACAGGGGTTTGCCTTTAGATTTAAATTTTCCTTATCAGCCTTAAGGAACTGTAGAAACAACATCTAAAATTTCCGTTTTGGAGCAGTCATTTTCAACATGGAGGTGATTCTATATCAAACATTGTGGCATGGAGTTTTCAAAGTTAAACAGTGCAATTTTTATTACAGATTTTATGCTCTGATGTTTTTTGTAAGCTTCCATTAAAGCACCAGTCCTTCTGCAGATTAGGTAGGTTTTAACAAGCTCTCAGAGTGATAGTCCTGTGTTCCTTAACCCCACTGCAGCTCCTGAACTAGGGAAAGGGAGGAGTAAACTGGCCAATATTCAACAGTTTGAGGGTTTCTTCTTCCCTTGAAAGAGCACTTTTCTTTCTCAAAATAACTCCTCTGCCCTATCCTTCTGCTTGACAAACCTTCTGAAGCCTCAGCATGAGCAGAGTGAGAAGCACAGCTAAATCCTCTACACATGGCACAGGTGCTGCAAAGATGTGCTTTCCCCAAGGCAACTTTCAACATTTCTTTGAATATACTACACACAGCTTTTAAGGCTTTCCATTAAACTCATCTAGCAAGAAACAATCTACAAAACACCAGTCATCCACAAGAAAAAAACAAAATCAACATAAATATGTTGCAGTAAGCATAATACTGAAATTTGCTTCTTAAAATTGTGAATCAGAAGTTTTAAAAGGCAAAAAGGAAAAAAAAACAACACAAAAAGAGTCAGAAAATGTCCTTTAGCTGTTAAGAAACACCTATGATTAATTCTGGCAAGGCAGGTGTCCTGGGGAGGCTTGTGGGGGTTTTCTGGTTGCTGGCAGCTCTGTGATGATGCTTGAGGTGGTTCAGGATGGGACTGGGCTCAGAACTGCCTTGGATGCTCAGCATGGCACAAAGCCTGGAGGCACTGTCCTGCTTGCATGGATGGGGTGAGCTGGCTGAAACTGGTTGGGAACCCTTTTACTTCTGATATAGACACTCTTGAGTTTTCTCTACTTAAAAAGTGAATTATCCTGATTTGTATTCTAATAAAGCCTTGGTTTAGTCTGAGAGAATGTTGATCTTTGCAGGGAGCTGCTGTTGCACAAGGCAGAGTGCTGGCCTGGGGTCTGCTCCCATCAGGAAGCAGTGATTGAGTGAGTGTTGCTTTTAAACAAATACCTTACTAAACCTGATTTAAAATGTTGTGGGAGAACAGTAAATAATGTAATCCTGTAATCTGACAAATTTTCAAACTAAATACAAAATTCTTAGCTCAGAAGGTTCTTATGCATGTTTATGTATTGTATGCTCTAGAACTACAATATTTCTGAATTATTGCAAGTGCCAACAGGAGAACAAAGGTCATTTTCATGCAAAAAAATTACTTTGGTTGGTACTTTGTTCCTTTTCCTGTCCTTTGGAAATGATAATATTGTGGAAAACTGCAACAAATTAATGCATATTTCTAAGGCAAATGCAAGTTTTTAACCATAATAAGGAATGCTGATTAGTTATTAAAAAGGAGGTTTATCAAACTTTATTATATTTAGTATACTTAATTGTATGAATGCTTGAGTTTCTTAAGGGGGCAAATGAAGAAACTGGAAGGTGACTTAATTTTAGGTTCTCACTGTGTTTGCTAAAAATGTAACTTTAAAGAAACAAAGAATAGTGTTAGGGAAGAACACGGCAGCAAAGGCATCTGTACAGCTGCACCTCTGTGCATGAGCACTTGGAAGTTGCTGCTGAACAAGCAGAGGTTTGATGGCTCAAAATCAACACCAGCCTTGACTTGAAGCAAAGAGCTGGAGAAATGAGGAGAATGCTGCCTTCCCCCTCTGGGCAATGTCAGGGATCTTCCATGGAGCTCTCAGCAGATTCTCCATCACTTAAAAGGAATTTGGGGTTTTTGAAAGAGGAAACAGGTTTTGGGGAATGAGGTTCTGGAATTAGGCTTTCCAACAGGAATTTTAACGTAAGTTTAATTTATAGAAGCAGTAACACAAGTTGGCTGCTTGAGACCTGGATTCCAGGGCCTTGGAGGTATCACTTGGTCCTGTGTTCCCATGTTGCTTTTTCCAGGTGCAGGGCAATGAAAGATCCTGGCTACAGCAAAATAGGGAAAAAAGTAAATAGAATAATATTCCTGTAACTGCCTATTGTAATTGGCTCATGTAAAATGAGAGTTAAAAAATCATTGTTTGCTTTTTTTTTTTTTTTTTTTTTTAACTAACTTTCTGGGATCAGCATGGGAATTATTCATAATCGTAGATTAATTTATCAAATCCTCCAAGTAATATGTTGTACCATTCGTTGATAATGCTCAGATGAGTAAGTAAATCAGAGGGTTAACAGCCTGAGAAGTGTTACAGCGTTTACAATGCATAGCTGGTTCTAAAAGCTACTTCACCAAGCAGCTGGTGAGGATACAATGATGCTGCACAAGAAAAAGATTTCTATCCAGCTGTCAACTGTCTTATAGGTTTTCATCCATCAAGTGCTTTAAAGGGGCACCTTCCTAAGCAGCTGTAATTTAAGCCTCATAGCTGTGACATCCTAGGTCCATTTTATGCAAATATGAATTATCTATATGCCAAAAAACTCTCTTGATCTCCCTAGTGTGATCTTGAAAATTGAAAAATTCAATAGATCTTTCTATCCCAACTACACAGATGCATATAGAAGAGCATTTCCTGGCTAAAGAGTTCCCCTGAGTAGTAAATATCTACCGCTCTTTTCTTGGGTTTTGTTCCTTTTGCTTTTATGGATTTTATCACAGTTCTTACAATAAATCTTGTGTGCATTTGCAACAACAGCTCTGCAGAGAGATTGGTTGCTCCCTCCTTTCCAACTATTCCAATACTCAGGATTAGATTGTTCACAGTTAAGAGTAAGACCACAGACATATAAAATGTGCTTCCTTATTTTTCCTACTGTTGCTTTCATTAAAAAGTCTTCCTGTTTCATTTTCTCAAAGCTTATCTCTGAAAGGCATACTTTCAAGAGTATGTGTCTACTTTCATTAAAATAATACTTTTTGCAGTTAAACATAAATCTGGAAGTCTGGAAAGACTTCAGTCTATTAAAACTAAAAAAGCTTGTTTTATCTCCCATAGCTTGTGATGTTTAGTTAACCTGCAAATGCTTCAATAGCAATCAGGGAATAGTCCTAAGCCAATTTTTGATTACTCTTGCAAGCGTTTTTAGCTGTATTTAAGTATTTAGATAATTTAATATGTGATGTCTAACAGCCATAATATCTGACTGAGGCCTGCCAAATACTTATTTAACTTACTGATTTCCTTGATTGTAAATATTCATGAAGTAGTGGTAACATGGATTAATGTTTTAAGATTAAAATGAGTATTAAAAGACAGCTGTTGCCTTCAGTGAGCTGTTCTCTGCACCTTCCAAGGAGAGAGGTGGAGCAGAGCTGAGGCAGCAGGAGCAGGGCTGATCTCAGCTCTGGCATTTTGAAGCTCTTGCCATGAGTCTGGATGGCATTTTTAAACATGAATTAGCTGCAGGAACATGAGCTGGATTGGGAATAAGTGTGTAATGCAAGTTAAATGCTATTGCCACTGCATTCCTAGCCTTTCTGCTGATGTTTTTCTGGGATGTGCTGGATCTCTGCCTCTGTTGGGACTTTGGCTGGAAAGGAAGAGAGCAGGAGGCTCATTGAGGTGATGATGCTCATGCCAGTATGCACAGGGGCTCCTCCCAGCCTTTTAGTCTTCTGTGGCTTAGCCTGATGTCCACAGGAGCTGGAATGCTGAGATAAACACTGAACTTTGGCTTATGGTCAGCCCTGATAATAGACTTTAGTCTGAAGGACCATGGTAAATACTGCTGAGTGTATTAGTATTGACCTGGCTGCAAGATCAGTGCCTGTGGTTAGCTGGGAATGGATTTGAACAAATCTGTGTGGCCCTGCATGTATTTTATAGTACCATGTTTAATGAGCTGTTCATTCTGTTTGTTGCAATTGTATAAAAACCAAATATATTGTCTGCTCCCAGAACAGATAAATCCTGGTTCTGTTTCTCTACTTAGTTGACACTGCCTAATAGCAGCACTCTGCCCTGGCTGTCAGGGTGTGTGTAGGAGTCCTTCAGCCTAATTTTGCATTCTGTTAACACCATTGTTCCTTTTAAATGTTTTCTGTCATTGTTGCAGCTCGTGTTTTGTAGACCTGTGTCCATGCTGGTACAGCCTGGTGCAAGGAACACAAATTTACCTCTGTTTTGTGCTCATTATTTTCTTGATCTCTACTGCAATTCACAAATCCATGCCAATGTCACTTTTTCACAGTCAGTGGCTCCCAGGTTCTCTTGCCATTTAATTGGAAGCACTCTTGACAGCAAGAACAGATATGCCTGAGGAAGAAGTAGTGTGTAGGGGAGAGTGTTCAGATAAAGCTGAAATTAATAAGTAGATGAGTTTATGATGCTCTTGAATAAAGTGGCTAATCAATAAAGCACATTTTAACAAAAACACTCATCCTTTATAAGTGCAGGGACTTGTCTGTGGCTGGGAGAGAGAAAATGTGTAAGAAACTTGCTTTTGTGGCGTTAACAGGGCTCTCACAGTAAAAGTTAAGGTTTTAAAGCAATCTTTGAGATGGATTTTCCAGAAATGTGTTGTAAATATTTTGTACTTAGAACAAGAAAAATAAGTAGGGGTGGTTATAGGATGTGTTTTTGGAAGAATGTTTCTTTTCCACTACTGTTGTGGCTACTTTTATGCTTTGGGTTTTGTTTTTGGCGTTTTTTTTAATGCAAAATAGCCTAAAGGGCCACAGCTGCTACCAATTTACCAATTGGCTGGCATTAGGAAGGGTACACTGCCATAATGACTTTTCTCTTTTCTTTCTTTTTTTTTTTTTTCCTTTCTTTTTAAAAATAAATATATTTTCCTGATTCTACATTCAATACCATTTCTGAGACCCCCAAGCAGTCTCTTTCTCCATGCAGAGGCTTCCTTACAGCTGTCCTATCAATGAAAAATGTGACTTCTTAAGTTTTCATCAAGTGCAGTGGATGAGAGTCCATGCAGCCTGGGCTATAACTCTTAAATGCCATTTTGCAGTCTTTATTTCAGTTGGTATTTATATTCTAATGGTTTTATTCCTTGCAGCCAAGCAAGGCAGGTTACTTGGTATTCCAAAGTTATCAAAAAACTAACCCCTTCTGTGTATCTATCCTTCATTCTGTCTGTCCTGGGTTTTTCTTTGCAGTGAGACAGATTCTGTTTCCTTTTTACATTGTTGGCTTTGTTATTGGCTATGAGATTCAACCCCAAATTGTAAAGAGCCACTATGAAATAATATCCTTAAGCAGCTGTAAGCAAAGTGTGATTTCATTGCTGGCCTGTGGTGCATGCTGCTCTCCCAATGGGGTTTTCCTGGTATTGAGGGAAAGTTCTCCCACAAAAATTAATTTCCTGGCAAATTTCCTTGCCCATTACACTCATAGCCATAGAATTGTTTTGATTGGAAAAAATCTCCAAGATCCTCAAGTCCAAGCATTAACCTGACACTGCTAGTGCAGCACCACCCCATGTCCCTAAGCACAAAACCCACTTGTGTTTTGAATTGCTCCAGGAATGGTGACCCAGCACTGCCCTGGGCAGCCTCACTTGACCTCACTTTCAGTGAAGAAATGCTTCCTAACTTACCCTCTCAACCTCCCCTGGTGCAATATGAGGCTGTGTTCTCTTGTCCTATGAACACCCAGTTGTTCAAACCCCAGTTTTTATTAAACTACAAGGGTAAATCATGCAGAGTCGATTGCATATGTTGTTCACTGATTACTTCTGCCAGGAAACATATTCTCTATTATTTATTTATTTTAAAATTTCCATATAATTCCTGAAGCAGGCTCTTTTTCAAGTATGGAGATTCTGGACAATAGCTCCAAAATGTGAGTTTATGGTAGCAAGGACACATTTGTCAAACTACATACTGTGACGTGTTCTTAGCAGAGTGGCCATGGCAAGCAGGGAACTTTGGGATTTGGAGAGGCATTGCTATGGGTTTTCCACTTGCTTCCATTTCTGATCTTCCTGTGTAATCAATATTATGGCCTGCAACTCTGAAATCAGCATTCCCAGGAAGGAATTCTCTTCACTGAGGCATCTGGTGGTTTTTATCTGCAAGCAGGAAGCTGGCCAAACTCATAAAGCATCTGCCTTGTTAGTCCTGCTCCTCTGCCTCCATGGTTAGTTTTAGAGTTGTGTGATGCCTTTCCAGATTGGTTTAAATTTAAAATATTACATGGAACACATTTCAAAACAAGATTAAAATGACAGTATGGTTTGGACTTCATCCTAAAAATCCTCATTTTCCCTGGTCCTTAAGGACACAGACTCTGCTCTGATTTGTTTGCTGCCCTGGGTTTCAGATCCAACCTGGGCATGAGAATATCTCACATGGATACAACCCAGCAGCAGGAGATCCCTCTAGGCTGAGACAATTTGGCCCCAAAATAATGTGAGGCAGTGCAGAACCAAAGCTGGAATACAGTTTCTTTTGTCATAATATGTGTATTTTGCTGTACCTTTTGTTTATACTTTTAACAATAAACCACCAATAACAGCAAGATGGGGGAAGCTGCTGAGCCTTTTGGACCCATCTCCTCTCCCACTTTCCTAATCACTAATGAACATTATCCAAGGAGCTTCTGTTCCTGTCTGAAATATTTCATTTCTCATGTATGACTCAGGGACATAGTCAAAATGGGAAGAAGTGGAAGAACCACCCCAATGCCTCCCCAAACTACATAGATGTTCATTTGTGCCTCAGTGGAATAATGCAAATATTTGAGTGACCTTGTTTTTTCTTAGTATTGTTAAGAGAGTTGATCCCTGCAACAGCATAAATGTTATTCCACAAACCTTGCCTGTTGGAAAGACCCATTAGAAAAGTTAGCTTTGTATAAGCCTAGTAAATTTTGAAGCAATGGAAAAAAAGTGACTGCAATAGCATCAGATGGCAAAACTCCCATTGTTTCAGTAGGATCAATATTTCAGTAATTGGTCCTGCTTCTCCATAGAATGAGAAAGGAGGAAAAACATGCCCACGTGAGAGAAGTGGTGTATATACACAGTATAGGTAGTACTCATCAAATTTATTTAAAATTCTGATGAGCATTTTCCTATTTCCAAAAGTGCAGTCTTGGTGAAAACAGGAGTTGTTGTAGGAATCTTGTCATTTTTTATTGTGTGTTTTAATATGACATTATCCAAACATGTAATTTCTAGTATTTTTCAATTTGTGTGGGAGCATAAGCTCAGCAAATCTGTACAATGCTAACATTTTACACACCTAACTTTTGTGTGCTGAAAATTGGAGATTTAAATTTATTGCTGCTATTTCAGTGTTTGGGGTTTTAAAATTTTTTTTAAATGCATCCAATCTAAGGTTCCCTTGCACTGACTAAACTAATTCCACTTGTTTTGCTGCTGGGACTGAGAGGGAGACCCATGGATCTGGTGCAGTCAAGCCTGTCTCTGTGCACTTGCATCCCGAGCCCCTGCTGGTAAAGGGAACAATTTTTTCTTTTGCTGCAATGTCTAAAATGGCTTTTCTCAGCCTCTTGTAAAAGGAGCAGGCTTTTATCACATCTTTTCTTGACCCTGCACATTCCCACAGGGATGCAGTTTCTTTCATGGATGGTTGTTACACAGAGCTATAAAATCACACATGGCCACACTCTGCCACCACAGCAATGTGTGTTTCCACCATGGGATGCATTTACATGAGGCTGGCAAAGTTCTAGTAAATCATCACCTTTGCTTAATCCCAACCTGTTTCCAATTACAGCAATTAATGTGTGTGCACTGAGCTGAGGAATACAGGGGGCTGTGTAAATGAATGTAAGGCATTTGCAGAGCACCCATTGCAGCAGGTTAAATGGAATGTGTGCAGGAAATATTCCCTTACACCTGCTGCATGGGAATGTGGTGCTCAGGCAGATAAAACAGGCAGGCTGCAATCACCCCTGTGACTGCCAGGAGCATGTTATAGATGGATTCTGTCTTGGGAGTTTAAGCACAAAAATGAGACCAAGTTTTGTGGATATTGATTTTGCTTTTTGCTTCACCAGTCATTTAAATGAGTGTGGAAGGGAACTCTTGGGTGTTCCACCGCCAAGAAATAATTTCCATAAAGTAATTGTGGTCTGTGTCATTACAAGGCATCCTGACTGCATTTCCTGCATGGGAATTCAGGACAGAGAGAGGTACAGGATCAGTGTGCTTATTAACCTGCTGGCTTTCTAGTCTATTATTTCCTGAACACTGTTTTATAACATACTTTATGTAATTAGTGCAAATCCTCTTATAAAGACTGTTCTCCTTGCAAGAAGATAATCTGAGCCTGGAAGAAACATTTTGGGTTTTGGTTTCTTAAGAGATTACTCCTTGGATAAAGAAATTGCTGGAATTTGATGGGTCCAACTGATGACAAATAGCCTTCATTTCTCTTCTTTTTTTCTCCTCTTCTTAAAAACTATTTTACTTTATCACCAGAGCAGGGTTTGAGATACTTGACCACACCTGGCTTTTCTGAGGTTTGTGTCAGGAAAAAGGTCAGCCACTGTGAAAAGCACAAATTTGCAGGATCTGTGCTAAGGCCAAATCTTTCACAAAGAGAAACCTCCCTACCTGCCTGGTCATGTGCAGCACAGAATACAGAAATAACAAGGGGTGAGACTTTAAAGAATAAACCTGCTGAGCCAGAGAGGTACTGAAAACTTTGGCAAAAATCTACTTTGCTCCAATAGGTCACAATGCACTTGTGGAGCTTGCAGTGTGCAGAGACAAAGAAAAATCCTGGAACAAAAACTGCCCAACCTTCCCATTCCCTCAAAAAACTTCCACTTCAATCAAAATTGTGTACAATTCTGAGGCAGTTAGAGAGTATTTTCACCTACTTAGTAAAAGACTATTTCAATTCTTTTCATAAATGGGTGTTTTCTGCATATCTGTGTCGAATGAAAGGATACCTTGGCTCAGGTTGGTATGATAGCAGCAAAAAAGCATGTGCTTATTTACTCATTAAAACTGCTGACAGGGATTTTAAATTCAAGGATTCTGTCCCTTGTGAATCCATCTTCAAAAGAGCATTAAATTACATTGTCTCAAAAATATGTTATACAGTTTCTGGACTAGTTTTCAGGTCTTTTTAAGATCAGAAGGATGCAAAGAAGTGCCTAGAATGTTAATTTTCCTATTCCCTGGGGAGCTGCAACAAGGCCACATTGGGAGATGTATAATTTAAGTGCATCAGAGGATCTTTATGAAAAACTTTCATTGATTTTTAGCTACATATTCAAATATATTGAAATTAATATCACAGACTGCCATGCTGTATTTTACTGGCCTAGCTTCTACATAGTCCGAAAGAAGACTTTTTCTTACCTCTACATCTGTTCCTGTTATTACAGGAGATAGTTTTGATGTTTTTCCTGCTTTTCAAAAGCATGCAGGATATGATCTTGCATTTATTTCATGAACAAAATGTATTCAAATGTTAGAGGAAAGCCAAGTCTTGTTTATTTAATCATGTTGTGTAAATGGATTTCAGAAAAGCTAAATGAGTATCACTGTAAGTAGCATAAGCCTTATTATCAAAGTTTCATCCACCTCACGGGACTCATTTATCTATTCATCCAGGTTTGTGCCTGAGGAGGGAAGATTAGAAGAAAAGAAAATTTAGTAGGAGCAAGTCTCCTTTGATCATACATTTTATGATACATCATATATGCTACAGCATTTTAGTGCCCAAGGTTTGCTAAAAGCTCAATAAATGGCTTCAATTTACAGGTGGCAAAGCAGGCAACCTTTCTGTGGAAAAGATCAGTGAACTGAGTGTATGGTCATATCCTTAAATATAACAGATGCACTAAAAATGCACCCTGATTATGGCAGGCTTCCCATGAATCTGACTTGTAATCACTTCAGAATCATTTGCCTGAGATTTTAATGCTAAAATGGAGGTGTCCTGACCTGCAGGGTAAAGACCAACAGGTAAATGACTCTGGTAGTCACTCCAGATTGTTGGACTGGATGTAAAAAATGGCCTTATAGCCCAACTCAAGCTTCTCCTTTTCCGTTAAGCCCTTGCATATTGTACAGGAAATTCTTGGAATGAAGCCAGCTACAATTTATTGGGTTTTTTTTTTTTAAAACTACTTCCTTGCTTGTCTGATATTTGGGGTTTGGTAGACTACACACCAGTAGTTTGTTAAAGTCTCCATTATATTGTATGCATTAACATCCATTGTATTTTCCATAGTATGTTTTGAGTGAGTTTGGAAGAGTAAGGTTCAAGGCCAGGCTGGATGTGACCAGTCTGGTCTAGTGGAAGGTGTCCCTGCCCATGACAGGGGTTGGGAGGGGATAGTCTTTAAGGTCCCTTTCAACCCGAGGCATTCTACAGTTCTATGACAGGGTTATATTTAGATGTTAAATGAGCTTGTTCTTGTTTGGTGGCAATTTAGCTGAACCCCTTCTCTTGTGCTGGGACAGCTCAATCTCAGGGTTCATGTTTGGCTGGTGTCTTGAGAGTTCCCTGCTCTGCCTGTGCTGTGGTGGATCCATCAGCATGCCAGCCCTGGCAAGAGAGGAAGACAGCAGTGCTCTGCAATCCACAAAATTCATTAAAAATTCTGGATAAAATGAAACTACCTGGATGCTGAAAAATCCTGACATCTCCCTCTGAACTTTCACAGTTCACGCTGAAGGCTTGGGGATTTGTCCATAGATATATATATTTATAAAGGGGAAAAAAAAAAAGGCAATCTGAAGCTCTTCTGGCATGCTGGCACTGTCTGCTGCTGCGTTAGCACAGCCCTGATGGGTTGGCAAGGTGCCTGGAAGGAGCAGGCAGCTGCCTGATCCTTCCACAGGCTCCGTGCTGGGCAGGGGCCATGCCTGCAGCACAACCTCAGCTGCTCTGGCACCACAGCACAGCAGCTGAAGAAGAGTTCATGCTTAAAAAATATTTTACTGTTGAATTATAGTTAATTTAAATAAAGTCTAGCTGATCTTCTTTTGTCCCTGCTAGTCTGGGAAAGGCAGATCATGGGCCTTTGAGTGCTGTCTGCACAGCAGAGCTCAGCTCAGGATAAAGGTTGTGGAATCTGTCTCTTTTCCTGCAATTTGGATCATGCTATAACTTTTTTTTTTACCCATATTCTTTTAGAGGTTTACTTCTATATCAGTGTAATTTTGCTGTGTGAAGGCAAAGCACATGCCTATTTAATTTTCATTATCTGAATTCCTAGCACTACTACTCTCAAGACATTTTGGCTAGACAAAACAATGATTTAAAACATAAAGCAGCATTTATGGCCTATTTTCCAGTATTTATAAAATTCAGTAAGCATACATGCATGATGAATCATGGAAGTGCCTTCTGCAGACAAAGCTCCCTGGAATAAATACTTGATGCATAGTCAAGTAGAGCTCTGTTTATGCAAAGCAGAAAATGCAGATACAGGGGTTTCTGTCTTAAAAGGCAATCCTGAGGTAAGACATTTTAGTTGGCTGTTTGTTTTTAATAGCAGGAGGGAGAAAAGAGGTTGATTTTTAAGGAACACAAAGCAGGGTTTGTGTTTACATTCAATAACACTGATTTTATCTTTTGGGGCTGGGAAAGGCTTGTCTTACAAAATCAGCCCAAGTAAACATTGCGTCCAAAGCTGTAATAACACCTGAAATAACACTTGATGTGGCTGTGAGCAGGCTGGCTCGGAGAGTACATGCTTCATTGATTTTCAGAGCCTATTGCTTGTAATATTTCTGCAGCACACTCATTACAACTCCTGGCTGTTATCGGGCTCAGAGCAGGCAGCTGTGAGCTGACAATAACATCTGATGCTGCAAACCCCGGCTTGAGAGAGATTTACCCTTTTCAAAGTGATTATGTAGATCAAACCAGCACTTTTACTGTTTGGAATTCTCTTGCAGGGTTCTCATATAACATTTATACAGTATCTTATTGCTCATCTGAAAGGCAGCTTGTTGCAGGCATAAAGGTTCACATCTGTGCTGCTTTTGTAAGAAAAGAGTTGTGGGGAGGTTGATAATAAAATTAGTACTGCCAAGAACATTTTAGAGTATTATCTGCAACCTAAAGCAGTTACCTGGATGTTTGTTTATTCTGCACCCAGGTAAATACCAGCAGGGTCTGGGGTTTTTTTCCTTCTAGACAGTGATTGACTTATTTTTCTACATCAACAGAATTTGAATTATGATCTACTTGGAAATCAAGCTGAACTCCTCTTTTCTATAAGAAAAAACTTTCCCTGAAAGTACAGCTGCCACTTCAGTTCAATCAGCAATCTGGAGGATTCTTGTTACCTAATTAATAAGAAAATGTGTGTTAAGATAGGGATAGCCCCATAAATCAAAACAGTTTGTTCCCTAGAAATCCATATTGGTGTGGTGCTGTGAACTGTCTGGCTTTTGAAGGAAAACAAATACATATTTAAAACTCTAATATAAATAATATATATTTATATAATACATACATAGTTATATATA
Organism: Muscicapa striata striata; assembly: GCA_030060385.1. Classification (NCBI taxonomy): domain Eukaryota; kingdom Metazoa; phylum Chordata; class Aves; order Passeriformes; family Muscicapidae; genus Muscicapa; species Muscicapa striata. The sequence goes on along the minus strand of JAREIS010000050.1, from coordinate 1,480,146 downwards.
ACATACATGACATGTGTATAAATTTATAGAAAGTTTCTGAACTCTATTATTTCTGAAGCATGGGTGCAACTCCTATTTGTACTGATTGAGGTTCTGGTGTTAATCAGCTTGGAAAATGAAGTCAGGTTGGTTTAGACTGCCTTGAATCAATATAATGGAAGGTTATATATTCTAAGAGTGACAAAGGGAAACAAATCAGTCAAAAATTTCTCTGCTTCTTTTTCTACTATTGCAGGTACAGTATTTTCCATTAAATTAAAACTGCAACTAACAAATTACTATTTAGATTTAGGATGCCAGGGAATGCATCTGACACAAATAGCAAGAAGGAAAACAGTGCCCACATCAGTGAAATCTATAATGAAGTGGAAATTCCTGAAGGGCTGTCATGGGCAGGCTCAGTCCTGAGCACATTTATGCAAATGCACCAGAATAAGTCCTTAGAGCTTGGTAAAGCACGTGGCACCTTTATGGTGAGAGGCTTGTGCAGACAACATGCCAAGGCTGCCAGTCCCAGGCTGTGCTATCTGCATGAAAGGGAAAGGATTTTCAGCCCTGGATAGAAATCTCTGATACCTCCTCTCACAAAAATGCTTCTCTCATCCACAGTGTCTTGCAGTGATGTGTGGTGAGAGGCAGCAGTAATTCATCAGGCAGGAGCTGCCTGTGGGACACAACATTGAGTTGTCATTGTTTTCCCAGTCTTAAAAACCTGGTTTTGTTTTTAAAAAAGTGATGAAGATTGATACCAGCTGTCAAATCAAGGTGATGTAAAAACAGGTATTTTGCTTAATTCTCTCAGGTTGTTCAGTTACTGAATTTCAACCCTGGCCCTTTGCCTTCCTACTTGTGAATTTCTCTTATTGCAGCACAGAGTTCTTTGACACTGCCAGCTCTGACACAGTCCTGCCTTCTCACCTCGTCCTTTGGCAGTGACTGCAAATTTGAGTTAACACCTAAGGGGTGACAGCCATGAGCTAATTGGGTTAATGCTTTGCTGCCAAGGTCTTGCCAAACTCCTCTTTACACAGGAATTTCTGACTGCAGCCAACAGTGAAGACCCACCTTGTCCTGGTTGTGGTCAGTGATGGGCAGTCACCAAGTGGGTGGCATTTCCCTAATTCTGCACTGGTTGGGATTTGACAAGCCCTCTTGGATGTTCCAAAACTTCCTAATTTCCATGAGCTTCTTGGAGGGAAGAAGCTTACCCTGTATGTACATCACTGTGCTAGAAAAGCTTGAGCAATTTTAAAATATTTTTTGTAGCTGAGCTGTGCAAGATAAAGGATTTGTTTGCACCCTCACAAATATTCACATATCTCTGTTTATACACATGCAAATGTATAGCATGCATGCTTTGAAAGTGTAGTGTTCAGGACAGACCCATTTATACTGGAAGCCTTTTCCTATTAAACTTGATTTCTTTAAGGGAGGGGGGAACTGAAATGTCATCGACATGGTTGCTAAATATAATTGCCTCTCAGAGGGCACAGTTGTGCCTCTAGTCTGTAATACCAAGGAAAAGCTCAATGTCAGACTCCAGAGCAGCAAATTATTGCAATCATTTAAGTAAATAGGCTGGTTCTTTCATTATAGAAAGTTTCCTTGCTGAGCTAGATGTACAATATATTTATTTTTTCATGAATATAAATGTCTGCTACTGATGGAAACAGTCAGCTGTCACTACACCACAAATGCAAATTGCAAACTGATGGTTGAACAATTAAGATCTAGTGCACAGAGCTTATTGCCACTGGAGGACTGTAATTGAATTCCTATTGCTGTCAGACAGGTTGAAAATTACTGTGATGAAGAGCATCAGTTTTCTACTTTACATCTCATTGTTCCCCTTGCAAGGAGCATTGGTGTTATGGAGGTTCCCACAAACAGGAATTGAATAGAGAGCAACAAATGACAAAGGAATGCTACCTGTCATTAAAGAGGAAAGTAATTAATGCTCTTTAGCTTGATTCCCACATGTCTGTGAAATCCAGGGATAAAAATCATGGTCCTTCCCTCAGTGATCCTGACTGTGTATGCAGAGTGCAATTAGTGATCAGACAGCCATGTACCCAAATACTAGGTGATACTGTAAATAATTGGATAACTTGATAGAGTTCCTCTTAATACAGAGAAAAGTTATGGCTGTGTGACATATGAAAGAGGTTTTGAGGCAATCTTTGGTTATATGTGTGAAGGTAGAGAGTTTTTTACTAGTGACTCCTTTAAAATATTCAAGGTGTGCACATACACACGCTCATGGCATCTTAATTACATGAAATCTGAATAATCTCTGAAGTGAGCAAATAAGGAAAGATTAAATCATTACTTAAAACATGCATTAGTTGGTGCAAAACTCCTGCTTCCTACATAGATATTTCTGCTTCTGATATTGCAGGGAAAAGTATGAAATAGTGAACTGTCTAATATTTGTTTCTCTGAGTTTCCTTTTTGGGGAGGTCATAGCCCATAATGAGAGTGTTCTGTGCTGCTCTGTGGAGGCTTCCCTGCCATCTCAGACCTGGAACGAGTTTTGTAGTCACCACTGAAGGTGCCTGGGATGTCCCAGAACCCCTCCCCTAGTAATGTCTGAAAGCAGGATGTTGGCATCAGCTGGGCTGTTCCCTGTGTCAGGAGCTGGAAAGGGATGGGCTCCTACAAGGCTCCAAACAGTTTGTGCAGTGCAAGACAACTCACTCCAAGCTGTAGCACATGTATTGGACAGCTAAGGTTAGACTGTGGAAGTGTTCTCTGTGCTGAATGTTTGGAGCTTAAGCTCTCTGACAACAGTGGATCTCACCATCACAGAGGTGCTGCACCCCATAAGAAAAAAGGGAAATTTCGTCCAACAGGGTCACTCATATCACGTCTTCTTGATCTGTACCAGCCTTGATCCATCTTGACCTAATGCTTAAACAGATGCATGTATGAATTTCTTGTCAGCTGCAGTAATTTCAGAGAACAATTGCCTTTGGAGATGTCAGCTTTCCTGTAAAAAAGGACTTTAAAATTTTTCAGCACCTAATATGGATCAGAGAGTCTATCAAGGGGATGGGGCTGTTGATGAAGCATTTTACTGTGAAATCTGTTTGGCCAGACCCTGATGTGGCAACAGCCTGGAGCTGTGCCTCAGAGAATAGAGGTGAGGATCCAGCAGTATAAAAGGAAGCACCTGCTTCATCTAGGCAGCTACAAAATTTTTGTTAGACTATGTTATAAAGGCCATATGTTGTGAAACTTATTTGAATTTAAAATATTGCTGCTCTATTTCTCTGTTTAATTTTCAATTACCCTGCTCAGAATGATTGTGCACATATTCCAATATATTAAATGTGAAAAAGAATGAACATTCTGGAATACGAGCAAGCAACATGCTGTAATCATCTGAATAGGCATTTTACAATTTAAAATAGTGCAATAAAAAAATAAATTTGAGGATTCTGCACAGCTTTTATATCTATTTTCTGATCTTCAGAGGTTCTGCATGTATTCCATATGTGAGTGTATATACCCCACAATAAAAATGAAGACAAAATGATAATTTTTCTGCTTGCTCTGTAAGCTGCATAGCTCAGATGATGATGAAGGAAAAGGACCCTTAGCCAGTCCAACAGAAATTACCCGAGTTTGTTATTTTCAGTCTCATGTAACACAAATTTCTTGGTCTTGTGATGATCAGTGATCAGAGCTCATTTGTACCCTGGTTGTGGTGAATTCACTCAGTACCAGCAGTGAATCCTGAAAAGAAAATTGTCTGATGTTTACTTCAGTTTCCATAGTGGAAGTGTAAATCCATCTGGATGTTGTAGGGGAATTCTATTGTCACATTGAATATTTAGTACTCCTTAATAGAATTCAATGCAGTATTTATTGTTTCTGTAGATACCAGCAGTTGGTGGGACCATGCAGCTCTTATTGTTTCAAGAACCATTAAATCAAAGCAGAAGAACAGCAGCTCAAGACAGATCTAGTTTTCTTTAAGGCACTCCAGTGCTGTAAACGTGCTAATGCAGAGATGGTAGTGACAAACAGCTTCCTTTTGGCAAAACCAACCAATTGCAATCTAATAAATGTTACACCCCAGCAGCTAAATAATTCATGGTATTGGTGGAAAGTTTCTGTTCCATAAGTCTTTTCAGTCCAATGGAGTGAGATGTGAATGAGAAGCAAGATCCATCTCCTCTCCTATTAAGAGGTTGTTGTATATTAATAGAAAAATGTTCCCACATACAGGGTTTCCTAGTGCATTGTATTATGTGCTTGAAAACCACATAATGCAGTCCTTGAAAATTAAAATGCTCTTTCTTTCATGGAATGGTTTCATCCCTGATGAATACTAAAAGTCTAAGCTCTGCTTCAAGTAACAAAGACCATTTTCTGTACAATGATGAACGATTTCTGTGCAATGATGAACGTACTCAGAGTGGGTCATTTAACAACAAGTTGCACACAGACTGTACACTTTTCCAGGCTAATAGTTTTATAACCAGTAATTGCTTGATTTTGGTGCCTGACATCTCTCATTGAAAAAGATCTTTCCTCATGCTGAAAGAATACCAGGATATCTGGAAAGCTCAGCTCTTTCTGGGCTCCTGTCAGCTGTGTAATGTGTTCCAGGCTGGTGACACCTACCTTGGCAGCTATGGCTGGGAATTTAAAGCATGTTGGGAGGACTCAGCCCATTTGACAAAGGCAAGTGATTGTGTTATCTTTTACTTAGTGGTATTCTATACCAAAATTAGAATAGACCACAAAGAGTAGGAAAGAGCTATCAAGAAGCCCACTTATCCCAAAAATACTCATTTTTACTCAGACTGGTGATTTTTCGGTAAAAATCAGAGCAAATATTTTGTGCTTGCTTTCTCACTGGGCATCTGCACTCACCTATAACCTTCTGCTCCCCTGGACACTTTCATATTTTCTGGTCTCTTTTCCTAATTCTGATCCCTCCAATGAAGCACAGAGGGGATACATGGGTGAAATTCTCTGGTGACACCAGAGGGAAGGTTTGGTATGGAAAGTATTTAAAATGGCAGATTGTTGTGCTCTTCATTCTACTTTTAGCACTAAAAGCTGTTCTGAACCAGCCAGCCTTCCTGCTTTATGTTCCTGTGGTGCTTTTTTCCTGGAGAACACCAGAAAACCACAGCAGTAGCAACTGGGGGTTAATTGGTGTAACCTGAAGAGTGTCCAGTTCCTGTGGTGTGGCCCAATCTCTCACATAAGATAAGCAAATAATCCCCATTATGAAAGGATTTGTTGTAACTCCCAGCTCATTGGATTTGTTCCACATTGAAATGACATTTCATGTGGCCAATTTCCAGGAGCACTAAGCCAAGCTTGCCTGCACACTGCCTAACCAGGAAAGATGTGTGTGATGAGGTGTGTTGATCAGATGCAGAACTGGCTGCTATCTCAGGGGGAAAAAAAAAAAATCTAGCACAAAAAGAATCGAGAGCTCCTTCCTGAAAATGATACCTTGAATGTCAAAATCATGTGTTTAAATTCAGGTGGTTTTTGTTCTAGGCCTAATGACAGATAATCAACCACTTTACTTTCTTATAATAATTCACAAAAGGCTTCAGAATTGCCAGAGGCAAAGGGTATTTTTCTCTTGAATATACACAGATGCCTCTAAGATGGGAGAAAAAGTCTGCTTTTGGAACATTTCTCTGCAAAGAAGAAGATAAAATCTTCTGGATTATCTTTACTTCAGCTAGGAAAAAAGCCATTAATACTTCAAATTCTCTTTTTCTTCTCCTCACCAGATCTTTTTTTTCTCCTAAGGGAAATCCATCACTTTAAAACAAGAACAACAGTAGTTTTCAACTTCCATGGTGCAATTTTTCTATAAACTTAAAAAATTAAAAATAAAATTCCTGAAGTGTTTTTGTGGTTAGGCTGCACATTTATAAAAGTGCCAGATCAAACAGATTCAGCTATTGGTACTGGATGAGCTCAAATGCTTATTGACATAACTTGATATTGACCCCAGGAGAACAATTAATTAAATGGCCTCAGCAGTGAGTGCTGAAAACATTATCTGCAATGGTTATGTCCTTGTTCTGTGTTTGGCCTAATCAGCACAGAGAGCAGCTAAGTAAATATTGTTATCTTCATCACCTTCATCTTAGTTTAAAAACATGTGAAAAGCTCTGCTGTGGTTTTCATCACCACAGCAGAGCTTTTGTCTTTTTCTGAGAAAGGTTTTTAAATTCATATTTAGAGCCAAATTTGCTTTTACCATATGAGCAAAACCACTGACATCACTGCAAGGATTGACATGAAGGAATGAGTGAGACCCCTGCTTACAAGCAGATTTATCTGTTGGTTTTATGATCAGGAAAACTAACATCCAGCTTGACTGCCATTATCAATTCAACCCACAGTACTCTTTATGTTTTACCAAATATTTTAATTCTGATTCTTTCTGCTGTAATTTGACTGATAGGCTCAGGTTCACAGTTGCTAAAAGAATCTATTGCACACAGGTAATGCTTTTTGCTGAGATGAAAAGTGCTGTTATCCCATGGAACTTTTTCTCTTGAACAGTCAAAAATGCTCCCCAGGGAGACTGGGTGCACTGGGTTCCTATGGATGGAAGCATGTTAAGTGCTTCCTCAGCTGTGGTAACAATCCTGCAGCTGTTGAATGAAGCATCAGAAGGTACTATACCTTATTTTGAACCATTTTAAAATAAAAAGCCTTTAAAAACAATCTCTGCAGAGTTTCTAGTCATCTGTCTGCTCACTTCCCCCTTTTTCCAAGGTTCCTGGATGTTTTAGAGCCTTTTCCAGCAGTGACAGTGATGGAAGCACAGCAGTGACCTCAGGCAGGTTCAGAAGTGGGAGGGCACAAGTTCCCAAAATTTACTGGAAAAAAATAAAGAAAAAACCCCAACACCACAAACCCAACTCTAGATCTGTTACCTGTGAGCAAAATGAGAACACTGTTTATTGTAAGATAGTCTGGCATGTCCTGAGTGCCTGTGCTGTGCCTGCAGTATCTGCAAGGGCATTTCTGAATGGAGCTGTGCCCACTGCCCCAGGCACAAGGTCCCTTAGACATTCACCAGCCAGTGCAGCTACTTTTGGGGTGCTGCAGGGGGCAGGGATGCAGGGTTAGTCTTGCTGTGAGCACTAAGAGATGTTGGGATGCTTCTGTCACTGGTAATTAACCTGGGAAGTCAGAGGCTGGTGGTAAAGGCAGTTACTTGTCCTGGCACTGAGCTGCCCAAGTGTTTTAGAGGCAAAAAGAGCTTGTGCTGGAAGTCATTTCAGCAACCCTGCAGCCCCATCCTTCCCCAGAGGGAAGCAGGGCTGGAGTGTGTGCTATGCATTGTTTCCCTGTACCAGGGGTGACAGTAAAACATGCTGTGCCAGCAGCAGGGACATCCTTTGGGGAGGGATAATGGAGGGACTTGTGTTTCTTCCAACTGCTAATCTCCCCCTGCCCTGCCAGTCTCTGTTAGTTGCTGCCTCTGCCAGCAGGCAGTCCTATTTCCTTGCCCCAGCAATAGCTGTAAAATTAACTTTCACATATCCAAAACAGCTTGCAGGGATTTATCCATGTAATTTCTTCTGACGTTATTGGAAGATACATGATGAAAACTTAGCTCAGCTGCCTGAAATTGCCCCTGTGGTGTTTTCACCTTATCCTGGCACCAGTGATGGCTCAGCATGGCCAGGGCTGTTGGAGGCAGATGGGCTTGAGGGCAGGGAAGTGACCTGCTACTTCTGCTCATCACAGAGATTTCTCATCCTGCTTGCTCTGGACACGCTGAACATGAGAACCTCTTTGCAAAATAATAATTAACAGAGCAGGAGGAGCTGTGAGAAGGGAGACGGATGAAGGGGAGGCAGAGGAGGAAGGACTGGCAGAGCTTAAACTGTGGTTCCTTGATTTCATTCTGTCCCAGCTTAGTTCTGTCTTCTCTGGTATAAATTTCCTGTGAGCTGCAGCACATGCTGTGTGGCAACCTCCCCAAACAGCTGTGGCTAGTCAGAGAAAAGCTGCATAATTTCTAAGGCTTTAACCTTTCATCTATATTTTTGCAAATATAGAGTGAGCAGTCAACAGGGAATTCAGAAGCACCAGGACAACTCTTAAGGAAGATAAAAAATTGTCTCGAAACAACTCTGCTCCTCTGCCTACTCACATGAAGTGCTTGTATACTTCTTTGGGGGAAAATAAGATTCTTGCAGCTACCTCCTCTGCTTGGAAATATGTGCTGCTGCTGCCCCAGGGGGTGTTCACAGCAGTTTTCTGTCACTACAAAGAACAGGCAACACAACCCTGAGGAAAGCTCAGAGAGGATGGATAATCTTTGCTCTTTTGAAAGAAAAAAAATACAGGACTTTGAAATACCTCATTCCCAGGAATAATTTTCATTTAAAATTTGGCCTTTTGATGTAATTCAGATTTCAGGAACAATTTTTTTTCCCCAAAAAGAACGTTGGACAAAAAAAAATTTCCAAGTAGTTTCTTTCTCTTTGCTCAGGAATAAAAATGAGTGTTATCATTGTTCTAATTTTGAAGCTGAATTATAAAGCTGTAGTTGACTGTTGCAAACATTGTGTACATTATTAACCATCTGTAATATAGCTAGTCTCTTTTATATTTTTGTAAGGTAGTCCCTTTGCTCCCATCACATCATCATAGCAAAAGTAATTTCAGACATAATATTTGCAATTGTAGAACAAGAAATAAGAGGGCTTCCCTCGTGGCTTTTAACCCTACACCATATCTGCCTGAAGAAAAGACACTTTGTGCCTGGAGCAGCTGGGGAGGGGTTAGCTAAGATGAATTCAAGAATTGTTTTGGGGTTTCTCCCATCCTGAGGAGCATTCAGCTGCTTCCTGTCTTAAAGGATCTCTGTGTTACCTGTCACCTGAATGTGATAAATTTCCATATGCCCTGAGGACATAAAGGTGTCCTTGTCCTCCCCACCTGCACTGCAGTGGAGGTGTCACCCCCCATCCAGGGCTGTCACATTCCTGTCTGTGCTGGCTGGTTCCTGTCACACATTGGCTGAAATGGGAGGAACTGGAGCACAGTTTGTGATGCAAAGTCAGGCATTCAATTTTAGAATAAAGCTTGAGAATATTTTCAGTCAATTAATTGTTCTATTCTTCCTCTATGAAATCTTTCACTATAAACGTGTCGATTTATCAGGGAACCAAAGAAAAGTAGCAAAAATGCATTTAAAAAAGGAGACAAAAGACAAAGTACTGAATCATAACATTAATCTAAGGACATAATAGATTCCATAAGTTAAAGACAAACTTCTCAGAATATCTTGCTGGTATTTTTCCCTTAATATAATAGAATATTTGTGTTTAATTATCTGTGGTGATAAGTGAGATCTGTGAGAGCTATTAGAGAGAAATTATTCAATTTTGCATTTACCCAGAAAGGAGATAATGATACCAATTTCATGTACATGTTCCAGTTTTGTAGCCCTTTTTCACTAGAACAATAACCCAGGAGCATTTCAGAATTTTCCTTTGGCTTTATACCATCCACTGTAACATAAAGGGAAATAATTTCCAGAGATAACAAATTATCAAGCATAAAGCACTGGAGCAGAACAAGGCATTGGCAGTGGTGCTCTGGCTGGTTAAGCAAAGAACAGGTTAAGATGCTGGAGTGGAAGAATATATTTTAAATGTATTCAGAGCATCATAGCTCTCATGGACTGATAACTGTTTGTGGTGACTTCACTTCCAAAAGTCACTTCTTGCTTCTCTCTCACAGCTTGCAACCCGATTTTTTTTTTTTTTTTTTTTTTTTTTTTTTTTTTTTTTTAACTGTGTGGGTCCCTAGGCAGCACTCTGGCATCTCTGGTTTATAGCTGGCTCCTTCACTTGTAAGTAAAAAAAACCCTTATTATTTCCTGGTCTGCACAGGCTGGAATGGAAACTTTAAAGAATTTGGCACATTCCAAAGCAGAGGGTGAGGTGTGCAGTGCTGCAGGTGCCTGGTGGCTCTTGAAGGTCAGGGTCTCACTTGTGCTGTTGTATTTTAGCACAGGTAACAAACAATGTGCTTGGGGTAGGAGCAGGTCAGGGATCACAGCTCTGCTCCTAAGTGCTCTCAGACTGGGTTTTTTACTAGTTAAGACACATCCAGTTCTGAGACAGCTACTTCTTGGAATACAACACAGCCTAATTTCCTAAGCTGTGAAGCAAACTGTCACAGTTTGGGTTCCTCCTACCCTTCCAATCACAACACATATTGTATTAGTTCAGGCATGATTCACACACCGAATGTTTATGAGCTCCCTCTGAGTATGTTTTACTGAAACAAGCTTTGACAGTTGCTAAAGATTTTCAGTAGTAAAAATATATTCTTTGTGATTCAGGCTGTCCCTAGGCTTATTAGAACAGCAGAGGAATATGTGTGTCTTGAGATTTCCTGGGCAAGAGGTGCTTTCCTATGAAGAAACAACTCAATCTGCTAAAATTTCTTTTAGAGAAATACCCAAACAATTAATATGTTTGTTTACTACCATAATTCCCACAGGAAACAGTACCAAGAGGTTTTAGTTGACTTAGTTATTGCTCTGGAAATACTAAACAAAAGCAAAACTGTTACTCAAACCTGTAGGCTGGGGTTAAACCTCTCTGAATCCTGGGAGCTAAGAGCAAGGTTTGCTCTTGTTTGGGAAACTAAGCAGGAGCTTTTTAGCCTAATACAAGGACTTGTTTTCATGTGCCCATTTTCTTTTGCTCCTTCTGTCAGGAACTTCTGTATTTGCTCACACTGTATTATGTCTGGCCCCAGGAGGAATTGCCCAGGCCATCTGGAAAGCAGCTTCAGTTTCACATTTCATTTTAATAGCAAAATGAGAAGGCATTGCAATTCATGTAGTTCCTGTGCCTGAGTCCTGTTTGTGAATATCTCTGTACATAGAATCTCCAGTAGCAGTAGATAAACCACTTCAACTCTTACCTATAGTCCCAGCACCCTTTCTTGAGAACTTGTGTCCATCTCTCCCTCATTTTGAGCTAGGAGATCTTTGGGGCAGTGATTTTTCTCACTCTGACATCGTGTGTTCCCAAGTATAACACTGGCAAAACTTATAGGGTCATAAAGATAACAGCCTTAGAAGAAAAACAAAATTTCTTCTCATCACTTTCTCACCATCTTGTGAAGTTATTATGGCCACCCATTAGACTGATTTTCCTGTGAATTTTTGCTGGCAAAAGTGACTTTGCATCACTGCTCTGCCCCAGGCAGCTCCTCTGGCTTTGCAGATCCCTCCCAGAGTAGTGAGATGTGGATCCAAGCAGGATCAGTCTTTTGTAGACAATGGCTCAGGCCTGAATTGGAAGGAAAATGTGCCCAAGTGTAAGCTCAGGTATCTGTAAAACTCTCCACAGTCTGACTGTCAGTGCTGTGGAGATTTTCACATATTAATTAGTGTCAGAGGAGATGATCTCCTGGCCTCAGGAGGGTGAATGCAAGTGTGAAATTCAGTGATGCCCTCTCAACACATTACAGAATATTTTACAGAAATTAATTTGGCATAAATTGAAAAGTTAATCAACTGGTCTTGTGATTTGGTACTGTGAGTTTCCCCCTGTGGTAGTAACTGGCCAGTTACTTAAGAGTTGGACTCAATGGTCCTTGTGGGTCCCTTCCAGCTCAGAATATTCTATGAATTGTGCCCACCCAAAATATGCAATTAGACCTGCAGGGCTATGAGGTTACAGAACCCATGTTGGAACAGTAATGCACCTCTTGCTATGCACAAAACATCCCTTGGATCCTTATCTCAGTGGCCAACCCCAATTCCTGCCTTCTGTAATAGGATAAGCTTTCATAGAAAAAGGTTTTCATTGTCAATATCAATTTTTTGACTCTGTACATCTATCTGTTATAAACTATCACTCTGACAAGAATAAAATCTGTTTAAATCCCAAATACTGTTGGATTACTGACAGCCTGAACTCCTAATTCACCTGTCACCCAAGAAGAATTTTGTTTCAAGATGAATGTCTGTCACTCCTGTGTGCTATTTTATGTATGAAAATCAGTGCAAAATTTCAAAAATAGCTGTTAAATCACAGATTAATAGATTTTCACTTCTCTCTGTAGTGTCACAATTAATGTTCTTTCTGGACTTTTAAGAGGCTGAGCTCTGCATGTTTCCGTAGAAAGGGGCATATCCAGGTGATCAAGGTTTAATTTTAACCACAATGATGCTAATGAGCTGTTACCCCTGAATGGGGAATAGGGAGTAGAAGAAAGAATAAGGACAAGCAACCCTTCAGCTAAATATAGTGTGGATTTAGTCCATTTGAAGTGTGCAAACAATTACTCAGAATTCAGAATACGTGAGAGCTTCTTTTCTCTGCAGTATTGACACCAACAGCTTTATCTTAGCAACATATGAAATTTAGTATCAAAAACAAATGAGTCACTAAAGTAATGTATTCTAGAACTAAAGAAATTAAAATATGTAGATTTTCAACAGAGAGGTAACGCAATAGAAGATGTGTCAGGGAGGCAAAGCAGCAAAGTACTGCTGCACACATCCCATATTTTGAAATCACATATGCCAGATAATGCATTTTTATTTTCATCCATATTTCTAAAAACTAGCAAAACAAAACAGACTTATAGATACATGGGGGTAAAAGTGGCATAAAATTCAAGCACCAGTTTGGGACTATAAATCCTTTGTACTACTTCAAGTATTTTTGATAAATGTTCATGTTGAGGCTGGAAGATCTAAAACTTTGTATACCTTCCTTGGTAAAAATCCATGTCACGATATACAGTATATTCCCCACTAGAGAATGAATAAAGACAGTGCAACTAGGCCTGTTTCAGACCAGATGCTGCCAGATAGCATCATAATTAGGAAGTAGATAATTATTAGTAATTAATTTCAATAAGATTAGTTGTGTTGTAACATCATCTTAGCTCCAGTCCTAAAGACGAGGTTGTGAAGATGATCTGCTGAACTCATCAGTCTCTTGTAAAAGCTGAAAAGTCCTCTGTGCTTGCAGAAGACAACTGTTAATTTTCAAATCACACAGCTGGACTTCTCCACCAATATCCTTATCAGATCTGTTATAAGTATTTTTGGCCCAGGGAGCTGATGTGAGTTTCTGACCTGCACTACCCCTTACCAAATAAGAAAGTGTCTGGGACAGAAAAGTTTACCTCTTCTACTCTTTCCATGATAAGATGCAGAGAGCAGGTTAAATGAGGTGGGGGAAGGAAATAAGGTTTGCTGGCACCTTCTTGTGTAGGTTTGAATCTGCTTTGGCAAGAAATAATTTGTGAAATGATTGCTGGTTGTTGCATAAACACAAACTGCTCCCCAGTGCTCCTCTGCTCTGTTCTTCCCCTCCAGAGCTGAGTCACCCTGTTCCTCCCCTGAAGGAAGGTGTTCACCACTCAGGAAAACAGAGACTCTGTTGAAGGAATGATGCAGATCTTCATCTTACCTTTGTACTCTGCAAAGTCTGTCTGGAGACTGCAGTAGCTGCTCTTGCTCAGAGGGAGCTGAAACCAGCAGCGCCTGTGTTGCCCTGAAGATGTGAGTGTTATGAAGCAGAGAGCTTTGCATTTGCACCTTATTTTGGAGTGTGATGGAGAGTGAGGAAGTATCTTCTGTTCTTTCATTTCAGTGTATCTTCTTTTCCTTGTGGGAACTTACAGAATATTCTCCACTGACTTATAAACCTTGTCTTTGCTTGGCTTTCTCCTGCTGAAAATGTTCTTAGACATAAAAGAAATATATTAAACTGCTCAAATCTTATTACATATTTTCATCCCTCTAGCAGTAGATTTTTAGTACTGGATATACTAATCATCACCACATGTAGATCTGTAGACTCTTGCTGGTGGTGAGAATGAATTGAATTGTCTTTTCTTGGTAAAGTGAGAGAAAAACAGGACATCTAAAGGCCCAGCCCAGAGTGAGCATGCTCACTGATATCTGTGAAAACAATAATTATTTCTGTGTATACAACAAAAACTGATCAATGTGAAAGAGGATTCTGCACTTTGCAGTGGCAATGTCTCCACTGAGAGGCCTGTGTGCTTTGCTGGCTATTTCCTGGGTGACTACAAGCCCTGAGACAAGCACACCCTGGTGAAAATCCCATATCTTTCAGACCCTGCACTCAGTGCAGCACATTGTCACAACTTCCCTGCCAGCACAGGAGGGCTCCCATGTGCTTCCCACACAAAGAGGATGCCCACAAGGACAAGGGCACACAGCAAAAAAACACCACTGGGAATCTGTCTAATGAGTCCTTCTGGTCTTCTGCTGGCCTAAAAAGCAATGGTGCCAAAAGAGTGGTACAGTCAGGAGAATTGTCCTGGGTGGAAGAACATGTTGTTCAATACAAATGTTCCTGCATGAGAAAGCAGAGGGGGAAAATGAGCCCACTGTGTACAAAGGATTGGAAGGAACTCCCTGTTAAAGAACAGTGCAGGAGAGGCAGGGAGAGCAATTCCTTTCTGCCCAGGTACATGAGGACAACTGCATGCTACCTCAAGCAGCTCTAAAGCAAATAAACACTCTACCTCACCTAAAAAAAACCCAAACCAAACCCCCAGACAAATTCAGCTTTAAGCGTTACTCACTGCTCAGGATTGTGAGCAAAGGGAGAAGCAATCTGGCTTCAACAACAGGCTGGTTTCATCCCTTGCCATCCAATGTTAGCCTGCTCTCCTGGAAGGCTCACACACATCCTGGGTAACTGTTCTTATTAAATAAAATGTAATTTTTGCTGAGTTTCTTCTTTATGCCCTAGTTTCCACTTAAGTGTACCAGCCATTCAGAAGGAAAAGCCTCTGTATTTTCCCCCCTTGAAGGTCACATCATTATATCCAGATATTTTGTGCTCTTTGACATTTTTAATGAGTAATGCTTGAAAAGGCTGCTGGCTCTGGCTATTGTGTAAAGCAGTATCTGAGACTGACATTAGCAAAAAAGCTCTCAGTTAACTCAGGAGTGACATTGCTGATGTGCCTTTCACATAAGGTGTTTTATCCCTTATTCTTACATTCAGATTGATGGATTTGCTGGGATTATTCCCTCTGGGCTAATAGCTACAATTTCATTGTACATAGAAAATTTAAAAGGAGTAGTGCATTTGATTGATTTGTTCAGGAACTAGGTGTGATTTTTGGGAATACATTTGAAGTGTCAGATGTTGAAAGCTAATTGCGTATTTAACTGCTGAGCTGCACTGAGGTTTAACTTTAGGACTGAGGGCCAGATGAGTCACTAGGTTCACATGACTGGCTAAATGCTAACAAAGCAATTCAGCCCTGTTTGTTCAACTTCCACCTGATTTTGTTCATGGCTGCATTTTTACCTTCTTCCTGCCACCAGACATTCCTCCCTGGGAACAACCTTGCTGGCATCTCATACTGAACTTTGAGATGAACCAAGTTGTCTTGAGAAATTGTGCCTGCCCCACCTCTGGAAGTGTTCAAGGCTGGGTTGGATGGGGCTCTGAGCAACCTGATTGAGAGGAAGGTGCCACTGCCCATTGTCAGAAGAGTTGGTATAGATGATCCTTGAAGATCCTCTACAACCTAAACCAATCCCTGAGCCCATGCAACTTAAGATTTTAAAGAAAAGTTGTTATCTCCCCAAAACTTATCTCCTTGTTAACATGGTACCCATAATATACACTCTCCTGCCAGACCTATTGCCTGTACAAAATCTCAGTAAAAACTTTATTTTGGTAGAAATTTAGTTTGGTAGAAATTTAGTTTGATAGAAATTTAGATTTAGTAGGCTTATGAGATGGGGTAGTAAGTAAATCATCAGCCTTGAGGGGAGACTGCACAGCTTCTGTCCCACAGGTGTGTGGAGGCAATGGACTCAAGGTTGATTTACTCCTGGTGAGATCAGCCCTAGGATTATTTACTCACCTGCATGTCTTCCCATCTTTTCATGACAACCTGTCTGTTCCCTGCTCAGTTTTCTTTCTAATTTTTCCCTGGGTTGTTTTTCACTGTTGTTTTTCTCACTTAACCTGAATGTTAAAGGAAAGACTTTCAAAGAATGATATAGTACACTTGACTGTGTTTGGAGACAGAAGAATAGGCTAAATATAGTTTTAGAAATACTTTCTTGTCCCATCTTTCATCATTCCATGAGTTTAAGACAAAACTGCAATTTCAATGAGACTCTTCATGGGTCAATGAAAAATGAATTGAATTCCCCATCTTCCCCTGTAAGAATAAGCATTAAGCTGTAAAATGTCACATCCTGATTAGAATGCCAAGACCACTACTGTCTGTTTCAATATTTTCATGAAAGACAGCCACAGAGCAATTATTTTTCAGAACAAATACTTGTTACAAAAACATCATCAACCCTCAAACCCAAGAAACCCTGCAGCAATTCACTCCAGTTACCAGTGGCTTTATGTTCAATAATTCTCAATTATATTCCAATATTACCAAATGTGACATACCCTTTCATATGTGAGGGAAGTGAGGGAAGCATTGCAAGAGATGCTGGACCCAAATATTTTCCAGATTATGTTGCAAATCTGTAGTTGGTGATGCAGGTGTGGCTGTGTGCCTACACACATCATGTCATTAAAAGATTGCATTATTTAGTATATCTGGTATTGATAAATAAATCTGCAATTAATCACATTCTATTTCATGCAGTTACTTCTTTGCCCTTTGTTACAGGCACATTATGCCTATATCCCATATTTTTAACTTTTATATAGCCCATTTTATGTATGTAATGTCAGAGCAGATTAGGAACTGCAGAGCTGTGCAGAAGGGTCAAGTGCAGAACTAACACCATGGCAGTTTTCTGTCACTGCCATGTTTTCATCCTGACATTTCTCTTTCAGGGTTATATCAGATCAACCTGTCTTGAGGAATCTGTTTTCTTTTTATTCCTGTCCATAATTGCTGTAACTTGAGCTGAATGGGATCAGTACTTTCAGGCAATTGTTCTACAATTTTTAGTGCTCTTTCTACATTTTTTCTTTGATTTTATTTCTGAATTAAAGCCAATTTAAATACTGTGATTCAACTAGTTGTGATTTAGCAGTAAGCTTCCCTCTAACTTTTGTAAATCTTTTTACTTCTCTTTTGAAGCATTCACCTTCAATTCTAGGCTCCTACAGTATCAATCTTTCAGACAAGACAATGCCTCTCTCCCTGGGAGGAATGCGTGTTTTCACTCCAAGAATCCAGCTAGAAAGATCAAAAAAGGATTTGGCAGTTTTTGGCAAGAACACTTGGGAGCATCCAGGTAAGAACCCCTGTGCTATTGCAGAAGGCAGGTTCATCTGACAGTGCTGTGGGGAGCTGAGCAGAAGAGGGGAGAGGAGGAATCTCCTCCTCCAGGCTGGCTGCTGTGAGTTGCAGATAGTCAAGAGCATTCACATTCACAGCACTGGTTAACATGAAAAAAAGGATGTTTCAAGAATCAGTCCTGTCTGCCACTTTTGCTCTCTCCAAATTCCAGGAAACAGATTAATTCAAACTTTGCTGATAGATAGCAAGAGCCAAGTCTGTTATAGCACATGGAATGATGGGGAGCAGATGCTATCCTCCCATTTATAACAAGGAGAAAAATAAAAGAAGCATCTCCACAAATTTAAAAAAGTGGAGGAAAGACCACAGCAAACACAAGCTCCTCTAATCCTGGACCAGCCCAGAGCACAAGAGCTATAGGTTTGTCCTCTTGCTGAGGATCCCACAGCCAGAGGGACAAGAGCAGGAGCAGGGAGGGAGCTGCAGGGCTGTGTGCAGGTGACATTCTCCAGGGATGAAGAGTTGCCAAGTGTGACAGCACCAGAACACTGCCCCTGGGAGCTGCATCCCATTCCTTCTGTGCAAGGAATAACATTTCAGTTCTGGGTTGAGGAAAAGTTCAGGTCTCTTACTGTGTGAGAAAACTGGACCCAAAATTTTTTCTAGTCAGTCACTTTCCTCAGCCCACCTTCCTTCAGGGGCACCCTGGTCATGGAAAACTGAATTGATGCTGAGCCCATAGTAATGAACTGTGATTGTTGCTACTTGTTCTCTTGCCTTGTGCTGGCTCTTCAACTCCCTGTGTATCCTGACTGTCATTCATGAGCTTTGCTTCTGTTTTCTTGGCAATCATCATGATAATTATTCATCTCTTTCATGCACATTGCACACACTCCTGAAATCTCAAAATAAGACACCTCAGTGATATGAATAGGAGGCACGTAGGTAGGTCCTGTTCTGCATCATGCTCCTGAATATTTACAAGGTAATTTCAAAATGAAAAATAAGTGCAGCTCACTAATGAGCTATAGCTCAATGTTTTCTCATGGATATACACTTACATATTCTGCCTGTTGATCACTAAGGAAACATGTCATGTGCAGGGAGGATCAGCACAGCAAGGTTCAAATGTAAATAAGAAAGGCAACTTTTAATGATCTTTATTTATTTATGAAAAAAATAGAAGAAAAGCTTCTCATTAGGAAAAAAAAAACCAAAACCAAACCACACCAAACATTCTTTTCCCTACTGATGAGATGTCTTTTTAGTTTCAAGCTTTTCTGATAGAAAAATAAAATAAGAGAAAAGATTTTGTAGCTATTACTCTCTCCAGGGGAGAGTGGTTCAGAGTAGTTTTACCAGAATGATCTACTAGTGAGACTTTGCCTCCAATTCCCTTTCCTGAAGAGACTTTGTTCTCTCATCCTGAGCCCTATGAAAAGGGATGAAACACAATCACAAATAAAAGATAAAAATCACAGCATTAATAATCCAAGAACTGCCTCAATCATGGCAAAACTCCTGCTGGCAGACACAGAGAGACTTCAGTGACCTCTTGAGCCGTGTGTGCATTGGAGGTGTGTGGGAGTTGCTCCTTCATTATGGAGCACATCAGAGAGATGATATGAAAAACACCCCAGTAGCAGCTGTCTGCTTAAAGAGTAGGAGATGAAGTAAGAACTGTCTGGACTGTGTCTTTTCTTTTACATTTCTTAATGGTGCTGAACTCAGTGTTCTGGAAAACCTCTAGGCACCCTTCACTCTGCATTATGTTCCTTGTCACTGGGTTCCACAGCTCCTTGATCTGCAGCCTGTCAGGATTTCGTGAGATGAGCCTGGGACTCTGCCAGCTGCCCCCTGAGGCCACCCTGCCATGGAGCAGCTGAGGTGACACACCTTGGGGCAGGAACCTGTCCCCTCTGACCTTGGCATGGCCATGGAGCAGCACTAGGGGCTGGCTGGCTTGGGAAGATATTCCTGATCATCTACCCAACTTTGTACCAAGAATCACTGCCAGGGGTGTGGGTCTGTTTTTGGTAAAGAAGCAGAGAGGCAGGGTCTAAATTAAAGGTGAGCCAAAGGCCAGGTCCTCTCCCCACAGCAGCCCTGTAAGAGCCTAAATGAGGGATGCAGAACTCCAGAGGGCTCTTTAAAATGCTGTTTATTGCATCCAAATGGTGCAGGAATTCACGAGTCATGTGTGACATTAGCCCAGCCCACAGCCTGACAGCCACAGCTGTGGGTTTGTATGAAATCTTAGTCTAGTTCTGGTTACAATGCATTATATACTTTTCATTACAGAGCACCTTAAAACATGACAACCAAACAATACCTGTACTATTACCATCAGCCCATCATACCTGCTAACATTAACGTATTCATGTTACTATTTTCCAATCACCAAAAGTTAATATGTTACAGTTTAAGCTAGAAGTTGTTTTTCAGTTTTGTTGATGTGGAAGATTCTGAGATATTTTCTCTACTTGCAACATGGCATTTTTGTTCGTGAAAATCTTTTTGCTTGGTAAAAGCATCTTTTGTTTGATGTGGATTTATCCTTTGCTCAGAGCCATAAAAGCCCCTTCCAACTCACTTGCTCTTTGCCTTCTTAGTTACTCAGTAAAACTGGTTCAGAAATTCTTTTCTTCTATATCAAAACTTGCTATCATTTCTATTCCTTCTTCAGAGTCTACATTCAAAGACTTTTCTGTTATACATACATCTCTGTGAGACCTTCCTGTCAAATCCTTATCCCTCCCAACACAGCCCCACACTGAGCAGGCTGAGTTTTGTTTGAAGTTGCATCTGCCAGTCCAAGGGCTCTGCTACAGCTCCCTGTGCCAAGGCAGCTCTGTGTTTAGAGATGTGCTTTGGGCACTGCACAGGTGCCCCTGCACAATGAACCATCCACTGCTTGTGGGAGGGTGTCAGGTGTTCAACCAGCCTGCTGAAGCACTGTCCAAAGCAGGCTCCTGCCAAGGCTCCAGTGGAAATCATTTGTGTCTGGACACAGCCATCTCTGCTGTCCAGGACCAATTTGTTTCAAATATCAGGGGTTTGGCCTTGACAGTGACTCGGCCTCTTCCTCACTCCTAGGTACTCTGTATTTTTTCATGGCTCTATTCTTTCTCTCTAATAGAGAAGTGGACCACCTCCCTAAGATGATAAATAAATAAATAAATTTATTGTGCACTCTACCCGTGTAGCAGCAGCAGCACTGTGGGAGATGTTATTTACATGAACTTCATTAATATTTATAATCACATTTATAGAGTTGTTCAGCAGGAGGCTTGATCAAGTCAGGAGTATGTCTGGAGATCAGTCTTTAGTATACTACTTTTAATGAGAATAATTTGCATTTTATAAAGTGCCTGAGGTAGCATGTTTCAATGATTTTTCTTGGTGTTTGGGGAAATATTTGGATTAGTGATTTGATTCCACGTCCATTTTCACTTGCAGTGACAGAAGGAAAACATCCAAATCCAAAGAATCAGGCTGACAGGAACAACATGAGAATATGCCAAAAAATAAAAGGGGCACTTTCCTTGTAATCTTTATAACATGGGTAATGCAGAATTAGAGTTGGACCCTGATTCCTTTGAGTGTCTACCTTTCTCCTTGTCATAATCCCTGGAGATAACAAGGAGAGGTAGTTGGAAAAGCCTGGGGTCTTCCTCTGGTGAATTTAAAATAAGTTTTGCCTGTTAAATCCACTTTTCTCTCCTCACAAATATTTGTGCTCAGGCTGCTCTGGTCTCTAAATGTTCTAATTTCACCTGCCTGTGTTTGTGTGACTTCATGGAGCCACTGTTCAGAACCAGGCAGTTTTCAGGACCAGCCCATCAAGGCATCCTTCTGTCACTGCAAAAAGCACCACATTCACTTGGCTGTAGTTATTTATAGGCCCAGGCCTCTCCACAAAAAGGTGAAAGGCCAAGGAGTTAATAGATGCAGAGTGATTTCAGCTGAAGATAGTGAACAGAAATAGATCCAGGAAAAAAGCACATCAGAAACCTCTCTCAGTCATCTTGACCTCTGGGTAATTTGAGGGAAGGGATTTATATTTTTGTTCTTTTCTATTGGCAAAGACATAGAAATATACCATATCTAGTTATATGCCCCACTGTTTCTCATTATTTTTTAGCTTTGTGATTTATTTTAGCCTCAAAATACTTTTCCTCCAAAAGAGCTAGCATTCTACCAGCAGCAGTTTTTTACCTGGGCAGCTGGTTTGGCCAGGCCATGTCTGCAGTGGGATCACCCTGATGGTGGTTGTTATTTGTTGGGAGTTCAGAGTGTGACCTTTGTAAGTGGTGTCACTGAGGAATTATCAACCATGAGTTACCAGCAACACCAAATTCCTGCTCACCTGAAATCCTTTGTGCTACCTGTGCCTCCTGTGCATCCTTTGAATGCCATGGCACATTTCACAGAGCTGCTGCCACAGAAGGTGCCCAGGTTCCAGCTCTTGCTTTGGCTACATCATTTCATGTTTTGAATTTTGAGCCAGCTGCTTTGCCATAAAGTGGGATATGACAAAGGCTTGCATCTTTCCTTATACTTAGTGTGAGCAATGAACTTTTGGGTGCACAGTTACCTGCAGCCATTCTCAGATGGTGGCTGAGCTGCCATCTCGTAGCATAAATGTTACAATAACTTCACTATTTACTAATAACAGAATTACAGCCAAAATCAGTGTGTATGCTTGTGGTTTGAAAGTTCTGGACCAGAAAATCATGGAGATCAGGATTACCTTATATTTTTGTTTATATAACCTGTCTTTTGGAATGCACGTCGGCCTATGGCAGACATTGGAATTAAATTATCTTTTTTTAAATTTCCTTCCCAACCAAATCATTCTAGGATTCTGTGATATTGTGGAGATTATAGTTGTTTTAAACAGCTGTTACAATAATTATTTTCTGGATAGGCGTTTTCTGCTCAGTTTCTTTGTACGTTTTGAAGTCATTTCAACAATTGTTCAGCAAACAATAAATGAAGGACTCATTGAGGGCTGACCTTGCAGAGATGAAAGGAGGAGGAATAAACAGAAGATCTGTGCCTGTAGGTGCTTGCAAACACTGAAACCTTGACCAAGGATGATTTAGAGCCTGATCAGGGTTTATGTAAATGCTACAATTCTTTTGCATTCATACCTCAGTGCTTCTTCACTTCCTCACAAAGATATTTTTGTGTCCGAGGTCATTAATCTCCTCACACAGTGTACTCTAATGCTCGAGATTTGTTAATACATTTGGCAGATTTGCTTGTTGTTCTTAAGCATATATTGAATTTTTACACAGCAGCTATTTGTATAATTTGTATAACATGCCAGAACAGCTTCCAGTTAGTGCCCAGAATTTTCTGACTGCCTGGAAGAATTATTTAAAAAGAAGGAAAGATTTAAAAGATCTTACCAAAACATTATCTACAATTTGCTTCTCTCTTGTATTGAAATTTATCCTCTTGCTATTATGAGCAGCTACCAATGTACTTACTAAGTATTTATCTTCATGATTTGGATAGTTTGTTTTGAAGTTTGGGGGTTGTTAGATATATTGAGATAAAACCTAGAGGGTAATTTTAATGACACTCTGGATGGTCATACTAAGGGGTTTCCAACCTTCCACAGAACTTTTGCCATTGCATTTGCTGCACTCTTTTTTTGTGTTCAGTCCTCTTCCCTCCCTGCCTTTAGTGCTGAAAGATTATTGAGAATCCCACAGCAAAGTTGATACCCAGTGTGAGTTTAGTACAGCAGCTAACTGAACCTGCAGTGAGGAGGGACAGGAGGGACATCTCTGTCTCAGCCAGACTCTTCACTAATTAACCCACACTCCCTGCTGACAGCCTTTGTAAGAGGCTTCCCAATATTCATTTTCATTGCAGATTTTCTTCTATTTCTGTTATTGATTTGTCTCAGTTTATACTTCATAAAACAATTGGGTATTAGTGGATGCTCTGCATTTCCAGCCATGCTGCAAGCAGTCCCTGTGTAACAGCCAGGAGAAGTATTTTAGGTTCTGAATTCCAGCGTGGAAACACATTTACTGTATTCTGGAAACACATTTACTGTGAGAGATTTCAGTTTGTGATTTTTGTGGGAATCATCTGTATTCACTAGTAAAATATGATTAATGACATCACCATTCTAAATGCAAAATGTAGGCATTTTTCTAACAAAGAGTCATCAGAAGGAAAGTTTTAGACTTTCTTGTGATGATAAACAAAAAGGGGCTGTCCACAGTAGAGAAAATTGGTTGGAATTATAACATAAATAAATGTGTATTTATGGTTGAGATGGAACAATTAAGGTAAGTTTTAATATTTTATGTACTTTCAGGGTTTCACAAACACAAATGACTAAGGGACAGTGGAAAATCATAGATGCACCTCATTAGGAAATAAAAGTTTATGTAAGTGTGAATTAAGACTTGCACTGTGAAAGCTACATTAACTAAGGTAGATTTTGACTTCAGTGGATTGCAGTGCCATTGTCCACATTGCAAATAGGAACAGTAGTCACAGGAAAGAGTTTCAAGGACAAGCTTTTTTGGACAAAACTTCTGGAAAAGCTCTTTCCATTAATGCAGCAAGATGAGAGAGGATATTATCACCAGACAAAGTTACTTCTGCACTAGTACTCCTTAAATTAGGAGAAAAAGGTCAGAGCCAGTGATTGGAACCTGAAACTGAGCAAACCCAATGTAGAAATGTGATGGATGTTTGTATCAGTGTGCACCATCAGCTCCTGGAACAACATGCTGAGGCTGTTGATACAATCTTCTTTTTAGCAGGGTTTTGTCTACACCATTTCAACTCTTTACAAACCATTATATGACAATAGGTAAATATTTTGGTAGCTAATCTATTAATACCATCTACTGTGACCAAAGTGAAGGGAAATGAGAACCTTCACTGCTCAGTTTTGAAGGAGGTGATATGTTGTGAAGGGGGTGAAAAGCCTAGGATTCATCTGGGAGAAACAAGTGGGGAGATACCAATTAATATTGTCATCTGCTGTTTGGCAATATGGAGTTTTTTTGTTCCTTTAATCATTAACCTGTAAATCTACAAATCAGAATAGAAACATCAGTGCAATCAAAAGTAGTTCCAATGGAGTCAGCAGTGCTAAATTGGTTTGCATAAATGCTGAGGAAATGTGTGCCCTGGGGCAGGGCTGAGAAGAGCTCAGGGTTTTCACTGTCAGAGTGGGTGTTTTGTGTCTGCCTTACATGGAGAGGTCACAGCAGAAATGCATTGTGATACAGCACCATAAATTAAGGAACATTGAAAGGTGTCTGAAAATGAAAACAGCAAAGCTACAGAGAGATTTGGGTGAATGTTTCCTTTGATTCTCATCACATTCATCTCGTTAACACAAATAAGTATTTTTATAATCAGGGTTCAAAGGTGACAAAAGAGAAGCAAACTGCAGTCAAAATGGGATCATTTCACTGGTGACACACAAAACCTTGAAATGCTGCTTGACTTTTATAGGAAGCTGTAAATCAGGCCTGGATTACTTGAAAAGTTCAAGAGCACTAGAAAATGTTTTAGCTAAATGCAGCTGAGTTTTATGATTTGTGCTTTTATGCACCGAGCTCTGAAAATGAGCAGCACCATGAAGTTATTTCAGAATCTCCCTAAAGCACAACGCTGTACCTGCCAAAAAGAAAAGTAGGAACCAATGATGTTTCATTTGTCATCTTTGTAGATGGAGCTGTACTGTTCACCAGGGTGAATGCATGCAAAATGACACAGCACTGTAAGGGCTGTATAGGTATTCCTTATGAAATTTTAAAAAAGAATCACAGAACGAATATTTGTCACAGGTTTTAATCACAACTGCAGAGTTTTTAAGGGCATTGTGTACTTGGTCCTATATAGAAAAGCAAAATAAGTAGCTATACCCTTGAAATACTGATATTATTACCTATTTGCAATTCAATAATATAACATTAACCATTCTGATGTCAAAAGGAGGCCAGGGAATCTAGGAACTTAGCCTGTAGCATAAATGTGCTGCAGTGGTTCCTGACTGCTTTTTCTACTTTCCACAGCATATGAAAAAAGGGGAGTGTTAGATCATTTATTTACTTTGATCTATTAAGAAAAAGGCCTTCCATAAGGAAATGCAGGTTTCATTTTACAGAGAAACAAACATTGTTACTGAACCACAAATAAAACCCCTATAGTGATGCCCTGATTAACCTCTAATACTTTTTAAACAAACCAGCCTGGTTTGGAGCAAAGGGCAGTTTCCTTTGCTGCTGTCCTATTTATAAACTTTAAAGGCTTGCAAAGCAACTGGCAAGCAGAGATGAGAATCTGAAATGTGCCTGTTACAACTTGGCAATGTTCTCTTTTAGGTTTTAGGAAATTTGAACAGGAATCAATTTTAAGTGCTGAAACATTTTGTGAATTGATGCACAGCAGTGGTGTGCTGCCTGGCAAAGAATGCAAAGGAAGGAAGAGGTTTCCATGCCAGCAAATGTGTCTTTGGCTGTACCAGAGGACAAAGTGTACAGACCCTGACAATAATTTATATTTGCCACGAGACCTAGAGATGTCAGAAGACATCATATTAGTCAGGAAAATTCAAATTGAAAATTTATACTATGCTTCTTTAGCCAGAATGTCTCAAGTGGGAAAAGACATGTTGAACATTTCAAAA
The DNA here is from genome assembly GCA_030060385.1 of Muscicapa striata striata. Classification (NCBI taxonomy): domain Eukaryota; kingdom Metazoa; phylum Chordata; class Aves; order Passeriformes; family Muscicapidae; genus Muscicapa; species Muscicapa striata. Next base: position 1,454,201 of record JAREIS010000050.1, on the reverse strand, counting down.
AGGAGTAAAACTTGGTTTTATTTCACTGGCAGCTGTACATACCATTTGCAGGAAAATCACCAGTAATGTCTTTGTTAGCTTTATGCATTATTGGCAAACAGCAATTCCTTTAAAAATCCTTCATATTTTCTAGATCATCATTTATGCCCGTAAGATTCCCCCTTGGCTTAAATGCATGCTCAGTCTGGAGCTCAGGGGGGAGCTCTCCTGGTGTCTACAACTCCTTGAAAGGTGGGGCTTGGTCTCTTCTCTGAAGACATATGACAGGAGGAAATTGCCTCAGGCTGTGCCAGGAGAAGTTTAGATTAGGTAATTCAGAAGATTTCTTCACTGAAAGGGTCATTAAGCATTGGCACAGGGCAGTGCAGGAATCACCATCTCTGGAGGGGATCTACATAACAGATGTGTAGATGTGGCACCTGGCACATGGTTTAGTGGTGGCTTTGGCAGTGCTGGGGGAACAGCTGGACTCGATGATCTTAGGGGCTTGTCCAACCTAAACAACTCTGTGATTCTCAAACATCCTCAGCTGTACATAAACATTTGGTCAGGAGCTCTGTAATGACCCTCTGGGCTGCTGCATTGAGGCACAGAACCCAGGGTGGAGATGAGTTCAGTGGTGGGCTGGAAGGCAACAGAAAGCTGTGCAGCCTCTGCACAGGGATTTATAAAGTCAAACTTTGGTTTAACAGGTTATAGCTGCAATTACTTCTGTGGTAGGGAATGGCAGGGCCTATACAGAGAACTAATCAAATAAACAGCACGTGAATTTCACAGCAATAACTGATTAGATTTACAGATGTGTTTCAGGAAACTGAACTGAAAGGTTGAAATTATGGTGGCAGTCATTATTGACTTAGGCATTAACTTGCTGGGATGCAAAAATTTGCTCTGTAGGAAGTAAATTAAAACCCACGAATGAAATTAATTTAAATTGTATTACCTGACCAGTAGACTTTATATTCCATCAAGATGTGATGCAGTGTGTACTTAGAGGTAATTTTTCTCATGGTAATTTGAAGGAAGGGGAGCAGCAAGCAGAAACTGAAGAGTGGACATGTCAGAATTAATTTGAACCATGGTGCTTTAGCTTTCAGTTATAGCCACAGGTCAGTTCCAGCTTATAGGAACTTGTGCTGAGCCATGAAATTTCCATACGCAGAAATAAGGAATTTGAATAACAGCAGGTGTGATTCTGTCATGAAAGCATTCATAGCTGAGCAAAGTGCCAGGATTCTGTACCTGGGGGTTGCAGACCTCTCCCATCACTGAGGACTCCCTAAACCTGCCCCAGGAGTGGCTCAGGAGAGCTGACCCTTAGGCACAGTGTTTGACAGGTCACTTCCACCCCTTTCTTTCTGTGATTTTATAAGGAACTTGCCTTCATAAAGGAAAACCAACTGCTTTATTCTGGGAGACAGACATTCACATCCTGGGGTGGAGATGAAATGTGATGTCAGATTTGCTGTTTCTCTTGGTGCATATTCTGCCTGTGTATCTGCTAAGGCAGACAGTGAGGCTTCTGATGAAAATCCAATACAATCAGCTTTGTGACAATTTCCTTTTTCCTTCTCACTCCTTGCATGTCTCACTGTCTCCTTTCAATGCTCTGGCAGTTCTCCAGACTGGAAATTTGATGAAAGAGCAGGGATGTGTTGAATATTGGCAAGGTTTCTCATCTTTCCTTCCTTGTTCTCTGCTTGCTTACCTGCACATGAGCAATGTAAAACTGTGTCTCTGATTGGGGTAATGAGGCCGTGGTATCCTGTCAGAAAAAGCAGATGCTATTCAAAGCTTCAAACCATAAGAGTATCTAATGAACAAAGAGCAGTAATAAGTGAGTCTTCAGACACCTCTGAGCCTGCCACATGAGTAAAGCCCTGGATATCATTAACAGTTTCCAGTACTGAAGTAAATGGAATTATTGGACATGCCCCTGGTTTCTCATTATAAGTTATGTCCTTTTATTCTCAGGAATTTAAACATCCCTTGGAATCTGAAATCTGCTCTGAAAGTTGACTGCTTAGAGCTGTCAAACCTAGTAAAAGCCAAGACAGGTTTGTAAGCTCTCTTGTAAACCCTGGGATTTATGTAAGGTAGACATGAGTAAGTCAAGTGCACTTGCTCCTTAGGCAAGTGTATCAAATTCTTTCAGGTCTTGGCCTCTTACCCTCTGTTTCTGACCTCTTACCCTGGAGAGTTTTCTCTGCCAGATGTGAGTTTGAGAAATAACTCATGCTCCCATGGAGTCAGGTCCAGGTGGTGAAATGCAGGAATGCCCAGCTTGCATTACTCTTCCCAAAAGACACCACAAATGAGAAGAGAACTATTAGGCCACCCTAACCCTCTGCAAATCAGTTGGACAGTGAGTTCCTCCAGACTAATTCTTCACCTCTGCAGACTCAAATCTCTTACAGAGCCTATAGAATTTACACCTGAGCTGTGTGGAATAGCTGCCAACATTAAAACACTTCATATAGAGGAACATTTTTAGTTGCAGCTCGCTGCTCCCTGTCCAGGTACATTCAGCAAAGGGGTCAGCTGGGCTGGTGGCTGTACAGGGGGGGAGATGCAGGCAGTGGTGAGGGGCTGAGAGAAGACCTGGGGGATGATTACTCAGTTTTGAAAACCTGTAATTTTCTTCCTGAAGCTCAGAAGTGTAAAGTCCCTTTCTTTAGTGGTGATGGATGTCATAGCTGTGCCAAGGAGACAGCCCTGGTAATCAGAGTGTGGGGAAAGCCTGTGTTAAGGAACTTTCCCTCAGGTGAGCTATTGATTGCTGAGCAGGGAGGGCTTCAGCATCCTGCCAGGCTGACACAGGCAGACCAAGTCTTTTCTTCTGAGCACAATTTAAATAAAGCTTCCACATCATTTCAGCCCCTCTTTAGGTATCAGAGACATCATCCAGCAGAAAACAAAAGCTGCCCATGCCTGAGCAGTGAACTCCCTCACATAAACTCCAAAAGGGATGACTGATTGTCTCAGTATTTAGGTGTTTTCTAGTCTCTCATTTGGGCTTTCTGAGGCCCAAGAAGTGTTGCTCCTGCTGCAGCCATTCCATAGCAGAGGCATTAAAAAGTCTCTTTGCTTCCTGGCTCTTCATTTGTACAAAACTTGCAGAGACTTTTTCTCTCTGGGATAGCAACATCTTTGTCACACATCATTCATTTGAGGGAGAAGAAAGCAAAGCATAAAGGATAAAAGGCATAAAAAAGTGATCTATGGGCAGGATTTCATTTAGCAATAAGACAGCTATTTGGATTTTGGTTTGTGGGCTTATTAAAAAAAATGTTCATGGTTAATTAATGCCAGCAACAACATAAATTGGTCCAAGCATCACAATGACAGAAATTATAGATGAGCTTTCTAAGAATACAGAGCTTCATTTTTATTAATAGAAGACAAGATTGACTTTTTGATGAATGACAGAGAAATTAGGATAGACTTAAAGACTAGTTGTACTCTCTAGGTATGATTCTTCTCAAAAGAGAACCAAAAAAAGCAAATTAGTCTATTTTTTCATGTTTCTCTTGGTCTTGTTGTCCCTTAAATGCCCTGTTCCTCCAAACCTGGGCAGCTTTAACCTTTCTAATTCACAATCTAGCAAGCCTTGTTCTCAGAAGTTACTAAGTGAAATGTCCCATGAATATCTGAGAAGATTTTGGTATTCAAAGCTTTCATGAAATTTGGGAACCTTGGAAAAGAAGGAAAATCTCATCAAGAAGTAAACAACATATGTAAGAATATAAATGTTTCTGGTTTAAAATTTATACTTTAAATTACTATATTATTATTATTATTATTATTATTATTATGTACTATTACAATAACCAGTATGGTGATCTCTGTCCAGAAGTTTATTAGTAACTTTCTGACACCCAAGAAAAGGCAGGCTGGTTGAATATTATACATTTAAAGGTTTAGTGTCACCTATGCAAGTTTCTGTATGTTTTCCCTTTAGTAGGGACTATCCCTTTGGAAATGTTGCTCATCTTTCCCAGATCTTCAGTGTGATGTGGTACAGTATCAGGTTATAAGGTTAATATTTTGCTCTGAAATACACTTTAATGAGACATCCCCACAATGTGGCTTATAAACATTCTACTTGCCCCTCTTTAGCAAGGCTGACACACAGTAGAGCCACCAGTACTAAAAATACAGGAAAGGCAATAATTATGACTGAGCAAAAGCAAATATCCTTGACAATCCCGTAAATCTGAGAAGTCTCATGAGGATAACAGAAGGCAATGAGATGAAAGGGTAGCTCAAAGCTGGAATGAAATTTGGAAGTTTCTGAAAATGTGTATAGGCAGGCTCAGAGCTGGGATGTAAATAGATTTGCTGTCTGCCTTTCTAGAAACCCAGGGGAAGGTTCAGCTCTACTTTCCCTTACTGCCAACCCTAGAGCTTCTGCAAAGATGGCAACATTTCTGTGTGACACTCCCAGATAAAATATTGCAGAAATGGAGTAGAACTGTAGATTTCCAAAGGCAGTATTCTCTGCCTTTCTGGATGCCAGTCCTGCATCTCAAGGCATTACTGCTCCTTCAGAAAAACAGGGATTTTCCTTATCACACAGCTCCCCATCTCCCAAGCAGCTCTGTCCCAGAAAGCTCTGGAGAACACTGGCAGGAAATAAAACTTTCCAGCTGATCCTTGTCTGAGCAGCCTGCCCCAAAGGGAAATCCAGAGTTCATCTGTGCTGGAGAAATTGCTGTCCCCAAACTGCTGCAGTTTGACCTAAAACCCTTCTGGCCCCAGGCTCCCTGCTCTTGGCAAGGTGCTGCTCTAACTGTGTAGTCTCAGAGAGGCCCCAGATCAATTCTGGCTTCACACAGCAGAATTGGAGAGTCTGAATATAAATTATCTGTCCTGGACCTGAAACCACAAAAGTTTTATTTCCTGAATAACAGGGCCCTTATGGAACATGGGAGAGGGCATTTCATTACTGTGGAATCCAGAAAAATGAGGAAATAAATTCTATAGTCAAACTTCTCCTGAAAACAGGGCAAGGGGTAGAAAAAGCCAAGCAGGAAAGGTTTTCTTGCCTTTGTGATTGTTACTCACAGCTGTGGGATCACCAGTTTCATACTCACTGGCAAGAGTGAAAACCATTACCTAAAGCATCTCACACCATTTTGCCACTGCCCCTTCCAGCCTAAGACAGGAGTGACATTTATATCCAAAAATTGAAAGATTCACTGGCTAGCAGTACTAGTGTGTGCCAAAAACTATGAGATACAGAAAAATTGATTCAGGGATATTCTGCCAGGAGCCCACTTATCCAGGGTTCAAAACCAGTTTAAACTTTAGTCTCAGGCATAATTGTGGAAACCAAAATCATTATCAATGCTTTATACATAGAGGATTTTGCTTAACTGCAGTATGGTCATGGGCATTCCAAGAGGGTTTTTGTTATTAAACAATATTTTTTTTATATGGCTTGAAAGGAGGTTTTTGTGTGAAATTGAGGTCAGACAACTGAGTAACAGAATGGCCCAGGGGAACATTCCCAATTGTGCTGCCCAGCCACCCCTCCCATCATACCTGGATCCTTTATAAAAGGAAAGAGAGAGCATTTTCGTTGACATATTGTTTGCAATAAGGAATTAATTTTTCAAACATGTATCGAGCACTTAAAAGAGTCATTTTGATTGCACCCAGGGAAAAGGCTCCAGATGGATATGCACTGCCCACTGCAATTAGGATCACAGTGGGATCACAGTGCTGGCCATTAAGTGCAGAATTTTAATTTGTAAAGATGTAAAAGGGTGTCAGTCAGACATTTCCTGGGTAACCAACCTGCTGCTTTGTGTATATAAACATTGAAGAAAACCATTGTATATGCTATGAAGCTTCAGTGAACCCCAAGGAATAATTTAATACATGATTAAAAATCCTCAGATTCAGAAGAATATTAACTGTATTTGGTGCAGAATTTGAATATTTAATGAATAGAAGGGAGCCGAACAGTTTTGATAATAATGGAATTTCTTATCTCTTAGTTTCACATACTTCAAACTAATTTAAATAATTAGGTAAAGGTCACTGTCTCTGCCCCGTCTTCCAGGAGGCAGCAGCATCTGGTTTCAGATGATTCTGTGTAAACTGAGAGCAAGTTGTTGGCTGAAACACATTTAAATTATTTCTTTAGTTTAATGGAAATTTATCACTTCATTTGATTTCTAATGAAATAACTGAAATCAATGTGTCACCTATCTTGCTTGTGTGTAATTTCAGATCTGTATAATTAATATAACCCTGTTTTTCCCATAACATAGTTCTAACTGTAATGTGACCAGCACTTCTGGATTATCTCCTCTTTGAGGAATCTATCCCTGCTCTCACTGGCACACAGAGAGGGGGCAACAAGTTCTGCCTAGAGGAGAATAGAAAAGGTGCATGGCTTAGGAAAATGACTGAGAAAATGACTGCACTCTAGGCTAGACAAACTCACTGAGTGAATTGGTTATTTGGAAAGTATCAGAGACACCATGACAGCATCCTGCTCTGAAATCTGCCTGCTCCAGGGTCAGGGCTGGGGCTGTCACCAACCCCTGGAGCAGGGGCTGTGCAGAGGTGGGTGTGAGCCCTGAGGAGGATCACAGCAGCTCTGCTCACCAGGACACCATCCTCTGCTGCTCAGAGAGCTCTCAGAGGAACAAAAGGCAGGGACTGGCTGCTTTCCATCTCCAGGGAATGCTCTGCTCTGCTCTGCTCTGCTCTGCTCTGCTCTGGAAGGTCACTCATTAATAAGATCACTGCCACCGTGACACTGTTAATAGCCTTGGCTCTCCCAGGACTTGTCAGGTTTTCTCCTGCCCATTACTTGATTCAGTGCAAGAGAGTAATTTCTGGTACTTGTAGAGCACCTTGAAAACCTCCCCAGGTGCCCCATGAGTGCAGTGCAAGGGGACAGTCACCTCACTGTGAGTTACACAGGCAGAGAGCAGGTGGGCACAAGGAAAGGAAGCACAAAGGACCAACAGCAGCATGGCTGTGCTTTTTCATTTATCTCTGGTGGAGGAGAGGGTCAGATCTGAGGAATAATTTTTTTGGATGGAAGAAGCTCAGGAGATGGCAGAACGGGGTGTTTGAGTGATGAATGAAATGTCACTTAGCAGGGAAGCACAGCATTTTCCAGCACTTGTTATGTCTAGTAAGGAACAGAAGTAAGCAGTGACAGATTCCCTGCACACCCATTCTTCAGGTGCCAAAACATGATCAAATACACATCTCTGCTTGTTATGAAGGCCTCTCAGAACTGAGGAAGTTATTGCCCTGCTCAAAACACCAAAGCATAGGCAGAAGGTTCTGTGGGCTGCACCCCTAAGCACCTGCTACATTTAGGACTTGTGAATCTCCACCTTCCATCCCTCTGACACAAGATGCATCCCAGGCCACTGGCTGTGGGTTAGGCATGTGTAAATCAAAAGGTATTGCTGTCAGTTGAACTGGAATTTCAATTTTTAATATCACTATTCCTTTTGCAGTACTTTTTCTTTGCATACTGAAAAACAGATCGGGAGGGATTTCTGCTGCTGTTCTGTTTTGTCTGGCAGGATGCTGGTGCCATCTACTGCTCTGCCCACCACTACCATATCTGAATTCTGAGACATTTGCCTGGAGACACCTCTCCCTGCTAAAACTCCTGGGACAGAAACACACTATACTGGCAAGGAATATGTCCTTAGTAGTTAAGAAAAATTCAGCAAAACTTAGCTCCTCCAAATTTCTCCAACAAGCAGTTTTTAAGTTTATTGGGGGAAAAAAAAGTCACCAGTAATTTAAAAACCATTTTCTTACTGACTGGTATGTAGGGGTGCAGACATGAATACCTGGCTGGGATCCTACAGTCACTACTGTACTCCCAAAACCACCACATCACAGAATCACAGAATTGCTTAGGTTGGAAAAGACATCTAAGGTCATTAAGTCCAACCATTACCCCAGCACTTCCAAAGCCACCACTGCACCTTGTCCCCAAGCACCACATCCAGGCACCTTTTAAATCTTTCTAGGGACAGTGACTCCACCACTGACCTGAGCAGCCTTTTCCAATGCTTCACAACCCTTTCAGTGAAGAAATTTTTCCCAGTATTCAACTTAAACCTCCCCTGACACAATTTAGGACTGTTTCCTCTCATCCTGTCACTTATTATCTGTGAGAAGAGCCTGACCCCCACCTGGCTACAACCTCCTGTCAGGGAGTTTTAGAGGGTGAGAAAATGATTTTTTTTCTCCAGGCACCCTCAGCTCCCTCAGTCACTCTTCATCAGACTTGTGCTCCAGACCCTTCCCCAGCTCTGCTGCCCTCCCTGGACATGCCCCAGCCCCTCAGTGTCCAGGTGTCTGTGCCTCAGCAGCTGCCAGGATCAGTGTCTGAGTGCAAACAGGACTTGGGGAGCCTGGATTTGGTCCTATCAAGCTGAGTCTTGGTCATGCTCATTGCCACAGGCCACAGGGAAACCTGTTGGGTGCAGTCAAGCTAAAAGCAGCTGGTTCCTAAGAAAAGTCCTGGATCTGTAATGCCACCCTGCCCTCCCTGTCACAATGTTAAAGCCACTTCTGAGAGCTCTGTTGAAGAGAATGACACTTTATTGTCTGATTGAGAGAATTCTGTGCTGCTGTAGAGAGATGCCAGTGTCTTACCATATTTTTTGGATGTTCCATGAGCTCTGTAATTTTTGCATGGTGTATTTTTATCCCATTGCTGTATATTTTTAGCCATGTTTCCATTTGCAAGTGACACATAGTACGATTGCTGTCATTACAAGAACACTCCTGTCTGCCTTTCAGTTAATCACACACTGTCCCCTCTCACATCAGCCTTTAATGTCTTGCTGTAATACCTGGGGCTAAAAATAACTTTCCCTCCTACTTCAAGTGGGAAAGCTGCTTAGTGCACAAGCACCAGCACATTCAACTTTTGCAGTCCCCAGATATAATGTTATATGTCAGGACTGTCACCAGCACTGCCCATGATGCTCAGGAGGTGGGATAGATTGGCCACCACACAGGCTGCTGACTGATGGATGGTTTAGGCTTGTAGCTCTTTACAAGAGTCCAAAACAAAACATGAAAACAAAAAATGAAAAAAACCAAACCACTATATCTTTAAAAGACACTTCATTACCTAGCTTCTATGGATAGGGTCTGTGTTTGCATGGCAAAAAGCAGTGTTTATGTGTAACCTTTGTATTAAAAACAGTAGAAGAAAAGAAGTGCAGTATCATGTGAAAGTATTAGTGACAGAGGAAGGAATGCTGTTTGTCATTAGGCCTAAGCCAAACATTTTTTTCTGTCTGTCTAGTCTGTGCCAGGGTTACCTTGGATGCATTTGCAATTGGATAGATTTCCAGGAGATAACATGGGAAAGCGTTTACACAATACTGGAAAATTCAGAAGCATGTGCATTTCTAAAAGTTCTTTACCACTAAACTTTTCTTCCTTATGCTTTCATAAAGTGGTACAAAGGCTGGGCCTCAGTGGAGCTGAAAGCTCATCCTGGGACTGGGTGATCTCTCCTCCCTTGCTGAAGAGAGATTGGATTCATTCTTCTAAAGCAAAGTCAGCTGCAAGAGATTTCCATCATCTATAATTTGGTCTGACTGCACCACTTGTTTTTATAGTGAGTGTGCAAACACATCATCAGTTTTTGCTAGAGATGGGCTTTATTTGCTTTTGACAACAAACAATTATTCTATGAGGACAGTTATTTGTGCTTTTTCACAAAACTTCAGGAAATAAGAATCTGAACAGATTACCAGCACAGATCATTGCCTCTGCCAGCACATGAACCTTTAGCTATTTGCTCCTCAGTCTCCTCAGGAGCCAGAGTCATCTTCAGGCATGGTGCCTCTACAGGCAGCCTTGGAGAAGAAAAACAGGTAATTAACTCTCTGCTCTGAAGCAGGGAATTCAAGGACAGTGCTGGAAAAAAGGCAAGTCAGAATGTAACCAAACACAGCAGTGCAGTGCAGAGCAGCAGGTGCTTCTTACACCTCCTCAGGCACCCCCAGCACACAGGCAGTGACTCCTCTGCCACAGCCAACTGCATTTCTGGGGCTGCATCCTGCTTGAGATACAGCATCACATCCTTGAAAGTAAAAAAGCCTTTATTCTGATTCTTTGCAGATTAAGTACTCTGGCTGTGTTTCATAATGTTTCATAATGTTTCCTTTCTCCTAGACCATCTGAGCATCCATCACCATCTGCATTATTACAGAACAATCAGTAATCCTTGGTGCTGCAGTAGTTCTGTGCTTGTTCTTGTCATTTCTCTTCACACAAAGCAAAAGTCCTGAGTTTCCATTTCATTTTGATCTCCAAAACCTGAAGGAAAAGCAACCAAGCCCCTTCATTCTTTTATCTCAAGCAATTGTACTTGTTTAGATGTTTCTTTGCTTTTCCTTCCTCTCCTTAATAGCCTCTGTCCTGCCTCAGATTGCTTCCTGCACAGTTTTCTGTGGTCATGGGTAAAGCACTGCTCCTATTGCTCCAGAGGTTTTGTATTTGAAACTAGGTGTGTGAATTTGTGAATATTTCTCCCTAGATTTCAGTTGTGCCCATCTAACTTTGTTTTCTCTTTCATAACTCGGCATTATCTGTTTATTTCTGGTTATAATTTGTTAGTAGCAGCTATTCTGTCACTGGCCATAAATTATTGTGCTGGTGTTTCAGTGATGCTGAGTTCACATGTAGAATCAATACAGCTGCTGGGCAGTTGCTGAAAAGGCTGTCTATTGCTGTTGTAATTAATTAAGCCTTGAAAACTTTTAGAACTAATATCTGATTTACAAACTTGAGAATTTATAGTTGTTTTAACATAACCTAAAGGGGAAACCTCAAAGGGATTTTGCAGAATTGCTCAGAAAGACCTAAGGAAACTCTCTCAAGACTTCCTACAGTAAAGAAGAATTGGGATAGCACAGGCTCAAGTGGCAAAGAGCCAGACTAGGTTGTTTAAAGTGTAGTTCAAGTGATGTATATTAAAGTAGTGCTTCAGGGCTCCTGAGATACTTTTCTAGGTGATGATGGTGAAGTAGGAGCTTCTTTGAGGTGAGGTAGAGTGAGAATGAAGATGGAGCCAGTCGTGACTCACAGGGGTCTTGTGTCAGTGATGATGCACTGGGGGCAAAGGGAAATTTTCAGACTTTCAGCAATTTCTGGTTTGTGATATTGCAGTTGGATCCAAGTCCTGAGTATTTTAGCACCTAAACTGGCATCTGGTGAATTAATTCTGTAATTTATTTTCAGTTGGAAATTTTCTTTGTTTTCATATAGGCTAACAGTATATATATATGTGTGTGTGTGTGTGTGTGTGTATGTGTATATACACACATATGTACATATATATATATAAAGTGTATGTATATATATGTATATATATGTATTGTATATATGTTTTTATATATATATATAGGCTAAAAGTATATATATATATATATATGCATGCTGGACCATGGTATAGATACCAAGTAGTCTGCTTGACACCTGTCAGTATCTAATATTGCAAATAACAATTAGAAAAACTTTTTTAGAATGGGTTTGTTTTCCACTGGTGCTTAGTGTTGCACACATTATGTGTGTAAGCCTACAAAGAGGAGTAAAGTAAAGGCAAAACGTTTTACAGCCGCAGATACCTGGTTTATGATGGAATTCAGCAAGAATCCCGAAGAGGGCACTGTTGGCTGCCTTAAGGCTTCAAGTTGCAAAGAGCTCTTTCTATTCAATCCTATTAATTCCAAGTCTGCCCCTACAAGAAGACCCTCCTGACATTTGGCCTAAGGTAACTAAAGGTAGTGCTGGAAACCTTTGCCCAATAGCATTTGCACAGCATTTACACATTGCTGTAACAATTAATAGAAGTGTTCCTGGCTATGTCGGTTCTACTCAGTGATAAACTTATCAGCCTCCTAAACTCTGAGCCATCCTGTTCCCAAACTCTGCTGAGCAAGGAGGAGCCCAGCTAATGCTCTGCCTGTTTGAAGTTACTAAAGCAGAGGGTCCCCAGCCATGTAAGCACTTGGTCCCAGTTTTATGAGCTTTTTCACAGTTTGTGTACAAACTCAGGGGTGGATATCCATGGTCACACTGAAGTCCCAGGACCTCCCCTCTTTACCTGCCCACAGCTGCCCCAAACCCAGGTAAGTTGAGGGTTGCACAGCACAGTTTCCACACTTGCTATTCCTAAATAAATTCTTCCATGTGTCTGAAGGAATCAACAGCCAGATACTAAATACAAAACTGAACTCTTTTTTTTTTTCACAGCAAGTTCATAAGCAAAGATGAATTTTGCTTTCAGATTAATCATTGAAATACATGATGAACACACAAGAAAACTCTAAGAATATGAATTGAATTCAAAGGCTTAGCTGGATATGTGTCCCAAGAGATGCCTCTGTGTGGGAGGAAAGGTCAGGAGAAACCTTTGCAAAAGATGCAGATCAAAGAGCTTTCCCTTGCTGACAAATCTGGTTGCATAAAGGACAGCCCCTCTCTCCGAAGTTCAGGCTTCTGAAGTTGTCTTTAGATCTGCGAAATCAAAGGCAGTTTATTGATCATATGCCTTTAGATCACAGTCATTTCCAGGTCATCTCCATAACTTTGAGTAGGTGGAAGTGAATGGGAGAATTTCCTTAGGTTTGAAGGGGGAGAGTTGTGCATCTGTCTGGGTAGGGCAATCAGTGCCATAGCTGATGCCTTTTTGGGACTACCTAAAAACAGAAGCTAGACAAAATTAAGGGAATATAAAGCAGGTTTATTTATTGAATTTTGAATATGCCTTCAGGTACATTTCAGTCAGATGAACCCCCACCCTCCCCCAGGGGCTACACCCAAAAATGGACAACAGGGTTTTGACCAACAAATGGTCACAGGGTTTTATGCTTTTGTAAGTTTGGTCCATTTACATATTGGGGGTTAATCTTCCAATTACAACTTCAGGTAATGAAGTCATTTACCCCAAGTTTGCTCCCCCAAACCACTTTTGTTTACATTTCTTGGGGCGTGAGACAGTGAGGTGTCTTTGAGTTCCAGGCCTAGAGAGGAATTGTTTTGTCTGACCAAAATGGGAGAACAGTGGCTATACACTAAGAATTACAGGATTACAAACATATGAAAAATATAAAAGCTAAAATCGTAGGGCATCATAGCCAGCCCTGCTGAAAAGTTCCTGTAATGAGCTGGCCAAGCCACAGACTTTTCTTATGCAAATGTTACCTTAAAAGGGTGATTTACTAGAGGCTGTACCTTTATCTTCAGATAAAAACCCCAACACCTGTTAGAGATTATAAAAAGTGTTTAGCCTTGCCAGATTTCTCCTACCAACCTCACCTATTCCAAAAGCACTGACTGTCCCACTGCTGGTGTTTCCTTTGCCCTGCCTGCCCATGGTGTGACTGACACAAACAGCCTCAGCACACTGATTTACCAAAATATGAGTATTAGTCTAATACCCATACTCAACTGTGATGGACAAAAGACTTTCTTAACAGTTTAAAGTTACAAAGTGTATGTTTGTTCTGTGCTGGGCAGCAGCGTGAGGTAATCCTCTAATAAGCACTGCAAAATCACAGGTGATCACAATGTGTATTTATTGGCAAGAGTTTCAAACAAATACATATTCATAATACCAGTCTTTCCCACTCCTCACTTCCTATGGTAATTAGCTTGAATAGCTATTAAGCATATGTCATTGGCTTCTTGAATTAAGTCTGGGGTCTTTTTTGTGGGTAGTGGTCATAAAAAGAGGAAGCAAGGTGAGTCTTCCTCACCCTAAACTCTCGACCTTTTCTACCAATGACAATACAAATGGCTTCTGAGAAAAGTCCAGTTTTTTAAAGAATAAGTTTCTGGTTGCAATTGTTTGTGTTTCTTTGGACCTGCTTACTACTTTCATCTTTTCCCATTGCAAGCACAGGTGAGCAAACATGAAATGACAGGCAATAACTATTTCAAGCCCAAATTCTTCAAACTTTTAACTAGAATCCCAATTTCTCTAAGACTAGTGTTTCAGCACCAGGTACCTGCCGTGTTCAGCCCCTGCCATCTCTGAGGATGTCACAGCATGACCCCCCCATGCAGCACCTGGAGCTTTCCACACACAGCCAAAGGCTCCTTCCCAGGGCCATCCACATATATCAGATCTTCTTCTCCATGGCAGCATCTTCTTGTGCAGGTTAAATGTTCTACTTATGTTCTTTTTGTTCTTTTTCTGCCTACATAAGAGGAAGGAAGAGAAATGGTAAAAACACTTCACTGTTCACAAGAGTCTCATCAGTCCCTCTCTTGCCCACTGATGGTGCTGTATGAATCTGTGAGTGGTAAAGGGCATTCATGTGTGACTTGATCCATGATTTTTGCCTGTACATACACTTTCAGCTTTGCAGGGCACCTTGCCCACAAGAAACCTCACATCTCCCATGCGCTGTAAATATTTGTCCTTCCACTATACCTTTGTTCCTGGGAGATAGATTGCTTTTGCTCACCTTCCTTTCAGAGGTAATTTCTGCTCCTGCATTTTAAAAACATGCAAAAGAAACACGTTATCTTTGCCTAAGACATGAATAATATGTTTTCAGCATAATTTAGACAGGAAAGCAGTGAAGTGTGTGAAGAAATCACTCATGAGAGAAAAGTGGAGGATATGAGGAGTTTTGAAAGCTAGAGAGCAGCAGTGCTCCAGCAAGAGAAAAGCAGCAGGAAAAAGGAACATTACAGAGGGCAGGGTTAAATGGAAACCTGGCAGGGTCGCAGAATCAAGTGAGCATCTGAGATTAACAACAGGTTAGGAATTAATGAGCCAGCAGAACTGTCCTCAGTGAGCAGCAGCAGCGCCTCGTGCTTCCTGCACTGCCTCTTGTGCTCTCCTGCTCACCACACCTCATCTCCCACCGATGCAGAATCATTCTCCAAATCTGTATTAAATCCAGGGAGAGAGCACTTAATGGACAATGTGTTAGGTCATTCTGTCATTGAAGCTACAAAAGCCAAATTTCACAGTCCTGAAGTCTGATGGTTCCCAGATGGGATCTTGGGATCCAGTCAACCCAAGGAAAGATCTAGAGAAATGGCTGGTATCTGGCAAGACAAATATTTGACATATTTGCATCCTCCTGTCCTGTGGCTCTTTGGTCACTGTTACTGTTTGCAGAGGACAAGGAAAGGCCTGAAGCCATTTCAGTCTGCAGTGATATTCTATAGGGATTAGTCTGAGAAACTACAGATTTACTGGACTGAAAAGCAGAATTACATCTGTGCTCTTCACATGGGGTGTTTTAGATTTGAACATTTTAATATCACCAAAAAGTTAAATACATTTTAAATTAAATATTTATTTTAAAAAATTTAAAAAAATATGAATGTGACCTACAATGACCCTAAACATTTAAATGTAGTCAGCTTTAAAAAGAGAAAAAAAACCAAACAACAAACAACTGTGGGCTTGCTTACATGGATATAGCTGATATACAGATTGCTATGATGCCTTGGTTACTGGTAAAATGTGTGCAGACTGATTGTAGTGTCATCTGTGAACTTCAGTGAGAAAGTTTATCCATGCTGATTTAACACAGTCCATCCCTTGCATTTCTCCCTCCCCAGTGTTTCTTTCTGTGCTACATCCCCTTTGCATTAGAATTTTTCAAAAAAGTTTTTCTGAACTTTTTATATAATTTTGCTCTATGTTCTTCCTGCTCTTAAAAAACCTGACAGTTCTGGCTTGTAAAGAATGTAATTCAAAGTTGATGCAACAGGGCTTCAACCCAGGCACCATGGGGTGGATCCAAATGAGATGCAGAGGTAAAAGGTATATCTGAAACAGAGAGAGACAAACACATTTATTCCAGGAGCTCTCTCAGCAGGCAGAGGTTGTGACAGTTCTCTGTATGTATAATCAAGGGCTCACTCATGTCGCTTTCTAAGTCTGCCATACATTCCTAGTGACTTGAGTAAGATAAGTATCTAGAGCTTCTTGCATAATTGCACTATTTAAAAGAAAAAAAATAAATATAGATGAGAAACCTGTTGTAGACTGTAGTCAACAACACACCAGAAAATAGCTCATGGTGTTAAAAATGGCGCCCTCAATTCAGTTTCTGAAAATTCATGGTTTAAGAGTGACATGAGTTTTCTGTAGATCTGCACCTCCCTCTGCTTCTAAAATGCAGAAAGAAGGAACACGCTTGAAACCAACCCTCTGCTCCACACCAGATGCTCCCCAGTCCTTTCTCTCCTGTCTCTCTTCCCAGCTCAGGTCAGAGATGTTCTGTAACTCATACACTGAAGTCATGGAAACTTTTAACCAAGTGATGCAGGCAATTCCAAACTACTGCCAACAGCAGAATAATTTACTACGAATTATCAAGGTTATCACCAAAGCCTGCTTGATCAAAGCCTCTATTGAGAAGTGCTCATTGGTGAGAATGAAAACACAGATCAGAACTAGGTTTCAAAGTGGTTATTTGCATATTATTTGTTCTGCTGTTACACAATAGCTCTTGTCGTCTCACACTCTGGGACTGGGAGATGAGTGGATTCCTCTGTTCATGAGCTGTGTCTAAACCCAGCAGAACCATGGTGATAATCTGCTCTGATCTGTGACAAAACTCAGCACAGGAACCTTCCTCTGCTTCTCTTTTAGCTCTCACCTCCTATCTGAGATGTATTCATCTAATTTCCATGTGTGGGTTCAGCTTGTTTGGTGGTGCCACAACTCCAGGCTGCTTACTGGGGGAAGTTAAACAGGAGATGGCTGTGCAATCTCAATAGAAAATGAAACAATAGACTTCAAGGATCTAAGATGTTGTTTCCAACCTCAGAAAACCTCCCAAATTAATTGCCCTTCACATTTGCTCTTGTTAAAGGTTAGAATAATCCATTCCCTTCCATTGCTGTAACCTAGCACACTGTCATCACTCCTAAAACCTTATTAAATTTCAAAATATGATTAAGTGGATTCTTGAGGGAAGCTGGTGTGGGGGGAAGTGGGGTGTTTTTTTCTCCTGAAAGGTTAAAATATTCATTTGAGTATCAAGCACACAGCTTATAGGAATTCTTTTATTTTATGGTGGTATATGATACCCAGAGGCATTACATATTAAGAAAACCTATTGATCTTGAGGTTTTAATAAACACTAAACTACTGCACTTGTGAAAAGAGTGTTTTTTAGTCGGGGCTTATTCCATTATGATGAGAGAAGTATCACAGTGTTTCAACCTGCCTTTTTTCCAAAATGCTGCCATCACACACAGTGATTTCTTGAGTCAGCTGCAGGGAGCCATGAAGGGGACAGCAATTCTGTCTCATTAGGGATGGCAATCATATGAAATGATTTTACTCTAGATCCAAAGAGAAGCAGAAAAGGTCACCATTTCTGAAGGAATACTCGTGTGTTTGTATATTTTGCTCCAGCAAAAACGGAAGTGTGCTTCCTGTCTTTCATCTGAACTTGTGGATTTTATTTTTAAAGGAGATCTAGGGTAAATGGCCTAGCTGTGGTGAGAGTGATGAGTGCAGTGGGTGGGACAGGGTGCTGACATCTGGCACTGAGTGCTGTGGGAACAGTCAGGGAATGCTCACCTTGCTTCACCAGCTGATGTGAGAGCACACAGCTGCTCCAGTACACCTGGCTCCTAATTATCTACAGGCTTTTTGCCCCCACCCTTTTTTTTTTTTTTTTTTTTTTTTTAAATTAAGACACTGTTTAGATCATGTGGGTACTTGGAGAATGTGATATCTGTAGAATCCTAGGTAGGCTAAAGTCTTTGCTTAATGTTGATGTTATTGGGTGGCTTTTTGAACTGCTTCAAAAATCAGAGTGAGGACTATTGAGCTGGGGGAAAGAGAAGTTGTTCAACCAGCACCTCCAATACATTCATGAGCTGCAAGACAGCTCCCAGAAAGAGATCATTTTGTGTCAGGGGACACCAGATGAAAGGACAAGATCAGGAACATTGCTCAGGATATCCAATGCCTTCCTTAATAGCCAGCTGGCCTCCCTCCAAGGAAACTCAGACAGCTGCTTTATCTCAAGGCCAATTTAATGCTCAGAACAAACTTGGATTTGAAGCATTCTCAGAACAAGGGTAATGTGAGAGGACTGAGTGCATCACCAGCACCATTTCCAGCCTCTGAGAGCCACCTGCATGCTGTCACAGCACAGGCACATTTGAAGGCTGTGTGGCTCCCCTAAGATTCCCCCAGTACAAGATGTTCATGCAATACTACACTGTGGTATAAGGGAAACAAAAGGGAGAAGAGAAAGCAGCTCATGTCACCTCTGCTGTTTAAGTGCTTCCCTGGTATTTAGCTAAATCTCTGTTTTGGAAAACACTTGACTTCAAAGTGACATATAAGGCAAAATTGCAACAATTAAATATTAAGTGCATAACTGCTTTCCAGTACCCTATATCTGTTCTTGCTGATAAGCATGCCTGTTTGCTGCCTTTCCACCAAGCCACATAGTTCATTTCTTAAAATCTTCAGAGTTTGGGGCTATTCTGTTATTTACTAAGTTTTTTATTTTGATGTAGATTATGCATCTTCAGAGGGTGTATTTCATCACTGCTTCAGAACTCGTTTGACACTTTTCTTCTGGCATATCTGTCTCCTGAATAAGACATCTCTGACACAGGCTGCTATAAATCATGGATAGAAAAAACAGCATCAGGGACAACTTCTCTAAGGGCAGTGACACTGAAACCCTCTATGTGCAGGTTTTGGATAAAGATGCATTTTTAAATGAAGGTAAAACTGTATTACTTCTAAAATGCAATGAGATCAGTTGATGGGAATACAGTCAACATTTATTCCATAACATTAGCCCGTAAGCATTTTATAAGTGCATAATGTTTTAGGACATCCATGAGCTCATGAGCCTAAAGCTGTTCTGAATTAGGAATCAAAAAAGCTCCAATATAATTATTAATCTCTAATTCTCCATCTGCAAGGTGTAACAGATAAAGAATCTTGTGTCCTGAAACTGCATTTGACAAGCAGAAGAAAAATGCATGTCAGTGGTGGTAATGAGAAAGGGAGGCTGAAGAGGGAAAGGATCTTGCACATAAAGCATGTTAAAAATGTTTTAACAGAATAAATGTGCATGAAAACTCCTAATACACCAGTATTGGAGGCAGAAACCTCTACATTTCAGAGACTTTATGAAGTGATTTGGATGTCAAAATGGAAGTGACATTTAATATCCACTTTGCATAAGTGTTAACAACTGTACAGGATTCAAAAAATGGGAAGTATGGTCTATTTATTTCATCTGGCACAGTATGTTATAGTGCAGTAATTTGCACAGTAAACTGTACTCCAAGAATGTCAAATTTATCATCTTGTCACCAGAATGTTACTGTCCACCAATCTGAGACCCAAAAGGCATAATCAGAGCTGTATCCAAGGAGAAAAGATTCAAAATTTTTTAGTCAATACCTGTCAACTAAATTGGGTTTGAGAAGTGGGACTCTGTAATTTAATCCACTCTTCAAAGTGTACATACAGCTAATAGAACAGAAAATACACTGTAGAAAGCTTCATGGGGCTCCTCTTCCTTTTTGGAGCAGCTCTGCAAAGTGCTGAAGGGTGCTGGATGTGCAGCTACTCAGTGTAACCCCTGTGGAAGAGAACAAGCTTTAAATTAAAGCTGGATTTGGGGAAATTAACGCAAATGAACATACAAATGACTCTTGGACAGCTCTGGAAAGGAGATGATGTATGTGCAGATATTCTTGCCCTTCTCTCATGTCTGCCATTTCACTCCTGTGGTTGTGCTGACACCTGGATGCTGCACCAAGCCCCATCCAGCTGCAGGCAGGACCCTCTCCATCTGCTTCCTCTTTGGGAATGTGAGGACCTCACCTTGAAGCCAACCTTGCAGCCCCTCATGGTTACAAATATGACAGTCACTGCAATGGCAAACTTCCCATGGAGTTATTTCCTGGGCTGCCCTGCCATTTTTTGGGTCTCTGTAATTAATCTTGGGTTTAGCTGCTGTAGCTCAAACAGCAATTGTCCTTTACAAGATTACACTGAAAAATGATTTAACACTGTATTACACTGAGCAAAGGGTGATACTAAATACAGGCAAGTATGCAAACATTTCAGTAGGCAGGTAATCACTGTAGCCAGAAGAGTATATTTGCTAGAAGGTCTGCAAATATTTAGCATTTAAAGGTTGCTGCTGTTATTTTACAGCCTTATAATGTCTTACCAAATTATACTCTCTTAGCCTGAAAACTAATTTTTTCTTCAGAAGTCATGGATGCAAAAATTTAGTCAGCTTGGATAACTTGGTCCTCTGCAGGTATGTGTGGTCTTTTCTGGAAGCGAGCACTTCAAAGCTCTTCATGAATGATGCAGGATAATGGAGTCCAAGTTGAAAAGGACTTCAGAAGTTGTGGAATACTCTGTCAACACAAATCCTCCACACTACAGGATTTTTATAATTACTTTTTCTAAAGAAACTAATTCTAACCATTGAAACATCACCTCTTGTAATACATAATAAATTAATAATACATTTAATAAATAAATGTAATAATAAATTTGTGCAGCAAGGAAAGAATATATTATTTTCCTCACTATTTTGGTTTCTGACTGCTTATAATGACCAATTCTGACCTACATCAGCAGTAACACCAGTGTGCCTTCTCATACAGAGAATCAAGCATGCAGCACTCTGATTCAGCATGGTAACAATAAAATGGATTTTTGATTTCAAAAGTAAGCCTTGGAGTTCCCAGCCCTACATCCCCAAATCCTTTTTCAAAACAAAAAAATAAATCTGTTGAGACAGATCCCCTATGTTGAAAGCTGTCCTGCAGCCAAATCTTCCTTGAAATGTTAAGAATTTCCAACCCATTTGTCTCAAAAATAATTTGGATCTCCTAGAAGGTCCTTGCAATACTTAAATTGAAAGTGCATTTTGTCCCGTTAGTTTTCTTTTTTTTAACTTTTTAAAGCAGACTTTTGGCAATGCAGACTCCTCAGCTGCCTTCAGTAAAACACCTTCTGGAGAGTTGTCAGCTGGAGGCATCACTAGGCTCTCTCAGGTTTAATTTCATCATCTTATAATGACCAAAGACTATTTTCCCCCAGGAGTTCTACAGCCAAGATCCCAAAAATGGTATTGCAGGTCTAAGAAAGACAAGGAGGGAGTTCTTGCTCAGCTGCACTGGAGCAAACCAGGAGTAGCTCTATTAGTGTCAATGTACCTGCATCAACTGGGAACTGATGTAAGGAGAAAATAAACATGGGGGTTGTCTCTCTACCACTGCCCTTTAATTTGTAATGCCAGAATTATCAACAAGTTCTTCTAATAATTTGTTTTCCACTGAAGATTAGTGCCAAGTAATAGGGTTCAAGAGAAAAGATTTTTATCCTGTAAGGCCCTGAGTGAAATTTGAGTATTTTCTGTAGGGAATACTCTAGAGGAAGCAACGTGGATGATTAGAGAGGGCACCAGATTTGAGAACTCTGTTAATCAGGTTGACATTTGTCTCTTGCATAGTAGAAAAGTCATTTCAGTTCCCTGCCCCAGCCTCTTCATCCAGACTGTCTGTCATGAGGATGTCTGTCTGTCTGTCAAGGAGCTCCTTGGCTTCATTCAGTCCAGCACCTGTCCCTCTTATTCTGAATATCTCTGTCCCCTTGTCCTTGTTATGATTTAAACCATACAAAGAATAGTTTCTAAAATGATTTCAGAATCAAGCTCCCTGGAACAGCAAGATATTTGGGGATTTTAAAAACCATTAAAATTAGATTCAATTGGGTTGCCTTTTGGTTTTCTGAGGTATTAGAAGTTACTGGTATGGGGCTCAGGGAATCTAAGTAGTTTAGAAGATAGAAATTTGCATTTAAAAATAATGACAGCTAAGATTCTCAGGGGAGTTGGGAATGTTTAAAGGAAAGTACTTTGAAGCATAAGAAATGTTGTAAGAACTGAGAATTTGAAAACTACACTGTGCTTTTCTGAGAGACTGTGCAAATTTGCTTTTTCTTTTCTGAAGATATTTGTGTCTTACTCTCAGAGGCCAAACTTTGAAAATGAAGAGTCCTCTTCTATCTCCCCCACATTTCCCATACACCACAGCTTCTTGGGAGGCTGCAGCCCCCTCATTTACCTTGAGGCCACCAGCAGCACAGGGACATTAAAACAAAGGCAGGCTGAGACAAGGCATGGACAAGGGCATGGAGTGACAGAAGGTAAAACAGATCAGACTGACACAGGGCTAGATTAGATATTAGGAAGAAATTCTTCCCTCTGAGGCCCCAGCACAGGTTGCTCAGAGCAGCTTTGCCCCATCCCTGGAAGTGTTCATGGACAGGGCTTGGAGCAACCTGGTCTGGTGAAAGTTGTCCCTGCCCAGGGCAGGGACTTGGATCTAAATGATCCTCAAGGTCCCTTCCCTCACAAATCTCTCTGTGATTCTAGCAAATCAGCCTAAGGGCAAACTGGAACCTTAGCAACCAGTGGCTGCTCACACTGATAATTTCCAATAAAGGTTTCTCATGCTCCCAAAGCTCTCTTCCCACTGAGAAGTCTGCTGGGCTTTTATTCTGTGTTCTTTTCCAGGTGTCCTTTATAGGACTGTGAAGTCTTTAGCTGCAGGTCAGCAGTGAGTCTTATTGACTCATCACTCTCTGTGACATCCTTTCCATGGGCACATATAGGGCTGTGGATGCCCAGCATCAACAGCAATCCATATTAAAGACAGGAAAATATTGCTTGAAAAGGGACCAACCTCTGATCATTTGGATATGGTCTCTACTTCTCAATAACAGTAAGGATTTGGACAAAAAAATCCATACTGAATAGATGGCTACAGAAGCTGATAACTTCCTGTACTGTTCTATTTGAAATGTGAGTTGGGTTTCTTCTGTAAGTAACAAAAATAAGCATTGTAACTATTCATATGTGTAGGGAAAGAAGGAAGAGATGTGATTGTTGAAGGTGTTAAATGTGGTTCCTTTTTTTTTTTTGAAAACTGAGGAAATTTGAAGGCTGAAAGACCTTTAGGATATAAGGAAACCAAAAGTTGCAGAGCAGCAGTTGCAGACATTAATTTAGGTTTGTGCAATTCTTGCAAATTCAAGGAGATTCCTCAGTCTCCCTCCTTGGTGCAGAGGGATCTGTGGATCTGTATGTGCACAATCTCTCACTTTAATAGGATGGGCTTTTAGTAAAACAATGTGGTGACCTGAAGAGAGAAAAGCTCCTGGGAAGCAGCAAAGTGCTGAGCAGCCTCACTCACAGTTTTCTGTTTGGCCATCCCACAGGAAGCTCTCAGCACTTTTTATTTGAATCTCTGTTGTAAATCCCTGAAGACTTCATCAGAAGGAAAAAAAGAAAAAAACGTTCCACTGCTTGTCACACTCATTTTTTTCCTGAGAGTCTCTGAGGGATAGAGTGTCTCTGCAAAGACAAAAGTAGAACTCCTCCTTTGTCAAAAAAATAGTCCAGAAAGTTAATACCTTTATCTCAACACACAGAGTACTCAGTATCTCTAAAAGCTTTTAAAAATTTATTTTTAAATGGAGCTATACATTTCCAAAGACTGGCTCCTTTTGTGTGTGCAAAGGGCTCTTTCTCTGCTGGTGGAATTTACCATGCATAACCTTTCTTTCACATAATAAACTCCCCCAGGAGAACAGGTCTCTGCTTTTGGAACCTTCAGCTCCACCAGCCAATTGAAGGGTCATCCTGTCCTGAAGGGACAGGTTTCTTGGTCTGCTCAGCTGCCCCAGTGAGACAAAAGAAGAAAGGACTAAGCAGGCAGGTTCAATAGGTTGAACTGTAATGTCAGAGAACACACCGCCTCGTCCATGGGAAAACCTTAGCAGCATAAACTGTGCAGATTTTAAAAAACACAAAAAGATATTGCTCTAAATGATTAGAGTGAAATAAATTAGTAATTTTCTGCAGTCAGCTGTGTTGTTTCAATGACTGGGTTAGAGGAAAGGTCTTCACCCAGGTCATGAGACACTGTTCATAAGAACCATGTCTAAATGTGGATTTCAATTTTGCAAAATGTATTCCCCTTTTTTAATAGATCACTAAAATCTGATATTAAACCACTCTGGCACATTAAGGTCTTGGCACTACTTAGAGGTAGAAGACCCAAGGGTCAAGTTATTCTACACATGTTGCATCTACAGAGATTTCTCTAGATTTTCAGCAGGAACAGCTTCACTTGTGAATTCAGAGTAAGAGGGTGGCTCAGTGACAAGGATTCAGGAAGCATCTTCCAAAAGGCTTTAGAAAGACACAAAAACAACTGCTCCAAGCTACCAAAATGAGCAGTCTGGCAGAGCCAAACTGGAAGTGAGCCTGAGCAGACCCACCACGACTCTCAGCAGGAGCACAGTGCCCTGCTCAGAGCTCCAGCAACCTCAGGGTGTGCTGGACTGAGGGAAGAAAGGGCTCAGATCATCAGCTGCAGAAACGGCCCTAGAGAAATGGATTCTAAATCAACTGGGAATGAAAAGACTTCGTTAAGTACTTGTGAAAATCCCTACTAGGCTCCTCTCTCTGCAATGCAAAAACACTTTAATAGTGACTCCTAAGGTCTCACTCTGTGGCAGTTTTATTTTGCCTTTGAAGTGGGGAAGTCCTGCCCTCCTCAAACATTAAAAAATAAGGAGCTCAGCCAGGATTGCAGAGGATTTCCTAAAGGAAAGCGTGCAAATATACAAATATCAGTCTGATTAAGCTCTGATTCAAATGGAATTCCGAATTACAATATAATATTCAAAAGCAGTAGACGAAGACATACAGTTTTCACACAGGAGATATGACAGTGTTGCACAAGGCTGCAATGTCTTTACTTATAAAACCCTCTAGTATGTAGAACTTGGTATTTGCTGCCACAAACAGTGAGATTTTAGTTCATATAGCTGCTTCTAGGAAGACAAGTCACAAGATGTTAGTGAACCCAAGGCAAATGGCATGAAGTAGAATTGCATATTCCAGCATGGATGGTCCCTAGTTTTTTGTCATCAAGATTTATCCTGGTTGATCCAAAACACTGGAGACACTGCAAAATATTTTATATCAGTGCTTTAACTGTTTTATCAAGTTAGTTTAAAAATTGCCTGATAAAGATGACTGGACCACTAGAGATTGCTTTCACTTGCAAGAGTCATGCATTCTCCACCTCCCTTTGCCAGCACTGGAGTCCTGTGGTGCTCTGCTCTGCTGCACAGGGGGATGCACTGGAAGGGAATGTTCAGGTCAGGAGCTGTTTTTCATCAAAGTGAGAGAGCTGCCCTCTGAGGTGTTTGATGTATAGCTGGGGTCTGAAGCAAGATTTCCAGTTGTCCAATGAGGACAGTGCTGGAGCAGCAGATAACACCAGGCAGAATTACTTTCTGCAGAAAATATTAGGTCATGGTTATTCTCTCATCCTGCCTGAAGGACATGTCTCAGCTGAGATTTTCAAAGTTAGAAAGTTAATGGCTTAACTCCTAAGAATTAAAATATCTTTGTGGAAAATTCAAGCAACTTGAAAGATATTTAGAATGTTGTGTTTGCCTGCTTGTGTACCAAACTTAAAGAAATGTATTTTATTTAACATGGGCTTTTCTTGTTTCCCAGTGCACAATCAGATTGGATGTTTTCTGTGCACTCTAGCTTTAGGGAGTTAATCAATGTAAATGTTTGGATGCTGGACCTCATTGGAAAGTGTCTTCATCTCCTGTTATTGGCAGAAAGCAGAACTAAGGCCCTGATAGAGAGGACTGGGTTTGGGACTATCCAGCTCTACAAACCTTAGTCCATGACCATGTCTCTAATCAGGACAAATCTCAAATATAGAAGATAGATATTTGTGAATGACTAAAAATTTGCTTTGCCCCCGGGCACTGCTCCAGACTGCTCCAGTTCCACAGTGTCCCTGGCTGAAGCTGGCTCCAGGGCATCCCTGCAGGGCAGGCTGTGTGTGGGCAAAGAGCCAGGGTGGGAAAGAGATGGTGTGATTTCTACTCCAGGTTTCATGGTGGCAGAGCAAATATATACTTTCTATGGCTCCCCAGTTCAAGATTGTTCAAACAAATAGCTGTACCTATTTTATCTTCTTCTAGCTTCCCAACAGGATACTTTTTTCAGTCAGAAGAAGAAATGTGCATTTCTAAATTGCAGCAGGCTTATCCCTGGAATGAGGTCTGTGTGATGACCTTCCTCTAACTGGATCATTTTTTGTGGTATTTTCTGCAGATTGCAGCAGGTAGCAAATAGTTTTAGTCAAAGCTTTCAAATACAGTAATTTGATGTTCCAGATGGTGCTGTATGATGTTATTTTGACTTTGCTGCTATATTATTTTATGCTCTTTTTGAAAACCAAGTACATCATGGGAAAAAAATTCTCATTAAATTATTCAAATATTTTCTTATGAGTCTATAATGCAGGTAAAATGTGGAATGAAAAGAATTGCTGGAGATGTTCTTTTTTGTCCAAGAACTATGATTTTCTAATAAACATAACATTCCATGTTGAAGAAGATATCTATTTATTAAAAAGAGCCATTGTTTGTTTTCCAAGGTAATGTCTTGGACTTTTGTTTGCTTCTTAAGACTGAATGAATAATGTGTATTTACAGTCACTGTGTATAAAGCTGCATTATCTTTCATTACTCTTGCAGCCTTTCTAGGGTGTTAGGTTGGGAAATGTATTGTAATTAAAAACGAGGAGCTGGCTTTAAAAAATAGTTATCCGTGGCTGTGCCTGGGAAAGAAACATTATTTCCTTTGTGACAAAAGAATAATAACCCTGGCAGATGGGTTGCTGCAGAGCTGGAAGAAAAGCTCTGTTAGAGTGGGACTGACAAAGCCATCTGTGCCGAGCAGGAAGTCCTGTCGTGGAGGTAATAAAAAGACACTGTTTCAGTTCAACTGGCTCCAGGTAATCCCTACTTTAAGCTTGCCTTCTGACTTGCTAGGGAAATATAATGGTGCCAAGATATTAATGGCTCTTCTAGCTTATGGAAATGACCTTGTTGTTGTTACTTCAGCAAAGATTATTTGAGAATTGAATATCCTGCCCTCTTCTCTCGGTTGGATTCTACCAACACCTGAATTCCTTGGCATTGACACAGAGCAGGTCCAAAGAAGTTCTGTTGCAGTCATGGCTGTGACAGCCAGAGATGCATCACACCAATACAGGAGAGGAAACATTCCTGTATTTGCAGAGTAAGATGGGTCTTTGAGGAGGATTATCCTGAGCAAACTTCTCAATAGAACCTCAAAAAAATCATTTCAATTTGACTTTTGTTTTGTTGACTTTCCAATGTTACCCAATTTTTAATGGATTTCCTACCAATCAGTCCACCATTCTTTTTTTTTTTCCTCTCCTTTCTTTTGCTGTGGATTTTAGCTGATTTTGCCAGGGAGGAAGGGGTACAGATGTAAGTATTATGGCCTCCTCTTGCCTGTTTTTCAAATGAGACAGATTTAGATTTGAACTCCACTATTCACTGTCTTTATTTTTATATTTGTGTTTGGGGTTTTTTTTTGTTTTTTGTTTTTTTTTGTTTTTTGTTTTTTGTTTTTTGTTTTTTGTTTTTTGTTTTTTGTTTTTTGTTTTTTGTTTTTTTGTTGGTTTTTTTTTGTTTGGTTGGGTTTTTGTTTTTTTTTTTTTTTTTTTTTTTTGCTTAAAGGTCCATTTAAAGGAGGTGAAGCAGAAAAGCTTATTTCAAAAATAATTACTTAGAGGCTTTCCAGCGGTGTGAAAATAAATGAAATTTAAAAACCTAAATCCTCAACAAGGAAATACAAAACCATTGCTAATAAGCCTTACCTTGAGAAGGCAGAAAGATGCAAAACAAAACATTCAGATACAAATCCCATGATTTCTTCCTGAGGAGGAAGATGATGCTACATTCCAGACCTAATCAGGATGCTGCTCTTTCAGGATTGGTACTGTCCAACCCAAGCAAACTGGAGTTTGTTTCTGATTCAGTCTGAGCTGCAGCTCCAATATTTGGTTGAAAGGCAAGATATCAGCAAGGCTGTGATCAATGCTGTGTTTGAGAGTAGCAAGAGTCTTACAATAAACAGCAGGGATTGTTTTCCCACTTTTGTGGAGACTGAAGTACTCTAACAGCTTGCAGACATTTTCATTGTGAAACCTGACTTCTCCTGGCATTCCAGTCTCAGACTTGCTAAAGATGTAAACCTGGGAATCCTCCTGAGCTTGCACCCAAGGATGCTCTTTGGAAAGCTTTGGTTCAAAGCATGTGAGCTTGCACATTTCTTTTATCTGAGGCTGTGTATTTAAAGGGAAAACCACCCTCCTTGTTTGATTCCTACCCAGGAGATTCTGGTGTCTAACAAATCACTTCTAGGGGGAAATTATTCATAAAAATAATAATGGGTTCTGGGTAAAAAAGCTGGTACTTGATTAATTATGCCTTTCTTCTGGGCTTGTAAGAAGGAGCTGGACAGGGAAATAAGAGTAATATTTCACAATTTAGCGTTATGGTGGTGAGAACAAAAGAGCTCACAAGAGTACTTGAGTCTCACTAAGCTAGTTTCAAAGTTTTTGCTTATATAAAGGGAACAAATGCTTCAAGAGCACAGGAAGGTTTAGCTCTTTGTTTTTCTAATCTGTTTTCTGAGTCCAGCCTCAAGTTTCTTTGCTTTGCTTTATTGACCTCAAAATTAGCAATGGTAAACAGACCAATATAAATCACCTTGCTAAGACTAAGCTCTTTCATGGTCCCTCTCATAAAACAGCTCTGGGGAGTCATTGCAGGAGTCTTTGTAGTCAAATAAGTACCAAGCAGCCTTGGTTCCATGGATGAACAGAAACCACATTGTTATTTAATGGTACTAGCAAGGTTAATTAACAAAGTGAGATGATTAATTCACTGAGACATCTCAAGTAAACACAAGAGTTTGAGTTTAATCTCTGGATGTGCCTCCACTGCTAAAGCTATTTTATTTTTATTTTAATAGGGAAGAGAAGGTAGAGTTGATGTTTCTGTCAAGAATGTGCTTGACTCAGCCAAAAACATCACAGTGGCTGTCAAGGTGCTTTAAATGTTCTGTTCATGTTGTAGAATTCTCAATTACTGTTTTCATAGTTCGGATTTACAAAGGGTATGAAAACAAATTTATAGAAAATTAGATCTATAGCCTTCTGTTCATTTTACTATCATTCCACCATTTCAGTGATGAATGTAAAAACTTAATTAAAATCAGTGCAAATGATGCCCCCTCATCAGGTAGCAGGTAGGTAACAGGTAAGCTTCAGCTGCCCAGTTCCAGCTGCCTGTTTGCCACAAGATGCCTGATGTGAGTCCACAAAGGCCACCACCAGCCCCTCCTAGGTCAGACATACGAAAACACAGGCTGGGGTTCAGATGAGACATGGCATGACATGGTGTCAAGGAAACATCAGTTTTATAAAATATCAAAAGAGACTGAAATGTAGTGAGAATAAGTCCTCAGTTTGTTAACTCCTCTCCCTCAGCAAGGTGGATTACTGAAGAAGGTGGGATCCTTTTCTCTTCACACTTAAGCTAACTATAATTCCCCTACTGGTACTAGAGCTGATGTGTTGAAGCAGATATTAGTGTTTCAGTTGCTTAATTATTTGCTGCTTTGGGGCCTGACCTTTCATTGCATCCAACACAAAATTAATGGCACATGAAATACTCACTGATAGATCTCAGGTCTTAGGCACTGACCTAAAGCCCACTGACACTGAGCCTGGTTTTAAGACCCTCATCACCCAGTGACCCAACTGTCAGTCTGCACATACTCCTCCTGCTGCAGTAACCATGGATCATTCTGAGAATAGCAAACAAAATTTCAACAAAATAGTGTTATTTGGGAGTACAATAGGAGCTGATTATCCATATATAAGTAATGAAAGATTTCATTTGTATGGAGAACATAAGACAAAACTCACTGTTAACAACTGCCTCGAACTGAGGATTAATTAGTCACTATTGGAGCCTTAAGACTAAATTGGACTCTTTAAATATGAATATCTTTATATTTTAGCTCAGTCCCAATTAATTTTTTATTCTCCTTGAAGGGCAGCTTAGTAACCATTAAGTATCTTCTATTCCTAGAAGATAAACCAACGTATGAAATGCTGTGTCAGGGAGTCAAAAACAGGAGGTTGAAGTGAATCTTACCACTGGGGGAATGAAAAGCAATCTTTATGTTCAGTGTTAATAGTCCCTCTTTGCCTGTTTAAGAGACCTTCTGTAGTAAAACCCATTAAACAGGTGATAACAGCTTTTCAAAACAGGTTGAATTAAATGTTGAAATTTCAAACTGTGTTGAGCTTCTGTTTCTGACAGATGAAAATTAAGTGGAAAATGAACAGAAACGTTAAGTAACTACTTCTTATACCTGTGAAGGTGCTAGGATGGGAAAATTGCTTTCCTTTGTTAGTAATCAGTCCATGGTTCAGCTACTCAGAAAGGGGATATTTCATCCACAGTACAGAGAGTGGGCAGAAATATCCCAGCACAGGAAGAGCTATTCTTGAGGGAAGGTTTTTAATTGTCTTTGGCTGAACACCCATCACTGTCTTTTGGACCAGGGAAATTATTTTTTAGTGCCTTCACCTTTGCTTACAGAGAATATAACATCCTCCCTCTGTTCTACCAAGCACTCTCCATTATAGCAATGTGAATAAAATTTATAATATTCTGAGCATCATAAAGTTAGGCAGGCTGCACCCAAGCCAGTTGTCATCATTCTTTCAGAAATAATACAATTTTAAATAAATGCAGTCCCAAGTGTTCCCTTTAGTTATCACCACAAAACAATGCAGGGAAATGTTGCTTGCTGCAGCTGACATGAAGACTGATGGTGGCCCATTGAAAAGACTGCTCACTTTCTTAAAATGCAAATACCTGCAGACCAGATCTGAAAACAGCTAATGAGCAATTGCTCTTGGAAACATATAAGACAGAAGACATTCCATCCTGATCTTTTATATATTCAGAGGCATGACTTCTGGGTAATTCACCAGAGCCATAACTCACTATATGATTCATTAGATGTTAAAAAAATATTTGAAGTTGTCATAAATAAGATGAAAAATGTGCAAACTATATGTGCAACTCCAATGAATCTGCAGAAGATGAACAAAGCAGACTTTCATGCTCTTTGAGAACTTCCAAAAATGATTTAAAAATTCCCAAACCACAACACTCCAGCACAGAGATGTCCCAGTTTAGCAAAAGCTTTCATAAATGGTTTGTCACCACAAATGTATCTGTTTAATTCTCAAGTAAATCTTCTGTAGTAAACAGTCAGATCTTGTGAATAAAGACTAAAATAAAAGCAAAACTTCTGAATAATCATACTCTATATCTCAGCTATTCTACCTAAAAATGTTTTGCTTGACCAAGCACAAAGAGTTTTTCTGACAGTTTTCAAAATTCAGAAAAGCTTCAATATATTATTTAACCATATGTAAAAAGAGAATAATCTTGCTCTAGTTCTGAGTAGCTATACAATGAACTTTCAGACATTGCACAGCAGTGGAAGATTTTCCAAAGCACAGACTGCATCATGCATTGCTTTTTGAAGCAATCACTACATCCATGTCCTGTCTCTACATAAAGCCACTGCAGCCTATGTCTGGAAAAATGGAATGTGCTGGGCATCCAGTACCCTCTTCTTCTGAAGAGATTTCACTTTAGAAAGTTCAGTGTTTTAATGACCAAATTCCTTTTTTTGGTTTATGGATTGAATTTGTTGCCATTCAGATTTCCTGGGAGCTAATCAGCACCAGGACTGCTGAAATACAAGACAGAAGCCTGCAAAGGTGTGTGAGGAGGAAAATACTAAAAAATGCAAAACAAGTTGACAACCCAAAGTCCTACAAATCTGGTACAAATAAGAATAAATGAAGGACTGTAAGTTTTCTTATGGGAACCTTTCTCTGATTCCCAATCATGTTAATTTATAGAAAACCAACTGCTCTAGGTTGATATTCTTTACTGTTTGCTACATTTTTTATACATGATTTGGACTGAGATCAAATGATGATCAAAAGGGTGCTCTTTTAATGACAACCATCAACCTTCAGCTGTACATCTACTCAGTACTAAAATTTTGGAATTAAACCAAGAGACTACAGATAATAAACCCAAGTTTTTATTTCAACTAACAAAGGTTCAAGTTATATTTCTGTACTGTGTTTCACCACTGTCTAGAAATGGAGACAAAATAGTAATGAAACAAAGCAAGTGGTCAAAGGAGTGCAGAGTTCTAAACCAGTATATCTCTTTCTTCTTCTTATGTGCACATCATCACAGATATATACTTTTTGTAGGCAGTGTTTCTGCAGAGCTAAAAGGCTTCTAGATTCAACTTTGGTCCACATCACGCCATGAGATTAAAGGAATGGGGTATAAAGATAAAGCACAGGAATGACTTATACACTCCATGAAAGCATTTGGTTTCATATCATTGTAAAAAGTCTTTTGATTATGGAGAAAGGATCTAATTTCACAAGCCTTTCATGTAAATAATTCAGCTCCACGAAACCATGCCAGGCCACTTTCTTTTTGATGCTTTGCAATATCTGGGCAATAACAATCCTAACAAAGCAAAACTTCTTGGGCTTTTGAAAGCTACTGACAACTCTCCAAGAATATTTATAACTTGCCAAGTAGCCTGAGCCTGTTAACTTTATTACTTAAGTTTTTATTTTCCTAATCAAGATTTGCACATTTCTGAGGAATCAGCTGTGTTGCTTGCACTGCTGAGACTGAAATTCCCTCCTTTGCTCCAAAGTGGACACAAAAAGACTTCAAGGTTTCCAGCAGGTAAAAGGTCATTTCCCACTGTGAGCCTGTGGGTGTGATTCCTATTTCAAAGCACTGTTGCTACCCCATGGATAGGAATATTCTGCCTGCTGCACCAAGCACCAGAGACACAGAGCAAATGGATAAGTAAATGCACACAGGTGCTGAGTAACCTGTCCCTGTGTCAATCCAGGCTCTGCTCAGATACTCTTGTACAAATATCATCATCTAAACATGACAGAAACCCTGAATAGTAGACAATGGAGGGAAACCTGTGCTATGGGAAAGGGAAAACAGCTCAAAGGAGAACTCGTTAGGACACCATGGGATGCCAAGAAAAAGATTTGGGTTCTTCTTCTGACAGATTATTGCATAGACAAAAAAAAAAAAAAATCACTGTGAATAAAGAGGGCAGGAATTTAATTCTCAGGCTCCTACAGGAAGACTGCATTTTTACATGGTCCAGAGCTGAAATGTTCAGGTTTTGATCAGCAACTGAATGCTTTGACACTGTTTTTTCATGATTGGCCTCACAGGGCTTTGGTCCCTTTCCTGCCTACTGTGAAATAAAACTGTCAAATCTTGAAAGCTGCCATGAAACAAAATGTGCATCCTCCCAGCAGCTTTGCCTGTCATTGACATGATTATTTCCATGTTACATACAGGGTGAAACAAAGCTGACAGATGAAAGGATAAACCTTCCCACTATATTTTCCTTCAGGCTTTTGTCCTCACTTATCCTCACCTTTATCCCCTTTCACCCTTAGGTTATCGTATTATCATATCATATCATATCATATCATATCATATCATATCCTATCATAAACAATTTCATATCATATTGTTCCAATATGTGGCTCTTAAGAGTCAGAGTGGGCCAGAGCCTTTGGCTATTTGGAGGCTGGGTGTTTGTGCAGCTGCAAACTCTCTCCTGGCACTACCCCTCACTCAGACTTGTGAGTGGCCCCCAGTAACCTTAAGTGAGAAAGGGCTGCCTCAGTGATGGGTGATTTAAGCTTTCTGGATTGACCTTGAGCTCAAAAAGACAAAAAGAGCCATTCTACAGTGTGACACCAGTCCAAAGTCTACTGCTGGCATGTTCAGCTGGCTCTGAATTGTTGTACATGGGAAAGGTGAGTCAGGCAAGCCAGGAAAGCCAAATCAGAGGCTCAAAAAACTGTCAATTTCCTTCCTGATGTTCATTCTTACTAATCACACCAGCTTTTCTTTTAAGCCACAGTGCTTATGTGTGCACTGTGTTACATAGAAAGCAAATGATGCTTTGAATCAATGATTTCCCTTGCATGGCATTTGGCAGATTTATATCCTCTCTTATGTGTTCTTCCTTTAGTTGGGAGGGTCCAAGCCAGCCTTCTCTACTCCTCTCATTGTGCTGCTGCACTTTTCTTGTAATTGAGTCCAGTCTGTTGCCTGCTTCTTGGGGATTTGATTTTTCCACCTTCAAGTCATTATCTCATGCCATTGCATTTCTACTTAATGTGGACAGTTGTGTGTTGGCATCTAGGCTCTTCCTCATTATTCATAGTGAGACCTTGTAACTCCAGTAACAGGCTACTCCTGGGCTGAAAACAGAATTATCTTACTAAATATTCCTACTCTTGTTTTCTCAGGAAGGAGCTCCATTCTGTTCTCACAACTGAATTTTTCTAGCAGAATCCTAATACAGGGATCTTTCAATTTGAGATTCTCAGAATGTGAATTTTTTCCCTGGTGCTGCACAGTTTCGACTTCCATAAGTTAACTTTAGCAAATGCAGAACTTAAAATTCCTGCAACTGTGTCAGCTCTCTTGGTTATACATACATTGAGAGAGGAACTCAGTACAATTTCATGCATAAAAAGACACAAGCACCAAATTTAAGAGTCTTTTTATTGATCTAAACATTGAGGTGTACCTACCTTACAGAAAATATCTTCAGGCATGTTAACTCCGAGATGGGTGTGTGCTCAGAAGCGTAACAGAACATCACAATCTAATATGGCCATTACAGGGAACTGTCTTAATGATCATGGATGTGAGTACCTGGTAATAACATGGAATTCCCTACACAGATAACAGAAATGCTTATGAGCTGCTGTGTGACTTATGTACACATTTTTCCTCACACACTGCAGTGAGTCTGGACTGTATTTTATAGGACTTGGCACAAAACAAAGCTATTAAAAGAGAGAGCTAGAAAGCCCACAGGGGAAAGGATCTCTGCTCTGCTCTGCCTAGAGAGAAAAAGAATCAGCTCTTGCCATTGTTTATGCAGCACATACAGGTCCCAGCTCACACACTGAGACATTGATCCCTGCTGACTCCAGGTATTGTGTTGTGTTGTGCTCTTCAGGGCTCACTCCAACTGTTTTGTGTAATTGGAGAGGAATATTTGGTCAAGGTAAAGGCTGGAGAATGTTACCCAGTAGCCCCAAAGTGAGAACCAGGCTCAGGAGCTGCAAACTGAACAGCTCAGTTGAACTCATGGTTTCCCACGTGGCCATTTCTTGCCCACTGGGAACCTCTGGAATTCTGACACACAACCAGGAAGCAAAATATTATCACTGTAACAGCCTGGCTGCTGCAGCAATCCTCCTGTGAGTCTGATTATACAGACATTGATTTAAAAGCAATGAATTTTGGGGGAACTGTCTCAAGCCACTTATTTGACCATAACAAGAGTTGATAAGAATGTGTGCCTGAGGTGAGCAAGAGACTGTAATGAATAATCTCCAGACCCCACTGATCTAAGTAAATAATAACCAGAGTTGTGAGATGAGCTAACAGCTTCAGACTATCTTTTGCTGCCTAGTTAGGTGAACTGTGTCCATATTTCCCTTTATACTTTCTGGCAAATGAAAAACACAATCTGTGTTCTGAGAGTTGCTGTATGGGAGCAGAGGACTGAACACTGTTGAAAATACCTGAAAGTATGAATTAGAAACCAGAGTGGCAAAAATACTTAAGCAACTCAATTTTTACTTTTACTTTTTTCTTAATTTTTATTTTTATTTTTAAAGCAGGATTTTTTAGATAGTACCAAAGCTGCTCTTTGCTTTGCTAATGACAGACTACATAAAGAGAGGAGCGTATTTTAAACCCCAGAGTGTTTCTCATGGGGTATCTCATGCATTGGTCCCAGAGAAAACATCCTGCTCTGTCTCCCCTGTCTTTGTTGAAATGATGCCAGGGATGATGGGTCTCAGAACTTGTCTGTGGGGTAGAGGTTTGAACTGGAGCAAGAGTATCATTAGATACTGTTAGGTTGTGGTAACCACATTGTAGCATTTCAATAAACATTCTCTTTAGTCTCAACTTCTTGAATAATCTGCACATAAGCCAATAGAACAAGTTTATCTCCTGACAAAATTTGTATACAAACACTCTAGGGCACAAATACTTGGGATGGGGAGATGATAGGTCTTTTTGCAAAATGTCTTATTCCATTCTGTTGTGTCATGGATCCACATAATGATGGGCTCAGGGTTTTCTTTTTTTCCCTCTTTAGAAAAATGAAATATATTTCTGTGGATCCTAACAATGAAATTTACATTACAATGCATGGCCTTTCTAACCTTCTGCCTGCAGTCTTCCAACTTTCCTTGTTCATAATAATGATTAAAAACCTCCCAAGCATACAGTAGTTTTGGATGTTAAAGATTTTACAAGAGGAAAATATTAGATTAAAATCTGAAGTTAAACAGCATATAAGGACAATTAAATACACAATTCTCACTTACTAACATTTTCCTGTTTGGTCTATTGCCTAAGGTTTCATTGCTTGTGATGAAAAGATGAATGCAAAGTTCAGACAGACACAAATAGGTCATCCTCTCTTGCCTGGCGGTATCAGTATTGTGCAGCTGTAGTTGAGGTTTGCAAGATCTTTAACAAAAGTTCATTTCTCATTCAGAACACAGACAGATTTGTGTTGCTGAATCTCTTTCACATCCACTCACCACACAAAAAAGCATGTGCTAAATTGAGTTCAGCCCATAGCAACAGTTCTTCTGATAACCTTGGAATGCAGACTGCATGGACAGAGGACACTAAGTCTTTAGGAGGAATACTTATTAAATAAGCCCCTGCTTTTATAATAAAAGCCCAATTTCAATAAAACACTTTCAGGCATTCTCTTTCAAGTAACTACTGCATTTATCGAGCTAGGTACTCCTCTTGCTTTTATCTCACCACTTCTAGCACAATCTCAATTAAAATTTTTGCATTCTGGATTTTGACCATCTCTCTTTATAATTGAGCTTCTATGTTTAACTCCATGCTTGCCATCATAAAATCATGAAAATTCAGTTGCTGTTGCTGCTTGATGTTGCCATTTCAATTGTTTAATTACAGTGCTCCTGGGAATTTCTATTCTATTCTTTATCAATCCAATCCAGACTGGATTCTGAGGAGAAGTAACAGTGAGGAAGAACAGAACTGAGGTGAGATTTCACATTTCTCTCTCTGTTTTCTGCCTCTGAATGGTAGGGCACTGCAGGAGGCACATTGACATGTTTTTACTTTTCCTTGCCTCTCCTCAGCACTGGCATCATACAGCAAAAATCAGACTATTGTTTTTCTGGTCAAGCTTTCTAACAAATAGAGTTCAGCATTATGGATGCCTGCTGGAGGTGGGCTTACACTCCTTCCTTTTGTTCAATACCATATGCCCTGCTCACCTCCTAAGTATTTTTCTTTGTCTAACAATGATGATGAAGCAGCTCCACAAAGGGAGATTAATGGGCATTAGGTGATACTTGTCTGTGTGTCCTCTCTGGAGCTCACCCACAGGGCTGGTCTGCAAAAGAATCCAAGAAAAAATAGATAAATGTTCTTTCAACAGATTATAATCTGCTCTTACTGGATAGAATAAAACAATATAAATAAAATGTTGTATCACACAAAACTTTCAGGTGATAAAAGGTGAAAAAAAATCCCATTAAAGTTGAGTGTAGATGGAATATTTTGAGACTTATCTGCCTCTAGTTTCATGGTATCATAGCTGCATATTTTTATCATTATCCTAAATAAAACTCTTACATGTTCAATTACCAAAGCCACCGAAGATATTTACTCTTACTCATTTTAATTTTACCCTTCTGAATTTTGTCCATCACTAAGTTTCATCCTGTTCATCCCTTTGAATGCACTTCATTTTCACCAAAACATATTCCTATAAGGAATAAGGTCTTCCTATCATCTTGTGCCTTAATATGTTGTGATCCATTCTTTATGCTCTGCATACCTTTGCTCAGAAATCAGTTATGTTGGCTCTCAGTGAAGTTGGTATTTCTTATCTAAATTGCCTCCAAGTTCCTTCTGGGATTTGAATGCTTGAAGTAGAGAACTAGATCTCCAGCAGGCATAAATCAACACATCACTATTGATTTTAATCAATATGCACGGTGTCTTCTTGTACTGGCAGATGATCCAGCCTGGAATTGTAGCACGATAGATGCCTTGTTTATTTTGAGGAAGGAGGGACATTGTTTTCTCCCTAAAAGCATCCAGCTGTGTTTCTTGTACCATTTTCTCCAACAGCAACATTTCACAGGGCTAATGAGAGTCTTCTAAATCTCATCCTTTAACAGAAGAGGTGCTCTTGTGATACAGGACAGCTTCTTCCAGAATTATCCTACCCTTGTTCAAGATACAGTCATAAGCTGCCAAATCTGTATTCACACAGTGGTGGATCTGAGCCTCCCAGATAAAGTAAAAGCCCTTCTGCTAACCAGTGTCTCTGGGATTTAGCTTGGCCCCTCCTCTTCAAGCCATGATGAAGACAGGAGGACTTGATGAAGAAATGCTTAATTCTTCCTTAATGGCAAAGAAACACTGTGGACTTGGACAAGGTTGAATAAAAGGTTGGTTCTACATCCCTGCTCTGACAGAAGATAAGAATGCCAGTATATTTTATGAGATTTATGTGTTAATTAGACACTCCTTCTCATCAGCCAGCCTGAGAAAGGAATTGTGTTCTCTAGAAGAGAGTCAAAATCTTAGCTGTTGTGCAAAGTACACCTGATTTGTTTGCTAAATCTGATGTTTACATAGGAACATACACTCAAAAGCATGAAAGCATAGAAAAGTTAAAAACAACTAATTACCAAAAATTTGGTGTGGTTCTCCATCTGAAAAGACAAAAAGGGAAAAAAAATATCAAAAATCCATTTAAGTTTGATGCTTTTAAGCTAGAGGACAGATATTTGATAAAGCAACATAAGTGATAGCAAAATTAATCAGCTAAAATTTTTTTTACAGTTATAGATGACAATTACAAACAATTTATAGTCCTGATTAAAATAAACAAAACATGAAAATGAAACACTCTTCTTCAATCACAGTTCATAGACAGAATAAAGAAAAGAGAACTTTGTTTCCCTCCCATGAAAGCAAAGAAGGGTTGAACTGTCAGCTCCTTAAGCATGTTCTTAAAGCAGTTTGCACACTCTGGGATACAGAGGTGACTGAAAAGAGATGAAAAGAGAGGGTAAGATGGGGGAATACTTAGATTGGCACCTCTCTATGATGAAGTGAAAGCTGTGTTTTATTCTCTCTGGTCAATGCCTGCCATGAAGTGTACTCCGTATACTGGGATCAAATTCGGAGCCTAATTCTTATAGACTCTAGACTGAATAATAAGTTAAATTCTGCAATCCGGTCTGATTATCTGCAAATTCAATGTGACACAGTCCTAATTTGAAATGTGTAATTAAAGGTCATATCAGCATTTCCTAGTTTCAGAGATTGATTTTTTTTCCACTCTAACTCAGCTACTCAGACATTTTAAGGAAATTTTAAGATAAATTTTATCTAGGAGAACAATTACATAATTTTAAAACTGCTTTTCATATTCATATTTGCAGAGCAATGTTGACTAGAAAGAATATAAACAATTACTTCAGGGAGACTGTTCTCACGAGTAAGATTGCACCCTGTAAATATGAGATCTGGAATTAGACCTGACTGGCAATTTTTTAAAGTGCACAGTCCTGTCCATAATGATATTCAGCACTTGCTTTGACCCAGGTTTATTAAATTTATCATACATAGCTACATCACAGCAATTACTGATGGGGCTGAAGACAGGAGATGGTGAATGCTAAACTGTGAAGCAGAGCTAAATTTTGAAGACAGGAGCTGTGTTTAGGCAGATGTTTATTTCAGAAAGCAGCTCTGCCACTCAACAAGTCAGTGTGTGTGGGGAGTGATGCACAGCTGGATGGATGTGGAAGGTGCCTGCTGAGCACTGCAGGAAGGTACAGATACGTGCTGGCACTGAATGCAGTGATGCTGTGGTAAAGAAAGTCACAGGATATTCTGAGGGGAAAACTCCTGTTCTTTACACATGATAGTGAGAATTCAAGCATGAAACCTGGGCTCCTGTTGCAGAAAACTGTGGTTCTGCAGACCATGCTT
Source organism: Muscicapa striata striata (assembly GCA_030060385.1). Lineage (NCBI taxonomy): Eukaryota > Metazoa > Chordata > Aves > Passeriformes > Muscicapidae > Muscicapa > Muscicapa striata. Next base: position 1,413,997 of record JAREIS010000050.1, on the reverse strand, counting down.
CCTGAGGCAGAGCCTTCCATAAAAGAATTATTCACTGCCTACATTTACAAGCCTTGGACACAGCTGAACACACCTAACACGGTCTCTAGAGGACACACAACAGACCCAGTGGAGTTCTCAGCAAAATACTACCCTCACATTTCAGACTGACACCTAGTCCTTTCCCATTGAAACACAAGGAAAATGTCACCTAAGCAAGAACTGCAATGCAAGAAACATGTCCAAAGTAACATGGAATTAATGCAGCTTTCTGAGAGCAAAACTAAGCAAATAAAAAAGCCCCATATGTTATCTCATGAGAGTGGAAGAGTAAATAAATGCTATCTAGGGTTTACCAATCAAGAAAAGGGCATAAAAAACCAGGCCATCAGCATTTCTGCTGCTTATCTGAGCCCTAAGCAGTCAGGCTATCCAATTCAAGCAGTAAGGTTTCTCTGAAGATATCTCTGGAGGTCTTTACTGAATTTCTGAGCCTGAATTACCTAAAATTTTAGCTGTGCAGCAGAATCTGGAAGAAGGAAGTCACTAACAGTAGGGCCTCAGCTTGATACTATATCATGCTTCTTTGATACTCAACCTTAGCATAATATTTTCAAAATAAAAAGGCAAGTAATTCTCCCTCCTGCTAAGGAACAAAGTTGCTACAAAGATGGAAGATGGTTGTGTCTCCTGAGCTTTTACTGCTCTGCTTCTCTTAAATACCCCACCATGGTGGGAGAGGAAGAAGAAAAAAAAAAAAAATTGCCTTTAAGTTTACCCACAAGTCCCATCTATGCTTTGCTGAAATAACTTCTGCTATTAGGGCTCTGGCAAGGACTGTCTCATATTTTATGTATGAATTCTGAAACCCCCAGTTGATGTTATAATATAAACACTAGTAATTATTTTTAATATTAAGGCTGAAGATAGCAGTCAGCTACTGGATGCAGACTATGAGGCTGCCCTTGTCCTGAGAAGTTTACAATTTAATTAGGAGTTGAAAGCGGTCTGAGGATCAACAGTCACACATCTGCATGCACATATATTGTTCTCCTCAGTTCCCCAAAGAAATGCCTAAAACCAAATCCACACTTCATTTAAATCTGCATTTAAAGAAAATTAGATTTTGCAAATAAAGCGGAGTCTGAGGGGAGAAAAACACACAAGTAGGATTTCCCAAGTTGCATGGAAAGTGGAGAATTAAGAACAAATATACTCAAAAAGTTATTATTTTATTAGGCAGGACTTGTTCACATAAATTAGACAATAACCAATGTCAAATAAGTACTTGGTTATAACTTTCCATCTTTAGCAAAGTAGACTTAGTAAATTAACATCAAAGTCCTAAAAGACTCATATAGACAGATGCTAGGAAATCTTCTAGAACAGTGATCTTAGTGTGCTTCAGACTTCACCCCGTATGAAGCCTGTGAAATAACAAAAAAAAAAAACAGCTAAAAAGAGCAATATAGAAATATACACGTAGGAGTATTTAATGATGATATAATACAAAAATCTGTATGTCATTTTGGTTTAATAAAAAAATATTAAGAAATTCAAGTAATGAACACTATAAAAACAATGGAGAATACATGCCATGTAAAAGGTCAAAATGACATTCTGCCATCTTTAGGGTTTGCCAAAGCTGTGCTTAGATGTTGCAATCCTCATGACCAACTCTACTGCAACCTCGAACATGGAGGGGTCTAAATTTAGGGCAAAGCACATTGTTAGAAAGTGTTGTCAGAGCAGGCTGTTTGCAGAGAGGTGAGGCGAGGTTTGTGTGAGGAATCTCAATCCCACCTTGGAACTTCCAGCTCAGCCACAACTCTTGCATGGCTTTGTGGCTCCTGCTTCCCCAGGAGTTCTCCCAGCACAGCATGGCTCACATGTCCTCTCTTCTACAGACCATAGAAAAATAAAATACAAGATAAAATAGGATTTTACTGTGTGAGGTGACGGGCACTTTCTTTAATACCAAAACCAGAAGCAGCTAAATGCCAAAAATCTTTGCTCTAAGTGAGAACCACATTACCATAAGAAGTCTTACATATATAAATGATGAAACAACTCAATCTATTGGATTGTAGACATAAAATATCACAAGAAAACTATGACCCAGGCTTTGATCCCATTGCTTTGACTTAATCCTGTGCCATCGTAAAGTTTGGCTCTGCCTAAGAGTTTGGGAGCAGACTCTTAGCCCTTGGGGTACATATCCAGAAAACAAAAAAGATCATTCAAAAGTTTCTGCTATTTGGCTTAATGGCCAATAAATCATGCAAGAGGTGAAGAAGATGTGACCTTGTGTTTGGAGGTATTTATTTGTTTGTGGTTCACCAGGAAAATCCTTTCCTTTTAAAGTGTACTTTCACAGAAATTGCTGCCATACCCATCCTACATTAATATTCAGGATCTGCACTCATAATCCATTGCTAAGCAACACTTAACAAAATTGATCTTGCATTAAGCAAGCTCTGGAGCTTGAATAATACATTATTTCCTCTTTCTACTTAAAATCAGAGAAAACCTTTGGTTGCATTTTGAATGTCACACTATTAAAACTGCATTTTAAATACAGATTTTAATTGCAGCGAAAGTCCGTTTGGATTAAGGATTGGATGCAAATTCACCAATAGCACTCTTTAATGCTAAGAGTAAATAAATTGCAAAAAATTGTTCAACCCTTGAAGAATATGGAAAAATGCAAAAATGGAACACAGTGTAATACAGAGCAGCCATATCCCATTTTACATTCTAACACATCCCGTGCAATACCTTGTCCGTTTTTGTGTGCATATCTTAAGCATCTCTGTCACTGTTTATTTATACTCTGTATTAAGATTACACAACTGTATGCATTTATATGCTGAAAAGAGGAGTTTGTGATTCCCACACATGAATTTTATGTACATAGGAAATAACCGTGCCTCTCTGAAGTTGTCTGAATGGCTACTGGAGATAGAATTCCATGCCTTGAAGTTGCTAGAAACTACCTGTTTTGTCTACTAGCCCATTTCCCTGCCACTGCAGGATAGTTCCCCAGAGTATATTCACCAATGCCTTAATCATCCTCTTCTTAAGAGTCTCAAGCAATGTCTCCTTTGGGAGTTCTCTGCACAGCCTATTAGTGCTAGACAGTGCTTATTTATATCCATCCTGCATTTATTAAGCCAGAGTCATTCCTGTCTCTATTCTTCCAAGCCCCTGCTACACCAGTGCAAGAGAGAGTGGAAGAAGTGATTACTGAAGGTATAGGGGTTGGGATAAATATGTATGATTCCACTTCCATCAAATTATTAGCTATCTTAAAACTCTAAAAGTGTTTTGAATATGAATTGATACATTTTAATTATCTCACTCTTCATTCAATAGGAACTAAATCTGAAATATAATCCCCAACAGGATTCAGACAAAGGGTTAATTTACTGGAATCTCTTATTATTTTTGCTTATGCTCTATCAGTCTTTGTCAAAGTGTCCAGTATCCACGTTGTAACACCTGGGACTGATGTGAGGAACTTTAATCAAAGTCTTTTCCAAGAATCTGTACTTGGCATTTAGGAAGTATATGAGTCGTTCAGATGACTAGAGAATATAAGCTATGTATCATTTTCCCAAGAGGCATTTTTGGTAAAATTAACCAAAATACTCAATGGTCTTGTCTGGACATTAGGGTTTTTTTCTTATTTGTCTTCATCAGTGTAAAACTTTATGCTGTGACTTAAAGAGTGAGGGAGTTATATTTTTTCTGTGCAGTTGAGAACAATTCATTACTCAGTGCTTTCCCATATGATCTTAAATAACATTTTGCTTTTGCTGAATTGTACCCTATATTCTTCCCTGCTACTGTGTATTTATTAGGCATAAACAAGGATTTGTGGAGTCCTTGTACTTTGCAGGGAGCACAAGAGTTTGCACCCACCCCTAAGAAGGAAGAGGAAGCTGTCACAGTAAGCCAGCAAGAGTGAGGTGTGGGTGCCCTTCTGTTCTGTCTGGGTTTCAGAGGCAGGGAAGCCTCGGGTGAGAGCTGTGGGCTGCATCTGGGACCCAAACCATGGGGCTGGTGTTTCACCTTCACCTTCTTGTGCAGCTCTGTGTCCCTAATGAGTTCCGCTTTAGATTTTAAATGTCCAACAGGTTTTTCCATCTCCCGTTGAATAAAACATCAGCAAGTGATTAAGCTAATTAGATTTTTTTTATTATTATTTTTAATTTTAATATGAAGCCTGGAAAAAAGTCCAGCCTGTCTGGTCAGGCTCTTTGTTCTTTTGACACTTTCTCCCAGCAACCCTTTGGAGCATGAATGATGAGAAATACTGGGCAGGAATCTGAAGCCACATTTCAAATTAATGGCTTAATCTGAAGCCACAGATACCAAGCAGCTTATTGAGCTTGTTGGTGTTCACATATGTAGAAAAAAAACCTGAGACATAGGATTACTTATTTGATTGTAGTTTCTTGCAAGAATGATGCTGATTGGGACAGAATAATATAACTGTTATATACTTTTTTCTAGACATTGTTGTTAAATTCTTCTGTTGGAGAGGACAGCAGAGGACAGGCAATTCTTTTTATGTGGTGTCAGTGTGCTGGTAATTGTCTCCTAATGTGCTCTTTCACTCAGTGTGGTCTCTCTTGCTGGCCTAGGTGACAATATTTAATAGCACATGCTTCATTTGAGGAAAGACTTCAGACCTTTTCTTAGAGTTTTTAATGTCTAAAGTCACCTTTGTGTATATCTTCATGCATTTTTCTATGAAGCCTTGGGGAGTCACTATCTTTGCCTCTTCAACAGTTTAATAATCTCATTTTTAAAACTATATGGGCCAGGAACATGCAGAGCTGACTTGTGCTAACAGTATTAATTTTTTCTTCAGGGGGATCTCACCTGTATATTTGGAATTTGCAGTTTTTACTTCATCTGAGGTCAGACAGGTTGCTTTTATGAACTGGATTCAGAAAAACATATATAATCAAGCAGTACACCTCATTCTGTTGCACTTCTGTCCAATATTCTGGAGTGTGTGTATGCAACCAAGAGCCCTGCACTTGTAGATGAGGAAAAACAATCTCAAAAGTTATTTTTCAAGTGCTCTGGGAATGGCAATAAATTTTCTATATTCAGTTTGAGCTGGCAAAACACTTAAGTAAAGTGTTTACTCTGATTGACATAAAAATATTACTTTTCTATTGGAAAATTGTTGTTAGATTTCTGCAGACATAATGGTTTCCAGAGTAAGAGAACTGACCAGTCTCTTTTTCCTTTTTCTCCTTTTCCTTTTCCTACCCCATGGTCTGAAGCTGCCTCTGAGAATCAGATTTTCAAAACCCTCATGCCAGACCACAACCCTCACATTTCTTAGAGCTCCTCTGGTTCCCAGCAGACATTGAGGTAGATCCTACCTGCACCTCTTCACCTCTTCACCTCTTCCAGCTAATGCCACACCCAATGCCTCACTTCCCTCCCTCCCAAACTCTTCATCTCAAGCACTTGGGCTTCAAGGGATTTGGTGGTTGTGTAAAACAGCACTGTATTCCCACAAGGGTCCAAGTTATTGGCAAAGAGAATTTGCAGCTTCCCTAGAGATTTTAAGCTTCACACCTAAAATATAGCATCAGGCAGAAAGAAAATTGTTTGCCTGTGTTATCCAAGAGTATTTCATTCCAGCACATCTTCACATTATCCCCCGTAGGAAAGCATTGAAGCCACAAAAACTGAGGAGGGTTTATGAGTGTGCAAACCATAATGGCTCAGCTGTGGCTCATCTTTATTGCCCTCATCTATAGACATCAATACTTCTATTCTATTTTCTTTAATGAAAAGAAGGTTTAATGAGAGCCAGAATATTTGGTACAGTAAATCCCGAGTTCCAGTTGTTTCCACATTACTCAGCAGACTCAAATCTGATGATAACCATATGCAGCTGGGCTGATGCCAAGCCTGGCCTCTGAGCTGCAAGATGCTCTGGGACTCCTTGTCCATCAGGCAGCACTGGCTCCATGAGCTGCAGGAAAGCTGCTGCTTTTGTAAGGATTTTAGTATGTGGTTATATGAGCAAGGGAAAAGGGGGAAGGGAAGAGTGAAGCAAACAAAAGGAGAAACGGAAAAATGGAAAAAATTATTCTAAAGAACCATAAAGGGCTCAAGATGTGAAGGCTGTATACAGTTGTGTGAAAGATCAAAGAAAAATTGCAAAAATAGGCAAGTTTGAGAAAATTTAAGGAGGACAAAAGAAAATACAAGCACACTTGAGTTTTCTTTAACATTAACATTAGTGCAAATTTAATGTATGTAGTTCTGCCATTAATGAAGCTCCATCTTTCATGCAAATTTAATTTCTGAAAGCTGACTGTTAATGTAAGTGGTGTTATTTATTATTGTTTTCTGCTGTGGTGCCTGGCAGATGTTCAAAACAGATCTTTCCGTGGTAAATATTGAACAAACCCACTTTATATTCCACATGTTAATCTCCACATCTCTGTTTCTGTTCATATATTATAGAAAGGCTTAAGGCAACCCTGTAAGACAGCTTGACAGTGGCAGATCATGCCATGATATTTTTCAGGTTGAAGAGAACTACAAAACTTCATACCAGTGTTTCATCCCAGCTAAGTAAAAAGTCTGAGAACAAATTTAATTCTAATGACCTTTTCCATCTGAAAATGAAGGCTGCATTGGCAGAGTTAACTCTGGCATTAAATGGGGAAAGTTCTTCACTGCAATATTTATGTTAACCGATTTTTGTGATGTAATTCCTAGTAAAAGTTCCAGTAGTAATAAAAGCCACTATAAAATACAGTTGCCATTTAATATGATACTTTGTGAAATACTATAAAATTACTTTTGTCATGATCACCATACACACTAGAAAGATAAAAAATTGAAACCATTTGTCAAATATGCAGGGTTTATCTACCTATTAAATACCTAATCTTTAAATTGATGAATGTTCTGATATGACCCAAAAAGACTGATTCATGTCAATTATTTTTTTATGTTAGTCTGTGGGTCTTGAGGACAGCAATCACAAAGCATATCTAATACCTCGTGTGCCTCTGGATTTGTAGGCTCTTTCTGGAGTTGATAACATGCTTCACAAAACAATCCACAGTGGCTAGGACAGACTTCAACTCTAAGACATAATTCAGAAACACTTGTTTCTTTTTCCTTATGACAGAGGAAATTGTCAGAAGACACAAACATTGTGAATACCTGCCTCAATCTGATTTTTCAGTTTAAGTGTAAGCTTGTATTTGATTATACATTTTATGTGAACATGAGTCTTCTCAGTTTTAAATGTATTTTTCTCTTCTCACTTCTATACAGATGTGGGCAAGATGGCTTTGCAACTTGAGAAAGACTTACCTAGAAGACCACCACCTATCACTTTTTAATGTGATAAACAATTTCATTTATTAATTTTTAACTGTTCTTTTACTTGAATTATTTTGTGCCTTACAATCTACCATAAACTGTGTTCAGCTTTTACTTTGTCCAGGACTTTCCAGTATTTCAACTCACTTTAATCTGGGTTATTACAACTAATACACACTAGCAAATAGATTGCAGAACATGATGATCTTTCCAGATCATTGGATTTTTTTTCTTTCAGTGAAGTCACTGACAAAGGGGTTAAGTGCTTCAGAAGGATGAGAACATGGGGGACTGCACCAACTGCAATGTCACCCAAGTAACTGGGGACAGCCTGCTAGAAATGCATAACTCTCCTGCCATGGGATATACTCGCAGCCCCTCTGGTGGAAAGCATTTAGCAAATTCTTGCAAAATTCCAGGCACTCTTGCAATAAAACGTGGCTGTCACAGGGAGCAGAGGCCAGGAGCAGAGGCAAATAAAGAGGTCAAATCAGAACCTGCATTTGTAGTATTTTTAAAGAAGAATTATGGCCTGTTGTAAAATGAACAAATGTCTCAGGAACTTTGTATAAGCCACCGATCACTTATTGCACAGGTTAAATTAGAGGTTTTTTCCTGCACAATTGCCCAGCAGAGCTAACAAAGCTGAATCTGCAGTTCTGAGAATCACAAGAGGAAATAAAACTCCTGTCTATTAAAAGGATACAGCAGTATATGGAAGACACAAAGGGTTGTTAAATAAAGGTCTGTCCCACTGCATGCACCTTTGTAGTGATATATTTTTAAACCCGTTTAAATTACCAGAGCTGAATTTTCCTAATCCAGTCATGAAGGACTCTGGTACAATAAAGAAATACACTTTAAACATTTGTCACCGTAAAGAGTTTCTTTCCTTAGTGAATGTTTAAAAAAAAAAAAAAAAGTGAGTGGAATTGTGGCTCACAAGAGAAGGGGGAAAGCCATGAATGAAAGTCCACAGAAGCTTTTAGGTGCCACTATAAAGCCTGCAGCCTCTGCCTCAAGAACTATGGAAGCAATCAAGGTGAAAAAGTGAATCTTGCTGCCAAATATAAATGGGGGAAGTAAAATCCTGCACATGCAAAGGCTTCTGTGTTATTGCTATGGACTTTACAGCTGCTGGCTGTGGGCTCTGGTGTGAGACCAGGTGAAGGGAGCTTCAGGGAAAGCAGGAGTGCATGACTTGGTTTTCCAGTCATCCTTGCTTTGTGTTTCTGCTGCTGGCAAGGCTGGTGCTGAAGGCTCTGTCAGTTAACTGAGAGTTCCAAAGTGCCCTATTAAGACAACAAAGACATTCCTCTGCATGGGCAATTTAGTCTTAGTTGAGATCTATCCCTTGATTTTTGTGTATGTGCACCAGAGGGCTCTGCTTCCAGAACAAACCTGGACACAGCATGGAGAAGCTGGCAGGGTATGGTTCTTAACACAACTTCTGACCAAAAGATTTATACAGTTGAATTATCAAATAATATCCTAATATCCAAAATCACTGTGTCACTTTTTACAGCTGTAATAGAAAAAGAGAAAAAAAAAAAAAAAAAAAAAAAAAAAAAAAAAAGGTTTTACCTCTTCAGTATTTCTTCTAACTTGGAACAAAGGAGCTGTTTACCTCCAAAATACCAAATACTTGAGGCATTCACAACAGGGAGACCTGCAATATTGTATTTTTGGATGAGAATTAGTGGCAATTATAGCACAGTCTCAATATAAAAACTAGCCAACAAGGATGTTTCAATTCTAGTCATGGATGATAAATAGTGTGGAGGTGAAATGCTGCAGCTGTGGAGTGATAGAGATTGCTATCAGGATTAAACAGGAAGGCTGTGTTTTACAGGATCAAGAAAGATTAGCCATGTGTTGAATATGGGATTATGAAGTAATTAAATAAATGAAGACACATTTCTGACACAAATTCTACATGTAAGAAAGTAATTACTCACTTTATATACAATGTTTCTGCAATTTATCATTCAGGTCTGACTGGCAAGCAGAGCAGCCTATTCCATACTCAGCGAAGTCAACAGTACTGAGGTCACCAAAGGACTGAATCTGGTTCACTGTGCTAACAAATGTGTTTTAAAAGGGTTAACTAACTGCTCCTATAAATACATAATGGGTAGAACTCTGGCAAGTTTGGGAGGAAAGAATGTTCTGCTGCTTTCTACAAGCCAAGCCTAGGAATTCATAAATTGAAGAATTGCACAAGGGAGAATTTAGTTGGTTGGATCTCCAGTGGGATCAAGAAAGATAATTAGTGCATCTATGCACAACTGTCATGGTGCATAAAAATCCTCAAATATTGAGCAGGTAATGGGGTTTGGGCCTGGTGGTGCTGAAATGCAGTGGTATCTGGGGCGAAACACGAGTCAAATGGAACTAAGTAAAGCTGAATGGTCATGGATTTCTGTAAGGTCACAGGGGAAATCTCTTAACTATCAGATTTAAAATGGTGAAAGATCTTTAATGTCTGTGCAGAAGAGACAAATTCTCTATTGTTAAAAGCCTTACAGAAAAGGCCCATACAGAATAAACTGAACAGTACCCCGTTAATCTAAGAAGGGAGAAAGCTTGTGTTGACCCTGCCAGGTGGAAGGTATCCTTATCTCCCACTGAAATGAACAGTTTATAGGATGGCCTCTGCACAACAGAAAGAGATTTGAGAGGAGTATGTGCCTGGGCCACCTTCAGCACAACAGTACAGTCCATTGTAGAAGAGAGGGCAGAGCAAGGCTTTTAGGTAAGGATTTACATCCAAATCTGTAGGGCTTTGGTTTGGATTTCTTCTATTTGTTGCTTTTATTGGGTTATATTTTGCCCTCCTGCAGGCATGTAGTTTTCATTAGATTCTATGTGCACCAAGGGGAGGATTCAATGTGGGGCACTTACGTGCGCGTGTTTGTTCTCTGCTGTTAAAATTAATAAAACTTCACATTTTTTTTTTAAATCCCAGAGGATTTTATTGAGGTAACATCACATTTGGGAACTGCATTTAAAATCAGACTTAGGAATAGATTTGTATCCTGTGTTCAGTGCTCAGATGCAGCAGTAAAAAATAAACAAACATGACCCTTTTCTGTATTACTAAAGAAATGCCTAATGTGTCTGTTAGGAAATGTGGAAATAACCTCATTGACAGTTTTTTGGAGAGAAAAGGCATTATTTACATGACAGTTTAATGAACCATATTTGAAAAATGTCATATGGAACGGTAGTCACAGCTGTATTTAAAATGACCGTCAAAAGTATGTGACCCCATTTTTGGGCATCATATGATATATCAGGGGATATATCAGGATCCCTGATGTAGGAAACCAGCCAGCCCCTCCCTCCCATGCCCTTTACCGAAAATCAAGAACTGTCTTTTTTACCCCTGGAGAAGGTCTGCTCCTTTCACCCCAGTTCCCAGACGGATTTAGCTCCCCTTGTATGTTTCCTCCTGCTTTTTAACAACAAGAGCTGGTTCTCAGTACACTTGTGCCGACCTGGGCAGTGTCTGACGTTCTCTGCAGTGCGGGAGCGAAGCCTCTGCACAGCGTGGGATGTGCTGACCCAGGGAGGGAGCTCCTTCCCTGGAGAAACCCGGGACGACCTCTGGGCTTTGGAAATGTCACTGCTTCTGTAAATTGTAAAACCATTGACCCAAGACAGTCCTGCCATTCCCAGGGCTTATGAAATTGGTTGTTTGATGGGGGGTTTATGTTTTTTAAGGCCACTATTATGTCTCTTCAGTCTGCAGTGGTAGCGAAGGTTTACTTCACTGATTTCTCCTGAGATCATCCCCAGATATGATGACAGGCACCCTCTCCAGGTATTCTCACAGACCCTTCTCCTCACAGCCCTCCTCTCCAGGAATCCTCACAGATACCCTCCCCAGGTTTCACTGAATCAATTGGATTGGGAATGACCTCTGGAGATCACCCCGTCCAACTCCAGTGCCAGAGCAGGGACACTTGGAGCAGGGGACACAAGAACGTCTCCAGATGAGTTTTGAGTATCTCCATTATAGGGACACTCCACGCCCTTGCTGGTCACCGTTCCAGGCACTTCTACACGTGAAGTTCTTTCTCACGTTCTGGTGAAACTTGCGTTTAATTTATGGCCATTGCTCCTTGTCCCCGTCTCTGTGCACCAACGAAAAGAATCCACCACCCTCCTCTTGGCATTGCCTTTGCGGCACCCAAACGCTTTCTCCCGTATTTGCGTTTAACGCCAGCAGCGCCGCCCGGCTCCCGCGGCCCAGCCGGGCCTGCGGCGGCGCTGCCCGCGCTCCGCCCCCGCCCCGCGCCGCAGCGCGCCCGCGCCCGCCAGGGGGCGCCAGACGGCGGCCGCGCCCGCCCCGCGCGCGCCCGCCGCACGGACACGGCGGGCAGGGACCGCCACGGGCAGCGGCTCCGCGCGGGCTCCGGCAGACACACGGACAGACAGACACAGAGACAGGCAGCGGCAGCGCCACAGCGCACACACAGAGCTCCCCGGCACCGCCACCGCGCAGGCACAGCGCGGCGGCACCGCACAGGCACAGCGGAACCGCACGCGGCTCAGGCACAGCGCAGCGCGGCGCGGGCAGCGGCGGGAGGACAAGCAGCGCACGGTGCTGGCAGCTCCGGCCGGCACTGCCCGGAGGTAGGAGCTTCCTCTCCGCCCTGGCCGCCAAACTTCGCGGAGCCAGCGCTGGCTGCGCCCGCGGGGCGCTTGGCTGCGGTTTCGTCGTGTCGTGTTGTCCCCTGGCTGCTCCCCGCCCGGCCCCAGTGGCCCGTTTTGTTTTTATTGTTGTTATTATTGTTGTTGTTACTGATGCTGTTCCCCGCCCCTCCGGGCAGGGCGGGCGGGCGGCGGGTCTCGGCAGAGCCGGCAGCTCCGCAGCCAGAAGTTGGCGAGGGCCGTGGGGGGCGAGTGGCCCCAAGTTGGGTCCCCTCGAAACTTCGGTGCCCGAGGAGCCGCTGCTGCCCTCGCCGCTCCTCTCGCCGCTCCTCTCTCGTTGCAGATGTCGGGGGTGCTGGTGATCGCTGCCTGGTGCTTCCTGCAAGTGGAGAGCCGGCATCCTGAGATCATCACGAGTAACAGCAATCATGGCAATTTCCTGGACAACGACAAATGGCTGAGCACAGTTTCGCAGTACGATAAAGACAAGTATTGGAACAAATTCCGGGATGTAAGTACTTCTCCCTTTACCGCCTGCTTCTTGTTCCTTTGCCCGTAGCGTCCTTCCAGGGGCTGCTGGCTGCGAAGAGCTGTGGGTAGAAGAGAAACGCAGCTTGGGCAACCGGTTGCTGCCGATGTGAAGGATGCTCAGAGCTGTTCGGGAGCTAGACAGGCAGTCCTGCTTTCTTGATTTGCCCCATCGACTGGGGCAGCCTGGGCTCCGTGTCAGTCTGGCTGTTCTTATGGTCTTCGATTTTCCTCTGGGGAGGAACTTTGAGTGAAGTTTCGGTGCTTCCTGCTTAAGAGTCTGGTTAACTGAAAAATGATGGAATGGTGTGTATGTAAGAAGGAATACTTACCAGTTCAAGCCACAAGGTGGTAAACAGTGAAGCTTTTTGTGCCTGCAGTTTTTATGGAAAGGATTTTATTGTCAATTCTGCTTGTAGAGATTCTTGAGGCTCGTATGGTGTTGGAGGAAGCAATGCTTTGGGTCTTTTTTTATGTAGTTTTTTTGCTTGCTTGGTTGGTTGGTTGGTTGGTTTTTTTTTCCGACAGTCTGGAAAAAAAGGAATATCTTCAAGATGTGTTATGGGTTACCTGTATAAAACAAATTAATTTCTTAAGCTCAGAATTAATTCTAGACTTCCCCTAGATCTAATGCAGTGGTATATTAAGTAAATGACAGCAGAAAGGGAAATGCAACTTTTTTTAATATAAGTAATATTTAAGTAGTTCCTTTTTACTTCTGCTCCAAAAAACTTTTTTGGAGTACACTCAGAAAACCCTGCTTCAGTCTGCCCAGGACTGTATGATGGAAGCTTTACTGTTCATGTTGATCATGAGCACAGTGAGGTTAAATATTCTTTATTGTGTGGGATTTGTGCACCATGGCCACAGCGAGACTCTAGGAGAGGGAAGACTAGAGCTGACTAGCAGTTCTGGTAGTACCCTTCTGTAAGAATTGGTTTGTTTATTTAGGAATCCTGGTCTTTTATAGGATATTAACAAGTCAAACTTTTATGCTCTGCTTTTGTCTCTGTGATCCTAAAATTGTATCTAACTTTGCAAAAGGGAAGTCAGAGTATTGCAGTTAAATGTGGTGTGCCCCTGCTTAGCTTATTCTCCCTGTGCTTTTCTGTAGTTTTGGTCATCTCTGTGTGAGAAATGCTGCTCGGAATCTCAGCATAACCAAGTGTGATCTTACCAATGGTATCAATTAACAGCTATCTTGGAGTGTGTCTTCACATGCAGTCACCAATCACATCCACCTACTGAGACTGCTGAGTTCTCATGCAGAAGAGGGGATTCCACAGTAATCACGGATTCTTAATTTAGCAGACTTCAAGGGAATCTTTGTTAATATCTGGTTTAGTCTTCTGGGGAGCAGAGGTTAAGGATTTCACTTGTTAATTTCTTTATCCCACTTAACGTGAGAATTGAGCAGCATCTGAAAATGATACATTGTATGAAGGACTGGCACATTCATCTAAAAACACTTCTAACTAGAGGCAGATTTTCTTCCCTCTTTATGTAATTTTTGTTTTCCACTTCCCTCTTTCTTTTCTCTTTTAAACTGGAGTCCTTGCAATTTATTTTCTTGTCCCCTTTCCCAAGAGACAGTCTCACAAGTCCAGAAACTATTCCTCTTCTTGTGGAAAATATTAATGAAGAATACCTCTCATATTTTAGGATTTTACAGGTAAGAATGCTTTATTAGACCTTCTGAAAATACTAAAAAGCCCCATTAAGCCTCAAAACTTATATAGAATCATTCTATGGAAAACTAAAACCAACCTTAACCAGTGGTCTACCAAGCAAAAGCAAATTGTATACAGTTCTTGCAAAGCTTAGATATCTTTCTATCTGGCCATCTTAATGGTTTTATTTAATTACTTCAAAACTAGCATGTTACATATGATTATCCATGAAACCTTTTATGGAGCAAATTAGCAGAGACTACTAATCATCTCCTACTAAGCCTTTTCCTAAAAGAAAATATAAAAAGCTTACAAATGTAATGAAGCTCTAAATCACTTGGCTTTAATGAAATTGATTTAGTGGATCATAGTCTTTGATGAAAAGTCCACAGATGAAGACATGCATAGGTAGACTTGCTGCCAGCACAGCAGGTGTAGCAGTGACAGCACACTTCTTGCATGCAGAGATGTGGTTAGAAGAAATCTGATCCTTGCTTCATGGCTGTGCTGTTGGGGATAGATTGGTAAAGTATTTGTTAAAGCATTTCTTAAAAGGCTGCCTGATGAGACGTATCAAACAGTATTAATTGCTGTGGATGGACTAGAGCAGTATTTTGTGGATAAGTGTTGCTTTCTAGGAAAATTATCTTCCCTCTTCCCCTCATTGACAAACTAATTAATTTTATAGACATCATGTCTACATGAGGTTCTCAGTGTAGGCTTTGCACAGGAGGCTGGAGTACAGAAGTGGTGTTGCAGTTAAAACTTTCTTGGTTCTGACACTGCAGTTACTCCAGGACAGAGGCCCTGTTTCTTGCCTAATATATCAGCAGAGGCAAGGTTGCAGTAATTAGCACAATTACCTTTAGCTGCTGTCTGAAATTTATGTCATGTTATATTATATATAAACATATTTGCACAAATATTTACATTACTGTGCCCTTCTGTATGGTGGGGTGGAACACTGAAAGTGTGGAGCTGAGATTTGATGTGTTTGGGTGTGGCCTCTTTATGTGCATCAGCACAAACATCTGCACATACAAATGTGCATTTCAATCTGTCATAATGTTGCAGTACTGGGTGGGTTGTTTACCTAAAATATATGTAATTGAATATAAAATTTTATATTAAGCTTTTCTCACCTTCTTCAGTTATTCTTTTCAAAATCAATTGATTGGTAATCCTTATTGAACTATGGGCTAACATGGCCTAATTTGAGGAGAAGGTATTGATTGATTTTCTTTTTAGCATGATCCATATTTCTTCTGGGCAAAGGCAGCATGGTAGTTGCACTTATTGTCTCAGCAGTCACTACTTTTTAGTGAAAAGAGAGCACAGAAGTACACCTCATTTGAAATCTGCATTACAGCCACAGAGTCATGTTAAGTTTTTAAACGTGACTGAATTCCATAGTGTGAAATGTGTCATCATTTTCCAAAGGACTCAAGGGATGGTGTCTAAAATAACAGTTTACAACACAATCTTTTCATGTGATTTCAACACAATTTGTTGATTAAGTACTCCATTCTAAAATCAAACAGCTGTAAATAAATAGTAAGACCAATGTGACTGATCTGTTGTGAGACATTTGCTGTTGAAAATCTTGTATGTTTTACATCTGCCCAGCATCAATACTGATGTAATGTCCGTGGACAATCTGAACCTGTTATTCAGTTTTATAGTCTGTCTGTCACCCATTTTCCTTGTCTGCCATGAACTTTGTGTGATACATGGCAAAATCTTAGCTGTGTCTTAAGCTGCATTTTATACGAGGATTATAGTATTTTTCTCCCTCACAACTGTATGTTGAATCTGTAAATAAGAAAGGATGGGGCTCAGAGTCTGTGGTAATATGGTATTTATTACTCACCTAATCCATATATTGAATGTGGCTTGGTACATATTTTAGTGACTAGTAAGTTTCTAAAAAATAAAAACTAAATCAATGTAATTATTACTGGAAAAAGAAAAAGTAAGTAAGGTGCACTCTCTAGGGAGGACCTCTAGCTATTTCCCTTGTGTGAATCTCAGGCTTGGAAAAGCAAACATCAGGATTATGAAAGTCAAATTAGAGCTTCTGATACCATGAACCCAAGTATGAAGGCCTCAATCTTTTGATCAAACCTGTTGAGTGGGATCCTTTGGCTTGAGAGGAACTTAGATTTGATAGCTGAATGTGAAGTGAATTCTTACGAGCCTTAGGAAGCATTTATTGTTATGGGAATAGGCATACATGTTATTGTACCAGGTCACAGTGCAGCATCTCATTGTGCTCATAGAGGCTTGGCACAGAAGGCACAGAATAAATGTCATTTTAGTGTTAGATATGTCTTTAATCAAAATTATACGAATGGACTAATTCTATTACTTCTTCTTGGGGCTATGTCTATTACATTATTAATGCTTATATATAAAAAGGTAATAAGTTCAAGTAGCCATGGATTAAACTGCAAAAAGGAAGAAAAAAGTTAAACGAACTAAGAGGATCTAGTATAAACCACACAAGGAATTTCTATGAAGTTGAAAGCTAAGAATCTTGGCATGAACTCTGGTTTCAGTGCATGTTTATGCATGGCAGGCTGCCAGACCACGTTCTGAGCATTAACTAAGCTGTTTCTCTAAATTTTATTGCTTACAGAGTTTCAGTTCAGGCTATCATGTTAAAACCCCCATGCATTTTATGCCTGGAGATGCTTGGAGACTGTGCAAGCCTAAGAAACAAGGCATGAAATGTCATCATCTGTGCGTATACATTGCTCTGACTTAACTGGGAATAAAGTTACACATAACTATTCATGCTGGGGATGGTAATCAATAGATTAGATAGATACTAAACTTTTGAGAAAAAACACTGAAGGGACAATTTTGTCAGCTATTAATGTACATCACCTTTCTGAGCCTGCAAATTCCTCCTCACACCTGATCAGAAGTGCAGTGTTAGGTGACAAAATGAATACAGGATTAGGAACTGGAGGATTTGTATTGGTCCAGCTTTGCTACTGATGATTTTTGTCATTTGGGCTGGCTCTTCACACTTTTTCACTGCATTTCCCCTTGTTGGCACTTGCCTTTCTCTGAGTTTTTAGCCCCAAATTAGAAGTGTGGTAGTGAAACTTGATAGCAGGGACTTGGAAAACATGACCAGTACCGAGAAGGGATGGAATACCAAGCATGCAGAATTGGAAGACCTCGGGAACTCAGGTAATAGAAATGAAATGAAATTTAAAAGTACAAAGTGGAAGGTTGTGGAATTGAGAGCTAACACAAATTTATTCTGGGTCCTGGCAGCTCAGCTTGAAATAGATGAGAGGGAAAACCTGTGTACTTTCATTGATTTGCAGAGTTATTCTAAGTTACAAAAGTAATGCTACTCTGAGGAGAGCAAATATATTGTAGGAATGCAGAAAATGAAAGATTTCTGCTTCTATTGAAGAAGTAAAAATGTACAATGTATAGAAGGGACCACTCAATTATGAATATTGTGAGCACTTCTGATCAGTAAAATTAATGAAAGATTTTTGTGGAAGGGCTTCCAGCATCATAGGAGAAAAGACCCTGTTTTAAAATAATATATTAATTTACTCACACAAAAGTCATTACAAAGGAGTAGATTTTCTTCAGTGGATTGTGTCAAGATGAGATGAATCAATAGATAATTGGTGACAAAAATAATTTCATTGATAAATTTAGAGATAAGGTTATTGCTCCACCCACAGTTATGTTTTACAAAGTTGTGTAAATTAGCACTTTGTTTTCAACATGTACCTTGTATCTTAGCAAAAAAAGATTAAGTGAAGAGCAATAAAAGAACCTGGATTTGGGGATTCCTTGGGTTTTTATATCATGTGTCTATGAGATTTAAAGCTTTTTGCTGGATGTTGTCTTGCTCCTTATCTATACAGTGTAGTGGAACCTGATCTGTGACACTCAAATATCTCCTGCTCTGGTGGGATTTTTGAGGTAAGAGATAATTTTTGTAGATTGAGTTCTTTCTGCTGTCCCTTCCCTGGCAGACACCTGCCTTCAGTGGGTCTGACTACCAGGGATTTGATATCACATTTTCTTTTTTTTTTTAGTTGTATTTAGGTCTACAGGAAGAACTGAGTATTTTTTTACCAACAATTTATTCACAGAACATCTTTTTTTTTCTTTCTTTACCTCAAATGTAAGCACAGGTTTTTCTGTGATGTAGTTGTTGGTACATTCAATACATACACATTCCTGGAGAAAACAGTCAGCTCCTGCTAATTATTTGTAGTGAATTTAGTCCTAAGGAAGCTTACAGTACACTTGAAGAATATCTGCTGGCTGGGTAATGGATGCACCAAGTGGCTGGGTTGTGACAGGACACAGGCACCTCAGGCTGGCTTCCCAGGAGATTATCATTCCAAGCCCACCTTGAGATTTAATTGAAGGTGAAGACTGTGTGTGTGTATTCCAGTAGATCTGCAGTACAACAGAGTTGAAATGTGATTTATAAGTCTACCCAGGCACTCCTAGCATAGGTTGTCTCTTAGAGCAATTCTTACTCAACAGAGGGACAAGGCTGGAATATAAATGTGATCCAAAAGTACAGCTGAGATGTGCTTGCATGAAATTTAAGAGAATAGGAAAACATGAGACTGAATCTGTGCAAGTGTAATGCATAATCAACTTCTTACAACAGAAGAGATATGCTTTCTAAAAAAGCCCTTCTTGAACTTGACACTTTCCTTTTGCACTGGACAAGGGGAAAAATAATGGCATTTATGTCAGAATAATTAACTTGGAAGGTACAGAGAGCCAGCTTTTTCTAATTAACTGACACTTATCCAGCTTCCCTAGGAATTACCTAAGACTCTAAAGTTAAGTAGGTCAGTACAAAACTAGGGTGTTAGGTTCTGTATTATATTTCAAATTATAACTTTAATAGTTTCCTCACTTACAGAAGGATTCTGCAGACTGCAGTCACAAATCATATCCCTACCATGAAATTCTGTAGATTTAGTTTTCTCCAACATGTTTTATGCATTTTTAGAGTAACCATTCTTGTATTCTACTGCTTGCCTGTCCTGTCCTCCCCCCCACCCCCCCAGGTGGATTTCTTTTCCATAGGGACTTGTTTTAATCCAAATTCAAATTGTATATTTGTCAGATTCCTGAGAAATTCATGAAAGGAAAAAAAAAAAAAAAAAAAATGCCACACAAATGAGCCATTTGTCAGTGTAATATAAAATGAGTGGTTTGAAATTTTTACAGGAGGCTGAGTTCTGATGTTGGTTAGTGTAAGAGCTGCTATCAAGCTCAGGTATCTATGGGTAAATGATACCAGTTTTATTTTAAGTAACTTATCCAGGGTTAGGGTCAAGAAAAACAGCTCCATTATTCTCAAGGGCCAAAATTTACAAGTTAAAGCCTATTTAAAGCCTGTTTTGACCATCAGGGAGATTATCACCTTTTTTTGGGGGGGGTGGGGTGGGATTTCTCAGAAGTTTTAACTGCTTTATACTTGTGGTTTTAACCATGAGGCTAGAGCTATGGAATTCCAGTCCATGTCTTTAGCAACATGTGTGTGCTTTGAGGGTAAAATGCAAGCCTGTTTGAAATTGGGGTGGAGCAGCTGAGCTGCTTTTAGAAGTAGGACATCATGAGGAAAGTGGAACTCAAATATGACATCTGGGGTAGGAAAACGTTCTTCTTTTGGATACCATCTACTTATGCAAGGACTGTTTAATTATTCCTTTCCTTACATAACCAAACCTGAGAGTTGTCTGAAGAAGCCATAGTGAAGTGTTGGTTATGTTGAAGCTGATGACCAAATCATCAAAGACTTTAGTGAGGCTTGAGTTTGATTCTTTTATTTCTTATCTTCCTTTTCTCTTAGACAGAGAACCACAGTACATGACAGACCAACAATGCATTAATCAGTTCTCTTTGCCTTTTGGAGGACATTGTGGAATTGGAAAAGCCTGAAAGATCAGGTGTCTGGCCAGGATAAATAGAAAAAGCTCCCTCAAAGTCCCTGGAAGAATCAAACTATCTGAAAATCAAACATCTGTAGTCTACAAAGTACATATTTTACAGATTTCAACCAAAACAAGAAAACAGAGTTGACATAGAATAAAATTAAGGTGATGCTGCTGCCTCCAGTGTGATTTTCTCTACTTCCACCACTTAACTCTTCCAGCTTTAGAAAGGCACTTAGTGCTGAGGAGTTACCAAATCCTAACTCTGAGTAAGCAGTCTGTCATCAGCTAGATAACTCCAGCAGTTATCATTGGGGAATTTGCTGTAGCAGGTTGGCAGCTAAAATTGAATTACACGTTTGGACTGAACAGCTAATATCTAATGACTTTCAAGGCTAAGATATGATTCAAAATTCAGTTTACAGATAAATTGCTAAGCTACTCAATAGTGGCTTTGGCAGGGAGTAGATTGGTCTTTATCTGTCACTTCTGTGACTTGGCTTGTAATCCTGGGTAACAGAAAATCATTCTCATTAAATAGGTACATGGGGACATCAATTAATTCTGTGATCTTAGCTGTCCTCTTAATGAACTTTGTGTCATAAATTTACTTCACTGATTGCTTTCTCCCAGTTAGATAGAAAAATACTTTATTAAAAATTACTGTCAGAGTAACAATTTTCTGATTAGTTTTTGAAAAAGATTTCAATATATTGTGGCTTACAGTTGAGTTCTGACTAACACGGGGATTGATAGAGGTAAGTGATACTTGTCTGTCTCTGCAGGTTGCTTTGAAATTGTCTAATCAGGAAATGCAGCTGTGCACACAATTCCATTTGAAATTGCACAGCATAAATTTTATGTGGATTTTATCTTGGAGATCTGTCTTCATCCTTCTTTCCCTGGGTTCCATTGTCAGTTGAGAAGTTTATTCCAGTGCTGTCTTCTAGTGTTTGTGTATCGGCCTTTCTGGCTTTCTCTTCAAGTGGTGGCAGTTAGAGAACTTGAACCTGGACAAAAGATTGAGGTGGAAAAGTAAAAGCACCTGCAGTCACTGGAACTCCATGGGGGCATGCTTAAATTTTAGGGAATGGGAGACAGGCTGGAAATTATACATGCAGTGTTAAGAAAAAATGAGGCCAAGTTGTTTCTACAAGGGAGTAGAAAACATTGCTTTTAGAATAGTTGTTACAATAGTGTACTAGTGATATTGAAGTTCTTGGTAGAATTTGATTACAATTGGTAAATATTTATAAAAATGAGTTTGAGAGAATTCAGAATTCCCTGACATTTCTTGGTGAATAACAAGAGTGTTGTACTTCAACATTTGATTTCTATAATAACTCTTTTAGTCCTTCTGTCTGTGTATGTGCACCAGTGCCCGTTCTGCTGCCAGAGCAGAGAGTAGCCCTGGCTCTTGCAGGGTTTGCTGAGTGTCCATCGCCGGCGGTGGGGCCCGGCTGTGCTGCCCGGAGCTGTGCGGGGCAGGAGCCGCTCAGGGCCCGGCTGTGCTGCCCGGAGCTGTGCGGGGCTGGAGCCGCTCAGGGCCCGGCTGTGCTGCCCGGAGCTGTGCGGGGCTGGAGCCGCTCAGGGCCCCGCTGTGCTGCCCGGGGCTGTGCGGGGCTGGAGGCTCAGGGCCCGGCTGTGCTGCCCGGGGCTGTGCGGGGCTGGAGCCGCTCAGGGCCCGGCTGTGCTGCCCGGGGCTGTGCGGGGCTGGAGCTCCAGGCCCGGCTGTGCTGCCCGGGGCTGTGCGGGGCTGGAGCCCCGGGCCCGGCTGTGCTGCCCGGAGCTGTGCGGGGCTGGAGCCGCCCGAGGGGCCCGCTCAGGGCTGTGCTGCGGAGGCTGTGCGGGGCTGGAGCCGCTCAGGGCCCGGCTGTGCTGCCCGGAGCTGGCGGGGCTGGAGCCGCTCAGGGCCCGCTGTGCTGCTGCCTGGAGCCGCTCAGGCTGTGCTGCCCGGGCTGTGCGGGGCTGGAGCCGCTCGGGCCCGGCTGTGCTGCCCGGGGCTGTGCGGGGCTGGAGCCGCTCAGGGCCCGGCTGTGCTGCCCGAGGCTGTGCGGGGCTGGAGCCGCTCAGGGCCCAGCTGGGCTGCCCGGGGCTGTGCGGGCTGGAGCCGCTCAGGGCCCCGCTGTGCTGCCCGGAGCTGTGCGGGGCTGGAGCCGCTCAGGGCCCGGCTGTGCTGCCCGGGGCTGTGCGGGGCTGGAGCCGCTCAGGGCCCGCTGTGCTGCCCGGGGCTGTTCGGGGCTGGAGCCGCTCAGGGCCCCGCTGTGCTGCCCGGACTGTGCGGGGCTGGAGCCGCTCAGGGCCCGGCTGTGCTGCCCGGGGCTGTGCGGGGCTGGAGCCGCTCAGGGCCCGGCTGTGCTGCCCGGGGCTGTGCGGGGCTGGAGCCGCTCAGGGCCCGGCTGGGCTGCCCGGAGCTGTGCGGGGCTGGAGCCGCTCAGGTCTGGGCTGCGCAGTGCAAGTGAGGATCGTTCCTCTCACTTGAGAGTCCTGAAGCTTTTTGTGGCATCCTGTACTACATGAGAAAGCACTTTTCTGACATGTTAGGCACATGGGGATGCATATCTAGATTAGACAGATGTGAAAGCAGAGGATAAAGCTGGTTCAGAGTTATCCATCAAGCTGATGCCAGATATAACAACAAAACTTATGTCGTGCAAGTCCCAGGACAGTGCGCTTCTGTGGAGCAATGAACTGTACTGGAATACAGAAAGACAAAGCTTAGCAGGTCTGTGTGGATATATATGCCACTATCTGACAGCAGTGTTTATTGGCCCAGATTCATTTCTTGTTTGATAACATTAACTTCACTCAAGGTATATAAGGGATAAATCTTGTTTTTTTTTTTTTTTTTTTTTTTAAATTAAAGTCTGGGTAAGCAATCTTATGCTAGCTAAATGTCATTTATTATTTATTTAATACTAGGTGAATAGCATATTGGAAGGGGACTAGGTATTTCCTGTTAAAGCAGAGGTATTATAAAGAGTAGATTTCCTGTATTCATTTTATTTTTATGTTAAACTACATCTAGTGACACTCATGGGTCTCAGGTCTTTTATATCTACTGATCCTTTTAGAACTTGTCTAAAAAAACATTGTTTCAATAGAAATACGCCAGTGTGCTGCATTCAGCAAGGATCTCTATGAACATAAAATAATTAGTGGTTTAAATACAGAATTGTTTGCAGTATTCCTTAAGCATAACCATGAATCTCTACATTATGGTTCACTCAGGACAGCAGCATCCAAAAGGAAATTGTGCCACATTTAATTAGAATAAATATAAACTGCTAAAATACTGCATACTGTCAGTTATGCCTAAAACTGCAGTTATGCAGCATGAAGAAAGCTGGTAAACCAGATATATTTGCTCATAAGGAAGCATATAGTGATTCAGATCAGTGACCACAGATTTATTAGTCTCTTAATGCTTATATAACAAAGTTAAGTTGGGTATAACAAGACACTTAGGGGTTTATTTTCATTGGAATATGAGGCAAGATGGACTGAAATGAGGATCCTTATGTGACACAAATGTCTGTTTTTATATTTAGTCTCCTTTTCATTAAGCCTTTGTCTCTTCTGATGAAGAAGTGCTTTCTTTCTTATGCATGTCTCTTATCTTAATAAGTTAAAATGCTCAGCAGAGGAAAGGTTTTGTGACTTCTAATGAACTTTTAACCTGAGATGAAATGTAATCCTTTTCCCCCAGAGATAGTGCTGTTGGAGATTGTGAGCAAGCATTTCTTATCTGTGTGCACTGCCTGTAAAAGAAAAAAGAAGACTGAACACAAGTACAAGAAACTTTAATGGGTGTAGATCAACAATTTTGAGCATTCACGAAAAGCTACTGTAAACAATTTTAGAACCGTGATAAAATAGATTGAAACTTCCCCTTGTAAAGTAACATATGGCATTAGAAATAGTTCTATCTCAGTATGTAAAGGAAAAAAAATCCAAACAACTTCTTATGGGCCGTATTTTGTGATCAGTATTTTTTAAAGTAACTGCACAACCTTAGCATCAGTTTCTGTTGAGATACTGCATCCGCACTTTAATGGCAGAATATGTCCCTGTGTAATCAAGAAAGAGCAATATTCTATTACAGCAGGGCAATGTACAAATACAGACAGATGTGGCATGTGCTGCAGTTTCCATTAGCAAAAAAAAAGAAGCTGCAAATAGGAAGCAATTTTGAAACCTGCCACCATAATTGCAAAAGCATTACTGATATATCAGCGATGGTGCAGTTGATGTGTTCCCTCCAGAATGACGCAAAGTTGTCTATAAAATTTGAACTCACTAAGGAGAGATGTGGATATAAAATAAGATGCTGTAGATCCTTAAGGCATGGCTGATTTTAAAGCTGAAACTCCCTGAAATTAGGAGTTAGTGAAACAGCAATGATGGAATAAATGTGTTTTCTTCAGTTATTTCTATTGGTGCAAGGAAATAAAATAAAACTTAAAAAAGAAACAAAACCAAATAAAAGGCCCCCTATACCAAAAAAATCCCAAAGCCCCAAAGCGTACAATCTGTGTCAGAGGCAAACGAATGCTGGATAATTTAGTGGATCCAGATAGAGGAGTCATGACTGAAATGGAGACATGCTTCATTAGGTGAGAAATCATGTCTGGAACAATCTTTACTAAAGCCCAGGTATTCCTCCTCATGAAAAGTACCTGGCAGAAAGAGGAAATGAAAACATGATGTGTGTCTGCATGTATAGCAAGTAATGAATCTATAAACACAGAGAGAATGAGAAAAAGGTAGATGAGGAAAACCATGTTTCACTATATTAGAGGGAATTCCAAAATGGCAGGTTGATGATGGTGTTAGGGTTAGAGGGAGAGGAGAACAGGAAGGGATTTAGGAAGGATACAGCTGAAAATTATTTACCTGCTGAGCAGCATCCTGGGTGACCCTGACTTGGGTAGCAAAGAGTTCTTATGGGCAAAGCTATTGGCAAGCCCCACTTCAGCTGTGTGTGTGATTCTGGATGGTTTTAAGCTTGTCTTGCTGAGTATACACAGTACGTTTTGGACAATCACCAGTGGCCTATTGCCAGATCAGAAGCTCTAAACATCTACCCTTCTGTAGTCTTCCTACTGTGGGACTTGTGTGGTGGGTGGTATTGCTTTTCATTTGAGATAAACAACAAAGATGCATGGCAGAAAGAATACATGCACTTTAATCACTTTTTTTTTCCTTGAAATGTAGTTGTGGATATTTGTAGCATTCATAATTAGCAGAGGAACAGATGGTAAAAGCTTGGTTTAAAACAGAGCATCCATTGAGTGATCTTGTGCTGCTGCAAGCTTATTTGGGAAGGAGTTTGTTCCCTTGGATGATGCTCCAATACAGTGGTGCAGGAGTAAAGTAGGAAGATAATTTCCTAACAGTTGGCATAATTCAGTGTGTAGGACATATATAAAGCATGGAAAACATTTAAAAAATATCTCCTGGATGCTCATGTCTTGTGCTGCAAAAGGATGAATTTCAACCTTTACTGTTTTGCAAAGCTGAAACCTGTTACGTATGAATTTTTGTATAGGAGAAGTACAGCAAAATGTCCCTAAGATTTCCCCATTCCTATATCTGCACAGCAGGGAACAATTCAGTTGTTCTGTGCTCAAATTTCAGTAACTATTGTACTGTAGCTTAATCAAAAAACACCCCTAACAAAACAAATAAAAAACCCTGGATATATATTTCGCTTGTGTGCTTCCAGCATTAACATGGTGCTGCAATTTTTCAAAGCTGGAAAACATGAGAGGATTTTGTCAGCATTTCACCATGACACTTGTTTCACTTGGAAAGCCAGAGGGCAAAACAAAGTGGTTTCTTTTGGTCCTTGTAATCTTTTTGGAAGGCAGTGGTAGCCCAGCAGGCACAATCACTGAGATATGTGTGAGGTAATGTTCGAAATGATGAGATTCTGAATGTGCAGCCTGATTGATTAGTTGTGTGATTCCATGTTCCAAATTCAAAACTTAGAAATATTTGATTTTAAGGAGAGGTAGGAGCAAAGAGAAGGTTGCTGAAGAGAAAAATAAGTGAAATCTGTTTTTCACTGATAAAGTAGAAATACAGTATTCTCCATCCTGAAAGAGCTGAATGGATTATTGCAACCAACTAATCTAGGTGAGAGCACGTTTTCTTTTTTACTTTTATCTTTTCTTAAAAAAAGATAAACAAACCCATGTTGAGATATTTATCTCTGTGAGATGACCTGTATTTACCTTCAAGTCACAATGAACTGGATATTCCCTTTCTCTGTGAAATTATATCACTCTTTCTCCCTGCAGACTCTATGGATGCAGACAAAAAATATTTCTATGGGAACAGTAGTGCCATTCCCTCTATGTATGTAATATTTTGGGGGATATCTGTAATAGCCAATGAAATGATCTTTGATAGCTTCTATTTTTCTCCAGATGCTGAACTATAAATTTAAATATAATGTGAGCTGTGTTTTCTTTTTCTTTCATGAACTCCTTGTATCTCCTCACAGTAAATAGTTGACAGAATATAGTTTTGTGTTTGCCTGAATGTCTTTCTAAGATTTCCAATTTCCATGCAAAACTGAGTCAAAATTTCTTCATTGATAAAATTAAAGTTTCCAACTGCACCAGTTTCTACATTGACAAGATTAAAGAATTGTTAGTCCTTATTCAGTTCAGCTGATGGGGATTTTTGAATTCTTGAATATATTTAAATCATAAAACTCTTGGGATGGAAACACTTCTGTGTTGATTGTGTGAAAACTGAGAGTTCACTGGGGCCTGTCATATTAGCAAGGACTGCTGACGAGTATAAATTTTACAATGCAAATAATTAATCTTTATCTCCAATTGACACGGTCAGTAGTAGAACTGAACTAAAGCAACCATGTCAATATGGGGTCTTTTGTCTTTTGTTGGGACAATCTCTGCCTTTTCAGTGTGCTGCTCTTGTTAAGAGTAGTTTGTTCAAACTACAGACAAACTTCAGGTAAGTTTATTGAAAGAATAGCACTGGCACAAGGTTTGACTTTTTCTGGGACTCCTGTACCTCCCTTTTCCTTCTGCAGATCCCACAAAACCAGTTCAGGTTCAGAAATAACCTTTTCTGAGTTAGTAGTACTTTGACTTTAGGGATTATCAAAACAGTCATAACCATCTTTGTATTCAGTTACAAGAGCTACAAAAGCAATACCATTTCAGTTGCCCCATAGCAGAATTAAGCCTAAGCTGTTTGAAATTTTAGTCAGAAATGCTTTCTTCACCAAAAATTTTCAGACACTATTAGCTTATTACAGCCACTTGAGCCAACAGGCCAATGCGTGGTAGGAACTTTGTCCAGTAGAGTTCCTCTTTCTCCCTTGTTTTTGAAGCTTTCAGTGGATTTTTAAGGTGCCTTTCCTCATAGTGATTGCTGAACAACACTTCAGTAGCTCTTAATTGCATGTTCATGGCTTGAGAAGCCAAGAATTTTCTTAATTGCTGAAAATACGGAATAGGCAGAATGATGCTGTATCTATCACCCAGGGTCTGAAGTTAATGCAGTTGTGCTGCTCTAAACTCCAGCTGCCTTCAGGAGCTGAAGAATTACATGATGTTCACTAAAATGACAGGGCTTACAGCTACCTGCTGGGTTGGGAATTGTTCCTCCCAGCTTCGACTGTAACTTGCACTAACATGACTGTGCAAAAAGTTGAGGAAGAAAATAAGGCCACCTAATCCCCCTCCCCTTGTGCCACCAGCAACCCAGTACTTAAAGCTGTGTGTTGAGTGGCTGTGTATGCAGAGAAAGTGTGGGGGACATTCCTCAGGAACATGCAGAGAGTGGGAGACTTGACCTTTGTTTTGAAAAATATCATTCAGTGACTGCTCAGCAACACAGTATGAAAAATTTGTTTGGTATGGTGCTTGAGAAAACCAGTGAAATCAATGGCAGGGAGTAAACAGCATATTGTTAACAATTTGAAGGAGTGACAGGAGGGAAAATAAAAAGGAATTTCATAAAGAAAATTTTCATTTGATGCCTAGGGGAAGAGCAGAATGCAGCTTGTCCAAAACATTGTTTTAAAGTAAATTCCGGGTTTGGGGGAGCTGCTGCCTTTCTGAACTTTCTAACAAGTGCAGTGTTAAATCAAATCATGGGATTTGCACCCTGCTGTGATCATGCAGCTCTTTCTCCTCCTACCTCCTTTCCATATGTCAGCAGCAGTACTCAGCCTTTGCCTGCTTACCCTTCGTGAGTGCTGCAGATCGTTTTTACTGGGCCTGTACACAGAGACCACAGAGGTAGGGGATGGTTGGTGACTTCCTTTATATTCCTGCATAGAACACAGCAACTACCCAGCCTTCCCTCCAT
This sequence comes from Muscicapa striata striata, assembly GCA_030060385.1. Lineage (NCBI taxonomy): Eukaryota > Metazoa > Chordata > Aves > Passeriformes > Muscicapidae > Muscicapa > Muscicapa striata. The sequence goes on along the minus strand of JAREIS010000050.1, from coordinate 1,385,484 downwards.
GTCTTCCAGTTCATCACTCTTTGTAAAACTGACACTGATTTCACTTCTGTGCTTAGTTAAGAGCGCTTCTTTTATCTTTTGCTTTCACATGAACACAGTGCACAAATAGCAAATGCTAGAGCGCTGTGTGAATAGCTCCTCCTTCATTTCAGCCTCATCATTTCTGTTACATAAATAGTTTTATTTTTATTTTCAGCTTCCACTGTCTGAAAAGCAAAGCAAAATATATGGATTTTTAATCTCTGCAGTCTTTTTTTTACCCTACTGAATATGAGAAAAATAAGTCTGTTTTTCAGAGATAGACCTTAGATCATGCTTCACAATTTCATGACAAATTCCCAAAAGGGAAGCAGTAGGAGCTGTCACTGTAATTTAGAAAATAATAAGAAAATGCCAGACTAAAAGTCATGTCCAACCTCACTTAACAAATGAAATGACAAACTACCAGCCAGACTTAAAAAGAATATCCAATATCCACAGACTCTGCTTTTATCCCTGTACCACTGGCAAGGCTTCTAGATCGGTGCATGGGGGAGTGTTGATAATTGGCCAGGATATGGCTGCCCCTAAGTGGGAGAGGCCATTAAATCATTTGGCACTTCTGCAATTTTATGCCAAGAGGGCACTGGGATTTCTGTGAGTCTGTAGTGAGCAAGATGACTGCTCTGGAAGAGGAATCCTAATGTGCTTGAGATCTCTGTGGAAAGGATGCACTAGCATTTTGGGAGGTTCTGGCAGCATGAAGCACTAATGCCACTATTATTGATATTTTGAGGGTAAAAAAGCCTGAGTCTAAAAAAAGAAACAACCAGCCAACCCTGATTAAAACTGTCTCAGGCAGTTTGTTTATATGAAAATTATTCGTACACTTATTTACAATTACACAAAGTTTTGTTTAAGATTCAGAGTTTTATGCCTGAATATAAACCTGTTTAGATAAATTTTACTGTTTATTCTCAGAGAAAAACTCTATAGCATTTTCTTCTGAACTTGTATGCACATTTTATAAGGAAGTCATCTATAGAATGAATTTACCTTGTTTTCTAAGGGTTTCTTTGTCAACAAAGATATATTCAGAAGCAAAACAGGCAGGTTTTTTCACTGTTCTCTTTGCTATCAACTAGAGTAGACATGTTCTATGATTCTGTGATGTTGTTACAGTTTCCATTCAGAAATAACTATATTCCATCTGCTCCTCTGCTGTATTTTGCAGTGAGTTAAGCTGTGTAGGATTCCCTTATAACATGTTGAACTCTCCCATGGAAATAATAGACTGTGATAGCAGAGACCAAACTTTCATGATTTCTGGAGTTATGAATTTTAATGCGATACTTGAGCTGAAAAGAGTCTTTGAAAATGAAAAATTGATGTTTCCTTATCTCAATATTGAAGTGTGGTGTAGAGAAAGTAAAAAATAATTAAGTGCTCTTCATTTTTTTCCTTCTGGTGACCATTTTTCTGGATTTTACCCATTTGGTGACTATTTTAACCTCAAGCTAAGTCCCTGAAAACGAGATAGAATATCCTCCTTTTTCACACAAGGTTAAGTCAGTATTTCTGAAAGGGCTGTTACTAGTATAGATTATCCTTCAGGCAGTGCTCTCTCCCTTTGGAAACTCTGCACCGACATTTAAAATCCTATATTTGACATATTCATCAACAATATAGGGATAGGTGATGTGTTTCCTGAAAGAGATTTAGTTATAAAATATTTTGGTTCGTGTCCTACATAAAGAGATCTTAGTAGAATTAAAGCTTCTTAGATTTTCCAAGTAGGTTCTTTCTATTCTTTAAGGATTCCTGCTTTTTCTCCCAGTTCCCAGGAACTCTCCTGCTCTTATTTATCTCTGAAGTTGATTTTAAGTGAGACTTCATTTCTCAAGGAAAGAAAAAATTTTAAAGGGTTTCTCATAATAATCTTGCTAGTAAGGCATACTTAAAAATAAACTGCTTCTCTCCTTCCCTCTCTTCTGGAGTGAGCTGAGAGGACAACAGCTGAATCATCTGTCTGAGTCATGCAAACTGCTGCCATTGTTTGATGTAAAGATGAACTAAAAAGCTGTCATTTGCTTGGGAATATTTTTATACTTGACTCACTCATCCAGTGAAGGGGAGAGGTTTTTTCAGTTTTGGGTTTTTTAAAAATCTTTCACATGGAAAATTATAATGAAGCCATGTGTCATTGTAACAGCTATAAACTCTGCTACTAAAAAAGCTTTACAGAAATCTTCCACCTCAGAGCATCTTCAGCCTGAAAGTCTGGCTTTTTTTTCAGCTGTACACAGGCTCTGTGAGGCCTTGTACAAACAGACCCTTCCTTCAAAATGCCTGGGCTTGTGCAGACACCTTCTGCTGTCCAGCTGTGTGCTGCCTGAAATGATTCACTCATCTCTGGACTGTCTGTGCTCTCACCCTGATGTCTAACAGTTGATCCTCAGGTTCATGTGGTTTTGCTTTTGCTTTCACTTTCCTTTCCCTCCTCCATCTCTCTTACTCTCTCTTGGTTTATCTTTCTCTTGTAGTTGACTCTACAGCACCTTCTACTCTTTCTTCACTCTGTCATCTTTGTTGTCCATCCTCTTTTTTTTTTTTTTTTGTGTTAATCTTTCTCCCCTCATTTTTTAATAGATATCTTTATTATTTTCTTCCATTAAGTCCAAGTTCTTCCAAGTCCTGTGAGTTTGCTACCAAATATTGCTAGGCAGTAAGTCATAGCAGAACAAAGCTATTTTGTCCAAACTGATGATGATGTGTTCTGTCTGATTTTCATCTTAAACTTGGCACACTGGAAAATGGTGTGTATGACTGTCCAGGAGTTCCTGCCCTCTGGGACTAGATCACTTGAAAGAGTGAACCAGTGCTGAAAAATGATATAACCTCGGAAGAAGTGCAGAGACTACTTCAGAGTTCTAATTTCTCTAGCAGTCTATCCAACTTGTAATTGTAAGCATTTATTTAAGCTCTCTCATCATAGCTTCACCAAAGTATGTGGCATTTTGCAAAACTGCCTACCTGAAGGAAAATCTCTACTTCCAGTTGAAGAGACTAGATAGGAGATGAAGATGCAAGTTCTTTACATTGCTGTGTCTACCATAAAACTTAACATTACTGACTAAATGACAATTATTATTTGAATATCTCTGAAACAAGCAACAGATTTAACACATTTCTTACCTAAGGAATCTAATAATACAAATCTCACATGAACTGAAAGGCTGTCTAGTTTTTGTGCACTTAATGTTTTTTCTAGGACCCACATTAAAGCAAAGTGCCATAGTCTCTTTGAAGTGTAGTAATTTTGAAATCTTTTACAATTGATCTCAAAATATTAAAGGAAGAGAACTGATATTTCTGCTTTGATAACCCTACAGGATCATTTCTTTATACTCTGGAAGATGGAATTTATGTCATTTAAGCTTTGAGGTTAAGCCCAAGTACAGCACTCTCCACTGTGACTTGCAGGCTGCACTATCATATTTTTTCCTCATTTACCCCTAATCAACAGGACAAGCTTCCTTTCTGAGATGTATCTGTCTCCAAAGTTTGTTGGTATGTTTTGAATGCTTCTCATGTTTTGGAATGTGTTGGATTCCAAGGGAAGTTTAGAGAGAGCAGATTAGAAAGAATTTGGATTCCTGAGAAAGCAGTGTAGAACTACCAGATCAGTACAATCTTTCCAGTTTAAAAGCCTAGCTAAAAACATTAATTTTTCTGTTAGACAGGAGATCATTAAGAAGTGTGGTTTTGTCTGTCCTGCAAATAAATTGAACAGAGCCTCTTGGAATGCCACATAAGGGATAAACACTAATGTAAAGTAGATACAGTCATTTAACACAGGATATAAAGGTATTGTATAAAGCAAGTTGCATTATGTGAAAGATCCATTTAAAACCTGAGGTTAATGTTTTATATTGAGTATTTACCATTTTATAGGTGCTACAAAAATTAATTTAGTTTGTAAATGCTATGCTCTCTTTCAGGAAGACAGTAGCCTGACCATTATTATGTAAAATACTATGGAATTAAATTGCATTATTTTGATTAAGTCAATATAATGTTAGCTAATTTCTCTGGCCAGAAGTACTAAGGAGACAGCATGACTGTGCTATGGGTTTGATACCTTGCTGGAAGCTTCAAACAAATTGTTGTTATAATGAAGTTGTGAAGTCCTTACCCTGATAAAGCTTTATCATGTTCAGATTGAAGATACTGCTTCAGCATATTTCAGAAATGCAGAATAACCCCCCACCTGGTTCTCTTATCTTCATGACAAACCATGGTTTCCACTTATCTGATCTCTTGTGTGTGTCAAAGCAGTTTCCCTGAGAGCCTGAGAAAATTAAATGTGAGGCAAATCACTGCCTCTCTGAGTCCTATTCCATTTTTCTGAAAGAGCTGCTGAAATTGGTGGCATCCTTCCACTTTACCTGTGTACACATTGTGTAACCATAGGGATGAAAGTCAGTCCTATTTCCAATAATTTTAACGAATCATTTTTTTTCACATTTGTGCTTAGCTTCTGTGCAACCAGCAGAGTTTTTGCAGACCCCAGTAAGCTGTTCAAGAAATTGGCCTCCTCACACTTTGAAGTAAAAGAAATACATAACTTTTCCCTTTCTTCTTACAGGTTTTATCAGCCAGCTGAGTGCAAGTTATCTTTCTATTCAGTTGCCTTTTGACAATTTTGCTATGATTCTTGTGTATGATGCAGTAAGGTGTAGCAATCTGTGATATCAACTGAAGTTTTATAAACAGATTCTTGCAGCAGTCTCTTCAAATATGTCTAGTTATCCATATTTCTTTCTTCATGGTGCTTTTTCTGATGTGAGTAAATAGGAAAACTAGAGGAAAAAAGGCTGACTTTGGCAAGGAGGCGAGGAGAATGCCTTCCTTTCAAAGGAGTTTAAAATGAAGAGAACTGATCATTCATAAGTTCAGTATGAATGCTGGTAGCTGTAACAGATACGTTAACTATTGGTGCCTAGAGAGGCTGATCTGGAAGAGGGACTAGAGAGAGCAAAAGGAATAAAATAGGTATTTATTGAAAGACCTTAAAAGGATGTAACTTGGGCAGTACAAGAGCCTGGCTGGGGCTGTACTCAGGTTGAATCCAAGATGAATCCCGTCACGAGTTTTTGTGCTTTTGTAAGTTTTGGTTCATTTACATATTGGGGTCAATTGTCCAACCACAGCCCCAGGCTATGAAGTCTCAGCCCCCTGGCTTGCCCCCTTTCCCTCGCTGTTGTTTCTGCTTTTTGGGTACCAGTTGTGCTTGATTCTCTAGCTAGGAAGGGATTGTTTTTGTCTAACTACCCTGTGAAGAGAACTTACCAACACCTACTATGAAGTTTCAGAGTTACACACCAAGCAGCAGAGATTCTGAAAAATATAAAAGCTAAAACCCAAGGCATCACTATCAGTTCTCTTAAATATGCAGACAATGCTTAGAGTTGCCAAATCTGCAGATATTTAGGTGTTCAACTTTAAAGAATAATGATAAATTCAGTGGACTGGTTTGCCTTCTCCAAATTAGGGTCTTCTATATCCTGTTTGCAGGATTTATGTTTAGTGATACATTTCATTAGCTTATAACCATAATTTTGAGCCCAAATACCTAGCTTCTTAGTTACAAGTTTCAAAATCTGTTTGCCTTCACTGGAAAGCTATTTATTTTGCAAAAGTAATTTAATCACTCAGTCCTGATAAGAAGACTTTGGTAATAAGCAATCAGAAATACTGTGTGTAGTGTGGTGGCCATATGTTGATGTCATAAAGTCACAAATGCATTACACAAAATAATACGTGTGTTTGAATCCTGCAAAGAACATTGATGAAAATCTTCTAGTGGCTGACTTATTCCTAAGACTTCATAAAATTGTGAAATGCTTTACCTGCCTTTGAAAGTCAGTTGTCTGCAGGGTAAAATGTAGCAGCTGGTCTTAACACACCAGAGTTAACCCAACCTGACCCTGCTAGGCTTGGAATCTGACAAAATCACAGTGGGAGGCTGTAACGCTGCAGGCAGACCTGCAAATAAGCAGTATAAATTACTGACAATTCCATATAAATGACTAAGTGTTGTAGGAGATATGGAATGTGCCATTTTGTATTTTGTGGGATCACAAAATACACAAAATGTATTTTATTCATTTCAAGCTGAACTTGCCTTCTGTTTTAGTGGGGTTGATACTTCTCTATGAACCTGCTTCAAGGGTTTTGATTATAGGTCCATTTCAGAATGACAAGGTGACATTATTTTCTTTCCCCATTTTGGTGTTGTTAAATTCTGAGTGCTGGCAGGGCTCAAAGATTAGTCACTGGGACAGATTTGCCATTATTTTCAAGCAGTCTGGTGACTCATTGGTGCTCTGAAGCTTTTACTTTAAACAAAACTAAACCCACCTTAGTGACTGTCTTAGCTCTTGTTTTGTGGTTGAACACGTCTATAGCTGATGTGCAGCTTTGCTTAGCTGCTGATCAAAATCAAATCAAATGCTTATTCCTTAACCTGAACCTCTCCCATCATTTTTCAGTTTTTATCCACTTATAGATTAGAAATTTGCAATTTTCGAGTGCCTGTTGTTTAAAGTTGAAGTTGTGGTCCCGCTCAAGTCAGTTAAATTTGCCTCTAGTGGGGTTGTGTTTTCCTCATGAAAATGTTAAACATTACATATTAATTTAAAGCCTCTTGCCCTTGAAAGACAGGAAAACAATCCTATCAGAAGGAGCCTATTTTTCTGCAACATGTATGTGTTTTGCTTTCTAAGTCAGTAGCCTCAAGCAAAAAATGAAGAGGTAGAGGCCAAAAAAATATAATTTCAAATCGGAACACAAGAAAGCTGTTGCAAGTGGCCTTCACAATTTGTTGACTAGCACAACTCAGGTTGTAGAAGAGTCTCAAAGCATACACTCATATATGTTACAATATGTAACCAACAAACCATGGAAATAGTCAGAGCTTCTAAATAGAAGAGGGAGAGGAAAAAAAAAGTCAAACCCTGAGCTATCTTAACGTCTCGCTTTGTTTATAGTTTATAGTATGTGCTAACTGTATAAGGGGATGTAAGGATTATTATTTAGCAGTTTAAATCTGTTTAAATTTGCAGGTCTGATCTAAAGGATTTCTGGTATTTCTGCTCAATCAATCTGTGTGTCTGTTCAGTCATTTCTGATAGAGGCAGTCTTCTCTATTGATTTTATTCCATGTGATACTGCATTTTATATGGCAATTTTTCCTGCTAGCATTTCATCTGATAACCCACTGAATGTGCCCCAAATAAAGTGTTTTGCTCTGCCTCTGTTTGCATACAAACTGGATTAGAATATTAAAGCCAGAGCTTGATTGAACTATTGGTTATTCTTCACAGTCAGCTCCCAGACTTCCCTTGGAAAAGGTTGGTATGGGAAATTTGAAGCTTTACATCCAGGCTTCCTGAAGTTGTGTTATACTCAGGTATATACTATAGAAGTTTATCTTTCTAATCTTCTTAAAAAGAAACATATATACATTCAGATGTGTGGGGAATATTCCACAAAAATAGTTTTGTAATGTCAGTGATTCATACAAAGTATCATTCTCTTGAACTTAAACTGTGAGAAATGTGCAAATACACTGTTTTGTTTTTCTCTTTGAAGGTGTGACTGGAAAGTAATGTAAAAAGGAACTAGAAAGTAAAAAGCTTTTCATTCTTGTATTCTCTGGAAATTCTTGTCATGTGTTTGGTTCATTTGTGAGGACTTAAATCAAAATCCCTTGCTCAGGTTTCCTTCCTCTGCTTTATATGAATTCTTATCCATGAGAGCAAGATGTTTCAGGGGCTTACCGATGTGACTGAAATTGTTACACTGGACCAACGGATTTCATTTGATGTGTTTGATTTCAGCAGTTGAGCAAAACAACATAGTGGTGAGAGGTTTATGACCAGAAAACATGAATTTAGTCACTTGTACTTTACTGGACATCAGCAGCAAGGGAGGATGATTAAAAAAAAAAAAAAATAGCTACATTTTCTTCTCTCCCTACTATGGAATCAGTGCACTCAGGTTTTGGGCTGTGTAGCACTATCTGGTGAATGGCTCCAAATAGCAGCACTTGGGTTTCACTGAGAGACTGGGAGCCCTAGGGAAGGACAGGATCATGTTAAAAGATGGACAGAGTGGCTGTTCCTCATTTATTGATCTTAACTAGATCTAACCTCCATAGGCCATATCACACTTGCTCTAGATTAGATTTTTATTTTGAAGTTGTTACATTGTAATTTGCAAAAGGAGGTTTTTATTTTCCAATTAAATATTAGCTTTGATGTTAATGAATGATGCTACAGTATTCTGAAACACCTAACTTCTTAATGTTTTCTCTTTTTTCCTTCCTTTCCATGTATCTCTCTTTGATTTAAGGTGGCTATTGATTTGTTATACACTCGTCCTTGGTGTAAATAGATAACCCTTAAACATCAGATAGGAGGGCATGAGTGACATTTCCCATTGTACGATTCCTGCTGTCAGTTACCAGGAAACATTTCCTGCATTGGAAAGGATCCTCCAACGGATTTTCTTTTGTTATAGAAACTCTTTTGTGGTGTTTGTTGATAATACTAATGACAATTAGCATGCTTCTCTGTATCAATAGACAGTGGGGAGCCTGTCCTCAGGGCAGCTGGCATGTTTGTCAGCCCTGGAGATGAGGGTGTGAAGTGAATCCTGGCAGGAGGCTGGACCTGGATGGAGTGCAGCTTTAGAAAGAGGAAATGGAAGGGAAATACCTTATTATTGCGAAGGAAAATCAGATTCTTGTTACTTTGAGGTTTTTCTGGAAAGCCACAGAGGTTTGCAAGGAGAAATCACTGATGACCTAAGACAAAAGGAGCTGGATCCTTTCCCATAGGAAATTCTTGTCAGAAGTGATCAGTGTTTCCTGGGCATTTCCAGCTCCCATTTCCAAGTTCCCCTGTTGCAGTTAGGGCTGCTGATGGAGGTAGGATTTTGTTATATGTGAGTGGGAAGCTGCAGTGGGAGTTGCTGTCTGAGTCAGTGACTTACTGACTGGTTACCTGAGAGACTCAGTGCTGCTGCACTTGGCATGGAAAGACTTCCCAGTAAAAAAGGAGAAGGGATGTGTAGCTGGCTGCTTTCAGTGAGAGCTCATTGCAAAGTTTGTCACTTTTAGTCTGACACGCTGAGTACTTGCTGACCTTCAGAGGAAATTGGAGAGTTCTTTCTTTTACAGAGATTCTTACTGAAAAACTTTTCCCTCGGAGGGATTTTTCATACACATTTTGCTTCTGCTTTGAGGCCTGATCTGCTTGTCACATCATGCATGGATGCTGCTTTAGGTGGCTGATTGTGTCATTGGCAAGGCTTTCTATGCATGAAGAGATGCCCTTTCATGTCTGTCCTTGTGAGTGTCTTGCAACAACAGATGGGACACATCAGTAAAATTTAACTCTTACTGTCCATAGTCTAAGGAATTCTACCTTTGATAACAAAGTAAGCCTTAGAGAAGAATCCAGGCTTATCTGCTAAACGTTTTCTAATGCTCAGGAATTTTAACATAATGCTGATTAATAGGCTGCATATTTTCTAGTTTTGCAGAGCATGTCACTAGTACTTGATCTAGGATCATATTTTGCCTTTATTGCCATGAAGCTAGAAATATATACCAGCCACTTAATTAGAGCCAGCTTTTAATGAAGATAATGAAAGGAATAACAGTAAATGAAGCAGAAGCATGATTCAGGTATTGCTTAGTGCAAGCTACAGGATAAAGGCTTAAAAGTGTTTTTTCTAGATCCTTGATAGTGAGGTAATTGTGTGCAAGGTCAGCAAGGTCGAGGTGTCTGCCCCCTGTAATGGCCTGCTCCAGTCCAGCAGAGTATTGAATCAGTGTGGAGATGCATGGGGCATAAGGAAAGTCTCACTGTATCCCTTCTCTTCAATATGTCTCTGGCTGACAACTCTGAGATGGCAAAAGAATTTGTCCAAGAGATTTGGTCCTGAGAAACAAACTTTTGTCCAGATAAAAATCTCCCGTGCTCAAGGCATACAGTGTTTTTATATAGAGGCACGAAATGAAGAAAATATTAAATCAGTTAAAATAAATGCATCATCTAGGAATCACCAAACTGCTACCAACAGACTGTTTGTGGCATCATGTAGTATGGCAGAAAATCAGATATATCAAAAATGCAAATTCAAAGCATAAGAAGCAACATTTAAAGTAATTTGCAAGGACCAGTAGTTGAAGAGAAATGTAACTGTGATTGCTACAGCAGCAAGTGTTTTGCAAGGTTATGAAGCTCCAAAAGGAGAGCAGTAAAGCTGTAATCATTTTTTTTTTAATCAGAGACAGATTGGCAAGACAACTCTGAGCCCAAGGGCTCAATAAATGAAACTAAAAGGACCCACAAAGTTACTTTAATTTTGCGAGGAGTTTGGGTAAGTGGCAGCATTTTACACATGCATTCAGAAGTGAGAGGATGAATATTCAGTTTGCATTCAACCCTGAATGCTCTGGTGGTGTTTGGAACTGTTCAGGCAATGACCCCTGTAATTCAGGGGCTGAAATCTGCAGGCCATCACCATTGGCCTATTTTTCCTTCCTTTCTTGTTTTAAGTTTTGTTTGTTCTGTTTGCACTGTGTAGTGTGGGTTTTTTTTTTTTTTTTTTTATAATTTGTTTGTTTTTTGAGGCTCCTGTTCTGTGATTAGGCTGGGGGAGTGCCAAAGAGAACATCATACTATTCTAGGTGTATTTTTTCTTGCTAAGTGCACTATCACTGGGTGCATCCAGGGAAAGGTGCAAAGTTCATTGAATTTACTAGAGAGGATATTTTGTGCAAGCATTTAGAAGATTATAGGGGCTCTAGTTCAGAGTTTATACAGTGTATTGTTTGTTCATCACTCTGTCTGCACATAGAAGAACTCCTCAGAAAATTCTGATGGACTGTGAATTCTTCAGAAAGTGAGTGTGGGAAATATAGTAAGTTTTTTTCCTGAGCTGTGCTTTTCACTACAACCATGGCAATTTTCACAATCTTACAAGAAGGCACCCCCCTGATACCTTTTGACTTTTATGTAAAATTCTGTTTCTTCACAATATGCTGATTTTTGCAAGGTTGCTGTGAATTTCTGTTCATTCATTACAATTGTAGAGCGTGAATAATGATGTATTTGGGGTGTTCAAAATGCAGAGGAAGTCACAGAGGAATCTATGGACTTCTCTAAAGCCTGTGGCCCCACTTGCACTGAATTATTTGAGAAACTTAAGAATATGAGGTGTGGATGAAAAGAAAGCGAAGAGGAAGTCTGTCATAAAAAGAACCTCCCCTTTTGATTTCTGGGAAAACTCCTATGGCAAGAAACATTATTTTGTAATCAAGTTTGTAAAAAATTCACCACAGAAGTGATAGTGTTCTGGCAGAGATATTCTGAGATTAAGGAAAATACCCCATTTCTCAACCTGATAGATTTAAATATGTTGAATCAAGGTCTAAATATTTTCTTTATTTGCAATGTGTTTTCACACTGTAACACATAAAAAATAAAGATTTATTTCCATTTTATTTGCAGGTCATTATGAATTCCTTTTAAAACAATGCATGGCTCTGCAAATTCCCTACTTGTAGGCTACCATCTGTAAGTCTTGCTGGATCTATTTAATTAGATTTCTGTGCAGCATCTGTAGCAATGGAAAATGCAAATAAATAAGCTTCATGATTTCTTGTGTATTATAAATGTCACACAACCAGTTGCTGCAGAGCAGATAATTCCTTTTGTAATTGAAATTTCTGTCATGAGTTGCTCCCTCATTGATAGCAGTTAGGGCTTGGTAAATAATTTTATATTATTTGGTTCAGTTTGAATTACCTTTACCAACAGGTTAACATTTTTTAATCTTTTTCTGATGTATCTTTTTCTTTTCAGTTACATTTTATATTTTCCCTAAACTGATTTATTATTCCTTTATCAAAGCAACTGAAATAACTGTGGTCTGGGAGAAGGAGAAACAGATCTGTTGTGACCCAGATGTAAGCTGAGTCGGGTTCATCCCAAAGCATTCCATGCTCGTGCAAAGACTGGAGTTTCTAAATGCATGGTGCTGGATGACAATCTCTCTTTCATTACAAAAAACTAAATTCAAACAGCAACATAGGCAATACCTGGAAGGGTGATACCTGCATTTCAGTCTCTGGTTTCAAGGGTTGGTTTAATAGTTATCGAATTTTTCAGTGCTTATAGATGAATTCCTTTAATTATTTAAATGTTACCTTCTGGGGGGTCTCACTTCACTGTATGGCAGCTGCTGCCAGAATCTGAGTGCCAGTGCCTGGCAGATTTCACCAAGATTTCATTGGTTTCTGCCTTCAAAATTTTGGAAAAATAGTTGAAAATATAAGTAATGTGTACTGTAAATGTTTTAAAGCTAAAAGGCAAACAACTCCCAGATAAAATCTATACATCATTTTAAAGTCCCTTAGGTGACAGTTTGATCTCCAGATTGCTGTGACTTCCTGGTTTATGAAGTTTAAATTCATATAATTGAAAATAACAAGGCTAAAACACAGAAGTCTGTGGAAGATATGAGTTGACTGCATTGTTTATTTGGTCAAACCCTGATGTTTGAGGCTTAACTTTTTTTTTTTTTTTTTTTCCAAGAGTGATCTTTTTAATAAAGTCACTACAAGAAATTTGCAAACTGGGACCAGCTTTTCCTTTACACTGACACTGAGCTTCAGGTGTTGCCCCTGCCCTTAAAATGAGTCATTTAAAGATCAGTCACTTTGATCCCATTCTTGGAGAGGACCACAAAGCTTTTTCACTCTTCTTGAGGTGTTTTAACATGTTGACAGAACTGCAAATGTACTCAACACCCTTAATGAGGTTGGAGTACTGGAAGGCATTGCTCTTGCACCTTGTGCTTTCTCTGCAGTCACAAAGGGTTTTTCTACTTTGGGAATCTGAAGCAGAGACATGATATAACTTTTGAGTTTGACATTTTACTGGGTGAAGGGCAGAGCCAAGAATAGAATTCAGGTCTCTGCAATGTGGTCCTGCTGTCTACTTGAGCCTGCTGTTATAGAGGCTTTGCTGACCTAGCTGCAGGCACATTTGGGGCAGATTTTACTTAACTTGTATATGTTCTTCATTCAACTGCAATTAATGCATTTTTCTTTCAGTTAATGAAAGCCTCTGCACTTGCATCCTACTGTTATGTGACAATTCTGTCAAGCAATGGAAAATTTGCAGTGATACCTGTGGGAAATGTTACATTTATTGAGTGTTTATTACAAATACCTTGCTGTAATGGAAAATTAGGAAACATGGGGAGAATCTGAATAGGTATAAAAGAAGGAATCAGACAAGCTGAGAAACATTGTAGGTAAGGAAATGCTGACCAGCTCTTGAGAATTATCACTAAAGCACTCGGAAGGCAGTTCCAGTGTGTGGGGGAGATTGTGAGTGCCAAGCTGATCAAAGCTGGTAAGACACTGCTACCTTGGCAAGATACTGATTATAATATAGAAATTTGGCACTGGATTCTGCAGTTTCATGACTTGTGAGCAAAACAAAGGTGCAGTGGGATCAAAAACCCCAGTGTGCTCAATAGCTTTGATTTCCAGGGCAGGCTATTGAATAAAAAGGTTAAGATGGACAGTTTTATAAATGGCAATATCACTGGCTTGGTTCTTATTGTATAGGCCAAACATTAATCTCACACCATGGGGAGCATTAATGCAGCAGTCTCAACACAGTTTCTTTTGTAGCAGTTCTGTCTTTTCCAGTGATTAATGAATTTAGCATTAATCTATTATTACCACTGGGAATTGAGGGGAATCAGGCATATAAAAATTATCAGTTTCCAAAACATTTCTGAACTAGGGATTATTTATCCTTTGAGGGGTCATTTTATTCTTTCATTGTTTATTTTAAATATGTTGCATATGATTTATTGTGCTTTATGGAGCTGACAAAGACTGGATCATTTGGAATACAATGAGTAAGTTTGTCTATCCATTGAATAGTAGCTTTTGTTGGAAATAAGCTATTAGGTTTCAGGGTGCTTCTTAAGAAGTGTAATTTTCCTTCTTTCCTCTTGTGGCATTTACTTAATGATTTACAGATTTATTTTTGTAGGTTTTTTAGAAATCATTCTTTATGTAAGCAACTCAACTTTTCTCTATTTTTGTATTGCTCACAGTTCTATGCAACCCAATATACAGAAGAAATTAAAATACTCTTAGCTTAACTCACTCTCATTTTTAAGTCAGTGTAACTTCACTGTAATAACAAGATTAATAAAATCCCTAAACAAAATACTAAAATGCTATTCTTTTGAATTAGGCTAGGGTATTAGCCAAAAATCTGCTGCTAAAACTCCAATATTCCTGCATTTGCAAAATGAAGTAAAGCAGGTATTTTTCAGGGGCTCAAAAGACCCAGAGAGTGTTTTCCTGAAATTGTAGTATGCTTTATTATTGTTGCATATTTCTGAATTTTCTGGAATCACATTGATTTTTCATTATTAATACGGGTTCTCTGTTTGCATGGAAAAAGAACATAATGAACATCATGTGAATGTCACCTGGCAAGTAGTGTCACTTGAGTGATAATGTGAAAGCCTTTGAATGCACAGAAGAAGCTGATGTTCACTGGCATGAAAAGAGCATTCATAATAGTTAAGCGTATATCTCTTAATCCTAATGAATTGTTACAGAAGTTACTGAGAGTAACTGCATGTTTTTCCAGCAGTGGCTTAAAGGAAAGTATTGATCAGCATGGATGATGTAATGTAGTATATTAAGACTTTTGGCATGTTCTAAGCTTTAGGCTGCTTTGCTTATACCGTGGTTTTAGCAGCATTCAGGCAAATAACAAAAATGAAGATCAATAAAAGCATTAGAAACAAATGTTGTTCTCTTGGGTGAAGTAATCCATTGTGCTGCACCTGAACAAAGCCCAAGTCTGCAATACAGTTAATTTATTAGAATGATGGGCTGATTGATATAGGAGTTGTCTCAGATATCCTGTCTTTAATATTAGAAAATCAATTCTATGGATGGGCTTGCATAGAAAAGAAACTTGTGATATGGAAATTCCCAATAGTGCTGTATAAATACAGTGCTGTCTTTTGACCAGCCAGTGCCATTTTACTGTGTATTTCAGAAGATATTTGGTTTATATGCAGTTCAGCAATAACACCTTTGCATCTAAGAAGCCAGGAGATATCCAGATTTTGGAACTAGATAAACATCTCTTAAAGAAATGGGAGTTCCTGGCTCCTGTAGGGAGCAGTTGCTGGGGTGATTGAACCCAGATGTCCAGGCAAATGGCTGCATGACATATTCTTGGAAGTAATGGGCCGTGAGGGCAGTCCCAGAAATTTGTTGCACATCACAGACTCATCTGACATATGTCTGTTGTCTATTTCTGCATGTATTTGGCATTAATAATTAACATATGTGAAGAGTTGTGTATCTGTCTTTGCCTGAGGGGTTGAAACCTTCCCACCTAAATGATGTGGTGACTCTATGATTCATGTCCTGATACAGATATGTTCAACCAACAGGATTTGGGGTGGATTGTTTTTGTATTTTTTGTCTTTTTACTGTGTTTTGCAACTGCCAAACTGAGATCAGATAGTGTTAAAAATTTTAGTGGCTTATGTACTGGCAATTTATGACTAATAAAAAGTTAGGTTTTCTCTTACAAAAGATGGCTCTGGAAAAGCCAGACCCCTAGAGGACCCTCAGACAGAATTTCTTCTTGTTCTGGGTGAAATGGAGGAGGGGAGAGACAAGAGGCAGAGGCTTCATGAACTACTGATGGTTCCTTACAGCTGAAATTTGTTGTCCTTGCTGAGTGGTTACATGAACAGTTGTGATGCTTGTGACTCCTGCTGAGCTGTGCTCTGTGGGAGTTGAGACATTGTGTTCTTTTTCAGTGGATGTGGCTGTCAATTTCTAAGCTTGATGCTTATGTAAAGTACGGCTTTTAAATATTAGGGCGGGTTTTTATTTTATTTTTTTTGTCTTTGTATGATAGTAGCGCAGTTCTTTCAGGCAGGCTGATGGTTTGTTATCTTTATGTAACCATTTCAAGCTGGTTGAGGATTTTCTTTGTAGTTATTTCTTTGAGGGGAGAGTCAGGAGTATTCCTGGATTGGAAGTCTGGATTGTCTAGGAGTGGTCAGGTTTGGTATACTCCCATGTCCAGTGTTTCCTGTGTTGGGATGCTGAAGTGTCTGCCTCTCAGGGCAGGCAGGTGGGGAGCTATGCTCTAATTACCCCATCTAAAGTCCTGTGCTTCTGCTGAGTTTAGCCATCAAACAGCAGCATTCTCATGGAAGAGAGCTCACATGGGCTCTTTGGGTGACTGATGGGATTGAAGGCAAGAGGAAGGAAAAACGATGCTTTCCATCACAGTTCATTGGTCAGAGGTAATGGTGTGAGCCCTGACAGACAAGAGATCTGCTCTCTGTGAGAAGTCTGCCTCAGGAGCACTGAATTTCCTAAAAGACTATAAATTAAAATTGTTCTATAGCTTTGCAGGGTAGCAGAGAAGCCTAAGATTAGATGAACTACATTGTGTTATTCTGAAATAATGTTGTGTAATGTTTTGTTCTATTTAGTGGGAAATGTGCCTCTTTAAGAGTGTAACAGTAACTTCAAACCCTGATGACAGGCTCCTTGAAGGAGTACAGGTTCTATTACATGTGGTTGCAGTAAAATAAATGGCCCCGTTGAGGATATTTCTCTCAAATCCATGAATTAGGAATATGAGAATTGCTAAATGTTTTTGCAAACCAGGAAAATGGAACAGCTGTAACATTTCAGATAGGCAGGGCAGAGAGACCAGAAAAGGGCACAGAAATAAGTTGCCACATTACCATGCATGTGTACAGAGACATGAGAGCCTCATCTGCTTTCAGATTTGAATCAGTGCAGGAACTGAACCAGCTCAGCATCCACTCAACAGTAGCGTTCAATATTGTTTCTCTATCACTGTTTCAGTATGTCTGATGGGATAAAAGATCTTAAAAATAAACAATAAATATTTTAATTAAAATGGGGAAATACTTGAATTCGTTGGAGTTCTGGGCTTCCAATTGTTCTGGCTCTCAGATTGCAGTGCACTGCTTTTTGTTCAGAATACCTTTTTATAGCATTTAAAGTAACAAATAAATGTAAATAGCTCATTGTAAGATTAGTCACAGCTGCTACTGTGTTACTGTGTTTTCCATCTAAGTGAAATCAGTTTCTCCCATGTACAGCCTGATTAGTCAGCCTGTACACAAAACTGAAACCAGGCTGTAACTAAAATGTGCCATCCTAACCCATGACAGGACTGAAGAATATTCTAGTTTTTATCTAAGGACTGGAGTAGGAGCTGCAGGTTTTAAATGTGAGTTGGATAGCTGTGTTAAAGCCATCCATCACATCTGTGTAGATACAAGTTTTATTCCACTGTCTTGGCTGTTTTGTACCTATTGTGGGGGTGATTTCCCAGAGAAGGCAAACATGCAGGTATTTCAGTTGTGACACTGAGCAGCTCACAGAGGAGGCATGGCTCAATCCAGAACGTTCAAGTCAGGGATTTAGAAAACTTGTTTTCATTGTACATCCTCAGGTTTCCTGTATTACCAAAGCCACTAAATGACAGTATATCCCAGCTTCCTGCCCAAACACCCTTGGAGTGGGAACTTGCCTGTAAGGGTGTACAGACCCATGTTTGGGTCTGCATTTGTGCAGATTGCAGTGGTCACTGTGCTGTGGCGTCATAAGTACCTTAGATGGACTTAGGATGTTCTTGGTACTTAGAGTACTTTAGGAAATTGTTTCCTCAGTGATTGACTCTCATTCTCTGGAGAATTCAGTTTTTCCATAAGCTAAAATATCAGGTGTTAAAAGTCTTTTCCCTGACCTTTCCTTTCCATACTTGCTTCTCATTATTCCAGCATTCCCTGTTTATCATTCCACAGTTAGCTGAAACAATTGTGGTTCCAGCAGGAACACCTGCAGTGATTAACTGAAGAGCCATATGTTGGCTCAGCAGGGCAAAGTCACCTATAAACTAATTTTTTAATTTTTTTTTTTTTTTGATGGGGAGGATGGATCTTACTTGCAGGAAGCAACTTGTATGGAAGGATGGTGAAAATCCCTCTCCAAGGGAGCTGGCATCAGTGTCCATACTGCTAGGCAAGCAGTGCAATCATGTTTCAGTCTTGCTTTTTCATTACACAATTCTGCCAGGCTGGTGATCTTTCAGGCTTTAACAGAGCAAAAGATACACTTTAAATGCAATTCATGTGATCCAACCTGAGCAGGGTGCACTATAGCTGTACTTCAGCCAACTGGTTACACTTGTTTTGCAGCCACTGGAGTGAAACGGACAATTAATTTCAGATGTGGTTCATCTGACCTAATTTGGATGGCTGTGTTAGCATGAGATGAATGGGGCCTGCTTCAGCTTTCTGGGCTAAAGGAAACCTGGACACCAGCTCAGAGGGATCCTGCCTTACACATCAATATTCACATATCTGATATAGAATCTTTCTATACTTTAAGCTCAGTCAACACATAGTCCTGAACAGAGCTAGAGTTTTCTTATTGGAATGGCACTAAATTTTACCAAGCCAGTATCTGGGCTGCAGACTTTTTAAGTTTCCTGTAGATATTATACAATAAACATAAGTGCAGCTGGGGTACTCAAGGCAGTTGGTGGCATGGAAGAGACTGGTGTCAGGTTATAATTCTAATAAATCTTGCATCTAATATGTTGTAGTGATCTTCTCTCTGAAACATAAATAATTTACTTATTTAGCAAAAGGGGACAAAGAAATGTACAACTCCAGTGGGAAAAGTGACAGAATGTGGCCTTCCCTTTACAGTAATTGGATATTCTTAACAAGCAGTCCATAGAAGGAAGTATATTTGGAAGGGAAGAGAGATAAAACATCTTCTCCTCTGTTATGCCCTGGTGACCCATGTGTTTTCTAATACAGATAAACATGGGAACTTGGCATGTAAAAATGGATTTAATTTTCCACTCTGGAGTACAGAGGGAAATGACATTCTGTCAGGTGTGGGGTTCCCCTGTTGATGAGCTGCTGTGAGTATTGCCAGCTGATAACTTTATCTGCAATTCAGAGGGGTTGCATTCACTCTTTCCGTGGCAAGACTGAAGCAAAGGAACAAGAACCTGAGACTGCCCATGAATTGCAAAGCTTGAGTTCTTAAGTCAGACTCAAAGTCCAGAGCTGAGAAGGCAGAGCAGGGGACAGTGCTGCTCTAAGGAGAACATGGATGGGGAGGGCAGAACACAGCCTTACCCTTGAGGGGAGGATTATCCAGTCGGGATCTGAAAATGAAACTTCAGGACTGCACCTTTTTCACTGCCAGTTCTCCCCTGTTTTGCTAATTTGAAGGTGTTGTCTGTGGTCAAGCTACTTCCTGGACATATCATGTAACAGTGTTTGTTCAGATAATACTGCATTTCATTCTAAAAGCAAAGTAGCTCTAAAATTAAAGACTGTACCTGCTGGCTTTTCCTCATTTATATGGTAATGCCATTTGTGGAAAAAATAATCTTTGGTATTTTCATGGATTTTTGCAGAATTAAAAGAATAGATTAGAAATGAGAAGCTGGGTTAGAAAAATATACTTTAAAAATAAAGAGATGGTGAAAAGTAGAATTCATTAATGTAATAATCTTTCTGTTCACATGCTTTGTAAACGTGCAGTTTTATGGTTATGTTCCATATTTCTGCACCATCTGGAGAATAAGACTTTCAGAGCAGAGGTTTTTTACTTATTTTCATGAGTGTGTCAGAAGTTTGCTTTAAATGCTTCAGGGAGAGCAGTTTTCTGTCATAATGAACTTGAAAGTGAGTTTTGACAGATCTCCCATTTGTTTAATAAATACAGTTCCATAATACACTATATGCAGTTGCTGCTGAGAATTTTAGAAATTTGGGTTTCTAATGTGCAGGATGGCATTTAAAAAGCAGCTAACTTCTACTTAGAACATTACATGCTCTTTAACAAACTATTTCACTATTTCAAATTCCACCTGAAAAACCAACACATTTTAGCCATAATAGCTTAGAATATTTTTAACTAGAATCCTTGTTCTCGTGTATTCTACTCTCAGTTTTTCTGAATGTCTGGTTATATGTTTGTATTAAAAAAATTAAATGTAAAAATAATTTGCTAGTATTTTAATGTAAATTAGATTGAACAATTAGTCAGAAACAGCCATTCAGAAGTTGTTCTTCTGGAGAAAGCCAGCAAAGAATTAGCACAGAGCAGTGTACTGGAATGAAAACACTCAATTGAACATGTTCCATGACAACCAAGGACACTTAAAAGAGTCCAAAGTTAAATCTAACCAAATCAGAGGGTATGCAGGTTAGCTGGTTTGTCTTTGAGGCTTGTTCAATGCCTCTGAATAAGTATAACTGTCTAAAAGTATTTTTAGAGGTAAGTTAGTTGCACAGAGTCAGCTTGAGTGCCTGAAGACTCCTATGTATGTAACAGCACCAGACACTTGCAGAAGGGATCCTGCCTTTCAGGTCAATTTTCTTTTAAATTTTCCTAGTCCTAGAGTTAGTTAGTTACATTTGACTCTCATCTTTTATGTGTTTCAAGACTGTGTAGAAGCCACAAGTTGGAAGCTGCTAGGCACACACATTTATTTTTCTTAATGCCATAACCTGTAATATAAATGTATTTTTTTTGTGATTCTTTGAGAATTATTTTTTTTTTTATTTGATAGAAGTTGCCCTCTTATTCTCTGAATGTTTGGAGTTATTAATGCTTAAAGTACTCTCTGCTGGCACAGACAATATTTTTCCTGAAATGGTGGGACAGCTTTTTCTGTTATATTGCATATAGCATCAGCAAACAAAGCAACTAAAAGTTTGGAGGCCTTTTGCAAAAGTCTTGGTGAATGCTCCTTGTACGGACAATCAGAGCATGTTTGGGGCAAGACTGCTTTGAAAAAGTTTGTTACACTTTCCTTAATATCAAACATAAAGGGAGCCAAGTGGGGAGTAATGTCATATTTCAGTAAAAATTTAAACCCACAGCCTAGAAGCTGAGAGGGAGAGTTAGGTACCACATAATCTGAAAAAAAGGTTTAAATAGGACCATTAACAGACTGAGACTGCTTTATGAGGTGGGAAGGGAATTCCCTGGAGACAAAGGACATTTTTTTGGATCTCTAGGAGTTTTCTACTTATCTCACAATACATGTTTCCAAACTCTGTTATTCTGACAGGAAAACTTCATTCTAAATGGACGGAATGACTCAGATGAAAATTTGAGGAGGAGGCTTCCCTACTTAGGGAACCATCTGGTTCACAGTTGGAAGCTTCTTGCTCTACTCTCTTTTGTCTTTAGCTGCCATGACTGTTCTATATGTGTCTCAACACTGTACATCTGATAGCTACTGTAAACCAAACAGAATATAGATGTGTGAAACCTCTCTCAGAACTTTGATTTTTTGATCAAAATATTTATTTTTAAAGCACTATTTGAAAGAGTACATTAGATTACATTAATTTAATGATTCTGCATTTTGGATTGTTTTTTAACTGCATCATACCACACTGAATTATTCCTGTGGGTTATTTTCTCCTCTCTACATTCAAGAGATTTGCTTCAACAGGCTCTTTAAGTCACAAAAGTAGCATCCTTACCCCTGTGAGCAGCCTTACTGAAGCTGGCAGCTGATTACTTACTTACAATGTAATGGTAACAAAACCCAGAAAGTACTTGTAAAAAAAAAAATTCCAATTGCTTCTGTGCAGCTCTTCAACATCTTAAATAGCCTTTGAATGTCTCCAAAAGCTGTGTGTGATTTCCTATTTTCTTGCCTTCTGCAATTGTATGAATTTAATTTTTTTTAAATGTGCTGTGTTTAATGACAAGTGAATTATAACCAGTGAGGGAGGTGAGTCCACCATGACCCAGCCTTTTTTTCCAGCATAACAGATGCAAACCTTTGTTTGTGTGGTCAACAAATAGAGCTATTTGGTTCTCTCACACTCTCTTGCTCTCTATGTTTAAATAAAATTGGATTGTGGCCAAGAGAATCAATAGTTTAAATACTTTACTTAAAAGCAATAGGGAGATGAAAAAGCAGCTTTATAGCAGGGCAGACACGTTGAGAGTTCTGTGCTTGATGCTCAGTCAGTCCCAGAGAGAGCCATGGTGGTATTCCTAGAGCACCCAGGTACAGCAGCACAACAATGTCTGCAAAGGGACAGCTTCAGAACAAGAAACCTTACAGCTCTGAGGGTATTACAGCTGGAATCGAATTCTTCCAAGGCAGAAATCCCAAACTTACTGGGAAGCTGAGCACAACCAGTAAGTTAGTCACCAGATGTGGAAAGATGATGGAAATGAGAAGGGAGTGAAGTGTTTGCTGGCAGCTGATAGCCCTGGTTTGAAGATTTTAGAAGACTTGTGTTCTTTTTTGTTGCACCATCTGAACAGCCGTAAGTGATGGATTTCTGTTTTGATTTAAAAAATCATCAATCCTAGTTCATAATTAGGGGTTTAGACACCAGATACCCTCTAGATTTGTTCAAGTATTGCTCAGAAGAGGCAACTGAACCTGTAACTGATTCCACTTCCTTCATGAACAGTTATTGCCCTTAGATTCTCCATAATGACTTCTCTATGGAACACTTGCTGCAGTTGCACTAGACTTCAATAAATTCAATCTAGAAAAAGAAGAACTATTGTAAATACTTTTCAGGGTCAGTTTACTGAGTAAAAGTGAATATCTTAGTTCAGTTTCTGAATTTGAAGAGGGGAAATCAATTTTAGTGAACCCAAAACTTGGTAAGGGGCATCGTTTTAAATTAAAAACCCCTCATACTGACAGAACACTATTTATTTTTTTTTCTGTGGAAAGCTGCTTTATTTTTGTTTTTTTTTTTTGTTTGTTTCATTTGTTTGGTTTGGTTTGATGGGATTTTTTTTTCTTTTGGTCTTGCTTTAGTCTTTTATGTAAACTTTTCCACTTCTTCTATTGACGAGTCTTGTGGAATTTGTAGTGGTTGCTTCAAGAGCACAAGGATTGCTTAGCATGGATCATGGTCCAGTTGATGAACACAATGCTTATGTCTGCAGTAGGTTGTGTTTTGATAAGTTTTACAGCTTGTCAAAAGGAGGGAGAGAATTAATGCCACAGATGCACATTTTGCACTGAACTCCATAAATGTGCTGACCATGAGGACACTCATCTTGTGCAGCTTCAGCTCAGCACCATGGGAGCACCTTCTCTAATGAGCCTTAGAATGGAGCCTTCATGTTTTCTAGTGGCTGAAATTTAACCAGTTGTTCAGGCAATTCATTAATGTACAGCCAGGCTGGTAAATGGTAGGCTTGGAAGACTGGCTGCCTGTGTAGTGAAATAATAATAAACCTCAGATTATTAAAGTTTAATCTTTTTTTTTTTCCTCCATTCATTGCTTCTGGCCTACAGTTGGCTGGTAAGATATGAGAAACTATATATTTTTTTTTATTTATCCCTAATTGTATGCTGATGATATCAATATCACAATAAGTGCAAAACGGGGTTTTGGGTTATGCTTCTTAAAAATTATCTTATCTGAATGGAAATTCTGCCTGAAACGACTGGATATTATCTATGAGCACAAAGGTTGGATGAAAATTTTAATTAATTTGTGGTTTGGTTAAAATGGGGATGAAATAGGACTGTTTTTCTGATATTAAAGTTGTGTGAGGCAAAAATGCATTTTAAAGTAACTTGCAAAATAATGTTAAGAAAACACAAGAAGTACATCATAAATTCAGTGCATAATGTTCCTGCTAACTTGACTGTTGACTGAAGATGAATGGATCTCTACCAAAGCAATCTGTTAGAATGGTTCCTGGAAAAACAAAATTAGATCATTTATGATCAAATAAACATCTTTGATAACAGATGAACAGTACTAACATAGAATTATAGAGTAATATAATTAACTGTATTTTTTGCTGTGTTTGTAAGTGGCCTGTAGCTGTTTGTAAGTCAAATTTGTTTGGGGTTTTTGTGCAATTAATATGTTAAGTGCACAATTTAGCTGATGCAGTAAAATGGACAAGCTGTTCAGTCTCACTGTGTGTATTTCAGTGGGGCTAGAGGCAATTCAGAGATCTGTTCTCAACTAATTTCCAGAATTCAGTGTCAGCTCTTGAAAAGTGACTTAGCAGTCCAGTCTCATTCCTACAGATCATCATTACAGTCCCTCTTAAATCTTTGTCTGATGGAACTGAGAATAGAAGTTGCAGCTGAATAATTAAAAAGTCGTTGTAAGAATACCTAGGAGGGGTATATATATATGTAAAGGAGCTTTTAAAAAGTAAAATCCTGTTAGAGCCCATCAAGAAAGCTGGAATAATTTGTATGTTTTTTCAGTAGAATGTGTCACATAACTTCTAAGCAGTATTTCTAAAAGTGTATTTATGCTAGCTTGCAATTAAACTTGAAATGTTGATGTAGCTGCAGCCTGTGCTACAGGCAAACCATAAAACAACCTTGGTGTGTGTTGTTCAAGGGGCAATTTAAAAAACTGCTAGTTGAGTATCAGCATATTGCTGCAACCTCCGTGGGATGTGGACTACTCCCATAACAGGGGAGAACAGTAAATCTGAGGATGCTTCAGAAATACAGAGAAGGCAGCAGCCTCTGTTCATAAGTTACCATACCCAGAGCTAGTATTTCTAGTCTGATTCTTCTAAGGGCCTTTCAGTTTTCCCACTCTTGCAGTACTTTTAAGATTTTCTTTGCCATACACTTTTTCCTCAGGAAATTGCCACGTGAGCAATAAAACTGATTTCTTCTTTGTGTGCACATATACAAATAGACCATTGAAGAAAAGCAGGCTCCATGTCTTATTTCCCTATCTATATCCATATCTGTACCTAGATATCTTATGGCAATGTGCAATTTCAAGGTATTTCAGTGTTAAACTTGCAACTTCAGCTCCCAATGAACTTAAGAGTTTTCCTACCTGAATTTCTTACCTTCTGTTGAGTTGTACCTTTGATCTGTGGTTTCATTGAGTTTCAGGAATGAAAGGATCTCCCTGAGGCAGCAGTAGCAATTTTTCCCTAATGAGGGCAGTGTGTAATTTACCCTTTTATACTTGGAAAACACTTGGTTTCCCTGAACCTTGGCTTTCCTGGAGGAGCTGAGCCATGCCTCATTCTCTGTTACTCACAGTTTGTTGTTACTTCCATTTGACATAAACAAAAGTAAATTCAATTTGTGCATGGTTTGTGCCTGTCCAGGCCTTGATTATGGCGAAGTCTTCCTGGACATGTGAGGGTATTTGGAGCCACAAGTGACTCTGCCATATGATGGGTGATATGCTTTTTTAGCAGCAATGATTAATGCTTCTTGAAAGTAATTTAACATGACTTGAAACTATGTATAGGTATCAAAGTTGTATGCAAGTTAGGAAAGAGCAAGTAAAATGATACACAACATTAAGTGGTAAGATGATAGTATTTGTTCAGCTCATTCAAGTACTGTTAAGAATCTCCAAATAGTTTTTGTAAACATGTTCATTTGCTGAATCCTCTGAGGGAACAAACTTGAAAAAAGCCAAACCATTTGAAATGTGTCAGGCACAAATGACTGATATCTCTGTCTGCCAAAATTATTCGGCTTCATTTGACTTTCTGAAATGGGGCTTCTGCAGCAATGTCTTACATGGGAGATGATTAATAGAATGAGAAATATAAGGAGCTGAAAAAAATTTCGAAAATAATTTCCTTCTGTTGTGTTATTACAGGGTTAAAAAATTCCGAGGCATCCTACAACTGTTAGAAACCATTTCAAAGAAAGCTTTTTGCCCTGCAAACAGCTTCATGAAAAGTAAGCATAAAAAGACATTGCCATTTTAGCAGCGTCTTTTGAACAATAAGTCTCTCTTCTTGTACATTAAAAACTCAGAATCACTTTCCCTTATAGTTTGGGAATTCTCTGTCTTTGAGGTAAGGATGAATCTGTGCTTTCTTGATCTATTTCATGTTTAAGGATATTAACATATATTCAGGATAATGAAAACCATTTCAAATGCACAGAGCATCTTTGTTGTCATGAAAGGCTGATGTTAACTTCCTGCTGAAGTCTGCAAAACCAGAGCTCTTGAATGTAACAGAGCTCAGAGACATGCTTCTGGACTTAACACTGAGTTAAGAAGGTTCTTCCCTGCCATATTGGGCTGCAGCAATTTTTGGTATTTCTTGGTTTTTTTAGAGGGATGGAGTTGGCTTAGATATAATGCTTATTTATTTTCTTTCTGCTATACAGGGACTCAAAGCATGATTCTGTGATATAAATTGTAAAATTCTGAGGTCAAGGTCAACACATGATGTTTCTGCACATCATGATTCCCAAAGTATAGCTTGATTCTGTGCTTAAGTAATGTACCCAAGTTGCCAAGCATTCATTTCATAAGTAATACTCAAGTGCTCTATGAATGCTGATAAAAAAATTCCAAATCCACAATTGTGGATCATATCTTTTCCCGATGTAAACTGATGTCACTTAGAAAACGTATAATTCAGAATATTTCTGTTTGGAGTCAACAGGGGGTGAACTTAATAGCTAGAGGTTGGGAGACACAATTACATGGAACCACTAGACACTTTTGTAAAGGCACTTTTAAAACACTCTCCAGTTGAATTTGAAGGATGTTTGGGGCAAATCTTTTGAAAGGGTCATTGACTGTACAAGGATGAAAGTTGTGGGCAATCAAGTTCTGTAATTTGTTTCTGCCTACTGAAGAAAAAGGGCATATGTTTTTACAGAAGTTTTTGACTTCTCATAGTTTTGATTTTTATTTAACATACCGACTTTAAAGGAATCATTTTATTTTGAAACAAATGCATGTAAAAACAAGACAGAAGACTATTTGGCATAAAATAAATTACCAAGAATGCACACAGTCTCAGAATTTCTGCTTGTGAAGAAAATGGCACTGTTTAGAACCTGAGCTTCAGTGTTCATCATAAACCGATGATTTTGCTGGATTTGATAGAATATTTATACATTTAGAGTAGACATACATAGGTGATGAGAAAGAATATGTTCTCTCAGATTATTTGGCTGGAGATGGGGTTAAAAAACAAGTCTGGGGTGAAGGGGGAGAAAATAACTTGCTTAGCAAGTTGTTGCCAAGCTGTGACCTACACAGCTGTTTGTTTGAGAACTTTTGCCCATACTCTAATTTCAGAGATGATAAATGTGAAGCAATTAGCACTGATTCATGCCTGTAAGTGCTACTTGAGAGTTCAGTTGAAGAACTGTGCCTTTGTAGGATTTTGTGTAAGTGGTGCTTCAGCATATTTAATAAGGTCAGTTATAATACATGTTTGAAAACTGCATAAATGCAATCAGGAAAACATTTCTGATTGCATGAATAATAGTTGTTGCATATGATTAAAATGCAGTAAATTATAATGGGATATAAATTGAGCTCTAGAGACGTTTTTACATTAATAAACTTAAAATCTCATGTATTTTGACTAAGTGTTCTGATTAAGCAGGCATTTGAAGAGGGTAAGGGGGGAATACCTAGTTGCTGAAGAAAAGGCACTTGCAGATGTCATGGAACCGATTTCTAACCTGAGCTGATGACACAGACTAGGATGGATGGGGTTTGTGCAGCTAAAATGTAGGTTGTGCTTAGATAAACTATTTTATGAAGAGGTTTTAAACCAAAGTACAATAGGCCTGGCAAGACCTTAAAGTTATTTGGCCAACCCTTTTGCTCCAATACCTGTGCTTTTCCTGGGAAATATTTATTGAGTCTGTTAAAATACTGAATATTCCTACTGTCTCCTGTTCCACAGCTTACACATGAGCTTTGTTCTTCTTGACTTAAATAAGATTTTCTAGTCTCCAGTCAGAATATTTCTGCTGGAATTTGATGTGATTGTTTCTTGTCCTATTTGCAAGAATATAAAGAATAGATACTTCCCTCTGCATTAATCTTTTGGGGACTGTTTCTTATCTTACCTGCAGACTGCATGCGTTACAGGTTGAGAGGGCACAGTATCCAATTTTCTCCATTTCCAAAGTCACTTTGAGTTTCTCTCACTGCTTTTCTTTTCGTGGCTGTTTCCATGATACTGTTACATTCCCCAACTTTCACTCCTGGGGCAATTTCAAAGGGCCATTGAAGAATTCAATGTCCATGAACAAGTTAGTGTTTCTGGTTCACTTAAATTTCTTTCCACTTAAAACTGCCTGTTAATTGTGGTGCCCGTGTCATTTTGATGTGCAGAATAAGTGAGAAATTTATGTTAATCCTGCTTCCAGGTGTTCTGCTGCTTTAAAAAAAACGAAAGTACTGAAGTTTCTTTAGTCTCGGTGAATTTTGGGGAGAAAAGTCTGTAGGACTTGAAGGACCAGTGTGTTAGGGGAGAAGAATATAGGGATGAGGATGATGAATGTGGTTTCATAGATGGATGAGAGTTTAAGGAACTCTGGAGAGCAATTGGCTTTGTGCTTAGCCTCTAAAGAGAGGAAAATTGCATTGACTGAGACTGAAACTCCCTTGGGTTTCTCATTCAATTCCACCCTTGTACTCCCTGGGCCAATAAACAGATAAAGAAGAACTAATAAAAAAAAAGAATCAGGTTAAAGAGAGAATCTGTAGCTGCTAGTGCAGCTGCAGTTAAATCCTTTCCTTGCATCATAGATTGCTTCCAAATAAAATCATTCACTCTAAGGCTATTGAAAAGACAAAATCTGCTTTTAAATCGTTGCCTGCTGAAGGCCTTGACCTTTGGCCATGCTGAGGCAGGAGGACTGTGAAGAAAAATGCAGACTGGAAATAAGTCTACCTTCATTTTGAGGTGTGTTCCCTTCCTCAGTGCAGGAAGGAGCTGCCAGAGGTTTCTCAGAGGCACTCAGGTGGCTCCAAGGTCTCTTTACAACCACCACAAGTTACAGATGATGTTGGCAGTTCTTCAGGTGCTGGTTCTCTTCCTAAAGGCCTCCTCTGCCCTCTTTTAACAGAACTGTACCTTCCCTGCCTGCTCTGTAAAACATGAGGAGATCTGGGTTAATTTCTGGTTGTTTGCATTTTCCCAGTTATGACTCTCACCCCCTTTCTGTCCTTTCCTCAGTTAAAAATATACATTGTCTTAAGAAAGAAAAACAAAACAAAAAAACAACAAAAAGCCCTTATTGCAAACTGTACACATATATCTAAGGACAAATAAAGCTTTGTATTTTGCTATTTTTTTTTTATTCTTACATTAAGTTGACTACAAACCTTTGCTTGGCTTGCTGTATTTTCCCATGCTATGATATGATGGCAAAGCAAAATGTAAGAGAAGAAAGTTAATTAAAATGGAAACCTTTTAGTTGGAATGAGTTTTGAGTCAGGCTTCTAAATGTTGCAGTGTGTGTTTCATACACAGTTCCTGGGGGTACGTGCAGCACACTTCATTCTGTGGACAGCTTAAATGTTATGAGGTCTGGCAGTTCTTTATTTCACTGCTGATTAGATGACCTATGAGCAGTGTAGCATGTCACCCTTGCATTGCAGAAGAATTGGCACTGCCTGTGGAGTTGGATTCAATTGTTGGGATGTATGAATGTCTGCTTCCAAATGCTTGACAGAGATAAATAAAGTGCAGAGTTTCTTAAAGAGAATCAATGGCAAGATGGCAGATGCTATTTTCTTTGTCTTTTTTTTTTTTCTTGCAGGTAGTGTGGGGGAAGTTGCATTTTCAAAGTAACAAACGTCATAAGGGCTTGGGGACAGCTGACGTGGGGTTCTGAGAATCTGGTTCATCCCGTGGGCCTACTGTTACATATAAGTTGCACTTGCTAAACAGTAGGAAGGTGTTTAGTTTGGTTTTTTTAATTTTCCATTAACATTTCAATGCAAGTTTGGGTGTGATGTCACTTTTGGGAGGGTTTGTTCTTGTGTTAATGTGTTCTCAGATTAAAAACTGTCTGAGGAAGAAATGAGAGAGACCCAGGACCTTCAACAAAATAGTCCTCAAAGCCCCTCTGAAAACCCAACTCACTTTTCAAACTCTGTTCCAGCTGTTCTAAATTTTTAAACCACAAGACAGTCGTGCTATTCAGTGCTTTTATAGAATAAAAAGAAAATCCCACCACTACCAAAAATAGAAGCTATTGATATGTCAAAAAGTGTTAATGTAAACCACCTACATGTACTAAATTTGGTCTGTTTTAATTCTTCTCACTTTTCCCCTACTCCCCCACCATTTTTGAAGAGTTGCAGGGTATGTGCCTATTCCTTTGCACCTCAAGTCCTAAAGTGGCTGAGAAAAAGAGGATGGACAAGCACATCTGTCTGAAATGGACCTAGTGGGCCAGTTTCCTATAGAGTTATATGCTCACCTAATAATGAAAGTGTTCATTTTAAACACCATTTCCCCAACAAGTATTTCTTATATATATATATGTGTATATATATATATATATATATATATATATATATACACATATATATATGTCTTACTGAAGACTCGTGAGTGAATTAAGTTTCCGTAACCTGCCTTTGAGACCAACTGGCTTGTGAGGGAATTTTTTCTGACTACAGTTCCAGAATCAATACCTGAAAAAGCAGTCCTGTATTTTCCTGTTCTGTGGACTTAGAGGTCATTTAGTTCTTTCTGTGGTATCACTGAGTGCCTATTAAATTGGAGTTCAAGGTAGCTAGATAGGAGGCAAGAGATAAAGGAAAAATGTGTTTTAAATGCTTGATCTACTCTGGCAAACTTTCTTGAAAAAGAGGCATAACACATTCTGATTGGTAGGTGTCTGTAGGAAGCAAATGGAAGGAAACCCTTTTCATCACTTGCAGATAAATTTAGCTACAACATAAAAACATACTGGGGGGGGAGGAGAGAATATATGTTGAGAAGTTGAAAGACTATTAGGGAAAAAAATCATTCTAATCTAAAGAGTACAAAGGAAAGACAGTTTTTTTAAGGTTTCCAACATTAGGTTACACATTTCATTTCTCTTACCAGCATGGCATCTAAGGAGTGTATTTAATAAAACATATCTTATTATGGATTTTAACTGTTGGGTAAGAAAAAGGATTATTTTTCACATGGGTCAACATACAGAATTATTTCTGCTTTTGCTGATAGCTCAAATGTCTTCTGTAAAAATTTTGCCATCAAAATTTGCTGCATATATAAATAGAAAAGGCTTATATGGAAGACTGAATCCAAGTGATTAAATGGTAAATTGTCTTGCCTTTTTCAAATAATGGAATAAGCTAGAGGCTTCAGAAAATGAGGGGAAAAAATCAGGTTTTAGCTTCTTTTATAAGTAACTGCCTTTCTAAACTTTATCTTAGTTTTGTACATTTTCCTATTGAAAACCACAAGTTCATTTAACCCAAAATCTTCTCATGGGAAGATATCTGTTTCCACAGTACTGTTATCAGAACAGGATGGGGTTTCATCTCAAGCTGAGGAAGACAGGTGAAAGAAGAGCAATGATTGGTATCAGCTCAGATATTTCATGTCTACCTGCAGTCCTTCCTCTGACTCATTAGGGTAAAGGATTCAGGCTGTTTCACCAGAGCATTCTCAGTGGAAGTTCAAGTCTAGGCAGTTCCATGCTTTTTATTTCGTGTGTGTAGATCTGCCTCTGCAGCTCACCAGGCTATGGTGGTGGTCCAGTCAAGATCTTTGTCTTTCCACACCAGCAGCTGCATCTGGTTCAGGGGAGAGAACAGGAGGGGCAGAACTGCCTAAGCAAACATTGCCATAGAACGAATCCTCTCTCAAGTTGGGCCCTAAATGCCAAATATATTTCTTCTTGCAAAGAACTGAACCCAATGCTGCTGTCCTGTGCATTAATAAATTGCTTCTGAAACTTGGTCTCTTTTGTCTTGGAGCTTCTCAAGGGAGAGTGGCTCTCAAATAAGGATGATTTTCACCTATGTCAAAATGCATTCTTCCTCTAGCCATTTTATTCTAGTGTATTTTAATGTGAATATAAAAATATGTTTTTTCTCTTCTCATTTTTTCAAAATCCTATTTAATATGGGCTTTTAGTGGAAATAAAAACTATTTAGTTGTTAACTAGAAATGTCAAAGGAAGAAAATCACAAAGTGTTGAAAAAACTGTGTCAGCTTTGGACCTTTAGGAATAAAAACAGGCTTTGAAAGTTATGAAATGCTGTCACAAGGTTTTGCAGCCATTTTTGCTCTTCAGAAAATTCTTTATAACCTCCTCTTATCACTTGCTACAGTTTTTTCAGCTCTATTACGAAAGCTCATGGAGGCCAAGGGATGAGTGATTGCACAAGAAGGTCATCCATCAACTTGTTCTTCACTCTCTGTAATTAAGCTAAGAGCACAGTGGGAGGCTCATCTTCATACTCTGACCTTCCTGCAAGAAGGGAGGTTATAAAATAGCAAAGCAAAGTTTCTTCCCCAGTGTAATCAAATCTCTCAGATTAGGTTTATGTTACCTGCGGCTTCTTACTGGGACACAAGACGGATCCCTGAACTGGCAGGTTCTTGTCCTTGTAATAGGATGAATACATAAAAAGTCAACTTTTGGTAGATAGATACATTTCAGTGACGTTTTTTATTTAGGATTTTGTTATCTCTCATTAGCAAAACCCATTAAGTTGGGCAAGGTTTCTCAAAGATGGAGTGGGGAGATGACATGGAGCTTCAGAGAATGGGACAAAACCCAGATTAGTAAAAGACCAACAAAGAGGTAAAGAGCATATTAATGAAGTGCATAAACAAGACTGAACAGGAGAAAATGGGTATACAACTAAGGCTGTCAACAGTGAATAGAAACTGAGAAAATAAAACCCATATAGAAAATAACAAATGGAGAGCCTTCTATAAACATCCAACTAGTAGTATGTGTGGAAAAAGCAGTTCAAGAAACACAGGCAGATTATTAGATAAGACACAGTGGTGGCAGTGGGAAGCAAGTGAAGCAGAAGAAATGCAGAGTAACAGATTTAGAATTTCAAGGTTAGATATAACTCCATAATTACAGTGTAATAAGGTTGCTCTGACTAAGTTGGTTTCTGGTTTACCCATCTTCCATAGTGAATTAAATTCTACTTCTTAAACATTTTCACATCTAAGGGCATATTATATGGTCCATCCTTGAATTGTGTGCACTGAACCACACAGTGCATTGTCCTTCAGGATTTTCAAAGTAATCAGAATCAAATCCTTATGATTAGAACCTAATGATGACAGGTTTCTGAAGGAGTAAAAAAGCAGATACTGCTGGGGTGGCAGCCACATGACTCATTGGATACAAGAGAAATCCTTTTCTCCCAGCAGAGAGGATGTTTGCTAGGCTGATGTATCTCCCTGTGCACTGTATGTTCTCTGGCTCTGTGTTTCAGCTGTGTCTGGGGTCCCTGACCCTCATCTTACTCATGCTGCAGTGATGTACAGTAGTCTTGCTCTGTCTTGGTGTGTCTGCATTCTGAAATGTGGTTGTCTGATGTTTGACTCTTTTATGCTTTGCAGAGATGGAAATCTACTGCTAACAATTACCTTTCCTTGTTAAGATTTAGGGATACTGAGCTGTGGAGGATTTTTGTACAAGGTTATTCTTTGTGAGGTTATAACATACTTTAATAGGTTGCAATTGTTTTTACCAGAGGCTGTAAATATTAGAGAGAATTACATATGCTGTAACTTTTGCAGGCTGTTAAAACAAAATTATAGGAGGAAGGATGTAGGAGAATGCCTCAGTGGGAGATGCATATTCTGGGTAAACAGCCTAATGGGAGGACAGGACTGGGATGTGTGGGTTGTTTCCTCAGCTGTGGTATTTGGCCCGCTGGGTGACCTTGTCAAATGTGTTCCCAACTTTGTACCGTGGTTTCCTTATCTGTGCAGCTGTAACAGCTTCACCAGCTCTGCAGTTCCTATCTGGGGTTGGAGCACACTGTCCTGCTGCTCCCCTGTCAGCTCAGTGTTCCTGGGGCCTTGACACGCTGTCTCCTGCTGGCATTTGCTTTGCCCAACAGTTGTTGGTAAAGAAAAGGTATCAGGAAGTCAGTTATTTTTTTTTTAGGACAAATGATGCTAGATGTGTCCCAGTTTGCAAATTGGCTAGACAACAGTCGCTACTTATTTTTAGTAAAGGTCTGAATCTTCAACTTAGGTGCCAACATACATAGACAAACACCTATCAGGATTTCAAAACTCAGTCTTCTATTTCCAAACAGTTCCAGAGACTTTCTCCATCTGTTTCCAGTTCCCTACCCATTTATTAACTCCCAGTTCATGAATTCAGTTCTATTTAAGAAATTGATAAAAATTTGGCAGTGGTGTTCTCTTTTTAGAATGAAATAATTAAATGTATGCATCTCTTAGCACCTAATATTAATTTGAAAAATCAGGCCCAAATAAAACAGATTTCTAATGCAATACTTAAGGGCAAAAAACTGAGGGGGCAGGACTGAAAACAAAACATTTTGAGGCCATAAAGCAGAACAAAAGGAATTGTACAAACGACATATTTAGCATGTTTGTTCTGAAATATTTTATTGAATAAATGTCAAGAAAGCTGATAGTAGATAGATTCCAAAACCCATTGTCTTCCTTCCCATTATTTTCCTACCCTCTTTTTTTTTTTTTTTTCTTTTTATTTGGAAGAAAAAGCCATTTCCTGTATATATACCTGAAACAGTTTTTATAACAAGAGTGGACAGATTGAAAGAAGGTGCATTCCTTGGAGAATATCTGACTGGTTTTCCCTTGCAGCTGTTAGCAATATTTGTCACTCAGATGATAAAGCTGTTCACTGGTGGTTGGTGGAGAACACTTGACACTATTTTAACAAACATTGCATATTTCCTGTGTGTTGAAGTGGACTGATGGGAGAGGTATTTGTTCTGGGCACAGGAAGGGCCCATGACAGTGGTGCCAATGTGCCACTTAGAGTAATATAGTGATGGACTACCAAGCCAGTCTGATCCACTTGGAAAAATCCAAAGAACTTATTTCTCTGAGCATTGGCTGCTTATTCATATTGATGAAGTATAAACAAAATAAATTTTTTTTTAAAGTGTGAAAATTATCATACTAATTTTGTTTTTAGATTTCTCGTAGGATTTAAAAAGGAAAAAAAGAGATGACAAAGGAAGAATCCTGAAAATTGGCATAGCTTTCTTGCCAAGTGGAATATTAATAAAAGAAGGTGAAATTGAAAATAAAGTCCTCATCTTTAAATCTAACCTCTGGAAATGGCATGTCCTTTATTTTGTGTATTACATTTACTGTGAAGCCTAATTAATAAATATAAACCCATATGTTTCTGTAGCCTCTGTCTAGGAACCAGGCTGACTGAAAAAAAGAGATGAGTTTTCAGTCTAATACAGCCATAAAATCCCTGTTTTCTATTTCTGTGGCAACAGAGATTCATGTTGAATTAAAGTGACCAAGTAAACATAGCTTGAGCAAGGAATTTAGCCTAATCTGTGGCATTTACTTGGCATAAGGGAATAGCTGATATCCTGATGACATAAGCAGGGCAAAGCCAGCAATCTGAGCTCTATTTTACCCGTGTAATAACACATACCATTAAATTTGGTGGCTTTACTTGGGATTTAGTGTAGAATGAGATTGTAAATCTTCTAAAGAAGTGCAAATAGATGCAATGTTTTATCTGGAGCCTACAGAGCTAAACTTGTTCTAGGGAACGTCGAGATCCACAGTCCTCAGAAAAGATGAGGAGAAATAAATGGATGATGGGAGGTTGAATGTGGAAGGGAGCAGGACTGGAATACTTGAGTGAAAAGAGGGCAAGTTAGGAAAGGAGCCCCTTGGGATATGCAGGATGAGAGGGGATTTTTGCTGAAAGTTGGGGCTTTTTTGAGCAGCTTCTCAGCAGCTCCATGGTGTGTGCTCTGTATTGTGCACAGGCCATGGTGGAGAGTAGTGTTTGAATATCTGCTACCAAATTTGATGTGCTGTGTCTCCCCTCCTTGGAGCAGTGCATAAAGCTTGTCTGCTTGCTGCAGCCTCCACAGTTGTGTTTTGCTTCTTGTCCCGTGAAACAGTGATCAGATAAGTGAGCATTTCACTTTTCTGACCTAGTGGTGTGGCCTTACCTTAGAGCTAGCTCTTAGTGGTGTGTGAAACAAGTAACTGGGCAGAAAAAGTGACAGTTTTAGAACAGTGATTGATGCAGAGAGTGTAATGTGGGAGGTATGCCTGGTTCCTAAGCAGATAAGGAGAAAGAGAGCTGGCTGGGAATTACTGCTGCTTTTTAAATGTTTATGTTTTTTAAGCTGCAAGATGTTCTCTGCTTTTCTTGATACTATTTCCACAACTAACAGATAAAGTAAGATACTGTGTGTCTTAGATCTACCCGTTTCTGTCTTACCAAGAAAGTACAGACTTGCCTATCACACAGCCACCTTGGCTTCAAGTCAGGATAGCTGAATCTTCCCAGTTAAAAATCCTTGACAAGCCTCTGATGCTGTGTTTAATCCTAACTTTGTTTTAATCATGACTGTGTATTTTACATTTCTGAGATTCATGATTATAAATGTTCT
Organism: Muscicapa striata striata; assembly: GCA_030060385.1. Taxonomy (NCBI): domain Eukaryota; kingdom Metazoa; phylum Chordata; class Aves; order Passeriformes; family Muscicapidae; genus Muscicapa; species Muscicapa striata. The sequence goes on along the minus strand of JAREIS010000050.1, from coordinate 1,348,905 downwards.
GTAGAGAGAATAACTGGATTGTCCAGAAGGTGAAAAATACAGCTATGACACAATCATGAAAAAACAAATCTGTATATCAGTGCTACATAAACTATAGAGTAATGAAACCCACCTACTGCCCTTGATGACTCATTGGATTATGGTCTAATAATAATAGAAACAAATGGATTTCCAGAACACTGTAGTAAACTTAGTGATTTGAGTAGGTCAGGTATACCTTGTGATGAGCCCACAGGTTTTTGGATGTTTATCTGATATGCAATAGGTTGCATCATTCTTTGGCATCAAAATTAGCAACTAATCTAAGACATTTCCAAAAAGTAGTTAATTCCAGAGATCAAGGATTGTTCCAGAGCCTGAAAGTAAATGGTAAGGTTTTCTTAGCGTGTAACTCCTACTAAGTGCCACCATCTGATGCTGAAGGATGTGACATCACCTCTGTTTTAAACACTTTGGGAGAGGGAGATGCTGCTTTTGAGCACAACCTTTAAAAGGCCATGTGATGTGCAAGGAAGTTACTTGAAAGTCAACTTAAAGAATAATTGCCGAGGTGACTCTGAGAGCTGCCATTAAACAAAGGATGAGCACAAAGCAATAAACTATTTGGATCCAATAGCTTCCATGAATCTGTCTCCTTTTAAAGCAACTATTGATCTTCACCATGAGACGAGGCAATCAGTCACTCTCTCACAGTCACACATATGCATGCAAGCAGTAATCCTGTGGGGCATCCAGTTCCCAGAGAAACATCTTTTTTTGGGTGTGGGGGTTTGGTGATTTTGTTAAATTTAATTAGAGCATTTCCCAAATATGAACTCCCACCACACAGGTGTTTTATAGGCACTTTTTGTTCTTTAAAGCTTATGAAAGCTAAGGCATGGCTGGGGGCTAGTTTAAAAGAAAGATTGATTTTTAGGAAGGTTATCGAAGTTTTAAATGCTTAACTGCTGTATTTCAATTTGATTATAGTGAAATCACTGGGCTTATCCATTGGTCAAGTCAGAGTTATTTGTTCTTAAGAAAGATTTAAATATTTGCTCTGTTGTCCTTCAAAATACGTCTAAATTCTATGTTGATGCATTCTCACTTTGTGGGAGCAACAGACAATTAATTATCCACCCAAATAATTTAAGCTAAAGACATTTTAGTTTCCAAGCATCCATTAAAAAAAAACCACCAGAAAAACTCAAACACTGGGTTTAAGGGTTGTGATGGTGCTTTCACTCACATGTAATCCCTTTAGCTGGGAATGTGTTCTTTGGCTATGCAGACAAACTGGAACAGGATGTATCTAACAATTACCTGAAAACCTTGTATCCATAATGCAGTTATAGATCCATACAACCATATATCCATGTGGTTATTCCATATCTCCCTACTACTGTGCTTGCAGTGGAATAGGCCTCCATTTACTATTTTTTTTTAATTGACAGAATAAACACTTTTTGGGGTTGAAATGCTTGCATATATCTTGGGAGCACTGACAGCCTGTTATATATTTACTGCAGTATATTTAATATGAGAAGAATTGTTCTCTCCAAGTGATGTTTCAGGCAGTCTGAATTTTCATTTTTGTCATTAAAAGTAGCTGACTTGACTCAGAGAAAATGCTTTGGGAAGAAAGAGTGATCAGAAAACACTGAGAACAGCACCTTGTTTCTGAAAACTCTTCTGCATTTGAGGAAAAAATATTTTGAGGCTATTTTGCTTTCCATGGACTATAAATGATGGAGCTGTAATGTATTGAAAGGTTTCTTGCATAGTTATTTCCTGTAAATCAGATAAAAACAAATTTTAAAATGGATGTCTGATAAAGCTTTGGCTTTACTCCAAATCATCGAATCATGGAATGTTTTGGGTTGAAAGGGGCCTTAAAGCTCATCTAGTTCCAACCCCCATCCATGGGTAAGGACACCTCCCACTGAATGAGTAATTCCATGTTTTTCAAGAGATGTCTGAGTAAAAATATTTCTTTATAAAATTATTTCTTAGACCGTAAAATAAACTTTCCCTTTTGATAGGACCTTTTTTTTTCTTTGTGTGTGAATGAGATTTTGAGGTTTTCCTTAGATCTAGAATTGCTTTAGAAGCACAGGGCATTTGTAATGTGTTGCATTGTCACTCTGAAGCATCTAAATAGATCACTGATCTGGAAATTCACAAGAGCTCTGAACGTATTTTTATTCCTTATGTATAAGAAACACAATAGACAGAGTCAAGAAAAATATAATTAATTTTTCTGTGCTGATAATATTAAAGCAGCACAATTTTAAAGCGGTGCTTCCAGTATTGGAACCTGTGGACAAATATTTGAAATTTTTAATATTTTGGAAGCTTTAAGATAGCTAAAGATGTACAATGTCTTAACCTCAGCTAGCATAAATGTAGAATTTGGTCATCAGACACTGTTTTTGGGACACATTCCAAGCCCCAATGGCATCCTGAGAGGGCATGAGGTACGATAAGTAATTGCTCATTTTGCAGCACTTTTAGAGGTTATTCTCTAAGCTGGGTTTTGTATTTTCGTGTTTCTCTAAACAACTGTCAAGGAAAGATAGCCATCAATAAAATAGACAATCAGTGCTGACCTCGGGTCCCCTGGCTTCAATAAGACAGTCAGCTACAAACTGTTCTAATTGAACTCTCAACACCCACAGTATGCTAAGATTGGTGTTGCCTTCTGCTGAAGGATGATAAATCATCCGGGTGAAATCCCAGTTCATTTAAACAAAGTTATATCCAAGACTGAATTTTATTTTCTGGGAGAAAGGGGGTGTATCAGTAAGAGTGGATTTCAAGAAGGATTGTTCTTTGGATTTGTTATTTCAAAGTAAAAGCCTTGGAGAATTTAAAATACAGGGTGAAAGTTTATGGGAGGCTCTGGTGGGGCAGGTTACTTTATTTAATAATTGTTTCCTGTGCAGGACACTTGTACCCCCAGGGAATGCAGCAAACACATAGAAAGGGCTTTCAGAATTCAGTTCAAGGCTTTCCATTTTTCATTTTTCCTACTGGAATTTATTTTTTTAAAAATAATTTAAAGAAAATGCATTTGGGTTTTATCTTGGGGAATTCCATTTAATGTGCCAGGCCCTTTAACATAGAAATGTTAAAAGCTGGGCCCTTGGAATGGTGCTGTGTTGGAACTGATCTTCAAATACGGTCCAAGAGGAGATTCAGCATGGGAAACAAATGCAGTGTGGGATATCCTCTGTCCACACCTTCAAAGAGACAGCTAAAAGCTGGAGTTTGGGAAGGACATGAGGCAAATACACTAATCAGCAGCAGTGAGGGCCAGAGGTCCCCATGTGTAATTCCTGGTGGGGAAAAATCTGTTCAAGCCTTTAATCCCATTTCACAGGATTAAAGGTCATTATTTTAAATAATTTAAATTTACATTTAATTTTAAAACTCTTGAAAAGGAGACATAGCAATAGAATTGGATAAAGTGCTCTATATTCATGTTTGAATTTTAGAGACATCCAGAAAGAGGGTGAAATATTCCTTCCTATGCTGACCTAACAAAGGGACTCAAATCCGTCCCTGTATTTACTGTCTGATTGTGGTTGGGAGTTGTTCTTCTCTTGGAGCTTTTTTGCTATATAATTCAGAATTGATCAAAGCAAAAATAGTGGGCAGGAGAGGCCATAAATCTAACCCTCTGTAGGAGAAGATGAGCATATTTTTTTAGAAAGACAACCAAGGAAACACAGTGAATGTGCCCGGGAGAACTCCTGCCCACATCCCCAGAGCAGAATGTGGGTGAGAAATGCACCATTTGTGTCCAGTGTGACACAGGTGTGACACATCCTGGTGCATCCTCATGCTCAGTGCTTTGGGAAAAGATTAAGATTTAGGAGTGTAACAGGCACATTTACACATCCTGAAGCAGATACAATTCTGAAGATGTTGCAGCCCACCAGGACAGGGCCCTGTGCTCCTGACCCAAAGAAGGACAGTGGGATGCTCTGGCACAGGGAGACTCTCACTGACTCAGAGCAGGCTCTGCTTGTTTTGTGTGAGGGCACAGCAGAGAGTGGAATTTACAGCGAGCCTTCATTTGGGTTATTTCAGACAATTTTGGCATTAACTTTTTCATGTTATGGGTAGGACTCAAGACTGTGTGTTGAGGTTTTTTGATCAGAAGATCCCCCACGATAAAATGCGGGGACAGCTTCAAATGTGTCATGTCACAAGTAGCTAAGTGCTTCAATTCTAATATCCAAACTTAGATTTTGAAGCGTTATTTATTTATTTATTTGTCTAAAAATGTGAGGAAAGCTTTTTTCTGCTCTAGTCTCCCATTTTCATCCCAGAACAGCAGGAGCTGAGCGAGATAGATGGGTTCTCTTGAGAGCAAACAAACCAGTTTGCTTCTCATAAATTGAACTTAAGGATGTAGTGGCCAAGACAAATAAAACTCACTTCATCACTGAAACTTAATTTCTTGAACCAGTCATTTTTTTACAGACTCTTGGGAGGAATATCATCATTACTGAAGAAAAAAAAATTATTGGGGTTTTCAACATTTTTTGACCTTTTGATTTAACATTTCAACTACTAACTTAAAAGCTGTGAAAGAGTCACAGAGTTACTTCTGTATTCACTGTACTTGTGAGTTGTCAGTGTGGGCTCTGCTCATAGACTCAGAGATGAAGAGTTTTATAAAAGCAGGTGGTCTAACACAATAAAATATTAACTTTAGCACATACCTTAATACATTAGTTATGTCTTACATATATCATTAATGCATTTAGTACATTAATATATTAAATCATATTAACCAGGATAACAATAAGTAGAAGCAGTTCTTCCTTTATTACTTAAAACTCTGGATGACCCTATTAATTTTGAATAGATGTCAGTCTGTACATGCAAAGTATGGTGGAGGAAATAAATCAATTTTTAAGACAGAAATAGCCTATACTTAAATATTGATTGCATGGCTATTATTTGGTACTGTGTATTAAGTACTGTTTTTCTGTTACATCACATTTTTGCCCCCATTCTCTTTGAGCTGCACAGATGAACAGCAAACTGTAACATTTCTCTGCCCTGCTAGTCATAGAATTATGTCTTTCTGCACTATGTTTTGAGCAAATATTTTATGCAGCAATGTTTTAATTTCTTCCAGCAAAGATCAGACTATTTAAGGGGAAATCAAATATTTTCTGGGTTAGTGTTTAAAAGCAGAGAATACACTTTAGCAAAGATTAGCTGTGTTTTGCTAAAATCTTTCACCTGGTTATGGACATTTAACCTTCATATCCCCAGATGGTGAGGAGATGTCTTGTGATGTATTTTGTGCTGTGTGCTCTCTGACTCCTTGGTTAACGCTCTTAAACTTCCAACAAAAATGTGTAAATATTAATGAAAGCCCATGCTACAGTCCATTTGGGCTGTCTGCCAACTTATCTTTCTTTCTAGCTGGCAACAGAAAAGGTATCTGCCTGGCATTTTGGATTAATCAATATTTAAGTATCTTATGCAAAATGGAAAATCTTCTACAGGAAAATAAACAATTCCAAGGCAAAGCAGGGATCTGCAACCAGTCAGAGAGCACCTTTAACCCCCAGTGGGAATACACCTGCTCTTGTGGACTGACCCCTTACCTTTGCTTCAGCTACCCAGCCAACTCACCAGAAAAGCTCAAGCCTCCTGCAATCTTAGTTACTGGCATAAATATCATGATGTAATTTGGGGGTTTGGTTTGGTTTGGTTTGGTTTGGTTTGGTTTGGTTTGGTTTGGTTTGGTTTTTTAACTGGAATTTTGCTCAGGGTTAACTGTGTTTTGCTTTTTGAGTAGTTCTGGGGTATGGAAAGGTGGGGAAATCCATCCCTTAGTGGCTGCTTTGAAATGTTGTCTCCTGTTTTAATTTTAAATTCTTTTAAAAAACCCTCGAAAACCCCAAAATATCCTTTTTATAGTTTCCTCTGTCTTCAAGAATTCCTAACCAACACAGTTTCTTGACTGATCGATAGCAAGAATTCAGTTCATATACCCAAGTATGACAATTTTTAAATCACATCTTCGATTCCTATAATGAAATAATTTTTCAGACCAGTTTTGACACTGCTGATCTGTGCTGCTGTCACTACCTGCAGCAGCTCAGTGGCAGTGTCTAGAACTGATGCAGTATTTCCATGTCATCACAGCCATTCCTCACTTACCACTGCAGCATGAATGAGAAATAGACACACAATAACAGTTCTGTCAAGTGATAACCTTTGCCTTCAGTGAAATCCTAGCATCAGTTGGTCAAGATTCTTCCCTGTCTGAGTGTTTTGAGTATTGACCTCTGGAATACTCCTTCACAGGGGTGTGAGACATTTATTACCATGTGTCAGGGTAGGAGAGGAGACTTAGGTTGGCTTTTCTCCAGTTTGATAATCATATTTTCTTCAGAGAATCTCTACAGAGTAAATTATCTTCTTCCTGAAGTGTAACAAAAATGCTGCATTAACTCCAGTGAGTAGATAGAATTAAATGCTAAAATATTTTGTAAAATTTTAAGTACTTTTAAGATATTTGGGCTTCCTAGAAGCTTGCTACTTTTTTTGTCTGTTTGTTTGTTTTTCTTGTTTTTGTTTTATTGTTTTTTCTAACTGTGTCAAGTGAACTAATTGGTCACAGAGTGAGGAATAGTCCTACAATTCAATCAGGCTTGTTCATTTTGTTTGCATCCCTTGTCAGCTGTGGGCCAAATGCCAAAACCTTAGACTCACAAGTTTGGAATTGGAGAAAATAGATAAGTCTACAGTGTCTGCACTGAGAGCTAGGTTGGAATCAGCAAATATTCACTGAGCAGCAAATTAATGAGGCTTGGTTTCCTACAGATTTGTGCCATGTGAAATCTTTTCCAGCTTTCGTAGAGCATCAGGAGTATGAATAATATATGTGTTCATACCACAGCCTCTCCCTTAGTATTCTTTTAGAGACAGAAAAGCTCTCTTCTCAATCATTTCTCCTGTTGGGATATAGTTTCATGTGATGCCCCCTGCTCTTTCACCACACTGATTTAAAATCAGTCTGTGTATTCAGAGCTTGGTGGCTTGTGCACAAACCCCAATACAGAAATAATGTTTAAATACCATATACTTGGTGTATATACTACTTAGTGTAGCTATGAAAAATGAGGGAAGTTTAGATTGGGTATTAGGGAAAAGTCTTCACTGAAGGGAGTGTCAGACAATGGAACAAGCTTCCCAGGACAGTGATGGAGTCACTGTCCCTGGAAGGGATTTGAAAGACCCTCCAGATGTGTAGATGTGAGAGTTGGGGACATGGTTTAGTGGTGGTCTTGTCAGTGCTGGGTTAACAGTTGGCCTTTATGATTTTAGAGGGCATTGATTCAGTGATTCTGTCCTATGTTGAAGTGTTGTAGAATGGGAGATCTGCAGTCCCAGCAGTGGCTGCATTGGTCTCTGGAGCTCAGATCACAGGATATTCAGCTGTGATAGGTGGACTGGAGACCTGCAACAAAATACCCAAGTAAAACTAAGATTTTCAAGTCCTTTCTAGTGTTTTCCCTGAAATAATGGCCCTACCTAGTTTTTTTCCTTCTTTGTTAGTTTATGGCAATAAAGTTCTCCCACAGCTCAAGAACCTTTGTTACCCACACATTTGCTATCTTCTCAGCATTCTGCAGAATAACCTCCAGAAGCAGCCACTTTCTGCAAATTGTATCTTACAGTTGTCTGAGCTGTTGAGTGGACTGAGAATGACTTTGGTTCCAAGGAATTGGAGGAATAAGAACCTGCAAAAACGCCTTTATATATGCAGCTGACAGTGCATATTGTTCCACTCTTTGTATCAACTATATCATGTTTTATGTTTGTACCACTATTACTTTGGTACCATAATTGCATTTCATGAGTCTTCACTCTGGTGTTATTAATGGCTATCATATTGGCAAGTTAATTTGGATACAGTTATTTCCTTCTTCTAATACAAACAAGATTTGATTAATGAGAAACATTAGGAATATACAATGGGCCCATTATTGCAGTTGTGTGTTTGCCAGCGTGTATTGATGGCTGGAAGAGGCATTGTGAGGTTTTTTTTTTGCTTATGCATGCATTTATTTCACTTGCATTCTATGTTTTAAATAACAGAAAATTGCTAAAGTAGGGAAGCAGCAGTAGAAAAAAGTGTTTAGAGCTAGTGATTAAGTTATGTGAGTCTGTTACACTCCAAGGTGTGTGCAGCCTGGTTATTTCCATAGTGTTTTAGAAGCTCTGTGTTGTTCCTTTTCTGAATTTGTGCCAGTGTCAGTGATGGAATATTGATGTTCTAATGCTAATATTCACTGGTACCTCCTGGGCTGAAAAGGTATCAATGACAGCATTAATGTAAGTATAGAAATAGTTGTCCTACCTGTTTATGAAAAGGCTGAATTATGAAAAATAAATGGGTTGTGTATATCAAGGAGGGTGTCTGGAGCTGAAACTGTAATCTTTGCAGTTCAGCCCACTCCTCTACCTTCACAGCTTTCTGACAGTTAAATCAAACTGCACTGCTTTTATGCTTGGTCTCTGTCCAGCCTTCCTCCCACCCCCAGATATCTGGGTTTGATTTGTAGGAGAAGGTGATATATGCAGAAATCCACCTGTGGAAATACTTTAAGTGTTTTTGTTTTGTTTTGTTTTTAACAGGAACATTGCTAACTTTTAATCTTGGCATAAAATTGTCCTTATGGTTTCAGGGAAAAGAAAGTAAGAATAGGCATTTGTGATACCTCTTTCCAGTGTTTCTGGTTGGAATCTTCAATAATTTTAGGAGTTTAATTAGGACTTGACCCTTTACAACATCAATACACACTCTCTCTTGGCAAGCGCTGAACAAACCATTATAAACACTAAGCAAAATAAAAAGTTGTGAATATGAAAAGTGGCAGGGATTCGAGGAATGCCACATCTCTGTTAATTTTCTGTACACCACACAGCCTTAAAGGTAGAACAATGATACTGTGTCCCTTTCTGACATGAAGTGTATTCCAATAGATGCTGATAGCTACTGTTCAGCAGCCAAACTGAGTAAGAACATGAGGATCAGGAACACTTTCCAGAGTCTGCATGGTCACTCTAGTATGTTCCCTGCACTGAGGCATGAGTAGAATCCAGTGTGCACAGAAGAATAATAATACATATGTAAATTCTAGGCAGTGTGAATTAATGATATGTTAAGGAGAATTAGAGAGAAACACAGAGGATCACTTTCCAGTGTCTTCTGGCCAGGGACTGTAGTTTACAGATGCTTTGTACAGTTTGAACATCTAGACTGTTCTGATGAGTTTGGTCCTTTAAGTATATGGAAGTATTGTGCTGGGTGCTATTTTCTATGCAGTAGTGAATGTTTATTCATTGTAAGCCAAAACTTAGTTTTAACCGAAGAAGACACTCTTGTAATTTCAGTCCTCTTCAATGGAGAGGAGCTGGGTTCTTCTCTTTGTCCTTCTTGCTTAGAGGTTTTGCAGAGGCCTCTGAGATAAACCCTTGAGTGTATCCTTGTAGCAAATTACAGAAATGCCACTGTGCCTTGAAAGGTACTGAGAGTAGCTCAGTACTGGTCAATGCCACCTGGGCTTGAGTGATTCTCAGCATCCTCAAAGGAGATTCAGCTGATAGATAGGAATAAGAGGCAGGGAGCAGAGTTCTCTCACTCAAAATTTTAATCAGTGCAGTTCCTTATCCAGGAGAACTCAGCTGTATGAGTGCTTAGGCTGAGACAGGGGAGAACTGGTATAAGGAAAAATAGCAACAAAGAGGATTGGGCTGGTCTTTTCCAGCCTATGTCAGGTTCAGGCAGCTGTGAAAATGTGTTCCTGCCATTAAGGAAGCAAGTATTGCCATCCTTCCCAGTGCAGTGTTGTCTTGCAGTGTCTTCAGCTCCACTCCTTGTATATTAGATAGGACCCCCAGGTCTGAAAGAAGTAAACAGAATACAGCAGCAAGGCTCTTTTAAAAGCACAAAACATCATGAATAAAGAAGATGGAGGATTTATTCCAAAAGTTACACATATGGTTAATCCATTTCACCTCTGATGTTATGCAGGAATTAGGCTGTCAGTTTTGGCTAATCTATGGAGGTATTGATATTATGAGTATCATTCTGCTGTCTCAGTGCTTACATGTCTGTTGTATAGCGGGGAAGAAACATCTTAATATAATTAGTTCAATTTATGGCATGAATGAGTTTAGGAATTATTATACAGTGGATGCTTACTTAAGGTAGACTTAATTATTTATTTCTACCTTTGGGTAACAGTAACATTCCCTCACCAGAAATACATTCCTGTTAAGCTTATAAGTATTACTTTCTTCCACTGAGCTGTATAAGAGTCTGATGAAAGAAAAATCTGATGCAGACACAGTAAATTACCCTGCTCCCAGCTCACACTGAGATTGAGTTTAGGAATGATTAATGTGCTATAGATTTCTATAGCAGGTCAGAAGATGCAAAGAAAATTATCCCCACATTCTCACCAGGACACAACAGCTGTAGTGTTTAATATGTTCATCCACGCTTTGTCTGTCTCAAGGGTACGAATTTGGAAGCCAAAAAGGCATTTATCTTTTTTTCTGTGTAGAGAAGAGAGAGGATGACAATTAAATTACATAATGGAAAGGCTAAGCCTCTGCAATTTGTATTTGATCTAAAAACAACGATTATCTAAGAAAAATGGATCAAATCCTACTTTTGGTGATGTCATTACTACCCTGCAGTGTTAACTAGAAAACATGAGAGTGACTGAAGAACCTTTTTCTGGGTTTGTTTCACTGGGTGTCTGCAACTTAGTGTTACTGTTTAAGAGAAAATCCCCAGAATTAAATGGGTTATTATTGGGATGAAAAGACTGTTTTCTCTACACTTTAATTCATGATGTCTCTCTCCTGCTGTGTTATTAGTATTGTAGCAACAGTTTCCATTAGAGTTTGCTTAGATAACTTAGATTTTGAAACAGAATTAACTTTTCACTGCTAGATTAATGTGCTTCACTTCACATACCTGAGATGTGTCCTGTCCTGGGAGAGCTGGAAGTGTTCTTGCACCTGTGTGCCAGTGTTTCCACAGCAAATTGAGACTTCTGTTCCTGTTGGGGCTTTTCTTTCTTCTAGAAGGTCATTGTCTATAGGGAAAGTTGATTTTCTGTAAGAACATCACAGAATTTCTGAGGTGGGTTATTCTAGTAAGAAGAGCTGGGTGGGTTTTCCTGAGCAATTAGTTGGGTTGTATGCAGGCAGGACTTCAATTCAATTGACAGACAGCTGCAAAGGTGCTTTTGTAAATATCAGAGGAAGCAATAACTGTTCTTTTCTCAAAATACCAAATTTTTGTGTCTCAAGCCAAGATATATTAGGTTATCCAGGTAGTTGTTATTTGTACAGTTTTGTTGGAATGGTTTAATTATATGTCAGTCACAGCCCCTGGAACATGATCTTCCCTCTGTTAGCAATGATTCCACTCCCAATGCCCCACTTGAATCAGGCATGAGCAAAAGTCTGAAAGCACAATAAAGCTGTGTGTGAAGCATAACAGGACTCACATAACAAGGAAAACTGAAGTGGACTCAGCTTGAAAGCCATTTCAAAGAGAGTGGAGGACCCTTTTGGAAAATCTCTTTGCACACAGCTCACTTGCTCACGCATTCAGGCCCAGTCAGTGGCTGGGCTGCAGCAGAGCAGTGAATCTCCAGGGTTCTGAGCTGCGTGTTCGTGTCCGTGCTCGAGAGAGCTCCCACATCAATACTGACTGTGCTGCCTGCTCCAAAACACCCTGAGTGTGTCACAGCCCCATCAGCCAGTACTGGATACAGGCTGTGCCAGAGCCCAGTGCCCAGACTCTGGGGGAGAATTCTTATTTTCTCTCAAACCTTTTCCACAAAAGAAAGGCATTTCCCTTGACCAATACATGTTATTGGTACACTTTCATTTTTTTCAAAAGATGCCCTTAAGTTATCCTTTTTTTTCCAAAAAAATCACCCCCACAGAACCAGATTTTTATCTGCTCCATTTTACATGTCCAGTTTTACTCAAGCAATAAATATAATGTTTCAAACAACAAAGCTAAGACAAATGCAGAACATAGCAAAGGTACATATCTGGGAAATATAATCTGCTAGCCTATTTTTTCTTTTTTTGCTTTTTTCTGAAGGAAGAGATTTGTTCCTGAAAATTTTTTTATGACTGCTTCATGGTGAACTCAGACACCTCAGAGTCTGTAGGTAAAACCAGCCTCAGTTCACCTGCTTTCAAGATTTAGTCACCTCTCCTCATCTGGATGTCAGAATTTCAGCAAATCTGTTCTATGGGAATATTTAGCTGCTTCTTGAGCACTGCAGTACAGTATATTCACTGTTCTGTCCTGGTATGTTTTAAACAAATTCTCTTTTCTTGCTTATGATAGGCTAGTCATCATCAGAAATTATCTCTGATGTTTGTTGATCAAGAGTGGATGCTCCAGAGGAAAGGGAACATGATGTTGTCACATTATTTTTGTTGGGAAATATATATCTTAGTTGTTATCAGATGTGATACTGAAGGTTGTGCTAGGATCCAGTTGTTTACATTGCCATACCAGATGATAAAGGCAAATTAATATCTTCTAAAAAGTAAAAATAAATAGCCTTTTTCTTTCCCTTTTCCAGTGCTCCTCTCAGTAGCAGACAGCAAGCAATTGAAATGAGTGGAGTTTATGGATGGCTGCAGAGGCTGTCTCCATTCCCACCCTGTACAAATCCATCAGCCTCTCTGCAGCATTTTCCTGCAGCAGCAGGGGAACAGACAATCAGCCTCATCCCAGTGGAGTGCTCTGGTGGGGTGGAAAGGTTGGACTATGGCTTTGTGTAGGCTTGGAAATGCACTGGAATAAGAAGTCTTTTTGGAACTTGAGCAGTCAGAGGTGTTTTATGGGAGTAACCACCCCTAGCAAACACACATATTAAAACCCTTGGAGGTTTTAGAGTGAAAGGAAATGTACTAGCTAATTTTTGGTTGTTCTTTAAGGCAAAAATTGCTTATTGCAAAAAATTAAGTACCTATTAAAAATTTGCAGACTCTGCCTTACCTAATCAGACTTCTTTACATCATCACAGTAACTCAATTTAGAATACAGTTGAACATACTTTTTTTTTCCATCTGTAAATCACTTTCAAGAGCAGAATCAATCATCATGCCACTCCACAGCTCCAGTTGCTAAAGGGAATATTGCAGTAAACAAGCAATGTCAAGAGCTTGTTTAGCATACAAAAGTGTAGGTCATCACACTTCAAATGGAAGAAAATGGTTTTAAGTAGAATTGGGCATTTTGTGTGTTTATATGAATTTGACACAGGAGATGAGAGGTCCCCAGAACATCCCCCAGATTCTGAAATTATTTTATTTTGAGTGATGAGCTAAATTAAATAACATTGGCATGTAAGGCAGCAAGTATAGCATGATTCCTGCTTTGGAAGGATTTTTCTGTTGGTTGTATATCCAGGCCTGCTCTATCCATCTTCCATCTCAGGATTTTTTATTTTGCTATGCATTCCAGAAAAGCTAAGCATACTCTGTGACAGCCAGGAGAATATATATGATGTATATAAATAAAGCAAATATTTTAGCTATCAACCTGCTGAGCTGCAGAGATACCTGTCATAGCTCAGTGCTTAGAGGTGGCTCAGAGCACTGCACTCCAAAGAGCCAAGCAAGTTTTGACATTTTGAGAGATATGTTGAGGAAAAAAACCAAGGGTCATCTCTGGGATTTTGAAGGGTATTTTGGGGTGTTATGATTTATCAGCATGTGGATTTAATAATCCTAGCTGTGAAAAGTTGACTAGGTCACATTTGGAGGGAATTAGCTGCTCCAGAAGGGCTGTTTCCCAAGTGCAAGCCTGAGAAAGGAGGAGATAGTTTTAACTGCTTGAGGAGAGAGCTGAGAAAGTGACTGTCAGAAGCAAGAAAATTGTTCATGTGGGAAAGAGACCAGTCTGGTCAGCCACGTGTGGAGAACAGTCAAGCAAATCAGGCAGAGGAGGAGCAGACAGAGCACAGGGCATGTAGATGAGTTAGAGAATAAACAAAGGCCAACTGCTGCCTTTCAGGGAAAATGATCAGTTTTAGCTGGGGCCAAGCTACCTTTGAATCTCACCATGGAAAAATAAGTCTCAAGATCAGAGTTGTGTGAAGAGCCCATAAAACTGTATAGCCAAAATCCCTTGGATAAGGGGTCAAAGACCTTTCTCCTTCACTGCTTTCCTCAGTGCCCCACTTCACTTGCCCTTGGGGCCAGCAGAGCCCAGCCCAAGCTGCCAGGAGGCCTGGAGATGTGCCCTGGGGCAGGGCTTGTGTGTCTTCCACATCTGTATTGCTTTCTGCAAAGCAGCAATGGAGCAAAGCACCTTTGCAACCTTCACCATCAAAGAAGAGGAACCTGACTGTTTAAATATCACATGGGAGGTGATGGTAGATTAGAAGCACTTGAAGGGTTTCTTCAAAGTGAAGTGGAGTTTTAAAACATTAAATGAAAAAAATATACAATGTTATTGCCTAACTAGAATGGTCTGAAAGTAGATTCAGATATAATCAGTGTGGAAATGCTGGAATTGTAATAAATTGAGAAGGTTATAATGTTTTGAGCTTTCTGACAGTAAAGTTGTCGAGGTGGGTCCAGGGGATGTATTGTAGCAAATGTCCAGCTTTCTAGGGAAAAGTTCTAGTTTTCACAGAACCACTGGATGATTAAAACTTCAAACAAATAAACTACATTCTAGTTTGGCTTTGTCTAGAAGCTGATGTTGTCTGGCTTTGAGATAGAAAGTAGGAAGCACTCCATTGTCTAGTTGATGAGTACTGTAGGTACAAATAAGCAGTTTTCATCAGAATACTGAATAGTATGTGAAGAATCTGAAAGTGGTAGGATGTTGAAGAAAGGCAAATTTGTGTTAACACTCCCTAAATAATAATTTTTGGGAAATTCCTTCAAATTTTATTATAAAGACAGATAAGAAATAGACATGTAACTTTGCTTTACTCTACAGCATAATCAAGTCATGAATCACTGGTTTTGCCAGTGCTGTTGCTGCAGATGACAGAAAGGAATTTGCAATGCTTAAGCATAGAAAGAAGTGTTGTAAATTCTCAGCCATGATTTTCCATTATATATATAGAAAGAAATTAGGTGTTATTTCTTTAGTCTGTATTCTGCTCTCATTTCTGTCACTTTTACATCTGTACAAATCGGTTAATTTCAGTTCACGTACTCCTGATTTATATAATGTGTCCCAGTGAGTGCAAAGTAAACAGAGAGAAATAGGTAATTAAAGATATCAAGGACATTTAGGAGAGAAAAACTCGAGTGACAATCCATCAAATGCATTGGGACAGACGGTGGAAAATCATGGTATCTCAGTGACAGCCAGAAGTGAAGTAGAAGGCAGAATAGGAATTGTTTTTCTGACGTAAAGAATTGCCAGAGTGAAAGATAGTGAGAATACATTGGAGATGGGATTGCAGAAAGCCAAACAGTCAGGCTAAGCTCATAAGTTGGGTGCATATCCTGAAGAACAAGCTAAAGATACTTGAGTAAAAAAAGGAAAGAGACAGGAGAGGATTAAATGTAAACTGTCTTTTAGTAAGAAATGTAACATGGATGGCTGAAAGCCATGGGAGAAATTTAACAGGTCAGTGAGAGGAAAGGAGGTTTAACCTGGCTGAATGCAAAACTTAGAAGAAAATCTGAGCCAAGGGGAAGAAATGCAAGTAATAAGAAATCTTTTAGGTAGTTGCATACTAAAGTTGAAGCAATAAGCTCAGAACAAAAGCAACTGCTAACAATCTTCAGTAAACACTTACTTTGTCGCTGGAGTTGTCAGCAGTTCCAGAGAAATCTTTGCAGTGTTTGTAAACCACAGAACCACTGAACCTTGCAGAAAAAAATAAAAGATGCACAGGTAATAGTACTTCTCTTTAATGTCAGTGCAAACCTTTAAGAGGAAAGCTCTACAACTGAAGGGGCACTTAGAATGAAGGTCTTAAAATCCAGAATTAGGAAAATTTTTGATTAATGAACTTTTGCTTCCCCCCCCTTATTTTGAAATGTTGATGATTTTTTTGAGGCAGGAATGTGAAATTAAGGATACAGAACTAGATAAGATGTAAACCAGTCAGTGAAGGCAGTTTAAAGGGAGGCAAAGAACTGCAGTTGAGAGTGTAATTGCACAGATATGGTAGCCAGGAAAGTGCACTACAGGGTCACACCTTTCAGTGACAAAGAGTCACACAGAATATTGAATACAGTTATTTTAAGCTCTAAGGACATCAATTTAGTGTAGGTTTCTCAAAAATCAAGGTTCCCTTTTTTTTACCCCATTTATAGATATAGAGAAGAGGGGATTCTACTGAGCCAAAACACGGCCAAATAAAGCAGTACTGTTTCCTGCAGGGATGTTGGGGAGGGGTGTATGTTTATTCATCCTTCTGAGCAGATGTGAGATTGATTGTGGCCATTTTCTTCAAGCTCTTCATGGCTCTTGTCATGATTAATGACACTTCATTTTTGAAAGGATAGTTACCAATGGTGCCTTCCAGCAAATTTCAGGATCTACCAGCCTGTCTCAGAGGTGAACTATAGATGTAATCTCAGAAGCGGATCACTGTAAAGAAAAGAATCATTAAAAAGTGCTAAATATGGTCTGTTGGCAGATGGCTCTTGTGGTTCCTTCTTGCCCTTCTACTACTGCATTGTACTTCACCTTCTGGATCCATCTCACACTGGGTCAGACTTTCCCCTCACTTTCTCTTCAGTCAGTGTTATTGCTCATCCCACAGCAGTTCAGTTCACATGATGTAGATTTAACCATCCTCTTATTTAACCAGGATCTATTTTAGTCCTTGAAGATCTTGAAGTAGTGTGCAGTGAGCACAGGGCATTTCTTCATTAGCATTTTAGTTTCTATCCCCATCTACCTCAGAAACAAACCTCCCACTTGTTTCCAGTCACTGCACTCCTCTCATTGCAGAGAATGTGAAATGGGTTCTTTATTGATGAAAGTAGAAAACAAGATGTGTTTGGAGATATGTGAACCTAATAGCACTGAAAGAGATCAGTGCAGGAGATCAGGCTGGAGCTAGTCTGCTGCGAAGTGTGAACTTAATGAGCAGAGCAGATGTTGGATCCTCAGTGTGAATTATCCCAGTTTGCAAATCCAATCCCCAGGCACCCTGCTCTTGTTGATGTAGGTGTCAGAGTCTGCACTGTGGGAGCCTGATCTGTGGATTTGCTTTCCTTCCATGAGATACAGCTGCAAACCTGCTTGTGCAAATTGCCACTGCTGAAGGGTCTGGTCCTTCCTCTGTCACATAAGTGCTTTTCAGCTATCAGATGTTCTCAATCCTCTCTTAAGAAGTGATACACTAAACCATAATTTGCATTTTATTAATTGATTGCAGGATTCTAATGTGAAAACAAGTGCATGCTTCTTCCTTCAAACATCCTCAGTGTCTCAGCATGGTTAAACCATAATTTTCAGAGGAGTAGACAAACTGGGAGATCTATTATATAGGGCAGATTTTTCCAGTCCTCTAGCTAATATTAAAATTCTCTAGGATATTTTTCATTCATCTGGATTTTTTCTCTTGAATTCAGGTTGCGGTTTCCCTCACAAACATTTCTCAAAATACTTGGGTGAAAATGAGTTCACCTCTGTTGAAATATTCCTCCAGCTCATATTATGTTTGACTGAGCTGACAAATGGCTTGACAGCCTTCTTGGAATCTGCCAAAATACAGTGTCAGGAATGACAATGCCATGCAAGGTAATAATCTAAATGAATGTTGCTGCAGCTGAGCAGTCACATTCCTGACTCTCTATAATTCAGTTAGAATGAGGCAAGTCCCCAGGTGTTTGTTTCTTAGCAATTGGAAAAGTTTGGGTTGTGTTTCCCTATTAATACATGATTATAATTCATATTTCATGGTTAGCTTGCAACAAATTTAACACATTTCAAATTATTCCTTAAATAATGGTGCTTTATTTATCTGTTCAAACTCCATTGGAGCAAGAGCTTCTGTTATTTAGTTTCTCAGAAATCCCGAACATACATGAATTAGAAGTTTCATAGTATTTGTGGAGATGATTTTAATCTTGTGGAGTATGGAACGTTAGTGGGTTTGAGGTGTAATTTCCAATTTGAGCTGTCTGAGAGAACCTACAAATAGACATTACAGCTTTAATGTAGAAACTATCTTCTCTGCCTTACTAAAACGTGTCTCAATTCCATCAATATTTTAATGAGACTCTATTATCATAGAATAACAGAATGGTTTATGTTGGAAGAGAACTTAGAGATCATCTCTTTCCAGCCCCTGGAATGAGCAGGGACACCTTCCACCAGAACAGGTTGTTCAAAGCCCCATCCAGCCTGGCCTTGAACACTTCTAGGGATGGGCCAGCCACAGTTTCTCTAAACTGCCAGGTAATTAATTTAGTGTTTTATATCTTATAATGAATGTTTTCGGAGATTCTCAGCACATATCTTTAATTCCATATCCTGTAGTTGCAGCTGCTCTCTAGAGTACACATTTCCTTTGATTTTATATCTCCGAGGTTTGGAGATTAGTTACACTGCAAGTTTGAACTATTTTCTCAGCTGTTAGAATTAAATAACTAGTAGTACTAGACCTCAGGTGTAAAATTACAGCTGATCAAAATGCAAATGTTCTCTTTTTCTTAAAGAATTCTCTATGACCTGCTGTACTCTTCAGATGTCTGTCAATGCTGGCTTTTTCAGGTTCTGTTCTTTGCTGAAATGCTTTTTTTATTTTCTTTAGACCTCTTTTCATGATTTAATCCTGTCAAGAGTGAGCAACTATAATGTTTAGAGATCAGGAACAGATTTCTATTTACACCGAACAGTTGAAAAACTTTGAGATCTGGGAGCTCTATATTCTCTGGAGCCACAGGCACTTGGTTAGAAGATTCCTGAGATTGGAAAATAAAGTTTTGCTACATCTTTCTTTCTCATGTCATTGTTCACTCCATGCCACAGTACATGCTGACCTTCTGTGACTGAGCAGAGGCCCATGTTCTGGCAGCCTCAGGAGGGCATTATATCTTCCTGCAGGAGACTCTTTCAGATGTATGCCAGTGCATGCTACTGGAAGAAATGAAAGGTCACTTAGTTTTCTCAGTTTTTTCTGAACTTAGCTTGAATGTTATTTTGTCATCATGATCACAGCTGTAGAAACCTAATACAATATATATTTCCTATTTATAATTTATTATTTTCTGAAGCAGCTCTGAATGTGTGTCAGTAATTGACACTGAATGTTGTTTCTGTGTGAAATTCCCTATGTACACAATTACAAATCTTAGATGATGAATCAAGTGCCAGTCCAAGTATAAATAAAATTATCAAAGTTTCTGAAAACATGTAACACCAGTGAATTATCTTTGAACCTTTCTGCTCCCTTGTTTGCCATGATTCTGAAACAGAGTCCAAGTATAGCAACATAATGGGGTTTGTTTTCGACTTCTAGCTGACATTATGATGTAGGATTTGCAGCAGTGTTTTTGAGGTGAGCAGTTCTGGGGTAAGTGCTTAGAGTATGAGGGGTCACTGTCTCCCTCCCTCATTGAGGGGAGGATACTGACATGGAGAAAAATCTTTATCCAGTAATGCTGGAGTTCCTTTGCTGCCAAGGAGTCCTCCTAGCAAAGAGAGGTCTGTGAATCAGAGCACCTCCTTTGTTACAAATGCAAGACTTCGGGGGCTTAAAATGCTCAGCATGGATCTGAAGTTGCCTCTGGACAGTGTTCTGAGGACTTCTTACAAACAAATTATGCACAAATTGAGTACTCAGGTGCTCTCTTCTGCTAAAATAAAGTAGGCTCAAAGGGAGTGGAAATCTGTGCTGTGGACACCAATAGCCATGACAGTTGAATCCCACTGGAACAATTACTGCAGTTTAGCTATCTGATGCCTGAATCAGAGTATTTTGTTTCTTTGGCCTTTTTAGCTTACTTTTTTTTTCCTATTGTTATTGATTACTTGAGCTGAATCATTTGAAATACGATTCCAAAAAAACTGTTTCTCTACAAAATACTGTTGCTTCAGCCAGATGGCAAGTAGCAGTCACTGAGGAAAAGTAACTTGTCATTGTTACTTTACAACAGACACAGAAAATTAATTTCTTAAAATTCATAAAAATCTTATTTAATCAGAGTAATAAATGAATGAGGAACTGTCAGTAAAAATAGTCACATTCATGTATCTCCAATGACTTTTCAGGACATGGATAGAGGTAACACAAATCTGTCGGTAACAAAAGAGCATCATGAAGGACTCTCCTGAATGAAGGGGCTTCACTTGTGGATGCCTCATCCCTGGAAGTGTTCAAAGGCAGCTTGGATTGGGCCCTGAGTAACCTGGTCTAGGGGCTATCATCATGGGTTGGGACTGGATGACCTTTAAGGTCCCTTCCAACCCGAATCATTCTGTGACTCTTGATGACAGAATCAAGCAGCCCCAACTATTATGGACACTTTCATCACATGATAGCTTTTATAATCTGAGCAAGGAACTTAAACTGGCTGTTCAAATTGTTGGTGACAACCAAAGTGAGGAGCCTTTACCTGAGAGGGAACAGCATTTCTGTTTGCAGCAACTGCTGCACATTTTTCACTGGTTTGCTCCCATTAACCCGCCCTCAGTTTTGCATAATGATTTTTCATGTAGTGTTCTTTTTTTTTTTCCTTAGAATGGATAAAATGTCAGAGACAATTAAGAAAATGATGTTATAAACTGGAATGGAAACTGCACATTTGTAATGGCTCACAGGGTTTCTGGTCTAAAATGTGTGCAACCCCCTCCCATACTCAGCAGCTGGTTATGTCATGGGCTGGTTGCCCATGACTGCTTCTTCCTGATGCAGATCTAAGAAATTTCAAATACTGCCTAAAAACTGACTAAAGGGCTACAAAGTTGTCCTTTTCAACAGCAACACATTTGATTTCACCTTTTGCAAAGGTTTCTTCAACAATACTTGGAACTAGATTTTTCTTGAAGCTACAAATGAAGTACAAAGAAATACCTGTGTGCTCCCAGGGACAGTGCATTGCTCATAATCCAGTATAATTCATACAATCTCTTTCCAGTCATTAGTTATGCATTTAAATAAGTATTTGAAAGACCTGGGACACTTTAACTAATTTAATTGTCTCTATAGAAATGTGTCCCTAAATATCAAAGTTACGTAAGTTGATATTATTCAACTGCTGCTTATTGCCTTGTGTGTTTTGACCACTGGGATTTGTATATCTAAGTGGGTCATCAGTATTTTATGCATAAATTTTATTTTATAACTTTGATATTAGGAGAATTATCACTTTATTTCATAATAAGATTATTCTTATTATGGTAAATTAAAAAAAAATCACATGACTCAGAACAAATTTCTGAAAACTTGTAAAATAAACCAAGAAGTAGCAATGCACTAAATCATTATGCAGATTGTTATTTGCTGTAAAGCAGTTCTCATGTATGAAAGCAGTGGTAGCATTAGGTTTTTTCATGTGGGCGTTGTTCTCCAGATACAACTCCATAAATGATCAGCTAAAGAGAACCAATGATTGTGTCAAAAACAGATACTACAGATGTACTGTCAGAGCAACAAGGGTACTGAAAGTGAAGTCACATTGCCAATGGCTTAATAACCTTCAGGTTAATGTGTTTGGCTTTCCAGCTGCCTAAAAACAATAGCTTTCTAAGCACGTAATTTGGATTTTTGACTGAAAATTAAGATGTGGAAAGAGTTTAGCAGCTCTCCTTTCAAGGTTTGCAGTATTATCCCTGTTGAGAATATGATTTATTAACAATACTGTTCTCTTTATAGAGAACCTGCAGGGACCATTCCCCAGTAATATTTGCAATTATAACCTGAGATAAAGGCATGGTGGTTTTGATAAGTGGGAAACAAGCAAATGATCATGTGAGAAAGCACCATTAGGCCAGGTTGTGACCTGTGAATCTTCATGTCACATGCTGGGCACTTCTGATATTTTTGTTCATTAGTTGGGACCTTTTAAGACTCACCAGAGGTAGTGAGTTAACCTAACTATCCAGCTGGGAATTCATGCCTACCTCAGAGATCAGAAGTAATGCTGCTTTGAGGAATTGCACCTGAAAGGAGAGGGAATATATTTTTGTTTTCTCTGGCTCTGTTTCTTCCTTCCTGGGGAAAGTGGGAGTGGACAGTTCCCATTCCAGTGTTCCACCTGGCCTTGGCGTTGTGGCACTGTGACAGCACAGCACATCCAGCCCAGCAGGGATCTGAGAGTCCATCCCTTGGGAGTTTTGCCTTCCTGGCCGTGTCAGAGCTGTCCAGCCTGCAGCATAACTTGCTCTGGCCAGGAGACACGCTAAAGTGTTAAAAGCTTTATGAATGTGAAGCTAGAGAGAATTATTTAATTCAAGCAGGGGTAACAAGCTCTTTAGCACATGCTAATGAGAGGAAGAGCTCAGGCAGAAGTGCATTGTAGTTCTGAAGTTAGTCTGCCAAAAGGAGAGCAAAGAATAATAAAAGCAAAGCACTTTTCCCCTGCCACCCCCCTAGTTTTAGATATTTCAGCACAGATAGTTGTGTGATTGTCCCAGCCACCCAAATATATCAGCTCTATCAGCCATGTGTGCTGGCACAGGGCTGTGCCACAGCACCTTTGTAGCTGCTGCCTCCCAGCTGGCCCTCATTCATCCTGCTTGGAGCACAAGCAGGGAACATGAGCATCTCTTTGCCCTCAACATTGTCAGCATACACTCTGGCTTCATTCTTTTGGATAAACAAAGAGGCATAAGAAATATATTTCATTTTTTCCTAAGTATTTAAATTTAATTTTTCAAATTGTTGCCACCCCAGTGAATGATTGTGAGTATGGGTAGGAAAAGTCTATGCTGAAAGTTTCCCCTGCCATTTTCTCAGTATTGCTCATGGAAACTTCTGGCAAAGTCTTTCAGCAAAACAGGAGTAGCAAATCTTCTTTCATAATATAGCAGATAAAAGCCCAACCAACCAAAAAACCATTTTAATTTTGAAAAAAAGAAACCCAGTAGTATTCTGGGCCATGAATATGGCCAGAAAAAGATGGTTTTGCACATTAGTGGTAGCTGAACGAAAATCTGTGTGCTGAGAATTTGAGTCGTATGAGAGATCTCAGATTGTAAGATATGGTCAAGGATCTTTTCAATGCCATACACGTCTGAGGACTCCTTAGGATATTTATTTATGAATTTTATACTGTTATTAATAAACCACTGTTAATGTACTTGCCGTTGTATCAGAATCTAATGTGAATGGTTATATTTTTATGAATTCATTACATTTTTGTCAGTGACAGCATTTTAGGCAGGTCCTGACATCTGCAGACTTTTCATTACATGTGACACTGCTTCCTACTCCCATGGATTCTCTCAGTGTCACCACTTAATGTTAGGAGCTCTTTCAGTAAAACCAGATATTCCTGGCCTTTCTGGGATGTTTCTCCCTAAACTGAAAGCTTTCCCATACAAAATTTAAAACTAACTATCTCCAGCACCAGCATTACTAATTCACTAAGCCAAAGCATCCTGTTTGGATGCAGTTCTCTGATTCCTGAGAGAAAGCACAGAATTGGTTAGAGATGTCTTAACAAAGAGATCTCATTGGGGAGCTTTGTTCACTGAAGTACACAGTGGGTAAAATACATTTTCTTCCTCTTAAGCAAATAAAGACAGTAAAGAGATAAATAAATAATGTGTAATTTGCTGACACAAGCTATTTGCTTAATAGAGGCAGTAGGCTTTTGAGAGATATTTATGACAGGCTGGATTGACTTTAGCAAGCAGCAGCTGGTGCTTTAACACTGCTTGGTGTTGGAATGATCTTCTGCACTGCAAGGTAGAGAGGCAGAAAATGCAGCTGCATCTTTCTGGAGCTAATTTTAACAAAAGCAATGAGCTGGTAATTACCACTTTTTCCAGCTGGTCCTTATGAGGGTAAACGGTTTATTCATAGATGGAAGGTGAAAGAGGGAAATATAAAGCAGGCTGCAAAGCAGTGTTAATAAATGTCCCTCCTGGAGGAACTTAGAAATTTGAACTCATGCTGGCTAGGAGGGACTGGGAAGGAAGATTGCTTCTTTGGGGGT
This sequence comes from Muscicapa striata striata, assembly GCA_030060385.1. Classification (NCBI taxonomy): domain Eukaryota; kingdom Metazoa; phylum Chordata; class Aves; order Passeriformes; family Muscicapidae; genus Muscicapa; species Muscicapa striata. Next base: position 1,324,743 of record JAREIS010000050.1, on the reverse strand, counting down.
CTCTGTGAGTCCTGGGGTTACTCCTTTGTGTAGCAGGTTTCTCAGGAGGGGTCTGTGCTGAGGCTTTCCTGGTGATTCTGTACCTCACAGGCTCCTCCAGTTTTGAGGCATCTTCCCAGGCCTTGGGGGAGCAAACTGAACTGAGCTGGTTCTGAAAGCTACAAAATCAGGGGAATGTTTTCAGTCAGCATCTCATTTCTTTTTGACTCATACAAATAAGTTATAAGCTCAATTAATGCAACAAATATAAATATTTATGAACCCATTTAGCTAATGTTTGGCTGTATTTATAAATAAGAGCATCTTGCAAGAGCTTCTCTTTGACAAGTAAATAAAGTGTACAGAGTGTTTGTGTGTTAAATTATCCATGCTTCATTAACTCTTCCAAAATACCAAGTCTTAGGTAATAACTAAATTCAAAGTGACAAAAGAGTAGGATTAGTGGGAATAACTTTAATACTTAAACTTCAGGAGAACAAGAAGCTGTTGTTTACTTTCTTAGTTGGTAGGGGAAAAGAGGATAAATGTGTTTGGTTTTCCCATTTATTTCATTTTTTTTTTAAACTTTGTTGTTATTGTAGTGATAGGAGGAGTAATAGAAGAGAAGAGCAGTCTCATATTAATGTCCTGGTCTTAGGGACAATTTCTGTTTGCTGACTTTTCTGAGGTAACTAACGGGAAATTGTATTAGACCCAGGTCTACTTCAAGGCTTGATTTTTTTTGCAAATCAGAACCCAATCTATGATTGCTGATGAATCTAAGGGTTCTGATGAATAAGATTTTTGAGAGTTCTGACTTTTTGTTCTGACTTTTATAAACTTTTTGTGAATGTGCCCTTTGCATACTTAGTTTAAGATATGATCATTGTCTTGATTGACTTTGCTGACAGCACATCAATCAAGTTGCCTGAATTTGACACCCACATATTGGACGCTAAAAGATCATTTTGGTCTTCCTAAGAAACAATAATTTATTATGCGTGATGTGGCAAAATGGATTTTCGAACATGGTGCTAGTGTTGCCAAGGTCACTGTTTTGATCCCCATGCACACCATTTGCTTAAGAATTAAACCTGATGATCCTTGTCAGTCCCTTCCAACTCTGTGATTCTGTGAAAATGTGTTTGCTCTAATCTCTTAATTGATCAAACTAACATAATAAAAATGTAATGAAGAAATGAGGCCCAAGTCTAGCAATTCATATTTGCTTTTTTTTTTTTTTTTTTTAATTTGTTATGTTCACAACTGATTCCTAAGTTAGATATTCTGAGGGTGAAATCTAGAAGAAGGGTTCCATGATGCTAAGTGGTGAACAGATGCAGAACTGAAAGTGCAGCTCCTGTCTCAAGTCTTGCAATTTAATGGGGTGGGGGGAGTCACTGGTGAGTTCTTTCTGTGTGAGGGGCCCCTGGGCTCCCTGCCTTGTATCCCAGCCTGTTCCCCACCTCAGGCAGGCAACAGACTTTATAAAGGAGGCAGAAAAGGACCTTGCCAAAGGCCTCACCCCACACCTCATGAGAATTGAACAGAACTCCATATTTCCTCAAGAATTGCATTGGGCCCAGTTTGACAGGAGCTGAATTTCTTTTCCTGGAATTGCAAGTGGAATATTTGAGCTGTGATGTGAGCCAGTTGCAGAGGCCAGTCCAACCCATCACTTTTCTATAACACTGAGTTGAGCTAAGGGAGTCAGATCCAGCCTTGCCTTGCAGTATCAGCTCTTCTCTTTTCATGCATGATTTTAGGTGTGCAGAGTCCCCTCAGTTAATTAAAAGATAGACTTAGTCATATGCAGTCACTGAACCATGGGCAAAACCTTCAAAGTGTGAATTCTGTGGAAGAGGAAAGATATTTTTAAATATTTGTTCATCAGAAATATTTTTCAGTTGCTGTCACCTGCTGTATTGAAGTGGCCTTGTGCCTGGTTTTGCATTCCCTTCTAAGTCCATCCAATAAATAGTCTTTAAAGTCAGCTAGGAAAAAAATTAAATTACGTCTCTCTTATACCAAGTATGTACGGATGAGTGTGTAGAAAACACTTTCTGGTGATTTTGCCTGCTATAAGGGAATAAAAAAGCCTTTTTTTGGTGCTCTACAAGAAAGAAACATATTCCTAGAATGGCATTTGGCTAATAATGCAGCAGATAAAAACTAGGTCATGGCAGCAGAGGTGGAAAGGGCAGAAAAGAGAGAAAATTGTTCCATTTGGGGCTGAAGGTCATCTGAAATAAGAGATTTCACATTTAAAAGGCCACTAAGGAGATAATTGATGAATGTTAACCTAATTTTATATTGCTTTATTTCATTCTTATTTCTTTTCTCATTTGTAATGCTTACGTGTTCAGGAAGTTGAGGTAGGTTTTTTTCAATTTTAACTTGTAGATATCCATAGAGTAAATAAAAATATTTACAATATATCATACTTCATTCTATATTTTAAACTCTTATGATCAGCTTTTGATATTGTTATAAATGAAATGCATTGATACTTGTTAATAATTGTGTTAATATTGATTAATTAACATATTAATGTGAAAATTGGGTAAGTTTCATTTGTTACATAAGGCATAAGGGATTTTTAGCATATTAGTATCAACCCTTGTAGAACACTGAGAAATGCATAGATTTCTTTCTGTCAGGAAGGTCTTTTACTGAATGGGAAATTTAAATCTCTTTAATCACATTGGTTGTATTTATATATAAATATATATTTATATATATGTGCTGCTTCTCTGTTGGAAGAAGTTACACTGAAATGATGATATTCCTTCAGAGACAATCAGAGTTCTACCTTCTATCAAAAGTCATTTGGGGATATTGTTATAAATCTCAGCCCCTTCCCAAGGACTGGCACTAAGCCCTGTCTGCTTCTGAGTCAGAGCTTGAGGTGTGTATTTAAATGTGACACAGATTTTCTGTTCACCATATCCACAGGGCGAGTTTCACCTTTATGGTGCCATAACCCTTCAGTCTCTGTTCTTACTGGTGTTGATGCTGAAGTGAAGCCCTGGTGCAGTATTTTGTGTTGTAGTGGTTTAATCCAGGTACTTAACTCACACCCTCACCCTCCCCATTACCTGGGTGGCATGGGGAGGAGAACTGGGGGGAAAATGGTAAACCCCATGAGTTGTGATAACAATACGATTATTATTATTATTATTATTATTATTATTATTATTATTATTATTATTATTATTATTATTATTACTACTACAAAAGAAAGATGAACAAAACATAAGAAAGGCAAGTAATGCCCAGTACAATTTTCACCACCTGCTTAGCAGTGCCCAGCTGCTCCCCCAGTACTGACCATCTCCCCCACAGCCAACTCACCCCAGTTTATATTCTGGGCTTTAAAGTGTGAAATATCCCTTTGGCCAGTTTGGGTCACTTGTCCTGGCCATTCTTTCTCCTAGCTCCTCTCTGAAGAAACCTGGGAAACTGAAAAGTTTGGCTCCTTAGCCACAACTAAAACATCAGTGTGTTATCAACATTATTCTCATCCCAAATCAGCGCTGTATCAGTTGCTAAGAGGAAAATTAATTCTATCCCAGCTGAAACCAGGACAGTTGTCCAACTGGCATAAGTTATTTTGAACTGCTATTGACTGTATTGCTCTAATGTATGTACAGTCATTATTTACTCCTGTGAATAGTAATGGGGTTTATATATTGAAAATCTCAAAGGTTTTCTCTGTTGCACCTTTTAGGGCTTTTTCCCCATATTTTTTCTTGCATATTTTCTATGTTATCACACTGTGGTTTCAGGCACATTCTAAAATAAGCATAATTTCAATTTTCAAAATGGAATACTAAACAGGTCTGCATGAAGGAGAAGAGGAGGAATAATAGATTTACAGAAGAGATGGCTGTGTTGTAGGTATTTTTGTGAGGAAGGTGCATTTTTTGTAAAATATTCCTTTGATACTGAAATTGAGATAAACCCCCTTTCCAATCCTTATTTCAAAACTGGTTCCATATGCCACCAGCATAAGAAATCCATGTTGGGAGTTGAATTATTTAACAGTTTCTGATGCTGAAAACCCAGCAGCAAAGCAACACCTTGGAAAAAATGTAAGCAGGCAAAAAAAAGAAGAATATTTTGTTGCTGAAGAAAATTCTGCTATAAAAGCTGAAAAACCAACACATTCTGAAAAGTGATTAATGCTTGGTGAATTTAGCAGTACATCATCATGAGTTACAAAGCACTGTATAACCATGAGGGAGTTTTGTATTAGCAAAGCTGTGAAATTCAAAGGCAAGCCTGGGATTCTATTTCTGGTGCCAAACCTTGTACTTGTGAAGAAAAAAATATGGATACTTTTGATGTATCTGAAATAAATTATGGGTAATAGTCTTTGCTGTTATTGTGGAACATTATTACTGTCCATGAAGTCAGTATGACACTGAGCATGAACATACTGTTTAAAAACCCATACATTTCTCCTGCTAGTCATGCAGAATAATTTGATCTAACCCAACATTTGCCCATGCTTGCCTGCTCCAGAGCAGGCAGAGGAGAGCAGCAGAACAATCCTGCCCATGGTGTTCTGAAAGGAACATGAAGTGTGTCTGTGGAGTCCTCACTTCTGCAACAGCCTGTTCTGAACCCATAAAGAGTCATGCTGACTGCCAAGTCCCCAAAATATTCCAGGTTAGGGTGACTGGATAGCCAGGAGAGCATGTGACATTTGGTGTACTGGAGATAAATGGTAAATGAAGCCCTATGGAAGAAAAAATTTAGATGTTTTATTCACACAGATGGGTTTTAGTTACCATCCTGGCAGGAAAAAGAAATCTCGGTGTCATTCTGGACAGCTTGATGAATACATCTCTTTAGTGGCATCCCTCAGGAAATAAATATAGAATACTGGATATATTAAAAAGGAAACAAAGATTAATATGCAGAAAAATATGACAGTGTTGTAGAAATTTTCTGTGCTCCTCACCTTGGATAAATAATTCTGTTAGCGTGTCCTCTCAAAGAGAGCACAAGTAGATACACAGAGTATGCTGAAACTGATAAATCAGCTGGGCTTAACTCCCAGTTCTTCAGCACTGGGGTTGATGGCACTCTGAAGCAGGGAAAACTTTGCCTTCAGATAAATATTTGCTAGGTACACAGAATACAGATTGATCCAACACATGGAAGAATTTTCCATTCTTTCTGGAGAGAGGCTAGTTTGCAACAATCATTATTTGGGTAGGCACTCTGACAGCCCCTGCTTTCTCCAGTAAAATCCAGTGAGAATCGTGCAGAACAGAACCACAACACTCACAATGATTTCTTTACATCAGATTTCAGAGAAATTTTAAAGTTTAATAGTGGGAAAAGTGACAAAAATATTCACTGCAAGTGCTCCTGGAAGTTGTTGCACTATTGAAGTGTAATGTTTGCAGTATTGCTCTTGTATTTCTGTACATTCACAGTGGTGTGATTAACATGTGTCCAAGTGGATGAATCTTTGAATTTACTTTGCTGACTTTTCACTACACCAGGATGGTGTGGGTCATGTTATACTACCTGAACAATATGTTCTTTATTGTCAAAGACTGTAGACAAACATGAAATAATACAGAGTTATTATAAAATATTTAATAATGAGCAGGCTTTCAACAAAAATCCAGAAGAAAAATTCAAGGTGCTGAATCCAAAGACATTTTTATTCTTTAATTTTTAACCTGCATTTACTCTTTAGGACACAACCTGTCGATAGTCTTATCTAATTGGAACTAAATCTGTTAGAACACAAGTTGATTCATTTAGTTATGTAAAATAGTACTGAAAATACTGATTGTATTTTTCCTGAGCTTTTCTTTTTTTTTACCCCCATTTAGGATGATTATTTCAGGAACTGGAATCCAAACAAGCCATTTGATCAAGGTAAACTTAGTATACATTTTGTGATTGTCTTCTGCTATTTTGTGATATCCCCATATGCTTTATGCCTCTCTTCCTCTGTCCTATGCATTAGTGGAGAGCTATATTCATACTTACATCTCATTCCCAATTTAGTCACAGCTTGAGGTGGTTTATGTGGAAGAGTTTGACTCATCTCAGTATTTTTTCACCATGTTTTTTAATCCCCATCCATTCTGCTTTCTATTCAGTGATGAAATGTGTGCTCAGAGAGATTCTCTGTAACCATGAATCTTGGTGTAAAACAAGGATCTTCACATTCATTTTCTTTCATGTTAAATAAAGGCTTTGCTAAGTTAATGTCATAAAAGTAACCACTGCATTTTCCAACACTCAAGGGGCAATTCTTCGAAACCAGCTGTAATGCATGAATTTCAGGGCTGATTTTAAAAGGAAAATGGTGTTGTGTATATGCTGCTGTTTCAGATTTGTAAATGATGTTTTGCACTTTGTCTTGGTGAGTGTTTAAGTTATGGCAGTACTTCAAATATTTCCAGACCAGCTACTAAAAGATAGGATAAAACCCCAAAACTCTGTTCTAATTATGTCCAGGATCGTACTGGATACAACAGTTATACCAGGAAAAAGAAATTCCAAATCAAGTGTTTAGGAAGAAAATACTCATTGAAAGTCTCTGAAGGAGCTTTTGAAATTTTCATTTTATGTCTAGTTCTATATTTCATTGCCAAGCATGTTTCTTGTATTGTCTGTAGCTCACAGAAATATAATTTGGGTTAGAACTTAAGAGTGTAGATTCTCTGTCTTTAGGGAAATGGAACTTCAGTGTCAAAGGAAAGTCAAAGTTGATGCTTTTGTCAAGACACATATCCACAGAGGTTTCCAAAGGCATTTGAGGGATTTAGGATTACAAATCCTATTGACTTCAAATGGAACTTATGCTCCTGCCACTTTCAGAGGCCTTGTGACCCTCTGTCTTCCCAAGAGGAAAAACAAAAAGGTAAATCTTGGCAAAGTATTGCAGAGAGATTTTGAACTGACACACTTTAAAACTGTCCTGTTTATTGTGTTACTGAGATGTCTGACTCTGGGCAAAACCAGGAATGTTTGTAGAGAATCTAAAGTCACACATGGATACCTTGAAGGGATATGTTGGATGTCTGTTAAGATTTCTGTCTCTTTGTAAAGAAAAGGATCATTTTTTTTTCAGTGTAGAATTTCTCTGACACTTTGGATGTCTCTGGTCAGGAAACAGATGCAGACTGTAGGAGGCAGTCTGAGCAGGGTGCTCTGCCTGGCACAAAGATCTGTGCACTTTTTTCTCACTTAAATCTTACAAATGGATTTTATTTGGCCAGTAGGTCATTCTTTTTGACAGAGGTCACTACTCTTGGCTGTGGCAGAATTTGCTCTGACTCAAATGTTAAAAGTAGCCACTCAAATATTTCTACAGGGATTTATTGTACAAAAAAATTGTTTGAAAACTGTTTAGTTACATATACACAGAGCATGTGAGTCTTTAGTCATTGATCTCAGTGTTGTCACCCAAAGAATGAAGAGAAATCATATGTTGCTGCTTTGGGCCCTATGAGTCAGATGCTGACAAGACTAATCCTCAGTTTACATATGCATATAGGTATGTATATGTGTGCAAATGTATACATTATATATTTGTGTGTATATAGAGGGAAGGGCATTAAAATAGAAACTGCTGAGAGGAAGGAAGGAAAGGAAGGAAGGGAGGGAGGGAAGGAGGGAGGGAAGCTTTCTCTTTCCTAGATGTTGTCACCAGAGTTTTAATTTCTGTAATTTTCCACAGAGAGAAAAAAAGAATAGTCAGAAGAATTTGTCCCAGCTCTTTTATGCAGCATGACAATTGTTTAATCTGTTTTTCCTTTTTCATTCTCCCTCCCCTGGTATTTTTCCCATGTTGTTTTGTATGGATTTGGGGAGTTTAAATGCCCCTTATGCTCTTGTATGGTTTTTCAAGATAGAAAAGCTTTCATTTTATATTCTTTGGGATTCTGATATCCAGAGAGCTTATGCAGATCCTGTGGTGAGGAGCCCTAGCTTGCTCCTGTGAATTCAGTAGCTGCTCTGTGTTCTCACCATACAGTTGTTATTTTGAGAGATATCCCAAAGGCTAAACTCACAAGACCAAGATTCTTCTTAGTTACTGAAGAGAAAAAAAAACCTTCTCCAGTGGGTGAATGAAAACAGATTTTGGATTTTATAGAAAATCTAAGTCTGGTGTCACCAAGCTAAAGCTCTTTTGTGCAAACACTAACTTTTTGGGACAGGTTTACAAGGTTTTAATATTAAAAATCTACTTCTCAGTTCTACATCTTGCATCCTACTTGAATATTCTAATTTTCAAGTCTTAATGTGGAGCCAGACTGTAGAGCCAGGCTGAAAGAGCTGGAAGGGCAGGGTTGGAAGTAACTGAAGGCAGAAAGTACCTGCCACAGAGGGATCTCACAGAGGCAGCTGGAGGATTCCATATGTTTAACAGATTTAAAAACCAACAGTAATCAGAAGTTTTGAAAATCAGTAGAGTTCTGCTTCCAGGCTTGTATTTCATTTGCATCTTTTAAAGAAGTCTGCTGCATCCAACCAACTTTGTATCCTTTTCTAACAAAAAGCTGGATTTATTCAGCAGGATAAATTATTTAATTGTCCATTGAAAAACAGTAGCAGTGTAATTAAGCTGTCTGCTTTGTGCTTGCAGTGTGGAGAAAAATACCTGAGTGTCTGTCTCAAGAAAAGAAATACCTTGTTTTGTAAAAAATCATTCATGGCTTTCAATGAAACCACCTCTAGAGAGTGACACGAGGTATCTTTGGATAACAGGCCTGTTCAAGGGAAGTCAGCTTGAATGGTTCAACTGCAACTCTGAGGGCACTTGAGTGATCAGAGTTTATTTTTAGCTGAGCTACCAGCCCAGCTTTCTATTATCTTTAACCCAGGAGAAACCAATACAAAAGTGAGCATCTTACTGACAGAGCTGAGCTAATGAAGCCCTTGGACTGCAGAAGGCAGCAGGGTTTGTAGCCTGGAAATGATTGCTGCTCATTAATATTGAACTCAATTCTGTCACAGTTACAGAAGCAAGAAAGCAGAGGAGCATAAGGGGCAGGTTAGTCAGGATTTTGAAATATGAATCAAAGAGCTGGGTTTTTTTCCTGGTAAGGTCATTTGAGAGTACTTAAGTAGCTTGACTTTCCTGGTCTTCTTCATCCACTTTGGAGAAAGAGAAGAGGGAAAAGGGGAAAACTGCAGCATAGCTCAAGTGAGAGATTTTAATGTGTCTCATATTCAGCACCTATTCAGTCTTGCCAGAAAATGAACTCATTAAGACTTTATGGATTATGTTAATTGAAAACTTTTAAATAATAAAAAAAAAAAAGTTTAAGTTACTGAAAAATTCTGCTAGAAGCCGCCCCTAAAAATGCTGGAAGCAGTTTGGAATGGTGTCCAATTTGCCATTTGACTTTTTAAAAGCATCTTTACCCAGAACATAGGAACTGTGGAAGTAATGGAGTACACTTTGTATTGCAGATGCATGAGCTCTGAATCAAAACATATTTAAAACATCGAGCTGCCATTATTTTTTAACAACACAGCTGTAGAAGGATGCAATAAGAGGGGCAAAAAATTTGATTTATGGAAATGCTGCTTTTTTTTTTTCCCAAATACGTGCTCAAAACCGTCCACTGAGCGATGGAATTTTCTGTTCAAGGAGGTGCAGGTTTTCATTTGGATTGTGGCACTGTCAGATGGTTGCAGTGGATGGAGCTGCACTGAGTCCCCTCAGCTCTGCCTTTAGCACTGAGACACAAGGACTGGCTAGAAACAGGGTACAGTTTTACCCATTGCTTGGTAGCAATACCAAATGTTCCAAGCTTGAGGTAAAAAAAAGCTCCTGATTAGAATTAGTCTGATCTTTCCCCTTTGTCTTCCAGCCTTTGTCTTACTTTTCACTGTCCATTCCCAACCCTCTTCTCCAATAACTGAGAAATCTGGACAGGGATGTTCCTTTTCAGGGCTTTCATTATCTGCCCTTGGAGACAAGAATACAAAAAAATATAAAAATTCAAACTCCTTATTCCACTGTATTGTGTGAAAATCTTTATCTGCCTGAATTGGACCTGTCAATGACTGACCCTAATGTCAGACACAGTAATTTAGATTTGACTATCATTATTAATTACAGACATGTACTCATTTCAAAGAGTTCCCCTTGAGCACTGATGAAAGGCTGAACTAGCAAAACACCCTCACTTTTGAAGAGGAAACACTTCTTTTGAGTGGATTGAGGCCTCCAGTGTAGCATAGCCTGATTTTCACAGCCCAGCAGCCCTGTGAAGTCAATTTGCCAAATTTAGAGCATTACATTTGAAGATAAATGTGTTGGTATCATTGCTTCTTCTCCTTGTGCATCACATCCTACCTGTGTCTTTCCAGTGTGCAGATCACAAATCCAGACTCCAGAAATGGGCTTCTGCAGCTGTGCAAAAAAAAAAGTTTGCCTAAAATTCATAAGCCTTCCAAAACAAAAGGAGTGAAAATGGGAAGCCTGTGATGCAGGATGAAAAATCATAGAACCTGCAATTAGTTTTGAACATGTAATTTTCTGTTAGCCCAGTTAAGATGTTCTTTCAGAAAAGCCTGAATAAATCCCTCACAAAGAGATGTTTAGTAGTGAACGCATCTCTAGCCACAAATATATGTTAGTTTTATAATAAATGTTTTCTATTACAGTGCCTCAGATGGCAGATTTCAATTGAATAACTTATTTTGCAATTTATTTTTTGACTGTGCTTGAATTAGTTTTAGAGGCTTATTCATAGTGCAAGTGCACATGAATTATGTTTGCCAATCTCCAGTAAATCAGCCAGTTTTAGAACATGTTAACTGAATCAACCAAAAACAATAGCTGAGATGCAGCACATGAAGTATACTGTCTCCCATCAAATGCCTTTCAAGCACATATGGCTGCTTATCTCCAGGCAGATGCACGTAGCTCTTTTTGTATTCTAGAAGCATAATATTAAATTCCTTATAAGCTTGTAAGGAACCAATTTTGTCATTAAATATGGCACGAGAAGTGACAGCACTGGGGTCCTTGTGTGTGATTGCATTATGGCTGATGTGCTTTGAGCAGAGACAGTGATCAATAGGCTGCTTGGCTGGAATTTTATTAGCACTTGGGGAGCACTTGTTAGTTTTGTCAATAATGGTGCTGGCTTGCTTTTAATATCTCTTACTTCATTGACTGTGAAGCAGACATGATTTTCAAAGGGGAATTCATGCCCTCCCCATGCTCATCCAGCTTTCATTGAAATAAGGGCATTTTTGGGGAATATCACAGAACCCAACCCTGCTCTTTTGGCATCTCTCAGCAGAGGTCTCCTTTCCTGTGCTCCAGTTCAGTATATAGAAATTAATTTTTGGTAACCTACCTAGACCTTTAAAGGTGAAGTGTATGTAAAATACATACCTGCAAATCTTCCTTCCTTATTTGCTGCAAGAGAAACCCCAGTGCATTATCCAAACACCTCTGGTTTCTCTTCTGATTTAAGAAGGCCAAACCAATGAGCAACAAAGTATCCAGCTTTGAAATGTTAATTGACTTAAATATTGGATGGTATAGCGTCTGCATGCCAGGGTGACCCTTGAATTACTATCCAGTCAGAAGAGTAGTTTGAACAGTATTTAAACATGTTTATATGCTTGTCACTTAATAGATGATTACTGTCATTTGGTCCTATCTGAAAAATAGGAACTCCTGTGGAGAACAAAAGTAGAAGGCAAGAGTGGCAATGGCCACAAAAATGCATAATGGAGAATTTTAGAAAGAGAAAAACATCAAAAAAAGACAAGTAGTTTAAAATATAGATTTAAGTGAACTAAGAATTAGAAGAAGAAAAAAAAATTAGCATTTGCTCAATGTAGGAAGCACAAATGAATTATCCAAAGGCAGGAGCTTGGCTAATGACAAGACTTAATGACTGCAGTGATGAGAGGTTGCCTACAGAAAGTACAACTAAGTGGACTCTTAAGGTTGAACAGGTGGTAGCCCCAGCCTAGAAAGCCAAGTAAGAAACATGTTTGGGCAAGAATGTAAAAATAACAGTTTTTACAAGTGTATTAGAAGAAAGAAAAAGACATCAAGAAAACTGATGGCTCAGTGGAAAGAGGTGCTCAGGTAAAGGCACTGCTGAGAAGGCCAAGGCTTTGACACCTGGCTTTGCTTTGGCTTTCACATAAAAGGGCTGCTAAGAACAGCAACTAGTTATCTTCAGCTGGATAACTGAGATTCTGGATGAGGATGGAAAGGACAGGCTTGGGTAAATTAGATCTCTCCAAATCGGCTGAAATTGATCTATGGTTTAAGGGAATCTGCTGAAATAATTTCAATGATACTAAAAGTTGTCCTTGAAAAGTTATGAAATTGTACAAGATTGGGAAAAGACAAGCAACATTGTAGTTTTATCATTAAGGAAAGGAAGAAAATGGAAAAATGGAACCTGTGACTTAAACCTAAAATCCTGGGAAAAGCCTCCCACACTAGGATATATATTTAAGCCAATGTTTGTTAGCATCAATAAGATAAGGGGGTAAATAAAACTGGCATGGATGTCAAACTATCTTCTGTGACAATTACAGGCCTTGAAACTCAGGGATAAGCTTGCAGCATCACATACCTTGACTTAATAAGGTTTTTAACATTACTGCCTTATAATATAATAAGGTTTCCATTACTGCCTTATAAGCAAGTTAAAGTGTTGTCTAAAAGAAATAAATACGAGGTGAATACTTCATAATTTTTTCCAAAATTGGTTGGAAAACTATGTCCTGGTAGTAGCTGTCAATGGTTCAGTGTCAGGCTGGGAAGATAAATTGAGTAGAGGTCTCTGTGATCTCTTTTGGGTCCAGTATTATTTACTATTTTAATTAAACTATACATGTTGAAATTAGGCTGCCAGTTCAATGTAGCATGGAAATAAAATATTCAGTCACCTTAAGAAATTTAAGAAATGGTCCGAAAACAAAGGCTAAATTTATTCTAGGCAGATGCAAAGTTCTTAGATAAGAACAATCATCTGCACAAAACAGGATGAAAAGCAATCAGTAATAAATTTGGAGCAAAGGGCTGGGGGATTATAATGGATTACAAATAGAACATGAGTCAACAATGTCATTCTGCTGCAAAAGAAGGCAAATGTTGCACTGGCATGTGTAACCATGAGTCATCCTTCAGATCTAAGCAGTGTCAGTAGGACCTTGGCTGGAATACATTGTCCAGATTTGAGTTACCAGGCTTCTTGGGTACTATGAATCCACTGGAAACTACCCAGAGAAGTGTAACAAGGATGATCAGATTTGCAGAAAATATCCTCTGCAGAGAAAGACTGAAGGAGAGGAGCAAACTAACAAAATAGCAATAAAAAACAAAAATAACCCACAAAAACCCCAAACAATGCACAAATCCTATTTTCAGATACTTAAAATTAACTGCAAAGTGGAGGGCTGATTTTATGTCCATTGTGGATACAACAAGGGGGAGTAATTTTACACTGCAGGAAAGAAGATTAATTTTAGCCTTCATAGTGGCAGCAATATTTAAGCATTGGGAGAGATATTTTAAAGAAGATGTCAGGACTCTGTTGAAAAGTGTTCTGAAATATGTTAGACAAATGCCTTGCAGATGATGACCCATGGGTAGCTTGTCTAGCAATGGAGGGGGAATGGAACCAGCATCCTTCCCAGAACTGCCGTTCTAGCACTGTGATTCTGTGATTGTATTTTGATTAATGAGAACCAGCTAATTACATTGAAGTGCAGAAGAAATGCTGAAGGAAGTATTTCTTAAAATAAATCTCCAATCAAAGCAAAGAATGGAAAAGAAACGAACCAGTATCCTTGATAGATGTTTTGGCACCACCTGAAAAAATACAGGTTTTTGTTTGAAGGGAGTAATGTTCACTGACTGCGAGGCACTAACCATGGTTGTCATGGCCTTGCAAAGCTCTGTGAGTGTAAACAGGGACTGGCAAAAGAGACCCATTTTCTCTGACTGCTTCTCCCTCTCTCTCTTGCTTTGTCATACAGTCAGGAGGACTTCCTAAGGATGTAGTACTTGGTGTTAGTAGTTGTTCGTTGTTTTTTTCTCCAGACAGGAATAAAGGTTGTGATCTTACCCTAAGGCTAAAGACTTGGGTGAAAATCAGTTACCTGTTATTTTTCAATTCATTAGCTGTCATGACTCATATGTGTTTAGGAATTAAATCTCCCTCTGCTGTAAACCCAAGTGCCCAGGTCATCAAAACACTAAATGAATCAGAGCTATTTTACTTCCTCTTCTCATTGCTTCAAATTAAACATATTTGCATGAAATAATATTATTTCTTCTCTAAGCTGATTGTTTGCATTCTAGCTTTTCAGCCTAGGTCATTTGTAAAGTTTCTTTAAACTCCAAACTGCTGATGCTAAGCAGTCCATAGCGAGATGAATAAAAGAAGTTTTCAAATGTATTCTAATGCTATTCTCCACTAAAAAATTCCCTAAGCATAGTATGTTGAAAGTTAGTTTAGCAAGTGTTATTTAGTCATTTGATCTCATCCTGTCTTTTCTCTCTGTGTCCTCTGGTTGCAGTGTATTAATGGACTTCACCATGGACACCTGTTTGTGTTTAGCAGTTGTAGCCCAACAGCTCTGAAGGCTTGTCAAATTTACATACATTTCTTTGAGGTGTGGGGACATAAAAGTCATATCTGAAGACTGAAATTTTACTTCTACTGCCCTTCTTGTAAGGTCTGTTTGAGGGTTTCTACTGTTTTACCCAGGGAAGATCAGTAGCAGCATTGTTTCCTTGTGGATGTGCATACTGGCACTGCCTCTTCTGCTGTAGGAGAAGGATTCAAGCAGATGAAGTGCTGACCCAAAATGTGAAAGTATTAGATTCACTTTAACCACAAGGCAAGGCAGTACAATAAAAACTGCAATATAATTATGTTCTGCTCCTGGGAAATCTTTAATTTATATGCTGAGCAATCCAATCAGTCTCTCGCTTCTCGTCTTATCTGGAACAAGTAAACAGAACTCTGTGATAACTGGATGTACAGTAGAGCAATCCTAGGGATCATTGCACATTGCAGCCATCTTTAATGCAATGTAAGTAAGCATTATTGTAATTATTTTAAGTGATCTATCTGTGTGTTCCTGGAATTTATCCTATATTTAATTGCTGGGGGTTAAAATTCAGTAGGCACACATTCTGTAAGAGCAAATGTATCTTTGCTGGGAAGGCTCCAGCATTGAGGCTTGTTCTCTCTTCAGTGGGGCCCTTGCAATGACCTTTCATATTTAAAACCAGTGAAAGGTTGCTGATGTAACCAGAAGTCTGCAAAACCAAAAGGGAAGAACCTCTGCATTTAATAGTGTTAAATACAGTAATCTAACAGAAAAGTCTGGTTCTCTCTCAGTGGACCATAAAGCTGCCTAAGGACTCAGTGTTAGCTAAAAGAAATCCAGTAGCCATGATTTGTTAATCCTGTTCTCAACTCTAACATATGGTTGTAGTTAATTCAGTCTAACCCAATGGATTTATTTATCCTCAAAATCCAGATTATGTTTAGCTAGCCTGAAGAAGATGAAAGTAAAACCATGAAAAGCCATCTTCAAGTAGAGTAATAAAAAGCACAAGTCTATTTGAAAAATACCATCAGGATGTTAATGTGAATGATATATCCAAGTATCAGAAACATAAATATATTGGTTGTGATTGTTTAGACATAAAGACTATGAATTATTATGTTTCTCCTCTTTAGATAGTTAATCAATAGAACTCCTTAATACGACATTGCTGTGTGCTGGCTATAGGCTGTACTTAGTTGTTCCCCCTCCTAATTGCCTGACATAGCTCCTGGGACTTGATATTTAGGGAAACATTATTCATTTTCCTTATGTTTCTGTTTCTAAGGTGCTTTTTCATGAAGTGGCACTTCTAGTGTATTTTCTTACACAGGGTTGTGACAATAACATTTTCCCAATGCCTATAAATAAATTAAGTATACTGTGGCTTGAAAGAGAAATTGCTATCAGCTGGTGTTCCACTACCTACAAAGCATTTTATCTTCTTTCAGTTTCTATTACTTTGCTCTGCCTTGATTTTGTAGGGGAAGTTGTGTTCCCTGTTAGTGTCATGTGGTGCATTTGTGAGCAGCGTGCTTGATGTATGGAACTATCGCAGGCACCCGGTGTGGAGAGCTCTGCTTTGGAAATTGCATTGAAGATGAACTTTTTGGCAGATGGAGATGTTGATATGATTTGGATATAGGCCTGTTTGTATCAGTCAGTCAGGTACTTCATTTTTTAAGATGGAAAAAAAAATAAAGGTTGGAGATGAAAGAGGAGAGAAAGGCCACCTGTCTAGAGGAAGCAGAGAGCCCAGGAGGAGGAATGCACTCCAGGGCTATATATATGACTTCTATAAGAATGCAACAAGTTATCGCCTCAAGCTGCAATTTTAAAGAAAGCACATAGTTGCTTCACTTTTCTCATCTGAACAGTTACTCAATAGCTGGAGTAGTTGTTCATTTTGTCTGTAGTTTAGATTAGGAAGGCACTCTGAGATCTACCTAAGCCTAATTAACCTTCAGTGGGCTAAAGTTAGATGGGGCCAGTTGCAAAAAGATGCACACAAGGCCTCTTCTAGGCACTGATCTCAACTGAGACACAGCTCATGTTAGTTATACACAAGATAATTGGAAATCACTTTATCCAAATTTTCTGAAACATTAAAGAGCAACTAATTCTGCCAGGTTTTCAAATGAAGACAAGAACTTGGAGGAAATGTGCGACATTAAATAACCATGACAGGTGTCCCTTAACCAGAAGGGTTCTCCTGGAACACACTCCTCAGCCTTTGTGTTATCTCTGTGTAGGCCAGAGGTTATCTCTGTGTAGCCACATCCAAAAAGGATGTGTTGGAATAAAGGCTTCAGGAGCTGGAAACTTCTGGTAGTGTCCCTTTTACTGTTTTCTTTTGAGTTGGGAAGGAATAAGGAAGAAAGAGAAAGCTGAGAGAAGCAAGAATAAAGTATGCAATAGATGATGTTGAATACTTTGAAAAAGGATCAGGTAGATTAATAATGGATTTTTTGTGTGGCAGTCCCCTGGCATAGCTGGTTTTTGCCTGCACGTTAGTATGCTGTCTTTTTTGTCAATCTAGTAGAGAGAAAAGAGTCTTTTGATTGCTTTTCTGAAATAACAAGAATTCTGTAATCTCTACAGGTTTTAAATTATTTTTATTTTTTTAAAATTAAAATATTGAATCCATACCCTCAAGACCTTAGGATAATGAAGTTTTTATCTCAGTTCTAGTTAGTATTCAGTAAAAGGGGGGGGATGGGGTTTCAGGAGGTTGCTTGAGCAAGGCAGTACAAGATGGAAATAGAGGTTTTTGTGTGGTGGAAAAGGCAAGGAGTGAAAAATTAAAGGTGTATCTGGAGCAAAGGTAGTTTTATGTGAACAATTGTATTACTTTTAGGGTTGTCTACATTAAATTCTGTTTCACTGTCTCCTTCCACATATTTGTCGAATACATTGGCACAACAAAAGGTTTCAAAAGGAAACTAATAAAGTCTGAAATATTTACAATCTTGGTTTTTTTTAAGACCCTGAAATAATTATGAGAGGCCATTCTTATATGTTGGCAACTTCCTCAATGATAAGAACACTTAGTCTGAGAAATTAGTTTTTGGTCTGCTAACTAAATAAAAAAGTTCATTAAAATCTTTGTAGGGTCTGTAGTAGAGAGTTAATTACAGTGTTTTTTCTTATATTTCAATTATGGTAGATGTGAATTAACAAGTATTTTAATGAAACTTAGTAGCATTTATTTTCCACCAAATGGTGTGAATTTTAGTGACATCTCTGACACATAAAGAGCCTAGGATTGTATATGTGTGGTGAATGGATTTTATTTAATTATAATATAATTTTCCTGTCTTAGCAATTAAAGCTGGACATTAAATTCATTAATTCCTTTGCATCCTTTTTTTCTTTGGGAGAGGATGTGCTAAAAATTCCTTTAAGCTTATAAAACTGGATGGCGTGTATGACAAATAGATTTAAACCGGATTACTGAGGGGCAGAACACAAAGGCAGAATTACATCAGTGTCAAATTCTGCCCTCAGTTACGTGCAGGCTCCTTGGTGAAGTTACAGTGATTTAAATTTGGCTGAGATTTGCATAACTTGAATGGAAAATGCATGCTCATTGGGTATTTCCCTTTTTCAGTCATTCTGATATAAACCTGGCTACTGGGCACTTGTATCACGTGCATTTTCCTATCCATGTAAACATCATGACATTATGGCAATAGCTGAGCAAATTTGGTCTGAATTAGCTTCTTAAGCTTCGATTAATTGCTTAGCTTGTGGATTTAGATTATTTCTCCTCTGTCAGATAAAAGTACTAAGGTGCAAAAGCAGTGTTGGTCATGTTGGTAGAATTGTCTAACACTTTGGGGGAATTAAGAAGCCACCTTCTCATCTCCTGCCTTCCCTTCACATGACAGCCAGATCTCTCCATCACTTCTGCTGAGGGGTTTTGTGAGGGGTGACCAGCACCTTGTGGGTTCCTTGCCTCTCTTGTGTGTGGGCGGGTTAATTGTAGTGTCTGAGGTATCTGACTCATTCTTCAAATGCTTATAAGGTCATGGATTTGAAAGAATTCTCAAAGTGAATAAAGCAGGTGAAGCAGAAGGGTTGTGTGTGTGTCCCCCATTTTGTAATTTTGCCATTCAATGCTGTTTTCTAGGGCACAATTTCATAGCAGAGACTGAAAAAGTGTCAGTAGTCCAAAGATGAAAAAATGAGCATGTGACCAGATCTGGCTTCCACAGTTCCCTAGAAAATATGCCATAAACAGGGAAACTGCAGATCCAGAGGGGAGTGATGGGCTCAGCATGATCCTGAAGTCTGACAGTTCTGTTCTTCTAAATGCTGTCTGATGCTGTTATGTGCTGAGTCCTTCTACTGAAGCAATTTCACACCTCATCTGCTAGAGATGAAAATGGCAGGGAACAAACTATAAATCCAGCTAAAACTTAGTTTAGTAGATACATCATCCTATCAGAATCTTTTCATATAAATTATTAGTTCATCACTTCCTCCATCTACTTAACTTGCAAAGCTTTGGAAATGACATGATGTGTCATTATCTCAAGAAACTCTTAAGGAATTAAGTAATCCACCTCTTCCCCCAAGGCAGCAGCAACCCTGTCTGCATCAGTTCTTACGTTTCCTCACTGTACACAGTCTCCCCAGCAATTTATTCTGGTATTCTTAGCCATTGGAAATTTGTCACCTGAACTTTCCTTTTCTGCAGTTCAGACCTTTGAATTGAAAACTTTCGTGTTGTGTGCCATTGACATGACAAACAACTGGGTGTCACCTTAAATTTAGTGTCTTTTTCTTTTCTGAAGACTTGTTATATTTTCTTTCAGTGCTGTCTTCTTAACCACAGATCTGTGAGTTCTTCCTCACAGATCATTTACTGGCCTTATTAGTCTCTACCAAACGGATCAGAATGAGGTATTTCAAAAGCAAGAGAGCAGATACCAAGAAACCAAGGGTTTGGGAACTAGAAGGCCATCTTCTGTGGCTCATGGTACATGTGTCCTGGTTCCAGGTGGGACAGAATTAATTTTCTTCCTGATAGGTGCTTTATTGCGCTGGTTTGGATTTAGGGTGAGAATAATGTCAATAACACAGCTATGTTTTAGCTGCTGCTGAGCAGTGCTTACTGCAAGTCAAGGAAGGACATTTAGGCTTCTCACCCCACCAGCAGGGAGGTTGGGGGGCACGAGAGGCTGGCAGGGGACACAGCCAGGGGACAACTGACCCCAGCTGACCCCAGGGATATTCCAGACCACATGAGACCATGCTTAGGGTATAAACTAGGGGGAAAGCTGGTCAGGGGCTGCTTCTGTGGAGCTGGCCAGGCATCAGTCAGTGGGAGGTGAGAAGTTGAATTTTGCATCACTTGGGCAATACCGCTATTATTATCATTATTACTGCTATTATTATTATCATCATCATCATCATCATTATCCCTTCTTTCTCTCTCCAGTTAAATGTCTTTTTTGTAACCCATGGATTTTTCTCTTCTTCCCAATTCTCTCCCCCATTTCACTGCCAGGGGCAGGGAGTGAGTGGCTCTATGGAGTCCAGCTGCCATGGTGACATACCTGTGAATTTCCATGTATGTGTGGAACAATCTGCACATCCATGGGCATGAAGGTGAATGAATTTGGTGTTGTTTTTACAAACAAGCAGAATCAGAGGAGCAAAAATGTTACACAGTAGGATTTGAAAGAGCCCTTTGAGTTCTTTCCAGCTACATGGAATAGTTTGAAGATTCTTGTTGCATCTTTTCAAGATACAACAGTGGTTACATAATTGTTATAATGAAGAGCTGCTGATATGTTTTCCAGAGATCAGACCAGATGTTTTATGGGTCCCAGTTCCTTACTGCTAGGGCATCTGGACATTGGAGTGTGTGTAGGTGCATGTTAAGATCTTAATTATGCAGTCTGTTGATAAAACTTGCACATGCAACTGTGACTATGACAAGGTTAAAGCAGGGCAGATAAACTACATTTATAACATTCCTCTTCCTCACCTTTTTCACCCTGTCTATTACAATGTGTTATGGGTCTGTTGGTTGGTGTTCTATGCCGTTGGACTTGCTGACTGCTGGCATTTTGGAGTTGGCAGAACTTCCAGAATCAAAAGTTTCCTGAGATTCTTTAGCACCTCTGCAAAGGTCTGTGATGCCAAATGTAACTGACTGCAAGCCTGGGCAGGTACTGTCACTCTCCATTCCTCTTTCCTTGTTCCCCTTGTTTTGTGTGCTCTGAATGTGCAGAAAACTGAGGCAGCACTTCATGTGGGCACCCTGCTCTAAAACTGCAGGCATGAAATCTGCAAAGGTTTTCCCAAACTGCATTAGAAGTCACTGAGACACATAAAGAGTATCAGTCTAATGGAATGAGCAGGCCAGCACAGTATTGTTCATTATGACTGTTCATGTTTTGTTCGACTGCTTTAGACATTTCCATGCTTGACCCAGCACCTGCATTTGAACAAAATGTATCTCTCTTCAGTATAATCTTTGTTATGTGTAAAGTTAAAGAGAACTTGGGCATTTCCTTCTTGCCCTTAGAATTTTTTCTGGGATTGTATCTTCCACAAATAACACAACCCAGTGTTTTTATTTCCTGTGCTTTTCACTCCAATTTTCAGTTTGAAACAAATGATGTTTCCACATTGTTTGAAATAATTTCAGCCTCATTGCTTTCATCTGGTCAAATAATCCTTTAATCCATGCTCACAACCAATTGATCTTTTATTTTTTATTGTTTTTCTTAGTGGACACCTATATTATGCTATGGTAGTGCAGATAAAGTATGATTGATCAGTTAATCAAATGAGCATTATTAGTGGATCATTAATTCTGGCTACATAGATGATTAAAAGTACCGATTTTTACAACTAGGGCCAGTGATATTTTTTATAATACAGATTTAGAATATATTTATGCAAGCAGAAAATTGAATCAGCATTACCATCAATGCATTAAATTGCAGGATTTTATTAGAGAAGAATTCCTTTATAATATAACAGTAGATATAGATGGGGGGTGGAAAGGAAAGCATGAGAATTACCATGAAAGGTTTTGCATCTTTAAATTACAATTTCATCTTTAAAATATTTTTGTGCCCAAAATCATTCCTTTTGCATGCTGGATATCACTCCTATGTGATTTATGTATTCTCAGTGTGCACACCTCTCTCCCTGAATCATGACATGTTCCTGATGATTTGGTTTATATTCTTTGATTTGTACAGTCTGAGTTAGTATGGTCTCCTGGATCAAATTAAATAAAAGGAAGACAGGTGAAAATTCTGTGCTATGTGGAGGACCAACTTTTTTTCTACATTATAAACAAGTGAAACTTCAATAATGACAAATAATAAGTGTTATTTAAACCTGACTCAGGGAAGCCATACTCTGACTGAAGAGTCTGCACAACCTCTTTGTCTCATTCTGGCCATGCTAGAAAGTTTGCAAGACTGGTCTCTAATTACAAATCCTGCCTATCAGAGAGAAGGAAATATGCTTCATCCCTGGAATATTCATATAGTAGCAATCTGGCCCTTGTGATCATCATTTTTTTCTGCCAGGTCATAGCATATCTGTTGGAAAAAGTGCTTTTGCAGACAACTTAAACTGTTTAGTAGGTTTAGTTTATGAAAAAGCAAGTTGGATTGTGTAGTAGAAATTCCTTCTGGTAAGGAAACTTGGACTGCTGAAGCAACTTTAAAGAGGAAAGTTATAAAAATAACTGCCAAAAGTTAACACAGATTAATTCAAATTGGAAATTACTCTCACATTTTTAGAGAGTACAACTAAAATATGCACCTTTGCTCTAATAGAAAACAGCTATAGAAAGTTATGGAAAATTATTTAAATCCTCACTACTGGAATTTCTCATAACAATGCACAGACCATGAGACAAGATGGTCTAATAGTTAGTTCTATCCTTCACATCTCTGGATGAATTTCTTCCCTATCTCCATTAGAAATTAGATTGAGAATCATTAATTAAAATTTTGTTTTCCAGCTCTAATGTCAGCTTCTTGGGAACCTGGGATGAGATCATATAAACTGAGTTTTAGCTCCATGTGCATGTAATTGGAATAATAAAATTTTCTTTTTCCTCTCCTCCCCTGCTTTGTTTAAAAGTTCATGTGTGTGACCTCCATGAATTGTGTACTCTACATTTCTTTACTGGGACTGCCCTCCTAGTTTCAGTAGAACTACTCATGGGGAAAAAAAGAAACAGTTGCAAAAATTCTCATCCCTTCTCTTCCCATGTAGTCCATCATCCTTCTCAGATCCTGCCACCTTGATGGTCCCAAGTACCAAATCAGGAATCAAGGTTCAGTGTTCATTAATCAGTGTTCAGTAATGAGGCAGTTATGAGCTAACAGAAACAGGGCAGCAGGAGCCCCTCCAGGTGGTGGTGAAACAGTCACTGAGAACCCAATTGTCATTTAACAGTCTTCCTTCTTCCCTCAGCCACCTGCTCACCCTGCCCTTCTCTGATCACTGCCCACAAGCTTCCACTGAGGATGAAACCCTCCTGTTTGCCCCACATCCCTTTAGGGACTTCATCATTATTCACTACCAATGGTCCTTCAGCTCTTTCAGCTTCATGCCATTGCAGCATCCCATGTGGCCAGGTGAGCTTTTGTAAAAGCTTTGAGTTTGCTCATGCAAATTCTATCCACTTTTTTATTCAAATTTAAAAAAACTTGCACTTCTGTGTACCCTTCAGCTACTGCTTTCTGTAAATTGATAAGAAAAAAGTGATGATATCTTTTTGACACTGTTTTTTTCTATGTAATCCTGCAGGATCTAAAGTTCACATGCCTGATATGTTCTCAGGATGAAGCACCAGCTCTCTTTGTAGTCAAGGGGAATTTTGTCATCTATCCTAGTGGAGGCAGATTTTCAACCCAGATGCTTCCATTCTTTTTGGTTCTATTTACTTCAAAATTACCTATAGAGATTTTCAGGGGATGAAAGGGGAGATGATGTTATTTGGGATAAAATACAGGATGCAATACAGCAGAAAGGTTGGCTCATCTGAACTGCTTCAGAGACCAAAAGTTCCTGTTGAATCTCAGGATAAGACTTTCTTAAGTCCATCGATTTTTTTTTTTAAATTGGTTCTGGGTTTTGGCTTCATTTTCTTTCAGAATTTCTGTTGCATTTTCCACTACTGTATCTTCTGGCTTCTGAGAACTTTGCTGTTTTCTCTGCCTTTTAAGCCTTTTCTTTCATTCTACTATTTTTGCCTCTCTCCATCCCAGCTATTATCTGTTTTCTTACTGCTTCAGCATGGATCCCTCTCACTTGTGAAGTGCTGATATGTTCCCCATCAGCAGGGTTGATTGGTCCCATTAATGCTTTTCCAGTATTTTTTTTTAGGAGTTGCTGTGTGATCAGAAAGGTCAGATTAGCCCCCATGTTGTGGACATCTGGTGTTTTTGCTATCAGAAGTAATCAGAGGAAAAGGGAAAGAGAAGATCAGGGAGCAGCAAGATGCTTCCATGACTGTAGGGCAGCTGGGAATGATGGATGTAAGGTTTGCTGTCAAACATTGCATATCTATATGGAGTCAGAAAGAAACAATACTAAGGTCAATCTTCTACTTAATGATGTCAGAACTGTATAATCCAGGGCAAAAAAATGTTGGTTCTTCAGGAGTTAAGAAAACACAGTGAGTTTGTTTAAATATGATCTCTCACAGTTATGCTCAAGCAGGAAACCAGAAAAGCAATTAAGGGCAAAGCATCAGCAAGGAGACCTGCCAGAATGAAAATTAAACTGAAGATTACTGTTGGTTACCTTCAGACTCTCGGAACTGAAATTATTTTCTGTTACTTCTACATTCAAACACAAAGACAAGAGCACTTTAATCTATTTTATATCTTTTTAGAACCTCCTGATGGGAATGATCATTTTTCCAATCTGCCTTATTTGCTCATAAAGAAATAGAAAAGTAGCCCAAAAAATACATTATTTTAGTAGTTTCCTTCAGTTGCAAAGTTCAGCCCTTACAGTTTCTCTCAAAGTTTCTTTTTATCTTCTCCACCTAGTTATCACTCCAAGCATCATTTAAAATGAGGAAAGTGCTCTAGATTTACACTATGGTTTTTTCTGTGGATAAGATTTGGCTATTATTTTGTCATATTAAGATGTGGTAGTGTTTTTACTTTAATGTACCACTGAAATGGGGTTATAACCAATTTTAACAAAGCTATTAAAAGAAGTAATATATTGCCTGAAAGTTTGGAGTAATTTTTGCTGCTAGAGTGAATCACAGCAAAAATTATTTCTGATATTACTTCCACACACTGATTACATGTAAATACATGTAAATATCCCACATTCACTCCCCAGAACTTCTGTCTCACACTTAGAGTATCTAAAGATGACCAGGAAAATGAGGATGGGTTGTGTTCATACTCAAACTGAATGGACTCCTCAAGGATAATCAGCACATTCCTCATTGTGATTTTTTACTGAAAATCTGTAACCCAGTTGTCTCTTCAGAATTCTGAAATTCATTATTTTCTTCCAATTGCAAAACTCTCCAACACCAGAAACAAAGCCCTTACCTTGGCTTCCTGGTCACCATATTCTTTCCCAGGGAGATGGGGGATGTTCTCCCACTGCTTCCCCAAGGAGAGTAATTCAGCTGCAGAGCCTGTGATCCTCCTCTCCTTCTGAGAGCTCATATAACTCCAGCAGCTGTTTGCCCAGGCTAATCATAAACCTCTGCAGAAGGCAGTCTGATTCCTTGTGAGGATTCCTCCAATACCTCACCAAAGCCCCAGCACTGGAATTTGTCTGTTGTTTCTCATTCTGCCCTCACAGATATGGAGAACAATCTTCAAGGATAACTGCTTGCTTTATGACAAGTATTTTCTCATTTTAAGACGTCTCATGACTCCCTTGTCGAGTCTTCCCCTTCTCGAGTAGTTCAGTCTATTTCCTTTTTTCATTTTCTTTGAGTCATATTCAAAATTTTATCAATTTTACTGTTCCCCCCTGAACTCTTATCCTCATCTTACCCTCTTATCCTGTGTATCTTGTTTATACTTTTACCCAGACAGAACCATGAGCCATCTGAGGGTATCAACAATGCTTAATAGAGCAGAATAATCATCTCTCGTGTTTAGTTAAGATTTTCCTTCTAATACAGTCCATTAAAAGAGTTTACTTTTGTTGCAGCAGCTTGACAGTTTTGATCCCTATTCAGCTTGCAGCTTGTTGACACTCTGGGATCTCATTTTGTATTATTTCTACCTAGTCAATCCCCATTTTGTGTTTATTGCTCTGCTTTGTGATGCTGCTGCTTTGTATTTGTGGGTACTGACTGTTGCCGTATTCATTCCTCTCATTTCCCAAGATCATTTTTAACTGTAACCTCCAGAGCATGACAGCTCCTTTCCTCATTTCTGTGGCTTATAAGCCTGCTCCCCATTCCATTATCCCAACAATTTGGCTATGTTTTTAAATCTCAAAAAATACCTCCTCATTTAACTGAAGCACACCAATTAGCAAAATGCCCCTTGTGTGAAGACAGACTAATGTGAAAAAAAATGAAATAAACTCCTCAGATGCCTGTGTTCATTTTAGCATATTTTGTGCTGGCTGGGCAGTTTTGCTTGTTGGTGTCAGGGGGATGAGGATGGATGTTGTTTGTTTAGCAGTTGCTCTGAGTTACCCTGTTTATTCCACATTCTCTGAGGGCTGAGCCTCCAGAGGTGGCGAGCCTGCCCAGCAGCCCAGAGGAAGGAACAGATGTACCAGCTTCACACATCCACGGGAGCCGTTTGCTGAGGCAGGGTAACGTTTGTTCTGTTTGGCAAGGCGATTATCAAACTGGGCAAAACCCAGGAGCCTTGTTCTCACTGTTGGGAGCTGAGCATCCTTCCTGCTGAGAGTGCCTGAACCTAAATCAAAGCCATTAGGTACTAAGTACTGACAGAGTGACAACAAGGAGTCAAGGTGGTTTTGTCAGATTCTTTTTTCCTAGTCAGAAACAGAGCTGCTGAAAACTTTTTAACACAGAGATATTTCATGTAGGGAAACTCAGCTGTCTGAGGCTGATAGCTGCAAAGGAATAGAACAAGAGCTGCAAGTCCTGGCTTGGTACACAAAAATTTGGGAGTGTGGGTTTTTTCCACTGCTGCTGTGTCCATGCTGCCTGCAGAATGGTGTGGATGGGCAGATTGAATGTGATTGCTGGAGTCAGAACCAGCTTGTGGCTGTGCTGGGGTTGGAAGCTGAACCACTGGACCTCCCATTTCTGTATCAGCAGGGACAACCTTTCCAGGTTTAGAGCTTTTCCATGTCAGCAAACTTCCAATTGAGAATAGTGTGATAAATAAGATCAAATACAACTATGATGAAGTAAATTATATTTCCAGCAATTTGATGCTTTTCTTTGCATTTGCCAGAGGTTTTTTTTCCCTAGTTCTTGCATGGGGAAGTCATGTCTGTGCTCTTCCCAGATGTTACCATGCAGTCTCTCCTGGGAGCTGGGAGTGTCAGTTCTGTAAAATGCACTTTGAATCCCATGAGGTGTCACTTCAGCCTTTACCGAGAGCAAGGTGTACATGGCATGTGTGGTAAACACTTAATTTTGGTCAATAGTTTAATTTGGTCTGCAACTTAATGACATTTAAAAGTATGTGCTGGCATTTCTGCTAGGCTGCCTGCCATCATTTTTGCCTTGACATGGCAAATAAAGGCTTACTAACTCAGGAAGGAATTAGCATGAAACATGTCCATCAATCTCCATAAAGAAGCATTATGTAGTAGATTTTTATTAACTCTGAAGTAAAGGCAGTATAATTGAACAGAAATGTGTGCAGCAACTGATAGGCTTGTTTGAGAAATTCTCAGTGTTACTGGTTTTCATTCTTTTTGAGCAGAATTTTAATTCCAGCTGCATTTCTTTTGTTATCGCTCCTCAGCCTGTGGACAATACTAAATATTTTATTTTGAGGAGCTTTGCAGGAAAATCTGTGTTTCTTACTCCTCAAAAGGGGCTGACTGACCTGAAATCAGATAAGGTGCACAGAAGATTCATTCTATCACCCCTGTGCTGCAAAGTCACTTCTAGTTCAGCTGGCTGTTATTAGCCCTATCCAGCAAAACAGTTCACAGCATCCTATGCTGATAGCTGTAGATAAATGTTACACTACTTGCACTTTAAAAGTTCATTCAAATTTTAGAAGCATTACTTGTAGCTGAAATATCCAACAACTAAGGTATGAGGAGTATCACTAGAATTGATATTGCCTCTGCAAAAAGATTTTGAGAATCTGCTGCAAATTTGCCTGGCTATTATGAGCACATTCTATTTTATAGCATTATATACTGCAAAGCATGTACACTTTGGAAAAATTGGACATAAATTAGCCTTGTAAATTGTTTCATATCTTGTATTAAATGAACTGCTGAGAGTCTAATCAAAAAAGCATGGACATAAAACAGATTCCCATTGATTTCAGAGGTCTTGGGTTCAGATGTTTGTAAAAGTCATGTTGTGAATCCATTCAAGTTCCAGAAAAAATTAGCTTTCCTCAGTTGCTTAACTTTTAAAGCTCTAGGTTTGCTCATTAGTTAGGTGCAGGAATGCCTGGTGCATCATTATGACTCTTCCTGTCCATGCACAGATCCTGTTGACTGCAATAGGAGTTTCCTGCTTGGAGAGGCAGAAGGATCAGCCTTAAAAAGGGGAATGGGCCAGAAATGACCTGCTCAGCTGTCATTACTCAGAGTGCCTTACTAAAGCTTGGTGACTTTTCAGTCATTAATTACAATTGTCAGGAAGTAAGACTGAATCAAGGATTTTTCTGTTGCTTCTAAGATGGTATTTTACAGGTTATCCTATAGGTTCTCCATTTTGGGGTCAAAATGTTAGTACCAATTGCACATTTGTAACAAAATCATTGAGATTGCCAAATTTTGAGGAACTCAGGTAATCACTGAATTTTTACCTCATTCCAAGTTCTCTCATATTCTGCAGTCCTACAGCTCCTTAGCTGAAATCCACAGCCTTGACATCAGAATGAGGTTTTTAGTTGCTTGAGTAGATCAATGATTTTGTGGCACACTTTTTAGTGAGATTAACATTCTTAATTTACTTAAAAAGCTTATTCAGTCCCTGATATATTGCAACAAAATGACTGTCCTCTATCTCTAGAAGTCTCTTTATTTCACTGAGAAAGCATCTTTAACTTCAGAATAAAGGAGATGTGTTAACTTTTATATATTGCTACCCACCACCTAGCCATGATTTGTTGAAACTACATGCTATGCAGAAAAAGTGTCCTTTGGTTGGGAAGTGTCCTAATATTTAAACTCCACAGATTTTCCATATCCTTTTAATACTGCATAGTAACTTGCAGCAGATATCCTTATACAAAGCTGAGCAATGAAAAGACAAAAATAGACAAAAGTGCATTAATTCTTTGCAATCAGATCATTAGACATGTGGCACATGGAACTTTTGATTATTAAATCCCATAAAAATATATTTCACTTGCAGCTCTTTCTTTGAAGTACCAGAGGCCAGATGCATACAGCACAAATAACATTCAGTTATCTGTTACTTCAGTTCAGCCCATCAGCTTTATGTGGCACTTGGTAGAATTCTGCATTAGTGGGTTCAGGACCCTGGATGAACCAATACTGTGACCACCTCAGAGTTTTCCCATTAGCAAGTGTATAAAGAGATTGCTAATTGTTTTTGTGAGATGTGTCAGCTTGATGATATTCACAAGTAACCATTATATGGTTATATAGAATCTCAGCCCTCTCACAGGAGAATTCCCTGAATTGTTGAAGAGTCTTTCTTTTTTTTTTTTAAAAAAAAAATTATTTATGATGCAGAATCAAGATTTGCATTTTAATTAGAGCCCCAATGCCTGGTTTTGCTTTCTTTGGTTTCAGTGCACTGTTGTTTTTAAGCCTAAGTGCTGCTACCCTCATGACTCATGTTTGTGTGTCTCAATTTTTTCCTTCCAAACACTCACTATTGCTTTCTTAATCCATCCTTGTTCTGTTCTGGGAATGATAAAGGCAAAAGCCACTTTACTGGCCAGCTCACTCATGTCCATGTAGTTCATCCTGAGTTAGGTTGGCAAAACTTAGCACATAACTCAGACTTTGGATCTGTAGCAGCTCAAGGTTTTCTAATTCCTGATATGTGTAACCCTGTTCTCTATCCCAACCCTGGCTGTGCATTCCTTCAGATCACTTGGACTTTATCCAGCATGCCTTGATTAATTTTTTTCTTAGCTTTCAAGTGAATCTACAACTTCTGTCTGGTTGGTTTTCTACTCAAAAGCCCTGTGGTGGTTACTCACACAAGCCACTACTGAGTGTGGTAATTAAAAGTAGAAAACTCTGGTCACTGGCTCAAATATTCTTGTGCATGAGGCCAAAATTGGATCCAACAAACAGCAAGGAATGGGAAAAAAAACACATTAACATTAGAGAGGAAGATTTCTTTAGAAGTAGTGATTGCATGGCAGCATGGATTAAATAGGTGCAGTATTGAGACAGAAGTATTTTATGCAGCATTTGGTAGGAACAGCTGTTTAGCACTTTTTTCAGCTCCAACTGAGGAATTTCCTATGCATTGTAGCATTTTGGGGTTGGGTAGTGAGTGATGTGCAAAGGTCTAACAAGGCACTTTCATGATACAATCATTTATTATAGATATCATATTAAAAGAAGTTGTTCTTAGTCATGTAGCTCTAATTTTCCATGCAAATTCCCTACATTCATCTGTGTAAGTTGTGCTCTTTCTGTCTTTGTTTAAGGCTAGTTTTTTGATTTCAAGGAAGACACTTTTTCTAAAATCTGGAAGTAATGTGAATTTTTCTTGAAATAAATCACTCCTGGGACATGATATGGATTTGAATTGAAGAAAAAATTATTTATGAGTGCAAATATCTTTTAATCACCCCAAATATTAGGGTCATCTCAAATGCTGTATAACTCATGCATAGACAAGCGGGGCTGCCTTCTGAAAGGAACTATGGCTTGATGTTTACATTTCTGGGTCTTATAAGTATAGATGCTATATTTTTCTTTTCTTTCTCTTCTTTTTTTTTTATAATAGAAACTAGAGAAGTAGGTCTTTTTCCCAGTGATACAGCTGAGGTCAGGCAGGCTAGTTCAATTGCATGTGTTAAATATATCAAGATAGAGCTCATCAAGTGATAAATATGTAAATACATCAGTTTAAATAGGTCTGGGCAAGGAAAATTAGCATCTCTAAGGGTATTTCCGGGTGTCCTCTTGTGACCAAAGCTGCAGAAATGGGCTGTAGGAAAATAAGCTTTTAATTCTTTATCATCAGTTTTTTTTCCTGCTGTATAACAAGGGCAGCCAGAATGTGGGAAAAATCAAAGCTTGCAATTTTTTCATTGCTCTTAGAATTTCAGGTAAAATAAAATGAATAAATAAAAGGCACTCAGGGAAGCAGTATTTGCATGTTTTCTAACTTGGGGCCCAATTATCAAATTCAGATACTATGCTGTGTATTTTTCTGTGTATATATTGTACTGTGTAGTACAGCTCAGGACAAAATAGGAGGAACATTTCTTGGATAAGTATTCTAAAAAAACCCATTGGAGGTGTTTGGTTCAGGTGTACTGACTAAGCCTGTAAAATACACTTTTTGTGCTGAATGTATTTTAAGTGCTTCTTTGGAATCAGTGCAAAATGTTAATCTGTCTTGTTCCTTCTGTGCATTTTGCACAAATGTATTTTGCATTTTAGATACATTTCGAAATTACTTCCCTGATTTGAAAAATGAGGAAATATTAATTTGTCATTCAAAGATCTGATAAGCACAGTGTTGAGGACTGAAAAACAAACAGTTCCCAATTTACTGAGGCAATAATAAGTGGATTACATTCACACAGGAGGAAAATACTCTATTGCCACTAATTTAATCTGGAATTTTTCCTTGGGTGGAAAAGAGATGCTGATGTTCTACTGAAATCTGCTGCAAGACAGGCACATCATTATTTTGTAATTCTCCAGAAGTCCAAATCTTTGCGCCGAAAGACTTCTGGGTTTTTTGTTGCTTATTCCATAGGAATAAGAACTCTCTTCATTAAAACTGTACAATGTAGTGAAAAGAATTTTTATTATTCGTAAATAATGGCTGTTGACCCGCAGAGCAGCCAGTGAAATGAGTGATACAATGGGCCTCTTGATTTTTAAAAGTTTTATTTATATTTGAGCTCTGGCAGCAGCCTTTTGCTGAGTTGAAGTGTTAATGCACATAATACATCTGGCATGACAGAAGATGATCTCCAAACCATAAATCAGTTGCTTAAGAGCAATGTTAATCAAGCTGCTCCTCAGATTTGATGGAATTAATGAAAAATAAAGGAAACATAAATATAAATCAATGTTGAGAGGGAAAACAAGCATTATGGACAACTTCAAGTTGTTTGTAGATACATGAGGAACGACCTGAGATGACTGCGTAAGCTGGCTGCCACAACAGGAATAAGATAAAAGCCATTTGCATCTGTTCAACCTTTTATTCATCTGTGTTGCTGGAACTGTTTGTTCAGGTGCATTAAGGATGAAAATGTGCAGACCAAATATTTCAGCAGGGAGGCAGTAAAATTGTGAAGCCTTGATAATAACTCTGGGGAAAAAAATTATGTATGTATCCTGGCATCTGCTTTTTGGCTGCTATCAGTTGTGTTGATTCCATGTTTCATGGAACAAAAATTTTTTCTAGTGGTTGTTTTTTGGCACTAGGAGAAAGTTGTGGAAGCTTAAGCAGTAGTAAAATAGTTGTTAATGAGCTGTAAAATCATGAATGGGCAAAGGGAAAAAATGTCATTACAGGAAAAGATGCAATAATTTGCAAACCTAAAAATTGATTTATTCTCTTTTCTTCACTTGCAGTTAGTTAATTTAAAATGGCTTGGGGACACTTGGACAAGTAGGAGAGAAATTATTTTGTTTAACTATCTTGTCCATTGCTATCAGCCAGTAGTCTGCAGTGTAAACAGCCTTCCCAGCAAGGTCTAGGACTGCTCCAGAAATTGCCACTGCCTCGGTGGCAGTTAGGCACTAGCAGGTAGGGCTGTGTTTTGATATCCTCAGCCCACTCGTGCACTTTAACTCTCTTAAATCAGAGGATTTGAGGATGACCAAGTGCTGGATCTGTCCTGACAGTCACCCCGTGCTCCTCAGGATCAGAGTTACAGCTGCACTGCCTCTGTCTTCTCCTTCCTGGGGAGCAAAACTTTGCCCAGCAGTGCTCAGGGAATCCCAGCGCCAGCTCTTTGCACAGGCGGAGGATCAGCTCTTGAAAATGCTGTTCACTTTTTCCTTCACCTTGCTCATTAGTCAAGTTTAGGTGCATATATGACTCTGCTTGTTTTCAGGAGAGGTCAGAATGTTTTTCCCAGAAGTTCAGGTAAAATTAAGGCTATATTATATTAATTTTGGCTTATATCGAAACCAACAAAACTTTTCTCCTAAGGTTTCTTAAATAATGTTTTCATATAAATTGATACTTCAGTACAGCAGATGTTCTCAGGTAATGCCTGAGAGGTGCCTGTCCTTCAGATGTTCAGGATCATATAATTAGTAGTTCTAAAAGCGTATAATTTCTTCTGTTTTCCTTGTAAACATTTCTCTAAAAGCTATTGCTGGCAAATCCTCAAACTGTTCTTTCAAGTCTCATACAAAGTAGTAAATGTCTTTGATATGTAGTGAAAGGATCCAGCATATGCATATGCAATCACATTAACCAAGCTAAAAAGGATGGAGCTTTTACACCTTATGCCTCATCAGGAGATCCCTGAGATCATAAAATTCTTCATGGGGGGAAATTGTTACTCAAGTGCTTGATTTTGACGGATGCTGTGATCTGTAGTCTTGAATGATAATCACTCTCACTGAAATCAACAGGAATATCAATAGACTGAGATGCAATATTCTACAGGAGCTGTTCTCTGCACAACTAAATCAACTTTGATTTAGGATGATGGAGATTTTATTGATAGCTCTTTCTGTCATTGTCTTGGGCATAAACCAACAATGGGCCTTATTTCAGGTCCTGGGAAATGGCTGTTTTCTCTAGCTGTGCAAAACAGACATCAGAAACTGGGCTTTTTTACCATCAGTTTTTCTAATCACTTTACTCTGTCTTTCCTTGAGTGTGAATAACTTTTGCATGTTGTTAAAGAAAACCTTCTTTCAAAATAACAGAAGATTTTTGTTATTTTTGTTCTTTGGGTAAAGGCAAGATTTATTGAGTGATCAAGTGATTAGCATCATATAACTCCTATATCCAAGTAATGCAGTCTTTAGTATCCAGAGCCTACCATTGGAAAGGAAACATATTTTAAAATGTGGCTTTTGAACTAATTACATGTGTAACCACTGGTATATTCCACCATCTAAAATATTTCTAAATTTTGGACTAGGAATGGGTTCCATATACCTTTGTAGTAATTTCCATATTTCCAGCATTGAACTCCAGATAATGCAATCAACCCTGCCTGGCAGCCTGTCTGTCCCAGAATCAAGATTTTCCTTTGTGAGGTACTGAGAGATAAGCAATCACCAGACCCAGGGAAACCTGACAGTTATGTTAGACTGCACCAGTTTTAGTGAGGAAGGTATAAATATGCTTTATCAGCTTCCACAGATTTTGAACGATTTTATGAGCTACTTATCTTTCCTGATTTTACTTGGGGAGTGAACTAACTCATTTCTATGACTGAATGGTTTTGATCTAACAAATTAATGGCAAGCAAAATAAAAATAGGTTAGATTAAAGATGCCTTGCCAGATGATTTGTAATTGGCTGCTTTTGTGACAGTAACAGATGAAGTGTAGGGACTTTTTTGGCTGTGGTGTATTTTCTGTCAGTATGTGCAAACTTCACGTTTGGAGAAACATTCATTCAAAGCATTCCAGGAGAGCTGCAAGGAGTAAATAGTTAATTAACAGATAAAGAACCTGCAGATGGTGGTTAACAACATGGCATAATATCTGAGTTCTGTGTGCCACAGGAAACTCACTGGAGGTAGGAAAACGGTTTTCTGCAGCAGCAATTTGGTTCTTTCAAAGGGGGACATTATGTGAGGTAGTAATCAATAGGGAGTATGATAACGTGCCTGCCAATGATGAGAAGAAAAATTCTCTGTGGGGAGAAAAGACAAAGCCTCACTGTGGTGTGGTTTTGATCCTCCTTATGCTGAGGAGAGAACCTGATGTTAACAGTGAGGCTGCTCCTACAGGTACATATAAACAAACAAACCAGGAAGATCAAACAGCACTTATGGAAAAACACCAAACCCCAGCCTGTGGGCAGATGGACATGAAACAGGGTTTATTTACTGTTGAATATTCTTTGGATCACAGTGGGGGCTGAATGAAAAGGCAAACAAAACGTGAGCAGAAGTGATGTTGCACAGACCACCAGCAATTAGCCAGCAGCAAACAAAGGGATCCATAAAGAGCTCCAGGAGTATTTGCAAACCACAAAAATGTCACAAGATACTCAAGGCTCTGCAGTCAGGGACCTGAATAAACACTAAAGTACTATTTAGCTGAGCTGTACCAAGTGATTGACTCATGCAATTATCAAATCTCAAAAGATTAGTTAATTCCTGATAGATCAGTAATACAAACAAAGAAAGAGATCAAATGAGCATTCAGAGAATCTATCCTAAGTCTATCAAGATCTCTAGACATTTAAAAAATTCTAGTCATCGGGCTCACACTGAATGCAGGATAAAAGGAGCAGAGATAATTCATTAAGTTAGGGAATTAATGAAAACAAGAATTTAAATAAAATTAATGCAAAACTAGAAACATACAATTAGTAGAGAAAATACAATTGAATACCTATGGGTAGTGGTATAAAATAACATGAGAATGAAAAATAACCTGCATGGGGACTCCTGCTGTAATGGCAGTAAAACAAAGCAAACTCGTAGATGGGAAAATTGAAGGGACAATACATGTTAGCAATTTAGTTTTCACACACTGGTCATCAGCCAACAAGTACAGATGCTGGAGAATGTCATTTGAGATTAGTCTGGCAGGTGGACAAACATCAATACTGAAAACAAAAAATAATAACAATAATAGCGTGCAGGGGGCTGTGTAGAACTGATGGTATAATGTACAAAGATGTAGAAAAACAGTGGATTCCAAATTTCCTAAGAGTTTCAGCACAGAGTGGCCAGGCACATGAGGAGGCCAAATGAGAATTTAGTTGTTAAGAACTGAGTCAATCAGGCTGTGAGGAAATGAGACATCTCTTGGCGTGCAGCTGCTGAATGAATCAGAGCTTCAGAGATGCCCCAGTTGCCATCCAGTGACAGCACTTGTGGTCAAGATTCTTTTCCATTTAACCTGTCAACCAGTGGGCACATTTCTCATAAAAACCACTAATACATTCAGGAACTAGAAGCAGAAACTAAAATTATCTACTGAAGCAAGCCCTTGAGTGAGAATCAATTAGCAAGATACAAAAGGAACCCACAGCAAAGATACCAGACTCTCCACACGCTGTCACCAAAGTGCCAACTATAACACATTCTCTTATCATCTGAGGAAGATTTTCCTAGATTATTGCAACAAATTGCCTGTAGCTTATACACAGGGCTTTGTCTAATGTGAGCACTTGAAAGAAGGTCCCCAAAAAAAACCTAGTGGAAAAATGCTTCAGTGTGAAATAAGGGTGATGAAGAGAATCATATGGGGGCCTTTATCATAATCCGTACATTTTTACCTGGGTTATGGCAGTAACAAATAATAATAAAGTGCTGAATAAATAATCTGGTTATGGTATTCATGCTTAATATTGCTTTTAGAGGTAAAATGACAGAAGTTGTTTTTTGATAACTTCCCAGCAATGTATTATATGATATGCTGATATCCTTAAGCAGCAAGTAATACACAAGAATATCAAAAATGGTAACTGCAGGAAAAGGGTGTAGAATAGACAGAGGAAAACATTTCATGTCCTTGTGTCAAAATACCAAGCTTCAAAGAATTATAGCAGCTCTGATAGTTCCTTGGACTTACTGACATTAGAGGGTTTGCTAGTAAAAACTCATGTGTCAAATATTTGTGGTTAACCAGTCTGTATCTTCTCCCACTCTAGGAAAAAAGGAAACCTTTCTCCTTGCCCTAGTGTGTGTCCATACAAACTAGTTTTTCCGTAAATACATCATGATGGGTGAAAAAATGAAACATGAGAACTGTGTCACTTTAAATAATAATAACTTCAGTCTGATGGTATCACAAATTAAAGTTCTAAAATGAAAAATATCTATCAAATCAATATCCCATGGGAACTCTGTGATCAGATTACAGGGAGAAACAGGTGAAAAAAGTCAAACATTTCAGGAATGGGAAATCAGAAATCATAATATGGAAGCACTAAATCAAGGGTATAACATTTTGGTTTGCATTCTGCAATTAGTGTTTTTGCATTTTTAGTGTTTTTCTATCCTGATCTGCTTGTAGGATTTATTTCTATAATAGTGGCTTTTAGTTATGTAGTCCACAAAACCCCTCAGGAATGTATGGGTTACTTTAAAGAAGCCAGGAAAAGGGATCCACAGATAGTAAGCCTGCTGCTGAAAGAGTTAAATTTGCTTGCCTCCACTATGGAGCTTTCTTGTTCATCTGAAAATCAAAGACATGTGAAAATTGATGGTATTCCAGCTTTGCTGTTCTCTAGTAACACAAACTGTCAAATACATGGATTAAGGGAAGTTATCTATATTTTCTCACTTCCATGATTATGCTGATCTCTCAAAATATTTATTTTTTTATCTCCTTTAACTGACTTCAGCATTAATTTCTGTAAAGGCATTTTATATAAAGTAATATAAGTTTAGTCAGGTTCAGTCAAACATAGCATTTTGTAATCTTCTTCCCCAGGTAGGAATAAAAAGTCTCTTGATACTTACCTGAACAAATTGTTTTGAAAATATTCCCTGCCTGTAGTAACAGTCTTCATTTGCTACTTCTGTAAAGAAAATTGGGTATTCCTCTAGCAATTTGAGGAAATACAACAGAGATTTCCTTACATTTCAAAATAATCATCTCCACTTGTGCTGCTAACAGCTTGGTTCCAGGCCCCCAAACTTTTGAAGTCTTTGGTAGCATTCACTTTAAAAAAATGAAGTGTACAACAAATCTAGATATAAAAGAAATACTCTGTATTGCTGAAGCTTTTTTTTTTTTTTTTTTTTTTTTTTAATATACTTTGATAATAATGACTTTTTTGTCACACTTTCTTGAGATTAATAGAACACTTTTGGGGGCCATGTCTGTCAGTGATGAAGTGCATTGACCTGGCAACACATACGAAGAGATTTTGAAATACTGAGCATTTGTATTCTTGCCCTCTTTTTAAAAAATAGGTGTCCTTTTAGCCTTTTTTTTTTTTCCCTTCCAGTCCTAAAACCCGTAAATACTGAGGTCAGTGGTTCAAGTGTTGCTAGTGTGAATGTTATATAAATCATTGGGAGATACATGACTGGTTTCTGACAGCCTGTCTTCTTGGGTTTTGCCAGCAGGATAAAAATGTTTGAAAAATTTGGGAAGTTTGCTTTAACCTCAGTGTTTGGCCTTTGGCTCTGTTGTGGCACTGTAGGTTTGCTGGGAGCAGAAGAGAGGAGAATTTGGGAATCTTTATGAGTTTTTACTGCCTTCTCCTGCTTCATGTGATGGCAGAAAGTCAGCCCAGTGTATTCAGCTCAGGCTGTGCTCCTCCTCTGGACTTTGTGGTCTATGAGGTCCATCAATATCCCTTATGCTGCTGTCTGCTTCTTCTCCTCTTCACACAATAAATGTTGATGTTACTGCTGCCCATCTTTACAGAAAGAGGAACAGTTGTGCTCCCCAGAATATCCATACAGAAAGCAGACATCAGTGTGTTACAAAAGAACAGTTTTTGTCAGGCAGTAAGGTTTGTTCTAAAAGCTTTGGAAAAATTCTCAGTGGGTTATTTTTCTTATACAGCAATATACTCTTGGGATCTAGCTGGTTCTGCAATTACTTTACACCTCTTCCTCCTAGGGAGAAAAGAAATAAGGATTAGTGTAATATAGCTATGGTAAGAGAAGTTAATTTCATTCTTGTGCTGTTTAAGTGATTGGAATTGTCAGATTTTTCTGACTTTAATTCCTTTTGATTAATTTCCCTATTTTATCCTTAAAGTAATTTCTTTCTTTTCTATAAAATCGTTGCACAATAACCTTGAATATTTAGGGACACTTTTCTGCTCTCAGTTATAAAACTGTAAATCCACAGTAATGCTACACAGTTTCAAGGCTTTGCTTTCAATTTACACTGGAATGTACAGAGTCCTGGCTCTTACTGTAAAAGTAAAGGAAAAATAAAAAAGCTGTCCTTGAAATTTTATACAATATTAAAACTACAATCCCAAGGTAGCAGGAAATTCCACTGCCATCTCTTCAGGTTTAGATAGGAGTATGTACCCAAGTACTCACAGTGTAAAGGTTCTGCTCAGAACAACAATTCCCTCCAGACTGTGAGCATCTCATTGAAGGAATTAATGTTTCTCCTTTTCCCTTTAGGCTGATTTCTTGTGAACTCAAAATTTCTCCAATTAGTATATTTATTGCTGTACCAGAGTGATTGCATTATACATTAGTTCCATGTAGGAAGATGTATTAGGGAAATACACTGCTTTTATAAAATATATCTATTTTTGGTATGTTTTAATTCTGAAACTTTGACAGGTTGCATTTATGTTGAAATGACTGTCTGCATTCCCTAGAGGGGAACAGTCTTTTCCCAGGATTTTATTTACATGACAGAAGATTTCAAGGCTTGACTTGAGCAAGTCATAACCTTCTGGTACAATGATTAATGCTGCTCTGTTCACATGTGCCCCCTCTGAAAATTAAGTTATATGCCAAAAAATATAAACATGCTGTTCTCAGTGAATAAATATTCCTGCTAGAAAAATTTGCTTATGATTTTTGGAAGTCTCTGGACTTGTGTTTAAATGGACACAGAAACCTTATTGCCCTTTAAGTTAGAGAGGTTGAGTGATATAATGTCAAGAAACATTCAGGTTCTTTGCTTTAAATTTGTAAGTTCTCTTGTCTGGAGCAACAAATAACCTCCATTTCCAGGGCTGTGAGAACAGTTTATCATCTTTATAGTTCTTAAATTTAGCCAAAACAATAAAAGCAAGGTCCAGGAGGAATTTCATTTCCTGCCAAGTGACAAGTGCCTTTAGTTCCTTTTTAGACTCTGGCAGTGGTACTCCTGCATAACAGAACTGAACAGCAGCAGGTGTTGAGAAGCCTCTCAAGTCTCTCATTTTGCCTCTCACTTTCAGCATTTTCTGCAGAATAATTAAATAACTTTTTTTTTAAAATTTTAAAACCTATCATTATACTATATCTTTAGGCATCTTTGGAAATTTCTCCCTAGTGTCTTCCCCCAACCTGTCACTTTGATTAAATAATTTAGAAAGAATGTAATAATATAGATGATTCCTCAGAACCACGTGAAATGGGATCTTTTTATTATGCAAAAAGGATTTTGCAATTGGTGTTT
This sequence comes from Muscicapa striata striata, assembly GCA_030060385.1. NCBI lineage: Eukaryota > Metazoa > Chordata > Aves > Passeriformes > Muscicapidae > Muscicapa > Muscicapa striata. Next base: position 1,284,588 of record JAREIS010000050.1, on the reverse strand, counting down.
CCCATTAAATCTCACTGTTGGTCTAAAAGCTTTATCAATAATATCTATGTTAACTCAAATGTTTTCAGATGTCTTATGCATTAAAATGAAAAAAAGCAAAAAACAACACTTCCATCATTTACTTTTACACTCTGTTTAAAATGTATTTCTGCTGTAACATAAAAACAATAAAATTCAAAGCAATGCTTGGAAAAGCCATGAAGAAAAATTCTGGAGTTAAGGAAACTTCTCTTGCCGGAGTATGACACAGAATTGGTCCTGGTTTTTCTCTTGGTTTCACATACTCTGGAAACAGAAAGCTTAGCTCAGCCTCAGTAGCAATTTTTCCTGAAAAAAGATTTCGTTATCAGGTCCCAAAGCTTTGATTTCACCTGATGATCCATCAAGGTTTTCAGCAAAACATTCTAGCTAGAGCACAAATAGAAATCTGCCAGGGAACTTTCAAATATGTGTAGATGTATGTGAAGTTTATCAAACATTGATAAGAAAACTAGAAAGAAATCTGATAAGACTACTCAACTTTTCTTCAAATGTAGATACTGAGTAGAATGAAAAGAATTTTCATTGGAGATTATGCAGTTGTTAAGAATAAGTCAGCTATAAAGTAGCTGTAATCAGTTCTTTGAAAAAATAAAAACCAGGTATCATCAGTTCTTGGAGTAACACAAACCAGGTCAGGGAGAACTGACTTTCACCCCACTGCAGAAAGCAATCAATTAGTCAAGTGCTTTGATTAGTTGATGAAGAAACACCTAGGTACTGAATATGTATGGATTCCTAAATCACCATCCTCAGATCAGTAGATGATTTCTTTCAAATCACTCGTCCAGCAAGTTTGAATAGTTTATACTTCATGAATATTCATTTGTCCATGCATTTATACATTAAATTCTTGGTTCTGCTCCTGGACCCTTGAGTTGCAGGTGGCTGTTCACAGTCAGTCTGTGATTATAGTGTGTGATTTGTTTTGTTTTCCATTTTCCTTTCTTGTTTCCAACACAATCATTTTAATGTGTGAGGTTTCTACAATCCCCTTTTCAATAGAGCTGTACCTAAACAGGAGCTCACATTTAGGTAAAAGCTTTGAGTGTTGGCCAGGATGGTATTTCCATAAGTACCTGTGCTTTTCCTTGAGATCAAAGGAGTCCTGGATATATGGACTGCAGAAATTTCTGCCATAGTTTGTGCCTTCTGGCTGGTCTGTGTAGTTAATCACTGTCTTGGGGGTCTGACCATGTTCAGTCCTGGTGTGCACAGGCAGTGCAGCTGATGGGAGTGGGGACATTGCCCATCCCTTTACCTTCCCTTTGCATTCTCCCTGCTCCTCTCTCACTCAAAATCTTTGCCCTCACAACAAAGGCAACCGACTCTGAAATCTGCAGACACCATGAAAGTGTTGCAATCCAGTCTAAGCTCTGAGAAGCCTAATGGTGCCAGCCTTTGAAAATGTTGACCTGGAGAATTATTTGTCTCATGTTGAAAGAGCTGTCTGATACCTACAAAGGCTCTTATTTGTGCTGCATTTCCTTCATCTCTAAAATAAGATTAATTATATCTTCCATATAGCTGAGTTAGGAGCGTTTTAGTATGTTCTACTGCAGTTCAAAAACCTAAACTGCTCCCTCAGTGTAAGCACTGTTGCTGTGTCACAGTAAGTCCTTACTTCTGCTTCTGTCTCAGAGATTCTAAGTGTATTTCAGTGAATGAAAACTCCTGATTCTTTCACCCATCTGGTTTAGCTGGGGCTTTATACTGCCACAATCAACATTTACATACCGTTGCACAGCTATCAACATCAAATTTTAACACCAATTAATTTCAAACGATAAAATCTGAATTTGGCATCAGGTTTTAGATAAGAATTTTTGGAATTTTTCAATAAAATGAAATTATTTACAAGAGGAATATTAAAATCCACATAAAAAGAAATTGAAATACTATAGCATTGTATTTTTGTAAGCAAATATTACACCGAGAGTACTTGAAGTTAATTCAGAAACAGCAGGGAACCTCATTAATGTTATATAATGCAGATAAAGTATGTCTGACTTCACAGCAAGCATCTTTTCTTCTGGGTGTGTTTATGAGACTGTAGCAATATTTCAAGTTTTAGTTGCAAATATTCATTATCACTATTAGCTTCCATGAAATTATTAGTATTCTATTGGTTCCTATTTTGTTGTCTTATAAATTCTGAACACTTATAACACACTTGTCAAGCAGAAATGCCCTTTGTACACCGAAGTGACAGGCTGACAAAAGAGTTACATGATGATTTAAGTCCTCACTTCAATGCAAGTAAACCCCAAAGGAAGGAAAAAAGCAATCCCATGTCAGCAATTATAATAGATACAAGCCCAGTGGATACCCCAGTGACACTCCAAAGGTTTCAAGACTTGCCAAAGGAGCCGATTTCACAAGAACCTCATTTGGCAGCGAAATTTGTCAAGGAGGGAATAGATTTTTCATTGAAAAAGCAAATTGACAGTCATGTTTTGTTTGTTAGGGTGTGCCATCTAAGAGAGAGGAGAAAATTAAGAAAGTCCGAGTGTTCCATTGGCTTGTTTGAAAATTTGGTAAATTTTTTCCATTATGTACCATCATTGTTAAATAATAATGATTATTATGCATGTCTGAGAATACATAACTATTTATTTTACCTACATAAAGAATATGAAGGTAAAATAAATAGTTAAATAATAAACCAAAAGAACCAAGAAACTAAAACCTGAAATCTTGAAGCACATTATCACCTGGGGAATAACAAAATCTCTAGCTATGTTGTAAATTTTAATTTATTCTGAAAGAATTCAGTTAGTGATAGCTCCTCAGAGGATTAGTGCATTTGGTACTTTTGAAAAAGAACTATATTATGCTTACAGAACTCATTACAGTTGCAGCTTTGATTAAAAGCTTCTTGGATTACTGAATAAGTTAAAGGTGAACAAGGCAACACCACGACATAGTCATGTGCATCTTGCTATGCTTTGAAAAAAATAGCAGTTTCTAGCTTGAGTCAAATCTTCCCCTAATGTTTGATATTAAATGGCATTTGTCACAGTCCTTCATATTTTTTTCTCTTGCTTTGAAGAGAGATTTCATGAGTTGTAGCAGAGTCTCTGTCCACAAACCCCTGAAGCACTGGACGTTTCCTGCAACCTTACAGGAAAATCAGGGGGCACATCCTTGAACTGATGAAGAAGAATGTTCCCCTGTTATTTCCTTTATAGTAGATACAATTATTTGCTGAGTGGGTTTTTATTTTTAGGCTGGGAAAACACCAAGTTCATGTAATATATACCAAGAAGGAGAATTTCTATCCATTACCTGTTTTAATGTAGAGTGGCAGTAATTGCAGTGTAAGATCTCACAGTTAGTTTGTTACTGGTATGTTTTACTGAGATATTTTTGTGAAATATACGACAAGGAAAACAACCTGGGAAAACATTTTTGTCTTTTTTTTGTGTTTTTGTCTTCTAGAGGAAATGTCTGTGCTGCAGAAAGAAGTAAATAAATTGTTAGAGTAGTTGGGGGGGAAAAGACATCTCCTATGTTGACTGGGGAGTTTAACTTTGGCACGTGAGGGGAAGAGGAGCATGCAACAGGCATTAAAACAACAAAAATTAAAAAGGAATGGTAAATGAAATTTTAATTTTCTGTGCAGGTGCCCTGTATAATGAAAGTTTTCAGATAAAAGAAAAGGTTAAATAAATTCAGGGCAAATGTTTGGTTTGATGGTGTCAGACTAACATGGAATCAAATTTTTTCTTTTCTTGAAAGTCCTGAATTACTATTAAAATTAATGAATCTGAAAGTGCTCCTGAGGAAAGAAACCACCTGTGGGTGGGATTTTTGCTTCCTTTAAGAAAAAAGATTCTTAGCAAGTTTAGTACACCTAGGAGAACAAACATTTAAAAATGTCAGCTTTACTTATCTTAACTTCAAATTCACTGTTTCAGAAAATAATGTTTATGTGATAAATGCTTATTCCAAAAGTCACAGAGAATGAATTGAACCCTTTTTCCCCATGGTGCTGTCAGGTAACTGTGATTTGTGGCATTTGTTTCGGCTGCAAAAATTCATAAAGACTTATCAGTGAATGCAGCCGCTTAGTCAAAAAGATCTACAAAGCAAGGAAGCTCAGAACAGAAAATGTTATGGACCTTCTGGTATTCAGCTTCCTGAAATGTTTGAATTATGGATAATTCCTTCCTCAGGACTGGCATTCTGCTGCCTCCTGTTTATCCTATTATGGTATCTTAAGTTATCTTAGCATCTAATGAACCAGGAGATTTGATTTAGAGGAGAGTGGCAGTGCACAGAGGGAGCAGTGTATCTGTCTCTCCAGAAATGGAAGTTGAACAAGGTTGGCCCATTGAGCACAGCCCCGTGGGAGCAGAGCAGGTGTGGCAGGAGCTGGGAAACTGTTTGGAAAGGAGGAGAGCCCCACAAGATTGGCTTGGTGCAGCAGAATCCCTGAGGGCTCATGCCACGCTTGTGAGGTTGTTCTTTAGTGATGAAAAGAAAAAAGAAATATTTCTGCTTGTTCCAGAGGTGTATTCAAATAATGTTGATGTGCTCATGCAAGGGAATATACATTTTAAAAATATGTGCATTGGATGATGACTTTGTGTAGTTCCAGTTTACATTTTTATCCACCCATTCAGTGTTGTCCAGGCATGACTGGAGAACAATTGAACTTCTCAAGCAGCTCGTACAAATCAATTTTCAGTTTTAAATGTATTCCAGGTTATTCTGTTTGTTCCAGAGCAAACTATTTGTTTCTACAAGGGAATTCGTTTCACTAAGCACTTGCAAAGCTGCACCCCATCACTGGGGGATAAATGGAGATGAATCCATGCAGGATTTGAACAGAGCTCATGGGCCCAGTGTTGACAGCACATCAGTGCTGGTGATTTCAGAGATGCCAGTTCATCCAGATCTTGATTCATCTAACAATTAATTAGACTGAAAAAAGTAACAATAAAAGCAGCTCAAAATAAAGCACATATCTCAGAGGCAGATTTCAACTGTGGACTCCCAGTGTGTTAGTAATAAAATGAAGTTGTCTTCAGGGAATTAGGATGCTGATGGAGAGGAAAATGTGTGATCATTTGTAAGGCAGCAGCCTGCTCAAGACTTGTGTAATGGTTTCCTTATTCCTGTAGAATAGAATTAATTTGTCCTATCAAACACAAATCAGTGCCTGTCTGTTACAGACTTTTTTGTGATTCTTCCATGCAATCATAGCTTAACGTGTAAGGTGAATTTTGCAGACATGAAACTCAGTTACTGTAGACATTTGTGGTATTTCTGAAAAGCCCAACATGAACCATTATTTTAAAAAAGTCAAAACTACCACAGAGTATATTTACTTAGAAAAAACTAATTGTTTTCATAGTTCATTTTTTCTTTGGCATTGCTTAAAAAGTACATCATAGAATAAAATAGCTTAGAAACACTGATGCTATGGCCTGTAGAAGTAGCAGAAAGCTTTTAGATTACTGCTGGCTGAGAAAGGAGTCCAGCAATTTTAGGGAAGGAAGCCATCATCTCTTGTTGGATTAATTTTATTTTTTCGAGAAAATAAGATTTTTTTTTTTTTTTAGGAGAGTTTCATCTAAGTCATATCCAACTGCTCTTCTAAAAGAGAATCGTTCAGTAACTAAAATTTTGGCTGTCAAATCTTTCAGCCTAATAAAATATGATGATTTTACAGTGCCTGTCACTGTAATATATGTATCCTTTGCAGTCTCACACTTTTATATTGAAAATTCTTGAAGTAGGCAAAAATGGTAATATGACTTGTGCAGAAGTGGAGTTCAGTTACCATATCAGTAGGTCTGAAGCTTCCTCAGGACAGAACCCACATTTCAGGGGACACAGTCAAGTGCCTGAAATGCAAAATCCTCCTTCCTTCCCTCACCAGCTTTTCCATAATATATTATTTCTGTTTTCAAGAAGGAAAACAAAACAAAACACCACTTGTAGAAAAGAAACTGAAGATATATTATTTTCTATTGAATATTCTTTCCATTTGTAAAGGATTTTAAAGCTACTCTGCATTCCAGTTTTCTCCTGTTAGTGCCACTTGAGGTATATTATTATTCTATCCTATGTGTGTTGTCAGTAAATAAATCAAGAAAATATGCCTAAGTTTGGGAGCTGGGTGAAGGATACTGTATTTTTACTTGTTGTACCTCCTCCTATTCAAGTGTCTTTGTCATTTGTATTTTCTTTCAATCTCTGCTGAACATGATCAGAATTTACATCTGCTGCTAAATTTACATCTGCTGCTAAAACAGCTGCAATGCCAAGATCCTTTCTGTAGTATTTTCATGAGTGTGCTCTCCAGACCACACATATCCCTGGTGTGTGTAGAGTTTGCAGTGAGCCTTCACATGGCATTTTGAGTTCAGAGGAATCTGTATGTGAATAACGAATGCAGTACTGGGCATATTTTAGACTATACTTTCAAAAAAACCTCTGCTGTGTTTTAATTTTTTATTGTTCCAGCTGGGACAGTTTACACATATTGAGTGTGTACAGAACCTCTTGGTAGGGCTGAAGTTTGTGTTTGAATTGGAAAAGGCTTGATCTACTTGGAAAATGTTATGTTAATTAGGAGAATACCATGTATAGCTGTTGGATACTTGAGCAGTCTCTTGAGGAAAGTTATTCAGCACCATGGCATTGTGTAAACATTTGGGAGGGAATGAGGTTCCATAAGCCAAAAACAATTACAACTGCAATGCTAGTTCTGGTAACTTCTCCTAGGAAAGCCCTTCCTTAAATCTTTGATCTTATTCTACCTATTTTGATCCCTATTTTTTTTTGTCTTTGACTCCCACCTTTTCTCTTTCCCATCTGAACAGTACTTGTATGGCATTGAACATTATCATCTCCTAGATAATAGTATGTTATCACTGTTTCAGCATCACTAGAGGGATTGAAAAACAGCTTTAGGATCTCCACATGTTCTGTCAATGCAATGGCTCCCACTGTGCTTCGAGCCGGGTTTTACACACGCAGGAAAAGGTGTCCCTTTATGAAACTGATCTGAAGCCCTGGCAGGCACTACAGCTCCAGGCAGAGCTCTCCAAGATTCTTCTGCCCTTGCAGAACACCACCAGCTCACCAGGGTAAGGCAAGGAAAGGGGTGACTCTGTCTGGGTGTAACATAAGTGAATTGCTTTGTTCTCTTTCTGTCCCGATTGGGCAGCTGCCATTGCCTGGCTGGCACAGAGTCAAGTTTTTATATCCCCAGGAATCTCTGTAAAAAGATTGATCTGTCATTTCACTCAAGGTTTGCAATATAGCACTCTCCAGACATCTGTTTTCACAGCTACACTCAGAAATAGCCTCTACTGAGACATTTAATGAAATTCAGAGAGCTATTTTAAAAACTACAACAAACGTTGAGCCACAACCCTTGGTTATCTGTGGAATACGTTGTAGCTAAGCAAGTTTGATATGACAGTCATTCCCATAATACAACACAGTGCTGTAGTAGATATGGAGGCAGGAGAGTTTGGATTTGACAGGTTGGGAGAGGTCCTTGAGCCCCTCTCTTGAAGCAGTCAAGGATTTATATATCATTTCCAAGCTCTTAGGCATCATCTTTTACAGAATAATTCAAAGACTAAAAGGCTACAGCTGCAGTAGTGCCAGCCAGGCCAATATTGTATGTTATGATATTTAATACATTTTTATAGACTTTGGTTCTCCAAAGTACTGTGTATCTCCTTGGGGATGCCAAGTCCTTTAATGTCCACTGACACTGATGAGTTGAGGCTTGTTTAGCCCTCTGTGTTCTCTTCACAAGAGCCCTCAGAACTCTTTTGTTGTTACACTCAGTCGAAGCATAGAGTTGAGGCTTTTTATATTCACTAGTGTGATCAGGCCACTCCTGGTGTTACCGAATAAGTTTCAAGCACTGCTTCTGTTTTTCCAAGTGCCAATTACCATAACGTTCCTTTGTTGTAGGTGTCTTTTTGTCTGTTCCTGAAATGGCATTAATCTGCCTACTCCAATTTAATGGATTAAAAAGAGACAATCAGTTAAAGTAATTGAGTAATTGAGACCATCATTTCATCATTTTGAATAGGGCAAAGCCTGTGTCCTTTGCTGTAGGTCCTCGGGTAGCATGGTAGTGTCAAACATTACATCATTCTAGAGCTGCTTTGTCACATCATACAAGAGGAAATAATCTCCAACACCATGGAGCAGAGAACATTTTAAAATATTTAGTGTACAACAAGTATATAATTCCTTCAAACTCAGAAACCCATGGTAAAGAAAAGATGATGTAAGTCACCAGAAGAAGAGGCTATCTTGTGCTGTGCATGTGCATATTTTAGTATATAGAAATATGTATTTCTAGGAACTTTTATTTAAAAATTCTCAGGGTTTTAATATTTATACTTCATAAGTGAACAAGAAAATGTCATCTTGGGCAGCAATTATCACTGAATTTCTCACTAATACCGGATGAAGCTATGCCAGCTGTGCGTCAAAAAATTTAACCCTGCTTCGTATCTAAATGATTGTTGGCAGCTTTGGGCCCTTACGTTGCTTTAAAACTGCAAACTACTCTCATTGCTTCTCTCAGAAAAAACCAATTTGGGAAGAGAGTTATTCATGTGTGCAGTAAATTGATGGTCCTTGCACTGGAGTGGGTGGAGAGTCATACTTGTGAACTTGCAGGATAGGGAAGCCAGAGGTCAGGTGGGGATGACAGACATGGAATGGTTTAGGGCCATAAGACCATTACTAAATTTCAAGATTCTAATAACAGGTTTTTTTCTCCTTTATATAAATTCACATCAGGCCCCAGTCTTTCAGGTTATTTGCAAAGACAAACCTCTCAGCTTGAGCCTCTGGTACAATCAGTGCACAAGTGTGAAAGCAGCTGGGGGGGACAGCAAGTGGCATTTTAAGGTGCTGGTTAGACAAAAGGCTTCTTTTACCTGTATGTCCACATGGGGGATGGAGCAGCAACTCATTTCTAATCCTTCTTGGCTCATTTCTCACTCTTCTCAGTGTGTGAAGCCCTTCCTGTTTGCTCTTCTCTTGCAGTAAACATTGGAGAAATGATCTTCCAGCAAGACACATCAGTTGCAAAAAAAATCTGAGCTCTCTTTCAACTTTGTAAAGAGAGAGGGGAGAGCTTGTGGTCAACAACCTCAAAAGGCTCCAAAGAGCCCAGGCAGCTCCTCAACCATGATGGGTTTTTAATGTCATACCTTGTAGCTCTGAGAGCTCACTCAGTTGCCAGAAGGCTACGCAGGTTCTGTAGCTGCACCTGAGTTTTGCTGAGTATTTGGGGATTTGGTCTGTAGCTCCCAAATTGTTAATTTTTTTTTCATTTTCAGTCGAGTAGATGGCGGCTTTGTTTCCCAAGTGCTTTGGGAGAGGTTTAAAATGCCAATATTTGTCCACTCCTTAGTTACAGAGGTTACAATTTGTTTTTCTTTGCTATTTACAACTATCTTGACACATGTATGTATAATACGTAAAATTAGATACTCTTTAAAGGTTTGGGAATAAGATGAAAAATTAATGAGAAGGAATTGTTTTTTCTCGTATCACCAACAAGATAACCCAGGAGTAGCAATGTAAAACATCAAAAATTGCATTGTATATTAAAAATCCTGGCAGTCTAAGGGCAGGAGGAATTATTTATTTTGAGATTCAGTTTTTCGTAAGATTTACAATTAGCAAATTTCATGTTAATTTTGTTATTGAGCTTGAGTGTATCTTAAATATTATACTAACTAAACCATCTTTGTTATAACTTTGCCTCTAATTTTTATCATGACTAAGGCTTCACAGTGAAATTTCGGTTTTTTTAAATTTTAGAACTATTAGATAGATCTTGTAAACCACTAAGGGCAAACAAGTTGTACAATAAACTGTTTCTGATGACAATCTGTAGTAGTTGCTAGGTTGTCAAGAGTCAATTATATTTATGTGAATTAAGGTTTAAGATCTTTTTCATCTTTAAAACTCATCAAATGCATTGCCCAGGCATTCAAGTCATGGAACTGTTCACATTAACTGTATTTATTCCTTTTATAAATATTACTCAGAGGCTTGCTAAGTAGCAATATTGTGCTCTAATGAGCATATGTATGCTGCAGAGCTTTTAGAGAGATTTAGTTCAGTGATTACAACTCCTTGATCTGCCAATCTGCACATCAAAAGAAGCTGTTTTGTTTTAATACTCTGTCTACCAATATTAACTTCACGGAAGAAGTGACCCCCTCACATGTCAGTATGTTTTAAAACTATTTGGGGATTATATTTAAGCCATTGTAACACTACTGTCTAAAGGCACCCCAGCATCTCATGTAGCAAAATATCCACAGATGAAAGGCACAGAAGATAAAAGGCAAAGAGAATTAACTCTGGATATCTAACGGGCCCCATTTCTAGTCCAGTCTCCCAAAAATATCTGGCATGCACAACAGACTCCAGATGGATTGGCTGCCATACACATATGGCTACAAATAACCAGTGCACATGTCTTGGGTTTTCCAAGTTGGGTTCCTGGCTTATGGGAATGGGATGGCTCACAGCTGTGACACAGAAACATAAAGAGATCCCAGTGCACTGGCACATCTCTAATGATAATTCAATTTTAGGCCCAGATGGGCAGCAGTGTTTGCTGGTCTTAACTAAACAATGCAGGGATAGGACTTTTCCCATTTCATGCATGTTTGACACATGTGTATTGTTGGCCTTTCCTGGGGTCTCCAGTTGTTATTATGAATAATTATAAACCCAGTGAAACTTAAAACTTTTTTTTTAATTATTATTTCACTCCCTCAGTGAGGTTCAGTTTTGCCCTTTGTGTAAGTCAGCCACCTGCACAGCTTATTTGGGTTTTAAGTCAGCAAAGGTCTGTCATGCTGGCTGCAGGAAAATGGGAATTTCTTTTCTAAATTACACGAACAAGTTCAATGTCCCCTTTTTCACAGGGGTTTGAGGTAGATGCATTTGAAAAAAATGTTTTTAAAAATTGGACAATAAGCAAATAGGCAGGTATTTGCATCATACACAGCACTGTCCTTTGAAGGCCACTTCAAAGACACCTTCAGAACCTGAGAAACTCTCTACAGCTGCAGGCAGCAGGGCCAGCAGGAATGATGCTGAGAAAAAAGAGCCTTCTGTAGCAGAGCACATGTGGATTCTTAATGTGCTAGTGAGGGGTTTGGGGTGCCAGTGGCACCAGTGTGCAGAGAGCAAGTGAACCAGAAAGGAGCCACGCACAGCCACTGTCACAGTCATCCATCAGAGCCACCCAGCACAGCTGCACACATCTTCCCATTAGGTCTTCTCATGGGCTTTCACAATTACCAGCTTAAACCTTGAAATATTTAAGCTTTCAAATCCTTTGTGTGGTTAATTATGATAATTCTAGGTATTCTTGCTGTCTGCATAAATGCGTAATACTTTGGGGACCTTGTTAAGTTATTAGCTTCATCACTTTCCTGTGACAGTGATGCTGCAGTTCTGGTCAGCATGAAAATTTGTCTGTGAATTTCCATACAACAGCCAAAGTTTTGAATTCTGAGAAACTGAGCTAAGAATTGCTGTTTTCCTAATATTTGAGCTTCTGTTCATGTGCACAAATGTCAAGTTTGAAGAAGGGCATCTTGCACACATGGAACTATAAATGGACTGGGTTTTTTCCACTCCAGGGAAGCTTGTTTGAACATCCCAGGGGAAAATTCTACTTGCTGTTTTAATAAGACTTGCCTGTGTTTTGCCTTAAGAGCAAGAAGTGTTGATACCAGCCTCAGTCCTAAAGCTTTCTTATGAAAGGCAATACATAGGGCAATGGAAAATCTGCTGCACTGCTGTCATGCTGAGAGCTCTCTTCAGTGTTGTTTATCACCTGCCTCAACAGAGGAACCAGCAAATGGGGCCTTTGTTTTCAGTGACAGCAGAGCTGCTGCTTTAATGTCATGGCTGTCTCTCCTGTGCCTGGCTGGCTCTCAGGAGCTGGCCATGCTGCAGGCAGCAGGATCCCGTGTTTGGGCAGGAGCAGCCCTGCTGAGACAGGAATAGCTTCCATAGCAGGAGGGGTGGCAGCCTGCCCGCCCATTCCAGCTCCATTTGAGGTTACTGAGATCCATATTAAAGGCTCGAGAATGAGCAGCTTTGATGAACCACTGCTTTCATGACTTCTTCATATTGATTGTGACACAGCCTTTACCAAGATACCAAAGTTTTTTGGAACAGAATTGGAAAGAGGATCTAAGAGAGAGACAGCTCCCCAATTGTGATACTTGTCCATATACTGACCTGAATTAAGGCTTAACACTGACTTGGGGCAGGTACCATCCACCACCTTCAACACTTGCACATTTCCCACTCCCTCAGGAAATGCAGAGTTGGGTGCTTGACTATTTCAGTTGTTATTGCCAGGGTTGTGACCACAAGAAAGCTCCAGTGGTTTGAAACTTGGGCATTTTGTCTGCCATATTTTATCCATCTGACAACCTGCTGTTACATAAAATATAATTTGAAGTATAGTACTTCATTAGATGATTTTACAGTATTAGAACCACCCAAAAGCTTTGATGTAGGAGATAACTAGTAAGAAATTTTGAGGAGATAAAGGATGGGTGGGCAGAGAAGGATAATGAGTCACAGTCAGCAAAAAGGGTGAACTGTGGTAGATTTTTGTCATTAATATCCAAGTATATTCCTGTTGCTTTTCTTCCCCAGGCATGAGAGGAAGACATGGAGAAGATATGTTTTCAGTGCCAGAGGTTGTCAGACCAGTGCCATTGATAAATCACAATGCCTTGATCTCTGAAAATTCAAGGTCATAGAAATGAGACTGATTCCAAAATAAGCCGTGGTTTAAATGGTTGATTTCCTCTTTAGTCTGAAATATTCAAAGGAGGTTTTTGTTATGGTAGATACATTTTAGTGCTGATTTGAGGCTGTTTTCAAACTTCATGATTCCTGGAAGAGCATTGAGCTTCATCTTAAATTCAAGCATATATAATACCACCAAGTCCCACAAACACTCTTTCCCTTCAGCATCTTTCCTCTAATCTGTTGTTTCATCAAGAGAAGGTAAGAATCATGGAAAGTCATTATTTAGTGTTTAACATCCCTATTAGTCATGACCCACCAGAACAGGTATCACCAGGTCACAGCAAAATTCTGTAGTTTTCATTTGAGGTAGCAAAGTGGTCTCTGGTTTGGGAGTTGGGGTTTTGTTGGGGTTTAGTTTAGTATTGGCAAAACTATTTTTGCCTTATATAGAATTTCAAGGCCACAGGCCATTTTTTATTTTGAGTCATGTTCATATTCTGATCCTTAAAGAGAGTGTCCATGGTGATGAGGAGTATACTGTGGTATATCTTGAAACCAAATACACCAGTAATTAAGCAGGCAATAGTCCATAGGTAAGGTTTATGTGTTCATTTCTTAAGGAAAAAATACATGACTGGGAAGACAAAACTAGGAAAGGATTTTGCCTTAGTTTTCTATTGAGATTTTTCTTCCAGCTAATCACATATGCTATTAGAGAATTACTTTCATTCAACAGGAGATGGTTTTAGACTGTTTTGTATTTTAATAATCTCTTTCCTGGTGTTAGCACTGCCCTTACTGTGTCCCTTGCAGTTTGTCTGTGTTCTGTTGCTGACAGAACTTGCACTTATTGTCTCTCATATCCACTACCTGAGGAGGTAACAGGGTGTCAGCTCTTGTAGTAATTTTTAATCATTGTGTAGAATCATTTCTTTCTAATAAGGCAAGTGATTAATTATCATGCCCTTTTTATCAGTGTAAAGCTTGCCAGGGGTGCACTCACTTTCAATTACAACCTTTCAAGGTTTTCTTTAGTAGAATGCAGCATACTTAGAGAGACAACCCCATAGTTAGGCAGCCTTTTTTCTGTACAAGCAATAATTATCTCTTCCATTATTGTTCTGTTTATTTACAAATAAAGACCAAATATCCATAGTGGAATATATATTAAAAAAAAAGAAATTCTATTACCTCGACACTGAAGAAAAAATTGACATCAGAAACTTGATGGAAATGGAAATACACTATCCATTTACATGATTAGAGAATATGAGCCCTTTATAAGCCTAAAATAAATGAAATACCAGTATGAAATTAGGGATATGTTTCTCATTTATAGAGAGTCCTGAAGCAAGATGCTTTTGTCTTTTCCTAATAGCCTCACTTCAGACTCAATTGTTACAGATTTCTGTGGAGATGGAATGGAACTGTGCAGTAGTACAGGAACAAGGCAGGAGAGCAGTGCCTGAGAATCCAAATAAAGCAGCAGGAATCTTTACAGAGAGAGTGTGAACTGCTTTATGACAAGCCATATTGCTTGCTTCTCCATAAATCTGTAGGAAGGTTTGGCAAAGGAGTTGAGGCAGTAACAGATCCAGAAGAACTGAGCGTCTCCCCAGATCGGTGTCACTTGGGGTGGCCACGAATCCATCCACAGCAAAGTCTTCGTGTTCCTCATGCTAATTGAAATTTCCATAGGCACATCAGGTAGCCCTGGAACAGTTCTCTCCTAGCCTGTGCCTAGGGAAATAAAAACATATGTGCCCCTTACTGCTTTGGGAATTTTCAAGTGGACTTGAAATTGTTTCCATCTGCCTTCTGTGTACGCTCTGTTCCTTGAGATGCCCCTGGTTTAACACAAAGCTTGATGAGCTCTTTAACCTGCTCAGTGGGAATATCAACTCTGCTTTTACCCTGTGCTATGAAAGATTTCCTCCACAGAGGGGAAAAACACAGCCATTCTGAGTGTTTGCATAAATATCAGAAGTATTTGGAGGGACACAAATCTCCAGCAGTAATCATGTTTTTTTGTTGCTATTAGTATAACAAACTAAAAATCCTTTAGCTGATACATTTTTTTCCCCAAAGGGAACTGATCATGCCCTTAAAAACTCTTAGTGTGTGAAGCAAGTGCATATATAAAAAGACAACAGGAGAAAGAATGAATCTTTATACAGTCAGCATTCAGGGCATTAATGAATCTTTTTTTTTTCTACCTATAGTTGAAATAACCAACAAATAATGAACTTACCTATTGAGAAGATATTCTTAGAGATAAACCCTCCCACTAGGCATGAGGACATGGGGATGCTTCTGCTAATCTTAAAATCTTCTGATCCAAATTTGTCCTCACAAGAAGTTATCAGAAGGCATATTTCTTTGTCTAACACACTTTGAAGGGATCACTACTTAAACCTCAACATTTCATAATAGAGAAGAAAGTTTGGAATTTGATTTTAGTTGGAGACATGAAAAATGTTTTTTCTCAAGTTTGCAATTTCTTTTTGAAGTGTGCCAGTCATGCTGAATATGAAATACATGTCCAGTCACAGTACTTCCAAGAGGACAAGTGGTTTTTGTAATGGCATCAGCAACACAATTCACTTTCTATTGCTTCCTGTACTTGATGTCCATTCAGTTAATTACATTCAAATCTGGCCATGATTTACTAATGCCATGTGGGTTCTAGTTTACCTATTAATCCTATTTCTTTCTCCCTGTGATACTGGTTCTTTCACTTTTTTTCTTGTAGGGAGTGTACTGTGCATGTAAGTGGTGTTAGTTCTTTTTATGAGTTCTGCACAGGGGTTGAAATTCTCCCCAAATCCAGCGAAGTTTGCAGTTGCAGGAAATGTTGCTGTCCTGTGTTTCCCCCAAGCCCCAGTGCAGTGACAATTGCTGCCCAGCCCATCTCTGCAGTACATCAGAGCTCTGGGATGAGTGGAGCCTGCATCTCCTCCAAGATTCACTGTGTCACATTCAGGGCTCTAGTCACATTTCTGTGAATAGACAAATAAAATAATCCTCTCTTTAATACTGACACCACCAGACCTTCAGCCAGGCAGAATAGGCCACTCCTGGTAACTGAGGTCCTTCTCATGTGCAGTTGCATCCAGAAATGTCCCACTTTTGCAAATGCAGAGTGCAGACTACAATTTGGCTAATTCATAATGACAGAGAAGCACATTTCAGTGAACTGGCACAGGAACGGGAGTCAGGGATACTAGAATTCTCTGTCTAGCTCTGCCTTTTTTTCTCCATATTTCCTTGCCTAAAACTGATAAATTTCTTGCTTTCATTTCCCCACAGGCTAAAGTGCAGCTGCTGCAATTTTATAAGGTTCTTGAAGGATTCCTTAAGAAATTTAAAATCTTCTTAAGGTGGTAATAGTGTTAGGCTGTATCTACCAGAACAAGCTATCAGTTCTGATAGATAACTGGAGTACAAAAACTCAGGTTAACAAAGTCACTGTAACTAATATAGTCTAAACAGGGAATCCATAATCCTGCTTACCAGGCTTATAAACGTCAACACTCAAAAGATACATGCAAAGATAGGTCCTTGATTTCAGGTACAGGGCTTCTTTAATAAGTAGCTATGCTACCTGTTGATATATTTGCTGACAAAATTCAAAGCATGAGTGCTTTTCGATTTTTTTTATGAATAATGGAAGATAAGATACCCCTCTCTTTCTTCTTATCTAAGGAAAGCACTTTAAAAATTGCCCATATGAAATGGCCAAAGGACAGATTTTGTGAATTCTACACAAGTAAATTATATGAGACTCCCTCTAGTCAAGTTGTTGTTTCTTTTCATGGTAGTGTTGTTAGTAATTAAGTATTTTTAATAGCAATACCTCAGTAAGATTGGAGCTTGCCAGAGTTCTGTCTCTTTTCTTCCTGTATGGATTGTTGGAATATCCTTAGAGTATATCATCACAGCAGCAGGGATTAATCTGTCTACATTTCAGTGTCTGTTACTATGGCTCTGATTGTCTGGATTCTGTTTCTCATCTGTGCAGACAAATAGGTACTCCAGGGTGTAATTCAGCTCATATTCAGTTTGCTGTCAAAAAACAAGTCAGAAGAGTGGTTGGGTTTTAGATGCCTACAGTGTGGGACTCTAATGTTAAATGAGATGGCTTCCCACCTGGTATGTTTATGACTTGACATTTCCACATCAATATAATTTCCCAGCTGGTAATTGTCAAACACTGGAGAACTTCTGATTTTTTTATATTTAAATAGAAGTGTGAATGAGTCAGATTTAAGTGATATAAATGTTTCCATTTCTTGTTTTAGTCTTCCAAATGGAGCAACTTAGACTTTTGTCTCTTTGAATTATACAGAGTGCAAGGAAATGTGGAACAGAATGTATTAAGGGATTGCACTCCCTTGCATGAAATGGACACCAAGTGCTTTAGATTGCTTCAGCTACTGGAAAGAATGTTTTAGTTTGAAAGTGTGTTATTGAAATGGCAATTCCCCCACCACAAGCAGCTCCTGCAAAGCAGCTCTGTGTCAAACCTCTCCATATCACAGATTTCTCAAAGCAGACATTCAGCCAAACACTTTGGATAAGAGCTTGGATTGGACACGTAGTCAACTGCCCTTGGTAATTATTACCTTTTAATGAATTGTGATCATTGCAATAGCTTAGAACCTTGAAAGCCAAATTCTGCCATCTTCTAATTGCCACCTCTTATTATATTTTCATGTATAGGACTTGTACATTCTGGAGGGCTAAAAACTGGAGACTGGGCAAGAAAATCTGCTGAGTTGAAACCTCCTTTTGTATCACTATTACATGCAAGTGAATGCCATAGAATCTAAGGTTGCCCCTTTTTCTTAAACATAACCTCAGCTGTACAACAAGAATATTCATATTTGGTGTAATCTGGGCATTTCACCAACACCTTACAGCAATAGCATTTTTCTTACAAGATAAGAATATCCAATCAATATATTTTTCCAGTTTTTTAGCTAGTGAATAGTCTAAAAAGTCTAAATGTCCCACTGCATTGGATATTACACGATTAGAAAACT
Source organism: Muscicapa striata striata (assembly GCA_030060385.1). Taxonomy (NCBI): domain Eukaryota; kingdom Metazoa; phylum Chordata; class Aves; order Passeriformes; family Muscicapidae; genus Muscicapa; species Muscicapa striata. The sequence continues at coordinate 1,266,706 of JAREIS010000050.1, read as the reverse complement.
GACCATGAGAATGTTAATTAAGGCCATAATCTGAGTAACTGTTTAGGGCTGGCCACACATCCTTAGAGCCCCTTCTAATCTGAGTTGCTTGGGAACTGAAAGTTCAATTTGTATTAATGAGGGACATCATTCTTTCTATTGTACAACAAGAGGACAAAATGTGTATTCATTGACCAGACTACAGGTAGGATCATAGTCACTTCAAGGGCTCTCAAAACAGCAGTCTGGCTTTACCTGCCACAGCTCACATCCATGCCAAGGTTCCATGCCTTCTGTGTTTGATGCCTGCTTTGCAAACCCAGTTTTGTACCATCTCCCCAAGCCCACACTCCTTTCCCAAGAGTTGGTGTGGCCACATCCTCTAACTGGAGTTCTCCCTTCCTCTGCATCAGTACCTCTTCACGTGTTGCAGTAGGAATCCCTTCAGTAAATGCAGCTCATTCCTCTGCTTTCCTTCTAGATTTCTAGGCAACCTGTTGATCACATGGATTTTCAGTGATGTATTCAGCTGACCAGCTGGTTTTGGTTCTTTCAGAACAGTAAATTCAGGGCTAAGAGAAAGGCATTGTTGGTGCTGTTTTATACATACTGCACCAAAATAAAATTCTAATTATTCTGTAGATTCTGTAGATTCAAGATCCTATTTCTTGAGCTGAACAGAAATCTCTGGATATGTCCACATAATCTCCAGATACCTGGTTAATTCAGTTTAAGTTAAATTAAACTGATTAATTCAATTTAAGTTACTTTCTGTAGCAGAACTTCCCAACCCTCAGCTGAAGCAGCATAGGGATGGTGTGCTGCTCCTGGTGTCCTGCAGTGCAGAAGGATTTATTCAGTTACCAGGGACAACTCACACTTCTTTTCTCTGCATAGTGGACAGATGGGGCTTTTGATTCCTAAGTGGCTTGGGATACTGAAGATTATAGATTTCACTAGACTGAAGCCTTTAGTTACATCAGAAATTAATTGTTCTCCTACAGTCTGAGAGTTAAACTCACACTGAGATAGAGGTTCTGTTTCTTGCCTTTGTACTGTTTGCAGGGCCAACTAGGAAATGTAGTATCATTTGTATTTGTTCCCTCTTGGAAAAGTAACTTGCTGGGTGCTAATTAATGAAATGCTGCTCACACCCACCCCAATTAAATGTCAGCAGAGTTTCCCAGGTCAATATTTCAAGGCAGTGCTGATGTGATAGGATGTCAAGTTATAATAAAAGATTGTGTTGGTAAGTAAATTTAGCACTTACTCCAACTGGCAAAATTGAGGAACAACTAGATTTTCAGAAACTTAATTGGATAATGAATCCTCTGAGTTGTTTCAAGATGAGAAAGCCTTTCCTCAAAGCAGAGGATACAGCCTAGAGTTAAATTAAATCCTGGCTGCAAGATGAATTAGCAAATGGGATCTGGGCAAAACTCTAGAGGGGAAAATTAGGATTATTTTATGTCATCAAGCAGACAACCTGTGGTTAAAGTACCAAAACATATTGACATGCTGAGAAACAGCATTTATGGGGTACTTCAGTTACCTTTGCAAACTCTCAAGTAATGGGTGTGCTAGAGATAGGAGTGGGGTCAGTGAGCATCAGAATAACAGTCAGAAAGAATCTCTGGTATTTCTGTCTCTTGGTACTTCCTTTTCTCTCTCCCATGCATTTCCAAGAGCATTAACTGATTGATATTTTTTAGGTCTGGGCTTTTTTTCCACTGGAAAATGCACAGTTACCGGTACATGAAGCCTTCTGTTCTTCATATAACATTAAGTGCTCCCTGGGGGCTGTTCATGTAGGAGTTCTCTGCCAAAGATTTGCCTCAGGAGTCTGTAATTCCTACAAGAAGAGCACATATCTTTATTTCAGAGTCATCACACTGGTTGATGCTCGCTCACATTCTGCTTCATTAACTGTTTCTCATTTGTTTCCTTCTCTTGCCAAGCTACTTAGGCCAGATCCCCAGTGTACCCCCATGAAAGCCTTTACCAGTTTCAGGCAGAAGACAGATGGCCTCATACCCTATTCCCTCTCTCTGCAATGTACAAATTTTAGCTGGGATACTTCTTTCAAATGTTACCAAAATTCTGAATGCACTCTATCCTTTCTAATAAAACAACAAGCATTATGACTTGGTTTTATACTGAATTCAGAAAATCCTTAGTGCTAGAGAGGAAGAAACTTGATATGGGAGTGTGGACACAGCTTGGGATGTCATTAATGGGTAGCAATACTCTGTTAAGGATTTTATGTCTTTCCCCACTAAATGTGAGGCTGTGCTGGGCATTTGCATATTCTTACAATCTGACCTAGGATAGTTGATAATAGGCACAATTAATCTCAAGGAAATAGTAGAAGGAGTCTAGAAGCTCTTAGGTGTTGATGGATAATGTAACTCTAATTAAATGTGTAATCTAATGTGATAAAGTGGCTTTTAGCTGATCTTCTTGGGGAGGGCCCAAAGCTTCTGTTCTGATAGACAGCGTGATTAGTTGTGGATTTCTTCATCTCCATGTGGGATCATTTCAGACAGTGTATATGGCAAATCCTCAGCTGTGGTGTTGGACAAACTTAAACATCATTTAGAAGCTGTGTGTGTTATCTATATGCTAGCAGTCATATGATGATGATTTCTTATGATTATGATTCTTATTTCATATGATTTCTTCTTCCTACTCAGCTCGTGTATATGCACGTGTATGAATGCATGTTGTCTTCTTTACATGAATTTGGGGAAACTGATAAGTGAAGCATGCAACAAACCCCCTGTTCTTTATTACTTAATTATCTGGTTGTAAGGCCCAGCATTCAGCAGTTCAAGCAAATAACAGAGTTGTGAATTATTCATTACAGGAGAATGAAAGATTATAGCTGTTCCAGTCTCCTCTTTTTGACAACTCTGTCAAGCATGAGAGACAAAGATATTGGCACCTTAACAGCAGGCAGAGATGGGGTCATTGACCCAACCTGTCCTTACTGTTTGGTTTGTTTTTTTTTCTTTTAAAACATAGTGAGAGCAGTGATATGTACTGCTCAGCTATCAGCTCTTTCATGGTGGCAAGAATGTTTGTGTCTACTGTTGTTATATTTTCATTTGTTACTTTCTGGTGTGTGTGACCAAGGCTACTGTGGAGATAAGCATTTCCCTACTTTCCTATTGGTTCTATCTTATGAGTCATTTAGCAAAGCCCATTTGAAAGCAGAAAGTGAAATTCTGATCCCAAAAACGGCAAAGCTTCCACTGATCTATGATAATGTCTGGTGTTTCATCATTAAAAGATAATTATCTGTAAAAATATGGCCATTGGCAAATTTGCACATTCTGTGATGGAGGTGTTTAGTACTTCCCATGCAGGTAATGGGTCTTCATGGATGATGACATTTCTATAGCAATTTTTAAGTGTCATTGAATGCTAGCAGAGGAAGTTGAGGATAAACAGCATTTTAAAGGACCAGTACTCCAGCTGTAACACTCTGGGATTTTAAGCAGGATGAATACCTTATTTCAGATTACTCACAGAAAAAGCAACTATAAATTTATTTTATTTCACTACAAAAACTTGACAGTCCATCTGTAAAAATACACATCATTTCTCTGTATTTGTATCATGATCCTGCCAAGCTTCATCTTCATCTGTATGATTTCTCAGGATTCAAGGAAATAAGAAGGGTCAGAAGCCTTTTAGCTGAGCCTTTTGGCTTTGTCCTGCTTCATTCTAAAGCCAAATGATCCAGAAATTGACCTGAAAACATAGTTAAATGATGTGAAATTTAGACATGCTAGCAAATTACCAGTAGGAGAACATGCTGAGTTTCAAATCATTCTGCAGCCTGGGAGACTACTAAATTAATTAGCTTGATAGGAAACTTTAAGAAGGAGCCACTGAAACAATCCACTGGAAGGAGGTAAGAAGGATATTTCTTTGGAAACAATGACATTGGCAGTTTGACACCTGCTGTTTTGAAGTGTTTGCCAAGCCCTTGAAAAAATGAATCTGTATATTAATGTCAGTGTTCCATCATCCAGTTCAGCAGACTGGGACCGGTAGTAAGGGCAACACACTCACTAATGGCCATGTCCCACATAGAATCTGCTGTGTTCAAGAAGCCCATTATGCCTAATAAATATCTTGACTGTTATTGTCTGTTCAACTCACATTAAAAAACCTCCTATGGTAATCTTCCTTTAGAGAAGAAAAAAACAAATCACAAAGATTTGTGGGCCATTTAAAAATCTATAGGGCATGAAATTGATACTATGTGAGAAAGGGAAAAAGGAATTCCCTCATTAGGTCTTGCACATCAGTACAAAGACTGTTACTGTAATTAATCTGAGTTTTTGTGATAGTTCCTCATAACTCATTTGTACCAGGCATGCACATGGAATAATACACTAAAATACTGATATTTCTTCTAATTATATTTTCTCAATGTCTTTACTTTTTTTTTTTTTTAATCCATATGTACTGTCTAAGCAAGGGATGGTTAAAGTGAGTATCTGAACTAAATACCCTGAACTGAAACACTGACTCCCTGCCTTCAAATTGTGATGTATAACATAAAGGCTCTCAAGAGAATTACAAGGGCAGAATTACATTTTTACTCTGTTGTAAATGAACTTAATGGTACCCAACACTGAGACTGCCTCTGTGGCAGCAGCTGAAGCTGATGTGCCAGTGTTTCTTGTGATGGAGTCCATTGGACTGGAACTTAACTGCTGCTCAGGCTTATTAGTTTGTACAGCTGTTCCCCACCTCTGGATCTCAGTAAAGTTACTTTAATATCCCAAGTATTGAAAAAGGGTCAGAGCACAGAGCATGAAGCTCTGGATTTTTTTTCCCTTCTGCACTCCTGGCATGCTCAGATTGTCTTCAGTCTTTGCTCTGATGTGACTTTGAGTGGATAAAAATTTTGAGTTAGGTTTTCTGTCAGCATCTATATCCTGGAAAGTGCTGTGAAATCAGCTGGAAAATGATCTTACCCAAATTATAAATGCAAATTCAGTATTCATGTCAGACAAACACATTTTCTCTGAACAGATTTTAATGTTTGACTATGGCAAAACCAAGCTAAACTCATTTTCCAGTTCAGTGTCAGCCCAAATATCACAGGGGCTTATTGCAAACCCTATGGAGTAGGGAGGAGGAATCAGAAAGGAGCAGAGATATGAGACATGCCCTTACTGAGAGTCTTTCTTACTGAACACCTTGCTCCAACCTCTTCTGGAAGTCCAAAAGACCTCTTTGTAGCAATGTATTAAAATGGCAATTTATGGATTAAAAGCAAATAGAAATATATTCTGAAAAGAAGCAGGGAAATGGATAAATTGTGCTGCAATGAAGTTTACATTTTCTCAACATCATAGAAAATTTATATAAATGGAAGTTTTTTATCACCTTAATACTAAGGTCACAATTGCGCTAATTTCTGTTTCTGATTGTCATTTCTCCACGAGGATCTTGTTTGGAATCAGAAAAATATTTGGGGCAAGGCCTTCAGATAAGTCTAGAGATAGATCAAACAAGTTGACTCTGGAAATATAATATAATATAATATAATATAATATAATATAATATAATATAATATAACATAACATAATATAATATAATATAATATAATATAATATAATATAATATAATATAATATAATATAATATAATATAATATAATATAATATATGTTCCCTGAAAGACAGTAAACCCTAGTTTTCAATTCCATTGTTACTCTGTGTTTGAATTATTCAGCTTTACTGATACATATGGTTCCTTTTTATTAGAACTCTCTTTTATCTTTGTTCTAATAAAAAAATAACATGTACATCAGGAACCCTGAATAATTCAGTCTGACTTCATAACTCAGGGAGCTTACCCTTTTCCAAGGCATTTCTTGCCTAGGTGTTCCAGAAATCAAGCAATTCTCTTATGAACAGTTGTTCCTCTGTTGTAGAAGTCAATTTTAGCTACCATGCTGAGTGCAAGGTTACAGAGTTTGCTGTTGTATTGCCTGAGGCAGCTTCAGCTCTTTCTCTGTAGGAAAAGGACAAAACAACATTTTAGTTATTCTGCACAGTTGCTCGAGAGAGGAACTGTTCAAACTTTAATTCTTCATAAAGGATCTTCTTTCAGAATTATTTTAGCTAAATATTGGCAAGAGAAAAAGTATTTATCATCTGTCAGATGATATCTTCATCAATGCCTTTTTTTGAGAAACAAAGCATTTTAATTAAACTATGATTCCTTGAAAGCCTTCTAAACATTGAGTTTGCATGTTTAAAAATCATTATCACTTATCAAAAGATAAATCAAGATGCCCTGCAATGCATTAATGAGACAAGAACTGTAGCATTTGTCAGAGAACTATATAAAGACAACTTTGATTAGCAGCAGCTCTCTTGAGGTGATCTTTTGTTGTTAAAAATTAATTTTGAGGTCTCAAAACCAAGATAGGAACTTCAGGTTGTATTAATTAAATATTGGATTATGAGATGCCAGCAACTAAATTGTAGGGAAAAAAACCCCAACACTGTAGAAAGAACCCAATCGTGGCTTTTTTTCCTTCTGTTCATACATTTTGCAGTGTGGTACAAGTCCTGTGACTTCATATTTTTGTTGCTGTCATTCCACTTGACACTTCTAAACTGCAATGCTAATGCTCTTCCTTGTGACCACTTTCTGTCTTCCAGTCCATTTGGCAATCTGCTTTTTCCACACCTGAGGTTACCTGCTAATTTTACCTTTTCATCTCATTCTGTGCAGAAAAGTCACTGTTATCCTACTGTTTAGAGACTCTCACTCTCATGTCTACATTTAACATAATTCCAGCAATTACTGATCAATTCCAGCAGAGTGGAGTTAATTTTTACAAAATTATTTTGTAATATAGGAATTTTCATCTATGTTTGTTTCACACTAGAGCTTCTCTCTTGCACTTTGGAGTGAGGAATGGTATCAGATAGTGGTTTTCCCAGAACTTTTTTCTGTTAAACTCATGCTTGAAGAAGGAATTCTCTTTGCTGTATTTATATTCACTATACTTTAGAACCAGGCAGGCTGGGTATTTGTCCTTTCATTTATTTCCCATTTAAACCTTTTCCAGATATCAATTATATGACTAATTGATTATCCATAGAGAAGCTTCATCTTTTCCTGCTTAGGTAATTTCTCACAGAAGCAATGAAAATTCCATTAGGCAACAATCTATTACAGCAGTCAGCCCCAGCCAATTTACACTTGTGATGTGTTTCCTGTTTCTAGACTGAGTCCAAGCCATGTGCAGCAGCAGCAGAAGCAGCACTCATTCATTCATTCAGGGTTTCTTTGATTCAGTCTCGTGGCTAAAATCCCTGTAACTTAATAATCCTAGTGGTTTCTTCTGACAATAAGTTCTTTACTTGTAAACATACAAATCTGTGATTTTTCCATTTCATCCCTAATCCAGAGGTGTTCCACAAAACACTGCCCATCTTGCAAGGTTTTCCACAGTGGTATCACCTTGGCAGTACATAATAGTACTGAAACTGCTCTTTTCATAATGAAATCATTCTTTCAAGAGCCTTTTATTTTAGTATTTGTTTTGCTCAGTGCACACTAAAACTAATGTAATATGGAAACAAATCTTCTGCTGATGGAGAAGATGGAGTGTTTTTCCCACGTTTCCATGGAGACAATCAGGCTGACATAAATGAACATAAACAACTCTTGGTTCTGCAGAGTTTGGCTGTTCTGAAACCATTCCCTCACAAGTCATTCTCAGGCTGCTTTGCTTGTGTTCTGTGATGCCTTCCAAGAGTCCCAAGCTGATTTCTAGACACTGAGTTTTGCCAGGAAGTTTGAAGCTGGACCACCTGGGGGTTTTGGGAACTCTGAACTATAAGCTATAGAGCATTAAACATATGCCAAAGCCCTCTGAATCCCAGAGAATGGGGTGATTTTTATACCCCACTACTTCCTGGAATTAACAATCGAATGTAGCCTCTGACCAATATCTTTCTATGAGGGGCCTCTTTTTAAGTCAGTTTTGCCTTCAGCTCACTGGGATAGGCAGAAACACCCTGGGGTATGACCATGCAAGCACAGATGATCCCATAGTGGAAGTGCTTGGAGCTGAGGGCAGCATGGTGGCACTGGTGCAGGATCCTTCTCCGTTGAACTGATGGCAGTGAGCCATCCTTGCATTGGGGAAACCTTTACCCTGAGAGCAGAGGGTTGGTTGTTAAAAGGGCACCTGCCCTGAGGGCTGTGACTGACTATCACCCCCATCAGTGGAAGCACATTTCCTAACTTCCAGTCCTGTCCTATTTCTCTTTTCTTCCCCCCTTTTTTTTTTTTTCCTACTGCATTAGATTTCTGTACATTCTCAAAAAAAATTTAATTTAAATACCAAGGGTTCTTATCCTTTGCTTCAGAAAGGAAATCTGCAGAGTCCTTTGAAGCATCTTCTGCCTTGGATGGCCCTCAGCAATGTCAAAAGCAATTATATGTCAGTTATAAAAAGCAATTTTTAAAGTGCCTGTAAAAATTAAAATAGATGTTTCTGTGCACTGTATCAGCATCTTCAGCCACTCAGATGTTAGAGTGCTCCAAAACAAAGCTGTACAGGGATGGAGCAAATGCTGACAGTTTGAGATGTTATTGCCCAACTGCCTTGGGAAATTCCATTTATTGAAAATAATTCACATACATGTTTGAAACATTCAGTAATTAATTTTCAGCTGAATTGATTTCTGTATCCAAACTGCTCTGAGGAGAGAGAGACTTAAATATCAGAGCTGGTGGTTGAAGGATGTGTTCTCTCCTTAAACTTGGGGGTGGGCTAACACAAATTTTCTCACTAATGAAGCTGAATGATTTATGCCAAGATTTGCAGAAGCAGAATAAAACCATAGCTGTTATTAACATTTATATGGTGGATTGGTCTTGTTATCTGTTGTTAAATAACACTTTGTAAGACCAGAATTATTAACCCTATCAACTCTGAGAATAAATTACACTCAGCTCCAACAAAAAACAAAGTCTTCTGAATGCCTGTAAAAGCCTGGAATTCCATCAAGGGCTTCCAGAGACATCCATTTAAGGGGGATGGAGCAGTCCCACTGCACTTGGATGGAGCCACAGTGCCAGTCTAACCACAGCACATGGATGGCTTCAAGTTTACCACTAGACCACTGGAAACTTACCATGCCTTCACAAAGAAGTGCTCTTTAAGTTAATCTGTATTACCATGATCACCTTAGAAAAAATAGCATAAATTCAGCATAAAGCTGATGAAGGGAGGCTGTGGTGTACTTCAATTATCCAAAATGTTAAATCCAAAGCTAGTCTTAGCCAGCATGTGTTGAAAATACGTCCTTTCCAAAATAAAGAGCAGCTTGTAGGAATTTCTATTAACATGTTTCAGCTGGCTTAATGTCTCCTTCACATTTGCTCTGTGATGGTTTTCCTGGAAGCAGAGAGTAAAATTCCACCTAGGCACTACTCAGCTGCCTCAGTCTCTTTGGTCATCACTCTCTGGAAGTGGACACACGATGCTGATTTGAAACCTTTCCTCTTAGATCTGAAGGATGACATTAGATGCCATTTGAGCTTCATGCTGAGTGGGGAGGAAGAGTCAGAGCCTTCTGTCCACTGCCTGCCCAGACCTGCTCATGTGTGCAGCTCTCCTATTCCTGCCTTTCCCTTCCCTGCCTATTTCCTGGCCTCTCCAGCCAGGAGCTGTGCATTCATCCCCCTGCTTGTGGAGTATAGCTGGGATCAGTAACACATAATGATATTAAAATGTAATGCATCATTTAATTGACTTCGTTTTATTATCAATCTCTTTTGTATTAAAATACACACTAGGATCTTAGCATTGAAGACAGCAGGTCTCGTTTTCCATTTCATCATACCTCTCCCAGCAGGTGTTCCTTTCTTATATAGCCAGAACAGTTCCAAGGGGATTGCATAAAAGCAGCTGCTCTTGACATTGCATTATGCAGGAGTATTTTGTCACTGAGTGATCATATTACTTATTGGCAGGCAATTTTAAAAACAAACCCCTCCATATTTGCATAACACTGTCTTTTTGATTGTGCAGTTCATTTCAGCTTCACTAAACAGCAACGTTTTGAAAATACTCTCTTCCCCCTAAGGAATGGTCATAAAAACAGGATCAAGCTCATAAATCTTGTTGTGAACTACTTGTAGTTTCTGCAGGATTAAAGATCCATTGCTGTGAGACACTGAAAGTATTTATTTGTTATCACCCTTTTAAAGTCAAATGTGTGAAAAGCAAATTTACTTTGTTATGATTAACATGGTGACATATGGAGCTACATCCTTACAGACCAACTTCCCCCTGTACTGCCATTGACTGAACTAAGATTTTCCTGCAAGTCATAAGTCTTTTTTTATTGTGGTAATAAATAAAAACATGAAATGTAATAGAAAACTATCTCAAACACTGTTGGTAGGTCTTTGTCCAACACTGATTTATATTGCAAATCCACAGCTCTGGTGAATGGTGCAAGGAGGGGAGAGGGAAAGTGAAATCAGTCCAGAAGAGAAAGTTCTCTGGTCTGCTGTGAGAAGCTGGGACAGAAAGAGATTGGGGATGCAGTTGGTGTTTATAGACCTTTTGGTACTGGAAAGCAATGTCACCATATCATTAGGAGGTTTTTAGGAGGCTGATGCAATCCTGCAATCCCTGGTGTTTGTCATCTACCAATTATTTTGGTCACTTTCTGAGATTAGACAAAAAAAGACTAAAAGGCTAAAGGACAAGAATTCTGCACCTTTATTTACTTCTCCCCTTGCACTGTCAATTAGGGAAGAGGCTTCTCAGCTCTGAGCACCAGGACAGCTTCCCAGAAAGCAAATGTCAGCAACAGAAACCTCTGGGTATGAAGTGAGGAAGAGTGAGATTCATAAGCCAATACTTATTTTAAAATTTTTTAATTTCCTATTTTTTTCCAATATAAAAATCTTCTGAAAATTATTATACTGAGATGTCCAGTACTGTATTCAGTCAGCTGCCTCCTGAGATGGATCCTTCCCTTGGAGACCCAGGATCCATGGGAAATGCTCAGGACAGGAAACCATGGAGCCTGGGTTCAAAAAATGATAGGGAAGGTGACTTAAGTAGGTTTTCATCAAAGAATTTTTGTCCAAGTGAAACATTTCATTCCAGTACTGGCTGGATACATATCTCCCTACATAAATGTTGAATGAATGCTCAGCCACTCTAAAGTAATTAATCATATCAGTTTCACCTTCAGACTCAGCCTAAATAAAAAGTGGGAAAATGTTCACATCTCACAGCCAGGCTTAAGGCATTTTTGTTATTACTGTGCAGCCAGAGCTGACACATAGAGAAAGGATGACTGTAGGTTTCCTTTCAAGCTGACAAAGTAACATCTTCTTCTCACTTTATTTATCTATTTGTACTTTTAGCTCTTCGCTTTCAAAGAGTTCATACTCATTGCTTTAGGACAAAAAGAACTGTAATGACAAATATGGTTGTTATGTTTCATCTTATTCCCAGGGGTGTGTTCTTCTTCCAGTGAGGAGCATCTGCTCCTAGTCATGTACAAATCTGATTAACAAAGCATGATCTTTGATTAGCATATTTCAGAAATTGTTTCTTATTACAAGTTCTCCTTAGGGCTTGTGTTGCTTAGCAGTAGAACAACCTTCCAAATGTATTTAACATACTGAGGAATTTTGCAGACATACAAATCCCTACTTTCAACTTTTATGTTCCTATGGATCATGCATTCTACATAAGTGGGATAAAAAATCTCAAGAAATAACAGTCCACACCATGGAGTTTTTTGCTGTCTTCTGACAAAGTCCACAGTTTGCCCTGTATTTAATAAACTACAGTTTTGAACTGCATGTAAGGACTGTTTGTAATGAATAATAAATGATGCTTCTATTATGTGTTCCAGTTAAGGGTTTTCATGAGGTTTTCCACCACTGGCCCTTTATATTAGGGAGGCTTTTGATGCCATGGGTATGGAAACTAGTGATGATGAAGTTGAATGTCTGTGGGTAAGAATTAAGGGGAAGGGCAACAAGGCTGACATCCTACTGGGAGTCTGCTATCATCCACCCAGCCAGGAAGAGGAGGTAGACAACTTCTACAAGCAGCTGCATAAATGTTTCAGATCACCAGCCCCTTGTTGTTGTAGGTGATTTCAACCTACCAGACATCTGCTGGGAACTTAATACAGCAGAAGAAAGGCAGTCCAGGAAGTTTTTAGAGTGTATGGAGAACAACTTTTTTGTCACAGTTGGTGCATGAGCCCACCAGTTAGTGTTCTCAGATTTTAGAAGCCAGCACCGAGGTATAGAAAGTTGAGGCCTAATTTGTAAGGAAATGGTGGCTAGTATTTCCAACCATATATTTTCCCATTGCTTTCCTTCCTGATGATTATTCAACAGTGTTTTTACTTTATGGATAAATAATTTTTAAATTGCAAAATGTTTGAAAGTTGTGTAACTTCTACTGGTAATGTATAGTGTGATGCTGTTTCAGAACTGCATGCATTTTTATTGCCTTAGAAGACCTAAATAGTTCCTGAAATGGATTCACCAATTAGAGTAAATTTTACTGTGAAAAAATGCCAAGTATTGTAGCTTTGCATGATGTCGTGTAGAACATGTGGACCTAAATTTTGCTCCTTATTCATGCCAAACTACTATTGACTTTCCAGGCTAAACCTGCATCCCCACTCCTCAGGTTTTGGCTGATAGAACACTGAGCACAAGGGCAGGCTGTGCTCATCAGCAGCCCAGTGCTCCTGGCAGCTCTTAGCCCTGGGCTCTCAGCCAGTTTGCTTAGTGATTTTTGTTGATGCAGCATTTTGCATCAAGGATGTTTCACCAGCAAAAGCAAACAATGTTCATAGGCTCCAGCAACAGAGCAAGGCCAGCTGCAGGCGAGCAAAAGTTCTGGTCATTAAATTTGTGTGTGGATATGACCTTTGAATTACGTCAGGCACTGAAACGATGATGTGGTGACCCTGCACATTCCAAGTGCTGCTCACTCATTAAAGGCTTTGCAGAAGGAGGGTGTTTCACTGGTTTGCAGTTTAAGAATATCCAGGTAGACAGCCAGCTCAGGAAACTGTGGCTTGCCATTTAAATCCCTGTCAAAGATCTGCGTCAGTCCTTAACTCAGCCTCCAGTGAGAGTGAAGTAAGAGGATTAAGAAGGTGTCTCTCACTGTTTGTGTTCTGGGAATGTAAAGGGCAGGGAATCGGATACTTCTCATCTGTCTGGCTTAAAAAAGACACCAAAAAGCAACAGCAAACATCCCTGAAGAGCCTTGACAGCCTTTGGTCTTTCCAGTGGGACAGACCCTGGCTCCTCAAACACTGCCTATGTATTTTCCTAATGGCAATGCATTGAATGTTGCTGCCTTGTTGTTTATGGTTTAGGAAACAGATGGTCTTTTCTCCTTTCTTGTTCACTTCACCTCTTCTATCAGTTTTAGTGGTCTAAAAGAAAAAGCTTTTAGCACTTTTGCTTTCTTTTTACAATTTCCCCCTGTCTTGCACCAAAGGCATTCCAGTAAATACATATGCACTAGTGAAGCTTAATTGCCCATCACAAATGTATAATGGGTGTTAATGTGGCAGGATCTTGTAGCTGTGGCTGTTTAACCCAGCACAGAACAGCTGCAGCACTTCAGACTGGAAGGAAAATAGAAGAATCCTCTGCTTGTTGGAAACATATTTTCTCTCAGAGAAATCTGGTACATAGCAAACTGAAACTTCTTCCACTTCAAATAGTCTCCTTTGAAAGTTTCTCTGATTATTCAGTGGAAATGGGAAATGGTTGTCCTAAAGGGCGAGTGAGAGCGTTATACCGTCCCCAAAATGAAACCAAGAGTTGCCCATTTCCAAGAATGGACCAAGATGTGAGGAGGGATGGGAGAGAGAAAATGGGATTTAAAGACATTGAAGAGGAACAGGAAGTCAAATCCATGGCAACAGAACGTCCAAAAAGAGCTGCTCTAAAAATCATTTCTCAAACAAAATTGAAATTTCTCTGTGTGACTGGTATGGCAGAGACTTCTCCTCTGAAGTGTTCACATAACCGTATTTTGAATACTTGTAATTCATCTTGGCAGAAAATGTCTTATTGCTGATTTTTAGAAACCTTCTTTTGTAGAAGAATGAATTTAGACAGATACCTTTCAAATGGGACAAGAACCTGGACATATTTGCTCACCATGCTGTCTAATCCTGATTCTGACAGCACTGCTGGTGGTGCAGGTTGTTGTATGAAAGCCAGAATTATTTTGTTGTTATTACCGCTCTTCTACTCAAACATTTTAAATACAGGGGATGCTTAGCTGTAAAAATTAAAAAGAGTGTCTGAAAATATTATGCCTGTTTTACAGCATCTGTGGAATTAAATTTATTACCACTCTGCATTATATCCATTATTAGTTAGCTTCTAAAATACCAATCATTTTGTTACTTGAGTACATTTTATCCAAACATAGTTTTCTGTGAAATAAACGGCATGATACAGATTGTTGAACCTGAACTTCATCCCAGTGTCTCATGTCTAATATTAATAAGAATTCCAATTAGACTCAGATCGCTGTTTAGTAATCAATCTTTAAGCTCTCCATTTATCTTTCTATGTAAACTTCTCTATTTCACATGCAATCTGAAAACAGCAGCACATACTATAAAATATCTAAATATTCATTCGCTCACGTATGGGAGTGTTCGTTCTGACCAGCTGCCCTCTGTCTGCTGAGAGAGACCTCTGTGTGCATTTCTCACTTTATCTTCTTAACATGCTTGATTTTTTTGTAGCCCTGGATCCATCCAAAGATCCCTGCCTGAAGGTGAAGTGTGGCCCACACAAAGTGTGCGTCAGCCCCGACTACGAGTCCGCGATTTGCGTGAGCCGCAAGCAGCTGGGGCACAGGTGAGCAAATTCCCCTTGCTTGGAGCTTCTGGGTCTGACACAGATATCCAGCGTGGGAGAAGAAGTAAAATGAGAAAACTCCAAAATTTGTATTAAAAAACCCCATAATTTTACAACATTACTTTAAAGTTTAATTTCTGTTTAGGAGGAAAAAAAAGAAAGAAAAAAAAGAGGCAAACAGAAGTTTTATATTTATAACTGAGACTGTTTAAAAGGTGACCCAGAATATGCTGCATCCTGTGGTGTGGATTGCAGAAGACTCTCCCAGTTCTGGGAGGGATTTTCCCCCAGAGAGCAGTAATTATGCATATTTTAAAAACTGAAAACATGAAATATGAAAAAACACTATGCCAGAGATAGCTACAGTTCCAGTAACTTAATTAGAAGTAATTAACAGGAGATTAATAAAGATTTTTTGAAAACATATATAAAACTTCTGCTTAAATTTGCTAAAGAGCTGTAAAGTGTTGGTGGAATTTTATAGAGCAGCTGCTTGAGAAGTCTCATAAGTACTGATCTCCAGATCAGATTGCTGAATGACTGAATTAAGAGCAAATGAACTAGCTAATACATTACAAGGCCAGGATGTTCAAATTAGACCACAGAACTTCACAGGGAGAAGCTACAAATAAAAGAAGAAAAGCCTACTGATCATGGCTTGAGATATGTTACAACCAAGAACTGAGAAATTTATAAGAAAATGTTGGGGGAAAAAACCTAACTTCACCCTATTTTGGAAGAAGAACTAGTAGAACCAGTAGGGAAACTAGAGTTGAGTATCTCCAGAGCATGCGTCAGTTAAACTAGAGGAATCAGCCCCTCCACTTGCCAACATACATATAACAGAATAAATCATGTACTGCTATAATGACCAACTCTGAATGTTTGGTCTGCACTTTAAGAAAATACATTGTCTTGCTTTTATTATGTTTGAGTGATAAATCCGGGGACTGTTCTTCAGTTTCTCTCTCTGTTTATTATGGAAGAAAAAAATTGCCTGTAACACAGCTCAGGTCTCCAAACATTGTTGTCAGACAATATTGTAGTTCAACAAATGTTTAAGCCAAATTAATTCAGGATGATCTGATTCCCATGTACTATATCTCATCTCACTTTCACCTGGTTGAGGGAGCTAATCCCCTCAATTCCCTGTAAAAAAAAATTTGTCTTTGATTGATTATACAAAGTTAATGGTGTAATGTGCATGAAGCAGTGTGTGAAATATTTTCAGTGTGGAAGGAAGTTAGGAGTCTGCTATGTGCAGTGCTTGCATTCTAATGCTATTTTTGGCATTATGTAGTTTATATTCTAGTTAGGATGGATTGAAACCTGGTTTGAATCTTTGCATTATATAGTAGTCCTTTTGATTTACAGATGTTGAGCCAAATGCTTTCTGAGCTATTTCCAGTATTTAATGTCTCCAAAGTAGTCAAAATGTTCAGAGCAATAGTGCAGAGGAACTGAATATCCTTTCTTTGCAGAAACCAGTCTGCTTTTCATGTGATCTCTCTATGATTCCTCCACTGCCTGAAGCTGTTTCAGCAAACCTTTGAGTAGCACTGTGACTGAGATGAATCAAAAAGTATTGAAAACTTACTTTGAAAATTCTCCAAACAATTTCCAGCAAGTTTTGCAATGCTTAAAGAACTACTGCTGATGTGTGACAGTGGCACATATAACCCCACAGTGGTTTTATTCTCCAGGTTCCCAGCTACCTTGGCCTTAGAGGTAGATAGGCCAAGGAGGCAAGTAACCAGGGCAAATTGTCTCTTGATTTGAACCAGTGGAATGACACTTCCTGAAGGTTTTCATCTTTAGTCCCACAGCATTCTGTTTTTTTCCATGCCTGAGCTCAATTCTGCTGTACATCATATTAAAGACTGTGTTAATCAGGAGTAAACACATTAAAAGGGGTGGAGTTGAACCTATTTAAAAGCAGCGAAAATCTGAATATATTAGTGTGGGCACATGTAGTAACAATTACCAAATAACACGGTGCTGTTGTGATTGTTGTGCCCATTCACAGTGCTTTTGGGTGTGCTCAGGAGCATTTTCCATTTCATGCATCATTATCAACTTGCTGCAGCAGCTTCACACAGTCTGTAGGCTCAGCAGAAAGTAATCGAGAGCAACACCTTTGTTATTGCTGAGCCTCCCAGACAGAGCTGTGCTGGTTTATGTCACCCAGTGCCTGGCTGGCTGTAGAGCTGTGGTTTTACTGGCATAGTGTGGTTGCAAACTCTGACATCACCAGTGCCAGCACAATGCCATTCCCATTTAATTTCCTTTCTGCTGGAATGCCTGTTTTTTAATCCACTGCAGGAGCTCAATAGCAGGGTAGGAAATTGAGTTGCATGGAAATGTGTTATTTAAGCTACTCAGACCACGCCCCAGGGGCAGTCTGGCCTCTCCTGTTCAGCAACCTCCTGTTTCTCTGCTCCTCCTCCCCTCACATGACTTTGTGAGCAGCCCTGGGTCTTGAGACATGGAATGATTTGGGTTGGAAGGGACCTTAAAGATCATCTAATTCCAACCCTCTGCCCTTTGGATCTGCTGACACAATCAGTTGCTTCCCCAATTAACCTTGCTGTGTTTGTAGATTTTTTCCATTCTCTTGTTCCTTTTCATACTGATTCTGAAAATAATTGGTTTTCATTTGGTTATTATGTACGATTCAGGGGAAAGGACATAGCCCCGAAGAGAGCTTTGCAAAATAGCATCATTTGGATTCCTGTTGGTATATTCATCCATTTAATTGTTTGTGTTTTATTTGTATGTATTTTCTTGAAGGGACTATCACAAGCAGAAAGATGGGACAACCCAGACAGTAACAGGGGAAAACCACTGGGTAGTTTATTAATTTTTTTCTCTTTCTCCATGGGCATTAACCAACTAATTTTTTCTAATAAGCTGTTAGTACTTCAGAAGTTAAGGCAGAAGAGGTCTGAGAGGTATTTCAGACAGATAATAGAGTTTTGTCAGCACATCCTCTAAGGCATTTACAGTACAAATTGGAAAGTACATTTAGAGAAAAGGAGGCAAAACTGAGTTGTAATTGAAGAGTGTAAAAAATATAAATTTGGAAGTACCTTCTTATATGTTGAATAGCCTTTATACTAATGATAGAGTCATATGAAATCTTTTGTGTGGATTAAAACCCCTTTCAGTTTGAACATCTATGAGGAAAAGTCTTTATTAGTTCAGTTTTGCATGAAATGTGCATGAAGCAGTTAATATCTCTCAAAGTTGTCTCATGCATTCTCAGTCCCATAATACTTTAAGCCATTTGTCTCTGCTGGTGCTGATAGTGCAGCTGATGGGAAGGAAAGATGTCACTCTTGGGCTTTTTTCAAAAGAACAGAATGAGAAGAGAGGATTGATGTGAAAATAATGGGCATATTAACATGTCCAGGGTTTGCAGCTTTGCTCAGCCCATTTGACTGGCAACGACCAATTAGTTCATCACTGCAGTGTAAGTCACTCACAAAGATAATCACACATCTTCTCTGCTTCTTTGCTGTGTCTTAGAAATCCAGCTATTCACTCACTATTTCTTAAGGACTTTTAAGGATAGTGCTGCTGACAAAAGAGTCTGCTATTGAGTTTCTCACTTGTTTTTTTTTAAGATCTGGACAAGTTCCCAGATAAAACATCTGTTCTTCTAAATTACACATCAAAACCTTGGTCTGACCAGGGTGGCAGTGTTGGCAACTACACTTATCCACAAGGAGTAGACAAATCTCTCTGTCTTTCTTTACAAATCCTGCAGCTGATACACCATTTCTGGTTAGGAAGTTCTGTTCAAAACAAGTCAAGTCAAACACCCCCATATGTGAAATAGAGCATTTTTGTAGCATTGCTCTGGTTTGCCAGTGAGTGCTTTAAATCATATCCAAAGGGGGGAGGCAAAGCAATCACTGGCAGGACATCAGTGACCCACCTGCTTTGAAGAACTGCTGGGAGCATTACAGAAAAATCTCTGACCACAGCAAATGCACTTTTAGGGATTTGCTGAAAAGTTGTGCACATAAGCAAGGATTTGAAACAGTGCTATTCCTCAATGTCTATGATTACATCAACAATCACCTTTTAAAAGGTGCTAAAATAGGACCTAAAAACCCAGCCCTGTTGTTTTGCTGTTCTCTCTTGACTTGTATCTGCCTGCATTTTCTCATTTGCTTCACTGCTAAATGCTGATGAGGGGTTGGCACAGCACCAAGGGCTCCTCTGGGGGTTACAGCTTCCTGTGCTGAAAACCCAACTCCCACCTTCCCAGTGCCCTGACTGATCTCATGGAGAGCTTGGTCCTAAGCTCATTTCATTCTGCCCCATTTATGTGGCAATGTTTTTCAAAGCCTGATTAGGTGAGAAATCCATAGGAGAACCAGACAGATTTAATTATCTTTGGATCCACTAATACCATCAGTTGGTTCCCCAGTTAACCTTGCTGTATTCATAGCTCTTTTCTATTCTCTTGTTCTTTTTAACACTGATAATTGTTGCTCATTTGTGTATTATATACAGTTTAGGGGAATAAAAGCCTAGCCCAAAGGGTACTTTACATGGATCACAGAATCACAGAATATGCTGAGTTGGAGGGGACCCATCAAGAACATTAAGTCCAATTCCCAGCCCTGCACAGGACACTTTAAGAATCCCACCATGTGCCTGAGAGAATTGTCCAAACACTTCTTGAACTCTGTCAAGCATCACTCTGATTCTGTGACCACTTCACTGGGGATCCTGTTCCAGTGCCCAAACTTTTCCTGATAGCCAACCTAAGCCTCATAAATATCATGATTATTTTTTGCATCTCCAGTGGTCTTAGTAAATTCTGGGATGAATTCACAGTTATGAGTTATTTCTTACTGCAGATTTGTTTATGATCATCAAGTGAATTCTTTTGCTGATTAATATTTTCAGAATTAAGGGAGGAAAACTGCACAGTTCAGAGTCAAAAGAAAATCTTTTGACCATTGTTTTATTACAAAAGAAAGCCATTTCAAATAGGTTGGATTTTTTTCCCAAGTAACAATACAACAATATTTACACATGTGCAAACTGATTTGAACTCTCTAAATCTGACTTTTCCTTGGGGAGGAAAAAAAAAAAATTTTTATGAAAAACATTTTATCCATCTCTACTGTTGCGTATTGATTAATCTACTGGCATAGATTTTTGCTTCAGAAGAAAGAGCATTGAAATATTTGATTAAACACACAATCACAAGACTAAACAGATTGCATTAAGTTTCTTTCAAACAAAGCTATTGTACTGGGGAAATTGCCAGAATTTAGGCTTATTATTGCTAAGGGTAGCTCTGATAGAATCTTGAAGTTAGTTTAATCCTCAGTGAATGTTCTAGACATGACCAGTATTGAGAAAATGTTTATTGTTTGGGGTATTTTTTTGTAAGTTGTTAACTCTAGTGCATTGCTCTGTAAAGACTGTTATTCTTACTAATATCCAATCCCTCATGGTACATTGCACAGTTTAACTGTGGCTCATGCTGTTTGTCCAGAAAGAGAAATGAGAAGCAGGAAAATCAAGGAGAGAGGGGCCTTTGAGGTCACAGCCAAGTGCAGTAGATAATGTGATGTGCAAGGGGTGTGCAAGTGATGTGTGCAAGTCCTTGGAAAAAACTTGAAAGCTTTTAAAGACATTTCATCTCCAGATTGCCTGACAACAAAGGTACCTCTACTGCAGCTCAAGAGCTTGGGATTTTGCAACAGACAAGTAACAGACACATGGAAATAAGGAATGTTTGTTTTGTTACGGAGTCCAAGTTGCCTTTTAATAAGACAGAGAGCACATGCTGTGATGTGCCATCAATCTATAAGTGCTCAAGGGGACCACTGGCTATTAAGAGAAAACAGCATAAGAGTCTGGCACTATCCTTTATTCCCCATTACAGTTATTTCTAAAATTTTGATTATGAAAATTATCATCTAAGCAAGAACTCACAAAGGTTAATGGCTATTCCTCCAAGACAGTCTCCATCAGTAACTGACCGGGATTGAGTCCAAAGATGCTTGAATATTGGACAGCACTTACTGGTTTTAAAAGCAGATATTACTCTATTGAACAGGATCATTTGTAAACTGTAGGTCTCCCTCTCAGTGGTCCATTTCTCAGTTTCAGCTCTGCCTGCATGAAATTGCTTTTAACTGAAGAGACTATATGGAGAGGCTGTGGAGGGACTGGCTTTCATCCCAGGTGATGATATGAGCTCATTCAGTTCCGAGCCTTGAGTGACCTACTTGCTGCCAGGGGTTTCTGCACAAAAATCCCCCAGTTGATTACTTTCTGGAGGAAGCTAGCTGAGGTCTGTCCTCTCAACAGATGAGGATTCTTGTTCCTTCTTGTTTTCTGGATTTCCCAAGCTCAAGGTATGCTGTTGACTGGTGTATTTGAAAACTCAGAGGTAAAAGACCCCCTGAACTATTCACAAACTTACAAAAGATCCTTCCTTGACTTTAAGTACTGCAGTCATAGTCATCTTTAAAGCTGAATTCAGATTGGATTACTGATTCAAAGCAAAAAGAGCCCAAATTTTGCACCATGCATTTTGGTATTTTCATGAATTTCCAAACTTCTACAGAAAAATGTACACATGAAGAACCATGGTCAGGCAGAATACAGGTATCTCCCATGGGAATTGCACCAGTAGCCTGGACTTTCTGCATCCCAAGGCCAGTTAGCCACTCTGCTTGTCTCTCCAGAGAGCTGGTTCATGCTCCATCACCTTTAGACCTCTTTAGAGCAGTGTAAGGTGATGGACTCTTCTTGGACATGAGTAATTTTTGAAATATATGGTAATGCACAGTTCTTTTATAATTTATAGATTATAGGATGCATCCTCATCCCTATATGTGCACTGGCCATGCCAGTAGATGAACTTGTTCATGCTGTCAGCAGGGAATTGAGGGTATTTTACTCACAGCCACCAAGCACCAGG
Source organism: Muscicapa striata striata (assembly GCA_030060385.1). NCBI lineage: Eukaryota > Metazoa > Chordata > Aves > Passeriformes > Muscicapidae > Muscicapa > Muscicapa striata. Next base: position 1,244,827 of record JAREIS010000050.1, on the reverse strand, counting down.
CTGCTGGGTGAACATCTCACTGCTGAGGTCATTGGCTTTTACCCTGCAGCTCCTGCCTCACTGTGCTCTGCTTTGCCCTGAGGCTGCTGCAAGCACAGGGAAACACAATGGGTATTGAGACAATCTCCTGCTTCATTGCTCCTTTTAGACCAGAGCACTCACTGAAACCACCTGAATACTTCTGGGTACCTTTGCTATCATCAAAAGGTTTTTATATTAAACAGAATGAGAAAATAACTTCTTTTTTTATGCACTTTAATTAACATTTATAAATAGTTTTTGCATTTAAAGATACTATTATTGCATGGGCTGAATACCTCTTTGTAATATTCCCACTCTTAATATTTCTAGTTGTACGCTTTTAGCAGTATATTAAAATGGACTAGAAGTGCCTTTTTGGATCATTAAGTCTAATCCCTCTGCAAAAGTATAAAATAAACTTCTTCACAAGCCTATCAAGTTCTGTCTGAAAGATAATAAGGTTTTTTACCTCCTGTACTCCATTTGGATGAATCCTGAACATCTAAACCTTTCTTGTTGGAAACCTGCTAATAGCTAGCTTAAGTTTATTCAAATCCAGCTGAAATTTCTGGAGTTTTCCTAAATTATTCCTCAGTATTTATTTTGAAATAATGACCTTCTGTGGTTTTGCTAGATTTGGCAAATGTTCATAGTCTTTTCTTATAAATTAAGGTCTCTTAAAAAGACATTCCTCTTGCTGGTTTCAGTTTTCCTTTGTAGCAGAGATCATTGGGTTTGGCTGCTGAGATCAGTAAAGAATGAAACCCAAAATTTTCACCTCTTGCTGTTTAAACTCTTTTAACATCTTTGGTTTTGCAATGACTCTGAGTCATCAAAAATATCTTAATATTTTAATCTTTATTTCTTAAAATAATCCCCTCTTTTAAATGTCTGGTCTATCCATGCCTGCTTTAAACCTCTGATAATTCTTCTGTCAACCTTGGTGGAATGTGTGCAGCTTGGAAATCCTTATTCCAGGTGGGCTTTCACCTGACCTTTCTGGAGAACAGTTTTGGCTTTAATGTTTTGTGATCTCTAAATTGATACATATTGTAAATACACATGCAGTTTGCTGCTTTAAGCACTCCTGCATAACATTCTGTATTTATTTTATCCTTAATAGAAACACACACTAATTACATTTCTCTGTAATGTAATGCATTTTTTTATTAACATAATAACAAAAAGGGGGCTGAGGGGAGAGTTTGAAATAAATGCCATACCTAGTTCAGCATTACATATAAACTATATATGAAATGCAGAGTTTAGAGCTCTGAGTTCTGACTACTATGTAAGCTAATGCATAATGATGGGAAATGCATGTCTTAACAGTTACCATGAATGTAAGTTTGTGCAGCAGATTCATGGGAAACACAAGTCAGCAGGAAAACTTAAATATGTGAAAGGTAAAATAAGGGCAACATGTTTGCTCTTCAATGGTTTTACTGTCTCAGTGGGTTATTTTGGAGACTGCAAAATTGGTCATATATAAACCTCTTGACACAGCTCTTATCAGCTTGTTAAGAATCACCATCCAAAGCTAAGTTAGCATCCAAAAAGTTCCTGTTTCCCTCGAGACCCCTGGAAGAAGGCAGAGTTAAAAGTTCAGTCACTTCTCCCATGGCATTTGTCTGTTCCTGACTTGGCTTGTGAGCTGTTGATAGCATAAGGGATGTTGGCTTTTTTGTTGTTTGTAAAGGTCCTCTTGCTCACTTTAAAGTGAGCAAGAAATGAAAACAGTAATTGGTATAAATGTCATCTGCTTGGCAAATGTCACGAGATTTGCCAAAAAAGGAATAGTGAACAAATGAATGAAATTGGAAGGTTTCACTGCCTCTGAATCCTCATTCTCTAAGAAGCTGTTAGGCTTTGCATATGGAGCAGCCTCATAATTCTTGGATTTTCAATGCTTTTTCATCAATCTTCACACATCATCATCACTATAATTAAAATACAAACAGGTTGGTACAAGAGGATGTGGGATCCAGGAGGGCAGTTCCACAGCTCCCTGGATTCCTGTTAGCAGCATTACATTTCACCATTGGCCCTGGTACTCACATGGGTGTATTTTTGCTTGAGCTGTTGTCTGACTTTTCCTATGACTACGTTAATCCTCACATTACTTGGAATCTGCAGTATTTTCAGGTTTACCACAGTCCAGTAAGTGAAGGATGTATTTCCTGATTCCCCTTCTTTGTATTTTTTATAAAAATCTTAACCATAGAATTGCTGGAAGCAAATTTGTAATAATATTTAATCTGTGCCTGTATTTTTGCTTTTTTATCCCTATCTTAAATCTTTTGAGTAATCCAGTCAGCCATAAATTGCTATTTAATGTTCACAAACGACCTCCAATGCACCAAAAATTATTCTTTGTTTATGCAATAATCTGTTTACTGAAGTTTCTAAATTTATTGCTGGTTTTTTGCTGTAGAAGCCTCAGGACATGAATGTGTTCAGTGGAACTCTTTTTAGTGCTAATAAAAGCCATGCTTTTGTAAGATTGGGACTGATGTTTACAGTAAAGAAATTTTATTAAAGTTTTTCTTCAATTTCCAGCATCCTGTTATATTGGAAAAAATGTTACACATGCAGCATTTAAAATCTGCCTTTTGGTAAAGGGCATTATACATTCCAATTGTAGTCAATATTACAAACAATATCCTTTGTATGAAATTTGCAAATTAGGCCTTAAAAATATTGGATTTCATTTGATGCTGGCCAGTTTACTGCTTTTCCAACTTGCTTGTGTCTTCCATGGGATGCAGACTCAATACAAACAGCTTTTGAACCAACTAAAAACTGATCTTTATTGTTTGCAAAACAGCTCTTTATTTTACATTTGCACTGCTGAGATTTGCCAGTTATTGCTTCTAAAGCCTTTCCCTGGCAGTGAAAGGCACCAATAACAACAGGCTGAAATTCTGATCAGTTGGGTCAGACTCTTCTGCACCTCTTGCTTTGAGTATTCACAGGCTCCTACCCACATGAAGGGATCTGATGGGGGGAAGCTTTGGCTGCTCCAAAGCTGAGAGTGGTTTCCAGCAGAGTTCTGCTAAATTTCACATCTCCTTCAACATCCTTCATTTCAGGCACAAAACTTCACTAGGAAAAATGATGAAACCGTATCCAAGACCACCCTAAGGAATTCATCAACAAGCTTTCATTTTTGAGTTAAAGCTTGCAAAAAAACTTACACTGTGAAGACATTTCCACAGAGGTTTGCCGGTTCCAAACTAGATTAACAACAAAGACATGAATGTCAGCTAAAATTTGAAATTGAAAAAGATAGTCTTTGGCGTTTGATCCCTTTCAGTGCCATGCAGTTCCATCTAATGGCACTCTTTTGAAAGAAATAGCACATGAAAACAATAAAAAAGAGCTTCTTGCATCAATCATTTTCTTATTTGGTCCATGTTATGTTATCAAAATTAACTTTTAATCTATTACTTCCTCCTTCTTTAATATTTCAATTTCTATCATTCTCTTTCATTAACAAGCTTATGATTGTCTCCTTAGTGCTCTGCCAGAGCTCATCTTGAGTTCTACCGACAGATTTTCAATTTAGTCATTTTGTATCAGATTACTTCAACCAGTGAACCACAGCTGACATTATTTATGAGCCACCAAAGTACAGTCTGTTCAAAGCTCTGTATGTAGGCAGTACTAAACATGATTAGAAGTCAACCCAAAATATTTTAGTATTCTTCTTTAAATGTGTTTGCTCAGGTATCACAGTTCTACTCCCAAAGTACAGAAAGGTGACACTGAGCCATTCATCTTTTAGGCACAAAGAGTAATACCTTAGCACACTTGAAAGAATAATGCTTCTACCTCAAGGTTTAAAGCTATATTATAGTATATGATAATTAAATTCCCATGACCATCTTCTACATCTTGAGAGGTGGGGCAGAAAAAGTCATGGATATGAGGAAAACATTCCTGCTCACTACAAGGGGGTTGTACTTGATGTTTTAAAGGTCCCTTCCAACTGAAACTATTCTATGATGTCTTTTACCTGTATATTGATTCTAAGCTGCTTAATCAGCTACAGCGTAGAGCTGTCTAAAATAAATAAATAAATAGGAAATATATCATGATAGATTCCATTACATTAATGGAGCATAATTATCATGAAATGTTTCTACAGATCTGTGTTATTAAGTATTTGTGAAATAGCAGGGGCAGGAAGATTAACAAGTTTTCAAATTAGTTAAGAGAGAATTACCAAGCCTTCATTTTGTTATTAATTATTGCATTTATGTTCTCTACTTTCACAATGCAATCCTGAGGGAGCCATTGCAAGTAAATATAGAATGTTCAGTAACTGCAATCTAAAAAAAAATCAAAATTTCTGGCACATTCCATAGAGTTATTTCCTACTCCAACTAGTGGTTAAAAAAAAAGGAAAAAAAAAGATGAAATCTCGCACTGCAGTCACTGCAGTCAGTGTAAAATTGCCACCTCTATGAAATCAAATATTGCAATTAGATAAAGTACTTAAAACTGTGGGGGTTTTATTATTCTTGGATTAGCTCTTAACTTTGTAGAATTATCTGTGTAGCTTTTGCTCAGTTTGCACTCGACTCCCTGCTGAGATTTTTTTAACTTGTAACATTTTGAGAAAGTGGAAATAGAAATAAGCTTAAAATGAAAAACAAGCTTTCAGCTTTAAGCATTGAGTAGATATGTTCTGGAGTCTTCTGAGAAAATGGTTTTCCTGTCAATTCAACAAAACATTTTCTAGCAATGTAAAGAATCGTTCTTGACAAGAGAGTCTCTCACCTCAGAAATGTGAGTAGGATGACAAAGAGACCTTGAATGTAGAATGTGAAAAACAGAGGTTCAAGCCTTGTCACTCAGGTAGAATAGTCTTCTGGTGAGTGGTTATTGACTTCTCTTTTTCCTGAGGAGATTTTATTCCTTTCCTTTGGTGTTAACTGGAGAAGAGATTTGATCTCTTCATTAATTATGCCAAATTCACCCTGATGATTATGGCACTCAGCTGGCACTCAAGATGTACTGAGTCTCTACTGCTATTGGAAATAAAATCCACTCCCACGACTTTCCAGCACACCTTTGAGAAGTCAGTCAAATGAGAATGGTGCTGTCATCACCTCCTGTCTTCATGGAGTGACAAATTTATTTCATGTTAAGCTTGTAAAGAGAGTCAGTAGCATATAGACAGCTCCAATTAACTCAAATATTCAATTATCATTTGCACCTAGAGAAAATACAACATTATCTTTCATTATTATCTCTGGAAATGGAGTATGAATTTGCTCCTGGAAAAGTGTTGAGAGATATTTTTTCTTCCTCATTATTTGGAAGAGATCCACCATTGCTGCTTTCATATTTTATTTCTAAAATGATAGCTATTAAACACACTGTGTTATGGTTTGTGAAAGATGAAATCCTTTGCCTGATGAATGCCAGCTACTAAAAAAATCATCCCCAGTCTCCTTTCTTTTCCATTTCCTGGGACAGTATCTTTAATGAGTAATAATTTGCAAAGTAGACTTTCCCAATAGCCCTCAACTTAACTTTTTTTCTGTGCCTATGAAGAATAGGCAGTTTTAATCATTATCTTTCTGCACACTTTTCCAGGGAAAGCAGATGCTTCAGAGTGTTCTGAGGACTTGCTACTACACCTGCAGGATTCAGGAAGAAGAAATGCTCACAAATCTTGTGACCACTTAGTGATGTGATCACTCTAATTACTGCAGTGTTTTGCTTACATTTTATTTTAACTCCAGCAGCAAAACTTGTCATAAAATAAGCATTCTCTGACAGTCACTGTGCTTTTCTCCTGTCTAGGTCTTCACTTTGAAAAGAAATGATTTTCTCCCTTAGTGAGGGCTTATGTTATCACACACATCTGAATAAACATCCTCCTATACAATGTCATGCAGTTTTAAAATAAAGAACAGTTTTGTACCTAGAGGCTCTCTTACAACTGTGTCAAATTTCAAAACTATGTTAATTTTCCAAAAAAGAAAAATACATCCAAGGGCTAAAACATGCTGTGCATTTCATTGAAATCTCAATTATTTTCATTGTATTTTTATTTGTCCTTGGAACCTAAACTACTGTGCAGCTGATTTTTTAAGGGGGGCATGGAAGGATAGTCACAACAGTTTGGATTTGGATTAGAAATTTTCTAGTACAGCCACAGTTCTGACCCAGAATGAATCAATAATCTGTAATATTTTCAAGTAGAAAATCTACTAGAAAAGAATAGTTTTGTAGAGGTTTTGCTGAACATATTTCAAGTATTGAAGTTATGCCACTTCTTCAAGTAAATCTTTACAAACTTTTTGTAAACATTTTTGCATTCAAATTTAACATATTTTATTCAGATTTAACATTCAGCCTGTCACCAATGCAGATTGCAGCCTTATAACTTCAGATTCACTTGCAATTCTGTCAATTTTTCTTCTGTTTCCCCTTATTTTTTCTCCTTTCACTGGCAAAACTTTTGAGCCGTTTTTTGCTTACTAATATTAGTAAGAAACAATAGAGTCTGCTTAGTTTTGTTATTGCAACTGCTACTGTCTGCTTTATTATGATAATATCTAGGAAAATATTCTTTAATATGTATGGGCAGTGAGGGTTGGGAATTTTGCTTCACTGATTTATCTGGCCTCTAGCTTTGATCACCATGCAATCCATCTTCTTTTATCTTCTTTTATGAAACAAAGCAAACCATTCTGATTAGTTGGTTGTTACAATCAGTGATCCTCAACTGTGGAAAACTAATTAACCTTAGTAATAAAACATAATGTGAGTTTTTTGTTCATTTGTTTAATGAGTTAAAAAGTCAGGTGAACAGTGTTGGTTAAAAATAAATGAAAATATTAATGAAGACTCAAACCTGCTCCTCTAGTCTTGCATCCAATCCCTTGCCTTGCAATTCAGCAAATAGAAATACAGGAAACTTACACATCCTCTGCTTCTTCTTTCCTCTTTTTTATAAATTCTGAATTTGTACCTTATTGGTATTTAAATAGATGATTTGTGTTGAACAAAAAGGACAGTTTATAGTTTTGTTGCATAAATTATTCTGTCCATTATTCATTGCCCTATGTTGTAATGTGTGTGCCATTATTCTGAATAGCTTTAAATATCTTTCAAGTCCTTTGACAGATTTTTGTAGTCTTAGCTACTCCAGTTTACCCAGAGCCCAAGACTGCCAAGCTGAATTACACCACGGTCATTCCTGCTTTGCACCTCATCCATAGTTAATTTCTTGAGCCTCTGTGTTTTATCTGTGTATAAATTTTTCATTTGCAACAACACTTTATCTTAGCTCAGAAGTCTGGAGGTTTTGTTAATTAGTTCCTTTGTTGGTTCAGAAATTTTTGCTTCATTTTGAACCAGCTGCCTGCCTGTGTAACATGTTCATAGTCCTTTTAGAAACTCATATGGATGAAACACAATGAGAGCTTTTTCATTTCATAATGAGTTTCACCCAGCCCAGTGCAGTGCACCAGAAATGTGAGTGCTGAAATGGAAACCCTGCCCTCCTCACAGGCAGGGAGAGAACTGCTCTGACACTGACACCTCAGGATCACCATCAAGATGAGATAAACTGGCTGCAGATGCTTGTCAGGAAATACAAGCTGATGTTTCAGTGTTGCTGATATTCAGTGTTTAGAGGGCCCTCTCCTAAATTCCAAAGGTGGAGAAGAAATGAGGATCAGTGGAGCGTGAATCTGAAGCAGTTCTCAATAAAAAAAAAGCAGCCTTCCAACTGCTATCATGCAACCCTCAGAGGAAGATTTAACCAGCCTCTGGCTTCTTTAGGTGGAAGGAAATGGGCTCATGAAGAAGGTAGCTCAGAGCATGTAAGTTAACTTTCAGCTCTGGAAAGAAACAAACTCATATTTTGTATTTTACCTTTGCAAATATGTCTTGCCTTCACCAAAAGTATTATTTACTAACTAACCCTAAATGTGAAAGTACATTTGTACCCTAAGTAGTGTACAGACAGAAAATAAGAGAATAATAGATTGTAAACAAATGAAATGGGAGAATGATTACTTAGATAATCTGAAAGAATTTTAGGAAGATACAGGACAGAGCTAAATGAAAATTTAAAAAAGCAGAAAGATAATATGCTCCAGTTTGCAGCTGAGAAAGGGAGGCTATGGTTAAAGAACAAGTCCAGATGACAAATGTGATGACAGGAAAACAGCGCTGAAAAAAGGAAGAAGATGATGTGAGAAGAAATACAGGATATTTGGCCTTGACATAGTGAGCTTCTAATGTGGACAAGATGTTCCTGAGAGGAAATGGCAATAATGGTGCAAAGTGCTGGAAAGATAAATCAGAGAGGACACCTATAAAGTTTCTCAGACTTCCAAGGGCTAAAGTGTAGAAAGGTAAGAAGACTAAACTATTACAGGTAAAGCATCAAAATGACATTGAGATACCATTTAGAGAGAATATAATACTTAATATGATATATCCTAGCAGAGAGGAAAGGAACAGGCAGAAGAAATAACTGCTTCTCCAAGGGGCCTCATTTTTGAGGTTGAATGAAGCAGAAGAAAGTTTCAGAAGTAGGAGGGAAAAAGTATGAGGAAAAGGAGATTGAGAGGGAAGAGGTCAGGGCAAAGCAGTCAGGCTTCAAAGATTAGAATCAAAATGTTTAAATACAACAGTGAGTAAGAAAGGACATTCCAATTTTTTCACAATTTTATAAAATTTTCCTTAAAGTAGCTGACCAGATCTTGGGAAAATAGGGCTAGAGCAGAAAGTCAGCTAAGCCAGTCAGGCAGAAGATAGACCAAAGTTCGTAGGATTTGAGAAAAGTAAAGTGTTTTTTGAAAAAATGCAACAACATTTGGGGAACAATTATAGCATTAATTTACAGTGGTAAAGAATTAGTGCAGTCCCTAGATATCTACCACAGCAGCAGAGAAACCATGGAAAGAATAAGAATGGAGGCCAAGGAATCAATAGCGAGTAGCTGAAGAGAAATTTGAGTGGATAGAAGTGATGGAAAGTAAGATAGCACATCTTAAACCAACAACACCCAAAAGTGATTCCTGTGTAATAACTCAGCAGCAAAGTTTGTTGTTTATTTTTTTGGGTTTTTGTTTGTTTGTTTGTTTTTACAAAAGCTGTTAAAGTGCCAGGTTATGTTATGCTTTCTGTCTAAATATGCCACTGATTGAGTCTTACTTTCTCACACAGTAAAATCAACTTTTGAAGAAGCAGCTATAAAATGCTGGAACTATCAAAAGTATAAAGGAGTAGCTACATGGCTTTTAACACCACCTTAACCACCATGGCAGAGGGGCCTATGGAGCTACATGGTCAAAGAATATGGGAAGAAGGGATGGTTTGTAATGCAGAGGTGCTGGGTTTTCATGATTCAAGGTCACAGCAAAGTGAGACCTTAAACATTCAGTGGAAGTATCTCATGAAATGTATATCTTGCAGTTTCTGCAAGTATGTCAATTGAATTCATCTTCAAATTTTACCCAAAGGTGTGTTTCACTGTGTGCTGTCCCTACACTGGATCATGTGCATTCAGTTTGTCTCATAAATTAATGTGATTATGTAAATCCTGTCCATCAGTTGGGACCTTCCTGAAGCTGTAGTCACCTTTCATTAAGACACAGCCTGATATAAGATGGGTTAATGCTTCTGATGGCCTCATTTGAGAAGCTGGGAATGGTATAGATATTATGAGCTCCATCTCCAGCATCCAATAACCTGACAGACAGCAATGAATACGGTGAGAAATTCAGCAGAATGTTTAGACATTCATAGTACTCAGCTCTATAAATCAGCACTGCTGAATAAGCAACAGGGGCATTAGCCTATTTAGATGCTAAAAAGGATGGGATTTTAAAATTACTCAGCTCCTTATAGTATTTATAACTGGTTTAGTTTGCATGCACTTCACTAACATTCATTTTATTCTGATACAGGAAGCTGCATTCTGATTATTTCCCTGAACCTACCTTGAATAGTGGATTTTGACTACACTCTGGAGGTGGCTTTGGGATTGATTTTCTTTTTAATTGTCTGTTGTTTGACAAGCCAATTCTATTCAGAAATCACACATGAATTCTTAGGTAATCAATGCTAATTGTAAAAATCCTCAGCAGCTTAATCTGCTGTAGCTTTCTTGAGAATTTAATAAGCCTATCTCATAATAAAATGTGTCAGAAGGGGCAAATATTTTGCTAGCACAGCTTGTAACTGATTGTTTGAACCATGGCGCCAAGTATTCACAAAACAGGAGTACTGTGCAGTCATTTTTAAACAGAAACATTTGATTTAGTGCCTTAAGGGCAAGAATTTTTACTGTATTTTTAAATTCATTTACTTTCTCATCCCTACCAGCAAAATGTCTTTTTTTTTTTTTTTTTTTTTTTTTTCCTGAGGATTGCATATTATTTGCTTTAGGATAAGCAAAAGCATCATAATGAAGCAGAACTCAGCTGAGCTGTCTGAGGATGCTTTGGGGGCACAGTGGTGATTTTCTCCCTTGGAGTTGCAAAGTAACAATAAGATTTCTGAATTTTTTTGCTTCAGAGAAAAGGAAAAAAACCAACCAAAATCTCACTTTTTGGGCAGTAGTGCCTTTTGGAATATAGAATTAAGGGTTGTGTTGCACATTGGAATAAATAAGGCTGGGTTATAAAGTAAGCCAAAGGACATGGAGCTGAGCAAAACCCCAGGGTGGATCTGTCACCTCTTTCAGCCCATTTGTTTGTTCCATCAGTTCCATTCTGCCAAACTGCTCAGTGTCTGGGGAGACATGAGACATCAGGGCTTTGATGGTGCTAAACTTCACAGACCTCTGCATTTGGCCAAGACTGAGAATGGTTTGAAAGCTGCTCTATCCTCAGCTTCTGGGAGATTCATCAGTCATGCTGGAGCTTTAAAGTTTTATTAAATGCTGGCAAGGAATCTGCCTTGAATTTTAGCCTTACTAAGTAACCTGCACCTGTTCTTGCACAGCTATGGTTGTGCAGGGTTCAACACTGGCACTAGAAATAAAAGCTGGAGCAGGGAAATGGTGGGAAATGACTGCTCTGCTAGGTTTGGTGAAAACAAATTTTGAACTTGTCTAATTGCATGAAACAAGGCATAGTAAGGGAGGATCAGCTTTCCTCCCCAAACAACCTGACAGCTCAGATTAATCTCACACACCAGCAGCAATTTAGCTTCCTTGGAGATCTTGGCAAGTTCTGCCAGCAGGAGGAGGCAGACCTTATCAATGCATTATTTTAATATCAAGATAATCAGATCCTGGGCAGAAAAGCTTACTTTATCCTTTTAAAATGTATTCTTCTTTGGTAATGGGGTGAAAACCAATAACCTATTCTAGAAGGAGAGAAAGAGGGCTGCTGCCAAAAAAAGGTAGCACATTTGCTGCACACTTCACCTTTAAGTGCTTGGTGCCAAGTTCTTGCATCTCATCCAGCATGTGAAATCAGGACTGGAGATTGCTGCAAACTGAGGAGTGGTGAATAAGATTTCAGCTTTAATTACAAACTTCCTGCTATCTCCCCTCCTCCTTTGAAATTCAAGGAACTTCATTTTATTTTTACATAGTTTGGTGTCTGAGATTCCTTTTTATGTTAGTGGAATAATAACGATGAAAAAGAAAATAATTCTCTTATGAAAATTCATGAGAACAAGCAGAGTTTAGAAGCTGTGTTATTTATTCAGGAGAGCACAATGACTTTTAAGAACACTGGGATTTTATGTTTGTGTGGATTTTTTGCTTTGGTTCTTTTCCTTTGTGTACTTTACCTGTTTTCATACCTGTGCAGCTGTTGAGCATATGTATTAGGTCTAAAAGTTGAAAATCATTTAGAATTTAGATTAAAAAATGAATTGCCTATAAGCACAAATAATCTGTTAACTAAGTGGAACTTTCAAACACCATTTTTATGTATTGAAGTACTCAAAGGCAGAAATCCCTGTGTTTCTCTCATGGCCTTAATAAACAACCTTATGATTTTTAGTCCAGGAGTAAGTAAAGCCAGAACTAACATCTCAGAAAGATACTTGTACTGAGACCCTGATACTGTGCAGAGTTGTCCTGGTGGTTTAAGAGCATCCATATTTAAATGACATATTATATCTGTTTAGACACAGACCTTGCTGCTTTCTGAGTAGCCTGGCTTAAGTAGTTGCATTTGATGTTCCTGACTGGTGTTGCTGGATCTCAAAAATCACCTGCACCAGCTGCATCACCTCAGTCAAACTCACTAGAGTTATTCTGGCTTTCTAGGCTCTCAGAATCTCTATCAGTTGTTCCAAGTAATTTTTTTCCTTTAAAACACAGAGAAAGTTAAAAAATAGAAAGATTCCTTCATCTTGCAGAACCAACAGCCCTGAGGACCCTGGGCCCCCAGGCCCTTTGTTCTCTTTCCAGAGTTGGTTGCCAGCTGGCTCTAGTGGGATCCATGCAAGAATCTTCAGGGCATTTCCCCTGCAAGATGTGTCAGGGGGTGTTCTTGCAAAACATACACTACAGAACATCTTTCAACCTTCCCTACATCCAGCTGACAAGTTCCTTCTGTAATATTACTTCCCTCATGCTTATTTTATAATGTCTTCTGTTGGTGAGAAGTAGAGGCTTGACTCTTCCTCTTCCTTTGGAAATAAATGTTTTTCATTTCACTGGGGTGGCACCTGGTACACTTTCACTTCAACACTTGAGATTTTTGCTTTAACTCTTCTGTAATTTGTCATATCTGTCTTCTGAGCACCCATTGCTTTCTGGGAACACTCCAGTGGCTACTGGTTCTCCCTGGAACAGACTTAATCCCTAATACAATCTCATCAATGTCATTGTTTGAAAGAATAGCAAGTAAGTAAATTATCCATTTACTGTGGGGGGCCAGTCTTGAACAAGTTTCATTCTGCCAGAAGAGACCCCAACCAAGCCCCGTTAAAACCTTTGTACATCAGTGAGCAATGGTCTTTTTATTTCTTATTGCTCTTTTAAGCCAAATCTGCTGGGGAGAAGATATGAAGGCAGCAAGAAAAAGTAAAATCAATTAGGTGAAGTTATGTCTTAGAATATTGTAATCAGGAAAAGTGGTACTTAGTACAGTGGGATGATGCTGAAATGCAAGGCTATGTGTTATTATTCTTTGTATCTGAAAGTGTAAAACCCAGGTAGAGAAATTGCTGTAATCATGTCTGTTCTCATTTTACAGTGTTTGTATTAAGTAAAGAGTCTATATCAGATTCAATAGCATAGTACCTTTTTTTTTTTTCAAGGTAATATGTGTAGACTGTTTTCTTCACAAATCCTGACTGGTAGTGAATGAAGGTATACACAGCTCTTGTGAAAAATATGAAAGGTTCTAGAAATGAGGCCAAGCTCTTAACTCTAACAGAATACCAAAATGATACAAAGAGAGAAGAGAACATTGCCATTTATACTGGCAAATTTCAGGTTTGTCATTCTTTTCCTCGAGAACAAGAGAAACAACTTATGCAAAAGAAAGATAAAAACAGGCAGGCACTGCTGGCTTTATCTTCAGTGTGATAAGCTTCCTTCAGGGGGACATGAACAAACTATGCATAAGGCATGGAGAAGGCACAGACAGTACACTTTAAACTGTTCCCACTGTGAGTCGTTGCAGCTTCAGGAAGCCATTCAAATCTGCTGGCAGAGCTCCTTCCAGCTTCCAGTACCAGCTCTGGTGCATTGAACTTTTCCATTTTGTTTTAATAGAGTTTAAAATAGTTCTTTGTGACTTTAGGAATTTTTGTTTGATTTAAGGTCCAGAAACAAAGAAGGATGGATGAAGTTAAATCTAATCTTGAGGAATGCCTCTGTGAGAGACATAGTTGAAAACTCCAGTACACAACTCACAGACCCCCAAAGACAGGTTTACCTGGAGAGTCCTTGCAGTGGGTGGGCCCTCTTGTGGGTGCCAGACTCAAACCTGCCATCCAGGGAACCTGCAAACCCCCAGGATGGTGACATGGCTGTTGCTTCATGGAAGAAATCTCTGGAAGAGACTGTTGGGAAGAGAAGGCCTCTCTGCCACCAGCCCAGCTAGGAATGGCAATGTCAATAAAAGTTCAGTAACACCAGTTTATCTCCATGAAATAATTTTGGTTTTGTCAAGTCAGTATTTTGTACATAAGGCCTGTTCTATCAAAAAAAAAAAAAAAAAATCCCAACCAGCTCAATACAGTTCAAATAGGACCTGAAATAAGTAGTTGTATGATTTTAAGCCCAGAAAACACAATAGGTGTAAGTAATGTACAGCATGAATTGAACCAAATTCTATGGTTGTGTAACATCACTGAAACAGCAAGTTAAAGAACAAGAAGAGACAGTACCAATCTCACTATTTGTTTACCTGATACTTTCTGTCAGAAGACATTGTGTAACTTATTTGTTGGGGTTTTTGAGAAACTTTCTGCTATTATTTGCATCAGACCTTTGAAAACTCACCTAACAAAAACTCGTTTGGGTAAAGTGTCTTTTACTTGTCCAATAAAATTATCAAATAAGTTCTGAAGTCCTAAGGAGAAACTTGTGTTTACCATCTGCTTCATCCTGAAAGTTTTTCAGGACTTTCCAAACAACAGCCTGCCAAAAACTTTTCTATGCTTAATCTGCTAGTTTACTGTAGCTGCATTTGGGAATAACTGATCTCAAAGCCAAGTAACAGACCCTCAGTGTTGTACATTTTCTTCTTAATGAAAAGTGTGAACATATATCAAACATAAAATTAAATGTAAATAAATCAAACTGTAAATGTAAAGAAATAAAAGTGTTCTTTTCTGCAAATACCTTTATTTTGACCCCTGGCTTTGCTAAAGGTTGTTTTGATACATGCTCTTCTGTACTGTTCCTGAGAAAATTGTTATGAGAAAGATACAGCAATGCCCTAAATAGCTCAGCCTTTCATCCAGTCAAGGCTTGGTCAGGAATTAAGGCTTTGCATTTTTGGGTTTCGTTGCTGAGGTGTTTTTTGTTGTTGTTGGGGTTTTTTTGTGTTGTTTTTTTTTTTTTAATCTGAGTCAATTTAAGATGTTTTGTTTGACAAACTTTTGCTGAACCAAAGGCACCGTTCAAGCTCCCAAGCAGGCTCTCAGTGCCCAGAAGTGGTGCTCCCAGCCAGGCTGGACAGGGCTGGGTGATTCCCATCCTTGGGGCTGCCAGCTGCACCCAGCTGGGGCTGAGCTTCTGCTTCACCAGGGCACCCCTGGAAGCCATAAAATCTTGAGTGGAACCACTTTTCCTCCAGTTCTGAGGTCCTTTTTGCATGGCCAGGGCTCTGTGCTTGGAAGCTGAGTGCTGATGTGCAGGTGTCTGTGGCTTTGGGGCTCTGGCTGCCCCAAGCTGCCAGGGAGTGTCCTGGCATCTGGCTGGTGGCATCTGCAGAGCCTCAGGCACTCTCCCTGCTCCTGGGCAAGCCAAGCAGATGTCAGTCAGCTCCCTGGATTGTCACAGTGTGTGGTGAGCACTGTGTCTGTGTGAAGAGTAATGAACTTGAGTCCCTGTGCATTCTTCCTGTGTGAACTGTGAATGCTTTAAACTGCTGAAATCTCTTTATGTATTAAAATACCAAGAGGCTGAATACTGTAAAACTTACCAACTCCATAATTCTTTTGCCTTTTGGTGCATTGGTTCAGCAGTCTGCAAAGCAAAAGCAGGCAGGGTTTGCCTGTAAGTCTTAATACTTGACCAAAACATTCATGTGTTCCAGCTTCTGGAATAGTGGAAATAGTAGTAGATCCTTTCAGCTCCAAGTCTTAAAGCAAGATTAAAGTTGGTTGTCAGAATAGAAAGAAAGAAAGTCTAATTTGCTTTGGCCTGGCTTGCTCCTGACACATTCATTCTAAACCAAGATGATTAGCATAGCAGAGCATTCCCAGAGTATGTGAATGTGCACTTCTATTGAGAGGGAATTTGCTGGCTGGCTGCTTATGGCAGCCAAAGTTCTTGTCTAGGTTTTAATTTGTTTGTTTGTATGTTTGATGTGTTGTTAGGAGTTATAGGATTTCAAAGCTTCCAAAAGTCCTATCCAGCCTCTCAAAATATGACTGCAGAAAAATGCATGTTTGTTTTTGGAAAATAGATGTTCCTTTTACAAGACAGGTGCTCAGCTGTGGTTTTGGTGGGGATGTGGAACCTGGGTGTCCAGTTAAAACTTTCAGCCGTTGCTCACTTGGCCAAGCTGACAAATATTACTTCTGACTTGCTTCAAATACAGTGGCACTTTACACTATCGTTTTGGAAAAACATGCAGCTTGAAAAGAAGATATTAATTTTTGAAAGCCAGACTTCCTTGCAACAAAAATGGCTGCTGTGCTACCAGTTCCACATACCTGCAGGAATGAGGGAGATGCAGATTTCTTGCAGCAGGGAGTGGAATCTTACACACACTGTATGAAGTGCTATTAAAATTGTTTCATTTTTGTTTCAAAATAATGAGATGCTTTGAGATCTATTCCAACGTAAATTCTTATTATTAAACATCACCCTTTCAGAGAATAAACTTTCTTTTATTATCAAAAGGAGATCCTGAAGATGAATGTGGAGGTTAGGAAGAGCAAATGTTTCCTTCATTGTCTGCAGGTGAAACACAGCAAATCAGGCTGCAATGAAGCTGTTCTGGTCCCCAGCTGAGGGGAGGCTCCAGGCTTGGTGTTGTCTTCCAGGCAGCTGTTCTGAGAACAGAGCTCAGGCCTAAGGCTGTGCTGTTCTTTATACTCCCAGTAAAGTGATGGAAAGGGCCACCAGGCTCCATGAGCTGCTGGAATGGCTCAAAACAATCAAATTTAATTACTTTTTTCTTTTTTAAATTTTTTTTTTAAGCAATAATGAGAGAATGAAAAACATCATCAGCTCCAGAAGGATTTTCCAATAGGAATTGGCTTTGCAGTATGAATCTTGAAGGGATCAAAGAAGAAATAAATAAATTAAGAGCAAGGGGGTTTAGGGCTGTGCAGAGATGGACAAGCAGCTCTGTTCTGAGTGGACTTTTCTTCTAACATTATAGTGTAGAATACCTGATGTAGTGGTCAAATGCTGTACAATGTGTTTTATACTTGGCACTCAGACCTTTGATTTTTTCACCATCAGTCTAGCTAAGAACTAGCAATATATTTAATTTTGATGAGGTGCTCGTTAGTTCAGTCACTCCTCTCCATCCTCCACACTTCGTGGCTGATAGCTTTGATGGTGATAGCACTAAATCACACACTTCAGTTTAGCATTTCAGCATTTGGCTGTTTTTCTGTAACTAATCCTAAAATATTCTTAACAATTTTATGTATAGCAAAGGATCCATCTTTTGAGATCGTGGAAACTAAAGTCAGTGAAAAGTCTGCTTTATGCTTTAACCTTCTACAGTCTCCAGACTGTAGAAATTCCTTTCATTTCTGTCTCCAGACTCTGCTCATCAGTATCTACAATATGACATTGACACGTATTTTTGACTCTGAGTTTGTGCATTTCCAGAAGTATAAGTAAGGGAAATGAGGAAATTTTCCTGTCAAGCTGAAAAAAACAAAAGTCATTCCTGTAATCCAAAGAGCTCAAGAAAATAAGATAATCATTGCATTTGATAACAAAGCATGGTTGGGGACTGCATAGAAATCAGTTACTGTAGAAAACAAAACTTAAATGAACAGTTTGTACAGCCTCAGCATAAGAGATCAGATCCACAGGGCTGCTTTAGGAGGCTCAGAGCCGAGTCAGCACCTATCCACAGCATTAAGCACCTGCTGTATTGGTACCTTTGTGAGGCAGAATGCATCTGAAACAGGGAGTGCTGCTCTCTGCAGTAAGGAGACTTCAAAAATAACAAGGAAATTTAGTCTTAAATACTTGGATTCTATTTTCATAGTTTAATATATCATGATTGGATTCCCTCTGTGGACCCAATCTTCTTAATAGTACTATTCATCTCTGGCAAAGGTTAGACTTGAGGAAAACTAGGACTGAGATGAGAGAATAGAATTTATATTATTTAGCAGCTGAATGTGGCATTACATCAGAGTTAGTATTGTGTAGCAAATTGCAAGCTGTAGTGAAATTGCTTTAAAAAATATCTGTATGTATTTTTCTAAAACTGTGATAAAGTCATTTAGCCACACATTGAAATGCATTTCTAGCTGAACTGTTATATCATATCCTTTTTTTTCCTGTGGTACAAGAACAGATGGCAGTTATTTTTCTTACCAGTCTCCAGCAAAGCTGCTGCAATGCTTTGCCTTCCCTTGTAAATGCTTTCAAGTGAAAGACGAGTACACACCACCAAAATGAATCTGCATTGTAACACTGGATTGGGGTTTCTAAAACGAACTTTTAATCAGCTTACAGCATTAGGCTGGTGATAATTACTTAATGTCCTATCAGTCAAGTAGTTCATTATGACAGGAAAATGAGCCGTTAGAATCAATGGCACGTTTTGCAATAAGTTTTTGGAGCAGATGTCTTTCTTCATAGACATTTTTAATGCAATTCTGTGACTTGAACACAACTGCAGTCATTCCCTAGGGGCACACATTGGTGGATTTGGAGATGCTCTCTGTGACTTTATGGGATTTCTGGGGGACTGTGATTGATCTGAGAACCTCAGCTGATTGTGTGTCAAAAGGGCTGCCGCCCCTACAGTGACAAAAGTGTTTAGTGATTCTATACATTATTATAAGCACAGTATAAATTACAATGTTTTTTGAAGGATTTTGTTTTAAAATTGCTAACTTAGCAGAGTTTGGCAGCTCTGAGAATGTCTGGTGAAAATGTCTCTAAGTACAGCCTGGTGTTGCCTGCATCACCAGAAATGCTGTGTAGCTCAAGAAAGGCTGCATTCTGAAGTGAAATAATTTTTAGTTATAAATCTAAATGAAACCACCAAGTGTTGTAAATCTAGGGCTGCCTATCAATTTATGACTTTTTGGATTGCCTGCTGTAATGTGCCTTATTATAAAAGCATTGTTAGGAGCTGTATTTAATTTACTTGCTTTAAATTATGGTTTAGTAGACTCGGCAGCACTGGGTTAATGGTTGGACTTGATGATCTTAAAGGTCTTTTCCAAATGAAATTATTCTAAATTAACGCCGTACCGAAAATCCATTTTTATTCAGAGAAGCTCTAATTCTTCTGTTACATGCAAACTTTTCAAAAACCATGGCGTGTCTTATTTTACAGCCTTCGGCAAAAGAAAGGCAACCTGGCCCAGAAGCACTGGGCTGGAGCAGCCAACATGGGCAAGTGCAAGCCCTGCCCCGTGGCACACCCCAGCGCCGTGTGCGGCTCCGATGGACACACCTACAGCACCAAGGTAAGCTCTGCCTGGCGCCCAGCTCTGCTCAGCAGGGGCAGCCAGGATCTGGGGTTAAGGTGAAATACCTCTGGGTATTAGGCAGTGTTAAGTTACAGTCTTTGTTAATCTAGGAATGTTTTTTCGTAAAAATGTAGGCTTTTCCATATTTGACAAACAGTAAATCAGAATGGCAGATCACATTCTTGTGGCTTTCCTTATTCATGTTTCTCTAAATAGTCTGTTCTCTTAATGAAGTAGAGCACTTTTAATATTGATGGTGCAACTGAAAAAAAAATCATTTGATGAGATTTAGACAAGAAGATTTGGGGATAGTTTTTTTTTTTTTTTTTTTATATTTTAGCAGAATCATTCTTCAGTGATAGATTTATTTTTAATTGTCTCTTTTTTGTTCCTAGACTGCATGGGTAACATATTACAATTCATTTACCCTGTGGTTTTAATAGGCTTGTGTGCCAGATGCAGCATATATGGTACCATAAAAAAATTCCCATAACCCAGTAGGGATAAATTGACTCATTGTTATACTGAAAATACGATCACCTTAGGGCTTGACTCAATAAAAGAAAATGTCTTCACAGCCATTCAGCATTCCAGATCTCCCATTAGCAAATAAAGCCTTCCATGCCTTGGACACATGTCCCAAAAACAGCACTTCAGGCACTGGAAACTATGTTTTGGGGAATACCCTTAAGGTTCTCTTATCTTCATGCATGCAAAGTAATATTTGTCAGCCAGTAAAACTACCTTTTAAAATCCAAAAATAGCCTTCACCAAAAAAAAAAAAAAACAAACAAAAAAAAGAAAACAAAACAACAGACAATCAGGAAAATAAAGCTATTGGGCAAAAAAATTCTCTGCTATGTTGTAACAGCTACATTATTTTCTCAGCTAGGCATCTTGAATTCTCCACTTATTAATGGACACAAATGTTAAAATGCTGCCATGCCTTGGTAATTTCAGCTACTCTCCTGTTCTAGCTCAAGGATTTGCTTGGCCAGAAGGAGCAAATGAGAGCAGAAACTCTCATCTGTGCACACAGATGCAGGAAAAATGGCCACATGTTGCCTGTTAAACAAGTTACTCTTTAATACTCTCTAGAGTGTGTATTGCAGTAATTTAGCTTTGATATTTATGGTTAAGATGGGCTCATTTTAAAAACAACTTTTTCTGTCTGAACTCTTGAGTCTGTAAGATGTTTTGTACTAAATAGATTTCATTTCATGTTGTGTCATGTTTTAACTCATTTCTGTGCATCTTACCTGCATCTCTGTTAGCTCCAAATGGGTTATTTGCCTTCTCTTTTTCCTGCCATAAGATCTAACTGGTTTTCATCAGACATGCTGCCAGTGTTATAAATTCACCAAGCTATTGTGATTATGGTATAAGCCTGACAGCTACAGTGAAGACATGAAACATTTCCTGGTGTGACATGTTTGACTGTCAAAGAGACACCTCCCAGAACTTGCCTCTTTGGGTTTTTTTAAAAGGAGATTTTTTTAAAAGATTTATTCTGAAACAACTTTGTCTCATTTTCATTTATTGTACGTTTTGCTATCAATTGCTTCTGTCCTAGCAAAATTAATCTTTTTTTTTTTTTTAAAGATGGATTTTGGTAAATGATCTGAAAATACTTTAGAGAGAGAATTAAAGTAAAATAGGATATGTTAGTGTCCTAAAAAATAACATTTTTATGATCAGGAATAATCACGTATCTGGTACCTTTTACAAAAAGAACTTTCTGCTTCCCTCAAAGTCATGTTAGAATTCACCAGACAATGTGATCCCTTTTTCTTGCCTTCAAGTCACTAAAATCAAAGTTTTCTCAGTAATTTTCTTTCACATTCTGGTGCTGTTGGCAAGTATTATTTCTGGCCCTGCAGTGCTGTCATGTTCTAGTACTGACTGTGAGAATGCAGCAGGGTGGACTCAGGATTTGTGCAGGGATGTGTTTGTTGGTTCAGGAGGTTTAATTCAGCCTTGCAGTTCCATCAAAGATGTGGAACCCTTCATCCCTGCAACTAATTTATTGAGGGCTAGTCAAAGGAATCTTCTGCATTTTTAATTTTCCATTAGAAAATACTTGGTGATGTTGATTTCCAGCACAATGACAAATGGTAAAATGTTAAAAATTATGAAAATGCCATGCCTGCATCTTGTGCTACAATGATTTAAGTGTCACCTAAACTCCTTGTGTGGAGACACAAGGTAATGAGAATTTGATGGCTCTGAAGTTGATTTAGCTTTGTGTGTGGGAGTTGTACTGCTTTAAAAAATCTCACTACCCTTTAGGCATTGAACCTTTTTGGTTCTCTTTCTGAAATCTTGAAAACTTGATCTGGATTATTTGATCTGCTATGCACAAGTGCTAAAGTGGAAATTGATAAGCCAGTTGGGCTGTAGTGTATCCTGGGGTTTTTGTTATTCTAGTTTTGTTTTTCAGATGACAAACTAATTCTTCTAAGCAATGAGATTCTTCAGTTCCACTAATAATTCAGAGCTTCTGCCTGACAAAAACTGAACACAGATGTGGCCTGTATGTACTCAGTCCCTGTGCCCTGTTTTCAGCAACTGAAAAATTAGTGGTTTTTGAACTTGCAGAATTTGCTTGTATTTCTGGAAACTTTATAAATTATCACCCTTTCCTGTGAGCTTTGAACTCTAAGAGGATTAGGTTTATCAAAGATTTCACTGATTTTTTTTTTTTTTCAAGTTACTGCTTGAAATGCAGTGTTTTAAAATGTACACCATCTCTCACATAATAATTTTGTACAAAGAAGTTTCCTGGGTATAACAGCTCTATTTAATATTGTGACAATACAAAGCACTTCCATAGGTTATTACAGGCAGTTTTCAAAGCTCTTTAAAGTACTAATGAATTAAGCTTATGAGGTACGTAAGCCCTGTAAAGAGCTCGATGTAATTAGTTAATGTTTTTGTGAGCAACACATTAAGAAGAATAACTTTGTAGATGTCAGTTTTGCAGGAACTTTAATTAAGCTTGTTAATAAAGCAATTACCTGAACATGACGATGACTGTACTTAAGTAGTCAGAAAATGAAAATTAGGATGATCTTAAATTACAAAACATACCACCTCAATGACTAATGGTCCCTTCAAAGATGGAAAGGTGCATTGGCATAATTATTATGTTTCTAATTAGGTACATTGTTGTTCTGCAGATTTTAATTAAATCATTGTGAACTAATTAAGTCCATGATCATGTCTCTTTCTGTTTGAAAATGTAAAAATCACGTCCTATTGTCATAACATTAGGTAATAAATTTGATACTAAGGGATGTACAAGAAAAAGAAGAAATTTCCAACAATCTTGAAACAGAAGAAAAAAATACCAACCAAAATAATGAGACCCTATGTGTGCAATGTGAAGGCTGCTGCATTTAATTAAGGTGGATCTGTATGCAGAAGCATAATTAACAAATACTTGTTAAAGTGCTTAACTGTTGAGTATTTAGTGCAACATGGTTTGGTTTTCCATGATCAAACTATTGGCTGGACTGCCTGTCCTTGAACTCTGGGGTGCTGCTCCTCAGCTTAGGTTTTTGCACAGCTTTTCCTCTCTGTCATTGGCCTGAGGGATGTCATTGGCCTCCCCTGATGGAAAACAAGACACTCAGCAAAGGCTCAGCAAGGGTTAAGACTTCTTGTGTGCCCAGTTATATGAAGAGTTAGGTTAAATTCTCTGCTAACTTTGAGCTTTGGTCTGGTTTTGTAAGGGAAAGTTAAGGAAATAAGGGAGGAGGTGGGGGAAAGGAAAGTGAGACATAATAGTATATGATTAAAGAGTTCCATGGGGAAGAAAATCAAGTCATCCTTATGCATTTTCTCCCTGTATGCATTTTAAAGATTGTTGGTGGGAAGTACAAGAATAAATTATTCTTTCATATATCTGTATGTGGAAATTGATAGATTTTATGAGATGTGACCATTCTGAATGAACTTTCTACAGGAAAAAGATTTTGCAGCATTGTAACTACTTCCTTATTCTAGTAGCATATTTTCATTATTATCCCTATTTTTTTAATTTTTTTTTTTACTCCATATGTTGCAGGGGGGTTCCTAACTGCAGCAATCCTTCTGAGGCTTTTAGCACTGCTGACTTTATTCTCCAAAATAACCATGGGGAAACTCCAGAGGACTGGGAGAACTAGAGTTGGCCTGATGTTGAGTATCTTTGTACATCCCCTCCTTTGACTCTGGCACATCTGGCTCCTGCATTCCCACGAGCTAGATGTTCCCTCAGCCTGTGCTCTGAGCCAGTGAGACTCAAGTTGTGTAATCCAAAAGCTGTGTGAGGCTGTTATTGCATAATCAACTCCTAAATAATAAATTTTGTCTCAGAAGGCAAAACAGGAGGAGTTCTGTGCTGTGCAGCCAGGGCTGCACAGTTTATTTGGCTTGAAGCATGAGGTGAGCAATGTTTTTTGATCAAGTGCTGTGTATCCTAAAGACATCCTGTTGTTTATATGGTGTTTTTCTCTGCATGGTCTCTAGGAACGAGCAGAAAATTGGGAATAAGGCAGATCTGTGTTCTGTACCTTGTAATCTCTGTCAGTGTCTTAAGATAGTTAAGTGTAAAGGGCATTTTTGCATATGCTTGAAGAATGGCATTTCTCTTTTGGTCAATTAATATGCTTTAAAAATGGCTTTCTGCCTCCTACAGTCTTTACAGTGATGCCTCCTAAGGGTGTCTTGGCCACCAATGAACAATCCAGGACAAAGATCTGTGCTTCCCCCTGTTTGGGGTAACCTTTGTTAAATTCTGAGGGAGCTGGGAAGTAAGACTTTTGAACTCTGCTCACATAATCATTCAATTCTGCAAATTCCTGAGCTTCCTTTCAAATCCCATTTAGTTTTGTGTTGAAGTGAAGAAGCTTTTGCTTTTCAGTGGTGTCAGATAGTAAATTCAAAATCCCAAACAATGCTCTACCAATTTTATATCCTAACTGGGAAAAAAAATAGCCCTGCATAACCACTCATCTGTGCACTGTGGCTGCTTCTGTGACAGCTCCCCAGCTAAAGCCATGAATATATACATGTTTGCAAGGATTTTTACCTGGCATAATATGAATTGTGAGAACAGCCAAAAGAGAGGCTTCTGCAGTGACTCAACAGATAGAGGAGGAAAGCAAAGAGCTCTGGGCAATTTTTTACAGAGTAAGGGCTGCTTTGTCATATTGCCAGGTTTGAGATTCTGTGAATTAATGAGAAGCTGCTGTGGTCCAGGACATGATGTTCTTTCAGAGACTGCCTGTTGCTGTCCCTTTAGTCTGGAGGAAGAGTCTTCATGGACACAGTTCTGCAAACAGAGATTGGGGGAAAAACATAAAGACAACAAAAAATGAACAAAGAAAGGAAAAACAGCCTAAAAAGAGGTTTTTTTAATCCCTTAAATAAACCTTTTACAAAGAAGATACTGATTCTTTTTGTTGGAAACTGGCTACTTAAAGCTCTGTTGAAGCCACTGGTCAGTGTTGGAAAAAGGTGGAGGTTGCTTTGGTCCTGCTGAAGCCTGGTGATCTCTTTGATGCTGCATAAAGGCAGGACAGAGAAACATTGGAGGCATTCTGGGAACAGATTAGAATGGATCACAGCCTGGTTTTGTTTTTCCTTGCTATAATCTTTTTTTAATAGAGATTACTTAAAATTTTCACTGCTTTAATTTCTGCTGGGGTCAGTGACCAAAAACGCTCTGACAGAAACCAAAATTTATCCAAAGTTGTGTGTCCAAGTTTTAGCAACTATGAGTTAAGCAAGCTGGTCTAATTGGGGTATGCTGATGTTTATCTCCTTTTTCTAACCTTGCCTGGCAGGGAAAAGATATTTTTAGTTGTTTTTCCATATTCCAAGGTTTCTCAGTCCAGAACAGTTCAGCCTTAAACAGGCTGGGTTCTTTGTGATTAATGAATTGTGTCAGTTTCTAAATCTATATATTCTCTTTAATTCCTGAATCTGTTATTTTGCCATATTAAGGCTTGTCAGAGTTGAGTGTTTTAAATTAATAAAATGTTTTAATTATCAAGCCAAGCCTAAAGACTCTGGAGGAGATTACAATTAAACGTCTCTGTTAGATGGGTTGCTACAAGTGGTAATTCTTCCTTCATATTATTCTGGTAACTTGTCTATAGAGAAGAAACTGCTCTAAACTCCCTAAAAAATCCTTCTCAGTATATAGCTGCAGTAGTGATATATAAATACCATGCTGGGAAAGGCAGTATGAAAATCTGTGCAGAATAAACAACTTTCAGGTTTCCAACCCACATCCCCCATTGCTGAGGGACAGGGAGAGGTGAAGCTTCAGGGAGCACAAGGCTGTTTCTCTCACATCCAACTCCCTTAAATTCTGTACAAGCCCATTTTCCCTAATGGTTCTGATAATACTCAGAGCTCTCTAAAGCAACTGAACGTGCTTATCTTCTAGTGCTGCACAAGTGCAGGATTTTGGCCTGGTTGTCTTGAGTTTCACCAGTTCTCACACAGCACAATAAGCCCTAAATAAATTTTAAAATAAGAATTCTACTCTTTTTTCAGTTTTATGCTTTTTTCTATTGTGGTCATTTAAATTGACCAGACTTCATTAATTGGATTTGTTTACATGTATCTTCCTGAAATAGATTAGATTCATGTTTACCCACTAAGTGTGTCTCTAGAACCTAATTACACATGCTGCATGATAATGTATCTCCTCATATTTTCATGTTACAAAAACACAAAAAAACCCTAGGAATTGACTAGGAGGATGTGTATGGGGGTGAGTCATACCTGTCTAAAGTATCTTGGTCAAGGTATCCACAAACAACAATATTTTGGGATTTTGTTATGGCAATTTCTAGCATACTAAAATAATTTTAATATAGATTTATGTTTAATTCTGGTTTTGGTGGTTTGTGGGATGTTTGTTTGAAGGGAGGGAAATGACACTTAATTTAGGAAGGGTTAATGCTGAAGAAGGGCAGCTTCTTGCAGAGAGTTGGATCCCCATGCTTTTCTGATGTGCCCACATATGCTTTATTCAGAAGGGTGAAATAATGTTTAGGATGTCACTGATTTTTTCCCCTTCCTGTTTACGAACATCTGCAGTGTTGAAGACAATGTTTTTATTTAGGCACCCAGGTAAGTGCTGTCGATAATTAGAAGTCTGAATATGTAACACCCTGCTGCTGGCTGCTCATTATTCCAAAAAACTCAGAAAAACAATGTTTTTCTAAGGAATGTGTTTAAATATATGTGCTGAAGTCTTACTGAATTAAATAAGACTGAATCTTATTAGCATCTTGAAAAATGCAGTTCTGTGCCTGTTTTAGGCTGGAAGATGTAGGCCCATCAGCTGTATTTTACACAATAACTGAACACCTTGTTTAGAACATCAGTTCTCTAGATTGTACAAAAGTTTATGGTTTTTCCTGGTGTTGGTTATTTTGTGGCTGAAGGGGGGGTGTATTTTTAAATCTCATTACAACATTTTATTAGATTTATAAAAAGTGTTTGTTGATGACACATACCACCAGCAATGACTTGCTTGGGCACATTACCCCAAAGGAGGGAGCACTAGAAGTTGTTTAAAAAAAAGCAGAACATGGGGCTTTTTCTTTTCTCGTGTGGAAGGAGCCAGCACTGAGTGGCAGAAGACAATGTCTTTATTAATAAGCTTCTACATTAAAATTACAGCAGAAGCACAGGGAGAAAGAAGCAGCAGTGAGTCGACTGACTTGTGTACTTTGAGCTACTGTGTCAGTAATGATGGATGGAGCAAACAATAAAATTTGACCTGTCAGGTTATGCTTCTGAGGCTAGAAGCCTTAAGGCATTTGTAATTGGCTTCAGCCAGTATCTTAATGTAGGTGGTTTGGAAAATTAGATTATTTGAATGATACAGGCTGGTTTGCATTTTTAGTATTCAAAAGAAAATACTAGAAACTCAAATGGACTGAAGTCATAAGGCTTGTTCTTTGTAAGCTGCCTGTTGTGCCTGTGTAACAAAGCAGGCAGAGGAATAGTTTTCAGATGAGATGTTCACAGTGTGTATGAATTCTTTTAAATGATTTTGTGAGGCATAATTCTTAAACAGTGTGTGGGAGGTGCAATGCATACATAGTTTCCATTACACACATAAATCTTATTATTATCTTCTTTATATTCTGCATCATGCTTAAATGTACCCCTGTAGTATAACAGGACTAGAAAACACTTCTTGGGGTTGACATTACTCAGGGATTTGTCAGTGTGGCATGAAGTGCTTAAGTGAACACATTTCTCATAGCTGAAAAAATCTGTGCAGTGTAAATGCACTACTAAAGTGGGTTTTAAATAGCTGTGCATAAAGTAATTCTATCATATTAAATATGTTCAGTTGGTGTTAGAAAGAGATCACATTGATATTATAGACATAATAGTGAGGAGATATTGTGATAGTTGTTGCAAGTAGAATGATGTGCATATTTTCCAGTGAAAGCATTTTATAGCATAATGTCAGTCTGAGCTCCCAGAGTTTTCATCAAAATCAGTATTCTGAACATTCACTGAATCTAAGGCAAAATTCAGAGAGAAATATCTCTTCACCCTCAAAATATTTGTACCCTGGGCTGGAAATCAGCTGAGAACCTGTCCAATAATAACTTGTATGTTGACAGTTCTTCCTGAGAAGACAGGGAGTGGCTTTGGGGGGATGGGGGTGGTGGGCTGTGTGGTTTTTTGTTTGGTTTGGTTTTGTTTGTTGGGGTTTTGTTAAAGTGAAGTGGTGGAGGTGGGACAGAGTGCTCCAAATCATCAGAATGTGGAGTCATCCAGATTACCTTTTGGTAGTACTGTATGGATTGGGACATTTCCAGAGGGCTTTGTCTTTTCCTTCAAGGGATATTCAAATCCTCTTCTCCATTTTCCCCTCTCTATACCTCCATGTACTCTGCTTTAAAGTGTTTACTCCTTCCAAGCAAAGGAAATGGCAGGAGGGAGTTTTGCTTGTGGGGGGGGTCCTGGGAGCATTGCAGAGGTTGTCAAAGGTGGTTTTGGACTGATGGTCTTAGGAGAGGATCTGTGGGAAGGAGAAAAAACAATACTGAGAATATTGTAGTAAAAGGAAAAGACATAGGAAACATGAATTCATAGAAAAGTTGGGCCCCATTTCACTGTTTGCAGAAAGACTTGAACAAATTGGGCCTGTGTCCAGTCACTGGCAATTAGATGACACAAGTGGAATATTTTGATTCACTGAGGGTTTTCTTCCCAGAGGTAATACTACACAAAACAGAAACAGAGAGCTCAACTAGTTGCATTCCCTTCATCCAAGATATTTTCATCATAAGTAGAGCAGAGATGAGAATTTAAAATACATGAAATCATACTTCTTAAATTTTTGTTTCCACGTGTTTTGGATTGTTCTCCAATGATCTGTACTCTTATTTTAGCCATTTTAATGAGTTACAGAAAGAAATAGGTATGTAAGGAGAAACAATGTTATGTTTTTTTATGTGATCCTTCTAGTTTGCTGTAATGTAATCCTAGTATAAGCAGTTTCTGCTGCAAATATACTTTTATCATTTTTCCTAGGAGAAAAAGGTGTCTGTTTGGTTACGTGTATTTGAAAGTGGCAGATATTTTCTTATTAATGCAAGTTATATCTTCACTGTTGTTAGCTGTTCAAACTGAGAAGAATGTGAAGTGGGTCATTTTGGGTCTTGGCTATACTCACTTTTTCTTGCAGGAGATCTTGATGAAAAGGTAGGGAAATAAAGGAGAGATGGAAGTTTCCAAGTTTAGGTTTCAGCAGTGCTGGTTGTGAGATCTCAGTATGAATTTCTGCAGCTGGATAAAGCAGATACATCAAAAGTGCTAGGGTAACCTGCATTGTCAGGTATAAAAACCCAACTTTTTTAAAATGACTGAGATGCTGGAAAGAAAGGACCATGTCTTAAATGAAATGTGTTTTAAAGAAAAGTTTCTTTAGGTAGCGCAGGCAGGGTAAGGAGCCTTTAGAAAGTTCAGCAGTTGAATGGAGATGGTGGTGGCTTTCTTCAGTAGCCACAGCCCTGTGTTCATCTGCATTGCATGACAAGAAGGAGCTTTAAAATGTAAGACATTATTAATAGAATAGAAGAGGCTTTCAGAGGGAAGATGGCAAAGTTATTCAAGCTGTCTCTTCCAATTCCTGTGTAGGATAGAAAAGACAGGGAACTCTGGTATTATGCAGCTCTAATCTGGGTTTCTGCCAGCTTGGCAGAGTTAACCCTGCAGGACCTCTGCAAATAGTTCTCATGTCCTGGGGCAGTACATGGCAGCAGCACACAAATTCTCCCTGCTGGATTGTCTCTCCTGCAAATTATATCCACCCCTGCCTGAGCTCTTGAGGGTGAACTGAAACTCCTGATGGGACTCAATCAGCAGGGGAATATTTTTGTCCTATTCTTGCATGTCTGTCTGCAGCTGTACACCACATGGTTCTTGAAAATTGGGCTGCAGTCTTAATATTTTATGTTGAGACACAGAATTCCTTTTCATGCAGACGTGTAGTCACACCATGTAATGCATCTTGTCTTCCACCATGTACTGTTTGGCTTTAGGTGACTCTTTTGGGGTTTGTTTTTCTCTATCATACATAAGCTAACTGAAGTGTTAGGTTAGTCCCAGCTGACTGGAGAGGTGGAATCTGGCTATTTTTAGTAAGTCAGTAGGTGTCCTTCTCCTACATGTGGTAAAGCACATCTTTCTAACACATCCCTGGCTTAGAATGACACAGCATAATGTCTGTAAAAACCTGGTTTGGCTGTAAATGTGCTGGAGTAGCTCTCTCTCTTCATCAAGCTTAAGGTAGAGATCAGATTCAAAGACTTGAAGCCCATAGTTTAATTTCCAGTAGCAGATCCAAACAAAATGACATCCTTGAAGCAGCCCCCCGTGGAGTGTGGGATGCTCTCCCCTCACCTTGCAGCTCCCTTTGGAGGCTGGGGCAGTGCACAGCACCTTGAGTTTGGGCAGGTGCAGGTGCCAAGTGCTTTGCTGTGAGAGAATATCCAAGGATGGAGGTGATCATTGTATTTTTATAGCCAACAGTAGCACATGAGTGTGAGAGGACCCACCAGTGAAATAAATAGAAAATTTATTTTGTGTTTGTGTTACAACTTATTTTAAACATCAAATAAGTGTATAATCACTTATTTAGCTTCTCAAACCAATGGTGTCCTCACACCTGTAGTCATGTTTTGATATGTGTACTGTGCTTCCACATTGCACTCAAAAGTGCTTACTCTTTTGAGTAAGATTCAGTGCATAAATAACTTGCAAGACTTCTTGACAAAGGTCATAATCAAAAGCCAGTTCTTGGGTTTTGTGGGCCATTTTTTGATTTTGACCTAACTCTAATAGACTTGTAAATGGAAGTTCACAAATAAAACTGGCACAAATTGTTACCTACTTCTTTTAGCTGCCTCTCTGAAAGTAACAAATCCAATTAATCAATGGGATTAATTATCTGTGGAAAGAGACACCATTACCAGGCAAAAGCAACACCAGGACTATCTACACATTTCAAGCAGAATATCTAAAGATGTCAAATCGAAATCTGCAGAAAGTACAAAATAATGTCATTCACATGAGTTCTTACTGGGGACTGTGGATGCACTGTTTGAAAACACCTGTCTTATTAAATACCAATTAGATTAGATAAACTTTTAAAAGCCTCCTATTTAAAAGCCTTCAAATTGTTAATGAATTTTTTTCCTCTTAACTTCAGAATTTCAAGTGTTTTCAGGACTCTCTTGCCTTTCACGCCAATGAAAAGCTGCTTGCTAGAAATTCCAATTCTGGAATTGCTGTGTTTAACATTCTCAAGAGAGATATGTCAGAGGCATCTGCCACCCAGGCAGTGATTGCTGCAACAAACTGTGTGAAGTTTGAAGATATTTACAGATGAGAATGTAGCCAATTTAAATTGCAGGGAGACTGAAATGAAAAGCTCTTTCAGCTGCTGTGCTGCACTAGGCTGGGGTAGGGCCTGGTTTGAGCTGGGCACCAAACCTGGCACCATCTGATGATGCTCATCATGACCAACTCCTGCTGAAGTTGGTATCAAAAGTTTTTCAGTTCAAAACAATAAATAAACAGTAGCAAATGACTGGTCAAAGCTTCTGGGAGGGGGTAGAAGAGGAATGCTAGCCTGTATGAAGACCTCTATTTTCAAATCTGAAATCTGTCATCATAAAACTTATGTAGAAGGGTTAGTGCCAGAAGTATGTTTTATTACTTAAATCTATCTTGCACAAGCAACACTGAGCAAGGAAAGCCCTTTTGAGTTATATAACTCTTTGATGGGATGCCTTAAGGTCTTTCTTTTTAAGCCAGTAAATTCTAGACCAGTAATTTAAAGACTGCACTTTTCCTTAAATCTAAAAGCATGTTCTAAATCCTGTTGTACTTGGTTTGAGCACTTGCCTGATAGGCCTGATCTCGTATTTCCTGACAGAATGACATCACCTGCAGGCACTCAGACTGGCATTTTGACACACATTTTGCCTTCTGTGAGGCAGCTCTCCAGGTGATGGCACTGGGAGGCAAAGAATGTCACCAGCCAGATATGAAATGGGGTAAACAGGAGACAGAGTGGAGACTTGGGCTCCTGCAGGAGGCACCTTCATGTGTGGTGGCCAGGGGTATGTCAGCCCTTAAACCTTCAGGCAGAGCACTTTCAGTGGTTTGACCTGCTGGAAGTTGTTAGTGTGACTGATCCAACAGACTTTAACCAGTAGCTCTTGCCAGACCCTGGAATTCCCACCTCTGTGCATCAGAGCTGGAGTGGGACTCTGCACCCATCCACAAGGGAAGGCACAAGCAACCTTTTAGGGTTTTCACATGCTCGTTTTGCTTGGTTTTGATGGGATATCAGTGCTTTTGCTAAAGCTGTTGTGTAGATGCTGGTGCTTAACAAAGGAGGGTCAGGTGGGGACACTTCAGAGATGTTTGTGTACTTTCTTTGCAGCAGTAATTTTACTTACAGGAGTGACTGAATCCATTCTTGCAGCTCTAAGTGTTCCTGGTGATGCCAGAAGATATGGGCTGCAGGCTGAGGGCAGTTAACTGTTATGTTTTCACTTAGCTGTTTCTTTGGACCATATAGTGTCTATAAAAATAAAAGAAGCTGTTCCTTGGGGAATGAAAATAGGAAATAAGGCAGGTAAAGATTAATTCAGGGGGCATTTATAGACAAAGAATGCTGTGAGCTTATGTGGTCATACACAGAGTTTTTGCTGTCAAATACAATGAAATATTTGATAAATACTAGATTATGAATAATATATAAATCAATGGCTGCAACAAGAGGTTAGGATTAAGAATATCTGAATATGATCTGCAGTAAATAGCTTCCATCTGGCTAAAAGCTCACAGCATCAAAAAATATAGTAACAGGAGATCTCTTGCCATTATTCAATTAGCTCTGTGCAATTAGCAGGAAAGGCAGTGAGGATTTGGGGGCACGAAGGCCGTTGGTTGGAGCCATAAACTGAGACTCCAGAAGTGCCAATGAAGGTAATGCTGTGATCCCAGAGGTATTTGCCATAGATTTGCTCATTGATGGTGAAATATAGGCTGATAAGTTTGTTAGGTTTTTAGTCAGCTTTGTCAGATCACTGCAGTGATAGAGTATGAATGATACAGGGGTTTAGGTGAGGCAATAGCTGTAAATCAGGAGTGAAGGGTGAAAAACTCATAGATTTACAGATGGGTGTGAATCATATTTCTACTGTGGTGATAAATCTGGCATTATTATCTAAATTTCAGCTCTTTCTGTTTGTTGATTCCATTAGAACAGTTTTCAGAAGTAAATCATAACTGCTGAATAGTAGAAGGTAATTTTGAGCAACATCCAGGCTGATCTCTGACTAGAGAATAGTAATTGTATTGGCTGGAAAAGTCATGTGAGAAGAATTCTTCATATATGTCTGTGTGGAACAACCCCACAGGCGGATGCAACACAGTATTTGAATAATGGTCAGCAGTAGTTTCCTGGTATTTCAAGCTTAAATTTCATTCATTCTGATTTTCTATTAGTTTAACTTAAAGCATTTTTTTCTGTAAGTAGACAGTTCCTGTAAAGTTGTGGGATTTTTCTTCTCTTTATAACTAATCTAAAAATTTACTCTAAATCTAGTTTTTGTCATTGTTTCCACTTTTTTAATGGGAAGTCTTTTTAATTAGTGTTTTTCTTTTGATGTATTCTCATAAACTTTTCCATGTAATCTGTGTGAGTGGGCCCACAGATTAGAATGTGGAAGTTTGGAGTAATTCTTGTGACTTTCAAAGCACTGAAGTTTATAAAGTTCTATAAAGTGACTTAGATGAAAGCTTTCTTCATTACCCATGGTCATCTCCAGAGTGATGTGATCTCCACAGTGAAACCCAGTTCATCAGTGCCTAAACTGTCACTAACTTATTCTTCAGAGAAGACGCTGCAACTTCAGCATTGTATCTTGCAGTCTACCAGTGAATTGGGTGACCCACTTACAGCTACCTTTGGAGGAGAATCTGAGGTGCAAGCTGACACTGGAACTCCAGTACTTTCTTCCCTTGGTCTAAAATCCTCCAGACTAAGCATACACTGTTCTTTAAGGGTGGCAGATCACTCTGTGGGATTTATTGCTTTGTTCATATGCTCAAGACACTGTCTATCACTGTAGGAGCTGGGAGCACTGTCTGGAGTTTTCTGTTCATTGTTCTTCTCTGGCCTCCTTATTTTACAACTTTATCTTGGGCTGTATGCTGGGTTTGGGAGAGAATCAGTTGCCACCTAAGTCTGATATGCTCCAAGCCTTCTATTTCCTCTCTATGAACAGTCATTTCCCTGCTTCTGCTCAGCTCCAGGATGCCACTTCTACAAATTTAAAAAGCTAATCCTTTGACTTTCCTGACAGGCTCTTCTGGATGCATAGTTTAAGTTTTAGTGACTTCAGTTTCACCTCTGCTTGCATGACTTTGAGACGGTGAAGAGAAAGGAAAGGTCCTTTCCTATTCCTACTTCCCTCTAATCAGGTGGGACTCTTGATTTTGGGTTTGCTTTTCTCTCCTTATCTTGAACAGGGCTCTGTATCTGTAAATGGAGTCTGCCCAGGCCCTGCCCCAGCCTCCTCAGAGCTGTACTAAACAACCAGCCATTTCTCTCAGTGTTAAAAATTATCAAAAAATTGTCTCCACTTCTACCCCCGTCTCTATTTCCATTTCATCTCAGGGCACGAGACACTTGGCCATAAGATCAAAACGTTTTTTAATACAGGTTTTATATTTAATAGCCAAATGCTTCTTGCTGAGCATCATCTTCGCTGTGGGAGCAGGTTGAAAACTGTGGGATGAGCTGAGCAGTCCTGCATCATTACACAGAGGATATGCTGTGGATATAAAAAGCAGCAATGAATGCAGGGAAAGCATTTTCCTTAGCATATCCTGGAGGCCAGCAAGGAAAGGCAGTTTTATAATTCATGTTGGGTGCCCTTGCCGCTGATTGTGAATTTAGTCTTGATCTTGGCAAATCAGTCACACTTAAAGAGTGACAAGGAAATGTAGCACTGGTGACAGCCTGTATTGTAAATATTTTTAAGGTCTTGGGTAAAGCACAGTTCTACCCAAAATATAGGCTCAAGGGCTTGCTAGACAGGCACTCTTGTCAGGGGCAATTGTGACAATCTAATCTTTCTTAAATTAAATGTTTTTTCTATTGAGGGAGTTGTGCAAATCACGTTCCCTCAGTTCCCAGCCAGCCTGGGCATTGCTCGGGGATGGATTTCCTTGGTGATCCTGTGCACAGGGCTGCACTTGCCTTCTGCACACTGCTGTAGTCCTTCAGCATCACTCTGACAGCACAGTTCACCCATTCTCATCTCATTTTTAAACCAAATGATCCTGATCATGTCTCCTCCTCAGAACCTTGGTGAGGGGAGCCCTTCCTGCTGAGATGAAACAACTGAGGGAGCAGGAGGATGTGTGAGAGTGATGAGGCTTTCACCCATCTGGCAGTCCTGTGGTCAGAATGAGAAGGGACTGACACCTTTCCTGAAGGATGGAGGCCAGTTCTCACTGACTTGTTAAATGCCTCCCCATGGAAGTAAGGGCTCAAAGCCCCTACCAGGCTCTGCAGGGCAAACGAGCGGGTGCTGCAAAGATGAACTCTGCAGTCATCAAGTGATTGATTTAAAGCAAAACAGCAACTCCTTATTTCACATATTCTTCTCATAGCACCTTCAGCCATTGTACCAAATACTGTCAATCAAAATATTTACATTATATTCAACATTTTAATACAATTAATTCTTCAATATGTGTATATATGCATCCTATTGATTGTGAACAGCTAAAATAGGTCAATTTATGCTTCTATCTTCAGCAATGTTCACCTATCAAAATACTCAATCTCCATAATGTTCAAGAGAAAAATATCACTGCTAAAATGGCAAGTGAAGCTTCAAATGCTGAAGTTGGTCCTTCTGGCACCAGTGCAAAGGAAAGACAAGGAGTACTATGAGACAATGAGTCTGAAGTTTGGGAATCATGTAGAAACCCAGCCTGAGAATTAAGCATCTGTTTCAGACATTAAATGTCTGTAGGTTGAGCAGATCAAACCTCATTTGGGCACTTGCTTATCAGTCATTGTGGGCATTAATTCTGAGCTGCAATCAGTTATCAGCTGGACTGGCCTCACTTTCCTTGGTTCTTTGGGGAGTTGGACTGTTTCCAAACCCAGATGAGAAAGGCAAGTCTGTAGTGTCTGTCCAGGGCACTTTGCAGTGCTTGGCCAGTGCTGCCTGTAGGACCCAATTTTCCAGCCTCTCCTCTGAGCAGGTGCTAATGCTGAGCTTGGAGTTTCAATTGTGAAAGCAGGACTTGGGCAAAGATGCCTCAAGTCATTCCATTTCAAAAGTGGCATCCTCTGGACTGTTTGAGTACTGTGGCAGAAGAAAAACACAGATTTTCTTCTATTGCAAGAGGTAATTTTGAGGCTCAGTATGGAAGAACTCAAGAAACTAATTTAAAAAAAAGCAGTCATCTCTGACTTTGAATTTGGTGAGGCTTCAGTAGGAATTTGAAGTACTGTTACAATCTGCAGGAGAGGTGATGAATTGTCATTTAGAAATGTAATTTCTGAGTTCTATTTAAGGACATTCAGGAATGCTGCAGACCTGGGAGGGGGTGGAAAGGAAGGTTTTGTCTGGAACATCACAAGCAGCTGTGACCAGCTTTGAGCTCAGCCATTTGGAACAAATGGAACATTCACATAAATGGGGGATAAGTGCACATACCAATAAATGAGTAGCTAACTGGTCAACAAAATGCACAGTACTAGACATGAGAGCTTTGCTGGGTTATTCTAGGAAATAGCTCTTTCAAAGGGAGTTTAAATAAATCTCTTGCTGACGAAAGCAGTTCAAATATCAATGGTGTATAACTGGCTGTTTGATACTATGTGAAAAATACTCATTTATTATCTAGCTAGATCTTTTGGTTCTTGAACTGTTTATATTTTAGAAAAAAAAAAATCTTAGTCTAATGGGCTGAATCTCCTTCAAAAGGGTAAATGCATTTTTCCAATGTTTTTCATGGACTTCTGAAGCACTAAAATATGACTTCAAACTGCAGTTTTACTTAGCCTTCTGTGGGGGTAAACTTTAGCAGCAACATTCTTGTATTTTTTTTTGCTCAGTCCTGTAAAATTACACAGAAGCAGAATAGATGGCTTTCCAGTGCCAAAGGGTCTACTAATATTTATGAAGTAACTGTATTTGCCATGACAGGAAAACATTTTTGATCTTCTGGAGCCTTAGAGTTCTTTGGGAGATAACATCTAAGTTTTGCTAATAAGCTTCACTCATTCTTGATGAATTTATACTGGCAAATAAAAAGATTTATGCCACAAACCTCATCTGCCCTTTGGCCATCTGGAGACTGAGAATATATCAGCCCTAATATTTAGTAATTTTGCTAATGTCCAGACTATGACCCACACTGCAGTTCTACTTTATGGTTTTCTTAAAGTAAAATTGTTGGATTTTAAGTTGGTATGTTAAATGGAGGAAAATGAGGAGTTTTGACCCATTTGTGTGGTTCATTATGTGCAACTGTTAGCAGAAAGGAGAGGGGAAACTTTTACTTTTCTAAAACTCCTGTAGAAGTTCATCTGTAAGGCTTAGGGGCTGCTTTCACAGAATTTGTGGCTCATGGGCTTTTCCAACTTGAAATCCTTTGGTTCCAGCCATCCCTTTTGCTAGGAGACAACAGTTTTATTACCAGTCCTAGGGCCATTCATTGCCATGCTGAGTTAATGCAGGTACAAGTGTGAGACTTGGCAAGAACCCCTTTAGTAGTCTGAAAACCATGGGTTTGTGGAGAATGTTGACATGCTTGTTGGTTTACCTTTAAAGCAAGCACTGGATTCTGACAGAGCATCTGTGGGCATCTGACACAGGGTCTGAGCACTTCTTTGGTCAAGAGAGGCATTTAAGAAAAGCAAAGCTGCTTTATGAGACTTAATTTTCAGCAGCTGGGAAATAAACAAAAGTCTGAAAAGAAACCCTGTATTTGAGTGCAGGTTTAGTACTCTTATCTGGTTAATTGGGTGTTGTCATCTCTCTGGATTTAAATAGCATTGCTCCCTTCAAACATCCCATTATATTTTCTGCTGGTGCAGAGCATTTGATATTTCCTGCAGCAGGACTGGCTTCACTCAAGCAGTACTGTGTATTTATACCTTTATACATACATAGGACTTTGACGCCTTTGTGGATGAAAGGATTCATATAAATGGTAATTTTATTGCATAATTGTCTTACTGAATATTTTTCAGAAGAATATTTAGGATGATAGATGTAGTACATCAGGCAATTAATCACTCTAGTCAATTAAACAACTTTGGGATTTTTTTAAGGATTAACAAGTATTTATTTTCTGGTGTTTATAGAACATGCAATTTTTCTCTCACAAAACCTACTTGAATACAAATGTTTATTCCTTACCTGTATTGCATCAAGTTGGCATCTTCTCATTAGAAATGCCTACAAACCTTTAGAGTTTCTTGAGAAATGTACTGCCCTAGCCTATGATAAGAGTAGTATGTTAATTGTAAAGGGTTCTATTTAGGAGATGTGTATGCCATAGAATATTGTATTAGAATTACAAAAATGCTAAAGCTTTGGAGGACATTCTTCAAGTCTTTAGATTTCTTCAAAGTCCATGACCTTTTCTTCTGCTCCCGTAGGGACAGATGCCAAAGCTATTCAGACAGTCTCACTTTTGAACTCACTGGAGTAGCAAAGCTGAAATAAAACGTGTTGTAAACTAGAATTTTGTGTTTCTTATTATGCGCTTCATTAAACTAGAGGGGTTTTTTTACATGATCATTTGTCATCTCCATGTCAGCTTTCTTGAAAAACATGTCAAATTAACAGGACATGTTTAATGCATTCCTGACAGAAAGGTTAATGAGAATTCAGAAGGCAGCAAGAAGGAAATAATACATAGATGAAAACTACATGGAAGCAAAGTAAGTCGTAATTTGGCTTGTCTTAAACAGTGGTATTTACTTATTCATTCAGTGAATGAAATTAAAAATGTGTTGAACAATTCCCTCCTTTGGTAATACCCAGTGCTCTCTGTCAGTTTATAGTGCAGAAGACCTAGAAGGTGAGTGCCCACTAGTTGAATTTTTTTGCCAAAAATGTTTGAGATGAGTCAGCCTGCATGCTTGGAAGGGAAAAGGATTTCTGTATCTGCTTGTTGAGAGTGCATAGGATCATGAAGAAGGAAAGGGGAAATGAAGGCCAGTATCTTGGTCACATCCTGGTGAGAGTGGGTGCTGGTTTATGGCTGCTGCTTTCTCCCATCACTACCCTTGTTTAGGCAGCCCAGTTAGAGGACTGAGAAGGGGCTTGGGACAGGGAAGCCTTTGGCTTCCTTGCACTTAACCCTGACACCTCCAGAACCTGCATTTTTATATGGCTTATGGAAAATTCCCAGAAGTTCCCATGCCTGTCCCTGAAGCTGCAGCAGTTTTCACTGAAGGGGATGATCAAAGCCTAAAGCAACAAAGTTTGAGTATCTGTGTCCTTGAGCTGCTGAGGCTGGCGACCTGCCCCATGCCACCAATGGGCAAGAACACGCCCTTCGAAAGGAAGCAAGCCATAAGTGAGGATTGCAAATACAGTATTTGTTCTTTTTGGGAAAGCTACCAATCTTGATGATGGTAATCACAGGTCTGCTTTTCTAACTTGATTAGAATCACAGTTGTGACTGCCAAATCAAACAAATTGGCATGTGATGGTCGGAACTTCAAAACCCATCAATTACATACACTCATGCATTAAGGACAACCTGATTGCTGCTGGTGTTAGTTCCACTTGCCTGTTGTACATTTGGTGTGTAAAACCAGTACTATTTTTAAAATCCCTCTTTCTGCAGTCAAGGTCAAAACAAGAGAAAACTGTTCTTTACATGGTGAGTCATCTAATACAGTTCAAGCACTGAAAGTTGTGTTCTTGACAGGGAGAGGAAACAAGAACAACTTAGAGTTTATTGTGCCAGCTTGCAGCTCATTGTACAAGCTTAAATACAAATTTCATTTGCAGTAATTTAGTTACCTTGCTTGTTCCAAGCTCTATGCCTGCATTCAGTTAACCTGTAAAATTCCTTATTCCAGTATTCCAGTGATGTGATGTAATGGTTGTAAAAAAAACGAGGGGATTAGCTGCTCATGGCTAACTGGCTTGTAAGGGACATGTATTGCAGGATTTTTCCCCTACTGCATGGGCTTGAGAGGGACCAATGCCTGAGGTGCTTCAAAGTTGTGGTCTTAAATGGTCTCTGACTTTCCTTAGAGGTGCCAGCCTTGTAGCATATGAGAAGGCCTTTTTTTATTTTCAGAATTCATATTTTGAGCTTTTCCTAGCAGACAGCTTATTTGAACCATTTGAAACATCAAAGGAGGTGTTTCTTGGCTTGGGTACATCTTTAATTTAAAGCAAATTTATTAAAGGCCAAAACAGGATAATACTGCAAAAGGATTAGCTGTGGTTACTTGATTTCTGAGCAAACAGACTAATTCTGCATTCTTTGTATGGGTGTCTTTCACAGCAAGTCCATTCAGTGAGCATTGAACTAGGCCTGGGGTTTGTTTTTCCCTATTTTTTTTTTTTTTTAGTTTCTTGTTGTTTCTATTGTGTTCTTTAGAAATCAGAAACATTGCTGAAAGCTTTAACTTCAAAGCTTAAGCCTGCTTACTCTCCCTTGGTTGCTATGCTCCAAAAGGCATTCCTAAAGCTTCTTTCCTAGTAACTGTCAAA
This sequence comes from Muscicapa striata striata, assembly GCA_030060385.1. Classification (NCBI taxonomy): domain Eukaryota; kingdom Metazoa; phylum Chordata; class Aves; order Passeriformes; family Muscicapidae; genus Muscicapa; species Muscicapa striata. Next base: position 1,204,178 of record JAREIS010000050.1, on the reverse strand, counting down.
TGTTTTGTTTCAGTGCTTCTCTTAACATTGGAGATTCAGTTTGGCTTTTGTTTTGATTGCAAAATAAAAATTCTGAGAAGTCAATTAAAAAGCAGGCTGGCATTCTTAGGACTTCAGTCTTGTTGCCAGTCTGAAAGCAACCAGAGCAGGGGTACTGCAGGATGCTGAGTATTTTATAATTGTACTTACACTTCAGATTTGCCCTGTCTGTAATCAAAATCTCTCTCTGAGACCTGGAAGTTTGCTGGATACTGTACATTTCACACATCTGTAACAAGGAATTACCACTGCTGGGGCCACATCATGGTCAGTGAAATTGGGGCAAACCTACTGTGAACTAGTTCATCTAATAGCTGTAATGGATAGGATGAGATAACTATTCCAGAGAAGAGGATTGGCTTCCTGAAATCTATTATCAGGGACTAAGGAGCTACTTGGGAACAGAAAAACTCAGACTGGCTTTTACCTCTCACGTGCAAAGACAAAGTTTGATTAGAAAAAGATGACACATTTGAAAACCAAGCATGCATGCTGGCAAACCTGATGTTTCCAATTTTGCAGAGGGGCTTCAGGACTTGATGGTATGATTGGCCTATGACTGGCAGCACCAGTGAACTCCTGACTTTGCTGCTTACTGCACCAGCAAGTTGTCAAACAAGCCAGGGTGCTCTTTTACTGTATCTCCATCCTTTTCCCCGACTATTATCCATAAAAAAGTGCAGTGAGTTCTAAGAAGTACTTGCTAGTGCAGGATGTACCAGCTCCAGAGCCCAGTGTACAGCACTTGGTCTGACCTTTGTTCTCTGTCTCTCTTGGAAACCCCCCACACCTTTGTCCACATGGATTATAAGATGTTTCCAGATACTTCCTACTTCTCCCCAGTAATTTTATAACATGGGCCCTGGAAAGCACAAAATTTGGAGACCACAAAATCATAGAATGATTTGGGTTGTAAGGGAATTTAAAGGGCATCTTGTTCCAGCCCTTCCTTGAGTGGGGACACACCTGTCACTAGATCAGAGCCGCATGCAACCTGGTCTTGAACTGGGATGGGCAGAACAACATCCCAGCTGTTACTCAATATTTTTGGCAAGGTTGCTAGAGAAGAAACAGGCAGCATAGAACAAATTCAAGACTAATTCACCAACATTTCAAGAGGGGAAGCAGGTGTAGTAGCAGCTTTTCTTTGACTTTGATTTGTCAACTTAGATACATCAGAGAGAGGGTTGAAAGTATCCTGATATTATATCAGGACTTATCCAGACTTTTCCTGATATTCAGTCTATACAGCCATAAGTGGTCAGAGTCCCATCCCCAACTGTTGGGCATCAGACATCCCAAAAGCAACTGCAAATACAGTACTAAATACTTTGCAATTACTGATTGATAAGGAGAGTTGATAGATTTTTGGGATGCTAAGATACTGCCATCATACCAATTGCATAAGAGCCTTCAGGGAGCCTGCCTACCCTTTATAGTGGTCACCAGCTGCTGCTTTTGGCCCAGGTATGGACAGATGGGTATAGGAATGACTGTGTAGATAATTGGTGTAGTCACCTGGCGTAACTAAATTGCTGTGTTTATAATGTGATTGACTGGGTGGAGACCCTGTGCTTGGGGATCTGAATGTCTGGTGTTCCTTCCCTCTGCCATATGCAGGTGGTTGTTTAGCTGATAACAGGAGCATCAGTGTGTGCACAGAGCCACAGATCATTACCTCTTGATTATGTTCACGTTATCTGATGTGTTGTCTCCATGAGAGAAATTAAATTGCCTTTAGTAATTTGAAGCAAGTAAAAATGACAAATCATCGTTCTCGTGTGATCGGTAAATGGCTGCAGAATGAGAATGAGAATGTATCTCAATTACATGGCAAGTACATTTCAAGCAGCATCGATCACTCCAAGTCTCCAGTTGTTTTTCTGTGATTTTCTTTACTTTTAATCTAAGATGGCTTTGGTCTATTAAAGGGGAAAAAAATGTGTCTTTGTTCCACTTTGAATAGTGCTATTAGCTATGAACTCTCAGCTCATGATTATGAGGAGTTAGAATAGGGAATAATTTCATAGAGACAAAAGCAGTGCAGTATAAATCTAGAAATGAAAGAAAACAAATGCAGTAGGAAAGTGATTTTTAAAGTCCATGTCTTGAGATACAGCAGACTAGTGTACTGGAAAGCAAAAACTGCCATGTGCAACTAGGCAGTGCTCATCATCAGTGACCTGTCATGCAAATCATGCAGGGAGACAGCAGAGTAGACATTTACCAACAGGAAAAGCTTTTGTGACTGAATACAGGGTACAGAATATGGGATTGGGTGACTGTGCATCATCTCCTCAGCACCTCAACTCCCGCATTTGTGCACAAGAACCAGCTGGTACAGCCCAGAGTGTGAGCATGACCATGGCCTTGGTACTCAGAAATGGTCACCAAAATCCAAGTGCCATAGCCTTTGCATGATATGTAACAGGAGGAGGATGGGAGGAGAGCAGATTAAAGGCAGGCTGGTGCTTTGTGTTAAATCTCAATGAGAAGGGAGGATGGCTGTCTTTATTTGTATAAGAGACCAAAGTGCTTTGTCTTCATTTCCCATTTAACTCATCATGGTCTCATCAGCCAGTGAAGGAAGAGTTGAAATCAGCATTGCACAAATATTTCAACTTATGAATTGATTCTTCTGTCAAGTTTCAGCTCTGTTTGTTCTGTTCTTCTACAGTAAGGACTTAAAAGTCTTACAAGATGATAAACCAGCTGAGATATGCCCACACACACCCCTTGACCTAGGTGTTTCCAGAACTGGCATCTAGATTACTTGTAAAAAAAAGTTCAGTTTCTTTATGATGCAGTAGATTTTGGTGCCTGGAACTATTTTCTTGCCTGTTCACAGAATGGGGAACCATTTGTTTTCATTGTCACATTGCATTAATAAATGGTACCTTGAATGTCCTTCACCTGCACATCCAGTATTGTGACCTTGAATGCCGTATCATCTAGCTCATGAAATCAACTGTATTTTTTAAAATTTTCTGCTTCACATTGAGCTGATTGCCACTTTTTTCTTGGGGCAACATGTTTTGTATTAAAATAGAATTTTGTGCATCAGTGGTCTATCCAGAAGTCCCCAAATTAGCTGATTCTGCTCTGTCTGTAAGGGCAGTTTGCAGCAACACAAGTACACAATCATTTGCTTAGTTTGCAGCCCTGCCAGTCAAACACTGAGAAGGTTCAACATGCCTCCAAGCAGTCATCCTACCAACTCTTCAACCATCAGTCACTTTGGAAAATGTGACTTTGATTCTTTTCTCTTCTTTTGATAAAGTCTTTAATGTTTACCTTATGAATTATTTATTATTTTGTTTATTTATTTATTTATCAAGTCATGGACTCTACTTAGGAACAGAGCTGACCCTCTACAGAGCAATCAAGCTCTATGTTTTCTAAAATCACTCTTTGTCTTTAGCTGATGAAAACAGGGAGCTCCTTCTGTTCTCCTCCTTCTGAGAAGTTGAAGGCTATTTTTAGAGAGGTGTGTACAGTTCTAATTATAACGGAGAACCATAAAATATGCAATTAATGCCATCCTGAATTGCATGATTGCTGCCAATTGCAGCTCAGCTTGTTCTTTTCTGAAGCCCAAGAATCAATTGTTTCTTCTTGGAAGATGAACCTTCTGACTTTCCTGTTGCTCTGAAGATGGTACTTCATGGATTAATCTTATGCTGTAATAGTGAAAAACATGTAACTTTCTAATTATATATGGCTGGGGTCTAACAAAGAAAGCAGCTAAACTTTTAAATATTTTTTTAAAAATTGTTACATTTTAAAATCTTAAACCTGGCAATTCTAATCTTAAGGACCTGAGCCATGTGCTTGGAGCACATGCAGTTGCTGATGTGACTGCCTGACTTATCCCAATATTTAAAGATTGCTGGGGTCTCGTGCTTTCCTTCTGTTCCCTGGTAATTTTACTCAGAGGGCAAAGTCCTGCAGCTCTCCCTCATTAGAGCTGCAGGATTGCAGAGGGCAGAGCTGTGCAGTGTGTACCAATTTCTGGAGCTTTGCTCTGTGAGACCTTCTGGTGTAACTGCATTTGGCTGCATAAATCTGTTCAGCCCATTTAATATCAGTGGCTTGGAACCTGGGTCTCTTCTTGACCCTCCACTTGGAAGCTGTTCTCTTTTTCTAGCAGATTATGAACCACCAGCCTGTCAGCTAACTGTGCAGTGAGAGACATTCTCAAATATTTGTTGTTTACCTGAGATATAAGGTCCTTCATGTCACCCCTTGCAGAGAGGGGAATTTCTGAGCACATCAGTTGTAACATCTGCTTCAAAGCTAGAGTTATCACACATTTTAAAAAGGCTTTAATATGTATTTACACAATAGATTGGTTGTGTTAATTAGAGTTTATTCCACCACTGGTATGCATGCATAACTCCCATTAATGTCAACACCAACTATGTATTCTCATAAGGAGAACATAGCTCCTAATTAGAGCTCCAGGATTTTAAAATGTCTTTGTACAGCTTTTATTGCAAAGATTAAGTGCTGTAGCCTGGTAGCTATTTTTAACAGGGAAAAAATGGTAGGTTTTTATTATAATTATTTTTTTCCCCAGCCTCCCTTTTATTTTTGTTGCAATAGCACAAGTCAGGCCCATCCTGGAGCAGTGCATGTGCAGGAGCCTGGCAGTGGGGAGCCTTACTCTGTGAGCAGAAGGGTGCCCAGAGAAATGAGATTACTGCACCAGCTACCAACAGTGTTGGTGTGGCCATGGAATAGCCATTAATGGCACCAGAAAGGCTGCCCAAATGGTCAGAGCACTTTCAGTGCCCACCCTGTGGAACTGTGTCCCAGGGCAGCCTTCCTCCTTCCCAACACCCAGGACAGAGCAGAGCAGCAAAAAGGCAGCAGAACCCATGGCAGGGAGTGCTAAGGGACCACACAGCCCTGTCCTCAGCCCAAAATCTGACACTCACCTCAAGACTTCACATTAGTGTCTGTTTTTTTAATGAACACAAATTCATGTGGTTGACTGCTGTCTCTCAATCCTTATTTCAGGATTTCAGGTTTTACAGAGCCTGAAAAGTTTGGAGAATTCCCATTAAAATTTAATGTTTGTGTCCAGAAGGATGCAATGAGAGTGCACCATCTGACATTTCTTTTGGGATTTGTAGAAAAGATACTGAACCTTCTTTTGTTATGGCAAGTTTTTAAAAAAACCCACACTTGATCTGAGTGTGTTCCAAATATTGTATTTTTTTTCCCATCTGATGAAAACTGGAAGCAGAGGCTTATAAAGAAAATAGTGATAAGAGTCCCAGCTAAGGAAGCAATGGCAAGCACTGCTCTAAAGCTTGTAAGCAGACAACCCCTCTCAAAGGGGTGTCTGAATTCCAATGGATTCTAATTATCTGCTAAGACAGATAGGTAGGAAACATACCTACTGATACCAAGGAACTCTGGACTAAAAATATATACATGCTATAATTTTAGGAAATTTTAGCTTCTGCCTGTGGCAGCCACTGGGTAGAAGATAAGGTAGAAAATAATGAGCTTTTGTTATTTGTATGTGTAGTTTCGAAGAGACATATTGTGAGTGAACAAAAGATGCACCATAAAGCAAACACTGCACTGAAATCATTCTTGGTGAAAATGTAAAAAGCTGTAGGCTGCTAAAAATGCAGTGTCTTCCAGGCAAGAACACTGTTCAACAACAGGTTTAGAGACACTGCCATTAATATGATGTAATATCTCAGGAGTTTAATGCTTAATTAGTATACTATAAAATTTAACCTCCTGTTTCAGTGTTCACTCTTTCTCAAACGAGACTTCATATTTATCTTTGTCACGTGTGTTGTCTGCTAATTCCTACATACCCTCCTGTTTCATTCACATTAAATTAATGATAGAAGCAACAAAAGTTTGGAACCTAACACTTCTGTGTTAGGGTGACTGCAAGAAATTTTCAGTTACAGGTTTTTGGCTCATGATTCAATCAGGAGCTGGCCTTTGATGATCTTTGTGAGTTCCTTCCAGTTCAGGATACTCTATGATTTGATGGACTAAGACCAAAGGGGGTCTCAGAGAGCCTCCCCTGAGGGATCCCTGGGTAAAGTGCTCTATCCTCACCCCCTTCCCTGGAGTTTGTTGTGGAGGCTGTGGGATTGCCTGGGATACTGAGTGCTCTGTCTCCTCTCTGTGCCCAAGGAACAGGAGCAATGCTGGGCACACAGGATGTCCCTGCAATTACATCTGCAATTGCATCTCAATTACTCTGCTTTGCCACTGAAAGGTGCTGCCAGGGCTTGGATGTCCTGCTGTACCTGGCTGCATTTTAAGCAAATCCATGAGTTGCTTGTGTCAGGATGCAAAGCTCTTCACAGCATTAATGCACTGGCTGTACCAAGATATCCATGAAAACATTCAGTAGTCAAATATACACCCTTGCAGGAAAAATCACAGTAACTTATCTCACTGGATTGCTTTCTTAGAGGTTAGATCAAAACCTGGCTGCCAGAAGTTGAAAGCCAGAATAAAGGCACTGTTTAATTGTATCATTAAAAAAATAATCTAGATTCTCCTCTAGCAGGGACTGGAGGCTGTAGACTAACAGACAAGAATAAAATAGCTAGGAATAAATTTTATGTAGCTATTTTCTTTCTCCCTCAAAATGTGAATGCTTATGCAAAACACATTGCTGTAGATTCACTGACAATAAAGAGGGAATCATTATACAAGTAGTGGATTCTCAGGGGAACACTTTAACCAAAACACACTCTGTAGTAATTTCCCACATCTTAGTTGAATAAATTAATTTATGAATTTTCCATGAATACTTTCAACCATTTCTCCCCTCATATACTTTATTGATCTCCATATACATTTAGCAACAAATAACAGAGCTGCTTTTCCATTTGCAGTAAAATAGTATAAAGATGTTTATGTGGGCCTTGGGGTTCAGAGTAAACAAATGCAGTTCACACACCAGGGAGGCTGCAGAAAAATATAAAGCTTGCACGGCCCAGGGAGCTCTACTAGAGCAGCTCAGCAGAGAGTTGAGGCATATCCAATCATATCACCAGCAAAATGAGTCCCCTGAAATGAGAGGGACCAGCCCCAAACTGTGGGGCTGCTCCCACTGAGTCTTGTGCACAATCATTGCAAGAAGCTTTGTGACTCATGTCTGCAAAATGTATAATGTCCCTTTAGTGTGAAAGACTGAGAGTTTTTCCAAGTACTGTGTATCATTTTATTGTCCATGGTCTGGAGAGAGCCAGCAGGCTCCTTAAATGACTGTGGATCCAGTGGCAGAATAATCCAAAAAGTCATTATTGCTCTACAAGATATCCTCTGTGGCCACTCTGCCTCTGAATATCACTTAGCAAGGCTTAGGCAAAGTCATTAAATCCAAAGTTGAGCTACTCATGTAGGTTATTACAGTGAGTAAGCACACCATCACATGCAAAGTAAGATATCTCCATGTTTTCCTTTAGGGAAGGAATAAAGAGTTACATACAGTGATTAGATATTGAAAAGTAGCTATTATTATCCTAATTTATTATTTTAAATGATGGAGTTCTTGAATCTTCCTCCCCAAACACCAAACATCCCAAACAAGCATGGTGGGAATATAATATGGTTAATCATGAGTGTAAATGTACTCACATGTGGACTGCAGCAGTTTACTTTTTTTGGTTGATGTTTAGCTTTTTGGCTGTCATTTTTATCAGATGTATGGAAAGCTGAGAAAAAAACTTGCCTTGATGTTTCTAAGTATAAAGTTCTTCCTTTCTTAACTGCACGTAATAATGGGCTTGGAATAGGCTGGCGCCATCTTAAAGGTTGGTATTTGAAGTGTAATTGCTAATGCTTACATACATAATTTGCATTTATTATGCATAATAAAATATGTAAGTAATTGATGTTCTGTAAGGGATTAAATTATCAACTCCAGCTGCAGGAAGAAGATTTATGTCTGTATTCTCAACAACACATTGACTATCAGAATATGCTGCAGAAAGTCATTGCCTTCAGGACTGCACTTGGTGTTGTCCTTTCTCTTGTTCTCCTTTCCTTCTGATGTGCTCTCTCTTGTTTTTGTGCTCTGTACAAAGTGTATTTAAGGAGCAAACAGTTGAGAAATAAGTACATATATTCCCTTCAATCTTGCAAGAAATTGGTGTAAAATGCTAACTAAGCTTGCACACTTGCAAGTTTGTGTGTGACTGTGCATTTTCTAAATGAGAAGGGCAGGACATCACAGAGAGCATAGAATCACCCTGATGCATTAAGTTGAGGATGGTGGGGGGATAATGTCAACAGAATGGGACAGCATAATGGTCTCCTGCTGCTAGATTAAAGCTTGGGCAACAATGAGCTCTTTTAAGAAAAACAAACACAGGCAAAGCCAAGATATTTGCAGGAGGTGTTTATCTTGTAACAACATCCTGCCCTATTCTCTTGGCTTCCACTGTACCAGAATTACAGGGGATGATGCTGTGTGTTTCAGCAGTGGCTGTTGCCCAGTGAGCTCCAGTTGCCCACTGCATCCTCCATGGTAACACCATGGTCTCAGGCTCTGTGTCCTTCAGCTGTGTCAAAACACATCATGTCCCACTGTGTAACATGTTGGCCTGCTTTTAAATGAATCATAGAATTAATCTTCAATAAAACTCAGATCAAAGGGATTTTGCAGCCCAGCAGTCCCATTTTCCTTGGCAGGGGGCAATCCCTGCAGGGACAAAGTACCACAGGCAGCACTCTCCTGTGTATCAAAATCCCTTGTATTCTGGTCTTGTAAAAGCAGTGCTTGAAGACAAAAAATGGAGCTGAATTTGGTCATTAGATATCAAGCCAAAGAAAATATTTATGTTTCTGGTGCCCTGTGCTGTTTTCTTTCACTTCATTTTATTACTACATTAGTCCAGTGTCCAGCCACTGCTGCTGCTGGGCACAGAATGGGGAAATGCCCATGGGGCAGTCACTGAAGAGAGGGCAGCTACACAGGCACAAAGCTCTTGGAGGAAAGTCAGAACTAAAATGTAGGTGATGCAAACAACAAAGGCTAGGAATAGTCAATTATAAAAGTATTTGCAGTAGAGACTGAAGTTTTGCAATCTATCCCATGCCATTACTGATAACACAATTTCTCACTTAATGTACAGCTATTTTATATCTTGTCCTAATTAGTATTCCTGTGGGGTTTTTATGCTTCTAGTGCAAGATGGAGTTCCATGCCTGTACTTCTGGCAAAACCATCACAGCTCGATGTGAAGGGCCCTGCCCCTGCCTGCCAGGACCTGAAAGTTTAAAACACAAGGTGGAGAAGACTGGTAAGTTGTGCCGTTAATTAAATAGTGGTAGATAACTTGGCTCCTGCTATGTCCTTAGAAAAATGTAAGAAAGACTTTTCTTAATGGGCATGTTTTCTAGATAAGGCTTTCTGAGAAAGAGGTAAGGTACAACTAAGCATTTTCTAAACAGGTAGTGCTTTCAAACACCTTAACTGCTGCACAACTAACTCTTACTTGAGAGAGTCTCATAAGAAAACTAAATTCTGGCTAATGAATCTCAATTTTAAATGGAAATATTTCAAATGGAAATATTGAACAATTGTAAAAGAAATAAAAGAAAATATACTACTTAATGGTTCATTATTTTGAGTTAAAAAAACAGTAGAGTGTATTAACTAAGAAGTAATTTAAAATCACACATGTATTACATGTGATCTGAATTATCATTTTCATCTCTGTTGTTATTTATATTGCCATTAGAAGTCAAATATCTATTGACTAGACAGATGTGTCTGTGTTCATGTATAAATCTGTTTCAATAACAAAGTCATTGCAAACAATGCTGTGTCAAACTGAAGGCTGGAGTCTCAGCACAAATGGCCTTTTTCCCTGCCAGCTCCCTGGTGAGTTCTCTCTGCAGGTCTGAAAGCCTGGTGAGCCCATTCACTCCCCCAGGTCTTTTCCAAGCACCACCTGAGTGAGTGAGCTCATCCAGAGGGATGCAGAAGAGCCTGACTGAAAGCAAAAGTCCAGCAGCAAGAGGGGAAGTGTCATAGCCAGGTTCTGTCTAAGAGTTTCCTCCCTGCTATGAGGAAAGCTCTTTGGAAGGAAAAAGTTGATTTCCTGTGGCTGTGGTTTCTTCTGGTACAAGTGCAGATGTTCTGGTGAGCTGGCACAGTGAGCATGAGCCTGGGTTTAGGCCTGGTTTTGAGTCCTGTTGTCTCTCCTCTCTCAGGATTGCAGAAAGTTGAACTCATTGACTGCTGTTGGGCTCCTGTATTGAGAGATCACAAAGCCAAGGTGGTGATCAGGCAGGGTTTGCTCTGTCATGTTGAGTAGTGAGATGTGTTTATGTGTCGTGTGCATCACATGGAGTATAACAAACAGGAAGCTTTAACAATGGTCTGATGGACCCAAAATATTTGTGAACCTCTCCTCACTCTTTCTCTTCCCCACTGTGGACATGTTCTACAGGTAGCAGGCACAGAAACAAAGAAAAAAATGTTTAAACAATATTTCTGGTCAGTTCAGGCAGGCCCTGTCATCTCAGCTGAAAACACTGATGATCCTTCTGGTGGTTCTCCCTGCACATATTGTGTACTCTAGCACAGCACCAGTTTTCATATTAGGCCTCTTTCTGCTTACTAGAACAAGTGTTACTCTAGCCTACAGCTTCAAAAATTCAGGTTTAGTGTCATTTTTTGAAAATTGCAGACATTTTTCTGCACAGCTCTCAAACTTAGACCAAGTGTTGTAGATAGCAGTGTTCTGAAATCAATATATAACTGTACTATTGCTTTGTGTAGCTTGAATCTTTTGGTTACAGAATGCCCACTGATAAATTGCCTTATTCATATTTTCTATTTCTTGTAGTCCTTATCAGGCTACAAGAAATATTTCTTTTTGTCTGCCCTTTCTATTTCTTTGCCCTTATCAGAAAGAGTATCAGATTAATAAATCTTCAGTGACATTTCAAGCTTACAATTTCATTCACACAAGAGAAAAAAGATTCTAATAACCCTTATCTTGATAAATGCAATTTGACAGGGTATATGTATTCTAAAGCCTAGGCTTTTGTTTTGCCTGTCTCAAACTTTAACTCCAGCCAACAAAGCATTAATTTAATGAATTGTGTGATCTGCAGAGCAGCTTTCCTGAGGGCTTTTTCAAGAGGCCAAACTTGAATTAGCAATGCTCCTGCCCTTGCCCTGGTGACAAGGATATTATTATTATTATTATTATTATTATTATTATTATTATTATTATTATTATTACTAACTGAAATTTCTACAAAAAATTTTGAATTGAGAATCAAATAATCAATAACAATCCTTTATAACTTGCTTTTCTTCTGGATCTTTGAATGTGCATTTCAGTTAAAGACTTCCTTTATCTTCCTCAGTCTCCTTTCTTCAGACATTGTCTCTTCAGCTGACCCATTGAGTGCAATGGAGTCTCAAACTGAATATTTCAAAGTTTGTCAGTCTTCTAACAAAGTGCTCACAGGGGTTTCCATGGGAAAACATGAGTAAATTCTACACACCAGCATAAATTTTATGCAGGTGCAATTTCAGCAGTATCTGAAAAGGGGTTTGGAATTGTGTGTGTCTGCCCTTTGCAGCCAGCTTTCCATAGTGTATGAGAAAATTATAAACTCTAGTTGCTGACCACAAAAAACTTTCCAGAGTGCACTGCTGCCTTTTGTTTCTGCTGAACAAGGAGTGGCAGCTGGCTTTGGAGAAATAACCCCAACCAGTGGCTAAGGTGACACAGCAGTGCTGGGTTCACAGCTGGATTCAGTGACATGAAAGGTTCAGCCTAAACCATCTGATGACCCTGTGTGTGAGATGGGCAGGTGCATTCCTTGACAGGAGACTCTCAAAACCTGGCCATGACAGCACTCCAGTGATCTCCTCCTCCTCAGAGTGCCAAATCTGAGCTGGGGGCTTCTGACTAGAATGTTGGTTATGTGGTGTCTTAGTGCTTTCTCTGGTTTTCACACAAAATTATTTTATTTCCTCATATGCTACAGTGATATCATTATTATTGCTGAATTCACCTAAAAATCAGTAGTTTTGATTTCTCACATTAAAATTCATGTGAGAAAGCTCTGCAGACTGTTGGGATTCATTTTTGCTCCTTATTTAGTTGCCAGGTTTGTGAAGTGTAATGTTAAATAGAAAATTATAGAGAGCTAAACCTCATGCCTTATACAGACATGCCAGTGGAAAAATACTAAGGAGAATAACAGTGCAGGTGCTTCCAGCAAAATGGAAATGCAGCTCTTCAAGCTCACATATCAATATTTTTATACCTATTACACAACAAGGTTAAACATATGTGCTTGTGAACTTCCAGTTTGAAGAAAGTTTGCATTAATCTTTATACATTCATTCAATCATATTCAAATATTATTCCATGATAAATTACTTTGAGAAATTAAAAATTTAAAGGAACATTTAATTTCCAAAGTAGTGTAATTCTAAATGTCGTGACCTTTTTTTTATACGCTTGTGAATAAAATTGGCAGCAGCATCAAAGAAAAGCAATCTAAGTGTATGTGCTCAGAGGTAACAATGGACTGCAGTGTCTGAGTTTTATTCCTTCCTCCTCCCTGAGTTCCTTTGAAAATATCCCAGCTTTGAGCATGAAAATGAAGATTAATAATCATATTAAAAATTGGAATTCCTTTTACAGTGCTAACTGCTACTATGGAGACATTAATAAAATAGCACGAATGCAAGCAAAAGAAAACTACTCCAGAATTATTACCTTTAATGGCAAATAACAACAATAAAATCTTTCTACCATAAAGTTAAATCTTTGAGGAGATGGCAGGATCATGTTCTTCATTTTCTTAAATGGAATTTTGAATCAGTGTCTGAGAGGTAGAAAACAGGTCTCTGTGAAGGTAGTAAAGGAAGATTTTGGAAAAGAAGACAAGCCCTACTGCTTTTACTCTTTGCTGTTTTAGGCCCATTTAGATTCCTTTGATTTATCCAAACACATGATATGCTTCATAATTCACTGCAGTATCCCAGCTTTACAATATGCTTCCATGATAGCTGCTGATTTTCAACTCGGCTACCCAGAGACTGAGGTTGAGCTGTAAACTGCCCTGAGGTTAGCTGTCCTTCCAGAGTGTGTATGCCCTTTGATTTAATACTATAAAATGAATAAGGCCATAATTTCAACAAAAGAAAAGGACTAGAAACTGTCTCTAAATGACAGGAATTATTTAAGGCATAGAACCTTGTCTGCTGCTGGTTCACTGCTGGTGGTACCTCTTTGCAATAGTAGGTGGAGTCCTCATCAAGCAGAACTTATTTTGAGACCAAATGAAGCTTCCAAAAAACCCACCATAAATAACTTCAGATAAGAAACAAATGGTTTCAGTTCTTCAGAACCTCCTGGCAAAGGGAGAGATTCTTCCCTTGAATGTGCTGTTCATTCTCTCAGAACGCCAACACAGTCAGTGACTGGGGTGTCTCTTGGCAGGTGTGAATTTGTGGTTGCAATAATGTGATTCTGACAGCTTCCCCCGTTGCTCTGTGACTGCTGTTTGGTCTGTGTTAGAGGTGGGGGTGCTCAGGCAGGGTGGTGAATGTTTAACAGCCTGTCAGGGCTCTTTCTGACCATACCCTTCCTGTGCTTTCGAGGTGCTGTACTCCCAACACACCAGACTTCATTTGTTGCCATTAGGGTTGCAGAACCACTGGAGCATGAATGGAGGCAGTAATTCAAAGCAGGTTTATCCCTGTCTATCCATTGTGTGCTTTTGACCTTGCAGAAATGCCCAAGGAAACTTCTAAGGAAATTTTATTATCTTGTAAGGGGAATTATAAGGTCAATAGGCAGAAGGAAATATATTAAAATATGCCAAGTGTTGTTTAAATTTCTAAGGAGAACCAAGGGAACATTTTTAAGTTGCAGGAATAGGTCTTGGCAAGCTTGATCAAGAATCTACATTGTTTAGTGTATGAATTGTAGCATTTAACTACCAGCCCTATTGGGTGTGATGGATGAGAAGGTCTAATGTTCCTTTCATATACAAAAAGAATACTCAGTGCATGAAGTTCATTCGAAGAAATCACAGTCTTCTTTCCCAAATGAGTTGTATCATTTCTTGTGTCTGAATGACTGACAACTAAAAGAATTTAAAGTCTTGAAATCCACTTCCAGCAAATATTTCAGCTCCAAATTGCTGTTCACAGGTTTTCATAACTGCAGAGTACATAATTTTAACGTTTATGAAGATGAAGTATGAGTCATGAACGTGGTTGATTTTAAATTGGTGCAGATTCGTCAGGAAGTTTCTTTTTGTGGCTTTAATTTTGAAAAAAATACTCTTCCTGAGACTGAATATCCAGGTAGATTTTGAAGTTACTTACTTGAGTCTCAAACTCTGGCAATGATGAAACAAAAGTATTTCAAAATTAAGGTTACACGGAGTTTCAAAGTTTTAGTATATCTCATGAAAACTAGGTGGCTTTTTCCTCTGGACTTCATCAGGAAATAGTAGGTTTGTCAGCTCTAAACTTTGCAGGATCTGCTGGTTTTGCTCCAAAATTTTCTGTATGAATACTGCAACTCAGTTTTTTAATTTGTTACGTGGTGAAATTAACTTACCCAAGTAAATATGAGTTATGTAGTTTCTGTAAATAATAATTACTATTACAAATACAATTTTTCATGCCTGCAAGCTTTCACACAAGATCAGTCTTTATTCCAGAAGCATGGAAAAGCATCCCCAAACCATGAAAGATTCAATTTTTTTTTCACTTCTGCAAGATACTGTTTGTGAGTAGTGAAGTAAGTGACTGCACCAAATTAATATTTGATTAAAGAAAGGAAGCAGGCAAGGACAGATACCTCTGCTCCCCATGGATGGCTGTTGGTGTCACTCACTCTCTTGGAAGCAGAAGCCAAGAGCTCCAGCAAAATCAAGCTCTTGCAAGCAACAGAAGAAAGAGCAAAGCAGTGGTGGCTAGGGGTGGATCCTGGGTTTTGTACTGCTGCTTGACCTCACATAAATCTTGCTTTTGTGCACTAGACAAGGGCAAAAGCTGATGGGGGAAAGGCCAGTTATCAAATTCATGTGGTGTTTTTCCTGTTCCCAGATACAACTGTGATTGTATAATTAGGCAACACAAACTGTGAATTGTAAACTTTATCATTGAATAAACAAATCTAAATTTCTCTTACACCAGTGTACGAGCATCGTATTTTAGCATGTGAGTGCAAACAGCTGTCATGATTTAAGAGCTCAAAGCTCTGCAAAGGAAGAATACAGAGAGATTTCAAACATGGTATCTAAAATCACTTTTCAACTTGAGCAAATACTACTGGATTTTTCAGCATGATTCAATATGCCCATACTGAGGTTCTGAATTATATGTACAAAGTATTCATATAGTGGAAATGAAATGCAAATTTTCAGGTTGCTGTATTTTCCAACATAATTGTGTTGCAAAGAAAAATCAGCCCAAAAAACTTGGTTAGGCCTGAGAGTAAATTCAGGTTTGGATCTCTGGTACCTCAATGCTTTTTTTACCAAGGAGTATGAATTAAAATATTTTTTGTGCTTTCAACAGTTATGCACAGAAAGCACACAGGTGCCTGTGTGAAGCCTGCTTTGACTTGAACTTGAAAAGGAGACAGTATTGTCCCCTGTGGAAATGCTGTGTTTTGATCTGGCTCTAATGTTTTGGAACTCTGCACAGAAGCATTGATTGCAGCAGGCCCCAGACAGATAACAAGTTAGGGACGATACCATCCATTGACTAGCTGTCACTTTTTTGGCATGATCTTCTATGGATTTGATCAAATTGCAGCAGGCTCCAAAATACAGCAGACAACATCTGCTTTAGAAGCAGCATTGACAGAAAGGAGGAGCAGGCAGCACTCGGAGCCTGTTGTTCACTTTGCTGTTTTCAGGTGCTTGCTGAGAGGACACTGACTGTAGCAGCAACATCCCTGCCAGCAGGATTTACCCTTTTGGTAAATGCATCTCTTTAGCAGGCTTACATGGCAAGAGAATAACGTTGAGCCAAAATTCCTGACATAATTTTTGAGGTTGAAGCAGGACATGAGACACAATTCCTCATCATCACTAAATAAGGACTAATCCCAGACAGCAGCAGGAGACAGGAACTGCATAAAAATAACTGTGTTGGGGTATAATTATATTAAAAACAGTAGGATATTCTTTTTAATTCTTTTGAAATCTTTTGAAAGACATCTTTTGTGTTAACTCCCTGGCAGCTCTCTGTGGCTGAGTTGTCTTTATGCTTTCTCAAACATTTATACCTGTAGATTTGCCCAGGCTTAGCAGTAAATACAGGTTTCACCCCTTCCCAGAAGTGGTCACCTGCTAAAGTAGAAATAATATTGAAAAAACTGATTTTGTGAATCTCATCCATGTAACCAGTGGAATTGCTGAGTTGCCCATTAAATTCAATACAGAGCCCAAATCTAAATGGGCCACAGGTTCCAAGAGCAGTAGTGTAGGCATCACCTGAATCACTGACCCTGCAGACAACTTCCCACCTGGACACACAAAGGATACAGGATCCCAAAGGAAACTGGGATGCATAAATCCACAAAAACAATAAGAGCAATAAGAGACAGCTCAATGGTTGTTGGTTTCATAAACAGTATAAAAAAAAATTTAATGGCTATTGATTTCTTTTTTTGGCATAAAGAAAAGGTTAGAAAATGACAGACACAGTAAACAATTTGTGTCAGCAAGTAACAATCATTTTCAGGCAAGAAGGTAATTTGATTTTGGATTGCCAACAGAAAACTATTGAAGTGGCACACTGTGTTAATAGAAACACCATCTAGTAACAGCAGGTGTTTGTGTGCTGATACTGATAATTAGAGCACTAAAATTTCTCTCATCATAAACAAAATCAAATAAATAAGACTGGTTCCGTATAGTTTTTTCTTGTGAATATTGATCTCTGCATTTTTGGGAATATTTCCTCCAATAACATTTACTCCAAGAAAAAGTTTGTAAAATCTCTGGAAAACTGACAGTGAAATAAATTATAGTGCATGTAACTATGGTGTTGATGTCTTGGAGTGGCTACCTAGAGCAGAGGCTAGGCCAGGTTAAGAGAGTAAAAGTGGGTATTTATTAAAGGCCTTCCACAGGTCACCTTGGGCAGTCAGCAGCCTCACAGAGGCTGCAACCAACATGGACAATGGCCATGAGTTTTTCAGACAGATCTAAGTTTGGTCCATTTACATATCAGGGGTTAATCCTCCAATTACAGCTTCAGGTAATGAAGTCATAGTCCCCCAGTTCTCCCCCCTAATTCACTTTTGTTTATACTTTCTGGGGCTGAGACAGTGAGGCCTAGAGAGGAATTGTTTTGTCTGAATAAGATGGGAGAGCAGTAAGTGACAGGCTATGGAGCTTTACAGTTACACACTGGTTACAGTACAGGATCTGAAAAATACAAAAGCTAAATCCTAAGGCATCAATGTTAAGATAAAACATCCCAGTGGGGGGGAGGAGGGGGAAAGAAAATAAACCTTTTTAGTAAAATAAGGGAGAAAAATAAGACTTTTAGTGTTTCAAATACATCTTTTTCCAGTTTCTTGGTTGGTTGGGGTTTTTTCTTGTTATGTTAAGGACTAAATTCCATCTTTAGATACTCCAGTATAAATCTGGAATAGTTCCATCAATGATGTTGAGCTGGTTGCTTTTGGTTAAGTTATTCTGAGTCTATAGAGGTGTAAATGAGTATAGCCTAGAGATTAATTGATCATTCCAGACAGGTTGTAACTTTTTATGCAGCATTGTGGCAAATTAGTTCTTGGTTCCTTCAATTTCTAATTCCTTTTTAGTGCAGAAGAAGAGAGATGGCATTTGTGATATCACCACCTCATTCCAAATATATATCCTTGCATATTTTATAGCTTCCACTGACCCAACAGGGACCTTTCTACATTAATTTTCCTCTGAAGAATTGCATTTTTTTGTAATTCAGTTTAATGGACTACATGTAAATCAAAAAAATAATGTTATCTGTTTTCACTAAAGTAGCTGTCTTAGATGTGGACTAGAATGAGAATCTTTACTAAATTACTAAAATCTGAATGGTTTGGCTCAAGTCCATCTCTGTCAAACAGGAGTCCAACATCCACACAAAAACACTAAAATATCCTGCAACACAAAAAAATAAATATTGTAGAAGCTTCTAGGCAACCACTTATGCCCCAAATATTAAAATAGCCATCTTTTAACATTCAGTAATTTTTTTCAGATACAGGGTCAAACTCTGAAGACTGGGTTGGTCAACTCAGAAGTGCAGAATTACCTTCCCTGCAGGTATCCTGATGCAGCCTCTCTGGAACAGTCCTTGGGATTAGCTTGGACAGTCAAATCTCAAATTTGGATCTGAATTATAAATCTTTAGACCCTGCAAGCATTCAGACAAGCCTTTATAATATTTCTAATTAATAGTGGCTAAGCTTATATCTAAGCAATCTGTTTACTCTGTGATGATTTTCAAACTCAGTCTTAACTACATTTCTATAATATTGTATTCCAATTTCATTAATAGTTTAGAAGGCTGTGTTTATGGGGAAACATTTTCCTTTATGAGAATATACTTTATACAGTGATATTACTGTGTGTTTGGATTGAATAATTTATAGTCTTGGCTCCATCTTGCTTGTCTGAAGGTGATTTTACTATCATCGTGCCCTATTTTCCTAGTTGTTTACAAAGATAGTTGGGGTTCAGGTGTTATCACACACAGAAAACAGGCAAAAATTGTCCAAATTGTAAGTATGGTCTGTAGCAGCAAGTACTCGCTTATCAGGAAATCCCCTGTCAGCAGGAAAAATGAAAACTGGGTAAAATAAAATCATGTCACTGTCATTTCAAACAGCAAGTTGCCTGTTACAAAAGCCTCATTGATCATTCACAACTGAAATTCAGGTTTAAGCTTTCAGTTCTTGAAAAGATTGCAAATGTTCATGGAGAGTCCAAGATGTAAAAGAAAAAGCAAAAGGAATACCATCTTTTGAAAAATCCTGGGCATCTTAGTTGAGACCACCAAAATTAGGCTTCATTTGGGACTGTGAAGTGACAACAAATATACATATCTCTGTCTTTATCAGAATTTTCCAAACAGTTATGGTACCTGGTTGTTTATCTCTGTAATAACTCACTGTGAAAAAGCAATGCCCACGTATCTCTCAAGTGTGTTGCATCCTCTGTTAATATTATACAGTAATATTCAGATGTGGCTAAAAAAAATAGTTAGATAAAAAAAAGGTGCCTCATTCTGTTTTGTTGTTCTCACAAAGGGATTAATTAGCTCCTACCTGAGTTATGTTTGAGTGAAATGAAACTGAGGAAACAACCAGAAACAACTTTGTCTCTGCAAGCCCCAGTGCCAAGTATAGTACATTTCTGGTAAGAGCTTATGAAAAATACTGAAGTCACAGGATCAGTTTGCAGACCCTGAGTTTTTCATGCATGAAACCCAGTGTTTGTTTCCAGCTGATCCCATCCCAAAAAGTTTCGAAGTGCAGTGAGATTGGTCTGTGTAAAAAACCAGCCTTCCCTCCTTTGCAATTCTTTCCTCTGAGCCTGATGGGTTGCAGAGGCACTTGAAGAAACATCTCATATATGAAGCACCTTATCTCTAAATGAGATTAGTGCTGGGCAGTGGTGACTTAGATTGAGGGAAATTGCCAAAGGCACAAAACTAACCAGTGTTATTAACTATATATCATGCTTCCCTTTCATTCTAAATATTGACACCAGCATTCTGGACCTTATAAATAAAAAAATAATTCATAGAAATCTTGATATTGTACATTTGAGAATATTACATGAAGCTTATATATTAATCACCTTCCTCAATTTAGTAAACTCCCATGAGCAAGTAAGAAGTTCTGAACAAAGAAAAATACATATATATGTGTATATATATATATATATATATAATTTTTAAAGCACAGGTTGTTTTTACCAGCAAATATAACTTTAAAATGTTTTGATTTATTTTTTTAATTGTATGGGGAGTATGCTGCATAGTGTATAGAGTAAGTGCATTTGAGATTGCTGTTACCCAAAGGCAATAAATGATTAAAATAGATTTTTCAATAAACAAACAAGTGGAAGGAATTGTTATCTGTTCAGTTTACGTTATGTCAAGAAATCGAGTTGTTTGCAAAAAACACTGGACAGTATTTCACTTTTTTTAAAAAAAAAAAGTTCCTTTTTGTATTTTCTATTGGTTGTCCTTGAGAGCTGGAGCAACAAAAATGGGAATAAGTTCATTAGCACAAAGTGCATGATTATACACTTGGGGTCTAATAATATGAACATCTGCTTTTCTAAGTGTTCTTTGGTTAGAAGTGCCTAGAGGAAAGGCCTCAGTGTGCTGGCTGGTCACAGAATAACTGTGAGCAGCTATGAGCTGTGAAAAAGACTTAAACCTCAGGGATGTCAGGAGAGGCTTATCCAGAAATATTGGCAATACTTTACAGGGCATTGGTAAGACTCTGGGGCTTTTTTTGTATATTCAGATCAGCAATGTTCTGTCAGAAAGAATTCCAAGATGAAATAGGAGACTGAGCGAGTTTTTCACTGTTTTAGTCTAGAGCTAAACCATTCCTGTCATTGACTTTCTTGTGCTTGGTGCAAAAACCAGGTAAAAAGTCTCCTAAAAGTTAACTCAGCAGCACTACTGAAAAGATGTGTTGCAGCTACTTTGGACAAGCTAAAAGGAGAAAGAAGGTATTTAAGTGATGCTATAAATACAGCTTTAAGTCAATTCTTTCAGTATGCATTAAGTGTGAAAAAAAGTATTTTTACACATAAATTTTATATATTTTTCTTCTAGTCATGTAGTTTAGGATGTGAAATGAATGAGGAATTTGAGGAAAGTGGAAAGATATCTCCTACTTGTAAGGGATTTTGGAAAATGAGAGCTCATGGCAGCACTTCACACTGCTGAGGTTCTTGCATTGCAAAGCAACCTTGCACATGTCCATCCACTCATACCCAAGCTGATTTTCTCTCTCTTCCTTTTCCTTACTCTTTTTTTAAACACGTCTGTTAAACATCACTGGTTTCTACTTTTTCCTTACCATCCCTAACATAGTAAAGGAAGGTGATTGAGGAGTTTCTGTTCATGGGCTGCTCTAATTTCCATATGGTTTTGCAAGGCTGTGCAAAGGTGATGTGTTACTGCTGAGTCTTGAGACACGAGGCATTTGGCTACATTCTTGTGACAAAGAATTCATAAAACAGAATTTATGTGGTTCTTTATGGAACCAGCTGATTAACTGCCACCCTCAATAAAAGAAAGATGCCATGTGCAATTGAAGTACAGGTATAAAAGAGCTACAATAAAGAAGATGCAAGTGAAAACAATATATTAAGCTCCTGAGAAGCAGATTCATTGTCAGCTCTTTGTGTTTCAAAAGAAATTCAGGACCTGCTGATATGTGGTGGTGTTATTTCATGTTGTCCGACAGCACTGTTAAGAGCAAAGGTTTGGAAATAAACTCCTCCTGACCTTGGGAAACCGAATGCATTAATGTAGTTTATGTTTTAAGCAAGCCTGGACTTTTGTGTCACACTCTAAGAAATAGTGAAGGCCACAGAGTTGCTCCTTGCATTTAACTGACTATACAAAGAGATTATTTTCTTATTTTATGGCAAACGGCTACCATGTTCCAAATATGTTTCTGATTGCTTGGGCATAATTTTTATCAGCAGATGTCACAAGAAGTGCTTCTATTTGTAAATACCTACACATTAAGTTTGTAAATAATTCCCAATAATATTGCAATTATTATTGGAGTTCCAGTTTCTGTAATTGGAAATATTGCAGATGTAGATGAGTTTGAGGTTCTCTGTGGTAGAGTCACTGAGTATATGAAAGTATTGTTAGGACAACTTACTTTTACTAATGCTAAAGGCAGTGCTCCTCTAGCAGCTACGATAGTGAAAAATACTGTGGTTTATTTCTCCTGATGCTCCAAATACCAGAATATGGATTAAATGTGTTACATTTTGGACTGGTGGAATCCCTTAGAAAAGTGTTGCATGAATTTAGACTGAAATGCAGTTATCTTTGAAGTAGATAGTCAAGGGGGAAATTCAGAACCTTGTTTCACTGGTATGAAAAGGCTCTGAAAGTAACAAGAAGGGTTTTCATCGTGAAATAAAGGAATTAGAGTTAGTGGTACAAACTGTGAATATTTTATCATGTCCTTGCCAAACATCTGTCCTAAAGGAGAGTTAACAAATTGGTTCAATCTTTCTTAAAAAGCAGCCACAAATGCAAATGTTACATACTATTATATTACAGTTTAATATTCTTGATGGCAACAAGACAAACTTCAGTGTGCTCCGTGTTACAGCATTATCCTTGGCAACATTTTGACCAGTGTATTTTCTTGCCCTAATTCAGATGCAAGAGAATTCCAGTCTCCAAGCTCTTCACAGGCTTTGAGTAATTGCCATTTGTTTTGTCCTTCACCTCTCTGCTCTTCTGAAAACAGATTGTATTCCACAGCAGGGTTTCAGTGATGAGAGGTGAAGTAAACCCTCCTCTAGCAATTGGATGCTTTGACTTACTAAAGTCACTGCTGCTTGAAAGAGAAATTGGTTTCCCTTGAGAACATATGAGCAATAAAAAAAACAAAACTGTAGATGAGTTTGTATAAGGGCACATAAAATCCAAATTCCTGGCTGTAGACATTTCTGTGAGAAGCAGAAAACTGATTCACTTATTACTAGGGCGGCCATTGTATTTGTCTAAGGCATGTTTGAAATCCAAAGGCTTTTAAAATTGTTTATTTCCCTGAGGAGACAAATGCAAGATTCTGTAGTGCAAGTCAAGTATGCCAGTCTTTAACAAGATTATGAGGGCCTTTTCCATGGATCTGCAGTGTGAAAAACATCCTTAGCTGTAGGTCACAATGAATAAGAGAAGAAAATAGCCAGAAGAGATCCAGCCAGCTGGCTGGTTTTATGGGTAGCTTGTTAGACTGGCTGTAAAGGACTGGTTTCAAATTTAGACTGGTGCCTGCAAAGCAGCTGGGTGCACACATTCTACTGGAAATACTCCTCTTAATGCTCTGGGGCAAAGCAGTTGCAGTATTCAATACTTTTAGGGAATTTATTTTAATAAAACAGAGTGCCCTGGACTTCTGCAAATGGCTTATTTTCCTCCTTCAGAATACCCAGATACAAAGCAAAACTCAACTTGCTTTATTTCACAGATGACTGTTTTGATTCCATGTCCCAGGCTCTATATCAAGGCTGAAGAGTGGCATTGATGCCACAGTGATAAGTGCTCTGTGAGTGTCTGAAGAGAGAGATAAGGCTCGAGGACACTCACCTGCTAATTCAAGATAATAAATTAAATAGAAATTAGATGTCATTTATGTTGTTAATAAGTCTCTTCTCCTGTTAGTAACATGCAAATCTATGCAAAATTATTTGTTTTGCATAAAGAAATTTAATTGGAAAGATGCCACATGGCCTAGCTACAGAACATCCTTAAAAATTTTAATATCACTAAACAGTCTAGCTGTTTGGATATGTTCTTAATTCAGTTCCTCTGGCTGTTGTTAAATACTAACCAACATTCTTGTTGTGGGCACTTTAACACTTTGTGCCATCAAACCCCTTTATTTGAGTTGTTTATGCTCTTTGCTAATGTTAATGGATTCAACCTCACATTGCCTTGGGGATGCACTTTAATGCACAGGTAAACAAATGCAGACCCAGTTCCTGTGACTCACCCTGCACACATCAGGAAACCTCCAGCAGAGGTTTAAAGCTCCAGCTTGAACTGCTGTACTCATCTTCCTTCCAAAACAAGAATTACTGTCCTTCATAGAAAAACATTTCAGTTGAATTGCCTGAGGACTCTTTTCCAGTTTTTTTGTGTAGACCCTTGCTGCAGGGACTGTCGTGTCATGCACACGCTTTAATTTCTTTTCAAATTTTGAAGACCAACTTCTCCCTTACTTTATTTAATGGCTGTCTTCTGCTGAGAAGTGTTAAAATAGTTTGCAGAGACCATCTGCCCTCTTGTCAAGCTGGAGTATTTGGGCTCTCTATGTGGCTGTGGCACTTACCAACTTTTCTACTCACAGCAAAGTTTTTCTACCTTTCCCCATGCATTTCTAAATATAATTTAGGAATAGCAGACAGTTTCTTGTAAGGCTCTGTCTGCCCTATGGATAAATTCCATATTTGTTCTCTTTCACTCTCCGTTTGATTCCACACAGACTTTGTATGTGGTTGTCTTATCTTCTGCCTTCTTCCCCAAAACTAGTACTGTGCAAATAATTGATTTTTCAGTTTACTGACTGGAGTGGAGAGTCAGGATTTGAGAGGGTAATTCTTCATGGTAAAGTAAAAGACCTTTTAAAAAACTCTTTAAAAAATGAAATCTGACAGTTTTTGAAGCAGAGACATCACTTTGAAATGAACGAGCTAAATGTCAGTATTTCAGTGATTCAGCTTGTCAATCCCAATTTGTAAATTATTTTGATCATATCAAACTACATTTTCTGCAGCACAGAAACTGTAATAATAATAATAGTAATAATAATAAGTAATAATAATAATAATAATAATTTGCCAAGGAGTGCAGTAGCATCTCATCATATTCTTTATTTTCTTTTAGCAATGATTTTACTTGTAACTCTGCTTGCTATGTAAGCTTTTGAGTTCCTGGTGTACTTCAGACAGTCATTGCATTGGTATTTCAGTTTCTTGTTCACATTTTTGATCTATCTCAGCTCTGTATAGTGAAAAAATCATGAGAAGTTGAAAGAACTTTCTGGAGAATAACATCACATTCTCCTAAGCAGCACCAGGCATTGGCCACCATCATAGCACATTAAGCTAAATGAACCTGGTGTGACCATCCCATATTCTTTTATCCCTCCTGGGTCTCAGGAGATGCCCATTAATCCTTCCTGGTTCTGCTCAGGGGGAATGTGCTCACATGGTGCTCAAATGCAGGTTCAAATGTCCTTGTCACTGGGCTGAAAAGGAGCCAGCACAAGGACATGACAGCAAACTTCCATTTCTCTCCTGCACTGAAGTAATTTAAGGATAGTTCATAGTTGTTCTGTGCATTGTCAGTGTTGTGACAGCTTATCCTTCCACATCAAGGAGACATAACCAGCTCCTGCACACCACATCAGTGATTCAAATTGCTCCTTAAATAGCATTTGCTGGTCTCTGTTGAAGTACATGGTAATCAGTTCCACAAAGCTGCACTGATGATTCTCACTTCTCTCTGCCAGTAATTACTCTTGACCATATTATGAAAGGAAGTGGATGGCTTTTTTTACTAAATTGGTTTGAGTACTTAACATATATAATATACAGTAAGTGCTATTGTCATTACAGAAGACTCTTTTTTTCTGTCTTTTCACGACTGTAACTTCAGCTAGACTTTACATTTCTCAGTGTTCATGGCTTGTACCACACACATAGGTCTGGCATAGGTTGTAGGGAATATAGGGTATAGCTATTTTCAGTGGAGTTCTCCATACAGGAGAGTTGTCAGTTGGAAAATCAGACAGCCTGCTGCAAATCCACAGAGCTCCATTAAAGTCAGGGCAGATTTGTATCTGGGGGAGCTATCCTGGAGCTTTGATGTCCTCCTCCTTTCAACAAAAATAAAGCCAGCTCTGAAAGAGCAAGAGTTTAAAGCAGTTCAGTTCATACCAATTTGTAGGGATCTACATCACTCTTATATATGTTTAGGGTTCTGTAAATGTTCTGGTCTTAGAAAATTAGAATTATGTATAATTTGTTGGATCCCATAGCTACACTAAAGATGTTAACCACTGTTAACATGGAATGTAAGAGCAAACACACTGTTAACAAATGCAGGATTTGTGCATGAATTCAAAGGCTTATTACCATGTTTCTCTTCTCATCACACACCTGAATGTCACCAGCCTGGGAATTATGCAAGATCATGTTTTCACTTCTTTTGAGAAAAGTGTCTTTTGAAGCTTCCTGAGTGTGGTTTAAATACCTTTGATACTTGAAATAATTGTCAAATAATTGTTTGGTTTTCCAAGTATGCTTGAAATTGAGAAAGGTTGCCAAGTCCATCTATTAGATAGGATTAATTCAACTCTTTTCTGTATGCAATATGATATAGTTTTCATTGCATATTTTTCTACCATTTAGTCCATAGCAGAATTTTCTCACTCAGTACAGAGTGTTGTTGTTTTGGCCATGTCGAATTGCAGAGTGCAGGAGCCAACAGTTCCATCATATTTCTCAAAGCTGCAGAGCCCAAGAGGCAGCAAAATTGCAAAGGATGAAGGAAAACCTCACGTAGGCAGAGCAGTTGATGTGTGGTCTCCTGAAGAATTTAATTCTGGTGCAGTCCCTGGCTCTGATTTCCTTTGCAATGGTGCCCATCTTGCTAAGCCAGATTTTTTACAAAGGGTCATTAGTTGCATCTTCTAATTTTCCAGTTTCCTGATTTGAAACCCTGAGGCCTGATTTGCAGAAGTGCTGAGCACTCACAGATGAAGGAAATGGTCAGTTAACAGTTTTCATATACCATAGAAAAGCAAGTCATTGGTACCTGGAACCAGAAATCCAAACACTGACTAGTAAAACCCTTCTTCTATTTCTATTGCTTTGCTTTGTAATTCACATTGCTGTATAATAATCCCTATGAATGGTATAGCAGCAGCAAACAGCACTGGTGATTGATTAAACACTTCAGTTTCTCTTCAGAGTTTAATTAATCTTAGCAGCTCTTTACTGCTTGGTAGGCTACAAAGCAATAGAGATTATTGCCACTTTAGTAGGGAATAGAGAGGAGCTTCTCTGCATGTTGGTTATGGCTGTTCCCCTTTCTGAAAGTCTTCCCAGACATGAGAGCAGAAAGTTAACTTGCTTATGAGTTTCAAATACTTGAAAAACTTTGTTCCCCCTTTCTTAGGACGAATAAATAGGATGTGAAGTTGGAGCTTCATCAAAGCTTTGAAGCCAAACTCAGCAGTGCCTCATGAGGTGACCTCTCCCCTGCCCTCACAAAGACCCCTTCCAGCCAGAGCTGCACATAGGATTCCTTCCAAAACCTCATTACAGAAGCGTTTTCTCCCTTTTAGGTTTTGTTTGTTGTTGTTGTTATCATTCATTTCTAAGCATTCTCCTGTAAGAAAGGCACACACATAAAATTTTGTTTCTTTGTACTACAGTGGCCATCATATTTTTTATTAACCATATGACACCTCTGTTGCCCTTCCCTTCCTTCTGTATATTAGTGAGAGTATTGTGAGGATACATTATCACTCCATGTGACATTTTGTACCCTTTGTCCAGCCCTTCTTAATTTTTTTTTTTTTTTTTTTTTTTTTTTTTTTGCTACTGAGACAGAACTCATTCTAGAAACTGACCTACTTTCTTAGCCTGTCTTCCCATTCCTTTTCCTGGGAGAATTCTTGGGCCTGGCTATGGGACAGTAACCCAGGTTAGCACCAAAGAGTCAAAAGGAGATGCTCTGGTTTTAGTGCAGTCCATTCAGATGATGGGTCATATCATCCCTGTTTTTCCATGCTCTCCTTGCCTGGATAGATTGGCTTTTCCCTATTTTCTTTCAGCACTTGCAATCCCCTCATTTCTTGCATGATCCTGTGTCCCTTTGCAGTAAATGCCACCATGTAAAACAATAAGAGATGATTACCTGCCACTTCTTTTACTCAGTGCTAGGTTCACTCTTGATTACTTTTAAGTTTCATACAAAAGGAAAAACCATAAACCATGGTAGCAGGATTAGCATAGGGTCATAATATACTATTTGGGGCTCTCAGACCTTTCATGGGTGAAGAGTGACTAGAGTCCTTCACATCTACCTCAAGAGTAGATTATTTCACACAGCATAAATACATGTGAACTACTGATAGAATAAAATTAGGGGCTATTACACACCCATCTTACTCTTTTCCCAAATTCTTGTCTCTGGCTTAAGAACAGTCATTGTCTGTCATTTCTGTCTCTTGATGCTTTTTTCTGGGCTGCACAGTAAAAGCACAGAATATATATAACCTGTAAGTCACTTGCAGTATGAAGTTAACCTTTTAAAGATTTAGTATTTTGATTATTTACCATTCCACCTGTTCCTCTCAGATTACCAAGACAGCTAGGGAACAGGAGTGACCAGGCAGTCAAACTGTAGAACCATGAAAAGGTCACATTAGAAACTGTATAATGCACTTAGTGCATATTATTCTGCTGTCTCTTAAAGACTTTGTGGGGGATTAAAAACCTCCCTCTTGTGACAGAGATCATAATGAGAACTGAAAATGTCACAACATAAATTGATTTTATGTTAATGATTGTAGCAAGAATGAGAAATTATTCAAATACTACTTTTTACACTAAACCTTCTGCTGCAACGTTGCAGTGTTGTGCTGCTCCAGGTTTTAGTATTCACAGCATATTCAGGCTTGGGCTGGGGACTGAGCCCTCCCCATGCAGGAGCTGCACTCATCCCACCTTGTGCTTGGCACACCTGTAGTTACAGAGGGAACTAAGAGCCTGAATGTGTGAGTTGAAGTAAGCCAAGCCAAAAGCTTCATCACTGTAAGCCTAACTCTACCACCAGCACAACTGCTCCTAACTGGGCTTGGAGGTGAAAACCAAGCAAATCAAAACCAGTTTCTCTAGATGTTGGGCTCCCTGGGCAACTTGTTGGTGTCCATACAGTCTTGCAGTTGGAGAAAAAACAATTCTGAATTTAGCTTAGACTGTGCTTTAGAATAAAATGTAGATGTATGCAGTTTGGGTTCAGGCCTGCATTATTTGCATACTTTTATTATCTACTTTGCTTATTCAGTACTCTGTTCACCTTTGGGAGAAGGAGGGGCTGGCACCCTCCATATGTGATTCTGGGGATGAGAATAAAATGTGCACAGTGATGTGGATGATCTGATACTGTCCCAGGAGAACTGGGAGAGTTTCAAGGGAACAAGTCAGGCAGACACTGCAGTGATAGGGCTGTGTTTTCATCTGTCTCTAGAAGGAATTAACTTCAGCAGAATAAGCACAAAACCACTTTCACAAGTAGCCTTATGGTATCTGTGTGATACCTAGGGCTGTCAACAGTTTTGAAAAACAGGTTGGTAGAGTGTACTTCAAAGCAACTGGTTGCTGTCCTAAAGCTGTTAATGATCTGGATTTTACCCTTTTTTGTTGTTCTTAGTTGGGTATTGAAACATCTTTTCCATAAAAGGCTCACTAGTGTTTCAGATGTTGCATACATATCTAGCTAAGAAGGAAAAGATTAATATCACTGTAACCTAATTCTAACAAGACATCAAGATACTTTTCCCTAAAGCACTTTCTAGACACTTATTCTATTAACTTTCTGTGAATTCCTTGAGAATATAGTATTGGGTTTATCTGCACATGGAAATCATTCTTGAAGGAAGCAGATGTGTTGTTTCCTGTCCATAAATAACTTCATGCATAAATAAGCCTTACTCACACCCTGCAAGTATTCTGAGAACACATAGTAAAAAACCCCACAGATTTGCAGAAGAGATTTTTAAAAGCCTAGTAATAAATGACATAGTTAAGGAACTGACATATATCTGCTACAAGAAAAATAAATGGCAACAGCTAACAGTGAATAGAAGTTCCCTCTGAGATTTGCCACCTGTATGAAAAACAGTATGAAAAGGGACAAGGTAGGCAGTGAGATTTCAGAAGTACCTATTTAAGGGTGAAACAAAGAAAAAAATACTGGAGTTACAACTCTGGAAATGGAAAATGTAGTTTCTTAATATAATCAAATCACAAGCCTCATCTTTTGATTTTTTTTTCCTCACTGTTAGCTACTGGAACTTTGGGAGTCTAAATTAAAGGGGAAATGGCAGACTTCAGTTGATTCTCTCAAAAACTATTGGCATTATCCTTAAAGATGTGACTGATTATTTTAGTTGGAAAATTGTGGGAAATGCAGGCACTGAGAGGTCTCAGGGCCTTGTGCATACAGGCTCAGAGACAGAGATGGAATACAATGTCTGACCTAAGACCTTGGAGAAAGCTTGGAGAATCAGAACATTTAAGTGAAACAGGCATAGAACAAGAATATAAGTTTGTAATTTAAGTAGGAATATGTTTTATGCAAACAAATATGTATTTTGTAAGCAAAGCAGTATTTAAGACAGTAAAATATTTTAAAGTTTAGCAATAAAATCTGTTATAAAGTTAGTTAGAAGCTTAAGATGTATCACATGACACTCGTCTGAATGTGTTATGTGGCACCAAAACCTTCTTCAGTTCATCACCACCAAACTGCCTGAGCACATACAGATTGGCTCTTTCCTGCCCCACATCCATTTGTTTGATCCTAATTCTCTTCTCGTGAGCACAAGGCTTTTGAAATGGGTTCTTTCCAAAAAATGTCTGTCTGCTTCTCTTCTATGTATGAGCTGCTTCTGCTCTTCAGCCCTGATATTTCATCCTATTTATATAATCTTTATTGTACATTATCTTCATCTTAACTACATAAATAACCTGAGGAAAAGATCATATAATATATATTATTCACTTTATTTTAAATATTCACAGATAAATCTGCAACAGATTACTTCTCAGTATGAGCTAATGTTCTTTTCAGAATGAAGGCATGCCCATTAACTAAAAAAAAATTTACATGGCTTCAGCTTCAAACCTGGTGCAATTTTGTCTGACTTTCATCTGATTTTAATTCAAGAATTTGCTTGCATGTGCAAAGCAATTTCCATTAGTTTCTTCCCATTATCTCTACAGCCCTGTGAGTAATTGCTGCTGCCTATGAGAGAGTATGTATTAATATTTTGTTAGACAAGATTGTAACAGGTGACTTTTTACTTTGATTTTCAGAGACTCATAAATGTGATAAAGAATAACTTTTCCAAAAGGCCAGTCTCTTTAAACTTCAGGCCCATGTAACAAGCAAGCAGGACTCTTGATTTATGATATTCCACATAGAACATATTGTGATTAGACTCTTAAAGATGATGAAATATTGTCATTAATACACAAGGAAAATAACCAGAATTTTTTTTCAACGCAGAGCAAAGAGATCTGCCCACATCATGACATTTGGTGCCAGGCTTATTTGCACAAAATCATATTTGTTTCAATGAATGGCAAATAAAAAAATTACAAACAGAACATTTTGATTTAAGCCTGTGACCTTCATTCCCAGAAAATCTCAGTATTTTCTGCTAAGAAGTTTATTCTCTGGATGGAAAAAAAGTGAATTAATGTGCCAGCAGTCAGCAATCTGTGCATGTAGATCCCTTTGGCTTGTAATTGTTATTAAACTGGTTCACTGCACCCTTCATAAAGTGTGGAGTCTCTTGGTAGCAGAGTAAATAGACCTCTGTTTATTCTGAGAAACTTGTGAACTACTGTAATTCATTTCAGATTTATAGATTCACCGTCTTTAAATTGATGTTGTTTTTTACAAGGAAACGAACAGCCAATTTTTTTAACGAACCAGAGCGATTTAATTCTTATAGAATTTATCTGCCTGTGGATCAACAGCATAACACAATTTTAATTACACCGACCACACTTCACTGAATTCCCTCACTCTGTAGCAAAGCCTTATCAGAGTAAAGGTGCATGAGATGTGTTGAGCTCTGCTGAGCCCTAAGTCACAAGGTTTGCATTCTCATCACACAAAAAAAAAATTAAAAAGAGCCAGTCATTTACACTTCTGTCTTGGGGAAAGCAATACTTACTATTATATAGAGAATTAATGGAAAACACAAACTACTAAGTGCCTTTGTGGTTAAGAAATCAAGTGCAAAACCATCTAAAATACATGATTAGAGAAAAGGGGAGGAAGTGTTGAAGCAGATCAGCAGCACTAGATTGAAATAATTATTGTTGGTTGTTCATTATGTATTAATTCACAGCTAAGTGAATTTTACTACTTTTTTGCAGCACAGATACAGTTCTCTGCTAGTAAGGCTTTGTATCAGCCTACTCACACTTAACTGCAGTGTTTTCTGAATACATAGATATGAATTAATTACAGCTGCCTTTGTTGTATCTAAGAGGAAAGAAACTTCTGGAAGGTGATCCCATCCAATGGCAGAGACCTGCAAGTGCTGCCCTGTGTCCCTGGTAAATTTTCCTCTCAGCACTCAGAGTAGGGGAAATGCCTCAACATCAGTACTTTAATGGCTTCAACACAATTTCCCCCACTTTTAAAATAAACCCGTGGAGAGGAATTACCTGAATCAAGAACTATTTTCCTTATTGCATTTAAATATATTTGAGTTGTTTTTAATAAAAGCTGGACAACCTGTTTGCTGAACTGCCTTTCACCTGTTGAACCTTAAAATCAGCTCAAGCAGAGAACTGGGAATGGTGATTCCCATCTCTCTGGGGCAGAATTGAGAGATGGATGAAAAGGGAGGCCTGAGGCAATACTTGGCAGTTCCCTGGGCTGACACCAGTCCTGCAGACAGCAGGAAAGCCCCGCAGCTGCTCTTGGAGATTTAGTTCTATGGGAAGGCAGTTTGGGCATGATTTTGGCACATGTTTTAGAGAGTTCTGTGGGCTCAAAGCCATTGGAGATACAGGAAACAAATCTGAAGCAAAGCAGACTTTGTTAGTTCTGTTATTTAGAGCACTATTTATTTTATTTTTTATATATAATCGTTAACTGATGGTGGTAGTTTGTCTTTCCGTTGTGGACTAGAAATAACTGAACAGTTTAAGAAAAAAAAAAGTCATTTCAAGGAGTTCTTAGGAAGATTTAGTCAGTGATTTTGATTTGAAATGCATCTGTAAGGGACTAGAGAGAAGACAATTTGAAAAAGAGATCTCGGTCGATGTCACCCACCATTCGTGCTCCTTGGCATCTCTTGTAACGTCTCCAAAGTTTGACAGCAGAAATGGTGCACTACAGTCCTACAGTACTTTTCAAAGTACAGATGGGCCAAGCACAGATGGCTGAATTGCATCCTGTGCAGCCTCTCGCTTAAACAAATATAGAATAATTTCCCTGACACTGCTGGGGTGTTTTTCAGATTTACATTGAACTAAATCATGCCATGAATTTTTGATTTTCTCTTTATCATCATCCATCCCAATTAGTGAGTTTTCTTTCTGACACAATGCCAAATTGTTATATTCATCTTCATATCCTTTGCAAGATACATTTTATGCATCTGGAAAGGGGTACACAGTTCTCTATTTTAAGACACTTTCCTTTTAACAATTTCCTTGCTTAGCTAATAAAGTAGTCAGATATTTGCTATGCTCGTTTCATGTGAAAGGAATAAAATATGGTTTTTAAGCAAAAAGTTTGCAACTTACATAAAGCAAAGGGAAGAAACAACACCAGCACTGCTAATTAAAAATATGCCAGCACAGGTCAACAGTATGAGCAGTCTTATAGTCAGTGCCCCAGACAAGAATTGTCATGTATTTGTCTGGCATAATGCATTTTTTGTAGGAATTATGTTAAAGTTGAGTTTCAGAAGTCTCTGAACTTGACTTTGCAGGTGTTTACAGAGAGTTTCTGATAGATATGACAAGAAAAGCTGAAGATACTTGTTTCAAAATTTAGTGACTGGGTAATAAAGGCTGTCATTGTTAACAGAGAGAAGTCAGTGATAGCTCAGTAGAGGTGTGATTAGAAGTGAAATAGAAACTGTTAAGGGTCTCAAAACTGAGACTTACAGCTCATGTGCTCTGTGTGGGGACTGGGGAACAGAGGGAAGATGCAGGGAGCAGAGATGGTGTGCTCAGCATGAGCTGTGTTATCTTTGTGAAATTATCTTTGCAGAAGTGTTTGAAAGCATATGAAGAGAAGGTGGTAGGGCTCAGCAAGGCCAGAGGAAAAGGCATGAGAATAGGCAGGAGGAGAACTGATAATACCTATGAGAGTGGATTGGAAATTACGTTTTAAAGTATAATTTACTGACTTGGCATAACATTGAGGCAGAGATAAGCTTGAGAAAGCCTATAGCCCCAGTAAAAGCATACAGAAAAAGGGTGGGGGAAAATCTGCAGTGAAGGGGTTTGAACTCTAGAGACGAGCAATGAGGAGCTCAGGTCTGCCTGTAGGAAATGTAAGCTGAACAACTGGCATTTGTGAAGTGTATGAAATTTAGACCAAAATTTCAATTTGATGGAAAAAAGTCAATCCATCCATCTTTCACATGCATGTTTTGGAAACTGAACTGTGTTTGTGGACAAAAGCAAGGTGGGGACAGAGGATGTCTCCCAGATTGCTGCAGAGAGCAGGAATGGGACCTGCAAGAAGACAGGCAGAAAAATGTGGGAGGCAGAAACTTGGGAGAACAAGATTCTTGAGAAAACTGCAGTCAGAGTTGGAGAAATAGGGGAAGAGGGCTTGGCATCAATGTTGGCTGGACATGCTCCATTTGGAATGGATGAGTCTGTCTTTACTGGTGTGCAGAACATGGATGCTAAATTGGGAAGGAAATTCTGGTGGTGCTTTAGAATAGGACTCAAGGCACCAGAGAGGGAGCTGAGTGAGTTCCCAGACAATGGGGAGGTCACTGGGATTTTGGTAGAACTGTAGTAAGTAAAGAAGAATGATTGCAGCATTCTTAAAGTGAGAAGTCACAGCTATTCCTGTACTTGAGAGCTTTTATTTAACAGTTTTACAAATGTATTCTGATGGCAGGGACAATGTCAGAGCTGCAGCATTTGCCCAGACAACACCAGTATAAAAGATATCTTTTTTTTTAATTTGGTAAAATATACCAAGCTGTTTGAAAGTAAACTGATGGTGAGAGCAAGAGGAGAGAAAAGTGGATGTCATTTTCATTTTCTAAACAAGCAGAATAATGATCTTTAGAATTCAACACAGCAGCTATTGAATTTTTCATTCTGAGATACCATAAAAGATACAGATATACAACAAACACAACTCCTACAAAAGCAACTAGGTGAAAAAAGCTCAGTGAGATGTGGATAAATTAATTTCCTCTGACAGAAAAATGATTGGCAGATCAATAGCCAAAAAATCCAGCTCTTGAGAAATATGTGAATATTCAGCTACAACTCTGTTGTAGATCACAGTTCATTTCTATGAGTCGTTCCACCCTTTATAGGAGCTAAAGAATGAATTTATTAATCTTTGTTGACCTATTGACCTCTACATTTATGTCCTAGAATACAGATTTTCTTTTGAAAATCCCCAGTTACTGTGCATGCATACATATTCCATCATGCTGTGTATACAGTGTAACATATGGAGAATTGATATGAATCCTTCTCCCTTTAAAAGTGCATAGAGAGGGTACTGAAAGGGGAAAACAATCAGCTCTTGTTAGAGAGCAGGTCAGCTCAGGAGCTGAGCAGCCAATTTGTGAGCTGTGAGACACTGCCAGATGTAAGGGCTCCCTCCATGACCCTGCCAAACCTCCTCTGCTCCCTGCTCTCCTTGAGCCCTGATGTCAGGTCATATTCCACATCTCTCACCTAAAGGAAATCCAGAAAAATGTCTATTCTTTTACTGGGCTTTTGCTGGCTAGCTCAGAGTTTAGCACAAACTGCACTTCCTCCCCACTAAGCACTTAATTGCCACAAGTTGTGTCCCCTGCACACAGCTGTGTCCTCTCACCTCCACCTCGGTGGTATCTTCAAGAAATCCCTTGGACTGATGTTTTGTGCTGCTACCTTGTGACTGTTGTCTGTAAATACACCAGTGCCTGAGCTCCTGCCTCCTGGTTTGCCACTCACCATTCCTCTGACACAGGAAAATATACAGGCTTGTTTTCATAAAATGCGAGTGCTTGAGATTTTTTTTTTTTTTTTTTAATTACAGCTGAATTCTTTTGCACAATAAAAAGGCCTTGTAGGCTGAGTTAACATTTTCACTTAATAATTTTGACAGTGCAATATAGTACAATTGAATTAATCAGTTTTTCCTGAGTTTCTGTTACAGAGATTTTGAGGGTCTCACTTAAATCATCCTATTTGCTGACTGATTACTAGGGAGGGAATGCATCATCATTCTGGGTTAAAATTATCTTTCTGGGAACAGATTTTAATCTTTTTTTTTTTTTTTTTTTTTTTTTTTGTCCTGTGGATGTATTCAATTCTGTGTTTTCAAAATGTTTTTTGTTTTTGTCTGTTTAATGAAGCATGCCAAACATTCCTCAATTTTTGCACTTTAGAAATCTGTAGGAATAATTTCTTTTCCTGCTATTTTTCAGAAACAAAGATTAAGGATTTGCTTGACTTTTTTACTTTTTCCAAAAAGCATAGAGTCTTTCATGCCTGAGAAGTTGTTTCCTATGCTTGTCTAGCATTGAGCATGATGGGTTACTTAAAGAAACCAACTTCTCAGTTATGCAGTGCTGGGATTTAGAAGTCTGGCAAAGGGTTGGATCTCAGAGGGGCCAATCTGGTGGGACAGGCTGTGCTCAGAGCTGCTTGATTTCTAATGCAGTACAGCCATGTTTCATTGCTGCTTTCTAGGAGTTAAATGGTCTTTTTACTGAGTTCCCCATGAGGATTCTGGCCATGAGATCTGGAGCACACAGGGCAGTTTTCTGCCAGCTCAGCCCCAGCTCCTCGGTCCTCAGGAACAAGCAAGATGTCAAAGCCAGACCAGATGCCCAGGGTATGTGCAGGTACTTTGAATCAGGAGCAAAAGCACCTGACATTAGGGCTTGGACTCTTTTACAAGAGCTATTGAACTAAAATTTGGATGATTTAAGGCCTGATGTGGGGACAGCAAAGTAGTTATCCTGCTGAAGGTCACATTCGATCACTCGAGTCATGATGAATATGAGAGCGTAAGACAGCTCAGGGGAAATCTTCTTTATTTTTATGAGACATTCCAGGATCCCACCACACTTATGGAATATATAGGTAAAGGGATGTGCAGGGAATTTGTTCTTTGCCCCATGTCTTCCTTAGTAGAAAATAAAGAGGATCTATGCAACATATTAAGAAATCCAAGATGTATTCATCCTGGAGAACAGCAAACTCTGCTTTCTTTGGCACTGTATGAAAAAGGGACAAGAAGGAAAGAGAAAAAGAAGGGAAGTCTTTAATCCCTCTATGTGACACTACTTAGGCAGGTACTTTCCGGATTAGGTATCAAACTGTCAACTACCACACTCAGCTGTGGTCTGCTCCTTCGTGTGCAGTTTTGGTGGAACTTTCACATTTTCTCTGAAGAGCTGGTTATGTAACAGGACACTTGCTTTCTTATCTCTCTTTCCACAAACTGTTGCTTTTCAATCAAACCAACAACAGCAAAGGTCAGGATTTATGCAATGACATTAGGTGGGAGTGCAGAGGGGCAGCTGGAACAGAATCTGAAAGCCAGCCATGAGCCATGGCCAGCTCTTCTTTCTTCTGGCAATGTATCACTTGTCCATGAAGGAGCAGTAACGTCCTCTGTGTGTACCATCTCTGTACACACTTGGGAATATGTAATGTTGCTCTTAGTAACAATATTCCATTACTTTCTATCTCACAGTTGTCAATAAATCATCTGTTAAACGAATCAGGCCTTGTGAACTTGTGCTGGCAAGATTGATTTTTGCATGATGTTTCTTTAGGAAATGAATTAAATCTTAGAAAGAAAAATGTGTGCACAGTGGAGAGCATGCTTTCACAGAGAGAGTATGATGAATAGAAGGAAAATGGAGTACACATGCTTCAAAGAACACATTCTTGTAATGATGCTCAGTACTAATATGACCTGAAGTAAAGATGGTAAGATCAGAAGCTTTCAATGCAGAAGAATTACCATTTCCTTTGAAAGCAT
This sequence comes from Muscicapa striata striata, assembly GCA_030060385.1. Taxonomy (NCBI): domain Eukaryota; kingdom Metazoa; phylum Chordata; class Aves; order Passeriformes; family Muscicapidae; genus Muscicapa; species Muscicapa striata. The sequence goes on along the minus strand of JAREIS010000050.1, from coordinate 1,166,350 downwards.
TATTTACTGCAAAATCCTGAGATACTTTTAGATATACATTGAGTTCTTCCATTGTAATTTACCTAAGTCCTTTTTTTTTTTTTTTTGGCTTTCCTTTGTATCCATCAAAATAATTGGGCTTTCAGCAGTGCTTTTTACAGTCAGAGGGTATGAATCCAAAGGTGATTTTTTCTCTTTACTGCATGCCCTTACAACAACTGAAGGAGGAAGATTCTCTTGCATTATTACTTGCATGGAGGCAGCTCTGTGAGTCTGTGAGCAAGAATGAATAGGTGTCCCCTTCACCTGTTGGTAAACAGATACTGCCCTACAATACCCTACTACCCTGTCAGCCTGGCCACTTTCAAAGCTTTCTCAGCCATAGTTCCAAATACATAATTTATTTTTTTTTTGACAAAACAAATTCCTTCCACACAAGTAATTTTTATCTTTGGAATTGCACAGCTTATGGATTTCATAATGCCACAGGAGGGGTTTGATCTCACTTGCTGCTTTTCTGTTATTTTGGACATTAAATATTTTAATAGTGCAGATATTTTTAAAAATCGGGACATTTTCAATAAACCATATCCTCAGATACACAATCCTGGCTCTAAGAGACTTTAAAAATACACAAATGCACATCAAGAGCTGAGAAAAGAATTGACATTTCTTTAAATGATTCTTCAAAACATGCATTGGTAGGAGATCTTTACAGCTACACTCCATACTTTTTTGAAGTTATTGATTCCCACAGCTTCTGAGTGCCAGGTGCTCATTAGTAACCTTATCTCATATTTTTCTTTACTCTGTTAAATGAAGTATTTTAGCTACATGGGGTAATACATGTTACAGTAAGCAAATAACAGACAGTGAGTATTTTGAGCCTTTTTTATCTACAGCCTTCTCTGACACTCAGCTCATCTTTGCTGTCCTCTTTTTAATCCTGGAGAAGTTTGTTTTGTGCTTTAGCAGCTCTCCAGCTCTTCAGTCCAGAAACAGAGGGCAGAACAGTGTCAGTGACCACCTCAGCCAAAAGCACCCAAGCTTGTTAAAAGTTGAGCCACTCCACCACTCTTCCAGGGCAGATTCAGGCAAGTTCCCAGGTTCTGTAAGGGAGGAGGTGCTTATTCATTTCACCCCCAGCTGGGTCCTGTCCTTTGGGGAGTTTCCACAGTCTCTGCTCACACCACATGACAGAGTTGTCTGCCCAGAAGCCAAACCCTGCTTGTGATGCATTTTCTCGTGCATCTAATGAGAAGTGCATTCTAATGCCTCTGTTAATGGGATGCACTTGAGCACTGATGAACCATCCCAGACAAGTGTGTTTGCTCACACACCGACTGCTCTTTGCTCCTGTTAATGGCACTGCTGTGTTGTACAAATGGCTCCAATAAAATCCTAGTCAGATCATAAATCTGTGCAAATTTGGTTCTCAATATTCAGGACTATTGTATTCCCTTACAGTGATTTCTGCTCTGCTTGGTTGTCCCCTACACTGGGTCACAGCACTGCATGTGCTGGTGCTGCATCTGTGCATTTCTGCCTTTGCAAGGTGCACTGGTGCATAGATAGTCCTGATTTCCTGTCAGGGGATCTTTGCAATCCATAGGGGAGCTATCTTGTCACATTTGCACTTTCTTATTGAATTTCAATCAGGTTTCCCAACAATTTGCTGGAGGAATTCCTGTGGGACACCTTCAAATGCTCCTAGCCACATGCTGCCCAACAACTTCTTATTTTCTCTTCTAGGGTTGTCTGTGTTTTCTCTTTTGAAAATAATTCACCACATGACAACATTTTACATTAATGAAGCCCTGGTGGTATCAGATGTGATGACATTCTGTAGGGAACAGAGAAAATAAGCACAGGGATATATATGCTCAGTATAAAGTAAAAATCAGCTGATGTGCAAAAAAGTTAATGAGGAGGAAAACCAGCTTCTGCTGGCATGTGCTGACTCATGAGTATCTCTCTCTCCATCCTGCTCAAGCACGGGCAAATTGGATTTATCTGTAGCTTCTCAAGGGTCCCTCGGGAAGATAATAAGGATGGTGGGCTCCAGTAAAAATTAAGTAAATCTACTCAATTGTTTCCCCCTTTTTTCTGTTTCCTCCTGAAAGAAGGAATTGTTCCCATCAATTCCTGGGTCCTTCTGCAGGCTTTAGGCAGTATCCTGTATCCCAGCAGGGATTCTGGGAGGAATGTGGGGTGGGTTTTTTCCTTGTGGGAAAGCAGATCAGTCCTAGTGCTCACTGTCACTCTGGAAATGCCCTGTGCTAGATCCACTCAGGCTGCACAGTGAGAGTCCTGCTCTTGCCTTTCTGTACAATATTCTGCAGTGTGTTTCTTCAGGTAGGCCAGTGATCATTACTGTGAGGATGGAGAGCCCAAACATTACCTCCAAAACAAGCACATCCAGCTCACACTGGCATTTGGATCTTGCTGCCCATAAAATAATAACTTTTCACATTAAAGCAAGCAAAAAAAACTCCAATGACCAACTGGGAGCTCCTTGATTTTAGATTTGAACGAACATAAAAAGATGGAATAGTGTCAGAAGAACAGAATTGTGTAAAAGTAGCTTTATCCCATGAACCACCTTCATGTGTTTTAAAAGAATGGTATAAAATAATAATGACCATCTTTTTTTACTATGACACTTTACAAAAATTATCTACTGCCATTGGGTTTTGTTTTTTGTTGGTTTTTTTTGTTTCCAAATTCAGTTTAGGTCTATCTGTGATTGCACAAGGAACTGTAAAAATTAGAGGTCTCTTACAGCTCATTTCATATATAGTAATATTTTCAACTCCTTTTTGAGAAGTGGTGCATGTGCTTATGCTTCAGCATAGGCATTCTGTGAAATCACCCTGTGTTTTCACTGTTTTTCCCCTATATATAGTCTTTTCATTTTTATTCTTGACTGTTGCTTTCCTGCTCCAATTGGACAATAGATCTTCCCATTTCTTCTCAAATACTGTCAAATTACTAATTTTACTTCCTGAATTTTCCTCTTTCCAGCTCAAGGCCATTTCCTTTATGGAAAGTAGCAACTGCCCTTAACATCACCAGCTCAAGTTATTTCCAACTCCTGTAACTCAGAACATTTTTACTGAAGATCAGAATCTAAAATTTCTCTTTGTTCAGCCAGTGGAGCAAAACAACCTCCTAGATGTGAAGTTCAGCAGGTTGTCTCTAACATTTTCAGCTGTGGCTTTGGAAGGTCTGTGGGAAACAATTCCATTTAAAGCCCAAATACACACACTATGGTAGCCTATACTCTTTGTCTAAAAACAACTGTCCCACAATTCCTCCATTTTAACCTGTGAGTTTTATTGTTCTTCCAGCTTTGCTTATTTGTTATTCCCAGTGCCTTAGAGTGGAATATCTGCTGAGCTGTCAGCAGCAAAGTCAAGTATCAGTGCAAGCCTCCCATGGGTCATGAGCTGTGTGTTTACATTAAACACTGCTTTAAACTCAGAGCAGTGGTCAGTTTTTCTAAGAACTCTGCCCCCTTGCAAAGATTGGCCAGTGCTGGACAGGCCATGGCTAAAGCCAGCTGGAGTCTCTTCTCTGAGATCTGCTGAGGACATCCCTTCAGAGTAGAGTGTAAATAAAAGAGAGGGAGAGAGGGAGGGAAGAGGGAAGGCAAGAAGGGAGATAATGACTATAAAAGCCTTTTTTATCCAGAGCACTGCACGAGCTATTGGAAAAGTCTGCTCAGTCAGACATTTTTATTTTCTCTGCTTTAGTTTTCAATTGATGTAACTCTATTCCACCTTTCAGGTGTTATGACAGAATTGCATGAGGGCATTAGAGTGAGCTGGCAAGCTAATTTTGGGAGGCTAAGACCCATGCAGGAGATAACATTTTAATTAGTACCTGACATGGCCAGAATGTCACAAGGGACATTACTCCCACAAGCTTCCTGCATGGCTCTGACAGTCCCCTCACCATCATTATAGTTTGGATGTATTTAAAATAAAACTCCAGGCTTCTTAATCACCTGGCAAACTTTCCAGGGTTTCCACAATTAACGTGAGCACAAAAGGAAGTGGCAGTACTAGGAAAGCAGATGCACACTCTGCCTCCAGCGCTAGCGAGGGAGCTTTGTACCCTCAATCTTCATTCACACAGTTCTAGCTGAGCTTTGTGTTTTAAATGAGCCATTTTAAAGAAGCTTGAGATCAAAGCCTATTTCATCTTCCCAATAACTCAGCTGCTCCTGTAATCATCTCAAAGTCTGAACTGCAGGATCTTGGCTCTGCTGCTGTATATATAAGACAAGGCAAAACAAGTGACAGAAGGATCAGAGGTGGTAATCAGCATAGGTGTCAACCCTGTGGAAGAATAGCCAGTGAGTGCCAAAAATGCAGTGAGACAAATCTATCCACATAGAGCTTTTTCATGGAGTGTTGGTGACTACAGGAGCGATTTTACATGTGAGCTGTTCATTGACTGGACCAGCAAGGCATGTTTGGAATGCACTACCTTTCTTTATAGTAACAGCAAACAATCCATTCCTTTCTACTTCATAAAATTATTGGCATAATACTTCATTTTTTATTGTTATAAGAAGTTGCCTGAGGCCTCAATGAAAAGAGCAAATTAGAGCATTACTCCTTCCAACCACGAACAGTGAAATATTTGTGAAGGCAATTATCACCAGAGTTGCATCACTGAAATACCACATATAAAACACTTGGGAGTCATCTACAAGTCACACAGATGTGTGTATGTGTATATGCATCTGTGTGGAGTTGGATTGGAAGTGGAAGGTTAGCACAGCCCTGAATTTATCTTGATGCTTAATTTCAAACCAGCTCCTGAGGCAGCAGTGTTTAGAGCACTATTCTGCATTTCTGGGAGCAGACCCACCCCCACAGCCCAAAAGATGCTGCCATTTTTTTAACTGCCTGTTTTATTAATCCACACATGTGTGGACACAATTATGGCAAGGTGAGATAGGATGGTGACTTACCTACAAGAAAATGTAATGGTGTTTGTCAGAGAAAGCATTTAAAATGCATTTTCTTTTTACAAAGCGTGCAAAATACAAAGATAATATAAAAATTGGTACTTGGAACAAAAGATCTCCTGTCAACCTGCATGCTAAGGTACATTTATATCAAACCTTTTTAAGAAGTGTTGCCACGTTGTTTTTAAATATGTTTTACCATATAATTTTGTTGAGTTAGTCCTCAAAAATACAAAAATGAGAGGTTTTCCTCTTCTGAATTGCTGAAATAATGCCTGTCCTACTTCTAACTGGAGGAATATATCACTATTGGGCAATGTTATTTAGGTTTGTGCTATATCACATTTTAATCAAAACTAAGTGGGCTTGTCCTGCAGGCACACAGGACGAATGACTGGGCTGTTTGTTACCACTCACATGTGCTACCAACAGAGTTGGCTTGTGCTTGTGAGCCAGGCAGCAGGCAGGGCTGGATTCCAATGCTGCATTCACTAGCTCTTGTTCCTCAGGGAATGAAAAGGATCTCAATCCATGGGCTCTCTTACAAAGGTTTCTGTTTCTTACTTACATTTTGTAGCTGGTCACCTCAACCACAACCCATTGATTCTGCTACATAGCACTACATTTGCATCCTTAAGCAGGTTATTATAAAGCAATGGCATGTCCCTAAGCTGAAGATTTAATTTGCATGAGAAGATCACTAACTTCAGTAACTAAATATGCATTTTTTAAAGCTCCAACTATTTCTTTTTTGTTATTTCTCTGCATTTGCAGTTTCCTTCTGCAGTACAGCAGCAGCTGAAGCTGTTCCACCTCTCAGAGGTGCATCCCTTTGGCCTTCAGGGCTCCCTGATCTCTACCTAAGAGACTAGATAGTATTATGTAACAATAGATGAACCCAAAGTCCACATGTAATTGGTAGGAATGCAGTAATATTTGTAAGAATTATTATTAGAATAAGAGCAGTAGGAGTGAGAAGGCAACAGACAGATGCCAGAGAGATGACAGGGAAGTCAAATGGCACAAAACCTTTTGTACACATTCTGTGAATCTGGTTGCATACTTTGCTTGTTGGGAAATAGTGTAACATATCACTGTAACTTGTTCCTGGACAATATGGACTTCTTATTTGCCACACATTGCCAGAGTATTCCAGCAGCAAGTGAGACACTGACACAGTCCTGCAGGAATGTGCTTCCTAAGTATTAAGTTTTGTTTAGAATTCACTGCAGTAGGAGTTGTGAGGCTTGGGGTTTTTTATTTTGCTAGTGGTTGGAGATTTTACAATATTGCTTTGCTAGGCTGGAGTAAAAATGGGATGTGATGCAGTATTGATTTAATCTTATGCATCTACAGGTAAATTCAGTTTTAATGTTGATTTCTATCACTAAGTACTATTGAAAGTCCCTATCTGAGAGTGAAATTAAATATGATACTGCTAATTTTCACCACCAATATATATAGATTAGTATCTGTAGAGCTGCAAAAGTCCATAACAAAAGCAGGCCCATTAAAGCCTGAGCCTTTACAGCATGCTAATGGCTTTCCATTAGGTCAGATTAATGTTTTCTGCTTGGTGAAAATAGATATTTAGCAACAGTGCTTTCAGGTTTTAAGGAATTAATAACTGCTGGACCAAGTGCCTCACCTTTGGGAATAAATCTGCACTTTAGGTGCTTGTTAATAAATCACTTCTGTGGGATAATTTGTCAGATCAGCAGATGCAGATCTGAGGATGTTGTTGGGTCCAGCAGGTCTCACATCCTCCCCCTGCTCTCTCATTGCTGAGACTCAGATTGCTGGAGGTCCCACTGCCACCTGAGGTGCAGGGACTGTGCCCTGGGTCAGGTTGGTGACCTGGGTGTCACCCAGCCTGCCTCTCCATCCCTGGCTGGAGCAGATCTTCACAGCCACCAGCGGGGAAGGATCCAGGAATTCATGTTACAGGAGGATATGATATCTGATGGCTGCTAAAGCAGAACCTTTGTTGACATCAATAAAATAACAAAGATAAAGAATCGTGGGTTGTTTTCTCTTTAAAAGGTGTAGGAAATGAATTGAAGCCAGGGTCTTTTTTCTCCACGAGATACACACCAGTGAAAATACCTATTCACATATGTTTGCACTTGGGTCTGTTTCACAGCACCAGAGCTTTAAATGGTTGTTGACAGTTGACTGGACAGGTTTCAGTTGTGAGAGAGGGGCTATGGAGAGATTCCTCCCTTGGTGATTCTCTTCAGCCTGGATTTTTAAATCAGTGCTTCAAGTCATGTCAATATCCATATTGTTTGCAACTCCAGTGTTCTCTCCTTATAAATCTTCAAATAGCAAGAGACCCATTATCACATCCATTCCTCCTACAGCCTTGTTCTTCTCATCTGAGAAATGTGACTTGAAACTTCTATTAGTAGTGAAGAGGTACATTTGCACTGCATTTTTCATGAAGAGGGTTCTTAAAAATGCTTTATAACTTCTAGTAATATAAATTTATATATAAGGGTCTCAGATGAGGGGCTCCTCAGAGCTGTGCTTTCTAATTGTTTGATATATAACTAATGGGCCCTACCACCAGAAATAAAACATTGAGTGCTCTGGTTCCTGGATGCCAGAGCTCTGACTTTGTTTGTATGAAACTCCTGCCCTCTGAATGTAAATCCACTTTGAAGTGTCCCAAATGTACCCCAAACCAAACAAATTCAGGATGATTATATGCCTCTGATAATGTTCAGATATAATAAATAAAAATGGGATGCAGTTCCATTGGGTAGAAAGGCAGAATATTTTTAACCAGGCATGGTAACATTAAAATAAAATTTAATACATAAATGTAAAATAAAAGGATACTTCCTCTATTTTAATGTACAGGAGAAAGTAAGATTGAGGGCGTTAAGTACTTGAAAATAAATTAAAATGAACTTTGCATTAAATATTTGAAGTCTCGTCCAGAAATTTATTACTTGCTACATATTAATAGCAAAGTTGGCTCCTGTTTGACTCATGAAAGAGCATTTATTCTAGTGAAGAAAGACTGCAGTCCTAAGAGAGAACCTCAACATCATAATCACAGTGGAATCATCCTTAAGCAGCATTCCTAAGGAACATCTCAGTTATTTACAGAAAAACTACCCAGAATGCAGAATACTCCAGGTCTGGGCTTACTGTCAATCATGCTTCAGATCAAATTCCAAAGGAAATCTGCAGGGTTTTTGGCCAGCAAAAACAAGAGCAATAAATTCAGCCAGGGTTCAGTCTCAAACACTGCCCTCAAAAAAAAGCTGTTTCTCGACATGGCTGAAGTTCCAGACATGGAAAAACTGTAAGGGCTTCATTACAAATGGCATTTTACAGACCCTGACATGTTTGATTGGTTCAATTATACAGAGGAGTTGTTTCAAGTCTGATTTACCATTAATTACTTCTGTTTACCATTAATTAATTACTTCTGTACCACCTATGCTGTGCATTCAGTCCTGGTTTGTGTTGCAGTTTAAAAGCTTGGATTGCAATTACCCCAGTCAATGCAGTTTACACCAAATGACCACTTTGTGAGATTTATTTTAGAGACTTTAATTGGCCCTGGGGAGTGCATCCTGCAGGGTGCTGAGGCTGGGAGAGGAGGTGAGTGAGTGTGCTCCTTGCTCCTGCCCTCCATACAGGGTGAGTTTGAGAGCAAATCCAGTGTCCCTAAAAAGCATTTGGCTTGCTTTGGGCTGCTGTGGTGTCTGGGGTTGGCTTTGTGTTTGGAAGTACACAAATCTGAATCAGGAAAATGGCTCTAGAAGGTATTTTCTTTATTATTATTTCTTTTTCCTGGGTCTTCACTGTCTGTGTACCTGTCCAGAAGGCACAGTGAGGGGTCAGGAAGGCACAGGAATTCATGTTTGCAGTCCAGAGTTCCAGCCTTGGCCTCCTAAAGGTGACATGTGCCACAATGATTATTTAATAAGTATCAGGTATGCACAATAAAAATATATTATTCATTTCCAAAAGAGGACAAATGAATCCTCTTTTTTTTCACCCAGCTTGGAAAGATAAGATAGTTTACTGTGAGTAAAATGTAACGTTAATTCAAATGACAAAATAAAGTGGTAAGATTTTTCAGCAAGGTAGGCCACTTTACAATTAGTATTGCATTGTTTTCCATTTATTTTACATTGATGGGACTTTTTTTTTTTAAGACCTGATTTTTCCTTACCTGGACTCAGAGAGATAGTGAACTTCATATTTTTATCTTGCATGGGAAAATTTATCAAAGTTTTTCAGTTACAGAAAAAAAAAATGGGAAAATCTGGTTTTTTCTCCCCCCTCAAATTTAGAAAAGCTATAATTTCTGGTTTTAACTTCAGTTTTTCTTGTCCCAAACTGAAGTGTGAGAACAAACAAATCCTCAGAACAGCAGTGACATATCAGCAGGTTCCTTGTCATTGGAGCTGTGAGTTTAACTTGGGAGAGATGTGGGACTCAATTGTTCTTCTGTAAGGTGGAAGGAGGGATAATATAATGTGCAGTGAGATGGAGAAGACTTATTGTGACTGTGAAGGATGTCTGCCTCTATGGCATAAAGTCTTGCTCTCTATTTCAAGAAATGTCATTTAAAATGTAGAATGAGTGCACAGCAGGAATAATAAAATTGCCTGAGCATGTGAATTTTAAGCACTAAACATGATACAGAAATAAGAAAATTTTTTTGAGAGAAACTTGGGGCTAATGGAGCTTTCTTCCTTAAAAATATTTGCTTCCTCTGGACATTAATCTCTTGGCAGAAATTTCTGGGAAAATTAGATACTTCTCAGTAAAATTTATAAGAAGATAAATGTTTTACCTAGATAACAAAATGGAGTTGACAACCTTCAGAGGTGGTAGTGTCACATTTCTAGTTCACTAGAACTAGAGCAACATAACAACTTTTTCTGTATATAAATAAGTATATATTTTTTCTATTATGGTGGTAATAGTCTTATACTAAGCCAAATGTGGTTATAAATTATCCCTAGCATCTTTCTTGAGTAGCATGTCTAGGCAAGGATGTCCCTCCTCCCCATCTGTTTGACTTATATTTTTTCTCTGGAACCCTAAAAGGTGAAAACATTGAAATTAAATAGTCACATAGCTCTAATTGCCAACCTGTGAGGAGCTCTGCGTGGCACTTCTTCCATCACCAATTCTGTCAGCTTCCAAGGAAGTACTTGAGTACAGCTTATGATTCATTATGACTTATATTTTCTTTTTGTCTTGCATCCTTTTCCCTGACCTTCTCTTTTTCCTTCAGAGCTCTTAATGAGGAGAACTTCACAACCATAAACACAATTTTTCTAATGGACTCTGTGGGGAGAGGTTTTTCCCTGGTGCTCCTGACTCAGCCTGGTGTTTTGTTCTTTCCTAGCTTGCACAGACAAGGAGCTGAGGAATTTGGCTTCCAGGCTGAAGGACTGGTTCGGTGCCCTTCACGAGGATGCCAATCGTGTCATCAAACCCACCAGCTCGGAGACAGCACAAGGCAGTAAGAAACCCCTCTGCTGTTGAAACTGGGTGTTGTGGGAGCTGCCCAGCCTGGCACAACTGAACTGAGCACAGCTGCTGGTGCTGCAGCATCCTGTCAGGCAGGTGCCAGTGAATAAGCAGGTACCTGAGACCTGATCCTGCAAATAAATGCTGCTTTTGGGAGGAGCTGCAGTCCTTCTGTCCTCTCTCTGGCCCAAACTGCTCTAAAACTGGCAGTCAGAGACAGAGAGACTTTCACAATGTAATCAGGCTGATAACTGTCTGAAGGCCATGGAGATCACCTCTGTATGTATAACTGAAACTGCTCAGGGACTTTGCTCGAGCTCTGGGGTTAATTAATAAGGTGTGGTTTGTGTCTGTACAGTTAAATTCCATCACTCTCCAATTCAACATGCCTGCATCCAAATAATTTCTTGGGGTTAGACTCTGGTCTCTGCTTAACCACCATTTTTATGGCCAAGCATTTTCTGACACAATGTCAGTGGCATAAGATGAAAATATGGCATAAAAGCATAGGGAACATTATGCCAATGTTGGAAAAAACTCACTTAGATTTTACTTTAAAATTTCCTGCTAACAGTTTATGTAAGAGAAAGAATAATTAAAACATCCACATCTGAGCCATGGAGCTAGAAGAGTTAAATGGTGGAGAAAGCTGAAGCCCATTGTGTCCTAGGTATTTAATAACACTATCTCTGCCTCCTTTGATGCTTTTTTTTTTTTTAAGAAAGGAAGAAAATGAACAGTCTAGAGGACATTTACTCTCTGTGGGTTAAGCCAACATGACTGATTTTGATGTCACTTAGCCACCAGGGAGGGGAAAGATTCAGGTAACAGCATTAAAAGAGGTCATGCTCATCAGAGAGCAGATGCAAATTCACTTTCTGTAAGGACTCATTAATTCTTTTAAACAGTATGTCCCAAAACACGTGGTCCCTCAGGCTGAAAAGTAGGATGCACAAGTTTTATCTAGGTGTGTGCCTCACTGCCACTTCACTGATTCTCTGGGATGAGCTGTCTAAAGCTGGGGTCCAAACCCAGGATTTGAAGGGTCCTGTCAGCTTCCTCTTTCATGGCTCTTTTCACCTGGTGTCCCTGTGGAGTGACACCACAGAGGCTACAGGGGCACCAGAGCAGACCCAGCACATCAGGGTGGGCATTTTCTGTTTGTCCAGGTCTTCACAGCCCCTCTTTTTTCTGCTGCATCTAAGCTGGGGTAACAACAGATTGCCTCTTCCTAAACAGGTAATATACCAAAGGCTGTATTGCACAAAACTATAGTCAAACCCAATAATTTCACCACATATCTTACAACCTGGTGGTGAAACAAGTTATGTTCTGTGTAAATTATCTTTGTTCATGTGTCCCTTATTTTGCACAGTATTTACAACAAAGTCAGTGTCTTTAAAACCATATGTCCTACTTATTTCTGAAACAGTGTTCCCTAAAAAGATATTCTCATGCAGAGAATCTGAACCACAGTGCTAAAAGCAACTGTACAGCTAATCATGGCTTCCAGACGTGAATTCATTTTAAATCCCATGACAGAAAGCCTTAGAGGCTTTAAACTTTGTTTGAAGTCCTTTAGGCCCAGAATCACAGGAAATCTCATTTTATCAGATTGTCAAAAGGATGTTTTCATGCAGATGATTTGTGACATCCTCATGATGACCTTGCCAGAGGCCAAAGATCAAATACAATCCTAAAGGTGTTGAGTCTTTTTTTTTTTTTTTTTTCTTAAGCATTTTTAGTGAGAAAAACATTCCTGGTAATTCTGCACTGTTTGCTCTGATTCACAGAGGAGTTGTTATCTCCTTTTAGTTTAGTTTGGTTCCTGGCAGCTTTTATTTGAAAGGCTGCCTGATGATCTTCAACATTTGATCTCAACAATGTTCATTTTTAGACTCTCGACTTAGTTTGGCACATTTTCTTATTTTCTTCCATATCAGTTTAAAAAAAAAAAAAAAAGAAAGAAACTTTATGAGTTTAGATGCCTAAGCCATTTTTGAATGCCACAAAACTTGGGCTTGTTTTTCTTTTTGAGGTTTTGCAACAGTATTCATGAATTAATCTGCATGTGCCAAATTCTGCAGCTCACATTTTCTCTGGTGGCACTGAAAATACTCACAGGGTGAGGACAGCAGTATTTGGCTCTCTCCAACTTCAAACATTTGTAAAAATGAAAGACACCTTAAACAGGGCTCAGAATTCAAAGCAAGGTTCACATACCCAAGCTGTAGAAAAGAATGGATGTGAATCCTGGCAAACAGGGCACACACAGCTCTGGAAATACTCTCTGATGTACACACTGCCCTCTTTTATGGCTCTGCATGTGTTGCCCTCCTCACCACACACATCACTTCATTAAACTGAACTGGTTTGGTTGTGCCTGCAGAGTTGGAAAAGGCATGAACATCCTCAAAGTGTTCCATTTTGGATGTGCCCCCGTGGCAGTAAAAGGAGCAGATGGTGGGATGCCATGACTGTGATGCCTCAGACACACTGGCTGTCTAGAGAAGGTCTTCCAGCAGAGATTTCTCTGTGCTACATTAATTTTTCAAGATGTTAGTGTGAGTGTAAATAAGCATTTTGAGTGTATTATGTTCACCCCCAGGTGAAGAAAAAAGTAAGCTCCTTTTTGTTTTCTTTGTAACTCTCTTGAAAGGAAAAGGATGAGGGAGATTATTGTGTTTAGATTTCAAACCTTTCTTCCCTGAGCTCTCTGCTCCCAGCAAAGCACTGTGGGCCAGGTACTTTGTCTTCTGAAGGCTTTGTGCAATTAAAATCTCCTCAATAAATGATGTAAGAAACTTAGGGACACGCTTTGACATAGGGAAATAATAAAACTAATTATGTAGCAAGATCAGATTCAAATTGCTCCTGAGCCTGTTGATAATTCATAACATCCCTGTATTGTATCCAGAGAGTGTCTTTGGTTGGAGTGGGTGATGTTTTGTTTTTTTTTAAATAGAGATCTATGCAATATAAAGAATTTTTTTTCTGGGGAATATTTCTTCTCCTCCTTCTTTTATTTTAAGTGATGGGGGAAATTAATTATACCCTGTTAATTTAATTGTAGTATACTTTAATAAAATAAAAATGGCTTGTATAAGTCAACTATTGAAGGGAGAAAATAATTCTTTCATGCCAGAAGATGTGTTTATTTTTAATAGGGATTTTCACCTAAAGACTTTTTCTAAATTTAATTCCATTTTAATTCAGAGGAGGTAGAGTGTTTTATGTGTTAATGGGATGAGAGACTTTTGCATGTAGGTCACCAGCTTGATTTCCTTCCAGTTCTGTAGTGAATGAAAGTTGTCAGGATGCTGAACAGCTGTCAGTTGGAAAGAGGAACAAGATGGTCTCAGTCCAGGTCCTTGTGAGCAGGTGTCCAAATGAGAGCAGCCACCACCTCAGCTGACATTAATTGGCATCTGTGTTGGCAGCCTCTGCCAAGGAGCCAGGAGGGATGTGGAGCCTGCACCATTCTCCCACTTCCCACCAAAGCACTGCAGCACAGCACTGATGGACAGAAAGAGGCAGAGAAGTTCTCACTGAGGTTGCTTATTCTGGGTCTGTTGTGCTGGAAATCCAGCCTGTTAACCAAGCACTGAATTATTTACAGAATTATAGCATATGGTTTATTTTATCCAGAAAATTGCATCATATTTATAAATAAGTATATCAAAATACTCTAAAAAGAAGTTAATTCATTCAATATCACTTGGCCTCACCAGGCTGGTGGGAGCACAGTGACCTCCTGGTGAAGGTAAGTGAGCTTCAAAAGCCATTTTCCATCAGCTGCCCTGGCTATGCCATGAGTCAGAGCCTGTGTTAGGGAACATCTGGCTTTTAATCTTGCTTCTGGGTGCTAAAAGCATCCAGGATAGTTGGGTTTGGGCTGCAGATGCAATGTTGCAAAACATTATTTATGGGTAGTACCTTTTACCAGGAGACAATATGAAGTGGAGCTACTATTTACCTTCAACGGCATGTTGTTAATTAAAGAATTAACTTTCTGGTGATGATAACCATCTAGCTAAGGACTTTCTGTCACACCTACCACTTCAATATTCCAGGACTTCCTGACCACATTGTCTGATAATCCACAACTGTTTAGTAAGTCTAATACTTAATAAATCTAATAATAAATATTATCTATTCATTAATATAAATATATTTTATATATTATATAATACATATTTATACATATTTATACATATTTAAATACAATTTATTTATCTATATATATAAAAATAATAAATGTATAATACTTAATAAATCTAATCTGGAGTGCTGGTCGCAACAGTGAAAGCTCCGTTGTTTATAAGAAATTATAATCAAAACCTCTTCACCTAATGTAATTAACTGTCACAGAGCAGCTTTGTACTCACAGCAGTCACTCCTGGTGATTTGCTCAGACAGATCTGTGCTGAGGGCAGGCTGGTGGTGTATCCCCATTGTACACACAGGTGGAGATTTCCCAACAGGGAGGAAAACAAGACTCAGAAATATTCTATAGGCACTGTCAGGGGCAAGTTCATTCCAGGATCTCCTCCTCCCTGTGTTGATCCCTGCCAGTTAAGAGATGAACTTTACAGACCCATCAGGGCTGAGCAGCTCCTACCATACTCACTGATCATACAGCACACCTTGCAGTTACTCATCTTTTGCAGCAGTAAGTGCCACCACAGCGTGTAAAGTCCATTGCCAGAGACAGCAGCTGTGCAGGAAAAGAGCAGACATTGGAAACTAACTGTTTTTCTCCTGAAAACTCAAATTGGGATAGCTGGAGCTGATCCCAGTTCCACCATGCAGTTGAATGATCCATCCCTGCCTGACTGACTACTTTTAACCTGCCCTCTGTTCCCTGGGGTGGGGAATCTGGGACCATACACCTGCACAGGGCAGGACTGTGTGCCCTGCTCCTGTTCTTCTGTAAAGGCAAAGGTGAGGAACCTTAAATCCTTCCACTTGACAAAAGATTGCACAGTGACCAAATCCTGCTTGCCTTCTTCAGATGACTTAAATAATTGAAGTCAATATTTCTAATTGCTTCAGCAAGGCAGGCAGCTTCCCCCTACATCTATTCACACAGCCTTGTTCTTTTTCACTGTGCTCAAGCATGATTAGATAATGTTATGGGAGATAACAGCATAAAAATGTGATGAAATGTTCAGTATGATTTCTCTTTTCCTTGCCTGAGCTAGCTCTAGCCCTGAGGAAATGGCATTACCTTTTTCCTTAATACATAAACATGTATTATGAATGACACAAACCTTCCCATTAGTTAACCCTTCAGATTGTCCCTCTGTGTCACTGACAACCTTCAGCCACAGCTGCATACAAAAAACACAGCTTCCAGCAAAAAGCCCTTCTCTCCTTTGGATTTATGCCTAAATAGCAAGTAGGGTGCAGAGCTTGGACAAACTGTCAGCATGATTCCAGCAACATCTCAGCTTTCACTTCAACAAAGCAGCACCCTGAGAGGGGCACGTACTGCAAATAAGGCTAAGCTTAACCTCTTTCAGTGAAAGTTGCAGCCAAAGGAAAAAGCTCATCAGGCTTCTGTCTGTGGCCCAAAGCAGAGTGAGCAGTGCACAGGCAGGTTATTGTTCCCAGCTGGAGCAGTGTGAGCCACAGAGGCCAGGGCTATCAGGAGCCCTCTTCCCCTGCAAATCCCAAAACAATGGATTCATCTTTCTAAGTCCTGGTGGAAACCAATATCCTTGTTATCAGATTTATTATCTCTGTATTACAAATATACTTCCTTATATTGTAGATAACTTGTATTTTAGTCTAAGCATTGAAAAAATACCATGACAGTGTGGATTTATAGTGCCCTGTGCCACTGTTTGTCTAGAGACTGCAGGATACTGGAATGTGTATCTCATATACCCAGTGGGTATCTATATGCATGACGTGGGCTTTCTGTGATAACCACTGCTGCTGCACCAGCCTTTGAAGAATCTGGGCTATTAAAATGAATGATGGTGATGGTTTCCAAAGCACTGGAAAAGCAGAATCCTGTATTGCTGCAGGATCCTGGAGGCTGCAGGAAGAAGTGGGGCTGGTACAGCATGCAAGAGCACAGGCAGCTCTGTGCAGCTCCAGCTGAAGCAGTGCCTCCCTCAGGGTGGTGTAAGGAGCAGAAAGCTTCACCTCTTCTCTCCCCCTGCCTCCCCCAGACAGCTCACAGTCCAGATCAAAGCAGTGTGTTGTCACAAACCACAGTTAGGCCTTTGAAAAGTGAAAGGCAAGGATGAGAGGTAGAAGATGAGAGCATAGCAGGAAAGAATGTGATCAGGCAACTAGATGTTAGTTTGGGAAACAAGATTTAAATTGCATTCAGATTCAGTTTAGTTTGAAAATGTGGTGGATACAGCCTTTTCTCATCACATTTCAGTATTCTGGAGCCAGGCCAAGACACTTGGACTGAAGACTGAAGAAAAAAAAAAAGAAGGAAGAATTTTTTGAGTAGAGAGAACTTTGAATTACAGAAACCAGTTCTGAATCTCAGCCTCTCCACCCCACAGCTCCCAGAGTGGGAAAAGTGCTTTAGTTTGTAGCTGTGCTTGGGCTTTAAGTTTTACACAGTCAGTTCAGTCTTAGGATTTTGTTCTGCTTTGGGCAAGGCAGTTCAATGTTCAGAGTCCAGCCAAAAAAAGGAAGGTTGGCAAGGCTTCACCTTAGCAATGGTTCCTGTGCCGGAGGCATGCCGGGGTTCAGCTGGGGAATATTTGCCTGTCTTCTTACAGGATTTGACACCAGCATCCTACCAATCTGCAAGGATTCCTTAGGCTGGATGTTCAACAAACTTGACATGAACTATGACCTGCTGCTGGATCCCTCGGAGATCAGTGCCATTTACCTGGATAAGTACGAGCCCTGTGTCAAGCCTCTCTTCAACTCCTGCGACTCCTTCAAGGACGGGAAGCTTTCCAACAACGAGTGGTGCTACTGCTTCCAGAAGCCTGGTGGTGAGCTCTGCCATTGGCAATACAGACAGGAGCTGTTCTGGCTCTCCTGTGTCTCAGGGCCTGCCTGTAGAGTTTTTCATTGGTGTGTTAAAAAGCCCTTTTCACCAGCACCCGCGTGACGGGCATTGTGGAACCATGTTTATTGTCACAGATGAGCTATATTAACATCCCTTGATCATTAAAGCAAACAAAGTAGTAAGTGTCAGTGCACACTCTAGGAATAAGCTCCATTGCTGACAGAAAGCTCAAAAATTTACTCTTTTATTAATGCAGAACTTAGCCAATTAGCAAGTCATAAATCAGAGAGAGCTGGCGTGATGTCAGTTTGGTGAAAAGATAGGTAGAATGGTTTAACAATTAAAATGGCCCCCAAACTACTCTCAACTACAGTGTGTTGCTGCCTTTTTTTTTTTTTTTTTTTTTTTTTTTTAATTAGTGGAGCTAATGACATAAATTTGTTTTGCTGTACAGTACCAGCATATGGGCTTCTCTCAGTCCCAGGTGTACAGTAGCCTACATTTCATGTCAGCAGTGAAGCCAGCCATTACAGAGTCTGTCCCATACCATCTGGAAACTGATTCTTATACATTATATTTTAGGTCTTCCTTGCCAGAATGAAATGAATAGAATTCAAAAGCTAAGTAGAGGGAAGAGTCTGTTGGGTAAGTTCAATTATTTGCTATTCATTTGCTCAACTAATTAAAGCTTCTGTGATTATTGTAACTTTATATGCAGTAATGGTTTTTCAATTAGAGACTAATGTTTTGAGTCAGGAATATGCAGCACCGAACGTAGGCCTGACACTATGAAATTAAACAAATAATGAGATAGCAACACACAGAACAGGTGTCAGTGTGGCAACGGGTTCAGAACTAATTTACAGCTCTTCAGAAATGCAAAGCCTTGTCTGCATAGAGCTTATACTGCCTTCATCACCTCACAGCTCAGAGTAAGTACTGGGAGGCTGCTTGGTACTGAAGGCTCCCATTTTTGAAGGGTGACTGAAAGTGCATAGCCAATGCATTCATGTTTCATTCCAGTTATGGTGCAGTGCAGGCTTTCCTTGGAGTTCAGTTGTACCTAATCACTCCTTAAAATATTTCAGTATATTCTGTGTATATGAAAACAGGAATTCATATCACCTCATTTTAGGCAGCCTGCAGGATGCTTCATGCTGTAAGATGTGGTCATGCCTGTCCCTCTTCCCCGTGCCTATTGGGAGCCTGAATTGATTCATGACTTACATTGCTCTGATGGATATCTAAAATTAGGTTAAATAAATCCCCATCTGGCATTTTCCCAATTAATTGCTAAAAAATCAAGTTGCTGAACTGAAAATATTTCAGGTGACTAATTCCCTATCCTAAAATCACCCAGTGATGTGTAGCCTGGCATTAGTGTGCTGGTGTCTTATCAAAACCTGTGTCCCAGCACATTTGTGCACACAGAGTCCAACCCCTGGGGCGCAGCAGGACAGATGAAGGGCCCTGTTAACAGCAAACCCTGTGCTTCACCCTTGAGGAGAGTGGCTGACCTCAGTCCCATCATGGGGAATGTCATGTTCCCACAGCATCAGCAGCTGCAGCACATTCCAGCCTGGTTCCTCCAAACTCAACAGCAGAGCCTGCAAACAGCTCAGCTCTGCCAAATCCTGCCATGCCCAGATGCCACTGCCATTTGGACTCAAGGTTCATGTGCCTTGTGAGCAATCCCAACCTGGATTAATTGGTTTAAATTAAGAGTAAACATTCCTAAAGGCCACAGGGACTGTGGTTTAGATCCATCATCCTTTCATAGCAAGTTCACATGAAGATCAAGGTGTTCCAGAGTTACAGCTCCTGCTGTTCATAGCTGAGTGAGCAAAGGGAGGATTGATCACTTGGGGTATGTGTACTCCTTTCAGTAAATATTCTGCATTTGTGTTCAAGGGAATGTTGTGGCAGAGGAAGTCACAGTGTTCTCTGTCTCATGGGTGTCATGATTTTCAAAGCCAACTAAAAGAATAGGAAGCCCAGTTCCTAATAGATAGCTTTGACTATCCCATATTTATTTTATGTTTTGCTGTTATGTTCTATGTGCAATAAATGTCATCTAGGTTGAAACATAAGTAGTTTATTCTGGTGTGTGGGAAGAATGATGCCTGGGTTGCAGGTAGTTCAACATGCAGGTGGTTGTAGCACATGTCACTGGGATCTGATCACAATAGCAGGAGTAAAATGACAAAGTAAAAGCACTAAGAATGGTCCCTTAACACAGATAACTTCTAGTCAACTGTATTAATAAAAAAAAAAAATAGAAGAAGAGTGAAAGTGGTGAAGCTCAACAAATCAAGGTGTCAGGCACAGGTTGTTCCACATGCTGGAAAATTATAATATAAAGAGGAACTCTTTGCTTCACCTACCCTGAAAGTCTTCCTGCATAATGACACCTGTCTGGGAGATTTTAATTTGATATCAGAGCTATTTATACAGCAGAAAACATTATCTTTTCTCTTCACTGTCAGAAAAATCATTCAAATGGAAGCCCAAACATACATGTGACTTTTAGCAATGGTAAGGTTGGAAAAGAGAGATGAACATTTTCAGAGAAACTAATCCTTAATTATTCTCTTTCCTCCTCTGACCCTGGCATAGAGAGCACAGCACTTAGAGTCTGGGCAGTAGCAGGAAGAATGTTTTTGTTAACTTGTATCCATTGATAAAAATGATGACTTTTGGTATTTCCTTCTCTATATATTTTTCAAAACACATGACAGTTGCAACAAAGTACTTCAAAGCCATTGCCATTAGATATGTTGAATTTGGAGGCTTTCAAATGAAGTCTAGCATCCCAGGAGACTGAATTAAAAAGTAAACAGCACTATTCATCTTTTCCTACCAGATTTATCTGGAGTACAATTAACTGCAGAGAGTGTGCTTTTAGAGCATACAACTGTGCAGCCTGATAATGCTTCTCCCACACCACTAAAGTAATAAATTTCTGCTCCCATCACTGTTTTCTCCTGTATCAACCCTGTGGATTCAGCTAATATAACAGCTAATACCAGGAGCTGTGTGCTGGCTAGCACTTAATTCTGACAGGCTTTTACCTGTGTGCTTCACTATCTTTAGCATATAATTATTCTCCTCCTGTTCTCTAAGGAAGGGGAGTATTATATAGATAAGGAAATGATGCAAAAAAAAAGATATATAGGTCTGGGTCCATAAAGAGGAAATAGATGCAACAGTGCTGTTCAAGTTTATGTGGAATAACTAAACCCTTCCCAGGAAAAGGGAGATGAGGAGGCAGGATTCAATAGCTTGAGGCAGTTTGTGGGGAGTGACTCATATTTTGTGGTGTCCAGGCTTGTGGGGAAGCACTGCCTGTGCAAGAACCTCTGAAGAGGAAAGCTCCAGATGTTCCCTGATGCCAAACCCAGAAAATGGTCTGTCTGGGTGCCATACTCCAGGATTGCAGAGCTTGTAGCCAGATTATTTCTAACAAAGACAGGCTGATTTGTGTACAATTCACAAGGAGAATCATCACATTGTACAACACTTGTTCCCAGCTACTCTCCATCCTCTCCAGATTATCACCTACACCTGACACATTGGAGAGGACATGCTGTATCTTCCCTCTGATGGTTGGCAAGTACTGTGACATTAGTATGCATAGCTAAATATTTAAAGCTCCAGTGCTACATACAAATTGGCACAAATTTCCCACGCAGAAGGAAAAGTACCTTCCACTCTTCACTGTGACCCAAAGTGTGAATCTGTTGCACACACAGTTATGTTGGCAGTGAGCCTAGGCCATAATTTATTTTTAAATCTTTTAAAGCTTTTATAGGTGGTGTGGAACGTTTTCATGCCTTACAAAAAACAGTGAAAATCTGCAAAAAGGCCTGTTTCAAAGAAGGAAAAGGTTTCATTGCCCTAGGAAAAGAAAAAGCATGAGACATTTTAAAATGCAGAAGTTGTTCTCTGCTCACCCTGTAATGCTCCTGAGGTCCCCCTTTGATCCTTCCCTGGAGCCAGATGCTCATCAGATATAAAATGGCAGCTCTAGTGACAAGGGTACAGCTATGCTGATTTACACCAGCTCCAAGTCAGCACCTGAGCACTTTTCCCAAGGTTGTGTATGGTTTGATAAACACCTGGAGTGCTTATCAGAGACCGGACATGAGCATCAATATGAAAAAATATCTTTCCTAATCAATATTGAAATGAAGTTTTAACTCAGCTAACTGAGTGTTAGCTTACAGAAACCTGCCAAGGCAAATACATACATTTGTTATTAAAACTACTGTCTTATAAATAGTAAAAATGAATTTTTGATAGTTGCTTGCATGCTTACATTGTACATGTGCATAATGGTGGTACCTATTAGCAAACCTGCTATAAGATCATGCTTTGACATTACTTAAAATATTCTCACTCATGGATGTGATCTCCAAAACTGATCTGAGACACAGAGATTTCTGCAGATGTTCAAAGGTTTCTCTCCTCATCTCACAAACCTGTATTAGCAGCACTCAAACATCGGACAAGGTCTGTGGAGCAATGAGTCTGGATATTCAGATTCACTCTGTGTAACTCTCTGTGTGCATGAGACTGTGACTGACTTCCACTTTTATATCTTTTATATAGGAAATCTGGTGACATTTGTGCAGTATCTTCTCATTCATTTTTTCCTGTGAGAAATGTAGTGGAAGTGGCCCATTTGCCTCATGTGCTGTCTGAATAGATGCTACACATGGAACTAGTTAAAAAACTTTACTGAACCACCAGTAAATCACTGGTGTCTTTGACAAAGGAGAAAAACACGTTCTCAAAAATCGTTTGGGACAAGAAATTTGGGGCAAGGGTGTGTTTATGCCATGTTTCAAATTGAAGCAATTGACAAAGACGGGAAAAATGAATGTACTGACCTCCAGTGGGAATAAAGCTAACTCATCTCGAAGGACAAGAGGGCTTCTCATATTGAAGTACATTTGCTGTATCTGCTGAAAATGGTGGGAACAATAACGTAGGTTTCTCCTGAGAGTTTCCCTCTCTGCAGAAGCCAGAATGAACCACACTCTACAAGGCTGAAATATATTGGTTTTATTGTGAGACAAAACTTGGGCTTCAAATCTGAAGACGTTCTGATTCAGATCCTGTTGTCCCTCTCTGTGAAGCCTGTGCATTATTTCTTCCTTTATGCATGGGAACTCTCAGTAAGTCAGGGGATGTTCCTGAGATTAGTATGAATAGCAAGCAGATGGCAGATACCTTCCAGGGATAATTACAGTGTTGTGGAAAGACTCATGTGATAAACACTGAAGGAGTGCAAATGGAGGGAAATGCAGAACTAATGAAGTTGGGGTAATAATCCAGTTGGGAAGAAAAGTTTAAAACCAGGAGTTGAATGTGAAAAGGCTCTGTGGGAATATCAATCATTCAGGGACAGACTGAACCTCTCTCTAGGACTGTGTGACACCCTCCTCTGTGTGCTGGATATGAACAAACATTTATACACTGTGACCAGGGTGTCTGAAAAGAGTTAACCAGAAATAATTTCTTCCCCCTTTCAAGCACCAGATAATCACATGTATTTCCTTGCTAATGTTGTCAAGATCTTCATGTATATAAATGCTAAGTTCATAATAGCCTCTGTGTGTGTTTGCTGCTGCAGAGGATTGCATTACTGAGCACAGCCTGTATTTTATCCAGGTGCTTTCATCCCCCGCTGCAATGAGGAAGGTTATTACAAAGCCACGCAGTGCCATGGCAGCACAGGCCAGTGCTGGTGTGTTGATAAGTATGGCAATGAGATAGCTGGCTCCAGAAAGCGAGGCACAGTCAGCTGTGGTGAGTAATGATCTGCTTTCCTCAGACAACAGGCGAATGAACACTGCTGCAAGCCCTGCCATTGCTGTAACAGCTACTGTGGTAACAAAAGGGGCAATGGGGAAACATGAGTACCACAGCTCAAAGTGCTCCTCTGTTTTCCTACTCACACTACAAGTGGGGCCCTCATGGGTCATTTGGACAGCAGGGGTGCAGCACAAGTTAACAGGCAATAACTACTGTTAAGACCTTTTTGCTACCAGCCTGCAAAGTGCATTTAGTGATATTAAAATTAAGGGTCTGGGGTTGCTCAGGATGGTTATTAAATATGTTGTTCTGTATACTCTGGAATGCATATCTACTGGGACTTCACATATAATGCCTTTCCAAACAAGGGAAAGCCAAAATATGTAAAATTGTATACATTACAACCAAGCCAAATAAAATTGCTGACAGGACAATATTATGTAGGTAAGTGAAATCACCAATTAGCTGTTGTGCCTAGACAAGGAAGATGTCACCTACAATCCTTCAGAGTGCTTCAGGGATGGTTGTGAATGCAGCTTTCTCTTTTGGGAAGGAACAGAGACCTAGAAGGTCCAGGATGCCCAGAATCACATCACAGATCTTGGATTCAATAGCTACATTTGCAGAGTGAGGTTTATGCACTCAAATAAAACCATTTTTTGGATTTTTTTTAGCCTGGTTTACAGAGCTGTGATGGAATGAAAGTATTTACAAAGGAATAATGATTTTCTGGCCTGCATGCATGTGGTCTGGAGCTTTCCCATAAGCCTCTAAGAGGAGCAGAATGCATTGGGGGTGTTTTATGCAAGAAAATTTTTCGGAGTCAATTGATATCTATTTATCCCAGTTTAGAATAAAAATTTAAATTTTAAGGTTGTTTCATGAATAGCTGAACATAACATTGCAAATGACAGTGGCTTGCATGACAAGGATAGTGATTAATGTGGAATTTGGTGTTCTGTGAGGAAATGACCTTTCCTGCTCACTTGTTTCAGAAGAAGAGCAAGAAACCTCAGGGGATTTTGGCAGTGGTGGATCTGTTGTATTGTTGGATGATTTGGAAGAGGAACCCGAAGCAACAAAAAAAGACAAAGAAGGAAAACTGAAGATTCATGTAAGAGCAGCTAATGAAGATGATGAAGATGAAGATGATGATAAGGATGATGAAATTGGTTATATATGGTAGTGCCCATCATAATGAGGACTCACGTTTTGCACAATATTGCAACTCACATCATATCTCTGCAATTGTATCTGAGAGTACCTGGCACAAATATTCCCTCTCTACTGAGTTTAATTTTGTATAGTCAATTTAATTTGGACGACAACTTTTTTTTTCCAGCAGGGACTGTTTGGAAAACAGCTTTTGTTCAGTTGGTTTGGGGGATTTTTGTTCTATCCACAGGGGCAATGAGTTTTGTTTCAAGACCATTTTGTGTCTTAATCCTCACTTGCACCACTTAGGAAATCTATCCTGTGAAAGAATTCTGGAAGGGGCTCAGAAAAACAATACAAAGGCTTAGAAGCCCCTCTCATGTCAGAGAATTTGTGTCATAAATTGTTGCCTGGATCATATCAGAAAAAGTTTTTTCTTTCATGAAGAAGGAAAAGTAGGTGCCTCATTTTCTAGTCCATATTTATAATGTCCCAGTGAAGAGTAAGTCTCTTTGGACAGTGGATGCCCAGTACCAGGGGTTTAATCCAGAAGAAAACCCACTGGCAGGACTTTTCCCTTCCTTCCATTCTCTGAGAATGAGTCCAGCAGGTTTAGTCCAGCTCACACTGAAGGCAAAACTCCCACCAGGGCACAGATGAGCCCACTGACATTCTTTATTTGATAAAGGAACATGGCCTTGATCTTAAGAGATGCTAAGAACCTGCAGCTGTCATGGACCAAGCCCTAGAGGCAGGGGACAGAGTCCATCTGCCTTTCAGAGTGTTTAAGGGGAGAGTATTTTGTGAATTTGTAGCATCATAACCACCCCAGAGCTGTTCCTCAGCCTCTGTCTGAGCTCCTTTGCACTTAGGAGGGTCTCTAACAGCACACAGGCAGCCTCTGCTTCCAGCTCACACACACAGACCTGTCTGCTCTCCATTAGCAAAGAGAGCAAAATCTCCTCCTTCCAGAGTTGGAATGCTGTCAAAGACACAAACCCTCAAAAGTAACTGTCACTTATTTAATGTAAAGATACCTGTTAGAAAAGCAGCTTTAGGTGGTGATATTTCAAAAGTATAACTCCTTGGCTCAGTGTGATGCTGCACACTTGGAATACACACCCCTAAAAAAGATTAGTATTAAAATCCAATCTTTGATTACCTTGATACCTCCCATATATTCAAAGCTCTTGTATCAGAGGATATTGACTTCACATTTTTTGCAGTGTCCTTTCCCATGGCAGTTCTCAGATGCAGTAATGTGCTGTGTTGTTATTTTTGCTGTTTTGTGAAGCAGTAAGATGAACTTTAACCCCACTCTTGCATTAGGATGCAGGTGTAAGTATTTTAGCAGTGCCTGTGGTTGGCCAGTGTTATTTTGCAGAATGAAAAACGTGTTTTTTATAACAAAAACTGATTAGATTTTTTTCTGAGTTAATGGTGGATATAGAGGTGGAGACAGCATTGAGTCACAACACGGTTGAATACATAGTCAGTTGAAAGCTGGAGAATACCACACAGGTTGGCAGAAGTCAGGTTTTTAGGTCCATTGGCCTGGGGATGTTGGCTCTCAGCCCTCTCCAAAGCCAGTGCCCGCCTGGCAGCCCTCTGGGTAGGACCTCTGCTTTCAGACATGATCAGAGGTGGAATTCCTTTCAGGTGCCATGTGCTGCAAGGGCTTGCCTGTTTTCTCCTCTTTTATTTCCTATTTATCCAGATCAATGACCTGAGAACAAAGAGCAAGCCTGCATAATCATTATTAATGCAGAAGGATGTGTAAAACCATGAGAAATTTGTTGTTTCATGCCACTGCATCCTCCCAAAAATCTGCCATCACAGTCATTTACAGAAGGCCTGCAATCTGCCCTGCCTCAAATAAATCCCTTTGGTTTTCCCATAGTTTTAGAAAAATATATTTAATAATCATTTTCCATGAGCTGCACTGCACACAGACACACACACACATACACACTTTTTCTATTTCCCTTTCACAGAAATCCTGCCAACTTGCAGTAGGAGCAGATAATCCAGCATTTCTGTCTCCCTAAATATGATTTTGTGAGAAGCAATTGAACACCGTCAGTAGGTTCTTTCTCAAATGTCCTGTCTAGTTTTCCTCTGGTATTTTCTTAATTAACCCCATACTCTCTGGGTCTGGCTCTGTGCAAGACCTGCCTGAGGCACAGAGCTGCCATTTCATTCTGACATAAATCCAAGCTCCACAACCAGCAGATTATGCTTATCCTCCTGGCTGGACTCATTCTCCACACAGAGCTAGGGGGTTTTGGCAGTGCTGTGTCCCTCCACAATGGCTTATCCTGGGCTATGCCTTACTTCAAAGGTCACAGAGCAAATCCCTTCTCCTGCCCAGCACCTCCCCAGGGTAAAGTCTGTCAGGCTAAGCCCTTGCAGGCTTTACCAAGTCTGAGGCTGCAGGGGGCTGTGTCCCATGTAAACATGTAAGATGGTTAATTTAAAGCTGTTCAATCAGCCTTTAAAAGTGGATGTGAACATCTTGGAGTTTGCATGTGCAGACGTGGCAGCACCACCCACTGGTGGTCTCCTGGCTGTGATCTTTCATGTGCCATGCTTCCAAATCAGAGCTGGAAGGGTTTATATCTAATTGTAAAGCAGTTACTGTCTCCAGACTCACCAGCTCAAACATGGGGTGGGTCCCATGGAACAGTTCCATGCACAGCCTGGTGCCTTGGCTGGCTCATGGCACATCCCCCTGCACCCAGAAACACAGAAATGCACACAGCTGTGCTCAACCTGCTGGCCTGGATCCAGGCACATCCCCTTTCCAGGTGAGCTGTTTGGCTTATGCAAGTCTTCTTCTGACTCCAGCCAACATGGGAAATGTGCCATTTTATGGGCTGGGGCAGCTGGGAGGATGCAGGGCACCAGTGCCCAATGCCAGGCAGGAGCAGGGCACCCAGGCTGTCGTGCTTGGAAAGGCAGCTCAGACTCTGGATTGCTTTGAGAGCAAGCTCTAAATCCTGCACAGCTATTTAACAAAGCCCTTTTGTGATCCACTGGTGTCCTCCCATGGTGGAGCCTATATATATACATATGAATATCTCTGTGTGACTGTATATATACATTTATGCACAAATATGTGTGTGCATATGTATGTGTGTGTCCAGTCTGGGGAGATGCATTAAGAAAATCTTCTGTTTAATGAAATAGTGATAAAGAAACCAGCAATTCTACCAAGAACCAGTGCTCTTCCAGATCAATCCCCTTCCATTCTTCATGCTTTGTAAAGGATTTAATTTGCTTCCAATTTAATTTAATTCAATCCCTTTCTTTTTCTCTTTTTTCTTTTTTTTTTTTTTTTTTAACAAAGCAGGATTTACTTTCATCTGAATCAAGTCATTGACCTTCCAAATATTTTCTCATTGTAAAAAATGGAATCTGAGTTGACCCATTCTTTTAGACATACAAACTAAGTGGAATCAGAGTTGTCCCATTCTTTTAGAAACACAAACCAATTTTTAATCTCATTTTCTTTTCATATTATGGTCTATGAGATACTGAGGCATTGCTTTATGTTTCCTTCAACTACTGTAGTTAAATCAAAATGTTGAGTTCAGATTTCAGCACAGCTGGGTTTTTTGGGTCATTACTGGCCTTTGCTGTGAACACAAAGAATCCTCTTTATTTTCTTTGCCTTTTTTTAAGCTATTCTGTCCTATTATTTTAAACCATTTGAAGTGTTTATTTAATATTTATTCTACAGTTTATATTGAAAATGTAAAGTTTATATTTAAAACAACACTGTTTGTTAGTGAATGCTTCTCTTTGCCTCTCCAGCCTAGTCTGTTAGTCTCAGTGTACATTTCTGGCATGGGAATATTTTGATATTAGGAGTTTTGTAGCCTCTTTTCCCTCCAGCAGCAGCTGACGTAGATCAGGTCAGCCCTGCCCAGAGCTCCAGGGCGCTCGAGCTTCGCTCCCTCCGTTTGTTGGCTTCTCTCGCAGTCCCTCCTGTACCCCATCCTCTCATCCACAGACTGCTCTGTACAGTTACTACACATCAAAAAGCCCTTTCTACAGTAGGTGGGTTTTGGTCTTTTTATACTTTTCTCAATGCTGTTGATGTCTGTTCCTGTTCAATGTGTAGATCTGTAAGGAGAGATCCAAATATTACGTGTTTCAGTTCGATGTCCCTACTGTAGATGGATGTAGAGTATCATAGTAGTAGAACTGCATAGTAAATTCTGAATGCTTTTTCCATAAGGAGTTAAGTGGAATGTGAGCATTTTGCTACCTTTGGTTAACTGTAAATGCTTAACTGTAGTCTGAAATAGTTGCATTTTTGTCTGTCTCAATAAATTTTAATTTGTCTGCGACTCCTTATTGCGTGTCCTGAATTTTATTAAACTTAGGGGATCAAAAATACTGCACTACCTTGAGTCAGCATTTAATCGTACATGGAAATGGATGCTTCTTTATATTTTCTTCATAACTTATACCTCTGTTCAATGCCAGCTGTAATCTGTGGAGTTAATGCAAGGTCTTCAGAAACCTCTATTTTAAAAGCAGAAATGAAACTAAATGGAATGGAATAACTGTACAAAATCAGAACTTTTCAAGTTATATTAAAATTGATTTTTAATGAATTAGCACAGGCAGAGGGGGAAGTTTTCATTCCTATTTCCTCTCCAGATTGCAAATTGTTATGTTTTCCTGCCTCTTCTGAAGGTATCCAGGGCAATTCCACAAATATGCAGTGGCCATTATTTACATAATAAATGAAGGCAAAATTACATTAAATACATTTGGTGGGAAGCCATCCTCATTAAGAAATACCTGGGTTTGTGTCTCTATAATTAAATTAGAGCTCCTCTTTAATATTATTAACCAATTTAAACAGCCAGTATTATTGCAATGCTAATTACAGAGTTTAAAATGTTATTTCATCACCTTTTCCCTGCATGTAGAATATTAAAAGTACCAGGTGAAAACAGAAACCTGTTTGCAGGCACTTGCACAATTGTCATCTCATCAGGTATGCACTGACAGTGTATCTGTCCATACACCATTGGCTGAGTTGGGCCATCAAGGGTAAGAACCTGCCTGAAATTTTCAATTCAGTTGCCTGAATTCATTAGTTTATTTTTACTGTGGGTACCACACATCACTTGAAGTACATTGCCTTACCTGACTCTGAGAACAACTGGGTTTTCCCTTTCCCAAACCACTCTGAGACTCTTTGAAGTGTTTGATCTTCTGTGCTGAAGTGTCTCAGCTGTTCCAGATGTCAGATGCTGTGTGTGGCACTGAGTGCTGGGAGCAAAGCAAAAGAAATCCAGAGCTTAAGGTGTGCGAGCTGCAAATGAGATTTTAGTTGTCAGAAAGAGTTGATGATTGGAGCTCTGTTTGGTTTTTTTTTAATATTCCTTCTAGCTTTCAAATTGCAGGCACATTGCAAGCTTTGTTTTGTGTTACACATGCATAACTATACACACACACCACTCCTTTCTAATTACAAATATGTATATATATATACATATATATATGTATTTAGACCCCCTTGAGAGTGGAATATCCATTGGGGTTTTGGGATATCCACTTCTGGCAATTCCTTCTATGCTTCATATAAGGTTCAGCTTGTGTTTTATCACCCCTACTTTGCTACTCCCTCCTGTGACAACTTGTACTGGGCTTAATGCTGTCCTTTGGTTTCATACCTTAGAATACTCCTAGTAGATTATGATATCCCACCTGTCATGTCCTGATAAACTGCACTGATATTTCCATGACTCTGTCCTCCATTTTCAGAGGAGATTCTTGGACTAATTTCCATGAACTCCCTGCCAGGGAGTTTCAGATACAGATACAGCTTTTGCTTCCCCATGATACTGAAGAGTGTCTGTGGCTTAAATGTTGCTCCAGCAATAGTAAAATGTCATCTGGGGTTCAAGGTAAAATATTAGCAGGGACAACTCTTACCTGGAGGACAGTGGGGTTCATCCATACCAAATGTTGGGCTTTGCATCCTCAGTAAAATCTGCCAGGTTGGGCAATACCAGGGAGAGTCATACCTCTGCATGTAAAGGAGCACTCAGGACAAAGTTATAAAAATGGCTCTTTTTTTCACAGTTTTCCAATATATACTTGCCTTATCTTACTAATACTAGTTCCCAAATGAATGCTTTTTGGTTTGTTCTGTGAAACCTCTAATGTGAGATGCAGGCATACACACACACACACCTCCCTTCTCTCTCTCTCTCTCTCTCTTGCTTTCATTTATATCTTCTCTTACAAAATTTTCTTCTGAGCTCCTCAGAAGCATTGCAGCCTTCACTGATGATTAGTTTAATTTTTCCTTAAATACTGACAGACAAAGGGTGAGATATTAAAAAAGAAAAATCATGTCACAACAGCTTTGCACACTGTACAGCTTTTTGAATAGATTAAAAAGAGGCAGAGAGCTATTAATAAGCTTTTGACTTTCTGAACACTCCCACTTTTGGAATGAGATCAGCTCTTTTAGAGGGGGTGAGGATGCAAAGAGATGGTTTCATGTAATCTTGGAAAGAGAAGGAAAATAGTGAAACCAACAGATTTAGGTAAGCTGTGAATGAGGAGGATGGATCCTCTCAGCATGGACTGAGAAGTCCTATCCTCTTCTTCCAGCACTGAACCTGGTTTATTCCAGTGGAGAGTTCCCAGTGACTGGAGCAGCTCGGGATCAGCCCATGAAAACCCAGAAACTGCAGAGGCAGGTTCCTGCTACAGGCTGGGCAATATCCAGTAACTGCTTGAACAGAGTCCCTGAAAACAAGGCTGAAAGCACACAAACCACACAGTGGCACTCTGGGAGGAAGGGAAGAGCGAGAGCAGAAGCAAATTCTGATGCTGCAGCAGTCTGTCAGCCCAGCAGTGAGGGAGGGGCATGTAGAAGCCTTGATGTGAGCATTCAGTGGCTCTGCAGTCACCCTCCCAGCTGTAGCTGTGCAAAAACCCCTCTGACAGCAGCCTTAGAAAGAAATACAGTCTCTGGCAGCCACTGCTCTTGAGTATCAGCCTCTTCCACATAAATTCCTGCAATTCCATGCTAAAGGCTTGGGCAGAGAGAGAGTTTGTAAAGAAAACTTAAAATGCAGGGTCTTTGCCAGGTAGTAACTGCCTTTTCTCATCTATAGTTACTCAATAAGAATCATTGCTGGAGCATGACTGTGCTTCCATTCCCAGCCAACACATTTGCAATCTGGCCCTTGAACATGGGAAAATCGACCCTGGAGCATATTGCTAAAGGAAAGGTCCATAAGCACATTGGTTTAAGCTTTGGAAACACATCACCTCCAAAATCATTTGGAGGGTTTAATAGACTTGCAGGTTTGACACTGATTTTTCTGTATTGAGTATCACAGATTTGCTTAATGCAAATATATTCGAGTAAGAGTCTCTATAAGTAGAAGCCCCAACACAGTTTTGCTCCATCACAGATGTATAATTTTATCACAACTGCAAAGAATTGACCCTAATAACTACTAGCCTGAAGTAAAATTAAATAAAACAGAGGCTGTAACAAGGTGTAGGTTTTCACAGATTAATGTAGGCTATTGAAATACTTAGGGTTACAAGGGGCTGTTACAGAAGATCAATATGCCCATTGCTTTTGGTACAGGTCACGTAGGAATCCAACACCTGCAGTGAGCTTTGGTGGTTGTTAGAGACCCTAAAGCTGCAGCTCAGCCCTGCAGCCCTCCTGGAACAGCAAAAGGAGCTGGGAGGCACATAAACAACAAACACATCTGCTGAATGCCTCCCTCGTCATGTACAGCACCAGCCAGCTTGGAAAGGTGGGCACTGAGCAGTTACACAGAAGGAATTACCAGAGATTTGTTTTGGCAGGCAGGAGAGCCCAATTTGGCTCAGCTGGCTGTAGTGGTGGAGACAAACATCAGGCTGGTTGTTAAACTACCCAAAATAACTCCACTATCCTCTCAGAGCAGGGCTGTCATCCCATCTGGTCTCCAGCCCAGTTTCCATCCTCTGTTGGAATCATTCTCTCCAACTGATTCTTCTGTAGGATTTGGGGATTTTTCCTTTTTTTTTTTTTTTTTTATTTTGTCCCCAAGCCTGTGTATTAATTAAGTCTCAACAAAGAGCTGTATCATTGTAGAACAGGATATCGGCTTGCTCATCTGTTTTACATAATTGATTAATTAATTACCTTGCTAATTGAGTCTCATGAAATCCTCTGTTACAGTGGAGCAAGGGTATGTCCCAAACCATTGCTTGTAGGGCTACATTAAAATCAGGGCATTTTGGCTGCTCAATCTCCCCCAGACTCTGGTGCAAGTCCTGGCACAGCATTAACCCAGCAGGGCTCCTGGGCACTTGCAGAGATGCAGAATTGCTGGGTGAGCCTTGCTTTCAGCTGCACCCAAAATTTTGAACCTTCTGCCCATCTTTCTTTTCACACCCCAGCAGCAGCAGCTCTTTGCAAGCTACCACTCTTGCTTTGCTCCCTCAGCCCCCATTCACATTGCACCATGTGGTGCAGCCCCACAGCCAAATTTAGTGACATTTTCTACCACTTTTGGGGAAGGGTGAGTGCCAGCATGGCTGTAAAGGAAAGTGGCAAAGCAACCCTCTCCTACACTACTTGAAAACTGCACCTTGAGCTCTTCTCAAAGGCACTGCCTTAGACATGCAGTGACCTACATCTTTTCTTGGGAGCCATCACAGCTGAAATAAGGCAGAACGTGATGGATTCTCTGCCATTAAATGGAAATGGACTTTCCATGGAAATAACCACTGACAATACTTTGCATTTTAATGTCAATTCTTTTCTTCTTATTACCCTAGACATGGAGCATGATGTATTTTTACCACATGATATTGTCTGCAAGCTTGCAGCAAGGTGGAGGCTGCAACCTTTGCCTAAACACTGCTCCTGAGGGTGCTTTCCAAATGAGCTTCAGCCTTAGAGAGCAGTGAATACTTTCCTTCAAATCTGTCCACTAACGAAATTTTTATTCTAATCCTAACCCGCTTTCATTTAATGTGACATGAATCCACAGCAATGGGGCTGTTCAGCCTGGAGAAAAGAGGGCTCTGGGGAGAACTTGGAGCCTCTTTCTGCACCTAAAGGGGCTCCAAGAGAGCTGGAGAGGGACTTGGACAAGGGCCTGGAGTGACAGAACAAGGGGGAATGGCTTCAAAGTGAGAGAGGGCAGAATTGGATTAGCTATTGGGAGGAAATTCCTCCCTGTGAGAGTGGGGGGCCCTGGCACAGGTTGTCCAGTGAGGCTGTAGCTGCTCCATCCCTGGAAGTGTCCAAGGCCAGGTTGGAGCAACCTGGGATAGTGGAAGGTGTCCCTGCCCATGGCAGGGTGGAGCTGCATGGTCTTTGGGGCCCCTTCCCACCCAAACCATTCTGTGCTTCTATGATTCACCAAACTTCCAAGGATTTAGGGCACCCATGGTGGGCAGGAGAGCAGGAACCTTCCTGCTGGGGTCTGGGCAATGAGTGAAAGATGTCCTGAGACAAACCAACCATATTCTGAAACAGCAAATGAACGTCTGCCATCCCTCACCTTCATTTTCAAGAGTCAGCCAGGAGGCCAGGGTGTAAATCCACCAGCCCTCATCCATCCCAAATCTCTTCAGTCCATCCTCAGTGCTCATCTCTGGCTGCTTTATGCTCTCAGCAGCAGTGGCTGAGCTCATCCCTGATGCAGGCTGCATTCCCACTCATGCTGAAGGGTCTTGGCATGGTCTGGTCTTGATGATAATTTAATCCCCAGGATCTGGAAAGGATTTAGGACCTGGAAACAGAGATGGGATAAAATCCTCCATGGTGGACAAAAAACCAGCTCAATACGTGCATCTGCAGAAGAAGCTGGGAGCAGTGAGTGTTTATTTTTGAATAGCACAAGGATTCCTGCCTAAGATGGGGGAAAAGGAAGAAAGTGCAGTCAATTAAGAGACAGGAGTTAGCCTTCAAAGGCCCCTTCTAAATGGCTAAATCAGGAAGGAAAAAATGCCATCCTTTTTTTTTTTTTTTTTTTTAATCTGTCTGTATCAGTTTGAGAAAGGCTGAGGGCATCATTCCTGCCAGGATTATTTGTATGCTGGGGTGGAGGAAAGAAGTGGGCTGGTATCATGTCTTACTTCCACACTGCCAATGAAGGTTCTGAATAATGAATCCAGGGACTAATCCATCCTGTCTGCCATTTCAAAGAGCCCTGATAACCTCATGTCCTCTTGTTTTCTCCTTAAGGCTTTTGCAGATTTGCTAACACAAGTTTTCCCTGAAGAAGGATCACATTCCAGGCCTGAAAGCTCTGATTATTTACAGTTTGTCACACAGTAATTTATATTTATTGAATGTGGCTTTTATTTACACGTGTTCATTACTTCTTTATTTTAGTCATTTATCCTGTATGTCCCCACCCTGCTTTTTCAATTATTTCACATCTCACAGTTTATCAATTATATTGCCAAGATGCATTTAGAGAGAATAATTTGTTTCTAATGCATGATTTTTTGACAGCATGATTTGTTTTCATCTTTGCATTGAATCTTAAGATGACAGTGACTCTAGGGCAGAGAATACAAAGTCGTGAAGCTTTTTCCTCTGCAGAGTTGTACTCACACGTGCAATGTACACATTGCATTGGCAGCATTTGCTGACCCACTCATCAGCTCCACCCTGGTTCAGCTCTTGGTTCAGTTTCCCTCCTCCCAGGGCAGTGTTAGAAAGTCTTAGAAATGTTAAGTGTTCCCTTATTGCTGCTGCCCCACCAAGCAGCATTTCTGGGTCACTTGGGAGGCTGCTAAAGCCCCTGCAGTGGGCTGGCAGGGTTGCTGAGCCTTGCTGGCCCTGGCAGATCTCAGACCCGGTGTTTGCTCCCTTTGGAGCAATCTCTAATGACAGAGATGACAGGCTCTGCCTGCCCCCATCACTGGGGGTGGCTGGGAAACAAATGGATCCTTTCTGGCAAAGTGCTGTCACGAAGAGGCTCTGTGCTCAGTGGTTGTGTGGTTATATTAAACTCTGTGCTTAATGCACTCAGCTTCAGCCTCGTTAGTCCCTTTGCTTATTAACAGCAGTGAGGGGTTTTTCTGGTTTTTGCTTTCACAGCTTTACAGGCTGGCAAGGCAGGAGGCTTGGCTCCTCAGGGTTGAAAGCCAAAAAAGCACAGACCCTCCCAGCATCCTGCAAGGAAGTGAGCAGCGTGCTTTCCTCTCTAGGACTCACTGCCTGCCTTTATCCATCTACTGAGGCAGCCTGGCCTCTGCTGCAGCGGTGCCTCGCCAAAAAGCTGAAGCAGTAACAAACTTTTGCTAGTATTTGCTCTCTAAATGGTCTCTATCCCACAGCCAGAGCTTGGCAAGTGCAGGTCAGCTGCCAGTCATGCCTGTGTAAGCCACCAGAGCACTTTAACACAGCCATGGCACTGTGCAGCTCCTTAGGACAGCTGAAGGGGAGGATGTGCTGGAAAACACCTTGGCAATGTTGATCCATCACTTTGCCTTCTCTGTGTGCACATTAGCTGCCAGAGATGAGCCAGGCTGAGCTCTAGCTCTCTAGCACAAGGTCTCTCGTGGTTCCAGCACCCCCCAAGAAATAGTCAGCAATATTAAGCTTAAATTTACCATTCTGCAGCTCCAAGCAGTGCCAACACTAACCATGCTCCCAGTTTTGGTCTCGTCCCATGACCAGAGGAGGATGAGGGAATAAGAAAGAACTGCTTTGGGTGAGAGGCTTATGTTCAGAGCCATGGCACATCAGGGAGGGAGCAGGGAGTCTGCTGGACATGGCTCAGTGTGCACAGCAGTGCCAGCTCAGCAGTGACTCAGGCTCAGAGAAAATCTCTTCCCCCTCGTGTTCTGAGGCTCAGTGCTCAGCAGAAATTCCTCTGTGGTTTCAGTGCCACAGCCCCAGACCCATTTTCCTACGTGGTTTCTGTCCATATGAATGAACCCATACTGCTTCAGAATGTTTTGCTCTCTTGATGCAATTAATTGTGCCCAGGTTGCAGGAGAGGATTTATGGTAGCAAGGTCTAAAGCAGCCGTGTCTGACAGCTCATTGCTGGAAGCAAATCAGGCTCCTCAGGCTCATGGAACTGTTTTTTCTGTCTGGGAGAGGTGAGGGTTGCTGGGTGGGTGTGGTGCTCTCACAGAAGTGAGAACCTTGTCTTTAAAGGTCTGAAAGGTCAAATTTGCCCCCACTGTTTTCACATGTGACATTCTTCACGTCCCTCCTTTTCCTCCCTGCCTACCTTGTTACCTGCAAAGCCCTTCCCAAGTGTCTCCATCCCTGGACCAAGGACACACGGCTCCCAAAAATCCCATGTCAGCCAAGAGTCATGGGCTGAGCTGGACCTTCTGAGCATGCACTTCCAAAAGACACAGACCTGCCTTGCAAGATGCATTTCAAAACTAAAACATTTTGGTTTTTTCTAACCTGAATGCTGCATTCAAACCCATTGTCAAACCCGTTTTAGTGAGCAATTCATTTCTGAAGGTTGAACCTGTCTTTCAGAAAGTGTATTTAAGTAAATATTTGAAGAAGATAAGAAGTAGTAAGAATACAACTCTGAAAGGATTTATGTATAGAAATCAAAGCTTTTCACACTCAATTCAATAAACTAGTTTTATAGGCTTCTGAATTTGGAGTTTGTTATACAAAATTGGGTGGCAGAAGCAAATTTTGTAGGATTTTATAGGAGTTTGTAACAGAGAGCATAATCACTTTTCAGAGAAAAAAAGCTATAAATGTCTTACAGCTTATGTAATAAAGTTCCAAATGGGACATCAGATGGGATGTTTAATTTCCAGCTTGGATACATTACAAAAAGGTCACTTCAGTTAAAAGAAATGTATTCATTCTTTGTCCAGGGCTGTAAATCAGTGCAGCTCCACTGAAAGCATCTAATTTAGGGAGAGGGATATGGGTAGGACCTGACCTCTGTTTTTTTGAATCAAAAGGAATCACAGGAGATTCACTGCCATCCCACAGTGCTTATGAAAGACACTTTGAACCTTTGGCCTTTCCAGGGTTTTTTTAAAGGCAAAGCTACCACACAAGAGATGCCTACAGCTCCCCACAGAGTGGTGTGGGTGATGTCTGTGGGATTTGGAGGATGCTCTGGGATGCAAACACAAGCCCCACCTTCCAGCAGCCTCAGGACTCTCTCTCACCCTGTCTGCTTTCCTTGACATTGGTGCAAACCCAGCTGAGAGCATCTTAGTTCTGGCAGGGAAAGAGCCAGGACCAGCTCCAGCCCTGCCCATTCCAGGCTGGCAGGAGCAGGAGTAGGGAGCTGCTGGACATGGGAGTGCTCAGGCTGGAAATGCACCACTGCATTTCTTCTTCAGCTCTGCAAAAAATTCCTTTTTATTGGTCTGGTGCTATTGGGGGTTTTACAGCTATTCCCACCCCCCTCAACTTTCTGCACAGCAAACTCCTGCTTTTCACCTTCAGTCTGACTTTGTAATCCATGGTTGGTTTCAAATCAGCCTTTCAGCTTGGTAATGAATGGATTAACTTTCTGCTTTCTGATGAGTAATAGGAAAAATGTTTCTGAATTATCAAAAAATAATTGGAATTAAAATTGTAAATGGTTTCTACAAGGGAAGGTTTTGTAATTAGTTGAATCAGTGTGATGGAAGCTATTATAAATAACAAAAAAATGTGTTTACCTAATCACTGGGAAAGTGCACATTAGCTCTCTAATTAGAAGTCCCTCATGACTCTACTACGAACTTTGGACACAAAATAATTTGTTTCATGCTTCCTTTAGCAGGCAAAGGAAACTCCATCAGTTCTGTTTGTGCACACCCACTACTGTGAAGGCAGCTGGAACTGAATTGCCAAATTCCCACGTATTTTTCTCAGCAGGTCCCTGTGACTGTCCAGAACCTTGTCCTGAGCCCAGCCTGCAGACTCCAAGAGCCAAACCAGTCTGTGCCATCCCAGTCCAGTCCAGTCCAGACCTGGGTGCCACTGGGGGACAGGGGGAGGTTATTGGCAGGTTTAAGCACACCTGTGTGCAGAGGGATGGGATGGAGCGAAGCCATGGCTGCTCTGGGCACTCTGCTGGGGCTTTTGCTCCACAATAAATCCCATTTTCTGTTCTCATGAGCTGGATTGGGTTTTGATCTAAGTTGTCTGGCTAATTACCCTTGTGTCACAGAGTGGAGGCTTCACTGTCTCTCCTTCCACACAAACTGAAGCTGCCACAGTCAGAAGGGAGTTTTCCTTCTAGACACACCTTCTCCTTTAACACACCCCACCTGTTCTCCCAGAGAAGTCTGGGTAGCAAACTTCTTATCTGGAGGTTAATATAAATATAAATAATATAAATACCTGTTACTACAACAGGTATTATTTAATACATTAGATTTATTTTGTGACTAGCAAACACAGATTTCTCCTTGTCATGCTAATTAGCTGTTTGAACCTGTTGTGTTAAACTGAACATAAATGAAAATTATCTTATGGTTGGAGAGATAAATTGATAATGTGAGTGTTGGGTTTTTTTCAGAATCCACTTTGCGTCATGAAAATCCACTTCAATGACTAAAATCAGGAAACACGATTTAAGGAGTGAAAACACCCTCTACCACTTAAGGGTATATGACCTATTTTATCCACTTAAGAAAATCTTTTTCCTGGATACATTTGCCACAGTATCAAATTCTGCAAAGGGAGTTCTGCTGCTTTTCAGAGAGAGTCTGGAAATTGAAGTTGCTGCTCTGCTGTGATTGCCATCCCATCCCATCCCAGCACAAACATTCTCCCACGTGGAGGCAACCAAACAGAGAAGTGCCAATATCCTTTTCTTCAATATCACCTGGTGGGTAGGCAAGCAGAGGAAGTGTGTGACTGATGATGACTTCAGCTTTCCAGGATCTCAGAATCAATTTGAATATTTATAGTTTTGAGATGAAAAGAGGGAAAATACATAGTTTTGGAAATTAAGGTATTAGCTTTGTTTATCTAAGGCTCACAGGATTAGCAGCCTCCACAGTAATGCAGCTGCTTCCCTCATCTCCATTTGCTCCTGAAGCTGCTCTCACATGTCCATGCTGGGACACAGCTCAGGCTCTTTCCCATGCTCCAGGCACATCTCTTTTGGGTGTGGGAGCACAGTTACAGGCAGGATTGTCATCAGCACTGGGAAAAACACTTGGCTCTGCCCATAGAGGACATGGAAATGCAGAATCCCCTTGAGTAAAACAAGGAGCAGCCCAGGGGATGCTGCAGGCACATCCAAACCAGCTTTGCTGGGCAGGAGATGGTCCCACTGCCCTGCACCAGGAGTGATGCTCCTCCAGGAGGGTACAGCCCCATCAGCCTGTAGTGAGAGCTTGCTGACACAGAATCCTCTTTTGCTGTTAATTTGTGTGTTTTTCAGAATGGTGAGATGAGGAATGGAGTCACAGGGTAGTTTGGGTGGGAAGGAACCTTT
The DNA here is from genome assembly GCA_030060385.1 of Muscicapa striata striata. Classification (NCBI taxonomy): domain Eukaryota; kingdom Metazoa; phylum Chordata; class Aves; order Passeriformes; family Muscicapidae; genus Muscicapa; species Muscicapa striata. Next base: position 1,126,471 of record JAREIS010000050.1, on the reverse strand, counting down.
TAGGTCCATCTAGTCCAAAGCCCTGCAATGAGCAGGGACATCTCCAACAAGAACAGGTTGCTCAGGGCCCCATCCAACCCGACCCAGAATCTTTGATTTCTTTGAAAATGTGCACAATGATGCAAGTTAAAACCTGGATAGTAAATACCCTTTTTTGGTCATGTTTTACTAATGCTGCTGGTTGTGGGCAGTAACTGCATGTTAATTCCCAACAACTGAGGCTGTTGCATGCAAAATACACTTTGCAAGTCTGGGAAGAAATGTAGGTGCCCCAAATTACTGAAAATCTGAATAAGTTGCTCAGGCTCTTACCTCAGCATTGGAGGCAAATACCATGAAATCAATTTCTGTGCCCAATTTACTCCCAATGACACCTGCACACATTTTAAAGGGTAATTTGTCATTTTGCTCCACTTGTCACATTATTTCAGGTCATGGGACCATCAAGTTAAAAACCCAGGTTTGACCCTCTGCTCCATAATCCAGAAATGGAAGGTCAAAACACCTTTTTTTTTTTTTTTCCCTCTCAGAAGAGAAGCCACAAGTTATAAATACAAGTAGATAGAGTGGGTAAATCACTCCTGGTTTTCTGTCACCTTAGGCCTACTCTCTTGTAAGCAACTCTTTTATTATCCCACAGCCCATGATGGGAAAAGACCATTTCATGTGCAGGGACAGCGTGGCATGCCTCATGGCCAGTGTGTGCTGGGAGGTGAGCATGAGGCCTCTGGTGATTTATTCAGCTCCTTGTTTACTCAGAGTGCAGCCTCAAACAGCAGCAGCAGTAAATGGGTATGGGAGAGAGTGACAGGATGAGATTTGGTGATATACTGAGCAATTTTGATGTAGGGAGCATAAAAAGAAAGGAGTAAGATGGTACTAAATGCAGTCCCCATGAGACAAAATGATGGAGACAAACCAGCAAAAAATATATATACATAAACCTAAATAAAAGCATGACACAAGTGGAGGCAGAAAAGGGGGGCAGAACAGAGCAGCCCTTGGCCAGAGGATGAGCCAGGACATGGGGAGCAGAGGAGGATGAAGGGCACAAAAGGAATGGGTGACCCCAAAAAACCTTCACAAGGGTGGGCACGAGCACCAGGGTGCTGGTTCTGGGGTGCTCAGCCGTGTTTTCATCCTACACAGGGGAGGATGGAGAGGACTGAGTTTTGTGGAGCAAAAACACAGCACAGCTATTGCTCAGAGAAGCCTTTTTTATCTGTCCCATCTGAAAGGCAGATCCCTGTGCCAGTTGGGTCACTGCCCTCGAGCCCCTGTGCTCTGGGGCTGAGGGCACGAGGGAAGCCCTTGCCAGAAACCCATCCCAGAGCCCTGCTGTGACCCCTCCAGCCAGGACCTGTCCCTCAAGGTCCCTCTGACCCCCACAGGGGGTCACACATCAGCCAGTGGCAAACAGTGACCAGGGTGCTCTGCAAGGAGAGCCCTGAAAACTGCACTGTGTTCCAGCAAGGGCTTTAAACATCCATCAGTGCTTGTGAATCACATTTTATACCTAGATAAAGTTACACATATAAAATTGCTGTTATTCATCAGTGAACTCCTTTAATAATCAATTGCTAATTAAGTTCCACTGCCCTACTAGATCTAAAGCAAATCCCTTTCTGAGACACTGGAAGTGCAGCCAATAGCATTTATTGATTATGCTTGTCACAGGCATTGGAGAAGGAAAGGAGTCTTTTTTCCTTGCCCCTTCAGAAGGTGTATGCCAGCAGGGTGTGGAAAACAGAAATCAGAATTAGCAGAATAATTTTTTATAACCTAGGTCCCTTTGACTGTGGGTGTGAACACATTTTCTACAGGAATAAAAGTACCAGGAAATATCTGGTACCTGCCCTGACCAAGAGGTAGGTGGAAAGAAGTCAGCTCATAAACACAGAAAATATGTTGTACAATGGTGGCTTTTCCCAAAATTTGTCCCTAAAACCCTTTGCTTTGCAAGTTTTTCCATTGTGGCTTTGCCAAGCCTGACCAAGGTCTGCCTGGGACCTCACCCTACAGCCAAACCTGTGTGAACTTTCTGTTGAGACCTGCTCTGTTTCTCTGGGCTGCTCCTTGCCATTGACATATTAAACCCATTAATTCCTTCACTAACAAGAAACAATAGCCCTTACCTATATATTTTTTTAAATTATAAATCTTGCACTTAGAACATGTTAAAACCAACTTACAGTTGCTTTCCCACTGCTATCAATCAGAGATGCACTTCAATTCCACAGTGCTCTGGGGACCCAGTAGGTTAGAAAAAGCAAATAGGAAAATAGAATGAATATTTTATTTTTGTTACTCATTGCAATAGCCTGAAAGGAGACCATGAAATCTGCTAAAAATAATAGGAACTGGCTGCCCTTTTAATATATCCTTTTTTAAGGTGTCTATTAGGAATCCAGAACACAGCTCAATATTCATTCCAGCAGCATGCCTCAAGTTTTTTTAATTTAAGCCCAAATTTCTTCTGTGTCAGACAGACTTTATGCTCTTTCTTGCTGATATTTTACTGTGGTTCAAACCTCCTTGAATACTGCATGAACATGGATGTGAGTGTGAGCATGTGAGAGGGGGAGCACCCACCCAAAACCTCACCTGAATCTCTCAGTGTTGCACCTTTGGACCATCTTCTGTTGATCTGGGGCCACCTGACAACCTAAAAAGTGCCCAGAAACACTGGGCATAAACCACAGTTTTCAGCCATCTTATTTGTTAAGTTTTCCTGAAATAAGCCTTTTTTTTCTCTATATATTTTCTTTCAAAAACCCAGCTGTGCAAAACCATTACAACCATCAGTGGTGCTCCAGGCAAACCATTTTTTTTTTTTTTTTTGGTTTTATTTCTACAGCAGGAGGTGATTACTGACAGAAGTTCTCTCATTCTTCCTAAAAATCAAGCCATGTTTCCCATTGCCTCTGGGCATGAGCTTCCCAGCTTGGGAGCCTGTCATCTGATAAGGGCAGAAAGAAGAATCTGGTACTTAGAATATGGGAAGAACACCTGAGTCAGTGTTTAATCCTGTACTACAAAGATGACATTAGATCATTGGCTCATACACGATATAAAATCCCACACCTCTCCTCCAGTTTTTACAAGTGAAAAAAAAATTACACTCGGTGTCTTAGCTGGTTTTCAGTTCATCCTTATGTTGAATTATTTTTCTTTCATCAAACTAGAAAATAAGCTGCCTCCTAATGTGATCATGTGGGATATCTCACCAGAAGGGCTGTGTTGGTCAATAACAGGGACACACTGAGATGGGGGGTACCTGAAATAAATCAAGGCTTCCTTAAATCCTGATCAAAAAAATGATAGACTGGGAAGAGATTTATCTTTAGCACCAGAAACAGGTCCCAGCCAACTCCACCAAGAGTTGATGGGTGCTGATAACACTTTCCTGAGGGTGTGGGAAGTCAGAACCCTGAGAAAGCAAAGTATCAGGAATTAACCCAAACAGTACCAGGATGGAACCTTCTCATCCTCAGGATGGACCCAGACCTGAAGGGGCCTCCAGGCCCAAAGCCAGGCTGACATCTGAGCAGTGTCCCAAGTAACAGGAGCAGAAATCCCTCCAGCCTTTTTCCCCATGGAGAAATCCCCATGGAGAATATCCCAAATATCCCCAGTGCTGGTGCCAAGGAGATTCCTGAGCTGAGGAGGGCTGCAGGTTCCTCACACCATCCATGGCCCTCACTCTGCCTACTCCAGGCAACCCAGATAAATTAAAATGAAAGCAGGAATGCCTCATTTTACCTGCCACTGGGAAAAAGGCAAATTAGCTGACTTGAGCAACAATTAGGAAGCAGAACATTTCTCTGGGCATTGCTACAGAAGCTGATCATCCCTCAGAGCAGAAGCCATAATAGCTTTTGAGTCATTATAAGCACTGCACATTCAAGCAACAGTGATTTGCACCAAAAATAATCTCAGGAAGGCAGGGAAAACAGCACTTATGTAAATAAACTAACCTCACTGTTTGCATACATTTGTATTGCACATGGGTGCTGTTTTTCCACATCTGAAGAACCTCATATCAGAGAAAGAAAATAAGAACAAAAAGGATTAAAGAGCATCAAGAATTTTAATATTTCACTTCCATTTCGTGGACACTATTTTCCACCATCTGATACTAAATGCAAATAGTTGCAGCCAAATTCAGTTCTGTGTTTACCAATGCAATTCCAGGTTGATATCCAAAAGCCACATTTACACAAACCCAATGAAAACTGCATGTCAATCACAATGTCTGTATCAGAACCAGAGCTGGAATATTTTACAAAAAGCTCTGAGAAACTGCCACTCAGAAAAAAGGTGAAGGTGATTGAAACTGTGAGACCCTGGCACTGTCCATAGCCACCTGTACTCCTGCAGCTGTTTAAAACAAACCAGTTTTTTATTTTAAAATAAGAAGGAAATTAAAAAAAAAAAAAAAAAAAAAAAGCTACTGAGAGAAATAGTAGAGCCATGCAGTTCTGCAGGGCAGAGAGCTCAGAGAGCTCACTTAACTGCACCTCTGCATTGTAAGACACCAACAAAACATGCAATTCCAGATTAAATTAATGCAGCCCAGTTTTAAAGTTTGTTTGTTTAAGTCAACCAGAGAACTATTTTCAGTTGAACTGCTATTCCCTAAGGGGTTTTGCTCCAGTTTTCTTTGTTTTCTTTGTTTTTACGCTCATTTTAGTTAAACTATTCCAGCTTTGCCTGCAGGAAGAGTGCCTGGATTTAAATATACCTTTGCTGGGAACAAAATAACTGTCCCATGATGCCAATTGTACCAACAAAAAGCTGGTGGCACCCTCTGTGGTATCTCTTTTCTCTCACTGCTAGAAAAATATCCCAGCAATCTATAGCTTTACCTGTAAAGATGGAAATGCACTGCTTCTGGAGAGTTGTCCCTGCACTGTGTACCTGTCCTGGTTTGAAAGACAGGTGTGTGCTAAGAGAGGCAGAAGCCTTTCTTTTAAATGGAGAATGTAAACTCTCGCCCTCCAAATTATTGTAATTTTGAAATTAAGGGGCTCGCAGGCCACTCAGGAAAGAGGAATAACAGTTCTTTCCTAGGAAAATTAGAATAGAAATACAGCATTACAAAGAACAAACAAAAAACTGACAGAGTCAGAATGCAACCTGACACCCTGTCAGTTAGTCAGGGTGTTGGCAGCAGTCCCATTAAATGGTGGCTGCATCCTCCTGCAGTGACAGATGTGGTTCAGCTGAAGCAATGCTCCTGTAGAAGGTGCAGTTTCCTCTGAAGGTTCAGTGATGATGTGGGAAGTTCTGGTTTCCTCTGGAATCCAGTGGAAAAGGCTGCTCTGGTGTTCCAAATCTCAGTTTTTATCTGGGTAGGAAATGCTTGGCTCCTCCCCCTGGGTGGAGCATCTCCCATGGGATGATGTAATTTTATCAGTCATGCACTGGGACTCAGTGGCCATGAACAGGAGATATCTTACTGGAGGGAGGATGGGCTGTGGAAAAGATAAAGAACATTGCCCCATCTGGTTTTTAACAGCTGGCCCATTAGCAGAGGATATCTCCCACAGAGATAAGGACACACACCACAGCTGTTGTGAAGGGCTGTGGAGAACCACACAGATCCCTGCAGGCTCCTGCAGAGGAGCAGCACAAAAATGCAATTCTGCAGCCAGAGCATCCTCCAGACTGCAGTGCTCTGCTCACAATGGGAGCAGGCTCGAAAAGCCACGACTGCAGTCAGTGTGCTTTCACCCCACCAGGCCTGGGTGAAATAAACTCCTGCCAGTTCATTGTTTTCTATGTATCATTTTCTGTCAGATGGGGTTTGCAAATCTGAGATAACTCTATTTCATAAAGTAAATTGAGTTCTCTCCTATCTACATAATAAATATTAAAACATCATCATTGTAATTTTAGGCTGGGAATGTTTATGTAAAAACATCATGCAGATGTGGTGAAAGGCTAATAAAGCGATGCTAATTATCTAATCAATCTTTCTTAACCTTTGTCTTAGACACTACATAGTGCTCATGCTAAGCCTAGATTCATTTTTCAGGGTCTAAATAATGTAGTAATCATAGATGTAATGTGTGGGTTCATTGGAAACTTCTCTTTAGATGTAACATTGTCAGTTTATGCCGAAAAGTGTCTATAAGCCATCTGTTGCAGAAACTGGTCATTATCAATTTCATCAATCTGTTCCCAAATATTGCAGATGCCAGCCACTAGGAACCATCTGTTAGTATCAAAAAAAAAACAATTCAATAAGCAAACTATTTGGGGAGGAGATGGGGAAATATGCTGCAACACTTGGCACAAAAGGCAAACTTACTAATTGTTGCAGTTTTACTACTGACCTACAATTCCTTTTGGAGTGATGCTGGGCTCATTGATCAGCCATCAGTGGGAGGGAGACTTCCAGAAGACAGTAATAACCATCAGCAGTGATGGGAGAGGAGAGCTGACACCTGCTCCTGCTCTAACATATTGTCCAACAGTGTCCAGGCTGGTGCTGGCAGTGACTTTCCTGAAGTCACCAATGCAATTGGAGCAGCTTTGACAGATTACCTGTAGCTGTAGTTTAAATAAAGACAGTCTGCATAAACAGGCTGAGATTTTATGTTCTTATGGGCTTGTTCAGTCTGAGAAATATAGCAAATTCCACATCTCTTTTTCAAATGACCAGCCCTCACTGCAGTGCTCAGAACAGCTGGAATCCTCTGAATGCCTTAAAATCAAATCCCCTGAGCCCTCCTGTGACCTGACCAGACAAGCAGCTCCTGCAGAGACAGAGCTTCTTTACAAATCACTGGGAGAGTTCCCAAAGCCATGCTGGGCATCCAGCTGGGGTTGGGGGTGTCAGTGCCCATCAGGTGGGGCCAGGACTGGGTCTTCTCAGAAGTGATAAGAGTAGAAGAGATAAAAGCCATGTTTTGGTCAAAAACCTTTAAATCCTTCATTTTGTCATTTATTCATCTATAAGAAACCTAGATATTTACCATCATGATAATGGCCATTTGTCTATCACCAACTTGCTTGTAGCCACCACCTCCACCACATTTGCCCATTCCTAAGATGCCTCTGCTGAGGCCTGCAAGCCCTGGGTGGAGAATTCTGAGAGCTAAAAAGTTTTGTGCAAAGGGAAGCACAGGCTGAAGAGTAAGAAAATCCAAGATACAGCAGACATGCTGACACTGAAATGCTGGCCAGAACCTGTTGCCCTTGCTAAAAATTGCACTTTCCCCTTGCTTGTCTTGTACACAGAGCAGCCTGATTTGACAAGTGCCTGGCAGATAAACATGCAGTACTAGAATAATAAAGCACAGAAGCTCAGAGTTAATGAACTAATTTTGCAGCTAGAGCAAAAAAAAAGTTTTGTTTTCAGACACAGCTTTCCCAAGAGAGAAAAGTCCCAGTTTAGTTTCAGCTTGTGGGAGGATGTGCATTCAGAAAGTGCTTCCCTCTGCAGGTCCTAATGGACACTTTTATTTGGGTCAGATGTATAATTGTCTAAGCAGTCATTCTCTGGGTAAGCTGCTTTGTCCATACAGTCAGCCTTGGGACTCTTTCACCTCAGCAGTTTGGGTTAAATCCTTATCTGTCTCAATCCCATTTAGAAATAAAAAGACCAAGCCATTTCCTCAGCCAGAATAGACAGTGTCTGCAAAACTACCCTGCCAGCTAATCACATCTCCAGGACTTGCAATTCCTTAAATATATTCTGCTGGACATTCTGTATCACAAGATCACATAGAACTCCCCTTGCAGTGGTTCCAGTTTGGAAGAGCACTCATCCCCTTACAGATCTAATGCTTCTCATGCCTATATATACATATGCATGTGTAGATATATAAATAGATATAAATGTTCAGGTCCAAAGTGTTTTTCCTGGAGAAAGGAGCATGGAGGAGGTAGGCCAAGATACAAGAGAGTGGATTTTTAGGACAGAGCTCCTACAGCTCTAAGTTAATTCATCAGTGCTGTTGGGGAATGAAGAAGTGCAAATGTTTCTCTGAGGATATGCTGGAGTAGGCAGGAGAAGGCAGTGGGATAAGCTGATATTTGTAAAAATTTGATAGGAATTGATATAGCTGAGCCCTTTGCTGGTAGAAGGAATTGGAAAATTTTAAAAGCTCAATATTCATATGCTGTGAGGCAAAAGCCAGACCTGTGTGGGATTATTACAAATGGATTTGGCTGTGCTTAGGGTTTTCAATTGGGTGTTTATAATAAAGGGTAACTAAACTCTCTTACTCGCAGCTGAACATCAGCATGCAGGCCTGCAAGGGTAACTGACCTTTCTGAATGTTAATTACCTTTAAAAGGCCCTGTTTGCCCAGAATTGTCTGAACCAGCTGTAACCAGCCAACAGGGTCACTGAGGAGAAATGATGGATGTCATGAAGAGTCATTTGATATCCATTAAAGGGGAGGAAAGTCATTAAAATATATTGGGCCCAGAGACCTTATGAAACAAAGGGAAGGTAATTACTTTAGGCTCAGATTTACCTGCCTGGACTAATCAATAAAAAGACACCCTGAAAAGGAGAGAGGGAGTAGAAAGAACACATTTTGACATGTCTGCAAGGAACATCTGTCACCAGGGCAGAAGAAAAGGTCAATGCCTGCCCGAGTGCTGCTCGTCCAGCTGTGCCCAGCGAGGGACAGGGGCTTCAGTGGGCAGCAGGGGCCAAAACACACCTTTTTAAAATCATCACAGGTCAGAACAGCTGTGTCAGCACACCCTCAGCCCAGCCCTGCCTTTGGCTGGCGTGTGACTGTGGGACTACCAGGAGATGCTCAGGTTGCATTAACTGAGCAGATGGAGATCCCTAATTAGGTGCCCTCATTCTGCTGCCACTGTGTGTGGACATCAACTGGGGCTGAGCTGGGGGCAGCAGAGCGTTTCTGAAGCTCAAAGCACATCTCAAAGCTATATGAAAGCAACCAAGCTGCTTTTTCAATGTGGCAGTAAAGATTAGCTTTGCAAAAATTCCCTGGATTATGCATCATCTGGGGCTCTCCGTGGCCAGATGCTCCAGGCAGCAGGACTCAAGCCCTCACAAAAGTTTGCTGGCTTTTTAACACCCTGGTGGCTACCAAGCTCTTTGGAAAACCTGATCCCACCTAATCCCTTTTAAAATGTAACACCAATTTACTTCTCCACCAGGATATGTGCAAATTACCTCAGCTATGGAAGATGAGCAGGAAGGCTTAGGCAGAGCATTGCCACGGGCACCTCGTACCCCAGAAACGATGCTATCCTGGCTTCACCACCATCAGTGGGCATTTCAGCACATTTTTATCCCAAAGCAAAGTTGCTGACTTTATTCACCGTGTAAATCACTCAGGTTTTTGCAAAACTGAATCCTCCGAGCCGCTTCGCAGAACTCCATGTATCTTCCAAAATGAGACATGCTAAAAACCCAGTAGTTAATTTTGTATCATTACTCACTCTAATTAAAATCTTTGTCAAGGGAATCTATTGCCTTTTTTTCTATTTTCTACTCTGATGTTGCAGTCCTTGACATTACACTGTGGTCTATAAAGACACAGAATATTAATGCCTCCCATTCTAGGAAAAATATATTGAGTCTGCTCTACTATTTTGACCTTTTCAGTACATTGTATTTTGATTAACTGGCCAGCTTGCTTCTGCCCCACAGGTTTCCAAGGCTATAGGGGGACAAAGAAGTGGAAAAGCTACCAAATCACATTTTTCTAATCAGTGGGAAGGTTAAAGGGGTGTGATCAAACACCTCATCTCACAGACTGGCTCCTCTACACTTGTAGAGGAGAATGCTGGAAACCATAACCAAAAGGCCCCACTGTCATCACAAACACCTTTTCCATCTTGAAATTCTGTATTTTTTCTCTCTATAGCCTCTGCAGTCACTGTCTTTGCTGAGAGCCAATTAATTCAAGTCACAAATATCTGCCCTGAATTCTTGCAGGTAATTAGCACCACGGGTTATCAACAGGAAGCTGGTACCCACAGGCACTTCAGATAATTGTGTTTCAATATTGGCACATTTCTGCTTACCACAAAAGGTCACTTCAGTTTCTCTTCTCTATTTTCTCCCTCTCTTTCACTAAATGAATAAAAAATCATTATCATTATTTTGAATGCTCTAAATGCTTGGCAAAGGCTTTGGGCATTACAGGATGGATATGAGTGACATGGGCACTTCAGGTGGTTGCAAAATTAGTATTTTCTAATCCTCAGTTTCAGATATAACCCTCCTCAGCATACCAGTGAATGGAAAAAAAAATCCAGGTCTAGTTAAATAAACATGCTCCTGAATTAATTTCAAAGAAAAGCAATGGAAAGAATACATAATTATAATGTAGCACAACTATTGGTCACTTTAACTAGCACCAGCAATTTAGGTAAAGCTGTATTTAGTACTGCATGAATTTGGAGGACTTTTTACTTGTTACAATAAATTTTAAAAGGTAACTATTCATTTAATTATATGATGAATGACTTCCATGGACTAAGTATTATACATTAAGGGCTATGTAATTACTTTGTAAATATAGGATTATATCTGTCCTTGAAACAAGAAAACAAATTAAATCAGCCTTGCAAAATTGTACTCCCCACTCACAGTGAGTGAGTAATTCTATTGCAAAAATAAATTACAAATCATCGTCTTCTTTACAGAATGGTCACAGTAAAAGGACAGCTGTGGTGGTTTTGTGGCAGGGCCAGAAAATTTTAAGGCAAGGCTGTATTAAGAGTTAAATTTCTGTAACAACAAAACCTTCCTGCAAGAAGAATTTGAGAGCATGCAATAATTTTGTAGCTGCCTGGATTGTGGAATAAACCGTGTTTTGGAAAAGAAGTCAGCAGTTGTGCCCTGTTAAGCAGAAGTTTTGAATCACAAGCATCCTACTGGGAGTGAAGAGGGTGAGCCATGGCACCACAGCAAGTGAAAGCCAAATTTACCCCTGCACAGGGAGGTTTGCACACACACCCTGTGACACTGAGGTACCAACATGAACCAAACCAATCTTGCAAATTTGCTGTCTGAATTACTGGAGACATGATCTCATATGGAGTGCACGAACAACAGGAGTGCTCTGAGCTGCTTTGAGTTACTCCCTTTCTATCATCACTGCATTATTGCACTTAAGAGTTTCTTTATCGTATCATTAAAGTTAATGAAATTTTATAGACACAGAACTGGTGGGTGGTGTAACAGGGAACATTAAAATCATACTCTCATTTTAATCTCTCACAAAACCAGAAAGCCAACCACTTAACTACTAAAGACTGCAGAGAGCTTGAGTAAAGAGACATTGTGGCCTTTAATAAAAATGAAAAGGGAAAAAAAGTGACACTATCTCAGCAGAAGAAAGTGTAGCCATAGTGTAATTCCCAGTAGCCTTCAGGAAATCAATATCCACTTCATATGGTAGAAAACTTTTCCTTTAACCTTTATTCAAGGCACAGCAGTACAATCGATCTGGGTGAGGAGCCAGTGCCCTTCCCCAGTGACTCAGAGCCAGCCCTGCTGCAGAGCTGCCACCGCCAGTGTCCCCAGGGCACATCACACCCAGCAGCACCGACCTGGAAAAGGGTACAAGCTTCTTGCTTACAGCCACTCGAGAAACTCACTGCCTGCCTAAGAAATTAACAGATCACTCACACCCAACAGATCTTTTTCTTTCTTTTTTTTCCCCCCCAAAGCATGCTGTTCTAAGAGTCATGGGAAGCGTTATGCATGCTCACCTCCCGCTGTGAAAGGCAGTCAAGCACTTTCTTCCTAAAGGAATGAATCAAAATATCAGAACAGAAGGTCACTTTAGCTCACCTATTTTGAATAAAGACTGTTTTATTAAACCAAATTATTTTTATTTTTAATGGGGCCATTGGGTCATTGAAGCTTTTGTTCACAAAACATAAATGCTTCTCACTGCAGTCAACTGCCAAGGCAGAGTAAGCATCATTCCCAACCTGACTCACACCTAAAAGCTCCAGCAGGAATCCTGCAAAGGAATGTCATCTGGACCTCTTTGTGGTTCACACCTCTGCTGCACCCTGGATAAAAGAACAAGTAATTATTTGCTCCTCTAACATAAGGTTCCCAGTAGCCAGTCCAGGGAACACACCTCCTCAGCTTAAATTCAGTTAAAACCCTCTGCTGTCCAAGTGTGAGAGTCATTGTTTAAACATAACTCTTCAGATTTCAACCTACTGATTTCAAACTTCATAATCTCACACAGTTCACGATCTCCTACGAGCCTTGATGGTGCAACTCACACACAACATGAACACCCACACAGGCTGTGAACCCCCAGATCTGCAGCCTCCTGTAAAAAGTGGAGTCAAACAACAAAACTCAGCTTCTATGGCACTTCCATGGACCCCCATCCAATCATGGATTTTCCCCAGTTACAGAGAAGGTGCTGCTCTCTGATCACAGAGAGATGATAGGAGTGACCCAGTGCATGGCAACAATCTGGGTGTCCACATGCCTGAGAATTTCATTTTGGTTTGTTTTTTATGTGATAATTCCTATTTGCAGCATATTTACTTCCACCTCCAGCCCTGAGCATCTTTAGGACACGGTCACACACGTGTGCAGTGTCTGCTGAAGATGTGACAGAGATGTGTGTCTGCACACTGTTACTTGATTTTCTGTTACACCTGGACAAGCAGGAGGGGTTTGGGTGTGTGTTTGATTTCCTTCTGCCTCCTGAAACGTGTCCAGATGGATGTGCTGGTGATGGTTGCCTTAGAAACCAGCAGAATTTGCTGTGCCTGGCCAGGGCAGTCTCTCGTGCTGCCAGAGCAGGGAAGAAGCAAGGCAGGTACAAATGTTCTCGCTGGGAAGTGAAAGGTTTTCTGCTCTGCACACAGCAGGAGCTCCACATGGAGTGACAGCACCAGGAGCCCAGCATCCACCAGCCCCTTTCCAGGGCCAGGAGATGCAGGTCCCAACTGCTGCCAGCCAGGGGATGACCATCCCAGGAGGAGTCTCCTCTCTCTCCAGGCAGAGGGGAGGAGGGTTTTCATTAAGAGAACATTTTATTGTATTAAACAATTTCCCCTCTGCTTTTATGTGGAAATAAAAATTATATGTAACACCTACAGATCACTGTCTTGATGTTTATATGAAATGATCTACATATGCAAAGGCTGCTGCTATGATAATTTGTATTTTAACTACCAGCACAGTGTGCCTAATTTCAAGCTGTAGTAGAAACACACAAAACTCAATGTTTGATAAATGGGAAGAGGCTTCAGTGGGTCAAGGAGGATTATTTCTGCACTTTAGAAAACTGTACAAGAGAAGTAAACAAAAATGTTGGAAGCTATTTAAAGAAATACATTTGACAATATCCCTTTAAGCAGGTTTAAAATTTACATATATTTATACTGAAACTTTCCCAGGATATTTGAAATCATATTCATTATTTTTGGGGGGAGAGTGAGAGTGGGGCAGGAAGAGGTAAGAAAATATACAAATATTTGAAAGCCAACTTTAGAATACATTTAAGTCCTTTTCAAATGCAGTTTAAAGGTCTGCAGTCTGTGCAACCATTGCCTTCAGTGCCATTTTTGTCAGTTCAGTGCAGTATTCAAAATCCATTTAATGCCATGAAAAGAAGCAGCCTTTTTCATGAATTCTGATTTATTTAATATTGAATCCAAGTCTAACATGGCACAGAAGCAGCAAAAATTATGCTCAAAGCAACAACCAAACTTCCTTTCCACTTTGACAGGTGAACAAGTAGTTATTACATCTCTGCAGAGCCCCTTGCAGACTCTGTGTAGCTGAGTTTCCCTATTAAGAAATGCAATTTCACTTGGGTGCTGCAACAGCAAAACCTGGCATGTCAGGTCATGGCTAACAATGGAGACAGAACCCGAACACAGATATAACTAACTTTCTCATTTCTTCCAAGTGCAGCAGTAATAAAAATGGAAATCAAGCCCAAAGCTAGAGTTGTTGCCAAGCCCTGGCCAGCACTGAGTGTTGCCAGTGGCCACAGCCCACCCCTGCCTGAGCCCAGCATGGCCTGAGGAGCTGGGCAATGGCAGGAGCTGAGCATCCTCCCTGCAGCACCAGGCACACAGAGCCTGCCCTGCCAGGGGCACAAACACAGCACACCATTTCTGGGGGAGCAGGGCAGCACTACAGCTTTTCTGACAACAGCAGCTCTTTAGAATCGTGAATTTTTTTTGGTTGGAAAAGACTTCTAAGACTAAGATATTTCAAGATTACCAAGTTCACAAAACCAGCTCTGCAAAGTCCAGCAGCTTCTAAACCCAAGACCAGCAAGTCCATGCAAGGACAGCTGAGCAGCAGCCCAAGGTGCAATGAAACAGCAGCTAAGGGATGCCAAAGCTTGGTAAGTGACAAAGAGCTCCCTCCCCTGCAGGAGAAAACTGTCCCATGATGAAGAGAAAAGGCTGATTGATTTATCTTGATATCCTGTGCTCTTTAATGAAACTACAGAATGAATACCAGCTAAGGTAGGGATACCAAATAAAGCAATGATTAGATCCATGAAACAAGCAAACAAATACATTGCACTGAGCTCCAAAATTAAGATGCTGACAACAGGCAATTACTTATCCTGGCTTTTCTCTGTGTGTGAATTAAGGAGAATTAATTTCATCAATGACATTAGTTACTTGAAATGGTGAGAATGTCTTGTAAGTACATTCATTTTACATGAATTATGTAAAATTATTATTATTTAACTATGAACGTGTTATGCTAGTTTTTGACCAGGGACAAGTCCCCTCTGCCTTAGTGCACAAGGAAAAATCCTCAAATGAAGCAGGACAACATAATCAGCTGTATCTCTAAGCCAGAGTATTTGCACTGCATTTTTCCTGTATAGAAAAAGGCTGGCAAAGGGTTCCAGTACCAAAGCAATAAAAAGGTCCCTGTGGGTCTTGGCAAATGTTTGTTTTTGGCAAATGTTCATATTGACAGAATCTGTGCCAGCTCCGTGTTTTCTCTCCTCGGGTGTTCATGTAAATGTGGTTTGATCCAACAGCCCTGCAAATGTGCTCCCCCAGCCCCCAAAGCCAGCCCAGAACCAGCAGAGGTTGTGCCCCTGCCAGGACCCACCAGGCACAGCTCCCACTTCCAGCTGAGCACACCCAACCCACCGTGGTGTGAACTCAGACTGCAGGTGGGTTAGGGACACCTGCTCAGAGAAAGAGGCTGGGAAAGGGAAAGGAGCTGCTAGAAAGTGTTTGCTCTGCTCAGTTGTGCAGGGCAGAGAGAGCAGGGGTACACCCACAGGGGGAGCAGAGCCTGGGCCAGTCCTGCCTGCCCCCTCCACCTGCACCTCCTGCATGTCCCACATGGCCTGAGCCTATCCCCCAGCAAAGCAGCTCTGACCTGCCCAGGGCTGAGAGGGGTGTTTAAAATAAGAGCAGCTGTGAAAGGAAAGTACAGATCAAGTCACACTCACTGGACAAATTCAGCTCCTGAGGCTACAACCTACTTGATGTGATAGGGGTGTGATTTGTGAAGCCTTTTCTCAAAAGACATTTTTCCTGCTGAGATCAAAGTCTCATGCCAGGCAGGGAAGGGATGCAGCTGCTGATTGTCTGCTGCCCTGCATCCCATTCTGCAGAGGACTCCAAGTTACAACTCCCATTTAAAAATCTCACTTGCCTCTTCCACCAAAGGCAGGTACAGACATTGCTCCTGCAACATTGCCATAAGCACACCCTGCTGCTGAGGGCATGGGGGAGGCAGAGCAAAATGCAGAAATATCTCAATAATAATTGCAATAATGATAATTATATATCACATATATAATAATAATAATAATAATAATAATAATAATAATAATAATAATAATAATAACAATAATAATAATAATAACAACAACAACAATAACAATAACAACAACAACAACAAGAAGGATGGTTGGGAAATAGTTGTTTGAGTTTGATCAGAGCCAGGTTGAAAAATAGGCAGAGGACTGGGAAGTAGACTGCTTCATTTCCTTTCCTCAAGGTTATATTCCTCTCTACTTTATCCACCACCATTGTAATTCTGTTTCTAAACCTAATAAATTTCCCACAGAAGCCCTATTCATTCTAAAACCTATGACTGCTGATTCAGGGAACTGTCATGTTTTTCCATGCCAGCATCAGTTCACACTGTACTAAAAAAAGCAAGATAAGGACTAGAAAATAAAAGGCAACATTGTGCCTTTACCCAAAAGAAAGAGGCAGCTTAGGGGGAGTTGACAGTCTTATTTTGCTGATCATCAGTCTCTGCAATAGGTTCTGTGACCAGCTAATGAAATGCAGACTGGAAGAACCACAATTTCATAAGAAATCTGACCTCTCTTACACTGGAATATAGAGATAAACGTGGGGTGTAGCTGTATCTGTGCTGCACTGCCCAGGCTGAGCAGCCACACAAATATGGGTGGAAAGAACACAGCTTACATTGCCCCAAGGACCATGGCAAAATTCCCATGAGCAGTGTGACACTTGCAGACCAGAAAAAGGGGGTTATTATTTTACTTCTAGCTTTGAAACAGATGCAGTGTTTGTATCAGAAAGACTTGTGTTTCCTTTTGAACAAGATGCTCTTTGCCATTGCACAGCACAGGTGGTACCACCAAAGAGAGCCTGGAGCCCCACAGCACCCCAGCTCCCATCACAGGATTCCTTCAAAGCACTCAGCACTCCAGGCCACCCTGCCTTGGGCTTCCCTCAAACCCTTCCAAGAGGAGCTCAGCAGAAATGCTGGGTGTTTTGTGATCCTGGCATCTGTTCAGGAGTAAGTGATCTGATACCACCAAACCCTGTCATTTTGCCATCCACAGTGGGACAGTTGCACTCCCTGGTCCCACAGGCAGCCTCACTGTTGTTGGATACTGCTGGGAACCAGGGAAAAAACAGCCCTGAAGCCTTGCCTTTCTGAAGCTCTTCAAGGACAAGAAATTATAACAATGATTAAACACCTGCAGGGTGCATGAGACACATGATGTTTTGCAGAAAGCATGTTTTCAAAGAGGTGTTGCCTTCTTGGACCAATGAATCTTTTCTATTCTGTTTTGCACATACTACCCTATATAAGTGTAGTGTTTCTTTAAATAAAGCTCTCTCTTTTGCTTCTCCATTAGACAAGGAGCTATGTTGCATTATCCTTTTCAAAGCTCTCCTATAGCCTAAAACACAACACCTCACCTGCCTCCGGACACTCCTGGTCACATTTTCCTCTAAAAAAACATTGATTTATTCAAGTTTCAAACATTTGTTTACACTGGCTCTTTTTCTCTTGGGTCTGCTCTTTACAGGCTTCTCTCCCCTGAACCTACTGTGTGTCACTCTGCCAGGAGAAATCATAATTAACACACATAATTAAATATTCAGAGGGCAATAGGCTGAACAACAAGATTTGCCATGTTTGCACACATTTCTTTTTTCTAAGGTTGTTTCTCTCATCATAGAAGTCTAGGCATTCTCTTTGAAGCTGTTTTAATTGGGGAAGAGCTGGCTCTTGCCAGCTGTTAAAACATTGATATTTGCCACTGTTGAGATGCCTTTTGATTTGGTTTGTCTTTTTGCTGATACAATTTGCTAAGCGGCCAACCTCATCTTAATTTATTTATTGGCTCAACTCAAGCAACAGCTACAAGTTAATTACAGTTTGCTTTTTGCAACACAAAATCGTGCAGCAAATGTTTTTTTATCAATGATCAAATCCTTGGATTACTCTGTTAATTGTGACCTGGATTAACTACAGAGAGTGTTCCAATTTAGTAGACAATTTCCCTGGTTTATTTTTGCAGTCACAAGGCAGGTTTCCCTGGCAGAAAGTAAGGTAAAACCATTAAGTGTGCACTGGGAATGGCATTTAATTTCTGTATCAAGAGTTCTCCATTTAAATCTGCCACCATTTCTACTATTAAAAGAAGCAGAGCAGCAACCCAGGCTTTTTGTAATAATTCATAACCTCTCAGCAACCAAGAGCATGTTACACAGAAACTGCTGCATGATCCATCTCCACCCCCCATGGACTCAACTTTTGTTGGCAGATTTGTCAATCATGTTTATAGGCTCCTTTCTGCTGTACAGTCAGGAATTCTCATCCTATTTTGATTTGTGTCATAAAAATGTACCAGGACTGATATACACCCAAGGACTTTCTGTTGATTTGTTTCTGTCGCACAAGCTATGTCCAATTTATTTATAACTTATCTCATTCTATTAGATCACTTTGTAATCATATTTAATTTAGATTTATTCCCGACAGTTCAGGCTGGCTCCAGGCATTTAATTAAATTTTGCCCTCTTAAGCCACTTAGTCAGTCTAGATTTTAAACATGATGTCGTTTTCCCTTGGACAGCACTTTTCTATCCATAACCTTTGAATTGGTAATTTGTGCAATTGCATCTTACATGACATTTTCAAGAACTCTCGATGCTGGGCAGTGTGAGGAACTGTGAGGAGCCCAGGGAGAGGAAGCCCAGCACTATCCAGCCATGCTTTGATGGGCACTGCCATTTACACATCATTTTACTCTGCATTTTAACCTGAAATTGAAGCCACTGACTCGAACATGGGGGAAGGAATGAGGTCAAAAGTAGAGATAATAAAGATAATAAAGTATGTTATTAAATTTCAAACTTTGTTTGGTCTTGAAGGTTGAAATTGAGAAATAAAATTCATGTTTTTCAAAAATTCTAGTATAAAAGTATTGAATACTCCTAGAATGCAATTCAATTCAGATTATTTTAATTTGATATTATTACCCTTTAAGAGATGGACCTGAAAGTGTTTAGAAAAAGAACAAAATATATAACTGAAAATTAAGATTAGAAAATAACCTTAACTACAATTTTAATTAACTACTTTGCTTTTCTCCCCTGATTTCTATTAATAAACAAAAAACCTTCACATGAACAGGGTTCTTAGTGGTTTCTTAAGAATTTTTCCACTCTTGCTGATTACCAGAATTGTCTCTCTCCTTTTGCTGGTGCTGACAAATTACAGTACTTCAGAGAACACACTCTGAATTTCCCTTTGTCCTGCAATTTGCCTCACTTTTGTTCCTCAGTCTTGAACAAAACCCTATGAGTTTCACTAATGCCTCATCCTTGGTGCAAATCCTCCCCCTTAATTTTCTCCTGCCACTCTATCAAGTCTGATATCATCAAAATGCAGATTAAGACATGACTCCATAATAGCCACACACCTCTGTGTTCTTTATTGTGGTCTGGAATTCCTAAAGCACTTGAACATCCTGCCTGCTGCTTTCTTGCCCACGCCCAGGGCAGACCACACTGCAGAGACAGCTGGGCTAATCATAATGCAAATTCAGTGATAAACTAGTCACTTAAATTCCACTAATATATCTTAATTTTTCACCCAGCAATATGATATATGGTGCCAATATAATTCAATCTTCCTACATTTTTCATGAGTTAAATAAATCACACCAAGATAGAGTCCTTCAACCACAATATTTCACTCTGCCTGCAAATCTCCTTCACATGAGTGCAGAGGAAACTCCACATCCCCCTTGACAGGCATCAAGGAAGTGGAACCCAAGGAAATGTGGATCCCAGGAAGCAGCAGGTGATGGACATGGGCAGCCCCCAGGTTAGCACTCTGTCTCTGTGAGTTACTATTTCAGAAATGACATGAGAAGAACCTGTCTGTAAGGAGCTTTCCTATTGCTTCTGAAGCTCAGGCACTGGGCTAGGAATAATTATACCCTTTCCATAATTGTGGGCTTTCTTCTTGAAGCAGAGAAATTGTTTCAATCCTTCCTCCCTCAGCCCAATGGATTCACAGCATCCACAGAAATGTCTGGACCATTTCAGCATCAGCATCTTGCCTTCATGGGCAGGAGCAGTAAGGGCATTCTCCCAGAATTGATTTCTGAAGGGTTAAAGAGGGCTCTGATTTGTTGTGTCCCAACTCACAGCCTGACAAACCTGGGCCAGCTGGGATTTCTCCATGCTGCTGCTGCTGGGTTTCAGTCTTGTGGCACCCCAGGCTGCTGGAATAAAAATCTTGTAAAAAATCTTGTTTTCTCCTCACATTTTTCATGGGAAAGAGCAAATTGATAATTCCCATGAGTAAACATCCATTGTTATAAGCAAGGATCATGGAATGAGTCTGTGGAGGTACAAGCAGTCACTTGTACATCTCAACCTTCCTAGTGGTCACTATGGTTTAGGGAATTACAATTTTATAAGAAATTTCTTCGGCATTCCATATCGAAGTATTTCAGGATCATAAAAAAAAATCAGAGATTAAAAAAAAAACGTATTTCATATCCTTGCTTTCCATTTTTCCCTCTCTAGCAGAGGTCATTCTGCTACAGAACACTTGCTCTCCTACCTCTGGCAGAGCTGTTCTTTGTCACACGCCTTTCATCATTTATTTTCAAAGCTGCTCTATAAACTTCTTATCAATGCATTTCTAATAATCTTAACAGACTTTTATCAAGGAAAATGATAAGTTTCTACTGTCAAGAGGCCATTCTCTGAGCCTCAAGTGCTGACATTTTTTGACAATTTATCTAAAGTCAATTGTCTTCTATTGACTTTCTTCAGCTGCTTCCAGAATGACGACACTTTTTAGCTCTGACAGTCCATTTGGCTTTCTGTGCTTTCTCTTTCTTTTGGTTTTTCCTTACCATCCATAAATCTTAGAAAAGAAAAAAAAAACAACCCACTGTACTTTGCCAACAATGTCTCACTTCAAATGTGTTCCATTAATTTCTCTGATTCTGTTGCTTTCACTGCCATCAAAACCAGAAATAACAAAACATTTTTAAAAAGCGGTCGAGCTTCTTATTTGATAGCCAATTTAGGTATGTTTTCAATATTTCAGTTTGTTGGACTGTAGGGTGTTACCTGCTCTCATTTCCCTTTGGAATCACTAAGTGCTCATCCTGGAAATGCTGGAGCTGACCCATGGGCCACGGCTGCTTTGTACCAAGGGAATCCAGCAAGGGGTGGCTGTGTCCCTCAGGCATCCCCAGTCCCTTTATCCTCCAATTCCTCAGTTTCCAGCTGGTCTGAGGTCTGACTCTGCACCCTCTTCATGCCTGCTTATTACAAACTCCCCTCATGTTCAGCAGAGAAAGATGAAAGCATCATTTACAGCCTTTGCTGAACTGGAACTGCATGTCTATCTTCCTTCTGCAACAGACTTTTTTCTGCAATACAACTCCATTTTCCTACACATTCTTTCATTCTTCATACACAAACCATTTGATCAAGCTTTACTCTGTATTCTCTGCAATAAACCATTTCAGGATTTATTCCAGCCTTATGTTGCTGCAATGTCACATTAGGAAGCAAATTAAGTTTATTTTTATATCACTTTCTTACAACACTGTCTGTTCAAACAGAGATGTCTTCTTCTTCTAAATACCCAGATTTTTATTTTCTTTCCAGTTCCCATCACTCTTGACTTTCTGCCTTTCTTCATTGCCTTTGCCTTCTGTTCACTGGGGACCCATGAGATCTTTCCTCCAGAACATTCTTGTAGCACCCCCAGAGCACAGCTCAGACATCAGAGCAGCTCAGCATTTCCAGACTCCTGTCTCACACTCACTCCTGAGCCCAGGAGATGCTTCAGAAGGCACTGGCCCAAACCAGAACCCAGCTTTGTGCCTCTGTGACCACTCACTGTCCCCAGCCCAAAAACGGGGTTTCATTGAGGGCCTGATGCCAATTAAGAGAAGAAGGAAACTTTTAAATTTGCTAGATAATCTCTTCTACCTTTACCAAACCTCTCTCCCAGTTGCATTTCCTTGGAAATTTCTGGCAAACCTCAAATTCCTTGCCACCCCCTGCCATGGATTTGTGCCTATTGATTGTAGCTGTATCCACACTGCTCAGAAATCCCTGTCCACTCCTTAAAGTATTCTTTAGGTGTGACTTGCAGTTGCTAATTTTAAATTCATAGCTGTCACCATTGAAAAGCCTTCCTCAGCAACTTCTGCCATGTCTGTTCTTAACTATTACATCAAACCCTCCTCTGCTACCTAAGAACAGAGCAAATAAATTCTAATCACATGTACAAACATCCTTCCAATATTTGCTAAGTATTAAATCAAGTCTTTATCTTTTCTCTTATTATTTCCCAGCATACTCTTAAAGCTCAAGAGAGCCAGAAAATGAGAGGAAATGTGCAGAGTGTGACAAAAGGAAGCAGGAGGGGACTGCACATTTTTGATTCAAGGGAGAACTCAGAAGCTTGAGTGATGGCTGGTAACAGACTGGATGAGGAGCCCAGCACCAGATTTGAACCTCATTAAAGTCTGAAGCTTATAACTAGACCATGGCCTTGAGAATTATATTGGGTGAAAATGTTTATTATTATCAAAGAAGAAAATGTGTAGGAATTTTCAGTAAGATATGTATGATACAGAAGAGACTGTCTTTTCTTCACACAGATCTGTTTGGCAGGTGCTGGCACAACCTCTTCCTATTTTAATCTCTCCAAGGTCTTCATTGTTATTTGCTTGTGCCACTGCCACAGCCTTAAAAAATCAAGATCTGATTCAGGATGGAATTTGTCCACACTTCTAAATGACTTAGAACCATGAGTCCCTTTTGCTTTTGATAGCAAAGGTTCTCCTAATAATGCATGAAATCTTTGATCTGCCAGAATTAAAGGTGGCAGAGGAGCATGTCTGTAGCAGGTGGAAAACCTTGCAGCAGCAGTGGCAACAAAGACAATCCTTCACTCTCAGAACCACATTTGCCTCAGTCAGAGCCAAGGTGCCTTTGCTTGCCTGCAGCTCAGCTGAACACACCTCCAGGAGCAAAGCTGAGGAGAGAACAAGGGTGGTGGTCCCAAAGCCACTACAGAAGCAATAAAATGAGACCTCTGTTTGACAGACTGCAAAGTCAGAGAGGAAACGGGATCTTTGACATGCACAAAGCCAAACCAAACCTGAAAGTTTTTTTCCTTAAAAAAAAGACCAAGAGAAACACACAAACACAATCAATCAATCTCAGCACTCAAGATGCAGCTGCACACAGACATGCAGATACCCTTGTTTGACCAACTCCAAATCTGAAAGTTGCAAGGAGAATTAATTCGATCTGGGTTGCCAAATATATTGATATAAACACCATACAAAGCTGTGAAGAATATGTAATGCTACCGAGAGGATTCCTTCATTTTATCTGAACCATTCTTTGCAGTTTTCACAATTTTCCTCACTGAACCCCCCAGCATTCTGTATTGCAAGAGGATTAACACACCCATCATGGTTTCTGTGTTCCTGAAGTCATTGTTTCTACAATGCATTTGGAAAAGAAACTCACATCAAAAACATGTTCCCAGTAGTATAAAATGGACACTGAAGAGTGTAGAAAGGTGCCTGTGCTCTGGTGGACTGTGGATGAGGGGCACAACCCAAAGTCCTGTATTGCACAGTGCCTGTAATGCCACACTTCTTGTCCAAAAGATGCACAAAAGGACATTTATGGAGAGAAAAGGGGGATACTGCAGGGCTAAGGGTAGAGAGAGGCAGAACCTCTCTCCTTTGTGAGGAGTGGCTTTCCCAGGCAGGCACTGCCCACAGTGACTGAGACTGCTCCATCCTCACCCATCCAGGTGAATCTCCCTTCCCAGCTCTGTAGGGCCAACAGGAGCTGATCTCAAGCCATAATTAGAGCCTTTCACAGGCACTCAGATGAACTCTGAGGGCAGAGAGAAGAAACTGGACATTTGAAATGTCAATCAGCACACACCACAGAGGATTCTTCCATGTCCCCCACAAATGTTAGGGGCTCAAGACATCTACTAATTATAGGGAGTAAAGGACACCTAGAGCAAGAATGGTAAATTAAATCAAGGTTATTTTGAAGGAGGTGGGGTTCCAAAGCACCTGACAATGTAGGGAAGGAACAAGGAAAATGGTCCTCATGATTAGAATATGCTGCCAATATTTTAATGAACTTTTGGTTGTTTAAATTCAGATTTTATATTTGCACATAACATAAGCAAATGAGCCTACTCTGGAAAAGCTAAGCAGCCAAATCCTACTAATTCCTGCTAATAGCCAATATTCCATTACAAGTTGCTGAAGCTAAAAAAAATAGTGAGTAAACAAGCAAATAAGACAAGCTGAAAAGCAGAGTACCACAAGCTGGTTTTTTTGTGGAAGTTCAATGACTTGTAGCTGCTTGTGGAAAGCAGACATGTAATTTTCTACTCTGTCTCATCTGACAGAGAGGAGGAGGAGGAGAGAGCCAGTAGCTCATGTTGCCAGAGTGGCTCCATCCTCCCCACCAGGGCAACACTGTGGAACCTGCTGCAAACTGGTGAGCAATGGGAGGGTGCAAATCCTGGCAGGACAAGGAAAAATTTTAACAGGCTGCAAATTCAACACCATTTCTATAGGTCATGTTACACAGCCCAAGAGGGGCCTGTTAGACCAAGTGACACAAAGCCATTAAACATTATATTTCCCCAGTGCACTTGGAGTAATGAAACACCTAGAGTTAGATGAGTCTGTGCTGCTCTTGCCTGGAAATATCTAAGCTGCTGCTGCTGCTGCTGCTGGGGAGCTGGCCTGGATTGAAGGGGCTGATACCTGTGAGCCAGCAGAGATGCAGAGCCTGGGGCCAGGTCTGCAGCACAAGGACAGAGCCCAAAGCACAGCAGAGGAAAACCAAGTGCAAATGGGGCAGTGAGGAGCTGCTGGAGGTGCTCAGCTTCCCAAAGAGCCCTTGTGGGAGAGCCACACACCCCTGAGGTGCCATTGCACTGGTGATCAGGAGTGATGGGCAATCACACAGCCCTGAGCTCCAGCTGGAGCCAGGGATGGAGAGGATGCTGAGGCAGCAGCACTTGTGCCACCCCACCAGCTGAGTGAGAGCAGGAGCTGTGCTCCCTGCTCCAGCCACTCCAGAGCATCCCAGGGCCAGCTGGGAATGGCAGGGTGCCACATCCCATCCTGCTGACAGACCCTGGGGTCACTGCCAGGCTCATCCCCCTGCGTTGGAAGGCTTCACTAGAACAGGCTGTGGGTTCACAGGAGCAGGAGGGGTGGGTGTGCTGCTGCATGGCAGGGGCTGGGTGCATGGGCACAGGGGCACTCAGCTCTTCCCACACACTCACAACCCTGGAAGATAAAGCAAAAGTGAAATTTGGCCATAAAATGAGTTAGCCATGTTTGATGAGCAGCCCAAGGTAGTGAGTGGTGTCCTTGCCCATGGGAGGGGAGGGGGATTGGAGCTAGTTGATCTCCAAGATTCCTTCCAACCCAAGCCATTCTGTGAAACCCATGGAGTTAAATGGTGACAAGGAAATGCAAACAAAGGCCAAATGTGCCCAAAGCTGAGAAACAGCCTCAGCAGCTGTTTGCCATCTTCACAGCTATGAAACAGCAGCATCAACACCTATTTCCAAAAAGACCATTTTTCTCAGCAATTCCCCAATTAGCTGATTTGACACAATAACCACCCCTGTGCATCCCAAACCTTCTTTACAATAATGTCAGGAGCAGGAGCAGGCAGGCTAGTGGGCAGTGAGCCCAGGGAGAGGGGAGGCTGCAATAGCCCCACCGTGTTCCTCTGCTCCAAACCCTCCCAGCACAGAAAGGCACATAATTTTCCACTTTCCATTTATGATTTATTTTTAAAGCACCATATAAATCCAAGTCTATGTGAAGCTGTTTCCACAGAAGTGCTGCTTGCCAACACTCCCTTTGAAGAAATATTTCCTCAGATTCCATTGCTGCCAGTTGCCAAACCATGAGCACCCTGAAATAAGGAACCTTGCCCAGGTGCTGCAGCAGCTTTCGGTGGGACATAGAGATACCACCCAAAATTAGAGTGTGTGAGAGGGGGAGAGAACAAAGATATGGATAGGTCAAGAGAAGCAGAACAGCTACAGGCACTTTTGCTCTCCTTCTCATCCATCTGCTCCCCAGGGATACTGTCAAGGTCCTGCCCCACAGCAGAGAGCTGACAAAAAATAGTAAAACCAGGAAAATTTTCCTTTTTAGCTCAGGCTTTTCCTGTTGAAAGGAGGCCTCCTCTCTTCCATTATATATATATTTTTTTAGTCTTCAGGATCTGATCATATTGCTTTAAAAGTTTCCTTTTTCTCCTGGAAGATAACCCTCTGTCACTTCGTTTCAAATGCTTGCACTTTCATATCAGCCACAGGCTACTTCAGGAATTATATATATAAAATTTAAAAAAATTTAAAAGGCACATCCAAAAAGATGAGGAAGTCAAATTATTTCCCTACTTTGATGTTTATTTGTGTTTTGCACTGCAGGGTACTTGTGCAATATGTACAGAGAATGAGTGAATCCTGTTCAAGTAATTTAGAGGATGAAATGGTAAAAGAAACCACTTTGAGCTCAGCCCAATGGCACGTTGGGAAATGCACCTCCTGGATCTGCACATTGCCACTTTTTCCCAGCTTGGGTTTGTTACCACCAAGGCAAGAGTGGCCACAAACACACCAGGCAGGCCTGGGGTGTTAAACTACTTCTTTCTGTCAGGGTTGGAGACAGCAATAGAGGCAGATTTAATACCAAGGAAATATGTGGCTTGCTTTTCTCCAGAACCCTCTGGATTTATAAACTTTAAAACACCCAAAATTCCATCTTCATCCATAATTTAGAAAACTGGTCCAAAGTTGTGAGGAAAATGTGGAAGAGAGTTCTGTATCTGCACTTTGTTTGTATGAACACCACACCAATGTCAATCGTTTGGCTAAATAAACTCAAGTATTGCAACTGTAAATTGAAATCCAAACCTTGGCTAATGTGAATTAGTGCTGGATTATAATGCTACATCATGATAAGCAGCTTCAAAATATTTCAAACAGATTTGGAAAGTTATTCTCCATTAGATTATAAATACTATTAAGAGATAACAAGCCATAAAAGCCCATCACTTCAAAGGGGATCTTCTGGCCATTTTTAGCAGAGGAGCTGAAGGGACATAGTTTACTGATAGAAATTTGAAAGCAGAAAGCAAATCACAGCATCTAGAATTATTATTGGTTCCTGAAGTTATTAACTTAAAGGATTACCTTGTTCACTTCATTTTTATTAGGGACAACACATTAGTTAGATATAACAAGAGATAAGACAGGCTAAGATTTTAGCTCTAATCATTAAGGGCCTTTGAAGTTATGCATTAAATTCCTATAAAGATGTTGTTTTTTCTCCCCAGAACAATACTGGGGACATGAGGGAAGAGCAGGGGGCTGACTTGGGCTGAGAAAAGAGGCAGAAGGCTTTGGCAGGAAAAATCTTCCTGTCTGAGACTTCCCCATGTCTGCAGAGGATTCATCTTTGTTAGCAGTTTATGAAACTGTCATTATTGACAGATCCGCTCAGGGTTATGCCAGCAGCTATGCAAACATGTAGTTAAAAAAGCAGTGACAAAAATGTCCTTCCCAAATGAGCAAATCACAGAGGAATAATGAAATGGGGCAGCCAAGGCCTCCTGAGGGAACACCAGACTAAATTAAACTTGCCATCAGCTGATCAGCATGAAGTTTTCTTCTCAGCAAAACCCATCAAAAGAGATTTCACTGCAGAGCACTTCTTGGACAACTAGTTTTATTAAAGGGTTCTAAAATGTTTTCCTCCTTACTCCAGCAAACGTGTCAAACCCTTGCCCAGTCTTAGTGACAGCATTTGCACTGACCCAGAGAGGGAAGGGGGCTCCCTCTGTGATTACAGCTGAGCTGTCATGCTGAGACCTGTTTTGAGCCTGGGAGATAACCCTGCAGACCAAATGGGTCTGTATTTAGAGTGTACTGTCTTGCCACTGATAACAGAGATTTCAAAAAAGTGCTTCATGGGAAGGATTACATCAGGGTCTGTCTGTCCAATACCCCTGTAAGTACAATCCCCTTTCCCAAATTCCCAGTGTCCTCCCTATGGGCATCTTGTCTCAATGGCTACAAATCTCCCATATAAACCACATAACAGGTAGTGACACATTTACAGCACTTTTCATCTTTACAGCACAGTGTGCTGGTCAGTTTTTATTACACTTACCAGACAAAGTGCTTCCCTTCGTGTCCACTAGAAAAGAGATTTTTTTCCCCCAGACAATCTGTAACCATACAATAAAGATATATACACATTTTGCCATATTACAGTAATTGATAGAAAAAGTTAGGTCTAAGCTCAGTATGTTTCTGCCTCCATTCCCAACTAGTCCATCACATCATTCTGAAAATGTTCTTTTTATGGTGCCTTAGTACTTGACACCATCTAGGCCTGAAGTGCTCCCCCAAGGGTTTGCATTAGGCTCAGAAAGGATGAAAGAATGAACTAACAAGATCAGAGCTGTAGCAGGTTCAGCTTTAGGGGGCCACAGCAAGTAAATTTCTAGTTTGTAACACTTGCTTATTCCTGAAGCTATTAATCACTCCCATGCAGTATTTATAGCTGGGCTGCCTGCTTCCCTTTCCCCCAAGCAAAACTGTCACTATTTTAATGCTATAATAAGCTGATTTCCTAATGTATAACTTCAAAGGGAGACTTTCTTCTGCTTGATAAAGTATTAATGGGGATAATGAAGCATGGTGCCATTACACAGAACCCCAAGAAGCCTTTTGGGGCCCCAATGCAGCACAGTCCCTGGCTGACAGCTTTTGTTCTTGCAGGTTATCTAATAGACTTGCTTGCAAGAAGTTCTCTGTCTTCTTTCCCAAATTGTGACCAGGGACTGGAAGCATTTACCCAGCACATTCTGTTCCCTTTACAACACCCAGTCAAGGTGGTGTCAGGAGAATGAGCTGCAGAGGAGGCTCCTTCATTTCACAGCTGGGAGGTTTAGCAATGAGGGCATGGCTGGGAGGCCAGAACAAAGTATGGCTTAAAGCCTCCTCAAGAGAGTGCAAGAAGGATGCACTCAGCATCCCAGGCTGGTCCTCCAGCCAGACCCTCTGCAGAGACACCCAAGGTCACACACAAGCTACAGCCAAATATGCTTCTCCCTTTCAGCTAGGGAGGGTCAGGTGGAGCTCCTTCAGTCAATATTTGATGCACAAACATGTCAGTTTAATCTGTCAAATACAACACATGCACCTGTCCTGGGTTTCAGCACCAGCCCATGCTCCTGCATTTTTTTGCAGGAACCACACTCCAAACTGCTTGAGGAATTCAAACATGTAGGATGGCTGGAAAGCTGCAAGGGGAGCTGTCAGAGGAAAAGAAAGCTGAAGAATAGCTCAGACAGCAGTTCTTGCTGGGGGCTGGAAGCCACAGGGTGCCAGTCATGGACAGACACCTGCAGTGCACAGAGATAACAGAGGTGCTGGGCTGCCAGGAACATCATTTCACACCAGACCTTCCTGCCTTGTCGTGGCTGCTGGCTCTGATGCAAGGGGATAAATGCAGCTGTGCTCTGTGATGATTTATTCAAATTCCCATTCAGGCCTCCAGATTCCATAGCTTCTTTTTCCAGCACTGCCAAGACTTCTGTGTCAAAGGAAGGTGCTGCAAAGCTTGAGAGAGCCAGCTCTGCATGTGTGCTGCAAATAGAGCACGGGCTTGGCTGGGCTGTGTTGGGAGGGATAAGGATTTGACAGGAAGGTCTCACAGATATGTATGTATAACAGAAAGATCTTTGAATGTAGACTCTGAAGAAGGAATAGAAATGATAGCAAGTTTAGATATAGAATAAAAGAATTTCTGAACCAGTTTTACTGAGTAACTAAGAAGGCAAAGAGCAAGTGAGTTGGAAGGGGCTTTCATGGCTCTGAGCAAAGGATAAATCCACCTCAAAAGATGTTTTTACCAAGCAAAAATATTTTCACAGACAAACAAGAAAGCCAATGTTGCAAGTAGAAGAAAGATCTCAGAATTTTCCAGTGCAAGAAAACTGAAGAACAACTTCTGGCTTAAACTGTAACTTTCTAATTTTTGGTGATTGGAAAATAGTAACATGAATCTGGTAATGAATAGTAATGAATATGGTAATGTTAGTAGTTGGGATAGGCTATAGGTAATAGTAAAGGCATTGATTGGTTGTTCTGTAATAAGATGCACAGGTTGTTATGTAATAACAAAAATAAATATAATGCTTTGTAATGTGACTAGAACAGAGCTTCAGGACACACAGCTTCCCTATAGCCAGCAGCTATAACCCACCCACGACCCACAGCTGCTGTAACCTTGTCTATGCAATAAACAGCATCTTAAGAGCCCTCTGAAGACTCCATCTCTCCCTCTGGCTCTTACAGGGTTACACCCAGGGGCTGGTGCTGTGCTGTCACAGTTTAAGAGCTTTCTGCCACATCTTTCACTGCTTTCTATCTCATTTCATAATGACTGGTCTAGCTGCTGCCACAATGCCCAAACACTCAATTTCAGTTATTTGTCAATATATTCAATATTCAGTTATTTAATCTGAATAGTACTTACATGAAAAAATGGATTCTGAGCTACTGGTGCCATCCCACAGGTTTAATGTCACCCCTGGCTAACCTCAATGAGCATTTCAGCACCCAAGTCATTACTCATTAAAGGAACATCAGCTTCTGGCCTCTGTAATGGGTCCAGGGCTCCATCCTGCTGTGATGGAAGCAGAATCAGCCTGTGCCAGTGCTGCAGCATTTTTGTGTGGGAATCACACAATCCAATTGCTTATTCAGCCTCTCACAGGGGAATATTCATTAATGTTTACTGATGTAGAATGCACACACTACATTAGTCACAATCCTATAAGTAAACATGTTTTTCATCCACACTACATTAATCCTGAGCCTATAAATAAACAGATAGAGCACAGTCATAGCCTGCTAAGATACCCCCTGCAGAAAGAGAGTTACTGTACCAGAATGCAGCACAGAGCAGGATTGTGGCATCATGAAGAGGCCTCAGGTTTGGTTATTATTGTAAAATGGGAGGGTATTGAAAGGAAAAATTGGGATTTAGGTGGGTAGGGTGGGGAAATTTCTGTATTGCAGTACTGACTTTTAGTAGTGTCTCATTTAAAGGTGTGATCTGCTGCCCACAGCCTTGGGTAACAACTTTATAATAAAGCAAGCTAAATAAAGCTTGGTGTCCCATCAACAGCACCTAAAAAACTGGATCCTGCAGAGACTTTTCCATATGATGAATATACAGTGCCATCTTGCATTTCCACAGCCTCCTTTCTACTTGGCCATCTTCCTGAAGGAAAAGCACCATGCTTTCCAAATTAAATACCCACAGGAATGACTTCACCTGTGGCAGACAAATTGCTGCAAACCAGCTGGGATGGAGAGGACACAGTTCCCAAAGATGACAAGGAAGCACAAGGAGGCAGAACATGCTCTCCTAAAGTGGGATTTAAAGCCATTGGGAGAGGATATTGGTGCCTATATAAAAGCTGAAAAAGTCAGTTCTTAACAATCCACTTTAGATACCAACCAGCAAAAGAAATGCCAGCAAAGGAAAGGAAATAAAAACCATTAAGATGATGAAAAGGTACAGAAAGAAAAACAAAATCGAATTGAGCCCCTTTAACCTCAAGCAAGTGGGCCTGGAAACTTGAAAATAATTCAATACAAGGAAAGAGAAAGGAAAAAGGAAAGGGAAGGGGGCTTAGTACTTAATCTAAGTCACAGTTTCACTGGTTGTGTCTTATTCTTTAGCACAGTATTGGGCTAGACCCAAGATTTTTGTCTTTGCAATAAATAATAGTTGTGTTTTAACAGGTGATGAACCTATAATTAAGAGCATCTTAGGCTGTGTGCACCTGCATCTGTACAACCTGAATTATGTTCAGGAGGCCATAAAAAAGAGAGCACTGAGCACTACTCAGATGGTTGGTAACATGATGCATTGGCTATTTTAATTAACTTTCCCACTGGGAGCTGACTGTTTATACAGAGCACATTCTTAATTTTTAAGACTTTAGAGATAACAAGACAAAATTGGAGCAAGATATTTAGGCTGCCCTTAGAGATCAGGATTGTTGTTCTCCTCTTCCCCCCATGAGGAGTGGACCAAGCCACTGGAGAAAGAATGCAAATGATTGCTAAGGCATGAGATTGACTTGATATACAGAATATCTGAGGCCTGAGCAAATTTCTCTCTAACATTTCCCTTCAAATGTTATTACTGCATCTTATCCTGTAAAGGGCACTTAAGCAATCAGAAAAAAAAATAGTTTACTATCATCTTCCTTTTCTGGTTTTCTTTCTCAAGAGTGTGTAATCAAGGGAAATGTAATTGTTCATGACAGACAATGTCTGCATCACATATCCATCACATTTCCACTTGAAAAGCTTTCCAGTGTGCCTGTTGTTTGGTGTGCATTACCTTGACACTCATCATTAATGAAGTTGATTTTGTTATTAGAGACCTGGAAGCTGTAACAGGGGGGGATGTTTATGTCCAGAACATCTGTGTGCTTTTGCTAGGAGCTGCACCTCACCAAAAGCCTACACAAATGACTAAGCCAGTGGCCAAGGTATGTCGATTTTTGATTTTATTTAACAGTAATGAAATGTAACAAGTGCACCAGAGGGATGCATTTTCATAAGCAGACAAGCAGATGGGTGAAGAAATTTGACTTGCTATAAAAAGCTCATAAATGCCAAGCAGCCTGAAAGGTCCCATGGAAAGAGTTGTTGAGCGCTCAGTGAATTCCCTCATCAAAGATTCCACGTTAAATGTGGCAGCCACTCTCTGGCACTTCACATCCTGCAGGTGAAAAGCCTAACACATGGCTGCTGGAGGCTGGCCAGGACCACTGCCAGACCACATTTTGCCTGAATTCCTCCAGACTTCCCTCTTACACAGGATGGGTGGAGTGCAGGTGGGGAGGACAGATGTTTAAATGGGAATTGCTCACTCGGTTATTTCACTCCCTTGTGGAAATAATGCTTTTTCAATAAATTATATTAGAACCTCAGAGGTTCTCTACTTCAAATGATCCAAGATCACACATGTGCTAGGGGAGAGGTTAATATCAACTACCACCCAAAGATTAGGCATTGGACCAGCCAAGCCACAGCAAACCAAATCCAGGTTCTTCCCCATTTGCACTGCACCAGTCAGACAGACAGTTGTATCCTTTCCGTACCTTAAACTGGGGAAATTCATAGTCTGATGGAACACAGTGGGACTTAGTTGTAAATCTGTTTTTGAGTAGAGATCTCCTAAATCTACTATAACTGCACTAAATTTTAGTGGCAAAAGTACTTCACATCCTTTCTAGTTATGATCATAGAATCCATCCAAAATACCCACAACAGGCACAAAAGCAATAAAAATGTCACCAACCAAGTGGGAGGGAGCAGTAAGTGGAGTATTTCTCTTTTCTCACATCCAGTAACACCACACTACCACCCACAGCAGCCCTCAATGGCAAACCCCTCTCATTATGTTCACAGCACACAGAACACAAATTTAACCTATCAAAATCACAATCAATAAGACATTTCTTCATTTAACTAGATTCAGAAGAAAGTAGGAAAATTAATTAGTGCTGCTTATCCCTGGGTGAAGGCTTACACTGAAGGTCCAGATCAATACTTTGAATACAGATGCTGAAAGTCAGTCCCATCACCCTGACAAGGCTGGTGGATGGTGACACTTCTAAAATCCAGATAGCTCCTTATCAATATTCCATAAACTCTTTATTGCTCTAGAATACTTCTTTCAGAGCAGCAATCATGCTTAGCCTCCTTCAACACTACCCCATACCAACCTGTTTCTTTGTTGTGCTCGAGTTTTTTGTCTTTGGGATTTCACATGCAAACTGATTTTCCTGGTTATTTGTGTTCATTTGCAAGAGGCACAAATCATCAAGAGCAGACACAGATGAGCACTCCACTGCTCATCGTGGGTTTTCTTTTTAATACCAACACAGCGTAACAAGCCAACTTGAGAAATGTGTGTTTATAACTGGTCAGCCAGATGGAAAAATCTGATTTGCTATGAAAGCTTATAGCTGCTGAAAATCTTCAGGATTTGCTGTAAGGACTCAGCTGTAACAAATCATGCCAGGGTACTAAAAAGACTGATGGTGCTTTGTCTAACTGCTGTCTCAGCATCAGCTTTCCCACAGCCAAAGCTGCTTGGGATGGGATGGGATAATGGGATGGGATAATGGGGTGGGATAATGGGGTGGGATGGGATAATGGGATGGGATAATGGGGTGGGATAATGGGGTGGGATAATGGGGTGGGATAATGGGGTGGGATAATGGGATGGGATGGGATGGGATGGGATGGGATGGGCAGTGTGGAACCCCTGGTGCAGAGGAATGGGCAAAGCTGAGATGTTCCAGGGGTTTGTGTCAGAGCAGCCTTCTCTGAACACACTGGAGGATTGGGGCATATTCCCACCAGCCAGGCTCATTTGAAGGGATCCTGCTCAGCACTCAGAGATGGCTCTTCCATGCAAACCAGGGCACAGGAAGTGGGGACAACCACAGGATTTGCTTCAAAAGAGCCCTGTCACCCAAACCACAGCAGCACCACAGACAGATACCCACACACAGAACTGTCCTGGGCAAACAGGAGCTGAGGGAGCAGGTTCACAATCAGTGTGGAGTTTCTGTTGCCTCCAGGTGGAACTCAGCCCTCTAGAAACTGCCAACACCCTCTGAAATAGAAGTCCCTGCCCCAGTTACATCTTCTCAGTGACATCAGCTCTCAAGGACCTGAAACTACCAAAGGAACAGGAGATGTTTGTGCCAAAAGCTCCCATTCCAGAAGCTGTTATCTTTCAGGCCCCCAGACCCAGCCTGTGTTGGAGGAGATGTCCACACCATCGTGTTGGGTTTCAGAGCTCACCAGCACACAGGGACTCCTCTCAGCTACCCCTGGGAGCTCAGTTTCCATAGCCCTTCACCTCCTCTACACCTCAAAACCACTGTTTTACTTTCTGCTTGTTGCTGATCTCTTTTGCAAGTACAATTCAAATGAGCTTACCTACAGATTACAACATCTCCCCATCATCTGTAAGCAGAACACACAGAAAATGTGGGGTTTTTATTTAATTTTCACAGGCAAAACATTTCTTTTGCACCTAAAATGAGATCTGCAGAGACACAAAAGGTGTCCAAAAGCTGCCATGGGCTGTTAGTTGAACTGGAGGCATATCAGCCAGCAAGCCCTTTCAAGGCTCTGAGAAATGCTTTGCCTCTCCTCTGTGTATTTTTTCTCCTGCTTCAGGCATCCACAAATTTTATCCTGATGGGGAAAAAAATTGCTATTCAAGTTATAATTTATGTTTTTGTGAGAGGCAGATTTTGTATTTTTGGCTCTGAGTCTCTGGAAGCCTGGATCATCAAAGGGTCAAGGTTCTCCAGCTATCCATGCTTGCAGGGCAGGTACTGTGATAAGAATAAAGAATCTGTTCAATATAGATGAAAACAAGAAATACCCACTCTGAGAAGGAAAAATAATAAGCTGTGCAGAGTCACACTGGATTTTGACATTGTAATATGACAGATGTCCTCAAAAGCACTCAGGAAGCAGCTTCATCAGCCCTAAACATTTACTAAATGAAGCTGTTGGGGCCACACCTGCATGTCTGCTAAATGCCAGGTTCCCTGTTTCATGCCTCAGTGAGAATTCAGCTTCCCTCTGGCAATGTGCAGAGCCCCAGCACACAGCCCTACAGTGGGAAGGCACCAAACTCATCATCATCCCTGCTCATCCTGCCTGTTTTCCTGAAGTTGAGGGAAAGGAATATCACTGAAAAACATACTCTGCTGCTTTAAAACCCAGCAGTGATGACTGGAATCCATAAATCAGGTTGGAGAGGTTGGGGTTTTTTTTTCCCCCAGACTTATGGGACTGCTCCAAGCATAATTAGGTTTTGGGTTTACAAAAAATGCCAGCATCTGTTGCCTGCTCTGTGCATGCTGCCAGTCTGAGGGGACTGCTCCAGGCTCACTACAGCTTTTGTTCTCACAAATAGAGAAAACTGTCAAGTCTGGAGCAGGGCTGCTGGCCAAGGGACTCTGAGACTCACATTATAGATGGGACTGGGAGCAGAGGAGGAAGAAGGAGAGGAAGGGTATTGAACTCAGAATGCCTCATTCTCTGGTTCAATTTAATTTGATGAGTCTCAGTTTAAATTAAGACAGAGAAAACTCCCAATAACAGCTTCTGCCAACAATCCCATTATAAAATAATGCTGGTGTAAAATAATCACAAACATATACATAACTTTCTCCTTAAAGTCAGTTCCAAGATTTCAGAGACAAGGGCCAAGCCCCTTGCTGATTAACAAGGGAATATAATTTCATTCGGTGAAACAGCTTTCCTTCCTCATTTGCAAGAAAGAAAAACATCACAGCAATTCCAGCACAGCAACCCATCTCCAGGAACCCAGGGAGCAAGGGCAGGTTAACAGAGAGGGATCTGTTTGTCCTTCTCCACTTCCTCCAGGAGACTCCAGGGCAGCATCACTTTCACAGGGTGCCTCCCCAAAAACTGCTTCATGCAAAACATCAGGCTATGAGGGCTCTAAAGGGGGCCTATGCCTTTTTTGATTCTTAACATGTTCTCTAAGAACTGCTCATGCCAAAACAGCAGCAGCTGCAGGTCACTGCACGCTGGACTGCAGTGCACACAGACCCTGCAGAAGTGTGTGCCAGCCCAGAAGCTTCTCTCCAAAGTCAGCTGAACTTCTAAGTACATTTGGTTTCAAATCCCTTGAATTCCATCTAATTTGGTATTACTTTCCTTTCTAGATAAGCAATTCCATCAGTTCGTCTTGTTTCAAATCTGAATTTCCAAGCTGGATCCTGTCCCTCAGCGCGGTGCCTCTTTCCTTTCTCTGTACATTAATGTGCTGCAAATGCATTGCTCAAGCTTGATGAAGCACTTCTTTTCCTTCTCTAAAGCCCAGAAACACTTCTAGGAATCCTTCCATTATTTTTAAAGTGCTGCTTCACTTTTCCAAGTCAGGAGGAAATTCATTCCCATATCCCCAGCATCTCCCACGCAGGAGTAACCCATTAGATTATTTGGTTGTAAATAGCACTGATTCTAACTCTGGGGACCGTGTTCAGCCAGCTCAAACTCGAATACATTTTTAGGAATACATTATGTATGAGAATACAGCTATCCAAATGGAGTTAAAGAAAAAAAAAATAATAAAAGCTGAATGTTGAGAGGGAAGAGTCAAATTACCTGCCCTGTCTCACACCACAGTTCCAACACAGTAAATTTATGACATTAATATGACCATGCATTTAACAGCACAGGGGATTGGCAGGTGGCAATATATACTGTATACTGTCAGAAAATGAGTGGTAAATTATCAAAGAGATTACCCTTCAGGTGCCTCCTAGCCAGGAGGGACATGCACAGCCAAGGACAGGGTCAGGAGCACGAGCCTTTGCTCTCAGTCTTTGCTACAGCCACTGGTAAAGAATTACAATAAAACCAAAATGAGTTGTCATGTCATGAAACACTAGTCTGTCCAAGGAGAAGGGCAGTACTTCTACAGAAATAAAGCAAAATCTACCACAAACTGTGTCTAGAAAATATGCAGAGTTGCTGGAGACTTTGCCCTCATACACCAGGTTCCTCAGTCCTGCAGGTTTTCTGTCAAAGAGCTTTGATGGCAAAAATATCAGCTTTGCAATTATATAATTTGCCTTTTTATTTTCTTATCTACTTTTCTAAAAATGTAGAGGAAAGAAATATTTAAAATAATTTGATGAAGGATTAATTAAGAAGTGCCTTAAACTAAAAAGAGTAAAAAGTCATTAAGTGGACATGTAGAGCGAAAATGTTATAATGATATGCTACCTCTACATGATTAAGAAGTTAAAATTATCTGTGAAAGAAAGGTTGTATTGAAGGCAAAATAATAGACCTATTTCCAGCACATTTCAAACAAAAGGCTGGTAACATGACTTGCCAAACATTTCTGAGATCAAAAGACAAAAAACCTACCTCCTGGGGAGTTAAAAAAAAGTTAAAAGGAACATTTCTGCTTGCAGGAAGGAAGGTACAGTGAACATTTTCTTCTCTCAAGCTTGCTCCTGACCAGTAGACTTAAACCCAGGAGAGACCATGGGAGACCCCCAGCTGCAGGTTAGCAGAAACCACATCAGTAATTCCCCACCAAGCTCATTAGAAAAGGGGGAAGATAAGCAATAATACCCCAACCACATTGTGCTGCAGAAGCAAGGCTGTGTCAGGAAAACCTGGCTTTCCTCAGCATGGCACAGTCCTCCCCTGCTGCCTGAGAGACAAAGCCATCAGTATTTGGGGATGACCAGGAGTAAGTGATGAACACAGGAAAATGCAGGAGCCACCTCTGCTCCATGGTGCCTGACAGGGGCCAGCTGAGCAAATCCTCGTGGGAAGAGGACCAGGGTCACTGCAGGCACTCTGCAGGGCACAGACGTGGTCACTGCTTTGATGCTCCATCAGTTCTTGGTGCAAAGTGGTGAACAGATGAAGCATCTTGAGAGCACCATGAAATCCCTGCAGTGCCTCAGCC
Organism: Muscicapa striata striata; assembly: GCA_030060385.1. Classification (NCBI taxonomy): domain Eukaryota; kingdom Metazoa; phylum Chordata; class Aves; order Passeriformes; family Muscicapidae; genus Muscicapa; species Muscicapa striata. Next base: position 1,088,057 of record JAREIS010000050.1, on the reverse strand, counting down.
CTGGAGTGCTCTCAGTGCAAAGGTAATTAATTCCCTCCTTCATTAACAGCCCAGGCTGCTCTGGGGACACAGCCACCTCCTGGTCCTTTTCAAGGGCTAACCTGGCAGTTCTGTCAGAGACCATCAAGACAAAATTTGCTGTGGAGTCAGGGTGTAATTGCTAGAGAGTTTTGAAAAAGCCTTTCTTCCTCTCTGTCTCTCAGTCTAATCTTGTTCAACCCTCCAGGACCAGCCAAAAAGACACATCAAGTCAAGCAATATCTCTTGGGTTTGCTTTTTAGGGAACTAGATGCTGTAATAAACAACAACCTCAGGCCAAGTTTGGAAACCTGCTGGCTCCAACACCCATTGAATTTCATGTGTGAAGATGCAAGATCAAACACAGCCATCACAGAAGCCTTTACAAAGGCACTTGATGCTTCAGGAATAACTTGAGAGCTGCAAGAAGAGCAAAAGGAGGTGAACATTATTGTGCAGCTGAATGGAGACTCAGCACTGCTCTGTGCATTGCTTGTGGTGGAAGGGCTGCAAGACAATTCACTCTCCACCACCAGCACACATGAAAGCCTGTGACTTTTTCTGAAAACAAGAAAACAAAGCATGAATCTTGAGAGTTTTATGAGAGCCAAAGGAACACACACACAACAGTTGAAAGAAATAAGCCTTTGGCAGCTCTAAGTTGTAAAACACAGCAAAGCAGAGCCTGTGGTGGCACTTGATAAATCTCCAAATGCTTTGTCATAACCTTGTGACACTGTGAGTTACAGTCTCCAGTGTGACACCTTGAGAAGTGTTGCTTTTAAGAAAAAACTGGGGGGATGAGATTTTTTTTTTTTTTTCTAGCTCTTATTGAGGAGTGTGACCATCCTGGAATTTTATAAAGAGCTTCTATTTAGAAAATAACACACATTTGTGGTACAGAACAAGATTTTGGACATCTTTCATAGCATGAAATTTTAAAAAAATCACCAGAACTCTGAACAGAGAAGTCCAAGAAGTACCAATATATTCTATATAGTAGATTGCTACTGGATTTAAAATAATAACTATAAAATTATCTAAATTAATATAAATCACAGTCCAGCTGATGATGTTCAGGGATTTATGAGGTAACACAAATATTTAGAGGGATTTTATCTCAAAAAAAAAACTTTATGGGGCCACATAGACTCAAAACAGATCCCTGAAAAAGGACTGGAAAATACACATGTGAAGCATCAAACATGTAAATGAGGATTTCTATAAAGCAAACTGCAATAAAGACCTTTAGAACATATTAGATGAGTTTTAAATGAGGGTAAATATTGTTGCTAGCTTATAGCAAACAACTGATAGGCTTCAGGAGGCCTATGAGGGGAATATAAACTCACTTAGATCTGATGTGTACAAACAGCAGAAAAGCATTTGGTGGCAAAATTTTGTTCATGCCAGTAGGATCCCAATCAACAGCTGCACTGGTAATCTGATCAGTGGGACCTTCATTTTATGCACCCAAAACAAAGATTTAGGCACCACAGTTTTCCAAGAGACACTTGTGAGACAAATACTTTGTTTGTACCAGTTTGATATCAATTTTAAAGTGTTGTTTTTATTTTAAATCCATTCTTGTCTCCAGTCTTTTGCAAGCCTATCTCTGCAAAACTGATGCCATCTTGTGGTGGAAAAACCTCCTTTTTCCCGAGGGTCTCAGTCTCCTTTAATGGCCAAAATAATCCTTGACTAACTCAGTGTTACAGGAATAGTGACTTTATTTCAGACCAGGAATGTCTCCTCAGGATTCCCAGCCTTCAGAACTGTATTTCTATTAAACTCTAACTGCTTATTGCAGCACTGACATCAGTTGAAGTGTGAGCTTTCAGAAATTGAAACTGCGTGCAGATGTCTGCCTCTCTCAGAATTGAGCTGCCAGGCCTGCAGCCTCAGTTTTTCCATGGACAGCCCAAACCAAGGCTGCTACTCCCAGAACCACCATCTTTTGTGGTAAGCAATTCGATTTCTTTCATTTGCTGAGTCTTCCTTTTGCAAAGTCATTATTTTCAGACATCTGCACTGCTGCCCTACTTTGACTTCTTTCAAAGCCTGTGTAGCTCACAACTTCCATCTCTTCTATCACCTGTAGGAGTTTCACTGTCTTCCAGATGTTTTACTCTCATTTTTTCCAATTTTTCTACTCTCACAGTTTTTCCAAACTGATTTGTTTTTGGTTTTTTTAAGGTACTAAATTAAATTTTGTGCTCCAAAAACAGTACTTTAGCTTCTTAGTAGATCAGGTTCTTTGGCAGCAGGTAGAGATTGATACAACACCACTTTTAGGTGGGAAGTGATACAGATGCCCTGCCAGCAGGTAAAACAGAAAAACATTCCCTGGCATGCTGAATATATTTGGTAAAGAAAGGAACTGAGTAAATACACATGCAAATTTAGGTAGGCCAATTTAATAGAGGCCTTCAAACTGAAGTGCTAACATTTGTACAGCTTATGCTCTGCACATCTCTCTGTACTTTTAAGCTTCAGACAGCTTCATTCAACAGGACAAATATGAGTTGCACTAGAAGAGCAGGTGAAGTGTCTCTCTGGACATTGGAGCCCAGATACAGGATAGAAAATATATTTGGTGAAAGAGAGATGGCTATTATTCTAGGATTATAATACCTGGTTTAGAGAACAAAGGTTGTTCAAATATTTAATTCTGCAAGAGGCAGAATTCAGTATCAATAACTCCTCAACATTGCATGGATCTGGCAATTCAAATGTGTCCACGGGGGGTTTTTTTCCTCCAGGTCCCATTAAAGAGCCAGCCTCAGAGCTTTGCCATTTACCAGCCAGCACTTTCTTGGTCTCTTTGGGAAATTTCTCATGGCTGGGGTTGGTGTTGAGCTGAGTTGGGGAGGAGAGAGCTGTGCTGGTGTGCACAGGATCCTCAGTGTACAGCAAGGACACCCCCAGGTGACATCCCCTGCCAGGCACAGCTCCTAGAGGGAATGTGCCTTTTCTTTTAAATAAAAAAATAAATAAATAAATAAATAAACAAACAAATAAATAAATAAATAAACCTGACTTCTCAGTTATTAACAAATTTGCAGCCATGTAGAGAGCTGGTGAAGCCTCCCAAAATTGCAGTCACATGGAGAGCTGGTGAAGCCTCCTGCTCTCCCTACCCAGGTTTTAGCTGGGCTCTGGATCAGCTCTCAATGACACCTGTGAGTGATGGATTGTGGGCTGGCACTGCTGCAGCAGGGATGAAACACAGGCTTGGCTGTGGACATCCCCAGTGCAGAATCATGCCCAACAAATTAAATTAAATTCAGTTTTACTGAAGCCTGTGACCACTTAGGAACCATTAAAATGTCAGTTAATTAAAGCTGGATTTACCAAAGGTGATGAAACAAACTGTCATTTGTTAATCTGTCAAAACTGAAACTGAACTTTTTAGAGGATATTTTAAGGTGATCAGACAATGGAGTAGGTTACATTTTTTCCACATTTACTTGCCTATGTAAAGCTGCTTCCTGACACAAAAGAAAAAAAAAAGAAGTCATTAAAATGTTAGTGAATACCTCAAGAAGCCACAAATTGGACCAGGTTCCACTAATAATCCTATCCACAAATCACAAGATTTGGGGAGTCTGTTATAGCTTCATAAGATTAAAAATGTCAAGGAAAAATATTTAATTGAAAGGGCTGTTAGTACTAAAACTAGCTGAACAAATGATCAAGTAACTGATCTTGATTTTACCATTTGCTTTTACATTTTCTTGTGAACAAATCCAGATAATCTCTCATTGAAAAAAACAGGCTAACTGAAAAGGTATTTTCTAGAAAGGGCAGAATTAGAGGTATCTGCCTGCTTTGTTTAAATGGTAATTATAAAATGAGATCACTGCAAAAAGACACAGATTTCAGAACCAAGGACCTGCTCCTTAACAGCCACATTAAGAACCGGTGGCGTATGCGTGTCTCAACTCACATATCTTTTCAAAAAAACTAATTAAAAACATGGCATGGTGTCAAGCTTTTGTGTAAGTCTAAGTCTCATTTCCATAAACTAATAGAAGCTTTTCTGGTTCATCAACAAGCCAGTGACAGCACAGGCAATCAGTGCCTTCCTAGGCAGTGCCCACTTGTGGGTTATGATAGAAAAGGGAGATGCTAATAACCTCTGGGGCCTTATTTCATGAGTTTCAAATAAAAAATCCTCGAGGCTGGAGGCAGAGTGAAACAAATAAGGAGCTCTGATTTTTACCAAGAGTAATTGTTTGCCCTGCAACCACCTGTATCTGCTCAACAAAATCATACTCTGACATCCAGAAATTACTAAATGCTATTTACAGATCTGAATAGCTTGTAGGTAAAGGTAATATCATTGAGACTTACTTGAAATTTAAATGTTGTTTCCATTAGATTTGAATCTCAGAATTCAGTTGTTGAAGAGTAGCATCCACTCATCCTTCCTTGCCACCTGCACTCAAGGATCAGCAGCTTTGGCAGGATTCAATCATTATATAGGAGGCAAAAAGCCAAATTTCTCCAGGAATCTTTGGCAGCTGGAGAGAGTCCCTAAGCCTCTCTCTTTTTTTCTCCATCAGTAAGGGATGATTCCTGCTTTGAGTTTCTTGAGGGGACTAGAATTAGCAGAGAATCAAACTGTGAATGGGGTAAATCATAATAACATTGTTTAGGTTGGAAAAGCCCTAAAGATAATCCGAGATCATCAAATCCAGCTATTACCCCAGCACTCTCCAGGCCACCACTGCATCATGTCCCCAGTGCCACCTCTGCATGTCTTCTAAATCCCTCCAGAGATGTGACCCCACCACTGCCCTGGGCAGCTTGTGTAGGGCTAGAAAGTGTTTTCTGTGAAGAATTCTTCCCCCATATCCAATCTAAACCTTCTCTGGCACACCTTGAGGCTGCTCCTCTCATCCTGTCCCTGTTCCCTGGAAGCAGAGCCTGACCCCCCTGGCTGTCCCCTCCTGTCAGGGAGCTGTGCAGAGCCACAGGGTCTCCCCTGAGCCCCCCCAGACCCTGCCCCAGACCCTGCCCTTATCTGGACATGCCCTTATCATAGGCAATGCATCCCCAGTGTCTTCCACACAGTTCTGTTTCACAAAACAGTTCATGGCATCCCTAAGAGCTCACAGGCAGCCAATATTAAGGCTTAATTAAGATTGCAACTCCAAGGGCACAGGTTTTGCCCCTAAGAACAATTTAAAAGCTCCCCCACACATCAACTGTTGCTCAGCACACTGCAGCTTCAGGCACCTCCTACTAGAAAAGAGATGACAAAGTACATGGCTTAAAACAGGCCTTAAAAAATTCCAGCTTCTTGTCTGCAGCTTATTTTTATTGTGTTCTATCAAATGTGAGGCTCAGATATGATGACTCTGAAGAACAGAGCAGGAAGGATATGTGTCACAGTACTTTTCATGCCAATCTATATGCAAAATACAGCACAGGTGTTGGAATCTTGCAGTTACATTGCTTGAGAGGAAAATGTTTACATTTTTCCCCCAAATACTGTTTTCAGGAAGTCACCCTGAATCACAAAAGGCTCTTTCTAGCCAGGCTCATGCTCATTTATTTGGCTGTGCTGACCCCCAGAGTCCAGTGCTCTCTACAGCACACCCCAAGCCAAATCCCATCAGGTTCCTCATCCTCTTTCCTCCCATTGCCATTAATTCAAAGAGATTTTTCTGGAGTGATTGCTCCCACAGCCTGGGGGTGATTGCACCCTGCCAGCACCAGAGAAAACAGACATTTACCCCGCGCTGCCTCAAATTGCTGCATGTGTTTGAAACTGCAGAATTAACTAGATAAAGGGGGGAAAAATTACATAGGCATTATAATAAAGCTCATAGAGAATCTCATGGTGAAGCTGTCTGATTGTATCTTATATCTCCAGCCACACCTGGCAAAATCTGAATTATCACTAGATAAGCACCTGCTGGGGCAGAAAGAATCCTTTATATCTGCTACTTGAGTGTGGAGAAAGCTGATACTATTTTCTCACATACATTTGTAGGACTTTCTAATTTGATTTTTCTAGAAGAAACTATTTGCCATATTAGTTATCAAACATAGCAATCAGACATTATAAAACACACAGAAAATAGAGAGGGATAAATTTGGGTTAATTATTCTTGGGTAGTTGGTGCATAAGAGAAATTGTTTAGTCACAATGTTACAAACACTGTGGCAGACATCAAAACTCTGGTACAAGAGGACACTGGAAGCTGAAGCTGAGTAGTTCCTCAATTTTTATTTTTTTTTTGAGAGCAACCCCACTTCAATAAATGAAGTGTCTTTCTCTTGCACATACTGCTAAAAAATCAGTTTCCTTTACCCAAATTCAGGTTTCCTTGGAGATGAGGGCTTGCAGCTGTGTTCTAAGCAAATTTAAAATACTTACATACTTTTTAACTTTTAAAGCTCAATGCCACCTTCAGCCTAGGGAAAAAAAATAGTTTGTCTTCAGGTAAGAGGCATTTTTCACAACCCAGATGGGAATTATCTTCCCTGTCCCCCCTTCACAGATGACAACCTGATAAATCTCTTTTGTCTCAGTATATCTGTGAAGACAGGATCTTTCTTCTTGGCTGTGCTCCCCAGTCTCTGCCTGGCTCTGCACCACCAGGCTGACACTTGTCCCCTGAGCTACAACAGCAGCTGAGGAGACATTTGTGAGCAGGGACATCACCCCTGAGTCCCCTTTGTCACCCCGTGGGGGACACCAGCTGCAAGACTGGTTGTCATTGCCACACAGGGGACAAAAGGAAAGTGCTGAAGCATAGAAGAGAGAAAGGAAAAAAGTCATAATAAATAACATCCTGGAAAGGCATCAGAGAGCTATCATTTGATGTATCACCCAGGACTGTGCACCTCTCAGGAGCCCTGGGTCAGCAAACAGGCTGATGGCACTGATAGATCACCCCTGCTGGGCCAGCCCAGGGGGGGCCACACCAGGACTCCCACCTGGACCTGCATCCTTCAGCCCAGCACCTTGACTGCATCCCAGGGCATCCTGCTGCCAGCAGGATTGCAGTGGGGAGCATCACATTCCTTCAGTCAGCTCAAGCTGCAGTAGTTTGCCATAAACAAACAAATTAAATGCTGGAGCTCATTAAACGTAGAATAACTTTTCAAGAAAATATCCATCTCCAAGCACAGGTGAAGCCAAGAGAAATCTGCAGTGCTGTATCCTCAATGCATCATCTCCTTCTAGGAAAACATTCCTGCACTTAAGGAGGGATCCCAGAATGTTTTTTTCTTACAGCACAAACATTAGAGATGCAGAGAGGAAGCACAAAGGAGAGCACACAACAACTCCCTGTGACCTAGCACAGAGGCCCTGCCAAATGCCCCAATGGCTGCAGCCACCCCTGTCCCTGTGAGCCCCCATGTGGCACCTGGGCTGAGAGCTCTGCCTGCTGTGTGCTGCCATTCCTCCTGTCCTGCAGCTCCATCCTCACTCACTGCCCCTCTGCCCTGCCCACAGGGGCACCATGTCCTCTGCAACCTGCTCTGCCAAATCCCCCTGGCACTCAACACCACATTCCATGATTTCCACCACTGCAGCTCTCACAGAAACCAGTCCCTGTTTGCACCTGGTGGGACAAGTTTTTTGGGACCATATATAAGGTCCCAAAGGTCCTTATATACAGACCATGTATAATGTATTTCTTGCAAAGAAAAAACAGGAGACAGTCCAGAACAGGGACCAAAGCCTCCCTGCACAGGGTGACTGACAAAAGGGTGGGGAGATGGATACAAGTGAGGCAGCCAGCTCCTGTGCTTCAACCAATGGATCACAATTAGGGTTAAGCCATCAAGCAGGTGCTCCTGCTTTAAGTAACTTGATTCCACCTGGCTTCCCACTTTTTTTTTTTTCTTGAACTAAAATTGTAAAGATATCTGTCTCATTTTGTGTAAGGTAAACCAAGCTACTCCCAGTGGTGACATGGGATATGCTTTCAAAAACAGAAGCATCTTTTATGCTCAATATACAGCTACTAAAAGCAACTTATGTAACCAGTAACTCGACTGATTTTTGAGACATAAAGCACAGTTCTTGCAGGTTTTTAAAACCCCCTTTTTCTTGGGTTGCCCATGGGTTGAGACTGGACCAAGGTGCACCACATATCCTGCAGCATTTTCTCTATCCAAAGTCAAAGGTAAACGGAGTTTTAAGAATAATAAATGACAAAATACTGTGGAAAGAGTATAATGTAACAAAGTATAAGAAAAACATTGAAAAGTTACATGTAAACCTCTTGTGGTTAGGAAAGAAGAACAAATCCTTTGGGACAGGCATTCATGCTTTAAAGGTGCCTTTTAGAAGCTTTATTGAGAGTAGAAAAAAAATCCTTAAACATTTAAGACCAGTGATTCACTGAGCAATATGCTTAGCAGAGGCTGTGGAGGTTTGCAGTGAAAGAAGGAGGAGGCTCGTGATAACATATTTTGTAAATCAAGGCCAAATCAAATGCATTGAGTTTCAGCAGCTGTGCCAATTAAATCTCATTCAATTTGCTGAACAAGAACGTTAACATTAATCACTTTGGCAAATTTCTTAGAATATTTCATGTCACTGAGTAGTTAAGTGATTTTTGTTCTTGTTTACAGTGCAGAATATCATTCTGTGAGGCAATATCATCAGTCACTGAGCAACTGTGGGGTGCTTTAGGAACCCTGGGTGGTTCTTAGGATGCTTCAGTAATGGTCCTTTGCCTCCTAGAGGCTTTTTCCAAAGTATTCAACAGATTATTTTTTTTTAACTGTAGTTATTCTCTGCCATCTCTCAGCACCCTTAGCACAGTCAAAGAACAAGATTCCAGGCAGAGCAGAAGCAATTTTACCATCTGAACCCTCCACAGCCACATCCCATCTCGAATTCACATCAGGGCACAGGGAATTCCTCTCTGGCCTTATTTATTCCTTTGGGCCTACAAATGAACAAGCTAACCTTTGATCAGGTGTTGAAGTTTCCAGAGCTGAGGTTGTTTCCTGCCCTACCTTTGATTCTGGTTCTGGATGACTCAGGTACTGAATCACACATCATCTCTGCTGCCCAAGAGGCACATCTCACCCTGGGTTATTCCAGCATGTGTGATGCCAAACAACAGAGACAGGAGCTGCTTTTCTCACCTTGTAACCATGCTGGGTGAGTTTCCCCCCTATTTTCTTTCCTTTCTGCTTTTTCTTTCATCACTGCAAAACCCTAACCCTAACCCTTAGCCTTCTGAGATGAATGAGGCAAGGTGCCAGCTACTGCTGTACAGAATCTGCCCTGCTGTCTTCAGTTGCAAAGCAGGATGTGACCAAAAGTGTGTATTTTATCACCATTTGTTGAAGCTGGGTGGGGCAGTGATCCTTATCTCCATGGGAGATATCCTCTGCTAATGGGCCAGCTGTTAAAAACCAGGTGGGGCAATGTTCTTTATCTTTTCCACAGCCCATCCTCCCTCCAGGAGATATCTCCTGTTCATGGCCACTGAGTCCCAGTGCATGACTGATAAAATTACATCATCCCACTGGAGATGCTCCACCCAGGGGGAGGAGCCAAGCATTTCCTACCTAGATAAAAACTGAGATTTGGAACACCAAAGCAGCCTTTTCCACTGGATTCCAGAGGAAAACCAGACCCTTCCACATCATCACTGGACCTTCAGAGGAAAACTGCACCTTCTACAGGAGCACTGCTCCAACAGACCCATATCTGCCACTGCAGGAGGATGCAGCCACCATTTAATGGGACTGTGCCAACACCCTGACTGACTGACAGGGTGTCAGCTTGGATTCTGGCTCTGTCAGTGGTTTTTGTTTGTTCTCTGTAATACTGTATTTCTATTTTAGTAAAGAACTATTATTCCTATTTCCCATATCTTTGCCTGAGAGCCCCTTAATTTCAAAATTATAATAATTTGGAGGGAGGGGGTTTACATTCTCCATTTCAAAGAGAAACTCCTGCCTTTATTGGCAGACACCTGTTCTCCAAACCAGGACACCTGTCAAGGGTGAAATGTAGGGTGAAAACATGCCCAAAGGTGAAAATATAAGATGCAAAAAGAAACAATAATAGCAGGGTAAAAAAAAATCAGGCAGCAAAATCAAGGTAGTGAGATTTCTCCCTGGATTGCCAAGGCTTTTCTTTAGCTGCATGTTCATAGATTCACAGATTCATAGATTTATCAGTTTAAACATGAATAAAAAGGAGCCAGCTGCACAAGAGAAAAGTCATTTTGAAATGAAATAAGGAATGATTGCAAAGTCCCCCAGCTGCATAGAGCAGCCCACAATATGTCATTCATTATCTGTGTATCAGGTAATTAAATTTCAGGATCTCACATGGTAAATTTGATGTTGCACATTGGTATTAACAGATGAGGGAGGCATAAGGAGCATTTCTGGAAAATCAGAGAGTTCAGTGAGATGTTTTGTAAGCATAAGGCAAAATCAGTTGGGTGACTTGGTTAATGTGTTACTTTATGGTGTTATTAAGAAATACTGAGCCCTAGGTGCTAAACTCTAATTTTTTTTGTGTTTTCTCTCTTCCCAGCTGCATTCCATAAAAGGTTCTGTCTTCTGCCAATGATGCCCTGAACCAAGGGCTTCCCCATGCCCAAAAGAAATGCTTTTACATTCCCTTGGCAAAGAGGCAGAACAGAGTCTGGGACAGCATCAGAGCTTGGCATCAGGGCAACATCTCAGCATCAGCACGTGTGAGTGCCACTACCACACCAAGCAGCAGAATAACCCCAGGGCTGGCATCTGCTGTAATTAGAGGGCACAAATAAAGCCATGTGGAGTAATGAGATTGTTCCTCATTGTCAGAAACCAATAAAGACAAAACAGACCCAAAAAAAGTTTCATTAGTCCAGTTTTTATTCAAATTAAATGATGAGGAACTACAGTGTGATTTTCTTTCATAATATAAATATATCAGTGAAGAATGTTTCTTGAGTCATTCGTCACACTGGATAAGACAGCAGTCAAGAGAATTACTTTGCAAAGTCCTTTGTTCTCCACACTCATGCAAAAAAAATCTTTAATTTAAAAAATGAGCTTGAACAGTGAACCAACTTGTTACAATATACTGTCAGCTACTGAACCAACAAAGTCTGGTTTACAAAACCAAAAAATTTCATACCCATGTAAATTATTTCACAATCATTCATTACCCTTGAGGGTCTTTATACATAAAATCTACAAATTAAAATTATCAATATTTGTTTATTTTTTGACACTGTAGAGGAAAATAATTTATAAACCCATAAACAAAGATAAGGGCAGATGAAAAGAAGTGAACGAGCCCATATTCAGACCATAATATCTAGCACTCTCCCAAACACTGCACCTTTAAGCAACAAATAATGCTCACATGAAAGTGATTTCTGGGCATGATGTGGGCAAAGGGGGCAACTGCTTTGATAATTTATAAATAATGCATCCCAAAGGTTAAGACTGAGCTGCACTCATGTTGAACCATCACAGTAGCTTGATGAACAGCATTTATCTGTTGAGCCATCTCATGGCTGGATGAACAGGCACCACACCTCACTAGATATTAAGGGTTTTGGTCTCCAAACAATGCAAACCAGAGAACAGTATTAAGTTTTCATGGTGGTGCCATGCAAACAATGCCAAGTGTATTTATGGTAATTACTTGTTGTACACATCCATAAAAAGACACTGTTTGGATAAACTGAATGAATTGAAAATTGATTTAATCACTCCCAATTTATCTATTAGGCACCAATGGAAAAGATGGACTTTATTCAAACTTGTTTAAGCAACAGATTGCTTGAGGCAAATCTTCCCTGCATTGCAAGCCCAGCAGGGTGTGCACCACCCGTGATGGGGTTGGGCTCAGCCTGGGGTGATTCTCTGCAAGAGCAAAGCCCCCTTTAGAAACCCAAGGCCAGAGTGCCACAGGGGCTCAAGCACAGGAGACCCCAAAAACAGATTACAACAGAAGGAGCTGAGGAAAGTGTTCATATTCACAAAGGACCAACATGAGGAAGAGGTCCAAGTTCAGTCTGTAAAGCTTTTACTAAAACTCCTGCAATAATTTGTCTGATTTTGGCCACCTGGGGGGTTGTGCCCAGACTGTTGTGGACAGAGAATCTCTGTCTTCAAGCAGCTCATGCAGGAGCCAAGAAACAGAACCACCAAGTTACAGCTTCTTTCCCAAACTACCCAGGAACCAAACTCATGGCACAAGACAATTAAATCAGGGTATTGAAATAATTGTAAAATAACCAATAATCTAAGAGCCTACTGGTGACTGAGGTAATGGGTTTTAATTTATCTCATAATGTGGAGCCCAATGCTGTCCTAACATTAAAACCAACACAACTATCCCAGATCTTTCTTACATTATGGCATTTCTAGTGCAGAGAATATGGAGTCACACCTACACCACAGCCAGCAAAATCCACACTGGAGTGCACGAATTAGATCCAGAAATGTCACTGAAGACCATAAAAAGCAATCCAAAAATTATTTTAAATTGTCTTATAAAAATATTTACAGTAAAATTTGTTAGTGCTAATGCTACGTTTTCAATCCTAGAAAAAGGCAATCTGTAAAGGATCTGGCTCAGGTGCTCAAAATGAACATACAAACACGAAACCACACAACAAAGAAAAATTCCAAAAGCATTTTGGGGATGGGGGGGTACAGCTGGTTCATCACATATTATGGTTGTTTGTATTGCATAGCTGGAAAACGAGGTCACTTGACTTGCATAACACTGCAATGTTTGGGAAGGAAAGGAGGAAAGTGTCATTTGCCATCGAGGAGAACTGGCTGCAGCTGGGAACAGCATCACTCGTCCCTGGCAAGTCCTAGCCCTGTCCAGCAAGCCACAGCTCTGGGCCAGCACTGGGCAGAAATGCCATTTTACAAGAGCAGAGAACCACCAAAATCTGTTTTCCTTATGAGCAAGGAAGGTTTATGAACAGATGGATAGCAGGGGGTATCTCAAGGTACACCTCAAGGTGTACCCACTTCTCACATCTGACAAACACAGAAAATTGCAGCCTTGCACCTCTCTAGCAGTACCTACCAATTTTTATCTCCAGCCCACATAAACTCATAGTCTCTGGATAGCATTTGCCTTTGCAGCTGGGCTGTACAGTAGTTTATAAAGGAGTTTATTTAGCTTTATGTCTGCACCAGACCTAACAAGGGCCATGTGTGCCCAAATGCTCATCCAACCTTGTCCAGTCACCTCAGCCTAACAAAAGGTGCCACCTTGAACTGAAATGCTTTGTCTGTCCCATTCTATCCTTTCTTCCCAAGCTGCATGAAAAGGAACCACCTTTTGGGCCAGTGAATTGGAGTCTGTCCCAGCTGAGCCCTCATCACCTTCCTTATGCCACCATAAAGGTGCATCAAAGGACTCTGACCTGAAGGCAGCTGCAGTCAGGGAAACATTCCTGCTGGGATATATTCCCACCAGGGTACATTCCTACCAGCCTCAATGGCTTTTACAGTAACACTCACAGGAGAGCAGCATGTCACATTTATTTTGGCACGTTTTGCTGCAGATTGTAAAACTCAAAGCAATGGGTTTAAAGGGGATTACAGAAAAGACTAATTTTTTTATTATTACTATTTTCAAGATCTCTGAGCTCACATACAGTGGAAGGGTAGACATAAAGAGTAGTAATGCCTTTTCTTTAGACAGTTTGCCCTTGTTTGTAAAAGCAAGAACATCCAAAGAGGAGTGGGAGCTAGCTCACATTCCCCATGAAGGGGATGCCAGCCCCTCTGCAGGGCAGTGTCACAACACAGGCAGGGGCTGTTTCCCCCCCAGTGAACAGGCACCCATCTTACAAGGACTGTGTCAACTCAAACACCAGAGTCTATGTACACAAATAACCTACTCCTCCAAAAAAGCAGATGCAGCTTAGATCCCTCTGAAATAAATTTTAAGTATTTTTCTTTTCTGCTGTCAAAGGTCACACAGAGCTCATCTATGGACTCAGAAAGCAGCATAACAACACTGGACAGCTGCCCACAACAAAAATCCTCAGCTGATCTACAATGGGAAAAAAAAAATACAAACCCAAACAACAAGAAAAAGAGTAGAGAAAATATTTTTCTTCATTAGCTCCCTTTAGCTGGGGAGCTTCTGGGAGGTCACCTCTGTATGCAGAAGCATGTCAGAGCTTCTAGGAGACACAAAAAGGTATTTTGAAGTCAAATATCTTTTTAAACAGAAAACTTCAAGAATTTGGTATATAAGCAAGACATCCCTTACGTCTGGATCTAGATTTGTCTGTTTTGAATAATCTTATGAGTTCTTCATACTAATACAGGAATGCTTTCAGTAAGGGCAGGACTAAAATAGCAATTACAGTGACAGTAATTAGTTAATCTCCATGCTCTGGAAGCATTAAAAGACTGCAGGTATTTTACTTGGCTCATTAATCCCTGCTTGGGTGACAGAGGGCTCTCGCTGCATGGAATGTCTCTACGTTAATGGCACCATAAGGTATTTTTTAACATCTAAATGCTCTATTATGAAATGGCATTGACATGCTGGACAGAGCTAGAACTGAGGCTTTCAGCACAGCTGAAAGGTGTGGGTTGGGAACATTCTCTATTCAAGCAACATTGGTTTCACAGGAGCAGTAAACCCCGTGGGAGCAGCATGTGTTGTGTGGGGCTGTGAGGGTTTGTGTGGCTCAGGTGCTCAGACCTCAGCCCTGGGGAAGGCACTGCCCAGCAGTCCCGGCACGCACAGCACACAGCATTCATGGCAAGTAGAAAAACCACATGGTGTTTATTTCCACAAGCATTTCAGAGAAACATACAGCAGTCCAGTGGCATGTACACACGTATGACTGAGACAGAGTCACACTCGAGCCAGACCACCCTGCTCCAGTCCATTTCCGCTGTTTTTCTCTGTTGGAACTCAGAAGTTTCCACTGCCAGTATTGAAGTCCACCCTCCAGGCACAGTGAGTAAGTAGTTCAACCAACGATGTGCACGGAGCATCAGTAGGGAAGAAATCCAGAAATGTCTGTTTTTACTCACATGCCCAAACGTAGCACTTTTGTTTCACACAAGAAATTCTGTGCCTGCAGTCCAAGCACAGTGTTTATCTCAGGACACATGCCATCAAGAAGAACAGTTGATTGCACCACAGATAACAAGCAACACCTCGTGTCTAGCATGGAATATGTCCCCAGAGGGATTTTCACTTGGCTATGCAATCCACTGCAGAGTGGATGATGCTTGCAACGTATCACTTGTCATACTAGGACATTAACAGCAATGAGATGGGTCAAGTCAGAGGTCAGTCATCTTCCCAACACCACCTAGCTGGATCCACTTCACTTCTGCTCCTCACATTGGCTTGGTCGTGTGTCACAAGGGTTTGTGAATCACTGCCACACCTGTTGTAAGAACAGACACAG
This sequence comes from Muscicapa striata striata, assembly GCA_030060385.1. NCBI lineage: Eukaryota > Metazoa > Chordata > Aves > Passeriformes > Muscicapidae > Muscicapa > Muscicapa striata. The sequence continues at coordinate 1,072,629 of JAREIS010000050.1, read as the reverse complement.
TTATGGTAGGAACAGCTCCTGGGTTGCCACATGGCTACAATTACCCTGCAAAGCCAAAGGCCAGTAGGGAGGGAGGTGTCTACCACTTCTGTGAAAGTTTCTTCTACTGAAATCAACATGAAACATAAAAGTATAGTTAAAGCTTAAGGGGGCACAGCCCTCAAGTTTACAGATGACCTCACTGCTGCCCACTCTCCCACTGCCTGCTTACCTGCATAACTCCTCCCTGTGCTCATGCTGGTTGGCAACAACGTCCACTTGTCTGTGCTGGGGTTGTAGTACTCCACTGAGGCCAAATTGCAGGAACCATCATCGCCTCCCACCACGTAGAGGAGACCATTCACTGCACACACACCTCAAAGCAGAGCACAGATGGTGAGACATGGGCTAACTCATCCCCCACAGCACGCTGCTGCCACAATCTGATTCACTCCCAGCAGATCCTTCAACTCCCATTTTTATCTTTTACAACACTGATCACATACACCACAAGCACACGAATTGCATTAAAAACCACCACAGAAAGGCTTACCTGCATTTCTTCTACACATGTTCATGTCTGCCACTTGCTTCCAGGTGTTTGTCCCTGGGTCATAGACTTCCACACTCTTCCTCACCAAGGGCCCGTCGTGGCCCCCGGTGGCGTAGAGCAGCCCACTGAGCACACCAACACCTGCCAAGCACAGCCAGGTCAGCCACAGCACAGGGACAGGCTGCACATCCCTGGTCCTCCTACTGGGCACAGCCTTGGCCTCTCCAAGGCACTAACAAAAACATGGGCCACAGGTGCATCAAGATCACCCAGCACCCACCCACCCACCCACCCACCCTGTGGCACTACAGCAACCTGCACAGTAATGCCTGGCAGATGTCCCCTCTCAGGAAGTTGTCAGGCAACCCAAGATCAGCAGTCTAGTCCCATGACATTCCTCTGCCTTTATTCCATCTCTTTGCACTTGCTCTCTGCCTCCCACCCCACCTTGTTTCCATCTGCCTGGTATTTTCCACCATGGGACCCTCTGCTTTTAGCCTGATTCCCCCTTTCAGGACTTCTGTTTTTCCTGCTGCCATTGTGTCACATGACTTCATTCCTTGGATGATCTTCCTCACCTCAACAACTTACAGCTTACAGCTCTTGGAGCTGCCACTGGTTCCTCTGTTCCTCTCCTCCCACTCCCACCCCAAAACCTGGCAGCACTTGGCACAGACAAGGTGCCTCCAATGCCACCTTCTCAGCCATTTTTGAAGGCCCCTGGCCAAATCTCTGGGAGTGACAGGGATCTTACAGCTATTTCTGCCTAATACAAAGTAAATGAGTTAATTAAAATGTTCACCAATCCATGAGAGTTAAAACTTCCAGCAACACATCTTCATTAATAGGTTCAAAGGCCTCTATTAAAATTAACAAGGTGGGATGTTAGTAAAACAGAAACAGATCTGAATCACATAATTTTAACCATGGGCATTAACCAATGTGCAGGAAGGAGAGGGGCCCTGCCAGACTGATACCAACAGGGTTTTGACTTGATCCCTGTGCAAGGATCTTTCCTGGTCAGGAAAGGAGAGGACAGGAATAGCTGCTAAACCAGAAACTGGCTCAGCAGCTCCATCAGGAGCATTCCCATCTGGGGACAGGTACATAGGTCTACCACTGCCACCTCTCCCTTCTCCAAATTATCTTAGCTTGCTACTGCTGGGTTTGGTTTTGGCCAGCTGTACCAAGAGGCGCTGAAATCCTAATATGACATTAGGATTCATGGTTCACCTCTGGCAAACACATAATTAATCTCTAACTGCCATAAATATTCACCTTACTGGGCCACATCCCTGGTGTGGCTGAAGTACTCCAACATGCACGACTTGGGAAGAGCAGAACACATCCAAATGTGTGTCCTGGCTGCTGAGCTGCAGCAGGTGTCTCCAGTTCACTGGGAAATGGAAAGTCACTTAACTGCATCTCAGCCCAGCAGCCTGGGTATGCAGCACCTTGGCATTTGACTGTATTCAGATGTTAATGGAAATTCTATACTTGTAAGAAATAATTTAATGACTAAACTAATTTAGCAAATAAAAGAGTCGGAAATACTCAAGCTTTTTCACATGAAACTGCCTCCTCATGCAGTGAGACAGGGCACACAGGGACAGGACATTCCTGCCAGCAGGGAAAGGAACCCCCCAGCTGGTCCAGCAAACCCTGAGAGTGTTTAAAAAATGTGCAGATGTGGCACTTGGGGATGTGGTTTAGTAGTGAACATAGCAGTGCTGGGCTAATGCGGGACCTGATGACCCTAAAGGTCGTTTCCAATCTAAAAAAAACTATTATTCTACAAAACCTGGGCAGCACCTGCACATCCCCACAGCCCCAGTGCCTCCAGGGACCTGGGGACATGTGTCCTCAGCCCCACTAGATGTCAGCACAGGGAAGCAGTGCAGAGCACGGTGTCATTTCTGGAGCTGTACAGCAGATTGTGCTGCAGCACCACTGCTGCCCAGTGGCACTGGGCAGTGCCCTCCAGTCCCTGCTGGAGGGGCACCTGGGGGACAACCAGAGCCCGAGGAGCTCAGCTTTCAGGTGGGGAACAGAAAACTGCAAATAAATTTGGCAGGGGAGTACGAGCACTCCTAACAAAGGACTTGCTACGTGGAGAAACACTTGCAAAGCAGCGCTCAGAGCAGAGTGTTTCCAGCAAAGACAACTCACTAAACTCCATTTCACTACAGGCACAAAATTCTTGCTGTTTCAACACACTGCCAATAATAGGAGATACTCATTCTGCTCTTCTGGAAGGCTGCACTGGACTAGGTCTAAGGATCAAGCAGACACTAAGAACCTCTTCAACAGAACCCAAACCAACAGTGTGTCCATATTTACCTCACCTGGAGCTTCAAAAAAGATACTGGAGTGAGGAAAGAGAGACAGGGTGTAGAGAGCAGCCTCAAAGTGCCCAGCTCTAAAGGGAACTCCCACTACAGCTTAACCTGCAGGGTAATTTCAGCCCCAAAGAGCAGCCCCCAGGCTTGGCTGTGGGTAACTGCATGATGATTTTAAATGCAGTGGATAAGAGCTCTTATCCCTTTCAGAGAGGAACAACCATAGAGAAGACAAATTGCTAACTGGCCCAAGATCATGTAGGAAATTAGAAACCATCAAGACTAGAACCCAATCCTTTTACAACAGGTCCTTTCCTCTAATCCTCCAGATCACCAACTCTTGCCAACAAAAAATAAACTAAAAACTAGCTAAGCAGGGACAGTCTGAGATGAAATTTGTTATCCTACACATCACCCAATGTGCAGATGTTTGGTTTGTGTTGCAAAGCACCCAGTGAGTGCTTGCAGGAAGATCCAAAATGAAAAATATCTGAAACCCTACAATGACAGGGGAGAGTGAGGTGCAGCTTGGCTTTCCCATGCCCAGCTGTGTCTGCAGCTGGCCATTTGGAAAGAGAACTCTTTGCTTACAAGTGACACGCATCTGTTAGCAGAGCAACTTAGAGACACAAAACCACTATTTCATTAATCCAGAAGTCAATCTCAATCTGGCAGATTTTGCCAAAGTCAGGAGAGCTGCTGAGAGCTTCCAAGCCATTACGTTTTTACCCTATGGAAAGGGGCATAGAGGAGGCTGCACTTGCAAGCCCAGCCGTGCCAAATGCCACATTTGCTGCCAGGCTGTGAGCAGGGGTGGGGTGCCCATGGCAGTACCTGCCCCGCTGCGCCGCGTGCTCATGTCAGCCACGTAGGTCCACTCGTTGGTGGCGGGGTTGTACTGCTCCACCGTGCTCAGGCACTGCCGCGACGCGCCGTCATAGCCGCCCACAGCGTACAGCTTCCCTGCAACACACACAGCCTGCCTGGGCACAGCCCTGCCTGGGCACAGCCTGGGGACAGCCCAGCAAAGGGATCTGGGGAGATGTGCAGGCAGCAGTGACTGTAAAGTGTGAAACTGTCAGCAACCCAACAGCTTCATCAGAAGTAAACAGCTCAGAGGGTTTTCCAAACTGGCCCAGGAGAAGAGGGATTATCAAAGCATGTTCTGTTAATGGCCCCCGTTCAGGTGTGCTGTCAAAGGCTGTCACTGCACATTAATTACAGCAATAAATACGAAATAGCTTCATGTAATAGTATCATACCTGCACAGAAACCCAGACCTGATTGTGTAGAACTTGGGCCAAGTTGAACCCCAGAGATGCTGCAAGCACAGCTGAGGCTGGCTGGTCACTCGTGCCCAGGGTGACACACAGGACACAACGTGTTGTGAGGGTCTCCTGGGGTATCCAGCCCTCCCTGCCTCAACTCACTGGAAGCTGATAAACACACATCCACTGAGACCAGAGGAGCACAATCAGATATCATGGGACTGCATCATACATGAAACAAGGCTGATGCTCTACTGTACCCTCTGTTCCCAGACCTGACTGACTGTCTCCTCTTGCCTCCCTGTATCATCTATCAGCTTGTTTTGCATCAGGCAGTTAATTCTCTGGGCAGAGAAGGATTCTTCTTACTAAAGCAGACAGCATAAGGCATTCTGGTCCAAGTCCAGGTCTCCTACATGTTACATAAAAAAGAATTTTAAAAGCTCAATAAACATGTAGAAAAATTCTAACCTAAATTTTTGTACAAAACCTAGAAATTATATAAATTCTCAATCCATGACAGCAGAGCCTGGCCATGAATGAGCTGTGCAATTCTCTGCAAGCACAAGACTCCCACCAGCAGTTATCTCCAGCCTTAGGCTTTTGCATCCTCCTGTTTCTGGATGTTTGCAAGGTTCCAAGTACAGGCTGGCTCTTTTCTTTCTCCCTCAGGCCCATTCATGGTCTCCTTCTGCATCTTCCTGTCTCTAGGAACATTTCAAACTCTTATTTGTGCTGCTGGTCCTGCCTGGTATTTGTCAATGAATCAGGCAAGAGTGCCAGTCCAAGCAAGATAAGATCAATTTCCCCAGCTGGCATAGATTATTAAATATTTTCAGTGCATTTCAGATCATCATATCAATTTTTGTCACATTCATATGAACCCTGTGAATTAACTGCAGGCTGCAGCTTGTTCCCTGCACCAGTATGATCAGTTCTTGTGCCCATCACATGCCCTCATTATTTTTATCACGGACTCCAAAATATGCAACACTTACTTGTGCTTTCAAACAAAGCAAAGGAAAAGATTTCATGAGTTTCCAGCAGAAAATCTGTCCTTAGAAATGCATCTCTCAGGTCCATATTTAATATTTTTCTGCATTCAAGTTACTTGAATAAATTCCAATGACTGACAGCAGCCCAGCACTTCCCAAGCATGAGCCAATTTTGAAAGAGGTGCTTCTTAAATATGCAAATTTAAGTTAATGACCACTATTTTTTCTGACTGTATCGCCCTTCTTCTTCTCACATAAACACATGATGTACACATAATGTACATTTCATGTACATTAACATACTTCACGTACTTTCCACTCAAACAGGTCAAGCCAAAACACTGTAAAGCGTGGATTATATGGTGCCAAAGCTGCTGTGCACTGCACTAACTGGAAAGTGCTATGCCACACTAAAGACAAATTCAAATAAAGCCTTTCACTTGCTTCAGAATAGATTTCGTAAAGGAAGAAATGGTTCCTACTTCAACTTTTCATTCTCCAGAGTCCAAACCAAGCTGCTCAGCTCCAGCTCCCTCAAGTTTGGTGCTGACACAGAGGTGCCAGCAGCTGCCTCCATCCTCCCAGGCCTCCCACCAGCCCTTGCTGTCATCAGCCCCTGCTCATTCAGGAACCACAGCAGAGCTGTGCCTGATGTCAACAAACACAGGTTTCAGTATTCCTGCCAAACCACCAGCCTGGGACTGTGGGACAAACTCTGTTCTGTTTCTCTGGCTGAGCAGATTTTCCGTGATGGGTATTCCGTCCACGCAGCATCTGCCAGCACAGCAGCACCCACTGCACAGCAGAGCTGCCTTTCACCAGCCAGAAGCAGCCCAGGAAGAATTTGGATGCAAAGAAACCTGCACACACCTAATTGCATTCACAAGAGATGGGCTGGTCTGATACAGGTTTGAGGCTCTTGGAAAGCTACACAAGATTTTTCACCAAGATAAAGAGGAGAATGGGGAAAGTTGCTGCAATTACATCATATAAAATCAATCTTTCCCAACTGGTCTAGGGAACAGTGCTTGCCATTCCCTCCCACTGCACTTAACCATTCAGCTTTCTGCTTGACACAGAAACATTTGCTTGATGGAAATGGCTGCTGATTTTCTTACCCTCCACAACTCCAACTCCAACACTGCTTCTTCTTGTGTTCATGGGAGCCACAAAAAACCACTCATTGGTTTTATAGCTATAGGCCTCAACTGATGCCAGACCTAGTTAAAAAGGGGATACACAGGTTTTCTAATTAAAAAAAAAGAGAAGAAAAAAAGATTGGTGTTGCACTTTCATCTGCCTTCCACCTCCTCCCAAGCCTGTAATTCCCACCACACTCCTGTAACCCCACTTCCTAATCCCTTGCCTTTCAGGCTGGGACCAGCATGTCAATGCCACTTCTTCAGTGGCTGGGAAAACTTCACCCCTGCCCTGGGACTGCTGCCTCTCCAATGTGCTGAGGACACCAAGGTGAGCAGAGTCCAAATTCCAAGCCCAAAAGCCCCAGGTCCTTTCAAGCATTACAAAACGTCCATGCAAAGGTTTAAAAATTCCCCCAGACCATGCTGCAATAGTTAGTTCAGGGCTTAACCAAGTGGCAGAGCTTTACAGCAGAGACAGAGGTGTGAATCTAAACACACAGCTATGCCAAGATGTGCCCAGGCACACACATCCTGTAAGATTCCTTGCTAGTATTTTATTCATGTTGATATGAAAAATTTAACTGAAACAAGGAAAAATCCCTTTTCAGCCCAGAAAAAGCATGATCATACAGAGAATGGGGCTGAAAGAACTGTATCACTAAAGAAAATAATAAGAGTGAGATTCTTTGCAATTACTGGCAGGTGAGAACACGCACGTGGGTAGTTACAACACACCAAACCCTGTTCCTGGCTCTTTCTCTACAGAACCATAGAGGAAGGGTACAAGGACTGCTCTGAAGCTCTGCAATCTCTGCAAGCCCTTTTCTGAGGGCAGGCCCTGCCTGGTTCTCACCCAGTGACCTACCGGTGCTGCCGTCGAAGCCGCCCACGGCGTAGAGCAGGTCGTTGAGCACGGCGGCGCCCAGCGTGCTGCGCCGCTCCTGCATGCTGGCGATGGACGTCCACTGGTCCTTGGCACCGTCGTACACGTCCACCGTGCGCACCCGCAGCGAGCCGTTAAAGCCCCCCACGGCATAGACACTGCCAGCCATGAACACCACGCCTGCAGGGACAGCAGGGCCCTCACAGCAAACACCCTGGGATGAGAGCAGGGCCCATGGCATAGACACTGCCAGCCATGAACACCACGCCTGCAGGGACAGCAGGGCCCTCACAGCAAACACCCTGGGATGAGAGCAGGGCCCATGGCATAGACACTGCCAGCCATGAACACCACGCCTGCAGGGACAGCAGGGCCCTCACAGCAAACAGCTCAGCATGAGAGCGGGGCCCACGGCATAGACACTGCCAGCCATGAACACCACGCCTGCAGGGACAGCAGGGCCCTCACAGCAAACACCCCGGGATGAGAGCGGGGCCCACGGCATAGACACTGCCAGCCATGAACACCACGCCTGCAGGGACAGCAGGGCCCTCACAGCAAACACCCCGGGACAGGAGCAGGGCCCACGGCATAGACACTGCCAGCCATGAACACCACGCCTGCAGGGACAGCAGGGCCCTCACAGCAAACAGCTCAGCATGAGAGCAGGGCCCACGGCATAGACACTGCCAGCCATGAACACCACGCCTGCAGGGACAGCAGGGCCCTCACAGCAAACAGCTCAGCATGAGAGCAGGGCCCACGGCATAGACACTGCCAGCCATGAACACCACACCTGCAGGGACAGCAGGGCCCTCACAGCAAACAGCTCAGCATGAGAGCGGGGCCCACGGCATAGACACTGCCAGCCATGAACACCACGCCTGCAGGGACAGCAGGGCCCTCACAGCAAACACCCTGGGATGAGAGCAGGGCCCACGGCATAGACACTGCCAGCCATGAACACCACGCCTGCAGGGACAGCAGGGCCCTCACAGCTTTGGTGAAAACACCAGGCTTTGGTGTTTTCTGCAGGTGAATGGTGCTGGAGCCGAGCGTGGTAGAACATACATGTCGTATGGGAGGTGAAATGCACATAAAAACATGGCAGGAGAAGGCACAGATGGAGCTCACACCTGAGTGAGTAATTCTGTGAGCCACAGGGAACACCAAATGGTGAGCCACATCCACAACCCTGTCAGATGTTTTCAGAGGAACACTCTCAACTTAAAGATCTGCTCTCTATCACCCACTCCTCCGCACCAAGTGGGACTGACTCAGCTCCTTTGATTTTCACTAGGAAACCAGCAAGGAAAACTGGACCCCTGTGGGCTGCCAAGACAGCAATGGGGCAGGAGGAGGGGAAACACTGATAGAGGAACAGCCAGGAGAGAGAGATGATGAAGGGGAGACAGTGGCTATGGAGGGCTGACAGGCAGGAGCACCCCCACTAGAGAGCAGGACATCCACCTGAACAGAAAGGGAAAGATGTCTGTAGGGAAAGAAGAGGAAGGAATGGCAAAAAGAAAGAGGTCATGCTTGAGGCCAGGGGCACAGAAGAAGCTAAAGGGAGGACTAAGGACACCCACCCAGTGCTGAAGAGCTACATCAGGGAAACAAAGAAGGTTGCAGTAAAAGTTCCCTTTACCTGCTCTGCATCTCCGTGAGGGAAGCTCTGCAACCTGATCCCACCGCTCCTCCTCAAAATCATAGCACTCCACACTGCGAATGGCTTTGGGTGCTTGCCCACCCACCACAATCATCACCTGCAGAGGGAAGAGAAGAGCTAGAAAACCTCAGACATGACCCTGGGCAGCTGCTCTCTGCAGAGAAACCATCAGCACAACCTGGTCAAGAACAGCTGCCAAAACATGTGCTGAAGGCCAGCTAGAAGCCTCTGCAGGGACACTTATTTCAAGTAATTATATTTCAAGGGGGGAAAAATTCTCTCCAATTTAATGCATGCCAAATATGGCCATCCCATTTACCCTTCTTCACGGCATCCAAGGTGGGCAACTTGCCCAATTTCCCCTTGAAATACAAAACCTTTTGGCACCACAGCATACACAAGACTCACTGCAGAAGTATTTTTAGGTGAAGAAGATTCCAGCATGATTTCCACTGGCAGCCCACTGTTTAGTCATTATCTCCATGGTGGTGCTAAAAATAATCAATGCCACTTAGAAATAAAACGTGACAGCTGCGGTGCCACCTGCAGGGAAGGTGACACTCAGGGAAATCACCAGAACTGTTTCAACCCAGGAGGTCTGGGCTGCTGAAGGATGTGATTTGTCAGCTTCATTAAGGCTTTTGGCTGCCACAGGCATTGAAGCAAATGCAGGAATTAAACCCTGGCTCCTTACAGGTAGGGAAGAGCTGGTCAAGGTGGTCAAGGGCAACCTGAGGAGAGCAAGAATCGCTCTGCCAGGTCAGGCTAAGGGTTCAGCCAGCCCCAGACTCCAGTACCAGCAATAGCAAGGGGTGGACACTGCTGGGAGAGAAGACCAGAAGACCTGGGCAGCATGCAGTGTGGTCCTGCCCAAATCTGCCCCACCTGCTGCCAGAAGGCGAATTCCCCACGGACACGGGTGCCAGGAGCCTGCAGCTCTGCACTGAAGGGTGCCACGGCTCTGAGCCCCAGCTGGGCACTGCAAACCAACACCTGCACAGGCAGCCAGCCCCCAAAACACCTGCACTGATGAGCAGCTGGACTGCACCTTGTCCAGCACACATTTCATTCAACCCTCCACAGCCAGCAAGAGGGAGGATTTGCTACCCTGATCACAGCAAAACATCACCCAAGACAATCTGATTTTTACAAGGCCAAGGAGTGAGAAACAAGATAATGGGGCTTCAAATACAGATAAAGAGTAGTTGAAAAACTGCCTTTAGCCTCTGCAAGGCAGCTGGGAGTAGCTGAGGGGATAAGATCATCACTTGAGGTCACTCAGATAAACTCAACTCCAAGCAGGATTGCTTTAAAAGTAGAGAGCTAGACAGCAATTTGAAGAATTTGAAGAGCATGGAAATAGTGGCCTGTTTGATCTACAAAGATGAGAACATGATATCAGAAACCAAATTGTGTCTAAATTAATAGCCTGACTACTAGTTGTGTAACAGTCTCCCATGGCAAGCTGCTTCACACGATTACAGAATTAAGGGATTTCACAGCAGACAATAATCCCTCATCAGCAGGACCAACAGGCCAGATGAAAGTTCCTCAGTAACAGGATTGCTGAAAGATCATCACCTCCTTCCCTTTCTTCACAGTTCAAAAGAAGGGAGGAGAGACCTGTAGAACATTTGGGTTTGTACTCAGAGGTCATGCTACAAAGGATGTTGAAAACCTCTGAACTCACTGATTTGCTGTTCCTTTTATCCTAAACTACTTTAGTCCTTGAACAAGGGCCATGTCAGCCCCCAAGGCTGTGTTCTACCAATTTCATCTCAGCAACAGCAGGCAGAAAGGACACTGACACACACACTATCACATGCTGCAAAACCACCATTTCTCAATGGACAGTCCAGTATCCAAATATCAGAAACAGCACAGATCTCATACACCATCCCACAAAGAAACCTCATTATTGTTTGTGCTTGGAAAAATAACACACTGTGTTTTTGATGTCTTGAAATCTCCAAATGCATATCAGCAATGTCAGTGGCAGTCTGCTGAGAGACATTGTGCCAAATTGTGTTTATCTCTGGGGCACAGGGAAAAGTTCTTGGGGTCGTTTTGTCCTTTGCTAATAAAGAGGTGGCCAGAGCATCACACGTGGGGAGTAACAAGGATTATTTACTCAGTTGCTGCTTTGAGTCTATTGAAATCTGCTTCAGACTTCCTGCCCACGGGGCTGGGGGCTGCTGTTTCCTGCTTTCCTGCCTTCTGGTTATGGATACAGGAAACTAAGAGACACCCACTGTGACCCTCCTCACAGGGCTCCAAGCACTCTTACAGGCTGCAGAACCTCAGGCAGCCCTCCCAGCACTCCAGCAGCCACTCCACAGCCCAGCGAGCCACAAACCACTTGTGGCTCACAAAACGCTTCAAGAGCAAAGATACTCCTTCCCCTAAGGGTTTAGCTAAGTTTATCCAGCTTAATTATGTCTCCTTGCTGGGCATAGGCAATGCCAGAAGAGGGAGTAAAACACTTCCAAGCACAATCACTGGGATAGTAAAAAGCAACATGTTTTCTAGCTCCTGTGAGAGACTGAAAATGCCACCAGGAACAGGGGTGAGGGGACACAAAGTGACAAGCTCAGCTTACCTTTGGCAAGCTAACAGGAGTCCTTGGCTTTGTCCTGGGATTCTTTATTAGTTGTCTTTGATCCAGAGGAAGTAAATGATATTTCATGGCTTCGATAAGAAAGTCTTTACAGGTGTTGTTATTCTTGATTAAAGCTTCTTCTTCAACTGTCTGAGAACATGCACACACAGCAAAGATCATTTACACTAGCACAGGCCACAAGGAGCTTTGTCGAAAGAACATGTAACATGGAATTTCCCTTCCAATATACCAACATTAAAAAAAATGCAAGAAACAAACACAGACTTCCAGCTCTTCCCAAAGAAGCACATGCAGTAACATCCAAGCTTCTCACTTTTTTCCAAGATCACTCATAAGAAGTGAGTATTTTAGCAGCCTCTGCCAAATCCTGGATGCAGTAGAGAAGAATTCACCAGGAGGCTGGATACAAAGTAAGTGATTTCTTTTATCTGAGTCAGAATTTTAAGGAGAGGCAGCATCTTTTATTCCATCAGAAGTTACAGATGAAAGAAAACCAAAACCATGATGGGTTCATCTTGTGAATACCAATTTTATACCAATTGTATTGATTTTTTTAGATGTATGATAAAAGCATAGTAGTCAAAGAGCCCATACGCCAACCCCTTCTTTGGGAATTCTCAGCTCATTATCTAGGCCCAGATCCCAGAAATTAATTTATGAAGAACAATCTCCAAGTCAAACTAAGTCAGAGTGCCTCCCCTGCCAGCCACACAGACCCATATGTATGCATAGTACACATCTTAAACCAAAATTATCACACAATATGTGTTTCCATTATGATGTGCATCAGAGAAAAAAGCTACACGAGCTTGTAAGATCATCACTTTGGTATTTTCAGGGTGAAAAATCATAAGGTATTAAGTTATGAATGTTTCCCCAAGAGGGACAGCAGCTCTGCTTTCAGGATTGCCTGGCAGAGCACAGGTCCCATTTACAGGAAGGTTTCTGAAGCACACACTGATTTCAGAGTCCACTCAGTTTTTACTTTTATTCTTCTGTTTACAGACTCAGCAACAGACCAAATTACCTATCTGAGACACAAACAGCAAAGCCACTGATCAGGGAGCAACCAGCAGCTTAAGTGCAAGTATTAATGACTTCTTTGCAGACTAACCTGTACCAGGTAATCTCTGGGCAGAAGGGGCAGGCGAACATGCTCCATCAGCTTAGCCATGTGCTCTAAGCGAGATTCCTTCTCATAATTTATCCAAGATATAACTGCTTCAAAGACCTACACAAGTAAAGTACAATTAAATAGGGAAGAGAGAACTTCCTTGCAGAGTTACCCACCCAAAATCAGAAGCATGGTGATTTTAGAGCATCGAAGGAAGGGGGTGCAAGATCTCTGTCAAACATGAAAAAGCTGTGAGTGCACAGAGCAAAAGCAGCACTGGAGCAAAGAGCTGAGCTGACCACGCATGTTAACAAGCAGCCTCACATCTAAATGTGCTGTATCACTCCCAGAGCTAAGTGCATGTCCAGAACAATCATATACCTCTTGGACATTAGCACTGGAAGGCAGCCAGGACACTTAATGAGCCTGCTGACATTTGCACTGGACATTATTCATGAAATCAGCCACAACAATTACTCCTGATAACAGAGATCTCCCTCCTCCAGGAGCCTGGCTACACAGTAAATTCACTATGCTCATATTTAATCACTGCACCAGTTCCACCAGCCCCCAGAAACCAAGAAGTCCAGAGGACAAGTTCCCCACACACATAGGGCAAGCCCTGCCTGCAGCCATGGAGCCTCAGCACTGCATGAATTTCACTGCTAAAAAAATCAGATACTCCAGCTGGGGAACAAGGGCAGACTGAGCTTCTGGTCTGAACCAAACTCCAGTTTTACTTCCAGATCCAGCTGGTTGAGATAAGCATCCAGAGCTGGAGTCCGTGACCAAGTGCTCCCAAGCAGCCCCATGGGCAGAGCCCGCCGAGGGAGCAGCTCCTGTGTGGGCTCCTGTTTGAATATGCATGTGCTTATATAACTGGGAGCCTCACTCACAACAGAAAGGCCTAAAAATGTCACTGGGAGTGGGAAAGGCTTCCTGAAACACCCCAGGCAAGGCAAGCAGAGGGGCTGGTGCAGTCTCAGATGCTGTGCAGCAGGATCTGGATCACTGCAGTGAAGCTTCCCTGTAGAGAGAGAATTAAATTCTGACCCATAACTCACATCTACAGGCAACACTCTCCAAGCTCTCTCACTGCCCAGTTACTCAGGGGGGCTGAGCAGAGACCCCATCTGTCCCATGCTTCCCCCAAAAGCATCCCTGGCCCTTCCCCCCAGCATGCCAGGAAAGAGCCCCTGGTTTCAGCTTCCTTCCAGAGTCACCAAACGGTCAGGACAATTTGCACAGATAATTATTCCTTTCTTTCCATCCCTCCCACCACTCCCCAAGAAACCATTTTGTCTGGTCCAAGGTCACTAATTCGACAAAATCAACCAAAAATGAGGGCACCATCTTTCAGTCCCCAACTGTGGCTGGTAAATGGATTTGCAGGAGGCCTTGGCAGACACATCCTGCCATGAAGGAGATGCAGAGCAGAAAGAGATTTCTTCCTCTTGGGCTAAACTACATACTTTTAAAATGCAGTAAAGCACCTCATTTCCTGTACCAACAAAGCTCCTGCTGAACTGTTTGGAATTCAGGACACTGCAATGAGGATTTAAGCAACACAACAGGGAGTGGTGTAATCAAACCACAGCAAATGCTGAGGAGAATAACTACTGCAGAGCTTTTAAGTATTTTAAAATTAAAATAAAAAAGCAAACAAACATTTTAACTTTAGCTATGAGGACTTTAAAGTAGAAACTGGGTTGTTGTGAGATTTTTTTAATTGCAAATGAGTGTGGAAAGAGGATAAAGCAAACATTTAGCTGACAAACAGGCTTTTCATTAACCTCTTCTGCACAAAGGCTGAGCTGCAGAACAGGTCACAGGTCTGGGACATACCCAGCTACAGGTCAGAAGGACAGTGAACAAATCTAAAGGAAGGTAAGGAAAATGTGCAGCAGGAATAAGCTGCTTCCTTGGTGCTGGAGTCCACTCCTGAGTATGGCAAGCACTGATGCTTCCCTGCTGTGCCTACCCTAAAAATTTCTTTTTTTTTTTTTTTTTTTAAATCAGAATCTGACACCTTTTGTTGGCTCTCATTCCTAATTTCAGAGAAGGGGGGAAAATGCTTTAATCCAAGACAGCAATAACTCTGTTCAAAGGCCACATCTGTGTCCAGTCCTGCTGTGCCCTCCTCTTCACCCCATGCCTGCTGCAGACCCCGAGCAGCTGCTGCTGCTCCCCTGGGACTCTCCAGCCACACAGGACCTGCTGCCAGGGTGGGATGGACTAAGCAGTTGCCCACATAGCTTGATTTAGAGCTGAGGCACAGCCTGAGCTAGCAGCTGGCACCTGCATGGCTGCAGGAGCAGTCCCGAGCTTGCAGAAGTAAATTTCCCACTCTATGGAGCAGAAGGGTAAAAGCCTGGAATATCCTCTCTCTGCATACTGCCTAAGGAAAGAGCAAGTCCAGATGTTTTCCCAGCCTCTTCAGCCAAAAAACCATTTGTTAGAGATTCCCAGATTGAGGACCAAACCTTGCATCAGCTTCTGCTGCATGTCAGCAGCATGAGACAATGAATCAATTACCAGACTCTGTGCAGAATCCCCAATCCAAAAATCTCAACCCTTTAAAAAATTTCTTTAGCCACTGTTCTGAGTTGGCAGGAGACCATTCTCAAGTCCCTCCACTTCATACATCTTCAGTAAATAACAAATAACTATTCTTTTTATGTGGCTTTTTTAGCTTGCAAACAGTAAAAAGAGCCAATTAGGTCAGGTACAGAAAACATTAATAAAACTGCCTTCCAAGTTCTGTACTCAGCTATAGCAAAAAGAGCAAGCAGGGACAGCAAACCTCTGTCCCATTCTGAAAGGGCCTGTGTAACTGCAGAGGCTGGTGCAACAAGGGGGACAGAAGGGAAAGGAGAAAGGAGAAGAATCCCTGAGTAATGAGGAAATGCTGTCACCACTTTACAGTCAAAACAGATTTTGGTGCTAGCAGAGAATTTTTGTTGTCCCGATGGCCTAGGGATATAAATAAGCCAAAATTGGTGAAGATAAGGATATATCTTATTAGGCCAACTGGTATTAGTTGTGGGGTGGCAGAGAAAGGAGAGAACACACAAATTCCTGAGGCATTCCAAGGGCAATTCTCCCTCTCTGATCCTGGCAGGACTTGGCTCTAACACCTCCCAGTGACCCAGGGATGGCAATGCTCTGGCTCACAGGGTACAGAACATGCATGAACTGTACATGTATGTACACAGCAAGAGGAGGAAAAAGAAAATTCCTTGTGAAATCTAGCTGTGACAATTAAGCTGCCAGATTCCTGAACTATTTTGCACATACATGCACACATATGTATGTATATATTGGTATACACACATATATACTGTTATATGATTTGTTTTATAATATATATCTCAAACATTAGCAGATACAAAAAATAAAAGTGAGGAAAATAGCTTTTCTGTCATGAAGTTAACATGAAACAGCAGCCTACGAGTCTGTCCTCAATTTCCAGCACTTCTTTGAACTCCACCACATTTCATGTTTATGTTCCATTCCCATTTTCTGTTATTCACATCTTTTGTTTTGAACATGCAGCCTATGCTTACATTTCCTTCCACTGCCTTGCATTCTCAACAATCTTTTCTTTTACAAGTTCTTTTACAGTCAGCTACAGAAATACTGGGTTTGATTGTGTAAAGCTCAGATGAGGGAAGGAGCATTTTGATTCCCCTGGGCACAAGGCCAATAAAAGCTTTTGAACAATGCTGCACAGGACTGGAAAAAATTGGTTACTAAACTTGCACTTCCCTTTGCAGGCTGCTTGGCTCAGGCAGAGAGATTCTGCTGTGAGTCTGTGCCATTTGCTGTTTCCCTCCTGGCCCTGCCCCAGTGGCACCTCGCAGCCCCTGCCAGCCCCATGCCTGCAGAAACGTGCCCAGAGCCTCTGAGTTTGCTGGCTCAGATCAGCAGGGAGCATCCCTGAGTCCACACCTCACGTGGAGCAGGATTTCTGGTGGGTTTTACAGTCCTCTGGGCCCAAGCAGCTGTGTGTCTGCAGGCCAGAGGGGCACACATGAGGATGTGCAGCCCAGCCAGCAGCAGCACCAAGCCAGGTCCAGCCTCAGCCCATCCAAACGCAGGCATCCAACAAGGACCCTGAAGTTACAATCCACACAGTCCTCAAGCTCTCCTGCAGCCTCTCACAAGTGACCATTTACATCTAGGAACATGGTTTAGTGATGGACCTGGCAGTGCTGGGTTAGTGGTTGGACTCTATGAGCTTAAACATCTTTTCCAGCCTTAATGGTTCTGTGACTTTACAATCTCCCCACAGCGACAGTTTGGAGATGAGCTGAAGGACTGGAGGCATGTGCCTGTCCCCAAAAACCTGCAGCAGGTCATACAAGAAACTCAGACCAGAGAATGGGGCTGGAGTTCACCCAGCACCATAAACACTGGTCACCCACCTCCCCAGGACTCCAGACTACACAAGATGTGCTGAACATTTCAACCACAAAAACAGTATGAACCAGTGCCTTTTCCCCCTTTTTATTAAAAACACTGAAGATACTAAGAAAATATTTCCTTCCTTCCTTTTGGTTTTGGGCTTCCTTTTGTTGTTCTATCCAACATGCAACACAAGCCAATATTACTCCCCAGCCTAATGAAATTCACTTTTTTTTTTGAGGTTTTACAGCAGGTATTAAATACTTTACACAACAGCAGATGGAAGTTTCCTAGTTTTCCAGAGAGGGAAAGTAGTTGGTTGTGAGCCCCAGGGCTTTTAGTGTGATATGGATCTGATAGTTTTAACTTCCTTCAAAGAACAGCCAAGTGAAGGTCATTTATATGTGTTTTTAGGATTCACATTATTTTAATTTTCCTTTTCACATGATCTCTGTTGGAGAATGGCCAGTAAGGAGCATATCATGATAACAGTTTCTGGTGTAAGATCTAGAAACATTCCAGCATACTTACATTCACTCTTGCAATACAATTTACTGTACCTTTTCTTCAGAGGAGACTGTGAGCTTGTCACTTGATATTAAACTGCAAACCTGGTCCAGACTAAGGCTAAGGAATTCTTCTCCTAGCATCACCTCAGGGAAGTGCTGCTCTGTTCAACAAATGAAAAGGGGGAACAGAAAATTATAATGAAATACATGTTTTCAGTCAGTGGAAGGACCATAGCATTGAGAGAACAGCTCTTGTCCCAGCTCTGAGCACCCAGGGCACACACACAGCAGCTGCAAGTGCAACACAGACAGAAGCCAGCCTCAGAGCAGGATAAAGAAACCTGATGTTATTTTAAGCAGCACCAGCCCCATGAAATGCTTTCATAAATGATACTAAACTTTCTGAAAAGCCACTGGGAATATTCCAGTGGCAAATACAGAGACAAGGGCCAATGTCCAAAGCAGTAAATAACCTGGCCACCTCACCACCCACCTTCCCAGTAGTTTTCCCCTTTCCACTTAAGCCTGCAATTGTACATACTTCTATTTCTCCCTTTTTTGCCTCCAGACCCCTCCATACTGTAACTCTGGGAGCTGCTTGAAAACAAAAAGCACATCACAGAATATTATCCCAAACTGGAAGAATTATGACTGAACATCATCAAATCTGTCACATTTTACATCTTGCCAAAAGGCACACGAAATTATCACTTCCTAAAAAATAACTTCTAGGTCAAATATTTCATTAGCTAGCTGCAGCAATTTTAGTTTTGTAAGAATTTCGTACATATGCTGCCAATTTAATCTCACCTGCCACTTGCTAAGTCCCATTTATCTTTGGCTGAATTACAGAAACATGAATATCAGACACTTTATCTGAAGCAGCTTCTGTCAAGTTCTAATTCTGTAGCCTTGAGAAGCTCAGACTCCTGTATCCAAAGAGCTCTCTCTGCAGCAAGATCTGCCTCGAGTTTTCACATCTGCAGTGCTTTGCCTGACAAAAAGCAGCACCACAGGGACATAAGCTGGTGTAACTTCCTGAGAGGAGCTCTTTGGAGCCCCTGAACAGCCCCTCACTAAAGCTGCTGCTGCAGAGTTGGACTCTGGACTTGGACTCCCCAGTCACAAACCCTCCTTGCTCTACAGAGGATCAAAATCCCACAGTTAAGCCAAAGGCTCTGATTAAAAATAGCAGCATATGGATAAAGTTCAATACTCTGTTATGCTGGAAATACATATATGATCTAATGAACTCTTTGGCCTTAAATTCTTAAGAGGCAGGAAACACTCCCCACACAATAACCTGGATGCAGTCTGACTTCTGGGCAAAATCCCATATTCATTCATTCTGAACTTGCATCTGGCAGCAGAAAGGTATTTAATCTCTTGTTATTAGTTGGAAGTAAGGAAGAATATTTACTGATTTTAATAAAGGAACTAGTGCCGGCATCAAGAAGGCTCCTTCATCTGCTGGAGTTATCCATTGGCCAGAACTCAGCATTTCTCAAGTAACTGAGCTCATGCCCACATGGACTCTAGAGCTTGGGGACTTCTGTCTTGGTTTAAGGCTGTTACATAAACAACATAGTGAAAAGAATTTTAATGGCATTTTTATTAATGGAGTTCCATTAACATTACATGGGCTGCTGTACTAACTGGGACTTATGAAGGCCAATAAAACAACAAAGCAGACCTTCTAATTGCCAAACAACCAAATAAATATACAGTGAATGCACTGCTTGTTGGTTAAAGATTAAACAGGGCCTGGAAACAAGGATAATGAGATATTACAAGCAAGCTTTTATACAATTAACCATTCCTTCCAGGGTACCTTTTTCTCCAGGGGATAATACAGCCAGAGCAGCTGAAAAGGTTTTAGTTTTATTTGCAGGAAAACAGAGGAGGACTCAGTGGACACATTTTTATTCCACTGAGTCTACTTATGGTCCAATTAAGGACAAAACTGTTAAAAAGGAAAATGTTGCAGGACAGAGCAGGTGCTCTGAGAGACAGCAGGTGTAAGTGTCCCTACACAAATTATCAGAAAACAGAAAAACAAACTGGGAGAAAACTAGCAGCTTCTCCCAAGCAGAGGTCAAGGGCAACTCTGCTGGAGGAGACTGGAAAGTTCTGGGAAATTCAGAAAGGGGCTGGCTGAAAAAGCTTTACATTTATGATGTAGAGGAGAAATGCTAAAAGCCATTGCCTGCACCTACTTATTGCAGCCAAACACATCCACTCCCAAGGAAACATGAGCCTATCCTCCCCTGGGGTTAGAGGCCACTGCTGCACAAATCAGAGCCTCAGGCTGCACGGCAATTTTAGCTGAGTGTTCCAACCCCCACCCACAGGATTTAATTTTGCCCAGTGCCACAATGGAAATGCCCAGCAGTGCTGCTGCTCTGCCAGGGCAGGCTCCATGGGGAGGACACCAGCACACCAACACTGTGCTGTTCAACAGGCACAGCAAGAGCCTGCTAGGATCACATCCAGGAGCTGAGTGGGCTGAGATCCAGAGGATGAAGCTTTTTTACCTCCTAAGGTGCTCCCGGGGACCCAACCACATTCCATGACTGGCAGCATCGCAGAAAGCTGCAAGCCCAGAACTAAAGTACTCCCTTCCTGTTGCAATACCAGAAGGCTGATGAGAGCAGAGAGGATGTGCTGAGCCCCTGAGCTGCTGCAGCTGGGCAGGCAGAGCCCCTCACCTGCGTAGGCGTTGGCCTGCTGCAGCAGCTCGGCGCACGCGTGCACGTCGGCAAAGGCGCGGATGCCCAGGCAGTTCGTGGGGTGCAGCTGGGACTGCAGGAAGTCACAGCAGTTTTTCCTAACGTCCATCAGTTGCAATAAGCTAGCAGCTGGCAACAAAACCTGCAAAGGCACCAGAGGGGAATGAAAGTGAGCGACAAGGAGTGATTCACAGCTTGCACAGACTGGAGGCAATTCCCTTGCAGACAGGGACACATCCCTGCAGGGTTATGAGAAGAAAGGCTCAAGACTGAGCTCTACCCATATGCAGAAAACCTTTTCATGCTCTGAGACATGAAAATGGCTATCCTACACTTGGCATCTTCTCACAGCTTCTCCCTGTAAGATCTCAAGCTAAAGTGAGGAGAAGCTAGAAGCAACCACAAATGCTTCTGAATCTCTGGCTTTGCTGCAGGTAGGTCCTGCAGACAGATTTTCTTTTTTTTTTTTTTTTCCCAAAGAGCTTTATATTATTTATAACATTGTAATCAAATTCAAAGCCCATAGCAGCCCAACAGTCCTCAAAATCTTAAACTCTGTTACTTCCAACAAAACCTTACTGGCTTGTGAGGAGGGTGCCTAAACAGTCATGTAAGAGAGGGGGCTCCCAGAAGCCCAAACAGGTTTTGGTGGCAGCAAGGCTCTTGGGAACGACAGGTCCAGCTATCCAAATCACCAGCTCTCATTTACACCTGCACAAACTGCTGGGGACACTTGTGGATCATGGCTGCATCTGAAAATGAGATAGTGCTTTGTACCTCTAAAGCTAAGCACGGAAAAAAGAGATAGAAATGGATGACAAATGTGACATCTGCTGGAAATAAAAACAAGTTTAAGGCCAGTGAGAAGGACAGGAAGTAGAAAACAAAGTCCATTAGGACATTACAGCCTGTGACATCAGCTACTTCCTTTCTTATGTTCAACAGCAACTGCAGACGTGTCTTATTCCAGCTCTCTCATAGCTCTGGCTGCCTCACACGTGTCCTTCCAACTGGGCATCTGTGCTCACCATCTGAGCCCACATTTCTGGAAAACTATTGCCAACTCAAAAAAAATAAGCAGCTGTTAAACAAAACAAATAGGTTAACAGCATTCACCTCCCTGGATCCTGATGGCAGCAAAGGAATAAAGGTGTTCCTCTCTGTCCCTGCCACCACAGTCCCATTCCACACTCACAACCTGCTCCAGATCTTTCTAAGCAACTGATCTGTTCCACTCCAGCCCAGCTGGACAGTGGCTGACTGCAGCCAAGCAGCCACCCCAACAGGCAACAATTACAAAGAGAAGACAATTAACCTGGTAGCCTGTTTTGGCCCAAGCCTCTTGAAGCCAGGAGCAGATTAATTTGTGGCTTTGGTTAAGTCAAGATAGAAGTGTTCTAGGATTTTGAAACCTCGCTATGAGCCACCTTCTTCCTAGCTGAACCATTTCTGAACACCTGAGCTACATAAGGGCTTTGGGCAGCCAAGTCAGACTCCATGCAAACCACCTCTGGCTATAGAGCAGCCAGAGCCTCCTCTGTGCATCCCCACCCATCCAGGATGCATGCCTGCCAGCCCAGGTGGGCTGCTTACCTCTGGGGTCTGGGAGGTTGCCTCCAGACCCAAAGGAACTCACTACCATCACCACAAGCACCAGCCCCTGGACAAACCAGTGCTGCTGTTATGGCCTGTGCTGCCTTGGCAGGCAGTGTAGAAGGAGCCTTACACCACTACAGCCTTCAGGAAAGGGACATTATCATACAACATTTCTCAGAAATAGGATATAAAAAGCCTATCAAGAGATGGGGGGATTTTCTCTTTCTTATTTCCCTGCTGAACCTCTCAACACTCATCTGGTTTTTACCAGGGAAGGCGAAAAGCAAGCAAAGGATTTCCGTGAGAACAAAGTCTGTTTCCTTTAGAAATAACAAGAGGAAATGCCCTGCCTAAACATGCAGCAGGACCAAACTGCAACCCCATTAATATCCAGGCAAGTTACTCACATGGGTCTGGATTTGACTCTTAATATTTAAACTCCAATAGCCGTGAACGATTTAGTGAGAGCTGGCTTCTCTACCAGATCTGCCTCCAGATGAAAACCCACTCACTTTCTGAAACTATGTCAAAATTATCTGCTATTACTACTGAGACTGACTGCTTTGCCTAATTTATGTCCAGAACCTCATCTATGGGGTGCATGTCTGCAGATATAAATACAAATAACATCTAGCTCACCAGCTGTGCTCTGCAGACTCCATACAAATTTCAAGTTTTACACAACACTGCCTGTGCAATTACTTCCATAGACCTTTGATGTCTCTAAACTAGAAACATCTTTCAGCCAAAACTGCCCTGTATATATAGGGTTCATTCATTAATGCTGGACTGCAGAGGCTGGGGTTAATTCCCTGCTGTGACAGAGGCTACCTACAGGTAGCCTTGGCCAAAAGTTAACTTACATCACTCCTGCTCTGCAAAACTGGGAAAGGAGCATTTCCCCTAGGCTGGGGATGTATTAAAGCTTATAAGCAGCTTTGACAATTTAGTCAAATTAGAAGCCAAATAAAAGTACTGGCTGTAAGCCTCAGCTGCACATCCAGGGCCACAGCTGGACTGCACATCTGCCCAAACAAGGAGCCAGCTCCCAGGCAGCCACCCAGGGGAACCTGTGATCAGAGAAATAAATGGACTTTGTGTTTGCAAGGCAGGTAAAAGACTCAGTTTTAAACAAGCTGCTCTAAACAGCATAAATAGTGGAGATAAAACTACATTAGTGTAATGTGGCTTTTGAATGCAAGGGTGGCAGTTGGGCTTTATTACACCCCAGCTGCTCCCAGGCAGCACATGGGCTGAACAACAGTACTTCCACCTAAATGCTCCATCTGAGGTGAAATAGCCCAGACAGAGGAAGGTGCGACAGCATCAGGGAGTCAAAAAAAACCTTGTCAGGAGCAGGAGACAGACAAAGGACAAAGAGATGAGGGAGAAAACAGGGAAACAACTGGCAACTTCCCCTCTGAGGTACCTTCTCCACCTTCACACACACACCATCCCTTGGTTAAAGAGTGAAATAAAAAAGTGAAGACATGCATCAGGCACAACACAGTGCTCTGGTGCCGCATCCACAATTTTCTCCTCAGCCTTCTATTAAGCCAAGCCAATTTAAAAGACTTCCTATAGGCTTAAGGAAGGGCCCTCAATCCAGAGGAGTCAGCCCTGCAATGGAGCAGGGACCCCTGCACCCCATGGAGATGCAAGGCAAGGAGCTTTGGCTGCAGGGAGAGACTCAGCCCTAATTTATTGCTGAAAGGTGCTCTGCCTCACCCTGGGCTTGCACCTACTATAGCTGCAGCTTTTGAACTAAACAGGGAGAAGAGAGATGGACTGACCCATTTATAAACCCTTTATCATCAAAACTGCACTTGACAGAGAACTCTCTTTCCTTGCTGTGAACTCCTAAGTGCATAGGGAATGCTGAGGTGCAGAAGCACTTCTGAAACAGAAATATTGCAGCTCCCAGAAAAGCTTTTTTCCTCTTTTCTCGAGACATTTTTTATGACAATTACTATGCCTGCAAAGCTGACAGGTTCAGTATCTACTTCCTCCAGACAGCTGATTTCAGATTTTGTTCTCTGTGTATGAGCCTTATCTCAAACTGTGGCAGTACACAAGGACACCTCACACATGTGATCTGTGGCACATCATTCCTAACAACTTAATTGTGAAATCAGGTTAATCAGGACTTTTTCCAGGGAATCATTACAACCTGAATGATAATGACTTTCTTAATTGGGAGGGCAGTTCTCAGGCTGCCTGCCAGTAATGAAGTGTCATAGGTAAGGCTGGTTGGGACACACTAAGGCAGGACTGTATCCACTGTCCAGGGCCAGAGGTGTTTTCCCAGAACTGCCTTGGACAGGGAGAGGCCTGGTCCCAAATCTCTTCGTTCAGCTCTGCTTAAGGACACCACACAGAGCTTCTCCATCACTGAGCTGGCAGGTTTGATATCAAAGTTGGAAAGCAGGCAGCAATGTAACCACTTCAGCTACATAATCAAGACCTAATTGAAAAATTCAGTTAATTGGTATGTTAAAAGCACCAGCTACCCCCCACATGTAGGGAGCAGCAGACCCTGTGCTCTGATGTGTGTTTATGATTTCCTTTGAATCAACCCAAGAAAATGAGCATATGTGAAGTTTCCTGAGACACTCACTTTAGTTTTCCTTCCTTTTACAGAATCTGCATGACATAACTTCCTTCTAAATAAATGTATCAAGTTCCACCTTCAAATGAATGAGGTCTTTATATCACGCATATCAAAATTTACAACCAACCTTGACGTGGGATGCAACAGAGGAGGAACAACAGAAGGCAGCAGTTGTAGAAATCCCAGGGTGGATTTTCCTGAAACTACAACATGACTGCAATAAAGACAGAAATTCTGTTTCTGCTCCATGCCTTCCAAACAAGTGGGAGGCTTAATCCCAAATACATGTTCACAGGTAAAACTTCTCTCTCACCCATCATCTCTGAGCCCTCCTACTGCTGAGTCTACACTGCCTTGAAATCCCACTCCGAGAATGAAGTTCCAATAGATAAAGCATGATTGCATTTGTTTGAGTAATTCTCACCCATGTACCCCAGCAGGGTTAGAAGAGAGTATTCCCTCCACATGGGCTGAGGATGAGCTGAAAATCCCCTTTACCTGCACATTTGAGATACAATCTTGAGAAGGAAGTGGATAAACACCCCCAGGAACTCACTACACAGATGACTGGAACTGACCATACAAGCTTGGCCCCTTGTACACATATCTTTCATTACATAAAAAATACTGAACAATCAGCTACAGAAATAGGTGCTTAGAAAAAGAATCTCACTTCCTGAGCCCATACCAAGCCCATAAAAGAAAAAACAAACAAACAAACAAAAACCCAGAAAACAACAAACAAACAAAATAAGTTTCTATTAGAAAAGAAACAACAAAAAGTTGTTAAAAGGCTTCTTGTTGTGAAGGGCTGGGCACTGCTTAGCATTCAAACACACTTAGGAACATTCATTCTGCATTCCATGGTACCTTTCCTGCTCATCCTTTTCTCATTTCTATCCTGCTCTCTTCTTATTTTTCTCACTGACAAGATAGTGTCTTTTCATTTATTCACAAGTTTTGATACCTTGGCTGCATCTGCTCAGTTAATGCCATTGAGCAACTTCTTTTTTTCTTTTCATAATTTCTACAATGACATTACCTGGCACCTGTACCCAGAAATTGCTTTTTCCAGCTACTGAGAAAGTCTGAAGAACTCCTTTAAAAAAGCACACTTGCCCAGCTAGAGAATCAGAACAAGTGACAAGGAAATATGAGATACCTGCTGGGAAAAGAGAAAGTCTCACTGTGCTCAAGCAGGGCTGCAAAGAAACATTGCTGAAACAGCAGCCAGGCACTACTGAGGTGTCCTTGGAGGGATGGAGGCCCAAAGCTGTGCAGCAGGAGGATGTGGTGATGCAAGGGACCAGACCTGCTCACTTCTTTCTAACACTGACACTGCTAACTCAGAGAGACTACAAAAAGCTTAAGTTTTGTTGTTTTTAGCCTTCAGTTCATGTGAAACTTCCCAACAAATCACAGAATATTTGCTTCTGTAACCTTTTCTTCTTGTGGCTGGAGGTGAGTATTAACCTGTTTACGGCATTTTGTTCAGAGCAAAATGCCCAGAGACAGGATAGAAATTTCTCTTTCTGTTGGTTTTATAAGACAATTATACTTTTTCTATAAAACATTTTCAGCATGAACACTTTAAACATGTAATAAAATTTAAACTAGTCAGTTAATCTTGCAGCTGATCAGCTTCATTTCTTAGCTCCTATGAATTAATCTAACTCTAGCCTGAAGAGTTAATCACAGAGTGGATATTGAAATGAATGCTGCAGCAAAAGGACTAGATTGGGAAGAAACACTTAGTATTCAAAATTTACATTTTTCTATCTTACTGTCTGAGAGATGAAAGCCAAAATGTAGCCAGGGATCTGCTTTAACTCCCTGCAATCCCTAGGCCACAGAAGGCAGGCTTTGGTTATGTTTTACTAAAAAGGAAGGCTGTCTAGTTGTTCAGGAAAGCCAACACCTTTCCCAGACCTTCTGGGCTGGACAGAGCTGCCTCTGCAGCAGTTCCCCTAGCACTGCCCACCCCCAGGTGCAGCTGGAGCACAGAACACTCCTGGGGATGCAGTGGGGTCAAACCCAGCCCCAGGCTCAGCAGATGGGAGCTCTGCACACCCCACGTGCCCAGTGGGAGCTTCAGGAGCACCCAGCACCCAGCAGCCTGGAAGGAAAGCACACCTTTCACAGAGCACATGGATATAGCCTCCATATTCCCCACAGAAATGGGGACCAGCTGAGGGTGTGTAAATGTCATTTCTCCTCCAGCAATGAGAGATCCCAGAGGTGCAAGGAGCTGCACCCCAGCCCCCAGTGAGTGATGCTGTGCCAGCTGCTGATGACCCTGATGTGGGTCTCACAGCAGACAGCCAGGCCAAGCCACCCACAGCTGAGTTTGAGTCCCAGCTCCTTTGCCACAATGGCACCCTGAAGGTCTCCTCACTGATGGTTCTCAGCCTTCCACACTCCTACCACTGTGACAACAGCCAGGCTGAGAGCACACCAAAGTCACATCTGTAAAACCAGAGGGCAAAAGGGGCAAGAAAAGCCCCCACAGATTTAGGTCATGAAGGATGGCAAAGGCTGGACTGCAGAGGATCTAGCTCAGGGGTTTGTCCAAGCTCCTGTGGGAGGAGAAACAGGTCAGCAAGAACCTGCACTCTGCCTGAGGAATCACAGCAGAAGAGCTCACAGCAAGATCCTCGTTTCAAGCAGAACCAGTCTAATTTTGCTGTGTTAATTAGGTCAACAAAACTCTCTCCAGCATCACTGACACAGACTTGCTCCCCTGGTAATGTCTAAGTCAAAGCAAGGAAGACAACAGGCTCAAGCTGCCACTTGCAAACAAAACCAGAGACAACTGAAAAGCATGTCCACACATAAGCTCTCAGCATCCCTCCCAAACATCAGTGGCTAAGTGCAGAGCCTTTTTCTTACCACAAATACAGAGTCAAAGAGCTTTACCAGCAGCCACATCCACATGACACTGCAAAACACTCTCTTCCTCATGACCCTGCTTTATTTGAAGGCTACCTTTCAATTACTCTTTCCACTTTTGAACAAATATTTACCTCTCAGAAATTCAAGACAGAGCACACACACAAAAAAAGGAAGAATGTCCTCATTTGAACAATATATTCCATTCAAAGCTCTGTGAAACAACTCAAACTACCTAGAAAAATTAAAAACTAACAGCCACATTCCTCTGCCATGGCCTTAAAGCATCTGACTCACTGCATGTTTGAGCCTATTCTGACCTTCGACAGACTGACCCACAAGTCAGCACAGCTTCTTGGATGGCAAATGCCTGCTCTTGTTATAAGAGCTCCACAGAAAAGCTAAATTCAACATGACTTAAGTCTGGGGAAAGCACTAAAGTGCCTCAAGACTAAACAGAGGCTGGAAGCAGCTCTTTTCGTGCTCAACCTTTTACTTTGTGCAGCCTGAGGAGATCCCTCAGCCCTGCAGAAGCTGTGCCTTTGTTGCCAGCTTTGCAGCTGGCTGTGCACAGGAGCTGCTGGAGCAGACCCACCTGCACGTTCTCCTCGGTGACCTCGATCTCCGCCGTGTAGATGTAATCAATCAGCTTCCTCAGGGTCTGCCCATCCACGTCCTTGATCTCAATCTTCTTGGCCTTGCTTTCAGACATGTCTCCTGAAATCCATTTCAAAAGGACAGTCACAGTTTGCTCTGCAGGACCTTGCTGCCCACACATCCAGCACCTTCTCCTGGTGTCTGACTACAGGACTGCCTGGCACTATCCCTCACTGCTGAAGAGCCACCAGTGAGATTCCCAGAAGCCTCCTAATGCCACCTAAAAACCAACTCCAGATTGAGGACACTGGTGTAAAACAACATAAATCAATAAACGCAACAAACTCAATTTCTTGGCAGAAAAGCACCTGCCATGGTTCACCTGCATTCAAACAAATACAAGAGCTAAAAATAAACCTCCAGTGTGTCCCTCAGTCATGTCTCAGCACAGGGACTGACTTAAAAGATTGTGGATGTGTTGTACAAAGGCCTTTGAGAAATACATTCTTATATATATTTATCTAAAATATATTTAATTTTTAAAAAATATATATACATATGGATAGAATGAGTGTGTTGCAACAGCTACATTAGGGTATTTTGTGGTATAGCCTACATTAAAAGCAATGCAGTGTTATTCTCTTTCTTTAGAAAGGAGCTGAAAGCTGCTCAGGAAAACAGGCACACAGGCCAGCAGTTACAGCCAGCATGCAGCAAGCTTCTCTCCTGAATTACCCTGCTGTAACCCATCCATCACTTACACCCTGTGCAAAGCATGCACACAGAAAGATGCAGTTCTCATCTCTCACCTTCCCAACCTCACACCTTTGGATCCAAACTGTATCCCTTCTCCAAATCCATAACTCAAAGGCAGATGGAACTAGAGCAGTAATTTCCTCCCTGAATATGCAAGTAGCTGTGTAAGAGCTTATTCATGGCCCAAAGCTTTATGCACACCTCCACACCCCCCATACAACAGGAGCACATCAGAGGAACAAAAACATGCAGTGGGGAGGAGAAAGGACTCCCCATGGCCCTTCCAGCATCCCCACACATGGTGACCTCACCAGAACTTAATCACCAGGATCTCCACAGAAAAGAAAGAACAAACTCCCGAGTGGAAAGAAAATGATAGGTGGAAAAACAAAGAAGAGCATGAAGAAATGTCAATTCTTAAACCTGGGCATGAATAATTGCTACTCTCAGAAATCTGGTGACTCAGTACTGCTGTGGGATTAAGTGGAAAAATATTTCCTGCAGCCTATAGAAGTAATTACAGCCTACATCTCCGTGCAGCATTCCACAAGACGTGGCAGGGCACAGTAAGTGCACAGCACAGAGTCAGATGCTAAAGAGGGCCCAAGCTTGAGCAAAACCTGGATCCTGATAATTGAATTTTTTTTATTTTCCTGGCATGAAGAGGAAAGCAAACAATAGGAGTGGGATGGGACCATGTGTGTTAGAACAGTCAACAGCGTCCCAAGAACTGAAATAATATTTGAATTTTAAAAATTCAGTTTTTAAAACTGAATAATAAAATGTTATTTAGGGAAGCCCATGAATAAAAATGTACCAGTACAAAGAGATAAATGACCTACATTTGGGAGGCCTTCAAAGCAGGTAGGACTTTTTAATTGACAAAATGTCATCTTCACACACTTCCTCTCCCCCAAAAACCCCAAACATCTCCAGAGACGAAAGGTGCTTCTGAGGACAGAGCAGTCCCCATCAGCCCTGGGATCCTGCATGGGGAGGGCAAGTGGAGCCCAGACCCTGCAGGACCCTGGGTGCAGGGAGGGGCACAGCCACACACACCAGAGATGGATGCAGAAATAGCGTGGAGGGACCAATCTGATAACATCATCTGAAATCGTGGCATCCATGTGACACAAGCAACAAAAATAAAAGCTGTGTGGGCTTGCCACCCACCAGCAAGCTGCCAGCCCTGCACACTAACAGCCCCCAGTGCCTCTGCTCCAGCAGCAGCCCAGGCACCCCTGGAGTCCCGTGTGCCTCTCCAGGGTCAGACAGGAGCTGGTGATCCAGCACTCCCACCTACCACAGGCTGGACAAGTCTCCAGGGCTGTGCAATGGGGAAGAACCTGGAGACACCACAAGTGAACTAAGGCAGGGGCTGGTGCAGACCAGGAGCAGGCAACAGGCTGGCCCTTCCTCCAAGCACAGAGCTAGGGCCAGCCTCTGGAGCAGTGCTGGGGCAGCTGAGAGCTGGAGCATTGAGGGCATCTCATCTCACACCTCTCCAGAAAAAAACCCTATACCTTAAACCCCACAAAACACAGCTCCTAGGGTGTCTTTCACAAGTCATGAGACTCCAGCCCTACCTGATGCCTTAATTACAGAATAACTCAAACCACTAGCATCTCTCATATGTAAGAGCTGGGTGAGAAAGGGCTGTGTCACAAGGCACTGCACAGACCCATCCCTGCACCACTGCAGCCAGGCAGACACAAGGGATGAGGTGTGAGGGAGCAAAGGCAGGCAAAACAGGCAGGGGGGCTCTGAGCAGACCCTCTGCAGGGGACAGAGCCCTGTGCAGACACCAGCCCCTCATGGAGGCATTCCTTTCCTGCACCACACCCAACACCCAGCAGTGCCTTTTCTGCTCCCCTCTGCTCATCAGCACAAGAAGAGAGCAGAGCTCTGTTTTGTCACAAGATAAACTACACTCAAAACTGCAGCAGCCCACGGTGCTGTGTCTACCCAGCACAGCAGCCTGCCCTGCCTCCTACACATTGCATTTCCCAGAGCACAGCCACAGCTTTGGCTGTTTCCTAAGTCACAGATGTGCTGAAGAGAATAAGAGTGCATTGGATAACAAAACCAAAGCTTCACACATGGGGTGAGTGCTTTGAAGCAGCACATAAGACCTGCAAAGGAGGTTTCTGCTTCCCCCTTCAGCACTTCCAAAATCTCTAAGGTATCTGACAGAAGCAATCCTAGCAGGGTCACTGAAGTATTTGTTACCCTTTCTGAAATGATTGTGTTTTCTTCTAAATGGACAGAAATTACTGTCCCAAATCATCCCCACAGAATAGTGCCAACAAGGACCAGCATCCAAAATGCTCTAAAAAGCCAGCATGGAAAGGGAACTCAGGATGTGCCAGGTCCCATCTCTCCTTCAGCAGTGGAAGATACAAATGGAAAATGTGCCTACCGATTTTCAGACTTTCCAGGAATACTTCAAAGAGGAATGGCTAACCAGAGGATACACCACGGCTCCCAGATCATCACAAGGTCATTCATGGCTCCAGCTGATAGTGCCAGAGCCTGCAAAGCAAGCAGCAGCTGGAAGTGGATGAGCTGTGGGTGTCAGTGTGGTTCCCACTGTTCACAACTCCCCTCTGATCACTCACCACTCACTCCTGGCTGCTGGCACTGCTGGGGCACCCCTTCAGTGGGAATTCAGTGTGCACAAGCAGCTCCTGCAAACACCCCACAGTGCAGCTGAGCCTGAGCCCTTGGCTCCATCACTGCTGTGCAGTGCAAAAAAACCAAGTTACACCAGCCAGCTGGTGCTGAAGCTGTGATTGTAAAGAGTCCCCTTGCAGGGAGTGAACCCCAACAGCTGGAAGGAGAGCACACACTCTTCACAAGAGACATCCAGACCCCAGGAATTTGAGGATGGCTGGACTGAAAGCAAGGGGAGAGCTGGTCTTTGCCTGACCCTGTGCCCCCGGGGACTTGTCAGGGGGAGGGGACAGGTGGCTGCAGAGGCTGTCACCCAGCCTGGGGAGCTCCAGAGCCAGCCACATGACGGGTTAGCTGATTACTGTTTAACCCACAGAGTGAGGGATTACACAGCCCAGAGAATTCCTGCATGGAAACATGAGCAGCCCTGCACCACCACCTTCCCACCCAGATGACCTCTAAGGATCAGAGGGTTTTTCCAAGAGTTTTTCTTTATTAAACTCCTCCTCAGGAACCAGCATCACAAGCCGTGCTGGAGGTGAGCTCACTCACAGCTGCTCTGAGCAACATTTGCTGCTCTGCCTCACCAGCACAGCCAGTACCAGCCTCAGGGTACACCCCAGAAAACACCAGTGCTCTCCACCTCAGCTCACCACACTGATAAAGCCACCACAGGGAGTGTCATTTCTCACCTCACATTTTACACCTGAGGTTTTCTCCCCACCTCCATTACAGAAGGGAAAAAAGCTTCACTAAGGACAAGCTCTTTCCTGAGAAATGCTGCATTCTGCTTCCAGCAAAATGAATTAAACTTGGTCTAATCTCAAGGCTTTTACAAAGAAGAAACAAGGCCAGACCACAAGCAAATGAACATGAAACAGGGAAAAAACCCCTGAACCTCATTTATGTTGGAGCTCAAGGACAGTAACAACCATTCCCTGCGGTGTACAATCATTTTCTTTGTATTTGTCAGTTCCTATCCTGAAATGAGAGCAAAGAAAAGGAAGGAAGCTGAGTTTCTGACCACACTAATTTTACTAGAGTGACTTAAAGAAGGTGCTCACTCCCCTCCTTCAGGATTGCCATAGCTTTCTTTGGGATTTTTTTTGCCTTTGAAGGGCACCTGCTCCAGGGATCAGGTGATCAGAGCAGGAATTTTGACCTCTTCTTCCTTTCTGTCATTACCAAAACACACTGGACTGCAGCAACTCACCATGTTAAAAAGCTGGGCTGCTAAAACACACTGGGATCAAGAGAACAACAGTGTTATTTCAGGCAGCAGAAAAAAGTGCTGTGGGAGATTAAACATCTGTGACTGCCAAATCAGTATCGGCAGGACTGAGCCTTGAAACTACAACTCCTGTGCCAGCAGCTTCTTTGATGTGCACCATGAACATTTAGGGCACTGAACACTTGCTTGATGATAATGTTTTCATGATCCAAGGTCTTGTTAGGGGAAAAAAAAATAACCCATAACCCATTGAGCCAAACCCCACAGTAACCTCAGAGTGCCCACATGCTATCTACTCACCCCACAGCCACACAACCACCCCACAGGAACTAGTCAAGGATGACCAGCACCCTCCATCAAACACAGCAAAGTGCAGACCCATCTGGGAAACTTCTCTCGCAAGGAAACACCTCCTGCCCGTGCTGCAGCCCCTGACAGAGACACAGCCTGAGGGCTGGGGACTGCAATGGCCCCTCCAGCCCAAGCAGTACCTGTAAACATGGCACAGAAATAGGGGCTGCAGGCTGCCAGCACCACACGGTGAGCTTCCATCTCCACGCTCTCAGCCACAATCACCACGTCACACAGGAGCCGCTTGCTGGGAAAACACAGAAAAGACAAAGATCATTTCAGAATCCCTGCTCAGGCAAAATGCCACATCACCACAGCCCAAAAAAATGGAAGACCCATCATTACAGACACAGCACCTGAGCTTCTGCCAAATCCCAGGTCCTCTAATCCCTCACTACCAGCTCCTATCACTGTTTGCCTGCAAAGCAAAGCCTGAATCCTCCTGAGGCTGCAGCCCTGCCTGTGGTTCTGCTTTCCCCAGGGAAAATAAACCTGGAAGCCAAACAAGGCATACATGCTGCCCAAAGAACAAAGGGTAAGCAGTTCCTTCACCTCTCAAACAAGCAGGGCTTGGAGAAGGTGCAGAAGGACTTAAAGATTTGGGCACTACCTGAGGCCAGGCTCTAGTGGATCTGTAAGACAAGAAATAGCCAAGCAAGGAAACACCAGCACCACTTTTGTCTTTCCACAGGGAAAAGGTGGAGTGGAAAATGATGTGATTTCTGCACTTCCTTCCATGCTTGTCACTAAAGAAAGTGGCCACCAAAATATGTCCTAGCACTGGTTAAGTGCACAGGCTGCCTCAGCCATCTGCCAGAGAGGAGGTATCAGTCACTGGAGTTTATCCATGGGCCTGAGGACTTAATTTACCTCATGAATTAGTCTGAGATTAAGAGTCAGTGGGATAAAGAATGGAGTTCCAGACAGAAACAAAAAAAACAACCTTCTAAGCTCCCCCACTGACTCACTGTAGAGCTTTGGAAAAGTCACTTCATTAACAAGTGACCTTTTCTGCTCGCCCCACGTATGTCCTTTGAGGATTCATTAGTTAATGTTTGCACAGAGCTTCGCAGATGCCGACAGCAAGAAGTGCTCAGCCTCCCAATAAGTTGGTTTAAGATGCTTAAGCATACAAATGCAAACTAAGGGTGTTCTTTCCAAATGTCAGGCTGAAAAAGGGTCAGTGTCTGCAAATCTAGATGTTGCCTTCTCTTTGGAAATACTTATCTCCACACTGAACTTTGTCTTCAGGAAACTGCATTATCAAATAAACATATACTTCTAATGTCAAATAAACATACAACTTCTAATGGACCAGCTATGTCTCTTCTTCTCCACATATTGAAATGTGTGAAAAAACAGCTGTGAAATGGAGGGTTATAGTTGGAAAACAGGAAGAAAGTAGGAACTGGCAGTCTGTATTCTACATTCATTCCAGTTTGGAAGAGGGAAGGGGAATGAGGGGAACCTTTAAGAGCCTCTTAATGGAAGCTTCCTCATTTCTTTTAGCTTATGTAAAAGGTGCTCTGTTCAATTCCTCTTTGGGCTATAGTAGTCTAAAGTACCACTCATAAAATTAATTTAATCTACATTTGCAAACTAAAAGCCTAAGAGGCACTTAAGGACATGATTTAGTGGTGCCTTGGCAGTGCTGGGTTAAGGGTTGGACACAATGATCTTAGAGGTCTTTTTCAACCTGAACAATTGCATGATTCTATACAGCATACAGGTTAAAGGCTTAGCATCATTTGTCTAGACCCTCTGAATGAGATTTCTGGATGCATGTGAAGGGAGAAACTATTATTCAACACATCTATTAACACTGATTGCTGACACCTTAACAGATCCCAAGCTCAGTGCACATTCAAGGGATGTGAAAACTGTATATTCCACAAGAGCAACAAGTGCCAAAAAAAAAAAAAAAGAAAAAAAAAAAGTACCCAGAAGATGAAAACATCATACAGGTGCTTACTGCCAGTTTTCATTCTTCTATATTTTATCTGCTCAGTGTTGCCCAAGATACCTAACCACAGGCACTAAGAAACATTGCCTGTCTCCATTTATTCCCACTAAACTTCAATTAACAAAGGAATAATAGTAGCACAATAGATTTCTGAATACAGCTGCACAAACCTTTAGTTTCAGATCCTTTGCTTTCAATGCAAAGAAAGGATCAGAAGGATGCCAGTTAAAAGTTTAAAAAAAAATACAGCATGCCCTGCTTCATATAATAGTTACAATATTTCCATTTTGTTCCTATGCAACAGAGAACCACTTTCAGATATCTGTGGAAGGAAACATTGCCAATCCTTCTCCACACTAGAGAACATGTGTATTAAAAAACTACCTAATCCATGGAGAGTAAGTAGCTATTACAGCATCTTCTGATTACTTGGAGTGTGCAGAAGAGCAAAGGGTGTTACCTGCTTTCATCACATCAACTCAACATTTAGGGAGCACATACATTCATGTGTGACACACGTACTTTCTGTAAGAATTCTTTTTAAAACTAGAAGGGTGAATAAGTCTAATGAACTAGTCAGAGAAATGCTCACTGAACTTCTGTCTGTTCTGTGGGATAACAGCCACCAAGAAACAGCTCAGGCTGAACTGCTGCCACTGCCTTGCTGATGTGATGACAGCAGTTTTCAAGGCTGTGTTCACAGATATTTTTTCAGCCTCTGTTCTCCCTGTACCCACGCAGCTGTGTAAAGACCAAGGTGTTCTCTTTTAACCAATATCAGGATTTTTCAATTTGCAAGAAGAGAGCTGACACTCTCCTGAGTACTTGCTTTTTTTTTTTGTCCCTTACTTTGGAGTGCTAAGCCCAGACTGAGTGATGCTGCTAGTTAAAGAGACTAAGAAGAGTACATTATTAATCTTTGGCCTGTAATTATGTGTAGGTGTCTTAACGTCTGTAATGTTCTATTATTGGGTTTCAGACCCTTATCTCACTTAAGAATATAGTTTATAGCTGAATTTGCTGTAAGTAATGGAAAAGACTAAATGAATTATCATCTATAAATGAAGGCTGTGGCTCAGATAATGCTTTTGGGAAGACAGAGGTCTGAGAATGGGGAGAGCAGCCCACCACAAAAGGACCGTATTTTAGCTTCCTATTTGTTGATTAATCCTCTACATGCAACCATTAGCTGTAATAAAAACTGCACAGACTATTTTCTACATCTCTCAACGAGCACAATTCAGCTAAAGCAGACAGGGTGCCCAGTAAGTCAAAAGTGTACCTCCGTAATTCATTCATGACCTTGAAAGCCTTTCTCATGTGAGAGGGATTGACTGTCACTGTACGCTGGTCCTTTTCATCTTCAGCTGCCTCAGAGGAACGCGAACTCTGCTTAATGCTAAAAACAGGGACAAAAAAAAAGGAGCAGAAAGTTTGATTCAATGGCACTTTAAAAAACAAGCATCCTAAAACTGCAGCCCAGGGTATTAAGCAGGAGTTACAAGTCAGTCAGTCAGTTTGTGTTCTCCACATGAAGCGCATCAAAAAATGCAGCTACTTCTGCATGGATGTGCAAAGCCAACTCAGCCCACATTTCAGTCAGCAGGGAAGAAAAGAAAAAAGTGCCAAACACCTGAGGACAAAGCCCAGTCTTACAGGGCTTCAGGCCAGGAAAGCAGTATAAGTTGAAATTCAAGCCAGAACATAATTGCCTCACTGAATAGAAATAGGCTTCAGCACTGGGAACTACAAGAGTACCATGGATTTTTTTAACATTCATACAGAGAAAAAGAAGTTTAGCCTTGAATGTCCCATCCGAAAAAGGCCAAGTACACAAGACATTACTTGTATCTTCTTCAGAGGCAAGTAGAAAAAGGCTATTAAAACTCTCTGCACAGCTTTCAGAGCTTTACTGAAGCCACTATCCATTTCAGAAATAGGTCTATTTATTGCTACTGAAACATATGGAATGAATTATTAAACCTTCCTACAAGAACCACCAGCTACAGAGGTAATGTCAAACCAGTGCACTCAGCTATGTGCTGTGTTTAACCAGGCCACCAGGTGCCTAAGGCACAGACATGTCCTCATGACTTTGTTGGGAGCATTGGCTCTTTACACACAATCGACAGTGGGTCAATATCTCCAGCTCCCTGATCTGACAGCCTGGGAAATCACTCAGAGTTGAAGGCTCCCACCTGCACTTTGAGGCAGGTCCCTGCTCTGCTCAGTCCATGGCTCACCCCACAAACCCCAGCAGGCAAAGGCAAACAAGACAAGACAAGTCAAGGAGGGTTGTCCATGTCAAAAGCCAACTCCAAGAGAATGGCAGATCTTGGGAGGCAACTCCATCACCCCATGTGCCTGACTGGAGACCTTCTCAGAGCTTTTCCTTCCAAAGAACAGTCTCCTTCACCTTTCCTTCCTACCACCTTTCTTAGTTGGGCTGATATGATAAAAAAGGCTGAATCAGGTCAAACCAGCAGTCTGGACAACCCAGCATCCTGGCTCTCTGGTGACCAGATGATGTCTGAAGAAGGGCAGAGAGCAGGGAAGTGTGGAAGGATCCTTCCCAGAACACCCCATCAGCTTCTGTCAAGATGTGTATGCATGCACATATATATCTATATACACACACACTTACATTGACTTTCCCTCTGGAAAACACATCACTCACTATTTACAACCCCTTGCCAGTGTGAAGCCCTGGCTAACATTACATCCTCCCCACTGCCTGCTCCTGAGCAGTGGCTGTCATCATCACTGTGTCCCTTGACACCACACTCTGCCCCCCAGCAGTCCCTGGTGGGCTGCACTCTCCTTCCTGGAGAAGCAAGAGGCTGAGCAGCAGCCAAGCTGCACACAGCTCAAATCCATGCCTGCATGCTGAGCAGCCTCCAGCTTTGTGCCTGAGACAAAGGTTAATGCCAAAAAACAGCCAAGTCCAATGCTTTCACTTTGCTCAGCGAGTGAAATATTTTCAGTCATAAGTGAAGCCACAAGGCTGAGCACATCACTCAGCACATGTCCCAGTGAGGAAGACAACTTCCCAGACTCTGTTACAGTTGTCATCAAGTTAGTTTAGTATGGCTGGATTAAAAGAAGAAACACCAGAAAGGAGAATACCTCGTGTTAAATGTTCAGTATTGGAGGGGCTGGTACCAGGCAATGACACAAACAGCTTTCCTATCCCTGAATAAAGCTGAGCTCATTCTGTGCCACATGCACTGCCAGAGGTGTTCATGGACCTGGAGCTGTGCTGGCACTTGGCTCTCCCCCATCCTGCTCACTCCAGTGAGGAAGCCTCCTTGCTCCAGGGACACGGCCAAGTCCAGCTAAGCCTCAGTGCTGTGTCTATCAAAAAAGCCCTCATTGAAACTTTAGGCCAGGTGCAGTTTGGCCACAGCTTCGACATCCCACCACAAACCCTTGATTTTCAAACAGTTAAACCTGCTCATGTGGCATGATTGAGTCAAGAAGGGAAAAAAAGGCTCTGGAAGTGTAAGTGACTTCATGGAGCTTTCAGGCTCCAAAGCTGGAACATGCACAGGAAGCAAGCAAAGTAAACAAAAAGAAAAAAAATCGTAAAAAGAAAGTGAAACTGAAAGGGAGCATCAGGGAGAGCCACTCTCATTGCTCCCAAAGCAGGACAGCTGGATCACCACAGGACACTGCCCTGCCTCACAAACCCCTCACGGACCCAAAATCAAGCCATGCACACAGAAATCATGGGGGCTCTTTAATAAGAACAAGCACACTGCTGAGATTTATTTATTAACTCTCCAGTGCTGGAGAGCAAAGATGTTCAAACTTTTCTTCTGCTGGCAAAAGATACAGTTCAAAGAACACAGCAAGTTCCACTGAACACCAAAGTAAATGTCAGGTCAACAAGCCTTCATAAAGCCTCACTCCAGCAATGTTTATCTGTGTATTTTAAAGGCAAAAAAATCTTGCTTCAGGATTTTGGAAAAAGATCAATCAGCTCTTCCTAAAAAGCAGGAAAGGTAATTTTTTTAAAAAACATCTTAAGAGACATCCTCAGCTTAATTAAAAGGGCCAGATTTCAGAATTTGCCAAAGGCTTACTATGAGAAAATACTGCAGATTGTCTAGTTAAAAACTTGCTTCAAAAACGATCAAGATATGCTATTTAAAGTTTTTTCCAAGTGACTCATATTAAAAAAAAACAGATTTGAAGAATTAATGGCTAAGAGCCTTTAACTCATCTCTAAGACTGATTCAGCTACCATAGAATTGTGTTCCAGTAATGGACAGAGGATGATTTTATCTGGGAGAGACATTTTACACCTCCATGCATGTACTCCCAGAGATCACTGACACATTTCCAACATAAAAATTCAAGAACCTGAATGCTCCAAGCAAATGCATCCTGCCAGAAAGCAAAAGCTGCCCCTGAGAAGACCAAACCATTACATTTCACAGCCTTTTCTAAGATTTGTTCCCCTATAAGGCTAAGAATTATTACATTTGTTACTATTGTTATTTTAATGGATTAAAGCAAAGAATGAATGGGGTCCTCTGATCAAAGATACCAGCCAAGAACAACTGGACATGCTGGAAGCCCATGACCACAGGGACATCACCCCCACGTTTGCCAAGCTGATGTCCTACTACAGCAGCAGGACTCGTGAGCCAGCTGCCAGGAGCAATTTGTTCTATTCCTGGGCTATTTGAGGCCGTGCACAGAGTGAATGGACAAATGATTTAATTTCCCTGGGCCAGATGAACATCCTCTTTACAGACACAGCAGGATGCCCCTAAAATGAGCAGAGGCTCTTAATTTCAGACAGCACAAACCCCACTGCTCCCTCCTGCGTGGCCTTTCATGATGTCACCAAGTAGAACAAATGAACCCTGATTTGAGGGTCCCCAATTAAGCCAGTGCAGCTAATTACCACCCTGTTGACACTGTGTTCCTCCTCTCCAGGACGCCCTAGCAGAGCTGGGCTCAGGTTGCCAGGGTTCACAGCCCAGCTCCTACCTGAGCGTGGCCACAACCCAGCTGACAGAAAGGTATTTTAAAAACCCATAACCCACCGTTCTGCTGCCTGCATGTATCAACTATAAAGTTGGGTTGCCTTAGTTACCAGCAGTAATTATAGATGTCTTTGTAGATCATGTGAAAGAATAAAAGCCTTCCTTAGAGATAAACTGTCCCCTGGCCAGATTATTGCCATGCAGAGAACTGGTAAACCCCAGGAACAAAAATTCCAGCTCTGCCAAATCCAGTTCTAACACTGCCTTTAGGGAAGCCAGGAGTTCACTCTGAAGGAAGGGCAGATCTCAAATGCAGCCTCCTTCAGAGCACAGAGGGTGAGTTTCTGCTCATGTTTCTGGGGGAACAGCCTCCAGGCTCAGCTCCTGCCCAGCATGAACAGCACAGAGCTGCCCCTGCCCCAGGCACTCACACTGGGGAGCTGATGGGACACCAGACATGTCCAGCCCAGCCTCATCCCCCTGGGCATCACTGGGGCTCTCTGGGAGCTGCTCTCCTCTCCTCTCCTCTCCTCTCCTCTCTCTCTCTCTCCTCTCCCTCTCCTCTCCTCTCCTCTCCTCCTCTCCTCTCCCTCTCCTCTCCTCTCCTCTCCTCTCCTCTCCTCTCCTCTCCTCTCCTCTCCTCTCCTCTCCTCCCTGGGCACCACAGGCTGAGCTCTGCTCTCCTGGCTGGCCCCAAAAAACACAAGCACCACAAGCTTGGCCAAAGCCTCAGCTGGGCTCAATGTCCTGCAGGGGCAACCCAGCACCTCTGCAGCACCTTCATAGCCCTGCATTAACTTAAAAGTGCCTGCTAACCCTAAATTTCCAAAGCTTGTGGGGCTTTTTTGTGGAATATGTAAGAATCATCACCAGGAAATATTAATCTACAGTTTCTGAGAGGTTTGACATCACTCTGATCTAAAAACCTGACAGATGCCCAATAGCATTTAGTAGTCTTCAAAACTTTAATACAAAGATCAGTGGAGACCAAAATACTACTAAGCACAATGGAAAATCATTTTACTTTAACTGGCTTAATTTTCTGTTTAGAATCAACACCTCAAATCACATGACAAATACATTATGCCAAATAGTTTTATTCCTCGAGTCAGGAAGACACAATAAGGAAAACATGTCACTGTAAAGACATAGTTTAAAAACCTCAATTTGTGAATTTGTTTTTAGGTTCATAGAAAGAC
This sequence comes from Muscicapa striata striata, assembly GCA_030060385.1. Taxonomy (NCBI): domain Eukaryota; kingdom Metazoa; phylum Chordata; class Aves; order Passeriformes; family Muscicapidae; genus Muscicapa; species Muscicapa striata. The sequence continues at coordinate 1,031,559 of JAREIS010000050.1, read as the reverse complement.
ATTTTAAAAACTGTGACTGAAGGGATCCACATGCTGAACTGGGTTTTGAGAGGATTGCAGAGAAAAGCATTAAAACATATGGGAGGCAGCACAACAGAAAGGATTATTTTTCTTTTAATAGCAATATTATTTTCCTATTTTGTTGATTTTTTTTCAGTGCCTACATCAACATGGAGACATTAGCTTAGGAAAACATACAACTGGCATACAGGAGATCCATAAAAGGGTATTCATATCAAAGGAGACCTCAGGGGGAAAAAGGACTTTGGGAACTAGTGAGAAGAAAAGTCTTTGCTGACAGTAATGGAAACAACACAAAATAACGCAAATATGACAATACCATTTGCTTTCAAAGGCAAATATTGTATTTCTCAAACAGATACCACAGACTACCTTCACACTCAAATATAAAACCACAGGTGTTCTAATATTTTAACAAAATAATTTACATTCCAGAGGGTTTTTTCTATTCAAACTCAAAAATATCTACAAATTCAGAACCAAAGGATCATGTCTAACTGTAAGCCTTACGCAATTTCTCCATAAAATAGAAGTCCTATCATTTTATTGTCAGCACAGCAAAAGAAAAGGATTCTGAAGTATTTGATTGCCACATGTGAATGTTTCAGGTAAAATCTCCCTTGCCCCCAGCTGCTTCTGCTCATGTGCAATGACATGGGCACATGATACCACTGAACATCCTGGGTGTGCAAGTTAACAGGATATTTGAGTCTGGGCAGGCTTGGGACCAGAGTCAGAGGTGAAGTGAGCACCAGAACAGATCCTCACTGACTATGAAAATGGAAAATGCAATAATATTGAAAACCAGGGGGAACTCTGCCATAATGAAAGTCACTGAGTGTAAAATTTGAGGACTGATGTGCCCAACACAGATCTGAGTTGAAATGCAGGGCAAAAGCACAACAAGCACAGACTGAGCCTGTGGTGCTCGCCCACCAAGGTCATTTTTGCACACCTCCTCCCAGGACTTGCTGCAAGCAGCCAAAGCAGCCCCAGCACAGCCCCACACACCATGCCCTTTTGAACCAGAAAGCAGGTGAATATTTCCAGCTTTTCTTGCCAAGAGTCAAACCCCACATCATTACTGCCCACAACCAGCTCAGGACCGCCCTCCTCTTCCCAAAAACTAGAAATGAAAGCAGCAATTTGGGTAATCATTCCTCCCTTCTAGAGGCAGAGAACATGCTGATGGGGATACTCATTCATGCCCTGAAAACAGACGGTCTGGAAAAAACAGGATAAGGTAAAACAATCCAGGTATTTTCCCAGTGGCTTTTTCATGGCTGTATCCCCAGAAAAAGGCCTCCAGTCCAAATGAGACCATTGCTGGTAGCCATCAAAAAAAAGCAACAAGCAACTGTGCCAAGGATGATCCCAGCCTGGGGTATCAAAACAGCTCTATTCCACTTCCTCAAACACAGGCTCATTTATACAAATAAAGAAAAAAAAAAAAAAAAAAAAAAAAAAAATCCCATTCCATGAGCTGGCATCTAGCATGACAAACTAAGATTTCAAGGCACTTGAAATTAATTAATATTTGGATTAATATTCAGAGGTGACTGTTCACACCATTATGGGAAGCAGAAGCCCTACAATGAGAAATGTGGCAGGATGAAAGGTTTTGCACATTAAATACACAAACAATTGCAACCCTTGAGTCACAGAAGGGTAGAAAGCTGCCCTTTGGAGCTTGGAAAACAACTCCTACAGGCTGCTGTGAATGTTTTCCCTCAACAGAAGGAAAATTTCCAGAATTTGGGGGCTGACTCCAGCTTAATTTTCTAATGTATCATATTTAAACAAAACTCCTGTCATGCCCTACCAGCAGGTCAAGCCCCTCTCTGTTCCCCCACCCCCTGCAAGGTCACCAGCACAAAAGGAGGCACTCAGCATATCCTATTCTTAAAAAAATATTGTAAAAAACCCAGACCAGTTCGATGTTTAGTTTGAAGCACAAGTAGCTTCTGGTGTGCAAAAGGCACCTGACAAGAGGGGACTAATGAGGGCTGAGCCAAAACACTGAACATCTCTCTGGCATCCACGAGGTCCCTGTGCAGCAATAACATCTTTTTTGGGTTCAGTGGACATTAGGTAGACTCGGTAAACACTTCCTCACGCAGGTTTTGGAACAAAATAGCTGCCTGGCAGGAAATAACGTCTGTACGGCCCGGGTCCCGTGCGAGGGAGACGCGGGATGCCCTGCGCTGCCCGAACTGCCACACACCCCGGCAGCAGCACCGACCCCAAGCACCGCGGACCCCACGGATTTCCACCCGTGACTCAAAAAGCGGCGAACACCAGCCAGTGTGTCTCGAAGGGAATGCTCAAGCCGGCTGCCTGAGGTTCCAGGCGCGGGCAGGGCATCAGGCAGGTCACGCACAAGCCCAGCACAGTGTGCCCGCGGAGCAGCCACCCATCCCTCTGTCCGCATCCCATCCCCCTGTCCGCATCCCCCCCTCTGTCCGCATCCCACCCCCGTGTCCGGCACCCTTCCTCCTTGTCCAGCATCCCTGTCCTGCACCCCCATTTTAGCGAACACCCCCCGACCTGCCTCCCTCACGTCCTTAATGACATCCGAGACACATCCCACGGAAACCCCTCCGTGCCTGGGCGCGGGCACGCGTGGCCAAGCGCCTGTCATCATGACACTGCAACATCCACCGGCAGCACGGCAGGCGCCCACCGCAGGCATTCCTGCGGGCGGCAGCGCCGGGGCTCCCCGCATTCCTGCGCACAGCCGGGGAAGGGCATCCCCAGCCCGCGGCGCTCCGGGCGGCACAAAGGCTGCGGCGGTACCCACCTCTCCTCCTCCATTGTGCGGGGCGGCGGCGGGGCCGGCTCAGCGCCCCGGGCCCGGCATGGCTGCGAGAGGCCGCCCCCGCCCCGGGCCGCTTCCTGCGGGAGCGGAGCGCTGCGTGCCGGGCGCGCCCCGCCGCACCGACTGCTGCTGCCGCCGCTGCTGCCGCCGCGCTGCCCCTCCGCTCCCTCCGTCCCTCCCCTCCCCTCCCTCCCCGGCGGGGCTTGCGAGCGTCTCCGAGCAACGGCAGCACCGCCCCGCACCGCCCCGAGAGCTCCGCACCGCCCCGCACCGCCCCGGGAGCGACCCGCACCGCCCCGAGAGTGCCCCCGCCCCGAGAGAGCTCCGCACCGCCCCGGGAGAGCTCCGCACCGCCCCGCACCGCCCCGGGAGAGCGCCCACCGCACCGCCCGCGGGAGAGCTCCGCACCGCCCCGGGAGCGACCCGCACCGCCCCGGGAGCGACTCCGCACCGCCCCGGGAGCGACCCGCACCGCCCCGCAGTGCCCCGAGAGTGCCTCGCACCGCCCCGAGAGAGCTCCGCACCGCCCCGCACCGCCCCGGGAGCGACCCGCACCGCCCCCCACCGCCCCGGGAGCGCCCCGGGACCGCCCCGCACCGCCCCGGGAGCGCCCAGCACCGCCCCGGGAGCGACCTGCACCGCCCCGAGAGCTCCGCACCGCCCCGCACCGCCCCGGGAGCGCCCCCGAGTGCCCCGCACCGCCCCGGGAGAGCCCTGCACCGCCCCGGGAGTGCCCCGCACCGCCCGCACCGCCCCGGGAGCGCCCCGCACCGCCCCGGGAGAGCTCCGCACCGCCCCCACCGAGTGGAGCCCGCACTGCCCCGCACCGGCTGGCGGGGAGCGCCCTCGGGCGCCTCGAGCCGAGAGCGGGACCGGGCAGGGGCACGGGGCACGGCACGGGCAGGGCCGAGAGCGGGACAGGGCACGGGCAGCGCCCGGCCCAGCATCCATCCCGCCGAACCGCACTGCCGCTGCCCCGGAGGTGTCCTCCGTGCGGCCCAGAACTGCTCCGATCCCTGCAATCTACGCACTGGACAAAAGTTTTAGTGGCTGAACAGTGCCGAGGTCAAGCCAGCGCATAGGCAGTGCAGTAGAGGAGCAGTGATGGTGAGGAAGGAGAGGGTCCCAGGCCCCCTAAGTCTCCCCCCTCACGCCACAGAAAGCAGGATCTTGCTTCGGTTCCCCAATTTATCAAAACCTTCCTGTCCTTTATGCAATCTATTGGGCCAAATACACCCTGCATAGGCAATATGGGTTCTTCTCAACTGCAGGTGCTATTTAGTCTAAAGCACTGAACTAAATTACATTTGTCATTTTTATTCCAATTGATTCAAAAGCACAGAGTTCTACATAAATCTTTTTCCCCTGCTTTTATTAAAAGAATTTTTCTGTTGTATTCTGCACCAGTGAGGCCTTAGAGGTTAATTGTGTTACAGACAAGAAACATTTGCCTTCTTCATTACTCATCCATTCACAAAATGTTCTTGTGCAAAAGGAAGAGGTAAATAGAAGTATCAAGAGATTTCTCTTGGAAGATGGCATTTCATTTCTTTTGTAAATAAAATTACCTCGCTCTTGTATGTTTCTCCTCAAGCCATGTCCTGAGCTCAAGCTTCATAGATCTTTTTAAAACCTATCAGCAATGATGATTGAACAGATGCTACCACAGGAGGGTTTCAAAAGCTTGTTGAGAATCTTTACTCATCACCCTAATTCTTCATATAAGAGAACTTAACATACCTGAAACTTAGAGGACTTTATCAAAGACACATGGGGATTGAGAGTCCTGCTATTTAAATACCGTTTGGCAGCCTACCCATCAACAGAAGAAATACAGATAAAGCCATGAAGTCAAACCTTACACAGAATTCAGGAAAATTTCCTTCGTTTTCCCTGGAGAATCCTGTTAAACTATCAGTTTAAAACACCCAGATCCTCAGGTACTTTCCCCATGTCCATCTTACCCTGTTGATGCACAACATGCAAAACTACAAGATACAAGCCCAAACCAGTGGAAAAGGAACTATATAAAAATAGTAGAATTTACCTTGGAAATTAAGGCTAGAGCTTGTTTCCACTGAGTAAATCCCTCAGGAATCATAAAAAGTCCAGATACAAGAGCAAGTCCTGAAACCACAGCAAAGTGCCTGTCTATTTTTATTAGCACAAAGTTTTTCAACAACAAAAAATAGGGTTTTACCTTAAAAATTTACATCTCACTCCAGTCAACCTGGGAGCTAAGCACCTAAACTGAACCAAACCAGCAATACTTTCTTATATGCTTTGCCCCACAGGCTTGTGTACACTGGATTCTACAAATCCTGACAGGTAAAGTGAAAGACAAGAGCAAACCAGTGAATAGTCCTTCCTGGAGAGGGACAAAAATATGTTCCAGTAATCAGAGATTATCTTTACAGCAGCCTTGCAAAATACTCGTGACTTGGTAACAGCCCCAAGACAAAACCTTCTTGTTTGTTTTTAAGTGCAAAGAGGTATCTTGGAAAAACATTCAGCTAAAAGGAATTAGTGACACCTGATGGGTGGAACTTTCCCAGCCTCTTTCAAAAATTCCTGGTCTCAAGTAGTCGAAAATTACTCCTACATCTAATCTACCTTTGATCACTGACAACCAATATGACCATAATTCTCAGAGAAGAAAGGTCCCTAAAACACCTGTTCAAACCGGTCCCAGGGATGCCTAGCCCACCAAAACCTTTCCAGATTCCTGTGACAATCTTCAGATCTTTCAGAAAAAGACCAAATCTCCCAATTCCAAGGAGCCACAGGGAGACGGGAGAAAAAAGCATTGCTAGTGTCTCCATAGCAGCAAGGAATTTCTTCAATAAAAGTGGCATGAAGGGAGGGAATAAAAACAATCCCTACCAGTCTGATCCAAAACTCTCTCCTGGCCCAAAATCCAGCAGCTGGTATAATGTTGAGGTTATAAGGAAAGGACACTGAGTGCTTATAAGAATTTAATTCTGTGAAGAGCCCCAGTACAATCAGAAAACATCCTGTCAATCTCCACGCCTCTGCAGAAGCCTGAAAGGTCACTTCGCCTCCCAAAAACCCAGCAGAAAGCAAATGGCATCAAATTGGGAAAAATCCTTCCTAGCTCTGCAAGGCAAATTACAAGAGTCCTGAATCACTGGGTCATCCAGCCTGAATACTGTGCAAACAACAATTCAGGAATACTTCACTCCCCTGTACATACCTACAATGTTCAGGCTCCAGAGATCCATAACATTAGCAATTCCCTATCTTTAACAGCTCTTCTGCTTAGTTGGATAATCCCTTCCATGAAATTATTAACCAACTTTCTTTAAAAATCTATGGTTTCAGCATTAAAGAGCTGGGAAAGGTGTAAATAAAACACTGCATTCACAGAAGCTTCTAAAGCTGCATCTTCACAGCCTAAATTATTTTTCATTCTGTTTTTTTAGAGATATAGATATTTAAATAAATACATATGTTGATATATAAAAACATGTTTATTTTTATTAATACATATACTAAGTATTTATATTTATCTTTGAGTGACAAAACTGATCTCACCCTGAAGCTGGTCCTGCTTTGAGGGTTCTTTGAACCAGATCGTCTCCAGGAGTCCCTTCCAAATAAACTTATTTTGTCATCCTGATTAAATAGATATTTATTTAGATAGATCTGTATTTAGACAGTATGTTTTCTTGGAAAAGGGTCACTAAGGATATTAATATAGGAAAAGCAATATACAAGGTGCAATAGGCGCCTTGGTAGCCCCAAGGCTGACTGCAGTACTTGGAGGTGGTACTCAGGTACTGGCTCCCCAGGGACCTGGAGATCTGCCTCAGCAGAGAAGTCCCGAGGGTGATCTGGTGCCCAGTCAGTGCTACAATTGAGTGACAAAGCCAAACCAGCAGCTAAAATGTACCTACCACAGCAGCTCACAGGAATCCAAGTTCTCACAGGGCTCAAAAGGATGCTGTGGGAGCTCCCCCAGGTAAGGCCGTTCCCAGAGCTGGAATCAGGGATGTTCTGGCAGCTGGAGCGGCGGGAGGCTCCCACCGGAGCGCTGTTTGCCAAAGCCTGTGACTCGTGGAGCGGGGCTGGAGCACCCAGCCGGCATTCCCGGGATGTGCTGTGCCAGGGGAGATGGGCAGGAGCCACCGGCACCTCCGGCGGGGCTGGAGCACCCAGCCCGGCATTCCCGGGATGTGCTGTCCCAGGGGACATGGGCAGAGCCACCGGCACCTCCGGCGGCGCTCGGGGCTGTTGCCCTCTGCTGGCACACATCCCACTCCCTGCTCCAGCTTGTGCAGGCCAGCACAGTCCGGCTTCAGAGCATTGCCTTCCTTCAGTCCTTTCTATAAATCACAATTCCTATAAATAGTCCGTTTATTCCAACAATTTCAAAATAACATTACCACCTTTAGGGCAACGACCCCTGACATCTTCACCCCCAGCTGTGGTTTTTGGGGCGTCAGCCATTCCCCCTGCTCACCCTACACAGCTGAAAATAAAATGTTCTTCCTGCTGCTCTCCTGGCTCTTTCCTGGAGCACAAGCCACGGATGTCACCCACAGTCAGAGGCACACACTTTCTGCCCTGCAGTCATATTACATATTTATCAGAAATTTGCAGGATGATTTTCAGATAGATTTTATTGTTTAGAATTTAATGCTCAAAATGAAAAAAAAAAAAATCAGGAAGAAAGCTGTAAAAATAACTCTTGTGTGCACTGGAACAAAGGCAAAGTATTCAGTTGCCTAAATGCTGCCAAATCTCTCTGCCTCTTTAGAATCTGTACCTACTGAGTGTTTCTTGCTACAGGCTCAGAAAAAGACTAAACTTGAGAAAAAGTTTAGGCTATGGACCAAAAAGTGGGATTTTTTTTACCGAATTTTTTCTAATAAGATAGAATTTTAATATGAGTCTTCATCTTTAAAATACAACCCCTAATGCTTCCTTATTACCTCCTGTAATAAGGGGAAATTATCCATATGCTTCATAGAAATGTAGGGCTTAATTAATATTTGTATACTATAACTTAGAGAGAACAGCATAAACAAAGCTATTCCCATCCAGGATCTCCACAGCATAATCCAAGTCTCTTGTTATTGCTATTCCCTGTATGCTCATTGTCTTGCTTTCTTCTTGGAATTTTTTTAAACATTTAATTTCTTGCTCTCTGCAAAAGCCAAGAAACACAGTCCACCACTCTCATATTGTAACAATGTGCTGCAATATCAACACAAATGAGTGAATCCCATAGATGCCATACACAAAAATTTAGACAGGATTGTTTCTGCAGGCACATTATTTTACCAGAACACAAAAACCTGTCTCAGGCAGCATATCTTCCTCACAGGTTAACAGACTGACATTCACTATCTTGCCTGGTATTTTCTGGGCACAACTCTTTTCCTGTTCAATACTCCATAGCTTATTCAGAGTGGGAACTGTATGTCAGGGGCTTGGCTCAGGTTTCTGTTCACTTACTCGACTTTTGTGGTGTGCTTTTCAGGGCTCAGCTTTCACATCCTCTCATTCACACAGAAGTGCACCCTGTGAAAGAAAAAAACCACACTTTAAAAACTTGCAACACTTTTGGCAGAGAGCAGCTCCAGCAATAAAACCAGCCCAGCTCTTCCTTTCAAAGGTGATGTTTCTCAGCTCCCTCTCATTTGACTCCCCAATACATCAAAAACAAGAGCTCCCCATTGCCACCACCTACACACAAAGCCATTGTAACATTTCCAAAATACACATGATGCTGATTCATCGCCAAGCTCACGCTTCAAAGATTTACAAGTAAAACTGATATGACACAGAGGAAGTTGAGATTATTTTTTTTCTGAGCACAGAACTGGTGCTGGGTAAGTAAACCAAAATTCCCATAACATCTAAATGATGTAATTTGAGAAAAAAAAAATTGCCTGCATTTAAGACTGCTGCAAGTACTGGACAGATGGGCCTAGAGAGAAAAGGCACTGCAAGGGCTGGAGCTCCTTGTGCTCCTGGGATTTCTCTTTTTCAGGAGGACACATCTCCATGCGAGTAGCAGTAGAAAGCTGGTACTACTCTAGCAGAATGCAGTTGCTAACTACCCTATGCAAGAGGGATTAGCAATGACAACTGCAAACATCTGCAGTGCAGTAGTGATCACAGGGGAGAAGTCCTGAACTTGCAATCAGGACTTGAAGGAGCCCTTTCCAAAAAATGGAGCATTATTATTACAACAGCGGTGGAAAGAAAACAAACAAGTCCAAATGAAATCTCCAAGAGAAGGACTTTGGCCGATTTTGTTGCCAGTAAACTTACAATATTACTAAAAGCTGAAAAGGTACTAAATAAGCACAAGGAGAGAATCGGGAATTTAGCATCAGGAATCTTTCACAATGTTGTGACCCAGCCCAGGAAGAGCCAATGAGCCTGAAACCAGAGGACATCCCTTCAGAGGAGGGAGGGTATGTGGAGGATGAAATTCGAGCAAACTATTTCAAAACACAGCTGATAGTGCTGTGCTTTTATACAATAACAAGGTAAGCACAGCCTCCCCCCAGGGCCATGCCCTGCCCATGCTGAATTTGTTCATCGGAGTGTGTGGTTGGGAGAGGGAAGCTTCTCACTGGAGCTGGGTTAGTGTGCAGTGAAGAAAACAAGATTATTGATCCACAGAGAAAAAGTAAAAAGCACATAAACCTCCAGTCCCAAACTACTTGTGCATTTCACTTAGCATTGCTTTAATCCAAGTCTGTGCTGGAAACAGGTTCAGTATTCCTGAACTTCCTTCTTCCCAGTCAGTGCCTGCAGTGACTACACTCATGTTTCCTTCCCCCCAGGGTTCTGTGGAAGCAAATTTTCTTACAAAAGAGGGAAAGTCCATTGTAAAGCCACAGAAAGCAACAAAAATTAAAGAAATGACAGAAGAGACTGAGATGGTACTCATTTTTTATATTGACTAGATTACAGACTAACAGCATGTTTTCAGATGTGTGGCTTTGCTCATTTTTAAATTCAAAGAGCACTCCCAGGAGAACAGGACTTCCGTGAGACAAACCAGTTGGCAATTCCATGGTACAAAGTAGCATTTGAACAAATTATGTTCAGATTCATCAGCTCATTTTGCTTCTAAGGAATTTTTCTGCAATCTTAATCAGTGATTGGTACTTTGATGGTGGTGAGCAAATGTGCATCTTGACACATTTCCAGCCAGAAATGTAATTCCCTTCTAAATTGGCATAGATTCCTCACTGGATTACTCATGAAAAGAGGTATTTATAGTAGTTTGATGAATATAATATGTACCAAAATTGTACACAGCTCAACATAGCCCATTTTTTTTAAAAAAACAGAAGAGCTATTATTTCATATTTGTGTATTTTCCATCTGCGAAAGCATTTGGGAATGAAACCGTAAGCATCATGCTAAGAGGGTTAATATCCAGATGCCTCAGACAGATGGCATTATTAGTCTGCCTGAGCTTGACATCTAGTTTTCCAAGTTAAGGAGCTTTGGCTCCTTGGACGGCTGACAATCTGAGAATAGATGGTGCTCTAAGCCTGACGTTTACTGTAACAGCAATGGGCAACATTGCAGCTTTGCCTATAAGACTTTCAGCAAAAAAAAGCTACACCAAGATTAACCACATTCAGACTGTACTTTGGAAAATGCTGTTGCAGTTTTTAGGTTAGAACTCCTACTGGCAAAGGCTGAACCACAGACAGAAAACAGTACGTGAATTTTGGTTTTTAAGCTGGCTGGTTTTTTTTTCTTTTGCTACAGCCTAGACCTGAACTGTACTATCTTTTTAACTGTTCAGTCTATTCAGCAGGTCGAACAGAAAAATCTGAATAATGTCTCTCTTCCACAGTGAACTACAGCTGTACAGCTGTTGTTCTTTCAGGGTTCTCACCACCCATTTTCCCAGAGAGATGTTTCTAAGGGGAATATGGAGTCTGTCAGATTAAAACACTGTGAGAGCCATATGAACAAGAGATATCAGTTCAAAAGTGACTATGGGTTTCCACCCATTTGCATATAATAGAAATTGGTGAGAGTCCTGGGAGCAGAGAAGGTAAAAAGACCAGGATTTGTCAAAGTGGACAGCAACAAGAAAAACACTCAACTCCATCAGCGCCTTTACAAGTCCTAGGATACAGGTAAATAATACAAAATTCCCGGGAAAATATACATAGCAGGAAGACTTTCATCTTGTAATGAGAAATACACATCTGATACTCATCAAGAGTAATGCTTACATTACAGCACAAGTAAATACTCATTAAAGGTAAGTGGAAGTAGAGGTAACGTCTGTGTGTGCATATATATGCACATACCAGAAATAACAGAGCAGTAATGCTTCAACAGGAGATCTAAAAACTGCCCATCCACAAAAGCAAATAATGCTTGTTCAGGCTAGCTCAAAACTCCTTGTGGTGTGCTTGCATTGTGAAATACATTTTCAAGTGAAGCAGGGATGCAACTGTTTTATTCATTAAGAAATACAAAAATAACAGGTAGAAAACTTATCTTTAAAGGACACATATACCAGATCACAGAACCAGTTATGCAAAACATGTTAAATAACCCATTATTTTGTAAACTGTGCCTCTGGCTAGTGTGAAAGACTGAAAATTGGGTGTTACACTTCTCATCATCTAATATTAATTGAAGGTGTAGAGTTTGAAAAACCACTGAAAATGCCTTCTTCCAAATAGCTCAGAAAGTCAAATGTCTGGAACAAAGTAAATGACATAAATGTGGTATAAACTGTTGATAACATGATAAACACTAATAGTAGCTACAACAGGTCAAACAATCCTAACCTAAAGGTTTGGATAAATTGCCTTCTATCAGAAACCCAACCCTCTCACAGACTATAGGAGCAAAACCCCATTGTCACACAACACACCATGTTTTGTTCACTGTGTGCACATCCTAGGGATGTCCTTCACGCTATTTTTTAGGGGTTAATTAACAATATAATAACTTAAGACAAACCTTTTCATTTTAGAATAAACATTCTGAGGTATGCAGAGAAAGGAAGCTGCTCTCTTTTCATACTTGAGTAGGAGGTTGAGGTCCTTAGCATCACTCTGGGTCCAACCCTTTTTGGCAGCAGTGGCAATGCCATGCTGGGACAGCAGTACCAGCTGACAGAGCAGGATAATAAACCAGTTTACTGACCTACACTATCCAATTAGACCTTCCAATGCTAAATGAAAGCAAAATTTGCTTTACAGGGATCTCAGTTGTGGGGAGAGGACACCATAAAGCATTTGAGAACATTTTTTGCCATTTTAAGCATTTCTACTTCACAGGTCGTTAAGTCCGTATGTGCAAAGTATCTGGTAGAGTTCAGGCACACCTCCTGTCAGCACCCAGCTGTGCACACCCTCATTCCCGACAGGGCTGAGCTCCTGGGAGCAGGATGGACTGCCAGAGCCAGTACTGGAGCCTGGACTGCAGCTGTTGCAACGTTCAACACAAACCCAGTGTTTGCCCAGTTCTGGAGGGTAAGGATTGTCCACCCAAGTTACACTATAGAAGCCTGCAAGGACAAGACACAGCTTCTACTTTGCAAGTGTCTCACACTATCAGTGACCCACAGAGATTTACTGCCATCAAAGCTGTCTGAGCTGTTACCATTGTTCTAAACCACCTTTTCAGCACCTGATGTTAGAATTACACGTGGGAGGTACTTCCACAGACTTGTGCAAGTATCATTGCACTACATTTACAGGTGTTTAGCATGTTTCCTTTTAATGCAGTAGCAGTCAGTATTGTAAAAGTGTAAGTTAGGCTAGTTTTATTAGCCAAATAAAATTTGCAAGAACAAATTATACTTTAGAGTAGGCATGAACACCCATTACTATTAAAAATTGTATGTACATCACAACACACTGAGTTCAGTGACACAGCAGTCTGAAAAGTTTGGGAATTCCATTTTGGTCATGCAGATTACAAAAATAAAACATCTGTGTTTTAAGAGAACTACCACATTTTTACTTTATTAAATGCTGAAAGCAAACTAATTGCTCTTATTTTCTGTTCCTCACAGATGACGTCAACACAACTGAGCATTTGGTCCTGAACAGAAGGCCATTAACTTACTGAGATTATTTCAGATACAGGCAATTCAGAATTCAACTATAAACCAAGGAATAGCAAAGTAAAGTTACTTTATTTCTATCTTCATGACCTTCCTAAAGCAACTGTGAAGTCACAAACTTATTTACATGCCAGCTATACACCTTATTTCAGCTCAGTTCTTCCTATGCACCTCTATGCAGACAAATCCACCCAGGGCTCAGAAAATCATTAAATACTTTCAAATACATAAGCAAAGCTTTATCAACAAATCTTCTATTACTAGGAACTGTATTAGAAACAGGTTTATATTCCAAAAGTCTTGAAGTCACTGTCTTTAATGCCACCAAATACAGACCTGCACTTTTCTATATTCCATGGTACACCCTGGCATTGCTACCCCTTCCCCACCTGTGCTTAAAGGACCCCCTCCAATGTCACCTGCAGGGTCACAAGCTCTTGCTCCCAAGAAACCAGGGGTCAGAGGAGAGCAGCTGCCACCTACTCAAGCCACCAGAGAACATGGTTAAACAAGTGACAATCTTTTGAGGGCAACACTAGACAGCCTACTCCCTAACCCATGTGCAATTTTTGGGATCAGCTCTTTGTTCTAGCAGACATTAGTCCTACAAGGACTACTGCACACAGGTAACAACACATTTCAGCAGAACAGTTCCCAAATTGTCAGATATCACACACAAAGTGTGTTTAAAAAACTTACTTGTTTCTAGTATCAACATATTCTGTCACAGCACATAACTTGAAAACACCATAAAGCTGTAGTTGGTGCACAAGCCTTTAGCTTCCTAAATCAAATGACAAGACACATCACAAAAATGAATTTAACCATTTCTCTGCAAGTTCCTTAATAAGGGTAAGGCAACTGACACATGACCTAGAACTCTGCTGCTCATTTCAGCTAAAAACAGGAAAACTGTGCTTCAAATGAAGTTCAAGGATGACCGTCCAACATGGCTGTGAAATGCAAAGATATGCAAAAGGAAAAGACTTCAAGCCCAGACAAGAGCTGGCACTTACAGTGTTTTAAAAACTCAAACTCTGAAACTTGACTTACAACAATGTCTAAGAGATGTTGGTGCACAACAGTGACTAATAGGTTTTTGAGATAGAAAAATTACAATTGCAAACAGCAAGTTATTTGGAACCTATCTGTAAAGGCTCAGCTAAGCCAGTGAGAACCAGTCTCTTTGTAAGAGTTGTGATGACCACAATCAGGAGGAAACTCAGCTCATAGTTTAAACTCTGATGATACCAAGAGGTTGTCCTGTTTAAGCTCACAAAGGCAATTAAGGTGATGCAGTTTCACTTATAATAGCAACAAAGCTCATTTCAATTTAAACCATCAAGTTAGATTGATAACAAACAGTAACAATACCTTGAAACCTCATGTGAAGTCCTTCAGCCCAGAAGCACCAAGCCCTACACATTTAACCTTTCACTGGAATCAGTGGGAATTATATGCCTAATATCTTGCATATCTGGAGAAAAGCAAAAAGCAGCTTTTATGATGCAGTCCCATGAAACATCAGCATTCTAAGAGCTTAGAAACCTGAAGTCAAAATAACTTTGTACTTTTTAAATGCATGCCCCACATCATATATACTCTCACTCAAGCATATAAGGAATTCAAATCTTTTATTTGATATCCATAAACCCATAAACGTTGCTATTCTATATTTCTATGCAGGAAGGCAGTTTTCCCCTAAAACATTATGCATTTAATAAACAACAAACTTTAATTCTATTGTGTGAAAGGGCTACAAATATACATTTTTTTAATCAAGTAGACTACACAGATATCTTTGCTTTACAACTGGCACCTATGTTACTGGTACATTTGCTGGCTCACTTCTCAGAGCTCTTTGCCCAGTTTTGATCACCACTTTCTGAAATATGGGCAACTGCAATTATTATTTTTTAAATTACGTGCTGAGGCAGGTATTGCAAATCCATTCCTTCCCCTCCCCACCCAACCAGTAGTCACGGACCTCATCTTGATTCACGTGCAGATGTCACTGCATTCTACACCAGTCATCCAGTGGCATAAAATAACTTTCCAAAGTCTGGTACAATTGTTAGCAAGCCAGTTTTACTCCTGCTTTAAGAAAGCCCACAGCACGGCGCTGCCATCCTGACAGCAGATGGAGCTGTGAGAGCTCTCGGGGAACTTTAAGGAAAGACAATAGTTCTGAGTGAAATCTGTTAAGCCAGGGCTAGGAAAACAAGTATGCCTTTAATAAAAAGGATAAATGTCGACCCTTTCCTGGAAGGAATCACACACAGACAAAACAAGGACTTGAAAACTAAGCAATAAGAAATTCTGAACATTTTATATGAATGAAGCACATGCTTAACACAAACTACTTCTTCAAAACTACACAGTACATACTTTGATGGAAAAGTTTTATAGTAAAAAATTGACCAACCATGTCAGCACGCCAAACTGCCTAGTACAAGATGGTGGATGCACACAAACTGCCAAAGTGAGAACAAGTATTTAAAAAACAGACCACATCCACGGATTAGTACTTCAAAAAATCTGTCGAGTTTTTGAAAGCCACTAGCAAAAAAAGTCAGTTAGGACCCATACTGGCAACAAAATATTTACTACTCTGATTAAACATAAATTTTAAAGCAGAGCAACACTTGCTTCAAACCTAGAAAAGCCTTAAAACCGTACGGAATTGATCCTAGGAAAAAAAATTAGACATGTAAAGGTCAATGAACACAATGATTTATTTAAAAAATAAAAAACGTAAAAACCATTTTTCTCCTCCTTTACAGAAATGTTAAAAGTCAGTCATGGGATCCGAGTAGCTTTTGTAGAAAAAAACGTAGTATCCAGGCATCGAGTCCTTACAACAAAGGAACTTCCTCCCAACCCTCCCCAGTTTTTACTCCAGATCAGCAAGACACTTCCCACCCCGCACCCCCCCAAAAACAAATTAAAACGACATTTTTCGTTGCTAGTATAAAAACGACCAAGGTCCAAGTAATAATAAAAAAATAGAGTCCATCAATGACTGTAACACAAAATATGTGTATGTGGGGCCCAGTCCATCTTCAGAGAGAAAGAAGTGGCACAGGCAGCAGAGGCGACCCTCAGGGGGCATTTAGGAGCCGCTCCCACAGCAGGGAGGCATTTAAAAGGAGCTGCCCTTCGGCGAATGAGGGGAGAAACCATTTAGAAGCTGCCCCGTATCGAAGGGAGGGCTCTCCACGCCCCCCCTCAATGGGTATGGGCGCTCCAGCTCAGAAAGAGCCGCCCCCGTAGCCTCCCCCACCATAGCCTCCTCTGTACGGTCCACTGTTACTGCGGCCCCCCCAGTTGCCGCCCCCTCCTCCACCTCCTCCGCCGCTCTTCATGGGGCCGTAGGAGGACTGGTGCTGGCTGTAGCTGCCGAACCCGCCGTACCCGTTGCCGTAGTCGCCGCCTCCCCCTCCGCCGCCGCCTCCGTAGGAACCGCTGCCATAGGAGCCGTACCCGCCGCCTCCTCCCCCGCCGTAGCCGCCGTAGCTGTTGTAGCCGCCGCCTCCTTTGGAAAGCCCGTTGTGATCCCGGTTGCCGGAGCCGCCGCCGCCCCGACCCCTTCCTCCTCTGCCTCCCCGGGAGGGCCTGGAAGAGCCGCCGCCTCCCCCGCCCGCCTGGATGTCCTCCTTGGGCACGGCTTTCTTGACCTCCACTCGGTGGCCCTGGATCGGGTGGAACTTGACCACGGCCGCCTTATCGGCGGCGTCGTGGTTCTGGAAGTAGACGAATCCGAAGCCGCGCTTTTTCCCGCTCTGTTTGTCGGCGATGATCTCGGCCTTCTCCACGGGGCCGAACTGGCTGAAGTGCTGCACCAGGTCCCCTTCGCCCACGTCCCCTTTGAGGCCGCCCACGAAGAGCTTCTTCACCTTCGCGTGAGCGCCGGGCTTGGCCGAGTCCTCCCGGGACACGGCCCGCTTCAACTCCACCGCGTTCCCGTCCACCGCGTGGGGGGACGCGGCCATGGCGGCGTCCGCCTCCTCCACCGCCGAGTAGGTGACGAAGCCGAAGCATCGAGAGCGCTTGGTCTGCGGGTTGAGCACGACCACGCAGTCGGTGAGGGTGCCGTAGGCCGCGAAGTGCTCCCGCAGCCCGGCCTCCGTAGTCTGCACGTTCAGCCCACCGATGAACAGCTTACATAGCTGCGAGTTCTCCATGCTGCCGCCGGTGCCGCGCCTGGGCCTGGCGCCGAGACTCCTCCTCCTGTTCGGGGGCAGCTCCGGAGGTTTTTTCCCCCCCTGCTCCGTCTTGCCGCTTCTTCCCCCTGCGAGCAACGGGACCTCACGGCTGTGGCGGCTGCCGGCGGTGGCTCCCTCGGCGCGGCCCGGCGCCTCCGCTCCGCCTCACCTGACCGGCAGCACAGTCGGGGCGTCCCCGGTGCCGCCGCTCCCCCGGAAAGGCGGGCGGGGGTGGGGGCGAACACAGGCACGCACAAAATGGCGGCAGCAGCTTCTCGGGAGCGCGGCCGGCGACTGGTGCCCACACAAAGGGGCCGCCGGCCGGGCCCGTCTCCGCCGCGGGTTTCACAGTTCCCCTGCCCACCCCACCCCGCTCCTGACTCCTCCTGGGGTTTAACCTCCCGGCTCTCCCCCGTTTCTGTCTGCCCCTGTCAGCGATGGTAGGGCCCCATTTGCCCCCCCTTTCCGGAACCCGCCCCCCGGGCCCCCGGTCGGAGCTGGGCAGGACATTTGGGGGCCGCAGCGGGTCCCGAAAAGGGGCAGCGGGAGCGGGGGCGGGGTCGGGGGGCTCGGGGGAGCCCTTTGGGCCTGCACAGCCCCCTGACAGGAGGGGACAGCCAGGGGGTCAGGCCTGCCCCAGGAACGGGGAAAGGGATGACGGGAGCAGCCTCAAGGTGTGCCAGAGAAGGTTTGGACGGGATATGGGAAAGAATTCTTCACAAAAAAACCCCTTTCACCCCTTTACAAAAGCGCCCAGGGCACTGGTTACTTAAAAAAGATAGTGCAGATGTAGCACCTTCAGGTTCAGGGTGGTTTGGCAGTGCTAAAGGGGAAGGGTTGGGTTTCCCATGATCTTAAAGGGGCTTTTCCAATTTAAAATATTCTGTGTTTCCCTTTTCTCACTAACTTTTCCCTGACCTTTTCCCCCCTGTTTTCCCCAGTCCTCTTTCCAAATTTATCACACCCCACTCCCCCTTTTAAATTTCCCCTGGCTCGGGAAAAAAAAAAGTTTTTTAGAGAAAAATTAGAGCTGTTAAGAGTGGGGAAGCCCTTTGGGAATGATGAATAGTGAGATAATTTTTTTTTTTTCTTATTTTATAGTACTTTCCTTTGGGTTTCATGAAGACTGGGTAATTACCAACTTAAGAAAATTTTTTCATTAGGAAGTTTTTTTTTTTTAAATCTTAAACAAGGGTTTTTATGTTAAAAAAAATTAATGCAGGAGCTAAGAATGGCTGTTTTTTTTTAAAAAAGGGGCACGTCAGGATGTAGCCCACAGTTTCCTGAACCGATCCTGCCTTTCCCAATGCCACCCTTTGATGCTTCTGCAAACACACAGCGACCCCATTTTAAGAGAATTTAGAAAACCCCAAAATAGTTTTATCATGATATAGGACTTGGGTTTCAGCTGCCTCACCCTTGAACCTTTTTTTGGGGACTCCGGGCGGCAGGGGGGACGGGCGAACTGCAACATCCTCCTGACACGGATAAATTTGGGAAATGCCCCCAGAGACACAGACACAAGAGGAACGCTGGCTGTGCTAAAGTTGGTTACCGCAGCCAAGAGGAAACCCAAAGAGGCTAAAACATTTTTTGTCTCACAGGCTGGGATTATCATTAACCAGTAGCATTGATATTTGCAATACAGAATCTGATTTTTTTCCCGATTGGTTTTTTTTTCTTCTTATAGCCAAGTTTAGGAGAACCTTTTAAATGCCTTTGTTTAAAATCAAAAGGGAAAGTTGTCACAGGTTTAGATCAATTTGTTTCAATGCATGAATTGACTTCATCATTTTATCTTTTTTTTGAAAAGAGAATAACCCATACTGCCACTGAAATATTTGGGGTTTTTAAAAAATAAAAAAAAAAATATCCAAATGTATTGAAAAAAAAATCTTACCAGAGGCGGGGTTCGAAAAGCTGCACAAAAATTAAAGGGAAAAATAAAAAACAAATTTTTGCCCCCAGTTATTGCAAGACCTGTACAGCCCTTCACAAGATAAGTTTTCCCTAGAAAATAGTCCATAAGAGTTTCGGGACTAAAGTAATTTATAGAAAAAAAGGTAAAAAATTAAGAGGAGGCAATTATGGCCCAACAGATAACAAAAAAAAGGGAAATTTGTTTACAGCGCCCCCTTTCTGTCCCTAAAAGAAACGACAAGCGGGCCCAAGGAACAGATCAAAAAAAAGTCACAGTTTTTGCATCGGGAGAAAGAGAGAAGGTTTTTAAGAGAGTAGATCATTTGGGAAAAAATCAGCTGCTGACTCAATTAAAGGTAGCCCAAATCCCCCCTTCATTTACACTTTTGACGGGTTGAACAATGGCGGAGCTGCGCTCCCGCTTGAGGGGGCTCGGGGCCACCCCTCGGAGCGCGTCAGGACCCCTGGCGAGCTTCTGGCCCAACCTCCCCGCTCCAGCACAGAGCGCATGGCACAGGATCGCCTCCAGACGCTTCTGGGATGTCGCCAGGGAGGGAGACTCCACATCCAGTCTGCCCCATCCCGTCTGTACTCGTCACTACACTGTAAAGCAGTTCTCCCTCATGGTTAGGTGAAAATTCCTGTGCATTTGTTTCTGCCTTATGTCCTCGTGGTTGTACCGTGAAGGGAGCCCGGCCAGCCGCTTGGCACCGCCGCTGTGGATCCGGCCGCTGCCGGCGCTCGGAGCGGCGGCGCCGCAGGGCACGGCCCGGCCGGGCTCCGTCTCCGCTCGCTGTGTTCACAGCTCGCTCCTCGCCCACCCCAGCCCGCTCCTGACTCCCCTCCTCGGGGTTTAACCCTCCGCTCTGCCCTGTTTCTGTCTGCTCCCTGTCAGCGATGGCAGTGTGTCCCTCATTTGTCCCCCCCTTTCCCTCGGTAACCCGCTCCCAGGCGCCCGGTCGGAGCTCGCAGGACACTGGGCGGCTGCAGCGGGTCCCGAGAAGGGCAGCGGAGCTGGGGCAGGGTCTGGGGGGGGCTCAGGGGAGACCTTGCGGCTCTGCACAGCTCCCTGACAGGAGGGGACAGCCAGGGGGGTCAGGCTCTGCTCCCAGGGAACAGGGACAGGATGACAGGAGCAGCCTCAAGGTGTGCCAGAGAAGGTTTGGATTCGATATTGGGGAAGAATTCTTCACAGAAAACACTTTCTAGCCCTACACAAGCTGCCCAGGGCAGTGGTGGGGTCACATCTCTGGAGGGATTTAAAAGATAGTGCAGATGTAGCACTTGGGGTCACGGTTCAGTGGTGGCTTTGGCAGTGCTGAAGGAAGGGTTAGATTCCATGATCTTGAAGGGCTTTTCCAACTTAAAATATTCTGTGATTCTTTCTCACTAACTGTTCCTGTACCATTTCCTCCCCTGCTTCCCACTCACCCTTAAATTCTTGGCTCTGAAAAGAAAGTATTTTCTCAGAGAAATAATTAGAGCTGTTCAAGAGTGTGCAAGTCCTGTGGAATGATGAATAGTGAGATAATTTTCCTTTGTTTTCTCTTACTTTTATAGTACATTCAACATTGCCTTCATGAAGACTGCAGTATTACTTTCAACTTAACAGAATTTTTCATTAGGAAGATTTTTTTTTTCTTTTTTAATCTTACAGCCAATGGAGTTTATATTAAAAATTATGCAGGAGCTAAGAATGGCTGCTGTTTTGCATTAGGCACTGTCAGGATGTAGCTCCACAGTTTCCTGAACTGATCCTGCCTTTTCCCATATGCCAGCCTTGATGCTTCTGCAAACACACAGCTATCCATGTAAGAGAACTGAGACAACCATAAATAGTTTTATCGTGATAAAGGACTTGGGTTTCAGCTGCCTCAGCTTTCTGAACCATTTTTTGCGTGACCTGCTGGTGCTGGCAGGAGGGACGAAGCAGAACTGCAACATCCTCCTGACACGGATCAATTGGAAATGCTCCCTTAGAGACACAGACACAAGAGGAACGCTGGCTGTGCTGGAAGGTTGGTTACCGCAGCCAAGAGGAAATCCAGAGAGGCTGAACACACTTTTGTCTCACAGGCTAGGATTATCATTAACCAGTAGCATTGATATTTGCAATACAGTAATCTGATTTTATTCAGATTGGATTTTTTTCTTCTTATAGCCAAGTCTGTAGTAAGAGTAACCTATTAAATGCCTTTGATTAACGATCACAAGGAAAGTTGTCACAGGTTTAGATCAATTTGTCTCAATGCATGAATTGACTTCATCATTTTATCTATTTCAAGAAAAGAGAATAACCCATACTGCCACTGAAATATTTGTGGTTTTAAAATAAACAAAAATATCCTACTGTATTGAATAAAAATCTTACCAGAGGCTGTCTGCAAGCTGCACATAAATTACAGGAAATACAAAACTATATTTTGCCTGCTAGTTATTGCAAGACCTGTACAGCCCTTCACAAGATAAGTTGTGTCACTTAGAAAATAGTCCATAAGAGTTTTGTGGACCCATAGTAATTTATAGCAAAAAAGGTGAAAAATTAAGAGGAGACAATTATGGCTCCAACAGATAACAAAGAAAGCAAAGCTTGTTTACAGCACACTTTCTGTCCCTGAAAGCAAGACAGACAAGCAGGCCAAGGAACAGATCAAAGAAAAAAGTCACAGCTTGCATCAGGAGAAAGAGATGAAGGTCTTTAAGATGTGAGTAGATCAGTTGGAAAAATCAGCTGCTGACTCAATTCAAGTGTAGCCCAAATCCTTCCTCTTCATTTACACTTTTGACTGGTTGATTAATGAAAGGACATCACCTTTAAGACACACACGTCTCGCAGGTGGATATGTCTTCTCTGAAAATGCACAAAGGCCAAACTGCACTTGGCCTGGTGTCCTTCTGTCCTTCCGTGCACCCGCCCTTCCCAGCTGTGGAAGTGACCTCGTGTTGTTCACACCCTCACTCAAAACCTCGTTCAGTCCCTGTTCTGGCAGGGCTGAGAGCACTGCACACATCCATGTGCCCTGGCACATCCCTCCAGGCTCTGGGATGCAGGTTTCCCAGACAACTAAACATCAGCTTCACCTGCAGGTCCCACAGACCTTCATTCCTCCCAGGTCATCCGAGCTGCCTTGGAGACTCCAGCTGGGCCTCTCCAATTCCTGTTTGACTCATGCCAAAGGGACCCAGCCCCCTGAGCTGTGCAGCAAAGGACCTGTTACACACATTCCGAGGCAGCAGGTGCCTTTCTGTGCTCCTCAAATGTGCTTTTCAAAACCTCAAGCTATGAGAGACACAGGTGCTGCTCCAGTGTGAGTGCAGAACCCGAGATGAGTCTCACTGTGTGTGAGATGTAAATCAGAAACACTCCAGCAGCCACAGCAGCCTCCCTACAGAATTTTTAAACTGCTTTTTGCTGTCAACTAGTAAATGCACAATACCATCCTACAGATATAAAAATTCTTAGGAAAGCATCATGGAAAAGAAACACATGCTTTTCACTTTCTGACAAGGTAGTTGCAGCATGATATTTTTTCAATTCTGATAGCAATCTATAGAATTAAAAAAAAAATCAGCAACTGAAGTTTCTGAAGGTAGATGCTTTTTCAGATAAAAGCTCCACCTGTATCATTACCTAAAGGAAATGTGTTTCTCAAACCAGAAGCACTGGCCAAATCATACCAATTAGATTAAATGTCTTAATGGGATATTTTAATTAGCATTTTAGGAAGAAGGAAAACCCAATCGTTTTCATGCATACACCTTTCTAGTTATTCAGAAGAAATCATACTGCCTAGAGTCCACAGGAGGGCATTGCTGCTTAAGAGATTGAAAACCAGAGACATCTGAGCAGTCCCTTTCCAACACAACTTCCTGTGCTAGCATATATTCTTAGTAAAAGCTGATGCAAAATAAATTACTAAGGAATTTTTTATATCAATTTTTGTCATTCAAGAAACATAACTTTGCCATGCTATTTAATGGATCCAAACTGCCAAGATGGAAAAGGAATAATGAAGTTTTGTAAGAGAGCATGAAGGCAATAGAAAAACACTATGAAGTCAGAAGTAGTTCAAGGTTATAAATATTTTATCTAAACCCTCATACAAACACAAAGTCATGTCTTTTTAACAAGTTTCAACCTCTTTAATCTAGTTACATCTGTGGCTTCCACAGCTGACAGGCATTGATTCTTTCTTTTTAAGCAAATTAGGTATATCACTTTAAATTTTAATGAGTTTAGGTTTGGGTTTGTTTGTTGTTTTTTTTTTTTTTTTTTTTTTTTAATAGTGAAATGCTCTATACAGGCTTAGTTTGACTTTTCAGCAGACAGCATTTTGAAGCTACAGGATTCCTTCATGCAGACTGTTTACTGAATTAGTTCTGCATTCACATTGAAGACTGTAATAATATCACCTTAGCTGTGCACACATTTTACCCAGATTTTTCTAACTGAGCTTAGGTGGGAGCAGTTGGAAATACAAGGGATTAAACCATGATTTCCCAAATCACTCTGAGATATACACACACACAGAAACAAAGATTTTTGTTTTCATAATTTCAATGAGATATTATTAGAATTAGAATATCCAACACCTCAGGCAGAGTGTAATTGTGCCATTCATAGGGAAGCACATTGTGTAAAAATACAGCAGCACCATGAGCATTCCCAGCCTGGCATCTTGCTTTAGTTTTGGCTGCAAAAACTTCTGAAAGATGTAAAGCTGTCCTTGAGAGAGCTCTTGGCTTTTTGGCAAAAGTTTCTCTTTCACTCTGTCTTGCTGTTTGCACTTTCATCTGCATAAACATCAAACCTGTGATCTTACTTTGGAGACTTCCATGAATTAGTTCTGATCAGGGGAGAGTTTTTTGTTGAAAAAGATTAGGAAATACTGAAAGGCAACTAGATAGCCTTTTACCTCCCTACAGTCTGAACATGACACTCCTCAGGATAAAAATCTCTATCTTGTGTAAATTCACAGGAGAATAAAAAACTACCCCTCTCTTGTATTTGCTTAATGCAAAATAAGATAACCTACAGATAAAAAGGTAACAGAATAACCCACAGATACTATTTCTTCAATATGTAGTATCAAAGTTTATCTACTAAACAAATTCTTCCCAGAGCCCTTTTTAAGGGGAGTTTGCAGAAAAAAAGAAACACACCTTTGTGAAGGGTGAAATGGAAAGTCATCAGAGAATTGAATTTGCATCCTTTTCTTTGGACTTAAGTTACCATTTTTCCTTAGACCTTGCCCTCCCTCCTCTTCCCTCTGAAGTTCAATTTCTCTTTTCCTCTTTCATCTTTTCACTCTTCTTTAATAATTCATTATTTCCTTTCTTCTCTTTCCTAAAATTTTATAGAAAAGCAGGCCATAATTTGAAGTGATGGAATGAAAGTAAGGCAGCAAAATACAGTCTCAAAAGTCAAGATTCTTGTAAAGGATCAAAGATGTAGCAATGCTGTGACAGATGTGAGAGGGGAGAATTTTCACTGTATCTTACTCTGAGATAGATCAGGATCCTGAGTTTTGCCAAAAGAAGACCTGGAGCCAGCAACAGTCTCGGCCACACTCTGATCTTTTTCACCTGTGGATTTTTCATTATGATTTTCCAATTAAATTAAAATCTACTTGCTTTTTTTTTCCCTTAGCTATTCCTAGACTCCAACTCTTTCTCATTCCACAGAACCTCTGTGGAGTGGGTTTGTGGTGCTTTTGCATGACTGATGTTAAGCTTTGTTTGAACACAGCAGGAAGAGCTGTGCTGTGAAGCTCAATAAGTACCTGCCTGAAATTAGCTGAAAGACATCCATGCTATTCAAAAAATTTTAAAATGAGGTGATATGAAGTGAGACTTTCTAGACAGAAAATAGCAATCTAGAATTCATATTTTTAATCCAGAAAATCAAAACGCTTTTTACAGTTTGAAACATTCTGGAAAATTGCAACAGACTGAGATTAATGGGAAAAACCTTTTGAAAATCTTTTGATTATTTAAGTATTTCTTAATTAACAGTCAGGACACTGAAAGATGTCATGCCATGAGAACAGTAGGGTTTGGTGCTCACAGTATTATAAAAAGACTCTAGAATAGGAAAAAACAAACCAGAGATACAAATTGTCATATTCCCCCCAAATCTGTGAGCTGTTAAAATAATTCATTTTTTTGGCAAAGACGACTTTTGGTAAAAATGAGTTGGAGAAGTTCTAGAAAGCTACAAAGAGTTGAGTCAGGGTTTGGAAAGTGGAATCTATTATAAAATATGAATTTATGCAGTCACACTCCCATTACAATTACTCACATATCTTATCTCTTTTCCAGTGAGAAAAGTAACTTGGATGACCCAAAAAATTAAGATGCTAACCTTCCATCCAGGGAGCATATTCATCTCCATCTCAGCTCTACGCCAACTGAATAAGATCCAAAAATTAGCCAACAGTTCATGGCATGACACAATTTTAAAAATTAATATGTTATTATAAGTAACTCGTTTATAGTTGTATCAGATTTTTAAATAGTTGACTTTTCATTCTAGTCATGAGCTAATTGAGAATCAAAATTGAGATAAGGCATCAAGGATATTGCAAAGGTGTCCTTTAGAGCTATGCAGTGAATGGAGTGAAACCTAAACTCCCAGTAGTGAATATGAATTATTTTTGTGACAATTATTTCCAGTTAGGAGAAAACCTCTGAGTCATGGAGCAGAGCTTCAACTTACACATGTACATTTACACATGGAGAAGAAGTCCCAGTGCATACTTAGCTGTTGCTAGTTTGGTCACATTAGGAGCTATTTGCTAAGAGTCCCTTACTAGGGTGTTGATCTCTCCACAGAACAGGAAAATGTGAGTGGAGTGTGTTTTTCCTCCATCACAGCATATTATCTTACTTTCATGGCATTAACCAGCTCATCCAGCACTAACATATGAGATTTCCAATTATTCTTGTTTATTTTTCTGTGCCTCTTTGAAGTGCTATAAAGAGCAGTATTTATTAGGAAACAGTAATCCAGGAGAGAGATTTGTGGGTGTTGGTTGACAAGAAGTTCAACATGAGCTGGCAATGTGCGTTTGCAGCCCAGAAACCCCACCTTGCCCTGGGCTGCATCAAGAGCAGCGTGACCAGCAGGATGCTGGGGTGGTTCTCCCTCTCTGCTCCACTCTTGTGAGACCCCACCTGCAGTGCTGCATCCAGCTCTGGAGCTCCCATGTGAGAGGGTTGTGGATCACAACCCTCACTCCAACCCTGCTGGAGTGAGTCCAGGTGAGGCCATCAGGGCTGCTGATGAGGGGTGGAGCAGCTCTGCTCTGAAGCCAGGCTGAGGGAGTTGGGAGTGCTCAGCCTGACCAGGGAAGGCTCCAGGGAGACCTCAGAGTCCTTCCAGTGCCTAAAGGGGCTCCAAGAGAGCTGGAGAGGGACTTGGACAAGGGCATGGAAGGACAGGACAAGAGGGAATGGCTTTGTAGTGACAGAGTGCAAAGTCAGGTGGGATTTAGCATGAGATTCTTGACCATGGGGCTGGTGAGTCATTGGAAGAAATCACCCAGAGAAGCTGTGGCTGCCCCATGAAGTGTCCCAGGCTGGAAGGATCTTGTAACAGCCTTATCTAGTGGGAGGTATCCCTGCACATTGTAACTGGATGACCTTTAAGGTCCCTTCCAGTCTGGGATTCCATGACCCTTCAGAGATGTTACAGGTCTCTGAACCAGCTCTTGGCCAATCTGCTGTTAAAGAATTCCTTCATGTGGGAAGCTGAGAAATTGTACATGTATATCTCTACTAAATCTTGCTTTCTGAAGAAGGAGGTTGCAACAGGCAGAAACAAGGACTGCTGTACAGTTACATAAGAGAAACAACTAAGCAAAAGCAAAAGTTTAGAGTAATCAACCATCAGCGAAGATTCCTGCTGGCCAAGGAATCATGTAAGTGCCAGAGCAAAAGGTGAACTCAAAGGAGTTAAATGTTATTTTTCACAAACAGGTTGCTGCCAATGCTACACAAGTTATTGCAAACTTTAAGTTTTAAAACCTATGATGGCACTTCACCCACCACTTAATACTGAGCAAATTAGAAATGACAAGAGCATTGATAAAAGGTAAATACAATTCTGCTGTCCAAATCGTTTTTGCAAACAGAGGCTCCAGCATCTGGCTGAAAAAACACACTGTGATCCCTCCTCCAGAGCCATGGGTCCCACTTAGCATACATACCTTTGACATCAGCATTAAACACACCAGGAGCAGCTACACCCACAAGCCTTTGATGCTGCATGTCATCTAATTCACAACAGGTAACAACACAGTTAAACCCACATGAGGCAGCAGGTTGATACAACTGTAAAACCAATGGATCACTTTAAAGACTCCACTTTTTCCACAAATTAAGGACTACATACAGAATTATATTAGAAACAGAGGCATGTGTAAATAAGCAAAATGGTCTATGAAATTTATAAATAGAATCAGAACATCTTTTAATTTTATTGACTTACTTGCTTCATAAACAGATAATGCATTTTTATGGCTTGTTCTGATGCTTATCTATCACATTGCATGTTCAGGTCTTGATTAACTTCCTGGGGTTACCATGCAACCAGAAGCAGAATTTCTAAAATACTTTGTCAAAGCTTTGTTTTTTATAATAATTTTGACGTAATTAAACTCAGCAAGTTCTAGAAATGCTATAGAAAAATATACTCACATTACCTGATCGCAGCATTTTTGGCTAAAATATCAGAATTCCCACACCTAGAATAAAAAAGAGCTAAGTTAAACTAAAGAAAAGGAAGTTTTATAGGGAGGTGCTAAGGCAGTCTTTCTAGCAGTCAATTAGGCACTTGAATACCTAATCTAAGATTACCACAGATGGTTAAAAAACAGCCTGGACAAGCACATCATGTATAGACTCAAATATATGAGAAGCAAGATGTTCGTCTGGCTGATCACAAAGGCTCCCTCCACCTATTTTATTCAAATACTATAGTATGATAACCAACAATATTTTTAGATAATTAGCTCTGAATTGTACTTCAGTACAGCATCTGTATTGCTTATCCCAAAAATCCTACTGCTTTCTGAAAATAATTATCTTTAAAAAGCCAGACTGAGATATTGGAAGTTAAGTGGACCCAGGTAAAAATGCAAGAGTTTATACAGTGACTTACCAGATTGCAGGTACTAAGAAAAGCAGTTCTTTTCCCACTCCATAAATGTTCATTCTAAATATTTAGTGAATAAGCTGAATGCTTATTTTCATAAACATGTGACTACAAAACGTTTGGACTCTTACTGAAAAAACAATAATAAAAATTAAGCCCCTTTTTGCTATGTGCTAGTGCAGTGTGCCATGCTTTGCTTTTCAGGAATATTGTTTTTATCTGAAGAGTATAAGCTAAAATATCAATTTATAATGAAAATCTGATTATCTTAATTGCTATAAAGCAAATGATACACTTAATAGGATGTGCATGCTCTTTGCAAGCAGCTTATTGTATTGCTGTATCAGTTAAGAAAGCAATATGCCATCTGCAGATGTTTATGTATGAAATCCTGCAGAGGGAAAACATTTGAACTACAGAACAGATTAAATAATTGAAAATGAAATTGCATGATAAGGTGTTTGATGGGGTGGAGGGAAGCAGCACACTGGAGGAAAATCCATCCCCATGACTACTGTTCCTTCCTCCTCCCTGCTCACTGCTGTTTGCCTCTTCTTGGATCCCAGAGCTTGTTTTATTCCTCAGCAGCCTTCCTACAGCCTGCAGATTGAGTACTGTTGGAAACTGGGGATCTGTGGTTTGTTTCAGACAGAGAAGAAAAGAGAGTTTAAGTATTGCTTTAGGAGACATGGCTTTGCTCTGGATTCTTTTATATCGAAAGAAGATTGTTTGCTGGCTCTGAGAGAAAAGGAAAATTGTTAAAGGCAGTGTGGATATGATTTGAATCTTTCATCAGGTAAGAAGTCAGAAAATACATAAAACTATGACAAAAGTTACTGAAATATCTTTTAAAGCATTGTTTTATTCTCTAGAACCTGTATTTAATATTGAATGTAATTTTTCCTCCACCTTTTATCTTTGCAATACTTAGGAACTTAATAAACAATGTTTGTAACTGAAACATTTACTGGTCAACTTGAAAGGACAGTACTGTTTGTCTTTAGCATAGGCAAAAAAATACGTAGGAAATAAAGCCTTTCTAAAACTCATTTTATTTTAGACCTTTCTTTTGCTTATGAATGTTTCAGTAATGTTTCTGCAGATAGAGAAATGAAACAAGACTAAGGGGTTTATAATAACTTACAGTGTTAAACTCTTCCTATGGAAGAGAACCTTTTCCCAAATGCATGGATTATGGGTTGAAGTAATTGGTTATTTTTGTTAAACACTTCAGTTCTGGTATCAGCTGTAATTGCGATCCACGAATGCTGATTCAAATAACATTTATTTATTAGATTTCAAAATGCCAGTATGGTTCAACATGCTGCAGTAAATACTGGAGTAACTTACTTTGTTACTTCTATGAATACTCCAGATGTTTACCAAGCCATGTAATTGTTTTATTGCCAAGGAAATATTTAAATTGCCTCACAAATGGTGTGTACTAAAGACTGCACTCTTTAATTCCCAGCACAAGCCAAAGAGTAAAAAGAAATGACACATTTTCCTGAGAAAAGGACAGTGTAGATGAGGAGTGTGCCTATAACTCATGTAGCAAGTGAACCAGTTAGGTCAGTACAAGGACTTTTCCCAAACAGAGAATGCTACCATCCTGAATTCTTGGGAGAGGATGTTCAGAATTTTCTATCAAACTGTGTTGTGCATCCATGGAGAAATAAGCAAGCTTAGTAAATAGTGCATAAAATATTGCAAACTTGGCTCAGCCTCATGGCCTTTTGAGTCCCCACAGCTTCTTCTGCTCACATAAAAAGCAGGGAAGAGCAGAGTTTATCTTTGAAGGTATCAGATCTGTGCCAGCCAGGTGGACACCACCAGGCACTTCAGAGAAAGATCACCCTTGGGGCAAAGCAGACAGACTTTAGAGCTCCACATTTCTGAATTGGCAGTAAATCTCACTGGGGCAACAACTGCCACTGTTGGTGGTAAATCCACCATTTAGTGCCTCTGTCCTTCCAGCACGTGCATCCTTGGGTGTGACAAATGCAGCCAGGCAATCAGTGCTGCTGCAGGGAAGGGTGGGGGGCAGTGCATTCCAGGAAATAGGTGGCCTGAAGGGGCTGTTGTCCAGCCACATCATCGGGTTCTGTCAGAGTCACAATCCCTGGCCTCTCTCCTGGACTCAGGAGCAGAAGAGTTTGTGGAGGCTGGTGGGCACTCAGTGGAGTACCCAGCTCTTGGTTTTGCCCTACTGAAGTAGGGACGCTTGCAAGGGACTGCAAAATCTATCAGAGCCACCAGACTTCTGTAATTTTTTGCAGCAGAATTGTAGAGTTTTCCATGACATTCCCCAATATAGCTTTAACTAAGCCAGGTACATTCTTTAGGGGGACTACAGGGCTTAATGCTAGTCCTGACCACAATTTACGTCATTTTTTGGGACACAAATGAGTCATATATATCTATGACCACTTCCCACTCCAATATGAGTATGCTGATTTAAAAGGGTATTTTAGACCCTTTTCAGAATGAGAGTGGTAGTAGAGGCTCCAAAGGTGAGCATGATGTTTTTTGAAGATTTTTTAGAATCCTAATTTGAAGCACCCAAACTTAAGTCAAACAGAAGTATCAGGATAAAGCAGTCCAGGATATAGCTCTGGCTGGAATATTCTTTGAGTGTCTGTGGGAAAACAACTATGGAATCCAGTGTAACCCTGGATTTAGTGTTTAATGTTGTACAGACAGACAAACATTTTTTTTAATCCTTAGTGATTAAATAATGGCAATAATTTCTGTGAAAGGGCTGACAAATCTTCTACACATAAGAAGATTATTTCTAGTAATAATAAAACATCCACCTAGCCCTTTTTCTTTTTGTATATCCTCTAACTTCCCACTGCTTCTTCATTCTCCTTTCTCCACAGGCTCTCAACGCCATTTCTAGGGGTGAAGAATGATCTCCTTTCAGCTAGTTTTCTAATAATTTCACAGGGGAATTAAGGTGAGTTAAAGTTGAGTTTTGAAAGATATATGTTTAGAACATATATCCATTACCCATTCTTAAATTTAAAAATAACTCTAAATACCTAGCTTTTCCTTTCCCAGATAGGAAATAACCTCTTTCTGGCCAGAAAGCTGGTTAGCTTTTAAATTAAGATTAACTTTTGCACTCAGTGATGAATTTAAACCCATCAAGATATTCTGTTGAACCTAAGTCTTCCCATTAATATTAGTTTTAAAACCACAGAAGTGTGCTAATATCAGATTTTTTTGCTTGACTCCTGTTTAAGTTAGGGCTGAAAGAGGAACAATTGTCTGTATAACTACAATGTGAGCATTATTTTGTTTACATTTTTCTCAGGTTAGATTTAGGAAAAAGGATATACTATCTTCAATGCATCAATAGAACAGGGAACTTTAAGATATCACTCATAGAGGTTTTGAATGCCATTTGAGCTCAAGCACACATAATTTTGATTAATTCAGGAGGATTGAGTGTACTCACATTGCTTTGTAGTTCTAAAGAAAATCTAAGTGTGGTGTCTAAGCTAAGAGAGTGATGGCAGGACCCAATTCTTCTTTCCTGGTAATACAAAAGCAACAGATTATCCTCACTGGAATCCATTAAACCTTCTTAAATCTTCAGCAGAGACAGATCTTAGAATACTTTATTCTGAAAGGCAAACTTTATCCACAACTGCTAAAAGAGGATTTGTATGAAAGTGTCCGTACAAGTTTAGTCAGAGCTGCTATCACAGCTTTTTTTGTACATCAGTTATAGATCTGTAGCACTGTCAGTGCAGAACCTCAGACAGGTGGCATCAACCTCCTTCCACAGAGATACATAAACCCACTAATAACCATGTGCTTATCCAGTACTGTAATTAATCATGTTAGATTTGCTCATAACTTTAAGGAAAAATCTCCATGCAAAGTAAATAATACAAGGTTTTGTCCATAGGTTGGAAGATGCTTCAGGATGGATAAAGCTGTTCAGCATCCCAGTGAGATCCTGAATCAAACTATCTCTAACATTAGCCTTTCTCAGTTTTTGAACTTTGATACATGCCAACTTTCCTCCCTTGCAGAATTCTTGCTTATTACAGCTTACACATTGGTTACACTAGTGGGGCTTGTTGGAAATCTTTGCTTAATTATTATAATAAAGAGGCGGAAAGAATCTCAAAATGTCACCAACATTTTGATTGCCAACCTCTCTGTATCAGATGTCTTGATCTGTATCTTGTGCATTCCTGTCACAGTTGCATACACCTTAATGGACCACTGGATATTTGGGGAAGCAATGTGTAAAATAGGCTCTTTCATACAAAGTCTATCTGTCTCAGTCTCCATTTTCTCACTTGTACTCATTGCTATTGAGAGATACCAGTTAATTGTGAACCCACGTGGCTGGAAGCCTAATATTTCACATGCTTATTGGGGAATTCTTTTCATCTGGGGGCTTTCCCTCATCATATCCTCTCCTTTTTTAGTATTCCACCAAATAACAGATGAACCCTTTAAACATCTGTCTTTCCACAGTGATTTCTACAAGAACAAAGTTGCTTGTATCGAAGCATGGCCATCTC
Source organism: Muscicapa striata striata (assembly GCA_030060385.1). NCBI lineage: Eukaryota > Metazoa > Chordata > Aves > Passeriformes > Muscicapidae > Muscicapa > Muscicapa striata. Next base: position 998,795 of record JAREIS010000050.1, on the reverse strand, counting down.
TTACAGAGAGACTGATTTTCACCACTAGCCTGCTGGTTTTCCAGTACTGCTTCCCACTGGGGTTTATTTTTATCTGCTATCTCAGGATATTTGTATGTCTTCGAAGGAGACGAGGTAAAATAGACAGGATGAGAGAGAATGAGAACAGGCTGAGTGAAAACAAAAGGATCAATATGATGCTGGTATCAATTGTTGTGACCTTTGCAGCTTGCTGGTTGCCTCTCAATGTATTCAATGTGGTTTTTGACTGGAACTACGAGGCACTAATGAGCTGTAATCACAACCTGGCATTTACAATCTGCCACCTTGTGGCCATGATCTCAACATGCATCAATCCCATCTTTTATGGATTTCTGAACAGGAACTTTCAGAAGGATTTGGTAGTATTAGCTCACCACTGCAGATGCTCAGCATCACAAGAGGAATATGAAAATATTGCACTTTCAAACTTGCAAACAGATGCATCAAAGGGGTCTCTGAAGTTAAATAATCCCCATATGGATATATAAAATAATCTAACTGCAGTTTCCAAAATTCTGTATTTTCTTGCAGATTGACTTTTTCTGCAGCTCTAGTCATGATACCACCAAGTTTAGAGTAAGTCTGCTACTAGCTCAGCAAAACCAGGATTATGCTCCCATAGGCACACTCTTAACAGGTACTTTATGATAGTATTAATGCTGATAAACCACTTCCAACAGTCCTAAAGATCAAGAATAATAAATTATAAACAGTATTATCATCTGTCTTTTTTAATCCACAGTTTCCAAGTCACTGGCATGCTACCTTAACTCCAACAAAAATGTTTCCATTTCAGCCACTGATGGGGCTGTCCTTCCTAAACACCTGGCTTCCCCCAGGTAAACCCTCAACACTGTGGTATTTCTAACTTCAGATGCTTTTCACACACTTTTCTGGAATTTTTATTTTCTAACCCTACATCAATACCCCCCCTGGTTAATCTGCAGTTTAGAGGCAGTTTACACTGTAAGGAAGGCCCTGGAAATTATCCTAAGACTCCACCACCTTTCTTTCAGACCCCTCCTGCAGTTTGCTTAGTACCAGTTCTGCTCAGAAATTGTATTTTAACAAGGGAAAAGGCTAGAGCTGGACTTTTCTTTCTCTTTATGAACACTAAAACAGAACCCATTTGATGTACTGCAAGTTTCACTCAGAATAATGTTGTTCAAGATGAAATATATATTTAGCATTTCTCCTAAAAGCATTGCATTCTCCAAACCACCAGTAAAGATCATTGCTTTCTCTCTTACCATCATCACTGCTCCTTACAACAGACCTTTTAGAATCTGTTGTCAGAAAAAACCCCTATGAATTCAGAGTAAATTTCGTTTTAGCTACTTACTCAGATTTCTCTTTGAGTAGAAAATTAGGTTTGCATCTTAATTTCAGCAATGTTTTTCCCCACATTTCTGAGCTAGCAAGAGGGCACACTTGAGCAGATGTGGTAATTTCTGCTCACAGAAACACAGTTTATGTGTTTGAAAATAGTTTATTTTGTAACACAGTGCAAAGAAGCATTTTAAAAACCACTTTCCAGTTAGGCCATAAAAAAATAGCCAAAATTCTTCATCCATGATATAGTGACAACATAAATAATCAGTTAATATTGAGCTGTTTAAATACAGTACTTAGAACACTTTAGTCCAAAAACTCACCATACTTCCTCTTGTTCAAATTGAATATAATTAATTACTTGTACTGCTAAAGCTCCTTCTTTTTTTTTTTTTTTTCTTATGAGTTTCAAAACTTTTTCTTAAGATTCCTTGTAAACTATTCTCTAACTTCAGCAATTTATTAAGGCCCCACTTAAGCAAAAAGAATTCACATTCAAATTACAATGAGCTCCTTGATGACTCAGCTGTGATGAAACTCACCTTAAGGCTATAAAGTTCTCTTGGAGAGGGAAAATAATTTTCCATAGCCATCCAGTTCCTAAAGAATTTGGGCACAGTTCTCTTGTTCCAGCATTAGTTCAGACTGTCTGCACCACTTTGCTGATCAGAGGAGCTCTGTCACAAGGGCCTCACCAGCTCGTGAAGATACTCAGGTTGTGTAAGTGCCCCTGAATCACACTGAGATAAAAGACCTCGGTGAAATCTCTTAGTGTCTGAGCCCTTAGAAGTTGTAAGGGCAGCCCCATCACAAGAATGGCAGAATAAGTGACATGGTAATCAAGACTGAGTGACAGGTATGGATAAGCTTTGGCAAGATTTAGGGATTTTTTTCCTAATTAAATCAAATATCACACGTTTGGAATCTATTACACAAACCTTATCTTAAACACTTGCCTTGTGCATCATAGAAAAGAAACCAGGAGACAGATAAATACCTGCTAAAGGCCAATGATCAGACTGTTGAGAGTATCTCAGTATTAACTATTTCTGTGAACTTCAACCCAGGTCGCTGGCCTGACTTTATTGCTGATGCACATCATCTGTTTGTTCAGCACAACAGGCATTGAATCAAGTTAAAAGCAGTGACTTGCAGTCAATGACACTGGGGCCATGCATGTCAGAGGGGCTGGCTGTGCTTTGGTGAAGGGGAGGGGATGGAGCTGCTTCTCTCATTACTGAGACTCCTGGGTGACAAAGTGACTCACTGTCTCCATTGCACCTGGCTTGACTGAGAGCAAATCTGATCCAGGAACTTCACTTTTCTTGGGGGTCCCAGTACCTGTACTGAATACCATCTACTCCTGTCAGAAGGTCATTCCCTGAACAGCATTTTAACAAATGCTGGTGTCACACCTGCTAGAGCCTGGGCTATCAACTGTATTTCCCTGGGTTAGGAACACAAATCTCTATCACCATCTTCCTCAAATTTAAGTACACTCTTTACAGCTTCTGGGCCCATGGTTAAAGCATTCTACAAGCACATGACATTCTAAATTTAATTTATTAATATTAGCACAGCAGTTCAGATTACTCTCATTGACAAATGTCTCAGACAGTATTTAATGTTTCAATCAGGCCCAGCTGAGATTCCCATCTGTGAACCTGGCCTAAGTGGCTCCTATCCCATCCCATTGACAAGCTTACTTTTACAGCAGAGGTGGTTTTAGTATCATGTCCCAAGTTGTTTTAAAACAGCCATGAAATTAATTCTGGTTCAGATTATGGGATGCTGATGGATGGTCTCTCTACTGTCTCTCCATAGAAGTGCTTGGGCAGTATGCATTAGACAGGCAAAAAAAAGAAGATTGCCATCACTTTTTGTAATAACAATTGTCTACTGCTGACATCCTGATCAGAGTTCAGCGCTCAGTCTTTCCTCAAGACTGAAAATCCTGGTATAAGAGGGTTCTTCATTAGCAGGTGGGAGCTCTCTGAGCAATGACACTGCTTCAGAATCAAAAGTGAATAATACTTGTGCCTTGATTTCTCCTCATTTTTTCTCACACTTTCATTTGACTCAAGTGTTGATGGATGCTCCATTTCTGTTCTGAACATTCAGTCATCAAGTGTCTCTCCTTAATGCTGCACTTGTAACAATCATTGTTAGAGGAGCAGAGGACCCTGGCTGTCTCGGACATGTCACCCTCAGAGCTGCACATTCTCTCACTGCATCCACGGGCTTCCTGTGCATCCTGATACTGAACTTCCCAGCAAGTCAGTAGGAGCCAATTGACTGTGACAGGAATAGGAACAAAGAGTCATTACTTGTTTTTAAAGCATAAGTATTATGGACTCCAACGTGGTGTGTGACAGCAGTAAATGTAACTGCAATACCTAATACTTAAAGATTGCTCAAGTTAAACTGGCAAATGTTGCCCTGTCTTGGGTAATGCTGATGACTTTATTTTCCCTTGTTTTATTGGTACAGCCAAGTAGAAAAAATACTAACAGCCTTTCTCAGCAAAAAGTTGTTACCTGATGCAACCAGCTGGAGGATTGTGAGCTTCCTAGGGGGAGCAGCACCATGGAATTAACTACAGAAAACTAGAGGGGGAGCCTGAACTCCCAGATGCTATTCCAGTGTAAAAAGTCTTAGTTTTTAAAAAATAAAAACTGTGTCAGAGCTTTGTTTGAGTGGTTTGGCATGCAGACCAGACCAATATATTTATAAACATCCTTGTAAATTAACTGTGTCCTTACATGTCTGTATATTTTATGGTTGATTGGTTTCACCTTAAGCACCTATAACTAAGGTTAGATACTTGGGAACTGGCATCCACTGTGGAAATTATTCCATTGAGCAAAGAGCTCAGTTGATTATTGACTGTAATCTTGTCTGTGGAGAAAAGCAGTGCCAGTGCTGTGTGTGATTTAAAGACTTTGATTTCTCCCATTGAGTGACAAATAAATATTACCCTGTGTAAAACCATCACCCTGCCCAGCTGGTGAATTGTACTGTCTGTAACTGGGGTAGGACCCTTCTCATTTAAACGGGGCACCAGAACACCAAAAATCACCAAAAGGTCCAAAGAAAGATCCAAAGGTCCAAGAGAGATCCAGAGCCTGCTGCAGGTCGAAGGGATTGCCATGGAACAGAGCATGGCTCAAGGGCACAAAGGAAGGATCTGATCAGATGTGTGAGGGAGCTGCTGAGCCAGTGGAGACATATGAGAAGGAGGAGAGGACACAAAGGCTGCTCTGAGGTGAAGGGGTGATCTCCAGAGATGTCCTGACAAATTCAGAAGGGTACAAAGTATGCTCTAGACATAGCAGTGTGCTAAGGTGACCCTTTAAAGCACCAGGATGAGAGAAGAGGAAAAAAAAAAAAGGACAAAATACACAAGAAAAATTAAAAAGCAACAGGGTATGTGACAAACAAGAAAAAAAAACTAAATAATAGGAATAGCAGCTCAATAAAAGGAGACAGAAAGAAAAATTTTAAAAGCTAAGGCAGAGGAAGAAAAAAATGAAACCAGGGACAGAAAAATAGACAAAAGTAGAAAAAAACCTAAATAATAGGAATAGTAGCTCAATAAAAGAAGACAGAAAGAAAAATTTTAAAAGTTAAGGCAGAGGAAGAAAAAAATGAAACCAGGGACAGAAAAATAGACAAAAGTAGACATAGAAAAGCAATTTTAAAATGAGAGTGAATCTGTAGCAAAGCTTTGAGAAACCTCACAAGGAAGGGTCAGACAAGCTGCAGGATTGAGTGGAACCTCGTAGACTCCATAAACAACATTGTCCTTTCAATTCTATGCTAATAAGACACTTAGAAATATTCCACAATGGCAACTGTAGAATTATCTTGTCTGCTATCACTCATTTTTAAACAAGGTTCCTTTGGTTTCCATGCAAATGCACTGACTGATGCCTTTTATTTAATTTCCATTTCATTTCATTTCACTTCATTTCATTTCTTTCATTTAATTTCATAGATTTCTCCATTAGTCACAGGCTATTTACATAATGTGATGGAATTGGCACGTGTGTAGCTATTCTCTGCAGAATTCACTTCACCCTCATACCTGGTGAGGAAAACCTGTTAATTCATGTAGATGTCAGGGTTGTAACAGCTCCATGAATTAGCTCTTCCAGCCAGGAATGGCTACTAGAGTCACAAGAAGTTCTGAAAGTTTAGGTTCCCTCTAACGCGAGTCTCTTGCTCCCCTTGCAGGCTCCTGCAGTGGTAACTGCAGGGGACAGACCCGCAGTGCCCCAGGGGACTGCCAGAGACACGGGTCCCCAGGCACTGCTGCAGTGAGTGCTGCACAGCCTCCCCTCCTCAGCCTCCCAGGGCACCCTCACACTGCCCAGCACCTCCACATCTCTCCTGTCCTCAATAAGGGCCAGCAGATTTGTCTGCTAACAAGTTACAAAATGACTGCTTTTGGCACTACAATTATTTGGGTGGTACAGTTGTGTCAGATGCGCCCGTGCATTAATTTCTACCTTGAAGCCATCTCAGGATTTGCCATCATTATAAGTACTAAAAAACAACCATGACTGTAGTCTGATCATATGAAAACATTTTCTGAAGTAGTTGGCCAGTGGAAGCTCTTCAATCCCCATCAAATTATTGGGTTTGGGGGTGGGAGTAGTATTTGGGTTATGTTTGCTTTTCAAATAAATGCAACCACTGTTTTCTTACACATGAGAAGTAAACCTAGGCAAGAATAAAAGTCAAGAATCTTTGTGTGAATTGAAAAAGGAGATCCCAGAACACTTTATCCAGAGCCAATTTCCCATTCTTCTGAAATTTCCTCAACAAACCTATCAAGCCCTTTTTACATAACCACAGGAGCCTAGCAGCAGCCTAGCCTTGCAGTCCTTACCCATTCCCAGTGCCTCTTGGGCAGATTCCACTGCCAAGGGAGCTCTCCTCAGCTGCAGGAATGAATGCCAAACAGTCTAAATTTTGGTGTAGGGGCTTAACTCTGAAATGGCAGGGAAGGAGCTGAATTTGACAGAGCAGAACAGAGCTGAGACAAGGCCTCAATGGAGCTCAGACTCTGGAAGAGACTCAGGAAGATTCTGCAAGAAAATGGAGATAGAGTTTACAAGCCTCAGAGTAGATTGTAACAGCATGGAAAACCAACAACAAATATAGATGTGTGTGTGTGTGTGTGTGTGTGTGTGTGTGTGTGTGTGTGTGTGTGTGTGTGTTTAACTCAGCATACTGGCAGCTATCTGGGCTGCCAGAGAAAAGATTATATTTCAGCATCATGTCTTCACAGGACACTTTTACAAAGAAAAACAAAAAAGACCTAGAAACCATTTTATAATTTAACTTGCACAGGTGGGAGATCCACCTACAAACTGCAGCCATGCCCAGAGAATTATGAGACAGGCAGTCCTTGCAGGGGCACAAACACATCAGGCACCTGAGATGCCAGTGAGGGACTCCCAGTCTCCTCCTGTGAGGCTTGGAGCCCTTACAGCCAACAGCTGGGAGAGCCCAGCACAGTGGGATGTCCAGCTGTGCTGCAGGACAGGCACTTCTCACCCTCAGGAGGTGCCTCTAAGTTTATTGTCTTTTGAGGAGCAAAGTGAAGGTCAGAGGGACCTCGCCACACCCGCAGGGCTGGGAGGCAGATTAGTCAGCAAATAATCTATTTCAAGATACCCAGGGCACTATTTCACTATTTGTAAAGAATATCTTTGCCAGACAGCCTAGCAGTGCTGTCAGTGTGGATGATACCCTACCCAGCACACGTTTACATTTGAGCATTTCAGATGGCTTCAAGTGTCTTAGTGCTTCCAGCTTTTATTCCCAGACCTTTCTGAGCATGTGAGCAGGTCAAGTTCTCACTTACACCAAATGCTCTGTGCACTCCTGCCCTGGATAGATCTCCTCCTTGGGACTGGTGTCAGCCAACATCAAATATGTGTCCAAGGCAGCCTGGGCTTTCTCCTGGAATTGGTTCTCAAGGCCTCTTGCTGCAGGCACCATCTGCCTCCAGCTCTTTTAGGTGGGTGGGAGCAGGGGGAACTGTGGAAAATATCATACTCTGGTGGTTTTGAATGCCACCATCTGTGTTAGATCAAATCTGATCCCAGGAGAGCACATTCTCCAGGGGCATCCACAACCTCTGAGCACTCAGACCCTCCTGCCACCCAGCAGGGTCAGACCCCCAGGGCTTATCACACAGAGCCCCCAAAACCATCTTTTGAAATTCTCTTTACTAACTAAAACCTGCTAAAACTTTGCCCACATTTAGGCACTCAAACAAAACCATTGACATACTGCACTGAGTACTCAGCTGAAGGAAGACCCATGACTGAATGGGAACAAGATTCCTGGCTTCTAATTAAAGATGAACTTGAGACCCCTTTAAAAATTGGCCAGAATTAGCATTGAATCCAAAAGCAAAATCTGAGTTGACAGAAAGGTCAACAAACACAGGAGATAATTGCTTGATGTTCCAGGAAACCCAAACTCTGACACTAAATTAGAAAAAAAAAAAAAAAAAAAAAAAAAGCCTTTGATGAATGAAAACAAAAACTTTCTTTCTTTCTTCCCATCCCCATCATGCAAACAAACCTGTCACAGACATACTGAGGGCATTATGCAAGAAAAACCCAACAATCATGGAAGTTCAAGCTCACAAGCTAAAGCTCACATTTTTATTCATTGACATACACAAAAAAATCAAGTATTTCAAAGGAAAAGGGTTTTTGTTAGCATCATTTACTTTGCTGACTTATCAATTTACAGAGTTGATTAGCGTTTGCTTTGAGCTCTTGCCTATTTCCAAAGAAAAATACAGAGTGGATTAAGATTTTAGGAGTACTCAAGCCATGTTGGAAGGCTGAGGTGAGTGTTAAAATACTTTGTGTGTTTCTGCATGGAGGGGATCTGCAGCAGCTGTACAAAAAGCATCTGAGAATAGCAACAGCAAGTTATGAGCAAAGAAAAACTATGAACAGTCAAATTAATTTAATCAAGGGTTGCTGTACATCTGCTGCTAAGAAATAATAGCTGCTTCTTGTTTTCTGGGAAAAGCTAAAAAAAGTCAGCTGCTAGTTTAACAATTAAGTAGAATTTTAAAATGTACAGAATGACTGAACTTTTGAGGATTTGAAGGAGCCTCTTGATATCATCTAATCTAAGCCCCCATGCTCAGAAAGATAAAATGCTTTTTCTGAAATATAATCATAAATTCACATAATTAAAATTTCAACAGAAAGCTGCTCCTGGGTGGATGGATGTTGCTGAACCACCCCTGACCCCACTGGGATGTTTGGTGCTGCTCCAGTTCAGGATCTCCCCACTCTGAAAGATTATTTTTTTCTCTGTTCCAGTTCATGTTGCTGACAAACTGGGAGCTGAAGTCTCTCAGAAGACCCATAATCTCCCAGTACAGACCACTTCAGCTGCCAGCATGAAGGCAGCAGTGTGCAGACATGATGTGGAGCTGCTGATGGAGGGGGCATGAGCCTGGTATTTCTGGGCAGATGTGCACGCAAAAAAAAATTTTTTTCTCTCTTTTTTTCATTCAACAGACAAAGCAGGGCTGAAGTCAATAGAAATTTACTTCATCTGCGGGATCCTGATGGGTTTGGAAGTTAATATTTCAGTACATGGTACAGATAAACAGACACCAGCAGAACCACCTTAGATGACCAGAATCCAGAGATCCTGCAAATTACTGCCATCTGCATTTTATATTAAATATATCCAGAGGATGCTTGTCAAATTTGATCTTCATGAATATCTGTCAACCTTTTCTACTGACTTCATTTGCTTTACCTTGAGAGCAATGGAGCTGGTCCCCGAGGCAGGCACTGCTCACATGCCACCTTTAACAATGGGATTAGTTCCTGTTTGCTCTGCAAGCTGCAGCCTCATGCTCAGCCTTGGAATGAGATCTGAGCCCAGCACCAGCCTGGCCCCAGCTCCAGCCCTGCCTTGGAGAGCTCCATGCTCACCATATGGTGCTCCTGCCACACCTGTGGTATTTCCAACTTCCAACACTATTGGAATTGTGATGGAAAGATTTATAAATAAGGGTTTGATGCCAAGATGTCTGCTCAGCACACCATAAACCTTTTTTTTTGCAGGTAGTTGAACCAGCACTGTGCTGTGAAGCCATCATAGTACAGGTTCACACATCCTGCTCTTCCTTTACCCAACTCCTTAGACCAACTGTTACCACTTTGCTTTCTCTCCTGCTCCTCTTGCAAACCTGTGCATCAGAATTTAAATTTGCTTTGGCTCTGATATTATTTAACCAGATGGAAAGAAAGCTAACTTATACTCTAGCAATGAAATGAGTCCTTCACTCCTTGAAAACCTCATTCTAGCACCTACCCAACAGCCACCCTGAGCACAAAGTGCCAGTTCTGCAGCACAGACAGACCTGGCCAGCCCTGTGCCCACCACCCCATGCCCAGTCCTGACACAAAGTCAGGTGGAAAAACTGGTACTGATAACTCCTTCTTATCAAAAGTTGCCCACATCCCAGTGTCAGCTTTAAACAAAACTAAAAATAAAATAACAGTTCACCTACAAGCATTAATTTCTAGATAAGTTGTTCTAAAGAATTTTTGGTAGACCAAACACTCCTTTCAAATCAAATTATTAGGGCTGTGTAAAACCCATTCTTTTTACCCTACTGTTCAGCATTTAGGTTAATCTCCTGCCTAGTTTTAACATCTCAGCAGTCATCCTCCTGCAAAAATGAGCACTTTGCAGTCCTAATCAAAAAGCCTTGAAAGGCTCCAGAATTCCCAGGGGGTGACAGAGGCACAATGGATTTCTCCTTCACACAGTGACAAACCTTCTCAAATGTCCCCAGCTGCAGCCAAGACAGAAATCTGGCTCACATAGCACTGATTTCAGTGCACTGAGCACATAAAAATGAGCCATTTTGGTGCCAGAGGTAGGAAATGTGTTATTATCTGGGATGGTTACAGAGAGAGGAAGGTTTCTCCCAGGATGAGTTTGCAAAATACATATGGGAAATGGATTACTCCTCAAAGTCTCAAAGCTCATCACCCATTTCTAGAATTTTCCAGTGCTCAGTGTGCTCTATCTGGATTTTCAGTTTCCCTTTGTCTCCTTCTCTCAACCACTCCCTTACTTACTGGGAAAGAATAGAGATAACATTTCTCACAGGATTTAGCAACGTCTTCATGATGCAAGGACCCAGCACCAGAATTTTACAACCTGTAATTCAGGAAAGTGAAAACTGAAGGTTTGATTTGCACGGGGGAAAAAAGCAAACAAAAAACTCAACCCCCCCACACCCCAAAAAAACAACAAAAACAACAACAACAACAACAAAAACGCAAAAAACCAAACAAAAACCAAACTAAAACAAATTAAAAAAAAAAAAAAAAAAAAAAAAAGAAAAAAACCCCAAAAAAATCCACAAAAATACCACAAAAACACCACAAAAAAACCCAAACAAAACAAATAAACTAACAACAACAAAAGAAACCCAGCCAAAACAAAACAAAACAAAAAAACCACAAAAAACAAGGACAGAACCAACAACAACCAAAAAACCAACAAAAACCCTAAACCAAGCCAAACCTATAAACAAACTAAACCTAAAATACCCAACAACCAAAACCCCAACCAAACCCACCAAAAAAACCAAAACCAAAACAACAAAAACAAACAAACAAAAAAAAACCCACAAAACATAATAATAAATCACACAGGCAAAAACCACAGCAAAACACCAACACACTCTGGAACTTTTACCAGCCATCATGTATAGATTAAAAAGTTGTTTCCATTCACTTAGATAATTTTTAAATTAAAAAATAACTACTAAAGCATAAGGAATCAAAGGTCAGGTTCTGGCCCCATTAAGCAAGTCATGGGATTTTAGTAGCAGAATCCCTGCACACTAAACTACCAAATACCAAACTCATCCTTTTCCTTCCCTGAGATTTTGGCAGCCCTGTGCTTTCCAAAGCTCAGCTGAGGCACTCGAGAAACACTGGACCTGCAGCACAGGAGCTGCACAGGAATCCCCCAAAAGACATTTTCCACCTTTTTCACCTCTGCAGGGCTGAGGCACATATCAGCCAAGGGTGGTTTCCCTCCCACTAACACCTCACCAATTCCACCAACAGGTTCAGCAAACTCCACATCCCAGTTCTCAGCCTGGCTGCCCCCCTGGCCCTGGGGCTGGGTCAGCACAGCTGCATCAGCTGGAAGTTGGATCAACATCCTTGTGATCTCCAGCTCAACATCAGCTTGGACCTTCCTAGGGAAATCAGCATACTGCCAACATAATCAGACAACTTTTCCCATGCACAAATTTTGCTCTTTAAATGCTTCCAAAATGTGAAGGTTTTTGGATATCACAAAGAATACATGTTTGCAGATCAGCTCCCTCATTTTAAATGCAACAAAAGGTCAGGACAAATTCAGCTTTAAATCCTTGCCCAGGTTTATCATTCTGCTCTGACTCCCAGCAGTGCTATGAGGGTCAGCAATCCCTTTCTGCATGTTCCTGAGTACCTGCAACACTTCCTGCACCAGCCCTGTCAGCTCCTCTTCCCAAGAAACCCAGACCTCTGTTTGCCAATTTGCCACACCTTACACCAACACTCCTATAGCCAGTGCTCAGACACTGCATTATCAATGAATTTACAGCTGCATTTAGACAAAACCCTAAGAGAATCCAGACCAGCTTTGTGCCTGAGTTAATTGCTGAGTTGCACATCCTGCTCACTATTCTGTGAGTAGAGCTGAAATTTCCATGTATTTTTCTCCTAGTGGCCTCAATGTAAATATGAAGAGCCTGAATTTATGAAACAATCAGATTTTTCTTGGCTCAGTTTTGAAAAGAAGGAAGAAAAATGACCAAAACTCTCTCCTCATCTCACTCTTTTATTGTATTGACATTTTGTCTTGTTATCTCTGGAGCCTTAGTCACAAGGCTTGTGGAATTGCTTCAGTCCATAATAATTCCTTGTCCACATCATAAACCCATTATGGCACGATCTGTCATTATTGGGATGTGTTGTCATTACTGTCATTATCTGCCACCCTTGTTTGGCCAAGGCAGCAGCTGTGGTGGTCACACCTGTAGTACAGGCTGGGTTGGGCAGCTTAGACAACACAGTAAGAACCTGCACAAGGCATATCTTTAGCTGGGACAACTGTTCACTTTTTTTTGAAAAGGAAGCAAATCAACAAAAATTTAAGAGGAGTGGTTATTTTATCACCGTATTTCCTGATAGTCTTTTGTGGGTACAAACTATTCTCATGTTGCAGAAAATCAAGACAGAATTATGCTTAGTTTGTATCTAATTAATTTTTCATACTAAAAACCAGATGACTGATATGTGGCCGTTTAGAAACCAGAAGGTACCAGTCAGAAAAAAACCCTCAGCTTTGTTCACTGAGCCCCTTTTTTACCTATGGCCTGGCTGGACAAATTGTACTGTGTACCTTTAACCAGGGAGGTCATTTAAGAGAAGCACAAATCTTTACAATTTTAGTGAATCTATCTAAACTTCAGAATTATTCTTTCTCATTCAAAGCCTGGGTACTGAATACTAACCTTAGAGTTATCTTTTACTATGTCAAAAGATCTTTGTGTCATCATGATCATCATCACCATCATCATCATCATCTAACCTGAGGCCCTTGAGAAAGAAGCACTTGGGAACCAAGAGAGGCTCCTTTGTCACCTCCAAGGCTCAGTTTGCTGGCAGAGGAGGATCATCCCCACCTGGCAGCTGAGCAAGGGACACACAGTGCTGCCAAACCCAGCACAAGCACAGCACAGTCCCAAATTTGCCAATGCCTGTGCAGAGAGGAGCAAAGCCCCATCTCCCTCACAGGAGAAGCCTGGGCTTGCACCAACAGGGCAGAGGCATTTCTGTCCTGTGTGTGCCAGCTACCTGCTGGCTAGCATTTGACAGAATGTCACACAGAAAGGGAAAAAGTGCTCCTTAATTATAGTCCTTCTGTTGTTCTACACAGGGGTTTTATTAAAAAGGAAAAAGCATAGAGAGCAGCTAATCAGCTGCTCTTAACAAATGAAGGTCTGGAGATTGATTTTTCAAGTGATTAGTGGTGCAAACACGCATTTTCACAACTCAAAATCTTTGCATTTTTATCCAGTTGCTATTTTCATTAACCAAGGAAGGATCAGAGAGGGACAGTTAACAGCCAACACCGTCCTCAAATACTAATGGCTTTATTACCACAGCACACAGGTTTAAAAACCTGTATTGCAGCTCTGTTCCCATAACCCCAGGAGCTCCACAGGTGCAGCTTAATTAGAAGCAAAAGCTGTTGCTGTACCTTTGCACATAATTCTTTCACGATGAGACATCACTTGCTGGACAAAACTCCTCCCAGCTTGGCCTGAGCCATTCCCTGTCCCCAGCAGCATTTAGCACCAGTGTCCCTCTGCTCGACTTAGAAGCTCTAATGACAGCAGCTGCCAGCAGCCTGTGGGCTGAAATAGGAATGGGAATGGCTCAGAGACAGGTGACCCAGCCTGAAGGGAGCTGACAGTGAGCACGGTGCCATCAGGCAGGTCAGACAGCCTCTGAGCTTGCTCCTTCCATCTGTGCTGGTCCCTCGAGGTGTCCAGCACTCACAGCTCACTGCTGTGAGCAGTGGGAGCACTGAGTGCCCAGCACTCACCAAATACACCTCCAGGTAAACACAAGCCACAAAGACTACAAGCTGCTGTATAGAATAATAACTAGATTTAATTTAAACCTTCAAAAAGGACAGTTTTAATAAAATCATCACTGTCTACCATTGGTTGCCTGATTTTCTAGAGGCGGAAATCAGGCAGGGTTCACCAGTTCCCCTTCAAGAGAAACCCACTGCCCAATGTTGGGCTCTCCCAAAATCTCACATGCCCCAACCTTTACTTCCCAGCCTATGGCACGAGCAACAGAAGCAAGCACTGGCAACAGCCATGGTACAGTCTTCTGGACCCCAAATTACACCAGACATTGGTGCAATGTATCCAGTCAGGGATGTCCCTCCTCTCCCTTATGTAGCTTTAAAACCATGAAGCATAAATGAATGCTTACAGGACCTAAATGTTGATACCTCGTGCTTACACAGGCTCAGAGACAATCTCACTGCAGTTCTCAGTGGAGTTCATTCGTGCACTGTGGGCCCATGGTGTTATCAAGATATGAGAAGGAATGCATTACATAAATATACATCTGTCACAGGGAAGAGAACAGCCAAGACCTGTTTTCAGTTTTGCTTCTGCACTTAGACATGCTTTGTAGATATTTTCCTTCAGCAAATGACTCAATCCATCACAAAGTAACACAATATAATCTTTCCTTTGATTTAATTGCTCCCCTTCTGCCAAATATTCAACTTCAAAATACATTCAAAGCAATATTTAAAATAGGAAGATTATTTTCAAAATTAGCACAAATCTCCTAATGGGTTCAGAATTACATGCTGAGAGTCTTGCAACGCATTGCGTTTTGGTACTTAATTTTAAATGATTTCCAAGGTATGCCAGCATGAACCTGAGTTATTTCCCAGGGAACTCTAATGGACTTGGGTATTCAAATCCCCCAGAAGATCAATCTTCTCTCCCATGTGCTGCTGCAAACACCCTCATTCTCCTGCTCAGGGCAGGGTTTTTCCCCTTGGATCCAGGACGTGCCCACAGCCCGTGGGAGGACCGAGCCCTGCATCCCCACAGGGCACCAGCCACAGCATCTGCATCTCAGATATTTACACAGCTCAGGAGCAGGGCCATGGGGAAGGCCACAGAAGAGGTCAGAATGAGAGGTGCTCAGAAAGGCAGCAAGGAGAAACTCAAGGCAGTGTCCATGGCTTTGGCAAAACACTCAGGGAGAGGCAAGGACCAGCTACAAAACCAGGCCACATTGCCTCAACAGCTCTGCTTGGGAAGATTTGACCTGACAACTTAAAAGCTTTCACTACTGGCCCCATAAGCTTGCCCCAGGTAAAGCACATGTACAGATATGTTTGTTAGACAACAAAGCAGAGCTCTGCTCAGAGCTTTCCACTCTGCTGTAACCACACAGCAACTGGAGAAGAGCGATTCAACATCACCACAATTAATGAACACAATCCCTTCTGTCCTTTCCTCCTGACTTCCATCTCCTGACTTTGTTTTCCACTCTTTTCCCTTGCTGAACCTGCTGAATGCTGAATTTCATGTCCAGGCTTTGCAGTGGAGACCTGGCAGTGCTGAAGCTTCTTAAACAAAGAGCTGGGGACGTGTCAGAGTGCTGGGCCAGCTGCAGAGAGGGGCTGCAGTCCTGCTCAGGGGTATCACACACCCAGACATGGTCCTGCTCAGGGGTATCACACACCCAGACATGGTCCTGCTCAGGGGTACCACACACCCAGACATGGTCCTGCTCAGGGTATCACACACCCAGACATGGTCCTGCTCAGGGGTATCACACACCCAGACATGGTCCTGCTCAGGGTACCACACACCCAGACATGGTCCTGCTCAGGGGTATCACACACCCAGACATGGTCCTGCTCAGGGGTACCACACACCCAGACATGGTCCTGCTCAGGGGTATCACACACCCAGACATGGTCCTGCTCAGGGGTACCACACACCCAGACATGGTCCTGCTCAGGGGTACCACACACCCAGACATGGTCCTGCTCAGGGGTATCACACACCCAGACATGGTCCTGCTCAGGGGTATCACACACCCAGACATGGTCCTGCCCAGGGGTACCACACACCCAGACATGGTCCTGCTCAGGGGAGCTGGCAGAGCAGCTCACCCCAACCTGCAGCTGCCCTCTGCCCCAGCCCCTGGAGCCACCAGGAGCTCTGTCCCACCCAGCAGAAATCAAAAATCAAATCTTCTGTTCCTTTGTTCAGCTGCAAACCACTCAAATCACGGCAGTGAGGCACCCATGAGAGGAAGGGGAATTACAGGAAAAACTGCAGTCTCCAGCTGTCTATGAAGTTGCTTAGATTTAAAAAAAAAAAAAAAACCAAAAACCAAAAAAAAAAAAAAAAACCCCAAAAAAAAACAACAACAAACAAAACTGAAAAAAAAAAAAACCCAACCAACCAAACAATCCAAAAACAAAGCAACAAGAAAAAAAAACAAACAAACAAACAAACTCCACCTCTGCCATGAGCTGGATTTTAGAGCTAAATTTCCCTGTGCTCTTTAAGTGGCTTGGTCGCAGGCGAGGCTGTGCTGAGGTGCCTGACTTTGTGAGCAGCACAGGGTGCTGGTGCCATCTGCTGTTCTGGCGCCACAGGCACATCAGGAACAGCAGCACAAAAGATTAAGTCTTGACTAATTCATGTCTGACATAAATGAAAATCCTTCAGATGCCCGTGGCAATTTAGGGATAAAAGAGATTTTAGGCAAAATTTATTTACATGGAAAATATCACAAGCAAATCCTTGCTGACACAGTCTTTGATGCTGCATGGAATTAGACACAATGCCCCTCTAGAAGCAAAGAATAGGATAGAAACAGAGGTAGACACTTACTTTTAGGATGAAATTACTTTTAAACTCCTCAGCCAGGAGTTTAACTCCTGCAGCTCAAAAATCCAGCAGTCCCAAGGAGAAGAGCACGAAGCTCTTTTCATAAAAATCATCTAAAAATGTTTTAGGACAAACAAAATCACCTCCAGATATAAGAGAGAATCCCAGTGTGCTCTGATCCAGCTCCTCCACTGAAGGCATTTGCAGAGGCTCACAATCCCCACCTGGAAAACTGCCTTTCCAAGATACCCAGTTTGCACCCAGACCTGACACAGACAGCAGGTCCCAAGACATTGGTGTGAATTTCACAAGAGATATTAATTTGCTGATCCCAATTCATCTGTTTTGTATGAGAACCATTTTCACTGTCCTTACAGAGAGCTATTTATATTGACAATTGGGCTCTGCCTTAAGTACTTAAGCCTGCTGTCTAGCCAGAAAACAGCCTTTCCACCAACTTCCACGCCTCTTCCTGCACCTGCCAGTCCCCAAATGCTGATAAAAGGTGCTGTGCCACACATGGAAGTCAGGAGGAATATTTCTGCCAGAGCACAGGCAATATAACTTTTACATGTCCTTGTTTATGGTCATGAAAACCTGCAGACTTGGGGGCCAGAGGTGCTGGTGTGTCCATCAAGAGGGCTGCAGCTGCTGGGGATGGCATTCTGAGCACGCTGGGGAGCTGTGCCAGAGCTAAAAACAGCACAAGCCACGCTCTGCACGTGTGCTGACCATCCCTGGGCAGCTGGGAAAGCTCTGCTTGGAGCCACTTTCTCTGCCTCAATAACTTAACTCCATCTCCTAAGCATCAAGAAAAACCCAACTGGAGGAGCCACTGTCATTGTGGGGAGTGGAGTGAGGCAGTCCTGTCTGCTTTAGCAAGTGGGCAGCTTAGGGAAAGGCCAGCATTAAAGATTCCTCTCTGGAAATATCTGCAAAACCTAGACCTACATCCACAGGGGAAACTCACATGAAACTCTGACATGTTCTGCAGAGCTGTACCCTGATGCAGCCTGCAGAGGACCCAGCTAGGGCACACACCAGTGCAGTGTCTATAGATATCAGGGCAAGTGTCCTACCAGGGCTGGCAAGCACCCAACAATGTTCACCACTCCTCAAACTGCCTATGGACAAGCCTGTACAGCCCAGACTGGCACAGGTTTAAATTACAGTGGAAAATACATTAGATACATCAAAATACCTGAAATTAAACCCAAGGGAGTGCTGCCAGAAAGCAGCACTGAGAGAGCTGTAAGAACACCCAATAAAGCAGTGCCTTGAGGCAACATCCAGTGATGTCTTTATTGCAACATTCTGAAGGAACTTTAATCTGAGCCTAGCCAGTCTCCTGCTAAAATACTGTTCCTGGGATTCAGCATGTGGAGGGAAAGCAGGCACCTCTGCTAAGTTGCTTTCAGAAGTTAATACTGACAGATGACTGAGGATATCTGCCAGCAATGCCACTTCTATTATGTAGTTACAAAGTTCCAAAGTGCTCGTGCTCATCTGCAGCCCTTTTCCACCACGCTTGCTCAATCCCCTTGAAGTCTACAAATATGCACCAGAATAATTTAGAAGAGTATTTGGCTAATGTGGTCAGAGACAATCTGAATTTACAAGATGCCCATGATAAGCACCTAGGCTAAAATCACTGATCTGTTTGGCTCACTGAGAACATCAGATCTTAAATGCAACAACAATGTCAGGAGAAAGGTCAAATGTGTCCCTGTTGTCCAAACACAGCCCTCACATTAACCTGCACTGCTCCTCTGAGGCCAGAGGAACAGTACCAGCCCAAATTTGGGGTTGTACTGTTAGAGGTGAAGGCAGCCCAGCAGTGGCAGTCTCAGACCGGGTTCAGTTTAATCAGACTTGGCCAAGCCTACTGGTGAGTCCAGTTTCAGACAGGTCTGGCTAAGTGCAACCAGCCAAACCTGGGAGTGTGCCACAGTTCACCACCCACGTGGAGTCCCCAGTGTGGGAAGGCAGGAGGGGAGGCTTGGGGAGACCCCAGGACCCACTCACAGCCCCTGCACTGCCCTGGGACATCAGGCAGGCTGTGACACCCTCTGGCCATGGCACCTCCACGTGGCTGAAACCCCCCAGAGTCTCTCTTCTGCTCACAAATGCTGATGTTCAACTTGCAATCACGTTCTCTGCCCTGTCTGGGCTCTCCTGGAGGCAGAGCCCTGGCTGTCCCCTCTCACAGCCCTGCAGGCAGTGCAGAAGCTGTGCTGGCACCCCCTGCTCAGCATCCTCCCTCCCAGCCCCAGGCAGCCTGTGCCAGCCACAGGAACCCTGGAGCTCCTTGGGAAACTCCTGCTGGGACCTGCCAGCCTCCCCTAATTCACAGCACTGCCAAGCTCCCTCCCTATGTGACACAAACACCAGCTTATGCCCAGCTTCTTCATGCAAGATGGAAAGATGTGCTGGGTTGCCTCAGGAAGTGAGAAGTTTCTGCCTGAACTCTGAATACAACAGCCAGAATTAATGCAATTTTTACTGTTACAACCACCCCAGACACCACCTTGCCACTGAAGATACCTGGCTTCTCCACAGGGCACATCCCTTCATCTCCACAAGAAGATTTTTTTGTTACCTACACTTCTCATTCAGAAATCTCTCTGGAAAAAAAATTTTGAAAAAAGTCCTTCTTTTTCTGCCTCAGAATTTGATGTATAAATTGAAATGTCACTTCAGAGGCCCTTGACAAAGCAATTCAGGAAGAGGGGCCCCAGCATTTGTGGCCTTTGCACCTGCTGCTTTTCCATTTTGGGAAGGGTTTAAGATGGCTGGAATAGCCAGTCTCTTCCCACCACCCCTGCATTCAAAAAGCTTCAAAAGTTCATCTGGGAATTACTCCCCCAAGAGGTGAATAATAGTTTAAATTCCTCGAGCTGCATTGTCCAGTGAGGGGATCCTTGTAAATCCCATGGATTTGTGGCAGAGCTGGATTGTCCAGAAGAAGGGGAGAGTATCCCTACACCATAGCCTGTGCAGGATTCATCCCACCCTTGAGCCCAAATGCTCTTGGTACGATTTGCAGTGACACAAAAAATGTAGCAACAGCCATTAATAACAGTGCCAGAAGAGATGCTTCAGGCCAAAAGTAATTCACACCTTTTCACACAGCTTCTGGGACTCAGTGTGAAAAAAGCAGGAAGGCAACAGGAAAAATTTGAGAACTTGTTCTTGCAGGAAAGCAAACTACAAGTCATGTTTTCAAACCAGGAATCTGGGGAATCCCACAAAAAGGTAGCTAATTATTCCACACCTCACACTGCTGGGCAGGGTTCTGCAAAACTGGGTTATTTCCATGGCCACAGAACTGATGAAGCCAGACCAAGCCAAGCCTGAACAGGATAACCTCAGTCCAGCTCAGCCATGGAAGAGCACTGCAGTGGAGGCAGACAAGAACCAATTTGTTGATAGACACTTGCAGAGCACTGGGCAGCTTTGTTTGGGGATCCTGCCCTTTGTGCATCCACACAAAGCAATTCCTCCCAGGGTTTGGGAGCACAGGAGCCCCCACCACACTGCTGCAGTGACACTGGCATGGACACAACCCTCCACTTCAGAAATGCCCTCACTGATGCTGCCTCCCCAGGACACCCCACTGAACAGTGCACTTGGTGTGAAATTTAAAGAGTATAAAGGCCCTGCACCTTTGCCATCATCACAACATCCCTCCAGCTCTCACAAGTTTTACACTGCCAAGTCTGGAGGGTGGTTACATGAGGCTGCTCAAGCCAGCTAGACTGCTGGCTCCACCAAGATATCTCCCTGAATTCTTCAGCATCTGGGAAGAAGCTCAGGTTTTCTTTATATCCCAAGTGAATAGGAAATTCTTTACATTCCAGATCTGTGTAAGAGAGTCCTGCTTTTAATGAAGTTTTCCTACACTTCTCTTTCAATGCAGAGAGCCACAATCGACCTGAGCTGGCACCTTTCCAGCACTCGAGGCTATTAGCATTTCAAATTATAAGCAATTACTGATCTGGCCACCGTTGTATCTCACAACACTGGACCTGTTTTGTTCTGGCTAATGGTGGCACCCTGTTGACTTTCAAACAGGCTGAAGGGAATAAATTGCTGCAGTTTGTTCCCATACAGCTGACATTCCCGCCATGCCATCACTCACAAGCAGGGATCTGAACATTAGAAATGTAACCCACCACCCCAGACAGCCTCCAGACCTCAGACAGGAGCTGCTGGAGAGGAGACTTTCCACTTCAAGACTCAGCACTGACACACACTGCTGGCAGCAAGAGCCTCTAAACCAAACTGATGGCTTATAGAGGTAAGTAACACTTTAATTTTGTAGCATATTAACCATGTTCTCAGACTGTTTGAGGCTTTTCAGAAGAGGGGAGTAGAGGCAGGGATATGATTTTCCTTTTCAGAGAGCAGCATTCCCCTTGCTGGCACACCAAGCTCTGCTCTTACCTTTAGGCTCATTAAGGGTGGTCATTTGAGCATCCTGGCAAACCAAGAGCTCCAAACCCACAGCACCCTTGGCTCAGTCCTGCTGCCTGCACGAGCATCTCTTACCCTTGCCCCAGAAGCCCAGGCAAATTGTGCTTCCCAAGGCAAAGGAGGACTCCACTGCCAGCCAGGGCAGCTCCACAGCAAGGTACAAGGGGTGAAGCCATGATGAGTTCTGCCCCCCTGAATGCCTCACTTCATTCATGAGGTACTCTGCAAACAGCCAACCCAGCAGTGCTCCATTTAGTGTCCTGGGCTGAGAGAAGATGAAATGGTGCCCAAGACCCTCAGCTGTGATGGGGCTGGGTTGTGCAGCAGAGCACCCACAGGGCTCCAAATCTGCTCCTAAACACAGCTTGTGGGCAGGGGAAAGAGAAAAGGGGTAGAGGTGCTACAGGGAAGAAAGAAGCCAGAAAATATAATACAACTTCTCAGTGGGTGTCTTTTCACAGCACTGAGAACTGTAGGTAATGCAGACAACCAGAACAACAGCAGTGGGATTTGGATTTAGACTTTCACCCTGTGCTCCAGCTTGCAGCAGCACAGGCTGCTCTGGTTCTCTCACAGCACATCATCCACAGCCAGAAGTTCACTGTCCAGCACTGTGCTACCAGAACACACCTGTGGCTCTCCCTGTGCCCCAGCCAAGGAGCAAGGACAGCCTGTCTGTGCCTCTGAGCAGGGCAGCAGCACAGGGTGAGCTCAGCCATGGGCAGAGCTGGGCAGTGCCCTCCACTCCTGGCCCAGCCCCTAAGGCACAATTAACACCTGGCCCATCATCTGTAGCCTTACCCCAGAGGGCTGTGAGCATGGCCAAGGGGGGATCGGGGTGTGGAGCCTCCCAGCTCCAAAGGACAAAGCTGGGGAGGATCAAGTATTTCCTCAGCAGATCAGGGAGTGAGGCAAACTTGAGGGTAGGACCTGCCTCTTGGAAGGAACTTAATTCCCTTTGTTGCCTGGTTATTTTCTTTATCATGTTTTTCTTTTCAGTTGCATTAATTAATAGGTTATAATAGGTTATATGCAATAATACTTTTGGGGTATCCAAGAACTTTGTCCCTAACATTGTTTTCTCCTAAAGAAGTTCCTCTCTGTTACTGCAAAAGGTAACAAGAGAATTGAGTGTTGTGTCTTCACTGCCTGAGAGAGGAACTTTGCCCACTTCCCACAAATACTATTAACAAGATCTGTATCTTACCTCTACCTCTGCTGCTAATTTAAACTATAGCATTTTAAACTCATTTACTGACCAGCTAAGCAGAAGCAAACTTTATTTTCAGCAGGGAGGGCAGGCAGACAAAGCCCTGGCTTTCCTGTGCCTCACAGTGCACACATGCCTTTCTATTGCCATTTCCTAATTTCCAAAGGTCACAGAGGGCAGGGGACAGCCCCTCCCTTGCTGGGTTGCAGCAAGGCCTGCAGCACAAGCTGGAGCTCAAAGCCACCCTGGCATGGCTTTGTGACAACTTTCCAATGCAGCTGGGTGCACATTAGATTAGGCATTTCTGCTCTTGAGAGACTTTCCAATAATTAAGCAATATCAATTGCTTGTTGAACACTTGAGCTGAGTTTGACAGGTTTGACACCTGTGCTACTCTTCTGTTCTCCAGAAGAGAGGAAATTAAAGCCCCTCTGTATTTTTAGGGGTTTTCTACCCAGGAAGTTTGTCTTAGCTACCAAAAAGAAGGTAATCCAAGCACACACTGAGATGGCTGCCTAGATGTGCTCCTGGCAATTAGCATGATGTCTAGCAAATCAGCTTTTCCCTGTAGAACTCCTTTTCACAAGAGAGGAGCACAGGGAGTATGACCAGAAAACCTTTTGACCAGTTGCAAACAGAAGCAGGTGAAACATACCAACAATGCAATGGATTACAGGGCGAGAGAAATAGATAAGATGCCTCACTTTTCTAAAGAAATATCATTAAAATCTAAGAGTTTAGGCACTGCATGTCTATGGTTACAAATTTACAGCTCTGATTTATAATGAGTCAAGTGCAAGCTAAAATCAGGCCTTTGTGTGGAAATGAACGTATTTGCTTTAGCAATGCACTTGGGTTGCTCGACAGGCACAGAGTTTTGTATGACACCAGCTGCTTCCATATCAAATGCTGCCCATGGAGTTAAAATTAGCCTGATCCTATTTCTGGGGGGGTTTGGCTGTGCAGCCACTGCCTGTCTGTGCATGGGCTCCTGGCTGTGAGCAGCCACTGCCTGGCACCAGCCTTGACATGAGTCTGTGGGACCCAAAATGCCAAATTCACTGAAACCAACCTGTCCTCCTCCCTGGACACAGGGTGTGGCACATGGCACTGTCACAGGAGGTGCTTGGGACAGCCTGGATGGCCCAGCCTTGATGCTTGCTGAGCACAAATAACAACCGCTAGAACTCATTTTTCATTCAAGAAACATCTGTGGAAGTTATTTAATTTTATGCAATGCTTTCTGCCAGCTCAATTTTCTGTGAAATGGCTTGGGGTTTTGAAGTTATTTCCTTATAAAAAGCTGCCTTTGACTGTGCAGTGGCAGGTTAATTTGGGCAATTTGAACAAAGATGGTTTGGGGAATTGGCACCTTTAATTGCTTCATAGTCTATACATTAGTTCTACACACAGGCTTCCAAACTACAGGGCTTAACAATATCCTGATTAGTTACACTTTTTAAATGCATAATTTATGTTCTGTGAAAAAGCTTCCAGACAGGAGTAGTTTTCCTTACCACATTTTACAGTGCAAGAGGTAGGTCCCTGCTTTGAGTTTTGTGGTGATGCTGCAGCATGTGCAACAGGCTGCTCTTCCTGACTTGGTTATGGGTTGTGTTCTGACTCCCAGCAGTTTTGGATAATTACAATGAGACCTGCTGCTGAATCAGAGCTCTTGGTATAGACTCAAATTCTCTTTTAGATGCTGAAGCTGCCCCAGCTTCTCTGGTGAAGAAATCAGGGACAGGACCTGAACGAGGTAGGACTGAGAACAAGTATTTGAGAGATCCCAGGTCTGCCCCACTGCACAGTAGCCCTCCAGCCTCTGCAAGGCCCATACAAAGGAAAAATTATGGAAAATGCCCTCCTCATGCTGGCATCACTGCACCAGCTGCACCTCCTGCTCCCTCACACCACAGCACAAACAACCTGCTCTAACATCATTTGGAAGGTGCTTGAGATCACTCTGCTGCTCAGGTGGCAGCAGAGGGAAGAGCTTTGCCCCAGCCTGGGCAGGAGCTGGCCAGAGATCCCATCCTTCAGGTGCTCTGCACCCCACTGCCCAGCCCAGAGCTCTGCACATGTGGCATGCAGGGAGCCAGGTTTATACATCTCTGATGCCCAGCAGCTGCTCCTGTGGTTCACATGCTCACCACAAACCCCCCAGCTCCTGGGGGAACCCCAACCCTTGTGTGTGCCCCCAGGAAGGCACCTCTGGCCAGAGCCTTGCACCCCACCATGGGGACACGGGCACCACCTCTCAGCAGACAGACAGACAGACACTTCTCTGACCAGGGAGCTAAAAACATCTTCTGGCATTTCAGGGAAACCAGAGATGAGAGAGCTTTAAATAGCACTCCTCAGAGCAAACAGACTCCAGGGGGATCCTGGGCTCCTGTTTAATTGTGCTTGCTCAGATCTCCCCCCCGGCTTCACTCTGTCTGTGGCAGGGCTGGCACTGCCTGTCCCAGCTGTGAGCAGTGCTGGTGGAGCTGAGCTAGGACAAGATCTTTAGGGCAGAATTCACTGAGGGCACAGATGTGAGGTGATGGGGAGCCAAAGGAATCTGTGTACAGCTCTCCTGGCTGGGGCATTGTCTGGGAGGGGCAGCCTGTCACTCCCCTGCCTTCACTGCAGCCCCAGCAGCTCAGGAGCCTCACTGGGACAAGACAGCTGACATTTCAGCAGGCTCAGGAGCTTTGGTTCATCTCTAGAGCTGCCAGCCTTGATGATTTCAGGTTTAGATGGCAGAAGCATCAGACCACCAGTCAGTAACCACTTGAGGCACACCTGTGTGACAGGAGATGACAGAAGCTACAGCAGGCACGTGCTGCTTTGCATAGCACTTTGGAGAAAAGTGTTATGCAGGCTCTGCAAAAGCTACCCCACATTCTTATTTGCATCTGAGTGCAACAGAGCTACTGCTGTCACTCTAGAGACATCCCATTTGATGTGTGTTCCCATCTGAGGATATACTTTACTCTTATTTGCATTCAAATGAAATCAGCTAAGTAAAATCATCACGTTTGGGGACAGAAAAGGCTCTTTCTCCATTTTGGTAATTACTACTATAGCAAAGACATCCTGTGCTACAGGATGCTGTAGCAGTTGCAATTCCTGCAGTGCTGTTCACAGAAATCCCTTCTTCCTGAAGAAGGAGCACATGTAGCAGGTGTGGTCTGGGGCCAGTGAGATCTGAACTCTCTGTGTTCTGCAGAAAATGCAAACGTAAGGGTCCAGCCAGGACAGCAGAGTCATCCTTGGGGCTCTGGATAGCAAAGCCATGAGTCACAGTTACATGCACTGATCACACAATTCCCATCTCTAAGCCTGCTGGAATGAGAGCCACCTCCTTGGAAGGTGTGCCCCACATGGAGCTTGGGGCTGGACAGGCTCCTGGCCCTCCTCTCTGGCCCTGTTAACTTAATCTGCCTCTGACGTGCAGCAGAGTCATCCCTGGGCCACGGTGGGGAGGTCAGCTCCCTCACTGGCTGAACAGTGCACAGCAATTTCCTACCTTAAAAAACACAAGACCCTGAGCTTTTGTATTATGGCTGAGGCTCTGCTTCATCATTACCTGCAGGCACCCCTGTGGGAATGGGAATACCTCTCCAGCAGTCTGCAGTGAAAGGCAGAGCTGGGATGGGATTTATCCCCTGCTCAGGCACGGTGGGGCTGTGCAGCAGGAGGATGCTCCCAGCACGGTGCAGCTGCCAGGAGGGAGCTCAGATGGACCTCGATGGCTCAGAGCTGTACCCGAGCACTGCAGCCCAGCCTGCTCCAGTGCCCCAGCTCAGCACTGACACACAGCTCTCAGGAAGCAGGAATCCTGGAGACTGTGAGACTGTGGGTGTCCCCTCACAGCTTTCAGGAAAGAATTTCATCTGGCTTTGTCACAGCATCCTAACTGCAGAGACACCATTTACAGGTTCTTGAAACATTCATTCCACGGCACTGAATGGTCCACAGGATTCACATAAGGGACCCTCAAGATTCACCAAACACAGCCTCTGGGCTGTGCCTGTGCCCTGTGAATGCCAAGGATAGAGCACAGGACAGCAGGCAGGTGCCACAGGATGCACAGGAGCTCAGGCTGTTGCCCATATTCACACCTGAACATCCTCTGCAGCTCACAGAGGGCACCAGAGCCTTCATCCCAGGGCCTGCAGGCTTCACATGTCAGGCAGTCTGGGCTCAAAATCCTTCTCACATCTCTGTAATGCTCTGGCATGCAAGGAAGTGGGGCAGGGTTAGGGTTTTTTACAGGGAAGAAAGGAAGGAAATTAGCAGGATTTCTGTTTGACATGAATACACTTGAACAAGTATGGAGCCTCACCACTTCAAGTGGAAGCTTAGCATCTCTTAAAATAAGCTCTAGGCGTCTTTTAATGTCGGTGCTTAAAAGGGGATTTAGTCACTTGTTTCTAGGAACTCCAGTTTGACTCAAGTGTCCAATATCTGTCGGCAGTTCAGCTGTTATCCAAATAAGGGGAGGGAAAGCCAGGATTTTCCAGCCCTGAGAAACAGCTGTGCTCTGAAGAGGCACGTAATAGGAGGGATAAAATTAATTTCCCCTCAGCCCTGGTGTGTGAGCCGCTCCCAGCCCTGGCTGAGGGGCCAGCCCTGGCAGTGTGTCCCTCTCGCTAGGTGGCCCCCGAGCCCTGCCACGGCTCTGCTCTGCCCCAGGGACCCTCCAGGCAGCCCAAAGGAGACTGGAAGGGACAGGTCTTGGGGCCCCATCTCTTCATACCTGTCCTGTTTTGGAGGACAGGTGTCTGCTAAGAGAGGCAGGAGCCTCTTTTGAAATGGAGAATGTAAACCTCCTCCCTTCAAATTATTATAATTTTGAAATTAAGGGGCTCTCAGGCAAAGATATGGGAAATAAGAATAAGAGTTCTTTACTAGGAAAATTAAAATAGAAATACAGTATTACAAAGAACAATCCCAAAACACTGACAGAGTCAGAATACAACCTGACACCCTGTCAGTCAGTCAGGGTGTTGGCAGCAGTCCCATTAAATGGTGGCTGCATCCTCCTGCAGTGGCAGATGTGGTTCAGCTGGAGCAGTGCTCCTGTAGAAGAGTGTGATTTTCCTCCAGGGTCCCAGTGATGATGTGGAAGGGTCTGGTTTTCCTCTGGAATCCAGTGGAAAAGGCTGCTTTGGTGTTCCAAATCTCAGTTTTTATCTGGGTAGGAAATGCTTGGCTCCTCCCCTGGGTGGAGCATCTCCCATGGGATGATGTAATTTTATCAGTCATGCACTGGGACTCACTGGCCATGAACAGGAGATATCTCCTGGAGGGAGGATGGGCTGTGGAAAAGATAAAGGACACTGCCCCTCCTGGTTTTTAACAGCTGGCCCATTAGCAGAGGATATCTCCCACAGAGATAAGGATCACTGCCCCACCTGGTTTCAGCAGATGGTGATAAAATGCACACTTTTGGTCACATCCTGTATAGCAACCTAGGACAATACCACACTTGGAGTGGGACATGTGCCTGTGAGCACAAGAGCCCTGAGTATGTGCACACCTGCACCAACAGCCCACAGGCTCCACGTGAGCCACACACTGGGTGTGTTTGTCCACCATCTCATCAGGGATGTGCCTTCATCAGTTCCAAAATTAAGCTTTCTGCTGTGCTCTTTCCTATATTAAGGCTGCTCTTGCTCAAATGCCATTACATTCTGAGTGCTGATGCTCTTTTCTTTGGTCACTTGCCCTGTAAAATGGGACAAAACCCAACCTAAACTTAGCAAAGACTTTGAAGCATGAAACACAGTACACTCATTCCAACAGCCATACTGGTCTCCATGTTTGACAGCCTTTGCTAATTCCAGAGGGTGCCTGTCCTTTAAGGCCAGCACACCTTTCTGCCCTTCCCAAACGGGTATGGAAATGCCCACAGAAATACTAGACACAATTTTTGAGATGTAAATCTCCAATCTGCTTCACAGGAGGCATTAAAAGCTGAATTCACAGAAAATGAGCCTCTGAAATTGTGCTCTTTGGTGCTACCTGTTCTGAAAATATGCAAAAAATAAAAGAGGTCTTTGAAATATACTCAGCTGCACTTCTACAATTTAGAAAGACTCTCAGCAAGCTTCACATCCAACCAGGATTCTGCAGTTTCTGTGAATACTTTATCAATGGCTACAATAATAGCTCTTGCAGCTATTTGATTATTTTCAGAATATCCCAGCTGATGCAAACCTGCCCCACTCCCCACCTGAAGAGCAGTGATTTTAAGAAATCATTCCACAAATCACAACTGTCTCTGCAACCCAACTGATCTTCTCAGGATTCTTGGAGTGTAGGAAGAAAAGCAAATAAAATAATTATTTTCTCACTTCCTACAGAAGTCTCATTATTCACACTTCAGGAGCAACAGAGAAGCCACTCTAATCACACATTCACATCACTAAGGAACTCACAACTAGAGAGCTCACTGCTGAAGTGGTGACAATTTCCCTGTTTGCCATATGACACAGAAGAAATACAGCTCCAGAGAGAGCCTTCTGCAGCCCACTGCCATTGGGAGAGCCTCATTCTCTGCAGACCTACTCACATCTCTGTTAAGCCCTACAGAGTAGAGCCACAAGGTACCCAAGTGTCTAGCACACACTCCCAAAGCTTGAACACCTCTATGAAAATGAGTAGCAGCATCAGGTACATGCAGATGGCTTGCAAAATGCATAATTTCCAAAGTGATTGACAGTTGAGTGTTATCCTGTGTATCTATTCAAGCTTGTTTTTTAAATAAAAGACAAGCTGGTATATTAATGTGATGTTGCAGTCTAGCTCTGCCTCACTTCCAAGTGCAAGTTTTTAAATGCACTCCTCCCCTCTACACACACTCTTTGCAATGCAATGTATTTCAGATCCAGCAGATGCTCGTCTTGTTCCTAAAACAGGTTTAATGTGTTTTCCATGATCTAAACACCTGGCAAAAGGGCTCTGTGCAGATTTAATATTTTCCTAGCCCTGTGTTAAATTTGTCCTAGTGTTGCATATAGCATAATTCTGCAGCCATGTCAGCTATTCAGGTAATGCCAGAACGTCGTCACTACAGTTTGTGTCAACAGCGTGATCTGTATGTACCTTGTAATCATTCTGGTGTTGGGTTGCAAAGGTCCTTGGACTCTTCATTTGGCTGAGTCTAATTCTGCCCACTTCACAAAGATCTAGAGTTACACTAAGTAAAGGTTGACATTTACATGAGACACTAGGACTGCTAGAATGACTCACCAAGGTAAAACCTTGGCTAGATATTCCTTCAAGGGCGTAAATTGTAGGGTGATGGCTTTTCACAGACTCATAAAATCACAGAAGAGTTGGGGTTGGAAAGGATTTTAAAGACCATCTTGTCCCAACTCCCTTGCCATGGGCAGGGACACCTTCCACTGAATCAGGTTGCCCCAAGCTCCCTTTCCAGGGATGGGGTGGCCACAGCTTCTCTGGGCAACTTGTGCCAGGGCCTCACCACCCTCACAGGGAACAAGGTCTGCTAATCTTCTGTAGGAAACTTCTCTGCTTAGCAAGGCAAACACAGACAGAGGAGCAGGTCACACACAGAGCTCCTCAGGATGTGGGATCACCATCTCCAAAGTCTGAGAACTGACAGTTACAGACGACTGGAGCATCACTCATAAGGAAAAGGAGATGTGCCAGAGAGAAAACAGATACCTCAGAGTGACCTTCCAGTGTTTTCCTGAAAGCTGAATGACCTCCTCTCATTTTTACTGCTGAGCTGGAGAGCCACACACCCAGGACAGCTTTGGCCTCCTACAGAAGTCCAGTGTTTGAACCATGTGAAACCAATTAGTACTAGCAGGGCTAGTCAGCATTGCAGCCAGTGTCCAAATGCTCTCTGGACATTTACTCTCCCAAATACACTCCACTCTTTAAAGCAGCACCAGATATCATGTTCAGTAGGTTTAAAAGTCTCCTGGTTTATTAAATACCCTTGCCCAAAGGTCATTAGGTCTCAATCAAAACCAGGGAATTCAGACTAAAGCAGTGACTGTCCCAGCACTGGAGCTCATAAGCCTTTTATCTTTTCCTCTGAACTCTCCTTTACCTAAATCCAATATTGACAGTGAGAGCATCCAACACACTCATGAGAAGCAAACTGTGAAATAGAAGGACCACACAGGAGGAGGTGAGAGCAGAGCATCTAACATGAACCATGTGTGTGAAGGATGAGTTTGTCTACAGAGGTGCTGCCAGCAACGTGGATTTCAAGGATGGCTTCTACTCTTTAGTAGACACCTACAGCAGCCAAGAACAAAGAGAACCCCAGTGATGGGGTCTTCACTCAGCTGAACTGACAGGATCTGCTCTGATGAGAGGTTAACCCAGCCTTTCTCAAGCACTGGCAGCTGCAGCAGCCCACGTAGAGCTGCCTGTCTTTACTGTGGGAACTCTGACTGCCTGGTGTACCACAGGGCATCAGGCCAGGCACACTTGCAACCCTGACAGCCACCATCCCTTGGCCATGGTCTCTGCCACGTCAGGAGGTCTTAGCAGCAATCATCGCATCGAGGAACTAATGCCATGCAACTGAGTAACTGTCTTGAGCACAAATTCACAGGCTGGTGCTATTCCTGCTTAGTGCTAAAGTTCAGTGACTGTTTCATCATACTGGAAACTTGTCAGGAGCTGTTCTTATTCAGTTCAGTAGAGCAACTTCCCTCCAAGACCTTGCTCCTCACTGTAGATACAGGGTGTCCAATGCCTCCTGCAGCACCTCACTCTGCTGTGATCCTAAAGCACAGATGGCCACAGTCCCCCTGACCACTGCACAGGGAAACCTCTGTGCATGTCCTGTGTGAGTCCAGACTGAGCATGGACTGGAGATAGAGCAGAACCTCATGAGTGATGGCAGGGGCAATGATCCTCCAATACAGTTTTCTTAATGGTGTCTCTCTTTAAAGTGACACTCTTTAAAGCAGATATATCAGTCCAGGAACTCCTTTCATAATCTGAAAATGCCTGATTTTTCATCACCCTTTTTCTTTGGAGGCAAATAGAAAAAACCCAAATCATCCAATATTTCAGGTCCTGAAAACTGCCTATACCACCTGTTACCTGATAGGCTGGAAGGCAGCACTGCAACCAGCACCACAGGAGTCTGTGGTGGAGTCCAGCCAGCATTGGTTTGCAGTGGGAACCAGGGCAACTCAAACACATTGGTTTCCCAGGCACTGCTCCCACATCCAAGGGTTTGGGATTATCCAGCAGCCCTTGCATCACATCACAGACCTGTTGATATAACCTCATGATATAATCTTGGAGAGGAGCCATCCTTGAGCTGCTTGAGAGACATTTATAAATCAAGAGCAACAGCTAGAAATATGAAGGCCATGGGTGGTCCAAGTCCATGGGTAAATGTGCCTGGGGCCCTCAGGGCTCAGTAACACACAGCAGGTGTGAATAAGACACACAGGGAAATGTTCTTATTTTAACCAGGAAAATCCAACTAGACTGCAAAATATCCATCACAGTAATTGGGTGTCACTGTTTTGTAGAGTGCTGGAAAGCAGAAGAGAAAGAGAACAGATCTCAAGTAAATTATTTGCACCAAAGAGCTATGCAAAGCCTCTGAGGAATTCAGACATGTACATTGATTTTATTTTATAAGATGGGTTATTTGTAGCTCACTGACCTCTTCAAGGTAACTAAATCCCACCCTACTGAGGTATCTCTGCCTCTCTACACCAGCTACCCACCTCTAACTTCACCATTATGTCTCCCAGACAGGGTAACAGTCAGCTAAAAGATCTCAAATTTGCAGTTACTCTACGTAATATCTGACAAACACTTTAAGTGCCAAACTCTACCCTGTGAGATCGACAAGGGTAAGACCCAAATCCTGAAGAAACACCCACACTTCTCTGACTTAGAGCACTGCCAAGGTGCCAGAAAACCACTGCAACCCTGAAGAGAGTTAAGGTGCCAAACCATGATCTCTCAGATGTGCTTCTTCACAGACAGAAAGCACAAAGCAAAGCTGCCACACAGGCAGTGGCTCAGGCAAGGAGCTCACAGGGGAGCACTACAGTGGCTTTAGCAACAGGGCATTCAACAGTAAACAGCAGCTCTGCACACATCTGCCAATACCCTCAGGTGCTGTCTGCATGGCCACGGGCTCAGGCACAGACACAGGGCTTGGCTGTACATGGCATCAGCCACCAGACAACACCAAATTTGATGCCATGGGCACCAGGAGTGGGAGAGGGTGGAAGCTGCCCTAATGGATGGGGGATGCAAATCCCTCACTTCTGCTCACAAGGATTGCAAAACAGCAGAGAGCAGCAGGGAACCTCCACAGCTCCTGCAGCCAGCAGAACTCCAGTTCAGGCATTTCCATGTCTCCTCCTGGCTGGCAAACCAGGCTCCATTCCCTCCCCACAGCTGCAGGCACAGGAGCACTGTCACCACGTGTCACACGTGCTGGTGTCCCTCACCCAGTTCCAGGGCTCCCTCCAGAAGCAGAGTGTGTGACAGCAGCAGTGCTGCTGTGCCTGCAGGGTGTTTGTCAAGGCTGGCCTTTGTCCTGGTGCTGGTGGCCCAGGAGAAGGAGGGTTGGTATCCTGTGGTACACCAGCAAGAACAATCCCTCCTGCTACAGCAAAAGGGAAGCAAAGATGGAACTTGTAAACCTTTAATTACCATGATGAGCTATTAAGATCTCAAAAACTACTTTTGCTGTGTTAATCCAGTATGCCACAGTCTTCATGCAAAGGAACCGAACAGCTGGTTTATGAGATTCCATTTTCACTTTCACTAAAGTAACAAGGGTGTTTTTTTGGACTTTCCCATCCAAATACAGGAAACCCTAGCTCCAGCATGAAGCCAGGTTTCATATGTAACTTGGGTCTTTTATAGAGGTCTGCATCAACAATCTTGTTAAAGTGTCTCCATGCTCTGGAGGTGAGCCCTACTCTCAAATACTCAGGATGCTTCTATTTCCTCTGGCATCTCTGTGTGACCTCAACCAGCCTATGCTCAGTTCACAAAACAGTCATTGCTGTTGTGTGGAAAAGGAGATAGTTCTAAACACACACTGCTTTATGTTTGTCTCTGCAGGTTCTTAGGGTAAATCTGAAGGCTAAGCCTCCTTGCAAGTCTCAGCATCCTGTTGGGGTCAGAGGAATGTCACAGTAAGTGTAAATATTATTGGATCAAGTATATTCAGCCTCCTAAAGTCTCTGTCTCCATCCTGCCCTGTTTATTTTCCCCACACACTACGGAAAAGCAGAGAGCCACCAGTGTTTTTCTGACCATTGGTTCCTCAGCCAGTGCAGTCTCTCACAACCATTCCGTGCACCAGAGTTACACCACTTTAATTCAGCCTTATCTATTGACACTCAAAGAGCAGGTTACACATGTTTTAAATTATTATTTACAGCATTCCAGAAATATTTTGCAAGGGTCAGCTCAGGCTCATCTTCAGCAAGTGTCTAAGAGGCAAGGGTCAGTATGAATATCAAGGTCTGGACCCTAAGTTCAGTTGAAAAGGGCTTTATGGCTTGGAACATTTCCTAGTCAGAATTGCCAAGAATTGAGGGAGCAGGTGACAGGGCTGGAAACGCCCAAGGGCATTTGTATTTCAAGTTGTATTTCAAAGATACACTTCAAAACAGAGAGCTGGTTTAGAGCACCTATGTGGCCAAGGGCTGGAGAAATCAGAACACCTAGAGACAAATTCACATCTTAACCCAGGCTGGGAGGCAAAGAGATGAAAACATGGGTTATTTCAAAGATAAAGCTATAAAAAAAGGCCAGTGTCACAGGGAAACAAACCCAAGCACTCCAGTTGCACATTTATGGGCAAGACACATGGTTCCAAAGCTAAATGAGACAGAGATGAGTGCACATCAACACTTCACCATGGAACAAGGACATATCTTGCACTGCAAATATTTGATCATCTCAAAACTTCCTTTCTTGCTTAATCAAGAAAACCTTACTGGAACTTCTGTGACAGCTGAGCTCTAAGAGAGGATGTCAGGACAGGATAGAAAATTTCTGCTCATTTCTCTACATTCAGCCTCACTGCAGGAACCCCAGACACGACACAAGCCAGGGAGTGCCAGACCTGGGACCAGCTAAACTGGGTCAGGATCTCTGTGGAAGGGGAGGGACAGCTGCTGGCAGCAGCACTGATCTTACACAGAGGCTGCAATATATGAACAAGTAATTGGCTTAAAGCTCTGAGCAACATTTACTGGTTATCAGCTCCTTTCCCACTAACTTGGTGTCTGCAGGCCAGGGAGTTGCTTCCTCTTGAAACACCTGAGTGCAGGAGAATCTCCGTGGGGTATTTACTAGCCCAGAACATGAACAACAGATAGAACACTCTGAATATTCTTCTCCTTCAAAGTAAAGGGCCAACAACACAGCCAGGTTTCTGCATGTGAAAAATTCAGTCTACAAAAATCTCTTTTATTTGCCATCTAGATGCAGAGTCCCTCGCTGAGCCTGCCTGGGTCTGCCTATGGAACCACACCTGTGTTTACAAAGGTAAAGAGCACAGGTTGTCTGAACAACACAGCCCATCCTGCAACTACCAGCATTAGACTTTGCATTTTCTTGTTCCATCAGAAAGTATTTCTAGGCTGGAACATTGGTTCATTTGCAATTCAAAAAGGTTAACATACTTCATTAGTGATGCTATCAAACTAACATCTGAATTGGTAAATGATCCAGACAGACAGGACCACATAGGAATTCTTGTCATTTATTTCCTGCAAAGGAAACAAAGGCTGAAGTGGAAACCTCACATTGTAACCACCCTTATTATGTTGCATCCAGTGAAATAGAGGTTTTTCCTGCATTTGTATCCTTAAATGCACAAGCAAGGTTTTAATGAATGCTGATCTTCTGGTGAAAAACTTGTACTCACAATCCACTGCAAATGAATTTAAAATTCTGACAATTATTGTAAGTAAAATGAAAATGCAGGCAAGGCCATCTTCCTCACTGAAGGGTGTATCACTTCCTAATAAATGCTTCAATGGGGAAATACTCAGATCAGGCATTTAACACAAATATTTTCTCCTCCAGGGTCTACAAAACATAAGAGCTACCAAGGGCCAGCTGGTGGTATTTGAGTGTCGTGTTCACTCCACACCCAGCCTGCAGGTTCACTGGTACAGGGAATATGATCAGATCATGGATTCTGCCGATTTCCGAATCCTGCGGAAAAGTAGGTGTTGCTGCACCTGTTGGATGGACAGATGTTTTACTGGGACAGGGATAAGACAGGAATGAGAGTGGCTATAAAAATCAGGTCATCCATAGAAGCAGAGTTTAAAGTATCAGATGACCTGCAGTCACAGGCTGCTGCACAGTCTGCACTTCCTCTGGCCGTGCATGGGTGGGTCAGGCACAAGGGGGGACATTCCTGTTAGTTATTAATGACAGCCCTGCTGAGCCATGGGAGCATTGTCACCATATACTGATGAACTCAGGGGAAATAAAGCATAGCCTCATTTCAAACACTTTCTTACACTCCCAGGCATGACCTCAGAGCTCCAGAGGGCCAAACCCACAGCAACCAACTCCACAGTCAGTAGAGCTCTCTGTGCATCACCTGAGTGGAGCTCTTTGTGTATGACCTCAGTGGAGAGGTGTTTGCACCACCAGGTTCCCCAGCCACACCTGAGCTTCCCCTATCCAGATGCAATTCCTTGTGATGGACAGAAGGGAGATGATTCCCTTGTAACCATGGTGACAGCTGAGGTGGGAAAGGGAGTGAGGGCTGAAGGGTTTGGGTTTTTTTCATTTTGACATGATACTAATTTAAATTCTTTCTCCCTTATCTTGAATAGAGGCTTGTTCATCAGCAGTTCCTGGTAAGTACACCGGCATTTTTTGTTAGATTCCTCACCACACTCAGTATTTCCCAGCTCATCCAAAATAAAACAATAATGTCCAAAGGTAGCCAGAAGATAATAGTCAGTCAGGCCAATAACTTTCAAGTTCTTAATTTTGCTGCAAGCACTCAAAAGGCCCTGATTTTTTCCACAACACTTGGAAAAAGGTATCAATCCTTTTACATTCAGCCAATGAAGAGTACCTTGTGCAAAGAGAAGGCATATCAAGCATTCTGGCCTACAGTCTTTTAAACTTGTGCAAGGAAAGACAGAATTTAGGTCAAAAAACTGGAAAAAATCCAAACAAAAAAACCCAACCAAACAAAACCACCAAAAAACCCCCAAAACAAACAAACAAACAAAACATCCACCACAAAAAATGCACTTTGTTTCATTAATGTCACAGAGTCTTCTTTAATCTTCCTCCTTCTAAACCCCTTGGCTTCCTATGCCCTCTACATCACTTTTTTGCACTTTATTAGTGTCAATCCCCATCACTAAGTAAAGAGCGGCTCCTACAGGCTAACATTTGCCTCTTGTGGTACAGCATCATGCCTGAATCTCTTATTTCAGAGGAAGTCTGCACCCTGGTTATTACAGAAGCTTTTCCAGAAGACTCTGGAATATTTAAATGTGTCGCTGAAAATGAATTTGGGTCTGCAGCATCCAGTGCACATCTCTCTGTTTCCCCAGGTAAGCACATGGATTTCTGTGTTGAGCCATTAAGCACAAAAGAATTTGCTGCTGTTCAACATCAGGCAGAATTACAGTTATTTCCCATGCAGAAGACAGACCCAAGCAATTTTGTAGGCTCTAGAGAAGAGAAATGCCCCAAAAACATAGTCTGTTTGGGTACCTCTCAAATCTGGATGGAAGTTGTTGTGTGTTTGTGCTATTGGTCCCTCTTCTTCCTGGGTCAAGGATGACAAGGTGGAGATGTTGCTTCTCTCAGAGGAGTCTCATCCCTGAGCTTCATCTCTCCAGGGATTCCAGCTTGGCCAACACATTGGCTGTGTCTATTCCTTTTACTGTACCCCCTGACCTGTTTGGCTTGTGCTGGAAGCCACCTGCAGCCAGAACAGCACCTGGCATGTACACTGAGCTCACCAGCCCTGGCCAGAAGTCAGGTTTGGCTCATGCAGCTCTGCAGGTTTCAGTCTGTGCAGAGCAGAATGAGCCTCATCCACCTGCTCAGACATTCTAGCTTCTCACCCCCTGTTATTGCAGTGCTGTGCTGCTGAGCCACCACTGCTTCCTACCTGACGTGGGGACAATTCTACTTGCAGGAGCTAAAGAGCTGGAAAGCTTTGGAGGTGCTGCCCCCAGGCCAGCTGTGCAGGTCACCATGAGGAAACCCTCCTTCCCCAGGAGCAGCCAAGCAGGAGCCAAGGACAAAGGGGCAGCTGCTCTGCCATCCTACAGCCCAGAGAGCCCCGGGCTGGGCGCTCGAGCAGCAGCCACAAGCTTTGGGCAGAAGAGCTCCAAGAGCCAAGCTGAGGATTTCCATGGAGCTCATGAAAATTCACCTCGGGCTTCGTCTCTGCGGTAAGAGAGAGAAAATCCCACCCCTGGGTCAGCTCTGTGCACCACCCAAGGCATGAACTGTCCAGTGACCCCAGCTGCACACTCCAGTGCCCCTTGCTCTGGCAGGGGTCAGGCACGTGCAGTAGCCTGAGCTGTTTGCCTGGGTGACAATGACAGTGCCAGCACCAGCCTGGCAGGTGACAGCACAGGCTCTGACCAGGTGTGTAACCACCTAAAGCATCAGGAAGGCCTGGTGTGGTTGGCAGGAGTGCCTATCTGTGGGTAACTTAAAAGCATCACCCCAAATAATTGTCCTCTAGGAGACCTTTGACCCCACAGCAGAGCATGAGGCAAAGATCACAGTGCCTGGGAAATCTCAAGGTTCTGTTGCCACCACTTTCCTTGGTGGCCTTGGCCAAGTGGCATCACCTCATGTTTCTGTATCCTATTCTGAAAGACAACAATAAAACTCAAGATCCTGTAATTGTGATGCAGACAGGATTCTGTGGGGGAAAAGCACTGAACCAGTGACCCACTGGATAGAAGGAAAACTGTCCCATGCCATGGTAGGGACACTCCCCACTCAGGAAATGGAGATTCTCCCTCAGTAATAGAGTATTCCATTTTATAACAAGACTTGATCCAATTTCCATCCCAAATGCAGCTCTCAAGTCGCTGTACACTTATTGCATTATCAGTTATCCTGTTTGATTGCTCCAGAGAAACAAAACAGGTTAGAATGCATAGGTGGGTGATGTCATCCCCATTTCTGGAGGGTTTCTCAGGGGTTTTTAGACACAATAATGACCCAAATGGGCAGTTCAATGCAGCAGAGGATTCCCTCAGTGACACTGAGAGCTGGGAGGAGGCAGACGAGTGCCTGTTCTCCCTCTGAGTGCAGCCTGCAGCTGCAGTGATCCTGTTACAGACTGTGGAAATGCCTGTCCCTGACAGAGAGCACTCCCTGGCTTAGAGATTATTTTTGGATGTACTCAGCCACTTTAACTAAACCAGTTATTTTAACAATTCTGAACATCTTCCTTCAAATTTTACCCTGGGTGAGATCATGTTTCAATATAGATGTCTCCATGCAGGAGATTTTTTGCTAAATCACTGAGTAAAAATTATTTAGCTTCAATAACCAGAATGCAGATCATTAAGGGGAAGCTCTCAGTTTGGCTTCAAGCCTTCCTATGAAATCCAGGCTGACTCCAGGGAAATTAGCTCAGACCCTAAGCAGACCCTAATGCATAAAGGGATTTACCATGCCACCAAAACCAGCTATGTAATAGCTTTTTTAAATGTAGGTTACACGTGCATATATATATATGTAAACAAAAACATTAATTAGTCCAGACTTTGGACACATCTTAAAATGCAGAGAGAAATGATCAAAATTTCTAGACATACCCATCTATGAGAATGTAAACACCTTTAAATCCTACATACATACTGCCAGGTGCTTTGAAACATCATTATGAATGTGACTCAGCATTGTAAATGTTTTTTTTTGTTTGCTGTTACCTCAAACTCAGCAATCATGGCTAATGGTTGGCTGTAAATTAACTGTCTTGTTAGTCAGATTTAGTATATAATTCCCTCATGTAGTGTGTGTGGTTGCAATTGTATTACCAAAAGCAAATACCAAGAGAGGCAGTGATGACAGACCAAAACCATTACTGGGAATAGCTATAAAATGAATTAAATCCTTGTACCCATATTCTCCCAATTATTGCCTAGCAACAGGCACTCCACAAAAGCTAGAAAATGCAATTCAACACAACTGTCACTACCAGATACTGCTTTCTGAGCCCTTTACACCTGCAGCTTACAGTGTCCTCAACAGCCTTAAAGAAGCAGAATAAAACCATTTTTGATTATTAATTTCATTAAAGAAATTCAATCCAAGCAAAAGAAGAGGCTTCAGGCACTAATATACTGCCAGGTATTTTAGGTAGTTTTAAATATTTTAATTAATAAGCAACAGATCCTTAACTCTTTTTCTAGACATTTTTTGCTATATGACTCAAGCAACGAGGAGAAAGAACCCAATCAGAAAGAGCAGGGCACCATTCTTAGAGAGTAAACTGAAGCAGGACAGAAAAGCTGATTTCTGTCACCTCGCAAAGCTGGTCACAGCACTATTAAGTTACTTGGCACAAGAAATTTATTCCTCTGCCTTCATCAGTTCAGCTTCCAGTTCTTTCACCTTGTTTCCTACCTTCTGCGTGTCACGTTTTTCTGTTCCTTCCCTTTCACACAAGCTGTCCCGCTTGTGTCCGGTCTTTAAAGTGTATAAAATGTCCTTAAATCGATGCCTTGCAGCCAATTTCAGTGCCAGGCTGATGTTGGTGGGAAGCCAGGGAGCCTGTCTGAGCACGGAGCCTGACCTTTACCGTGCTCACAGCTTCCTGCGGGGCAATGATCATGGTCCAGGTACCTTTTTCAAATTAGTTTACTCTCTTTTTTAAATTTTTTTTTTTCTTAACGTGAAAAGCAAATAGCCTCTCCAAAAACTAGGACGAATTCCCTCCCTTAATCACTTTCACACGAGCAATTTATATAAATTAGCACTCAATTAACACCTGCTGTGTAGTTTTAGTTCACAAACGATGGGGCGATGTTTGAACACAAACACTCGAGGGGGATCAACCTCTGGAAGGTCGCAGTGCTGACAGACTCACGGGCACAAAGAAGGCAGAGGCGAGAGCCCGCACACAGCCCAGCTGCGCTACTTTCGGATTTGGGGTGCTTTAAACAATAGGCGAGGGTTTCCGAAGTATAATTAAAATCTTTAAAACACTATAATGTTAATTTAAGATGTAATTAGGCATTGGAGCTGGTGATGAAATGGATATGAATCACGTAACCTGCCAGCAGGATCTGGTGCTGCTCTGGTGCAAACACCACAGCTGCATTTTTTTCATTCATGTAAATAGCTGTAATAACAAACACAAACAGCAAAATATTAGTATTTATCATATTTTATGATAGTCTTTCCACAAGGCTGGTCAGTTTGTGGCTGTTCAGGCCCATCCGTGAGCAGTGCCCTGCCCCTGGCCGAGCTCCGTGCCGGGGGCGAGCATGGCCCGGGGCTGGGGGAGGCGGCCCTGGCCACGGAGCGAGCGGGGATTTACATCCCGTTTAAACCTGGCTTCGAGTATCTGCTGCCTTCGTACCGGAGTTTTATCACTGCCCAGGCAATGAGCTACAAACAATTAGTAATTGAATTAAACAAGGGATTTAGAACCACAGTTTGGTTTGGGATGGAAAGGACCTTACAGATGACCTTTTTCTGCCATGGGCAGGAGCACCTTTCACTAGACCAGGCTGCTCAGGGCTCCATCCAATGCAGCCTTGAACACCAGGGATGGGTCAGACAGCTTCTCTGGGCAAGAATTTCCTTGGGATAACAAAGAGGGGTTAGGGACGTTCCAGAATGTTACAGCGGTCCTTGCTCGCTGCTCCCTGACGGTGCTATGGGCAGAGCTCCTGCTTTTCTGTCCAAAATGTGGCGACTTCTTCAGCTGTCCCCTTGCGCTGGGCCAGGGGCGCCCCGGGAGCGGCAGCGCTGGGACGGGACCGCTGCCCCTCGGCTGGGACGGGCTGGGGCTGTGCCCACCGCCAGCCCAGAGCTCCGGGACCGGGACGGAGCAGGGATAGAGCAGAGACAGGACCGGGACAGAGCAGGGGTAGAGCCGGGATAGAGCAGGGACGGAGCTGGGACAGAGCCGGGACAGAACCGGGATAGAGCCGGGCCGGGCGGTCCGAAGCAGGGCCAGAACCGAGCCGGGCCGGGTGGTCCGCAGCAGCAGCCCCGGGCGGTTCCGGGCGCCGGCCCAAGCCCCGCTCCGGCCCTGGCAGTGTCCGGCTGCCGAGACTCTTATTGTGACAGCGGCGGGGCCGGGGCCAGGCCGGGCCCGCGGTGTCACCGCTGGCAGCACATTAAAGCTGCGGGCTCGTTCCGCCGGCACAGGGCGGCAATGACAGCCCGGGACACTGAATGACCGGCCCTCCCCAAAATACCGCCGCGGCCCGGGGCAGCTCCGAGCTGTAGGTAAGGTGCTCGCTCGGGATTTCTGCAGGTCACTTTTCCCTTGGGAGCTCCTGGGGATGTGGCTGAGGGAGCGCTGGGAATGCGGTGAAACCGCACCTGCGGGTGCGGCGGTGTCAGAGGCAGCGTGGGCGGCAGCAGAGTGAAACGTGGGTTTGTTTTTAAACAGGAAAACTGTCCCTGCTATTACTTACTGTTTCCAGCTTGTAAGGTCAAATGTCTCCTCGGGTTTATTTTTTTCCCTCCCAAATCAAGGTGGAATGGTTTGAGGGAAACATGGCTTATCCCTTGTGAGAAGTGACGCTGTGCATCAGAGCGTGGTTAAGAGTTCTAGAAAACAAAGTAATCTCTGGTTGCTGATCACAGCCTGTGGTACAGTGAATGTGCAAATCCGTGCACAGGTAGTGATAGAAAAATGGGATAAAGACAAGACTTAACGAGTTTTCTGCACCAGGGAATGACGACACAGTGTGGACATGCTCCAAAAATTTGTGCCAGCTTCAAATTTCAAGAGTATGACAAGGGAAAAGTTAGGCAATTTTTACTCTAAGGTCTCTGTTTACCTGCAGCTAATTCACAACTAATATTGACGATTACCTTTAGGAAATGAAAGCCTTGGGTCTTCAATATCAGAGCAACGTCTCCAGTTATCTCCCCCCATGGGAATTTATGACCTCGTGGAGCCCTTCTCCAGGCTCTCCAAAGAGAGGAATACAATATACTGGGTATATATAGCAGCGAAACAGCTGATCTCAGTGGGGCAAGATTACCATTTTTTCCAGCACATGTAACTGTAGGGATTTATATTCTCTCTCTCTCTCTTTTTTTTTTTCTTCTTTTTTTTTTTTTTTTTTTTTTTTTTTAATTTGTGGCTTTATATTACTTATTTATCCTCGAGCTGAAGTCATTTGTCCATTTTAAAAAGCTTGCTCAATGAAACTTTCCCGGGTTCTGAGTGGATGGAAAGCCCGGGTTTAAATATCAAACACCTGCA
The DNA here is from genome assembly GCA_030060385.1 of Muscicapa striata striata. Lineage (NCBI taxonomy): Eukaryota > Metazoa > Chordata > Aves > Passeriformes > Muscicapidae > Muscicapa > Muscicapa striata. The sequence continues at coordinate 955,772 of JAREIS010000050.1, read as the reverse complement.
AAATAACTGCAGGACTCTGAACAGCTCAGCTTGCCTTACCCTATCTTGCAGCTTGTGCAATTCTGGCAACTAGCAGCCTGAACATAAAATCTCAGGAAATCACCTCAAATAGAGAGACACAGTCCTTGGCATTCTAATTCCAAATCTCAGTTGGATATTAGAAGCTCTGAATTCAAAATTCATTAGAGAAGAGAATTGGTTTCAAAAGTTTAGTTTTAGACTTAATAGAAAGTGAAACTTTTGTGCTTCCCTATGGTACGAGGAATTTCTTGGCACAGATAGCTTGTTCTGGGGAATAGAACATTTAACATTTTGACAGGGCACAAAACAGCAGGATCCAGGGATCTTTAGTTAAGATGATACATGGGAAATTATACTGGCTTAGCCATAGTGTCTGTGTTTATCTGTAGACTTAGGCAGGTGTTTAACCAATTGCTGTTTCCTTTAGAATTGACTGGGCTCTGGCATGTAAAACAAGAACAGTAATCATTGCACCTGAGCCGGACAGACTGTGGGTCTTGTTATTGTAGCCCAAAATGTTCAAACAGTTGTGAGACAGTTCTAACAAATCCTAAATAACTTTATCTTAAGTTCAAGCTTTAATTTAGTTGGACTTTAACTTCATAGTGTTTGGGTTGCCAATGACTGCTCAGAACACAGTATTTTTGTGATTCAGCTTGTGACGTACAATTTATTTTATCTGTATTGTCTTCCTTAAGGGAAAACCCACTCCAAGAAAGCCTCTATTCTGCAAGGCAAGGGCTCCATTCTATCCAGGAGCCCAGTCAAGAAAACTTTTGTGGCCTTCCACCTAGCTTTTACCAGCCACCTACCCAAAGCCAATTATCACCAACAAAAACCCAGGACAGCCGTGAAACCTCTCCTATGAGTGTCCCTAACCTCCCATCCGTTTCCTCTATGTGCCAACCAACCATGTTTAACTACGAACGTCCAAAACACTTTATCCAGTCTAAGAATGTGTGTCAAGGGCAACAGCAGCCTCCAGGACCTGCAGCCTCTACAGAGCCAAGCAGAGAAATCAAGCAGTCCTCCATCCTCATCCAGCCTCGTAACCCCAGCGGGCAGAAATTCTCCTCCTCGTCATCGCTGAGCTCCTCAATCACGCTCTCCTCGCCGTCCTGTAGTGCCCCTAAGGAATCCACATATCCCATCACACCTGCATCTGCACAGTCTCCTGCTAGCTCATCCTCTGGGCAGAGGCTCCTGCCCATGCCTAACCAATCCCCCGCAGCCTTCCTGTGCTCCGTGCTCCCCTCGCAGCCCGACTATAACAGCCCAGCTCCTTCTCCCGTGGAACCTCAGTAAGTACACACAGCTTCTAACCTGCCCTGCTTCCCTCTGGCTGTCCCAGCACTGACCATCCCACCCCAGTGCCCTGGTGAAGCCCCAGGCTGGCTGGAGCCAGTGGCACAGCTCCCACTGGCTGCTGGTGCTCAAGGCAGAGCTCTGCATGGGTCGGGTTAGGAGGCTGAGTGCTTGCCCTTGTGTGGGAATTAAACTGCACAGTGGGCACGTCCCAGGCTGCTGTGTGGGCTTTCTGGAGCTGGTTTGAATTGTGTAGTGTGATTTGACAGAAATCTCTTAAGGTTATTTAGAGCAGAAGACAGGCAACAATCTCAAATTAATTTCTTTCCAAAAACATGGCTTATGAACAAGGAGACAGGGCAGTAGCATTCCCCACACATAAACACCTTAGAAAGTCCTAGTAAATCTCAGTAATATTTTCAGGTTCCACATCATGATGTGGATCTAAACTCACCTCCAATATCTCTCTTATTAATCATATATGTAAAAGAAAGGCCCCTTGAAAATTTTACCCCTTTAGACCAAAGACTAAATTCTTTCCTGAATATGTATTATATCATTTTGCCTTTGGGCTGCAATCCAAATATCTTCCAAGGTCAGTGAGATCTCAAAGGGAGCTGGGCCTTGCCTTCTCACCAACTTGTATTCCTGCCAATATCAGCTGGAGGTCCTGGGGAAAGTCAGGGTGGAATATGCACAAAGTGAGATATTGGAAAGTTGATAGGGGCAGGATATAAAATCCAGATCTAAGCGTCAGTTTGCATTCAGGAAATCAGAATATTTCTGTCTGTTTTCTGAATCACAGCACTGAGGGAAGGGGAAAGGTAAGATGGGATGGGTTAACTGGGGAGTGTTTCCTGAAGTCCTGCAGGGGTGTGGGGGGTTTGGGACACAGGTGGAGACTGTTTGGGCTTGTTTTTGTACTGTGGGGTTGTTTGTTTCCATAGCAAAGGGCTTGAGTGCCACACTATGCTTTTTATATGAGCTGCTCTTAAACACAACACGCAGTGAGTCAAGGAATTATTTTCCCAATCACACTACTAATGGGCAAACAGGGACATGAGATGTACTCATCTGTTGGGCAAACCACTGAAGTTTTAAAGTTATAACTTGCATTAAGTCCAAGCAGTGCTGGGAGTATTCCAGAATTGTAACCCTTCTACTCTGGTCTAGTCAGCAGAAAAAATTCCCAAGCAACAGGAGGAAGAGGATTTGGAATAGAAATAATTTCTGAACACAAACCAGTTTAGAGCCTGTCAGCACAGAGTGCTGTGACCTCCAGCAGACCTCTGCAACCTGTGCTGATGGATGTTCCACTTTTCCTGGCATCTTTCAGAATCAAATGTAGTAGCCAGCTGCAGGAGCTGATTGTGGCCATGGGTTGCAGGGTCAGGCTGTGAGGGGACACTGCAGGATGTAGGGATGCTGAATGGATATTGTGGGAGGACTTGGCTGCACCATGATGCCTCTTCCCCTTAAGGTTTTGATACTCAATTACCCAGCTTGGCCTGTTCACCTCCCAAAAGCTTTGTGGGTTCATTTGAACAGCAGTTTTTAGGAGGCAGGCTCACATTTTCATGTACATTCTGTGAAGCTGCAGCAAATAATCCAGCAGGCCTGTGGGAATCACTTTGTTTTCTCTTTCTGCATGAGTAGTTACTCACAGCCTATGTATAACAAACAAGCCAGCATCAACTCTATGCAGAAGACATCAGACCAAGAAATTCGAGGCACAAAGGAGGCGCTCATTCAGGACTTGGAGAAGAAGCTGCGATGCAAAGACAGCCTCCTCCAGAACGGCAACCAGGTAAGGCAGTAAAGAACTCTCAGTAGGGCAAGCAGGGCTGCAGAGGCTGCTTCTACTGCCCCAGAGGCTGGAGCCTCCAAACTGAGCTAAAAGCAGAAGGAAATGCAGGAGCAGCACTGCCCAAAGACCTTTACTCAGAACCTCAGCAGACCCCATGGGAGCAAAAACCATTTATGACCGGAATATTCTTTCATTGTGAAGCAAAAAAGAACATGTTTAGAGCTGTGACACAAATTTGAACTCTCTTCTGAGGTTCCTGTTGAGCATCACATCCACAGAAAATTAAAAACCCAAGGAGGATGTCTCAGTTCTCTAAACATGACTACAAACTGTTTTTCATCACTAGGATTAATAAACATCTCAAAATCATTAGAACCTGATGAAAAATTGGAATATTTAAAAGTTCATTCTAGGGACCACCACAAAATGGGGTAAATTTTTTTCATTTATATGAACAACAATAAGTGAAAGAAATTATATGAGCATTTATCATAAAGCCTGTCTCCTGTAAGAAGGCCTCTTAGTCTCAGTACTTATTTATTTGGTCTGCAGAGTGTCACAATGGAATCCCCTTTACCAAGAAATCAAAATCTGGGAGAAAAAGTGTGCTACCACTAGGGAAGCCCACTGCAGCAAGCTAGAGCAGGCAGGTTTCTAGTGTGGGAACCTTGCTGCTGGCTGGAGGCAGACTGGTAAAAGCCCAGTGTTTAAAGCTTCCATCTTCTTTCCCCTGAAGTAGAAAAGAGTATTTTCATGATCATCAGTGAGAACAGCTTTGTGTCATATATGTAATTTTAAGTACTGAATGGGCAGACAAATAGGTCAAATCTGACTGAATATGCCCCTAAACAGGAATGTCCTATGTGCTGTAAGAAAGCTTGTCATAGCAAGTCAGCTTTCCTTCCCATAGGAAGCCAGGCTAAAAATAAGGCTTATGCAATCACCACTGTGTCCTGCTCCTCTTGTCCTCCAGCAGCATCTGAGCCAACTGGCCAATATCAGCCACACTTGATACACATGCAAGGACCTCAGGGATATTCAGCTCTCACAGGTTTTGCTAAAGGTCTTGTGCTCTCTTCTAAAGAAGAGTCCCACAAGGCTCCCAAACCTTTCCCCACTCAGCAGCAGACGTGTTATTTCTACAGAACAGAAATTCAGTCAGAGCTTGTCCTCATGTCTCAGAACTCAAACCCAAGTTAAACTTGGTGGGCAGTGAAGTGTCAGGTGTTCTGGTGCTCAGGGCAGTAACACACTTTTCTAAAGTAACCCAACTGACAGAGCTTGAAATTAAATCTGCTGATTTTTATCCCTGTGTGCCACATCCAGATTGTGGGAGCTCACTGTGTCATGCCTGAAATGTGTCCTTGCCTCCTCCCTAGACAGCTCACAGCATTTCACCCTGAAGATGTGCTGGCATAAACCTCCCCTGTGCTTTCAGGGCCAATGCTGCTCCCCTCTGGCTGTGCTCTGATGTGGCTCTTGCTTTTTTGGGAGCATCCATCATGCCTGCAGCTCCACAGCTGAATGACTTGGGAAGTTTTCCCAGCCCTAACAGAAAGGTACCCTGGGACTTACTGTGGCTTCTGAGGATGATGCCATCAGCCACCCATAAATAATCCCAGCAGAGAAAGAGGAGGAGTGGAAGGCCACAGATGGCATTAGGGAGGCTTTGATGAACAGGCAGTTTAATCTTTTATGCATTTCAGTGCTGTATATATTGAGGCTGACTTCAGTTGGCATCACAGACTGCAAACCCTCTGGGCCAGACGTGGGGCTTCTCATCAGCTCCAGCTTCCATTGACAACATCCTGAATTTGTGGCATATTAATGTGCTCTTAACAAGCTGATCTGAAATAGTAAATGGACTTTTGACTAGAACTCCTCTCCACCCTGCTTTCAGCGACTGACTTATGAGGAGAGAATGGCTCGCAGGCTGCTGGGACCAGCAAACGCTGCCTCTGTGCTGGACACTCAGGGTGAAGAGAACATGCAGAATGCACAGGTAACTGGGGACCTGTCTCTAGAGCAAGGCTTTCCTGTGCTTGTGCTGGGGCCTGCTTGTACCTGGAAGGGGCAGAGATGGGGCTGGTTTGGTACCAGTGCAGGGGAGGGGATGGCTCTCAAAGGCAGAGCTCTCCGTGGCAGGGGTTTGGTGTTTTCACAGGGTCATGGCAGAGAGGGAAAATTTAAGCACCATTCCCTTGCTGTGCCTGATCTGTATGAATGACCTCTCCAGGGAGGAATTCCAACAGCAGCTGCACAGCACAGTACCCAGTGCCTGTGACAGGCAGGGAGCAGCACCATGAGGGAGCCAGGTACCCACTCCCAACTGCCTGAGTGCAGGCTTGACCAGGACAACAAGATCTACACCTGTCACTGTTCAGAATAAGTGACATTGGCTTCGAGAGGTCATGGCCTTGGGCTGGGATTGGTTGGGTTTTAGCCCTTCCAGGGGGCTGCAACCATTAAGAGAATGCCAAGCAGTTATTTCAGCAGCCCACATGCTGATAGACAAGAAGCTATCACTACTGGCATTTTGCACAGTGTTTTAGTTGGAGACTTGCACCATTTGTTGGTTACTCAGGCCAGTTAGAAGCTGTTTTTGGCACTTCTGTGCTCGGTGTTAGTGGCAATGTCTGTGGTATGGCACAGGGTACCTGTGCAGGGAAGAGAAACCCCTCCTGCTGCAAGCAGCAGGGAGCCAGGAGCAGGCACACACCTGCCAGACTGCCCTCAGCAAAACTCCTGCATGGAACAGACTCTCAAGATCACAGCAAAGGAGGAATACACAGTTTGAGCTATTTCTCCCCAACAATCACCTGGCAAGAGTGGGAAAGAAGGGATAATTATGAATGTCAGAGAGCAAGGGAAGCCTTATATTTTGCAGAGAACAAGGAAATATTCAGTTAAAACAGGATGACTGGCAACTTTGCAGCATGTGTGAAATGCTGCCTTAAAAAAAGAGCAGTGGAAGCAGAGATTGGCTTAGGTTTGGAACATCTTACTCCCATTGTTCAGTCTTATTTTTAAATATTGCTGTTACTGATTCATTCAGCCTCCTGAATCCTCAGGAACTTAACCCAGTCAGTCCATGTAACAGGTCATTAGAATCACCAGCAACTTCATCACTAGAGCATCATTTCACAGGACAAGTAATATCTGTACAGAACTTGTGTAAATGAGCAGATACAGGCAATTGCCTTTGGACTCCACATTGAACCCAGCCCAGCAAAACCCTCATTCATGTAATATTTCCCCTGAACTTAAAACTGCCTCCCTGCTTGAAGTTTAAACCCAGGCTTAAATGTTCCACAGAACTGGGCTGCAGAGCAGAGAACCAAACATTGGAATGGCTCAATGCAAGCACTCCAGAAATTTCCATGCAGCGTTTGCTCTCTCTGACTCCATTGCTAAAACGAGCTGCTGGCACCAAACTCTGTCGCATTTTCCAAGCATCCAAGCTCCTAACAGGAATCAATCCTGGGTACTTTAGCAGATTTAGTCATGTGATTGCAGAGTTGTCAACGAGCTTAGCTGGTGCTGTGATCTAGAAAGAAAAGTATTTTCCAGCTCAGCATGTGTCCATTGCTGTTGGTACCATATTTAAGTGGGCACAATACAAGGCTCTTGCCAGCCATTCCACTTCTATTCCTGCTGTGGGGAAGGACACTCTGTACTTAGCTCTCAGTTTAGATTTTGCCACGAGTCCTGCTCCTCTCTAACAAAGGTTATGGGCTGGCAGAAAACTTTGTGTGCCAGACAAAGCTGCTGCACCCCTCACCTGGGCAGCAATGAGAAGTTCTGCCATGGCAAAGCCCATGGTGAACACAGTGTGTCACGTCCTCAAGCAAGTTCCTCTACCTCCTGTCCCAATGACTTCTGAAGTAGATTCATTTTGGTTTTAGGCAGCAGTCAGGATATGGACTTAGAATGGCTTCTCATTCAGTCTACAAATAAATCTTTCTAAATTAACTCACATCTCCTCTTTCTCTTCCCAAGCACCAGAACTCAGAAAACATCAGGCTGCAGGTTCCTACAACACATGTAAGGTAAAGCAAAAGCTTGTGCTGTGTGCTATTCTTCAGGATCTTATTTCAAATATTTCTAGACAATATTGGTTTAATCTCACTACTTATCACTTTTGCTGAAGTAGTAATTATCAAATTCACTTCCTTTCAACTAAAATGCTACCTTTTTGGATGGGGGATGATGCCTATTGTCTTAATCCAGTGAATTTCAAGCATAGCATTAGAGGTTTAAAAACTCCATGCACCTTGGGAAATATTCTTTGAATTCTAGAAGATTAATTTCTAATCAAAGAAATATAAATATTTAAATGAATATAAATTATGAAAATGAAACACAGCCAAATTTCTCTATTCAATTTCTTTGGATATTAGACCATAGTGAAGCTTATGATTCCTGTTGGATTGAACAACTTGAGCAAGAGAAGTGGCTGATCAAAAGTTATGACTTGCAGCTGAAAAACCAACCAGAACTGTAGTGTTAAATGTGTTAAGGGACTCAGGTGTAATCAGAGCTTTGATGTCACTTGTGCTAAGTAGCTTTTACACAATTAACTGTTCCTGTCCCATTTTCAGGAGCAGACCATCCTCAAGAGGTGATGATCGTGGACATGACTCAATCCAGGAAAAGTTTTTTCAGCCACGTTTCACACAAGTGCCTGAAGATGTTGTGATTGAGGAGGGGCGGTTCTGCAGGCTCGACTTCAAAGTAATGCCAGCCTCTCCCTTCAATCCCACTGCAGCCTCTCCCTTCAATCCCACTGCCAGCCTCTCCCTTCAATCCCACTGCAGCCTCTCCCTTCAATCCCACTGCCAGCCTCTCCCTTCAATCCCACTGCCAGCCTCTCCCTTCAATCCCACTGCCAGCCTCTCCCTTCAATCCCACTGCAGCCTCTCCCATCAATCCCACTGCAGCCTCTCCCATCAATCCCACTGCAGCCTCTCCCTTCAATCCCACTGCAGCCTCTCCCTTCAATCCCACTGCCAGCCTCTCCCTTCAATCCCACTGCAGCCTCTCCCTTCAATCCCACTGCCAACCTCTCCCTTCAATCCCACTGCAGCCTCTCCCATCAATCCCACTGCAGCCTCTCCCTCCCAATCCCACTGCAGCCTCTCCCTTCAATCCCACTGCCAGCCTCTCCCTTCAATCCCACTGCCAGCCTCTCCCTCCCAATCCCACTGCCAGCCTCTCCCTTCCCATTCCATTCCCTCTTGGGGTGTGGGATGTGGAGGTCTCTGCAGTGCTTTGCACTTTACTAAGACAGAGCACCAAAGGCAGATGGTTCAGGGTCTCCCCAGGCTATGGAAACCAAGAAACAGGAGATGGCTAAACATTTTAGCATTTTCCCTTGGAAAATGTGAGTGGAATCAGCTGCATAAGATTATGATTAAAGCTAAATAGTGGTAAATATAGACCACTACAGAATGTCTCTAGACCTCCTTGGGAAGAATGCCTACTAATACCCTGCTGGAAAAGGGCTTTTTGGGAGGGGCCCTTGTGCTTTGAACAAGGACTCCACTACTGCAGTGGACACAAGTCCAGGAGGTCTGTATGGGACTCACCTTCCTTTAATGGGTCCTCCCTGAGGTAACTGTACCCTTGCTGGAGCAGACAAGCAAGGAAATGCCTTAAATAGAAACAAAACTCAAGAATGGCCTAAAACTTCATGACAGCTGTACCAACCCTGGGGTAAGAAAGGACCCTGCTCTCCCTCACAGGTTTGGATTTTCCTAATGATTGCCAATCTCTTTACTTCAATAAACTCTGGCCAGACTTGCACATGGCCTTTAGCCATCTTCCTCCAAGTTTCCTGAACTTCTGAATGCCATGGAGAAGCTGGAGCATGCCTGCAGGACATACTTACAGCCACTATCAGCTGTGGGTGCCAGCCTGCTGCAGTGAGAGCTGTGGAGGCATAGGCTGAGCCCACAGTGAGCATCTTGAGCCTGATCAAAGCCACCACACAGAAGGGAACAACAGGGGGTTGCAGGAACAGCATCTCCTGTCTTGTAGTGAAAGCTCATCTTTCCACAGCACTCCATGAGCCTTCCTGTACAACATCACATTAACATTCACAGCCAGGCAACACTGCACAGTTGTGCAGTAGAAACATGGTTTGATCACCTATCAGCATCAAACTGCCTGTAGTATTGGAGGATTTTATTATCTTAAAGGTGTTTAACTCTTCACTGCTCTCCTCTCCCCCACAGGTTAGTGGGCTCCCAACTCCAGATGTGATGTGGTACCAGAATGGAAGGATGGTTCATCAGGATCAGTTCCATAAAATGATAGTGTCAGAAAAGGGGTTCCACTCATTCATTTTTGAAGCAGTCAAATCAGCTGATGCGGGCACATACGAATGTGTGGCTGTCAACCGTGCAGGGGAAGCATCCTTCACAGTCAAAGTGGAAGTGATTGGTAAGACTGAGAGTCCTGATAATTCCCTGGCCACACAGGGAAAGTCTCAGCAATCTACTGCTTTCCTCCCTGTGTTTGGGATGTTAAAGTAATAAGAAGCAGAGGTAGCACTCCACATACTCAGGCTCAAACAATAAAATCAATTTACTTGTTCCAAAACAATTTTAATAACTACATTTAGGATGCTGTATTCCTTCAAGCCACTTCTATCAGGATATTTAGATATAGTGAGATGTTCAGAATTTAATTTAATTAATGTTATTAATTTTCCAGGATTGATAACATGTGTTAATTGACTCTCCTTCTAAAGTGGACTGTGTTTACTACACCCTTATGCTCATGGGAGCTGCCTTCAGGCTAAGGAGGTGCAGTGAGGAACATGTGTCCTCCTGAATTTAGCATCCTGAAGTCTTAAAAAACAAGCATGACATGAGCATTCCACACTTCCAGTAACTGCTCCTTATCTCTCCTCTTTAATTTAGCCAAAGAACATCACATGCCTCCAACTTTCATTTTCAAGCCACAAAGCAAAAAGGTTTTTGAAGGAGACACAGCCAGGCTGGAATGCCAGATCTCTGCCATCCCAACTCCTCGGATTTACTGGAAAAGAAACAACGAAATGGTACAATATAACACAGACCGAATAAGGTACCCTGCTGCTGATTGGCCATTGGTGTGTTAGAAAACAGCAACCAGTATTTGCTAAATCGAATGGGAATGGGCTGGTCTCTTTAGCAGCAGCTGGAGAGCTGGATCTGCCCCTGGTGTGTGACACAGGGGCACAGGCTGTGCTGAGAGCCTTGTTTGGGGGCACAGGGCAGAGAGAGCCCAGGTGTCCCTGAGTGCACAGCAGCAGAGAGCCCGTGGGGAAGCACAGCTTTAGGAATGAAATGTGCAGTGTGCACACACTGCTGCACCTGCTCGGTGCCAGGGTGCGACTCACTGGTGCCCAACACAAATGCAGTGTTGGTGTCTGAGCAGTGTGCAGTGCCCTGCAAGGATTGTTCTGGGGCTTTCTCAGCTCCTCAGTGTGTAAACTGACTCTGCTTTCTCTCCTTCCCCCTCAAAGCGCTTAGGCATTAACACCTTCATTTTCCAGCTTGCTCCATGACAATACTGGAAGGATTTGCCTCCTGATCCACAATGCAAACAAGAAGGATGCTGGCTGGTACACCGTGTCTGCTGTCAACGGGGCAGGGGTGGCCACGTGCCATGCCAGGCTAGAGGTTGCAAGTAAGTTCCAGGTCCCAGTGCCACAGAAAGTGCATCTTATATCCAGAACAGGCCCTCAAAATTAATTTCATTAAGTTAAGACTGCTGGGAGGACTTATTTCCAGGACAAAAATTAACTATCCTGAGTCATTATCCTCTTTTGTTTAGTTCAGATCAGTGTGGAGCATCCTTTTGCACTTTTAAAGGCTACAATTTCCCTGACACCAGGCAAGAGGTTGAATATAAATCTCTGGTGTCTGAGATACGGGTTTGTCTGCTAAATTCCTCCCAAGGGGCTTGCTGGTTTATATTGCAAATAAAAAGCAGTGGGGTTGCTCTACCATGGGTCTCTCTACATCCTGGAAAGGCACTGAAAGTTCACTTTTCTCTCTCTTCCAGCACATGCAAATAAGCCACTCCCAGCCCCAAAGCAGTTACGGGTTCGACCAACTTTTAGCAAGTATTTGGCACTTAATGGAAGAGGACTGGATGTGAAACAAGCGTTCTCACCAGAAGGGGAGTTTCAGCGTTTGGCTGAGCAGTCTGGACTGTATGAAAGTGACGAACTTTAACTGGAAATGAAGAGGAAAACCTCACACCTATAAGAGACAGTTACAACATAGATGCAGTTATCTGGTGATGCTCTAATTAGCGAAATACCTACTTACATATTTTTACTTTGACTCTTGCACATTCAGCCGTTCCCATTTTACCATGTTAGATTTTATTTATGTGGTTTGATGACTGTAACCATTAACTGAGTATTGCATTTTATCTAGAAAGCCTAAGAAAGCAGGTTTATTAGTTTTTTACAAGTGTGGGTGGGCTGAGTTCCACCTGTGCTTGGTTACATGCTAAGGTAGCTTGGTTTGTACTGCTTCTCTAATATCACTTGTGATAATATCAGAAGTCTGTACTATCTGAATATTAAAACCAAATAGATTAGAGTGTTTTTATGAGAATAAATTAGAGGCAAATAAAATTTTAAATAACCAACATCAGCTGTGACTCTTCCATGCTTGATCTGTTAAGAGCAGTTTTTGAATGTCTGGCATTAGCTGCAGCCTGGGAAATATGGATTTTTATCCTCCTAAGCCTTCCACTTGTCCCCTCCTGTCTGTTCCCACTGTCATTTTTCATCTGGCATATATAAAATATTTAGCATGACCTAAATGCTGACACCCTATTAACACCACACCATGCCTGTGAGGCAACATCAATATTTCTTCTCCTTGCACACTTGACCCAAAAGCTGCCCTCTATAATATGAATCATTAGGGCTATCATGTTTTCCCTCCTCTAATCAAGGAGTGGTTGCAACTGATCTTGCTGTTGACTCTCAACAAGCTGTTGATTTGAGCCACCCCAGTGGTTTGTTTGCTGTTGTTCCCAGACACCTTGTCAAAAACAGTGTTAAATACCATGGAATATGATTTTACCAAACACCAGCAACCCAAAACTGGAGACCTTTCAACTGTACTTACTACAGGAGAATTTGTGGGGGTTGATCCAGCCTGAGCTCCTCATCAAGGTGCACAGTCAGCAAACCTCTCAAGCATCTTTCAGAACAGGAAAAAATGAGGCCTCAATTTCACCCTGCACTGCTGTACCACTAAATAACTCCAAATCTGAACTACATAACACTGATTATTAAGTTTCCCCCAAAAATCCTGCAGTTCCACCCCACACCTCTCCTGTGGGTGCTCAAGTGATGAAACACACTGAGATAACTCCCCTGTTGCACATTTGGAGATGATCAGATGCAAACCAGTGCCCAGTTTGCCCACAGGCTGCACTGGAAGCTTGGACTCTGCATCATTTCTCTGAAGATGTCTTTGCACACGAGTCATGGAATAACTGAGGTGACTCCCACTCTTTACCAGCAATCCCCGTGCCAGCTGTACCTCATTGAGCACCCACCCCTTACCCCACACATCATCCACCCCAAAATGTCCCTGCAATGGAAATGGCTCTCAATTCCCAACAGCATGACTTAGTAACAACTGGAAATGGCAGAGCAAGGTCAGAAAGCTGTTGTCATCCCCTAAATTCAGCCTGTGAGCCTCCCCTCCTTGTCCCTTCTCTCTGGTGACATTCAGTGTGCTGAGCACAGATGTGCTCCCTGGGCAAAGCCAGGTCCCACCCCTGCCTGCAGCCCTCCTCTTCTGAGGGTGACAGGAGCAGCCCTGGCAGCTGATTTCTGGAGGGCAAGGCTTTCCTTGTAAACATGTTTTCTTGCAGAGAAACCAGTGTTAGTTCAGAGCAGCCTCACCTCTAGTTCCCCTGAAAACCATGTACTAAATGTGCTCTCAGCTGAAGAAAGGCAAACCAGCTCCTTCAGATGTGTTTGGAGAAATTCTGGGTACAAACAATACTGATACTTCTGAGTAATCAGCCTAGAAAAACAGTAGGACAGCTAATTGCTGCATCATACACTCAATACAAGGCTTGGTCTGGGAAAAATCTTCAATAAAAAATGTTGGATGGGCCTCTGCTGGGACTAATGCTATCACAACACAACATTAACCCTCCCAAACAACAACAGCCACATTTACTACAAGAATTTGCTGTTGGGAGTAGCCCAGGTCCACCAGCTGAAAGGAGGCAACAGCACTGGATCCATCTACCTGGAATTCCACGCTTTTTTAGCATATTTACAGCAAATGTCCTTATTGAGCTGGAGACTGGTCTGACTTCAGTCTAAGGAATCAATCTGAGCAAGTAATCCTGCCTGAGCACAGAAATGTTTCTGAAAGTGCCACAAATTCTGCAGTCAGTAACAGCCTTGAGTGCAATTAACTGAGCTTTTCTCTTGTTTACATTGAGATAAACCATGGATTTGTTTTTGTGCCAACTTTAAAGATGGGTATTTGGCATGGGAAATCCATAGCAGAAAGACAGGAAGAACTGGAAAGAGTGAGCCCAGCTGAGCAGAGGCACATGTTAGTGTTCCTATCTCCTCTGTCATCTCTGGAGAAATCAATTATAGGAGGCCTGAATTTAAATCACATATTTATAAATTGGAATCAGGCAAAAATACTGTGGAAAGGCTCTGCTTCACACACTTCATTTAGCATTTAGGTTTAAGACAGTGAAAGACCACATGAACATGCCTAAGTAACAATGAACTATGTAAACCAGAGTTATTTCATTTAAGGAAATAAAATTAGATATTAAAGTAATAAACTGCCTGGCCCATGTTGGGTGAAATCCAGATTAATAAGTAATTGATGTTTTGTGAAGGTACTGAGCAACTAAATAAAGGCACTGGGAATGTGTTAGGCTGTGTATTTCATGAGTACTTCATGCAAAGAAAAGTGTTATTTCAAGGTCTGTTTTAAGTGATCAGTTTTCCACCCAGAAGAACACAAGAACTAACAAGGATCACAAAATAAAAGTTCAGGCTTATGTCAGTTCAAGTTCCATAAGCTGAGCTGCTTTGTTTTTCTTTTTCTGAGAGATGGAAATACACCTCAGCCCCCTCATCATCCCCGTGGAACTGGGATCTATGGGCTGCCCCAGCAGTGGAGGAGATATCTTCACCTAAATCAAAGCAGAACTTGATGTTTCTCAGGCAGAGCAGCTGGCTCTCTAGAGGAACCAGAGTTGCATTAATCATTCTTGTGTTTGTATTTCATAAACATAAATGTATATGTATTTCTCAAGATGTAATGCTAATGTGAACCTCTTCTGGATAATCAGGTGAGCTCTTACCTTTACTATGTGTGAAATCCAATTTACTGAGGCATGATGCTTCCATAGACACAAACAAAGGCTGGGCAGCTCAGGCATTTGCAGCCACTTCTCCTCAGGTAGCAGCTGGCAAGACAGTAATTCACTAAAAATGCAGAAATCCAGTTAGATCAGGGAGCAGACCCAGATGCATCCTTCCCATGCTTTGGCAATAGTTGGTGTCTGATCCGTGCACTGCTGCTGGTTGTTGGAAAACACTTCTTAGCCTTTTTCAAGGCCAAAGACTGTATCATTAGTCCTTGTTATTAACAATATTAGGCAATTAAGGCCCAAGATAATTCAAAGGGATTGTGTTTATCACCAGCCCCCAGTTTTTTCCCTGACACTGAGGCTGCTCTCAGGTCCCCACACCCCTCCCACGTGAAGCCCATCAGATCAGTCACACATCCTGATTAATTCCTGTGTCCTTGCCAAGTCTCCTGTTGCCTCTTTGTCATTGCACGCTTAATCTAGGGAGCTACAAAGGCAGTAAAACTGAGAAAGAAATGCTTCAGAAGTGCTTAGTGGCTGCATTCGCTGTTGTGGGGGTGAGTTACCCCTTGGCTTTCACCTCTGTGTTTGCCAGCCTAGGCCAGCACTGGCCAAAGAGGGAACGAGGCAGAAGAGCCCCAGTCTGTGCCTGGTTAGACTCAGTCTAACCTGTCCTACCCTGAAAAGGCTGCTCAGACCAGGGTCCAGCACACAAACCCCTTTCTGGCCCTGCTGTGGCTCTGTGTCCTCCCTGCTCATCATCCAGTTTGAGCCTGAATCCTCTCAGACCATGGAAGTGCAGCACGAGCTGCAGAGCTGGCACAGAAAACTGGAATGTGTGTGGTGTGTGACACAGCACAAGCCCAGAACTGCCACAGAACAAATACAAAATGTTTGGCCAGTGAAGTCTCACACACACAAAACATCTGAAAAGCTCAGGTTCTTCAAATCTAACCAAGGGCCTTTTGAAGCCAATCTGGTCTGCCCTGTGCAAAATGACAGCCTGAAGAGAGGGCAGGGAGCTGGGCTGGAGTCTCCTTGGCTTCTGCTTTCACTCAGGATCCATCCTTGGCCTTGCCCCCATCACCCACTGCCCTGCAGAAGGGAAGAGCTGCTGGCTGATGCCCATGCCTGTCCAGGTTGCAATTTCCTGGCATCCTGGTAAGCTCTGTACAACAACAGGTTGCAAACATGCTGTAAACATCTTCCTTCCCTGGATAAAAGTATTGGCTTGAATTCCCTTCCTCTGTACTCAGGAATCACAGTGCTCCTAAGCACAGCATAAATGTTCACTTCTACCTTTTCACAGGTGAGTTACAAAGGTGGAGCTCAAAGGGAGAATTCTGTTTATAAGATTCCAGAGGAGTTTAAAATTACCTCCCCCTCATGAACATGGGTCATGCAAATTCAAAGCTCATCTAAAAAAAATTTTTGCTCATGGGCAGCTGTCTCCACTGAAGCAGCTGGGAAATGACTACAGGCAGAGAGCATCCCTAAACTCAGCCTTTTCCTAGACCCAGCATTAGGCAGGTATGACCTGTACTGACAGCCTGGCTGTAAGAGAGGAAGGCAGTCATAGTTTGGTATCCAAAAGCTATGAAAAAAAGTAACTACTTCTTAACTGCAGAAGAAGATAAAATGTTCTGACCTCAATTCAGGACTGCCTTCATGATGGGACACCTAATTCAACTGGATTTTTATTTGCAAATACATCTGCTGACCTCTGGACAGAGAGCCCAGGCTTCTCCAAAATTAGGAACTACCTTTGTTCCTAACCAGGTGCTCTGGGGACAAACCAATGGAGACAATGCCAAGGAAAAGGTAGGCTTTATTCTTTCCTATAATCTTAAAAACTGCTGGTTGCATTTTGGAAGTTGAAGAATACAAAAGGAGTCACAGTTGCCCCCACTGTGACTTACAAAAGCTATTTCTCTACAGGATACTATTTTTAACATCATAGGAATAACAAAAGTTAAACCTATAAATAAAGAAAAAATACCAATTATGCCCATAAAGTCAAACAAAAGCTTGTCCAGGCCAGGTCATACACTGCAACAGCAGAATTGGCAGGGCAAGATCAGCAAGTTTTAGCAATTGTATAAAGTTGTGAGCTGGACATTTGCCCAAACGTTAACCAGAAACAGATGTATGGAAAACAAACAAGTTTCACAGCAATCTATTGGGTCACAGGCTACATCTAGAGCAAGAAGTATTACTGCAACTTCCCTTTGCTTTGCTAAAAGGTTTCCAGCACTCTTTGTTCCAGTTCCATAGCTGGGGTAAGTCTTTTTGTCTGTACAACATATTTTTATTTTAAAATCACTTCTTCAAGAAGAAAGGGAAAAGCCCCCAGGCTGGCTGTAAACATTACTGCACAACAGTCCCTGCCATCTCTCTCCACTTTGAAAAGAAATGCGTTTTTCTATATCCTGTCTTTTTGGAAGGGCCAGAAGGAAAGTCTCCTTTCAGCCAGATGTGGAACATTTTCTTCCACAAAAGCAGCATGTATCTTTTCCTGCAGGAGTGAGTGTGGTACTGGGGTCCCAGTCAGCCAGTCAGCTATGCTGGCTTTATTTGAGACTTTTTTTTTTTTTTTTTTTTTTTTTTTAATCCCTCTGGTGTTGAATTTGGAGTTATCAAAGCTAGAGGAGTGGAAGGAACTTCATCTAAGGTATCCAACCTCGGAGGACAGAGACTCAGTCACAGCTCGGAGCATGCAGCATTCCAGCAGGGTGTGGTATCTGCTCCTGCAGATGCTGTTCCCAGCCCCAGGCAGAGCTGTCCTTTCTGAAACCTCACTGAGCGACAACCCTAGAGGCAGAAGAACTGCACAAAGTCTGTGATTTTAAGAAATTTTAAGTCCTTTTATACTGGCTGACAACAGCTGCCCTCAGGGAGGGAAGGATTTAGTAGAGCTTCAGGAAAGAGGGTACAGCAAATTGTCTGAGCTCAGACTGTCCACACAGTTTAATTAAAACCAACTACACCCCTGTCTTTCTTCTCCTTATGGCCAAGAGGAGCAGGACTGTCAATAAATGTATAAACAGCCTCTGCTTCTGGGTCTTTTCTGTGAACCTTTCAGGTGCCATTCTGAGAAGAGCTGCCCAGCCCTGCGGAGCTCTGGGCAGGGATGGCAGCAGCTCCCGTGCCGTGTTTGGGCTGCTCCGGGCAGGGATGGCAGCAGCTCCCGTGCCGTGTCTGGGCTGCTCCGGGCAGGGACGGCAGCAGCTCCCGTGCCGTGTCTGGGCTGCTCCGGGCAGGGACGGCAGCAGCTCCTGTGCCGTGTCTGGGCTGCTCCGGGCAGGGATGGCAGCAGCTCCCGTGCCGTGTTTGGGCTGCTCCGGGCAGGGATGGCAGCAGCTCCCGTGCCGTGTTTGGGCTGCTCCGGGCAGGGATGGCAGCAGCTCCCGTGCCGTGTTTGGGCTGCTCCGGGGCAGTGCCGTGTTTGGGCTGCTCCGGGCAGGGACGCAGCAGCTCCCGTGCCGTGTCTGGGCTGCTCCGGGCTGGGACGGCAGCAGCTCCCGTGCCGTGTCTGGGCTGCTCCGGGCAGGGACGGCAGCAGCTCCCGTGCCGTGTTTGGGCTGCCTTGGGACTGCGCCGTGCCCGAGGGAGCATCCCGGACCTGCTCCCCCAACCCGCCCTCCCTTCCCCGCTTTGCTCTGTTCATACAGCAGCTACCCAGGTTAATGCTTCTCTCTCAACAAGTCCTACCACAGGTATCTGTTACCTTCAGAGAAAATAAGAATAAATCTCAGCTTTCAGGAAAGACCCCGAATCTCTTGGCTCGGGAGCTCGCAGCTGTCGGCAGCAGAGGGCGCCTCGCTTCATCCGGATCGCCGGGAACATCCTTCTATTCCTCAATCCCCCAATTGCCGCAGCCCGAGAGACAAGTAAGAGCAGGCCAGAAGCTGTGCACTCCCAGGCGGTCCCTGCTGTCTGTTCCTCGCTAGGACTCAGCTGCAGGAGAAGGAAAACTCGTGTCCAGGCGCCATCCGGACCATGCCAAAGGAAAACCCGGAGCCAGCGCCGGCATTCAGCGCCCGCTGCACCCCCCGGTCCCTGTCCCAAATTCTGCTGCTGCACATCTCAGCTCCTACATGACACACACCCAGCCCCCAAAGCCCCTGGATCTCAGACAAATCCTACGAGCAGTTGTATTTTAAAGCCGATGTCCTGCATTATCATGCTGCTACATGGGCTTGGCTCACCCTGTGCCTAATCCCAATGTAGGAGCAGAGTCACAGGGAGGGGAGCAGGGGCGATCAAAGGGTCCCACGAGGAGACTTCCAGCCCAGCAGCACAGCCAGGGAACACAGGACCCTGCCAGGGGTCACCGACTGTACTTTGGTCTCCTGGCCAAACCAAGCCCTTCACTCTCTTCTAAAGTTTTAAAAACTAAATCCCTCTTCCCCTCCAAAGGGATCGTGTTGCCAGGAGCAGCCAGGACACTTGTCCCAGAACACATAGGTCACTAAGGATGTGTTTATCCGGATTACTCAATAGCCTGACAGCAGGAAAGCAGGTGTGGGGCACCTTTGCCATCTCCAACCTTTCCTCCTTCTGGCAACCCCCTCAAAACCTTTGATCACATTTCCTCTCCCAAAACTTTCCAAAAGAGCTTTCAAGCACTCACCTGACTCCCCTAGGGCACAGGACACCCTCTCCACGCCCTGCCTGGCTTTTCCCTGCGAGCTTTTTGCCCTGCAGTGACACAACAGCTCAGGCAAATCTGTTTGAAGAAGGAAAGCTTGGAAAACTCAAGACTTGCATTGTCTTAGAACTGGTTCTCCAGTAATAGGTTTTCCTAATATAACTGAGCATTTTGCACCCTCAAAAACATGCTTCTCTTCCATTCTGACTAATAGTGTTCAACACTTACTTTGCTTATTAAAATCTTAGTTCAGTGCACATCAATTTGCAGCAGTTCTTACTAAACCAGGCTTTGAGGGAATTCTGTTTTCTTATTAGCATCCCAATCACAGCAAGCTCTATTGAATAAATAATGTAATTAAGGAAAAATGGGGAACTGTCGAACAGATCTGTAGGAACCTTGTTCATTCTTCAGGCCAATGTCCTAAGAATCCTTTCCCCTGTTTTCAGAGAAAGGCCATGTGATCAGAGGGAAGGTTATTCTGTCCCAACCAAACAAGCCCAAGGCTGCCTTCCATCTCCTCTCCCTCACTTGCTCCCTCAACTTCCTGGTTTCTTGTTCCCATTTACCTGCAGTGCACACATCCCACAAGCAGAATCTTCACCTTCGGGAGTTCTTTCAGCCCCTGCCATGCCTTAGGCTGAAGAGAGGTGGATTTTCACAGAATACGAGAGTCAGCTTTAAAAACGTTGATCACTTTCTTTGAACTCACGACATACTATGAAATGAAGGCTGTTTGGTTCACAGAAAAAGCATCCTCTGGTGTGTACAGCAGTGTGCAAGAGCAGTGTTTCCTGGCCACAAACAGCAGTAGCTGCTGCAGCACTGATTCCAGGGATGAGATCCCCATGGATACAGAGACACAGCCGATGTGCTCAGCTGCGGGTGCATTCACTGGCAGTGAATGCATTGTCCCAGTGGTGGCTCCCTCCCCACCTAACTCCCAACCTGCTGCCAGGGCAGGAAGGAGCCAGGCTCCCAGCGTGCTCCTGCACCACTCCCAGCTGGAACTGAAGCCCAGCCAGAACCACGACCCAAGCTGTCAGTGCAGGAGCAGCTGGGGCCCCTGTCCTGCACAGCCTGCACGGGTAGAACACGGCTCCAGGGGCTGCAGCTTCAGCCGAGCCACCCCCAGGGCAGATCCTGGAATTCAGACCCACCCCACAACGCCCTGCAGCTACAAACAGCAGCAGCAAAGGACTCAGCACTCATTTTGAAGAGATGGCAGTGGACGAGAAAACATGATGAGAAACAAATATACAAGACAATAAAGGTTAAGGTACTTTTATTATAAAAGTCTATACAATGAGCACCAGACATAGCAATGCAATTATATCTGGTTTAGTTATATATATTCCATATCTATATATCCATATAGATATATAGGTTTTGCTTTTAACAAAGTAAAACTTATATCACAAAATGCCTAGTTCTACCATTTATTTATTGCTCAACAAGGATGGCACAAAACACACGCAGCATAACTGTTGCCATGCTTATCTACTATACTGAATAAACAGCCAAACACTGCATAACAAACACAAAGCAGCTGTTAATTCTGAATTGGAACCAGTCTGATCACTCACTCACTTATAAAAATATTGGAATCATATAGATTTAAGCATTATAAAGGAGGAATATATTATTTAAAACATTTAAATAGTGCATAT
Organism: Muscicapa striata striata; assembly: GCA_030060385.1. Lineage (NCBI taxonomy): Eukaryota > Metazoa > Chordata > Aves > Passeriformes > Muscicapidae > Muscicapa > Muscicapa striata. The sequence goes on along the minus strand of JAREIS010000050.1, from coordinate 934,939 downwards.
TGACATTTTGCATGTGGTATATAAAACACAAACATTCATGTACAACACTATACAGTACACATTAGTTTCAATGTTTGGATACACCCGTGTCTGCAGACTGATAGAAAAGGAACTGAAGTGTACATTGCACAATGGAACTGAATAAAATTGGTAAATGGTCTCAAGACTAGTTTAACCTCATAATTCGCTAAGGTCCCAGATCACTTTGCAGTTTAAAAAAAAAAAAAAAAAAAAAAAAGAAAAACAAAAGGCATACCACCAGTGCTCAATAGTTTTAGTGCTTTTTTTTCTGAATTCCAAAATTACATGCCTACAAGAAGAGTAAAACAAACCAAGAAGTACTCTACAGTACATAAATGAAATCTGAGCACTAAAAATCCTACTTGCAACCTATTTCATATGCTTCATGACAGAAAAGCAAGTCTCTGAGGTTACGTGCGAGCCATTTCTTACATCATGAGAAAATTCATTTTTGGTCTTTCATAAAGCAGAGTGAATCATTGCTATGTTGACATTAGCCAGTCATAAAAACATGCAGTGAGAGTAGGTGCATGCAAAACATGGCCACAATCAAACTGATACACTGAAATGAAAAAACCAAAAAACTGAGAAAGCACCAGCTGAAATTAACATTTTGATTTTGCAAGATCAGAAACAGCTGCGGATGGCTGCTGCAGAGCAAAGCTAGTCCCTAAATCATCATTCAGAACAGCAGATGTGATACTCAAAACATTATTTAGATTCAACTCTGAAGCTAAATCATGCAAGGCCCATAAACTGTGTTGCTTACATCGTAAGGATTAGATAATGTATTTTTATTCTCCAACTGTAAAACAAAACCGTGATAAACAGCAGTAATCTTTCCACTCCAAACCAATGGTTCTGATTCTCCCTGTGGTGCGTGTTAACTATGCTGATTTTAGCCCTTGACAGCACACTCATTTCAGGTACAGTGGGATTTTAACTGCCCTAAGCCAGCTCCTTTCTGTGGAGCCACACAAACCTGAGCACCACCAGATTTCCCAAACACCAAAGTGTTCACCGTGCTCCTCAAATCTTCTGAAAGCGGAGATGCCGTATCCAATTCAGCCCAAACACTACGTCACCACTGGCTGGTAACAACCAAAAAAGGATCAAATGAACAACAATGACATGAGTCCTGTAGGCAGCATGTGATTGAATTTTTCAGTTTTCCAAGGTTTAAAAGCCACTAAGAAAAGGTCACTTTCTGGTTTGTCCACTGTCATCTTTATCAAGGAGGAAACGTGACCGCTAATGAGCAAAATCCATAGACGTTAATTATTACAGTGTATAGGTGCAATTTAGAATACAAAAAAATCAAAGTTGTTCCACAGCAGTCCTTTGAAAGGAATTACAGTCTGTTTAAGTGTTCCAGGGATTAAGAGCTGTACCCTTAATTTGCTGATTTTTTTTAGGCAAGAGGAGTAGTTCAGTGTAGCATTACAATATTAATAATTTCTTCAACAATGCAAAAGGTTGGTAATAACAAAAGTCTCAAAGTTCTTGAATGCCAAAGGAAAAAAAAAAAGCTATGGTTGTTTTGGAACAGGATGGATCCATCTGGAATACAAAACTTCGATGGAAACTGTGTTTGCTAAAGTTGGATAGAGCAGTCTCAAACTCAGAAACCTTATTTTCTCTCTAGACAGGACCTACTTACCCTTCAAACATGTCCTAGTGGCACCATAGTAAAGTGCTCAAACTGGATTCTTTCAACAGTGCATGACACATGAACACAAGCACCCAAGAAGTACAGGGGTAGTACATGGAAACAGCATGTTACTCAACAGGTTGGAGGAATATAATTTAAATTGATTTTGAAGAATCTTGCTTGCTGATAAGGACTTCTAACAGCCTCAGTTTGGCTTTGATTTTCTTGTACTCCCTGTACTCATCCAGCATTGGGACCCGATCTTCTTTCTGCACATTTCTGTAAAAAGAAAAACATCAAAATTTCAACTAAATCCTCCATCCTGCAGCAAGCCAAACACAGAAGTAGCTACAGGCAGATGAAAACATTATTGGCAGCTTGTTCACCAATAACAGGCATGACATTATATTTCAGTTTACTGCAGTTGAAACTGCCATCACCTAAAAAACTGAATTGAAAACCCAGCAGCATTTACTCAGCACAACTGCAGCAGCACAGGGTAATAATCATTGCCCTAAGCTCTCCTGAGAATGTTACTAACAGGATATGAGGAGTTTAATTTCAGATCCTGTGTACACACTACAGAAAAAGACAAATTTAAGTCAATCTACGTTTTTTACTGTAAATAGATTGATCCACAAATTGGTAGCAGAGCATTATTCATACTGGACTATAATAAATAACCTATTACTATGATTAACCTCATAATTTGCCACCGAAGGCAAAAGGAGTTTTGTTCCAAATTCAGTAAGTGCTTGGTGAAGCCATGTTACCAGAATTTGGGTGACCAGTGGTCCAGGAGTTTGTAGTTCAGAAGAAAAATACAGGAGAAGGCACAGTCAAGTGAGAGCATTTGCCAGTCAAGAAAGTGACCTCTTAGGAGGGTTCTTAGTTTTGTTCATGACATGAGATATCTTGAAAATACAATGGGCAGCAATGCAATCCAATTAATGGCAAAACAAATTCAAGTAAGAAGCCTAAAAGAACTCAACAATATGGAATAAAAATTATAAAAAATCCTTACTGGTAAAGCAAATATCCACTACCAGAACTGACCTACTGGAACAAGGGGCAAACAGGCAAATTTCCCTGCCCTATGTTACAGAATAGGGATAATATGTTTTGGGTTTTTTTAAATCATACTTTTTAGTAGGTATTTTTAAATGCTATTTTTTAAAAATTGAGCTGTTAAAAATACACCAAGTTATCTCCCTCAGGAGATTATTCACAGCAGATCAAAACAGATTAGATTCCAGTTGACACCATTGAAAGTTAGAAAATATACTTGGCTATGAGGCTGCAGCTCAGCATCAAAATAATCTGGTTTTGTGCTAAACAAACCTTCCATTCTGCTGATAAAACTCCTCTTCAAATTCTCGTAATGTCTTACGTAGCTTCTTTTTCTCAGCTCTGGCTTTCCACAGTTGCTCCAATAATTCAGGCCTAAAAATTTCAAGAAAAATATGTTGGCTGTACAATAGAATTTAAATTCCTCAGAAACAACTGAGCTAGCTGCACTAATAATTTATTTGTCTGGCTCATAAGGAACATGCTGTCAGATTGAAAGTGAAATATTGAGAACAAACTAGCAGTTAATAAAGGGGTATAAATTTTCTGCTGTCTACACAGCTCAAGCAAGGCTGAAGAAGGTTTAGAAGGTACTAAATAATTCACTCAGTACAAAAAGATCTTAGTCAGACATGTCAGAGCAAAGAACACTCATTCAATCCAAACATTTCCTGAGAAGTGCTGAACATGTCACTCCCTTCTACCCAACATCAGAGATTTAGTATTATGACTCTAACTACAATAATTACAACTACTATAATTAAATTATCGACTTAATTGTCCATACATAGAAGCAGCTCGGGTGCTGGAGAGCCTCAGGTCCCGGGTGAGTTTCTCTTGACCATCTTCAATATCAGACTCAGAGTTTTCAACTGGGCTTAGAATGGGCTGTGTTTGGGCAGCAGTTTTTAAGATATCACTCAGGTCTGTAGAAAAACCATCACTTTCCTCCTCTTCTTCCTGAAAGTGAAAACAGAAATTCAAAACATATATGATGTATTTCAGTTCCCTATTACAAGTGCTGGAAAGTATTTTTTTTAAATGCACTGTACCTACCTTAATTTCTTCAAAAAATGGGCAGTTTCACCTTCAATAATGGGCTGTAACATCTGCCCCCGCCTCTTGGTTGATGGAGATCCCTGAAAAAATGGAAATTTGTTTCAAAATGTACAGCAAGATATCAAGTGCTGTTTGAAGTCAGAATTATGTTTATGTCACCCAGTATTTCCTCTTAGAGATGAATAAAAGACTGCAATCATACTTAAGAGCACAAATAAAATAACCATACAACCCAAAAAGCTCAGATACCCAAGGTATCCTTGACACAAAAAAAATGTTGTAGCTTATAATTTATTTTAAAATATTCCTTTTCAGACTTAAAATTAAAAGCATTTGCTCTCTCCATGTTTTGTAGAAGATTCATAAAGTGCAACGATAGCTCTGAATTTTGTATTTAGTCTGGTTCCTCCCAAATCAAAGCACAGTTAGAGGTCAGAGCTGGTTATCTCCTGCCAGGCATCCATTGGGAATAATCCTGTCAGGTTCTTTTTCCAAACCCCTCTGAAACCATGCAGTTGGAAGTGTGAAATCACAGCTATCTGTTGCCATCTCAGAGTCAAAATCCTCTGAACTCCAGCCTAAAGCAGGTGTCCCTGTGCTGTCCAGGTACCTGTTGCACACCTGCCACAAAGTCCTGCTTATCCCTTATCCCCAGACAGCAGAAGCAATACCAACAGATGGTCTCTGGACAGGAAAAAGGTGAAACACAAAAGCCACACAGACAATGACCTGTCAAAAACTTTAGTTCATGAAAGGTAAATAGTCTCCTGCTTCTCTGGACATTTCCATAACAGGCTTCAGTGAAAGTCATTAGTGTACCAAGATACAGTAAGAGACATCTCATACAATCGTCATATAAAACTAAAAATCTATTCTTGAAATATCTGGCACTGAATATAGACTACTTAGAAGTTACCACTGAACAATCCTTGGCAGTAACAGAGAGCTCCTCATATTTCTTATATGTTTCAAAAGCAAAAACCTGTGAAAAAGATTTTACAGGTGTTGCCTACATCACAGATTAGGAATCATGCTACTGACATCTCTCCTGGATTTAAAATCCTTCTGGTGGTCTATCACCCACCCATTTATTTCACAGCCAAAAAGCCAGAATGACTGGTAGAGTCATAAGGCTACCCAGAATGTAAAACCCATCTCAGCTGAAGAGTCAGATTTCTGAGGGGAGAGATGGGATAGAGCTCAATCAGTCAAGGGCACTACCAAAAAGCTGTGACTCACCAGTCACAGAGGAACACACTGGTGCCTAAGAGCAACATGTGTTTATGGAGTTCAGAAAGGGATTCTGATATAAAAGCCTTTAAACTTGATTGTGAGGCAAATCATGCTTCTTTATTAAAAAGAGACACCAAAAAAAAGGTATGTGCAAGAAAGGCAGAATCTTGACCTGGTCCCTTTATCTCAATGTACTTCAGCTTAGAGGAGAGAGCTAAGGACTGTCAGTGACAATGTAACAGCAGATTAAGTTCCTGCTGAGTAAGCCCAGCTACCTGTGTCTGGGAAGAACTGTCTGTATGCAAAGAGATTATCTCACATCAGCTATGCAGTCCCTTCCTTCCAAAAGGGTTAGCAGCCAACATCCAAACAGGTATTTTGCAATCTGGGTCAGTATACAAGCCTTGGATTATGGCTCATGCAGAACAAACCAGCTGGCTGTCATTCCTCAGCTGCTTCACAGGTACTACAAACAAGGTTACATCGATTTCTTCACACAGCATGAAAACTTTTCCTTCCTCATCTCTTACAAGACCACAGAGACAGGTAGAAAATCCAGAAGGAAATGAAGTGAAAACACGATGAAGAAAAAACACAGATATTGTACAGATGCTAGAGGTGCTGGTAACATGTCTCTCTCTGGGGAAGCATGAAGGAATGAAATGGTTCTGATGGCAATCCTGACACTCAAGCCTCTGATGACAGCAACCTGCACTGCAACTGGTGTTACTATTCTGGGGAGGACTAAAAGTACAGTATGTCCTGTGGATCCATACCTAGCACAGGAACTTGGGAACATCACAACCACAGTAAGTTAGCATAGCTCACTTACTTGCACAGAACTATTTAATTCCCAAGAGCCATCAAGGCCACAGACAGAACTGCTCTGTTCTCAGCAACAAATCGATCAAATGCCTCAAGTGCAATGACAACAATATCTTGTATCTTCCACAAGAAAGATGTTCCACAGAAGAGTGTTACTAGCTCTTCTAAAGGCAGCCTCACAGTTCAAAAGTGGGAAAACAAATAGAAATAGCATTTGTTTTACTCACAAGAATAGGAGTAATGCTTGCTCTAGTTAACATTTGTTTTACAAGTCTGTATCTGTCATAAAGTGGCTTCACAATATGTCTTTCTTCTCTAGTAACCTAGAGGCAGAGAAACCACAGAATTAATTATACTGGTCACTCAATCACAGACAAGCAAACACAAAGCCGTGTGCTTCTCCTGCCAGGCCATCAACACTCCAACTAGGAATACAAAACTACCTTCAATTGTGTGTATGAAAGGGGGTTTATGCAGATAAAAGGGAATAAGTGGGTGCTTTTTCCTTCTCTCTCACTGTATTTTTCAGGGAGAAGATTTAAACACTTCCAAAAAATTAGGGGAGCAGCAGCACAGGCAAACCCTCTGTCTTTAAATATCCATGGAAAAGAGGCAAAAAAGGGACCAAGAACTGGGGGAAAAGATGTGTGCCTGGCTATGATGATGGTTCTACAGAAATGAAAGGGAAAAAAAGAAAAAGATGAACTGTAGAGAAGGGGGGGTGGGAATTGTCTTTTCATTTCTGTTTCTGCGAAATCCAGAATAACCTTTCCGGTCTTTGCACAGGAAATTCAATAATCTTGTTTATTTTTAAGACATCTCTTTGCCTCACAGACATATAAGGCACCAAATGACACCCATCACTTTGCACACTCCAATAACCTGCTGATTTCTGAAAAGGGGGCCTATTAATACATACTTTTTTCTTTTTTTTAGAAGTCAATGCAGCAACTTCCTCAGATGGCAACATGGAGGCCAATAGATACCTTTGTGTTTTGGAAAAGGAAAAAGAAGAACCCCCACACCAGCATTAAATTCTGGTCTTATTATTGCTTGAGAGTTACTGCTGTCTATGCACACAATGACACAGTTTGAAATAAAGCCAAGCATTACCGGCCGTCCATGTTGGCTTTCATAATACAGGAGGCTCTTCTGCAGAGATGTTTTCTCTTCTACCAAATGGTCCTTTGTCATTTTCTATCAAGAATAATTAGCATTTAATCAAACACAAGACACTTTTACTCGCTATACAGATGCCTAAGCCAAACTTAGCTTAGTTAACATCATACAACCCACCTTCTTCCATTTAAAGCTGTTCAGTATTGTCAGCACATACTTGTAAATATTTTATTATGGAGCAAGGAAAATGTGGTTCATCTTGATGATTTCCCCACTGAGTCTGAGTCACAAAGGGCTGCTAGCCAGAGGAATCATTGTGTTGATAAAGTGGTATCTCAAAGGTCTGACAGTGCTCTATTTCCCCCTCATTCTCTCAGAAAGAGCCTATCCATAACCTTATACTTACCTTTATATCTTCCGGTAAACATCTCTCAACTCGTTTCTCCTTTAATCTTTTCAAAATGAGTTCAAGTGTCGCCTCCTTGGTGGGCTTCTTCTCTTTCTGCACAACCCGCATCTCATCTTCATTTTCTTCATCCTCTTGGTCAAGAGAGGAACCAAAGCTTTTTGGAAGAGTGTTACTTCGTGGACGTGTTTGAGGTATGAATTCTCCCTCTGAGCCCCTCTGCTTTGCATCTGAAATGGGAAAATGGTTTAAAAGAAATAACACCCTCAGTTTGTTTAACTGCAAATACAGGAACCTAGCAATTTGTATAAGGAAAATTTCTCTCCTAAAGAATGAAAGAATAAGAATAATTTGACTTTTGAATAGTACAGACTGCAGAAATGAAATACTTTTGTGTTCTGTGGAATTTTACTGAATGACTTGGCCATTTCAGTCCTGGAGATAATTTGTGTTGGTAGAGAACAAGAAACTGTAGCAATCTCTTACCTTTTATTTGCTTTCTCAATTTGGTAAGTTCAGTCATCCATTTTAAAACTTTTGGATTGGCTGCAATATCACTATAGGAAGGCTGAAAAAATACAAACGAACTATACATTAGAACAAACACACTAAATCTTGTTTATAAATACTTCTTTCAAGATTTGGTAATATTTGTGATGGTGCATGTGAACAGTTACAGGAATGCCACTCAGTATCAGATCAGATCTCAGTGCCAACATAAGGACAACACTTGTGAAAACAAAACTGAAACAACTTTAGCAGCTGAACCATAGAGTGGTTCAGACACTTCTGCTTTTCCACACATCTCATCTGAAATACCCTCAGTCTCACAGCAGAACTGTCACTCTGTTCTCCTTTGGCTCTGGGATTCTGGCACATTTGCTCATGTTGCTGTTGCTCAGCCCCCTTTTGCAGACAGCAGTATGTAACAAAATTCTCATTTGTGGACACAGTTACTCAGTGATGAACTACAAGAGTCACTCAGCTCTCCCATGCAGTCCTTTATCCTGAGTAAAAACAGAATTGCTAACCTACCTTACTGTTTTTCTCTTTTTCAAACTGTTCCTCAAATTGCTTTATTTTTTTCTGTAATTTCTTGACAAGCTGATAAGGTGTCTTGTCTTCCCTTTTGTCATCTTTTGAGCTAAAGGATGCTCTTCGTGTTCTGTTTAAAAACATTTTAAAAATGTCATTTAGATAATTGAGAGCAAACAACATGCATATTTAAGTAAGAGATTAATAATTTCATTTTTCCTCCACTTCATAACCCATTAATTTCAAGTTTTCAGAACTATTTGCTCAAACTGCTTTGAGCTGCTGCCTTCAAGATGTGATGTTATTTTTGTCTCCCTAACATCAGTAATACTCACAACAGAAAAACCATATTTGAAATTTGAGCATAATGTACCACGAATTGCCAGCTTTCTGGTGCCTGGGTTATTTATCTAAGTTACTATATACTCAGTTGTTCTTCAAGCACTGGGCACAGAATAAAGCCCAGGCTAGAAAATACCACTGAACAATCCTTGGTATTTCAACAGCTTCACTCAACTGTCTCAGGCAAGTTAAGAGATACTTAAGCCAAAAAGTATCCACAGAACTTGTTTGCCTTCCTAAAAAAAAAAAAAATCTTAAATTTTACTTAAAGACTTCTAAAGTATGTGGTTTTGGTTTTATATAGTCTTTCACAAATCTCCTTAACATTTGGTGCTCTTGCAAAGCATTTTTGTTTCAAGATCAACATGAGAATTTTTCAGAACACTTATTATACAAGGTGCCTGAAACGTCCCTCAACACAGCCAGTGACATCTATGTAGTTCAAGATATTAGCAATACTAATCTAATAATCTACTAGAGCAGATCCTTATTAGTTTCAGAACGAGGAGGACAGATATTACTCTCAGCACTTTCCTGCAGGTCAGTCTTCTACATCACTTTAACAGTACTTGTTAAGTATCTTCTGCGGTTAATTGGAGAAAACTTGCAGAAGGATCTTTTTTGCATCAATAAATCTGCCAGACAGACAACTAGAAACTCTAAACTTATTCCAATTTCCTCTTTCAGGTTTTCTCATTTTTATGAGATTATCTCTTCCCTAATAAACATGGAAATTCTTCTCAACTTCCCTTTTCCAGTAACAGTAGAAGACAGTACAGATCACGAGTTATTTAGAGATTTGGAGAGTCACACTGCCCTATTCATACAAATAACCTGCAGCTTGTTTAGTGACAACTCTACTTCAATAAACGAGGTTTAAAAAAAAAAAAAAAAAAATTAAAAAAATCCAGGGCTTACACAAAATCACAGACCACAGTCTAGCAAAGCCTGGTAAACAAAGGATATAAATACTTTCAGCCCAGGAAGTGCCATTTGTCCGAAGCCCTGACCAAATGCCAGGGAAACTCTGCAATCTTGTCCTATTTTTATCCTCTTTCCCTCCACATCTGTCAGTGGCCACTTGGACAGACATGATCCCACCCCAGCTGAACCTCTGCTCTGACTCACTCCAGCAGTTCCTGGGCAGGCAGAGCAGCCAAACAGCCACACATTGTTACGTCTGACCTCGGTCTTCAGTTCACTCAGATAATGACCCACACAATCTCCAACAGCTGTATTTTCATCCTGGCAGTAACACTTCCTGCCCACCAGACTGCATTAAAATACACACCTAACAAAAGAAAGTGCTTTGGATGAAGAGTCTAATGTTTCTGGATCATGTAAGAAACGCTGGCTTTGCCCAAAATCCAAGCTCCGATGTGACAATATGGGGTGACAGTCCTCTTCCAATGGATGATTAGTCATCCTTCCAGCCTGTGGGGAAAGCTGAGCTTCTCCAGATTCACTGTCCTCCTGCCAAGACTTGAAAGCAGGAAATGGATCTAGAAGATAAAAAAAAAAAGACACAAAATGGCACTTTTCTGTTAACAGAACTATAAACAAGAGTCGAAACAAAAATGTGAACCCAATGCTTAGTCTTGTATGCTCTAGAGGATGTGGTGTCATACACAAAGTGAATAAAAACAGTGAAATACATCAGAAAGCTACAAATTCTGTCATATAACTGAAAGAAAAAGGTACTGAAATGAAGTATGCACACTAGGATCCCTTTTTCAAAGTGTATCTTGGGAGTATGCATTTCTGAGCAGTTCAACAGTATAAAAGAGCCTTATTTATGTATCAGAAATATCAAATAAGAAGAATATTGTCCATTGTTGTATTTTGCTGTGGAAATTAATTGTCATGCATGTACTTGGAAAGGTTGCCCTCTTGGTTTTGAAGAAGATAAGTCTAACAGTACCTCTTTAGGTACAATGCCCATTTGCTTAAGTCCTTTTCAAGGAGTACTTTTGGATTTTATGATAAAATTTATCTTGACACCACTGAGAAAAAGAGATTTCTTAATTTGTGGAAGGTGATTTTTAGGAGGGAGATTCCAAAACAATCAATTTTTTCAAATCCCTATGAAAAGCTCCTTGCTAACATCCCTTATAATTCTTTGACACGTCTTTCTCACTGTCTAAAAAGAAGCTGATGAAGCCTTTCCATTAATTTAAAATCCCACCCCCCTTTTCCTTTCAGAGTTGCCTGTTTTTTTTTCAAGTTCAAATCAGAAATTTGAAAACTGGGTTCAAAGTGTGCAGAACAACAATAAAACCCACAAAGTAATCTTTAAAAAAAAACAACCCTTGTACCTGCTTCCCATCACACATTTACTAAGTATGATTGGGAATTTTTTTTGTTGTGTTTCAGTGTGATCTTGTCTGCTTGCACAGTACAAGATACAAGAAGGGGACCTTTTTGAATTAATAAAAAAAACTGCAGATCAGAATATTCCCAAGATATAAGGGACAGCAGGTGAAGGGTTAGTTAGAAAGCAAACCATCAACTATCAAAAGGCAGATAACTGAACGTATGGCGAACCATACTTACCCTCCCCTTCTCTCTGCAGATGCATTGTTTTGAAATCAATGAGGGGGAAAGTGATAGGGCATGGCGCTAATAAAATGAAAAAGAATGGCAAAAATACTAAAGTGAACACACAGCACAGTCAGAACAAACTATACATAACATGTAAAGCAGGAAGATACAGTACCAGGGAAAAAACATCCCATCTTTTTGGACCAGGCCCTGAGCACTCTCAGCTTCCAAGCAATTCCCATGGCAGGTAAGGATGCTCAGTCCTCAGCCAATTTGAACTTTTTACTGGAAAGGTTTACAAAGAACTGGCAGAGGAATAGTAAAGATTTATGGCAGTTTAATAAGAGACTCATGCATCCTCACATGAACAGAAGGCAAGCTCTAATGTTTTTGCTCAGAGCTTGTAAATAACAGAGATGCTGGTGACTTCCAAACAGCAGGGCAAATGCAGAAAAACACTCAGAAATATAAATCAACCATTCTGCATTTTCACCTTGGGCCAGCAAGCATTTGATGTTGATTTTCAAGAACTCTGTTGCATACAGGCCTTTGAGTTTTCTATTTTTGGCTTTAATAACGCAAATCTTGTAACTGAATTTGGACTAGTACAGATTTCTCAACAAAGTCACTCTACTTCAGTGGAATGCCACAAAGATTTGCAGTGCCTTGGAAGGCTGAGTTCCTAATAACCATCCTAAACAGGACTGAAGAAAAGTCAGTGTTCAAATACTTCACAGCGAAATAAGACCTCTTGCAAAGAACATGATTTAATACCAAGAAAATATAATATAAATTTACAAACAGATATGCTGCTTTATTTCCAAAACAAGAGTCATAAAGCTATTTGGGGAAGTAAAACCAAAAGCAATTTCATGAGCAGATTTAAGGAAACAATGAAAATGGATGCCACAAACCTTCTGAGAATACATACTAAGTCATCTTAACACAAATAGAAGATGCAACAAAACATAATGTGCAATTAAACTAAATAAGACACTGAAAACAAACAGGATATTAATGGTTTTTTTAGCTTTAGACTGTTCTTAACTTGGGCAACAAGACTGAAAATCTGGACTCAGCACCTTTGGGTGCCTGCAGTTTGACTTCTCTGTACCATGACATCCTGTGAATGTGCAGTTTGCTAGGGCTCAAAAGCACCAACCAGCGAATATTGTACAAAACAAATTAAGTCTACCACGAATTGCAAACTTCATTATTTGCCAAAGAGTTAAAAGGGAAGGGTGGACTCATGAAGGCAATTAACTTGCAAGACAGTCAACAGCAGTGACAAACTAACAATCAATTCTCAGCACTTGAGCTTCAGGACAAAGCTGTGTGTGCTGACGAGCGACAGCTCTAAGCTGCACTGCTACAGAGCACACATTCCAGCTTTACTTCCCTCATTTTAATATTTCCAACACTGCAACCACAAGTTAAGTGCAGTGATTCCTTGTTACCAGTGTCTTACTAAGGTTTTACTGTGACACTTAAGGCATTTCAAGGAACAGTTCTCACTAGAAGAGCCTGCTGAAAGATAAAACCCTGTCCCTGCACTACAGTTTACCAGCACTACATCTATCAACTTGTATTGCAAGTTTTCCAAATCAGAAACGAGTGGCTGTGGCCACGGCACTGTCAGTGACAGTTCACAGTGGTTTAGCAGCTTAGATCACTTGCATTTTTTAAGGTGTGAGAACTTCAAATATCAACACCAGGCAGAGAAAACATGATATAAGGAAGTATTTAGAGAAGTATTTTGAAAAGAAGGTATTGACAAGAGTGTTTTGCTCTGGTTACAAAGGGCTTATGGTTGCTTTAAGTAAAACAAGAGTCTTAACAGTTATTACCAGATATTTGAGCAATAAAATTCAGTCAAGTCACAAGCTCAGGGGATTGATAAGCCTGGAAGGCAGTGAAGAATAAGGTAAAAAACACAGGGAATCTTGTCTGAGAGAAAACTCGTACAAGTATTTTCTTTTCCTAAAATGCAAATTGTGGAAGGAGAAGGGGCACAGAAAAATACCCATCTGCAACTTTAGCCTTTATTTGAAAGTTTAGAGCTGTTTCAAGTTGTCCAATGACATGGAAACCAAAACAACTGACAGATTTTTCAGAAAAATTGAAATATCAACTGCTGTGTTTGACAGGCTAGTGATTTTAAGTCAAATTCAGCTAATTCAATAGTCTACATTTAATAAAACAAAGACAAACAAGATACAATGAGAATTTTAACTGCATCGTATAATTAGACAAAGTGTTTTTAAAGACCTGGATGAGAGACTCAGGGTCATGGCATTTTAAAAACAATAAAAAAACAAAACTAAACCAAACATGCCCCCTAGAATGAAACTTGGGCTTTTTTGCTTTCTCTCTTTAGTTTCTCCTTATTTTTTTAAAGTCCTTAATTAAGTTGCAGATGGTTCTGAAACAAGATGAGACCTTATGTCATGACCTGGTTGATCTTACCACGTGTACAGGAACATGCTGCTGTCTGCCGCTTCAGCTTTGTAAACGGTTTTATTTATCGCTCTTCCCTTACTAAACTGTGAGCTAAAGAGTGAAAATTACCTTCCCATTTGTCACCATCAGATACATTCTTCAGATCCAGATGTGGAACTTGGACACCCGGAGCCTCCTCGGGAACATTAGCGCTGCCATCCCCCAACACCTCTGAATCAGTGTTTGCATTAAGATCACAAGTCTTGCTACTTGAATCCTGTATTTAAAGAACAGAACAATTTTATTATTACTGAGCAGCTGGAAATCAGGTACTTAATCAGTTCCAGCACTTTTAGAAATTTTAAGGAAAAAAAAAAATCTTTCCAAGCTCAAAGAATTACAAATAGAGACACATTCCAACAGCAGCCAATTACTTACATTACAAAACATTTCTTACATGAGATGCATAAGCATAAACTTGCTCTGCTGCCCTAAGTTTCTGTGAAGTGACATGATAAGCTCTCTAACAGTCTTGAAAGTCTTGCAGCATCAACCACTGTAAGATGTTAAAAGCTAAATTTGTGTAAGAAACATTTGTATTTCTTATAAGATGTGGTGTATCTGTATATAAATGAAATATTTCTTACCAGAAATGCCTCTGAAGATATTCTATCATTGCCATCAAGCAATATACTATTTTCCCTAAAAAGAAGACAAAGACATCATTATCATATTTAAAATGGACATTATAATTTAAATGGACAGTGAACACTATACACTCCCCTTACATTTTTTTTTTACAAACCCCATGCAGTTTTAGCAGACAGGTGATGCATTTACTTAAGGCAATGATTAAAACTCTTGGGGAAAAAAGTAATATAACTTTTTTCCCCACTCTCTGATCTTCACATTGAATTTCAAGTTGTAGCATGTAAACAACTAGATTTGAACAAAGCTGGAAATAAAAACAGCTCTGACCTTTATTCTCAAATTGAGAGTAAATATTTTAAAACTCAATAGAACTAAAAATGAAATTTCAATCAGTGCTGAACTACAGCTGCAAATTAACAAAGCTTTCTGGCTAGTCACTGTTGCTAACATTAATTCTTCAAACATTAAGAGCAATAAAATGTGCCAAAACATTTTAAAGAAAATAAATTTTTATTCTTCTGTTTCTCTTGCCCAGAACATAGGATTGTTCACAAAAAAGTGATAGGTTAATCATCTAGGTGTGTATGACTACAGAAAAACACAAACCTTTCACTATTATTTTCTCCATCAACGTCTTCATCTTCATCGCATGATTTCACTAATATGTCTGCAGTCTGTTAGGGAAAAGTTTAGAAAGAGTTGGGAAGGGCTCTCTCAACAGAAAACATTTCCATAATCATCTCTGACTACCCTCAAGATCCTCAAGAACTAGAAGCTTCTTACATGTGGGGACAGAAATCCCTCTTTATAACCATGTGACATTTTTACATTCTCATCTAAGGCCAGTGACCAGGTGTTTTAATTACTAGAAGTCAGACAACGACTTTCCATCTTCAGATAAACCATTTTTTATTATTTCTTCAATAAAGTTGTACCTAAAATTATCACTCATGACAGCAAGTT
Organism: Muscicapa striata striata; assembly: GCA_030060385.1. Classification (NCBI taxonomy): domain Eukaryota; kingdom Metazoa; phylum Chordata; class Aves; order Passeriformes; family Muscicapidae; genus Muscicapa; species Muscicapa striata. The sequence goes on along the minus strand of JAREIS010000050.1, from coordinate 919,586 downwards.
TGGGACGATTCAAATCACGGCAGTTTGTACATCCTAGTCTCAGTTGTGCCCAGCATATATGAAATGAAACAAGTCTGGCAAACTTTTTAAAGGAGCTACTAATCCCTGTTACTAAATAAAGCAGCAGCAGAATTTGAAGGGGATGAAGAAGTGCTGTCAGTTCTATGACACCATCTCACAAAACAAGTTCAGATGAATCCATGTCACCGCTTTGTTCACTGCAAGTATTTATGCCAAAGCCCGGTACTTGATTTCTTCAGAAACATGTCTTATTCGGGAGAATAAAAAAAAATTGAAATATGAAGTATGTCAGTTTGTTTTAGACTTCAAGAGTTCTTGCAAAATTATCTTTACAGTGTCTGAATATAACATCAAGTTACCAGGAGAGTTCAAACATACCAACAGCTGCTAGTTTTACTCTGCTGACAACAACTGACACCCATATGAGGAAAAAGACCATTCTTCTTTAACATTATTTCAGTCCTCAAGTCAAATTCCAATTTGGGGAAACAATTTTTAATTACAGTGCATTTGTCATACTCTAACAGATAATTTCCACCCTGGAGATGAGCTGTATAAGTCTTACATAGTCACACTTACTGGAGTTGTGGAAACAGCTGCTTCTATTTCCATTTCAAGCCCAAAGGAGAACTCACATGCAGAGCTTTCTTTTCCTACAACCCTACATGCTCCTCTCAAAATCCTACCACACAGGAAAATCACCACATTTCCCTTTAACCTCTCCCCAAAAGGTACAACTCTCCAATAACATTTGAAACAGAAAAGATGGTAAAAGCTAACATTGAAGAAAACAAAACTTCACACTGAAATGTCCCTGTACCACTGACAGCAATGGACAGAAGTCTATCAGAAAAGCCAAAAAGGCCAAGAGTTACAGTAGGTATGACAACAAAAGTATTTCTGTTGTGCACTCCCAAGCACAACACCATGTTTTTATATCCAACACCATGCTTTATGTATTTTGTGCTATATGATAACAATCTAATTTTTTTTTTTAGAACAAGTTTTGGCACTAAAGTACGAGGAAAGAACCAGGACAATGAATACATTTCATGATATTTAATTCACAGAATGGGATTCCAAAACAATATCCTAGTTTGTGCAAACAACTGGAAAATTTGACTTACTGGTGATTCAAGAGAGTCATTTGGGACCCCCAAAAGCAAACAGAAGCCCAACAACAGAATACATCACAACAGTGAAAAGCACTATGGAAACATTTTGTGTGAATAAAAAATACAAATTCCAGACGACTCAGTTTCACTATGCTAAGGCATCCATTCCCATCTTTTCAAGTTCAAAGACCCATTAAACTCTTCTAGTTAATTTAAGTCTACTAACAATAGGTTTGCTTATCTGGTTATCTTTCAGGAAACCCTCAGGAAGACTTATGGACTTACAGGCAAGAAGCTGAAAACCATTGCAGAAACTTCTCTACACACATGTAACAAGCATCTCCACCCATAGAATTCACCGCTTAGATTTGTAACAACAAAAGTGTCAGTAAACAAAGAAGGAACTATAGATTTGATTTTTTTTTCATTAGACAGGATTATCTGACAGCTGTATATGTGCTGCTTGATGCAGAATGGAAGAATACTCTCTTCTCCTGCATTTACTGTTATCCTTGATTTCATTTTTGTCAGCACATATTTTACTTGAATCCCTTGATTGCATCAACTAAGGAAGAGATAAAGATGTGCTGAAAAGAACAGGACATCTCTGCCTACCACAGAAGAAACTGGAAATAGAGAGGAAAGGCTGTAACTAGCAAAGGACAAACCACACCTTCCTGGCACAAGCACAGCCAAGAGGCTGCAGAGTCTCAAGGTGACTGCTGCCCTTTCCTGATCCATGCAAGGTGACTGTGGGCTACGCTGCAATCTCAGCTCTACAGTTCTGCTCCTCAGGAAGCCTTCACTAACACAGATGCTGTTCTAAGCAGTGCTATGCTTCCTCATACACCTACTTACCTCAGCAGAAGGAAGGGCTGGTATCTGTGAAAGAAGAATGGAAAATGTCAGTCAGGGTCCAAACAAGTCACACCAAAATACACAAAAATTTCTCAGTGCACAGTAATGAAGACAACTGACTGCACAGAGCAAGAGCACCATGCAATTCCACATCAGAGTCCTTGGGAAAACTTGGATCTCTAGAGCACTAAAGTTGCAGCAACTTATGATTTGAGACTCTTCCTCTCACCTGAATGCTTTCTTCTTCCTCAGTTACAGTATCATGTTTTATAGCTTCACTGTCTAAATCAGTGCAAACCAATACTTCAGAGCAGTCTCCTGTGTTTTCACTGCTACCAGTGTCATTATCTTCAATAACATCATTCCTAAAGATACAAACAGAAAGACTTTTAAAGGTGTAACAACAGGTTTCTAAAGAAAAGAAAAAAAAAAAAAAACAACCAAAAAAACCACAAGCACCACTTTTATTTGCCCCCTTAAACATTATCAAACATCAGAATGTTTTTTGTTTGAGTTTTTTTTTAACAGAATTATTCTGACCTGTAGGGAAAATTATTTATTTATGTGATGTTTTGTACATCCATACATGAGAGACATATTAAAATGCATGTATTTGGTTCTTTTTGAAGGGCCAGGCATACATCCCACACCTACCATACCAATCTAAGGAATTAAAACACAACAGCCAGAAACAATGACATCCTGAAACTACAGTGACTCAATGACCTTGCTGAGGCTACACTCCTCTCAGTAGTGAAGCCAGTTAGTTTATAGATACTATCACTGTGCTCTCCTCCAGTGAGAAATCCCATTATTTCTAACATTTGGTCTGCTGAGACTTCAACTCAAGTCATGTAACTTTACAGCCAGATTAAAATTAATTGACACCATATTTGTATCCACATATATTCTTTGTGCGCTACCACCCCTGTTACCATGTGACTGTCATTCATCACAAGCCTTTGACTTGTTTGCCTTCCCTCTCCTCCTTCAAAAAGAACCCCAAACCACATTAAGAAAGCTCCTTCTCTGTCAGATATAGAGACAATAAATAGGACAGGTTGAAAATTAGCATTTTAACTTTTTTTTTTCTTAAATACGGCCATTAAGTTAGTACTAAGAAACTGGCACTGGATCACTGCTTTTTTCAGTTCTTAATTTAACTGTGTATTTGCCTTGTGCACAGTCAGCTGCTTTAAAGAACCCAGACACGCCCTTGAAGAAGGATATCATGTATCCTCTCTTACAGCTAATCCACAGTGGAATGATGATCAGAAGCATTTGAAATAGTGCCTGTGCCAGAGGAGGATACTGGTTTCAAACCGGCAGTGATGGCACTTGGAGCCTCCCCCACTGAGATCAGCCAACCTTTACAGCACTTACTGGGACTGAAGGAATTCAGCTGCTACAGGGCTGCGAGGCAATTACCCACTTACAAATTACTTCAAAGACATTGAATCTTCAGCACTAAAACTCAGATTTAATTGATCATTACCAGCAATGATTATTATGTTTATGATCCACTGCAAACTTTATTCCCGTATTCTAAAACTACTAAAGATTGAACAATTTATAAAAGAACATTTGAGTCGCTGAACATTTCATGTATTTCAGGCTCTGTTCACATATTCCAGCTCTGAGCAACGAAAAAATTTAGGTACTGAAATCTTAACAACACATTTTTGAAGTCTGGGTATTAATCACAACTATTTGTTTTTAATGAAGCACCAAAATGTACCAGCTGCTTCCAAATGCTACCATGGCAAATCACTACACTCAGAATTGGACTTGATTTACAAGAAAAATAAAATCTGATCAAATAAGGTTGGAACTCTATGCAAATAGACCCATAGTGGTCATTCTATCCATTCTTGGCTGTTTCATTGACACTGGCAGCCAGAGCACTAAAGTAGTTACGCTGACATGGAAAGACAGGGTTATGAAACTGAATCTACAATAACCTTAATATGTTAAAATTTTGTCATGAGTCACATCGGCGAGATAAAAATGAAAGTAAATTTAAGTGAGTAAATTTAAAATGAGTAAATTTAAGTTCCTGTGCTACTTGCATACAATTCAGCAGTACAGCAGATAGACTTCATGGCATTTTTAGCTACAAGATCAATTTAAAATATCTGCTTCAACAGCTATTGATTACTGGTACCTGATAGAAGTTGATTTGTTTTAAGATACATAAAACTGAAGTCAACAGCCAAAGTCATAACTTTTGGATTGAGGTGGGGGATTTGGGTAGGTTTTTTTGGAAGAGTTAAGATACACAATCCTACAGAATTCATTGCAGACACAACAAAATCTTACTGGTTGTTAGATCCTTCCTCGTCCCCATTGGGATTTTTTGTTTCATCGTTACAGCCCAGTCGTTGTTGCTGTATATGTTTCAGATCGTTATCTAAGCTGCTCTGCAGGTCGAAAAGGTGCTGTTCTACAGCTGCTCTGATTGTTCTTTCTAAAATGCTAAATAAGAAAAAAAGACAGAAAAGTCCTATTAAGAGTTCTACTTTTGCATTGATCAACTACACAGAAAGGCAGAGATAAACTTTACATGTCAAGAATCTTTGGTAGCAGTACTTCAAGGCAAAAGAGACTAACTTTTCCAAAGAAACAGTAGAAATTACTACACTTACTATTTTTGAATCCGTAAGATTTACATAAAGTATTACGAAGTTTACCAACTGTATTTTGAGAGTATCAACACTTTACAATAACTAACCTATTTTTTAACAATCATACACAAAAGCTTATAAAAAGCCTTCTATATTAATGTGACAGTAAAATCCTGTCTGAATTCCACTGAATTCAGTATCAATGGTGCTCAAGCTACAATGTGAATGCTATCATAATAGTATGTAAAAAACTTATGATGCATCTAAGTGTAAAACCAAAGCTTTGGACAAGCACACTGTGTTCTCATGCTCCTGCAGTCAACAACACTGACAGTATTTGGTATTTCCTGCATTGGTGTTAAATGCCATCAGTGAAATTCTTCATACTAGAATATGTTCATTTACAATTTTAATAATGAAACCTACTGCATTTTTTTAAAGGATACATAACTTCTATGCATATTCTAGTAAGAGCGTGATTCAGACATTTTATGCTTTCATTATACTTACTCTGCAGAGGCTGGCAAGATACTTATGGGAGAGATATGAGCACTGGAATAAAGAAAATAGAAGTTAATATAATGCAAAAAACTTATCATACTAAATAGAAGTCTTGAAGTCAGAAAACAACTTTAAAAAAATACTTAAATATTGCATGTGATGGAGCTAATAAAAGCAGAATAAACATGTAAAGAACATCCTGATTTGCAGGTCCTTTATTATTTAAATGATGAAATCTTAAGGAGTACCATCACAAGGCAGAAAGTTGTAGAAGCAGCAATGCAGATTTCTGTCTCTCAAGAGCCAATATTTGCTGTGTTATAAAGCTCCAAGCTGTCAGATGTGTGGTCTTTCCCATGGGAAATACTAATCATTTTGTAGTCAAACATTTCCTGACACCTTGCTTAAGAATGCAGATTTTAACCTTGCTGCCTAAAGCAAATTCCAAATTACTCTGCTTTCTTCCACAGGTTCTTCCCACTGTTGCATAATTTTGTTCTGCAACACTCAACAGATCCACAGCACTCTCTGAGCACAGCTACAACATTTCAAGTAGAAGGCAGATTTTGGGACAGGAGTCTGACTTTTGTAAAGCATCTGGAAATCTCCAGGCAAAGCCACTTCAGCCTAGAACACTAAACTCCTCAAGGGAGGAGTGGGAGGGTGGAAATTAACGTAACTAACAACAGCAAGTCAGTTAATTCATATGCGTGTGGTCCCTCTACAACTTTTCATTATTAAGATTAAAATTTGGTTTTAAAAAGAATACTTAAAACTTGATACAAAGTGACAGCAAAGAGTAAAAGATGAGAAATTACTGCAAACAGCCATGAGTTGCAGCACACACATACTTCACTCAGAAAAAAGTAAATATTAATGTCAGTTTAACATGGAGGGAGGGAGGGAGGGAGGTAAAAAAAGGCTTTTTTTATTACAGATAACTAAGCTCAAAAAGCTGAAAAAGATTTTATTCTGCTCTTTACCATGCAATTACACTGTTGCCAAAGTTGATTTAAAATATTATTTTCATGAATACATAAGGTAAACCCTGAAATACAAGGGAGCTTGCCACTCCCCTGGAGAACTGGAGCAAGTTATTACCTCTGTGAGGTGTCCTATCAGTTTTGACTACTGTGAGCCCTGCTTGCACTAAAAAATGCAGTCTCTGTTTACCCAAGAACAGCAAACACCTTGGTTAGAACTTCTGAGGTTTATTAGTAGTCCCACCAGCAGAGAAAGAAATCATCTTAAGCAGACTTTCTATTTTTCCTTCCTCCAAGTAGATGAAACACAAGCAATAAAGGGCTTTCAATTAAATATAAGCTGATAAAGAAAGTGGTTGAAGTATTTATTTAAAAGTAACTATACCAGTTTGCCTTAGACACCTTGTACTAGGCCAAGAGCAGAGTGCATAGCATTTAAACCCCACATGGCACAAGTGAACAAGTAGGTGCTCACAGATGCTTTTAATCACCTTTCTTCCCTTTTTTAAAATGGAAACTGGTTAACAAATCAAGTTTATCTTATGATTTGTGTGTCTGCCTTGTGAAAAGCCAAAGCTGATCTATTCCAAATGCATTGACACAACAGGCAGCACTCAACTACTATTTCAAAACAGACATAGCTTTGGGAAATTAAAACACCTGACATAGAAGCCAGATCTTGTAGCCACTCATTTCAAAGCAGCAGATCAAATAACTGAGGGGGAACATGCTGACATTTTGTTTTTCTTACAAACAAAAAAATGGCAGGTAGTTTACAGCTTAGGATATTCACATTTCATTTGTATTTCCTTGCACAGAAGTTCAGCATAGCCCTATAACCTGTATGAAGTTGATTTTCTGATAAACATACTTTATATTAACAATACTTGAAAAATGAAAATATGAAACTACAAGTTTAGCTTCATGAACAAAGTAAGAGAAAAGAAGCATGATCTTGGAAAAAACCCCAGTAATATTTCAAAACATGAAAAATGTAGTTTTAAGTATCCATCTCATTAAGTTCTACAAAAGTTGCATTATAAAAGGTATGCTTGTATTCTGAAGGTACAAATACATAACCGTGTAGATTGAAATTGATTAACTATTAAAATAGTCACTCCTTGGACAAATTGGGATAAAAAACGAGGCAATTAGAGCACAGAACACTGCAACACCCTAATTGGAAAAGAGAGCAAGAAAAACTCAGTCAAGGGCACAAGTACAAACACTATTTATAGGAAACTGTCATGATTTGAAATCCTTTTATTCTACCACTTGAGACAATGAGGAAATGTGTCAAGAATAGGGAGAATCAAACTCATCTCCAAGGAATCCAGACCATTTCAGGCATGGTTCAGAACAAAATTTTCCATCCTAGTGTGTTAACCTTCAGCCCCCAGCACAGGATGGTTCCTCAGTGCTTTTACCCAACACCTTTAGGAGCATTAGAGGTACTCAGCAAAAGCTGCACATATATCAGCAGTATTACAATCCTAAAGAATCCTCTTAATACATGAAGAATATCTTAACATCTTCAACAAACCACTTTAGCAATTATGCACTTTCTGAAACAAATGTGACACTCTTAGGTGAAAAACCGTTGCAACTTCTGAGCCCACCTACCACAGTTCAAGGATACTTTTAAAAAGCTGTAATTTATAGTGCCAGACAGAGCCTTCAGGCAGCATGACACAGCAAGACACAGGAAGGTAAACATTTTTGTTTCATAATGCTAACTCCCTCCTGAGAATCCCTTTAGCACTAGCTCCCTATCCAGAAAAGGTCCAAGTAAAAATGCACCTTGAGCAGAAAAATACATTAAATGGAAATAAAACATGTCCAAGTTTTTTCTTGGTAATTTCCTCACTGTACACAGATTCTTATTTCTCATTAATATAATCAGTTCTGGTATTATTTCATTTTTTATCTCCAAACCACATTTAATCTCACATAATTTTAAAGTTAAAGCCTTACTTGCAATCATATCAAAACGACATTTTCTTTTCATATATTTACCTGTGCAGCAGAACTTTGCAGGCCATTCTGATTATTTTTGCTATCCCAAAAGAGCACTTCATGTAAAAATGCTTCATTTGGAAGGCAGCAAAGCGAGCTGTGGGCTGCTGGCTGTGCATGCTGCTGGCTGTGCTCCGGGGGCTGCCTGCGAGCGGCACCTCTGGAGTGCTGCACTAAACCCTGCAGTCTAAATAGAAATCGACTGCAACATGAGGTCACTCCTGACAATAAGCTGCCCAATCAACACTTGAAAGCTCTCCTAACGTGTTGTTTACAGATTTTCCAGGATGAAAGGAGGAAAAAGTATTTGGATGCTAAAAACAGCACTACATAAAAATAATAATGTGTTTTCTAGCAATTTAGGCAGCTCTTCTATTCGGTCAGCTATACCATTTTATCTCCCTTGGCAGGTGTTAATATTATCACTTCTCTCTCATCAGAGCAAATTAAATTACAAAAGGGTTAACAAAAATATCACAGAAGCAGTGAAGATGTTGCCCTTGTCACTGCATTTGGTAGAAACAAAGCAGACCGTTTACACAACTTACCGCCTGACATATCTCGTATTTTTACAAACAGAATTTTGAAAACTCCGAAACCAAAGAGCCTTTATATGAAGCTTCTGACTGACAATATTTGAGATGAACTGCCCAATTAACGCAAATATTGATCGGCAAAGCTCAGGGATGAAAAATTTGAAATAATGACAGAGAAGGATTCAAAAGTACTTATTTCAACAGCATATCTTAAAATTCAGCTGCAATGCTGAGTCAGCAATTCTTTACTCCAAAAGTCAGGACTGCAGAAGGGAAAGAGCCATGGGGAAAAGGCTTCTGGCAAGGGAGAACAAGTTTCCTTCACATGCTCAACACCAACCTGTGAGCAACAAATGCTCCCTGCTGGGTAATGGGCTCAAAGATCACTCCACATGTTTATTAGAAATAACCATTTTCAAGCAGTCACTAAACCACAGTGCATTAATGATTATCCACATTCTCACAAGATCTCTAACTCAAAGTCAAATTAACACCATGCAGAGCAAGAAAGTCATAGGTTTCAGCAAGAACAAACAGAATGAGTAGAGAAAAAAAGGCAGTAGGCAAAATTAGAAGCGAGTTATAATCCAAATAACAAGGAGGAAGGTCAGATGCCCCATTGTACAAAACAAGATAAACCATCTCTTTTAGTACTCTTCATAGAGAGACCAAAACACAGATATTTGGTTCCCAAAATCTGACAACAGCAAAAATGCAACAAAACCCGATCTTAAAGAACTGCAAGAACCATGTTTAAGATCTACTTCTCCTCCCTTTTCCTGCATAAGCTGCCACAGGCTCCAAATCAGGACAAAGAGAAATAATCCAAATAAGCCTCCATTAACATTTGCTTTCTTAATTTTATTTTTTTTTTACATCAAGAAATTAAGACCATAAAAAGGCCACTAAATGCCTACATAAAAGCCATTAGATTTGGGAAAAATATTTACAGTATTTATAGTGGTTAAAAGTTTAATAAAGAACACTTTCTCATTCACTTTATTTCCTTTTAAATGTTTCCTGCAGTTGTTCTGGTTTTACAGTCAAAATTATCCTTCTTCTAAAGGATTCCTCCTTATCCTTCCCCACAAATTATGTAAAATGCCAACCATAATTAATGCCTATTCATTTTTAATTAACCTTAAACATCAAGTAAAAATGTTTTTCTCTTCAGGCTATCCAATTCAAACTCTCATACATGTTGCATTTGTCACTATTGCTGTGTTTACACATTCCAGAAGCAACCTAATACCTGTGAATAGTTAAACTGCAACTTTTTTAAAAACATGATTCTGTCATTATTTGGTATTTTACAGTTTCCTGCCATGAAGCATAATGAAGTATGCAGCCAGCAGCTGAACCGATTCCAACCAAAAATCCATATTCTTGAAACTACCCATTCTTAGGCAGTAAGTTACTTGTGATTTTTCCTGCATTTCTGCTGCTTTTAGTCACATTTTTATGATAGGTTCCTCCTCACTCCTCCCTACAAATTCTTACATGCAATACCCATACGAAACACATGCTGTAGAGGGGAAAAGGTAAAATTCACCATCTGTAGAGTGTAAACTCTAAGTAAAGCAGACTTAAAAATAAAACCTTCCATACTACAAACAAGTAAAATATAAATCTGTGTATTACAAGCAAGCACCAATAAGCTCTCAAATCAAAGTATGATTTTGTTTACACACTTTTATGAGAATTGCTCTTAAAAGCTGTGTCACCCTCCAACATTCCTGCCTATGTCCCATTTTGCAAATTCCAAACCTGCCACAGCTCTCCAGCACCACGTGACAAGAAACAGTCCCAGGATTTCCTATTGGTTGGATGGTACAGAACAGGTTTGGATCTACCCGTATGCAGATTCCTCTTATTTCTGCTGTAAAATTTACTATTTAAATATCACATTACAGTATCACTAAAATATGCCCTTTTTACCTTTCCCTGCATAAATCCCCATACTTAATCTGATCTGATTCTACAGGCATTCCTCTGCTGAATTTGGGAACAGTTATTTTAACCCATATTTTACTATTATAAGAACTGCGCCTACTTTCAAAGCTTCAGTTTGTAGACACCAACATTTATCTCAAAAGTCTGGCAGTTTCTCCCTCTGAGAGAATAAATTACAATCCAAACTTTAAATTCAAACTCCAAGGCAGAACCAAGTTACCTTGTTGATGCTGTAACATTCCTGGAATCTGAGAGACTCCCTGTCATATCTAGATGCACCACAGCTGGCCTTTCATCAGGTTTCTCTGTGCTGTCTTCTGGAAGTTCTTCTGACTGCTCAAGCTTTACATCTTCCTCTTCTTCCAAGAGATCGTTGATCTAAAAACATTTCATCAACATTAATGGATTGCAAAGTTCCTTTCAAGAGGTCCACAAAATTAAAAGAACACGAAAGTTATGAAAGTAACTTGAAGGAGAATAGTTTTCAATTTTAGGAAAAACAGGCACACTAGGCTTGTTTTTATGGAAAACTGTAAATTTTACACCATTAAAAGGCTGTTCTTGAACAGTGGACAAAAACTGAAAAGCAAGAAACACCTCTGATGCTATAAATGAACACAAGTAGAATGAAGAAACAATAAAATCCCAGCCACACTGGAATCATGAACTACAGAATCTTTCTTCTTCTATGTCTAAAACAGGTAATTCTCCTCTATTCCACAGGTAGCCTTATTTATGTATCAGAAGACATTTCAAACCCTCCTAGGGAAGGCTATACAGAAGTCCATGAACTCAAACCTCAAAGCTGGGAATGAACATTTACAAAGTTCCTGTGCTCTTGTCTATGTTTGTTTCTTTGTTTCCAAACACAGACGTTTTCACTGAAGCAACAAAATATTGCCAATTCAAAAAGCAAAACAATATAGCCAAGTTGCAACTCAACACAGCAAACTTAATTTTTTAAAAAGCAACTATGTCTAAAACATTAAAAGAAATAAGAAAAAAGTGATTCTCATTAACTCTCAAGATGCTTCTGTGATTGATTACTGATATCCCAATCTTGCAAACCCAAAAATTAAAGCAGCAGCCACAAGAAAATATCCTTTATAGTTATCTGTCACCAGTGTAAAACAAACACTAAATTAAGAAAAATTGAAATGTCAGAAGTTTAAGACTACACAGAAGACAGAGAGGAGATATTTCTTAGTTTTTAAAAGGGGTGTAATGTGTTATATGGCACTACATTCCAGGCAAGAAATGTATTTATCCCTGATTTTCCTCTGTAATTGCAAGAGGATGTGCCAGTGAAGCAAAGGCAAGCCCACCCACACACTGGGAGAGCTGCCAGTAGGGCTGTGCCCGGTGGGGACAGTGGCCCTTCTGTCCCCACTGCACCAGCCCGACAGAAGAGCACTGTTGACATCTGGTGGAGACACCACGAAATTAAAGGGACACCCCACCAGCCCTCCAACGAAGGGAAGAAACAAAGCCACACACCAAACAGATTTTGTGCTTAGGAACCCTTGTGCTGAAACATATAACGAGGCACAGCCAAGCCACGAGAGCACGGAGCAGCTCCGGTTTTCAGAGCAGTTATCCCAACTGAGTGACAGTCCCCAGGCCCCAGCTGCAGGAGTCACAGCCCAGCTTTGTTCAGCAGCTCCCTGCATGCAGCAGTGCTGTGGCAGCTCTCAGTGCCAGACATTTTCCTGCATGGAGCTTTGCAGAGTAGCAGCATTTGCTCAAGGAGCTCACACAGCAGGCACTGCTCACTCCAAAACCTGCTGCCCACGCCTGGCACAACAGACCAACATCTACTGCAGGGAACAGGAAGCAGCCAACTGCCCCAGTACTTGTCCTACCTGTCTTGCTAGAGGAGGAGTTTGAGAGATAGGCTTTAAAATTCAGTACCCTTTGTTACCCACCTCAGCAACTGCTTATTTTTTATCCTTTTTCCTCTTTACAGAAAATACATCATTTTCAAGTCTTCGAATCAAAAACACCATTTAAAAAGTGGAGTGTGAGACCCTGCATGTTGTTTCTAAGACACACCTAGAAATATGCTTGACCAAGAGCAACAACAGGCTCATTCTTCATTTGATCAAAAAACAGGTCTTCATTCCTAAATTGGTAATTAGAAAGCTGTTTATAACAGTGTCTGTGTTGGGCAGAATATCACTGTTGGTTTAGTTCCTATCTATTTTTCAATATAGCATAGCCATACTTACAACAAAAGGAAGAATTTCACAAGCATTAAGGGAATGCAAAATGCCACGTTTTGTCAGTTTGCAAGAAACTTCTAAGTCATACTAAAGAAGCTGTAGTTCAATAAATCTCTCATAAAGCATAAATGTGTGCAACAGACACTTAAGTGGTAGCATACAGCCATTCAAAATATTCTTACCTGCTCAGTGATTGAGCTTAAATCATTAGTAGATGAAAAATCTTCCTCTTCATTTTCAAAAAAATTCATAGTAGTTCTCCAGAAGTCCCGCCATTATTCTGCTAACTATTTCTTGCTCTTTCAGATCCTCCACATCTGTGTAAATACTAAAGATTTCAACATTGTTTTAGTTTAAAAATCTAATTGCAACATTTTCCCAAAGAACCTCTCTGAAAGTCTTGTATGACTAAGTGCTACGTTTCACACCATTATCCCCTACCCATTCTGAACCCATTCTTTAAGCATGACTTCACACTACTGCCTTATAAAGCTTTATACTATTTTCTATTTTAAAACTATGAATTAGGAACTATTTAGTCAATTAACTTTTCATCAGGGATATTTAAAAGTCAAATATTTTTCTGTGGAGAGGAAACAACAGTATAACCTGGTAGTTTACCAGCCTTCCCCTGGAACTCTTTCTTGCTACAAATAGTAACCTTGCATACTATCACTAAAATACCTGAACCTCAAAATAAATACAGTAATGCAACAATCAAAACAGCTGTTTAAATCTTAGCAAAAATTGTAAAACCAAAGAGGGGTGAGAGAGCAGGTGGGAACAGAAAAAGATTCTGCCTGAAACATACTGTGCACTTTGTTACTGTTGCTCAAGGACCAGGAATGACTTTAAACTGCACAAAGACACTCAAATTCCCATAGAAACAGAGAATGAACTTTTATAATTAACTTACTGAAAAACATCCGGGCCAAAGACTGCAGCTAAAGAACTTGCTGACCAAATTTCTTCATGATGTGATGCTACGTTAGATAAAAATTTACACAGAAACTTTAACAAACTGTAATTAACAGGTGGAAGCTGCTGCAAGAGGAACCTCAACTTTCTTCCAAATTCATCTTCATTATTATAATCTGAAAAAGTAATAAAAATATTTTAGTCACAAAGAAGATATATTTTCATATTTTCTAGTGATCAGCTTTTTACCTCTGACTTTTTATTTTTTTTACTTCTGAAAATACAACTAATTTGGTCAAACTGCAACCTAAAATGTGAAAACTGACTTGCATTTGTTCAATATAATCCGCCACATTCTCTTTTGCACCTTTTCCCCAATTAATGCCCACTCAAATTCCTGATTTGAGGGCAAACTCTGTCAGTTTTTGTTTTGCCACTGTTACGTAACAATTGCTTCACAGAAGAGCTCTAGAGAGAACAGCTCTAGATAGTGAGTTAACTTCCATCTAGTTAAATTCTTCTGGCATACAAGCCACTTTGACACCTTTTCCTTTATAAGCATCCCATTCTCACCACTCTACCAGCTTTTATAATACTTAACTCATAAATCCAAACTATGTCAATGTAATCATCTTCACACATGCTTAGCTTGAAGCTTACTGGTTCAATTTCAGATCTGAGAAAGGGTCAACATAAAATGTCATTCTCACCCCATTTAACTATACTCCTCATCAAAATATGTCCCCATAAGTCTTATTTGTTACTTCATCAGCCTTACAGGCAGCAAGGTTCAAAGAGTTTATAGCTGTTTGTACCTGACTGAGAAATTCCATATCCAGGAAAAGAAATGTCAGGAAAGCAAAATGGGAGAAAAATTGATACATAGAGGCCTCCCTTCTTTCTCAGACACTTCAAAACTCTTCTAAGATTAGTTAGAGAGGGAAAAGCACGTTTGAAGATGATAAGCCATCTCTGCCTCTCTAGATGAGAGAGCAGAGACATCCTAGCCCTTACTATCAAAGCCAAGCATGAGTAAACTCCCTGTTGAGCATGTATAGGAACACCAAGCAGGAACTGCAGGATTTAATTTGCTCAGACACAGTCAACATCTGCAGCAGCCGAATACAGGCAACCAAGCACAGATAATGGTTCTCTCAACACATAACACATTAAAATGAACACCTAATTAATAGCTCTTACTCTAGAAATGTACTTTGAAAACAGAACAGGGAAAAAAATGACTTTAAGAAGTATTTTAACAATGTAGATTTTTAAAAAGAAAGGGAGCACAGCAAGGTGACAATCAGACCACTCTGAACATACATATCTCCATGTTTTGTCCAACTCATCCGTCCTGAAATTTAAGTTCTAAACAACCAGAGACCCAAAGGTAGAACGTTTTTACCTCTGACTGAAGTCCTCTGGCACTAAAGCAGGGATATACACTTGTGGGACACAGGGCCATGGGCACTGAGATCACCACATTCACACCTCAATTACCCAAATCACGTCTTTGAGGAACCACCTGCCTGCAATGAGCTCCTAACGATGCATACAGGCCACACCTCGCTGTATAATGAAGTTATCCCGAGGACTAAGCCTGACCTAATGATATGGAAGTACTGCTGAAGAGGGAGAAGACCAGAACTAAAACATGGGTCAACAATTACTGCCACCTTCTGCATGCCTCTGAGGCAGCAATTCCTCTGCCTCAAATGCAGCTGATGATGTAATTCTGAAAACTACCTATGTCTATCAGACTGGAAAACGCAATAAGAGGAAATCAAAAGTCTCATTTTAGCATCTGAAAACACTGTTTAAGGGTTTATGTGGCTTGATTTCCTTGTTACAGATAACCTTAAATTTTTCTGAAGTAACTTATACACTTAAAGAAGACAGTAAAGACAATAAGCTGCAAGTTAAAGTGATGTTTCTATATATTTAACAAAAGGGAACTAAATGGGGACTTGCAAGCTAAAAACAATCCATATAAATCCATAACCTCATCCACAGAGATCTATTCAAAGATGGGAGGAGAAAACCAATTTTCACACTACATTTTACAGTCATAGAAGGGAATTCTGCTGTCACACCAAGTGAATGTACCTCAATCCCGTTTCCAGTCCTAACAGATAACATTACAACCAAAGTGCACCACAGTATTATCATTATTATTACACAGAGCATCAAAGACAGTACTACTACAAATCTCAGTTCAATACTGGGTTTTACTTTTAAAATCATAAAATAAAAACACTGAATCAAAAAGAGTTATTACCTTGAGAAAGTTGCATCAAATGTATGTGCAAACTGCCTGGAATAACTGGCTCTGGAAGTTCTTGAAGAAAAAATCTAAGAAGGCTAATAGCTGAGGGTACATCTGCTTCTTTAACCAGGTCCACATCTTCTCCATTATCATATCGTTGCCGGAGCCACTCCACTGTCTCAGCATTCCCATTGACTTGGAAAAGTCCTTCTTGCTCCAGACCCCCTGAGTTGGAAAAGAAATTGCAGAAATAAACTTTTAGCTCTGGTATGGACAAATATATAGGAAAAAATACTGATAATCAGATATGCACAATTCTCATACTGACTGAAATGCTTTCTGGACAACAGTTTTGCACAACTTCCAGCAGTTCTCCTCCCAACACAGTCTTGTGCCCAGTAACAATCAAATAATAAGGGAAATGTTAGCAGAACCTAAACCACAGCATTTCCTATGAGGTGCCCTGCAGAGCTGACATTACTGTTGACTAGAAAACAGTGATACAGATAATAGGAGCAAAGAAGGGAAGTACCCAAACCAAACCTCATCTAGTTGAATAATTAATCTCAGAAAACAGATACTCTTCAAACCCCACAATCTACTCTGTAAGAGTAACAGTGAAATCCGTAATTTTAGATCCAGCAAGGTGATACATACCATGTTCCTCAATATAGTCCACGACATGGCGGACTATGAACGGAACCTCATTGTCTGGTTGCCCTTCTTGCTGCAGCTCATCAAGTGGAATTCCAAATATTTTGTTAGCAAGAACAGAGTTGCAGTTACTCAAGGAAGGGGAGGAGCTCTTCCTCATATCTTTTTGCAGCCAAAAATCAAAGCTGTCTTTTCTGTCAATAGGAGAAATTAAAAGCAAAAAGCCCACTTCAATATGTGTTTTTGAAAGCACTGATCTGTAAAACAAAGTGTTTTAATTACCAAATGCAAATACTCTCTAGTCTGTCTCCACCCATTCACTGCTTTAATGGACAATTCTGTAATGACTCCAAACACAGCTAACTCAATAAACAACTATCACCGAGGTGTTCTGTCCAACCCTCACCAGAGGACTGAGAAGAACATATATAGCACCAAGCAAAACGCAGAAAATTCTAGTTACCACATTTCTAATTAAGTTCTAAGGTGTTTTGTAGATTCCTCAGTGCTTTTTCTGACAGTATTTAGTAGTCAGGCCTTCAGAACTCAATACAAAAGCCTCTTAAGAGGAAATGAAACCAGTGGATCATACCAAACCAAAACCCTAAGTTTCAATTATATTAAATGATTAAGTATTTTGTGGTACATAACTGTGCTGTAATAATTTTAAAATTTACTTGGCATTTTTCTGGTCTACATAATAAAGCTTTCAACACCTGCATCAAATTAAAATTTTATTGAACAGAAAACCCCCAAAGCTAGTTTCTAGATTCTCAGTGATACCATTCTATCATGCAGAAGCTCGAGCTTCACTTGCACATCTTTGCTTGATAAAGGATCTAGATAGATAACAAAGGGCAGTGTAAGTCAGTCAAGCTGTTATCCTGCAAAAACCAAAATATTTCTTCTAGCAAAGAAAAAGCTGTTCTTTCAAAATAAATAATAAAAAGAAAATAAAACATATTTGCTTAAAGACAAGCAGTCACTTTCACAGAAGCTGATACACAGAACATGAAGTATATGCTGTTAGCCAAAGCACTCTAACCAAACTAAAATTTTGTTTACTAAGAGGTAAATTTTAATAGATTAGACATTTTGAAATCCACACTTGCTTTTTCTTTATTCCCCCAGCAAAACAATTTAAGAAACCTACCTCAGAGTACTTAAACAGCCGAGTTTGAAAAACGCTTTTTGCGCCAGCTGCCCTCACTGACCAAGCATTCTTTTGTCATTTATGGCTGTTTAAGATTATGGCAAAAGATCAGCCTGTAGTTCCTCATTGAAGAATAGCAGAACTCGATCAGTACTTCAGCAGTTAATCTGAAAATAAAGAAAATATTATTAGATCATAGTTTTCAACAGTTTTAAACTCAGTTAGGAATCCAAACATCACGTTAGAGGAATTGTCAAATCATCAGTTTCTTGTTCTGAGCAAGAAAGCATAAAGACCACATTAGCACAGCTTATGAGAAAGCCCCCAAAACAGCAAATCCCTCTTTTCACTTATAAGTTAACCAAATCTGAAGTGAAAGTTAGCATAGAGACATCTAAGTCTTAACAATTCTGAAATAATTTGCAGACTCATTCAATCCTCTTCCAAAGAATCAAGGAGGGATAAGTAGGTTACACAGAGTGTTTTAAAGTACTACCATACTAAAATATTTAATGGCTATGAAATTTTTAGAAGGATCTCAGGCACTGGTCTAATACAACACCTTTAAACAGAAAGACCAAAAGCAAAAAAAACCCTAACTAAGGAACATTTAGAGTCAACTAGTTTTTGGTGGTACTGATCATCTTTTCTAGGAAGTTGACTGCGTGTCCTAACTGCCAGTTCGAAGTCCAAGTGATCATCATGTCTGGGTACAGGAAACAACTTCCCCCAAGTCAGATTCCATAGAACCACCCACATTTTTGCCACCTTTTATTTAGAATCCAGACTATCTGGACATTTTTCATGTTCTCAGCTCTCAAAATAGCTACAAACCACAGTAAACTGCCTTTATGATTTTCTGTGGTATTAAAAATTTAAATCTCAGCTTCATGGCACAGTGGAGCCAATGTAATGCCCAGAATCAGTCAAAGGGTCACCTCAGCCCCTTGATCTCCCCCAGTACCTGCTCTAAATAAACTCAAGCAACTGTGACTGGGCAAATCGAGCTTGTGACATACACGTAACCACAACACTCATCACCAAAACTAGACAATAAAGAGGCTTTCCCCAGCTTCAAAGTACATTGACTGAAACCTTTTGTTTCATAACTGGAAACTGATATGACAGACTGGAGACAAGGACCTTCCCTCCCTTTGTTCTCCCACACCAGCTCCTGCTTCTGTTCCACATCAGGACAAATAAACTTTATCTTTGCTTGCAAATTCCTGACAACCAAGCCCTCTGGTTTCAGTACCAAAATGCCAGACCATTCATTAGCTTATCACAACAGGAGCCCAGTACTCTTGGTAATTTGAATAAAGCAGTTTTCCTGCTCCAACCCTCCCCAAACTGCATCCATGTGCTAAGGGAGTTGGTAATAAGCTCTATATAAGACTGCTTCCACCTCCTCAGCATTTTCTTGAATTGATGCCTAGGAAAAATATTTCAGGCTTAAAAGTGTTTAATACGTGTCTATTGCCTTGTGTTACACACAGGTTGTAAATCTGTTACACCTCACACAAGTGAATCTGGTCTGAGATCAGGATTCCAGGTTAGCTGACAGCAGAAAATGAAGGGTTATATTCTAGTAAATGGGTTTTTGTTTGTTTCTTTACCCCATCATATTCAAATCTGTTATTGCAAATTCTTGGTTACTAGAAGATCCTACCAGATTCCAACAGTGAAGCAGTTGCAATTCATCACCCCCTATAATTTATGGAAGCCTCGTACAGCGTTTTTTCTTACTGTTTTGGTATTTTAAGTGAAAGTCAACATAATCTTTGCATGCAAGTAGATTTCAATCAATCCCAATATATGAAGCAAATTCTAAAATATGAAGGTCCACACAGTCTATTCTCTCAAGCTCTACCCAAGTCAGCTTGTCCACGTTGAACCAGAAAACCTCACACTGGCCAGCTGTGGGGTTAAGGGCAGCTGGGAGAAAACCTTTGATGGATCTGCCACAATGCTTCAGGCTGACTTGCTGAAATGAAGAAACAAACCTTCAAAACAAACATCACCTAATAAAAAGACCAAATTAGAAGTAACCACTTCTTTATAATTCTGCACCAAATGAACAATCTTGCAGCCCAGTTTCTCAGCAGAGGCAACTCTGTGCTCAGTTCGCTGACATGAAAGCTCAGCCACTTTTGCCAGGTGCAGCAGATGAACAGGCTGCCTGAATATTAATTTCATTCAGGAGGCATGAAAAAAAAGAAAAAAAATACAGACTTCTACTTTAACTGGCTTAGCAACGTAACAATGAAGTTGGAACAGCCTGGTTGTCTCATTGTTAGAGCAAAACCGGATTTACAACCCAGGTTTATACTTTGAAGAAAGCTTTATATGGCTTATTATCAGCTAGAAAAAATTAGTGAAAGCCTCACTTTCACCCTCTCAGACAATCACACCTTTACATACATTTCAATATATCATTATAGGCAACAAACTATTTTCAGAGCATTTCAGTCTTTTCTCTTTTAATTCAGGATTCAGTATCTTCAAAGGCCATGATACAATTAATCTGACATTTACCAAATCTAGAACGAGCTAGAAACTCTGAAAGTTATTCAACTTCCAGCAAGTTTTATTTCCAGCTATTTCCAACACTATAAAAAACTGTTAATAATTAAACATTTTATCTCCACTTTTTCTATGGATCAGAAGCTTTCCTACTTGCCCTCCCTTGACTCAGGGAAGTACAGCACTTCACTGCAGACACATATGAAAACTAGGGCAGGACATGGAACCTTCAGGATTATTTCCCAAGTCTTTTACAAATACTAAGCAATGCTGTGAATTTTTTTAATACTTTTTTTGCCTCAATCAAACAACTTAGGAAACAAGGGCTAACCCACTCAGTAAACTCTTTTTACTTTTGCCCATATGATACTGATCCATTTGAGCACGTGCTTCCCCCTTGCAATCTCACAAATTAAATGCTTCACAAATTCTATGAAGAAAGAAAAGAAAAAAGCAACTTTAAAAAAAACCCACACAAAAGAAAACTACCTAGCTTGAGTTTAATCATAAACATTCTGGTTGCATTTTTTTTTTTTTCAATCTACCTCCCCTCCTTGGTACCACATTTTAAAATAACTTTAAGCTATAATCATGCTCTTCAAAACATAAATGCAAGAAAGTAAAAATACACCTTATTAGAACCACGTATTATACCACAATTTTACAAGAGACTGAAAAAACTTAGTATGTCCCTGCAACATGTTGAGCCCAAACATCTTAAATGAGGATAAAACAGAGAGAGCTTTGCTCTGTATTGTGGATTTTAGTGCTCTCACGCGTTAAGGCAAGTTCCTCATAGAGTATGCTGGGAAAACAGCATCATGAGCTTCATTTTGCCATCATAACAGCATTCATTCCTCATCTCAGCAATTCAAGAATTTACACCCACACATGAAACGCCACTAAAAACCCCACAGACTACACGGCTAACTGTTAATATTTGAGGAATACACACGAAAATTTGGATTTACATTTAGTTCAGCTTCTACATAATATACAGGCATCATTTTAAATGAAAGTCCTCAGGGTTCCACCACCTTCCCTTAAAACAAAGGAATGAAGCAACAAGTAAAAACAAAGAAAGGCTGTAAACTGAAACCCTGCCATAGGAATGAAAACATTAATTCTGCTCGTAGAATGTCTGCCACAAGTCTCAACTATTTAAGCAGTTCTTTTATTTGCTTGTTTTATGTAGCAAGAAATTCATGTTATCTCTGAAGCCAAACCCAAAGCTAACACTGAGTGCTGTTTTTTAATACATATTTTTAACATATTATTTCATGGCGCTAGCAAACATCACTAGTGAATATTTTTTAACACATAAAAGTAAAACTAAGATTTTTGGATAGGAAGAAAAAAAAAAACAAACCACAAAAACAAACCACGACAAAATGGCCTGTCCCTGCTTCTCAGGAAACACACCAAGTTTTTTTGGCTTTTTCAGCCTGCAGTGCTGTGACCCTGTAACCATCACACGCCTGCAAACTGGGTCCTTATAGATCACATACACATCCACCAGTGCAAAGAGGATCAATGCTCCTTGTCTGCAACAATTATTTACAAATAAAATTCCACAGGACACATTTGAGTCTCAAAGTTTTTGATTTCTTACTCTGTATCTGTTCAAGAAAATAGTGTATTATGTGATATGACTTATAGCTAGATAAAACCTGTGATGTCATCCTGGATGCCCACAGCAAACATACTGTTAAATCCAAATAAATAATTGATTTTTTGGCTGAGTTTGAAATTATTGAAGTTTAAACATATTTTCAAAGAAGAGTTTCTAAATTATGGGCAAAACTTAAGATTCCAAGCTGGAATCACAGGAACTGTCTTCATGACATCACCCAGAGCCAGCTGCCAGGCGTGAGCAGGAGCAAGAAAGCTTCCCTGGGAAACTTTTGTGTCCCAGCTCACGGCAGAACACACAGAGCCATTCGGCAACTGCTCAACTA
Source organism: Muscicapa striata striata (assembly GCA_030060385.1). Lineage (NCBI taxonomy): Eukaryota > Metazoa > Chordata > Aves > Passeriformes > Muscicapidae > Muscicapa > Muscicapa striata. The sequence goes on along the minus strand of JAREIS010000050.1, from coordinate 897,285 downwards.
CATTGATTCATCTTTCCAAAAAATGGCAACCAGCACTCTTGATCTCACTCTTAAGTTTTGTTGAGTTAAAAGAAAACTGGTTTTTTTGGAATGTTATGTCAGAACTGTAACAATTAACATTGACTGATTTTTATGCCATTTGTACACTCAAATTACTGTGAACATTCCCAATGGATGAACTGCTTTTGGGCAAAAGAGCTTTTGCTCATCTGATTTTCAGCTTTTGTTCAGCTAACAAGTAAAAACAGAGTATTTTGCTTGTTTGAAATAATCCAGTCAAAACTGAAAAGACAGCCAGGCTGGGGAGGGGACATGTCTTGGAGTAAATTTATACAAAAGATGAACTGAAATAAACCCCACAAACAGAGCTCTACCACAAACCCAGGACACAGAAAAGGACAAATTTGTCTCAAGAGTACAGTGAAAGACATGCAGAGATGTACCAGTGCCTGACCAGACACAGAACATCCTCCATGTAAAAAGAATAATCACATTTAAGTACTCATTAATACATCTGATAGTCAAAACAGTAATTATTTCAAATAAAAGTTTTTAAACCAGCAAGATTAGCTTAAAATAGACTCTTACAGCAAGATTTCCTCTTTTTGATTTGGTGAAATCAGCTATCAAGAAGTATTTTAATCACAAGTCTAGACTGGCAAATCAGACAATTGGGCTCAGTTATTATTTTAAATTTAATAAGCTGGTCTTCTTAAGAACACAATCCCCATCCCCATTAAGGCATACTGTTTAAAATCAGGTGTAACTACAAAATGTAACTTGCAGTGTTAAAGGAATCCACGTTAGAGCAAATATCTTCTCAAGCAGATGTGACTTTCCTGCTCCCTTCGACTCTCCTTATGGTTCCTAATTCTTCACTGCCCTGTTTGCTTTCTGGTTAAGTAGGAATCAGAAGGAAACCAGCTCGCTGCAGTTTTGCACACAATCACAAAAGGAGTGAGCAGAAGCATCAACACCAGCTCTTTCATTAATGAACTGCTTGCCTGTGTATGCCTTCACATGTGCACTCACACACACATTAAACCTCAACTCTATTAAGCAGAAATTCTTTTCTTTTTCTCCCCAGCACTTCTTGAGATAGTCTCAAAAAAAAAAAAAAAAAAAAATCACTAAACTAACAAAATACTAGTTATACTGACAAAGCAAGTAGAAGCACAAAAAACACAACATAAGATTTAGTGGAATGTAATTCTAATGCAATTTTTGTTTCCTGGGAATGTGGAAACAAGCCTTCTCATTTACAAATTACAACAATTTAAAATAAGCCTTTATGTCCTTTCCATGCAAGAAAGAAACAAAACACTTCATGAAAGCTTCTCTGGAAAAGATATAACTAAAACTAATAGAATTTTGTATGCTGTGGTTTTTTTTCATTTACAAGCCAAGAAACCATAATACTGATTAGTATTTCTTTTTCCAGTCATTAAAGTTTTTGACAGAATCTGACACATTGTCTCTGAAAAAGCCCATCATTCACAGACCTTCATGAGAGACAGATCCCACCTATTAGAAAAACCTCAAATACAGTGACTGATGCAAGCAACATTCAAACAAAAAACTACACTTCCAAAGAACAAGCTGAGAGATGACCAAAATGTTAGCCAGTTTTGATATGCAAAAATAATGTTTTATATTCACTTACTAGACAAAATCCAAAGGCTTTTTAATTGCATTACAGTTACTTCTAATCCTCCAACTACATTGTAGCAAGAAAATAAAACCATCAGCGATACCAGAAAAAGTAGATGTTTGCTCAGTGCCTCACACCCACCACCACACACTGCCAGATTTGCTCTCATCTGCTGCTGCCAATGCACATGTGCAGAATTCTAAAGAAACTTCCTGCTCACACAGATCGCATCACACTCTTAACAACAGTAGTTAATAAATAAAAAGGCTTTTGTATCTTGTGTAACAGCTAATTATATTCATCCTACTCGCCACCCCCCAGTGCAAAGCTCTACTCCACCAACCACACACATCTCATTGCCACTGCATCAGATAATGCAGAACTTCGGTGCAATGGCATTATAAAAGTACAGTAAAGCAACAGGCAGGAAGAAATTATCAGTAAAACTATGCAACTTGCAAGCTTCATGTCATAAAACCAAAGCAGTTTAATAATTGTCACTGTTGTTAAAACAGACTTTGGAACAGAAGTCAAGCTATCTCAGAGACACCAAAAAAGCAAACTATAAATATATAATGCACTTAATTTATTATACATAAGTTATCCTATTACATACATTTATCATCAGTTTGTTCCTCCCCTTCCAAGCAGGTAAGCAGAAATACCCACTGAAACTCAGCAGATTACAAAATGGTTACACAGCCCCTTCACTATCGAAACACTGCCTCTGTCAGAACCTTGAGCACGTGCCACCAAAATAAAGGACAGGCTCAGCAACCCCACTGCAGGAGAAAAACATTTCAATGAAGAGTTCAATGCTGCAGCAATGATCCTCTGAATTTCAAGAGATGGGGAAAGAAAAAGAAAAGAAAAAAAAAAAACAGTCTGGTACTGAGGTCTCCCATCAAAACTTGATTATGACTAAATTTGAAGACACCACCAGAAATCAAAAGGTTAAGAGTTACATTACAGAATAAAATTAACTAACCTGATTACACTTCTAGAGTGCCAAGACAACAAAAGATTTCATTTAAATTCAGCAAGAGTGGAGTAATCCTTTCAAATATACACACTTTAAAAAAGGGTATAAAGGAAGAAAGAACCACATTCATAAGATTCCAACTCTCACCTTTGCAGTTTTGTCCATGTATTATTATCCTACACAGCTGAGCACAAAGTTTAATCCTAATACACTGCAGGGAGTACTGAACAGAAGAGACACATGAGGAGAGCTGCCAGCGAGACTGGAACCTGGACAATCAGTGCAGGGTTCCCACCAGATACAGGGCTCAGATCCAGCAGATGCCCCACCCAAATGTCCTTAGAAATGTCCAAACAGTGAAGAAAATAAAAACCATTTAAACCTCTCTATAGGAAAAAGCCTCTGCAACCATAGTCTTTGTTACAAGCTGTTTGAACACAAACATAAAGCCCTATCTCTATTTTAAGCTCGTTTGGCATATTTTTCTTTTTTTTTTTTTTTTTTAAAGACAAATATACAGGATTTCACACATTTACAGGGGAAAGACCACAAGAGTAGAACTGTTTGTTATTATCACAATAGAACTATTTTCACTAATCAGAATATGGGTCTGCAAAATATTACCCATTTCTTGCAGTGAATGACTCCACCCATATGTTGCAAACATAACAGGTTTTGACCTTCTAAACTACGTTTTTAAGACTTCAAAACAAATCACCTCTACAGAAAAAAAGCTTGGTAGAAGACGCAGTAACAAATACATTATGTTTCAGGGGGTGCAATAATCCATAGAATTCACTTGAACTGACTGAACTTCCACAAATCTCAACAGCTGGCTATCAAGCCAGTAGAAACTGTGAAGATAAATCTGATTTTACCAAAGCCTTGAGACAGTCAGTCGTTCTCAAACAAAATTTTTGCAGGTAAAATCTCTCACTTTACAAAAAAAAAATAGCCATCGTGACGGAATTGCTCAATTATACTAACTTTCCAGGAAGCAATGTAAAATTCTTGTATTCTCTGCCTGAATCCAATTTTGACAAGAGACATAGAGCCCCTCTGCTGAAAAACTGACAGAGCCATCACTTTACAAACTGCATGGCAAGTAACTATCTCTCTCTTCTGTAGCCCTACACAGATTAAATATTCCTTCACTTCTGCATCTCCTCCTGACATGTTCTGGATAAAGTGTTATTCTTCAGTTCTTAAATAACATTCCTCACATCTGAAATGATCAATAAATATACAACTAGGCCTGCAATGCAAGGCAAAAATTTTAAAAAGTTTGCCATCCTTCATCCTTACAGAGGCAAATGATGAACTGCCCTGCACGGAGTTAATTCACTCCTACCTAAATGGCCACTAGATTTTTGTGTGCTAATATGGCAGTAAAATTAACCTAGTGCTATGCACTGAATTAGAGAACAACTTAAAGCATTCTCTTACCAACATCACTTCCTCTTCCATGTAGCTGAAGCTTCTTTTGTGGGGGATGGGGAAAAAAAAGAATCACCACACAAAAAAATACCAAAAAAAAAAAGCCACCTCAGACTTGGCAGGTTTTACTCACTTTCCAATGAGCCCTGAAAGGGTCATCACTGCTCAGCTGTAAGACTTGACCAGAAATCAAAAGGCTGAGTATTAGAAAAGGAGAAAACCCTACCCCATAAAGCCTTCCCACACAGCAAGCAGGGACCCACAAAACTTTCTGATGTCTGTTGCAAATGCACGGAGTATTTCTTCAGCCTCACCTGCTTTTGCAAACATGCCATTATGTACACTAGAAAGCAATGCTTCACTGCCTGCACAGGTTCTCAGGGTATGAGCCACACATGATAAATGTTAAATTAAGTCTTTTAATGAGCTGAGAGAAGATCCTGCAGTGTTCCAAGCAACACAAAAACTAAGTGTCCAAACTAACAGAGCAGATAAAAATTATCATTTGCCAAACTCAGATGTTTTGATATGTTTTTCATGTCAAAATCTGCAAGTACTAAAATTTACCAGGAGCTTCTCCGAGTCAGCTTCCTTAAATGTAACCATGGGACTCTACTTGATTGATTTTTCTAAAACAATACTGTAAATTTCCAGTTTGATGCTTTCAAAACATTGAGGTATTTAATTCCTTATTGTTACATAGTCAGACAAGGAAAGAATCCCTATGGAGCCAAACAATGTATAAAATACAGACAAAGATTAAAAGAGATCCTAAACATCTTCAAGTCTATGCAACAAAGAACACATGAAGCAATTTACTAGTAATGAACAGTAAGAAAAAAAAAAAAAGAAAACAAACGAAATAGCTAAACTGCTTATAATATAGGCCAACAAATCAACTTTCTATTCTTTTTATACTGCAGATTAAACTGCATGGAAGACAGAAAAACTTCCAACCTAAACGCTAATCCAGTTTAACAATTTGTTCTAAATTCACAAACTAACAATTCCATCCCTGAGGACATGGAGGAACACATGCCAAAAAAAAAAAAAAAAAAAAAATAACTGTACGCATTTATATATTCGCTTTCTTTTTTTTTTTTTTTTAACTGGCAAGAGTTTTACATGGTATTTACTTTCTTCATCTGTTACTTCTTTTCCCCATCTTGAGCCTGGTAGCAGTAAAAAAATTAGTAAAAATTTCTTAAAATGCAGCTAGACCAAGGAACCTTAGAATAAGAGAGTTGTGCATTAAAAGCTGGTGTTGCAGTACGTGATGGCAGGTTTTTTGTTGTTGGGTTTTGTTGGTTTTTTCCAAACCTTGAAGGAGAACCCTAACACTGGGACGTGTTAAAGCAACTTTTTAATAGCAAGAAACATTTCCACTCAAATATCCAAATCCCCAAGGAGCGCCCATGAACAATGGAAACGCACACCAGCAAACCCCTGGGACGATACATTTGGTCACAGGCTGGCGCGTTAAGTCCATGACCCAGCGTTCTTAACGCCAGCGCTACCTTGGTGATCACAGGCCGTTTAGTGACTGCCCTTCTTTCAACTTCTGGGACCAACTCCGCTGTCAGGGAGCAGCGAGGCTGACGCTGTCAGCGAGCCAAGCCCCCTGGCAGGGGCACCAGGCTCTGTGGGAGCAGGGAACAGCCCGGACACACAACTCCGGCAGGAGCCAGGCTGTCAGCGCTGCCGCGAGCTCCCACCGGCACCAGCCTGGGAGACGCTCCCGCCTCTTGACAGCTCCCTGCGAGCGGCTCCAGCGACTCGGCAGGAGGAAGTTCCCGCGCCCCGCTCGGTGCCGGTGCCAGAAGGTTCCTGAAGCCTGACGTGACACCGAGCACCGAGCGGGGACCCCTCGCGCATGCGCCCCGCGCCCCTCACCGTTGCCGGGTGACTCGCCCTCCCCGCCGACCTCAGCACCACCAGCAGGTTCCTCCGCCTCTTCCTACCCCGGGGCCGGCGCGGGCCTCTCCTCGCCGCTCCGCTCTCCTTGAAGCCTTCCTCCGCCGGCCGCTGCCCGCGCCGTGTGCCGCGGCCGCCGCGCTGCCGGACCCGGCGCCGTCCGTGCCCTCACAGCCGCTCCGAGCTCCGAGCCGCGAGCGGGGTCCCGACGGCAGCGGCGGCGACGGGCGGAAGTGACGCGCTGACTGACAGGTGCAGAGCGCGCGCCCCCGCCCGCCTCCCGGGGGTCACGTGCCGCGGGGCGGGGCGGGCGCTGAGCGCGGGCGGGGCTCGTGCCCTGAGGCGGTGGCGGCCGCGGGCGGCCCGGACCTGGGGGGAGTGAGGGCCGTTCCAAAGTTAACGTTTTCCTCGTGTTTTCATCCGCACAGTAACTCAGCCACCCGCCCGCCTCAGCCTGTGCGGGCTCGGAGTCACAGAATCAGATAGCTTGGGGAAGATCTCTGAGCTCATCGAGTCCAACCTTGGACCGAACATCACCGTGTCCCACCACGCCAGAGCACTGAGTGCCTGGTGTTTCCTTAAACACCTCCCTGGGCAGTTCCAATGCCTGATCACCTTTTCACGAATAAATACCTCTTCATGTCCCACCTAAACCTCCTCTGGTGCAGTTTAAGATTCTCCTCTCATCCTGGGGTGCCCGGAGAGTGACCACAGCCAGTAGTGGCACCATGCAGGCCTGCACCCTGCTGGCTTTGGGTGGACATGAGGAGAAATTTCTTCACAGAAATGGTGATCAGATACTGGAACAGGCTGCCCAGGAAGGTGGTGGCGTCACCATCCCTGGAGCTGTTTAAAACAAACCTGGATGAGGCACTCAGTGCCATGGCCTGGTTGACACAGGTTGGATGCAACAACTTTGGAGGTCTTTTCTGGTGTAACTGATTCTGAGATTCCAGTTTTGCTTTTCTCATAACCGTATTAAAATATTTCCTGTAAATTTTCTGAATTGAAGCATCAAGAGCAATCACTGCCAAACATTTCCCAAATGTAAGCGCACCAGAAGTAACGAAGTGCCCTTTGACAAAGAGCTAATGCATCTTGAAACACAAAATTTAGCACCCTTAAAGTGAGTTAGCATAAGTTAGAGAGGAGATGGAAGCTTACACCCGAAGTGTTAAAACCAGTGCCTGGCAGTCTGTGGTTCCCACATGCCACGCTGAAACTACAACAGCTTTTTCTGTCATGCAGTGCCAGCAGCCATAGGTGGTGGGTTTAATAAGGCATTTAAGGAAACTTGGATTTAGTTAGTAAAAATCCTCTCAGGAAAAGCTGGTTTTTTCCCCCATGAAAAACTAACAAAGAATATATGAAAGGAGGAAAAAATTACACAAGCAGGATGGGATTAATTGAAACCTCTGTATTTTCAATAGCTGGGAGGATTTTGTTTCAGGTTCTCCAGCATGGATTCTGAATTTTATCTAGAGATACATTTTTAAGATTCATTAAAAGGTTTTGCATTTAGAATCTGACGAAGGGAGAGTCATAATCCCACAGTAAATTAACCTGGGTTTAATCAGATCTAAAATTCTGTTTTCCTGCTGGAAGATTTGGTGTCATTAGGAGGTACCACGCAAACCCAATAAAACATGTAGGGTCGGGGGAAATGGCCTCTCAGGAGGTCTGTGTGTGCTGTCCATCTGTTTCCACAGCAGACTTCTCCACTTGAGCCACTAATAAAATTTCCTCGCATCAGGATGAGGTTTCTGAATTTGTATTTTGTATACATAGCTGTGTTCTTTCTGATTCATTTAGCCTCATCAACAACAATAAAGATACTGAATCAGAACAAGCTGGCAATTTTGTTGATGAAACATGGGGGAGAGCGGGCTCCAGCTGGCTCTTCAGCAGATACATTGGCCAGTTGACAGGAATAAAACTGCAAGAAACCTGACACAGAAAGCACAAGCGGTGAGAGGAGACAGACAGCAGAGGCAGGCAGGTAGGCAGGCACTGCACAGCACAGCACAGCACAGCACAGCACAGCACAGCACAGCACAGCACAGCACAGCACCTGTTTGCTGGTTTTGAGTCCAAGGCAGTGGCTTCTCTCCTCTGAACTGGCTCTGAATATGCCATTTCGTGCCAGCTTATCCTACCTCCTTTCAAAGGCTTCCAAGGCTCCTTGCAGGGGGCAGACATACGTAGTCCCAGGCTGCCATTTTAGGCTTTTCTGCTCACTTTGTGTTGATGCTGTCTACTTGAAAGGTTGAGGACAACCCAGGAGTCACAGAGTCAGAATATCTCAAGTTGGAAGGGACCCATAAGGATAGAGTCCAACTATCTGTTCCTCACAGGACTGCCTAAAGCTAAACCATGTGACTAAGAGCATTGTCCAGATGCTCCTTGAACTCTGGCAGGCTTGGCACTGTGACCAATTCCCTGAGGAGTTTTTTCCAGTGGCCAACCACCCTCTCAGTGAAGAACCTTTTCCTAATGTCCAGCCGGAACTTTCCCTGACAGAACTTCACTCCATTTCCTCAGGTTCTATGATTAGTCATTGAAGAGAAGATCAGCATCTCCCCTTGCCTTTAAGGGAAGCTGCAGGGTGTGATGAGAGCCCCCCCATCTCCTCATCTCTGTGCTGAACAAATGCAGTGAGCTAATCTGCTCTTTGTAAGGCTTTCCCTTGAGACCTTTCACCATCTTAGTCTCTGTCTGGTCCTTTAGCCACATTTTCTAAGATAGTAAATAGAGAGAGGAGAGGAGAGGGAGAGGAGGGAGAGGGAGAGGAGAGGAGAGGGAGGAGAGGAGGGAGAGGAGAGGGAGGGAGAGAGAGAGGGAGAGGAGAGGAGGGAGAGGGAGGAGAGGAGAGGGAGAGGAGAGGAGAGGAGAGGGGAGGAGAGGGGGAGAGGGAGAGGAGAGGAGGAGAGGAGAGGAGGGAGAGGGAGAGGGGAGGGAGAGGAGGGAGAGGAGAGGGAGAGGGAGAGGGAGAGGAGAGGAGAGAGGCAACAACCTAATGAGTGGCTGCATGGTTACATCCCCAAAATTCAGCTGTTGAAAGCATCTGCCTCTCAGATCACTCCATCACAATAGAGCAATGTCCATTAGCTGTTCCCACTACATTTTCCACTGTCTCAGGCACACCTGAATTGTGAAAGGCAGCATTTTACATTCCTCCCCCTCTAGTACTGTGCAGGCTGTGGAGCTCCCTCGTTTCCCTGTTCCAAACCCACAAGCACATTCAGAGCAGGGGTTGTGCAGGGCAAGCTGCAGTCCCACCGTGTGACACAGCACTGTCACCCCCTGTCAAGAGGTATGACACTGCACTGCCCCGTACGGCGGCATGGCCCCAGTGTGGGGCTGCTGAGGAGCAGAAGGACCCATTCTTCATATCAGGTTATTATCTTACTAGTAGGAAATGGAAATCTGACACATAGCGAATCTGACACTGAGAGTTTTTGCTGGAAATTATCTGTATGTCAGCAAAGTGTTTGCTTTTGGGTTTAATTGTTCACCTACAAAGTATTTGATACATTCTTCCGAACTTGGAAGTGCTCAATTTTTTTCCTTAAGTAGATCCTGTTGATATCTAGCAAAAAATATTGACAAACGCAAGTCCTTTCAACACCAAGGAAGAATTAGTAAACACTTTCCAGCTGGTTGCTCTGCAAAGAGTTTTCCTTTCCTGCTCTTTCATCCAGAAACAGAGACATGTCCCCAAGCTGAGTCTTTACTTTGTACTTTTCCAGCATTGTAGCATATTCTAACAAACATTTTGTTTCAGGATGCCCAGAACATGACACTTGGCCATGCTGAACATCCATAACTCTCCATGGAAACTCTCATATCAGCAAGTACCCAGTTGTTCTAACTCATGGTGTTCAAAAGGGCACCTAAGAATCAAAGTTCATTTTTAAAGCTTTGCCCTGTATTAACAAATGAGGCTTCACAATGCTCAAGCAAACAGGTGAATGGATCTATTTTATATAAACACAAACTCCAGCCTGGAGAAAACCATTCATCCTTTCAAAGACTGCCAGCCATTACTAGACACATATGTAAGGATTTTTTAAAAACAGAATCCAGTCTCAAAGGCACAAGTTCTGTGTAAATGTCAACATTTTTACTCATTTTTCTACTAGAGTTCTGGTATTAAAATAAACATTTACAGCATGAGATTTTTTTTTTCCCTGCCTCTGAACACTTTTAGGATCTGAATCTTGGTTTTAGAAGATCTGTCTTTAAAGTAGAAATCTAGGAATATGGGTCAAATGTGGCTTTTAAGGCTGTTCATATTTTAATTGCATGGTTGCAGACTTAACAAGAGATAATTCTTCCCTCCTTGAAATTCAAGACATTGAAAGGTTAATTCAGTCTTCTCAGTTCCATTTCCTTCCGTCTGTTCCCCTTCCCACACTCCTCCCCACCCCCCATCTGTAGACAGCTGAGTTATTTGAATTTTATTCAAGCTAGTATTCATCCAAAGGGTGAATACTATGCACCAGGCAAGCGAAAATTGCCGTATTGCATACTTGCATTTTTTACTTTCTATTTGGTTTTCTCTGCATTCATCAGCTTGGGCTGTGGATGTACACAGTCATGCCCCAAATATAAATTAAACCTTGTGTGTCCCCATTGTTGTTGAATTCCCATTCTTTGCACTCACATGGAATCTATGCTCAAGCTGCTGTGGTGCTTTTACCTTGGGTTGAGGAAAGGCTACAGTTCACGTTACCACAATTTGTCAGCTGCCAACACTATCACTCTCTGCTGCTCCCATGTTATTTCATGGTGTGGTCACTCATACTCAAGGTACAGTAATTCCAGAGGAGTCACTTTGACAGAGCTCAGGTTAACTCTAAAATGAAGACAGAGCTTTAATCCAACTGATTTTGGTACTTTACATACATTTGCAAGAAAAAAAAATCCATAAAAGTATTCATTAAAAATGTTCTAGTTCACTCAGATTCTGAGGAAAGAGAGGTTCACTTCAGATGCCAGGAGAGGTAAACAGAATCATCTTTCTTTTTTCTTTTTTTTTTTTTTTTACATTTTAAACAATGCTTAACATAAAATACTTTCAGCTTTCATCGAAAAGGCAGAAGATAACAGATGTGGAACTTACTGATTATAATTTTCTTACATAATTGTTGACCTTGTACACAGCATGCAATACCTATGTGTTTAGCTTACACTGTATGACAAGCTTATAAAATTGGAAAATTATTTTTGGAAAAGACAATGGAGAAATACAAGTTTTTATTCTGCAAATTGCTCAGAGTAATCAGCTAGAAAAGCTAACTTGGCTGCCTTTTCTGTTCCTCTGCTTCAGCAGCCTTGTTTCCTTAAGCAGCTGAAAAACTTCAGAGTTTATCTTCTCCCCAAACATAAAACCACTACCAGAAGTCCCAGGCTATTGAGAGTGGAATGATTTGGCAACATAAAGGAAGTGCTGGTGAGGCACCCTCAAAACCACATCCACAGCCCTGTGTCCCAGGAGTGAAGAATACCTCACCTCTGCAGCTATCCCAGCACAGCATGGATTGTAATAAATAACAGAACACCTATTGTCCTTTTCCTCTGGGCAAAAGGAAAATCTGAAGTTAACATAAAGTTAGTCAATCTCTGGATTTTATGATCTTTGACCTGTCTTCTCCTGGATTATGTTGGTTATCTATTTGCTGCACAGTAGGTGCCACAATTTGAATGGTAATGTTTCTCCTGCCTGAAACAAAGAGAGGGAGAGTCCCAAGAGTAGATTGTTTAATTCCAGAGCAGCCAGCTACATTTAGAAGAGCCATGTCTGAGCACACTCCAAATGCTGATCCAAAATTTCCCTGTCTTACTCCTTCCCTAAACTGCTGCTTGCAGGAGATGCTTCTGTCCAGAGACAGAAAGGAGCAAAAAAAATATTTTAAAAGACTATTATAGCTCAAAGTCATGCTAAACTTGTGTCTCTAGACCAGTATTCATCACAAACTGTCATGTGCTCTATAGCACTAACTACTGTGACTAGCATGTCATATGATTTGCTCCCCACCCCAGCTTTGGGGGAAGAAGCCTGTGCATGGACATTCTGTTAATTCTATTTTTTCCTTTAATAATTCATGCATGGGTCAACACATTAAGCTAGAAGGGGCCAGGCCAGAGAAAAGTAGTTTGTGCTGGAAGACACACTTTTGGGTCAGTTCTTGGGAATACTCTGTTGCAAGAATCACCATCTGGTTAAACTTTTAAAAGTTCTATAATATCAAAAAAAAAAAAAAAAAAAAGAGAGAGAGAAAGGAAATTTTTACTCCTACTAGCTTATGTTTTCTCCTTTTTCTCTTGGTGTAGACTTGTCTGAACTCCTGAGCTATTTGGAAAACATGGGATTGGAAAAATCACCCAAGGAGAAGGATTGTCTACAACTGCCTCTCCTCCCCCCTCATCTTCTGCATGTACCTACCCTCAAGGTTCAATGGTCTTGATAAGGAAAATGAAACACCTTAGGTAACAATAAGTCCAGTGCAAGACAAGTGTCAAGTATTTACTCACTGGCAGTGCAGCATTACAGCAGAGAGCCTGCCAAAGAGGGATCAGTGCCTTCCTTACACCCCCAGGATTCATTGTCTCTTAGCCTGGGAACCTGTCTCTGTTCTCAATCAGGGATATTTTTTTTGGCACAAAGATGGAACAAAAGACACAAAGAGAACTAAGAAAACCCTTTCAGTGAAGCTGTAGTCTTTTCTTTTTCCTGTTCCCCTGAGGATGGGAAACCTTCTAAGGACAGCTCATAATATCCCCAGTCCTGTACCTGCCTGGATGGTGCTCAGTGTTCACAGGGACCTACAGGAATTTGGGTCCGTGCAGATTCCAGCCCAGCTTTCAGCCTTGACAAATTGATCCCCTACCTTTAGCACCAAAAATACCACAGCATTTTGAAAATGAAATCACTGTTATATTTGAGTGGGTGTGTTATTTCGAGACAGCACTAATGTGATTATAAAATCAGTTGTGTCAGCTTATTGGCTCAGCTACAGACACTGATCTGCTTGAGCGTCTGTTCCTCTACCCGGCTGCTCGCCTTCGGGTACTTTGTCCCCCCTCAGCTCCCCGTGGAAACAGACAGACACCATTTGATTCCCACTGCTGCACCAAAGAGAAAGAAACCCCTTCTTCTGGCAGTTGCCCACCTCATCTCTATGAAACTTGGCATTTCCAGAGCAGCACCTCTTGTGCCAAACATGAGCACAGCATCCCTCAGCCAGTTAAAGGCTACAACCCATATGTATATATCCATATATATATCTGCATGGCCTGGGCACATTGCTTCCAAGTGACAGCAGCCAAGGGAAAAGGTCAAGTGGCAGCAGGGACCAAAGCTCCCACCCTCACTTTTCAGACTTTTCACTTGAGCTCCCTCTAAACATTTCCTCTCACCTATTACCGAATGCTGGGGGAAAGTGTTTGTTTTTCCCTGCTGCTCTGTGGGTGTCTGACAGACTCGGTGGCTGGTGCTGCCAGGCATGGTTTAATGCTGTCAATGGCAGGTGACTCATTGGTATCAGAAGTGTCAGCCCTGGCAGGTTTGACTCAGCCCTTCATCTTTTGGCAACAAATTGAAATAAAATACAGTTTCCATTGTATGAAGCAGCTTTTCAGGCACATCCATACCAATGTAGCTTTACATGCTTTATGTGTAGAGCATCTGTAAAGATTCTATAGTCTGCATGCTCCACTGGCTTCCTGGTTTTTCACATTTCTATACACTGATCATTCTGCTGCCTCTGTGCAACATGAGGAAAGTTGAGGCTCATTGAAACCACAGTCATCCCAAGGCCAGGTAAATGCCATGCTCCCCTTACTGAAGATGGTGACTGAAATCCTGCAATTAAAAATCTGACAAAGAACAGCTTTGCTGCTCATATAGCAAAAATATTTCCATTACGAGTGAAAGGAAAAAGCATCTGAGTAAGATGTTACCTACCCATCCTTACCTCAAAGTATGCAATGCCCTCAGGCCAAATTCCAAACTTTCCACATGTAAACTGCATCCAGCTGTGTGTGCTGCACAGAGTATATAAACATGAGGTCTGAATCCCACACGAGCTGTGTTTGACCACAGCACTGACTTTACAAGCTACAGGAATTTGACAGGCACTTTATGCAAAGGTCAAGATGTTTGTTATGGAGATGGGTATCTCCCGATTTCAGCAGAGTGAAAACAGGTAATTTCTCATCATTATGTTATTTGGCTCATCACTGTTGCACCTTCCTCAGAAACCCAACCCAAAATCAATTAAAAACTTCAGCCTAAAAACCCAAACAATGTATCCCAAACCGTTTTGGTATTAGGTGGCCAATAAATTGGGCAATTAAAGTGGTAGTAGTGGTGAAAACAAGCGTGCTCACCCTGTCTTAGCACGCTCAGGAGAGTCTGAGCTCTCATGTGGATCCTGGGGGCAGAGCCTATGACTGGACACACAAAACCAAAAGTGATGTTCTTCTGCTTTTCAGTTCTGAACGCTTTGTCTGCTCTCTGCTACTGAGAGAACTTGTGCTACTCTTAAAGTTTAAGAGGTTTTGTCCTTTTAATCTCTCTTCATAATCAGAATTATAATTATTACTTTTAAAAACAGACAAATATTTTAAAAACTTTAACTCATGAACTGCCTGGATTAATGACTCACTCAGATTATGTTTTAGTCTTTCCCGATCTTCTAAATCTTGTGTCCAGCCAAACAAGAGGTTAATGCTCTTTCTCTAAACAGACACAATGACTCTTCAGTGCCAAATCTCAGCTATGGCTTACACCAAATATTCACCCAGTAGCTGCCTTCCTGCTTTTTCCCAGGGGGTTTCAGTCAGGAACACAGCTATTTGTGACAACTGGTTGGATATGTGGGATGGAAGCAAAGGAACTGGGTCCTGACATTAAATATGGTTCACACACACAGTGATTTGGTGTGGTCAGTGCAGATGCAGAGATAACTGAGCGAGCCTGCACAAATCCCTTAGGCTGGGAAAAACCTTTAAGATCAAGTCCAACCACAAATCTGTCCATTGTTTTAGTTTAAACAAACATGTAAGAAGAGGTCCTTAAGACACATTTAAGCACATTAAAACCATTTTCTCCATGCACACACATCAGATTCAAACCCACTCAGCCTAAGCCTGTGGTGCCAGCAGAAAGATCCACAGACGTTCCGGGGGCTCTCAGTCAGCTGAGACATCTCTGTCCCTCTGAGCTCATTGTTCAAGTTGCCTTACAGTCAGTAGAGGAAACCAGCTTCTCCTAGAGCACAATTAATTTTATCCCAACTTCATTGCCTCCCTTCTGACTGTCATGGAATCCAGACAGTAATTTCAGATGGAGACGCTGAAAGGTACACGAGAGGAAACCCACACCAGTATCCAGGAGGATGCCCACAGCCCTTCTGTCCCTGCTCCCAGAGCCATGGGCTGAGGGAGGCACCAGCAAGTGAATTAACAGCTACCAAAACAGGCACAAGCAGAAATTCATTGTACACCCCTTTAGGACACATTCCTGGATGCCACTGTGGTGTCCTGGGCTGTGCTAATCTCAGACTTGGCCCTTGGTCATGGCAATCACACCATGGCTGTGCTGAGAGCCCTCCAGAGCCACGACCTTGTGCTTCTGCCAGCCTGGGCAGGCGGGGATGATCCCCAGGCATGTTGCCGAGTGCACCTACAACCCCCCCCCAGGAAAACCAATCTGGCTGCAGCAACCCCCAAACCTCACCCTTACCCCAAACCTAAGCACTGGAAAATGGTGGGAAGGGAAACTTCAATATGATTGTCATGGTAAATGAAGAGAACAGAACAAAAAGAAAAATCAAGATGTAATTTGGCAGTTTTCCATGTCAGTTTTCCCATTTCCCTCCCTCACTTTCTACAGGAGCAATCTGTCCTTTCCCTAAACGCTGAGCAATCCCAGCACTAAACTAATCAATATTAATAGCGATGGGTTTGGGAGGGGGAGGAGGGGAGAGGGAGAGGAGAGGAGGAGGGATTACCCTGACCTTTTTCAACTCACACTGCCTCAGACGGCCACCAAGCAGCTGAAGAGAGAGCAGCCAGACGGTAATGCCATGTGGTTTTAGTAGCTTTTCATTTTAAAATTTTTTTTTTCCTTGTGAATATTTACTGTTGTCTCAGTGCAGATAGCAATGAAATCTGATTTTCTGCAGGAAGGAAAAAATATAATTAAATCAGCCATCTCCGGGCCAAGCCTTGCCTTGATGGGAAACTCCACTGAAATAAAAGGAATAATGCCCAGGCTGGATTTTTACTTGAATTTCTTAAAAGAAAGATGAATTGCATTAGGGAAGTTTTGACAGGTGAAATGCTGGTGTGCTTTGTGGATTTCTCTTGATTATAACAGAGTATAATCAAAGCCATTGAGCTGTGACTGGGATATGGAGCAAGAGCAAACAAAGGGCTGGGGGAACCGGTCCTCTATTGTTATGCTCAAGTGTCCACAGCAGCTCAGGGGATGGATGTTCTCAGCACAAGGGGCTCAGAATGAAAGACAAATCCTATTAATTAAAAGAAAATCATAATTAAAGCCCTTTGTTCCTACTGGAGTTGGGGTTTATTGTAGATTTTCAGTTAGCAGCATTTCTAAAAATACAGGTTAATGTCAGGGGGCACCGTGGATTACTGGCAATTAATCATTGTCTCCTTATTACTGATTATTCTTGTTGCCATGTGCAAAATATGATTTTCATAAATTTCATCTGAGAAATCTAGAGAAAATTCTATTTATGTGTTTCCTCTTTTGCTCTGAAAGAGCTAAGCCTCAGGGAAAGGTCCCAGATTGAGTGTTAGGTTTGTGAAGGGTTTTGAATAAACATTTTTATGGTATTTTCGTATTTCTTCTCTTGAGGAGAAAATGCTTTGCAGATGGCTGATATCACAGCACTAGCTAATGAAGCCATGGGTGTGTTTTCCCTTTCTTTGTCAGGACCCATCATGTCCGACAAACCAGATTTTGCAGAAATTGAAACATTTGACAAGACCAAGCTGAAGAAGACAGAAACCAGAGAGAAAAATCCACTGCCCACTAAAGAAAGTAAGTGCTTATGAGGCTATTTGAAGTACGAGTAGCAAGGACATAATCCGTATTGCAGTTCATATGCAAAATGAATACTAATCACAGGATTACAGGCTCAAACTCATCCCTGACTTTAAGTGGGGATAATACTAAGACTCTATACTGGGCTTCCAAGGATATCAGTAATTATAACCAACGGTGCATTTTGTCTGAAAAAGCCTTTCTGATGGGATTGCTCTTGCTTCTGCTAAAAGCAAGATCAGTGTTCCCACTGGGTGCTGGTAACAGGATCAATCTGTTTGTAATTACCTTGTTTCCAGCCCCTCTGGAGGCACAGGGGAACCTTTGCCCATCCCTGGCAGGCCAGGCAGCATCCCCAGAGGGTGCCCGGGCTCTGGATTTAATGTTCTCAGGCAGATGAGCTGCTGCCTCCCACTGGTACCTGCTGTCAGCCCTGGGCAGGAGACCTCCAGGCACCTTCTCTGGGAAGAAGGCTGCAAGGAAACCCATCATCATCCTCATCTAACAGGCAATCTCCCTCAGAAAAGCACAGCTGAGCTTTTCTTGTGCAGGGTCTTCTCCCATACCCACTGTCTGTACACAGGGAGCCAGATAAGGCTGGGATTCATGTTCAGTGTCAGATATGAAAGGAGCATTTGGAGCAGATTTTGTGAGCAGTTTCTTTCAGAAAAGTATTGCTAATCACTGTGGATGTGTGTGCTGATAGCCATGCACACACACAGTCCCTCAACATTAGATATCTGTTTTTTTCCCCTGTTTTATTATCCTTGCTAATACTAAATCTGTACATACAAGAGGAGCTTTGCACACCATGAACTGCTCCCTTCTAGCTATGCAGATGTGGGTATGAGTTGTCATTTTCATGATGATCAAAACAACCAATTATGGATTTAACCATTCTCTGGCTTTAAGTATGACCACAGAAATGGGTATCCTACAGAACCATTATCATTGAATCACAAAATAATCTGGGTTAGAAAGGATTTTGAAGATCCCCCTGTTTCAACCCCATGCCATGGGCAAGGACACCTCTCACTAAGACCAGGTTGCTCCAAGCCCCATCCAAACTATCCCAGAACACTCCCAGGGACAGGACAGCCACAGCTTCTCTGGGAAACCTGTGCCAGGGCCTCACTCACAGAAAAGAATTTCCTTCTCACATCTAATCTATCCCTGCCCTCTGTCAGTATCAAGCCATTCCCCGTTTTTCTTTCACTCCAGGCTCTTGTCCAAGGTCCCCCTCCAGCTCTTTTGTAGCTCCTTTAAGTGCTAGAAGGGGTTCTAAAGTCTCCCCAGAGCCTTCTCTTCTTCAGGCTGTGCACCCCCAAAACTCCCTCAGTCTGTCTCCATAGGAAGGCAGACTTTAGTGTTCATAAACAGTCATGTTTACTGATGGTGTTTTTATTTCCTGTTTTTCTGCCAGCTATCGAACAGGAAAAGCAAAGTGAAAGTACAGCCTGAGTATAAAATGGAAGATGTGACTGCTGCTTCTTCAGTGAGGTTTTGTCTTCTGAGTTGGGTTGTTGTTTTATTTTGTCTCTCCCACCCCATATTTGTTGCTTATTTATTTTAGGAAACATTTGTTCATTTAATGTTCCCTGGAGAAGTTTGTTTTGTGTTTGTTGAAGAATATACTATGTATTTGTATTCTTAAAATTATAATTTCAAGTTGTGTATCAACCCCATTACTTGGCAAAAAAAAAAAAAAAAAAAAAAAAAAAAAATTTGCATAAAAATTGCTTTCCTAAACCTCACAATAAACAGGTTTCTTCTGACCAACTGTCTTTGAGCCTTGCAGAAATCGAGTTTACACTGCAACTCTTACTAAGATCCTTCCCCCTTTGTTTGCATTTCCACAGCAGCCCGGGGGTTTGGGCAGGTTGGGAAGGGTTACCCCAGGCACCCACAGGTGCCTTGGCTGGAACACAGTCCCTCTCCATCATCTGTATCCTGCAGAATCCCAGAGCCCCAGATGGCACCAGTCCACAGGAACCTCCCCTGGCTGGACACTTCACTCCCATCCCTGTGTCACCCAAGAGTTCCTGGGAACCCCCAGGGACAAACTGTGTGTACCAGGAGCTCCTGCACCTTGAAAGCCCCAGCCTGGCAGAGGGCATGAGCAACAGGGGAAGCACTGGCCTGCTTCAGTCTTGTCCAGCAGTAGGTTAGAAGTTCCAGAGACAAGTACCCACCTACAAATTCCATGCCAAATTGATAGTTGGGCTGAGGACATACTCAAATTAACATTCCAGATCAAGAGAAGGCTGCAGCACTCTCTGCACAGCTTTTTTCTCTCTCTAACTTGCAAAGATCCAGTCAACCTTGGGATAACTGCAACACAAACACAGCCTTTGGCCTTTCTCATACCAAGCAATACAAGAACGAGGGAAGGTGAAAGGAAGAAGGAAAATGAAGTATTGCATTGATTTTTAGGGATGAGAAAAAGACCTTTAGCAGTACAGGGGTGTAAGAAACAAACTTTCAAAGCAAGAAAGGTCTCCCTACATCTTCATTACTGGTAGAGCAATAACATCCTCACTGGTCTGCAGAGGACTTGGCAAAAATGGACTCTGGTACCAGCTCAGGGGACTCTCAATTACATGGTATCACATTATCTCTGGAATTAATTTGCAGTCATATTAGAAAAACAAGTGCTTACTCTGGGCAGATAAACTGGTGTCCCTGGAGCTTCAGGTTGATCCTACTTGTGCTGTGAAGTGAGAGTTGCTCTGTGCAATTCAGCAGGGTTAATCTGGGCTTCTACCTGAATAAGGTGAGGCAGAACACAGCCTACAGGCTTCAGAAAACAGAAGGGAACTGGAAAGTTCTTGTTTACTTAAGGGCTGTTTGACACCTGACATTAAATATGAATAGTCAGAACTGCAATTAAAAGTAGCAGTGGATCCACAAGACTGTGACCTTTGCTGGCAACAGAAAGTAACAGAGGTGAGCAGGAGACCACAGGAAAACACAGGGCAAGAGGACCAGTGATTACTGTCACAGCTTTGTTAATGTGGTGGTGTCCAAAGGCCTGAGGCTGCTGTGTCAATCCAGATTCAGCAGTTCAACACTGCTGATGTTTTCTTTTCATGACCAAGGGTTTTTTTCACTTTCTCATTTGAGGACCCCTTGGCACCTGACTCAAAGGGGTGTTTATTTTAAGATAGCTGGATTTATTAATACTGATTTTTATATAAAAGGTAAGGAATGTGAGAGGCTGAGCAACAAAAAAACAGTGCTCTTTTCTTTGTGACTCATGCCCTCCCTTTACCCCTGCACACTTCGGGGTCAAGGAGCTTCTGACATTATTTAAATATTTGCTTTGATGATGGTTCCTTCATGGAAGAAGCGTTTAGAGATAGCACTTAGAGCAACACCACCTATGGAAATCTTTAGAGTTCCTACTGTTCAACCAGATTCATTCACTCCCAGGATGATTTTTAAGCTCTGTCCTGCACTCAGCAGTAAGGCCACAGATGAAACTTTCTCCTTGGTTTTGTCCCACATGATGATCTCACTCCATCTCTGCCAGTTCAGAGCATCTGCCAACTCACTCAGCAAATACACTGTAAATCACCAAAAACTTCTTTGGCATCACTGAAACAGGGGCCCACAAGTTCTCCAAAAAACCAAAGGTCTGGGCTCTGTCCTCAGTCTGCACTTTTTGGGTAGAACAGAAGGGAGGTCTGGCCAAAGCAAGAAAACAGCAGAGATATTCTCCTCTTGTATTTGCAAGATCCAAAGGATTGGCAGCACAGCTCAGGTTTGCCCAAGCACTTGGCTCAGGGCTGCTCCTGGTGCTGCAGGGCTCAGTCTCCCCCCATGAAGCTTGCTCCTAATTTAGCTGTTTGAATTTAAAGGCTGAAATGGTAAATTCAACATCTCAGTGCTTTTATCCATACATCTCACAACACTAAATAGGCTGAGAAGAACTTTAGTCACATTCCCCACCCTGGATCTGACTACAAAGGCTACAAACACCTGCACACCTGGAAAAACTCCTCAAGGTTAAAGGCCAGATCTTCCCAGCTTTCCCCACCTGCCCCAGGTGGAGCACAGCTTTATGGCAGGGCTTGGGGAGTTCTTCTTTCACAATTACCAGTTCAGAGAGGCTCAAAGTTAAAAACACATAGCTGCACTACTCTGGTTTGAGGAACATCCCTCTCTGCTGCTGGAGGAGACCATTTCAACTTAGGAGCTGCATCAGGAAATTAAAGTTTGTCAAATGCAGGGACAGGTTTGGCTCCCTGTTATCTTAACCAAAGAGCATTACAGCTCTTATCTGTGGGGCAAGCTGGGGACACCAACCAGGAAACTGCTCCTTACTTCAGGCTGAGACAGGGAATTTTCATCCTTCCAGGCATTACACAAGGAAATAATTATTGCTGCCACTGAGAGGGAGCTATGAGCAGAGCCAAGCCAAGCTAAACCAAAGCAAACACCTTACCCACACCTAGGAAACACCTTCTGGGTGTTAACCTGACCTTCACTCCCTGGAAGAGCATCCTCCAGCTCCAAGGATCCCCAACAGCCACCCACTCCAGGAACTGAGGCCCTTTCCCAGCCTCCATGGTGGTGAGCTGGAGACAAGCTCATCAGTAAGCAGAACCAGCTCCAGGTAGGAAACTTAAATATTTCTGCCAATTAACAGCAGCCTCTTGCTGTTATGTAAAGGTACATAAATGAGGTGTTATCTTGTAACTCCTCCAAAGGAAAAACACCTTCCATGCTAATGCAGTTATGCACTGCACCCCCAAAAAAAAAAAAAAAAAAAAACAACTCATTATATGCAGATGAACATTATATGCAGATAAACACCCACTTTCCTGGCATCACCATGAAGCCAGTTTTGCCCCCTGGATCCCAGGGATCAGCCCTCAGCACCAGCCCTCTCAGGATCCTGGGCAATCCACCTGCCCCTGTGAGTCACCTTGAATTGCTGTGCACAGTTGCAGCAAGCCCTGGCTGGGCAGAGGAAATCTGCATTCCTGTCATTGTTATACCAAAGTGAGTTGATTTAATAAATCTCATTAGGCAGGCATTTGATAGCAGGAAAGCCAGGGAGAACAAGCCCTGAGCTTAGTTCTCCTAGGCAAAGAGCATGTGTGTTCCACCTCAGCTGGGGACCTGCTAAAAGGTCCTGGAGGTCTTGCCAGATCCAGCTCAGATACCATGGCTGAGTCTCAAAGCACATGTGGGTTTTTTTTCAAACATATTTGGGTGTTCTCTCTTATTTGGGTCATTAGCCCTGTGACTGCTGAGACATACCACAGCTCTACAGTGATGAGGGCAATGTGTTTTGGCCAGTGGCTTGGCCACCACAACAAAAGCTGGGATGCTTTTGCAAGGCCAAGGCTGGAAAAGTCTTTGGAAAACACCTTTGTGTGTTTGCTCTGCCCTAGCCCTGGTTCTGGTGCAGCAGAGCCCTCTCCTGCCACTAGAGGATCAGGGAAAGAAACAGGGGAGAGATGTGAGCAAATGCAGATCTGCAAAAGCTCTGTAAGAGCAGGGGTCTGAGCTGCACCGCGTGGGAAGGAGGTCAGGGGCTGGGAGTGCAGCCAGGGAGGTGCCCACGGCAGCAGAAACTCAAGGCAGGAGAAGCCAGGGTGGTTCTCATGCCTCTGCCTGGCTCACCCCTTGTTTTTCCAAAAACACAGGGTGAAAACAATAGTCTTTTGAACAGCACTAACCTTCTGGTGCCAAGCTGGGGGAACCTCCCACACTGTGCATGGGCAAACAAAGCCACTGTGTCCTCCTGGAGCCCTGGCACGGGCAGCCAGCCCTGGCCTCTCCACCTGTTCCCACCCTGCACATCCATGTGTCCCGGGGAGCCCTGGCTGTCCCACCCCACCCCCCGGTCCCGGTCCCGATGCCGAGCCGTGTCCCGCAGCACACCCCGCTCCGGCTGGACCGGGACAGGCTCAGGGCCTTTGGCTGGGGCTGAGCCAGGCTGTGTGGGAGCAGCTGTGTGCTGTGGGGGTGTTTCTCCAGCTCACACTGACAGCAGGGTAGGCTCTGCTCCCATCTCCTGCGCCGGGAGAGGCGGCTCCGTGCGCTCGCTGTCTTGTCAGGAGAGCTGCCTTGGGAAGGAACAGTTGCTGGCGATGGTTTGTGCATATCTTGTAAGCTGTGCTGACAACAGCTCTTGACAACTCCTACCATCAACTGCAAATCTCCCCGTGCTTCGTGTTTGCTTCAAGGCTCGAGTCCAGAATTCATTCAGTCCGTGAGGAATCAGTAAGAAAGGAAGATGAGGGGGGACCAAAAGGGGTTTCTAGCTGCTCTGGTCAAAGGGACACATGAAAATGAGGTGTCTTAAGGCCCCAGCAATAGGCACTGAACAAAAATAATGAGAATTTAAAAAAAAAAAAAAAAAATCACACAATTTCAGGAATTTTAAGCTGGTCTCATGGATTCAAAAGCCAATTGGTATCAAAATCTTTGATTTGGTGAAGTTGCAACAACAAAGGAGGAAAAAAAATGTGTGTGACTTCAAGTGGGTGTTTTCAAACAGCATCTTGTTTGGGGAGAATAATCCCTCTTGGTCTGCTTTGTTTTCTCATGATGCTGGAAATAATTCTTCTCCTCAGGGAGAAGAACTGGGGTTTTATTTTTCTGTCTAATCACGGGAGCTACCTCAGGTCACGCTTGACCACAGCTGGTCCCCCCATCCTTGCTAGCACTGGGAGGAGTCACCACCACAAAGTGTTAAAGAAACACGTGTGCAGGTCCAAAACCACACATTTAATTTAGCAATGAAGAAATCAGGCATGAGGAGCCTTGGCTGAAGGCGTGTGCTTTTGGGGCTGAGCCCAAGGGCAGCAGGGATGGAGCAGCAGGGATGCCCTGGGGCAGCAGCATCGCTCCCACTGCCAGGACCCTTCTCTCTGGGGAGCAAGAGTAGCAATAGCTCATAGTATTGCAATAGCTCCATAATGGTTTTATAATAGGTCCAGCCTCGTCAGCGCTCCCCAGATTCACCGTTTTTTTCTGTCCTGTCCAGGCTCTTATTTCAGCGCGATCTGGGTGACCCCAGCCCGCAGCGCTGCTCCTGCCGCGCACACCGACTGCAGCACGGACCTCGCCTGGTGCCAGCACGGGCGGCAAGGAGCAGGGCACTGGGAGGGAGTAGGTGTCACATCGCTTGTGCCAGCGGCAGTGCCCTCCCGCTGGCAGGCATCCCCAGCAACGCTGATGGCTTTGGTGGCATCAATCCACAGCGAGATGGGGGGCTGGGAGCTGCTGGAGGAACGATCGTGACCCTCTACAGATCCACAGGAAGGCTCTTTTGGGGCTGCTGGGGATTTTTTTTTTTTCCCTGCATCTCTTGAAAATCCCCGGGCTTGGCCAGCTCAGCAATGAAGCGATGAGCACGGAAAACTCCCCCGAGGCTGCCCTGGCAGCGGGATTGCTGCACAGCTTCCATCGGCGCTGCTCGAGGTGCTCGCTGGGGCACTCACTGTGCAGCCTGTGCCGCCCCTGTGCCCACCCGGCACCGGCACCGGGCACGGGCTGGGCACGGGCTGGGCACGGGCGTGCGGTGCGGGGACACCCCACAGGGGGGAGCCTTGTCACCAGCCTGCGGGGACACTGCCGGGACATCCCAGCGCCAGCGCCCTCCCCTCCCGCCGCTGGGGCTCGGCTCCATTTCTCCCTCAGAGTTAACGAAAGCAAAGCGAACTGCTTCATCCTCACGGGGCTGGCAGAGATCCCTCCAGAACCACAGCTCAGTGTTCAGAGCTGATCTGGGGTTTACCAAGCCAATAGATATGATCGAGGAAATCTGTTTCTAAAGGGTGTCACTGGGAAAAAATCACCCCATGGAGTGTCCTAACAGTTCTCTGTGCCTGGAGGATGCTGATGAACTGAAACCCTGAGCCAGATCCCCACCTTACACATTCCCATTGGATCAACTTTAAACTGAACAGTAAAGGCCTAAAACTGGTTTAGTAAAACCAGAGACCTTGCAAAGAGCTGTCATCTCACTCTGACCTCAGGTAACACTGGAGCTGTCTCTGTCCACCTCAAAGATGCATAAATGCGTGGCACTACCTGACTGATGGAAGCAAGGTATGAACATGGCATCAGTGTCCAGATGCAGTGTGAAATGGAAATACAGAGCTCAAGCCTGTGAGAAGACAGGCAAAGCAGGAGGGATTTCCTTAGGGGGAACCAGAGCAAGGTGCCAGAGCCCACATGGGCACCACAGGGGGAACAAACCCCGCAGCAGTACAGGCTCCCCACCACCTTTGTGTGAAAAGCCAGTGCCAGAAGCAACTTTTCTCCTCACTTTGTTTTTCCCAGAAAACTCAAAGAATTTTTTAAGTTGCTCTCAGTCCAGATTCCACCAGAGGAAGCCACAGCTTTTTGCACTTGGAGTCACCTCTGTCCAAAGAAACAAAGACAAATTTAAAGAAAATATTCATGGCTCAAATCACCATTTTCTTCTGTGAGTTTCAAAACCTCCCACACCGAGTGGCCAGACAGAGCCAGCAGCAACACCCATATCATCCAAGTCAGAATTTAAGATCTTTGGGCTTGATCTGTGACATGAAATGGATGGGGGACAGGAGGGATGACAGAGCCTCAGCCACAAAGGGGTAATACAAGGACCCATGCTGGGAAAGGATGGGGAGCTCTGCATGAGCCAGGTTGTAATCAGTTAATTTAACTTGAGTTTGGCTGGGAATAATTAAGAAGGAGGTGATAATTTTCCTCTGTATCAAGTGCCCAATCTCTTCCTGGACAGGCTTTCACCTGGGAGGTGACACCTTGCCAGGATGGAGATCTGGTCTCTGCATGCAGATGCCCAGGCAGTAACCCATCAGCTGCACTGACACTGTTTGCATGACACTTCCTTTAAAGAGGGAGAGAAAAACAAAACACTTGTCCTTACTTTATAAGGCTGCTGTGTAAACAGCCCTGTAGGTTTTGGGGGACACACCTAAAGGAGGCAGGTGAGGTGAGGCTGATCAGGTCATGCAGCTGCCTCTCCAGGGCTGACTGGGCAGCCAGATCCTCTCTAGAGCTTTCCCCAGAGATGAGCACTGCTGCTGACAGGGTGAAATCCCCCTCCAGCCACTGTCCCCAGTCAATTTGGCTGGAGGAGTCCTGACCCATCTCCCAGCCCATCCTCCCCACCACAGTGGGGCCATGCTCATGCACCTCACTCTTGACATATGGTGAGCCCACAGCAAGTTAAATTTACATATTGAGACCCTTGCTCTGCCTCTTGTCTATGGAATAAAAGGTTCCCCACCACTATTTTCTTATTTCTAGCCTAAACACATCATCCTGTGCACACAGATCCAAGAGCTCTGCAATTATCTGAGGCCTTTTCTACAACCCCAGTCAGGGCCTTCCCAAATCACCTTGACAGTCCTTGCTGGGAAGCATCTATGTCCCTGGCCAGCTTGTGTCTAGAAAGATCAGAATTTGGTTCCAAACCTCATTCTTTTTTTTTTTTTTTTTCCTTTCTGGAACCAAAAGGAACCTGCCAGCTTCCTGCTGGCTTCTATCCCAGGATGTGTTTCCTTCAGTAGAAAAGGCTCTTATCTTGGACTTAATTTTTTGTGGCCTCACTGATGAAGTTCACTGCTCATCATGCTGCACGAGGCTGTGCTGGGAATCAGGGGTAAAATTAAGATGGAAAAACTGGGTGCATTGGTACAGCTGAGGGCACAAAGTGCTGCTGAGAGACAGGAACTCCTAGGGATAATTTTTTTCACTGGGAAAGCACACCCTAAGTTGGCTCTGCTGGGTGGTTTAATACTGTTTTCAGTGAATATCAGGCTACTTCTGTGTGCCAAAACAGGCATGAAGAGGACCAAGCCTATGGGATAGGTGTGGCACAATACCTGATTTCAGTTATATCTCCATCCCTAACTACTATTCATTAATCAAAACATATTCATTATACATGTGAAACTCCACCCAGCATTGCCAGGTCCAGGGCTTGGGTCCTGCCTCTGTTTGCTCCTGCTGGGAACTGCAGCCTACAGGGACTGTGCAGCAGGCAGAACAATAGGGACATATTTTCCCCAATACAGGAAAGCTGAGAAGACTAAAAATAACAATTCCTAGAAGAGCTGCGTGTGCAAGAGGGCTGCCCCACGCCTGCAGTGCTCTGGGATGGAATATTGTGCAGTGCTGGGACACGTTCCCTCTGCCCTGCACAGACCAAGGGCTTGAGGGGCTTCCTGGGGTGAGCGGTGTGGGAGAGCACCATAAAACATCCTCCACCTCACCAGTGAGGCAGTGGCTTTCTAATTACCCAGGTGGGTTTCTATTGTAAGGAGGGCAGCAATGCAGGATTTGACGCCAGGGCTCTGAATGTGTCACCTGCCAAGGGCAATTTAGCAAGTGGCCTGTGCTTTATTTTCTTGTTGTCCACAGCCACGGGGCAGCACAAGCCAAGGCCCCACCCCGGTGGGACCTGCCACCCTGACAAACTGATTTACCTCATGTCTGCCTTCCCTTAAAACCCACATTGTGGTGTGAAAAGGGTTTTGTGGGCGCATGGGGCTGTATATGCTATCCTTGTCTCTTTAATTGGGCTGATACCAAAATGCTTTAGGATTTTGACCATCCCATGAAAAGCAGTGCCTGTTTGGTTACATAGCAAGAAAACAAGAAACAAAGCATCAACATTTTATTACCCTGGTCGAGGGTGTCCAGCTGACACTCAGGACACTGCTTTGCAAACAGTCTGTCCCTCAGCACCACATGGTGCAGGCTCTGGTGCTGCCTCCATGCTGGGCAGCTGATGGTTCGTGGGGTCCAGGCTGCCCAGGACCACTGACAGTGCACATACATCATAAACAAGTAAATTCAACAGAATTTGCCTTCCAGACTTTTTTTTCCCCATCCAGAATCAAACCAAAAGCAGGTCTCTAGGCAGTGGGAAAATCAAAGGGAAACCACCTTCAGCATTGTTTGTCAGATGATCCATGGGGTGACCAGTGGGTTGCTCCCAGCCCTGCAGCCTCCAGAGCCCAGGTCTGCCCAGTGACTTACAGAGAAAAGCACCAAAATCAGCTTCTAAATAGCTCTGCCCAGTTCAGCTCTGCCACTGATTCACCCACAGATCTCCAGACCACCCATTTCTGTGCCTAAATTTACCCAGCTGCAAACAGATGTGTACATTTAATCTCTTCTACTGCAAGGACATTGCACAAAGTGTTCTAGAAGTACAAATTTATTAACACAGCAAGGCCCAAGTCTGCTTTTGCCTAAGGTGGAAAAGTCAAGCAGCAGTACAATTGGGATCACTGCACTCACTGCTGGGTGACCAGGCCTGAGCAGTTAATGTGGAAAAATCCTGGAGCAGTATGGGAAGGATTGTCCCAGCATGCTGCTTTGTTTGCTGACAACTAGTGCAAGTGACAACGTTATGAGTGACTTTTAAGATCGCTGTGACTTTAATTAGAAAGGACATTTTTAATAGCCTGGGCAAAGAGCTGTGTGGTCCTGCCAGCGGCTGCTTGCGGCACAGCTCACGCCCAGGGACGCTGTTATTCCTCTGGCATGTGATAGCAATATCATGTGTGAACTGACAGAGCAGACATGCCAACTTTTTTTTAGCTGCACAAGCTGTCTCAGACAAGAAAAAAACCCCATCTATATGGCCTCAGGGGCAGCCAGACACAACCCCCCAAAATTACCTGTGTGCACATAGAAAATGCACGCAGATTTTCAAGACATATGCATGGGCTAAATTTAATCATTGAGCTTCCCTGAT
Organism: Muscicapa striata striata; assembly: GCA_030060385.1. NCBI lineage: Eukaryota > Metazoa > Chordata > Aves > Passeriformes > Muscicapidae > Muscicapa > Muscicapa striata. Next base: position 868,481 of record JAREIS010000050.1, on the reverse strand, counting down.
ACATGGGAAACACTTCATTCCCAGTAATTGTCCTTTGACAGCTCTAACAAGTAAGATCTGTTTGAGATGGTAATGATTAAAATGCTGACTCACAGAGGGTTTTCCATGCTGGTGGGACCGCACCAGCTTTGTGCTCACTTGGAAGGTATTTTGCATCTCTGCTTTTCAACCAATCTGCAATTTTAATCCTCTGGTTACAAACGGGTTGTTTGCGGCTTTGCCCAGCTGACTCCAGGTTTCCCTTCTGCACAGTCTAGGGGGAGAGGGCTCTACCCTTACTGGCTGAGGGGCAGCAGGACAGATAAAATCCCTGTGCTTTCTGCAGCCAGGAGCAGTGAGGAGCTGGTCTGCCTGCTCCAGGCAGGAGGGAGAGGAGTTACAGATCTCCAGCAGCCAGAGCTGAGCCCACACTTCAGACACCACCTGTGAGGTGTCAAACCCCAGGGCAGGCTGCTGGCTCTGCAGTGCTCTTGAGCATTTCATGGCAGGACACAAAACTACTTCTCCAAGGTATTGAGGTGCATCCCCCTGCCTGGCCACTGCACTGCTGGCTGTGGCCATTTGCCTCAGTGTGAAGATGGGGCTTGTCCCTGTGTGTCCCCTTCTCCTTGTGGGGCAGCTCCCCAAGTGCCATGTCCAGTGCAATTCCATTCCCTTGAACCTGACTTTTGCCACTTTTTCATCAGTCCCCTTGCAGCAGCAGTGATTAACTCAGGAGATGGGTGTATCCCAGGGTTAGTCAGAGAGCTGAGAAAAGGAAAGAGGCAGCACCTCTGCCTGCCACAGAGCCTAAGAGCCACCATGGGCAGATGCTGTGCCTATGTGCCATGGGACAGTAACAGGCAGAGCCAGGGGGCTGTTTGTCTCTGCTGGCACAGCACAGCACTGATTTGGGGCCAAGTGCCCACTGCCCTACGGAGCAGCCAGGATGCCTGCCCAGGGTGAGCCAGCCCCCAGTGGGACCATTCACCCACAGGAAAACAGACCAAGAAGTTTCCATGAACACCATCTCCCCATTCCTCCATCAGCTGTATCATAGCTCCTCAGAACCCTTAATGATACTGGCTGTAACTACCAAAAGGCTTTTTGGGTTTCCTCTGATAAGGATTTTCCTTTCCCAAGCACAGATGATGGCTCAGCTGCAGCAGAGGCCCCTCATTCCACTCAGGCTATGGGCAACTCCTGCCTTTGCTGCAGCAGCCTTCACCGTAAGGAAACTGCCAACCCCAGAAAACTGTTCCCCTAATTACAGCGTTGGAGAAAACCACATAAACGATTCACGGAGCGTTCCCAAGCTGCAGCCGCGTAAATTAGAGAGGTTTCCAAAAGCTACCAAGCCACGCTCGCTGTTATCAGGATGGAAATGCAGAAACTTTCATCATAAAGAGGCGAGAAGGAAAAAACCTGCCGTTAAAAGCATCTCTGCAAGGAGACCTGGGAGGTCTATCCCCTATAGATCCTTACAGAAGGGTTGTTAAAACTCCTCGGGGAATTCTCATGGGAGGGAGCAGGCAGATAGCAGGGGAACTATAGAAATGCATCTGCTTGTTATTTCGGAGGGACATGGGGATGGAGCCTCTGCTGGCAAGCAGAGGATGAAAAGGAGAAGGCAAGAGGACTTGGGGCCAGCAGAAAGGGATGGCTGGTGGCAGGGAAGAGAGTTAAAAGTGTCCCATTGTTAGGGAAGTTTGCTCTCCTTCAGACCATCCCGCTCCCAGGGACACCCGCCGCCTTTTGAAGTGCAACCTTAGGCGGTTCCTTGTCACCCATTGGAGCGGGAGCTTTTTTACCACATTAAGTCATTGGATAGCAAATGAATGGGGGGTTTTGACTATTCACAACTTCACCTTATAAATATCAGGGTTGGAGGTTGCTGCAGCTTTGCTCCATCCCCATAGCTCACCTTGGGAAGGAGTGGAGGGAGGCGGCCCTGCTTGTGTGGAGACCTGCAGTGAGGAGAGCTACGGAGCAGCCAAAGGGATCCAACCCCACGCCTTGTGACAGCCATGAAGAGAAACACCCTCCTCGTCCTCTCCATCACAGGGGTCTACAGTGCCATTCTCCACACAGCAGCATGGTAGGGTCCAACTCAGTGGAAAGGGCATTTTTTAGAGATGCTCTTCAGCCTGTGGTAAGGTGATTCATTTTGTTTTCTTTGTTTCAGGTCTGTGAATAACTTTCTGATGACAGGACCTAAGGTAATTAACATATTGACTGTCAGGAATTTAAATTGAGTGATTTTGTTTTGCAAATGGGAAATAGTACTTTCCAAGAAACCAGACTTCCCAGAGCATATCGGCTCCAAGCCCTGCCAAGTACTGAGGAAAAGAACTCACAACCTGCTTATGTCTGTTTTCACTGATAACGGCTAAAACAGGGTGGATTTTAACCCGGCTGTTTCCCATGCCAGGCTTACCTGACGTTCTCCAGCAGCGTGGCGGCCGGGGCACACAGCGGGATGGAGGAGTGCAAGTTCCAGTTCGGGTGGGAGCGCTGGAACTGCCCCGAGAGCGCCCTGCAGCTCTCCACCCACAACCGGCTCCGCAGCGGTGAGTGCAGCTTCACCTGCGCAGCGCTCCCTGCCCGCGATGCCAGCGGGGATGTGCTCCGGAGAGAGCTGTGCTGCTCGTTTAACTCACTGATGGAAAACGGCCCTCCTGTCCCAAAAATCACACCTGTTTTTCCTTTATCTGTATTAGCTGATGTCATAAATAGCACTAACATTTTCCCGGGGATCCCAGGCTCAGTCTTTCCCGCAGTGCTGATCCATGGATCTGCTCCTACTCCTGTGTGTGCAGCATCCCGGGGAGTGCAGTGCTAAGACACCTGAGCTTCCAGTGGGGAGAAGTGCAGGAGAGGCAAAGGGAGAAACCAGAGATGTGTACTAAGAAACTGCCTTCATAAGAAAGCTGTGGATATATTTCAATATTATCTATTTCAATGGGCAGAAGTCTCCTTTTACCCAGAGCAACATCTCTGTTTGAATCTGTTCAGAAAGCCAAAAAGGACTACACTAGGAGTGTGTGTGCAGACAGCTGTTAGTACAGGTTCAAAGGATCAGTGACCATTTTCTCCAGCAGGCAAGATCAAAGCACAACATACCCCCAGGCAGGAAGGACAGAGTTGAAATGAGTGTCAAGTGAAAGGAGAAATAACTCACCTTGGCCAGAGCATTTCCTTAAAATCCTACCCCTGGCAAGAAGTTCCATCCCCTGTATGGACACCTGCACAATATGATACCAAATTACTGTACCCTGTGATGCTGAAGACTGAAAAGATCCAGACATGAGCATTTAATTTCTGTAGCACCTTACCTTTTGCACAGAATGTGGGGCTATTTTCTCCTCGTACCTTCGCAGCACAGGAGATCTTCATTCCTGATAATCTGGGACTGATGTCTATATTTGCATGTGACAGCTTTTTTCCTCCACTCTCCCCCAGCTACCCGGGAAACCTCCTTCGTGCACGCCATCAGCTCAGCTGGGGTAATGTACACCCTCACCAGGAACTGCAGCCTGGGAGACTTCGAGAGCTGCGGCTGTGACGACTCCAGGAACGGCCGCGTCGGTGAGTGACCGTCCCAGGACAGACTGACCCGTCCCTCTGTCCCCACACACAGACCTCAGGGCACAATTTGGGGCAGATCTGTGCCTAAGCCTGTGTCTGCCCTGCAGGTGGCCGAGGCTGGGTCTGGGGAGGATGCAGTGACAACGTGGAGTTTGGGGAGAAGGTTTCCAAGCTCTTCGTGGATGCCTTGGAAACAGGACACGATACCCGCGCGCTGATTAACCTGCACAACAATGAAGTTGGGAGACTTGTAAGTAATAATAATAGAAATAATAATACTGTCTATATTGAAAACAAAACCTAGGCTGTTCGGGTTCCCATTTTCAGGTCCCTGTGACAATCTAGGCCTGGTAGTAGTTGCATGGGGGAAAAAACACAGCCAGAATCTGGCCTTGAACCTCAACACAGGGCATCAAAGTAAGTTGTTGCCACTTCCATCTTCTGCAGCTGTGTAATGCAGTTAACTGCTGGCACACACCACTTATTCAGAAATGCATGGGGTTTTTACTCACCTCTAGGCTTGTCTGGTCTGTAAAACAAAGCCAGAACCACCCTCCTTACTTTCTTGCAATATGCATTTCCAAGCTCTTTGGCCGGGAAACCAGGTGTGAGCTGGCCCTGCTCACAAGCCAGCCAGACTTGCCCCCTCTCCTGCCTGGGCCATGGAAGCTCTCAGCATCTTGCCAAACCTCCTTGTCTGTAAAAACAAGGATGACAACACTTAACATACCTATCTCATAGGGTGTGTCAAGGCTTAATCTCACATAGATACCAGTGATTGGGACCTTATAAATACCAGAGGGAGATAGGCAGATAATATCTGTGAAGTGCTTGGCCTGGAGGAGATGCAGAGAGGTAGGGTATGATTATTCCAAAGCAGTTTCACACATTTTGATTGAAACCTCTGAAAGGGACATGGGTTGATGCTGGTGAGTGGCATGAGAAGGGCATGACCTGACAAAGGCATTTTTTCCTGGCCTGGATTCTCCTGGAAGGGCTGGGAACAACAGTTTGTGCCCACTTACCTCTGGGATGTTTTCCAGGAATAAGAGCATCAGCTCTTGGAAGGACCTGAAGTCATGCCAAGCACGAGCCACTTTAAATGCAGTGTCCCCAAATTACAGGTGCTGTAGAGACTGATTTTGAGATTTCCTAATTTCCTCATTTCTTCACCTCATCCCACCAAGGCGGTGAAAGACACAATGAGGAGAGCCTGCAAGTGCCACGGGGTGTCGGGCAGCTGCAGCATCCAGACCTGCTGGCTGCAGCTCGCCGAGTTCCGTGAGGTCGGCAACTACCTGAAGATCAAATACGACCAAGCCCACAAGCTGGAGATGGACAAGAGGCGCATGAGAGCTGGCAACAGCGCTGACAGCCGTGGGGCCACGGCAGAGACCTTCCACCACATCCATGCCACGGAGCTCGTCTTCCTGGAGGACTCCCCCGACTACTGCACCAGGAACGCCAGCCTGGGCCACCACGGCACCGAGGGCCGCGAGTGCCTGCAGACCGGCAAGAACCTGTCGCAGTGGGAGAAGAGGAGCTGCCGGCGGCTCTGCACCGAGTGCGGCCTGCGCGTGGAGGAGCGCAGGACAGAGGTGGTGGCCAGCTGCAACTGCAAGTTCCACTGGTGCTGCACGGTGCGCTGCGAGCAGTGCCGGACGCTGGTGGCCAAGCACTTCTGCACCCGCCGCGACCCCGCCGCCCACAACCACATCAGGCAAAGGAACAGGGGCCACAGGAGATAGGGCTCGCTTTGGTGTCCTCGTGCTGAGGAAGGAGCGTCCTGGGGTCCACAGGGTTGAGTGTGCACCCTGTGAGGTGATGGGGTCTCCTGTGGTTGGGATTAGGAAGCACAAGGCACAAGCACTGAGGGACCAGGATCCATCTTGCTTCCGTGTTTTTTCTCAACATTTACCAGTAGCTTCTCTCTTCTTGGGAGTCACCTTACCTGTGTATTGGACAGAGGGAGGATTGTCATCGTTTAGGTGGGCTCCACCCCTTGTGCCCTTGCCAGTGGGTCTGCCAATGCCAGCAGAGGGGCTCCAGCCCTGCAGCCAGAGAGGTGGGAACAGGTGCTGTGGCCAAAAGTGGGTCTAGGCGGGTAATTCCATCCCTGCAGCCTCAGCTCCCAGCCAATCATGCACAGCAGCTGCTTGGCAGCATTTCTGGAGGAAAACTTAATGCACTTTGTGATGTGAGAGGAAGTTCAACACTGTTGTCGTGTGTATTATCACAGCTGCAGTCTTTTGAGGGCTTTGAAAAGTTTACAGCCAGTGTTTATTTCCCTCCCCCTTTTTTTTTTTCTCCTTTCTGAATTTTGTATTTTGGCACATTAAGCGTTGCCACAAATAGACAATAGCTTCAGGTATTGTACTGGATAAAACTAGGCAGTTTGCAGCTCCTATACTTTTTTTTTTGTTTGTTTTAAATTACCAGATAAGAATTCAGAATTCTTTATGCCTAATGTTGTTTATTAATAAGTTGTATTATTGCTTAGCACAATCTGTTTTCACTATATATTTTGAAGGTATCCCTTAAGAGTTAGCTTTTGGATTGTATTTTGCAATAAACCACAATGCAATGAAAAGAATTGCCTTTTTCCTTTCTGGCTTCCTAGTAGTATAATTTTAGGTGCAAAATTGTCCCTTTCTGTGTAAAACCCAGCACTTCCACGAATTTCCTCATCATTAATCCAAAAGCCACCAAGGGCACTGGGTTAGTTCTGGATCTCAGTAAGTTGGCTCCTGCCTCCAGTTCCCGGAGGGTTGGCTTTAGTACCTATCAGCATAATCTCGCCCTTTCCAAGTGCTGAGTATGCAGACACAGCCTGGCTAAAGCCGATTTTGAAGCTCCCAAAGTCTCTTTAATTTGCCTCGACCCGACATCCCCCAGACAATGCGAGGCTGCCCCGCTTTGATGTGGAAAGCGTCACCATCGGCACTCACTGCAAATTTCTTGGAGGCACGAGAGGAACCCTTTGAACTGGAGCAGGAGAGAAAACTTGGGGACAGTTGTGAATGTGTCTGCTGGTTCCCTGCTGCTCCGGGTGCCAACAGCCCGGAGCAGGTCGGGGAGGGCAGGAGGGGACAGCGCTGGCTGCTGCTGTCCCAGGGCAGGTCCTGCTCCTTGGGGCCAGAGCTGCTCCGGAGGGAGCGGGGCTGTGCCATCACCCACACCCACCATGCAGGGCAAGGATGCTCGACCGAGTTTGCTCTCCAGCCAGGGGATGAGGGGGAGGAGGGGGAGGAGGAGGAGGAGGAGAAGAGACAAGTGTAAAAATCACCCTACAGCTCTGCCAGCACATTGCACCCACACTGCAAATGCTTCAATGCTATTTTATCCATGTCTCCCTATGGCTCCCTGTGTAAACACAGCCTCGACACACACGAGAGCGAGATCAGGGAGCTCAGCTTGCAAAACACACTTTTGGGAAGCACAGCTGACTTCCATGCATTTTTTTTTTTATGCAAAGTGGGTTTTATTAAAGCTAGAAGGGCACACCCATCAGTTTAGGGGGGCTTGGCTGCCTTCAGGGTAGCTACTCCTAGTAAGTTACCCTACCAAAACAAAATACCCCAAGGTTTTTGCACGGTGTTGCCACAACAGCAGTTGCAGCCCCAAAAATTTAGGCTGAACTGGGAATGATAAAAACAGATAAGCAAAGCTGCTTTCCTGCATCTCAAGCACTGGTTGACTCATCTGCACAAATATTTTCCCCAGGGTCTCTTTTTGTATTCGTCTGGACTGTGCTCCAGATCCCCAGCAGCTGCAGGTACAGGGTACCACCAAAATCCCACAAAATTAGGTTATACAGAGCACAGGACAGTCCCTCTTGATGTGCTCTCAGAGGAGGGAAATTATTTCTCCAGGATAATTCCCAAGCACACATAAAAACCTTCCTTCTGTATACCAGCAGCAGGTTAATAAACCACACAGGTCAATCTGGGAGAGAAGGGATTTACCTGTGTGGTTTATCACTGAGGGCTCCCAGTGAGCAGGAATGGGCAGGACATGCTGTGTGTCATCTTACCCATTTCTCTGCAGCATCTTTTCAAACTAACATTAATGCAGAAAATAAGCAACAGGTTTGTAGGTGGCACAGCACCAAACCAGACCAGATCTCTGTCCCATAAAGGCTCCATCTCAGGGAAACAGGGCTAGAGAGGGAAGTAGAGATACCACTGCTGAGTCCAAGCCTTTTCCCACTGAGCCCTCCGATCCCCACTGACTCAGCATTCATATTCATACCATTGTATTTAAATGCTGAAGATGAACTATGAACTGTTCTTCCTTAAAATTATCATCAAAGCAATTTACATTTCTGGTAGCCAGACTCTCTAAGGAAATGAGCAAATTGCACCCAAAAGCCAGAGACCAAATGCAAATTGAAGCAAACTCAAGGGAAATTTACACACCATTCCATGACACAGATTTCCAATTTCTTTTTATACCTTGCAGAGACAATACCAAGACTGAACAAATACAAAGATCAACTCTATGGCTTAGAGTGGCACCTTGCCAGTAGTATTAGAGTCCTGGAGAAGCTGAAGCTTCCTCATCCTCCCCCTTGTTGCTTGGATACAACAGTCATCAATTCTCACTACATTCACTACAAAACAATAGAAATTCAGGATCATCTTAATCCATCACAGCACTGTCAGGGAACCCTGACACCCCTGCCTGCTACTGTGATTTCTGTAATAACCCTCACAAATGCCATGGGGTGCAGGGTAACAAACTCTGAGGATGCCACAGGACTGAGCTCATCATTTCAGCTGTGATTTTACCTGGGCAGCTCCTGCAGAGCAGCTTTCAAAGCAAACATGAGCGCACACACAGCAGAGCACAGTCCTGTCACTGGCTGATTTGTAAAGGCTCCTTCTCCCACAACAGCCAGAGCATTTTCAGGGACTGGTGATGCCTTCAAACCTTCACAGGTTTGCTTATGATCACCCCAAGTCAGCTCCAGCCTGGGGCAGTGATCCAAACCAGCTGTAACTCACCTCACACCTGGAGGAAGAGATGGGCCAGCTCTCTAAAGCCTTAAGGAGAAACCTCACCCCTGTCCCACAGTAATAGTATTGTACTAGTGTTGATCCTACTTACAATGAAAAGCCAAAAATCTTAACCTGGGCCAGGTGCCGCATGAACTCAACCCAAAATCCTGCTGCCTGTCCCCCAAGAGCTGTCAGCACTGCTCCTTTCTTGGAGCAGGAGTACTTCATGCAGGGCTGTGGAGCCACTTGGACAGTTCTGGATCTTCATACTGGACCAGCCACTTACATGGATAGAGCATCCTCTGTGATAAGAAATCTGTGGAACAGCAGTGGAATCAGCTTGAATCACCATTGCCTTTCTGGAGGTTTACCATCAATGTCCCAGCAGTGTAATTGTGCCTTTATTATGGGAGAGGGATTGTTTACAGTCCATTTTTAGTGAGAGAGGGAAACACACTCCAAATGATGAAATAATATAGGCCAGCCATAGCACTACCATAGACCAGGGCAGGTTTATGTCAGAGTTGCCTGTTCAACTAACAGAGGCTCAGAAGATCAGTGTTGGGGAGCTCATACTATGGTAACAGCCCAGGCTAAACCCACAAACTTTCCCAGCCCTTCCCATCTAACCCAGAAGTATCCCTGTCACTGTTTCACCAGCTGCCTCTTGGCCATGCTATGCTGCTGTCCAGGTGTCCATCCCAGAACCTTCATCAGGGACAGCAATCCCCACTTTTCTTCTTGTTTTGCCTTCCCAGCAGGTGGAAATGCCCCTACAGCCTCATTCCCCTTCAGGCATGAGTATGGGTACAACTCACATGGTTGGTTCCGTGGAGAAAGGTGAAGTTTGGGGTGCAGGTGCCAGCCTGTATCAATAGAGATGGACAGCACATCCTCAGGGCTGCCCAGCACATGAGCCAGGCTGGAATTGTGTTTGTGTGGGGGCTGAGGATGTCACCTGGCACAGGAACTGGATCTGTGCTGTTTCCTTTACTCCCTCTCACAGAAGAGAGTGCAAGGATGGCTCCAGCAGGAAATTCACACCATCATTGCCATCCTGTGTCCCCACAGCCTCTCCCAGCAGGCTGGCAGGGACACTTCTGCTCAGAGACTGAGGTACCTTCCTCAGGCTCCCTCCTCAACAGGTCACAGTGTTTCACAGTGACCATCAGCAAACAGAGAATCAAATTTATTTAATACACAAAGTGCAGATTTTGCAGATGATTTTGCAAGGCAATTTGGAGGTGGATTTATTTTGGCCAGGCATTGCTCCCTCCTGCCTGGGTCCCATCCCAGCTGGGGGCTGTTCCCTCCCCTGAAGCCCCACCACAGCCCCCACTGCATCCCACCAGCATCCCTCCTTTGCTCCAGCCTGCTTCCCTTCAGCTGTTAAACTCCTTGCCTGCTGGATTACCTTTAATTTATGCCCTCAGTGCCCTTTCATGGATTATAATTCTGTATGAGATGTTTGTGCTGTATCCTCCCCCAGTATTAAAGTGTCAGGAGTATATCCCCAGGCCATCCATCTTCAACACTTCCACAAGGGCTTGGCAATTCTCTGACATGAATATTATGGCTCTCCATGCAGAGCCTCCATCACTCAAGCTGACAAGTGTTAGAATCTCCTCTCTTGAACAGGGTAAGTGACCTTTTCATATGCAGCGTAGATTCCCGGTCATGCTGCATCTGGTGCAGGGAAACCAGTGAGTGCCAGCAATTCCCTAAAGTCTTAAAAAACAAGTCACAGGTCCTTTTCCACTCGTAAAACCAACTCTATGCAGGAAAAAGTTAAAGGGTCTGAATCAGCCCCTGGTTACCTGCTGCTAGTGCCAGTCCCAGGGAGGAGGACAAAAAAGCATCCATTCCATGCCTTCTGCAGAATTTATCAACAGGAATTTTCAGGGAAAGATGGGAGGATTTGGGTGTCTGGCTTGTTGAAGTGTACAAGAAAGATGTTTGTGACCAGTTAGTGATTTTAGTGACTTGGAAACATCAGTTCTAGCTTTAAACACTATATTTTTAAGTGAAATGCCTAAAGTTAGATCCTTAAACCCCACCAGCCTGATTTTCAAAGCTGCTGAACTCCTGGACTTCCCACAGTTGTGTGCAGAAACTTCCCTCTACCTGTGCCTAGGGAGAAGCTGGGGGAGCAACCTTTAAAGCTCTTTTCCAGCTCTGACTTCCCAGCTGTGTTGCCCTGGGGACACTCCAGTACATGTTGCTCAACAGAAAGTGAATCCCCTGAAGCTGAACTGTGTGGTGAGTTAAATCCCTCCTACAAAATTCACACGTTACCTCAAGTCTTTGGCTAAAGGGGTGCCTAATTTTTTTTTTCTTCTCTAGAGAGCAAAGGGATTTTCCAAACAACTTTGCCACCTTCCCCCTGCAGAGGGACTAGTGCTGGCTCACTGCCAGCACGGAGCAACAAAAACTTGTTAACACCTTTTCGGCTCCCTCTTAATAAAGTCAGGCAATTAACAGGTTCACTATTTACAAAACAAATCCTCTTTGCAACACCTGAGAAAAAGAGTTACAAGTGTTTCCCAAACATTTCTCAGTTGGGGAGGACACCTACAATAACTGTCTGCTGGGATGTGCTGCATCTGCTTTCCCTGGCTGGAGAATCCATGCTTCCCATGGAATGCTGCATATTCAGTATGGATTCATACTGCACTTCCAACCAGGAGTCCTGATCAAGCACAAGTCTACTGGGAAAGGTTCCAAAGGTTTCTCCAGGGAGAAAGAGGTGTACAGGGAGCCAGGTTGTCAATTTATTGCTCACTTACTGGTCCATATTTCTAGTATGGCCACATGGCACAAGAGGTGGATGTAGAGCAGGTTGGTGCCCTCAAAAAATACTCCCGGGGGTGGCTGGGAGGGAGTTGTAAAGCGTATTTACACCTCTGCAGGATTCACGAGCTCCCCCACCTCTTTTTCTGGTTCCCTGCTCTCTCCTAGGATACAATCAATTCCCTCCACTTTGCAAATCACTGTCGTGGCTTACAGTGCAGTAAATTCCCCCTTTTCAAACAACCCCCAAGGAACTGAGCCATACAACAGAAGATTGATGGATTAGAGAAAATCAGATAAATGTAACTTGCAATGCACTTTCAAAATTTCCTTCCTTCCTTCCTTCCTTCCTTCCTTCCTTCCTTCCTTCCTTCCTTCCTTCCTTCCTTCCTTCCTTCCTTCCTTCCTTCCTTCCTTCCTTCCTTCCTTCCTTCCTTCCTTCCTTCCTTCCTTCCTTCCTTCCTTCCTTCCTTCCTTCCTTCCTTCCTTCCTTCCTTCCTTCCTTCCTTCCTTCCTTCCTTCCTTCCTTCCTTCCTTCCTTCCTTCCTTCCTTCCTTCCTTCCTTCCTTCCTTCCTTCCTTCCTTCCTTCCTTCCTTCCTCCCTCCCTCCCTCCCTCCCTCCCTCCCTCCCTCCTTCCTCCCTCCCTTCCTCCCTTCCTCCCTTTCCCTTCTCTTTTGCTCTTCTATCTGGCTCCCCCTTTACCAAACACACAGAGTGGCTCATATTTTATGAACAAGAAGGATGAGGTGCTCCTTAATTCAACTAATATTTATCTGTAGAGATGGCTGCTGGGACAGTTTCACACAAGAGCTCTCCTAGACAAAGTGGACCTGGTCCAAACACTTCTGGAGATAAGAACCTTTTAAAATGTGCAGCAGGCCTTGGATCCATACTCATCCCTCCCAGAGGCTCCAAAACACAGAGAGAAAAGGAGATGGAGCTGGTGGTAACTCTAAGTTAAGCAAGGAGCAGAGATTGATGGCCACAGCTAAGAAATGTTCACTAAATGCAATCAGAATGCAAAGATGAGTTGCAATCATGTGAGACAGAGTGAGTTACAGCCAGAAAATGAAACAGACTAAGTCTAAATCTGTTATAGAATGGGATAGTGGAGCTGTAAAAGTGTTAGGACATAACAGGAAATAGATGGGGAGATCTCTAGTAGCATTTTAGCTATTCTTTTTCTTCCTCTCTCTGTTCTTTCTTCAGTGTCCCTTGCAACATTAATTGAAGACCCTTGTGGGCATGGCCAGGAGAGAATAGCTCTTCAGGGGACATGTAAGTACAGAGCCTGGACAGTAAACGGCCCTTCATTTCCTCCTCTGATGCTTTCAACAGCACATGGGATGCCATAAAAGATGATAATGATGAGGTCAGTAGAAAGACTGTAAAACAGTGGGGAGAGGCACAAGGGTTACCTCACTTGGGCTCAAACTTGGGCCATGCATGCACTGAGTTTGCTGTTGTAAGCTCTGCTTGGGACCATGGCTGCACTCCCTGCCCCATCTGGCCTGGCTGCCAGCACTCAGACTGGGCTGTGATGAGGTACCCAGTCTGAAATGTTGGGTTGTGATGTCAGTGGTACTCTTGATTCGGATCAAGCCTGGACACAGGCAAGGGTGGGAAGTACTTCTCACATTTCTTCTCAATTCCACAGGCTTTTCTAACTAAGAGAGTTGTGGGTCCTGGCCTGACACTTCTAGGGGATCATCCATCAAGACCAGACTCAGAAGTTTTAAAGGCAGTAATTTCTATTTCTCCCTTTCACCCAGTGCCTTGAAGCTAAACTTACTCTGGCCCAGGCCTTCGTTCCCACTCCTGCCAGGCAGACTTTTGCTGGCCAGCTGCCATCAGTTGTGATAGGGACAAGGCACCTCCTCCCTATCTCTAAGTGGATTTTGAAGCCAATGAGCAGGAGAATAATTAAATTAACTCAGTCCCAAATACCTCCCGAGGTGCCAAGCATTCCCAGCATTACAGCTGCACCACAGGTGTCTGGAGAGCAGGTAATTCCAGTCAGGGGCAGGCTGCAAATGTGGCTCCTGGGGACATCTCTGCTGGCGTAGGAGCACCAGCAGCAGCCAGTCCTGGACAGGAGCACTGGGAAGAGATTCTCAGGACGGCTTTGCTTGAGCCAGCTTGAGTCCAGGAGTAAGACAGAACATTTATGCTTTGATGTGCTTAAGTTAATAAGAGTTATCCCAGGGCAAACACAGTTGTGCTTCCCAGCCTGGACTACTTCACTCTCCTGTCTCTTGCTTGTCCTGTGGGCTTTCCCCCACAGGGTGTGAGCACTGTCATCTCAGGTCTCAGCCTCTGTTTTACCAGACAACCTGCTATTTAAATTCCCTGAGAAACATCTATATGCTTTTGACTACAGCACATTGATTTCTTTCTCTCATCTACTACAGGTCATGAAACTAGAATCTGGAGTTGAGACAGCCCACAATTCAGGAATGATAAGGTCACAGCCTGCACTTAGCTCCAGCTCCAAGGTGTGCATGGGGAGCCTGGCCCAGCTCTGGCCAGGGTGGAGGCAGGGCAGAGGACATCCCCACTGCAGAGCTTTATCTCACCCATCTCCAGAGAGTTCACAAATCACTGTCCAGTCCCTTTCAAGCAGCTGGGAGCACTAAATTGTACCTCTTGTATCCAGACACCATCCAATCTCCCAGGACCAGGCCAGGTACATCGATAAGGAGATAGTGTAAATGGTCAAACAGGATGGAGCCCAAATTCACAATTTCCTGTGCTTTAACTTAGCAAATGCCATATCAACAGGGGAGTCTTTTTTGGATTATCTCCCATTCCAAAGGGGGCTGTTGTGGCCAGTGGCCAGGACTTGCCACTGCACTGCTTCAGTGTAGAGGATCTCTGGTTTCATGTGACAGTAAGTACAGGGTGCTCTGTACATTTTCAGCACAAATTTAATTACCACTATCATCCAATAAATATTTGGGAAGAGTAACAAACAGTGCTACAAAGAGAACAGAGTGGCAGTCAGCTCCTTCCAACTCCTCAGAGTTTTAAACCCCAGATGGTCTCAGGGGCACTTCCACTCTCTCTGTTCTGTGCAGAAGATAAAATTAATTTCCACATCACCCTGATTAGTTCAGTATCATATAAACTATCCTGCTTCCTAACCAGGCTAACCACTGACAAACCCCTTCAGGTCATTCTCTTGGCTGTAAGCAGACACTGACCTCACCCCAGGGAATATTTTCCTGGAGATGACTTTGGGCACTAAATATGCAGCTACATATTGGTAGGTTATTAAATCCACATGTGAAAATAAACTCATCTATCATCTCATGCATGTGGTTTAGCTTCCTTTTAAGAAGATATAAATGTACTAGAGCACCCCATTAAAGCAATTTACATGTCTTGCTTTATTTTCCCAGACAGGACATTTCTTCTTTGGAGATTACTTTTGGCTTTTGGGAAAACATATCAACTCAGGAATCATGGAATAACAGAATTGACCTTCAGGTGCTACTCCTTGAACAAACACCACTCTGACCTGTGTTTTGAAGGATGGGTGACTTTTTGCACAGGCCCCTTCAAATTCAAGACAATTCAAGAAATTTCTTTTCAAACCCACATGGTGACATCAAGGCCCAGAGGCTGGAAAAATGAAAGCAGCAAAGCTCTACTGAGATGAGCTCCACAAGCACTCAAATGCCAGAGAGAGGTAGAGAACAACAGGACATTCCATCTCCTGCTTACTCATGGCAGCAGTGTGTAGCTCCCTCTGTGAGGAACCAAAGACAAAGCTTCATTTTCTGAGACACCAGGGCAGACACTTCTCTGCTGCCTGAAAGAAATGAACTCTCAAGACAGCTAAATAAATGAAACTAGAAAAGATCATTAGAGAAAAAATGACCAAAATCCTTTAACAAAGGTTTGGATGTGCTAGTCATCCTTCTTAATTCCAGCTGTGTCCCTGTCACCACAGACATATTGGCTTTCACCCTGCTCCTCAAAGGTTTGACTACTAATCCACCCACCAGTCCTTGAGGAATACACCCCCTGGAGACATCACCTGTGTTAGAATAGTCCTCACTTCTCAACAACAGAACTTTATGGCCCTGGCTGCCTCTGCTATGGCATGTTCTCCATTGCAAGTCTCACTGCGACAAATTACAAATTACTTAAAAACACTCCTTCCACATTAATCATGTAAGAGGAACAAAATACTTTGTGCCAACATTCTGACACTTGCCCTGGAGAGCCCTTTTCTCCTGGAGAGTGGAGCCCCTTGGTTTGCCAGAGCAAGATAATCAAAGCACAATCATCACATCAACCTTGGACATCTCAAGGAGGGATGTATAAAAGAAGGTTGTAAGAAAATAAGCAAATTTATGCTTCCTGCAGTGATGAAGACAGATGTATTGATTGAACCTGAAGGAATGAAAAAGGTTATTTTCTGTAGAGCAAACCATTAGAACCACAAGAACATTTCATCTCTCATCCTCCGAACCTTACTAACTTAGCTGAATGGGTTAATTGTGACTCATCTTATTACTTCTTCCAAAGAAAAGATCCAAAAAGTTACTGCATTCCCCTTGGATATCTGCACCTCCTGCTGTGGCCTGAACTTAAGACACCAGAGGAGCTGCAATATTAGCTGCACTGGAATGTTTTGGTTTTCCCTTGCAAAACAGCCACATCTCTCCAAGTGTGAGTGTGCTTCAGTTACCTAAACATACTTGAGAGGGGCAAAAAGAAAGGAAATTTCCATTTTTTAATACTTAACTGAAGAATTCCCATTGTTGTTGAAAGCAAACAGAAAAGGGCATGCCTCAACATGTTCCCCTGGCACTATGGATCAAGGGGAGACAAAACTTTTAAAAGACTATTTTTTTCTATAAAAAATAAGCAAATTCTCATCAGTAATGTGTCACCTCTGGACCAGTGTGGAAATCCTACAGCCTCCATGAGCAGAAATAGTTTAATGTTATGCATGTGGGCACATAAAATACATACTTTATTTTTGGAAACCTCTCCTGGCACCAGATACAGCTATTTCACATCTGTGGCTTGGCACATACAAATGATGAAAATTATTCTGTATTTAAACTTTCTCAAACTTAAAAGAAAACCTGTGACAGAATTGTAAATTAATACTAGGTGACAATGAAACTATTAATTTTCATTGGAACTGGATAGATAGATAGATAAATAAAGATCCAATTTCTTGTCAGTACAGGGGAATGAAAATCAAAAGCTGCCAGTTTATACTGTCAGGATGTTACAATCTCAGGTTATACCCAAATTAATATAGTCTTTCAGAAATCACCTCAGTAGAATTATACCAGATTATAGTACCCAAGGACACAGCCAAACATCTGCAGCAAATCTCTAAAAGCACACATAAAATAGTTCAACTTCAAAATATACGTTACCTTATACCTTTTCCCTCATGTCAGCTGATGAAAGTCTGTTTGTACCTAGAAAGAAACCCAACAGCTGGAGCAGAATAAAAACAGCTATAAATTTTGTCTGTCAGCCTTTGCTCTCGGTGCCCAGGCCAGTCCTCTTGCCCACACCTGTGATCATGGCTGAGCTGAGAGGAGCTCAGTCAGAGTATCTGAAAGGTGGATGTCCTGGTTTAGGGATAGGGAAAAAATTCATTTCTGTGTTGTTGGAAAAGAAGATGACAGAGTAGAGGATCACATATGTCCTCTTTACCTGTTATGTTTCACAGCTCTAAAATTTACCCTTGGATCATCACCTCTGATGGCTGTAGACAACAATACAGAACAGGAAACAGTTGGAGGTGCTGCTGGGGCAGAGGAGCACAGATCCTCCCAGCCACAGACATATCTGTACCCTGGAGAGGAATTACTCCCACCTAGGAGTTGTGCTCAAACCTGCTAATTACATACACAACTTCAGAGCTCTGCTTGTTTCCACTTCCAGAGATGAAAGAAAACTGACCACTGATTTTTGATCATTGCTTTAGGAAGTCCGGAAGTGATTAACAGACTTGCAACAGCATTACTACAGTGATAGCAGCTACCTTCATTAAATCCTCATACTACAGAGACAAACCCTCTACACATAGCCAGGTAGAAAAGCCTCCAAATAAATGATTCAACACATAAGATCCAAGTGATCCAAGCACCAGACCACTGGCAGACCTTGAGAACACAGGTGTTAAACTCCCCATTCCTACCTCCAAGTAGGTACTTTTCACAGAGCATGTGCAGTAACCATCTGCTCGTGCATTTGCCCCTATTTTCCATGATTCTGTGATTCCAGATCCTCCTGCTGCTCCAAGGGAGGACTCAAGGAGTCTTTTCAAGTCTCCATTCCTTTCCTTCACACTTCTAACACCTGTGTACTGCCAGTTCCTTTGTACATCATTGCCTATCCACTGAGGAGAGATATAAAGAAACCAGGTATCATTATTGAAACCATGCTTATAGATGACTTGAAATTGTTCATTCCAGGAATCCCACAAAGTCTTAAAAAGGAACATTTTGCAGAGAGACAGAACAACTGGTAAAGATATATCATGGCTGCTTTGTGCTGTGATGACAGCCTTTGCCCTGGGTAACGACTAATTAATATCAATAATAACACTAAGTTTGGAGAATGCTTCAGCATTGAGTCAGCATTAAGGTAAGGCAATGTTTTATTGCAGCTCATTAAAGGAAAAAAAAACCAATAAAAGGCTTAAGAACCATCACAGATCCTGACTACATGAAGCTAATAAACAGTATGATAAACTATCATTTACATGAATAAGAAAAGGAACGGACATTTCATTTCCTATGCCTTTGTTGCTCCCGTTCAGTTGCATTGATGGGGCTATTTGGGGAAACCCCACAGAGCCTGTTTACAAGAGAACTTTGCAAAACAAAGACAGTCACGGTCAAAACTTTGCTGGTCAATTCAGTTTATTTACATGGAAGAGCCTGGGAAGAAATCAAGCATTCTGAAATAGCCTCATGGGATAGTTCAGTTGGAAGTGATAACTAGCAGGGAAGGATGTCATGGCTATGTAGATGTGTGGTGGCCACAGAAAAAGCATCTGGTTTTCAAACAGAGGCTTGATCAAACTTTCTTCATCCACGCAAAAATACCATTGCCCAACTCCCTGAGCAAAATGGCAACTGCCAAAGTGTTCTGCATGCAGGGAACAGCATTGTCTAAGTCTGGCTCCTGAGAAACAGGCACAAGCTCTTTGCTTTCCATAAATGTGGAAAATGTGCCATGCCAACACCTGACAATACATTTCAGATGCACATACACCATCTGAGCAGCTCCCAGAAACAATCCCATTTTCCTTCTTTTTTTTAACTAACAGAATGGAATTGCTCTGGATTTACAACAAAGGAACCTAAAAGCACAGTTGGAACCACTGTTTTTAAGAAGACCTTGCTATGCCATAACTTTTCACAGTTCAGTTGCTAAATTACACATTATAAAAATAAGTAAGTGCAATTGAGAGACTGTGTTAATCTCAGAAGTTTAAACACTGCTCTGTAATGACTGCTTTATAGTGGCCCATAGTAAAGTGCTTTATGGGGCGTGCAGGAGATTTGTCCGCACGCGTCTGTTAAACACTCCTGGGAATTTTCTCACACAGAGAGGAGGCCTGACACAAAACTAAACATGGACAAAACACTGCCTCATTCACATGGCACCAGGAATGCCACCCAGTAAGAAAACACTTTACAACACCTAAGAGAGATAAGAGCCACCAGCCAGCATAGCAATAAGATGCTGCTTTTGGAAAAGCAGAATTTCCTAATCTGACAATCTGTACAGATTCTGGAAGCATGAAAAAATACAACTGTTTCCTAGCAAGGAAATGAGAGCTCAAGCATTGATTATAAAGAGATGATGAAAAAGCATGTAGAGTAGTTTACTAAAGCCAAGAGTGTTCAGAGCCAAATTAGGTTCTGCACATAAAAATTCCCTGGAACTTAGGGTGAGTTCACACGTGATTACTTGCTCAGGCAGTCTGCAGCTGACAGACTGCACCCAACTGCCTCTTCTCTCTGGCCAAAGAGGATCATCCAGGTTGACTCAGATCCCAGGCGAAAAGACTTTTCAATAAATTAAATATTAACGTTGTACCAGAGCTGTGTTTTGGTTTTATTTTTTTAATAATCATGATTCAGAATAGTGCCCACAGCTAAGCAAGATGAGCCAGTCAGGGGTTCTCAAGGGTCAAAACTTGATGCCACACTAGACAAACATAAGCACACCCAGCAAAGCACTGCATGAAGATCTGTGTGTGAAAGCATCGCCTCCCTCAGCCCTAAAACACTCACAAGCAGTGAACTGAATTCTCAATCCTTCAGTGTTACCATTATTAGAGTATCATTCACCCACTTGTCTGCAAACTGCCTTCTTCTCCCACCAACTGCTCCATCTCACAACAATACCTCATTTCTGGCTCAGAAGACCAACAAAAAGCTCTCCCCTGAGCTTTGGCAGTGTCCCCATGATCACTTGGCAGGAGGCAGCATGACAATGATTTGACAGGCATCCCCCCAAGGAGACTCCACACATCAGTCATGCTGCTGACACACTCCACACACGGAGGAGCTCATCCACACCAGGGAGGTTTCTAGGTGCAGGCAGCTGCTCGATTGACCACCCTAAAGCAGCAGGTCTTCCTGTTTCACTAACAGCAGAACCAGGAAGTACCTATTTGCTGTGATGACGCTGTGCTGGTGACACTGCCATGCTGGCTTGTGCCAAGTCTGCTTGAGGAAAACAAAGCAGCAGGTAGTGAGCAGAGAGGACTGAAATCCTATTTCTAGTCCAAGGACATATCTACAAAAGGGAATAGCACTGCAAAATCAACTGCAAGTTATATTTTTATGTTGATCTTTTTATGACGTGCAAAAAGTCTTTCCAACAAAATAGAAATTATTTCTCTTCCGATTTTGTTTTTTTAAAATAAATTGAAGAACCACAATATTTTCAGAGGATAAGCTGTTGTTGGTTACCACCAAAAATAGCTAACATTTACTGTGCAGAACAACACAAATTATCTTGATCTATCTGAGACTACTCTGACTGGCTGAATGAACACTGACCCTCAACTGTTGTATAAAGGATGGTCAAGATTAATAGCTTAAAGGAAGGAAGGAACACAAATCATCTCTTCTTTTCCTACATGAGAAAAGCACGGGTTTGCAAACCTCCAAGAAACAATCTTAAATCTCCTGAATGGCAGTCCCAAGCTCTGACCAGTGACACAGTTCTGAAGCTCGGCACACTGGAATGTTCTGACAGATGAAGGCAATAGGAAACTTTGGCTGAGGCTTCTGCCATCTTTAAAGTATGTCCAAGTTTCCTGGCAGTTTAACTGTTCCTGAAGATAATAAATCCCTTGGGAGACAGGAAGGCTGAACAATCACATACTTCAAGACTAGCTCAATCTGTATAGTTCCAAGAACAACTTCCAGTGCAGGTGATAGCAAGCATCTGATAAATTCCAGAGGAACTGTGTTTAAAAAAACAGAAATATGGGAAACAGACTAAACTGTTCATTTTATGGACATAGCTCTATTCCAGCACTCAGGCAGTAAAATTAAAATGAACTCCCTCAAAGTTAAAAATGCCCAATAAAACTCAATAGGCAAGGTAATTATTTTGACTTGACAGAGGGAGAGGACAGGTTACTTGCTCCCGCAGAGAATATCTCACCTTGATGACATGGAAAGATACCTTTCAGTTAATCTGGGCTTTTTCCCCAAAGCTACATTTTCTGTTCTACAGATTTATAACCCTGGCCAAGCCTGTACCACTCTGGGCTAAATAAAAAACCTAAAGACTAAAAGAAATGTAGCAGCACACGCCCCAACAGCCTCTCCCGTGGTGTTACAGCTCCCCTGCATGGGACGAGGCTGCTCAGCCACTTCACATTCCTGGGACTGTCCCTCTGCCCATATCCTCCTTATTAATGCAGGTTCCTCAGGATCTCAGCTGTGACATCTGCTGGATCACTACTTGTCCTTTGTGTAGGAATAGAGTGAGTCAGGATGGAACCCATGGGATGAAAGCAACTTCTCTCCACCTTTTTTCTTAGGAACGCCAGTCTGCAATTGATGGTGTTAGCTCTAACATTAGAGAGTAATTCCATGATAGATGCACACCTGAATGACTGAGAGTTCATACTGTGTGGATGATAAAGGTGACATTTGCAACATCAGCTGCCTTTGGTCCTTTCTCCCACCGCCCGGCTAAGGACCCACCTACTCTCATCCAAAAAAACACAGCTCTGGCACAAAAGCAAAACTGAAAATTCCAGCAGGAACATAAAGGATGTATTTATTGTCAAACAGCAGCATATCAAAATAAGCAGACAAATATCATAGTAACTAACAAAATACAGGGGAATGCCTTGTGAATTCACCGGATTTTAGTTTCTGGCATCTTCAGAAAACAGATTTTTTTTATCTGGCTGACAGGACACCACAAAGAACAAATATCCTGTAATTGGAGCAATCAGATACAAATGGGTACAGTAATTATAGGCAAAATAAACTGGCTGTAAACAGATCTGTTTACTGTATTTCTAAACACCTCAAAATTTTATTATTCATTATTTGAGGGTTTGTGCTTTCTTTTTTTTCCTTATCTTAGCAATCCCAAGATTTTTAGGTTTGGTACTGTAGGGACCAGTTTCTGTTTATTATCTAGGCTGACAATAGTGGTTTGTTCCACTGAGAGGATAAACAATTCACTTAAAATTTGATGTTACAGACAAATGACTTATGTTTCTCATAATTACTCCAATTGGGGAAGCAAGTTTTTTCATGAAACAAATTATGAAATTGCTTGTTTGTTTAGTATTAGTCAAGCATACTCTTATTCAGAGTTATGAAAATTACACTGTTTTCTTCATTATAGCCAGTCAAACCATAAGATACAAAGCTTGAAGTTAACAGCATAAGTAAGGCTCTTGGAAGAAAATGAAAAAGGCCCACATCCCCAAAAAACATTTTAATTACTTCATTAAAGGCAATAGCGTGGGATTTACCCATTGCCTGTGGAAGAACACTCTTGTGAAATTCTTTAACAGAACACATGAAAGTTTGAGGAAAATGACACAAATTTGCATACCTTTAGGAGTAGGAGAACACAGAAAACACTCTTAAGATAAGCTGTTCCAATTAAGCACCTTTATTGCAAACAAATGTTGGAAGACAACCTTAGTCCTTGACTAAAATACATCTTCTTGTTATTTATAGTCACTGAGCCTTTTGCCACCAAGATGGAAAAGGTGCATTGAATGTACCTTCAAATAAATCCTTCAAATTACATTCTGACAAAATACATCCAAAATACATCAGACTTAAGTGAATAATCTTCAAGAACAACCTTAGCTGGGTGATGTAATCAGGAATTAAAATTCCAAAGTTCCAAATATGCCTCCATTAATTGTTTTCTACATTATATCCAAGTACCTCCCTTCATAACTGAATTTATGCTAAAAATTGCTGAAACACAACCCTTCTCTTTGCAAAACATAGGCCAGGTGGATGTCATTTGGGAATCCACACTGCTGTAAATGATTTTGTTCTCCCACACAGCCAAACCAAGAAAAATGTGGACAGTAGCAGTAAGTCACAGCCACTGAGAATATTGTCTTTTTCAAATCATTCAATGCCATAAATTTATTGTGTAATTCTATGTTGACTTTGTCAGTAGAGAAGGTACTAGAACCACTACATCCTGGTTAAGTGTAAGGCTATTTATCCCATGGGGACACAAGTAGTTATGACAAATGCATTTACTTCAGGTAGTACTGGTTATACAGTCAAAGGACTCATGGAAAATGACAACACACAGCTGTAACTCGGAATGTGTGAGATGGTTTCCCCCAAGCTCTCACCGCCGATGCTCTCACTGGGAGATGCGATACTGTAGTTTAGGTTTATTAGGATTGTGCTCAATCAGCCAGTCAGCAAGCCAAATCTGTGAACAAAAATCCCAAAACCCAAATGTTTTCAGCTTTCAGTTGCTTTCCATTAAGTGCATAGAAGATTATTTAAAAGCATTATTTGAAACCTCTGCTACAGATACTCTCCTACTGTGCTGCAAAATTAGGACCTGCAAAAAATGGACATGCAGATGACCTGGTTTTTAAAAATGTTCTTTCAAATGTTCACATCTGATATTGCTTTTGAACAATGAACAATGGCCTTTAGAAGACAACTTGTCCTGGCAATGTTTATCTTTCTGAAAGTATAAGACCATTTGAGCCATACTTCAAATAATTCAGCCAGCTCTGTTTTGGAATGTGGCTATACAATATGCATGAAACTGCTTAATGAAATATTACTGCTGACAACACCTAGAGATACTTAATCCAGAAATCATTCATTAAGAGTGCCAGCCTTCTGCACTGAAATCACATTACAGTACTTAAAACCAAAACATGGTTACTTTTTGAAATTCATCTTGTAAGTTTTCCAGCAATGAGGATGTGGGAGGAAGGAATGCCTTGAGTCCTAATTCCATCTGCCAGTCTAGGCCTGGCCTTAGGCAAATTACCTTTTGCCTCGATTTCTCCACTTGTAAAGCAAAGTTTTTAACACATCCTTATTTACTTCACAAGGCTATTGACGACTGGTTTCTGGAATGCTGAGAACAACAAACTTCATACCACACTGTGAAGAGCTGACAGAACAGCAGACAGGGAAGGTAAGCAACACTGCTTTTACTACCATGTATAAAAAGGGTGGTTGCAAAGGGAGAGCCAAGCAGAACACTAGGACAGGTAAAGCAACAGCAGCCCAGTAGTAAGAACTGAAGACAGAAATGGAAACAAACAAAATATCCCAAAACACAAAATCCCTTAGCAAAACTACACTGGAGAAAAAGAAATCCTCAAATCATTTGAACCAAATAAATTTATCCTATATTACTCAAAGAACTGGCTGAGACAACTTCTGTGCTGACAGCAAGTATTTCTGAACAGACAGACACTTTTTGATGCTATCTCCAAAAGGAAAGGAAAAGATACTGGAAAAAACAAAACATTCCAACAGTCTCCCTGCAAGCCACCTAGCAGATAACAAACTGAAAAGCAATATACAATATCTGTTTCTGAAGCAGTGTCAAATCAACATTATTTTCCTTCTGTTACAAGGTCACAGGCATTACGGACAACAAAGAAGGTGGAAATAGAACGTTTTTAGCAAAGCTACTGACATTGCTTCATACAGCTTTCTTAAAAGCAAGGAAGGAAAGCATTGTCTTGATGAAGTTACTGTTAGATACCTCAGAATTTACTAGCAAATTATGCTAAGAATGCAGATTAACAAGAAGCCAAAACAATGACTTAGAAATATGAGACTTGCAACTGAAAAAAAAATCAGTATTTAATACAGTAAAGAGAAGATTGAAGGGAAAGAAAATGGGAATACTCTTCAAATATGCAATAGGTTGCTGAAAAAAAAATAAAAAAATTACATTGTCTCCAATGTCTTCTGGGGATAGTAAAAGGGGAAAAAGAGGTAATGGGCTTAAAATTAGAGCCAGGAGATTTAGGCTATCTTTTAGTGAAAGCTTTTAACAAGTATAATTAAGCAATGAAACAGATTGCCTGGGGAGATTGTAGATTCTCCATCATTTGGAGTGCTAAACCACAGGCCAGACACACATTTGTTAGGAATAGATACAATAGGTTTGGCCTTTGGACAAAGGAATGGACTTCATCTCTGTTTTCTAGATTTCTATGGTAACAGTGCCAGACATACAGATAAAGTAAACAGGTTATAAAGCTAGAACAATCAAAGTATATTAAATGTGGCCTCATGTATATCACATAGTTCATAGGAACACCCCAAGTGATTTTAAGGCTTTTTTTCCCTGAAAAGTATTCTTTAGAAAAATGCAGTGTTGATTATAAACGTGATAATGATGTAAAGTCCACCAAAACTGCCAGCAAGTTGTTGCACAGATTCATTCTCCGCACGCTTAAATAAGTACTGGTGTGAATGACTGGAACTTTAAGAACAAAAAGATACATTTACAATGTTTTTCCAGATGTAAGAAAACTAATTTTGTTTAGGGACTTAAAACACACCCTTGTGACAAATCAACTTCTTGAAACCAAATGTTATTTGAGTAGTTCATTAGCTGTCAGCTAAAACAGCAGAGCTCTTCACCAACAGAGTAGTTCTCCTATAAACACGGATATTACTAACAGCAGGTAACTGCATCCCAGAGCTGGCAGCAGCGCTGGGACACTGCACATACCATGGGGTCTGCTGGCTTAGCTTTGCACAGGGCCGTGAGCCCTGCCAGCAGCGTGGGCTTCACATACAGGTTCAGGTAATCCTGAGCTCTTTGTCCAGTGGGAACTGGCTCCAAGATTGCTGCAAGGAGGAACCACAGGTGTTACAAAGCAGCCTCCAGAGTGATTAAACTCTGCATTCTTTCAAAGGTTGTTTAAATGTGAGCTGCTCTTTCCCTCAGTTAGTTAATAATACATCATGGGTTTTATAGCTTCTCCCACAACAAACTGCAAAGAAACTTCCTAAACTTCTTTACGATGTCCCTGAGGTAGTTTTACTAATTATAGTTTATTATGAAAAAGGAGGAAATCAGTTAATGTGGGGAAAACCTTAATCCTTGAAGAGGTATTTGGAGCAGAAGAGAAACGGTATATCCCATGTTTAGCACTTTCTTCTTCTTCCAGTGTGAAGCTAGTTTCTGAAGACCCTAAAAATCTCACTTTTAGTCTTGCTCTGTTTGTCAGGGTGAGTGAAAGAAACAGGGTTTACACAATGGGTAAGGTTTGTAAGGAACTGCAACATCTTTTATTAAACTCACTGATACAGCTGACAAAAAGTATCAGCAGACAGCTGTGCATCTTTCTGTCAAATAGCAAATCCTGTTACATTACAAACCAGAGATCCTCTGGCAGCCTTTCCAGGTTCTAAGGCCCTCTTCTCTGGCATTTAATTTTGGAATTGCACTATCATATGAGCATCCAGCTACTTTTGAATAGTAATTACTCAGCCTGAATCCAAGAAAAGAGTCAGTCTTCTCAAGTCAACAGGAGTCCCCAGGGTTGACAGTGCCAGAAACACTTGCTGGAGTTTATTAGCTTCCTATTTCTTCTCATTTACCAGCTTGGACTGCTCCAGTTCCCAAAGCAGAGTTTGAAAAGTGGAAGCAATCTCTCTAAGTACACTGACTCTTCATATATATTTTTGATAAGCCTTTCATTGTAGAAAACGTCAGCTTATATATAAAGAGACTCACAATCAAGCAAAGAAACCCAGCTTCTCCTAAATCAATTGTATCTGGAGCCAGGGCAGGATAGGGAAGAACTCCATCCTCCCCAGCACTGGCAATAAACCAACTGCACCATTTTACCTTCTGGAAATATGAATCGAATTTCTTTCTCTGCTGAGGAGATGCTGAGACTGCCGTGGAGCCCATTCCTCAGCTCATCAGTCCCATAGAGTGCTCTTAAGCTAAAAACAAGGGAAATAACTACTTGGAGGGCAACTGCAAATCCCTTCTGAGTCTCTGCAGCCTGAGAGCACAGAAAAGCAATAGCTGTGGACTACTTAACAAGACATTGGCTTGATTTTATTTTAAACTTAAGAAGTAGCTACCTAAAACTTAATATTCATACACTCTACATTCCCCATAAAATAGGTGAGCTTTGCATACAAAAACCAGTAATGAATAGCTGTTGCACAAAATCGAAGAGATAACAAGCCCGTGTCTGTATTGTAAAAACAAATTAAAAAATAAATAAAAGAGAAGGGGGGGAAAAGGAAGAGGAGGAATTCTAGTCTCAATTAAAAGAATGACAACATCCTACTGACTTGCCCAAGGCCAGTCAGTGAGTTACCTGTGAGGGTGAGTTATCCTAGCTTTTAGGCTGTTGGATGGTCCAAGCAATTCCTTCCAGTATGAGACTGCACAATTTCTAGCAAGAACCATAGCAACTACAGGACCAGAACTCATATAGGCTGTTAAATTAGGAAAAAACACTTTCCCAAACTGTTCTGCGTAGAAGTTGCTACATTGCTCTGGGCTCAACTGGAGCTTCCGTTTCTATAAAGTGTAAAAGAAAAAAAAAAAAAATTAAAATTGCTTGCTACATTGAAACAGCTTAGAGCTTCAAAAGGCAGAATAGAGTCCTCTTCTGCAGTCATATCTTCAAGTGCAGAACACAGAGTAATTTCTGAAACTCCTCTGATTCACCCAGATACGATCCTCTTTGAGATAGAGAGAAACAAACAGCAAAACTTTTCCAAGTTAATTAAGGAAACAGCCCATTTGAGTATGATGTGATTTTAGCCCAGGCAAAGCATTTTCTAACTGCCAGATGACAGGGCACTGTACAGAAAAAGTGAAGAGCATCAGAAGGGGCAGGATTTTATTACTTAGCTGCTACAGCATAATGTTCTACTTTTAAACAAGTTTCTCTCCAGCCCACGGTGTTAATTACACAATTGTTCTATTTTTCATTCAGTGCTTTGTGACTCTCCCAATAGCTGCCTAGCCTGCAGGTGACCAGGATCAGGACAGCTTTGGGAGGTGATCAGAAACCATAGTGCAGACAGTAAAAAATTTTAAAGTGCATTCTTTGAGCTCAAACTTAAACAACACAAGAGTTCCATATACTCAGAGTCCTAGTAACTTTGGTGTCAAAAGTCACTGCAGACATCAGAAGACTCTACTAACACATTGCAATTAATTAAATAAATAATCTATTTGTCTCATCTTCCAATATATATTGAATCAATAGAAACATGGAATGGCTTGGGTTGAAAGGTGTCTTAAAACTCATCTTGTTTCAAACCCCTTACCATGGACTGGGACACTTTCCACTAGACCAGGTTGCTCAAACCCCAAACCTGGCCTTGAACACTTCCAGGGATGGGGCAGCCACAGCTTCTCTGGGCATCCTATGCTAGGGCCTCACCACCTTCATGGTGAAGAATTTTTTCCATGTAACCCTGCCCTCTGGTAGTAGGAAGCAATTCTCCCTTGTACTGCCACTGCATGCCCTTGTCCAAAGTCCCTCTCCAGCTCTCTGGAGCCCCTGTAGGCACCGGAAGGGGCTCTCAGGTCTCCCTGGTGCCTTTTCTTCGACGGGATGAACAACCCCAGCTCTCCCAGCCTGGCGTCAGAGCAGAGGGGCTCCAGCCCTTGGAGCATCTTCACGGCCTCTTCTGGAGTAGCTCCGAGAGATCCAGAAACAAAGAAATACGAATAACAAACACAAATAAATAAAACAGCCAGAAAGGCTAGGGAGGAAGTGAAAAAACAAAACAAAACAAGACATTTCGGGGAGGAGGGGGAGGGGCCCTGCCGCCCACAGGCGCGAGGGCGCAGCGCCCCCCAGCGGCCGCCCGGCCGGGCATATTTAAATATTCATTAGCTCGTTTCAATATTCATAAAGTCTATTTACTGTAAAAACCATGGAAACAAAAAATTTGTTAGGCTGCAACTGGCCGGCTATCGAATTCAAATAATTCTCTAATATCCACTTGCACACTGCACAAAATCTTGTGAGATCTGAATAACACACTCTCCAAAGTGTTGCCTTGGAAAGTTCACACATGTGCTTCCCTAGGCTTGCTAAATCTGAGTTTATTAACAAAGCTTGTGTTTTCCTGTGGTCAGCAAAATAGCTGGTCTGCTGTGTTCCATCCCATGCACCAAAAAGCATCTCCTTACAGAATCTGGCAGCAATGTTTGATGACATGAAGAACATGAATCGATTTTTGGACACACAAGCTTTTAATTACTGGCTTGATGGCTAGAAGTTAAATATTTTCCTGACTTATAAACTACAGCTATTTTCTCTGGAGCACAGCCCATTACCTGAATGATGTGGAATCCTGATCGGAGAATGAGATCCTCTATTTCTTCTTCTTTATCAATGACATCTGGTTTGATGATAGCCAGAGTTTTTTCCACATAAATCTGAGGTTCAGGCATTAAGACCTCCATCCTGGCTTCTAAATTAGAATGCACTTGCCCCTTTCGTACTGCAATGACACCAGTACATGACATTTGGAGTTTGCATAGTGGACAGTCACCTGCAGTGACACTCACCGTGTACTCCAGGAACAGAGAGGGTCACACCTCACAAAAACCATGTGAGATGTCCTCTGAACTTGTTAGTACCCTGTAGTTCACATTACCATTTTCAGTGCAGTGGCATATTGTGGAAAATAAGGCCAAAATTTAATGTTGTTATTTACTAAGTTGGACAACGTATGAGGAAAGAAAGGCGTTATCACACTCCCTGTGCTCCCACACCCTCCATCCACCATGGGCTCCTTCAAACCCCAAATCTGTATCCTCACACATGAGGACTGCGGTGTGCAACTAATGACTTGGAGCTGGTCCACCGTAAGCCTCAGGGTAATTTCTCAGTGGTTACTTAATTCCTGTATTTATGGGCTCCAGACAAAGTGCCAGTTTTCTGACTGAGCAGTTGCACTGCCAAGCTGAGAGCACAGAATTGTGTTGTGAGTGACAGAACCAGTGAGGGGGTTTCCTATAGACCTGTATCCATTTGTAACCTTCTTTTCATCACAGAATGGTTTGGGTCGGCAGCAAAGGCAAAGACCATGCAGTTCCACCCTGCTATGGGCAGGGACACCTTCCACTATCCCAGGTTGCTCCAACCTGGCCTTGAACACTTCCAGGGATGCGGCAGCTACAACCTCACTGGACAACATGTGCCAGGGCCTCACCACCCCCACAACCAAGAACTGTTTCCCAGTATTCTATCTAACCCTATCCTCTGCCAGTGCGAAGCCATTCCCGCTTTTCCTGCCTCTCCCTGTCCTTGTCCAAGTCCCTGTCCAGCTCTTCTGGAGCCCCCTTAGGCACTGGGAGGGGGTCGAAGATCTCCATGGAACCTTCTCTTCTTCAGGCTGAACACCCTCAGCTCTCTCAACCTTTCTGAGTGAACTGCGAGCGCAGGATGCTCGGGGGATCCTGACAGAGCCTCAGAGAACTACACACAATGGTACCTGCAGCCCTTCCTCGCTCACTGCCCGCCGCGCCCCCAGGCTCCCAGCTACGGCTCTCTCACCCTCCCTGGACCAGACACAGACACGCAGACCCTGCCTGCCTGCAAAAACCTGCTCCCTGCTACAAAGTACGTTCGTAACCCCCCAAATCCACCTGCCTTGGGGCCCTGCCGGGCTTTGCTATCCCGGCGTCCGGCGCTCTGCCGGACCCGCCGCCGTTGCCGGGCGATGGCGGGGCCGGCCCCGGGCACAAGATGGCGCCCGCGGGCCTCGGCAGGGCGGGGCAAAGATGGCGGCCGGGAGCGGCGCGGTGATGGCGGTGGGGGCCGAGCGCGCCTCACGGCGCGGAGCTGCCGCGGGCTTCTCGCACACAGCGGGGAACCGTGGCTACCCCGGGATGGGCTCCGAGTGTGGTGCGGGAGTAAAGGGTGGAGTGGTGTGATGTCCGGGGCTCATCGCAAAAATCTCATTCCTCCTTGACAATAAAAGCTTTATGTCGGTTTCACCTCATGCTCAGAACTGCTGAGGGAGCCATGCGCTCACAGCGAACGCTGATGAAGCGAGGTAGCGCGATTTATTGGAGGGGAAAAAAAGGGAAAGACAGCAACCCTTCCAGGTGATCGGTGTTTGAGGGGAGGCTTCCTCGCGGCCGAGCAGCCTCGGCGGGGCGGGAGCTCCCGGCACAGCCGGAGCACTGACCTGAACCACAGCTCTCTAATGGTGGCTCTCAGCACTGCGAGGGAATTGCAGCGGCTATCCGGTGCCACTTCACGTGTATGACAAACAGACGCAACGAGTAGGGAACCTTCACCGTTTTGTGCATTAAACATGATGAGCTGGGCATTAAGCAGAGCTGGGGAGCCGCATTCTCTGGGGATTTCCCCCATATTTTACCCCCGTGGTGCCAATGCGTTTGCTCCCTCCACATCCCCGATTTTCCCGGCTCTCTGGGGGCAGCCAGCCGACAGGAATTGGCTGTGCAGTAGCCACTGTCCGTCCAAAATGCCCCGCAGTGCCCCGCTGTCACCTCCCGCCCTTGTTTACGGGCGCTCCCGGATGGAGCCGGGCCAGGTGGCCCCGCGCTATCGGGGTGTGCGCGGGTGAACGGCCCCGATAACGGCGCTGGCTCCGCCGCCCTGCTCCTCTCTCTGCTGCGCCTCGTCCCCTCGCCTCACCGCGTTCTCATAAAGCTCCGGGAGGTGCTGGAACACCTGGGGCTCGCGGCTGAGTTCAGCCAAAACTGGACATAGCACTCAAACCCTTGAGATGGCACTGACAAAGGGACAGAGAGAAAACACGGGTGTGCAGGCTTTAAATTTTAATGGTATCAGATTCAAAGGAGAGGCAAAGGAGAAAAGACAAAAAACCCCCAAGGATTTGGAGCCAGAGGTGCTGACACTATGTGCCCTGGTTAGATGAGGAAATAGCAAATTTACAGCAAAAGCTGGTTTTAGTGTAAGAAACGCCCATTTTGCCTTAATCTTTTTCATGAGTAATGTGAATAATATAAATATAGAAACAAGAAATAAAAATATGCAGTTATTTCCTTGCAGCCAACTTGAAATATCTTTTAAAACCAAAGACTGACATTGTTATTAATATACCTTAAAAAAATGAAGGTTCCAAGTGCACAAGACAAATTCAGATACAGGCTTTCCTTCAACAACATGGGCACACGGCATTTGTTTCTTTAACAGAAACACCTTATCCAATATTTCATTTGAAGACATTGTAAACACTGCAACTTCACAGAGATAACGGATAAACATGTTTTATTTTTTAAGAAATGCTGATAGAAAGAATCCATCAGTTTTTTAGTTTAGTTCAGAGTTAATTCAGCAAGTCATTTATTTTCAAAGTCAATGAGCACAAGTCTGACAGCCCTTGCTTAAATTTAGCAGTTCAAAGGCTTCCTCTGCCTGCATGAACACTTCAGAATCATTATTACATAAGAAATGGTGAATTTAATATGTGTTTCACTGTTAATGTGAATCTCCTGTAGTTTCTTTATTGTGTGCATTTTTTCCCAGCCACCCAGGCTATCAAGCCCAAAGCACCTTCCTGCGGCTGCAGCTTGGCCGGGAGCAGCGCCCTGTGCAGCTCCCTGCCCACCACGGCTCCTGGGGCTGTGTCACAATTTCTCCTGCTCGCTGTTTCCAGAAGCATTTCTGGAGGGCGGAGATGGTCTAATTTTAGTACTGGGAGAATCCTCCTCTCTCCAATGAGCGAGTGGCTGCATCTGGAGCTGCAGCCAATTACCCGGGCTTCCTCCTGCTGCACTTCCCACGACCGTTCAATAATGCAGAAGCACAAATTTAAAGTGGCCCCACATGTTAAGAGAAAATAACATTATGTGCTCCTTAACAAAGATGTTCTACAGTAGTAGAATCTCAAAGATTTCTTCTAAAGCCTTGGATTACATAAACCTGACCTTAAAACAATGTGTTAATATCATTATGTTTAGTTTCTTTATAGTGCTTGAAATAGTATTTCAAAAAAGTATTTAAAAGGCTCACCTGAAGCATCTTCCCTAACTTCTGTAGGCCAGCGATGTGCTTTTAGGTAAAGAAAAAACCAAACAAAAAAAAGGAGAATTATAATTACAACGAATTTTATCATTGTGATTCTGAACAATTCTCAGGGCATAACCTGGTTGTGGTATCTTATCTGTTAAGCAGTTTAACAAGCCTTAGTTGTCTCACTTATTTTTAGCTGTCATGGACTATAACACCAAAAGATTGTAGCTGCAGGTGCATTTACATCCAACACCAGATAATTAACGTTTTAAGGGAAAGTATTATTTCAGAGCTTTGTCCTCTGATAGTGCAAGAAGGTGCAAAAACTAATGTCTTGCAGACTGTTATAAAGGAAGGAAAGAAAAACAGAATAATGAAAATAAGTTAAGAAAAGCTAAAGAAGTAATACAACTAGTAGAACTGATTAAAAATGAAGTTTGCACATCTTTTAGCTTTGTTTGCATTTTGATGTTAAGTAGAGAAAATGTGCTTGCTTCAGTAACAATGTTCTAACTACACACTTAGCACACATACAGCTCTCAGCCACCACGGGCTCTCTTTCCTTTATTTCTTTTCATGATTAACTGTCATACCAACCCACAGCACCAGCTCACCTTCACTGCTTTCTCCACCCATGCTTGCTCTTCTAGTGCACAGTGTCTGACGGAAATCCTGTGATCAAGGCAACTTCCTCTCCACACGCCTGCTCTCTCCTCCATTTCTGCTTTCTCACAACTAAACAATTCTTCTGTAGTTCATCTGCACGATTGTAATCCCAGTGAGATTTTCATTGCTGCTGCTTAACCCATCAGGCCCTCCTGTCTGTTTTCCTCTACTTGTTATCTCACCATTTTCTGCAAAGATAAAAGTGATAACATATTCTTTTCATGCTTCCTCTGTCTACAAGTCTCTAAGTGGCAATAACAAAAAGCTTATCAACATGTCTTCTGCAACTCCATCACTTGCCCTGATAACTTCACCCCATTTCATTTCCTGATCTTCCAAACACTCACTCCTTCATTTGTTCACAGCTTTAGTTATTCAGTTTGCTCTGATTCCTAGCACCCACAGAGATATGCTTGTCTCTTTTACCATTAAAAAAAAAAAAAAAAAAAAAAAAAGGCAGCAAAAAAAGGGCCTTTGGTGTAAGTGCCTCTTGACACCTCAAAAGTTCTTCCAGTCACGTCTCTTCATCTCTCACTGGGTTCTACCCTAAATCCCCTTCAAACTTGGTTTTGCTTTCTCTCATCATCTGAAAGCTTCTCAATCCATCCTAAACCAACCTCTTGTTTTCCCTGTGGTCACATTTAGCATATCTAGCTCATGTCTTAGCTTAGTTTTTGAATTTATTCTCAGTTTTCACTTCTCCAGTCACTGTTTCAGCTCGGCTTGTTAGTCGTTCTTTCCCTGTGTTTCTTTCCTTTTCCTGCAGGAGCACGGTGAGCACTGTCCTTGACTCTCCTCCCTTTCCTCCAAGCTCACAGCTCAACATCCCAATGTACCTTTTGTTTCACTGTGTAAAGACATCTTCTGTTTTCTGCCGGCCCTACAACATAATTCCACTACTGCACTTTCAAATAAACACCTTTCTGCTTTATCCCACCTTGTTGCTTAGGATGAGCTCCTGCTGAACACCTGTAGAGGCTGAGGCTGACAACTTATTTCATATAAAGCCCCTCCTCATCTAAATACAGACAGTCTATATAAATACAGCAGGCTTTCACCTAAACTTTAGAGCACAAACACTGGAGTGTGTTTGCTGCTTCACTGTTCTACAAAATGTTTAACATAATACTGGCTTGGATTACCCCTGAGGCCACCAAGCTCAGAGATAAGTAGTCACTGTGATCCTACCACAATGAAAAAATGAATGTATGAATAAACCAATAAAAATCTTTTCTCTAACAAATTAAAAGAGGCAATTGCTTAGAAAAGGCTTATTTAAAGATATATTGTCAATGCCTACTTAAAGACATCTTCTATTCATCTTAATTCCATGTAGCATAAGGAATCCTTTTTGCTATACTTATTTTGAGCCATTACATTCAGTCTTGCTTTTCACTCTCCACTCAAAACCTGAAAAGCAAGACCAAAACCCAAGTCACAGCCCAGAGAAATTCTTTAAAATTACCTGTGGCAGGATGGGGCCTGGTGAGACAAAAAATAATCACAATACTCTCAAATTTCTCAGTCCTTGATGTCGAGATGCATAAAGAATGACTTTGTTAGTTGTGCCAGTCACAGTTCTCAAACCAGGCTGCTTAGCCAGTCTACAACCACATCATTATCCTGCTCTTGGATATGGGACACAAAAGGTTTAATCAAACAGCTATCAACATGGGGCAACTGGGAATCACAGAGAGCTTTGCCAGCTTGGAATTGCCAGGATGGGAGAGGGACCAGGAGAAATGGGCAGTCGGAAATGAGAATGGCTTTAAAGAAAGCACAGTTAGGTGGAAACAGGAAAACACCTGACAAAGTGCCAGTGGTAGGGGGGGATGAGACAGGTTCAGCAAAGCAGAGAACTGGAGAAATAAAAAGAGAAAGTAAAGGCAAATGTATGTAGAAGTCCTAATGGGATGACAGTCATTCACGTTCTTAGCATGACTTGAAATACAAAGCAGATGTTATGGGCAGTGGATCTTGCAAGAAAATGAAGTTATAAATATATAATCCAAAGCACTCAGATTATGTCTATCAGCTCAGCCTGACAGATCCACGCAAAGTGCTGCAAAATTTAGTTTACTCTCAGGTGCTGGTCTGTAAACTTGTAACTTCAGCACAGATGTATTTCTGCAGTCACCTGCCACAGCTCCATACACAAAAGCCTGCAAAAAGAGGAACCAGGTCAGTGGCATTCACCACTTCAGCCATGCAACCTGCAAGCCTCAGTGTGGCCTTTGGCTCCCTGTGACTTAAACAAATGTGTGGTATTTTCCTATTAGGCAGGCTATCAGTACAGGGTAAGGGAATGCACTTAGCTGAGACAGTGGCTTAGACGGTTGTAATCACAAACATCTTTTTGGTACAGACCTGAGAGGCTTAAAATCTAAGCCAAAGCTGCTTGAAAAATCACAAGAAGCCCCCTTGCTGGATGTGGGGTAAGCTCCTCTGATATGGTATAAATTATGATATCTTAAAAAAAATTCCTTTGCTTCTAACATTCTACTTAAAGTTCAATACAAGAAAACAATATAAAAATATATTCTCTTAAAGATGAGCATCTCTATCAGCCAACATCCACAACCTGCCCTGAGGACATTACAACTTTCAAGTGTACTGGCCCTGCTATTTCTACTGTTTTTACTGCCCCGACTTCATAGAACATTTTTTGACAAAGTTCAGCCTAAAGTTCTGGTTGACAGTTTGTGTATAGCATACCCTACCCTGTCAGTAGCCTATGCTGAGACAGGCATCTCTAAAGATGAATTCTGACCAACTGTATTTATGATAAAAACTGTCCTAAAAGCAGCTAAGCTGACGGACAGTTCATGATCCAAACCAGGTCCCAGACCCAGATCACCTAACAAAATGTTTCACCACTATTTCTATTCACAACTGGCTGTGGGCACTCCAGAGTTTTAACCGCAGATGAAAGTTGTGCCACAAGCCATGTTTGACAGAGGGTGGAGCAATAACGTGTGCACTCATTACTGCAGTAAGTTAGGTAATAATTGTTATTTTTTTGCCCACAAGCAAAAGGCTTAACTTTCAGGTTTTTTTAAAGATGTGTAAGCTTTACCTTTATATCTAGAAGGCAAAATCTACCCCTTTGGCATGGACAAATAGGACTTTAGGAGCTGTATACAGTATAAAAATGTTTTGTTACAAGGAGCAGTTGTCTTCTGGACTTCTTACCCACAACTTTGCCAACAAGGTTGACATATCCTTGGGCAAAAGGAATTTAGGCCCGGGCACGTGCTCAGCGCTCCAGCTCCCCGAGTTATGTAATATCCAAATCTAAGTTTAAAAACAACAAACTCTGGCCCCTCTCGGTTGCAAAACCAGCAGAGCTGGAAACATTAAGCAAACCTTTCGTCCTGGAGTAACTGACTCAGTGCCCGTCAAACACCTCGAGCTAAAGCAGGGCGGCACTCCAAGTAAATACAGCGCCCCAGCCGCAGCCGGACGTCCCCGTGCGGAACCCGCGGGCCCGGGTCGGCCGCGGCCGAGCCACGGACCGTGTTGGGAGCGCAGCCCCGATCCCGATCCCGATCCCGATCCCGATCCCGATCCCGATCCCGATCCCGATCCCGATCCCGATCCCGATCCCGATCCCGATCCCGATCCCGGCTGTCCCGACCCCGCCGGCGACTCCCGGTCCCGCCTCTCCCGCCTCTCTAGCGCAGCCCCGCCCACCCCGCCAGGGCAGCCAGCAGCGAGAGCGGAACCCCCTGAGTGACAGGCGGCGAGGCCCAACCAGAATGCGCCTTGTTGCGGTGTGGCGCAGGCTCCGGCGGTATAAAGGCGGCCACGCGTCGCGGGCGCGGGCCCGAGTACGTGTCTGAGGGGGAGGCGGCGGTGGCGGCGGGGCCGGTGCGGAGCAGCCGCGGGGAGCGGGATCAGCTCCAGCACCAGCGCCGGGGGCAATTTTAAATAGACTTCGGTCGGCCCGGGTTTTATCGGGATCGGATTTTAAAAGTGAGTACGAGCGGGATGGCAGCAGCGGGAAGGGGGAGGGGTATGAGCGGACCGGATCAGACCGGCCCGGCCGGGGAGGAGCCGCCGCGCTGACCCGCGCTCGTCTCTCGCAGGCGCCTCTCGTCCCTCTCCCTCTGTGGACGGGGCACCATGTCGGAAGCGGAGCAGCAGCTGGCGGCCGGCGCTACCCAGAACGGGCACGAAGCGGCCGAGAGCGCCGGGGAGCAGCAGGCCGAGAGCGGCGGGGCTCCGGCGGCGGCGGCGGCGGGAGCGGCAGGAGCAGCGGGAGCGGCGGCGGCGGCAGGAGCCAGCCCAGCGGCGGGAACAGCGGGCACGGCCGCCAGCCAGAATGGGGCCGAGGGTGACCAGATCAACGCCAGCAAGAACGAGGAGGATGCGGGTAAGCGCGGGCGCCATGTGCGGAGCGCCGGGCCCGGCGCGGCCCTGCGGCAGCAGCGCCCCGGCCCCACTCGGCCCGGCGGGGAGGGCGGCGGGAGCGGCCCCGCCGAGCCGGGGCCCTGCAGCACCAGCGCTTCCTTTGTTCTGGCGCTGCCTTTTGTTGGCGCCATGTGGCGGCTGGGGGAGGGGCGCCGAGCGGGGCTGTTGCCGTCTCACGCTGTAAAATGGAAGGGGATTTACCTCTCCCGCGTTTTCTTCATCTTTTCCCTCTTTAGCGAAAGAGGCGGATGGAAGGAGTTGCTTTCTGTTGGGGGAGGGGGCCTGGTTGAAACTTTGTGGGGATCGCGTGGCCCATCGCCACCGGCGTCGGTGTAAATGTGAATGTGTTTTGTGTAAAGGACATAAAAATAATCCTGGTCTTGGGAGCAGCGCGGTGGTAAGCTAAGTATTTAAGGGAAGTAAAGGGAAAATCGGCACGATTGAGACGGTGCGCGGTGTATTTAAATCGGTAAGAGCGATTTTGGTGTGCTACTTTGCAGCATTGTCAGAAAATGCCTAAAGTCTTGCAAGGGATTTCTGGAAGAGTCGGGGTAGTTTCACTGTGCTTTGGTAGTGGAATCCTCGTGCATACAAGAGGAATTTCTTTCCTATCATAGTTGGGCTGCTCATAAATACACGTACTTAACATGACCATTACCTGGCTATTTCTCAAGCAGGTCTTTGTTATTCAGGCTACCCCATGTATTTAATTGGCACTTCCTTTGTTACCGCTGAGCTCTGAACCTGAGGGTCAGATCCCTTAGGTTAAAGGGAAAGCTGAAGCCAGTTTTATAAATTTTTTACTATAATGGAAAGAGTAACACTTGCACAAGCTTCCCACAAGCTGGGGCTGGATGTACTTTTTGCAGACACTAGAAGGATTGAGAATCCAGCCTTTTAGCTATATAGGAATTTTTCTTTACTATTTCTAGTATTCTGTGCTGAAAAAAGGGTTGGTAGTATTTTCCTTGTTACAGGAGGCAACAAGCTTCAGCCCCAAATCGGTATGAAATGAAGTTTCTTAGAAAAGCAGCTATTCAGAGGAATTGACCTATGTGAAAAATGTAGTTGCTGTCCAAGGCACTGATTTTACAATGTTTTGTTAAGAGCTAAAATAAGCTTCAATTTAGCTGCACTAATACACTCAGGAGGGAAAAATGACTAAGTGTTAAGGGTGCAGTTGTCCAGTTTGTGGTCTCTGAAGGCAAAGCCAAATACCAGGATTTTTGTATTAGTTGCAAAGGTTCAAAAGTTTTAAATATTGTGTTATCTAAATTAGGTGTCAGGTTTTTTTTTTCAGTTACAAAACAAAGCACTGCAAATTGCAAAGTGTAACACATACTGCTGTGGTAAGAGGTGAGTTTAGCATGTGGCAATGCCACAGCTCCAACCCAATGCCATAAAGCAGCCTCCAGACAAATTCCTGTCATCCCCCAATCTCTTGATTGTTCTGTAAGCGTGCTCAGTGATGACAGGGTGTGCTGTGGAAAGCTGCTGTCAGTCCATACAGGTTAGAGCAGCTACGGTCAGCTGCTGAGATGGGAAGAAATCCCCCAAGGAATTCCCTTTCTTTGACCTGGTATTGAAAAACTTGATAAACTTCGCAGGGCTGTTCCTCCAAGGCTCTGCTGTAATGGCTGCAGGAAGCACACGCTTTACTTGGGCCCAGTGCTTCCTGCTGCACTCATCAGGAGTGCACAGCTTGCTCTGCTGGGAAACATTGACTTCAGGTGATAAAAAAGGGTATGGTTTCACCCAGTTTTAAGAAAAAGAGAAAAGGTTTAAGAAACCCCCATAAGGTTCCCCCCATTGCCTCTTGTACATAAATAGATGCTGGTTATTGCAAAGTTACACATAAACACCAAAAGCATTATTTAAGCATAGTTTAATTTTGGAAGTGCTGTTACCTTCTAATGCTAATCTAGGTTGCCTCCAAACAAGAGTAATGACAACTTAAACTGCTTCAGTCTATAGTTAGATAAAAAGGCTTGAATGCTTTCAAAAGCTTAGTTTGTTACCTTGGAAACGATGAAAATAGAAAATGTAGCCATGTTATTAATGTTTTCATTTGAAGTGAAGAATTTGAAAAATGCCTTATTGCTTGCTATCACTGTTTTGTTTGTTAGCTTCACTTTTGTATTGTACCTGAAATTTAGTTCTTTGAGCTAGATATCCTCCTTCAGAGGGTATTTTGTATGGGAAAGTGGGCAGGGAAGAACTGTATCTTCCTACTTGGAATTAAGACTAGAACGAGGAGACTTGTGTAGTACTGATGAAGACAGAACTAGAGTCAGTAACTAAGCAGGAAGAAGCACACAACATGGTAGTTAAGGCAGGTCCAAAGTCCCATCTGTTCTATGTGACTTACTGGAGGTCATAGATACCTGGACTAAAATTTCTACAGCTGTTTAGCTAAAACCTCAGTGAGCTCAAATACTTTGCTTTTGATGCCTTATTCTTTGCTGAATGCTTTCAGAGCAGTAGGAGTGATCCTAAGTTCTTTGCAAAATCTGAGTTGGAAGTACTTGATAATCAAAACTGCTTTCTTTTAAATTATAGAATACTTTTGTTAAGAATATAAGTTGCTGGCAAGGAATATTTCAGACTATTCTTACTATTTCTTATATCCTCTAGTAAATGGCGGGTGCATTGTGGCATTCCCTCAGAAAGAGGGGGGAGAGCCCTCCTTGTGCTCTACTGTAATATCAGCAACCTTTGCTAAGGTGCAGGTGTTGCACTCAGAACAGTTGGTCCTGCTCTGACAATGCTGCTGAGGTGTGTACCACTGAGCATCTTACTGCATGTGCATTTCTCTAGTGCTTCCTGAATCTGAATAGCTCTTCTTTCCTTGGAATTTCAGGAAGATGTTTGTTGGTGGCCTCAGTTGGGATACAAGCAAAAAAGACTTGAAAGATTACTTCACCAAATTTGGTGAGGTAACCGACTGTACGATAAAGATGGACCCTAACACAGGAAGATCCAGAGGTTTTGGATTTATTCTCTTCAAAGAACCTGGGAGTGTTGAAAAGGTGAATTTAAGCTTCATATTTTAGATCTTTAACTTCTAGGGTAAACTTTTCAGCTCAAGTTAATCATACTAAATTGTCTTTTAGGTTCTGGAACAGAAAGAACACAGACTAGATGGACGACTAATTGATCCCAAGAAGGCCATGGCAATGAAAAAGGATCCAGTGAAGAAAATATTTGTTGGTGGACTAAACCCAGAAGCTACAGAAGAGAAAATCAGGGAATACTTTGGAGAATTTGGAGAGGTGTGTAATGATATCTTGGTAAACTCTGAAAGCATAGTCTCCAGTTGCTGTTTAGTTTATTAATAATTTTCAAGTTTCAAAGTAAGTTAACTTCAGATGTATCAAGCCTTCTGTAACATTCAGAAGTTTCTTGACTTGAGAGCAGAGGTTTCACTTGCTGCACTAGGTGCTTCCATTGCTAGTTAAATATCCTTGTCTTTAACTCAAGAGTGTTTTAACTGATGCTAAAATCAGTTTGAAGACTTGTAAAATTGAAATATCTGATCTGAAAGCTAGTGTTTAGCATAGAAAGGCTTTCAACTTTGGTGTTGCATAAAATGGATAGAAAGAACATTTACAGTTTTGCTGTCCCAATTTCTGTGCATTTAACGGCTCATCTAAAATAGGAGTCTGAAAATAGTATTTCATGTCTTCAGATTGAAGCAATTGAACTGCCAATGGATCCAAAGACCAACAAAAGGAGGGGATTTGTGTTCATCACTTTCAAGGAAGAGGATCCAGTGAAGAAGGTTTTGGAGAAGAAATTCCATAACGTCAGTGGAAGCAAGGTAGAAACTCTGACTTGTAACTCTTTGTCCAAGGATAATACCACTACGTCTATAACCTGAAAAGGGTTTTGTGCACCTCTTGTGTCAAAGTACCAAATTTATAATAAGGACAGCTTGAAGTTTACCATAGTGGTGTTCTGGCATAAGTTCTGTCACAGAGGCTACCAAGGCTCTTTGACGATAATTGTGGCTTTCATTACTGTATTTTAGGGCCTTTTGTATGTAAAGTATCTAATTGCATTCATTAAATATATGTGGAGAATTTGGCTTATGTATCAGTGTAGCAGTGTAAACCATTTCAACAGGTAGATGCCTATTTTCAGCATAGAGCACTTGCATAAGTGAAAGCCTTGCAGATGCTTGCCTTTGCAAGCATCTGACTGAAACTGGCTCTGTCTGCTGGGGGCCAGCTTCTGCTTTCCTTCTGAAACCCCCTCCTGCTACCAAAACCTTGCCATGTAATCCCACTACGAGGATGCAGGGGAGTGAATGTCCACTTTTGGAAGCTTGTGCCTGGTCAGCTGGTTATGGGAACTACTGTAAAGGTGTTGTGAGATGCTCTGACCAGCTGAATGCTCATCTGAGGAATAGCTAATGGAGATAGGCTCCATTGTTGGGTCAACAAGTGAAGAGATACTGGAGGCAAATGATGTGTACTAGCTCGAGGTGTCCCTGGTCCCTTGCTCTGAGGCCAGTGCTGACCACACAGCTTCAGAGCCCTATTATACTGGGTCATACTGTCTGACACTGACTTGGACTGCGTTTGGTTTACAGCTGGTCTTGACACAATACAGAGCAAATTGTGGCAAACCTAATGCAGTGGGAAAGTCACTGGTTAGCAGTGAAGTTTGTTTTCAGGAGAGATGAATGCCTAAATGCCAAGAGAGCTGAGAAATTTCTGTATCATACCTATGACTTGTTTTTGTGTTATAGTCATAGATAATTAAAAGCAGATTACCTTAAAGGTCCTATGGTGAAGAACTGCAAGCCAGACTTGCTCAGGTGCTGTTATTCCTTTTGCAGCAGCAGTAGCCCTAATCTTGAACTGTGCACAGATCCAGGAACCTGGCAGTTGGCTGACAGCCTGAACTGCAGCCTGGGAACCTGTCTTGGAAATGTCAGTTCTAGTTGTTTTTACCTGCTAGTATTTGATAAATGGTGATTTCAGGCATTGGTAGGGGTTTGGTACAGTTCATCCACATACCATCATTGTGTAGGGTGTACAGTGGCTGCCAGGAAAACTCATTCTAGTGCATTTCTCAGAACTTTGTTCATTCAGTGCATGTCAAGGGAAGCAGTCTGATAGCAACAGCCTTGTCCTGGAGGTTGTGCCAGGTGAGAAGGCAGCCTTGTGGCTCCTACAGCAGAGGTGGCCTCAGCACCTCTTCCATGGTGTGAAATTGATGGTAGGGAATAGGCAGGATAAAATGCCTTAAGCAGTGGCCTCTTGGAAAGGCTGATCGTGACTTACCTTTGCCCAGGTGGCACAATAAATCAGATGCCCTGGATATGCATTAGTGCTGCTCACCTGACCAGGAGCACAGTATGTACACCTCCTTTGCCTCCAGAGGAACCTCTGGCTTCTGCAAGTACTCAGGTTGGACAATGCTGCTCTGAGACACTTTACATACTCTTCCTTGTTTTTTCTTTGCAGTGTGAGATTAAAGTAGCACAGCCAAAAGAAGTGTACCAGCAGCAACAGTTCAGTAGTGGTGGAGGAAGAGGTAGCTATGGAGGAAGAGGCAGAGGTGGAAGAGGCGGCGGTAAGTACCACACACACTACTTTAGTATGGACACATTCTAAATAAGTTGTGTGTACTAAAATGGGATTTTGTGGATGGTTTTCCCTTCTATAGCTC
This sequence comes from Muscicapa striata striata, assembly GCA_030060385.1. Classification (NCBI taxonomy): domain Eukaryota; kingdom Metazoa; phylum Chordata; class Aves; order Passeriformes; family Muscicapidae; genus Muscicapa; species Muscicapa striata. Next base: position 824,851 of record JAREIS010000050.1, on the reverse strand, counting down.
AAAGTCAAAATTGGAATCAAGGTTATGGCAATTACTGGAACCAGGGTTATGGGAATCAAGGATACGGCTATCAGCAAGGTTATGGTGGCTATGGAGGCTATGATTATTCAGGATATGGGTATTATGGATATGGACCAGGCTATGATTACAGTAAGTAAAGAGAACTGTATTGGGTATAAGCAAGCATAACTAATTAGCAGTTTAATGCATTTGTCCTCTTGTTCATAGGTCAAGGCAGTGCAAATTATGGGAAGACACCAAGACGTGGTGGTCATCAGAATAACTACAAGCCATATTGATCAAACTTATTCAGGTATGCAGTGGCATGGTATCTTTTGGAAAATGACTGCATAGGTTTTGTATACAATGCTGTAGATGGATACTTCAGTTCTGTACCAAATTTAACTTTACAATAAATTTCTATGGCCTGTTAAATGTGCATCTTACTTGGAAGAGCTCCCTGGAAATGTTTTACATGTTTAATACTTACCAATAACTAGTTGTCTAGACAGTGTGGTGTATAAATTTCAGCATTGCTGAAGATATTAATTAATGATTTTATTAATAGGTTAAACTGAAACTGATTTTGAGGGTCTGCTTAAAGCTGCAGCTCTGCATCTAGGGACTGCCTCTTGGAGTTAACTATGGACTCTGCATTACTCCAGTTGTACAGAATGAGATGCATCTTAGGGAACCAGTGTCACTTTCCACCTTTTTATTTTGTATTGTTTTTGTGTCATACATTTCCTGTAATGGAAGTGTTAATTTTACTGTACTTTTTGGTACCTTTTTGGAATCTAATGTATTGTAAGGTATTTTACATGTGTTCTGATTCACCATGACATGGATATTGACGCTATCCTAGCTTTTGAAATAAAAAAGGCGTAATCTAGTGTCTTGTGCCATTCTTCAGCTCATGTGTTAGTAAAACACCAGTATCCTGTTCCCAGAACTTAGTTCATGGCAGTACCTTGATAGATTAAGAGTTGTGCTTAAATGTTTTTAATCTTAAAAGTAGAAGGCTGTGTTGGTAGTTACGCTCACTTGCAGTTAAGCGGCAGCTAAAACCTGCTGTCACTTCTGCCTAGAGGTTGTGGAGGAGAGCTCAGGTGTGAGAAGCCCCAGCTGTGGTGGGGCTGTGCTGGTGAGGTGGTGGCTCATGCTCTAGGCAAGCACAGAGGCTCAGAGGAACTGTAGCGGTGTCTGCTTAGGGCTCTGCTAGGAGGAGCTGGAGCTGTAGGTTTCAGGTAGGGCTTGGGAGTCTGGACAGCAACTGCAGGAGGGAGCCAAGAGGTGTGCAAGAAGCTGGCTGCACTTCCTTTCTATTTCACTGTCTTGAGTCCGAGACTTGTCTGCAAGTTGTTAATAGGACGTATATATACCTTCCTTGAAAGGCAGGTTGGACAGACATTAAATTACCAATGCAAAGTCTGAATTTTTGCAGCCTTTTTGTGTAACAGAATTTGAAAGAACTTCCACTGCAGTTGTGGAAGGAAAAAACATATCTTTCTCTAGAGATGAGTGACCAGCTAGAAATACTCTCCTTTTTTGACTTTACTGTTGGTTTACTGCTATTTTAAGGCAATAACTGTCATGTGATTTGCCTGTCTTGTGACAGAATGTAAGTAGCAAGCTCTACTGCACAAAGTAAACTTCTAATCTACATTGCAGTGATCAATTCAATTTTTTAAATCTTTTAAAGCTAAGATATGGCAATTCTTCTTTTCTTGTAATAAATTCTCTTTGAACAAGTAACACCTAGAAGTGGAATCAAACCAAGTAACTAAGACAAGGAACAAACCCGTTACTAGTGACCTTTCCAGTTTTTTTAACAAGGGATGCAGCTATTTCTGCATGAACTATAGTCTGCTGCTCCCTGCTGGCTGTCCTTGAAAAGAAAAACTTGCTTGTAAATTTAGAAGTCTGTAAGACTCTTCTGGTATTAAGTAGAAGTCTTGAGTATTAAAAAAAGATTTTTAACCTTAGAGTTGACAACTTTACAGCTGGACCATGTAACCTTCCAGCTCAGCTTACTTGCAAATAAAAAAACCAGCAGATGACTGAAACAAATGAGTACAGTATTTAAAAGTATTACTGTCTCAAGATTTAAATACTTTATTGCATACTTTAAAGTATTTTTTTCAGTGAAATAAGGGGTAGCAGAATATTTTTCTAGCTAACACTTGGCCCTCCAGTGGGAAAATTGCATGGTACCAGAACCATTGTGCTGCAGTCTTTCTGGCTAGTAGTGTCCTAGCAAGAGTTTGTCAGTTGATGTTATTGTGGTGGTTTTTGTAAGTAGGTGCTCAGGTAATGCTACTTTACAGGTGATGTGGCGTTAGGCAGAAACTGAGGATACTGGTACTTAAATGCAGAGCTGGCTTTTCCCTTTCTTCTTTGCATGAAAAGTTTGTGATACGAAGAACTGCCTGGTAAAAGTAAAGGCTTGTACACAAGGTCGTTGCTTATGGCTGTAATCTACTCTTAATTTACTAATCCTACTTGGATATTTCTTGAGGACAGAATTAGTAAGAAGTGGTTTGGGAGACATAGCCCTCAGCTGTTTGTCCCTCATGTGTTTGATGTTAGGAATTTGGAACTGAAGTTTTTGACTTAGCCTGGTGGCTGAGAGTGTTGAATATAGTGCTACTTAGGGACCTTGTTCTGACACTGGCTGCTGAAAGTGCTCAGAGGAGCCTGGGAAGGACTGGGTGTACTAGCACCTGGAATGGTGTTTGCATAGGTAGCTGAAGACTTAAAAATATCAGAACACGCATTGGCTCATCCTAATTTGAAAAAGTCATAACCTGAAAGTGCATAAATTTAGAAAGTGTATTTTGTAGTGGTCACTAGAAAGATCCTCTTTTATAATCAGTTTTAGATACATTGTTTAAAATAAAAGCTAATTCCACACTGCTAGAGTTGAGACAAGCTCTTGTAAAATTTATTTCTCTTCGAGCTTTTACTAAAAACAAGATAAATGAAAAGCAGAAAAATCAAAGGTGACTTATCTGGTCTAAGACATGCTAGGATGAAGATTAAATGTGCATTATTATAGTAGAATAATGTTTTTTAGTAGTAGATCTTGAACATTGTTTGAAACCTATGGAAAGAAAATAATGTAATGTTTTTTTTTGTAAAAGTATCATTAAAAGAAATTACTTCATTGCCTCATCCTCGCTTACATTATATGTAAGTGTCTTACTAGTACTGTACTTAGTAAGAGGCTTTTTGCATTCTTGATTTCCTGTAGAAAATAAAGGCATTTTTCTTGCATAGTTTAGATTACAGACAAGCACATTAAGTTATTAGGCCTCTAATTTGCACTGGCACTGTTAAGTAATCTTTTTGTTCCTAAGAATAAGTAGTATAAACAGCTGTATGTCTTTCCATTAACTTGCTAAATAAAATATTAACACATTTTTCTTGTGCCTGCTATACTAATATTACATTGAACTAAAAACACATTTCTCCTTAGCTCAGGGCCATAGCACTGTGAATCTCATGGTGGTTGAGGCCACTAATGATTACACTGCTCACAATGATCACATTAGGTTCATTCCTGCCCAGCTATCCTGAGTTCTACTAAACATGTGGTTGTCTTTTAGAGTAGTTTGAAGAAGTACTAAGAGTACCAAAGGGTGTTGTTAACCAAGGTGTTAACTCTCAAGTGTACACTATGCTCATGAGTGTGCAGCAAAGAGAGTTGCAGCTAGATGTTCTCTTGGCAATCTAATCTATTAATGGACCTCATCAGATGAAGACATAACAAGACTTTGCAGACTTAACAGGACAAGTATTACTCTGATACCCACGAACTTTTGAGTCTAGGGGTAGATGGATCCTGAAGGATGAGATACCAGCTATGAACCTGAAATGACACTTAAGGGGAGAGCTGCTAAAAAGTGGTTATGCAGCTGGACCAGCTTCTAGCTGGAGCCTGAAGGCATTGAGCAGCAAGCAGAAAAGCGCTGTGTTTGTGTGGATGTGCAGTCATTTGCGTGCTCTAGAGACAGTCATGTCTGGCCCTCACTTACAAAAAAGTGATGCACAAGTGTTGCTGGGATTGTCAGAGTGATGGAAGGTAGTTGTGAATGCTGGATGTACACAAGTGTAGTCCATGGTTGGAGATTCCCAGAAATTCCTGCAGACTTTGAGTAAAAGCATCTCTGAGGAAGTTCCATTCTGACAGTGCTTATGAAGTTGTTTGGGAACCTGGCCTTTTAAATAGTACTGGGTGACTGTAGGTAAATACCTGCTCAGGTAGAACAAATAGGTGTTCTCTATTGGTTCAGACATTCTTTTTCCATATCTAGGGAGAGAATAAACAACAACTTAGAAAAGTCATGACTTAGTGACTTTTTTACACTAGCTTTCTTAATGCTAAATGTGTAGAAGTTGTATAAAAAGCTAAGTGGCAAAAGTACTTAGATTATGGCTTTCAGGAACATGTGGAACATTTTACAAATTGAGCTTGTTCAGATAAGCTAAACACTCAAATCTCAGCCACAGCAAAACTATTTTAAAAGGCACATGCATCTGTAGAGGAAGTAGTTTTGTTAGAGAACTTCAGCACATAACTGAGGAGGGAAGGCTATGTGCTCAGCATTTACCATCTTGGCTCCATTTTACAACTTCTGAAAATCAGGCTCAGTAACTCAGCATTGTCTTCAAGAAAGCTCAGAAACCATCCTCTATTTTTGAAGGTTTTTATCATTATTTACCTGTTAGTATTTTGTCAATTGTCTCCACAACAAATTTTGCATCCTCCATATTAAAACACATTGGGGGTTTGAATTTCAGCACATTTCTTCCTGGCCCATCTGTACTCAGTAAAATATATCTTTCCTTAAGTCTGGAAAGAGCAGTAACAAAGAATTACATTAACCTCTGCATGTAGTTGAGAAAAACCTGCAGACACTAGCCTGCAGGCTGTCACACAGTGTCTTTCTACCCTGACTGGTTTCAGCTTTGGCCAGTTGGTTGAATTTTAGCAACTCCTGAGTGGCAAGGGTAGTCTGTAATTGTGTGCTTGCCTCTCATATTGAGGAACTCCATGATTGTTCCATGTACCTTGTTATTAAATCCTCTGCTTCTGCTGTGGCTGGAGTCCTTTCTGCTTGGTCCTTGATTAAGTCCACTCCAATGAATAAGCCACAACCTCTGTAAAAGAAATAAAAAACAGTCTGTGTCAGAGGAAGGAACTACAAGTGAACGGAAAAACTGAGGGTTTTTTAAGACCAGACCTTTACTTCATGAAAATTACCTGATGTTTGGCTACTGCTAGAAAAGGTTTTGCTGTTCTGGAGAAATGTAGTAATACAGACTTCTGTCTGCTCACACAGGCAGTACAAGACAGGATGTCAAGCATGTTTTCTATCTAGCTAAATCACTTCTGCACCCTGTGCACTTGAACTCTGAGTTCAAATGGAAAAGTGAATTCCTTTAGCAGCTAATAAATTGATGAAACAGTTCTAGCCCAGAGTGGCAAAGTCCCTGAGACTTCTGATAAGCTCAAGTTTGTTTTACTTAATTGTACAGGAGCGTTTTTATTTTTTGTAAACACACAAAATTTAATTTCTCAAAGCACCATCTAGTGGATTGAGTTGTTGGGCTGACTGAACCAAAGCAAAAGCAGCTAAAAATGTAAATATGGCACTGATACCTGACATCACCAATGATGGGATGCTTGATTTGCTGCTCCTTGAGTATCTTCATCAAGAAGTTGCCTACTTCTGTGGCATGAACCTGAAGGTGTTCCTTCTCAATCACATCTAACACAGCTAGTCCAATGGCACATGAAACAGGGTTCCCACCAAACTGAGCCCAGGAAAGGAACACACAGAGCCATGGAGAGGGAAGAAAGATGCAATCGTGTCACTGAAAGTGTAGCTTCAGTGATACAAGCACCATGCTGTCACTTTTATCAGATGGAGGCAATACATAGAATCACAGACTAGAAACAGAAATAGTACAGTAACACAGTTCCTCTTTAGTTATTGGGTAGTAAATACTAATAAAGAACACAGCATGAATATCTAATTTTAATCCTTAGCCTCCTTTACAGAAGTGGGTTACTGTTTACTTACTGTATTAAAATATTCTACTCCTGTGGCCGCAAATGCTTCTGCAATTTCTTTTGTTGTTGCTACACAAGCAAGTGGGTGCCCATTTCCTATTGGTTTCCCCATAGTGACAATATCAGGTATAAAATCTTCTCCCTGAAGCTGGAATGCCCAAAAGTGCTTGCCAACCCTGCCAAAGCCAACTTGAATTTCATCAGCAATAAATACACCTCCTGCCTTGTGCACATGCCTGTAACATAACAGATTTGATTGTCTCTTAAAAGGAGAGAGAACACAGCATTTACTGTTTAGGAACATGCAGAAAGCATTACTTTGCAAACTTTAAAGAAACAAATGTGTAAAAGCCTGTATTGTATACTGCATGTTTATAAGCACGTCTTTGCCGTATATGAAGTTCACATTCTAACTTGAAGGTTGGGTAATTTCTACCTATCAAGCTCTATGCTACAGCAGGTAGAGAAATTATTTATTTGCTGAATATGTTAAGTTTAAAAAGATAATGAATGACTACTTACTCTGCAACCTTCTGAAAATAACCTGCTGGGGGAATGATTTGACCACCCACACTTGGTAGAGATTCAGCAAAAAATGCAGCAATCTGAAACACAGCATATGATATTTAAACACAATACAGAAAGTTGTGGAGCAAGCTCTTTGTCCTTAGATGTTTTTTGATTATTAAAGTGATATTTTCTTTTTGACAAGTCTATACTACTTAGCTTAACTTCAGTAACTCTGAATTGCACTTACAGGCACATTCATTTCTTAGGCAAGACAAACAGTTAAGGAAATGATGTTTTACCTTTCTGCCTCTCTTATGTGCATGCTCAATAGTATTTTTTACTTCATCAGCATAGGCTGTTACTGCATCTTCATGGTCTTCTCTATAAAGTCCTCTGTATATGTCTGGAACAGGAGCCTATGCAAAGGAACAGTATCCTATATTCAATATATCATAAAAACAACTTCACTCAATTGACAAGTAATAGATAGGTATAGGCTGAAGTACATACCACGTGGACCCATTCCTTTTGTCCTTCTAGATTTCTGAATTTATATGGGCTTATGTCAATCAAAGATGTCAGATGTCCATGGTAAGCACTTAAAAACAATTGGCAGAACTAAACAGTAATTTTCTCAGTATCAAGAGTTCTTTAGCATTAGTATTCCAAATAGTAAAGAGTAGTCAGCTGCTATCACCTGGTAGGAAATTCAGTAACTTAAGCTGAGTACACCTCTGCAGTTTCTTTTCTATCAATAAGCTTAGTCCTCTTTGGATTTTTTTTTCCAATATAAGGGATGCAGAGGGACAGGACATCCCAGTGGTTGCCTGCACCAGTGACTGGAATCACAGCACGGAACACCTGAGCAGTATCATAAGACTGCAGAACAACGGGAAGGGCCTATTTCTGAATATCCTCCAACAATGGATTTTCCAGTGACTGTAGGCATCCTGTTCTGACTCCCTTCATGGCAAAATACTTTATTTTTTCCTATGTCTCATGAAAATTCCTCAGGCTTGAACTTACATCGGAGGTCTTTTTTTCCTGTCACCACACATCTTCATCACCTGGCTCCCATCTTTTTTGCTCCTTCCCATGAGACAGTTGTAGTTTCAGTAAGATCTATCTGGCTGTCTCTTGCAGCTGAACAAACCCAGTACCTCTCACTGCTGTGGCTCCCCTTCCCATCATGGCAGGCTGCTGCTGGCCTCCTTCCAGTGTGTCAACAGCTGTCAAGTACCGGAGAGCCCAACCACAGCTCTTGGGGCTGGGCTGGTAAATATTGAACAGAGGGAAAAATCACTTCCCTCAGCTTCCTGGTTAGTCTTTCTACGACAGGATGATTTCAGAAATGCTCTGACCATGGGCCTAAACTGAGTCTTATACCACCAAACTGCCAATTTACTCACTGGTCTAAAACGATAACGTCCTCATGTTTTGTGTACTGCCGTGCCAATCTCAGGGCAAGGTCGTTGGCTTCAGATCTACAATGGAAAAATTCAGTAATTGTTTCATTGTGGATATCTTGAGTATTGAAATCTAACCTCCCTTGCACTGTTCTTTGTGTCTGCAGAGAACAGACAGAACTCAATGCATGTTATGTACAAATTCCTTAGTAGTCACCACTCACTAGGTAGGAGTGTTAACCAGAACAGAATTCATCTTAAAAAGCCAGAGTACAGGAACTTTTTTTTTTTTCTTCCAGAAGCAGCTTGCTTAGGAATATGCCCCCCACCCCAGCAGAAGCAATGCATTGGTCCATTTAATTTTGAGAATAACTGTCAAGTCAGAAGACAAATCAGACAAGAAACTAATACAGCAAATATTTACATTACTGTTTTTGTGGTCCAAGGTCTTGCAAATAGAATAAAACCCTTCTTGAATAAAGCACTAGTTCAGTTCCCAGGTAGAAAGCTTGCAGAACCAAACCCATGGTTTTCTCAGTATCTAGTCATCCACACCAGACTGAAAATGATTGTTGATAGGAAAGTGTTTACTTGTCTGTATATACCTAGTAAAGCCCCAGTATCAATTCTAATGTACCAAACTTACCCAGAATTCAAAAAATAGAAGATGCATAATTTCTCAGGTAGTGTTTTTGAAAGTCTCTCTGCATAATCAACCATGTTGTCATGAAGGTAACGAGAATTTGTATTTAACAATTGGTTCTGTTCATGGGCTGCTTTTACTATATCAGGGTGACAGTGCCCAACTGCAAGAGAATGTGGACAGTGGTTTGAGAGTTCTTCATATTGCCTATGGTGTTCATTCACATGCCAGCTTAACACATTTCTCTAATAGTACAGAGATATTATCAGTATGGCCTTAATAACGGTACAACTTGTAAAAACATTTTTGTGGTCCTGAGAAAGTTTGAAGTTGCCTCCTATTGTATTTAACATTTGTAGTTAGTACTGGAAATTGATATGCTAAAAAAAATAGTGTCTGATTTAATGCTTGGATTTAGGCATATATATTTCAGAAGTTTAGGAAGGTGCAGATAAGCTTCTATCAAAGAATTACTAGCCCTGGTAGGAGTTAGGTTAGAGAGATTTCAAATCCTGTAAGAAAGCAGCAGTCACTTAATGATACGCACAATTAAGGTACCACAGTGAGCAGTGGTTCTGTGATTGCAACTTTTACAAAAACAACAAAATGTCATTTGTTAGTTTTTACAGTGAGGTGCTTTACTTGAGTTTCCATGAAAAAAATCTGTAGGTTTTAGACACGTTTCTAGGAAGACAGAACAGGAAGCAAATCTGGAAAGCACATTCACATGCACAAATTAAAACTGCAATTCCCAAACTACACACTCAAGAAAGTTTCCTTCCACTTTTCCAATTAAACACTCCCTCCCCCAGCACCAGTGCAACCATAGTAAAAGTACCGATTGTTATTTGTTCTGCTTAAAAAAACCACAGCATCAGATAACATTCTATACCATGATTTCAGCTTACCGTGAGCGACATTGTTTATGCAGTCCAGGTACTGTCTCCCATTCTCATCATACATATACTGGCCCTTTGCCTTCACGATCTTCACTGGATCATTAGAAAAAAACAGCTTGCAAGAAGAGCTATGACAAGCATCAGAAAGCAAAATCAATCTTAGTGAGTTTAGTTTATCCCGCTGGTAAAAGACATTTCTCTTGTTTGCTGGCACAGTCATCCTGCTTTTGGCCCCTAAACCAAAGGCACTGCACTCAAATTTTCTTAGATTTACAGGAAAAAAACACACTCCAAACCTGAAAATTCTACTGTAGGATCTAGCCAGAGCAGTAGGACTACTTTCATTCTGTCTTAACTGCAATTGCTTACTGTCTGTGCTGTCTCCCCTTTTTGTACTTTTGTGTCTCTTACCTTGTGCTATGTTCTTTTTATTATTCTTATTATGTTCTTGCTATTCCTACCAATGTCCTGATTTTCCAGATAGTTTGCTGTAGGTGAAGTTTGTTCCAGCTTCTCTAACCATAGCTAGAACACCTAGTGATTTTATAAGGCTGAGTTTACTTAAGTGCATTTCACTTTTTAAATGAATTGCCAAACCAGTAAAATGGAAACACATCTCCCTAAGTAGGATTTGCAGAGATCTGACTCTGAAGGGCATTGCTAAATTTCCATACTTCATTTAGTAAAAGATGGCTTATACAGAAGTAATTTGATGATAAATACAAAGCCATTGTCAAATGAATGACAAAGGAGAATGGTGAAGTAAGAAAGTGCTTCATTGTCCTTCCCCATCGGGAATCTTGATACTTTCTGTGTGAGCTGGCAAAACGGTTGGGGGTTTTGTAAGCTTTTAACTGTTCAAAAGATGCTAAGAAAGCGCTTGCAGAGGCTGAGTCTTCGTTGCCAGTGGCAGGGCAAATCAGTTAGAAAAACATTTAATACCCAGTGTAGTATTTTTCAGGTGCGTGTAACCGGCATAATTCTAGTTTCAGCATTTACTTTCAGCCCAAGTTTTGTATTTATATAACACGTAAAAGTATCCCTGGATTTAAATTTATATGATACGAAAATATTCCTACAGTTAAATAAAAGAGTCGTGTTGCCATTCTTGGTGATGACATAAGAACTAAGATTTTTTTAAGTTGGTTGAAACACCACCGGCAATAGGAAGTTTAGAGCTGAGTCTAGTCCCTCATTCTGTCAGAGAGAGCAGACGTTTGTTAATTCTATCACAGTTTTGATATAATTAATTTACTGAAAGATGGGCTATAATAGTAGGTGAGCCAGGACCTCGCCTGGCCCCGCACGGCCTCCAGCCCCAGCCGTGCCTCCGCCGGGCTCACAAAAAACTCTTTCTAAGCAGTTCAGTCTCTCAGCAGGCGCGCTCGGTATCATACGGGTTTTGCAGCGCAGTTTCGTAATCCCCCTCCTTAAGAAAGGCTAATTGCTGTTAATTACAGCAGCGCACCGGGCCGTGCGGGCGCGGCGCTCCTCCGCTGCTTTCAGCCCGGGCGCGATGGCGCTGCCGCCGGGCGGGGCCCGCGGGCTCGGCCCCGCTCCCGGCCACGTCAGGCGGCAGCGCCCGCCCGCCCCGGTCCTGGGTCCTGGTCCCGGTCCCGCTCCCGGTCCCAGCCCCGGCCCCTGCCCCGGAGCACTCACCCGACGAGCTGCCGCCGCAGGGCCAGGGTCTGCTGCCGGGAGCGCGGCTGTGCCGCCCGCATGGCCGCGGGGCCCGAGCAGGAGGGAGGAGGCACGGAGGAAGGAGGGAGGGAGCGGCCGCCTCCCGCGGGGGCCGGGCCGGGAGGGGAGGGAGGGGCGCAGCGCAGGGACTCGGGCACGGCCCGGCCGGAGCGCCGAGCGCAGCCCTGGCGGCGGCGCAGCACGAGCGCCTCCAGGCGCCCCGCGGGGCGGCGCTTCCTCACCGCCGGCACTGGGGACACATGGGGACAGGCTGCGGGCCCCGGGGACACATGGGGACAGGCTGCGGGCCCCGGGGACACATGGGGACAGGACACATGGGGATAGGCTGCGGGCCCCGGGGCTCCGCGGGGCTGTGGCAGATCACCCTCGAACCAGGCACCCGTGGGGTTTGCACTGCTCGGTGCATCCAGCCCCACACCCCGCTCTGCTCGGAGGGAGGAATCATTAGTTCAGCTGTAGCACTCTTCCTTTGAAATGCACACTGAGGACGCTTCTTTTACAGTTGAAAATCATTTGAGCAGGTAGTCAAGGTGGTAGAACTGAAATAATTCTTTCATGTACTTGGTTGTTTAAGCAGAAGTAAACTCAACCTTTTACATGCTTTACTCCTGTGTTAGGTGGGTGGCAGATAGACACCTGTCTGACTCCTTCAGAGCCAATCCTAAGGCAGGTAATAGTCAGGATTAAAAGAGGAAATGGTGTCAATCTGATTAGAATGATCTTTCTTCCATTCGTGTTTGACTGGAATTGCGTAAAGAAAAATAGGAAGATAACCATAAAAGAGGTTCTGCAATGGATTGAGTTCTGCTACTTGCAGTGTTGTATCCCATAATCAAATTCATCAACTTGACCAACTTGATTCTAGAAAATAACACTTTTTTTTTCCCCCATTCCAAATACACTCTCAGATTCTTTTGGTTTAAACTGACAAACAGCTCTTAAAACTCTAGAAAAACAGAACAGATAATTTAAAAACTACACTTGGCAGACTTTAGATACAGCCACCAGTAATTATCTCTAGTTGCAATTACTTGATAAACACAGGAGCAGTTTAAATTTTGTGTAGTATGGACAATGCAAAATCAAATTGCTGTGTGCTTAAAGATAGATTGAACTTAGTCTAACTCCATTGTTGCATAAAGGTCAGGTTTTAAGTAACAAAAGACAGTAGAGAAAAAGTTAATAATGGCTGTTAATCTTTATTTGAACTCTTGTCTGGTTAAGATATTTACTAGCTATTTATAATAACAACCTGAACATTTACAATTTGGAAAGTTTACTCTTGGTTACAAATGCAGAGTTCATTATACATATTCACACAATTGTAAAAGTAATCTGTACAGAGAGACCATTTTTTAAATTTAGTCTTTGCTTTTATTAAAAAAAGCAAAAGAAAAAAAGGTTTTTTAGGTCTCAAGGTAATGTATTTTCCATTACAACTTAAACTAGAAATACATGATGCAGTACTAATTAATACCATTTTAACATGTTGAAACAATGGATAAGAAATATTGTTATTAGTGCCTTCATTTTTAAAGTAGTTGTACCCAAAGGAGAGTAAATAAAATACTTTTTGTGGCACATACATGATCAAAAATCACAAAAGTTTGCAAATGGAAATGTTAAGTACATTTTCTGTAATTTTAATATCTATATATTTCTTTCCAAAGGTGATACACAGAGATTTAGCCAGCTTTGTATAAAATGCCATGTAAATACATTCAAAACTCATTTTTGGCAAGCTGCAAACACACAAACAGCCCTTTCTCCTCTGAACAGCCTCCCTGGAGTGATGCAACTGCTCATAAATAAGGGACACTTGCATAATGTCATAGAGTATTAAGCTCTATTGGCATAATTTCAAAACAAATATAGACAGATAAGGCACATGTTGCATGCATTTTTCTAAACTGTGTACAGATTTGAGGTACCAGCAGGTACAATTTCTCAAATGCTAATGTACACACCAGTTCTGTATCATTTCTATGTCCAAAGTCATGAATGCAACAAAGCAGGGGGCTTTCAGTTGTGACTGGTATTTGTGCTGAATTTTCTTCATATTCAGTATTTTTGATTGTTTTTAAGATAGCAGGAAAATACTCCCAAATTGAAAAACAAAAAGCTGTTATGAAATTGCTTATAAAACTGCACTCTATGAAACAAACCAGCAAACCCAACAGACTCCAGCTCTCATTTGCACTGACAGCAGCTTATAATCTTTCCTGCTAAACTCACAAATTCAATGGATATTGTGGGTGCCTTTGCTTTGCAAAACCAGATTCTAATTTTTTTAATATAATTGCAGAAACACAAGTTTGATAAGCACTCATCTACACTTCAATTCCTGTAAAATGAACTTTTCAAATACAGTTTTTAACAGTATAATAGAAAGCAGCAGATGGGATCAGTGTTGTTTACAGATACTTAGGTCACCTCTGTTTTAAGTTTCTGTTCATTAATGTCTAAGTTATGTAAGAAACCACACAAGTGAGCTGACACAGAAGTGAGCTGACTGTTCCATGAAACCACACTTAAGGCAACTTCTAGCAGAACTTAACAAAACAGGAATTAATTGTTTGTCCTAAGACATAGAAAAACCACAAATGTTACTGATGTATCTCTTACTCAACTCTCTTGTCAATAATTCAACTTCTTATGCATGGAAAACTCATTTTTCCCAGCCTTCCTGTGGTTTCCCCCAGGCTCTCTGTAGTAGTATACAATAATATAATCTGTTAAGTCCTTCCTCCATTCATATCTAAATGACAGCATTTACTTTAGCTGCAAGTTACACAACAGTCACACATCCCTTGTGTTGTGCCATCTAATGGGACACAAGCACATGTCAAAGCTGCAGTAGTTCACCTGGGGATGTGAAAGTATTAAAAGTAATTTTTAGCTTACAAATATGAATGATCACCAGGGAGAATAAAGTTTAGGAAATGGGTTTTTTTACTCACTGGTTTGCTTCAGTTTGCAATAGATTCCCCCAAGTGGAGATCTGGAGTATTTCTAACTGAACTAATTATGGCCAGGTCCAGTGCAGTGCCAGGGACACAGTTTGAAGGCAGGTGACTCCAGTAAATGACACTGAGACTGGACTAACTAGAGTGAGCAGATGTTTCTCTCTGCCCCCTCCTTTTTGTTAGAACAAATAAATTAAACACTATTGCAAAAGAGTCAAGAAATATGCTTCCATAAACACTGTCCTGTAAAGTTGCCAGGTTCAGTGTGCCACAGTGATTGCCTTGGCAAGTTAGAGTGTCTCAGGCCTTTTGAAATTATCCATATATGTAACTTCTCACTTAAAAATCTTCTGGTTAAACCTCTGCAAGGCTGGCTGTGCTGTTCAGCAAGTCAGCCTGTCCTGAACAGGTAAACACCAGGAGTTTGAAATGAAACAAAGCAATACTGAGGTTCTTTCCACCCTTGGACACTGCTGAGGGCACTCCTTCCTCTGCTAGAGCACATTGGAACTCACTGAATTCAGCCACATACCTGCACTATTTGTTCAGGACGAGTGGTTTGGGGACATTTAAATTTTTATATCTTCATCATCTGTGGTTACTAATATTTTGCATATCTTAGAGAGAAATCTGTTGCCTACAAAGGAACTAATTTAGAACTTCCATGCTCAAAATTTTAAAAATAGAAATGTGTCAGGACACCTACTATAGGTAGATTTTTTTTGAGTAACACTGTAAATTATCTGGGCAACAGTGGGACTGAAAAAACATGAGAATACAATGGTATTTCCCAAGAAAGAAATACCAGATGTGAAAAAACTTAAGTTTCTATCCATGCATTCCTGGTTTTACAAATATCTCTTCAAATATTTGTTACACAAAAGTCATGTGTGTTGTAAATTAAGAGACACTGTCACAGCATAAAATTTGCATAAAATTTGCTTCTATTTTTTAAAAAAGTCTCCTATAGAGGGCAGCATTGAACCAGCATTCACTGACCAAGGCACACCTTTTAATGCACATATTACATTGACATGCCAAGGGAGTTATTTACCATTGTGATAAAGCTGGAAACTTTCTGGCATCTTCATAGTTAAATTAATGTTTCTTACTTATTTTAATCAATTGTGCATTACAACGTGTGAGTTCTTGCATTCTTGCCCAAGACCTGCTATAATTGGCTGAGTGCAAAACCAAAACTTTACCCAGGGTAGTGGTTACTATAAGAATCTCAAAACCACATGTGTCATTTTCCATGGATTACTTTGCATCATTGCATGGGTTGTCTTAAACTGCTGAAACCTCCCACATGTTTTGCTGGTTTGCTTAAGGATTTCAAATGCTGAATTTATGAAATTACAGAAGACAAAAGCTCATCTAAATATTTTATCTATTGGTTTCCTAAAAAGAAAACACATCAGAAAGTCTCTTACCATTAAAATAAACATTCTTATTTTTAAATACACAGGAGAAAAATCCATACAGAAATAAATTCATCACCATTATATATACAGGAAGTGTCAGAAACAGTGCACACAGGAGAGGCAACTTCCCATGGGAATAAAATAATGCATGTGGCAATATCTTGATTATGATGTTTTTCAACTAAAATTGATGGATTGATACCTGGGAACAGTTTCAGTTTGGCGTCAGATCAGGATTTCTCTGCCACCTGTTTTGTAATCCAAAGAAATATTCCTGAACTCACTGGCCAAGCCATGACTGAGCTGCAAAACTCTTAATTAATCTCATTTGTTCCCATCACAGCAGGCCAAATTATCAGGTTCATGCTCTGGCAAGGTTCCTCTCAAGCTGTCAAGCTGTGGAGTTACACACATGGGATTTTTTTTTTTTTTGCCTTATTCCCTTTTTCCCTAAATCCATCTCCCCAGAAGCTTTAAGGATTATTCCCCATAGTCACAGTTGGGTGCAGCATCTCCACTCCTGGGGCACCAGCACTGACACAACCACAGCCAGCAGCAGCTGCAGCCTCAGTCATGGAATGCACTTGCTGTGTCTCATGGCAAGGCAGCCCTGCCTGCAGAGTTTTATGGCTGAAAAACCTTTTAGAGCTATCAAGTGAGTTCTTGTGCCAGTTTGGGACCTTTGCTTCCAAAACTGATTGGGCTGCAGTGTTAAGAGAGAGGATGGTGGTGGTGACTGGAAAGATGGTCATTAGCTGAAGTGGAACAAGCCTTAAAGAAAGCTGTGTGTCCTCTGCTCCTGGGCAGCAGCAGGCATGGTTGGTTTAACCTCATGGAAAGCACCGTGCTTTTACAGGAGTTAAATTGGAGGAAGAAATTTTGGTTTGTTAACTAAAAAACAAAATGCATTTGTCTGAGTTTCAGATTCCCCCAATATCGATGTGTTACCCAGAATGTCTATTGATGAATCCATGAAGTTACACCAAATATTAGAGTGATCTAGAAAAATCAGTCACAGACTGACCCACATTTCATAAGCATTAGCAGTCTCTCTGTCAATCATCTTCATTGCTGCTGACATATAGTGGTAACATTCAGCTGCTTTTTGGAATTGCTGTAAAGCAGTCTCAGATTCTTTGAAATCAGAGGGGAAGACAAAAGAAGAGAGATTTTTGGGGGGAAAAATGCCATAAGCTTTGTGAAAGGCTGAGATAATGACTGAGTTTTGAGCAAGACTGCCTGTACTACCTAGAAGTAAAATTTGTCTTCGTGAGCTATTCACAAAGTCAAAGTATTCAGAAAGGCCCACATAAACATTTTCATATGGAAGGAGAAAATAATAAATTGGTCTGGCATGAATTTGCAGAGCAAAGCACATCTTTTTAACTCACTGCAGTAAGATCATGACTGCTCTGTATTTAACAACCACTCTTCTAAATATGTTTGTGTGTAAGGCATAGAGAAGTCTAAACAGATTTCCTCTTTAGACTCTGTGTAATCAGCACAAAATCCAACAGTTTCTCTAATAAAGTCTGTTGATCTGAATAATATGATTGATAATCACAGAATGGCAGGGCTTGGAACAGTCTTTAAAGGTCATCTAGGTCCAGCTCTGCCATGGGCAGGGAACCTGGTACACTGTTGAGAATCCAAAGGCCAATGCACCAGTCTCAGCTGAGGACCAGGCCAGGTGACAGCCCTGCTGGGGGATCCATTCCCTGCTCTGCTCCCTGGAGCTCTGCTCTCCACAGGTGTCTGCTCCTTTGATGACAGGGGTTGGTAGAGTGGATGTGCCACCCCCAGGCCTTGGAGACCTCCTGGTTAGTTCCTCATAGCCAAAGTGTAACAGAGTGCAGCAGGATCCATACCTGCCAGCATTCCTGATGGGAGTGGCAGCAGCAGGAGTCCAGAGAAGGCGCTGCATGTGAGGCCAATGTCCTGAACATTCCTGACTGGCTGCACGTGCATAGATGATCTTTGTACGTGCAGAACCAAGGGCCTTTGCCTGGGAATTTCCAAAGAGGATCACAAAAAGGTTTTGTAGCTGAGCTGCAGCACTAGTGGGTGTGGTAATTCCAGCCTTCCTCCATTACAAACAAATGTCTCGGGTGCTGTGGCAGCAGAGGCTCTGTGCTGGGAGGGGGACGGTGGCCTTGCAGAGCAGTAAAGCACTATTCTGGTATTCTGTATCAATGTTTTGCAGGCCTGGCAGTGGTCACAGTTGATGCCTACAAGCACTGGATATTCCACAAGTTGAAGACGGAATACTGACTTGTTTACCTGAAGATAATAGGACTTCGGGGTATTTCCTCAGAGAAAATATAAATTTTAATATAATTTCATAAGCTTTGGAGGTTAGCTTGTCTTGTAGCTTCAGTGATATCAAACTTCTTTAAGTAGGAGCTAGATAGAAAGCTGTTTAGTTTTTGCCAGCGTATGTAAAACAAGACTTTTCTATCTGCATTGTAGATTGTTTGTGGACACTTCCAGATTCTTGTGCTTTCTGCAGTCATTCTGGGGACTGAACTCTCATTGATATTGAAAGAAGTTCCATGAACACAACATGTGCAGAAATTTGAGTGTAGAAGCCCACAACATGGTTTGGAATAGTGAACTGCTTTTAGTTTGGAGATGACTGGGGGAGATGGGAAGAGCAACTGTACATTAAAGGAACAATTACAGATCTTCCTGGTGACATCAATGAGAGATTTGCCTTCAGCCTTTCACAGAAGATTTTTTAGCTTTAATTTGGGATATTAAAGGAGTTTTTCAAAAGCACTAAAGGCCAGTGGAAGCTCGTTAGCTGCTCCTTATGCCTTTAAAAACCCCTACACCAAGAGTGATAGCTGAGAACATGAAATGGAAGTAAATAAAATGCATTTTCATTGCTGTTTTGAGTTACATAATTGTTGTTTTTTGATTTGTTAGTTGATCTGAATTTAACATGGACTAATTCTTTATGGTGACCAAGGAAACGGTGAGTAACTGATAGAGATGCCATGTACAGCCACAAAGCCAGTGATGTGTAGGTGTAGTCCCTGAGCAGCCAACAACAGGTAACAAACCCACTGCCTACAGCCCTGAGGCTGTGTCCCCTCTCCCGAGCTTGGTGAACATTTCAGCATTGACCAGTGCAGAGCACAGGCTCCTCCCTGACTCTGGGATAAGCTCAAGGACACCCAGAGCCTGGTCACAGATGAGAACCCACAGACACCTGACATCACCCTACCTGTGTGGAGCACAAAGCACATTCCCACTGTTCTTCAGAGTACTAGAGCAAGACCTCCTGCACTAGGTCAGCTTGTACAGGACAGGTTGCACCTGGACAGTCACATCCCTCTCTGGCAGCAGCTGCAGTAAGAGTGGCGATGGAGCAAGAATCTTAACAGAAGTTTGGATCTACTTAGTGCACCAAAACTGCCTCCCTTCTGTATTCTCTTAAATCAAGGCCACAAAGAGCCATGATATTGCTTGATAATTGATAAATATGCTTGATACTACGGTCAGGCTCTTAATTTCACTTAAAACTCCTATGCAGAACCCAGCAACTTGGTTTGAGCAAAGTATTCCCTCCAGACATAATCAATTAATCAAAAGGGTATAAAGGTGATGGCAATTACATCACTGATCCAGTTAGGATTAACCAGTTTCACAAATAAAAATCCTCAGCTTACTTTTTTGAGTTTGTGTGGCTTCAACTTCTACCCATTGGATGAGTATTTGTATCTTTCTCTGTTCAGTTTAAAAACTTGTTAATACAAAGTATCTCCTCCCTGTAAAGGAATCTGGTTGCTTCTTTATTTTCATTGTAAGCTGAACAGACTCGGCCGTAAGCCATCTTCTTCCTCTTTGAAATATTTTTTTATGGCTCTCTGCTGCACAATTGCTGTTTTTTCAACATCTTAAGAAATGTTGAACCGTGGAATAGTTTGCAATTTTAATTGATCCCACAGTGGTATATGCAGATATCAAAATAATAAAGATGTTATTCATTACCCTGCTCTGCATGAGAAGAGATAATTTAACAAAAGGGACTGAAAAGGTGAAGAAAAATAAGACAAGAGGAGAGTGCAGAGTTAGTTTACAGTTAAAATCATGTAAACCAAGAAGAAATAAAAAGCAAATGAACCCCACAAACCAAGACAATTAAATACTCCAAACTCCCAACTTCTGGGAACCCCAAGAGCAACATTATGTGCTCTGGTGTTTAAGAAAGGGCTTAAGCAGAGCCTTCCCTGTCCTACAGCTCCCTGCACTGAAAGTATTGCCAAGTTTTTCTGTTTTGAAATTCTGCAGCAGAGGCTTCCTGGGGAATTTGTGTTCCACAGTAACAAAGTGCTCGCACATCTTCAGGCACAGACCCCAGAACAGGACCCAGAGGTGCTTCCTCTTGAGGAAAAAGTTTCTCTCGATTGTAGAGGAAATAACCACAGGCAGTCAAAGTTGTTCTGTTCAGCCCCAGAGTTGCTGTTTCCATCACACCCACAGCAGGTAGCAATGGATGGAGCTTGGCTTTGTTTCCTGGGCAGGTTGCAAATCCTTCTGTTTGACCAGACACTAAGCAGCAGCTTCTTTCATTTTTAGGGCTGCATCCTTCTTTTCTTTGTTTTCAGCCAGTTTTTTTCACCCTTTTAATGTGCATATACAATGCAAATATGAAGTTAAGAGCCAAATCAGGACAGGGATTTTGCCCTCCTTCATGCAGTAAGGCACACGAGGCTGGCTCAGTACTGTTAGTTCACACTGCAGCATGAGCAGGGAACACTGTTCATCCCCAGCTACTGTCATTGGTACCTTTAGCAAATCCTGGTGTTACCATGCAATGGTATGGGTTTGGGAGCTTTACATTATTTTCCAAGTCCATCAATATCAGAATCCAGTATAAAAAAAGGTCAATATATTACTGTCAAAAGTTTTTTTTTCCTTTTTTTATACAAAAATTAAAAAGATCAAAATATATCACATTATTTACATATTGTGCTTCATGCTTAGAGATCACTGAAAAAGAACACACAAATATTTTAATCAGAAAAGTGCTCCATTCATTACACTTACAAATCTTACTGTTAATACTAGAAGGATTGGCATTCAGATTTCTTTTAATATTAATGGTACATCCAAACAAATTACATAGAATTAAAGCCTTTGATATACCAAGGGTCTGCTCATTAACCTTCTAACTGAGAGTTTACAACCAGTTAGTGACATGCTGTTAACTCCAGCTGTGTCTTACAGCTGGGTTTGTAATTCCCCTCAGCTTCAGTGTCATGCTCTTGTTTGAGAATGAGGATTCTCCTACAAGTCTGCATCAAATCCTCATCTTACAGAAGGACATGTCTCTCCTCATTCACTTCCAGCCCCTGGCTGCTCTGGGTGCACGAGATACTGCAAACTACCTGATCACCTGTACCCAGGCTGCTGATCTGAGCACTGAAGCAGTGCAGTGGTTGTGAGTTATAATTACAATGGCAGAGGAGTCTTTGTTAGAAAAGAAATGTTTGGAACTCTGCAACAAAGAGACAACCCACTGCTAACTTCACTGGGAGGGTATGGACTGAGTAAGTCACACGAGCACGTGGTGCAGCCTTTCCATGGGTGGTTCTTAAGCTTCCTTGGCCATAATAAAAGCCCAAGCAAGTCTGTAAAAAGGCAATCTACTGACAGTGTTAACAATGATTTTTCATGCTTAGCAAATTTTTGGTGTTCCCAGCACCAGTTCCCACCAGCTGGGGGGAACAAGACCTGAAGCTGCTGGGATCCTGCTCTCCCAAGTCCTAATGTCATGTCTGCCAGGCCTGTGAGCTGTTGCTTAAATCATGTATATCATGCAAACAATCACAGTGTAGGGAGCAAAATTACTCAGGACCTGTTCAACGACATACAGTTATTAATGTTACTGTACCTTATGCCAACATCCTGCTACTGGCAGTCCGTCTGGTCCCTGCAAAATTGAATTTACAAATTCAGCTTTCCTGACAGTGACTTAGGTGTCAGACCCAAAAACCTGAAGCTCGTTTGTCACAACAATGGAAGGCTTAGCAGCACTGTTAATTACCATGCAAAACCCATTTACTGTATATGCACAAAAATGAATATGAGGCAATGTAATCCATGTGTCACGCATGACATGAAATTAAATACACCTCAGGGTAAAAAAATATGAAAGTGGAAATCTACACTTTTTTTCCTTAAAACAAAGAAAATGTGTACAAATAAAAAGATTTGAAATCACAGTTCATTAACTTCATAATCTGCTTTATAAGGTAGTGTTTTTTGCAGTCAGACATATATATGGAAAGCATGATGTGGGAATGTATTTTTTGTTAAAATGTGCTTTTCTGTTCGGGGGAGGTGATATACGTATTTTTTTCCTAGATGGTATCCTAATTGTGTTAAATTTGATCCTGCAGTAATTAGTTTCTTTAAGAAATCTTGAGTTACTGAACTGAGAATAGGATGAGTTGGACTATGCAAAGGGAGTGAAAATATTTGTTTTGTTCCACTGGAGATACAAGAAGCATACAAAAATCAGAAAGCCAGAAGAGCTCTCACTGACCAGGAGGAGAACACTGGAAAGAAAGGAGCCCCTTAGAAGAGGAATGAGCTATGTTTGACCAGCTCTCTCAAGACACTTCAGAAGAAATTATTTCAGCTGCCTTTTCTGGTGCTGGATTTTTTTAAGGCTTTTGGATCTCCAATTACATGAATTTCTGCATGTAGAGCCACAGAGAGCACACAGGCACTGACCCTCAGAGCCAACTCCAGACTCACTAGGGGTGGGAAGATGTGGATGCAGCAGAGAGAACTGCTAGTGCAAATGCAGGTCAAAATACAATTTAACATTTTTTACTGTAAATGTTAGTCATTACATTTTTTGTATTCTGTATTGATTTTATATGTAAAATAGCCTATGCCCAATAAAACAGATTCAGTGAAGTAAGGCAAGCCTCTCCAGCTACTCATAGTGTAAGAAGTCATGCTTTCCTGTAACCTTAGTTAAAAAACACAAATTTTTTTCTGCAGACATGGTCAATATTTTGGTCCATAACTATTTAAAAAAAAAGAAAAAGGTAAAACATGTACATTTGCCAGAGTTGTCTGGGGATGATGGGTACGGGGAAAAGGTGCAGAGTGACTGACCTAAAACATCCTGACCTGCTATTAAACTGCACCCTAACACTGGTGGTCAGGGGGTTGATTTCTGCCCTGGGCTATTTCTCCTTCTTGTGCACTCAGAATACTTTTTTTGGCCATCATAAAACTCCACACCTTTCCACCATATTTTACTTGAGTGACTCCAAAATGTCTCTTCATGGCTGTGTGTGCATGCTGCTGCTCCTGGACTGAAAGCCCAGCGAGCCTCCACTGCACCCTGGGCTGCAGAACAAAGTCAACATTTCAACCAGCCTGCAACTAACCAGGAAGATGCACAAGTGCTTTACTGACTGCTCATGTTGTAGTTAATTGCAGTTTACAATGCCTTCAACAGAGATGGGTCCTGTGTTCTCTGTCTAGTTAAGATGGGAGATTCTTGGGAAACAGAACATCTCTGGGGAGTAAATATGAAGTTAGAGCAGGCCTGCTGTTAGAAATTGGTTTCTTGGACACATCTGAAAGTAATTTAACTTTTTGAAAGAGAAACAGCTTACTGCCCTTTTGTTTCTGTGAGGACAACTGCAAATCATCTAACATGCAGCATTTTCTATGGTTAAAAAATGAAAATAAAACAATGACCTCTCTTAGCCAGTGGTGCAGAGCCCTTTTGGGGAGCAGAGCATGAACCTTCCTGCATAACCACTGGACTCAACCTGAGCTCTGGGCAGAGCTTTGTGCTGATACAGCAAAACCCTTCTGATGCCCAGAATGCCAGTGGCCCTGCTCTGCAGGACTGGCTGTTTGTTTGAGAAAAGCTTTTCAAATCCCAGCTGGGAATGGGACTCACAGGGTTGCAGCAGCACAGGCATGAGGGGAAACCAAACTGGGCCATAGGTACTGAGAGAAACCATAACTAATTTTGAGCATCTGTTACCATAAAGGGACTGGCATCCCCTGCGTGGTCTCCCATGACTTACGCTCCTTATCTCAAGTCATTTTAACTGGGAGGAGGAAGGCACAACACACTGGCATCCTTCCCAAATGCCAGAGTGAAACATCTTCCAGCCCTGCTGCCTTCTGTCCTTCCTCTCCCTGGAGGGGTTTGCTCCTGGGGACAGGGCTTGCCCACAGCAGGCACACACACAAGCCATGCAAGAGCGAGCAGATACTGTACCAAAGGGCAGGGCAGGCTCACCCCATCCAGGCCTGGCAAACCTGGCTCCCTTTTGCTGCCTGCAATGCTATGATCTCCCTGTTTGGAAAAATAACTGCTTGTTGAGAATGATAAACACAGGAGTTACACAGACAGACAACCATGCTTCAGCACAGGGGGAGGAGGACAGGTCTAGAGCTTCACAGCTCCATTTCTGATGACACAGCAAGTCAGCAGAGTGGTTTTATGGTAGGTGATTCACATGACATGCAGAGTCTGTCATCTGGGAAAGATCTGTACACAAACCAGAGATTCACATTTGTAGAAGTGCAGTTAAAGAAATAAAGGGTAAATCACCTGATATGTCAAGAGAGGAAAAAATTAATTGCAGTTCACATTCAATCTCCAGGCAAAAGAAAGCATATTAACTAAAGGAGCTTATTGCTGGTATAGTGGAACTACACAATAGCCTTGGCTGCCCTAGCTGCCCTCAGAGAATGGGGAAAAGTCACAATTTCAGAGAAGAAAGGGTTTTTGAACTATGCTGGAACAAGCAGGAAAATTAAGCACTCTTAATTAGAGGCCTCTGAACTAAGTTCTAAACAGTTACATTTAAGCAGTTTCAATTCAATATTTGATACTTCTCATCCCCCAGCTTCAAAGCATTTCAGGGAAAGGATCTCTCTCATTTTAGTCATTGTATGAAAAACAGTAGTGAAAATGAGGTAAATTTTACCAGGTCAAATAACTTCTTATAAACAACTCCAGGGTTTTTTCTTGTGGGCTCTATCTAATGAATGAGAAATTCTGGAAGTGGACTTGGGAGATCCAGCTTCCCCAGGCTCAAACACCTGGGAGGTTTCCTGGAAAGCCCACTGGGGTGTGTGCAGCACAGCAGTGGCCTGGCGTGTGCTGGGAAGGGACAGCTCTGAGCCACAGGCAGAGAAACCAGGGAGGTCTCTTCTCCCAGAGGCACTTCTTGGCACTTGAGGAGCTCCAGCTCATTTATCACTTATGCTTGGCAGAACTGGGATGCTATCAACCCCAGCATGCTTCCCCAGGCTCATCCTTTGCTCAGTTTGCAGGGATGAAGGGATGGAGCTGGCCTTGTTTTCAAATCACCTCCCATCCCCTGCACCCAGTTACTCCCTGATTTCAAACATGCTCAGAAGCCAGGCCGGCAGCTTCACACTCTCCTGAAGAGCTCTGCTGAGGTCCATTGTTCCTGACTACAATGGGAAGGTCTTTACACAAAGATGCTTTATTTTAACTGCTGTGGCTTGCTCCCATCTGGCCAGTGAAGAGCCTTACAGCGAGCAGTGAACTTCCAGCAGTGCAGATAAACCATTACAAAAAGTGAGAAAACAATAACCATCTGCTCTGATTTACTGCAAAAGAGAGAACTCCCAAATCCTCCCTGCTCTTCCCTGGCTGCAAAGCTGTGTGTCCTTGTCAGCCCTGGCAGCCCATGCTTAGGGTGAGTGAAATGAAGACATACCACGGGACAAGGCTGGTCCAGTCCGGGAGGGCCTGGCTCCCCCTTCTGTCCTTTGGCCCCTTTTCTGCCTGGTATTCCTCGTTCACCCTGTCAGCACAACAGGAAGATATCAGGAGCAAGGGGAAGAAACACCTCAGCTTCATGTCTCACAGCACTTGCAGAGTCCCAGTCCTCACCCAGAGTAAGGACACTTGCACTAGTGTGACCTCAGCTGAGTAGTGAAATCACTGAAAATCTTCAGTTAAAGCTGGGTGGGAATATTGTAATAGATAATTTTATAATACATTGACTAAATGAGCAGTTTCTGCTAGAACCCAGGTTAGTATCTGACAGCAGGTGGGAGCAGCAGCTTCCAGGTATTGCCCTGTGTTGAGCTGGGTTCCTGGCTCCACCTGAGTATCCTTTTGTTTAAAGGTCTCTGTAACAAAACCTTTGACTTGGATCCATTTTTGAGGTCTATAAACCAAAACCAGTGATTCTTTGCAACCTGGAGCTGTCAGACTGCTCCATTTCCCCACAATCATTGGGCTGGGGAGCAGGCCTCCAAAAACCCTTCCAAGTGGGTAGAAATTAACTGTCTGTCCTGCCCTATGCTGGGAATGTGCAAATCCTTGGGCTGTACAGCAGGCCTTTGGCAGTGGCTCCAGGGCAAGCAGCACTGCCTGCCAAAAAGAGCAGCCTGTCCTGCCCCACGAGCATCAATACAGCCATAACACACTTACCTTCTCCCCTCTTTCACTTCTCTCTCCTTTCTCTCCTCTGAGACCAGGGAAACCCTGTCACCACAATTTTTCAGTGGGAAAAAAAAAAAAAAAAAAAAGATTTTGTAAGTTTAGTGTGTGAATGGCTCAGTTCAACATGAGTTGTCCTGCCATGGTGAAGAATGACATTTTCTTCCTGTTGACTTGGTATGTCAGCAATTTCTTGGAAAAACTGGAGTACTTCACCACACCCCAGAAACATTACAGCTATTAGAAATTTTCATGTCACTGAATCCAATAGAAATATTCTCAGTTGGAAAGGGAAGCCCTGGCAACACCTTTAGGTGAGCAGTTCCACTATGCAGTGGAAGTAGCCCAGCAATAGGCCTGAATTCAGCCCTTTCCTACAGCCATCATTCCATGGGCATTGTGTTTAAGGGGGAACAGCCTGTACAGTGTTAGCTATGTATTTTTCCTAACAATCTCAAGTTACATGTGTGTTTCTTGTGTTTCTACCATGAATAATTAATGATTTCCATACTCACATCCAATCCTGGCTCCCCTGGCTTTCCCTGCAGATGTAAAAATAAAAATTAAGATGTGCTGTCTTGAGTTTGGTGTTGCAGACAAACTTAGATCTGGTTGGTTTAACATGGCAGTGAGAGCATGGGCTCATCCAGGAGCCCCTGGGATTGGAGGCTGCTCCCTTGCCACCCACCACAGCAGGATTTACAGCCCCTCTTTTAGGATTGCACCCCAATGTCCCTGCTCCTCTCCCACACCCATGATTACCTTTTCTCCTTTGGTACCAGGTAAACCAATGAGCCCTGGAGCACCCGGGAGACCCTTAAATTAAAAAGAAACAAAGTATTGGGATTGTTTCCTATGAGACAAGTTTCTATCAACAGCCAGAAATGAAATTTGGGAAAACAACTCACAGCAGGTCCAGTGTCACCTTGGTCCCCCTTCTCACCACTGTCACCTTTTTCACCCTTTGCACCATCCATACCCTGCAGAAATGAAATGGATGAGCCAAGAGACCTGGCAGCTCTGCCCAGGGCAGCCCCCCATGCACCCACCACCTCCTACCCCTTTTCTGGGGTGCTTACACCCACACTACTGTTGATGTTTTGCTCTTGACCACATCATATGAGAAAATAGCTGAAAATACAGGTTTTAAGCCTTTTGGTTTGGAAACCCCAACTCTCACCAGCCCTCAGGACTCTGTGCTGGAGGAGGGGTTTGAATTGTAAATGCTTGGAAGGAAAAAGCTTGTTTTTCAAAATGCCAACTGCTGAACAGTGTAACCAAGGGATGTGTTGTGACAACAGTGAAAAAAAATTCAGTCTCCAGAGCTGACAGGCCTTTGTGAGCCTGTAAATAATGCACTGGCAGCTGGGAAACTGGGTGACATTTAATTTATTGACTTACTTTAGGCCCTTGGATTCCTGGAGGACCCTGTGGAAAAGACAGTGGTGCATTTGAAAAAAATCATAGTTTAAAAACATACGCATTTTCCTTCCTAAACCATTTCTTGCTCAAATTATGGGCTGACAATGGTCAAATATTTCTTTTCAAGACAGGTGGCAGTTTATTTTGTTCTCCAATATCAAATCAGAGGGCAGGGGAACTGAAAAGGAGCATTCTGTGTAATATGGAACAATAAAGCTCTACAACACAACCTCTGGGGAGTGAGAGCCCCCAAAAGCTTTGCTGAAGAAAGTGACAGGAAGCTCTGGGGGTGGCACTGTGCCACCACAGCCCTCCACACCTGGGCAGGGCTGAGATACCTCCCAGGCTGTGAATGCCACCTGAAATGCCACCTGCTTTTGAAGCATGGTCTCTCAAAGTAAATCTTGGACTCAGCAGAGGCATCCCAGCCTTTCCAATGTCCTTGACAGCTCCTTCTGGAGCATTGTAGGCACAAAACCCCTTCGATATCTCCATCAAAAATGCTCTGTGTGTTCATCACCACCTGCATCCTCTCCCAGTGCAGCTGATGGCAGAAAACTTAATGACTTGGGTGAATTTAAGGGAATATAGAACTGTCATGGTGGGGAACAGATTTTCTATTCCACAAGATTTTATCTTTTCTCCCAAGGAACAACTTGGATTTTTGTAACATGATTCATTAACTCTGATGTACTCTCCTAAATCAGGTGCTTTAATTTCTCCAAAGACAAATCAGACTTCCCTGATCTTTTTCCCCAACTCAAAACCGCCCATAGCGATTAAACAGAACAACTCTTGTCCTTATCTAATCACACACAATAACAAATCTGCAGGAATCACTTCCAGAGTCCTACCATAGGGCCAGGTAATCCAGGGGGTCCAGGCTCAGGTATGATCTGCAGAAGGGAATGGAACAGCATGTTAACAAGGCTGGGCAAGAGAGAGGATGGTTCAGGGGAGGAAACCTCACAAAGTCCAGAATCATGATTTGATTAATTACAACAGCAGTATCCAATATCTCAACCACCAATAAAAAAATCTAAAGTAACTTTATATGCTAAGTGTGTGAACTGCTCTTCCCTAATGAATAAACCTCATTTAAAACTTGTAGAAAACAGTTGGGTTTTGCTGATGGATGTGAGACTGGTGGGTCTATCCTGCACCCCCAACTTTGCCTGATCCTGTGTCATGAAAGAGATTTTATGTTGCCAAGATCTTACATGGTTATTCTGTAGACATGGTGACCCAGTGTCTCCTTTTTCTCCTTTGTCTCCTTTTGGCCCTTCTGCTCCCTGAAAGATAAAAATGTGACGCTGATGTGGTGCATCTTCCAGGAAAGCAAAAATGAGAGAAAAATAGGTTTGTCTCCCTCTAAACACCAGCCTTAGCTTAAGCAAAGCTCATGGTCATCTCCGGGGGACTTTGAAGAAATATTTTCTCCTCCTTGATACATTCTGAATAAGCTAATTAGAAATGGAAATTCAAAGCTCCCACATCAACCAGTTCCACAGTAAGGGGGTGTGGATAAGTCATTGCTTCCATCATCCAACCCATCCCCATTCTGAGCATTTGCAGAAATCAGTGCATTAAAGAACCAAGAGGGACAGGGGCTGACAAAGGGACGTACCGGGGGACCTGCTGAGCCCATTTCTCCTGTCTCTCCTTTCTGTCCCATGATTCCCATGCTGCCCTGGTCACCCTTTGCTCCTTTGGGACCCTGCAAGTTGAGAGAAAACAACATGTTTAGGAGAAAACTCTTAAAACAACCCCTCACAACAGCCACTTCTGCCTTTCTGCTGTTTCCCTCTGCATTGTGAGCTCATGAGAACATGTTTTAACATTCAGCCTCACAGATGCCAATTTTGAGGGTGCAGCAGAATTTGGCTGGGCTGCAGGAGGGATTGCAGCCATTTGGTGTTGGGAAGGTTTACAAAAGGGTTTGAGACAGCATCTGATGAACTGCTTGTGAAAGGAGCCCCTTTAGCTCAGCGGACACAGCCAGGAGCAGCATTGGCACACCCAGAGCAGAGCAGGGGCTGCAGGCAAAGGGCCTGGACACAGCTGCTCCCTGATGCTCCACTCCACAGCAGAGTTCACTCCTGGCAGGCTGGATTTGCTTTTCACAGACACACAGCAAATTTCCTTTTCATTTGGCTCCTGGCAAGGCCTCGCTCGATGCAGCCGTGCCTCACTCACCTTTTCACCGTCCATTCCAGGTGGACCTGGCAAGCCCAGCTCTCCCTGAAGGGAGACAAAGAAAGGGGAGCTCACAGTAAATTAAATTAAGAATTTATCTCAGGAAAGCATTGTGCAAGGAAATGAGTTATTCACACACCACTGTTGTGGTTATGGGTTTGCCACTGCCAGGCTCAGGACCGAGGCCAGTGAGCCACCAGCATCACAAGCTGATCTGGATATTGGCACAGAGACCTCAAAAGGCACTGACATCCTGACCCGTGCCATTCTTTCAAGAGATGCTTTTTTACAGGTTACATTCTTCTTTTTAAGAAACAGCTGGCTGCAGGTTACAGACAATTGCTTGTGAAGCAGGAGGACAGCAGGTCCTGGGACACCGTGCTGGGACAGTGAACAGCACACAGGGAGGGTGGGAATGAGGATGGCACAGCCATGGGGCTGCCAGTCCCTCTCACAACTGCTTCTCCCACTTCTGCCTCCTGCCACTGACAGATGAGGCAGTCTCAGAGGAGCTGGGAATTCATCTGTCAAGTGTGGAACTGGGACTGGACTCATTTGTGGGACAGCATCCTCTGGAAGGGGCTGAAGGCTAGACATAGGTCAACCAAATTTTGGTTTTTGTGTGAAAGCCACCTTTTTCAGCCAGAGAAAGGACTAAATAGCTCACATAACCTCAAACTCCTCCACAAACAGCTTCAACTGCCTTATTTTGGCTTGGGAGACTCATTGAGTCAAGCCATCAGACTGTGTTGCTTGGCAGAGGTCAGGCTCACCTTGGGACCTGGAGTACCTTGGGGGCCTGGTGGCCCTGGGGGACCTGGTGGACCCTGAAACACAGAAAAAAACAGGCTTGATCATGGCTAACATGAACATGGCACACTGTCCTCATGCTGTGGGGATGTGCAGCTCCCAGCCAGAGACACTCAGGTGAACAGAATTGCCCAAACACTGAGATGAGCTCAGCTGACACAGAGTGACTGAGGTTCCTCTGCCATGGGGCTTTTAATGCAAACCAGAACACAGTGGGAGTAAGTCAGGTGTACAGCTGCAAAGATGTTTTGAGAAGCAAAATGTCTTTAGCTGGATGTGGGACCCCAAATCTCATGGTCTCTTTTTGCATCCTGCTCGCTCCAGCCAGCCAGGCTGGGAAGCAGCATCCTGCTGAAAACAGTGTCAGCCAGCCAGGGAGGTGCAATTAAAGGGGAGGAAAAGAGAAGTTTGTATGAGCACAAACAGCAGGAAAACCTTGCATGTTTAAAGAAGTTATTTTGCCTGGGCACTGCTGGATGTAAAGACCACAAACCACCTTGACATGAACAAGTATTTTCCAACTTGCAAATTATTTCAAGCAGCAAAATTTGTGGTCTTGTTCAGATGAAAACCAAACCAGTATCATATCCTGGAGCACCTTTCCCCATGGCTGCACACCCAAATGCTGTTACACTTAGTCACACTGAAAGCTTTTCCAGAGCCTTGTCCATGAGATAGGTCAGTGCACAAACACTGCAAACAGCGAATAAACAGGAACACAGCAAAGTTAGTGAGGTTCAGTGATGTTCCCCTCAGCAGTCTCTGCATGCAGAACATGGGACAGGGTCTGAGTCCAGCAGATGAAGCCTCCAGACATTTGATGGAGCCTCTCCAACCACTGCACTCCACAAACTCCACTCCCAAAGCTGCGTGCCACGCGGACATCTGGCAAACGGAAATTACCAGCACTTTGTGTATCCCTGCAGCCTGTTATAAAACAATTAGGATGGTTCTCAAATATGTCTGTAATTAAGTATTTATTCTATCAATCTTATTTCATCCTGATGAGAAGGTCAGGGCACTGTTCAATTGGGCAGGTTAAGGCCTGGGTGTCGTTCCCTTTCCTCCCACATCCCAGCTGCTGCCATCGAGCTCCACCATCACTTTTGCTGCTGCACCGTAAATATCCTGAGCCCCCAGGCACAATCAGCCCTTTCTTCCATCCCAACCAGCTCTGTGCCAAGACAGAAACCTCAGGAGGTGACATGGGACAAGGGTGGACACATCACAGTGGCAGAGCTTGGCAGATTTCAGTCCTTTCCCAGAACTGCCTCGGAGCAGGGCTTACCTTGAGCGCATCCAGGATTCGGCCGTCGTAGTCGATCACGACCGTGTCTCCCTGCTCCCCTTTCAGCCCAGGGGGACCCTGCAGCCAGGGATGGATCCTATTTAATGTTACAGCATGGAGAGGTGGCTGGTATGAAAGCAAAGACCTGACATGCAGTGTTTGGGGGTTATCACCTTACAAACACCATGGATTTAACCAGTCCTTACTCTGACAGCTGGAAATGTCAAACCTCAAAAGGCCATCAATTTGTGTAATGGAGAAGAGCATAAAAATTCTCACTTGATTACTCTTATTCCCATCTTCCCTCTTGCAAAAAATAGGGTCACAGTATGGTCATGAGGATAAGAAAATTGGACTTGACTGGTTTGCCATGTCAGCATTCACTACCTGTGCAATCATTTGTTTAAATATGCACTATCTCTATTTTCTGACACTGAACTGATTCTGAAGCAATTCATCCACATCCACTAAGCAGAAAGAGGTGGTGGGGAACAGCTAAGGTTGGGACAAACACACAGCTCCATACTGAAATCCTGAACATCCATACCCGGGGTCCAATGGAGCCAATTCCTCCTTTCTCACCAGGTTCACCCTGAAAATCAAAAATCACATTTTTTTTTAAATGAGACCAAGGAAAATATAAAATATTTATCCTAAAAATACTGCACCCACCCATAGGGATATGCTTTAGATTAAGAAAAATTATGACACCAACAATTGACTGCCTTTCCTAGCAGAAAATAGATTTGACCTGAGAGTGAGCAAGAGAAGTAAGAAGAGGTGTCATTGCAGGGGGAGTGGAATGGCCAGCTCGGGGCTGAGCTCCCTGTATGGGCTGTACTGCTCTGCAGCTCCTCTCCCTGCTCTGAGTGTGCTGAGTTCCATCTCTTTGTGCTGGTTCCACATGGCTCCCTTTGCTTCAGGCTGAGTTTTGCATGTGGAAAGTTTCAGCCGAGATGTTTAAACCATTTTCAAGGGTGAGTTTAAGGAAAAGTTTTGTGCCAAATTGTTCCTTTTTTCCTTCCTCCTTTTTTATTTCTGCCCCCGCCCTCCCCTCCTATTCATTTTTTTTTTAATTGGACAGCTTTAATAAGTCATAGTACTCTTACAGCAATTAAATGAAATTCTGGTCAGGATTCAAAAGATGCCCCATTTGTCACACCCATGTGACAAATAAAAAGTAAAAAAATGGTAAAAATGTATAGAAAAAAGCCTAAATTCAATCAGCACTGCTACTATGGTTCTAGAAAAAGCTTACTAAGCTTCACCAGAGCCCACTTTCTTCCTCACACACGCTTTCTTGCCCAATAAGGAATCACAACTCTTTGATATAGAAAATATTAGTGCATCCAGATCCTACTAAATACAAAGCAGCTGAGGGGGTAAATAACAGCCCACGGATGCTGTCCAGGTCTCCTCACCACCCCTTATGAGGCTTTTAGAAGGCAAAGGCCAAAAACACCTCCTCAGTGGAAGCCTCTGCCTCAGCAATGCTGTGGCCAGAGTTCCAGCTTTCTCTTACCTTTAGTCCTGGGAAGCCATCTGTGCCATTCTCTCCCTTTGGACCCACACTTCCTTTTTCTCCCTGAAAACAAAGCCATTTAGACAAATGCTATACAGGGAAGATAGAGAACAGATTTATCCAGGTTATCATTTTCTTGATTTATCTTCATTTTACACACATGAGGGAGCAGAGCTCTGATTTCAGCTGTAAAACATATCACCTTGCCCAGGTGCAAATGGGGAGTTTTTGAGATAAAAATGAAGCTTTCAGATTCAGCAGTTTGGCTGTGGGTGGTGTGTTCAGCCAGGAAGCTGGCCCCAAAACCACAGCATAGAATAATAAATTCTCAATGTTTTGTGTTGGAAAGGGTCTTGAAGATCACCCAGGACCAACCCCCTGCCTTGGAAGGGACATCTTTCACTGTCCCAGGTTGCTCCAAGCCCTGTCCAACCTTATCTTGGGTACTTTCAGGGATGGGGCAGCCACAGCTTCTCTTTGCCAGGGCCTCACCACCCTCACAGTTCCTTGATCTTTTCCACACCAAATGAGAAATATTTCACATCCTACCCCAAAACCAGACAGCACGAGCTGCCCAGCACATGCATTAGCTGGACACAGAGCAGGACGCACCTTAGGGCCCACGAGTCCTGGCTCCCCAGGGATCCCATCATCACCCTGAGGGAATAAAATACAAAAAGTGAAATACAGAGACCTTGTATGTGTTGGGTTCCAACGTATCATTTGACCTCTCTGAGTGTTGCACAGATGTGAAACCCACTCAGGTTTGTGGGCAACCAGCAAGGAGCACAGGAGCTGCAGCTCCTCTCCTGCTCCCACCCAGCCCTGCCTCTGCCTCCCTGCTCCTGAGAAGGTGGGTGGGCATCTTCCAGAATTTGCTTACAGAAGGCCCTGGCAAAGGTCTTATCCCACCTTCAACAGAAACTAAATATTAAGTTCCTTAAGGCCTTTTGGGTTCCAAAGACCTCCTGTAAGCTGCCATGGACTTCATCACAAGGCACCAACACCCTCTGCCAGGAGGAGGTTTTGTGCTTTTGCTTGTGCTTTGTTGTTCTCTTGGAGTAACACTACTTCATGGGTGCTGAAGAGATTAGTTTCACCAGTCGGTTATGAAATATTTAAGCCAAATTGTGGCCTGAAAAACACCCATGGCAACCCCTGTTTTGGGCCAAATCAGTAAGAGGGAAAGGCTGGGCCCTGTCAGTGCTTTGATTCCACTTAAAGACAGTGATTTATCCCCTTCCTGATGGCCCCACTGGGAGGAAACATGGAGAACTTGGACATGTGAATCTCTCCCAATCCTCAATGCCACACACAAGCAGCATTCCTGGCCCTCAAGTGGACATTTCCCGTGGGACTGCAGTGCTGCATGGTGATGGCCATCCCAGGAATTCCAAACCCATCCCAGGGCCCCTGGGCAGAGAACATCCTCCAGGCACCTCTTGGATCATTGAATTACTGCAGAAAAAGGACCCAAGACCTACTGCTTTGCTTGGCATTTGCTGTTTTATTCTTTGTCTATTGGGCAGATGTGGCTGCAGCTTCTGGCTTGCTTGTGGAAATGAAAGCCAGGCTGCAGGCACAGCCATGCCCAGCTCCAGGATGGCGTGGGAGGGAAACCGAGGGAACACAGGGAAGGGTTGGTGTGGACAGCCACGACCACGGCTTCTACACCAGTCTCTGGCAGTTGTTTCCCTAGCCAAGCACAGAGCAAAGCAAAACTAATAATTAAAAAAAAAAAAAAAAAAAAAAAAAAAAAAAAAAAAAAAAATCACCATTTTACCTTTTTCCCTTGGACACCAGGTTCACCCTTCAACAGCAACATCAGCAGAAGAGAAAGAAATTTAGGGACATAACAGAAAATAAGGCCAATTATGTGGATAATCAAAATTAATTGTAAAAAATAATTGTAAAATTAAAATACTTGGCTTGTGCTGATCATATTTATCCCCCCAAATGGAAGAAAGCACATTCTCACAGCACAGCAGATTTCAGCCCTCTGTGGCTCCCCCCACCCCCATTTCCAGGTTTGAGCACAGGTAGTGGATGTGATATTGAGGAAGTGACACATTCAGACATTTACACTCCCAGTCAATGCCCTGGAATTTTATTCCTTTTGCTCTGTCCAGTCTCTGTTCCAGGTCAGTCTTTCCAGGCATCATCTGATATATACTGATAAGTCCAAGTGCACTGCAAAATGCTTATTTTCACCCCTAACCCTCTTATGCAGCATTATTTCAAGAATTCATATTAAAATTAGACAGATTATTACCCACCTTTGGTCCTGGAGGTCCTCTGGCACCCTGTTGAATATTAGAGTGATTGGTTTATTTGTTTGACAACAGAGTAAAACAGCATAAAAACATTTCTAAGGGTATTTTAATTCCAAGAAAAAAAAAATTACACAGATGTCAACTTCTCATCTTCCCTTATAAATATAGCTGTATTTGTCCTCTGTGCTCCCAGTAAATAATATCCTTCTATGCTTCATGTATTTTATGTATAATAACCACCTTTTTATCAAGTGTAAACCTTAGCAATTTGGAGTTACAATGCCAGATGGCTTCAGAGGGGCAGGAGTCAGGATGTGGGAGCACCACATCCCTCCAGAAGAGCCAAGGGGACACAAAAACTTGCCCCTTTTCTCCCCAGGACACAGGTAACCCTGGACAAACATCCATTTTAGGGCACCTATAGTTCCATGAGGGGTTTTTTGTCCTCCATATGCAATGACACAAACCCACTTGCTGCAGTGAGCTGAAGGGTGATGTATAGTGGGGTGAGGGGCACACACACAGAAGCTTCTGGGCAATACTGACCATGACTCCATCCTCTCCCGGCTCGCCTTTGAAACCCTGCAAAAAATAAAAAGACCAACATTGAAACTATTACCTCTCATTCTCCAAAATACTCAGCAATAATTAGAATATTCCCCTGCATTGTGCTTTTGCATGTTTTTTTATTAAATAAATTGCCAGTGGTTTTCATGTTTGCAACAGGTCATCCAAAGGGTATGAACTGGGGGAGAGATCTCCTGGCTCTGAGAGTCACAACCAGCACCTGCAAATACACGCCCCAGGTCCAGTTCTTTGCTCCCAAACTTGGATGGAAGATGGAGATGGAAGGTCCCCTCCTGCTCCCTTGCCCTACACCCCAAGGCTTTGCTCTATGAGCAGCCTTTGGGGCCCAGCTGTGGCACTCAGTGGCTGTGGTGGCAGCACTGGTGAAAGGTTCACCCTCCTGTCCCTCGTGGGGTGGGCAGTGCCTGATTTGTGCTCCTGTGCATCTCCCGTCCTTACAGGGGGGCCTGGAGGTCCTCTTGGGCCATCCTTTCCCGTGTCACCAGGAGGCCCCCGGGCACCTGGGGGTCCTGGCGGACCAGGGGGGCCCATGGCTCCATCTCGGCCTTGATCACCCTGGAAGAAGTTCACACAGACATGGTGAGACAAAGCAGTGTTGGCAAGGGTGGCCTCAGGGTGTCCACGACACATGCACTGCGTCCCTGGGCCACCAGCACCCTGGCCTCTGCTGTCCCAGAGGAATTCAACTGCAGCTTCCAGCTGGGAAAGCTGAAAAGTGAGCTCATGGCCAATTTATGCCATTTGGGTCTGGTTCCACAACCAGGATTGTGCTCAAACCTTTCAAACGAAATTTAATCTGTTTAAGCCCTTACTAGTGACTGTCTGCATGGAATCTGCGAACCCAAGAGCACCCAGAACAGCCCAGGCTCACACCATGCTGGCAGGGAGCATGCACACACTACCATGGCTCAGTGCACCATGCCAGAAAACCATACAAACAAGTTGCAGTGCTTAATCTCATCCTTTACAGACAGCCAAGGTCACACGTGAACACCCCAAGCTGCTCACACCCTGCAGATTTCGGGTGCAGAGAACACGCTGTGTCCCTCTGGCTGTGCAGGTTTGGTGGGTGCCATTCCCAAGGGGAGCATCCCATGGGGTTCCAGGCTGGGAATCAGCTCCTGGCCCCCAAGCAGCCAGCCCAGGCCAGCCCTGGGGCCAGGGCCCAGCCCATGGCTGCACAATGGGAAAACTTCATGGAAAGGCCACCTCATAAATCTTCTAGCAACATCTGGGAGAGTCACCACCAGGCAGTCAGAGGGCTGTGTTTAATATGCAGTCCACCCTCAAATCAGGGACAAGTGTGGGATTTTTCACAAGTCCTTAAGTGACTTAGCAGCAAAAGTCCCATGGCCTTTCAACAAGATCTGGGCTCCTAAATCACTTGCATCCTTTTTGAAAAAACCCAATTGCAAATGCTGAACACTGCAACCAATTATGTCAAGTTGAGTCTCCCACTGAATTTTTCCTAATTACAATGTCCCATTTAGAATTCAAGGATTTAGATTACTCTAGTGTTAGTGCATTTTATTTTACAATACCAACACTGTTTATATCAAATTTATAGGATTTTGCTGCTTGATTCTCAAATCTCACAAAGAACCAAATGTTAAAACACATTTTATGTTTTATGTTTTATGACCCTCGACTTTGACAACGCCTGCCCTCTAAATTCCAATGGGATTTCAGTCAAACATGCTCCCAACAAGCATCTCTAAATACAGCCATGGTTGTGGCAATTTAAAATAGCAACAGTACGCTGTCAGCCAGAAAGAAAAAGCAAAAGCAGCTCAAACAATCACAGCAAACCAGTGGCAGCAGATTTGGTGTCTACCTTGAGCACTCGCCGGCTAAAGACAAGCTGATCATTAGCCAGAAATCCATGATTGAGGTGGGGAAAAACCATCTATGTCCAGGGAAAGTGGGAGGCAGAAGAAGAAAGACCAGCAGTTTAAGGTGAAAGCACAGAAGAATGAGTTTTAAAGGCTGTAGCAATATATATATATATTTTGTTCTTAATAGTTAGTTGATACATTGGTAAGTAATAGCCTAGACAGCCAACACTGTGCTTTAAGGTTCTGGGTAAGCTGGATCTTTGTAACAGGACACAGACTGAGGAAAACAAGTATTTTTTCTCTACTTCACTGTACAATAGGACATTCAAAGCAGCTGGGGCAAGGATTCCCCTACTGCAGAATAAAGAGTATTATTCCAGTAAACCCCATAGGGGATGATATATCCTAGCATTTCCCTGAGACCAAATATTGTATTTGTTTTCAGAGGCTCAAATGAATACTGATGTATTCCCAGCCTGCAAATTGCAGATAAATCTCCCAGATTTATATGATTCAAAAACAATGTATTTAGACTGTGTCAGTAGTCATTGCTATTGTGTTTTAGCCTTTCCACTCATCTATCTAGGGAGAAGCAGTAAGACATTTCCTTTTTCAGGACACCACGTGCATATTCCTTTCCCCCATCCACCCATCCCTGTACACATCCACAGGAGAATCAAGAGGGTGGAGTGAAGCCACAAGAAGCCCTGTGGGAGCACACAGCAAAGCCTCCATGAGGATTTTTAGAGGTTTCTGGGGAGCAAACCTCTTTTCCAAATTGCCAAAGGGCTTTTAAACCTTGCACACCAATAACATATAACCCCAAATCTCAGTTTTGGGGGGAATAGGGTCCCACCTCAATAGAGGAAAGGCCACCTCCTGCCCAGCCTCCCAGCATGGATGTTTTAAGACCACCATGTCAAGAAGAGAGGGAAAAAGTAAAGTCAGATAGAAAAAACTAATCAACCCCAGAAAATAAACCCCTACCAATAATTTTTTTTCAAGATGTAGAGAGGGGCTTTAAGCTCAACACTCAGTTAAACACAGCTACTTTTGGGAAGAACAGCACTGAAATACTGAGAAATTGAAATTAATGAGGACACAGAACACTTGCATGTGGCCAGGTCCTCCAAATATTACAGAAACCACCAAAAAGACACTACTGAAAACAAAGGGGTTTGTGGTGGACAGAAGGGACATGGTTCTGTGGCTCATTATGTGCATAAAGTACACAAGAGCATAAAGTGGGATTTTCATAAAAGCCCACAGAGCAAAACAGGAACTGAATTTTTTTTCTTGTCCCTCAGACTGGAGAGCATCATCCAAATAAGCCCAAGTCCAATAAGTTCCAAGCCCAGCTCTATCTGTTGTAATGTAAAATAACAATTTGCATTTGCTCCAAGGGCAAACACACCATATCCCACCAAATCCAGCCATCACACATTTAATTTTAAACAGCCTCTTTTACAGATGGGCCCATGAGAGGTGAACAGCCCTGAGGAATATTAAACAGAAAGACATAATCTCTGGTTCAAGAAACATCCAGGCTGTAGAGAGGCAGCCTCCAGGAGGGGCTAAGTGTGATGGAGTAACATATTCCTGCTCCACAATTCCCAAAGCATCTGGTTGCAAGGCACTGGGCTAACAGGCCATTGGGTCTGACCCCATGTAGCAATGGAATATTGGAGCACAGAAACCTTGAACACTGCTGATTTCCAGCTTCAGAGCTCTCCATGCAGCCATTTCAACATAACACTCCAAAGTAAGCAAGTAACAAAATAAAAATGTCCATAGATGTCTGTTGATTGCCACAGAGAGCTCTGCAGGATGCTTCCTGTGCTGAGTTTTTATCTGCAGTGCAAGCTTGGAAAGCAGCTAAAACTTTGCAGAAAATAAGGAAGAAAAAGCTCCTTTTGTGTCTGCACTGAGCTGCAGAGCTGGCTCAGCCACGCCAGCGTTTGGTCTCCAGCAGCTCCAGATACAGGAGAGGCTGGAGCCACCTCCATCAACACTGGCCATGGGCAGGCACATGCCACGTGGGCCACTGCAGACAGAGCATTTCTCTCACCAGCTGAAGCTCATCTTCTCCCTCTGGAGAGCAAAGCTGGTGCTGCTGCCACAGGCGCTGAGCATCCGCTGGCCCAGATGTGCAGAGATTCCTCAACCCCATCATTTGTCTAAACATCTCATCTGTCACTACGAACAAGATCATCCAGCTAAGTCCATAAATCCAGAGCAGTTGGCCCAGTGCCACCTCAGGAAGCAAGTCAGGCTTATAAAACCAGTCCTTTCTAGGGGTGCAGCAATGCATTTGATTGTGACAGAGAAGCACAGGCACAAGTACCAGGGCACAGCTGTCCCAACCTTGGCAGCACCCTGCTTCAACTCCCTCTATCCTCCCAAGAGCAGAGGGAACCTGTTATTGATTTCTCCCTGTAAATTCACTTCCATGCATTCTGTCAGTACATCTGGGCACATTTATTCCCCATCTTGAGCAGATAAGGCTGCACAGCCTCTCTCATGCTGCTTACAAGAAGGAGCATCCAGTGATGAAGACAACCCAAGGTGATCTCCTTCCGCAGTTTTCTAAAGCCACCCTCCAGCATGTGCCACCAGGCACACTCCAATAATCTCTGTTTTTGTCCATGCTGGTGGCAGGTGTTTATCACAGAAAGAAAAGCAGTGCAGACATGAACATATTCAGTAGCAAATCCCTAATTGCCATCACCTCACTCCCACCACACACAATCACCCCAAAGCCCCCCAAGGATTATTCTCTTTTAATCCATCATCCCTAATGATGGTGTTCCAGTGTTCACTGACACACTCTATCCTCATTACACTGCCCATGGGCATGACCATTTACAAGGAAGAGGGCACTGGATATAATCCTAGTTATTTATCTTCTCATTGATGCAGTGAGCTGCATTGACATATCTTTCAAAATCAGCTAAACAAAGCCACCACTAAAATTTGAGGAATAAGATAGATTAAAATCAGAAATAAAAAGTAGTCTAGACCAGATGGTATTAAAAAGTTTTGCCTCCTATTCACAACCCTGAGTGTCTGGAGACATAAAGGGAGCTATTTTCGAAGTCAGGCACCTGTTTTTAGGTCTGCTAGTGCATAGTTCTCCCAGGCTTTTCTCTCTCTCTTTTCTCCAAAATAGTTTTTGAGCCTTTTTCTCACTGTTCTGCAAAAAGTCATAAATAAATCAAGAATTGAAGCAAAATCTGGACAAATGCAGATCAGGACAAAATATGCCTCCAAAACCCAGCAGAATTTTTTTTTTTTTGGTAGATGAAAACAAAGGATAAGTGTTACCTTGAGATCTGGTACCTGCCCTGCAAGTCCAGACAGAGCCTGTCCCAGAGCATCTCCTGCAGCAGGAGGTGAGTTCCACAGCATCTAGCAGCACAGAGCCTTGGAAGCCTGAGCAGCACCTCCTCTGGCATTCCTAAGTCTCCAGCCCCAAAGTCACCCACTGCCCTGGCCAAGAAGTGAAAACTCATGTCCCTGTGCTGCTGAATCACCTCTTAAAGCCAGTTCTGAGAACGTGGGTGGGCACTTAGACAACGTGAGACCTTACACTGAGCCCCTCCTTCACCACACATAAATCTATCAGAAAAATTTTAGGGGTTCTCTGAGCCCCAGGATGGCTTTTCCAAACACACCCAAGGCAGTTGGGAGCTGTTTCAGAATATGACACCAACTTCATAAAGTGATTTTACAACCTCCAGGGGAAAGAAAAAAAATAGCTCTGAGACATCTCTACTCAACATTAACCACTGAGGTTCTGGTTGTTTCCAGCAATGACATCTAACCCAGGTCAGCCACCTCTCGAGTGCCAGCTCCAAACCTGGCCTCCTACAGTGATCAGTACACCAGGACTCCAACACATTCCCACAATGGGGTTTCCAGCAGGTGCCCATAACCCACAGACCAGCACAACTCAGAAATACCTCTGATCAGAGCCCATACCTCATGGTGAAACCTCCAAACTCATCCCCACCATGGGCACATCCCCCTTGTGTCTCGTGGAGA
The DNA here is from genome assembly GCA_030060385.1 of Muscicapa striata striata. NCBI lineage: Eukaryota > Metazoa > Chordata > Aves > Passeriformes > Muscicapidae > Muscicapa > Muscicapa striata. The sequence goes on along the minus strand of JAREIS010000050.1, from coordinate 782,768 downwards.
CCTGTCCTGATTTACTCCTGTAAATCTCAACTTCATGCAGCTCCATGAGAGGAAATTTCATGAAATTCCATTAATTTTTGTATGCTATAGCCACAAAAAGAGTTTTCCCTCATCATACAGTTCCTTTAATCCTTTTATTTTCAAAGGCAGCCTGGATATTACCTGGATGTCATCCTGCTCCCATTTGGGGAGCTCAGCAAGGGAGGAGGAACATTCCATCCTGCACAACTCTGTGCTGGACCTCTACTTGGGACACCAGATCCTACTCCCACACACTGATGCTCTAATGCCAACAAATAATTGGAGCACAGCACCAAGAGAAGCTTCAAGAGAAACATGGAGTCTGTCTCTGACACTGGAAGGGATGAGAAAGTTCAGCAGAAGCAAAACCCTTCATGAGGTACCCAAAGATCTTTGACTCTTTTTTCCTCATGTCCAAAGTTAGGAAAACCACCATCACAAAGAGCTCCAGAGGCAAAATTAAACGTTTCCACAGCTGTTACCATACTGTTTGCAGCAAGGCTGCACAAAGCTTTGTTTTGTCCAGTGACTAAACCAACCAGATTTTAGAACAATTCAATGTGCTGTGTCACTACTTACCCTTGGGCCAATGTCTCCTGCTTCCCCCTGAAAATCAGGAAAAACAGCAAAGGGTCAGAGTTCAAATCTCAACCCTGAAGGATTGAGATCAACGTCAGCTGGACATGGTACAGCACACAAGGGAAGTGGCAAGAGTCCCATTGCTTAATGTATTTAAAATGAGGGAGGAGAAGGTTTCAAGACAACACAATAGGGAAAGATTCTGCCCTGGCAGGCAATGAAACAGATAATAAATCAGAAATAGCAGTTTGTTTCCAGCTCTAAGGCTCTCCTAGCAACTGCTTATGTCCTTCACATGTGAAAATTAATTTCACTTTCAGTAATGACCTTCTTTGGCTCCTCTGATTGCACGGGTGTCATGCAAACAGAGCGATGGAGCCCAGATCTCTTGAAGGAATGAAGAGAGTTTGATGCCACTCTCATCACCCTTAGTGGCTTACCAGAACCCTATAGCATGGATGAGCTTTAAGACCACACTTGTTCCCCCCACTTTTTTGTAAACTCTTCCTGTCTTCACCTTCATGGAGCTTTTGCAAGAGAAATCTGAGAACCCACTCCCACAGCTCCACATCCCAACAAAACAGAGCTGGGTTATTGGTGCAATCTGAACTTGAAAGAATTACAGCAACAGGTGGTTATACAGGAGCTGCTTCCCAAAAATCCATATGTTAATGCAGCCTTTACCTTTTCCCCTTTTGGTCCTGGAGGTCCCTGGAAACACATAAAAAGAATCCAAATTAAGGAACAGCAGAATCACCAAGGCACGTGACATCACATTCATCAATTCACAAACCTGATCCACATTCTCTATTATTTTTAGGAATACATGCTACTATTTTAAGTTGTGCAGTGCTTGACATGAGCAACACTTAACCAAAAAGCACCCACGAGGTCCTGCCTGCTCCTGCCAGGACAGAGTACGGAGAAGAACCAGAACAGGGCAGGCAGTGTGACAGCAGCTCGCCAACACGTGACTCTAAATAGATGCAAAAGATATCTTGAGGTATTAAATCACTTCTAGAAAAAACACGTGCTCAGAATATCATTACAGCAATTATACATCTGTTTGAAATAAACAAGGAGGACAGGCTGCTTTCTGTGGCTATTTGCTGAAGGCATTGTTCATCTTCCCTCTGAGCAGCTGTCTGTAGGAGAGCAGAGACAACCCCAGAGCAGCACTTTGATGTGTCTGCTCTGCATTTGCCTTCCAGCACAGAAAAGTACCAAATCTTGGTACCAATGCACAGTGTGTGCTGAAGTGGGACCCAGTGGGATGCAGTGGGGGAAGGTCAGCACAGAGGCCAGAGGCAGCAGAATCTGCATTCCCATCCAGCCTCCCTCCCACTGCTTTTCTCTGAGCAGGGCTGCTGGCCCCTTACTGTCATGGAAGAGATCATGAACAGCCTGTTTGGAGTCTGGTTGTGTGATGAGTTTGCTTTGTCACTGAGATTTCCCCTGCCTCTCACTCAGGGTCTCACTCTGCCCAGCTGTGCCACCCCAGCCAGGGTGCAGGGCTGTGCTCTGACTGCACTACCAGCATGAGGTTTTGCTAATGAAAGTCAAGCCCTGAGCACCAGGCTGGGAGCTGGCCCTTCCTTCTTTTCTTGTCTAATGCTTCATTTCTAGATTTTATTCACATTTGTTATCCTCAGGGTTAGGAAAAAAACCAACCAGAGCAATGTACAGCTATAACGGTACACTCCCTAACTGGATAGAAATTAGTGTCTGGAGTAGCTTTTCAATTGCAAAGACTGAACAACTTTTACCCATTTTGAAATCCCACCTGGTTTAGGACCAGAATTTTAAAAGATTTCATATGGGGCCCTCTAGTGAAGGTGGTGGAACAGAATGGGGTTTGGAGACAAAATATGGAGCTGTGACCTTCTGTAGCAACAATTCAGTGGAAGGAATCACAGCTGGCTAGGGTTCAATTAACGTAAAAATAAAAATGTCTGTGTTTCTGTAAAATAAGTAAGAAAAGAATGAAGCACCTGAATATCCAAAGGGCTTCCAAGCAAAAATGAAGTCAAGGAAACAGCTCATAAATTAATCCAGTCTATTCCAAAAAGTATTTAATGGACACTAGGCACCCTCAAGCAGTCCCCAGCTCAGGTCATTTGGAGGAAAATGCAACCTGCTTTGGGATCAATTATTTTTATGGTGTTGCTTTAGTGCCAGAAGCACACAACCAAGATTACTGACTTTGCTCTTTGAATGTGCTACTGGAGTTTATTCCCCAAATTTGGCCTGATGCCCATCTGCAGTCTGTGCTCAGGGAGCTGGCGCAGGAGGGGAAGAGACAGTTGAGATGAGCTGACAGGTAAAGTAAAGTTCAGCTCTGCTGGCCAGCCCTGGCCCAGAATTCAAACTTGCATGAAATAATTTTCCCAAGTACAATTGTCCCTCCTAAACAGTTATATATGCAGCACTAAATGAGTAATAGCTGAGATACTGCCTATTTATTGTGGAGCAGCATGAACAAAGACATGTTATATTTGGCACTTAGTGCTACTTACTGGTTTGCCATCCAAGCCAAGAGGCCCCTGAAAAAGGAACGAAAAGAGAGTATTATTTAAAAAAAAAAAAAAAAAAAAAAAAAAAAAAGTTAATTTTCAAACATAGCATCATCAGGCATGCTCTGAAAGAGACTATATTTACGTATAGTACAATTTTTGGCTGATTCTATGATTTACCTAATCCCCCATCCATGCAATCCAGTAAGAAGGTTTCACAGAGGAACAGTAAGAGGCATCAAACAATTTGCAGAGTGTGAAGGAGTGTGAAAGGAAGCGACAGGATTAGTGACAGGGACAAGGTGACACTGCTCTGGCACTTTGCCTGGGACTCCCTGAGGTTTTGAAAGTCAAAAACAGCAGCAGTAAAACATGCCTGATTTTGTTAAACTGAGCAGATCCATGAGTGATTCACATGAGCCTTGGAGCTGAACCATTTGTTTTTGCTAAAGCACTCAGTTATCTCAGTTCATCCTCAGGTCTCCAGTTTCTAGGGTTGCTGCATCAATATGGAAAATGGTGAATTCCCCAGTATTTCTGGCACTTAAGTCCTTAACACCAGACCTCTGAATGTGTTGGGCCAAAGGAAACAATGCTTTTTATCAGGGATATGGGGAGGGAGGAAGCACAGGTACTCTAAGGCTGATGACTCCCTGTCATCAACTGGAGCTCTCACTTTTGGGGACAGTGACACACAATTTACTGTAAATCCACTGCCTGTGGCAAATGCAAGGGCTCCACCTGCAAAGCTGTGCCTTGGGATCAGCTCCTGCTCCTTCCCACACCTGCTCTGCACAGCCACACGTGTGGAATATGCACATCCTCCTCCAATATGCTGGGATGATCCTCAGGATGAACATCTACCAAAGCAAATGGAGTTTGGACTGTGCTACAGTGCTAAAGCACCAAAGTTCTCTGTATTTCTTAGGGAACAGATTGGTGTGAGTATTTTTTAGTTTATCTTATATCTGTGATAGGGAAATGGAGCAAAAGAGGTGAAGGTAGGTAAGAGGAGGCCTATGGCTGCCTTAAAAAGAGCATCCTAGCAGCTCACAGCCACTGATAAAGAATAAATGGCCATCGATAAGGAATAAATCAGTCTGCAATGGCTATGCTGATGGAGCCTGGAATATGGAACTCTGGGGAGCACAACTCTGTTAGGAAAAAGAGGTAAATCCAAATGACTTGAGCAAATCATCAGTAGCTGGGTTACAAGGGCTGAAGGACCTGTACAAGAGAAGTTCACTTGAAAATAAATGAGGATTTCTTTACACATGTGAGACTTCTGAAGAGATCATAGGTTATATTCCTCATGTAATGTGTATCTTTTTCTTATAAGGAATCATCAGTACTCAACAGCTACATAGTGGTAATGAAAAATATACATAAAGCAGTTGTGTCTGTTAATGCAAAGGCTTGTAGGTCACAACCAAACTACCTCAATTCCTAAGATTCTAAAGCTGGGAATGGCATCAGGTTCATAGAGCTTCTTTCCTGAAACTATGGTTGTTTGAGGTAGTTCATCTGAAGCTCCTGATGCAGCTCCCTGACTTCCAGAGGATCAGACATGGGATCTGAGCAAACAACTGGCAGCACATTCAACTTCTCAGAGGAGTAGAAGTCCCAGAATTATTATTATTTTTTTTTATATAAAATGCCAGTTCCTCAGCTTTTAGCTATTCTTGTATCAATCCACAAAGAGACATCCAGAAGCAAAAACAATGGCCTATTCAGAAGATGTTTGAGGGAAAGCATTTAATGCTTGAGAGAAACAATATCCATCAGGGCTCCAAAGGGGCTCTTGGCCAGCCACAGCACTGAATGGACAAGACTAATACAGACTTTTAAATCTCTTGTTAGTCTGGGCTGAAGATTTAATTGACTCTGCTCTACCTGCCCAGCCAAATGTCTGTGTGAGCAAGGCAGAGCTCCCAAGAGCAGCCAGGAGATTTCATGGCTAGAGCAGAGAGAACATCTGAAATCTGGGCTGCCTGACTTGACTGCCTGCAAGTCTCAGGAGTGCACATGTGTTGAGATTGTTATTGTCTTTTATTTGAATTCTTCTCCATGTCATTTTAATTAAAGATGAAGCAATCTCTGATTTATTTGATAAACAAGGAACCAGGAAACAACAAGTAACCTGCTATTCCCCCACTTAAAACCAATCTCTATAGAAGTTTTCACTTTGAGGGGACAAAATTTACTTCTGCTTAAACAACCAGGAATAGTGTATGAGAAAGAACAGTTTTCTCCTTGGATACCTCAAGCAATAGAAAGCATCATAGTGGCTTTAGGCTCTGCTTTTTCAGGGAGTAATTTCACTTGGGCCTTCGCTCACTCTTAATCATGGTCTTTTGCTCTAAACCACACACACAGAGTCATCACAATTCAGATAATTTATTGCTTTCTACATCAAGAAGAGATGAACTTTCTGCTTAGGGCAAACCCAATGCTTTAAAACAAGGTAGAGGGAAATTCAACTTATTTCCCCCAAAACACAGTTCTGACCAAAACCGTCAGTGCACCAGCTAAGTGGGACAAAAACCCTCAATCATGAGTGCTTCAAGGAAGACCACACTGTTGGGATCCCAGATGACCCTAGAGGCCCCTCCCAGCTGGTAACCAACTCACATCTCATTTTCTGACTACACAACAGTGAGGACCAGCTACGTTCAGTGCTTGGCCAGACAGCTCTGTGGGACACCCTCCCCATTTGAAAAGAAAAATTGTTGCTGTCAGTTTTACTAAGAAAATGCATCTGTAACATCTGTCTGGAGCCCTCAGGTTGCTGGAGCAGGAGAAGCTGGGTTACTGGGGAGAGCTGGTGGCACTGAGCAGAGTGAGTGATAATTGCAGTTACACAACTTGGTTTCACCCCTCACAAAGAGTAACACAGGCACAGGTGTTCTGGTAGGAAAAATGACCTATGGTTATCCAGTGGTGCATCCCTCTTTGCCATCACCCAGGTGAGGCCATTACTTATAAATCTAATATATTTTATGGTATGCATTGATGATCTATTATTTAACAATATATAATTATCCCTTCATGCTGAGAATGCAGGCATGGGTCAGATAAGATGTTGAAGCTTGAGCAGAGCTTGTTATTGTATCATGTAGTCTTGATGCATGCCTTGGTTTTGACACAAATCCTTTCAACTTCAGAGTAAGCGGCCGCATTCAGATGCATTTTAAAACAAATTCTGATGCATTTTTCATTTTGTTTCACTGAAGTCTTGAGATACAGCACCAAAATGCCACCTCTCATTGCAAAAATGAGATTCACCCATTGCTGAGGTCAGCTGAACGTCTGAAAACAGTTTTGAGCTTATTCAAAAGGGAAGATGTGGAGCTTGCAAGTTCTGGCTCAGATGCAAAAGCTCTTCCAATAAATAACAAGCATTTCCCAGGTCCATCACTCACCTCTGGCTCAGAGCAAGCCAAGGTGCCAGCCTGGCTACCTGGCCCTCTGCCGTCCTCCTCCAGTGCCCTGACTGCTGCTGGCAGGGATGGACTTGCTCTTAAAGTGTTACAGGAATTTTAAGGGGGGAAAATATCTAGTGAAAACAAAGCCAGAGATTATTAAGAGGACAATCCTTCTGAGTTGGGAAATCTTCTCTCATGGTTATTTTTAATGTTTCCTGCTCTGCTAAAAATTAGCACAGGGGTCGGAAGGAACCCTGCAGTCAAATTTTGACAAATTCAAAGGGCTGCCTTTCCATCTCTGTCTCTGTGGTTTCAAAAAAGGGTAGAATTTTATATTTCAAGGAATGAACAAAAGAGCATGACAATATTTTAGTATCCCTGCAAAGGGCCCTGGGTCATCTGCAACACAGGCAGGGAACAGGGACCATCCCTCCCTATAGTCCAGGCTGTAAATCCTCAGAGTCAGAACAGTGTCTGCTGGCCATGTGGTTCCTCAGCACATTTTTGTGTGAGAAGAAAGCTCTGGCAAAAGCTGTGGCCAAGCACGCCCTGCCAGGCCTGTCACAAGGAAAGTGAAGGAAGGCAGCCAGGTTGCTGTGGCTGCTCCCAGCTTCCCAGCTGAAGGGAAAGGGGAGAAAAGGGGACTGAGAAACAAAAAATTAACTGAGTCCTCTAAATAGCAGCTGAGAATCGCTGGCACTAACTGTGAATAAACTGAGTCCAAGAGACTTGCTCTGGGATGTCACCTCAACCCCAGTTACTGCTACTCCTCCTCCCTCCCCAAAGTCCTCAGTGCAGAAGGATCAGAAACCCTTACAAAATAAAAAATGTCTACTCCATACGATACCACTGCTGCTGTACTAATAATTTGTCCTTTCAAACCCACTTAAATTACTGCATTTAAATACATTATTTAATTTATTATATTTTATGGTTTATTTTTATCATTATTATTTGTAATGGTAAATAAATTTGTTACTACATTAGAAAACTTGTGAAGAGTATGAAATTGGTCATACAAGGAATTATCTCAAGCACACACCACTCACTGCTATGAGCTTAGAGGAATCCTGGGCAGGAGGTTCCTCCTTCATCAGCCTGGACTTCTGGTGTGAGACCCCAAAATCGTATCAGTCTGCAGCATGACAAAACATTGGAAGCATTCCTACCAGGAGCCATCATGTTTAACATTAAGATCACTTATATCACAATAGTTTCATGTCTAGCTTTACATATAGCATGGAGGGCCTCACTGCAATGGGATGGGGTTGCTACACACAGGAACAGTACTGCACATAAAAATAAATATTACTTTTTAAGCGATGAACATGATTCTCGACAAACCTCCACTAATGATTTTTTTTTCTCTGTTTGAAAAAAGCTATTTCATTATTGTCCAACACAAATTCCCCTTTGCTCCATGACTACATGTAAACTGGAAACCCACTTTTCCATTACTAGATGAGAGTTTTAGCATAGTTTAAAAAAATCCAAAACCAAACAACTTCTACCATTTTCTTACAAACACTAAACAGCAGCATTGATGGGACATTATTTTTTAATCCTTGCAAGACTAATTGTTTCCATTTGGAAACAATTTACACATGCAGGCCGCATCCTGCATGGCCTCAGAGCCAGGCTGCTCTTGTCAGCTAGAAACCCCATTTCTTTTTATAAGGGCATTTAGGGGTTCTCCAAAATCTAATCTCCCTGCATGTAACATCCAACCCAGTGCTGTGGAAATCCCAAAAGATGGGGCTGCTCTGGGCAGGGATGAGCCGAGTCCTGCTCACCCACAGAGACACCAGCTGCAGCACCCTCACTCCTCTGCCTCATTTCTTTCCAAAAAGGCAACCTGGGCACAGCCCAGCATTGCCCACACCATCGAGGGGCTCAGCATCACCAAACCCTCAAAGGCTCAGAAATACTCCCTCAGAGGGAGCCGTGTCCCACAGCCCTGCCTGCAATAATCCCCCTCTCAGAGGTGTCAGGTAAAGGATGCAGAGCAGCCTGGTAAGAGCCAAGCGTGCATCAAAAAGGCAACAACCCCCCCAGATCTGTGCTCTATTCCAAAAAATCTGTCCACAGACTGCTGGGAGGCCTCTGCCCATTCTTTGATGGAAACGGAGCAGAAAGGAGCAGTAATTTGCTAAAAACTTTGCCCATAATGCAAACCAGAGAGCTCTGCAGGAGAGCAGCCACCCCGGAGGCCGCGCAGGCCCCGCCAGGCACGCGGGGCTGGGCCGAGCCAGCCCAGCTCCTTCCACAGGCACTCCTGACAGCCTGGGAAACAAACACACACCCACAGCCAGCAAAACCAAACCCCAGCTCCATCCTCAGAAAGCTTTTAGGGCAGCACTAGGCTCTGCCTGCTCTTCATCCCCTCCTTTGCATTGCTAGCCTGAGCTCAGCAGAGTGCTTCAATTCCCAGCTGCCTTCCAGACACGCCAACCACATTCTGCAGGGTTTCAAATGAGATAAGGGACCTTCTTCCCTGCAGGAGCTGCCTCTTGCTTAACCACAAGATGTGCTGCCTTCTGTCTGTATCCAGAGCTTCCTCTTTGTTTTGGATGTCTTCTCAATGATGCTCAAGAAAAATGTCTGGAATCAAATCTAGCACTGACTGGCCCAAAGGAGTGGAAAACAAACACTGGGCTGGAGCTGCACAGGGCACTGCTAGGGTTTTGGGGGAGGTCATTGGAGATGCCAAAATAGACACAGTTTGTTCACTTCTCCCAACACTGACTGCTGTGGCTCCTGGGCAGACATGCCAGATCACCAATTCAGAGAGAACTTCTCATCTGTGCATCACATTGCACCAGTCCTCTTCCAAAACAGCAAAGAACTCTTATGGAAGAAAGAATCCCCCAACTTCCCCCAAATTTCTGAGGCTTAAATGAGTTCCATGGGTTCTGCACAGCTACTTTCTTCAAGCATTTGATGTCCAGTTGAGTTTTGGATGCATTTTTTTAATATCCACCTATGAGAGAGGTGATGGCCTCTGAGTTGGGAATGCAATTTTTAAGTAGGTAAGTAATTTTGGAAGAATGTTTGCTTTAGAAGCAAATACTTCAGCAGCTTGCTGCCTTTATAGTCCTTCAACACCAGTGTCATTGACAGCTTCTGTTTGGATTACCTCTCTTTGGTGGTTAATGAGAAAACTTCTCAGTTTTCTCAGTTTTGCTCTGCCTAGACACCAAGCCTCTGTATCACAGGGCTGGACCCAAATGCACTGGAAACAGAGATGCAGATCCACCAGCTGCACTCAACACTCAAAGCAGGAAAACAGAGGAGAAGCTGCATGAGAAGGCAGAAACCAAACCTGTGCCCTGCCAGTGCAACTCGGGCTGCACAGTTCTCCTTGCCATTGCTGTCAGCACCTTCACCAGTCCCTCTCCTCTCCTCTCCCTATCCAGAACCACTGGAATCACAGAGGATAAACAAATGCATCTGCAATCCCTCTGCTGGGTAGGATATAAGACAACTTTTTATTGTCCCCGTGGAAGAATTATCTCTAAATCAAAAGAAAAATAAACTGCTGCCATGAAGAACTGGTCTTCACAAAATCATTGTTGCTTCCACATCAGAGAGCCAGCAAATAGATGTAGCAGGAAAACATGCTGGATCTGCTTTCCCTGTTTAAAGAGGGTTTTCCCTCTAGGCAAATAATTATGTGAATTGGCCACAAAACTGATATTAAAATAAAACGAAAAAGACTGGAACAACAAAGTTTGCCTTGTAAAATGAATGTTTGCTACTTCTGTCTTTTGGGCTCTTACTGGGAGAGGTATGTGTGCAAATGACTTCACACACAGGAGACACTCCTTGAAGTCTGAATATTTACAAGCAAAACATGAGAACAAGCACAGGCTGAAACCTAAATTACAGTTATGACCTTGATTAGCCTAGCTAAGAAAACTAAATAACTGCCCAACAGAAGCCTTCATCGCACCACACAGTGTTTTAAAGTATCCAAGTCCAGCAATGCACAACCAGCCCAAACAGCCATGCAATGTGTTTTGGACACCACAGACTGTAACACCATGCTCGAGCTACCACCCAAGGTCTGGAAAGCAACTGCCTACTGCAAAAAAACAGGAAAATTTGGGGTCCACACAGTCCTTGAGGTTTGGCCACATAGATGGCCTCCCATACATCACATGGGGTTTCTGGCAGCCCTCCTGAAGAGTTAGAATGCTGCCTGCTGCTCTGGTTTGCACACAGAGCAATCCCAGAGCTATGCAGGGCTCCTCCAGCCACTCCCCCAGGCTGCACCTCAAGCACACCCAAGCAGCACTTTGAGATAATTGCATAGGTGGAGGCAGCTCATCAAGACATCAGGCAGTTAATTTTAAGTTATGCCTACAGTTCTCTTGTAAAAGTAGTTTGTTATTAATGCCACATGTAGTTTTCTGGTGTTGCCATTTCCAAAATGCCTGGTTAAGTGCATGCCTTGGAGCTTTCTGGTAAAAGGGGAACCACAATGGCACAGAGGAGCTGCCACCAGGAAGAGGCCAAGGCATGTGTTCCTCATTTCCCACACATCATCCTGTCTGCATTCATATTATATTTATGGGTCGCACACGAAAAGCTTGCACAGACTTTCCCTAAGTTGTCTGCTAACTGAAATTCTTAATTGCTGAGGGGAGAAAACCCCAGACTCCACTGTTTATGGTCAAGGTCTAGAGCTGTAACCAAAGTCACTTTTCCACCCATTGCTTCACTGTGCTGGGATTTAGGTCAGGGAACCATCTCCTCTTCTACATGTGCTTCTTCAACTCTGCTCACAGACATCAGCCTAGAAAAACACATTTGGCTTTACTTATGTCTTGAAAATTAATTAAAACCAGAGTTTTGCCATCCTTACCAGTTCATTTCTGGCTTATACATTACAGCTGACTTCAGTGGATAGATCTGGATTTACAACACTGCAGCCAAAGGAAGATATTAGCTCACTGTCCAAGGCTCCCAAAATAAAAGTTTCTGAAGATGCTGACCTGCTTAGCTCCAATAGCTCCTTAGCATGAGCTGGACTACAAATATGTGAGAATGGCCTGTACAGGAGTGTTTAAATTCTGACAGAGCAATTATTCCCCAAAATGAAAAGCCAGCAGTGAGCAATGTCTGTGTCATGATTCTTTTTTACCCTAAGTCCATTAATTGATTATATTGGTGCAGTTACCTGCCATTAGAAAAGGACACTATTAGTCACAAAATCATGGAATGGTTTGGTGGGAAGGAACCTTAAAAACTGTCTAGGTCCAGCTCCTCTGCCATGAATCAGGATGCTTTCCACCATCCCAGGTTGCTCCAAGCTCCATCCAACCTGCCCTTGAACACCTCCAGGGATGGGGCAGCCACAGCTTCTCTGGGCAACCTGTGCCAGGGTCTCACCCCCTTCACAGTAGAGAATTTCTTCCCAAAACCCCATCTAACCCCACTCTCTGTCAGTGTGAAGCCATTCCCTTGTCCTGTCACTCCAGGCCCTTGTAAATAGTCCCCCCTCCAGCTCTCTCACAGCTCCTTCAGGAACTGCACAGCAATTAGCATGTCCCAAAGCTGCCTCTTTTCCAGGCTGAAAAATCTCATTTCTCTCAGCCTTTCTTCATAGCAGAGGTTCTCCATTTCTCTATTTATCCTGGTGGCCTCCTCTAGATTAATTCCAATAGATCAATATCTTTCCTGTGCTGGAGACTACAGAGCTGGATGCTGAATTATTTTCAGTAGCAAGTTGCATTACTTCTAAGCAGGCAGAGCATGATGCCTTTTCTCCCTGCCTTCTCAAAAGGTTCCCACTGCTGCAAGAGATGGGCAGGACAATGCCTGCCATCCTGCAGGCAACACACAAGTGATTAACAAAATTCAGAAGGCAAACATTGTACACAGGAGGGACAAAATAAGGAACACACCGCCCAACTAAAAATAAATCCTAGTATTCTAAGGGAAATGTATAAAACAGGAGACAACCCTGTTTCATATCGTACTTCTCTTCTGCAAAGCCTCTTCCCTGCTCTGCTTTCTATTAATGAAGACATGCACATGAAGTAATTCCCCTCATTAATCAACTTCATTCTTTTGGTTTCTTCCCACTTGAAGTGACAACCCTGTATTTGAGATGTCACGTAGCGATGTAGCTGAGACTGATTTTAGGGATGAATAGTAGAGGCAGATGAAACTCTCAAGAAGCAGAGACTTTGGCTTCAAAAGGTCTCTCTAGTAAACGGAGAAGAGAAGGGAATGGGTTCTGGTGAACCACAAAGGCAGCATCTCACTGGGAAAGAGGAGAAATATCATGTAGGAGAACAACTCAGTAGTTGGATGGCAGCTATAGAACCATCCCTGCATGAGGCAGAGAAAGAGATGGGGGCAAGACTGCTAAGAGCACTGCACAGCCATTGCTTAGAGCCACGGATTCATTCAGGTTGGAAACGACCTCTAAGATCATCAAGTTCAATCATTAACCCAGCACTGCCAAGTCCACCACTAAATCAAGAGCCACATCTTTTAAATCCCTCCATGGAGAGTAACTCCACAACTTCCCTGGGCAGTCCAGACCAATGCTTCACAACCCTTTTGGTGAAGAAATGTTTCCTAATATCCAATTAAACAGCTGTGCAATGCAGAACTGAAAGGTCAGCTCAAAGCCTACTCACAGTTCGGTTCTCCCATCTGCTCCTCATTTTCTCCTTTTCCTCCTGCCCAGATGCAGCTGCCTGCCCTGCTCATGCAAGCAGCCACAGCCTCACTGCACCAACCCTCTGCACAGCCTCCCTCCCCTCCCAGCTTCACCAGGACAAAGGACCCCAACATACTGGCAGCACATCAAATGGAGAGGAGCCACGCTGCAGCAGGGGTGCTCCTTGCCTCAGGAAGCACAGCCTGGGACATGTCCCAGGGCATCCTGTCCCAGGGGGTCCCAGAGCCTGGTCCTGCCCAACAAGAAACACATTTCCATCACTGTGGTGGCTGCACATCTGATTTTGCTCTACTGCCCTTGTGCAAACCTGAGCTCAAGGCAGCTGTATGGCAGCATGGCTCCTGCTTCACCACTGGCCACAGAAAGGCTTTTTCCCTTAATCTGCCCCCAGTATCAAGAGTTAAACTGTTCTCTACAAAATCTTTGTCCTGTCAAATCTGGCTGAAATAGGCCAAGTTCAAATGTTACTGGGGAAAGAGAAGACAGACCCATACAGCCTTTACACTGAAATTCAGGCTGTAATATATCAAACATAGATCATACCTGGGACTGTGATACATGATCAGTGGGATGTCAAAACCAAATCAATGAGCAGAAGAGCAACAAATCCCAACATCCTTCATAGCTGTTATCACAATGTTAGTAGGATATGCCATGGGGTTAAAAATGGAAACTAAATCCACTATAGGATTTCAAAAATAAACCTACAAAACTTCATAAAGTAAAAAAACCTGTTTCTGCTGTAAAGTTTTATTGTAAGGCCCAAACCTCTCCTTTTAAGATGTTAAGTATAAAAATATTGAAATAATCTCATAGAAGCTGTTTTCTCTCAGCCCCATTTCCAGAGCTCTGGATAACTTCATCCCTTTAAAGTTTCCTTTGCTTGCAGTTATAAACTAGCAGCTCAAAGCACTGCTGGCTGAGGGATGCATGTGTCACCACACACCAATTAATATCCACCTTCTACCTCTGCATTTTCATCACATCCACCCCCTGAAACAGTTCTGTTTATTTGATCACCCTGAAGGGAACTAAATAAGTAAATTCATTTGAATATGCAACCGGATTTAATAAAACCTGTCCATATGCTTCTGCTGAATAAGACTCCCAAACCTGCTTTATGTTTGGTTTCCTTCTTCTTCAGGGATACAACTTGCTTTGTTGTATCCTCCTTATTAGACAAAGTTAATTAGTGCAGCCACAGCCATGTGAATATATTAATTCAGTGTTTGCTGGTTTCAAAGTCAGGATAAGACCAACCCCACAGCTCACCTGCACTGCAGGGCCTGGAGGTAAGAGAAGAGGAAAAACCTTGTGGTGATGTTAATGCCATTTTCCCAGTGCAGATGTGGCAGCAGAGCTGAGGTCATTCCCAGTCCCTGACACCATCCAGAAGTGCTTGAGCATCACCAAAATCCCTCTCCAGGAGCTGGGACAGGCAAGGAGCCAGGCTGCCCGTGGGGAAGGAGTGATGCTCTCTCCTAGAAACAGTCCCTGTTTCCTCCCAGAGTTTCTGATTTTTGGAGTTCTGCAACTAAATTACATGACTGAGACAGCAGAAGGGACAAACCTGCCAAGGGCACTGCTAATCCAGCAGTGTTTGCCACACCCCACAAGGACAAAAAGCCACTCTAAAAATGACAATAAACAGCCCATTAGAGTGAAATTTCACATCTTAACTTCTTATAAATTAAACTCTTAATTTCCAGCAGACCCCTGAGGCATGTGTACAGCCTCCTGGCTCCAGCATGTCCGGGGCTGCTGCACGCAGGTGCCACCTGAGGGAGACAAACCCCTTCCCTGGACACAGAACCCTGCTCACTCACAGCCTCCCCTCACAACAAACTTCATCTATCCTAATCATTTGGGGGAGTCCCAAGTACTTTCATGTCAGGGATGCAAGGGAAACACAGGCTGGTTCTGCAAAATTAACCCCATCTCTGATTTCTCAGTTTCTGGGGAAATACTGCTGCATTTAGCCCTGGAATATAAATAGCAAATAACAAACAGCCCTGGAATTCCCTTCCAATCCTCCTCTCTTGAGCTCTCTGATACACATAAAACTCAATAGATGTTTCTATGGTTTCTGGACACTCAAGAGGAATCAGGCCAGGGCACACGGTGGTGGAGACAAGCAGGGAGTTTTTCTTAACACACACACATTCAGGGGGGGAAAAAAAAAAAAAAGAAAAAAAAAAAAAAAAAAAGAGGAAAAAAAAAAAAAGGAAAAAGGGGCATCAACCACAGGAAGGAGAAGGCTAAGAATAGCCAATAAACCCCTTCCAGAGCAACAGGTGGTGCAGAAATCACCGCATCAATTCAAAAAGCAGGAGCAGAGATGGAGACCCTCTCTGCATGCCTTGAACATTGAGAATTTACAGAGTTTTTTACCAACTGCTTACACCAAGTGTGTGTTTGGGAGTGGCTCCCTGATGAGCTGCTGAGCCCCTTGGAGCTGGAGCACTGTGGTCATCCAAAGGCATTGATGGGAATGAGGGGAGTCAGCCAAGAGGCTGAGGTTTGGGATCTGCAGAACAAGGACTCCCTTCCTCATCCAGCAGGACGGTTCTGCACCCATGGAAAAATTTTTGAACGTGGGAAAATGAGGATCTACCTCAACACCTGAGGCTCTTTCCCCAGTATCCCCTCTTACAGTTCTAAGTGGGACAAACTCCAAAGCCTCCACTCACTTTGCAGTCCAGTGATCTCTTAAGCAAGAACACGAATACAACCATGAAAGGGCTCAAGTATTTCATCCCTATAAACATTAAGGGAGATTATTGCTCAGGCTTTTAAGTTTTAGGGCTGAATCCCTCAAAAGCTACTGCTAATGAAGAAAGAGAGGAGGGAATAAGTGAAAAAAAAAAAAAAGCAGCTTAAAACAGGCAAGGAAAATCAAGTGCCACAGAAAAAGCTGGAGAGGACACAGGGTGCAGATTAGAAAAGAATAAAAATCAAAGGAGTAGTGGAGTTACCGGGTAACCATCGCGTCCTGACTGCCCCTGTGGGGGGAACAAGGAGATAAATCAGTCAGTGTCAATGCACCTGTAGTCACTTGACATCACATAGCAGCAGGCAGGACACGGGGCCATCGGCTCTCCAGACAGCCCTGGCACTAAACTCTGCACAAACCTCTTGGGGCAACTTTCCTGTCAGACAGGTCACACCTGGAGTCTATTGGCCCTGGATTTTGATCTCCTGCTCCCCTTTGGCTACTTACCACGGGTTTTGCCAACTTGCCCCCATCCCTGCTGCCTGTGCCCAGCCCCTGCTGCCCCTGAAGCCATAGACATGCATGGCACACTCTGGGTCCTGGCCATAATCCTGCCCTGGGTGGGGGTACCAAGAGGAAAGAAAACACCTCAGTGCTGGGGAGAGGTCATGGAGGCTGTGGCTGCTGAGCCAGCAGCCAGGACAGCAATCACTGAGCTTCAAACTCCTGTTCCAGCACTTGATTCGGTGAAGGTTTGCCTCTCTAAGATCCATTAACTTCCTTGCAGGATGCAGCTCTCCCAGCTCACATCCAAGCTTTGTTTTATTTGCAATGAAGCAGAAAGCACAGCAGATGCTGCAGGGAGCAGCCCTACTGAAGTTCCTAGCAGCAGCTGCAGGACCAGCAGAATGAAGCACAGCCCATCCAGGCTATCTCACCTCCCATGCTCTCCTCAGGGGTTCCAGAGGTGTTTACAGCCCGAGGGGCTGTTAACCACACCGTGAGCTACAGCAGAGCCTGCTGCAAGCCAGAGCCAGGGCACATTCCCAGGGAGGATCTGATGAGTATTGGCTGACACACAAAGAAGTGAGGTGAGTATCTGTGCAGCAGTGTCACCTGCTGCCATAAACACGGGCTGTGTCAGCGTGCTGTGGGTGCAGAATGGGAGCCAGGCTTTTCTCATGGCATGGAACAGCCCTGGCAGCCCCTTCACACCAGCCACAGGGGCTCTGCTCTCCCTTCTCCCAAGCACCCCTGCAGCTGGAATGGCTCCTGCAGCTCTCCTAATCCTTCCAGAAACAAGACTGGATTCAGCAGCCGCCTATGTAACCAGTTACAGTCTTGGGGTAAAGGGTACAGGGAGGTTTTTATGGAGATGTATGGAAATGGAGCATACAGATAAATAGGAAACACTTGGGATGCCCTGCCCTTGCTTGCTGGTGAGTTCCCCAGCCAGCACACTAACACATAAAGTGTTTGCTAATATCTGTGACTGTAAATGTTTAATTACAGTCTGTGGTAAGTCTATATTTCAATTGTAGAAATTTCCTACCCAGCATGTGATTTTAATACTCTCCAAAACAGAGGTTTTATAGTATATCTGAGCAGAATATCCCTTACTTACAACAGGACAATCAATCATCCATCAGCCACGAATCCTGTACCACAAATTCTAATAAATTTATATGCATAACTAACTTATGACAGCCAAAAAAATAAAATACCAGAACTACTGCTACTAGGGAACAACAGAATTGGGGATACAGTTAGAGCAGTGTAATGCTGTACATGTAAGAAGTAATCAATTCCTTCTGGCCTAAATCAAGAAACAGAAGAAACTAATAAATGAATACTGTTGAAATAAAATAATATTGTGGTTCTGTGGGTTCTAGGACTTATTTTATATTATGCTTAAAGAAGTCTCTGGCAAAGGCTACTTATGCTAAAAAGCAGGATTAAAAAAACCAAAGCCAGCCAACCAACCAACCAACAAACCCCCCACCCAGCCCAAAAATTAACTAAACCAGGAGTTGTCTTTCAAAGAAGGACAAGGGGAGAGGAAAGGAAAAAAAGTCTTGTTTGCGTTAAATCTCCCCTGTGCTCCTTTTGCAATTCAATAGTGCCGTGGGAACCAGGAAATGAAACCAACCAGAGACAAAGAAAAATTAATAGTGCACCATATGTTGTCTGTGTTGGATCGCCATAATAAACGTGAGCAGACAGCACACGTGAGGCAGCACCGCAGCCGGCTGCGTGTGGGCTCATAGGAGCCCTGAGCACCCCCAAACAGCCACACAAACCCATTTCAAACTGGCCAGAGTACCTCAGTCAAGGGGGAATGTCCCTTAAAGATCTACATAAGGAGCTGTAATAGGCAGTATCCCAGTAGGCTCTTTATTTGTAATCCCAAATAATTGTTTTGCTCAACCCCCTCTTAGGTATTTATGTGAAAAAAAAACCCTCTTAAGTATTTATGTGAAAAAATGAACTTGAAATAGAAGCAAAAATTCAAAGGGGTGAAAACCCTTAACTAAACCCACAGACAGTGCTGCCCATCCCAGGAGAACCAAAGCCATGGTGCTGGGACAGTCCCCACTCCTTGTCACCAAAACAGAACTGGAAATTCATTAGTCCAGGAATAGTTGCCAAATTTATTTTCCCTAAAATAAGCTCTTTTTAACCCAATGAGGCTCTATAGGAAGAGAACAACATGAAGAAATGCCTCTGTTAGTGCAATGATGGACAAGGAAATGTGGCTGCAAACAGCCCGAACCTCTCCTCCTCCTCCTCCTCCTTTAGGGAATGAAAGGTAGAAAACCAGAAGCACCTAACACCCTTAAATGAACCCTCAGCAACTAGGAGGGCACAAACAAAACATAAATTTTCACTCCAAAACCAGCAGGAGAACAACAGATTTGGATGTGGTGGCACAGCCAAAGGCACGTCTGAACATTTGAAAGGAGGAGTTGACACATTTTCAACTATTACCCCTTCAAACAACTATTTCCCCATAAATTTTCTGGTTGCATTGGTAGGAATGCTCATTATTCTACCCAAGACTTCAAAGAAAGAAGCAAGCAAGCTATGGTTTTCCCTCTAGCCCCCCTTGTGAGGTGACCAAACCCATATTAAATGCTGGAAACACAACAGATAAGAAAAGCAAGACAGAGCTTTAGAACCAATAAACCCAGTAACATGTTAAATATTAGTACAGCACTCTTTCTGTTAAATAGAGGCAGAATGAAGAACTCTTTAAAGGGAAAACTCATTTTTACTGAATATTTTCTGAGTTTAAAATTACTGGAAGTCCCTTGGGGCAGCAAGTTAAACATTTTAAAATTCCCCCCACAATTTGTCTACAATCATGAAAAAAAAAAATACAGCAGCATCTGGTACTGATTTTGTTTCCAGACACACCTCTACCAAAAAATGCTGTGCTTTTGCAAGGAAAAGGCAGGGGAAGGGGAAGCCTTAGCTTTGTTGATCCAATAGTAAAATCCATGATACTTACTGCAGGTCCTGGAAAACAAAAGAAAAACAAAGAAAAAAAGAGTCAATTACAAAGAAAAAATATAATTTGATAAAGCAACACAAAGCAGGAACCAACATCAGAATGATTTAGGACTCTTCATCCAATTCTTATGTGATGACTTTCCAGATACAGTCAGCACCATCCATATCCCCCTGTTGCAGGACCACCTCACCCCTTCTGCTGGCACAGCAGTACTGACAGGGCTGTAAACCCACTCTTTTCCCATCTTTTTTACAGTATCACTCTGTTTCCTCTCCCCCCACAAGACCCTGGGCATGTCACAAGGCAGGGCCTGTGTGCATCAGAGCTTGGGCACCACCTGTGGCCAGCAAAAAGGAGACTGATATGGCCAGAAAAATCTGCAAATTTAAATGAATAAAATATTTTCACTATAGACCTAATCTATCCTTCAGGTAATGCAGGAGGAGCAAGAGAGAAGCTCACAGAAGCCAGAGCAGCAGTGCAGCAGGGGCCTGACAAGGACAGTGCTGCTGCTCCCACCGACCCCAAATGCTGCTGTTGGATGATGTCCATCTCTCTCTGACCTCCAAACCTGCCACAGAACCCCATGTGCTGTGTCACCCCATGTGGCCCCTGCTCACATCCAGCAGCAGCCAGTGGATTGCTGGCCAGTGCTTTGGCCCCAGGGAAATTCCCATCACACCCATGTTTGCCTTTGTGGGCCAGCAGCATGGTGTGAGGCTGGCTTTAGCAGCAGCAGAAAAAGGAACATTCCCAGTGTCCCCCAGCAGTGCAAGGTGCTCACCACCAGCCACACCCATTTCTGCAGTTTTCCCACTGCTTGCCCAAACTGGTGCAGCAGTGAGGTGAGCACTGAGCCCTAATCCAAAGCAATCCACATTGCACTCCTTCATGATGCAGCCTATAGCACTGTTTGGGATTTCTTCATGCTCTGATTAAAACCAGAAACTAAGCACAATTAGAAAAGAAAAAAAAAAAAAAAAAAAAAAAAGTGGGAAAGTTTAAAATGGAGGCAAAAAATAAAAATAAAAAAGCTTTGTTCATCTTATGTTATTCAACAATATTATTCAAGAAGCATATTTCAAGTCAATGCCTTTTCAAGGATTTTAAAATTAATTTTAAAATTAAAAACATTGTTAAGTTGAATTTAAAAAAACCCCAAGAAAGCCTAAAAATGAGGGGTGGCAGCAAGTAATGAGTGGCAGTGCACCAAGAAGCATCCAACTGATCTGTCACCTGAAGGGGGTCAGTGAAACGCCAGGGGCAGGGACAACCTCCACATCTCACTCCAGGCCAGGAGCACAGGGGCTTAACTTGCTCTCCTTGGTTTAATTTCTTCTGAATACAGAAGCCAATGGCTCTATGCCAATTTATTAACTGAGAATCATAAACCTGATTTATTAACTCACTTACACCAGGCTACCCACAAAAGGCCTTTTGTGGAAAAGTCAAGACTAAGTCTCAAAGAAGTGGGCAGGAAATTATTTTAATATGGGATTTCAATCATGTACCAATTATAATCTCTTTGGAATTTGTTGCCTGCTTTCTTTTTCTCAGCTACTGTTTTTTTCTCCCCAACACATGCAGCAAATGCTCTTTTAAAGTGCTTCCTGCTCCAAATCCAGGAATCACACTCAAATGGGGGGATCTGTACATGCACCTTTGGATGTTCTCCAGCCTCATCAGTGGAGTTACACCAATCTTTCACTGTGCTGTTGGCCAATTGAGGCTAAATAAATCTTCATTAAGGCATAAAGTTAAACCTATTGAACTGATGTTTTCTCCTCCTAAGAACATCATCACTTTCTGGTTTGCTGAATGTGTTTTTCAACAGCCCAGCCACAAGACACTTGTTTCCTATGGAAGAAAGTAAAATATTTTGCAATTCAACAATAAATAAAGAAGATGATCCTGTACCCAGAGGCTGCCCCTCATCCAGCATCTCATCATTGTGGGCACATTGCACAAGATTTATGCTCTTTTCGAAGGAATTTGCCAGAATTTACTGCTAACAATTTTGACTGGCAAGAATCAGTTTGAGAGCCTGAAAGGAAATTCCTCTTACAACAAATAAAAGTTGGAAACAGCCTTTGTGTATTGAAAACTATGTGACAAATTAACTTGGGGGCTAATTTCAGAAGGAAGAGGGAAAAGACAAAGATAACCTGCAAATGCACAGATTTTGATCTATGGTTGATTTACCTGAACAGGGAGGATGCTGCTATAACCAGGAGTAAAGCATGCAAGGGCATGGAGATACTTGGAAACACAAAAAGATTCCTTAAGAACGTGCACAGCTGTGCTAGCAGGAGGTGAAAATCAAAACTCATTAAAAATTAATGACCCAGATTTCCTGATTGACCAACATTAATGTTATTTTGTATATCCAAAGCCCGAGTGGGTCACAGTGGCATCATTCCCAGCAGTACACAAACATATGGGAAATGACAGGTCACAGTCATTTATTTCCAAGTATTTTTTCAGCTTGGAAATTTTGGGATGATATTTCTGTTAAATCTGCAAATCATTTATCATGCAAGCTCTCCTGCCTCGAGAGGAGAGAGCCAGGCAGAGGAAACAAAACCAGCCAGACATTTCCAACAGCTCAGGAAAACTTAGAAGGGACTTAGCTGCAACTCTAAAGGGCAAATAGCCCATCCCCAAGGTAGCAAACATGCATCTGAAGATGTAAAAAAATTATAATTAAAAAATCTATAATAATACATAGCTAGGTGTATTTAAAAACACACTATGTATATACATACACATAGAGCTATTAATTTAGGATGCTGTAAGGGCAGTAATTGAACCATGGGTAACAACAGAGGGGGACAACTGCTACAGGCAGAAGAAGTCACAGAATCTGGGAAAAACTATTTGTCACTGTGTGTTGACTCCTATCTATGTCTCAGAGCTGGGGCACGCAGGGAAGATGCTCTCCTAGCAGGGGCTCATTACTGAAAGCACATGTGGGACAGATTAGATTTTTCCTGAAGTTCAGCAGAAAAAGAAGTTCTTGCTATGAGGTTGTCACAGGCAGTTCATGGTGAGAAATAGGGGGAGCAATGGAAATCTCCAAATAAATACAATTTTCTGTGATTTACCCATATGCAGCCACATGTGCACTTACTGAATAACAACTGTGTATTTACACTTATCCATTCAATCACATGGCTAATGGGTTTGAAAGTGTATGATATATAAAATATAGGATACCTTTAGAGCTGGGAGAGAAATAAACCTTCCCTGCATAAAAATCACATTGGGTTTTTTTTCCTTTTAAAAAAGCTTTAGATTCTTTCTTGTTCCAAATCAGGATATTTGCACAAACAGAATAGACGTAAGAAAAAAAGCCCATCCAAAAAAAAAAAAAAAAAACCAACCCCTTTGAATTAAATCTTTGTTAGAAATTTGAATTCAGGCAACACCTGCAGCATAATGTAAAGAAAAAAAAAAAAATCATGGGTGGTGAAGAGAAGACTTCTATCCCATAGCAACAATTTCAACACATTTCCCCAAAAATTGCTTTTGAAGTGAAAATATTTTGTAAACAAAACTTTCTCTGCAAAACTAGAAATTATGCCAAGTCAGGATTTTCCAACAAAATAACACTTCATAAAAAATTACCCCCTCAGTCCCATCTGTAAAGGCAATTTTGTGCCTAAACCAGCCAATGTTTATTGCCCTGGCCTGTGGCTGTGCACAGCTGATGCAAACAGGTGCTACACAAACCCCAGCCATCAGCTCTGGGTGTTTGTGTCCTGAGGCAGCTCCTGCTTCATGTGAGGAGAGCACAGCCTTACTTAGATACTTCCCAATCTGAACATTTCATGTGGATTGTCTCCTGGCTTGTCTTGAGGGATTTTGAGCTTCAGATCTATTTTTGGATCAATTGTCAAGCCAGGGGAAGAAAGCAGAATGATATTCCAACAAACAGGAACATCATCTCCCACCTTCTAGTTGTGCAAAGCCTTTGAACCAATACTTAAACTGAGCTCCCAAATCCTGGATTCTATTCATCCATCTTTCAGGAACACCCCAGCATGGCTCAATCTTTAAAAACAATAAACACAGAGCCCTGTGAGGGCTGTGCATCCATCCCACTCACACAGCACCAGCTGGCAGCAAGGAGGGAAGCAAAACCTCCCAGGTCCCTGGCAAAAATCTGTGTTATTTCCCAAACGCTCACTCCAACAGTTGAGCTGTGTCCTCACTGGGACACATCACATTGAAAAAATAAGCTAACATGACATTAAACCTGATTTGCCTTTGGCAAGGAAAAGGAGCTGCATCTGAGATGAGCAGGCTGGCTGTCAGGACCAACCACGACAGCAAGTGCTGCAAAACCTTTCTTCCACCCCACTGTGAGAGAAAGCTGAAAATCCCACATAAAATTGTACATAATATGTGTTTTTCTTACTATACACCACTTCCATGGGTGGATGCACATGACTCTTCAAGGCTGTGCTTGCTTTCCATCTGGAAAAGAAACTGCTTGTGACCATGCACAGGAATAAGGGTGCTGGGACACCTGTGCCTGTCCTAGCAGGATGGGGTGGAGCTCAGGACATGCTGGACCAGACCAAACAGCCAAAGTGACATTTCCCCAGGGAGGCTGCTGGTGTGAATTTTCTGGCCTCGTGGTAGCAACAGTGGGATAAATTGGTTTTTAAAAGTAGCCTCTTTTGCAGTGGTTGTGTCCAGCTCCAGGACTGCTCCTCTGCTGCAGCAGTGATTCCCATGGGGCCAGATGATGGAGAGAGTAAATAAAATGGATTGGATGGAGCCTTTTGACTCAATTACTCCCTGGTTTGTTCAGCTGGGCTGATGGTGGCAGAAACACTCCCCCAGGCCCTTGATCCTTGTGTCTGGGGTCAGGGATGACAGCAGGGACAATCGTGCCACCATGGGGAGCTCAAGCTGCCACCAGAGATGTGGAGCCCAAAGGGAGGCTGGGGTTTAGTGCAGCCCCTCTGCCTCCCAGGGCTCCCCAGGGGGAACCTTGTTGCCTTTATGCTTCTCTACAGCAAAATAAACTACCAAGCCCAGGGGCAGGGCCCCAGCAGGACCCACTGCCTGCCCTTGGCAGGTTCTGGGGGCAATGGGGAGTTCACAAGTTTAACAAGTGCTTTTTGAAACTTGTGCAGCAAGCTTGTCCCAGGTTCAAAGGGTCTAAATAGTTAATTTTTTTCCCACCAGAAATGGTTTAAAAATTAATCTTTTATGATATAGTGCATATCTGTGGAAGAGAGCAGTTGTCCCAATGCGTTTTCATGATGATGAATTCTTAGTTTGGAGAAACAGAGCTGTTGGATTAATTCATTTTATCTGAATCCATCGTGGCAGAAGAAAAAAGCAAAATTCAGTCTTGGTTTAAATCAACAGGAGGGTGTGATTAAAAGGGACAGGAGTATCTCTTAACAGTTTCTCTGCTTGTTTCTCAGAGATATACATTGAAAGTTTCAATATTAATCTGAAAAGGCTTTTCAACTTGACCATTTCAACAAATGCCAGAGAAAAACACTTCCCTTGGCAGGCCTGAGCCTTCTGGCTCTCCAACAGCCTTTGTCTGGAGGCTGTGAAGCCCTAACCAGGCAGGGTCCCTGGGGATGGACACCAGCATGCTACACAAACAAAGTTTTATTCACATTTATCAGCTGTAGTGAAGGAACAAGGACCTGGTTTATGTGCGGTCAGGTTCTCAAACAAATATAGAAATATATATTCAAGTTATCTGAAGAAACAAACATCTGGCAGCTCAGCCAAAAACAATACACAGCAGGATGCCTGCTCCCTGTGTATCTGCAGTGGGGCAATCCACAGGCTCTCTACTGCATTCCTTGGATTTCACTGGAGTGCCCCTTTGAGCCTGTCTGCAGTGGGTGGCAGTTGCACTCTTCTCTATTTTCCTCCACAACTGCAGAAATTTCAAAAAAGTTGTTACTAAGGTTTGAAATTTTTTTCTCATCAAGAATTAATCCTTTTTCTTTTCTTTTTTTTTTTTATAATGCTTGTTTCCTTGCTGCTCCTGCATTGATTCCCTGGGAGCTTTCTTATTCATCAGAGGGATGCTCAAGTGCATTTGCAGATGTGTCACAGCATGAGGGGAAATGCTGCTTTTCCAAAGTTTTGCATGAAGCAGGGAGAAAAGATTTAAGGGCATGTGTGAGCTCAGCACTACCTCCCAGATTTTTGTGTGGCCCAAAGACACATCTTGCACAGAATTTACATAAATGCCTGCATATAAAATCAGATCCATTGGCTGACCTCTCCAGTTGCCCTTGGCTGAATGCTGTATTCCCTGTGCTCCTGAAAGCCCTTAGGTGATACTTTAAAAACAACCAAAAAAAAGAATCAAAGCTCTCTGGTGGCTATTCCACAGACCAGCTGCTGGGAAAAAGAAACAAATTAACAAAGCTGGCTGGGATCCACCACCACCCCATCAGCACCCATCCCTTGGCTGGGAGTAAATCCCTGATGTTTCAGGAACTAAAGTATCTCAGAAAACCCCTAATGCACTCTGGAATACCATCAGTGGAAGAGAAGAGAAATGCCTGCCTGCCTTTCTTGTCCATCAGTCCATGAGTTCACCTGATGCTATTGGTGTGCAGCACATATCTGTTCAATTTCCCTTCCTCAGAGTTAAAAAAATTGTTTAAAATATTGGTGATCAGAAAATTATGCTGCCCTTTTTGAAATCTCAGTTGTGAATCTTCTATAGCAAGAGGCAGTAGAGAACAGAATTCAGCCTCCTCACTAAATGAAAACCCACTGGCTCCTGTTCATTCTGTGTTCAAGTGTTCAAGAACCTAAGAGCTGGGACATGGAATTTCATGTGCTGCTTTCTGGCACACTGAGGCAATCCCAAGAACTGCCTGGCTTTCTGGGCACATCCCTGTCTGTTTTCCTCACAAAGAGCAGCTGCATCTCTCTCTTCTCCAGCAGCACTCAGACCCAACAGCAGAATGCAAACAGCACTTCTCCCCAGCTGAAACAGAGTCAGTCCTTTCCCATTTCAAAGACAGGGACAAGAGCCCAAACCTCAGCAGATACACTGAAGTGACAGGGACACAGAATTGCAGTCAGCTGCAATGAACACCCAGCAAGATTGCTGTGTGGTTTCAGCCAGGCTGAGATTCTCACTGGTCCCACTGATGCTCAGGGGACGTGCCCAAGGCTGGTGGCTGAGGTTTGGTTATCCCTGACTCCCAAATGCAGACACCACCACCCTATGGCTGGCAGACAATCTATGGATGTGTCCATGTGCAGAGAACAAGGCAGTGCACTCCTCCCATCTAACATGGCTGGGGACTTCCCTGTTTCCACACTCATTCACTTGTCCCTTTTTAATGTTGGGTGGGGCAGTGATGAGTTGAATGCTGCGAAGAGAAATGGAAGGAAGGATAAAAGGTGCAACAGCTGTGGGTGTTTTGAGTGGAATTTATTTGGTTTTTTGTTTTGATTGGCTGTTTTTTTTTCCTTTGAATTTTTTAAAATTTGTTTTTGGTTTTTAGGGTTTTGGGAGTTGATTTTAATTTTTTTTTTTTTTTTTTTAGTTTTTAATAAAACCCTTCATGCTCAGCACACAGGGGTAAGGGAAGCCAATGTTCCACAGCGTGTGGGATGGAGGTGACAGGTGTCATTTCCCAGAGGCTCCCACACCACCCAGTGGCACCCCCAGTGCCCCCAGTGCCCCGGGGCAGGTGCTGCTTACCGGGTTCTCCGCGCCGGCCGGGCTTCCCTCGCCTCCCCGGGGGCCCTGTGGGAGCAGAGAGCACTGGGTTAGTGATGGCCCATGGGCAGCAGGCTCAGGACAGTACCTGCCACATGTCCTGTGGACTTATCTCATGTCTTCCTCTCTTTCCCAAATAACAAAATACATACTAAGCTGCAAAATATGAGTTTTTCTTCCCCACAACATAATTCTGGTGAAAAAACCAAGGCAAGCTGGGAAGCAGGTTTTAAAGTAATCAGTATTGCTTACACAGGAGAGAACCCCCAGATCTAACATGATCCAAAATTCTGGAAAAATCCTTTGCTGAGCAAGCAATATTGCTGCCAGTCCCTGCACACTGCAAAAGGCAGTATTAAAGTATTAAAGTGATGAA
This sequence comes from Muscicapa striata striata, assembly GCA_030060385.1. Classification (NCBI taxonomy): domain Eukaryota; kingdom Metazoa; phylum Chordata; class Aves; order Passeriformes; family Muscicapidae; genus Muscicapa; species Muscicapa striata. Next base: position 755,198 of record JAREIS010000050.1, on the reverse strand, counting down.
CATGGACCTCTTGGTACTAATCATTATTTGAGTCAGAGCTTCTTCTGTGCAGACTGCTGACACTGCTGACATAGATCTGGTCATACATTTATAATTTCAGATATAAAGCTTGTATTCTTACCCTACTGGGCAGTAATGGCTAAAGGATCAATAAAGTGCCATAAATGACAAAATATCCTTAATTATGGAAAAAAAGCACTCAAACAATAAACTCTGTTACAGAATACTGCTCCAGCACACACAGAGCATCCAGGTCCCTGGCAAACCCATAACACCACATCCTTCATGCCAGTGTGTTGCAGCCTCTCTGCTGCAGCCAGCATTCCCTGCCTGGCCCCTGGAAGCAACACTTCTCCCACAACATCTGCATTACCAGGCTGGAAGAAAAAGCCTCTTTTTGCAGCAGGTCAGCCAGCTCTGCTGGAGTATTTGCTGAGTGACAGCAACATTAACAGAAAGCAAGAACTCTCTTTTTATCTGTGAAACAACCTTGCTCCCTCTCCTTTCTGCTGGAAAAGGATGATAAACAAAGTTCATTAAATATTTCTGCACTCCTATCAGAATTTCCCCTGTTGCATAAACATTTCTGTGCTCAAACGTGCAACTGCATCTCCAGAATTTCAGCCAGGGCCTGGAGTTGTCCTTTTTGAAGTCTGGATACACTGTCCAGCATCCCCCTCCCCAGCCCACCACAGAGCTCCAGTGGGAGCCCCAAACCCCTCTTGCTCCTTGCTATGGGATTGGCAGACAGAAGTCCTGGGCAGTCACTAATGACTGGTAAAAACATCCACCACTACTCCCTGAGTAACTTGCTCACAAAGGAGACAAAAAAAAAAAAAACAAACCAAACCAAACCCAAATACATTTGCAGCCTCCTTGAAAGCACATTACAGCCAGAAGGAAGGTTTATCTCCCCCATCCCCAAGTCAAGCTGCTTTGGAGAGGAGCCACAGCTCTGATGAAGCACCTTTATCAGCCTTGGAGACCAGTGGTGACTGAGCAATTAAAGCCCCTCTACCTGCACCACCCTCTGGGCTGATTTTGGGGTCTGACCTCCAGACAGAGCCTGAGCCTCATCAGCTTCCACCTCCCTTGGAGTGCAGGGGGTGCTTTAAACACCAGCCTTGCTTGATCCTTCCCTGCCTTCCCAAGGACTCCTCCTGGATCTATTTAATCTGAAGTGGCTCACTCAGTGACCATTCTGCTTTCCCTTCCTGCTCCTTAGGGAGGAGGGAATGTCCTAATGGAGGTGTAGGAGAGGGAGGCCAAGTATCTAAACAAGTGAGTAATGAGTTGGTGTTGATGCTTTTAAGCAGCTTAAAGGAGAGTTGATATCAAAGGGTGGATGCACAGAGCTCCCACATAAAGCTTGGGTTGGAGCCATTCAGCTGAGAATGTGAGAAACCTGCAAGAAACCAAAGATTCTGTATTAAAAGGGACCTTAATATTAGGTTGCAGTTTTTTTTAAAGTTTAAGGAATTTCTTAATGCTTCACACCACATGGGAAAAATTGACTCTTGCCTACACCAACACAGGTTGTCCAGAGAGATGGTAGATACCCCATCCCTGGCAACATTCAAAGTCAGATTGGATGGAGCTTTGACTGGCCTGATCTGACTGAATGTCCCTGCTCATTGCAGGGGGATTGGACTAGATGACATTTAAAGGTCCCTTCCAACCCAAATCATTTTGTGATCTTATAATTCTTTCCCTACAGACTTCCAGGAAATATGTAAAGTGGATGCAGCATATGGAATTACAAAGATATTTTAGAGATATTGTTTGTGGCAAGTGTGAGATAAACCAAAATTCAGAGAGGAAAAAATGAAAATCCCTTCTCATCTGTTTCACTTGCTGTTTTTATCTGAAAGCTAAAAAAAAAAAAAAAAAAAAAAAAAAAATTTGAAAACACTTAGAATCCTGCTGCCATTCAGTAGCTGGGATAGGAAATGTTTCTGAGGGGATAAAATTACTTTGGGCAAGAGTTGCAAGTGTCAATTCTGTGGTGCAGATAGGGGTGAGCAGGACAGAACTCCTGGCTCCCACAGGAGAGGGCAGCACAGAGGAACAGCCCAGGAGTCAATAATGCCCCCTGCAGCCCCAAACTCTGCAGATGTGATAACATCTATGCTCAGCACAATTGAAAATTTTCATTTTAGCAATTTCTAGGTTATTCTGGGGGCTCAGCTTTAGATACTGCTTAATGAACCAGGCATAAAGTGAATCCATATTACACTTCTTGTTTTCAACTCCTTTAAGAAACTACAAAAGAAATTAAGGAGGCCTGGGAATTTACTTGAAGATAAATGTTCCCTGTAAGCTGTTACCTAATGACTCCATCTCCCAAGACCTCACAGTCTGATACTTGTTCAATATAATTAAGATTTATGTTGCATTAAAGTAAATTGGGCAATAGCCGAGTCTTTTCTTCTAACTGTGCAGCCCCACTGTATCAGTTCTGGGAGTCCTTTATTTACATTGTTATGAAAGAGAGTTTTGGAGTGGAGACTGAATACAAAGCATAGCAGTCTGTTTTTAAACAACTTGTCACATTCAAGTTAAACAGCGTTAATCCAGGGCATAATATGCAATATCTGACAATATCATAAGTTTCCCAGTAAGATGATAGATTTAGTAACCCAAAGACAAAGAGAGAGAATTAAATACATTGCTATTTGAAAATATTATGAGGAAGAGATGATGGATGTATGTAAAGAATAGCTCCTCAGAAACAAGGTAAAAAGTTCACAGTAAACATTCACAATTGCTGGGTAGCAGCCATTTATGTCATCTACTGTGGGCAAGTAAATGAAATATTAAAAATCAACATCACTTTATTATTCACATAAAATATTGTCAAAAGCCAAACCCATGTACTTGTCCACAGTACAGTAAATAACCTTTGTTTGAACTAATTTACCCATTGTAAATTGGGCTGCTCAATTAACACCATAATCCATCAACACCAGGAGAGCAGGCACTATGCTTGTTTAATGTCCTTTTATCCCTTGTAATTAAACCAAATCTAGTCCTTGCCCCATGTTCCCATGGCTGGGAGGCTATATTGCTGCCTCCCATCCCTTCAGCTGGATGGATAAATTTCTGTCTGGGCAAATTACTGTTGGGCATAAGGTAAAATCAATGTTTTGTCGAGGATATAGTGAGTTTAAAATGGTAACAGAAAAGGGAGTCCAGCAAAACTCCACTGGTCACCAATGCCCAGTGAAGCACACTTTAGCCAAGAATTGTGGCATCAACTTGTGCCCTTCCCTTACACTTCTCCACATCACCCTTTTGCACTGAGAGCACTTACACAGATGTGTTCCATAAATCTGGGTCCATCACTTCCTTCAAGCCATGTGCTGTTGAGGCTCTCAGGGATTTTTTTTTTTGTTTTTTTTTTTGTTATATTGATCCAAAGAAGTAGTTCAGAACAGCATTCAAGTAAAAGCCTTGGCCAAGTGAAATGCAGACCTATCTTAGTGGATCTTTAAACCAGAGGGTTTTTTCCCTTGCAATCATGACATAGTGAGCTGATCATGTTGTGAAATCTCAATCATAAATACTGGGTTATTTTAGGACCTTATTTTCTAGAGGAACTCATATCTAACACATTGTGCTCTAACATGGGATTAAGTATGACACCAATTTTACACCACTCATGTGGTTGCACTTAAATTTTTTTTTTTTTTTTATGAGCTTCAAATGGTTCAACTTGTTTCCTTTTCTTCCCTTTTGGCATTTTTCAAGTTGTTTTCAATATATCAGCATTTTTTTCAGTTAAAAATGAATCAACCAGAAGAATGGTTGAACAAATTGGTTGGTTCAGCCACTTTCAAAATGTGGATTTTTAATTTATTTTTTTTTCATATGGCTTCACTTAGAAGGAAGGAGAACTTTGCAGCAGAGCACCGTGGGGTCTGGTATCAAGCACAAGGAAACCACGGCCCCGGTCTAGCTGGCTGTTCCTGCACAAAGGCCAATTTACTTTCTTGTTCCCTGAGGAAAAGGTTTATGGTTCATGGGCAGAAGTCAGAGGCTGTGATGCTTGCTCAGCTGATACTCATCAGGTATTCAAGTCCGAGGCCGCAGATCTGAGATTAAACAGTTTTGGGTCACAACACTTTGTGTGAACCTTTCTGGATCTGGATTCCAGCAGACCAAAAGACTCAAAGCAAGTACCAGATGCAAATTGGAAACACGCAGCACCTACAGTCTGCAGAAGTTTTCCAAGTAAAACAACAAAAAAGTGATATCTAGATTCATTTCAAATTTGCCCCAAAGTGCCCCAAAAGCCCTCTGAAATCATGGGGTACATTATGTGTTAGCAAAAACCACCCAGAAAGCAACCTCAATTTGTTAGCTGGGGAGAGCTCCTTGCACTTCCACACCTGATCCAGTTGCTTTCAAGTTACAAAAGAAGCAAGAAATTGTTTCCATTCTTATACTTTCAAAAACATCTTCCTCATGATGCATCAGGGAGCTGTGCTCAATCAGGGAAAAAAAACATCTGCTCCAGGAGCCAAAGTGGAATATTGCTGCTGCTACTGGGATAAGTCAGGTTTACATAGAGCTAAGTTAAAATAGGGGGTACCCCCAAAATGAGGGATATCCAGAAGGGGATAGGGTGCAGATTTAAATTGTTCCAACGAGGTGCAGCAGAGCAAAACCAAGCCCCAAATCTAACATTCAGCAGCACAGAAAAAATCTCCACACAAGGTGCAGTAGCTTGAGATGACACAGTGTTTCAAGACCAGGGAGAAATTTAGGTTGTTTAAGTGTGGTTCTACCTGTAGCCAGAGAAATCCCCTCTTAGCCTGGGTGGATGCTTGTTGCAAAAGAAATAAAAATAGAGTTCAAGCTCATTCAAAGTGTGAAATGATACATGCACACCCACTGAAACCAAAGCTCTGATTTTACTCCATTTAAAACAACCAAGATGCTGCCACTCACTCCATACTCCGAAATTCCCCACCCTCCACCTCTAAATAATTTTTTTTTCTTTTCTTCCCACACCCAGAGACAGTTTCTTCAAACAGTCAAGTGCATACAGTTCTTTTGTTTAGCCATCAGAGCATGAAGATAAACTGAATTTGAGATATAAATTAAGAAGTGACTGGAATAAAGCCACAATTGCACTTACATCAAACATGGGATTTTTCTTCTCTTGTTATGGCTGCTCTTACTCAGGCCATTTCCAGATAATACACTGGCACAGCTGCAGTGCAGGGCAGGAGCAGATGTTTTCAGCATACCCCCCTCTATTTTTAAAACAAGAGGATGCATATTTTGGCAGCTGTGGGGGCTGCTATATGCAAGGTAAAAAAGTTTTCACGGCATATTTCAGTTTTCCACATCTGCACCGAGACAGCTGCTTCAGTCCAAGCCTTGGACAGAGATGAGGACTTTGAACATCTTTCAGAAAGTGTCTATGCACAAACACACACACATATTTGGTTTCATGTTTCTTTATGAGAACAGTGACCAGCTCTGTTCATCGTCCCCATATGCTCCTCACACTTAAAACACTTAGAAAGATTAAAAAAAACATTCAGGTCACAATCTCTTCAGAGACTTACTGGTTAGGAAGGTCAGACATAACTGTATCAATGTGAATCTGGAAAATAAACACAGACTCATTTTTCTTCTATGGATACAAGCTAGAAATCCATGTAATGACAGAACTGACACTGCATTTGATTGGCATTCATGTCCTTATATTATCTCCAGTAGTAGGTGACTGAAAGCAGCACTGTCCAAAACAAGAGATGAGCAGCAGACACCTTTGAGGTCTTTTTCTTGCTCAAATAATTTCTAACACAAACTCACCTCTGGGAAGAATCAAGAAGACACCTGAAATAGAGTTATTCAGCAGATGAAGATGATTATTCCTCTACTCAAATCACTAAATCTGCCTGATGAAACACCAGCCTGTTTACTAACACAAGGAGCAAATGCTCATCTCAGGAGCACCTCTACAACATGAGGTAGTTGTGTATTTCTTGCAGGAATAAGACAATTTTCTATTTTTTCTAAAAATGTAAAAACAGTTCTGTAAGGTAAGGAAGATAACAAAGCACTTATTTCTTCCTTCAGCTTTCAGCTGCAATCTCACATTTAAACAAGTTTGACATGTTGGATTACAAAATCTCTTGTGAAACATTCAGATCTGACACAAAGTACTTGGGTTTTGATGAATTTCATCTTTGGAGCACGGAAGTACTCAAAGCTAATGAGTCTTATCTACAATCAGAATTAGCCATTCCAGAGCCAAGATCCCACAGAGAAAAAAATAGAATTCTTTCTCATTTTCAGTATGTGAAAAATGAGAAACCAGCAAATCAAGACTTTGAGAGCAGATGAGTAACACAGTTATCTAGGGAAGATCCCAGTAACTATAGAGAAGTGAATATATTGGAGATTTGAAGCAAAGAAATCACATCCTTTGTATTTAAATGTTATTCCCACACTTGCAGACACAGTCTGTGGATAATGCCCCTTCTGGCAGGATTTCCCATGCTCATTGTTTCCCATTTTCCTATGAAGGGGAGCCCAAGCTGCCATGTGCAAACCATAAAGCATCCAAGGGATAGGGCCAAGCACATCCTAAGAACACGACTATCACAGTAATATCACCAAGAGAATTTGCTTCTATGTTACAAATCAAATTCAACACAAAAATCAAAGTTTTCCTGTTTCCAAACTCATCCAACAATGCACTTACATGTGACTATTTCAGCATCTCTAAAAAAGCTGTTAAATTCTTCCTCCTGTGGTCTTCAAAAGCAAGATTTTTCTCCTGTGTAACCCTCTCTCCACCCCAAATCTCCTGCATGCAGAAGGCATTTCCTCCTCCTTTGTAAGGACTATCTTGTTTTCTACACCTTATTCCACAAGCATCATCATCTATACAAAGAGAGAAGATCAGAATAGCCTGTCAAGCAAATATGGAGTCAGCTTCTGGAGCTGTTTCTACTTCCATTATCTGCATTAACCCTTGACCAGGGCTACATGATGCCATATGCTTCAAAAGACAGGGAAAAAGCACATCCTAGTGAAACAGAACCAAGCAAAATGCAAACAGCCAAATCCCCTCCATGTGGATGAAGCCTTGTAAAACATAAGTAAAAGCTGCACAAAGCAAAACTTAAAAGATCACATCATTTTATCCCAATGACAGCAGTGTCACACAAATAAGCAGCACTAAGTTATAGATACTAACAAGGTTGTCTGTTTCAAAATAATTTTACCCAATATAAAACATCCAGTGAAACTCCCACACTGTCTTCAACAGAGTTAAATCATGGAAGTTAGACACAGGTGATCCTCCTCCCAGACACTCAAAATTAAATTGATGTGCAAATTAATTCTGCCCTGAATTATCCAACAAGCAGTTAATCTAAGAATCAGACTCATTTAGGTTGGAAAAGGCATGTAAGATCATTAAATCCAACAATTAACTCAGCACTGCTAAGTCCCTAAATGCCACAAAAAGAGAGGCCATCTGCAAGCAGACTTGCTGACCCAAGGAAAAAGACAAAAAAAAAAGTCTTCTCTCTTTTAAGTAGAAAAAAATCCAATAACAATGTAAATTTGTATATATAACATATACATGGCTCAAATGTCCTCATTTTTAGTTTCTATTAAAATAAACAACTTTTAGAACAAACATGTAAATCTCAGTTTTGCCATGAGAAGAATAAGTCTGGGGTCACCCTGTGATTTCTCTGGGTACAGCTAAGGGTGTCACCATCATGGGAGAGGACATGACATTTCTTGGCCTCTGCATTTTTCTTCTCCCTTCTGCTAATATGTTTGCAATAAATCTGACAAGAACTTAAGCTCTAGCTGTACATTTAGAGCACAACTCAAATTCTTTGGAAATCATAACCTTTTGTGAAAGGGCAAGTGCATAACCATATATTTGAGGGATACAGTCCCTGCTTAATGCCGTGGGAAATTGTCTTTTTTTATAACTAGGAAAGTTCTCTTCTTTGCAGTATTTCCAGGAAGGGAAAGCCTGGAGAGCAGCTGATGAAGAGCATGGCGAAAGTAGAAGAAAACTTGAGAATAGAAGATCTGAGGAGTAAAAGAGTAAAGTGAATCAAAAGCCACAAGGAGTCTTCAAGTGTAATAAAATATCCCTACACATTGTGTCAGACCAGCCTTACAAGGAGGAGCCTCCCTGCTTGAGATACCTCCTGCAGGACTGGAGGTGAGACATCAACTCAACCTTGTGGGAGCTTCCCATGTCAGGCCTGAAACTAGAGTGGAAAAAAATGGCAAATGAAATGATTCCAGTCCCAGAGCAGCAGAAACAATATACTTTGTTCTCACAAATTTGGACCAGGTAGATTGGCACAAGGTCTTTGGCAAAGAAACAATTTAGCCTCAAATTTGAGACCAGAGCTATAGTATTAGATCACTTACTCAGACTTAAGTTGTGAGCAGCTGTTTGGCTTTTATTTCACACAAAAGCTTATACTGTAAAAGGAATTCCTGGCCCACATTCAGATGCTATATTTGCTCATAAGCAGTGTTTCTCATTTGAGTCCTGATAATGCAATGAAATCAGTGATGAAAAATTTTTACAGAAGAGATGCAGAGGAAAAAAAAGTATTTATTTAGAAGTACTTGGGTCTTATCATTTGCTAAAATTAACTTCTTATTTTAACTCTCTTATTTTAAGAGAATATAATTAAAAGTACAAACGTGTTCTCTCCCTGCTGACCTGGGGCAAACACCAGATTGACTCTGTGTAAACAATTTGCTTTCCCACCCATCTGAGATCCTTCCAACAAAGGAATACATGAGCTCTAATGAAAAATACAATTTCCATTCTATAGGCAGAACCAGCACATGCTACAGCCATATTCAGTCCCCAGGAAGAATCTGGTGTTTCCTGTAGCAAGTGTGAATGATCAAAACAATATAATCCCTTTAACTGCCATGTACCTGACCTACATTGCACAGCTTCCAGCAGAAATCAGCTGAGGTAGTCACAGGGAGAATTGCCAGATGAGGCCTAAATGGCCATACTTATAAGCTTTAATAAATAGAACTAATTAATGACTAACTTAAGAGCAGCATTTGTATATCCATTTAAAGAATTAGGCTTCCAGCCGTAATGCTAATCCATGTGAAGTCTGAATTCAATTAACAAGCCAGAGCATGATAATACAAAGGAACTGATTAGGAAAAAAAGAGAAAAAACAAAAAAAAACCCCCAAAAAACCCCAAAATAAAACCAAAGTGCACTTTCAGGCTGGGTATAGGTAATAATTGCACAAGTCTCTGGGCAACTCCATGAAATATAAAAGTGCTCCAGAATTTAATCACAACTTGACAGCTCCAACCTGAGATACCTGGGCACAGAGACATGAAACCTCCCTTTGGCCATGCCCAAGGCTACGTGGCCAGGCTGCAGGGATCAGTGCCAGGGTGAAGGAGTGCTCACTCCAGGCTGGGAGTGTGGATGATAAAGGGTGTGGTCAGCAATGAGTCTGACTGCAAAGCAGCTGTAGGAAAAGCAGAATTTAAAGAAGAGGTGTACTAGCACATACAAAAGCAGAGTTAAGATAGCAGAGAGCCTGCTGACACTTCTCTGGCAATGCCATGCATTGGAGGTGGTTGGCTGGAGGTGGGGAGCAGGTGCAATTAGTGAAATGGGATGAGCCAGCACTCACAAATTTACAAAGGCAAACTCTATTACAGCCCCTTTCTGCCTTGTTCAGGGCCTGCTCTGGCCCAGAATTCAGTGGCAATGGTTGTTCCTATTGAAGTGCAAAGAGGAGATGATTTATTGCTCACACATCTGGGAAATGTTTCAGTAACAAGTTCATTTTAGACCAATCTCTTCTGGGCCAATGTGCTGCACCACAAGTTGCTTCCAAGCATGAGCCTGAGCTGATGCCATTCTGAGACACAGGTACAGTGTGGAGCTCTGCAAGTGCTCATTAAAGCCACAGATTACCAAAATAAACACTGTAATTTGCTTAATCAGGTAATTTGCCTACTCAGTACATCTTATTTGATGACCAGTCTGGTTTATCTGAGCTCACCAGTCTGGCAAACAGCTCAAAAAGCCATAATGAAGTGACTGACTTTGTTCAGCTGCTTCTTCCAGATGCTTAGTTCATTACCAATTACCCAAAAGCATCTTTCAGAGGTATCTAGACCATCTTTAGCTCCAGAGTTTCAGTTGTCCATAAAACAATAGGTCTATAAATATTCTATGTGGCAACTAAACCTATTCTTTCCCATTTTAAAGTAAAAAAAGTGGGAAAATAGGACAGAAAGGCAGCAGTGTGGGAGGTGTACAGCATTTTCCTTTTTTAATAGTGAAAAGCATCTTGAAGATCAAATGAAAAATTTAAACTATTTCTTACAGTCCCAAGGTGCAAATTTTTACCTGTGGATACTTGAATTGTGTCATCTGTGCTTTTTAGAGCTCAGCTAAACAAAAGCTGGATGGCCAATTTAACTTACCAAATGATATCCAGGAAAGGTTCAAAGGTTTAGGAGAGATGAGGTATTGTTGCTCTTTAAACACTGAGATGAGATGAAAAGAAAGAGGCAATTATTCTGAGCAAAGCTATCCAATATGTTACTAAGTTTGGATAAGACCATCAGTTTCCACTTGTATTTTGAAGAGTCCAAGTTTGGGAAAAAACAGCACAAAACATAGTGAAAGAAGGAAACCAAGCCAGAAAAATATGAAAGGGAAAGACAAGAAGCATCTGACTTTCTTTTGGTTTGGAGTTAAGGACAAGAGCAGTGGTGGGATCATATGAACCCAGGAGAGACAGAACCACCTTTTGGCACAGAAAGGGACCAAAGAAAAACACCGAGTAAGATTTCACTTCCCAAATATGTCACTTTGAGACTTGATTGAAGCATTTGATCATTTTATGAGCTTTTTTTTCCATAGACCACTATTTTCTTAGTCATGTGCTCTAGGTACTGTACAAAGACTTTTGCCAACCCTCCAAGTCTACCTTGTTCTTGAAAGACAATGAAAACTGGCAGGTTTCTCCTCAAAGTGAAGCAGCAGAGTTGGCCTTCATCTTACATTGATTAATATATGATGCCTATTGCTGGATCTTTCCAAGATTTTAACTGGAATCAGACCTGGTTTTTAAATGCAACACAATAAGTAAAATCCTGCTTTCAATTTTGCTTTCTGGATTCCAGGACACACTTCTACACTATTGATATCCTGGATGTAATTTCACCTGAGGATCAAAAAGTATTTCAAGAAGAAACCTTGAGAGTCTTGCATGAATATAGATATATTGCCACTGAATTCTGAAATGGAGTTAAATGAAGCCTTTGAAAGGGCAGTTAACCACATATTGAAGTGTAGCAGATGGAAAATAACACTGAAAGCAGAAAAAAAAAGAAAAAAACATGCTAGTAGGGGTCACAGGATTACAATGCTTTCAAACCACTGCTTCAGATGGGTTTTTTTCTCCCAACAGATGAAAATTTTCTAGGACATCTGGCAGATTCCTCCAAGAATTGTGTTGGTGTAATTTGATTATTCATCAATATCCATTATCAGCCTTTCCACATTTACTGCATCCATAGCTGAATAATACAGAGCCTGTTTGTGCTGCGGGCCAGGACTTCAAGGGATTTGGGGAGTACTGGGCAATGAAGCTCAGTCTGAAGGTGAAACCAAATCCCAATGTTTCCACACATTGTAGGCTTCGGAAAACATTCCAAAAATTCCCACCCTAAGAGTAGAAATACCTATAGATCCAACAGGGTTTTATAGAAACTCAGTATGGTTCTGTAGAGTTAAGGAAAGAACTTAGATAAAAAATGGTATTTCCCATTTTCCCTTCTCCCCTCCCAAATTGTTCAACAGTCTCAGAATACATTCTAGGTTTGGATTTTCCAGATAATTAGAAAAACCACAAAGCCAGAATAAATCTCCAAAGTACATTTTGCTTTGCAACCACGTGTGCACATTATCTTAGTGCTACTCCCAGTCAGCTCCATCCCCAGCTGAGCATCCCCTGCAAGTCCCACTGTCCCCAGCAGCCTGTGGAGCAATGCTGCCATGCAGCAAGAGCAGGTATTTCACACCACAGAGTCCTCAGCCTCTGGGAAAAAATGACCCTAAATTATTCTGATGCAGCGCAATGACATGTTCTGAACTGGTGAGGAGGAAATCCTGTCACCAGCAGGGAACTCCTGTGTCCCCAGGAAGCATCCCTGCCTCAAAGGAACCTCATGGGAGTCTTAGGTTGTGTAGCACATCACTGCCACATACATCTGAGTGGTTGCTCAAATCTTTAATCAGGAATCCCACTGGAACCATGACTAAAACTTGTCCTAAGCCAGGCTTTTTTCTGGGAGGGAGATGCTCCCTCACCCCGAGGCAGAGGTGCAATAACCCAAGTTTCCTGGGTGAAAGCTCTGAAGAATGACATCTGGTTTCTGCACAGCTTGGCTGTCAAACCTCTCTCTTGCTGAGGTTTCTGTTTCTTGTCTTCTCCCTTGTGTTTGGAGCTCAAACAAGCCCTGGCTGAGTGAAGGACTGGCTGCTGCAGGGGTCAGCCCCCGTGGTCTCTGCACCCTGGGTCCCAGGCAGGACCTTCCCCATGGCCACCCCAGTGCTGGGCACCTTGCAGGGTGGCACGAGTCTGCCCTCACCCCTGGCATGGCTTTATCTCTGTTTGCCTCAAAAGTGACCCATAGTCTTCCTCTTGGAGATGAAATAAAACCCCAACTTGCTCTCAGTCACAACTCTGCCACTTCTTTTCACAGCTCTCTCTAAACCCCTCCTGCTGCTGACAGAGATTATTTCCCACCTTCATTTTCTTCTGGCACTGTTGAATTATATGTGTTTACATTTGCTGCAGTACCATAAAGCAGAGTAAATTTTGCACACACTCTGCCTGAATCCATATAATAATAAATCAGATCCTCCAAGAAACTATGTGTCACTTGTGTAAAATAACAATGTTTAACACCCCCCCAAAAATTATCACAGCTGCTTCTCCCCTCCCTCCAGCAACTCCTCAGCCACCTCTGAAAGCTGTTATTGCTCTGACTGACAGGGGGACATGAACAACCCAACACAAGCTGACTGATTGACAAACTCCTTTCCTTCTAAATCTGATTTTGCTTGGTAAACCATTTAAAACATGTCAAACAGTTCAACAGTTCCCTGTGAAACTACTGCCAACTCCATCCCCTCTGGAGAAGGTAATTATCTTATTTATAGAGGTTGGGGAACAAATGCTGAATTTCTTTTCCATAATCATTTATTAATTGTTCTCATATTGAAAAATTTACTTTGGTAAAATAAATAAGATCCAGCCCTTCCTCATAATGCTGCAAGAAAAATTAATTTTGCAGAAGTAGGGCAGTCCAGGGCAGGAGCCAGCTCTCACTTGTCCCATTCACAAACTGAATGGGAAACTGTAGAAAGCAGTTGGGAAAGAGTACCTTTACAACAGGAGGAAAAAGAAAGACAAAAAAAATACAGTCCCAGACTGCAAATATTCAACACAGCTCAGTCTGAGCATTATTGTGCTATTACTGTTACAGAAACCAGGAGATTTTTATCTTCTTTTTTTTTTTTTTTTTTCAGAGGGTAGGCATACAATGCTCCTGTTTTAAAGACACAGCTATTGGATATACCCACATGACAACAAAAATGAGTTTCAATAGAAAATGGGCAGTAAGAAAAAAGGACAAACAACAACTCAAGTATAACCATAAATTTCCCATGGTCACTTAACTCTGGCAGTAGTGACTCACTCAGAGTTTATTGAATCATTTTACAACCATGACAGAGAATTCACTCAATCATGTAGATGCCACCTCTTTTTTCAGTTCTCAAATCATGAAAAGGTGCCTTTGACATTTCAGGGGTATGGGTTTTGCCTGAAAAAGCAGAGTTTGATGCTTATGGGAGGGGTAATTTTATGCTTTTACAAGAAAAAATATTTTAAGCTGCAGCAGGAAATTGCAAGCAACTAATGTAAACTGGACACTTGACAATCACTAGAAAATATTTACACTAATATAACTATAACTGCCCAAAGGAAACAAACAAATGCCAGAAACACAACTTAAGTTGATGGAATGAGAAATAAACACAAGAATAATGGGTGGGTTCAGCCCAAAACCTTCATGCACACATGTGCAGCAGTCCCTTCTCCTCCAGAGCTGCTCCTGCATCCCCATCTCCCTGATCCAACCCAACAGACTCCACTACAGATGTGCTCTGGGATGTGTGAGTGCCTTCATTTAAACCACTGTATACCTTAAAGTCTGGCCCCAAGTTGCCCCATGGGAAATTTAGATTATAGTAAGAAAAACTGCACTGAAAGGGTGGTCAGGCCTTGAACAGCTGCCCAGGGAAGCAGTGGAAATGCCATCCCAAGAAGTGTTGAAAAGGTGTGTGGATGGGGCACCTGGGAACATGGTTTAGTGCTGGGTTAATGGTTAACCTCAATCTCAGAGGTCTTTCCTACCTGTAACTATTCTGTGATTCCATGATTCTAATGCATTTTCTCATTTGAAGAGGTGATGATGAAGTCCAGGAGAGAGAAGCAGCTCACAGGGACGCTGTAGGAGCTTAGCTCCTCTAAACACTATGGGCACTCTAACACTATAGGCATTCTTAAGTCCATAAAATTCTCAGTTTGAGTGACTGAAAACCCAGAGCAGCTTTGTTGTTTCCTTGTGCTGGAGAATCACAGAATGGGTCAGGTCAGAAAGGACCTCAGTGGGTCATCTGATCCAAACCCCTGCCCAGGAAGGGTCATCCCAGAGCACATGGCACAGGATTATGTTTGGACATTTCTTAAATATCAGAGAGGGAGACTCCACACTCTCTCTGAACAGTCTGTCCCAGTGCTCATCACTGCCCACTGCAGAAGTTGTTCCTCATGTCCAGGTGGACCTTCCTGTGCAACAGTTTCTGTCCATTGCCTCATCCTATCACTTGGTGCCACAAGGAAGAGCCTGGCTTCATCCTCCTGACACTCTCAGACACATATATTTATGTATTTACATATAGTTATGCTTATATACACTGAAATCATGCATTGTGTGGGGCCACAGAAACCCACAGCTCATACTGTGCCCGAATCAACTCACACAAACCCCGAGGGCTTCATTTGCATCCAAAAACAAACCTGAACCTCTTTTAATGGGTGTTTTAGCAGAATCACTGTGCCACCCTGAGAAATGTCTGAGAGGCACTTTATTCCTGAAGTGCTGCTGCACCATGGCAGCATCTTCTGCCCAGAGTTAGGGAGGTGATAAACATGCTGAGTGCAGCATGGACCAGCATCTCTCTGGTTTTTGCTCTTGTTGACAGTGGATGAACTTCAGATTTGGAGCTGTGCATCCAGAAATTGCAATTTGGATTTGGAGGCTGGCTGATTACCCTGCTGGTGGAATGTCTGGCAGCATGGCAAAGGGGACACCAGTGCCGAGCCACCACTCTGGACTCATCCCACATCCCAGCACTGACCTCAGCACAGTCCAGCTGGCAATTCAGAAATACCCAAACATGAGGCCAGGGCTGGCTTTGCTTTGCTTGTGGGAGCTTCATACCACAAACTGCTTAATTCCATGCTTTTGGTCTGCTGTCTTGTTCTGGAGGCTTTGCAGAAGCTGTTGTGTCTCTGATATGCACTTTGCAAAACAGAGGAACTTCCACCTTGTCCAGTGAAAGGCAGAGCCCTTTCAGCAAGTCCCTTGGATATCGTGGCCATGTGCACAGAGGAACAGCCAGCAGAAGAAATTAATTCAGCACATAAGGAACAAAGCATATCAGGACTGCCAAGAGAAATACTAACTTTGCTCAAATATAAGCATGTTTGACATTGGTTTAACCATATTAATTTGCATACAATGCACATCTTGCACAAAATTGGGTGAACTAATGACAAAGGGGATAATTTCACAAAGTGAACAATGTCAGGGCACAAAAGTCAGTTTTTCATCACAATAATTCAGATATTTGAGTACCCACAAAGCAAACAAAACAGGATCAAACAAGCCTAGAGCACCATTGCTTCCCAGCTAATCCCTTATTGAAACCTGTGCTTTGCACAGGTAGCAACTCTGTCATCCTTCCCTCCCCATGCCACCGGCTCAAAATTCCTGCAAGTACCACAGCCCATTTGACAATTCCCAGTATGAAAGATGCCTGACATATTTCCATCTGCATCCTCATTTACAGCAGTCCCAGACTCACAGTCGTGCTGCACTAATCCCCAGTTTGGCCATCCCCAGCCCGTGCCTTCGCCCATTACCCCAACCCTGACCCACTGAGCAGTGAGATTTAATCCTCCCCTGAAATGCTTCCAAACCAGATTCAAACTGCCAAGAAAAAGTCCACATTCCTCAATTTCTATCACCCTTGGCTATATGCTTTGTTGGCTGAATTATCTTAATAGAAATATGTAAGTACTCGAATATGAGTGCGTGTTTATCCCCACCTCTGGAGAGAAACCTGCCTTGCCCTGCAGCCATCACACCCTAGGGAGCCCCTTTGCCTTCCATTGCTCTGGAGATTTGCAGATTAATCTCACCAAACCAGCTCTTTTGAACTTGGCAGCACAGGCCATTCAAAACAGCTTTTCTGCATAAAAATGAAGACTTGTTTCTAGACATTATCCACCACTTCCATACAGATCACCTGAAGTTTACTCTACATTTTTCTAGAAAGGAGGGAAGGTTTTTTCTCTGCCTCATTGGACTTTAGACACATTGAATATGCCAGTACATGTCCAGAAAAACTTTTTTGAAGCCCAAGTCAAAACGGATCCTCACTTTGACCAAATATTGGTAACACTCCTCTGTCTCTCTCTCCTCCTTCAAATTCCTTGGACAAAGATACTGAAGGAAAAGAGCCCAACTCTTTTTGCCAAGGGGTGCACAGAATCCCTCTGTGCTTCCTGACACAGATGGTTTCCGAGAAAAAGTCACGTACAAACAACATCTGCAAAACTACCATAAGGCTCAGACCTCCACAGCATCCTAAGCAGCTGTCTGCCATAGAATAAACAAATATTTCTCTTGTTTTGTGTCTAGCAGCACATTTTATCCAAGAGATATACAGTGATGAGTTCTGGGAGGGAGAAGTTACTTTGGGGAAGATGGAGAGAGAGCTGGGACAGTGTTCTACTGAGAAAAGCAGTAACTCCTGAGTGTCTCAAGTTGTGCTTTTGGCTCTAAATAAAACTTACCTTTTTAAAGGTGGAGAAGACTAGTTATGAATTAAAAAACAAACCCTGATGATCATCACATAGATTTAAATACCAGGAGGCCACTGGGGTTGCCTAGTAAAGAAAGATATCCTTTCCAAACACTGCCTTTAAAATTTCACTCCCTCCAAAATAAAATTACTGTTTTTTTAATTCAAACATCCCAATACTCCATATAAAGATCCCAACTTCACTAACTTGAGGGGCACAGGTCACTACAACTGTGGAGTGCTCATGACAACAGGAATTTCCTCATGCCCTGGACAAAGGGTTCACACCAAAAGAACTGGCAGCATCTCCATTAAAATGAAATGTTCTCCTTCCCTTTTTTGTGCCACACGCAAGCTCCCCCACTAAGTTTCAAACTGGTTTTTAATCTAGTTATTAAATTGTCTTTTTTAGTCTTAGAAAAAAGTTTTGTTTGTTTATTTGTTTATGATTTCTTTTAGAGCCAATGTAAGAGGTCAAATAAATTCCAGATGACATCCAGACTCTTCTGTATTTGAAATTTTTTGTGTTTTCTTTTGAAATTCATGGAAAGGAACATGTAAAGACCACAGTAAAATGCAATGATGTTTAAATCCCTGGATTTTCATCTTCTGCTTGCAACAGCAGCACTCTCATGGCAGGATCTGTATTACATAATACCAACTTCTGTTATATGAGATTTAATTATCTTTATTTTTCAACATGGCTCACAGTACTCACTTGTTCTTCCCTATGCCACAGGCTGAAAATCATGTGATAATAGGAATTGTACCAGTCATCACCAAAGGTTTTTCCAGTTTAGCAGCTGTGACCATGAAGTTAAGAACTGGAAACACGGAGAAGCTACAACACACCAATGGCAATCCCAACAAGCACATATTATATTGAATATAATCTTAATGCTCATAATTCCTAATTTTAAACCTCTAAGTCAGTCCGTGGAAGTGCTGCACATATTTTAATCAAGGCTTGATTTCCTGACAATTACCACAGATCAAATTAACCAACACAACTCCTTGGAAAAGACAACACATTACATTTTGAAGCCAGTCAAGACTTAATCCATGACTTAACCTAAATCATTTGGCAGTACAGGAGCATGGAGGACACTCCCTGCCAGGTCTCCTTGACCAGGATGCCTTTGCCCCTTGGCAAACTGACTCTTAAGATTGCACCACGCATTTTAATGCAACAAGACTGATGCTTAGGATCAAATGCTGGAGGCTTGGAAAAAAAAATTAATTTAAAAAAATATTTTCCTACTCTGTTGCTCTGCCTGTGAATAGACTACAAAGGTTCTTCCTTGCTCAGAACTGCTGGTTTCCCAGCATTCACAAATTCTGGCCTCAGCTGTAGCTACTTCAAAGGCAATAGATATGGCTCAGAGAGAAAACAAAATTGGAAAGAAAAACGATGTTGGCATTTCAGCAAAATACTGGTCACTTAGTGAGAAATCCCTGGGATCTTGGAATTAATTTTAGATTGCTCGAAATTTATCTCCCTGAATCTTTTTGATGCATCCCATTTTCTGCTGAGAATTTCTCCACATGATATCTCTGTCTCCACAATCCCTGAAAATTAAAAAAAAACCAAATCAAACTGCTTTTTCACAGTCATGCAAAATATAAGCCAAATAATTCGGATTCCAAGCTTTCATTTTAAGGAAAGAGTTGTCATAGAATAATCCCTAGCTCAAACCCTGTATCAGTTCCAGGACTCCTTCCAAGGCAAAGACACAGGTAGATATTGGGAATATTGAAATGACAGTCCCAGGGAGGCTTTGGCAGAGCAGCACCTCTCAGCCCTGCAGGGCTACATGCAAAGCTCAGCTCCACCTCTCTGTGCAAATGGAAGTTTAACTTACAGGGGGCTTGGGTACAAAGCTGGTTTTGTGCCAGTCTTACTGCACTCTTTGTTAAGGAAAATTTGAACTGTTTTCTTCCCAATTCCTCCTCAATTTGTTTTTTCTTCTCTTAAGAGCAACAACAGCACACCACAATCAACCCAGGAGTTTTGGATCCATCTTTTTGTAAAGCATTCACCGAACAGGCAGGTAAAAGTACACATTTTGGATGATTTGCAATATTTATCTTCACTCTGATGAAGTTTGAACCCAATTATATCCGTGCCCATGTCTTAAACCAAAGACATAACCAAGGAGCTAAGCTGGTCCCTTCCAAATCTTTCTTATGTTTAATAGCCCCAAGCTAATAAAGTCCACAGCAGAAGATTGAAGATGAGCCTTCAGATCACACAGTCATGTATTTGCTGTCTCCTCAAGGGAAGAGTCCCAGCAACCTCAGCTGCTCCCTCCTGGGTGCACAAAGAGCAGCCAAACCCTCTCCCCTGGGCGCTGGGTGTTCTGGTTCCACCCAGCCGGGTGGGAGAACAGAGGATGCCTCAGGGCATGGTCCAGGAAAGGGAAGGGAGGAATACTGGCAGCTATCATGACCACAGTTTGAGGATGTAGCTCTTAAAGTTTGCCAGATTCCTCCACAATTGCATGCAGCAGGTAAAGCTGCTGGAGTGAAATAACTGCAAAGATTAATTTCCTGCTCTGCGGTGGAGACAGCGCTGACTGGCCAGGTTTAGGGAAACAATGAGCACGTCAGCTAGACCATAAATTGGTTTAAATGCTAGAAAAATTATCTGTTGGCTGGCAGGGCTTAATGCACAACAAGCACTCTGGTGAGGACACAAATTAATCACACCCCAAAATGGACAGCTCAAAGCCTTGCAGAGTGTCTGCACACACGCAGGCATAACGAAAAATTGAGATTTCATCAAACTGGATGAATAGCCTGGAGCACAAGGCATCACTCTTGAGTATTTCCCTGCTGAGCATTTAAAATAGGTAAATGGTATTTTCATTGCTGTTATGATGAAAACCATTAACTTCAGCCTGCAGTTCCTAAAGAGGGGATTGATGGCAGGGAACCAAGGAGCAATGAGTTCAAATGAGACAAGATTAGGTGCCAAAGCCTGAATTGCAGTATCCTTCTTGACTTACGTTTTATGATGGTTCAACCAGCAATAACCAATCAATTCTTTGTTTGACTTGGAGAATTACCATTTCAATTCCTTTCTCATGTTGGGACAGCTCTCTCTTCCAGTGCTATACAGTCACAGCCACAAGTCCTGCCTCAGAGTTACTCCAGAACATTCACCAAGACCATATTACTGCATTATTCCTTGGATCATGGCATTTTTAATCTGTCTCTGCACGTACTGCAGGAATGCAGAGATTAAATTAGTGTTTAACCACTGCTTCTTATAGAACTTGCTTTATTCTTAATCACTCATATTTGACCACAGTAGAAAGCATTAACAGTGCCAAATGAATATTTTACTTGAGAAAACAAAGATACTTATAAATAACTTAGGCTCAATTTGCAAAGGTTAAATCTAGCATTTAATATCAAATTCTTGGAATTTCCATAGAGCTTTTCATGGGAAGACATCAAAGAACATTTATACAATATTGTTATTCTTATTTTACATATAGGGAATGCAACTCCAAAACATATGAGAAGTTTACCCAATATTAGCAGTCATAGTCAGAAATAATGTTAAGTGTTTTGATTTCCACTTCAAAAGACAACTCTCATCCTGGGGACCAGATAGAATGCTTGCACTGTTCACCCATCTAAGTGTTCTATTGCTGGGTAACTTTAATAATCACTTATTTAACTAATCCATTACCTACCAACTAAATTCTAGGCACAAAATCCTAGAAAGCAAGCAAATAACTCATTTGCAAGCAATCCTCTGCAACTACCTTTGTTTTTTATACTCTGATTTGGTTGCTGAAAACTAAGGGCAAAAATTTATGAAAAACCACCAAAACTACACAGTATTTTTGTTTTTCAATCTGTATGTGAAATAACTCTGTATCATTCTGCTGATTTGTCAGTGTCATTGCTTCTGACCTTCAAAACATCCATAAAAAGCCAACATTGTTTTAGGTGGCACTTCTGTCACAGGAAACTGAGACCACAACCATTGACTTGTCCAAAGCAGAGTGGCCAGGTACCAGACAGAAAGTAGGGGCACTTCCCAGTAAATTTTTTGACTTAAAAATTAAATAGTCAAGAATTCACCACCAATATTTGCATTTTCCAATCAAAAGCAGTATTAAAGTTGGAAGTGTTCTCAATTTTGTGAAAGATGTTTTCCCTCTTTTCATTTAAACTAAAAAATGTCTGAGGCAGACAACATATTTATGATGACATCCTGCTCTTCGCTTTGTGGATGTGCAAAATCTCAGCAAATAACAATAATATTCCAGGAGAGAGATGAGCCACAAGTGACCATGTTTCAACATCCTACCAGCAGAGATCCAGCCAAGTCCTTGTGCTGGATGATTTTGATTTGATTTGGATTTGCTAGTGGAAGAAAAACCTGGGAAGATGTGATGCATATCATGTTTACCCATCACTATGGGTCTTTCCTCCTTCTGTAAATCTAAGATACTTTACTCAACTCTTTCCCAGATCCACTGAACACCTCTAGAAAAAGCAATATTCAGAGAGAAAACAGAATTTTCTCTCCCATCTTACAGTTCTGATTCTGAAGGAAATGTATCCATTTTGACAAAAAAATCCAAGCAGCACATCGGCTGTTAAGAGCATTTTCATAGGATGACCACATTGAATTGATTTCTGGCATTAAGGCTCCAAAAGCTTGAGCAGCAAGATGCTTCCACATTCCTTCCTCCCTAGTAACAAAGATGGACAGTGACAAACATCCATTCTGCATGAGGTACACATTAAAAAAAAAAAAAAATTTATCTGGACTTAATCGAAACTTGTCTTCATACCAACATGAAGTGATGCCTTGAGAACAGGGCTCTTTACTAAGAACATTTTTCTTTTTACCTTCAACTGATTATGGTTTCCTTGCTTTTCAAACACTAGCTTCAAGCCATATGTGTCTCCACATCAGTTTATCTGCTGCTTTCAACTTCTATCAGCCCCTGCTTTTACTCAAACAGGAAAGAATACAGAATGTTCTAGTTAAAGTCTATTTTTGAATATAATAAAGCTATGCAAGCTCATTTCCATTTTCTGGTGTCTCCAACAAACAGACTACCCAAGTTCATTAGGACGACAGTTTCTTGGCAATCAAACCATTTTTCATTGTGTCTATAAGAATTTATTTCATTAATCCTTTGGCTCACTCACAAAACCCCATGCTCAGCACCAAACAAAAGGACCCACATTCTGTCATCAAGTCCACACCTTGGACATTTTTTTCCTTAAGTGTTGCTGGGGATGGTGGGGTGAGAGAAGAAGACAAGCAAGGGAAGGCCTAAAAGTCAACCCAGCCTCTCCTTCCTTTGTGCTCTGCCTCATTAATAATCTAATGAGGGATGGGATTTGTTTATTTGCTTTGGAGTTTTTTTATGGGTTTTTTTTTGGCTTGTTTTTTAAGTGGGTTTGAGGGTGTTTGGGGGGGGCAAGGCAGTAACACATATGCTTTTAAATTCATCCTATTCTTTAATCATCCCCCTCAGAATCTATTTCAGAAAACAAAGCTGTAATCTGTTACTAAAAGATAAGGAAGCATTTCTGGAGCTCTCTCAAACAGTTTATTCCATGATCTGCACTCCATAACTGCAGAACTGCATGCTTCCATGCTCTCAGCAGCCCTGCCTGTGCTCTGGCTTTATTTGGTTTATTTGGGGTGGTTTGGAAGGGGCTCAGTGCAAGGGCACCCAGGATGGCAGGATGGGCTCCTTGGCAGCTCCTGCTGCTCAGCCAGGGCCAGAGCAGGGCACAGCTTGTGCTGAAGCTCAGAGGCATGAGAGCAATGCAAATGACAACTGTTTAATATTAAATAGTGATAAATATGCTCATACTACCCACAGTAAGAGACATTAATGTGGACATGTGCTCACCATACAAGCAAGCTTAAAAAGGGAGCCCTCCCTCTCCTAATGCCCACACTGGGCAGGAGCTGGAGCACTGGCTCCTGGCTGGGCACTGAGAAGCTCTGAGGCTCATAACCCTCAGATACCCTCACTTGGGGATTTTCCACTCAACTGGGTTTTGTAAAGAGCATCCCTCTGCTATTCCGGAGATTTTATATTTTAATTAACTTAAAACTTGCAAATCAAATAAAGAGGAGCATTCATTCTTGGGGAACACACCCTGTCCTTGTCTTGCTCTCCTGGACAGCAGCACAGTCCCTGCCAAATTCACCAGCCCAGTCCACCCTAATTATCTTGCTGGAGATCTGCATGGTGGAGTCACCCCTTTATTATTGCTTTTAGATAATTAATTCATTTCCAGCCACAAAGAGTGCAAAGTTCAATAAATGCATTTAACTTCTGGTTTCTTTTGGTACCTCTCAAGCCCCAAGGACAGACCAGAAGAGCTGGGCTGGGCTGCAGGCTGTGCAGCTTTAAAGTTGTTTTGCTGTGGCTGCTGGCTCAACTCTCTTACTCCTCACCACCAACTAAGTATTAAACTAGAAGGATGTGTTGCCTTTGGAAGTAAATTTAAGCAGAACATCCAGCTTTAGCACAGGATTAAAGAAATTTCTCAACCTAACCTCCAGGGTACAAGCTCTTCTCATACACGTGGGAACTCCTTTTAGAAGAAAGGATAAAAATAGTGGATAAACCACTGAAAACTGATCTTGCTTTCACCTCAGTGCCCATTCCCATCAAACAGGGAATGCTGCCCACAGGAAAACCTGGCTTAATGTCAGACATCAACCACCACTCTGACACACAAAGCCAGGAATAAAGTAATCCAACACAGAAGGACAGCAACAAAACAAGATCCTGCTGCAAGTTCACTCAACAGAACATAAGCCAGGAGGGACTTCAAAGCAAAATCCTCCTTGCACAACACTGGCAGAGCTCAACCAACATTGTGATGACTCAGAAAATGCTGAGTGACTCCATCCCAGTGCTCTGAGGCTGCCCAGGCAGGGAGCAGGAGGCTGGAAACAAGGCTGGCAGCACCACAGGGTGACAAGGAAAACCAAAAGGAGGATTTTGTGCATATCACATTCCTATTTGATCAATAGGAAGCAGAGAAGCTCAGTCCTTTTGTTTTTTTTTCCCTGCTAGTACAAATTAATTTATAACTTTATAATTTCATAGGGAAAAACTATTCTTAAGCAGATTGGGTAGTATAAATACATTACCTGCTGCTGCTTCCTGCTAGAACACACTCAGCAGAACCAGGCAGCACAATCTCTTAAGATTTCTTGGAAGAAAGCCTTTATATTCACAAGAATCATGTACATGTCCTGCCCTTTGCCAAATCACCAGGCACAGGGAATGAACCCTTTTCTGATGAGGTCTGAGCACATCAGTTTTAGTCCCATAGCCATGAGGCAACAGAAAGGGGATTAAATTTTCTTCCCTCAAGCTGGGAGGGAAACATCCCTTTCAAAATGTTATTGAAATAATAAAACATTTCAATAACCATACAGCTGTGGAGCAGCAGCCCTACGAGTACACACCACGTTAAAGACCCTGCTAGAATTTTATGAGTCTGCTAAAAAACAGAGCCCCAAATCCTCTGCAATTCCACAACACGCAGACACGCACGCAAAGCCCCCCCAGCAACAGCTGGCTTTCAAAAAAAGGAAAATCACACTGGAAAACCTCCAGTCAATACCACCAGCACAGCCACACACCCCTTTGTGCTGACGTGCAGCTGATGTGTGGCAACAGGGATGTCCATAGCCACCTCCAGTGTCAGAAAGAGGCACAAAAGGACAAAATCTCCCAGCTTTACACTCAGAAGGATGGCCCTTTGCTTGGTATTTTTGGGGTTGTATCCTAAGAGCAGCAGCCACACCTCTGAGCATTGGGGCACCTGGGACACAGGAACCAGAACCAAAATTCAGTCTTCATCCCCAAAGTCCTACAGCTCCTGTTAACAGATCCATGCAAAAAGAGAGGAAAACAGCCCTTCCTCTTCTATTTTAAAACACATGCAAACTCAAATTCCCATTAGAACCAAGTGAGAGTGGGTTACTGTGCAGGGAACTGGCAGTGCCTTGGGACTCCTATCATGGGGAAGAGCTTTTCCAGCAGCTCCACTCAGATTTCAGATGCAGTTATTGCCACAGGTCCTGACTTCTTATGTGACTTCCCAGGGGAGCATGGCCAGGGAGTCAGGAGCTGAAGATGCCACTGCATTCATCTCCCAGTTTAAATATTTTAAACAAAAGAGAAAGGGTGGTCTCATCCTCGGGATTAACAGCAGCAGGGAGGTCCCTCTTCCAAGCAGGGCAGATAACATTAACTGGATTGCAGTGATTTCTCAAATCCTTACAGCCAAGTACTTGCAAAATCAGAGCTCAACCACCCTGGGGTGGAGCAGAAAGGCAACCAGGGCCAAGCACTTGGTTTTTGCATAGTCCCCATGCAGAGAAATCCCTCCCCACACACAAGAACCTTCAGCAGCCAAACTGCCTGGAACTTCATCCTGTTAGGGAGCAGGGAGAAACCCAGCAGAATGGACAAGAGGGTCAAGACCAGGAGCAGATTAAGTTGTTTTCATTGCTTCCAGCCTCAATTCAAGAATTCTGCTTCTTGCAAGTTGAGTGGAGATGCCCCAAAAGAGAAGGATGAGGTCTGAGAGCAGGGAGGGGAACTGCTGGCACCTCCTGAGCAAGGACACCCACCCTGTGTTTGATCTGGAAACCCTCTGGCTTTGCAGTTGCCAAATGTATTTTAGAAAAGCAAGAGGAGCCTGTGTCTCCAGTTCCATTACAATTGTGTTTCCCAGTGCTGATTTCATAGAAAAAAGTCTGATACCTCCCCCACAGTCTCCTTTACAGATCCAGCACAGCTGAGGTGCAGGCAGGAGTGCTGCAGAGACCTGGTGTGCTGGGGAGGAAATGAAAGAAAACCAGAAAAAACAGACTGTGTTTTTAAGTGAAACTAAAAAAGTAAAAACAGAGAAGAGAAGTTACAAATACAAACACATCACACACACGTGCACATCTTTTGTTACCAGAAGTTACTTGTGCTTTACTCCAGGCAGTTTAATCTGCAGGACAAAGACATCCATATCACCATTTAAAATAGGATTTTCAACCTATTAGGCACACAGAAATTACTGTGGAGGCACAGCACTGCCAAGATGATGGGCAGAAACTCAGCACACACTAAAATCCTCATAGGTTTGGGCAGTGCAGATCTTGCACAAGCACTAGCACATGGAAGTGGTGCTGGCTCACCTGCATACCTAGAGCCTTACACATCACACCTGGAAATCTGTCCAGACTAAGCAGATATGCAAGTCTCTGCCTTTTTCTGTATTCACCCATGCCATAACATCCCCTGAGAAATAAATGAGCCCTGGTGCTGCCTTTAGGCAGAACAGGACAGCACAGAGTGGTGCAGGGCCTGGAGGTAGAAATGATGCTCAGGACAATGGCACTCTTTAGGACTTGGAGTCCAAGCTCCAGGAAAACTCCAGAGATAAAACAGAATCACAGCAAATTCATTTCCTGGCACAATTTTGAGGGAAAGTAATAGCATTTCCTTTCCAGTTTTGTTGAAAAGTAAGTTCAAATTCAATAGTAACAAATAAACTAAAAACATTCATGGCTCTGGAACAACCTGCATCCCCTCTGCCTTTACTAACCTTGAAGCTGTTTGTCTGCTTTGGAAGTGATATGTATTTATACATACAAAAAGAAGAAACATAATGAAACTGTGATTTATGATCTCATGAAAGTTCCACTTAAAAAAAAATCTGTAAAAGCTTTGCAGAAACATTAAAAAAACAAAACAAACAAACAAACAAACAAACAAAAAAAAAAAAACCAAAAAAACCTGAAGCAGGAAAAGTTTTGTTGTTTTTTTTTTCCTAATGTCCCATTTTCCTCTTAGCTAAATAAACATTTCTACTGAAAGAATTTACTGAGACCTTGGAAGTCCTCTTGGCAAAAAAAAATACAAATTACTCAAAGTCCATATTTTTCAAGGGTTTGTGTGTCTCCCCTATTCAGCATTTGGGTCCTGGAAACCTCAACAAATCACTCTGAGAATTGAAAAGCCTGGGACAGCCCAGTTGCTTTCAGTTCCTGCACCTCATGTGAAGCAGAGAACAGAATGGCAAAACAGACTTGGCACTAAATTTTGTGGCAGATTGCCTCATTTTGACAAAGAAATAGTTAATATCCCCACAATCCAGACCTCTTTGGTGCAGACTATATTGTGTATCATACAAACTAAACTTAAAGTGCTTCTCTGGAGCTGCAGAAAGATTCCTCATTTAATTTCAACTTATCAGAGCACCAGCACACTCCCTGGATTTCAGTGTCTGCAGCACTTCAGAGAACACTTCAAATATTTGAAAAAATTTGAAATTAATTCCATTAGAAAATGAGGTACCTTATTTTATATCCCATTTATGAGTCAATTTATCTTTCCTGAAACTCTTTTAGGTTCCTGTTCTTCCTCCATTATTAAAAACCCAGTAATGATTCAAAGTTTATGTGAAATCATTGTTTCAGGTGCTTTTCTTAGCAATCCATTAAACAAAATTAAATGCAATTTTAGAATTAGTTCTTTTTAAAGTCAACATTATTTTCTTTCTCATCCCAATCTTCTCTCATTCTGCATGTCAATCATCTATGTATAATTTCTTTCAGATGGAATATGAAAAGTTCATCTATTTTAGTGTAATGAGCGTGTGCAAAGAGAGCACAGTTGTTTTCTATTAGCCAACATAAAATATAATAGAGGGATAGAGTTCACTCCCTGCACACACATACAAATGACTGTCTGGATTAAAAGAGGTGCCATTTTTTACACTGTGCAGGACAGTGAAGAAGCAGAGCCACAGACTCTTTTGTCACCCATAGGTACCTCCACTTACAATTTTTTTGACAATAAGTTTCAAAGAATTTTGAGCCTGGACCAACATCAAGCATCTGTGTCCATATTACCCACAGCCCTAACTAAAAACAATCCTGAACAAACCCCAAACAAAACCTGCCCCCTAAATAAATCCCCAAAACCACCCACCAATTTTTTAAGTCTTGATCTGACTTTTGACTCCATGCCCCAGCAGTATTTCACTGCATGTGAGCTTGGTCAATCCTGCACCTCTCATGAACTTTTCCAGAAGGGCTGGGGAAGCCATCAGTGGAAGAAAAGCTCACAGGAACTAAAGTACCAAAATAACCAAAATAACTCACTAATTGATTAGTGGCGTGGAATAATTTTAAGGGATTCTTGAGTAGCTTTGTTTTTTTTTTTCCCCTTTTAAACTCCTTTGTTCATCACTGGCTACCTTCAGGTGAAGGCATTTCTAGTTTCTTCCACTTCAGATGATGTTATTTCTGATTTCCTACATTAACCTTCATGCCAGCAGCTTTAAAAATATAAAACACAGACTGTGTTTGGCATCTGGGGAGAAGTGTCTTGGACAAAGTCACTGAAATAACAAAAACAAGCCTCCCTTTTTATAGTCTTTGAAGATGTTTAAACACTAAAAAAAAAAAAAATCCAGCTGCCAAGAAGCAAAATATATCTTATCTGGAAGAGATGATGCTTTGCCCAAGAAACCACTCTTGTGGTATCCAACTCACTTTGCAGAACCTTGCAGAGAAAAAAAGTAAAGCACTAAGAAAATCCTGGAAAACTTTATTTTTAAGCTTCAAAAGGAGCTTATCACAAGAAAAATTCACATTCTACTTGTGCTGCAGGATTCCCCACTGCAATGAACCATTTCTTATTCCTCTGCAGCAATGGATGGAGCAGAGGGGCAGGAGATGCAGATGGGACAGGACCCTCTGACTGAGCACCTGGCTGCAGAACTGTCCCATGTCACTGCCACCCCTGCTCTGCCCCTGCAGACAGAAAAAGCCTCTAAAGCACAGGCATCACCTTACAGCAGTGAGGGCAAGGAGCAAAGCCACTGGTTGGGATGGAATCCTGCACTGCTGCCTTGGCCAGTGGCTTTGTGTGCTTTTTATGGGAACATTCCAGTGGGGAAGGAGGCTGCTGCAAGCTGGGGCTGGCTCCCTGCCAGCCACATCAGCTGTAATCAGATTATACAGTAGTGGCTTCAGAAAGCAGAAGCATGTTTATTATCAAGCCACTAACCAGACTGACATTAATTTGGTCAAAGTTAAGCTAAAACAGTCTCTCAGAATAATTTTCTGATTCAGATCACATTTACTTAGTTGATGTAAGTATTTTTTGCAAATTATGCTTAGGGAATGATAGTGGTTACATGCTATTATTTAATTTGTGATTGTAAAAGTCAGTGCCTTTCTAAAAAAAAAAATTCCACTTAATTAAGTTATACTAATTAAAAAAAAAAAAAAAAAATCAGAGGGCAGATTGTCCCTCAATGGGAGACAGAGTGGCAATTTAAATACGGGCTTGACATCTATTTCCAAAACAGTAGTTTTGGGGTATGGTAACATATCCACTCCTTACTTGTAGATAGAACCTGAACAACACGTGAATACTTTTTCCTCCCATCTCCTTCAGATACAGCTATTGAGGAAAAGTTTCTAAGGTGCCTAATGATCACTAAAATAAATAAGAAAAAGGTCCAAGTGTAATAATGCAAAAGTAGTGTGCCATATAACTATTGCCAGAAGAGAATCAGCCTACTCCCAAATAATATCTTTTTGTTTGGCTGCAGATGTAGCACCCACAGCAATTAGTGCCATGCAGATGCAGAGGGTGACTGAGATCCTGCAAAGCTACAGGGATGAGGAGCTCTGCATGGGCCAGGCCACTCAGCTCCTTGGCTAGAAGGAGAAAAACACATCCTGAGTCTCCTCCAGAGCAGTGCTTACACAAATCTTGCCTTTGGACAGAAGCCTGGAGGTTCACTTCCCTCCTGACTTCAGGATGGTTATGAAAAGCAGTGAAAGGGAAGGAAGAAGCCAAAGTTAAAACAGGGGGAGTCCAAACCCTTCACCAGGATCCTTGCAAGTGATCACAACCTGCCCCCATTCAGCTCTGCTCTTCTCCAGCCTTCAGCAAGCCATGCCATAGGGCTCAGCCCCATTTTCCTGCCGTAGTAATTTGATTTTCTTACTTTCTAGAAGTTGTTAAGTGGCTATCTTGAGCAGAATAATAAATGTGCAAGTGAGACACGGGATGATGCATCTTCTGCAAGTGGCAGATGGGAAAACTCACACGTATGGCTGAGAAGAGCTGTGCTAGACTCTGGCCAGAGGAATTTCCTCCAGCCCGTTTAAAGAGTCCCCTGCAACCTCAGCTGGACACTGTTTAAGCATTTATTTTCTATTTCAAGTCAACACAGTCTTAAATAGTCCCAAGTTGCATTTCAGTAGCAACCCAAAGAGCTTCATGTTGCTCACTCAAACCTGCAGAGCACACTAGGGTGGAGAGCAGTGCTGCAGGGAGCACACCAGTGGCTGACCCCACAGACCCCCTTTCTCAAGTTCCTACATCAACTGAGGTTTAAAACAAGCACATGTTGAGCTAGAACATCTACAGCTCAGATTAGATCCACTCTATCCCCTCACACCCCTGTGTTTTCCAAGCAGTAGCTGCCCTGTTTGCACAAAAATAACCCCTGAGCCAGATGCACACAGCTGGCATTTGCCCAGCCTGGCATCAGGGTTTGCCAACCAAAGATTCTGCTTTTAAGATCTGGCATGTAAACTGAGTGGCTGATGCTTGCAGGGAGTTCTGAATGTAATGCTTTTGTCCACCTTCTACATGAATTTCTGTATTTAATTTCAGAGCATTAACCTATAAATCAGAGAGACCACCCATTCTTTAGGGTACTGCATAGGAAGGTGCTGTTTGGGTAGGGATTATATCCATTTAGGATATAGTTATATGAATCCACACTGTTATAAGGCTATCAGTGTCCAGCTCCTGCAGGCTTTGTAATTAAGATTTTAATAGAAATTGAGAGCAAACCACATAGCCCACAGGGCTTACTATTAACAAAGCTCTGATGGCATCCCTGAATAGAAAGTGGAATACAAGATTGCAATGGAAAACTACAAAAGACACAAAACTAAAGCTTATTAGCATGTCTTAAGTATCAAATAAGGAAAAATCTGAGCTGGAGTTATAAGGATGTCCCAGAGCCAGTGAGGGAGGAGGGCTGCTCCCAGCACTTCTTCCCACTCTGGAATTTACACATGGATCGAAGTCCAGACTGGTCCATATAAAAACCAAAACAAACCCAAAACCAGCCAACCAACCAACCAACCAACCAACCAACCAAAGAAAATCAAAAAACCCACCAAAGGACGTGAGTAAATCACCTGCTAGGGGCCAGACTTGTCTCCAGAGCAATTCCTCAGAAGCATCAGTCACAGGCTATGGCTGGAGCAGTCAACCAAGATCGTTTGGTCCATTCTGGAAGAGCAGCTCCAGTTTTGGAGAGCACTTTTAGATGGACACTTTTTCTGGGCCCATTAAGATGGTAACTGAAGTGGAATAAATCTATACTGACAAGAGGTTATTACAAGCTTAGAAACACCCACGGGATTCCTCAAGCTGCAGAATGAAAGCCCTTAGAAAACAGGAAAGCAAAGTCTTCCTGCTAATCTTGGTTTAGAGAAAGCCACACTGATTTCCTGCAAATTATTCCAGCAGATTGAAAAATAGATAACAGTATGGCTAATAACAAAATAGAAATGAAAACAAACACCCAGGTTCAGACAACTCCATCTGCAAGGTCTGCAGTACGATTCCCAGGTTTGTTATTGGAAAATGGGAATGATACCCCAGAGATTTGGGTGGTCAGGTGCTGGGCTTGCCTGCCATGCCCTGGCTGCTGCATGTGACATCTGGTCATCTGGTAAGGAAATACCAGGGATCATAATTTAGTTTTGATTCTGACCAATATGACAGCAAGGGCTCAACCCTGCTGCAAAGGAGAGTGAAGGTCCCCTGTGGAGTTTGATGCCGGGAAACTTCAAACTGCAAAGATCTCTTTCCGAAGGAAAAGTGAATAATCTGGTATTGCAAAGGGGGCTGGGGAAAGAATAACAAATCAGGAGGGGAAAATGTACTGAAGTATTTACACAGCTGTTTTTTCAAGACAGTGCTCTTTAAGATGGGCTGTTTTTCAGCCATGTAGCTAAAAAAGTAGTCTTAATCTATAAGCAGCATTTCCACTGCTGGGACAGAAATCAGCTCAGTAAAACCTCGGCATGGGCCATAGGTGACCTTGCTAACCCTGTTTCAAACCCATATGTCTTCAGGAAAACATGACACTATCATCAACCTAATGTTTGCAGGTATTTTCTGGAAAGGACATGCCTACAGGTTGCCTCAAATTATTTTTGCACATCCTCCTCAAGAAACCAACCAAATAAAAAAAAAATATTCCTCTTAAAAAACCCATCAGTATGATTTGTAACTGTGAAGGTATTAAAATAAAATAATTCAGAATTACTGAGTTATTCAAATGTGAGTTAACACTGAAAACACAAAGAGCTGCAGAAATAAGCTCACATTTGACTTTGCTTTTGTTCTCTACAAATTAACATCAGCACAATCTCTGCCTGAAACACCACAGCATCTTCACCAGTGCCTGGACACAGCACATACACACCAGCTTTATTTCCAGGAGAGCCCTTTGGATCCACAACTGCCTCTCACATTTCTCACATGTGCCTTTTTGAATTGTTGTCAGGAAACAATAAAATTAAGCCAGTTAAGGTTCAGAGAGAAGTGTGGCCTGGTGTTGCCTTCTGAAGGTGGCTTTCAGCTGAATCTTTTATTCCTGCTTTTATTCCTCAGCCAGTGGGAGCCAGAGAGGAGCAGGACACTAGAGGTTCAGGGGACCAGAAGAGGCTCAGCCTCAACAAACCAAAACAGATGGGACAGATTGCCATCTACAAACACAACATAAGGGAGGTACGCCCAGTTTTGTTTCCAAAAAGTTGTTTAAACTATAGAGCAGTGTTGGCATGAGAATATTAAACTGACCAGGAATAAGATGATGTTAAAAATTAGGAGTTTTGCAAGCAACAGAAGATCTGGAGTAGTTTTTGGACAGCTGAGCCCAGACAGAAAACAAAGTGGTTTTAAAACAGAGCTACACTTACTTAAACCAAGGATTAAACAAACGTGATTGCTTGCTGGGAAGTGTTCTAAGGAGTTCAATCACCCCTGTGCAGTTTCCACCTTCCTAGAGCATCTCTGAATGACACAGAGGGAGCTGGATCACCAAGGGATCTTGCAGGGAATCTCTTGGGACAAACTTGACAGTGCACAGTCACCAGCTGTGAGCTGTATCAGAGCCCTCACTCCCATGGTGGTTACCCTCCATGTGTTCCTGTTTCAGCACAGAAACTGGCTGGCTGCTCAGCCATGGCTTTTGCTGGATATCTTATTTAAGTGTTAGCTGACATCAGCTATTTCAGTGGGCTCCAAGGTGCTCCCACCAGACCAGTGAAGGCAACCAGAATACATCAGCACACAGCTACTGCAGCAGCAGGATGCTGACAGCAAATCCACACAGCCCAGGTGGAGCAGGAGCTCTGTGGGACAGGCACCACCCAAAGTGTATTTCCCACTGCACAGAGATCTCTCCACAGGAGCTTCTTGGTCTCTCCCTTACAAATCAAGCCAAAAGGGGTTTTTGTACCTAAAGCCCTTTCCATTCAGTGCATGTGCCCATGAAGAGTTCCTTAAAGGTCAGTGCTCTTTCTGCAGTGCAGTTTAGTGTCAGAGATGCCTGAGATGCTTGTCAAACAGAGGATTTGCCTCCATTGGAAAGACGTGCTTACAACAACACACGGCTGATTTTTCTAAGAGATTACAACTGCACATCTCAAAAGCAAACCACAAGGGGAAGCAAATGAGGTGCAATACAGAAGGATTACTCAGGATCCCATGTTCTAGGTCTCATCATTAAATTGATTTGTCATTTTATAAAATGTTGTCTTTTAAATAAACTTGTTAAAGGTACAACCAGCAATCTTTCAATTTCTTTATGGCATTTCATTTCTTCACTGGTTTGGGGTAAGAGTATGCAAAATACTCTGATTCTAAAACCGACTTTTCTCTCCTCAGGCCCCTTAGCATACTTTCATGCTTGAATCACAAACACAATATAAATCACTTGAAAAAAGTCAGAGACATTTTAAAATAACATGAAACAGTAATGTATTTGTTTTTTTAAGCACGTGTTATCATTTGGAGCTGAAGTACATGACAGTAGCGATTTAAACAAAGTAAAAGGAGTAGATATTTTTATTTTATGCATGTCCACTAACTCATTAGTATAAGATGAATAGATTTTTAACGTATGGTGTAATGGGATCGTTTGTTAGTTTTTGAACCCTGTTGAAAAGTTTATCGAAGCAGCTATGGAAAGTTCAAGTTCTTGTAAATGGAAGGAACAGTACTCAAAAGTTTAAGATAATGTATCAGTGCTTTAATAAGCCTTCTCCTGAAAAGGCTGATTAGAGCAGTCGATTATTTCTTTCACAGTTTAAAACTTTTACATTGCTACATAAATGTTGATACAGTGCCAAGAGCAGAATAGAATGTAATTTTTGCTTTATCCATTTCAAAATAGCCATTTTAGCTTCCACAGACTAAAAACAGTAAGTTTTCAACAGACTTCTAAGTTGTCCTAATTTCAGCTGAAAATCATTACACTACCTAAGAGTCAAAGACAACTCTGGCTTTAAGTTCAAGGTTTATTTGCCTGTATTTTTTGTCATACAGAAGGGAAAAGTCTCCAATATCACCCTCTCAGAGCCATAGGCTTCACTCCAGCAAACATTTTATTAAGCCAGCAAGAGCAGACATATACAGGGGGAATGGGACTTGGCTGAAAAAAAATGCAGAACTGGATTTATCTTGAGTTGGAAGGTTTTGGTGTGGAAAGACAGAATTTGTAGCAAGGATTCCTGATTAGGCAACTTCGTGGTCTTGGAAAGACCATTAGAGTTAAGTGCAGAATTAGGTATTTGTCTTCTGGACACACACAATTTTAAACACACTAAATACACAGCTGAAAGTAAAGAAACTGTGCTCAGACAGAGTTCAGTAGTAAAGCCAACTCCTACAGAGGGCAGCTGTATCACTATGCAGACTTCAGTTCTGTCCCAAGCAGTGGACAGAGAATAAGGACCACCACCACATCCACCCACAACCCCTCTCTACAACACACATGGCCAAAAAACAGTGAGAAGATGGACTTGGCCATCTTGTAGAAGTCAGAGCTCTGCTGATTTACACCAGCACAGGACCTGGACTAATCATCACAACCTGTTCATGCTTATTTTTGCATCATGCAAAATGAAGATGAAAGGATGGAAAACAAAATCTCCTAAGGACAAAATGCAGCTGGAAGAACATGCATGATACCCATGCTAATGCATGGAAACATCTGGACAAGATGGGAAGGAGTCCGAGGTTTTCTCCCTCCACATTAGTGGGAACACATTGAAACCTGACAATGGCTCTGTCCTGTGGAAATACCACGGCTCTCGTCATCCAGGCAGTCAGGCTTGAAATCCTGACATCAGCATCAGAGGGGGGAAAAATGACTCCACTCTTTCTGCTTTCCATTGAAATAAAACAGTTTGCAACAAAAGGCAAGCGCATGCTTGTGTTTCCCTGAGTGTGTTTCCAATCACAGCAGTGTGTTTAAGTAGTCAGGCTGCATCCAAACCTTAAAGCTCAACAGTGCAGAGAGGGCAGATGACATCCTGATGGCAAACACGGCTGTGTAAATCATCTCCAAATGACAGTGTCATACACGGAGAGCTGCTTAATTTGGAATGTGCCAAACGGTGCTTTTCCTCATCTGGCATCATCTATACATCAGCCAGCAATTCCTTCAGGGATTGTAATTCTTGCCATAGACAAATGCACAACAGATGTGAAGAAAATAATAAAAAAAGTCTCCACTGAGGTAGCACAGCAGCCACTCCTGAAGTCAGCAGCAAACTTGCAAACAGCCACAAGCCCCTCTCAGGCATCTGGCTCCCAACCTTCAGCATTGCCTGGCAGCCCCTGGGCAAGAGTGTGAGGAGAGACAAGAAACTACCAAAAATTCAGACCCTGTGCACCTCAAAACTCCTGTTTCTGATTCAGGGTTTCCAGAATGACAGATTTTAGAAGCGTACAAATGCTAGTCAATTTTCTTCTCCATTTTCCCCCAAATGACACAGCACCATTTTCTTCCCATGTTCTCTTAGGAGGTGCTTTGTCAAGTTTAAAAAGGCAGCATTGCCAACAGGTTTAAATAAAACACGCTTTATTCTGCTGTGTTATTAATATGCTTTTAAAGAGGGGTAAACTTGACCCCTTATTCTGAGTGAGCAGCATCGATCCCAAAGCATCTGTATGATTTCAGCATGAACAGACTCAGTACTTCAGCACCTTAGGCCAGTTTGTGCATTTTGTCAGAGCTCAGTGCTTTGCAGCCTCTGCACTTTGTACTAAGGGAATCAGCACTGTGACATCAATCTGCTTATTTCCCTATTTACACACATCCAGTCCTTTGAGGACATACATACATTCATTGAAACCATCTCAATATTCCATAACTGTGTAGGAGACTGTCTCCATATGCTAAAAAAACACCAGAGGGAGCAGTAATTTTGAAGGATGGTGGTTCAATATTGATACTTTTTCTGGGTTTCTTCAGAAAAAATATGCAATGATTTTGTCAACCATTAAGAGACTTTCCCTGTCTCTTACATATACAATTTAATGTATTGGATAGAGACATGAGAAGCTGAGCAAGGTAATACAATAGAAGGGAAAACAGTGCCCAAAGCCACCAGCCCCACACAGCAGTCACAGTCCAGGGTCAAACGTGCCTCACCAGGCACAGCAGTGATGACAGAGGGAGAGTGATGGCAGAAGGCTGCACAGGGACACTGGTACAGCCCCTGAATCCTGCATGGAGCATTCAGCCTGGGAAACTTCAGGTGCCAGACTGAACTGCTGATCCCAAAGGAGTCAGAATGGCTCAGTGGCAGTCAGTGGCCTCAGGGACCACCTCAAGGGCAAGGTGCACTTCAAGAAGGTATCTTTTGTTTAAGGTAGAAACTCATGTCAACAGACTTGCAGCTCAGCAGAATTATCTAATACAGTATGCCCTGTGTCAACAGACAGATGTGAGAAGCTGTAAAAGCCTTGCAGAAAGATGACACAGACTCACAAGGCACACTCAGGGATCAACCACCTGTTGAATTTCAGAGGAATCAGGAAATGTTTGCCCTATAAAGAAAGCATTTGCTGGTCCAAATTGGACCACAGGGAAGTGCAAAACACCAAATAAGGAGGCTGCTGGCGAAGAGGTTTATATTTCTCCCTTTTCTCCACAGCTCTTTCTGTGAGATGGCCCTACAGAATGTCTTGCTCCTCAACCACAACATACCACAAGGTTTAGGCCTTCCAAAAGGCCAAGACTTGATGTTACAGTTGATATTTTTCATCACTTCAAAGCTTGGACTGAGATTTGGTGGCCTCTCAGAAGCCTGCTATCTTTGGCATCCCCCAAAACTGAGGAAACACCAGTTTGACTATTTTTGCTGCTGGCTTTCCAATCTAACTTTAACAGCCAGGGTCCAGAAACTACATCCTGCAGCTCTTACTCAATCCCATGGAAAGTTTGCTGGAAGAAGGGATGAGTAAAGGTTACAACATAGTTGTCTTATTATTATTAGGGACACACAACAGCTGTACATCCAGGCTTGGTGTTTTTGCAAACCAAAGAGCAATCATGCTTTTCTAAACCTTGGCATGTCTTTAGCTCGCTGTGCAAAAGTTCCAGGGGGCATGAGTCATCTTACAAACCCATAAAAATCTAATTATGTCTAATGATCATCCTTTTGTTTACACTGTATGTAAAATGCTAACTGCTTCTGATACTCCCTGCAGGGGCAAGATTTACCATCAATCTTGAAATTATTTCTGTCACACCAACAGACTTAAAATGGCCCATTTAAGATAGAACAGAATCCATACCACACACAAAAGGTCTCGACTTATTTGCCAAAAAGTTGATTTCTCTCTCATGAAGCTACTGAAAGATTGTGCATGCTAGAGCTGCTCTTAAATTTAGAAGGAGGTTCAGAAAACCACATAACTAAGTTTAAAGAAAGCAGTGTAGCAAATCCTCTCCCAGGCTGCATGGCAGCCCAGCAGTTTCAGGGCATGCAGGAACTGGTTCTCTGCTCTTACACAGACATGAGCAGTGCTGGAAGAGTGTCTGGATAGACTCAGCTGAAGGACACAGAGCAAACATTTCAGTGATCAGGGTTACAGCCATCCCACCACCCTGTGAAGGAAAAGGCTGGAGAACTGATCCCATGGGACCAGTGCTGATGGGTGCTGTGACACAGGGCACACTGACACTGCAGTGGGGAAAGGAGACCACAGCCACTCCTCCCCTCACAGAAACTCCTTGCAGCTCTTTGATGTGCTTCAGTGGCTGCCCTGGTGAGCTGCAGACACTTAACCAAAATCACATCAGGAAATGTTTGCCCTATAAAGAAAGGATTTACTGGTCCAAACTGGACCGCAGGGAAGTGCAAAACACCAAATAAGGAGGCTACTGGCAAAGGGGTTTCTATTTCTCCCTTTTCCAGGGACAGGTGGATTTCTTTAACTTAAAAAAAAAAAAAAAATTTAAACTAATTTCAAATCTGCTTGCACAGCTCTTGTAGGAAATAACATCCTCCTGCAAGCTTGGTCTAGCTTAAATCTGAGCAATTCTCAGAGAATCTGCCAACACAACAGTTCTTGGAAAGCTGCACAAGTGCAGATGAATGTGAGATTTCTCAAAAGAATTCCATCACATCTACGTACTGCTCATAAAGCAAGCCCAGTAGCTGGCAAATGCAGCAAGCTTTCAAGGTTAGAATGGGATGGGAGGCATTGGGCTTTCTCCTCAGTGACAGCTTATTTTCAAGTTGCTTTTTCACACTCCAGGATTACAGGTACCATGGGAACAGCTGGTGTGGGAGCTTTGCACAGAGCTGCCCAAAGCAGGGCAAGATAAGCTCATGCACTTGCTCATGCTCACAAGCAGCACTGTGGCATCCCAGCTATTGAAATCACATTATCAGCAAGCATCTAAGTGGGGGCAGAAGGGACAAAGACAATTTATCCCCACAAAAATGTTAGTCTAAAATAAGCACCCTGAACAAGAGATCCTGTTGTCTGCAGTCATAAATGCC
The DNA here is from genome assembly GCA_030060385.1 of Muscicapa striata striata. Lineage (NCBI taxonomy): Eukaryota > Metazoa > Chordata > Aves > Passeriformes > Muscicapidae > Muscicapa > Muscicapa striata. The sequence continues at coordinate 715,815 of JAREIS010000050.1, read as the reverse complement.
AGTTGGGTTAAGCCAAGCCCTTAAACAGCAGGCCTGGTTTTATTGCTCCCAACTCCCACTTATTGAGAAATAAGAACTGGTTCTGTTTTCTTCACTGCTAGGCTGGGAATTCAAATAGCTGCTGCTGTTCAAATGGTAATAAAACAGGGGATATCTTCTGTGGTGACACTAGCTGGACTGCCCCCAACACAGAAAGCACAAGGCAAAGTTGGTGAAAAACCTGGTCTTTGACACAAATATCTGTGATATTGGTACATCCAAGTCAAGCTTCCTCCCAGACCCCTTTCCCCAGCTGCTCTCCAGGACCATGGCAGAGGCCAAGAGAGAAAATTACTCACTCTCTGCCCTTCCTTCCCTCCTCCCACTCTGCTGTTCCCAGCTACACACCTATGCACAGACACCAGGGTAAGCAAACAGCTAAGAAAAAAATGCAAGATTTAATTACAAATCAGGAATAAAACATTCCAATGAGATGTGGTTATAAAATAAACAAATCTAACACTATCTCTGTATGAAAGAATAAAGACTTGCAAGGTATTACCAGGGGTTGCAAAAACTCAAGTAAAAATAAGATCCTGAAAAGCAGTATTTCTCTTCCCAAAATATTTTTATAAGGAGCAAAAAAAACCAAACCAAACAACAAAGATGACCCTATGAGTGTTAAACTTCTGGCACTGTACCATGGATTTCTCCAAAGAGTTTCTGAGTGCATCTTAGCAATTCATAGAGGAAGTGACCCTCTGGCACAAACACCCAGTTGTCTGGGCTTTGAAGTTGTGGAGGCTTCTTAAGAATGTCTGTATGACACTTCCCCTGATGCCCTGCCTTTGAACACCAGCTTTTGACCTTTCATCCCATGAAAGACTTTCCAACTCCCCACACTGTCTTACAAGTCACTATTTTCTGTGCTTCTACTGCAATATTCCAGTCTCTAAGGCTTCCAAAGGGGAAGGGAAGCACCCATCCATCAGCCTTCACCACTATTCCAGCCCCACATATCAATCTTGGTTGATACCCTGTTGTCTGTAAAATAAAAATAGAGTGTACAAGTTAGACATGAAATATCTCAGTGCCCTGATGGGAATAAATCACTGCAGAGTTATGATTTCCATTGGGTTTTCAATTACCAGTTTTGAAGAGTCTTTTGGTCTCTTGTGAGTTTCAAATGACATCATAAAACCAAATTTTCTTCACAAGACATTGTACTTAACCTAGGTACCAACCATGTACTTTGGGACCAGTGAAGTTTAACAGATTCAATTGTTTCTACACAAAAATAAATGAGGAATTTGGTCCTGTAACTACACTAACATCCTGTTACAACCCAAGGAACTCAAAACATTCATTGTTATCCAAGGTAACAGCACTAATAAGAGCAGTCTCATGAGCAAACTGGTGCTGCTTGCGAAATCCCAGGAGTCACACAGGAAAAAAATGTTTCCATAATACTGGTAGTATTTGAACCTCTGCTAAGCACCCAGTGAAGAAAAATAGCAGCTTCCCTTCCAAGAAGTGACTAAAGTAGCAGATGATTCAGTAAGCAGGATGGTAGGTTGTGTAATGCAAGATTTAACATGCTCTCCCTCTTTTGCCAAACTGCCACCATCATTGAAGACCCATTTCCAGCAGAGGTTCTTGTGCCCTGGGTTAGGATTAAGAACAGATTGTGAATGATGCCTGCCTTAGCATATTCTGGTTTAGGCTTTATGGCATAGGCTGCTCAAAAGCAGGGAAAGGTCACTTGCAACATTAGTAGGTAATTGTGACTCCAGGTGAATGGTGAATTTAAGCACTAATTACCACTTGGAACACTAATGAGGATCTTCAATTGCCCTTGTGGAAGTGCAGCTCTCACAGTGGAAAATTTATGTGATTAGTTTGGTTTTTTTACCTCTGACAACAATGGATCCACAGAGCTATTACAACCTACCCTCTGTGCCTGATCACACAGTGAGAAGTGACCCCAGCTCTTCAAACCCCCAGCTCCATGTCCCAGCCATGGGACCCTCCATTGCCCTGTGCTGCCATGTGCTCCCCAAAGCCACCTACAAAGGAAATGGAGGTTTTTCTATTTGCTGTTAACAGGAAATATAGAAAATTCCCCCATTGGTCATGTCAATGGCAGACATCATGCCTGAAAAGTGTAGCAGAGTGGGAATGTGTGGGAATGACCTGCCTGGTTTCCCAGACAAACCAAAAATGAACTTCTGTCCCAAGCCAAAGGAGTTCAGAAACAGCAAGTTACTGGCAGAAAATCCTTATTTTCTGGTGGATCAGGGGATCCACCACAGCCCTTTTTTGCTCAGAAATCCTTATTGCCTCCTACTGCTGAGTTTAAAGAAAAAACTTTCCAAGCCCAAGGAGGTAGCACATTAGAGTGAAGAGTCCTATGAAGGAATAATTTGGAGTTTGTAACTGCTCAGTTTAAAAGAGTACTGCAGTGATTGAAAGAGTCAGCTAGAAAGTAATCTGAAGAGATAATATTATCTGCTGTCAACACAGGACTTCCCGTCTGCATAGCATTCATCTCAGTGTGGAAGTTGCTCCTTTTCTCAGAGTGACTAATACTTCAAAACTCAGTATGAGCATCCCTTGAGTATTTTCCCTTCAGAGGCTGCTTTGGTGTTTAGTAGTGAGCCAAGAGGCTGCACAGGCAGTGCTGCCCAGCCCCTGCAACCTCAGTGAGACACTGTTGGGGGTCCAGTTTCACCCATCTGATTTTTCAGGTCTGCAGAGCTGTCAGAGCTCGGGTCTCATTTCACAGGCTGTGCCGCTCAGCTGCCTGCACACATCGGCCATCACACTCCCCACAACTCAGGCTTAGGGAATGTGTGTGTGTAACTCAGTAGCCCTGATGATTTGCACCACCAGGAACTCTTTGGAAAGATCAAAGTTTCACCCTTTTCTTTTTAACCAGTAACACCTTCCCTTTTCCCCTGTAGCACAAGCTTTGGTTGTTCTTCATGTAGTATTATCTTCCTCTTCAAAATTTAACACTAAATAATTTGTGTGTATGGGTTTAAACCTCATTACCAAGCAAAAATCATTCCACATTTTTCCCAGAGACACCATTAAAGCTTTTAAGTAGGACTAGACACACCATGGTGGAGCACACAGATATTTGAAGCACTGGAAAGAAGAAAACACAACAGCCCATGGGTTTGTGCTGAGACCTAGATATGGAATTTATTACCGTGTTTGTGCAGCACATGCAATACCCCAGTGTCATTTTCAAAGGAGGCAGATTTTTGTTCTTGGAAAGGGTATGTTAAGAGCAGTATTAAAAAAAATTGAAATAAGCTGTTTTTTCATTTGAGACTTCAAACCACAGCTGAGGAGAGCTTTATTTCCCTCACTAACAAAGCCAGTGGCTCAAAACAGAGCGAAAATCCTCCCTGCAGTACTCATAAGTAGCAGGACCATGGATTTACTGCTTCAGAGAGCTAATTCCTACAGCTGCTTCCCAACACTGCAGCTCCTCATTTCCGCTACACCGAAAACACCTGGCTGGGAAAGGACAGGACTGGAGACATGCTTGTAGATGTGAGAGTGGATTTACTCTGCTCAGCCCAGGAGGAAGGAGCTCAGCACATGAGATGTATCAGAGATGTATAGCTGAAGCTCTGATTCTGCTGTGACCAAAGCCCAAACCAAAATTTTTTGGTTTAATCTGCAGTTGGTTGAAATAATTTTAGTTTTTCCTTTTGCCACATGCCTATATATCCTTCTATCTAGCCAGGAATTGGTGTTAAAACCCACGTGAAAGATCTGACCAGGCCAATAGAAAAATCCACTAACACCCCTGGGTGCACCCAACACAAGCAGCTGCAGCAGGGAGCATGCTGCTCACATCAAGTCCTTTCCTCTCTCATCCTTTCCAAGACAGCACTTACAGATTTTGGGACAGGGCTTCCATGCTTTGAACAGCAAACCTTTCACACCACCATCCCCAATGGCAGAGCAAACACCCCGAGCTCACAGAAAGCAAGAAACATTCCCAGCCTGGAGTCCCTGTGCTCCACACCCCTTCCCTCCCCCAGCACCACCTTCTTTCATGGGATAAATGCCTCTGTTTGTATTAGGCAAAATTAATTTATGTAGATTAAGCTGTGCAGCTGCCATAAATCAAAAGGAAAGAAAAATATCTTAAGCATAATCCCTGTTTATTTTACGGTTTCTGCCCATGTCTCTCATTTCTTCTTCACTCCACGCTGGAGCCCTTGTAGGGTTTTCCATCAGCTGTGGCCAGTCCATGTGTCAGCCCTGGCCCCTTCCAGCTGCACTGCCCACAGAGGGAATACCCAGCCCTCAAGTGACTTTAGTGAGCACACTTGTCATCAGATCCTCAGGCATCTCAAGAGTCACTGCAGCTCCTTTCATTGCACATTAGCACATCAGAGTTTCTGTGCACTGGCTGTGCCAGGCAACAGCACACAATGGCTCTTGTATGTGCTTTATCAAACAACCTGCCCTAATCCTCATGCAAACACTGGCTGATGAAGTGTACTGGCACTACAAGGGCTGTGTGGGCTGTTCAGCTGTTCTGTTCTGCAGAGCTGTGCTTCCCCTTGCACGCCAGTGGTGCCAGAGCTGGCTCTCCCTGGGCAGACTGAGCTTTACTCCCAGCTCTGCATGGTCCTGTCCAGCCTGGGAGCTCACAGCCTGCTGGGGGAGCCTCCCAGTGCAAAAACAGGATGGAGAGGTGCTTCCCTGGCTTTTGAAAGTATGCCACAACAATCTCTAATGTAGCTGGAAAAATCACTTAATGTTGTCTGGATGTTTTATCTGACTGTTGCAAGTCTCATGGTGAGACTCTTCCAACACTTTGGTGCCAAATACAAATCTAGAGCCAGTAACAAACCCCTTGCTAAATCCCATTGTAAAAGATCCCTATAAATCCCTCAAATGCCTGCTGTGGTTCATGCTCTCACAAGTACAACAGTGAATCTCAGATACAGATGGGTTACTTCCACCTTCAAACAATTTTAGCATTTTCTGAAATAGTTTCTGGACAACAAATTCCTTGAAAGTGAATATTATGCTGTTGTAATATTTTGAACAGACATGATTGTATTCTTATATCAGCTGCTCTAAGCAAAAGCCAAAGTTAATTCAGATGGAAAAATACTCAGATCCTGCTCATTCCCTCATCCCAGTTATTTACAGCACACTTTGACTCTTCAGTGTTACAGCACCTTGGATTCAAAGGTAGATAAAAGCCCTACCAAGCTGTCCAGTCCATCACAGACCTGTTTTGCATCTCCTGAGTCAGAAAACTGTCATCCAGAAGTGCATGAGAGAGAAAAATTACTCTTTTTTAAACAGATAATTTACTTTAGGTGATTTCTGGTGAACAATGCCAAGCAATCCCACAGCTGGGACGCTTTCCACACACATCCATCTTCCTTGCCTTTGAGGAGGCAATGCACTGTTACAGCTTGGCCAGGGCTTTCAGGCTGAACCCAAGCCAATCTAGAGCTGTTATTGTTGGGCTTCTGAGCCTGGAGGAAACACTAACAAACAACAGTTTCCAAATTGCTAGAGGTAAGATGCCTGACTTCTCTGCTTTGGCTTTGCCACTTTTGTAGAACCACTGGGGATGAGAGTGAAGCAACTTTTCTCTCTGAAGACACTTCGTGCAAAAGTCCTTCCCCTGCTTTTGAACCAGGGTGAGACCACAGCCATGAACTAACACCACACATTTCAGTAATTACCCTGGGGCTGCCAAAGCATTTCTGCACTTCATACATAGGCGACAAAGAGACAGCAATTTGTCAAGCTTTGTTCACACTGGGCTCGGGTAAAAACCAAACACAAGTGCTCTCAACCCTAGCCCCAGCTGGGATCTTCACTGAAGGAGGAAGGAGTTCACTGTCTCTTTTTCCATCCCAAACCCAGCTTGATGAAAATTACATCCAACCTGCAGGCTCCCTCCTAAAGTAATAGGTGAATAATTGCCAATTAACTATGCTTTGAAATCTTTGTTTTTCAGGAAAGGAGTCTGTTTTTCCATGCTGTGTGTGCAAGTACACACAATAAGAACCAGACCCATCCTGGGTGGTATGGAGACAGTAAACTCATCAGGAACAGTGTACTCTACCATATGAGACAGCGTTTTATTTGATGCCAAAGAGGAAAAGGGGGTGGGAGGAAGGAGGATATGTAGTGCATTTTCTCCCTCCTCTCTCTGCCCAGGCACGATCACTTTTTGTAAACTCACAGTGGAGCCTGTTTCCACCCAAAGGGCACTCATGCAGCTCTTGGACATATATTCTATGTCTCACCAAAACATCGTCAGAAACAACAGACAAAAAACACAACAGCCTGTTCTCCTGAAATTTCGATTAGAAACATTAATGAAAGGGTTAAAAGTGATCAAAAAGGATCCTATAAGATGCTTTACAACACTCAGAAAAAATCTATAAAAATATGTGCAAACCAAATATTACAAAGTTATGTTCACAATGAAGAACTAAATCACCAGAGCCAAAAAGTAGCAAGCAATTTTTGTTCTCAGCACACTTCTATTATAATGTGTTTTACAACCACTTGACTGACGTCAAATTCAATAACACATCATTAATAGGATTTTTGTTCCGCTTACACTCAGATGTTTTTCCTGGTTTAAATCTCTCCTTATAAATCTCAAATTAGATTTTATACAAGGAGATTTATCAAGGTTTAAAAGAAAATATGAACTTAGCTGATGCTTGAATTGATACACCATAAAAGCACAGCAGGATGAGTTTTTATCATAGACAGGATGTAAATAAACACATCACAGCCCTGTGCTATGGTTATTGCCAGGTAGGACCAGCACCATCACTCCCAGCAACTTCTTCAAACTGAGAAGGAAATCAGAGAAACAGTAACTTCACAAGGAAAATGTGAATAAAAATTTTTATATATTAGACAAAGGTTGCAGTGTAACAAGGCTTCAAATGATGAAATCTCTCTCATTTTGGTGTACCACCAGAAACCAGTGTGGCAACAGGTCACTCTTCAGTCCTTCTGCAACCATAGTATTTTCATGAAGAGAAAACCAAAAAGACATAGCTAAGTGAAACCTTAAAAAGGACTGATAATAAATTGACCAAGAAGAGGCATAAAGAGGACAGCCATGTTCCAGAGCATGCTACTACCCAAGGAAAATGGAAAATATAAAGGTTCAGGCTGGCAGCCAGGAGAAACATCCCATCAGGAAGATATATGAGATCACCATGTAGGCTCCCATGGGGAAAAACACTAAAACAGTTTCTTACTACTTTTAAAGTCACCCAAAGGCTTTGTGGGAGGCATGATCCTGCACAGGAGAAACTGGAATTGAGGCAAGATTAGGGTGATCCAGGAGATTTATCATTATGCAGCACCAGCAGGTTTGCTTAGGCCATGGCAGGAGCAAGCCCCAACAGTCTCTCAAGCAGAGATATCCCCCCAGCAGGAAACAGGGGCAGGGTGCCCTGGGGCTCCCCTGTGCAGGGGGAACAGCACTGGGATTCTGGATGGAGCCCATCCTCACACAGAGATTGTGAGAGGAGTGGTGGGAGAAGCACAGAATTAGAGAACACCAACAGGCACCATGCATTTTACCTCCAGGTGATTGGTAGGGGCCCAGAACATGCTGGAAACAACTTTATTTTTGATTGTTCAATAGGGATTGAAGTGCTCAGTAATGAGGGCCTGGCCCCCAGCCCACTGCTGGGGAGATGTCAATCAGTCTGGCCAACATGCCCAGCTTTATAACTGCAGAAAAAGCTTCATGAGAATGTTAAAAAAACCAACAGCAACATTGGTTTTGGGTGAGGATGAGGGTTTGTGGCATAGTGGCAGGAAAGGGTGCCTGGGAGTGGGAGCCCCATCAAAGACAGGGCTGCAGTTCCAGCTGGAACACACAGCCTCTATTCTGGCATACCCCAAACCATCACTGTCTCACCCAAGACCAGCAGCATTCCCACCCCAGTCCCAGGAGCCTGCAGAGCTGTGACTGCTGAGTGCCAGCAGGACTGCGATGACAGACGTGCCGTGGAGCACAGAGCAGAAATACCCACCAAAACACACCAGCACCAGAAAGGCAATGGGGGATGACAGCTGGCTCACATCTGACTCATTCTGGTTTTTTTGGAGCCTGTCCCACCAGCCACTCCTGCATGGAGCAGCAGGAGCCCAGGAGAAGATCAGCAACCCCAGCACCAAGGTACTCGTGAGTGCTGCTGAGGGTGCTTGGCCATAACTCATCTCCACCATGTAAACACCACAAGAGAGAAGAGCCAGTGGAGGAAGATGTTAATAAAACAAGACTTTGGTGTTACATTAGTGTGTGACTGCAGAAGGACTATGCTGACACTGAGAGAGAAGAGGCAGCAATGCCTCAGCCCCACAACTCACCTTAGCACTCCCCTCCCCTAACTCAAACTCATCCTATCTGCAAACAAATGAAAACCAAACTTGGATTCTCAAATGACTAATTTTAGTTTTGGATTTGTTACTCTATTTTTCCCTGCCCAAAAAAAAAAAAAAAAAAAAAAAAATAAGGCTGTAAGGTATAATGAAAGAAGCATGTGAAAGCAATAAACCAACTGCAGAGCAACCTAAACACCCATGTGTGGCTGCTCTGAACTCTGTGAGCAGGGGGAGATGCACAGCTCAGCTCTGGCTTGGCCATGCAGCAGCACCCACATCTCACAGCAGAGACAGGCACGTCCCTGCACCCAGACCCCAAACTGCCCTGTGCTGCAGAATGCCATAGCACACCATTGCTTGGGTAGATTCCCCCTGCTACTGCTCACTCCATTTCTGGACATGACTTGAGATGTGTTTCCCATCCCCTGTGGCACCCTTTGGTCAGCTGAGAGCTACAGTCCAGCTGGGGGAGATACAAAACTTGCCTTGGCAAAACTCCTTTTCCCTGTAAGACCTGACAGAGCCCAGACACCTCTGCTTGCCATGTCACACTAAAGCAAAGTGGGGAGCACTGCACCCAGAGCTGGGGCTGCCAACATAGAAAGGACATGGACCTGCTGGAGAGACACCAGAGCAGGTCATGGAGATGCTCAGAGAGCTGGAGAAGCTCTGCTATGGGAAAGGCTGAGAGACCTGGGGCTGCTCAGCCTGGAGAAGAGAAGGCTGCAGGGAGACTCTAGAGCCCCTTCCAGGGCTTAAAGGGACTCCAAGAGAGCTGGAGGAGTTGGGACAGGAGCCTGGAGTGACAGGACAAGAGGAAAGGGCTTCAAACTGGGAGGGAAGGGTTAGCTGGGATATGAGAAAGAAATTCTTTACTGAGGGGCTGGTGAGGCCCTGGCACAGGTTGCCCAGCGAGGCTGTGGCTGCCCCATCCCTTCAAGTGTCCAAGGTTGGATGGGGCGTGGAGTAAACTGGTCTAGCAGAAGGTGTCCCTGCCCATGGTAGGGGCAGATGGAACTGGGTGATCATCATGGTCCCTTCCAACCCAAACCATTCTGGGATTCTATTTGCATACCTGGGTCTTTGGATCCTTTTCCCAGAGCTGCAGCACCATGGCACAGCCTCCTGCTCTATGAGCTCAAAAGGCCCAAATACACTGCAGCATGTCTGTGCTTTCAGTCAACATGGGAACATTTCCAAAAGGGAAACCACAAAAAGCGTGCTTCTTAACACAGGATACCCCAGCTATAACAATAAGCTTTTATCAATTAAAAAAAACAACAAAACAGCTCCCAAATCCCCCAAGAATCAGCTCTGCATTCAGATGGTGTTTCTGAGATAAACTTGGTACAGCAGGTAAGGGAAAGTTTATCCCCTGGGTCATTGGGTTTCACAGTCCAGGCAATATTTCACATACCACTTGAAACATGAACACATTGTGCTTTAAGGAGATCAAACTGAGTAATTATAAATGCAACACTCCAACAACATTGAAATTCAGCTGGATTCTTCTCCCTGCATTTCCAAACAAAATGGGAATTATTGGCTTATGAAGGTGAAGGACATCTGTTAATCTCAACAAAGTTAATACAGCTCTAGCAACGACTACTAACCTCTAAGTGCCTGTGATCACAAAAACAAGACATTTATTTACCACATGGCCCAGGGCAGATTATGGTGAGCTTCTCTGTGCCTTTGTCAGCTTGAAAACCCAAGTAAAGTTCAGCTGAAAACCAGATGCTACTTCTGAACTGACCTCTTCTGAACTGACCTCTCCTGGATAAATTAAGTGCAAGAGCCCCAGTCCCATTGGCACAGCTGAGCCTCTGCCCAGCACTGAACACTTGCATCTGAGAGCAGAACTGGATTGAGAGCCTATCCCAGCAAGCCCTCGATGCTGCAAAATGTATATCCTTGCCCTTTTTTTCACAGCAGCAGGCTTGAGGTTCTGGTTTTTGTCTAGAAAACAAAATTTTGGCCACATACAGCCTTGGTTACTCTATGTGGTAAAAGGGCTGCTGCAATTACTGCAAGACAAGAAGCATTTCCTTGTGTGACAGCACCAGTGGTACCTGAGCAGGACCTGGCCCAGGCTCAGAAGAGCCATTTCCATGTGGTATTTTCAGCAACCAAGGCAGCTCCCAGCCCATTTCACCACGCAGAGCTGCAGACACCACTTGTGCTGGTATTGCTGCTGTGAGACACTTGGGCTGGATGACAGCTTGAAATAACTCCCTGCTCCAGCAGGGTAACCAGGAGCAGACCTTGGCTCCTGCTCCTTGCTCCTTTGGAGCATTGGATCCCAAAATAGAGCCAGGGAGATGCTTCGAAGTTCTGAGGTTTTCCTTGTTGTTGCCTTTCAAACCCCAGTTTCGGGGCCCATTTGCAAAACCACAGAACAAACACAAGTCATTCCACAGCCGTGATACTTTGTGGCAAGATTAAAAAAAAAAAAAAAAAAAAAGCCTGGAAGGATCTGTTGGTAAACTACGCACATAGTATTTCAAAGCCACGTATAACTTCATTGTGCAGTAAATCAAAATGACTTCAGCATTTCAGCAGCACAGTATTCCATAGAAGAGGCTGTGACACTGCAGGATTTACAGTGGTCCCAAAGATGGAACGTGGGCTGGGATCACACAAGGGGATCTGCAGCCCAGGAGCATCCCCAGCTGCAGGCAGGGTCACAGGACAGCAGGGTTTAGCTCGCCTGGTGGAGCACGTGGGGCTGGGGCCAGCACCCCTACACACACCTGCACCTGCCTTACTCACCTCTTCTGCACCAAATGAGCAGCAGAAAAGCAGAGAAATAATGGTTTTAGTTTCTGGAAAGGTGTTTGTATTTTAATACGAGGAAGCATCTCATCTGTACACACATACACAGACAAATTCGTGGATAGTGTGAGAGTTAGGGAAAAAGAGCTGGGTGAATTTTCCCAAGCTCTTCAAAGGAAAACAGAAGGGAAAGGATTAATAACAAAGCTAACACCTGCTGTCGTGCACAGAAGAGTACTTGGGAAACGTGATGTTTTGGTGAAAGCATGTTTACAAGAGGTGTTACCTTCCTTGAACCAATGGAATTACTTCTATCCTCAGTTCTGTGATCTAGTCTATAAAAGTGTGCTTGCTTCTTTCATAAAGGCTTGCTTCTTTTCTGCCTCTGAAGGAAGTCATGTTGCTATATTTTTTCACCACACCCAGACCAATAGCAGCATAAATTGCATCCTTTCTTACTAAAAAAGTCACATATGCATGGGCAAGGGAAACATTTTGCATTATAATCCAGATCTACTCAGAGTAGAGGATGGTAGTGAATTGAAACTACGGTAACTTAATTCTTCAGCCATTAATTGAAATCCAGAACCTGTGTTATTCTTTCCTACCATTTCATGGAAAGTGGGGGAAAAAAAGACCTCCAGTGATGGAGAGCTGGAAGCTTGTGTGGTTTCCCAGCAAAAGCTCTTCCTGGTGAGCCCCAAAAGCCCAACTCCAGGGTTCCTTCCGTTCCACAGCTTCCTGCTCTCTGCTCCCCATTGGCATTTGCAGGATTAGAACCTGGGCAAACAGAGGAGTAAAAGAAGGTGCTAAATCCCCAGGCACCCATTGCTGTCCCTCGGGATGCTCTGCTGCTGCTGAGCTGCCAAGGCTGCTGGTCCAGCTCCCCTTCTCTTGCTGGACAGTAGAGAGCAGAGCATTTCTGGAGTGGCTTTGTGCCCTTGGCCAAAGAAGAAACACACATTGTTTGCACCAACACTTCCTATTGATTAATTCTTCAAACTTTCTTCATTAAATCAGGATATTATATCCAAGACATTCAAGTTACAAAAAATTTAGTGTTCCCCAATAATCTTTCAACAATACTGCACAAACTATCACTTTTTCCTTAGAAGTAGTTGTGCCAAGGACTTCTGCTGCATCCTTTTCCAGCCCACACAAGCATTATCTTGCCCACACAGGTGCCTGGGCACAGCCAGCAGAGCTCCACACAAAGAAAGATTAAAATGCTAGAACAGGCATCATTTCAGATACAAAATGTCATTTCTGTCCTGCCTTACTGGGTTGTTTCAACCCTGACCTTGGTCTGCTGGACTTCTTAGAAACAGGACCTTCAAACTGATTTTAGAATTATTCCCTGGTGATCTGCCAAAGACAACACTACCACCAAGGTCCATTTATTGGCACAGCTCCTAGAAAGACCCTTGTAATTCCCCAAATTGTACATTCTCTATGGATGAAAGGGAAAACAAATAGTACACCCAGGCTTTTTTCCCTGAAAATGTCCTTGTTGGAAAACTATTGTGCTTGGAGCTATGCCACTCAAATTCATCAGAGGGGAGAATCTGTTTATTTGCACATCAAGTACATTTTATTGTTTCTGGACATCAGTATGTAAATTGTCAAGTATAAATTTATTTTTCCACTAGCTAAAGTTTTTCTGTGCTCTATAATTGCCATAATCCAAGAAACAGCCAATGTTTCAAAGAACTCCATTTTAGCGTGCTACAATCGCATGTGATCAGAAAATCTGATTAGAAAAATCTCCTACTGGTATTTAGAATCTTATTTTTCAGCTGACTCAGAACAAACCTCTCGTTGGCTCCAAGAGATATTTGACATGTCTTAAAATAAAATCTTTATTGAAAAAAACCAATGACTAATGACTACTTTTTCTGTACTGATGAAAACAGACACGCACACATATTCTTCTGTCAATGGCACCATTCCAGGGTTCAGATTAATCAATTCCTGCACAGTTCAGAAATGTTTCAACACAGCACAGTTACCAGCTTAAAACAACACACATGAAGAGAAAGTCAGTAAAATCAGAACTCCAAAGAGACAGAAAGAAAGAAAGCCATTGGGAGGGTCTGAAACACAGAGCAATCACTTGACAGAGTTCAAGAACCTTATTGACATGCTATCAAACACATGGTATGATTTTTGGGGTCATCCTGTGGTGAGCCAGCAGTTGGACTTGATGATCCTTATGGGTCCTTTCCAACTCAAGATATTCTAAGATTCCATGAGCCTAATCCATGGGGCAGAAAGGCCTGACCATGTACCAGGAGGTTTGGGATTACTCACTGCTGCCCTTCAGTAGCAACTTGCTCAAGGTCACAAAGTGTAGCCTTCAGCAAGACATTTCTTTTTGTGCCTACACTTCTTAGAAGTGTTTTTAAATTGGTAAATAATAATTTGTTTAGGACAAGGCATATCTTCCTAGTTTAGGTTAATATCTCATGCTCTGCAGTTCGTAATTAAATGCTGCTGCAACAAATGAAAGACTATAGGCAGAAGGAATGGACCTAATTTACTCCTCAATTGCCCAATAGCTGCTTTTAGTAATTGCAGAAAATTCAAGGCTATATATGTAAAGAGAAAGACCCAGCTGCCCTTGGCACAAGTTTCTTTCAAGCTGTCATGTTTTATTGTAAAACCAGCAAATAATTAGTTTTGAAAATGATCACAACAAATGACTCCATGTCCAATACTCCAAAGGTGTGAGTCTTGGTTTGTCACAGACAGAAAACTAAAGAATTCTGATAATACCAGATTTTGATACAGAAAATAGATAAAACTGGTGAAAGCTAGGATTGAGAGCTGTTTATCCTTCATATTCCACACAATATTTTGCTTTCCTGCCCATAAGAGCCAAATACTACAGCAGGTCTTGGCAATGGACAATTCAGTGTGATTCTGATGGGATTTCTGCTGGCCTCTATGGGACAGGACAATGGGGTATCTATTTTGGAAGCAAAGCCTACTTTTCAACAACAAAAGCTCAACATTAATGCTGTTACATTTCACTGAAGGATTTAGACTTGTGTACAGCAGTGATCCATCAGATCAAAATGCACAGTGCTTTTTTTGTGATCTCCCTAACTATGGTGCTTTGTGGAAGATTTCCCTTACACATTCAAAACCTAGGTTTATGCACACAAAAATATTTCTAGAGAATCCTTGGTAACAAAGAACAACACTTCTATTTCACAGGATAGATATGAAAATACAATTAAGAAAGGATTTTCTTTCTATGCATGGGTTTAAAAGTGATTGACAAATCATTGCATGTTTTGGAATAACCAGTATCCCTGAGGCTCAGGAACACCAGCATTTGCAGGCCGAATGAGCAGAGTACTTATGCCAAGTCAATTTTGTATATTATAAAGTTGTTACAAAGGGTAACTATGATGCCATATAAGCAAGACCTAAAGCTGTAAGAAAAAAGAGTGGGTTTTTGTAATCAAAACCAAGGTGCAAATAATTTTTTTCCAGATTTTTTCCGCATATAGTCCCAGTGACTGTAGGCAAGGCTTAATAGGCTGAACACATAACTATACCCAATTTCAGATCCAAGTTTAAAAAGCTTTCACTTTAAAAATAATTTTGTCACATCTGAAACAAAAAAGAGGACACTTGCATGAGTATTTTAGACTGCTCTCTGACATCACGTGTTAAAAACACTGATGCAGAGGTAGAATTTCCTATAAAACGCTAAGCCTGAGTGTGAGGACTCAGACTACATGTACAAGTTTGTGATGTTCTCTGGAACTTATGTCATACATTAGGGTTTGGCAGTAGCCTTACTTCCTTCTCATTTTCTGTTCTTCATTAAAACATGTTGGGAACAGGACTTAGGTTGTTCATGTCTCTATTGCGTAATTCTTTGCTTTAAATAATTCTCAGAAGGTGAGAAGTCAAAGGGAACTAAAACAAAGGAAAACTCCAGTGATGAGAACAGAA
The DNA here is from genome assembly GCA_030060385.1 of Muscicapa striata striata. Lineage (NCBI taxonomy): Eukaryota > Metazoa > Chordata > Aves > Passeriformes > Muscicapidae > Muscicapa > Muscicapa striata. The sequence continues at coordinate 700,671 of JAREIS010000050.1, read as the reverse complement.
GTGTGTTTGGGGATAACCACCCCATAAGGAATATGCCCGTGAGGGATATATCAGGTGTGCTGGAGACAGAAGGAGAGACTGCTCCTTTTGGCCCTGGGTCTGCTCCTTAGGGAATGGAGGCACAATAAAGAGGCAAGGCAGCAGATCTGGTGCCAACTCTTGGGGAGTTTCTGTCGACAACATCTGTGCTCACGTCAAGCACTCAGATGATATCAAGATAAACTGGGCTTTCCTGCAAACAGCAGTTTGTAAAATCCAGAAAGGAAATCTGGAACAGGGCTGAGAATCAGCATTAGAGCTTCTTTAATCATCTGAGCTACAGAGCGAATCCTGCTCTATTTTCACCCATTCCTGTGCTACCATGGTATGACAGCTCAGCACCAGCATGGAAATGAAGCTGTGTTTTATTTCTGTCCTCAGCTTTCCAGTGATGACAGCTCCACACTGACTGATATGGGACTTGTCTCTTCCTCAAAGCCATCACGCCATGGTTATAGATTGATTTTTTTTACAACCCCTCAAGGCTGTGACCACCTCTCCAGCCCCTGCAATGCTCATCTCCAAACCTTTTCTACCAGGCCAATGTGTCGAGACAATTCTCAGGCACAGTTGCAATAGTTCAAAAGGATCATATCTCCCCAGCCAGCCCAACAGCACCATTTCCATGTAAAACAGTTAGGTAAGAATTCAGCTCTGTTTATTTACAGACTTTGTACCAATGTGGTATGAATCACAGCAAGGGGAAGGGGCACACATCCATAATTGCTCTGGGAATAGACTGGTTTGCTTTCTCCAAAGGAAAGCAGAGAATTTATTTAATGCAATAGGTCAGTTGTGCAGTACTACATCCCTGGGGAAAAATTCTTCTCTATCAACCAGCAACAAAAATAAATAGATCATTCTGCCCAACAGTCACTTAAAAGTGCTGCAGTCCATCTGTACATGAAAGTAGATTTTAGAAGAGTTATCCATAATAAATTAAACTCCAGCTCCTCATTTAATAAGTTATAGTCCCTCTACCAAAACAAGAGAATGGGAAATGAGACTATAAGGGTGTACTATAAACCTGGAGGGACTTTCATCAAATCCTAAAATTATAAGGAATATCTCAAACTGCATCTCACTACATCATTAAAGTAAGCATTTGATACTTTAATCTCTTCCTATGAAAGCATGCCATCCATCAAAACTGTGTTTCTGCTTAGGAAATGCAAGGAGTATCAATTTGATTCTTTAAATTAGAGGTACTAAAAAAATATCCACACTGAACTGAAAAATAGCCCTAAACTACTTATTCAAAATGCTTGTTATATTTTACAGTGCTGGACAGAGATTGAAATATTCAAGCCAGCCCTGAGCAGCAAAGAGCCTACTTAAAATTTATGGATAGATTTCAACTTGTTCAGAAGAGAATGCATTATTTAATGGCACTAGAAAAATATTATTAGAATATGTTTCTTTTATTGATGAAATATGAGTAGAAACACACTAAGGGAATTGATACATAGATGCACAAAGACCTACATTGTTCCTTCTGGAAGTAACTTCTGAAAGCATAAATGAAAACCCTTCACTGCTCTGAGCTTCAGAAGTAACCCACATATTAAAAAAATATAAAAAAATATCCTGATGCTTGTATCTTTCCCATCAAAACCCAAATACAGCTCCTGTGCTTTGTCATCAATGGCTCACAGCTTTCAAAAGCCTGCTGGATTTTAGGGAAAGCGGATGAAGCCCAAGAGACAGGGCTTGGGAACACACAAACAAGCTCCTGATAATCCACAGGAAAGGAGATAAGTGGGTTCAACCTGGACCCCTTGAGAAGAAAACAAGAGGAAAGCCTCCTTCAACACCATTGCCTGAATCACACACTGCTCCATTTACCATCATGGTGGCCTGCAACAAGAGGCTCCAGCAAAACAAAAATCCTTGGCAATGCAGCAGTTTTTAGGGCAGTTTATTGTGGAGCTGGAGGGGGAGGAAGGGGGGAAGCAGACAGGCCATGCTGGAAAGAACATCTCCCAGATCCTGGAGATCTCATGCCTGGAGTTCCATCAGGTGTTTCTGGGTTAGACCCTGGTGACTTCACACCATGGAAAGCTTTACCTGAACCAGATGGAAAGAGCAGAGAACTCACCCTTGGCTTTTCATCACCACTGGCTGGAGAAATCATGAGCACAGTGTGAAGTCTGGTGGGCTCAGACACCTACAAACTTCTCTGCTTAGTGAGAAACAGGGAGAAGAGTTCCTATTTCCACTGAACTTCATCTTGACTTCAATACAACAAAACAAAACAAAACAAACTCAGGCCTCCCATTATGCCTTTTTTTTTTTTAGCTCCCTTTCAGCCTCACCTGGTAAAGTGCTCTAAGACAGCTCTTACTTTCCCAAGGCTGGCACATCCCCATACCTGAAGCTATCACTGCTCAGGAGGCCACAAACAACCTCTTCAGCTGTATTTAGCAGGTGAAGAAGGAACATTTTCCCCCAGAAAACATCTCCCAGAAGAGGCTTGTGTTTGGTACAAAAGGGTTGGTGGGGTTTCATTCCTGCAGGGAACCCTAAAAGAGAGGAGATGCTCTTGGGAGATAGCCAGGGTGCTTCAGACCTCAATTAGTCATATTAAAAATCAAATTTTAAAACTAAAGTACCAGTAACAGTATGTAAAACCAGGGTAACTAAAAGCTGAAGGTTTTTTTTTTTCTCTGATGGCATTCAAACAGTGCCAGTGCTTTTGGACTCATTCCTTTTCACATGTCTGCATTGTAAATATACCTCCTCTTTTCTCAGAGCTGCAGGAGCCCAAAAGCAACCACAGGAACCTATGGCTCAGGGGAACAAACCCAGACAGAAGGCAAAATTGTTATTGCATGGGGAAAAACTCCTCACCAAAACCCCAAACCTTGCAGGGATCTCCCTAAATCTCCACCCTGATGGTAGCAGCCACTTATCAATCAACACTTATCAATCAACACCAGTTTCACCAGAAGTCAGACAAGCCCATGAAGAGACATAGGGTAGAAGGCTAATAGGAACAGTGGTTAAGTCATTTTTTAGTTCCATGATACAAGCTGGGAAAGAAGGCTGGGGATGACACTGCATCCTAATGAGAAAACTAAGGCACAGAGATTTATCCAGCTAAAGCATAAACTCATAAATCCATGGGCAGGAACCCAGGAATTCTCAGTGATGTTTATTATTCTCTGAATACTTTCTAATAAATTCCCTCTTTAGTACAAAGCCTGCCTGATCCAACTGTACATATTTACTTAGGAGTCTCTCAAGTGGCTTTACAGACTGGCTCAAAAAACATTTCCCATAGTGCTTTTTCAAGAAAAGCTGGATACACTGATTGGATGCAATGGCAGATTTCTTTTCATTGCACTCCAGATGCTCCTGATCCTGAAACCAACATCTACCAGACTCACAGGTTTGCAAAGGGTCCATCCACCCAGCCAAACCACAACCCAGCTGAGCCTTTAAAATCCTGGTACCTTGGGGCAGAGATTGCCAAACAGAAGAAAAAAAATACATCTTTGCATAGTGTCAAAAGGAAAAAGCAGCAGCTAAAACACATCCCCTCTGGCCTCTCAGTTCTAGACCATCTTGTTTCATATGCCAGCAGCAATTCTTCCCCTCAGGATGTATTTTGTATAAACATGAAAACAGAGTTTTAAATGGCCTTTTTTCCCCTTTATAATACTGTTTTGGGGTTTTTTTCCCCTGGATAACACACTCCAGCAATTATGCCAAGAGTGATTAAAATCAATTATCTCCTGCTTGGGAACTTCAGAAAGGGTCAGCCACCTACCCCACAGCACTGCTGACAGATGCCTGGAAAAAAAAACAACCAACCCAAACCAAAAACCCCAACATTTCAGTTCAACAACTCTCCTGGAAAAGCCAAACCATGTGTTCTTCACCTCAGGGTGAAGAAGAGAGGAAGCCTCAGCTATTTAACAGACTCAAAAATTTGGATGACAATCCTCAATGCCACATGTGGCAGCAAGGGTTACTTCATTCAAGCTAAAACAACATGCTAGGAGCTTCCCCCCCCTCCACTGCAACATTACTTAATGGATGAATCAAGGAGAGCAGCCCTGAAGGGCAAACTCCTCTTAACTGAGGAAAAGGCATGTTAAATAAGTAGTACAACACTTCTGGGATGCATTCAGCATGTCCTGGCTGCAGGCCCAGGAACATAAATCCATTCCTTACACTGGACTGGGTTTGCTTCAGTCTTTCCACTGGATGCATTCCAAAGCCCTGTCCATCCCAGCAGCATCTCCACCCCCCTCCATCCATCCTCAGGTTTTTCAAGAGTCCAGTTGACTAAAACTTCTATATTGTCCTAGAGTAAGTCCAGACCCCAGAACTTGTCATGCCCAGTTAGTAACTCACGAGGCATTACCAACATCAATCCAGGGAACCTGGGCTGCTCCCACATATGGGGACTGCTCAGAACATTCTCAGCAAGGAGGAAACCTCTTCAGCCCATGACACCATCAATTACACTCAACAGCAGTGGCAGAGGGGAAAAAAAGGTTTCTCAGGGGAAGAGGAGTCTGAACTCACGTTCGTGCAGACAGACTCATCATCCCCTTTTCTTGGGTTTCTTATTATAAGAGAAAAATATAAGCAAGATCCCAGACGATCAAAAGCCAAAGTGTCAGTGTCAGATGATTCATGACCGCCCAGTTCCTCCTCATTTCAAGAGTGACAAAGTAAAATAAATTAAACCCAGCTGACTAAAACAAGCCATCCTAATTCATGGATGAACCAGGAGAATCAAAAGCGTATGACAGTGTTAGCAGGAAGACCTTCTTTTACATGCAAACAGCCCTCACTGTGTAAATGGCCAATTAATTTATGGGAGCCAGATGTCTCTGTTCAGGGCTGTTGTTTACCTTACTGCTCTGCCCTTTGATGGATTGATAGATGTCACCATTTTTCAGCAGCAAGTGAGCAGCAGGGCCACTGCCTCCCAAGCAGAAAGCCCTTGCAATCCCAAACCTGATAATTTTCCTTCTCCACAAACTACATTCTCCTGTTTCCAGACTTGGTTTGTAGTGAAACATGCTTCCCTCAGTAAATGAGATGAAAGACAATCCTTCTGCTTTTAACACATTAAAACCAAAGCCAGACTCCCCCCACATCAAAATGGGCAGAGGCTGGAACCAGACCTGCACCACAGAGTGACACCACTGCTGATGCAAAAATACAGCACCAGAAAAAAAGCTTCCCCCAAACATATTGCCATATCAGTATTTAATAGCAACAAAAACTGGGAAAGGAAAAATAACATAACAAAGAAACAAGAGATATAGCTGAATCACAGCATCAAGATAAGCAGAGCAAATTTTTTTTTAAAAAAGTATGCCAAAGTTGTCCAGAACCAGAACCCAATTTTATATTTGCACTAGGTTATAAAGTAAAATCTAAGTCTAAAAACAACTGGAAAATTATAGGAGGTTGGCAGAGATCAAACTCTTCTAACCTCCTCGGTCCACTATTTAAATTCATAGATAAATATAATCCATGTAATAAACAAAAGGAAGAATAAAGCAGCTAGAAGTAGCAACTAATTAAGAGAGACATTGTACCATGAGAATGTCCATATCCTGTGCTAATCATTTCTAGCAGCTGCTAAGCAGTTTAATATGCAAACTGAAGTTGAAAAAAGAGAAAATTTGAGTTGCCATAAAATAGCAAGGTCCTTGTACTCGATCATGTTTAAAGATCAATGCACACTGCCAGCTGCTCTGTTCATGCTCTCACACAGCAATGCAGAAAACAAGAGTTCAAGATGGGCAGAACTTATCTTCTGACATATCCCACCAATGGTGGTGCACCTTTGTCCCCTAAACACTCATCTGCAGAAGATTTCTGAATCCAGCTGCTGCTCCCAGCAGTGGCCCTGGGGACATGCAGCACCCAGCTGTGCCAGCCCCATCCCTTTTGGTTACCCTTCCTCCCTGATAAGGAGCAAGCTGGAATCTCACTATCCTGGACCTGGGAAATACAGGAAATTCTCCCTCCAAGTGGTTTTCCACCTTTCTCTCCTCATTGCTTCATTTCAGGTTTTGGTTTATGGTTTTGTTGGGGGTTTTTGTTGTTGCTTTTAGTATAAAGGGACAGAAGGGAGCCTAGAACACTGAAGTTGACACATTCTCTAGTTTTAGGGCTTTTTAGTTTGGTTTAATTAATCTTTTGTTTAGTTTTGTTGTTGTTGTTATTTGGGTGTTTTATTTTTATTTTTTTAGCGTTTTTTTTTTTCTGTTTGCTTACTGACTTTATCTATAGCTGTGTTTCAGCAGATTTTGATCTCAGATTCCTTTGCAATTGACAAAACACCCACTTTGAAACAGGCAGCAAGGGAGGCTGTTTGGCACCTTCACATCAGGCCTGGAATCTTAACAAATACCTCAGGACACCGAAGCTCTGCATCTGAAGCCAGCCCACATCCCCACCTCCCACCCCAAAGCACTACAGAGGAATTTACCACAACACATCCCCGAATAGCAAAGGTAATTTCCCTTCAAAAGCCCAAACTTCTAAGTGTCCATGCAATTTATTTCCTTGATCAGTTCAATTTTTTTTCACAGTGGCCTGTGTAACAAAACAGTATAATTCATGGCTGAATCTCGAGGCTTTCAGGCCAGATAAAGCTTCCATTGCTCCTAATCTGTTTGTAGTAAGAGAAGATAAATTGAACAGAAACAAGAATTGAGCCTAACACTAATAAAGGAGCACTTGATAACACTAGCTCCATCAATCTGAGCAGTGTTTCCACTTAAGATGATGCAGCTGAGATAGGAGAGAGACCCAAGCCTCAGTATGATTTTATATACCTGCTCACTTAAGTGGCATGTATGGGGATTAACACAGAGAGTCTAATTTCTTTGTATGACCAGAGTAATATTTAATACAGACAGATTTTCCCATTTTTCCCTCTTGCTACTGCTGTACGTGGATTTCTGCAACTGCCCAGTCAGTGCAAAGCACCAACTGCTAAGAGAAGAAAAACTGTGCTTATTTCCCACAGACTTCCAAGTTTAAAGATCAATTTTATATTATATTTTCCTCTACAGATTTTCATCTGTTCTGTCTTCAGTTTGAAATGTTCTCAGCAGTGAACATCTGTTAGAAAATCTCTTACAAAACCCCACTTAGTCTATGGCCCTTTAATCAAAGAAGGGTGAGGGTATTAAGAATTTAAAATAATATATCCAAGTTTAAAAACAAATACATGTGTTTTCTATTTGAGAATGTGTGTTATTACTTTCACATTCTGACCTGTTAAGTACACATGCTCTACCACAAGTCTCTCTGGAATTTTGGCAAGAACTGGCATTTATTTAATAAAAGGCCTTATTAATCGTAGGGCTCTATCGTTGATACTTTGCATTTACACAGCACATTACATTTTCAAAGCAGTCCAACATTAAATAATTCCAGCAGCCTGTTTATTTGCATAGATGGATGCACACAATTGTAGAGGAAATTATGAAACGTGTTCGCATGTTTCTGTCTGAAAGGAGTTATAAAAACGAAATTCTTGAGTAAATTGAAGATAGTTCACTATTTTTGGCACAGCATTATGAGAGAGAGCCTCAAAGCACAGCAAAATTATTCCAGCATGTTTGATAAGGATTTGAGAGTGGGATTCCTCTCACCCACCTTAACTTGTCTTCCATGGGAGTTGTTTATCCCAACCCCTTTATAGTCCAAAGAAAAGGCTGATGGCAACCTCTAGAGAGGTCCCCTGTCCCCAGGGACTTCTGACCAGCTCTATCTCCTGGACTCAGACCCAGGGAAGAGGGACATTTAAGGCAGATGAATTCAGCTGTGTCCATTTAATTGGACAACTTTAACTTGAAAGAAGAATGTAGCACGTTAAAGGACCAAAGCCATTTTCTTGTTACTGACCAGCACCAATAAAACATGCATTGCAAATTAGTCTGAGTCAGTCATTGACGCAGACTGCTAACAAACAAGGGGGTTTTTGATCCCAAGACCCAAACTAGATTTTAGGAGCTCAGAAACTTTAAGTGTCTTATATGAGTCTAGATATCTTACATCAGTGGTTCTAACATTTGGAAATTCTTCCCTTATTTCCTTCACAAGTAGACAAGCAAGACCAGATCCTGGGTCAACATAAGAGACAACCATTTGTTCTGCTATGTGAATTTGTATTAAGACCAGGAAATCACACTTGCAGCTGACTGAATTTGAGATAGTATCTTTTTATTCTGCAAGAGAAAACCAAGATTTTTAAAAATCACCCAATCAAAAAAGCCCTCATGTAACTTTACACCCCATCAGAGTTCTGATGAAATCAATTGGAAAACCATAATATTTACTTGGTTTGGGCCTCACAGCCACACGAGAAATAGCTTAAACAAAACTCAGTTTATAGATTTATTTCAGAGAAAAAAAAAAAAACAAAAAAGCAAGTTTAATTCTAATAAGAAAATCACTACTGGATTATTTTAGTGAAAATAAAATCCAGTGAATACCTGAAACAATCACTTCAAAATTTGCTGACGAGGTTTTTACTAGAGGACAGCCACTATTTGAGGGCTGCCACCCTGTGTGGGTTACCTGGTGGGAGCAAGGTGCTGCTTTAGGCTGTTGCCCAGCTGTGCAGTGATTTGCCTGGGCAAATGCTCACATGCCATCACAGCAGATGGTCTGCCAAACCCACAAATCCAGCTTTCTCCACGGTGGTTAATATCACATGCCAGGGTTATGAGCAGGGTTCTGTGCTGCACGAGGGGGAAGAGGGTGTTACAGAGCTCTGCTGTTGGCACTTCTGCTGACGCACATGGCAGCATTAGCAAGAAGCTGAAACATGAACATGTGTGGGATGACTCTCCTCTTTATTATTAACCCATGCCCAATAGTGGGGAATAGGGACAATGCTTTTCCCAGGTTGAGAAGATCATCTCTTGAGCACTTGCATCAACTCTTGAGCTTGATTACCCTGGGGGTAGGAAACAACTTTAGGAGCTGTGATGGGGAACTGCCTTTGCACTCTTGCCTGGCTAAAAACCCAAATAATTCCAACCAAAATATCCAGGGGACTCTTCCTGCTCTTGGGCAGTATTTGAAAACATGCAAGAACTGTCTATTCAATGGTTCTTTGCTGTCTCTTAAATTTCATCACCCTTTTCATCCTCCTCTGCACACTTCAAAGGTCCTCTGTCCCCTTTTGGAGAAAGAAGGAGACACTCATACTGTCTCAAGATGTAGGTGAGCCCGAGATGTCTCTCGCCTTTCCCAGCCATTACTCATCCATCTCCCACACACGAGACTATTTCATTTATCTGCACCACATTTTGTCTGTCATTTAATCGCCTGGCACTCAGCAGCTGTTGGGTAATTACAACATGGACACACCACATGTATCTTGTCATTAGAAAACAACCCCCAAAAACCCCACGTAGTGGAGCAAAACCCCAACCCAACCACACCCCAGCTCTTCACAACACATGTTCAGATTTAACTTCAACAAAAACTCCCTGGAGAGCTCTGAACAGATGTGTCCTGCAGGCTTGTCCTGGTTTTATAGAAACTGCTTAGTCAAACATCTCACCACACCTTTCAAGTTTCTTTGACAGCTGTATCTTAAGGAGTTGGAGGAAGGCTGGTTAGGAAGAGACAAAGGAAGGGCCAAGATTGACCAGAACCATGCATTTCAGAGAGATACTTCACAAAAACCACATGAGATTATTATTTGGGATGTTAAAAGTTGTTTATACAAGAATTAACTCCTGGATGCACAAACATCATGAGAATTCAGCAAGTTGATGGCCCATCTCACTTTCTTCAAAGTCAACAACTGGATTATGTCCAACCAATTCATTCTCCAAGAAGTCTGAATCTCTTTCACTCTCTTATTTCCAAGAAAAGCACACTCATCTTTCACTCATACCACACCACTTCTCCCTTCACACTGCAGGATTACAGTGGTTTATACCATAGAGAGTTTTCTGACCTCCATTTTTCAGTTTATCATCACAAGATCTAAAAGCAGCTCACTTTCTATGCGAGTCCACAGGCCACCTCATTTCTCAAGGCAGACATGAAAGTGCACTTCAGAGCAACAACATTCCTGCTCCAAAACCTAGCACAGGAATATTTGCAGAAGACTTAAAACCATGCAGTTGGATCATGTTCTCAATAGGAAACAGAGTCCTGAGTAAATAAACACATCTCAAACTGTTTCTACTTTTTTTTCTTTTAAAACCCCAAAAACTAAACATTCCCCCAAAACCCTACAGAACAATTTTCCAGACTCCCAAACCTTGAAATAATTAACACTACCCTGATGTCCTGGTGGTATTCAACATGGAGAGAAGTCTGAGATATTCCCCATTCCCAGGGTGCTACTGCAGTGCTGCCATGAAGAGCACAGCTCCTAGGGAAGGACAGTCAGATGGACATTTACAATTATTTGACCCCAAGTAAAATCATCATTATTTTCTCTTTTATGGAGACATGATAGGATGCTGTATATACCAAAACCTCCCTAATTACTGTGGTTTCCTCTTGGAGACTAATCAGGAAAATATACGAGTCCATGAAATCTAAATAGTAAGCAACATGCGAAGGGGGGAAAAATGAAAATATGGAAAGCACCCATATTCTTGCTCATATTTGTGTATGTAAGAGCCTCCTCCTGGGACTAGAGCCTGGTAAAGTTCCATGTTTACACTGCTTATGAAATTCAAGGATAGAGACAACATATGATTGGACAGATTCCTTTTAAGTTTTTATTACTTTGAGTCCAGGTCTGGTAGAATTATGAAGATCTTCCCAAGCAGAACCAATAAAGGCTTTACAGCATCCTGGATAGTTGGCAAGTTTGTTTTTATCTTCTTCCTAGCTTTGTTCTGCTTCTCCCCTTTGAAGTTCACTGCAGAATAGAAACATTTTGGTGTTTGCTGGTACTAGTCAAAAAGTTTCTGCTGCACATTGGTAATAAAATCTACTAACCCTTTTAGAAAAGAGGACTGTACATAAACTAAGGATAACTATTAGAGCAGTCATTGATCCCTTTGCCTTGTCTGCAGGGGAAAATAGCTACTACTGACAAGCTGCATGAGATAAACTTGGTTTGGACTATGGAGAGGAAAAGTGCCAGCACAGCTGCAGAAGCAGAATCCTTGTGCCTTCACAGCACCAGCCACTCCTCCTGTGCAAACCAGCAGGACCATCAAAGGCAGCCAGCAGCTGAAAATGAAGCTTGACCCTACACAAAACATACAGCCCAGGAGATGTGGATGATACGTGACCACCTGTTCCTTGGGCAGGCTCTCTGCGCATCCCGCTCATTCCAGCGCGCTCACGGGGGGATATTGTTTCACTGCCATATGTACCAGCCATAAATCACAGCCAGAGCCTTTTAGTTAGTGTTGTTAGCACTGCTTTTACATCTGCAAACCACAGAAACTGTTGTGGTGCTAGCAGCACACGGTTCCCTCACGTGCTTCCAAAAAACAAAACAAGGAGTGGGTTTAAATAAGTCACATAACCTAATGGGCAGAGGCGAGCCCAGAGCCTGAATTCCTGCTCTGGCTTTTGATCTGCTGCTTGTATTTAAAGACCTCCTGGGTTACTGAGCTGTCCCCATGAAGAGGCTGGAGAATGACAGCTGCAAACCTCATGCTGCCCAGCACAGAGTTCAAGAGCCCATGAGAAGAACTTTGCTTATTTTTATTGCAACACACAAAATTTTTCCCCTGTGTTTATTCTCCCAACTCCTCCTCTCCGTGCATGTGTAATTGACCCCTCCATTGACTCTTTGCTACTCTGGAAAACTACTGCTAAGACCACGAACCTTGGATTATATTACAAACACTTAAAATATCTTCTAGAGCAAAGAACAGTCGTGACCACTCATTTCATTCTTAAAAACTCATCCTTACGCTCAGCACCAGGAGATCCATTAATGAAAAGGAAGTATCACTGGACTCACAGAAGACAAAATGCTTCCTCTCCGACCCTTGAGGAATGACAGCTCACTCCTCAGCTATGGGTGTCCTCAGGAGAGAGTGGCTCCAGCAGCAGGGGGGTCTCAAGGTCTGTGGCATCACAGAGCAGCAACAACAGCCACAGCAGCTGTGCCAATGCCTTTCTCTCCAGCTCAACCCCTGGCTCTGCGTTAGGCACCCTCCAGACCCAGAAACAAAGAGGGAGGAGAGAAGTGCTGGTGTCCTTTGGTGGTTTTTCCAGAACAAAACAACATTTTCAGAGAAGAAAACAAACCCAACAGCTTTGGGAAGTGAGCACACAAGTACCATCCATAAGGGAAATCCATTACTCTCTTTGGAAAGCTGGGAGCTTATGGCCCTGACAGGAAATTTGTATTTTTCAGAACTCCAGTGTTATCCTGCCCCAGTCACACATAAAAACTATGGCTAGTACTTAAGTATGGCAAAAACTATGGCCAAAGGTAATTCCTTACCCAAATAGCTTTCCATTCATAAAGCAACAGCTCAATCAAACCAAGAGAGAAGTACAAAACCTCCTAATGATCAATGTAGTAAAAGTGTCCAACCAGCCAAGCCTTTTCCTATATTTTTTAAAAACCTTGAGATATTTATGAGTAGGACTCAGGATGGGAATGATGAGATGGTTTTGCAGATGCCTACATGCAGCTGCTCCCAAGCATGAAGGTGCTTGTTTGAAATAAATGTGAGGATTGAGTAATAGAAGCACTGGCACCAGCTCTGTGTTATTTTTGACGAAGATCATTTGTTTTCCTATGGAGTTGCAACACAAACTGAGGTAATGCTAAATGTAAGTTTGCTCTATGAAATAATTTTAGAAATCTGCATCTGAAAACTTAACACAGATTTCTTTCTAAATACAAGTAGAAATAAGCTTTTACAAATGCTAACAATTGGTTGTAACCTCATGTGGGATTCTGTGTTAAGAAATCAACAGAACAAAAAAAAAAACCCTCTTTTAAGACTGCAGAGCACTTTACACACAATCTTCTTTAGAAAGCATTCAGTACAAGGCCACAGGAGAGCTCACCTTCAGGGATATTGGAGGAATACCAGTGATTACTAACCACTCCTTTGGAACATTATAATTAAATAATAAAAATCTCATACAATTATAAACACTTACAATTGTATAAACACAGAAGGTCAAGAAGGTGCATCCCATTAAGAGGATGCTGTGTTAGGCAGAAATGCATCTTACCCTCCAAAAAGTCAATGGCAGTTTGGCAGCTGATCTGCTTGTGACTTGGAAAGTGTTCTACTAAGATAAAGCAAATGTCTAATCTGATAGAATCGCCAAAACTGTTCTTATCTGTTCTTACTAATTCTTAAGTTAATGGTTTACAAATGTCTGCTCATTAGCAGTGCCCAAAAAAGAACTCCACATGCAGTTTTCTTTTTTTAAGTCATACAACACAAAAATTGTAACAGAAGGCAAAAGAAAGGAAAAAACTTCTTGTAAAACAAAGAAGCCTGAGATATTTCAGGCAAAAAAAATTGTATGGAACTAAGTTAAGTAATTCAATTCAGGAAAGAAACTTGCACAGCAGATACAATTTTTTTTTACTAGGAGAACTAACCAAAATTCTAATTGAAAAGCCAATTTGCTATTATTTCAGACCATGACAAGGCAATGCAAAGAATGGAAATATTAATTTCCACATGTTTTCCCTGGTAGTTCACTGGAGTTCTCACAAGATCACTAAGTATACAGCAAAAAAAGCTTCATTAACACTTGGGAAAACATCCCTGTAGGGTAAAACTCTCCAAGCTTCAATGTGTCTGCACCCACAGGGCAGATGCACCCACCACAGCTTGGGAGCAGGGGTGCAAAATAAACAAACAATTACTATTTGCAAATACTTTACAAAAGAATAGCAAAAACCTTGAGGACCATCCTTCAGAGTATTTTGTTATACTTGCATCCCTACAAGGTGGGGATGGCTGGGCAGCCTCAGCTCCCTCCTGGGACAAAGCAGCTGCAGCACATCAGCAGCCTCTGGCCATGCCAGGAGCTCATCACTTCCCAATCCACCCCTAAGCTGAGCACACACAGATGTCAAACAGCCAAACAACAGCCAGTCTTCTCAAGAGACAGAGGTGTTTAACCTGGGAGGGCTCTCTTGCCAGCCCAAAGGGGTTGGGCACGCATCAAGAGGACAAACAGCTGGGAGTCGTGGCTGCAGATGCTGTGTGCAGCACAGGAGGGTGCAGATGGGCTCGTGGATGGGGCCAGCTGGGAGCAGGGGGCTATAGAAAATCAGCCTGTCCTGTTTTTCAATCCCCTCCTCCCAGCCATGCACCCTGGCACTGCACATCCTTCCCCTTTTGCCTTGCCCACCACTTCTGTTAACTGGTTTTAGCTTGGACAGGACACCACACACTGGCACATCACAGTGTCTGAACAAGCCTCAGCTTAAACCAAGGCTCAAACTGAGTAAGGGTCTTCCATATCCAGTCATGTCCTGAAGAACCAGGAATCCTTTGAGATGCTGCTCAGAATCCCTCTCTATTGATGCTGTGAGCTCTGTTGACCAACTCCTGAGTATTTATAAAGAGAATGTTTTAAAATATCCTCTCATACACTGAATATCACCAGGAAACAACAAGGGGACAATTACAGTTTGAGAATAAAGTTCTCTAGAGCATCTTGCATTTTTTCATGACAGCTGATGGGCAAATTAAAGACAGCAACAGACAGAGCTCCACAGGTTATCCCCATAGACCTTTAACAGCATTGCATGGAATTTCCTGCAGTAGCCACACTGCTCCTACCCAAAACACAGCTCTGCACTCCAAATACAGCACCCAGCTCAACACAAAGTTATATTCCCTCTTTGGAAGGGCTGCACATTAATTTTTTTGGCTTGGCTATTAATGAATCAAGCTAGAAATGTTTCTAAGCATATGCAGCCTCCTGCTTTTGTGTCCAAGCCTGGAGACTCACCGCAGGCTTTGGGCAGGCAGGTCCTTAGCACTCCCCAGGCACCCCTGACCTCTCAGCCCTTTCATTTCCTGCCCTGACTTCAGAGATAGCTGGCTTGAGAAAGCAGCAGGACAGGGGAAAAATAAATAAAATAAGTTTCCCAAAGCTGGGCCTCTCTCTCCATACTCCCTGGGAACCCCCAGCACATGGCTCAAGCTCCCTGGGAAGCAGTTTCACAGAGGGGAAAAAAAAATTTTAAAAAAGGAAAAATCTTGGGGTTTTTGAGCTGGTATCTGTCTTGTGCAAAACGAAACAAGGAAACAAAACCCCCAGAGGCAGCATCAGCCATGCACTAACAAAGGACATGCAGCAATGTGTAAAACCCTTGTCCCACTCCTGCTCCCCACCAAAAAGGGCATGGGATGGCTGTGCACATTTTTCCCTTCTGCTGTTTATTAGCAGACCATGCAAAGACCTTCCCTTCCAGCTGACATGTACCACTGCAAGTGGAAGCCCCATAAGCACAAGAGGCAGCTTTACAGGGATTCCTGCTGTCCTGAAAAGGCACAAGCACATTACATTAAGAAAGACAAACACACATCCCCATTATCTCTGGTATTTGCAGTGCTACAAAGCACCCCAGCCCCAGGTCTTTAGACACTGTAAAAGCAAGCTGTAAAGGGGTTTTATGGTTTTTTTCCATGAGCACAAAGCATGGGGAAAGTCATCCCTTGTGCTTGTTCCATCTGGTCCCACATCACCACCACTGATGTCTTGCCTGCTCAGCACTGGCAGCACCAGGGGACCAACTCAAAGGCGTCACCACTAACAAGAAGCTGTGCAGTCCCAGTCAAACACCAACAGTGCCTTAGCTTTATCAACGTTAGCCATCGCTGGTGCTTTTCAAAACCTTATTCTAGAGCAGGCATTTTCCCTGCAGACAGCAGTTCCTGGAAGTAGGGCATTGCATAAAAATCTTACTTTCCATCAGAGAAGATTCCCATCCTCACGGCCAAGGCTGGGAAAAGGAGGACCTGAATGCAAGAGGGGCTGAACAACTTGAAAACACTTCAAAGATACACTTGAACTGTGGTGAAAGCCCAGGAATTTAAGGTTCTGTGACTACCAATTCCATGGCTGAAAATCAAAGTCCTTCTTTGAAAAAACATAAAATTCAAATACAAATATACAAATGCTCATTTAATATATAATAAATATTAATTCTCTTCTGCAACCCTTGTGCACCATGCCTCTGTGTGATGGTTAACCCTGGCTGGTCTCTGGATGCCCAACAGAGCTACTCCATTACACCCCTCTTCAGCTGGACAAGACACAGCCAAAGGCTCTGAGTTAAGGACAGGGAGAGATCACCCACCAATTAATTACTGTTGTGAGAGGCCCAGAAATCACTCAGTGTCACTCTCCAGGCACTGCTGCAAAGAGGTATGATTTGGGAGCATATGGGAATACCAGGAGAAAGGAGGGAAAGTGTCACAGGACAGCAGAAAAGACAGCCCTGATCAATATTCTCCAGTTAAATAGGAGACACTAGGAACATACCACCCATTTCCTTACCTTCTACTCAGCAGAAAAATTAGATTATTTTTTATTCCTGTAAACATTACCTCCAGGAAGAGGCATATAAAGCACATTTCCTTAGCACTGCAGCACCATGAAATGCAAGACATGACCAGAACATCCCTTCATCCAGAGCTGTTTCTGAACTATGGAACAGAGCTGCTGGGGCTGCATGGTTGAGTTTAACAAGTTCCTTTGAGAGATGGAGCCCAAACCCCCAGCCTCCCCAAGATGAGGATGGGCAGTCAGCACAAAAGACTTTAAAGAGCTTCCTTTGCAGCAGAACACTCACATACCCAGCACAGATCAGACCATTTTTCTCTAGGTCACATCAAAATCATAACAGTTTTCATCCTTTAACCCGAGACACAGGCAAGGACAGGAAATGCCACACAACCACCAAACTCACCCTAGCTGAAGAAGAGACAGGAATCTTTACTTGAAGGCAAAAGAAAACATAATTTTCCCATCCTTGGCATGGAGATAAAAACTGGGACAAGAATTGCTCGTTGCTGTTTCTCTGCCCTGCAGCACCCGACCTGCCCAAATTTCCCACATGGAATGCTGACTTGTCCCATGCTGGAGCCTTCAAAGCAGGGCTGAGCCCAGGGGAGAAAAGGACTGGTGACCACAGGGCTGTGCCCTGGGGGCAGAGAGGGCTGGGGAGCAGAGGGGGGGATTCCTCCAGCACTACAGGAACAGAGAGCTGTGGCATGGAATGGGACCATGGTGGAGAAGGACAGCAAAGAGTCCCAGGGAACAGCTGCATGGTGCTGCATGCATGGACAGTGCCATCCTTGGGGACATGGAACCTCTTCCAGCAGCAGAGACAACTCCCAACCCCTGCACACACAGATGCATTAAACACAATATAAACTTCCTGCTCACTGAGTTATCCTAGACAAGGCATTTCTTTCATTTAAAGCTTACAACTCATCCTCACCACAGACTGGAGTTGCAGAGTTTCAGAATAAAATGCCAATGGATCATATTCAGTATGTAAAACAAAGGTAAAGCTCCAGCCTGATTAAGTTTCTAGAATGCAAACCTTGCAAAAAACCTAAAAAAGAGAAAATCCTTAAAATTCCTGCCATTATGGTTTAGGGTTTTGTTTGTTAGTTTATTTTGCAATAAAATGTTAATTATTTGAATTGCTAGAAAGAATTCTGGGGTGTCATGCAAGCCCCAGGCTACCAACCAGCCACCACCTAGATTGTAACCAGCTTAATAACCAGCAACAGGCCAAGAAACAGTGCCTGGCTGGTGCTGCTGACATGAAATGAGGCACTTCCAGTTCTGACACCCTGTGGGACTCTGATGGGACTCTGATGAGGCTCTTGTCTCATCCTTTCCAAGTTAACTGCTTGTTTTCACTCTGCAATTGATTTTGTGATTAGCCCTTTAAGAGATCAGGGTCAGCCAGGACAAGTCTGTCAATCCACCAGAGCTGATAACACTGAGTGAGATCCTTACTTTGTGTGTGGCTTCTCCAGGTTTTACTGAATTTGCTGCCACTCCACCAGTGACACAACCAGAGAAATCCATGACATCCACACATCTCAGTACATCCCTTCTGGAGCCAGCACTCACTCTATTCCCAGGATGGCAAAGGAATGAAGCACCCACTCATGACTCAAATATTTCTCTTGTCACAATACTAGATAGTCAGGATTTTATAATTTTTGAAAATTTGAGCATTTTCCATGCCAGTGCCTGGAATAAAGTAAGCAGAAACCTAAACAAGAGAATGTCTGTCAGCCAGCAAGGACGAGAAAAGGTTCTAAAGGCTGCTTTACAGCAAAGATTTATTTGAAACATAAGCAAAGCCAAATAAAAATAAATCATTAGTAGTCTCTTACAAAAGGTTCAGAGAATTTTATACAAAAGGGAAACTCAACCTTAAGTCAGCTCCTAATGGCAGAAATTCCTATGAAGAAAAGTTCTTTGTGCAAAGCCCAGAGAAGAAGGATTCTTGTGTCACTAAAGCTCTTTCTGCAGCTTTTCACCAGTTAGAAAACACCTCATTAACAGTTAGTGTCTATACAATCGTTGTATTTTACCAGCACCTGATTTTACTAATCTTGCCCAGCCTTGTCAGTAGGCATTGCAACTTCCATCACTGCATTGTCTATATAACCTGACTGTCAATATTCCCACCTTTCAAATACAGCTCTGGACCATCTAAGCCCTCCTTGTCCTCAAACAACAGCCACTCATATCCTACTTAAGATTGAAGTTTACTATTTGCATTTAGGTATCTTTCAAATCCCTATAAGGTACCTAATAATTAAAAAATAGCAGACAGCACACACGCAGTTTATGTCAATGAACAATGCAGCCTTTCCCCTTTGAACTGCTCTATTTCTCCATGGGTAAATTGAACTTGCAATGAAAAACATTAAGTCAAGCTTGTTGAATTTATGCTCTCTCCTCTCATTTTAAACCTCTTTCCCTCCCTTACCAAACTGCTCTCCCATGGGCACTGTGACATTCCCTGGTGGCAGCAGGTTGTTCTGTCACTGCAGCTTCTCACTTCTCACCCTAGAAATTCAAAAGCAGCTGCTGACACGAGCTGGGACACTTGTAACTCATTCAGTTCAGTACAAGCTGCTTCTTTATCACAATTCTTCAAAAGGAACAAATGGATTAATGGAAAAAGTGGGAAACAGTAAACCTACACGTCTCTGGCATAGATTAAATTCAAAAGAAAGGACAAAAAGATGTTTCCAGGCACATTTTGTTCCTGGTCATGCTTTCACCATTATTTGGGATGTGCACGTGGAAGAGTGAGGGATCAAACAGAGCTTTGACATGTAGTGTAAACCACCAGCACCTGCACTCAACCCTTCCCAAAATCCAGGCACATTGCTGTATTCTGTACTCAAATACACAGAGAAAATGACAAAGCAGCTTCTGTGCAGCCATGCCAGGAAGAAGGCTGTTCACTTCAGCTCCCACACTGAATCCACAGGCTCCACAGGTCTGGGTTTGCCAGATAAGCTCTGAGCAAGAATGTGAAGCCTGGGTGCTGCTCCAAACCCAAATCTGAAGTCCCTGCTGCTGGCCCATCAGTGCTTGACTATTTTGGTCTGTGATGGATGACTTGCCACTGCTTGGAGTCTCACAGGAGCAGATTAGATACCTCTACAAAATGAGATGTTTTAATCTGGTTTCTGGAAGAAATCCTGCACTGGGAGGTATCAAACACAGATTTAACAACCCTAATAATTCTTTCTGGCCTTAAAAAAATTAATCTAATCTGTAATCTGGGAGTGTTCAGCATCTGTTATCCAGAGCTGAGATTACAACCATGCTGCTCCTTTGCATCACATAAACCTACATAAAAATCTCACAAAGGAAAAGAGGTGATAAAGATGAAATACTTCATATTTCATAACTACTGGCTAGCTAGTCAACAAATGGCCATTCCAAACTACAGTGCATCTGGAGCTCTTTTATTCCAGTAATCCAGGCAAACCTTGACTAAGCAGGCACCAGACATCTGCATCATGTGCCCAGTGCTCGGGTGGCCCCACAGCTCCACCCCTGAGCTCCCACTGGTGGGGTCAGGGAACTCTTACAACTCTTCCTCTGCACAATTTGGGGCAATGCACACCCCTACCCAACATCCCAAAGACACACTGACCTTCATTTGAACATGACACCCCATTCTCAGAGATCAGATATTCCCTCTTGCCTTCCCTCAAAAGAGAAGCTGTGCAAGCCTGCAGCTCATGGGAGCTTTATCTAGTGAAAAATTACTAAGACCAGCTAAAAACAAATTTTAAAAAATCAAGAGTACACATGACTGCCTGGACCTGTATTTCCCTAAAGTCAGCTTCCAACATAATGGTGCAATAAGAGAGCTGGAGAGGGGCTTTTGACAAGAGCATGGAGTGACAGGACAAGGGGGAATGGCTTCCCAATGGGAGAGGGCAGGGTTAGATTAGACATGAGAAAGAAATTCTTCACTCTGAGGGGGTGGTGAGGCACTGGCACGGGTGGCCCAGAGAAGCTGTGGCTGCCCCATCTCTGGAAGCATCCAAGACCAGATTGGATGGGGCTTGGAGAACCTGGGATAGTGAAAGGTGTCCCTGACCATGGCAGGGGTTGGAACAAAATGGTCTTTGTGGTTCCTCTCAACCCAAACTATTCTGTGATTCTACAAATTTGATCCAAAAGTTCCCTTGGAGCCAGCCAAACTCAGAAAAGCCTGCATGATGATGCAGAACCTCCTTCCTCATCTGGTTAGAGATCTTCCAATGTGTGAGCAGAATCTGATCATCCAATGTGGGATGACATTAGATGCCTCAATATCAACACCAACACAAAATCCCATTTCTTTGCTCCCACCATGTCATACATGCAATTGCATCTATTGCCAGCCCAAGTCCAGTAGCTTTAACCCACTGCCAGAAATGTAATTTTGCATTGCAGGGAGGCTCTGGGCAGCAGATGAGCCACATCATACCTTCCCTGACCCCTACTAAAGGGAGAAGGCTCAGAGATGCTGAAGTTTACTTGTTATTTCCCAGCTCTGATTTTGAGCTAACAAAGTGTAGCCCTATTGCTGAAGGTTTAATTATGCTAGTGCTTTTACAGCCATAGATAGTGCATTTATCCATCTAGATTTAAAAGGCTTAACATTACAGGGAGGAGGAAGAAAGGCAGAAGACCACATCAAAGGGACTGCAAGGGCTTTGTTTCACATTAATTAGCAGGAGGGCTAATGCCAAACGTGCAAACAGCACCGGAGAAATTCACTGTGAGATACAGGTCTGCACAAAGTGTTACAGCACAAACACTGCGAATATTTCCCTCCTTTGGGGTGAAATCCCTCCTTCACAGCAGGCAGTGGGAGCTTTGGGGCTCAGCAGTGTAAGCAGAGGAGACAAATCTGCTGGGAGCACCCAGCAGGGCAGGAGACAGACACCAGCAACCACATCCCTCTATTCACCAGGGACTGAAGCAGCTTCAAAACACTCCTCATGGCTTCCTACTTAGCTCAATAATCATAGATAAGTGTGGCTTCCAAATGTGCTAAGAGCCTGAAAACCCCATTGAGTTCAGCCAAACTCTGAGGTTCAGCACCTTTGGGATGAGAAAAAAGCCACCAAAACATGATGTATTTTAAAGCAGGCCTTACACATATCATTTTGTTCAGACCAAGCCCTGTCCTCCAACGTGCACAATGATCTCTTCTAGAGAACACAAGCATTTATAAACAGTCTTAAAGATGGGCCTTTGATCTGGTTCCCAGACATTTATTGAGATTCACCCTAGAGAGCAGTAAAATGCAAGAACTAGTGGGAGAAGGCAGATTTTACATTTTACCAAGTTTAACAGAGCAGAGAGAGCCATATGCATTTTAAACATCCTTTATGTTGGTTCTGTTAAAATACAATCATACGTTTTAGATCAGAAAAGGTCCAAAAGACAGTTGGGATGCCTCTGCTCTCCACCATTCACCTCCAACCCTCAGCAATACAAAACATCAAGGAAAAGCAGAAAGATGTATTTTACATAAGCCCAGGCTGCTTAACAAAATCTGCTTCACTAACAAAATTACACACACGCTGCTTTTGCAAGACCAGAGACCCAAGAAGGGTATTAGCTCTTCATTTACATCCAGCCCTAATCTAACATGTCATGCAAATGGCACAGGAGGGAAAATGAAACCAAAAAACCTCCCAGCCCCTCTCTTACCCCTGAACTACCAGACCATATGTAGTTTCAAAGAAATTCTAGCAAGCACAGCTCAACATCTGCATCTCATTAAGACCTAATTTGAAACAATTGCTATTCCCTATCTCTCTTGTTTTTTCTGGGTAGAACAGCTTTGATGTCTCTCAGTTGACAAAAATACGTAAGAAATAGGCATTAAAAAATATCAGCTAGAAGGTAGGAATTCATTCCCATGAACAACAGGTATCAGTGTTCAGCAAAAACAAACCAGAGCCC
Organism: Muscicapa striata striata; assembly: GCA_030060385.1. Taxonomy (NCBI): domain Eukaryota; kingdom Metazoa; phylum Chordata; class Aves; order Passeriformes; family Muscicapidae; genus Muscicapa; species Muscicapa striata. The sequence continues at coordinate 678,189 of JAREIS010000050.1, read as the reverse complement.
TGCACTCCCATGCCTCCCCCAGCCACAACTACTGTACAGGGCAGGCAGATGCTGCCTCACTTCTTCATAACTCTCCTGTTATGAGCAATCACCACCCACTCAAAGGGCACAGCCTCTTCCAGGCTGGGATTGGGAATTGTGAATTCCCTCTTATCCCTGGAACAGCATTATCTTAACTCCTTTTGCAAATATCCATGACAATTGCAAGTTTGATTTGATAGAAGCAAGAGATGCCAAAACAAACTGTGAACCCAGGTGATTCATCTCTTGCAGATATAAACTTCATCTTTTTTTTTTTTTTCATACCACAGGTATGATTTTGGATCTCTTCAGAAGACCCGCATTTTTCTCATGGCATGTTAAAGAAAGACAATTTAATCAAAATGAATTATTTTCAAATTCAATACAGAAGATGCCTGCTATTTTAATCAACTGGGCAATTGCTTTCAACTTTTTTTACCTACAAAAGAATATGACTGTGTTATGAAAAATCATCCATCAGCTTCCAAATAATCCATGTAGTTGAAAAGCTGACATTCTCCCCATGTGTTTAATCCTATGTGACTCATACACTTATCCTTACAATGAAATTATTATTACTGGAAAACTCCACTTTGCTAAGTCAGTCTCTGTAGGTGCCACACATGAGTTGAAAGCTTATGAAGTCAAAGGAGGCCTTTGGTTTTCAAACTAAGTCAGCTGGTGACCAAATGGCACATGTAGCCTTTAAATGCAGATTTCATAAAACAAAGCAGTTGCTTGCCTCTGCAAAACTTTGCCCAAGCTTCCTTAGCTATGCCAGAGGTAGCTGAAAGTGTCCTTAGCATATGGGAATTTTCTGGATTGTTTCCATTGGAATATGGAGAAGAAAGTCTGATCCTTGTATAAGTGTGGAAGAAAGAAACAGAACTAAACAGAAAAACCTCAAGGCTCAGGTGCTGTAGAACAGAGCTGCAAGGAAGGACAAGCTCCCCTCCAGCCAGAAATATGGGGTGGCAGCACAGCAGCACCACAAGATACAGCCCAACTTGTGTTTGGCTCTAATGTTATCCACAGCAAAGCCCTGCCTGCCCACCAGCACAGCAACCACTCTGCATTTCACACTGGAAAACCACTGCCAGTGAGGGGCTGCAAGGGGAGGCACCAGTGCACACCTGGGCACACCTGGCTGCTCTCCATGGACCCCCCTCCCCTACTCCAGCATCAGAGGGAGGGCACAAGGTCCACCAGGGCACAGCCCAGAGCTCAGATTTGTCAGAACTTGGGGGAACACCCATTTCATCCCTGCTGCTCCTGTTCTACCCTGGCTCTCGCAGCACCAAATGAGGAAATGACCCTCCTGCTTTGCAGGCTAATCAATAAGGAAAAGAGAAGGCACTTCCCCCACAAAATAGAAGGGGGAAAGGGGGCACCCAGCACAGGGTCCCCCAGAAAGGGCTGAGGTCTTTGGCTCTGCAGCTTCTGTAACCTCAAGCTACACATCACCCTTCAGTGGCAAAGGAGAAAGGGGGAAGTGGGATGTGTCCTGTGCTTGCCCTAGCTGGGTTTGGCAGAGACCCAAAAATTTAAAGACCAGAGGAAAAGCAACTTAAGGAGATAAGATTTACAAGTAATTGGAAGATCTTCCACCAATTTGACAGGCAGGGGACCAGGTCAAAACCAGATGTGAGTTGCCAGTAAATTTCTAGCAGCCTCTATCTCTCATTGTGCAGAGGCTTTTCCCAGAATTTTACTCTAATGTACACAAACTTGAAGAGAAAAAAACTGAATAACAGTGCTTTGGATTAAACCCATCCCAATCAGTGTAATGCAGTTTTAAGTTGCACGTTGTGCCGGAAAACATGATTTCCAAAGCTGAAGGTTATAAATATTTACAATTTCTGCAGTAACAAAATGTGAACAAAAAAACTGTGAGCAGCTCATCAGGAATGATGTTTAACGCCAGGCACAAGTCCTGGACATGCAGTAGTTTCAGTTTCTTCCCCCATGGATGTTTCAACACATCATTTAACCTCCTGCCACCATGGTGAGAGGGGTTTAAACCTGCAGTGTCCTTGGAAGAGGCTCTGCTGCTCACTCCCAGCTCCAGCCCCATCCAACCCTGTGCTGGCCTGTTCCTGGTGTGACTGCAGGGTGATCCAGAACAGAGCCACAAGAGATACTACTGTGGGCAAATTGAGAGAATAAAGTGGGGTTGAATCCCTGTTAGTTAATGCCAACAAAAAGGAAGAAATGGTAGAGGAACAAGAGCCAGCACAGGGTCAAAAAATCTTTGTTTGCAGTGTGAGTAGATCTGGTTCATGTTGCTTAGAGAAATGTGTTACAAAGAGGTTTCATGATGTGTATAAATAGATCTAGGAGCAGGATTCCCCCAAGAATAGTCCTTTTTCCCTGTCATGGGAGCTGGGCAAACACCAATGCAGAGATCCCCAACACCAAGCACACTGCCATGGGCAGAGGGACCTTTTGGTGGCAGCTCATTTTTCATCAATTTTCTGCACTGTGAAACAAGACTGGAGGCTCTCCAGTGCACTCAGGGCTGAGTTGCCTTCATGCATACCCCATACATCTGTACACATGTGTAAACACAACTGCAGAAAAATAAACAGCTAAAACTTGAATCTGGCTGAAGCCTCCAAGATGGAAGGCTTCTTACACACCAAATCTGAGCAGGATGCTCCTCCTTGTGTTTCCTCCTCATAAAGACCTGGAACACACAAGGCTCTGAGAGACCAGGTGTGCTTTAAAAAAGGGCATTTTTTAACTATAGCCAAGATCAGAACAGAGACCTCACAATCCAACCACCACCACATACCTGGAAACAACCAGGGCTGTGCCTGCCCAAAGCTGGGGAGCAGCATTTGCTGAGGCATCTGGTTTGTCCCCAGCTTGAACAAGCACTAAGTGAAGACTGACACCAGAGGCTCCTACTGCCTCAATGTCCCACACAAAATTTATCAATGAGAACTGCAAACTTCCAGGAAAGCTGCAGCATTTCATGAGAGCAAGGACATTTTCAGTTTACATAACTGGATGGACTTCTGAAATCCCCTGTAAACTAAAAGAGGCAACTCAGCTTAGAAGTATCTCCTAATTAAAAGCACTAGTAAACCAAGCCTCACGCATGGATATAAAAGAGCCTGAAGAACCAGCAGCTGCTGAAGGAAAGACAATAAACACCAAACACCCACACACACCTTAATCCTTAACCCTCCATGCTTGCTGCTCAGTGTCTGCTCTCATCTTTTTTCCACTCCTTTTAGGAAAGGACAGGAATGGATCATTTTAGGACTCCTATTACTTGGAGGTATTTTTCCAATTACTCTAAGTGGACAAGAGAAGCTTTTTCTGACCACATTTTGTCCTCCCATGACATGGGAACAGCAAACATCCCTCCCATGTCACCATACTGCTCAGGGCACACCAAGCTCTCCAAAGGCCAAGAGCACCTGCAAAACTGTCTGAAAATGTCTTGGGCTGACCCAGCTATGCATCACAGCCAGGCATAAAGAAAAAGGTGAGTCCATGCCCTCCTTGAGAGCTGCACCCAGCCATCACATTACAAACAGTGATATTTACTCCTTTTTTCAAATACTTCTTCAGTTATTTAATAACACTTCTCATTCTCCTGTAGAAAGTGGAAAAGGGACACTGGGAACCACTTCTCCATAAAACTGGCAGCCTCACACTTGTCCCAGCACACTGACAGTGAATTTGGAAATGAGAAACTGCATTCTATCTTCAATGGTTCTAATTGTCATATTTTAAACAACAACAAAGCCCACAGGAAGGATGCTATCATTAGGAATCTATCAAATACAAGAGGAGCTTCCACACAGATACTAGGCAGCACAAAGCCAAGTTTTTATCAGGAATACATTCCCATAGTCCTGGAAATCCAGAGGTTTTCCTGATTTTTATGAGCCCTCCATATTCCAAGACACCTCTTGTAGTCCAAGACTAAGAGCTGCTCTTTTCAGAAATGTTTTAAGTTACACACTTTGAAAACACTGAGTGCCATTGGATTTACTCTTTAAATTTCTGAGTCACAAAGTCTGCTGGTAGCTGTCCTGTGTCATGCAGCTGGTCCCCCAGCAGAGTGCCATGAAGGGCAGAGATACTAGGGACACCAATTGCCTCCTGTCACCACCTACACAGAGTTAAAAATAAATAATAATAATAATAAAAGTCCAAATGTCTCATCATCCTTCTGACTTGTCCTCAGGCTTGAAAAGGTACATCAGCAACAAGCACCCTCCAAGGAAAGCTGATCTTTCAGCTTGAGAGCTCAGTTGGATGTCAGCTGTAAACAGCTGCCATTAATTCTCCCCCAAAGTCATTTTCTCTCCTCTCTCCATCTCACTCTGCAGAGCTCAGCCACTCTCTTGGTCAACATGCACTAAAACCCACGCTGTGTGTGCCAGAGGAATCCCTTTGCTTGAAATTACACCTACTATTGCAGCACAAAGCTTTATCATAGCTCCAAACACTGTACTGCACAGAGATGGGAACAGCTATGAAACCCACATGCTTTTCTTCTTTTGCTTTATCTTCTTTAAAAACACAAACCCACAAGATTTGGTGGAATCAGCCTTTCCCAACAGCTTCCTTCTCTTCAGGAATTTCCTTGCTATCTCCCCACATTACTCAGGAAGTTTGCTCACCCGATACTATTTTCAGCAGTTCCATGATGTTCCAGGGGAATTTTCTGCAGCAAAAAAGCATCATCTCTACTGGCTCTAATTAGCCAGCTATTTGCTAACCTGAATCCAAAACGACTCCAACCTTTCATTCAGCATTACAGCTGGCAGAGCTGCATTTTCACACCTTCTTTCTGTGCTTTAGAGGATGTGTTATTGCACTTCTCTGACAGAACAGAAACAACACTTTATGGCCACCCAGAGCACCAATCATTCAACATCACATCAACTGTCCTACACCAAAAACACTGAGGCTGCACAGGAAAACCACTTTGGACTCAGGGTGTTCAGCCACTCGAGTGGAGAGCTAGTGACATGAGCAGCAGCCTGGCTACAGCAGTGACTGATTTTGGAGGGGAGGTCTCTGCAGGATGGAAACTGCATGTTCAAAAGCCACTCTGTCTTTCATAAGCATCCCTACTAAAACAATGGAAATATAATTGCCTGTGCCCTGCAAAAACATTACTGCTTTACAATGAGCATTGCCTGTGTCTCCTGAGTCACACAGATCACATTCGCCCCCATGACCACAGGACAAGAAATTGTCCGCTCAACAAAGCCTGTGAAAGCACAGTGATAATTACCTCTGAGGAAGTATTCTGTGATCAAAATCCCTGATCAGTGTTGCCAAGGCACTAGCTGGAGATGGCATCACAGAATGGTTGGGTTGGAAGGGACCTTTAAAGGTCATCCAGCCCAACCCCCTGCCATGGGCAGGGACATTTACCACTAGACCAAGTTGTCCAGAGCCCAGTCCAAACTGGCCTTGAGTATTTCCAGGGGTGAGCCATTCACTGCCTCAAATGTGGTCTCCAAACCTGTAGGGTTTTTAGCCACATGGTTTTATCCTTTCTGGCCAAGCCACTTTGGTGAGGGAGCCATGCTCAGCTCAGCAGCTCAGGCTGGGTTTGGCATCTGCTGTTTCTTTCAGCAGAATTTGGCTGTCACCAATGCAGTAATTAGTCTGTCCTGCTAATGACAAGCACAAAATGCAGTGTATTTAAGCTGACTGAGTTGGCCAGGAAGAACCCCCTCAGGGACCCTCTTGGGAAGTTGAGCTCTTCTGGTTGCCCAAAATGATTTTACAGCACCCGATCTGATTGAAGAGATGTAAAAGTAGCCTGACACCTCTGCTTGTGGCTCCCAAGCAACCCAGAGTCTCTGTGACTGATGGCACCAATGCCACTGCCCACATGTCAGAATTCAGCACATATTACATCAAAATATTTGTAATGGCAAGCATCCAGCTAAGTAAGGGAAGAGTTTCATGGTCCTGATTACAGCCAAAGTCTTTGCCACTAGCAATGAGCTGGACATTCACCCCCTTTCAAGTTCTGCCAAATGCCAGGGTTTCAGCCTGCCATGACAATCCAATTCAGGCAGAGAGACTGGAGTGTAATGCCATTTTTGGTTGGTTTGGATACTGCTTACAATCAAATGAAGCCCCCTCTTTCTTAACATTAAAAGAACTACTGCAGAGACAACCAGCAGCAACAGCTGAGTCCCCCCTACGTCAAACCATACACCACAACTGTGATCAGCAGACTGAATGGTACAAGTCTCAGCTTTTCTTTAATTTTCTTTTCCTACCAATTAGGTTGATTAAAAACAGAAGGATGCAATGACTAATTCCCAAAATAAAATAAAAGTTTGGGTCAAAGTGACTTTGGCAGGAAAAAAAAAGCTGTTGGTGGACACAAAGACTTCAACTCTGCAACACTTGTGTTTATCAAGTTGTAAACTGTCATTTCAGATTTGGACAAAACCACAACTGTCTATTCAAAAATTTTTACTTGCTCAAACTATTAAATTTTAAGTTCCTCAACAAGAGAAATTTCTTTAGGAAAGCACAGCAGCAATTGCACCATCTGAACACATGTACTTTAAAATTGCCTTTCAAATCAACAGGGCAAGAGACATGAATCTAAACAGGCCTTAAGATACTAAACCCAAATCCTGTATTTATCCATGAACAAGAACACAAAAAGCTTTTCTATATTTCTTTTTTCAAGTTGTAGAAATGGTTGCTCTCTTTCTCAGTATGTAAAATGAGAGCCCAGACTCAGGTTTTTATTGCAATGCCCCCTCTGCCTCAGAAGGCATCATGGAAATTCAGTGCTGATGCCAGTTCAAAGAGCAGCATCCACTCATCAGTGTTCACTCTGAGCTATCAATAGTGCAACTGTGGTCGTTTTACTGGTCAAAACAACGCCCCCAAAAAAGCTACAGCACTGAGAGAACCAGCTTTTCACATGGTTTGTCCTCAATCTTCAACTACTCTTGTGTAAGAAGAGAATTTTTTCTATTTCCCTGCTTGTTTACGAACAACTCTCAAAACTTTGTATTAAATAAAAAGACCATTTACAAAGCCCAGTGTGGGCAGTCCACTCAGAGTGCAAGTAACTTAATTGCCTTAGAGTATAAGTACCTTATACTCTTACTGATCATTGTAATTTTGCAAAACTTTTCACTATTTTCATTAAGAGTTTCCTTGTACATTTACCTTGTATTTAAATCACTCCCATCTTCGGTGTCAAAAAAATGAATATATACTGATCAGTCAAACACACATCTCGAGGCCAGACATGAGGGACTTTGTACTTAATCAAGTATTAACACATTTTCTGTGTTAACACAAAGTACTGGTGCAACCAGTTCCTCCTCTCTGATGCCTCCACTTCCAACAGAGTACAGAAATAGCAACTTTTTAGAATATGTGAGTCCAAGCAATGCATGTGAATGTAATTGCTGGGGCATTTTATATGCTTCAAGGCTGCATTGCAAGATGATTGATTTCTTATGGCTGAAACTGTCATGTTCAGGCAACATTAAGATCTGAGTTATGGTATTTAATCTGCAATGTGTCACAAAATCTAGATTAAAGAGGACAACTGCATATTCATTTCCAACCCTCCAAAAACTCAACAAAAATACACCAAAGGCAACAAATTAGGGAATCTGTGTGTCTCCTTTTCTTTCCTGGCTACAAAATACCACTAAACATGTAACTCATTCTGTTTGAGGAGTCAGAGGAGATGAAATACATAAGTCACTATGGGAATTTATTACTCAAAAGCAGCAAAGAGAGGGATAGCATTTTCCTCTCAGACCCCCACAGAAGTCTGGGGCTGTGATACAGCTCTGGCTCCATGTGCCAAACTCCCAGGGAGAGTGAAACATCAACCAAAATCAGCTGAACAGGTTTGAAATACCAAATTATCTTCTTGGCCATCAAATAAGCTCCCCAGTGAAAGCACTGCCCAGTACACCACAGGAAACCAGTTTCCACCTCAGCCTAAACCAGGGATTAGAGCCACCAGAGCTGTGTTTTATGGTCTGGTTCCAAGACCAGCTTTGGTTCATAGCACTTGGTAACATAATATGAGGTTTTTCTTTAGGGAACAGCTACTTTTCTCAGGCTTCTAGGCTGCATATGAACCCAAAAGACCAGAGTAACACATCAATTAGTTTGTACAAACCAAAAACACAAAAAAATTTCTTGAAACTAAAAACCAGAAAAGAGCCATAATTTGGGGATACACCACCAGCATCAATGCTGGGCTGATGTACAGTGTAGGGAGAGACAAGCAAACAAATATTTGCATAATTGGCTTTACCAATGGCTGGCTGTGCTCTGCATCTCTGTCAGCCCCCATCACAGCCCAAGAAATGACTTAATTAAAATGCTCTGATTTCACTTAAATGAAGTATACACCAGCTTTCTTCTCAGGTTACCAATTTAAAGCATGAGGCTAAAATGCCTCATAAAATGCTGCAAAATCTAGAAGAGTCAAAAGCTGTAAGGAATGAGGGAAAGCAATTATCCATCAGTTTATTTAAACTTGTTCACTGAAAATATTTAAGCAGGAATTTCACACAGAGATAAGTCACTCAGTAAGGCAGGAGGTTATGGTAAAGATATGAGGCATTACATGTGTGCAGGCGTAGGTTAGAGCACAGAGCATTAGGACTAGATGGCATTTCCAATTTAATCCCCTTTTTCAGCTGCAAATAGCTTTATTAAACAAATTTTGCAAAGGACTAAAGTTTTCCATGCACTGTCAAAGCCCAAAGGCAGTTTTCCTTGTAAAACTTTAAGCTACGTTAAGTCAGAGTTATGAGCACCAGAAAATAAGAAAACACAAACCAGGTTTTAGAGAACTCATTGGTTGAAGGAGGAGAAACAAACTCATAGCAAAATTTATTCAGAGTTATTTTACTCAGAAAGCAGAATACTTCTGAACATATGGGCATCTGCAGTTCTGACTGGGAGAAGGGAAACCTCTGGGCTAGATAGTCCACACATAATGAAATATGATCCCTTCCTCAAAGGCCTGACAATCAGGGCTAAATCCAGAGAGCCAGGCAGGCCAGAAAACCTCAAAATAATTCACTCCCAGACAAGATTTTGAAATATGGAGAAAGAACAGAAAATATTAAGAAAATTAACACATTAAGTAAAGACAAAGTTAAAGATTCTTACTAAAGAAAAGCAGTACCACAGCAATGCCATCTAAGCATTTAGGAAAGAAACTACTGTCTCAAAAATTCTTAATTCCCCCTCAAATTTTATCTTTGTAATTAATGTTTTGCAATTTCCTTCTGAAACAGCAAGAGGAGCCTGCCATTCCCCACAGCTCCCCTTCCCTCCCTCATCTTTCTTCTTTTGGGAGAAAAATGTGATGGGAAAAAACTGTTTCTAAGGAAAGCAGAGCAATGCTTACACATGCATTTCTCTCCAGTTATTCCTCTTCTCCCAACATTACAATGTAATTTCCTCTCCAAGGTATTCTTTATCAGTGCAGATTAAAGGCACGTTTTGTGGCTGTTTGAGTTGGCCTCTGCTCAGATAAACAAGTAAACTTCAGGAACGCAGAAGTCGACAATCAAGATCAGTTGGGTTGACAGCAACCAGATAAAAAGAAGCAGGTCAGGGTCTGGTTTGCCTCATTTTCTTACACATCTTCTTATCCTGCTACACACAGGTCTCTGGGAGGAATTATTGCTCACTTACAGAGAACTACCATTTTTAAAAAATAAAATAATTACCTTCTGGAAGAAATTTACAGCTGAGGTCAGCATTCAACAGCACCCATTTTGTAGCTTATTTTTTTGTTGGAAATAAAAAAAAAAGAAAAAAAGAAAAAAAAAGGAAAAAAGGGAAGCTCTTCTATCAAGAAGTTCTCACCACAGGTAGTGACGATCTTCCTGTGCCTTTCTGTCTCCCTCACATGCTCTAAAGGAAAGAGAAAGTAGTACATGTGCTGCCTTCCCTGCTCTGAAATGACAGAAGGTGCAGAGGGAAAGATTTTATACAGCCAGCACCAGGAATAAGTGATCTGATACACAAACAAAAATATACATGCCTGATTAACTCAGGCATTTTTATTTAGATGAAAGTCACCACTCCTGCACACAGAAGCAAAGCCAGAGTGCAGCCCCATCACCCTGCACTAAGCTAAACCTTGATGCCTTATCCCAGCCCTCACCTCCCCAAACCAGCCAGCTCTGGGTGAGCTCAGCCTGCACAGGGCAGGGTTTGGGGACAGTAACCAAACCCAGCCACCATCCCCTGTCCAGGGGCTGATCCTGATGCAGGGTGCACCTTGTCCTGTGCCTTGACTTTTCTGTCACAGTCACCCAGCTCAGCCTCCATCACCTGCTGTATCACACTAAACCAGACACCCTTACATGTTAAAAGTCCAAATTTCAAGAAACAGCTGTAAAACCACCCCAGAGCAGCCCTACAATACAGAGCTGGGGAAGCCAAGATCAGCAGCATTCATTCTGTATTGGATAAATATGCTTCTTTCTAGGCCAAAGAGGGCTAAGGAGAAACAGTTTGTTTCAACCCAGTTATTTACCACAAAAAACAAGCTGCTAAAAGCTCAAAGTTCTGCAAATTTGATCAGCTCTAGAGGATTAAACTTCCTGCATCTCCAAAGACAAGTATGGCAAGATGCCCGTTCAGGAAGGTTGCCAAAAGGTATTTTAGGGCCACTTCCTAAATTTGCTCATTCATAGTTTTGTTATTTTTTTTTATTTTGAATTTAGGGTTGTTTTGTTTTGTTTTTAAATTAATCATTCAATAAATGGGGCTAGCAAAAAACCTTAATTTTAGGCTAAAAAAAAACCTCCCAAACAATAACTGAAGTTCATATAGCAAGCAGTTCAAAAGAGGCATTCATTGTGTTCTGCACTGGGAGTTTTATTGATGGTTAAAGATGATGTTCAGTTCAGCAGAGCTGAGGAAACAATATTCATAAAAGAAAACAAATTCAAGCTAAGAAAACAAAGCCTATGAATTTGCACCTATTATCATAAATAGTTTAACTGAGGTAGTTTTAGCACAGAAAGTGGAGGAGTTTTTAAAAGGAAATAAGAAATCTTGATTCCTAGTGGATTTACACAGAGTCTTGCCTGGTTGAGCCATATCGGAAGGGGAAGATGAGAAATTCAGGAAAGCAGAAAGAAACAGAGTTCTAAGAAATAAAGGTCTTGTTTTTATTAGGGGATGATTTCTCTGAAAGAGTGGGCCAAGAGTAATAGAAGAGCAGTTTAGGAGCAAGTCTTTTTCAGACCAGAAGGAGCTTATAGTTTTCCCTGCTGGACCATGAAAGGTTTATGTGAAGTGTAGGGTTGAGCTCTCAGCTCAAGGCAGATCTTTCAGCTCCAAGAGGGAGGTTTTGCAGGAAGCTGCCCACCAGCCTTTGGGAGACCCCAGCACCCAGGCAGCTCCTGCCCTCTGCAGATGTGCTGCTGGTAGATTCAGCAAACTGGGGATTTGCTGGTAAAGTGCACTCAAGTACAATGTGACTCCTTCAGCCTGACCACAAAAATTAATGTCTAGCTAATTGTACTTTCAGTTCACCAGTGTTGCCCATATTGGTGCAGGATACCATAACAAACTCAAATCCCACCATCCACCCACAAGTGTGTGTTAGGAGGAAACACAAGGGACCAAAATAAACCCCCATGGTCTGAGTCCCCAGGGCACCTGCCCTGCTGCAGCTCACCTTGGGGAACCAGAGAAAGGTGGATGGGCCATGACAAGTCAGGGCAGGAGCAGAGAGCTTCACTAATTCATGCATCTGTTGCCAGAGAAAAGAGCAGCAGAGAGCTGGGGTTACAGGTTGAGAAAGAAACTGTCTGCTTGAAAGAGTAGAATCCAGCCAGAAAGAAAAGATAATTATAGGAGTGTTAAGATGCATCTTAATTTACTCTTTAAAATAGCTTCCATGGATGGTACCTTGAACTGAAGTCAGGGGAAGGATGAGTCATTGTGTTTTAATACCTCCATTAGCCTGTCCAAATGGATGTACTGGAAACCCAGAGCTGAGTTTCACTCTCCAGTAAATCTGAACATGCATTAGTTTGGCAAAAGAATACATTTTATTTCACTTCACAAGTTAGGTTTTTTTTTTTTAAATCACTTCTTTTGAAGCCAGAAAATAATAAAGTGAACAAGAAATACACAAGCAGCATGATGCTCATTTATTCTTTTATATAGCCCAGAAGGAATGCAGTTTGAAATGTGAACTTTGGCAATTCATCACACAGTCTTTCAGACTAAAGAATTTTCAGAGAAGAAACTAAAATGAGCAGACATTTAACATTGAGAAGTGCCTATCACAAACACCAGAACTACCAAACATAAGGAAATTTGCCTTAAATGCACCAAGCTCAACCCATCTCTGGCACAACTCTCCCAGCTTTTAGACAGGCAAATCTGGCCTGATGTTCTGAACATATCCATGGAATATATTTATATCATCACAACTTAAAATCAAGATTTATACAGAGGAGGATTTTTAATGAAAATACTTACAGACTGAGGTGACAGAGCAATTTGAACTTGTTGGATAGGTTATAGCTACCCAAAACTTGCACAAGAGTCAATGTGACTGCTATGTTCAACACTCCTGTTGGATAACAGAGGATTTGTAGTAAACATCTTCACATGGGACCTATTTCTGAGCCCATTTTTGCTTACAGAGCAATCTGTTGTACAGAAATAGAGGTTTCAGACCAGTGATTTTCACTTGGGACAATTGGGGTCATCCTGGACAAGTGTCCCCAAACCAGGAGAGCACCAGGAGCACCTCAGGCCATAGCTCTTCCAGACAGGATAAAATCTGGCAAACCATTGCATAAATCTGTTTTATGCTACCACTGACAGGGGAACAGAGGTTTTTCCACAGGATACATTGAAGTAACCAGCAAGCCCATTCACTGCTTCCACTTAAAATTAATAGGCAACCTTGCCCTCCCTTATCTAGGCTGCAATTATTTCCTAATACGGGCAGGGAAGTCATGCCAATTTTGCCCTCTGGGCCTCACAAAGCACACAGCCTAATTCACATTATCCAGGAGCAGCCAAGCCAAAAATTTTTTAGAGGCAGAGATATTCTTATATCTGCTCTCATTAAGCAATTTCCTGTGGTATTTACTGAGTGGCTACAGTCTGCCAGCATGCCTGGCAGCCAGACCCCTCCCAGCCCCACAAGTTTTAAAGGATTATTATTATTATTATTATTATTATTATTATTATTATTATTATTATTATTATTATTATTGAGAAGTCTGGACAAGAAAGCACAACCTGACTGTTGCCAGAATTATCCTGCTGCTGGCTCTGCAGAAGTCTAATGGAATGCTATGCTCATCTGCCCCATTAGGAGAAAAAAAAAAAAAAAAATAAAAATCCCCAATAAATGCAATCTGCTAGGAAACAATGAGAATAACTGTCAGATTTATGTCAAGCCAACAAGCTCCTATTTCTCCTGTTGCTTGCCAAGTGTACCAATCCCAACTATGTCTCGTGGACTCCTGCAATCACCAATCCAACTTATTTCACATCTTATCCATCATTTCTCTGCAAATTTTGGATACAGCCATACCATTGTTTATTGGCTGGGATGGTAATATTTGACACCAATATCCCCCTCTGGAAAAATAAGAAAAAATAAGAGACAGAAGAGACTTGAAACCTTCATATTTTATAGATTTCTGGCATTGTATGTTATTTCTGTTAAAAATCAGGGTTTTTTTGTTTTGCTACTGTAAGATGTATACGTGGAAATCTAGTGAGGACTAAATTTCTCCTGCAATTAAACAAAGCATCTGAGAGGGTTAATTGAACATTACAACACTCACACAGCATGCATTGATTGTAAGGGAGGAAACAAGATAAGCACAAGTTGGATTGAATTAAATTTCAGTCAGGCTGGACTTACTTGGTGACAAGCTCTGCAAGGAGACTGAATTCATAAATGTTTCATGAAAATGGGAAAATTTGAGCTGAGCTTGCAAGATAGCTCCACTGGACTGTTTTTCACCACTACAAATTACCATAATTTTCTCCAATTTCTCTATAAAACATCTATTTTCTTTCTCTTTTATGGACCAACATCATCACTGTAGCCAGTGTGGTTATACACTCCAGTTTGCTGCCAGAAGTGATACAGAGGACACCCTTCAGATAAGGGCTTATTTTTTATATCCTAACAGAAAAAAAGCAAAAGCATTTTCTCCACATTAAGTGGTCTTAAAGATGGGATTGAGCAGCTCTGGAAGCATTTATATAATTGAATTATAATTTGCTTCATTTAGGCTTGTGGTCTCTTGTGCTCTGTGTCCAGTGCACAAATCAGACATTTTGTACAATTCAATTACAGATATACTCAGGAACCTTTTAATCTCATATTAGGTTTCATAATTGATTCCTGCTGTCAGCATTCAGTCTCTGGGTTTGGTGAGTCCCCTCAAATCGTATGCAAAGTCTAATGGTGAGTTATTTTAGATGTTTATATGTTTAAAAAAATATATATAATTAAGTGTAATGTATAGGTTAAGGCAGATTCTAAGGACCAGATCATAATTACAAAAGTGGGCATAAGTCTCTCCATGTGTGCAGAGTGGGAATATTCAACAGAGCAGCAGCAACTTGTACTTGTGCTTCTTTCCTTGATATTTTGGCTGAGTTTTCCTTGGAAAAAGAATGTATACACACTATTGAGCTACAAGACAAAATAGTAGAGTGCAATTGGTCCTCTCCTACTAGAAAACAGAATATTTGTATTTTTAGAAACTGGAAAAAACTCACAGTAGTACATCTGCTAAACAAACAAGTTAAAACTCTTGCCTAAAGTAATGGAAAATGTCATGCTCTGCTGATAGAGCAGCACAGGCAACAAGCTCCTTTAAAAACTAAAACCAGGTGCTACCACTCTGGATTTTAGGAAGACTAAGTCCTTCCCATATTAGTTTACAGAATCTGAGTGAACAATAACAGTATTTTTCCAGAGAATCCCCATTTGCCCTGTTCTTTGGTCTGCTCAGGCAGCATGGAAGAGCTCACTTCCCACAGAAGCTTGTTCCTTTCCAAAACCATCTGAAAATCAGAGATTGTGTTAATCAAAATGTTTTTTATACAATTAGAATAGTTTCAACAACCAAAAGCAAGGCCAGGGCTTTGAATTACCTACCTACTCTTCCATGGACTTTGCTGATGTGTAGGCTTTTGCAGAAATCTTACCTTATAAAAAAGACTATTCTTATCTTATAAAAATGACTATTGTTAAGTGATTAAAATATCCTAAATGCATACCAAACCATGTGACTAGCTTTGCAGTACCAAAGCTTCCCAGGACTATTCTCCTAGTCTTCAGGTTACAGATTCAGCACAGCAGATCCAACTTAGCCCAGAATTATACCCAGAATCATTATTATTGAGGCTGGAAAAGTCCTCTAAGCTCATAGAGTCCAACCATTACCCAGCACTGCCAGATCCACCACTAAACCATGTCCCCATGTGCCACATCTGTGTCTTTTGAACACCTCCAGAGATGAGGACACCCCCACTCCCTGGGCATGGCAGCCCTTTCAGTGAAGAAATGTCTCCTAATATCCAGTCTGAACCTGCCCTGGAACAACCTGAGGCTGTTTCATCTCACTCCAGCAACCCAGTGTGTCTTTTGCAGTGAGGGGCCCAAAAATGATCACAGAATTTAAGGTGCAGCCTAATCTGCAAAAAATTCACAGGTTTTCAAGAAGTCATATTAGGTTTATGCTTCTGTAAATCACAGCAATGTTTCACAAGCCCAACTCCAGCAGTCTCCAGGCCCAATGTCCTGTCCCACCTTCAGCCCTCTGTATCTGTTGCCATCTCTCCACAAGCTGAACACCTGGAGACACTCCTCCCTCTCTGCTCATTCCCCCATCCTAATCTCTCACAGAAATGCAAACCTCTGAGTAATAAAGTTCATAATTGGTAGAAAGTGGTGACCATCACACACTGCCTTACCCCAGTGACACAAGGCACTAACCTCTCTGCACACAAACCAGAAACTGAGAGGGTGCTGTGGGGAAAAGGGGCAGAGACACAGAGCATGGGGTTTGACCAAAGCAGAGACTTCCATACACCAAGTATCCACTTCAAAGCCCAAATTTAGCAGAATGGTTGGTACTCCTTTTCCCATTTGTTTTGTTTTAATGGTTCATGTGTGCAGTTTCATGAAGCAGCATCCAGTTTTTCCCTGAAGGCTCTTTTAAAAACAAGGCAGTGAGAAGGAAACCTCTGAACAGCTACCTAAAGTGAACCTCAGAGTCATCACAAGCACCAGACTAAGATTTTCCCCTATATACTGGGGTGGGACCATAGAAGACAAAAGCTTTCCACCTTCCACACCATGTGTTGTGTGTTTAAAAGAAAAAAAAAGTAGTCTGTGCTTTCAGCACATGAAATTCATAATCAGGCGTCATGAAACAATTAGAAATGCTCCTTCAGCCTAAACACACTTAAACAATGCTTTTCACAAGAGAATTAAACTGCTGTGGCTTATCACAATATAAAAGCCAGTAGCTCTGGTGGGGGTCCACAGACCTGCAACAGTTTGAGATATGCAAAAAAAGAGGGGAAAAGCCCCTCCAGGATGGGGGGTTTAACAGCTGGGCATGTGCAAGCACAACTGTGAACCTAATGGCTGACCTTGTGTTCTCCCACAGGCATTTGAGGATGTCCAAACACAAATGATGGATTTTACAAGGCAGACTGCTAAATGTCACATCCTTCAACAGCAAGGCTTAGCCTGACAAACCAATGTCCCAACCCAGGGAGGCACAGGGTGGGGCTGGCTGGAGGAGCCACATCCATGGGGGATTTATTGGTTTGCATTGCTCAGTAGCACTGAGAGGGTGCTGGGCTGAAAGCAGCACTGTGTCCCCTCTGCTGAGCTGCAGATGAGGGCTGGACCCAGCTTTGGGCACCCAAATCAAGGGGGAAGTTATCAAAGCCTTCTGCACTGGAACCTGGGCAGGTGCCCTTCATCAACCCCTTCCCACTGATGCTCCTTCGATTCCATATTCTCTTAGGAGGAAACAGCAGCAGTGCAAAAAGTAAACCAAGATTTTTTCCTGGGCTGACAAAACACTCTGCAGTTTTCTTACCAGACCCATTTCAGACTCTTCAAAGGATTCTGTGAATTCTGTGCAATGGTTCCTGCCCTGTAGCCAGCCTGTGCCCTTGCAGAGGGGCAGGCCTGCTCCAAGATTTTATTGCCATAAAGTGATTGCTCACTTTTAAAGTGTTTCTTGTCACTCTGATTATAACTACCAGGGCTTTAATCAAACCAATATAAGAACATTTAGCAGCACTTTGGGGATGCTCATGGCTCTGCACCAATCTGGATGGTGCAGCTGTTACCACAGCAGCTCACACTGCTGCAATCTCATTCAGGATGGCCTCGTGTGGCTCATTTGGGAGAACTTTTTCTGAATATTGACTTTGCCAAGCCAGAATGGGATGATTTCTATGTCTGTATGTCTGGATTATGAACAACCTACTGAGTTGTTCATATCAGCAAGGCTTTAGAAGCTTCTCTATTATAGCTCAGTTTCACTGAAGTGCATGAAGAGGACATAGTCAAATCTGAGGGTTTTGACTCAATTTCAGGGCTATGGATATCAAGAAGAAAAAGCTGTTCAGGTGCCAGTCTCTCATGATCATCCCAAGACTGAGAAGCCAAGTTAGATCCTTCCTACAGGTAGATCTGCTAATGGTACATGAGCCCAATAAAAATAAAAATATCTTTTTTTTTTTTAATTCATCTTCCACTTAACTAATTTCACATATTCTTAAGAAAACGTTTCTCTAAAAATTTCAAATTACTCAAATGCACCTGCTTTCACTTTATATTATGTGAAGTAGGTCTTACATCACAGGGCAGGGTGCAGCAAGTCACCCCAAGCACACGAGAAAGTCACTTTGCTATGCTTCCTCAAAGAGAAATGAGTCGAAAAATATTTTTTTCCAAAATACATCTAAAATAGGATATAAGACTGTAAGAGACAGAGCCAAAAGCATGTATTTTGTGCATCTCATTGATTTCTAAATCTTGCAATTGCAACAACACAACTTCCTCCATGGTTCACAACTTCTCACAACTAGAACAGAGGGACCAAGACTGAAATAACACCAGAATTCACTGTGCTTTAAAAATCCATTTTTCACTTAGTCCCACTTGTAGCACTATTATTTCTTTCTAGACATTGGACTAAAACTGAGCTTTTAGAAATGGATTTAACATTCCAGATTTGATATAAATAATGAGAAAAAGGAGAATCCAGGCAGGATTCAGGGCAGGGCAGCAGGAGGTGCCCAGCCCTGCAGCAAGCACCTTCCAAATGAGACCCAGATGGATTTCCTCCCCTGCTCTCCACCCAGAGAGAGGATGGGCCAGGCTGTCAGAGAACAAGTACACTCAAACATCTTGTTCTTACACACAATTACACTGTGAACTCCAATGTGCAGCTCAGGACAGACAGGAGTGGAACACCCACACGTGTGTCTGGCAGATCTCATTATCCTCTTCCGCCGTTTATGGCAGAAATTAATTTGCCAAGTGCTTTCTATATTGCTATGTCACACAACCAAAAATGTCAGGAACTATTTATTACTCACACCTTTTTTTTTACCTGCCTCAGTAACAGTCAGGTGAGTTACAAGCCCTCAGGGCACTTCATTTCCAGTCTGTGGATAATAATGGTCTTTAATTGAGGTTTCTGGGTGCTGCATACATATCACTAGATGTGCAAGAACTGCTAACAAAGAAATATGAGTGCATACCTTGCCTCTCCCAAAACACACACCCACATTCTACAGAAAAATGCCACAGCTTCAAGATGATTCACTTCCATTACTGATCTCACTGAAAGCTTCAGCAACAGTTAAAATGACTACTGTCTTTTTCTTTGGGTTCAGAAACACCCTGGTGAGCTCTGAGTGCTTTTGCATTTCTACATTCAGACACAGCAGTCCAGCCCATCAAACCAAGACTAAGAAATCTGCAGAGAAATCATTATGTGGGACTTCTTTGTATTTTCCCTTCATTCCTTCCACTACCCCTCCACAGCTGAGATTTAAATACCTTGGGATACCCCTCGAGCACTCTAACCTCAAATACCACGGGCAGGTTTTGCTGAGCACTCCCATGTTAATGTATCACACAGCCAAGGAAAAAACGTGTCTGGAAAATTTCTCACTGGAAGTGAACCAGGCACAGGCATGGTTGTGCTCTGCAAATAGGAGCCAGTTGGTGCCACACTGCAAATATGTTCAGTGCTCATCATAAAACAGGGTCATTCCAGAGGAAATGGACCTGTGATTTCACCCATGTTTTACAGATGGTCTGGATATTTTCCTACCAAGAAAAAGTACTGGTCAAGAAATAAACAAAGATACAAACAAAATTGTCACATTATTTAAAAAAATAGTATTTACCTTAAAGTGGAAGTAAATCTTGCAATCAAGGCAAAATAAACAACTCAGAACTCATTCAAAAAAACACAACTGATTCAGAAAAATCACTACCGATTTGAAAATGTAATTTCTTCTCTGGTTTGTGACAGAAGTCCATGGGGAATGGAGGTGGGACACACACACAGATAAGTCACTGCAGCCTGCCAGAAGCTCAGGTAGTGCTGATTGAATGCAGCACACCGAGAGGTCTCCCCTTGGATGAAACTCCTTGCTGCTTGCAAGCAAAACTGAGTCTCCCAAAGTGCTTTGTCTTATCCCAGTCCCCAATGCACAAGGTATTCAACACCGAGTGGGAGAGTTTTGAGATGCATATTCACTGATTATCCACCTTCAAACATGTTTTTGCAAGGCTGGCTAACCCAACTCAAGCATCACATTTCTGGTGTAGATGGTGATGCTGGGTTTCAGAGCACGCAAATGACATCACTTGTCAAGGCCATAAAAAAAAAGACAAAACAAAGGAATAACCACGTCAATCAAAGTCAAATACTTTTGACAAAGAACAGATTTTTAGATATTAATCAAAATAAAAATCTGGTCTTTCCATTCACATGGATGCCTGCTAATTGCACTGCCAAAAGAGCTATAAACCTGCTAATGAGCAGCCAACTACACATATTAGAAATAAAGTCTTCCTCTTTCCTAAACTAACAGCTTCTAAAACGAACCACAGAGATAACTGCATGGAAAAAAATACCAAAACCCAAACCTGGCCAGAGGTTATTAAAAAAAAAAAAAAAAGCAGCTTATTTTTTATCATGCTGGTTTTCCCACGTATAACTCAATTAGCGTGGAAACCTGTATGAAAACCACATCCTGATGTTTGTTGGCTGCAGGAGCATAAAATCACTTATGCAGATCCCAAGGTGCTCTGGCCAGCAGAGTTGTCTGTCATTTATTTCCTAAGTGCATGGCATTCTGGCACAGCACAGGTTAGGGGTTTTTAAGGCATCTGATTTACTTCAAGGGTACCTTGAAGAGTCAACTTAGCATGAAAACACA
The DNA here is from genome assembly GCA_030060385.1 of Muscicapa striata striata. Lineage (NCBI taxonomy): Eukaryota > Metazoa > Chordata > Aves > Passeriformes > Muscicapidae > Muscicapa > Muscicapa striata. The sequence goes on along the minus strand of JAREIS010000050.1, from coordinate 657,669 downwards.
TCCACATTTCATAAAGGTCATTCTAAAGTAACATCTGCTATTGATTCAGTGTGAAAACTCACAACTAATCACCATAAACAGATACTTAAACAATCTGCTCTTCAGTAAAAATTATTCAAAAGGACTAGTCCTCTTTCATGCACAAAATAATTTTATTATTCACCCCTTAATTACAGAAATATAGGGAGGAAAAGGACTTCTGTAGAAGAATTATGCTGGTGCCATCAATGTAATCAGGGCCAAGTAGAGCCATCACTTAACACTTGGAAAAACTCCGTTCAGAGGGGCAGATTCAAGGCATTCGAGGGTGCCACGGTGAGACCTCCCCACCTCCTTTTCCAATTCACCCAATTCAATTCAGGGAGCAGGAGAAGGAGGGATTTGCAGGCTGGATAAGTCACTCGCTTTTCAGATTTGCCGACCACTGCAGGACGGGAGGAACATTTACCGCAGTGAAACCTTCCCGGTGATCAAAGGCGCTTTGGTGCATTTAAAACATCCCCACCTGCACTGCAGCTGAATGTGTGAAACCTCCTAAAGGGGCTCCGGGAGCGAGGTGTTACCCTCCTGACACGCGTTTTGCTGTGTTGGGAGGGTTCTCAGTCCCACGCTGGAGTCTGCAGCAGCTCCGAGCTCTGTCACTGCTCACAGGGACAGAGATGCACGCCTGACCTTGGGTTAAAACCTCACACCACCACCCCTTCCATCCAGAATTCAGGGCTGTGTTTTGTCCCAATATCCATTTAATTATTTAATTTATTTATTATACATGTTTATTATACACATGTATTATATATATATTTATACATTTTTAAATTTCTTTATTATCACCCATTTAATTTCCAAAGTCAATCTCTAGTCCTGCACTTCCTAAGGAAAACGAGCAGGGGGCTGGGGAAACGAGAGCTGTGATACTGTGAACAGGGATGTTTTCAGGCTGAAACTATTCAGGCCATTTAGTTTTTCAAACAACCCCAAACCTTTTTCAAACTGATTTTCCTCATGGTTAAGCAGCAGACATACACATCATTAATTAAAGCACTCATTTAACTCAGGTCAGAATTAGTGGAAGGCCTTCTGGTGCTCAGAAAGAGAAAACTGGAAACCATCCTAAGCAGAAGAATTATTCAGTCCCTGGATTTCTCACTACCTGTTTCTTCCTGGGGATAACTGCTCATAAACTGTCTGAGCCTTGCACGTCTCGGCTCAGTTCTGCAGTGCCCATAACAGGCCAGGTGACTGCTTTTTCCTTCAGCCAGCAAAATGCCATCTGCACAGAGATCCTAACGCAGCAAACTCCTCCTGGCCACAGACCTTGCAGTGCCCTCCCAAAGCCCAGCATGCACACAGCTCACCCAGGGCTTGGGACGTGACTGTGCAGATATCCAAGACCATTTGGTCTCTTCCCCCCACCTACTCACAAATACCAATATATATAAACTCCTAAAACAGTCCAGTCTGAAATATTTGGGACTATTTCATAGTACACCTGGATGCCTACCCATTGCATTTACAGGGTACTACATAAAAAAGAAAAGAGGGCATAATAGAAGCAAGACCTACTTGCTGAGTTTATCTCACTATTGAAATGCACTTCTTATGCACCTACTCAGGTGTGGATTCTCACTCTGTTTTTGAAATAGCCCAACTCAAGCAGCACCCTCTTGAGAGGGAAAAGCACGTATTTCTTATTTTTAATATGACTACACACACATATATGCTCACACATGTGCATTGCAAACTACACACACCCCATTCAAAGGCAATTCTATGCAAGGAGTCATGAAGAGAAGTAACTGCATTTTAAAGGCAGAGAAATCAGTCCAGGATAAGAAGAGCTGTAACAGAAAAGGTATTTACAGCAGAAATGCTCGTGCTCTACAAACATCAGTGTGAAAACTCAGTCTGGCACAATTGTTTATGTTCAAGCCACAATAAACAATTGGTTTTACAAATTTTAGGTATGTGGAAACACATTAATATGTCTGCCAGAAAGAGCCCAGGGACAGCCATAAACACTGTTGACATGATAAACTCAATTAGTTCAGTAAACAAGTCACTGATACATTCACTTAGAAAACCTTCAGTGGCACGTTATCAGGTTTTGAATCACATAGCCTACATTAACAAACAAAGATGCTTTTGCATGGAGAGATTCACACCCTCCTCTAACTCCACAGCCACCTGGAATTCCTCTGCAGCAAATCCCATGCTCTTGGGACAAATTAATTATTAAGCCTGTGGAGCTGAGACAGCCCAGAGCCAGCTCAGTAAACTGAGCTTCTCAGGAGCATTCATTTAAATCGTTATTTCCAATCCCTGCTCCCAGCAGGAATCCTGCCTTTGGCTCTCCCTGCGGGCTCAGCTGCTGGGGCTGCTGGCTGTGGGTGAGCAGCCACTGTGCCCACAGCCCCACCAGCCAGGGCATTATTCAGCTCCACTGAACTTGCTGAAGTGGGGAAAGACCCCATCATACCCAACTCTGTCTGGTCTGTTTTTTTCCAAGAGTTTCACTCCAGGCACTGCTGCCACATAGAAGATGCACCACAGTTTGCTATTGCTGCTTTCAGCCATCACAATAAAACTGTGGGAGCATAAAACTCAGATAAATATGCCCTAATTCTGTCAAGTTTTCATTCACCTCACTAATTTAATTTTGGTTTTGTTTTTTTAAAATTTTAAATAGCAACCATGCTGATGAATTTCTCAGCAGAGCATCCTCTCTGGAGACCAGAGCAGCAGCTGCACAAGAGGCTTTGAGAGGTTTCTTGTGCTGGTGGTGCAGGAGGTTGGTCATGATCAGAGCCAAAGTGCACACTCTCCAAGCCACAACTCAGTGCCAATACAAAAATCTCTCATTTTCTGTAAAATCAGAATGGCATTTTATTAGGCCTAAACTACCAATGTGAAATCCAGCCATCAGGAAGCAGAATTTAATCCCCTCCTCACAGCAAGTGTAATAGTTGATGTTTTCCTTGGCAGTCAGGTCTATTTCAGAAACACATTAGGAAAAACCACAGCTGGCTGGAGGTGAAAAGGTGGATTTTCAGTGCAGATCCTTTGCAATTAGGATGAAGTTTGTTTTATCAAAATGAAAAAAACTCAGGCCATCTTCCACTTTTCAGGAAATTAAAAGCTTGATACAACAACAATTTTAGATTTAGTCATCCAGGAATCACTATATTTATTCACAAATTCAGACCTGGGAAGGCAAATGATCCCCTCATACAGGAGCCACCACACACTGACATTCAGTGTCACTCATCTCAGATTCCCAGATCCAGATTTACCAGAGGATGACTCACCAAATTAATTAATTCTAATTAAAGCAAACATGCATTTTCGCAGCTGAATTCAACACTTAATTCAGTTTGAGGTATCCCAGCAACCCCAACTCAAGCTGGTACTTTCTGAGGATATTTGTGCTCCTTCCCACAGCCACTCACTTCAGCACAGGGAAAAAGTGAAATTGTGCCTGCTGAGGAAAACGTATCCAAACTGATAAAGAAATCACCCCTTCCCTGAGAAAATAAACCCACACAATCCAGCAGAGGCAGACATGAAGCTGAAAGTGTTTCACAGCAAGGGAGATGGGTTTGTGCACACACAGCCAGGGCCTGATGTCACCCAGGGCAGTTTCAGAGCTGCTTTTTTTTTTTGGCCTTGCTCAGGCCATACAATGAATATAACAACATTAAAAAAGGAGGAAAAAAAAAAAAAAAAACCAAATATTTTTTACTCCCTGGTTTAGACACTGGCTGCTAAAATGCATGCTTGTCTCAGTTCAGGGCATGGAAAGTTTGATTTTAACAGGAATTAATCTGTTTACCACAGACTGTATTAATTAGAGTTTATTGCAGAACTGTATTTTGTGCTAGAAAAACACCACCACACATTTATCAAATTTTAACCATGATTATTGTGTTTTATTGTTTCATAAACTTTCAAAATGTCATGTCATGATCTATTTTATTTTAGACTTTCCTTTCCATTTAGAAACCATTACATATGCTCCAAGGAGAAGCCAACCCAGCTGCACATGTATGTGCTGCAGGATCTTGTTTGCAATGAAAATTATCTGCAATTGATTCTCATGGAGACCAATCTTCACAGGCATTCCGTGAAGCCAGAGCTAAATAACAAACAGTGTTTGTGAAAACCATACTTTTTCCTGCAGGCAAAAAGGAAAAAAAAAAGAAAAGGGTGGGGGGAAATACAATTAGTGCACTAACAGCAATTCCAAGCTAATGAAATTCTGAGACATTAGCAAAGCTCCAGAGATGTCTTGCTATAATTTCAGATGTTGGACCTTTGTGGAAGAGCCCAGCAGCCACAAAAAACCCACGAAATTTTAGAAAAATACTTTACAGGCATCAAAGGCAAACCACATCGTATAGAGCAGAGACAGACAAGCCAAAGGGCACTGCTGGTGCTTCTGCCTCCATAAACAGTAGTGCTGGTCCAAGTGCCCTCAGGGGTATGATGAGCTCCAGAGTGCCAGAATGGCAGTGGAGAACCATCAGGAGTGGGCTGGCTGTGCCAAGCTGGAGATCTGACAACTCAAACCTATCCCTGCTCTCTCTTCCCTGCTACAGCAGCACTCAACTCCCAGCACTGCTTCTTTGCCTCAGTAAATGAGCCCTCACAAGCTCCAGACCCCCTCACCTACAGCAGTGGCCATGTGTGCACCAATCCTCCCTGCCAGTTTATTCCAGCATTCACATTCCCACATGGGAATTTAATTTACAGCCCCTCTGTGCTCACCCATCCCTCTTCTGCAGACTCAATATATTCATCAGCTCAAACTCTGTGATAAGGGGAAGACGTCTGGACATCTTTGAGCCCAATTTGCAAGGGTTCCATGTTCTCTGTCTCTGTAATGGTTTTCCACTGGGACAGGGGAGATACTTGGACAACAAAGGCTCAGTCTGTGGGCGCCTAACGATTCCCCCAGGAGCTGCTGAGCTGATTTGACCCAGCACTTAAAAGGCACCACACTGAAAGCCTTGCTTGGCTCAGCCCAACACAAGCTTCCCCTCAAGAGACAGGGAAGGCCATCCCTCCCCACACTCCTGTAATCACAGCTGGGCTGATATTAATGAGCACTTTGGGGATGGAGGCAGGCTCTGGAGCAGGGGCTGCTTTTATCCCATGTCTTAGATTGCAATACAGGATGTGACCAAAGTGTGTATTCTATCACCATCTGTTAAACCAGGTGGGGCAGTGATCCTTATCCCTGTGAGAGATATCCTCTGCTAATGGGCCAGCTGTTAAAAACCAGGTGGGGCAATGTTCTTTGTCTTTTCCACAACCCATCCTCCCTCCAGGAGATATCTCCTGTTCATGGCCACTGAGTCCCAGTGCATGACTGATAAAATTACACCATCCCATGGGAGATGCTCCACCCAGGGGGAGGAGCCAAGCATTTCCTACCCAAATAAAAACTGAGATTTGGAACACCAAAGCAGCCTTTGCCACTGGATTCCAGAGGAAAGCCAGACCCTTCCACATCATCACTGGACCTTCAGAGGAAAACTGCACCTTCTACAGGAGCATTGCTTCAGCTGAACCACATCTGCCACTGCAGGAGGATGCAGCCACCATTTAATGGGACTGCTGCCAACACCCTGACTGACTGACAGGGTGTCAGCTTGGATTCTGGCTCTGTCAGTGTTTTGGGATTGTTCTTTGCAATGCTGTATTTCTATTTGAATTTTCCTAGTAAAGAACTGTTATTTCCCATATCTTTGCCTGAGAGCCCCTTAATTTCAAAATTATAATAATTTGAAGGGAGGAGGTTTACATTCTCCATTTCAAGCAGAGGCTCCTGCCTCTCTTAGCAGACACCTGTTCTCCAAACCAGGACACCCCAGCATCCAGGAGTGGCTGCAAGAGCTGCAAAGGCCCCACACCAACAGAGGAAGGCTAGGAGATGCTGGGCTGACAGAGCCACCTCCTCCAGCACCACCACCCTTCCCTGCTCTGCACCAGGTGATTGACCACTGATCCCAGACATGTCACACAGCAGCCACTGCTTGGCTGCCAGATGTGAACATCTGCCCCTCCACACCACCAGGGGCAGGAGCTGCTGTCTCAAAGCCTTCAAAAGGATCCAGCACAGAAACTGGCAGAACCAATCCATGAACTGCTTTAAAACTCTATTTTCATCTCCCAAAGCAGAGGCCCCTGGCAAGGGAAGGCCTCACCATGCACACACAGGGGCACTGCTTTAAGGGAAGAAGTAGCTGCAGGAGCTCCCTCCAGCTCCCCAGACATGCTCCAGACACAAGAAGGAAAGCTCTGGGGCTGTACTGGCCCCTCTCAAGGAGCTTGTCCACTACAGCAGACAGACTCAAAAGAATCCCCAAACCCTACATAATTGATTTTATGCATTTTCTGTAGATTTTATGCATATTTCCTATCTTTCTGGCAGCAGAGTAGATACAAAAGGAATCAGGTCCAGGATTACTTGCTAAACAGATGGGGAAATCTGTCCCCTGCAAGAAAGTACCACTGAATAAAATTCAAAGCAGCAGTGCTAAACCTGTAACATTGAGGCCAGTATTGAGCACCAATGACTGGATCTCTGCCTCCCTCTGATCTCACAAAAACCAAACAAATGTCATAAGCTTCCTATTTCCTCAGCACCAAATACACTACTTCATGCTCACAAAGTGCCTCCATCACATCTCCTTCACACCATCACTTGCAATATTTTTATCCTGCTTTTTATAAAGCCTGAAGAGGTCAATATTACCTCATAAATTCTGAAACAATAGAGTTTACAAGTGCAAGAAACAATTTTTCCCCCTTTTAAACTTTTCTAGTTGAAGAAATTTGCTGGGATTTCTGCCAGGACCTGGTGGAAAGTTTTCACATCTGCACTGTACAATTAAAATGTCAAAGCTGGAGATTATTTAGGGTATTTAGAGTAAATCTAAAGAAAAGCCACATATTTTTAAGAGTCATTATTTGCTGAATTATGCCAAGACTATCTCGTCCTTCAGTGTTAAGCAATCTTTCATGTACTGTTACAACTATTACCAGGATCTAGCCAATTTTTAAACTCTTGTAGCCACTTTGTCCCCATTCCAGATTTCTTCCTCTGTCCCATCTGCAGCAATGCCTTGAGCATCCCTCAGCACGACACACAATGCCACCCAACCTGCCACCACACACACCTTTGCCTTGGCTGGGTGAGAAATTTGGATTCAGGAGGTGAATACCTGCACAAAATCTGGTGTCTGAGGCTCTGACATCAGCTGGAAAAGTGCATCTGTGTTAGTCACACTGGGATCACAGGGACTGTGTTTCTTGAACTCCCAGTAACAATTTTAGAGAGCAAAAGAAACAAGTTCAGCTGTTCAGTGCAGCAGGTTCCCACCTACATTTTGCAGCTCTGCCCTGCAGACTTGCAGCAGGATGCTGGCAACATCACAATAATGCACTCAGAGCCAAAGAAAGCGAGTACTCAAGTGTGGGACTGGGGGAGAGAGTTGTTTTGTGGATAGTATATTTGGGCTTTTTAAAATAAGTAAATCAATCACAGGGACACCTTAGATCCCAGCAGGCCCATGGTTTCCACAGGCTCTTCTGTAAGCTGCAGTGCTAGGTGACAGCAGCAGCACCTCTGCTCCAGGGATGTGACTCAGTGACTTGCAAGTACAGAAGAACCCAGAGCACAAGAGCAGCTGGGTTCCTGCAGGACCACTTATTCATTTTGGCTGTGTTTGTATGAAGAAAGAGCAAGGGAGTGATGAACTTCAGCTCAAGAAAAATTTCCTTATGTTGATGTTTGAAATGAAACTTCTACATTTTCAAGTAGAATTTTTATTCAGTAACTCTGGGGGAAAACCTGGAATAAACATATATTTCACACACCTCAATTTCTACCAGATGCAATCAATTTATTTCCTCCTGAAAAAGCAAATCCCTGCTGTCCCCACACTGGACAGGGACACAGCAGAGTCCTTCCAGCCCCTCAAAAAGGCAACAAGTGACAGCCAGCACCACTGCAGCTCCTTAAAGAGGATTCACAGGCTGCCTTGTCTTTGTCTTTGCAGGCACCACATCCCAAACTCTCCAACACACCTTCCTGTAGTTCAAATAAAAAGGAAATAATTTTAAAAATACACTAATTTCTTACTGATGGGACTTGTTCAGTCCAATCCTGTATTCATTTTCCCAGTACTTTTGCCTTGGGCTGAGTAAATAATCACGAGTTTCACTCAGCCTGAGTGAAGGCCAGATTTGGACAGCAGCATCCTTACCAAGAACTAGAACTAATGGCTTTGCAATTTGATAATGTGAACCAGAGTAAGGAGGAAATAATTTTGGCAGAATTGAGCAGAAGTGAAACTGAAAAGTCAATCTATTTCAGGAGTGGTACCACAACACTACAGAATCTACAGTTAAACCACCTGCAGTAAATATGATCATCTTCTGGATGATCTGTTTGGAACATTGGGCAAATCAATGCATACATGAGCCTAATAAAAACCTCCATGTCATAATAAAAACCTTTCAATCATAACAAAGAAAAAAGAAATCTGTTAACAATAACCAAAAAAATACTGACCAACAAAAAACTAGAACTGGGACTGACTGCAACTCAAGGATTTAAAGTTAGCCCTTTAAGAGCTACCTTAAAATAGCAGCTGTCTTGTTGCATACAGCAGAGAGACCCAGGATTCACTCAGCAGTGTAGGGTAAGGGCTCAGCAAGCAGGGGCTGCACTGAAGGCTGTGGGAGGAGGATGGGCTTAATGACTAAATTAATGTCCTCAAGTAACCTGCTGCAAAAATATGTATTCCTGTCTAATTTAATCATTATGGTTCCCTCCTGTTCTTTTGAGAGAGGACTCAAGAAAGAGCAGCAGAGCATTGAGAAAGAGAGGAGCAGGTTCCCTTTCATGCACAGGTATGTCTTTTGTGATGTTTGAATTACAGACTGCTTCAGTAATCTTTCCCCAAAAATCGTGTCTAACCCAATATGAAAGACATTTATGATGGGGATTTTCCTCCTTTTGTTTTTAATTATTCATATGCAAATCATTTTGAGAGGGGGAAAGACCATGAAGGAAATGACATGTCAAGATGCATAAACTGGTAAGGAAGACAAGCAAACCAAGGAGGGTTCCTCCAAAAATATCTGTAAACAAATAAAGTCAGTTTGCTATTCCAAATTTCAGATGAATTATTCACAGATGAGAGCTGAAGAGTTGCATGTGAACAGAAATTAGAAACTTAAATGATAACACATTAGTGATGTTGATATTCTAGGCTGGTCCCTAAGAAAAATGCAGACAGGATCATATTGATCCTGATGTGTTTTTACCTGGCTGAGCTGAAAGAAGGAAGCTGTGGCTGCAGCTCTCCAGCTGATCAGAGCTGTGTGTGATGCTTGGCACTGGAAAGCTTCAGTTCGGTCCCATTTTACACCACTTAGACTCTGAACAGCAATTCAATGTTGCTTAAAAGCAACTTTTTAAGAAGGAAAACAAAGCCAAACCAAACAACAACAACCACCTCCTCAGACATGAAGTAAAGTTTAGCTCTTAAAAACTTCCAGGAAGGACCCTTCCCCTCCTACAGTCCCCCAGAGGTGTTTCAAACACAGACCTCCCATCTCCCCTCTCTGGAAATGACAGCCTCGATTAGGACTTGGCTGCACAAACCCGATGAAGCGAAACAAAAACATTTCACAGCCCACAGCATTCCTGGCTCCCCACCAAAATGCTGGCAGCTGGGAGAGGGAAATCAAACCCTCTGGTCCTGGATTGAGCCTCTGCCCCTTCATCTTCCTTCTTCCAGTTTTTGCACTTGAGGCTATCAGATAAGGACAAATTGCTTGTAACAGGCATTATTATTTAGCATCCCTGGTGCTATCAGGGATGTCCTAAGAGGGGAAACAGTGGCCTTGATGAGAGGGATCCCTCTCCACCTCCCAGCTGAAGGTTGTATCTCAGCTGCCCTCACTCCTCAGGCTCTTGGTGGCTCCTTGGCAAGGGCACAGCCCCAAGCAAGAGAGATAAATGGCCCAAAGCCAGGGCTCCATTTCACATTAAGCCAGGCTATTACTAAATTCTACCAAGCACTGAGATCTAACAGCAGAATTTGGCACCAACCCCAAAAAAGCTGGGGCCCATCAGCAGCGACTTCAGCATCCCCCAGCTCCACCAACAGCTCGTGCTTCTCAGGGTGCCTGAGCAGCAGCACCATCAGCAGTCACTGCACAGAACAGAGTGAGATGCTCTTCAAATCAAGGCTTGCTTGGAGGAAATTTGGGGTTCCTCTCCTTTTGCATTCTGTAACACTTATCCAAGACAATATTGCTTTCAGCCTTAAAGGTCTGCCCCACACTGCCCCAATAGAGGTATTCCACAAAAATTAAAAACCAAACACCACAGGGAAAAAAAAAGCACTAAAGACAATAGCGCAGTCACAAACTTAAGCTGGAAAGACTCCTACAGACAGAAGCCAATTATTGTCATTACTACCCTTGCCCCCCACTGCCTGATGAATCCTTTAATCCCTTGGAGTCTCCTTTTTGGGATTTCATCCCAGTATGTCACCTGCCTTTCTCACACAACCCCTGGTGTCTCACCAGGGCCAGCAACCAGGCTCAGCCCCTGCTCCCCACCACACCTTGCAGTGGAACAGCTGCACAGCCTGTGTGCAAAAGCAGTACTTTATGCAAGAAAGCACTAGAAATAACAGCCTGAAAGGCGAGGACCCCTCAGAAGCATCATGTGATTTAACATTTTGAAGCTGGGCCACTTCTACACAGGATTTCTCCTTAAGATGCACATTTTTTAGATGTTTCCCATGTTCACCAGTTACAGCACAATCAAGCAGACATCCAGTTTCAGGGCAGATAAATCAAAACCAACTTCAAAATTACACCCCTGTGCCCCTGGTCAGACCAAAAGCCCCCCTAGAGCATTAAACCACCTCCTGCAAAGAGTTCTGCTACAGCCCCACATCTCCAACAACAAAATCATAAAGGACTTCTCAAGAGGGCACCCAGGCAGCCACCCCCAGACAGACCTGACACACATATTCATAAATATACACACACCTCTGCTTATCTGCTTTGCTCCATACATCTTAATCCCTGCCCTTGTTCAAAAGAAAGGGGATTCTGATATTTTCAAGTCTCCTGTACATAGCTCTCATCACCAGGCTGACCAGCAATCCCATCTCACACCAGAACAAACACTCTTCCAAACTATCTCTGCTGCACCTTTCAGAGAACTGAGGAAGAGTGAAGGGCACTAGGCTCACCTCATCCCCAGAGAGCACAGAGCTGCATCCCCCAGTCTGGAGCCCCATGCACACTGCCAGGACACCCCACAAGGCTCAGGGAATGAGCTCAATCACCCCCAAGCCTTTATGGAAGGGGAGGATCCCCCCCAGACACCCCAGTGCTGGGTGGTGCAGCAGGAGCAGCAGCTGTGCCCCGTTACCTGCAAAGAGCCTGGCAGCTCTGGTCCTTCCAGGTGTGTCTGTACAGACAGAGAGCACCAACCAAGCAATGCTCCCCTCGGGAAAAGAGGGGAACAGCCCTGCTGCCCCTCCTGCTCCCCTCCCTGAGATCCTCAGAACAGGGAGAGCTGCTCCCCATATCCTTCCTGCAGCGAGGCAGAGCCCAGTTTTGGGGTTACTCCTGGGGCCAGAGAGGATGTGACTGAGGGAAGAATTTGCCAATACAGGTTCACTGTTTGGATTTCAGCCTCCCAGAGCTGCAGGGTCATGAACAGCTCCCCTCAGAGAACTCAGCAAAGAAGAGTGTTTGTAGAATCACAGAACGCAATGGAAGGGAGCTTAAAACTCATCTCACCCCAGCCCACAGCCGTGGGCAGGGACACCTCCCACTGCCCCAGGCTGCTCCAAGCCCCATCCAGCCTGGCCTTGGACACTTTCAGGGATCCAGGGGCAGCCCCAGCTGCTCTGGGCACCCTGTGCCAGCACCTCACCATCCTCTCGTGTGAGCTGTCACATCTCAAGTGACACCACTTCGGTGGGATACTGGTGAAAGCCAGGGAAAAAGCAGTTTGGATTTTCTCAGGCTGCTCAAAGAAAACATAAGAGAAAGAATTAATAATAAAGATTATGCACCTGCAGGGTGCCTGAGAGATGTGATATTTTGGTAAAAGCATGTTTATGAGGGGTGTCACCTTCCTTGCACCGATGAAATCACTTCTATGCTCAGTTCCACGATCTAGTCTGTAAAAGTGAAGTTTTTTTCTTTAATAAAGGACTTTTTGCTTCTCTTCTTCCTGAAGGAAGTTTTGTTGCTACATCCTTTTCACTACTCTCCTAGCCCAGTAGCAACCAACTTCAATGTTTGTGCTCTCTCTGCCTTCAATGCAGTTTTATACCCAGGAAAAAGGAAACATTTTTAGCTTTTGGTGGCAAAGGCCAATCTCCTCAGGGCATCAGTGCAAGGTTTGACATTGTCAGTTCTTTTGGGTGGCTCTGCACAGGGGAACTCCTGCCAGCAGTGAATTCACTCTGTATTCCAGAGGAGCTGGAATTCAGGGTAGTAATGGAATATAGATACACAGCAGTGGAACAGCTGTAAGGAACCTCCAACTACAAGAAGCAAGAAAAACTTCCAAAAGGAGATATTAAATGAATTTAAAAGCAAAACTGTCGCTATTGAAGCGGGGGAGACATAAAACAGTTCAACAAACAGTTGAGTTCAGGCAACACATAATTACCATCTTAAACCAAACAAGGATGAAGCCACCTAATTCCACCCAGTCCCACCAGTGGAATCCCCTGGAGATGAGCTCTCAGCACTGAGTTGGCAGTCAGAGCCAGTATGGTGCAAAGAGGGGTTAAAGCTCAGAATAAACCCCAGTGAAAGAGGGTGAGCATTTAGTTACCAAGGAGAAGGAATGTGTTTGTCACTTGCTGGTTTTCACTGCATTTTGCTTTGCCAATTAACAAGCAATTAAATATAAATATTTATGGGATTATATATGGGAAGGGATATATATACAGAGACAGAGAGGGAGAGAGAGATGTATTTCTATAAAACTCCTTTTTCCTTATAAACACCACCACGGGGCTGAAGAGGAAGAAGGTGTTCCCAGGAAGGGTCTGGAAATGTCCACTGACCTGACAGGATGGGAGAGATGGAGAAGGGTGCTTCCAGCTTCAGACTTCCTTGTTAATTCAGAAAGAAGTGGAGGTTTGGGTTTTCTTTTCTTGCTAAATCCCAAGTCCCCACTTTAACAAAACCCAGTCTCCTCTCCTCTGCTGTTTTGCTGTTTTGTTTTGTTTGTGTTTGTAAAAGCAGCTAAGCCTGGCTTTTATCAAAGGGCCTGAATGTGTCTTTGTGTCACTACAAGCAAAGGGAACCAGGCCAGGGGGGTGGCAGTGCTGCTGCTGCTGCTCACAGAGCAGAGCTGGTGTGTGTGATCACCTCCAGCACAGCACCGGGGATGCTGCGAGGCAGCGATGCACTCTGACCTCACATCTGTGTGGAGAAAGAGTTTAAAGGCTGGGAACCTTGTCACTCTGAAAATGAAGCAGAGCTCCTTGAAGTCTGGCTTAATTCACATTAAAGCAACCTTCCAGTAGCTCAAATATAGTGCTTTTATCCTTGAAGTCAACTGGTCTGCAAAAGCTCCCAAGTGGAGTTGGACAGCACCTCTTGGGGAATTTAATCATATCTTTGGAATTTAAAAATCCCACTTTTATACAGTTCAGATCTTCAAAATTGATAGAGTCAAAAAATAAAAAAAGAGAAAATGCAGCAGAAAAGAAAATAATTTGCAACTTCTGGCCAGGTTCAGGGTATCACTGCCTACCCCCAGCATGCCTTGCCCAGAATGAGGCAGAACCACACACAGTGATCACCCCAGTAATGAGCTGGACAAACTGGACAAGCTGTGGTTTAAGATGCAAAGTTTAGGAGAAAAATTGAAATGAACACAAGGAGTCCCTGTACCCATGGCACAGATGAGCAGCACTGCCCACACCTACAGCACCCAATCCTCCAGCAGCAGCGTGCTTCCCATCAAATCCACCTCCCATAAACAACCAGCAGCCTTCAGGCCAGCTACCAGCAGCTGCCAGCAGCCAAAAAGCCAGGATTTCTTTTAAGCAATGGGAACATACATTCCCAATTCCCTTTCAAGGCCCATTTTTGCCATCAGCCATGCCCTCGAGTCCCTCTGGGATGGCGTGTCAGGCTCTTGACAGGGCTTCTGCACAACACGGTTGAACATATTTAAATGTTTGCACAATAGGGCCCCAGAAGCATCATTATTTGGTAGCAGTTGCTGCCAAGACTTCCCAAAATATGAAGCAGATCGTATCAATACCAACTGTTCTCATCCTCCAGACAGATCTGCTGGGGGAAAAGAAAAAAAAAAAAAGAAAAAGAAAAATCTGTTTGACATCTCCTTCAAGTTCTTCAACGTCTCAGGGCAATGAAGCAGCACAAACCTGCTTGATCCTCCTGCACCAAGTGCACTGTACAAACAGGGACAGCTCAGAAACAGCACAAAATGGGGAGAAAACCCAGACAAACTCGAGCCAGAAAGTACATTTCCAGATGTAATGCACTGACAGATCTCATCTCCACAAGTATTTTTTTAGAAGTCTGACAACAAACACACAGATGGTCGGGAACGTCATCAAACTTATTTAAATTTTCTTTGTGAATATTTCTCTCTCCACCATGTCACCCTTGCTGGGAAGCCACTCAAGAGCCTGAGACACGAGGGATAAAATTTTTATGTGGTGCACAGAATTCAATAGATTCACATGGCCTCTCTCTATTGCTTGTACAGCCACCATCCACAATTGTGCCACTGAGAAACGTGGCATTTCTTGCAATGTACAGGAAACATCATACATGGGCTGGAGCCAAGTCCACCACTGGAGTTGTCTTGACATAAATGGTTCCAGTACACTGAAGGCAGATGAACAAAGTCCCACAGTCAGTGGCTCTTGCCATAGGGCTGCTCAAGTGGGTTAAAAAGCAATTTGTGTCATGTTGCCAGCCTCAGGTAAAGACTGGCTTTTCCTGGCCTTCATGTCTTGCCATGATTGCAACCATTGTGAAAAAATAAACCATCAAGGGCTGCCCCCATTCAGCAGAAGCCAAGTCCTTTTAATGCTTTCAATATGTAATTACATAAATAGACCAAATTTAAAAGTGAGCCAGTAGCATGAACAACAACTTCAACTGTAAGCACCCACATTCCCACCCCAACCAAGATTCTGTATGGCATACAAGATGAGTGTGAGGTCTTCCACAAACACATCCCCAGCTCAAATTTGTAGGAAAAAAGTGAATTCCTGCCACCAAATCAGCATTCAAGGCAGCAATGGGCTCTCTAGAGCTCTCTTCTGTCAGTCTTCTGGCTGCACTCAATTCCTCCAGCACATGCAGCTCTTTCTCTTTCTTGCCCCACATGGCCACATTTTAAAAAGCAAACAAGCCCATGCTGGGGGGCAGGGGCACCATGGGGATCTGTCATTCCTGCATTTCCAGCAGCTCTGTGCCTCACTCCTACACAAGGCTTTGAGTTTGCTCCATCTGCTGCAGGGATGAAACCCAAGAAGCACATTGTGCTGCACAGGCTGCCAAGGCTGGGTGCTCAGGGGCATCTTGGCACCAGTGCCTCTTCTGCCACATGATAAAACAGACTGATGGTGACAACAAAGAACAGGTGGAGGATTAATTAGGTCATTAACCACGTGAGTGCATCCTGTAAAGCTGCATTAACCCAAGGGCTCGTACCCACCCGTCCATGCTGGGGTGGGGAGGCACAGCCTGCAGAGAGCATTGCTCCCCCAGGCTGGATGCTGGGTGGGATTACCCTGGGCTTATGCTGGGAAGTGATGAGAATTGTTGCCTCCTGTGTCCGAGTTAGGAAAAAAAAAAGAAATCCAGCCTTTTTACAGTCTGGTTTATCACGGTAGGACAGGTGCAATACAAAAAAGATCAGCATGAATCTGTCTCCTCGTGCTGTCTCTTGCAGTGTGTCACCACAAGGACCTGCCACTCACACTGGTGTACCTTGAGTTCATTTGATGGTTCCTGCACATCCAGCACCAACTCCAGCCAGG
Organism: Muscicapa striata striata; assembly: GCA_030060385.1. Taxonomy (NCBI): domain Eukaryota; kingdom Metazoa; phylum Chordata; class Aves; order Passeriformes; family Muscicapidae; genus Muscicapa; species Muscicapa striata. Next base: position 641,575 of record JAREIS010000050.1, on the reverse strand, counting down.
CACAGGCACCACGTGCATCCCTGCCACCCCACCCAGCACCCCAGGCCAAGGGACCCTGGGACACCATGGCAGAAATGCTGTTTCCAGCCTCCTCACAACCATGGGTGGACAAACCTGTGGCCAAATTCTTCATTCTGGCTGCTTTTAAAATAGCTGTTCAGTGATTTTCTACAGCCAGCCTGACTTCATGACAAACAAGGTGCAGCAGTATCCCATCACACAGTGTCAGAACTGCCTCTTCCTCAGCATAGGTGGGACAAACCTGCTGGTGTCACAGTGGTGCAAGGTCCCAGTGCTCTGTGTATCTCACTTGATAATTAATTTTAGTGCTGATCTAGACAGCTACTGCAATAAAGGTAACAGACAATAACAGCCAAAGGTTCTGATCTCTCTCTGTGTTTTCTCTCTGAAATGACACCTGGAGTCTTAAGTATGATCACAGCTGGTGTGATCAGTGCTTGGCTTATGTGGTTTGGGTGGTAGTGGAAGGGTAAGTGATCCATGCTTGTGGCTGGTATTTGGATTCACACCCTGGTCTCTGTAATCCAGGCAAGCCACACTTTTCAGTGAGCGACTATTGCAACATTAATTGCTTGGTTAAAATCCTGTTAGGACTCTCAGCTACAGCCAACTATGGGTATCACTCTCCAGCTCACCTTCCTCCCTCCTGTGAAAATGTGGTGGTCAAAGCATGAGCAGATTTGCAATGCAAAAGCACCACTGTTTAGGGGCTGGAGCTCAGAACACTTTCCTTTAAGAAAACTCTATTTAACAAGAGCTGAAAGGGACTGTCTGATCCAGAACTATGTAAAATAACCAAAAAAAGCTGCTGATAGATTTGTTCCTGTTTTGATCCCAGCTGACAACTAAGTACCACTCAGCCCTTAGCTGCTGCAGCCTTTACTGGAGTGTCAGGAGTGATGGAGTTATATTTGGATCCTTTAAAGGGCACTACACCTACTGCCACTGCAGCCTACAAAGTCAAATGACCAGTCTTGGAGCAACAAACAGGAGCAAATGAATAGCACCAGGGAAGAGAAGTGTTTCTGGTCATGGAAATCAGGAGACACCAGTTTTATAGACAATCTAGGATTTCTCAAGTGGGAAGTCAAGGGAAGAAGCTAGTGAGGCAGCTGGGGCTATTTGTCCAGCCTTAGGGCTGGCACTCCCCAAAAGAGGCCAGAGGGAAGGTTAATTAATGGTACCTGTTGGTGAATGATGTGGCACCCGCCCAGTGCAGTGAGAGCAGATTAAAAACTTTTATACAGCCCCTCTGCTGGAGTTCAAATGATCCATCATTTGAACAAGAAAGAGGAGGAAAACAACTGGAAACTAATGGGAACTTCCCAGGTGAGTCAGTCCATGAACACTGAACCGACCTGCTCCAGAGGCTCCTCTCTGGAAAGGCAGCACTGAAGGGGTTGGCAGCAAAAAGTATCTGTGCCTGGATAAATGACTTCATATGTCGAGACAAAGATAAAGTTACACAGAGCCTCTTGCGGAGGACATGGTCATCAGGTTTATTTTTGTAGTTTTCATTACACTCAAAATAACTTTGGCAGACTTAGAAAAAATAAATTTTCAAAGCCTTCTCCTATTGATGTCACCAGTTTTAATTATTTTTTGCTGAAGTGGTCTAAAGGCAAATGCTGCTGGGATGGGCTAGTTCCTGGTGTACTGCTCCAGGCCTCCGTGTTCAAAAGCCTGGGCTGCACCAAACAGCACCAGGATAAATCCTGCCCCAGCCTCACTGAGAGATGCCTCCAGCCCATTTCCCTGCCACAGTGGTTTTGAGGCCAGACTGCTCTTAGCTCGTGCTCTGCCTCTGTCAGAGGCGCCGTCAGCTCTGGGAATAACACTGATACTGTGCTATTTCCTGCCTCAGAAAGTCCTGACCACATCCAGCATTTAAAGTCACCTCAGTAGGACACTAAATGTCACTGCTGTCTGACACAGCAGCTGCTCTGGGAGGGTGCTGTTTGGATGGGTGTGGGTGGATGTGCCCTCCCTCACACGCCAGCACGTAAGGGGAATTTGAGAGCACATAAGGGGTTTGAGAGCAGTCCCCAAATTCCCAGACTCAAACCTGCCCCTTGCTGCACACCTACACCTGGCTGCTGCCTCCTGCTCCCACCCCCACGAGCTCCTCAGCAGGGTGTAGAGCAGTGCCAAAATTGTGAGCAGAGGACCCCTGACACTTCCATGGCACATCTGGCTGCTGCCACCACTCCAGCAAACCCCTCAGGACACACAGCAACCACAGGAGCACCAGAAAGTCATTCTTCTCTCCAGGGGACTTTGGGCTCCTTTCCCTGTTGCTGGCTGGCACCCACATGGCTGGGAGGAGATGCCAAAGCAAGCAAGACTCCCTCTCTTCCATTTATTTCCATCTACTGCAACCACTCAAGAAAACAACCCCCTGACATAAAGGTTTCCATCAATAAAGGATCCTGAAGCCAAAGCTTTGAGGTCCCAAGGAAGAGATGGGGACCCATCACTCTGTGGCAGCTGCTTTCCAGCACCTTCAGTAAGAGGATGGAGGGTGTCAGTGCCCATCCCAGGTAGCTCCTGGGAGAAGGAACTGGCAACTCCTGCACATGTGGCGTGCAGACACAGCTCCAGATGTCCTTGGGGCCTTCCACAAATATCCAAAAGGGACTGGTCGCCAGGAAGGAGCTGATGGAAGGTAGCCAGCAGTCATTTCTATGCTCAAAGAGCATTTTTCCAAAAGTTGCTAAGGTCTGCAGATTGGATTTTTGAAGGAGGAAGATTTGAAAACACGTGAAACGAAAGAAAGCGCCTGCATTTAAATGGCACCATTTGTCAAAAGTCCTTCCCAGCCAGTTGTTCTTTGTTATTTAGACAGTTTAACACTTGGCTTCTGTCTCATTTTTTTAAATCCTGGCACAGCCTTTTCTGTGCAGGAGAGAATTCTGATTGCATCTGTAAATTTAGTACAAAAAAGAAAAATCCTGATTATACTAATCCGTAATTCCAGTGTCCCTGCCTCCTGCAGGCAAAGGCAGATGGAGAAAGCAAACCTTGCTGAAGTGACTGGCAGGGTACAGAAAACCAAGGCAAAGGGGGATTCAGAAGACATTTTGAAACTTGAAGATTTTGTAAAGCTCTTCATCTCACTCTGTATCATAGAAATTACAGAAAAATACTGAGTTCTCATGGCTTCAGTAGGCAGAAAAGTGTATCTTGAGGTGAGTGTAAGGAATACCTCAGAAGTTTAAGGTCAGTAGAAGCAAAGCGACTCAGAAAAGTGGAGATCACTGTTAAGAAAATATATTAATACTTGCTTATATTTTATATTTTTCATTATCTATTGAATTACCCTGAAGGACTCAGAAATGTGGCACTACAGGCCCAGATCCTGAAGATGCAATAACAGAGCTGCTATCACAGAAGAGCACAAAACAAAGAGCCAGAATTAGCAGAGCTTGGTGCATCCCATTTGGCCTCCTGGAAAACATCTGCCGTTTGTCAGGACTACAAAGCCAGAAGAGCCCTCTCCCCCTTGATCTCCAGCAATTAGGGAAATTCTGTTGTGCTAATTACCTGGAGAGACAACACAGGGAGAGGCAGATAGGAGTGACACTTGAAGGCAACATTTACACCACTAAAAATCAGGCAGATTTTTCAAGCCCCTGGAAATCACAAAAAGTGCCACACCAGCCTCCCAGGACAAGCTGGAGAACGCTGATCCCTGGGTATAAAGTTAGGGTAAATATTAAAAAAGTAATAATAAATTTAAAAATTAATTCTATAAATGATCTAAGCAAGAGAGCCTCTGGAGCTGCTGAGTCTGCAGAGGTGGGGAGGGTTTGCAATGCTTGGCTTGCCCCAGTACACATGGTTTGAATTGCCGAGAAATGGAGCAATCGTCGTCCTGCGGCTGCAGCACCACTGCACTCCTGCTGCTGCCAAGCCATTATTGGGAAATATTTGTCACATATTAGCTGGAACATCAGATTACTACACTCAACATTTAACGCTGTTTTGTAATATATCCATACGTTCAAAAGCATATGACACCGTCTCAGCGTGAATTCGAGATGAAAACAGGGATATGCATCATCCAGCAGCCAGGAAATTTGGAGTTAAGGCTCCAGAGGTACTGTTAAATAAAAAGGCACGTGGAAACACAATGCATACATAGAAATATGCAGTGCAAGAGCAGACAACAGAGCTGGAGATTTTCACACCCTCAGTCCACAATTCAGCAAGGATCAGCTGCTGGGCAAGGTATGCTCTGTGAATTTGGGCTGGTATAAGCCTTTTTTCACTGGATTTAAGGAAACATTTGCTCTCAGGCTCTAGCATGGTGCATCCAGCACCTTGATTTCTTGAGGGACCTGTTTTCACAGAGCTTGAACATTTTTGGCACAGCAAATACTGCCTTTAACAAGAGAGCCTTTCACACCTGAGGTTTTAAAAGACTGTTAAAATCACATGGTGGGAAAATAAAAAATAATCCTTCAAAAACTTATATATGAGCAGGCAGTCAGTCCACACAACTGATAAATTGTTTATCAGTGTGAAGATTTAGTATTGCCTTCCACCCACCTCCCAGTGCTCATCAGCTGAAGGCTGTCCCAAATGCCAAATACGCCAATGTTCCTGCACCTGCTGCATTTCATCCTGCAGCAAAGGCTTTGTGAGGATCCCACCAGAGAAAGAGGCTGAGCACAAGGGGATGAGGGGCCTCTCTGCAAAGTATTACAGGCCTGGCTTAGGGAATGACAATAACACAAGTATTAAGCTGCTATTTCCCTGTGGGACAACATATGGGGACAGCCTGTCCTGGCCCTGCCCAGCGCCCGCAGCCTCCAGCGCTGCCGCCTCATCCCAAAGAGCTGAGGGGACCCAAAGGCCATGCTCGTCCCCAGAGCGGGGTCACCAGCCTGTCACAGCTTTCCCGAGCCTGACCCACACTCAGCCCAGCTGCCTCAAGGATGGTCTCCTCTCCCTCAGCCACAAAAATGCCCAAACCACAAAGGACTCAAAGAGACAAAGTTGTTGCCATCCTCCCCCGCATCGCCTTGGTTGAATGAATAAAGCAAAACAAGTCAACTCAAAGCAGCGCACAGATGCTCAGAGCAACTGCAGAGGCAACTTTTTGCAGGATGCTCAGCATTAGAGACAGAAAAATTATTTTTTTAAGCTTTTAAAAATATATTCTTCTAATTATCTTTTCTCCCAAACTGTTATTACTTCCAAGGTCAGGCTCGATAGGGCTTCGAGAAACCTGATCCAGCTGGAGATGTCCCTTTTTACCGCAGGGCAGTCGCACTAGATGGTTTTTAAAGAGTCCTTCTATGATTTCCTTTGACGATGGCGATGTCTCCGTGGTCCTGGCGAAACCGCCGGGCCCCCTCTGCCGGCCACGGCCCCGCAGCCGCAAAAAGCCCCGAGGCTCCGTTCGAGAAGCCAGTCCAGCCCTACAGCCAAAGAGGTGACATCCCGCGGAGCCCAAAGCACAGAACGGGTCACTTTGGGGTGGGGGGTTCTCTGGGAGGGGAGGGTGTTTGTCTTTTGTGCGTGTTTTAGAAGCAGTGATTCAGGATTTCGCTGTAGTCAGAATGGCTTGACCCTCATTTAACTTGTGAGTGGATCGTTCTCAGTTTGTTCCAAACTGCTCTGGATGTGTAGCAAGTCGATTGTATCAAAACAGTGCCCTAAAACAGCCCCCACCCCCTCAAATCCAAACAAGCCCCAAATTGACTCACTTCTAGGAAGAATCGGGGTTTGTTTAAAGCAAGCGTAGCTGGCACGGCCAGCGCTGAGCATGGGTTTGCTCCTGCAGTGCCACGGGTGGGTCCGTGGGGCAGCCGCTCCCGAGGGACAGACCACGCCTGCAGGGAGCATCCTCATCCGCGGCTCTCTCTCCCTTTAAATCCAGCTTGTTTTCAATCCACTCGTAATAAGGAACTCTTAAGCTTAGCAGGGTTGTTGGCAGAGGAAACCACCCCAGCCCAGGTGCTCAGGATACCCACCAGCTGCCCATGGGAAGCAGGAGCAGGGCTGGCAGCATCTCCCCATCTTCTCCACAAGGAAATTCTCCTTTCACCTGGAGCTGCTTTTTCAGTGCAGAGGCAAACTGAAGATTAGCTGTTGGTTTGAAGCCTGACATAGCTCAGCAGCGGATGCTGAGCCAGTGAGGGCCACAAGCTCTCAGATGTTTCCAGACCAAGCTCTTTACCTACAGAGCAGAAGGCAATTCAGCCTTTTTCAGGAGAAAGGGGAAAAAATGAAACACAGCTAAAGATGTCTTTGATTTGCTCAAAAACAGCCAAAAGGCTTCAGGACAGTCCAGCAGAACATCCTTACCTCAGCTCCCCACAGAGGTGGCCAGGAGCAGCCACCTATGGGACATTTCCTACCCACCAGGAAATCACTTCTCCTTCCCTCTGCTCACAAATCACTTTGACGTTCGTTACTAATGACTGTAAGGAACATTTCAGCAGCACGTGGGAAAACCTTTCCTTTCCTCTCTTCCCCCCATCTCCCAAACACAGCAAACAGTAACCCAGTGACCCAGAACAGAATTGAGACTTTCCTGGACAAAAGAAGCATCTTCAATCCCAATTGCTTTCTGCAGAGCAAAGGAAAAGCCTCTTGACCACTTAAGCACACCAGTAGCACCCTGCTTGTCCAGGTTAGAGAAAGATACTGCCCCAGAATCCCCTGAGGCTGGTGGACTTGTTGGGTCTGTGTATCATAAGAGAGAAATGTGATTTGACCACCTTGCAAAGAGCGGAAAATAAGCAGGATTTGTTTCTCAGCTGATGGTTTTTGTTACCAGGCAGTGAGGCACACAGGGAGCCTTCCACCAGAAAAGGGAGCAAGTATGTTTAAGACCATCATTGGTGAAGCGGTTCTGAGATTAAACATAATCTTATTGGGGAAAAAGCCTTAAAAAACCTCTTTTTTTTGTTGGTTTTTTGTTTGTTTGTTTGTTTGTTTGTTTGTTTTTGGTCCTGTGAGTATGGACTAACACTGTGTGTTTTGGAAGGATTCGTATCCAGGGTGGCAGGAAAAATTGACCCTGCCCCTTTGTCTATTCTGCCACCCCCATGTAGCATTTACGGTTTGTTTATTTTCTTTGAAACTAGAATGGAACTCTCTGCTGCTTGGAAGTCCTTATAACACGCCTGTGAATTCTCTCACATCAAAGCCCTGCACATCTTTCACCCATCTTTCACTACTTTTGTGAAAACAAAAAAAAAGAAAAGAAAGGCTCCAAGTGCCCCAGCTCAAAGCCACTCGCACCCTTCAGTGGGACAGCAGAGCACTTCACAGAACATTTTTATAAATGAGGTTCCCTTATAAACTAATCTAAGCTGTTTGTTGTTTCCAAGGAGCATGCACTTCCACAGCAGAGCAGGAAGTTTTGACAGTTTTAGAAGTTCATTAAACTCTGTGAGGAAATTTAAACAATCGGTGACTGCTCTCCTACAGCAAAAGAAGTCGCTCTGAAAAGGCAGAGAGGCTGCAGCTTTTAATTATCACACTTGCATTAAGCCCCAGTGATTTTGTTACTACTTCTCAATTGTTTTGGCCCAACACCCAGGCCTCACAATCCAGTCAAGTTCTTCACTCTTTTATTCTTATAGCCAAACATCACTTTTGTCCAAACCTCAAACTCCTTGATCTGTAAACAGGCCAAAGCAAGGCACTGGGAGACTTTAACAGCCTCAAGCACAAGAGCGCTTCAGCTTGGGAAAAACACTTCTAACACATTTTCCTCCCTAGAAAGGAGCCTAGAGAGCAGGAGGAGGAGCTCAGCGGTGGGTGCAGCGGGCAGGTGCTGGGCAGGGTGGCTGTGCTGGTCCCTGGCACCTACCTGGGGGGCACACGCAGTCTGCCGGGGCCTCTCGCGCCGTCCGCAGCTTGGCCAGCCCTTCGCCCAGTTTCTGTTCGGGGGGAAATGAAAACAGCTCTTTAGAGAGTACATTGTACCTAAACACGGGCTGTGTATGCATGTCAACATCCAAACCATCCAGCTTCCTTCCAGGGAGGGGTAGTGGTTTCATCCTAGGGCGTTCAGCCTCCTTGGATAATGCCCATGCTACGGTAGCACATAAATATTAAATATTTCTGAGCAATGGCAGCCTACAGCCCTCACATGGAGCAGGCAGGCACTCCTCCTGCACATCCCGAAGTCCCTTGAGCAAAGCTCTATTGACAGGATTCATCCCGAGCTCCTTTGCAAGTCCCATGTTCAGACGTGACCTGATTTGGTTAATTTTGTAGTTAAAACTCATGCTCTGTGGAGTATTAGAGGTTTCTTTAGCAGAAGGATGAGGTGGAGGACAGAGACTGCACTATAGACCTCAGGCTTACACAAAGCCCGGTGTTTCCATCCCCAAAGTGAAAAACTCATCAATGGGACAACTAGAACACATAAAAATTCACAAATCTAGAGCAGTGTCTACGTGGCATATTGCAGGCAGATGTGTGCACGCTCTGCCTGCTCCCTAAGCCAACGAGGCTGTTCGTGCCTGCATTCAGCCCACTGCCAAGCCCAAGTTAACGAGCCTGATGACAGGTACATTACATTAGCTCAGGCATACTCTCTGCCTGAGACAGCCCAGCTAGAGTGGGAATAGCTCATCTTCACCCACAATCTTCATTCTCTCAGGTCTCCAAGAATGCCCTGTCCTACCTAAAGTACTTGCCAAAAGACAAGCCAATAATCTGATAACTGGAGTCCCTACATTTCAAAGAGAGAAAATTCAAATTGCTTATTCAGTTTAGGGTGTTAAGACTTGACATTGTACAACTGATGACCCAGTCCCTTTTCAAATATTTGAACGCTGTGGACTATTCAGGAATTAAGCTACCTGTGAATTACGTTATTTTGTTTTTATTATGAGGAATAAATAGTTTTATCTGTTGTTGAAATCCTATGCTTCCTTTTTCTGCTTGGATGTGATGCTAAGAGGTCCTGAAAGTATCAATAGTGTTCCATAGTACCTGACAGAGAAGTTGTCCTAAGGGAAGTATAAACACCAGAACAATCCAGCTACCTTCTGCAAAACATACACTTTCCTTGAGAAAATGTGGCAAAAATCATCTAAGGAGATCTTTTTGACAGCCACCTGCAGTCTAAATGTTACAGAGTTGCTCAAGTTCTATCTGTTTACTTTGAAAGTACTTTGGATGATGAAGATGCTCGAGGAAATGAAAACAAGCTCTCCCACATTTTTAGTTCAGCAGGCATCACTGGGAACAGCAGAGATCTGAATCCTGGAGCGAGTCCTCTGTTCTCCCATTGAATTGTTCTTGTCATGAAACTGATTAATCTGGACACTGTGGACAATAAATCCTTTGTGAACAAAACGGTCCAGCTTTGTTTACAACAACTGGATGTTTCTATAATCCTCCTGTTAATGTTTCCCCTCCAGTGTGAAAACTGCACACTTGGAGTCGGTGCTTTTGGCACAGAGCAAGTGGAGATGCTGCCACGTCTGGACAGTGCTGTTGGCAATGTTTCAGAGGGCATCAAAGCAGGAGCCTGCAGCATGTCCCAGTAATGGGACAAGCCAAGGGAAGGGCAAGGTCCTGCCACAGTCAAATCAGCAATTTCGTCAGAGTTACACGGATGCCTGTCAAAGAGCCAGAAATTAAATCCTAGTTGTCCAAATTGGCTTTCATTACCTCAACTACACACTTACCCTTCCTTTATTATTTCCTATCCTCTTTTACTTGCCAGACATTTAAACAGCACCAAAAGGAACAGAGCCAGTCTGTTGGTGTTGTATTTGCTGCTCTCTATACACAGCTCTACCATAAATTATGCCAGCAAACCCCTCAAATGGAGTAACGCTTTTTGGGTCGTGGCAGAGAACAAAGGATGCTGGGTCATGCACAGAGAGTGTATGGAGCTTTGGTTTCACTTCTGAAATACTGTGGGTAAACTTCAAAGGAGGACCAACACAGAATTCAACAAGAAAACTGACCCCAGGCATCAGTTGATGTTCATGACGATGGAAATACTCTCTCGCTCTCCAGAAACTCTCAAGCACAGAAAGGGCAAGAGTTGCTTGACAAGCAAGCAGTCTTATGTAACAGAGTTTGGGCAAGAAACACTTTCTGAAACTTTACCATAATGAGATTCATTTTAAATGACCATTAATAGATAGTCAATTACTGCTATGGACTCCTCGAATTTGTTGCTTGATTCAAAATTTGCTTTAGTATTGACAAAATTTTGGTCATACTAAATGTTTCAACAAGCTCACTCTTCCATTAGAAACCCAATTATGTGGTTTTGCTTTATTTTCCCCTGTACAAACTCCATCTGAGCATTCCCAGTACAAAACAAGCTTTCCACACTTAACTAAATCTCAGCAAGAGGTTGCACATGATCTTAGGCAGTGCCACAGAAACCATTCCCATTGCTAAGCACATTTATTGGAGTAATTGGAACAGAACCACTGCCACAACCGGCAGGCTAATTCCTGACTGGAGAAAAGACCTTAACTAGAGGCTGTGATTACGCCTCACAGGCACCCCCCTTGGTCTGGTATTCAGGGTTTTCACAAAAATATTTTAACGTTTCACTTTTATCGAGGCACATCAATGCAACCAAGTTTCCAGGCAAAAGGACGTGCTGTGGTGGTGCCAGCAATACCTCGCCCTAGCTCCAACAGCAACACACAGCATGAGGAATTGCCCCCAGCACTGCCTCCATCCCTGCTCAAAGCCCCAGAGCTTTCACAAAGCTCCACATACAAATACATTTTTGCATGATTTAGGCTTTGTGGCTGTCATGAATTTAATGCATGTTTTGCACCCCAGTCAGGCCATTAATAAAATCCCAGTGTAAAATCTTCCCCAGATGTCAGGACTGATCACTCAGGGGTGCCCTTAAGCAGCCCCACAAGCCGTGTTGAATCTTGCTGAACTTTATGAACTACTGTTTATACAAATTCAGCAAACCAACTGTGGGACCTCCAAGCATTTCCTGAGTGATGGAGCCCTTCACGTCCCCCTTGCCTGTAAAAAGCCCCAAACCTAAACACCAGAATCAGGAAAAAGATAACCCTGGGATAAAGTGCAACTTCTCCCAGAGATTTGGTTTAGTTAGGCACCGAGAAGGGCATCAGCGTGGATAATAGTTCTCCAAGTAGGGGAAATTGTTCAGCACAGAAATATTTATTGAATAATTTCAGAAAACCCCAGGACTGAAAGTGAAGTAACTAGTGACGGGTCTCCTCTGCCTACCATAAATCAGTTCTGCACTGCCAGACCACAGTACTCTGTGACAGACAGTCCAGATAGCGGGGATCATGTTCATAATTTCTAACAAGGAAATTATGGGCCATTAAATCCCAAAATAAATAGTTAAAATACTCAGGATTACCTGTGACAGTGAATAGTATAAGAGGGAAAGTAGCATGTTCCTCTAATCTTCGACTGCCGGCCCTTCACCTGGGGCATTTTCTCTTCTAAACAAGGTGGGCTCTGCCACGCCTCGCCCTACGCCCGATTGATGGAAACGGCAGCAAAAGGGGAAAGTTCGGTAAAAGGGAGGAAGTTTTTTTCAGAGGGGAGGAGAAGCCGGTGACACACGGAGCGAACCCCGCGGCGGAGCGGGGCCGGAGCGCTTCCCCGAGGCTGTGCTGCCCGCGCCGCTCTCACTCACCTCGCGGAACAGCTGCTCCACGCGGGGCTGCAGCGCGTCCAGCAGCGGCCCGTGGCCGGCGGAGCCCCGCTCCTCCAGCGCGGCCAGCCGGCCCTGCAGCTCGGCCGTCTTGGCGCCCAGCAGCAGGCACACGGCCACGGCGGTGAGCGAGAGCAGCAGGCACAGCGCGGAGGTGGCGGTGCCCGCCGCTCCGGAGGCGCCGCTGCCGCTGCCCGCGCTCATCTCGCCGCTGCGCGGGGTCCCGCTCGGCTGCCGCCCGCCTCCCGCCGCCGGCGCATCCAGCGCCGCCCCGTGCGCGCCGCGGGCATGGGGCCGGAGCTGCGGAGCGGCCGCTCTCCTGCGCTCGCCCCGCCAGCCCGGGTCTTAAACGGAGGAAGCGGGGGTGGCGGCTCCCCGCCGCCTCCCCGTGCTGGGGAAGGGGGATGCTCCGAGCGCGGCCCGCCGCCCCCATGGGGGATTACGCGGAGCAGATCCCACCCCCGCTGCCCGGCCCCCGCGGGACCGCTCCCCATCCCCATCCCCGCCCGCCCGCGGACCCCGCTCTCCTTGGGGTCCCGGCCGTGCTGCACAGGCGGGGGCTGCCAGAGCGCTCCGGAGCGCGGGGTGCCGGCCCCGCTCGGGTCCCGCTCCGGTGCCGGGAGCGGCGCTGCCCGCGGCGGGGGCGGCGGCGCGTGAGCTCCGGTGCCGGGCGCCCTCCAGCGGGCTCCCCCGCCGGGAGAGCGGCGGCCGCCCCCGGCCCCGGCTCCCCTGGAGCGTGCGACCTGCGAGAGGTGTCACCCGGCAGGGAGCTTTGGACCTTCGGCCCTACAGCTCGTCTGCCCCGCCATCTGTTTTAGAGAAGAGACCGTGCCTGGAACCCCACCACGCACTGCAACTCACTGCTATCTCAGTGGAGTGTTCCATCCACCTTCGTGAGCCTTTGAACGACAGAAAACTGCTCACAGTTAAGCATTGAGCTTATCCACATATTCTGTTGTGACTTCTCCTTGCTGTCACACAGAGCATCACAACTCTTATCTATAAAACATCTTCCTGCAACTTAATGCTTGTCTAGATTATAAGCATATGGTATACAAATTCCAGGGTACCCTTTGCCCCCTGGACACAGACACTTGCCCTTCAAGGAGTAATGCTTACTTAGAATAGATGATTGAAGTCTAAGACAGACTTAGGAAATGCTACAATGTCAGTAACATTACCAATGTCAGAATCCAATTAAGTTTGTTAATAAAACACACGCGCACAGGGATAGACACAGGCTTCTTGTAGCTATTTCCAAAGCAGTTAAATCAGTCAAATCCATAGCATTTGCTGACAACCAGTTCCTGCTCTTATATATTCTGAAGATAAAAAAAACCTTCCAGGTTTCTGTGAGACCTTCTTTCTTACCTCCTTTTCCCCTCTCCTTTGTATAAACTTGTCAAAACTTCTGTTATGAGCTTGGTGAAAGCAGTAGAACATGCCCAGTATCAGCATTTTGGTAGAGATGTGTGGGTGCAAAGCATCTTGTCCTGTGACCTGAGCCCTCCAGGCAGCCCTGATATCCAGACACTGAATGAACAGGAAGGACTGATCACTCCTGCAGCAGGTGAGTTCCTGCCCCAGAAATTCAAAACCCTTTCCCATGCAGTTTAGCCCTGAGCTCAACTCTTCCCTCCCTTGGAGCTTCTGGAGCCCTACATCTCACTCTCTTTGCACTTCAGTGATGAAGCCTGAGCTGTTTACTGAAAAAACAGCTTTATTCTGTCTTGTCCTCCATGTTGAGCAAAAAGTGTGACTGGCTCATTAGCCAGAAATCTGAAGTGCAGAAATAGATGTGAATGCTCTTCTAATTATTTGACAGCTATAGCTTGATCCAAACATGTAAAGATTACAAACTTCAAGTATGGAGATGACAATGGGGGGTGGTGGTGTGTGCACATAAAAATCCATCCCCTACTAAAGACAGAAGCACGGAGGGCAGCCCTGCAGCACCAGGCCCTGCCCAGGGGTGCTGCTCAGAGCTTCCCTGGGGAGCCCAGGGCCCTTGGGCTCATGTGCCTGCAAACAAACACTGGTGCAGATGCTGCAAGGCCTGCAAAAGGACTTGGCACCTTGTTGCAGGTGTCACATTAATCCGGATAGTGCTTTTAAATTGACTGGAAGAAGGAAAGTCAATTTAAATATGGCTTTAGAATAGGGCTAAGCTGTATCTCCTTTACCAAGCACAACAAATTTCACTATCTACAGCAACAGCTAGAAGCACTCTCTAAGCAAGAGCACACCATCTTTCCCTAATTTCAATAGAACTGTTTTATGGTTACAATTTTATTGTTATAGCAGCACATAAACTTTTCTGCTCCCATCTGCCTTTGATTTGCATTGCTTAGCTGATACACTCAGCCAAGTCCTTGCTTCGCCTCTGAAGCTGTGGGATGGAGTACTATGGAGGGAACTTTTGTCCTGCTCAGCCCACACAGCTGACCTGCAGGGTACAGACTGTTACATTTTCTGTCATGCCAAGCAGAAACAATGTCATCAACACCAACATCCAAGGAAAGGAGGCGGCTATGATGAGGTGTAATCCAGCCCAGGAGGTGGCACTGGTAACAGAAGATAAGCTTTCAAAGCCTGGCCCAGCTCTATCCTACCCCCAGCTCAGAATATATGCATGTCTGGAGCCTCTTGCAAATGAAGCCTCCTCGACATCAGTTTAAAATCTTACTGTGCATCAGGACTAACTCACAATACCTGAAGTCAGGCTCCTGTGGTGCCAAAACCATTTAGTTTTCTTCCTTTGCTGCTTGCGCAATGAAGTCAAGATTGAAATAAATAGCCAAAACTTATTACAGTCAGAATGAACTTTTCCACAGAAGGCTCCCTCCCTTCTGCTCAGCAAGCCACCCAAATAGTGTCAAATGGATTAAGAGAGGTGGAGAAAAATCCATCAACTCATAGAGATGGAAACCCCAAAACTACCAAAGTACATTAATGGGTCTTGGAAAGTTGCACCATTTTCTTCTCAACCCAGTACCAAAATACAGGAATCACAACTGAGAATCCAGCCACCTCCATCCTGTACAAGTCTCAATGCCAGCATTTCTCAGCTCCCAAGTAACTTCATTTACCAGTAACTACAAAAAAAGCTCCCCAGAAATACACATTGAAGATTTCAGAATGATCTCATTACTTGAAGAGATTAAATATGCCACAATTCTGTGGCAGGCTGTATTTCTCCACAGTAGTACAATCTTTCTAAAAACTTATCTCAAAAATGTTAATCTTTAGTGACTAGAAACAATACTAAAAGTAGGAAATGTTACTTTTCAGACCTTAACTAGAAAGATTAGCTATGAATACTTAACACCGAAAGCATCAGACAAGTTTCCAGGAGCTAATTAGCTGGCTGGGGAGCAATGCATGCTATGTAACAGAAAAACAGGGAAAAAGGTGACCCACAAAAGCTACCCACTTAGTATATACACTGTTTCCAAGCATGTTTCAAAATACCACTAAACTGTTACATACAGCATGTGGATCTTTCCTTCACGACTTACAAAAGTAAGTTTTGGAGAATGTTTCTAGAAGTCCTTTAGCTAGCCCTGACCTACAGTCAGAGGGTTCAGTAGCATTATCTGTAAAAGGAGAGTGGTGCAGGCTTTCAAAAATGCAAATTACCTTTATTTTTCACTTTGATATCCATAAGACTACAACTGCTCAACAAGGTAAACATAACAGTTATACAAAACATATGTAATTATTTACAGACTTAACTGTACAAAATAATTTAAAGCTTACAAAAGTTTCATGCAACCTCTGCTGACTGACTGACACAGTCTAGGAAATCTCCTTGAAGAAGCATAGAAGATATATGAATTTATTTATTTAATGGATCAAAAAAGGGATGCTGCAAGGCTTCATCAAGAGTAATTCTTTTAGCTGGGTCATATTCCAGCATCCTGCGAACAAGGTCAAACAGACTTTGATGATCTGTGTCTTGGCAATGCATGAATTCCTGAAAGAAAAAAAAAAAAAAAAGAGGTAATTTAGAGAGAGCTTTCACAACTGCAGTCTAACAGAGCAATAAAAATAAAAATGCTGTCTCCTACCTTCAGAGGCTTACAGCGTCTCCTGACATACCGGCCTGCAGAGCTGTGCTCATCCCAGTCCAACTGGTCATGGTGAAAATAATGTTTTCTGCAGGACAAGGGAAATAACAGTAAGTTGGTGTCAGTGCACACAGCAAACAGATGCTTTTCCAAGAAGTTTTAAAATACCATTAAGTGTTCCTGCATGTATCTCTGCATTTGGGAGATAACATTTCTTTTAGTGTGCATTTATCCACAGAGATCTGCTGCTTTTTTATTACTGCTGCCACAATAATTAGAAAACAGTAACTTTTTTTTAGTACTACTTAAATCTAATGCAATGCTGCTTTCCAAGCTTCTTCCCATTTTTCAAAATGCACTGCAAACAAGTGGACAACTGTAACAAACAACACACATTACCCAACCCAGAATTATTTGGATTCTACTCTAACGTGAGCTACAGAATTATCTACACGAGCTGGAAAGAGGACAGCTTATGTAAGAAAGCAGACAGACCATCAAATGCCAGGACCTCTAAATTGTGGACATAGAGGGGTCAGGGGAGAACCCTGTGCTGGCTGCTTCTCCTTGCCATGGAAGTGAGAAACTCCTGCTGAATGGAGTTATCTTTGAGGAAGAGAGGATGATCTGAAGCACACATCCGAGAGATATGGAGGGGCAGCAGAAGAGGATGACAGCTGTATTAGCAAGCAAGGACCCTTTTCTTCCTCACAGTAATTATTGTGATAACACGTTCCGTATTCTCAGAGTTTAAAGAAAAAATGGTGCATTATACTGTTTTACTGACCATACTAAACCTAGCTTTAAAGACTTAGAAGCATTAATACTCAATTAATACTCAAGTTCAAGGGGCTGATGATTCATACTAAAGTCAGAAAAGAAGACTACTGTCAACTCCTTCAGGTAATAAAAAGCCCATGAATCTGCTGATCTGCAGCAACTCATAGCTTACAATGGCAACTTTGCAATTTCTCTTGTAAGAGAAAATATTAAGCAACTTACCACTTCTATAATAAACATACCTGGATTTCTTGATCATGTGAGTGGGCAGAGGCCCCAGTATTCTTTCCATCATTGCCAGGTGTTCTTTACTATCATGAGTCTGTTGAAAAAAGCAATGAAAGGACTTAGCACATTTTTCTCCTCTGAGCCACTTGGTAACAACACTCAAACAGCAAACAAGATTTTGCCAGAGCACTGTCACAATATCTTTAAACACTGCCACCTTCAATTATTAAAAACAGATTATGCAATGCAGATTATACAACACTTTCCACAGTGAGGATGACCCTTTCCACAGTGAGGATGACCCTTGAACAACAGTTCATAAACCAAACATTGTACAAGTGTTTTTTGACTCAATTCCAACAGTATCATGACAGTCTTCTTCACTCAAAATGCTAGAAAAGATCAACTTAGATACTCTGAAGGAGATATCAAAGATGTAACATTTCGCTGTATGGATGATGGTTTTCCAATCTCATCTACAGAATCCTTAAAAGCCCATTGGGTTAAGCCTTTCACATAGTTAAGTGCATGTCATTGAAAGATTAAAATCAGTAGTCTGTAAGAAACACATTCTACTAAAGCTTATGTACACACCTGAAACACTGTAAATCCCAGGTAATACTCAATCAGAATACATCCAATACTCCACACATCACACGGCTGAGACCATCCCAGTGCTGCAAAACAGGCATAGCTTATTTTACTTTTTAGCATATTCTCAAGATCTGGAACCCACAAAGAACATGCCCAGATTCCACACATTTACTGATGCCCAACTTACCCCCCCCCCTCAAACCCTGGTCTTTGTTTCTGGTTGTACAGTATTTCTTTTATTGTTTACTCTCAATTTTACCATCATCATCATCTAAGAGAGATGACTGATTACCAGAACCATAAGCAACTACTCCAATTTGTAAAGTAAAGACATCTGAATGAACTGCAATGAACTTACAAAAGGTTTAACAGTCTTTACTGACCTAAGATAACCTCAGGAGCTCTGTAATGTCTTGTAGACACTAATGTGCTATGATGCTCATCATCAAAAGTTGCACTTCCAAAATCAACGACTTTGATGTCTGTGTTTTTTAAAGTGCGTTCATCTCGTTTCTGTGAGAAATCAAAATGCTGTTAATACCTTTTTAAAAGCAGGCTTAGGCAAAAGGCACTACCACATTATCTTCAAAGTACCAGCTAGCATTAAATGTGTAACAAAACACTTCCTCCAAATACTTTAATGCCTGTGCAGCTCAGCGCCCCAAGAAAGAAGAGCAGGTAACAAAGTGATTTAATCTCAATACCAAAAACAGCTGAGTAAAGACCATTCACAGTAATTAGAGTTCTTTCCCTCTTTTGTTAACCTTAAGTTAACTTCGGTTACTTGGTTTTTTTGGAGAGTTTCAATGAAGAGAGAAGCAGTGCAATTCAAATTGGGAGAATCAAAGAACAGGCTTACCATTTTGGCATTGTACTTCACTATGTAATCAGACTCCACAAACAAGATATTTTCAGGCTTTAAATCTGTGTGAGTTAATTTATTATGGTGTAGAACTACAAGAAAAAAGAGAACAGTATTCCATAATTTACACATTAAATTCTTACAGGAGAAACCAAAACACATCCATATATTTGAAAGAAGTATTGAAAGAAAGTTACTTACAGTTTATAGACTGGCAAATTTGATAGGCCATGTTCCTAATGTCATTAATATGAAATGGTAGAAAGCTGTTTTCCTTAATAAAGTCGTAAGTACTGAGCCCCAGTAGCTCAAAAACAATACAGACATGGCCATGGTGATCAAACCACTCCAGCATCTGGACGCAGCGGCTTAAAAGAGAAAACAACAAAAAAAGAAAAATTACAATCTATTGAAAAATTACTTTCCTCAAATCCTTGGTATGCTGACTACTCAAATTTCATACTTACAAATTGCTGCTTGGATCCATGTTGTTCAAGTGTTCCAACACCTGTATTTCTGAACGGGCTGCCTCCCGGTATCGACCAACATTTTTCACTATTTTAACTGCTACATGCATTCCTCTCCTTGAAAAGAAAGTAAAGCATGTCAAACTGGATCAATTATTGTTAAATACCAACAACCCAAAGCAGCTTGATTTTAATAAAGGAAACACAGGAAGATTAAAGGTCATGGAGAATTATGAGTTGGATTAGGGGAATTTGATTTAAGCATGCTGCACTCAACCAGAACAGTTTTTATGGAAAAAAAAAAGTAATCCTGATCTTTCCTTTTCCAAGTACTTATACTATATGCTTTATTAATGACTTCTCAGTGCTATTATTTCATCTGAACTAGAGCAAACGTTGGGAATCTGCCAGCAGAATGATTAAAAAATTAACAAAGTTCTCATTTGAACAAAAATACTATGAAAAGTTCATGGGGTTTTTTTTTCCCCTGGCAACTTGCACAACTTGTCCTGGCTCTTTTCCAGTGCTCTTATGGAATCAGGGGAATTGAGTAATTTCTGAAGTTTGGATTGTGAGCATTTTATACCAGTAAAAACTGTCCTGCACTGAATGCCTGCATGCATTCAGACTGCAAGGCCATTACTTAAATGGAACACAGAGACAGCTCCTTCTGTCCCATTCACTCTCAATTTTGTCTCTGTAGAGCTCTTTCAATTCTAACAGAATTCAATTTCAATTCAGAACACTCTCTGCCCTCACAACACAAACTCCAAACTGACTTAACCTATGAAATGACAGAATAAACCAAAGGTAGAGGGAAAGGTATTAAAACCATGTCATAGAACTGCTGATATAAACCACACAATTAAATAGTCTGAGTTCTAACTGCTAGAATAGAATTAATGGAAATACAGTTAAGTTTCTTCTCCTTCACCAGACATACCACCACATGGAAGCAATCATTCCATTAAAAAAGTACTGGATACTAGGTTACTGTTGATTCAAAAAACATTTAAATTATAATTTTGATTACAAAAACTGAGAAAGGCAATTTACAGCTCAACCAATTCCAAGCAACCACTTTCCAGAAACTGCTTCCACTAAGAACCAAAACTACCTCCTCAGTATCTCACTGCACCATCTTTAAAAGTCTCCCAACCTAATTCTGCACTCTTCAGCTGCTTTCATATTCTCCAGTTACAGCAGTTAATAGAAACAGAACTCTCAATCATTAAAATGGACATTTGGACTGCAACTTTCTATAAGTAAACATGTCCTCGAGCTTTAATTTCTGATCTAAGTATCTTTTATCATTAGATCGACTGATAAAGATAACCCAACACTTACATATCATGATCTATGCACTCCACTACTTTTCCAAAAGCTCCTTCACCCAAAGTTGCAACAATTTCATCTAAAAAGAACAAAGATAAGTTAGAATTATACAACTACTTAAAGGAGAATGAACATATTAATGTAGATTTTAAAATGTGCCATTACAAAAGCATAATTATTTTAAATCTCAGCATCAGAATGCATTATTTTATTGGACAGGAGTCATGAAAACAGTTAGCCAAAAAACTATCTCTTGTTCTAATCTCAAGTTCATTTACTAATTGGAACTTTTTGACCACAGTATTTAAATTCTACAGAAAAGAAGATATGCAAAAAAACAAAAAAGCACAAAAAAAAACAGAACAAAAAGAGCAATGAGATTTCTTTAGCCCCCCTCCTCTGATATACTATTCTAAACAGATTTTTTTCTGAAAAGTTTTTTAAAAGTGTTGAAAAATGTTCTATACATCTTGCTCTTAGAACGTCTCCACTTTCACAGATCAGGTGACCCTCCTCATCATCCTCTACACTCCTGGATCTTTTCCTTCGGTGACTCTTCTGGAAACGGCACCAAGATCGTCCAGCCAATCAATATATCAGAGTGAATTCAGGGCAGAATACGCAATTCATTCAGCGGGGAGATATTCAGGCATTCAGTTACACACCAGGCCACGAACAGTTGGCAGGAGCAATTTCAAATTCAGTCCCCAGAAATTCACAGGGCACAGTTTATGTTACAGAAGAAAAACATGGCAAGGAACAGATTTTCAGATAAATACTTAAAGTGATACAAGCAACAGAAAAAAAACAACACAATTTTGTCTCTCAAACAGTGGCTTAATTGAAGACAGATTAAGACTGCAACACTGCTATTTCTAATACTTTGCTAGCAAACAGCAAAAGCCAGTATTTATTCACATACCTAAGCTCTCAGTCAGGTGAAATGTTTCTATTCTTAAAACATCCACTCATGTAAACAATTTTACTTCCCCCATGTTTAGAGAGGGGAGAAAAATTACTTGGAACTCCTTCATTTGCATTATATAATCTAATACACCTTGCTGTTCTACTGCAGAAGAGTGGTATAAAACACTTGGAGCTGTAGATGCATCAGTGGGCATCATGACAATCATGAGAAATTCAGAGAGCACACCTTCAAAGAAGGCAAGCAGCAAACTTATCCCATCTCACTAGGACATTAGGTGCCATTAGCTGGGCACAAGGCTTATCAAAGCTTTCTGGAATCAGGTGTAGAATTGTTCACATCAATTTACCAGACATGCACATTCACACCTTCAATTCAGGTTAAAAAGCATGTAATCTCAATTACTTTTAGCAATAGGATGGACAGCATCTCAATCTACCTGAAAAGCAGTTCACTATGCTGCAAACCTAAGGGACAACTGTACTTCAAAACAGGACAGTTACCTGTCTTCAATTTTAAGACAACATTTTTCAGACCAATCCCAGTGATTCTGACTACCAACCACCTACATCCCCAGTGTACAACTAGTACTGATGATCCCACCCCCCACCCAACACTGATCCAAGAATCTCAACTAATAACATATTTAAATGCTCCACAAACAGACTCAAATAAATACAAACCCTTTTTAAAAAATGTATTTCTTAAAGTACCGTGGATCAGGAATTGCAGCTCTAGCACTCATTTAAGAAGTCTATTACCACTAATTCATTAATAATAAAGTTAAAAATTACTCATACCGAATGCGATTGGTGACTGGAGCAATGATGTCTCTTATGCTTCCTTTTATGACTACTTTTCCTGCTCCGACCAGAGGATTTGCTATAGTGATGATGGTGACTCTTTTCATAGTCTCTGTGATAATGCCTGTGGTCATACACTTCACAGAAGTCATTTCTGTATTCCTCAACATATCTCCGGTCATGATGGTCTCTTTCATTTATGGCTCTATCGTCCAAATAATGACTGAAAATATATTTTAAGTGAATGTTCTCCACTTCAAAAACTTGAGGTTCCAACAAGATAACTGACCTGAGCTGAGTTACACAGTATCTGTCTCTACAGCAGAAACGTTTTTAATTGAACCCCTCCCCAAAAACAGTGAAGCTTTTGATGTTACTTTATTAGGAATTTAACAACATTGTCAGTCTCAAATACATGGCAGCCATCCACATCAACAATGTATGATCTGTATGATCCACAGATTGCATAGAAAGAAACTCAGACTTAAAAAGGAGAAAGAAACACTTCCTAAAATATACTGATCAACTTCATTACAACATTAAGTCACACAATAAACCACTTTCAATACAGAAATCATCCCTCCTATGCTTTCAAAGGTGTTAAATAAAACCTAGAGACTGAGAGAAATAGCATCGTTCTAAATGCTCTTAAATGCTCTGCAAGCAACATTAAAACCTCAGAGAATATCTGGAACGAAGATCTTTTGCACAGAAAACACACCATTAAGAAAGCTGCTGAGGTACAGAGTTCCTCCCTTACTGCTGTAGCCTACTCCTTCCAGGATTTTTAATAAGCATGAGTATGAGCTTTTAAAAGAATTCCATTGGATCTTTTCAAGGGAAAAAAAAAAAAAAAAACAAAATAACCAAAAACCAAGACAAGACAGAAAAATACATCTTTCCAGTGAAAGCAATATGGGAGAAAACACAAATCACTTCCAACTTAGTAAGAGAACTTCATACTTACCACTGCGTTAAATAATTAAACAAACCTTTTCCTTTTGTTCACATTAAATTAAAAGGCATTCTTTTAACTTGAAATGTAATACTGATTGTATTCAATACCGATATTTAACTGACACCACTGAGACAAACTAGTAACATTTACTTGCTTTTATTCAAGAATTTCTATTTATTGGTTCAGATGTTAGCAACTACTTATCAGGCTTGTCTTAAGTGAGTCAAATCATAAGGAACTGACAGCTGGGCATTCAAAAACTCCTACCCCAAAAACACATTTACTTCAGACATGGTAAGAAACATTTGCACTACTCAGTTTAGAGTCTTATACCTTTCTGAAATGCGACTGGGTTTATAGTGCTTGCTCTCTTGGCCACTGCTGTGGGACCTCTTTCTGCGTTTGCGGCTGCTACTGTGCTTCCTCTGCTCCCAGCTCCTTCTGTCGTCCCACTCAGGACAATGAGATTGCTTTGAATGTCTCATCTCCCACTGGAAAATACAATAACAGAATTTTTTTTAAAAAATCAACAAACACACACGTAGGTGCAAGTCAATAATAGTAGTTTGATCAAGTATGACAGAACTAAAACCACCCATTTTTCCTCAGCTTCCTTCCCCCATTATTTCAGTTTAGTGAGCAGACACAGCTCCCTCATCCCAACAGTCAAGCTGTTATGAAACACAAATCAAGATTAAACAGGCCAACTCATCTTCATTTAATAGCTTCAAACATGTAATTAGAGCCTGTTTTAAATAAACTCTCAAGTGACTAAACACAATAGTATCCTTAAAGAGGTTTCTAATGGAAGAAACCTTCCTCTCCAAACATCCTCTAACAAGAAAACCTGGATTTAGGCCTACTGTTCTGTAAAGTTACTACATGAAAATCAAGTATGCACAATCTCTAAAAACTTCTCTCGTTAAACTAGGAAACCAGGAAACAGTCACTTTTAGCAAAAACCACTGTGAACTCCGATGGGTTAACACAACTTCGAGGCACCTGGAGCCAAGTCACAGTTTTTGCACCCTATTAGCATGTAGGACTCTAAGTATTCTATGGTTCAGCTGATTTGCCAAAGACAAAACCCACCAGCTTCTGTTGCTGGATGTTAGGTGCAGGAATTCTTTGTTCAAACAGGTACATGCACAACTGAAAAAAAAAAAAGCAAAGTAAAACACAGCTGTAGAATTAAAGAGTGTAACAAAACCAACTATAACTTGTTTATTCATCTGCAGCAGGAGTTTTTTTAAAGAATAACCTTCTATTTCTATTCCAGTATATTCCAAAGAATGAATTTATACAAGATAATAAAAAGTTTCTGCAGTAAGCAGTGACAGTGAGAACAGTAGTTTAGAGACAATGACAGAAATAGAGTAGAAAAATCATGACTGTAAATCATGTGTAAATTGTGCAAATCCGTGTAAATTACAGAGAACAATGCCTCTACACAAAGAGAAGCATTAAGATGGAAACTCCCAGAACATGCAAACGACAGGCCTACTAAAAAAAAAAAAAAAAAAAAAAAAAAAAAGGTTTTTTGGTACTTTCAGAAGTTCTGTGAAAAGCTGGTATTAAAAAAAAAAAAAAAACTAAAAAACTACAGACGTCTGGAACAAATTTTTTTAAACCAAAAACATATTAAGAAACTGTGCAAAATAAGCACCTTATATACATTTTGGGTGAGTCATGATTCCCAAAATCTTACTCACGTATGAGATTCTAATAAAAATAAATACACTAATGTAGCAAATAACAAACAAAAACACCTGAAAAAATTAAAACCGATTCGGTGTTTCATTTACATACTTTAATTTTCTCTCTTCTTACACAGCTCCAAAGCCATTTTCCTCTATTTTCAACCTTACATAACTCAGGTTCTGAAGCACACTCAGGTTTCAGTTACTCTTGAGGTGCAGAGCTCCATTCAGTCATAGGTGAACTGAAAATTCTACTTATGGTTGCTTGGAATTTTTTTTTTTTCCCTACTTGGCAGAAGGCAGGCTGCACTAAGGCTCTGTAACGAACAACTATCTAAATAAAATCACCATTAATCTGTCCTGCAGAGCAGGGCTTGGGGGCAAGGAGGATGGCTATCTGACACAGGAAACTAGAGAAAATGCTTTGTTGAAGACTAACTACTACTTAACTACAATCAAACGCACACATTAGTGAAGCTAATATAAAAATTACAAATTCTGTCCCTAAAGGAGCCTGTAAATTTAAATGAGGAGGGAACGGCCAGATTCGGTCAGAGTCCATTTTAAGGTAGAAGCCACCTTAAAGTTTTTGACTACTGTGTTCTATCTGATTTTATGCGTCGAAGAACTTCACTTATGTAATACTGACAGCTGCCACGAACATATGCATTCCTGTAGCATGTGGAACTAATCCATATAACAGGCAGCTTTCACTCCCACATTTTGCCATAAGGCTCCTCAAGCAGGAGCCATTCCCCCTTTGAACAGATCCATACACACAAGGGCCACCAAAGCCCTGCCGTAAAGCTGCCTACACAGCAATTTCTTAATGCCTCTCCCCAAAATCTTGGCAGGCAGAGGAGGTCAAAGGCTTATTCCTTTGCGATGGCTAAAGTCCGACACCGCAGATCGTGGAGGTGACCCCCGCTACCCCTAGCCAGGGGCACCGAGCCCATTCCCACGCCACGTTCCCCCGGGAGGCCTCCGGGGCCGGCGGGGGAGCAAGGGCCGGTCCCCGCCGCCACCTGGGCGGGCGCCAGGCACGGCCGGGCCGGGTGAGCCCAGCTCCGCCCGCCCAGCCCTCCGCACCTCGACAGAGCTCCTGTGCCGAGAATCTTGCTCCCCCTCAACACCGCCTGAAGCGGCACTTGATGCGCTCCGCGCCGCGGAGACAACGCAAGCAGCTCCCCCACCCCACCCCCCGCCCTGCATCCCCTCCGTTTCCCCGCTGCTTCGTTCCCCCCGGAAACAGAAAGGAGTGTAGAAAAAAGCGAAGGTGAAAGAAGAACGAAGAAGGCCTGCCCTCACCACTTACAACTGGAACAGAAAGCGAGCGAGCTCCGTATCCGCCCTGCGCGCACAGACAAAATGGCGGCTGCGAGCACGAAGAACCTCCTTCCTCCTTCTCCCTCGTTCTCGCGGCGTCTGTGCGCCGTGACGTCAGACGCATAACGTAAGGGCAGGCGGGGCGGGAGAGCAAAGCCGAGGCTCCGCCCCCCTGCCCGCCCCTAAGGCGGTGCCGCAGCCATGGCGGCGGCTCTGAGGCGGGGTGGGTGGTGTTTGTCCTGTGCTGTTCCATTCTATTCTGTCCCGTCCCACCCCACTCCGCATGCTGGGCATGGACTTTACCCAAATCTTCATGGCTGTGTAAGCCATTCTCGTGGAGGAGTTCAAGCACTGAGGGCAAGTTCAGAGAGCATCCAGAGCTGCGGGCCTGCCCTCCTCTGGTGCCTCATCAAACGCGTGTAGCAGTGCAGAAATCACCAATTAGTCCCAACCGGCAACCAATTCCTTCTAATGAGCTCGCCAAACGCGGCGTTTAAGCAGTTTGGTGCGTGGGTTGATTACGCAGTTAGGCCTGGCTTCAGGCTCACAGTTCTCTCTCTGCGAGCCGTTCCCGTGTGATGCTCACGGCGAAAAACTCAATAAAACATTTTATGTGCTGGAGCCTGCAGCCTGGCAGTGCCCCCTCGGCCGCGTGCAGTGGCAGGGATTGCTGAGCGGTTCCTGCCTCACTCCGGAGCACGTGTGGGATGGCGGATCTGCTGAGTCACGGCCTGGCAGAGGAACAGCCCAGCGTCCCAGTTAGGGCGGGCTTCGTGCTGGACTGCGCAGGGGAAACTCGCTGTCACCAGCTCCTCCTGCCCTCATCCAGTCAGAGTTTAATAACCCCAAAGAGATGGTTACAAAGGAGAGAAAAATCAAAGGAATAAATCTATCAGAAGATATTAATTGGATCTTATTGAAGAAGAAGAGCAGTGTATAAAGGTTGAACCTTCATATCAAACATAACAAAGAAATTTCCCTCTGAAGCAAAAGCCTTACAATGGATTTTATAGAGTATCTCTATTTTATAGAATATTTTATTTTATATATTCTTTCTAGACAGGAGATTGCAAAGCAATTTCAACTCCTGCTCTGTGTGCTGAACAAAATGCTTTCAAAACCACCCCTGCAGACATTCAAAAGAAAAGCAGGATTGGAAGAAGTTAATTTTCCTTCCTGTTCAGGAGGTGGCAGTGGAGACACAGCAGTGGAGGAATGTCAGCTGGAATTTAGGTGGTGTCTCACAGAAGGATAAAGTCAGGAGAAATTTGCTGGCCATGACCAGTCTATGTAGCACAAAGTGACAGTTCCTCTAGAAATGGCCATTTCAAAGTCAGAAATTAGGTGAACACTGAATAATCAAACTGGAGAAACTTAGTCTTTACAAAACTCAGGAAATTCATTTGAGTGTAGTTACAGCCACTTCTGTGCTGTCAGCCCTTATGGTATTTACTTTTGTTTATGTGAGAGATATCCTTCTTTAATTAGACTAGCAATGCCAAATGCATGCACAGCTTGTGGAGTGAGCAACACTCAATGCCACTATATTTTAGATTGCTTCGTACAGCAGAGTACATTACAATTCAGTGTTACTGTGCTGCTGGGACACATTTGTGAGTGTATGAAAAGATACATGCAAACCATTTGCTTCAAAATGCAGTTTCAAATGCCTTACCACAGGAGGTGATCTATCCTCACAGCAGCTCTTCAGGAGATATAGGTCTTATCTGGTTTTCTCATTATTTGGATACAAAATTAAGCAAAGGTTGTCTGCCTTGCCCAAAGCCTCAGAAACACTCCAAGGCAGAGCCAAAAATTCCTGGCTTTCAGTACTTCCAGTGCTGTGCTTGGTTTCTTTTAATTACAGATGTATTGGTTTTGTTTTTCCTCCCTCTGATTAGTGTCAGAGGGTGGCTGATTAGCTGTTGTGCTTTGCCTGTAGTTGTTTATGGATTTCTACAGTTCCATGGTTTGATTTTTATACTGACAGAGAGATTTTCTTCAGTTCCCTCAACTGTGTGGGAGCAGCTGTATCTTTGCTTGGGAGCTCAGGGA
The DNA here is from genome assembly GCA_030060385.1 of Muscicapa striata striata. Lineage (NCBI taxonomy): Eukaryota > Metazoa > Chordata > Aves > Passeriformes > Muscicapidae > Muscicapa > Muscicapa striata. The sequence goes on along the minus strand of JAREIS010000050.1, from coordinate 613,795 downwards.
CAGAGTAATGGCAATACTGTCTCTTTATAAGGGACTGAACTGATGGAAAAACCACCACAAGAATTTCTAAGATATATCAGACAACATATATTATTCATTTCACAAATCACTGTAACTACTGATCAAGGGAGCCAGTGTCCCAGATTGTTGTGCATATGTAAATTCAAAGAGATAATAGGAGCTTGGATGTGTGGATCAGCAGAAAGGCAAAGTGAGAACCCACTGACAGTTATATTTCCATTCCACAAGAGTTTGTTTTTATAAAGGAAAATTTTAAAATAGTTTTTTTTTAAATTATCATTATTCTTTTTAGATTGTGCAGTAGAATAGAAAACATGCAAAAATATTCAGCCAGGTGAAAAAGAACAAGGTATGGTTATGGCTTAGGGACATTTTCCTTTTTTAAGAGTTATTAGAATTTTTCTTAGAAAAGCAGTGACCCAGAAACTTTGTGTGAGCACGGGCACTTGTGTTCATTCCCATGTGCACTGAGGAACAGCTGTGGCCAGGTAATAGGATGGTTCTCCCTGAGCTGTGGCCAGTGGCAGACTGGAACAGCCTCTGCTGCCTTCAGTGTGTTCTGGGCCTGCTGGGGGTGATGGGGACACCGTGCCCTGACCAGCTGGGAGGGTGATGGGGAGGGACACTGTGCCCTGAGCAGCTGGGAGGGTGATGGGGAGGGACACTGTGCCCTGAGCAGCTGGGAGGGTGATGGGGAGGGACACTGTGCCCTGAGCAGCTGGCAGCTCACCAGGAGCAGGGAGTGTTCCCTCCAGTGGGCACACTAGGTTTCATTTCAGTGAAGAACTCTCTTTAACTGAAAAGCTCACAGGGGTGGTTGAAACTTGGACTTTTCTCACTCTCTGAGGCACAGCTGGGCCTCCTGAGGATTGAAATGTTTTAGTTTTCTAGAGAATTGGGGGCTTCACATGGGGAAGCCTGAATAAGCCACAGTTTACAGGAAATTTAGACAGATGACTCAACAGTTGCTTTTGGCAAGAGCTCTGGCTCTGTAAGAACACTGCTGAGAAAGGAGGTTGCACATCCCAGTTCTGCAGGCTTTAGAGACAGTGACACCACTCACATTGAGCCTTGTCCCTTGGTGACAGCAGCAGGACCAGCTGTGCTGAACAGCAGTTACACACTCTCAGAAGCATCATGGTGCAGGTGCCAAATGTTGCATCAAGGGAACTCCACCACTTCTGTCTACACAAGTTTCACCTCTGAGCCTCTTTCTTCTTTATTTAAAATAATTTTAAGTTGCTTGAACCAATGATGTCTCTCACTGTACATTGTTATTGAAATGGGGCCCTCATCTAAGTAGCACCTCTCAGTTTATTATTTGTATTGCCATCAGCAATACAAATATTAAAAGGACACATTTAAACATCAGTTGTACCACAGAGTTTTATAGAAACAAACTAAAAATACCCAGTCTCAGCTTTTTCCTTCTATTATTATGAAGTTTCCATTCTACAACTCCTATTTGGGAAAATATTTTATTGTGGGAAATGTGAATCTGTCTCCTTTCCTTGCAGTGCAATGTTCTGAATATATAAGGATGAAGAGAGAAGCAGTTAAGTGGAAATGAGAAAGAGTGAAACCACAGGTTTCTTTCTACACACATATTCATGAATTGTTGTGCAGAGTCAGGGACATCTCTTTGTAATTTTGGAGTTTCAAAGCAATGTGAGTTTCTTCACAACCTGTCCTGTAGATTTGCAGTTGTTGAGATCTTTACTACATATAAAACCAAAGAAAAAAATACACACCAAAAAAGTCGAGCCTTTTTTTTTTTAATTGTTATTCTTATTTGACACTCACATTACAAAATTTAGAAACCATAGACAGTTCAGGCAAACTGTTAAAACACAGTATAAATTAGGGGGGTTTAATATATAAATTCTATACATAGGTAAGTTAGCTGGAACATGACTGACAAAAGGATTTCATAACAATCTTACCACAACTGTATAAAAAGGCATGGGAGTAGGATGGGCACTATCATGAATGCAGGTTAAGACATTTTCCACAACAGCTATAAAGCGTAACAATGACCATGCTATTCTCGCAGTGTTTATGTGGGCTACAGGATGCATATTACCAATAACATTTTGCAAGATCTATGTACAGTCACAAAGTCATAACAGCCACTTTCAAGTAACTTTACTGTTTCCTGCCTGTGGAATTAATAAAGTGTTGGTATTTGTTCTGGGAATTTCTAACAAAGCTACATGGTTTGAGTATAATGGATGGGTTAAAAGTTGGACTCGATCATCTTAAAGGTCCTTTCCAACCTAAATGATTCTACAATTTTATGATTCTATGGTAGAGGGATTTCAATTTGACCTGAAAATGCTAATCACAACATGAATTTTTTTAATTTAATGAAAAAGATACAGGAAAAGCACAGTTCCTCACTGCTATCACTCACATGATTAATATATACCACTCTTTTAAGCCATATTTATTTCTTAGCTTGATTCTTTTTAAAACTCGAAGTGATAATTTAGTTCCTGTTTATCTAAGCACAGTTGTAAAAAGGAGTAACACCAGAAGAAATGTAAAACTAAAATTTGGATATTTTTTGGGGTAATTTTTTGAAAGGATGTGCTTTCCAGGTAACCCTGGACCTGTCATGCAACCTTTGAATTTCTCAGTCTGAAAATAAAGACGATTCTGCTTACCCATTTTTACTCTGTGCTTTTAGGTCTGTGAATAAATAGTATTATTCTAATAGTTTTAGAATACTATGTTACTGGAGTTTAGGTTTAAGACAGTTGATAGTCACTGTTGCTAAAAGTGAAAAAAACCCCCTTAAAATACAATCTTTCACCTTTGTAAGTTGATGAATGCTTGCTAAGAGTTCTGAAACCCAGAGGATAATTTATTTTCCATCTATGTTGTGTACTAGTAATGGTGTTTTTACAGACTTCCCTAAGGGAAGTACTTGTACATTTGTAAGAATGAGACATTGAAACACTTGAATTTAATAGCTCTGTGTGTGCATCTTTCACTAAGTTTTAATAATTTTGACTATTGTATTGGAACAATTCCTTCTGGTTCAAGGCAAGGACAGACAGTAAGTGATAACCTGACTTGGGCTGCTAAAGAAATACAGGTGATGTCAACAGTCTAAAATACAGCCCCCATTTTCTCTGTTCTGTTTGCCCACAGACCAATCATCAAAAAAACACTGGAATTTTAGAAGCATAATTCAATAATGAAAACAGTGATTTAGTACTGACCAGTAATAGTTCACAGAAGAAGTTATGTTTCTCTGAAAAGGTAGCTGGAATATGGAATTTTCTGTTCAGAATTCCATCAGATGGGGCTTTGCACCTTTTAGAAGTAAAGTTCCTTTACAAACATTTAACATGTAGGATGCCTGAGCTCTGAACTCCTAAGTCTTCTGCATTCTAGGAGGCCTGGGAACATTGCTACACTGCAATATTAATCTGGGTTGGCAGTTTTAAAGCCATGGGGATGAAAAGAGAGAAAGATTCCTATTCTGTTATGACAGATTTGGAGTATGAATACAGAACCTTTGTATGGCAGAGAGCTAGAAAAATGTTCCTTTGGCATTTCACAAGAGCTGTTTATGGAGTAAAATACCACTTCTGTGGAGGGAAAGGCATCAAGGGAGGAGTGAGCAGTCCAAGCCACTCTGAATTTACAGCACTACAGCCTGTGCTGGCCATGGAGCAGGGCAGGAGAGCTAGGCAGGAGTTATTCTACTTAGCTTTTTTCTGCAGCTGAGGCTACAGCCTGAGTTTCAGGGTCTTGCACTAATGAAGAGTGTATGAAATACCAGCCATACAAGCTATTTGCTCCCTAGCTACACTTGCATAATGTAACAATGCAGGATGAGCATTAGCTTTAGTGTACTAAGTATTTTTTGCGTATCTGAAAATATGCAGAAAGAATTGTAAAAGAAATGAATAAAAAACAAATTGAACTTCAGATCTGTTCCATCTAAAAAGGTGACTGGTTCAGTTGATCTGCAGAGCAGGGAGCAGTGGTTTCAGGGGAAGGGACACACTCTAGCCAATATTAAAACATAATTATTGGTAACATTTTCTGCACCAGTATTTCACTGTATTCTCTCCTGCCTTTGCCTGCCCAGCTGCCATTTATATTAATAGAAGATATTTTGTTCCCTCTGCTGCCATGCAGTGAAATATGAAAGTTAACAACCATCAAAGTATTTATCATAATTTTAAAAATACTTATTTTTCTTAAATCTTAAAATCTCTGTCAACCGAGTAACAAATTCTTCACTGTTTTAAGTTCACTAGAGAAAACCTCTTTTAGTTCAAAGAATTTTCTTGTAATCATTCTGTTGGGTGGATAAGGAAATATAGTAGGCTTTGCCTCAGGTGAATTCCAAGAACTTTGTCTCTCCAAAGGGATGTGTCCCAGCATCACAAAGCAGAGTGCAGGCTCAGATGGGAATGCACTCAGCTTTGTCCAGGATCATCCCATCACCCCAGTGTGTGATGTGCCTGTGCTGCTATCCTGAGCTGGGTACAATGTGTGTGCTGTTTCCCAGCCACACTTCAGAAATGCTCTGCACCACCTACAGAGGGAATTCCACTCGACAGGTAATACTAGAAAGGAGCAAAGACAGCTTTGGCCCACAGTTGAGTCTCTGAGCAGTAACAAAGGGGCTTTCCCTTGTTTCCTTGTCACTCCCTAACCCCAATCTGCAACTACAACAATGGAAATAATCCGTTCACAATCAAAGGGGGTTTAATTTCCAATGGGAGAGTAATTTGAGACAGTTTGACTAATTTCTACGAGTATAAAAAAAGGTTCTTAAAGCCAGAAAGTCAAATTTTGCTCTCATGCATGAATTAATTCATTGGGTGAGATTTAGTCCTTGAATTTGCTGCTGAAACTTCAACAATGTCAAAGAAAACTTTTGCTAAGGCTGGATTTTCACCCTATTAAGTGCACCTCCTTTCTGAGAGTTCTACCTGGCACAGAGACTATACCAGCTGGCAATACAGTTTAATACCTATGAATAACTAAAAACTGTACTACAGTTAATAATTGCAGGACTGCTCCAAAGCCCATCAAAATTAATTGGAGTTTTTCCTCTGGCACGTTGCTGTGCTTGGAATCAGTCTCATTCCATGGAACACAGTCATTGCTAGGCCAGAGACAGTTAACTGTGTAACATTTTTACACTGATATGCATACCTATCTTTTCTACTAACAGGTCTTTTCAGTTGATAATTCCAATTACATATTCAGTGATCTGAGTTCTGTTCTAAACTGGATTTACAGTCGTGCTTTAAGAAAAGGTGCATATACTATTGCCATAAAACATGATGAAATAACCAAGATATCAGGAAGGGACAAGCTTAATTTTAAGTGAGTGATTATTTTATCACCACTGACCACATCATAAAATATTCTCGAGCCGAGAAAAGTATCTCTACATTTAAATTGTTTCTTCTTTGAAGTGCTTTAGCAGCTGTCCACACTTTTTTAAAGTGACACCTCAGCAGAAGCTGAGATCACAGTTTGCTCTATCCACATGGGGAGCTTCCAGAGATGTACAACAGGATTGTGTTTATTGCCTAAGAGAGGGAATAATGACAGTCTAATCAGGGGACTCTGGTGCATAGAGTGCTTGATTCATTTGGAGTTTCTGCCCTGAAAATTTAGTCATGCCCAGCTGCCCTACATCCATTCACCTTTAATTCGGTAATGTGATTCATGCTGATGTGAAATTGAGGGCAACATTGTATGATTAAATGTCTTTTGAAAGGCATTAAGCAAGTTCATCTACTGACTTCACACAAACTGTAGGCACACAATTCCCTCCTTGCTTTGCACTGAGCTTTATACCTAGCCCTGCATTGCAGGATGGCACACTCAAGAAATGGAAAAATGGGACTTTTGCTACCATTCTGATTACACTGGAGGAGGTGCAGAAGTGATTTCATGTATTTGGGTCTTTTAAAATACTGCTGTATACCAGAAGCTAAGTTAATGCTTCTGCAAGACTGTGTCATATTCACATCTTTACCAGCTTAGGGGTTTGATACCAACACTGCTGACCTACAGGTCTAGTTTTGCTCTGTTCCCTGTGTAGCATTAGTTCAAGCAGCTGCCAAGGAGTGAATCCACTCAAAGAAGCAGAATTAGAAGGCCACATCATCACTACAAGCACCTTATCTAGATGTTGGTCTAATGACTGCATGCCTTACAGTGGTTTAGTGCTTGGTGGGAAGTGATCCTTTCTTCTCAGCATGGCAGGAGTTCTTTATGCCTTTATAATAAGAAAAATGGATTACTGGACATGTTTATGTTCTCACTTTCATGTACATGAAATATTAATACATTTTCAGAAGAAATCTATTGCCCAAGTTGTCATTCTTTGTTTTCAGTTGCACTGGTGCTTGTTGGTGAAACAAGGCTCTAATCCTGCTCCTGCCAGGCAGGAGCTGTTCACCCTGGTTAGGCCAAGATGGATTAGAAATGCAACCAACAGCTGCAATTTAAGGCTTACATTGTTTCTTTTTAAATAGGATTTAGCTACAAAATTATATGAAGACAAGCTATGGCTCCTGAAGTCCATTTTTAAAAGAACTGTCTTCTCATTTTAACTTGTTTTGCACTCTCATCTCCAAGCCATTTTGCAAAGAGCAGTGAGTGTCTCTGGAGATCAAATACTACAGATTAATGTGCCACACACCTCTATAAAGTGCTACTCCCCAAGAGATGAGGATGTTTAGCACCTCTGAAGAAAGACCTTTTAAATGTGTGGCTATATAAAGGCTAAAGAATAATTTAGTGCTTCTGATAGTTCCACTAAGCCCTTAATACCCACCTAAATCTGACCTTTGTGCTTCCATTTAAGCACTGAGGTTTATAAGTTTTGGACTACAAAATTGGTTTAGTTTGCAACAGTGAAAAACTTTAGGTGATTTAATTTAACTTGTACTTCCAAAATTGCCCAAATTCATGGAAGGTGCCCCAAAATATAAGGAAGTATAATGAAAAATCACATTTTAATTAATCGTCACTGTCTTATAATCTTATCTGTACCAACCTCTAGTGGCTCATTAGAAAAGGGGTGAGGATTTCCATTTCAAAAGCTGATTTTAAGAAAAGGCCCATCCACCTGCACTGGGTTTCAGATAAGCAAACCCCCCATATTTCCACTGTGAAGTCACACTGTGCCTGTTAAAAATACGCAGATAGTAACAAAAATGACCATTTAGCAAACACACTTAAACATTAGCATTGTTGTAGATATGTTTATGGTTATTGCTCTGGATTCATCTGAAATTAAACAGGCTTTTAATGGCTTAATTTTGGAAATGGTTCTGCCTGAAGGAACAGCTGTATGTGTATAGTTTCTCTGTATAGCTCTCAGCTCGTGTACAAAAATTAACAAACAGCAGATTCACAGTATCAGCAGAACAGTCGTCATTCCGTGGCTGCAATGATGCTGTACCATCCTTACACTTAATTCCTCCATACAAAGCTCAAATAAACACATTAGAGTTTTATGTCCCCCTGTCTGAATTCATATGCTGATAGATCTACAGGAAAAGGATATCTGAAGTTCTGCTTCAAGCCTTGTTTGCAAACCCAGGAGAATCCATCCTGCTCAGCTCAGCAAGCACAAGTGGATTCAGTGAGCCACACTGGGCTCCCACAGGCCATAGCCCAACCCAGAACTGCTCTGCAGACACATCAAACCTGGAGTGCACCACACAGAGCATTCTCAGGTTGCTGCCCTCAAACACCAGCCTGCCAATCTCTCCAGGTCAACAGCTCACTCAGGCACTCACAACTGTTAGGCCTGGCAGGGGGCAGGAACAGTTCCAGTTTTCTGGCTGAATAGGCAAACACAGCCAGGTTTTGTGATTACCCTAATTTTTCAAAACACTACAGCCACTTGGAATCACTCTGTGCTGAAATAAAACTATTACTGATTTCAATGAAAGGGTTACATCCTTCTGTTGTAGGAACATCTGAAAAGGTAGCACCAAGTCAGTAACAAAAATGCAAAGTTCAGTATGATGTGACATTTAGGTTTCATTTAAGCTTTTTGAGATATTCTCTGGGGCAGTTAGGGACATTCCTTCAACACACAGACAATAAGTCTACTGTTAGGGCTTAGTTTTGAATCTAATATAGTTAATTATCATTTAATGTATCTCTTACAGTAGCACCTTGATTACTGTACAACCTTAAACACGAGACATAGTACCTGTTTCATGTTATCTGTAAGGAAATGGTGAACTTTACATCCTAAAAGTAAAAAAGACAAAAATGGTTATCTGCTCATGAATGACAAATTCTTTATGCGTTCATTCCAGTCTGGAACCCTTTGTCCTTTTAAAGCATGTAGTTCCTAAGTTCAGAGCAATTACCCCCATCCTCCTAAGCATCGTGTTACAAAATAAACAGTACTGTGTTAATTGGAACCTGATACAAATGGTAATGCAGTACCTTTTTTTCTTTGAGTGTGATAAAACCCCTTAAAAGATGCAACTTGGCATCAATAAGTTTAGAGAATACACTACATACATTAAATAGAGGTAAGTTGAGTCCAGAGTAATTTGCTTCTTCATTCAACCTCAGAGGTGGTGGGGGTGTCATAAGCAGCACCGTCAACCCTCTGTGCCCTCCTCAGACTGGCCCAGATTCACAGTAAGGAAAGCAACAAGAGTGGTGGGAGGATTAACTGAGCAAGAGTCACACTCCAGGCTGTCTGTCCATGGGCTGTCTGTCCATGGGCTCAGCAGCCAGTCCCTGCTGCCGTGGCCTCTGGGACAGAGGTGTATGTGAGCGGTGCCACTCCTCGTCCCTGCAAGCTCAAACCTGCAGCAGTCAGTGCTTTGTTCAACAAGGCTGGGGGACTGCTAATACAAGATTAAGGTTTTTTTCTTCATTCAGCAATTAACCAGATTGCTGTTGTCTGTCTTTGATTTAATTTTACAATCCTCAGAGGTTTAAAGAACTGCTGTCTGAAGCACCTGCTTCTGAAATACTCTTGTGTATTTTTGCTTTCCTTTTTTATACTTTTCCATTCTCTGTTGCAGTACCATGATTCCTCCTGCTCCCGGTTTTCTTGCATTTTCCTTCAGAGGCAAAATTACAGTGATCCTGATGCAGTTTGGGCACAGCCACAAATAGTCCGTTTGTCTGTCCTCTCTCTGTCTCATAGTTAGAAAAGCATCATTGTGCACACAGTTCTGTTGATTTCAGTGGATGAATCCAGTTCATCCACCATGTTAGGCAGTCAAAAAAAACCAAAACAAAACAAAAACAAAATAACAAAAAAACTCAAACAAAAGAAATTGTCTAAATCCCAAACAGGCATCTTTGGAATCAGTAGTGCAAAATGTTTGCCGATTTCTTTTCCTTGACCTACTGCAATAATCTCTCAATCTTCAAGTCTTTCCTAAAATAGTGGATCTGTAAATGTAAAACGTAAGGACAATTTTTTAAAAAAGCACATTTAAAGGTTTGGGTTGTTTTAATCACTGTCTTCCTATTTTCACTTATATCAAACCATTACACATCTCTTAGAAGAGCTGTAAACTGTTGGAAGATCCAGTTGACCTGGGGCATTCATCTGCATCAGGCTTTTGCATGAGTACAGCAAGCTAAAGGGTATTCTTTACACTGAGGATATTTGAGATTAAAATGAGCTTTTATCAGTGCAGCCTCAGCTCTGCAAATTAGTTTTAAATGAAAGAGACCTCCCTCAGAGGTGACAGCTTAAATGCCTGCACTTCACAAGCTTTGGTATCAGAGCAGTCATTTGGAGATCCTTTGGAAATGAGCGGATAAAATGAGAGGTTACCTTAAGGATTTCCACCTGTCTTTTTCTGTCTGGTTTTCTGGACTTTCACTTTCATAGGAAGCCAGATACAAACCTGAAAATGGTAAATATATGTTACTTCCAACAGCATCAGTAACACCCATCCCTCTGCTTTCTTGTATGTCCTTTTGTACCACACTGAAAGAGCAATTTTAAAACTTCATGGTCCCTCATGTAGCTGGTGATCAGCGGGACACTGATGTTTAGCTCACATGTCTACCTTGGAAAGCTGTTATGTTCATTTTTATGGAACAGTAAAGGAATCCAGAGTTAAAATATGTTAGTGTGACCTCATTACAATATTAAGCAATTGAATGGTCTCTGGTTTTGCATACAGAGATCTGGGCCCATTCCCTCCATCACAGCACTTCTACTCAAAAGTTATATGAACTTCAAAAGAGAGACAGTGAGAGCTGACACATAAACATAGGCTTTTGAAAACGAAGGATATTCTCATCACATAACAAAACTTTATGTTCCTCAATCTTTTTCAAGCATATGGGGACATGGTATCTTAAATGGATACACAATACCCTCAAGGTAAGACTGAGTTACAGAAACCAGAGAAGGAATGCAGTGGAAGAAAATAAATCTGTCCTTTTTTCCCCCCTGGAAATCTTTACACTGTAGGATGCATTTTATGACCCCAAATGAGTCTAGATTGTAGAGTCTCCTCTGCAAAAGCTGGCAGTGCATTAATATCCCACTGTCTTCACGGAATTGCAGACTGTAATTTGTGCTCACACATTTCCTCATTTGACTGTTTCATTATGCTTTTTTTCTTTAATGCTGGAACCATCTCAGCATTCAAGTCTGTGCTACAAATGCATTGTCTTTTAATATTTGAGTGCTGGCCATCATTCCTCCAAGCACAGTACAGCTGCATTTCACATGCCACTGCTGAATCTGTCTCAGATATCCTCCCACCTTTCATTCAGGGCAGTTCTTTCTACTCTGCACTGCCCCTGGGTAATGGGGGAGCCTTCCTGTGGCTTCTGCAAAGGGCATTTCACAAAAACAATATGAATATAGGGGAGGACATGAGGGAGAAAATCTGCAAACAATTAGTGGGTTGAGGTCACTCTTTTTTAGTCCAGTACCCTGAAAACTGTACTTTTACCCTGACTTTCATTTTCTGTCCCTTTAGAGCCTAAAACAAGAAGAAATATCTTCATCTTATCTGCTTTTGATACATATTACTTTAATCACATTAATTATTCTATTTTGGCAGTCATTCTTAAGATTTAGGCAGGATTTTAGAAGCAGTATTTTGCTTTCCGTAGTAGTCTGTGAAATAAAAGCTGTCTGGTCTGATTACCTTGGATTAGTACAGAAAACTGCCTACAGAATGAAGAAAAAATAAACCCACCACCAGAATAGCTTAGGGGAAGGTTGCTATAGACAATTCTGTGCGTGACAATGTATAGAGAGGCAGCTGACACAAACCAATATGAAGTGACAGTGTGACATGCTGGATATCAAATTGACAAAGACAGAAAAGTATAAAAAAACAATCATAGAAATAATTTCAGAACATGGTTTTTATAGCTACAGCTGAAATTAATAGAAAAGGTTTTCTTAAATTCTTTTCTGTACATAACGTGTGTCATTGCTGTGAGGAGGAGTGAACTGGACTCCATCACCCTGGGCTGTGTTTACTGAAGAGATGACAGCATTGGTTTGAGAAAGAGATTAGCTCTGGTTCCATCAATCACAGAATGAGTGGCTAAGGGACAGCTGACATTCACAGCAGCCCATGACATGCTTGTGTGACCTCTTTTTGTGATTACAAAAATAGGGCCACAGTGGCAGCTTCCTAGACAGTGCCTTATAAAGAAGCTACAGAGAGAAGAAAAGCCATCAGGCAGCAGCTTCATGTGCTAGAAGGTTGTATTTGCAAAAACACATTGATAGACTGGGGGTAAACAAGCTGTTTGGCAGGAAAGCTAGGAAACAGCTGGGACTGGTCAGTGAGAGAAATCACCAAAGCATGGATCAGGGTGTTAATTAGTAGTGATGAAGAAAAACATTTTCAGTGGTGAGTGATTGTACTTACCATCTTCAGTAAAAATGGGAGCAGTGTGCAAGTAGTGGATGATGTTAGGGTCTTGCTCAAATGGACACTCCACTTGTTTCCATGTTATAAATTCTCCTACTTGCTTCGCCAGTTCCAGAAATTTCTGTAAACATAAGATCATTCCACTCAGATATAGTAACGTTACCTCATATTCAGTGTTTGATGGTCTGCACTGAAAAGTGCAGGCCAATAGTCTCAGATAGTCCCTTGGCTATCAGAATGGGATAGGTAAAAACATTTTTCAGGTCTTACTTCAAAGTTGACGTGTCCATTTGGAAGGCGATTAGCACATCCCTCATTCAAAAAATAAATGTCTTTGATCAATAGGCTGAAGAAGGGGATCACAATCTGTGGAGAGAAATGACATAACCATTATCTCTTCAGTTCAGTATTTTCTCTGCATGAAAGAACAACTCAAGTGAGAGAGATGAGAATAAAGAAGTATTAACTTTTCAGTGTGCTGTGCACTTAAAAGCAGTACAGTGACAGGCAGGCAAAAGGGCAGCAGTGTCCAGAGAGACCTTTAGCCACCTTCAGAATGTATACTGAGATGAAAGTGAACTGAACACAATGTTCACTGAGCACAGTAACATGACTAAGAAAATGCTAAAAGCCCAGTTTATTATCAACAACATCACTGTCTGATGACAACATTAGACAGCAAAGAAGAAAATAACATTGCAGAACTCTTCCCTTTCCTGTTGTGTCCTTATAAGCAGAGATGTTGGACACACAAACTGAGCAATTTAAACACAGGTGGGAACCAAAGAATCAATATTGTCCCTGGACAAGGAAAGACAGCATAAAATTTGATGACCACGACTTGTCTACAAACAGTTAATCAGGAGCTGTTTCATTTTCAACAGCTCCATGCCTGGCTACATCTTGAGGTATGCAATTTCCTTCCTGGTGCCTGATTAGTACAACCTGCTTCTCCAAATTAACCTGAAGACAACAGGATTGAAAATATTAAGCTGGTTGACAGGAAACTGGTAACAGTAGCCAGAGACACCACTGTAGTTCTCAAAATTAGCCCTGGCCATCATCCAGGGCAGAGTGGCATACAGCAGTGGTCTAAGCCTTCCCTCTAACCCATCAGAGTTGGGTCATAATTTGCTATAAAAGAAGTCTGGGTAGGACTTTTTAAATTGATGGAATTACAAGCAGGGGTAAATAAATTTTATTCCAGATGTTCTACAGCAGAAAGCAGTAACATCCTGAAGTGCATCCTCAACCTCAGCAGAGATCCAGAGTGAAGCAGACTCCTTTGTCTCACAGCTCAAAGGGAAAAGAAAGATAACACAAAGAACAAGTCCATGAGAGCTGACAGTCAAACCTCTCCAGCAGTGACACTGTGACAGCAAAAGGCTGCTTGGGGAGTTTGAGCTGAAGGTCAGCAGCTGCCCCTGTGAGAATTTTCCTGTGGCAGAAATGTCTGTCTTTTAAACCAGCAAGTACAAACTAAACCACCATGAACATGAAACACAGTGCATGGCACTGTCCAAATGTTTCCACTGGTCTGTTTGTGTATTAACTGAATTGGAGCTTATTGAGCAGCACCAAACTGAAGAGCCCTCATGGCAAGCAAGAACAGCCAAGAGAGCAATCCTTTAGTTAAGTATTGTATGTTATTCCATCTCATGCTGTACATCAGCTGCATCAGGATATGAAATGGACTCAGAACAGGATTGGCAGCTGTTACTTTCCAGTCTATATGGATGCTACAACATTGTGATGCTCCAGTGAGTGTGAACAAGCCATAGAAGTGAAAACACTGAGGCAAGGAGTCCACAAGCTACTGCGAGTGTGTGATGTGAAAATGGAAGCCAATTTCTGTTCTAGCTAAATTACCACATCCAGTAAACTTTTAAAGATCTTCATCTCTGCTAGCTTTCTTATGGGACAGCCACAGATAAACTCTGTAATGTCACTGCAAACAGCCATAAAAAAGCCTGGACTGACACTCCAAGAGCCACTGGGTACTGATTCTGATACATTCCACTGATAAAACTCGGGAATGAAAACAAAGCACAGCCTTATCCTCCCAAAATGCTGAGCCCTCCTATTAGGGTCAGGTGGAACAATTCCTAGTCAAACTGAGCTAAGTGTGTTTCAGGATTTACTTTCACATTACCCAAACTAGATCAATCAACCTGCACTAAAGAATATAACTCAGTCTATGTGGTTTGTTTTCTATTAAAAGTGATGATGACTCTGTAACCAGTGTGGTCTCAAAAGGTGGAAAGATACAGATAGCTGGAGCCAGACACTGATCCCCAGCTAGAAATCACTGCCAGATTCTCTCTACATATTTTTTTGCAGGCAGATGTGAGCTTGTCCTGTCCTGCTCCACTGCCTGGGAGCAAGGTCAGCACCATTAGTGGTACTAAACATGAAGGAAAAGCCTTGCTGAGACAAAAGGTACACAAATGTGGGCTGGATGCCAGGCTAATACAGCTACAGAGCCCCCAGTCAGCTCAGAACATGGCAGAGCTCATTCTCATCTCATCCAAAAGGTGTTAAAGACATACCCAGGGATACCAATTCTCGACACATTTCCATTGAATTGCTGTATTTTTGTCACCATTTATTTGCCCAATTAAAATATATTACCCTGTATGTTTTGCTTTCCAAATTTCTGTAGGAAAAACAACAAAAGTGGCTACAATTATACTCCAATACTGGCTTCACTCCAGCCACTTTGCTAGCATAAAACCTGGGTTAGTGCCAGACTCATATTTCTCTCCATTTTTATCCCCCTTCCATGCCATCCAACCCAGCCACATGCTGAAGGACAACTGACTTCTGCAGAAAGAAGAAAGTTAATGAGATCTGACGTGTTCTTGCTCCACAGTATCAGTCAGAAACAACACACAGTGCTGTACTGTACATACTCCCAACATTTCAAAGCCAGAGCCATGCCACGAGTACAATGCAGAGTTTCCCAGTGGAATGACTTAACTTTGGAACTACCACAGGTCATTTGACTGCACAGACAAAACCAGACTTACTTACTAACCAGTACACCCCCCTGCAAGCACAATTCAGTTTGAAGATTAAAATTGTCTTCAGAGTGAGCTTTGCTATGAGTTTGCCAAGAAACAATGTAATATCTCCTATCAAAAAGAAGTGATCATGTTCTTTTGGATGTGTTCAAGTTCATTAAAACAAATAAATTATAATCTTGCTTAGAAAAAGAAACAAAATTCCTTAATTCTCCAGAAAGCATTACATGATCTGCTGTTTATGACACTGTAAAACACCCAGTATGATAAGCCACCAAATCATATCCTGGAGCATTTTCCTGAACTAATGTTGTCTACACAAGGAAAACAGAATATGGTGTTTTTCTGGTGTTAAGTAGATTCCTTTCAGCCTAATAACCTCTCTGCCATCAGTATTAACTGGCTGGTGGTATAGATATGACAGAGATTGCTAGCTTCACAGGAAATTAAGTCAAACAATAAAGCAACTGGTTTGAATATCTATGATGGTTGCAGAAGAACTAAACTGCAAAAGCATCTCAGACTGACAGGTCCTCGCTGCAGTGTGTGAGAGTTGAAAGAATTGTTTTTCCAGTCACAAATATCCAAATCATCTCTCCTTTGCATACAGAAGTGCTTTTCAGAACAACTCAGTGTACTCCCATTGCAGCTGAGTCAGCCTGCCACCAGATGCTGATCTCATTTCACTGTAAACGCTGTGAGATTCCATTAGCTTCAGCAGATTTACATCAAATTTACAGGGGTGTGAGATTAGCATCTGGCCTGGCTCCTCTCGTGAATGAATGCTAAATTCCATATTGTGCTTGTTCATGCAGCATCTACTTTATCTTTGCCATGCTTAGTGCAGAGATTACCCATTTATGACTTTGGGCAATTGCAATGTAAAACACAAACCCTCTTTCAGATACCAAAAAACTAAAGAATTGAATGGAGGAATAAGAAAATTAAGAGAAACATATTGGGGCACAAAACAGGAGGATCTTACACTCTAACATCTTGTCAATCTGATTTTTGCAGCATCAGTGACATGTCAGAAAGCTCCACATCTGCCATGAGCACTGATAAAACACTTCAATTCTTGCTCACTGAGATGGCAACAACAACAAAATGAAATGAAAATTCACAAGGACAGAACCCCAAATTTGCTGCAATGGATTCAGACTAGACTCCCTTGCAGGACTTGAGGTAAATCATCTTTCCCTAATGTAAATTGAGATCCACCTGGTCTCCATTGCTGTGCCCTTTGCTCTCCATCTCATCTCATCTCACACATCACACAATAGGGGCTTCTGTGCCAGAGCCTGGAGCATTGTGCTAACAAAGCACAGCTCCACCTGCATCTGCCAGGCTCACGCTCCATCACCAAAATAAAAGTCGTTGCAGTCTGAAATACCTGTTCCATCAGGTTTATCAATCTAAACAACGTGAATTTTCCAGAGATGTAGAGACACTTGTAATAAAGTCCTCCACGCTGTGTCTCCTGCCCTCTCTAACCCTCCCAATGTCTGACACAAAGATTTGCTTTGATCCTATCCAGCCTCTTTCAATCACTTTTTTTAAAAAATATATTTTACATTAACAGTTGCATCTTGAAGCACACAGGCCTTGCACTGGTGACACATGGAAGGGAGGAGTCCATCTGCATCAAGTGTTGGAGCCACTGTCTCCCAGCAGAAATGCAGCCCACCCCTGTGGAGGTGGCTGGGGTGTGCTCACACTCACCTTCTCCCTGTTGCTGTGTGCAGTCAGGGACCTGTGGGCAGCGCCCCGCAGCGCTGTCCGGTAGTTGTAGAAGTTGCCAGTAGGGTCCATCTGGTGCTACATGAACAACACAACACAGAGTGGTTAGAAAGTAGCCTGGGCCCTCTAAAGACAATTTTACACCCAGCTGTAGCAAACCAAGAACAGAGCAGAGCCTCCATCTTCAAAATGTACATCTTCAGAATCCACATGCCTGCAAACCCCATGCACCAAGGATACAATGAGAGGTCTACAGCCCATGGCTGTTCATACCTTTGATTTTTCTACTGACAGCTTACTGAGCTTTTATGTGAAGAATAAGCACTGCACATTCTGTGTGTGCCAAATCCTGGAATCCTCAATACAAAGTACAGCCTTGGGTCTTCACTCAACCTCCAAAGTATAGATTGGGAGCTTTACATTCAGCATCATGTCCATGGCTAAACAAAACATGCATCAGTGGAAGCACTGTGGTGGGCATATAGGTTCAAACTTTGGGGTTTTTTTAATTCCTCTTACTTATTTGAATACTTTGAATTCCCTCTACATATCATCAGCCTTACATCCTCCCCACTGCACCTGGGATATTTCAGCTTAGAATCAGACCCTCTGCCTGTGAAATGTGTCTCCAAACATCTCACCCCTGGATAACAATGTAAAATTCCCAAACAAAAACATCCTGAATATACTTAAATCAGTGGATCAGGATTTTTTTTTTTTTTTTTTTTTTTTTTTACCTCGAGAATGAAAAATTTGGCTGTTTTCACTTTTGACCAAGTCTTCTTTAGCCTGGAAACTGGACTCATATTCATTCCAGCTATGAGTGAGAGAGAAAAAAAAAGAGCCATTGATAAGAGCTGGGTTTCCTTTTTCATCTGTGACAGCTGATGGAAGACCTGGTTAGAAGCTGTACTTACAAATGATTGCCATCAGTGAATTAAAATTCCCTATGTTAAAGCACTCTCGGGCAACGTCAATGAAGAATTCAATGACTTGTGCTCGCTGCTTCTTTTTTGCAGGCTGTAAATTAAAATAAATGAGTGTCTGTAATGAGCATATGCAGAATTGGAGGTCATCCTAAGCATTTGTTCCATGCATAGCGTGGCTTCATGCACAGCTTGGGCCATCTGCTTTCAGTCACTGGCCCTAATTCTGTTCCAGCAATCCAGTGGATGCTGGTGACTGGCAGCCTCTGAAATCAGAGCTTTCATTGCAGTCACACAGAAGAAATTCACAGCAATTCCCAGCTCCAGTGACTGTCTCAATGCTGGAACAAACAGCCCAAGCAGTCCTGAAGCAGATCCTCTGCTCCCTGCTGGCCTCCCTCGAGTCCATGGGCTCCTCAGCAGAGACTTCCCCAAGGGCAGGATTTCACACCCCTGTAGCAGCAGCATCTATGTCCCAGAAAGAACTGGTTTCATTGCATTAATCCTTTTCCCCTCTTCTGCCCCTTTAGCAACATTGCCAGGCCAAATGATAGCATTTAAAATACACATTTTAATTGGACTGGAATCACTCTATCTTTTCAAAAAATGATCTTCAAGTGGTAATTCTTATGTGTCACAGGCTAACCAGGCTCTTTAAACTATTATTATTCCTCCCTTCCATACCCTTTTCAAAGAGGAAAACATTAATTTAATTTTGACAGGACCAAATTAAACAAACTAAAACCACTAGCAAGTTAAGAAACAACAGCCAGAGCTACACTAATGGGCAGCAGGACAGAGAGCCATGCAGTGGGAATTCACACACACAGCAGATCTTTAAGATGACAGATAACAAATATGGCTCCACTAGAATCTTTGCTGGCAGAAATCTCACAGGATAACTCAAGGCATTTTTTTCTCTCCTTTTCCCTGCAGGGTTCATTATTCCACACTGTGCTCCTACTACATCAAGAGAACAGTGGGTTCCCCCGTGTGCTGCTGCCTCTGTTTTGCAATATGTTTGTCATTTATCAGGTTGCTTCTCCAAGTGCAACATTACTAAAACTTACCATCAGATGCTTAGCTGGGTCATAAGAAATAAATCCCCAGGATTGCTTATTAATATAAAATCTCGGCATGGTTCTTCAGGTATGTGGTAAAACGTGGCAGATACTTGTAACTTACCATGCAAATTTCTGTTGCTACCAGATAGCAGAGTCTATTGAACCATTTCACATAGGCCTCAAGGTTACTTGTCTTCTTCTGTTCACTGAAACAAGTCTGGAGGGAAAAAAAGCACAGAAACATATAACTGTGTTCCAGTCAGTGACCTGATCACTAAGATAAATACTGCACAAAGGTAATTACTGGCCACATCTCTCTCATGCTCATGGCAGACTGTGCATTTAAGGGCCCCTTTTAAAAATCCTGTGAGTGGCAGATGGGGGTCTAGCTGTGTGTGTCACACTGCAAAATTCACACTGGTGTCCAGAAAACAGCCCCATTTTGCCTGTAGCAAGTGTTCACTGAGAGTCTGCACTGACCCTTGCTTAGTGGGATATAAACAGCTGAGGCATTGCAGGGTTCTGACATCAACAAGGACATGCAGACAGAATAAGACAGGCACAGCTCTCCACAGCAGGTTCAGTTTGTGACTTTGATTCCAGCATTTCCTCCACCTCAGAAAATAAAATCACAGCCCTTTTCTGGAGGCGAGAGACCAGAATTTAGTGAAGTGTACAAGAGATAAACAAGAGAAAACACAGTTCTGGTTGATTTTTTTATGAAAAAACCCCACATTTTCCTTAGTGAGTTTTCAGAAAAACAGGTTCTTAGCAACCAGCTCTGCCCAGATGGCTGTGCTTGAACAGGTCAGTTACATGCTAGAGGCACTTCACTGATAAGAGCCATTACAAGAAACATATTTTTCACTTATTTATATAAAACTTAGCATAAATTCCCATAACTGATACAGGCTATGTGAGCAGATACTTGGCTGAACTCTTCCATTTCCTTTGTCATCAGCAGAAAATTTGACTTCAGAAGAGCGATAGAGCAGTTCACACAGACTGAATATGTTGCTTGGGATGGTAAGAATTCAAGTGGTTTTCCCAGCTTTAAATTCTTAGACAGTCCATCAAGGACAGTCAGCTCTCTAAAGCTCAAGAGATTTGAACTGATCTGAACATTCAATAACATCCACTAGAGGGTACCAGAGAATACTGATTTTTGTTTTATTACAACGATCATTTCCCAGAGGTACCATAAACACATGTCACTAAGAGGAAAATCATAATGCATAAGCAAAGATCCATTAATGTCAATGGGATCACCCATATTATGTAAGGTAAACCAGTGACTAAGAACCCCTTCAGAAACGTGGCTTAATATGACTCCCAAGGTAATTCAAAGTAAGAAAATATTCACCTGTGATTCTGTATGCAGACGTGTTTGGAAACAGAAATCACAATACCATGCTATGGAGGAGCAAAGCCTAACAGGACTGAAATTCTATTTATGAATAGGCTACAAACATAATAAAAGTGTATTTTTAAAACATCTCAAAAGTAAATGTTAGCAAGCAGCATGTAAATATCAAAAACCCAAAGGAAACCCAAATCAGCCCCAGTTCTAACCACAGCAGCTGCTTTTCATGTGCTCTGTTTCTTGTTTCCTATTACAGCAAAAAGTACACAAACCCCAGGTTTTGTTCTGAAAATAGTATTTCTATCTCAGAACTGCTGTCCTGTGCCAGGGTGTAAGAGCCACAGCTATTAATGCAAAACTTGTGAAAAATGTGCAACAGTAAAGTTGAGACAGACTGCTTTTTAAAGGTTAAGCTTTATAAATGGCAGCAATATTTAGCACCTCCCAAGCATCTTCCATCTGCAGCTCAGAATGCTTGATAAACATTCATAAGTGGAGCCTTTTGAAGCCCTCATGCAAGAAAGATGTTTAATATGATCTCCAGCTGGAGGGAATTCAGACCCTGTGTTTGACAGGGATGTTCTTCATGGGTCAGGGAATATGACTCCACGTAAGGTTTGTACTACTTTGTCCAAAGAAGTGTCCCAAGAAGGGCAGAGGAGCTGGGGAAGGGTCTGGAGCACAGATCTGATGAGCAGCAGCTGAGGGAGCTCAGCTTGGAGACAAAGAGGGGGCACCTTCTTGGAAAGAAGCTCCATGGAAAGAGGTTTTAGGCTGGGAGAGAGTCAGTCTCTTCTCCCAAGTAACAAGCAGCAGGACAAAAGGAAATGCCCTCAAGTTGTGCCAGAAGAGGTTTAGATTGGATATTAGGAGAAATTTCTTCACTGAAAGAGTAGTCAGGCATTGGAACAGGCTGTCCAGGAAAGTGGTGGAATCACCATCCCTGGAAGTGTTTCAAAAATGTATGGATGTGGCACCTGGGGACATGGTTTAGTAGTGGCCTTGGCAGTGCTGGGTTAAGGGTTAGAGTCAATGATCTTGTAGATCTTTTCCAGCCTAAACTATTTTGTGATTCTGTATGCAATGCTCTCACCCTGGGCAATATCTTGGCACAGAAACTTTCCTAAATCAACCACAGAGAGCATGAAGCAAAGCTCCAGACTACCCCCACTGTGATCAGCCTTGCTGACTTGAAGCCCAGGTGGCTGAAATCTCACTGTGGCTGGTTTGGCATCTTCTGTTTCTGACACACATTTGCTGCCTTGGGTTTCCTTTCTAAAGAATGTGATCAATGCCCAGAATACCTGGAACTCCATCTCTGCCTATTTCCCTCATCCTGAAACAAACTGCAGAATCTCCATGAGTTCAAGGAGAGAAGGAAAGGGCCCAATGTGCATGTTCCATCCATCCATCCATCCATCCATCCATCCATCCATCCATCCATCCATCCATCCATCCAATCCACCCATCTTTTCACCATTACAAGCAATTTTGGTGCTCTTTGTGCAGCACTACAAACACAGGTCTTCCTGATACCTTTGGCATCCAATGAGGAAATTCAACCATTGATGTACAATCTCAGTGAGAATGCACATGTAGTTCAAGGGAAGAATTTTCCATCCTTTCTCTTCACTCAGCATATGAACTCTCTGACTCTCCCTCTCCAGCTAGGAAGCCTCTTTCCTTATTGAGGCACTCACTGAAATGTTACTTCAAACCTCAGTGGAATCAGTGGAAAGACTCCAAGTGGCTTTCACAGCCTTTGGATGAAGCCCTGACCAGGCACTCTGTTCCCTGTGGTGCTTTGGGTTACAAGCTATTGTGTGGAGAGAGAAGAGTTGATTCATGGTGCAGTGACTCACTGCTGTGGTGTCTGGGCACACACTGAGGCCATTACATCACATCCCGAGCCTTTGGCCCTTCAGCAGAGCAGCAGACATTCCCTGGCTGTGCACAGCCACAACCATCTGTCCCAGTCAAAGGCTGGGAGGAACAACCCCAAAGCACATCAGGGTGGGGGCCAGTTTGTCACCAGGGAGGAATGGCAGTGACCTGCCAGTGTGAGCTCTGCCAGCAGGTTCCCATCCTTGCCATGACAGCACAGGTCACCAGTTGGCCTGGCCTGTGCCAGCTTGTGACTCAGGTCCTGTTCTTGGGGACCTCATCACAATGGGACAAACTGTGGTCACAGGAGAGAGACACTTTGTATGTGGAGAAGCCATACCTTGGTGCCATCCAGAGGGTCCTTATGTACAAAGGCCTGCACAAACTCCTCAGGTCCAATGTGACTTAGTCTTTCCTGTTGAGGGATTGGGAAGAGAGGAAAAAATAAGAAAGAACTCCAGAATATCTTCTGTTTCTCTTGATAAAACATTGTCATTTTCTGTCAGCTCTGAGTGGTGTCACTGAACTGGTAGACAGCCAACTAACCAGACATTAAAATTCATAATAACAATTAGAACTATGTCAGCAGAAAGATGAGAATTAGAATAAATACATCTCATTACTGACAAGCCACAGTAAGTGTCCCCTCCACTGTGCTGGATGCCCAGGGCTTCATCTGGGAGCCAGCAGACATCAGTTCTGTTTGGTGCTCCCTCGGACCTGCTGTGGTGCAGCATCACTCAAAAGCCTTGTTTCCAGCTGTTACAATGGCAGCAAAAAAAAAAAAAAAAAAATCTGGTGTCCACAGCAATCCAGTGCTCAGCTGCCCACACTGGGCTCTGCCCTGGCTCCCTGCCCACCAACCCTCAGGTGCTGCCCTGGGTCACTGAGGATGCACACGACACATTAAAGGCTTTGCTTACACAGAAGAGTGTCCCAGGCACTAAGGGAAACTAGAATAAATAAAGTGTCCAAATCTCTCTTAGTAAAAGAGAGGCCATCTCCAGCAGATCCTGAAAAACATGGCAGCTCCAACCACACACTGACCTTCCTGCTAGGCTTTTCACTCTCCTTAAACATGTTTATTAGGAAAATAAATATTTTCAGTAAGTTGTAGGCCACAAAGGTATTTCAGACGAGGTATTTTGGAATTCCTACAGCCCAAACTTAGAATACTCAAGCAACAATTAAATAAATGGTAATTCTGCTCAAGGGAAAGTTTATGTCTAGTCCTATGCTTTTTCTCTGGGCCTCTCACCTTAACACTGATAACTGTATAAGGCTCTTAATAATCAATAATTGTTTTAAATAAATATCAAGTAATTCTTACTAACAAATAAGCATCAGACAGTTTCAGTGCAGAGCACTTGATGTACCTGACATAGCAATGAAAGAGAAGGGAGAGAGAATTGATTACAGTACAGTGGAATATTAAAATCTCTAGCTGCAACTGTTTTAAAAAGGCAGTGCTGCCTCAGTTACAGGGAGTTTCCCCTTGGAAGACAGTGGTACTGTGGAAGAGGAAAAAAAAAACAAAAGCAAGAAAAAAGTCCATGCAAAAGGACTTCTACTCTCTGGCTTAAGTTATATAAAGCAAAGAAAGCCAAAGCTCCATGTTCTGAAAACTAACCATTGCACTTCTTGACAAATAGAATATAAACTATCCTCAGAAATCCAAAGGCTGATTTCCTAATACTCACTCCAATCCAAGTGCGTTTCATCTTTTGTTTTTCCATCCTTCTCCTAAAGGATGAGCAGAGTCCACAGGAGGACAGGCAGCAGGGCACCAGAGCAACAAGAGATCTGCAGATGGCAGCAATGTTTTACGTTCTGTGCACATCCAGGAGGTCCGTGGGGAGGACCTGACCCTGGGAGAAGGGTGTGCAGCTCAACAGCACACCCAAGGTTTCAGCACTGCAGTTTTTCACACAAGAGCCTGTCTGAGAACAGGCTGCAGCCCAGCACAGGGGGAACAGCAGGAATTTGTGGGGGTAGTGTCTGCACACCCTTATATATCCAGACACAAAATCCCAAAGGGAATAATGAAAGCCACATCAGACAACTCACATGTTTTGTGTATCTGGAGAAATGCCTTTGAATGGCTAAAATTTCTTCCAAATTTATGAAAGGGTTAATGACCAGCCATTTCAATAACACCTGCAGAGCTTGTGGGGCCCTGAGCACCTTACAGAAGTGACATTCCTGGGACTTGACTTTGCTGGGACAGGATTCTCATTTCACAAATAAGCAAGCTGAAGTACAATGACCTGCTCCAAGCTGCACAGGGACACTCTGATATATAATTTGCTTCCCAAGCATCTCTTAACCTGTCAAACCCTGCCTCCTGCTGCAGTGCTGATACAGCATGGGATGTGCTGCAGCAGTGCCGACATTTTTTGGTTATGTCTGGAATACTTAGCAGCTGATGGCTTAAAATAACATCTCTGGCTGCAGAAGTTGGGAACCATTCCCACTTACCAGCTCCACATGTGTCAGCTGCTGAGCCAGGGTGTAAGGGTCACTGCAGACGCTCAGGATTTCTCTCTGAATTGATGGAGGTTTAGTTTTAAAGGCAACCAGCTTATCAGAGACAGCAGTACTGATCTTGACAATCCCTTCTTGCCCATGGCTGAGGGTTGCAAGCTTCTGATTAAGGGCTTGCAAAAGCTGATTCATCTTTTTCCAGTAAGCCTGAAGAGACAGGGAGAGAAACATAAGCCACCCAGAAAACTTGACATAGGACTGGTTTTTGTACTGAATTTTCCTTACAGCAAAATACTCCTAAGCCAGCAACAGGTTACCATTTTATTTCCAACAAGCCTAATTCAGAATAACCAGGTGGCTTAATTACAGTTCTGTGCTCTGGACACAGAGACTGCAGTCAAGAGAAGAGGCAGGCATGAGTGGTGGGTTGGGCTGGCACTGATACTCCAGATTCCTGCCAACATCAGATTCAAAGGAGAGGCAATGCTACAACATGAGTTACTGCAGCTTTCTGGAGCACAGCAGCTTTAGGTACCTATCTTTTATGTCAGTTATGTTTTGGCTGGGAACTCTACCTGTTAATGCTGCCTTGTCAACTCTAATTTATCAGGAATAAGAAAGGTTTCTAATGCTATTTTGTCCATGCTTTTGATCTGAATGCAGAAGAAGCTCTCAGCCACTTGCTACCCATCTGGAGTGGCTGGAGCATTGTGTAGCTTTGAGTATTTCATATCCAAATGTTAACTGCAACTGAAGGAGGCTCATATTGTACTCCAAGCCCAGCCATGTGCTCAGCAGGATCATCATTACCAACTTGCCCAGGCTGTTCTCAGAGCTGGAGCAACTCTTTACAGACAATAAGTGGAGTCTGGCCATGGAGGATGGGCAGAAAGAAATTACTTCAACTCTTCATGACTGACAGATGCAGACATCACAAAACTGAAATAACAGAACTGGTGGGTTCTAAGGACTAGGTTAATTGAAAATGTCCTTGGCTAGACTGTGCCTCACCACAGCACACATCTGTGTCATGTCCCAAGCTGGATGCTGCTCAAGTGAGCCTTTGGGAAGTAATCCCATGATTTAGATCCAGCCCCTTCAGAGTTTTGTAGGCTGTGGATAGTTTTCCATGTTAGGCATTGGCAGCATTCATGGTTTAAGTGTTCAGGAACCAGCAATCAGTCAGTGCTCTTCTCACCTGCACAGAACCCAATGTGCACACTGGAGATAGCATCTCCTCCTACCTCACAGTGAAGGATAACTTCTCACTCTGTCTTCCTTACTGGGTGGGAAAGGCTAGAGACCTTTAGAAAGTACCAAGTGCTTCAACTTTTGCAACAAAACTTTGTAACTTTGATGAAGCTTTTCTAACAAAAACTTTCACATTGCTCTCCTTTCACTTAAGGAAGATGCTCTCTTGAAATGGGCTAGAATATGTACCAGATAAGCAGGATGTAGTTAGGTTTATATATATATATTTTATATATATATATATATATATTTTTTTTTTTTTTTGTGCGTGTGTAAAATAGAGCTGTTAAGTCTGAAGTGAAGCAAATACCCAGAAGGCAGGAGGGACATGTCTTAGATAATGACAACACACAATGTATTTGGAATCAAATCTCAGAGGTGGAATGGAAATTGACTGAGGAAAAGAAAACCTCACTCTTTCAGTTTTTATCTGTTACTGATGTATATTAGCTCCAAGAAAGACCTTCTTCAAGTAAATCCTTATGTCAACAGCTGGTCACACTTTTGATTTACAAAGACTGTTCTGGACCAGACTACTGACCACCATCTAAATATTTCTCTGTTTTACATCCAGGTGTGTTTGCAAATCTTAACACAGCTTATGAAGTTCTGAGAATACAGTGTGCTTTTTTAGTGAAAACTCAAACAGCTACATACTCAGCATTTTGTGAACTTATTTTGTAAACAGGAAGCTTAGTTTTTTGGGGTGGAGGGACAGCACTGAAAACCAAGCCTTCTAATGAATATAAAAAATCTGGCTAAAAGACTTGGCTGGAAACCCAGCTTCTCTTTCTAAAAGGAGTTTGGATGAAAAATCTTGGACCAGCCACATCTATGCAGTATCAAATTCTTCACAGTTTGAATGAAAAGCCAAAAAGCCACATAAAATTGCTTGAAAGGCATGCATATTAGCCAGTCTTTCAATAAATCTTTATCAAGAAATCTAGTTTCACCTTGTTTTGTAGGGAATATGGCACAAAAAATATATATGAACAGTGAACAAAGACTTAGGTAAGCCAATCACCTAATAAAGAATAGAGAAAAAAAGAGACAGTTAAAGGACACAAACAATTACACAGAAATCAGAGCTCTTGAAGAGACTCACTGGAAATCAGTTGGGTGCACCCTTGCCTAGAAAGCTTTTCTGTGCACATTGGGAGAGAAATTAAGAAAAAAAAAAAATCCTGCTTTTGCCCTTTTAAAAGCCTTTCCTGACTTCTTTAAACTACATCCCCTAACTGAAAACAACATTGTTCATTACCTTCAACATGCTGGTAATTATCTTGCCACAAAGTGACCCCCCACCGTACAGGGGCTGCATGCTGGACTTTATCAACCAATTTCACTTCACTGCCACATTAACAGTCAAAAGAAGCACACTACTGTTTAATATTTAAAGAAAATGTTTCTTTCTTAACTAGAAAAGTTCCTCTGAAGACAGCAGGCCTCAGCAGGTGGCTTAGGAGCTCAAATTTTAATTAAAATTTCTAACTCTAAATGCAAATCACAGCACTTGCTAAGAAATGCTTCTCAGCATGGACACCTTTCTAAGCACATCACAGCCTTTAGAAAGTGGACTCTACAAAGGACAGGAGCAGACACTGCAGGGGAAAATCCTGCACTGACCTACATGGACTGGATGACATCACAAATCTTTCAGTCTTTAATTTCTGTGGTTCACAATGGGGAACAAGTTTCTTCCAAAAAACTAACAGCCACCATCACTCTTCCGTGCTGTCCCTTAAAAAAAGGAAATTTGCATTCCGAGGATATGAGCTGTTTCTTAAATTAATTATTGATTTTGCTCAGGCATAATCACTTGCAATTACAGTGCCTAGTAATATCTGAAAAACAGTGATTTGAAACTAATGTAGTCTGATGCCCCCCAGGGCACCCACAAGCATTTGTACACAGCTGTGCATGCTCCAGAGCAAAGGTGTGCAGGGCATACTCAGGTTAGGCAAATAAACCACTGCTTTTCATGCAGAAAGTTGATTTATAGCATTTATGATTCTTCACCAGGGCAAATACAGCTGTTAAAGAGCATATGCTAAGTCTCAGCTCAGCTCTCTGCCCTCTGGTTCCTTCTGTCCAGAGGACACAATTCTGGTGGGTCTGTATGAACTTCCCTCACTTCTGATGCTGAAGGGCTGCAAGGCATCTTTTGCAGTGGTTGGCCAGGAGCAAGCCCATTGCCTCTTTCTCTTGAGGGAATTCTACTGCTGTGGTTAATGGAACTAAACCACTTTGGCTCCGAGTTTTTTGTCTTGCCTTCACCTCCACCACTGTGTCTCACAGGTTTCCTGTCCTTGCCCTTTTCTCCCATGGGCTTCCCAGTCAGTCCATCCCTGCCATCTTACAGCCTCCTGAAAGTGCCAGACATGGTGCCAGCCCAGTCCAAGAGCAGCTGTTCCCATTTATGACATATTTCATGTGCATAGGAGAGCCCAATTTAATTTTTATTGTGCTGAAGCCCTGCTAATTCCTCCTGTCCTCTCTCCACTCTTCTCTCTCATCCTCATGGGTATGTTCTTGTTCTACTGGACTGCACCCCTCTGTGGCTTGAGGCCAGGCCTTCATGTAGCCAGTGGAACTGAATTTTTCCACATCCCATGGTTAACCTAGAAGTAATTAGAGACTCTCAGAGTACTGTTTGCTTATTATTTTCATGAACTTTGTGGTCTTTTTAATGTTTCTGAATTAATGTATGGGGTTTGCCCACCTGAATTTGCAAGCAGGTTTCTCAGAGGCTCCAGTCAGTGTGACCCACTGTGCCACACACAGAGCTCACATATTTGAACACCAGGACCATACAGACATCTAGCCTGAGCCAGTGCTCAGCAGGCCACACACTGCTGTCTTCTGCCACTTCCCTGCTCCCAGACAAGCTACAGGTCCCCTAATATTAGTATTTTCTTTAAATATAAGAACTTGGATCCAGAGAAGCTGTGGATGCCCCATCCTTGGAAGTGTTCAAGGCTGGACAAGGCTTGGAGCAGCCTGGTCTAGAGGAAGGTGTCCCTGCCCATGGCAGGGATGTGGAACAAGATGGTCTTTAAGGTTCCTTCCAACCCAAAGCAGTCTGTGATTCTAACCTGGGAGATCACAGCTCTGCTGGTGTTTGAATTGTCACCAGCACATTCAGTCTCTGCTATGCCTTCATATACTCCTTCTATAAAAAGGGAATGTTGTTATCCTACAAGTCGATGTGCAGGAGATAAATTCCAATGCTCACTGCTCCAGGAGCACCTAAAGAGAGATGTGGCTTTCAGGGAAGATACTACAGGTTTTTACATTATTGGAGAACAAAACTGAGAGTATCCAGGAGAAGGCATGGAACAGAATGCAGATAAAAGAGGAAAAGGAGGAACCAAGTGGGAAAATGAACTTAATGTATCAGCAGAACATCCCTTGTCGAGCATCCTCACCTCATCACACGGGGCTATCCTGTGAATCATGTCTTTCAGATGGCCAATCATCCGCTCCTCCTGAAAGTCATACGGGAATGTCTCTGTCCACTCTGTCAACAACTGTAGGATTTTGGGTCCAAATTTTCTGATTCGAGCCTGAAATGCAAACCATTGAATGATGGACATGGTTTGAAATGTTTACTCATTGAAGTCTCCCACTGTGTGTCACTGAAGGTGGGGCCAGGTTTTCAAAGAAGGCATTTGTGTTGCACCTGCAAAACCTGCACACATGCATACGAAGAGTGTGGTGCACAAATAATACATTTTGGCATGCAAAATGTACCAGAACTCAGGTGCATGCACAACTGCCTTTTTTACATGCAGATTTAAGTATTCTGCACATGCAATTGGCCTGTTTATTGTTGGATGGACATTTTGTTGGTGCAACCTTTATACCTTTTTTAAAAATATCTGGCCTTTTTGGTGATTCAAACCATTTGTTCTTCCCTTTTGTACTTACAACCCTTCTATATTTTCATCCTTTGAAAAACTGCAATTAATTTCTTGACCAACAAAGAGGTTTTTTTACTCTTTTGCTTTCTGGCTATATGAAAAAACTGCTTAGTGATCAGTGGCAGATGCACAATAAAGGAAAGATGAACAAAACAGCAGCACTTTTGTAACTTTACCTGGGCTGCTGGTAATGTTGCTCTCTTCCCACATGAGCTCAAGGTCATGATGGGACAAGGACACTCACATAGCATACAGCTGAGAATTGTCTGAGGATGCAGCAGTGGAAATAATTGGGATGGAGCAAGGAGGGAAATGCAGGGAATGGCACAACTGGTGCATTAGTGTTATCTCAAAAGGCAGCCAGTGCAGCTGCTTCCAAAGCTTTCATCCTCCATTATGTGAAAGGAAATGGTGTTAAACAATAAACTGCATTTTTATTTACAGAAAACACAGACCTAAACAAACAGCTGCCTTCTGCATCCCCACGTCCTGCAGCTAAAGTGTACCCTGTAATCAGGAAAAATTATACTCTTAAGCTTCCCAGCTCTTTGTTTTTCAACCAAGGTGGTTAAAATGCATATTTCAGCTTTCCACCAACAACAGGTTTCAATGAACCACATCTCTAAAAATAACTGCTGTCAGCTAGCATTAAGCTCAGGCTCAAAGACCAGCAGGTGGCTGCTAAAGGGAAAGCTTTATTGGAAACTACAAAGGTCTGGGGAGACATTTGCTCCAGCTGTGTAAACTGTATTATGAAATGATGGAGAGGACTTTGTGCAAGTCACAGGACATGGGATAGGAGGTTGCTCATGTACAAAGTTTCAAAATCAGCCCCACTTTTGGGAACACAAAATCAGCTGAGTCCCACCAACTCTGTGTTGCTACAAAACCCAGATGCTCTTTAGGCAGATAAGAGGTCTTCCTAATAAGAGAGTGTTTTCCATTTCAGCAAAACTTTGCAATGCTCACATTTAATCCTCCTGAACTTGTATGACAGAATTGGAGAACAGAATCTCACACCTCAGAAAACTTGTTTTGCATGGTTCACCTCATACAAATATTTCTATTAACACTGACTCTATGGGTAACCCAAGTCTAGGATTGCTGAGCATTCTGGAGAATGGCTCTCCACAGTGAAGGCAGAGCTCCTGTTACTCATGGAACCAGTTGCCTGTGCAAAAAACAAGCACATAGTCAGATGTTGGTGACTCAGTAACTGATGCCAAATTCAGTTTCAAAGCTGGAAAGGCTGATCCTGAAAACCATTTCAGAATTTTGGGTTTTCTGGAAATTTGCAACAAATGCAAGTTCTTTCCCCTCCTACTTCTCTGAAGGTGCATCTCCTGCTCCAGATAATGCACAGAACAAGTGTTCATGAGTGCAGCAAGCAGAGCTTGGGCAGAATCCAGCACTGAACAGCATCCAGTGGGATCCATCACCACTGCACTGTCTGTGGCACTGCCAGAGGATGCACATGTGTTGCTATACACTGTGCCAATCTACAAGTCCCTGGGACAAATCAGGAGGAGTGCTGAGGCAGGAACAGCTTGGATTTCCTCATTCTGTTCACCTGTCTGGGCCCCATTTCCAGTGCTCCATTGGTGCTGCTCTGCAGCACAGAGGGCAGGAGGGTGGTGAGCACCTGCTCCCTGTTACATGGTGCTCAGAGTGACAGGGAAGGCCAAGAGGAAATAATACTGTACCAGGAGCAAGAAGGCAAAGGGGCAGAGACATTGAGTGAAAATGGGAGAAAGAGTGGTGTGTGGACATCTGCACTTGACAGTGTGTGAGGGTTATGTCCTACCTCCTTGCATCCCGCAGGCTTCACCAGAGCCTTAAAGAAGTTAAGAAGGAAAATCACCTGGGAAGACTGAGACAGGGGGAAAGGGAAAATTAGATGAAGATTTGAAGTGACTATTGCCTGAAGCATTGCTCTCAGACATGGATACCAGGATGCCTCAATGTCAGGATTTCAGTAGCAAATCCTTTATGAGAAAGCTCCATTCAATAGAAAGAGAGGCAAGGGGCACACACCAGAGCCCCAGAATCCTCCACCCATTGAAAATACCTCACATCTTTCTGCTGTGAAGATAAACTAACCTTGTCCAGCACGGGGTCATCCAGCCGCTGCTGCTCAATGCACTTGTGACACACTCGGGACAAAAGCTCATGGGGCTCGATGAAGAGTCTGGAACTCAGCAGGAATGTAAAGATATAGGCTTTCTGGAGGAGAAAGACAAGTAGACCTAATGTAAGCAGCCACACAGTGGGTAATATTGACTGTAAAACCCTAAACTTCACAGCTTTTTCATTTCTATTTGGCAAGACCTTATTATTTAAAAGATAACAAATCTTGATCCTGAATATGGAACTCGTTACACTGGGCACAGGTGGCAGCAGCATCTCCTTCCTCCACAGCACCCACTTCCAGCCCTTGGCTGCCCAAACCCTGGGTAAACCTCCAGTGAAGACAGTGTGCAGGAGCAAGTCCAGGTACAGAGACAGCACAGCCAGGATGCTGGAGACAGTGAAGCTAAATGGGCAGGAATCTCTGTGTTGTACTGGGCTGGGAGCTGCAGACACCCCCACATCAGCCACATCTTGCTATTGTCCTGCTGATCTCACCCAGCCTATTTTAAGCAATATTTCATTTATTCTATTAACTCCCCAAATTTCATTTCTATCAGCCAAGTCATATCATATGCAGTTCCACATCTGTGAAAGCTGTGGGAAGCAGGTCTGCTGGATAAATCCTTGGATTATTCAAATTATTCCAGCAGTGAATTTAAAATACATGTTGTTTGCATCCTGACCCCTCCTTGCATCCTTGCACCCGAATTATCTCCTTTCCCCCAGCCCTAGCCACACTCCCGAGCAGCAGGTATAATATTACATATCACACATTGCCTAATGAAAATCTCACAGCCTCATCTATCCATTACCTATTTTTATTGCCTTTCTGTTCTTTTTTTTTTTTTTCCTAATTGAGATGCTTCTTTATTACTTATTTTTAGCTGATCAGAAACTGAGCTGCGGGTAATTTAAAACATGCTGTCTGCTCTGCATTGATAACTTTCCCAGTCTCCTCAAGTACCCAGAAGTCAATGCTCCTCTGTGCTTTGAAATACAAGCCATGGAGATATATTAGCACTTAAAAGTCTTCCAGTCAAACTCTCTCTGAATTCCACTGAGGATGTGCAAAATCCAGTGAAGTCAATAGCTTGCAAGACCATAAACCTGCTTCCAGTTTAGATCCTCACACTCTTGGTGAGGAAAAACCTAATTTCCACTGATGGAGCAAGGCTTAGGATCTGGATTATGCTGTCCAGTGACTGCAAAGCTGTGAATACAAGACCAGGTAAATCATAAGCCCATCAGAAGAAGCGTCTCTGTTGTCACCAAGGGAATGCTCTGTACACACAGGAAAACCAAATTTCAGCAGCCACTGAAATTCAGCTAATTTAATGCCAGTTCCAACTTGGGAGTTTTTTTGCTTCAGTTTTCCTCTAAACCTCTCTGGGAAGCACTGCTATTTTTGAAGTGCTCCAACTGCTACATCACTAATTCATCACCACAACAGCTTCCCCCATACCTTGTTCTCTTATTTAAAGGCAGTATTATCTTTGGGATCTGCTTTTTCATGGGAACAATTATAGAGCAGTGAAACAGCATTTAAAGCAATGCATCAATTTACCAAGCTTTAATTGTATGCAGCTTTTAAATGAGCCCTCTTAATTCAAAATTTAACACATTTGCACTTTTGCATAAAATGCTGCCCCAATTCATCAAAATTAAACCGTTTATTACACTGTGAATTGCTTACTTCAGGGTAGTAATCAGTGGTAGGTATCAGATGCTGGATTAGAGCATCCAGAGATGCTGAGGTAAGGTTTCCATCCTGGAAGATCAGTCCTCCTTGTTCACCTTCTTTTGAAGTATGTAGATGAGGGCTGAAGCCACATGGGGTAAACATACTGGTAGAACTCAGCGTTTGGGGCATGCCTTCCTGCA
The DNA here is from genome assembly GCA_030060385.1 of Muscicapa striata striata. Classification (NCBI taxonomy): domain Eukaryota; kingdom Metazoa; phylum Chordata; class Aves; order Passeriformes; family Muscicapidae; genus Muscicapa; species Muscicapa striata. The sequence goes on along the minus strand of JAREIS010000050.1, from coordinate 580,211 downwards.
ACAGAGACAGGGATAAGATCCATCAGACCCACAGCCACATCTCTCTTCTGGCTGATTTGAACAACACAGCCAGAACGAGAACTTCCTGTTCACCAAATTAATATGATCCCTTCTTGATAACCTTCACATCTCTTTCAATGCTGGCACTGGCAGATCACGCCTGCAGTGGGCAGAACACAGAAAATGGGACATTTTGATTAATGCTTTTGGGCCAGAAAGTGATGGCAGCTACTTTGGGCTCCCCCAATCAAGAGTGACTGTGATGATTCCCTTTTCACTGCCATCTCTGGTCAGCCCCACACAGGAGAGGAGAGATACTTGGGACATAAACCTCAGCAGCCTCCTGAACAGGATGGAGCAGTTTGTTTGAACCTCTGCCCTCCTGAGAGTGAGGCAGGGAGAATTTAGGGGTGAGGGAGAGAAAAGGGGTGCCACCTAGAGCTTGCTTGGGATGGACTTTGGAGAATGCCCTGTGGCTCCCATGAGATAGCAGAGGTGTCAGAGTGAGTGAGGAGATAGAAGCAGGAGCAGAAATCAGCTGGGGGAGGATGGGAAAGTTAAGGGAGTTGGAGGAAACGGAGAATGTGGGAGCTGATTAAGAGATTAAAGAGCAAGAAGAGAAATGAGGAAGAGTGAGAAGGCAGACACCTGAACTATATTTGGAGCCTGAAGTTAGTCAGTCCTAGATCTATAGTTAGGTACTAAATAAATGTTTCAAAGAAATCCTGAGCACTCATCGCCTTCACTAGAACTGCTCAGTCCTCAGCACTTCTGAGAAGGAGGCCAGGCAGACTGAGCACATAGCCCAGACTCAAATCCCAATATTTCAGTTATCTGCGTTTTTCAGGCTGCATTCTAGGTTTCATGTAGATTTTGTGGTTTACAATCAGCTTTGAATGTGTTCCTCCTGTTGAGCAAAGTTGTTTTGTTTCTGAATTGCTGCAGAGGGATGAGAGATTTTGCCCTGAGAGCTTGAAAGCATCTACAGCTGCCTCTGAAATCCCCCCTGGAAGCTGCTCCTCTCTCAGCTAGAGGCAGCATTATAGGACATGGATGGGAAAAGAACAGTGTGTGCTCCCTTCCAGGTCTGCAAATGCATCATCCAGAGCAAGGGACCCCTCTGTGACCTGACTATTTGTTTCCATGTTTGATTTTACCTAAGATAAGGGAGGATAGAAAGGAGATCATAGAAGAGCACCAGAACAAAGCAAGATCTGCACCCTGTGCCCTGCTGAGCCAGCACTGACCTCCCATGGCAGAAGGCCCATGGCCATGGTGACAGCACTGCTGAGGCTCAGGCACACACAGTCAGCAGACACACCTGGGGTTTTAATATATTCCTCTGCCCTTTTCTGTATTCTGTTCTCTCTGCTTTTCTGCCTTTTTACTATCCCTTACAATTTCAGAAGCTGACCCATGGATTTGGCTTAGAATTTGGAGTTTACCTTTCTCCCTCATATATATCAGCAGCTGTGCTGTGACTCAGACAGTCAGCTCAGCCTCAGCTCCAGGTACTGCTTGTTGTGCTCACTCCTGCAAAAAACCCTTCCCTGCCTGGTACAACCCCTGTACTCCCCCAGCTCAGAGTTACCCTGGGCCACCAACGAGAGGGAATCATTCCTGTAAGCCAGGCAGGAATGCCAGATCAGGCTTTACAAGCAAAACTTGGGTGACTTCATCCTTCAAAGGAGGGACTGTTCCCTGGAGCCAGCAGTTCGATCACTTATCTCCTTCTGGGAGGCTCACATGGGCTGCCTCTGGGATTTGCAACCAACAGAAAGGAGCCAAAATGTCAAATCTGACCAATTCCTACTATGACTGGAAAATAAACTAGATGCTGGATTCTAGTTTAAAGACCGGAATATGTAAATGCCATCCCAGCCAGGATGGAAGTTGAATCATCTAGTTCTAATGAATGTGCAGATGTGCAAATGTGCCTGTTAATAAAGCTCTGAGAGCAAGTAATTGCTGCTTTTTGTACTACATAGCTCAGACTCTGTGTAGTAAATGGGAAGGGCTGCCAAATCCCATTTGTTACTTCTAACACGCTCTATGTTATGGCTTGTTTCTATGGTAATAATCCCAAGAAGGACTTCATGTCCACATAGATCAAGAAATAAATCTCATGGACATACAGCTGTCTAGATGAGAAAAAGAAAAAGTTAGAACAGCTGTGAACTTAGAGGACACATCCTGGCTGCAGCATAAAACAGAATGCACAAGTAACGATTTATTCGGTGCAATCTCTCACTGTCAATGCCATTTTTATTATCAAATAGAAACCATCTAAACAGGATATTGCCTGAACTTTTGCATCTTATTAAATGAGAAATCTTGCTGAAATACATGGTAATGCTTTTAAAGAAAAAGTTACATTTTTTAAAAAGGAAATAAAACAGCTGTACAACTGTCACTGAGACATCTGTCTTGGGTATTGTTAAGAAATTAAATTTAACATTTTTATTATGAAGTTCCTGGTCTAACTTCAAGCTTTCAGGCAAGGCCTATGTCATAGCTGAGCTGGTGCATGATTGCCACCTTACTTGCCACCAAAGAAGACTTGAAGGCTTTAACAGATGCCTTTTGCTCCCTTTTATGTTACATTCACAGCAGGATGAGGCCAGCTGTACAAAGGATAAAAGCCTCTTGCACTACTAGGCTCAAAAATAACTAACATTAGCATTTGGCAGACATGAATTCGGGACAGGGACTTCTCTGCTCACACCGCCTAATTTCTTTTTCTGTTCATACATTTCCAGAGTTCTCTTTTTAAGAGTACTAAATAGAAACAAGACCTTTCTTTGAAAGAGCCCAAATTCACAGACAAGGTCCTGCTGTCAATCACTCACAGAATACAGAAACAAGGAAAGCACTGAGAGGAAAACAAACAAACAAACAATCAAGGAGATTCACCTTATTGATCTTTTGGAGGATGGAAAAGGCAGCATAGACAGAGGCAGACCCTTCCCTGAAGAGAACAGCGACAGGATGAGAGGCAGCACTCCCAGACCGAACAGAGAAATTCCAGCGGAAGAGAAAATCATCCCCTGAGCACTGTGTGCAATTGGAAGAGGGATCTGGAAAGGATGTTCAATTTCCATCCTGGGAGGTTTTCAAAACTCAACTAGACAAGACTGAGCAAGCCCTGCTTCAAGTGGGAGCTTGGACTAATGAGTGCAAGCAGTCGCTTCTGATTAGCTTCTGTGACTCTAACACACACATTGCCATTCAAGCATGGCCCCATTCCTGAGCTTTTTAATGCAAACCCTGGCAAGTAAAAATTGAGTCCAGATTATTAGATATTTGTAAAGAAGTCCATCTTGGCATAAAAGGTTTTTTCCACTTTTCCTGATAACGACAGCTAGAATGTGGTAAAAATGACTCAAAACCTCATTTGAAAAATCTCATGGACTTAACCTGGTCTATGAAATTGAAGCATGAACATTCAGCAGGTGCTTCCATGAACTTTCATTCAATTCAACACACAGTGTTTTGCTGTTCCTCTCATTTCAGAAGCAAATCTGATGCCATTTGATAAATAGTGCTCTGGAGGAAGTAAAATGGTGAGATGTTAATGAAGGGCAAACTTGCAACCCAACATGCAAAATGACTGATGATACAGGAGGCTGCACACACACAGCATTTAAACTACCTCTGTTCTGAAGGGCTGAGACCAGGAGATAGGAAAATATTTCTGCACTGGCTAAAAAAAGCCAAAAAGAAAATCCAGGGACAGACTGTTCCTGGGACTGGTCTCTGTTACACAGAACCTCCCATGTGGCAGAAGGCAGGACATGTGCCTTCTTCCTTGCCTACAGTAAAACAAGGTGATAAATTGGAAACAAAGGCAGATTGGACTCAGCGCTACCTGGAAAAAGGAACACCAAATGCTGCTGAGCTGGTAACATTTTGCTTTAATTTTACCAAAATGTTATGTCCACCAGCAGTGGCCAGAGCAATCAGCACCACCATTAAAAAAAAAAATGGCAGCATAAACCTTTTAAACTTTCTCCACTGGCCAGCAATCACAGTTTCAACACAGTGATGAAAAAAGACATAGACACTCCTCACTACAAATGATGCTGCTTACACAAAATATTTCAGGACTTGATTCACTGAGCTAAAGCATGGAACCAAAGAATCAACAATGCTTAGGAGAAAAGTTACCCACAAACTCTGCACCTATCTACATCTGCAAGTGCCTTAAAATCACTGGAAAACTAGTGCCCAGACCTGTAAGACTGAGGAGGTTTAAAGGAGTCCTAAGCATGCACATGGGCCTGCTGATCTGGGGCAAGAAAGGCTGAAGGTGCCTGAGGACAGATGCAGGCTGCCAGCTCTGCCTTCCTGGGCCAGGCAGGTGACCTGCAGCACAGCCACCAGGGTAAATACCCACCAGCATTCCCCAGCTCCACCTCTCACTGCTACAGGTGTCCCCATGGCAAGTGCAGTTAATGCTTACGTGGACATGAAATGTTCAGGAAACATTTAATGTGGCTTTCAGCGCCTTTGATGTGATAAGTGTTTTATCCTCTATCAAAAACCCAATCACACTGTTTACTTTTGATCTTCATTTCATCTCTGCCTTCCATCTGCTCTGCCTCTCTCCAGGGGAAACAAGAGTTGGTATCATGTGACAAAAGGAACAGGGCTGCTGACTTATCTTCCCACCCACTTAACTTTCAGATTAACCAAATAAATAAAAGCCTTCCCACTTCAGGGATGAAAGGCACAAGCTTCTGACTATCTCCCAGCAGAACTACAGGAGCTAGAGAGGGTGGTAAGGGAAGGTGTGCAGACTGGGGTATCCATCTGTGCCATGAGGGAGGCTCCAGTGTCACTCAAGCAAGTCAGCATTCAGGGAGCACGGGCAGAGGCAAACCAAGGGTATGGGAGACCCAAGTCAAGCATTAATTTGGCAAGGCACAGACTTTAACAAACATACCTAATCCAGAATGAGCTGGGAATCAAGATAGGATACATCTCCCATCCCATCTCAATCCTGCAAAAGTCTTTTCTGATCAACAATCACCAAAACCACAGCTAAAGGAAGACAGCTCCCAATAAAACATTTTGGAAAAACATCTTGATGAGTTTTAGTAACCAGGTCTACTATTCAACCATCATTATATGAAGAACAAACCCTGTCCACAATCCCTATCAGAATAGCACAAGACACACTGAGGTCTCATCAGCCTCAGTACCTGCCCACCACTGTCACACACGCCCTAAATACCACTGAGCTCAGCAGAAATTCAGTAGCAGATGCTCATTTTTCTTTAGATTACTTTCAGTAATTTTCCAGCTATTCATCTTTGTTGACAAAAAAAAAAAAATGCACAAGATAATCATAACAAGTTAAAATTCAGATTTTTCTCTGCTTCTCTTATAGGGAGGGAAGCAAAGGATAGAAGAGAAAAGAATTCTGGTATTTAGAATACAAAAGGAAAACCACTGCAAAGTAATTGCTTCCAGTTGCCAAGGCCATAGTTATAAATGTATTTTTAGCAAGAGTACCTGGCATTGACAAGCTCAATGTATTTGATGATGATGTAATTAGGAAACTGGTAGCAGAAGTAACTTTCTTATCACCTTTTCACCAGGCCCTAAAACATTCAATTTACAGCCAGTGAAGTTGTGAGATTGCTGAAAACTCAACCTGTCAATCCCAGTACTGCTGGAAATAGTTAAATTAGCAATATAATAAAGTCTCTACCTGAGTTAGATACACAAAGGAAGCACAAGGGATAAGAACAGTGGGGAAAAACATTTAACTGCAATATTCCACAATCTCAATAATGATGACTACATCTCAATGCAGGTTCCCTCCCCTTTTCCACCCACTCCTTGCAGCAGCTGAGGACTTCACTGAGATTCCCACGAAGAGGCTGCAAGGGCAGCAAGTGAATTTATGGCTTTGGCTATCTAATCAGAATTAGATGACAATTCTGTTTCCTTTGATCCCACCTGGTTCTCACCTCTTACTCATCTGCCCACACGTACCACTTCCCTAAAGAGTTCACCCAGTGAAGCCTTTTTAGAGAGGAGGAGGAAAACTCCTCATAAATCTAAACCAGCAATCACAGAAAGCAACCTTGGGTAAAGGAAGGGGAGCTGAGTAGCAGAGAGGACAGGCCAGGACAGCTCTATGATGTGTTGTGGTACACAACACCCCACAGCAGGGATTGTGGGCCAGGAGCCTCAGAGCACCTAGAAAACTTTCTTCTTTTTCTTCTGCAAAACAGAACTCCACAGAAATTAGTGGGCTCTACAACTCCACAGATTCACTCCAGGCTAGAACAAAATCTTTTGTAAGTCCCCAAGAAATGCACATATGTGCATTCAAAGCTGCAGCAGAGCCAGTGTATGTCTGCCTGCTGAATTCATTCCATCATGTCAGTAAAATGATCCTAGAGGTAAAATGATCTTGTACTAGAGGTTTATAAGAAATATCTTGCAGTCAGAAAAACAACCATGCTAACCAATTACCTCAGAATCTGATGGACATGCCTCAGAAAGAGACCCATTTTATAGGTAAGGAGGCATTAAATCAATTACCAGCACGGTGCAAGCAAGAACAAGGTCACCTTGCTGATGGAATATTTCTGTTTATGCTCATGTCAGAGTATTTTGCTCAATAGAGAAAAATGAAAACCTGATTATCATGAATTTGGTAGACTGGTCTGAAGTAGAATGTAAATCAGAAAAGAGAAGATTTATGGCCAATTAAATTGAACTCCAATCAAAATCCCATTCAGGCAACAGTTCCCTGGGGGCTTCAATTTGTTAGTGCCACATTTTTTTAATAACTTTCTTTTTCATGTAACATCAGCAATAATAAAAGCCCTTCAATAACAAGCAGAGCCATGAACACTTTATCTTAAAATGCCATCATTGCCTGGAATCAGAAGGCATTGAAAGGATGAGCTGTAATCGCTCAAGAACAACCCCCCACAGCACTGCAATGGGTGTAAAGCTTTTTTTTCTTAGTCTCAGGGCAATTTCTCTTTTCATTAATCTGGTTCAAGTCTGAAGTATTTCTCCTGAGTAACAGGGAGTTGGTGCTGACCCTGCTGGGAGAGCAGCAGAGCCTCTGATGTCTCAGACCCCTTCCCAACGCTGGCTGTGCACGTGGCAGACACGGCCGGTGGCAAATCTGTGCCTCATCATTAGCAGATTTTTAGAATTATTAGAAGAATGGCTATCAACATATTCCAAATGCCCTTGACAATATTCAAATGCATGCCAAAGGCAGCAGTCTGGATTTCTCTCTTCAGGCTAGGAAATCTATTTTCTGCTCTAATGTGCCTCTTTCTCCCCTTACACCTTCCCTTCCTCCTGAGTTTCTGGTATCCTGGTAAAACCTTTAGACAATAGAAAAATTACTATGGTTCATAGAATTATTTTTTTTAAGTTATCCTTTCTTTATCTACTTAGAAATTCTCTATTATCCTTTTTCTCCCCTTTTTAAGAAAGAGGCTAAATAGAACATAAATGGGAAAAGAAAAATGAGAGTCCTTAAGATAGGAATGAATTACTGCACCTTTTGTTAAACACAAAATTGCAGACTTTGTCCTGAGTGAAGTCAGAGTTCAACCAGGCATGGACAGAGAGGGAAATCCCAGAACAAAACCACACAGGCAGCATTCCCAGAAACCACTGACATCAACAGGAGCCTTTTGGCTCAGTTCAGTCATTGCTGACGGGCCACCACTGTGACTGCCTGGAAATCAGTCAATGCTTGGATTTTCTTGCTTCAGCAGTGGAAGTGGTGAGGAGAGGAAGTTATTTAAGGATAACTAACACTTGTCAACCTGCAGGGCTGTGTGGTTTTGTTGGGCAGCCTGGGCTGTGGCATCATCAAACTCACACCTAAAATCAAGAAAGCCACTGTGGAAATTGTATTTAATATCCAAATACCCAAGCACGACACCATGACTGCCTTCAGACCTCAGCAGCCACCTCCTCCCAGGAGCAGCATCTTCCAGGCCAAACCTGGAGGAATCAGAGAGGCTTAAAAGCAGCATGGCAGAGTCTGGCCCCCACAACACTGACAGCTTTGCAGGAGCAAGGCCACCTCTCCCCAGCTAAATGAATGCTGTCTCTACTGCATGCTGTCAGAATTACAATGGAAAGCCCGTAAATAAAACAAAAATGCAGATCTCAGTCCTCCTCTCATGACATCTTGGTGAGAACAAGCCCTGACAGGAATAAAAAAACCCTCCCACACTAAGCAAAGCAATTCTGCTATTTATGCAGAAGGAAGAAGGAAAGCTGTATATCAAACAAATAATTACAAGAGCAGCTTTATCAGTCCCTGCTGATTACTCTCAGCTTGGTTTGATGATTCTGCCAGCGCTCCGCAGGTTGTTCAGAGAGGTGGATGTCACAACATTTTACTTGCAGTTCTTTCCTTTATTAGCACCTACTGCTACCTGTCTCTTAGTCAAAAATCTTGGCATACATTTAGAAACTGGTCTCCTGGAATCTGTCAGGGAGGTTTAAAAATCTATAAATCATATTTTTATACATACACATACATCCTCAGACAGACTCTACTTGTGAATATGAATGCATAATGGTGTATTTGGGGTGTTACATACAGAAATGCAGTCATATAGAGACACACACATTCATGTAAGTGCATCCCTCCTCCTCAATATGTAAATACAGAAATTTAAGCAACTTCCTTACCACTGCTCCAGTTTCAGTGGGACATTTCTGTTGACCTATTTTCTTCCCCAAATTTGCTAAAATATTAAACGGAAGAGGGTCTCATTTTTATCTCAGAAAACATGAACACATTCTGGAGAGCAGCATAAGCTCTGACTGTCACCAATGACCACTGTTCATTACACTGTATTCAAGCAATGCTCAGTTACCAGATTAGGAACAAAAGATTTAAGAGAGATTTGTGCCAATAGCCAGGGTAAAAAGCATCCCTGAGTCCAGCTGCAAGGCATTCTTTGTGTGGAGCATCTCTGTGCTCAGGTGTGCAGTGCCTGGCTGAGGGGATGGACAACCAAGCACCTGATTTATGGTGCTCACAGCCCCAAGCCTCAACTCAGCTCCAGGAGCTGTGCACAGGAAGCAGGCAGGAAAACTGAGAGGTCAGAGCTGAGCCTGTCAGTGATGGATTCAGCCATTCAGGCTCCCTAGCAAAGTCCCCTCTCAGTCCTGGGCAGGACAGACACTGAGCACTCAGAGCCTCGGGGCTTCCCCCCCGGCAGGGAGAGCACAGAGGCTCCATCAGCACAGCCAGCACCAGCCTCCAGCTCAGACACACATTCCAGCTATTTCATCCCAGCAGCCTCAGAGCGCTCTGGATGATGAGCAGGCTCTCATCCTCTATGGGTGACATATGGACACGCCTCCCTAAAAGAAATGAGCCCGTGAGCTTCTGGATTTCCCCTGCTGGAGCACCATCTGTGCCGCTCCCACTCCCACACCCGCAGCCCAGCGCGACCCGGCGCCCCCCGGGAGCGGCAGCAGCGTCCCTGGCTGCCCCAAATTCAAACATCCACGCTGGAATATTCATCAAGCCCAAACAAGCTCAACCTTCATTTGGGCAGGCAAGGAGTCTTCGGCTGACAGATTTTCTCTGGCTGTATTAAGTATTTAAAAAAAAAAAAAAAAAAAAAAAAAAAGGAAGAAGAGACTGCTGACATTTAGGATAACACTGCAAGTCTGTAGCTGGAAAATAAACCCCTCTGCTTCAGAAGGAGGAAATCTGAGCTGCAGCCTGAGCAATGCACCCAGGTGAGGGTGCTGGGCCCACATGCTGGGGGCTCCCAACACCCCAGGGAAGCACCATGCTCAGCCCTGACCACTCCTTCCCCAGGGGACACGGGCAAGGGAGAGTCACTGCTGAGCTGACTAATTGCTCATTAGCTGAAATTAACTCTGCAAGACAATTCTGTGATCACTGCTAGAAGTCTGTCATTAAGAAGGACTGCAGACATTAGTTCTTAGCTTCCAACCAAAGCACCAGCAATGTGATGCCCTGGCTTTGGGATCAACAATGCTCTCAGAGCAGCATGGGAACTGCCCATGGTCCATCCAGCCCACCCACCTGCCTCTCATGCTGGCCACCACTGGGTGCACCTCAGATGGGCAAGAGCACTGAGGGGGCAGAAATACAACACTGTGCCCACTACAGCAGCCTCTTTCTGCTCCAGAGTTAGGAGAACAGTTTGTACCCTGAAGCATGAGCTTTAATATCCATCCAAAACCTGCTATTGCTAGTGATTCTCAGGGCCCACACAGAAATTATAACCCTCAGGAACCAGGACCAGAACCCTTCCTAGAGCTATGGCAGGCAGCTCAGTGAAATACACTCCTGTCAGAGGTACTGATTCTAAATATTAGGAGATGAATTTTTTCTTGGCATCATTCTACTGATCTTTGTGGTATAAAACCCAGGGGTGAACATGGTCCAAGATATACACAAAATGAGCTAAATTCTGAACTGTACTTGCTGATCTCATAGCTCTTCAGCAGTTGAAATGTGGGCTACAAAGCCAATTTCCATAAAGGAAACTGTCCAGTTGACAGTGGGAGACTGTGCTGACTTGAGCTGTGTGAGCACACTACTGAGATATTTCCCACATAATCTACATTCATTCCATACTTTTTGGAAGTGCTCCTCAAAAGATGGTGTCAAGGGTGCAAATCCTGTAGATCAAAAAGATATGTGACCCGTCAGAAGGCACAGAGCTTTAATTACTCATTATTTTGGTACTCTGTGAAGCCCCAAACAACACATATGGGTTTTCTTCCCCGTCCCAGCCTCCAAGACTGCAGGGCAGCAGCTTGCCTAAGGTTTAGGCAGCCCAGATTGGGACACAGACACCCCTCTGGAATGGTTGGAAAAGGATATGCTGTACAGGGACAGTGAAAAATCCCAATTTGTGTCTACAGATAGCACCCAACATATAAAAACTATATTCATTCCTTAATTTTGCATATTGTTTGAGCAACAGTGAGGTTTCAAAAGGAGCAACTCTCAATGTTATGAAATTGTATTGTTTTAATAATGTAGCAAACTGGCTGATACAAAATTTGAATGTACACCAGAGTTCTTACCCTGTGGCTAAATGTCTCACCCTTACTTAATCGGCTCAGGCTCCAGACCTGCATAGACAGACACAGAACTTTAAATTCCACAGGGGAATTTCTGGTAAACTATGCATCTACAGATATGCAAACATGGAGTATTTGCAAAAGGAAGAGTCTAATGTCACCTGTAATCTCTCAAGCCTGTAGCTTTATACAGGCAATTGAAGAAAACCTTTGACTTTCCACTCCCCACGGGAAATTGGATGAATCACATGCTCAGATTAGGTCTGGCATCACCTCATAGCTGGGGCCATAGTCTTGCCATCTTAATTCTGTTCTGTGGCCTCAAAAACTCTTGAAATCAGTGTGAGTATTCCACAAGTATGCTTCTGCTCATGTGGATAAGGGAGTCACCTTTGCTCCCCAAATACAACTGAAGGCTCACATCAATATTTACAGCAACAAGGTTAGAGATCACATTTAAAAACCCAGTCTCTGGTATTTGCAAATTTTTTAAGAGTGCTAATACCAAAACCAAAAATATACAACTCGTCTTGAAATGCTCATTCAACTAAATAATTATTTCAGTTTGAATAATTCTAAAGAAGCTGAGCCAGCATCCTGCTGCAAACAAAGAATATTGACTTTAAAGAATTCTGCTTTATGCTCAATTTAAGGCAGTAACAAGAAGATACAGCCCTTCCTCAACCAGATACAATCCAAGTAGGAATATGTGATAGCACAGAGTGGCCTCAAGGACTGTTTTAAGAACACTTAGAATTGAGATAATCAGAGATTAGTGGTCAAGCCAGCAGCATGTGCAAAAACCTGCATGGGTGGGTTCCCAGCACAATACACCCTCCATGGAGCCAGTCTTTGGGAACAGGACCCAGGTTGTACTCACACAAACATTTACTGTTGCATGAGTTTGCAGGAGGATGGACAAGCATGAGTGAAGATTTCATTGCTGAATGCTTTGCTAGGATGTGTCCAGCTGCAGCTATGATGGATACAGGGTATGGGAATCTGATTAAGAAACAATCTGAACTCCCATAAACAGAAAACCATGGAAGTGAGGAATGCTGTAAAGTGTTGTGGTGTTGAGTGAAACCAAGAAGTGGGGCTGAAGTTGGTTTGTAAACAACACTAATTAGACCAGAAAATGTAAGAATGGCAGAGCCTCACATGAACCTCCAATGAAGTTTCCAGCAGTACAGCTGAGAAGCTGAAACAACATGCACAAACAGCAAAGTCCCTGCTCCTGGCTTCACTACAACTCTGCAGTTAGACATGTATGGTTATTCTGTTCTTTGGCAGGGCACTTTCAGATCCAGGATGGCTTCCTGGAATCTCAAATTTTCAAACTCCCATTTCAGCAGTCCCTGCTGTACTTTTAGATGGCACTGAAATTTCACAGACTGTACTTTCCTAGTGAGAGAATCTATTTAGGAGGGAAGCGGGGAAGTAACCAGCTGGAAACCCATGATGGAGGAAAGACTAGTTGTTACCTCCCCAAGGGAGACAGAGGAGAGTAAAAGTTAATGGAAGGATAATCAGGAACTCTTCAGGGATATCAGTTTTTATGCCAGGAGCATATATAACTGAGACTTGTTTGCATATCAAGAAACTACAGGAGAAGGTGTGACAGCCAAATGCAGCTTATGAAAATATGGCTATCTGTAAAGCTGATAGCTGCCTTGCATGCAAAAACCCAATCCTAACGCTCAGCTTGGCAAGTGAAGGCTAAATAACATCACTGTGTCTGCTCTGGGCAGCCCAACAGTGAAACTGCCTCTTATGACATTTACAATGCTTCCAGAAGACATGTCTGGGACTCGGAGAAACAGGCTGGTTTCTTAGGGATTTCAGGGATGCTGGCTTCAAATATCCACAAAATTGAAATATTCAAGCTTTAAAACAACATGGTAGAATTGGGTGTCTTTTAACAGTCAGTGAAAAAAAAACCCCAACCCAGCAACTCAGAGATTGCTTGAAAACACCACACTGTGCTACATGAACAGGACAAGGCACAATTCAGTTTTAGACAGAGCTCTGCGTATTTAAGTTCTTCAAAGAGTTTTAGCAGACTAAACTCCAGAGAAGCTGCAGTGTCCAAAAGCAGGGATGTATTGCTATTTATCTGCTCAGCAGTGCATAGCTGCAGTCACCTGGAGAGCTCTGTGTATCAGCAGGGCCCAGAGTCCCCATGGCATGGGAGCCCTTTTGGGAAACAGAAGGAATTCACCCATATCTGGATGCCCTCCATACTGTAACAAGCATTTTGTTCAAGAACTGTCTTCTAAATAGAGATATCTGTGAAGATCTCCCCCTTTCACACCAATGCTCCCATTCACTTCCATCCCACGCATTTAATAAAGCCCCCAGCTGGTCCCTGCAAATGCCACTGCACTCTGGCCAGATCTGTGCCCTGACCCTCCTGCCAAGGCCAGCACAAAGCTCTCCTTCCCTTCCTGCTCAGGGCTGCTTGGCAGTGGTGCTACAGCCTATTAAACACTATGAAAAGGAAGGACCACGAAAAGCCTTTCACTGGGATAAGTGATCAAACGCAGGATTTTATTATTAGAATCTGTTTTGTCAAAAAGGAGGATATTGGCCAAGATTATCTCAGCCTGTTTCGTGATTGTTTCAGCAAAATCTTTCCCACTGGCCAAATCCAGAAATGTGTGGGAAATTAAGTGATTTAGCCTATTACACATCTTGTACCACACTAATGACCAACATTCCTCTTGATTGTCCAGGGTGTTTTTTAGTGTGTGCCTGCCATTCATAAATATATAACCACTTTTTTGTTTAAAATTTGTATTAACATAGTGAGCAGTTAGATTGCTACCACAATTACCTGGGGGCAAAAAAAGTTCCATCTCACATATGGTATAATCCACCACCATTTTTCAGGACTGTAGTCCATTTTGCCGGTTGAGTGACTTCTCTGTGAGAACTCAATTTCAAAATTCCCAAATCCTCTGCTTTTAAAGCTTTTCATGTTACACCAGCTCTTCATTCCAGTTCACTGCCACACCACACACCATGAGAAGCCAGAGTCAAGAGGTTATTCTGGAGCTCAGTCCATTATCATTCAATGCTCAATTCTACAAAAGCCTCCAGGAGCTTCCAAGTACCAAATGACCCTCTTACAAAGAAAGAGTTTGGTCCAGCACCATGTCTCCATCCTCTGTAGAATCCTCAGATATTTTTTTCTTCCCTCTTACATCTGCAAATCTTTGATAATTTCACCTTCTCTAGGCAGTTCAATGACACTTTTGATTTGTGAGTGAGTTCAGGAAGGAATTTTACCAGATGAGTAGTTTCACTACCTGCATTTCAATATCACATCAGTAGTGGCTTCCTTCCAACCAGGAGACTTAGAAGAACCCTGAAGAGGTTCTTTTAGTCACACCAAGCCTTCTGCTGAGCTGTGAGCACCATCTGTAAAATGACTATGAAAATGACATCATCGCGTGGCCAACGTGCTCCTCTGACAGTAAATTTGTTTGGCACACGAAGTCAAACCCGAGCTTTTTCAAATTGTCAGCATCTTGAGCTCAGTCTTGCAGCTAAATACCACGATGTGTTCCTTCTACTCCATGTCTCACACTTCAGCAACAATGCAATCTCAGCAATCAAACCTGAGCTGGCACTTTTTGTGATGACTTACAGAGATGATGAAAATATGATTTGCTCTCCCAGACGTGGGCTGGCTCAAAATGGCACCAAATGTATCACAGAGGTGTCTTTTAATTCCCCACCCTTTGTTCAAAGAATTAAACATGCACACAGACAAGAGACAGATGCGGCAATGAAATGGCCATTTTACCCTCATTTGTAACCAGTCTGACTCTTAACTAATGGGGCTTAATGTAGTTGTACATTATGGTTTCAGATGGGTGTCTTTATTCACACTGAGTTATGCACTTCATGAGGAACAGCAACAAAACCACGCACTCACCAACCCAAGCACTGAGAAATAAGGCTGGAGTGAGACTCTGTAAGTTAAAGTGACATTTAGTAGCATAACAGCCACATAACCTCCAGACAGAGGCTCTTAACCCACAGCAGACTTATTTCTAGTGCTGCGTTTGTCACAGGTGACATGCAGTTACATGCTCCCCAGACACAGTGACACACAATAGAGAAACCTTCATTCTCTCTGAAGGCAGAAATGTTTGTCCTTGTCACCCAGTGAAAGATGGCAACTCCAGCCTGGTGTGTGCTGCAATCATACCAGCACAGTGAACCTGGCAGGAAGAAAATGAAAGCAGCCAGGAGGCAGTGCCTACCTTTTGAATCAATTTATCTCAGGGCATGCCTGCAGCCCTTCTCTGCGAGACACCTCTGCTGTGCACTGGCAACATCACTGAAATAGTCAACAAATATTGACCTCTAAAACACCAGCCAGGCTGTTCTGCAGGAACCCTGCATGTGACTCAGTGTGGGAATACATCTTCAAAAGCAAGAGTTTCAGGCACCATTCTTTTAGGAAAAAAACAAAACAAAACCCAGCTCCCAAACAAACAGTTCAAACAGTTCAAACCATTCTTCCTCTTTCTTTTCATTTTTAATTGCAACAGGAATAAGCTTTTCTGGAGTACTATTTTAAAAGTTTCAGAGAAGTTCTGCCAAGTCGTAGAAAAACACAATGTCATTTTAAAATTACAGTCTGACAAACTGCTGCTTTGAGAGAACAACTATCTATCTTTTAAATGACTGAGCAGGAAGCCTCAATCGCTGCTGTACACAAGTTGGACAAGGGACTGCAGGAGCACACAGTGGTCCCTTCTCCAACTCCATGCAGGCCATGGACTTCAACAACATCTGAACATCACCACACTGGTATGAAAATCTCAAGGAATTGCTCTACACCATCTCTGCTTGGCCTGAATTTGGTCACTGTCCTGAAAACATCAGGATGGTACCACAGCACATCTGTTTGTGTCTCGTTACAATGCCAGATTGATACCACACAGCTCCATCAAATAACAATTAAGTCCATTTGTGTTATTTCAGTCTGAGCTGGACTGTGCACTAGAGAATACTACACAGAGAGAGGGCACACTGGGTGCAGCAACAATCGAACAACCCAGACTGAAGCTGGAGGTGGGACACCAAAAGCAGTGACAGATGATCTCTGGCTCTCACCAGAAACAGGGAGAGTAATTTATTTTCATTTCTACAAATCCTCTGCAGCTTTTCAGACCTGCCAGTAATAAAGCACTTCACAGCAGGAGCAAAGCAGTCCAGGATAATCCTGCAACATAACTCTTCCTAATAAACTACAGTGATGGGCAGTGGCACCTTTGCTTACTAACTCTGTTCTGGAATCCCACTCAGCACCTGTGGGACCACATCAGGTGGGGAGGACTTGGGGAGCTGTCAAAGAGCAGAGGAGACCCAGTGCCACTGATCCTTTTCCCTGCACAGCCACACTACAGGTGCCTGCACAGGACAGGATGACAAAGAGCAGAAGCCACTGGTTGAAACCCAGACCCAAGCTGCAGAGATGTGATGCTACTCTGCAAAGAAAAGTGGTTTGGAGAAAGTTCCAGCCACAATTCTGCCTTTTATCCCCAAATGAGCCCATGCCCTGCAGTCATCCACCCTTGGTCCAAGCAGAGTGACATGTGTGACATGTGTGACATGCAGCCCCACTGCTGACAGCCTTGCTGGCAGGAGATGAAGAGCTTTGTGTTGAACCCATGTCCTCCAGCTGACCCAGAAGCCATCAGACTTTGAACCTGTGTATCACCATGTCCCTATGGCCAAGGCCAGCACAAGCCACCCACAGAGCCAGCACCAGCAGCACAGCCTGGGGCCATCTGCACCACAGCTGCTGCCTCCAAGGAAGCTGCAGGAGAGGGTGAAAACAAAGGAAAATACCACTTATCTGGTGAACATTTGATCCTGGCACAAGACAATCTATCCAGGGTGGAATTCACCCCTGAATTTGCCCCATGGGGAAGGGCAAATTCACTTTTAAGCATTTACAGACTTGAAAAAAATTCCACCAGCTGGACACACCGCAGCCCACAGCAGGGATGCATCAGGCAGGAGTGCATCCCTGTCTTCCAGCTTTGGTGATCCATGGAGCTCTACTTGCTGTTGGCTGTACCCTAGAGTACTAATGGTACAAGATTTATTTTTAAAGCATATTAGTAACACTTTTAAATGGTGAAGGAAGCATTTTAGCAAACACTAAATTCTGCAGAAGCTCTGTTTGGCAGAGTTATCAATAATCCTATTAATGACAAGGTGCAATTTACAGCAAACTGGCAGTGGGAAGGAGATACAGGACTTATGTGAAACAAAAAGATAATGCAATGTTATTCCATTGACCATGCTTTCACTTAATTACCTTGTTATGTATGCTCAGGGCTCATAATCTATCACGGATGAAGTTGTTTGTTCATAAAGCAGCACACAAGAGGTTTTTAATCCAAGATCCCTCTAGCTGCATTTCAGGATTCATTTCAAAGTTGTCTTTAATTTTTCTATTTTGTGTAGTTTATCCTAATATTAGCAAGCATTCCTCTGAAAAGAAATTGCTGTGCTCAGTTGTGCTGCTTGTACTGGATTATTTGACTGCTTACTAAGGCTTTACTCAGTAAGACTGCACAAAGAGACATAACTTGCAAAGCAGACTGTAGGGCTCACGTCATTCTTCCCAGGCCCCAGATTTGCAGAAGGGCTGCTGGCTCTCAGGAATGAATCCAACTCATTTGTGCATTTGCACAGACCTTTTGCACAATTATGAAACAACTCTATCAACTGAATGCATAATTATAATGTAACAAGCAAACTTATCCTCTAACACTATTATCTATCCTATTGACACATTAAAAAATACATTGGAAATTATAAAGATTGCAGAAAGATCCATTTGAGGCTTTAAAATTATTTAAATTATTTGTTTTCTTTTCAACATTATCTCATCTTCAGGTGTCTGTGTGGGAGGGCAGACAGATGGTTACTCAGCTGAGGAACTTGAGGCTGTTCTGCCTTTGTACAATGGTAACAACCAGCAGTCTGGAAGGAAGATGGGCTTCAGCCTGGGCCAAAGTCCAATTTCAGGAGAAGAGACTGTGGAAACATCCTTTATGGGAACTGCTCAGATCTAGCTTTTGTGTGGCTTTGCTTCAGCTTCAATTCCCAAGAGTCTCGCAGATGGATTTGGTCATTACACCATGAACAGCTAAAAAGCCCAAGGTGCACATTTTTACACCATATATAGTGGGAAGAATGTCAGCTATGCTGGGAATGAAGATGATGAATGAATTTACTTTATTTCTAGTTTTAATAATTGGGTAAATTCCATTTACCACCTAGAATGTGAATGTGTTTTATTACAATAATATGCTTCCGGCATGAAGCCAAGAGAGCTTCCAAGCAAGGGGGAGGGGGCATTAAACTGTGCTGGCTGGTGCTGAAAACACTTGACATTTCTCCATTTCATTTTCTAGGTGCCATATCATAAATAATCTCAATAAACTGTTACTTACAGCCCTGGCCAATTTGAAATCCTACCTGATAGATTTATTTCAAGTATACCCTGTCCTCCAAAGCTGCTGGGAAACAACAACTTGACACTGCCAACCTGTTATTTCCAGATCCGATATTGTCTCTACATCAGCAAAGCCATTTCCAGGGCTTGTTTGCAGAGATGCTGAAAGTCACTGAAAGCTGATGGCTGCCTGCATTCATTGCTGAAGACACAACAGGTAAGCCAGGTGACATTTAGCTGTCCTGCATAACAGGCACTGCCCAAAAATGGAGTCCACAAAAATGAAGAAATAGATTTGGGGTTTTTTTCAAATCATATTCCATGGTTCAGGAGAACTAGAAAACTATCCCTTGCTTAGGATTAACAACATTGGCCAATCTCCATCTATAGCTCTACTCCCCTTGCAACCAAGTTGATTTGCACCAGAATAACTCAAGTTTCTCAGAACTTTCCCTTATAAAAGCTATCAGCTGGCATTACCTGTCTCTGGCAAAAGCAGAGCAAAGACCACCAGGTGTTTCTCTAGGTGGTCTTGTTAAAATACGCACTTGGCTGGTCTGGTCCTCCACACAGGTGATTGAAGTGAAGAGGACTGGGACTAGACTTTGCAATTTGTGACAGCCTTACCTCAAAACAAACTGCAAATGAGGGTCTATTAATTCAGGTACATGGTTAAATTGGTGAAACCAATCGGCCCTGGGTCTGACATGTCAGTGTCATGCAGTGCTACAGCTGATGTAAGCTGGGAGCTCACACCACAAGCACCACCTGCAACCAGATCTTTGGGCTCTCCAACCTAGAGCTGTTTCACACTTGAGCTGTTAATGCTGCTCTGGCTGAAATTTCAGCTTCAAGTCAAACCCTACCCTGCTCATCCCTCATCAAGGCTGTTCACCACCATCACCCTCTGCATGCCCAGAGCCCTCCAGCAGCATTTGCTTCTCACACATTCAATGCAGCAGTCTGGCCTGTGAGCCTGGCTGGAGCTGCTGGCAGAAGGAGACAGTCCAAGAGATTTCCACATTATCATGGCTCTCCATGAATGACTTCAAAGGGATATACAGATCCTATCTTCAGGAGATTAGCCGGAAGGGCACTGCCTGTGCAGGCAAGCTTGTTCCAGTCTTTTATCCTATAACTTGCAGAGACAATCCAGAACTATATTTGCCAAAGCCTCCTACACAAGGCCTGCAGGATGGCCATTTCAGCTGCCAGGGCTGAAAAGGAGGACAGGACAACACAGCCTTTCCTATTGGATAAAGATGTTTATTCCAACCTACACTGCAACTGCCATTGCAGTTTAATAAGTATTCAAATCTTGTTCTGTTATGAGTTCCAGAATACTTTTACTAGTTAGTTTACACAACATACATAATTACATTTCCATGAATACAAGCCCCATTTCCTGTTGTACCTTTCCACCCAAAGAAACAGCTCAGCAATACATTAATGCATGGCTGAAGACTGGCAAGTCCCTGGGAGCTTTGGGTGCCTCCTGACAGGAAGGAGCTTTGCCTGCAAAGTGGGGAACAGGAGCTGCACCTGCCATGAGCAGCAAAGAACACTGTTCTGAAAGAGAACTGTGGGTTCCTGTGCACAGCTGTGGAGCCCAGGGGAAGCTCCATATGCTCTGAGATCTCTGGTTAGTGCTGTCAGACAGAGGCTGCTTGGCTCTGCACAAGCTGCTGGGGACAGGGCTGGGACAGTTTCTGCTCCCAGCTCTGTAGGAACACATGTGATCTCCCACAAGGCAGGTTTCCAGAAGAACTGCCAGGTACTCAGGGAAGCCACTGACACCAGTGAGTGCACTGGGTGCACTTGTAAATTTTCACAAGTGTCTCAATGTTCGTCAGACTCCCTGGATTCCCTACCATGACAGCACTGGAGAACCAGGGACAGAAGAAAGACCACTCTCCATACATTTCAGCCACTGCAGAAGTTATCAGAGAGATTTCAGTGAAGGAAACAAGCTGAGCTTCACCTCCACATTCTGCTCATGCCAGCTGGAAAAGGGAGGGTTGGGCAGAAAGAACAAAATCACATGGTTGTGGTTTCCTTCCAACAAATGGAGCTCAGTGCAGTGGCTGCTGCCACCCCAGCTCCAGAGCCAAACCCCCTCCACCCCTCCCAGCCCGTTCCTTCTCAGGGCTCCTGGCAGGGCCTGCCTGCAGGAGGTTGCTGTTTCCTCTCCTACTCTGAAATGTGAACAATCCCCCAAGTTACAGGGTGGCAAAGATCAACATGGTGCAAGTTCCCCTCTCCTGGATGAGACATCAGCTCATGCCAACCGGTGCTGCATTATGCACATCTCAAACTGCTCCAGCTCTGCATTAGCATTCTGAAGCACAGCTTTATCCTCCTGCTTCAGAGACCAGCCCCTGCTTTACATAAATCTTTAATGAAACACTCTGCCTCAAGCACCGTGCCTATGAACAAAAGGCAGAGTTGAAGGAAAACAGTTTTACCTCCAAAAAACCAAAGCAGTTCTACAAACAGCACACAGAAATGACACTTGCTGCAGCAATCTGGAATCCCTGGAGCACCACTATAAAGAAGACAGAACATCAAGAAACGTGAGAAGCTGGGACAACAGTAAGTGCTTTCCAGAAAGGTAGGAGAGCCATCCAGCTGAGATTCATGTAAAAACACAGCAGGACAGACCCAGTCCCCACTGCAAGGGTCTGGTTGATGCCCATGTGGGAGGCTGTGAGGCTGCATGGCCCAGGTTGGCACCAAATGCTCCCCCAGCACTGCAACAGGTCAGGAGACTGATGTTGAAGCCTTGAGATTTAAAAACACATGCACGAGTCTATCATCAAATTTCTATTCCCTAACCATAAGAGTGCTTATGGTTAATGCTGTCAAGTGTTTCAAGTGCTTCCCTCAGGAATTTAAAGGCTGTAAATGTTCATCTCCCCCTGCAACACATGCTAAGTAGAAACAAGACTAGAAACTGAAACTGTACCGATCAGGATGAGGAATTACTATTTTAAGAAAAACTAAGTATCATGAAGCTAAAGATAAAATTGCAGGGGCTGGCAACACAGTGTTACAAGGATAGTGAGAATCCTGATGCAAAACAGTGGCCAGGAGATATTACAATATCCTCAGAGCCAGGAATGTACCTGCAATGCAGAGACATCCAGCATTCAGGGCTTCATACTGGAACACTCGATATTTTTCAAAGCAGTCTACAGGAGTTAAGGCATGTATCTTCCATTAAACCTAGTGGAAAATGTTTGCTTAAGTGCTCAAGACTGCCTTGAAAAGATGTATTTCAGATTCACAATCTGGACTGGATGCTTTAATTTTAATTTTTAATATTCACATCTGCATGTAGGCCCCAGGTCAGTAAATCATTTAAATGTGTGCTTCAAAATGCAACAGCCAACAAAGCTATTCATGTGCTCAAAATTCAGTAAACATATAAATGTCCCATCCAGCAGAGATGGAGATGCTCAGATGGTTCTGTTTTGCTGAACTGATGCCTAAAGCCTGCAGAGGCTTTACCATTTTACCAACACGTATCACAGTGTTACCACCCTTACTCCTATAAATCAGGGGAAAGGGCAGTGCCAGAGACGTGCTTAGAGACAGGCTGGTGTCTTGGACACATTGGTTACTTGTGCTCTTTGGCTTTGTCATCCACATTCTGGGTTCCCTAATCAGGGATCTGAACTAAGTTGAAAAACTGGATCCAATTGGATGTTTTTCAAGTATGCCTTTATTTTTACTGAGCAGCATGAATTCCAGACTAGGTTTTTTGTATCACATAAACATCTATTGAGGAGGTTACAAATAAAGCATGAAAACTGTCCAAACACCCAAACCAATACCTTAAAATAACAGTAATGTAATGTAGAACAAACCTTCCTCTCCAGCTAGATTTCAAATACATAAACATACATACAAATGGCTCTGGCAATTCAAAATGCCTTCAGATTTGTCTCTCCCTTGCCTCTGCAGGACAGCATGGGATGACCAGGGACTGGAACTGAACTCAAGAAATTGAGCTGAAGGCCCAGAGATGGGCAGGGAACATTACACCCTTTGGGCTGAGGCATTTTGGGAAGGATCACTGTGAACATTTGGGCCTGATCTCCACCTTGGGAACTGAGGTCTCTGAAAGTGTGGAAGAATTCACATCTCACCATCAGCTTCTCAGTTACCACGGCCAGATTAAGAGTCTGACAATAATCACTACATGCACCCAACATTTTAACTTTATAGAGCCAAACAGCTATTTGTGGCTGCATTTTGACACTCAGAACTCAAAAATAATCATATAAAAGCTCAGCAGTTTCCACTTGCAATCACATCCAAGGTAAGAAGGAGTTAAGACAGCATTTGGATGTTAAACATAACGTGGTGTGACCATGCAGAGAGTGAAGGAGAGATCCTGCTCTCCCACTGCTGCCTACTGCTTTCCTTGCAACAGACAGCAACTGGCAGAAAGTGGGATGAGGCAGTTCAATCTGATCTAGCAGCAAATGAAAACACCAAGAGGTAAAACCCCCCGAAGGACTGCTCTGCCTCTTACCAAAAGCGAACATTGCCTGCAGAATGAGCCCAGGGAGCCTGCTCCTGTCAGTCCCACAACCTGCAAACCCGAAGCAAGGCAGAGGGAGGAGATTCACAGCCCCAAAAGAGGAAAGAGACTCCCTTTTGACATCAGTTCATGGGCAGGGTAAAACCTTCAAGCCATGCTTCCAGCAAGAAAGTGGCATCCAGCACATGTGGGGGAGGAGACAGCGCTGTGGGATTTTGGGTCTAGTCAGACACGGGCAGGTTTGCAGAGTAACACACAACCATGCAGGCAGAGATGTGCACATAAAGATCCCAGCAGGGGCTGACAGCCTGCAGGATTCCTCCCCACAGCTGTGCCCAGGCACGCTCACACAGGGGCCCACATTTGGCCTCCCCTCGTGCAGCTGTGAGCCTGGACAAAGCCCTGCCAAGCACAGGGGGGTGCAGCTTTGAACCAAATCCCTCCCACTCCCTGACATCTTCTGTGCATTCCTGCAATTTGGAAGGATGAGCACATGTGAGAGAGGCAGGAGGAGCTGCCCACTCGCTGTGTGTTCAGTGGCTGGTGCTGAAGGTGTAAGGAACATCTGCATGGGGACAGCAGGCTCATGCCAGCAGGTACCAGACACAGCAGCTCACAGCAGGACAGCTGCCCAAACTTCCACCTCAGGTGGTGATCACTGGGCTGTGCCACCCTGTCCTCGAGACACTCCACTGGGCCCCACTGAACAATCTTTTATCCTCTGCACCAGCGTGCTGGCAGGGAAACAGCAAACTACAGGATTCTCTGCAGCTCTTTATTTATATTCTCTCAGTAAGGTTATCACCCTGGCCCTTCTGCTTTGGAATCCTCATGCTCCCAAACATGCACAGACCCCTACTCCTACACTGCAGCAAGACAAGGACTTCCATGAGCAGATATTCTGGGTCACAGCATGCCCTGCATGAAGAACAGGGTTCCCTCCAACTCATTTCTGTGAGAACGACAGCTTCATTTTCAGAAAGAGCAGCTCATTTTGATCCCTCTGAGTAATTCCACTGATTGGAGCCACCAGTAGATTGCTCTGTGGCTCATTGATTAAGCTCAATGTGAATAATTGCATTACTGAAATAGATTGGCTCAGGCACCACCGAAGATAAGTCAGAGCAGGCAGGGGTGGCAGAAGCAGTGCACCCACCCACACAAGGGCCACCCTGGCTCTGGGAGCACAGAGCTGACCTGCACAAGGTCAGCAGCTTGCCTGCTCTTCCCCACGGCTGTATCTCACTCCCAAGTGGATGGGCCACTCCACACCATGTCCCAGACGTGGATTTAGTATGCATGACAGTGCTCCTGAGGGCAGTGCCTACACGGAGCAGGGCTAAACATGCTGACAAAGGCAAGGGAAGTGACCTGGAAATGACAAAGTGAAGCAAGGGAAGGAGCAGAGACGAGGTGGCTGAGGAGGAGCATCTGTGTGGTTATTTCTACAGAGCCTGCTGAGGAGAGGCGACGAGGTTTGGCTGACACAGTTGGTGCAGTGCAGGCACTGCTGGATGTCTCTGCTGTGGGCAGAGCTCTGTAGATTGGCAGCCAGAAGATTAATCTTGTACCTTTCAGAAGTAGTGGGGGCTAGGCACAGAAGAAAAAAAATAGCTACTTTAGTTTTTCATCACGTAGAATATTATGTTGAACGGCAGAGACGCAGTGTCCTGAGCACAGTCCCAGCTTCTGGCAGCAAGCACAGAGCTGCCACACAACTCTGAGCAGCCCAAACTGTAATTCTCAAAGCTGAGGTCCCTTTTTCATAACAAGAAACAGCAGAAAAATAACCTTTAATATGCAGAAGGAATCATTTGTAAAATTAAAGATGAATTCTAAAAAACTAAAGAGCTACTTTTTATGATAGATGAGGTTTTAAACGCCACATGAGAGAAGAGACTTCCCTTAAATAGATGCCAGTTAATTAATGAGATTTGGTAAATGAGTGCATTTCCTGCACAACAAACCACAGCTACTACTTCCAAAGTACATTATGTTAAATTGGACAAAGGCCCATTATTCTGCAATAAAAGATTGCCCACTGGAGGGTTCACACTGAAGTATTCCAAGAATATCTTCATCCAGGAATACAAGCAGTGTATTTGCACACAGAAACCAAGCAATCCTTAAAAATACCAATACCTCCTACAGGACCTGGTACATTCAAAGATTTAGCACTTAGTAGTAAAAAAAACCCCAAAGTAGCTCAGCCTATTGGTTATACAAAAGCTCAGGAGACAGGGATGAGCTGCCTCCTGTGACCAGAAGGCTCTTGGGGCAGGTTTATGCTCTGCAGTATAAAGCAATGAACTGGCTCCATACCCTGCACTGCACAGCAATCACATCTCTCACATTGTCAGTACCTGGGGACCACTGTGTACTTTCATGTGACCAGGGAGCCACAGTGTGAGCTGGTTTGGACTACCAATGGATACCTGCTCCCACTTCAGTCTGGAGCACACAGACACGGCAGCTTTCCATCACAGACCCCCAGACACCCTAAACCTGCTGAGAGAGGGCAGGGGAATCACTAGCAAGGTCAATGGCAGACAGAGCAGTCACAAGAGCAGTGTGGGTTATCAGGTTTCTGCCCAGCTCTATCTGTAACACTCCCAAAGCCACTTCCTCCAAATTCCTCCCAAAAGCTTGCCAACAAAAAGCTTTACACTACAGAGTGCTCAGCCCAGATGAGGGGATGCTCACCAATGCTGCACACAGTGGACACCAAGGCAGGTGAGGCATTTGGGATAGATCACACAAATCCAGGTGTTCACTCCCCAGGCCAGCTGATTATACCCCTTATAGACTATGTGCTACTGATAGAGAAAGACTATTTGAGTTGTTTTATGGAATAATAAGCACCAACCTAGCCTCCTCAGGAACATCTCTGAGCACTCTCACTGCAAAGTCAACTCACCAGGATGCCCAACTCTTGACTTTCATTATGGAAAATTATTCACAGCAAGAGAGAAACTTCAGCAGTGTACAAATTCTTGTCATTATAAATATTTTCATATCATTACTTTCTTTCTCTTACACCTATGGAGTCTTAGACCACACCAATTTCTTCACCAGGGCAAAGCTTTTCCCAGAGAGAAGACAGTCTTCAGCTTCCTGGAACACAGAGCAAAACTCAAAAGGGCCCGCTTGAGATTTTTAGAAAAAAAGTATTAAGAATATTTTACAGCACTTTTAGTGATTTTCCCCATTTCCCAAAATACATTTTCCTTTCCTACCAGAAGACTCATCTCTGCACACACTCCACCTTCAGTATAATCAATATATTGATAAAGAAGTGAATGCCTTGCCATACATCTTTTTACTGCTGACTTCTCCCTATGGCTGTTTGAGCTAAGTCCATTCTAAACCCTTAACTGTATTTCTGTACCAATGATTTCCAATTCAAAGGCTTTGCTTTGTCAATTACACACATGCATGCACACACCTACATGTGCATCTTCTGTTAATACTTTAAGCAATACTTGAATCCTTTAATATTCTCTTCAAGGCCTTTTACAATTTTCCCCACAATGCTATTTAGACTAGCAATTAACCCCCCTGAAACAGCACTGCTACCTAATGCTCTTACAGTAGCACTCAGAGACAGGACAATGTGACAGAAACACACATTCACATCCTCACTTGCAGGTATGAAGTCCTGGCTTGTCCATAACCATGTTTTTGTTAACTTATCTAAGGATAAAAACCCTTAGTTATTCCCAGCTCTGCTTACCCTCCCCTTTTTGGTAGTTCAGAGCAGGAGTGCTGAGTCATGTGGGCAGAATCCTCACTCTTTCCTCAGTGATGTTGGCCAGTGCCATCAGTTAACACTCACAGAAGGACCTGGGCTGTACAGCAGCAGCACAGCATGCAGGGATGCTGGAAAAGCTGGGACACATCGTGCCCCTCACCTCTCACATAACAAGCCAGGCCCTGAAATGGCAGCAGGAAGGAGCACTACTTCCCATTTCCAGGGCTGGTTTCATGCTGCCAACCACCCCAAGGCAGGGACGTGGGCAGGAGATTAACCTGTCACAGACAGGGCACAGCTGAAGTCTACAAAGGGCTTATCCTCCCTGCAGCTCACGCCAAGATAGCTGGGGAAACTCCAGAAGTGGAGACTCAAGCACAAAGACATTGATCAGAAGCTCAATTTACAGCGAGCCTTCCAGGGAGCTACTTCTGTACCTATGAAGTCTCCAAGAACAAATTAGTTCTCACCTGTAAAAACCAAGAGTAGAAACTGTCCCTTCCACAAGCCATGGCTGCCCAGGTGCTCCTGCTGATAGCAAAATGTTTGACTCGAGGTGGATTTTAAATTTAAGTTCAAGTGCAATGACCTGTTTGGAAAAGTATTCCCTAATGCACTTTTGTCTATTGGGATAAATGCACATTTCTGCTTAAGAACTGAGACTTTTCTGATCAAAGGAACTGGAACTTCTATACTACATAAAACATGACAAATCAAAATACACTTTTCCTATTATGAGCATGAATACATAAACATGATAGAACAGACACTCAAGTCACATACTAAGCATTTTTCAGTGGTTTGGGAGAGAAAAGAAATACAAAATGTGAAGTTAATATTCCTCCTGGAATGAGATTAAAGGTATTATTTTACGCCCTACTTGAAACATCATAGTAATTTTCATCTGCACTAATAAAAATAAATCAGCCGTTGATCTTCCATGCATTACAATTACCATTTCATGCAACAGTCACAATGCTTCTGAGATGCATTTGCCTTTTGGAACTCCTGCCACAAATAGAGCTGAATTTAGGGACTGCCGAGTGCACAAATTTATTACATCAATTCTTTGATGACATTGTCATGTAGAAAATGCAATGTAGGCAGCTAGAGAAAAGCATCCAGAGAAAAGCATCCAACCCTAAGTGAAGATTTTTGAGAGGAAAATAATTAGAACTGAACAACAGAGAAAAGAAAAAGCCAACTTGCATGGCACCAACTGTTGGGTGACCAGCAGAGCCCTGTTTGGAGCACACTCATCACCCAGACAGGAATTAATGAGTTTCCAAGCAGCCCCCCCTGCCTGCAGCTCAGCCTCTTGCAAAGATGCTCATTTGGAGACAGGACACAACTTGCTGTCAGACAGGAGAAGTTCAATATTCATTAACCAAAAGAGCCTCTACTTTGTGCTGCTGCTGCCTGCAGTACAAATCACCCACCCACAGGTTTTATCAATCCTGTCACTCACTGTCCAGGAATGCTGAGCCTCAAATGCAGCAACACTCCCAGCTCTCAGCTGGGGCACTTGCCCAGCCAAAGCCCAAAGCTGGGAACCTGCAACTGCTCTTTGAGCAATTCAAACAGAAAATGCTGGAAACACAAAGAGTTTAATCTCAAATTTGCATATAGCAACGTATCCTCGCAATAGTTCACTGCTAGAAAAAGAGCTCCATGAAAAGGGAGAATGGAAGCAGGCAGCTGCACATCGGGAGATTTACACCAAACCCTCCCTGGAAGCCTATGGAAGCTTGCAGGCACACGCTTTTCTTTTACAACCCAGGACAGTAATACATTCAACTGTGCTGAAGCAAAAGTGTCAGGCACAGAGATTTAAGGAGATAATACGGTGAAGGCTCAGGGACTAGATAAAATCATAAAAAGATGCAAGCAAAAGCTGCTTCTTGCTCGCTCTTTACTATCAGTTGTCCCTATTGTATTGGATGGGGAAGGCAGAGCACGAGAGCTTCAGCAGGAAGGGTGGCTGGGGTAACCTTCTCCTTGGCTGCCCAAATCCACACCCAGCTTGTCCCTGAGCACCCCAGTTCTTCTGGCTCAAAAAACCCAACTCTGGTCACCAATGCAAACATCTGCACTCAGCAGTACAGGGCACCAGATGTACAGGGGTTCAACCTGCTCCAGCCAGCACCAGCAGGTGGAAGTTGCTTTACAGGCTGACCACAGCCTTGGATTCTGCTGAGCTCTGCAGCATGTCTGGGCAACACAGATAATCCAAGAAGCTTAGAAAAGACATGGCTAAGAAATGCCACGGTATAGTAGAGACCGAACAGCACCTAAGCTGTCAAAAAAACCAAACCCAAAACAACCACCCTGCTTTCAAATTTCTGGAACCCATGCAGAAAAGATCCTCATGGGCATCTGCTTGGTGCCTGTAAGCACTTGGTCCACAGGTCACACTGGGAAAGCCCAGCAAGCTGGAAAGCCCCACAGCCATCCATCCTTGCAGCAGCACACAGGCTGAAGCTCCCCCAGCGCTGGTCACACACTTCTGCCTCTGCTGAGAGCCTGCAAATGTTCTCTTCAGGACACTGCTTTGCCAAACAGGCTTGTCACTGTCTTCCAAATAACTCACAGGAATGTCTCGCATCTTTCAAGGGGTGCCATGAAACACGGGGCTGCACATGCCACAAACACTGACATATTTCACTAATACAATCCAGCAGCAGCATATGGGGAGTATTTATACAGGCCTTTATTATTTACCTATGAAAGGTAAACGACCCTCTCGGAGACAGAGGTGCTGTCAGCATCTTTGTTTTTAGGAAAAAAAATATCAATGGGGAGGGTTGGAGGCTTTGCAAATCTAATCCATGGGTACAAATTCCTCCAGTCTTTTTACAGGAAAAAACTCAAGTATTCTCTTCTTCCTGTGTTTTTATTGTCATTTATCTTACAAGCTGGTTTTATTAAACTTGCTACTCAGTGCAGTAATTAGTAAAAGTAAAAAGGTAGATATAAATAAAATTCACATATTGACTCTAATTAAGTCTTCTTAAGTGTTATTTTACTAGTTGGGGTGGAGCAATTTTGTCATGATTGAGCTGTTGAGGAACAATTAAGTAGAATTCCTTCCTGATCTCCTGACAAAAGCCAACGCACATTCAAACTCAAATTGGTGTAAGAGAAACCAAAACTAATCGGAGCAATGTGGCACTAGCACGTGTTCTCACCAGGTGAAAAGCTAAGGTGGGATGGGATTGAAATCTCAAGTCTTCACACTTGAGTTTTAATTGGTGAGAGCAGTGCCAGGTCTGTGTGCTTTGCTCACCCTCCCGAGGAAGGGCAAGGGCAAGGATGAGCGATGGGACCCGTGGGGCCAGCCTGGCTTTTAGGGTGCCAGCACCTCACTCTTGTGCTCTGACCCCTCACACAGCAGCTGTTGGACAAGTCCCAGAATCTCACCATCCCGTTTCTGTCTAACACAAGTGGATAAATCAGCCTGTGTCCAACATGGAAGGACGCTTTGATAAATGTGGTAATTATCACCAGACACACCACCCAGCAGGCAATATAGAAAATATAGGCCATTTATTTGTCCACCCAGTTATAAAACTACTACTAGAAAGCTCTGCAAATCAAGCCCCTGGAATCTGATTTAATTAAATCAATGAGAATTATATCATTAATTCATCAGGAAGCTTAAAGCTAACAGAAAATTGTTTATATCAACTACAAACTCCTTCCACGGAGTACCCCCACCATGGAACAGCCCAGCTGCACCTCTGCCGCTCCATTTGTCATCTCAATGCACCATTTGCTCCTCCGAACACAGATCATCTTACAAAAAGCAGTTGTCAGCCTTCTTCCAGTCCCGACCATCTCAGGCACTTTGAACATTCCCCTCCACACGTGCCCATAAAAATCATTTGCCGTAAGAGCTTCTAAATCGGGCTTGTCAAAACATCAAGATGGAAGGTATGCAGGGCAGAATCTCCGGTTTCTTGTGGTCTTTGCTGGAACACCCAAACACACAACCTGCTACCAACAGGATTTTCTTCCCACAAAGAAACCCCTGAGATGTGGTTGTAAAGAAGAATCCTGACGGGAGGGAAAGGAGACACAACAATTTTAAAAAGAAACCTCACACACGTAAAAGCCTTCAAAGAGTAAAACCTGGATACCTCTAAGAAAGGATCAGGAAGTGATTTAAGCCAATTTGGAAATACCGTTTCAGTGGCTGGTTGAACACCTTTAGAATACAAATATTCAGCAGGCTATTTACAGTTCAAGGGAAAAAGTTTCCACTTTCCCCAATCCATAGTCTATTCTCAGTGAGGAACATAAATTCTGAGCAACTCCAACAGACATGAAGAAGTCACTGGCTTTATCTCAATTGAACTGATTTCAGGAAACTTAAGCAATACTCAAGACGAGGACTCTCAATCTCGAAGACACTCAAACCCTGCTAGACCTGCTATTGTGTAGACAGCAACTGCTGATTTATTGGCTGCAAAGTGCTGTGGATCAAGCCTTAGTATTTGCTAATATCTCTCCTGGAATTGGCCTTTAATGGCCTAATTCAACTGCTATTAGTGAAAAACGAACAACGCCCATTTTCTTCAATAGAGTTGGATGAAGTTGTATCAGCAGCTGAACTGGAAAAATAAAACATTTGGACCAATTAGTCTACTGCTAAGATATTTAGCACACATTTTATCTGATATGAAAACTTCAAATCGAAGGCTAAATCAAAGAAATCATAATACAGTTTCCAGATTAAAAAGCAAGGTGCTGAAAAGGGGGAAATCCACCTCTCATTCCCTTGGGTGCAATTCAGAAATAACCCTGGTGAAACCAGGGCAGCTCCAGGAACATAAATACAAAGTGACAGGGAATTCCAGCCTACTATTCACATCACATATTCCATGGTTCTTTCTATTTCACAGTAATACACCAAGTTAAGCTGCTTATTAGATGGGCACATTCTCCTAACCGCAGCCAGGCTTGTATGTTATGTTGGGCTTGCCATCAGTACTGACCGCCCTTAAATCATAATTCTGCTGTCATTTGTGGTTCCACTTCAGAAGATCCTTGCTTTAATACACAAATAGGATGGCTGTTAGCACTGCTGCAGCCCACAAGAGAGGCATGTGAGTAATGCCACGAGAGGGACTCCCCGTAACCACCCCTGTTTATACAACACTCCTGTACATTTTCCTAACTATGTATACTTTCAAATACTTCTGTTGGTCTATAGGAAGTTGTGGCATATGCTTCCAAGCCCCACAGCACACCTATTAGCAAAAATGACCTTCCTAAAATGACCTACTAACAGCTAATATCTGCCACAAAGCATAAAAAGGCTGTGGTACAGAAGGTCTTTTATGGAACTAAAAAAACCGCCAAACTTTAATAGTAGAATCACTAATGGACACAGAGTCCTCATGTGATCGATTTACTTTTTGGAAATGCCTGGTATCAGATAATGAAATTATCTCACAAAACACAAACAATCTCCAAACCAGCCCTTTCAAAAAGCACACTGCAGTCTGGCAGCTCATGAATGAAACACTCCGTAGGTGTTTGTGTACATTTATAATTTACTACACCACATTAAGAAATAAGACAACTGCAAATGACAAGCTCTCCCAGCTGTGTACATGATGCAATGATACCTTCCACCAGGGCTCAGCCAGCCTCGCTACCAACCTTCCAGTTGGGAGAAAGGCAGAAGGATCCAAAGGATCCAAATCAGTTCCAGCAAGAGTAGCAAATGGCAGCAACTCTGTATTGCTTCAGAACTTTATGAAGGCACATTGGAATGCTGTTTAGAGTGTGCATATGCCAGGAGCAGAAGCACAAATCTCACCCCTGATACAGAGCATCACACCTGCCCCAGACCCTGCTTTCATCCTGCACCCCAAACTTGTATAAAAGCACTGCTAATCTCACACAGAGGCAGATATCCGTATCTGGCAGCTCATGTAGGAACCAGGGTCAGCCCTTCTGGAACAAAGCACCAAACTCAGCCAGTCACACACCTAGCTTTACACACGTTCCCAGCTCAGAGAGAAATCTCCAGGTGCAGTTTTCAGCACGTAACTAATCCTATGAAACACAGCAAGACAACCTTTTCTTTATGTTCTCACCAGGAGAAGACTGAACGTAACCACATGGAAATGCCTCACAGGATATTTTCTACACCATTTTCACCTGCTCTTGATCTTTCTACCTGAATGTCTCTATCGGACCCACTGTTTGCAGTTGCACCTGTAACCCCAGTGAATTATTCCATGCTTGCTCATCCTGATGGCTGAATCACAACTGCAACCCCAAAAATCTTTCTGCACACCTGGATAAAGAGGCTCTGCAGAGTTTCCATTCCATGAACAAATTGACAGATTTTGAATGAAGTCATGGAAAAGATTGAAGATCTCCACAGTCATCTTTTCTCTCTGCAGATCCACTGACTATGCTCAGCATCTTGTCTGTGTTCCATTTTCAGTACAGCTGAAGTCTCCTGGCAGCAATCCAGGGACAGCCATGAGTCCCTGGTGCTTTCAGAGGGCACCTTCTCCAGTCCACAGGTCACAGCACGGAACTGTCTGAAGACATTTCTTGCCCAGCTTCCATACCCTGCACGATCCCCATTCCTACCCCCTGTCCTGAGCTCCAGCCCTGCAGAAAGCATCAGGCCTTTTGACAGCAACCTCCTGCACTTGTGGCTTTCTCTTCTATTTGTTTTCAAGCTGTAGAAGGTATGTGGAATGTGATCCCTGAGCCAGGTGACCAGGCTGAGCATGGTGTAGGATGTTTGTACACATGCACTGGAACAGCCTACACGTACACGTTCAAAAGTGCTGTAATCAGGAAATGAGCCATGAAATGTGTAAGCAGCAGCACATTAATAATCTGTTTTATAGCTTAAATTAGAATCTTTGGAATTTCACAGCCAGACACTTTTAAATAGGTCAAAAATGCAGTAATCACACTTAATGATCACACTGTGATGTGCACT
Source organism: Muscicapa striata striata (assembly GCA_030060385.1). Classification (NCBI taxonomy): domain Eukaryota; kingdom Metazoa; phylum Chordata; class Aves; order Passeriformes; family Muscicapidae; genus Muscicapa; species Muscicapa striata. Next base: position 546,361 of record JAREIS010000050.1, on the reverse strand, counting down.
GCATCAGAGCTGGGAGTGAGGAAACCTGAGCAGAATGGATATGAACTACTGGCACACTCAAAAAAAGGAATTTAATGAACCTCAAGAACAAAACACATAACTCGGGCACCAAGTTTTTTATCTTTTGATCCTGCTCTTCAGAAATGAGGTGTGAGATTTCATGTGATCACAGACATCAAATGCTGCTCTCTGTATTTTCCTTTAAGTTAGCACTGCAGATTAGCAAAGGATTTGACCACTTACAAGAAGTGAGGATTTAGTAATGTTAACAAGGCCTTCCCCATCTGAGAAACACCATTTTCTATCATACCTGCCCATGCACATCACCCCCAGTGCACTGACTTAGAACACATTCCTGGGTATCAGCATTTCGATTTCTTTTAAAGAAAAGAACAAGAATCCATAGATCAAACTCAGTAATCCTTTAGTCTCTAAACCAGGGAAACCCTTCACAACTTTGCTAAATTTAGACAGTTGCTTAGGTTCTCTCAACACAAATTTGATTTCAGGTACAATAAACCTAATGGAAAAACTGAATAAAGAATGAGAATTTGAGAAAAAGAAGCAGTCATTGACTAATTAATCCCATCCTGTCAAGCTACTGAGGCATAACCAAAAAGACAAACTAGAAAAAAAATATCAGCTATATTCTGTGAAAACAAAGTCAATGTTTATCTACTGCAAAAGTACAAAGTCAGCAGGGGAGACTGCTTGGAAGCTTGTAAGAAAGCAGCAGAGAAATGTTTTTTTGGTTTCTTTTTTCCTCCAGTCAAACTGGGCTTCTTCTAAAAAACAAAGCAAGGCAAAAGATGAAAGGCCTTCTCGTCTGAAGCCAAAGATGAAGAATACAAAGAATATTAATGACTAACAAGTCTGTCTGTAAATGCCATGAGCTTAGCTGTAGAAGGGACTAAAAGGAAGAACAGTACTGCTATTAACTAATAAGTTTCTGATCTAACAAGCAGTGATGAAGGCTGATTGGGTCATTTATGGAAGGGAACATTAGTTCAGAAGAACACAGATTCCCTACAGAAGATAAAAGGAAAGAAGAAAAGATGCCATTATATACATGCAAAAGCTCAGGATGGTTCATTCACCCAGCACATAAAGGTAGTAAATTCCCAATTAGGGCTTGTCTGTCCCTCACATGTTTGTGTGTGCAGGTACAGCAGGGCTCTCTTGTGGAAAACGTGAGCATCGGTGCAAATTTGTCACCAGCCTTATATTACAGAACACTGAATTTTGATGAATCACATTTCCTAAAGGAAAAATTCAAAAAACACAGCACCTTGCCTTTGCCACAGCAAAGCCTTGTTACTGGACCCAGCATAAACTCGCCTGTCCACCCGTTTCCCCATGTCCTGGAATCCTGCCGTGGTCCAGGGGGTCTTATGGTCCAGGGGCAAGGGAGGGAGGGAGGCAGGCACTGGCCTCTCACCTCTGCACAAGCACAGCAAGACCAGTGCAAAGCATGCCCTTCCATGTTTGAAGTTTGCCCATTCTCTTTCAAAAAATTCTTCTAATTTAAGCAAGTGAAACACAACAAAACCAGGAAGAAGAAAAACAATCACCTCAGAGCCAAAAGTGACACCACGCCAACTTCAGATTTGGAAACTGATTCATTTGCCAGCTCATAGGCACACACACCTAGAGTGTCTATATTTATATGCATGGACTCAGGCTCCCTGCTTGGTAGAGGCACTCTGAGTATTTTTAAATCAGCAAGAAATCAAGAATCTCTGTACTTAGAGAAGATGGAAAAATTCCCTTTTCTTAAGCTCAGATTAGAGGAATCTTGACGCTCTGCCTGTAGCATCCAGCAAGGCTGAAAGCCAGCATGGACACACAATTCACTCTGAGATTCCTTCCCTTAACAGGCCACTGCTCACTCCTGCAGACAGGCTGTATTTTGTATTGCAGCCTGATCCAGCAGATGATAAAAGAAGCTTCTGTGTCAGGATGGAAATCTGGGAAGCATTCTGACAGTGTGAGAGATGGCAATGTTGAAGGCAGCAATGCCAGAGCCATGCTGCTGCCCCTTCCTGGGCTGGGAATTCAGAGCCCCATGTTCAGTGCCCAGCTTTGTCCATAACCCACAGAGGTCTCAGGAGATCACCAAACTCTCCCAGCATCTCCTTATGGAAAAGAGGGATAACAACACGTCTCAGCAGCATCACAAAGGTTTGTTAATGCTTGTAAGCACTTTGTAGATAAGCAACATCAAGACAGCAGTTAGCAGAGGGATTTGGGGCACAGACAGACATAAATCCAAAGCACTTATATACTTCTTTTAGACAAGCATAGCAGCAGATCAGCTCCCTGCATTTAGTGGTTGTGGGCTCCATCCTCTCAACAGGCTGAGCACTCTGCCTTTGATCCAAAAAATGAGTCCGTGGAGAATATTCACATATTTAATGTTAATCATATGCTTAAATTCTCTGAATCTATAAAGAGAGAAAAAGAGAAAAGTGTTCCCCAGCTCCAAAACAAACACAAATTCCCAGAAGTTATATTTAGGACATGAGCAAACATTTGGCCAGCAAAGGAAAAGCCTTCACTACACACCTGCTAACCTTCTGCATCCCTGCAGGTGGGAAAAGCGTCCCGAGTGAGTTTGCTTAGACAAAACCTTTCTAAAATAACGAGCATGGTGATATTTAAAAGTGATATTTTTACTTGGGCAGAGCAGTCCTTGAGCAAGGAAATCAGAAAACAGAAGAAATGAAGTTTATTAAGAAATCCACCACAGAGATTTGAACTTCTGATTAGGAATTTATAGTTGCAAATGAATATAGTCATTTATTAACTGTCTACTGTGAGAGAAGAGACTTTCCTCAGAGGACAGGCACTGCCACCAGTCCTCACAAATTCCATATGCCTTCAGCAGCACCTAGAAAGCATCTTCTCATAGCTCTGCATCAGAAAGGAACAATACTGAGCAAAAGGAAAGGAACCCCCTTAAAGCCTTGTTCATTTTCAGCACATGCTGCTCTCTCATCCTCACTATCTGAAACATCTAACTCAATTTACATCCTGCTAAACTCGTGGGCTAGCTAATGGCTTGGGGCTACCAGCCTGCTAAACCAGCTGGCCAGAATGTCCAGGAGTCTCTGCTCTTGCACCAGCCCCACCTTGACCCAGGTCATCCTGAGCCTTTCCTGCAGATGGATCAGGTCAGTGGAGTGAGGACACAGCTCCTCTGGTGCAGGTGAGCTCGGCACAGCAAGAGCAGGGAGCTGCAGCGTTTGGAAGCAGCGAGCTCCACGCAGTCAGACACTCCTGCAGAGCAGAGCACTTCCAGCCACAACCACAGCTGCAGAATGGACACAGCCCTGGCCAGACAGCAGCTGCAGCATAAACATATAGCTGGCTTCCAGAGATGATTTTCAAAACCCTGTTAAACAAGCATGTATAGCAAGAAAAGCCTCAGGCAACCAAAGGGCCACTATGCAGAGCTTCATTGCTGTAGCAGACCTGTAAACATTATCCAGCTCACTCACAGCAACATCACATTCTGCCAGTGACATGAAAAGGACAAATCACTCTCTCACCAGCATAAATTGTCCAAGAAGTTAAATAAGGCTGCTAATTATTTCTGAGGATTTTTAAAGAATCCTTTAAGATTACTGTCCTCAAACTTGATTTTAAAATGCTATAAATATTTTCAACTAAACATCATTAGATGAAATTGACTTGATGGTATAAAAGAACCGTTTTCTTAAGTAATGGCTTTTTGAGAAGTGTGTTGTCTTTTAGCAGTACACAGCACTTTTACCTTAATAAACCAGAGGGAGATGTACTAGTCACACCTTACAGAGGATTAACAAGGTGTTTATCTTCCTTGTTTGGCTGAATAAGAACTACACAAAATGCCCTGACTCAAGGAGGCAGAACATATCCCTACCTTCACCTGCCATGAGGGATGGAATTACAATGCTGGGTGAGGCTGTAAGAAGTCCAAGGGAAGTTAAGACACCACAAGGAATCCAGATTATATTTCTCCACCTCCTTTGCAAGACACTTTGCTGTCTGTCCCAAGGCTTGCAGACACTACAAAACAACACGAAGTTCACTGCTGTTGCAGCTTATGGGCATGACCTGGCAGACTCTACCACTGGGGAAACCCTCTGCAGAGGACTGAAATGCCCAGAGGACACCTCCATGACCTTCTTTCACCATTTGTCTGCAGGAAGAAGCACTGTCTCCTATGATGGCAAGCTACAAAGCATAACTCCAAGCCTGTGCAGTGTAGGGCATCCCTCACAATAAGTTCAAATCACTTAAGACATCTCTGGTGCCTTTGCTTTGTTCAGTGACACCATTAATATCACCCAGGACTTCATTACCAGGCACTTTCCCCTGGCTAGAGCCTTGACTCTTCCTTTGCTCTACCACTTCTTTGTTGAAGTACACAAAGAGTCAGAGTGTAACAAAGAAATGCACTTCCCACCCTCACTCCTTTACCCAGCCATCCTCACCCATCCCTCAAAGGCAGCCCACTCCTTCTCCCATCCCTAACAAAAAAAATGAGATTAAAAGAGTCCTGGGAAACAGAGCACCAGCAAGGGGCATCTTTCAGTGCTCAGGATGGCAGACAGCTCCAGGCACAAGGTGCCACTGGCTGCTCCACAAAGCACAGGTATCTATCCCACAGCAGGAGCTGAACCTGGGCAAGGAGTGCTGGAATATACCTACACTTTCAGCTACACTGGCTTGAGAACAATAATTAAATTCCAGTCTAATTTCCTCCTGATCTCTTACTCCTTAGTGACTTCCATTAAGCCAATTCCCAACTGTGGTATCACTCTGGGTGTTTGCCTTAAATAAGGAGACCAGGAAGCTACTAAAACAATAACTATCCTTTTATCTGGAAAATACATGCCCAGAAAAGTTCTCATGTGGAATACAACTGTCAGTATTTCAGGTTTCAGTAACATCATATGATGTGCCATCACCACCCTACTCGACACATGGGCAGAGAGCATCGAGTCTAGAGAATACAATCAAACCATAAATGGTTCCTTCTCCACACTTCTCTTTCTCCTCATCATCTGCCAGTGATGTGCCAGAGGGAGCAGTGCCCAGTGTGGGTCCTCAAACAGCCTCCAAAACACCCAAGGCTATGCGATGTCACCCAGGAATACCCCGGGTACTGAAGCCAGCACGGAGTGAGGAGGTCTGAGCAGCTGCTCCCGTCCTGCTAATTGGGTACTGTGGACACGCTCACGCCGTAAGCACATCTTTGACATAACACAGCATGACAATTTTTCCAGAGTCACAGAAATGCAGAGCATACAAATAAACCTGAATGCTGAAACCATTTCATTGTTCATAAGAATATGCACGCTGCACCTGTTACGACCAAGGGCACTGTCTGCGCCTTGGAGCTGATTATTGCAGCTCCTAACAAGCCTGTCTGCCTCGGAGGACTGTTAAAACTCCGGGAGTTAATAAAGCACAACAAAAATATTTTACAAAAAGAAATCATTACAGAACACACGAGGAGAGATCTTTAAATGCAAGGTAAAGAAAACAATCCTCAAACTGGCATTTTCCTCTCAGCTTCTCACAACTGCTAGATCAATTTAAATCAAATTTAACTGAAACAAAAAAAACTCCAAAATTGATATTGGTAAAGTCCTACCCTGAAACAAGTGTTCGGGAGCCCAGCTGGACCCCGAGGCCGGGACTCCCGATGGAGAGGCAGGCAAGACGCTGGCGCGGCACGAGCGGGGAGCGCTGCCCGCGCCCCGTCCCGGCGGGAGGGAGCAGCGGCGGCGGCGGCGCTCCCGCACCCCGAGGGGAGCCGGAGCCGGGGCCGGAGCCGCAGCCGCCGCAGGGAGCAGGTGACAGAGCCGGCCCCGCTGCCCAGCCCCAGCCCCGCCAACAGCACGCGGGGTGATTTTCAGCCGGAGAGAAGGAGACGGAGGAGCAGCGGAGGAGCAGCAGCCGCGGCTGCGGCAGAGCGGGGCGGGCAGGGCGCGGGGGAGGGACGGGACCGGCACTCACCGAGCTACGCGCGGCTGCTGCTGCCCCGCTGCCGTCCATGGGGGCGGCGGGGGACGGGAGCCCGCTGCGGGCCACAGCCGCCCCGCGCTCCGCCGCATCTGCCCGGCGCCGCCGCCGCGGAGGAGGAGGATGAGGAGGAGGAGGAAGAGCGGAGCGCGCCGCCCCGGAGCCCCGCACAGCCCGGCCGCAGAGCGCCGCCTGCCCGCCGCGCCGGGATGGGTTAGGATGGGAATGGGATGGGATGGGATGGGAATGGGATGGGGGATGGGATGGGATGGGCGGCCGGCGGTGGGGGGCCCGGCCGCGGGGGCAGGTGCAGCCGCCCGGGGCGGAGGGCGGCGCAGCCGGAGCCGGGCGCGGCCCCGGAGCGGCGCAGCTGCCGGAGCGGGGGGCGAGCAGCGGCTGGAAGCGCTTGTGTGTAACGTGGCTGGGCGCGAATCCGCCCCGCGAGGGCTTTTAATGAAGTACAGATGTTCCCTAATATAATTATCTCGTCCTCCCCCCGATAATTGGCTTTGGCAGCCGCGCCGATCAATCCCCCCGCGCGGCTGCCGAGCGCTCCCCCCGCCCGCACCGCAGAGCCGAGGCCGCCCCCGACACCGCCCCGGGACCCCGCACGGCCACGGCCCTGCTCCGGAACCCCCCCATTGCAATGGGAGCTTTTGGCTCACAGCAGGTGAAGAGGAGCGACAGCGCTTATTTACTTATTTCTTAAAGTGCATGTCCTCAAAGAGCATGGGCTTGCTTTGTAAGTGGGCTGCCCATAGCCAGGGAGGATGAAACAACGTGGTTGTAGGACAGAAAGGTGATTGCACACATTGGGGAAGGAAGAACCTTTGAACAGGAGCTCAGCAGCAGAGGATGTCCTGGCCAGCTGAGCAGGACAAGCACCCCCCGTGCAGCTCCCTCGCTGTACCTGTGCTCTCAACAGGCCAGGTGAGCTGCAGATGGTTAAAACATTCTAGTTCTCCCCAGCTTGGCTTGTCTTTAAGGAAATTGCCTATGAGGACACGCTAATACAAGCCAGATGTGTGGGCGTTTTATGCATCTATGTGGGGAAAAAGGATCAAGCCCACAAATTCATCTTGCAGAGGACAAGCAGCCAACACAAGGTAATGATTTCTAGTCACTACAAGCTCCAGACCACACTGCTTTCACCTGGTGACTCAAAGCTGAAACCTAGCCATGCCATTCCTGCTGACACCTGGACACTGTGAGGTGTGTAAATACTTCAGATAAACAAGATTAGGGAGTTCTTTTAGCCCAGGGCTGCAGAGGGGAGCTGCAGAGAACTGACACATTTGTGCTTCTGTCCTGTGAGCTTGGGCATTGTCTATGGAGATGAGCAGTCCTGCTTGTTAACACGAAGTGCAGCTTGGAAGTCAGCTCCCCATCCCCAAACTGCCCACTCCTCTTGCCCAGTCCATGGTCTTTACCACCAGCTTTTATCAATTTAAGTGGAGGCAAGAGACCACAGTTCTTTCAAGCAATTACAAACTTCTCTGCCTGAGCCCACAATAGTCACACTCCCATTTTACCAATGGTACCAAGGTGACACCTGTGAACAGAGAATCATTTTGGACCTATGGAAAGGGTAAAGGGGTGTCTCTACACAGAGTCTGGAGGTACACCAGCGTTAAATCCTGGTCTCAACACAAGGAGCTCTGCCTTTGCCTCAGCAGGAACAGTAAAATGCTCCTTGTTTTCATACCTGTGCTCTGCAGACTTCTGAGGGACCAAAACATATAGAGGCTTTCACAAACTGGGGAGGACATGGAGCATCCTTGGTTTCCATTTAGCTGGGCCTCTTTGGGATTTTGCTCACCCTGTAATACGCCCCTGGCTGCTCAGGAGACAGAGAATCCAACACAATCACAGAGATGTAAGTGATGCTGGTCTTCCAGACACTATTTTTTGGTGCCTGCTTTTTGTTCTTGATTCAGTCCTGTTCCCAGAGGTGAAGACATGGGGAAGGTGTAGTCAGAGGCAGCTGTGTGTATTCCCTGAGAGCAGATGCCTCTGCAGTGGATGGCTTAGGAGGCAGGATGGGGGCAAAGAAACTAAGACTATCTTTTCCTCCAGTTTCACTTCAGCCATAGTAGAATCTTTCCTTAGAAGGATATAAATATAGAAGAGGTGGTGGAAACACAAAAGCAATACAACCTGGAACAACACGACTTGAAACAGAGGACAAGCAACCTGATAGACTGACTCTGCAATTTCTCTTTCAAGCTCTTTTCTTTAAATGTTTTTTGTGTTGTTTTGTTTTAAAAACCAGCCCATCATAATTACAGGCTCTCACTTAGAGTTCCCAATCTTCCTTTAAAACCAACACAGAAATTACTTCAGAGAACTACCTAGTTTAGTTTTCCCTCAAGGGCAGGAGAACATTCACCTTAAAGAGAGGAGCTCTCCAGTGAAGGTACAACCAAACTCTCACACTTACCTTATCCTTGCTTTTCTTATGCTTCATGACTGACCTCTCAGCAGGAGCCTTCTGCTCCCCCCAGTTTTACAGATAAGTGCTTCTCAGCTCTCTCTCACTGACTGTCTCTGCTGTCTTTCCAGGTGTTGAGCTGATAAGTGTGATTTCCAAGGATCAACTCTGTCAAAGAGAGGAGAACAGTGGACTTACTCCTCTTCGACCTCTCTTATATTTCCTGTCCTCCACCCATTATTAAAGGTAGATGGTTCAGATCTGGCTCCAGCTTGCTCCTGAGATATTCCAGGGTAATCTTCTTCAGGCTTTGCCCTTTTCAGTGTACTTTTTGTTTCTGTGCCCCTCTGCAAATAGGTAGGTGTTGCTTCCTGAAAGCATTGTGCTTGTATTTTCCTGGAAGAAAAAAAAAAACAGGGAAACTTACGGTAAAATTCAACCAGTAACAAGTCAATCATCGATTCTGTTCTTTATTTCATCCCATTTTTAGAATAAATGCTTTCTTAAAAGAAACAAAGTAATGTAACTGTTTGATCCTGAACAAATAAGAACAACTCATTTTCCCCCCGGTACCAGGCACCTGTCCAACATTTTATTAACTTTGCTAATTGCATTAAGCATCCTGCAGTGCTGAACAGTCATCAGCTGCTAAATCCTAGATCACTGTAGTTGAACTGGCTGGCAAATGAGAGAAAAAAAAAAGACATTTTAGACCCAGAGTAGTAACCAAATAATCATACAGTTCTGAATTCTACTCAGCTCCTCACAGTGATCATATTTTACGAACTACTAGAAGATGGTGTTAGGATTCACACAATAAATATGAGCTGTATGGGTGCAAGTGAGATTGATTAATAGATCTCACATGTTCAGACATTTCTACAAACAAGAAGAATTAGGTGTCTCTATGTGAATATTTTATGCAGATTTTTATGCAGATAATTTGTACCTGCTCTTTCATTTTGTTACCTGTAGTATTACATGTGAACATAATAATAATAATAATCCAAATTTACATACACAAATTACTGGAAGGTCTCGATCTGGCACACTGGGGAATAATTTCTGGCTGGAAACATTAGCAGTGTGATAACTATTTAGACAACTATATGAAATTAAATAAGCACTTGTCAAAGGAAAAATGCTTTGTTATGAAAACTGGAATTGGTATAGTCTCAAATAAAAACGGAGCCTGTGAAAATGAGTTAATCAGAAATTCTCTCTTGCCACTCCCCTGCCTTGCTGCTTTTTCTGTTTCTTTCCTCCTTTTGTTGGGGTGAAATCCTGGAGAGTAGAGAGCTGGGGAGGCAGAAGCAGCCAGAGCATTGTGACGATGGAAAAGCAGTAAATCCTGTCTCACAGCAGAGGGTTGCCAGGACCCCTCAGTGCAGGCTGGTGGCTCTGCCTGCAGGGATCAAACATCCCTGAGCCAGAGGGGACCTGGCCAGGCCGTGTGTGCCCCACGCACAGGGACTGCTGCTGCACTCCCTGCACGTTTGACATGGGAAATGCTGGCCTTAATTTTGGTCCTGATGGTAGTCAAGACCTGAATTCTGCTCAAGAACTAACAGGGAAGCAGCAAGGTTAGAGAGAACAGACAGAAGAAGCTGCAGCAGTCCTGCAGGCACTGATGTGCTTCCATTTTTAAGAAGCACAAGGGCATTTCGACTGTACTTTTGTGAAAGTAAAATTATTTCAGCATTTCCTTATTTGTTCACCAGGAAACTCATTCTACAGTCAACCAGAACAGAACTGTGTAGAAGTAAGCACGGGGGGAAAAAAAGAGAAAAGAAAGAAAAAGCCAGTCAAGCTAATGCTAATCATATTAATTTATATATGTTGTTTATAATTAGCATTTTTAAGCATTCTTTTTATTTCTTCAATAAAGACCACATCTCTCCAGGACCCTCACCATGTCCATTGTTTTGGTGACAGGCAGTAGAGATAGGTACCAATTACTTGGCTCTTATTTAGTGAGTACTCCAAAGTACTTTGATGCAGCAGTATTGTAAATTCTCTGTAGCAGCTAATTGTCTCATTGTAATTCATTTTTAATGAGACACCTGGGAGAGTGAAGAAACATCACAAAACTACAAAAATCCCAGAATACTTTTGAATTGGTCTTCCAATCTCTCCTTATTTCTGCCTTCCTACAAAAGCACTTTTTGGTACTAGCACATAAAGGTGCAGCTTCACCCAGCTGTGTGCCAGCATTGTTCCCTGTCACCTTCTCCCACAGGTGAGGGAGGATAGTGGTAGAATCTATAAAACACCAAGGAAAAAACCAGAGAGAAGTCTCTGGTCTTCAGATGTTCTATGTCTTCATCACTGCTGTTTCTCTAGACAACTGAGCCACATTTCCCCTGTTGCCAGCAGGCTGCAGAAGGAAGTGCAACATTCTGGTGGAAGGCTGGGGTTCTAGCTCATCATCACTTGACATGTAGATGTGACTCTCAGAGAGAAAGAAAAAAGGTGGCAAAGAGGTAAATTTTCTTAATCAGCAGCTGATTCATTGCATACTTTTTTGTGAAATGAAGAATGTGTCCTCTGACAGTCACCAGCGTGGTTTCCTCAGTTAAGGAACCCTCTCAGCTCTCTCATGGCTCAGTGCTACACTCTGTGTGAACTTCAACACCCAGATGTTATTGACTCCACAGGGGAATTAATTCCTGTAAGACAGAACTGCCCAAAACTCTACCAGCAGTTTGGCTTCAGCAAATCCCTGTCACAGCACCCCTGGTCTCTGCTGCTGTGGTGGCTGGAGGGAGAAGGAGCACACCCCAAGGCAGCCCTTAACCAAATCACACAAGGAGCTCCTAGATTAAAACCAGCCCTGCAAGTGGAGAAAGAGCACTGGACATTGAGAAATGTATGTGGGATGTTGTTGCTTTAATTAGAAAGGTACCTGTGGTGGCAGATTGATGATCCACTGAGGGATTTACCAGAAATTGGAAGGCACACCCAGCGAGCTGTGTGGTTTCACTAAGACATTCCCCTCTCAATTTTGGTAATTAGCTGTGCTCTTTTGTCAGTGCTGTGATAGTTTTTACCAGGTGAGGCCACCAGCAGCCACAGGGCGGTGTGGCTGTCCACAGCCACCACAGCACTGAGCATCCCTGCAGCAGTGTCCCCACCCAGGGGACACCCAGGGTCAAAGTCTGCTGCTGATAAGCCCTATATGGCTTTGCCCCACATTTTACCTGACATTCCTCATCTTTAGCTCTGACACCCAGGCCAGTGGTCAGGGCTGTGGGAAAGCCCACAAGTTTCAGCAGTAGCTGGAAAGCAGCTGTGCTGCTGATTCTGTGGCTCAGATGTGCCCCTCTGGTTAGTGTTTGCCTTCCCTGCAGCCACTGGCTGCTTTCAGCAAGGGAGAACTCTGGTCCAAACTCAATTTCTTTAATCTGTAACACTATAATGACATTTAATACTATTAGTATGCCAAAAAAAACCTGGCTGCTTCTTTTGTCTACATTTTAGCTGCTTTAATTCACAAAGGAGCCTTGCACATTTGGAGTGCTGGGGGCTTGTTGATTCCAGCAGAAGAGCTCTCAAGCCTTTGGTACAGGCATGGTGGAGTGCCCAGCACAAACACTCAAGGGTTTTAACCTCCTCAGCTGCAAAACTCCCCTTCAATTTTGCTGCTTCTGGGAACTGACTAAGGGTAAGGTGAGCTGGCCTCTTGCATAGAGGGCTGCCAAGCTGCTGAATTTGTTTGCAGCAAGGGACTGGGGGTCATGTTGTGACCATACGGTCGGGGAGAACACCACTTTTGGGAATGAGCATTCATGTATTGAACCTACTGTTACAGAAAAAAAAACCCCTTGAAAATCCCATAGCATTTAAGAACTCTTTGTTGATGAAGATTATTTTGACAAGAACTCCAGGAAACTTACTTTCCCACTGAAAACCCATTTTCAGGCTATTTTTGTCTTTACTGTATTTCATCTCCTTTTCTAAGATGGATTTTTTTTCCCCCCACAGATGAGATCCCAATTTCTTTTCAGACTTGGACAATGGTGCAGTTGAAGAGGGTGACAACAACAAGCTGCTTCTCAAACTATCACACAAAAGACTTTCAGTCAGGATATTTACAATAAATACAGGCACCAAGTGTGAGGGCTCCCGTTTCCTGGCAGCATTGCTGTACCAGTTTTTTCTCTGGAAGGAATCTATTACATCAGTGGCCTCGGGAATGTGTATTGAGATGGTTTAATCAGAGTTAAAAATCACAGCACAGAAAGGGGCTTCAGTTCTCCTGGCTGGACACGACGTCCCCAGTTGGGGAGCTGCTGAGGAATGTCACTGATATCACACAGTCTTTAGCTCATCTCTGTCCAGCCTTAAAATGCCTGGTGGCAGCATTATGGCCCTGATTCAGCAAAGCACTGAAGCACATGCTAAACTTTAATTTCTTCAATTAGACTTAAATACATGCTTAGGGCTGAGGCTATGCCACAATACCCACAGAGATCATAGTGCTGTTCAAGGTAATTTGTTTTGGCCAGTGAATCCTGTAGATAAAGGTTTTGTCAACTTTCCCCTGCTCCTGTCTGTTGCTTGGATCTCCCTGTTGCCTTTTTCCTTACATTGACAGGCAGTCTTTCAGGACACACCACTTCCTCCTCATTATATATTCATACAACATCAAGTACAAATAGGCTGGTAGTTTCTATAGCTCTCCTAACACCAATAATTACAACAGGAATGGATTTAAGCATGGGGTTTATTGTCCTCCTAAATGGAGGTTTGTATTTAGAGGCCTTATCTTTCTTGTGTTTTCCTCCATGTGTGAAATGGGTCTTTACTCAATCCCAGCTTGCTTTAGATCCCCACGAGGCAAAGTGTCTGTGGGTGGAATGACATCTACTTGAAGGGAGCAATATTATATGAGGAGTAAAGATTAAAAGGTCTGGAAAACTTCTAAGACTCCAGCTGACATATTGAGTAATGCCAAGGCTGTAGCCAAGTTCCTCTGTGGCTTGGAAGCTATGGAAATGCAGAATATTTCTGCAGTAAGTTAGTCTACTGATAAGGACCTAAAACAGAGTTAATTACAGAGCAGGTTCAAGGGAAAGCTTGACTGAGCCTCCAGAGTTATTGCATCAGTGACACAGCCTGAGGTTTGGAAAGGAGAAAAAAACCCAGGCAGGTAACCTGGGAGAGATGGGCCCAGACCCTCTCTGCTCCAGCAGTGTCAAACTGATTGGCAGCAGGAGCAGATCCAGGCTGGAAATTCTCAGTGAGTTCCAACCAGTGCTGGAATCAGCTGCCTAATTGCATGAGAGTTGTGAGGGAATGGCAAAGGTGGATCTCACTCATCATCCAGGGGCAAGTTCTAACACTGCTGGACAAACATTTTGCTGAAGGGTCTTTCTTAGCTATCAGGTTTTTATCTGAATTCTGTTGACTGCATTCCTTGGAGGAGGAAAAAAGCCTGCAAGGGCAAACCCTCACCCAGACAATAGTATGTGTTTGATTGACAGTCATGCACTTTTTTGTTTGAAATTAGATTTTTCAAAGAAGTAGGGTCAAGGGCTTTTTCTTGCAGAAGATCAAAGGTTACATCCTTTGCTCATCTAAACCAACTTGGCTTCAGTGACTCCTTTGTTGATTTGTAGCAGCTGAGTGTCTCTACCAAAAATACAGCCCAGACATGGAATCAGCAGCACACCCATGCCTGCTTTCCAACTATGAAATAAAACATGATTCATACCCCAAGCACAGAAGTGGAATGCAAAAAGCAAACAGAACACAAGGTGAAAAGTAATTATATTCCCTTTAACTGCAGATTAAAGAAGTATAACACCAAAAATTGCTCATGAGATTCTTTCCTTTAAAAAACCCATAAAACATGAAGGCAGCCTCTTTATTGAATCCTGGGTTTTGCCAGAAAAATAAATATTGTTGTAGGAATTATTGGAGCATACATCTGATTAAAATCTTCAAAAAATGCACTGTAAATGTAAGAGCTATCCAGATGAATTGAAATATATAGATAGTATTTAAGCTGAAAAGAGGTAAATAATCCATTGTTATATAATTGCCATTGGCAGAAAATAAAATTATGTGGAATTATGATAAATAATGTAGCCAGTATTGTAAGCTATGGCCAGCGTTCCCAAAGGAGGCACCACCCACAAGTGGCAAGTAAAGAAAGTAGCAAAGTAAATAAAGTAGTGGCAAGACTGGAAATACTAAATCTATTTCACAAACCACAGGTTTGGATGTGGAGAGACCTGTGTTCTGATGGCTGAAATCACAGCACAGTGTAGCAGTGTGGTAGCAGAACTTCATCTAAGTTGACATTCTGATTTGTTACCATTTTCTCCTGCTGTGTGACAGGCAGGGGACTGAAGGGGAGTGTGTGCATTGGGAAAAAGACTATTCTCCATTTCAGCCCAGCCTGGAAGGTGACAGTTTGCTTTAATTAGTTTTAACTGGTTCAAATTATGTAAACATTGATTTTCACACTTACAGGTTGAGTAAGTAGATACTGTCAAAAGAAAAATTGAAAGAAAAATGAGTGCATAAGAGTAGAAAGGGCTGAGCAGCAGAGAGAAGAAAACTCTGAAGAGCTCTGTGAGTTGAAACACAGCAGCCACCTTCACTAGGTATTGCCCCATATTAGTATTTTCTCAGTGAGAATAGAAAATTATTTTTATTTTTTCCACAGAAGACATTTAGGCTCAATGTCTGTGATGGAGTCTGCATGACTTGAGAACTACCAGAATAATACTGTGTGTGTCCAATATCACAAAACACAATTTATTTGCTTTTTCCATCAGAACACACTATGTTCCTGTGGGGGCATAATTTTAGAACTCAACACTCATGCTGGCTCTGAAAGCTTCTATTAAGACAGAAATCTCCCAGATAATAGAAAACTGTCTCAGGGCCATTCTCTTGCACATCAGGCTCTGTCTGTCCATTCGGGAGTTTATAGCAAGCTCATCTTCACAATAATAGAGAGACTTTAAAAAAGGTCTTCAAAGGCCAATGATTTCCAGCAGCATCCCTGTTTCCTTCCTCTACTGTTGTCTCTTCTTCCTCCTCACTCTGACAATCTGTTGTCAGTACTGGCAGAGAGAGGGATATTGCACTGGGTTTGGAGGGTGGCAGGATTATTCAGTGGGGAGGCTGAACTCAGAGTCCTGAGCAAAGACCTCTCTGCCAGAGAAGCTGAAATCCCCCAGGAGCAGCATTCTGTGCCTCCACATCTCCTCAGATGCAGCCAGGCTTTCCCCAGAGGGGACCCTACTCCTGCTTTTCCCAGAGGAGGGGATCACAGACCCTGGGCTCTTTTACAGAAAGATAAATTACAGAAAGAGGAAAGAGGAGCACAGCAGGCAGCCACGTTTCATTACTTTTTGATTTAGTCATCCAGAGTTACAAAGTGATAGTAAACACTGTTATCTCTGTGTTCTGGGTGGGTGTGAAGCATAGCTTTAAGGACATACTCAAAGCTGTTATTGACTCACTTTGTGCCGTAGACTTTTCTAATAGAGCTGAATTAACTTCTTAATGTATCTTAACTGTATCACAGAAGGAGACCAGGTTTTTTTAATATCTAAAAATGCTGGCCCAAACAGGTGGCAACACTGCCCTCCATCAGCCAGTGGAGAGGAAAAATACAGCCCATTTTTTTCAGTCTATTAATTTGAACATTTTTCATTCCCAGCATTCAATCCCTCAGCAAGGTTAATCTTTAGCCAGAGCTCTGTACAAGGACTGTGTTTCTTTCCCCTTTCTGCTGGAGTTCCTTGTGCATGGAGCCCTGAGTTTGTACATCCATACAGGCAGGGACTCACCTGGGGAAAATGCAAAGCTGTGCCTTGTCCCCCAGATTGTCCCTGTGCAGGAAATGTGAGGCTGCATTAGCACATCCCTTCTTTCATTGTGTTTCCCACTGACCCAAGCCTAGTCCAAAACAACAGCAGCCCCAGCTAAACCACCAATGATGTTCTGTTTGCTCTTAAATATCAAGCTGAGGAATTTGCTCCAGTCATGTCACTTCCTGTGCCAAAATCGAATTTCAGCAACCTCACTGTCTGCACCAGTCAGAACTGACTCTTGGTGCAGTTCTGAGTGGTTTTATTGCAGCTCAAAGCTGTTGGGAGAGGCAGAGCAGAGCCACTTCAGGAAAAAAAAAAATAGTAATAAACAGCAGTCATACTTCACACATGAACTCATTTTTTTTTCCTGAAAAAGAGAAAAAAGCGTGCTAAGCCTCAGAAGAAAGACTCCAGATTGTGAACTTCAGATCTCTTCCCAGCAGAGTTCCTTTACCTTGCCCCTGTCTGAAACAGAGGCTGAGAGCACAGGACAGCTGAGATGGGATCGCTCCTTTTCCCTTCGTTATGCAGAACTTAAGGGAACACCAGGCCAGGACAGATGATTTGCTGGGGCATTAGTCAGCCAAGGAACTTCTCCTCTTGCAAAACAAAACCACTACCAACAATAATTCAGGCTCTCCAAGGAACACGCCTGGGAATGTAAAGGCTGGAGGCTGAAAGACAAGCTGAGAGGAGGGGGAATGCTCTCCTCCCTTTGACATGAGCAGGGCATTCACATCACTCACCCCACAGGGTCCAGGTCCACGAGAAACCTCTGAGCAAGGCTGCATGGGGCTGGGCAGAGGGGCTAAAACACCTCAGGTTAGAGCTGGACTAACCCCAGCACCTGGAAAGCTCTTGTTGAAGAGCTTAACTAAAATTAGGTGAGATAACAACACCATTCCTGATTACACCATACTGACCTGTGCCTTTGTATCTCAGAAATGCATTTGGGAGTTTATATTTTTTGACACTTCAGAAAAATAAGCCCTGCATGACATTGTTGGTTACATACAGATGCAAAACATTGAGCAATGGCAGAGGATTTTTAAAAAGCTCTTTACAAGACTTTGTTAGAGGTCCTCTAAGCAAGGAGGATAACTGGACTATGAAATAACCCATCACTACAAAAGGATGCAGAAAGGCCAAAATCCTAGCAATGGATTTTTATCTGTCCAGGCAAACTAGAAAACACTGTCAGGGAAAATTATATTGAAAGTGTTTGGTTTTGTTGCTCAATCGTGTTTTTAGAGCTAAAGCATATCCAGTAGGGAATGAAGTTGTATGAAATTTAATCAAGCAATACAGGGGCTAGACTGAAGTTGGACAGAAGGGGCAGAACAAAGCACAGGCTTTGTTAAAGAGAGAGTAAAAAGGCAAACTGCACCAATGGAGAAAAACAACCCTCTCTGAAAGGTAGACAGGCAGGCAGGCAAGATAGTTTTCCAAAGTACATTATCCTGCAATTAACCTAGACATGATGTTATTTATTCACAACAACGTCCAAAACTTTTATCTGCGTTATTTACAAAGTCCACAGCTATTTGGTAAACAGGACTTAAGAAGTGTCAGCTGTAAGGGGCTCCTGCTTTGAAGACAAATAGAAAAGCAGACAAAGAGTCAAGGAAGGGCTCCAGTGTTTCAGCTGCGTGGCCAAGAGCCACTTCTTTGTAGCATATGGCGCACACTAACAGGTTTATTTTCCCCGAGGAGGATGTATAAACTGTCTGCAACTGCTCTTCACACTTGTCACTCTAAGTCAGATAATTTTTCCAAGGCATCCTGCCCAAACAGCCCCCCAGTTGAAGCTGAACAAAGACCGTGCGGGTGCCTTGCAGGTTGTTTGGGGAGCAAAGGCTGCGGAGGCAGAGTGTGATAAAGCACACAGGGAAGTGTGTCAGGGGCGCCGGCAGAGGCAGACGGCCGAGATCCGGAATGAGAGCAATTAAATGAGGAGGGGCAGGGCTGGAGGGGGGCACTGCTGGGAAGCGGAGTTAAATTGGGGTCAGGGAAGAGAAGCAGCAAGTGGCAGCATGTCTGCAGCTGTCCCAGCCCTGCTGCCGGCCCAGCCCCGCAGCCCTGGGCTCGGTGCCTGCACCAGGCAGAGCTGCTGGGTGCGAGGGCCAGCCAGCACCTGCTGCCAGCCCCCCAGAGCTGCAGCCTGCCCCCAGGCCCATTACACACCGTGATTAATATGCAGAGACCAGAGCGACTGGCAAAGATAATTACACAGCGAGTCAATTGGCTGGCAAAGTTAATTATGCAGGGAGTCAAATGAGTGGCAAACTGAGTGACTGAGGCAGAATAAAGAAACATTTGGCAGTGACAAATGGCAAAACAAGTTGCTCAGACAGGGGGTCAGGCAGGCTGGACACTGGACGCGCTCTCCAGCAGCAAAAGCTGGCGTGGTTTCAGTAAGTGTCACTGCTGGCACCACACCCGGGGCAGGGTGGGGCAGGGCGGGGCAAGACAGGGCAGGGAGGGGCAGGGCGGGGCAGGGCAGGGAGAGGTAGGGCAGGGCAGGGCAGGGCAGGGTGGGGCAGGGCAGGGCGGGGCGGGGTGGGGCAAGGTGGGGCAAGGCAGGGTGGGGCAAGGCAGAGTGGGCGGGGCAAGGCAGGGTGGGGCAAGGCAGGGTGGGGCAAGGCAGGGCGGGGCAAGGCAGAGTGGGCGGGGCAAGGCAGGGTGGGGCAGGGTGGGGCAAGGCAGGGCAAGGCAGGGCGGGGCAAGGCAGGGCGGGGCAAGGCAGAGTGGGCAGGGCAAGGCAGAGTGGGCGGGGCAAGGCAGGGCGGGGCAAGGCAGAGTGGGCGGGGCAAGGCAGGGCGGGGCAAGGCAGGGCGGGGCAAGGCAGAGTGGGCGGGGCAAGGCAGGGCAGGGAGGGGCAGGGCGGGGTAAGGCACGGCAGGGCAGGGAGGGGTAAGGCAGGGCAGGGCAGGGCAGGCACAGCTCCAGCAGGACCCACTCCTCCGCCAGCCTCCGCTTCAATCACCCCGTAACCCCGAGCCACTGAACTTCCCTCCGCCGCAGGACTGAGTGCTGTCCCCATTGCGCCACACAAGGAAGTGTTTTGCATTATCTCCAGCTGAATATTAAGCAGACGTATCGGCCCAGAAAGCAGAAATATTAACTATTTCTGCATTAACTAACCCGGGAGTGAGCTGGGGCCCCGGGGCAGCACCAGCGCTGCCCTCCCAGCGCCCTGGGGAGCTACATGGAAAGTAAAGGTTTTCCTTCTGCCATTACCAGCCCAAGGCAGGAAAACCCTACTGACTCAGACTGACAGGTTTCTGCTACGACAGCCTAACAACCCACATTTTATCTGGAAACCAGCTAGATCTACTTTTCCTGACTGTGAGCAAATGTGTATTTTTCAAGGACTTCGTGAAAGAAGATGGCACAGAGCTTTGAGATCTCTTTGGGAAACTATAAGTTCTCCAGTAAAATGAAAGAAATTGAAGTTAACTTTTGTTAATTGCCTACAAAAACAGTTTTCTCAAGGTATATCTACTGTTTGCCAGATAAATTCTGTTCCTTACATGCAACACTTTCGTATCTGACTCCAGCATTCTATTGGAAAGCAATGTATTGTTGTGCTAGTATAATCATGAGGAAAAAAAAGAAAATAAAAAGAAGGAAAGACAACTCCAAAACACCAGGCAGTTTAAAACAAAAAAGAACAAATAACAATAGCAGAGAATCAATGTGGTACATGAAAAATAAGTCCTTTCTAGGTCACGCTTAAATTTGCATTAATGGCCTTCTTGTCAAATTATCTCAGGGGAACTTTGGATTAGCATGAAAAAGAAGCATGATACAAACTAAAGCAGTAATACTTGTTTTATTTACCAGACCATTTTTTCCAAAGGAACTAAATATGAGAATTTTGAGAGATCTGACTTTCATCTTTTAAAAAGGAAGCACAGTCAGGAAGAGCTCACCGTAATTAGCAGCTAGTCAAATAACATATAATTCCTCTCTGTGTTTACTCAGCAGTGTGTACTTTAATCATGGCAAATATTAAACTGACTCTAACCACCCCTTCTATAGACTGGCTCAGGAGCTCATTTGTTCAGTTCTTGGATAAGCTTTTAAGAAAACAAATGTTACCAAGTGCATTTAAAAGTAAACATGGGGTATTCCCAAACCCGTCTGAAAACTTATTTGATAAATAAGATAGAGAGTGGAGAGGAAAAGAAAAAAAAAAAAAGAGAGAAAGAAGAAAGAAGTCATAAGCATTTAATCTGCCAGTCAAATGTGTAATAGAGGTGGGTGGCCACCTAAGGGTTGTTGCTGCTGTTTTGGAGGAGCAGGGCACTCTATTGTCAAGATCTGGGAATCAGTGGAGATCCTGGCTTTTATTATTGTCCAGTGTGCCAGTGAACAGGGAGTAACCTCAAATTCCTGCTGCTTCAGCAGATCGTGTGGGACACTCACGAGTCTCTGGGGTTTTGGTCTCATGTTGGATGAGCATTTGATGAGATCTATGGCCCTCACTGTGTTCCCTCACCAGCAGCTGCACAGGAAGCATTTCCTGGGGATGCTCCACATCTCCAGTGCTGGCAGGAGGTGGAATCTGGGGGTGGTTTCACTCCAGGAGGGTCAGGGTACCACGCATCAACTCAGTTTTTATTCAGCAAATCTGTTAAGGTTTGCTACAAAACCAACCTAGTACTTGCACAAAGGCAGCCTGGAGATAACAAATGGACTTCTGCACCCAGCTCTGAAGGGTGTGTGAGCACACAGACAAAAAGGCTGTCTGACCTCTAAAGGGAATATCACTCATGTCATCAAATCTCTGCTGTCAGAGCAGAGAACTGCATCTCAAATGCTGAAATCTCAACACTGGCCTAGCAATATACCAGATACAAGAACAGTGCCACCGTTACTTCAGCATGAGAAAAGTGAAACAAATCTTTTAAATTAACAGTCATATATACAAAGAGCCCAGAGATGTCAAGTTATTGGACTTTCTTGAAACTCCTTTGAATTTTAAAGCTCATCAAGACTTTGCAGCTGGAGTGGGAGTAGATAATCCAGCCCAGACACTATGGGAAAGCAACTCAACAAGGTGAGACAATAGGCATCAAAGGGCAGCTGGCAGAAACTACACCCACTTCATGGAGTCACCAATTGTTACAGGGGGCACAAAGTACTGAAAAAATCGTGCATTTAAGGCACCCAGTGTAAGAGACAAGTTGCAAAAATCATGTGTTTTTATAGATGGTGCCTATAGTGAATACACAGTTACCTGTTTTCATCCTGGTATATTCAAATGCTGATTCTCAGAATTACAAGACCCACATATTAACGTGGTTTGATCAGCAGTTTTGCACTGCTCAGCCACGGCTGCTTTCATTATCTGCCACCCATCTGTACTGTTGGTATGCCTGGCTCTTTTACAGTGTTGATCATGTCTGATTTAACATGCCAGGTTACATTAACAGCTCTGAAACCCAAACAGCCACACAAGCCCTGGAAAAGCAGTTGGGCTGCTTTGCTGTTGTTACACATTATATTCCTCTCCTCATTGTCACTAAATCCAACCGAGAAGCACTTCTAGGGGGAGAGACCATTAGCCACCAAACACCCCAGGGCATCACAGCAGCCCCCAAAGCTGACACTTTCTGCCAGCCAACCAGCAGCTCTAAAATGTGCAGAGCTTGTTTCTGGGCACTCCTTCTCCCCCCAGTTAGTCATACCAGTGACTTCTCTATACAAGGAATTATGAAGAAGGAAAAAAAACAAGCTTTTCCTCTGACTTCCAATTTAATAAAAGGCTTAAAAGTTCAGTGAATTCTGAGAATGTAACCTATGGGACTCTTATGAAGAGCAACGGAAATAATAAGAAAGTCTAATGTTTCTTATACATCTCTTCAACTGTTGCAAGTCTTAGCCTTTTTGGTGGAAAAAACTTAAACCAGAGGCAGATCAGAGTCTTGTCAGCCTGCTATAAGATTAAATAGTCTATTAATTCAAAAATCAGATTAACAACATTTTATTAAAACTAATTATGTGAGAAAAGCCAGCTTCTTGTTGCATTGCCAAAATATTGGATATAAATTTATTTTTTAATTCATTGCACCATTTTAGACCAAATGTTTTGGCAGCTTAATTAGAGGCAGGTGGTGCCATTGCCATAATTACATAGAATTCCTCATATTTTGTCATCATGCTTATTAGAGCCCTTGATGCAGCATGAAAGGGAAGCATCTTGGTCAAGCAAATATTGTAGCAGTTTTTATGGGAAATGCAATACACCTTTACATGAGAGCTGCCTTGCTTAGAGGATGCCAAATATTTATTTCAGCTGTGGGACAATACCGCTTTTTCCAGTAGAAAACAGTTAAATGAGACTGAAAGCTCTCAACCCCAAAGGAAACCCAAACTCACTGCAGACAATGGCAGCATTCCCACTGCCTTAATTGGGACCAAAACCCAGCTGGCTTTCCTTAGCAGGGTAAGACTGATTTATAAAGGATGGATATGGGATAAGTCCACAAATATAACTAAGATCAGAACTTGGCTCATTAATCTCTTGGGAGATGGGCTGGCCGTGGCCAGGGAAAGCAGAGCTGGATTTGGCTTGCAGGACAGCTCAGGATTACAGCCCACTCAGTTCCACAAGGTGATAATGCTTTTTTCACGTGGTCCTGATAAGGTTTATACTGAGGCTGTAAAGAGAGTGGTCGTGTTCAGTTCAAGGTCACAGAGTCTGTGATTTTTTTTTACCTACACACCTGGAAAAACTGGATAAAGCGTCAACTGCTACTGCCAAGTTCACAGATCTCTCCAGTTAGAACAGTCCTGAGACTTGGATTGCACCAGCTGGCACAAAGGGAGAATTCAGATCTCATGCCAGGCACAAGGCTGATTTTTCAGAGTGATAAAGCACTTGCAAATGGCAAAGTTAAAGTCTGTGCATCCCTGGGAGTCAAATGACCTCTCAGCCTTGGCTGGTCCTTCTGGGCCAGGGAAATTGTGTCCTGACACACAAAGCAGTGGCTCAATCTGTATCACATCACGATTTTCAGCACCCCAGATGCAACTCCATTCAAAGTCCCAGGTTAACAACCCAGACTGACACCTCTGAACACAGCATGCACCACAGCTGAGCCTCACTGAAATGGAGCTGAAAGAAAATCCATATCTGCATTTTTAACACCTCTGCCCCCTTTCCCATTTCCACCATCTTATTTTTTCCAACCACAAATTATTTTATGATCGTGCCCCTTACAGTGAGCTCTGGGGTCTCTGTGTAGCTTCTGTGTGGAGCTCCCTCTAATCTGGATATGATGCTTCTAGAGTTAGAGAGCTATTAATCAAAATCAATGCCACAGAATGTAAGCAACAAAGTTCTTTAAGCACAATATTTCCCTTAAGCCTTCTCATTTATCCCTGAGATCTTACACTGCCTACTCAAAGTTAGTGACAGGACTCAAGTTCCTATCTGTGCTGGCCAATTTCTTGTTGATCTTAAAGGTTTTAGGCAATTCAACCCATAGACAATATATCTCAGGGAGCAAACCAGGAAATTCACTGGGGGAAAACACCCAATCTGCCATCATGACATGTGGGTCATTTGGGAATAAGTTTGAGGAAATCAGTGCTGTACTTTCCTCTACTTTGAATTTGGAACCCACATCCCACATAGGTAAGGGAGACATAAGCAGCAGCTTAAGTGGTATTTTGGTTCTCCCATCTCAGGCTTTTTCTCTGGGCCTGATTCTGTTGGTGCAGGACTGATGGGAGCTCAGCTTCTATCAGCAAGATCAGCATTTTCCCAGCTCAGATGAGCACAGTGCAGTCTTAAAGAACTGTGAATAAATTCCAGTGTAATCAATATATTTTATCCCCTTTCTAATGCATGCAACAGTTTTAAACAGTGGTGGCAACTGTTAAATTTAATGCCTATAACGTAGCAATAATCATCTTATAGCTGTGGTTTCAATGAAATGCTTAAAATGTCACCAAGTCTCATAAGGTGCAATCAACTCAACAGCCTGGGTAAAAGTATTACAGATTATCAGATTTTAGGGTGTTTTCTATATACACAGCCAATAAATCCTGAAAGGTATCAGAAAAAAACAACAACAAATAAAGATTATGAAACTATAAAAGACATTATTTGAGATATTTTTATAACTAAAAAAACATAACAAATCTATCCTGGCCCCTCACATAAACTCTGAAGCCTGCAATAAAGAAAAAATTCTCCTAAAATGAATCTATGGGCCTCTGGGTTTTCAAGAAATAAAACTTAGTGGCAGCATTTACCTGAAATGAGTGCTCATCTTAAAAGAAAAGCAAGACCAAGGGCTTGAAACCAAAACTAGAACTGTTTTTCTGCACAGGGAGAAGAGATGGAAGGACAGGATTGAGCAGTTGTCAGAATCACAGCTTGCTCTGTATTTCTGCATTTCTGTTTTGGATGGACTCCAAGCTCCAAATGAAAATACTCTGCCCTACACTACAAGAGAGTTTTAATCTACCCCAAATTTAGCAGCCACAGCATGTCTTCCCCTGTGGCAGTGAGTATTTAACAGAGCACTGCAGCAATAATTTCTGTCTTTTCCAAATCCGCCACACTGCAGGGGAAATCTCCATGTTTCTTTTTGATTATTTCCCAAATGAAACACAGGGAAGTTTCCCCAAGGGAGAACTCACCACTAGGTCCTGTGAGCTGGCTGGTTGAGCTGAGAAGGGGCAGAACCACGGAGGAGAGTCCAGCAGGAGCAGCAGTGCCCTGGAAGGTCAGCCCAGACACGCTGGCACAGCTCCACTGGCTCGGGCTGGGCTGGCCAGGCTGGCTCAGGTGCTCCCCAGCTGCTGTCTGTGCATCCAGCCCAGGCAGGGAACCCTTCCCTCTCTACAAACACACAGCTGAACGCCTCCAGCAGAGCAGCCACGGTGGGAAATGGGCAAAGCCAGCTTTGGGAGCTGGAATCAAGCAGAAACGAGGCTGTAACTCCTTTAATTTCTTGGGAAGGGAGAAAGGAACCATTGGTACTCAGCCCTGTCACAGCTGGATGGCACATTCCTGGCCACAGCATCTTGCTTGCTGTAATTACCCAGACTTTTTCCATTTAAATTAAAGGTGTTTCCTGGAAATGCAAGACACAGCACAAGATTTGTTTGTAGATTTTAAGCTGATACTTATGACAGTCACAGCCAACATAGCAGATCAGAAACAGATCAGAAACACTCCACATAAAGCTCTCAGCTTGTTTGGACAACTGTATCTTTAAAATTTGAGAATTTGTCTGTAATTGATGGAGAATCCAGCCCCTCCAGAGACACTGATCAGCCCTCCTAGGATAGCATATCTCTATATTCTTACGTGGGACACTTCCCAGATATAAATAATTTTTTATTAACAGGCACTTGGAAGCCCAGCCAGCAATGGGGCTGACTTTCTTCATGGAAGAGTCAGAAGCAAAAGCAAACATTGTGCCTAGTTCCATGACACACCCAAGTGAACCAGGATGTTCATTATCCCTCTGGCCATTGGGGCTAGGAACATAGCACTTCCTGAAAAACACCAGTTCACATATCAGTGAAAGTTACTTGAGACTGATTTTAAATCCATAAATTGCTTTAAACAAGAAAGATTACAATAAAGAAAAGAACTTTTGGCCAAAACACATCTTGCTTTGCATTCACCAGGACTTAGAGGCTCCAGCTCAGCTCAGCCCTGGTCCTCAGTCCCTGCTTGAACTGGAGGGGCATCTGCCTCCAGCTCTCTCCCATCACTTGCAATTTATTGACTTATTTCTAGTTCTGATTTTTAGCAACTCCTGTAATGCTCTAGGAAATATCTGATTTTCCCTGGCCATTATAACACCTACACCTAAGGTTGGATGGAAAGTGTTTTTATCTAAAAACCAATCAAAGCAAAATGATCCCTGTTAATTTTATTCACTCCACATTTTAAAGGACTAGAGAGGCCAAAGTGTGTTTGGGCAATTCTTATTTCTCCCTTGCCAGCTCGAAGAAAATCGATCATGGCCACTCCACAGGTGTGCTGTGGGCAGGACATGCTAAATATTCCATTAATTAATGCTCTTATCATTAGTGTTCACCCTTTGATCATTCCCTATCGACTTTTATGCTGTTTGATTCAAACTCCAGGTCAGTGACACTAAAGAGCCCAGGCTTTTCCTTGATGAAGGCTTTGTCACAGTGGTGGCTCTTTGCTCATGGTTTCCCAAGCCTGGTGTCACCAGGAACTCGTGGGAGGGTGCAGCAGCCATCTCCTCTTCTGCTGCAGTCTGTTGCCTCCCAGAACAGCCAGTTGAAGGAGTCACAGAATGTGTTTGATTATGAGCGAAGGTTATTTCTGATCCTGCTGCTGCAAGTGGTGCTTGAAACAACCAAGGGGGAAAGATTTTCACAGTGTGCTCAGTCCCGGTGTTCCACTGAGCTGTTCAAGTCAAAATGAATTAAGGCCATCCTTGACAGTCTCTGTTTTTTTCTAATAATTTTCACTGCTGCTATCCTGGTCCAGTGCTTCTTGACACTGTTAATAGAAGTTCACAGGACAAAAGTGCCCAGGAGACAGGAGGGGTTCAGGGTCAGCTGCTTGTTGGATAAGCAGCTCAGAGCTGGCTGTGACAGAGTAAGGTCCTTTTCACAGCAGGGTGGTGTGGGGAGATGGGAAAGCTGCAGAGATTTCTGGGTTTGCTGAACAAGGCTGTTGCTCAGCAACTCCCTCAGATTTCAGGGGATGGACATTAGTCCTGCAGCTACAAGATTGGGTGGAGTCATCTTTGACAGTCCTGAATGTGAGAACCTGGGTGTCCCTTTACCAGCCCCCCAAGCCCTGGGTCTGCCTCTTTTATACTTCAAAGCCTTCAGCAGTACTTCAAAGGCTTTGACCCCACAATCCTTAATCAAGGAAATCAAAAGGAATTTTACTAGATTAAATCAAAAGCAGATTTACAGGATTAAAGACAGTAGGATCAAGAATTCAGGTTGAAAAGGAGAATCTCTGAAGTTTTCAATGTACAGTAAAGAAATAGTCATCCTTACACATCTGGGATGGGAATTTCCAAGAAGGCACCCAGATCCTACTGAAATTCCTGGGAGCCTGACACGTAATTGCATTAGGGCACTTTGAAAATCTCAGTCATGCTTATTAACTGTCTGTCATAAAATTTAAGCTATATATTTGCCCTTCTGTTTTACAAGGCAATAACCCAATTAATGTGTGGATAAACTAGGGGGCCAAAGGGAATTGGATTATGTCTGAGGAAAACAGAGGAGCAATTAAAGTATCACTATTCTAGGAGAGATTGAATTAACATAGTAATGAAAACATTCCTGCCTGTTTGGGAAATGGGGACTAGGTCTCCAGTTCTGTGTCTAGGGATTACAAGCAGCAAGAGCCCCTTGTAATACTCTATCAATTGACATCTCAGCCGTCATCTCATTGCATGTGAGGTGGCCCCAACAGGGAGACTGAAAGAGCAGGGATTTAAAGAGTAAAGGTTCTTGGACTTCTTTCTGCCTCAAAGCTGCACCTCCCCACCAAGCTCAGCCTCCCTCTCACATCCACACCCAGCAGCTGCTGCTCTCCTACTTCCAAACAGTATTTCAGGTTTGAGTTCAAGTGAATGTTTTAATTAACAGAGAGCAATTTCTACCTGGAGCAATCTCATTAAACAGACTAATCCAACACTGGTCATGATTTGCCCAAAAAATGAAAATGGTGCCTCCAGGAAAATGTAAGACTGTCTTATAAACCCACAGAAAACTACAAGCATTAACCAAAATGCCTTGGAGTAACAGAACAGCTTATTTTGCCCAGCCTGCCAAGCCTATGGCAGGCCTGCAGTTCTGGTCATGGGCTGTTTGGCTTTACCAAGTGTAAAAGTGTAAATGGTTATTGCTGGTTTATGGCTTCCCTTCCCCTCTAGTGCCAGTGCCAGGGTCAGGCTCTCAGCCCTGACAGCAATATTGGTGTGCACAATGGTGGAAAATGAGTTATTACTTGGTGTAAGAGGATGGCTCTGAAACCACAGTGATAATGCTTAATCGTGTACTCTGCAGACTCTGTTCCCCAGAGTTATAAGGATGCAAAACAGGGCTGGAAATACATTAGCAGGAGAAAGAAAAGCTTCCATCCCTCTTCTGGCTTTGTTAAAACTCTGCATTTTGCATTTTCCTTTTTGGCAGTGTGAGTTTAGCCCTGGGAATACTTAACAAACTGACAAGCTAACGAGTTTTGCCAATGAATAGGATTTCATATTTGAGGCTAGGGGAGGGTTTGTTTTAATTGAAGATTTTGATAAAGCCATTTTCAGTTGTGTGCTGAAAAGTACTTGCTCATATACCAGTGTGGATTATTTGATTGCTCAACCAGAAAAGTAGTAGCAGAAAATTACTACTCATACCCAATGTGGATTATTTTGTTGCTCAACCAGAAAAGTAGTAGCAGTAGTTCTGATCCCCTTGTGTTAGCAAATCTATAGCAACCATACAGGGGCTGGCTGTGATCATGTGTAAACTAGATGGCAGTAATTTTTGTGTGTGTTTTTTCTTTGCTTGGGACTTTCTGTTCGTCTGGTTTGGGTTTTTAGGTTTGTTTTTGTTTTCTTTTTAAGGTGAAGACAAGCCAAATTTTAAGCTAGGTCACCTCTGTGCCCTTCTTGGGCAATGTTTTCAATGTCCAGACTCAATTTAGCACATTAGACTGAACATCAAAGCCAATTTTATGGACTTGCCTGCTTGACTGAAAGGCATCAGCACAACAAAATGCACTTCTAAGACTAAGGACAATTTGTAGGTGAACAGCTCTCTTGGGGGATGTGACAGACTGGTCCTAATAGTTAAATGATATATTTTTTCTCAATTAGAAAGTAAGGAAAAACTCAGATGTTATAGAAATCAGGCTGGATGATTTAAATGGCTTAATTCAGTCCCTAAAACATACCACTATTATTTTCAAAGCCAGCAACACGAATACATGCCAGGATATTCTTTACTTGCCTGGATCTCTGTATCTCTGCCTAGCAAGGTTCAAACAATTTTTGGGGGTTTTGCAGAGTTTCAGAGTTCAGGGTACCTGATTTGAGGGCCTGGTTGCAAAGTCGTTGCCAGATGTCTCCTGTGACTCCCTGGTGTGGCAGGGTCAGAGCAATGTGCTGTGCCAGGAAGTTTGGTGATCTGCACCTGTGTGCTCACACCAGCTGGGCTGGGACAGGAGCTCAGCTCAGCCCATCCCCATCCCCACATCCCACTCAGGGTTTCAGTAGCATTAGCTCAACCTGTACAAGTAAAGCACGTGTACAATGAACCCTGAAATGCAAACTAGACTAGAATGGAGGCAGGTTTCTTGCTTAAAATCCAGTCTAAATAAGAACTATATATGAATAATACTAAAAGTCCAGGGCAAACATTCCCACTAAGTCTCCCACAGAATATGATGCATGTGTCAACAGACTTTCCCTCTGTATGCTGTTGGGAAATGAAACAGGGGCTTCTCAGGATCCCAAAGCCTTACTGCTGAATGAATGACAGTCTGCACTTCAAATATTAATAAATCCCCTTCCATATTTTTAGCTCCCCCTTCAAGCACTTAAACCTATCCTCCTAATCCACACTGATTAACAGCAAAAGTGTCTTTAATCACATGCAATCTAACTGAATTGTTTCAATATCTGTGCCTGTAAACCATGAAACAAGCTAATGTTGCACACACATCAGCACAGTTTTTCAAAAGCAAAGGTGTACTGCCACCTTTCCAGAGAGTCAGCTCAGATCTGCTCCCAGGGCAGGATACCTACTCCACAGATTGTCCTGTTAACTTGTAATAGTCAAACAAAAATTAAGACACTTCACTTAACAAATCTTCCTTGTTAACTCTACTTCCCAGTGTAGGAACCAAGAGCTGAGAGAGCAGCTCTGAAGGCAGAGGTCCTGCTCCCTGCAGCTCTGAATTCAATGGAACCTGTGCTGAGCCAGCTCTGGGGCAATTCTGACAAAACCAAACCAAGCCAAACCAACTAAATGCCAAAAACAAAGACCACTTTTTTTTTTTTTTTTTTTTTTTTTCAGGGGAGGGTGGGGGTGGGTTGTGGAGTGGAGGTTAATTTTCAGTTGGATTAACAAAAAGATTCAGCTCTAGGCAGGGGGTCCAAAAAGCACCAGATCCAAGCCAGCAGAGGTAGAGAGAGCAAAAGGGAGCAGGGCACAGGCCAAGCAGTCCTTTCCTGTTTGCCATCACTGGACTGGATCCATGGAGAACCTGCCCCTTGCTTTAGTCTGTGGCAAACAGAGACATCCCAGGCACTCACCTTTGTGCCAGTCTTGGTAGACAAACATGAACTGGTTCTTATTTGAGAGGACTTGAAGTGAACAATTGCAGCTGCTGCCTGTGCTCAGCCCCACAGATCCTGTGATAATCCAACTGCAGCTTTCTTGTCACAGACCCTTTTCACAGAATGGTCTGAGTTGGGAGGGACCCTCAAGGATCATCAAGTCCAATTGCTCAGGCAATCCCCGTGGGGATCACAGCCACCACCTTGGAGCTGTCAGCACCAGGCTCCAACCAGCTCCACTCTCATCCTGGGACTGTGCCCTGCAGAGCCTGGCTGGCTGCTCCTACACACTGACACAGCCTGAGCTCAGCCCCAGCCAGGCCAGCAACACCAGCACACAGACACCCCTCTGCCTGACAGCTGCTGGGTTTGTCCCTCATAGTTAAAGCTCATCTGATCCCATTGATTTCACCATTTGGGAAGGCTGCAGGAATGCAGAAGCCCTGGGAGAAGCCATTTCTGAAGATGCCTAACCAGAGCTGAGTGATGGCTATTGAGCAATAAATATAGAAGTTGATTAATTATTGAGGATAGAGAAGCCTTTTTAATGCAAAATGTCCTTATCAAAATTAAATGTATCACCCACTGCAACCTAGATATTTAAGCACTTTATCCTGGTTTTAGCCAATCCCAGTTACTATGAGTACATCCATTATTCCTAAATATCCATCCAGTTTTGGATCCAGTTGTTGCATGAGACCATTACCAGTGCAATTAGCCTGGGCATGTGCACACCACGTCCAGTGTCCCAATGCAGACATAAAAGACTGATGCTCATAGAAGCAGCCAAACAAATTTTCTGCCTCATTTGATTTTAAAGTGTGTAACAGGAAGATATGAAAGGACATTTATTTTTTCCTTAAACTGAAGTGCTTTTAATCTTCCTTGGAAAGAAAGATTCTTCTGATGCATTCCTTACTTTTTTCTTTGCCCCCCCCTCCAACAGCTGCCCCTCTGCTATTTTAACAAGCTCTCAGTCTCTTAACACTTCATTGCATTCAAACATTTCTTAACAAGTGCCCAGAGAGAAAACAGGAAGAAGAAAAATTATTATTTTCAATCTTGTCCCTAGTCAAACTCTTACATTTTAACTGCACTTAAGATGAAATTCATTAGCAAATTATGGGTAAAGACCCAAAGCAGCATTCTCAGAGATGATTCCCTACAGTCTGGTTATTGAATATAAACATTTGTCCTCTGAAAACACTTTTTAAAAGGCTATTCCTCTACAACGGCAACATTTTTCTTTAAATGGTTAATATTAATAATTCACTAGTACTGAAGGGATTCCAGCATTTTATTTCATTTTTGAGCTAGAGCTTTGCTTTTATTTTTAGAGGTTTAAGTCAGTCAGCATATAGCTGAGATTATGTTCACATAAGACTGAGATCATTGTGCAGTTAAGGCCCTTCTAATACTCAGGAGTTGCAAGTTCAATTCTGCTTCTGGAGTACATGTGAGACCCTGGGGAAGTCATTTAATTGGTTTGTTCTCAAAGGCACATTTCCTCCACCTTTTCTATTAGGTGATAAATAGAGCTTACCAGAAAACAAGACTTTAACAAACAAAGCCAAAAACAACAACAAAAATTTCCAGGATCATTTTTGTCCAAGACCCCCAGTCTTTTAATGAAAATGAAAACCTTTATCCTGTATTCCATTTGTATGGGATTTTGGAAGGCCTGGGGCTTCTAGGAAAGCAGGAAACAGTGCCATGCAGACATGGATATGCTCTGTCAGAGGTCTGGGAAGTCAGGTCATTTCCATAAAACCACTCAGGTTTGACAGCTGGAAAATTCCCCATTCAAGAAGTTCCCTGTGAGTCTTGTGCACAAGCTCCAGCTGCAGGACAGAGATGAACTCTGACTACCCAAATGTGTAGCTGTTAGCAAAGGGCACCTGCCTTTTGTTGATACCTCATTGTGCTAAATGCTAGTGTCTAATGAGGAACAGGTTCTTTAATATGCAGGATTTGCACTATGGAGTCAGGAGGAACTTGTTGGCAGCAGCCTCTCATTTACAGTGTAAAAGCTGCTGCTTCCTGTAATAATCAGGAGGGAGAGGATGCAAAGCACAGGAAAGCTGATCCTCTCCCCCAGGTGCCCCTGCACACAGCACCTGCCACAGCAAAGCGGAGTCACACGAGGCTGAGGGTAGAACTTTTCCACTTCTCTCTGCTCCAGAAAACCCACTGGAGCAGCCTCGTGCTCAGCCAGGGCCTGGAAAACTCCTTATGCTCAGCCAGGACCTGGAGCAGCTTTGTGCTGTCTTAGGTCACAATGGAAAGATGTGCCCAAAAGTGTGTATTCTATCACCATCTGCTGAAACCAGGTGGGGCAGTGATCCTTATCTCTGTGGGAGATATCCTCTGCTAATGGGCCAGCTGTTAAACCAGGTGGGGCAATGTTCTTTATCTTTCCCATGACCCATCCTCCCTCCAGGAGATATCTCCTGTTAATGGGCCATTGAGTCCCAGTGCATGACTGATAAAATTACATCATCCCATTGGAGATGCTCCACCCAGGGGGAGGAGCCAAGCCTTTCCTACCTAGATAAAAACTGAGATTTGGAACACCAAAGCAGCTCTTACCCACTGGTTTCCAGAGGACAAAAGCAACCAGACCTTTCTACAGGATCACGGTTTTGAGAAGACCACTTCATCTGGACTGCTACCACCACCCTAAGTAGCAGATTGTCAGATTGTATTCTGACTCTTGGTTTTTCTTTTGTACTATTGCATGTATTTTATCTTTCTTTTTTTTTCCCCCTATTAAATTGTATTTCTGACTTGGAGTCTCTCACTGATTTTGCTTTCAAAACCATTACACATGCTCAGCCAGCACCTGGAACATATCTTGTGCTCAGCCAGGACCCAACACAGATCTCTAATGTGTGATAACAGCAGATAAAAGAACAAGGAGAGAACTAACAAAGTTATAATATAGGTGGGAAAGGCAGCTACAAGCCCAGAGTAAGTTGAATGAAACATTTGTGGTTTTTTGAGAGAGCCCAGACACCTCTCAGCCATGAAATGATGCAAACAAAGGCACACTTCTCTGTGTAAGAGAAACACTTTAAATTCCCATTAAAAAAACCTAAATAAAGTTTAGGCTGCTTGTGAAGATACCTATGTCCTAAATAAATTATTTTCTGCTCCTCTCAAAGATGTGATTACTTTGGAAAAAGAATATGATTACTGAGTTCACCTGTTAACAGCTATGAATCAGCTTTCAGTGAGTGACCTGATGTTGGCTTACCTTCTTAATCCTACAGAAACCACCAGCAGAACAGTTTTGGCCATCAGCATCACTTCCAGGAGAGAAGAGAGGAAACCAGCTTGACAAGGTAGATGGTAAAAAATGGCAGAGTCCCCCCTGCCCCCAACTGAGATAATCCCTGCCTTTGATACTGAAACATTCCTGGTACAACTGTGGTTGTCACTTACAGCAGATGACAATTTTTTAAAATAAATTTTGACGTCCTGACAAACCTCAATTTCAGATACAGAGTGACAAAATAGTCCAAGGAGACTACTCTACATGAGTATAAATCTAATTATAACCTTGGCTATGTCCAATTAGCTTTTAAAACACAGTTTTTAAACCACAGAATAAATTTGTTTGAAAGGAAAGGGATTTTTTAAATAACAAGATGTCTATCATACAATTTTAGCAAACTTCACACAAGAGGATGCCAACACTTTTCTGAGCCATATGTGGATTTCTGTTGTCAGTTAAAATTCTTGAATACCCCATGCAGGAACTACTGAATAAAGCTGTTTATACTATAGAAGTAAATAGAAGAAATTTGGATGGTTCTTTGTGTTTCATCATCACTACCAAGTTAAGGCACTTTCAAACACATTAAAGTTTGTTATGTTCAAAACCCATCGAGTTTTATGAGTAGGAACAGGCAGAGATTTAATGTGATCATTTGAGCCAGCACAGCTGTAGCTGACTGCAGAGCTAAAGCTCCACAAGCCAAGAGCTGTGTTTCCATGTTGTGATTACACAGTGCCTCTCACCCAAAGTTTATCCTTAATCCCCTCCCTCCTCTGATGGAGATTTCACCTTTAGGATCAACCTGGCACAGGACTGATCAGCTCCATTTTGCCCTGAAGCAAGTCCCTGGGACCCTGGTGTCCTAGGAAAGCTGAGGATTCAAACTTGTCACAGAAAAATCCTGAAAACAAGGAACTCCAGGGTGTCAGTTCCATCCCCATCATCATAAATACACAAGAGCAAGGGCCAACAGCACAATCCAGCTGCTTTGGCTGGTGCAGCCCTTTAGTATCTGTGGAATTCCCCAGGCACTGCTTTGTCTTTGCAGCTTGTTTGTGCTCAGCCCCACACTCAGCACACAGAGACTCAGCTGTGATAAATCCCATCCACAACAGCAGCCTGAAGGAATGCCACTTTGCTTCCACAGCCCATCATCCGTGCTTTGCTTTCCTGGGACAGCTGAGGGTGTACCCAGAGTGCTGCTGGCACTGGGAGCTGCTGCAAGGGCACATTAAGTCAAAATCCTGGCAGCATTTGAGGCAGCTGCCCCTGCACTGATGGCCTTCCCAAACTCCAGAGATTTTACAGCCAATGGTGGGATTTTTGCAAAAGCCACTCCCTTGCATCAGTGCTCACCTCAGATGTGGGGGCACATTTCTCCTGGAGCAGACAAGACTGAGGTTAAGCAGAGTTGTTAAAGGTCTCAGCTTGTGTTTTGTAAAATGAGAGAACTGGGATTAGCATCTTGGTCGATACCTGGCTCTGCTGCCAGTGTTTCTCCTGTTCTAACTATGCTCTGTGGTTTCTGGGGATGTGAATGGGTCTTTCCTATTATCCCTGGTCCAAGCTACAGAAAGGACCACTCCTAGTTACCTTCTTGGGCTTGGTCTAGTGTTTCTGAGATGTTGCTGGCATGCAGGTGCTTCCAAAACAGGAGACCCCCTAGAGGCCATTTCCAGGGCTCCCACGGACATTTGATGTTCTTGGTCACAAACACTTCTCCCTCCACCATAGGCCTCCTCTTCCTCCAGGGCACAGCTCAGTGCTTTGCCAAGTGAGGACTGCCCTTCCTCTCTTCCCCACCACATCTCCTCTCCCATCCTCAGAAATGCAGCTCCTGTGAACTCCCAGCTCAGTGTAGTCTGTCCACATCATGGGCATTAAATGACAGCAATTATACCAAGGGGTTTATGCTGTACCATGGATGCTGCAGCTCAAGTTTAGTGTCACTGTTTCAAATTTGTCTCCTGAACTGCAAAAATCACTCTGAATTTCTGCTTTTTAAAGAATTTTCACTGACAACAGCTTCCTTCCTTCCTTTAAAAATGGATATAGATTTTTATCCAAACCTACTAAAATGCAAATCAACAAATCTTTGCTATTTTGGAGAATGATAGTTATGAGTTGACAAACAGTCTACTCACCATCTGAGAGAGCTTGTCACAACACACATAAATTAACCCTCCCCCCACAAAGCACGGTAATCTAAAAAAATGGATTTTTCTTTTCTTTTCTTCAACTACAGCCCATGGAGAATTATCTTCTTTGCAGAGCTTCTTGTGATGTATTGCTGCTCAATCATGCATGCACCTTTGAAACAGCATCACAAGTTCTTCCTGACAGAAAGGAATGTGTTCCTACTCCAAGGTTACCTTTGTTCAAAATATACAATAGAAACTAGATGCTAATGAGAAAATAAATGCACAGCGCAGTCTTTGGAAATGGCACTGCTGCAACCATCACCTTGCCTGAAGCAATAAATTCCAGACAAGCACAGACTGTATTTCTAAAATTTATCACCCCACAGACTAGCAAGCATTCATTGATTACATGTTTTCCTTTGAGTAATTGCCAATATCATTAATGTGTTCAAAATTACACTTAAAAAGAAAACACATTCTGAACACTTTTACAGAGGAGAATATGTTTGAAGAGCAAAGACTAACATTTCTCTGCCAGAGGAGGATCCTGACAAGTCCCAAACTATGGTTAAGTGGGACAAGCTCAGGTAGGAAGTTCATCACTGAGGTGAAGAGCAGTGGGATCAGGCAGAAGTCCCCAGGGCCCACTCTGGGCCAGCCACCACCCCTCAGCAGCCCCTGCTCAGATTTATTCTTGTGGAGAAACAAAGCAGGAGAGTCCATCTCCCACAGCTCCTTCACCTTCTAGTTGAAGTGGATTGTGTTTTTCTATGACTACTGAATTTCCATCCAGTTAACCAAAAATTGTTTTGGGGGCTTCCTTCCCCTTTTTTCGGTGCAGAGAAGCCAGGATAAAACTCTCCTTCAGACCTGTTCCTACAATTAAATTTAACACCTAGGTCAGCACAACCTCCCACTGAAAGCCAAGCTATGGGCAGGGCACAGCTGTGGCTCAGTCCCCAGCTGCTACCAGGAGCATCACAGTAAAAAAGCAAGGAGAGAAAAGCACCTCCTTTCCTCCCTGCATTTCAGAGGTGTTCCCTGGTCACTGCCACACCAAGGTGTATCTGTACACAACAGCCACGTGCCTCCACCTGGCTGCCAAAGAATTGACTGGTTAAAATTCCAGATCAAGCAGGCTCCTCACCTCTGGGAGAACTGCACTGACAGTGTTTCCCAGGGGAAGGGCTTGCCCTGCCTTCCTTAGGAAATTCCAGGGGTGCCCTTGGGTCAGTGAGACTGACACTTAGCAGAGAGAGGCTGTGTGGAAGCCCAACTTCTTAACTCTCTTTTACTCTAATCAGAAGGGCCCTTCTTGATCCTTCACATGCCCTGCCCACATCACCAGGGCTTACAGAATCAAGATGAGACCTGGAGTAGCATTTGTTGCACCTACCTATGTCATATTTCTCACACTGCCACAGGATGTTTTCACCAATATGCTTAAGTCCTATCTCAAAGGGGCAGCAAAAACAGGAAAGCTCTGGATAGAACTGACAATTTTTTCTCCACACAGCACTATAGATAAGAAATAAGCTGTTAATTTCTTGATTTTTCACCACTGTATGAATGCTAAAGCTCTTTCATTTCTGAATATTGTCATTAAACATGTCCTGAATAACTAATTAGTATAAAAAGAACAAACTAGCCAGTCCACAGTGCATAGAAGAGAAGCATCTTTGTGGAAGAGGAACCTTAAGAAATCTAGAGAATATTAGCTATAAATCACATCTTCTAAATTTAAGACTGAGTGTAGTTATTTTAATGTGGAACATTCAGTCACTGCTCACCCTACAGAGCTTCCCCCATGGATCTGAGTAGTGTAGTAATGACAGCATTACCACTTGTAACAGAAAGAATCATTACAGCATCATTTTCAAGAAATTACTCTTGCAATTAGTAATAATTCCCACATTCACAGTCAAATAAATAACACTTTCTCCAATAATTCCCACATTCAGTGTCAAATAAGTAACAGTTTCTTCTTTAATTTTCCCTGTAAATCTAGGGTATGCAACTTTTATCACTGTTTTAATACACCTGTCTTCTCCTTTGTCTAAATATTGTCTTCTTTTGAAGAGTGCCATGTCTAGTCAGATAATTTCACAAAGTTCAAACTACGTGGTCTGTCAGGTTAGCAGGCAGGTAAAAAACCAAATTCCTCATGTTTGACCTGGTTCTATAATTTACTCTAAATGGGAATCATGCCCTTCAGATGCATTTACAGCAGGAGAGGGATGATAGCTGAGGACAGTGTAAAACATCATCCTGTGTGCATCCAGTTGTTTGCAATGGCTCCCAACCAGTTCTGGTGAGTAGTGTACCATGAGAGTGTTGCTGTCAAATTTCTGGGAATACTTTCCCACTTGAGTTGATTCAAGGGTTGACCCAAACCTGCTCAAGCTGTCAAGAAGAGCAGCCCAAGTTCAGAGTGCAGGCCCAGACAGGATGTGGGAAGTGTTTCAACACACATCCCTCCAGGGAGGCCCACTGAGGTTTTCCATCCCATTTTATCAGCCCTCCATCATGGGCCACCCCTTCCAGTGGAATATCAAAGAACAATCTAGGTAGGCAATTTTATAATATCATAGAATCATTAAGGTTGGAAAATATCTCTGATATCACCTAATCCATTCATTAACCCAGCACTGCCAAGGACACCACTGCCCCATGTCTCTACATCTACACATTTCTTGAACACTTCCAAAGACATTGATTCCACCACTTCCCTGGACATCCTGTTCCTGCCTGACCACACTTCCAGTGAAGAAATTTTTCTTAATATCCAATCTAAACCTCCTCTGGCACAACTTGAAGCTGTTTGCTCTTGTCCTATCACTCATTACATGGGAGAAGAGACCAAACCCCTCCTCACTGCAACCTCCTTTCAGTTAAACCTGTGCATGGGGTCTTTTCTAACACAATGAACCATCAAGGCTCCAGATGAGGAAATCTCCATCTTACCAATACCAAGCAAGGATACAATGCAGTGCAGAGGAAAGATGAGCTTTTCCTGGTACTTTCAGTGAGTCCACTGGCAGAGGTTAATTTATAGAGACAATTTGATGTTCCCTGCTTGTGTATCCTGGAGAAATTTTGACAATTCACTCAGGTAAAGTTTTTCACACAAAGTTGCCCTGGTCTGTGCCATCCCATACCAGTTGTACTGAAGAAACTGCTGCAGAATTCAGAACACTGCACTCTCTTTGGAACTCCCCAACATGTTTGTAGCCAGCCCCTCACTGCAGGCTGGGCAGTGGAAGGCCAGGGCACTGACCCATGCCCTGCTCCTCTTTGCTGACTGTGATGAGCAGCATTTCTCCATGGCACAGCCAAAGTGCTGAGCACAGCCCTCCATTTGAGACCCTGGCTGCTTTGTACAGGGCCTAAGTAGGACCTAAAGTCTTACCCTAGGTATTGATGCTGAATTTCTGAAATGCTTTGTAAGTTCTAAGCACAGAGGGAGAACAAAACAACCAACCTTATGACACAGCCCAGGTAGCACATTAGATGGATGTGCCAATCTTATGTATAATTCTATTACATTTCCTTCATCCCCCAGCTTGTCTTTGCAGAAGCCCTCCTCAGTGAGATCTTACAGCTGCTTTATATGAAAGCTGATGAATACATTCATTGTTCTTACACAACTCCAAGGCATATAGTTCCTTAGTAAATCAGACATTCAATACACACAGGAAAATACTGTAAAATAGTAAAAACAGAGTAAGAAGTACTTGGATTATTATCAATTATTAAATAGAAACCATTGGCTAGTAAGTCTGTTCCTCATGTAGATTTTTCCCCACTTCACTGACATTATACATTCTCTTTATTTCAGCTCACATTCCCTTAGGACTGCAGAGGATTTTTATCCATCACAATTCAGCTATCACATGCTCCCATGTCATGCAATCCTTCAGATACCAATCAAAAGCCAATTTATAGCTATTTCAGGTGCTTTGCCTGAATACTGTGAGCCTTCCCCAGATCCCAGCAGCTCCTGTATTTGGAATCCTCCTCACACTGAAACTAAATTTATCTCAACGTGACTGTAAATGTTCCACTCTAGTGCCAAGCATAGAAGTACCACAGCTGCTATGGCCCAAGACTAGAAGAAAACCAAATTCTTCAAAAGGCAACATCTTCAGTAATCCATTCACACAATGGGAAAGCACTGGGCCAACTGACAATACACGGGCCAACAAAAGAGTTCTTCCTGCTACCTATTCCTCTTGAATTTATAGTCAACAATCACATCTCTCTTCAGCTCTCACTTCACAAAGCAGTAAAAGCCAAGCTGTTTCTCCTCTGAGAGCCTCAGTCTCCTTCTCTCAGGATTAGAAATTCCTTGTTCTTCATAACAAGAGCATCACTCACAGCATACCTGTCCCAGACTGGGATGCAAGTCCTCCATTCTTCCAAACAGTGAGCAGCCCAGGGCCCACCAGAGGAATTCTGCCTGGAGGAACCAGAACTTCAAGCATCCTCTGAATTTTTTTTTTGTTTGTTTTATTTGCACAGTCTTATCACAAAGGAAAACCATGACATACTCACATTAACAATTCTAATATCAGTAACAGATGCGTGTTGTCTGAGCCTGAGTGATGATTTCCATTGCATGATACTTAAAACAGCCTTGAGTGATTTGCTTCTGCTCTGTAATAGTATTCATAATTAGGGATCCACTTCTTGCCTCTCTCATTGTGAAAAACAATGTTTCCCAGCTTTAGCATTGATAGGAAGGAGTGGTGAAGGGCCTGTCACAAAACTGATTAATGAAACAAGTAGGAATTCTGTTCCTGTACCACTTGTAAAAATGAATATGCAGCTTGCTTCATAGAAAGTTCTCATTCCTGGATGATTCTAACTCATTGCACTTTGTAAAGCCCTGAGGTCAGGTAAGTTTCTTCACTACAAGTGAATGAAAAGAACTTGGCATTGCTCCAATCATAGTAAAATGAAAAACTTTGAGATCTCTCAGAGCAATTTGTTCTAGCAGAGTGCTCAGGCTATGGGACTTGAGCACAATCCTGCAAGTCAAAGCTCTGCAAACAAAGCCCTGTATTTATAGCAAATCTCCTCCTCCCAGTGTTGGAATTCCAGCTTAGAAGTGCCATACAAGGACCCAGCTCTGCTGTGAGATGCTCCTGTTTCCTACTGCGCAGGGCAGTGTGTTCATGGCAACATTCTACCCAGAATCCTGGAGCCCAGGTAGAAGTGAGATGAGACTGTGCTTGAGATCAGGTTTTGTTCTTAAAAAACAAGGAAAGGAAGCCCACACCCAAGGGAATGTGAAACAGTAGCCTCAATGGGCTTTGATTTTAGCTCCAGAATTTGCCTGCCCCCAAGACCAACTAATAGATCTTATTGCAAAGCAGCTTGGTCGTTTGCAGTCATAGGAAAGCATCACTGCTGTGCCATTGCTTTGCACAGCACCCAGCATGAGGGGGGAAGAGCTGAGAAGGGCTGGAGAATATTTGTTGTATGAGTGTTGTGAGTATTTTGTTTACAGGGTCAATCACTATGCTCAGGAGGCTAAGCACAGTGTAAAGATCATGAGAAGAACTTGCCATGAATTAAAAATGAGCAATTGTTGAAGATGCCATTTTCCCATTCTCTCGGCAGCAAGCAGCACAGCAAGGTAACTTTTCAAACCAAGCCTCAAAAGTTCTAACACTATAAAATGCAGAGCCTGACCTGTTCAGCATTTACATAGTTCACTGATCAATTAGGATGCAGCACTAAACAGCAGTGCTTGGAACACAGATATTCTCCACCTTGGCCCTCTCTGACCTCCTTGTGCACTAATGAATTTTCTTCCTGATTGCCCTGCAGAATGGATCAACCTTAATTATCCCAAAAAGACCAACATTGACCCAAATTTATTAGAAAATTGAGGGGCTGTCATACTAAAGTCAAAGTCTGATGTCACATCAGAGTTAGCTTGTGGCACTGTGTCCCTACAGCCAGGGCTGGAGCACGCAGCTCGCAGGGAATTGACACCACAGCACAGACTGTGGCAGTCTGCTGAGCCCCTGTCTCAGCTGCAGGGTCCCAGCACCCTCCAAAGTCACAGCTGAGGTCTCACTAGAGCTGCTGAGTGCCATGAAGGTGAAAGACAGCATCCTCAAAGCCATCCTTCCAGAGCAGCAGGGTGCATCCACAGTGCACTTGACTCACGCAATGGGAGTCTGAGAACCACTGAGCATGAACTTGGAGCTGGGATACCAGAGCTCAGAAAAGACCTTGAACAGGTTATTCACCTCCTCTGTAACACAAAAGCTGAGCTCATCTTCAGTAGCTGCTCCATTACAGAATCTAATCTTAGATTAATTTAAAGCTAGTGGCTACAAGGCAATGGTGGCTTCTGTTTCCATGTGCAGCTTCCACCACTGTGAAGCCTAGATTGCAAGGCTCAATTAAGTATATAGGTAGGATCCAGACAAGAGAAGTTAATTAAAACTCAATAATAAATCACTGTAATTAGAAATAAAATAAATGTGAGAAATAGCCATAATGAGAGGGCTGTTCATGAATACAGAAGAGAAAAATCATGCAAATGGGTCTCAGTGCAGAGGTCATGCATTGTACTATGAAGTACATTTCCCAATGTCCAAGTTACAGCCAAAGTGTTTGGAAAAATTCTGTGGCTTTTTGTTCCAGCTTTTGGTGCCATGCCTGTCCTTGAACATGCCCAGAGCAGTGGCAGCTTGTGAATACAACCAGTCTGGGCTGATGCACATACAACCATTCTATTTAAAGTATTGCACTTTCTGAGCTGTGTCTGGGACTGAGAGCTGAGCTGGGGGACAGAGGCAGCTGTACAGAAGATCTGTGCACAGCAGAGCTGCTTGCTGGGAAAATCCATGTTGTTTTATGTATGTTATGGGACTGTGGCTGGAACATCAAATGTGCACCACAAACACAGCTCACTGACCATGCAAAGTTCCACTGCTGCAGCACTGTTCTGCCATGCAGGCAGAGGTGACTTGATTGAGCAGTGCTTTTTCTGGGTATTGTGGGATACCATGATGTTCTGTGAGTGAAATAATCTTTGCACAGAGGGTCATTCAAGTGAAAGGTGCCAATTTTATCCAAATTACAAAGAATTATTACAAATCCTGTTTCCTAGAATTTTTTTCCTTCAAGAAACAAGCATTCTACATATTGAAGCAACAGCATTAAAATGCATTGGTGAGTCTGCCTATGAATGAGATCCTAACCCTCTGCTCCTGCTGGACCCAAGGAGATGCTCACACCACAGCAGGTCACATTTCTAAGGACATCTCAGGACCCAACAAGGTCACACAAACCAATACAGCCTTAGAGCTGAAGGATGATGAGGCTTGTGTTTAGGTCTTGCACCTCTAGTTTGAAGAGTTTGAGAGAGAACACTGTCAGATGCCCAGCTCTTCCTATGAGCCAAGCACCCATCCTATGAAATTATCAACAGTAAATCCCTGGTCTAGGGAGCTAGTGCAGTAGGATCCAGACATGGTACACAGCCTCCTAAAGGACCCTTAAACAGCATTTGGAAAACTTATTTCTCATTTATAAGATTGTTTATACTGTGGCAGTACCCAAAGACCTCAGTTAGGATTGGAGTCCTATTGTGGTAGATACTGTATAAACACATAAGAAATTATCCCCCTCTGTGCCTTCTTCCTCAAGCACCTGCAATTTTACTGGAGATGAAGCTTGGAAAATACTGGAAACTGCCCTAATGGGAACTCACAGGCTTCAGCAATGCAGATGTACAGCCCAACAGGTCTGAAATGCTGACACATTTAAAGCAACTGCATAGTGCATATCAGCAATACCTGCAGCTGTATGAACTATCAGATCCTTAGAAAGGGAACCACTTTGAGTCAAACTGCAAAATACTTAAAAGCATTTTTTTCAAACTCTTAATTCCATCTTCATTAGTGTTTGTTTTACAATGGAGTAATGGAGCAGGAAAATTATGTACTTAGTATACCAAGTAGCCAACTGAAAGTAGCTATTTAAATTCATGTGCTGCTCAGCTTCAAATCTAATAGAATTTATTTTTATTTTTGCCAGCTCCTTTGCTGGGGTGTATCATTCAGGGGGTGATGCCCACTTCCATCAGATAAGAACACTTCATCGTATTATCTGCCTGCTCAGAGGAGCTGGCTAAAATATCTGACTCCCATGGGTCATTCCAGTCTGCAGAAATAATTAATAGTAAAGTCTGATATCTTTGACACCATCCTGTTTGCTTTCAAATTATGTACAAAGCCTTGTTTCACTTCACACCCCGGGAATGCAGCAGCAGGAGAGAGCTCCAAGTGCTTTTTTAGCCAGCAAAAAGCTGCATTCAGCATTTTCTCAAGGCTGTGCTGCTAGTGTTTGTCTCTGGCTGCTTACACAGACAATCTGATGCTGCTC
Source organism: Muscicapa striata striata (assembly GCA_030060385.1). NCBI lineage: Eukaryota > Metazoa > Chordata > Aves > Passeriformes > Muscicapidae > Muscicapa > Muscicapa striata. The sequence goes on along the minus strand of JAREIS010000050.1, from coordinate 501,935 downwards.
TTCCAGGGCACAGAACAGCACCTTGTGAAGCCCTTACAACTCTCCTGAGTGGTGACTTCAGCTGGTGAATGTGGGGGGTGCTTTGCCATATGAAAGGGGACACCAGGGACTGATGCTGCTGTACTTCCCCAAAATGCAGCTCAACACAAAGGCTTGCTGTGACTAAGCAATGCCTGGATTTCACACACCAAGTAACAATACAAATTACATTTTCTATACAGCAAATTGAAAGAACAGGCAGAAACACAATCCTGGGTAGCTTTCAGATCACTGGAGGACTTTGGGGTGTGAGCAATATGGAGAACATTGCTGTGGTACTGACAGGACCCACCTCTGCAGCCCCTGATCAACCCCAGGAAAGCATCTGAAGCCTCTCCCCTTGCCCTGCCTGACCCAGAGCAGGGAGTTTCACTGCAGCCCTGTTAGCTAGAAGGCCAATATTTTGGCATTGTAACCATCTGACTGAGGCTCTCACACACAAGAATTTGAGGCACTCAGCTGCCTGGCACCAAAACACAGGCAGCTCAAAAGCACAACATGGCATGTGCTGCTTCTTTGTGTTCAGCTCTGCTCTTCTCTTGACACAAAGTGCTTCAAGGTTCAAACCCTGTGGCTGCTTTTATTTATGTATTTATTTTTTTATTGTCATCATGTATTGTCACCATCCTAGTTCCATTATTGCCCACATGCTGAGGCAGCATCTCACTGTTTTACTGCTTGTTCCCAGGCTGTGGGCTGCATCTCTCCCACATGCACTCACATGCACAGAAGTCAGCCCTGCATGAGCCTGCGTGACCCTGTGCAAGTTGTTTCAGGACCACACATGTCTCACCACCCCACACTGCTGTGTTTTGCACATGGAAGACATTTGCATTCAGATAAGTCTTTAAAAGCCCTTTTGCATTTGTTACAAGAGCCATCATTGGAAAGGTGGTGTAAATCAATGTGCTAAGGGTGGGATATATTGATTTCTCTCTGAGGTTTATTTGCAGTATGGCTGAGAGACCTAATATTACAAGACAATAAATCGAGCCATCTCCCCACTCAGGGGCAGTCTGGAGAGGGTTACATGGGTGCAAGTGAAGCACAACAAAGCACAGTGCTACCTGCAGCCAAGGCATCAGAGAAACACCCCTAAAATCCAGGAGCAGCAGAAGATTACACCCTGCAGTAGAAGCCCCTCTATGCACAGTGGGCTACACACCACAGGAAACAAGGTGATTTTTTTTTGTTGTTTAAACATGATATTTCCCTTGTTATGTTTGCCTCATGGGAAGAGCTTCTCCAAGACTGCTCCAGCAGCAGCTGCTGCTGGCACAGCCCAGGCAGCCCTGCTCAGAGCCCAGCCAGGGGCTGCTGAAAGCACAGGGGGGGACAAGGGCAGGACACCCAACCTTGCCCAAGGGGCTGTCACAGGGGAGGTGTTGCATTTGAGGTTATAGGAGAGTGGTGAAAAGGAAAATGCAACATAGTTCTTCGTGTAATGGAGAAGCAAAAGAGAGCTTTATTTAAAGAAACACTACACTTATCTAGGGTAGTTTGTGCAATACAGAATAGAAAAGGCTCATTGGTCCAAGAAGGCAACACCTCTTTGAAAACATGCTTTCTGCAAAACATCATGTGTCTCATGCACCCTGCAGGTGTTTAATCATTGTTATAATTTCTTGTCCTTGAGCATCCTGAGAAACCCAAGGCTTCAAGGCTGCTTTTTCCCTGGTCCCCAGCAAGGTCTCCTCCTGGCCCCCAGGCAGAGGGGACAGACAGGGATGGTCCCCCAGAGACTGTCCCTCAGCACTGTGCTCTGGGCAGGAAAAGCATCTTTTTAATGTTCCTTATCTCTGTTTTCCTTTACTCAGGAGTGCACCAATGCCTTCTTCCTAAAGGCAGCTCTGGTAATAATAGTGAGCCTGATCACAAAGGGGCATTAGGGGAGTTACCTCAGGTAAGGCCAGGGGTGACTTACTCATGAGGACACACAGATCTCCTGTGTTCCTCCCTCACATCAATCACCTCAGCTCCCAGAATGTCTCCTGCCAATTCAGGGCCCCCGTCCAAGGAAAGGACAAGGGCAAGGACATGCCAGAAACACCAGCTTGGGCCAGTAACAAGAGTGGGGACAAAACTTTCCTAGTCCCTTAGACTGGGTGGTTCTGTTTCTTGTCCATCCCTGGGATGGACACATGGGATCATGGTGTTTGTTGCTTAGTTCTGGAGGAAGAGTTTGAAAGAGGCACCTCACTGTGTTGAGATGGACATGCCATGTCCTTTCAGTGAGCCACTAAAGCCAAGAAAACCAGCTCCAAGGTCAGCACAGGGGACACACTTCAACTGCTCCCACAGTGAGGCAGAAATGCTGCCAGGGGCTGAAATATATTGGGCTGTAAATGTGGAATTTAGTTTGTTGTTTCAGGAAATTAATTTCTACTGAGTTTTACAGTTTCCCTCTTGCTCTGTGGGCCCTGTAATGGTCATTTGTCACCACTGCTCAGAAAAAAGGTGATTTTCAGGAGGGCAATGAGGCATTTGACAAGCTCTCCAGTTAAGTGTGGAAACATCACACACTGTCAAATAATAAAGCTGTAAAAGCAGCAACACCTCTCCAAGTTGTGTGGCCACATCTCTGGCTAGTGATGAAACCTCCTTTTGTTACATTAAAGAAAAATCTCAGGGAGGATATTCTCCAGAGCAGGGAAAAACATAAATAAGCAGGAGAGGATTAGACACTCACAGACATCATGCAAATCAATTGGTGTGGAAATCAGAAACCCCTTAATAAAGTCAAATTTTGCAGCCCCACCTCAGCCCAGCCTCCCTGCAATGGTTCAGCCTTGGGTCAAGTCCTGGTGATGGTATTGCTTTGCCAGTTTGATAATCCTCCTTTCTACATACTCCAATTTACATAACTGACAGACAAACCCTGCAAATGACACTTGCTACAAACTTCCCCAAAGCCCATATTGAATGAGCTTTTCTTCCCAGGCAGTCCAGGCCTGTGTTGAAATCCTGCAGCATTTCCTCACAGAGCAGCTGAATCCTGCCTGACATAACCTGCAGGTGTTTATGTAGTGCAAGAAACAGGCTACAATGAAAGCAGCACCCTTTTGACCTTTGTGAGTAAAGAGATTGCAAGAATTTATAAATATTCTTTATTTCAGGAGCTATTAGTGAATAGTGACCAATCTCCTTGAAAGAGAATAGGACTCTCTCTCAGCAGAATGGGAACATGCCTTCCTTGTCCTGGTAACCTCCTAACCCTCTGAAGTCTGCTGCTCTCCCATTTTCCCAGCTAAACTCCTCCAACACAAAGAAGATCTAATTCATACCCTGGATAGCTCACAAAGGTCAGTGGAAAGATACAACATGGTGTATGTTACAGTAGGAATAAACTTAACACCCTGGCTCCAGCAGAGAGTGAAATCTAAAAGGAGGTTCAGACTCCTTTAGTCAACACTTCCTTATCACCACTTCTTGTCTTTCTAGATATATCCTGCTCTTCTGGCTCTTCATACAGAAAATACTCTTGCTCAGGTAAAATGAAGCAGTTTTGTAGTTATGTGGGAGCAATTGTAATATATGTGGGTGTCAAACAAAGGGCAACGGAACTGGTTTAACTGGCACACTGTGGAGTCTGGCAGAAGGTGCAAGTGACACTTTTTGGCTTAGTTGTAAAGTTGTAAAGTTACCACTGTCACATCCATCACAGTTTACTAAGACATCTGTATGTTTTCACTCTTGCTAGCCAGCTATTTCCAGTTCTGACTGGATAAAATATAGGGCTTATTTCCATGTTGCCTTGTGCAGTTCAAGAACTCATTTTATAAAGCTCACAAATTACAGCCATTTTCCTTTCATATTTACCTGTGCTTTCACTTGCATGGCACCAGTGAAGTCCAAGGCAAAGTTTGACGTTTGTGATAAACAAGAAGATGCTGATCCCAGACATCAGAATTGCTTTCTTTGGGAACTAAAGAGCATCACAACCCCCCAGTCTCCTACCCAAACTACCAGCTGTGTATTCTCCAGGCTGACTTCAGGAACAGCCAAAGCCAATCCCTTTTGTAGTACAGCTGAGAAGAGATGCAGAGAGTCACACTGAGTCCCTCATGCCAGATGCTAAACACCACACCTATGGTTACAGGAAGATGCTCTGACCCTGTTTTTGGAGCTTTTGTAAGAGCCTACATGGATAAACAGAAAAATGGAGATTCAGAGTGCTCCTAATGATGTGATCACTTTTTCACTTGTCACCAAATGAAATATTTTCTACTCTTTCTGACATTCTGTCTACAGTTTGGGGTGTAAAAGCCACCCCAGGGCAGCCAGTATTTTGGATACTTTTGGATACTTTTGCTGATTCTGGCTGTCTCTGGAACAGATCTGGTCCAACTCCAAGCTAATGTCTTCTAAACAGACAGGTTGGAAGATGGAAAGAAAAAAAAACCCCAAAGCCTATAAAAAATAAAAGTAGCTGCCTGAAGGAACTAGAGTGGCTGGACCTTCAGATTTAAAGCTAGAGATCATCTGTGGCCTTAAATGAGTCCAGAGGAGAACATTTCTGAACTCTTGAGTGAGTAACATGTGTATATATTATGACTTTAATTTTCTCACCTGGTTTGCTCCCCGAACACCCACTAGCTCAAAAATGGTCCTGCAGTACATGAGTGCATTGTGCATTCACTTTTTAATCTGCATCCTTACAACAACTGAGAACTTGAAACAATGAAAAGCAGGAGCAGGACGTGTTGGACTGGCTCCTATTCCCAGTCACAGATTTTTTTACCTAGCTCCTTTAATTTCAGCAAAAGCTGGATAAAGTTCAGAAGCACCAGTTCAAACTGGGACAATGCTTAAGCAGGTACTGGCTTCACTGGAGTGGGGAAGCCCCAGACTTCCAGCTGAGCACATCCTTAGGTGTGATTGCAAGCTGAATATCATTATAGAACTCCATGAGAAGGGAATCCATCCCTCTAATCTCAGACATCTGTAGAAGTGGCACCTTTTTTGCCCAGGGCAGTATTATGGGTTGTCTCAATTTTTATCTGTTTGCACTTTGAGTGAGATTTGTCACGTTTCCAGCTGTTCAGAACATCACGTCTCACACTGAAATGGCCATGAAACAAGACAGTGTTTGTAATAATTTAAAACAGTCACTTACCCCTAAGCAAGTCATTTGTCTCCAACCAGAACACCAGAGTAATAACCAGGATTAAAGATAGAGCAGTCAAGACAAAAAAAAGGTAAATCAATCACTGCATTAGGATATTTGAAGAATCATTTGCATGTACTCAGAAAGTATGATACTTGCTATTAAGCCCAGCTGTAGCAGTCACAAATTCATAAATATTCATCAAATAACCTTTTAGCAAAACTCTGTGACTATGATGGTGGTCAGCTACTGAATTCAATCTAATTGAAAATCTGAGAAGTAATGAAATGATTGCATGTCTGTCTCTTCATTAAATCAGTGTGCAAATTTGCATAGATTAATTTGCGTCAAATTAATAGCTCCACTCTTGGCTTGGAGCCAAGAGGACTTATGATCAATCTATAGTTTTAATTCAATTCATCATTCCTAAAATGTTGGGTAGCTTTTGCTGTTTAGAGACAGAAAATCAGAGCTGAATATTCTTTTCACCACTTCTGTGATTTCTCCCCATTTCTTGGGTTATGATGATTAATTATAATGAAATGTGCATTATTTAGAAGGAAAAAATAAACATGCAATCTCAGCCATGGACAAGTGAAGTCTGGTTTCCTTCTTGGAAATTAACATTGGAAGGCTCAGCCCTCAACTACATTGCATTCATGCACAGGGTGGTGAATGTCTGGGGTTGAACAGGGTTTTGTGGCCCAGAGCAGCTCACAGGACTGGTGGGGCCCTGTGTATTTTAGCACAGCCCAGCCTGTCCTTCACCAGCTTCCCAGCCCATCATGCTCAACCTTTCCAGAGGATGCAGAATTTACTGTACCTATGCTATATCCCCACAATGTTTTAAATATCTTTAAACACTCTGATGTTCCATGTGCTGAAATCTGCCAGGAAAACAATAATTCCTTCAGCCTTCAGTTATTTGAAGCTAATAACAGCAATAGACAGTGCATGCATTTACATTGTCAGCTTGCTTTTATTTTTAACCTACTTTTTTAAAAAGGAAAACAATCAGGCTTTAATTCAGGACATTTGATTAATCAAACTCAGACCATCTGCTGCAGTCCTGTCTCCTGCTGATCTGCATTGCCTGAAGTCAGTGACATGATTCAGGGCTGCAGTCTCACACTGTCTCTTCTCCTGTCAGCTGTTTTACTGCAAATCTGCTACTTTCACCCAGCACACACTTACTGGGCTTTGTTTACTGTGATGACCATTTAGGATAGCTCTGGTGCTAGACAATTTGTATCAAAATACAGGACACGTGCAAACGCTGCTTATACAACAAATCATTGTATCTGCATGAAAATAGCACAAACTAGGGAAATCACAGCAAGCCAAAGAAATTCTTTATTAAAAAAAAAAACTCTTCACAACACTTCTAGTAGCGGTGCAATTTTAGTTTCATCATAGTGTGTGCTTTAAGTCAGCAAGGAGCAGCTGCCTGTTTTTCTCCTGTGTTCAGGAACTCAGAGCAGACAGCTAGGCTGTCTGAACTTGCACAGCTTGGGAGTTTTAATGGGATTAGGTCAGTTTGAGTCTAACAGAGCATGCCCTCACACTGGTTATGGCAGAGCCAAGAGCTGCTACTCCCTCATGTTTGTGGGTGCAAACACTGCACTGGCCAGCTGTGTTGGGAAGGAGAAGAGAAAGGATGTGGCACTTCAATAACTCAATTATCCAGGGGATTTATAGCATTTTTCAGAGGCATATGAGGATAAGCAGTATGCTTAGATGGCAGTAATGAACAGGATTAAGTTCAGTCACCATATTAAAACTCAGTTTTGGTGACATTCAGGCCTCGCAGATGGATGAATGCCATCTCTGTTGACATCAGATGCTGGAGTCAAGCTCAGAAGTCAAGTAGGAACAGCACCTGGAGAGTCAGTCCTCAGTCATCAAAAGCAGCAGGCAGACTATCAGCAGATATCAGTGCGTTAGATGTTGAAAATTTGGTTAATCTCGTTTTCTGTAATTGCTGGATGACAGGGTATCAAATCACTAGTTCCCAAAAAGCTGACCTGGTTTTCATTCTTGTCTTGCTGGTTACATCCAAGATACCTGAGCCTGCTGGGTTCCTGAATGTCTGAAGATGGGACTCAGCAAGCAATTGTCAAGTCAGGAAACTCTCCAGGAGATTTACTGCTGCCTTATCAGAGGATCAGGGCTCTGCTGAACACAGCTTGGAAGAAATGAGCCATGCCCTGCCCTGGAAATATATAGGCTAAATAAACAAATTGAGGCAGGAAAGTAGGAGCCCAGGAAGGTGAAGGTTACAAGAGGAGTGACACCACTCTCATCTTCTGAGAAAGCTTCCTCAATTCATTGCTCCCAGTAGTTTCCTCAGAAGCTGCTTTACCAACAGCATCTGCAGCAAAGAAATGCCCTGAAGTCTACATCACACTGACTACATGAGGAACGCATGAGAAGTTTGCACCCTAAGCATTAAAAACAAAATTAAAAATGCAGTGTTGTTTGCTATTTGCCACAACAGGAATCAGCAGAGCATTTGGGTCTCTCTGTGCCTCCATAGCCAGCCAGAAGGCACAAGAGGCAAGCAGAGCACATGATTTCCAAACGGGATGAGTTTTAACAGGCCAGGAAAGTACCACAAGCTTTAAATCTGGAGTCTCAAACAAAACAATCCAGATAAAATAAACTTCCAGCAGTGGTCAGAAGCTGCCATGAGTAAGGCACAGCTCTGCACATCCCTGGTGTGAGGCAGCCCTGGCTGGTACCCATGGAGCACCTTAAGGAGCTGCACACACTCTGCTCTCTGCAGGAACAAGACAAGAGATTTGTGACTGCTTTCAATAACAAGCATCCTCCAGCCACCAATGCAATGGCTAATGCAATAAAGTAAATTTCATTTTGGCATAAGAAAAACCAAGGGAACAACATGATGTATTGGCAAAATTTTAATCATAGAAGGCCAAAGAGGCAGCTTAAAAGAGTTAGGCTGTTATTGATTGGGTCATAGTGATGCAGCATTTCAAAACAGGCTTAACACCTGCTAATTTCATTTCAGTGCTGCTGAAGCTGAGTCAGCTAACAAAGCCTCTTCTAGATCAAGCACGTTCAGAGCAGTACAGCAGTTCCTTGCCTTCATGGAAGTGCTCCCTCTCTTTAGTAAGGGCACTAAGAGGAAAAAGGGGAGAAAGGATGATCCCCTCCCTCCTTTAAGCCTGCCTGTGCAGCCAGAGCTGAGGGGAAAGAGGATAAGAAGCATGATGGTATTGAAGCAAATCCCTCAGATAAGGGCTATTATACTTGCTACACTGGAGAAGAGGAGGGAGTGTTTCCCCCTCCAAATGGGGACTGAAGCAGCTTGAGTTTGCCAGAGTCAGAGCAGGTCAGTGAGGATAGGAACAGACCAGGCCCTGCTCCCTGCTATTGCAGCAGGCCACACTCATCCTCTCATTGCCCTCTAACCCCTGCTAAAGAGTTATCTCCTTGTTGCTCCAGTTACCTTTGCTCTGTCCTTGACTTTGGGAAGACAGCACTGATCTCTGGATTGCTGTAGTGAAAGCAAGATCCTGATGTGAAGGAAGCTGCCCTAGAAACAGAATGAAAACTGGCACATCCAACTGCTTCTTCCACTACCCACAACCAGCTCAGCAGGACAAATTCCAGTGGGATCAGGAGTCCCTGGGCAACAAGATTGCCTCCTTTCCTCTTTATGGAAGGAGCAGTGAATGGGAATGGTTGCAGTTCACCATGTCTAGGGGAAGTTAAGATTTCAATAAGTGGGCAGAGGAAGCAGGTTTCACAATAAAAGAACTGTGGTAGGGCAAATAATTAAATTTTCTTACTGCTTTCATTCTGTTTGGAGACAACTTTCACCCCAAGGCATAACGATGAGAACACTGAGCAGAATTTTACATTGAAGGCCATTTTGCATCCCTAATTACAACATTTGCTATCAGTGGAAGCTACAATTCTGAACCTGTGTAATAGCTGTAGTTGGCAATACAGCATCCACCTCCTCCTCCTTGACAGAAATATATATAGTAACAGCTAGAAACATTGCAAATCAACCACAATATACTGAAACAGGACTCACTTTACCAGGATTGGCACTTACTACAGGCTCCATTTACATGGTACAAAAGACAACTGTGAAATGACTGGAAATGTAACAAGGAAGAATATAACTGTTTTTGCTGGAGATAGATGATCTTTTATGGAAGGTAACCATCAGAAACAAAGGTAGGATTGTCTTCTCAGTTTCATCAAGGTAAAGCAACTTGACTGTGAGAGCAGAGAATAGACCAGATTCTTACTGTCCAGAGAGATTAGGCTGATATAAAGCAAGTGTTTCAACTTTTTGGATGCTCCCATAGTCCTTGCCAGCCATCTGGAATTTTGACATGTAGATGTCTAACTGAGGTCCAGAATTCTCACAAAGTACCTGATTCTGATGGATTTATTTTTGTTTTTCCAGCCAATAATTTCAGTGCTTATCATATATTGCTTTGTTGTTCAAATACAGATTTCTGCTGTCCTAAGTAGAGGAATTGCCTGAACATCTCATGAGATCCATTCCTAGCATCAAAACAAGGAGCTTTGAGGTTCTAGGCAAAGACCTCCATTTTTACTTTCTGATAACATTTCATTAAAGTTAGTTAAGTGACAGTCCCCAGCCTTTGAAAGTATCCCAGGGTTACAGGGCACAGAGCCCAGGCAGCCCCTGCCTGGCTGCCACACACCTGAAATATGCAGATGAGACTCTGGGAGGAAAGTAATTTCTATGCAGTGAGACACTGAGCCCTTTGTCCTGGGGCTTGGAGAAGCTGTGCTGTGAGCCAGAGCTCCTCAACCAGGCAAGGAGAGTTACAGCAAATATTCACGTCACCCTTCAGTCACTAGTTATAGACCAAGAAACACTTCATTGCCAATTCCATGCATCCCACCCTAACCCCCCAAGAAACTTAGTGCAACAGCAAACCAAGTGAAGATTTACTTCTTCTCCAATTTTTTTTTTTTTCCCAAAATCCTGGTCCTATATAATTGTCTGTTCTTGTACAAGGAAAAACCACCACAACCTGCCATGAATTTCACCAAGAGAAAACTGTTATAAATACAAGGAAGACCTGAATAGCTTAGAAGTTCAGAATATTAGGAAAGAAGTTGCAAAAAACCCCTTTCTTATTTCAGGTTTTAACAGGTTCTTGGTAAATGTGTCACATATCCCAGAGCAGTGAGAGACAGCCCAGAGTGACAGGAGGGCGCAGCAGACACAAAAGGTCAAGTACTTCCCTACCTCAGGATCAAACATCTTTCTTTATCTGCTAAACTTTTTTTTTTTGTATTTTCAGAGCTGTCAGTACAGTGCATGTTGATCACTTCTGGAAAATCACCAGGTACCTGCCCCCCAAGAGCTGCTAAGTACTTTCATAACTTCACCCACTTCCCAAGTGATCGTTATTTTATAGGCACTGTATCAAAGTTCAAATATAATGATTATGGGCAAGAAGCCAGTAGAAGCATGACAAAGAAAATTCCAGTAATGCATTAATTATTTTGACCATATGTCACTAAGTTTTATTATATGCCCAAGTAACCCACAAACAGCAACTGTGTTTAGTTTTACAGAAGATGATATGCAATCATAACAAAAAGCAAACACAAGTCTCATGGTTTTCAGCTGTCCATGAAGAACAGGAGAACTTCATCTCACTTTTACCTTTCCAGGGACACAGACATGCTTCCCTGGTAGATGGTCAGAGAGAACTCACATGAGCCTAGGAGTGGGAAAACTTCCCACTTGATCTCACCCACTTCAAAACTCACAGAAGTGAAACACTAGGTGAAAACTCTCAGAACCAAATTAACCCAAGAACTGATGCTTACCCATGACTGAAGAGCCACACATGCTGTAAGAGAGCTTCAGAAAGTGCACAGTGCAGTGATAAAGGGGAGAAACCCCCTCAGACACACATTAGAGCAGCTACACCCCCTTAACTGCAAGGCCACTGAAGCTATAAGGCATCAGGGCTCCTCATCAGCTAAAAGATGTTTCCCCTCCACCCCCAGGTGCTGGGAGGGAGATGGAGTGACCCAGGTGAGGGATTAATTTACCAATTAATAGCTCTCAGAAGCAAAATGTAACTTCTCTTTAGATCAAGCAGCGTGGAGAGGGGGGTTCAGGGGTTCACTGCAAAGGTGAACCTTTTGGGGTCTGTGCCTGGCTGTCCTACACTGCAATTAGAACTGAGACACAGTGGCTGACCTGATTTCCAGCTTGATCTTTGGTATTTTATTGCCAGCAGTGCACCAGCCTGAGCTGCAGGACAGCACAGGTGAAGTGCAGTGATGAAATACAAGAACTAGAGCAGCCACACACATTCCCTTGGGAGATTTTCCTTCAGCCTCTATCAGAACAGACAAGATGTGAACGTGAATGAGCATCCCATCAATACTATACATCTGCCTTGGAGCAGAGAATTCCTGGGAGAAACAAGCTGATCTCTCTAGGGAAAGATTTCATTTTTCAAATGACTTATAAAGACCACATGACCCCTTTGTACTTTAGGTACTATAGCTCAGCAATAATGTTTATGCTTTGAATTTGAACTTTCCACCAGCAGTCCTAGCATGCTTGAGAAACACTCTAAGTTGCCTTTTCCAGAGCATCTGTAGGAATAAATAGTGTAAACTACAGAATCTGTAATGCTCTAAAAGGAATTACACTCCTAATGTTCACTTCCTTCTTGTGGTGCTTGTGTGACTTCGGAGTAATTGGGGCCAGGGTTCTCAGTGCTGGTAAAGCTAGGCCTAAAATTAGAAACACTGAATGATTCCTTAAGAGGGAAGTGCTGGTGCATATGAGATGTGGTGCTCAGGGCTCCTCCTCAGGAAGTGCTGTCTTTCCCTGCTCCTCTCTGAGGGGTGACACTGTTCCTCCTCTTCCCCCTGGTGGAACAGCCAGGGCCACTGTGGGGGTTTCTCAGCCACCACTGCAGCAGCCAGGCACAGAGCAATCCTAATTTATCACTGAATTTAGGGGCAGAGAGCTGCTGCCTTCCCTGGAGTCCTTATTGTGACAACCACAGATACAATCTTTGCTAGAAAAAATGATTATTCACCACGTACCTGTGGCTTTGGCTGCTCTGCTGGATCATGGCTCTGGTGGGAGCCAGACCTTTGCCAGGCTAATTTATATATTTTGTCAGCAAGCTGGAAAGGAGCCTTTGGATATATTCTCAGCTCATGTCAAAACACCACACATGTTTTTCTGATCCCAGCACTTACATTCTAAAATGCTTTAAATCTGCTTTCATATTTGATATTTTTAAAGAAGGCGTATTTACATACACAGCACCATGGTGACAGGAAAATAAAGTCAAGGAAAAAGTACACAAGTGCATCAAACCCTGTTTAAAATACACACTCAATTAACATATCTAAATTAATCAGTAAGACCTGTGTGTCTTGTCACTACCATTTCAATCAATAACAGGTTAGGTATAATGATAACCTCCCATTAAAATACCTTACAGATATTAAGGTCTCTGTCCAGTCCATCAACATCCACCATATAAGTAACCCCAGAGAATGTGAATTAATCTTTTCCTCATGAACATATTCTCCAAGATCTTCCCCTATCACAAGCTCCCACCCTCTGACCATGGTGTTACAACACAAACCAGAACCCAGATGAGGTGGTGATTCTTCCTTGTGACTTGCTGTTGAGAACACTGAGGTACCCCAGTGCACGTGAGTGGAGCTCCCAGTGCTCCAAGAACATGAATAACACAAGTACACTCATTTTATAACATGAACATTTGCAAAACATAAATAAATGTCCTTAAAAATTTCCCAGGCATCTAAGCAAAAACTTACTTTCAAGACAGTTCTATTTTAAAACATGAGAAACACAGGGAAAAAAAATAAAAATAATAATAAAAAAACACTGTTCTATGAAGTAATTTTCCTTGAGCCCTGAAAGCAAATTGACTGCACTTGCAGGCAATACTTCTTAAAGTCTGGTAACAGGATTGAAAACACAACAATCATCTTCCTCCCACTGCTATTTGGTATGGGAGTAGTAGACTACAGTTCTACTACTACTTGGATCTTAGCTATTGAAGTCACAGCCCCTGAGGGCTGTAAAAAGTTGCTGCTGTCATATATAAATCAGTCTCCTTCATAAAAATGACATGGTTGACATGTAGGGATAATATTATAAGGGTAACTACCATGGAGGTTTCATGCTTGGATATGTTCAAAAAGATGTTTCTCTTTATCCCTGACCACAAATACTTATTGATGGTTTCTTGTCAGCTTTTTGAAAGCTTTAAAGAACTGCTGTCTCTGCTGGGGTCTGCTCCTTGGCTGAACTTTTCATTAACCTTTGATCACTCTTCAGAGTATTTTTTTAGCAAGCAACTGAAGAATTTCAAGTGCTGCAGTGAGTCCGTATGTGTGGGGGAGAAGAAGAGGAGGTGAAGATTTTTATAGATGTACACGTACATCTTGTACAAATACCCAAATCCTCAGCTCTGACAGGACTAAAGAAAAAAAAACAAAAAACAAAAACACAAAAAACCCAAAAAACCCACCAAAAAAACAAAAACAAACAAACAAAAAAAAACCCAAAAAACAACAACAAATGGGTACTTCTATATTTAAGATTTTGCAAAACAATAGTGAAAATAAAGAGGACTTACTGTCTCCAGTTAAGTAGCCTCTCCTCCAGCACTTCACCCCAGAGAAAAGAACAGGAATGGCTTAAAGAGACTTGATTTAGTAGATGCAACTGGTGATGCAAATCTAATTAACCCAGCAGTTTCTCTCCTGAGGGGATGGGCACTGGCAAGGCTGTTTCTCTTCTGTCCTAGGTTACAGTGTAAAGATGTGCCCAAAAGTGTGTATTCTATCACCATCTGCTGAAACCAGGTGGGGCAGTGATCCTTATCTCCATGGGAGATATCCTCTGCTAATGGGCCAGCTGTTAAAAACCAGGTGGGGCAATGTCCTTTATCTTTTCCACAATCCCTCTTCCCTCCAGGAGATATCTCCTGTTCATGGCCAGTGAGTCCCAGGGCATGGCTGATAAAATTACATCATCCCATTGGGAGATGCTCCACCCAGGGGGAGGAGCCAAGCATTTCCTACCTAGATAAAAACTGAGATTTGGAACACCAAAGCTGCCCTTACCTGCTGGTTTCCAGAGGACAAGAGCTACCAGGATTGCTGCCATGGTTTCTACAGGATCACTGCTTGGAGAAGACCACTTCAACTAGACTGTTACTACCACCAAACTAGCAGGGTGTCAGAGGTTTTCTTTTGTATTATTACATGTATTCTATTTTTCTTTTTTTTTTTTTTTTCCTACTAAATTGTATTTCTGACTTGGAGTCTCTCACTGCTTTTGCTTTCAAAACCAAACTCTCAGGTTTGCAAAGAGCTGAACTTTCATGCATCCTTCAATAGCACCCAGCCCCACACCAGTGTGGAAATACTGGGAGAGGTGCTGCTCCCTCCTGCAGCACCTGCTCTGCCCTGTGCTGGCAGCTGGCTGGCAAGGCTGGCCCCAGGCTTGGCAGCAGCACAAAGCCCCTTTGGGGGGGTCAGCACGTGTGTCACAGAGCTGCAGCTTGTTGGCATTGTCCCCAAAACATCCAACACAGGTTCATTCATTAGGTGGAACAGCTCATTAGTGCACTCTGGATTCGAACACCCATTGTGACACATTTCAGCTTTTATTCTGCTCCTTTGCAAGTTTAACTTAAAGCATTTTCTCCAAAGCAAGCACACCCCACTAGCATTTGCTCACAGGGATGCTTTTCTAGCATTTAAATACCTTCCTGGGATGTCACAGCATTTACCAAGCCCTCTACCAGTCATTTTTAGCATCCCTTTTCCTCCTGACAACCAGCACATCAAACAGCTTGCAAATTTTCCCTAGCTGAAAGTGCAGGGTTGTCTTGCAAGCTGGCAGCTGCACTGAATTTTCAGGAATACGTAGCAGCTGTGGCCATGATTCTTCCCACTCCCCCCTGTTTTGCCAAGGCAGGTTAATTGCTTCTTCATGCAAGCTGTCACCCTGCTTCCAGAAATGCCATTGGATTCGGTGCATGCTGGGGGCTGTAGTCTTTTGGGAGGTTTGTGTTTGCCAGGAGGATATGAGACTGCAGTTCAGCTCTGGAGATTCACCCGAGATTGTGGTTTAGATATAAATCTTCATATGTATCTGTGAGTACAAGGTTGTAATGAATTTAAAATGCCTGAAATTAAATATGGCTCTTTTCACAGCAACTCCACTGTTTCCAAAGAGGATTAAGTAAGTAACAGCATGCTGCTCAATCATAGCAAAATGTGGAAGATGAATTGATTTGAGGATTTAAGGGTGTTAATTTTATTTGGGGAAATGCCTAAAGAGTGCCATTAAAGAGAAATAAAGGGCTCCGGTCTCTAGATGGCTGCTGGAGAATTGTATAAAGGTTTCAGGTCAGGTTTTTCACTGCTTGCAGGCTTTGCTTTGGGAAGTGCCTGTAAGCAGCAGAAACAGCCTTTAGCTGTGTCTGAAGACGTGGTTCCAAGGACACTCTCCCTGTCTCCATGGCAGGGGTCAATGCCCCCCTCTGATGTGCTGAGACGTGTTTTCAGAGCACTGGGTTTAATCCACAAGGATCATATTCATGGAGACCCCCCCCAGGGTACACGTGAGGGGATGGAAACTGTACATGTGGGCAGAAAAAGGTCAGGAAGGTGGGGATGTCTTAGATTGGCTCGGCTGCAAAAGAAAATGCTTGAATAGCTGTACCCAGAGCTTCCTTCTGATGGGAAAAAGGCTCTATTTTAATGATGTATTTGATATGAAAGGGCACGGTGCTTCAGTGCATAGCTTGCAATAAGAGGAAAGCAGATATGACAGCTGAGGTTTCACTATGTTAGAAATAGGCCTTTCAGACTTTAAGACAAGAAAAACAAACACTGAAGGACAAATTTATGGTTGGAATAATAGACTGGTGGGTTTGGGGGGACAGGCTTGAAATAAGCTTCCCTTGACAGCTTCTATATTTGTCTCATGCTGCCTACTTTTCATTCAGCATCCCCACCCCCACAAACTCCTCAGCTCTAGGTAGAGCTGGAGGTTTAACTAATTCCTCAAAGCACAGCAAAATTGTCTTGGGAATTATCACTGCAAGTGCATACGCTGTGCTGCAGAGCAGGAGGCACCACCTCAGCTACAGCCTGGCTTTGCTGGGGTGGCAAGAAGGGCTTGGGGGGTGCTCATGGTGTTAAGGGCCAGAAGTAAAATACACAGAAGGTAGCAAGATATTTTTTGGTCACTGACAAAAAAAAAAAAAAAAAAAAAAAAAAAAAATCAAGCTTGTATTCAGGGAAGGAATCATAGAAATGGAAAACCAGTTTAAGAATCCGAGGCAGGGTACTGTTGCCTATATTTATATATGGGAGGGAAAGGAAGACATTTAATATATAATATATTTATATTTGGAGTTGCTTGGTTACTCAGGCAGTTTGACAGCCAGGCACAGCTTGGCATTTGTGCCTTTGGGAGCTAGGAAGGATATGGGGAGATGGACAAGCATTTGATGGCAACAGAGGGGGAGAATTTTTTTCCCACTACCCTTCCCTGCCAGGCATTCTTCTCTTCCACAGGTTCCCCCAGGCATATATCACATTGCTCTGCATTACCATTAACCATTAATTGATGGTATCTCTTTCTAGTACATTCAACATTCTATTTACTCTGAATATGCTTCTCTCTCCTTTTTATCCCCTTGAACCCTGGGGACACTGTTAGTACTCAAAGTCACGTAACCTACCCTGTCTTAAAACTGACTTGTCTATATCTGAGTACTTTCTTTTTTACACATTGACCAGTCTCAGTCCTTTAAGTGCCTTCTTAAATCCATTAGAAGAAAATACACCATTATGGATTTCTTTTACTCAGCTCTTGATTTCTTCTCAATTTATTTTCTTTCCAAGAAATATATTTGCCTTTACTTACCAAACCCTCAGCTACAGGATACTGACTTTTTAGACACATCTCTTGATGATAGAATTGATAAGTGTTCTAAAATGGAGCAGAATATCATTCCAATTCTTAAACATACCAACATATTCCTTGCATATTGTGGCCTTTTAAAGTAATGATGAGTTTAATTTCTATATAACCACACAAAGCTTTGTAAAGAAACTGTGTCATGTTCTACATTTTCACAAAGTTGAAGGGATAGAAAAACTACCAGGATGACTGCTGAATAAATGACTGTACAAATAAAGCAGCTCAAGCGTGTGACACACTCAACTTCCAGTATCTCCTGGTATGCCATAGACAGATTTCCATTAATAATTCTTTACTGTCTGGACCCACCATAAAATTTTCAGAGTTAGCCATGCTCAGGTTTTTTTGTTTCTACAAAACAAGATTTTCAGAGAATATGACCATATAGTTATGGCTATGCAAAGACTCACACATTTTTTCAGATACTGAGGCCTTTTACTGATTCTTGTTTTCCAGAATGGAGCCTAAGTATTTCAAGCTGTTTCTTTTGTCTAGCAGAGAGATTAGAATACAATAGAAAAAGTCTAAAGATGAAAAAAACTTCCACCACATTTAGAATTACTGAAGGTTTGTTTTCCTTTACTGGACATCTTGGGGATCCAAAACCAATGATTTCCCTGTTCTTCCAGTTTTCATCCTTACCATTATAACTGTATTTTTCAGGAATACAAACTCACTGTATCCACCAAAATGTTTTATGTAGTAGTGGCTATTTGCAGCCAGGGGAATATATCTGGCTGCTCTTTCTGCTGCCCTGTCTGGTTTCCTCTGACTCCAGGGAGTCTGTCCACACTGTGTGGTCAGAGCAGAGTCAGTGTGGTGCATGGACAGCCAAACTACTGGAGATACATTTTAGTCCCCCTGCTTTCTAGGATTACCCACATGCCTGTGATGAGTTTTTCCATCACACAAACCTGAGCAGGATGCTGCAGCCTCTGGCAGGAGGGAGAAGCCCAGAAACTGCCTGGAACACCAGTGCCCTTCAAGGATAGCACAGCTAGCAGAGATAATGCACACTCCATTATCTTCCCAAATGAAAGGCTGTATGTGCAAAGAATATTTCGCTTTTGTAGTATTTAATCTGAGGTTTCACTCTTGCTGTGTGTGCTGCTCCCTTTTCATGTTACAGGAGATGATTCAGTGCAATGGGCTCTGCTTCCAGAGCTGGGGGCAGGGAGATCTGAGCTGGGGCTCCATTCCTGGGGGCACAGCCATCCCCTGAGAACACTTCACCCATGTGGTGGGATGTTTGACTGTGCCTGAGGACAGCTGGTGTCAGCTGTAATCTTTATGGAAGGGTTTTCAGTGATGTCTTTCTTAAAACCAAGGGTGTAAGCTTTTCAAGATGAAGCTTAGTTACTTCAAAGGCTTGATGATGCAGGGCTATTTCAGTAGTCAGGAAACCCTGAAACTATCTTGTCTTTTTAAAAAACCTCTTTCTTACATAACTTCATTGCAAAAATATACTTGAACCTCTCAACAGCAGCAACCAAAAGCTATAAGGAAATGAGTGCATCAGCTCATCTGCTGTTGTGATAGATAATTTTATATATTGGCTTGCTAAATAATAAAGTGAAATAAATTAGTTCCTCTCAAAAGTTTCCTGAATGTATTCAGATGGAGCTTATTGTTATTTATTCATCTGTTGGATTGCCTTTGTAAAAGCCAAAGCTGCTTTGAGAGTGTGTGAGACTGGAATAGTGCAAATGGAGAAGCCGTGTGTTGGGAAGGAAGCCAGCAAGTCATTAATTAAGGAGCTGTACAGTTTGCAGTCAGACTTTTTGTTTTGTGAAAACTGCCAAAAAATCAGTGACTGAGCTGCTCCAGTTGCAGAGGTGTCCCCATGGGGCTGTCCCCAGGTGAGCAGTGGTGGATGGGCAGTTCCATGTGCTCCAGGGGCAGCAGCCCAAGCTCAGAGCAGCTCATGGTGAGGGCAGGGCTGTGCCAGGCAGGGATGTCCTGTCAGACCTGTGCCAGGGAGGAATGTCCTGTCCAGGGCTGTGCCATGCAGGGATGTCCTGTCCGGGGCTGTGCCAGGCAGGGATGTCCTGTCCAGAGCTGTGCCAGGGAGGAATGTCCTGTCCAGGGCTGTGCCAGGCAGGGATGTCCTGTCCAGGGCTGTGCCATGCAGGGATGTCCTGTCCAGGGCTGTGCCAGGCAGGGATGTCCTGTCCAGAGCTGTGCCAGGCAGGGATGTCCTGTCCAGAGCTGTGCCAGGGAGGAATGTCCTGTCCAGGGCTGTGCCAGGCAGGGATGTCCTGTCCAGGGCTGTGCCAGGCAGGGATGTCCTGTCCAGGGCTGCCCATGGTTCTGGATCTCAGCATCACCCATCCCACCCTGAGGCTGTGCAGGGCTCAGAGGAGAATTACACTGCAATGGATCAGCTTTCTACTTCTTGCTTGACATGGCTTTATCTTCCTCTAAGATATGGAGGATTTTTTGCACCCAATCTATACTGCCAAGTCTGCATTTCTGGCCACATCAAATGGCCACCACTGCAGAAATAACTGTGAGGGAGATGGGGAAGCAAATGACACAGCAGCTGTACTTAAAATCTAAAACCATTTCAGATCCTCCAGGTCTTATTTCATGCTGTTACTTTTCTGTCCTCTCTCAAAATCCTTTTGTAATGCAGTCAGGAGACGTGCCTGGCTAGCACAACTGGCCTTTTCTGTGTCATTACACTCATAACCCTTCCAACTGCAGTATCAAACTGTGGTTGATGCCATTTCAATGGCAGCAGAATTATATATTTAAATTATTCTTTATCTTCGTCATTTGAAATATGTACAGTTAGCCAATTTGCATTTGAAAATGATGGAGAGGAAGATTCACTGGAGAACAACAGCTGCTCAAACAAATGAAAAGCATTTTCTTTTTTTATTTATCCTGAAACAGTGAGTGTGGATACAGCATCTGGTCTTCCATGAGGTCTTTGCTTCTTGCCCAACTTCCAGCTGGAATGACTGAGAGTCAGTGCGATCTGCTGACCTTCCTCAAGGTCTCCAGTGATGCCACCCAAAACAGAACAAAGCATCCTAGCTGGATGCTTTTCATGCTAATCCCTGAATCAATACATTTCCAAGATCATTATTGGGCTTTCATGCACTGCCAAAAGATTGTGTTCCAGCACTTCTCTCATTCTCTGTGTTGTGTATCCTTTCGAGCATTCTACATTGTAAATCATTTTAACTCTCATTGTATGTTGCAGTCCCCTTGTGTAATAATCAGAAACGTGGGAAACCATTTCTTCATATCTTCCCAAACAGAGACTGGAAATGTTGAAGATAAAGCAAGATGGGAGAAGTTGCAGCTCAAATCCTTTTGAGGGTGCTACCATGGCCTCACCTTCTGCCACATTCCTGTCAGGAAAAGCCAGGTTTTTCTGGTTGCCTAACAGCAAGGCACCTGAATGACAACCTCCCACGGCTGGGATATTTATTTTATGTTAAAAAAGACGTGCCAGAACTTCAGCATCCCACAGGCGAGGAGTGTGTTGCAAACCCTCCTCTGCTCAGGGGATGGGTAAATCCCCCAGGCTGAACCTGCACCCTTGGGGCGGTGACTCTTGGCAAAAGACCCGTGGGAGGCACAATCCCATTGTGTCCTGGGACAGCAGCGAAAACAAACTGCCTGTTCTCGTGAGCCACAACAAAGTCCGGGAGAGCAGCAGGCACCTTTGTCTTCTAATTAGCACCGATGGCTAAAGCTCTTTAGAGAAGGGACCTCCCCACTGTGTGTTTGCACAGAGGGAGCTGATCCCATGAGGGCAGCTGAATGCTGCGATATAAATAATGAACTACACAATAAACACTATGGGACTGGTTCAGTTGAGGGAGGAAAATAAACACAGCAAACAAAGGCATCCATCACGTTAGTAAGAAATGCCATGTCAAGATCCAGAAGAGATTCTTTCAAGCTTTCTCAAGAGTTTAGGTTAAAAACTTTATTCTGTAAGTATAAAAAAATACTCTGCACAGCAAACTTTGTGATGCCAAGCATCCACCCAAAAGGGAGAATGAGAACAGATTTAATTTTCTCTCTATATTCAGTGTCTGGTGTAAGTCTGACATTTTGAAGAACTGGCTTTGTGTATTCTTTCCAGGTGGCAGTGAAGAATTACTGCTTGATCTCTCCTCCAACAAGAAAAAAATTAACAAAATATTTATTTCAACAATGGCTTTATATTACCCAGCCAGAGAACCTTGTGATGCAGAGGGAAAACATTTCTGAAGCAAACCATGATAAAGGCTGAGAATACTGCCAGTCCTGCAGAGCTCTGGGCTCAGAGCCACTCTCCTGGCTTTATTCAGAGGTTGTTATTGATCTAATCTACAGTGAGATGATCACAGGAGACACTCCTTACATTATTTAACTTGGATTTGGGGTTGGATGGGGATTTTCTTTCTGTTTGTTTTGTTCTTTATTCTTCATTTGCGCTGTTATTAATACAACACATCATTAGTGATTTTCACAGGTAAGTGACTCTTGTCTCTCTTGACACATTATTAATCAAGAGTGATGAAGATGCTGCATCCCTCACACACTTGAGCTACGTGACCAACCCCAGGCTTGTGAGCAACCTGCAGTGCACTGCAGGGATGAGCCACAGCAGCACACGGGCCATAAAGGCACACAGGGACATTTTGTGGGGCAGGTAGCAATGCAGGCAGGGTCTCCCAATTCCTACACTCCTCTGAAGTGAGCAGGAGCCAGCAGACCCACTTTATGCAGACACACAGAGAAGCCAAAGCCAGGAAGGATATGTGAGATGTCAGCTCTCTAAGAGATTGATATCTGACAGGAGGGAAAATACCCACCCAGACAAAAAAAGACCTGCCATTCTGAGGCCCTGCTCTGCAGAGATGTGATCCTGGCCATCTGTTCATCTGCACATGGGTGCCTACCAGTCCTGAACTGGGGAGGCTCAGCATGCTGAACCCATTATTTGGGTCTGGCATTCCTGACCCTGCTGCTCCCCAGTCTGATTTACTCAATTTAGGCACATGCAAGCAAGGTTTTGATGACAGCTGCAATCATAACACCATAGATGGAGGGAATAAACAGACTAACTCTTAATAGCTACTAGTGTTTGTTTATTTTTACAAACAAGCATTTCTCCTGGAACTCATACTGCAAGCAAGAAAATCCATGAGATATCCAGAAGCAAAGAATAAAGTTAAGCTCCACAGAGGTCCCTTCTAGCCAGGTCACTGAGCCAGTGGGCAGCCTGTGACCCTGGTCCATGGAAAAGAGAGCCTTTGTTTTCATGTGTGCTCCCAGATAAACATGGAAATTGAGCAAGAATAAAATGCACAACTGAGCTGCCAAATTTTAACAACTTACCAGACTTTGTGTGTTGGCTGCTTGGAAGAGTTTAATATCACTGGGCACAGCATCTGGCTTAATAGGACTCTGGCTGTGGTGGTGAATCTGCAATAGAAGCTGTATGGAGAGCACACAAGGTACCCCTTCCTCAGTGCTTTCTTTCTTCTGTGTTTATTTCCCCCTTTATCCAAACTAAAAGGTGCTCATAATGAAAATACCTGTTTGCTCCTCATCTGTGGAAAGCCCTAAGACACACCTGTGCTGCCACACCACCTCTTCTGCATGCACTCATACATCCAAATTGTCCAACTCCTCTCCCGAGCTTGTCAGAAATAGTTATCATCATAGCCTGGGCTCTTGAGCTTGGGAATGGTAATGCTGAAACATCCAAACAGGAGATGTCATCCTGTCACCATGAATGACAGATGATTATGGCCCTTTCTAGATGCCTGTAATTAATGTTACTTCTAAACTTGGACATGAACATCCAGGAGCAAAGTAAATGGGGAAATCCTCCAGCAGCTTCGGATTTCTTTTCCTCTCCTGCCTTATTTACCCTAAAGATCTTCCAATAAATTAAAGAAATCACTAGCTGTTGCCTATAAAACATCCTAGAAGGGGAGATGAAATTCAGAGCTCCAGATAAACACGTGGATAAGCATCAAAGCTAAGGCTGAAGCCATGGGTGGGGCACATGCCATCCTTCCCCGTCAGTGTTCACACAGGAACAATGTGGGAATGGTGCCTCAGTCAGGCTGTTATCTTGAAAATCAGGACTGGCTGCTACCAATCTCTCTTTGCCCTGTGCCTCCTGGTACCCTGTGCCATTGCTGGCTTTTTCACCTTTTTGCATTTTTGCTCCCAGCCTGTGGCAGGAGTTTTGTTAGGGCCATGCAGTTTAATATGTGTATGAGTGATGTCAGCAGTGGGCTCAGGTACCTGAGGACTGTGGTTCAGAATAACAACCTTGCTGCACATCCTGCATCCCTGTTTGACTACATGAGGCTGAACATCAGTCAAAGGAGGATTAGGACTTTCCTGGTAATAGTTAAACAGCAAAACAAACAAGATGCCTAAGCTCTTCCAATAAAATAATGTATTTTTAGTCTGTGGAGATTCAAACCAAGACTCAGCCAGTGAACAGGGGAAAAAAGTAAAACAAAGATTATTGAAAGCTTTTGTTTAAACAGTTTCAGCCCAAATATTTACTGATGACACACACACACACACAAAAGTGCTGGTACGTTTTGCAATGAAGAACTAGAGCCTATAATTGCATAGGAAGCCAGGCTTGGGGATTCAAGAGAAAGTAAACATGCCCCCTGCAGAATTCACTGTAAAGACTTTACATTTATTTACATTCCTGTTTTTCTTCAACCTACATTCCTCCTGACAGAGGGGTTGTTTTGTGTAATAATATTTTCATATAGGCCAAGTCTACTAGAAACTATTTGCAATTCATTTAAAGTATGGGTTCTGAAATATACTGCAAATCCCTTTTGCTAAGATAAAAAAAGCAGAAAGAAGAAATAACATGCCATTTAATCTTTGGGCTCATCAACTCCTGAAAGATTATTTTGACAGTTAATTTGATGTATTTAACTGAACTTCCAGTCTACTCTCCTTGAAGAAAGCCATCATTTATGACTTGCTGTTGTGTAGGAGCATCCCAGATAGCTGCAGTGTCTTTTGAAGAAATATTTACGAGGGGAGAGAGCATATATTAATGTTTTCTTGCTGTTCAGGCTTAGCTCTAAAATCCACAGTGCATTCTGTGTGCCTCTTCCCTGGCTCATATCAGCTGCTTCTGCCCCAGGGAGAGTGCAGCCAGGGAGTGCTGGTGGACAGGCAGCAGGGAAGACAAAATGTATGTGCCCAGAAAAAAAGCTGATTTCCCCATGGAGGCACATGGACACACAGCCATGGGATGCTGCAGATCAGGAGGAGCAGCCTGTGCTGCTGGGGCACAGCCAGGGGAGCTGCTCCTGCCCTTCCCTGTTCTCCTCTTCTCTTGGCAACGTTGCCTTGCCAAGTGATGCTGCAGAGGGACTGAAGAGCTCCCCCATCCCACAGGGGTTTAACCATCCCTGTCCCTGCAGAAACAGGGAGAGGCTGTGGCCACACAAAGTATGATTTGGCAGGATTTATTGCTGGGGGTTTGCACTTTTGGGTTTTAGGAGCAGAAAGGCAGCAACCCCCACACCCTGAGAGCCCTGCCCGTGGGAGGGCTGGCTCTGAGCTCAGGTGCAAGGAGAGGCAGGATAGAGATGCCAGGCTGGGGACATGTCCTGGCACATGTGCAGTTAACTCAGCTTCCCATAAAACCACCTTCCTTCCCCTGGGGGCTTTTCTGAGGTGAAACTCATTACACTGAAGACACTGGGGCTCTGCTGGAGCTGCTGGGACTCAGGCACTGAGTACTCCTGCAGAAGCTCACTGCAAGTCAGAAAACAAGGGAGGATTTTGTGTTACAAATAAGAAGTAGGTCAGATCCCACAAATGCAAACAGACAGGGAGGAAGGTGCTTGCGGTTCTTTACAGTCATCTTTGGGATTAGCTTTGTAAGAAGCACCAAAACCCCTCAAAGCACTGCACCCAGGCACAGAGAGCTGGCTCTTGCTGGGGTACTTGTATCTGGGCATCACTTGTGGCCAGCACAATCTCCTTGCACATCCACAGGCTCTGCTCCAGACCCCACTGCCACACTTGTGTGAAACTCCAAAAATAAACCACATCAGACTGCAGGAGCTGGGATCAGACCCTTCACTTGTTTACCAGAGCTCCCTGCTCAAAGGTGATGTTCTGCAGAGCAGCCCAGTGAACAGCACTCAGAGAAACAGAAGCATTTCTGGGCACGGAGAGAAAAGCCAGGCTTAATTTGAGCTCATTAGCATTTTTCAAATCCAGTTGATAAAGCTGTGTTATCCCTCTATCACCTGTGTCTGGAGGGCTGAGGAGAGCAGTGCCTGCCCATTGGTTTAACACAATTTGAGTTGCACCTGGCATGGCTGTGGGGAGGACAGGGTGGCACCAGCCTGTGACTGCAGCAGCACGTCCCCTCCTCCCTGTTTTACTGTAGGTTCAGCCTCACTCAATTGCCATTTATTCTCCACAATGCCTGTTTTAGACCAACCCATCCCACAGCTTCTAGGCACAGGCAGTGCTGCCCAGGTGGACAGGGCAGTGTCAGCTGCAGCTCTGCTCTTTACAAACCAGCTTTGTCCCTGCATGGACAGAGTGAAGGACACCCAGAGAGCCAGGGGGACCTAGAGAAGCTGCCATCAGCAGAACCAGGGTCATTGTCCTAAAGCCCAGCCATAATGCTCTACCCCCTCTCTACATTTTTAGGCATTTTTGACAAGTAAGTTTTTCACTGTACATGTTCTTGTCCTTCCCTTTCTCTAAAAGCACAGTTTAGAGCAAATAAGGCAATGGTTTTGCCAGGCAAGATTAAGAGTATAGTATCATTTAACTAAGCTGTTGTTTTAAATGTGCTCTGATGTTGTACAATTCTGTTGAAGGCCTGGGAGATGATAAATACTTGTCTGCAATCTCTTTCTATGTTCTGAGAGCACATTTTAATTACCACCCTCTATCCCATTTCAGCCAAGCTGTTTACAAGCTCTCCACCGTGGTGCAGATGAACCATGGCACTTTTTACCCTGCAGACAATGCCAGGCACTCACCCAGGAAGCAGCTGAACAAAGAAGGCTCCTGGAGAGAAATAATTGAGGGCACCAAACAATTTACAGGATAGTATCCCCCAGCTTGTCTCTTCATGACATAAGAAACCCATAAATAGGCCAGATCTTCAGATACAGAGCTGTATTGAGCAAGGATAATAAATAGGAACCAAGTAACAGTGTCTTAATCATGTCCCCAAGTCTCAAAATTTTTGGGCCAAATTTTTGTTGCCAGACTTCGACCTCCCAGCCCCAAATCACAGCAAAGCCTGAAACATCATCAGCTGCAATTTGCAGAAACCACCCCAAATGTGGAGGCTCCCAGGAGTGTATTTCTCTTGTTTATATTTTCCCTCCAAATGCTGAAGTATCTAAAAGTTAAAGAGCTGACTGTGGGTACAGTAGCATGAGAACAAATTCACATGGCTGCAGCCTTCCTTGATATAAATATTCCTCAAGCCTGGTAGCAAATCAGTAATTGCAGCAAGAAAAGCCAAAATTAATGAAAGGCAGCAAGGCAGCTGCCTCCAGAGCATGATTTGGGGTGATGCATCAGTGATGTTTGGGTCACCCAGACTGGCAAAAAAAAATTCCTCTGAG
This sequence comes from Muscicapa striata striata, assembly GCA_030060385.1. Classification (NCBI taxonomy): domain Eukaryota; kingdom Metazoa; phylum Chordata; class Aves; order Passeriformes; family Muscicapidae; genus Muscicapa; species Muscicapa striata. Next base: position 475,135 of record JAREIS010000050.1, on the reverse strand, counting down.
TTTTTCTCCCAGACCACAGACACTTCCCAGCTTTTCAGGACCACAGCATCCAAGTGAGGTGCAAGTGCCCCAGAGATGTCTGAGCACCAGGGGGTTTGTGAACACAAGCTCCCCTCCTGTCCTCCTTTAATTTGTGACCTTATCCGCCTGTGTGGCAGGCACCTGGAAACCCTTTGGGCTGATCTAAGCCCTCTAAAACATTTTTCTGCTGTCTTGAGACTCTTTAGGGCACAGCTCTGCTGTACCAAGCACAGTTGAAGCAAAGACAGAGCTGTCTGGCTGAGAAAAACAACCCTTAGTGCCAAAATCACACCTGACCATTCTGCTGATGCTCAAAGGACAATGCCAGGTAAGGATTGGTCCTGATCAGTTTAACCTTCACTGTGCTCATCTTGGGGAAGTACCAAATTAGTTAATCACAGCAGCAGTAAGAGAAAAAAAATCTTATCATAAATATTCACAGCATCATGTGCAATACAGAAAATCCTGTCTAAATGAAAGAAGATAAATTAGGAGAAGACACTGGCCTGCTGATTAAAACTAAGCACACACTCCCCACCACCAGCTGACATTTGCCTGCTCTTTACATACTGCAGTCACAGACACAGCCCCTCTGGCTGCTGGTGACATTAAAGGATGAAACTCCACAGGTTTTAGGAGGAACAGGGATGATGGGAGCAACACTCACCAATGTTTAGTCCCAAGATTCCTCCATGCATGCTGCTGACCCCTGCCCAGGAAGGGTGCAAAGCTCAAACCCTGCCTGGCCAGGGCAGAGCATCAGGGCAAGGGAAACCTGCAGGAAGGGTCAGGGCCATAAGAACAGCTCAGAACTGTCTTGCTGATACCAGAACCCCAGAGAGAGGCACCCTTCAGGTAGTGGATTTGTTCTGAAACTCATACCTGAGAAATATATTCAGTGATTGTTGTGCTCTAAAAACCTGATTCCCCTTGAAATCACCCTTTGGCACGTGCCTATACTTTTTCCTTCTTGTAATTAAAATCAAACTTCATGGCAGTTGTATCACTAGATCTAAATTTGATTCAAAGAAAGCAAAATTAGAAAATAGGAGGAAAAAAGAACACTCCTTGCACTCCCTACCAAGCCCTGATTAATTTTTCATTTACAATTATTTTCTGTGCAGCACTTGAGAGTTCAGGTAGTAACATTAAGAATTCCCTGTGTCCTCAGATTTCCCTAATTAAAATTGACAACCCTCATTTTGAACCACAAACATAATTACCCAGTCCTCCTCACTGACTTGATAGCTGAGGTTGTTTGTTGATAATTTATGAGCATTGGAGAAGACGAACAACAAAGCTGAGGCTCTGAGAAACCTCTCAGCTCCTGCCTTTGAAGTCAGGGACATGCTGGAGGCAGGAGCTGCTCAGATGCTGTGCACAGGGTCCCTTCCTGAGGCTGTGCTGTGCCTCTCACCTGTGACAGTGACATTCAGACTTGTGGTCCCACTCCAGGGGCTGGGACAGAACCCTCTGAACTGCTGTTCTGGAGTGTTTGCAGAAACAGCAGGGAAGATTCTAAACTCCAGCTGCTTTGGGGCATGAAAGCTGAGCTGTGGTTGCCTCAGGACACCCCAAAGGGAGAGGACATCACTTGTGGGATCACTTTGGTGTTTGTCTGACCCTGTCTGAGAAGCACCTGCCATCACCCCAAGCCAGAAGCCCAGCTAAGCTTGGCTTTCTTTAATGGCATGACACCACACATGCCAAGCTATTCCTTCCACAAGTCTGAAAAACAGTTTCCCCACACAGGCATGTAATTAAAAAACATCTATCCCCCCCAGGTTTTCCAGCATTTCCTTATCACCTACAAACCCCCCATGTCTAAGCACCTGCACAAAATCCTGGCTGCAATGAATACTTTCAGTTTGAGGTTGTGTAAAACCAGCCCCATGCAACCCATTCATCCCTCAAAGTCTGGGTTTTGGGGAATCTGAAATTCCCCTTGCCCAGGAACACAGTTAGAGCTGGCACACACAATGCAGCCACCCCTCCTGGGGATAAGGGGCCTAGGTGCAAAGGATGTTAATGGCACATAGGATATAGGTGGCAGGCACCAGGTGCCAGCCAAAGAACAGTTTACATCAGAGATGGGGTAGGAAAGCAGTGAAAAGGAAAAAAAAAAAAAAAAAAGAAAGAAAGAAAAGTGATGCATTTCAGACTGTTTGCTCTGTGTCTATTTAGAAATTTTCAGAAATTTTCCCAGCCTTGCTCTCAGGGGGAAGGATAGAATCTCATTTTTGGGATGTGAAACTTGAATGCTACTTAATGCAGAACAGCAAAGCCTTTTTTCCAAGCCTCTATCTTTCCTGTGTTTAAGGGTGATGAGAACATGGTGGTGTTTTGTCTACCAGCTCTTGGACAGCCCAACCTACTCCAACTGCCTGGAATGTGGAAACTGGGAAGGGAAAATGAAAAATGGAGAAGAGGCTGAAGCACAGAATGAGGATTATTAGAAATGCATGTATAAATGAAATAGCATGCTGAGAGCTAAGCAGCATCACTGAGTAATGCAACGTGCAAACAGACAGAGCAAAGCACTAATATTCCCTTTTTGGTCCAGGTTTTCCATAGTCACAGCAAAAGCAATTCAAGTGCACTCTGTTCTCCCCTGGACTTTCCCCCAACCAAAGGATGTTGTAGCTCTGCATCTTTAAAGAAGCTGCAACTCTATATGTAAAGGACAAAATAATTTGGTTTCTTCTGCTGTTTAAAGGAGATTAATAAATTTCATTGAATATTTGTGCCTGCTCATGGCTCCCCTCTGAACCAGGAGTAGCACAGAGTGCCACTGCTGGCAAAGGAGAACTGCCTCTTCTGGTTATTATGCTAAATTGAAAGAGTTGATAAATGAAAACTTAACATGTGTAATTAAGATCTCCCTCCCCAGAGCTGGCCCAAGATGATCATAATGATGTTTGGTTGGATTCAGCACACACCAAAGTGCCAGCATTTTTCATCTAAGCTCTGTCCACTCCAGGGTCTGCTAGGTCCAACATCTATAAAACCACTACTTCCACTGCAACACAGCAATTCATCCACAGCAGAGAAAATAATTCCATGATTATTATTTTTTGTTCATTTTTAGTCCCCCAAAAGAAAGCAGATGTGCTGAAAGAAAAAGACAAAAAAGGGAAATTGCAAAACTTTCAGGTGCTCTTCTCTGTTTAAACTGAAGTTACATTGCTCTGCTCTCAATCTGGGGCTGAACGAGATTTAGATTTTGGGGGTTTCTTCCCCCAAAATTTGTGGCTTTCATAATAAAAGGAATGAAAAATTATTGAAAGAACAGTCAAAATAGCTCATTTTGAAATACTGAAAGAATGTTTTGACCTTCAGAAGAAGTTTTTCTTTCTGCAATGGTATGAGGGAACAGTGTGGTAAGGCCAAGAATTGAAATACTTGGATATTGGTAAATCTACTGGCAAAAGTACAGTTTAAAATGCAGCCTACTTCTGCTTCCAGCCAATATAGGGTTTTTCCTCTGACTTCAGGTTGTTCCTAACATTTGTGTCTCTTCTGCTGTTTTCCCTCAGGCCGCTGCTATTTCATCAATAACCAACAGGAAAAATGACAAACTGCCAGAGAGCAATTAATATCCATCCATTTCCTCTTGCATTAGCAAAACACTCCATTTACAAACCAGCTCTGCATGCTGAAAGCAAGACACGTGCCATGATTGTGCCCATTTGTCACCAACCCAATGCCTGCTCAGAGGGGGAGCAGGGACAGTGCCAGTCCCCAGGGTCTAATCCTGAACTGATGCCCTGGGGAAGCCCCTGGGAAGGTAACAGTGAGGTCAGGGTAGCTCAGCACTGCCCCAGCTGTGGTCTGGATGAATAAGGACTGGGATTTCCTCTGGAGACTTGAAGGATGTAGGTTTGTGCAAGCAACAGGGTATAGCTCAACCCCCAGCTTCAGAGTGTTATCAAACCTGCACAGGAGAAACCACCCAGATCTGTATCACAGCTGCAGGGGAGAGATTTTCCTGCTCTGCCAAAAACCAGGACAGGTGGAAGGTCATAGCAGATGCTTTGCTTTTCCCACCAGAGCAGGAGAGGTAAAAGGAGTTGCAGAAGTTTATGAGGTGGGTACAGACAGGCCCTGGGAGAGTTTTGGGAAAGGACTTTTCTTCATGATCACAGGCCTGGGTTGAATTAATAAGCACAAAACCCTTGTGTGCACAGCTGCTGTCACCAGCCCTGATCACAGGTTTGTCTTCAGCACAAAACCCAGCTTTAAGAACATCTCATTAAAAACAACATGGGACAGGATTTCCCCAGTCCACACAAACAAATTATACATCTCTGCTCCTGCCGTGTGTATGAACAAAAGAGCTTCTTTCTGGGATTGTGCCACTGCTCAAATGTACACTAATATGGCTGAAAAAGCTAATCCCTGAAGTTAAAGCACAGCAAGGGAAGCAGAGAGCTGGGCTGCAGGAGTTCCCACCGAGGTGGTCCCTTGCTCACACTGAGATCAGGCAGTGACCTCGCCCTGCTCCTGCCATGGAGGGGACTGAGCCTGCTCTGCCTATCCCATCACTCCAGCACTCAGCTGAAAATAGTTACTCAAAGTTTTACCACTGGCACAGTTGCCAGACAATTATTATATTTTCAATTCACCCCATACAGCATCTTAACTGTGTTAAATCCAAAATGCTGCTGTCCCCAGACCTCAGAGGATTTGGCAAGGGGGGCACAAGGAGAGATACTGCTGACAATGAGGGGAATGAAACCTCAGCATCTTGCTTATGAATGGAAATAAATTTGTGCTTTTGTGCTAATTAAGTACATGTATTTTGTTGTTGAGGCTTAGCTGTTATTGATTTTAGACTACATTTTCTAGTCAGATGTGGTTTACTTCAGCAAAGTGAGATGGAAGAAAATACGCTTTTTAGATTTTATGTCATATTTACACTGCTCTTACCATTTAACAGAGTCCCTTACAGTTACCAATTACTTCTCTTCCAGCCCTCACTCTGAAATAGGAAATCCTTGTGTCCCACAAAGGATGATGAATGGAAGAACTGGAAAAACTCAGCAGTTTGCAGAGCCAGGGGACTTCAGGCACTGCCATGAGTGAAAAACAGGACTAGAACCAAAACTTAGTCCTGTTATGGTTTCAGTGCTGTGGGGACCCCTGCACTCCTGCCTGTCACCATTCCTGAGCCTCCTTGTGCCACCAATAGCAAAACCCCTCGTGAAGTAGCTCCTGAGCCACACTTTACAGCCCAAGACAATGAAATAAACTGGCAGCAATTTTACAGTTTTCATCTGTGAGCTGTGAACCCCATTTCCCCACCATAGGTCCAGGGTGACCAGTGAGTCAGTGAAATGGGCACAAACACCTTTCAGTCCTGCTCAAGGCTGCTGGTGAGAAAGGTGTGGAGAATTTGCAGCACAAGCACTGCCTGCTCTGCCTTCTTCCAGCAGGAATTTTTTTGGTGCTCCTTCCTGGACAAACCTGTCTGAGCAACCCTGAGGGGAGATTGGGCAACCTTCTCCTGACTCATGGTCCATGGGAGTGCTCCAAAAGCAGCAGTGCCTGTGTCCAACACTCCAGTGACACATCCCATCCTCCTCCACCAGGAGATCCTGGCTCTGCCAGCCAGGGATCATGGCCTGCTGTTTGTTTGCCACAGAGCTGATTGTCCTCACCCAGCTTGGGCTGATGGGCAATGACAAACCCATCTCTCCATTTCTAACAATCCTATTTCTGCTGCTCCCTGGGAGAGCAGCCCGCTCAGGCCTCAGCTGGTGTTATAAATGCATGACATGTTGTTGGCTCTTTGCAAGTATTGGGATAAATGCTATATGTATAATGTTAAAATAGCATTTCTATATGCATATAGTCTTTGTTAATAGTAAAAGTTAGACATAAGTTTTTTAGAGACAATATGCTTAAACTACCTGCCTAGTCAAGATAACAGCCCGTGAACAGGTGATGGGGACCCTGCAGCTGACACAACAATTATCAACACTCAACCGACTGCAAAAGGCCAGGACCACCACCCAAATTAAAAAGGATAAGAAGAAGAAGAAAACCACAAGCCAAGAAACACACATTCTCTAAAAAGGCAAACCCAAAGAGCAGCCATGCTAAACAGTTCCCAGAAACAATTGACTATGCATGCAAGTTTATGAATATGTAACAAATAAATAAACTGTAAAAGGTATATAAAGGGGTGTTCCCAAAGCAGCAGTGTGCTCTGGGCAGCATGCCAAGCACCTGGCCGTTTTAACCCTTTGCTTTATGTTTGTCTCCCATTGTCTTTTTATTAAACCTTTAAATTCTCCCAAGACAGTGAACTGTGTTTTTCACAGCTGGGGAAACCATCACTGAGCCACACCTCGCCCAAAGCAGAGCAGCTCAGAAGCTTGAATTCACTGAAGTGGCATCTCCCAAGAGCACCAGGCTCAGCAGAACCATCCCACATCACCCCTCACGCCCCTGCAGCCTGCACAAAGTTTGTGTTGGGGGAGGAAAGTCCCACATTTGGATGCCACAGCACAGGCCAAGGAACCAGACATCAGCTCCACCAAGATGGGGGTTCCACGAGTCAGGCAAAAATGAAAGTTGCTGAAATTGCTGTAATTCCAAGCACCCAGGACTGAGGTGGGTGTTTTTAGCTGGCAGGGTGAGTGACCTCACTCCTGCCCCAGGCAGGGGACAGGCAGGGTGTCCCTTGGGTGGGACAGGCTGTGACCAGCCCATGCCAAGAGCCCAGTGTGGATGCAGATCAGAGCAACTGGGACCTGTCACTTTGTGTTTTGCTTTGTGGTCACAGGCCTCTCTCAGTAAATAAAATCAGAGATGATTTCCTTAACCCATGGGATTTCTTGATGCTACAATTAGCATCTGAGAAGATTTTAAAACTCAGGAGTGTAAATTTATAGACATAGCTGTCAGGCTGAAAAACTCTCATCCCTTAAATTACCAGCACCCTTGGCTGTTCAGTGCTGATACAAAACCACAGAAGACTCTGTGTTAGCAATGCCATTCCCCATGTCCTCATAACAACTAAAACAGGATAATACACGTAATACAAATAAAACTGAACATAAAATAAATTATAACTGTGAAGACTGCATTAAGATCTACACACGGGTTAGGCTTTCTATATAATTAAATCTATAGATTGCCTTTGAATGCTTGCCTTGCAGTTCCTCCAGCTCTGATGAAAAGTGTGCTGTTTGCAATGACAAGATTTATTGCATCTAGCACTCTGTATTATAGCTGCTCCGCTAACCACAATAAACAAGATATGAAAAGCAATCATACAGATAATGCCATGGAGGAACAAGTACCAGCTTTGTCTTTAACCCCTTCGCCTGCTTTTCTGCTGGAAACTCCAGTCAGCATTCCTGCTGCACCATCCAGCCCTGGTGGATTAAGGATTTTGTTTCTGTAGTAACAGACTCAGGGCTTGGGTTCCTTTTCTCCCATTTCTAAAGCAGCAGTATTGCTGGAAGAGTTTCCCTCTGTCACTATCAAAGGTCACAGTCCTTGTCTGGAGGAAAAATAACTTAAGTAGAGCCAAGCCAGCTGCTGTGGTGGGTGTTAGTGAAGAGTAATGGGACATAACCATGGCTGTCCCTGTGGGACTGGAGCTTTGCAATGCTTCAACCCACACTCAAAAACGTTTGTTTCTGAATTTAAACCCCTTCCCAAAGGCTGGAGGTAGGTTCCCAGCAGGGCTGGGATATCTCAGCACTGCTCTAGGATCAGTCTTTCATGGCCCAGCAAGATGTTGTCAGCTCAGGACACAGCAATTTCATTAGTCATGTTTTGCATCACAGAAGCCTGGATTTGACCCTGGAGACCTATAAACATTATTTAAAGTGGGAATTTCCATGTCAAGGTCACAAGGAGATATATAAGCTTAATCAAGACACAGCTCAAATTGAATAGCCCTTCCCTACTCACATGCCTGAGAATATTTTCTCAAATCCTGCTCCCCACCTTTAAATCTTCACCTGATGCAGAAATAAACACGCCAGAGGCCAGGGTAACAACCAAAGGCAAGAGTAGCACTGATAAAAATCTATTTTTTTGCCATCCTTGTTCATGCAGTGTAAACAATGAGCCCATATGCCTTGCACCTAATCAAATAAATAAAGCCCTACTAAATATGAGCACATGGGAAGACAAGAAAGCAAGCAGCCACTTGTTTTCTGCCTTACACATGAAAACCTTTGGTCATTTCAACCCAGAGGAATGAGAAATGCTCCACAAGTAGGAATTCACTGCTCTATTACTGTGTTTTTTGCCCCAAAACTCGGTTAACCATCTACAAACAGGATAAAGCACTTCTTTACTCTTTAGTACTCCTTTGTGCAGGGACAACTGATTTCCTTTTTTTTCCTGCCCATATTTTTTTCTGGTTTTAAGTCTGTCTCCAGTCAGTCAGAAGCTGGCACAATCCTTGTCCACACAGAAGTACCCCAGAATAATAAACTCCTTGTAAGTGATGCCAAAATCAGGCAGTGGCAGGAGAGGGGGCAGCAAGGTCTTGGGTTTAAGAACAGACCAAATTGTTCTACCGAGGGTAGAAAAATTAAAATATGCTGGAAATAAATATAAAAATAGAAAAGATCTGCAGTCCAAACAGAGCATATATTTAGTAGCTGTGAATGGGAAAGAGCAGAACATTCCTGGAAATTTTTCAAAAAGCAGCTAAGCAAGATTACAAGATTTCCAAGCAGAGATTCTTAAGGCAGGTTGCTATGGATGCTGGGAAGGGTGTTAGTCTCTGACCCTCATAACAAAATATGTTTCCCAAAAGCCATTTTTTTCCAGGAACTGCAAGGAGAACTTTAATTCTGGAAACCTCCCAAAAACAAGTAGTTTGGAACACAACACAACACTCTGACACAGCACAGGACCTGCTGACAAATAACCCTGGGAAGGACCAGGAGAAGTGACCTAACCTTTCCTTGGGCTGTCAGTCAGGGAAAACACTTGTGACTGAACTTACCCAGCTGTTCTTAAGAGTTTCTCGAGATGGAGACTCTCCCATCCAACCAAAGAAACCCAGTCCCTGCCCACACTTCTAATGCCCAATATGTGCCTCAGGTGACACAGCTGAGCTCCACTGCTCCCTGCCCCACCCACCAGGTGTAAGAAAAATAGCTTGCATCTAAGTAGGTAAAATGAATTTTTTCAGAATTGGGGCAGCAGAAGATTAATCTCCTGTGAAAATGACACTAGTAAGGATCATGATTTCCTTGCTATTTTTTCCTGTGTTGCATGTCCTAAGAAGATCAGGTTTCATGGCATCTGCTGCTTTAACAGCTCCTGAGCTGCTGGAGACAGGACCTGTGAGAGAAAGTGAAAGGCCTGGCAAGTCTCAGAGCCTATCAAAATCTGTTGGTGTCCAAGCTCTTGTCTTTACAGGCAAGGTTTCCTCTGACATAGAATTACAGAATGGTTTGGGTTGGAAAAGACCTTTAGGATCACCTTATTCCAAGCCCCTGCCATGAGCAGCGACACCTTCCCCTAGACCAGGTTGATCAAAGCCCTGTCCAACCATTTCAAGAATAAAAAACCTGTTGATTTTTGCCCCAGCTGAGACATCCAAGAGGTGTTTTCAGATATGAGTATTGTGATATTAAAAGATTAGTGACAAGAAAGTTGGTGAAGGGCATGTGTCGCTCTGGGCTGCCCAAGGACAGTATGGCATGGCAGGATGCATGGCATGTGTGCTGCTTCATCCCAGGCACTGGTGGCACTTGCTGAAGAGCTGATTGAGCTCTTCATGCCCCACCAAGCCTGGATCTGAGATAAAACTGGCATGGCAAGAAAACTTCTGAGCTGCAACCAAGGAAAATTAGACATTAAGGACAACGTTCTTGGGGAGACAGCATGAATTTATAGTCATAGAATGATCCTCTATGGTAAATGTTTGCATAAACAGGTATACTAGTTATACTAAGTACCCCAGAAAACAGCTCATAGGCACAGAGGCAAAATAAAGTTTTGTTCTTATAGCCCAAGGAGTGAAAAATCAGCCACCACAGGAAGCAGCCCAAAGCTGATATTTGCAGAAATGCATGTGCCTTTTTGACCAAAGTGCTCCCACAAGCATTTGTACTGTACATAAAAGCAATGATCACTGTCACCTGGTTTAGGGGTTTAGTCTATTTGTAATTTAATAGGAGAATTTCACAGAGATTTCTGCCTTATTGATTTTGCCTAATGGAACAAGCTCGTTTCCTAGGGGCACTGTGTACTCCACCCTGCACAACACATCCAAAGGGCAGGAGAGTGCCTCCACCCCTGCTCTAGTACACTGTCAGCATTTAATTAATCCAGGAGCTGCAGGGCAAATTCTTAGTGCAATGCAAAAAAAAGAAGGCCAAGACAAAGCATGAATTTATGCTCTGAATGCCCCTGTGCATTATGATGGTACTCTTGGAGCATTTAAACTGGAGGCTACAAGGTCTTGTAGCATTTGAGTGCCTGTCAGATTTCTTCCCTTCTAAGGCCTCTGCCAGATACTCTTTATCCTTTATAACATCAAATAGTCTCAGTAGGAGGCTCTCTGATGCTGATTTTCTTTCTGATTCTCCAGGCATGGATAAATGGTTTCCTTTACATTTGGAAGTGTAATGAAAGCCCTTGGAGTTTCATTACCTGCATTCACACACAGAACAACAGAGCTGGGCAGGTTCTTCAGGAGCATCCCATTGCACAGGAATCAGCCCTGGACACCAGCACCCTGTGCACTTGTCATCCCTGAGCACACATACAACCTGTGGGGATGAGGGGGTGCACAAGATCATGAACAACTTTTTTGATAAACACACATTTCACACTGCCTGTGAGATCACTGACCAGTTGTGTCACCTATCCATCTTCTTTTAGCATCTTTGAAGCTAAATTTAGAATACTAACCTTTAAAATTAAAATTGTGCTTTGGTTTTGGTTAAAGGTTTCACTCACTGTCATACTACAAACTGTAAACTGCTCTGCCACTCCTTTTCTTCCCAGCCCTGAAAATAAATTCTGTCCTTGTGGATGCCACTGGTAAACACACTTGTTTGGTTCTCTGCAGGTCAACCAGATTAAACACATTTTTTAAAAGAAAATATTTTATAAGCTGTACCAGTTTATCCATGCCAGAGCAAAGCCAGTGCCTCCATACACTGCCAAGAAACCACACAGATCAGGCCAGTGCTCTGCAAACTGTCCAGCAGTTTGAGGTCCTTGGGAACTCCCTCCCAGATGCACAGAGCTCTTGGCAAGGAGCATCAGCCAACAGAATGGCAAAAACCCTGACAGGGACACCATGCTGCCCAAATCTGTTTTCTGTCAGTCTGTGCACAGGGTAAAGGAAAACAGCAGGCAACCACCTTTGGCGAGGAATTAACTGAAAGGGGGGAAAGCCCTGTCAATACAGCTTTGGTTTCAGTCTCCAAGACTTGACAGGGAGTATATAATTCAGGGCCATGTCCAGGAAACAAGTGATTTTGCAGTCTGACAAGGCATACTCCAAATTTAGGTGACAACAAGCCTTTTTTGGCACAAAACACAGCCCAGAATTAGACACCAGTAGTTGATTCACTGTGAAAAATGGGTGTTGATTGCCTTGGCTTCTTCCAAATACATTGCTACCCAGAGATTAAAGAACACATGGTGAGGATGTACAAAACTGCTGAATTTTATGGGAGCACCTCTCATCTGCTGAGCAACAAAACCAAAGTCATTGCCTTTAATGTTTTCAAACTTGTATGTGCCTTTCTTGACTTCCAGAATCAGAAGGTTGGGAAGGTGCTGAGCGTTTTTCAAAGTGTGATAGCAGAACTTATCCCTGCACTGCTGGAGGGAGCTCAGAAGAGGGTTGGTTTGGTATATCTGCAAGCTGAATTCTCTTTTGTCTGGGACACTGTCACCACTGCACATTCACCCACAGAAATTATTCATTCTTCTTTGGCATTGGAACCAATAAGGCAGAATTGGGACCCACATACAGAAAAGGCAGAAACCCATCACCCAAGTACAGTCTGTGCCATGAAGAATATTTTGGGTTCAAGACTAGTGTTTGTTTTCCATGCTGTTTAGGAAGAAACTTATTGGGACTGTAAGGGCTTACTTGGGCTAAAACCTCAGCCTAAGTGATGATTGATGAACAATAAGAGAACTATTCTAGGGTCACCAATTGCCATTCATTTTTCCTCTGTGGGGGCTCAAGGATGGTCAAACTACTCCTTCAAATGTTACTTTGTGTTGTACCTCTTTTCAATGGCTGTGTACACAAAATATTGACTTGACCAGGAAGCAACAAAGTTCTTGAATATCATGGGAGAATGAGCCATTGCAACCAGGATCTTTGTCTCCTGACCACTGGCTTGGGACAGACTGCTTCCTTTTCTGCTCTGTTTGATGAGACAGCAAAAACCTGCACACTCCAGAGAAGCAGATGGACCACTGAGACATGTCAGCCAAAGCAGATATGATACCCAACAGGGCTGCCATCATCCCAGTTAAAATATCATGAAACTGCAAGGAGTTCCTGGTGTACTCAAAAACCCTCCTGCTCTATAACCCCTGCTGCCTATTACCAGGACTGGTGGAATAAATAATGGTTAAAACAGAGTATTGGGTGCCTGATCTTTGGTCCTTACATTAAAAGTGGATGCAGCAGGGAAGGAAGTGTGTAGGAAGGTGCCCTGCCCCAAGTTCTTTGCCATCCATCTGCCTTCCCACGAGTTAAATCCCAGAGACACCACCGGTGTGCAGATAACTGGATATTGGACTGCAGCCAGCCCTGCACAAGTAAAGGCACATTCAGCCCCAAGATGTTTTCTGGCATCAGTATCAAGCTTCCTTTCTAGCAACTAAAGATGCTTAAAGGGCATTATAATAGCTGCCTGAATATCAGAGACACTCCCATCACTGTTTGATTTCCTTGGGCAATAATAACTGTGGTCAGATTCACACAAGGTCTGCAAAGGATCAAATCTGCTCTTTTCAAAGACAGCTGGGAATACCCCTGGAAAAATGTGAAAAACACAGCATGTGTTGGGACCAGTGCCTCTCCCTCATTATTCCATGTAAATACAAGCAATCTGACCCCTCCAAAGAGACTTTGCATTTCTCAGAAAATGACCATCTGTCAGGCAACAAAGGGCGCTCATTATTTAAATTAAGAATCTATTCCCTGCTGCCATTTTCACTCACTTCTCATTACAGCAGTCTCAAACACCCCATTCCCTTAGCTCTGAGAGCTGAGATCATCACTTACTCCCCCTTCTTCAGCAGCCATCACCCATAAACACCCAGCTAAAGGATGCCACAGTCTGTGGGCCAAGACAGCCCTTGATTTGCCATGCAGAGGAGTCATGTGAATGAGAAAATACACACAAAGGGCCCCATAAACCAACTGTGTAATAGTGACTTTTAAGCATATTATTATGAAATCTATGGTTTCTTGAGTGGTGGGACCACAGAGGTCCATCCTCAGGCTGGGCTGGCAGGGGCTGCTCCTCAACATTCCCAGATAATCTGCACTGAGCTGGGCAAAGTGTTGTAACAGGCTAGCCAGGACTCCATTTCTTCTAGCAGGGAAGCTAATTCTTTATTTACAAAGCTTATATTTATAGGAAATATCAGAAGGTTCTGTGTTAAACCTAATTGGTCAGCAATACAGTGAAACTCATTGGTTGGTAAGGGCTATTGAATATGTCTATCAAATTTTCTCTTTCTAGATATGTTTACGTATTTTCTTCACTGGTTCTTATAGGAAAGATTTCTTATTTATGCAAGTGCAAACTTATTTTTCTCTCCACTAATAGATTTTTTTGTTCATTCTTATAATATTTCCTTATGGGGACTTACAAGCTACTTCTAGCTTAACTAGAGTAGCAGAATCTAAACCATATTTTATAAGGCCTTTCTTTTATAATATCTCTACTTGTCTGCAACACGGAAAGGAGACAAGGCCACCAAAATATTGCATAATAACTCATCATCTGTGACCCACAGCAACACCTGCCATGAAGATTCAGAAACAGAGGTGGAGGAAGCTCAGCAGAGCCCCAACTCCCCTGCACAGCTCTCTTGCTTTTGCAAGTATTTGCTGCTGAAGAAAAGAGTTTTTCTTGCTAGTTCTTGTTAATCAAGAGGCTTCCTCTTCCCCACCCCCTCCCATCAAGCCAGAAGAATCATATCGAGAAATCCAGAGTTTGACATGATTTGCTAAATGTCACTTGTCACAGCTCAGGGAAACGTGAGCGAGGAGCCAGAGCAGGGATGAGGCTGCAGTGCCACTGCACCTCTGTGGCTGCCTGGCTCTGCCTTGGGCTCTCTTGAGCATCCCCCTCCTCCCTCTGGGCCTCAATTCCCAGCTGGACAAGAGGAAACATGGAAAAACCTCAAGTCCTGTGTCTGGGGGAGGTTGGTAAATGAACAGCTATGAAATACACGGATACTTCAGTGGTGTAAATAAATGAGGCTGCTCTTAGAAATACCCAATTCCTGCTTGGTTTGTGGAGTAGGTTCAGCTTCTAATGGGCTTCTGTCTCCACCAGGAAATACCCAGAGATTCAGTGGGTATGGAAATGTCTGAGTTCCCTGTGGCTTGAACAGCAGCAGGGCCAGCTCATGCCAGCCGTGATTAGAGTGTGCTGGGCTGGGGTTGACAACTGCACATGGTTGGGAGGTACTTTGTGAATTAAGAACTCTTTGCTGGAGGCAATTCACATGGCCAGACACCAGAAAAGATTGTGAAGTACTCATGTTCTCTGCTGGAAAGAGCCTTGGGAGTGCAAACTATTTATTAAACAATAAAACCCATCAAACTGCTTTTAATATTTTATGTGAGGGGAAATGCATTTATATTATTTTTAATAAGGCAAGGTTTAAACAGCTTCAGAAGAAAAGGAAAGGATCTATTCAAAATAGGGGTAGATTCTCCACAAGCAATCGCAGCCTGTGTTTATTATGGATATTGTCACATTGCAAGATGCAAAAATAAGACCCAACAAAGCACAGCCTGTTGTGTCAAATTGCTCTATATTCTTTTTTTAAAATGCCAAAAGGGAGGCTGAGCTTTAGGAGTGATGCAATGACATCAACTCTTCTCCTGATCAAAATCAAGACTGAACAAGTAGAAGAATGCGATCTTTCCCTGAGCTGGATCCTAGTGACCCCATTCCAGGAAATTCTGAGAGCTGTGCCTTAGACTGAGCTTGACATCTATCAAGGAGACACAAACAAACATTCAGTGACTGTGTGGAAGTTGGCTGGAGCCAGTAAGAGGTGACCATGAATGCTGGTCAAACTCCAGCATTGCTGAGCAGCTCAAAAGCATGAGAAGAAATCCCATTAAATGTGACTAATCAAAGATTTGGAGGGAATGGCCTAGCAGTGCCTGCTGTTTGCCTCCAGCATGGCATTTTCATGCTGCTGGATGCTTTTGAAGATCTGCAGCCTGGTCATTTGTGCTTTCAGTGTCTGGCCACAAAAGCACCCTCTGCATGAACTTGTTCTCACTGCTGCCAGCTACCTTCTGGGGAAAACAAGCAAGCAAACAAAAAAAAATGTCTGGTACAAATTCAGGAGGTTTGGACAAAAATAAATCACAGAGCTCATCTCTGGAGCAGTCTTCAAAAGAAATTAGTTGAAAGTAAATCAAAGTTGAAAGTAAATCCAAAAACAGCAATGGAAAAACTATAATGTTCAGAGACACCATTGAAGCAGTCACTTCAAGAGTTGGGCAAATATATTGGCAGGAGATTTTGGCACTGTGTGCCTTCCCTCTGGAAGTCTTTGTTTCTGTCACAAGATGCTTTGCCCCAGGGCCTGCCTCTAGGAACCAGCTGTGGAAGATCCCAGAAAGCCCCAACTGCACACACAAACAATGTTTGCTTCTCAACAGATTGCCCACACCAGCAAAGTCACAGACTCTGCTGAAAATGTGGGCTTTGCATTGCCAGAACATAGCCCTACAAAAAGGATCTTCTTTCTGTTTTGCACTGGAAGAACCTCAGCTCAGTTACTGTGTCTAGCTGGGCATGACACAGCAAAGCCAATCTCAACAGGTGCAGAGGAAAACAAAACCTGCCTGAAAAACTCATGGAAAAAAGAGTGAACAAATTTGGATTATTTAGATGGGGAAAAAAAGAGCAAGCAAGGAACATGTTTCAAATGCATAGAGGGCTTCCCTGCTAAGATGGAAAATAGGACTTAATTTCCATGTTTAAATTGCTGAGGAACATTTAATAGAATAATGGAATTACTTGGGCTGGGAGGGACCTTAAAGATCATCCAGTTCCAACCCCCTGCCATGGGCAGGGACACTCACTAGACCAGGTTGCTCCAAGCCCCATCCAGCCTGGCCTTGAACATTTCCAGGGATGAGGCACTTGCAGCTTCTCTGGGCAGCCTTTGTCAGTGTCTCACCTCTCTCACAGAGAATTTCTTCAGTCTAAAGCCATTCCCCTTGTACCCCCATTTTTCCATGTAGATCTGAGCTTTTCCAGAAAATAATGGAAAGCTGAAGAGTAAGATGTACAAGAGGGATCAGATGTGACCAAGTGGGCTCAGCAGTGTCCAGCCTGCAGCTCAGGGGACCAGGGGACATTCACAGTCACACCCAGCTCTGCAAGGATGAAGCCCCCCGTGCTGTGCCAGCCTCTGGCACCAGTGTCACTGTGCAGTGGGGGCAGTGAGTTTTGACATCTCACAGCACAAGAACTGCTTCCACCCATCTCAGGGCCACCATCTCCTGGGCACAGCTCCTATTTCCCCATGTGACTGGAGGGCAATGTCTGGGCCAATCCATATCCACGTCCCTCAGGACTTGCAGGCTTCTCCTACTTCTTCTTTCAGCTCACATTTAAAGCAGCAACACATTACTAGCCAGCACAGCACCTTCACTACCAAATTAGTGGTTAAATGAAAATTCAAAGGAACATTTAAAAATTTCATCAATGCCACTTGGACATATGCCTTCAGGCTGTTTATCTTTAAATGAGATGTCACATGTAATTTAGTGGCTATATTAAGTATTGTTTTTCACTTTTAGCTGCATTGCTGTGGGCAGCCGTGTATCAGTGCACACCTTCATTCTTCATTAGGGGAGATAAATGAAAATGGCACCATTTTTCTGAATTAAAGTCCAAATACCTGACATGTCAATACCATCTAATGGAACAAAGCACTACAGATTCCTAGAGCAGGTGTTTAATTTGCATGTTATTACTGGACAAGCAAGATTAATGCTTTGCTAAATACTTCTGCTGCAGTAACAAGAAAAGCAGAGGGGGGGCTGTACTTAAAACTGCAAACAAGGACAAAATATTGTAACTCTCTTTCTTTCTTCAAGTGATTCAGCCTCTACAAGACAACTAAAATATTACAGCTTCATACTTGTTTCTACCTCCATGCTGCACCTTGTACATTTTTGGGCTGTGCCACCCAGAAGCCTCACAAGTTCTCCCTACAACCCAAAGCTATGGAATGGCAGTGATGCTCTCAGTGGGAGCAGGGATGTTACCTGCTGCTCCTCTGCCCCACCCCTTCCTTTAGGGAAGGGCTTGGGAGAACTCATGAAGAAACTGAGTTTAAACTTTATCCCAGAGACACTCAGGCCCCCAGGACATTTCTTTTTGCACCATAAGCTTGTTCTTGCCAGACTGTTGCCTATTTATGTATTTAACAGCAGAATAGCAC
Source organism: Muscicapa striata striata (assembly GCA_030060385.1). Lineage (NCBI taxonomy): Eukaryota > Metazoa > Chordata > Aves > Passeriformes > Muscicapidae > Muscicapa > Muscicapa striata. Next base: position 457,435 of record JAREIS010000050.1, on the reverse strand, counting down.
AGCAGTCCAAGCTGCTTCTGGAATAATAACAATAAAAAATCAGAACTGCAATTAAATTACAGCTCAGAGGCATTTGCTGCACAGGAACTCTTTGCTCTGCAAAGACTTGCTGCAAAGATTCATCTTGTTCTGAGTAACACTGTGTGAAATTGGAGCCTCTGCTGCTCTTTAGGAGAGATATTCTGAATTTGTGCTATCACCATTGTTTTGAGAAGGATAGTGGGAACTTGCTTTCAATTTTAAAATTTTACACTAGAAATTTCAAATTTGTGTAAGATTATATGTGCTGCATACCCAGCTCCTTTTCACCCCTAACCAAGCTAGAAGACTTGTGCATCATCAGATGTGGGAAATCCGACAGCACAGGGCTTGTGTAGAAAATCTGCCATTTTACAGTGAATACACCATTTGTCAACCAAATCATATGGTACCCCCAGATAACCAGTGCATGAAGAAAGTGGGAATTTCTCAAATACCAACCCAACTACATCCTGTCCCAGGGCAAACCCAAAACAGTAGGGCAGACTCTTGCCTTGACACAAGCCAGCAAAGCTCTGCTGTCTTCAGTTGGCATTAAAAGCAGAACCTTGGTTTTCAGTGCTTCACTACAGTGCTCCTGGAGGATTTTAATTACCTGATCCATTCATTTTCTAGAAAAGGACTTCTATTGTTTTGAAAACAACAAAATAAAGGCTACTACTCACTGGCTGTCAGGTTAATGGTTCAGAACAGGTCTGCTTGAATTGAAAAAAAAAAAGAGAGTTCAAGGCACAAACCCAGCATTAATTGCAAATAAAAAGCAAGAGTGATGTTCACATCCATCAGCTGCTCTGTCAATAGTGCAGCAGTGCTTCAGCCTTGCTGGGAAACATCACCCCCCCAAGCAAGTCCAGCCCAGCAGGTTGGCACACAGGACATCTGTGTGGACAGGGCTCACAGGGGGACCAACCAAGCCCTACCTCATAAATCAGACATGAGGGAACAAAGCAGCAGGGACTGATGGACCTCAGCACACAGGGGAGGCTCTGAGCTTCCACCTGCAACAAATTCCTTCCAAGGTTTCTGAAAGCCTATGGCAGCAACAGCATCATTTGCCCTCTTCCACCCTTTCCCATGCCAAATGTTCCTGAAAAGAACCCAACCCCTCAGCTCTGTGGTGTGTTCAAGCTTTAGGGAAGGCTCCCAGACTTTCAGGACATGCCAGCACTTCCCCCATACCTGGCACCAGTCCCCTCAGAGCAGCCTTTTAGCAGAGCAAACACAGACAGTGAACCCCTCCAAGAGCTCTGGCTGAGGCCATGGGGCAGGGAGTGCTGTCAGGGCACTGGGCAGGGATCAGGGGCTGCTGAGGACACCACCCCTCACAGCTGGCCCCAGGGACACATCCTGTGTGCACCCCACTCTGGAGGTTCCACCATGTGGCCCCCCAACCCGGGGGACTCTGGGTGTCCCACCTGAGCCATCATTCTCACAGGTGTCACCCCACACACCAGCCTCTCACAAGCCCACGACAAGATTGCCAAGTGCCTGGTGAGGTATTTAAATACCTGTGTCTCCTCTGTAGTTTATTATGTTAAAAACTTCATTTTTCTCACCTGGCATGTCCTTTAGACAGCATAAGGGTCCAACTCAGCAGCTTCACAGCCCTTCAAAACTTCCAATCAAGACAAAAATCTTTACTCATACATCACAGACTCAGCCCACCTCCAACCTCAGCCACATTGCAAACCTTGGATTTTAGGGGCTGTCCCGTATTTATACCCACCCCAGGGCCATCAGGTGGGTTGCTAAATTGTAACAAACTCATCCCTGTTTTTGGGCAGCTAATAGCAAACTGGGCAAAGGATTTATTGGCCCTGAAGTGATTAATGCAACTGAGAGCACCCGTAGGCCAGAGGGGATCCAGCCCTGCCTGTCCCCATTGTGTCCCATGAAAGGCTGGTGGAGGGAAGGTGTCCCTGCTCAGCAGCCCCTTACCCAGGTTAGCATTTTGTGAAAAGCCTCCTTGTCCTGGGAAGAAAACTCAGTCCATACCCAGCTCCTGCAGCTGCTGCTCTGCCTCAGCCCGAGGGCTGGCAGGGAACTGCTGCAATCAGAGTCATTAAATAAAGTAGAAACCTGTGTTGCTAGCTTCCTGCTGCATTGCATATCATAGGAAAAAAATGAGAAAAACACTACATTAATTGCTGTTGGCTTAAATGAACGTGCTTCTGTTTGCCAGTGGCAGCAGCCATGGCCCATGACACAGAGACCCCTTCTCAGGAGCTGCTCCAGCCCAGCTTCCCAGGGCTCAGCAAAACCTGGAGACAAATGAGGCACTCAGCCTCTCAGCCCTAATGAAAACAGCTCATTACCATGAAGGAAACCATCAGAAAATATATATATATATATCAGAATATATATATATGAAGAAATACCATCAGAAACTTCAGTGTCTTCAACCTGTTCCTATCCTGAACGTGCACGTTCAGTGATTGCTTTAACATTTGGGAAAGTAAAAAGGATTTTACCAAAAGCACATCTGGGCTGTGGCACTGATTTCTCCCTGGAGCTCCCATGTCAAAGTGCTGGTGGCTGAAGGAAGCACTGTTGCCATCAGTCATTCACACTATTTTATCATCCTGGAGGAGTGAAAATAACACGGTAACTAATTCTGCAGCTCCAGTTGTGGTTTTGCTTTTACTTTATTTATAAGTAATTACAGACTAGAGAAAAATGAAAGATAGCACGTGGGCTCTATCTAAATAACTCCTCTTCCCACCACTGCGCCCATGCTATAATCTGCAGGCCTGTCTGCACTCTCAGTAAACTCTTTAAAGATTTAATCAAACAAATTAATCCCTTAACTCGCCCATTCCCTCATAGCTGTCATTCAGGAGGCAGCTTATTTTCTGATTTCTAAGAGCCTGATTTCTGCCAAGTGCAATTTTAAATGACACAGTCCTTAAAAAATGCCCAGATAAAAGATTTGCTCTGAAACTCCCAGTTTATATCCTGGAGTTTGCTGTAAATGAAATTGAGATCCATTTAAATTCAACCCCATGCCACTGAGCTCTGTGAAAGGCAGGGCCTGCTCAGAGCTGTGGGAGGAGGTGATGGGATTTAGCAGGACTGGATCTCCTCCCAGGCCCACTGCTGGCTGCTCTGACCTTGGCCAAATCATTTAAACTCTTTATGCTGTTTAGTCATCTGTAAAATTAGTGTATTACTATTTACCTACCTCCAAGAGATAAAGTGAAGGTCACCATTTGTGGAATATTTGGAGACCTTCAGGGGAGCAGAACTCAGACCAAGCATGACCCTGGGGGAAACCCTGCAAACCCTGGGTCTGATGTGAGGGAAGAGATCCCAGTGCCATGGGGTGAGCAGTGTCTGCACGAGGGCAGCTGAGATGGGTGTTTGTCAGGTTATAAACAACATATGTATAAACAACAAACTGGTGTTTCTTGGAAACCAACCTGCATTTGCTCTGCAAAGAGCTCTAAGGTTTAAATCAAGAATTGAACTATTTTCACTTGAAATGATAAAAATAAATGGTTCAATGCCTGCCAAAACTCTGCAATGTTCATCATTTAAACAGGGATGAAACTGGAAAACTTTTAATTGTTTCCACCAGCCATTTTTCCTGGAAACAAGTCCCATCCTGCAGACTGCACAGGCACTGCTTGAATTGCTGATGGAAATGGCCTTGGAATCTGATGTACCTGGTGGCTGCTGAGCCATGTCATAGCTTTTCCTTTTTACCCAGATGTAAAGGATGCAAATAGATCCTAATACCTGCTAATAGGCAACAACAATAAAAAAAAAAAAGCTTTATCTAGGAAATGCAAATTTACATCTTCATGCTTCAGTATGTTTCAGCCTTTTCTTTATTGCTGCACCCAAAAGTGATGCTCAAAGAGATGAGCTGAAGGCAGATGCCTTGGGCCTAATGCTGTGCCCAGGTCAGTCCTCTTACACAGTTTTTTACCACTGCTGAGGTAAAGTTTTGGTCAGATAAGGAAAGACTCACCTGGATCAGATTCAGGAGCTGAAAAGCTGGGTTGGGACTGAACCAAATAGAAACAAATACATGACAGAGGTGGGCAGGCATATGATAAATAAAAGAAAAAACCCTTCACACTGCACTGATGGGCACTGCACTGAGCCCACTCTGCTGAGGACTCTCCTTTATCTCCAGTGGGAAGGGGTGGAGAACAGGTTGCTGCAGGGGCAGGTGAAGTGAGGCACTGCTGGCTTCACATTTGTGCCCCTTTCTTCCATGCCTTACAGGCAGTTGGCATGTTCTTAAATCCCCTGGGTTTCTGCTGAAGAGCATTACACCAACACAGTACACTGTCCACCCAGCTTCTCCAGAAGCTGGGTGAGAATGAGGAGGATTCCTAGGTGCAGAAATCTTGAGAATATGGTTAAAACCAAGTCCAGTGACACAGCACCTGTCCACACAGACCTCTCGTGTCCAGCTCCATGGGGCTTTTGCAGGAGCTGCCCTGTCAGATGCATGGAGCTTCCCACAGAAATCTCTGTATCATTAACCTGAGCTTGGCTTTGAACCAGGGCTTTAAGAGTTTATACAAGTAGTAGCTAAAAGCCATTTAATAGTGCACTACAGCCAGTAAGCAATGAATTATTTAGAATATTTTACTAAGAATAATTGCTGTTTTTAAAGAGCTTTTTTTCTCCAATCTTCCCTGAGGCCTGGAAATGCTTTCATGATAGTAATATCAAGTAAGAAAAAAAAAAAAAAACCCAAAATACAAAGCCATCTAATAGAGGCTGCCTGGGATCAACTAAACCATGATGCAGAGTATCTCGAATGTGGTTGCAGCATTTGTTTCTTAATTAAAGTAAATGCACAACCACAGACAATAAAGCAAACAGAGTGCCAAGAGCCAGGCTCACAGCCCAGCCAGTCCAGGCAGGACTGTGTACACTCTCACACACTGAAAGTTGTTGTAACTTCCCCAAAACGCTAAGAAAAAATAAATCTTGCTGAGATCTTTACCCTCAGCCTGAGATCCAGTGGGTTGAACCCAACACAAAGCTGGGGGCAGTCCCTGCCCTGCCCTGTGCCCTGGCACAGCTTCACCTCAGCATAGCCATGACACAACTGTCCCTAAACACATTTGCTGCATTTTGTCTTCATTTTAGCTCACAGACCTGTCAAAAATAAGCAAAATAATTGGATTTTTTGCAGTTGATTCTATACTTTCCTTGCTGCCAACCTATAACTGCTCTTTGCAGTGGGTGGGTTGGGGTCTCTGGAGCTGAATTTTGGCACAGAGCCATTTCCCAGTGGTCAGGGAGAAGCAGCCAAAGGCCACCAACCCTGCCTTGGGTAGTGCCATGAGCTGGGGATGGCAGGATGTCACAGGCTGGGCACAGCTGGGGGGACAAGGCTTTTTCCTGGGGGTTCAATGCAAGTTACTCGAATTGCATGGAGGCCAAGGTTGGTGTTCATTTTACCCACCTGGCCCTGGTTCTGCTCAGGCCAGGGCTGAGGCTTCCAACAGCACTTGGAGAATGCTCTGCCTGCCCAGAGCCCCTCTCCTGGAAATCCATCAGCTGCTGCTGCAAAAACATCAGAAATGTTTGTTACTTCTGGGCTATACCAGGCTGTGAGCAGTGCTGGGGGAATGGTGCAAGAGAGGAGGATCAGAGTCTCACTGCCCAGTGATTTGAGAGGGGTTAAGCTCAAGCAGAGCTGTCCCTGGCTTTTGCCCACATGTTTTGGAAAGCCAGCCTTTCCCATGTGAGAAAACTCTGCTTCAAACACAGGTGGGAAGGAGATGCTCCACTCAGGACACTGAGGAGCCCAGAAGTGAAAGGGGGAAAAAAAACCAACTTCCAAAAACTCGGTTATAAAAAAAATCCAAGAATTTTCACCTATCAGTCATTTCCCATGGACTGCAAATGCTTCCTCTAATTAATAGTACTCTGCTCTGTGAGTGTCTGTTAATGATAAGCTCCAGGCAAAAGACCCAGAGCAGGGAGCTCTCCATTGATCCTGGTATTGATTTTTTTATCTTTTTCCCTGTTGTTATTGTACATGCAAATGGCCAGTAATGACTCAACATTATGACCACTCTCTTCAAGTGACATTTAGGAAAAAATGATTGAATCTGAGGGTCTAATGTGCTGTTGTCCTCTCTGTCCCCCAGCTGCCCCTGCAGCTCTGGCTGTGCCTCATCCCCCTCCTCCCTGGCAGCATCAGAGCAGGACAGGGCTCACTCACTGTTTATTGTCTCCAAACTTCTGCCCTCATGTGGACTGAAACAGGCTCCCCTGGTTCCTCATGCTCCTCTCCAGCCATGAAATCCTCCATGGATAGGTGTGAGGCAAGAGGAAGGCACTGACCCACCCTCAGCATCCCAGCCCTGCAGGCAGGGTCTGAGCTGAGGGGAGATTTCAACTCTGCAATGGAGCACAAAGCTCCAGCACTGGGTACAGAGAAGAGCAAAGTCATGTTCCCTGGGCAGTGATTACACAGGAACCACTCTCAGGCATTACCTTCAAACCAGTAAGTTGTTGGGGCTTTTTGGGGCCATAATTTTAATCCCCCTAAAGCAATCACTCACTGCATTTTTAATACACCTTTTACTTACCAGTTTGAATAAGAACTCGGATTTATTCCTTCCCCTGTTTTCTGCTACCTGCTTGCTTTGCCTAGGAAAAATAACACATTAAGGGACATGTCTCTTTCCTTCCCTCTTTCTTCAGTACCTTTGTTTGGGACTAGTGAATTTATGCTGTATTTTCCAAAAATGACAACAAAGAACTGCTAGTTTTCCATAAGCCTTCCCATTTTCTTGCTGCTCTTCCCCCTGCAACATGCAAATGAAGCCATGTATCCAGCCCAAAATGCTCCTGTCAACAAAACCTGAAAACTAAAAAACCCAGAAGCACCAAATAAATTTTGTTGAATCTTGTTAAAAAAAGAGCCCTGTGACAAATGCCAGGTCTGGGTTTGGAGGAGAGGCAGGACACAAACTGGTGCTCCTCCATCCCAGACAGCTCTAGAGTTCAGCTGGAAAGTCAAAGACTACAGAAATTCTTGGGAAATTCCTGACATTTTCTCCCTCTGTATGGGCCAGAAGTTTTCATGAAAGCAGTCTTTCCTCTGGTGTTTTGGTATTTCTTTTTTGGGAACCTCCTCAGTGCAGGCAGAGCCAAGTTTTCCCTGTGGCATCCATCGCCCACAGCTCAGCTGGTCATGAGGGATGGCAGAAAACTCACTTAGATCCCTGGCTTTGCACTCAAGTAAGTAAATTACTTGCTAAAGAGCAAGGCACTGAGGTTTTTTTCCCCAAAATTTTGTAGTGTTTTACAGATTGAATCCTGTGACTGAGAGATGGTTTTTCTTGCCCCAAAGAGCAGCCTGGCTCAGGAGGTGATGGGGACACTTGACTCAGAAATGGTCCCTTGCAGAAGGAGCTGCCCCATCTTGGGGTATCCCAGCACAGCAGTTTTTGGAGCAAATGGAAGAGCAGCTTGTGGCCGGGGAAAATGTTGGGGGTGGGGGTCAGGGCTTGGCTTTGTTCCTTCACCACCCTGAGGAAAGGTCCAGGGCAGGGAACAGAGGAGGTGTCTGACCCCTGGCAGTGTCCCTGCAGCTCCCACAGCCACAGGGCTCAGCCAGGATGAAGTGACCACAGCCCTGCCCTGCCCCAGGAGCGTTTGCAAAAACCCCTGAGGTCTGAGCAAAGTGTCACCGAGGTTAATGGCACTAAAGAAAGTCATCATCACACACTGTGCCTCATTGGAGAGGCGACCCCTGGCACCCCAGCCCAGGCAGGAGGGGAAGCAATAGGTGGGAAGTGGGACAGGGAGAGCAGAGCCTGAGGAGCTGTGCCCACCCCTGGGGGAAAGCTCCTTTTTCCCAGCTGTCTTTAAGGCATGCAGAGCTGTAAATGCCTCACGCACATCACATTAGTCTGATGACTCTGAGATGTCTAGACTGCTGTTGGAGCTGATAGGAGGAAGCTGGCATCATCCGAGCTCTTTGAGCCCTTCTTGTTTTTTCTTTTTTTTAACTGGTAATAAGATTCTTTTCATATTATGCACTGCTGGAAAGTCCCGTTTGCATGCAGACAGCTGCTGTGTTTAGAGACACCATCCAAAATGCAGCTAAACACAACAGCTCACTCCAAACCCAGCAGCAGGCATTTGTTACAGTGATCATTTCCAGAGGGATCACAGGAGCCCTCAGCATTTTCCCTATTTTAAAACCAAAGCTTCGTCCTTATGCAAAGACAAAAGTCCCACATAGAAACATGCCTTGGGAAGAACCTGAAAGGGAAATAAAATCCTTCAAACTGAATGACAGCCTGAACACCAGCAGCTCCCATTAGTGCTTACCAGAAATACAAATGCTGAACTAAACAGGCTGCTCCCTGTGAGAGTTTGAGGGTCATTCTGAGAGCACAAGAAAGTCTTGAGCTTGCCTTTAGTGTTGACCAAACCCAATACTGGAAATCCTTCCTTGCAGATCTGTAGAGCTAAAATAAAACTAAAGTAGGGAATTATATCAAAACTGCCTGCATTAAAAGCCAAGTCCATGAGACAGGCAGTTTGGGAGGGCTCCTTCCAAGCCCTTTCCTCCCATTATAACACAACAGGAGTTATTTTACAGAAGAAAACAAAGGATAAGAGAGTTAATTTGAGCACACGTTTCCAGTGAAACTCCATTTCCCCCAGATGGAAACCCTCATTAAAGCAAACAGGTAAATTATGGTTATGATACAAAATACAGTTGCTGAGGGAGAAATGCATCTCAAATTAAAGGTATTTGCATATATTTGGTGAGGATGTTTTTGTTGCAGAGTGATGCAGATGCTGCCTATGATGGAGCCTTGTTTCCCACCTCCCCCAAGCTGGTTTTGCCTTCATCCCAGCCCATTCCCTCAGCAGCCCCTCTGCCCCTGTAACCCAGCATCAGGTACAGAACAGGTTTTAACCCAAAGCAGCGTGGTGTGGAGAGAGGAGCAGGAGCATCTCTGCACTCAGGAGCTTTGGCCACGATCACAGCTCAGGGGCAGAGGGATGCCTGCTCTGCAGCTGCACAGCTGAAACACACTCATCCCAACTGCACATTGCCTCTCCTATAGCCAAGTACACAGTGCCCTCTCCTGCCAGGAGCCTGGGTTTTTTCAAATATTCCCCCACACCTGTCTTTTTGCCCTCTTTTTAAGGAATGCCAATAATTTTATGGCTTGTTTTTATAAGATGTTGGTTACAACCTGTCATAGAGGGTGAAAAAGGGGGGAGGGATTTTTCCTCTCTGGTATTTTGGCTCTGGCAGTGCCACAGCCCCAGCCCAGCCCCAGCCGTGCCATCGAGCGGGGATGGGCTGAGCACTGCTCTTGTCTGGAGGAGACAATAAAAGGTCATTTCCCCTTCCCACACGTGCCCGAAGATGTGACTGCTGTCCCAGGGGCAGCCCCAGCCCAGCACTGGGCAGGATGGATGCCACGCTCAGCCCCAGCCTGCAATGAGCCAGAGAGGCTGAAATGTGCTCACAGCTCTTTGCTGGGGTCACAGCAAGGAGACTCCAGCTCTATTTTCCAAGCAGCTTCCAGCTGCCCAAAGGCAAGCACCTTCATTTTCTGTGATGCTGTCTGGCTGCAGCCCTAGATCTTTATTTATGCACTAAAGCATTGTGCTATGCAGACGGGCAATAAATATTCCTGACAAGCCCCAAAGCTTAAAAAGCTCAGGTCCTTATGGCGTGGAGCCACACACACCTGTTCCTCCTCTACTGCAATGTGGCAGCACCTTTCTACAAGAACATGCATCATAAAAAAGCAAATATTAAAAGTATAATCAGATTTCAAAATCAAGTTATGAACTTTTGCTTTTTATTATTTTGTTTCCATTCCTTTTTGTAAAAAGATTGATATCAAACAATACAAGATTGCTGCCAGGAGTATAACAGAGGCCAGACTCAGGTGCCTGGGTCTAGAGCCTGTCCCAGCCAGGGCTGGTCCATCCTGGTTCTCTTTCTGCAGGTGCACAGAGAACAATTTTCTTTGCTTCCCTTTATTCACCATATTTAGCAGAATAAATAGTTTGTTCAGAGTTAAAACCCAAGTGGGATTTGGAAAAAAAGAAAAGCACAGGAAACTGTTTTTAATTAAGCTGCAAGAGGAAAAGAAGAGATGAGACTATGACATTCATTATTTCAACATCATGGAAGTCCAGGCTGAAAAAATAGCCAGCAAGAACAAAACCTTCAAATTCATTAATGGTAATCCAAGAGAGCTTAAAGTAATTCATTCCACACAAAGTTGTGACTGCATCCTGCAGAAGAGGGCAGCAGAGTTTCCCCATGCCAGGACATGTTCTCCAGCCCAGCTGCACAAGGGGCTCATGGAGAACAGGATGATTTGGGAGCACAGTGGTGGGTTCAGGTTGTGCCAAGCCCAGCCATTCCTGGGCACACCTGGAAGTGCATTTTGAGCAGCCCTTGGCTACCTGCACAAACCACGTGGCTACTTTAACAAACTGGAAGAGCTGAGCCTGGCACAAGGAGGTGCCCTGCCCTGTGTGCAGATCTCTCTGGTTTCTCCCTTGCTGGCAGCTGAGCTCAGATCTAGCTCCAGGCTGAAAATGAGAAAGTGCTGATTAACCCAGTTTACAACAACATTCCAATGGTGTAGCTGAGAGGGACTTGGACAATGTGACCAGAAAAGAGGGAATGGCTTCCAATCAGCAAAGGGTGGGTAGATTTTACATATTAGGAAGAAATTCTTCCCTGTGAGGGTGGTAAGGCTCTGGCAAAGGTTGCCCTTTGCCCCAGAGAAGCTGTGGCTGCCCCATCCCTGGAAGTGTTTAAAGCCAGGCTGAACCAAGCTTGAACCAACCTGGGATAGTGGAAGGTGTCCCTGCCCATGGCAGAGGTTGAAACTGGAATACTTTCAAAGTGCTTTCCAATCCCAGCCACTCTATGACTCTCTAACTCTTGTCATCAGTTTTTGTGTGAAGAAGTTGTGAGCTTTATCCAGACAGTGACCTCAAACATGCACAGTCCCAGAGCTGATCCATGTCCCTTTTGAACAGTCACATCTCATCTGCCTGCAGTGCAAATGATACCCCACAAAAGACACAGCAAGGGGACTCTGGTCTCTCTTGTAGAGCTCAGAGGCGATTCCAGGGGAACAGGCAGCTGGCACAGGACCAGAACTGAGGGAGGCTGAGTCCCACAGCTCGCCTGGAGGAACTATTTCAAGCATGTTAAATTTTAACCACACATGGCAGCATCTCTGTGCTCCAGGGAGAGGTCATAGCAGAGAATCACAATCTCCATCCCAAGTCAGTCCAAAATAAGAAACAATTTTTCAAAACATCCCAACTCTCTGCAAGCTGAGAGTCTGGAACAGCGTTCCTCCTCTGCCTCCGGGCAAAAAAAAAAAACCAAAAAAAACAACAAAACCACAGCTCTTTTCATTTGGTGACCTTTACATTGTCAGGAAACTAATACAAGCAGTCTTCCTGGAGAAGCCATAGGGAAGGTGAAAGGAGAACATGGCATATGAATAAATGTAAATCCAGAGGGGTGTGGGGGAGGAAATCAACATTATATGGTGCTGTACCTCATCAAGATCATAACTGGGAGAGGAAGCACAGAGTAGATGAGATTCCAGCTGTGACACTCCACTGATGTTGCTCTGGGGTGCTTTGAGTTCCTAACCTGGAGCTTGGCAGCCAGCCTGTAAAAGAGGCACAGGACTAAGGGTTGCTTGTCCCCAAGTCTCAGCCTCATGTGCTGCAAACCTGCTGCCTCCAACTCTCCCCAGCAATACACAGGCTTGGGGACCAAGAACAGAGGTCAGCTCTCCAAATTTCCATTGAACTCCCTGATTCCACCCGCATCATGTTGTTTTAGCAGTGTGACTGCAATGGGGACCGTGGGGTCAGACTCCTCCCAGTGCCTCAGTTCTCAGATGGGCACCCCTTGGCTCTCCATCCTGCCTCAGCAGGGATGTCAGGCCAGCTCCCTGCCAGCCTCCCCACGGCAGCAGCGCTGGGATTGCCTCCTCGCCAGGCAGGCAGATGTGCCTGTGCAAATCAGGTCTGTGCAAGAGCAGCTGCTGATGGCACAGCTGTGCCTGTCCTTTGGGGCAGGGAGAAAACAGATTAATCAATGAAACCGAATCCAGTTCATCAGAAACTACAGCCATCTGTCAGCTTATTAATAGGCACAGAACTCCTGTAAAGCACTGCCATTAATACTCTGGGAAGATCTTTGTTTGGAGGAAGTTTAGGTTGCAGCAACTGCAGCATTGGGTGGGGAAGAGTGGTTCATGATGGAATTTAAACCAGTTTATTATTTCACTTCTGCAAAATCAAATTAGTGGATTCCTTCCCACCTTCCTCCAGTACAGCATCTTCCCTCTCACACAGTTAAGCCTTCCTTACTTGGCTTTTACATATTACACCCCAGGCCTTCTTTAGCTTCCCAAAACACTTACATGCCTGCTCATTGCTAAGGATTCTTCCTACTGAAGGGAATGCAGGTTAAGGTGGAAAAGCATCTCAATAACTTCCCAAACCCAATTTCTGCTAGGAACACATCCCAGCTTTGTCAGGTGGGCAGAGGAAAACCTGAAGAGGTTTTCAGACAGAGATCTGTAAAACACAGAAACACAACAGCACTTAAAACACCTCATTTTCGTTTCTTATACCACGAGACTGAATATGTAGGGATGAAGGAGAGAAAACATGTTTCCAGATTATTTTAAATTGTCTCTGCTATTTCTGAGACATGAATTTAAACTGCAAGGGTTGCTCTTCCTTTAGTTATAACTGAGTTATTTTTGTGCTGTGCTTGATTCTCTTGTGAGAACAGGCAGCTAAAATAAACACTCTGTATCTATTCACATCAAAGTTTTTCTAAGAGGAATTGAAATATTGCTGATGTGGCCTATTTTTCCTTAACCTCCAGCTTCTTGTCCTTGAAGCATCGTGACCGGAGGAGCCGCCCCCCTTGCTGCAGCGCTGCGATTTGCTCGCTCTGGGGCCCGCACAGTGGATGCTGCAGGGATGAGCAGCAGGAGCCATTTCACTTCCATGCATTTTTTCTCATGCCTCACCAGCTGGATACAGCCAAAACACACAGGTCTCTCTCCTGAAGTGTGGGAAGGGGAATGCAAGGAGCTGTGTCCCTGATGCCTGCAAAGGGGGTTCCCTGCTCCCCCTGCACAGCCCTGGGACTGGGACAGTGCTGCAGAATTCCCCTCCCAGGCAGGGAATTAAACCATTTAAGGGTGCTCAGCTCCCAAATGGGCCACCCACAGGTGTCAGACACCAGAGCCAACAGAGCCAACCTACAGCCAACAGAGCTGGGGTAAGAAAGCAGCAGTAGCTCCTGGAATGACAATAAACCAGCATAAGATCCCAGCTCTGGCAAAATGGACCCTTACTAAGTACTTGAAAAGCTCCAAACAGCTATGGGGAGGAAGAAAACTCTCAGGATCTGTGGCAAGGCAGAGCAAGGCACGCACACAAACAAGGTCCCCTCTTGAGCAGAAGAGGGACAGAGCGGGTGACAGCTCTGGGGGGCCCAGGGACAGCAGGCTGGGCAGCTCACAGGCTCCTCCTGAGCTCCTTCCACAATTGAGTAAAACTCTCAAGATATCTGACAAAACTTGTCTGGCCAGAAGACTCCAAAAACACCAAGAGAGCCCTTAGTCATGTTTTGTGGGATCAGAAAAAGACAGGACAGGTCCCAGGGGTGGCAGTGACAGCTTCACTTGCCCTGGGGACTTGCCAGCAAACCCTCACAGCAGCACCTGGCAGCTCTGAGGATGCTGAAGGCCAGACAAAAGGCTGAGTACAAATCTGTAACTGCAAGGTAAAGGATTTTAAACACTATGAGGCTTCAGGGAAGGCATCCCTTCCCACTGCAGGTAACCAGGAGCAGGGTCTGTGGATGCTGCTGCAATCAATGCCTCCCTGTACCACTGGGAATGGCACCAGGATCCAGCATTACAGGATTAGTGGGCAATTATTCAGAGTCATCCAAAATAATTTTCATGTAAGGTGCTTGAGGAACTCCAGAGCATCTAAAAGATTCTTAGCAGGGCTGCACAGAGCTCTTGAAAAGCCTCTGGTCTATTGTGTATTTTCCCTTTTTGCCTTAATCCAGTATCAAGCATTTCTCCTGGGAATAGTGTGCAGGCTGCTCAGCAGCATTAGCAGTAAGTCATTATTCTCTACGAATTGCAAGTCATGAATTTTAACAGCTCTGAGGAAAGTGTTCATTAGTATTTTCCCAATTTCTAAGATTAGAAATTGAATGGAGATTTACCCATAGCTTGTTATCAAAGCCAAAAGGCAGTAACATATCCAGGCTTCACTTTCTAAAGAGTGCTGCTCTGCTATTGTGTAGTTAAAATGAATATTTTAAATGTAACATTGTTAATTAGTTAAAAGTTACAAGTATGTCATGCAAATTGACATAAACCAGAAAATACCTCAACATCATGCATTTCAACAGATGGCAAGTGGCTAATGTCAAATTACACTGTGCCTCATATAAAGAAAAAGATCCACTTAATCTTTAATTTCTTGAAGTATTCCTCAATTTCCTCTTAGTAAAGAAACTGTTTGTAGGACTTTAGTATTTTTTAATAACTTTGCTGTATTCTTCTTCTATTTTCCCCTGCACTACAAGGGAACTGTAATTTAAGCAGAATCATCAGTGCCTCGTTGCATTGCCATTTGCTGTTACACTACTGGAGTACGCCACTAGAAAAACAAAACCCTAAAAAAACCAATCAACCCACAAACTGACTCCTTTGGCCATATGGTTATTTATACTTATTATAAATTAGGATAACTAAAAATTGCAGCTTTTAATGCCAAACACCAAAGACTGGAAACGTATTGGGGGTGCCAATACTTGTATTTACAGGAACACATGTTTAAAAAGGCTAACTTTAAAAGACTAGAGTTTTTCTCAGGGGGAAATTAATCTTGTGCTTTACAGTATCTGTGTTCCTACCAGCCTGGAGCAGAACAGAGCACTGCAGATGGAGTTTCAGGGGATGTTTTGGAAACTAGGACAGCAATATAATATAGGAGAGTAAAGGAAGATGCAGAGAGAAGAAATGAAATTTCTCAGGAAGAGAAATGGAGGAACTGTTTGGAACCTTTGGGGAAATGCACAGGTGGAAATAAACAGGAGTGTGTCACCTGGAAATAGAGCTAAACTGGGGTAAAAGGCCAGTCCTAGGGTCAGCACATGCTCCTCCTGAGGTTAAACAGGAACATGATGGGACTCCCAGGAGCTCTGTACTACCCTGCTAATGTCAGGGACACTTTCTCTTACCACTGGAAAGATCTTTGGGACTTTTGGCACTACCCCTCCCAAGCCAGCCTGTGCAGTGCACTGGGGTAGCACTCTGGTATTTTTTGGGTGGCTTTGAATGATGCTCTAAATGCTCAAGTGGTTTTAGTCTCAGGGTGTCACATTTGCTGGAGTGTTTTAGCAGCCATCCCAGGGGTGCCATAGGTATCACCTGGGCTTTAGGAGAGAGCTGAACTCCTACCTGCACCCCGAAGAAGCTCTTTCAGGTATAGACAAACACAGAAACAAGGAGACAGCACTGCACCTCTCTACAGCTCCCACCTGCACTGTGCAGCATCAGAGCTGCTGTCCCTCCCACTGAAGGAATATTCTTCATTCATAGAGAGTGAGGTCTCTTACAAAGCCATTTGCTCCTCTGAATTATAATCAGCCTCCCTACAGAACTCCCATAAGAACACATTAGTCTTAAGAAATACAGTAACTACCTTGATACAGCATTTATGACACATAGTTAAGTATCAACAAAATAACCACTGTTCTTTTAACCTACTGCAGAACTTTCACATAAACAAATACCATGTTACTTAAACCTCTACCAACTTAAAACTATACTCTGTAGGATAAAAATGTGTGGTTTGTTATTTGCTCTTCCAGCTAGACTAAATGTAAGAGTGGCCACCTACCTGAGAGTTGAGTGCCACCAAAGCAGCTGGTGGTGTGTCAGCAGGAACCACACTGATGTTTTTCTTCTTCCCCAGAGAAAAGCAAGCAGATTCTTCTAAGATCAAATATGAATGACTCAAAAACCCAGTCTTACCTCACAAGGCTCATGGAATGAGAGAGCCCTGCTCTGTTCCAAGCCCCAGGCAGCATTGCAACTCTTCATTCCTAAGTGCTTCCTGGCCAACCCCTTCCAGCACTCCTGCGAGTGCATTGCTGAACAGGAGCCTGTTTCATTGCCATTTTCACACCAAGCAATCACAAATTATTTGAATTTCAGCATCTACATTCCTCTTTTTTTTTTCTACTCTCTCTCATTTTTAGACTGCATTAGTATGAGCAAAACCAGTTTCTGAAGTCCCACTTTCCTCAAAAAGTATTCGAGTCTTGTTCAATCACATCACTCCCTCCTTACTTTTTAAAAACTGTCCTGCCAGCATCAAGAACTTGCAGGAAATATAAAGAAAAGGTATTGCATAAGTGAGGAATGTTCTTGGATAATGCTTTGCAAAGCACTTCCCTGCTCACACATCATCATCCTGCTTATTTTTTTTTTGTTGCTGTTGGTGTGTATTTAATAGATTAGATCTTCCCTGAAGCAACCTGAAAAACATCCCATCATCTAATACAGGGATGAATTGGGATGTACTGGGTATCCCTGCTTTATCCAGGTACTCTGTTGCAAAGCCTTGTAGAGAAGAGGTAAAACTTTGGACCTTCTCCACACAAGAAACAAACATTGCTGTAAAAATAATTTCAGACTGTCCCACGTGAAGCTTTCAACACCAAAAGCTGGCTGAGAGCCCTCGCCCTGGATCTGGGAAGGCAGCTGTTAATCCTCCCTTTAATATCAGAACCCTTCATTAAATCCAGTAGATCAAAGCAGCAGTTCAGTTTTATTTCTCATTCCCTGGAGTCAGAGCAGACAGCTCTGCAAGGTGCCTGGAAACTTCATCACTGTCTTTGCAGAAATACTCACATTGTCCTCTAAAGAAGCACCGTGGATGTTTTTCAAGCTTCTGCCATTTAAACAACAACAACAAAACCCCCCAAGTAAGTTTCAAAAAACACTTGGTAGTGAAACCAAATGCTGTTAATGTGTCCAGAATTCCAGTTATTCAAGAAAAAGCTGCTCCAATCAATTTCTTAAAGTTTTTTTCATTCATTTTTCATCTCAACACCTATGCTTTGGTTAACTGGAAACTAAAGTGGTAACTGAAACTTCATGTTTTGAAAGAAGTAATCTGTACATCAAACATACAACAATGGTTACATAAAACATTCTACCTCAACATAGGAAGAACCAAGAAAGAAAAAATATAATAAATAAGACAGGCTGCTCAAATCTTTTATGTATACATATTTATTTGTAATTTTACAGTGGCTTTAGTACTGTTTTACGATAACGTTTTTGGAAAGAAAAAACCAAACAACCAAAACTTCAGAACAAGGCTTTAACTAGAACTACAGAACTAGTTATTGACAGTTTTCCTTATGAAATTCTAGTTTCCCAAAGAATATCAGTCCAAAAAACCAATGCAGCATGAATGCTGTCCATAAAAAAAAATAAAAAACAAACTCAAAAAAACTTTCTAGTCATCCTGAAACCAAAGTCCAGCATCAGACAAAATAGCCACTGCATTGAGAGGAATATGTTCCTATTGCACAAGCATTGAGAATGAGATATGACAATCAGAGCCTAATTCCATAGGCAGAAGAGGCCACATGTATCTATAGTTAGATTTCAAAGCACATCTTTCTTCTGAAATTATACACCGACTATAACTAATGTTAAGGCCATAAAACCAGAACACTGTAACAAGTGATAGGGCTTGATGCTACTTTTGGTGACATTTGGTTAACAGAAGGTGGGAAAAAGGACCAAAACAACAAAGGATTCCAAGGGTAGTTAAATTTGAAGGCATTCAAAAGAAATTCTCAAAGAACTACATTTTGGAGGGGGTTTATTTGGAGTCATTTGATAAAACTGGATTTCATAACTAATCACTCAATGAGCCTATTACACTCTTTAATAGCCCGTGTTCTGTAATACATTAAATAATATATTTTCTGGAATTTACATTTAATTTGTATAAAAACAATTAACTATTTCTGCTTGTTATTCCCTCTTTAAAATAGATGAAGATTTGTATAATCTTTATAAATTATCTTAACAACCAGGTAAGGCTTCAATGTACTGAGTTAACTGCACACAGGTATCTCTAATTTGCTCTTAATTAGGCATCTTGATCACACTAGACTGCTAAAACCACCTGGGGAACCACATTGTGATTTAAAGAAAGGGATAGTCAGGTATTGCTGTCTGTTCTAATTGTGTTCATTTGATTAGTGTATAAAACACCTGAAAGCAATGGCTCCAAAGAAGCAGTAGCTACCATGGAAGTTTAAACATTTTACTTAAGGAAAATCTGGGAATCTGATGAAGCTGAAAATGCATTAGTCATTTTATAAAGTTTGGCTTGCTACCAGTTAAGAAAATATAGGTATCAAAAACAGACACATAGAGTGCTAACCATCTGTTACATTTTCTTTTAAAAAAATTAGCACCAATTTAAGCATCTGAATTCATAGAAAAGCTTGTGACACACTTGGGTTTTCAAAAAATGGTTTTCCCCATTAGAAGACAAGACAAAAGCACATGCTCAGGGGTATAAGGAGCTCTGTGATCAGCAACAAACAATCTCTGCTGCAGGCAGCCAGCACCAAACGTGCTCCTACCTGACTCCTTTCTCCTCTGCTTTTGTTATCCCAAGGAGCTGTGCAGTGCAGAGCTACTGCCCAGCTGGGGAAAGAAACACAGAGACTTGCTCAAGGATGCCCCACAAACCCCAGTATTTGGTATTTGGAGCATTGCAGAGCAGGGACAGTGTCTCCCCGTGGTAGTCACAGAGCATCTGCTGCAGGGCAGTCCCACAGAGCAGCTGTCCTGGCCTTACCACAGCACATACCACTGCATGATGCATAGCCAAGGGTTAAAAAAGTTTCTTTGTTTAAAAAAAAGAATCCCAGTGCTCACAGCGAGCTGCCCTTGCTACAGGAACAGACATTGCTGTGTCCTTTTCTAATAGACAGCCAGGTAGTCTCACTGCCAATCAAGTCACCCACTCAGAAGGTATTTCTCAAATGATCTCTGACTATGTGTCACATTTCAGCCCCCAAAAGATTTCTGATTTCTAATCTCTGAAAACCAGTTTAAAGAAACATACTGATCAAATCCATCAGAATAGCAAAGACCACAACCAAAATTTAAACACATTAAGCATGTTATGTCATTCCTTTTCACACCATATATGGTTGTATTTAGAAGAATCCTAAAGTGCTTCAAACCCAGCAATTAATAAAGTTGATTTCTTTTGTGCAAAACTGCAAGCACCTTTTAAAAAAATAAGCAGCAACATCAAAGAATAAATTTAAAGAGTTAAATGTATTTCCTCTATTTAATTTTGAATTCTTGGACTGAAATGATTTGCCATGTTTTCAATAACAAATTGCAGAAGAGTGCATTTTATTAGTTTAATTTTATACTGGACTTGTTATATACATGTTTGAAATAGCGGACCCAGGAAATTGATATCCACAAAGCAACACTGTGAGATTGAAATCCAACAACTGAAATTTTAGCTGCAAAAATAATCATTTTATAAAACATAAATAGAATAAATGGTTATCTCTCTACTTTCCTCCAAAGCTAATATGAGAAAAGATGGTTTACTTAAAACATTATTTTAGCATGCAGAGCGGGCAAAAGCCAAAACTTGGACAACTTGTGTAAGAAGCTTTTAGAACATCACTCATGTTAAAAAACAATCTAAAATATGTAAAATAATGAGCCAGAATACATTTTTTTGTCATAATTCAACACATTAAAAAATTAATTCAAGACACTCTGGAAAAGCAAAGAAATCACTAGATTAATTATAGAACTCAAGTCCAAATTCTGCATCTGGATGCAGGTGTCCCTGGATCAAAACCAGTTTTGAGCAGGAATGACACAACACACATCCCAGGAAAGAATCTGGTTCCCAGGATATGGTCTCACTACGTTTAGCATCAAGCCCTGCTGGAATCCATATGACACATGTAGAACATGCAGACAAATGCAGTTCAGCATCTACCCCAAACACTCTGTGCTGCTGCAAGGCTGAACCCACGCTCCCCAACAACCACAAAGGTTTGTCTGCACCTGGAGCTGTGACCTCCCAGCTCACTCCCAGCTGGATGGTGCCCACTGTGACAACACAAGGCTCACCCAGCCTGTCCTTGGAGACTCCAATGTCAGCTATGTTTGGAATAGCTACATCCTACTTCATTCATAAAATTATAATTTTAAGGAAAGCGATTTAGCATTTAAGGTCCTTCCTTTAAGAAAGAAAAATTAAACATATGGAATCGCTTTTTTTTTTTTTTTTAATTAATTTGGAATAAACACATATGTTCTGTTAGGATGTAAAAAAAGACAAAACCCCAAGAGCCCTCTGGTTCCTAACAGCTTTTGAAACTCTCCAACCAACTAGTTAACTTCTAGTCAAGGTTGAGTTTTTCATTATTTTGACAAGAAAATGCAAGCCCTTTCTGGAAACATTACAAAACTTCAAAGGCTGTTTGCAAACTGTAGTTTCCAGTCCTAAGACCAGTTTAGTTTGTACAATCCATGCAGACAAAGCCCTAATTTTGACATCTATTTCCTGTCTTTTTCCATGAAGATCTAGACTTGTCATATCACAGTATTCCCTCAAAGTACACTTACAGGCTGCTTACCCAGATTGCAAAATGCCAAGCTTCTCTTTCTAAGGCTTTTTTGAGGAAAAATGATATGAGCACAGATGAAATGAACTGTTTAAAACATACTCCATTTCTGCAATGCCATTCAGCTACTCAGTGTTCAGATGTTTAACAAGTTTCTGGTAAAGTATCTATTGACAGCCAAAGATCCCTTTCTTTTTCAGGTGAGCAGTTAAGATTACAGATTGTATCTATGTTGACCACTATTTATTTTAGTCATAGTTCATAAATTGTCTATGTATGCTGCAGTAGTGTTAACACTATACAAAGTCTCTCAAAGGAAAGTAACATTCATGTTTACAAAACTGAGCTGTTTTCTTAATATATATGTATACACACACATATTCTTAATCTTTAAATACATATAAATACCTATATAAATGCCAAAGTGCAAAACAATGGTCAATTGCATCACTTTACATACATAACTTTAGTATTAGGAATAAAAGTGATTATATTGCACACCAAACTCTCTTAATTTTTAAACCCCTGTCAAGTTTCATTGCATTTCATTTTCCATCAGCAAGGAGGTTCTCGTGGCATTGACAACCATGTGACAAACCTGGCATTGAATTTCTCCTGCAGTCAGGAGCAGTGATAGGGGGAGAAGCTGCATGCAGTGCATTGAGCACACTGGGGTAGCCTGGGAGCTGCAGCATGCACCTGGCTGGGTTTGGTGGGTATCATCTGCATGTGTGTCCTCTGGAGATCCATGTGCATTTGCACTTTGCTTTGGAATTAAACTGGAGTCAAAATCCACAATATTCACAGACATTTCATGCATGCTCTGAAGGCATTCTGTATTGAGCTTCAATGTATGCCATAGCAAGAAGACATCAAAAATATAGGTATGAGACAGCTTTTCCTACAAGATTTACACATAACCTCATTTAATCTCAAGGCTGGGGTTTCTTTTCTTGTTCCAAGAGTATATGCTCAAGCTATTAGTATGTACTAGGAGAATGTACTAGTATGTACTTGTACTAGTTCAAGTCATGAAGACAGGACAATATTGTTAAAAACATTAGAAGACAATTTGAATGACAAAATAATTTTAGGTTGGAATAGACCTGGAGGTCATTGGGTCCAACCCTCCATTGTGCTGAGCAGCCCAAGTCCAACAGGAAAAATTCCACTCTGTGAGTACTGAAATCACATGGGGAAAAGAAATAAATCTTTAAGTCTTCTAAAGCAGAAACTTAAAATGAACATGGCAGTGTAACTTCAGATAAAAATTTAAAAGTCTTGAAAAATGAAATTTAGCAGATGACTTCCATAATGAATCATTAATTGTTCATTGTGAATAGGTGTCTTCAGCTATTTTAACTTACACAAATAACATGGACTAAAAAAAGCAAAAGAACAGCAGTGTACTGTTCTGCTACATGGTAAATAGGTATTTTAAAATGTTTTTCCAGTGACAAGAACACACTAAAAATATTTCACATATACTGTCAGTATCCAATGATAAAAGTAAGTTATCCATAGGTTGAAAACTAAACAGTTAGAAAAAAACACATGCCCCAAATATCTTGCAATTCAATTAAACAGAATTTTAAAAATCAGAGATACCAGAATACAATTCTGAAGTTAACATTAACTACTTCGTTAATTTTTTTTACATATTCTGGGACACTAAAATCTTGATAATTTTACCACAGCAAATTAAGCTATTAAAAAGGGGCAAATTTTTAATATAAAAGAAATGTTTGCATAAGGAGAAAGTGCTGCATTTCAAGTCATAAGGTCTGGAACAATGGACAATTGTGTTGTACGAGAGAAGTATGTCAGTAATGCAGTGGCTGTCTGGGCCAGTATATTTTACAGGTTCTATTTATATAATCAAGACAAGAGTATCTGATCAACAGCTAAATATAGTGCCTTTAAGAAAGTGGTGTTTTACCTCATCTTGTAGATGTCTATTACTCTTACAGTTCTATAGTTCAGTCATACCCATGCACACATGAGATCCTTTAGCAAAATTTCACACCTGTGCACTCCAAAGTGAACGTGCACAAAGTCAAGTGTGTGTTATAAAGCAATTTAAGCCCTACTCTACTACAAATGCATTTTCTAATTCAACAGATTGGGCAATGTAACAAACAATTTAGTATTATCTGATTCTGAAAACTGTATTGATAAATCTGTATAGAAATAGCAAATAACCTCCTCCTCTTGTCTGACACTGCATTTAGAAAATTTGTATTAAACATGTTTTTCTTCTCACTACAAATAGAGACTTTCCTAAGGTGAGAATAGGGCTAAGCTCTGTTAACTAAATGCTTAATTTACAAGTGACTCAGAACTACTGTACTTTTTTTTTTTACTTACTCACTAGATAGAATGGACCCATTAAAAAAATGGAAAATATTTATGCAGCTTTTTAAAGCTGCAAGTATCTCCAAGTCATCTCTCATTTTATCAGTTTGCAGTGAATAAAGAGCATCACAGATAAAACTTCTTTTTCTGTTTATGCTTGTTAAAGAATGAGTATCACAAGCTGGAACATTTTAGCACTCTCCTCTTCTAAACAGGCACTGCTTCACAGAAAAGTCACTCATCCTTCCTCAAGATTTATTTAAGCCACTGTATCTTCCATCCACATTTAAAAGACTGAAAAAGTTAGAGACACTCAGGTGAAATACAAAGTAATTAGGCTTTAAACTTCACATTTATCTCTTCTACAAGAAGAGAGAATTGCTGAAAAGTGAAGCTAGAAAGGCTTTGATTAAAAGAAAAAGTGCTATGTGGAAGAAAAACTGCCCTTTAAACACAGTACTGAAAGCGTTCCCCATGTGAGCTCACACTTACACACAACACTCTGGTCATTAAATAAACTGCCACAATCACACAGTAAAACAAACTTCATAGGGACTATACATTCAAAAAACCTACTAATGAGCAATACTGTACTAAAATGTAAACAGCCACTGTGTCACAGAAGCCTGCCAGCTGGGACTGGAGATTGATGAACCCTCTTAAGAGGAGTTATTGGCTAAAAGTCTATTATAACTGCTCACCTGAAATAGGCTGAAACAAAGAAAAGTCTATTATAGTGTCTAAATTTAATTTTTTTTGCTCTTTAGACATTGATTTGCTTCCATTCTACAACATTAGGCAGGCAATTTCATAACAACTGAGTAAAAAAAAACAACAGGCATTACTTTAGCAGAACATGCAGAACATGGAGTTTTTCTACTTGGTTCCATTAACTTACAAGCAATTCAGGCCCAATGGAAACAAGAGTTCTTTTCCAAAGTCAAGTCTGCAATCATGGCTGATCATCGACATCCTTCGAGGGGTCCTGTCAAGGCATCCAGGCTGCTGTCTGTGTCTGAGGCCAGTGTTTGCTCTGTTGACATGGATGAAATGTCATTGATAGATGATGACTGGGAAGGACTGGTGTTGCTATTCACTGCTGCATCTGTGCTAAGAAAACCAAACATAATAAAATCTGAGGCAAGACAATATTACAGTCACAAATAACCATGCTTCTGGGCTGTGAGCAGCACTTTCCCCATAAAAATCCTTAGAAAAATCAAGGAGAAAAGCAAGCACTAAGGGCCCTAGAACTCAAAATTCAAGGCAACCTTTTAAGAGATTTTTATTTTTCTCCCTCTCTGTGGAGGAAAGAAATAAAAAACTAACAATGTATAGTGTGAATAGTGACTTGAGTGTCTAGAAATGTAACAGATATAATTAATAAAAGACAGTACAATATTCTGATTACTGAGCTGTGAGAACAGCAGCAAACACAAGGATTCAATCAGAGGCACAAATACTTAGCACTGTTAAGTATCCTAAGGGAGCCCTACTGCTGCTGAACCCTGAGGAAAGGGGTTCATGCTGAGCCTCAGAACAGCACTCAGCACAGTTACCTGACCAGGTGAGGAAACTGGTGCTCATAATTTCATTTGATTACTGAGCCCTTTGGGGAGATGGCAGCTCAGGGTGTGGGACACCCTGACCAATAACGTTTTTCTACAAGTTCAGAAAAATTAAAAAGCAAAAGTGGATCTCCAAAGGCAGATCAGCCTCCAGAGTCCCAAATAACAAAAAGCTTGCCTACCTGGATTACTGAGCAGATTTCTTCATTCACAGCACTATGTGTGACAGTTACAGAACTACTGAAACAATGACTAACCTGAGGGCTGATCTTTTACCACACCATTCTTGCTCCTTTCTTCCCAATCCATAACTTCTTTGTATATTAATTCTTATGAGAGAACAATGGCACAAAAGAAAGAAGAGACAGAAAAAGCACTGTAAGATCACAGAGGATTTGTATGCAATTCACACTTGTATCAAGGTACAAGGAAATAGTTAAGGGTCAGTCTGGAAGTAGAACTGTTAGAGGTATTTATTTGCCCTCTTTCCAGCCCTACAGAATGATAAGAGAATTATACAGATTTTCTCAAGCATCACAGAAAGACATCAAGACTGTACCAAAATCAACATATCATATAAATAGCATAGATGTCCACCTAAAAATACAAATATCCCACCCCAAAATTCTATGTATACCTACAATGCACTAACATTAACTTTTATAAAAAGATTAAAAATCAGATTTGGATTCAAAATCTGATTTTATATAAATCTCCCTGGAAATTTTACTTTGATAAAAAAATTATACACAAATATTTATACTTTAAGAATCATCTCCATGGATGTGTGAGGAAAGTGGATTTTTTGAAGAAGATTAAACAGTTAAAATATTGCATAAAAGCCTCCATTTACTAATCAAGGACAACTTATGATACAGTCACCTGAACAACAACCAGAAAAATCCAGAGCTGTAACTTAAATCAAAGAAGCTTGTTTATGTACCCACAGTCTTAATGTAACTTAGATAACAGTATCTAAATAGATTAAGGATTCTTCAATTCTGAGTAACAATGTTTACAAATGCATTCAATTACATTTAGCAGATCCATTTTACTTTTCTACCTTGCAGTAAACAAAGATGATTTGAAACCTACCTACCTGTGCAGGCATGCCCTAAGGATAATATATATGTATAGATCAGCCAGAATCAATATCTGAAATTTATAAAGCTGTTTTAAAAGCAAACAGCTTTCAAAGTAGTCATAAAAGACGTCTACGACCCTTGGTCTTGTGATGGCAGATATTAAAATTTTAACTGCCTCACCATTTAATGGTTTTGACTAAAACTGTAAAGTGGAATTGATTTTAATACCACAGTGGTATTTATTCTTTTGTTTAAGTCAACAGTTTAATCTATTTGGTCAATAAATAAGCAATGAGATTAGAGAAAAAAAAAACTACACCAGAGGACTCTCCTGCAATTTAAGATTTCTAGAACAAATGAACTAGTAAATATTGTCAAGAGATATGGTTTAAATAATGCACATTGAGAAGAGGCATGTTTCTTTTTCAGAGAACTCTCCATCAAGGAAAAAACTGTATAGATCACAAACACTTAAGAACAAAAAGGGAAGGAAAAAAGAAAACTGCAGCATTCTGTTGAACAGATTTTGGAATGTTCCACATACATATGAGCATTCACACACCTAGGTATGTATTCACTACACACACAAAATGTTTCCATCACTGATTTATTTTCCTTTTGCTACAGGCAGTACTGCTTATTTGGAATAGTGGGGTCCAGTCTGTTACACAATCCAGTACATGCTGCAGCCACTCATTATTTACACAAGACACTACAATAAATGTAATATGTCATGCTCACTCCTTA
Organism: Muscicapa striata striata; assembly: GCA_030060385.1. NCBI lineage: Eukaryota > Metazoa > Chordata > Aves > Passeriformes > Muscicapidae > Muscicapa > Muscicapa striata. The sequence continues at coordinate 430,883 of JAREIS010000050.1, read as the reverse complement.
CCTTTCCATTCTTCAATTGCATGTTCTCTTTCTTCCAACTGCGCATCATAGATTTGAGGGGGAGGCTACAAAGAAAAGAAAAGTCTGTAGTGCCTATTACATCAGTTAACACACCCAATCTTAACTAAAAAATCTAAAAATGACAATTTTTTAGCATTCTTTACCTTCATTGTTGGCAGTTTATTCCCTATACCTCAAATACATATTCATTTTACAACTCCAGAATCTGCTTTTAAGTCCTGCCTCACACTGAAAGGCTGTTTAAAGCATCAACCAAAATTAAATTAATTGTAAGGCTTTACAGGGCCTTAGAGCAAGACTGTTTCAAAAAGCCCTTGACTTCCACCAAACAGAAAACTCTTTCTGTAAGTAAAATGAAATATTAGCAACCACTTTCAAAATTATATCAACTCCCCACCAGCAGCTGTTCTTCAGGTGATTCTGCCCCTAATGCTCATCTGAAGGCTTCCTGTGTGGCTCCTGCTAGCCAGTGAGTTTAAAGCATGCTCTTGACTAAAATTGAAGTTATTTTTAAAGATATTGAATTTGAATCTTAAAAATTTATTTTAATTGCAAACTTACAGCTTCTGCTTCAGCTGGATCATACCAGACAGTAATATAAGGATGACGTAAGGCTTCATCTACAGAAATTCTCTTGTCTGGATCTACTACAAGCATTTTTGACAATAAATCTCTAGCTTGGCTGGCTAGAAAGTAAAGGTGAAAAGAACACACATGTAAAAGAGCTGTAGAGTTTAATGTCTGACACAGGAAAAAAATACTGGCAACACAGGACAGGCACTGCAAAATTTCACTTCTGTTCTACAGAATATAATAAGGTACATTGTTGGTGTTTTATTTTCTCAGTAATTATCTAAAGATAAAATATAACCCACATAAGCTGTATGCACTCAGAAAAAGATGATCAGCAATAATCTCAATGAAAAGTATTACTTTTGGAGAACATTAAGTGACAGACATTATTCAGTGGATTAAAATTAAGATAATTAAACAGAATCCTGGGACAGGCAAAGAGTACATATTCAGTAACTACTACTAAGATCTCAGAACCTGTCATAAATTAAAGAGACAGAATTTAATGTTGACACCTACTGAAATAAGTATTTTTATTAAGCTTTAAATTAAGAGTGCTGCAGACATTTTAAATTAACATCATAGAAAAGAAGAATGAAAAAACTCGCCTTACTTTTTAACTTGTCACGGTCAGATTCTGATGGGAATATCCAGTCTGGGAAGAGCTCTTCAAACTTAATACCAGGATATTTTGGCCTGTTTTCTACATAATTCCTCACAGTAGGCTGCAGTTTCTTCATGAAGTCTGCTGATGGTGTTCCTAATTGTTCAATAACTTTATTCCATTGATCAATATCTGCACCATATCTTTAGGAAAATCAGCTGATGAATTTGAAGTCTGCACTCTACAAAAACACCACTTACAAAATCTGAGAAGTTAACAGAAATTTGAACAGAGGACACAAAGATGAACTTCACTGTAGCATCAGCAGTATTCTGAGCTGCCATGCAAAAAGCTACACTGACACAAAAATAAGACTCAGATTTTGTATTCTGAAGGACAGGCTGGAAGTGCTGCACAATGCATTATGCTTAAGTATCTTTTTCTAATTTTAATACTTTTCTAGAAAGAAGCTTTATTTGGCAGTTGTATCCATAGCAAAAACAACTCTAAGGTCAGAAAAGAAAGGCTGCTGTGGAATTTTCTGAAGTACAATGTTAAATCAGGAACACTGAAGATTCTTGAAGGTAGAGAAAAATACACAAAAACCCTTAAGCATAAATGCATCCCACCTAAAGCAAGGAACTTTGCACCTGCCTCTCAAGGAAACCAAACTTTGAGTTGGAGCATTTTGCAGGGATGTAGTTGGATGGTTGGGGGCTTTTTTTGGTTGGTGTTTGGGTGGAATTAGTTTCTTTTCATTTTTCAACTTCAGAAAAGGTCCAGAGAAGTCCTGAGCAGGAAATCCATATTCCAGAAGGTTCTATAGTAGTAGTTCTTCTCTGTTTAAGTCTATCAACCATGGTAATACTCACAGATAACTCTGTTCCTATAATTCAAAGTTTAAATATTTTATAAGAATAGTATTTACAAGTCACAAATTGAAATTGGGCCTCATGTTTCTTCAGGACTGTCCCTTCTCCCTCTCCCAAGTAAAGGCATTTTCCCCAGCCATGGTGACACTCATTACAGAGATCCCAGAACCTGCTCTGAACCAGCCTAGCTGGGAAAACAAAGCTCATTTATCACACTCAGGAGACACTGCATTAATATTCCTGATATTTAAGTCGACTCAGATCTACAAATCCCAGTTTTTCCTGATAAAAAGAATATACAATTCCAGCAGAGCCTATCCACTGACCTTGCAAATATTCATGGCTAAACTCACCATCTAGCACTTCAACCCATCCATTCTCATAGACAGACTATGCAACTAAACAACAAATATGCTATACTTTGAATTAAGATGTATTTTAAAAAACACTGAAATGCTTCTATTCCAGTTAGTGTGTCAATACAATTATGAATACATGTATAGTCACTGCTCCATGCTAAGACTTCTGATACAAAGATTGAAAATTTTATTTGGTTATTGAATGCATCCAATGGAAAAGCTATATTTAAATCAAAGTTTAGAACAGAGTATTTTTAACTGTCATGCTAAACCAAAGCACAGACAGAGAAAATTAACATACATCAGGAAATTTTGTTCCTAGCTGAGAAATTGATTTGTGTAAGATCTCCACCAGTCTAGATTCAAGAAGATGCTTTTGCTTTGAGTAACAGCAGCCTGGTTAGTCAGATAATCAAATTAGAGTCCAGTTTATTGAGGCCTCAGAAGACTGCAGGGAAGGGCAGAAAACTTAATGACCTATCCCACTTTAGAGGTAAAAACAGGCAAAAAACAGTATCTCAGTTTCAAAGTGCTTTACAGATGGTGAAAGTTGAAAAAGAAATTCTCAATATAGGATGGACTTAAAATAAGCCTCTTATCAGAAATCCAAGTGGGATTTCAGTATAAAACAGGCAGAGTAAGCTCTGTGACTGACCTGGCAGCCTTCACACAAAGTCACTCTCCCCATTCTAGAGACTTCAGGGTCAGAAGGAACCAGGCATTTAATTCATGCCAAGTCTATTTGCCTTTTGGGACTCTGGAAGAAGTTGAAAACAGAGTCCTTATTACCACCACAACAAAGCATGACTTTTCCCAAGAAAGCACAAATACTCCTCATGCTTTTTGCATTGGTCAGGCAATCAATTTCCTTCTCCATATGGGCAGCAAGAACATCAAAAGCATGCAGCTGCTGCCAGCTTTTCCACTATTTCACCTTGGGTGTCTACACTCCCTGGTTTTTCTCCATTTCTCATTTCCAACAGCAACTGGCAGTAAGTCAGGCCTCCCCAGCACAGTCAGGAGCAGGTTCTGTGCATCCATCACCCTGGCAACGCAGAGCATCTCATTCCACCCAGAGCACTGCTGCAAGTATCCCAGAAATTCCCATCCACCATCTGGGAAAATAAAAATTACTGAATCTAAGAGTGGGTTTTCCTGAAGATAGCCAAGGGCAAGCATTGGGCAATATGCTGAACTTGGTTCCCTCCTCTAAATGCCCAAATACCACAACATTTTTAAATTAAACTTTAAAAAAGCAACCAAACAAAAAAAAAAAAAACCCAAAACAATCAACAAAAGGAAAGCTTCATGGCCATGCACAGCAGCACTGCCCATAAACCACCCTGCCAAGACAATCCTGCAGCTCAAGGTGACAACCTGACCCACACAGTGATCACTCAGGAAAAGCCTCAACAACACAAACAGTTGTCAGTATCTCCCATTAAAGAGAACTGAAACTCTTACAAGAAACAAACGTCTCTGTAAGCTATGCACTTCCCTATCAGGGGAGGAGACTCCTTGAAACATAGACTGGTGCAGTTTCAGTGGCCCTGACAGAATCACAAATGATAACTTGTATATTCAACAAGTATGAACAAAATTTCCTTCATTTATTCATGAAAAAAATCAAAATAGCCCATGCTAACAACATGCAGGTGAAAGACACATAACATCCATGAAGAATTGTGTTAGGTTGGTCTGAAGGCTTCAAAAGGTAAAATAATAAATATAGAAAAGAAGAAAGGCAGAAAGAAAAATACTTATTTAACGTTTAATCATTTTGCTACTAAATAATGTATGATCAACTGTTGAAGATTAGTGTCATGAAATTTAGCATTAAAATTGGAAATCCTCCTCTATAAGATACATGGGTGTGTGTGAACAGGCACCTGATGTTTTAGTGGTGGATGCTCCTTGCTGATGAGCAAAAATACTATATTGGCTTCAAAAACTTGGAGCACAATTATGAAGACAGGTGGGCCAGAGAAGCTGTGGCTGCCCCATCCCTGGAAGGGTTCAAGGCCAGGCTAGATGGGTTTGAAGCAACCTGGGATAGTGGAAGGTGTCCCAACCCTTGGCAGGGGGGTTGGATTGAGATAGTTTTTAAGGCCCCTTCCAACCCAAACCATTCTGAGGTTATGGTTCTATGAAATCTTGGTCAAAAATATTGGAGGGAGAAATGGAAGAATAACAATCTTATAGAAAAAGTAAGTCCAAAAATCAAATTTACATAAAATGGGGGAAAAAAGAACCTCCAGAAAGTTTTTCTTTTTATGTTAAATAATAATAATAATAAAAAAAATCTCATGCAGTGTGCTTGCCATTAGGTCACCTTAGCCTAGCAAGCACTAATAAACAAGAAAAAAATCTGATTAAAACTCAAAATATTGTGCAATTAAAAAAATTAGTCTGCTCTTCAAACAAATAATAAACAAATCCATGCATAGTTAAGAAGTAACTTCATAGGCTTTTGCTTAAAACACTTATCAACAAAAAACAGAATAAAAAAGGAGTTATTTTCTATTTTTCAAACCTAGCAGTATCTTTTAAACTACAAAAGTTGAAGCTCATAACACACTGGATTCAACCACTATAAATTACACGAAATGTAGTCTACCAAGAAAATAAAATGGAAAGCTGGAGAATTTGGTTAATGACACTAATTTCAAAGAGTACAGTGACTCTAGTAAAACATTATTAAAAATATTGTTTATGCTTTTATACAGATCTAAAGAATTGCATTTCTGTTGGAAGTGGAATGGGATTCAAGGATGACTAGGGAAGGATACGATCAGTGCCTTGGAATATCACACAACCTTTCACCAATTCTCCCATGATGCACCCAACTGACCAGATATCAACTGAAAATAAAAGTGAAATGATCAAATCATGAAGTATCATGAACAAATGTGAGGAAAACAAACAAAACCATCTGCATCTACAGTAAAACACAACAATGTGGAAAACCAAACTGCTCACATGAATTTTCAATCATATCAACACCAACTGACTGTTCCTGAACTTTGTATTTTGTAAAACACAGTCAGTGTTTACACTTGTGAAACGACCATGAAGAAGGATACAATCTCTTCCTGGGAACAGGACTTTATGGAGGACCATTTCTGCCATAATGCACCCAACAGACCAGATATCCACTATCATATGTTAGGTGCAACAAGGACAAAAGATTAATGAGATTTTTTTTTAAATACCACAATTATTTATTTGAAAGCTCACACTGTATTCCCACAGTCCGCAGATAATTTATTTCTGTCCCAACCAGTACAATTTCTGCTGAGGTTCTGATCCACATCAGCACTTGTTGTACAACAAGCTGCCTTCTGCACTAAACAAAGTGTTATTATCAAGGGCCCAGCAAGGTCCCACAAGTCCTTTGTCTTACACAGCCAAAATTACAGATATACAAAACCATGGCATCCACAAGCCCTTGTGATAAAGCAAAGAGCATACAAGTCCAGTTCTAGTAAAAATCAGCAGGCTAAACCCCAACAATGCAAGGACAATTCCTTAGCAGCAATTTTGTTGGCTGAATGTTGAATATATTACAGCTGTGTTGGCTTTATAACCCACACAGCAGTGTAACACCAGCCTCTTTGAGCATTGTGCAGACTTAAGAGAATGTAAGACATGGTTTATGGTAGGAATCTGCAGCATACTTTAATAATCACAGAGGCAAAAAGAGACACACTGTAAAAAGAAGACGTTTCAGAATAAAATTACATTGATTAAAGGGTTTATTATTTATATATTGATTTTTTTTGATTCAGATTTGTTTTAATACCAGCAACCACCAGTATCTCAACAGTTTTTTGAGAATTAATAACATGGCAAAAAGATAATAGGTGAATATATGACAAGATATAATATAGCAGGGGAGAGTAAGCAGTTAATGTTAAATGAAGAAAAGCACACAGACTATTATATTCTCAAAGAAAAATTACTATAATAATTTTGATTTCCAAAACCATGATCAGAATACTTTAACAACAAACTTGACAGGGGAAAGCAGCCCTCCCTCCTCTTTTTAAAGTAGTTATGCTCCAAGAGAGACATACTTTAGACTGAAGATTAAAAGCATTACTCCAGCACTTACCATTCTCTTTGTATCCCATTCCCAGGATAACCTCTGGTGCTCTGTAATACCGTGTTACTACATATGGAGTCATCATGAAGTTAGTACATGCTGTTCTTGCCAGTCCAAAATCAAGGATTTTTAGTGTGCAATCTGATTTTACTACAATATTGCTGGGTTTCAAATCCTAACAAGAAATTACTTCAGTTAAGGAAGGAAAACATACAGAATCATACACACACCCTCTCTCCACAATCAGAATAAGCCAAAAATTCACTTTACTAACAACTCCATTTTCCTGCCCTGGTGTATGTGCTTATTTATACAACCCCCTCCCTTCCTCCCTGTTTCATAAAAACTGTGTTCACAAAGAGTATTGTTAATGATCTACTACTACCTACTCTGTGGATGATACCAGCTGAGTGGAGATGCTTGATCCCACATAGCATTTGGTAAAGAAGATAAGACATTCTTTCATGATCCAATTCCATATGAATAACCTGGCACAAATTTGCATCCATCAGCTCCATAACCAAATATCTAAAGCACAAAAAAGAAGGCATTAAGAAAACTCAAGTCTTACTTTTCATATGAGTTTAAGCTTAGCTTAAGAGATACTTAAGAAAAATTACCTCCTTTGCTAACCTAAGTGTCAAAAAGCCAATCATAAAAAAAATCCATGCACAAAGTAAAATTATCTATTCAAAAAGTCCTACTACTAAAAATTAAGTGTTCAATATTCCATCACAAAATATTAGAATTCCACTAGTTTTATAAACAGAGAATAATTTTATATACAGAGAATAATTCTATCTTTATGCATCACGAAAAACTAAGACTGAAGTTGATATAGAGATTGCAGATATTGCAACATAAATGCTCTTTCCCTGTATTTTACTCTAAAAAATAAGAAAATTAGAAAACTACAAATCATCAAATAATTTTCAGTTGTCATCTATCTACCCTCTTCAGACACAAACACTCCCTCATTTACCCAAGCAGCCCATTCCCAAACCATAAGAGCACATTCACTGGAACCTAGGGATACCCCACCAATCAAATGGCCATGAATCCTTTCTAGACCAATTGATAATGCTTGAATAAAAAAGGAATATATTCAGTTCTGAATTGAGGCCAAAATACTGCTGTGCTGATGTGACTGATACAGTAAAAAATTGCTCTAATGGTCACATTAGCCAGACCAAGTCATTATCCTGAGGTGATGCATGGAGCTGAAGGACAATGCACACAAACCAGATGCACATGCAAACAAAGTATGGCAGACAGATGAACAAAAGGTAAGTATCCCTTCTTTACTAACCACTTCAGCTTTCAGCTACTCTTGATTTTCAAAGCATGAAGTCTGTAGGATACTGGAAATCCACCTCTAGTGTTTTGGCCAATATTTGTTAGAGGAAAAAAAAATCTAGTACTTACACATCCTGAAATTCTTCTAGGGACTTCTGTGGTGTAAATACATTTAATAAACTAATAATCTATGAAATAAAAACAAACATTAGAAGAAAATTCTGCTTTGATTCACACGAAACTCCACTACTGCAGAAGTTACTGTGTAAAATAAAGTGCACACTGTTACTATATACACAATTTGAATGTTACTTGGCTGCGCTTAATTCACATAAGCTGAAAAACTGCCAATTCAGAAATAGTTCTGAACTGCAGCACGTGTGCCAAGTGAACCAAGATAGGACAAAATAACTTTTTTTTTTTTAGTTATATGACACCTTCTCGCTCCCTCCCCAGTATCTGAAATACATCCCATTTCCCCCCATAAATAATAATCTCTTATTTTAAATCACATGCTGTGCATGGAATTTTAACCAAGTCTGTCCAATACCACGTGCACAGAGGTGCCCCATGCCATCCCATTAAACTTAGATTATGATGTACTATTTCCAGAACTGCTAAAATTGCTGTACTGCCATCTTCAATAGCCACCTTGCTTTTATTCTGCTACATCTGGGCCCCACCAAAAGCTCACTTAAAAAGTAACCCTGAAAGGTTAATTGACTGCAGGAAGTTTGAGATTTGACTTTGACTTCATTGACTAGCAATGTTTCTAGTTCATGTTAGTACCAGGACACAGCAGTCACGTAAACCTGATATTCTTGTACCTGAACAATGAAGTACTGACATCAAGGCTCACTTTAGAGAGTTTAAAGATTTCAAAATTCACAACTATTGTCCACAGCATTTCACTTTTGTAGACAATGCTGCACCACTGAAACCCCCACCAGTTAAGCACCGTATTTAATAAAAATCTTGCCTAGGCCCGGAAGATTTAAATACAGTGAAGTTACAATGGTCAAACCCACAAACTATCCCAGTGCCAAACAGGCTTTGCTGCACATGGCTTAAAAAGGGCAAACGCAACAGAGCAAGGCCTGGTCTCTACTGCTGACACTGATGGCAGCCCTGTACCAGCAACACAGCACAAATCTCCTTCCCCTTCCCTTCTCCTTCCCAGGCAGCTCGCCCAAAAACTGAGCCACACATTGTGGAGAGCTGCATTGCCCACAGCAAATCTTTCCAGTCTGTCACTATTTCCATTCCTATGGTTACTAACAGCAAGTGAGAGTGCAAATCCTAAGCTTTTTTGATAACCCAGAGTAACGAGAGAAACACAAAGCCCGACTCACGTTTTTGTGATTGACGCACTTTAAAAGAACGAGCTCTCTGTAGGCCCTTTTGGCGTGGGTTTGGTTCTGAAAAGGACGACTCAGCTTCTTCACAGCAACATTGATTCCAAGCACTGTATCAAACGCAGCACTAGAAGTGTTCAAAGACAAACAAGTTGAAGTCTGTCTGAGGGACAGGATGGGGAAAAAGGGAGGCAGAAGTGAGGAAGGAAAGAAATCAAGATTTAAGACAAAGTACAGCCATTAACCTGTTCATACTACACCTAATTTTAATTCAGATAAGAAACATCCTTTAAAAACTACACAACCTTCAATAAATAAAAGTAAGTCAAACAGAAACACTGACATTCATCAGCAGTCTTCCTGCTCTCCTTTTTGTCTTTAGACTGAAACTGCTGACTCAAGACTCACACCCAAAATTGCAAGATCTAAAAATATTTCAGGCTTGTTTAAAATCAAGAAGCATTGCAGCTGCCTAATCTGTATATTTGGAATATTTTTTGGACATTTTTGCTGACTGACAATCATTTAGTATTTGCAGCAGAAATTTCTCTTTGCTAAAGGAGAGTCACAACAAAGTCTCCATGATCGCTTCTGTAGGGATCAATATTCTCCTGTACATGGATAATTTGAAATGATAAAAAAAATGTAGTGCCTAGCAGAAAATGACATTCAACATCTCCTTCTGGGTGAAAAACAACACATTGAATTGAGAAATAGGGGAAACTCAAACAGAAGGGAGGAATAAAAGAGTTTCAAAGTGACCATGACCATCAAATTTACCCTGGTTTTCACCTGTGTTTGTTCCTTCCCCCTGCAGTTTGATGTCAAAGTTTAAACTTGCTTTAATAGCTGTAAGAATCTAAAGCTAAAGTATCTGCATAAACAAAACAAGACTAAACTGGGAATAATCTTCGTAAGTAACACAGACTATTTGGCAAAATATATGTGAATTCCAAGTACATGTTACTCAGGAGTTCCAGCCTTGAAACAGTTTCAATTTTAAATAAGGATTCCCACATTACCCTATTTCCATTTAATGTTACTTTCATAGGGTAGGAAAGAATTCTCATTCACATTTTTTCCAAGCACATTTAAGCTCTTTGTGAGCTCCTTTCCTATCTCAGCAAGTTATATGTGACACCAGACTTAAAAGGGCCATCACACTACAGTACTCTAACAAAAAGTACAGCTTCCCTGAGAGTACAACAATACTCAAATTATATCAAGTTTCCCAGCATAAAGTCACTATTTTCCCTCCTTGAAAAAAGCAACACCATCACAAAGCAGGGTTCACCCAGGACTTGTGTTTTCTTGGACATGCCTCCCAGTTTGAACCAATATGCCACTTACACTAAAGACTTGCCAGCATTTACTTCAGCTTAGTTCTGTGAAATGCACAAGCCATTACTGAATGTTATGATCAGTCACTGATTATGAGAGCCCTTATGCCTGTGCAAAAGGAAACACAGAGTGGGAGAAAAGCAACTGGTCAGATAGTTGCATAAATTATTTTCCTCCCAAACATGAAAGCACTGATATTTCAGTACTCACACAAAAAATGTTACATGCAAATTAATTTTTATATGTTAATGCCTTTAATGTTTAATGACTTACATATGTTAATGGCTATACCTGTGAATTAGTACCAAACTAGTAACCAACAGGGTCTGCATGAATTAGCTGTAAATCACAGGGCAGCAGTGCATAGAGGAATAATTTTATGGGAAGTGTCCCTCTGTAATCTAACAAATCAGATGTATGGCAAGCCTTAGTCTAAGCACACATGAAGAACTCCATCTGAACCTCTTATTTTGGAGATTGACTAGAAAATTTAGGAAATCAAGGACAAGAAAGAAAAAAAAAAAAAAAGATGTCAGGAAGTTAAAGACAAAAGTTATTTTGATTCAGTCTAAAATAGATTACCAAACTTCAGATGTATTAATACTTACGAACAAAGAAGTGCAGTAAGTTAAATATGTGTGCTGTGTACATAAAATACAAAAGGCATATCCAGTTTCTCTCCTAGCCTATGTTCAGTGTGAGTTAGAAATGTCATCTACATAACAACTGAGTTACTTTTTGATCTTCCTTAAGCTCTCATTTACCATTTTTACTAAGTATATATTTTTAAAACTACTTATTTTCCTAGATTTTAATATCAAAGATAAAACTACATGGAGCAATACCAATGGAGTTTCCCATTAACATCATGAGAAAAAAAGTGCAAATTTAGACCTCTCCTAGCTAAAGTGACACAGGTGGTATTAAAAACTTCTCATAGAAGAAATTAAATCCAGACAGAAAACTCCAGAAAAATTTTTCCTAATTTTTATATTAAACAGGGGATGATAAAAAAACCTTCACATCTGTGTCTTACCCCAATGACTTGAGAATTTTTTCAGCCAAACACAGCACTCATCTTAAAATGAGTTTTCTACATTTTTCTTCCTAGTTTTTTGTATCTTTCCCTTGCACAAAGATTTTAGGAGAAACTACGATGTTGCACCTTGTTCAACTTGAGCTATTTCACAGGAAGATGAAAATTTACACAATGTTTCACTCTGTTCCATAAATCAAGTAGTTCCAAAACAAGGCAATAAATCAAAATTTTTTTCCCTCCCAACACACTGACCTTAACACATTCTGAAGCAGAGATCCAGTCAAAGTAATTTGACTTCAAAATGCTCTGCTACTAATGAAAGAAACACTTCCAAGCACCCCGAATTCCTGCACACCATCAAAACCAAGCATAACTCTGAAAGTACCAACACCTGGAAAATGTCAGTACTATACTAAATCTGTCCCAAATCCTAATGACCAAGATCTAGGACCCCCTCATCACTCAACCCACTGAAGAGGAATGAAATACGGTGTTCTCATTTTGATTGTTTGTCACCTATCAGCAGGGCAAGAGGGATAGCTCAAAAATTTTTAAATAAAGGCATGCTCACATAGAAATGCACTCTTTCCCTACTTATATAACTTATTATGCTTATGAAAAGGCCAAGAAGACATGGGCAGGTGCTGTTAAGGAGTTGTTCACAGTACATGAGTCATCACACTTATTCTGCAGATTCTATAGATGAAGACAAACTGCAGGCTGGATTCAGAGCACAAACAGCCCACCATGTGTTGTGATGAAGTTAATATCACAGAGTTCCTGGGTACATCTGTTTGCTCCCCTGTTTATGGAATGAAAACCCACATCAATAAACATTTCTGTTGTTACCAAGTAAGTTTTGCCCAACAAAATACGGGCTGGCACTAAGTCGTGCAGAATGGATTGCTGCAGTCTAAAAAACATTTGAAAGTGTTTACCTTTAGCTGGCCCAGAGGTGTGGTGCCATACAAGAGACTAAGGTTCAGGATCAGCCTAAGGACTCCCACGTCCTGGGCCAGTGGAGGCTGGACACAAAGCTGGGGTGACACACCAAGGGAGAGCCGGCCAGCCCAGCCCCTCACACAGCATCCCTTTCTGGTTAATCCATGGAGTGACAATGACACTGATTTGCCTCATCCTGCCAGTTAATGGCAAGGCACTGCACTGATGGCTCCTAGAAATGGACAGGAGTGATTGGGAATAAAAGAGGGGGAAGAAAGGGGGCCATGATGAAGAAACGAGTAAAACCCAGAATCTCTCACCATTGTTATACCTTACACTGCAATATCACAACTACAAGGGCAAGGGGAGAACTAGAAACAGAAATAAAGTGGTTAATGAGAAAGGAAGAAATCTGTTGATCATTCTAATTTATGCAGTTATCCAAATATTAATTTTCCCTAAAAACAGAACAAAAAAAAAAAAAAAAAGGTTTGTACATGAACTATAGCAAGCATTTGGTTTAGAATTTATTTAGTCCATAACCCTGTAACAAGAGAATTTATTAACCGTGTTTTACGTTCTGGTACCTCTATCAGAAAGACATGCAATCTTTGTTTTATATTTATAGCTTTTCATATTTAAATAAAGTATTTATTACTCACCAAACAATGCCCTGTGCCCCTGATCCTATGGGCTTCAATTGCTGGTAGCGTTTTAGCACAGTGAATGTTGAATCTGCAACTTGAACACTGTAAAACTGACTATCACATTTACTGTCAGTCATGGTGTAGTGTCATGTAGTTTTCTCTCTCAGGGACCTGGCAAAGTTTTCAAGATCTTAAAGAAAAAAAAAGAAAACGAATGTTCAATATCTCACTAATTTCAGGCAGGCAAGATGGGAAACATTATACATATTTTAAGACATATTAATTTTTCAACAGCACACCATTAAACAAACATTCTTTCCGTTTTGTGCATTACCACTGCTAATGAAAAATACTTGCAGACAAACAGCAATTATAGCTTTCACAGCTTTAAGGAAATGCACGTTCCTACTCCAATCCCTCAAACAAAAAGCATCTAAGTAAACAACTCTAAAAACAAAACCACCCAAATACAACTCTACTCCTTGAGTAGACATAACATAGAACAACTGCTATGTCCTAGCACTATACTAATTTCTGTATTACAGAAAAAAAGTAAAATGTTATTCAAACACTGAGAAATAAGATAAGAGTGACAAGAGACATCCATGGAGTACATGGACAGAAGGAAACAGGGTTTTAATAATAGACTTGATTAAAACAGCAAAACAAATTTAAAACCAAACTGGCCGCCAAATCCCTGTGGCTGCTACTATTTATCCAATATCCCCTTCAGCCTTGTTCAGTAGGAAGTTTCAAGCAGGGCTCTGCCTTCTCACCTCTGCCAGGCAACCCTTCCCTGATCCAGATCTATGGCAACACATTCTCCTTCCCATTTTATAAACACCACAACACCCTACACTACCAGTCAGTGTCCCTGTAGTACTACAGAATAAGACTTTTTGTGCTACAGTTTAGAAGAGACTCACCTGCCATAATAGAGAGTAAATTACATTCATCTGTCAAGAATGAATCAGAGGTAGGTAGTTACATCAGCGAGTACAGTAATGGACTCACCCTCTTTAGCTCTGAAGTGCTATAGTAACAAGAGCAGAGACCAACAGTTTTCCTGAGCGTCCATCCCTCTTCCAAATCTTACAAGAAAATTACCTCAGTAATTACTGAAGAGCTCTCTAACAAATTCTCCCCTTTATAATTTCACATTCACTATGACAGATAGTGCCATTAGAGCCCAGAATGATTTGCACAGGCAAATCATTAGAAACTTGTTCCTTAAAACAGGAAATGCAAGCAGCCCCTTCCCCCGGAGCAGCTGTGCTGCCTGCCTGCTTTGGTTACAGAAAGAACAGCTCGTCTCTCTCTTCACTGGCCCCACCGAGTATCTGCGAGCCAATGCAAAACAGAAAAGCCCCAAGAGGAACCCAGACACCCACCCTAGAAGGGCACAAAGCCACACAAATAACTTCTGGTTGCTTCAAGAATTAGAATTTGGATTTCTCTCTTCCTCAGTGCATGTAGGAGGAAGCAGCATCTTTTCCATGTTTTAAGTCAGCTGACGAATTCAAGGAATCTGCAGTAAAATAGATGGAAGACTTCCAAGCCCTACTAAAGACTGAATTTAAACCAAACTGTAACAGTCTTAAGAGATTCTCAAGAAACGTCTAGAGTCCTTTTACCTTCTAGTTTCTCAAAATCTATGCAGCATTTTAAGAGGCAGATATTCAACTAGGTCATCTCCAGCAGCAATTTAGACAGTCAGTTTACTTGATATTTCCTCTTAGAAGCTTTAGAAGTAAAGCAGAGGAGAAAGGATCAGCAAAAGGAAAATGTGGGCTACCGACTTTCTGCCTCTGTCAAAGGGCAAGAAGGAAGAAAATGGTATCTCCTATACAATAATATTAGAGGCAGTGAGATGCAGCTCCACAGCCAGCTAGCATTAACATGAGACCAAAGGATGCCTCAAGAGCAGCTCCCAGACTTTCCTAGTACATCCCACTCTTTCCAATCCTTTTCATTACTCCAAAGCTATGCACTCTGAAGTACCTAGTGTTTTGATGAACAGTTCCTGAGCAGCTATAGTACTTTCACTGAATCTTCAATATTGTAAGAAAGGTACAGCTGGAAGGTCAAGATCCTCCCTCTGCAAGGACTTAAGAGACAAAACCAAAAAAAGTACAGATTTTGCATAAACTGAGTAACAACTTACAGGATATCAACTTGTTAGCTACACAAGAACTATGCTGTACCTCTTCGGGAGTTAATGAAACACTCTTCTGTAACAGGGATAAAGAAATGCAGGAAAAAATTATCCTGATCCTGAAAAACCCTCCCTTTAAGAATCATTGTCTGCACAAAGCCACCTTTCAAAAATCACTTGGAGATGAGGATAAGCTCTTTAGAAAAGCCCCAAAGAGAGAAATGGGATATCAGAATACACAAGTTTTATGTATTTCAACACATTTTCAAGTGTCTGTGCAAAGCACCTCTCCATGAGTCTTGACTTTCACTCAGACTTCAAATTGCTTGAATGCATCAGGACATACATCATTACTTCAGACACACACATTAATGTAAAATTAAGTGCCACAAGACTGTAGCTGTTCACAGGACTTCAGACAATCCATTCTGGGGCAAGAGGCCCCAAATAAAAACAGATTTCCCATCGTGCAAGTAAGAAGTGTATCTGTCAAATAAGTTTCTTAGTACTTACTTGTTATTCTACTAGAAAAATAACCAACACACCAAACCTGCCAGTAGTAGGCTTACACACAATTCCAGTGAGAAATCTATAGAAAGTGAAAGCAACTGCACTATAGAATACATCCCACATTAAACAGTCACTTTCCTAAAATATATTTATTAAAATGGCAACTTATTAATAACCAGATCTGTACTCTGGATATCTTCAAGTCAAAAGCTTATGAAAGATTGGGAACACATTCCTAGGGTTGTTTTGGTTACAGAAATGTTATTACTGACAACAAAACACAAGAATAACACGAAGCTTGGCTTAATTTTTAAGCCTTAAGCTAAAATTTTACTGCTGACAATACTAGCAGCGAATATATATATATATATATACACACACGGATTTATGAAAACATATGGAAATTCCGTGCAGAAAATCTCCCCCTATTATTATTCACCTTTGCAAAAGCACTTCTAATTCAGGTGTGCCCTTTTAAGGACTATCATCCAGTAGGGTCAAGTGGTAATTTTTTAAATCTTTACAGCAGTATATATCAAAAGGTAAGAGTCCAACTACAAAATCAAGCGAGTTCCACCTCACTACTCTGTTCACAACCCTTAGAACGAAAGTGTAACAAAGCACTAGCTGAATAACGCCAAAGGATTACAGCAGCTCAGAGGCAGTCTGCAACTGGAAACTCTTGGAAAGGAGACCTTTTTCTTTAAGCAGCCCACATTACTACTGACCAAATGAAGGTTTCACCACTACCTGTTACAGTATCGTTCAGCTGTTACACACAGACGCAAACACTGAAAGGATCTCAGAAGTCTGCCAGGGCAAGTTGGTGTAAAGAGAGAAAAAGTTTAAACATACATGTGTTGTTAGCAATTTCGCTGTTTATAGAAGAACCGAGCAAAAAGAGTCTTCTCACATCTTTCCTAAAACTTCTGCTAAGAAATCGCGCCGGCTCCAGAGAGCCCGGGCTGGCGGCGGCCGCTCCGCGCGGGACCCGCAGCGCTCGGTCCCGCTCCCCTCCGGGACGGGGCTCTGCGGCCGCCGAGCGCGGGCCGGCCGCACACGGGCAGCGGCGGAGGCGGCACGGAGCGAGAGGGAAGCGGGACGGGCAGCGGCGGCTCCGCGGGGCCGGCACTGCAGCACGGGCAGGGCGGGGCTCGGCCGGAGGAGAAAGGGCCCGGCCCCGCCGCTGCCCCGCGTCCCTCCGGCGCGGCCGGGCCCCGGCAGCGGCCCGCGGGGCGCCCCGGCTCTGCCCGCGCCGCGGCCCCGGGCACCATGACATCACAGGGTGGCAGCTGACCCACGTCACAACACCCACAGCAGGCCGGGGGAAGCCCTCAGAGCCATAAATTCCTGCCCTGGACAAGGAGCCCCCAGTGGCACGGTGGCATCACACGGTGGCTTCTGCCATAGCCCCTGGAGCACGGGCTACCCACGGCTTTTCCTGGGGGACGGCTCAGAAGGGAAGGGATTTATTCCCCCCGAGCTATTTTCGACCCCACTCAAAAATCATCAGCCTTCTATCCATTACATACCCCCTGCCTTGACACGAGGACTGCTTGTTTTTAAAACAGGTGCTGCCTAAAAATAAACTTAATTTTCCACCTCTCCTAGGACTGATGAGAGCTTTCATTCCTGTGATTTCTGTGCTCACAGATGATTTTAGAAAAATGCACCTGTAATTTTTTTAATAATTGAATTTAATGTCACACAGGCTAGATGCCATCAATATGCTTTGATAGTTCTACTTTTTAATATGAATCACAGAATCACAGAATCACAGAATATTGAGGTTGGAAGAGACCTCCAAGATCATAAACCTTCCTAGAAGAGACTTGAGAGACTAAAAGGGGCCTTTCGATCCACCAAAACATGTTAGATATACAGAGTTACATATTCTTGGCATTTAGGTCAGATTAGTCCTGTATTTTTCATTATGATTTTGTTTCTATGATGTGGTTATAAAAAGTACTAGGGCACTTTCCAGTAAGTAGCTCCTATTATAACAAGCTGGTGTAACACTTTCAAGCTCTTAACCTAAGTAAAAATTCAAACACCTCCATTTAGAACCAAGCCTGCAGAGGAATATCTTCAAGAAAACTTTACTAGTGAAGTATTTAGTTAATAAAATGCAGAAAAATTAAATACTATGCTCTCTGGCCATTTGGAAATAAAAACTAAACAAGTGAGTAGAGAACTTCCTGTGTGTATCTACCTTATTTTTTTTTCAGGTTTATAAGTGCTCCCCTACTGCAAGTTGGTTCACAACTAGCAAAGTGTGCTTTCACAAATATATATGGTACTAAAATAAGACTTTCTTCAGATGTGAGATAGAAGTCATCAAGTTAAAAAAAAAAAATCAGCAAAAACAAAACAAATAAAACCCAAACATACACACAAAAAAAAACAAACCACAAAATAAGAATTATATAATCTTTTAATTGCATTGTCATTTCATTGTACCCTCTTCAAACAAAAATATCACTCGAAAGACATCCAGTTCCCTTATTCTGTTGCACTATACATGTTATGCAAATAAGAGCTAGGGTGGCATACAAAACAAATGTCATTCTGGCTTTTCAAAACAGAAGCAGAAATTTAAAACATAGCTGGGAATTTACAGCCACAGAAGAACTTTGCAAATGACTGGTTAAATACGAAACACAGACACAACGGGGGAAGGAAAGCTGGGAAAAAAGAGGGGACAACAAATTTCCAGTTTGAGGCTGAAGAGGGGAAATCCCTAAGAACTGTACAAAGTATCAACATGCTCAGTCTTTACATTCTGAGCATTACCAATGTTACAGATAAGCAATGTACTAAAAAAATAACTTAAAAAAAGCTATACAAATTGTACTTATAAATACTATATCTTTGAAACTAGTTATGTAGTGTAGGCTAAAAAAATGTTCACAGTTACTCTGGAGAGAGCTGTATATATATATATTGCACAGTAAAAAAGTCCATTCAGTATACCATGTGTAAACAATTTTTATCTTCTTTGGCAATTTCAGGACTTAGAGGAGTATTTGCTGTGAGCAAAAGCACTTGGGTACAAGGCACATCAAAAGCTTTTAAAGCTGCAAGATAAATCCTTCTGACACTTTCCAGTTAGCACTCTCATTCTCTTTAGAAAACACATTTACCTATGAATTCAGAACAACAGGTTCTACAAGTATAACTCAGAGGTCTGGTGGAAAGACATCAGCTGTTCTTGACCATTACTCTACAGTAACAGATTTGGCCAAATTTCTTGGGAAGTCCACCTAGAATGAAGAGACAGGCTTTCAGTATGGCAGAGTAATACTGACATTCTGCATTTGACAGTTCATTTAGTGTGCTTTTTCAGACTTCCTAATGAGTTCTGCTTTATTCTAGACACATTAACACACACAACAGGCTATAGATACTCAGATAATGACTTGCAGCTGAATTCATCTGTGCTTCCAAAACCCTCTTAACAAATACATATTTGTTTTGCACAGGGTACATTTCCAAAGCAATCATCATTATCAAACTGATACACCAACACATCAACAAACCAAGCTGTACAAAGCACTGACCTATTTTAAGTTAAAGTACAATGTCACATTTCAAAATTAGGTTCTCTGAAAAAGTTCCATTTGTACTTGTAACTAATCAAACTAAGCAAGAGTGCTTTATAATTTTTTTAGAAAGATACTCATTAGAAAACACAAAACTGAAGAATTGGCACTGAAATGCCACCTCTATAACCACACTCACTATGAGATTCACTAGCTATTTTCATAGCTAGTGAATCTTAGATATGCCATATAACTGGGTCTCTCACTTTACACTGGTAGGAGGAAGTTCAAAACTGCACTAAAAGGAGTGTTAAATATAGAAAACACTTACATCATATCCTCTGAGAACAGCCAGGTGGAATGAAAGCAACTGAAGAGGAATGACACTCAATACTCCTTGAAGGCAGTCAACGGTATGAGGCAGCTCAATGGTTTTGTAGGCAAATTTTGAGCTTTCAGTGTCTTCTTTAGAGCATAGAATGATTGGACGACCCTGAAAAATAAAAATTTGCATTGTTAAGTGAAGAGCTAGCCTAGAACTGCTTAGAAATATTGTTCACAGCATGCCTGTATGTGTTTGAAGATACTCAAGTAGCTAACAAAGGCAATGCCAGTCTTGCATAATGGCTCGACTTTCACTGTATTGTAAGATTTGAATGTTTTCACCGTGTAGAGTTTTAACATTATTCCATTTGCTTCAAAACAGAAAAACCCCAAAACACAAACAAGCCATATAAAAGCAGTCTTCACTGTTGATATTAACTCGTAATAACAAGCTGCAATGCAGATGTTATTTATAACTTAATAATTAACAATAGTCAGCAGTACATCCCCAGGTGCACAGTCAGCAGCTATGCAGTGTGCACAATCTCTTTTCCTGTAACATAGTAGAAGTTAATTGGTTAAACACTGTACCTGCCGAGCAGTGACCTGTTGCAGAGCATTCTGGCACTTGGTGAAACAAGGATCCTTCATGATCACCATGATAACAGGCATTTGTTTATCTATTAGGGCTAAGGGCCCATGTTTCAGCTCACCAGCCAGGATACCTTCTGAATGCATATAGGTGATTTCTTTTATTTTCTAAAAAAAAAAAAAAAGGAAATGCTTCAAATCAGTACTAAATCAGCTAAAAAAAAACAACAGTCACAAGAAGCAAAACATAAAGAGGCTGTACCTCTGCCACATAAATACATGTACCCAGTATCAAGTATTAGTGAAAGAACACGGGTGGCTGCTGGGATTTCTAGCAGACTGTGGGCAGCAGCAGAGCTCGTCCATGCACAAAGAGTAACCAACAGGAATTTCATGAGCCAAACACCCAGCACAACCTCAGCTACTGCGGTCTACCTTTAACACATCAAACTCCTCTGAGAGATGGATATGTGTCCATTTTACCACAATGTTCATAGTATAATTCATGACTTTGTTGAATGAACATCTCTTCTCAACATCAGGACATTGTGTTTTTCTGATGTTGTTTTCAAATTGTTCAGCAAGTTAAATTCTTAGTTTCTTGTTTTAAAATAGACTCATTAAATGTTGTGTTTATTACATGAAAGAAGCAGGAAACTGATATAATATCCAGGTTCACCTTATGTACATGTTTAATTAAATGCTTCTGGTTATAGACAGCAGTTCTACTGCTGCAGAATTAAATTGTAATGAAATACGATAAACTATCTTGCAGAAACAAAAAAAAAATCCCATTTTTAATAATATTAAACAATATTGAGAAGTTCCTACCAAAGCTCCTTCCAGACAAGTGGCATAATTATACCCACGACCCATAACCAGCAATGATCTTTGTTTGTACAGTTCAAGAGCCAAATCATGTATCTTCTCATCCAAGGACAGGACTTCTTTAATCATTTCTATTGAGGCACAGAAAAAACATCAATTATTTAACTGGAAAAAACAGTTCGCTTGTAGCCAATTAGAATGTTCTAATTATTCAATAGAACAAATGCACTTCATACAATTCAGCCACTAACTTAGTGACGTTGACTAGAGTTTAAGGATATTTTCTCCAGCCTTACTTATAGTAATAAATTTAAAGCAATTATTGGTTTAAGCAGTGCTCATACATCCTATTTGAATTTCTAAAGGAAGTTGTGAAACATCCATTTCAAAGCCACCTTGAATTAGTTTCCTTTTATCTATCCTATTTTAAAGTGGAAAGCTTTAACCATTTCAAATTATGAAATTAGTAGATCAAGTCATATTTCTCATACAAAACTACCTTATTGTAATTAGAAAACCCAACCCATGAAAATTCAGATCTTCCTGCCAAGTTTCTTGGAAGGGCATTTGTAAAATTGGCAAATAGTGCAGAAACAACCAATCCTGTTTTGTCATATTGTCTGCCTTTCAGGATAAGGGGGAGAGTGAAACTTAAATGAGAAAAAAGTATTCCTGAGTAGTATTTTACACTGCCAACATCCCCTATGCCTCCTCAAACCCAAAACATCAATGTACCTGGCAATGATTTTAGTCCACTAATGATTTCCTGTCTCCTTTTCTGCAAGGAAATTCTGTCTTCAGACATCATTAGGCCAAACATTACAAGAGACACAAATTGGCTGGTGTAAGCCTGCAGACAAAACAAAACCATTTAGCAGCTAATTCTGCAGAGAGTGAATATGATCTCAGTTTGAAATGCTGCAATTAAAAATTGAATTGTATTCCACAGGGCTGAAAGGGTGAAAGTCAAACACTGAACAGCAATTACCTTTGTGCTTGCCACACCTATCTCAGGCCCTGCATTGATGTGCACACCACAGTCAGTCTCCCTGGATATTGAACTTCCAACTGTGTTTGTGATGCCAACTGTCAGAGCACGGCGCTCCTTGCAATACCTCAAGGCCATGAGTGTATCTGCAGTTTCACCTGGAAAACATTCACACCTTGACTTCAGGTTGGCAGAGGATAATAATGATTCCTGAAAAGCATCAAATTCTACGCAAGTGTGTTCTAAATAACTGCACCCACACTTACACGATGCAAAGTGCAATGGAAAGCAATCTTACAGCATTTATTCAACAGCAAATGCAGCTCACCTGACTGGCTTATAAAAAAGCACACATCATCCCTGAATACAGGTGTGTTTCTATCCAGGAAGTCACTGGCAAGTTCCACCATCACTGGCAATTCAGTTAATTCTTCCAGGACTTGTCGAGTCTGTATTCAAGCAGAACACAGTATTTGTTAATATTGATGCCCACTGTCATTTGGACATTTTACAAATCAGAGAAAATCTAAATGCATTCTTATTAGAAAAGCTGCTAATTACAGCTCACCAGAGCTTTGAAAACCAAGGTGGAAAAAGTTAACTTCTAGCATATTAATTAATGGCATTGGAGCATTAATAAAGAATGTGGCACTAAGGAAAGCTATATAAAAGGGTGAGACCCCTCAATGAAAGACAAAGTATGAGACAGAAGAAAAAGCAGATGAAAAGCTGTTGTCTGAAACCCCAGCAAATTAGTTATAGGTGCATTTCAACCAAGGCTGGGAACGTACAGCCACTGCAGCGTGGTAACTGGTCCCACAGCCAATAATGATCAGTCTTCGGCATCTTCTGATTTCTTTCAAATGATCCTTCAGCCCCCCCAGCAGAACTGCAAACAAATAAATACACATATATCAGTAGTGTTTTTAAGTTTCTAGATATTTACAAATTTCAAACTTAATGCAGTTTGAAGGGCTGTTCATCCTTACCTGTGCTGCTCTCAAAATTCACCCTGCCTCTCATTGTGTTGACAACTGATTCTGGTTGTTCAAAAATTTCCTTTTGCATGAAGGCACTGAAGTTACCTGTTTACAAAAAACATGATATGGCAATGCTTAGGTTTGTTATTTTAAGCCTTTTCCAGTTACAAAGAGAACTTTTAAGACTAACTTGACTGAGTTAGCCCCTAAATAAAAACTTAGAGTAGCCAAGAAGAAAAGGAGGATGAATAGATCACTCTATTTGGTTGGTTCCATTTCCCAATACTGACGAGGTAAATAAATTCCTTCATAAGGGAACATCTGTGTTCCCTTTCAATTCTTAATTTAGTCAAACCTTGCCAACAACTGCAACAAGTTAACATTAGTTACATTTTCACTAAATACTGAAATAAATCGAAGAATCTATGGCTTTTCCAAGGCTAAAATGAATAGGATCCCAGACTGCCCATTCTGTCAGCTCCCAGCAGAAACAGCCTGAATAAAAGGTAGTTATCACAACAAATTAGCAGTTTTTTGCCTCTACTACACAAACAGCAACTACCCATCCTTGATAATACTCATTTACAGATGTTTCAACCCACCCTTCATGATTTGCTGCAATTCCATCTGCAAGGTCTGGATGGCCCGGGAAGGATCATCACTAGCTGAGCGCTCCAGACGGTGAATTGAGAGCTTTCCATCAGTTACAGCTGCAATGTCATCATCTTCTAAGAAAATCACTCTGTTGGTGTGCTCAATGATAGCACTACAGGGAAAAAAACAGAAGCAAGACAAACCTGACACGTCAGAGTTGGTAATAGCAAAGCAATTAAATGTGCCACAAGAGCACTTCCAGCCCTACTTCTCTTCCTTTTGGACATAACTGCAGACAGAGCCATCCTAAAGGCAATGGCTCCATCTGCTGCTCCTCCTGCACTCTCACAGCAACCCACAGCAGGAGGCTCAGGAACCACTGCATCTATTCCTGCAGGTCTGAAGTTGCCTCCCAGTGTCCTTGGTGGATCCTGCTGAGGTCATGCTCTTGTTTCCAAGATAAATGTGTGCCTGATGTCCAGGTTCCTGCCCAGCTTGGAATCACACAACCATTTTACTCCTCTGATATCTGAATTGAAAACATCATAACCCCAACTATAGTCTGCCCAAATGCTCAGCTGATGAGTGTCCATTTGTACCCAAATTACTTTCCTACACTGGATGTATTTTACATAGAGGTCAGCAACTGGCAGATATTGTATTTGTGAAGGTTTGTCAGCAGCATTTGGACTGCAAACATTTTTCAAGCACCTGAGCCTGGGAGCTTTCTGATGTTACCTGGATTAAAAGCTCTTCTTTCAGAAAGCCATTGTATAAGAGCAAGGCAGCTTAGATTTCCAGAACTGTCTCACTTTTAAACACAAAAACAGTATTTTCAGCAAAGTTGAAGTACTTTTATTACCTTGCATCTGAAGCAAAGAAGAATTCTACTGCCTTATCCCCAACAGCATGAAGGCAGGTTGAGCTGTCCAGTCTTTTCACTTGGGAGTTGCAGATGTTCTTCACATTCTCAATGTTGCCTGTTAAAGAAAGGAGACATTCTAAATGCAAAACCAGTTCTGTTTAAGTTAAGATTACAGACTATACAGGTTTAGGGTATCACAGTTGCAGAAATAGGCTGGGGCGTGGGACTTGCACATGACCTACACATTCAGGAGTATAAAAATATCCCCAGCCAATAAGCTATTCGGGACATCAGCTGGTAGTTTTGGTACAAAAACCAATTAGCCTAATTTCTAATCATAAAGTAACAGTAGTAACAGTAATTTTAGTTCTTCTTTAGTTCTTAAAAATAAAGTCTTTTGATTATCAACTTACATGTTCTATACAAAACTGGAATCTGTTCAGTTGAGAGCTTGTACTTGCTCCTAACCCCAATGAGCAAAGGACTCCCTCTCCTACAGAAAGGAAAACACTGAAGTTTATAAAGAGACATGTGCATACAAAGTTACCAGACACCAGTGAAGCTGAGAAGACAATATCCCATCTAGCTTCCTAAATGGAAAGAGCCTCCTTCTACCATGATCCTAAGGCCATTACATGGCAGGAGTTACATACACTTGGTTCTTCTGTAAGATTCACCAAATATTATTATATAAGTAATTACCATGTGCATTGGTCATTCTTTATCCATAAACTACATCCAGGAAGAGGAAGATGTATAAGAGCCAGCTGTTATCTTTCCAGTAATCAGAAAACAGCTTAGTACAGGGACCAATTTGAGCCAAAGCTTACTTTCCTTCTAAAGTGAGACAATAATAACCTACTGTGCTCTTTAGAATTAAAATACTGTTACACTCTTTAGCCTTTCAAACTTAGAATCATCAGCCATCCCTATTGCACCTCTTAAACTGTAGAATATTAAGACCATTTTTTAATTACATGGGTTACACGTCATTGAAAATGTTATTTAAAAAAAAAAAAGACAGGAATAAAAGAATAAGTCACAGTCAGATCACAAGATTTACTTCTCTTAAATCCCTCAGCCCTAAAAACCCAAACCTGAACCACATATAGAACAGTTCATTTGAGAAGATGCTCTCCAGTTGGAGTGATGGTACAGCTGGCTTTTTCAAAATTTTAATGCAGTCTTATTTTAGACCACCGAAGCAATGGGCTTTTGGGTTGTAGTATAAAACAGTCTTTATTCACATCACTTGCTATTTTAATCACTTGCTACGTCACTTGCTATTTTAATATCTTTACATTTTCTGAAAGTTGTTTTTCAAGTCATAAATAAAAGTAGAACTTACACAGAAAGACACCATAAATGCTATGACAGCTATAGAACACTATTTGTATAACCTGTTACTGTGGTAGTTTTTCAGCCAACATGAATACACTTATCTCAGTCTTTACTCAATGGGAGCTAAAATTGAACAATATCCCTTCCCTCTCCTCTTTTTGATGTAGGAAAATTGTTAGCATGCTCTTAATACAAGTTTTGAAACACTAGATACACTGAGATTCTGTATTGATTCAATGATTTTGGTTAATTAAGCACTCAAAACATCAATATTTTAGTATCTTTAAGAGAGGCTGGCTTTTTTTTTTTACCTAATAAAAGGTATGCATTATGTATAAAATGGACTTTTACTAACCTGGTAGCAACAGCTTCACCTGGGTAATGGATACTCTTGAAAACCAATGCAAAAGCACCTTCCTGGAAACCATGAACACAAAGGAGAAAAAAAAAGATCCTAAACAACTTATCTCAAATAGTTGCATCTCATTAAACTGGGGCCCCTCTCTGAAGAGGCACTGAAGGAACTGCTATCAGGAATCTCTTCCTGGAGGGCAGACTGCACCTTTAAAGGAATTGGCCATGGAGCAGAACAAGCTGACATCCCCGTTAAAGATGCAACAGCTGAAAGATCAGGAAGTGAGCACTTAGGCTCTCTTTATAAATAAAAACAATAAACTCTAATGCAAAGGTTATGAAAATGTCAGAGATGATACTCATAATCAACATGAAGACTGTTAAACATTTACTTTCAGTAAGACCTTCAATCAGAATTTGCATGTAGTGCAATACCATGCAGTTTCAACTAAACACCTGGAGTTATTATTTCCAGTTCAAGCAGCAAATTCTCATTAATGTATTTCAAAAATGAAACACACAAAAAAATCCACAACACCAGCAAAAAAACCAGAACCAATTCTACAACTCCTGGAGGAGGATTCCCAAAGCAGGAGCCCCCACCCTGCCAGCAGGACAGAGATGGTGACATTCCCTCCTCTCCCAGGGCTCCACTCAGAGCACTCTGCCCCTCTTCTGGAGGTGAAGCCTCCCTTCCCCTCAGCTCTGTGGCTGCTCCCTCTTGACCCACACAGCCTTGACTTGGTGTGGATTCCAGCCCTGCTCCAAGGAATCCTACAGAGCTGCTTTAAAGAGGAGACAGGGAGGTGAAAAGAGTGTAAGAAACTGCAGGAAGGGGAGGGAAAACATCTGCCCGGGGACTGGGGGAGGAAACAAAGCCAGCTTTCTCCAAGTTTGCAATGCATCTATCAAAGTTTTTAAGCATTCACATACTAAGTAACAGTAGATTCCCACTTCACAGTTTGGAAACCAGTCCAGCTTGTTAGATCTATTTCCAAATAGGAGAGCCAAAGCATTGGCCAAACTTGAATCACAGCAGTGTTTCAACACGGTCAGAATAACCTTTAGGAACACACTGCCATTTATGAGAGATGTTAACCCCCAGAGGCTCCTATTACTTTCTTTTTAATTAAACTGCTTCATTAGAAAGCTGTGTTAACTTTTTGCTAAAAACAAAACAAAAAACTCAACAAACAAAACCCACTGCTTCTGCAATTTAAAGATTTAACAGTGAAGAGCCTTTGAAGTCTCCAAAATTTTAATCTCATTTCTTGGTCTATTAAGCATTATTTAGAAGCTTAGAAGTGTTATTTGCAGCACCTTCTAAGAACTCCTGCAGAAAATCTAAATGCATAAGGCAGACTGCTAAGGAACCCCCACAAGTAGCTTATACTGTTGTACACGAAAAAAAAGTAATTTCCCACTTACCAACTGTTGAATAACTCTCTCTACCAAGGCTGAAAAACTGGTGTCTTCACTCTCTCTGTTGTCATACATGTATTTGATCAACTTGGGGATTGTTTCTGTATCTGTTTCAGATTCAAATTCATATCCTTTGCTCTCCTGAAATATCATATAGAAGAGTAAAAAGTGTGTCCATCCTCAGGCAAGAAACACTGAAGCTGCCTCCCACCAGAAACTGCAGTCAAAGCTCACAGCACTACATTGGACCAGTGGATATAAATCATATATGGATATAGATAAAAAATAAGGACTTATCAGGTCACAGATACTCTTTGGGGAATACTGGAGTAACACACATAGTAAGACTTGTTTAGCATCTGCCAAGCACCAAGAGACTGGAGGGAGCCCACTCCACACACCCTCTCAAAGAATCTCAGCACAAACTGCTACTCTACTCATCAATATTTTGCATTTAGGATTACAGGAACATATTGCACTTCACCAGCTCCTGAGTATCTTTATTAGGCAGACTCTTCCACACAGCGTTTTTATAGACGATATCAAGAAACTTGAATTCATGTTCCACCTCTGATGGTAATTTGGGGGAGTATTAACTTTCTAGGTTTAGAATTGAGTTGCCACAGACTCACCAGAAATTTTCTCAGGTCCTTATAGTTTGTGATGATTCCATTATGGATGACAACAAATTCTAAGAGAAAAAATGGATATATATATTTTCATGGGCAATAAAAATTTAAGATATTTAATTCAAAGCACAAAATTACAAGGGAAAAAAAAAAAGCTTAGAAGTACACTTGAAACCACTTGCTGTAGCTTTCAGACCTACAGTTTATCACAATATGGACAACTGAAAGCAGAAGCTTACAAATTATGAAAGTATACAAAGGCAGTTCCAAATTTTTGGGAGTTTTAAACTACACTTAGTAGAGCACAAAGCTATCTCAAGTAAAGAATTCTATGAAATCTCCCTTTTCTGGACCAGGCAATATTTACACATTCATATTTTCTGTCTCACCTTTCAAAAGAAGAATGTTGCACTTCAATTAACTTGCAATTCTCAGAGAACAGATCACATTAATTTTTAGTGTTGCTTTAGCCTGAGAAGAGGCTACTTCATTTTAAAAGTGTCTGAGCTAAATAGAATGGCAACAGCTTAGCCCTAGTATAAAAAATAGATACCATAACAACGGTAAGAACATGTGTGCTCTGTGGATTGAATAATTTCAGATCCATGTGGTTCAGTGTGCTGCAGTGATTACTCACCATTCCCTTTATCTGATCTCTGAGGGTGACTGTTTATTGCACTTGGTACTCCATGGGTTGCCCAGCGAGTATGAGCAATTCCAAAATGTGTTTCAAAATCTGTTTTTGAATCCAGATCATCTTGTTCTATACAGGAGAAATTCAGTTTACTGAATAACTAATATTGCTCTCTCCCCCTCTCTCTCTCGCACACACACTCTCACATGATTAGTAAAACAAAAACAATTCCTACAGGCAAAAATCTAAAAGCTATCTTCTGGGTTTTTTTAAAACCATTTGCTTTTTTGACATTACACTTCAGAAAGTTCAAGCTACTGTCATTAAAGCCTTGTTTGCCAAGGCATGAGCATTTTTAACCAATACTAACTTTAGCCAAGGCTAACAAACCCCATTACTACAAATTATAATGAAAACGTATTAAAACCCAACTTCAGCCTTTCACAGATGGAAGCACTGCATAAAGCAGATTGTGATGACAGCCAGCTGCTTAAATGGTCGTAAATTCTGTCAGAGTGCATGTTTCAGCATTTCAGCCATGCAGTACAGAAATCACATGAGTAAAGTGCCAAAGGAGCCCAGGTTTTGAACAAAGGAGCAACCAAAAGAAGGGAGTATAGACTGACAATCTCACAGTGATCTCACAGAAGATCAGCTTGCTTTTTAAGTGCAGATTGGAGGGCACAAAAAATTTGGCTGCTTGAATTTCCCAATGCAGTTACTGCTGATGCAAAATCATAACTGCAATTTTATGGTCTGACTTTCTGCTAAGATGCAGATGGTATCTGACTGGGAGGCCAAAGAAAAGGGGTCGTTTTTAACACTTACTGTACAACTCTTCTTCCAGGGCCTTTACTTTTCCTCTTTTCTTAACCAGTTTGATGAATCTTTCTTTATCTTCATTATTATTTCCATCAATTGCCACTCCTACAGCATAGGATACAGTCATAAGTGTTATTTAAAGCATGAAATACACTAGAATGAGGAAAAGGCTGAGAAAATATACACAAGCACACACCACTGAAATGAGTATTTTTAAATAATCCTTTAAAGGGATATATTTGAAGTCTGTTGCTAGACCTGTGCATGTTCAAATGAAACTACATCAAGTCTATACCCATTGCACAGATAAAACATACATGAGCCATCTCAAATTGCATTTGACAACAGACTGAAATATTTTGCCTAATGAAATGAGCCAAATTTAATTCAAATTTAAGACAAGTTCCCCATCTTTCACTGGGATTCACATACAGAAAAAAGGCTGAGGTACAAACTACATGGCCCTGTATAGAGATCTTCTTCCACACCCTGTTTATTTTGCTCACGTGTACTAACCTCAACCATCTAATTACAGAGCTAAGCACCCAATTTTAAGTCCTGAGGAAAGCTGTAGCACTCCAAGAATCAAGCTAATTAGTTCTGATCTGTTGATCTGTAGAATAAAGAAAGAAAAATCCAAGAGGCCAGACACTGAAAGTACCAAAAAGTCATTGAATGATCTATTAGTATTGAGTTGATCTATTAGTATTGAGTTGGTAAACACACCTGCAGAGTCATATCCCCTGTATTCCAGTCTCTGTAATCCTTTTATCAGGGTTTCATATATTTCCTTCCTAGTGCGAGGCACTCTGTAGTTTAGATAAGCAAAAATTCCTGTTTAAAGAGAAAGGGGGAAGGAGGGGGGTAAAGAAGCAAAGGGGTTATTTTTAAAATGTGCATCACTTCAGACTCAATTTAAAACTCGTTAAAAGTAGCATCAGGGAGAAGTCCTAGGAGCACCCAACTGCCCATTTAGTACAATTCCTTCTAAAGCATTTTTAAATGGAAATAATTCAAATACAATAAAGGACTCAGAAGCCTCATTTCAACACACAACACATAAAATTTACTGGTGAGTTACACTCTCCTCATGTTACCCACCAAGAGTTAAACTGTTAGGAGAGGTTAAAAAAACTCTACTTTTCATGAAAACCACAGCTGAAAATGGGAACATTGTGATCTATTTCATATCCAGGCATTCAAAGAAGGAATATATTCACCAGTGCTAACACAAGGAGACTTTTGTAATCCAAGTCATGGCCTTAAATACCCATGGGTAGGTACGAGGCACAACATCCATTTCTGAGAGGCTCCAGCTTAATCCTGTATGCAACAGTCACTTCAGCAGAAAGAGAATGGAGAAGAAAACTTTTTTTTTTTTTCTAAAGTACACAGGCGTTTTTTAATTAGAAGGGTGTTGGGGATGTTGTTTTATCTTTAGAAAAGGTGTAATAAAGAGTCACCTGCAAAGGAAAACACAGCAGTTCCTTTACTCTGCCTACTGCTCCTTCTTGGACTCCAGTATTTATATGGATACATTAGGCCCTTTAATTAACTCTTGCAAATCTGTGCCCCAATACTGCAGAAACAACTAATTTCACTTTTTTAACAGTTTCTCCAAGCAACAAGTCAGGACTGGAGACCACAGCTAGAAAAAAAACAGACTCGAAGAGCTCAACAGATAAGTAGTTCAGATAAGTGTTTTAGATAGAGAAAGCCTCTGTTTGAAATGTAACACCCTCTTCCCCCTCAATTAAGGCTTTTGAATTGTAAATGGTCATAGTGAAGACGCTGTTATGAGAATACACCAATAAATCTCCCTTATAAATATTACTGTGAATTTGGTTACTCCACTGGTTTATAAGACACTAATACTGTTGGTTTGACAGTGAGACAAAGAGAGTATTACATTTGCCTCTGAATTTATTTAGGAAAGATTAAAGGGTGGATAATACTTTTCTGCTTCAGAAATAAGATTTATGAGGAGCTCAGCCTAATTATTTCTAGCACATCCAGCATTAACAGAGACATTAAGACAATAGTTGCATTTAAGGAGGTATTTGGGAATTTGAACTGCTTAATGCTGTTCTTCATGGACGCCTTGAAAAATAATGCCTCTGGTTATAAGCAGGCACTTTAGACTGAGAGCCTGTTGATCATTTTTCCAGACAGATATTTACCATTTGCTGGCACTAACCACGAACCTCAAGAGCAGCATTCTTCAATTTCTTCAATACAAATTTCTCAACATCATTCCAAAACATTGCCACACACCTCATTTCAGATCCAGCTCTACTTTCTAGGCCAGATTTCACAATGAATTTAAGCCTCAACATCCTTGTATGCTCCATGTGGCATCTTTCACTGCACAGAGCTCCAGGAAGAAGCTTCCTCTGGGACCATCCTTACAATGCTGCCAGTGTGCTGCAATTATTAAAAAGATCCTTGTTTCCAGGGAATTGGAGCTGCATTTCCACACACGTGCATTAGAAGATGCAGAAGTCACCAGAGGCCATTTAAAAAGAAAACAATAGCTGCAGCCTGACTTCAAAGAACATGTTATAAACTCTTTCAGTTAAGGGAAATAAATCTTACTCTAAGCACTGAGAGTAACACTTTCTCTAGTATGTTTCTGTTTCATGATTTATCCACTTGCATATTTTTTCCCTCCTCAGTCATCATTTTGGCCAGATTTAAAGCACATTACTCAACTCATGTAGAAACAACTTCTGATAAAGACTCCTTGTATCTTAATTCTTTCTGGAAGCACACCAGTATGACTGAATCTCAGTTGAATCATACTTATGATAAGAGTTTTGTGATGCTAACAAGTTCCTTTATGATGGCTTCCCCAAGGTGTTAGATACCATTTCCAGATCTTGCTTCCCTTAGAAGATTCAAAAACATAAAATCCAAGAAAAGCACCCAAGAAGTGTTTTACTAGGACATTGCCCTCTTGATCTGGATGTTAAATCTAGTTTATAACTTTCCATAATCTGAATTTGCTTAAAATGATGAACCAGGTCAATCATGTATGGCTTACCTTTAGAAGCAGATACTAAAAACAGAAAGAGAAGGTTGGTAAAACATTACTAAAACCAGCTTCAATCACATGCAGACACAGAAAGCAAGGCTCTCCCTTTACATGTTTATCAAGACTTTAGAGCTTCCCCTTTCAGGATTTACAAGCAGAGCATCAAAAGGAGGAAAAGTAATTTGATTATTTTTTGTGGGAAAATTCCACAGGAACACTTGCAATTGCAAGACTTCACCAAAATCAAGAAGGGGGCAGCCTATACTTGAAGTTTGAACAAAATTATTTACTTTTTGAAAAATAAAATGATACCTCTATTGGGGTAAGCACATTATTGATGCCAGAAACTTAGCTTTGAAAAAGTCTCAACTTCATATCCTGATGAAACTAACTTTTAAATAAAAGAGATCATCAGTTTAAGTGCATCTAGACTGGTTTTTGAACCCTGAATACTTTTGCTATACTGTCCTACATGTGAGAATGATAACATCTCAACTTTGCTTCCTTACAAGCATGTTTATAGCAGTATTTATGACCTATGTATTTTCAAAACATAAGCCCAGGGCTATAAATCTTCACGTGCTACCTGAAGCCAAAGAAAACACAATAAGGGTATATTATCAATACTTAAACCTGAAAAGAGATAAAAAATAAAAGCAACAACAAAAAAGTAATTTTGAAACTGCTAGTTGCAGTCACAAGAACTCCTACACTCTCTACAGAGATCAGCATGGCAGGCTGGGGCTATCTTTCATGAAAACAAATGTAATATAAAATGCTGATGGGAAAACACCAGATCTATTCTCACCCTTCATGAACTGCTGCTCTTTGCCATTTCATAGTGAGTCACTTGCTCCACCCCAAGTTCTACCGACCTCATTGAACACTATTAATACCTCACTTCCCAATCAATACACAGCCCAGACATGCAAATTTTTTTGGTTATTACCATTACATCTCTCGGGGCTTGCTGTGAGTACCCGAGGGTGGCTCAGGCACGGAGCCAGGTCTCTCACCTGGAGGGGTTTTGTTTAGAGGGTACTGAGTTTGTCTCATTGATAGTGATCTGTCACGTAGGAGCTCAAACAGTAGGAGCTGAAACAATATCACCTCGTGCTCCCATTCAAGTGAAAGAGGATTCCTGAGCCCCTTGCTTTTCCTGAGGTTACAATTAAAAAGGATGTGGAGGCAAGGAGAAGATACCTAATTCAGAAAGTACAGTTTTGGGAGCAGTAACTCAACTCATTTTCAGCCTGCATCCCACAAAAGAGGTTCTGTTAATGATGACTAAAATGTACAAGTGCAATTTTTTCTACTTTCATCAGACCTCAGAGTAGATGTCAGGGACAGATTGGTAAAGTTTCACTAAACTTTCCTCCATAACCAAATACATTAGCAGCTACTGAACCCACACTTTCCTTTCGATCTGATCCGAAGCATATCTAATCAATTGCGTACATGCTGTAGGAATTATCTTTACCGCCTCATCTTTATTAGATAAAATGAGGTGAATAAACTCACAACAGCTAAGAAATAAGCTCCTTGACTGCCTTTGTTTGAAAACCACAAACTCTTCCTTATCGCCTCAACTCGGAAGTGAGTCACGCTTAATCAATCCCTGGTCCCGGATTAGGAAAGAGAGCCCAGCGCATCCCGCCCATCAGAGGCAGCGGCTCCAGGAGCAGAGGTTACCCCGCACCCCCGGGGCAGCCGGGCGGAGGGAACGTGGTGAATTCCATCCCAAGACCCGGGGACAGCCGGGCACGGGGGGCTCGGGGAGGGAGGCATAGAACGGCGATCGCCGCTCCTTGGGAGAAGGGCCGGGCGGAGGGGCTTCACCTTCACCTGCCAGGCGCTCCCCGTCCTTCCCACCCCCAGATGGATGCATCAGGGCAGTCCCGAGCGAGCCCGCAGCAGCGACCCCGCCGGGCTCGGGGACAAAGCGGCCCTTGTCCCCTGCGGGCCGGGCTGGCCGTCACTCACCGCACATGGTGGCAGCGCACGGTTCCTCACGGTCCCTCCCGTTCCCGGCGAGCGCGGCTCTTATAGCTCCGGTTATAGGGCCGGGCCGGCCCTGCCTGACCCGCCCCCTCCCGGGGCCCCGCGGGGGCAGAGCCCGGCGGTGACAGAGCCTGGGGGGGGGACGGAGCCCGGGGGACACCGAGCCCGGTGGGGGGACAGAGCCTGGCGGGGGACAGAGCCTGGGGGTGGGGGACAGAGCCTGGAGGGGACCGAGCACGGCGGGGACCGAGCACGGAGGGGATAGAGAGAGCCCCGGCGAGACCGAGCCCGGGGAGGACGGAGCCTGGCGGGGACCGAGCCTGGGTGGGACAGAACCCTGCAGGGGCAGAGTCTTTCGGTGACCGAGAGCCGGCGGGGACAGAGCCTGGAGGGGACCGAGCACGGCGGGGACAGAGAGAGCCCTGGTGGGGACCGAGCCTGGGGCGGCCGCGGCGTTTCCTGCCCTGCCTGCCCGGCGAGTCACACAGCCATTTAGCTTGGGAAAGACCTCCCAGATCACCGAGTGCAGCCTTTGACCCATCACACCCGGTCAAACAGAGCACTACATGACACGTCCAATCATTTCTTCAACACCTCCAGGGATGGGGTCTCCATCGCCTCTCTGAGCAGCTCGTTCCAATGCCTGGCAACCCTTTCCGTGAAGAAATTCTACCTGATGTCCAACTTCTCTGGCACAGCTCTAGGTTTCATTGTCTAGTCATGTCAAGACAGGATGAATCCCATGTCCACCTCATGCCTGGGTGACTCAGATGGGCTCAGGAATTTTCGGGGTGACAGGAACCCCAGAGACACCTGGCTGTGTGGCCATGGGCAGTGCAAGGAGCGGGTTTTGGACGCAGATTCTGCTTTTCCACCTTGCAGCGCCTTGAAGGAACAGGACAGGTCTATCCTGTCAGGGCAGCCCCTCTTGTCCCCCATCCTCCAGCCACAAGAATTGACAGACACACTCAGCAGCCAGCTGTGGCTGCACGGGAGCACCTGCTCCTGCTGAATGTGGTCACCTGAGGGACAGCCAAACTCCTGCTCAGCCCCTGTGCTCTCTTCCATGTACCTGGCAGAATAGAAACTGCTCCAGGAGCCTTGTCCAGCCTCTGCCTCCTGGTGCAGGCTCTCTCCTGGGGATAGGCACTGCAGGGAGGGGGAAGGACACAGCCCCTGGCATGGGGTCACACCTGCAGACATGGCCCATGCAGAGCCTCGAGCTTTATCTTCTCTTAAAGAAAGTCATGTCATCTCAGAGAGCCTCCTCCAAACAAAACCAATGAATGGTGGCTTTTAAAGCGAGTGCTTTGCAGGACGCTTGGACTGACAGTGTTCACAGGACAGCTGAAGCCATTATTCAAACAAACATGATTTTTAAAAATATGCAAAGTTTCATGAAATAGTTTCTTCTTCCTTGTTAAAAAGTACCAAAATATTTTATAGACATATAAAATATATATAGACATATATAGACATATAGATTCTAGTTATCTCATAGAGTTCTTGAAATTCAAGTGCAAGGTTTCTTATTTAAGATAGAATTTAATGACTTTTCTTCTTGCATTTATTCTTCTTATTTTTACCTAAAGTAGTGATTCCCTCAAAATTTGTCACTTTCTGTCTTGATGGAGAAGTTGAATGAAAGATCAAGATTGGAACATTAATATTTCAATTACAAAATAACCACTTTTTGTGCCACTTAAAGGAAGAGAATCTTTGTCTCACTTTTAAGGTTAAAAAACAAATTTAAAATATTTTCAAGTCATAAAATAGAAGCGTTTAAATTCTCTTTTAAGTAAGTTTATAAAAAGGGATAAATTAAGTGTATTTTTCACTTAATGTGTGGACAGCTATCCATACTGTGCTCCTTAAAAACCAATATTGTTTTCCTTCCCCTAGTCTCCTTGAATAAGACCAAATAGGCCATAATTTGTCACCATTGCAGTCCCAGCTCTGCCACTGAGCTGCCATATTGTCAGGCAAGTCATTTTGACACTCCATTCCAGTTTTTCTTCTCTGTTCAGGTAACTGCTCCTCCTCTAGAGTAACCTCTGATCTTGTTTCCCCCAGCCCAGTCTGAGTGAAGAGGGATATTCCTAATCATAGCTCTGTGTCTTAAGTAGCACTGCTATTTATATTAAATTATATACAATAAAGGAAAACTTCTTATCTGCTCCTTGTAGAGCATTTTAACTAATGAGTGATGCACACAGTAGGAAACACTTTTTTTTTAACATCACTGCAATACTAATTGCCAAAGATCACGAGTTAGAGCCCAAAATTCCACTCATGCAAGAGATTTCATGTTTCCATGTGACATTCCCAGGGAGAAAACTAAACAAAATGAGATTCAACTGCTAGCAAGAACTGCATTAATTAGTGGTTAATGCATAACCTTGATAACTTATCAGTCAACACTTCCCAGACGCATCTGTCTGATGCCATTTGGCTTTTTAATGAATTTTTGGAAGTGCATTAGAGAGTACACTAATTCTTTTTGCTGGTGGGTTTGTTTGAAGGACACATTTTACAGCACTCAGGTGAGATGATCAAACTGATCCCATCTCACAACTTCTTAAACTCTAAAAGATAAATATTTGAAAGTATTACCTACTACCTTTGAAAGTATTCAACATAATAAGGATCCAGAAATTCTGCCATTCTCTGGAAAAGTGCTCTTCTCACAAGATCATTAAAAAACCCAAAACAAAACAGAGCAGTTTTGACAGAGAATTTCAGAACGACCAAATCCCTCTCATTGGTAAACAGGAGCAGGAAAAAAGTATTGGATGTGAAGAGCAAAGGGAAGAATTGTGATAAATATCAGGAAAAAATTAGGAGAAACAGTTATGCAATGGAACAGACCCCAGAAGCTGGCTTATGGCCCTTTCACCAATGATACCACTGGAACAGATCCTGTCCTGGGAGTCACCACTGAGTGACCTGTGTCTATGTGAAGGACAAGGGGTGACCAAATGGCAGTCCCTTCCAACTCCAGCACTTCCATAATTATGGCTGGGTTATAAAACTCCTTTTAAATTGCCTTTTTGAACTGCTGTTTGAGTGGCTACAATGTTTTTACATTCATACTAGAATACACAGCACAAGTTCATATTAACAATGAAATCCATTATTTTAGTTTATATTATATATTTATATATTAAATATAATTGTCTATTATTTATTTAGAGATTTCTTGCTTCAAAATGTGGAAGTTGAGAGCCTAAAAGCAGAGATTGTACATTTCAGAACATCACTCCCCTCAACTAGGCTTCTGCACTTCTGTAATTTTTATGTATTACTCTGAATAAAAAATATTTAAAATGTGGACAAATTCTGAACATTCCCATCACCACCACTTTCATTTTTAACAAAATGGCAGTGTATTACTCCCTACCAAGGCTCTCAAGAATATTTGGGCTGACAGTTTGGTCTGGATCTCTTGATTTCTTCCCAATCTGATAACGATTGCTGTTAACCAGGAGTCACTCCAGTGAAGCTGAATTTCAGCTATAGAAAATACAAAAATGAAATGCTGACCTTGCTGGAAGGTCAGGCTGAGCTTCAGGACACTCTCTGCATCCATCTCAGCTCCACAGCAAGTTTGGAAAACAATCAGCAATGCCTTTGAAGTGGAAACAGCAACACCTTTCTTCTGAGAAGTACAAAAGAGAGGAAAAAAGAGTTATTTTGATGGTTCCCTCAGTGGAGGTGTCAACTAGCTGCTCACCTAGGATCTGTGTAGGGCTAAGGTATTGGTATTTTCAGTTTAAAAGTACTAATAGTAATTAACAGCTTTTAATTTGAGAACAGGGGAGAGTTAATCGTAATTTGTCACTGCTGATCAGTTGACTTTGAAATTATAAAAATTATGTGTGGTAGGAGGAGTTACATATAAATGTGAATCAACATACCTATGACTGAGGATTAAGTAACCATTATTTAATTCAGTGGTGGCTTTTCAGCTGAGTGTTGTGAGGAGCATGTGTAATGTAAAACCAACCCAGCTAATTAACCAAATCTTAAATGCTTTAAAAAACACTAAGGCACATTTAGTAATAATTTATCTAAGACATTGTGTTTTGAAAAACATTAAGTGGTTTCCTGAGGTTTTGATGTTAATTCCTCATAACAGGAGCTGCAAATAAATTGATGGTAAGTGTCAGAGAGAAAAATAAATTATTGGAAAAGTCTGTAGATTTTTCAAGCAAACCAGCTTTCAGTGCTGGATTAGTTTTCTCAGCATATTGTGTGGTCCTTCAGGTCAAAAGTGAGAAATGCTGATAGACTAACACAGATATCCACATACTTGCCCTCTCCTGCCCCATTTCTGGGGATCAGGTTCCTCTACTCAGTATTTTTCATAAATTTGGGATTCTCTCAGCTTTCATGGGGTTGGAAGGAGCAAAACTAGCTACTTACAATAGTTGCAGAAAGCATGCCCATGTGAGAAGTCAAGAAGCTTAAGACCCAAAGATGAAAAAAACATTACAAGAAGATAATTCTCACCAGTAATGCATCAAAACATGGCTTGGGTGAAAGTGTTTGAGTAAGGAACTGGTCAGAGAAACAAAAAGCTGCTGCAGCTCCTCCCTATGGCTCATGCAGCTCCATCACACCCCACAGCATCACCTCCTTCTCTCCCACTGAAGGAAAGCCTCACTCTGCTGCCCAGTTCCTGCAGAGCCCACCTGGCAGCAGCCAAGCTCCCTGTGCAATCATTGTGCTCTGCCCCAGCTGCCCTGGTCACCCAGCACACAGAGCAGAGCAGGGTGAAGTGGAACCTCTGCCTCTTCTGGGTAATTTCATTTCTAAGCCTATGAACCTGGCTTGCTATTTTGGTAAGAACAATTTCATTCCATTCTTCTCTCAATTTGTTTTCACAGCTTTAATGCTTCAAAGATTTATGCTGGCCCTTGAGAGCAACACCTCTGAAGCTAGAAAATGGTTTTGCTGCAGGCTGCCCTCTGGTTTGCCCTTTAAAGAGTTCTTTGGAAAGAAGCTTCTGATTTTGCAAATAAAAACCTGTTGTTTTGCAGAACACATACCTATACTCTCCAAAGCCAAGCTGAATAACAGTCCAGTTTTCTCCTCTGTCTCATCCCTAACATTGTTTCTGTCACCACTGCCCAGCAAGAAGCTGCTGGAGCAGCAGCTGGAATGAGCTGGAGGGAGGCAAGGTGCTGGGAATTGCTTCCAAACAGCTCCAGTTATCAGCAGCTCTAGGCTGAAAGAAAACAAATCCAAGTTTCTAAAGCAGCCCATATAACAAGAGGCATCTGTCTTTACCTCACACATCCAAATCTATTTGTTTTATCTATCCCTGTCCCCAAATCCTAATCTGTCCCTATCACTTCCTTCTAGTTGAGATAGGCATCAGTTCTCCCATTTGTGATTAAAATAAATAATTTTGTGGGGACCAGATTAAGTTACAACAGTAATTTTTAGGACTTCTGTATTTAACACAGCAGCTTCAGTGCTACTATTTATTTTAGAGGAGGGTGAAAGTAAAGGACCTTAAGTCCAAGCACAGGTAGCCAAGAATTCCCCAGCTTTAATAAATAAAAGACATTTATGATAGATATGTGATGCTGTTGTTTAACAATTGATACAGGATTGAACAAAACAAGTGTATTATTTTCTGTCCCAGAATCACAGCTATTCTGATGATGTCTGCTCTTGCCTACAGATTCTATATTCCTCCTGAGCTTGACACAACTCACAGCTACAAATTCTTCACGTTGTTTTTTTAACAGCTTGTGATCTTGTTCTTTTGGCAGTTTATTCAAAGAAGAATAGAAGCAGTAATTTTCTTTCACTGACAATTAATGACTCATCTACATCTTTGTTTCCAGGGGTTTGGGGTTATTAGATCTGCCATAATCTACCTTGTCAAAATCAGATTTGGGCATTCAACATTGGTAGAAATAAAGATATTGCACACAGGGGATTCTGAGATAACTTTTCTATCACCAGCCATATGCAAAACCAGTTCAGTTTTTGTGCAGTTCCTCTGCACTAGAGATTAGGAAACACCTAAAAAAAAATAATGCAAAGCATCTGTTTGTTTACTACACATAAAGCATTGCTACAGAACAGGGTGATAGAGATCACTGAGTAGAAGTCACAAGTTGATAATCAACAGAAACTGCTCTACAACCTGTGCAAGTGTGCAGGATGTTATCCTTAAGTTAGCCTGGACTGGAGGAAAAGCTGTGCAGTGAAATGGCAGCTCCCCAACAGTGTTACCTTGAGTGCACATCCCACAGCACCTCCTCTGCTGCTGCTGCCCCTGGGGCTGCAGAGTAAATCTGTCCCTGACAGCTTCTGCCAACATGAGAACAGTGAAACAGCTCTCATGACCAAGCTATGAATTGCACTGTTTTACTGCCAGTAAAAATTTCTCTTTTTTTTTTCTTTTTTTTTTTTTTTTTCTTTTTTCTTTTTATTCTTTTTCGTTGTGAATATAGTTTTCCTCTATTAAGCAGAGGACTTTTCTATTACAGTAAAATTAGAAATCCCCTTTGGGTTTCCCTCACTCAGATGGACTCTATCTAGTCCTAACAGCTCCAGTTACTAAATAGATTTAGAAATTTATGTTTAGAGTATCCCATGAGATGCATGAAAGGATGGCATCCCTGTGGGGGTGTTTCTGCTCTTGCACTGCAAAGTTGCCTTTGGCAACTGAAGTTCCTGTGGTATTGTCATTGGGCTCTGGGTACTTTGGTGTGAACATACCAGATGGGGTAAGTTGAGGATGATGTTTTACTTCAAAACTGAGTTTTCTGCTTTTAGTAAACTTACAGTTTACTGGGCAAATAGGAGACAAGATGATGGTTTTGATTCTCCACTTTTAACTGTGCTTCTTTGAGTTGTGTGCTGAAACTGAGCATGTACTTCTTAAATGTTTCCTCCTCTTTCTGCAATTTAAAGAGAAAAAATACTAACTCATGGTAACTTGGACAAAATTTAAAGAAGAGTTTGGGGAATAAATATGAGAAAGTTGCTAGAAAACTGAAGAGGAATAGATGTTTCTGTTTTCTATATTTTAGTAGCGTCTTAAAATGAAGGGACTTACTCTTAAAAATATTCTCCCCAAGTCAAAACATCTGATTTCAATTCAAGTCTGAAACCTTTTATTTGTGCTGTACATTTTGACAGCAAAGACAGTCAGTTTTCAACTTAGTTGACCAAAACTGGCTGGCAAACTTGAAACCCAAGCAGCTAAATCTCTTATTTGTACAGCTGCAGGCACTGGGCTCTCCTCCACCCCCCTCAGATGATCGAGTTGCAGGACATCAACTCTGCACCAAGGCAGTAACCTCGGGGTCCTGCAGCAGGACATGGAATGATCACAAGCCTCTTCTGTCCTTACATCCTACAACAGCTCTGCCATGTTTTGGAGGGAAGTATTCCTAAAATCTTCCAACCATAGCAATGTTTAAACTGGTGCTTGTACAGCTACAGGCACAGCATTGCTGCAGCCCAAGAGAGGTGTGAATGCAGTACAGTCAGCCCAGGCTCAAAGCTTGGATATGTTGTTATAAAACATCTTGATTATGTTTTAAATTAACTCAAACACAGATAAGTGTTGAATTAAATGGCCAACATTTAACACGATTCTGCACATTCATGAATCCACCTATCATGAAAATTTGAAATTACTTCTAAGCAACCTAAATGAATGCAGTTTTAACTTGGATGATCTAAAAATATCACAAGTTCATAAAAAATTTTCAAATAAGGAACCATTGTATTTTATATAACATATCTTCTGAGTTCATTTACAAGAACCAGCAGTAAAAGAAGGCAGAATAAACAGCTTCACAGTCTGTCCTGCATCTGCCACTGAAGTTACAAGAATTTCCATGTTGGAAACCAAGAGGAAACATGTCAGTTCACAAGAACCAGCATCCTTGGCACCAAGGACCAGAAATTTGCTACTTCAGCTTTGCAGTGACTTCTGTGAAAGGTCATTTGCTTCCTGAACTGTGTCATGCTAAGAAAGTCCCAGATAGGGATCTTTCTCTTTTCCAAGAAATGGGAGATTATCATCTGCCATAATTACACGTTACAGTTTACAGAAAAAAAATCCCAATTTCGTTGTGTCTTAGTCACACTGTTTAATGGCTGGCTGAGTACATGGAGCACAGATGTTGAAAAACCAGCTGCAGCACCTTCTCTATGTATTAGATTTGAGAAGAGGGCTGCCAGGGGCTTAGCTAGTTCTTAGTCTAACTGGAGAGAGTCATCATCCTGTCTGGACTGGGGCAAAGCTTTCTTATGACATCACTTCTGATTGAGGCTGCTGTGACACACCAAATCTGCTTCCCTGTCTGCATGGGAGGGCAACACCTAACTCAGCCTGGAAACCCAAGAGGCCCAAAAATGAGAAGCAGAAACAGGACTTTTTAATTTTATTTTTTTTTAAACCTCTAATTCCCCCAGTTCTAGAGAAATCTACCTAACACTTCTGAAGTCCCAGGCAATGCAGTTTTGTTAACCTGTATTTACCTAAGGCTTAAAGGCTTTCCCAGACTAAGGTGTGTGTAAACCACCTCGTGATTCACAAGCAGCACAGCTTCCAGAAGCTGTTGAAACATCCTCTGCAGCAGATCCACAGTGTGTGCTGAAGGATTTTAGCAGGAGAGGTTCCTGCTCTCTCTCCCCACCTCCCCTTTCCTTATGGAAAGGCAGCTCTCCAAAGCTGTGTTATTTGTTACCGTGTTGCTTGTGCTTGTCAGAAAGCTGCTGGCCCTGGACCAGAGCCCAGGCTCTCCCAGGGCTCAGCATCAGAGGAGTGTAACAAGATAGGAAATATTTGTTGTCTAAAGGATAATGGGAAGAAGAATAGCAGGGAAGGGTGGATGCTGGGGCAGGCTTGGAACACCAGATCTCTTAGAAAACACTCCAGAAAGAAGCTGCTAGGAGCTTCTAAATGCCATTGTCCCCCTAAAGAGGGGGAGCCTAGAGCAACAAATCTAGGTGGTGGGAATGGAGGAAAAACCTACAAAGTGGAAGAAACAGGTATGAGACTCTGAGAAGGGAGAACTCAAGGCAGAGCCTGGCCAAGAGCACTGCCAGAGCAGCAGCTGGGCTGGTGCCTGCCTTGGGAGGGCTCAGCACTCCTGTGCTTTTACTCAGGCAAAGAATTTTTCACTCTTGCCAAACAAATTCCACCTCCATCTTCTTCAAGGCAGTTGCAGCATTGAAATGCTGCAGTCTGCTCTCACTAAGTGCCGAGCAAACAAACTCAAACCAGTCTGCTCCTGTCTCAAGTCAGGATGTCACAGGTTAACATTTGCTGTGCAGTTTCTACTCCTGAGCAGG
The DNA here is from genome assembly GCA_030060385.1 of Muscicapa striata striata. Classification (NCBI taxonomy): domain Eukaryota; kingdom Metazoa; phylum Chordata; class Aves; order Passeriformes; family Muscicapidae; genus Muscicapa; species Muscicapa striata. Next base: position 386,782 of record JAREIS010000050.1, on the reverse strand, counting down.
AGAAAAAGTTCCTTGGAGGGGAAAAACTGCACAGTTTGAACTCTTCAGTGAATAAATTAACATCACTTCTCTGCCTCCTCCCCTTTCCTTTCTGAGGTTAGTACAACTGCAGGCTTTAGTTGGTGTTCTACAAATAAACCTGAATTCCAGAGAAGCTCTTAACAGCTCCTCTTCTCAAGAAAGGGTTTGCTGTCACAAATAAAGCAAACCAGGAAAAAGTAATTTTCAAATGATTTTCCTGTCCACTCACTTCTTAGGTGAAAGAGCAAAGAAACTCTTTAACACCCCTCACGATGAATTTTCAGCTCTGTTTGTTTTGACTTTTTGCAGCTCAGCCAAAAAAATAATTAAGAAAAAAACCCAGAAAAATAACCCACGTCTGAAAATTTCCACTAATGAATTCCAGACTTTTGGACTGGAAAACCATCTGCTTTCTCCCAAGTCATGTTGTCAACAACTAAGCACAGCTGTATGAAGGGTAACAAAATATTGCCATTACTTGTGTTTCTACACCCCCTGATTTGCAGGGTTGTTGAACAGCAGAGAAACTCACCAGGTCCAATGGAAAGTTTTACCTTTACCTCTAAATTTGCAAAAATCAGCAGCATTACCCTGGTCACACTAAACAGACAGGTTACATCGGTGAACTATTTTCATTGTTTTAAAAAATTCTACAGTAAGGAGCCAGTGGATGGCAAAGCACTACCAGGGCTTTCAGCACCCAGCCTGGGAGGCAGGAATTAGGATGCTGCACATTACTGATGTTAAATAGCTGCTCAGTTGTTCTTCTGTTGTCCAGACAGCCCAGCAACTCCAAGGAGACAGTAAATGTGTGAATTAGAAGGTCCATTGAGCTGATGGTGTTTCTCAAACCAAATCATTGCAAGTTTTAGCCAAGCTGGATTCTGGTATCTTTGAGAGCTCCATCCTTAATGCCATCTTTTTCCTAAAAAAGTCCTAGATGCATTTAAAATTTTAAAAGAAGCACAAACTAATTGATCAACAGAATTAATTTGGCAAAATCAATTTCTTAGTTAGAGGTCGAGGAGAGTTGATACAATGGAAGGCTTCCTGCATGCTGCTAGAATGTTTTTAACTTTCAACTTTCCTCACTTCCTTTCTTACAGCCTTTTTTTTTTGTTTAATAAGGCACAGGGGAAAGAGAGGCTTTGAGATAGACATTTAGAAACTGAAACCAGATATTTAACATAGAGCCTGTCAAATATTTCAAGTCAGAAATATCCATCAATGCATAAATAGCTTGTGCTTCAATTGTTGCAGCCTACATGAAGATATTTTTTCCAGATAGGCTGGGAAAAAGCATAACTCTGAATAGAGCACATCCTTCCTCTTAGGGACAGAGCTCCTATAAATTTTCATGAACAGAAATAAATATTATTTTTATTATTTTTCTGACTAGCAAAATAAAAACGCCAATCTTCCTAAATCTTCCATTCTGTACTTTGTTAATGGTGTAAACCACAGCTTTTTCACTGCCTTCAACCTGGTGTCTGCTAACACTTAACCAATTCAAGCTTCTTTCTTATCCTTTAGATTGATAGATTTAAAATATACAAAGAAAGCCCACAAAACCAAACAACAACAAAATAAATATTTCTCCTTCATAGGCGTAATCAGTCAGGTAAAATTGGTGATGACTACATCAATAAATAAAATATAGCTAGAGGTCACCCATGAATAAGAGAAGTCCAGCTACACAGTACAGTGATTTACCTGATCTATAGCAGCTGAGTTAATTCACGGGTGGAGGCTGCCAGCTTTTCAAGGAAAGATCCCAAATACACAGCTGCTTCAGAAACCTGAGTTCTATTTTCCACTGAGATGATTTGAGGAGTTAGGATGAGATCTGAGCTTTTCGAGGCATGAACTACATTTGTGAATGCAGCATCCATCAGGCCTTTCTGTAAAGTGGCCCAGAACAGAGCAGCTCTGGTGGGAGTGTTCAAGGGCAGCAGTGGCACAGGGGCTGTGCAGGACCTGGCCTGGCCCCAGGGTTACCCTCTGGATTATCCCTTGAGTTAACATAAGTGAGGATAAATAGATGGAGCCTATTTCTTCCTTTCTTATTCAGACAGGTGGATTCTTGGGTTTAACTGCTTCTTATCAGCTCTGGTGGTCACTGGCTATATCCAAGCCTAACTGTTGGCCTCAGGGAATCTTTCCCCACTGATAATTTGCATCCAATACCTGTGTGTCTGCTTATGCTCATATCTGTCACTTTTCCTTAGATAAGCAATGAGCTGCTAGGAGAATTCCTCAGAAAGCAAGTCTTTATTGCTAGAATTTCCCAAGCACAGAAGGATAGTGCTGGGGGCAGTAAATGCACTTTGGGGTTGGGGCAAGGGCTGTCTGTTACAGCTGCAATCTCAGATCTGTGCCTGTGGCATTTAATGAGCTGTATGTAAAACAGATTATTCACTGCACCTACAAGTCAGCATTTGCATTTGGTTTTAAGAGGGCAAAACATCTGCTGAGGAGATAAATAGATATTCCTTCTCATGGGATAAAGGACTTATCAAAGGTCCCAAAGAAAGCCAGAGGCAGTGTGTGATGCTGAGGATGGAGCATCTGTGGTGTCTCACAAGAGTCCTTCTCTCACCTCTCAGATCACACTTGAAAACCAAATGTAATGAAATATTTCATTTTTCCATACAAGAAGCCTCTCAGATGATCTAGTCAGGTAGGACTTGCCCTTTACAAATTTTGCTTCTGAAGACACTTCTTACCTTGCAATTCTTGCTGGTCTTTTATTCTACACTTGAGAAAACACATCCAAGAGGAGACTGAATGCTTTTTCTGCAGCCAACAAAAGTAAAGGAGCAATTCCAGTACCCATCTCTTCTTTACCTGCTCCTACTGAACTGTAATGTGCATGCTAGTGAAGCAGTGCCAAAATGCAGTAAAAGCTTTGGGCTCTTGGCAACAGAAAGAACTAAGAAGTATCCCCTGATAAGCTACATCGAGTTCTTGTTCCCTTTTTATTGAAGGATGCACAAATAGGATTTACAGACAACATAGAGGAGGTTTCATTAATGACTGACATGGTCCATCTTTCAATGGATCTGAGCATTCTTTCCTGGGCAGAAAATTAAAAGGCATGTCTGCAAAATTAGGATGAAACATATCTTTTCTCATTTGCCAAAATGCAATTTCTTTCTATAAAATTTGGTTTAGATTTAACAAAACATATTACACAGATAGAGATTTCATTCAAAAACTAATTGACCATCCTAAGATAACCAGGATTTAATGGTTCTGGTAGAACAGTCAGACACAAGATAAACTATCAACCATTATTAGTTACATTTTCTCTTTTAGATTGATACATTGTTTGTCCATAGATTGTGTTTTATTTGGGCAAAATTGTTAGAATAATAACATTAAAAGGCCAATTTCAGACTCTGATTTTATGAAAACATTTATTTCCAGTATTTGTGGTTCCTCTGCTTTCCATGTTTTGATTCAGGAAAAGAAAGAATCTGGGTTTTAATCCTGCTCAAAATGGAACTTAACCAATAGATGTTTTGCCAGTTCTTTTGTGGTAAAGTAGGATCCTCACTGTTTGCAACCAGCCTTTCTGCTTCCTTCCATAAAGTGAGGCATCAGAAGAACACTGGTGGGAGAGAAGGTATTAAAAGGGAGGTATCTTCAGAGGAAATAATTTCCTTCTCCAGACTGAATTTAGATATCTAAAAGCTTCCAAGAAAATGGCTTAACACATGCATTACATCCCCCAGCATCCCACTGTTAGCAGCTGCATGCAGAGTTTCAGCAGTCATCTCATAGAAATACAGCAGCAATTTTCACTGAGACAAGAATTATCAATGGATGCAGAGTAGGAGCCCAATTTGACAAGAGACCCCCCACTCCTCATGACTTTTCTTTGAAGCACAATCCCCCTAGCCCAGATGTTGGAGTTCCCAGTCTGCAAACTGTTCAGAACAGGCTCTGAGCAGCTGATTTCCTGATCTTCACAAAGATCTGTGAAAGCACAATGTACCCCTTCAGGGACATGAAATACTTATTGAGTCTGCTTTTTTGGTGTCTCCAAGGTGAACCCTAGCACTAAGCTTGTGGTATTTTCCTTTAGCTCTAGAGCTCCAGTTAGACTAGGGGAAGATGGTTCAAAGGTTAAATGGGCTTTAGCAGATCCTATTTAAATCTCATGCTCCATCATTGATTTTTACATAAATGTAGGGAAGTCACTGAAGTCTGGACCATTAAAAATACTCGAGTAACAGTTTCCTTGGTTTTGTAATGCCTTGTGGTTAGGCAACCTGGGAATTTAAGTCCTGAGCCTCTAAAAGCACCCCAGCAGCTCTTCCATCTCTTGGTAGCCACCTTTAAAGTTACACATGGGAAGAGCACAGTTAAGGAGGAAAAGATGTCCTTGGGAAATAAACCTCACTGAAACATCAAATCTACCCATGAATGACCTAATATGAAAGATGATCATATAAAAAAGTAAAGTAGATGGCCAGTATATCTCCCTGACTAGATATGTGTATCTGAGACAAGGGAGAGTTGCCTCTGCCAGAACAGCTGTGAGCCCTCTCCCAGATGTGTGTACATAACATATCCATCCCCTACCAACCAAACCCATCCCATGCCCTCCTCAAGTCCCCAGCTGCTCTCCAGCTCTTCCTTTTGTGGGTGCTCTGCCTTCTTCTTGATGTAGGAGAACAGATTCAACTTCCTGGTCCCCACCAGTGACCATTTCCCGACACTTTCTGCAGGAGCCATATGAGTTCAGATAATGAGGATCCATCTGCACAAGATGGGCTTTATTCTACTCTTGCTAGGAGCTTCTTCAGCTGTAAGGCAAGGCTCAATGAATCTGTTCCTTGCAAAATTGTCTAAATACTAAAGTTATGTCCTTAAACTGCTTTGAAGTCTTTTGGTAGAATCTAGTCTGGAAAACGCTCCACATGACTATGCCAATAATGTCTCTAAACATTCTCTCCAGTGAAGGGAGTGACATAAAAATTTTAATTCCTTCCTTACTACTCACTCTGCTGTCTGCCCTGTGTGTAGCAGCAGAGTGACGGGCTCGTGTGCGTGTCAGTGACACACCAGCTGAGCTAATGCAGGGAGGGGCTGTGCCAGGACAGAAATGACCCATTCATGTACCAAGAAATGACCCATTCACTCTGCAGTGTCAGACCTTGCACCTTTGGGATCCACATTTCATAACCTCCTGCAAGAGACAGAAGCTCAAGAGTGACATCAACTAAGCAAGAGGCAGGGAAAATATAACCTAGAGAAAGTCCAAATTATCATCTAGCTAACAAATTCAAATTAAAATTGACAGATTTGGACTGATGAGTAGAATTGTAGAATGAGTAGGAAGTAGACCAGATACAAGCATGCAGCTACCAAAGAGCTGTAAAAGACCCACAGAGATATTCTGTCTCCTGTGTGTGTTTGCTGGAAAATTACCTGTAGTTGTGTTGCTGAGCTCCCTGTAGATCCTCAGGGCAGGATCCAGCTGGTTACACAGAAAGGATGAACTGACTGGGGGCATCTTCCTGACTTCCACTGCCATGACTTGATTGCATTTGTGCCATAATTCAGGGAACCTGGCTCACCTTTTGCTGGGTTATAAACCTGTCTAAACAAACAAACTCTAAGTGTAGCTGGGTTAAACTAACAGTAGAGGTTAAAGACAGGGCATCCAAGGAAAATAACTGAATAGCACAATTTGGGAAAGAGCTAAAGCTGAACATTGTGTTTTGTTCCCAGTGCTCCTAATGAAGATCTAAAGTAGAAAACTTAGAATTGTTTGTATCACCTCAGTAGGAAACTGGGTAGTTGTAGGATTCTGCAGCAGAAATGAATCCTAGAAGCTAGAGAGATGATTTCAAGTATTACCATTTTTAAATGCTCAGTTGAAGTCACTATCCAGATGAAAATGCCTCTGCAACACCTGGTGTTTCCTTGTGTCTCCAGCCCTCTGAGAACATCACTGCCTTTGCAGAAAAAGGTGTTTAAGGTAACAGTGAGTACAATGCTTTAAACAAGACAGACAATAGCATTAGGTCTGAAAAGCTCCTCAGAGAGACTCTGGTTTACAGCAAGGTGAGCCATATCCAATGCTAATTGTAGCAGATTGTGACTTCTTCAGTGACATTACACACAGAGCTAGATTTTGGGGGTGGGAGAGCTTGAATTATGACAGCTCAGTAGCTTTCATTTTCACTGCAAAGCCTATCAGAGTTGGGTTTTTAATTTGACACTGCAGATTACAAGCAGTTTTGACCCTCATGAAAATAATTTTCTCCTTGATCTTTTCCATTCAATTGAGCCAGTCCTACACTTCCCCAGCAGGGCAGACTGATGAAACCAGGCTGCTATTGGAGGTTCTGCTTTCTGGGCAAATCCAGACTCACATATTAGCTAAACCATATTTGCTGCAGGGGAAGAGCTGTTGATTTTTTTTTTCATTCCCATCCCACTTTTTCTTTTCTCTGGGGCATCCATCCTAACATCTCATCCTAGCACTCTGAACAGCATCAGGGCATGCATGACACCACCAGTGAGGCAGGGAACATCAGCAGCAGCCAGAACTTTACCTCTGAGCAAAGTTACTCAGTGGCCATCTGAACATTTACACTGAATGTTTTCTTTTTCAGCTTCCACCAAAGGGTGTTTGTTTTTATCCACTCCTTTTATTTCCTCAGTAGCAGCAGAGATGTTTTGAATAAGGCAAGGGGAATACTCCTGATTGTTTGGATTCTGTTCAACATAGACAGATTTATGTGTTTACCCTGGAAATGACTTATTGGATCATACTTTGAGCAGAGCCAGGGAGCCCCCCCTTGCCTCCACCCCCCCAGCCAGTCCCCAGGGCTCTGCCATAATATGGTTTTCATTATAACCAGGAGCATTTTCTTCCTTACTACAGTATTTTTCATTGTGCAGGGAGGAGAATAGCTAGGAAACTCAACCTCTGAAGGAAAAAATTGGTTAAAATTACTGGGGGGAATGGGCAATAAAGGTCTTTTAGACTCCTATGTGTGCAGTGGTGTTAAAGATGTGATGATGGAAGGTGATGGAAGCCTTATCCTGTGTCTGTAGAGCAGCAATGATAAAAAGGATTAGTTTACAACAGACTTCAAGACTCAGTTTGGATCTTTGTTGTGCCCAGGCATTGCTGCAGTTCAGGTGAATTGATTTGGTTGGGTTTCTTTCAGTGGTGATCTTACCAAGGGAACATTCCCACCCCAGGGCTGCCCCTTGCAGCCATGTGAAAATGATAAACTTTTTCTAGAAAGATGAAGATGTTGACTAAATTCCCCTTCAGTTTCACCTTTATTTGGGCTTTATTTTTTCCATGCCTTCATTATATGAGGGTTAATCAAATACAAGGTATCTCTCTTGTTTTTCTCATGTTCCTACAATGCACTCTGCAGGAATATAAGAACATAAACTTTTTTTTTGCCTGGAGAAGGAGAGGACAAAGATCCCTTGGCTGAAGAATTAATTGCCACTTTTTGGTGACAAAAATACTCATCCCAGTAACTTGCTGAGTGTCTGAGCTTTTGCAAAGCTTTTTTACCAGCTTCGTTCACATCAAATCTGCTGTGCTGTGAGGGATTAGAGCCCAACTGCCTGCTCAAAAAACCACTTTTGGAGTTATATTACCTGCAAGAAGAGCCAGGACACCAGCAGAGAGATCAATCTTGTGCATGTGAACCCCATTCACCCCAACTCCCAATTCCTGCACAACAGCAGCCCACCCACAGGAGACTACTTGCTGCAGACCCCAGGGAACATGGGATGCTGTGAATATTTCAGCACAGTTTTTTTGTCCCATGGAAGTGTCCTAATAAATCCCTAAAATAGTATCAGAGCTTGGAGGGATTCCTACCTCTGCAGCCCCTGGATATATATCAATTTCAGAGGCTGATATGTATTGAATTACCAGAGTTAGCATCGTGGTAGAAGAGAAATTCCACTGGATGACAGAAAGATCTCCTGTTACCCTCCTAAGGGGGGAAGAAATGGAGGTCTGTAGGGCAGAACTGCTCTTTGACATGTCAAGTTCCAGCCACAAGAGGTTATCTCAAACATCTGCTGCTGATTTGCATGACCCTAGAGGCAGACACATTTCACATGGCAACTTTGCTTCTACATTTGGTGTGCTTTTCTTTAGCCTTCTCTTTTTCTTCTTCATCTCTCACTCCAGCAGTGCGTGTTAATGTGGAGGAAGTTTTACTGACTGATTTCCTGGTTTATATGATGTTTTTACTTTAATGAGGATGAGAGATGATGAAACTGAGCAGTGAACAAGTCTATCTGAAATTCTGAGGCTTCAGTGTGAATTCCTGGTGTGGGGTTCATGCACCCCTCCCACAGCAGGCAGGCACAAGGAAGCTTTTGATGCATGAGACATGACACAGTCACCTTTCCACAAAACAAGACATTTCCAAAGTAATATATTTTCTCTTCTGACACTTCCTCTTCAGTTGTGGCCTTGCATGAGATAAGCCAGTTCCATTGGTTTCTAAAGAAAACACAAAAACTAAAGATATAATGACTGAGGATATTGAGCAAGGAACCATTTACCCAATTGTGACCTCTTGAACCATTCTCCAGATGTACCTAGAGCATCCCTACCAGATCACATGGAATTTTTTGTAGCAGAGAAGACCAGCTGCCATGCTTGGGACAGAAACAGCACTGCTGAAGCTCTTCTAGAGACATTTTATTAGACATTTTCAGTGTAATAGCAAAGCTTGGAGCAGTGTGACATTTCTTGCTTTGGGTGGGACGACTGATATTTCATTAATCATTGCTTGTTTTGGAGTTACATCACTGTCCATGAAATTGAACAACAGAGTACATTTTGTAGTTTCAATAGGCTTGACCATCAAATTACACAAGTTGTCTGTAGCAGGGAAGTGAACAGGTCACTCTCATGGTTACAATGCCCAGTGTGGCTTTTTTTCCCTTCCTAATGTCTTTTTCATCTGAAAGTAGCTGTGCCTAAATCACACTGAAAATGACACAACTCAAAAATTTTATCATCGACTTCAGCTCTACCAATGATAATATTGAAGATGCAGACTGTCCCTGAAAAACAACTTCTATTTTTCATGTGTTAAAAATCAGAGCTGCTAAAGTGAAGCCTGGTTAAAATTTGTCAGTAATATTCTAAATAACTGACATTAGGGAGTTTTGTAACTTGCCATATTTATGCATGAGAAATGCACAACCAAATTTCCATCCCCCTTCAGTGTTACAAGGCAGGACTGGCCATTTCCAGCTGTGACCTTTGCCCACGCTCGTACATTGCTCAAGGACAGTAAAATTAATACCACAGGGATGGATGAATTCTTTGTGGGATCCAAGCTATGCTCTGCTGGGTACCCAGAACAAGCCAGCTGCCCTCTGCAGCAGGGGGTCCTTGCACACGTGGGCTCTTCCAGGCAGAGCATTTCTGTGTGCACAGCAGAAGTCAGGATCCTGCAGGAGACACTGGAATTTTCTTGCCAATTATAAGCCTAGGGAGGCACTTGGAGATTGGGCCAGTTCTTGTTCCTGTTGAAGATAATGGATTTTGACATCATTCTTGATGGGCAGCACAATCAGACTTCCAGGGGGGTTTCTCCCACACGTGTGATTAAATATGTGTACAAGCTCCTGAGTCGGTATTTCATCGGTCATTCCTTCAATTGAGCTTGTGCTTTTCAGACATTCAAAATAAACATTGATTTCCTTTGTTAAATGGAGAGCAATAAACAGGGGTTGCATATTTTTATTATCAGGAAATAGTGTAATACCCAGGAATCAGAAGCGTGCGGGTTCGTGTGCTGTACCGCTAACCCCGGGATGAAAATCCCCCATTGCTGGCATCAGAAAAAGACTTTGCACAACAGAGTTCATACACATATGTGTTCATATTCCCACATGAAGCAAGATGTGGCCAGCCCATAAAAATGTAGAGAATGATAAAGCAAGAGAAACAATATATAAAATGATAATCTTCTCCATCTACAATATTCAACTACATCTGTGTTGGATCAGAGTTTGGCTGCTGAGGATGAACTTTCAGAATATGTTGTTCCCATTTTTGGTTCTTTAGGGAATTTGGGAGGTTTCCTCTGAATTTTCATTAACTCTTTTTTTATATGGCAAAGAGCTCACCAATCACAGTCACAGTGTGGTAGACAGGCACGAGAAAATGTTAAGTGGAATTTTATTTTTTACATTTTTTAAACTTCATGTGCCCACAAAGTCTTGGGCAGAAAGCTTCTCAGCAGATAACATGGCTGGGAGGCAGACACACTCTGATTTCTGAAGTGGAAGAAACCAAGATATTGGAGCCTGATATGCTACTGCAGAGGCAAAAATAATAATTAGTGAAATACCCTGAAATTCCAGTATCCAAATATAGTCTGAGACCCTACTGGCACACCAGAAATGGAGCTGGGGAGTCCCTGTAGTAGCTTGTAACAGAAATGTCTATTGAGAGACAAAGTTTGAAGTAATTAAAGAAGATATAAAAGCCAAGAGTACAAGTAACTGGCTATATTTTGAGATTTTAAGACCCAAGACTCAGAATAGACTCTCTGTTCTATGTTGATTTTTAGTGAATTTCTGTACAGTCCAGTTCTTATTCCTCTTTGAAGATCTATCATTTACCAACTAGAGTAAACAAGCTCATTCACTGCAGTTGTTTTTTATCAACAGTTCATGGCCAAGAGTTGACCATGTCCTTTGAAGCTGCTCAAAGAGTGAGTCTATAATTGAGAAATTCCCAGTTTTTGTGTGCTCGAGGGCCCACTTCATTTCTAGCCCCACATTCCCATGGCAGTTCATGTAACCCCATAACCCCTGCAGCAGGCAATATTCCTAGCGGCCAAATTAAAATCCACAGCTTTTCTGCTTGAAATCTAGCTCCTTCTCCTAAACCATAACTATATGGTTGATTAGAATTTGGGGGTTCTAGTAATTGGGGTTGTGCACTGAAGACTCTGTCTAGGAGACCTCCTCCAGTGTGCTGTAATCAGCCCACGACAAGCACAGCACTGATGCTGGAGGCACCACGGCTGCAGTGCCCCTCCTGACAGTGCCTGGGTGCAGGTCAAGCAGAAAATGCTTTCAGCACAACAGTGAATGTTTTCAGCTTGGCAGTGAGCAGCCCAGGTAATGCTGGCTGCCCTGTCCTGTTTTCTCCCTGTTATTTTTAATCCTTTGTTGCTATGGGAAGTCTTGCTGGGATGTTTCTGATTTGGAGAGCGGTGCTTTGCATCATTTCCCCTCTAAACCAGACTTGCTTTCTCTGTTGTGGTAAGCAGTGAGACATCATAGTAGTTCACATTTGTTTAGGTTTGTGGATTTTTTGATGGTAACTACTTACACATCCCCTTTTTGTAGCAGCTGTTTTTCTGTAACTTGCATCTGTGGCTTATTTTTGAGGCCAGGAGATAACAGATTTGTTGCTGAGTGCAGACATAGTGTATGTTGTCAAGGCTCATATGCAGTGAAAATCTGAATTGCTTCAGAATGCACCAGGGTTTATTTTTTTTCTCAGTTCAAGCCTCCCTCAGTGATCACTTGCTGGCTGGAGTTTGGCATAAAATCTGTGGCAAGACCAAGGGAGATGATATCTCAGGAATATTTGAATCACTAAGTAAGTTTGGGGTATTGAGGGGATGGGGAGGGGACTTTTATTCCTACAGCTGTGGGATTTTAAGGCAATAAAGTACAGGGTTGTAATAGGACATTATTTGGTTTTTTATTACACTTAAAATGTTCACAAGAGGACACAGGAACAAACCTTGGTTTGTAGCTGCAGAGAAGGAGCTGTTTGGGCTGTGTGGGGCTGTCATGCACCACACCACTGATTTGCTTTAGAGGATGTCCACAGTTCCCAGCACAGAGAGCAGAATGCAAGAGACACAAAACACATTCCCATGTCACCTACACCAGGCTGGCAAAATGGGCTGAGCTCTCCCAGTCCCACATTGAACCCAGCCTGGCTCCTGGGGCTTTGAATCTGGATCTCTCCCATCTCTCTGGCACAAAGCAGCTCTGACCAGTGATGGGCAGATCACATCCCTTCCACTCCCAGAGGCTCATCAGACACGGGCAGAGGCTCTTGCTGCTTATTTTGCTGATCTGAAGTGAGAGCATTCATGTTTTCCATTGCAGCAGTCCTCCTTGCTCTCCACCAGCTGGCACCAAACCCCCCAGCTTGGCAGTTCACTAGAGAGGGGAAGGAAATGTGACCAGAGAGTATGAAAAAGGCAGAGATAATGGATTTTAGGGGAGGGTCTCCTTTATCTGATCTACATACACCCTGTCAAGACTCACATGTCTTGACATGTCATACATCAAAAAAAAATCCAAAAGAAGAAACACTGAAATTTTTTTTTGCTTACAACCCATCAGAACAGGGTATTTTCTTAAATTTAACAACCAAAGCATTTTTATTTTGTTTTAAACCTCATTTCCTGATGCTTTATCTATCTTCTGAAAGATACCCACATCTATCTCCTTCAAATCTCTACCTTTAATTCCTGCATTCCATACATGGAATAACCATTACAGCACTAGAAGTCTCATTTCACTTTCAGATCTGGAAAAAAAGGATGAACGTCTATTGCAAGTTATCAAAGGTAACAGCAATTACCCTCTCAAATCTTTCCTTGATATCTCTTCCTAAAGAACAGGAATGTGGTAGATCTCACCAAAATTTCAGGAAAGGCTTTGGTAAGGTATCACCAGGAAAATCAAAGAAACTGGGGGAAAGGGGCATTAATGAAAAACTGGTGATGAAATAATTTCCCTAGCTAAAGAGAAAACATTGATTTTGCAGGAAAAACGGAAATATCAAGTCAGCAGCAGAAAAAGGAACTATTGACTGCTCACGTCACTTAGGGAGTTCCTCAAAGACAGATTTTGAGAAGTGACATCCTCAGTCTACCTAAGTGAGAATGGACATTGATTGCTTTCTATAAATACTTGGAAAGATAATGCCTGTGAGAGAGAAGAGTTATTTAAGAGCAATTTTGGCAGGTGAACAGATGAAGTTAAGTGACCATAGACCAGTCCAGGCTCAGAATCAAACATCATCTGAGCAGTGGAGTTCTGGAACAGCCTCCAACAGGCAAAGAATCCAACTACCTGCACCACAGATTGTGGTATTCTCCTGGAGGGGGCTGTGCCAAAGGGGGAATTATTTATTCCCAGATTTATGCCACTGCAAACCCCTGCAGGATGTGCCACAAAGGTGGCAGCTGTTCTTTATCCCTGCAGGTATCACTGTCAGAGCCATAGTGGGTGATGCTCCAGCTCCCCTCCCTGTGTCCTGTTGTACACTCTGGGTATTGCCACTGAATCCAGGCTCTGGCTCCTGCCTCCTGCAGCACAGAGGTGTCAAGTTCCAGCCTCTGAAAACCTCAGAGAGAAACTTCTCTCTGAAATACAGCAAGACAGAGCTCAGCAATGCCAAAGGGGTAAAAATCCTCATGTGCTGCTGGCATTCTGGGAGTACAGGAGGGCTGACACAGCCCTCCTCCTGGAATAAACTAAGGGTCCCTGAGCCCTTCATGAGGATCAGCACACTGCAGCCAGCCCACTCCCACCCTTTCCACCACCTTCCTCCCTCTGCTCTCCATCCTTCCTCCTGGTGTGCATTCCCCTAAGGGAAGGAGGAGGCAGACAGCACAGGATGCTGCCTAGCACACAGGTAGACATGGGATTCTGGGAAGGTCGTTTTCCACCTCCTCTGTGGTCTGTTCACCTCCATGTGAGTGGTGTAAATAGGTGAAATGAAGTTGCACATCCTTCCCAGGCAGCATGGAGCTGTGGCCAGTGCTACCCAAGAGTGGCTTTTCTGGGCACAGTGTGCCTGGGAACAGTGGGTGCTGTTTGGAAGGGCAGGAGGAAGGAGATTTCTCTGGCTCCTGTGCAAGGGTCACAATTTGGCCCCTAAAACCAAAGAATGTGAAGTCAACTTGTGAGGATTAGAGATGCTGGGATTCAGATTTTTTTGAGTTTTTCTCCGCACTTGGAAATCCCACAAGCTCGGAGGAAAAAAAATGCGCCCATGCAGTCTGAGATTCTTCTGGCTTGCAGCTCAGCTCAGGGTGACTGGGGCACAATGGATTCCAGATGCTGAATTTCCTGCAGTGGCACACACACACCCACACACACACACACACACAGCTCCTCAGCTCCACAGGCTCAGACATAATCCCAGACTCCTACAGACAGCGGAGACTGGCAGCATGAGAAACAGAGACATTACAGACTCCCAAACTCATTCCCCCTGGACCTGACTAGCACACAGGCTAGTCAATATTTTGGATATTTTTAGGAATGTGTTGGTGGGATGACTCCCCTGCCTCTGGCAGCCACAGAGGAGTCCAGCACAGAGCATCAGAAGCACCAGGTCACTGAGTTTGGAGCAACGTCATTTCCAGCCCTATGGGATTGTAAACAGCATCAGGATCAGGCCTCCAGTGGTGTAGCTCAGTAATACAAGTGGCTGGTTAACCTGTTGTTGCTTGTAGGCAGAAAATTAATGAACTGATTCCAAGTATAAATATTCTGGAGAAGGATAATGATGATTAATCTGTTGTTACTGAGTTAGTCTTTTATGACTCGTTATTTATTGCTCATATGACTGTACTCACTCGTGACACCTGTTCCTCATGGAAATATCAATCACCTATTAAATCTTTGTAAGTAATTTAGTAGGGTAGCTATCACGTATAAATAATACTTATGTCACTTTTTAATATGATGAATGACACTGGAGCTAAATTGGAGATAAATGCATAACCCAAGTTTACAGAATCAAAACCACCAAATACACTTTATTTCTTGCATTTTGTGAGGCTGCTGCCCAGTTTCAGTAACAAAAAGCAATTAAACTGCAGCATCTCTTGGTGTGGTGATGGAGAACATCTCTACTTGACCCCGTGCAGCACAAATCAGTCCTTTCTGCAGACAAGAGACTCCAGGAATACCTACAGGCAAAAGCCCTTGCTGGGACTCAGCACAAGGTCAAAGGAAAGCTAATTTTATTAAGAATTTTTGCTATGAAGATATAAACTTGCAATAAAATGTTGGCAACAGCTTTAGACTGGAACTTTACAGAAACTTAAGGGGCAATAGGTCCCCAAATCCCACCAAACTGGTACTTTGCTCTTACAGGTTTCTCTGAACAGCCCAGCCTTCGCTCTGACTCATTACCCATACCACTGCTATTATTTCTTCATAAGCTTTTGTTTAAGTTATTGTGCTCTTAATTTCCTGTTTCACAGTCCTCTACTGAAGCCAGCAAAATATATTAATTCAGAGTTCTGGATTTGCATTTGAGCATTTAAAGGATTAAAATTAATCACAGCTTCTCATTGGCTCAAGGCGATCAAAGGTTCAGCACACATATTTCAGATTAATATTTCTCCTGACTGTGATTTGTCAAAGCTCAATTGAAGGCAAAAAGGCAACTGGATCTTTACCAGCCATGTAAACACTGGGGCAAACCCAAGTCTAGCACGAGTAGGTGAGCCTCCATTAATTGTAGTGCAGATGTGCTAAATCATGTCCAGCTCGATCCTAGGCAAGGAAAAGCACGGACAGAAGTCAGGCTGTGCTCACAGTGAGTAACACACCCCCACAGCCCTCTGACTCAGGGCTGCTTCCCCAGAACCCTCATTATTTCATCACACTTTAATCTGCTTTTTTCCTTCAGCAAGAAACCCTTTCTCCCAGTAAATGGACAAAACCAGGTTAAGTGAATGTAAGCCTGGGCATGAGCAAAAGATCTGTCAGCAGAAGTATCAGATTTGTAGGAAAGGTTTGGAGACACCCCAATACCAGGATTTACTTCTGACTTGTGCCTCCAGAGCCTCTCTTATGTAAGATTTCTCTGTTGAGTGCCCAGAAGTGTGAATGGAAAAAATAATCCAATAGCTGTGAAGCATCTGGACTGCCAGGAATATCTAATTGTGGAATAATTCAAGTGCCTTCAATGAGCCACAGAGACAAAGGTACTTGCCCAGATCACCCAGTGGGCTCATGGCCAAGCTGGAGTAAGAATCCCAGCCTCCCAAGCCCCAGCTGGCCAAGCATATCTCCAGCTAAAAGATTTTTGTGGACAAGATAAATTTGCCTGAAGTTCTTCAAACAGATTTTTTTCTCCTGCTATTTGGCCCAGTCCTCCCTCATCAGTTCAGCAATGGAATCTGGCCCTTCGAGTCTCATTTCCATTGCAGATTCACAAACATCTCAGTAAGGAGTCTGGTGTCAAGATGTTTGTTGGCTTTGGTGGTCTGCTCAGATAGGAATAAGGGAAGTTAATTCTCTAGGGGGATCTGTGTACAGCCCTAATTCTTTCTTCTAACCATGTGTCCGGCCAGACAAATCCACAAACATGTGAGTTGGTAACAACTGCAGCCAACTGAATTTTTCTAATTATTTTTCTGTGCACAAGATCTAGTGTGTCTGAAGCTCAGATTCCATTCCAAGTGTGTTCCAGTTGATGGAAAGTCTCCTTTTGGCTGCAGCAGGCTCTGGGTCAGGGCCCTGGGACAAGAGGCAGAGCAGTGGCTCCATTGGCTTTAGAAATTGCATCCATCAGTGCAACACGTGTTGGGGGAGCACCATTCCCTCAGATGAGACAGCTCTCAGTGCTCTGGCCTGTTGCTACAGCCACTGCTCCAGTAAGTGACGTTCTGGTTACATAAATAATTATCTTTTGGACTTAGGAGGCATCACTTCCCATGCCAGCCACCTCCTACCCCTTCCCTTGTGTCTAGCACTGATCTACAGACCTTCTGTGAGCCTCAGGTATGAAAACCAGGCCAGTTCCAAGGCCTGAATGGAAACTAGAAAACAAACCAAGCTAAATAGAATATCCAAGCAGGCATTTTGTGCACATGTAGCAACATGTGCTGCTATCCAGAAAGCCTGAAGGCTCTCCTAGATTTTAGACAATGAGCATCTTTACCGAGGTAAGAGCCTTTTGGGCCATTTTATCTTGCTTTACCCAGCATTGAAGAAGGGGTATCAAACACCAAAACCCACTAATTTTCCAATCCATTCAATATTCATAGCCTCTGTTTTCTTAGTTATGGAACATGTCTTTTTCCTTATTTTAGGGCATACCCTGGAAGGTGTTGATTGTTGAGTCCTGAAGAGGGAAATGAGCTTTTTTTTTTAGTTAGTTTTAAATTTATATTCATTTTAGTGGCTTGATAAAGCCAGCATTGCTGGAAGCTATGCATAAATCCAAGAAGGATAGTTAATATCCATCAAGGCTTTACTAGGAAGCATCCAAGCAGCTCAGGGTGAGTCAGCCCTTGTACTGGAACTAGTTGTCTGCAGGGGAAAAGGATGAGAGGGAGGGAGCAAGGCAAGGAGGGAGGGAGAGGTGGGGGCCATAATTTTGCCAAAGGATGGGGAAACACATCCTGCCCCAGGTGATGCTGTGGTACAGCTTGAAATCCTCCTGCCCACCTCAGGAAATTGGTGGCTGTGTTACTGCCAAATTCCTGATTTATGGTGCTTAGACACCACAGTGCCAATGCTGATCTGTGCAGGTGCAGGTGTGGCTCCAACCAGAGACCTGCCTGTGTTAAATCAGGCTGCATCTCAGGCTGGTGGAAAGAGAGTGGTGGTGCAGGTTTTGTGCTGCTGATAAAGCTGTGGATAGAAAGGAAGGGATGGCCTGGCCAGCCTGGTCTAGGTCCAGGTGACAGCAAGGAACAGGTATTATCCCCATGCTTGCAGAAAGAAAGGAAATTTGAAAGTGAACAGAAGGGGGAAGCTGACTCCAGCAAAGTTAATGGCAAAGCTTCCAGTGACTGCACTTAATTTCATAAACATTTCACTGCATTTCATAAAGATTCTCTTCCATGGCTTACATCCAGGTGTACTGGTCATTTTGGTGGATGCCTAAATTGATACAATTTATTGCATTTATAGAATTAATAATGCTAAAGCCTATAAAAAGGAGGTATTTTGGGGAAAAGACCTCCTGAAAATTTAGTTAACACAGGACAGATGTTTCTTCTACTGACAGTCAACAGTTCATAATAACGGAATTTGCTCCCTTTTTAATTAAAAAGGCCAGTGTTCACTGAAAGGTGAATAAGAATAGATGTTTGGCAAAGGATCTTACAGTATATTTTGAAAAGGGTCTGTTTTACTTCCAAACTTGCTGCTGCTCATAAGTCTAAATCTCTGAACTGACTCTGTTGCTTTCCCAATTAAATGCGATATATCCCCTTATCTTCTCACTTTAAAAATCACCCGGCATTAAACGCTCCATTGTGCAACTTCATCTGCTCCTGCATGGGTGGTTTTGGGTTGGATTAATTTCTCTTGCTGGAAAGCAACTGGAAACAATTTGGCATTAGAGTGCCATGATTTGTCATTTGACGTGGGGCGGAATCACGCGACCTTCCCCTCCAAACGTCATGCAGAAAATGAGACTGACACTTCCTGGCTCCAGGCTGAGCCTGTTCATTGCCTGCTTCCCTGGCAAATCCGCCTCCACGGGATGGAGCCACGGCAAACTGGTTTTCAGTGTGTGTGGTCACGTTTCTCCTGCACTGGAGCAGAAGGAACATCTCAGAGCTTTGACAAAGGAGACGCCAAGCCAGGCCTGGCGAGTGTTGGGGAGAGGAGACAAGGGAAGGGGAGAGGGAGAAGAGGGAGAAGAGGAAAGGGAGAGGCCAGTGAGGATAAATGCAGGAGAGGATAAAATTCCCAAGCTGGCGTGAAGAGGCTGAGCTGTTATCAAGGAAAGGGGAACCAGTCCCTCGACAATGAGGATGGGGCCAAAGGATTTGTCAAAAGGACAGAACTTGGCTGGGGACTGAGAGCCTGAGTTATTGGTTGGATAAAGGGAAGAGATCCAGAGCTGATGGGCTCCACATCAAGATTTCCTGGAGAGGAAAAAATCTTTCCAAAAATCCTGTCCTGACCTTTCCCTGCGCTCCTGCACCAGCCCAGAGCTCACTGGTCTCTTACCCAAGCCAGAAAGGATTTACCTTGGCATTTAAGACTGGATCATGCTAGTTATTGTTTGGGCTTTTTAGACTTAGGGCTGGCTAGAAAACAACATTATATTTAATAATAATATGTTTTTAAAAACGAAATGGAGGCCTCAATATTTATTTTCTTATTTCTTAGAAATGAAATTGAAACTTTCCAGGAAAATTAGCTCCCCCTCAACTCACCCTCATAAATTTTCCAGTCAGCCTGACCTGAGGGGGAGTGTTTGCTTGCTTGGTTTTGTTTTGTTTTGTTTTGTTTTTTAAAGTAAAAAGCATAATCAAAATTTCCTATTCTTTTTTTTTTACTATTGAAGTAGGCAGGGAAAGAGACTGAATGGAAGTTTTCAAACTTTGTAAAGCACCTCTAAAGAATTTGGAGGTCTAGAAGTTACCAAATTTCCTTAGTGAGGGTCAGCTTTCACCCCAGCCAGAAACAGCTGTGGCTGCAGTTAGAGACAACAGAGTGTGACAGAAAAGCCCATGGCAGATGGCATATAAATAAATAAATACATACATACATGTCTGTCTGTGTATGCATACCAATCCATACAGCCACCCACCTTTGCAAAATGTTTTGTGACCCCCAGATGAACACTGATTTTTAAAGTGCAAAATATGAATATTGCTTCATTGTAGTAGGAAAGCAGCTTTTCATCTCAAGAGCTTTATTAGCTAATGGGGAACAAAAATAATTTAACTCCTTGCTAGAAATGCGGAAATTAATTGCACACAATTTCATTGAGCTCCTAGGAAAAGAATATTTAGTATTTTAACAGCTTTTAAATAAATGGACTGCCAACTGCAAACATCTGAGCTCCAGAGAGGGCTTGGCTCACAGTGGGAACCAGCCCAGGCCTAACTGCTAACGTGGCTTTTATTCAGTGCTTTTTTCCAGGTATGGCTGTCATCCAAGAGGATGATAAACTGCAACACCTTATAATTATTCCAGCAAAAACAACTTGGAACAATGCATTTGAAATTAAAGGGTGCCTTAAAGATAGAAAGAGTGGTGAATATATTTTCAATACCTCTTTGTACTATTCTTCAAGGACAAAACTCTGTCTTCCCTACAATTTATATGAAGTGAGAGAAAATCTGACAACTCCCAAAAGTACTGGACACCCCATGTGCCAGCAGTGACTTTGGCTGGGTTGTTCTGAACCGTTCTTCCCTCAGGCTTATCAGTGGAATATGGCTAGCACCCCAAAAATATTCTATTTACACTTCTATCTTCCAGCACTTCAGAGAGCCTCCCAGCAGATCTGTGGTTCTCCAGCAACTGCAGTCCATCAAATGCACTTAAGAATGCAAAAAATTGATAAGAAAAGCTGTGGATGAGATGCTGGGCTGGGAGTCAGGAGGGTTTGGTGCTGCTCCAGCACAGCCAGAGACCTGCCAGGCAGGGTGGGGGAGCTCTCCCCACCACCCCACGCTCCCCTCCCACTCTTTGCTTCATCCATTTAGGGCATGAAGCCTTTTGGGAAAGCAGGGTGTGTGTCTGAGGCAAAAGGCAGCATGGAGCATGAAGCAGCTACACTCTCATATTGGGCTTTTAGGCATCAGTGGAATATCAACAAGAATTTATTGACTGAGACAGCAGCACTCCCCTCCTCTCCATTTCCACTCATGCATGGCAAACACAACCCAAAATCTCAGCAGCAGCTTCCCAGACCCAAAAGTCCTCCCCAAGCTGCCCTGACCCCCCAGGAGCTGGCTCTGGAAATAGGGCTCTGCAACTGTGCCAGGAAGGTCAACAACTTCTGACATTTGTTCAAATAAAGGCTCAAATTCATTTGACTGCTGTGGTCTCTTAGGGCTTCCTGAAATTGTGTGGTGGGTATGTGTGGTGTGTGTGTACCCCTGAAAACAGGATGGTGAAAGGTACCAGGCTTGTGTTGGGCAGGAGTGTGCTCATCAGAATATTCCTCCTTGAGCTGCTGCTGTGCTGCTGCAGCCTTTGGAGAGCAGGAGGTTGAGCCTGAGGAATTTAGGAGGTACCTCTATTATTTCTGAAAGAGGAAAGGAATTAGGATATGAAATGAAAGCTGAAGACAGGATTAGGGCAGAGGGAACTAAAGGGTAGGCATGTTGAGTCAAGTGCCCTATTCTTAAAATCTTCTCCAATATTTTTTAAACAAAGTTAATGAAAATTTTTCCAGCCATAATTCTCTTTAGATTTGTATTTTCTTCTCCTATTATTTGTAGCATGCCCCACAGTGGACCTTGTTATTTATGAGAAATGGGAAGGCAAAGGGATATATGTGCATTAGGAGCACTGAAACTCAGACAGAGGACTTTTCTCACAGAACCTCAGAAAATCTGTTTATTTTATCACATCCAATTACCATGGAGATGTGAACACCCTGTGTTATTCACAGGAAGATGACATAGCTATTCTTCTGCAAAACAGAAATTGCTTTTTAAGTATTTCCAATCATAAATCAGGAAAACACCCAAAAATCCACGTCCCACCCATAGTCCAAAATACCACACCCTATTCTGTCAATTTAAAATAAATGAGTGTGATAAACTTCAGTTCAATGTGATCATGAACTATTGATTTGTCTTTCTGGGAATATACAAAGAAAATTGTCTAGAGAGTGCAAGCTCCCCAACAGGAACCTCATTTTCTCATTTTCCTTTCAAACTTCACTTTCCATTACCTCAGAGTGAATTATGTCCTACTTGCATTACCTAAATAAGGGGATGTCCATTTTTATTTAAAACCAATAAACCCCAGCATGCCCCAGTATGTCACTGAGGTAAGAGTTGATGTTGACTGAGGTACCACCCATGGTGGCTGCACACCCCCAACGTCTTGGGGAACACCAGCACACTGCTTTGGAGTGGCTCTGTGAGCACTCTGGGGGATGTGTTGCTCCTGGGTCCCTGATCTATTTGGATAATCAGAACTCAGCTCTATTGGGAATTAATTCAGCATCTCCAGCTCTCACAACATTACAAGGACAATAGCGAGGCACAAGGTTTTCCTTTGTAAAGTGCAGCTTTAGTCTTATAATCCCAGCCTGATACTTTGCCCCCCCAGCTATTTCCCACATTTTCTAATGATTAAAGTAGGCTCTCAATTAATTTGTCTTATGGATCAGATACCACCTGCAGATACAAATATAAGCATTAAAAAAAGGAAGATTGCTCAAAGGCTAGAGAAAAATCCCATATTTTGTCACTTGTTTAAATCCAACCAGCTTGATAGAGAACAGAGGCTGCTGGTGGCTCTGGAGGATGTGGGGTTGAGTTTTCTGTTTGTTCACCATTCAGCACAACTTCCATAAGCACCAGCACTGCTGAGTTCTGTGGTACTGTGGGACAGGAAAGCAATCTTCCTATAGATGAGTGATTTGTTTAATGCAAGAAGTTTACAAGCATGTATGATTATCCATTTAAAAATATTTTAATAAACAGCTTCATATCTCTTGCAAGTTATTTTTCTGCAGGACTGTACACATTGGTGAGTGGGAGGGAATTCTGCTCTCTTACACCTTCCCTCCATTGGGAAAGCAACCATCAAAATCTGAAATGATTGGCTAATATTATCAGAATAAAACTGCACATTGCAGGAATTCCAGCTGATGCAAAATGAAGATGACTTATCTGGCTGCAATTTCCACTGGGAGAACCACGGGTTTGCACAGCCTTAGCTCTGGCAGCCCCAGCCAGGGGCACAGCCAGCTGAGCTCATTAGGGCCCTCAGCAGTGATGCAAAACAAGAATTGTGCAAGTCTGTGAGATAACTTGTCTGCTCTCCTGGGAGAGAGAGCAGTAAGGTTTCAGAAGGTTTCTAACCTGCAATGAAGTATTTTCTTGTGGAGTTCAGTCAGAGGCTCACAAATGTTTAAGTTATACAGGCTGTTAAGTGGTTCGGAATACACAATTTTTCATTTTACAAATGAAAAAATTGCATAATGGGCTATGTTTACATTAGAAAAATTTTAAGTGGTCACTAAGTTAAAACAGCTTTGCTTGGCTTAATCTTGAGTTTAGCTCATCAAAACTTGGTCTTATCAGCTCTCAGAGTTTTGTACCCACGTGTGTTTGGTGTCTGTGTGCCCCCTGGCAGGTAAGTCGGGGTCTGGCAGGGCAGGGAGGTGGCAGCTGGCACATCATCTGGTCACACATCTCAGGCTCCCCAACACCTGCTGTGTGCACAGGGCAGTTTCCTGACTAACAGCCTATTCAGGCCCAGCAGTTACAATTAGGATCAAATCAGGATCCCACTGTGCTGAGGAGTGTGTTCTTCTGGAGAGCTTCAAATTTATAAATGATGAGAGCCAGGAGGACAGAGAGCATAAAACATATTAATGTTTTTAAATCATATAACATTCATGGAGTGTTCTTCTCCCAAATTAACACTAACTCTCCCTCTTTTTACTTTTTGCTAGATGGCCATAGCTAGTCAGTTAGGTGACACAGCAGCAAAAATGAAAATCAGAGGGAGATCTGAAGGTGAGGAGTCCTGGTCTTTGGAATGAAGTAGGGCAGGGGATTGAGACACTAAAGCCAGGAGAGAGACAGAGGAAGGAGCTGCCACATCAAGGAGAAAGAACAACATCACTTTTGGAAAAGCAGGGCAGGAACAGGTACAAGGAGATGGTGACAGAAGAGAGAGGTGCTGGTTTGCAAAAACCCTGGCAGATGAGTTCACATATGCATTAATCAAAACACTTCTAAAGGTTTACTAAGAACTAAAGGAATGACTGTTGGTTGAAAATAGGAATTTATCCCCAAATCATCTTACCTTCAAATTAAGAACTTGGGAATTACTATTAAGGAATAATATGCTTGTAACTGGGTCATAAAATAACCCTCTTTCCCTGCAAAGGCAGCTGTGATAACAGAGTTGATCTTCCTTCCCACTTCTTACAAGCAACTGAACGATTATGGAAAATCCAGTGATTTGTGTAAGCTCTATTTCATGGCTGGCCCAGCTGAGCTGGACTTTTTATGGAGCAAAATGTTCAGTGTGGAGGAGCCCTGCAGTGCCTCACTGCAAGCACAGCCAAACCACAGGGCACACCAGCCTTGCTCCTGCTGCTGCTGGTTTTGGAATTTGGATCCCAGTACCCTCAGGACCCTCCTAAAATACCCCACTGGGCAACCATCCTGGGGCACTTCACCAAAGGCAAAGGCAATCTCTTTGTAGAAAGTAAACTGCAAATATTTCATACCATTTCTTCTTAAATTGCCTGTTCTCCAGTTCAGCTTCTCTGCTGCTTTCCAGAGATAAGCATCCAGGATTATTTCTTTTAAATGCTTGGAAGTGAGTGGTCATCACTGTGATTACTTCCTTTGGGAAGGGTACCAAAGAGAAGCAGCACATCACAGCCCCCTTTCTAATATTGTTAAGTGCACAAGGATTGTGTGTAACACAGTCAGATGCTGTAAGGCCAGCTATTGATTAGAGGGAAGAAACACATCTAAATGAGCAAAGGAAGAACAGTGATGGCTTCGAGCTGGCATTCAGTGCTGGTCTTTCTTCAAACCAGACCTCTGCCACTCCAGGAAGCACCAAACCCTCCTCCTGTGTTCTGGAGTCAGTTACACCTACTGAAGCTCAAAAAGATTTATTTCACAGCTAATAGCTTGAACACAGCATCTGAGTGGATACAGAAAACTCCTGAGAATTCTGTGGTTTTGGTTATAAAGCAGGCAAAACTGACAATTGCTCAGTCCCCTACAACATTTTGAAATCTACTTTTTATATATTACTAAGCTATGTATGAGGCAATCATCAGTTCTGACTGAGAAGAGCTGGAATTTGTGTGTTCAGCTGTTACTTGTGATATAGGAAGGAAAACATCTGCATCAAGTCAGCCACCTCTGTGAGCAGCAGTGTAGATCAGACACTACAGAGCAAGGAGAACTTGTATTAAAATCTGATAATTAGGACATATTTGTGCAATATATTTATGTTTTAGCATATTTAAAAGTACGATAAACAACGAACTAACAAAAAGCAAGTCAAAAACAGAGATCTTTTATGGACAAGCTACAGGCTCTTCAAAATACTGCTCAACAGTTCTCCTGCCAAATGAGGATTTTACACCATATAACATAGTGTAATACACCCAACACACCCTGTGACACACCAAGGAACTCTGTGTCACTAACAAAGTTACTGGAAGCGATGTTAACAGAGATAGTTTTCTTTAGAAGTATTTTTTCAACCTGAATTATCTGGGCTGGTTTTTTTATCTGACCTGAAGAGGTGGTCAGAGAAGCCTCATTTGAATTCAGTCAGTCAGCACACAGGAAAATTTTCTTTTTCAGAAGCTTGAATGTTTCCATTAAATCACTTTTTTCTCTCCTATAGACTTTATAACCATGCAAAGCACTCCAACACTGAATTTATATACACCACCAGTTTCAATAAGACCAATGAAATTATCCACATCTATTGCATAAACACTGAAATGCTTTGTAGGGCCATGATGAGCCCATACACAGTAAGTACAAACCAGGTACTTTGATCTGAACCTACACATCTCACACTTGGAGACAGCAGGATTGAGGCTGCCATCTGCTTTGCAGTGATAACTGACAGAATTCCTGAACTCTCCCATCCAAGAAACAAAGGGTATTTCTGCAGCTTGACTTTGTCACTGCTGGGACCTGGAGCAGATGTCCCCTCTGCATTCCTGCACGCTGATCACCTCCACTCCCCTCTGACGTCTGCAGCTCGGGCTGCTCCTGCTCTTCCAGCTCTCCCGTGGTGATGAGCCAGAAGGTTACTTCACCTGCTGCACTGTATTATGATTTTCTTCATTCAGTTCTGTGCTGGAGAGATACAGTTTGTGACAGGGACAGTGTGTTCCTTAGGGCTGTACAAGCCTACAGGGATGTACACTAGAAAAATGTACGTAATAAAACACTCTGAACAATCCTGACATCTGCAAGCATCACCTCAGCACCACAAATACTTAAATGAAAACTGTGTAAAATGAGAAAAACACAGGTATGTTCTGATTCTCTTCAGGCAAAGCTCCAGCTGAGAAGCTCCTTATTTTCCTATCAAACAAGACTCAGAGGATCTGGGCTCTGTAGGGAAATTTGCCACGGCATCCTCTCATACAAAAGAAAACTTCCCTCTGGCTGGACCCTACTAAACCCATACATCTATAGAAAAAACTCTAAATACATTTTCAGCTTGCCCTTGCTCAGATCCATTTGGGAGCACTCACATTCACCATTTCCTTAAGTTAAACATTTTGCATCTGAAAGCTGCAGACATCAAAGGTCAGTTGTGGATTCTTATCAGCTTTACCAGAGTTTTCCACAGGAATCTCCCATTAGGGTACTGTATCTCCACCAAATAGGGTGGAGTTGCTCTCATTACTAATGCTCTCCTTAGCCCCATCTATTTCTAACAGCAGGACACTGAGGGAGCTCCTGCCTGTCCTGGCCAGGAGCCAGAGAACTGAACCTCTGACATCTCACCAGGGAGCCAGAGCTGATGTACATCTCTGCTAAACTAGGGAAGGACACAGCCTTTAACCTGCTTGCCCATCAGCAACAACAGATCAACTCTTCTGTGCCAAAACTAAGTGAAGCATCACTTGATTCTCCAGGCATACACATGTCACTTGGGCTAGAAAACAGCAGTCAAGGGGCACATTTTAGTATTACACCATGTGAACCACCATAGGAGTTGAACGGCAGGACTTCCCAAATCAGAGAAAAACCTGTATCAGTTGGCCTTTCAGACTGAAGTGCTTCTGTTCCTGAATGAAGGTCTCTGACTTGTCTCAGAGAAATTCTATTTATTTTTTTTTAAGCCAGGACTGAGAAACAAAGTTAAAATAATTTTCACCACTAAGCAAAACTAGATTGTCCCAGTTCCACCTCCATGCTAGTGTTTATTCACAACTTGGGTTCTTTCTTTGGGAGGCACAAAAGACACCACACAAAGGAAGGATTCTGTCCTGAACCCCAGTCCAGCCCCTGGTACCATCAGCCCCAGGAATGAGAAGATGGAAGGGAGATGGAGGTTTTAGGTTCTGTTTACAGAGCTGGGCAGGATCCTGCACATCCACATCCTTTCTCCAATGAATAGCATGTTCCCTACTGTACTGAAATTAAATAATAAAGAACTGACCTGCCTGCTGGGGACATCTCTAATAACGTGAGCCATCTGCACTGCTACGATGGGTGGTGCCTCCCACGTCACCTCAGTGAAGGTTACTGGCAGGACACCCAGTCTACTTCAGGGCTTGTTCCCAGAGCTTTCCTATCATCCCATCCTGAAGGGAATTTTACTTACACACTCTGATATTTCTGCAAGCACCACCCTTCTGAAGCAGCATGTTGCAATTACACATCAGAATTTGGCTAAGTTCGACCAAGAATTTTACATCAGCTACTACTTCTACATTCACTTCAGAACAAATAAGTTACTGATAACAAACCCCCTTATTCTCTACTTTGAATGTGTCTTTTGTAGGATGGTTTATTAGAGAGTATTTTTTTCCATGTAAGCTTTACAAAAAATAACTTTACAAAAAATGCAAGGTCATTTAGGAGCCATTTTTGCTATTAACAGTTATCATGTGATTTACCAGCTACTGGGATGCAAAATTAATATTCAGTTTTCTGGAAAAGCTGGGGTTTGGCTCAACTACAACTCTGGAAAGCAGGAGGACTGCAGAGGTAATTCATCTTCTAGATTATCCTGATGAAAATGAATGAGGTTTTACTGGTAAAAGTTTAATGAAACAAAAGGTTATATTGCCACATAAGGTAATAAGCACCTGCCTGAGTCAGGTGCTTATTTGGCACTGAAAAATAAATGCTTCAGCTGGCACTGAAAAACAGATGACACAGTGACTAGAGTGCATTGAGATCTAATTTAAACAACTCAGAAGTTGTGGAAGATTTCAAATTCTGGCCGGTTCCTTGGAAAATTGTTACTTTTTCTAAATTTAAGTTGGGAACAGAATCACAGCCTGCTGCTGAAGAAGAAAAGTTTGGTTTGTCAAAATCAAGACACAAAAGCTCAAAGACAATTAAATTACAATAGGCTTATAGCTCAATCCTGAGAAAACCTAAACAGCTCAAAACAAGTGGAGCCAAGTTGAATGACGTATTCCTGTGACAGTATCCATTTCCTAGAGCATAAAATGCTGGCATTTCTGCTCTCCCTGCTCTTAATAGATATATACAGATATAAGAGATTAGACATATAATATTTCTACACAACAAGTTACACCTTGAAACACGGGCCATGTAGGAGGGTTCAGCCTCCTGGAACTCATCAGCTGGGCTCTGGCCCAGGTCTGACAAGAAAACAACTCACTGGTTATCCCAGTGGCCAAACTGCAGGTGGTGTTGTCCACATGTGGGCATTTTTATGGGCAGTCTGAAAGCAATTATAAAGCCAGTCAAACAAGAAACCCTGGGTCAGATTGTCTTAATTTAATTTAAGACGTGATTGAAGCTCTGCTTTTCAGGCCATAGTAGACTGTCATAACATGTCAGTTAATTATATAAGTCCAGTTATTAAAAAAACAAACAAGTTTTCACTTTTATTGGAGCTGAAATATTTCCAAAGCCAGCAGTAAACAAAGTGTCTGTATTAAATAAATCTCAGGATGAATGTATTGTTGACACATGGATTAACTGGGCTGGATATTTCAAAACCACGTCTGTGCCTTTGCCCATGCAGACACTCTCACCAGGCCAACAAAAAGTATTGTCTTATCACAAACTTTGCAGGAATATTTGTCTAAAAATGCTTCCATTGCTCCTGTTGCCACTCAGCTTGCAGGGGAGAGGGATCTGCATATTTTGTCTGCCAGCTGGAGGGTGGACTCAGCCCTGTCTGTCTGACACACTGCCCTGGCTACCTTCTCACCTCTCAGGAGGGTTTTGGGCTGGAAGAGCATGTTTCTCTTCAGCAGCCCTGCTGGCTGATGCAACCAGTTTAATTCAGCTTTAGTTCAGGTCCACAGAGTCTGCCTGAGCTCGCTGCTGTTCCCAGCCCCGGTGCTCTGCTGGCTCAGCATTACCTGTGCACTTCCGCAGGGAAATTATCCAGGAAGGATTCAGTCAAGCCAAGACAAGCTCTCTCAGTCACACAGCAAAGGAACTCATGGAAAGAAAATGTCTGTAGACATGTTAGGGGCTTGAGCTTTCATGGAAAAACTGAAAAAACTAGGAAGCAAGCCAGGTGCTCATCCTCTTCGGAAGCAGCCTTCCCACCCTTTCCTTTCTAGAAAATCAGATGAAGATTTGCAAAGCCTAATTCTTAAAAAAAAACACCCAAAAGTGATGAAATGAACATGTGCTACCACCTGCTGTCCATTATTTGGAAGAGCAGGGTCCCCAGAAGGGCCTGGCACCCAACATTCTCTCCACAGCATAAGTCCCACTCTGGCCCCAGGACACTGAGAGCAGCTTCAGTCCACGTAGGGCCAATCTTGGGGAGCTCAGGGGCACCAGTCACACAGGAAAGAAGGCATTTTGTTGACTTCTCATGAACAAAGGAGAGGAGAGAATTAGGAAATGAGGTTAAAAGGAATATCAGAAAAGTGCCCAGGTGCAGTTTCTTGTGGTGTCAGATCCATGGACAGACATGGAGATACCAAGATGGAGAAAACAGCATTGGCAGCTCTAGACATCCACGTCCTGGCTGCTCTCCTGGGGCCCCTCACCACCCACTGGCACATCCCTGACAGGCAGCTGCTGTCACAAACAGCCATTAAGGCAAACGATTCACCGAAAAAATATGGGTTTAAATAGAGCAATTTCTGTACAGGTCATTTCACTTCCACACATCCCCACCAGGGACTGGCAACTCAGATCTGAAGCAATAAATCACCTCGGGCTGGCAAGAATAACGGCCCAGAGCTCACGAACACAAAGAATGCATTTAATCCTTTTCTGTTGCTGTGGTGAGCAAACAGAGCGTGCCCGGTGCATTAGGCAGCTCTCTGTGTTAATGTATTACCTATAATTATTTGTAGAACAAAACAGAGACCAGTGGAGTCAGTCCAGGTATTCACCATTCACTGCAGCCAAAGGGCTCCCGGGAATCATCATCTTCCCAAAGTCTTGATGAAGAAAGAATTAAGGGAGTAAAAGGGCTTGGTTCTAATTTTTCTAAAAAGAACCACTTATGTCCTGAACCCATGGCTACACAAAAGATCTTACAGGGGGAAAAAAAGAAAAAATCTGGACACATAAAAAATCTTCCTTTATCCTTCTCAAGCTGTGCAGAGGTTTCTCTTTTTGCAAGGGCCCTAGGCATCAATGTTACCCATCTCAAAGTCTTTTTGCAACTTTACTGGTCTGTGGTGTTTCCCATCCAAAACCCCCAAAACACCTCTACAACTAATTAATCAAGCACATTGTTTTACAAAGATTAAATGAACTAATCCCTCACATCCAATGTTACACAGCTGAGCAGCAGACTTCAAACAGCAGCTCAGGGCAGAACACATTACAAACCCGAACAGCCAAAGCACTCAGCTGTGCTGGCGGAGACCACATGCCAAACAATTCTGAATAAGAAATTTGGAATAAGTTGCCTTTTCCAAGAACATGTGTCTAAATAAAGTGTGGCTAAATTTAATTAATAAATGACTCAGATATAATACTTGATCAACTGCAACAGAAGGTTGGATTGCAGCAGACATTTCATCCGTAACTCCGCTGGACTTCCCCAGCCTCCTGCAATTTGCTCTGAAAGGAAACCCCACCAAGTCAGTTTGGAAGGGATCATTTCCATAAGCAAGTGTACCCCAGTTTTACCTGAAACCATTTCTGTACAGCCAACACGCTGGAGCAATTGAATAAAAAGGCCAATACAGCATAAGTAAAAGTACAATAGCAAAAGGTAATCAGAGAAAAAGCAAAAAGGCAAATAAGTTAATGTCAATCCAGGCTTTACAAACATGTCAAGGGTTTTTCTCTTACTTTCCATCTGCCAGGAAGACAAGAAAGAAACATTCTATGGTGAAATAAAAATGAGCAAAGGAAGAAAACAACATGTGTGTTAAACCCATTTTTCCAGAGCCTCGATGGCATTTCTCTGCCACAGCACTCCACATCTCTCTGTAGGCTCGAGCCAGCGAGCGGATGCTGGGTTACTTCACTCTCATAGCATGAACCCGTACTCCTTGCTATTCTCAATCTGTCACATTCAACAATCACATGTGAAAATGACTCAGGCTGCCAGTTGTCTCCGTGTTGTGCTCGCTGAGCATTTGCCAGTTCCTCAGGAGTAGGCTTTATATTGAAAGCTACACTTTGGGAAATGTGATTTAGCCTGAGCCTGCTGCATTAGGCTCAAACACTTTGATTTTTTCGTGTGACAAATTTTTATCCTTTTTTTAAATCTTGCAGACCAACAATTCTGGACACAGAGGAAACAACAGCAGGTCAGATCAGCAGCTTGTTCAACTTGGCATTTTGTGCCTCCGGGGGCATTTATTCGAAGTGCCTAATATTTTGGAAGGAGTGAAAAAGCCCTAAATGTACCACACCAGTAACCAGCTGTGAACGTTGGACAAATTTTCTTCCTGTCACCTGCAGTGATCACCTGGGAAGCAGGCAATGATTTTCATCCTTTTTCTGAGCAGAAGCTGTTCCATGGTGCAGCCTTTTAGCTGGCATGGCTGCAGACACTGAGTCAGCCCCCACCCTTCACAGCAGTGAATACCCTGCGTTCCTTCAGCTCAGTGAGGTCTCCCAGTGCTTGGAAACAAAACTCTTCCAGTTTCATCACCTCAGCCCCAATGCCTGCCTTCAAAAAGAAATTAGAGGCCCAAGGTACTGCAGCCTCCTCTGAGTGCAGGGACATCCTTTGCTGAGCAGCTCACACACACAGATGTGCCCACACTACTTTGGGTGATCCTACTCCAGCAATGGAGTGTCCCAAAGCAATGGATCTGGCCCTGCACGTGGGGAACAACCTATTATGTAGCTCCATGAGAGGCTGAAAGTTTTCATATCTAATTATTTTGGCTGTGCTGGTGTTTGACTCAATACTATGTTGTCCCCTCTCTCCACCAACCTAATGTCCTAAGGACAGTATTTTGCCAATTCAGATAATATAGAAATAGCCATACTTAACTACCAGATAAACTAATTCAGTAATTTTGTAAATTTTTTGCAACCACTAATGCAAAAAACCCCAAGAATAGTAGGCCTATAATAGCCTCAAGATTAAAGTGTACTTTATAAACTCTCTGGAGGACTTTTTTCCCCAACAGAGACTGCCCTTAGCCAAAATTCTTCAGACAAATAATAATAATCTCCTATAAAAAACACTGAGCAATGAGGACATTCAACATTTTGGAAATGCAAAACACATTGCATGAAGAAGACTATATATAACCATAATTAGAAATTTTATGAAGTTGCTTGCTGTTCAATGAGCAAAATTTGGCCTAAGATTTGACACAGCAAATAATAATATTGAGAGATTGATTCCAAAATCCTCATGCAACCATTTTATTGTTATTCAAAATAATTAATCTAATTTGCCAATTTACAAAAGGTAATGGGACCACAAACAAAATTTGCTACATTGTCTAGTAATGTAGCAAATTGACTTTTTCTTTAATGGGACCACAAACAAAATTTGCTACATTTTCTAATAATGTAGCAAATGGACTTTTTCTTCAGGAAGCCTCTCCAACGTCCCCCAATCACACAGAGAGCTGTCTGAAAGCATACGGTTTGTGTAAAGCCTGTGTGTACCATATGCACGTATCACTTCTCTTGCCACCAAAACAGTTGTGTCATGGGTGGAATGTGGCAACTCTACCCACACACAGTAATGTGATACAACAGATGAAGATAGTGGAAAGCCGTGAAACTGCATGGGGAAATTTAAGTAGATTGAGTCCATCTCTACTTCAATGGGAATTAGATCAGGCCCCAAATGAGAATTTATGCATGACAGCTGGATTAACATATATATTTCCTGAAAGACACTACCTTTATAAACTGAAGAGTTCCATAGTGTCACACTGGAGCATTAGTTCATTTTTTATCAAGAGAGAAACTATCATTTTGTAATTCACGGTAATTTCCTCCAGGACATAGGTCTCCTTAGTTATCTCTTTTGAGTCCTGATCCTACTTAATTTGCAAGGAATGAGATTGCAGCAGGGACAGCTTAGTGTATATTTGAGTTATGGTCCTCATATATTCTGGTTCATGAGCAGGAAGCAGTGCAAGCACAAGAGACCCAATTAAATTAAAAGTTCAGCACTCTTCCATTTCAGGGAATGGTCAGGCAACAAATGATTACAGTATTATTACATTTTCTTACACAAGAAAAACTGCCCTCCCTCTTTTTGTCAGAAAAAAAATCCCATGCCCAGTGGGCAGTGCCCTGCCTGCCTGATCCACGGTGTGAAATCCTGGCACTCCGGAAGGCTGGAGCTTCCCACCCGTCGCATGAAACTCCATCAGACATGCAGTGCCACGGCAGGGGGAAGCGTTACAATGCGGGAGCACAGATGGGATCAGCTTGCAAGTAAATATGTTTCTGTTGCTAGAGAAAAGCATAGAAAGCGATGATGAATAAAGATGAAAAATAAGATGCCAACAGAGAAGGGAGGAAAAGTCACCCTCGGGTACAAAGGGAAGAGGATATGGCAAAAACGCCAAAGATCCGGATGGGTAGTTTGAATACTGGCTTTCCACTAAAGAGAATCTTTCCATCTTACATCAGTAACACCATTATTTGGCATTTATCCTCTCAGTTGTGACTCCATAACTGGGCATTCAGGTATTTCATAGCAATTTGCTCTATTCACTCACACACATAAAAGCTTTTGCTGTGAAAGGTAAAGCCTTGTGCTGTTTTTGCAGAGCTCTGAATGCAACCAGGAGCTCTGCCCATGTAATGAATACAGGCAGGTCATACCATTAACATTTCCTTTCATATTATTAACTTAGTTCTAACATGAAAAGATGGATATCTTCATGCAGAAAGGTGACCAAGTGTTTGAGAGGTGATTCTAGGAACAAAAACATGCAAGAATCAGCCTGTGTCTAAAAAATTACAATGAGGTAAACAACATCATGTTTCATAAATTCAGCTTCTTAACAGCCTTCAGATTTTAATATTTGATTAGGACAAGTAAGACTTACAGCATTTCAGATCTGTTACTTCACTGCTAGAGTATAGCACAAATGTACACACTAGGAAGTATTTATTAATGACTTAATGCTCCACAGACCTGCATGCTTGAGACAGAGAACAAGATTCAATGCACGTTTTAAACTGCTGCAATCCTGACAGTTTATCAAATATCTAAATAATTGTAAGAGTCATCTAAACATAGTACACAAGCATCTCAGGTGGTGGCAGATTTATACAGTAGTATCCAAAAGGCAAAAAGGAGTTAGAAACTCTTCTCTCACTGTAGAAGTCTTCCTACTAAATGCAGATATCTCTAGAGAGAAACCTTTTGATAATATTCAGTTTCTTTCAAAGAACTTATTCCACTTTTGTCTAACAATGCATATTAAAGTAATTCTAAGGCTGCAAAGCCCTTACCTACAAACTGTGCCATCCCAGGATTAAAATTCCTGCATTCATCTCTGTTGTGGATATGCATAAGGGGAGATTTCAATTACCTTTTTACATAAAGGTCTTCTGAAAACCACTGAACTCCATTCCATGCAGAGGAAAGCAGGAATATTAATTGCCTCAATGCTTTTTGTATGGAGCTTTCACTGTAGTTTTAATGCTCAATAAACATCAAAGATTTATCTTTACTATCCAGCTGTGAAAGAAGATGCTCTTACATTCACTGGGTAGATGGAGAACAGGCCATAAAACTTAAGGCTGAAATCATTAAAAATGCAATGGTTTCAGAAGCACAATATGAGTGCTCCAAGTCCTCATTTTTCAGACTACCTGTCATTTTAGGCATATGCCATGTTCAGAGCAGCTATCCCACTGATCTCAACAGCCATGGAAGCCATCCTGCAGTTCAGACCCCTGTATCTATACCCACACAGAATGAAAATGCAGACCATAATTAGGCTCTGCCCTCCTACTTGGGATCCCTCTCCATCTCCCAGTTACTCCTTTCCTCCCCATTATTTCCCCTGCTTTACCATAACTGTGCTCTCCTCCTTGATTCCTTTTCTGCCTCCACGCCACATTGCTTTTGTCACATTTCCTGGGCACAGAAAGTGAGGGAATGGGTAGGACTGAACCTTTCCTTGGTCACCTCTTCTGTAACCCCAGACACAAGAGATCCCACAAGCCATGACCCCTCTGTGCCTGCTCCCCCTCAGGATGAGGTGATGTATGAGCCATGCAG
Organism: Muscicapa striata striata; assembly: GCA_030060385.1. NCBI lineage: Eukaryota > Metazoa > Chordata > Aves > Passeriformes > Muscicapidae > Muscicapa > Muscicapa striata. The sequence continues at coordinate 351,433 of JAREIS010000050.1, read as the reverse complement.
GATGAAGGACATCCTTTACTACAAAGAACTTAGAAGTCAAACAAGACTCTACCGTGCAACGGTATAAAAGTATTTCAAGAGTGTATCTTCATCACCAAATTTAGCAATTTAAATAAAGCAAAAAAAAGTACCATTGCTCAGCCACAAAGGCAACTCTCTACCACAAGTTTCACATCCCTCTGTCAGTGCACAGAGTCACCAGGACCTCAAACCAGCTGTTAGTGTTGGTCAAATGGACCCTGAGGCCTCCCAGGCACACTCCCAGCTCCAGCCTCAGACATGTGCATTCAGAGAGATGGTGGGGGGTACTGAGATTTTTTTTAAACCACTCACAGCAAATACTTCTATCTTCAAGTGTAAAGTGAGAAATGTTGTAAGACACTCACCTTCATAGTGTGGGACACATGATTGTGTGGGACAGGAGATCTGGCCCAGCTGAAGGCTTATTCCACAGCACAAAAAGATGGTTTTGGTTTAGAGTTAATAAATGAAAATTCACACTCAGAGTACAGTACATCTAATATTGTGTTTTAAACAGTGGCTAATTTCTGCTTAACCTGGTTGTCTTTGACAGCACTACTGTCCCAAACTCAGGACAAACTCAGCACTCAGTGTGACATGGCAGCTCCTGAGATGTATGGAACTGTCATGGGCAGGTAAAAGATTAATGGGAAGGGCTCTCTTTTGATTGATGAATCTGTGACCTTGAGCAACGAGAGCACTTGCACCAAGTATATCTGCCATGTGAGACAGACAAAATGAAAGAGGCTCATGTTACACTCTCAGATCTCATTAAGCACCCAGACCAGAAACACCGATACTGGCACTGGCCATCTGCTCTGCTGTTTGCCTGGTTACAGGTCTGATAACACTTTCAGAGAGCAAAAGTTAATCAGACGTACAGATGAGCAACAGCACTTCTGCACAGGAAATTCAGTGGAACATAACAGTTTCTAAAAAAAACCCCACATACCTGTTTTTACTTCATTCTGCTCTTTCAAACCACACAAGCTGGCAGTTTAAAAAAAATGTTGACATAAAACGCTGCAATTTTAGGCTCTTCAAATATTGCTGTTTTTTTAGAAATAACCTGTAAAAGTTCACTAACTTGAAATCTGCCAAATTGCTGTCATCTCCTGTTAATCTATATAATGGGCAATAATAAAAAATTATTTTTAATTGCTTTTAAATTATTTTCTCTAATGTTCTCATTTGCTTATCTCAGTTATTTGAGAATTACAGTATTTTCTGCCATTTGTTCTTCACTTGTGGAGTTGAAGGTCTTTGCCAGTAGACCTTTCGATGTTTAATGTAATATTACCACAGCATCCATCCCTGAGGAATGAAGGTTCCCTGCAAGCATTTTTCAAGAGAATTATGATCAACTGAATTTTCTTTGCTGAGCAGCAATTCCTGGAAAATCCTGCAACGTATCCAAAGACTTTCCTACTGCTTTTGGAGAATTAGCTCTGGGCAAAATGATATAGTCTATTGAGGCCATATCTGACCCAGAAAGTATTAACTGAAGAATGTGCAGGACAGCTGCTTATCGGAAAGAAAAGACATGCAGTGCAGGAGAATGACATGTAGAGTGACTGGAGTTAGTTGTGAATGAGTGTCAGCTCTCCAGAGCCAGCCAACACGGGGAAGCAGATACGGCATTCTGCCGGAGCCCGCGCGCATCCGTAATGGAGCAGGGCTCGGATATCTTAGCACAGGACTGCACCATGTGCAGAGGAGATAGGTTATCATCCAAGAGCATTTCAGATATATGATATGATAAGGCTGAACAGAAATCTGAAGTATAGCAGGATTATTTCCAACCAAGTGTCAACCTTTCCCTGGAGGACATTCTGTGAGCAGGTTTCGTCTGCAGCACGCCAGGGTCATGTTTTCCAAAGCACTGGCCTCGATGGATGGGGGTGGTGCTGCTCAGAAGCTGGACCTGGTACCATCCTCTTTCACATTATGTTAAAAGAGAATGCCTCGCTGCACAACAATGTGAGTGCTATTTATTTCCAGCTACATATCCAGTTATACCTAAATGGAGGCTTCAGTTCCTATTCAGCTTTCCCAGATCAGAAACAGGGTTCTGTATCTGGGACAGTGTCTTTTTCTTCACTATTCCCTTGGATGAAGTGGTGTGTACCAAGTGCTCATTTGCTGCAGCATCATCAATGTTTCAGCATTTTAACTCTCTGAAAAACTGACAAAATCCTTAATTTAGAAGTTATTATTTAGGAGTTTTGCTAATATTACACCATGGATGGCACTTCCCCACCATCATTTCATTTGACATCTCTCATCATAAACTCTTCTTGTGCAGGGACAGTAATAATAACATTCAATGAGGAGGTACTTAATTTTTCTAAATATCTTGGTTTGCATCCATTAATCAGTTCATGAAGAAAATTACATGAGCTGTAACCTGAATTTCAGAAAGCTGCTGCTGGCGATTCTGGGGGACATTTCACAGTAAACATTGTTCCTGAGAATGTCACAGCAAAGGATCCTAGACACTGGTTCACCATCAAATGCACAAACATAGAAGAAACATTCTCTTTCCAAAAAGGTGTCCGGCCTATCACCCGCACTGTATCTAAGCTCATCCACTTCAAGGCCGAGTTCCCCACTTGGACTTTTGCAGGAGAATTTAGAAGTTCTTTTCCAAACAAGTGACTATTCCCATTCGCCTTCCTTGTGCTCCTGTTAGGATCCCCTTCCCTGCCATACACCATTTGCACGGGTTTCGAGCCTTACACCGCAGCCCACTCGTTACTTTCACCCACTTTTCCCCCGCTGCGGCCGTACTCCCAAACACGCTCCAAACTCCTCCCTGCGCATCGCGCCGGCCCTGCCGCCCCCTCCCCTGCTCCCTCCGCGGCCGCGGAGCGTGCGCGCAGTGCGGGCGGCCTGGGCAGGTGGGGCGGAGAGCGGAGCGGAGCGAAGAGGAGGAGGAGGAGAGGAAGGAGGAGGAGAGGAAGGAGGAGGAGGAGGCGGAGGAGGGGGGCCGGCCTGCCCGCAGCCGCCGCCGCCGCCAGGCCGCCATGATGCTTGTTTGCTTTCAATGAGTGTGAGGAGGAGGCGGGGGGGAGCCGCTCTCCCGTCCGGCCCGCGGCAGGAAACAAAGAGCCAGGCAGGCGGCGGAGCGAGGGCGGCGGGGGGACGGGGATGCTGCAGCCACAGGTAGGGGCGGCCCCGGCGCCCGGCCCGGAGCGGGGGGCTCTGCCTGGGGGGCAGCGCTGCGGGGGGAGTGCGCTGAGGTGGGGGGACCGGCGGTAGCACGGCGAGGGGGGAACCCCGGGCTCGGCGGGGAGAAGCCCCCGCGCCGCCTCGTTTGGGGGTGTCAGGGGGCCGAGGCCCCTCTGGGCGTGGGGGCTCCGGGGGCGTGCTGGGCCTGGGCACTCGCTGCTGCGGGGACGCCCGGGGAGGCTCCGCGCCCGGGGAGGCGGCGGGGAACGGCGGCTCTCGAAGCGGGGGCGGCGGGGAGGGGGCTCCGCACCCCCGGGCCGAGCCCCGCGGGCGCCCACCGGCGAGCGGGAGGCAGGGAACGAGGCTGGGGGGGAGCCGAGCCGGGCCGGGCGGCGCCGCGCAGGAGCCCGGCTCGGTTTGCATCGGAGGGGCAATTAAGGGAAATTAGTATAATGGCATCTGGAAGCCTGAAGTTGTTTTTTTTTGTTGTTGTTGTTGTTATTATTTGTGCTGGTAGGTTTTGTTGTTTTTGTTGTTTTGGTTTTATTTTCCTCACCGTTTTAAATAGAGTTTAAAATAATTAAACAAAAGGCCGAGGGAAATGACATCAATCGGGGGAACTGCCCGTCTACCCTCCACGCACGGCGCCCCGCGCCGCTGCCTCCCGGGAGGCCGATCCGCCTGGCTGGGCGCGCACCGAGGGGCGGCAGCGCTGCCTGTCAGCGGAGCGCTTCGCCTGCTCCGGAAGGAGCCGCGGCAGCTGCCTGTCCGCCCGCCCCGCCGTCCCTCCCCGCCCCGCCGGCAGCGGGAGCCGCGGCCGCGCTGGCGCCGGGGCCGGAGCGCCGCTCGCTCGTTCCGGTGGAGGGAGCGGCGGGGTGGGCGGGAGCACTGGTGGCAGCGGCGGCGGCCAATGCGAGGCCGCGGGGGCCGTGAGTGGCAGCGGCGGCTGCGAATGGGGAGGCGCGGGGGGCGGGGGCGCGGGGCCGCGGGACAGGCGCATGCAGGGATAAACAGAGGGAATTGGGGCGGGGGGCGGCGGGGCTGGGATCGCAATCGCAGCCGTCCCTTCGTCGTTCTGTAACCGGGCGGGGCCCGAGCGGAGTCACTGCCTCGGCTGGGGCTCGGGGAATGAGTGCCTGGGCCGCCTGCGGAACCGCAGCGGGCGGTGGGCAACTCCCGCACCCCCTGGTCCGGCTTGGTGCTCGCAGGACAGCCTTTCCTCCTCCAGAATTGTATGGAGAGCGATAAGCCTGGGATCAGACAAGGCTTTAGAAAAGGAGATATCTATTGCACCTGTCTCTGTCTTGGTGTCTATGTTGAACACGTATTTTTTCAGCATTTTAACCACAAACATTAAAATTCATATGAAACCTACTAGGTTGTAGTCCTAGGTTGGACTCGATGATCTTAGAGGTCTTCTCCAACCTGATTCTGTGCTGCTTTGCTTTATGTAATTTAAGAAGTGTATTCAAAACAAATGCAGTAAGCTAAAGGTTTTGTTGGGGTTTTTTGTTTTGTTTTTTTGTTTGTTTGTTTTTTAATTCAGCCATCTGTATTTCCACAAACGCATAGAAAATTGTATCACTGAAAATAGAACTTCATGGATGGGTATTTGCTTTGTAACTAGAGCTGCAGATTGCCTGTTTTTTCATTTGATTTCTGGGGCTTATTTTCATAATCTAGATTTCGCCACAGTGGGTAACTAATTCAAAATCCAAGGGATTAAGAAATACCTGTGGTATTTGTCTGGCTTAAATACAAAGATGTGCAAGTGTTGACTGGTAATTGTATTGTATCTCGCATTTTTTTTTCATTCTAGAGCAGGTCTCGTAATTGGGAATTTATCAACATTTCCACTGGGGTAATTTTACAGGATTATCCGCCCTCTGTTCTTCCTGCTGGTTCATCTGGACTCTGTGGAGTTTGCTGCTAGCAATGGAGCCTTCTGTGGGGGTTTATTCATGCTATTACTGAAACGGAGCCCTTCGCGTTTGGATTAACTCTTTGTTCACTTTTCACCTGAATCGCTTGGATCAGCCCATGTTTAAAAAGGATCCTACCATGCATCTCTTTTCTGCTTGCTTTCTGAAGTTGAACTCTGAATACTGTCTCATGTTCAGGCTGTTTACTATGCTTGAATTTTAGAGGAAGAACTGAAATATAAAGATAGATGAAACTGTAATACTGCATGGGCAGGTAAATACATTTGACATTTTATACATGAAGACTTGAAAACATGTTATAAAGGGTCACAAATTTAATGAGCATGGTACCTTTTCAAGATAGGGCTGTACTAGATGTTAGGAAGACATTCTTTTAACCAAGTGCAATGTTTGTGATGGAAACCTCAGCTGTCTTTGAAATGGTTCCAAGTCTGAGCAAACTAAAAATTCTTTCCCAACATATGAACAAAAGAATCTATAGTTGAAAACATGGCTGTATAAACAAAAATGGTTCTGTTAATCTGTTACCAAAAAACTTAAATATCAGTGTTTGTAATGCACTGTGCCATGCTGTTTGGCTCACCACCGTGCCAGAAGTCCATGTGGTGAACCAGAATTCTTCCATCCACTCATGCAGTCCCTGTTGCAGAGGCCCTGGTTCTGTTTGCTGACAGACTGTTGAGTTTTAAATAATTATTATCTGATTTTTTTCATGTTCTTTTGGCTGTACACTTGTGTATGTGCAGTCTGACCCTTATATCCCAGTCTCAAATAGGACCACATTAGGCAAGGATTCTACACAGAATCTTTAGGAATGAGGATGCCTTTCAGTCTTCAGAATTGAAGTGATGTACAAGAATTGACACTTATTTCTATAGGGGTCTTATTTTTCAGGAAATATATGTTGTATTAAAAGATTAGAGTTGTGTATTATGGGCTTTAAAAAGCTGCCAGTGACCTTAAAACACCACAGGAATATTCTCAGCAGACCCAACCACCAAATTTTAGTTCTTGTTGCATGGAGTAGAGGTTGACTCATGCCCAATTGCTTACAAAGTATCTGGGGTTTTCAATCCGTATATTGAGGTCTTACACTACTTCCCATGTCAAAATACTGACATTACTGATTCCAGTCTAAATTTAGCATTCTCCATGGTGTAATTTTGAAAGCTTTATGCATAAATTGCTCAAACTGAGTCACTGCAGGGTTTCATCTGTTTTGTTCCTTCTAAAATGTTGGTGCTTCACACTTGTAAGTGTGATTATTGTACAATACCCTGCAAGATTATTAGCATTGTGTTAAATGACATAATTTATGTTCTTACATTGAAACTGGGTTGTTCAAGTCCGCTCAACAAGGGAGTCTTGGCATAAGCATGGGGTCCTGCACTCACAGTTTCTACATGGAGCAATTTCTGCAGCTGACGTCTTGAAGAGTTTACAAATGCTTAGGCAGGGCCCAAAAAAAAAGCTGTTTAAATGCTTAACATGAACTTTTAGCTGCTAATTGCCCTTCCAAGATGGTGCTTGCTTAAAAAAAAAAAGAAAGACTGGCAACAATTCAATTTTTCCTTTTGTAAGAGTGCAACATGAATCCTTTCATTAATGCCTTGGAGCCCTTTTTTCTAGTGTATGAATCAAGGAGGGACTAGGAGCAGTAAATATATACAGTTGTTTATTTTAGAACTAAAATACTTGCTGTTAGTATTCCAATTTATGCTACAATGGAGATCTGCAAGAGGAGATTGATTTGACTTTAGATTTTTTTTAGACTGGGAATGCTGTTACTTGTTCTATGGAGGCTGCCAACTCAACATTGTGATCACAGCCTGGATATTTGGATGGCTCTCTTGTGCATCTGAGTTCATGTTCCTGGTATGCAGCCTTTATTCTGCAAGTGAAAGGGCTCCCTACCTGAAGAGCTTCCTGAGGTTTTTGTTCCATTTTATAATACCAGTATCTCCAAAGCACCCTTTGAGCTTCCCCCTTTCCCTAGCAAGACAGCAATTTCAATTGAAAGACTGGGGTTTTCCAGAACTTTCTGAAGCAATTTGAGTGATGGATCCTGTCCTGAGGGTGTAGCATCTTGCCATGGTTAGGAGACCAGGAATGTACAATAATGTCATATCCTGCATGTTACAAATAATATGCAACTTTATTGCATGAGCCTTTTTGGAGTGTATTGATGGGCAAGATGTGGATCCTGCACATTGAACTGACTTAAATGCTGCTCCACAAAAGTATCTCCCTGCATAGATCTGCTTACAGAGTCAGGGATCAGAAAAAACTTGCTTCAGAGACAGATCTTTCATGTGATTTTTGTAACAAAGGCCATGTTTAGTCAACACCTACAAAGACGGAAGGCTTGAAACTGGCTTGAAACGGAACTAAAACACCACCAGGGTTGGCTGTGTACCATCTGATGTGTATCACCTCTCAGAGCAAGGAAATGGCATCATAATGGCTGAATATAAAAAGTATAGAGAAATTTTATGCCACACTCTGACCATTAATACTTTTAAAGAAGTTTTAACAATTTTTACCCTAGAGATGAGCTTTTTTTGGCAAAGCAAAGGTCCTGTGGATTAAGAGGAATTTCAGTGCAGCATTAATCACAATTCATCTGCAGAGTACTTTCAGGAATGAGAGCTTTGAGTGTGAAGAATAATTAAAACAAGTAGGGAATCTTGTTTTGATGAGGAACATAATGAAAGATCCACCTCTGGAGATTTGCAATGGCCAGTCATGGCACAGGTGCTTTCTGTATAGGGAGCAGTGGACTAGATCACCTCATGGTTCTTCTGATTAAGTAGGTCAGGATTTCTCTCTAGTCGCAGAATTTGGAAAGCTGCTACTTTGGTTGCTCATTAAATCCACATCATCTGTGTCAGTACAACTGTTGTCAGAGTAATGCTCAAAACCAGCCAGTGACATGGCTGAGTGGTGATAGTGATTGTTAAAAAAACCCAACCCCCACAACCTCCAAACCCCATTTTCTTAGCTGAGTGTCATTGCTGGTTTTCAGTGTTGTCTCACAAGCAGTTCCATCAACTGAGAGAGGTGATGCAGTGGAACATGGGGACAGGAAAGAAGTCTTGAGTTGTTTTTGCTGCACAAGAGCGTGGTTGCAGAAAAACATTTTCAGCCTTGTTGGGTAAATTTGAAGTAAAACCAATCTGTGAATAATTTGCTTGCTGTCAGGATGTGGCTAGATGGGTAGAGCATCAGCTGTGTGATGAGTTCTGTAACATCCTGACCTTCAGTTAGTTTAGCAACAACAATGATAACAAGCATTTAGGTATCTAGAAATTGTGTTCTAGGAAGGCAGAGATTTTCAGATTTAGATACTGACATCTCTTGTCAAGCTCTAGTTCAGTTCTGTAGCAGGAATGAGCTCATGTCCAAACTTCATTTAAAGTAGCCAAGTTCTCTCTTAGTCCTTAGTTCTGTTGTAAGACTAAGAAATAGTGTTTTGTGTAGTGACTTTTGGTTTTTTTTCCCCATGAAACAAAAGAAATGTGGTAAGCATTCTGCAGACACATAAAGGAAAATGTGGTAAGGAACATGTTGGTGCATGTGCCAGTATTTAAAATAGCCTACTGAGTTGGACCAAGATAAGAAATTTTGCACTAGGTCCCCTAGACAAGAATCAGTGTTCCATGTATTTTGAAGAATCATAACTAAATTGTCAAATATGATTGGATAAAACCAGTGGAGTGGGAGTTGGTATTGTATTAATGTTTTGGAATGTAAGACTATTCTCAGCTTCCTGGAGACATTTGTAGGTGAAGCTTTGTAGCCTTGGTCTTTCTGCCTGCATTTATAAAACCTGAAGCTAAATGTTTTACAACAGAACTCCTGTTTTTTAAAGCTGGTCTTTTAAGTTCCATCTGTCTCGTACAGTATACTATTCTGTAATGCAATGCAATTTATTTAAATTCTTAAAGTAATTAGTGATCCTGACATCTCTTTAATATATTGGCATTTCAGAATACACTAACAGAATGTGCAATGCTGTGTAGTACTCATTAACTAGCCAATGTGGTTCCAGGGGTACCAGTTAGGGTCAGTCTTTGCTTTGCAATTTGGTTTTGTGTTAGTGTTTGTTTTGTATACAGCAGCCTTTTACTATAGTCATAATTAGATGCAATTTCTGATAATTAAGAACTATTCTAATCATCTGGACCATGTTTGCAACATTGAGAACATTTGGACATCGTATTTCTAATGATTATATGTTGAGCAGGGCAAGAGGTGGGAATTCAAGGGTTTTTTTATCACGAGTCTGATAAAACAGGTCTGGTTTCGAGATCTGTCTAGAAGATGGAGCAATCAAGGACCTCTGTCTTCAATTGTGCCTTTGGTACTCTGACCATTTTAGGGTTCTCTTCTGGACCTAAACTAGTTTTTATAGCAGCTGAATATGGAAGTGGCAATTGCTTCTTTGCATTAGTGAAATTATGGCAAACAAGTTTTTCACACTGTGCAAGGTTTAGAGGATTACACATATGCCATTAAAATATGGGGCTGCACTTTGCTTATCTGTGGGAAATTGTAATAGGTAGGGGTTGGGTAGAAAAAGTAGAAGTTGGGAAAATTATGTCCTCCCTATGCCTGCCAATGCCAGCTGAAGGCAACCAGTTTGTGTTTGTAGTAGTTATGAAGGACAAAGACACCTTAATTAAATTTGAAATACCTGCAGGTCAAAATTTAATATGCTCTTCTTAAAAAATATGAAATGACTGTGTTTTGAACTTAAGAAAATTTAAGGCCTGTTCTAGTCAGTGCTCTCTGGTCTAATGGAGCCCTCCTGATTTGAAGACAGCAAGTAAATCCTTTGACATTTATGGCCCAGTTTATCTGAACTGGAATACTTTGCTTGAGTTTCAGAAGGGTTATGTTTCATTTTAGTCAGTTTTGGCAAGATTAAGGGGTTTGAACTTTAACAGCTTTATAGATTTTAAAAAGAATACTAAAGCATTTGTCAGCTTCTGAGTTTTCTCTAGTAGAACTTATATTTGCAAATGCAAATAACTCATCTGATTAGTGGTATTCCAGATACACTTACATGAGTTAATGGATGTTGACTTAATCAGTATAGTGTATTTATTATTACACATGTTCACATGCATGTTCACATCCCACAGCGTTATCTTAAGTCTGAAAAAGAGGAAGGGTAACTTGTGGGTTTGTATGGGCAGTCATGTAAAATTACAGTTTTAGAAGTCCTCAAAATAGGATGGAGAAGCATTACATCCCTAATGAAGCTAACAGCCACTAAAATATGATCTTAGCGAGTGAAAAAGTACTTGGGATGAATCAATTGACTTTGTGTTGACACAACATCTTTTTTTTTATAATTTTAATTTAGATTATTCCAACATTAGGCTATAAATTGGGTTAAAGGGATCTTGACACTTTCCCACATGTTATACTTGAGTCTGTTGGGAGGGGGGAGTGTTTCAGGAATTGGCTTGTGCTGCTGCAGTTCTGCCTGTGCCCATAGCTGGTATGTGCCATCCTTCCCCCCACTAGGCAAAAGGAAATTTTTAACTTACAGCATGTGTTCTGAAAAATTCAGGTGTTGGCCTTTAGCTGATTTCCCAATTGGATTATTTCTAGCCTTGTTTTTTCAATACCAAATACTTACTGTAAAAAAAAAAAAATTACTTGAAGAGTGTTTTTCAAATTAAATGCCAAGAGTGTTTGTACTAGTCCACAAATAATAGGTGTTTACACAACAGACTTGATATTTGCCTTGAAGTAGCATACTAGTAGGAAAAAAAATAAATATGTGGTTTCTTGCAACACTGGTGTTTTCTTTGTATATATTTCAATAGAGGGATCTGGTTTATGCCTACAAAGTTAAATGTAAAGTTGTTTTTCAATAGATAAGCAAGTCCTTATATTTCTGTTTATTCAGCTTCAGAATATTTGTGATTTTAGTTCTAATGTATGGATTTCTCAATTCTGAGGCAGTTTTAATTCTTTCAGATTTTTTTTTTTCTTTTGGGTGATGGCTCACACCTGCTTTCCTGAACTTTGGTTTATCTGCTTGTGTATTGTAGCAAAATATATTTTGTAGGTATGTTGCATGTTACAATACATTGTAGCAAAGTACATTTTCTATAAAATACCTGTATAAAATATGTGTAACACAAATATATATTGTATATTATATTGCAACAACATAGGCATTATGTAGCAAGTTATGTTTCATAGCAGAATACAAGTATTCTTCCATATTATGGTGTATACCTGCTAGTAGTTGGGAAATACAAAATTACAGCCATATAATAAGATTTATTTAAAAAACAAAGTTTCAATTTAGTATGTTTTGAATAAGACATTTATAGAAATAAAATAACATGAAATTTAGAAGGCTTTGTAGGAACAGTATCAGGATACAGAAAAAGTATCCAATTTTCTAGTTTTGTGTCTTAGGTGGCTGGGGTGATGCCAAATCATTTTAAATAAGAATTTAGCTGAAACACATTAAATGTACTTCACAGGGCACTTGAGGTTTAGCTGTGATGCTTTGAGTATTTGTTTTCTTTCCTCATCGTGGTATCTTGCCCATGAATATTTTTCCGTCAGTTTTCAGTATTGACATCACTCTGGAGTTTGTTGCCCAGGCATGGAACAGGCTGAGGATAAATTCAGTCATTGACTCAACTCATCAAGTCAAGTGTGTCAATTCTGCAGGGACTGACCTTTATCATAAACCCTGTTCAAGCCACTGTGGCTCTTCTGTGAGAAGGTGCCAGATGTTGCACCTTGTCATCCTGGCCAGGGACAGTGTTGCTTATTTGCCTGTACTTGAAGCTGAAATGTAATTAAGTTCCCATAGAAATTCATGACTTGCTGAGTAAAGCGTTACCGGTGACAGGACAGGGAAAGCAGCAAGCTTGATTCATGTTGGAAAAGCACTTTTTAAAGAAGAGGTAATGAGTCTTTGAGTAGGAAAGGGCAAATCTGCAGTTTTATAATAAAACTGAAATACAGCACTATGAAATTATCTCAAAGATTTTTTTTCCAAAGTACAGTAGTTTTCTTTTAGAGGTACTTCTGTTCCCTTTGAAGAGGGTCACTGGAAAGCAGCAATTCCTGTTAATTCTAATAAAGCTCAACAGTAGAAATTAACTCTTTCAATACAGGTTAACACATCTGGTTAGCCTATACATTGCTAGGCCTACAGCCTTCAGTTATCTAAAAAGCAATGTACTTTGCCTTCAGTTAGGATTTCAGACTTTGTTCAGTGTTACTGTTTAACTGGGTGAGGGTAGCTGGAAGCAAGAGTTTGCTTCCTGCTATGAGAGATTTTGTGCCAGGATGGCCAGAAGTGCCATTATGGTGATGTCCTGATTTCAGCAGCTGCAAATCCACACATACATTCCTGCTATACAGAATAATAACACAGGAAGCTAGTCTCCCTCAAATATATATTTTTTCATCTTCCCCCTTTAGCCAGTTTAATTCTCTTCACCAGCTCCTTTGTTATCAGACAAAAGTTGGTGCTGATGCAAGAGTGAAGTGGAAATACAGGGTCCTGGGGAGGAGGAACTGCAGCAGAGCCAGCTTAGTTCTGCTTCATGCATTGTAAAACCATGGTGCAAGTGGTAGAGGGTGTGGAGGATCCTAAATTAACTTTGAATTCAAAACAGACCAGTCATTTTAAGAAACATTTATATTTGTGGGGGAGGTCATTGGAACCCATTTTTAAGTGAAACTTCGGATTGCATGGAAAAGAGCTTCAGGGTTAAAGGCACAAGGTTACAAAAGAATGGTCTGGGGTGAGCTTCCAGTTGAGGGTTTGGAGAGAGAAAGGGAAAAAAACATCTCTCATATGTGCTATTGTTTTCTTATGAAATTTTGAGCAACTAATAGATTGCTTTCTATCCTGCTACTTTTCAGCAGTTGAGAAGTAATTTATTTGGCAAGTAATACTGCACTGCAATAACAAATGGAAAATATTCTCCAATTGTCTTGTTACTTCTTGCTTTATTAGATCTAGATTTGCATCATTTATGCACTATTTTTAATTAAGTACCAAAAAGTTTGAGTAATTCTGCACTTGATCAGGTGTGTTGCTACTTTGTTTACTTTCCCCTCCTGGCTATCTCCTGATCTGCATTAGTGTGTTAGTGACAAGTAAAAGCAAGTAAAGGGGAACAAAGGGAAGTCTGAAAAAGTCACCAGCATGTGTTAGGAAATTTCAGAACCAAAGCTGTAATGCTTCAGCATTGTGATGTTGCAGTATTTCTAAAGGTACTCCCAGATTCATAAATGGGTTTTATGGATAGTTCATAGTAAGTATGGAAACAGTTATTTCGGAATAGTTGACTGGATTAGTTGAAATTATGTCCGAACGCTGTGTTGCTCTTACTTGATCATCATTTTCAACACATTTTTATAATTCAAGTTTTCCTAATTTAAAGATGATGTTTTAGGGGCAAACTTGATATTGACATCCATAGTAATAGTATGAAAGATTGGCCTTGGCCTGCAGGAGTTGTCCAATATGTTAGTCTTGAAATTGAGTTAATTTATCATGGTATTGTAAGAAGCATTTCACAAAATGAAGAATTGCTGTAGTATTGGGGTGCTTAAAAAAAGACAGGTTTGTTTTTTTTTGTTGACCTCATTGGCCTTGCTTGGCTCATTTTCTTTGGGGTAAGGGTGTTAATTTTGTGGGGGGACTGAGTGACCCACGGTGGAAGTGGGCAGCCACACTCAGTACAACTCTCAAGCTTTTCTGTTTTTACAGCTATTACAATGACAGTTTTAATAACCTGGTACAAGATAGTAAACAATTTCATTTGCATTCAAACTTACTTAAATGTCCTTTTCATTAAATTTAAGTAGTCTGGAGCATGTTCCACGAATCCATGTCATATCTTTGTTATAAAGATTTTCTCCTTTACAAACTGATTTACTGTATGCAATAAGAACCTAACATTAATGGTGTTTCACCATCTGTGTTGGTGCAGGTGAAAATTACAGGTGATATAAGCTCTTCTGAAAATTACCCTGATGATTTTTAAAAGCTGCAGTTATCAATGGTTCTAAGGATGTTCAACATTATTTTATGAATCTTACTATAAATTGCTTTAGCCTGACGAAATTCTGTCACTTAATCTGATGTTTACCTCAGCTTTTATCTTTTACTGTAGCAGCCCAGCGGGTGCAAAATCTGGATTTATTTGGAGAGGTGGAGAAAGGAGACACTAAAAAAGACTGATTTTCTTGAACTACTCTGTTCTGTGAAGTTTTGAAATGCAGTTCAAGGTGTTGTGCTTGTATTTTATGCTGTACTAAGAGATACAACCCAAATTTAGCCTTCTTGTCAGTTCCTGAGAAATTTTGAGTTCTGGGTGATAGAGGAAGATGTGCTAATGCCTGGTGTGACAGTGTCCTAGATGTGGCTGGTGGCAGTGATGCTCTCGGGCAGCAGCAGCTTCTTCAGCCAGGAGGCTCTCAAGCATTTGCTGCTTTTTTGGCACCTGGTAATCCTAAACAGCAGGGATTCATCCTCTGAGAAAGCAGCAGTAAGAAAGGGAAAACCACTGAGAGCAGGAACTTTGAGAGAGGGTGGTGCCATGGAGCAACTGGGAGTTCAGGATCATCAGCATCCAGTGTTAAACCCCCAAATTCTTAAATCTCTAATTGTTTTAGTGTACATTAACAAAACCCACTGGAAAAGTATGTCATCCTCTTCTAGCAGTGAGCAGTGATACACTGCTGGTACCAGCAAAGCTGTTAATTAGTGCATGTGATTGAGTGTGCTCTGGGGAGTGTTCGTGTTTCTGTACTGAATGAGATTTCTGTCTTTGCTATACCTGCTTCTTGAAAAATTGGAACATATTTATTAATTCAGGGAGCAGCAGGAAGAGGAAGCATAAATGTCTGAGGAAGGTAAATGTTTCCTGACAAGCTGGAGCATTCTTGCATGGTCTTTGTGAATTATATATAATTATACATAGAAATTTCAGAAGAGATGCTCTGTACTTTACTCTGATATATATTTTTGCACCAGTTGCATAGTTACTGCAGGGAGAAGTTAGGATTTTACCTTTCTGAAGCTTATAGTCTGCTCTCCTCTCGTTTAATTAGTGAAGTTTGATGAAAAAAAGTGTTACACTTGGCAATTCCCACACCCTGGGTACTCAAATGCCTTCACTCTGGAAGGAGCCTCACCCAGCTGCTATTTATAATCTGATCCTTTTACCCACAATTCACTTCTTAAAGGGGAATTTCTTTTCACTGCAGAAATCTGGTTTTGACCAGTAGTGAGAGTGGGAAAGGGAAGGAGGAGTGTGTCTTAGTAAAAGAGCTGTTATATTAAAGTAAGCATGTGATACCTAAAAGCTTTATTTTAATTAAGATGCATATAACTATGCAGAAAAGTTTTTAGTGGATTTCTGTTGTTTTGTTTAACATGCAGAGTAAACATTTTTCAGTAAAATCAGTAAACAGATTATAATCTGGTTGATAATCTTATTTACTAGTAATTATCCTTTGATTATTTTATATAATGACAATATTTTTCAGTTTGTCCCGGGAGATGAAAAAATGAGAAAGCCTTAAAAGACTTGGTAGGAAGATGTCCTTAGAAATTTGACCAGTATAGCTGCTTGCTTACTGAGTGGGTTTGGATAGCATTATAATATTGCTGTAATGTATTTTGCTGAATAATTGCATAATATTGCTTGTAATGTGGCTTTAAGGGTGATTTACGCCAGCATTGTTTAATTTCTCTATTTCATATAAAGAGATTGATAGCTTGTTGTTTGTTGGAGAGGAAAGCTTTCTTCTCTGTCATGATGCATGATTGAGTATGGTAAAAAGGACCTAGAAAAATTACTCTTATAAAGTTACGAGGAATGATGTGAAAAACAATGAGAAAAATGAAGTAAAATTTCAGTAGTAAACACCTGGCTGAAGAAAGTGATATAAATATCTACTTTGGGTGCAATATTTTCAGATTGCAAAGAGTAGGGCAAAGGTTGAATTAAAATCTGTCACTTTACAAATTTAAAGAATTGAGGATCTTTTTGAAACCTTAATTCTTTTCTTGATGTTGATTTGTGTGAAAAGGTGAGAATTGCAGTAAACCTGGATCTGATAGGTAATCAGAGTTATTAGCAAATGTGTTCTCTAGGAATACGAGAGAGATCTCAGGGTGGTGATCATCCCTTTTTTCAAGTTTCATTATTGAAGAAACAAGAGCCTTCAGTGGGATGTGTCAGTTCTGAGGGACATACAACATAGCCATGGAGGGTGGTGGAACACAATTTTTAAGCTGCTTTGCAGGTTCTGGTAAATTACTGGGCTGTTGTCTGCCATTCAGGGAGCATTAGGAATCTGTTTTTCTGTTTTATACCAGTGTTTCCTATTCAGCGGCGTTTGTAAATGGGCACATTATCTGTAGCTTTGAAAAGTATTTGGTACTAAAGTCTAATGTGAAATTTAACTGAAATGGGAATTACCTTCTACAAAATTCTCAGTATACAATATCTCAGTTAATCACTTACCTTTTGGTTTCCACAGGAATGCCCAAGGAAAAGTACGATCCACCTGATCCACGGAGGATGTACACAATTATGTCCTCAGAGGAAGCAGCCAATGGAAAGAAATCACACTGGGCAGAGTTGGAAATAAGTGGTAAGAAACTGAGGCATGGTCCTGAGTTATGAACTCACTGCAAGTAGTGTGGGCTTGGACAAGGCTGGGGTGGAGTTACTGCCTGCCTTGAAGTGAGCCAGCAGAACAATGGGATAGGAGCTGCCGGCTGGAGGGAGTGTGGAGGGAAGAGAGAAATTGGGCTGGGATAACACAGGGAGCTGCAGGACAGGTAAGGTGGGGCAAGTGGGAAATCCCCATGTATAGGAAGGTTGTCAAGGTGAGAATACAGATATTAGCTCTTTATGTTTTAAGAAGATGAAGTGAGGGAGAGCATGAATTAAAGATCTGATTTGTCAAAGAGAATGGAGTGAAGTTGGGATTCATCTGTAGTGGTGTATTCTTACTATAGGTAATGTAGCAATGAGGTATTAGTCCATGAAGCAGAAGTTTTCTGCTTAAAAGCAGTTGTAAATTTTGCTTTGTTCTGAAGATTAAATACACCAAATCCACCATCATCTGTGCAAGCTTTGAGATACTGTTGGACTTCTGAATCTTTTCTGAAAAGTAAGATAATTAATAAGAATTCATAAGCATGTATTTGAGCTGGTCAACCAGTCTCTTGATTTGTAGAGTAAATCCTTTTTGCTACAAAAAGTGTGTTTACAAGGAACTTCAAGCAAATATTTTAAGAATTAAAAAACTGTTTTGTGACATTTTAAACTTAGGCTGTAATTTTGTGTAAATATGGAGGTTCTTTGAGCAACTGCAAAAATTGCCATGTAGGATTTATAAATGACTGTTCAGTAGAGAAATTTATGGAAGAAGGACTAAACAAAGAATTCTTCAAATGGTGAAGAATCTTTCCATCCAGTTCACTGAATCTGTCTGTGCCTTGCTTCCAGTACCACGTGCCTCACCATGTGAATAGCATTCTTTACTGAAGGTTACAGATGCAGAAACACAGTTAAATGCTGCTTCAGGAATCAGCATTACATATCAGCATTAGGCTTGGAATCCTCTTGGACATCTGCTGCTCTGCATAGGAAGTGCATTAAGTGATGGCTCTTTCCTTTCATGCCTGGTAATCTCACTATAGACTGATTCCCGCCAGGGGAGGTGCTGGAGTGGAGAGCCTGGATCAGGGATGTTGATTGGAAATCCCTTCAGCTACAAGGCTTTCTATCATCACAGTCACCTGTTTGCATTGGGGGTGGGGAAGAGGTGCTAATTCAGTTTTAAAATGCAAACAACTATCGATTTGTGTTTAAAACCTTTCAAAAGATTTCTTAACGAGCATTAGAGGAGCATTGATCCCTTAAGAACTGTATGCATTTGCCTTGCAAAATAAAATGCATGGTGTTTTTGTTTCATTAATGTTCACACTGTCCTTTTCTTGCAAAATACTTGGTCACATAATACAGAAAGCCACAAATGTTTAAAATTTAAATCATGGTTTTTTTTCACTACTGGCTTTTTTATGCTCCTTGTTTTGTTATAGCTCACTAGAAATTATACCAGTATTAAATGTTTTGCTGCCAGGGACTTAGTCCCAGAGGTACATATCTCAATGTAACTTTCCCTGGGCACTACATATGAATTCTTATTTTGAAGAAAATCATTTAAGGAAAGGAATTACAAACTGTTTGTGTTGGTATAATATTAACCAGACAGTTGTTAATCTTGATGAGTCACAGTGGGGATTTTAAAGTTATTCCAGCTAACTTTTTGCCTTGGAGAAACTGGTGTTGGTACTCCTAATACTTTTGGTACAGTGAGATGATTTGTGTAAATGAAAAAGGATTTACCCCTGGAGTAAAAAAGTCTTGGAAAGAATAAATATTTTGAGACCTTCTGATGATATCTCACATTCCTTGCATGCAGCAGTGTAAAAATCTTGATTCTGTCACACAAATCCATGTTTCCACCCTCCAGTTTATACAAAAAATCATACCTTTTAAAAAATATCTGGCAATAGTTGATACAGCTTTTAGTTGAATGCCAGATGGAAATCCATGTTCTCAACTAAGCATCTTAGTCACCCTAAATATAGTGTTTCTATCTGTTCTTGGCTGGATTAATGCCATAGAGTAAAGATTTTTGGTTTGAAAGATGTGCAGAAATAAGGGATGAACCAAAGCACTGTCTTTCATCTCAGACATAAATTATAATTGAAAAACGTCTGTTTCTTACACCTCTGTTAATGATAAATTCATGGTCAGCTAGTTAATATGTTTTGTCTTATGTGGAACTAGATAAAGACAGATGTTTAAGCCTTAAGTATGGATTGAGAAGAACAACTTCAAGCATCCTTGGCAATATCTTTTATTTTCTCACACAATGACAAATTTTTCATCTATAGAATCAGTGATTAATGGAATTTACATTGAATAAAATAATAATAATAAAACCCACAAAAAACCCACGAGCAAAACTCACCCTCAAATTCCCCTGCCCCATACATACTTGAAAAATGTGCAATTATTGCCAAATATATGTATTTTAAGTGTTCTGTTTTCTCTTGTACCTTTTTCCACAGGGAAAGTGAGAAGCTTAAGTTCATCGTTGTGGACACTGACCCATTTGACAGCTTTGCATCTCAGTGACAATTCCTTATCCCGTATTCCTTCAGACATTGCCAAGCTTCACAATCTGGTATATCTGGACTTGTCCTCTAATAAAATTCGCAGTTTACCAGCAGAGCTCGGAAACATGGTGTCACTCAGGTATGCAAATCCTAACAGGAGTTAAAATTGTTCTTCTATTATCTTTGTAGCAGCAGTTCAAATTTCAGCATAAGTAAATTCCCTTTTCCTCATGTCTTATCTACCTCCCTGAGTACTTGCTGTGGGCTGTGCAGCAATAGCAGTACTGGCTTTTCTGTGATCTCCTGTTCTGATGTATGACAGCACAGAATGAGCCTCAGAAGTGCTTGGTTTGATGGCAATCACCCATTTTATATTTTCCAAGTCAGGTTTCTTCTCAGCCATCTCTTTCCAGATTCTTTTACAAATCTTTTATGTGGTGTTTGTCTCAAAGAGTAAATGAAGCGCCAAAAAAATTGCTTTTATCTCACAGTAAGGTAGGAAAAAGGTCAGATTAAACATTTATAAGCATGTTAACTACAATGTTTTCCTCTTCATTCAGATTTAGTAATTATACTCAACAATAGTTCTTGTTCTGTTTTTTTGTATAACAATTGCAACATGTCTAGTATCATCTCCTCCCCACCTTTGCTGTGATGTAACTTCATTCCTGTGCAAACTGGGGAGGAGAAAAAAATGTTCTAATTGCAGTTTTTGAGGGGTTTTTTTCTTCAGTTTTGTAATGCCAAGATGTACAAAGTTAGCATGGAATGAAAACTCCTTTTGGAAGTGAAATATGATGCCAATTTAGATTTGTACTTATGGCTGCAGCATTTTACTTTGTAAAAACACTGTTACATAAATATATAAATTATTTATATAAAAGTAAATATTTACAGGCAACAGTCTTTTGCCCTTGACCCAAAGGAAGAGCCTTATCTCTAGGTTTATTAGACAGTTGCCAGTAATTGCCTTCATTGCTATTAATTTTGAAGATATTTCTGAACAGCTTTCTCAAATCCAGAAAATACAGAGTCTGAAAGTAATGAGAATGTTATTAGAAGTAAAGACAGTGATAGAGAAGTGGACTGCCAGCACAGCTTTCCTGAAGCTGGAGGAAAAGCAAGTTTGCACATAGAAATACCTGTCATTACATTTTCCTTCCCTTTAGAAAAGTCTGCTCTGTTGGAGAGGATTAAACTAGCTGATTAAATTTGTTCTAAAAGCTCAAATTCCAGAGCAGTTCAAGTCTCAACCTTGGAGGCTGAGCAAAGGGACCTTGCTTTTTGAAGCATAATTGGCAGCTCTGTTTTGTAGCATGTTGTATAGTTGCTTTCAACTGGAGAGAAGTGTGTTCTAAGCTCTACTTCTTTGCATTACTATTTCAATTCAAAGCAGTTATTAGTAACAGGTTTCTTCCCTTCTTTATCCAGCTCCTTGGGTATTGTGAGCTAGCAACCCTAAATTTACTGGAGTAGTCTCAAATTCATCTTTGTACTTCATTAGCCTCCTTTCAGTCTTTTTAAAACATTTTTGTAAATGTAACGCTTGTGACATGGAGATAGTTCAGCAGTGCAGAGTCATCAATAATGTCAAGTCATTATGCCTTCTTCCCAACAATTCTCCTGATTTATTCTGGCTGATTCTGTGAATCTTCAGTTCTTGCAAGTCCTAAGTTTCTTCTGAGCAGAGAAGGGTAAATCTTGTAAATGTGAAATGTGTGGCTAAGGTCTAGGATCACATAAGCTTTTCTATTTATGGCCAAAACACAGCACTTGAGCCCAGATCTCTAGATGTGAAAAGCTGTGCATGAACCCACTGTGCTCTCAGTAATTGCAGCTGCTCCATTTTTTTTTTTTCCACTGTAGTGAAAGTGAAGAAAAACCCATAAGTACATCCTATGTGAGAGCACATTGCAGGTCCCAGCTGGGCCAGGGTTTTGTGTTCCAGGCTGGCTCTTGCTGCAGACACTTTTCCTGGATTCTGGGAAGTTGTTCAATTCAACCCTGGGCATTGCTGATATCCTGAGCCACAGAAATCATTTGTGCTCTCAGCTCTGAGAACTGATAACAGCTCTCCCAGCTCCCACATCTGGTGCTCTGGGTTCAGTCTGTATTGTATATCTCACCCAGGACTCCTTTCATCTCCCTTTTTACTGCAAGTAGTTGAAAAAAGACATGTCAGAGCAGTAGGATTTCTGATCTTTGCAGAAAAAGGAGAAAAAAAATAAACAGTGTAACATGTTATCTTGGAAAGCTCAGCTGTAAAACAGATTCTGTTGATATGCTTGAAAAAACTTGAGTGCACCCCCAGTACATTTGCAGATGACATAGAGCTGGGTGGAAGGGTTGATCTGCTGGAGGGCAGGAAGGCTCTGCAGAGGGATCTGGACTGGCTGGATCCATGGGCTGGGGCCAGTGGTGTGAGGTTCAGTCAGGTGAAGTGCTGGGCCCTGCACTTGGGTCACAACCCAGCAGTGCTCAGATTTGGGGAAGCTGTCTAGGAAGCTGCCTGGTGGAAAAGGACTTGGTGGGAATGGTCAACAGCAGCTGAACGTGGGCCAGGTGTGCCCAGATGGCTGAGAAAGCTGATGGCACCTGGCCTGGATCAGCAATAGTGTGGCAGCAGTGACAGTCCCCCTGTGCTGGGCTTTGCTGATGCCACACCTCAAATCCTGGAATCAGTTCTGGGCTGCTTATGGCAAGAAAGACATTGAAACTTTTTTTTTTTTTTTTTTTTTCCCAGAAATACTTATCAAATCTCTAGGCACCAAGTTCTAAACACTTTGGGGCAGCAACTTTATACTGATTAATTCTATGAAAGTCTTCACTGCTTAGTGGGAATTCATTTAGGGAAGTGAAAAGTCTGTTTTCTTTGCCCAGTTTGTTGGGATATCAGAATTCAGGAATGAATTCTGTTCCTGTCTGCGTATTGGTTTTGTGAGTTACAAAACACGTATTTTGTCTTACCACTGAAATTATGAAAAGAAAACCACTCAAACCATAGGAAATTACTGCTGTAAATGACTACTGCATGATAATGCCACAGCTGTAATCATACTGCCATGATCCTGGATTTTTTTATTTGGTTTCAGAGATATAATTTCCCTTTATTTCTTAATCACAGCTGACCTATTTCATGGTCAAGTTTATCTGAGCTGTTACTGCATCATCCCTTGTAGATAGAAAGTGTTTAATTATTGCTAATGTTCACAAAATGTCTGACTGTTTAAGATAAACTCTCCAAACAGCTCCTTTCCTCTGTACTTCAACATAATGTGTTTTGTCTGGGTGTGTGTGTCTGAGTACAGCAGGATTTCCCTAACCATTGCTGTTTAGTCTCTGAATTTTTCAATATTGTGGTTTGCTACTATATTGGTTCTCTTTACTTCAATTCTTGTACTGCTGCAGATAAATGTTGCTCTATTTTCAGACCCATATGATTCTTGCTCTGTCTACAGGGAACTACATTTAAATAACAACCTGTTACGAGTTTTACCTTTTGAGCTGGGAAAACTGTTCCAGTTACAGACTTTGGGTCTGAAAGGTATTGCTGTTTTTTTCTTGGTCTCTGCTTGTTTAGTGATACTGCTGCTGAGCTGTAATGGCTGTAGTCTGCTGGTTCATAAAATGTTACTGATTAGCAATCCCAGATGTAGCTGCTCACTCCACATTTATAAATACTGTTACTTAGGGATTATTTAGAAAAATAACAGGTTTGGGAAAGCAATGCCCATAGAAGGAGGTTTGCTTTTCTTTTTGCAGAGTGAGCAGAAGCTTTCTGTTGCATGCATGGGGGTTGAATGCAGTTCTGCTTTAACTAAGAAATAGTCTGTGGCTAACTGTGGTACATCTCCAGCCAGAAAGGGAACATCCTTTGTACAGCTGCAGGGTTCTTATGCAAGCAGCAATTTAAGTCTTTTCCCATTTTTTCCCCTCTGAACTTTATGGATTCTAGTTATAAAATTGCTGACCTTGAGGAATTTTTGAGCCACAAAATCAGAAGCACTGAGAGATATAATACCTCTAAACACTGTGAAGTCTCAAAATACTGTTTATCTCCCCCTCAAAACTAGGCACTTGCAGTGTGTGTTGTCCATGACAACTTCTGCAATCTGCTTAGTTTGGCAGATGGCAGAGTCTGTACTGAGATCTGACTGTCAGATCAGCTGCTGGTGGATGTTTTACACTGAGCAGAGGTGCCTCCTGTGTTTGTGCTCATCAGCTCTGCCTGTTGTACCACACAAGTTCTTCACTGCTCTTAGTCCAAGGACCACCTTTGGGATGCTCAGTCCCCCAGCAGAATCAGCAGGGAGTGTTGCTAAACTTCACTGGGGATGTCCACACACCAGAGTTTTGTGGGATTGAAGACCTGAGATCTGAAACCCCAAAGAAGTTCATAGTAGATCTTGTCTCCAAGATGTCAGCTTTCAACACTGATATGCAAGTCTCCAATAGTTCTGTATATTTTATTCAATATTCCTGTGAATTGGTTTGTAGGAAACCCACTTACACAGGATATTCTGAACCTGTATCAGGAACCAGATGGAACACGACGGCTACTGAACTATTTGCTTGATAATTTGGCAGGTACTGCAAAAAGAAGTAAGTGATCATTCTTAAAACATTTATTTCTGCTGTGTAAAATAAATGTGATTATCACTTGTTGTATCTCTATTTTAAAATGTTCCCATAGTTTCGACAGAACAGCCACCTCCAAGATCCTGGATTATGTTGCAAGAACCAGACCGTACAAGACCAACAGGTACTGTAACACTGCAAGGATTTCTCATTTCTTCTGTTTTCCTTTTAATAAAAGCTGTTGATCTTTACTGGAAAAGAAGTTAATGCTTAAATTAACTAATCATCTCTGCAGTGCTGACCAGCCAGCTGAAGTCATTCTATCCCAATTGGAGCACCTGTTCCAGATTTACCCATCTTTTACTCTAAAGTAATTTATTTTTAATTAGCGTCCCCCTCACAGGATTTGAAACTGTTGTCCACAATTAGTTAAATGGCAGAATTATAATAGGCTTAATTTAACATTTGTTGAAGAGCAAAAAAATTGAAGCATTTGAGCATGATTTCCAAAAAATGCAGAATTGTTTTAAGTAACCAGGGTATTATCTTTGATTCAGCATTTTTCTTGCTGCTGGGATTCAGGTCATGTTTAATTCTCTACTTATTTTTTTCCCTGCATAAATAGTTTAAAATACTGTCTTTTCTATTTACCTGCACACCAAAAATCTTAGTGTATTTGTTAATGATTCAGTGCCTTCTCTTTCAGGACTGATAATTCTCCCATTATTAAGTGATTGCTTCAGAGATCATGATGTTAATGCAGCTTCTATTTTGCTGTCACCTATTTGTTTTCAAAATGGTAGACTTCAGTGCCAGTCAGCCTAAGGTTCTTTTCCTTAGTTCTCTAGATCTTCAAACAATGTTCTTGTTTCTTTTTTCTACATTTGAGAGGAGCTTCCAAGTATCTTGTTGTATGACAAATTCTTTCAGTGCTTTTTAAAAACAAACAAACTTAAAAACCCAACAAAACAACCCCCCAAATCCATGCTGTTGGATTACCTGTCAAGTTGCCCCAGCCTGTCTCATTATTACTCCTGTTTCAAATTAATACAGAGAGGAGATATTTCTTGTCCTATGCCTGAATGGCTTTTTGAGATGGAAATATTTGAGGGGATAATTTGCCTACACTTTTTCTTTGTGTGAAGGGATCCTCACCCTGCCTATGGATCTGTTACAGTTTGTGGTAGCAATAATTAAGGTAGATTTTAAAGAATCTAATTTTATAGTTGCAGACCTTGTGTAGCTGGCAAATACAAATGTTGAAATACACTTACTTTATTTGGGTTTTTCACAGTACTGCGCCATTTATCATAAAACACATTTTTCTGCTCTTCACTGTGTTATCCATATAAAAAGGGGTGTTTGTTTCCTAATTAAATGCTAGAAGACAGCTGCCATAAGTCCAAACATGTAATTTGTCTCCCTGGAAGAACTAACAAATTTTTTTAGCACAGATACACATGCTGTGTTTTGGTTGAAACAAATGAAGCGTGAATTGATACATTCCCAGAAGACAAAAGTCAAGACCATAATTGTATTTTTTTTGTTAATATATCAGTGTGTAAGTAAAATTATTGTTCTGCAGCCTTGTTCTCTGTCATGTGTTACAACGTCCTCTGTGACAAATATGCCACCCGGCAGCTGTATGGCTATTGTCCATCCTGGGCCTTGAACTGGGAATACAGAAAAAAAGCCATTATGCAGGAAATACTGAGCTGCAATGCTGACATCATAAGTCTGCAGGTAAAAAAATCACACCATTATTTCTTTTCCTTTTCTATTCCCATGTGCTGGTTTCTTCACATTAAGTGTATTTATAGTAAATGGTCTGTTTTCAAAACCTTCTGCAAACAAAAGAAAAAGAAGTGATGTTTAGAACATTATTTGTTGCTTGACATCAAAAGAAGGCTCTCAGCCCCCACAGTTGGAATGGAAACCAGCAGCTCCTGATCAAAGCAATGTTCGTGGGGGTGTCTTTGTGCCTGTGTGTGTATGTGGGGCTGTAATTGACACATTTTCAAATAAGAGGCTTGAGATAATCATAACTCTAGGGATTACAGAAATTCGTTTATATTTTCTTAAAATAGGGATATTTCTTTTGAATTTGCATTCTCTGATGTACTTAATTCTTAGATTTTTTCCCCTTAAATCTCATTTGAAAGTGATTTACACTTCTGAAGAGTCTAAATAATACATCTTCTGTATTTTGCTAATAGCGTGTTCATGCTGTGCTGCATTAACTTTACAGGAGGTTGAAACAGAGCAGTACTACAGTTTTTTCCTGGTGGAACTGAAAGAACGTGGCTATAATGGATTCTTCAGTCCAAAATCTAGAGCTAGGACAATGTCAGAACAGGAAAGAAAACACGTTGATGGTTGTGCAATATTTTTCAAAACAGAAAAGTAAGTGATGTGGTTTGCAAAGCTTCTGTTGTCTCTGGCTTTTGCATAATTTCTCAGGTTGGTCTATAGTTCAAACAGTTGGGCTTTAAACTGCCCTTTTGTAGCCAGTCAGGGTTTCATATAGAGCATTCCTACCCCTGGAAAGGCTGGTTTATATGAGAGATTGTTCTGTGGGGAGCTAGCAATAAAAAATTTAACCTTGAAATATGGAGTTGAATGAGATTTCATTCTGTTTGAGCAGTGCTGGTTGGGAGTTCACTAAATTATCCATCACTTGTTGGGTGTGGGTGTCCCAGCCATTTGGTGGTAATAATAGAAAAGGAAATAATGAAAAATGAAGCAGATTTTCTTGCCTTTTGTTTCTTTGAGTAAAGGAATTTATAATCACCCAAATTGCTGAAATAAGGCCTCATAGCACATTGACTTTTTGATAAATTAGTCTTTGGTAAAGCAAATGACACTGTGCACTTCTGTGAAAAAAGACCCTAATCATTTAAGAGCTGCAGCACTTACTAGTTGTGTCATATTGCACTTGTACAACTTTGGATGTGATGGTAATAATGTCCCTTCCTGCTTCCATTCTTGTGTATCCACAAGTAAATGTAGGTGCCAAATTTGCTACTTAGTGGCTTGGAAAATTATTTAGTCCATCTCTGTTAAATCTACAGATTTGAACTAGGAGCAGATGCCAAGTTGGAAACAAGCATGATTTCTCTAAAATATCTCTCTCTCAACAAAGTCTTTTAATTGTAACTAAGGTACTATAAACTACATGAAAATTGCTAGGAAAATGATATAATTTGGTTTCACTTCAGGATTTTATGAAATTATGTGACAGGCTGAGATTTTCACATCATAAATATGTTTGAGCTTTAGTTCAAAGGAGAATTACTGGTAACATTTCCAACTGTATCTGGCTGCTGAAAAAAATTACATATGATGTTTTTCTTTCAGATTTACTTTGGTTCAAAAGCATACTGTTGAGTTCAATCAACTAGCAATGGCAAACTCAGAAGGTTCAGAGGCTATGCTGAACAGAGTTATGACAAAAGATAACATTGGAGTTGCTGTTCTGTTAGAACTGCGAAAGGAATTGATAGAGATGTCATGTAAGTCCCATTTCACTTATTTTTTAAATAGATGGTATTTTGTAAATGAAAAAAAAAATCACTCTTGTTATAATAAACAAGAGAAAGTAGATTCTGCAGGTGAATTTGGCTTTGCAGATAGTATGTTCAGACAATTTTATTTCCAAAGAGGATTTTGGGGAAAAGTTGTATAGTTTAAATGATGAGGGCTTTTTTCCCCCCCACACTTGTATTTTTAAGGAAAAAACATATAAAAACTTGAGTTTGAGTGATTTTCTTGTTTGGTTTTGGGGTCTTTTTCCTTAAAATTATGTACTAGTATCAAAGAACCAGGTGGTGTTAGTTGTGTGTTTCTGGATCATGTATCTCCATGATATTAACTTATTTTCTTCACTGTCATGCTTATACGACCTGTTTGTTCTGCCCTGTCATTCTTAACTTAGGAAATGTAAATTGGGTTTGTAAGTATCACAGTGGGAACCTACTCAACCTGTGTTATATTTATCCAAATTATATCTTATTAATTCAGATTGTAGCAAACAAGCCTTTTAAGAAACACTTCTAGCAAGAGAGGTAACTTAGAATATGGATAACTTAGAATTCAGAGCTTGCTGCCTAATAAGATATGAACAGAGCCTGTTTGCTATCATAGCCTGAGGAAAGCTGCTGTAATATTTTAGAAAAACATTATTTGCCTGTAATTAGGATTATCCATAACTTATGTTAGTTTTCAGTGAATACAAAAGCATTACATGTAACAAGATAGTCTGTTAGTGGTCTTAAATATGAAGTATCAGTCCTAATGCTTTATAACAACTAAAACACCTGTTAAATGAAAGAGGAGTTATCTAACCCTCCTCATTCAAATGATATTAACCCTCTTGAAGTCATACTGGTATTTTATTTTTTTGTCCCCTTAAACCTTTTGTATAAATTTCTGTAATAGTGTTTTCTGTTGCTGACTGATTTTAAATAAATAACTGGTCTTAAATTTTAGCTGGAAAGCCACATCTTGGGATGGAAAAGCAGCTAGTTCTTGTAGCTAATGCACATATGCATTGGGACCCAGATTATTCTGATGTGAAGCTGGTTCAGACTATGATGTTCCTGTCCGAGGTAAAGAACATTATTGATAAAGCTTCTCGTAGTCTCAAACCTGGTGTTTCGGGAGAACTTGGAACCATTCCACTTGTACTGTGTGCAGATCTCAATTCTCTACCAGACTCTGGTAAGAGTTCTATTTCTTATTCTTTAGACTGTTTTAAGTGTGTAATTATTTTTAGTTTTTCAGTTTTAAGAATGCATTGTTTGATAATATAAGCTCTAGAGGTGCTAAGGGAAGAGAAGAAGGAGAGAGAACTTTGATTTGTGAGCGACCTCATTGCCTGTGCTGTCGTAGAACTGTGTGTGGTCTTTCAGAAGCATTTCCACTGTGATTTTGTTCCTTCCTTGTTCTTGTATTTTTAGCTGTCTTCCAAAAATAACTGGAAACATGAGTGTGTTGCTGATAATTTGGTTTTCTTAATTTTAAGTGTGAAAAGATAATTTTTTTACCTTTAAATTTGCTACCATACAATCATTTTCTGTCATGTTTTAGGACTTCTAAAATTCAATACATCCCCTTCAAAAGGGGACTTTCCAGAACTCTTTACTAACATAGTTTCTTGACTTGGTAGCAACTCTATAAATGCAAGAAAAGAGCACATTCAGTGGCTGCCACCTGGCTTGCTGAGGTGCCCACCCAGCTGAAGTGCTGTATTCAAGAGCCATCCTTCCTTCTTACTGTGGGTTGATCAATATAATCATCTCCTTTCCTGGTCCCCTTCCTTCTGGCTTCATCCTGGCAACTCTTAACATCTGGTAGGGTTTTAAGGAGCAGTTATTGCTCAGCAACAGTGGAAATGGGATTATTTTTGATCCCAGGAGGGCCAGTATCACTAGTGCTGATTGCAGTGACCAGTTCACATGTCTGGTTGTGTCTTCAGAACAACTTAACTGCTTCTTTTACCTTCCAGATCTTTAATGCAGCTATTCTGAAATTGAGGCACAATCATAGTTTCTGTGACACAAATCTAATCAATTTGGCTTTGCAGCCTCTTTAAAGTTAACTTCTTTTGAAGTAGTGTTCCAGAAGTTGGCTTTTTTGCAACACTTTAGCTGAAGAACATTGAATGGCAGGACCTGAGCATAAAAGCAAGAAGAGGCAGCCAATAGAATTTTACTTCTGATTTTTTTCATCTTCCCCTTCCCAATCTATGCCTTAACCTTCTAATTTTTTCTAATCAAAGTATGTCTCTTTGTTCTAGGTGACATTTGCTCTTGATACACACTGCCCTGCAGTATTTTAAAAGAGCTGCTGTTGATTGTACTGTGTATTGTTAAGGTTTTGGTTATATAAAGCCTAAAGTTGCGTGTCTGATTTCAAGTACCTACACACATTTATTTGCTGAATGTTTGTTAATGCTTTCTTGTTTATAATCTGTCTCCTCAGGTGTTGTTGAGTACTTGAGCACTGGTGGAGTGGAAACAAACCACAAAGATTTTAAGGAACTGAGATACAATGAAAGTCTTACTAACTTCAGCTGTAATGGAAAAAATGGGACAACAAATGGAAGAATTACACATGGTTTCAAGTTGAAGAGTGCCTATGAGAATGGTCTAATGCCTTATACAAATTACACATTTGACTTCAAGGTAAGGACTTGCTTATGTTTTGGAAAAGTTTTCCATTTTCAAGTGTAATTAGTGTGATTTGCTCTATATAGTAGTTACATAAGTTAATCTGGGTAGCTAAGTTCACCAAGTTTATACTTAAAACACAGCAAACTAGAATGCCCAGCACTTCAGTCTCGTAGAAACCATCTTATTTTTTTAATAACTTGCAATAGCTTTACAAGAGTTGGGATGCTCTTAACCTTCCCTGTAAACAGTAAGAGTTTGTGTTTTGATACTCCAAGCTAAATGACAGAGGCACTTAAGCTGCTTCTGGAAAAGTCTTAGTTTGCTGTTGCCCAGGGAAAACAAAGATTGTTTTTTTCCTCTTCAAAATCAGCAAAATGTGATTTGAAGCTCTGTAGGAGGGTGGAAATTGAAGCCCACAAAAGCATAGTGGAAGTGATAAAGGGTGGCCTTTTCTTTTGTTTTCCTAATCTATATTGAGCATCCCACTGGATACTGGAAGAAGAAATCTCCTAAATTGTGATGTGCTATAGAGAAGGAATGGGATATTTCATTACTTCTAACCTTGAGCTCATCACTTGTTTGGAATAATAACTTGAGACAAGAATAAATACTAACAATGCTCTTTTTTTCCCCTCTTGTTTTAGGGTATTATTGATTACATCTTCTACTCTAAACCTCAGCTAAACATACTTGGCATTCTTGGACCTTTGGATCATCACTGGTTAATAGAGAACAATATAAGTGGTTGTCCACATCCACTCATCCCTTCTGACCACTTCTCACTTTTTGCACAACTGGAGCTTTTGCTGCCTTTCCTGCCTCCTGTAAATGGAATCCATCTCCCTGGCAGGAGGTAGTCAAATACATTTTAGAGGGCAACCTCAATCTAACTTGTACAATTGTAAAATCTGAATATAGAGGAGTGAGGTATGGCCAACAGGGATTTTTTTTCGTAATAATCTTAATCTTAAATCTTAATTATTTGCTAAAGACATAGTAAAAGCCAGGTGCTATCAACAGACACAATTCTGAGCCCAATATACTTTGTATACTGTTCCACAGCGATTGGTGCATTTGCACCTTTCTTTAATACATTACAATTAACCTTCCTGTTTCTTTTCTCCAACGTGACATTTTCATGCCTTGAAATAGGGAATTGTTATACAGTGTATTCTCTTTGCACAGTTATCTGTAGCACTACTTTTTTGAGGCCAGTAGGAACATCCACAGAACATTCTCCGTACTTCACTCCCTCCTTTTTCAGACTTATTTGTAAAATATAGAATTTGAATTTAGCCTTTATTGATTGTATATGAACAACAGAAAACCTGATTTATGAGATTTTGTACTTTAAAAAAAAAAAAGAAAAATCAGATTTGGAAAATGATTGTATTGTAAACTAAGGCTAAATTTTTATCTGTTTTCATGTGTTATAAAGGCCAGCATGTAAAAGAGGTTGTCACAGGTTTTCTCTGCTAATGATTTGCACTGTTAGGGTTTTGTTAGCCCTTTTATACTACTTTTTATGTTCCATTGAGAACATTGCTTTCAAAATCCAAACCTATAAAATCTTAATATCTTACAGAGATAACAAAATACATTCTATTTCTGATTAAAAAAAAAGAACAGATAAGCTGAGCAGTGAATATAAGTAGACCTGTATGGATTGAAAGTTATTGCTGATATGTACACACTCAGACATTTTTCTCATCTCTGACTTTTGAAGTAAAATCTAGGGATACTTGTGTACAGCTTCTTCATTTCTGTTTTAAATATTTGTCCTATCTCCACTGTGCCTGCTTAAATTTGTTCTCAACTAGCACTGCCTGTGCATGCAGAGAGATCCTGTGCATCCTCTTTTATTTTTTTAAATAATGTTAACACTTGTGAAAATTTTATGAAGATACTTTTGTATAAGCTGTGGCATCTTTTTTTCCTTTGTGAAGCATTGAATATCACACTTTGGAACATGTTCAGGTTATGGGTACACAGTTTCTAGCTTCTAATGCCCATGCACTGCTTCTTTCAGTGTCATTGCACAGTGCCGTTTTTCCCACTAAGAGTTACTATCATGTGGATTCTCTTTCGTTTGTGTGTTCCTCAGTTTCTGAAAGTATAATTCCTTGAAGATAAAAACCTAGCCCTATATTTTCTATTAATGAAGCAGTGTAAAATAAATGCATCTTCAATACAGGTCCCAAAGACAATTCTTCAGATCATATTTTAAAGTGACCAAGTCTTATTTTAAAGTGTCAAGCAAGACCGAAGTTATAGTGTACCCTCAGTGCCATTTGTGTCATGAAGCCAAGTATAGAACAGCTTACAAATTTAGCTTGTCTATTTGTATCCTAAAAGGGAGAATTCATCATCTCCTTCAACTAATACAACTTGAATAATAAATGTAAAAAAAAAAAAAAAATTAATAATGGAGATAGAGCTTGGTCTTAAACAGCTTTTGTTTCAGCTGCGGGCAGGGAAGCAAAAGGACACTGAGCATTATGAGAAAACTTTCTAAATATTATGAATTTTTTATATATAAAAGAATGAATTGGTAATAATGATGATTCAAAATTTTATTGAAAGGTAGTCAGCACAAAAGTGTGCTCAAACCGTTCTGTTTTAAGCTCAAAGTAAACATAGCAAACAGTTCGGATGTGTAAAATGTAGATTTTAAAATTTCAATAGGAGAAATTTTGATCTTGAATCCTTGTCTGGGACCTGATCTCTTGGGGTTATCTTGTTTTGGTTTTAGTTGTAAAAACACCAAACATGTCCAGTTTATAATCAGTACATTGAAATGCTGGTAGTATTGCTGTAGTAGATTTAATGCGTAGTGTTATTTTTTTTTCTGTTTGTTTTTTGGGGTTTTTTTGTAAAGTGTGAATAAAAGGTGTTTTACTCATGTTTCCTTAATGATGTCTTGGTAATGTACATCATGACAATTTCCAGTAATGATGAGCCAATTTAGCTTGTCAGACTAAGCAAACTATTTTTCTTTTCTGATATCTGGATTGTGTAAGGAGTCCAGAAAGCTTTACAGAAGGGGAAGGGAAGCACTTACTCATTTTGTATTTTTTTAGAGGGGGATAATTTACTTTAATAGATGCTGGAGCTTGAGTGCACTTGTTAGATTCTAAAGGTTTGAGCTTTATCCAGTATGTGTTCTCCTCTATTGCTTAGTCTTAAAAGATATTTGAATTTATGACAGCATGTGAAAATATGGCCCCTTGTGCTTTTGGAGACACAACTGTTCCTGCTTAGTCACCTTATGGTCTAAGGGTCCATTTGAATAACCATTTCCTCCAGCTTTTATAGTAGTCCATCGGGTCCTGATTGAAAACCCTTTGAATCCATTGGAGACACTCCTTTGACTTCACTGGGTTTTAGCTGGACTGCAGCTGTGACTCGGGGGCTGAAGGAAGGAAGGAGAAATGTTTTGAAAATAGGGAAAGACCAGATGGCACCAAAATAGAGCTGAGATAAACAATCCTTCAAAGAAAATACATTCTTGTGTCAAACAAATCTAACTCAAAAGTCTCAATTTCCAGCTATAATATAGAATAAGGCAATAAACCGTGTCTTCACAAAATCAAAATGTTTGCTTCATAGTTTTTAACATGAAATGGTTATTTGCAATATTTTTATTCGAGGTGGTTTTGGGTGTTGCCATAATGTACCTTCAGTGTTCTTGTAAAAGCACATACAGCAGAAAGTCACAGAACATCCTTGGGGTTGAAAGGATTTATTTTGGTAAGACCAGGCTTTTTTCCACTTAAAGTACACTCTGCCATATCTTGTCTAGTTTTATTTACATTTACCAAGAGTTATGGGTGTCAAAGTGTAAATTGAACTACACCCTTAACTAAAACAATTGTTTAGAGTACAAGACTAATACCACAAGTTACTGCTTTTAACATAACACAAGGGGGGAAGAGCATATGAATTGGTGTGTGCTGTAATTATTTTGTCCTTTTAGCAGCTTTAAATTAAAGCTAAATTTGGCTAGCATTTGACTGAACTGATTTGAAGAACATTGTATGCATCTTTGATGTAACTTCAGCAAATCTCTCAAGGTTGTTTGTTTTTGTTTTTTTTTAATAGCAGGCTTAGAAAATAGCTTATGCTTTGCTTTTTCAACCATGCAAAACCTGTATGAAAGACAAAATAATTGCGACACCATTGTGGGGGAGGGGGAAAAAACCTAATTACACTGTAAAACTTTGAAAAGCTCAGTTAACCGCTTCAGTAGCAAAGCCTTTCTCATCCAGCCGGACACAGTATTTTTTAGTATGTTAACTGCTATTCTTTTCTTTTGGTTGCATAAATTTGTAACACGTAAGTGTCTTGGTATGTTTAAGTAGTGTCTAAAATAGAATATCTTAGTCTTTATTCACAGTACTTCTGTATAATGTGTAATGCACTGGACTAACTCTTGTTTACCATTCATGTAACAAAAACCAGCACATTATCTGCACTAAGCTCAAAGAATGTTGCATTTGTCTATAGGCAGCTCTTCAATAAGATAAATGGGAAACTGAATATGGTCTGATGGTAAACAAGGGCTTTTACTGTTCTCTTCAGTGGAACTTTCTTCTTGGTCAAATTTTAACTAGTTAGTATTATATTTATATACAGGGTCTTCTTTTTCTTTACCAATGTATTTTCCTACTCATAGCTGACCAATAAATCCAGTATCTGTTTCAAACCTTCTTGAAGTCTAATTCATATTTTAACTTGATTCATAAAGCTCTTCCTCAAGAGTCACAGCCAAAGTGAGTGAAGTGTGTGAAGGGTATAATGGAAGCACAAGGAACTTGACCAAAAAGACCTTGCTGTGGTTCCTTCTGCGGTTGAGAGCTGCACACCAGAAATCTGCTCCAGTCAGTTGGGTTTGGATTGCAAAGTGAAGGCATGATCAGAAATGCCTCCAGAGCTTGTGGAAAACCTGTCCAAACCTACTCAGAGCTCAGCCCCTTGTTCCTCATAGCTGGTTATCCTCTGGCCTTCCAGGTCAGTCATGCAGTCGAGGTTTTGTCTCGGTCCTGTAGACCCCACTCCTTCCTTCCTCTTACTGCTCCTAAAGCACAAAGTAGACATGGGGTCTGACAGCAGGAAGGGATGTGAATACTCAGTTTACTATGGGAGGGAAACAAAGTGAAGACTTTTTCAACTTCTTTTTCAGGAATGAGATTCATCAAACTCTTGTAATAGGTGTATTTTTGTACCCTGTTCTGTCTCTGCAGCTGCCTCTGTCTCAGTGTCTGTAACGGTGCAGTCTCACCATGTTTGGGGTGATGTTCCCAGCACTGGCAGCAGGAAGCATCAGACACCTGAGCACACTTGTGTGTGTGGAGCACTGAAGCACTCAATGCCTCTCCTGGCACCACTGCCCTCCTCAGAGCCCACATTCAGTATATTGGTGCTGCTTTACTATGAAATTACCTAGTTCAGTGTTCCCAGAAATACCACAGGCCCCAGAACATTCAGCTTGTTTGTGGGTTTAAAATGTGCTCTCTTTTGAAGCAGCTGTAAGTTCCCAGCAGTGTGATGGGGCCGTTGCAGGCCTAGCTATGATTTCTCTTTGGTTTTGTCTCTTGGGTGAGATGTTAATTCCCAGCACATTTGCAGGATTGCCACTAGATGGTGCGGGAAACACAGACTTCAGCTGCACACAGCCTGAGCCTATTTCAGTGCCATGCACAAAGGGTGGCTTGTAGAATTATTCTGAAGTATTTTTGTAAGAATTCAGGCCCAAGGATGAACCTTTTCTAGTGGCAGCAGTTGTTTTGGTAACAGCCATGCCAATTAATACCAGTTTTATAAATCCAGCTGTCAGAATGGGAATGAAAAGGTGCTACTTGGTCCTCAGCGACAAAATCATTCAGTAGGCCCTTCCCTTGTTGCATTAATCTATTTAACATTATGTTTTCAGATAAGTACAGTTGTTACATGGTTCCAGATTGGAGTTTACAAGCTCCTAAATAGTATCTGCAAACCTGACATGTAAGTAACGGTAGAGCTGTTTGGAGGGAAACTGCCAAAATTAACAAGCAAGTATCCTTGTCAGAGAATGTAGAGAGAAAACAGCATCTCTCCCTCAAAGGCAAAGGACAGAGCTGAGCCTGTCATCCTCAGCCAGGTCAAAGAAATCTTGTATTTGCCCAGCTTGCAGTAAAATAACTATTCTAATAGATTTGACTACACAATCTCTCTGGACACACTCTGGTT
This sequence comes from Muscicapa striata striata, assembly GCA_030060385.1. Classification (NCBI taxonomy): domain Eukaryota; kingdom Metazoa; phylum Chordata; class Aves; order Passeriformes; family Muscicapidae; genus Muscicapa; species Muscicapa striata. The sequence continues at coordinate 315,110 of JAREIS010000050.1, read as the reverse complement.
ACTGGTCCTTCACACCCCATGTCCACTGGCTCTTCAGTGAGAGAAAAAAATTGGATTTGGGTCTTCTAGGGTGAGAATCTCCCAAATCAAAGCAATTGACAGAGTGACTTGCCTTTTCTACTGGCACTGGCGAAGCAGAGGAACCTTAAAACCTGTGGAATTGAGCCCAAAGAGAAAAAGGTAAGTAGAAAGGACAAGACTACACCAGGTATATGAAGTGACCTCTTGGGAGAAGCCAAACTCCACTAAAGGTAGCACATCTCTTGCTTTTCATCTTCCCTTCCTAACCTAAAGACAGTAGCAGCAGTGGTTTAATCTAAATGTTCCCTTACTCTGTATGGAAAGCAGTAAATCTCATTAAGATATTTATAGGGTTCTTTGGTACACTTGAATATTTTCTTATTCCAAAATAAGCCTGGTGTTCTCACAGATTATCCGTTTTTCAAAGGTAAGACAGTACATTTTGGCCAAATCTTCCTATCAGTGGACACTACTGTTTTTTTAAAAAAATGCTAGATGTTTATCATAGAAAAGCACACTCTTCAGAAAATAAAAACATACATACCCTCCTGGGTTTCAGTGACCACAGAGATTGGAGTAGCACATTGGTCACTTGATGAGGCTATGCTTCTTATTTTTTTTTTTTTTTTCCTAGTTTAAGTTTTCTGTGCAGTTTTCTGGTCTCTGGGAGCATGCCAGGCTCCAGTGGTTTGTGAGAGTGCTTCATGGCCAGTGTAGTGCTGGGAACCAGGTCCTTGCCACACTTGTGCACTCACATGGGGTGCATGTGCTGCCAGCCATGCAACAGCTGCTGCAGGCTCAGAAAGATGAGTTACAGGTGACTGTGCAAAGGAAACCAATGGAGATAGTGAATGTTTACCTTGTTAATACCTCTAAAAGCAGCTTCAGGGGAAACCTCATCCCACTCTACAGCTGTCTGGAAGGAGGCTGTAGCCAGGTGGGGGTTGGTCTCTTCTCCCAGGTAACACAGCAGGAAATGGTCTGTCAGGAAAAGTTTAGATTGGGTATTAGATTTCCCTAGAAAATTTCTTTATGGAAAGGGTTGTTAAGCATTGGAACAGGCTTCCCAGAAAAGTGGTGGAGTGGCCACCCCTGGAGGGATTTAAAAGATGTGGCACTGGGGACATGGTGGGCTTGGCAGTGCTGGATTAATGGCTGGCCAGTTTTCCAGTGAATAATAACAACTACACCCACTAAAACTCTACATGCATTGCCCAGTGAGACAAGATCAAATCAAACATGCTTTTCCTTCAACTGCTCTTTGATTTTCAGTTTCTGACTTCACAAATTTATGTATTTTCATGTTCTTTGCAGTGTTTTAAGTTGGTGTGTGAGGCAGCTGAAGGTTTTTACAGCCTTAGCTGCTCTCTGAGAGGCTGTACCCCTGTGTAAGTGGGGGATATGTCTGCTAATGTTTGCAGGTAGTAAACTAAGAGTATTTCTGCTGTAAATTGAGGTAATAGACTACAGGAAGGATTTGGATTACCCTGTGTAACATTTTCTCCCTCAGGTGGAATCATTTATCCACAGACCAGTGAGGGAGGAGGGAGATAAACAAAAGGTAGAAATTTGGGTCTTGGCCCGAAATAGCCAACAGGGAATTTTCCATTGACTCCATTGGGCTTTCACTGGGAAAACATTATCAGGAGTACAGAAAAATGAAGTTACCATATGTGCATGTAGAGCAGCCTGTCTTCCCTAAGACCTGTCCTAACTCCCAGAGCCCTGCAGGCATGAGGGCAGTGTCTGACCTGTGGCACCCAACAAGGATTCACATTCCACTGAACTGAGTTTGAATTTTTGCTGAGTCCAGTGCCAAGTCTCTGGTGTGGCTGTACAATTTAATTAAACTTTCAATTCGATGGTGTGAAAACTGCAGTTTCAACTTGTTACATCATCCTCAGGAGTCAGCCAGCCTTTCCCTTACATTTGTCAATGTATTACTCATGTCCTGTAGGAACTGGTGAAATGAATAAAGAGAAAGAACACCTGGCACTGCAACACAAGTTCTTCTTTTACCTCTGTGATTCTTTGCCTGCCCTGAAAACTTTGTTTCTATATAATTATTTTTTTCTTATGTGTTTGGCCAATCCTATGAATCTTCTTCCCCTAAGTAGGAATGATTCCCATTCTACAGAAAGCAGAAATAATTCCAAAAGCCAGCAACTAGCTGAAGGTCCTGGGTGTCTGCATGGTGTAGCAGGTCATACCTGCAGTCCCCAGCTTGGACTCTGGGATTTGTTCTACTCCTTCTTGTCCTGCAGGTGAGAATCTCATCCCATGAGCTGAGGCACTTTAGCAAGGGTAAAACTTCTCTGCATTCAGGTAGATCAAATGTCTGAGGGTACAGAGCCATGGCCTTGTCCCTGCCTGGAGCTCCCCTCCACAGCAGGATGAACAATGTGCCTTCAGTCTTTCAGCTGGATTGGTTCCCTCCTGTCCCCAGGAAAAGGAATGCCTGTGGTGCAGTGCTTTGTTTTCATAGTGATTTAAAAAGTACTGTACTGATGGCCTGGAACACTCTGTACAAGGTTCTGTACAAGCAATGACTTCTTAAATACATCTGAAAGGTTCTGATCCATAAAGATACAAAAATCTGTGTTGTCTGCTGAAGTACAATGGAGCTGAGAGACCTTGGGAGCTCGTGTGGGTCAGGATGTGAGTGCTTGTACCAGAGCAGTAAAATCTATGAGCCCTGTTTCATTGTGGTCCAGTCAAAAAACAATTCTCTAAAAAAACCCCGAATGTGTGACAAACTACTGTGTAAATGTGGTGCTTCACACTGTTGGTGAGAAAGGAAAGAAGTCTAATAAAGGCTGATTACAGTGTCTGGTTTGATAGCTGGGACCTCACAGCCCATACAGGTCTTAAAGTCTGACAGAGTGGGACAGGCCACATTAGCCATTGCTATTTCTGGAAGAACAGGGAAAAGGGAAACAATTAAAACATTTTGAATTTCCTTCTGAAATTAAATTGCTAGAATTAGTATTAGATGCAACAAAATGTGGTGGGGCAGTTTGGTTTGCTGCTTTGTCAATTTTTGCAGCTAATATGAAAATGAGTGGCTCCAAACTGACAGAGGGCAGGGTTATATTGGGTATTAGGAAGTTCTTCCCTGTGAGGTCCTGGGAAAGATTCCCAGAGAAGCTGTGGCTGCTCCATCCCTGTAATATTCAAGGTCAGGCTGGATGGGACTTGTAGAAACCTGATCTAGTGGAAGGTGTCCCTGCCCATGGCAGGGAGTTGAAATAAGATGATCTTTAAGGTACAAACCATTCTATGATACTATGAAAATTTTGAATACAATGGGCATCAAAAATTTTGCCAAGCCTAATGGGGTGATGTTTAAATGCTGGCATGCTTTCCTTTCTAGCCTGCATCCTTTGCAATGGACTGTAGGAAGCAGGCTTCACCTTTGGGCACAGAATCCAAAGATTTCTGCTGCCTGTCTGAGATCACCAGGTAATTTTCTGTTACCAGCATTAGCCTCAGCAAGACTTCTCTCAGAATCCTGTTGTTGAAGCCAGTGAAATTTAATGAAGTGAACTGATGTGCTCAGAGCAGCTGCACTGCCCTTGCTGTCACATGCAGTGCCTTGTGCCTGCTAGCCAATTGTGCCAGGAGCACTTTTACATGTCAGAAAAATGTGCAGAGATTATGGATGTTTGTCAGCATATTTCTACTGAAAAATAAAATCTAGGAAAAGGTTATACTGGATGCCCCAGCCTCCACCTTCTACCTCCATGGCAAGTCCCACTTTGGAGCACCTGGTGCAGTATCTGCTGACCTGGAGAGTGAACTCTATTCCAAAATCCTGAGGATTTTGATCCTCTTTTTTCCTGTTGCAAGACCCAATCTCTTCTGCTCTCTTTGGTGGTGGAAACCATCACTCCCATTATCCCCATGATATTTCACTATAATCCCATAGCTGGCTTCTGGATCCAGCTATTTACCCCATATGTTTTTCTGGTTGACAATACTGTACAGTTACATAGTTAATTTGGTTAATTATGCTTAGAAAAGAGTTTCAGGGTGGAGACAAGCAGCTCATCTGTAGACAGTTTATTATGTGGTTCATTCCCTTCTTGAGAAATGGTTGATCTGAAGCTTGGAGGCAGCAGAGAAAGGAAACTTTAATTTTCTGCATTTAAAATGACAAGGGGAGGGTTTGCTGAATGCTGTGGCATGGATCAGTTGTCACTTTGGTCTCAAGGACTTCTTAGAGCAGGCAATGCTTTATTATTCCATGGGAAGAGAAGACACTTTGCAATAGATCCTGCTATTTGCTTGTTGCTATAAAAAGACTGGGAAAGGGAGGTGGGGAGGAATCTGTTCTAAACCCAGCTGGTACCAGCTCAGCCCTTCAGGGAAGCACAGTGCTTAATTTCTCTTGTATTTCTTTGACCCAGTTAGCATTGCACAAATGTTCCTGATCACAGGACTGTCTAATCCTCTCTTGAATCCTGCTGAATTTTATCTTGTTGACATCCTGCAGCAATCAATTCCAGGAGCTGACCCTGCACAGCAAGAAGGCAGTGTTGTTTTCTGTCTGTGTGCCCTTGTTCCAGCAAGCCAGGCTTGAGCAGAGGCAGCATGGAGGGGCAAAACAGAATTTGGCATCTGAGGCAGGGATGTCACCATCTCTTGAGGGCTGGGGATGCCTCACACCCCAGCACACCTGAAGGAAAGCTAAACATTGACTGAGCAGCTGAAATGTCACCACAGTCTAGCTGTGCTTTACATCACCTTGTAGTGCCTGAAGGAATCTTACAGCTGTAGTGATGATTTGGAGAGAGATGGGACTGAAACAGGCTGGGAGCAGCAGCAGAGTCCCAGCTGCAGCTGCTCTGGCCCATCCCTACCAGCCCTTCTGGGCAGGAGCAGGAACTCACCTGCAGTATTTGCACCACCAAACTCTTCCTACCTGCAGACAGTGCCAGTTGTTAGACACCCATCTGCCCTAAACTGGGGTCTGAAGTAGGACCTGCATGTTTCTGGATTCAAATCTGGGCACGATCAGGCTTCTGCTTGTATTTGCTTCCCCTAAAAAGCATGTTTTTACTGTTTCCCACAGCTGGCTCTGTGAGCAAGGACCATGTGCAGGTTCCTTTGCTCTTTTTGCAAATCAACCTCAATCTGAAGCTCCCAGCTCATCCCACTAATGAGGCTGGAATGGCTTGTGGGCTCAGCAAGTCAGGGATGGCCACTCTGCATTTTACAGCCTCCAGCTCAACAGGGCCTGGTGGGAGGCTGGCACTGCTAAAAGCCATGAAGGGCATTTGTGAGCCAAAGTCACAATTTATTCTGTACAGCTTTTGATGCTTCTGTAGCATGACCTGAGGGGGAATGTGAAGAACATCTGGAGCAAATTTGGTATTTCTTGTGTAACTGCTCTGGAGCCTGGACACTTGAGATGTGCCATCTCCTTGTTCTGAAGCTGAGCTAGTGGAGCTCAGCCAGTGCTCATTGAGTGAGTTGGAAAGATATAAAACATAAAATAAAATAATTAAGGTTGGAAAAGATCTAAGATCACTGACCAGCACTGCCAAACCCACTGCTAAACTGTGTTCCCAAGCGCCACACCTACATGCTTTTTGAACATTTCCAGGGACAGTCATTCCACCATTTCCCCTGGCAGCCTGTTCCAGGGCTTGACAAATCACCCAGAAATTTTTCCCAATATCTAATCTAAACCTCTCCTAGCACAGCTTGAAGCCATTTCCTCTGGTCATGCCACGTGTTACCTGGGAGGAGAGACCAACTCCCACCTGGCTACAGCCTCCTTGCAGAGGGTTTGAGAGAGAAACCCAGCACCTCTGGTATAAACCATTTCTCTCCCACCATCCAGGAAAAAAATAACAAAATATTCATCTAAGCCCAGCTGACTTGTAAATGTCACATTGTGCTGCCAGATGAGATGTGGCAGTGTCCCTGCTGGCTCCTCTGCTCTCCCTGTGCGTGGCCACCCTCTCTGCAGAGCAGGGATTTGCTGGTCCAGAGGGACAAAGCCACTGCAGGTGTGTGAGGCACAGGCAGATAAAGCCTTGTGGGTTACACACAGCTTTTGCTAAGCTCACAGCAGGCTGTTGGGCTTTCAGCTAGGTTAATTTAAAAGTGAAGACAAGAAACAGCTGATACAATGCTAATACATGCAAATAAATAAATTCATAATTTGATTTTCCTCATCAGCTGCTATTAGAAATCTGTGCTTTAAATGCAGCAGAAAATTATTCCCATTACAAACCCATTCCAAAGCACTTAAAGACTCCCTTTGATTTAAATGGCATTTGGTCAAACTTTATGTAGCAACAAGCTGGTATTCTAAAAATGCCCAGTCTTTCTACAGCTCTTTGCAGCAGCCCTAGGAAGCATTGCCTCCAGGACCATTAATTCCAGGAAGGCTGCAATTACCAGGAACAATATCTCTCTATTTACACAACATGTATTTTGCATCAGCTCTAGCTCCTGTCAAACAAATTAGATTATACTTGAGAATCCCTGAGCCTGGGGAAAGGCCACAAGCCCATGATGTGGCACTTCAGGGGCCATCCCTGCTGTCAACTGTGGCCCACATAAGTGATGCCAGCCACAAAAACACATGTGGGCCCTGGTGAGCAAGGCAGAGAGCTGTGCCTGGAACCTCTGGCTCTTCAAACACAAGCACTAAAGCTTTCAGCCATCATTTCAGAGCTCTCTTCTGCCCACTGTTACAGTCGCAAATGGAAAATACAAAAACACTTTGCCATTAATCATGTTGCTGATGGTTCAGTCAAGGTTTCATTCAAAGCTAAGGGATTTCTGCTTAGTCACTAAATGCAGTTTAACTTCATTTTCACCATGATAAATGAAGTTAGTCGCCACTTAGAAAGGCTCAAAGTTAATTAAGAAATGTCCTCAATGAGTAATTAGGCTCAAATGCAGGCACTTCAGGGCAGGGGGAAAGCCTGAAGCAGCACCCACAGAACTCCAGCTTCCAGCTGAGCCATCCTGGGGTTTGCCTCGGGCTCAGGTCTGATCTCCTTAAAAGGTGGGAGCTTTAAGTTCTCCTTGGAGCTTTAAGAGGTGGATTTTTTTTTCTGAAATAAAAAATAGCTGCATTAGTCCTAAATGCAGAGTTAAAGACCTTTTTAGAAACTGATTTTGCCAACCTCCAGCACCTCCCTGTTTGTGTGCAGCCCCTGGATCTGCTCCCTCTTGTCCCTTGCATTACCATCCCCAGCTGAGAGCCCCATCCATGGCTGTCCCTGTCTGTGATCATGCTGCACTGATTTCAGTTTCACTGATATTTCAGTTTGTTTATCAGCATCTCTCTTGCACAGAAGGGCCCCTCCTGGCTGGGGGAGGCTCTCTGGCTGCTGCTTCCTCGCCTTTGCTTTCAGCTGATGGGTATCTTTGTCCTTTAAAAGACAAGAATATGAGGAAAGAGTGGGACAGTTTTCTTTCTGCCTTGCCATCTCTGGTTTGTAAATTCTGGTTGTGATTTCCTGTGTCCAGATGCATTTACTGTTTGCAGCAGGAAGAGGCTGCATGATCATGCAAGCAAAATTGCCATGTTAGCTCACAGTTTGCTTGTCTGAGACTGAAAGCTGCCAGTGGGATTTGGATACCAATTCCCCATTCAAATTAATCCAAATCCCTTTGACAGTTCTGATGATCTCAATAAATGAGATTTTTCTGCCGGTGACTTCAAATGCAGAGCCTGCCATGAGATTGGCCATGGAAGCAGCACGCCTTTCATGTCTCTCTGTGACCTAAATTCCTAGATAAGGTTTTCTTTCTTGTCTGAAAGTACTTCTGAATAGGCAGCAACTTCTCCAGGCTTATCCTGACCAGTGATTCCTCAGGGGCTCTTCTGCAGACAGGGAAAGAGAGGGAGCATTTTCTGATGGCCCAGGTGTGCACCCATGGGGTGAACAGGGAGAAAAGTGCTATGTAACTACAGGCCACATCATCCCACCCACAGCATCCAATTTCTTTTACTTTGGTAGGACTGCAGGCTCCCTCAGCAGCTGGGGGCACAGAGGCTGTGACAGGGGAGTGACAAGGCTGCTCCAATCCCCATCCCCTCCTTGAACCAGCCCAAAGTACATCTGCAGCAGGTGAGTGATGCAGAACTGTCTTATCCAGGGAACTGGTGCATATTTAATTGTGCAGTGATTTCACAAGGACCAACAGGGTCATTTCCAACAGAGCTGATGGTGAAGAAGATGAGCACTTTTCAAAACAGGATTTAAGTGAACCTGAATAGAAACAACCCTCCCTATCTGCTGCCTCTGTCCTGTGTTAAACCAGCTTTTGTTTTCTTACCTGTCACAACTTCTACTGCACAGCTGGAATTCCTCAGCCTGGGGCTCCTGGCCTTGCCACCCAGCATCTCTTTCCTGCTGGGAGCTGCCCTGCTCACCCACTGGTACCACCAAGCCCCACATTTCCCTCCTCCCTTTTCTGCCTTGCCACTTCTATTACTCTGATTTGCCCATGTCTCCTTGCCCCCATCTTTGGTGCATCCCAGCATCTTTGGTTCCTCTTGCAAAACCCAGTTGCTTGAGTAGAATCTCAGTTTTGACTAAAGAAAAAGGATTCTCCAGAAAGAACCAGTTCATTCCAAAGCTTCATTTCTCCAAAGCTGGCTGCACCTAATTCCAAACTCCTGGTGCTCCATGGGCACATAGCAGCTGAGCAAACCTGGAACTAACACTGTGTTTTTAAATGTCCCCAGCTCTGAGCCCAGCCCCCACAACCTGCTCCCAGTTCTAGATCAGAGGAGTTGGAGGCTTTTTCCCAGTGTGTCCTGGGTTGGGCTCTCATCTGCTGCTGTGCCTCTCTGCTCTGAAGAGAAAAGGTGATGGGTTCAGGGGTGTAGAGACTTGCAGGATGATTACAGCTCAGAATCCTGTAAGTGTAGAGACCCACAGGATTCTCAGTGGCAGCTGAGAAGGAATCACAGTCCTGGGCAGCAGCTGCTGAAGGGGTGAGGTGTGAAGGCCTTTGGTGACCCAGTGGAGTGAGAAGGTGTTTGCATGGCAAGTCAGAGCCCGTGTGCTGTGGATCAGCCCACCACTAAAAATAATCCCCTGTGGAATGCAGAATGGAAACAACAACTGGATGGAAGGATTTTATTTGTTTCCTCTGTCAAAACCAGTGATACATGCAGTTGGCACAAGACTTGTTAGGCATTAAAGTCATAAATATTCACATGGAGAGAAATTTCAATGACAGCAGAGCAATGAGGACAAGCATCACTTAAACCCCGCATTTACCTGAGAAGGGAGGGATAGGTGTGGTGGAGGCAGAGCAGGCTGGGACCTCCTGGGTTCAACTTTCTCCATCAGCTTTAATGAATGCTGGAGCCACCTTCACTTTTGTTCTTTCTGTGTGGTTAGTTCAAAAACAGCTGAGAAGCAGCTCAGCTCCATAGCACTAATGAGTTTTAACAGGAGAAAAAAATATTTGAGGTAAGAGATGTGAGGATGAGAAGCTCAAACACTCTCACCTTTTGATCTTGAGCATATTTACACTCATGTTGGTACTGAGTAGAAGTTGCTTTTCCATTTAATCTGCTTGAGGGTGGTTTGGAAATCACTTGTGAGCATTTTTATAATTGCAGCTTTCCAATGCTGTTTCTCATCTTAGCTGCTGTTGAGCAAACATCCTGGTCCCTCTGCTCTCCACTCTGCCAAAACATTTATTCCTGGTAGTAGTAATAATTAGGCTGGTATTGCTTTGCAGTTTTCTTAGCTACATCTCCTGACTGGCTACGGAGACAGACAGGACAGGCACCAGACACAGGTGGGTGAGGTTTCCCTGGCTGCAAGATAAAGTGTCAATGGCAGCTTCTCTGATGGAGAAGTCTCTGTGTGGCAGTGAGGGATGGCCTGGGCATGTGCCCACCACCCCTTGCCAGGACCTCCCAGCCTTCTGGGAATGCTTCTCGTCCTACAGACACCCCATGGAGCAATACCATCAACATTGTTTGTATATGCTGTGTGCTGGATGGTTGGAACATGCACATTTGTTTTTTCCATGTTTCAGTCTCACAGCACGAAGCAAAGCTCAGTCAACATCATCAGCATGGTCAGGTAGGTGAGAATACAGAAGCACAGGTATGAAGGGAAACACAAGTTACTATTTTACATTCAGGTTCTGTGAACACCAGCCCAGCATCCCCAGGCTGCCCCTCAGCCAAGGCTGCTCTTCTGAGCCTGCAGAGCTCTGTGTGGGCTCGTGGGGCTCCCACACCTGAGCAGCACATCCCATGGGTGCCCGTGGTGTGCAGCCTGGCTGTGACAGTGCAGAGTCCAACATGATGCCTGTTTCTTCACAGCTGGCTCCACAACAGCCACAGCACCAGCATGGCAATGCCCACAGGGCTCCCAGCTCTCCTCCTGCCAGGGATAAGTCCAGGAGTAAAGGGAACAGAGCTGTGCCAGGGTAAGCACCAGGAAGATCCCCACCCAAAGAGCTGTAATGTTCTCCACATTGCCCTCCAGCAAATCCTCATAACAGACTTTCTATGATTTGAAAGAAATATTTCTTTATGCTACTGCTCTAATGGATGACCTCTCCAGTGGGATCCTGGTGCTGAGGCAGGGATCTATGATGGGTCTCCCAGTAAATATGTATCAGAGAGAGTGCATTTTGTACTGTCCGAGCCTTGGGCAAAGGGTTCCTTCTTGAATAATGTACCCAAGTGCCAGCAACATCTGCCTGCTTGGCATTGGCTGGAAAGCACTGGCATTTCAATGCTCCCACTTCTTCTCCAGCACAGATGGGATTTGTGTTCTCTCCAGTTCTCTCCAGCTTTTCTTCGTGCTCAGGGCAATTCTAGGCTGTAGGTGGGAGGAGATGCTTTATGAACTGTTGCCTTTCCAAAATGAAAACTGATTGCTGTTTCCTTAGCAGATGAGACTCTGAGTTGTCCCTTTGCCCACGGATGAGGGATATGATGGATCACAAGAGTCTGCCTGACTCGCATGCATGTTCAAGCCATGTTTTCTGTGTGAGGACTCCAGGGAGAGCCACTAGAGCACAGGGTGGTTATATCTTGTGAATAAAATTATTCTAAGCAACTACTTCTTCACACTTCAGCAATGGCTGGGAGCAAACAAGCTTTTATCTTTGCTTCTTTCCAGATGCATCTGTGCTCTGAAATCCAATTATGGATAGTGGCTTTTTTAGGTACCTGGAAAGACTCGAAGTATCTCTGCTTGGTGGGAACACCACCCATGACATTTTTGTCACAGTGAGAAGTTTCTTTTCCTTCTTTTTCATCTATGCCTGCTGTATTGAACAAATTCTGCCTCCCAGAGCAGGGCAGGTCTGGGTTTCCTGCCACCTTCCCTCTGGCTGAGGGTGCCAATGGCTCTTCAGTGTTAATGAACACGGGGCCATTTTCTTTCTGGCTGTGGATATTCCCTAAAACTGTTCCCTGATCCCTTCTGAGATACCTCAGCTCTGAGCATACTGCTTCTTTCTGACCTGGTCTTGGGGAGGGAAGCCTTGGAAAACTGAACACTCGTGGAAAACTGGTTTTCCCTGTGTTTTTTTCTTCCAGGTTTGTGGGATGGAGGTCACCATTTGGGACAGAAGAGTTGCACGGTGAGTAACCAGTGCTGGCACTTTCACCATAGGTAGAAGCCTTAGAGGAGCAAAAATTTCCTGCATTGGTGTAAATTTGTTCCAGGGGGTCCTCTCTGGACCAAAAGTCTGTTTCTCCAGGTGGGACTTTTCCCAGTGGCACCACATTTGAGATTAAATTGGTCAATTTACATTTTGACCTTTCCTGCTGTGTCCCCACAAGCAGTGGAGAACCTGACACCTCTTCAAGGCTCTTCAGGGTCTTTCTGTCCTTACCCTTACGTCTGCTTTCCAGGAGGGCTGGGAAGGTGGGTCTGGCCAGGTGGCAGATGGATTGGATGTAGTCATCACTGGAGTACAAGTCTGGGCTGCCTGCAGCACTTCCATGCTTTGGGTTGCTGCTTGCATCCTCCATCGCTTCCTCGTGGGTTTCCCTGATGGTTGGGAGAGGCTTTGAAAGGCTCAGTCTGATCCGAGGAGCCATGGCTGCAAAGGACAGAGCAGACATGGTCACCATGTGAAATCCTGCTGTGGTAAAGTAATCCTGGGCTTGTTTCTACCTGAGTCACCTGAGGTTTTCTTGTGGTAAACATGGCTGTTAACAAAAACTGCATTTTAAAAGTTTGCTGGCAGTATTTTTATATCCATGGCTTCATAAAGTTTCCTAAATATACCAAAGAAGACAAGTCATTAAATGTGGCAGTAAATAGAAGGTTCATTAAGGAGATCAGCAATGGTGTTCCCTCCTGAAGCAATGCAAGGAGCACAGCTGGAGAGGTGTGGGCAGGGGCATGAGCTTGTCTCACTGCCCTTGTTGGAGTAGCAAAGCACAAACTACTCTCCTTATTTAATGCTCCATGTCTTTTCACTGTGACAGGGCTTTTACTTCACCCTCTAGTCCAAGCTGGCAAGAGCTGAACCCAACAGAAAGGGAGCTGTGGGGAGCACCACCTAAGTAAAGCAACATTACAGTGATCTCTTCTAGAAGTTGTAGGTGAGAATGTACAGAGACACTTCTGTCCATAGTTCACAAATGTAGTTATGGAGAGGTAGGTCCTCCCCTGAGTGCTTACATAGAGTCAAAGGGATTTAATTCATGTCCTTTATATTCCAATAGTCATCCTCAACTCCTTTTAGGATGGATTTCCATCAAACTGTTCAGTTATATATATTGAATTACGAATATTTCAGTATATTTTGTGCTGCAGTGTTTTCTAACTGTACTGGTTTTTTTCTTTTTCCTCCATATACTCCCCCCTGTGCTTTGCTTATCTCCCCTTCTGGCAGAAATGACTACATAGCCTGGATTTTTTTTTTTTTTTTTTTCTTACTGCTTCCCCCAATGAAATTTGTATGTGACTAATCTGCAGACACAATATAGCTTTGTTGTGTGATTAAACACAAAAGTGCATTACTAGCTATTTTAATGCCTTGCTTGCCATTGCTGGAAATAAACCTGGCTTTGTCGAATCTCCCTGCAAAGCTGCAGATCACACAGGGAACACAAATGAGCAGCTCCTGCCGGGCCCAGGGCAGTGCCCATCCCTCCTCAGGCTGCTGCTGGCCCTCGCTGGTTTTTCTCAGCAGCTGCTGGTAAAGCCAGCCAAGCTGGGATTTGCTGACCTGAGAGTAGGAGATGCTTGTTTTAAACCTTAGGGCCTTTTTAATATCCTTTTCCCTGCCTGCTCTGTTTCTCTCTTGCCTTCAAGCCATAAAGGCTCGTTCCCTCCTCCCCTCCCAGCCCTTGCCTGGGCTCGGCAGTGTCCGAGTCCGGCCCGGCAGCGAGAGCGGCGGGTGCTGCTGGAAAGGGGCAAGGGCATGGGGTGTTAAATCACCATAGCGCTAATCAGTACCTAAGTCCTGCCAACACGCCCTTCCTCCGGAAGGAAATCAAATTACCTATTTGCAGTAAAACTCTTCCGATGATGGGATGGAGCAGGTCCTGCCCGGACGCGATCCCCTTCTCCCCGGGCACCGCGCTGGCCTGGCCGGGGTCACCTCCCCATCACCTGCGGCCCCGGGGAGCGGCACCCACTGCCCTGCAGCCTCCCCTTCACCAGCCTTGAGCATCACTGGCCCCAGCACCCCGGATATCCCAGAGACCCCCAGACACAGCCCGCGGCCAGCCCCTCCCCTCCCCTCCCTCCCCTTACCTGCGGGTGCTCTGTGTTCTCCCGGCTGCCGGCGTGCCCCGCTCCCTCCTGCCTGTTCCCAGCACGGGCGATGGATGTGCTGTCTAACACTAACCCATGCGCCAGCTCCCTGCCTCAGTCAGCTGATCCCGCTGCCTGTTTTGTTGCTGTTGCTAAATATACCCGGCTGGCTGCCTGCCCTGCCCGAGCCGCAGCCGCCGGGCGCCGGGGCAGCCGCGGCCCCGCCGGCGCTGGCACCGCGCATCCCTGCGGGCCCGCCGGGACAGTGCTGTGCGAGGGACCGAGGGACAATTGTGTGCGAGGGACCGAGGGACAATGGCTGTGCGAGGGACCGAGGGGCTGCGGGGAGCTGCGGAGGGGAAGGGCTGCCTGTGCTCCAGGCTGGGCTGCCTGGAAAACAGGAGCCGTGGTGCCTTCATGCTTTATTGCTGAAAGGGGAATCTTTAGGGTTTGGGGCTGGTTTTCTTCCTTCTCTGCGTTATTTTGTGAACAAATTGGTGCTGGTTTGGCCAAGCTGTGTGTTTGCAGCTTCGGTAGTGCTGCTCTCTGCTCTCCTCTGTCCCTGCTGCCATTCTGCTATGAGCCGAGCATTGCTGGGCAGAGCTTCTACATCCCTGGGCAGAGCTGTACATTCCTGGGCAGAGCTGTGCATCCCTGGGCAGAGCTGTACATCCCTGGGCAGAGCTTCTACATCCCTGGGCAGAGCTGTACATCCCTGGGCAGAGCTTCTACATCCCTGGGCAGAGCTGTGCATCCCTGGGCAGAGCTGTGCATCCCTGGGCTGGGTTGTGCATCCCTGAGCAGAGCTGTACATCCCTGGGCAGAGCTGCACATACCTGGGCAGAGCTGCACATACCTGGGCAGAGCTGTACATCCCTGGGCAGAGCTGTACATCCCTGAGCAGAGCTGTACATCCTTGGATTGATCTGTACATCCCTGGGCAGAGCTGTGCATCCCTGGGCTGGGTTGTGCATCCCTGGGCAGAGCTGCACATCCCTGGGCAGAGCTGTACATCCCTGGGCTGAGCTGTGCATCCCTGGGCTGGGTTGTGCATCCCTGAGCAGAGCTGTGCATCCCTGGGCAGAGCTGTACATCCCTGGGCTGAGCTGTGCATCCCTGGGCAGAGCTGTACATCCCCGGGCAGAGCTGTACATCCTTGGATTGAGCTGTACATCCCTGGGCTGAGCTGTGCATCCCTGGGCAGAGCTGTACATCCCCGGGCAGAGCTGTACATCCCTGGATTGAGCTGTACATCTCTGGGCAGAGCTGTACATCCCTGAGCAGAGCTGTACATCCCTGGATTGAGCTGCACATCTCTGGGCAGAGCTGTACATCCCTGAGCAGAGCTGTACATCCCTGGGCAGAGCTTGTACATCCCTGGGCTGAGCTGTGCATCCCTGGGCAGAGCTGTACATCCCCGGGCAGAGCTGTACATCCTTGGATTGAGCTGTACATCCCTGGGCTGAGCTGTGCATCCCTGGGCAGAGCTGTACATCCCCGGGCAGAGCTGTACATCCCTGGACTGAGCTGTACATCTCTGGGCAGAGCTGTACATCCCTGAGCAGAGCTGTACATCCCTGGATTGAGCTGCACATCTCTGGGCAGAGCTGTACATCCCTGAGCAGAGCTGTACATCCCTGGGCAGAGCTTGTACATCCCTGGGCAGAGCTGTACATCCCTGAGCAGAGCTGCACATCCCTGGGCTGAGCTGTACATCCCTGGGCTGTGCTGTGCATCGGTGGGCTGTGCTGTACATCCCTGGGCTGAGCTCTACACCCCTGGGCTGATATAGTCATCCCTGAATTGATCTCTACATCCCTGGACTGAGCTGAATATCCATTTTGCTGTGGAGACACAGCAGCAGCTGCCCCTGCCACAGCAGCTCCCAGGGCTCTGCTCTTCCAAGCCCCCTCTCCCACTGTTCCCAGTATCATCCCCGTTCACGTTTCTCTGAGACCACACAAGTGCATTACAGAAAATTGCTTTGCCAGGAGGACTGGCAGCATCTGACCTTGTGGTTCCCTGGGCAGCAGCAATTTGCCTTTTGTTCCTGGCTTATAAAACCTGCTGTAAACTGTTTGCAATTCTGGAGTAACCTTGCTGTCCTTCTCATAGCCTCTCTTGCAGCATCATGTTGCGTGGGGTGATGAATTGTTATGTTGCAGCAGAATCTTCCTTCTGTACTTATTTCCCAACACTGCCCTCAGAGGCAGCCCCAACAGCTGCTGCTCTTTCCTGGGGAATAGCCATCCCACACAACATCCCTGTGTGCCCAGGCCAGGGAGTGTGACTGCATTTCTGAGCCTTGCTGCTCCCCACAACGCCTGTCCTGACCTGCTGGAGGGATGGAGAGAAAAGCAGAAATCCTGGATTAAAAATCACTGCTTTAGTTTTAATGCAAATATTCTGTGTTACAGCATCCAGGCTGGAATTGGCTGTAACAGCTGATTTAGTCACCCAAGCCCACATTCATGATTCAGGTTTTTTCTTCATCTCCAGTAAAAAGAAATAAGCAGCTCAACAGACTTGTGCATCCCTTCAGGACAAGGTTGCAAGCAGATTATTTTTTCTGGAAATAGTCATTGCTTAGCATTTCAATATAATAGGTATGTAAGCTCAAGCTGTTTTTCTGGACTTCTGGTGCCAAACAGCTGAATTTAGCTGAAATGACCCACAACCTTCATTCATTAAATTTACTAACAGCTGGGATCATGCTGTAGTAACTCAGAGCTTCAATTTTCCCTTCTTATTTGCAGGAAGCATGATTACAATGAAAAGGAAAAAAACCCCTCAGACACCAGCCATGCTAAGCAGCTGCAGTATGGACCTTGGGAAAAAACATTTTGTGAAGAAGAACATTGATCTGGAAACAAACTCTATATATGCAGATATGCATGGATACATTCTCTTTTTAAAAAGTCTTCAAGATGGTCTCTGGTAAGTCCCTCCTTCCTGCTGGAGTTGCTTCCTTCTCAGAGTTCTGATGGAGTGAATAGAACATGCCAGATGGGAGAGACAAATATAATATACCCCTTTTTTTTTTTTTTTTCCCTCAACCACAGCCATTTGGGTTCTTCTTTCATCAGCTGCACCCTCAAAAAAAATCTTAATTTAAAAGGAAACAAGGTGCAAGTTTAAATGCTTCTTGCAAGAATGCCATAGGTTTCTCCCAAGAACTTGTGAAGATGGTTCTAGATAAATCATCCCAGTTTCCTGTATTTATACTCTCCAAGGGTGCAGTGAATCAACATTCCTGGTTGCATGAAAACTGTCACCAAATGGGACTAATGGCAAAAGAAAACAGCAACAGCAGCAGTGCCTGAGCTGCAGAGGAAAACACCAGTTGTTAGTTCTGCAGGGCTTGGTTGAGTGTCTGAGATATAAATGCTGACAGTTCTTTTTTGGTTTGGTTTTATGTTTGTTAGTTTTGGGTTTTTTTGGAATGCTTCCAGTGTTGGGGAAATCCACACAGCTTAGCAGAGTTGAGTAAGTGTAACAAGGGACTCTCCTCCGGGCATTTTTGATGCTTGTTGGCTCTTGCCAGGGCTGGGGGACAGGGTTAACAAAACACTGAACATCTCCACACCTCGGTGCAGGTCCTCCTTGAAAGTGCATCAACAACCTGGAAGAGCTGCTCCTCTCTTATGTGTGGGAGAGTGACTTTTTACAGGGCAGATATTGAATGGGACAAGGGGAACTGTTTTAAATTAAGAGAGATTTAGATTATGAAGAAATTCTTTATTTTGAGTGTGTTGAGGCACCGGTTGTGGGTTCCTGGAAATGTTCAAAGCCAGGTTGGACAGGGCTTGGAGCAACGTGGTTTAGAGGAAGGTGTCCCTGCCCATGGCAGGAGGGTGGAACCAAATGATCTCTAAGGTCCCTTCCATTTCATGATTCTATGTTTCCATATTTGTCATTAAATGTTTAGAAATAGAAAATGTTATGACCTGATTTGTGCCAGATTCCAGATGATTTGTGTTCTCTAATTACATCCCCCAGCCCATTAATCTCCTGTGCATTACAGCAAGCAGCCACTACGGTACCAGTGAAGATAGTGCCATGAAATATTAATGAGCTGTTTTTGTATTAACTAGACAGAGTTGGGGTGGAATTGTTGCCCCCACAGCTGTTGCCTTGACTGCAGCTCCCACAGCAAGTGGTGGTGGCTAAGTGTGCCAACACTGTCACCGATGCACACAGATTTTCTGGGAGTTCTTGGCTATTTCTTGCCTTTTGCAGGTGAGGAAGCAGTTGCTGAGAGGGCTGGGTGGCTCTGGCACATTGACACAGGGCACAAGGCTTGTTTGCAGGACCTGAGCTCCCCATCCAGCTGGGAACATGGGTGGAGTCCTGTCGGGAGCCTTTGCAAAGGCTCAGAGGGATTTAGGTACTTTGTTTCATTGGAAGTTAATGAAGCTGGAAAATTATCTGGAACATTCACTGGGAGTTTCTAGGCCATGACATGGTCGTTGCTTCATTGGCAGTGGTTGCTCACGGCCAGCAGAGAGATGGAGTTCTGTGCCAGTGCAGACTTTTCCTAAAATACTTTGAAGTCTCAGAAGTCCAAACCGTGGTGACAACTCGCTGGCAACCTCCCCTGGGAATCCAGCCCAGGCTATTTATTTAAAATAATATAAACACTTTTATTTCTGTTATTACTGATTTGCCTCTGATTAAGTTGTATATTTGCATGGATGTATTTTCATCATCATTTTAGATTATACATGTCCCAAAGTGCCTGGACACTGGTGTGGATGTGTGGACACCACACAGAGAGGCTGGAGCTGAGCACTGTGAATTGTTGCAGGTCTCAGTGAGGGCAGCACTGCCATCACTTGAAAACCTTCCCCTGCCTGGGGTCACATGAAACCCCCTGTCCCCAGGTCACCGAAAACAGGTTTATCTTTCCATAGCTGTTGTGTTTCTTTAATAAAAGGCTTTTTAAAATTAAATTACAATCATCCGTGGAACCTCCTGTAATGTCACTGGCCTCTAAGGTTTCATCTGGATGGACTGGGATGTGTTTAGATAATAACACCCCAGAAAACTTATTCTTGAGTTATTTTCAGTGGTTTGGGTGGTGGGATTGGTCATGGCTCTATTTCTGCACTGCAGGTGCTGTGTGTGTTTCTCTCCTGCAGGATTCCTCCTCCAGCCCCCACCTGCAGCCAGGGCACAGAGGGCAGCACAGCAGCACCTTCCATTCCATCCTCACTGTGATAGGGACTGAGCCGGGCGGGTTTTATTCCATCTGGCCCTTCCTGAGCGCATCTCACCGGATCGGCAGATTTTTCAGGCTGGGATGGCAGTTCCGTGCTCGCTCTCCTTGTGCCGTGCCACCATCTAGCGGTGACTGCCCCGCGCCGGAGCATCCCGTGCTGCCGGAGCATCCCGTGCTGCCGGAGCATCCCCGGCTGCCGGAGCATCCCGGGCTGCCGGAGCATCCCGGGCTGCCGGAGCATCCCGTGCTGCCGGAGCATCCCGTGCTGCCGGAGCATCCCCGTGCTGCCGGAGCATCCCGTGCTGCCGGAGCATCCCCGGCTGCCGGAGCATCCCGGGCTGCCGGAGCATCCCCGGCTGCCGGAGCATCCCGGGCTGCCGGAGCATCCCCGGCTGCCGGAGCATCCCCGTGCTGCCGGAGCATCCCCGTGCTGCCGGAGCATCCCGTACTGCCGGAGCATCCCCGGCTGCCGGAGCATCCCCGTGCTGCCGGAGCATCCCCGGCTGCCGGAGCATCCCCGGCTGCCGGAGCATCCCGTGCTGCCGGAGCATCCCCGGCTGCCGGAGCATCCCGTGCTGCCGGAGCATCCCGTACTGCCGGAGCATCCCGTGCTGCCGGAGCATCCCCGGCTGCCGGAGCATCCCGTGCTGCCGGAGCATCCCCGGCTGCCGGAGCATCCCGTGCTGCCGGAGCATCCCGTGCTGCCGGAGCATCCCGTACTGCCGGAGCATCCCCGTGCTGCCGGAGCATCCCCGGCTGCCGGAGCATCCCGTACTGCCGGAGCATCCCGTACTGCCGGAGCATCCCGTGCTGCCGGAGCATCCCCGGCTGCCGGAGCATCCCGTACTGCCGGAGCATCCCCGGCTGCCGGAGCATCCCGGCTGCCGGAGCATCCCCGGCGCAGCTGGGACTGATCGGTGCAGCTCCATCTCAGGGGGGAGACTCTGCTGGTGGAGCACAGAACCCAGCAGGTTATAGGATAAGGCTTCTCCCACCTGTGTCATCCTGCTCTGCTCCTTCCTGCAATGAGATTTTAGAAGCGCCGCTTGTGCTTGATGCGGTTCTGTTGCTAAAGGAGGAGTGACTGAGAAAGGTGGTGGGGACGGGCAGGGGGAAAGCAAAGGTGAGCAATGCACACACATACACACCCACACACACATATCCACACACACAGCCCTAGGGGGATTTCCAGGCATTTATCTCCCAGGAAGGCTCAGCAGCATTTTTGGACCCCTGTGAACAAAGCCAAGTGTTGAGCCAGAGCACCCTGTGGGAGGCTGGAAATCATCCTGTGACCCCTGGCTGCGGGAAAGGGGAGTCAAACTTGCACAGCACTCTGGAGGAGCTGCCTTCTGCCTGGTGTAAGTAAGAATAACTGGAAAACTGCTTTCCTGGCCTGGAATTGCAGCTCCTTGAACTGCCTTTTAAAAAAATATTTTTTCTCAGAGCCAGATGATGGTGAAAAGGGCTAAAAATCTGATGTAGGGCAGGAAAGGAAGAGTTCTCCTGTGGGTGTCGTCTTTTGGTGTTTGAGAGAGAGAGAGCAAGACCAGGGGGAGGGAGAGGTGTTGGACATGACTGACCCCACCTTGATTGTCCCTCGTGTCTGTGGACATGAGATCCTTTGCCATGGCCACTCCAAAAATCTCAAAATCTGTGAAAGTAAAAGGCAATTAAATATGACTCTTGCTGTATGAATTATCACAGTAAATGAACCCCAGGTTTGGGCTTGTCCACTGTTTCATTGGGGCACTTAAATATGTAAATTATGTTTCCAGATGGACAATGTTGAGGTGGCTGATTACCTGATTAAAGAATGCTGGACTTGAATGCACTGCATGGTGCTGACTGAATAATCACAGTAAGCAGGGATTTTTCAAAGCAACAAACCTCAATCAGATGGGAAAGATTCAATTATGCTTTAAAGGGAACCTGGCTACGGGTGTGCAGGATACGGCAGGAGAATGTGTGCAAGAGAATTTCATGGAAAGGAGCAATTACTTTATCAATAGGACATGCAAAGCAGAATTCACTCATCAGTCCTGAGCAGAAGCCCAAATAACTGAGCCTTTTAAAGAGATGATACATGGACCAGGATGGATTTGGGCAGGTTTAAGCAGGTTTAAGTGAGTTTGATTAATTTCTGTGCAGTTATCAACTGAGGTTTTGGTCCAGTGACTTCGTGGTATTTAGCCTTGGATAATGGATGTTGTAACAAGGATGTAGGACTTTGGCAGCAAGTGCATCCCAATCCCACTTCATTAAGTTGTAGAAATTGAATTGGTTTTGAATCTGAAGATGCTGGTTCTTCATCCTCCAGCATCTCTGCATAAAATCAACTCAATGAAAAAAGCACAGGGAAAACACTTTTTTTTTTGCAAAAGAACACAGACATTTGAATTTAATAAATTATAAAATTAAAGATTCTAATTTGTATATACATTTTTAATATACAAGAAATGGCTATTTATTGCAATTTCTGTTAAGGCATATGTAAGTGAATGGAAGTTGCATATAGATACTCAGATGAACATAGCTAATACTGTGCATTGTAGGTGAGTAAATAAGACATTAAATGCATTATGTAATAAAATAAAACATAAAACCCTTTGAGTACTGGTAAAGCACCATTTCTAGAATTCTCAAGATATCTGAAAGCGTTCTATGGAGGTGTTGTGAGACTCTAAATATTGAATGGATATATGAATATAAAAAGTGATGCATTCATAATAGATAATAGAAATTTTCAAAGAAATTATGGTGGAAAAAAAATGGCAGATGACTGAAGCCAAAGAAACCAGAATTAGTTGGGGAATTTTTTTTTTCAATAAAAGCTGTCACTTGGATTTTAAGTTTAGACAGCCAGAAAAATGACAATTGAGAAACCTGTATACTTGCATGGTTCGATCATAAATACATTGCTTTGTGGAGCACTTTATCTCTCAGCTGTCTGAGATGGTCTCTGCAGGAATATATTTGTTTATAAACCTGATTAAGTTTCTGGGGATTAGGCTACATTAAAATATCACTTTTGACTTGTTATGTCTGAAAATGCAGCACCTGGGCAACAGCAAACTTGTTCCAGAAGATTGACTGATGATGCTCTTGCCCAATTACAGCATTGTAGAGAAGAGGAAACAGTTGTAAAAGTTCAACCAAAAAAAAAAATGACCAAATTTTCCACTGATGACATAGAAGTGAGATCACCTCAGGAGAGCAAAGCCCCACCTTTTGTCTGGGGCTGCTTTTTCTTTATCAACAGAGCCCTGTGTTGTGTTTTCCAGTAGAAGTGATGTATGAATTCTTGGGGAACTGCTGAAAACACCCACCTTCTGAAGAACCCATGGCAGCTGGAAAAGAAGGCATCTTTCCTGGTCCGAAGAGACTTAGTTTCTCCCCTTCTCATACAGGAAGAGTGTTAACAGAAGGCAGTTGGTGGCTCTTGCTCCTTAAAGAGATGATCCATCAGCCTCTCCATGTCTTGAGTGTAGAAACTGCTGCTTCAAGTAGTTTAGTGCTTCCCCCACAAAACAGCTACAGAAATATTCAGTAGAATTTAAACCATTGAGAAACAAATTAAATTAAATCTCCCAAAAGGTGAGACTAAGAAGAGAACAAGCCCTTCCAAAATGCAGATGCCACCAGGCATTGCATGGGATTCCTAAAAGAACATTGGATCTAACATAGCACCAGACCAGCCTTCCAGGAGGCAGCAGAACTTTCCACTTTATCTGGAAAAACGCTCTTTTGAGCTGAAGTCACTGCTTCCTGTGATATTTCTTTACACTGCCTGGTTGACTAAGCCTATTCCAGAAGCAGAACAGAATCTATTAGATGAGTTACCTCAGGGGATTGGAGCAATAGGTCTCAAAAAAGTCCCAGAGGGTAAGACTGGTACCCTCCAGGCAGCAAACTTCTATCTCCCCATCTGCGTAAATCCAACTCCAACCCTTTCTATCTTTGGGTTTTTAAGGGTTTTTCCTAAATTTCATATGCTTGGATGAGCTTCTAGTCTATGAAAAAACTGGGGGTTGTGGTTTATTTTTATTGTCCACAGAGCTAAAAGGATATTAACTTGAAGGGGAAAAGAGTTTTATACTAACCACATCTGTTTAAAGGAGATGTGGAAGGCAAGAAATACCATGACTACAGCTTTTGTCTCCCATGGCACAGCAGCTGGAATGATGTTGATTTAGACACGTCTTCCTTGCTTATAAATAGAATGGTGGGGTTGTTTTCCCTTCAGTGCTCATTACTACTGTTGCTGTTGTGCACAGACGTGACCTGACCCTACACTGTTATTAAAACCTGTCCCATCTGGGGGCAACCACAAATCCCTTGGCACGAGGCTCCCAGGGTTGTTGTGTGATAGTCGGCATGGAGCAGGGCTGGGACAGGGCAGTAAGGACAAGCACTAAGGACACAGGGCACTAAGGACAGTCACCCTTTGGCTGCAGGAGAACACTCCATGTCCCAGGAGTGAAAGACTGTGGTGGAACTCTTCCCACTATGCTGTCAAACTGCAGAGCCTGAATTTTACTTCTCCAAATCAGAACAAACATTTGCTTTGTGCTGGCTGCCGCTTCTACATCTGCAGCCACATCTGCTTGGCCCAGGAGATGTTTCCTAATGCTCTGGACTCTCAGCAGGCCTGCTGGGCTTCCCAGTTTTCATGGTCTTCAGGGTATCTCTCATCCCTGTGCTATCTGAGCTGCTCCAAGTGTAAATGTACTGCCTTGGTCCTGTGTAAGAAGGGGCACTTGGTGCCACAACACCATCTGAAAACATTCCTTCTCTGCTTGGGCTAGTACCTCCATGAAGAATTATTCTTAGACCAGGTCTTGTGCTTCAAAAACTTCTAGCCACAGTTCAGGCCAAAACAGTCCCACATGTAGGTGCAGTAAAGCTTGAGGTGCCTGCAGGCTCTTGCCTGCTTTCCAGCAGGAATGGCTTCTTTGGAAGAGGACACTGTGCAGTTCATTCAGTCCTGGTGGTCAAGGGCAGAAGGCAGGGGACAGGGAGTCACATGTGCTTGTGCCTGTGAAGCTCTTTGCCAGCAGCTGGGCCAGAGAAGAGCTCACACATTGCTGGGAATGCAGCACATTCCAAATAATTTTCTGATTCTATACACGGACTTATTGCTGGTGCTGCTTCAAACCAGGACCAGCTCAGGCAAGAGTGAGATCTTCCTCCCAGACTGGAAAATCTGAACTTGGAGCTACCAGACGTACCTAGTAGTAAAGAGAGGATTTCAGGGAAGCCCCAGGCTCTGCAGGAGATTTACCAGCAAAGAAGAAACAAATGGAAGAATCCAAGCCAGGAAAAAAACTGCTCAGATGCTACCCACAGCAGGAACCAGTCCATGCTCCTTGTCTCAGCAGTGTTAGAGCCAAGCTGAGTTCATCTGTTCTCCAACCAGGAATTCAAAATGACTTATGAAAACCATGATGACCCTGAGGGGAAAAAAGTACTCAAAGGGTTGTCAGGTTACACATCTTAAAGTTTTCTAGCAGACCTGGTGCTGTGAATACACACACACACGTGTGTGTGTGTGTGTGTGTGTGTGTTTCATGTAAGGGCATAGCAAACAGTTGTTCACTTCTGCACCGATAAAGCTGTCCTAAGGAAAGGAAGATAACACAAAATTAATTCCTCAAAAATAACTGCATCCTATATGGGGGAAAAAAAGTTTGTCTTAACAAAGCACCAAAGAAAAGACAACAAGAAACCAGTCATCTTTAAGTTAACCAGAATGTGGGTAGAAAAAAAATCAGACCAATAAAAAAAGCACCACCAATAAAGATCACTGAGGCTGTTGCATTACAGGAACTTAAAGACTATAAAAAATATGGATAATTGTAAACAGAAAAACTAGGATGTTGTCAGTCCAAGTTGGCCAGATCTACCCTACTAAATGTCTTGCATGTATCCAAAAGTTTAGGAGAATCCTCTGAAATTGTTTATGGAAGTATGTAAACTACTGTTTGTCAGTTTTTAATTTACACATAAATATATGGCTACAGAATTTTCTCTGTATTTTCTTACACAGCCCTGGTTCAGGAAGCTACGTGAGCACATGCTGAGCTGTGGCCACAGAGGCAGCTCTGCCAAGGCCAGCCAAACCGAGCCTGGCACATCCTCAGAACCTTCCCGAAGCAGGCTGTGCTAGTGCCAGGCTTTGTGCAAGGCACAGAAGCATCACAGGAGTGCTGACCCCTGCTTGTCAGAGTAAAAGGGATTTATTGTGTCTTGGGACTGCTTTCTTTCATAGTAAATGTGATTCCCATTACTGTTCCCAAGCAGTTTTATGCAGGCATAGAAGACTTTAAAGAGCCTGTGGCTGAGAAACCTGCTAATCTGACCTAAGCAATATGGTTTGTTTGGATTCAGTGGGACACTGTAGGGATATTGCACTAATACTCTGCCGTACCCTGTACACCTAACCTAGCCATCAAAGTGTTCAGACTAGCACTTATGAAACAATCTGTCATTTCCATTTATAGTAGGCTTGAGAATTTGGTATCTCTGCCATAGCACCACTTCGATTTTTCCCCATTTTTAGTCTCTACGATGGCCAAAACTATGATGTTGGTAACATCTCTGTAAGAGAAAAATGCTGTTCGTGCCATATTTCCATTTTAGTTTATTTTCCTAAGAGTCTCTCTTTTCATTTTCTCAGCGATCAGCTCCTGGATTCTTTGATTCCTTGTCCTTTCATAAGGTCTCCTCCGTGTAATGATGTTGTGCTGTGGTACTTCGTTATCCAACCCATCAACTTTATAGGGAACATCCACTGCATTGATTTCTGGGTGCTCCTCAGTTGCATTGGAAGGGGGTGCACGTGTTTTAGAAAGCAGAGGAGGGCTGGTGGCAGACTGGGTGGTGGGTACTCCCACAGGAGGGCTGAGGGTTGTCAGGAGCTCCTCCTCAATGACATTATTCTTATTTACATTGGCACTGGTTACATTGCCATCCTCTGTTCCGTTGCTGTATGTGTTGCAGGACTTGCAACACAGCTTATTGTACCCAGGAATGGAGCAGTAACGGGAGAGAACTTCCATGCGACAAAACATTGACTTGTCTCCTTGACAATGATCTTCTGAAAGAGAAAAAGGGAACAAATAAATAAAGAGCATCTTTACATTAATCAGAAAAAGAAACACAGCTGAAGCTTTGGCAGTGGGCAGAGGGTTTGATATTTAAAGTGGGATGGGAAACTGGCAAATGAGCCTTCTATAAGCAGAAGCAGCTTGTATTCAACCTAAAAGTCAACTCACTTCTAGAGCTGCAAAAGCTGATCGGAACTGTTTGTACCAGTCCCATCCAAGCTCTAGACCACTACACTCCAATTTTTGCCTTCACATCCTGGAAGCACTACTAAAGACCATGAAGCCACAATGAGTTGTGTTACTGTCTTGGTTTAAACTTCAAAACACACTGATTGTGCTGTCTTGCTGCTAAAACTACATTGAACTCCCACAAAGTCATTCAGCTTTATATTAAGAAATCTATTTTTTCCCCTCTTTGCTCCCTTTAATGCTTTTCTGCAATCAAACAGTGACTAACCATGGTCAGGGTAACATATATTTATCTGTACTGTCTCAGGAAAGTCAAGTCCTATTTTGATGCGTACCATGTAACTCTCAGAATTAACCTATCCCTAGTAATAGGAGTGATATTGTTACCAGGTACCCCTACTCTGAAAACAGCAGAGTTTTCTCAGCATGTCTCTTGTTTGAGAGAAAAGTGGTACATTTACCATGAGGCTTTTCTACTCCTCTGAGAAGGGAGTTGACATTTTTGGAACAACAAACTCCAGTGCAATAGAGCCAAGCCAGTCCATTAATGACTGGGAGACTCAGTAAAAGTCCTGATTTTTGTGTCAATGACTGTAATAAAAGAGAAAGAATGATAATCGATAAGCTTTAAGCTGTCAACAGCTGTTACAACAATCTGCACTATAATAAAGGTGTTAATGGCAGATCCTGATCTTGCTGAAATGCAGGTGGCAAATGGCAGGCTGAGGCATTAAATGTGAAGTGGTCAAAGTGCTCCTGCCTGAGAAACATAAGCAGAAGCTTGCTCAGAGATTCCCCAAGCCCCTGTGATTTCTGCTCAGGGCAGGCAGAGGACTGTATGAATTTGTGGCAAATGGATGGTGAGGATCTAGCAGGCTCCTTGGAGAGAAATCTGCCTGTCCTCTGTCCTACACAGACACTCCTCAGCTCCTGTGGATCCAGGATGAAGTAATGGAGCCAGGCACTGCAGTGAAGGAAAAATCCCAACATGCAGCCCCTGCTGAGAGAGGAGTCAGAGGGTTTGTAGGAGAGCAGAGAGGGCTGAGGAGAAAAGCAGGCTGACCAACACCTGGCATCACCAATAACAAAACGTTTTCTCTGTGCTGAGTGCTGAGCCAGAGATGAAATCACTTGTCTCTCTCCCCCTGCTCTTACTACACTTCCACCTACTCTTACAGTAAAGGGTGAGTAACTCCAATTACTCGCCTTTATTTAGAGACAGAGCTCTCAGCCTCATCTGGAGCTCACATTTCACCCTCCTGCTACGAGCACTGCTTGTGTCAGCACCCTCACAGCAAAGGAGAGAAGCAGAGCAGGTTCAGAGATACCAAGGGGATTTGGAAAGCGTAGGTGCCACCTCTTCACTCATCCTCAGTTAACAAAACAGGGCATCGTGGGTGTTTCATTGGCAAACATATCAGTCTAAAATAAACTAAGAGCTGGTGCTGCTACTTTAAAATGCTACTGCTGGCTGAGGCAGGTGAAAACACCTCCTGAACATTGTATTTATGCCCTGATTGTTGCTTTTGTTGCAGAAGAGGAAAATTCTAGTTCCTACTTTAGAATGTGTCAGGTAATTTTCATATTTATCAAATTCTAAACTGAAATACTTCCGGAGATTAGGAATGACTCCTTCCTTAGGAACCTAAGAATAGGACCTTGGTTTTGGAGAGCTTTTCAAACCAGCCTTTAAGAGCTGGAACTGTTCATACCTGCATGCACAGCTCCATACAAAGGCCTGCATGTGCCTATACAATTTATATATATTTTACATACCCCATAAGAATCCCCTTTGAACATTTTGCCTTGTGATGCATGACCCTTATGCACGTTCCTCCAAATGCCTTCCATAATAAAAGCCAATAGATATAATATTTAAATGTGGTTTTAACAAGGCAGGTCTGTTCTTGGCTTTGTAAGAATCAGTAACAGCACCTTTAGAAAAATGCCTTTTTTCCTAATAAAAATATTCAATGTCAAGCTTAACAATACATGGAAATAAAACTGCATTATGTAGTAAGTTTAGGGACATCTGATAAGTTATATAAATAAACTCTGCAACTTCCCAATGCCAGAATGAAATTTTGATCCTCTATCCAAACCAAAATATCCAGATTTACTGAACTTTTATTTATTTTTACTTGCAGTATGCATGACAGACTGGAAGTATATATTCAAAACATCAGTAAGAAAAAAATAAATCAGTTTCACAGTCACTTTGGTACACATTAGTCTCATAAAAAAATATTGAAAAGCAAACTGAATTGGCACATCTTTAATATTATGTTAAATACATACAAAACACTAATAAAATATCCCTGATAAACCAAAGTGCATATAGACATAGTGCACAATGCCCAGATACCTTATTGCACCATTCTCTATAGCCACCCATCTCTTGAAACATCACTAAACATTGTCTATTTAAAGGTAACAGTCATGAATATATTTATACAGTTAAACACCGATTATTTTACATAACAGTATTCAGTGCCAGATACGTGTCTTTGCTTTTTCACCTTGTCATGTAAATTGTTAACATGTTTCAGGAAATATTAACAGCAAAATTTAAATATGTGATCACATGATAATGACAGGTTTGAAGTGCTACACTGTTGACGACCCAAAGATTCAAAAATGCCACTTTTCCAAAAAATATGATCAAAGCAATAAGGTAGTAATTTGCTCCAAGACTGCAATTTTACTGCAATTTCTACTATTGGTACTGACTGTCACAAAGAAGTTTATGACTTGTGAACTCCAAATCTTCCAAACAAACACGGAAGGTGAAGCACGACTGCCAGTTAAATTTCATTAAGTCAGGCCACAATCCCATCTCGATGAAGATATGGATATGCACTGTGCAAATCAACCTCCAATTTAATTTACTGCCTTCCAGTAGTTATCATTCAAGTAAAAACATTCCACATGAAAATTAACTCAAGGTACCAGTGTACTGTTCATACTTAAAGCTGGATCTGGTAAATTAATGCCATTTACATTTCAACATTAAGGCATTTTTCTAAAATTCATCTCCTAAGCAAAAAAAGCAATAAAAATTGAGGTAATTCTGTAGTAGTTCACACTGTTATGTTTGCCAGTTGACACATCTAAGAGCACACACACGCACACACACACACACAACCGTACCAATCAAGTCAGACATGCACATGGTGAAAAAAGACCAGAGATGTAATGAGTATAAACAGCTCCATGCTGAGCAGCTGGAGACACCATAGTCAATGAAAACATCGTATTGCCTCTGCCACGTTGAGAAAAACACCACCACGCCACCTTCACCATGGACCATGCCTGCTCTGCTTTGGGTTTGTTTCTGAAAATACTCAAAACTGGCAAAAATTGTGCGATGGAAAAAATGAACTCAGCTTTTCTCAAGAAAAAAACCCACCAAACAACCACTGGGAGTCTGGCGAGAGCAACTGCATCAGAGCAGCATGGAAAGTGCCGACAGAAAATCAGCTTCTGCTTCCCAGTGAGCCCTCCCCGGGTCACCAATGCAAAGGTGAGGGTCAGGAATAAAAAAATGAGCAGCAAGGGTGAGGAAAGCAACAGCACCACAAAGGAAAATGGAATGAAAAAATTCTTCCACTCATCAGACTACCCTGTCAGCGAACTGAAACCAGAGAGTTACGAGATTTCGGGCTTTTAGATAAAGGAGAACTTTAGCACTACAAGGTGTCATTATTGTGATGTGATCACATTCACAATAAGTTCTCAGTTTTGCTATCAAACTGAATATCAGGAGCCATTAAGAGCCTTTTTTCACCACCACCAAGCAACAAGCAAACCAATCCCAGCTCCCTTTCAGAGGACTGCAACATACTGTGGAGATCCAACTTCACACATCCAACACTTCAAGACCTCCACCACCAGTGCTACGCAAGCTCCAGAGAAGAAAGACACCGAGCACCGAGTGCCTGGTGTGAAAAAACAGATTCAGCCCAAGATTTAAACTTGGCAAAGTCAAGGGAACTTTCCGCATAGAGAGAAGAAGAGAGCAAAAGGCAAAGTCCACATTCGATGTGGCATGCATTTAAGGGCAAAGGCAGAGTTATAAATGGGTCTTTTACTTGAAGATATTTTCTGGATGGGGTAGTCTGGATCAGGTCTTGACAGCCATTGTATCATGTAGGTTTTCTTTGAAGGATCAGAAACGTTTCCTTGAATAGAGAAAAAAAACAAAAAAAGATGCAACACAATATATGTTAGGCAGCATTAAATTGTTGCCCTGTCAGAAGGGGACAAGTTCAGAGAATGAGTGGGCTCAAGTTGTGAAGGAGCCCAGGGAAGGATTACAATCAAGACATGTGATTTTGGGCAAAAGGTGCTGTTTGGGGAGGTTGCTACAACCTGTGCCCAGCACTTCACAGCCAACACTGAAGACAGCCCAAGGGCCAGTTCTCCAGCAGCTCTTCTCATGGCAGTGTCACACATCCCCAGAGACATGCAGTTTAGTTTAGTTACAGTGCCTCATTAAAATCTTTGTATTGGACACTATAATTGACAGCTTGCTTCTAATTAATTAGAAATCAAAAGCTACCCTGAGAAATACATCAGGAAAAAAGGAAAAATATGAATGACTTAATAATAAGAATATGTGAAATGATCTCACAAGTATAATTTGCAAACAGCTGAAAAGCTAACAAGGATAAAGGCCTTATTGCCCTGGATTAAGCAGGAGCAAATTAATTACAGCTTCTAAAAACTGAGTTAGATAACCCCTGCAGATAATTTGTGTTTGACAGAATGCAAAAAAAGCCTGGAACTGTTGGTGGAGGTGGGGAAAGCAGAGAGGCATCCTTGCTTAGCCACAGCCCAGCAGGTCTCAAGGGTGCAGGGCTGGACCCAGGCACTGCTCCTCTCCCAGGGCAGCTGTTGTCTGCTGGCCACATCCAGCCCTCAGCACTGTGCTGAGCTCTGCCCCACACTCTCAGGCTGTCCTGGGACAGCTCTCTCTGCTCCCCAGCAGGAGAAGAATGCCCAAGAAGCCCACTGGCCACACAGCAGCTCCACATTTGGAATTCTACTCAAAACAGGGACGGTGGAGAAGCGCCCCCCTGGCAGACATAGCACACAAGTATCAATCCAATGAAGGCATTGCAACTAAAGAAGTAATACTTTTTTTCAACAAATAACAGAAGACAAGCCCTTACTGGGACATGGAGGTAGTCTGCAAATCCTGACAGTCTCTGGCCTTTTCTCCTTGCACAGCCCGATGGCGTTGTCCCGGGTCCGGCACAGGACCGGGCGATCCTGGGTGCCATTGCCACAGCTGACAGAGCACTGAAAGGACAGGCAGCAGTTACACCCCAGCCACCCTCTGGAAACAGCACATTAGAAATTAGCTTTTCCTTTTTAAACTGCCCTTGATTTGAGCTGACGTGGTACATTGTTTGAGCCGCAGCAGAACCCACAGTAACGAAGCAAGAGGAAGAGCCACTCACTGCTTCTTGTGGTACACCAGTAATTGTGAAATACTCCAAGAATGAGCTGTGGTCTGAGCAATAAACAAACAACTGTACATGCCAGCCATCTATTTATAGACCATCTATTCACAGAGCCATCTATTCACAAATACAGGGGTGGCACTGCTTGTCATGCTCGTTCCACCCAGTCAGAAATTAGTTGTTTGAGACCTCCAGAAAGAGGCTGACCTGTGACCAGGGTCCTGTTCTCCACTGTGCTGGGCACAGCTCCCTGTTGCAGGGCCTCCTGCCCTCGGGGCGGTCGTTGTTGCAGTACTTGGTGTGCACAGAGCGGTTGGTGTTGTCGTGCAGGGGCTGGATGCAGCGCACAGACCGTACCTGGTACCCTGTCTTCCCACAGGATTTGCTGCAAGGCTCCCATTCTCCTGTAACCCATCTGGGTTGGTGAAAAGAGAGTGAGCAGAGTAAAATTCAAACTGTTGGTTTGTAACTCTGGAACACAGGTTTAATCAACGTGATGTTAATACTAGTTCTAATACGGAAAAAAAGATATGAAAAAAAACATAAGCTGTTATGGTGAGGGTTATTTGACTGCCCCTGAAAGATCACTAATAAGACTCAGATCTTCAATATTACTCTTTCTCGTTATCTCCAAGCATTATTCTTACTTTGCTGTATTTGCTTGGATTTTAAGCTGCCCTTTCCAAGACTGCACATAAAAATATGGCCACTTTTATATGAAAAGCAGCCACCCAAGGGTGCTGCTGAGCTTCCCAGGTCTGGATGCATGAGACATGCCTTGTCTCATAAAGCAGCATGAACCAGCTGGTTCCCATAGGAGTGAAGCCAAAACATCTGGGCTAGAAATGCAGCTCCTGCCTGGCCCACATCTGGGCACTCCATGGACAATACCCCTGGCCATGTCAGACTCAATCTGCTGAAGCACTGGCAAACCCAGTGCTGTGAGTGCTGAGCTTGGGCTGATCGGGGTCCTCATCATCATAAATGTTTGGTTTGGGGGAAGGCAACACTCCACTGAAAACCAGAAAGCTTGAGTTCATAATTTCTAAATCACTTTGGCCATTGAGAAATGAAATATACTGTTTGTAATGTGGTGTAGTTGAAACCCTCACTGATCACCCAAACCAACTCATGAATTATAGCTACAAATTGTAAAGAACTTAGAGAAGAACAACCAGGACAGATAGCACCAAAGGCAATTCACCTAGACTGCTGAAAGTTTGGTTATAATTAAGTGAAGATCTACAGCAGTCTGTCAATATTTACAGAATGCAGAGATCTACAAGATGGAAATATTGTTCCATGTAAACAGTATTCATGGGATAAACTTAACCAAAAAATATATATAGTCTGGAGAAACAACCTGAGCTTGAAGGAATTATCCTAAAGTATTAATAAAATCCTAGGTTTGGAAATGGTCAAAAAATAATAGAAGGCAATGCACTACACATTCCAGTTAAACAGAAAGTAACAATTTCTCCCAACTTTCTCTTTGTAACCTACAGAAATTACACAGCTGGGAAGAAAGGCAAGAGCTGTGGAGCCATGAATCCTGAGATGACTTCTGAGACAAAGAGGAGTTTTTCCCAGAAGTGAAGAGGCAGCATATTAGTGTACTGGGTGTCCCAGAGGTTTGTAAAACCCCTTAATAATTACCTCTCCTATGCACAACAGCAAAATGCTTGGATGACATTCCATGGAAACAGAGCTAACTGAAACTTCAGGGATCCAAGTACAATTTAGGATCCTATTGAGTCTTTGTGGTACCTGGGCCCAATTACATTTGCAGTTGAAAGGAGGATACAGTCCTTTCCAGAGAGCCCGAGATATGATTAGGTCATTACTTCAGTTTTCCAATAAATAAATGTTCAACCCTGACCAATGCAGAGTTTATGGGGCACAGTTTCTTGCCTTTTCTCTCTTTCAAATTTTTTTTTTTTTTTGAAAGCAAGTTAGGAAATACTGTGTGGTATGTTCTATTTATTTGCTGTGATTCCTGGAACCTACACTCAGTCCCCAGAGATAAAGGCTGGGATCAACACACTCCTTTCGTGTTGCAGTAGTAGCACAAAGAATATATTAGTCCTACATGTGACAGGAATAACCTGCTGCCAGTCAAAAAAATCAACTATAAATGTGAATTAAAATATTTGTATCACTTGACTATGTAGAGCAGAAATGAAGGTATGTCAGGTATTTCACACTGCACAAGGGCAGCCAGAGAACTCTATCAGGCCAAATATTTTCCTGTTTTTAAGTGTACAAAAATATGCTGTGAACTTTATGAAGATTTGGATTTGAGAGACTGGATGACATTGGTTGTCTTCTGTAGCACTCTGTCCTTTTGTTCTGACATGGTTAATTCACGCTGTGTAAAATCTGCTGGTATAAATTGAATTTATGTCTATTTTGTATCACCTCAAGATGGTCTCAACACAAAAGTCTGGATCAGGACAGCACTTCTTTTCTAATCCAACTTATTTCATAAGTCAAAGGAACCAGCAAGCACAGAAAGAATATTTCTACGAGCAGAATAGAGCAGGAGATCCTCACAGCCCTGGGTCTGTGTAATGGCCATGAAGGTGAAGCTAAAGCCACCCTCCTTGAGGTGACAGTCTGGCTGGGTGGATGCCCCTGCACCTGCAGGGAGCAGTGCTGGGGGCAGGGATGCTTACATGGGCTGGGAGCACTCCTGGAGGTTGCACACCCTGCGGATGGGTTTGGGTTTCTGGATGAGCTCGCAGTAGCTGCGATGAACCATCTTGTGGTCGTTCTTCCTGCGGCAGCCGTACTTGGTGAACTGGTAGCCTGGGGAAAGACACTGCTCTTACCCTCAGAGCTGGCAGATCCCACAGAGGGCTCGAGCTCCAGGTGAGCTGCACACATCCTGTCAAGGGCTGCAGTAGGAACTGCAGATGAACATGCTACCAAAGGAGGAGTAAGCTGCACTGAATAAATATTTGCAGCACAAATTTACCCCCATAATTGCTCACCCCATGTATGTTCACTCCTTTAATCACAGAATCACAAGGTTGGAAGAGACCTTTAAGATCATCAAGTCCACATCCAGTCTTTTTTTAAACACATCCAGGGGTGGTGACTGCCCCACCTCCCCAGGCAGACAATTCCAGTACTTTATCACTCTTTCTGTAAAAAACTTTTTCCTAATATCCAACCTATATTTCCCTTGGGCCAGCTTAAGGCCTCTTGTTCTGCCAGTTGCTGCCTGGAAAAAGAGACCAACCCCCACCTGACTACAGCCACCTTTCAGGGTGCTGTAGAGAGTGATGAGGTCACCTCTGAGTCTCTTTTTCTCCAGGTTAAACAACCCCAGCTCCCTCAGCTGTTCCTCAACGTCCTCCCTGAACTGAGGGGACAGAACTGGACACAGCACTCAAGGTGCAGCCTCACCATGAAAATGAAAATAACACTTAAACAATATTTAATGAAAATAACAGCCAGATCCAGCATCTCAAAAATATACTGCAAACCTGCCCAGCCACAATCCAATGCTGCAACTTGACCATCAGCCTGGGGAACAGCATCAGTATTCACATCTGGACGCAAAAAGGAGTCTGACATTGCAAAGGCCACATCACTGGATGGGGATTTACAAAGGGCTGCTTCATGGCACCTTGAGGTTCAGCACCTTCACAGCTTGGAGATCCTCATCACATTTGTCCAATTCTTCGGTTTCATAACCATAAATCAGAAATTAATCAGCCCAGATCTGCCCCCAAACCATTTAAGTCACATTTTAACCTCATTCACTCTCTATTACTTAAATAAAACTCCTCCCATACTCTGGCAATGTATGGCCATGAGACTCTAATGCCTCATGGCAATGAATGAATTTTGAATGATCTGTAGTTTTGTTTTTTACCTCCTCCACAAGGTTTTGAACACTGGGACCATTTCTTCAAAGCCCATTCATATGACTCCGAGTCCTCTTCTAAAACATTATTGTTGTCTACATTCAAAGAATCTTCATGGATCATGTACTTGTAAGTCAAAGTTATCTTGGCACCACCATGAGGAATCACCTAATAAGTAAATCAGATGTAAGGAAAAAATATATGGAAGACTGATATGAGGAGATATCAGTCATCTGTGAGATGATGTGAAATAGTGATCATGACTCACATATAAAAACATCCCTGGAGGGATTTCAACCTTTTAGCTGCACTCAACACATTTTTTCCCTGATGAAAAAGTATCTCCATCCTTATGACACGGAGTTTCTAAACTGCATATTAAGAAAGACTGTTGTTGATTTAGACTTATTTTCCTTGCCAGTACTGTACTGACATCATGATAATAAATTTTTTCCATATACCATCACAAAGGAAGGAAATTTTGTACTGAAATGATAACAGATAGTTCCACTAAAAGACAAAGCAAATTCAACTGCAGAAATAAGTAAAAGTGACAAAGAGAATTGCTTATATTTCTGATAAAACAAAATATTATTATGATAATCTTGGAATTCTGCAAAGTTTTTACTTAAACTTGACAGGAATATAAATTATTTGAAAGAGATTTTGTTATCACACTGCACTAAGACAAATGCAAGAAAACAGAACTCAATGTGAACAAAGTGCAAAATATTGGTCCTTTGGAAACATAGTATTTATTGTTTCTTTGAAGTTCAGCTGGTGTAGATCAACACACTACAATTGCTTTCAGAGGATTTTAAATCAACTTACCCCTGCTAACTGAAGTCTATTGCTTGCTAGTTTGCAGAGAAAAAAGAATATATTTGTGTGTTTTTGGGAACTGTGGAACTGGTTTTGCCCTGAAAAAGAGAGCCAGGAAGCACAGGAATCCTGCACCTGCCTTTGCAGGATACATTTTCAAAACATGGATGGGAGAAGGAACTATTAGATCTAGCTGATACAAACCATTCTGGCCTTTTTTTGATTGGTGCTCACATGTCAGATGGGATAAGACAGCAGCAGTCTTTTCTCAGTGGCTGATTGCTATACCATCCACAGGAAATAACCAGGACAGCTGGCTGCTCAACACATAACCCTGAATTATAACAGCTCTCACACAGAGCAATGAATTGGGAGAAAGGAATTAAAATACATCTTCTATTGTCTTATAATTGAAGCAGATGTCTTCTTGTAAATCACAAGAGGAATGTGAATGATATGCCAGCCCATTCTGGCTCTGTGGAAGGTGGTTTTCACTTGACTCACCAGAATAACTATCCCATGACGCAGCGGCCCCATGGTCTGCACCGTCTCCCTGTCGTCGTCATTCCGATATTCCCACTCCACACCCATGTCAATAAATACTTTGGAGTCTGGCACATAGTTGTCTTCACTTAGGATGAATTTCCCCGTTTCACGATTTTTAATAGCTGGGAACAGCACAAGAAAAGTGAATATAAGAGGTTCATTTCTCATCTCCAGTTTTGTTCTGCTCATGTCCCACTGGACGAAGCTGAAAAGGCCAGCGTGCATTTTCCCTCTGTTCCCTCACAGGTTTGGAAAGGCTTTTTCAGGTGTTTCACTGAACTGTCAGTGCTTTTCTGCTAAGCTCCAGGAACATCAGTTACCCTTTTTTTCCTTTTTCATAGCCTGCCATGCCAGAGAAATGAGGCCAATGCAGCTGCACCACAGGGGTCCAGCTGCCTGCTCCCATATAACAACTTCTGGCCAGATCCGAGCCAATTTGAGAGCCAGTGGGGGTCCCAGAGCTATTCAGCTCTTTCATACCTTGTAAGGCAGCTCAAGGGGCTGTTACTGCCCCATCAGAGAAAGGCTACTGAGCTAATCCCCATCAGGTCCCACAGTGAGAGAGAAAGACACTAGAAACAGCATTAATTCTCCTGCTCAGATCCAGTCCTGACACCAACACAGCCCTGTTAAGCTCCTGCTGCTCTGCAGGCACCTGCCACTCCACACAGAGCCTGGTTCCTCTCTTCAACTCTGACCAGTGCTCCATCCTTCACCTGGAGAGACTTCAGCCACCTTTGTGTGAGGACTGGTTTTCACCTGAGATGGAAAATTTGCCCTCCTTGTTAGAAGAAGCAGGGACTATTTGTTATGTAACACCAGATGTTAACTCCATTCTCCCTCTGGCAGCTACCTGAGCATCCTGCTCCCTCAGCAGTGGCCTCACAGTGAGGCAGCTGTGCACATGCACAGCACTCACCCCACCCCACAGAACTCTGTCTGAACAAGGACTGCCCCCTGATCCACAGGGCCAGGCTGTTCTGAGCAGCAAGGCAAGCATTCACTGGGGAGGAGCTGGGCCCACACTAGAATTAGGATCATTGGCTGTGAATCTACCTCCAGTCAATAGCAGCCAGTTAATAGTCACTGCTTCCCATTGATTCCAGGGGCCAGGGAGGAGTGGATTTCCATTACCTCCTAAACTGCTGCATTGATTTGGCAGCCCTGTGTCAATACTGTCAGCAGTGGGGCAAAATCTGGAACAGATCTGGACTTGGCTGGGAAATTACTGGGAGTGGGAAGCACAAAGATGCACACAAAGACCATAGAATGGTTTGGGTTGAAAGGGACTTTGAAGATCATCTGCTTCCAACCCCCCAAAGATAATGCACTGTGCTCCATAAAGTAACTCAGTGCCTCTCTCAGCAGCTTTCACACATGCACATACCAACACAGAGATCTGGCTGGGACACCCTGGAATACAGCACAGGGAAATCAAATTGCCAAACAAGTTTCCTAATTTAACATACTTAGAGAAAGTACATAGTGTGGGTGGGTAATGGGTAAACAAATCTATAAACACATTGTCAGCCTCCAGAGATAAAAATAAACATCAGAAAAAATATTTTGACTGAAAATTTTCCTACTTGTTACTTACCAAGATGATGAGCGGTGGCATCTGTTTCCTGTATAAGTAAATGTCTTGCACCAGCAGGAATTTCAAGCATCTTAATGTACCCTATATTGAGGTAGAAAAGATGGCTATGGATTAATATGCCACAAGCAGGGAAGCTTTGTCTTAGGTTTTTAAACAAATCTTATTTTCTGAAAGCAGAGTATATCAAAAAATATTAACCAAATCCAGCATTATTCCCATTCCCATTTCTGTGCCAAGTGATGGAACATAACAGGGACAAAGGGCTTTGGGTCAGAAGAAAGATGCCTGAAGTATCATCAACAGGCTTTGCTTCAGACTAAAATGGGCTTTGAGTGCTGTGTGCACACACAGAGACCACACACCCTCCTGCCTGCCAGTGCCTGATGATGACACATTACTGCAGCGTGGAGTGACAGAGCAGCTGGGTGACAGCAGCAGCAGAGTCCACAGCTCTCCAGTGAGGAGCAGGGAAGCCCTTCCCCATGCACAGGCCTTGGCACCAGCACCTTTAACTGCTTACTGGACAGAAGTCCTATTGTCAAATTATAAACACATCTGGAAGTAAGTCCAGATTGTTTATTGGAATTAATGATGCTGCAAATGATTTGTAATTGTCCTGGCACTTCCCATGAAACATAAGAGATCAAGAAAAAGTACCCTGAATTCCCCAGGACAAGCCACACTGGATGTACTAACCTTGTTTTTTTGGTACTTTTGAAAATGTTCTTTTCACCACTTTGCAGTGGGAATTATCTCCTCCACAGACACCACACTTATCTTCCTGCTTTGTGGAACCTATGACCCTGTCACACCCAACTTTCTGTGCACAAAAGAGAGAAACAGTTATGTTATTTATCCCCTCTTCAAGTCAAATGAGCCTTCACTTTACATACAAAGCCCCAGATCCTGCTTCAGCAAAGCAGCACACCTTATAATATTCTCCTGAAAGATCAACACCTAAACAGATTTTAATACTTCCAGTTCCTATAATAGCTGTCAACTGGGTGATTATATTTTTATATTATGCTTCACAGTGGTTCTCTTACTGAAGGAAAGCAGAATGGTCAAGGAAATGCCCTTAAGCCTCAGCTTATTTTAAGAAAGATACTTAAATTCCAGGAGAATCTAGGCATCTATATGGGGATAAGCACCTCCACCATGCTTTGCTAGTCAGAGACTAATTCCTTTGAAAGATGACCTGCAGCAGATCCCAGCTTAGAGGAACTGTCATTGATTTTTTAAAAATAGGATGATTAAATACCAAGAGAAAGCTCATCAGCCATTTCCTAACACCACTTTCCTTGAAAGTTGCTGTGTGCTTCTATTTCATTGTACATTCCACCCCCACTAAACCTCAGCAGGGAAAGCTTTCCTTGAAAGCTAATTGTAATAGTTCATCTTCAAATACTGCATGAGCTATTACTTGTGTAGGTAGATGCTTTTGGAATTGAGTCACATACATGGCAACTGTGAATATCACACATAATATTGTGACAATAATCCTAATGAAACCTCCTTATTGCCCAAAGTGTTAGTATACTTAGTCATTCTCAGAGAGGTACTAGAGGTATAATTTGAGTTGTTTTCACAGCACTGAGCTCTGAAGAAGCCCCAGGCACTTACAAGGCAGTCCCCCCTGACACAGATGCTGTAAGCATCCTTGTAGGAGCAGCGGGTCCCGTCGTGCACCATCCTCTTCATGTACACCACATCCCCTGTCTCCTTGGACTCACAGTACAGGTGGCACCTCTCCTTAGCTGAAAAATAAAACAGCCCAAATTGTGCCTGTTCAGCTCTCAGTTCAGTTGCTGGTGTTGTGAGCAGCACTTTCAGAGAGTGTTGGCGCTCCCTTCCTCCTTGCACACATCACAGAGCCCAGCATGGTACCCATAAATCATTGATGCTTATCCCCTTTGAAAAATTCTGTGATCCCTTGGAAAATGCTGAATCATAAAGCATCCACGTGTCACCATTAAGAGACAGGCTTAAAAATAACAGATCATTGACTTTGAGGGGGGGATCTATTTAATCCTTTGCAGATGATGCAGTCTGGCAGAGCTCTCCTCAGTTGCATGACTACCTGTGAGAGATGCTGGTTTCTCCTGCACTGCACTTAGATGAAAAAAAAGCCAAAGTAATTTTCCCATTAAAAGCAGCTGTTTGACACTGAGTGAACCTGGCATTCAAAATTTCTTCAGAGACAGCTGGGCCATAGCCTCTCATCCTAACCACAAAGTTAATTTTCCCTCATGGTTGTACTTCTATTTATGATAATTTAAACCATTAAACAAGATGAGATGTCAAAAAGATTCAGACAAAAAAGCAAAAAAATTTTTTTTACGACTAACACATGCACAAACAGCCAGACAAGCAGTATTTTCTCTAATCTGTTCCAAAGAGCTAAGAACAAAAATAAAGCTGAAAATGACTAGTCAGTTGCTGAAAAAAGTTGTATTCCACTAGTGTATTTCATTTTATCCATGTCTCTTGCTGTCCTCAGTCCCATAATAGGATTCACTATGCTTTCCTTGGCACTGAAGAGCAGATGGCCTTTCTGCTAGATGAAACAAATAGAGATTCTGCTATTTTAACATGATTAAAAGTTGGATGCTTTTCCCACCATTTAAAACAATAACAACCTTTCCATTATAGCAGTTCAACTGAAATAAATCTTCACAGGCCCTTTGCGTTCTTCCCCTGTACAGTTCCATGGCCTCTGCCCTCTTTTTAGAAAGTCCTTGTTTTTGCTGTTGATGTCCTCAAGGCCACTGGGTATTGGTACATCAGAGACCTCTGTTACTGCTCCCAAACCATGCAGAGAAGTCAGGCTGAAAATCCAGGGTCTAGTCCATTAAAACAGGTACTTTTTTGGTGCAAATTCTTAATAGGAGGCTATTAAGAGCACAATAATGACAGACCTACTGTATATATGAGAAACATTAAGCTGTGTACACAAGAGCCCTGGGTATGCACCCACCCCCACCCCACACATACCATGCATTCACTGCATGTCATTAAAGGAAAATATCAGCAGGTCTGACTGGGTGCCAACAGCTCTGTATAAGGGCTTTATTTTAGAGATGGTTCTGCTCCCACTGCTCCATGGGAACAGTAAATGTGCAAGTGATGTTAAATTGCAAAGAATTCTTTTCTTCCTATTCAGTGGTGCTGGACAGAGTAGAGGAGCATGGATGTGGTGTGCCTGTCCACTCCCTGCTCTCTGAGTCCTCATTTAACTGAGGCTGGGAGCTCCCAGCCAGGGTCACTCCCTGCTGCCCTGGCAGATGCTCAGTGCAGGAGTCTGAGCAGGGTGGGGCTCCTGGAGCAGCAGACAGGCCATGGCACAACAGGGCATGGGATGCTCAAGGACACACTGGGGTGTACCCAGCTCCCAGCTCAGTGGCTTTTCTCTGCCCACAGCATGAGGCACTGCTCTCTGCTCTTATGCCCTGCACAATGTGTCAGACGTGCAGCTGAGCTGCCTGTGAAGTGTAGGGATTTATGTCACTTCTGAGCCACAACTGCATTATCCTCACAAGTATGTCTCTCATATGCCTTATCCTTACAAAAGGGAGTTTTGAATAGATTTGATTTCAAGCATAAGCTTGTCTCTTGGCCTTGTTTTCACACAAAAGCTGTTCCCTCTAATCACCCTGCACAGGTAAACCTAACTCTCAAGGTGTCTGCAGTTATACCATAGTTATATTGGAAACCAGCAGAGCCCAGGGATCAGTGCTCAGACATCAATGGACTGGTTTCTGACCCAGAAGCCATCGAATTTAATTGAAAAAATCTTTTTTGTTTCACTGGTCTTTGCAGCAGACTGCTCCAAAGGCTAAAACATAAGCAAAGGTCCTGCAGGCCACAGCCTTCATCCTTTCACCCTGTGCCACCAAAGCTATTTCATGAAATTAAGCTGTGAGGCTGTGTCTGTGCCTTTGAAAATCCCAGACTAACCAAGATGGCATGAAAAGAATGAGGGAACTCTGAGAACTGTTTGGGAAGAAAGTCAGGCAAATTAATTATAAGGAATTTGTTATTAATTTCTGGCAGAGTATCCTCTCACTGGAATGCAAAATGATTCACCCAAAGTGACCCTTCCCCTCCCAGTGATGGGAGCTGGGCTGAGGGTGGGGTGGGTGCCCAGAAGCTGCCCCTTGCTAGGACAACCCTGCCCTCAAGAATTTGTCAAGTGAAGTGACAGGGATCTAAACCAGCAAGCAGCTCACACTGCTCATTCAACAAGCTGAGACTCATTGCCCTGTGCCTTTTTTTTTGCTAAAACATCACAGTGTGTTTTCTGGCAGGAGCAGACATGGTCCAAATCAACCAGCTGCACTTGCACAGACAGTTAAGCCAAGGCATTAACAGGAACAGGAACATTTTTGTTCTAGGAGGTGATCTCTGTCAAGAGGCCACAACATCAGCCTGACCTTGCTGGTTGAGAGCCAGCACCCATCCAACCCAACAGCATTTGCAGGAAGGCACAGGAACAAAATGAAAACTTTTCTCAGAATATTCTCCCAGTTCCTCCTACACTGCAGTTTGGGGACTTCCAAAATCATGGCTGGGATTTGGTGTTCAATGGCTCTTAACAGGTTGTAGAACTGTCAAAGAATTTTTAAGATAATTTCTAGAACTTTCTGGCATCTGCAACTTTCTGTGGCAATGAATTTCAAGATAATTAGATGCTTTGTACTAAATATTTCCTCTTATTTGTTTTAAATCTGCCACCTGATAATTTTATTTGATGTTCCCAGGCTCGTGTTATGAGAAACTCAGTAATTATTCCACGTTCAGTCTCTTTGGACCACTCACAACTCTGTAACTCTATCTTTTTAATCTAAATCCTTGCTTTTCCAGGGTGAAAAGTCCTGGTTTATCCAAACTCTCCTCATGCAGAAGTCATTATTTATGTTTGCTTTATTCTGGCCTGAGTTCAGCTGTGGGTTTTTGAGCAGCGTGGGCAGCAATGAGGTGGGGGCAGCCTGAGCTGCACTGGCTGGGTGTTTAAAGTGCAGACACAATGTGCAGGTACACAGGAACAGGTCAGTGTTCTCCATCTCTCCCTTCACACTGAACTGATCTTTTCCTAAAGCTATTTCCAGCCTTTCTCTTCAGAGCCCACCATTGTACAGATTCATCCACACACACACACACACACACAGGTTTTTACCCCCATATCCATTACTGGCATTCATTAACACCAAATCTCCTTTGCCTTCTTCTGTCACTCAGTGTCACAAGGTCCTTCTGCAGCTCTCAGAGTGCAGATCATCCTCCCATTCAAAACCATTCCTTTTATCTCATGGTAAATCCATTTAACAGCTGTACTTGAGGAACAGTGTCCAAAGTTTTTTGAAAATCCAAGTACCTTGTGTAAATTGAATCATTCAAACACTGACACTCACTGATCCCTCCAAACAACTCCTAACAGATTTAGGAGGCATGATTTCCTGGGAAGACATTTTCCCCCTCCCTACATAATTTTTTATTCACATTTGCAAGTGATTTTAGCTTTCACAGGAGAGGGGCTGCTCACCATCAACATGCTCATAGGGGAGCCAGTGGTGTTT
Source organism: Muscicapa striata striata (assembly GCA_030060385.1). Lineage (NCBI taxonomy): Eukaryota > Metazoa > Chordata > Aves > Passeriformes > Muscicapidae > Muscicapa > Muscicapa striata. Next base: position 270,956 of record JAREIS010000050.1, on the reverse strand, counting down.
GGTGTTCTGGTACTCGAAGTAAGGGTCCCAGTGGCGGCACTGCTCCTCTCTGAAATCCTCCAGCTCCTTGGGGCACTCCTGGGTGTTGCACAGCTGGAACTCGTAGCTCGGCCCCACACACGTGCGGCCCCCGTTGGCAGGACTGCAGCAGGGAGAGAAACCCCTGGTTACTTCTGCCATTATTTCATTAATCAGGTGTCTATCAAATCTTTTGAGGAGCAGTTTTTTCCCAGTCATATCAGTATGTACCTGATGAAGCCAGGGCTGTATTTCTGTATGTACAAGACATATTTCCTTTCAAAACTCGCTGTCACTATTTAGCTGTTAAAAAGCACTTCTGCAAGTAGAGGTTCAAACTACTTGATAAAGGCAAGAAAAGCCATTTTTTTGGTGCAGCCAGGAAAGGAAAGCACAGCAGAACTCATTCACATTCACCCCTAATGCAGCAGCAAAGGCAGAACAGCCCAGCTCAGTGCTGTGATGTGCACCAGATCCCTGGCAGATCTGGAAACACAGAGCTCAGGACCTGAAGCTGGGTTTGCAACCTCTTCCAGGAAAGACAGAAAACGTTTTCAATAGCACATTAGGCTTTTCTGACATGCAAATAGGTTTTACAACTAAAACTGTGACCATGATTATAAAGGTCACTTCTCTGTTGCCAAAGTAATAAAGGCTGAAAAGAGAGCTGGCAAATTTTTTTTCTTTACAGAACAATTTCCATCAGAAAATGCTGCTTCAGACAACTAAAAAAAAAATCCCAAATCAATGATAAGATGATTTTTAATACTAGTAAGTTCAATTGCTTTATCAACAAACCAAGAAATTCAATATTAAAATATTCTCTCTGTTAAAATAATTTAATTCTGACAATTGCTTTAGTTCCTGCTGTTAGGATCTTGACATTTAATGATGCCACACTAAGATAGCAATAATTACACATTTCATATAATTTGTACTAACTATACTTTACTTCCATTGTTACTGAAATTGAATCATTCTACATTATCTAGATGACCCATATGTAAGTTATTAAAGCAGGACAATTCAAAATTCCTAAAATAACTTTGAGGATAGTTCTGATCTCAGGAGCTTTGTTACAACTTGGAATGAAAACAGTTTGAAAATATTTTAAGACCTTCTTGTTGAAATATCCTAAAAGGTGGATTAAAGAAAACTTTTTAAAATGTTTAAAAAAAAAATCCAGTAAATCACTGCTATTATTTCAAATGAGATATATAGGACTCTAAACTTTTACTTAAGCTTTACACAGCACTGTATCAGCACTTTCAAGATCTTTGTAACTGCATAACCAGTTTAATGGATGGATAAACTGAGAAGTAAAGATGATTCATGACTTGCTAAGGGCCAAAAATAGAATTTCTGACAACTTATGCTATAGGTCAGATTTAACAAGTACCACTCAGCATCCTTTACTGCACTGCTGCACTGGTCATGCACTGAGGATCCTCCCTGGGCAGCCTCTGCACATCAGCTGTGGGGTGTCACTCACTGTGGGGTGTCACTGTGGGGTGTCACTCACTGTGGGCTGTCACTCACTGTGGGGTGTCATTCACCGTGGGGTGTCACTGTGGGGTGTCACTGTGGGGTGTCACTGTGGGGTGTCACTCACTGTGGGGTGTCACTCACTGTGAGGTGTCACCGTGGGGTGTCACTGTGGGCTGTCACTCACTGTGGGGTGTCACTGGGGATGTCACTTACTGTGGGTTGTCACACTGCCGTGTCCTGTACTTCACCCCGGTGCCACATGTGCGGGAACAGGAGCCAAACTTGCTCCATGCCCCCCAGTGTCCATCCTGCTTCAGGATGTCTGGTGTGAGCCAGATGCAGTGACCTTTAAAGCAATGCTGAAAGAGAGAATCAGATGTCACAATGATTAGATTATTAACTTACATCAGATGAGAAGCTGATTTTATAATTTTCAGCATGAGTTCTGGATTTTTTTCATCTCTCAGTAGAAAGTAGAGGGACCTGCTGTCAGATTGTGCCCATGATCTCAAACTCAGATTTTATAAACATACATGTTCAACATGCACAGGTGTGCACACAGGTTTCAAGCCAACCAAGTTTGTTAAACTGCTCTCAGTGTTGTATTTCCTCATCACCTGTCTGCAGCAGGGATATTGTTGAAGGGAAATGGCAGAATCCCAAATCTTGGAGGCTGAGAGTGACATCCTGCCTCCACTATTGCCTGCAGCCTCTGCAGGCAGCACTGGCAGGAGCTCTGGCCACAGCACCATCCTGCCCAGCCACTCCCAAATCCACACACATATTCCTACAATAAATGCCATCAGCAAAGTGTCATGGAATTTAAGCAAACTCACATTGTAGACATTAATGCTATTAAATAAAAAGTTTTGCAGTGTCTCCCTGGAGATCTCATGGTAAACCTGGCCAAAAAGCCAGGAGGCATTCCTTAGGGACAGCCTTGGACAGTCCTACATCTGCAAAGTTCATCACGCCCTTCTCACTTTCTCCTTTCTTTTACCTGGTTTTTCACACAGTCATTCTACAGCAGTTGAAACACAGAATTTGCTACATTCCCCAAACCATTAAGGTATTTATTTTATTTCTTTAAGAGCCTTCATAGCTCCAGTACTGATCATCTCTACTGTCATCTCCTGTTATAGAAACCTATCAATGCCTTTCCACCAATTTCTCCAGTCCCTAATCAAAGAATTTTTTCTCAGCTAAAGTCACAAAGAATTTTTCTCAAGGATCACAAGATTCTGGCCCCTTTCAGTACTATTTCTGCTTTCATAAAAGTCTACTGATGAAGTGTGGGTGCTGGAAAATATATTCCAGCAAACAAATGACTTTGCATGAGACTGTCACAGTTTGTCTGCGTTAACGGTTACTGCTGGGATGAGAGCTCTGGCTCAGGAGCACAGATGGCTGCAACAACAAGTGAAATCAGTCACTTACTTTCCTTAACATTCAAGTCAACAACAACATTTTACACAGCTTAACAAGCCCTGGAACGCAGGAATTTGGCAGGCTGCACAAGACAAGCATATGGCTAAATGCATGCTGCCAGCAAAAACAAAATCAGAAGATATATAACAGGAGAGAGTTCTTGAGCATAGAGCGATTAGTGATCTGGAAGGCAAATCTAAGAGTGAAGGATAATCATTAATAATGCTGAATTTAAAGAGAGAATCATTAGTAGAATGGTAACAAGGCACAGCTTACTGATTCACTAATCTCCTCAGTGACTGGCTCTTTATTCATGCAATTTATTTTGGGGCTGATTTGGTTGGACAAGGAGTAGAAGAGAGAGTAAAAATTAGGCTTCAAATATTTTTTTTTTCTTTCCCATGACTTCAGATATACGAAGTCAAAACCTATGAAATAGATGAGTTACCATAAAGCCAATTATACCAATCCTGCTCCAGAACTGTAATGGGCAGATTTTTCTTAGATGTTTGACAGAAAAAGAGATAATTCAGCAAAGTGTGAAAGAATGCAAAATCCTGATGTGTCCTTTGCTTTTTTTGGTTTAGAAGCTCAGGGCTGTACCCTTCAGGGACTGTTTACTTATGGCTTTAGAGAGGTTTGTTTGAACAAACAGCCTGAGTCGTGGGGCCCTGGGCAGCCTGGGGACCATTCAGTGATGTGGGGGAAGCTGGCAATGGTTCAGCTTGTCAAGAGACATTTCAGCTGGCCTTGGAAGCAGATGTGAAGTGACAGCTCCTGATCTGGGCTTGCTTACACATCCTTTTATCAGGCTGCTGCATCTCTCAGGTGTGAGTTCCACAGCAGTCACCAAATCTGTTTCAGGAGCCATTTAGCCTCTGTTCATTATGTGATGATCCAGACTGCAGTGCTCAGACTCATGGAGGAGAGGGAGAGCTGTGATGACACTGTTTCCCAGCCTCTTCTCCCTGTTTTAGTCAGGAATAGCAGGATTGCAACAACCTCTAATAAACCCTCTCTGACATTGAGACTGGTCCCTGAACTGGAAGGCAAACATGGAAAAGTGTTATTGACTTTGCTATGTAAAGGGAAGAGCAGCACTGATTTTTAGTGGAGAAGCCAGTCAGATGGTGATTGTTGGGAAGCTGAGGCAGAACTACTAGGAGAGAAGCATTTGTGTAAAATGAGTCACCCCCAGCTCTGTCTTTTTTTTTGTGGGTTAAGAGAAAAGAACCTACAGAAAACAAAATGATTCACTAATGAACCTCTGGGCAGATCCATGCAAGAAAATGCATGAGAAGGTAAAACCAGAGACAGAGCAATCTCCAGTGTAATAAAGGAAGTTAAAGCCAACCCTTCCCATTGCTACTACATTAACTACATAATGAGGTGGAAAAGAGCCAATTTCAAGCACTATTCCCTCCATAAACAGGCGGTTTCACTTAAAGAATGAAGCATATTAAACCTTTTTTTTTTTTTAATGACAGAAAAATGCGTAAATGCAAATTGTTTTCTTAGTTGAAGACAAGATGAAGACTTCTTGCAGTCTTGCCTATTTTTCTGGCAAACAGGGCAGTCCAAAACAAGTGCAATTTCCAGGACAGGGAGCTTAAATTTCTTGCAGTAAAACATTCCACTGCTGTTTTCAGCAGTTCTTTGAAACAACTGCTGTGGATGCCAAAAAAAGAGCCAGTGTGTTCCTGTGGGCTTAACACATCTCCAAGTCAATTTTCCAAGAAAAGACTTGAAGATCTTCTGTGAGTATCTGTAACTGTTTTATATGGGGCAGCAATGGGTACCTCTCCAACCTCCTCACTTGATGCTCTTCATCCTGCATCATGGCTGGGGATGCTCAGTTCTCCTCTCTCTCCTGAGGTCCCATCAGAAGTGGGTTACTTATTTATTTGTATTCCCCATCACACGCAGGCTGGCTCACTCTGCTCCATCTGTTTGAGGATAATTAGTTGCAAGGGATGAACTGAAAGTTCCAACACTGAGGACTACTCTGAAGCAGTAAAAGTTTCTTCAGTGGAGAATCAAGTGCTCTCCCTGTTTCTGTGGTGACTAACAGCACACACTCACCCATCTGTCTCCTGTCTCCGAGAGAAGCTGAGGTCAGCTTTCTCAGTGGGAAATTTACTGGATTGCTTTGAGTACATATTAGTGTTTTCAGAAACCTTTTTTCTTGGTCCATTTTTCTTCTCAAAAACTATCTATTTATTTCAATATTTAATCATCCCCTTCCTTTCCTGACAGAGTAAAAAATCATTCCAAGTTTTATTCAGATCATCTCATTAGCACAGTGCAAGCACAGAGAAGACCTGCTAGGTTTGTGCTGGATCCTTGGCACAGAAGCCAAATCCAAGATCAACATCAGCTTGGTTGGCAGGGGCAGCTACCAGGCTCTTACCTCTCTCCAAGAAAAAAAAAAAAAAAAAAAAACGGAGGCTCAGGTGGTGCAAACCTTGATGTTAGTCACTGCAGCAAGCAGATGGACTCAAGCATGTGATCTCCCTGCATGACTGACTCTGGGTTTTATTTCTACCCTGTGGAGAGCAGTGAGCTACTTCAGCCGACATAAATGTCTCCCCAGAAGAGTTTTATGTTTAAAAAATGGAATAACAAAAACTGATGATAGATTTCTGAAGTTTGCCTGGATTCAGAAGCCTGAGGCTAATGGTAGAGCTGACAGAATTGTGTACAAGTAAATAAATTATCAGCTGACAGCATATGTTTTCTTTCAATCTACAGAATGCTGGGCAGAGTTAAGCTTTGTACAGTTATGTCTTGTCTGCATGGTTTACTATAGCAATTTATGGAGTGTCTTTGACTCCACAGTAAGACTCTGAACCTCCATGTGCTTAACTTTACACACTGGAGTTATTTCGTGGAAGGTAATGTGACCATTGCAAGTGGCTGCAAGAGCAAAGCTTCACAAAACTGATAGAAACCTCCCTCTTGCTATTGAAAACTCAATCTGGTTTTAAAAAATCAAGCTGGGAGCAATATAAATTATTCTATTTCCTTTAGAATTCTCTCAAAATAAGAGTTTTCTTTTCTGATTGGGAAGCTCCAGGAGAATATGTTATTTTTTTATCTTTAAACTCAGCAAATTATTAGCTTGCTGCCAATTAACATAATAGTTGCTCAGTATCTCCATTTGCACAAGAAGGCTTACTAAGAAGTTTTGAAAATGGCAGAACCTCACTCTTTCAAATAACCATAGGCACAAAAGAGCTTACCACCATTTACATAAATATACACTTACCTGCACATATAGACAACATTAGAAAGCCTCCTCTTCCCTTTCAAAGGGTCCAGGGCACAGCCTGGGTGTGCAGGCACATGCCCCTTACCACTCTGCCTGCTGAAAATATGCTACAGATTTCATGTCTCCCACATGGCTGTTCTTGCCCCTTGACCACCAGTTAGGAAGGAGGCAGCTGGGCTGGATTCTCCTCAATGGCATCTTGCTGAATTTGGGATCAGCTCTCAGTCAGGTGAAGAGCAGCCCTAGGTGGGAACATCCACGTGCCGTTGTTCCCTCCCCAGCATCACTTGCATTTCTGGCATCCTGTCCCCTCAGCTGCAGCACAGCCAGGATGTTTCTGTGACACATCAGCAGTGTTGTGATTGGTTTCAGCTTAAAATAGGCCCTGGGAATTAGTGGCATGAAATCATGAAAACTACCAGTCTCTAAAGCAGGAAACAAATGAAACTTTCTCAATCAACATCTTTAATTGCTTATGTTTCTGTACTTTTCTTTTCTGGCATGAGTCCAAAGAAAATAGGAAATCGTGTTTGAAATTATTTTCCTTTCTCTCAAGTGCTGATGAGGTATCCTGGGAGATGTACCTGAAAGGAAGCTGCCCCATAGCAACTGAGTCCCACCTTTAGGCAGTAAACGCATTTTACAGCCCTGTGCATTCAGGCAAGAGCCTCTGGTATTGTCCCAGTTGGTGAAGAGAGTGAACAGGGGAAGGCAAAATCAAGGGCAGGGATGAAAATGAAAGGAACAGATGTAAAAGCATTGATCTGATGTATCTGTATTAAAAACACCAACATCTAATAAATACACTGGTCAAACACTGAACTCAGATATAAAAAGTCAGCTATATAACCTTCAGAACTCACACAATTTAAAAAAACCCAAAACATTTTGTTCAGACTGCTGAGCTTTATCTAATAAAATGGTTTTCATTTTACAATATTTTCTCAGGTTCTTCTGGAAGGTGGCAGCAAGTTTATTTATCAAAAAACTGGGACAGCTCCCTTGAGAATAAAACAGTCAGAGTCCTATCATCTACTGAAACTTCAGAATGTGCACATACTCTCTTGCATCTCTGCTGAGCTCAAAAGCCTGGCTGTCTGCACAGCTTGCTGAAGCCTTGGATCCCAAGTTCCAGTCCAAAGAAAATTTTTACAGCTGAGTTGCATAATATCCTGACAAACTGTTTATAATGGAAGCACTGACAGATCCTTAACTGTAGGGTTACAAATTCCTCTTTTCTCCTCATTTTTTCTGTTCAAATACTAATATGAATGAATAGCTCAGGGAAGAGAGTGATGCAACAAAATGGAATATAACTGTATTTTTCAGTTGGGGGTCGTGAATATTTTTAATATAAAAATCAAGATAAATAAAAGGTGTCCAAATAAATTGTCTATAATTTTGGATTGTAACCTGATTCTTTTTAATTTTGTTTTTTAATAAGAAACAAAGCTTTTATAACAGGAATAATTTAAAGAAGAGAAAACCAGAAGGGAATGGTTTGCATAGAGCATGACTTGCTGGGGAATTAATTTAACATAATGTTTTCATAAAAAAGACTTTTCAAACCATAACAGCAGCTGCTAATATGGTTCATTTATCGCATAAATGATGTCATACACTGGGTTGTAAAAAAACCTTTCCAAGTAGCGACATCTTCCTCTCCCCCTCAGTCACTGCATCCAAAGCCCAGGGAAGCCAGATTTTTTTCATCAGACTTCAAAGGGCTTGGAGTTCAGAGAGCCACTGTGAGCAGAGTGTGATCTCCAGGGAGGATCTCTGGGGCTGGGAGCACTGAGCTGAGCCTTTCCCACCTCACCCCATCCCTCCAGCACTCCTTGTGCCTCCCTGGGCTCTCAAAGCAGCCAATCCACCTGCACAGCCCTGCCCTTCTCTGCTTAGCCCCTCTGTGCTGGGTGGGTTCTCTCTGGCTGGACTCAGCTCCCACACCCATCCTTTCCCTCCGGGAAGCTCCAGGGCCGTGGCTTGGCTGTGTCTCCAGCCCCCACTGCTCTGTGTACCCCAGCAGCATTGCTGATCCAAGCACAACACCCTGACCTCAAAAGAGTCGTAGGAGAGTGAAAATTTCCCCATTTTTGGCTTGTGTGGTGCAGATACTGCCACAAGGTGCCAGGGTTTAATGGTCCCAGCGTGGCCATGCAGGACACGCCAGCCCTCACTCAAGGTCCTCCTCTCCCACTGCTCAGAATCACAGAATATTCTGAGTTGGATGGGACCCACAAGCATCATCAAGTCCAGCTCTTGAGAGAATGGCCCTTACAGGGAACAAACCCATGTGCCATTAGCACCATGCTCTAACCAGCTGGGCTAATGCTCAGCACTGCACTTGCACTCAGGAGTTTGTCCCACATCTTAGCAAACCTCAGCTCCTCCAGACAGCTTCTTCTCTTGTTCCTGTGATTTCGAAGGGAACATCCCCAGGTGCACACAACCACACAGGAACACACGTGGGTACCCAGGGCACCAGCTCTCACCTTGCCTGGGGCACACATGGTCCCGTCCAGCGGAGGCCCTTTCTTTGTTTTGCAGAAATAGGGGTTCTCGGGGTGGCTGCACCACAGCTGCTTGCAGGGATCAAACGTGCGGAACTGGAACACAGGAAAAAATCAGAGTGGATGATGCTTTGAGAGAGCTCCCACTGGAAACTACAACAGAAGCTGCAGATGGGGGGGTCTTTTCCTAGGTATGAAATGCCAGCTGTTAGTGCTGATCCCTGAGGAACACAGTGATGTCTGTGGATTGAATATTTGAGCATACAGAATCATCACTCTGAGAAGAGATCCCATCTGCATGCGATGGAATAAAGTTGGGCAAAAATAGTTTTACACAAGTGACCAACCAGTTTCCTCAGGCAGTGACACACACTGCCTTTTCTTACAGCTTCTCCAAATGGGGCTGCTTCATTTGGCAAACAAAGCAAAAAATCCTTGTGCACCCATGGGAGATAGAAATTAACTGCTCAGACTTTGGCCCAGCTGTTGTAATCCCCTTCTCAGGGGGATGGAAATTTGAGATCAGGTCCCCAGTCCAATGAATAAATCAGCATTTTACCTACAATGCAAAGGAGAGGATGGGAACCACCCACCACAAAACATACTAAGTCATGATGTCTGGACATGCTTTTGGTTATTCTGAACAAAGAATAGAAAGCCTCCATCTCCTAGGCTCTGGAGGATGGCTGTAAGAAAATATTCTCTTTGGCTGGGACATTCTTCCACAGCAGCATCAGAGGGAATTGTGTCAAGGCACAATACTACAGCTCATGCTCTAAAGGTTCTCATCCATTATCAAGGGACACTGCTCAGCACATATATTCATGCAGATGGGAATGAAAGCAGAAATGTTATATGTCAGCAGCTGCCAGCAGCTGAAAACATCTCTTTCCATTTAATATTTTCTTCTACTTGAAGAGCTGGGGGTGGGAGGCACAGCCCTGCTGCAGAAGACTCTATCTTCTGAGGCCAGTCCACTGAGAATTGCACTAATCTTGCCTTGCTTTAAATTTAAACTTTGTCTCTTGTTTTCCTCACACACGAGAGCCAACCATGTCATCAAGAGTCCTTACAAGTTGCTTTACTTGCTGTCACACATATTTTCTCTTGCAAAGTATCAAAATGCATCACACTTCCCATAAAATTGGATCATAAAAGCATGCTGCTCTGTGCTAACATCACAAGATGTGGCAGCAAATCCATCTCCTCCACATCCTGGTGGGAGTTTTGTAGCAAAATAACCAGCTGCCAGCAAGAGGAGGCTCAATAACACAGCAAGTTTGTTTGCTTGACAACTACAGATCTTTATGAAACTACACAATAATTACTTTTGTAACTTCAGTTTAAAAAAAAAAAACAAAAAAATCAAACAAAATCAAACAAAGTGATATTTAGGATAACATATATGTCAACATTCAGTTGTTAATCCTTGCTTGCAGCTAAGAGGGCACAACATCTTTCCTTGTGAGCTTCACTGCGCTGTCCCTATTAAGGACATTTCAGAGACACTCAGAGCACTCCTGGATGAGAAAGAGCAGAAGCTGAAGTTAAGTACTCACAGCTGTGCACATCATGTATCCCAGCCCGAAGTCAAAGCGGCACTGCTCATTCATGGAGTAGTGAATGCCTGGCAGCTGGGGAAGGGAAGGCCAGTCGTGCTCGAAGGGATCGTCCCGCAGACAATCGTAGGAACTGCAACAGGCAAAAATTACAGGAACAGATGGGGCTGTGAGGCTTGCACACTGTTTGTGGCTTCATTGCCTTTTTGTTCCAAACAAAATAGAGCCTACAATTTCTCAGATGCTCATCCTGAAGAGCAGCTAATATTGCATTTACTCGCACATTCACTTTAGCATTTTGTATCCACCTTCAATGGATTCTATACATCTTTTTTTGAAGCCCTTCCATTGTAATTTCCATTTGGCTTGCAGGTAAATTCCTATCAGTCTCCAGGCTCCTTATGTGAAAGGAATCAAAAGAAGAATCCACATGAGACCAAGAAGAAAAGAAAGTTTAATTAATTTTCCATTTGTGGAATTTCTTGCTGCCTGCAGCTGTCTTTCAGGTGAGGTTTCAAAAGCAGAGGCCAGGGTAACTAGCCCAGAATACCACTGAACTTACAGTTTCCCTTTGTCCTCCCTGAGAAGCAGTGACTCATTTACAGACTTCACCCATGTTTGCTCTCTCTCTCTGCTTCTCCTGATCGCTCCCAACTCCATCCACAGTTTAAACTAAGTTTTCTTTCTGTGTGACAAAAGTGGAAGTTTCTCCTCTGCTCCTAAGGAGTGAGGACAGTGTAGAATTACATCTGACCAATTCATGACAGCACAAAGGACTGAAGCTAATGCCACCAAATGGTTTACACAATGTAAGTACTGGTTGATTCACTGCAATCACAGTCCACAGGATCTCTGAAATGTCTCCCAGTTATTTAACAGACATGAGGACTGTGGACACTGCTGCAGGCCTAGGCAGATTCAGCCAGGCCTTTCTCACAGGGTCTGAGTTCCTTTCTCAGGCTGTGAAACTCTCTCAGGCCTAGCTGAAACCTTTCCCAGGCTAGGGCCTCTGTCTGTACTGTAAACACGAGAGAAAGAATCATAACAATAGATAAACACCTGCTGAATCCATGAGAAAGCCTGGGACAAGAGGTGTCTCTTTCTCTGCCCAATGAATTGTTTGTATTTTGTTTTGCATGAACTGTATTATAAAAAGCAATGGCTTTGTTCAATGAACTGCTCTTTCTTGCTTTCCTGCACCAAGCAAGGGAGTTGCCTTGTTGCTGTTTTTCCTTTTGCCGCTCCGTAACCCTCTAGGCAGCAACAGAGGACACCATACATGAGCCCATCCTGGCAATCATTAAGATTGCCTTGAAGTTACCAATAGCTGAAAGCAGAATTTTGAGGTTAGATTTACTTCAAAGCAAACCATTGCTCTGCTTTAATACATTTTAAAAATAGTTGTATTTAAAAGAACGTAAAGCAGCCCTCTAGGCCAGATGATTTTTATTTAATGGCTAAAGCTCTGGAGGATCTTGCTAACTGAAACAATCACACTTCCCTCACAATGTTTTTATTCCTTATTGCCACACCTAAGATATCTATAATAACACAAATGCTGACAAAAAGACTGACTCATTTACTTCATGTATTTTCCTGCACGTTTTCCCTACTCATTTTCAGCTTTTACTGGTTATGGTAGTAACTTCCCCATATTTTTTGTACAACTTTCACATAACAAGGGGATGGTTTTTTTTCTGTAAGGAGCAAAAAAAGGTCATAAACAACTGAATTTTGTCAGGGATCTCCCACAGTCTAATGCCCAAAGTGTCAGGTCCAAAAAGGAAGGCAAGGGGCATGGTTGAAGCTGTTTAAACAGAAAGAAAAACTAACTGAAGAACTAATTCTAGAACCATGTGTGCTCTTTAGATATCTACTAAAGTCAAGAAAAGCCTGACACTTAGAGGGCAGATTTTCCTCTCTAGGCAGCACCATCCTGTCACTGACAGGTCTCATAAGCAACAAATGGCAAGGCAGACACAACAGTGCTGGGTAGCCAAGGCAGCCCTCAGCTAGAGGTTAGAGTAGGGAGGGAGGAAAGCTAGCAATGAGATTCATAACAGTGCCTTCCACCATCCCTGAGAAGAGAAAATACATCCTTTTCAGGGTCCAGAAAATGAACAAACATAAACGAAACAAGAATAATTTAGAATGGACTGACATCGAACAGAATGTGAGATGCAGAATTGTGGTAGAATTGTTGTAGAATTGCTGTAGAACTGTTGCAGAATTGTTCCAGCATTCTCCCTCTCAGTGTCCAGAAAATGAACAGTCATAAATGAAATGAGAGACATAAACGAAACGAGAATAATTTAGAATGGACTGACATCGAACAGAACGTGAGATGTAGAATTGTTGTAGAATTGCTGTAGAAATGTTGCAGAATTGTTCCAGCATGCTCCCTCTCAGTGTGCAGAAATGAAAAGACATAAATGAAATGAGAGACATAAATGAAACGAGAATAATTTAGAATGGACTGACATCGAACAGAACATGAGATGTAGAATTGTTGTAGAATTGCTGTAGAAATGTTGCAGGATTGTTCCAGCATGCTCCCTCTCAGTGTGCAGAAAATGAACAGACATAAATGAAACGAGAATAATTTAGAATGGACTGACATCAAACATGAGATGTAGAATTGCTGTAGAGCTGTTGCAGGATTGTTCCAGCATGCTCCCTCTCAGTGTGCAGAAAATGAACAGACATAAACAGAACGAGAATAATTTAGAAGGGACTGACATTGAAGGGAACGCGCGATGCAGAATTGCTGTGGGGCTGTTGCAGGGTTGCTCCCCGTGGAAGGGGCTCCTGCTGGGCAGTACTCACTGGAGGTAGCGGTTCAGCTCCTGCTGGCTGCAGCGGGACCAGTGGAAGCGGTGGAAGGCAGCCTGCACCAGGGGGGCCATGATGCTGCCCAGCCGCACCTCGTCCCCGCAGCGGTTCCCTTGGCCGTCGTGCTCCATCCCCAACCTGCCCCGCGCACACAGAGACACAGTGGTGACACGGGGGCTCTGGCTGCCCCCAGGCTGCCCCTCCCCAGTGGCACCAGCAATCCCATCACATCCCATGGACTTTGTCCCCACAAGCAAAGTCATGAGGAGTAAGGCAGGGTGAGGCTAAAGAGCTCATCTGGAGTAACTCCTATATAGAAGGATTGACCCTTGAGGGTACTTTCATGTCATTAGCACAATCCACTTTAAAAAAAAAAACCTAAAAATGCCTTTTTGGATTCCTGTGCACATGCACATTTTTGAATCACTACAGCTAAATGCGAATCCATTTCTAAATTACTGAGCCTGCCCACCCTCCAGGAATACTAACAGAAATGTAGCCAGGCTCTAATCTGGAGCTATTCAGGTCTTTATATAACTTCTAAAAAAATCACACCTTAGCTTAATTCAAAGTATTTTGCAACTGCAGACAAGTCCTTTGCATGGGAAAAAAGAAAGACATCACAAAGAAAGCTAGTTCAGACAAGCTGCTGCTGCTGCCCAGGAGCAATCCCACGTTGTTTAAATGTGAAACAGCCTGGAAAGTGGTGGATGCTTTCTAGAAAATCACCCCAAATTACAGATACTTTAAAATTTCTTTTTAGCTTTATTATGAATATATTTGTTCCTTTCCTTTGTTTGATCTCTAATTGCATTTTTAATTAGCACTATTGAACTAATCTGGGCAGTATCTGTCCATAGTTAAACAAAATTAACAGATTGGGGCTGAATATGACTTGAGGGTTTACACATTTTCTGCAGTAGTGTCTCTTTTAAAGCCCATGCTGTGTCCTTTTTATTCTTAATTCAAAAATTCTGGAATCAAATACAATCTAAGTCTCAAATAGGTGTCCCTGTCTAAGATATGCTTATGGTGATTTCAATAAATTTTGGCACTTTATTGTTAAAAAAAAGAGAAAGGGCCTGAAGGCTTTCTTAGGAAAACAGAATAGATGGAAACTGTTCAAAAAAAGCCTTCTGGTAACTGTTATTCTACCAAAGACAAAATGGGAAATCAGTGGGAGTTCTCTGCAGGGAAAACAAGGAAACTAAAAAGATCTGGGAGAAACCAAAGCTCTGAGAACTGCTGCCCAGGCATTGGTTCAAATCACGTCAATAGGTAAAATGATTGCATTTTTTATATGAGATATATAGAACAGTTGTAACTGCAGTGCTTGGCATCTCACTTCTACACAGTATTGTTTCCTTTATCAGCAGTAACATATACAGATTGTGTGCTTATTTATATGGATTGCTTGCAGGGATACTGTGTTCCACTGACTCAGTGAAATCATATTTCTTTATTATGGGTACTTTACATTTCCACCAGGAGACTACAATACATCATTCAATCTAGTCCCACAGCAGCCCTGGAAGATATTTTGGTATTAGTTCCTTTTTCCCATTTGGAAATCCCAAAATATAAAGCTTACTTAAGATCATAAAGAAAGCTTTGTGAGAGCTGAGACCTGAAAGCACAGCTAACCCTAAATATTGTTCCTTAACATCAATTGCATCTGTCCAATGTCATCAGCATTTGCATCAAAAACAATTTAAGGTACAACCCAGATGTCCAGTTGTACTCACACATGACCAGTTTCATGAGCCACCACAAATGCAGATGAAAATCCATCTTCATGGTTGAGAGTGCAGCTTCGGACAGGATGGCACATCCCAGTGACGGGAGCGTAGCCTGGGAGAATCACCAAGTGTTTCAGAAAACAAACAAAACCAGAAAAATCAACGTGGTGGGAAGCTCTAGGGTGAGCATCTGTCCTTTGTTGTGACACAAATATAGTTGAAATGGTCCTCTCAAGACCTCTGCCCCCAAACATTTAAAAATGTGCTCCTTCATCTACGGAACAGATGAAACCAGCCTGTTGAACAAATTAAAACTTCCTGGCTCACCAAGAAAATTCTTGTCACCTCTTGGACTGCCCTACAATTGCCTTTTCTAAGGGGATAAGACAACAGAGGCAAAGGACACCACATGCTGCTGTGTGGAGGAGCCCAATACCAGCCCTCAGGGAGGAAAGCCCCAGCCAGCTCTGAGTTGACAGCAGTTCTGACCAGCTCAAAATGAATGGGAAAGCTCTGAGATTTCTTCTCCCTGTGAAAAACCTGATCTCACAGGAGGCAGAGGTCTGAAAAAAGGAAAAAGCAGGCAGTTCTTGGCCCTGCTGTTCCAGACCTCTACATAAGAACATTTCTTGCAATTCAGCTGTAACACAGCAACAGTTTTAGAACTTTTAAAACACAGAATCTCTTCTTTAATCTTTGGACATTGTCAGGACTGTTTACATATGGATCCCATTTTCTTGGCTTCAGTAAGAACACAGAAATTATCCAATAGGTAGTCAGTAAGAAAAGATAAAACAATAAGTGAAGCAGTTACAACTAAAAATGGCCAAACGTAGAGCTCTTGGGGAAAGAAAACATAGAGCACAGCTCAGCAAAAGATATACAATTAAATTTTACATGACTAGCCTGGCTTGGTGATAAATGCAAATGCAAAACAAGCCCAGACACACACCTTGCATGCCTGATGGTCCAAAATCCTGCCTGGTGAGGAAGATGGCATGGTCGTGGTACTCGGCGTGCCCGGTGTCGGGTTTCTGTTGCAAGTACGCCCAGCGACACACGTTCTCCAGGCTTTGAGAGGGGTTCCCAATCTCTATCAGGCTCATAGACTGCAGTCACACAGGGGAGAAAAAAGACACCAGGAGGTATTTATTAAAATGTGGGCAATTTTTTTCCCAGCTTTTTCAGGCACTTGGCTAAAAACCCCATTTCCATCACAAGTTTGTTCTTAATTAAAAGATACTTAGATTTCAAAAACAAATTCTACTGGACCAAGAAAGCAAAAAAATAGCTAAAGTTCATGGTTAGATTGTGATTTCTGCATTTAATGGGATCTAAGACATAACAAAAGTAAAAAATAGACAAGAAATAGAAAGATGTGTATTTTAATGACAAAACTCATATTGGGTTGTACACTCTTGTTATTTCTATGCCACCCTGGCATCAGTTTTCATCATTTAATCATCTGTTTATCATCACTTCCAGCCTGGATATACAGTTCCTGATGGGGCCCATGTCCCTTTTGGGACCACAACAGGTCTCAACCAGGAGAGACTGACCCAGTGTTGGGGAAGATCAAAGCCTGATGGCTTAGTGCAGCCTATCACAACAACTGCAGAGAGCCAGCACCCTGTCCTGCTCATCAGCTGCTTCTGTCATGAAACAGAGCTGGTTAGGCTGTTCTGTCAGACCTTGGCACACTCCTGGAAGCTCTGTCCCTGTAAAACTAAGTGCACTTTTTCAGCTGTATTTGAACCATTACTTTCAGAAATGGACTTTCTCAGTTGCTATCTTTTAAATTGCATTTTCTTTATCCCATTATTTAGCTGAGGTTCATTCAGAAGGTAGAACAAAACTTCCCCCTGTGGGATGCCATTCTCCATGTAAACCATATTACATGGGTGGTGAGCTGACACAGCCTGGCTGGCTCCAGGTAGCTGATGTGTTAGGTGAGGTGCAAAGGACAGTTCTCTTGAGGAAGGAAGAGAAAGGTATTTTAAAATCCAACTATTACATTTGCTTCCCTTTTTTTTGTTTTTTGTTTTTTGTTTTTGAAGTAGTACTTTCTTAATGAGTTCCCATCTAATTCTGCTTGATACTGTGCACTGCTAAGACTTTAGAAAGCTTCTTGTATGTGGGATACTCTAAAATGTATGAATAACTGACCTGTCCCAGTCCTTCCAGGATTTGTAAGAACTACAGATGTGAACCTGGCTTTTCATTTGCAAAAATTATATTACCATGACAACACTGTAATCATAACAAAAACCACTACAGTTTAGATGCTATACTGTACTGCTAGCTTTTGGCATTCCAAAACACTTAATGTAGAGCAAAACTTAGCCTAGAGCCAAAAATAAGAGAGAAGTAATACAATTCATGTTTAAATGCAGATGTACTTGACGTGTGCTCTAATTGAATGCATGATGGAGCACATAGAGTATTGACTACACGAAAAAAATCCTCAAAGGGTTGTGGAAGAACAACTGGAATTGATAAAAGAAGTGCCTGCCAAACTGAGGTCTGATTTTGGCAAAATTAAGATATTACAATTCTGCAAATGTTCAGAAAAACAAATTTATAAACCAAATAGAGGCACAGTTTGGATTCTGATACCACTGTGGAATGAAAAAGTTGTAATATAATCCTGTGCTGGATCATGCTGCTTCCAGCCATAATTCCCTTGGAAGTTGAACTAATAACTGTATTTTAAATGGTGGGACAGTTGTGGTGCCTTAATTGAATGTCTGTATATTTATAAGAACATACTTAAACAAACTTTGAGTCACTAATACAGGGCAAAATCCTGGCTCTTCAAGCAAAAATCCTAGTCAGTTAAACAGGGTTTGACTATTGCTGAGGTCTTTATTAACATCCATCAGTGGTAAAACAAAAACAAACAAGCAAACAAACACAAAACTTATCTGTATCACCTCCACTTTTATTTCTCCAGAACTGCACCTAAAAGATCAATTCCTTCAAGGAGCTCAATAAAAAAACATCTGACTGCAAGACTCAAAAGCAAAGAACTTTGTAAAATGAAGTTGAGAAACCTCTAGTTTTCTAATGTTTTCTGATGTTAGCTAATACTTCCTTATTTCATAATAACCTCCTTGTGTACATTCTACCAAATGAAAAATCACATCATTTAAGACACATTGTTCAGCAAACAATGAAAACACACACCCTATCAACATATGCTTTGTTTAAGGGTATCCAATTATTTGCAAAGAAGTCTCGAATTTGCATGATCAGCAAAAAAGCATAGAAAATAAAATGTCAATTATTTCCTAATAACCACTGCTTTATAGTTTTCCTCAGTCATCTCTTCCCTGCCTGCTAAATCAAACCCTTGTCGATGGAGTCCATCACAAAAGCAAAATATTTGTCTCTGAATGAACAAAGAGAGCAGGTTACAGCACTCCCCTGATTAACACAGAGTCTGCCAGAGGCCAGACCAGTCTGGCACAGCAAAGCAGCAGCTCCCATGGTTCAGGCACTGCACTGGCATCTGCAGTGAGCCAACAACTCCCTCACTGTACACTGAGCTCCACTCCAAGAGCAAAACCACAGGCTCAGTCCTTACTGAGTAAATGCCTACTTATCAAAACACTGATTTACAGTTTGTCTTCAAGCTGGTTGGACCAGCTGGTTAATGTGGAGTATTGTGGGGTTTTTGCATTCAACATGATAGGGAGAAAGAAAAAAAAAAACCCTTTCACATAAAAGGCAAAACTGAGAACACGCAACTTCTATAAAACATGTTTCAGTTGACCCAACTTTTTTGCCAATGACACAATTTTAACATCAAAAAACTGAGCCTTACTGCTCTTTAAGTTGGGAAACAAGACATCCATAGGAAGTCAATTATTTTGAGTGTCAATGTGCTAAAAATGTAAGTAGCAAGTCAAGGACCTGTAAGTGAGGAGGACTTCAATGAGTGAGAGGAAACAGTCTGCCAAGTCCACTGAGCACTCAAATCATCTAGTCACTAATCCCTTGTGTTTCCTTACTGTAATGCAGCAGCCTGAAAAGAGAAACCCACTTGACTCCTAGCAAATTCTCACCTGAACAAAAAAAAAAAATTCATGTTCCACAATTTTCCAAAGACTTGCAAATCAGAAAGGCTTCAACAGGAAATATTGCATGGCTGGGGAACCATCACTCTGACAGTGAGTCAAGCTCACTGTCCTGTGCAACTGCACTGGCTGAGACCAAAGAACCATGAACACCATGGTCCTCTGCTCACAGTGGGCACTGGTACAGCCAGGGCAGGGAACTGGAGGTAGTGTTTCTCTCCAAAGAACCTCCAAGGCTCCAGTGGCCTTTGGATCAAAGACTTCCTATGCCAGGCATGCCTTTATATAAAATTTTACCCACTTCTCCAGCTGCCTTGCCTTTACAGATAAATGCCCAGGCAGAGCTTGTTAGCAGGCAGGGCAGATGTCATATGTTTTAGAAGGATGTTGTCCAAAAATTACTCTTTTAGAGATATCAGATAACACTTAATAATATTTTCTTTTGGAAGTCAATGTGTATTTCATCAGAGCCAAACCCTTTATTAAATGGACTAAGCAAATGAGAAAGAGGAAGAGAGATGAGCTGTGTGCAGTAATAAGGGATGAAAGGGAAAATCCCTCTTTGTCACACTGCAAACAGGGGGAGCTTGGGGGCCAGCATGGAGAAGAGGTGTAGGTGTTACTCTTGGCCAGCAAAGGGAACACCCTGGCAGGAGCTGCAGGTCCTGCAGCTGGCTGGGAGCTCTGACCTGGCTGGAAGCACCTCTTTCCAAGCAGGACAGCAAGCCTGTGGAGAGCATTACTCAGCTGATCAGCAGGAAAACTGCCAATGGAAAAAGAAACTTTCCTTCTTGCAGCAAGAAAAGCAAAAAATCTGTGAACTGCTGATGGAAACAGATGGAGATGCTGGCCAAGAAGTGGAAAGGGCTCAGCTGGGAAAACATCCCCCAGGCGAGGAGACACCACAGAGGGTGACGAGGACAGTCTGCCCTACAGAACTGGCCATGGCCTTTTCTCTGGGAAACTCAACATCCACCAATGCTGCACATTTTCCTTTCTTTCTTTGATTCTACCTTCATTTCTTCTCCACTCCCTTCCTTCTTAGATGGAAGTAGAAAAACAAAAACAAAACAAAACAAACAAATGAACAAACAACAACAAAAAAAAAATAGAAAACAACTGAGTTGCTACTATCATTCATACAAAGAGGCAAAGCAGGGCAGTGAGAAAAGGTTGAAAGCCAGAGAGGTCTCTGAACCTTCTTTGCTATCTGTCTTATCCTTTGGGAAGTTATCAGTTCTCTTATATGAGCACACTGAAGAACAAGTCATTCATGAAGCTGACTGGAAAGTCCTTCAAATGCCTGTGGAGACTGTGGGGTAAGGAAGAAATATGTAATTTTTTTTTTCTTTAACAATGTCAAAGTTATCTTAAAAGAAAACTGTAAATTTAGTCTATGTTCTACCCAAACCTTTCAAGAATGTTCAAGCTGCAGGCCCATGTGAAAGACACGCTGGTGTCACACATAGAATGGCAGCTCCCCTTAAACAACTGCTTTATTTATCTGATATTTGGCATCCCTGGGTACCACTTTCCAAAAGTAATGACGAGCAGGTACTTGATGATAAGAACTTCAGAAATTTAGGCTGGTCAGAAGCTTGGGACCTTTCCTAACTCATCCATTAGGTGGTGCTCCAAGAGAACCAACGGAGAAGGCTTTCCAGCTCTTCCGTAGCTCCAGGAGGAGCAGAAATATTCTTAACATGACAGGCTTCAAACTATAGTAGGAAAAAGTTGGACCACAGCAGTGCACACATTCAGGATACAATTTAACATATGACTTTCCCTTCCTGCATGTGTAAAGTCTCTGCAAAACACACTGTTTGCATTGCTTCTACTTGGCACTTCTATTGCTCATTGGATATTGGATTAGAACTTCTATATTCTCTCATCCTGAACAAGAAAAGCAAAATATAAATAAATACAATTATTGAATGTCCATGGTAACTAAACTAACAAAAATAGCTCATTCAGCAAATTGTCATTTTGCATTCAAAGGATTTGTAAAGCTTTCTTAAGGCACTAGTTTGTAAACATTTTTCAGTCTCTAATTCCATATAAATGTAAGCAGATCAGGAATACAAAGCACTGTTTATGCTATCAGCCAGCTCCACATTCCTCAAGGTTCCAACAATATATACTGGGAAATTATGAGCTCTAAGTCTAATATATTAAAGTAAGGGAATTCAACAATTCACCCAGATAAAAAAAGGAGGGGCAATATCTATCTTCCTTATCCCCATACCAAACATATGGAAACAGTGCAAAAACACAAACAGCTGCCAAAATGCTACATCATATGTAGGTCCTGGCCTTGCAACAGCCTGTGCAGAACTGGTTACTGGACATGGCCAAATGCTTGGGTCAACAACTCCATCTTCAGAAACATTTGCAAGGTCAGGGCTTGATTCCTGCTGATTATTTCAGATCTTCTGCATCTACCAATGTCAGTGGGAAAACAGAATACTCAACTCACATTCCTGACCTAGTACAGGGAGAGGCTGGGGGAGTCTCAGGAAGATCTCAATATATACAAATACCTATTGGGAAGGGAATAAAGATGACTGAGACAGTCTTTCCAGAGGTATCCAGAGAAAGGAGAAGAGGCAATGGGCAAGAAAAAAAGCCTTTAGCAGTGTTACTGTAGTTTTGCCATAAGAGTGGCCAAACATTGGGAAGGGTTATCCAGAGAGGTTATTGAGTCTCTGGAAATATTAAAAACCAAGCTGGACAATGTCCTGAACAACCTGCTCCAAGTGACCTTGCTCTGAGCAGGGCAGCTGGACTAGATGATGTCCAGAGGTCCACTCCAAGCACAGCTGTTGCATGACCCTAATGTGCAACTAACAACCTCCTTGCATTGCCAGGCACAGGTGCTCTCAGCCAGAGTCCTTGCTCCTTCCTGGAAGAGGCAGAGGTAAGTGGAGGTGCTCATCCCTTTCCCTCCAGGGAAACAGCAGGGTCAACTGCAAAATAGTAAGGACAAACACCAGATTTGAGGAATAAACCTGATTTGTGTTTCCAAGGCTGCCCTCTGGGAAACAGAGAGAAAGAAGAACCTAACTCAGATTGAACCAGCACTTCCATCCTGACTGAACCAAGAACATCTACCCTGCTTGCCTCAAGCTTAGACATGAAAAGGTCAGATGGCAGAGACAAAGAGAGCATCATTTTATGAAAAGATCAAAGGTGAAGTCCTGTCCCACATGAAGGCAGCAGGGGCTCTGCTAATACCTCAGACATAGAAAATTGAAAAGTCCTTCTCAGTTGAACAGTCCTGTTCTATGAGGTTGCAGGCATCCACCCCACAGTACCTTCTTCCTGAACTGCCATCTCAAAGTCCTTTAGGTTTTCGTCCCTTCTCTATGCTATTTGAGAGGCTCTGCAGTGGTAATCTGGTTCTTCTTTCACTCTGACCAAGTTGACACATGGTCAGAGTCCAACCACTTGTTAAGGTGCCAACACTGGTTCACAGCTTATGTAGGTTTTCTCTCCCTGCTGGTTGCATTTCCAGATGTCACGGAGCAGAGCCAGCATCCCTCAGCCCATCCCACCCTGCTCCAGGCTGAACCCAGGCCACTCAGGCTGTGCATGGTGCCAAAGGAGAGCCCAGGGCTGTCCTGCACTGCCACATTCACATTTCCCAAGAAATAACCCTCACAAATCCTCCCATGGCTGCATTTATTGAAACTCCTGCAGCCCCTGTAAAATTCTTTCCAAGTGTTTTTTCATTAATCTCTGTATTAATTACATCCATCCCAGGTAACATGTGCTTTCCTCTGCACTGTGCAAGGGCAGCTCATCTGCACACAGAGTCACCATTGTCAATGGACAGAGCATGGGGCTGGAGCCAGGAATTTATGAGGTCTTATCCCCAGCCTGCCAGTGGCCTTCCGTGTGGCCTTGGAAAATAACACTTAACATCTTTGTTTTTTTAGCTGTAAAATGGGAATAATAATCTTTATTCATCCACCTCAAAGAGGCGATGAGAGGATTTTATGCAGTGCTCAGTATTTAAATGTTTCCAAACAAATTTTAGAATAACCAATCAGGGTTTTTAAATGCATGCTCAGCTCATCTCTTGCAACCTCCTCTGCACTTGGTCCTCATGGTTGCTTTGCTTATTTCCTTGAGTATTCTAGAGCTAGCTGGATTACAGAGCTGTTACAACCAAAATAGGTCTAAGTGGAATAATTTGCACAAACATTGAATTATATTAATCTCAAATGTATCCACAGTTGCCAAAATTTGGAACCAATCTTCCTACTACTGAAGTCAAAAAGGCAGAAGTGAGCCAGCTCGTCTTTTTCCCATTTGAAGAAAAATGCACTGCATGTACCCTACTTACTTATTTGCAGTATCCCATCACATCAAAACAGCCAGTGACTTTAGAAGTCAATGTCAAGAAAATGCAGAGAAATGCATGATGGCTTCTGAGGCCAACACAGATATGGAGCAGTCTTTGCAGAACACATCTTTCTATCCTAATGATGGAATTGATAAATGAGTGGGCAGCAGCAAGGCACAGCTGAAGCCTTCACATCAGCCTGTGGTACATCATTTGTACCAAGAGAAAAGTAGGGAGTCAGGGAAGGGCTGGCAGCTCCTGCAAAGTCCTGCAAAGCTACCCCAGCCCCAGCCCAGCCACACTCTGCCCACTCCCCAGAGAGCCTGGGGCTCTTGGCAGGGCCCAACCTCCCACCCCCTCAAAGTCCATTCACACAAAGTGCTAATTCAGTAAAACCATGTCAGATCTTTTGAATTAATCTCTGAAGTAATTTCAGCATGTGATCACTAAGGAATATCTTCCACTTTTTCATCTTACCAGGGCAATTAATGCTATTCCTGAAATTACTGAAACTTCTGCATGTACAGTTGCCTGTGTTTGAGAATATTAAAAAATAAGTACATTTGAAAGAGTGGAGTACCTTCAAGCAAGAACCAGTGGAAGGTTGGTTGCTATGCAACTCAAGTATTGTCCATATTATTCTTATCAACAGATGACATATTGTATAAAATAATATAATCATCTAAAAAAAAACCACAATAGAGTAGAAGGCTGCTCAGGGGTGGAGAATTGGCAATAGCTGAGAGTGCTGTCATAAACCTGACGTTGATGGCACATACTTCATCAATTACAGAACCATAATGTAATTATTATGATTATTTAAATGGCACCCTTGATAATACATATAAATTGCCTGCAGTGAAGCAAATGAATCTGAAGATACTAGCTCCATGCTTTCAAAATAAATGCTTACTCAAACAAGACTGGGGTAATATTTTCATGTTGTGAAGCCAATCACACTGCCTCATTCATGCACTGTCTTAACTTGTACACAGATCCTACTTAATACTACCTATTTTGAATATATATTTTCCTAAAAATTGTTAGTGCTGATGTGTGGGATAGTAAAATATTTAAGGCTTTGTTCTAATTCCGCAGAACAGGTTCAGAAAAGAAGAACTATACACTTTTTCTCTTTGCTTTTCCACTACCAAATTATCCCAAACCTTTAATGAAAAATCTCCTCACCTTCTACTCCCTGGTACTAATCCTCTGATCAGGCTCTTTAAAAACATGAAGAGGATGTATTCTTATAAAGCCACGGCATGCAGGCTCCCACATCATAAAGTAGAGGAGCTCTGGAACTACATGTTTTAGATCTACTTTTTACCATTTTTAGAAAGCTATAGATTGTTTTTCATGTAAACAAGAATCAGATATGGAAATGCAAGAAAAATTATCTTCAGGGTAAGCTTGTGATAGCAGAATTATTCCACTGAAACCAGCAGGACAACTCAGAAGCTAAAGCATTGTCCCCTGCAGATTGTGGGTGTAGAATCCAGTGCAGAATACCCACAAGGAGGTTACAGAGACCTGCAGATGCTATTTCTGTGATGCAGCCAAAGACCCGCCAAGAAATGATGGCTTCTGTCCTCCACCCCAGCTCTCCTCTCTAAAGAATATGAAATTGATAACTTTCAAATTACAAATGGACAAGGCTTTGCTCTTCACAAGAAAACAAAGATCCTTAAGATGGAATGATGACTGCTCTAGGCACTGTCTGCCATCTGGAAACTGGCAGAAATTACCAGAGCTCACACAGGTAGATCTATAGGGCTAAAGATGAGTAATAATGAGCTCATAACAATTATGAAATACTCATGGACTAAGGACTGCAAAGAAGTGACTAGTTCAGGTACTAATTCTGCTGGCTTCCACCACTATTGCAACATCAGATTTGTATGAGATTTGTAAGTCAATTGGCAATCAAAATTTTGCTATTACAGCAGTCATATTTCAACCATTTTGTAATTCAATGTTAACTACACACTCCATGAACTTTCAATCACAAAATGGCAAATATGACCTTTTATACCTTTTACTTTAGGACATACATCTGATTTAGCTTATCCAAAGTGCATAACTACACCATCATCATCATCATCATCACTGCAGGAAAAGCAGAGATGGATTGGTGTGTTTAGTTCTCAGATGGGGAAGCTCCAACAGAAAAATTTAACCTGTATCCAGGTAATCAGTCACCTGCAGAGTCCAGACTAAACCTGAGAGCTCCCTCATTTGCACCAGGGAGGAAAATTCTCAGCTGGTATTGAGCAGGGTAAGCAGGTGAATGCCAGTGGAGCTTCACCATCTGCACTGGATCTTTGCTGACAGCATTCCAGCAACTCCCATGAACAGACATAGAGTCATCCAGAATCCAGGTTTACTACATGAACATGGAAATCCCAGCAACTCCAGTCACAGGAACAGACGTTAACTCTCTGCTCTGAGCAGCTGGGCCTGATCAGAGAGCATTAAAATCACATATCCTTAACCAAAGCAGTTATCAGCATGCTTGAAATGCCCTGTTCCTGTTTCCATGGAGTCTGATGTTGACTTGGCAATAACAGGACACAGGTACTGAACAGATCAATACTTTTGAAACCCATTTAACATTTTGTTCCTCTTTACCCACATTTTGTCTGTGGAGCAACCCCTTCCACAGAAACTGAAAGAACACTTGATATTTTTAATTACAGATTTGATCTGCAGAGCTCTTTCCTTCTGGCCCCTATTCCATTGAACACCCATTTAACTGTAAGCACATGTGTAGTTCCACTGATAATAAGCACAAGTATAAATGAGTTCTTAGAAAGACATTGTAGCCCACAGCATCTTACAGAGCTGACCTTGTGTTTACACACAGTTGAACCAGAACACGTGTTTTCTTTAGGAACTAAAAAGTTCTCTGTTTTATGGACTATTCCAAACAAATCTGAGAAGACAGACTGCCAGAGCTAAGCAGTAACTTCAAATGACATAGGGAAAACCCAGAAGAGATTGAAATTATTTAAAATGCAAAGTTTAAATGATAAACAGATATATATAAATGTGGAAGTTCTTTAGATTCACAGACTAGTAAGGATAATATACACAGATTAAAATACAAAACAAATACATGTCTCCCCAGTAACTGCACTGTTCATTAAAGAATGAAGTCTATAGATATTGATATCCTCCATTTAAATTAACCTTTCCTTACCTTGCCGTAGCTCAGCAGGATTATCCTCACCAACACAACGTTAATGTGAGCACCCAGGGACTCATCATGGTAAATTTCATTAACCTGCAAAAGAGTTCAGTGCTTTAACAATGGTAACTATGAAGGCAGTGATACAGTCAGTACCTTTTATGTTCTGTCATTAGGCCAAGACACCACTTTGTGATCATATTCAAAACATTAAAAATTCCACTAATGAGAGAGGGATTGTTTTTTTTTTTTCCAAACTCTGCTGTAGTCTCCCAAAATGTGATAATTTAGGGGATCATTTAAAATAAATATAATACTCAGAGATTTCAGATTAACAGGTATATAAGTGCCAGCCTAATTGCACTTGGAGGTATCACTGTGCACCCACACAATGCAGCAGAGCTGACCCATGTGAGCCCACTGGAGTCTGGAGCATGGCAATCCAGGCAAAATCCCAAATCTCTCTGCTGAGCAGGACCATGCATAGGAAAGGGGATGAGTGAGCAGAGAGACAGGACCTCTCTCCTGAGAGCCATTCACCAGCTCAGCTCAGCTGCACCCTGTAACTCTTCCATCTGGGACCCATCACATCACACTCTGCCAAGAGAATGTGCTTCTCTCAAAAAGCTGGTCAGGCACACGGGCTGGCTTTATTGTGTGTCAAAACTCATCAGTGTTAAACTTTGCATGTAGAACATAAGCTAAAAAATGCCAGTAGATTAAAATTATCTTCTTCTTTTTTTTTTTTTTTTTTTTTTTTTTTTAATACCAGAGCTACATAACTGAACACACACACACAAGGAAATCACCCCAGGAACACTGAAAAGAAAACTGTAAATGAAGAGTAGAGAATGAAATGTGGATGAGCTATTACTTAGGAAACACTGCTACAAGCAAGCTGGGCAAATATTAACTGTTAACAAGGCTGATTTAAGTATTCAGTGATGAAGACTGCATGAGACTTGGCCAAATGGCAGGGGTTTAGCTTTACAAATTAGAAGAGGCAGATGAGATCCCTGCAAGGCAAGTTCCTTCCCTAAAACCTCTTCCCTTGGTAAAGGTTACACCAAACTGAACTGTTTTGCTGGCTGGACCTAGATTTCATTTATTCCTGCAAACTAGATTCATTACTTCAAGCTAATAAATAACTTTCAGGGAACCTTTCATTTGAAACATGGTAAATAATGTCCTGCTACTTCAACCAGCCTCAGTTTTAATGGCCCATATTTTATCTCTTCAAAAAACATTAAAATTAAATACATCAGTGTAGGTTTTGCTAAGCAATCCCCACTGACATTTTAAAGTGAATTTTAATTAATTTCATCAGTATTTTTTGACAGAAGAGACTTATTTTATGCCTGGTAGGCATCCAAGTTTTCAGCAGTCCTGAGTGTCCTGCTGAAGCACAGCTCCAGGAGGAGGCTCCCACCCTCCAGGGCACCTGGAGGACATTCTGGGGGATGCCTGGGATCCAGGCTTGTTACTGGTTGATGAGCAAGCAGATTTTCAGATTAGGATGGTGGTTGAGGAGCCCATGGCTATGAGTAGCTCCAGGGGCTTCTGTTTTCTTTGTGGGGTAGCAGGAGCTGATTATGTTCAAATCTGTTTTGTAAACAACCCCTCTAGAAATCAGATCATCTCTTTGCATGTTTAAAAAGACTTTAGAAGACTAACTTTATATTCTGGAATTTTAAAAACTCTCTTATTTTTACTTTGAGGACCATTGCTCAACACAGATTATAAAGAGGTAAGACATAAACACATTTTGCTTTGCAAAAATTCTTTCACCCCGGAAAAAGACACTTGAATGCTGTCAAGGGAAGCAAGGATATTAATTTGTCTCACTCTTTGTGCAGTGGGAAGAGAGCACTTACATCAAGGATATGAGGTTGAAATAAGCTGTAAATTACCTGTACATGAAATGAGTATTAAACAAAAACTGCTGTGTACGGAGGACAGTAAACACAGCATGTAAATAAGTATTTAATTAGTTCATAGAGCATAATCCAAATTGGTGCACAGCACTCTCTCATTAACTTCCAGAATTTAACCTAAGCCTCTTTTAACAATCATTGAGTAACTGAACAACTGTATCGCTGTTGTGTGCCAAAGGGAAACTTGGCTTGAAAACATTGATGGAACAGAATTAAAACACTGTTTGACTATTCATGCAAATGACATCTAACAAACAAACTGTGAATGAACAGAAAAGCACAAGCACTCTAAAAAGCTGCTTCGTTCTCTTGGGATCCTGGATTTTCTGGAAGACAGCAGGCCAGTTCAAAGCTCTGGGTCTCAGTTTCATTAATAAGGATGATTCCAAGCCCTCTTTACACAGCACCTTCCTCTGAGCTGAACTGTGGTTTGCTAGGATTGTCTCACTGCACACGAATAATATGCTGAAATAGATGCTTTTCCTTTTTTCCCCACAGTCTAAATCACACCTATTTGTTTCAGGAACCTGCAAGAGATACAAGATCCAAGCCAATGTTGTGCTCTCAGAGGTTCATGGAAATGCACACACTGAAAGGGTCACCACAACCCCGAGCTCAGATTCTCCACATTTCCACCTCTTATTTCAACAGGAAAGCAGAGTCAAGCTAATGCAGCTCAATGTATAGGACAGAAAACGACCAACCAGCCTGTGCAATCAGAAAGCTCCAGGCTTGAGAGCAACTCACAACTTTGAGACTTACTGTTTGAAAGCAGAGAGAGCCAGACAATGGAGATACATGTTCAGATGTCTGTGCAATAAATACACACAGCTTGGAAAAGACTGCAGGTACTTTTCCAGCACTGCACCTCCATGTACTTCACCAGGACATCCTGGTTCATATCAACAGAAGAAAAGCCAGAGTCAATCTCCTGTTGTTCTTAGATCAGTAAGTCTAAAATTAAGTTGCTCCATAGGAGAAAAAAAGTACACAGAGACCATCCCATAATCATATCTCCTGAACTGAAGGCAGTGAATGAATTCAATCTTAATAGATGTCCTACAGTGATTCAGCATTTGTAGAGGGTGATGAAGAAGGCTGGGTAAATATCAAAGAATTCAAAGCACAGTGAAACACTGTAAAGAGACTTTCATCATGCTATTGTAGTTCGCTAACTATTTTGGGATATCTTTGGTTTCTTTTTCTGGGATATTTCAAAGGAAAACATGCATTTCTATTTAAAGTTTCTGTGTAGAAATCAGGCTGGCACAGATTGGTGCTACATAAGTAAAACAAAGACTTTATTTACTTTTTTCATCTGTCCCTCTCTCCTAATTTTATAATTCTTCTGCCTTGAGCAAGTTTCAAGTCAGCACAGTAAGCACATAGAACACATCAAAAAGCTAAAGGCAAGCCAAGCACCTGTGAGGTGCCTCATGCTTTGTAAAAGAAGCACTGGTAAGTTTTGATTACTGAGCAAAGCATGGCCTGATCCTAAAAGGGAATTTTAAAAGCTCCTGTAACACAAATATTAATAAACAGCCTGCAGTTCTGCTAGTCTTGGTGCAGAGCAGGTTATCTGCTGATAGAGCTGGCAGGATTTTTAGGAAAAGTCAGGTAGTTCCCTGGATCCCTAATTAAACCAACGCAACATAGGAGAATAACCTGCATATTTTGGCAAATCATCAGCAAACTCATTCATACAGTGGAAGGAGTTCCCAGCCTTGCAGAGTTTGTTGGTATCTGCTGTACAAAAGGCAGATCATTTCATCACAGCACAGCTCCTGAGCCATGAACCATGGGGCTGGTCCTGAGGCAGCTCCATGGGTTGCTCCTCACGCCTGGGTGAGCTCTGCTCAGCGCCTGCTGGACATTTCACAGCCTCAGCCTCGGGCTACATCAGTGTCAAACAGCTCCATCCCAGCACCAGCAGCCATCAGAGGGCACAGCTGACCACTTGGAGAGGGCACAAACCAAGAGTCATCTGGTTTTGCAGCCACCACACATTGCTGATCCATCCAAGCTGATTAGCCTGCTCTTTGATCACCCAGCATCCTTACACAAGTGCTGCTGCAGAAACTCCTGATGGCTACGTGCTCCCAGGCAGAGCTGGGACCATGTGTGGAACTCTGCCAGAGCAATACTGGAGAGGCTGGAGAGCATCAGCTCCTTGCCTGTGGGATGGCAGAGCTCCTGGCAAGCCATTGTTAGAGCCCAGCCCGAGATGCAGCTCATTCATCAGATCATAATTATCTGCAGCAAAGCCTTGGTGCCTGGTGGGCATCCAGTGATTGTCTATTTCTGTAAGAAACATCTGGTTTGAATTGCAGGATAGGAACCAGAAATGTCATGGTGGATACTGAACACAAACTTCTGTAATCTGACCCTCCCAAAAGCGTTCCCCTCTCACTTTATTTTTCTGTGGTCCTACTTCAAACACCACTGTGCTCTTCGATTTTCATCACCTTCTTTATGCTTTTGAAGATCCCAAATGAGCATTTCTGACATTCCCAAGCTTTATCTTAATCCCACAGGAATAACATTTACATCAGCTCCTCTGGTGGATGTTCTATGGTCACACAGAAAGTCATAAGGCAAAATCGAGGGCTCCTAGACTCCCATTATAGTCCTTACAAGGCATTTCCTCATTTCCTCAGAGAGGAACTCTTTTTTGTCCTGAAATCTTTGTTGAGCATCACAAGGAAAAAAGAATGAAAGCACACAACACACATGAAACTTAAAGGTCAAACTGTGATCTCACATTTGGAAAACAACTATCATTCTGCTCAAAACCACATACACCAGACAGTTTTAGAAGAGCTTGGCAATGTACATTGCAAAACAGAGATAAGAATTTCCTATTTTCTATGCAAACATGAGTCTGAGGCCTGATTTACCTTCCCTGGTGTCAGAGTCAGTAGGTGTTACCAAGTCCAAGTTAGCTGCTTCTGATCAAAATGAAAAACATTCCCCAGCAGATGTGCTGGCAAGGCACTAGGTAGCTTCATGTTACAGGTCTCTATCTCATCTTTGCCTGTAACATTGGCTTTAGAAAGGTCATAGACTTTGTTTTCTGACTTCATGACTAATTTATTTTTCTTAGTTCCTCCCGCAGGCTCTTGGAACTTTTCATTCCTGCTGATAAAACACTGCAGTGAGAAGTTTCTCTAAACACTGTAAATTACCTTTGCACCAACAGACTCAGTATTTTTCTGAATTACTGTCTCAAGATCATGTTAATAAAATCAACTAAAAAATAATTAAGCAGAATGATTTATCACTTTACTACAAAGGATAGGGGTGTGGTGTCAAAGTAATAAATATGGTGTCCTCTTCAAATCTAAGTGGTTTGCTTAAGAAAAGGATCCAGAATTTGAAAGCTGATCCAAATTATCCACACTGCATCACACAAACCACACTGTTACAACTCAGAAGTCCCTGGCTGAAACCTTTGTGGCTAAAGCTCATGTTGGTATTTGGAGTAAGGGAAAAAAAAAATCTATCTTTTAACAGTAGCTACCCTCTACCTTGAGGACAGCACCAAAACCTGTGTGATAGGGCAGCAAGGCACATTCCAGGTCCCAATAATGAGCAATGCTCACCTCATTGACACTGGGAATAAAATCCCTGTGAAAATGAGAACAACCTGTAAGAGTTCTGAGAGGCCTTTCCTGCAGGAGCCCTGAATGCCCATCACAACTACAGCTTCCACTGTAGGGTGGCAATCAAGATAATGAATAAAAATAACCTCATGGAGGCCTCTTCAGACACTGTTCACACCACTCACAGTTACTGGTTTATAATGAACAGTCAAAATGTGGAATTAACTCACATACATATATTTAAACTTTCAAACAAGCTGTAATTCAGCCATGGACAGCTGAAGTCTCTTAGATGAACAGAGTTGGACTTACATTTGTTATTTGTGGAAGTTCTTAGAGTTAGTTCGAATTTAAAGTGCCCATATTAAAATAAACTGATTTTAAATAATGAGCATTGGAGCTTATGAATTATTTAATTTTCAAAAATCCACTCAAATTCTACATTATCAAACTATCCTTGCTGTCTAAAAGAAATGCCTTTCAGTTTAAAAAGCATGATTCTGAAGACAGGGAGCACCATTATTTCAATGTATTCAATCATCACTTTCTTTTTAGCAGCTTGAATTAGACATGCTTTCAGGTTTTTATCCAACTGTCAGTTAGAAACCAATGGCATTTCTGCCCTTTTCTCTCATTAGGGACTTGCTGCTCTGTACCTGCAAATCTTCATCCCTCATCAGCCAGAGATACGAGAGCAGAAATCTCATCTCTAACAGTAGTATCATGTACATCCTATTAAAGAGGACAGATAACACATTCAGCAGCGCCTCAGGGCCACAATTTCAAAGACATGTGTAGTGCTGAAAGATGCAGGTGAAAGACTCCAGGGACTTTCCAAAACCCCCAGCTGCATAACTCTCATTGATTTCAGTTATTCAAATGAAAAGTTATTTAATGTATTTGTTCTGGAGTTGAAGTTTCACTTGAAGGCTGGGGGATACATAATCCCATGAGCTAATTTTTAATACCAATTCTCACTGATTTCAAAGGCAGGTAAATGACTAAATACTCAGATAAATCTAGCCCAGAGAGAGGCATAATTCTTATTTAGGGTCTATCTCCGTTTGACATAACCAATTAGGCACTTAGCTACTTTGAGGAGATGGGCTTTAGAATCACAAATATTTTGGTCATATATCCATTACATTAATATATATAAATATTTTAATATCAACCCTTTTACAGTAAGGAATGGAAAAGAAAGATTTTTACCTCTGAAAATTGCTTAATCCTGGAAACTACTTTCAAGAGGGCTATGAAACAGAGAATTTCAGCACCAGGACTGGGTACCAACAACACCCATTTCAGAATCAATGAACTCTTTAGGTTGGAAAAGCTCTTTAAGATCATTAAGTCCAACCATCAACCCCAGCACTGCCAAGGACACCACTAAACCACATCCCCAAGTGCCACATCCAAATATCTTCTAAACACCTTCAGGGAGGGTGACTCCATCACTTCCCTGGGCAGCCTGTTCCAATGCTTGGCAATGAAGAGATTTTTCCAAATATTCAATCTAAACATCTCCTGGAGCAACTTGAGGCCATGTCCAGATCCCACTGGAGAGCCTTCAGGCCCTCCAGCAGATCAACACCTACCTTGGTGTCACCTGCACATGAATTGAGGATTCACTCAATTCCCTCATCCAGATCACTGAAATTGAACACTGCAGGACCTGGGGAGCACCACCTTGGACTGGCCACCAACTGGATTTGGTTCCATTCACCACCACCCCTTGGACTTGACCACCCAGCAGTTTTTTTATCCAGTGGTCAGCACATACATCCAAGCCATTCAGCTCAGTAACATCCATTCAGCACCTTCTCCTCCTCACAGAGCATCCTGCAGGGGAAACCTTTTCTTTCCCAAGCAACAAGGTGATTCTCCAATGTCACTTCTAGCCTTGCAATTTTCTAGCATTTCCCAAACAATTGTACAAGCAGATAAAATTACTGGGGGTTTGAGATGCTTTCGTGTTGAAATTGAATTACCTTCTATGTTCTTGAGTAACCACAGAACTACAAGATTCCACCCAAATATCTCTTCTCTGTGGAAATGCTCCTGCATGCTATAAATACAAAGTTAATTTGTGCAATGTGTGGGCTCATGCTTGGAAATGCAGAGGACTGTGCAGGCCAATATCCTTCCCAGGAAAAAACACAGCATGACATGCAAATGAAAATGGTGCAGGCGAGAGGCAGCCGAGGGTCTCTAAAGCAAAACCAGCATATTTTCCAAAGGTGATTAAATGTACCCATGGTGCTGAGCAGAGAAAAGAGAGGAGGTCAAGAGAAACCAGAGTTTTGTCAGAGGAAATGAGTGGAGCAGGAAAAAGGGGAGGCATGAGGCCGAGCTCGCTGCAGTGGAACGGCTGGCGCAC
Organism: Muscicapa striata striata; assembly: GCA_030060385.1. NCBI lineage: Eukaryota > Metazoa > Chordata > Aves > Passeriformes > Muscicapidae > Muscicapa > Muscicapa striata. Next base: position 236,575 of record JAREIS010000050.1, on the reverse strand, counting down.
AGTCAGACCATACGTGGCTGCAGCCCAACGTGTTAAAAAATCCTCTGGCATCTATCACCATTTGTTTGGGAGTGACTTCATGTCCAAACTTTGGGATAATTATTAGCACAGCTATACAAGATAGCCAGGACACCCAGCCCCTGTTTTTTCTCACTTCATGGCTTTTAGGTGTGGACTGTAACACATCACTTAAGCTGCACAAAACAGATTTTACTGAATTTACAGTCATTGCACTGGGCTTGAAAAAAAAAAAAAAATTGTTTTGATTGGGTTGGTGGTAGGGTTCCACCCAAGATCCCTGGGAAAAGTTAGTTAAGGACAACTGCTCACGCCATCACACACAAGGAGATCAAGCACAGTGGGAGAAGCAGCCATGCTGGGATTGCTTCTGGGAAAGTAATGTCTTGTCCCAGGAGGAGCAATTCACCTAAGATTTATTTCATTTTTTGGAACCTCAGAAATTCAACTATTTGATCACCTGTCTCATCACCAGTAAATACCTTCACAATTAGTTTATTTTGTTACCATGCATTCTTGATTTTATGCTTACTACCTTGTTACCATACAAAACTAATTGATTCTATGCCTTGTTGCTACAGGAAACTAATTGATTACATCCTAAACCCAGCAGGGTATGCACAATCTGATGGTTATGAGAGGATCTCTGATTAGATTGAAAAATACAGCTGGAGTTGTTTGTAGCTGTCTCTTCTTTTTGAGTGACATCTCACCAAAACACACTGCATACATGTGACCCCTAACAGCCAGGGACCCCCAGGTCTCATTTTCTAAACAGAAACCCCCAACTATTCAAAGAGGGAGAAGAGAGGGCAATGGGGGAGTCACTGTGAATCTCAGGAGACCAAAGCCACGTTTTACACAGAATTACACCTTGCACCCATCTAGCAATGAGGGCAAGAGCTGGAGTTGCCCTGCTGTGGGGAAGGAAAGGTTCTGCATTGTGTTGTCCTTGGCACAACACAGTCCTCAGCATCTACAGTAACAAACTCCTCCTGACTCTGTGCTGGAGCTGCAAACAGGACTGGTCCCCATCACCCAGCTATCTGCAAAAATACAAGCTCTGGAAACCAGCTGGGTTTTGAAAGAAAGAACAGGACAACACTGATGACTGCCAGCCACTACCCAGAGCCTTTCAAGATGCCTTGGGGATTTCAAACAGCTCCTCAAATCTGGGCACAAGGCATGGGACACATCCTCAGTCCCCAAAAGACATGTTTCTACCTCAGAGTCTCTACAGAACAATTGCTGCCTGTGCCAAGAGCTGCCATGCCCTGCAGGGATGGTTACACAGGCTGCACTTTCTAAACCACTTGCAGAGACAGGCTGCTGAAGAGTTGTTATTTCTTGCAATTTGTGTCTTGGATGGTTTACTATAATTAGGAAAAAGTATATTCCAGAGCTGGAACATTTATGGCTTCTTTACCATTACTGTATATTTTAATTCTTAAAAATAGATGTAAGTGACATGATAAGTAGAGTCCTGTTTAATCTATTTTGGCCTGTTTGCCACATTCCTGGTTTGGCCTGTTTGACTTGTTAATTTAGAGATGCATAAAACCATCTGTTTCACTGTAGACTTTGTTTTAAGCCTCAGAGGAAACAAACCACAGAAATAAATGAAATTCACCATGTCATTTCTGTTAGAATATATGCATTTACAGCCATCAGAGCAGACATCAAGTACCCCATAAGTCTAATGTCAGGACAGGTTTTTAACTATTTACAATGCTGTTATAAAAAGTCATAACTGAATTTATATCACACAAGGGATTTTCTTAAATTGTATTCCACCTCTCATTTAAAATGAAAAACAGTGATATTCTGCACATTGCTAAAAGAACATAATAAAGAAAGAAAAAAAAAAAAACAAGCTTCATAATTAAAAAAATATATCTTGGAAAAACTATATCCCAGACAAATCTACCTAATAGCCTGGATTTCTGCCTCTGTGGTTTGCAAAGTGAAAGGAGTCATCTCCATGCTCATCCTCTTGACACGACTGGAAACTTCAGCAGTCAGACTCCATTTGTCAAAAAGAGAGCAGACCTACAATTTTTTACTCAACACTGTTTTACTAAGAACACACATTCACTGAGGCCAAAGCTTTTTTCAGAAGTGTTTTTTATTGAGAAAAGACTCCTGTTCCCAAATGAGTTGCCTATGAGGGGGCCTACCACTTCTATTTCTTTGGCAAAAGAATAAAATATATTTTGATTTTGAGGTACTAGGGATGATTTTTCAGGTCTTCATTTTTTTCCAAAAACAGTGTCCTTGCTTACTGTCTGGGGTACTACAGGGCTGCTGCATTGATATTTAGAAATAAAAAGTGATTCTTTCAAACAATATTCCCTAGTGTCTCCTTTCATCACTCCTACACTATATAGACTGTTGCACAGACTACAGTTCTGAAGATTAAATATTTAACTAAGGAAACCTAAAGATGTCAGTCATGGAGTAAATACTAAATCAATTTAAGAAAGCTCAGTGTTACAGTGCAGAATATTTTACTGCAGAGTGAACAAGTAGCAGGGAGGTGGCCCAGGACCTAAAGTGGCTGTTGAGAAATCAAAGAATTTAGCAGAGTAGCTTTAAAAATGTTAAAGCCAATTGTAATTTCTGTTAGAACCTTATTTGAAGACAGTTCTCCAAACCGTGTCCCTCAGCAGGAAGTTTAGGTTAAGGGAATATACAGCTAAAACATAATGACTTCCAAAAACCTGAGCCCCTGACCTTGTGTCCCCACACAGCAAAGCACATTAGTAAGACTTTGAGCATTTTAAGAGTTCCACACTCAGCTTCTGTCTTGGCTCCTTTTTTTTTTTTTTTTTTTTTTTTTGCTTCTCCTCTATTGGATTTTCAGAAAGTGGCCTGGATTTCCCTTCTAGAGTTATTTTATCTCCTGCCACAAGAAAAATCTGCTACGTCTTATTCAAATGGCTTACCCAACCTATATCCCCAGCCCTTTCAGAGCCTTCCCACAGGGCAGCTGGCAGGGCTGTACTCACAATATTCATCAAGGTCAGCAGGTACTTCTGAACATGTTCTTTCCCGTGGAACTGAACAACTGAGTCATCAACCCCCAGCAGCACCTCGATGTTGTAATCGTCCTCTGTCGCGTGCCTGCGCTGGCGCCGCTGCACCTGCTCCTCCACCAGGCCAAGGGAGCTGCCAAGACTGTCCAAACCAGTGAGGTTGGAGCCTGGAATCAAACAGACAAACAGATCAAACAATCAAACAGAGCTACCAGCCAGGAGAGCTTCAGGCTTCAGCTCAGATAAATCCGAAGTAGCAGCATTTGTTATGTTCTGAGTGTTATGCAACAGCATTGGTTTCATGAAATGTCAATTAAAAACTACCTAAATGAGAGAGAAACTACAAAGTAATAAATACAGGCCCAAAAGAGCAGCAAGTCATACCAATGTCTTGATGAGAAGAATGGAGCTGTTTGCAGTAAAATGCTTGTTGCTTAAAAGTACTTCTAACAGAAATACACTGTCCAGGGACCCTGTGCTCCCCAGGATAGCCTCTACTTAGAACAGTTAAAGACAGACATGTTCTTCAAAACCTGATCTTACTGCCCACAGGCTCCTATTTCAAGGTAAGTGCAGTTGCCAGTACAGCCTTTTGTTATCCACCACCAAACCAGCCCCCCAGCCTCAACCCTTTAGCTTCTTTCCTAGTTACACACATGCAATCCAACAGAAGTGACATGGATCCTATTTTCATTACAGCTCAGCACCACAGTTTAGATATGAGATTAATTCATTTATTGCTACATCCACAATTTTTTAAACAGCTTTTCATCCTTCATTCCAAATTTTCCATGTCACTTTGCATTACTGCATGCCAAAGACCAACCCATCAGGCACAACAATTGTCTCCTTCATTACTAATGATTTCTAACAGCTCCTGTGATATGAAAAGCATGTTCCCTGACAGGATGGACATGCTTAATGTGGCACTTACCTACTAAAAATTAACATGAAAATATGGAATATTGACATTTCATCCTACAGAACAGCAATGATTAGCATTCATATCATTATTACCATTTACATTACAAGAGACTGGAACCACCACCGAGAACCTCTCTATTTTAGCAAATGTCAGGAAAGACTCACTTAGAGAGGTCAGCAAAAGTACAGAGAGGGCTGTGGGTTGAATAAGGGTCCCAATGATTCATTCACAGAAATATAATGGGAAGCAAAGGGACAAAACCCAAGCCATCACCTTCAAACCAGAAATGAGAAACAGCTCTTGGAAATGTTACAAAAGTGGATTCTCCGTTTCCATTTATTGAAGTTTTTACATCAGAAGTGGCTGCTTGAGAAGGGAATGAGTCACCAGATCACTGGGCTCATTACAAGAACATCTGTGCTCTTGTCTGAACTCCGCTGCCTCAGGCTGCTGTGTCAGCAGGTCCTGGGTGAAGTGCAGCCTGAGCAGAGTCCCCTCAGCTCCCCACTGAGGTGACAACACAGCGACCTGCACAGCCTCTGGCTGCCAGGAGGGACACACAGCAGGCACCCCCAATCCCCATGGAGCAGTCCTTACTGCCTTGGGCCCCAGGCTGTGCCTCGTGCTGTGAGAAGCTGCTCTCTGTTCTCCTTGAACAGGCAAAGGACAGCCTCTGAAAGACACAGCTTCCTGCCAATTTCCAGCAAGTTTCAAGCTTGTCCTGAGATCCAGAGCTGCAGGGATCTCCTCTGCACTGCCCTGCACTGCCTTGCTCAGTGGGCAGACACAAGGTCCAACACCCCCATGGAGCCCAGTGTCCTTCTCCCCAAACAGCAGCACTTAATGTAGCTGACGAGCACAACCACAACCACCACATTCTCATTGCCATCCTCAGGGCTCCCAGCAGCTTCTGCTCCTGGGGCCATAAGCTTTTAAAATCAGTGTGGTCAGAATCCTTGATTCAGCATGAGAATTTATTCTTCACAGAGCCCAGCTGTCACCCCCAGGTGTGCCATGGAGGGTGAATGAGCCTGGACTGGCAGCACTAGAGGCAGCTCTTTATCTGACTCCAGACCTGCCAAGCAGCTCCTGCCCTGCCTCATGGTTTACTCCACCTTGAAAACATCAGTGTTAAAATGTCCTTGCTAGTGCTCAGAAGTAGTGACCAAGCCATCACAGTGGAGACTCACTATGGGAACATGGGACAATTGTATGTTAATGATCTATAAGACAAATCACAGTTACTGTAAATATGACCATAAATCTTAAAACTCTATAGAAAAGTAAGCCTAGGCTGGCAGGTGCTGCAGGTTCTCTCTGCTGTGCATAAAAAGCTAAAGCAATCAGCAGCAAGGCAAAGCTATGAGAGCTGCTACTGCAGAACAGCAGTGCTGAGCAGGGGGAGAGGCTGAGCAGTGCACTGAGGCTGTGGACAGCAAGCCCTGCTGGCTGGGGGCTGTTATTTGGGTGGGTGATTGGCTGTCAAGGTATCTTGAGCTTTTGTGCTTTCATTTCTCTCCCTTATGTGTCAAACTAACTCCTGGCACAGTACCTTTATTCCTGCTGTGAGTAAATCAGCCAGAGGCAAAATGTGATCCCACCACCCTGCAGTGAAAACTGCCTGTCCTCCTCTCTTTGCTGCTCACTTCATCACTGTCACTTGCTAGTCCCTACAGTCCTGCCAACTCCTGAGAAAAGTTATCAGGAGGTTCCCTGGAAGTCATCTCACTGCCAGTAGGCACCAACCAAGCACTTTAAATTTTCCTGGGAGCATAAAAATTCTGCACATACACAATAACCTTCAGCCCTCCACTGTTCCCCTCAGGACAACACACCCAGTGCTGGGCACTGGTACCTCTGAGGCACCAACCCCATGTGCTTCCCAGCAGAGGGAAAGCCACACTGGCTCCAGCTGGTGCTGGAACCATCCCAAAACCAGAAACATAGCTCAAAACATTTCCAACAGTAGCTGCAAGATTTCTGGTTCATATCCCAACTTGCCACCCAGTGCTCTTTCCCAGAGGCTGTCCCCAGACAGGCAGGGATGCTTCCACACACCCCTGACCACAAACCCCACAGAGTCCTCCTCCAGTGCTGCTCTGCCTCTCAGCCTCCTGGATGAAGAATTGCTGGATTTGCTGGACCATGCAATGTTGTTCCCATGTTGGATTTGCTCATAAATGACAGTTACATCCAAGTGAAATTAATACCCGTATCTTAGCAAAGAGGAAGAGAAACAAAGTTCCATATGTAGTAAATGAGAAATTTGTGATGTTTTGGCATCTCAGATTTCCTTAGTTAAGGTCAATGACTTTGCTGTATCACTGTACTGCTAACAATATGCTAGAAGAGCTCAAGAGAAAGCACAAAGAACTAAATAAGACACCAAATTCCTCCTTCACATTTTCCACATAACATTCCTTCTGATCACCCCTGCACTTTGCACAGTACAAAAGTAATCTCAAACTGCACTGTTTCACTAAATCATCCCAAGACCTCTACCTCAGATGTCAATTTTCAGCAACTTTTGCCAAATCAGCCACTAATTACTGGTGCCAACTTTGTTCTCCATCTCCCAAGAGCAGACACTTGGCATTTGCAGAGCCTCACAACAGCCTGTGTTGAAACCCTCTTGGTCCTGCTAGAAAAAATTCACATTTGTGAAAATTAACCACTCACAGACAAGCTTCTATTTCTCTCTTTTGTTCTACATTCATAATAAATCAAATGACAGCAGCACTCTAATGGTTCCCCAAAAATCCCACAAACCCTCTCTTTTTTTCTAAAGCTGCTAAAAACTCAGTGATATTTCAGTAATTTTCTCCTATCACTGCAGACCATCTTTCAGAAGAATTCTCCATCTGCAAAAGTTTGGGATGACACCACCTTATTTCCTGGGAATTTTTGCCTTGCTCATGAATGTTTGATATCATGTTCTTTATGGAAATCCAGCTACATGACATCTCCTGATTCTGCCTCACCCATCATGGCAGGCAAAGCTCAAACAGATGCTCTGAGTTACTGAAGCACGAACACATTGCCTGCCATAAAAACTTCCTGTGTTTTCTGTCACTCCCTTTAGGACATCCACCAAATCCACAGTTGCTGGCTCATGATCTTGTTTTGTTTTTTTCATGATCCCTTTCAAAAAGGCTCAGGAAAACACGGCTGCACCTACAGACCTTATGAAACAACTGGACTTTAACAGTACAAGCCTTAGGGTTCCCCAGTCTCACAGCAGTAATATTGTCCTAATAAAGCAGTTTCTAATATTATCTAATATTATCTCCTCTTTCTGATAGGGAGAAGGGAACTTTCTGGCAAGCTCAGAGCAGAGGCCAGGATGAGCAGCTGGGAGACTGAACTGTGTGTCATGTTCACAGCCATCATCTGCAAGGAGCTGGAATTTCATTTCATTTCGAACCTGAATGTGCAGCATTCAGAGCAGCCAGGCACCATTGAAATGCAGCTGGTTTGCTTTTGTGGACACTTCATCTGTCAGAGTGAGAGCAGACGGAGCCTGAGCCGACTGCTGAGCGCCTTCTGTGCAGCCACACGAGGATCAGCACTTCTCATCTGCTGCTTTGCCACTCATCTCCATTCCTGGGACACACTGCTGAAGGGACTCCCAGCCTCCCATTCCCTGCTGCAAACCACCAGCTTTGGTGTTGTTTTTATGTTTTTCACCCTGGTGACTCAGACTGAGTTGCTGTGAAGCACAGCTGGAGCCTGCTCTGCTGTGGTGGCAAATCCAGCAGTGACAGCACAGGAGCCTGGGGCACCCAGCCCTGCCCAGCTGCTCCACAGCTGGTGGCAGAGCCACTCCCAGCCTGGGACTGCAATCCCAGCACAGGGATCCACCAGCCCATCCACCCTCAGTGCTGCAAATGCAGGAGGAGCAGGCTGTGTGGGAGGGAAGCAGAAGCAGGTAGGGTGGACTTGCTTTAGCTCTCAGCTTCCAGTGCTCAAGTCCATCTGCACCTCTGGAAAAGCACCAAGCCCTGCTGACATCTTGACAGAGAACTGCTCTTTTGGGAATTGCATCTTAAATCATGAGCCCTCCTTCTGCAGTACTCCCTGCCACTTGGATCCTGTGGGCTTCTCTTGTGTTTGTCCTCTGTGAGCAACTGACTCCCTAATTAGCCCCAATCAGCCTGTTCATGCATTTTACCAAAACCCTCATTTGTCTTCCATGGTAAATTGAAGCCCAACCCATGGAGGTTCGAGCCAACAATGAACAGTCATCAAACATTGGATTTTTATTCCCTAGTGATTTATTCTCCCACTTTTAAGTTCCTCCATTTGGGGTTTTGTTTTTCATTACAGTTGCACACAACGTTGTTGTGTTATGTTCATTCCTTAATCAATATTTTCTCTGATTTTTAATTTCTTTTAAAACTTATTTCTGCTGGTTTTACAGCCATGTTCACCTTTCTCTGCTCTCTGCTTTATTTTCCAAATGTCCTCTACTTGTCTTTCTTCTCCCCCTTAACCATCCTGCTCAGCTACATTGGTGTTTCATAATTTATAAATCCTTTTCCCATACTACAGTCTGAATTTGGACCCTTCTGCTATAGATCACTCATAAGAAAACTGGGTAAAGCCAGCAGGGAATTAAAATGGGAGAGAGCTTCTGTGAGGTGAAAGCAAATTGAAAACAGCCTAAACAAGAGGAAATCCACAGAGTGCATTGGGTACATGATACCAAGTCAGCCCTGTTTAAAAGGCATCTCCAGGAGAACACTGCCTCAACAAAATTTTAACTTGGAGCTCAATTTTCATGGAACTCTTGTGATTTCTTGAATCACAGGTTAACAATGGCTGCTACTTGGTACATCCTTAACCAAGAGCAATCACTGCAGCAGAATTCTCTTGAGGAGTGGGATCAAATTCCTCCTCTCACATTCTTACATAAACCAAAAATAGGACCACACTAGTAAATTCAAGACTGGCATTCACCAGGCAACCTCTCCAACTTTACATCCTTGTCCTGCCCTCATGTACAAAGAAGCAGCCATTTAAAAAAAGCTTTAAGGCTCTGTGCTTTGCTGACCATATGATCTCATTACAAGCTCCCTGCCTCTGAGTTATGGTAATGCTGTTTCTGGTCAAATCACATTTTAACACAGAGCCTGCTCCACCTTTCATCTGGCCAGGGGCAGTTTGCTATGGCTGGGGTAAGTTGGGCTGGGCTCTCCAAAAATAGGTTCAGATTCCAGCTGCATGAAGGCCTGCAGACAGAGCAGCTGAATTCCTGCTGGAATGATCTGGTCCTGGCATTTGAAATCAGGAGTTCAGAGTGTTTAACAGTATTTCATATAGAGAGCAATTGTTGTAAACTGCTTGGGGCAGAACTATTGTCCCCCATTTGCAGAGTGAATGCACATTCTTGCAAACACACAGGCACAAGAAATGTTCCTTTTTTTTCTTGTCACCTTTGCAACAGCAAGGTGACTTTGAAACTTGGGACATGCCCAAGTGCCTGCCTGAATCATAAAATCACAAAATGGTTTGGTTTGGAAGGGCCCTTAAATGCCATCCCATTCCACCTCCCTGTCATGGGCAGAGACACTTCCCATTATCCCAGGGTGCTCCAAGCCCTGACCAACTTGGCCTTGGACACTTCCAGGGATGGGACAGCCACAGCCTCACTGGGCAACTGTGCCAGGGCCCCATCACCCTCACAGGGAAGATTTTTTTTCTTAATATGCAATCTAAACCTAGATCAGAGAATCAGGGTTATAAAGAAAAACAAAGATGAACCTAGCAAAGTTGGAAATAGAGACTCTTAAAAAAAAAAAAAAAAAAAAAAAAAAAAAAAAAAAAAAAAAAAAAAGCCTTTCAAAGGATAAACCAATTAGTGCAGTAAAAATGGCCAGGTGGACACAGTAGCAAGTGGCCAGGCCAGAGGCACTAAGAATAACCACACCTAGGTGTTGCCAGGGAGATCTTTTCTGCCATATCACAACAAAGAGAAAAGATATCACAATACTAAAAAGAGAAGTTGAAAACTAAATTGATCTCATCAGGGCCAGAGTCACACAAAGAATAACATAAAGATAAGAGATAATTGCACTGTTGGAAGATTAAGTGAGAGCAAGGTAATAGAATACCCCAGGCTAAAACTTTTTTTTAATGGTGAAACATAGTGTGTTAAAATTTTAACTTTCGTCTTACAACATAATAGTCAAAAACGGGAAATGAAAGAAATGGCAAAGCCAGGAAACCAGACTGTGTGACCTGGTTGAAATGGAGCTCTCTGAGAACGGAACACAAAATTTTTCCAACAGTGAAACTTATCCTTTGGAAAATTTTCAGCTATCAGCCTTACTAATGCAAACACAGGTTTCACAATTTAGCACCAAATAATACAGGAGCAAGATGTCCAAAGTCAGTACTTAAAAGTAAGCTCAAAAAGGAGCAAAGAAAGCTACTCTAGAAAATTAATTTAGAGGCCAACTTCTAAGTTTCACTGACTTAATTGATTGCATCTGAGAAATGCTATCTGGCAAATATTTTGGCAAGTCATTGTGAGCTGGCCTGTATTGCAGAGCCTGTGACTTGCAAAACAAGGTGCCTGATTTACCACACCCCAGGCACAAGGAGAGCCCAGGTCTGGCTGGGACAGGGGCTCCATCCCTCCCCAGGCCTGCAGTGCTCACTGTGCCTGGGCAGAGCAGGCTCTGCTCTGCATCGCTCACGGAGAGCCACAAAGGGAGCTCCATCTCATTTGCAGCTAATGCATAATTAATTAAACTGCAGAGTGCAGCCACATCTCCACACAGGCTCTGGGCACGGAGCCACAGCTCCACAGAGCCCCAAAGACCCCACCTGAAGTCCCAAAGGCAAAGGACCAGGAGCTGACCACAACTCACTCTTCCCAACCAGCCTTTAAGGAAGTGTTTATGGGCTGAGTCCAAGTCTGCCACCAAGATACTCAGATGTCCAATCCATATTCCAAGCATGATTAAATTACAGCAAATTAGCACATTAAGTAAGCTGCCAAGCTGACCCCCTGGCTTTGTAGGTGACATGTCTAACAATCCCACTTGCATTTTTAACAGAATGAAATGCCAAGCCATGGTACAGGACCTGAATAACAACAGATTACATGGGATGCCAGTTGTCTTTCCATAAGCAAGTATTCTGCAAGAAAGGGAAATTAAGTTTAATTACAGTTCAAGAAAATAACATTAAAAACCACATAGGTAACAAAAGTAAAATTCCTAGTGAGGGCAGGAAGGTGAGATGAGGGAGAAAAGGCAAAGAAGTACACAGAGTAACTACACATCATTGGAAATATTACTGAAAAATAATGACTGAAGCAAATATGTATCTTTCCTATGCTTTTTAGCCATAACCTCAAGTCTTGTCTTTTGGCAATGTTTCGAAGAAGAATTATTCCATCCTTTCAAAAGGGCAGCACTTTTCTCAGTTATAAAGTCTCAAAAAGTTGTAAATTATACAATTTAATGTTCCCAATGTCAAGTAGAATATAAAACTCATCAGTGTAAACAATATACAGCAAAAAATGACAATGCAAACAGCTCCTGTTTCCTAAATAATCATAATGATCTTTTAATTAGACAAAGTAAACAGTCTGCTCATTTCACCTTGTGAAGAAAAGCATAGGAAGAAATCTTCCCAAATGCTAAGGTAAAAAATGTCTGCATTTTGCAATATCAGTGACTTCAACAGACTTCTTGCACATCTCAAAAAATTTTGCCATAAATTAGCAGTCAGACAAAAAAAATGAGGTTGAGTATTACAAGAAGAAAACCTCATCCAGACAGGCTGAGCAAAGGCAGGGCAATACACGATGCCTTGGCTACTTCTGCTGGCAGGATTTAAAACTGAGCAAGAAGGAGTTATAATTTTACCTATGTTTTGAAAATACCCTTGTTGCTAAATCTGCTTGGACCTTCTGCACTAACAAACTCAACTGCAATTGATTAGAGACTGCAGGAAAGACAAAACTCACTTGGAGGATGCAGGAGTTTCTTAAACTTCAAAATGACAGTAAAAAATCCTGAAAGAGAGAATCAGTCTCTGCTCCCGTGAAAGAACATCAGGTTTAGTCCCAAGGCATTTCAAAATCAAGGGCAAAAGCTTCTTTTGTTGTACAAGAGCTCTGAATCTGCCAGGCCCTACAAAAGACAAACTGTGAAATGCTGCCCTTCTGTTGTTGTAGGTGGGTGGGAGATGGGTCCTGGCAATGACAGCAGAGGAGAGATGCTTTAAAGGGCAGTCCTCTTCATGAGCATGGATTGGGGCTGGAGAGAGGGGAAAGGAAGGTAGGGAGGAGGGAAAGAGGATGAATGGGTGTGAGGATAACAAAACCCTCTGGGGAAAAGGCAAATTTAGAGGCAGAAGTCTTGAGGACACAAATGCAAAAGAGGAAAGTGAGAAGAAATCACTGCTGGTTTTCCCACTTCAGTTCCCCACTGGCCCTAGGAAAGCAAAGCCAGGGCTTTCTCCCACATCCCACTCCCCATCCCTGAAAGCTGTGTCCTGGAACAGCCCCTGAGCTTCAGGGAACACAGGGACAGGCACCAAGGTTTGCCAGGCAAACCAGCTCCCCAGCACCTGCATGTAGGGCTTTAATGTTCCTTTCCCAAGATAAATTTAGCATTAATATCTGGAAGCTTTAGAGGGATTAGAACAGGTCAGCATGCACTTATTTAGTTTTCTGGCAGGTCCAAAATATTTTTAATTCCTTTCAGGTCAAATGGACTTGAATACTGAACTTTTTTTTTTTTTAAGTGAACAAACAAACGAACCATTTCAGTTTGTCTGAAATCACGTTTTACTCATTTGATATGAAATCAAGCATTTCAAGCCTCAATGCAGAGAATAATTTGAAATTATAAGATATCTCAAGGGAAAGAAGAGAGATGGTTTGTTTAGAATGCACTGCCATGAAACCCCTCTACATTTTCAGGATTTTTCCTTCTTTATCGATGTGAAGTTCAGTGAAAAACACAGGATTTTATCACCAATAAACAATTTCACCCAACTCAACTGTAAGCACCAAGACTAAAAGGAGTTTCCATTTCCTCTTTCCAACATCTACTCCCCTTCCTCCAAAGAATGATCATCATTTCAGGACCTCTGTATTTTTGTTGAGTTATTCACATATTGTTGATAAACAAGCTGTACTCAGCACTGACTGGCTTGTCCTTCAAATTGGCTTGTAGCCTAATCAAACTCAGGACATTTTTCTACTAAATGAGATGTAGTTGGTAGGATGTAGTGCTTCTTGGCAGGCAGCAGACAACTCTCCTATAGGGACAAATCAGACCTACCTCAAAATAAAAGCCTTTCAAGAATTAGGTAACAAGGAATTTATCTTCTGAATTAAAGATATGATCTTTGTGCAAATAAGGCTTAAAGTGGTCAGAAACTGCATTTGTATTCCCTTTGCAGAGTGCTATAAAATTGTTTTAATAGTAATGACTGCTCTGCTCTTACTACAGAGAATGAAATCAGACTTTGAAAAGCAAATGCACAATGCCCAGTAAGAAGGGCTGAGAAGCCTCTTTTATATATATATACACACATGTATATATATATACTTACATGTAATAATGCTAAAATAAGAGAACTGTGTATTTTAACAAGGTACAAAGGTGGCTGGAGGGTTGATGGATTAACAACTCTCTTGCTGGCTAATGTTTCTATCAGAAATGTTTTTAAATTAAGTCAAACATTAGAAAACCATCAGAAACAACAGAAAATTGAGATATCAATAGGCTTTTTTTAAAGCTCAAATTCTCTTTAAATGGTTTTAACCCAATTGGAAGCTCAGAGGACTAGACAAGTCAATGGATGTTAGAGAAACAGTGGATGCTATTAAGGATAAAAGTAGACAGCTGTTCCAAAGCTCCAAGTAGTTTCTGCCTCTGGAACAGTTTTTAAAGACCATTTAGCCTCTAGCCTATTACTTTTGCATAGTAACAAATGGAAATGTTAAAGCCAACACAAAAACAAAACCAAAACTCTTTAAAATTGCCTTAAAAAGCAGTTGCTAAAGTAACCAAGAAGTTAACTGAGAGCAATGCTGACATACATGGTAAAGGCTTCAAGTAATTAACACATTCTCTCTAAAAGTGGTAAAAACAGAGTCACTCCAGATCTGAGTTCCTGCAATGAATTATGGGTTTTATCCAAATCCTGGACAGGATTAGCTGAGCTCTATCACCGGTTTCCACCTAGTTAAGAACTGGCTAACCAAGCCACTCCTAGTTTACCTGATTATAAAGATAACTATGATCAGTTGAACAACAATCACAGGAAAAAAACAGAAATACTAAAACTTTCCACAAATCATCAGCTGCAACACCATAGTTAATGTTCTATTTTGGGACTCAAGAGGTAAAGATATGCCCATGACTATATTCATCTTCTTTATTCTTCCAAAAACCTACATGTTTAGGTAATAGATATATAAACTCTGATAATATTAATTATTAATGCAGATTGTGCTAACAAAAGTAATAATGCTTTTTCCCTCATTTGAAGTCAGAATAGGATCCATCCAGTTTCCATTCTTGCTGAGCGAGAGAATATTATTTCTTCAGTGTTTCAACACAGAAATTCTTTGTTTTCCCATTACTTCAAAAAGAAAAATCTACAAAGATAAACAGCAAAGTTAACACTGAACTAAAACTGAACTTACTTTAAAGGAGTAAAGTGACATTTGTAGCAAAGGGAAGCAAGGCTGGAGGGAAAAGTAATATTTTTTGGCAGCTGAAGAAGACACCTGTTGGGTGTCAGGGTCTGTCTCTTCAACAGATTATTGTTCCCCAAGAGCAGCTTCCTACCTGCCTCCTCAGCAACACAAGTCCCACAAATACAGTCTCCTTCAGTTCACCTACTGTACCTGTTCAACCAGATCTGAGACCATAAAACAGTGCTGAAAAAAAAATGTTTTTGAAAGTCATACAAAACTGCATTTACTTTTCCAACAACAGTGCTACTCAGTTATGAAATAAGACATGAAAGCACCACAGTCAATAGAGACTCCTCTTTGCTGTGGTGCCCTGGAAGCCCCCATGAGTTCTCAACAATTACTTTGGACTTGCAGGACTCTGAATGATCCTGTGCTGTGTGAGAGCTAGACATGTATTTATTGAAGCTGACACTAATCAATACCCATCACTTTCTCACTGGTTTCAACTTTATTAGAAAAATGATATCAACAGCTGCTGCTGCCCCAGTGAGCATCAGAAGAAAGCAGAGGGCTGATGGCATCCAGCTGCTCCCAGTGCCTGCTTCTCCAGCCTCTCTTCCAGTGAGCTCCAGGCTGCCTTTCAGTGCAAAGCTTTCCACTCAACCTTTCCTATATTTCTCTTAGGAACAGAGAATTTTAATGTATTACTTTTTTGCTCTTTTGAATCTATTTCTGGCTAATCTTCTCCAAAATTTCGGAAGCATTCAGGAAGGTTTCTTACATTCTGGTTTTAGTCCAAGGTGCCTTGGTTTCAAATACTGCAGTGCAGCTAGGCAACTCTTACATTTTGCTGAATAACTGTTTTTGGTTCACCAAAAACAAAGTTGTGACTGTTTTGAAATTATTTTCAAATCAAATCACAGGGGGTTTTAGGGATTTACAAAAAAAAAAAAATAATAATAATAATGGAGTAAGGACTCACATTTCATTTTGGTGAACATATATTCCAAAATATGAAAGCACCCAACCAGCTCAGGCAACAGCAGAGAAGAGGAAACAGAATCACAGAATAGTTTTGGATGCAAAGAACTTCTGAATGTCATCTAGTCCAACCCCCTTGCAATGGGCAGAGACATCATCCATTAGGATCAAGTTGCTCAAAACCTCTTCCAGACTGACCTTGAATTGTTTCCCTGGATGGGGCATCTACCACTTCTCTGGGACACACCCTTGCCAGCACAGGAGTGTTCATCTTCCAGTGACAGGAGCCAGCTCTGCCCTGTGAGGCTCCAAGCATGGCAAAGTTAGTCCATGCCTTCTTGAAGGTATAATGTGAATTAAAGGAGTTGGTTCACAGAAAGAGGCAAAGGGCTGCACCTTGCCAAAGGACTGAGTCTTTGGGAATTCAGGAATATTCACCAGGAATATGAGGGAGATCCTCAACCCTCCCAGTATGAGCTTGACTTTTCTTTCTTTTTTTTTTTTTTCAGAGACTGCGTCACTTTGAGCTTTCAACTCTTAGCCTTGACTTTGACTTCTTGACCATTTGAATGGGAGACTGTTCTCCAACTTTAGCCATGGATCTTAGCCTGGCTAAAAATCAGAAGATACCAATTCTGAGCAACCAGCTTGTGGAGGGAGGGAAGAGGAGGGGAACCCACACCCAACAAACCCAACTGCAATGGAAAAAAATTACAATATGAAAAGAGGGGAAACAAAGCAGCTTGTGAAGGGAAAAATCTTTTAAAGGTTTGGTGGATTTTTTTTCCTCACAAAGTTAGAGTGTCAAATTGTGGCAAGAAATTAGTGCAGCAACCACTGCCCACTGCATGGATTTTAGTCTCCTCTGACCCAAGGTCAGCTCTGCAGTGAGGTTTTTATGTTTAGGGGAGATAAAGATTCTTGGACAATTCCACTAAAATTATGGTTTAACAATTCATCTGGAAAGCCAAGCAATGCCGTGGGAGACAAAAGAGAACACCAGTATTTGGATCACCTAAAGTACAAGGAAAGTCAGCAAAGAACAAATTGTCTGAAGCATTAACCTGCCAGGATTATATCTTAACGTCACAAATTTCAGATCCATTTGAAGTCTCACAACAGAGAAACTAAAGCAACCGATTGAACTTCCTTGTGCAAAGATTTTTAAAAACCCAAAACCTATAGAGTACAGCATGAGGTCTTGCCTATATGTCCCAAATTTACCCAGGGAAACCAACTCCTCTTGCAGAACCCCTGAGCTGCCATTAGTCAGGGAAAACAGTGGGTAAAAAAAGTACTTTCTCATCCAGCTGCAAAAGTAGCTCCTATCTCTTAGTTTCCCAGCCTTCCACCTGTTGCATTTTAGGCTATAGGAGAGCAGAGAAAAGGATAATGCAACACAGTTCCTTGTGTAATGGAGAAGCAGAAGAGAGAGAGCTTTATTCAAAGAAACACTACACTTTATAGGGTAGTACGTGAAAAACAAAATAGAAAAGATTCATTGGTCAAAGAAGGCAACACCTTTTTGAAAACATGCTTTCTGCAAAACATCACAAAACACACAGCTCTGCACCCTGCAGCTGCATAATCATTGCTATAAATTCTTGTCCTTGTGCAGCCTGAGAAAGGCAAGGCTTCAAGGCTGCTTTTTCCCTGGTTCCCAGCAGCATCCCACAACATCCACTCTGGACCTAGCTCAACCCAGATATTACTTACAGCTATCAACCTCAGCAAGGCCAGAACATGCCCAGGGGCCTGTGAGCAACATCCTGCCCCACTGGTATCAGCACCTTAATTTCAACAGGGACAAGTTTCCACCTTCTCTCTCCTTGCAACTCAGAATAACCTCCAGAAAACCAACCCCCCACTTCCCCAAAGACAAGTCATGGCAAAACCCCAGCAGGTTCTGTAGATACCTATCTGAGCAAGGAGAGGTTCATGCCAAAAAGCATGTGTGAGAGGGAGGAAGGGTTTTTTAGGTTTGGAGAGAAGATTGCTTTGTTTGGCAGATACTTGTAGAGTATGACCATGGAGCCAGAGGGTTTTGAGAAGAAGCTTTTTAATGTGCTTTCAAGTGCTGGACCACTGATGGAAACACTGGTGAAGAACTGCAAGAAGTGAGGTTGACATTGAACTGAGCCATTTAATGTATGTGGGACCTCCACAGCTCAGCTGGCAGCAGCACAGCCTTCTTCCTCCCCCTGCCTTCCTGACACACATTAGCTTGGAATAATGCCCATGTCAGTAATACCAGTTCTCAGCTTTTGAAGTTTCCCCAGATTTAAGGATGCATGGGAAAGCAAGAGGCCAAGACAAGAGCAGACACCCCAGGAGCTTCCCAGTTCTTCCCCTGGGCACCTTGTGAGGAAAGGGAAAGAGGCTGGGAAGACACATCAGAGCTTGTACCAGGGCAGGTAATGCAGGGCCAGAGCTGGCACCAGGCTCTGAACTGGCACCACAGCACGTGGCTGCAGCCACAGCTCCTGGCTACAGCTCCTGCCAGAGCTGCAAACCCTGCAGGGCAGGGAGTGCCCCTCAGCACTGCTGGGTATTTCCAGCCCAGGCTGGGCATTCTGTATAACCATCATAAAGCAGCTGAGAGCAACAGGCCATTTTCTCCCTGGAGCCAAATGCTTTCCAAAACTTCTGTAAATCTCTTAACATGAAGCTACCTCAGCTCCATAATTATGGATGTAGCAGAAGGGGTAGACAAGCTGAATTAGGCTTCCAATTGCATGTCTAATTTATGTACAACTGCTGCAATTATAGATGCAAATTAAATACATGTGCAGAAAATGGGTTTTATTAGCCATAACTAAAACCCAATAAAACTCAGCAACTCAGGCACATCTCTGTACTGAATATGCCTCTTTAGAATGTCAATTGGAAATGTGAGAAAAGATCAGGATTTTCTATTTCCTAGTCTGAACAAAAGAAAAAAAAAGTACGAACTGTCAGAGCATGTCTTTATATCACAACAGAACAAACAGGAGACCTAATTGGCAATTTCAGAACAACACATTGTTCTACAGGAAGGCAGTTCTATACAGCTTTTAAACACATTATTTATACTCAGTCTTTCATGCCTGACATGGCTGAGAAAAGTCTCATCTAATAAAACCATATGCTAAACAGTTGCACAAGAGGCCTGTTCTGACTGCCTGGCAGGTTGGCATTTAAAAGTTTAAACTCTAAGTGGAGGAACACTGTGCCTAACTTTGCAGCTCTTCTGAGATTTGGGAAGATGGAGGCTTCTTAACATCACATCAACAGGGTGCAGGGCTGTGAAAAGCCTCTCTGGATGTTTTAATGCTGAAACCTCTCAAATCTTCTGTCATTCAGACTTAGCATGAGAGCTGTCATGTCTAAGGAGCCAGTGCTTACCTGTCAATTTATTTAAAAGCAATAAAAAAATTTTTCCCATTAAATCAAGGTTAATCTTCCTGCACAGTTCTTACACAATTCCCTGCTATGTGTGATTAAACTTACTCCATGTATTTATAACACAAACACCTGGATAAAAGTTTATATACACCACAGTGTGTCTGTACTGCTCTTTTGCATCATTCCTTATTTTACAGGTGACAGGGGATTTTCCTGGCTGGCTGCATTACACAAATGGAAGTTGTTCACTGGGAATTACCATTGGCCTCACCTCAGGAACCCAGGGGTGCTCCTGTACAGCCACCTCTACACTGCAGGTCAGAGCAGGCCATCAATGCACAGCCAGGATCTCCCCCTACAGCAGAGATCATTCCCACACACATCCATCCTCCTGCATTCAGCTGCAGGCAAAGGCTTAGGAAGGCTCTGTTATCCCAGGACACACATCCCAGGTGGGGTGGGATTGTCAGGTCCCTTCCCCAGGGTGCTCTGGCAGCCACAGGCAGGGCCAGAAGGAGACACAAACACCCAGCTCCTGGCAGGGATGGGCAGCAGACCCCAGGAGCAGAGCAGGCAGAGTGCCACAGTCCCTTGTCCCCTTGTCCCCAATTCCACTGAACGTGGCTTCCACTGGCACCTTCTTCTCCCACAGATATCCATGGACACTCTCCACTCCTCAGCTGTCCCACTCCATGATGGATCACTTCCAACACATCTTCCCCAGTGCACACAGCAACACAGGTGGCATTTAGCACAGAGGATTAGCAGGAAGATTGTTAATCCTATACCTCTTCCTAATGGACCTGATCCTGGATTCAGTGTCCTACCAGTCATGAGCCTCTCCTGCCAGGCCACAGCATGGACACTCCTTCTGGATGCAGAAACCACCTTCAAAATTTAACTGTACCACCAGCACTGACTTCTCCTTATCTCTTGTGGCAGTTATATCCTCAAACAACTTCAGCAAATTATTTAAACATGACTTCCCTTGCCTGAATGTCTGCCAGGTAGTCTTAATTAAACTGTGCATTCCCACATACACTCTCCACAACACCCTAAGGGAGGTTTCCAACATTTCCTCACTTTGTGTATTCCCTTGAATCATCTATCATTAAACAGCAATAATGATAAGCAAAATGAAAAAGACAAGAATAGTTTTGTATCTGCAGAAAGATAATGCACAAAAAATAACTAACTAGAAATCAGTTATTAGATGGTTCACCATGCCTCTCCCAAACACAGATCCTGAGATGCTGAACACTTCCCTACAGCTACTTTAGAATAAAGTTTTCAAACCTCATAGTGATGAACATGGAGTAAAATCCACGTAGAAAAGAAGGACCAGAAATACTGGTTTTTCTTAAAATTCAAATAGGGAAGAATTTACATGGAATCATCTTCAGCTTTCTTAACCAAGAGATTAATATCAAAGGCATTATCATTTGATAATTAATTTTTTATGCTGCAGTTCTAGATGCAGATGTTACAGATTCCATTAAAAGCTTTAAAAATCCCAACCCTCAGTGAGCCCACTGCTCTCCCAAACCTGGTCCCTCCTCTTAAATCAATGTTACATCTGCAGGGGCAGCCTGAGGTCACTGACTGCAAACAGCTCTGCAATAGAGCAAAGGGCTCAGCACAGCCAGCCCTGGCACTCCAAGCAAACATCTCCTCTTTGAGGTGAACTGCTCTGGAAATGGAGATTTCCTAACATTGGGAACGGCCAAAGGACAGAGGATGAACTGCACTCTCCAAACCTCCAGCTGAGTGACATCAGTGGGGCTGTAACACAGCAGGAGCAGCATCCTGGGCCCCAGGAGCGCGTGACAGAGTGTATGACATCCAGAGAAGGTGAGTAAGGTAATGTAAGGCACAGGTTTACTAATCCCATCCAGAAAAAAAATCAGTTTAAGGAGATTTAGGATTTACACTTATCCCATGCCTGATTTAAAAAGATATTTTAAGGTATCATGCATTTGTTTCTAGATTTTTTTGTAGCTGACCCATTTCTCATCATAATTAATTGGGGTTTTATTTTACTCCAGGATCAAGATAGATAGGGAAAAATGACCTGGGCTGAATCTGGACTGACGTAACAAGGTTACTTAAATTCTGCATACAAGACTGTTGTTGCTGATAGGTGGAGAAAGAGAGAAATCACCTTGATTTTGTGACCCAAGCTTGGCTTCACATAGGTCAGCACTCAGAAATACTCTATTTCCAACAGTACAATGAAATCTGGCAGCATTTCACAGCAATGCATATGGAAGTCC
The DNA here is from genome assembly GCA_030060385.1 of Muscicapa striata striata. Lineage (NCBI taxonomy): Eukaryota > Metazoa > Chordata > Aves > Passeriformes > Muscicapidae > Muscicapa > Muscicapa striata. Next base: position 215,287 of record JAREIS010000050.1, on the reverse strand, counting down.
ACAATGTCATCTCTGCAAAGTCATCTTTCAGGAGAGAAGTATACCCACAGCTGCACCATGCCACCAAAAATTCCTCCACTGCAACCTAGACCAGGTTATGTCAAGCAAAAAAAACACAGCTGGGATTTTACAGTAGGAGCTGAATATTAAAAAAAAACTAAAAAAACCCCAAAAACCTAAAAAAAACCAAACCAAAACAAAAAACCCACAAACAAACAAACAAACAAAAAATTCCAAACAACCTTTTAATTAAAACCAATATTTTAATGACTCAAAAAACTACCTGATCCTACACCTGCTGCTGATGGTCAATTGGCTGAGGATACTGATATGAGGTAGAGGGATAGGATGTTGGGAAAGGAGATGAAACAAAAGATGGAAAAATGGGAGGTGGAGAGGTACACACATCAGCAAACTTTGCCTACTTAAAATAGATGAAAAATCCAGGGGATATGGAGCAAAGGATCTAAGAAGAGGACAGTTACAGTCATTCACAGTGCTCTAGAGAACAGGAAACTCTGTGTGAGATAAATGACTTATACCACAGGAAATACAGAGGTACATCCATTTTGGATTTGGACCTTGCATGTGCAACTGGTGTGAAACCACAGACAAGACTTGCTATTGACAGCTGTGGTTTGTGGGCTGTGCTCCCAGTACAGGGGCAGGATGCAGACTCACTGCAGCCAGCAGACCTGCTGGGGTTGTCTGCCTGGGAAACATCATTTTCTTGCATTGCATACAGTGCATCTGTGTTAAAAATTAATGAAGGCTCGGGTACAGCTATCAATAAAGATGGACAAAAGTGAATACTGTGTGCAGGAGGTCCCTGCACAGCTGAGAAGAGTCACTTTCAGGCTCACAGGCAGAACACCACACACGGGTACTTTGCTAGAGCAGCATCCCCAAGAGCCAGCACGTCACCAGATGCCATCGATCCGTGCCAGGTTATGCAAGGTCTGGAGCACCCTGCCTACAGAAACTTAACAAAGTAGAAATCCTTTTAGTACTTAACTTGAGATTTTGTTAAGATTCACTTAATCTGTCCTCTTAAAGTACATTTAAAAAGCAAAATTAATCGACAACTCCACCATTAAATTGCATTACTTTGCATAAGTAATTTGGGACAATGCATTAAGTAAATGAATGAATAATCCTTGAAATCTACATTCAGTAGGACAACAGCTTTAATAGCAAATCTCTGCTGGAAGGAAAACCAACTATTCAGATGACTAAATCTACAAGGCAATTTAGGAAAACCAAAAAACAATCAGTTTCATATTGGAAGCAAGTGGATTAACTTTAACAGACACCAGCATATCAATTTATAGTTATTACAATTTTTTTGACAACATAAATCTCCAATTTCAGCAGCCAGAGTAGGTGAAGCTTTAAGAACAAAGAGCTCATTGATTCAATATGTCTGTGCAGTTTAATTCTGAGAAATCGATCATCGTGCATTTCCTCCAACACTTTTTTTTTGTAGCATCCTCCTAAAAAATTTATTATTATTGCTTACTGCTAAAATAAAAACGGTGATTCCACCACTCGCAGCCCTAGTAAATCATAGTTTAATGCTGCATGGCTGCCCTACTGATATAAAGGAATAGCTCAGTTTATTATGAAAAAAAAAATGTTATTAAATGTTTCTCAGTGTTTATAATTGGTGGCCATTATTTTAAGAAATCTGTTTCTTTGACTATATTTCCTTTGCCCCACCTATGTCGTGTCAAGCTCTTGGAATCACCTCTAAGGGAAAGGGTCACTTTTGGTTTATGAAGTATCCCCAGGCAAAAGCCAGAAGCTATAAACATGAATTTTTCATTATATTAATTGTCCTAGTTTAACTATGCTACATGACTCTTCAAGATAACCGATACAGAATTTTAATTGTGTGTGAAAATTCAGTCTTCATAAGCCTCCTTCCTAACCTTTTTTATACTGGAGGGAGCTTCTGCCAACAAACAGTGCCTCTTAGCTAATGCTCAACTTTCTCTGTAATTCACTTTCCTGACCTTTTATTTTGACATTTTCACCTCATATATTAATTTCTGCCTGCACTGAATACTGCAGCATTATAATTACTTACATATAAACCTTTCATCACATCTTCCTTTGGATTTTGTTAGAAAATGCTGTATATCAAATAACAGCAAATTTCACGATAATCAGCTGGCCTTTCAGCAGAACAGGGAGATGGCAGCAGGAGGAGCTGATCCCACCCAAGAGCTTTTGTGCCTTCAAGGCTGGGTCAGAAGAGTCTTCTACTTTGAGAGAGCAACATGGGGCACCCAAAAGAGAAGAACCAGCCTTTCCAGACCTCCCACGGGCCCTGTGGATGTGTCCTCAGCCTTGTCCTTGCTAAGATTTAAGGCAGCAATAAATTAAGCAGGACACTGAGCATCCTTCCAAGCAGATCCCAGGAATCACTACTGCCTCATTCAACCTTCAGACAAGCTTGAGGATTATCCTCCTCATCCTGCTCCCTCCATTAATGGCTATTACTGGTAATCTAAACCACATTTTCCAATGAGTTTATTACCCATATTAAAAAAACAAATGAACAAACGAACAAACAAAAAAAACCCAAAAAACAACAACAACAAAAAAACCCCACCAAACAAAGAGTCCCAAAGAACCCATGCAATTCTATTGCTTATTTTTGTCTATGGCACATTCACACACCATTGCAAACAGGTAAGGTGCAGTGGCACCAAAACAGTCACATTCCACAAGTGTTTTTCTCACTTGGTTCCCACTCTAGACAAGGAAAGTGCACAAGGCATGGTTCAGGTGATCAGCTTTAGCAAGGTGCTGTCCATTGGACCTGACACCTCCTAAATCCAGCCCAGACCTTCCTGAGGCTGTTCCACAGTAAAGACAGCACAGAGCAAACAGATCTTTGTGCCTCCCTGTAGGGACCACACGTCCCCAACAGAGTCTGCCCTGCCCATGAGAGGGGACCTGTCCAGCTGGCAGCAGGCACAGGGCTCAGCAGCTGCTCTCCATGGTATTTCTGACTCTTCAGGATACAGATGGGATTCTCCAAACTGCCCAGTGACAGCAATATCCCACAGTGACTTCAACACACCCTCATGGATTTCAGCCCTCCTCTGTCTTGCTGGCTCCTCTTCCCAGCACAGGGTTTCAAGCATCTTTCCAGGCACAGGCCAATGTTGGGATGACAACCCATGAAAAGCAAGAGCAGGATTTAATTTCTCAAAACCCCAGCCTAATATTTTTCTACTTCTGTTCCATCAGATATCATAAAAAAGCTTTAAATTCATTCCCCAGCAGCTGCCTTTAGAAAGTCTCTTGGATGTGACTGCTTTAAATACAATTCCAGACTTTTTTAGGTTTTTTCATCTTTTAGTTTCACCGAAGGAATTGTAGGACCTTCACAGCTGTCACAAATTCTTGATACGTAGACAGAAGAGATTTTCAAATAACGTGTGCAAGCAGCACAGATGTTCTTGCATTGCTCTTCCAGCTTCCATTCAGCCAAGGCCCTTAGTTCTGTTATTTACCATGGAGACCAGTGAAAACCTAATCCAAATATGTGGGTGAATTGAAGTAACCTTGTCAATAGTTCTGAGAAGCTGGGATGTGCTCAGCTGAGCAAGAGAGACAGAAAAACATGCCAAAGCTGTTTCAAACATCATGCAGTGTGAGCTGCAGGCACACTGAACTGTGCATTGGTGGAAAATCTCCACAATTCTGCTACCCAGCCTTTTATTTTACTAGCTAATAAAGATCTAACTCAAACTCTTTGCAGACAGGAACAGCTGGGTGTCCTTTATATAGAGGTCCAAGCTATCTTCTAGTATCCTGAGCATTAAACAGACTTAGATTCCAATGAGATACTTCATGTGCAGGATAAAATGGCACAGCAAAGAAAAACAAAGGTGCAACAGATTATGTTTGTGCTGCCATATATTAAATATATTTTCTGCAACAGAAAAGCATTTAGGAGCAACACCACAGAGGCTATTGGGTTGCTCTGCCTTTCCCATAAGGCATTTCATATTTCTCTTCCTTCCCCTTATCAAGGTCCTATCTTGCAGCAGACAGTTTAGTGACAGTTCAGACCTCCACTCCAAAATGTGAAAGCACATTTTCAACTCCAGACAATAATGAGAGATTTTCCCACTAACTAAGAGCACCACAGCTTCATTCTAATCTTTGCAAGATAACCAAAATGCAACTAAGAGCATAAGCATTACTAAGCAGACATCATCTATGCCAGAGATAATCCTGTCGCTGAGAGGACTGTGAGGTATTTATTCTGTATTTTAGCTTTCCAAGACCACCAGAGCAGTGTTTTGTTAGCACACTTGGAGATATCATTAGCTCAACTAACATGCAGCTTCATTGGTCTCAAAATCAAAAGAGAAGTTAGCCCAAAACCTCAACCACAGTTTTTGCTTTTGACTTGCTAGGAAGAAGCAGAGAGCTCACAATCATTGTCCCACTATTTTTTAAATACCATTTCAAATCTCTCTGAGAAGATTATTTCAAAGCTTGATCCCAGCTCACCATAGAGTGATGCCCTTGTGGAACTCCTGGTAATGGGAAAAGAGCAGGCAACACAATGGCTATTTATCAGAGCACATTGTAGGAGAGAAGCCTGTGCCCATAAAAGCACAGCCAGATCCCTTGGGGCTGTCCAGACATCAGCACTGCTCTTTAATGCTGGAAGCTGGAGGAACATTGAGAATCCTGGAATGCAAGTCAGTAAATTGAACAAGTGAAGTTTCTTTCTTCTTTAACCCGTTCCAAGGAATTTTCAGCAAAATTCTGAAACCCAGACAGTATGGATGCTTTATGCCCAGCATAACCAAATGGTAAGAAACTTTCCCAGGCTTGTCAAAGGGAGAATGAAGTTAGTTGTATTTGGGTTTGCTGTGTGTGTCCAGTGAGTACCTCCACACTCTGGAGGATGTTTCAGACTCCAGATTTCAGATGGCTCCAGCCATCTTCTTGTGAAGGATACAGAATGTCCTGCCTGAAGTTGCACAACTTAATCACTAAGAAGAGCATCCTGCCCTGAGAACATAGATGCAAATCTATTTTTTAACTTGAAATTTTAAGTTTAAAAAAAAATCATTCTTCCTTTATATTTTTGTGTTTTTACTTGCTAGGATTTCTCTGGCTGTAATCTCAGTGTTGGATATAACTCATTTTTTGTGACTCCTAATTTAGGGATAATTTCATCATCTAAAATGTATCATCCTTTTAGATTACTCCCAATTGTAATTTCAATATACATAGCCATTTTTAGCAATAGGCTATTACTGATCAAAAATTACTCTGATTCTTTTCTATCAAGGTTAGGGGTAACCAAAGGCAGATAAATTGGCACTATGGAAAACAAAGGTTAAACTTATCAAACTTATAATGCAGAAAGATGCTGTCTGCATGGCTAATCAGACACTATTTAAAAACAGGAATATATCCTGTGCTATCCCAAACCCATATTTTAAGTAAAATTGGCGCAGTAATAACAAGCATTTTGTTTTATTTAGTGGAGGAATGGCTCCCAGTTAAGTGCAGTAACAGAGATTGTATTCTGCAGGGAGGGTAACAAGTCCTGGGAGAGGCACACACAGAGCCAGCACCATAAAGCAAAACTGTCTGCAAGAAAGTTTGTTAATCTCTGCTATGGGACATTTCCATTAAAACATGTTTCATAAAGCCACAGGTTTGTTCTGCCAAACCCAGGCAGTGAGACCGACCCGTCAGCAAGCAGAGCCATGGAAGACCTCAGTCTCTGTTTAATGAGCATTTCAACAAAACTTGCCTTTACCCAAAAAGCAACAGCAATTCATGTTCTGCACCATTTCCCAAGCCAGCTACCTGAATCCAAACCTATGTGCCCACAAACTTTACTTTTTACAAGCAGGGGATAAATTCTTCTAAAACCTTTATACTCATGTAGCAGTTAGAGCATTCCAAAAGCAACTGGATTTTATATTCATAATAATATTCAAAAACATCTTTAACACTGCCTTTATAGTAGGAGATAGCATAAATTTAAGAGAATAAATTGAGATAAGAATAAACAAGACAGAAGGAAAGGCTAAAGCCACTTATTACAAATACACAAAAGAAATATCACTAAAACGTCTCAAAATGATAGATCACTTTTCTTTCAGCAGACCCCAAAGGTCAGTGGATTTGAATGACTTGGGGAAAAAGGAACATATTAAGTCTGAAGCTGCAGAGAACGTCTAGACAGTGAGTCTTGAATCTCACTCCTAAATCAACTGAGCTGCAGCTCAGCTGTCCCTGCCATGCTGTCATGCTGGGTGAGAGACAAGTCTTGGTGAGGAGCAGTTCCCAAAAGCAGAGGTGAGCTCTGGGGGCCTGGGATGCTGCCCTGAGAGCAGGGGACAGCCCATCCCACCCTGCACAGTGGTGCTCTGTGTGAACAGCACCAGATCAGGGTGGGTTTTAAAGGAGTCAGAAATGTACTGCCTGAGCTTCCAGGTGGATTTTACAACCACATCTGCAGCAGCAGCACCAGGAGCGGGAGCAGCAGCCAAATTTTTAATCTACAGCTCTCAAAACGCTTACAAAAGAGACTTTTATTGTTACACCATGGTGCAGAGAGGAAAATGCAGCTCTGGGAAGGGAGGTGACTGATGGAGAGCAGACATCCCAGCCCAGTGCCACCACCATATCCTACCTGCACTCCTTTGCTCTCTGGAGGTGCCCACCAGCTATTCTGCACCTTTAATAACAGCAAATCTTCCAACTCTCATTCTTTTCAGGTGTCCCTTGACCGCAGGCATAAGAAAACTCAACATCATCAGAAGTTTAGGGTCTGTTTTTCCCCACAGAAAAGAATATAAAACTCCTTTCTCTAATTTCTGATTCCTCTGTCTGTCTGGATCTCCTTCAAAGACTCAGCTAAAACATTGGGTTGTATTTTTTACACCAGAGGGTAAAAGATGTAAATTGATTCACTTTGGGTGCTGTCTTCTTCAAATATAATTTATCAGACCCAGCTCACTGTAAGGAATGTTATGCAGGGGAGGAAGAGTGATAAATGCCATTAATGACTGGCCTGAGAACATGCAGGATAGAGCAGCAGGATAATGAATAGTGGGGGACTCCTACCTCCTGGTCATGGTTCCAGATCATTAGACAAAAATATTGTTTTATGCTACAATAGGTTCAGACACACTCCATTCTTTTGTTTAATCCATGGAAAATAGATTTAGCTGAGAAACAGATACACAGTAATTAAAAAAAATAACAGAGAAACTTCCTTTTTTCTGCCTTTTTTTTTTAATTTATCTTTCATTCATTTCTTTGCTTATTCTTCCTCCTCTCCCACCCCAAATATCCTTTTTTGTTGTTTTTGGGTTTTATTTCCCCCAGATAGAGACAAAAAGAAGTCACACGATCATAACTGTGCCTTAATCTTTGCCAGTCCTTGGTCTGAGTCTCTCTCTAATTTCAGAAAAGATCCCTGAGCTAATAAACAATTAAACCACAGTGGAAAGCCAACTGGAAGATGTACTGCAGAAAGAGTTAAACAGCTTTTTTTTTTTTTTTTTTTTTTTTTTTTTTTTTGCTAAGCAGCCAGAAATTGCAAAAAATTATTTTGAGTAGTTTGATGGCTTTGAGATTCACGGGGTGAGACTTAAGAATTCAGTAGCAACTGCATGCAAATATCAGAATTTCAGTAATTTCATATAGCGATTCCACTGAGGAGAAAAAATTTAAAAAGTCTTGAAGAATAAATGGAGAGAGAAAGAAACTAAGGGGTGGTGCAGAAATGGAAATGTCAGAGAATGTCGCAGGCAGAAGGTAGGTATGGGAATTACAGATCCAGAGCAAATCTGCTGGAGATGTTAAGAGCTGGCAAAAGATCAAAGTGATAAGAAGCAGGAATGGAAATAACCTTTAATTCTGTGCCTGTAAGAGGATGTCAAGAAAACATTGCAGCAAAGGCCAGCCAAGGTAACATGGAAAGGTGCCTAGTCATGCACTGGGAGCTCTGCTTTGGTCCCACTTTAAAAGCATCCTGCTAAAAACATAGCACAGAGAAGCTCTGAAACAAAGCTGAAATACTTTGGGGCTATTTAGTAAACCAAGGCTATAACTGCAGGTTTGTAACTTTTAGATATCCCAGCTCTGCAAAGCTGCATTTTCACTCCTCTTCTTCCAGACATGGAGATGAGGCAATTCCACTGCCCTGAGTGCCATTTGTGGCACCATGTTTAATTAGGTGACAAAAATGGCAAGTGGGCCTTTGCTCCAGAACCCTGTTCCCCTTCTGGAGACATTTGGATATCCACTGTACCCTGCCCTGAATGACTACTCTGGGCTTACTCAGAAGACAAGTAATGAGCAGATGTCTTCTCATTGGAAACCTCATCATTACTGTCTTGCTCCAGAGCAGGTACAACCTGCCCAGTGCTCCCAGTGCAGGTCCTACAGCCCAAATCTCCTTCTTGGAGGACACACAAGCTCAGCTAAACCCTTATCTACTTGCACCCAAAGCTTTGCTGGAGGACTCTCTAAACTTAAGATTTTCCTAAATTGAGAAGTGTGTGTGGAGCAAACATAACGTCATCCCTGATCCAAACTTGTTTTTATCTTTTGAACACCTGTTCCTCATACCTTCCTCATCCTCATCCCAAAGTGCCAAAAACACTGCCAGGAAAGGCTTGAGGATATTACAGCTTGTTCCCAATCTAAAAACGCCAGAGAAGTTTTAACTTTACCAGAGTAACAAAACCAGCTTTGCACAACTTGAGATGCTTAAAAAAACTTGGCTAAAACCTGGAGAACTGCTCAGCTTTTGAGCAGCATCCGAATTGAACCACAGGGAAAAACTGAGGTTCGTTCATCACTAATTAAGGGCTTAACTGACATTACCAATGCTTAGCATATGTTCCTCCCTATTAGCTTCCAAGAACAACAACAGGCACGCAAGATTATTTTGAGCTGGAGTTGAAATAAGGTGAAACATACCTTAGGCCAACAAAGTTTCCCAGAAGGAGCAAACATTTTGTTTACTCTGAAGTCAATTCTAAGACACAAAGTATTTACCCAACTTTAGCAAACACAGTCATGGATCAGCCCCATTTCCAGCAAACTGAAGTCAGCTTTATTCTTAATTCTTCATTTCAGCAATTTCAGTTTGCTAATATAAACCTGAGTGTGATAAACCATATCATTACATTAAATTAGCACATTTTTTGGAGCTGCAAAGTTTTTCCATCAATAGTTGTACAGATTCTGCTGGTTACAACAAGGCTGATATCTTGTGTGTCTGTGATGTTTTCTCTAATGCACATGGATGCAATATCTAACATACAATATGTGCAATATATATTTGTGATGGGAACTACCCACACTGAGCACTATCAAAGACCTCAAAAAGGCTAAAGTGAGGGTCTGTGGAGCACAGAACTTGCTCCACAGAAGTTCAATCCTAAAATGGATTTCTTCCCATATTATGGTTTCAAACTACAGTGCTCACTAACATCCTTATCTGCAGGCACATATGGGATTCCAGAAAACTTGCTATGATGCTTTTATATTTAAAAGTTTATAGGGTCAGAGGCTCAGATGTCATTATTCATGAGCAAATAAAATTTCAGAACTGCAAGGCACTATGGAAAATGTCAAAGGCAGTTCATCTTATTTTCATATAAGTTTTTACCTCATCATTTCATCAACATCATTTAATGTTATTGTTTGCTATACAGGGGGAAAATATCACCTCTATTTGTCAAATGGAACACTCAGTTAATAAAGCAGCATATTTATTTATTACATTTTAAAAATCAATCTGGCTTTTACTAAAGCCAGCAGAAAATTCCATTGATTCCACTGGGAAATGGGTCAGGCCTTCAAATATAGGCCAAAACAATAAGGTTTCCTGCAAATGTAGAATAGGTTTTACCACTGAAAGGCCTAAAGTCATCACATCCCAGCTCTCCTACAATTACTGAGTGGGGGGACAGGAGGTTTCTCCCACTTGGCTCTGGATAACTCAGTTCAGTGCAAGGGGAAAGGCTCACCCTGTGGCTTTTGGACCACAACCCAGATTTGGTACCTGCACCTGAACTGAAAGCAAGTGAAAACATTGTCATTTTCTTCAGGGATCAGAATTTTCATCATTGAAAGGTGCTGCTATTTATTTTCTGTGTCCTGTCACATGACAGTTTAATACTTTAGGGCTGAACTCCTGCCAGCTCTCCCTTCTTACCACCACTGGTAGCTTTTGCTAGAAAACCAGTATCACTGGCTTAAATAAACAGCTGGCAGCAGGCAGATTTCCACCCACTGTGAAAAGGTCAAATGCATCCCAGACTATTTTTAGTGTGTATTTAGGGCCTATTCAAGCTTGATTTATGCCTCCTTTTAATTCAGAGAGTTAAGAATAGTATAAAGTTGCAGTACTTTAAAACTCGTTAAGGAAACATCTAAACTGAAACCTAATGACCTTCCAGTGACCCAAGACTGATTTCAGTATGATTAGCAACAGAAATGAAAATTCATTTTCTTGCAATAAAGCATAGTTGACTTCATCATTATATTAGAATTTAGTCTTAAACCCAATTATATTTTTAAGGCATTGTTAGTGTTTTACACTGTCTGGTGAAGTAGTTTTGTCTATCAAAATCCAAACACAATCTCAGTAATTGGGATGTTCTCAGGCTACAAACACGTTCTGGTGCCTAAAATGTCTTCAGTAAGCCTGACTTCTCAAGCAAGCATGGATCAGCAATTTTTGAAAACAAGGTCTTTGCAAAAGTATTAAAATTGTAACTTATGAGGTACCTTCAAAAATGTAGGTCACCTGTTTCCACCTGTCAGTGGAAAAATAATCAGGATGCTCGTTCTCTTCAAGCTACCCAAACTGGCTGTGAAATTTGATTTCCCTTCTATAGATTGCCAACTGTGTAAGAGATGCTCAGTTTTGATGTTGCTTCTATGTGGAAAGATGATGTGCTAAGAACAGCTGAAGGGGACTCAACCACAAACACACCCAGGGCAGAGCCCTTCATGAGAAGTGCTGTGAAGGGGCTTTCAACATGATTTTTGGGGCTGAGGGGAGAAAAAGAGGGAAAACAAACACCTTTGTGAAAAAAAAGTCCTGCCCCTCATCAGGGCCTAAAAGATCAACTAGGAAACCTCTTTTTCTGTTGAGGCATAAGAAAGTTTTGATTCTCATCAAGCACATTTCAAAGTAATGTAGACCAGGAAAAAAAGAATCTTAGTTGTACTCTGTAGTGGGGGAGGTGGAGAAAAATCAGGATTCAGATTTAGTCCTTGAATAGCACACTAAGAATTTAGCAGTCACAAGTGAACATAATGAAGTGGACCAAAGCAGTTATTTACTACTTCTCCTGGTCATCAGTTTGTGCATTTAGCATTCCCTGAAGATAGATAGATAGATAGATAGATAGATAGATAGATAGATAGATAGATAGATAGATAGATATAGATATACAGAAGAGTCTTTCACACATCCAGAGTAACAAATGCCAACAACCTAAAAATCTGTCACTGTAGATTTTACCTGTCTCCCAGAAACTGTAATTGCTTTCTTAGTATCACTAATGAACTGAATCTCTGTAACCTACATTCAAGCTGTCAAATCTTGCATCCCACGAAGAGTCACAAAAGCCAACATATCTCTTTGCTCTGCATAAAACACACACTATTTTCACTAATTAAACTGTGGAATATAGAGGCAATTTAACTGTCTTTTCATTTCTTAGACATATGTTGCTTTACTTGAAAATATTTTTTAACTGAAAAATGTAGATTAACTTTAGAAAAACGGTCATGAGAGCAGGTTGATAAATTTATATGATAGAATATAGCTATGATTTTAAAATAAAGTAGAATTTCTAGCAATGAACAAAAAAAAGTTATTTATTAAATTTTGTTTTCCCATATCCACATGAAGCATAGCTGTACTGCCCTCACATCCTCCCAAACATCCGTCTACCACTGGCATATTTACAGGTAAATACAAGAAACATTTGGAAAGGTACCTTCTAGCCCATATAAGCTCTAGGAATTCCTCAATATTAGCTCTGTGAATTAAGAAAGAAGCTGAAACTTTTTAACTCAGCAAATGAGATGGGGTGGTTTGTCCTTACTCCTTTCAGGCAAGTTATTATTTCTGCTCGACTTCTCTGTCTTTTTGCTACATCCACAGCCTTTGCTTTGGATGTACTGAGCCTTTGCTCAGTAGCTCCAGGACATTGGCCTTTGACTTGAAATCCTGCACAAACTTCATGCACCCACCCCAGTGAGAAACCTTTTTTTTTTTTTTTTTTTTTAATTAATTTTTTTATTTAGTTCCCTGTTTGTGTATTTGTCGCACATCCTTAAGAACCATCCACTCAGTATATCCAGTAGGAAGGTCGAGTCAGTTGTGTACAGTTTAGGAAAGCTTCTCATGAACTCCTTTCCATCCTGGAATCTGCTGTACCAGAGCTCTGTCCTATAAAACCACTACACAGACGTAGTGGAATTTCCCTGACACACCCAGCTCCATGGCTGTTGTTATCCTTACAACACCCCTGAATCCCTCACACACCTTTCCCTGCAGACAACTCAAACTAGGTCACTATCTGTGGGGTGAGTCATGGTGCCCAGCTGGAGCATCTGATGCAGCTGGCTGTTCAGGAATCTGCTCACCTGAGAGCCAACAAAGATAAAAAAAGCATCTCCTGACAGTGATACAGAAAAAGACACCAACAAAATGCTCTGAGTCCTTTTCCAGAGGAAAGCAGTGGTTGTCACTCAAATTTCTAAAAAATTATAAGGGCAAAGGAAAAGCTCTGTAACTAAATATTTTAATGTACATCTTTTGATATTGCATTTTGAAGAGCAACGTTTTTTGCAATGAGTAAAATCAGTCAAAGAAGCCCAGACGTTTATAATGTGACATTTGCAATACCACTTATCTGTAGCATAATTATAGATTATTTAGGCCTTCTCCAGCAGTCTGGTGCAAGAGAAGACCAATGATTTCACTGAGCTGTGGATGATCTCCCACTGGAAGTACTTCAAGAATCAATCACTGCCCAGCAATCCATCAGAAAACACTTTGAATCATAGCAATGGGAAACAAAAATTACAGATGATCCTTTCAGATTCCTAATACCAAAAAATATAAATCCCATGTTTAAATAGTATTTCTAAAGCGGCAGTGTCAAAGGTTTTCTCAGCTACAAAGGTTGCTTACTGAAAATGCCTGAATAATGCTTGTGTGACCCTAATCCTGAACCCCAGCCCTTATGTATTATGATGCAGATTTCTAGATCTTCACATACCCTTTTTTTCCCATTGAACCCTTGACTGTGCAAGCAATAAACATGCATAGACATGATTCAGGAGGGGACAGCGAATAATTTTCCATGGAATATCTTTTATCACATGTTGCAAAAGATGAGAAGCATGTTGAAAAGTGTCTAAGGAAGGGATACAAAGTCATGTGCTGGAGAAGCAAACTCCACTCTATCACATGCACCACAAAGGTTTTCCTGTGCAGGTACCACTAAGTATGAACCATAGCCATCAGCCTTGGATTTTCAAAAGTCTCAAGTTTCACAATCTGCAGCTGGGCATTACAGTTGTTCAGTGTGTTCCTGTTGTATTTGAAGTTATAGGAGAGCAGCAAAAAGGATAATGCAATGTAGCTCCTCGTGTAATGGAGAAGCAAAAGAGAGCTTTATTTAAAGAAACACTACACTTATATAGGGTAGTTCGTGCAATACAGAATAGAAAAGGCTCATTGGTCCAAGAAGGCAACACCTTTTGAAAACATGCTTTCTGCAAAACATCACGTCTCTCATGTATCCAGCAGGTGTTTAATCATTGTTATAATTAATTGTCCTTGAGCAGTCTGAGAAAGGGCTGCTTTCTTGGCTCCCAGCAGTATCCTAACGACATGTTCTGTTTAAAGCACTCAAAAAAAGGTGCCTCAAATGGGCCACTCAGAGCACAAGGGAAGTTCCAGCTCCAACCACTGGTTACTTGGTTCTCTCCTCTGCAAGAGGTGGAAAAAACACTCTCTTCTTGTGGAGGGATATAAAAACAGATGCATTACTGGCTGTGAAACATCCACTTAGAGCATCAGAGAAAAACCCTGGAGAAAGTTCAGTCATCAGAGCAGGGATAAAGGGAAACCCTGGAGAGCAAACAGAAAACAAAACCCAAAGTAGCTTCTCCCTGGAGAGCCTTTTTTACTCCATTCATCAGTTATTGCCAAAAGCCAGTCTGGACCAAGCCTCCAGTGCAACTCAGCCCTGGCAGACACCTGACACAAAAACCTTCAGCCCAAACCAGGAAGGTTTGGCAATTTTTTAGCAAAATTAAATCCGAGTTCAATAATAGGAAGCATCATGTAAACTCATTGCTAGCTGACACTTCCCACTCTGCTTACAACTGTGCCATCTCTGCAGATAAACCACCAGCTCCCAGCTGCCCACACCAGACTCATTGAGGCGCCCGCAGGAAGAACCGCGCTGCTTTGTTCGGGGGAAAGTGTGAAATTTATCATATGCCTTTTATTTTTTGCTTTCCCTTTTCCCCTTACTTCAGACTGACAAGTGCAAATTAAAATTTCACACCCAGCCTCATACAGGGAGCATGAAATTCTGATTTGGAGGATTTAGGTAGATTTCTCCAGGATTACACGGATGGCAGCTGCCCAAGTCAGTGCCACTGGGTCTGTCCTGGCCAGCCTGCCCTGCCCTTGGGCAAAAACTTCTTGGTGCCAATGTTTAAAAAGGAGGCAATGCTGATGTAGCACTAACAGAACTACTGCATATGCATCCTTTTCATTATTGATAAAAACAAAACATATTCATACTGGGAAGTACCCTCAGAGGGATTGAGGCCATACTCTATGCAGAGATGTCTGGTTCTCAGTGTCAGGGCAACAGAGCCACTTACAGGATAATCACAGGTAACCAGAAGAATCTCATATCTAAACACCTAAAACTTAATGCATGACTAGCACTGAACACAGATTTTTACTGTGCCACTTCTAGAAACAAAAAAGAATTTATTGTTGTGGATAAAACATTTTTAGATAATACTTATACTTTAAAGCTTATCAACATTTCTGATTTCATAAATCATTATTTATTAAATCAAAGACTGCGGTTAGCTGATGAGCAAACCATTTAAAGAAAAAGGTTGGTTATATTAGCTAGGAATTTTCTGGCACCAGTTCCTGTTCTAGTTAGTATACACCACAGCACAGACTTTCAATGAGCTACTTTTCTCTTTGCAAAGAACCACATTCTCCCCATTTTTTGAGATAATCTAGCACATGGAAAAGAAAATGGTAGGACTAGAGTCAACTCGCAGTTGTGCTGGTAGATATTTAGTGCAATCTCAATAAGCTCAATGTCCTTGAAGAGTTCTGGACCATCACCAGTGTAATTAAAAGAAGTTAATGACTCCAACTCTTAAAAAGCCTCCATAAGACACAGACCTAGGAATCCAGGACTCACATTATTGGGGGTTTTGGTTATCATTGCACTTGATTAACTCTGAAACCTTTTTCTAATTCAAAGTCAGGGTGTGATGCCATTCCAACAACACACAGCCACAACACTTCTGAAAAAGCATCCCTTACAGAAAATAACTACACCCAGTGTCAAAACAGCACTGCAGGATTAACAGCGGCCTCCACATTTGAACATTACTTTGTCCCAGTTTGAATCCATAAAAAACAACTCTGCTCAGTCAGGATGTTTTAATCACTGAGACTTATTTGGGAATACAAATGTATGAATAAGAGTCATTCCTCCATCCAACACCACCAAACCACAGCAGAACATGAACTCTGCTCAAGGACACACTTTTACTCAGCTGAGGACTCTGCTGCCAAGCTGCCTACCCATTGCTATATTTTTCTTGTTTTAAGGGTGTGGAAATCTTTGTTCATTTAAAGGCACCCTTCTGGTTTATTGTCCTATATCACTTACCTTCTGAGTGATAATTATCAGTACAAGCACCAGTGTGGGTACTGGGATAAAGGTGCCTTATCCCAAGCAGAGTTTGTCTTCCCACAGAACTACGTTACACAACGACACCAGCAAGGTTGCATCATTTTAACTACAGGAGGTTACATTAGTACAATTTCTCTATTTACATAAAGATGAAGAAAAAAAAATAATGATCTACAGGAACTAAAAAGTACATCTTGATTGAAAGATGGCTGAGACAACCTGATAACAGCTTATATGTCTACAAAACACTGGCACATAGAAGGGAAGGAATTTTTTAAAGAAGAAAGTGGGGGAGGGTTAGCTACAAAGGCTAGATTGTGAAAAATTATTAAACTTAGACCCAAGAAAACATTTTTAAGCAGTGAGATCACTTAGACTACAATGTAGGCTCCAAGTTGTTGAATTTCTTCTTCTGGAATTCTGCTAAATGAGTTTGAACAATGCACAGGAGGGAGTGGTGGAACAGGGGCTCAGGATGCACCAAAGGACCAAGGAGACCATTTCCGTAGCAGACAGAGGACACTGACCCTGCCATACAAGTGATCTGGAATATCTGGCTTCTGAACCTAAATGAACAATACACAACTCACATTCTGACTGCATTTCTACGGTTTTGCTTGGCTGGGAAATCATCCATCAATGGAAGGCAGAGCAGTGCAGGGAGAGACAGGGTGGGCTGTGAGCACTGCACAGTGCCCCTGCACAGGGAACCCTGCATTTCTGTGCGTTACACACAAATTAAGCACATTTCCTGCCTGTTTGGCCAGAGGGAGTGGATATGCAGAATAAAAAGTAACAGCTTCTTAAAGATGAGTAAAATTTGAGAATACTGCAGTCAAGAAACAGATTGGAAATATCAAATCAAAACAGGCCTTTGATTTTAACACAGCAAACCATTATCAAACACTCAAAGCAAGGACAAAAATACAGACAGCACCAACTAATAGCAAGGCAAATAGCTTACACCAAACTGTCTGACTAAATGCTTCTCCATTTCATGTAGACAAAGGCTAATATGTATGAATTTGTCTAAGCAAGAACTCAGAGCCTTGGTGATAAACCATTTGCACCAAATCCATAATTTAATTTTTAAATTTTTTTCCCTTCAACTAATTATACACTACTTGGAAAATTCAAGCTACATTTCAATCCTGCTTTGATAAGAAAGACTATAAAATCAAAATAGGCTCTGATTTTGGCCAAAATTTTTCTGTATTTTTCCAGGAGGGAAAAAAACAAAACCAGAAAGAGAAAAAAATAAGATATACCTTTGTGGGTGGCCTCCTGCAAAGCTGGCAGAAGAAACCCACTGCTTTCCAGTTTCACTTCTATATTCAGACATGTTTGCATAACTTTTGCATTTGGAAAGGATCTTTCATATTTCAGGGGAAGATGGTTCTAGTAAGAAAAAAATTCTTTCCCCAATAACAACTTCCTTTTGTCTTCTTCATTCTAAGTTTAGCAAAGAAAGCTTCATCTCATTCAACAACACAATCCAAAACCCACTGAAACTTGATTCTTACAAGCACAATGCTAACAAAGCCCTTGTGAGCAGTCCATGCCTGAAACCAAGGGTTTGGCTTTATTTTGTTCATCTGGGTTTTCTTGTGCTTCTGCTCTTTATCTTCCCAGAAATTTCACCCAGGTGGACCTAAAGAACACTGCCTGTTTGCCTCACATTTCTAAATGTTCAGATGCCTGACCAAGTTACTGGTGCTTTGAACCACTCCTCCAAGGAAAAGCACTGGCCACAAGGCAACCACCTCTAGAAGCCCAGTAAATCTGGTACAGCTTCAAGGTACTGAAACAAGTGAGCCACACAGGTACCCAGTAAATCTGGGACATCTCTCAGCATTGTCTCACATGTTAAGAGCATGCTTTGAAATCTCTGAGCACATACAGCAAGCAGGATGTAGCTGGTATGTACTGGGATTACAACACATAGGTGGACCTGTGCTGCAGGACATGCAGCACACTGAGTCCCAGCCTTGCATATTAAATCCCACACAACCTGGATACTGCAGATTCACCCTGGTCAAAGCACACACAGATCCCTTTTTGGAAAATCCTGACAGAATGATGATCCACAGAGCCTGACAGATTTGTCCAAGTCCTATTAAAAAATCCATCAAAAATCAGGTGACACTGAAATATTTCATGCAACTCAATCATTTAGCCATAAGTATACAGACTTCTTGCAAGATACAGCTAAATCAGCAAAGAACAACACTTCAGAGCGGAAGGCAGATTGGAAGATTTGAGTATCTGACACTGCCTAATTAAGCTATGCTGCTTTTCACACCAGAACTGCCAGCAGAAGGAAAAACATATTGCAAGCATACAGTTCTCTGTACAAGCAGACACTAAATGGCACTCCTGCCTTGCTTCCTCACTCCTCTCCGTGCCATTCCACCTTGCCTGCTCTCCATGCTGGCAGGGAAGCCTTGCCCAGGGCATGCACCAGAGCTGCTCTTCCCCAGGGATCAGGGGATTTGTGCTGTTGTCCTCATCCAGCCTGCCCAGGAGCCAGCTGGGCTGGCAGGGACAGGGCACCACATGGCCACGCTCTAAGCACACGAGTTTCCCCCTTGCAAAGGGCAAGAGGCTGGAGCAAAGGAAGCACCTGCAGCTGTGGAGTGTCTCTAGACCCCTCTGCAAAGGCAGAGCAGGTCCCAGCTGGATTTCCACAGCAGCCTCCTCCTGCAGCCTGAGGTCAGCACTTCCAAGAGAAGGAAGTTCACCCCGAGCTCTTGGCAGTGTTTCTGAAACATCCTGTTAAGCATGTTGTGGGTGTTTTTTGAGAGCAAAACGTGAAATGAAGTCCAAGGGCTTGCAGTCATTGAGGTGACTGTGAGAGGGAGAAACAAGAGGAGAGCAGCTAATGGGAATACAGAGGTCAAAGCAGGAACTTCAAAACCTGTAGATGCCTTATTGATTCTCCCTTCAGATCCTGAAAACAATAAAATTATCTTCTTGAGATCCTTTCTGTAAAGGCTGAAGACAGTGATTTCTCCTGGGTATCTGAAGAACTTGAAACTTGTTTTTAAAAACTTGAACTATTTACCTTTATTATGAAGGAAGTGAGAAAGGTATTTGCACATGACCATGACTTCTGGAAGAATGTGGAGAGACCAATACTGCAGGATGTTTTTGGTGTTAGTGCCCAGAAAGTGTGTTTCTATCCTGTTTAGCTATATCAAATTTAAGAGATGCTTTGCTTGGATTTAATGGATATTTTGGGATTTGGGGAGCAAGGTTTTGTGTTTCAAGCCAAATTTGCCCATGAATGAGAAACTCTTCTAAATGCTAACACAATATCAAATTCTTCCAACAATTTCAGTATAAATGAATAAATGAAGAATGAAAAATTAGTACAGTAAAAGGCCTTGTGCAACATGACATCTTGGCATAAAGTGGTCAAACTACTGAGAGGCCACAATGGGTTCCTTGGAAAATGTGAATGAGAAGCCTGAAAGATACTAAGATATCTGGGAAACACGGAAATCACCAAGACATCACCTGGAACCCTAAATTAGACAGACTGTTGTTACAAAAAAAGGAAAAAAAGTGGCTCACCTGGACAAGACAGAAAGGATGTAGAGGGACAACCAGTAACAACAGAGTTGATGAGTGAAAATTTTAGACTTCTTGCAGATACACTGTAGAGCTGAAATAATGTTGATGAATTGAAGAAACATACAGAAGCACAGCCCAACATGAATTCAATCAATTATTGAAATCAGTTGAGAAGTTTTTCAGAAAATTGCAGCAGAGGGATGAAAAGATACTTCTACATGCACAAAAAGCAGTGATTTTTGTAAAGTACTATGGGAAAAGAAGGCATGATGTATTTCCTGAAAATTGGATTAAAAACAGAATATGAATGGAATAATGAGATGGAGCACAGTGAAGTGCATATCCAAGCAGAGAGCTGTACAAAGAAAATTCAGAAAGTTATTTAATTAGGAAGCAAAAGGCAGGAATGGAGGTGCAATTGTTACTGATAGAGTTTAACAAAATCAGACCCCACCTCTGAATGCAACTGACAAAGACTGCAGGAAGGTGCACCTGACCAGGTGAGAGAAGAAAGACAGTACTCATTAAAACAAAAAGGAGCAGCACTGAAATCCCATGACAAATAACCTGGTCACTTATGATCTGGGAGCTTCTTATCTGGTTCATTAATGACAAATTGGTTGAAACTAATGATGTGTTTCTTGATAAAAGGGAAGGCATTGACAAAGCATAAGGGGGAGGAAAAACTAATCTCCTGGTGGCCAAGATGTTAAGGGCAGGAAAAGACTCTGCCTGAATTCTGTGCAAATAAGATGAATGTGTATGACATTGTCACAAGTCTTTGTCTGTGTCCTAAGTGGTGAAAACACATCTGCTGCAACTGGAAAGCAGCACAAAGCACACAGCCCCTGCAAGCTGTACAGTGGGAAACCAGGGAAAAAAAATAAATACATTTTCAAAGGGGGTCTGATAATTCTTCATGAACAATGAAAGATGCTGCTGTCTCCCAACAGACATGAAAGGAATGTTAGAGAGCAAGCACCTGTGCAGTGTAGCTTCATTAAGAATGCCTGGGTCCATTCCATAATGTCCATGCATACACTCAATCATTAGCAATGCAGAGGTCAGGTTTCCAATGCTCAGTTCTTAACATAACTTCAAGTTATAAAATCTCAAAGTAAATCATGAAACCAGGAGGTACAAAATTAATCTAAACAGAAGCACAGACACTTTGCAGTTCACGCAAATTCATCCAGTTTCCCACAGCCTTGCACTGGGGTCTGCCCTCACTAAACTCACTGGGAATTTTTCCATTAAAATCAGTGTGAACAGGATCAAGTGCATGGGTTGGCTGAACCCTATACACTTGCTAACCAGAAATTTATTATTACAAAGGCAGTTCCCACAAAATGCATTCATATAAGGTCTGTGAGAATCAGCTATCACATAGCACGCCTTGCCTACGGGGATTTTGAAAGAGACACTGTAATTTATTTGGTGGGAGTACAGTTCCATCTCATGTTGCAAATACTCCAAGTTCTCCTTCTAAAAACTTAAAAACCTGAAATAATCTTAAGGAAGAAATGTGGCCTCCTAGCAAAGGGGATTCTTTCTTGCAAAGATCTCGGGAACGCCTCTGCCATCGCCCAGAGGCAATCAGGCTTCCCAGCTGTGTGACCTGAGACCCACTAGGTCTGTAAATCCCACCAGTGCAATCAATCTGATCTGCTGCAAACCTCCAGGTACCAGAGACACTCCAGTTTCCCTGCAAGGAACGCTCTGCCCTTTGCCAGCACTTTTCTCCAGGGTTTCAGCAGCACAAAAGAACATCTAATTCTCTTCAGGATGTCTGGGAAGAGGCTCCCATGTGGCACAGTGGGCAATCCATCATCATGGACCAGTAAACATCTCCACAGAGATCTAAGGTTTAACTACTCCTGGCTGTGTGCCCTTCCCACCCATTCCCCACCACCATCACCAGTGACCCATGGAACAGGAGCTCAAAGGGCCACCTCAGGCTCCCCACAGTCTGTTAGCACCTGGAATTAAAGGATAATAAGAGTTGCTACAACATTTTTGCAATTATCCCGCCTCTATTTCACACCCAGCCACAAATACAGACCCACAGCCAAAAAATGGCAGCAATTAACCCCTTGGGGCTGGAATGTGATGTTACTCATCACCAGGGGAGTCTTGAACAAAACTTCCACTTAACTTTCAAGCCAAGATTTTATTCCAAAGCCTGTGTTTTCTCATCTGCATTTTGTTGCTATGCTGTTGCCTGCACATTTTGCAGTAGACTGATAGATTTTGCCAGTCTTCCAAAAATATTCTGCTTCAGTAATATATGACCTGCAGGTTAATACCTGAAATGCTACAATGAGTTGCCATGGAAATGTCAATACCACTCATTTCTCTGCACACATTTAATTGGGATATCCTAGAAAAATACCTGGAAATTTAGTAATTATATTCAAGTTATCTTACAGTGACTCAAAATCAGATTTTCCCATTTTCTTACATTTTACTCCATTGAAGTTGGAGCAGCTTTTTTGGGCTTCCTAAGACATTTAATACCCTCAGCTGGAGCCTTTGGGCTGCTTTTTTGTAACCATTTCATAGTTTAACAAGTCTCAAGAGGCTCTGCTTAAAGAAAAACAAAGCAAAAAATACTTCAGCTTGCAAGTAGAATATAAAGTTAACATGTATGATTTTCAGCCTGCTCTTCAGTCAACACTTTTTTAAGAGGGACTGGGAAAAGGCTACATTAAACTGGCAAAAAGAACAGCCAGCAAGTCTGTGAACAAGGACTCAAGCAGAGATTTAATCTATGGCTTTAGAAAATATATCATTTTAAGCTCGAGCCCCTGAAAGTTCTGATTTCCCAACCTCAATAAATAAATTTTTTGATGTATTGAAGAAAAAAAATCTGCTTTAAAAGCCACATAACGAATAGATACAATCCCCAAATATCTAGGGTTTGGCATTCCCAGTTTCATTGTGAAAAAAATGTAAATGAGAGCTCTGTAAAATGAGATCCAAACTTCTGCCCTGCTCCACAGGGAAAAAGGCATGCACGACTGCAATGTGTTCATTGCTATATATAACAGGGTCTCTCTAAAAACGGAAAACCCTAGAAAGAAAGAAATCCAGTATGATGAATGAACTCTGAACACTATGATCTAGCAAAGCTCAATTAGACAAACAGGATTGCTGCCCACTCAGCAACAACAAAACACAGCTCACAAGAGGTAATTGTCAGTGCTTGCTAATTTCATATATTTTAATAGTCAGGCAAGGGCAGCTTCTCACTTCACCATTTAGATACTGTTGCTACCAGTCACACCAGATGCTTTCCCATTATGTGACCTGGGTTTGGGCAAGAACAAAGTTTCCAATATGTCATGACTCCCTACATCCAAAGACCCATTCAAAAAAAACCTGCATCACTTAAAATCACACCGCCATTTAAGAAAGGAAGAAGGAGAGAAGAAGGAGAGAAGAAGGAGAGAAGAAGGAGAGAAGAAGGAGAGAAGAAGGAGAGAAGAAGGAGAGAAGAAGGAGAGAAGAAGGAAAAGATGAGATAGAGAAAAGAAAAAATAGGGTTCATATTTATTTAAAAGTTAAAAAAAAAAGCCCTGCAGCAGCAAGGATACTTCCCCTGCTAAGCATGCAAGGTGGTTTTTGAAGGAGGTGCAGGGATGGGCATTCTGGAGGCAGCTGCTTTAGGCACAGAACATTTTTAAGTGTCTCTCACCATTCAAAATCTACAAACACCTTTGACAACTGCAATATGCCTCCACGTGTACCACAGGAAAAAAGATCTCCTTGACAGGCAAACAGACATGGTCACAAAGTGCACAGATACCTGATGAGATTACAAGTTTTAAAAATTCCCACAGGTGGCAGTCCATAGAAACCACCGTTAGGCTTGTCTTTTCAGGTTACTTTTAGACTGAGCATTTCTTATGTGCAACTCACTCTTTGAGTAAAAGAATCCTTCCTCAAATGCTCTGTAAATAATCACTGCAATGTTTACAAAGCTGTGATTGTTGAAGTAATGCTAAAATATTAGTGTTACCAGGAAAAAAAAACAACCCATGTCTCTTAAAATTGACAGCCTGTAATGACCAAACCCTACAAAGTGGAGCAGAGCCCAGGGAAATTAATTTTGATCCAAGGACAACTTGGATTTAGCCCAGCAGTGCTGAAGAAGGTGATCCTCAGCCCTGTGAGGCTCCTGCAGCAGGACAGCAGCAAGGGGCTGGGGGCTGAGCTGCCAAGGACCACTGCTCCTGGGGATTTCTGGCCACCCTTCCTCACACACACATCAGGCAGCTGCAAAAGGCTGCTGAGAAACCTTCCCTGAAGGACTGCCTACCTGTGGGACTGCCAGCTCTGGAGTGGAAATAAAACCCATCCCTAACCCCCTCAGCATCCAGATTGTGATTAATAATTTTTCCCCTTGAAAGCAGCACGCGCTGACGGGCAGCCGAGCCGTGCCAGATGGTCCAAACACACACGGAGAGCTGGAACAAGGCAGAGACTGCACAAAAACTCAGAGATAAAAGGAAGAGCAAAGATGCATCTCAGGGTTTTAATCAAAGAACCTGCTGACAAATGAAATACATGGTATTTAACTCATTAACAAGTATTGCAGCTCCATGAGCTGAGCAACCATATCATACAGAAAATGAAGAACCTGTTGGTCTGCAAGAGACTTCACCTTTTGCACATGGATGGCACAAGTGGACACCAGAACCTGGTGCCACTCTGTGGGTCTCTTTCAGGAAATGCAGCCAGTGGAGCACAGGGTCTCCATGGGCATTGAGGAAAGCAATGCAGTGATTCAATTGCCTGCCTTGGCTCTGCTGGAGCATCCAACAGCTTCCAGCTGGGGGCTGTATCCCTTCCAGCAATGAGGCTCAGACAGCATCAGCTGGCCAGAGACTGCAGCCAGTAAGAGAGGGGACTGGTCTCTCATTAGCACACTACTTTAAAACCAATTACCAGGCCATGCCTTTGCTCTTATTACAATAGTAAAGTTTCAATAATGGAGTATTAGGATGCAGGTGTGTGCAGGCAGTGTTGCAGGGATCAAGAAAACACCTGTATATTAACAAACCAGTCCTGCTGACAGGCCATTTGTAATCTGATATGCAAATGTAAACAACTGTTTACAGCTGTAAAACAACTCCCAAGGTTTATATTCAAATGAAAAATGACATTTAAATTCAAACTATTAGCAGCAAGCATGTATGTGGGGCTTTATTATCTACACAGTTTGGGACAAAATATTTAGAAAAATAATTATAAATCATTTGTAGCACGATCATTTAGAAAAAGCAGAGTTGCACTCATAGTTTGCAGTAACAGTTTCTGTTACTGCTTTACCCCCCTTACCCACTGTTTCAAAACAGTGTTTCTGCTCTATGAAAAAACAGAAATTTTCAAAAAGAAATTCATTCACTACTGTTACCAAACTGCAGATCCAAAGTGACTATAATAGAAAACTTTGCTGTTTTCCTCCTGGGCTGAGACATTCTTGCTTTTTAGAATTTCAGGAAAGCACAGGGGAAAAGAGCCTTTCACTAGCTGAAAGGAAAGTTAACACTGCTGTTACTTGTTCTTCAAATGAAAGTTATTTTACCTAAAAAGTCCAAGCAGCCCCAAGCACTGCTTAGGGAACTCAAAACAAAACAAAACAAACAAACAAACAAACAAAAAAAAAATTTAAAAAAAAGAAAAAAGGAAGAGTCACAAAATGGTTGTTTTGGAAAGTTATTGCCCAACACAGGCTTTAGCTATAAACCAAGGCTGGGCAGACCAGGCACCTCATTCATACCAACCACAGCTTACCACAGGTGCATGCTCACCTCCTGCAGAGTGTAACACATGCTTGGCTAAAGCATAAACATCCAAGAAGCACAAGCTTCATCCCTGCACTGGCACACACCAGGGGCAGAATCTGGTCCAGAAAGCTGCATCCTCCTCTCACCCTGACTACAAAAGGCAGGAGAAGTGGTCTGTGTCCTCTGCCCTGCCAGCTCACCCAGCAGCAGTGCCTGCCCTGAAGAACAGCTTTTAAAGGGAACAGTGCATAATGCAGTGATGAAATGTGTTGTACAATGCAGAACTCAGCACACAGAGTCAGCTAAATAAACAGCCCTTCAGCTCAGGCAGTGGCTTCTGCTTTGGAGGTGCCCAATGATGCCTGACTGCAGCACCAGCTCTGGGGCACTGAAAGGTTCTTCTTTAAACCAGCACTGAGCTCATGAGCAACACAGGGGTGTAGGGAAGTGTTCAGAGGTAACCATGAAAATCAGTGAAGAGAAAGACCAAGCCATTTGTTTCTCATCCTCCAGCTGGGCTCACACCACCATAAATGCAGAGACCCTCCCAGTGCCCCTTCTGCAAGCACCAAGGGGTAACAGCACCACACAGCACTGCTGCTCTGGCCAGCCCACAGGGAGCATCTCACACAGCTGAGAACAGTCAGAACCAGACAGAATACATTTTTAATATTTGGACCACTTCACATGTGGCTCTCCTATTGCAAGAAATTATAGAAATGTAGATATTTGAAGGATATGTGTCTCTCTTGCAGCTCTGAGCTTACCCATCACTTTCACTTGATGATGACTTTTAGCCTCATCCAATCACTGCATCACCATCATCATGGACAGCAGAAAAAAACATATGTCACTTTTTGTCAGAAAACATTTTAAACTGAATACACTTATTGGCTTTTTCTACTGGAGCTTATTTTAGTGGTGCCTACCAGATGCTATTTTATGTATTGTTATTAAACACAGAGTTTGAATCCCATGCTACAAAACAGCAAACACTTCATGCTACCCATATTTTTGAATTCTCACTTTCAGAATCCATTTCCTAAACAGAGATACGGGTTGCAGAACAATTTCAGTTTGTCAGGACAGAATATTAAGGTCTTTCTGTGAACAAGTTTCTTCCTCTTTGAGCCTGGCAGGACCCGCTGGATCCTCGCCATCCTCTGTTTTTCTCAGCAGGTTGGACAACACGAACACAGCTTGTAAATAAACAAACCCCAACAGGATGACACTTCACAGAAAAACACACCAGTAAATGTGAAACTGCAAAAACCTTGTGGGTGTGCACATACATTTTCATAAGGCAAACCTCCCCACACGCCTGTGGGCGGCTGCACACCCTCACTGAGAGCTCTGGCTGGGGCTCTGCAGGCAAAGTCTGACTTCCCAACTGCTGCTCCAGTGAACTGTGCCCTTGCACAGGGTTCTTATAGCAAAACACTGGGGCAGCTTGCAGTGAAAACAAGGTTTATGTTACCCTTGTCATAAAAGCAAATATTTTGTTCTCTCTTTCCTCCCAGGAGACTGAGAGGCTAAATTCATTAAAGATTGTGAGATCAATGGATATTGGAAGGAAGAAAAAAATTAACTTTAATGAAATCTGCTGAAAATGTTTTATTTTTGTAAGCAAGTGTTGACTAAATGTAAGCACAAACAAGTGATTAATCAACCTCAGTTTCACTCACCCCCAAAGCTGAATGAATTGATAGAAGGATATAAAAAGTAAAATTAGAGCTTTCTCAATATTTTCATCATAGCTGATCACAAAAATTTTACAGGAGTATTCATATGAGAACTTGAAACTTGTTTTATAGACCAATATCAGCTTTATTATAATTTTGTTATATTTAGCAACATTTGGTAATATTTAACTCCAGCTGTAAGCTGTTCACAGCAATCATTTTGGAGAGCCTTATAGAGCTTGAATTGAGCACAGAAGCAAAAATGAACTCGTTAGTTGAGAATTAAATTAATTTTATTTTTATATTAGCTGTCAATACAGGCAAATCAGTGATATTTAAACAAGTACAAATAATTAAGTCCTTCACCCTTAATTGATGCATATCTGAATGGAAGTCACTTGTTCCAGTAACTTGTCTCATAACCACAACAGAAACCCATTCAGAATAAAAAACCATTTAGCCTAAGGTATGTACCTGAATGCCACTGAAATCAATTTGATTTAAGTACCTGCTCAAAGCTGAGTCTGCACTGAAGTATTTCCTCAAAGTCTACACGGATTTCAAGCTGCCTAATGAGAAAGGCAGGGATAAATACAGAAACTGAGCTTCTTCACATACTATTATTATATTCCTGTACTCCAGGAAGATAATAATAGTTTGGCAACAGTTTATTACAGTTTGGTGGGGTGTGTGGGAGAGGGAGATGACAGCTCAGTGCCAGCAACCTGTAGTGGAGCTGGCCCAGGTGGCAGCTCTGCTCCAGCTCCAGGTCACTCCACCAATTTTTACCTCTGTACAAGAGGATTTGTGTTCCTGGTGAAGCAAAGTGGTGCCACAGCAACTACAGATTTGATATCATGAAGAAATAATAATGAGAAACTATTTAAGGACTGCTCAATAATTCTGGAAGCAATTTAGAGCACCTGGAAAAAGGAGATGTTTAATTAAAAGAAAAATCCTTTGAAGATGCAATGTACTTCCCAAAGCACAGGAAAATTCAAAACAGCACACTGCAAAGGTAGCCCACACAGCTTTGCTGTGGTTCTGAAATGCATATGCCTCACCACGCACCATTAGTTACATGAGCACATTCCCATCGAAAAACTGAGCAAAATTACTGATTTTAAGAAAAGGTAAATTAAATTCATTTTGTAATAATTTTATTTCCACGTAAAATAAAACTGACTACCCTAGAAGCACTAGGAGGGTTGACTTGTTTACCTGACACCATTCTGTGGCCCAGCTAAGACCACCCACTGAGGAAGTCCACGGCAGAAAACTCCATCAGCTCTGGAGAAAAATGCTATTCCCTGCATTTCCCATCAAGTATATTTAAGAGCACTGTTCATTAGCCTTCAGGTGAAGATCTCTCACATGATTTACTGCACTACTGTGAAAGTAGAAACCTTTAGATTTTTCCCCAAAATTACTGCAAGGATCTCATTTGCCTGTGCTGGCAAAGAGCTGCCTCATCAGTGATGCAGATGGCTGGGAAGGGTGACATCCCATGGCCTAAAACCACTTTCTCTGGAGACTTGTTCTTCCCATGAGTGCATAACCTTGCTTCTGAATCAAAAGCTGACTTGCAACTGAATTACCCATCTTTCTCTTCCCATGAATCTGCAATGTGGAATCCAGGAAAACCCAAGACAGGAGAGAAAGGCAGATGTATTTATCATGCACAGATGATGTAGGAAGGAGACAAAAAATATTGTCATCAGAGTCTTACTGACTGAAAAATAAAGGAGCAGTAATTAATCAGCAAGAGTGCAGGCTGAGAGGAAATATTGATTGGATTTGGGGAAACTTCAGTTTCCTGAAGAAACTGTTCCCCTGCAAAGGTAACCAGGAAAGTTTGTGTAAATTAAAATGGCAACTGGCCAGCCAGCAGCCAATCTGAGCCATTTCAGGCAATCCAGGAACACACATACCAGATGCACATTGGTTTCTAAAGAGTAATTTAAATACATTAGTAAATCAATGGCATTGACAGTTTGATGGACTATGATGGAGGAGTCTTCCTCTGAAATATCATCTCCAAAACCTGCAAAGCTCTGGCAACTGAGTTGTTACAACTTTATCATATTTTTAACTTTCATCTTTTCAAAAAACTTCTAAAGTGGGATTGTTTCAGCTTAAATTTATGTGGATTTCTCTCCTACTGAATTGGCCTCTAACTTTTCAGGGTTCCTGAATGTCAAATGTCCTTTTGCATTGTGGAGGGCCAGGAGATGCCAGTGAGAGGACTGAGGACCAGCTCTGCTCTGATGAGGTTGGGGTCTGTCAGAAAGAAGCTGGCTACCACTACTGAGTAGAGCAGCAAATTATTTGTCTTTTTATCTGACTGGCATATACTTATGGCTAGGGGTATGTTAGAACTCCTCTAAAAAAAAAAAAAAAAAAAAAAAAGGAAACAGTTGAAAAATTTACCAAAAAAAAGTAATAAAAAAATGATGGGGTTTGCCCCAGGAAGAACATCACAAAGTCACGTTAAATGATCACATCACTCAGCACCAAGGCACGACCCCTCTGCAGGTCTGACCTCCAGCAATCCCAGGTACTGCCATGGGAAGGGGCCACAAGTGTCCAGCAGAGGCTGTGGGTTTGTCTACCCTGCCAGCCCAGAGCTATTCATGATGGGACTTGTGTCACACTGTTTGGCCATTCCAAGGGATTTAACTGGCACTTACAGAAACAACAACTTTCTGGTTTCAGCACATTTGGGGAGTTACCTTACTGTCTTCATCAGTAAAAACTGTTCTTGGCTAAGGTCATCTTTCATCTGCACAGTAAATAAAACTGTCACTAAAGCTGAGTTTCTGTTTCTCATCAATCAAGTAATACAATAAATCTCAGAGCACAGTACTTAAACAACAATTTTTAGAGAAAAGGCAAACCTTAAGGAAGTTTTAGTATAATCATTTCCTCTCAGCTGATCAACATAACAGACACAGTAATTTAGCTGGAGAAATGTGATAGTAAAGCATACAAGCCTGATAATCAGATTGCCCTCAGAGGCAAAAATCAAGCTAGCTTTCCAGGCCTCATTATAACCACTAATTAAATACTTACCATCTCCTCAGTTAACATCCAAAGAACATTCAAGCAAAATCCCAGTAGTTTCAAGAAAAAACAACCCACTCTACCTTATCTATTTAATTCCAGTTCAATTATGCAGGTAGTTTTACTGCTATCGAGGAGCATTTCTCATGTTTAGAAGAAGGAATTCAACTGAAAATATTAAAATATGTTCAACATGCTGCTTATTTTTATCTAGAGGAAGATAAATTATTGTACGTATGCAAGCACTAAAAGTAGTTGCTGGAGAAAATAGGATTTATTCTTGTCACACCTGCAATATTTCAGCCACTACAAGAAAATATTTCTCTTTCTGAAACAATTAGCTTAATTTGTAGTGAGCTCACACAGACTTTCACACTACTACTCTTCTGAAGATTATTACTTGCCTAAAATATGATGCTTAAGTTTTTTTCCAGTACATTAACAAATAGCATTGTTTGAGGGGGAAAGACCAGGCAGAAATATTACACCCCATACTCTGTGATTCTCCCAAACCCCAGATAATCCCACACCAGTCAAAACAAATGAGTCAGGTTGCCAAAACAAGTAGTTACATTTCCCAATCTTCTGATAACGTTTTACGCAAATGCAGAAGCAAATCTGGCACAGTCTGGAATCAGGGCAGGGCAGATCTCTCCCAGCACATTCCACTTTTCCAAACCCAGCATGTCAGCAGAGCCTTCATAACACAAGATGCAGGGCTTAGGGGTTGTGGGGTTTGTTTGTTTACAATCTTTAGACAGATGGAATCTGAATTTTTCTTATTATATTTAAAAGATAGATAATGGTGCATGGAAAATGCTAGAACAATCCTGCTGTCAGGTCCAACTCACCATATCTGTTGAATTTATTATTTATGAATTTAGATTTTATTTCCATGGTATGGAAAATGCAATTTTTTATTTTTTTTTGTTTGTTTGTTTTTTTCAAGTAGTCAATGGATCTCCCATTAGTCTTGGCTGTCTTTTGGAAAGTCCAGCTGCCCCCAGCCTCAGGGGCCTTTGTCCCACTGCCTTGCAGCCCCGTGTTGGAGCTCTCTGCCTGTGGGGGATGCACACTGACTTGGGGCATTGAGCTCTTCAACAAACCACCCTCCAAAAGGACTGTATTTAGTAATAAATCCCAAACCCTTGTGCCTTGTGAGGTCCAGCGTGGCCACTGCCCTCTGCAGACCCAAGACCTTGAAATGGTGTCTGACCCTCTGAACTCCAAGTTTTCAATTCCTTCACCTCCTGTTTCTCTGAGGAGAGAACAGCTTGTCCTATTTCTCATGAAAAGATTGCCAAAGATAAAAATTCCTTATAAATATTCCTATCTATCTATCCAAACCAAAACATTCAAAAATCATGACTCACAATCCCCTCCCAAATCATGGGATTAAATTAACATATCATGGGATTTTAAAAGATGCTGTTTTAAAAATTATGGAATACATAAACTTTGTTTGTCACGCATCACCTTAAAATATTTACACAGCCAGAAACTACAAATTTTTATCAACAGTTGAAAGAACCAGAAGCTCACCTAGGGAAAAAAAAATCATCACATATTCATAAGATTCCTGGAGGCTGAACCTTTAAAAATAGTCCAACTGTAACAATTCATCACATGCAAATTTATGGGATTTGGCAACAACGCAGTTGTCTCCAGGGATGTTGGAAAGAGGGTGAGTGCTCTTGGTTAACCTTTTTTTTAATAGATACAGCATGCTGAAAGTGCCCTACTAAGTATTTCCTAACTCAGCCCATCAATCAGTTTAGAGTACTATGAAAACACACAGCAAAGTGTGCTTATCAATGCCCAATCACTAAATATTTCAGAGTCTGGTAACCAAAACTCAATGCATTCTGGAAAAAGACCAGGTGGAAAAAAAAAATTACAATTTCTGAAAGCACATCCTGTCCATGCCTTTTGCCTAGAGCAATCAGAGGTGGGAAGCCAGGTTTAATAAAAAGTAGAGAACAAACAATTTTCGAGTGGTTGTTCACTTTTTTTGTTAAGGGCAAAGACAATTTCATGGAAAAAATCCCCTTTACAGTACAAGTTTTTATTTTTACTGATTTTTGGTAACAGCAGTGGTTTTTTTTTCCAAAATAAAAAGTAGTCTTCAATCAAGTTCACAAATCAAAAGGTGATAGGGTAGAAGAGAAGATTACTACCCTTAGCATTTTTTCCTTAGTTTAAAAATTCGAAATATCACAACTATTCCTACCTGTCTCCAACACCTGCTGTACCAGACAAGGTCACTGCTACTTCTCAGCCCAGCCTGCACGAGTTCAGCCTCCCTTCTGCTTTTCAATCCCACAGTGCTGGCTGGTGCCTGTGATTACTTTGTGCCTTTTTACCACAGTTTACAAACTCCAGGCCTGGCACAGGTGAGGTGACAGACACCAAGTCTGGTGGTATCAGACATGGCGTGTGGCTTTGCTGCCAGGTACAGGCTGCATCTCAGCCACTGCTGTCAGAGCCTCCTCGAGCAGGTACCAGGTGCCAGGAACTGGAGCTGATTTACAGTTTGTGTTTTCCTGTGTTCCAGACTCCTACTCCTGAGGAATATTTACCATCCAAAACCAAAAATACTGCCATAAGGTGTGAACAACATCAAGTCTCTTTTGTTTAAGAGGAAACACAGTCAGTGGCTGGTGTTTTCCAACATGCAATAATTTTATAAACATTCACTAACAGAGCAACCTCCACCACACCTAGCATCCAATACTTCTGGGATTGTGGCACTCAGACTTCTGCATTACCCAGATCTCCTCCACAAAGGCAGCAAGAAGAACTCAGCACTGTGTCAGTCACAAGGTTCACAGGTCATTTCCAAAGCAGAGAAAAAAGTTGGTTGAATGCTATTGCTTGCTTTTTAATTCTTGTTCCAACCTGAACAGTGAGAAATTGATATTGTTCACATGGCCCTAATTTCAGTGCCTCATCTCTGTGGCTTTGTCTTCCTTCCTCCTATACTTGAAACCTCATTATACTGAAGTAAGATAATACTAGACAAATAACTCTGCAGTACACACATTTGGAACAAAAATGTAGCTATTTTGTTGTTTCCACTCAAATGACCCAGTTAATTTCAGTGTTAACATCAGCTGTCAAAACATCCACTTAGCAGATTTGCATCCCTTATTTATTCAGAAAAAAAAAGGTGCAATAACCAAGCAGTTATCAGAGAAACATAGAACACTACACAGAACGGATGTTTATGTTTAATTCTTGTTATTCCATCACTGTCTATCACATACTTAGTACATTATATTTCACACTTGGCAACACACAAATAAATCAAGACAGTTTGTGGTCATACTGGAGATACCACTATCATCCTTTTGGGACTAGTGCAGCCCAGCGAAGCCCATGTCAGCCTCAGTGTTCTGCAAGTATCCTTCCAACACAGCCTTTGCAAAGCCAGCACTGCCACCTGTCCCTCTGCACTGCTGTGTCTGTGTCACCCACCATCCCTTTCCTCTACTCTGACCCAGGGCTCTGGAGGACACACAGCTTTATCTTGGCCATCTCTGGAGCCAAGGAAACTCTTCAAGGCAAAGACAGTGCCACCATCCCAGAGATGGTTGTGGCTCCTGTGATGTTTGCTTAGCCCATACAAAGTGTTCAACTCCTTCCCTGCTTCTCCCTCCTTGGAGGGAGAACACATTTCCACTCTGAAGGACAGGAAAGCCCAGGGTAGCAGACCACATTGGCTACCTGCCCCCAGCTACACTGTGTCCCACAGCCTGCCTTACCTGTGTACACAGCATCCCCGCTGTCCGTAGGAAGCTGTTTGCTGGCAGCTGCTCTGCGGTACACCACGTGTGTTCTGCCTCCTCCCTCCTCCTCCTCCCGGGCCCCCTTCTCCAGGGGTTCGATGAAGAACTCGTCCTTGTCCGTGCGGATCATGCCAGCCTGCAGCACAGGGCAGAGATGGAGCACTTTGCATTACTGCACATACAGCAGGAGCTGCAAGTAAACAGTTACAATATGCTTAAGCACACTTTAGTGCTCTCCAGAGAGCAATCAGGATGCAGAGAGGAAACCAGGTGAATTCTTTATTAGAGCAAAACAAAGCATCGTTTTCCCAACTTGACAAGAAAGGGCAAAAGGTAAAACTCTGAACCGAAAGGACTTCTCCTTGAGCCACACAAGCCAAGTACAGGTCTAAGAATCTGTCTAGGAAATTACCCTCTCCATTAAAAAACTGCTACAATGAAAGTTAATATGACATTAGCTATCCATCAGGCCCAGACCACTCCAGTGTTTACTCTTTCTGCTAAATAAAGGATCAGATTAGTGCCATAAGCTGGTTCTGATGTGCAGTTCTACAGTCAAAAGTTGTAGAGTCAGCTTTTCTGTTCAGAAGGAAGATAGAAAAATACTGCATCTTACATTCAGGCAGCTAAGCTTTGTGATTATTTCTCCTGTGACACAAAGAGCTCAGCCAACAAAATAATCTTTCAAGAATTAGCCACAACTAGTTTGAGTGTCAGTAGTGCATTATTTAAAAAAAGCAACTTATTCAGACTGGACCAGATACCCTGGTATGATAATAGAAATTTGCATTTCTACAAAGCACCTCAAAGGAACATCTTCCAAACAATTCTCATTGTGTTCAGGAGAAACCCTCATAAAGACTGAAAACTTCAAAAAAGAAAAGGACTTCTCATCATCTTTATGCAGGTGAAGCAACTTGGGCACCTGGATCACCTGGGCTTGTCTCCTCTTGCAGTCCTGCCCAACTGCAGGAGGTCACAGCAGCCAAGAGCTGCTTGCAGAGATGGTTGGCTTGAATCAATTTTTTCTGCATGTTTGCACATCTATGTTTGAGAACTCCAGCTAGTGAACTCTCAGCCTGCAGACAAAGTCTTACTATTAACACAAATTAAATTGTTCCAGATCCAACTTTCAGAAGCTCCTTCATCACATTCTTTCCCACTCAGAGATGTGCTCAGGGATGATCTGGAGACACTGCAGTTTCAATCTTGCACTGTGCCACTCTCCATCCTGCTATCTGAGCTTCTGGGAGCCTAAATCCCCTGCTCAGTGAAGCCTTACCTCAAGCTTCCAGGGGAACCAGTTTGGCTCCTTTGAACCCAGTACCCTCACTTGAAACAAGTCCATCTAAACACACATCATATTCCAGCACTAAAGTTCTCATACAGCACATATTTTTCTTCCACAAGCAGCAAACTACATTCCTACTGCTATAAATACAGTATGTTCACTGGTTCCCTCCTTGGAAAAATGTCAGGTTCATTTGTCATGTCTTAACTTACATTAGGCAAGATTTCCAGTCCCAGAATTCCTGTATATAATGTATACAAAAACAGATTGGAGAGGAAGAATTAAAGAAGCAAAATTATATCAAAGCAATTTAAGCTGATGCCATCCTGCCTGTATAGAGGAAACTGAATTTGAAATCATGTCCTGTTTCTTCTTAACTAATTTAGATTCTACATCAGGCACAGAAAAGGTGAGACCAGCTCAGCAGCTCAAGTAAGTCAAGACAACCAAGAAAATAAGTGCTGAACCCAAAGAGACAGCAACTGATCTTTTACTGTAAAGTGGAATACATGAAAAATTCAGACTTGATGTTACTCTCCTTTTAATGTTATTCCAATTTCATTACACACACCTTTCTTCTGGATATTAAATATTGTATCGAGAGATTTGGAAATCTTTTTATGATAAATGCACAACTAAAAATCAAGGAGGAACAAGCATTTGCAAGCTCAGCAGCACAGGGTACGGTGCACACACCATGTACACCCAGGAGAAATACAGTGAGAGCTTGACTGTCATGTGAAAAATGTATGATTTTGGTTTTTGCAAGTGAAAAAGCATCATGGTTGTGGACAGGTTCCTATGTATTTTTGGATACATTCAGCCTAATATTAACTAAGCAGCTAATGCCAGACCTTAGTTTGGAATGTAGACCATAATTCAGGATACAGGGGAAAATGCTGTTGTACACTGTGTGCAGCAGGGAGTACTGATGGGAGTTTGGGGGAATTTAGACCTGCCAAGAAAATTAGCAGAGAAGCAACTTCTGCAATCTGTAGTTGAACTGACTGGACACAGGAACAGCTGTTATAGGTGAACTTTAGCTTTCAGGGTATGGTGGCCTTTTGGAAATGAAAACAGTTGGTCAGAGTGAATTTTCTCTGAGAAGATGATGGTGACACCCTGGGACAGGCTGTAAGACTAAATAGAAAGAGATATTTGAATGCTGGATCCCAAGACATAAAACAGTGCTTAAACACTGGCATTTCCTGCAGATCATTGTGCCTGCTATTGACCCTTTTTTGTGCAGGGCGATTCATGTGCCACTGGAAGCTGCCAAAGAACAGGACAACATCAGATGTTCTGATTTTTGATCAGAATTATTAGGAAAGAATGTGTGTTTGAACTGTGAAAGAATTTTATATTTGTATGTCCTACACAGTCTTTGATTTAGCCAACATACTGTCATAAAATAAAATAAAATAAAATAAAGAATGGCTGTTTCAGACTTTAAGAAGAAAATTCATTTAGATGGCAAGGCAGAGTTCCTACAGCAATCCA
This sequence comes from Muscicapa striata striata, assembly GCA_030060385.1. Lineage (NCBI taxonomy): Eukaryota > Metazoa > Chordata > Aves > Passeriformes > Muscicapidae > Muscicapa > Muscicapa striata. The sequence goes on along the minus strand of JAREIS010000050.1, from coordinate 178,585 downwards.
CAGTTCAAGTCATCTGCCTAATAATATAACCACAGCTATAAATGATTCATTAAGAAATATGTGGGGCTCCTGAAAGTCTCCACCACACATTTCCTTACTGCTTTGAGCAAGACATTTAACCTCTTTCCTTCCATTTCTCCACCTCTGAACCAGCATAACAACAGTCTAGCAGGATAATTACAAGGCCTGATTTGGGGTTTTTTTTTTTGGTCAAATGCTTTGAACATGAAATGATGAATCTCCTAATGCATTTTTTTCTGATACTACTCAGAACACCCTCAAAAAGCCACCATGAAAGGGAGATTGCTTTTAGTCATAAACTCAACACTGGTGTTGTGCACAGCCAAGCAAGCAATGGGGCAGCAGGGGTTTGCCCACATCCTTCACCCTCAGGTTCCATCAGTCCTGTTCTTACCCACAGCTGCCACCACCCCTGTGCCAGCCCCCCCTGCCAAGATCACTGTCAGAAAACCACCGAGTTTGTGATGAGACAGAGAGCATTAAAGTTCCTGCAGTTTCCTGGAGAAACCCTCTGGATGACTAAAACAGAAATGCTGCACTGTTTGAGCCTTCCCTTCAACTGGAAGGGCTTCAGAAAATCCTTGCACTGTCATCACTGGACATTTACTCCACAAGATGTGAAAACAGATTTAAGCCTTTCAATTACCCATTCTCCCAAAAGTTCTGAACAGAGTCACAGCAGGTGCTTTCACAAAGTAAGAGCTTAGAAGTATCTACTATCTAGAGGGTTTTTCTATACTGCTCACCACCCATCCCAGGAATGTTGGACTTCCAGGCATTATAGATTAGCAGTGATCACCCTGCACTACCACCCTACAGCCACATACACACTGTGCAATCCATAACCAGGCATGGGATAGTGCACCTCCATGGAAAGGAAGTCCAATTCTGGAAAAAAATGCTAAGCTCTTACCTCTTCCTCTCCTCTTCTGGGACTTTTAACCTGAAACTAAGCTGAATATGGGAATATTGATGATGGCAGCTGCAATTGTGTGCTGTGACTAATGAAAATATAAATTATTAGAAAAAGTGTTTGCCTTTGAAATGCACCAAATTGTAGCAAAGAGCCTATAATATCCCACTATTTCCCAAAGCAGGACATCCCCAGGCCTTCCTTCCAAGGGCTTTTAGATCCCAGCTGCAAATTACTCAAGTCAAGCACTGCTTGGCACTCATTAATATGCATTAAAGACTAGAGCAGAAGACACTTAATCAAAAGGAAACGGCAGTTCAGAGAATCAAAACCTCTGCTAAGGTTAGCAAGGCAGTTATTTAGAAGTGAAAGCCACACAGAAAAAAAATTCACAAGGAAGACTGAGAGTGACTGCCCTGTCTAATTATGACATGAATTACACTGATAAGCCACAAATCAGCCCATTTGTGGATCACATGGAGTTGGGGTCTGAAGTTCCAGTCATTTCTTTTGAGGTAACAGATCCTGTGCATCCCTGGAGACCTCCTCCCAAGGCTTTCAAGGACCACAGGATCCCCATACAATGGCAATGGCCACAGCCACATGACTTTCTGCCCAGGTTAATGACACTAATCCCATCCCACACAATGGAGATCTCCTCTGCAGGTTTCTTCTCCCACCTCAACATCCCCATTTCCAAAGACATTTTTCAGAAGCCTAATTTGACAGAAAAACTGCCTGGCATATTTAGATCTGCAGAAAACTCCAGGAATTGGAGCGTTGGCTCCTGTGGATAATTAAATGTCTCTCTGGCTCTGCACTTGGTGAGCGACTTAATTGTCTCCTCATTGCATTCACATCACAGCTCCTTGTTCTGGGCTGTAATAAAGAAACTCATCCAGGGGCTGCTGCAGGACTCCAGAGCCTCAGCCCATCCTGCAACTGCAACTTTAATTAATGTTCATTTTCTTCCTCATTACTACGGATTTTCAAAGTTTCTCATTGCCACATAAAGGCAGATTTACATCCCAATCTCTGAGCACAATACAGACAGGAAGATAAAATTAAATGGGAACAAACCTGAAAATAGTATTTTTTAAAAATCTATGCAACTGGTAAATTAATTAAATCAGTAACCTAGAAAAACAATGTTTCAGAAACTCTTAGAAATAGCATTTTTCTAAATAGAGAAAGATCTAAATTTTTTGCGTATTTGATTCTGAAAGATGTAACTAGCAAAATTACATACTTGTGCATGAACAAATCCTAAACAGAGTCTTGAAATACAGGCTATTTTCTTGACACAAAAGCGACATACAAACTATCTGATATTTACCCTCAGTGCCTGGGTTATGAGCTTGCACTCCCTGCAATGGCAGTGAACACTCCAGATGGGAACTGGCAATATGGGATTCCCCCAACAATCAATTCACAGAGAATCTGAGAAAGACTTGCATTTAAACGTAGAGTTGCCAAAAATACTCTGCAGATGACTTGAAAGGGAAAATATTTATATTTTCAGGACAAGATATTGGACAAAGTCTTATTCCATGTTCATATCAACGTGCTTTTACCTAAATATACAACTGCTCTACATTTGACCAAAGTGGCACTAGCAGAGCAGAGACTTTGCAAGCAAATCCCACATGTAACTTTCATGATCCTTCTCTAGGTCTTAGAGCCACAGGAACTTGCTTTTTCCAGACAACAACAGATGTGCCCTCCCTCTATGAAAGCAAAGTACAGAAATACTCTTTGCTCAATTACAATGGAATGAACCTGATGCACCAAGAGCTCCAGTGCAAGTTCACCCAGGAAGTCTGTGGCAGAGCTATGGATTTGGCAAAGACTTTCCAAATTCATCCCTGCCCATGGGGGATCTCTCAATATTTTCCTTTGTGCAATGTGTTCATTCCCAATCACACAGTACATTGATTCAGGAACAGATGAGTTTGGAATTTTACCTCCATTCAGCTTAATTCATATAGATAACAATGCAAAAAAAAAACCCCTCAAAAATCTTCTTATGTCATATTTGCATTTGATTCTTTGGGAACATGCCTCCAACTACTGAAGCATTGCAGAGGAAGAATTGTGCAGTGCTGCAAATTCATCTTCCTTTACAGGGAGGTAAGAGAGGTACTGAAGGAATTGTGGCAAATATTTGGAACATACTGTGCTGCATGCTGCTGCTGCCCTCAATCTACACTGATCTATTCAGGCCCAGACTGGATGGGGAAGAAAGTTTCCAACTGATCATATATATTTCTATTACTGTTAGTATTTTTCAGCTTTTTTTTCAAGTTTGCAGTTAAATCACATTATTTTCACATATCCTCAAAGAAATTAAGGGGGAAAATAATTATGCATAAGAATTACACAGCCAGACTGACAGAGAGGCAGAGCTTTCTGGGTCACCCTATGGAAGCTGTGCATCCCTTGAGGCCCCCATTTATCCTCTGCATGGGGGTAAGGTCACATTTCTACTGCTCTTTGAGATCTACTAATGAATAGCACCATACAGGAATTATTGCTACGAGGAGCTCTTTCATGACAGGCTGCTTTCTACAGTCCTTGTTGCTCAGGGGAGGATGGGTATCCATCCATTCATGCAGCTACAGACTTCCACTGCTACCAAAAATAAAATTTTGTCCCCAGAGCCCAGCTTAGTCACTATACAATTGCAGGTGTGATTGATAACAGCAGGGGGACAAATCTGAGCCAATATAACCTGGAGTTAAGAGAACTGCATTAGTTTATAGCAGATGGGAATCTGAACCCAAATCTTGCAGTTTTATGGAATAATTCATTTTAGAAACTCAAAAGGGTTTTCTGTGGTTTTTAAGAGACACAATAGTGAGACAGACTGTGTCTCATTCTCAGGGAACCATCGAGAAAACAGACACAATTAGAGTGATTTCACAAAGCAATGCCAGCAGCTTTCAAGACAAGGGTCCTGGCCAAAGGGCCTGGCTTTCACCAGCGAGCAATGCTAAAAACATTGTTTTCAACTTCACTGCCTTTACAAAAAAATTACCAAATTCTCACCTCTGTCACTCAGTGCCTGCCCAGGGCCAGCAACAGCAGCAGACCAGGGCACAGCCCCAAGAACTCCCTCCAGGAAATCTCCTGTCTCTGTCCCCACAACCTGCCCTGTCCTAGCAGCACCTACCTATGATATCCCAAGAGACAAATCTCATTTTCAACGAGTTTAGATAATATACAAATCCAGAACTTTCTGCATTTGCCACAGATACTCCTTCCTCTTGCAGAGCACAGCCTGCAAAAGTACAGATGTCCCTGCAGCTGATTTACAGGGAAAAGCCTGGCACCTCTGCCAGGTTGGCTCCACCTTTTGGATACCTCCACCACCAGGAACAGGAATCTCACCTCCAGTGAGCCCAGCTGTGAAAGGGTTACAATTGTGTCACTTTTCAGAGACAAGCAGCTCCTTTAGCTAAAATAACGCATAAGCAAGAACATTTTGGAAATTCTCTAGGCTTGATGCCCACAGGTATGTGGAATTCCAAGTGGGAAAGAGGTGAGTTATTAAATAGCTGTTAAGAATGAAAATGATAAATGTGGCAGATCTTGCAGACTCAGGGGATTGTAAACTTGATTGCTGTTGTTGCAAGCAGGGAATAGTAATTGCAGTGCCCTGAAACAGAGTTTCTCAACTTTAATCTTTCAGAGAGGAAAAGCATGAATATCAAGTTCATGAATTTGCTAACAGCAAGATCCAAAAAGATTAACTTTCCCAATTTTGACACACAGAATCATTTGAAATAAAGCATTTCTGAGGACACTTTGACAAAACCCATAGCTGAGTTCTACCCTCAGCAATAAAACTTAATTGACATTCTGCAAGAAAACAAAACAAGTTCAACTGGAAAGCTCTTCAGCTCAATCCCTCACAAAATGGGACAGTTGCTACACAAGTTTCTTTTCAAAAATATATTTGCTTAAGGCACAAATCACCACCCACTTAAGTCAATGGGTGTCACATTCATAAATCTCAAGGCCAGAATTTATAAATGGATTCATAAATACTAAAGCAGTTTAGTGTGATATTCTATATAAGACAGGCCAGAGACATTTTAGCAAAGCACCACTGCAGCCTCCCAAAAACTGTCTGCAGCAGGGCTGGAACAGATCCATTAATGGGAAGGAAACAGAGTCCAGGTCTTTGCTATGGTAAACAAGATAAAAAGATCCAGACCACAGAAAACTGCAGAAAACAGTTTACTATATTTAAAAAAAAAATAAAATAAAGTTTAATATATTAAATTCATCTGAGTGGAAACTCAGCATTTAAAGTAATTTCAAAGTATCTTATAAAAGTGCTGCCTCTTCCCTTAGGAAGGTGTTCTGCAGCAGCATCTCACTTCAGAGTGTGAGCTGCAGAGCCCAAGCTGCAGGGCAGCAGGAGCCAGCCCTGCCCTGGCCATTCCCACCTCCTGCTCTTCCCAGGGCCACCCCTCCTGCTGTGGCACAGCAGCCCCAGTGCCCACACAGCCACACCATGGGCAGGTTCACCCCAAAATGCCCATCCTAGGAAGCTGTGCCCTTTGGCAGAACCCAGTGCTCCTGGTCTGCAGCCTCTGACATTTGCACCACAGGGGAAGCAAGACCCCCACAAGGTAAAAATCCCCACCTGGGAGAGAGCATCTTATCTCCCACACACTTCATACTGTTCCATGCAACAGCTCATAACCCAAAGCCAGCCACAGGTCTGGATTCATGGCTTGGAAATCAGACAGGGTCCTTCTCTGCTAAATGTCAGCGTTACTCTAACAGGATGCCCAGAAGAGTGCAGGAACACAAAAGTAACAAAAGATTGCTGCAGCTGGGGCTTGTTTTTCTCCTCACATCCTATAGCCAGGCTTACTTTAACCTTCTTTCTCTTACCCTGTATTGGAGAAATGAACCTGGAAAGCAGTTTTTTCAAATGAGAGCATGAAAACCTAATGAGAGATGAGCTTTCAATTTTATACTGCACTCAGCTGTAGGCTCCCAGTACAAGATGTCAACAAAGTGCAAGATACAGTACAAAAACTAAAATAATTAATCCCTGGAGGAACAGGCTTATTAAGAAGGATTAAATCAAAGAATTAATGTGCACTATTTGTCTGTGTGACAAAGACGAAGGGAGGCATATGATAACTCTCTGAGATCTGAAAGCATAGAAAGAATAAGAATTGCTGATGAGAAAAGCTTGGACATAGGAAACAAACAAAAAAATAAACTCTGACAAGAAATTTTAGCCTGCAATATTATAGGCAATCTTATGCAAAACCAGCTCAAAACTTGTCCTTAAAAATCTTTAAAAACCTTACAGTTTACACTGTGCTAGTACCTTCAGTTCAAGGACAAAGGTTTAGGCATTGCACAATAACAAAGACATTTTAGCAGACTTCTGCAGAGCAAAAATAAAGAACATCAGCTGAGTCCAAAACAGGCTCAGGGAGCTCAGCAGTAGCTGGTGATCTGCATCCTTCAAAAAGCAAAATCAGACACGAGCTATGTTCAGCCACCAAAGACAATCACCTGCTACTGGCTGCTTTTAATGACAAGGTAAAACCTCACATGGACATCTGGTCAAACACAATGTGGCTCATGACATTTTCTTTCCTTCTTTTTGACCACCTCCATTTTTTATGGTTTTTGCTGTTTGTTTTTTTCCAGATATTTTTCTCCTCTCCTCCCTCCAAGGCTGCAGCTACTAATAAAACAATTCAATAGTGTGTGAATTGAAGAATAAGAATGTTCCCTCTGTTGCTTTGACTATGGGTCCAGTAACCATAAACTTTTCCCCACACTCCAGGAAGCACAAAAGGATTTAAATATCACACACAAAACTCTAAAGGACAAAACCACAGTAAGATAATAACTGTAGAAAGCTGAAAAAATAGGAAGTGTTGTAGTAGAAGGTAGTCTGGTAGTAATGTTTTATTTTGGAAAAACACCTATAGTCTTGGGCAAAAGTTAAAGAGAAGAACTGTTTCCCCAAAATAAATAGAAATTAATATCCAGCAGCACTCAGGTAGTTGCAAGTTGGACACAACATACATTGAGTCAAATGGAGCCTGAAAAGGAACATAAGATAAAATGGAAAATAAAGGCAAAGCAAGAAGCATAAGTCAGCCTGTAAATCTTCCAGAGCTACTAGAAATCAAATTACACACCATATGTCAGTGGGCTAATGTATTAACACCAGCAGAGCTGGGTTAGCACCACCACACATTCTGGTAAGTTTACAACTGGTGTGTGCTTATTTGGACAATACTATTACTATAGAAGATATTAAGCAAGTTCTTCAAGAGGTGGGGTGGTTTCCTAATTTACATGTCTACTATAAAATGATGTGGCTTTCTCACTTAAAGCTGCCTTTAAAATCTCATGGGATTGTTTTATAACAAAACAGTCATTATTCATTTAGATTATTAGGCAGAGAGAAAAAAATAAACATTTGTAGCTCTTAAGCCAATAACAATGCTTAAAAACTTCTCAAAGTCAGTTGTCCAAGTACAGCTACAAGAACTACAAGCTGGGACTATGGGTCAGAGGAAATACTCTAGTAAGAGTGCCAGTTATCCACCTCCATACATGCAAAAATTAGTTTTCAAAATAAATTATCAGATAATCTGCATCTACCCCTGCCCCCCTTCCACCCTCTCTAAAGTCAATTATTGCAATTGTGTCTCTAAGCCCTGTCTAGGGGAGGACCAAATATCCAGCACAGGACAAAAGAGCTGAGGGCACCAAGGGTGATGCTGAGGGCACCCAGCAGTGACATGGGGGCATCCAGGGCCTGACAGAAACATTCCTCATCCAGAAAACAGAGGTTCCAACCATCTCCTGCTTATCCCAGACCAGACAGGTGAATTTACACTCTAGTGGTGAGTTGTGACCAGTGAGCCACTGAGCTTCCACAATGAATTTCCAAAAGTTTTTGAAAAATTACAAAGGAAGTCAACATAATCTTTGCACTTCCACTTTGAATTTGCTGCCAGCTACACAGTTTAGATTAGAGATAGCAGTATCAGCCCAGGAGACAGAACTCAGGAAGATCAAGGAATGAATGCACAGGAACCTGTCAAATGAAAAACACAACACTGACCAAAAACTAAAATGCTTTGTTAGAAACATTTAACCAAGCTATGCATCTCACCAAGTTCTAAATTAGCTACTTCCAACTCAGGTGAGGGATGGACAACTATTGCAACAAATTCAGTATATATTTCCTTTCACTTCAGTCTACAAACTCAATCAGCATCAAAACAGGAAAAAAAAAAAAGTATGTTTAAATACAGGATAAAAAAAGACAAGACAGATGGCATTGTTTTGTTGTTACACAAGTCAGTCCTATAGCTGCACTGAAAACACGGGATGCAGGATGCCTGCAAATACAACCAAACTGAAATGTTCCCAAAGAAGTTGAATGGGAATGACCAGGATCTCCAACCCATCCTCATTTCAGCAGAGAGACTGAAAACATTAAATATTTGATTTAACATGAATGAGCAGGACAGAGAAACACAATTAATGGGTTGATAAGGACTACCTGAAAGTCCTCTCTTCATTTCACAATAAAGAGAGTATCAATTAGATTAAATATTCTTTCTCCTGCCTCCTTCTGCCTAAAACAAATCACAGAGTAACTCTACAGTTTTTATTCTCCAGCTGACATTTTATAGCAAATTAAAGACCTTTAATACAAACAGTGAGGAGCCTCAGAAGCTCCCGGGTGCCCCAGAAAGAACCAAAGCAGGTCTGGACTTCTTGGTTTTGGACTCCTGCCAAACCAAGAGACTTTATTAAATGAAAATGTCCAGGGGATCCTAAAGAGAAAATCTCTTTTAGTTTATTTGTTTAACTAGTGATATTGCTTCATATTTACGGGCTGACTTTGTGCTAGTAGCTTTTTTTTTTACAACTCACTGTTCCAGATGACCCAGATTTCACAGGACTTACACCTACTGTGACAGCTTTACAACCTGTTGTAGCTGCCCCACACAACACAGCCAAAGCCAAACTGCTCTTTTGGTAACACTGTCAGGTTTCCAGCTCTCCTTCAACAGGTTTCAAATTCTATTTAGGTTCCTCATCTCTATGGTAACTGCCAACTCCACGGAGCCTCCCAGCACCGTGCTGGAGGAAAGCCATCCCCACTGCTCACTGGGGGAATGAGAGGAGAGTCAACTGCATCACTTGACAAGGACATGTAGGAACTCTCTGGCAGAGATTTGGGAAACCAAATGTCCTCAAGACCAAGTCCAGAGCATGATCCACAAGGTGCCCTTTGCACTCCTACAGCAAAATCTCTCACTCCAGCATCAGAGTCGCTTCCAAACCAACACTCTCAGTTTAAAAAGCAGGAGAGGTGTGGGATATCTCATTACCTGCTGCTCCTGTTCTCCTCTGCTGCAGGGAGTTTGTCAAGGGATAACCCTCTCTGCCAGCTGCTCACCAGCAGTACAGCCACCAGCCCTGCCTTGCCATGCACCAAGGAGCTTCACACCAATGGACTAACATGGGATTCACCTGAACTCTGGGGAAGCAGGAATTCCACAGAACTATTAAGGTTGTTTTAAAAAGTTTTCCAGATTTTATCATTTTTCACACAGTCTGCAATTCTCCTTCCTGGCTTTTGAAAAATGGCCCACAGCTGTGCTTTGGATCACAGCTGTGACTTCTGGCAGCAGGCAGAGGAGGCCCAAGGTTAGGCTGGGGTAGCCACTGTCACCCTGAGCTGCCTGGGGCTTCTCATCAGCCAGGAGGGACCAGTTCCCTCACTGCCATGGCAGGGTGAAGCATTTTGGGCTCCTGCACTGTCACAACATTTCTGAGCTCTGAAATACCCTCTGCATCTGCTCTCCTAAGTGGAATCACTGGGAAAAAATTACATATATGAAAGGCAGCGGGGAAGATACAAGATGAAAAATCCAATCAATGTTGTGTTTTCTTGCACTTGAAGGCAGTTTTCTTTCTTGTGTTTGCTCCTGCAAGTGTTTGCTTTGTTCCATTTGGTCTGTTTTGGTGCTATCCAGGCTCCTACCAATTTTCAGCATCTTATTTTCACATCCATCTTTTCCACAGATCCTGAAAATATTTTGTGCCTTTTCCAATGAGCTCTCTGGGTTTTGTCTCTGCAGAACAGATGGCACCACACTCAGATTTGCTTTAGTAACTGGACAAATGCAATTGCTTAGTTCTGCTCTGCTCACAGCTGCTTGGTGAGCTGAACCTCTGCAAGCCAAGGACAGGGATGCTGTGACCATCAGGGCAGGACCAGGCACTCCCCAGATCCCCTGGACCCAAACTGGCCTGTGGGCAGCATGGATGAGCACAGACATGGCATCTCCCAGCTGGCAGCACAAGGATCAAACACCAATAGGCACCTTCTTCCCAGGTCCTCAAGAATAACAAACCTTGGGAAAGCATTAAATTGCAAGGGAAGGTAGGGAGAACTAGAAGAACAAAAGAACAAGATATGCTGACTCTCCCAGAAGAGCCTGAGGATAAGTACTGTCATTTTTAACCATATTTCAACTTCTTAAGCAGCCTCCCATCAGTCAGAATTACAGTTTGTGGAAGGAACTTGTTCCATCTTGGAAAGCCAGAGGCCATGTAGCCTCATGAGAGCAGACTGGGATCACACAGCTTCACACAGAGCCAAGCAGTGACAATTAACCCCTGGCCTGCCAAGCACTCTGCTGTGTTAGCAGACACATGGAGCAAGCCATCTCTGAAAGCTGAGCCTGGTGATGTGTGGAACAGTTTGGCTGTGGCCAGGCCATGTCGTGCTTACAGGCAGGACCCACTCCTTCCTCACATGGGCTCTTGGGCACAAAGGGCAGCTCCAGTGGTCCAGATTTCTTCTGGGCACAACTGCCTCAAAAGAAAGAAGATGATGAGTTCACACTTCCAACTGATCACATCAGCAACCAGAGGTGTGTTTGAAGGAGCCTTTCCTCCTCTTGCACAAACTCACCATCCCATTTCAGTGACCACAGGGAAATATTTCAGGCCACTTCAATTCAGTAAGGAATTTTCAGATACACATTTTTGGTTTCCATTTGGGATAATACCCATTAGAAACATGATAAATTACCATGGAGAGGGAGATGTCATTTTTCAACCCATGGAGATAATCCTAGAAGAGGAAGAGAGGAAGCATAAGGAAGTAATGAGCTCTGAGGTCCTGCTTTGGGAAAAACACCTGTGTAGAAGAAAGGGATTAATAAAATACCTGTGTGTTCCCAGAGCTGAGACTCCTCCTGGATTTACATTGGGCTTGTGATCCTCAAAGCATTACATTTGGGATGTCTTTGCTTTATCAGCCAATATTAATACAGACAAAATTTTAAATGTATTAACACATCCTTGGTTATAAGCACATCACTGTGCTCATGGGAACCAAATGATTTTAGGATGTACCAACTTCTTCACCCACTCACCAACTCCTACATTCATTCACAAGTGTGTTGTATTTCTAACTGGCCACTAAAGGTAGTGACACTTAACAATAGCTCTGACAGAAACAGTCTTTGGGATCTACTTCCCACCTTGGGCAAAGAGGAGGCAGAAATGAGAACACAGTAGTAAAGGCCAACATTTTTCTACAAGATTTTAAGGTTTCTCTTACAGAGTTTATGCTGATTTTTTTATAGTTTATTGGAGGAAAAGAAAAAAAGTCATTTTAATTCAGTCTCAGAGGAACTGAAAACTACTTATTTTTATTTGACTCTTTTCAGCCCTCTTTATGTATCCCTCAAGAATGAACAAAAGTTTGCTTTTTTCCACGTCTTGTAGAGATTTTTTATAAATTAGCACAATGCTTTAAAATTAATTGCATTTTTAAAATAAGAATACCTTCAGCTTTCTTGCAGGCAGCTAGTGTAACACGTGATTATACAAACCACAACCAATATTTTGGTGCCAAAAATACAGCTGAGTAGAGAGATGTATAAATACTGGCCAAACCTTGGAAAGTTCGAGTTACAGAAGTAGATAATAGAGCTCTCCTTTCAGCAGCTATTCAAATTCCCTTACTTTTAAACTTCCTTGGAAAGGAATAAATTAAAAATCAAACATTAATACAACTTCTGCACCATGTTTTTATTGCTTCTATCTCATGAGGTAAACTAAATCACGCCTTAAAAATTCTCCCTAATGTCTCCTTTGAAAAAGCAAAGTCACTCACTATGGCCAGAGCTCTCTGTGCTCAGCTCCTGGGGCTATAAAAGCAAAACCTCAAAAACTACAAAATTCAGGTAGCAAAAACTGGGCTTTGGAACTGTTCTCCAAAACTGCAGCAACCAAGACACCTGGGACACATGAAAGATGTGGGCAAACAGACGGGTTTCCTATTTTACAGATAATTCAGAGGGGAGAAATTGCTGAAAGACCCACTTACTTCCAAATTCCTTTTTGCTCTCTGCAAAGGCAAACTTGGGCATTTACAGATTTCTTTATAGATCAGTACTTGTACAAATTTTATAGAGGTCTAAAATTAACATGAAGGTATTCTTAACTACTTACTAATACTACTTTAAAAAGAGCTGAAATATAATCAAATATTTGTATGCATAAAAAAGTAACTTGCTTTTCAAACCTGAACCTAATCTTTCTTCAGTGAAGCACACAGGCAAAGGCCAGCCAGGTACCTGGCATGTGTCAAAAAAATAGCCAGAGCCTGATACTGGGAGGCCCCTGGGAATTTTACAGGGAAAAAAAGATAATTAAATTAGAATGTAAGTACAGCACAGACCATGTGATTGCATTATCTAATGTGACTACAACGATTTTCAAAAGCATTGGATTCATATGGAAAACGTGTGGATAGAGAAGCCTTGGAAGAAGCTCCTCCACCTGTCACCCTTCCTTCCCCTAAGTGCTGTCTCACTGAATTGTCAGGCTAAGCCTGCAATTCTTCTCAGCAAGGAAGGGACTAACCATACTCTAAATTCTCACTGGAAATGCCTAACCTGGAATAGCTGCCACTCTTAATATCAGTATCCACGGCTGTAGCAAAGACAGACACTGTGCCTAAAAGAGCACATCCCTCCATGCAGTGCATACCTGTGGGGATCTGGTCTCATTCTGCTGTTCTATAGAAGGCAATGGGTGAGTTAATGGGCTGATTTTTTTTCCAGTTTTTCCTCCACTAGTCTGTTCTGCATCTTTTTAGTTAAGCACTATATCCTATTGAGTGAGTTAATGCTCATTAATAATACACACAGTTTACTGGAATTTGGTTTTCCTCTTTCCTTTGACCCAAGTATAAGGAGCTGCACACTGAAAAAAAAAAAAAAAAAAAAAAAAAGAATTTGGTGTGTTGTCTTTGTGTGCATTTCAAACAGCACATTGTGCCTCCCCTACATCCCTTTTAGGGATATATAATGTCAAAACTAAACAGGTTATGTTCATCTCATCTATTATTAACCAAGAATCTTCTGTACAGTTTTCAGTATATGTTTACTCTGTGAAAACCTACACAGTACAATCTACAGCTAAGAGAAATAGTAGACACCTACAGAATCAGAGAAAAAGAAGGAAGAATTCTGCAAAGCAAATGAACAAAAGCTAAATAGATCCTATTATATTGCTCTGACACTGTGGAAAATGGAGAACAAATATTGAACATGCAGTATTACTATTTATTTCAGCTGAAGTTGCTCAGGAGTAAAGAGGCATTGTGTAAATATACAACCCACAAATTGCTGATGATCAAACTACAGCCCTGCACACAAGGATTAGATACAAAAAACAAACCAGGAGTGGGGTAAACACAAGGTAATCAGAAAGAATTATGATCTGCCAATCCACAGCAGCTGGAGAGCTGGGGTGTGCCCAAGCCAAGTGCAGGGCTGCTGTTTGCACAGGAAATCATAGAACCATCTAGGGTGGAAAATACCTTTAAGATCATCGAGTCCAGCTGTAAAATACAGGATCCAAAGCACAAAGCCCCAGGGGCTGACTCCATATGGGAGGCACATGTCAGGCTGAGGGCATAAAACCATGCAAGAAATGATGAAAAAGCAACACAGGTTACAACAGATTGCCAGAGTTATCAAAATGCAACAAATGATCCCTGTGGGCAAAACTATTTCAAGAAGAGTCTACCTGGCACTGGCAGGGGAGCAGCTGACTCCAGGAGTGTGGGCTGCCAGCCTGTGCCTTCCTGAAGCTGCACTTTCAGGACTCCTCCAGCAACAGACAGTTGAGGAAAACTACACACATTTCTTCAAGTTCTTACAGGATTTTAAATTGCCTTTATAGTGACAACTCAATCACCAGCACAGACTAGAAAGAGAGGCAGAAAAGCAGGGTGTTTGAGAAGGTCAGCTTCACTTGCCAGCCCAGCATAGTGCAATAAAGTGCAGCCTGAGCCACTGCAGCCAGCAAACCTGGCACAGGGAATACACAGCACCTTGGCAAATAAGCAGCAGAGTACATGTCTAATGCCTTTAATTTTGTGTATTGGAATCTGATGCATTGATAAAGCCTGTCATAATGGGCACAGGAAAGTTTGGAGCAATTTCTGCTCCCAGTTTAAAAAAATTTAAAGATATATAGTTTTCATTAGCTGACAAGATTTGTAAAAAATATGGGGAAGACAGTTGAAGAGAACAGATTCTTGCTACTGTGCAACTAAGTCCATGTTTTTAAAACAAAAAAAAATAAAAATAAGAACACTAATTAAAAAAAAAAAAAAACCAAACAAAAATTAAACAAACAAACAAACAAAAAAAAACTACAAACCAATCTACTTACAGACAATTTTATACTATCTTACTCTCTAAGCATGACATGGACTTGTTCTGACCCATTATTAGGAGCAGAATAACACATAAAAAGTCAGAGTTCTTCTTTATTCTTCCAGATTAAGCCCAGATAAAGTCAACACTAGAATCTGATAATATTGAATATGGAGATAGCCTTTGCGTTGGTTATTCCCAAAATCAAAAGTTCAGTTTCAAAGTAAGTAGAAGACAGAAACAAATGTGATAGTCCATTTTTAATAATGCAGTTGCTTCATCTGACTTATAATTAAATAATTTTTGGCAGAATAGCTAGCTGAAACATGAAATTCTGGCAAATATTACAATATTCCCATAAATTTATGAATCAGAATACTCTGGAATTCTAGTCAGTTCTTTCAAAAAAGCAAAACTTAGCGAGTTATGATAATCTAATTTAAAAAATAGAAAAACAAATCCTGGAATTTCTGTGTTCAGTGCAAGACATGAGCTTCTAAACATCACTGCTCACAACAAAACTCTTGTAAATGAGTTACAAAGTAAGAATTACTGACAGAAATTATTTAGTGTATAATTTTAATTAACAATTAAATTCGAGTAAGGCATGTTTTATTCCCAGGCAATTCAAAATAGAAAGAGGTGACATTCATAAAATAAATTACACTTTATGAATTATTCACCCAGTTCTAATATCTTTTTCAGACTTTGCAATCTGTTCACTAAACCCTACTGTGAAAAGCTCAATACCATATTCATTAAAATAAACTTAACTGAACCCTGAAGGAAAGCACACACAGATTGGTCATTACTGCTCTGCATCTGAAATTCCTGCTTTACACAAATGCAGAATGTCTTCTCTTACCTGCAGTTTAAAGGACACTTCAACACCTGGAACACAAGTGCTATCCTTAAAAAGAAACTAAAGATATCTGGGCATGACCTACTGACCTACTTCCTAGACAATCACGGGCAGACTTAGAAGATGTTGCCTCTCTGACAGTGGTTGGATGTCACAAAACTCAGGATGAAGCCCCAGTCACAGACTGTTCCCTTGCCATGTGAAAGAACATGCATAAGGTCAGGTGAGTCACAGACTAAGAGAGTAAACTTTCCACATCCTAACCTTCCCCTTGCACTAAATCATCACTTGGGTCTGTCCAAGAGCAGGAGAGGGGTTCAGGCTCTGACACAGCAGCTCTCTTGCTCCACACTGCCAGCATGCAATCACAGACCCTCTAGTGACTCATGACCTTAAATCCTACTACAGAGGAAACTCACTCATTGACCTTTGTTGGGGAACACAGTGCAGTGATGAATGAAGAGAACTGGAGCTGCTGCTGTCTGCATTACTCACCATGGAGAGTTCACTTCTCCCATATTAGTAAATACAAAAATATGCAGTTTTATCATCAGCCAAATAGCCAGGCTGTAGTCCACAGAGGATAATCTGGCAGTCATTGCTGCAAGGTTTCTCCATTTGGTTTGCAATTACATTAAATAAGATATCTCAGATCTCTCTCATAGCAGTCATCTGCTGTGTTATCTCTCATGTATATTAGCAGGGTTGTTTCCCCAAAACCTGATGTATCAGTGTAACCAGCATATGTCAGGGAATTGCAAACAAGCACATTACAGAGCACTGCTGTAGTCCCAGCCCTGAGAACAAAATGCAGCTCCACAGCAGAGGATAGGACCACATATGAGCATAGAAGCTCTGAGCACATCCTGCTCTGGGCAAATGGGGATCCCAAATGCCAGGCAGCACTGAAAGAAGGAGATTCACAATGCAAATCTAATATTTACATTCTTGCCCAGAGTCTTAGCCAGATTGCCAATGGTTTGTTGGCAGCTCAAGTAAGCATGGAAGCATGCAAAAGCAGGAAAAGAAACACAATTCTGCATTTCAGAACAATTAACAAGAGCAGCCAGGACAGGTAGTGATGCACCTCAGAGCAACTCCTGTCCCTCCAGGTTACTGTGCCAGAGGGGAAGCCTGTGCTCACTGAGGAGCATTGCTGTGCTTGGTGATGCTATGCACAGGGGATGGAGAAACAGAGGACAGCAGAGGCAGGATGGCTCTTTGGAAAGCTATAAAGGGTGTCCCCATTCCCTTCCTGAAAAATATGTCAGTGTTAAATAAACTAACTCTGTTATCAAATCCTCTGTTCTCATTTGCAGTGTTTGAGTATTCTGCAACTCCCAATGAAGTTGCTGCTTCTCATTTTGGAAGGAAAATCTAAATCTTACACAGATATTTCTGAGCAAATTTAGGGCTTGGGAGGGTGAGGGTAAGTGTTCTTTTCAGAGGGAAAACAGACCAAAAATTTCCAATAACCCTAATGGATTTACAGCTGTGTTCTCTCTGCTACATCAGCACCCTGACCCTATGCAGCCACAGCCTCCTCTTTGCATCCAAGAAACATGACTAACGTGCTGGAGGAGTAGTCTGATAACTCAAAATGCTGGACAGTGACCTCTCATGTCTACTCTGTACCAGCCTAAAACCCCAGAAAACATTTTCCTTGAGTGTCAGATGACCTGAACATGAAAACCACTTCAGATAAATCCTCTATTTGCTGTGAGCAGAAAGGAAGATGGAATGGGATGGCCCACAACTTAAAACTCCAAAGGGAAGAAAGAAAAGAGAAAGATATGGCAAAGGCAGAATGGGAGAGAAAGCAGAACCTGCAGTAAATGCCATAAAGGTCCAAGAGAAAACGATGGGGTGGCAAGGAGGAGAACAGGGTTTCAACTGAAATGTCAGAAGTGTTTTTTTACACAGCTGCCACCAGTGAATTTTTAGAAATGAGAAATTTATATCACAAGAAATATAAGGTGATAAAAACTGATTATGCCAAGAACATAATTCAAAGCTTCTTTCTCACCATATACATATCTGGAATTATTTCTTATTAATCTTATGTCTTTAAAGGAGAGAGAACCAAGCCCATCTCACTGTTCTGAGAGATTACTGCCTGGCACAGCAATACAACATATTCATCAAGGATGACCCACATCAAGGGAACACTCATGTGCAGTTCAACAGCTGCACATTGTTTTAAAGATGAACAGAAACAGAAAAAATACATTTTGTGCTATTTTAATATCTACATATTTAAACATATCTAGTAGGTAAAGGAAATCAAAATCCAAAGTGCTAGCAGACTGCCAAAACCAAAAGAAAAACCCCATAGTGTTGCTGTTGGCTCCAAAGAATATGGTTTGTCCTTTCTTCCAAGAACTTTAAAAGTTAGTGACAGAAAGCAAAAGGAGGGGAGAAAAACAGATCTAAAAAGAAGAAAATTACCATGTAAATGGAAATCACATACTGGGTCCCATTATCACATACTTCTGCTCATGGCCTGTATCACCCCTGTAACTCACAATTTCAGGTCAATATTCTCCACTGTCACTGTTCTCTCTCTAACACACACCTTCTCTGGGCATTCACACACTCTGTGGTTTATTTTTGTTTGTGTTGAGATAAAGGGAAAGACCATCTCTAGTAACAGTCAACTTACATCATTATTAGAAAATTAGTTTCTGTGGGGAGCTTCACAGATCAAAGTTCTGATCTCCTCTCTGGCAATGAGTTTTGCACTATCTGAAGGAAGTGGGGAAGGCTTTGAACCCAGAGGAGCCTCTCAATTGTAATCAAGGAGGAGAGAGGTGAGGGGCTGAGGGGACCTCATTCTGAGCCATCAGACACATGGGTGCCAGCATTTTTTGTGGACCAGATTTTTTAGAAAAGGACACTCCACCTCTTGTAGATGTTGCTGCAACTGATTTAAATACAGGATTGCAGGCACCAGCCAGGAAAGCAGATCTCAAAATACATGAAAGGGAAAACGTGGATGATGAGATCTGCATTTGAGACATGTTTAAAGTGCTTGAAGCAGTTTCGAAAGAAATTCTAGCTTTGCAGACTTCCTACTAGAAAGAGGCATCACACTCCAAAGCCAGAAAGATGAGCAGAAAAAGCAAAAGCAAATGAATCAACTAATTCCACAAAGTTGATGCACATAAATTAAAGCTCACTAAGTGCTGAGGATTATGCTCATCTCAAAGAAGAATTTGTTTGTCATAACATAATCCTACCCAGACGAACATTCAGCAACTACACTCACTTCACTGCCAGACAAGACCATTCTGGCAGAGGCTTGAGATGCTCTAGCTAAGTTCCAGTAATTCCACAATTTTAGGGAGTTATGACCAAATTTTTGTGTTCTTCAAATAAACCATCCTCAAGCATTGTTAAAGAAATCTTAAGACTATTACACCAAATAAATAAGTCATCATATTTCAGGGGAAACAAGCAACCACTCACAGCTCCAGAGTGGGATGACTTTACACCTGCTATTAATCTTCATGTACCTGTGGATGGGATCTTTGCTTTGGCCATTTTCAAGGCAGGAAAACCTGATTAATGGGAAAAGAGATGGTAACTGATAAAACACTTATTGCTGCCAGGCAGAAACAATGCAATCCCATTTACATCCAGTGCAACCCAATTCCCCCTGCCCTCCTCAGAAGTGCAATACAATCATGGGTCCTGCTCCACAGCTGTGTTCCCTCAAGGAAGGAGAGAAGAATCAAGAATGTGAACATGGAGAATTCCTGTTGGTAGAGAGGCAACAAAAACAAGATTGTACAGTCTGTGAATTCAAACTGATAATCTAAGTTTTTGTCACCACTTTTCCTCTTTGCACCACCAAAATTAAATGAACCTGGAACAAGTTATAAAATTGCCTTTATAAAAACAGGATTTGTTGTCTTTAAATGCACAGATCTCTGCTGTCCTGCAATGCATGAATTCTGCAGCCTTTGCACTTTAAGGGACATTAATTCAAATGAATACAATAGCAGACCACTGCCATATATTATACTCTGTTTTTACAGATGTACATAGTTTTCCAATTGAAAGCTAAAATAATGCAAACCTAGGCAGGGGAATTAGGCGTGCAGGCAGACTCAATGTACAGGTATGAAATACAAAGCAGGACTGGCATACTGACAGGACATTGAAATTCTCTTGGGAAATCTAACATTTTAAAAGGGTAAAGCATGCAGCTTAAGAACATCGAAATAGCCAAACACAGCTTCCTGTTTACATAAATTAATAGAAGATTAGTCTTTTCCAAGCTTTGAGTTCAGTAAGTGACGTGTAAATTCCATGTGACTCACAAATCCTTTGCATATGGCCCAAGTGCACATGGGATTTTCCATCCCAAGTCAGCACTTGAGTCCAGCATTTTCCTGTAATGGTGATATCTGGGAATGGAGATAGAAACTCTAAGATATTTTTCTCAGTCCATCCTTCTAAAGACATGTGGTGACTTTGTTTTCCAGAGCAAGCCTGGTAAAAATGCAGACCAGATGGACATAGATGGCTATTGTGAGGCATCCAAAGAAACACACATTATCTTCTCAGTCTGAGGCCAATGTCCTGGAATTTCTCCTGAAGAATGGTGAGTGATCTTACCCAGCATAAGGTTAGAATAAAAGTCCTCTACAAATAGTCTACAGCATGACCACAAGATAGTAAGAAAGATGGAAAGCAAATTCCAATTGCATCTGGCTTAGTCAAAGGAAATATTCAAATCCATCTCCACTGTATTTTCACGCCCCATGCATGCAACAATAAACAAGTAAACTCTGAAAAGGCTGATGGCTTCATTTTCCACTGAGGCCAAGTGCTCTCCAGTACAAAGAGGGACTGATGATTGCCCCACTGCCAGGGTGGGAAAGGCACGCTCCCAGCAAGGATGGGCATCACACTCACTCCACACTAATTGGAAGAATCATCTGCTGCCTGTTTCAGCTGCCCTTGCAACCTCTTCACACACAGTCCAAACACTCCTTGCAGGAAAGCTGGCAAAAGCCCCAGAGAATAACAAAATGATGAATTTTGCTTGGACAAGAGAGATTGCCAGAGTTAATTATGAGTCATTATTTAGACATATTGGTGAGGAAGACATAACAATTCTCAACACTCAGACTTATTATGAGGCCTGCCAAATTCTTGCCTCTGGGTTCAACGCTGCACATAGAGCAAGACATTCCTTCAGAAATTGGCATTGATGAGATTTTATGAATAAGCAAAACATCCCATTAGCAAGGGGTCTCTGAACACCCATTAGTCAGAGCAGCAATAAAAGCTTGGGATGGAGCAGCCTACATGGTCACTTCTCACCCTGTCCCAATAACACAGATCGTGAGAAATAGATTTGCAGCCACTGGAAGACCCAAGAATGTTGATAGCTTGAGAACAGGCTGAAATTTTGCCCTGTTAAGTGGAAAGGCTGGGGAAATGAATTTTCACATTGCCAAGAAATTAAATCAAATTTAATTTCCCATCTTGGGCTTTTTTTGCATCTTCTCAGCTTTTTGCAAATCAGTCATTATGCCAAGAAAATATCTTAAAAATATCACAACGAACACAAACCCCATACTGCTAAAGTAAATGGTGAGTTAGAAAAAGAAAACACGTTATCCAGTGTCTGAAAAGCTTTGATGCCAACCAACAGAAGATGGGAGAAGTATCATAATGAGAAATTGAGATTTTATTACATGGAGAATGATGGGATATTTGGACAATATAATATAGGAAAGCTATGAGAACAGCATTAACAGCAGAGCTCCAAGCCACTCCTAACTGCAATAATGAGATGTGCTGATGGGATTGTGGAGAAATATGAGGGGTTTTTTATAATATATGATGCACAAGAGCAAATGTCTGTCCTCATTGGGCCAAGACAGACAGAGTTTTTCTGTCTAAATAGAGGATGATAGAGAAAGATATGACAGCAATGTTTGTAAGCCTACTGATTGCCTGTGAAGCCCCAAGGGTCCCCAGTTGCAATAAGAACAAATATTCTCAGTACTTTGAGACTTCCAAATAAAAGTTCAATATCCTGTTTCCAAAGGTGTCTGTAACTCCCCCTAAGAAACTATGTAAGACTAAGTGGTATTAAACCTTATATCTCCTGCAAACTTGCAAGCAAGCAGTGATGTTCTGCAGAATATACCTCCTACTTCCAGCAAAATGCTAGTCTGGGATTTCCTGCAGCAGAGCTGGTGAATGGATATTTCCCAGCCCTTAATCAGTTTTCCTTCTGTGAGTCTCTGATGATTTTTGAACTCTTGCAGCACTTTACCATCCACAGTATCACCCAGCAAATAGTTCCATGGCTTTATTGTGCTGAGCTGGCTTCCTTGTGCTTGTCTGAAACTGCTTTCTCTAAGTTTTACTTGATGTCTCTTAGTTGTTACATAGAAAGAGACATGGGACCTTCTCCTGATCACTCATGATTTTATAGATCTTGATCTCAGTATCACTTTCCATCTCCTCTCCTCTGGAACCATTCTGTCCTTTGCAACACTCTTTAAACTGCACTTGGAGACAGATCCATCACAGTCCCCATTCCACTCTCAAGGCCCAAGAACAGTTTTGTTTGGTTCCCACACTGCCAGTTGGGTCTTCCAGAGAGATGAGAAAGAGTTTTGTGGAAATGCTACATATTACCACTGCAATTCACTGGCTGTTCTACTCTACATCCTCAGTTCTGTAATCATACCACATTCCATAGCTTTGTTTTATATTATTTTGGCATTACACATCATACCTTCTGCAAACTGGTCATGGAGGTCCCATCTAAAGGTTTAGTCTCAATTCAAGGTTAAGCTCCAATCTGAATATAAGATATGCACATTATAATTCAAGTTGACAGAACACTATTGTTGATGAAAAGTGACAGACAGCAAAATTAGTGGTTTATCCTTACATGACCACAGCTTCTGCTATCCCAGTGAAGTCTGTTTTCTACCACGGTAAAGTTCAAGCAATTCATGCTTAGAGGAAAGAACTCATTTCACAATTTTATCACTGTTGTTATGATACCAGCAGGGGTTTCTTTTAAAGCCTGCTCTGGCAGGAGCATACCTCCCTGCCATTCTCTCCCTGCACTTAAAACAACTCGAGCTGTTGTGCTTGCGAAGAAATGTTTGAACTTTAACACAATCTTAAAACCTCAGGGGAGGCAGCAGATATAAACCCAAACATGATGAGAAATTAAACAACAAATCTGAGGATTTTTCACCAAACCTCATTTTCTGAGCAATTGGATTTAGCACATGAACCTCCCTGTACACCCTACGGATTATCTCTGTTTCCAAGCGCCGTGCCTGCAGCTCGCAGGTTTCAAACAGGTTCCTTGGGTATTCACTTCACCACCAAGCTCAGCTCAGGCTCATCAGCCTTTTTGGCACGAGGGAGGCTGCAGTTACAGGTTGTTTTGGAGGGGTTGTGGCCTCTCCTTCAAGCTCTTGGTGTCTCAGCAACTGCATGTGGTCTACACAAGCTGCAATCACACCCTGACCCAAGGGCCACAGACCTAAATTGAGTTCAGAAGGACTCCAGGTTGGATTTAACAGCTCAGAGCTTCACTCTGCTGCTTTCCACAGTTCAGAGAACAAGTGAAACATCTTCTTCACTCTGCACCACACACTAAGTTACAAAATAATACTCACATACTCATGTTGCAGTTTGTATCCAACCTCCATGTATTTATGTCTGTTTATATGAAACCATGGCATATTTTAAGTCTTTACATAAGATGGAAACCTAAAAATGGTAAAAGTTGCTCCAGGAAATTGGTATTCACTTACAGTTTGTTTACACTTGATTCAGAACTTCTTTTCTCTGAATTATTATTAGCAGCTTTTACACAACACTGAAAACATAGATCATTTTATACATAATATGAAGAATATTCTCTGTACTGAAAACATAAACATGAACTGAGTTAAACTGGAGTCACAATTGTCTTCTCAAATTTAAAATATAAATGGCAATGTTTATAAGTATAAATATAAATGGCAATTGTCCTTGCCATGGCAGGGGGCTGGAACTAGATGATCTCTAAGGTCCTTCCAACCCAAACCATTCTATGATTCATTCTATGAATGTGTCCTCATTTGAACAAATGGCTTAGAAGTCAGCTAAATACATGCTTGGCTGAAACAAGCAGGCATTTATTTGACAATCTTGGCATGTACAAAACTTATTTACAGCAAATGAGAAAAATGGGGAGTTTGAAGATAGAGAGCTTCTAACACTGAACATTATAAAACTGTTCTACAATTGTTCTAGGCACGATCAGTAGAGGCTTACTAGCTACATTTTGTGCCCAGCTCTGGGAACTGATCCTACCCATCCCCTTTCATTTGTTTGTGGCTTTGGACAACTCTGAGCCTGACAGAACTTCCAAGAACACTGACATGCTTCCCTCAACCCGACATTCAAGCCTCTCATTTCCAAACATGTCAGAAACTTATCCCCAAACACCACTGGGAAATCCCCTCAGAAGTTTCAGGTAGCTGTCTGAGGAAATATCCCAGCTGTGAGATGACAAATTATTTATTTTCTGTTTTCCCCTTTCTAATTTTTAATACAGACCATATTAAGTTGCTCCCACATTGCTTATTTTAGTTGTCTTCCATTTGTAGCTATACTGAACTGGCAGAAGACAACTCTGCCCAACTCCTATTCTCACACCAGGCTTTTCTATTCCAAATGTTCCTCTAAAAACAAAGGTGCTTTTTTCCTCCTCACTTCAAATATTGTGTGTTTGAACACACATCAGTGCCCTCTCAATAGCCAGGCAGCTCAGGCTTCCACAAATCCATGAAGGAACCACAGGCTACAAACCATCTCCATCCATTCCCAGAGCCCAGAGTTCACATGGAAGTATTTCCTTGGGATGGCAAGGAGAAATTGGTATTTGGAAAACAAAGTCTACTCTACAATTTTACCACTTTTAAGCTTGTCTGGTCCTTCTGAAGGTGAATGTCATATTCATGGGGTTACTGGGTCGGAGAGGATAAGGACAGGAATGCTGCTCCATGAAGACCTTGTGGTGTGTACCTCTGATGGTACAAGAGGAAGAGTTCTCACATCTATCTTCCAGTAAAGTCAGCACTGACACTCCTGAGTTCCTGCTTTGGTTTAAGTCTCAACATCTCATCACCTGGAAGCTCTTGGTAGCTGCACAAGCTGCAGCCAAAGCAGTCCAGGCTTCTGAGTGTCCAGCTACCACTTGTGATGCCTGACAGTTTCTAGTCATTTCCATGAAAGTCTGAAAGTAAAAGAAAGGAAGAAACAAGCCCCAAAACCCAATACACTCATGCTTTAAGAACCAGCCAAAATCCTGAGACAAGCAGTACCCCATTTATCTGGAGAATCTGACAACCACTCCTGACATGTAAAGCTGGACCTTCTAATCTAGCCAATTTGTAAAACTACAGGAATTCATTCCAGTGCTGCACAACAGGCACACTCCAGCAGAAAATCAATTCCAACGAGCAAAGACTCTGGAAAGCACAGAATACTTATTTCAGTATTTGGTGAAAGCTGAGGTGGTTATTAATTTTTGTTTTGCCATTGTTATCAATATATTTTCCAACTCATGCATCTAACAATTTCCAGGGAAATAGGGCTCCAGATGAGGCAGAAATTATCTTTCTACTTGTAGGCTTGGTGGGTTTAGTGCTATTGTGACCCTCTTCAAAACATATTGCAGAACCTAATGGACGATGGAGTGAAGAGAGAAAAAGACACTTCCAGTGCATTCACAAAGCCACACAATCCTAGACACTGAGCCTAACTTAGTGTCTTAGTGTCTTTTATGGGATATATCCAAGTATGAAGCCATTCCACTATCCCACTCTTAAGTCAGCTTTTGCTAGTTAACACACCACTATTTCTCAAAATTTTACAGAGAAATCTTAGGCTTAAAACAGGACAGATCAGAATCACAAAAAAAACTCCAGATGCTGAAAGCAACCAAAACCCTGTCAGACTGGATTCTCACCCCGAGCTCACAATGGGAACTGAAACACTTACTCAAAAGCAGATGGTTTTCTCTACCTCATTAAATATTTAAACCATGTATTATGGTGGGATGTTGTGTGCCTTGTCCATCCACAGTAAACAAATGAGAACTCAGGGGAAAATCCTGACACTTCCTAAATATTTGCTGGCAGGCTGAGAAGTGCCACTGTCCATTGATGGGCTCTTGAAAAAGCAGAGCTCTGAGACATTTGACTGTGTCAGGGAGAAACTCCCAGGGGAAGGACTCTGCCTGCAGGGTGGAGCACAGAGCCATGCTGGGAGCACTGGAGATCACACTGAAGAACTTCTACAGCCCTTACTGATTATTCAAATTACAGCAGCACTTTGAGGAACTGAGAAGCAAGCAGAGTGCTTGCTCCTCCAGTTCCCAGTGGGAACAGGATTTGGTATAGAAGGAATCTAATAGACTCCCAGACCTAAAATCAATCACTGAAGTTTTTGAAATCTGTTGCTTTTTTAATTGTAAGTAACTGTAAATTCACTCTCTTAGTTTTATCCAAAGCCCCACAGGATCAAGTTTTAGTTCCTGTCTTTAAACTTATATGTTCATATTCATACATTGGGCTTTTTTTTAAAAAAGTAAATAAAAAAGCAATCACAACTTGTAAACAACAACTTAGTATAACCAAAAAGGTATGCTCAGCATCAAGAGGCAAAAAAGACTGTGAATAACTAAAAAAAATCTTTTTTATTATTTTTTTACGTTATTCTGTACTTGGAGGTAGAAGAGCAGGATCAAGCTGGAATGCTTTAAATTGGCTTTACTGCAACACATCCCCAGGAGGATTTAAACCCAGAAAATAAGAGCAGAAGCCTTGGTGTTCAGCCCAGGAGCTGTCTGGATCAAAGGTTACAGAAGAAATCATAAAACCACATAAGCATTTGTACTTTGACATGTAGGACCTCTCCTAGAGCAGATTCTGCGCAAATTTTCTGCAAAAATAACTGCTAGCAGTAATGATATCTATAAACTGTGCTCACAAGCAGTGATATGGAGGTTTTGAGTTCTTCAAAGGGATTAGTGAATTTCA
Source organism: Muscicapa striata striata (assembly GCA_030060385.1). Taxonomy (NCBI): domain Eukaryota; kingdom Metazoa; phylum Chordata; class Aves; order Passeriformes; family Muscicapidae; genus Muscicapa; species Muscicapa striata. The sequence continues at coordinate 151,942 of JAREIS010000050.1, read as the reverse complement.
CGCTTGCCAGAAAAGCAGATAAAACTTAATATTCCTCTTTGTTTTGCAACCAAATAATGACTGTTTAAGAATAGTTCTTATTCCTTTATGCTTTGCTTGAGTAATGGAATATTTTATGCACATGAAATTTGTCCCTGTCTGTGACCCCTGCTACCCCACATAAATTGCATATTTTAATAGAATATTTAATTATAGGCCAGTAATACTACAATGAGTTTATTTCATAATCCCCATTTGTATTGCAATTCCAACCAGTTATTTTTCACACATGCTTGGTGACAAGGCTGCAGCTCCAAGGACTCCATCAAATACACCTGCCAAGCCACAACAACTGCAAGCAGTGAGAATATTAAACATCCTGTTTTTAGCACTAAGTGTATATGTGTAATGGAGCCTAAATGGCAAAGCCTCTTGTCTCCATATCCTTCCCTATAAAGTCAGGTGAGTGTTAGAAGTAGTTTGCTTGTCTGGAAGGGAAACATGCATTTTTCTACAGCTGCTTATCTTAAATTCAAGCTTTCAACCTTAAGGGGTAAATAGTGTGAGGATTTAAGAATAAATCTCAGTGAAACACATGGGAGGTTTACTACAGACAATTTGAAAATGTAAAATGGAAAAAACATTCTGACAGAAAATTATTTAGGTCACTGGGATAATTCATTGTTATGTGCCCTAGAATTTATAATGCCACTTGCTCACTATAGTATTTATATATATGCATTAGCAGTTACACTACACATCATGATTCTGACACATGCACTTCACAAACATTTTTATATCAATAAACACTTTTATATTGACGAGACATTTTTCCTGTCTTTTGAAGGGCCAACAATTTTGACCTCTTTTTCCCCACATCATCTCTAGTACAGATGAATGAAATCAAAACAGTTTCAAACCATTCTGTAAAATTAGCTGCATAACCCTTCCACAAAGAAAAGGGCAGACATCCTGCAGAGTTTTTAATTCTCCTTATATCTTTCTACCTGCTGACTACACCAGATACTTTCACTCCTCAGTACCACTTCCACCTTATTCAAAGATATTCAAAGATCTGAACTGAAAATCCTGCCCTCTGCTTCCCAGTCCCATTGCCAATCAGCTCCACATGCCTCTAGCAGGAAGAGAATTTTGTTCCATACTTTTTCTATTAACATCTTTGGGATTTTGGAGTGCTTCACACTTCCTAAAATCAGGTCCAAAGTCAACATTCATGCCTTCGGAGACTAAGGAAATTTCTGTGGCCTGATCCATGCTACTCAAGTGTTGTGCTGAGAGGTTAGCAATCCACTTGAAGCCACAAGTTAGGGTGAGAACCCTTCAGGAACTCTAACAATAGTTTGAATTGGTGTTAAAAGAGCATTTGCTGGTAAACTAGCTGCAAAAACATTGATCAGAAAAATTACTTACTAAATGCTTTGGCAAAACTTTATTACCATTTTCAGCTGTTTTCCAAAAGCACTAGTAATGAACAAAAGATTCTCATCTCCTCCTTCTTTTGCACTTAAACTTACTAATTGCTCTCAGCCCATGAAGTAGCCTCCTAACTAAGAAGTACACTCTTGGCTGGAAAGGCCACCAGCCAGTAACTACTGCTGCATGTTCACTTTGATTAACTGCAACATTCCATGATGTTCATCAGTGATTCCTTTGCCTTTGGATATTTATTCTTTGCTATTTTCCTAACAATGAGCTACATGTAGGGAAACTTCTCTTTCTCTTAAACTCTGCAATGCACAGTGGCTGCAAAATCAACACAGCACTGGGAGCAGTGTGATTTGGTTTCTGCAGTTTCTGAATTAGCAGGAAGCTCATAATGACTTGTGGCTACACATCTGTGAGACAGAACTCTATCCTCTAGCTCAACCAGCTTCCTAAACAGACACCAGATCATAAAATGGGCCCTTAGGCTCCTTGTGTTCATGTAACAATTTCAATGATCACTACAGAGTTAGTGCCTGTTCCCATCAGTGCATGGCAGGGAGTGGTACCTTCCAATATCTCCATTGTAAAACATCAAAGACCATTTTCAGAATAAAATTGTTTAACATGTGTATCACAGAATGAATTTCAGTAGAATTATTCCATTTGCTTCAGAAATCTACAGTAAAAAAAGTTATTGGCATTATCCCATGCTATTTGTAATCTTCACAGTCATAACACTGATCGTAGAAACTGGCAGAACTGCTATGGAGACTTCTACACTTGGTGAGTATTCTGTTTAGAGGGCAGTGTAGTGTAACTGCAAGACAAAACCCTGGCTTTGTGCTAGCCCTGCCACTGACCCATCTGTGTAATTGCCACAGATTGCTGGTTTGTGAAATGGAGATGAGAAAAGGACAACCTCGCACGTGCATGGCGCCCGCAGCAGCAGCAGAAGGCACACGGCAGCTCAGGAGTTTTCTTCCACTCCATGCTCTTAAAAATCCTTTATTTACATAAAGTTCTTTGAGGTCCTTAAATAATTGAAGCTCTTTTCATAGGCCACTTTGCATCAAATCCCTATGAGGCATAAAAAGGAAGGAAATAATTTTTGGAAATACTAGGACTATAATCTGACCAACATTCTTACTATTTTAACTTTATCCAGATTTACCTTGTTCAAAGCAGACCAACAGAAGATGTATTCTACTGCAGTGGAAAAGTGTAGGCATACAAAAGAAACTGTAACTTAAGTTCTAAAAACAAATCAAATCCCAAATCCAAGATGGATCTATCCATATCTCCAGATATCACTTCCAACCTGTTCACAAGACTTTCCCAACATCAGTAGCTTCCACTGAAGTTCCATCACAGTAAGCTGAGCTACACAGAGAAGTTACAACTTAAGGAAAGTGGTAAATACTATCCTTCAGTTGCTTACCTATAAAGGCCAGGCTTATCTTTAGCTTTGGTTGATCCAGTTCCAGAAGCTGTTGCAGTTTACAAGGAAACTTCCATTGCACAAAGCAATGTCATGCTGGAGGATGACACCAAACACAAGAGTACATTCTGTGCAGGGCAAGTTATCTGGACAGAGTGGATGTCAGCACTGGGATATGTGATTTGGCCATGACAGCAGTTATTTCAAAATTCAGGAGCAAAGGAAAATATCTTGAGATGAAAATCTTGGCAGGTACTATAAAATAGATAAATAAAATTGATTGTGAAATCTCAGTTTGGGAATCTTACTAATAGATTAAATTCTTACAACTGGATTACAAATAATCATTTCAAAAAGCATGTCTTTGAGGGGAAGGGGGGTTATTATTTTTTTATTTTGGAGGAGGATCAAAGGTGGAGGACCAGGATGAGAAACTGCCTGCAAATCTCAGGACAACAGGAAAGAAAGAAAGAAGAAAAACCTCACATAAAGCCAAGAAACCAATGGATAACTGGAAAGAAAAGAATCCCTCCCTCTTTCATCATCTTCTCTGAAGTTTCAGGCAGAATTTCTCTTAAACTGTAGGCTGGGAGCAGTGAAAAAAGAGATGGGGCATTTGTAATCACAATGGAAGCAAGGGAATATGTCAAAACAGCTCTAGGCATAAATGTATTAGCTGCCTAAGCCTGCTACCACAACTCCCTGCCTTGGCCATAAATTAGTCTTAGCATAATGGGAAGCATCATCATCACAGAAGAGGTAGACCTTGCCTCTGGGAGCCAAGCAGCAAAATATGCCAAGAGGAGAGAGGAGAAGAAATTCCAGCACTGATATCCAGCAATGCTCTGCTGCCAGAGCCTCCGTGCAGGTCTCTGAGCTGGGACTCTCCAGCTCCTTCTGCTACTGGCACAGATGCTCCACGTGGCCCCTGGCAAGGGGAGGGACACAGGGATTTGGCAGTGCCTCATGGTGGTCTTTTTAATATCACTTAAAGCCTTTCTGAAATCTCCTTCCAAACTACAGCAGAGCAAGGGAAGGGTAATTAAAAATAAAAGGAAGTTTTCATCTGTTTCATCAAGATCAAAGGAGAATGTAAAGGAGTGTGTGAGACCTGAGGGACCTGTGCTCCCATGGCAGTCAGCTATTGTCATAAGATGTGGATCTGTATTTTATTCAGACAGCTTTGCTTAACAGAACAAGCTAAGATGCATCATCTCATTTTCATAAGGAGCCTCAGGGGACAGAGTAAAAACACCCATCCTGAACAAGAGCATTTAAATATAAAAGTATGAGGGGAAAAAAAAGGTAGAGAAGAACACAGAACACTTTGTCCAGCTACAGAGACTAATGAATGATGACCCAGGTCCATTTACCATCAGCTAACTGAACTTCCTTAGTGTAAGCAGGGCTTGGGATAAATTGGGACATTTATTTCAGCTGACAGGACCAGAGTAAACAAGTAGATGCTTTTTAATTTCTCCTTTTAGTTAATAGGCCATAAAAAGTCCAGGGAAAAGAAACCACATAGGAGATTTAGATCAGCACAAGAAATTTAACATTGCAATCTGAGCAAAGGTCTGCCTTAAGAAATGAAAAGAAGCTTTTTAAGTTCAGAAGGGCTCATCCTTAAAGAAAAGAACATCTTTTACTCTTGTACACATCCCTGTTCTCTTTTCTGCCTGCATGCTGGTGTCATGAGCACCCCTTTTTCCTCTCTTCACAAAAGTAGCAGTAGTTTAAAATCCTCTTGCATCTTGTGAGGAACAAACAAAACAAACACCATCACAACTAGAACTGGAACACTGAGCTCTGTGTGTAAGTTTGGCTCTTCAAATCCTTAACTAAACACTTAAAAATGGCCTAATTTTAGACCCTCAACTTCCTTTCATCGACTGCAACTGCCTGTATCATCAACCCAAGGAAACTACAGCCCTGATACTACACCTGAAGCAGCACTTCTAATTGGAAGACAATTAAAGAAGGGGTTAAGAACACCTTAGGTATTTTATCCCTGAGTAAAATAACAGCACCCTTTCTCACAGAGAAAGGATACACCAAGCAAAACAATTGTGCTACCTATAGGAAGTGCACCCTTTATGGAGGTTAACACCTTGGCTCTCATGAGTTATACCAGTTTTTCATCAAATTTGTTCTGACTTTTTATTGCTGGTTTTTAAGCCTTTAGGAATCAAAGTTTTTCCAAAACCTTTCCCTAATGCAGAAAAAAAGCCAGAAGCCTTAGGAGTCTTCTGTATACTCTACTTTCCTTGCAGCTCTGTTGAAGAGTTTTTTAATTACAAAATGGCTTTTGGAAGGCACGGGAGTGGTTCAGCAAATTACTGCCTAGAGCACAGCATAAAACCCAATGCCAGCAAGGGGGCACATTCAGAATTTCAGTCTTGAAGGTCAGAAATACCAATTGTAATGAAAGACAGCTCGATTTCAAAGTGCTAAAATGACAGCTGTGGTCCAGAGATTTTTTTGTCAGATGTGCAGAAAGGCAGAATCCTAAAGAGGAGAAATCGATGCATGCACATCTGGTGGAACAGCATCCAGTAATTTCCTAGGGCATAATAAGGCAAAATAAGGTTTTAAAAGGCAGGTTTCAAAAATGCAGAAAAAAAGATACCAATACATATGAAACTTCTTTATAAGCAGTTAAAAAACTCACTGTCTTGTTCTTGGATCCAGTCCATAGCCTGGAGACAACTGTGGAATGCCTCACTCAACATCAGTGATTGAGGTCTGAAGAGCTGCACTATAGTGAGAGAAGAACAGGAACTCTGCATAGAACAATCTTGCATATACACAGATTTAAATCTCATTTCTCATATGGGAGGAGGGGGAAGAGCTCTCTCACTTTGAAAGAACCTGAGCCAAAGATATATACTACTATTAAGAGTTATACTAATGCACTTGATTGATCCTGCAGAATTCTAGTCATCACAAAAATAAGTAAAAACCAAAAAAACAGTGGAGACTCTGGAAGTTTGCAGTATAAGGTATATATTGCTTTTAAGACTTTTCCTTTATAATTTCTGATCATGACTACATGTATGAAGAATCTCTGATAAGTGCAAAGCAATTTTTTCAAATTAAAAGTCATGTTTTCATTCTAGAAACAACTCAACATACATTTTGTGTTAAGAAATGCTGCCAAATTTTATCACTTAATTTGAAAAAAAATTCATTTTCCTTAGTGTACAAATTGCTACATTCCAAGCACATCCTACACAGCCTGGCCAAATTAAAATATTCTAATAAAGCTTAGAAGACATCATTTTCACTTGTCCTGTAAGTCAATATGACAAGGATGAACATTGCCTATGATGCTATTAGAAATATTTAGAAAAGAAGGTACAAAACATGAATAACTCAGTGGTATAGGACTTGTCTATTTTTCTTCTCCCAAATTATATTCTCAATCACTATTCTTTAATATCAGAGTCTATTGTCCAACAGATAATGTGTAATTTTTGCCTTTTAATTGCAAGTTCATTTCTTTTGCATTTTCAGTCCATAGTTTTTCAGAGAGTTCAGCTCCAGTCTTTCCTCACCCTGGTTTACTTAGTTGCATAATACAACCTTAATAAAGATTACAGTCTGCTGCAAATGGTTTTCTTCTGCCTGGAACTACAGAGAGAACTGAACTAAGGCGGGCAGCATTTCAACAATAAGTCAGACTAATTCCAGCAAGGCAAACTAAGTAATTTTCTGTCCCAATTACTTTGGATAATCTTGAATTTAGTCTTATGCCATCTCTCTATGCAGTATTTTGCCATGAACTGGAGACTTGCTAATGCACCCTGACCTGCTTAATTGGAAGCTGAAGCATAATTGATATCAAAACAGATATCAGAGGAAAACGTTAGCCAGTTCACCAGATTTCCCATGCCCAAAAAAACTTCAACTGACTCATTAAGAAATTACTGTAAGAAATGAGATATGGAAGAGCAGTGACATCCTAATTAACAGAACAGGAAACACATAATCAGCGGGAGAACTGTTTTGTGTAGCGGGTGCACTGAGAGATTTTCCAAGTAAATAAGGCAAATGCTGTGCCCAAACTCACTCTTCCCTGCATTGATGGTGCAGTTTTCTCAAAACCACACACTACTGAGAGTTTAAATAAACCTGCCCAACAGTCAAGTCTTAGTAATCTGCCTATCAAAAATAGATCCGTTTAAAAGATGTTTGAAATCTTAACCTCATCTCTTGAGATTATACCCACCTCCTGTCTGTTTCATTTATTTTAAAAAATACTTTTGTTCCATTGCAGAAGAATGTATTTTAACCAGAAATAGGCCAAGACTAAAAGATTTCTTCCAAGTCCTTAACAATTCAGGTGGGGCACCCATCCAAATCTGCTTTGGATGCAAGTCAGATGCAAAACTGGAGAAAAACTGTTCTCTTGTTCCAGTTCAAATATGGACAAAATCTCAAAATCTGCCTTGAGACAATGAACATGTGCCTCAGAGGAAACATAATTAAAAATACTGCTCTCCTTCATCTCCTGTTTCAATTCTTTGTAGACAGTCCCAGTTTGCTCTCTTGCACCATTTCACCCAGCACTGCTGATGGCCCACGTGACACTGAAGCAAAGCAATCACCTCTTCCCAGCTACAGAATTTCCACCCCTTTCTCCTGTTCAACCCCAATTCAACACTTCACCAAAATATGGTGTGATCCCTTCCATTTCCAGAGTAGACTCCCACAGATTAATACATGTGGATTTATGAATCAACATATAGGAGTTTTAGCGTGAGAAGTTCCTCCCCTTCTGTAACCACACTTCATATCCTCAGGTACATGATTTACACTGGAATAGAGTTATATCCAAAATCATTAATTAATGCCTTAATCCATCCCACAGGAAACTAGCAGAGGATTTATTTTCTACAAAACTCTGCTCTAAGGAAGGCTGATCTACACTTACCACATGTTTAAAATCAGCAGCTTTTCCCCCTTTGTTAACCCTCATTCATTTTCACTTCCACCTCATAAAAATCACTTGCAAAAACCCAAAAAATATCAGATTAATAAAAACAAAGCAAATCTGACTTTCACAGGGTTTCTTACATCATGACCACCTTCCTCACCCCAGCAGCTGCCTCGGAGCCTGAGCAGAGCAGAGCAGAGCAGAGGGTGATGCCAGAAACCTCCCTGCTTCCTGCAGCAGCTGCTTCCAGCTCAGCCCAGCCACGTTCCAGGAGTGGAACAGGTAAAGGGACACAGACCAAAGTCATTCCTCACCCAAATATATGAGCTGTACACAAAAACACCCATGAGCAACTTGTTACCTGGGTGGCAGCTAACCTCTCCTGTAATGCTATAGGGAAAATGGGCAAGTTCAATTCCTTAAAAGCTTAAGAGTTCAGCATAACATATAAGGCACAATTTTTTTCCCTACAACAATCTGCTCTTTGGCACTGCCTCAGAATTCTTTACTGCCACGTCTTACTTTGAAATGGGAGGATGCCAAGAATGAGATAAGTGCAGACATCCATGACTGGGAAACACAAGTAAAAGGCCTTCTTCAGAGCCAATTACAGCCTTCAACGCACAAGCACTTAAAAAAAAAAAAAAAAAAGCTTAAACTAAACAAAGTAAAAGCAACAGTACATTTCTCTCTCTGCGTTCAAGTAGAAACTCAACAATTATTTCTTTAGATTAAAAGGCTCTCCTTTTTTCTTAATTAAAAGCTTCAAAATATCCAGCCAAATTGAAATAAAGCATTTGTTTCTTCAGAACACGAGTCTTGATTCTCAAAAAATACAAATGCCCACATTATTACATTAAGAAGAGATTATTCCTTATCTGCTATTCAATGAATGGAAACCCAGCTGACAGCTGAGACTTGCATGAGATACAACTGCTGTAGTGGCCAGATTTGTCTCCTGACAGTTCCATTTGGCTTTTGTCTTCCTTAAATGTCTGATAGCACTTATATATAATTTTATCAGCAGTTTTTCCACTACTAAGTATTGTAGTCAAGATGACGAAGAAATGACAATGTGACCACAATCTTCATTTGAAACCTTTTAGTTTGGCATATTTCCTTTTGGAAAAGGAAGAGCTAACTTAAGTCAATTATGGAAAACGTGGTATGAATACTTTATAAACCATCAGGGAAAAAACCTGAGTGAAATTAAATAAGCCACAGCAAGTAATTGGCTATTTAGATTCAGCTTCATACACGCTTAAGCCTATCAAGGGTCCTAAACTGACCCATTCTGCATTCACCATTTTTGCCTGATTAGAAAAAAACCACATGCACAAAGCCAGAAGTGAGCAGGGGAAGGTCCATATGACAGAATGACAACACCAAGGTATGAAGCCACTCAAATGAAGAGAGCTCTGAAATCTCTAAAATCAAGCAAGCTCATAGTGGATGTCTTTCCACCAGCCAGACCAAATGAAACTGAAAATTACCTTCAAGTAACAGTAGAAATGTGCTTTAGCTCCTCTTTCTCTTGCTTAACCTGTTCACATTGCCTCATCCAAGAGCTCTAGCAACTTCAAAGTCCTCAGTTTCTCTTTTCCTTTTTTGCTAAGTACATGATGCTCACCACTGCTATTGCAGAGGACATACATATATATATATTTATATATACACATATATAATTTAAAGCATTAAAAACAAGCCCTAAGCAAACCATTTTGAAAATAATTGGGACCAAATTTAGAAGAGGACAGTGAAGCCCAGCACATGAGTTCACTTATTCTGGAGCACATGAAGGAGATGGAACAAAAGCCAACAGCTCAGAAACTCATCTGTGTGGTACCACATAGCCAAAGGCATTCACCCAGCAAAGAGGCAGGTGGGATCTGCAAAGCCCCAGCCTCAGTGAGTTAGATACTTAAACCCCTTGAGGTCAAGAGAATTAAGACCACAGCTCAGGTGAATGTGGAAGTTCACTAGGTACCACGTATCATTTTTAGTTCCCTATATAACTCTATAAAAACTCAAAATCTACCATAACCTTTGCTATCAGTGGAAGTTTCAAGCTCCTGCTTTTCTGAGAGGGTTGATTTGGGTCTCAGCTACTTTCTTAGGCTGACTGCAGCACAACTTCAAGCAATTTTGTGTTTTGTGTTGTCCAAGAGATCAATCAGCAGCATCATAAACATTCTTGGTGATATTAGAAATAAAAGGCAAAGGACCATAGCAATATTTTTGTGAACATGTGCAAAAACACTCCAAAAGAAGCTAAGGCAGAGCCCTCACAGCTGCTGCAGTGTTGGCACAGCAATGGGAAAGGGGCAGGAACCCTGATGAGAGAGAATCAGAAAAATTATTAAATGGTTTTATTCAAAGTTTCCACACAGAGGAGAATTTACCTTTGGCCTAAAACTAGGAACAAAAAACTCAGTCCAAAAAGAATGCTTTGGCCAGGGCTACATACAGCTTGAAAAGGGGGCTTCTTGTGAGAGCTGCAGCACTGTGGTTTGTCTGGCATCTGCTATCACATGTTTTGCATTTTCCTTTCTTAATGACATTATGCTCCCTGTAAGTACTGAAAGTAACAGAGATTTACTTCTTTTAACCATTTTCCCCATATGTTCTAGAGGTGCACTAGCATCATTTGCCAATTTATTCAATTTTTTTAAGTATTTAAGGGATTTTGAATGTACAATAGTCTAAACTATTCAGCCCAAATTTAATTTCATCAGTGTTTTATGTTCATTTTCTGTGAGTTCCACAAAAAGAGTCAATTCTCTTTTGCAAAAGGTGGTACTTGGACCAATATACAATATAATGCTTCAAGCACAGTGAAATATAATGATATACACAGGCTACTCCAAGAAACCTCCCTTTTCCAGTATTTTCCATAAATCTTAACCCAGAAACTGAGATGATTTTTTTTAAAGGAAAGAACAATATGTACATGGTAAGGTCTGTGCAGAAGATTCAAATAAAGGTTATATAAAAATAAAAGCATGACCTCAATGCCTGATAAAAATAAAATAATTATTAAGTTAGCTTTCATCTGTTGGCTTTTAATTTTACTGGCCCAAATAATTGAATAATTCTCAATTTCAAAATTGGTGCAACCACTTCAGTGTGAAAGTGAAGTTTTGCTGGACTCGGCCAAGCTGACCTCTCTAAAGCCACCCCAGCATTGCCACTTCCACTGATTTCCTACAAATGGGAAAGAGAGGGATGCTTTACTACCTCTTCCTCACATGGCTCATGTCTATGGCCTGGGGAAGATTAAAAGAGCAAGATCAAACAGCCACTGCATATGCCATGCTTGGTCCATTTTCTCTTTATGATCCAAAAATTGTGTCTCCAACCACCCCCAACTTTACCCTCTCCTTATGTGGGTAAGCTGAACCAGCATCCTTCAGGGAGCTGCCAGGCAGAAGGAACCCAGGGAGCTGCAGCTCAGCAGCAGCAGAGGGTGACAGTTCCAGCAAGGGAGAAGGAAATGTTGAGACACAAATGTTGGGACACTGAAGTCCTGAATTTCCTTCTCTCAGAAGCAGTGGGCTATGCTGTATTCAATCTGGACCTCAATATGCAGAAGAGAATTAAATCAGAGGATGTATCAAGGAAGGGACAAACTCTTTAGAACTGTTCATGTAAGAAGAACTCTGGAAAATGGTAGTATTCCCTACAAACCAGGGGCAAAAAAAAGGCAATACTGAAATTGGTAGTTCTGTCAGCAACACAGAATAGAACTTTCCCAGTCTTCCAAAGAGGATTTGAAGATGGCATTTATTGTTTTACACTTTAGTGAGTAAAAGATGCAGAAAACTAACAGAAAAGAGCAACAAGTGTATTTACACAGCTAGATTTTCAAGAGGAGCAGCTGTATTTTGAAAAGAAGGAAAGGTCACTTTCCTCTCTGAAACTGGATTTAAGGAACACAGAAAACACTGAGCTTTATGTTATTTGTATTAAAGATTTGATTGGTTCAGAAGCAAATTCTTTATCTAAAAATCAATGCCTGCAAAGTGACCAGAAGGCTTCAATTTTTTTTCCAAAAAGAGATTTTTTAATATGAATTATCTCATTTCCTGATTAGCAAACAAAAAGTATGAAATTGTTTTCCCTCTGGCTATATCCCAGATAGATCAAAATAACTGGCCCAAGAACATACTGTACCAGATTAGTTATGAAGAAAGTCCACAAGAAATTCAAGCATCTACTTCTCATCTCTCCTGATAAAGTTATCACCCCAGAATATAAACATGGGTTCTTCATGCCCTATACTGACAGATACATGCCCAGATGGTTTTATAACTGGCTTTTGTTGCAGTTATTACTTCAGCCCAAACAGTAACTGCTCTGCTGTGGAAGCAGAGTTCGTGCCCAGTCCCAGACAAATCACTAAAGTTCATTCCACCATCACTTCTCTCGCCAGGTCTCACAAAGAAAGTTTTATTCCATACCTGGAAAAACTATCCCTTCTGATGAATAGCAGAGGGCCACAGCTCCCCCAGGAATTGTGAGTGTCTGTGGGCCAGTGAATGGCACAGGGACACCCTGGAAGGAGCAGTGCATGGGGGGATGCTTCAGCATGGTTCCTAGGAGTTAAACATCACTGTGATATCTATTTTCAGTGAAGACAGAAGGAAGAATCTACACCCATATCTTTTGAATGCAGAGTCATCAATAAAAGGAGTCTCCTGCTCCAAGCCATAAAGTCATAAATCAAGGCAAAACAAGCCATTGACCTGTTTGTATTCTTATGTGGAGATGCACCACTGCAGTGAGGGTTTAAGGCCATGACAAGTCCTGCTGCATAAATCAGCTCTCTCCTAAGTAATGGTGTGAAGGAAAAATCCAAATACACACTGACAGCCAAAAGAAGGGAGAAAAGGCTGCTTTCTTGGCTCCCAGCAGTATCCTAACAACAGGGAATCTCTGCTCCAGCACCTGCAGCACCTCCTCCCTTTCACTTGCACTGACCTTGGGGCCAGTCAAGTGCTGCTCACACATATTCTCACTCCTCTGACCACTTTCCCCTTCTTCTAAAATATGTTATCCACCACCACCATCACTGATGGGCTCAGCCTTGGCCAGCAGTGAGTCCCTTTTGGAGCCAGTGGCACTGGAGGACATGGGGCAGATTTTAGCAGCTGCTCACAGAAACCACCCCTCTAGTCCCCACACACAGTATCAAAACCTGGCCTCACAAACTTGATACAAATGTTCCTCTCTGTTTGGAAAAGTAGAGCTATCCTTCAGGAAGATGTCTATATAAATTCCACAAAGACTGAGATATGATTGTTATCTTCCAGAGAGCAGTGTTAATACAGGCTTTAAAAAGAGATCAATGGGCATTTTTGTATTAGTCACATTTTTGGCAGCTTGTCCATATCTGCAAATATATATTTTAGAAGATCAAATCAGCAGCCAACCCATGCTACAGACAGAAAAAGGAAGACAGTAAAAGCATATATCATATAATTATATTAGTGCTCCCTCCTAGAGAATGTTTTACAATTATATCTGACTAGTCAAACCAATTTCTCTTTACTGCTCACTGGAACACCATCTCGTCTTTTTCCTCCAAGTTGACTAGGGCTTTTCTGTTCCCCTTCTTCAGTTCTTATATTTCACAAATGTTTAGCAAAACACTGTCACTTGGATTGGGCTGCACTTAACCTGAAAAGGGTTCACCACTCCCTGGGTTTAAAATGAAAACCATCAGAGCAACAGAGAGAGAGATCTGGTGTACATCACTGTCCAAAGCCTGTGCGTGTCCAGGGTCAAGATCAACTCTGCTGAACACAGAACAGAGAAGCAGGTGCACCTGAGAGAAGTCAGACAAAAACACACAGTGCAGAGAATCAGACACAGAACCCACTGACAAACAGCCCCGGGGGAAAAACCAGACTTTGAGTTAGTTGTTGACCTTGGAGCTGGGAGCAGGAATCTGTGTCCCATTGCCTGGGTTCAGTGAGAACCCAAAGAACTTCCTCATCCTTTGTAAACAAGCAGGAGGCACAAAGAATATCTGAGTCCATCACCTTTCCCTAACTTCAGCTGTCTGCCAGAGCCCAGTTTTTGGCAAATCTCACTCATGTCCAAAGAGGCAGCAGTCCATGCAAATGCTTTCTAGTTTAAAATGTCGTATGTTGATGCTGACAAGTTCAAGACATGAGAAGAGGTTGCTATGGAAACACATGCAGTATTGCCTGGAACATAAGGCAACATTTTACAGTAGGAATTTTTTTAAAAACCAGCCTTGGACCAACAAATTAGTTGGTTGCCAGATTAGGTTTAGGATGGGGGAAAAGTAGTTTGTCATTTGTTCTCAGACAGAAATATTTTTGTTTAGAAACAATAAAGCTAAATGTAATGAAATCATTTCCCTTATATTTTGGATTATTTTCCTTGTCTCAGAGCAAAAAGTAATTTTATATTGCAAGAGTTTCTTTTGAAGCAAATCCATCTCTATAGTCCCATGTGCTGGAGTCTCTATCTAAGATTTACTGAACCACTTTAATGAATGGTTATGTTTTTGAAGGGTTAAACCTTTAACTCTTATATAACCTTACTTGCCTGTGTACCCACACTGGCCAACAGAACTAACAAACAGAGAACTAATCAGAAAAGAGCAGAATTACACTCTTGGGCAGTCTGGCAGTTCTCAGTTGCTTCCTAAGCCCTGTTTTATGACCCTGTTTGCAACCTGTCACCATTGGGAGGTGACACCTGCCCTTCTGGGGTATTGCTGTGCAGTGGCATCTTTCAATGCCAATCTCTTCTGCTTCATTCCCTGCCCTCCCAACAAGCACAAGAACAATTTTGAATTCCCCATATAACAGTTTTACTCTGCAGGTCTCACGAAAAGCCTGATTCTAAAACACAATTCCTACACACCCATGGACTCAAGGGGGAAAAAAAACTCTCTCCACTTAATCTTTCTTACATAAAGTATAAAGCCTCTTGTTTTTTCTTCTGAAAACTTTCTATTAGTTATCCACTGGATTTGAAAGCGAAGATTTATCAAAAGGGGACACAGGGTTCTACTTCTGACACTTTATTTTTGGAAGCACAAAAGAGCATTTGAGCTGCTGCGCCTCAGACTGACTCTTTCCTTTAATCTTTTCCTAATTTGAGTATTCTAGAAAATTTCAGTCTACTAGAACATTTATTTGTTTGGGAGTTTGGGCCATCACAGAATTGAAAAATGTACTAATCTACAATTCAACTTAAATTATTCTCCAATCTGCAGCTGCTGCTAACAAGATCTCATGATTTTTGCAAGTAGAAGGCCAAGGTAAACTTATAAACACAGAAGAGGGGGTCATGGTATGGGCATGGCATGATCAACATTTTTGCCTGATAACATTGGTAAAAATCTAAACCAAAGTGCAGACTTCATTTCTTCAGAAATACCTGAGCAGTAAAGTTGGGAAAATTTCTTTTTTCCTAAGTTAAGGAGAGAGAGTGCTAGGAAACCTGATGACAATATCTGAAATGGAAAAAAACTTGTGAACTGGTATGAGAGCACTGTCCTTCAGTAAATGCAGCAGCAGGCTAACAATGCCAGCAAGTTGTTTTTAGAAAACATCTCATTTAGGGTTGTGTTGTCAAAGATTCCTAAGGAGAACTGACAGCCAAATACAGATGGGCTCCTCATGTCCTCCAAACCTCAGCTCACATGGTTACAGTTGAATCCCAACACATCCAGCTTGTTTCAAATAAGGGTGTTTTCCAACCATCCCACTGTCATAGGGAAATTCCCATAAATGCTTTTTGTGAGTGCAGACCTCCTGTCTCAGCAGGGCTGTAAGCTACTGAATTCCAGTGCCACTGCTGCCACCCAGGCAAAGGGGGTCACAGCAAGAGGAATGAGGAACAACATTTCTGGGTTTTAAATGCCAGATCCTTTTAACATCCATCCAGCAGCCCATATAAATTCATTTATTACTGTATTTTAAAACTGTCTGTACATGGTTGGGTTTTGGCCAGTTCCAGAACAGCTTTTTTAAATTTTATTTTTTAAATAAAACACACTTCTTATGCAGATCTTCCAGACACATAAGATATTAACTTTTACTTTACCTTCTACTTACAACACTAGTAACAGTGAAAAGCTGTTTCTCTTCTCTTTGGATTCTAGTAAATGTGTTCCTTAAGAATCTTACAAGAATACTCAGGCAAAGTAAGTACAAATTATCAGTATCCGATTTCAATGTTGTTTAAAGCATAACCTTTTCTTCTGTCACACCTCCCTTCCCATTTTTTTCTTGAATAAGGTAATATTCATTGACTAAATGTGTCTATGAAATCTTGTAAATAGGCAGGATAAATGTAAGGATCTTCATAAATTCAGTTCTCTTAAAAATCCACCATGTATCTGTGTCAGAAGGACAGAGGCAGAGAAACATGGAAAAGCTCATCTGTAAAGATGCTGAAACTTTGGCTGCAGTTCACTCAACTTCACAGGGCTCATCACAACAGTATTTGGCTCTCCTCTCTTCTGTTTTCTTCACTACTAATGGATACTTTACTATTTAATTAGTGCAGCATGATCCAAATCCCATCAAAGTCAATAAAACTCTTTTCATTTATATTAACAGGCTTTGGACCAACTCCTGGTTTAAAACCAGAATCAAATAAAACACCCCTAGGAAAAGAACAGATATAGCAAGCTTACACTTTAAAGTACAATCTTAAAACCTTCCTCAGGTTTTTACCCTCTTTAAAGTAAATCTTATTATTGAACATCTTACAAAAACAGCTGGACAGCTCTTTTTTTGCCAGTCTGATTAAAGTGCGAGAAGGCATCTAAATGTGTGCAGAGCTCCACTGTGAAAAACCTTCCCACAGCAGAAGGTGACGCCTTCCTGAAGCCTTTCCTGGGGTTCCTGTGCTGTGCAAGAACAGGAGGGTTCACCCTGGGAGCACAGACCTGGCAACAGAACTGTTTAAAAAGTCCTGCCCCAAACACTTGTTCTTCCTCTGGCAGCACCACAGCTGTGCCAACACTGGGTCTGTTGGGCTGCCCTGCAGGAAACTTCACCCATGTGATTTACCTGGCCAGAGACACCCCCAGCTGACCAGGGCACCAGGACAGGCAGTGCCCAGCTGATGGGAGCTCTGCTCAGCAGAGCAGCTCTAGTGCAGCACAGCTGAACATCCATAGCCACTTTAATCAAACCAGCAGGAGGGAGCACCAGCTATTTTTGTCACACAGAGGAGAGAGGATGCTTCCTGCTCTTAGCCTATACCCCAGTCACTGCAGAAAGCAATGAACCACAAAGCAAGCAAAATGACACTATGTAAACAGGGAGATTAAACCTTCTCCTGATACTTTTGACCCATTTTGGCAATACCAAGCAAGCCACACAAAGCCACCACATCATCTCTAGCATAGCAGCATGCTTTAATTGACTGGCACATTAAACATCAAAGATCTGTGTAAAGTTTGACCACAGAAATCACGCTCAGAAATCACATCCAACCAGTGCTGACTCAGCAGCAGAGCCACAGGATCCTTTTTTTAAATTCTCAAAAGCCCAAACCAAAAAACCAAACTTGTGCTGTTGGTTTCAATGTGTTTTTTCATTTCACACTACTCCAACCAGGCAGTACTGTAGGCTGGGGGACAAATTTCCTTGAAAACAACTTTGGCAGAATGTTAATAGAGAAAGAAGAAAATTCAGGGTGAGGATGAGAGGTGCTTCAGTCCCTACTGGGCTGGAGCTGTGACCTTTCCCATGGAATCAATCACAGCAGCTCTGGAGGGGACTGTCCTGGAGCACACCAGGACACGTTGGTGATGTGGGCACGTGTCTCCAGCTCCCTGCTCCCATGTGCCCAGTGCCTCTGGGCAGCCCTGACCCACCTTGTCAAGTGCAGGGCTGGGAGGTGCAGGAATCTCCATTTGCTCTCCCATGGAGAGATTCCAACCGTGCCCTACAAACTTGCACTGAGGATTAATGGGGACATCACTTCTTGCCTCATTCTCCCTTCTAGAGCTAGTCATTAAAGGAGAATATTCACTGAGCAAGGATGCTGTTGTGAATTGAGCCTTTTCTGCTCCTTCCTGCTGCATGGGCCACTTCCAAGCTATTCTCAGCACCTCAGCACTCCAGTGCCAGTGCTCAGCATCTTGCCCTGCTAACACTGATCAGATGTCTCCAACTGCTCTTTCCTTTGGCCTTCTTTGTGACACACGCCTTCCTCTCCCCCAAATCCCACACCGAGACAGTCATCTCACTGCTCTGAGCACTACACTTCTCCACAGGAACCACAGTGCATTTTTCCCCAGTGAATGAAGACTTTCCAGCTCGTGAAAAGGAAAGCAGAACTGCCCAGCAGCAGCCAGAGGTGAGGGAGCTAGACTTCCACACAATCTGTGCAGCTTTGGAATCCAAACTTGTTCACTATGGTGGAGCAAATTCACTAGCTCTTGGCAGCAATTTCAAAGATGGCCATTTGTTCCACATTCCTCGGCAAAGGAGGAATGCTGACAAGGTCCCTGGCTCTGTGAAGGTGAGGAGTGAGAATCTACAGGCTCAACCATCCCCTAGAACCAGCTCCAGGGAGGACATCATTACAAGGTGAAAGCTGCCTCCACACAGACTAGATAACACAAGTATTAGGGCTAATCTAGCCAGCACACCGTGAGATATAGAGGATTAGGTTTGACCTGATAGATCTCTGACATCAGTAAAAAGTGGTCTTAATAGAAACAAATATAAAATGAAAAGAGAAAAAAACAATGCTTTCCCACAGTGAGACAGCTTAAATCTACTATAGAACTTGCAAGCAGTGAATCATTACTCCAGAAATTATATCCTTGGGTTAAAGACTGCATGGAACTCATTCTGGAAGTGCACTATAAAAGCGTTACCTAAGCACAAATACTTCTTAAACCCACAAGTGAAAACAAACACCTCTTCAAATCACCCAAAAGGAACACAAAACTGCCAGAAGTGTCTAAATCCTTCAAAGACCTAAGTATATCCATCACAGATGAATTCCACATCACTAGCATCACATTTATTAAACAGTTTCCCTAGTCTTGTCATGATTTCTACAGGCTTGCATAATAACATGAAAATGTCACAAAAATTACATCAGAATGGCAATGCAGAGACAGGGAGCCACAAGGCCCTCAGTGAGCTCTGTGTGACAAGAAGCAGCGCCTGGAGCTGTGTCTTTAACCCTTCTGCCCATTGGAGACCAAGGACCATTCAAAGATTCTGGGATTCCTGGTCTCCCTTTCCAATGTTCTTTGCCACTTCCAAAAAGCAAACCCTAAATACGTTACTTAGTGAAACCTCATGCAAACATGTAAACAGATCTGGTGTGTCCTGCTGCCTCCCAAGAAGGAGTGTATCCCTTTTCAAACCATGGGAGCCTGTAATCCAGACTGTTGGAGAAGGGCATATCTCCACATGAGTGTGAAAACATCTAATTACATAAGGCCAGGTCCTCAACTAATGAAAAGTGACAGAGCTCCCAGAAATCTGTGGAGACACGATAATATAGATTAACAGAGGCTTGGCTCATTATAATTGAATGGACCCAACTTTTAATTTTCCCATCTAGTGACAGATTGTTGGAATCCTGACCACCAGAACCTC
Organism: Muscicapa striata striata; assembly: GCA_030060385.1. Classification (NCBI taxonomy): domain Eukaryota; kingdom Metazoa; phylum Chordata; class Aves; order Passeriformes; family Muscicapidae; genus Muscicapa; species Muscicapa striata. The sequence continues at coordinate 132,519 of JAREIS010000050.1, read as the reverse complement.
AGAGTGCAATGGGGAGTTGAAAGGAGATAGCATCAGGGAAAGTAAACTCCAGTTTGGCTGAAAGCATATTTATGATCCAGGAGTTTCAATTAGCTGTTGCTGAGTTATCACAAAAGTCTGTTGAACAGATGTGCAATTAGAGTTTTTCTCATGTTTTTCTCTCTTGTGACTTGGGGTTTTTTGTTGGGGGATTGTATTTGGCGTTTGGGTGGGGTTTTATGCAAGTGATGCTAGCTTTTTTGAGGTCAAAGCTAACATCTTAGCCAACATCTTCTCCTTTTCCCACCACCACGCCTTCAGCAGTGCAGAAGCAAAGAGAGGCAGTCTCAGCAGGAAAATCTTTCTCCTTTCTGGCCTCATCTTCACAGGAAGATGGAGACAGAAAAGCTGTCATAATGAGCCTGCAAATTCAAGGCAGCTGGAATTGCCTCATTCTCCTGGCATGGACTGGAGGGTTTCTCCTGATCCCTCCCCCTCATTTAATGCATCACCTCTTCTGTGGTAGGGATGTGGTGTCAGGCAGAAGGGGAAGAAGGTTTAGCAGAGCTATTTCAGGTTTAGAGGCACACAGTTCTGTCCTGTTCCATCCAGCACACAGGATATAAACAGCCATGGGAAAAGCTACATTTGAGCTTCATATACTCACCTCCCTGGCCACCACCAGTGCATCAGGGGACAGAGAACAAGGTGAAAAACAAGGATATGATGTGGGATTGTCCATGGCCTGCTTTTTGTCCCAAATACAGTGCTAATCAACCTGTCCACACAAAGCCAAACAGAGCTAGTGAAACTAAACACGTTCACTTCAGCAGCTTTGGAACAGACCCAAAAATCAGCTACTTGCCATGGGACCTACCTGGCCCCTATGTAAAATGATGCTAGATCATGACACAAACATTGACAGAGATCTGGTTTTCTTCCTGTGTGATTTTCTGTTTAGATAAATGCAAGATTACACTGTATTTTCATAGGTTCGGCATCTTCATTCTATTTTATAAGATGTGTATGATTATTGTTGGGCTTAATTTGACTGCAGTGAAATAAGCATTTTATTTTCACAGAAATTCATTACACTCTCCTATTGAGGAGCTTAAATTAATTCAAAACATCTTGTAAATGGTCTTGTCTTTCTTTGCTTGTCTATTACTTATCCAGACTGAGTTTCATATTCTTCTTTCAGAGTATTAAATCATCCTTTGATTAATCCCATTTTTACACTTGCTGTTATGTCAGCCTTAATGTGCTGTAACTTTGCAAACAAATTTAATATTGACAGACATCTCTTAGCACTTATTTGGGAATTAAATATTTTGGTTTACTGATGAATGGTGGATTTACCATTTTTACAATGAAACCTAAAACTATTAGAAAACTCTGATTTCAAGCTTGGTTATAAATCTGAAATCAATCCAAATTCGCCTCTAAAACTTCTTTATCCCTGAGGTCCTTAGTGGTATTGAACAGAAGTGGCGCAAAATTTCTGCTTCTGGGTTTTAGGGTGGGGTTTTTTTGTGACCTTATGCATGTTCATGGTGCCCTACAGAGAGTGTTTTGAAGTCTGAAAGACTTCATTTTATCCATTTTATCCAGCTATTACTTTAGGTATATAAAAATTTTTAGACATTTTCAGCCTTGCAAGTTTCAAAGCCTGTCATCTTCTAATATAACTCCTGTCATGTGAGAGTGTTGGCACGTGAAAGACTCTTGGCCCAGCTCAACTGTCTTCATCATCAGGTAGTGATTTATTTCTCAAAGACTGTTTCTTAAATACATTATGGTTTGCAGAATGCTTTCTGAACAACACCTTTCACATTCCTTCCACAGCTCCTCTGCTTGGAGAAAGAGAAATGCCTTGCAATTTTAACACTCTGAAAAATGAAGAAGTATATTCTTCTGCAAATGAGTTGGATGAACATGATTTACCAAAAAAACATGATTTAAAACAAATAAACCCACTATTAAAACACTAACCACAGCCTGTGCTGCCACCTACCCTTGGTTAGTCTTTGTGTTTTCTGTAAGCTCTTTTTCCAAAGCATGGGCTCTGTCCTGGGAATGGGAATGCCCTGCAGGTGATGTGATGGCCATGGGCACCAGCCTTGGGAGTCACACACTTTACCATGGGAGAAATGCAAAATGCAGCTGCTTAGGGCAGATACTGGATGTTAGTTCTGCCTTTTGCATATGGGGGAAAGAACAGAAAAATGAGAATCACAAAACCATGGAATTATTTAGGTTGGAAGAAACTTGGAGGATCTTTAAGTCTAGCTGTTAACACAGGACTGTCAAGTCCACTCTAAGCCATGGCCCCAGGTGCCACATCTGTACTTTCCTGAGCAGCCTGTTCCAAGGTTTGACAGCCCTTTTGGTGAAGAAGTTTTTCCTAACTAGTTTTTTTTTAATCTAAAAATTGGAGTAAAATCCACGCTTTCCGCTCTTCCTTTCTAAATTCTATTATTTTACTGTATTTGAATGAAAATGTAAATGGTGCATTACTATGCTTAGCTCTTGAAATAGTTTTACTCCCAAGAAAGTAAGCCTTCCTTTCCTGTTGGACTCGATGTATTATTTTGACTTTCTCTGTTCTACACTCTACAATACTCATTAAATCATGCCAAAAAAACACATGTTCAGAAACAAAACGTGAAAGAGAAATCCCTCCCACGGACCAAACCGTGCAAGAGTAGCCCTGAGTCTGCAATGCCCATGCTGGGTGTGTGGTGTGAAGGAGCCTGTTGCATTTGAGGTTATAGGAGAGCAGTGAAAAGGAAAATGCAACATAGTTATTCGGGTAATGGAGAAGCAAAAGAGAGCTTTATTTAAAGAAAAACTATCTAGGGTAGTTCGTGCAATACAGAATAGAAAAGGCTCATTGGTCCAAGAAGGCAACACCTCTTTGAAAACATGCTTTCTGCAAAACATCACATCTCTCACACACCCTGCAGGTGTTTAATCATTGTTATAATTTCTTGTCCTTGAGCATCCTGAGAAACCCAAGGCTTCAAGGCTGCTTTTCCCTGGTTCCCAGCAGTATCCAATGACAGGTGCCTTTGGATGGGTTTGCCTGAGGGGGCTGGTGCCTTTCCAGGGCTCCCCTGGACATGCTGGAAGCTGCTGCCCAGCAGCCCCCAGGGCACAGAGGGATGAAAGGGGGACTGCCCACCACCTTGGAAAGCAGGCACAGCAGCAGGCTGAGAGCTGCTCAGAGCTCCTGTAGAAATTTGCTGCATCATTCACAAAATTCCATGCCCCCTGCCATTTCATGGACTGCTTCTTGGCAGGATTGTAAGTGATGGGGTAAAAGAAAAGAGCTGCTGGCCTGTTCATTAGCCAGGCAGGTTCTTCTCCACACATCCACTTAATTATTCTTACAGTGACAGTAAGTCAGAAAATACATTAATAAAGGCTTAAAGACTCAGGGCCTACATCAAGGTGTGGCTCTGTGCTACCCTAAACTCAGGTAGATATTTTGATTTCATGTTTTTCAAAAAACAGCTTAAATGTTCACCATATACCAGGTATTCTTTCCAGTTTTCTTGCCTCAAAAAACTCTAAAAATCTTTCACCTTCATTACAGGCCAATAACAGCAAACTGTAGTCCACACACTTAGTGAAAAGAAATAACTTAAATGCATAAATTAGCTGTATCCAGTTACAGGTAGAAGAAGCTCTTCTTATCCACAGATACCAGTGATGTCCACTGACTTTCTCATTACAGGATTAGTTGGCTTCACACTTAATTTCAGTGGAAAATAGATTGTAATTTGTCCCCTGAGGTCCACTAGGCTAGAGGTTAAATGCTGGGGAAAAGCAGTCTGACCATATAATGAAATTCAAACACAGTGGTGGCAACTACAGGAAAAGTTAAAGAGAATGACAGTAGGAAAGAATTTAAAGTTGCTGTATTTATAGTGCATCAAAAGGAAAGTGGTAAAATTGTACTTTGCAAGTGGAAGAGTCAGAAAGTGCCAGGGACACTGGGCAATTCCAAGCTCTGAATTCTCCACAGAGAGCTGCATAAGTGAAGAATTAATAGTGTCTTTATTTATAAAATAAGGTTCACAAATGCAGCAATAAAGGGGCAAAATATTAAATTTTACATAAACCAATTTAAAAGGAATAAAAAAAATATAAACTTGATGGTTAACACTGAAAAACTTGAACACACTTGGGATGCCAAGACCAAAAAGTAACAGCAAGTTGTACAAATGGGACTTGCATTTCAGCCAGGCAAAGATTTGGAAAACAAACAAATCAGTAGATGCAGTCCTACAGGGGGCAAGAAGCGAGGGGGAAAAGCAAGTATAGGAATTAGTGGTGAGGGCAGGTTCTCTCTGTGGCATTAGAGAGGATAAAATGATACTGAAGTCACCATGCTCAGAAAATGAACCTCCCTCACTTGGGGGGCAGCCAGCCCACAGAACCCACACCAGTGCAGAAAGTCTCTCAGAAGCACACACAAGAAAAAACAAGGTGTAAAGAGAAACTCATCTGTACTGTAAGATGACACCTTCAAAACAACATACTTGGGATGATTTTCACTGGCCTGGTGGTTTTTGAGACTTCAAGAAGGAGAACTGGCATCTCTGCCTTTTCCTTGAGGGAAACACTTCAAAACTCTTTAAACAAAAAACAGTTACTTAGGAGAAAAAGCAGAAACATTAATGGTGAGATTCACACTTAGAACTCCAAGAACTCCAGATCTGAAGAAAGTACCAGACGTTTTGAGAGCTGGGAATAACTGAGAAGATCTATAACAGAAGCTGGGATTTAGATATGAGGAAGCAATGTGCTCTTCTGCACTTGAAGAGGACACTCTTCTTTTCAGTGTTACAGTTTAATAGAACAGTGCTGAAAATAGCGTGTGAAATGTGGGCCTTTCATTTGCAGACTATTAAAACTGGGAACCCGCTGTGTCAAGACTCTGCAAACAAAGATGAATTTAAAACACACTCAGATAAAGGGGCTAAAGGAACCAGATGTGATGTGTTAGAGAACTTACTGAAACTTTGTAAGAAAGAAAGAAAGCAATAAAGGGACAAGGTGATCCATAAAGGAGGGTGTGCACATCAGAGCAAGGTTGTGCAACCCCCTGCAAGACACTCAAGACCTGCTCCCTGGCTCTGTTTTAATCAGACCTGATATGAGAAATGTCCTAGTGTGCCATTAAGTAATGGCATGACCTGCTTACAAAGCAACAGTCACCATAAATAAAAAGTACTCAGAAGTAGGTCAAATAAAACACCAGTGTGATTTCTGGAGAAAAGGTCCTGCTCCATGCAAGAGCTGGAATTCTGATTGATCAAAAAAAAATACATTTTTAATCTTCTATAGCAAAAAGTAAACATGTAACTAGGCTGAAATGTGATAATTCCTTGTCATTTGCAGGAGGAGCACCCTCGCCACAGCACCAAGGGGCAGCAAGCTGGCAGGTAAGTGAGCTAATAGCACTTTTTGAGGGACACACCTTTGGAAGATAAGGAGGGACAGACTTTCTCAAAATAGATGTTCTGCTTACCCCAGAAATTAATTACGACCTTATCAAAATTAGTTCCTATATTTGGGTCTTTCTCGACGTGAAGCAAGAGACACCAGGCACCTTTCCTTCGATGTATAGAGTTTAATATTCTGGTTGGAAAATTAGTTTTTGTGTGGTCAAAGGGTATAGTACAGCTGAGACACGACTACAATGAGGACAATGCAGCACAAGGTCAAATAGGACATAAAGAAATATTTATATTTTATCCAAAGGCCTATAACATACCACAAAGATACCAGTTTTGACTGCCTGAGGATACTCTGTCCAGATGGTGTCCACCTGTATGATGTAGGAAATTACTTGCTCTGCTCTCAGATAAAATGTAGGTGAGATTATCCATGCACAGAAGATGCAAAGAAAAAAAAAATAGTATTTACTGATGACAGAGTCTCTTTTAAGGACAGCAGAGGATAATTTACTCCAGTCGGAGGCTGAATCATAGTGTTTACACTCTGTCTTTCACACCATAACTTTTAAAAGGGAAAGCCTGTGCAATTCACACGGCAGAAGGGACTGTCCAACTAGGCTTGTGTTGGCCAAGGAAATGAACAGCAGAAACCCAGAGAATGGGCTACAAAGCAAAGTCTCTATCCTGTGAAAACATGGACATGCTGGAGTGTTAGGCATGAAAACAGCAACATTGCTTTGCCAGCAATACAATTCTTTTAATCTATGTGTGTAGATGAGGATGTGCAGTCAGGCTCTGATTGTGCTAGAATTCACATTCATGCTTGGCTTACCCATGTGGAAACCCCAGCTGAATTCAAAATGCCCTTGATAAAGGGTTAATGGTGATCCCACTGATCATCTGCAGAGGAAGGGCTGCTGTTTCCTTACTGAGAATGGCTTTTACATTTTGTTCTATACTGTGTCACAAAAATTTGCACTTCTTCTGCCATTGTATTACAGTTCTACTTATCAAAAAATCCCACTGTGAATTTTGCCATTACACTAAAAAATGGAGAAAGAAAAAAAAACCCACAGATGGCAACTTTGGTTTGATTTTGGTTCAATTTAATGAGAAAATGCTCCCAAATGAAAAGCTTATATATGCCCAATTTTGATCTCCTTAAAATGGAAGCAACCCCATCATAATGTAAATGCTAAGAATTTAGCATACAGAAAAGGAATTACTGGAATTATTTGTAGCAGGCATCTGTTTTAACTGTCAGGCACTAGACCTGACCAGAATTTGAAGATAATATTGTGCTTCCTTGAGCTCTGCTTTTTTGCTGCTTCACAAACCAGTGTAATCCAAAAACCAGATCAAAAAGAAACACGACTAAATTGTAAATCCATATGAAAGCAGGAGATGGATGTCTAAAAGGAAAAAGAACATGGTTACATAAGCATGTCTGTCTTCTGGTATATTCATTGTGAGCAGCTCCTTCACCCTCTTATCCAGGTAAATTACGTGTTCCACCTAAGGTGAGTTAGATTTACCTTCCACTCTGTGGGCAGTTCCAAGAAAGCACCTCTGTCAGGACAGTATATAGCAATATAACCTTAAAATTCACTGACTTCAAAGAGATCAGACTCAAAGTGAAGAAAAACTATACTAAACAAGGCTAGACTTCACAAGGAGTCTAAATGGCTTTAGGAATGCAGGGAAGGTAGCAGGAGGAAGAGGAGAAAGGTGGGCATTTCACATGTGTAGCTGGAATTGCTCTTAGGAAATACCACTGACTGGATCTGAACATGAGATTCTACATCTACACTTTAGAAATTAGATTATATTAATACAACTCTGTAAAATAAAAACTGAGGAAGAAAGTTTTGTTCTCTCATTTAAAACAGGAAAGAAAACATTCATAATATAAATACCTAACAACACCTTGGGACAACTGACAGATGTGCACTTGTATTGACAGCAGCCAAAGCACCAGCCAGTTCCTGAGGATCCATGACTGCTTGGGAAATGGATCACCACAAACTCACCCAGGTGAACCCAGGGCTACAGATAATGTCACATTGGGCATGAGTCAAAAAAGCACTGCTGGTGTTCCAAGCATTTCTAGAAGAAACAGTCTGGGCAAGCAGCCAGCCAGGCAGCAGGCTGCTCACTCACAGTTTGGGAGGGCTAGCACAGAGCACAGGGAAGACTGAAATGTTGTAGAGCAAAAACCCTGCTTGGTTCATCACAAGAAGAAACAAATCCATTGCACTTGTAAGGTGTCTGTCTTGGTACCCCCAGCCACGTAATTCTTACAGCTCATTTAGAAAACAATCACCCAGAGATGGCTTGAAAAGCTCAGTTTCTATATATCTTCTTCTAATAACTTTCTGTTTTAATGACAATACTGTGAAATTCTTGGACAGCTGATCTTCTAGCTTTAAAAAGGAGGATTATACTAATGGAGCCAAACTAGGACAACGTAATGTGTTACTGAAATTGATGTTCCTTCCTTTGCTTCAGTGGGTGCAATCAGATCACATTGATTGTTCATCATGGAGTAGTGATCCTCAGTCTTCTCAGTCCTGTCAGTACATCTGACTCTGCACTGCAGCCTAAGTTAATCATTTGTTCATTACCCACTTCAGACGTGGTGTTCATGTTGTGTTTTTCCTGTCTGAGCACATATTCTAGCTCACAAACTACAAATGTCATGAGGAGACTGGGAGGGAGTTTATGCCTCTGAATTTCCACAACCAAACAGTGCCATCCTATCAACCTGAAGAAGACATTTTTGGCACATCTGCCTCAAGCACTGCAGAAGTATCTATCAAAAATCTAGATTTGTAAAGAGTTCTTCTACAATAGCAGGTTCATCTGCTAAGGTGAAGAAGGACAGTTCCCATAGTTAGGCAGTAATCTGGAAGGATTAATATAATCCTAACTTTTTGTTGTTTTATAACATTTTTTACAGCCTCCAACCACTTCTCCTTCACAAGCCTTGGAGAGGACAGCCAGCTCCCTCATCCTCCAACTGCATCCACGAGTAAGAATCTGGCCAAGGACCAAGAACATACTCAAAGCACAGCACCTTCCACCACAGCCTGCAGGCCATGGAGAACTCACCATGCTTGTTCTGTCCACTCAGTCGAGACTTAGTTTGAATGCTATCAGGCCAACCAAGATGATAACAAGTTGTCCAAAGTGGTTTTAAGTGGGAAAGCTTCCACAGTACTTTTTTTTTTTTTTTTTACTATGGTAAAAATCACATTCATAATTCAGAAAGCTGTTAAAAATATATTGATTAGCTTAACTTTGATTCCTCACCCACAATTTTTAGTGACTCCCTCCATGCAAGCAGGTGACAACACACCTAGATTGCATACTTCAGAAGTTCTCTTCATCTGCCTCAAAATCAAGATTTGATTTCTAGGTCAACAAATGTTTTGTTTACTTCTGATACAGGAAATCATGAGTACCCTAACTAATGTGCATCTCCTTGGTCAGGGCAGCAGATCTTTATCATTTATAGTATGGATCAAAAGTCCCTTCACACATTTGCTATTTTCATGTAAATTCCTTCCAACAACTTCTCATTTGGCAATACCAAATCCACCAGCCAGACTCTTCTAAGACAAAAACTGGAAAATAAGACATAGTTGGCAGTGCAGTGCAAACCAGAAGGGATGTTCAAAGGAAATAACATCAGAAGTTGGCAAGGTGGCAGATGCATTTGCTGTCTTAAACAGATTCAATTAACAAAAGTTTGCAATGTAAAAAGCAAAGTAGGATACTTCAAGTCCAGTATTGCTTCAGCCCTGATGGCTGATGCAAAAGACAGAAGACCACAAGAAGCATAGACAGATGTCAAACCACCTTCAAAAGCAAGCACTCCAAAAATAAATACTAGGAATTAAATTAATCAAGTTTATAATGTAAAATTCTAAAATTGTCAGTTACAATTCAGTTGTAAGAGAGGTCCACCATCCCCATCTCCAGAATAACCTAGAAAAGATGGAAATACTTGGGTCCACTGAAGAAAACTAGGTGTGAAGTAAGAAACAGACATAGAAAAACAGTTGAGAGTAGCCTTGTCCATGTCTTTATTCACATCCAAATGTCAGCAAACCCAAGAAAAGCATACAGCCCAGGGGTGTCTAAGTATGTCTTACTGGCAACACAGTGCTCCAAGGACTCTTCAATACTCCTTGCAAAAAACAAGAAATAAAAGGTAGAGGGAGAGACAGTTACAAGCAGTATTAACTTCTGTTATACTTGCTTATTTCTCTCCACAGAGCAATGGCTTTTGAAGAAAAATTGGTATAATTCCTTCAAGTTTGTGTAATTCTATTGATAATCTGTTTTATACATTCACCCCACAAGAAAGAAAGAAACTGAGATGGAGGGAAAGAGTAGAGATGGAACATGGTACCCAAGGGACTGGAGTTCAATGTGTTGTTCCAAAACAGATTTACTGCACAATCTCAGGGAAATCTTTGCAGCCTAAAGGTATTGAGGCAATGCTTCCTGCAGGAAGCCTTCAGTGACCTGGGCAAAAAAAAAACCATCTCTGCCCTGCAACATCTACCATGTAGATACACCCTGGAGGAAGCAGTAATCCATTTCCAAATGTATTAGCTGTGTCGTTATACGCGATACGGCCGCGGAGAATAACGACAATGACTCCTCCAGCTAACAGCAAAGAGAAGCAACTTTATTGTGAAGGCGAACCACTTTTATAGTGTGGATCGCTGGAGAAGAGAAGAACGGCCGTCCATTGGATAGTAGAAGAAAACAGAACGTTCTCACGGATCGTGAGAACTGTTTTTCCTTACTTTCTGAAAAACAGCAGGTGCTTAATCTTATTGTGAATTCCTTCCTGTTTTTCCCGAGGTTTATCACCTTGGGAAGATCCAGGGAGGAACAGGCAAACTGCAGCAGACCCGAGAGAAATTTTCCTTAGCATGAGAAAGGAGAAAAAGGCCTCAGGCCCTTGCAATTTTCAGCCTGTGGCTTCAATGAAGCCCACATAGCTGAACCACAGAAATTGTAATTTCATGTGAAAATCATCCAGGTTAGAATGTGGCACCTCCCAGACCAACTCCAGCTTCTTCTAATGAAAGCAAGAACTCTGGAAAAAGTAGGCACATGGGTTGGGCACACAGGTTGAAAACTGCAATTCCTTTGGTAGCTTTCTGGATTCCAGTCATATATGAGTTTATTTATAAATGTGAAAAAATCAGTAATTTATAAAGCCTTTTCATTTATATTTTCACTTCATTTTATAAACCATTCTCATTCTTTCTCATGTTTACATGCAAGGCCTTGGACCTTTAGGGTCTCATCCAAAGTTTGGCTTCAACTCCTGTTCTATTTTATCATAACTCTTTTTTCTAAGTATTAGGAGCCCACCCTTAGCCAAACATTGGAAGGAAGCAGGAACAAGCTCCCCCCTGCCCTTACAGTCCACACCTGTGCTGAGGAGAAGAGCACAAGGCAAGGAGTAGCCATGAACAGGATCTTCCTCCACCTTTCAGCACAGATGAACAACAAAGAAGAGCTTTGGCTCTGCTCCAGTTCTAAAAGTAAAGAGCAAGTAAATCCTGAGCAAGTAAAGTTGCCTTACACAAAATGATCTGTGTTAGACACAGGGAGAGCACAGAACTTTTGCTTCCCCCCCGAGGCAGAACTGCAGGTTCACACTCTGCTCTCTGAACAGCTCTTCTTGCTCAGTCCTGGTGCTTCTCTTACCCTCAGCCAGCTGTCCACATCAAACAACTGCAACATTAAAACCTGCTTCTCAAAACAGGAATGCACATGGCTAGGAGAAACCACAGGAAAGGAAAGACTAAGGGGAAAAGAATTTGATTCCCTTCCATTCTCAGATAGCCAACATACTATCTCCATACATGTCATTTTCCTGGCACAGCAAATGAACAACTTCCTATGACTAAATAAATAGAAATACAACTGACTCCTACTGGCTCTTTATGCAGAGGCAGAATGAATTACAATTAAGCAATCTCAAAATTACAAACACTAAAGGCCATAGCAAGGAAATACAGGCTGGATAAATTGGTCATTATGATAAAAAATATAGCCGTCTTCTCACTAAACAAATTGCTGTGCAGTAATTACTGCTCAGATGACAGTGTGACAGTTTAGGATGTCAGGGACAAACAGTGATAATCTGAGTGCTGTTTCTGCACTCCAGAACAGAAAGCTGCAGCCAGTTTTGAAACTCACAGCTTTGACAAATGTATCACAGGGGGCTGTTTTGCTCATAAAACTCAAAGTCTTCTGCAACTTTTCATCAATCACTTGATTAAGCAATGAAACTCACCAAGTGAAATATCCAAGAAAACAGACTCTGAATAAATTAAAATTTTCCAGGACAAAACCATATTTTACCTATCAAATTTGTTTCCAGGGTAGCCCAGCCCATTATTTGGGATTAACTCTTTCTAACAGTTACCTTTGGAGGCTGGAAGTGAGAAGTGGAAGAAGATGCTGAGAACTTGCTATTTAACCTCCTGGTTTAGAGCATCAGACCCTTCCAGTAACTTTACCAGAAATCAACATAAATGCTGGTTTCAGCTGCTCAGAGCAGCTACCTCAGACCATGTACTCAAACTTCTAGTGCCACTGTCTGTAAAGCAGCTCCTGGTGCAGCACAGCTATTCCCACACAAGGGAACATTAGTTAATTTGCATTCACAGTTACCATATGAGGTGTGAGTTTCTGACAGTCCACACATTTTATATCTGAAGACTGTAGGAAATTAATACCATTATCTTTGATATAGTAACAAAAGTAACTTACCAGTCCATCGCAATTGCTGATAGCTACTGAAGCATTTGGCAGGTCAGTGATATCCCCAACATAGAGGCAATTCCCATAGAGAGGTTCAATATGAGTCTCCTCAGAGTCCTCCTGCCACTCAACTGTTGCTCCAGGGGCCACGAGCCTGGAGTTTGGCCGTAACCTGAAGTGAAACTCTCTTCCAAAAACAGTGACATTGTAAAATATCTGCTCATTTGCTGCTTCATGTTGCAAGTCCTCCACAGCTCTCCTGAAGCGTGCTTTTGGCGGTCCAGACACCAAGTGGGACAGGAACCTGCCCTCTGAATCGGTGCTTGTGGGGATGACAAGGCTGTACTCCTCTATATTCCTCAGGATTGAATCTTTACAGGGAGAAAGCAAGAGAGGACAGAGATACTAGAACTAAACATATCCTGATGCCGCGGGATTTTTATTCCATTATTCATTAGCACAGCAGACACTTACATAAGGCAGATGGACACTGCACTCTTTGCAGGCACTTGGTTCACCTGCATGAAGTGTGCAGAGTTCATTCAAACTTGCCTTTTCTTCCCTAAAATACCAGACGGCAGCGTGAGCCTTCCCCCGTGCCAGAACCCCGTCCTCCTGCCCCCGCAGCGAGGTCCCGCTCCCCTCCGCCCCCCCAGCCCGGACCCCGCAGCCCTGCACAGCCGCTCAGTGACCGGGTCGCCTCGGGGACTCTGGGGGTTTCCCGGGTGGCCAGAATTGAAGAGAGGACATTGATTCACTTCGGGGCTGCTCGAGGGGCAGGGGTAGAGGCTGGCTTTGCAGGTGGTAAGCCCGCAAGGCAAAGGCACGTCCCTCAAACTACCCCAGGTGCGGCGGGTTTGAGTCGAGCGGTGATGGGGACACCGCGGGCAGCGACCGGGAGCGGTCTCACCGGGGAGCCCGGGAGTTTTGGACGGAGGCGATGGCCCGGGCAGGAGGAGGAGGAGGAGGCAGACGGGCTGCCATGTGTTTCAGCCCGCACGGGGAACCCCAGGCACCGCTCCCTGCCCGCCGGGGCTCGCCCGCTCCGCGGGGCTGCGGGCAGCGGCGCAGCGCTGTCACTGCCGGGCGCTCCCGAGTCCCTTCCCCGCCGGCCGCTCGGCTGCCCCGTCCCCGCCTGCCGCTTGCAGGAAACAACTGGAAACCCGGCAAAAGTAGCCGCAGAAGAAGTTCAAGGGGACCCGAAAGCCGCGGGGCGACGAGCCGCTACTTGGGACGGGCGGGCTGCGGGCAGCGGCCGGCGGCGGCGGGGCAGGGCGAGCAGCCCCGAAGGCGTCCCGGCCGAGACCTACCTCTGTCCCCGGGGCGCCGCAGGGCGCCGGCGGGCAGGGCGAGCGCGCAGCAGAGCAGGACGCAGGCGATGCCCACGGGAGGCTCCATCGCGGCGGTCCCGGGCTGCCCGCAGCCGGGGCGGGCCAGGCGGCAGCCCCGCTCCGCGCTGCTCCGCGCCGCTCAGCGCTGCCCCGCGCCCCGCCGCCCGCGCATTCGCCCAGCCGCAGCCGCAGCGGCAGTGGCGGCCGCGCTCCCGGCTCGCAGCGAAGCAGAGACACCAGGAGGCGGCGGGGGTATAGTACTGGAAGCACAGGGCGTGCGGAGTGAAGTCAGGCTGATTGACAGAGGCGCTGCCACACGGCGCAGCCGGGCCGCGGGGAGCGGGGACGGGCCGCGGGCAGCGGGGACGGGACCGCCCGCCCCGCCGGGAGCCCCGCGCCGCCCCCGCCGCGCCCCGGGCAGCCCCGGCCGGCAGCGCCCGCCCCGCGCCGCGCCCCGCTCCGGGACGGGCCCGCCGGGGGCACGGCAGCTGGCGGAGCGCGTGGGGAGGCGGAAAGAAACGCCCCGCGTCCGGCTCGGGAGCCCCCGGGCGCTGGGGCAGCGTCCCCGTCCCGAGCCCCGCGGGCCGCGCCGTCCCGGCTGCGCAACCCTAAGGAAACGACCAGAGACACACGAGGCTGGCAAACTTAATCTCGGCTTGAGCTGTGTTGCAGCCTTGGTTTCCTCTTGACAGCAGGGACCCAAATGGAAAAAGTGCCACCAGCAGAGGCAAATCACGGTCAGAGATCCTTATCTGATCCAATAAATTATTCTAAGCAGCCATTTCACAGGAAAAGTTGTTTGGACTCTTTGCTAATAAGACTGAAATTGCTTCTTGCAATCTTATATTAAATGTCTGCAATCGGAGATAGACCCTGAAAGTCTTTAGGAATACTATAAATACAATATAGAAGAAGAATTTTTAAATAATTAAATAATCAAGAGTGGCCTTTATGATAAAAAACAAGTTATATTTGTTTCCATATGGCCAGGATATATACCATACTGCTTATTCCCTTCAAATAATGTATCTATTTGCTCAGCTTTTACATTACTGGGATCATCTTCTGTTTTCACCTCTTTAACCTTGCAGAATCCTATTGGCCCTTCCTGTGCTTCCACTGGCCCTACCAGCCCACAACTCTACCTACCCCAGGCTGATTCCCACTGTATCTGCATGTGTTAGACCTCTCTGGAAAGCTGCAGGCAATGGCTTCCTGCAGGAAGCTGGTCTTCTGCCAAAGAATTTTCCTGGGTATCCTTGACTATTCTTGCTCTTTTATGACTAAGGGTCCAGCTATTACCTACCACGGTAGGTAATATTACGGATACAAATGAAAGATATAAGAGAGAAATAACAGTAAGCCAGTCCTGCTCCCTGCCCAAGAAGAGGTTTGGATTTGGGTCCATATTGAGCAGCTTCTCTTACTTAAAATCTCATATGCTTTCATCAGTACACAGCTGGTAAAGTTCCAACTTCATTTTTATTGGACTTGTATTTTAAGCTGATGATGTGGCTTTTTTATGTTTCATCCATCCCATCCTGCTCAAATTGAAATAACTTCTGCACATAAACTTGAAAGGGAGAAGGGTTGGCCCTCTACATTTGAAATCAAAGTTTTTATTTGTATATGATTCATCCAACAAAAAAAGAGACAGAGTAGATTATACAAATACAAAACAACCCAGCCATTAATTCTACTAATTAAGATGGATTTTTACTCTTAAAAATACTGGAGGTTAGAAAATATGCTTTAATATGGATAACAGCTGTACTGCAGAGTAATGATATAAACAAAAAAATCGGTAACTGCCTTCATGCAGTTTATTTCTATGCAGAAACCAAGCTCTATGTGCACATTGTTACCTTATCCTATGGAGACAAAAGCTCCATGGGCTCCAGGGTTTGGGGGGACTGTTTTACAACCTCCTCTAAAATTTTAAACAAAACCAAACTAAGAACCAGTGTCAAACAGTGGAGCCAGATCTGCAGTTGGTAAGAACTGTGTTTCCACTGCACTCGCTGGAATAAATCCTGATGCCCACTGAAGTGGGAGTTTTGCCATCAACTTCAGCAGAGCCAAGATTTTCTGCAATAAATTCTCAGTGAGATTTAGATCAACTGAGGATATGCCACATGGCACAGCAATAGGCCCCTTATCCTTCCACAGGAAAAGTGGACGCTTGTTTGACCCTGAGGAGGTGGTCCAAAGCATGCCAACCACCACAGAGCCCAGAGAAGTGAAATTCAAGGAAAGTCCTTACATCCCTGCCACTGCACCACTGTAGCAGAGAGATTCAAGGAAATATCCTCCTCAAAACTAGTACTCCATTTCTTAAACTGGGATTTTTGCCACAGACAGATGAGGTTGTGGCCTGGGTTTCCTTAGAGGGGCATTGCCATGGCTGTCTCCAGAATGATGCTTCTACACATTTTAAAATCAACTAGAAAAAAGTCAGTGTGGTACGTATGGACTGCTACTTTAATTATAGTCCACAACCCTCTGAATTAATTGGTGTGAATGAAGTCACACCATCTTTATTGCGCTGGAATGAAGGGAAAAGGACTAGATACTGCAACTTTGCTTGGATAATTCAATCTGAGAGTATGGCTATGCTGCTGCCAGCCATGACTGTAGTCACACAGATGTTTGCCTTCACTGGATACAGGCATACAGAAAGGAGAAAATGATGCTTTGTGTGTCCTTTATGAATGCTCAGACTGAAGGAAAGGTGTTCTAGCAGCTAAAATACCTGAATTAGTTTTAAACAAGCCAGCAGAGGTATGAACAGCCCTGTAACTGAACTGATATGGGGCTCAGCACAGATTGTGGAGTATTTATTGGATTTACATATTTTCTAATCCACACCAAGTTTGTGCTATCTGTTCCTGTTCCAGCTAGGGTACATCTGCATAAACTGCAGCCAGACCTTCCCTTGGAGATCTTCTCACAACATTTAATTTTGCTTAGGAAAATTAATAGATCCTAAGCTTAATAACCAATACTGCTCTGAAGGTGTTTTTAGCACATATAACTGCACATTGCAGTGAGAAATTTATTT
Source organism: Muscicapa striata striata (assembly GCA_030060385.1). NCBI lineage: Eukaryota > Metazoa > Chordata > Aves > Passeriformes > Muscicapidae > Muscicapa > Muscicapa striata. The sequence continues at coordinate 115,882 of JAREIS010000050.1, read as the reverse complement.
TATCTAGAATTTCTAAGATCTCTTGCTGTTTACAAGGGAAAATCTCTCATTTCCTTTTATTAGTGGGGCTGTAAAGGGAGATGCAGGACTGCAGCACTGTGCCTTCTGCAAAGGGCACACCAACACCTAAGCAGGTAACTTTGAGTCTGTTTATGGCTCAAAGCAGTCCAAGCTCTCAGGTGAAAGGTTCCCCAAAAGGGGAATTCTCATTCCTGACCTCCTGATGGGGAGGATGGTGCCTGTCTGCACAAGGACTGTGTTTTGCAGTGTGTTTCTCTTGTGTTTCTCATGCAGATGATTGTCTTTGCTCCCACCCTTGACGGCTGTGCTCATTTTGTGGCTATGCAATGTTAAAAAGCTTAATAAAAAGGAAGAAAAATTAAAACAGTGTGCCAGTTCATTTCCTTCACACTTGACATTTCCAAGCTTCATATTGTTGGGGCCCTTTTGCCATTATGTTGCACTATGATGTACTACCTAAGAAAAAAATCATGTATTTAATTCTGGTTTTGAAGCATTGCAAGCTAAAGAGCAGTAATTAAAATTTGAACAGTCCTACCTTCCCCCCCTTTTACTTTAGCAAGGTAACAAAATAATCCATTGCACAAAAAATAGACAAATGGAACTATTAATAAATTATCAAATTATTCAGCACTTGCTAATAATTTCACTTCCACCTCTTTTTTAAGAAAGTGCCAACAAATATTCTAAGATAAGTGAAGTAAAAATTAACCAAATTAAATCAGTAGTACCCAGGCCAGTCCCTTAGATTCTTGGAGTAAAAATTAGGTAATATTACAAAAGATATTAACATCTTTAACTAGTAAAATCCTGCCTTCAACAGAAAACTGCTGACTGAAGGTGTAAAAGCAGGGCATCCCCTCTGCCTGTCCATCCTGAGATTTCTAAGAACCAGCTCCTGAGCCCTTCCCAGGCATGCTCACTGTGCCCAGGCTCCTCAGGAGACTTGGTGAGTCTGCTGAGCCAGGAGCAGCATGGGACATACCCCAGAATTTCAGGGGCTTTACTTAGAAGAACTTGGGCAGTTTTACATTTTGAAGCCTGTCACTGTTGGACCATGGGACTTAGCTCTCACTTTGCTGTCGAAGATTCAAGTGTCCATTCTTCCGAGACTGAGCAGAGCAGCCTGCAGCAGCCTGGGACAGTAAAAAGGTCACGCTGCCTGCAATTCACTCAGGCCAGGAGATTCTCCTGTAAGGTGCTGCTCACACAGGGACCAGCTGTGGGCACCTCCTCGGGTCTGTGCTCATTGATAACACAGCTTCAAATTCCTTCTGTGCTGACCCAGAGCTCCTGCCTGACCACAGCCTTGCACTTGAACTGTCCGCACACACAAGTTTGCACTCAGATCCAGGGAAGGAAGTAACAGAACTGCAGGGATGGATCCAAGTTTCCTTCAACACCTTCAGCATTTGGTTCAGTCACTTTGTCCTGATTTTGTGGCCTATGGTAGATGTTCCATCTTAATTCCCCTTTATGTATTATGCTGACAGAGGAAACGCAAAATTTCGTTGTTTACCACCTCTTCCACTAACCATCTGTATTTATCAGCTAGTGTAATTGTCTTTTGATAAATAGTACAATCCCTCCTCTATGCTTTCACCTTGATTCTTTCTCTTCAGATTTATTGCCTCACTATTAATATTCCAGCCATGTGATTTATCCCAGCATGTTCCCGGAATACTTGCCTTCTCTATATAAATATTTGAATGATCCTAATTTCAACTAATTAGTACTGGGACATTTGATTTCCCTCTTGAAGAATTCTCATTTGCTACTAACCAGTTCCTTCCCAGTATGAGACACCTATTTTGAGGAGAGAATGAAATGAACCAAACACTTTTTCAATACTGTTCTACCCTTCTTCATATTGTTCATGTCAATCTGATGCCAAAATAACTCTCCTAGGTCCCAAATCTTAAAAACATTGAGTACACAGGCAGTGACAATAAAGCATTCCTATCCTGCCCATCAACATGTTTCCAACCTTACAGAAAGACAGGCTTTATTTAACATCTTATTATGCAACAAATTGGGACAAGTCACTAAGTTCAGATTTGTGGAAGATCTGGGAAATATAATAAAGTTTGATGGCCCTCAGATCTGTCACTTTCCTTGTCAGCTTCACCTCTAAAGGAATTTAGGCCCCAAACAAAGGTTTGGGATTTTTTTTCCCCAGTGCAAATCTAGTCATATATAATTTTCTCTGAAAAATATTTAGCAGCTTTGGCCAAAATATATTGGCTTTGTGCACCATGACTTTTTAAAAAGAGAAGGATCAGCATCTTCCAGAGGAAACATTTCTGGAGGAAAAACATGTTTCTAGTCAGCATACTAACTTATTGTTGAGAAACAATTTTGATGGACCAGTTTCAACCAACCATAGTTACAAATTTTTCTGCTAGAAAGAAATCATTTCAGAAGCATTTCAGCCATGCAGATTTCTTCACTCTCCAGAAAAACCACACCACTCATTCTCACTGATTCACCCACTGCTGATATTAATCAATCATTTGTTCAGTTTAAGCATTGTTTTAGTGAGTAAAGATGCACATAAAGAGTATCTATTAAGCAACAAAGCAAAAGTATTCTATAATCTAGTAGCAAATGTCTCTGAAATATGAAATGTCTCTTTTTTATAAATAAATCTGAGTACAGCCAAAAAGCAAGATTATTCCTAAAACAGAGAATTTTGAAAATTAAAACTTATCAATATGTTCGGATTCAATTCTCTCTTCAAATAAAACAAATTTTACTTTCCTATTGCCTGCTTCACAGCTGCAACTCTGATAATAAGACATCTTAGTAATTTATATCTCCACTGAAAACAAATACCCATTTAAAATAGACTGGGAGATTTTCCAGTTTCAGAATCATTATTTGTATATTTGTATTGAAGTAATGCCTGGAAGGCCCAGCTGGGACTTGAGGTCTATTGAGTTAGTAAGACAGTGAAGAAAGTGACCTCCCTAAGTACAAAATTCAATATAGCAGTGAAACAAGTACAAAAATAAGGATTTCCATCCCAAAATCCCAACAGGTTGGATAATATTTTAAAAAATCATCCCTGTGGTTCTTATCCATTACTTGTAGGCACACTTTTCAAATAGTATTTATTCTTTACATTTACAAACAGTTTATCTGAATAATTTTATCCTTTAACAACAGAAGTCTTAAGCTAATTCCCTTCTCACCGCCTACTCCATCTCCTCGAGAGATGCCGCGCATTTGCAACTTAGCCTTTTTTTTTTTTTTCCCCTTAATCATGCTTGCTGGGAGCCACAAAGCTGAAAGGGTGAAAACCGTAAATAATTGCATCTTCAGAGATGAGTTTAAGCTTTAAGCAGTGGCAGAAATACTGAATTCATATGCTCCACCATGCTTCATCAGAGAAGGCCTTACAAATTAGAGGAGAGAAAACTTACTACTACCCAGGACCCTATATTTTGAGAGGTTTTTCATCAGTGACAGAAATGATAGAATCTCTGTAGCTGCTGTTTCAGTATATAAGTAACACAGAAGGAAGAGCACAGCAGATTACTGGGATCTTATCCAATATGGAATATCTGCAGCTTCAAGTCAAACAAGCTCAGAAGGTTCATGGAATTCAACTCAGTGAGAACTGCCAACTCAGGGGGAAGGTCACAATCAAAGTGCCTGAAGGATAAAGGAAAACAATTCTCAGGCTGTTGGGAAATAAGAACCTTTTGGGAATGTGCATTTTCTACCTTACAAAAAGAGAGTTATGTTAAGATTGTGAATTTTGCACTTCCTCTAGCTCCAGTCTCCAAGCCTGCCAAATGATGTGGCACTGCTCATGGAAGCTCTACCTAATCCTTCACTCATTCACATGAGGAAATGAGGGCAGGAATTCTTTAGGAACAGTTAAAAGCAAGCCAATTGCATCATTTGTCACTAAGAAAAAATTTGAGACAAGGACTAAGAATAGAATAATTTCTGTTCACTTTTGTCATGCAGGAATTGAATCCTATCCCTGCCTTCTATTTAATCCCCAAAAAGAACTTACTTGAGTGTGAACTGGTATTCCTAAGAGTGAACTATAAATTGTGTCACACTAGCATCAAAGGAAAATAGCATGGAAAATCTCAAGTAAGCCCAGGGCTATTATTGAAATACATGCAGTAAAACAACACAATGTTTCTGGCTGTTCTTCAGTTTATTCTTCAAATGACATGTCAGGGTCTAGCCTAATATGAAAAGCTTTAACTTGGGTAAGCCTGCTCTATGTTACACAAAAAGAATTGTTGCAGTTCAGAATGTCCAGTTTAGTGGAAATAATAATAAAGCAAGCTCAGAGAAATGGAAATGTAAGGAAACACATTCAGAAAGTATAATAAGAAATAATTTTCACCTGAAAATTCAAAGCTGCAGAAAGCTGGCTTGGTGCAATAAGTGCAAATTACACATTAGGTATTTCAGTGCCCCAAGGCAACAAAGGGAAAATCTTGATGTTTCTAATGACCTTCTTCATTTCACAAATATAATAAAATCACTTTCAAATGGGCATCTTATGTTTAGAAAATTTATAACTGGCTTTTGCTCCACTTTGAACCAATGGTTGACAAGCAGACTGCAGCACTCGGTCCATGACCTGAAAGCTTGTTAGCAGCCTTCCTTGTTCTTTGGTCCTTTCTATTGATTTCAGAGTATCACAGGGAGTATCTTATGATTGTTCCTGTCCTTTATAGACATATAAATCAAGAGTAAATTCACTAAACTAAAAGTTGTGACCCTCATGTGAAGGATGTTAATACAATGTGAAATGGATGTTAATACAATCAGGATCACCTACTGACAATGTGGTTTTGATTCATTTCAGCCTGCTGTGCTTACAGCATCCCTGCCTCTAACTTGTAGTTTTGGACAATTATTTAGGATGCATTTCATATTCAGACAGCAAAGAATCCCAAAACACAGAAGCAGGAGAAAAAATATGAAGTGTATCTACTGAATGTGATGCCCTACAATTTATTTCCTCAGGCATCATGGGGCAGTTTGAGGGGTTTTGGGCTGCTTGAGTTTCAGAATAGTTAACCAACTGCAGTGGAGTATTTTATCGATCTGTTTTTATGCCCACAATAATGATGTGATACTATATAAGGGATACTGCATCAATGATCAAACTGCATGTGCTTTGCATTCCCTGACAACTTTTTCCACCTGAATAACTTCTGGATTCTGTCTTCTTTAGACACTGCTGTACATGGATTGCTGAACTTCAAAAGTGGTCCATGTATCTTGTCTATGTCAAAGGAGAGTTCTTTAAAAGCAGAAGCAACTCTAGTTTCTGATCTGTGTTTCTGAGTGCAAGGCCTTTCATTTCTCCAAAGCATTTGTGGAAACACCATGATGGACCTGCTGGACTCCCTGCAGCTTTCTCCATCTCGAAGGAGTGATGTGGTTGAGTGGACAGAGCTGCCACCAGAAATAGTCCTTTGCATATTTGCTTCCAGCATTCCTGTTTGCAAATGTTGAAGATTGTGGCACTCAGTTCTGCCAGGGCTGAGTACAATGGCTGAGTACAAACAGGATCAAACTCTTCCAGTGAAACAGTAGGTAAAGTTACATCTGCCTCCTAATTACAACAATTCTTGATAGAACATGTCTACTTAATGTTTACAGTTTAATAAAAGTGTAAAATACCCACCTTCATTAGGTGGCATATTAAAAAGGATTTCAATAGGCTAATTCACAATTAGTTTATCTACACTGAGCTTTGGACACGTTCTGTAGACTGAGAACATAATTTCCATTATAGGGAGTACAGAGTAACACAGGTCCTGCCTAAACTTGGTCAATTCTCATTGCTGGTCAAAGTGAAGACACCAGTATAGGCCTGTGCATTCATCAGACTCTCTCAGTTCTCAAGATTCCAGGCTTCTGGCCCTCTCTGTAAACATTCCATTCACTACAGAAGAGAATTAAGTAGTTTTTCTTTTTAAATCAAACCTACACAGGCTCGTAATCCATCAGGCAACTTCACAGTGTATACACATCTGCATAATCCTCCTGAAGTTGCATAACTCTCCAGCTGTCCTCATAAAAGGGATTTCATTCTGTGCCTGGCAGGTTTTGCAAGAAGTACAATATGCATGATTCTGGGGGAGATTCTTAAAATTAATCATTTTTTGATCTCTGTACCTTCCCTTTGTAAAACCTGCCTTCCCTGTGGCTGTGTACACACAAATACAGATGCACAAACTAAGAAACAGACATCAACTACTTCAGTTCTAAAAGTGACTCCAGTTAAATATTTTAACAAGAGCCAAATTTTCTTCTGAATTGTATCATCTCTTAGAAATATGCTTGAAATATTCTATAGAAGTATCATACTTATCATGTCAGTAGTTAAATTAATAATTTATCATGATGGTAATCATGGGGTTTCTCATATACATATAGAAAGTGTACGTAGAATCTCTCAAGACATAGTTCTGACTGCAAATTATGCTGATTATGAAATAGATTAAGAGCAAAAGGGGAAATTAAGCTGGAACACAATTGGTAAACAAATCTAGAGAAAATCTTGTCCAAGTGGAAAAGAAATCTCTTCCTACAGAGTTTCAAATACCACTTCCATGACTTCTTCACCTCTTCACTCTAAGTGATTATTCAAACATTATTTGCTACTGAATATGTATGTATCAAAATATGAGCAATTTCAGTTTTGAGGGACAAGGGAAAAACAGTTGGGTTTTTTTAATGTCTGCAAGAAATCTGCTGTATTCTTCCTCCAGCTGGCCTTGTATTTTAACTAGTACCTATCATGTTCCATGGGAGAAGAAAGAAAAGAAAACCTTTTTATGACCAGACTAAGTATTTCTAAAATGCTCTTTTTTCCAAGACAAGACAAAGAGTTGTTTTATTCATTTCTGAGTTTCTTTAGAAATTTCCCTATTCCAACGTTACCCCGTCTTACTGATGGTGTTCCATCTGGCTTCAGTCTTTAATTGCAATTTTAGCTCAGCCATTCCTATGATATCATAAAAACTTGAAGCTTCTCATGAAGTTGATACTCTCCTATATTTAACTGAATATTGCAAGCAGGAGAGCGAAAGAGAAATAATTTGCAAAACAGTATTTAATTCCTATGGAAACAAAAGGGTGGGCAACATCTGGCAAGTTCTTAAAACTTCTGCCCCCAAACTGAAGGGAGAAGTGAAGGACAACCTGAGCTACTGGTGACCAGTGTTACTACACAAATGATATTCCCATTACTCCAATTTTTACTAAACCAAATAATTCTCAAAGCTCTCTGAGGTTATTAAATTACTAGATTTGAATTTTAGAGTTTAACCTCTTACAACTTTAATATCATTACAACAATATCAGTATAAGAGAGGATTAATGTACAGATTCCCTAAAGAAAATGTGCCATTGGTGACTGCAGTGGATTAAGAGCCATGATTATGACTAATTATTTAATGCAAAGCAGATTCAAACAAGACCAGAACATATTGTGGTAAATCCTATTAAATACAGTCAATGACTCACTCTTTTGTAAATATCTTATTATTTACATAAACAAGACAGGATAAACATGGTAGGAAAATGACTGGCAGGGAGTAAGGGTATAACTTGCCCAAAATCATACAATAGGTCAGCTAAAATAATCAAGAATAAACATGTCTCAATGGACCATGTAATCATTACCTCAGAACATGATCTAACATCACCATAATGAATCTGCATTACACTTGGATAAACATTTGTTCACTCTTACAAGGTTTCGTAATTTGATTCATCAGAACACTGAAAGAACATACAACTTATGTTAAACATCTGCATTTAATCCTTTCTTGGATATTACATCACATCAGATATTGATCTAAGAGTATGTTAAATGATTAAAGAAATGAAAAAGGGAAAACATACACAAAAGAAAAAAAAAACATATTGATTCTTGTTTCAAGGTCAACCATGTGCATGTCTTCACTCTAATGGGGCTAATTATGAAAGAAAATCATTGGTCCCTGCTGTTATAATCACTAAATGCTGCTTAAACAAAATGCTACTTATGTCACAATGAAAAGAACCTATTTTGCCTAGTTTTACATTTCAGTTATCTCAAAATAGGTAAATATTATCCTTCATGTGCCAACAGTCCTGCATATAACCTGGTATTTGTCTTTGAAGCAGAAAAGAAGCTGCTCTCCATGGACCTGCACTCAGAACCTAGAGGATCTCACATCTGCTGAACTGAGTTTCCAAGGCAAAGGCTCTCCTCGTCTCATTCAACAGGCTTAGAATCCACACTTTCAGTCTTCTTCCTAGGAACTCTTTCTAGCTGTGCAGTGATTAATATCTTTCCATTCCTGACATGACATTTTAAATTGTTTGAACTGAGGGACAAGGCAGATTGTTTTTGTAACCAATCTGCAGATATTGAGACCTCTCACATCTACCCCGTGTGGCTGCTTGGAACATCCTGGCAACAGCTGCCGTAGGAGCCTGGATAATACCAATGGAAAAAAAAGCTCTGCAAATTTATTTTAAAAATAAGGCATCAAGGGAAATTAAAATTGAGCTGAAAGTTCAGCAATCAATTTGGGTTTGAACACAAGATTGTTTGGAGGCTCATCCACTTTTTACTCTGCAAGCTGATCTTACATCTGCCCATTTTCTCTCTGCACAAAGTTACAGCTATGGAGACAAAGATACAGCTCACTGTGAGCAGCAGCCCAGGGTGTGCACTGCTCTCCAAAAGAACTGGAAGAAAGTGTTGTGGGTTTGTTTTTTTTTTTTAGATTAAGACAGAGGAGCAGACATTTCCGACTGAGACACAGCAGATGGCTGCCAGAAAATGGTAAAGAATTCAGGAAGATGAAGGGCGAGGCAGCCTGTGGGCTTTGGAAAAGAGACAAGAGCCATGAGCAGTTAAAGTGCACGGTATGTGTGGGACAGAAGGGTTTGGAGTGGTAAAAGTGTGCAGGACTCTGTCTCCATGCCCTTAGGTCCTGCTGCAGTCAGCTTGCCCTTGCAAATTCAGTTCTAAACCCAAGCACCGCATGGCAGCAATAATTCAGCATTCCATGTATGACGAGGAAATGTGTCTATAAGTGTTCTGCTCTGGCCTCTTTGGCCTCTTTTCAATACAACTGTAACTGGAGCTGTATTTCCTGGGAAAGGTGGCCTTATTCTGGTACAGCAGTTCTGCAAATGCTTTTCCGAATATTGCTAACAGTTAGCATTGGAAGGGTTTAGACAATTCCACAGGAAACCCATCTAGCTGTGGAGCTTAAGAAACATTTTATTAGCAGAACTAACAACCTTTATAATAATAATAGGCAAAGTCAGTATTTCCATTCATTTATGTCAGGAGGTGTTGATACAGATGCTTTCTTTTGGAATATATGTTATTGCAATGATCATATTTCAGAAGGGTGGGAGAGGAATTTCTTCTGTAACTATATAAAAAATTCTTGAGCTATCCATAATAAAAGCCTTTTTAGCTTCTTATTCTGAACTGTTCTGCATCTGTATATGTGAAGCCTCAAAATAAAATGTAATGAGATGGAGCAGCACAGGATGGCACATAACAGCTCAAAAGGACATTATTTGCTCATGGATGAGGTTCAGTGTGTTGTCATTAGAATGTGTCCCTCTCTGGGGACTTTTTTTGGCACTGGTTTCTAGGAGTGCAGAGCATCTACATGGTGAAGTGAATTTTCAGCTTTGCTCAGCTCCTGTTTCAGAGTCTCAGGAGAAAAGCCACGTTCCCTGAGAGCCCAGCACTGCAATGTTCTCAGCCTCTCCAAAGCAATGGCAAGCTGCTTCATAACCCAATTCCTTCTCATCAAAATATGACAAATCCAGGCTTTGCTGTCTGACTACAGCCCCCAAAACAGCCCCTTCCAGTAAAAATACTCATTCAAAGGATTTGATTGTACGAAAAACCATTTCCTCACTAATCCATTTGAATACCTGAGATCATTACCCCCAAATTAGGCAGAAATGCTATGAATGCAAAATACAGAATTCAACAGCTCTATGAGCTGTTTATTAAACAAGTCCCAAACTTATACCAAATGCAAAGAATAGTTATTGCAGCAGGGGGAATTCTCCACTTAGGAAAATAAAAAGGCGTGAGGTTTCATAGTCTTCTTCATGGACTGTAAGGCCACATCAATATGTATGATACCATGTAAGATAATTTAGCACATCCCTTTCAGAAACACATACAAATAAGACCTTCTGTACATTTTCTGAGAGTAATTTGGTATCTGAAACTATCCTATGGTCAGTCAGCTCTTCACAGGCACTGTATGACTGCACTGATCCTCTTCAGGATGCATGGCCTTGCACGAGACAGATTAAAGGCAACTCAGCAGAGCATCTGCTTTTACATATTAACTAGAGAAAGTTCTCCTGTAGCTCAAGGAAGACACAAACATCGGGTGAAGAATAGTAAAAGGCACTGTCACCAGCAACTGTTAGCAGTGGCATTCAGCTGACTGCTGATTTTTCAGTCTCTGTATTGGCCCTACTGCAATATTAACAGAAAAAAATGTCCATAGAGTCTCTACATCATTGAAATCTATTGTGAAAATTATGTTACTGGGTAGGTTGCTAGATATCCTCCAATACAGAACATGCCACATTATAATTCCAAATCCTTAGCAAAAGCAAACAGAGTATTCATTTCCCCATATTTTTTCACCTGCAAGTGTCTGCTCAGGGCCACAAACAGCAGGAAAAAGCTGTTCAGCAAGCCTGTGTTGCTGCAGGCTGGGGAAACAGCAGCTGGGGGAACACAGCTCTCACCAGCTTCCTGGAATAACATGGAGAAAACTTCCACAAAGACCCTCTGCCCTGTCTCTCACTGTTGTAGGAACAGCCTGGAGCTGCACCCCTGTTTTTATTGTCATCTTGATTCATTCTATAGACCAGTCAAAGCAACTTGTTCCAACTGTTTTTTTCCAAAACAACTCACATTCTCTGCCACACCTCTGACAAAAACTTAAATTGTTAACAAATGGTTGAGGGCTCAGTCACAATGAAAACAACAATTGTGAGGCGGAAATAACAATAACACAAACACAGCCCCATCCAGTTCTTGCTGGGGTAAATTATTCCTGCAGAGACATGGAATTGTAACCTTAGGGTATGCAGTGACTTTATTATTTGGCTCAGTGATCTCTCACTAGGTATTACTGCTGGTATTTATTAGCAACAATGCCCTCTAATAGGTGGTTACAGACAGAAGGAGAGGGGTGGTGCTTTTCCTGAGGAGTTCTACCTTAAAAGCCCAAGCTTTCCCTGGTCAGTATAAAGCCTGGGTGGTGCACAGTAATTGCTTATCTCGTTCACAACATATGGTTGCTGGTGAGCACTTCCCAACAGCTGGCATGATCAACTTGTGGCAAAAGATTTTAAATCAGCCCTGCCTGTGTTTCAAATACTTGTGTGCTCTTACTTCTCAAAAGATGCCATTTGCATCATCCACGCTGAGGCACAGCCAAGCATCAAACAAAAAAAGGCTGGGAATCAACACACTGGCAATATGAGATTAGCTGCCATTCTGTTCACCTACAGAACAGATGTTCAGCTTCCTAGTCACCTAAAATCATCCTCCAGGAGTACATGGTTTATATTGAGCTGCCTGTGTCTAAAACATTGGCTATGTACAGTGGAATTGTGGACATATTCAAATAGTTCACAACACACAAGACAGCAATTGTTTATTTTGTACTACTGTGCTTAGGGATAAAAACAAATGTCAAAAATAAAGTATATAGTAATAGTGAAAAAAATTATTCTGAAGTAAATGCACTTGATGCAAAAATATACACTGAAAATGCTAGCTATAAATGAATTTTCAAAGTGCAACACCTTGTGAGGCTCAGGTGTCCTGGAAAACATTATCTTTCGATTCACCAAGGTTTTATTTTAAATTACACAGTGACTCTGGCAGCTGAACTTTTTTGTCCATACACAATTTTAAAGTATTCAATAGTATATACAATAATTTCAGAATTGTCTATTGTGCTCACTTTTATGAAACAATTTTAAAATATAGTCTAATTATAATATGAGAAATTTAAATTAATTGATGTAAATTTTAATCTGAGGTCAAGTACAACTATAATCTCTTTTGACCGTTTCACAGACAAGTAATACCTTAGAATCAAAGCCAATCAAATATTTGCCATTTTAAATGTGCAAGAAAACCTTCTAGCTTCTGTTTCAAAACCCCACATTTCCCTCACATTTTTACTTGAGTACTTATCCTTTATCCCCTCCAGCCACTAGAAACAAAGTCACATCTATGTAATAAACACACAAGCAACCAAAAAAAAAAAAACCTTTGGAACAAGAAATCAGAGAGAAAATGGTCTGGTTTTCTTTCAGGCCTGTCCTGATGCTGATGCAGATTTGATCCATGGAAAACATTGTGTCTCCTGTGGCTTCCTGCACTTTAGTTTGGTCAGTTCCTATCCCTCAGCCTTCTTTCCCTTTGGATTGTCCTCATTACCTTTCATCTGAACATTAATTCTGTCATTTATGGGGCTGAGAATAGGACTGGATCCTGGGAGGCCATTATCACCTTCCCTGTGCTGAGTAGGGACTGCCCAGATTGTGCTACTCATGATCTGCAGAAGTTACACTCTCCTGCCTCTAAATCATTTTTGTTGGTTGTCTCTAAATTCCTTTCACATTTCTGCTATTGAGCTGGCCAGAACTGAATTTATCAATTCCTCCAGATATATCAGCTTGCAGTTCTCCAGCTTGAATCTCATTTTGCTTCCTGCACATATTTCTGAGCTCTTTAGATCCCTTTTTATTATTTCTCCTTGCTCCCTTACGCTTGCAACACCTGTCAGTTTAGAGTATGATTGTGCCATTAGAAAGCAGGGCAGCTGCAGAGCAAAGCCCCAGGGAAACTCCAAGCAATATTGGGTCTTAAACTTTTGGAAATTTACCCAGGCAGAGAGGAAACATCAGGAACAGGTGCCTAAAACTATGTGCCTGCAGATGCAGGCAGAACAAAAGAGAACAACAGAAAGAGTCTGTTGGCATCATTTAATCTGAAGTAGCTGCTGCTGGCTGAGTGTGGTTTAACCTGGGCATGAAGGACCCAAAGGCTCTCCATGACCCAGGGAATGCATCTTCCAGGCATTGCCATATGCCTATAAGATAGCTGTGCCTCTGCATCCTCCCACTGATTCCTCTGTGGGGAGCACTGAAGTACAAGACAGTTCCTTGAAGCCATAATTCAAGCATAACTGTTTTGTTGGGCTTTTTTTTTTTTTTTTTTTTCTGGACTGTAGACATTAAAACATGTATTTGGGGATATTTAAGACTAAAAATGGAACAGCCTGTAAGGTTGGTACCGCTATTAAGAATTCTAGTATTATTTAACTCTGAAATGGAAGCACAGGGATTAAAAATTTGGGAGATTTTGTTCACATTGAATACAGACATTCCTTGTACTTCGTGAACTTTTATCTGGAGCCTGATGTTCGGTTCTTCTGTGACATTTTCCATAGAATTAACTATTCTCCTCATGTCTTATTATTTCCCAAGGCAGATCCCAGGGTGATTATAATCCTGACAGCCACCTCCAGGGAGCACTGGGTTTGATACTTGTGACTAACTGGGTAGTTTATCTAACCAGCTGTGAGCACAGCCCACCTGGGCAGGAATGCTTCTACCCTTGAGGAAAGCCAGACAGTTTAAAACAGGGACATCAGTTCCCCCTGAAGAGAGAACTTTTCAGTGGCAATCCAAGCTACTGCCTTGAACAAATATCTCCCCAAAAAATTTACATTTATCTGTTTTATTCTGAGAATGATCACTTGGGGTTTTTTGCTACTTTTCTGTGTCTTACTAATCCCACAGAAATATGAGTTACTGAATCAGTTTTCTAATCAATTGTAATTTCTTCTGCTGTCTCTTCTGGTAGTAAAACCTCAGATTTCTAAAAGGTAAACTTTAGTTCTAAACTTTAGAATTTGCTGGGAGTAATTAGTGTTAAAAACTTTTTTGGAAACACGTGACTGTGAGGGACAAGTCTGTGCCCTGCCCTGCAATGAGCACTCAGGGCTGCTTCCTTGTTCTTCACACTGTCTGGAATTATGGGCTGAATAAACTGTCAAAAATGTCAATGCATTGACAACAATAAGCTTAGAATCAGTCTATTAAAAACTAAGGACTATGTGTAAAATGCCCCTTTCAATAACAAAATTGAGGAAATTATACCATTCCCTTGACAGAGTCCTCATTCAAAAATAGAGCATTTAAGGAATTGCTAAAAAATAAGCTCTAATTGTTCATGTCTTTGTTTTTTCACAGTTTGGATAACAGCTTTATAAATAAATTATCTGACTGATCACTTAACTGAATCACCTACCCTAATTAGAGTACAGTACATGGTGCAGAATACTTTACTGTATATAGAGGTGGTGAATAGAGCTCAATTCCTAAAATGATCCATCTGTCATAAATGTATATATTTATATATTAGAATACATACCTTTGTAGTACTAAAAGGGATTCCCTGAGGTTTTCCCCATCATTTCTATTCATCAATTAAGTATGGTAATTACTTCAAAATGAATCATTCCCTAATCAGCATTAAGAACAGTATAAAAGAACAGTTATTTAATAAATAACTTACATTTAATTGATTTTTAGACTGACTTCACAAAGTGATATTTAGTTCTTAAAAATTATTCACTCTTTTTTTTTCTGTTTGACTAGTGAGTGTGGCAGATAAGGCAGGTGCTCCAAAACACGCTGAGCAAAAATCTATTTAAGGAGTTTTCTCTTCTCTTCTCTTCTCTTCTCTTCTCTTCTCTTCTCTTCTCTTCTCTTCTCTTCTCTTCTCTTCTCTTCTCTTCTCTTCTCTTCTCTTCTCTTCTCTTCTCTTCTCTTCTCTTCTCTTCTCTTCTCTTCTCTTCTCCCTCACTTTCCTTTAGAGACAGGCAAGAACTCCCCTATTTCCAATGGCTCTTCATTTTAGGCAACTATCTAGCAATAAACTGTAGTAGAATAGACACCCAATATAGTCAATGGAGCCTGGAGAGAGCAATTCAGAGCATCCTCACTACCTGACTGTTCTCAGTATACTTCCTTGATTATGTGCAGACTCAGAGGTCCTATTGCAGGCAGCTGAATTAAATATCTAAATTTGGCTGGTATGAGCAGGTTAACTTTAGTCTTGCTTTAGCCATAAAGGAAGCTGAGGGAGACATGGATTTTACTGTAGAATTGGGGTCTTCATAAAGCCAGAAAAGCTCAGCAATCTGTGGCTGGAAAGTGTGGCTTAATTCAAAGGAAATATGATGTTGTTTAAGAGAGTAAGGAGAGGTGATTTAAATTCCTGTTCTGCCACAGACTTCACCTGTGACCTTAGGCACATTGCTCAGGGCAAGGTTTTTATGGGCATCTGGACATCCGACTCCAGGGGATTTTAAATAACTAACTTTGCAAATCTAGCCATTGAGCACTATTCTTTAATTTTCCATTTGCAAAATGTAGACAGTCTTATTTCCTCTTTCACCTTCTACCTACAACAGCTTCCAGGTGGAATTCTCTGCTGAAAGAATATAAGGCTGAGAGACTATGCACCATGGTAAAAAAAATTCCACTGCTTACAAATACTCTCTAAAATATTAGGAATTTCTCTACCTTTTTTTTTTTTTTTTCCTTCAATTCTTATACCTGTCCATTTAAATTTAAAATTTAGCCTTCAAGACCTGAATGTGAGCCTCACACCAAGGTTCTCCCTTAGCTAGGGCAACTCCAGGCTCCAGCACAACTGCTTCCCTCCCATTCTCTGCTCCCATGTATCCTTTGTCTGCCAACCATATTTGTGTCCAGCATCACAGGGCATGAACCTGGCACTGCAGCTCCTACTGGAAAAATTTATTTAAATTTCTTTCTTCTTTTGGTGCTGGATGGCAGCAAAAGGTTGTACCACAGCATTACATCCCTTCATGTGTCACAAAAATTTCTGTGCTTCCCTTGACATGGCTCAAGGCTGGCCTATTCCAGAAGCCAAAGCAAAGGAAGCTCAGAGGTTTTCCATTAATTCTTGCCTATGCTGCTTTGATTCACTTTCTGCATACATTTTGCCAATACAGCATAACACAGGCCAGATTTCCTCCTGCCATACTCTCTAACAAGCAGATGACTTGTGGATATGTCATTCAGCTGGATTTTCACCTGGAAGAAAGCAGCACTCTGCCTACACTGAAGTGACTTGCTACTAGCTTTAATTGACACATCCTTCCTTTTGCATCATTCTGTGCTCATAGGCATGTCTTGGCTGAATCTGATGGAATATATTTTAAATGTATTAGCATTTCCAACATGCTGAAAGCTTGCAATACATATGCTGGGCATGACTCCAAATACATATGACCCCAAAATATTTCATGCATTTTGGACATTAACTTGTTTTGCAGTTATTCTTAGTGAATGGAAGGTTGGAATGAGAGAACCTACACTGTCTAAGCTGTAGTCAGAGTTGTGATGTGCCAAGGGATCACAGAAACTCTACATCAAAGCAAAGCTTGGAAACTAGAATGACTTCAAGGAAACGTATGTAAAATAACACTTTATTCACTAAGTTATTTGTCATCAACATTTGCACAAATTAAAGAGCCCCCAGAAATGGTTCCTAATATATTTTAGCAAGTCACTGCATTACAGTGAGCACTACCTTGCCCTTTGAAGAGTCCTATTGATTTTACTTCTGAGTAAGGTTGGCAGAATGAGGACTGAGCAACTTTGGACGGACAGTGATTTCTTTCTTAATTTATATTCAGTGGGTCAGGTTTAACAATTAATTTTTAAAGAATTTTTCTATCCAAATGTAAATGTCCTCAGTGCATTTAATCTGGACATTTCTCATAGTGATTTCCCACATGTGACTTCTTTTGGAAGATGTTGATCCTACTCAATCAATGGCAAAAGTTCATTGGTTTCCATGAGGCAGGGTTTTGCCTTTATTCTTTGGATGTTATTATCTATTATAGTCATCTTTGGCATATTTCACTATTTCTGTGCCCCAGACTTGATTAATGAAATATTTCTTTCTAATAAAGCTCTGCAGTATAAAACACAGCATGTTTCCAGGGCACATTTCTTCTTTTCCATGTTTAACTTCTTGGCAGCACTCTCCTCACTTTCATTTTTGTTTCAATCCCAAATCTATTTAGGCTATGATCCTTGCTTTATTATATAGTCAGTTGTACCTTCAATAATACCTAGAAGTATACTCTTTGTTATCTGATGCACATATTAATTTGGGAAACTATTTTACAGCAGTTTCAGTGTCATATCTTTGATTTCCAGTATTAATTGTGTGGTTCAATGTATAGCCCTTATATATTATTATTTTTTATATGTTGGCATAAATACTGTCTCAGATCATCTGACTGTACCCATGAGCTAAAGCAGCCAGATTACCCCCTACTAACTCTTCACTCTCAGAAGACAAAAAGCAACAGCCTGCCTCCTTGACAGCACATGAAGGAAGTCGTGCTATATTTAAATTGTTCTAACATATTCCTTCCCATGTGAAGGTCCTTAGCTCTTTTTCTGTAATCTCCAGCACTGAAAAAAGGAACTTTTCATTTCCCATTATGTGAGTACTAAAAAAAACCAGATTTCTGTAACATCCTAGGTCAGTTTGTCCCTTGGAAGACAAAAAGCTTTTTATCTTTGGAATGGATGTCTAAAATTAAAGTTCATACTTCCTACGGTTCCCTGCCGGTTTTATTCCAAATCAAGTAAGAAATTTATTGACTTCTAGGTTTAACATACTCCCTGTAGATCCTACATTAGCTGGGGGCATGAGAGGAAAACTCAGCTGGCTCTAATCCAAAAATGTTATTTGTCATTTTGATGGGTTCTGCCATTGAGGAATATGGGTTAAAGGTTTCCTTGGTGTCCAGCTTGTAGAGTTTAAATCCTACAACCTCATTCAGGGTCTTTTAGTCTCTTACGCAAATTTATCTAAATTTTTTCATTCTGGACAACATGATTTAGCTCCCACCAAGATGCCAGCCATCATATACACATTTATTCTAAGTAAAAATTTTTGTCATTTTTATCCTTTTCAAAAATGTTTGCTCCATCAGGATGAACATGATGCACCAACACTATGCCCTGCTCTTGCAAACATAAATAGTTTTCAATATGCTTTCTGTCCCTCTTCTTTATCTTTCCATTATTTTTTCATTTATGTATTAGTAGCATCTGCAGACCTCTGTCTGGAATGATAGTCAAGGCATTTTCTTGACAAGTCCCTGATTAAAAACTGACATACTTCACCCCAAGTTATTATGTTCTTTTTTGGCTTGTTTGGGGGTTTTTGGTGCTTCATTACCCTACGGTCCACTAAATGGGTACAACTTTACCCTAAATCAGCAGAGAAAATATAAAATCACTATTTAGATATTTCTCTTGAAACATGTATAACATTTTCTCCCCTAACATTCTGCCAGTAATGTAACTTTTACTTGAAATCACACTTCACTGTGCTTTGACCACACCATAACTTCCCAATGACAGCCAAGCACCTCTTTCCTCAACCTGTGCATGGACAGCTACAACAGGTTACACGTTAATAAAAAGCCAAGGACATCTTGTTCAGACTGAAAAGGAACACCACCATTTCCACATGCTGCTCCCACCTGCCATGTTTTACTTCTGCCTCTCCTTCTCAGTTTCCCAGCAACAGCACATTCACTCCATCCCCCAGTCAATAACAGCACTGAGCCCAGCAAGGAATTGCTTCACATGCTTCAACCAAAAGTCCTGATAACAGAAGAGCTATTGAAGTGACAACTATCACTTACAGAACAACAACCACTTGCAGAAGACTCCATGTTCTCAAGCTTTGCTGTCACAAATGACCTCCTGTCTTTGTGTGTATGTGCTAAGCATATTTGACAGTTTAATACCTTATAATTATACCAGGGATCAAGTTGATCCATGACTATTTTTTACAGAAAGTATCGTAGAAGAGGCAGTCCCACTCAGGTGTAACTGTATTTTGCCCCTGGATGAAAATTAAATAAATGAAATAACTTTTAATCACATTTTCTAAATGTCTCTTAGAATAGATTTTGACTGCAAGCTTTTCCAAGATGCAGTATAACACAGCTGAGTTTTCTATATTTTATTTTCTATTATATTCCTTTTCAGCTAGGACACCTTGTTCTGGAGACACTTTTCATTGCTTCAATTCTGGGCAAATCAACATCTGATGAACTGTTGCAAAAATTCTACTTCCCTGCTGAGATCTCCAGCCACAACAGTAGAAAATTACATAAAAAGAAGTAAATTTTCCATAAGAAAAATATAAAGGATTTAAGTAACTGGTTCAGAACCTTGAATCCAGAACTGACCTGAAATGGCCAGTGAAATATTTCAGAGGAACATATAAAAAACTTGGATTAGATTTACCAGGAGTAGGACTTGGCTCCTATGGAAGAAAAAACTTTAAAGACCATAGTGGCTTTCAAAGCTACCTGAGGCCTGTGGTTGGAGAGCCAACATGAGAGAATTTCATGGAATTCCATGGAATTCCATGCTATTATTCCTGCCTTGGAGCTCAGTGGTTTCTGTTATGGGTTGCAGCTACCAGAGAGAGATAATGTGTGTTGAAAGATAGTTTTGCTCCATTAATTGAGTAACCAAAGATTTCCAAGTAGAATGAAACAACAAGGTTTCATTGGGATATCATAGGACTCTGTAGGACGCTTTTGGAGAGATTTTGCCAGAGAATTCCACATTTGTAATGGGCCTTTCAAATTCTTGATGGAATTTGACAGGGATGTAAATCCTCACTAAAATGTATAAGAAGTTTCAAAAATCGTAGAGATGCATTTTTCACTTAATGTTGTAAAATGATTCCATAAGGAAAGAGAGAAGAAGCAGAAAATTTTTTATTTAAGCCAGCTCTAATTCAGTCAGTATTTCTGTCAGTAGTGTATTTAAGCAGTCTCAGAAGGTTTTAGTGTCAAGCCAGGTGTGAACAGAGAAACGGGTACAAGGTGATCAGAGAGAGGAGCTCTCCCCTACAAACAGGCAAGTGAACAGCATGAGAAGTTGGATGTATTTGTTAGAAGATGCTCCTTGTTCTGTAAGGCTTTGTTTCTTTTTAAGGATGGATTACAAATAGCTGGCACTGAGAATTGGGTGATCATATGAGGTAAAAGAAGGTAAAGAATGAATAGGACAGTCAAAGCTCACCAGCTGGATCTGGATACCCAGAAAATATATCAAGGCTGAAAAGAATATTTGAGAGATATAAAGGAGATAAGACAGAAGCTGTAATGGTGTATCTTTGTTTTGTACATGAGATTTTTTTCTTTAAAATAACATTAGACGTGAGAGAACGTTTCTAAAAGAGCATTGCCTACTACATCACATACTCTAACATGGGGAGGAAATCTTTGTGAGATTCAGATATATCAATATGTTATAGTTCAAAACATAGAAACCCTTCTGGTTTTTCCACACCATGATAAAATCTTGCCTGCATGGCTATATTGACCCAGGAGAGCTGCAGATAAACAGCATCAGATCAAAGTATTGTCATGTTTCTCCTTTCTGCGGGCATTCTATTTTCAAAGAAAGGATTTAAAGGATTATTCTGGAACAGAGCATTCCCAGGAAAGCAGAGGCACACTGGCATCATTACAGAGGAATAATAACTCCCTGTAAACATGACCCATGTTTTACCCCACCTTATGCCAAGGCATTCAAAAGTCCTGTAGAAACTTTCAGGTGCTCAGCAGCCAAGCAATTATACTGTTGATCTCTGTAGTGCCCTGTTCTTTGGGAAGGTCTCCCTTGCTTCAGTGAAGCACTACACTCTCTGGAAACTGAGTGAAAAAAGGTTTTCTGTTTAGAGCAGGAATTTTTGTCAGCTGACTGTGATTCTCAAGCTATGCAGAGCACAAGATAGGACAATAAAACGCAAACAAGGAAAAGTGAGAGAAGTTAGCTGAGATCTGCTTCAAAGATACTCTAACTGGCTTCAGCAAAATTGCTACCTTAAACATTTCTTTAATAGTAATTGGATTTTGCACAGCCAGCTTAAATGCACAAAGAATCCCATCTTTCAAATGGAACAAGACATGTCTGGGCTGTCTGGGCTGTACTTCTGTTTAAATTTAGTTCTTGAGATTACCCCCTGCTGTTACTTTGAATGTCTTAATTCTGACATCACTTACCATGTCCCATCAAACACAGCATCATATTGGAAACAGTGACAAAGAGGCTGCTGCACATCTTTCATTTTGAGCTGAACCACTGCAGGTCACAGGAGTTATTCTCATTGACACTCACGTGAGAAAAGAACTAGGTGTTCACACTTGTTGAAAGAGTTTTCACTTCATTCATGGTCAGTTCAAGTCTTTAAAGTCAAGTTGTCATTTGGCAATTTGCTACGTCTGGTTCTCTTTTGTCATCCATAATTCTACCAAAAAAAACATGCACACTGGAGAAAACTATCACAGGCAGGACAACCAGCCAAGTCATAAAGCAAGACCTTTTATTCCTCCCTTGGTGCAGAAAGAACACTATGTACTGACTGAGTCCCAAATCATAAAGTCCTAAATTCTTTAAATCTTCCCAAATAGAATTAAAAGTGACAAATTTATTACATAACTTGGATGATATATCTGCCACAGTGGCTAAGGACCGGCCTATTTGAGTCCAAAGCAAAAATAACCACATACCACTCTGAGGAATTGTCAGTGCCCACTTTCCCTTTTAGAATAATCTTCACATAGTGAAATTTGCAAAAATTTATCGGTCTACTAGAGAGCACACACTGAGTACTGTCTGACTGACCACTTGTAAATTGGCAATTCTTCAAAAGTCTACAGTAACTGAAAAACTAAGATGATTATTTGGACGTGCTGAAAATGCATGCACCCAGGTGAGCTCTCCACTGCAAACAAAAATAAAAGAAAATTGTGTCCATAGATGGAAAAATTTAGAAGCAATTACGGATTCTGTGAGGGAATTTGCACATCCTAATCTCACTGAGGAGTTGAAAGAAAAGGATTAGTTGAGGTTGGGGCTCATTTTTTCCGGATCAGATAGTGAGGTCTTTTGAGTAAAAGACAAGTTTTGTTATATATCCATATATAATGGATGTTAGGATACTAGGAATATTGCTGTAGTTGCACTATGGTGAATGGCAAATTGCAGGACATGGAAAGACATATGTTAGGATAAAAAATTTAACATCTTTATTGAAGAAAATAATTTGCTCATTCATATGACAATGCAATTGTTTTCTACATTCCTGTTACACTGACATTGCTGCGTAAGGATGTGGTTTCATAATCAGTTTAATCCAATCTAAAACTGCACTGTCACCAAAATGGGCTGTCCCACCTTCTGCCCTGGGCAGGCTGAAGAATGGGAGATCAGTGGCCCTTCACCATAGATCACCTCAGTCTGATCATGAAAAAGGATCCAAAGTAAAACATTGCGTCCACAACAGAGCAGTAAACATTAACTTGAGTGGGTCCTAGAAAGCCTTGATAACTCCTTGTATTGTGATCTGTATCAAGTGTTTGGTCACTGAATATGGGTTTGTGTGACTACACACACAGAGGGTGTCTGTGGGCAGCTCAGTCAGTTTACAACATCAACAAGTCCTGCTTAACCTGGTTTTCTCTATGAGCCAGCAGCACTGATCCCTGGTGCTATGAGTCTGATTCTGTCACAGGCAACACTTAATAACACTGAGCTAATTTTAGATTCTTGGGCACAGAGGTGGTTGAGGAAAATGATGCTGCTGTCTCACTTTCAGAAAAAAAAAATAGAAATGTAGTGGATTCACCATAAATATGCACCAACTGGAAAAAGAACATATTTTCCCACATTAACTCTGTCCAATTGTGTGGTTGGGATGTTCCCAAACTGCCATTTACTATTTGAATTTGTCCACAGTGAGCTTTGAACAGTAATTTGTTAATTCCTTTCAAATACGCTGCCCAGGGGTTTAGTTGTAAAATCTTCAGCAGTAGTTGGGTATTGTAATACTTCATTCCCTACCTTCTATTTATTACAGCAGGGATCAGCAGATAAAAGGAAGTGCTGTTCTCTCCTCACTGTCCTCTATGCTGTGCTTTCAAAGTACAGCTGTCTACCAGATGCAAGAAAATTAAGAAATTTAATTTCCTTTCTCTGTGCATACCTGCAGTTAATGCTAATGGCAGCTAAGTATGAAGATAGGAAGGGAGCTGCTGTGAACAGATTGAGTACAACAGCTCACCCATTTCAAGTAAATCTGGTTGTTTCAAGAAGAAAGGCAGAAAAACCATCACATCCCACTTTTCCTTCAGCATGAGACACAAATTCATACTTGACTGACTTCAGAGCCACAGTGGACACCTGAGCAGTGTTAACCCTTAAATGTATCTCATCCAAACTCAATACAATTTCACAGCTAATGTTATATAAAATGCAGTTATTGACTGCATGTATTTTAAACTTCACATCCTTGATAGTTTCCTAGAAAATACTTCTTTAAAAAGTCCTTTCCCTGTTTTGTCATTGTAGATTTTAGTCTATTTGGATTACTAAGTGTTCTGTTCTCATAATACAACAAATCCAGTTCCAGCTGAAATGCTGAAGGATGTACAAATTAAATTTAAAAATCTGTCTCAGAGTGCTTTTGACAAATTTAATACTGCTTCCATCCTATCAATGACTTATGATGCTATTATCAGCTATTTTGATGTTTACAGTTAAGTAAAAGGTGTTTCTAAATAACACACACTTGTCAAACAAGACACGTATGTCCATCTTATATGATATGGGTTTTGAACAGATTAAGAAATTTTTGGGGATCACTTACCATAACCTCAAGTAAAGTTAGTGACACAGAGGAACTACAGGATTAAATTTGCTATTACAGATACACAAAGAATCCAATTTATTGCTATGCTGAAATAAGCTATTCTTTTGTTCAATGCACTTTTGTTCAATGTATTTCTTGTTCATGGTTGATTGAGGTATAAGATTAACCTGCAGTTCTACAGAGGTAGATTTTAAGGTTAATTGTAGAATTTCATTGTATCTAGACTCTTTAAGCCTCCAAGTGGCTATTGTCCTAAATTTGAACTGTTTCCTTTCATAGAAAAAGTATATTCTTTCCACAAAATCTGTGGTTCAAGGTACAGGCCACAAAAAATTTCATCACAGATTTTCTCTGTCTTTTAAATAGTGCATATTCATGCTTGCAATATAGACTTCCAAATTCAAGAATTTAAGAACTTAAGTCATGTTGCCTAAATAATCTTTTGTGACTGATTTGTGTCTCTGGGTGCTGTATAACTCAATGACTGCACACACACTTTTCAAGTCACAACATTTCTTAGTGATTTTTAAAGCTTTCTTTTGGAAGTTATGTTCTGTGAAAATTCAAGTTCCACATTATAAAATTGTAACAGGAGATCATAAACTGTCATAAAATCAGGCATACATGTAGATGTTCTTCTAGGATTTAGAGAACAGATACAGAAGACATTCCTAACACTGAGGATGTGCACCATCTTACCCAGCACTCCACACCTGGCACAGGGATTCAGCTGAGACCTGGTTTCAGGGTTTACGTGGATTCCTGGACAGGCCACTGCAGTTATCACATGGCCTCTGTTTCCACCTCATTGTGATGGGTGGCAGCTCCTGAAAATGGCTTTGGAAAAGTATTTATTGTTAACTGGTTGAGGTTTTTGTTTTTCAGATTCTGAGCTCCCACAGAACGAGGCTTGTGGCACCACAGGATTCAGGCAGGCAGGCAGCTTTTCTGTGTGCCTTTCAAACACTGATGCACCTGTACCTACATCCATGCATAGCAATGTTCTTGTTTGCTCTTCCCAGTGCCCATTTTTAAGTTAGATTGGTAGAACCATACAGGAAATTTTAATAATCTACCACTGTTAGTGTATAATTGCACCTCAAAAGTCAGGTCACCTACAATATTTTTATTATTCCTGTATATTAGCTTGTAGAGTTTAATGTCCTTAGCACTTTTTTGTCTTCTCACTCTGCCACTGCTGAACACACACACAGTTGTCCCCAGAAAGACTGCAGAGAAGCCCAAATCATTAGGAAGTTCCAAATTCACAGTTACACAATACTACACAGTTATTAGCTTCAGATTGTTTACTGGTTGTAATTTCAGAACACAGATGAAATGTGTTGTTATTATATTATTAGCTGTTTATGTCTTGTTAAAACATAGTCACTCCTAAGTTGCAGAGATGTGAACACACAAATCTGGAGTGTATATATATCTGTATTTGTCACATCTACAAAAGACTATGAGCCAAATTTTTAAAATTAAACTGAGTTATTATTCTCCATATCACCATGTGTCACATTGGATTTTAAAGGCAAAGTATAAACAGTTCATTCCAGCAAGTACTTCTAAAATCCACCATGCATTTAGACCAGAAAGCAGGAAATATTACATATGAACTGATGGAAACAGCACCACAGAAATACATGTATTACCTATATCCTCTATACCCTATTACATTTTATTTGTATCTAATACACACAAGTGCTATATAAAAAGATGGAAACATGCAGGCAAAAAAGAATAGTAAATTATAAAGAACTGCTTTACAACAACTGAGCAACAGTAAATATTTATGTCTTCTTTTACTGACTATACAAGAGCACTCAATGTAATTGCTCACATTGAAGTTGAAACTGCACTAAAGTTTTCTGACAACCTAACCTCTTGCAATTTTTTACAGGATTATGAAATAGTAATTGGATTTTTTAAATATATTGGAGAATTGCCACAAAGTGATTATTTGTTAAATTAAATCTTCCAATAGTTCTCAGAAAAAAATATATTTGGGAGAGCTAATTATTATATCAAATAATTTTAAGTCTATCCTCAAATGATCCAGTTAGTGTAGATTAGAAAACTCCAAGATAATCACTCTAGTTTAATATGCTTATTAAACTAGGAAGGCCCATATAACACTGCTTGTGCTTCCTTAACTTAAATCTCAGTTTATAACATAACCTGTTATGTCAAAAAGGAATACTCTGCCAGGAAAAAATAATAAAATAAATTTTTCACAATCTCTCTGCACACTTTCAATCTACTCTCTGCCATCACACAAGTCTTAAAATACTAGACTTTCTGCCCTCACCAAGAAATAAATTTTTGGAAGTTACAAACTCTGTCATCCCTCTCCTTTGGCTGTTTTAGTAAGTCTCTGCAACATTGATATTCTTACTACAGAAAAAACCCACAATGGAAATTTGGCTGTTTTGGTGAAGTTCTTCAGTCTACTGATTACCAGTTCCCAATGAATCTCGATTATTTATTTATATTTAAAATAGGAGCCTTAAATATAAGTACAAGCATTTGATATGTTCTCAATGGTGTATCTATCCAGTAATGTGTACAGGAACAGTCTGTTCTTTGAAATCCATTTTTAAATTAAGGCTCAAATCACAGATTTTTCCACAAAATTTTTACCCAAAATGCTAGAAATATTCAAGATCAAGTATTGCAAAAAAAATTAGAATAATAAAACCCTTCTGATACTAGCACAGAAGCAATCAGTCAGGATCAGATTTTGAGATCAGTTTTGACAATCTCACTGATGAAACCAGAAGGTGTCAACACTGATATTCTTGTTACAACCACTAAAAGCAAACCAGATCATAATGCTGTGGGGGAAAGAAAAAGAAAACCAGAACCCAAACCAGAACCCAAAACACACAAAATTACAGTAATATTAGAAATAAGTGTGAAAAAACCTCGAGTTCCTGGGAACTGCAGCCTATATCTGCAGCCTATATCTGTAATACACCAAGAGGCAAAATAAAATCTCTGCCAACTGTTAGAAACATCAAGATGTGAATTTCAGCAAAAAATAAAAGATTACATTCCTGAGATGCAGGGTAAGTTCAGCCAAAGCAGTTGAAGAGCAGTTCCTGTTTGAGGTTCTGGGACATTTCCTGGCTAAACCATCTCCAGTTTCCCACACAGCTAAAAGTGAACAAATCAAACTGCAGCCCAGGAAGCTCAGGATTTCACTGGGGAAGAAATGTGCTCATTTAGTTTGCTCAGATTCCACCTGGACAAATGTTTCTCATCTTGACCTGATGATTACACCCACAAGTGCAAAGCAAGCACTGTGTTAGTGCTGGCACTGCTGGACACTGTTGGCACCAGGGTGGCATTGGTGCTGAAGGATCCAGGTGGAGCACATCTGTATGTGACCTACCACACAGCATCACCCCAGTTCCAATACCAATAGGTAATTTCATAATGGGATCTGGTACTATGAAGACAAAAGGGAAATGCTACTAAAGGGTTCAAAATAATCACAGAGTTATGATTTCTATACATTAGAAACAGAGTTGAATTTGTGTGAGCCATGATTTCTGCATACAGAATGGTAAAAGTTTTGCCACATTAAACATTAAAAAAAAAAAATATTGTCACATTACTTCCCAGCTCTTCTCTCTGGGTTCAAGCAGATATCTGTCTGTCCCACAATTTCTGGCTGTGTTCTACACTGTACCTTCACCTATAAAAAGCTTCCAGTGCTTTTTTAGGAGCAGTGAAACTGGCCCAGTTTCAATACTTCAGTACAACCAAGAAACACTGGGATCTGCTAGGGCAGTGACCAGGGCACACCTTTCCCAGGAGGGGTAAAAAGGAGGGGGAACCAGGCAGAGATCTGGAAAGGAAGAAAAACTTGGCTTCTGCTAGCACTGTTCAAAGGGATGAGATGATGTAAAATGGGGTGACAGACTTTGCAAAGGGCTTTGTGCTGTGACACCTGCAGTGACCATGTTGCACACACCAGCTTCTCCTGAGGCTGCAGCAAGGACTTGCCAGTGCTCTGGCAGTGG
Organism: Muscicapa striata striata; assembly: GCA_030060385.1. Taxonomy (NCBI): domain Eukaryota; kingdom Metazoa; phylum Chordata; class Aves; order Passeriformes; family Muscicapidae; genus Muscicapa; species Muscicapa striata. The sequence goes on along the minus strand of JAREIS010000050.1, from coordinate 87,961 downwards.
CTCAGGGCTCTTGGTTGCTGCCTCTAATTCTCTTGCTGCCTTGCGAAACCACTGCTCTGCCTGTGCCTCCTGTGGCCCTGAAGAAAGGCACAGAAAAGAGAGTCTCATTATAGGTATAATGAGAAAAACAGCAGCAATTCATTCTGTGAGCTGCTCGTTTACCATTAGAGGTCACTGTCCTGCCTAGGACCCAGCCACTAGCTCCGGGTCATACAGACACATGGGAGGCATTTGAAAGCCTAATAAACACTGAAGATACAAGCTACTATTTAAATCAAAATTAAAAAGAGCTTGTCGATATACACATCCTGTAGAAAACTGAAAAACAATCAAGAAAAATAAAAACTCTCTATTATAACATGACAATTATATGTGCTTAAAGGTCAGTAAGGTATTAGGTAGACAGTCTAATAATAATTAATTATTAATGATCAAAGAAATACTCTTTAAAATGCTTCTTTTTTAACATAGAGTTTTAATTCTTGAGTAATTATTAATTATTATGTTATTTATGTTAATTATTATTATTATATTATTATTCAGCAAGAAATCTAAATCTGAATGCCTCAAATGGGTACAGAGGATACACAAAAACAAAGATGATGACTTAAAGTTTTGTCCCAATCCAATGAGATCTGATGTGAAATTGGAAATCTGAAAGCCACTATCAAACCAAACAGGAGAGGAATGGTTACTGCATTCAGTCAATCACACTGAGGGCAGAGAGACAAGGACATTTCCCTTTTGGAAATTCTTTTTAGTTCACCCTAATGCCTTGAGAAGAGGATTCTCTAGTTACTGTGTTTGTATGCCAGTAGCTCACACATACAACAACATAAGGAAAATTCAATATTTGTTCGTTTAAAGGACCATTTAGAGCTTTATGATACTCTTTGGATTAAACCCAAAGTTACTGGAAGGAGTTTTCTGAAATTCATTATAACTACTGTAAAATACTGTCACGGGTTTATAATCCAATGATTACAATTTCTGCCATTTATCTCTGAGTTATGTTGTTCTTAATGAATTTTATTGAAGCATAAATGCATATACTATAGGTTAAGATCATCAGAACATAAAGATGGCAAATACAGTGTTCACTTGCTTCCCAGTTTTAATTAGGCCTACTGGGAGTACTTTAGCATAACATATTTCAGCTGTAAAAAACACCACCTTTACAGATGAACATCCCCAGCTAGGCATCTGCAATGTTTTATCATCGTGCTCAGGATTCTTTCTCAGCAGTGAATACTCTATCACTAGAAAGAAACCCAATAACAGGTTTTAAACAAAGGTTACAAGCACTGCACACCAAGTGCTTACCACAAGCTGATGATCTTGGAAAATTAAGTCATCCTTATTCTGGTGCAGAGTAAAATCTCAAGGAGCAGAGACATCTCTGGCTGCAACAGGCCCCTCCTCAGTTAATATTATGATGCCTCATAATGTTCTGTATAATTCACTTTCATCACATCTGCACAGATGTTGGGCTGGGCATGAGAAGGGACATTCATTACACAGTGACAACTTTTCCTGACTTTCCAGGAAGTGATGCCAGGTTGTGGTACTACCCCTGGGAAAAGAGAATCAGGAACTGCTATAACAGTTCTGATTAAGTGGAATATTCTTGGATTATGGAAATGACAATTATAGGAAGATTATGAAGTTAATGTTTTCATTAGTCTTCAAGCCCTACTGCTGAATTCATCCTCACATGCTTATTAAACAATACTTATCTTTTATTACAATAATGAAAATAAAGAAGTGTAACTCCCACTCCTTAATCCCCTGCTCTCCCCCTGCAATGGAGATTGAGCTGTGAAGAAGTTGGCAAACTTGGCTATAGAGAACTTACAGAGATACTTTAATCACAGTTACAGACAATAGACTTTTTCCCCAGGACATTTCGGGTAGGCTTGGGTGTTAATCACACATTTCCATTAAACATCTCAATTTTGAACATCTCTTCAAAAGACTATTTCATAAATGAACATAAGGTGAATCTGCAGAGTATTCAAAAAGGCAAAAATAAATATCATTGTCACATTAACAAGGGGAGAGAGTAGATTTAACTTTTTTCTTTTGATGTTGTTCTTTGGATTAAATTACAGAACCTTTCAGGAAAAAGGGGGGGGAAGAAAAAAAAATCACTGGAAGTTGCACCTTTTTTAAATCTTTTTTCCACTGTAACAAACCCTTGCCAGGCTTTAGTCCAATTATTCATACTAGGATGAATTCAAAATGTCATTCCAGTTGAAAACAACTTTGAAAAATGTGAAACTTTTGAGGATAGGCCAAAACATTTAGATAAGTCAGTTATGTAAAGTTCATACATTTTTTCAATTGCTAATAGATAGTGGGGTGTTTGTCTGGGTTTTTTAATATTTTTAAAATGTATTTATTTATTATAAATGTTATCTATTTGTATGTATTTATATATTCTATACATATAGCTGTGAGTACAGGTTTACTACCAAGGAGTTACTGACATGTGTGGACAAATACATACATTCCTGGCAGGGCAATAAAATGATGATGTTGCTGAGAGAATAACTTGACTGACAAATTCCAAACTGCCTTTCTGTGATCTAGTGCTGGTTTTAATTACATAAACCCCCAAAACACTCCACTTTAAGAGGTAACTTTATACTTTGAAGCCTTTGTTATTGTCTCGTGCTCCCTTCCAATTATTAATAATATGCAGTTTTATTATAGTTAAGCATTTGAAGTTAAGTAGTAGTAGTAAAGTGTACCTGAAGAAGGGGACCAGGCAAGGTGTTGAAGGAAGCCCTTGGCAGATCACTAAGTCAAAAGTAGAAAGGGAGGCAGAATACATTTTTCCTAATAGATTTGTCTCTAAGAACTGTACACCTTATTTTAAAAAATTTCTCATTCAATGTTAGCAGAAATGCTCTATGTGCTTCATTATTATGAAAGGAACTGCACAAGAACTACCTGAGCTTAATGAGATTTTGGAAAATAAATATACATCTTGAGTTGCCTGTGTGGTGGCACTTTTTAATGAGTTTAACTTTTGGTGTATAAATAAATACTCTGTTAGATACCATCTGAATAATGTGCAAATTAAAAGAGGCATAGGGTAAGAGCTTCAATGCGAAATTTCATTCTTTTTTCAGTGCAGTATTTGTTGTTTGTTATCTTCTGTAGGCGGCAACTGATCATTATTTCCAGGATGTGCTTAGGGAAATCATGAAGTGTTTGTTTTAGATAATGATGTGCAGCATTCATGGCTACTTGTGACTTTGAAAAACTGAAATTAAAGATCTTGAAATATCAAGCATATCATTAAAATATCCTTCATCGCTGAAGACTTTTGCTAGCTTCTTTTTCATGTAATTGGAAGAAATGTTTTCTTGAATGCTTTGCAGTATGATTTAAGTAAAGCATAAGTTCACTTATTTGAGTGGATATAATTTGATTTCACAAGAACTGAAGTACACAACACCAAACTGGTGAGCTGCTCTTCTGACCTGCAGAGGAGCTCTGCATCAGGGTGCCAGAAGCTTCGAATCCCTTCAACTACTGAGTAAACAACAGCTTCATTTATCAAATCCACTTTTCCTCCACCTTCAGCTACCTCTTCCAGTTAATTAACTGGCCATGGTCTTTCTTCAAGACTTTGTATGCTGGTAACGTGAAAACATAAACCAATGGCAGCAAGAAAATTATCAGCTTTTGAAAGGTGCTGCCAGAGATTTTGGCCACATGCAAATACCTTCAATGCTCTACTAAGAAGGAAACTAAATACAAGGTGACTTGTAAATTTTAGAAGTTAGATAGTATACTTAACTTTGTCTTTCATCCTAAGGACCATGCCCAATGTCACTTCTCATGCCCACTGCACGGATTTATATCTTTTAAAAATACTTTTCCTTTAATGCTCTACGATTCAGCAAAGCACATAGTATGTGCTTGTTTAACACCTTATAAAGAGATTAACTGTAATATCTTAGGGTTTGGGGTGTTTTTAGTGACAAACATTGAGCTATTTTTTTTGTTTTAATACTTCTTGAGCCTGTGTGGTTCACTTCTTAGTCTATTTCTCTTCTCCAACTAGCTGTTCAACTTAATGGAATTACTGTCACTCAGTTTGATAAATTGGGTCAGGGAGGGTCAGGAGTCCAAGGCAGCCAAACTTACTTCAGAAATGGCAGCAGAAATTCGCTGTTATGGGCACAGGTTAGAGGCCAGAAGACTTTGAAACATGGCAAAGTTTAGTGGTATTTGAATGGCATTTTCCTTGTTCTGACACAAAGCAGGATTCGTAGCCAAGGGCTGGGACCCAGACACACAACGTGTGTAGCAACACAGGATCAACAATTATCTCTGTCCAGAGAGAGTTTATCATCCATGCAAAGAGGTGGGAGACAGGTGAGTAGCCACATGAAGAGCACAATGAAACAAGCACATCCAGATATTGCCTGTTAGTGTCATAAATTGTGGTGCAAGTATATCAACAACCTAAGTGCAGCCAATTCTATTTACAAATATTTCTAGAAATGAGATTCTTAAAGAGAAATACAAAGTTGTATCTGAAAACATCCTTCTGAGAGCTGATTAATAAAAAGACTTCTCCCAGCTATATTAGAATTACAGAATTTTAAATGTCCTTTTTTTTTTTCTCTCCTTGGAGAGCTTTCAAAGTACTATTCAAATGCAAGCTCATTTCCCATAAATTCATAAAGGAACATCTGGACTTAAAATATCCTTTCATCCTTTGCACAACGTTTTAACACTTTCCCCTGATACTATTTTTGCCTTCCTTCTTGGATTTATTATCTCCTAAGTAATTACCTTTTGTTTCTCTTAGGTGTGATCATTGCTTGGGTCAACATTTTCAAGGAGCTCTCGCAGCTTTAAAAATGTGGTAATCAACATTTTCAGATCATTATTTGCTGTGCTTTTTTTCCTTGCCTCCTCTGCAATGGCTGCCAAAGGATTTGCTCTAGCTGCCTGTGTTCTGCATGTTTATTCAACTGCCTACTTCTTTTCATCTTCCAGGGATTGGATATTCTCTGCTTTTAATTTAAAATTGATCTCTAATCGTTAAATTGACTTGAGCACACAAGAAGAGAGTCAATAAGAAAGAAGCTATCATGGAGAATAGGCAAGATTCTTCCTTAGACATTCAGCTGATGGCTACGCTGTTGGTTTATGCAAAAGTATCTTCCCAGAACTCCCTCTTCTTATATCACACAAACAGCAAAGAGGTCCCATAAACCTTCATGGGTTCACACATGAGGTTCTTGCAGCACTATTCCTCTGCACAGCAGGTATTTACAAGCTTCACAGAAAAGCTCTGAGAGCACCTGTAAAACCCTTTAGCTATCCTAGGAGATCTGTGGCCATGGTTACACAGCTGCTTTAATCCAACATAAACCCAGTCTGCCAGGGAAATGGGAGACTTCTAAATTCCCCTCTCTATGAAACTGCTCCTTCTCATTCCCTCACTAACCCTGGCTTTAGTTCTCCCATGGTTGCACAGTGTGCCTGACACAGAAACTGATGCAACTGCAAATCAAACCAGCAAGACCCCCTTGAATTTTTATTTTTAGTCAAATAAGCTCCCTGATGGAACTCATTGCAAAACTCTACAAGCACCAGCTCTGGAGCACAGTGAACATATGCTGCTGAGGATGAAGGGCAGGCACTGAAGATATTGCTCTGTTTAGTAACAGCAAGCTGAAAATCAACTGAAAGCAGGTGTGAAGCTGCAGCCCAGTCTCTTCCTTTCTGTGCCTGAAAGTGCAGCTTCATTTCCAAACTTATTGCTACTGGTTTGTTTTCTCAGTGCCTTGTTCTAACAGTCTGAACTCATGCTAACATTGCTTTCTGCTGAACACAGGGAAGAACATGCTTCAAACAGACTCAGCTCCTGGTACACAGCTCAGATGCTCAAGGCTGCTGTCTCCCAAAGCATTCCTGTGCTATGGCACAGCAGCACAAAGGCACTGACAATCCTCTGCTGGGGCTGAGGTTTCCAATTCTCACAAGGGTCCTTAGGAGTCTGAGCTTCCACCAGGTAAGCAAAACCTCAGTCTCTCTCCTGCTTTGCAACCCCACTAATCAGATGTTGGCCAAATATTACACACATGTTTTATAACCTTGCTGGTAATGGTCATATTCACAGCAACAGTTCAATAAAGTAAGTAATGGAAGTTTTTGTTGTTGTCATTAAAAATTGACACTAAAGAATAAAACATTTGGAACATACTATGGTCTTATATCAGGATCTGTATTGAAATGGTTAATACCAGTTAATCTACAGGAAAATGACAACACTCAATTATATGGTCAAAATAAAGATTTTTGTCATCTAAATGCCATTTAGATGCCATCTTTATGGCCATCTAACCATAGACAGTTAAGCTGTCATATATATGCCTTACGGGGAAAAAAATCAATTAATAATGCATCTGCTAAGAACTTTCCCAAGTACATGTATGTTTTAATTTTTCTCTCTTCTCACACCTATGTATAAGGAGTTAATGTATGTTACACAAGTACAGTTATATAATTACAAAATTCCTCATAGCAAAATTAAAAAATTATGTGAAACTGTATTATTTTTAATGTATAGCCACATACTCACGTATGATGTCCCAAAGACAAGAAATGTTAATAAATAGTTTGAATTAAAAGTATGTGTATTTTTAAAGTATTTAGACATATTACTGCTTCCCTGCTGCACCAACTCACAAAGCTGGCTAAAGAAACCTGGATAATTTTAAAGAGCAAATCTGGTGTTGCTCAGCAACAGCACACCCTGATAGAAAGGATGCAGGATGTTGGAAGATTTAATATTAGGGAAACTGTGCTTGCAAGGGGAAGAAGAAGAACAAATACAATTTAGTCATACAACGTCCATAAAATTGGGACAGCTTAAAAATAATAATCAGATGAAGTTATCATTCTAATATTAATCTTTGCATAATAGAGCTAAGTAAAAAGTTATTGCCTGGAACAAATGAGCTGCCATTGCAGTTCATTAAATGGCATTGATGTTTGCACTGTCTTGATATGATATGACATGATATGATGAGGAAGAAAAGCAATGCATTTTATGAGAAATTGAGAGCAATCTCATGGCTGAAGACTTCAGTTCTGGCACTAGTTTGAATGAGTACTTACTAAAGTGAGGACTAAGAGCACACAACTTCACACGTTGTCCCAGATCAGAAGAAATCCAATGCTTTCAAGGAGAAAAGATGATACAAGTCTCACCTCTGCTTTGGTCAAACAGAAACATCTCCCCCATTTATTTATTTCCGATCGGTGTAGCAACCCTTCTTTTGGTCACTCTGTAACTTTCTGTTTTGGAGCCACACTGTCTCAGTTCTCCATAGTGTTCTTTCTTACTGAACATAAAAAAATCCCACAGAAGACGAATTTTCTGTCTGCCTTTACTCAGCCACCCCTTCTATTACTGTTGGGTGCTATTACAAACAACTGCAAGGGAGGCTGAGGCTGCTGAGATGGCAGAAGGCAATGGCAGTGTCTAAGAGCCAGCAAAGACTGATAAATGATAGAATCACACTTAGTGCTTGGGGAACTGACAGCCAGACCTGTCTGAAGGAAAGAGAGAGCCACATGCTGGAAGACCTCACTAGCAGGGCTGCTTGTACCAAACAGATTCTGTCTCAGCAGCTCTGAGGGTCTGTTACTACCAACAGACTGCAGTCCCCATGTGTGACAGACTCCAGAGCATCTACATGGATGGCACCAACTCAAAACATAAAACATACTGCTTGCAATCCAGTGTGGACAGAAATTCTCTACCTTGGTCAATTTTAACTTTTTTTTTTTTTTTTTTTTTTTTTTTTTTTTTTTTTTTTTGTATGGTAATATACAGGACAAACAGTGGGAAGGTACTTCTACTCATAAACCATGAGGACATGAGGATGGAACTCAAGGTGTTGGACTGGCTACTAGACCTCAGTCTTCCCATCAGCTGGCTCTCTGTAATCATTTGCATTCGACATTAAAACCTCTTGCTCCTCCTAGACATATAAGTGGATACTTAAAATGGGTTATAAAGTACTCAGAAAACAGATTTTCTCAGAAATAAGCTCTGTAGGACTAAAGGTACACCTGAGCAGGACATTAGCTTCTGTTTTGCTCATCAATTCACTGTTGAAACAGAATCATTAGGCCTGAGCAAAAAACCTGTTGCTATAATGTTTAATTCTCAGACACCTGGTGACAACACAGTCATTAGCAACTGCATCACTCTTCTCTCTGTCTAACAGTAAATGTCAAACTCTGCAAGGTTCTTTGTTGGTTCTCCAATGTAAAACACATTTTATTAAACAGGAGTGATACCATCTTGCCTATTAAATGACTGGCTGCATGGAAAATGAGTCTGACAGCACACCTCAGTGAATCTGTCCTCTGGGTGACTACCTTTGCTATGACCCAGCGATACCCTTAGCTTGTCAGAAGATATTTACATCAAATAACATCAAACTTTCATTGAAAATACAAAACAAAAGCCCTTCAAGAACCTGCCATCCCAAAGTGACAATGAAAAATGTTTACTAGAATGAAAAAGTATAAATATTTCATAAAAATAAGCATTTCATTAAAATTTCATACTTATCATTTCCCTTCTATTCTGGGAAAAGGATTTTAATTAAAATGTACAGGGTACAAGTGTAAGGCAAAAGACAGAACTAATAACCTCAGAAGAAGAAAAAAAAATGGAAGGAAGAAATTATCAAAGTACTACCACGATAAATATTTGACACCTCAGATTTTCCCATTGCTGACATTCCTTCTCTCAAAAGGTACAAAGATCTCAGCACATTCCTGTAAGTGATATTAGAATATTGTTGAATCCTTGTTTTCAAAATTTTGGGATGGGATGTGTTGGGATTGTGCTGCAATCTTCAAAGCAGCTTGAAGCCAGTTTTGTATCAGAGCAAGGCCCAGGATTGAGCCCTTTACTACATAAGTCAAGAAGAAACTACATTTTTCTGAATGGTAATCAATTATGGTATCTACAAAAGGAATTGTGAGGATGGGGAGTTATAACTCAGAAGAAAATTGTAGGGATGAAGTGGAAAGACTACAAAATAACAATGCTGGAAAACAAGTCAGCCACTGTAAGCGGAGCACCTCTTTCTGTCCTTTTCTTAGCTGTGACTTTGCAGTGTATTTTTATTTAGTAGAAATGTTTAAAAAGAACATTTATTCTATAAATTCTTGTTATGCTTCTCAGGTATGCAGTTCTGGAAGGGTCAAGGTGTGGTGCCTTTATAGTCATGTTTTCCTGACCTCTGTTTCCTCAGGTTCAGAGAAATGGTAACAGTTGAGACAAATGCACTGAGGAGGACGTGTGGTTGCCCACAGATGCCACCTTGCTAATTGGCATGGTTCAGAGCCTAGAGCTGCCTCTTACATAAAACAAACAGTGTCTTTTTGGAAGAGAAAAAACTTCTCTGAAAATGTAGACCAGGGCTGGTACAGATTATGAAAACCACAAAATAACAAATGGCTTAGGCCTATTCCACAAGTGTAGTTTTCTGCTAGAAAGCTTTGGAACAATTGAAATGTCTTTGAAAATATGACTAAATGAAAGACTTGGAAGTGTATCCTTGACAAAGTATTTTAACTAGTAGCACACGAATTATAGTTCAAAAATGAATATAAAAATAATCAGCTATAAAAAATCTTCCAAATTAATTTTAGCTGTAAAGCTAGAATATATCTCATTCACAAGCAATAAAACGAAAGGGAAATAATTAGATGAGTACTATAACAGACTCATCAGATAAGTAGAAATAGTAGATATATGATCACTGCCTTGAGGAGAGAAAAGGGGTTTGGAGGGAAATGGACTAAAAATGTATCTGTGAAACAGATGGGGCAGATTATCATGAAAAGAAATCATACAGCAATAGGAAGTCCTGTTGCAAAGTAATTGTTACAGAATGCATCAAACCTGCAGTATTTCATTGTGCAGTATCCTCAGAAAAGCAACATTACAAACTTGATTCTGCACATTTTTTCTTGCACCTTGGACACAGATGCATAAATGTCATGCATTCAGCTATAACTTGTCAGTGCTTCCTTCAGAGTATACACCAGCAATAATTCCATAGCCCATCCTGACATAAGAAATTTGACTGTGTGCTTCATAGGACATATTAATCATAAATTATGATTCATGCATGTTTCTCATGTTCGTATCCTTCAACCACACAGGGGATTAACATATCAGAACATGAGACTGACTCTTGCCAGGTGTCACATAATGCAAGTTACTGTAGATATTTACTGATACCAAATATCTGCTCCTAGAGCCCATCTCTATAACTGTAAAACTGCATCCATCTGTCAAGAAAGTGAGCCAAAATCCTTAAAAGTCAGCAAATATTCCCCTAACAGGGTAACTTGAATTCTTCAGACCATTCAGCAGTTTTACCTTCAATTCTGAACACATTCTAAATTGTAATCTGTTTGGAGAGATCTGCATGAGATGAAGAAGGAGCTTGTTGCCCTTTTCAGTTTATAATGTCACCAGAAATTAAGCCTATTTAACAGATGTGAAATTCATCATTTCAGTCTTTAACTTGCATTAGAAAGTCACCTTTTTGATAACTGATCCCACTGTGTGCTGTTTACACTGCAAGTATCAAAGTAATTCACATTAAAACAAGTTTTCTTCAAACAAAAAAAGAAGCGCTCTCCTTGTCTTAAATCTAAAGAACCAAGTCTCCTAAAACCACATTTCTATGCAGTTTAGCTAAGTAAAATCCTTGCAAGCAAAAAAAATCGAAATAGAAATTAGTTGCACTTTAAAACTCAGATCTTTACCCAGTCACTACATATTGACAAGAATATTGTTTTCCTAAATTCCTTAAAAATAAGGTGGACATGAGTTACCCTGCTTGTAACTGAAAATATTCCAGTAACATATAAAATGACTGACTAAACTAATGTTGGTGTTCCAAATCAATTTCCCTTACACAAATTTACAATACAAGAATTCATTAAGACAAAGAGGAAACAGGTTTGCTATGTGGAATAATATTTATCTGGAAGCTTTGACCAAGCTAACTTATCCTCAAATTCCAAGAGCAAATTCATTCCTTTCTCCTACTTCTCTGCATTTCATTTACATATATACCAGGCCCTTTCATAATAATCATAACAAATCCCTCAGCTTACTGAAATAAACATTAATTCAAAATAAATACATCAACATGCAGATCCTCAAACTGAACAGGGGAAAGAACAAAAACTACTGCACATCAATTCCCCCACACTTACAGATTTCCATATTTGTCAAACTGTGATTAGTCATGAAACTGAACTAAAAATAAAAGTTTTAGAGTTTCATAACAAATCAGGAGGCAATTCCAAAAAAACACCAGTGTCTATTCCACACAAATAAGAACACTTGTTACCTGTTTTTTCATCATTCCCTCTTTTTTCCCCTTTTCTAATGCAAGCAAATACTATCAGAAAAAGACTTGATCCTACTCTTATTTACATTCGTTTTAGAGAACTTTGTCAATTGTTTTCAGTGAAGGGACTTCAGTAGCACACAGTCCCATGGCACATGTCTGGTTCAGCAGTAGTCAGATTGTTCATTTGATCCAAGTTAGGGACAAAGTGAAGAGCTGGGGATCTACCGCAGGGAGAAAGCAAGACTCAGTTCCATACCTAAAGATCCATTCCGCTTAAGGAAACTCCATGACAGTCACCAACATGTCAAACTTGTAATTTTTTTTTCTGTGTCTTGTGATTACTTTTTTTAGTTTAACAGATTTGAAAGAAATAGTGGTAGGATGTAGGCAGCTCTCCACCTGGAGTGAGTTGGACAGCTCCACTGAAATCAGTGCATTAGATCCTCCAGTTAACATAAATCTCCCTGGGATCACTCAAATTACTCACAAGCCCATCAGTTAGAATAAATTCATAAAATGCTCTTAAAATCCATGGTGTTACTTTGATTTACAGTCACTTAAGAAGTGCTTCCATGTTATATACCAAACAAAATAGGAAAATTGGACATATTTGTAGGAAATTTCTGGGAGAGAAGTCACAGGACTTTACTTTTTTTAAACAAATGTCTGAAACTGCCGCATCTGTTTGAAATACAGGGTGGGCTTGATTTTGACTCTGTCCTTTCCCCAGGCTCAAGGATCATTGAAGTGATGGGTGTTTTTTGCCTAAAACTGTCTCTAAATTCAGTGCATAACATGAAGCTACCTCAGGCATTCATATCCCCTCTATGCTAAGCCAGGAGGTCAGGCTCTACAGGACACCTGTGCAGTGAGGAGGGAGGGAGCACAAAATCCTGAGGGCAGATAAGAGCAGAAGAATGGTGCTAAATCAGCTTTAACCCTTTTGAGAAGGAAATGCCCCTCTTTTGCCCTGCTCCATTGTCCTTTAGGATGGTGAGAGTGTAAAAACATGAGAATCTTTTGGGTGTATCCTTCAGTGCACCTTCTAGCTACCCAAGGCTTCTGTAAGGAGTTAAACAAGATGTTCATGCCTGGGACACTTCACACTAAAGCACACATTAAAGAGCTTATGAACTATTTTCCATAGCTGAGCAATTAAGTATAGGCAGGAAATTGTGTTGCAGCTGTCTACAAAAAAACCCAGCAAGATGGTACCTGCTCAGTCTCTCTCATTACTTGCCCCAGTCTTTTCATTTCCATTCCCTACCTGTTGTAAGCACCTCTGCCTCATCCCTGTAGTTTCCCCAAAGTAGTGAAGGGAGAAAAGGGTACAGGCACTTTTTGGTATAACCCTCTAAGACGTGACTTTCTGCAAGGTTTTTAATTTTCTGATTTACAGAAGTATTTCAGACTTACAGAAAATGTTATAATGCTTGGAACCCCAGGCAAAATTCCAGTATTTCCTCAACAGTTTATCTTTTATATCTTTTGCTCTTCACTTCTCTGGAAAGAGAAGAAAGCGGGATTGGACTTCAGGTTATCAATTAGTTAATAATTGTCACTTTTCTACTCTGAAAATTAAAGTGTGGAAACATCTCTTCTCACAAGTCAGTCTCTACTTGGATCATTTTTCCACAATAACAGCGAAGTTTGTGTATACACATATACTGTAATAATGTCAAAGTTCAGTCATACACAGAGTTTATTAGATTTTGTTTTATTCTTTCCCTTGAATTATTCATGGAATATCTATAATTTCCCAAAGAATAATTTCATAAAGTGCTGCAGCAATAACACTTTCCATATATAGCACACCAATGTGAATGGTATTTACGATGCACTCAAAGGAAAATCAACCTATTACATTAATCATGTAAAACTATTGAAAAATTACATTTAATCATTTCTATTTTAAATAAAACCTGCTCAGAGCTTTAAAACCTGTGAGAAATCTAGAATTAAATTTCATACAACATTGCCTGCAACAGTATATATAATTATTCAATACTTCCAGGTTTGTCTGGTGTTCAGTAATCTCTCATCTCATTTTCTCTGAACTGTGAGTTGTATTTAATCTTTTTTATTTAGTACCTTTTGCTTAGAATGTTCCAGCTTTAGTAACGAGAAACAGCAAGATAGATAAAGCCCTGTCCTTTGGTCAAGACTCAACAGTGAGATGTCTCCTTCCTCAAACCCAGCTCAGGGCACCAGGGCACAGCTTCCAGCACCTTCTCTGCTTATCCCAGGCCCTGTGACTGGCAGCACCATCCTGTGCTGGCACCCAGGGCAGAACACAGCAGGTTTGTACAGAGTACCACATATTTCCTGTGAGTGACAGTCCATTCAGCAACTGGATGAAGAAAGCAAAATGTGGCCCACCAAAGATCATCACTAGAAATATGGTGACACTGAGATTTTAAGTAGCTTTTGTAAGAATAGTAAACTCTTTTGAATGCCACTTAGTTAGAAGATGTTTGACTTCTGAAAGTGCTGAACCACACTGTAATTCAATTTGATCTGTCTGACAATTAAACTTTCCAGGTTTTATTATACTCTGCCTGTACAAAGTCAAGAGAAAGTCAAGTCTGAGGGCAAAACCTGCTTTTCATTAGGCCAAAAGCAGAGGTTCTGCCTTGTGTTCCTGGCAGGCTCATGTGCACTGTAAGCCAAATCATGCTGACATCTTTCAGATGTTTGAAAAGCTAAACAGGGTGCACCAAGGTGCTGAGTATGTGGCATATGAAATCAAATAAAAAATGAGTGTGCATGATTCCTAATGAAGCAGAATATATTGTCATAGAGCTTTACCTTTGTCAGGACTGCAGGAACATTCCATAAAGTCAATTCTTCAAAAGCTGGTGTCTATAAATAAACAGCCAAGGGCTTAATTAGAAAATAAATCTATGGAAAAATAATACAGCCTTTATGAACTCTAAAAAGCAAAATGAGTGTGTATAGAATATATAAGCCTATATATATATAGCTGGGGGTTTTTTCAGAATTTTATGGTCTCTACAAAGGAAGCAAAGAATAAACAATTGGTATAATATTAACAACCTCAGCTTTCAGCTCAGAACATTAATAACTTATTTGAAATAGCTCAGCCTCCTGTATATGAGCCACCCTGTAGTGCTTCAGCTGATTCTGATTCTCTTTGTGCAGAAACCTTTTAGCTAATCATTTTCATCTCTGTGTGTCAATAAATCATGCATCTCTAGGGCAATGACTTTTACTCAGCAAATGTTAAGCAGAAATAAAACCACCTAGAACAGCCTAAGCATGAGAATTTCAATAAGAATTTAGCAATATATTGATCCACTTCTCCCCCTTCTGACTTTTCATTACTATGTCACTTTTAGCTCCTGAATTCAGTAAGATAAAAAGCTCAAATAGCATGTGACTTCTGGACTTTAGCCAATCCTACTAAAATTATTTTAAATGGCTTCTTCACCAACAGTAAACTCAAAAAATGGTCAATAATCTCGTCTTAAAGGGAAGAGCTGACAGTCACAGACTACGAGAGAGTGATTTCATCTAACAGTAGTAAAACAATGCAATGAAAATTCATGTTTCTGTAGATTTCTAAATGTAACATATTATTATATGCCCTACATTTCCTCTTTCTTGGAAGACAATTGACTAAGTAACTACATTTTGCATTGTTTCTTAAATAAAATTAAGTTAAAGTAACTCCTATGTAGTTATTTATAAGGATCTACCACCTAAAATCCACTTGGCTGTGTCAAACCATACTTCCTGCACACCAGATGACCAAACACTATTTCTTTTCCCTTAGTATTTATCAATGAGAACCAAAAGATAATCAATAGTCACCAAAAAAAATTGATTGAAAACCCACCCTGGCACTAAAAACGGTCATTGAAAAGTTTCTCACTACTCTTGTTTTCCAAGTTTAAACTAGCCCAAACAGATGGCAGAGATATAATGGCTCTTCAGCTCTAACACCTGAGTGTGGTAACCAGTGATGAGTACCAAAAATGAAGCCCACAACACAGACAATTGTCTGTCTCCATGGTCATCAAGACAACTGAGGAGCCTCCACCAACATTTCCTAGACATTTACCCCTATGGCGCCTGTGAGAGGCTGAGGCACAGATCAGGGAGTGGATGTGCCAACAGGGCTGGGAAAATCACCATGCACACAACACTGTTCTCATCAACACCTATGGAATATGGCTGAATTAATGTATGGTTGTACTAACAGTGACTGCCAGAGAAATTAAAGTCTATACTATATAGTGCCACAGAAAGAGATGTTAATTTTTTAAAATTTTGTTCACTGACAAAAACCATTAACAATAAGTTACTTCAAATCATTGTCTTAGGAACACAGATATCATAGATGTCAACACACCTGGCTTCTTTTTCTTTTTTTCTTATTTCTATTTCCCAACATTAAAATAAGTCATATTATTCAGTTACACAGGAAGCATTAAAGAACATAATTATTTTTTTAAAAAATATAAAATAATTTTAATCTAAGTAAGTTTGTGAAGTTTGGGCTTCAAGACACATCCATGTCACTGAAAAGCTGCACCTGACACTGTAACAGAAATACTGGGGGCAGAAATTTTCATCAGGTTTTGCAGAAAGATTTGCCCACACAGCAACTGATAACCAGGGAAGATCTAACACAATCAGTGTGACTGACCATTCTCTGACAAACAGAGACACAGAACAACTTCACAGAGATGGTGAGCTCTGGGACAAGATCTCTTTTCTTTCAGTTTTTAAGAAGATCCATCAGAGTGAGGTCATGATCTAAAATTCACGCCTCAACATGTTTTTCCTGAAAACATTGAAAAAATGGCTATGAAAACAAAGGAATTTGGCCATTAAATTGAGTTTGCAATCCAAAATGTAGGAAAACATAAATAATCCAAAGCAAAAGGTAAAATGGGAAACACTGTTACTAAAGTTCAGAAGTAAAACTTGCAGTGTTCACAGTGTCCTGTATGTTTTGTGACAATGGTATCACTCTGCTTCCCAAAGGACAGAGGACACATAATTACATACCTGAAGTTTCCCAGAATACACCAGAATGAGGTTTTACCAGAAAAGCAGCCACGGGAAAAATTACGTTGGGCTATCACAGACCATTTTTTCCAGCAATGTGTCAGTTTAAACAAAGCTGCATTGAGAATTGTTTTGGAAAGTGCATTGATTTATATCCTGAGATAAAAACAAATTGTGGAATTCAGAATGTCCCACAAACTGAAAATTACAAGTTTGTATCCTCCATTCTGGATAAAAAATGCCAGTTGAGCACTGACTGAAAGCTGCTCACAAGATCATGATAAACATCAGCCTCAGTAGCACAAAGCAATCAGGGTTTGTGTGTTGCAGCCAACCAAAAGGTTTCCAACCCAGCTACATAATGGTAAATTGATCCCATCCTCTCCAAACTTCACTTTCAGCATCCAAGTCTTGATCCCATTTGTCCTCACACATAACATTTCCACAGAATGCAGAGCAACAGGGGCATTTCATAAACGTTCTGAAAGGTTCCCTGGTGCACACACTTTGCAGTTAACTGATTTTGGCAGATATCTTGCCCAGAAAATACCAAGAATGGTTTTTACTTATTCAAGGCAGAAATGAGAAAATGGGCTGAGAGCTGCTTTGCTTGTGTTTAAATATGAACATAACCATATTTTCCAACTTCTTTGGCATGAGATTTCAACTTCACTTTTCATTACAATGGAAATGTCAGGAAAAAACAAACAGATTCTGATATCTGAATAATTTTTTATAATACTAGGGATATGGTGCCAACTAATAGAAGAAGTACTAGTACTAGTACTAGAAGTACTAGCACACATTTAAATGTGGTCCTCTCAAATAAAACTCAACTCAGGCTTCCGAGCACCTGAAGTATTTTTCAAGATCACACAGCAAATTCATAAACTTAACCACAATAAAATCCAAATAATCTGAAGTTTGATGCAGAGTCTTTCACAGATCGCTCCCATAACATTCTCATATAACAAAGGGAAATTATGCAATTAGTCGTGACAATGGACTTCTAAAAAATGCAAATTTAGCTGCAGTGTCAGTGCACTTTATTAGCTGCAGTTCAGATACAAGAGCTACAAAGTCTGCTTGTTCACTCACTGTTTGTGTCCCTTCTGAGACTGGGAAAAAGAAGAATCTAATTAGAAGTAATCCTGCCAAGAAAAAATATCAAAAAGAAAATCTACAAGAAAATTTTTTTTTCTCACTACTTGCCAGATGAGTTCATTAACCATGAAGTGGACTGTGGTCTTATCTCAAGCAAAGATGTATTAGGCCATTTCACACTTATTTGGTTATTACATCTTTTGAAAATATTGTGATATTTTCTAAACATAATGGGACCTGTACAAAACCTGTTGATTGTTATAAAACCCAAGCAGAATACAGTGTCAATGCATAGACTATATTTAACACTAAGTAAACTAAGCTGTAGAAAAGAAACAAGCTTTGCTTTATGTAATGTTGTTGCCTGAACTCTAACTCTTGTTATGGGAAAAAAAAATGCTTTTTGTGAGGTTCTACTCCTTCCAGTTATTTGGTAATAATGACTTAACAGCAAAGTTTGAAAGTAAAACCAATTTTTAAGTGAGCCAGAATCCTGGGTCTTTGGAGATTATCACTGGAGATCAAAGTCAGTAACAAATATCCAGAACTGAGCAGAGAATGTCAGGGTTGTTTTCTTAGTTCATCGAAGCTTCTGAGGTTTATATAGTCTCCCTTCTAATTAAGATTCAATATAACAGTTAGATGTGATCTTTGGTGTCTTCTACACCTGAATAATATTTTCTGACATTTAAGTCAAACTAAATCTGAGTGTTTTAGTGACAGTAATGAACTGTATACCCAGAACTATATTTTAAAAAGGTTTTCCAGGTTGAGTTTCCCAAGTCTTGTTTGCAAATGTGGAGGTAGCAGCACACTGAGGTATTTTCAAACTAATCCCATGAGTTGTTACAATATTTCACAATTGAGATAAAAATTGAGTGTATCTCTGTAAACAAAAATGTAAAACCTTGTGAAATCTGTTTTTTATTTCCTATTGTACACTGCAGTGTTTCTACAAGTAGTACCAAAAAAAAAAAAAGTCTTTTTTTAAGACTGAAAGGTCTGGGAATTTTGAGACAGGAATTCAGTCCAGCAAAAATTGCTACTTATATCAAGGGATAGCTCTTGTTTCATAATATTTTCCACTATCACCATAAAAAAAAACCATAATATCAGGTTCTTTCTCTTATGCTTTACAATTCAATGTATTAGCAGAAATAACTCAGAGAAAGAGGTGTATGAAAGATTCTCAGATTCTGAAAAGGAGATCACTGTTTCTAAACTCTTATTTTAGACTGATACCATAAAACAACAGAAAAAGTCATAGGTAGGAGAATGTGAAAATTAAAGACAAACCATAATAACTCTCACATTATAGCATAAATTTTTACAGCAAAAAATATAAGCCATTAAATTGTAAACTCAGGAATAACAACTTACTCAGCAAAACTGTGGGGCTCCCTGCCAGCTCTTGAGTCATCACAGAGTGTTGGTGCCACATGTTTCTCACAGCAGCTGAATTTTCATCAGACTCTGCAGTACAGCAGGCACAAAACTATCACAGTCAAAGGAAAAAGTCAAGTATGTGCAGACAGTGATATGGAAATCACACTGGTCTAACTATGACCATAACTGGTCATTAACAGGTCAAACCAGTAGAAGGAGAACTAATCAAAAAATGGAAACATGGCATTTCCTGAGATGCTTAATTTTTTGTGTTGGCAAGGCTCAAATTCTGACTACTTTATTCCTAAGCAAGATCACTCAAATCAGAAAAATTAGGCATATGCTAGAGAAAAGTAAACTGTTAAGTGCCACCTATAGAACAGATTTCTCAGACTACAGCAGATACCAAAGATGTCCTTGCCAGCTTGCATGTTTCACAAAGATTGGATTTTTGTATTGATGGTCTTCTAAAAGAGAAAAAGATGTAACATTCCAAATTAATATTTGACATGTTTTTTTTTAAAATGCATATTGTAACATTTAAAAAGTTTTTAAATTGCAAGAGGGAGAGACTATTAGAAAATAAAAAGGATTACACCTAGATTTTCAATTGAATGACAGAAGTTCCTGCCCTGTAACTGAAGTGAAATATAATTTCCCATGGAGACATTAGGTCCCTCTTCCAATTATATGTTTTCATCCTTGAACTGTCTCTGCTACTCACTTGACTTTTAGTGAATTCATTCAACTCTCCAACTAAGCAGAAAAATACTGAGGGTTTGTGGAGGGGGGCAGTGTTTGTTGTGGTTGGTTAGTTGGTTGGTTGGTTGGTTGGTTGGTTGGTTGGTTGGTTGGTTGGTTGGTTGGTTGGTTGGAGTTGTTTGTGGTAGGGTTTTTCTGGGTTTTTTTGGAGGGCTCTAGTTTTCTGCTTATTTAATCAGAAAGTGTCAGATGAGTCCCTGAGCCAAGGAAGGAACATGCTGATGACAAACAAGCAGAAAAGAGAAGTAATAAGTCATATTCTTTTGGAGGTTGTGAGATCCTGCTCTGGCTCAGACATAATGCAAAACTTCATATCAAAGATGAACATCTATTAACCCATGCAGGAAAACACCTGAGGATTCTTTCTGTTTCTTACAATTTGTTATAAGCTCCAATTCAATCTCTTCTCCCTAAGCACAATGCATGTTACATTTTATTTGTCCTGAAATATAAAGGTTTTCTGGAATTTTAAATTAAAGTAACAACAAACCTGACAATTGTTATCATGAAGAAGGCCCCTAACCTTCTAAACTGAGGAAACTTCTAGAGGCAAATTCTTACCAGCTCCCTGTGGCTTCTGTCTTGTTCATGAATATAAATTAAAGTTACTTTAAAGAGATTTGGATCTCATGTCAATTATTCACTGCAGAGATTGAAATTTTGATTAGCAAGATCTAAAATCACTTTTTTTTCCTTCTCAACAAGCAGGTATCATATCTTTAATTAATGCCAGCAAAGTTGCTCTTCATAAAGCAATATAAATTTTAGTTAAGACAGCAATGTGATCATGACACCATCACCTCTGCCCACTTAGGGAACATAAAGAGAAAGGTAAATACAAACGGCAGAATTGAGGATTAAGGCCCAAAGTTCAGATCTATCACTACTTCCAAACTATTGCAAAACTGCTTTTAATAGATTTCAGAGATACTTCAGGCACAAAGCAACTATTTCCCTTTGGATTCTGTGCTCAGTGCATCTCAGCTGCTCTAGAAGTAAAACTTTACATAATGAGCTATGGTTTAACCCCAGCTGGCAAGTAAGCACCATGGAGCTGCTCA
This sequence comes from Muscicapa striata striata, assembly GCA_030060385.1. Lineage (NCBI taxonomy): Eukaryota > Metazoa > Chordata > Aves > Passeriformes > Muscicapidae > Muscicapa > Muscicapa striata. Next base: position 67,176 of record JAREIS010000050.1, on the reverse strand, counting down.
CTTCCCCACCAGTGGGAAATCAAACAACTGACTGTTCTGATTCTGATCTAAAATTGAATTTTAAAAGAAGTTTAGCTAATTAGGAATCTCTTCAGAATGTCATAGTCAAATTAAAAGAGATCTGTATCACAAATTATTTTGAAAAAGTTAACTTGCACCTAGATCCACAGTTGCATCATTTTTTGTATCTGCACTAACCAGAGGCTAGCCTGAAAAAAAGCTGGATTTATGATAAAATAGTGATCATACCTATATTAGGAATCAAACTGATTTTTTTCTTTAATTGTGTTTTTTAAAATATGAGCACAAAGGTGAGAAATCATAAGTCAATCACAGAAGGGAGAAGGTAGAACTTTTCTCTGTTATTAGCTCAAAAATCTTCTCTCACATTCTGTTTATTCAGGACAAAATTTTGCTCTTTCCTTCCCTCCATCTTTCTTATTCTGGGATCCATCATATCTGCATAATTTCTAAAGCATTATGGATTTTGCAGCTCAGTCTCTAAAAATAACAAATAACAGAAATACTTTACTTTCAAAGACACATAATGAGCTGAAGTTAGAAGCCTGTGGCAAATTTAGTTGGTTTTGGTTAATGAAAATTTATAGCTTTCACTGTGAAACATTTTCTCTACAACCAGACATAAAAGTAACTTTAACTGGAAGCACTCCAATTCAACAGCAGCACTTTACAATATTTTTTTTTAAACAGCAGCATTAAATATATATCTACTTATCCAAACCACATTAGCTCTGGTTGTGCCAGGCATGATGCATGCATTTAGTAATACAATGAGAAGTCCCAGCTCTAAACAGCCTGCAGCCTACATAGAGAACATTAAGGAAGATAGTGACCATTCTGTAGAAAGAATACTAAGGCAAAGTTTAGAATCATAAACAATGTAAGTGTCATGACATAAATAAACTACCCAAGAGCTGGGAATAGAACAAATATCTAAGTTTCCCTGCAGTGTCTCAGCCATAAAGCTTCTCCTTACGGGTAAAAAGCAGCATCCCTTAATAATAAACTGTGATTTTTTTTTTTTTTAATCAAGCAGTTTTTCTCTTACATATAAACATAATATTTTCTCCAAAAATCAAAGCCAACTATTTTTCTGACACCATGCAACTCCACAATGACTTTTCAATTTGCAACTAAAATACAACAAATGGAACTGCCTTTAAATCCCACTTACTCATCTTCCACAGCATCTCCAGATTTTCTCCTTTACCTGAAAATGGTGGTGGGTTTTTAAGAAACAAAACACCAATACTACTATTGAGGTCCTAGGAGGGAATGCCTGACTGGCAAAACCGTCATAGTTGGAACTTTCGGAAATGCACCTGAAATGTCAGCCTGTTTTGAGTGTTCCAAGAAAGCAGTGGTTACCCACCAATATATAATATAGCAAAATAAAAGATATTTTCCTTCCATGTTTACAGACTGCATATGGAAACACTGACACAGGTAAAGACCAAAGCAGGGCCTCAGGATTATGTGACAGTGCCCTGGGTGGCCTCATGCCCTCAACCATTATAAAGCATTGACTCAGGGGAGATCAATACCAACATATCCTGGCAGTACTGGATACTGCACTGGGAGCTTATGAATTCTGACAAGATCACAGCCTGAAGTGATAATTGGCAAAGAATGATGGGATTTTTTTATTGCTCTTATTTTACTTAAAAACCAAACATGTTTAGTTTATGTTTATTGGAAAAACAACTAAATTCTTCAACTTAAGCCTTTTTTGCTACATTTGGGCTTCACATTTTTCCTTCCTCACTTCAGTCAATAGAGCCATATTCACATGAGGGTTTGGGGTTTGTTTTTTTGGGTTTTTTTGTTTTTTTGTTTTTTTGTTTTTTTTAAAAAAGAGATCCTGAAAATTTTGCTACAGTTACTAATACCAACACCATTTCTATTTCTAATACTAATAGTTACTAATATTAAAACAATTTCCAACAGCAGTCCGGGCAATGTGTAAAACCTTCTGAAATTATTAGACCAAAGAGGAAAAGGAAAGATGGCAAGACACTGTATCTTAACAGTAGGATGCCAATTACCACTCTCTTTTAACAAAATACAGCCATCTACCAGGGGTGTCTTTGCCTCCCCACTTGCACAAAGTGGCAGTTCAATTAGAGGTCTCTTTCTTTCATGCTGCTAGAAATTTTAAACAAGTTTCCCCTAAAAAGATTAACTATCTCCATTTCATTGAAGCCATCATCACACTTCTTTATTGCCACCCAAGTTGTTATAAATTATGGCTCTTTCACAATTCTGTAACTTTCACCTTTGTGTGCTTTTAAGGTTCACCTCTGAGAAGGAGGTCTGCTGTAGAAAAAGGAATTCTCTTCATTATTTGAGGTAGTTTAAAGAGATCTGTATTGTATCAGGTGAGGTGTCAACTGAAATTTGCCATGGTATGCACTTCTAACAATGCCACCTGTAGCACACTAAATGCATTTGGCATTATTAGACCCTTCTATTTTTCTTTTTTCCTAGCTGAAAATCTTGTCATGGTTCCTTGGTTGCTCTGTTTCTCAGTTTTTGAGGAAGGAAGTTACATCTGCCCATATGACAATATCATCAGCATTCAATGCTAATGTGTGAGTCAGGAACAGCATAAACTAAGGATCTAAACAGAAAAAAATAGAAAGAATAATAATTTGGTGGTTTCTGGGGAGGTTCTGCTGTTGCACATCCAAGCCTTCAATCTATATTCACATCTCATTCTCTCTGTATCCTCTTTATCTAAAGATGGCTCCTTCAGATACAACTCCTAATCACACATTTTCTGATCCATTGGTTACTAGAAGCTTTTGGGATTTATCAAAGCAATGATTTCTCTTTCTATTTCTGGTCCTTTTTTTCCCCATGCTGGTATGATGCCAGGAGTCCCTATGATTAAGAAAAGATGGAAAGAAGGATATTTAATATAAAACACTCCAGTAGTAACTCTTGTCATCTGTTTTGCTAATCTGCCAAATGGAGTCTCTGTGAAGAACTCAGGGCAGGCAGAAAACTGGGGGTTGAACAGGACATCCATATAGGAAGTGATTCTTCCAACACATATTTGGAAAGCATGAACTACTTCAGTGCTTTAAATCAACAGAACAACTACCCACCTTTGTTGTATTTGTTTTCTGCCAACTCAGTGCATTGAAATGGCTCAGCAAGCCAGTGGCCAAGGGAGCTGAGAGGGGTTTGGCCAGAGGCAAGAGGTGACAAGAAGGCAGTCTGCAGTCAGGTGGCCTTGGAGTGCTAGAGAGCCCCAGCCTCTATTTCCTGCTGCTTTCACCTGCACAGGAGCTCAGATGGGGAGCAGGGCTATGTGAGGAAATGGGAACACACAACTGCAGGAAAAGGAGAACAGCAGCACTCTAGTGGCCCTTTAAACTAGTTTAAACCACTAGAGTGACTAGAGTCCTATGTTTTTCAGTTCTGTTTCCAAAGGTGACATGCTTACATATGATTAATTCACTCAGATGGATTAGTGAAGATATTTCAAAGGATTTCTGGTCAGAGATTGCTAAGCAATCTCACTGTTAACATCTAACCTGCCCACTCAAGCTTCCATCAAGCATGGAAAGGCCTGATGAGAAATTAATCTAAGCTGTAATGTGAGGGGAACTGATAAGAGAGACACGGTGAAGCTGAGCTGCACACCTGCATTAACCAAAAGCTCAGGTTTCTCTTTGATTCTGTCAATAACTAAGGTGCTGTTTTACATCTGTAAAACATTTTTTCCCTTTTTCACCCTATAAAAGTTCCTATTGAATCAAAGGGTCTGGGAGTTATCCCTTAGTGTGGTATACCAAACAAGTTACAGCTCTGCAAAGAAAAACACTCTGAGGAAGGAAAGGAAAGAAGAGAGAGAAGATATTGCTTCCATTTAAAACAAAGAAAAATCTAGCTAAAGGTTTATTGACTTCACTTTTGGTTTAAGCTCTCTCTAAATACCTTACTAATTAGTATGCAGTGTCACTCATAGAGAAATCAGAAAATGAGAAAATCAAAGGCAGCAGAAAAGTCAGAAATTGTTCATACTACTTTCTCATTTCTTATACTACTTGTTGCAATTTTTCCAACTCTTTTTGTCCTGCATCTTACAGAGGGGACTCAGTCATAAGACCTCAATTCTTTGTGGAGAAACCTGAGCCAGTTTGTGCCACATGGCGCCCTCAAGTGCACGAGTGCAGCCCCACCATAACTGCAAACAAGCACCTAAATGTTCTTTAGTTTATGGATAAGGGATTAAAATTTTTATGAACTTCTAAAATTTGTTTTTGAAACAGATGATTAAAGCAAATAACAGTGATTTTGTATATCATAAAGGTATTTTCCTAAACTTGTTTAGGGAGTATATAATGTATTTGTTGATAGAACTAACAACATTTTCTTCTGCAATTTGCATAATTTCTGTTACACTAATAGAACGATAGGAGCCCATTTTTTCAGCTTATTAAGTCACATAAAGGTATTCTCATGTGTGTTAGTTGAAAACTGCATTAAGTAGCAAAAATGTCAGCACGTTTCAAAAATGCTGTGTTCATATCTTACCAGAATTCAGCCTGTAATCACATTCATAATTCCTTTGACCCTATGCCCCTCAGTCGAGTCAATTTACAGCACTTTTATAAAACCTTCAAAATTGCACTTGATACAAAATTGTCTGCATGCAATAGCAGCAAGAAATACATTTTTTTAAAAAAGAGCTAGTAAGAGCTAAAAAAAGAGGAAAGGGGGAAAAAACAAGCAAACAAACAAACAATCAGATAAGCCATGAAAAGTGTAACCCAAAACCACATCGGTCATTTATCCAAACCATCCTACTCGTAAAGTCCTTGGAACATTATGTAACAACTTCTAACAGAAAAACATCTTTTGTAAAATACTACTAATTTCATAATCCCACATGAAACTCTAGAATGGGTAAATGACCCTGATTCATGAACAGGTAGGATTCCATGATTCCATTAGAGAGCATTCCTGGACACTCATCCAACAGTCACAAATTGAAGCTGCTGTAAAAGGAGCCAAGCAACTCCTTCCTTCCCCCCAGAGGTCTCTGTTAGCACAGCCGCTACCACAGAGCAGCTTCAGGGGTCGCTCCGATGAGCATCTCAAACTTGTTTCTTTTCCTTTCCCTGGGAGCTCTCAGATATTATCTCAGGTTGGATGCACAGCGTCGTGTTTGCTGGGCTTTAGAGGCTGCTCTTGAATAAAGTGGTGCCATAGTGTCACCTGCTGGGAAGTTCTGCCCCTGCCTCTTTTTACAGGGCCAACAAATGTTAAATAACTAAAGGAAAATCGGTGTGTTTATTTTCTAGCTTCTTTCTGATACTCCACATTCTAGTCCACTATACTCCTATTGAAAGATTTTCTCTCTTTTTTTCTAAAAACCAGGCAATAGCTCAGAGTAGAGCAATAAATATCCTGGACTTTTCTTCAGACTGTCTGGTGGGTGTTTGATCCTGTCTGATTTAAACTTACACTAAGTGAGCTGCTGCTCTTTTGATTCCACACCAATATCTCAATGCAAGTTTCTCTTCCATATTTTATTGTCTTTTCCTTTATTTACTATAACAACACACTTTTCCATCTATAAATATTTCCATGTCCTCTTAGGGACTCTAATGATTTTAGAAAGGAGTTTCAAACAGCTGATTCTGTCATTACCAATGAGTTTTTGCAAGGATGGCATTAGCTGGTGCAGTGGGATCAGGGAGCGTAAAGTTGTGGTTTTGAAATGTTAAAAAAGTATTTGACTCAATACAGGCACAATAACACAACTGGAATTTCGATTTTCTTTAAAACACTTTTTGATTAGAAGTGATAGGAAAATAACTAATTTGCTGCACTAGAGGTAGCACAACAGCTAAAACTTCTGTTTCTAATTGCTTAGTCACTTATCATTACTTAATCATGGAGGAATTCATTCATAGCCGTGGAAATTGTTGAGGGCTTGGGGTTTTTTTTGATGATGTCCCAAAGGAAACATTATCATTTGCTAATACCATTTTTCCTCAAGTGACATTCACTCACAGTAGCCAGAAGGAAGAATGTTTCTGTAGTTTGAGGAACGGAGAGGGAGAGAAGACTCCAAGGAACATTGTACTGCCCTTTGACACTGCTGCAGTCACTGGGAGGTGACTCTGTGACACTGTGTCATGCACAGCTTCTGGTCCTGCTTGCACAAAGTGGTGGCTCAGGACTTGTGGATGCATCTCTACTCAGCAACCACTGAATTCTCAACAAACAGTGTGATTTGTATTGCTCTGTAAAACTTCTGTAATATGCTGTCAAACACATAACACACCATTTGGGGGGTTTATGTTATTCCAAACTACAGCTGCACTTGGTATTTATTCCCATCAGCCTTTTAAAGGTCAAAAACTCAACCAGATCATTTACAATATAATCTGTTTTGCTGACTGAAAAAGTTATAGGAATGCAAAGTATAAATAACAGCTAATCACAGAAGTTTACCCTTTAGCACACAGTGGCATTTTGCTGCTTTTAAATATTTATAGCGTGTGATTAACTCAAAATGTTAAATGGCAAAAAAAGTTTCTTAAAACATTACCTCCCCAAAACACAATAAATCTGAGATAAAGAGGAATTAGCCAAAGAAACAGCCTTGCTAGATATCATTGAATAAGAATTTGAGTTTCTCCTATTCTAAAATTATCTTTCATTCTGCTAGCCAGCAGAATACATTTTTGTATTAAATGCAAAATTTCCTGATTAAAATAGGAAATCTCCAGAAAAATCTTTTTCTACACCTTGAATTCACTATTTTTCAAAAGTGAACTTTTATCCTGTCACATATGAACACAGAGAAGAGGGGGAACAGTAAAACCAAACAAGGCTGTGCAAGATCTGCATGAAAAAAGAACTGAAGTTTACTTATCTCAGCTTCATAATGGTATTTTTTCTTTAGAAACACCTTGATTTCTAGGGTTAGGAAAAGCAAAAAGTAGTAAGTGAGTCATTTAGTCCCTTAACTTTTCAATGAGCCCTAACTATTGCAAGTATTTTTGTGATTACACAGAACTGACATTCATGGCAGACCTAAACTAGCCACAAAATGGGCTTCCCAAAGAAAATATTATTCATCTTCACATGAGTAGCAAGAGCTGCACCAGTGGTCGCAAAAAGAAGAGTGGTGAAATATAATCATCTGCAGAACACCAAAATAAGCCCAATCCCCAAGCTAAAACTAAGCAATGTTATTCATGCATAGTGCCCCTCCCTGATAAATCACTGTACCGAAACCAAAGTTACATCACCTACATTTTTGAGTTTTTTCATTTATTATTTAACGTGCTAAAGCCGTATTCTGTATTAACCTCGCTCTCCTTGGCTGCCCCAAATAACTCCTTAGGAAATTGTACTTTGTAAACAAAATAAATCTCTGTAACTTAGGGCTCCCTTACAATGCCACAAGACTTCTTGCTTGCTTTAAAATAAATTGTGAGGACAGAGGGCATTTAAAGCAATCACTGGCTGATTAAGTAATTTTGGCCAAATAGTAGTAAGTGAAGCACAACTAAATCATGTGTAGCAGAAGTTTTACCACATTTATTATGCATAGAATAAATTTTTCTCAGCAAACACTTGAAATAAAATCATTACATGTTTCTTTAATAGTAACATAAGAGAAGATATCACAGATTATGTGATAGCTTCACTTAATATTTTTACAAAATAGCTCATTGTGAGTTGTAAAGAGGAGTCTGAGGCATTGTTATCTTAAGGGAGCAACATAATGAGGCAAAGAAGAGCCTTGGTTAACTCTTATGTTCTCAGTCACAAAACTTCTATGCCCTATTCTTCAGATTCATTGGGGGAAAAAACATTCTTTTAATGCTTAGAATTCTGCTTCTAGCTAAGACTACCTTCTCTGCCCTGCCTCTAATATTGGGTAGTTAATGAAAGGCAGAAAATCACTGTCAAGTCTTACTCCTGTCATGAGGTATATTAATATTTTCAACCACAAGACAGCAACCTACAGAACTGAGCTATTTCCTTACAAGCAGCCCAGTACTGCTGGAGTCCACAAGATGGAGCAGACCTTATCTCTAGCAGCCTTTAGCAAAAGTATCTTGAAGCCTATACTTAGCTCATCTGAATCATGGGTGAATAAGAGGCTGCTGATCTCTGAATTCTCAACAAAAATATAGGAGCTTCCGTGTGCTTTCTGTAACACAACTTGTTAAATTTTCAGTGTTTAAGAAGCCAAGAAGACAGAATGGATCATAAAGTAGGTCGTATTAGGGAAAAAAAATATATATACACCTGAAGATTTATATTGCTGCAGGACTAAGCAAATTGACCTTAAACTCTCCTATTTGATCCTCTTTCTCCTATTTCTTAAAAAAAAAAAAAAAAAAAAAAAAAAAAAACCCTAAAAGACCTTATGTAGCACAAAAAACTCATATGCGGCATCTATTACCTCGTGACTAAACGAATGACATATCTCAAGCATATGCAGCTGCTGGATGGAAAAACAGCTAACAAGCCATACATCAGTAGGCTACAGCAGTATTTGAGGCACATAGCAAGAACAAATTTTCATACTGAGGTAATCTCAGTTCCCCTTCATGATAGACATTTCTACCAAACCCAGCCCATACACATTAATGAAGTGGCTTTACTGAGTAGTTTTGTTTTTATGACACTGACAGGACAAGCCCTTTTCACAGCAGTGTCTTTGTCATTCCAACCCTCCGCTTTAAGTTACAACGACTTGATTCACAGACAGAGAGTAACAGAGATCTCGTTAAGCTGTCACAACTCTTATGTGTAAATCTGAGACGTCAAAACACATTCTTTTTTTTTTTTTTTTTTTTTAATTATGTCTGGGGACACAGATAGCAATTAAAACCGATACTTCTTGTTCCTTTCCTAACTTGGTCAAAGGTAAACTCTTTCTTCATCTTCCATGCCCTTTAATTCTGAATACCAAGCGAAGTGCTCAGTCCTAGCCGGGCCTGTCTTACAGCCCTGCCTCTGTGTGCAGGTGCTTCACGCCGCCTCCGGGATCTGCCTCGGTTCCCGGAACCTGCCCGGGCTTCGGGCCCTGCCCGCGATCCCGGTTCCTGCCCCAATTCCCGGTGCCCTCCCGGTTCCTGCCCTAATTCCCGGCTCCTGCCCCAATTCCCAGCTGCCCCCCGGCTCCTGCCCCAATTCCCGGTTCCCCCCCCGGGTCCCACCCCTCACCCGCGGCGGGGGCGGCTCCCTCGCCCCGGGCCGCGGTCATGTGACCGGTCCAAGATGGCTGCTGGGGAGCATCGCGCCGCGCCCGCCGCGGGAAAGGAGGAAGACTTTGAGATTATTGACAAAAAACAGCTCCCTGACGCGGCCGAGCTGAGGAACGAGGAGAAGGTGAAACCGGAGGAAACGCGGTGGTCTGCTCCGATCTTGTCTCTGGCCAGGAAAGCCTCGGAAAACTTGGCGCAGAGCTATGGCAGCGCCCTGAAGTCCGCATCCCTGGTGGGATTGGTGTCCAAGCCCGGCAGCAGTGACAGCCCGGCAAAGACAAGTACGGCTCCGCTTCTTTAGTAAACTCGCTTTTGTGGTGCGCAAATGAGTTCGCTCCCGTAAGTGCTGCTGGGTCGTGTCGGTGGTGCATGGATATTACTTTGAATTTCTTTTTTTAAGATGCTGCAGTTTTGTATTGAAGTAAAATTAAACAAGCGACACAGATGTAGAACTTAAGAAATGCATTATAACCGGAAGGGACCTAAACTGTTATATTCGGAGAAATTTACTTTTGTTTTATTTGCTGCCTTTTCTCCTTCTTAATGCTCCAGCAGCCTGGCTGCACTGAGGGATCTCTCAAAATTCCACATCCTCCCTCGAGTGCTGCTGGTTCCGGAAAGGAATCTCTGTACCTTTCGTGTCAGAGATTAGACCAGCAAACTAAGATACAGATTTGTTTTAAGTTACTTTTTAACTGCACTAAAAATACCTTCAGTTTAACCACAGCTTGCTTGGTTCAACATTGGCATTTGTGGATCTAGCAACCCTGCAGATTTGTGGAACTTAGATCTCTTAGAACTGGATTAAAATTACTTTAGTTGAATCATATGGAAAATAAATCTCAGCAATATTCATAACGTGGGAAAAAAAAAAAAAAAAAAAAAAAAAAAAAAAAAAAAAAACAAAAACAAATCCATTCAAATGCAGCAGAAATTGGTCCTGGAGCCTTGTACTCTAGAGTCTCAGACTGGTGCTTAATTGTTCTGGAGCTCAGCTTTGCTCTGTTTGCTGCTGACCTTTTTGTTTTTAATGGTACTGAGTATTCAAAGGGAAGTTCCGTGGAGTTGAGTTGGGACAATATGGAGCAATCTTACTGCGGATGGACTTCTGCATTTTTTGTGAAAATTCTTCAATGTTGCATAGTCACAGTTGAAGATTAATTGTCCTGAAAAAATAGATTCTTTTCTTTTCCTGCATCTCAGAGTCTCACACCAAACTTTTTGCAGGTTTGTTTCCCAAGTGTCCATCTTGCACACCTGGGATCTAACCTGACAAAGTGCAGAATATCCCAGGTTCTTTGTTTGCTTTTGGAATAATGCTGTGAACAGATATAATTGAAAACAACATACAGCATTTGGCAAGGGGCAGGGAATAAAATATTCTCTTACCTGAAATGAAGCTCCCACATTTAAAGGAACTTTTACCATAATCTTTTAGCTCCTTTCTTGTCAAGTAAGGGAATACACCACGACCTTCCCACATTGTTCAAAAGATTTGGATAATATGTTGATAAGTTTTATGGAAAATTCTGTATGAAAAATCAGTTAATAACTTGTATATAAAATGTGAACAGGCACTAAGGCACCTGTTCTACCTGTTCACTATTATTTACCTTTGACCAAGAACTTAAATATAATTTAAAGCAGGTATGTTTAAGAAGTAAGCCAAGGCCTGCAAGACCACTTGTGGAAAATTTGGAACTTGTTGCCTGCTGTAATCTTTTTCCAGAGATTCTATAACCTCTATCTGCTACTTCAGATCTGTTGATCACATGTTCTAAACGCATAAACCCCATCCTAAAACCAGTGTCTGCCACTTGCAGAGAGGCCAGAAGGTTCAAATCTAAAGAAAACGAATCAAGAAAGACTTGCAGTCCTAAAGACCAAGGGATGGAGAACTGTGAGCTTTCCTTTGTGCTTCAGTGTTTTCTGGCTTCAAAGTGTGCTGAATAGTTACAGTAAACAAGGCATGTGGCTTTAAAAAGATGTTGAAACAAATCTCTTGAGTTGAATAAGATACAAAACTGTGTGACTGCATTCTTAAAGATTGCAGCATCACATCTGTGATCTTTTGCACTGAAGAAATATGAGGTTTTCTAACCTTTGATGCTTGGCTTTGGTAGCGTGTCTAATATTTTATTTTGCATGTACCAGCCTGCACAGTTTGCAGAGGATGCACTTGACTGTGTAAATCTGCAGCAGTGTAAAAAATATTGTTCAAATTATTATTTAACTTAATGCAAACCAATATTAAGATACTTCTTAGTTCATAAAGAGTTTCATTCATGGTATTTTATTATTTTATTTTATGTGTATCTTGAGCAAGGTGTAGAGGCAAACTATTCCTGGTAAGTAAAATTCAAATTCTAAAAACCATCAAAATGATTAGCATTGTTTTGAAACACCCCAAAAAACTCACTGGTTTTCTGTTTGTGCAGCTTTTTTTCTGTTCCTAATGTGTAACCTGATAATATTACCTAAATATGATGGTGCTTTTAATCCACAGCCTCATGTCAGCACATTATATACAGTTTTGAGAGGCATCCATTGGCTATAGACAATATACAGTATACTCCTTATACAGATATGTATATATATAATATAGAGTATATTGATTATATACTATATATACTATTGTATATAGTATATATACAATGAACTGTAGAGTCGCCTGCAGAGATGACAGCATTTTGTGTGTATTGTGGTTATTAAGGTCAGTTAGATTAGAATGACTCTGTTTTCTCTCTTCTGACACAAGGAGGAGTTTTGCTCATTTTTAACCCTAAATTAACATTGTGTGCACAAAAAGGAAAACACTGGAGAGACTTTTGTACAATCTTAAAAATATTGTTAACCATCTTGAGTGGGATTGACACAGGACTGGGGCTTCTGCCACTGCTATTTCTACAGAGTGTAACTGTGTGTGACTCACAGGTGACAGCAAGACTGTCCTACTGCAACAGCAGTGGCTTAAAATGTGATTTTGTGGCCATTGGGCTGTGGTTGGCAAATCCTGTCAGAGCCTGTAGGTGCCTTAGGAAGCAAGAGAGCTGGTCCTGGTCCTGGGCCCACTTCCCCTGTTGTCCAAAAACAGGTTCTTTCACTTGGTCTGCAAAAGGCTAATCCATGCACAGAGTGAAAGTATTTGATTTATTTATGGTTTTGCACAGAAAGGGGACTGGGTGGCAAATCCACAAAGTCAGCATGACTACCAAAACTTTTTACTATTTTAGACATTAGGAATTAATGTTCAAAGACATTAATGTTCCTTGGCTACAAATTCCCTAGTTCTCTTATTAATTACTGTTCTATTGTCTGTTGGTCAATGATATCCTCATTTTTCATTCTCATTAGTCCACATGCTCTGTCTGTCTGTTCTTTTGGGTCAGTGAGTTTCTTGGGTCGGTGGTCACAATCTGCCCCTGCCAGAATTACCTTCTACCCAGTCAGAGCTGATTGAGCACAGTTGCTGTGTTTGCTTTATGAGTTTCTTCCTTATCTTACAGATTCTGCCAAATGTCATAAAATCATATGAATATGCTGGGTTGGAAGGGACCCACTAGGATCATTGAGTCCAACTCCTAGCCCTGTACAGGACCATCCCCAAGAGTCACACCATTGAAGTGTTGTACAAATGCCCTTGGGCTCTGTCAGGCTTGGTGCTGTTTCCACTTCCATGAGGAGCCCACTCCAGCGCCCGACCACCCTCTGGGTGAAGAACCTTTTCTGATGGCAACCTAAACCTCCCCTGACTCAGCTTCAGGCTATCCTTGCCTGAAATTCTGCATCCTTTGAGTCCACTATCAGTGGTACATCCTTTTTTACCTCCCCTAGACCTGAGGTCACTGAAGGTGTCCAACCCTAAATCTGAACAAGGCAATTCTACCAACCAGTGATTCGCCTTTGTAATGTTCCCTGGAAAGGCTGACCTGGAACAGAGACTAGACAGAGCAAAAGGGATAAAATAGGTATTTATTGAAACGATACACTTTGGGCAGTGCGAGAGCCTGGCCGGGGCTACACCCAAATCAAATCCAAGATGGATCCCAGTCACGAGTTTTTACACTTTTATAAGTCTTGGTTCATCTGCATATTGGGGTCAGTTATCCAACCACAGCCCAGGCTATGAAGTCTCAGCCCCTGGCTTGCCTCCTTCCCCTCGCCCTTGTTTCTGCTTTTTGGGTACCAGCTGTCCTTGATTCTCTAGCTAGAAAGGAATAGTTTTGTCAAATTACCCTGAGAAGAAAACCTTACTAACACCTAATATGAAGTTTCAAAGTTACACACTAACCAGCAGAGAGTCTGAAAAATATAAAAGCTAAAACCCAAGGCATCAGGAACACCTGGGCGTCACTTGCAGCTTGCTCGTTAGCTGATGTTTCACGGCTTAAATCACCTTCATCGTAGCTTAGTCTTGAAATTGTACCAATATCGAAAAACATCTTTTCTTAAGCAATGCTGTACACATTCCACGTTTTGCAACACGCCCCGGCCGGGCCGAGCCCCCCCGCGCCCTCACACTGCTCTAAGATGGCGGCCGGCCCGCCCCGCCCCCCGCCGCGCGCGCTGTAGCCGTGGTAACGCGGCGGGCCCGGCTCCCTCAGCCCGCGGCGCCCCGGCCCGGCCCCGCCGCTCAGGTACGGACCCACGGGCCGGGGCTGGGGCCGTGTCCCTCCCGGGGCCGCGCGCGGCGCGCTTGAGGGAGGGTTTACCCAGCTCGCCCCCGCCGCAGGATGGAGGCCCAGCGGGGGCATCGCGGCGAGGGGTCTTTAAAAGCTGCGCAGCGTCTCCGTGCAGATTCTCCCCAGGTACTTCGCACTGGGGAGGCCTCACCTCGAGTGCTGCGATCAGTTCGGGGCCCCTCAGTTCAGGAAGGGCATTGAGGGGCTGCAGCGGGCCCAGAGAGTGGAGCTGGGGAAGGTTCTGGAGCACAAATCCTATAAGGAGTGGCTGAGGAAGTAGAGGATGTTTATTCTTGAGAAAAGGAGGCTCAGGGGTGGCCTTATCACTCTCTACCAGTTCCTGACAGGAGGCTGGAGCCAGGTGAGAGTCGGTCTCTTCTCCCAGGCAACCAGTGATAAGACAACAGGAGATAATCCTACACTGCACCAGAGGAGGTTTAGGTTGGACATTAGGAGGTACTTTTTCACAGAAAAGTGATTGATTATATGCTGGAATGGGCAGCCCGGGGAAGTGGTGGAGTCACTGTCCCCAGAGCTGTTTAAAGAAAAGCTGGATCTGGTACTCAGTGCTCTGGCCTAGTTTAGTCATACATTGGACTCGATGATCTCAGAGGTCTTTTCCAGCCTAATTGATTCTGTGATTGTAAAGCAGCTTTCCTTTCCACACTCATGTGCCCCCAGGTACACGGTGTCACACCATGGAGGAGCGTGCCAACCTCATGAACATGATGAAGCTCAGCATCAAAATCCTCATCCAGTCAGCCCTGAGCCTGGGCCGGACCCTGGACTCCGACTTCCCACCGCTGCAGCAGTTCTTCGTGGTGCTGGAGCACTGCCTCAAGCATGGGCTCAAAGGTGGGCACTGCCTGCCAGGCAGGTCAAGGAGTCTCTGTCCTGTCCTGCTGTGACTCCAGCTTGACTTCTGAATGACATTATTAATTCTGTAAACATACGATGCTAACCAGTAATACAGATATAACTAGGTGGTTACCTTTGTACACCCTGTATTTTCTGTCTCCTAAACTGTCAGAGTATTTTCAATGCATCCTTTCCACAGACATGTTACGAGCTGATAAGACAAAGTAACAAAGTAAATTTTGTCTAAAATTCTGTAGCTGGAAGTCTGTCATTTCTCCTCACAAATCTCTCTGTATGCTCCCTTTAGTGAAGAAGACTTTTATTGGACAAAACAAATCGTTTTTTGGTCCTTTGGAACTAGTGGAAAAACTTTGTCCCGAAGCATCAGATATAGCAACTAGTGTTAAAAATCTGCCAGAGTTGAAGTAAGTTAATTGTTGGAGATGATGCTTTTTGCTTATACTGCTGGGAAAAGGAATCCTTCGTGTAGTCTTTTGGCTTCCTTAACTAGCTCTTGTTCCCAAAGAAAAAAAAAATATAGGGCACCTAGAAGGCAGTGACTTCTCCAAAAGATAAGGAGAATATCTCAAAATATTCAGAGTTTCTGACTCAAACAATGCTGTCAGATTGAAAACAGCAACTGGAAAATTTTATAACCTTGCAAAAAATAACTAAAGTCTTCACAGGTATTTTTTCCTCTTCTTTCCCCCACTTCTGTGCGCGTGCTGATAATATTTGGTTTGAGTAATTCAGGATGATTTAAATATACTTGATTTTAATACTAGGATATGTTAATGGTTGGGTTATGGTGGTAGTTGACAATATGTATGTTTTTTCAAATTAAGAAGGCTTTACAATATACTTTCCCTGAAGAATGGGATATACTTAATTGTTCTTGTGTTCTGGAGACAGCAGTTCATTTCCCCAGAAATTTGTTGTTGTTTTTTAGTAAATAATATATTTCCTCTCATTTTGTAAACTGAGAATTTTGAATTGCACAAATCTATTTAATAAAACACCTTTGTTTTACCAAAACATGCAACTTTTCATTTTAGGACTGCTGTGGGCAGAGGGAGGGCTTGGCTCTATCTAGCACTCATGCAAAAGAAACTGGCAGATTATCTCAAAGTACTCCTGGACCATAAGCATCTGTTAAGGTAACAGCATGACATGTATTCCTGAATATTCCTGAATCTGACACCTCCTGTGGCTCCAGGGAAGAGTTATTAATTGACCAGTTCAAGCTTGTTCTTGCAGCCCACAGAGGTGCAAGTGGTTTATTGTTTTTGTATGAAAGTACAAAGGAATTTGCAGAGTTTTCTGAGAGAGTTCTAAATCTTCTGCCTTTTGCAATAAATGAGTGAGAATTCAGCTGAGTTTTGTAAAGGCTGCATTATTGTTTATATGATTTCAGTGATGGAAGTGCCATTATAATTGTTTGATGTGCAGTGATGCCTTATACTGTCTGTTCCAGTGAATTTTATGAACCTGATGCATTGATGATGGAGGAGGAAGGAGCAGTTATTGTGGGTCTGCTGGTTGGACTGAATGTTATTGATGCAAACCTCTGCTTGAAAGGAGAAGACTTGGATTCCCAGGTGAAGATTAAAGCTTAACTAGGATCAGTTGGTATAAGATTCTAGTAGAATTAAGTACATCTATAAATACTTTATTGAGATGGGTCCAGATTTTTTTCCAGCATGGCCTGTATTGAAGCTTGTTGGGTTTCCCTCATTGAATTAAAAGAAAGTACATAAGTAGCAGTTTATTTGTCTCTCTAAATCTAAACTTCAAATTTTTATCATTTTCAAATATACAGTAATGCCTGCTTGTACACATAATTGCATTGTAAAGGTGTATTAATATCTTAACTATATTTTTCAGGTCGGAGTGATTGATTTTTCCTTGTACCTTAAGGAAACACAGGACAATGATGGCAAACAGTACGTATGGTGAATTAATAATTCTAAATCATTACAGTTTTTATAGAACAAAAACTCTCTGTCAGACAGTGTGTGGGAGGATGGGAGTGCTGGAGATCTCAAACTATTAATCATCCAAAAAGGAGAACCCAAACCAGATTTTGTTACCTAAACAAAAGTAATATATTTCAGAGATTGAATTTGTGGTGATTTTAACAATTTGCAGAGTTTGAGTTTTGAGCTGGGACCAAATTAAAAGTACACAAAATATTAGTTTGTGGTTTTATTTGGTTTTAGAAGAGATGATTTGCCAAGTCACCCATTGCCAACTCACTGCTTTGTTTCTAAGCACAGTTTCAGAAACCCTCTCAACTAAGTAGCTGTCTTTGAGGGAGAGATCAGTTACGGAGGAAAAAATGTAATTTTAAGTGAAGTATTAGATTTGAGACTGCAGTTAGCAGCACAGATCCAGTCTTCTAAGATCTTCTAAGACCTGTAGCAAAGGAAGGGATCCTTATATTTTATGTGCTTCTGTCACTTCAGAGCACTTCTCTGTGATGCTGCTGAGAAGCAGCCAAGCAACTACTTCACCTCCCTGATGCTTCTGATCCAGCTCAGATACAAGTGTTTTTATAAGGAAAGGATAAAATACTTTAGCTCTGTTTGCAGGTCTATTCTTAAAACCCCTAGTACAGAATAACACTTTAGAATGAAGGAGTTTATTCTCAATAAATAAATTTTTGCTTTTACAACTAGAGATGGAGGGATTACAGCTGTTCTTGACCAGAAGCATTATGTGGAAGAACTGAACCGACATCTAAGGTGGGATTTTCATCAATTCTCATCTAAAAACACTTGTCCTGTTTAGCTTTTCCAGCATGGTTTTGAATGTCTCTGCTGCCAGTCTTGTTGATTTTTGTTTGATATTGAAATGCCTTTTCTGATTATTTCCCAAAAATCTTAGTTTCATTTTGTAGTACTACTATTTTTCCTACTCTGCAATGCAGAAAGCAAGTGTGTGTAATAGTTTACTTTTTTGAGGGTGATTAACAAAACATTTTGGAGCTATTTTTTTCAAGAGAAACTATTGCAAGTGCATCTGGAAATTCATTCCTTAGAGGAAGAGTCTCTACTCTTCCCCCATAGGTTGCCCACTGGGAGGAGCAGGTCTCCCTTACCTGTTGAGCAGGAGAGGTGTTACAACTGTGAAAGTTAAGCCAGAACAGGGCTGCCAGCAGGACATGGTCCTCTCAGTGCTTGAGAGTGACAGTTGTTCTTCCTCAGAGTTTTCCCCAGCTCACCAAATTACTTCATTGTTAACAAATGCAAGATGGTAAAAATACTGTTGAGGATGGGAGTAAAAGTTGAACATTGACACTCACTCCATTTATTATTTTTATGCATCTCTCTTCCTTGCCACAGTTGCACGGTTGCAGATCTCCAGAACAAAATAGACTGTTTAGAAAAGACCAACTCAAAACTCCAGGAAGAGGTTTGTATCTGGTTTGTTAAATATTTTTACCCCTCTTCTCCATCAGAGACAAAAATCCCTAAGACTGTACCTTACACCTGAAATATTTGAGTAGATACTGATGAGCTGTGGGGACTGGACAGACTGGCATGGGTTGCTGTGACTTCTAGCTTGTGCCACAGATTCAGGGTGGATTTTAGCCTTTTACACTATGGTGCATTTCTTTGCTTAGTTAATGTTTAAAATTAATTGATGAGGGTGTGAAGCAGAAGTTGAAGGACAAATGTTGGTGGGTACAGTAATTTTGGCTGACAGTGGGTACAGCTGCAGAAGGGTTGGGTAGCTCCTAGGGGTAGCAAAAGGGGAAGTGAACAGTACAGCTGCTGCAGAGACTGAGCCACTGACCTCAGAATTGCTCCAGATGCTGCATGATTGCACAGTGATTAAATATAGATCTGTTCTCTTCATACAGCTTGCAGCAGCTACTGACAGAATTGGATCCCTTCAGGAAGAGCAGCAACAGCTAAAACAACAGAATGAATTAATTCGTGAACGAAGTGAAAAAAGTGTAGAGGTGGGACACCTATTTAGAGATGATAAGGATCCTTAAAATAGGTGATCTCTTTTGATCAGCTGCAGTGAGTTCTCCCATGCCCACGGTGCACTGGAATGCTCAGCACAGTTGAGCATGTTGTTATGCAGGTCACTGAGTTTGGGTGTTGTATGCTCAGCCATTAGATTTTACTGTTCTTTACTACACACCCAAAAACACACTTGCAGAAGAACAAAGGAAGAACAAATTCAAGGTATTCAAAGAAGTATGAAAGTAAAAAGTATTTTATCATTACTGTATCTTTGAAATTTCAGCTTATTAATGTTTGCCAGGTCATTGATTTTAAAACAGTAGGATTTTACTTGAAGTAGCACATTGAAACACTGTGTTACATGCAAGCATTAAAGAGATACTTTAAATACTTTGTGATCTTATGTTCCTTGTAGGTAACAAAAGAGGATACAAAAGTAGAATTGGATACTTACAAGCAGTCACGCCAGGGTCTTGATGAAATGTACAGTGATGTTTGGAAGCAGTTGAAAGAAGAAAAAAAAATCAGGCTGGTAAGGAAATTTAACTATAGAATGTGAAGTGAAAGACACGGGATTCAGCCTACTGTAACATGACAAATACAGGATGACAGCTGTGCAGCTTTTGCAGCTGTTCAGTATTCATAGAGCAATTCCAAGCAAGATGCTGGGCTTTGGTCATTAAGAATGTCTGTAAAATATTGAGAACTGGGGCTTTTGGAATGTTGAAAATAAAAGGTCTCTTTTCAAAAAAACACTGGCATTTTATAGAGAGACACAGTTTGTGTATGGGGTTATCTGGATTTTAACCCTGACCTATGGCTATGTAGCAGTAACTAGGAATTCTTTTTGTAAGGAACTAGAGAAAGAGTTGGAGCTACAAATTGGAATGAAAACAGAAATGGAAATTGCCATGAAACTTCTGGAAAAAGATACTCATGAAAAACAAGACACTTTAGTTGCCCTTCGCCAACAGTTAGAAGAAGTGAAGGCCATTAACTTGCAGATGTTTCACAAATCTCAGGTATGTACAGGAGGCTGGGAATGGTTTTGTGGGGTTTCTCTTGTTTGGATGGGTTGTGGTTTTATGGTTTGTTTTTTTTCAGTTGAACAAAACTGTATGATCGGCATTTCTACAAGGAAACCATGGTCTAGCAGTGCTCACACAAAATATACAGAGCTTGTTTCCATTAGTGAAACAAAAGTTTTACTAGCCTCACCCTGCATGAAGTTAGAGTTCAGCAAGCCTTAATCTCCCACAGCTGGTGCTAGAAATCCAGAGGGGATTTCTCTCAATTTTTATGGCCTTTATCTTGATGCCTGTTCAGGCTTTACCCAGGTCTTTGCCTCCTTCCCAGACACTTGCACATCAGTGCAAGCACCCAGTGCTGAGGTGTGCCTTTGCTTTTGATTTATTTGGCGTTTTTTTTGCTTCCTGGTTCCATGCTGAGTTTCATACTGAGTGCAGTTATTACATTCAAATCACCATTGGTATTCTTATCCTGTCAATTTAATCAGGTTTTATTTCTTCAGGCTTTTTCTGAAGAGAATATTTTTGGCTTGTAGCTGATCTCATAGGTCAAAACTTAGTTAAGGTGGTTTGGTTTTTTTTCTGAGGTTGTAACAAAACAATTGGAGCAATGTCTGCTCTGGCATTATCAGTGTTTTATTTGCACATTCCAGTCAGACCCAGGCATGGCCTTTAGCAAGCTGAACATTCTGTATCTGGTGGCAGACTTTAAACACTGTTCACTGTTTCCTACAGAATGCAGAGTGTTCATTGCAACAGAAAACAGAAGCAATATCCTCTTTTGAAGGAAAAACAAATGAGATGATGTCCTCTATGAAACGAATGGAGGAGAGGTAATAATTGCAAGATCAGAAAGTCAACATTGAAGTCAGTAGAAAGTTTCCAGTATAAACCTTTACAGGATGACCTTCCATATGCCCCATAGACATTTGGGCCTGTGTGCCAGCATGAGCTTTTTTATTTTCTCCTCTTCATCCCTCTGTGCTTGTGTTCTCTCTTCCCAGGCAAACATGCCAATAACTGACCCACTGGAAAGCCATAGCTCTTTCCATAAGCAGGCTGTTGAAAAACATGTTAACTTTACTTTAAGAACAGGTGTGACTTTGCTTTGGGGTTTTTTTTTCAGAAACAGCTGCTTTCAAAAATCTTTTTTTTCTCCACTAGCATTTTCAGTTCAAACTTTTGTAAAGATCCCTGTGGTAACTCTAAAAGAAGAGGGTGAGAGGGTGCAGAGAAGGAGTGAATTGGAAACAAATGTCTGTTTTCCTTCCTGTGTAGGCTGCAGCAGGCAGAGAAGGCCAGGCAGGCAGCAGAGGAACGGTGCAATAAGATGAAGCAGGAGCTGGCTGGGAGGCTCGACTCGTGTCGGCAGCAGATGGCCCAGCTGGACAGCAAATGGTATTTAATCTGAGCAGGTGTTTTGCTTCCCTTTGTCATTTCTTTAAAAACTGTTTTCTACTCTGTTTATGCTCAGGTCTAAGGGTGGGGTGAGTTTGAAATTCTGTTGGCTTCAGCATTGACAGATGTATGCAAGATCCAGGGAAGCACAGCACTTCTAATAGAGTGTGTGGTTAGCATGAGGATTTTGACATGTTTTCTTCCAGAAATGTCAGATTTAGAGCACAGAGTGGCAGCAAAAATCTGCCCATTCCAGCTAGCAATGGAGCTTTCAATTGCTTTTTTAATAAATAAGGGGATAGGTATGGTCATGCTTGTAGGCTGAGCATAGAACTGATTGTCATCCAAAGGGACTGGGACTTCTGAAGGGAGTGTGAGTGTGTTCTTAGGGAATGTTAATCCTCTAAACATTTCTAATACTGATAGAAAAAGCTTCTTTTAAAAGCTTGTTCAGACTTTAGGGTACAGTGTCCCTTCTAAACACAACAGTTTAAACACAGGTAGTGAAATATTTACTCGTGGGGATTGGTTTCTTTGGGGTCTTTTGGTTGGTTGTTTGTCTTCTAGCCCTTCATTTCAGTTTGTTTTCTGTGACCTGAAAATGTTAACATATGTTTAATGTTAACAGTGTTAACATTTTTGACGTCTGCTGCCTGTTCTTTCCTTTCCCAGAATACCACTCTAGTTTTGCCCTCTTTTGGACAAGATTTCTACTTCTCACACTGTTGCTATCCTTAAGTCCTATAGGATATTCTTCTGCTATAGGTTTTTTTAGAATTAATTATTTTTAAATAGCTCAACTCTGGAAAAGGAGTTAAAATCTGAAAAGGAACAGAGACAAACTTTGCAAAAAGAACTGCACCAAGAGAAGGATGCAACCACTCTGCTTAAAACAGAATTGCAACAGATGGAAGGACTGAAAAAGGTATGCACAGTTTCAAGTATTCAGAACAACTGAATGTGATTTATTTTTTAAGCACGAACATTCTTGTTAACCTGAAGAGGATTTGCTGCCATGTATGGAGCAGTTTCTGAGGATGTAATTGTACACCTGTATCTGTCTGTGTGCTCCTGTGTTGGCACAGGACTGCCATTTTCTAGATATGTTGAAGGATGTTCAAGGCCTGAAAATCTTCCTTTTCTTGGTAAATATGGTTAAATGGTTCCATTGTTTATGCAGAACCTGTCAGTAGTTCCCCCATGTAATTTTAAAAATTTTAGAAATAGGGATATTTGCAAAGGAGCTGATTTTTGTGAACTGCTTGGGTAGTTTGGGAAGACTGATTAAGGATATAGGTGCACAAGTGCACAAAAAAAAACTTGATCTTGTGCTTGTTTTTATAGGAACTGAGAAAACTGCAAGATGAGAAGCAGCAGCTGAAGAAGGTCCGTGAGGAGCAGGAACAAGCTCTTCAAGAAATGGGACTTCATCTCAGCCAGTAAGTTCTAGGGAACAGAACTCCTGTAAATGGCATAAGCTGGAGTATCAGACTAATACCAAGAACTTTAAATTTCATTTACTTATAAAAATCAATTGATGTGAGAATTTCAGGAGACAATTACTATGTATGAGAAACTAAAGAGCCATGAAATGAAAGTGAGGTAGGATCTTGTCAGAGTGAGCTGGCTGAGAGGAAACATTAAAGGAAATGTTTAGTTCTTATAGTGGAACTGTGCTTTTCCTATATTCTTTTGTTTATACTGAAAAAGGAGCAGACCCTGAGTTGACAAAGTTTCTCAGTGACAGTGAGTAGTTCAGAGGGGTAACAGGGAGCTGGCTGAAGAATTGGGGTTTGGATTCAGTGGCTTGACAGTGGAATGGCAGGGAAAACCAAACACAACTAAATAAAAAGTCATGCAGGGCATATTTTTTTTTCCAGATCAAAGCTGAAGATGGAAGACATTAAAGAAGTAAATAAAGCACTAAAGGTACTGTTTCATGGATATTTTGACTAAGCATATGAATTTCATTTAGCACCTTCAAATTTCACCCTGGTTATTCTGCTTTAAAAGATGGCTTTTGAAAAATACCAACAACGCTATTAAAATGCCTGTAAGTATCTCACCATGGTCTTCATTCCAATTTTCCAGGGTCATACGTGGCTGAGGGATGATGAAGCAACCCACTGCAAACAATGTAAAAAGGAATTCTCCATCTCAAGAAGGAAGGTAATGCTGTTCAGCAGATTATTTTAAAATAATCCATATAAAACAAAAGTGATGCCTGTTGCATACCTTGCTAGGGAAGACTGAACCTGTACAATTATGAATCTTGTTGACATGATAAATACATAGGGAATAATTTTGCATTTACCACCTAAAAATACTTTTGCTTCAGTGCTCTTGGTGGAGAGCTGCTGTGTTGAGGCTCCCTTCCCGGCTGAGCAGGCGCTGCTCAGTGTCCGGCCCGCGGTGTGGGACAGCGCAGGGACCCGGCACCGCGGGGAGCCGATCCCAGCGCCGCCTCTCCCTGCGCAGCCGCCCTCCCGCCGCGGCCAGGCCCGGGCCCGCTCCTGCTCCTGCTCCTCCTCCTGGGTGTTCCCGAGGCGGGGCGGGTGCAGCTCCAGGCTGCGCTAGGATCGCGCCCTGTGCTCCGCCCTGCGCAGGAGGAAGTGCTGCTGGGCTTGATGGGAAGTGCAGGCACTCAGTGGACTCTGACGCAGGCCTGACTTCTCTCTTCCTGATGCTGTTTTTAGACAGCTCTGCTCACTCTGACTCTGTTTTTGTAGCACCACTGCAGAAACTGCGGGGACATCTTCTGCAACACTTGTTCCAGTAACGAACTCGCGCTGCCATCGTACCCAAAACCCGTCCGTGTCTGTGATAGTTGTCACACATTACTGCTCCAGCAGTGCTCCTCTAACTCCTCCTAAGGCTCTCCCACCCTTGTCAGAGCCACTTTAACATTGGAAAGTAGCCATTATTTTTTTAATTCTGAATCGCAGGTGTCTTCTCTGCAGCAGACTGGACTGGCTGGTCTGATAATTTCCACTGTAAGATCAGTGTAAATTAATTTGTAGGGATTGTGCAAGCTAATGCTTCTCTAACTGAAATAATTAAGCTTATATCAACTGTAATTTCCCCAAAAGTTCTATTTGAAACTAAGATTCATTTTCCTGATTTTTATAGATATTTGTATTAAAATTTGTATATGGCATTTCTACATTTATTTGATCCCTGTAGACATCATTGTCTCTCTGTACATGAACTTAATTTCTTTACCTTCACTGTTGGTGCTCCCATGTGTTCCCCTGGCTCGTGTACAGTTTTGTATTTGCTCCAAGTCAGTCAGAGAGGAAAAGGTCAATTTATGAATTGTCTATAGAAAGCTTTATAAGGAGTGTCAATGAATGTGCCTTCAGTTCACTGCACATTATACTTGTTCTGGAAGTCGCTGTGACCACAGTGCAGTAGTTACACAATAAAGTCTTTTGCAAAAACTGAAAGCAAGTGACGTTCTAATTTTTAACACCTGTCAGTCAGATCCTAGAAGAGAATGTTCTTGTCCAGCCACACATATCCAGGGTTTAAACTAAAGGCACCAGAATGTGTCTGGGATACCTGACCAACACTGTGGTATTCCCTGGAAGGTGCTGGATGAAGCCACGGCTCTGCAGCTGGAACTGCTTTCGCCCCTTTTCCAGAACAGTGACTCCAGCTCACTGTGTCCACCCCTGGGGACAGAGGGGAAGCAGCTGCTGCCCCAGCCCCAGGGACAGCTGGTCCCTGTTCTGCCAGGCCTGGGCTCTGCTGCATTGATCCCAAAGCAGTTTTTGTTCCTGTGCCAGTGCAGGGGGCTGTCACCTCACCAGCAGCACGGTGAAGGCAGTCCTGTCCCCAGGAGCACCCACACTACCCAGGAGTGTCCCAGGTTCCAGAGCAGCTCTTTGACCAAGTAGCTTCTTCCAGAGGCTCCATGGGCAACAGTGCAAACCCAGAGGTGATCCCCAGCTGACAGAGGCATAGCAGGATCATGAGGCCATTGAGCTGGGCTCAGTCAGCATTCCCCTCAGGAACTAGGTTGTTTTCATGGCAGCAGCCATGGCTGCACTACCCAGTGCTGAGAATTCCACCCTCGCAGTTCCTCTGCTACAGAACAGAAGGGTGTTTTCATCACTGTAGAAAGGGGCCTCACGTTCTTACCCTTTCAGGATAAACAGTTCATTACCACAGGGAAATATGGCACTAGGGCCACTGCATGGAAGCAGATTCCTTATTTCAGGGGAAGTTGCAGTGCTCAAAAAGCTGTAACTATGTTGCTTACAAAACCACATCTTTAAGCAGATGTTTCACAAGTTGCATTTATTGAAACATGGTTGCAGTAAGCTGCCCAGTCCATCGCTGCCTATATGAAAGTACAGAATCACCCCTCACCCCCAGCATTTTAGGGCCCAGACCCCTGCTCAGGGCACAGCCATGCAGTGCTCTGATCTAATGCCCACTGGGCCCCCCAACCCAGCAGGGGTAGGTTCCTTTGCTCCCCCAAGTTGTCACTGTAACACTCATGGGTCAGTGCTCTGTGAGGAGTCACTGCTCCACAGCTGCAGCACAAGAGCACAACAGTCACAGAGGACATGGGTGCAAGTGTGGTTACAAGAAGCTGGAGGTCAAGAAGGAGTGAGTTCCAGTTTTTAAAAGGAAGATTTATTTAACAAGTTTCACTTAGCGCAATACACCTAAAAAGGAAATCACAATACAATGAAAGATTAAATCAAGGCCTCAGAATTTTATACGAACACCAAGACCAAAATCCTAAAGTAGCCGTATTGCGTCTCAACATGTTTCCCCCATTAACTTAAAAAAAAAAAGCTTTAACATGCCTTACAGGATATTAAAAGAAATAAACTAGAACTAACATGCCAAATGTTCACTTTGATTTTCAGACACAGCTCCTATATTGGTTCTTTACAAAAAAGCATGTCTCTTTCAACATGTATTCAAAACAGTGTTGGATGTAATATGGTATAAGAGCAACATTTAACATAATTCAAACAGCTTTAACCTAAATACGCTTACTGCTTAAATACACTCCTACAACAAAACTAACTTGAGAAACGCTCCAAATTGTTTAACAGTTATAGTCTTTACTTGGTTATTACATCCTAGATGAATGTTCATTTCTTTATGTTCAAAAATACTGAACCTGAAAGGTTTTAAAACAATCCTGAATTCACTTACAGTAAAGCATAAATCACAAGCTTGTATTGCAAAACTGTTAAACTTAGTTTTTTGTTTTTTTGTTTTTTAAAAAAGATGTGACCAAAAGTCAGCGATTGGTTACATTCCCCAGCCACCACTCATGTTGGACATGTTGGACATGCCGCCCATGCCGTTCACTCCCATGGATGCGCGGTTCCCACTGCTGTAGTAGCTGCTGTTCATGGCGCCCTGGCTCCCGGGGTCTGAGGGGGAAACCGACAGCAGGTTCACAGCTGCCTCAGGCCGACTCGAAGCATCCTTGCCCCAACGCCTGTCCTTGCTGGGCCACCTCGTAAATACCGTCTACCGTGCCCAACGCTGCAAAGTGTCAGTTTACAGCTCCGTACCCGAAGTCAGTTATCGGATGTTCAACCACAGCACGAGCTCTGCATCACCCCCTTCCCAAGCCAGAGCTTTACCACTGCTCTGGGGGAACAGGGAGGACCCAGCCTCCCATGACCCCCTCCCCCATTTGTACTGTGTTTAAACAAAGCTGGTGTCCAGCTTTCGGATTAAGAAGTGATTGGAGCAATGCAAGTCTGAGACTGGCATTTCCTGCCCCTTTTAGAACAGTTTTCCACATTTCCCCCCTCAGATCCCCATTGCAGCTTTAATTGATTCCCCCCCAATTCCCCAACATTCACAATAGCAACATGTTTAACTTTCAGAGCCTGTGCTGCCCAGGTTATAACACAACCCTTCAACATCAGTGAAGGGCATGTTAAGCCTGCTGCACCTGGCCCAATGGAAACCAACAAAGAAATGCTCTTACCATAGCCACTCATGCTGCTTTGACCTCCATATCCTCCTCCATAACCCCCACTCAGCTGCTGGTTGCCTGGAGCACCGTAACTGGACTGGCTCCCTTTTAAGTTAAGGGTAGAAACATTAAGAACTTGCCGGTCAATATCTGCTCATCATCAACAAACCCAGCCCTCACCCAACCAACAGCCCCTGCACTCTGGCACTACCTTGCTCACACCAAGGGAAGTTTAACATGCTCAAGGAAAGTGATGGGGTTTCTAAAGACATTCCTGCAACCAAGCAGTAACAAGAACTTTAGAAGTTACTTTTACAATTTCTGTGGACTATACTAAACAGGATTGATCTGCACTGTTATACACCCAAAAGACTTGAACTTGGCTTTAAGGGACCTCACACAGGAGTGCTGCCCTTGCAGAAGCACAGCAGTTCATTAACTGGAGTCACTCATGTGCACATTATTTAAGCTCCAGACTGGTTGTGCATCACGTCACAGCAGTGCTGTGGTTCAGACACAGATACCTCTATTTAAACAAACAACTGTTCTTCACCTCATCACTTGCCTACACTCCTTTCTGCAGTTTCAGTATTAGCATTAGAACTACAAACATTTTGTAACCAAATACTATACAAGCAACAGTGTATCCACAAACCCCCACCCCCAGTACCCTCAAGACAGGACCCCCCAGAAACCAACCCCACCTTCATCTCCGAAACCAGCCCAGCTGGGTGTCAGGAGGGTATCTGTCTTAGAGGCACAACAGCAACCGGCATTTAAGACTTGTGCTGAAAACACATATTTTAGATTTTTATACAATTTTGGGGTTTTTCAGAGCAATTCAGACAATTTCTCAATTTCTCCCAATTCCAAGTATCTCTCTCTCACCACCAAGACTCAGCTTGAATGGCAGGTCACGTGCCACAGATACATCCTCCATCACCGAACCATGTTCTGGTATCCCCAACAGGGAAGGGGAAGGAGAATAAAAAGGATAGGCATCTCCCAGATTTAGCACTACCACACTCCCAAAGAAGCCACTCATCCCATCAGGCACGCCACACACAGCACCACACGTTTACTCAACCTATTAAAGCTCAAATGTGCTCCCAAAAGGTTTATATGTACCTGGCAATGTGCTAGTGTTCCAATCTTGGACTACCCCTTCCGACTCCTTGACTGTGTGATTAAGACAGAATGTTGAATTTCAGTTTTGATGCCAGGCACACAATAAGCAGGAGCTGCACAAACGAGCCAGCTTCCTTCAATAGCAAGTGCTTGTTTGGAAGTGCAGTGAGACTGTTACATACCCATTGCTCCCATCATCTGACTGCCATAGGCACCACCAGTTCCTCCTGCTGTAGAATTCAGGAAGAGTTCTACATATCTGTGTTCTGGAAGAAGAAAGTTTTCCCATGAGAGCATTTCACACCAAACCCAAACAGCTCGTCTCACTGCAAGCGAAGCTGCAGTGAAATCTTTGGCATTCCAGTTGCAGCAGATGCACTACACTGCAGTGCTGTCAGCTCCCTAAAGCCACTGCTGCCAAGCAGTCAGACTTACGCATATTTGCTTTGTCTTTGGACATAGCAGCCACTGCGTCCTCATGAGTAGCAAATTCAACATCTGCCTCTCCGGTCACTCTGCCATCTGGCCCGATTTCAATGTGTACTCTTACAGGGTTCAGAGGTGAGAAGAACTACACATGGAACAGTCACACAGATTAAAACGCACCAATGCAACAGTTCAGGTTTGCAACAAGCCATTTTCTCCAGAGGAACACTCCAGCTGCAGTGCAGCTGGCCGTGTCCCACAAGGACCCCGGGACCCGAAGCCATGCACTGGGAGCAGCATGTGATACTCACATTGTAGATGTCGTTCTCCGTGGCTCTGTAGGGCAGACCTCGCATGTGGACGCAGTGGCCGGTCGTGCTCTGGAAGGTGGACGATCCGTCGCCGTACCTGTGGTCCGACATCCCTGCGGAGAAAAGAGTCCATTCTAGGTCTTTCAGATGTATTTTAGTTTCTTTTGGGACATGTCGTAAGTTCAGTTACTGTTCCTATTAGAGATCCTTACCTCTTCCAAATCTATCAGAACCAAACCCATAGCCATCATTATACCCATTGTAGTCATCATAACCTCCATAACCTAGAAACAGATTGGACATGTTCATTTTAACTACACAAAGATCCAAATAAACTTTCATTTCGACTACAGAAAGATCCAAATACACAGTACACACTGCAAACAACAACTACTACAACATTTCTTCTACAAGAATTAAGGCCAAGGACACATACACAGCTAGGGAGACACTACCAGGTCCAAGAGTTGCTGCTTTTCAAACGAGCAGCTCCCTGGGCCTCTGCGCACCTACCTCCTCCGTAGGCTCCACGCCTCATTCTCTCCAAGCTACTTCCTCTACCCAGACTGTTGTATCCGCGTGTCAGGCCGGGCCTGTCGTACGGACCAGGTCTCTGCATGGCCAACAGCTTGCGGGGAGGGTCGTAGTGAGTGCGCACCTCTGCTCGGCTACTCTTGAAGATCTCAATGTACCTACAAGCATTTGCACAGGGAGAGGTCAGTCTTTGATTCCTTCCACAAACACCTCACAACTTCACATTACAACAAGCCATTTAGTCATAGCCTTGACACTGGCAGTAATATTAAGCCAGTTTCCTTACATTATGTAGGCAATGACATTCTATTATTAGCACTACATTACATTTAAATCAGTGTATTTTCAAGAAATTAAAATTACTGAAGGGTTTATGTGCTCCTCATACTTTGCAGTATCCCAACCTTAAGGGTGGGGGAGCAATGTTGATTCCCCACCCACCTCCCCCCAATTTAAAATGTTAGTCAAACAATGTAGGAGGGACCAGTGTCCACTCAACTCAGCACTGTTGCTCAAGGCAACGGAAACAGAGGGTTAAAAACCCGATCTCCACCGAGAGTTTAACCCATCAGGATGCCACAAAAAGCTCTGCATCTACTACTGAACCCAGCCTATGCTTCAGAGATTCAGCGTAGGCAAAAGGTGCATGCTTTAATGAAAAATAGTCACAAGAAAATTGAATAAAAACCCTTTGTGACAATTTCTTGAAAGCTATGCTTATTACATTGAAGATTAATACAAGTAAGTAAATTTGTTACATTTCAATTTATAAAACAAGTTTAGAAAGTATCACATTTTCTTATGGTAGTAAGAATACTGTGCATGTCTTTAGAGCTAAAGGCAGAATTGGTGCTATTTGAGAAGTTAAAGCCATAGTCTCTCAACTTTGTCATTTCCAAGCTATAGTTTTTAATGCCTGTCATTACTCATTTTCCAAAGCACATTTTAGTTTAGCCCAATTTTATCTTGTATTTTTGGGTACATCTAAATAGTCTGTGCCACACACACTGTAGCAATCAATACTTTTATTAATTACCAAGTTACAGACCAAAATACTATTTTGATTTGGGTATTAACGCTTTCAGAAGAGAGAATATGGATTTAATTGTTTACCATAAGAAAAGTGACAGAGCCAACCAACCATCCATCCCCACCTGTGCCCTATTCTTTCCTTGTGTTTCTTTAGAGCCTTTTCAGCTATTTCCTGTGAAGCAAACTGCACGAAGGCCTCCCCCGTACTCCTCCCCTGGAAGTCCACCGGCAATGTTATCCCATTTGGCACGATTTCCAACCCTTCAACCCAAGGACAAATAACCCCAGTAGGGGGGCAATATTAACATCACAAGCCCAGTCATGAGTTTTTTCTTATAGCTTTAAAAACACCAGAATTTAAACACTTTTAAGAGAATGGTATGTTGATTCTAGAACACCAGAATAAAAAAAGCACGTCAACAAAGAGCTCCATGATCACATACCATTCGGCTCAGGTTCTTAACCCACCGTGCAGAGCTCAGAAATGCTCTGAGGGTCAGGGACAGCCCCTCAGAGAAGGCATCTAATGCAGGGTGCGTTAAGAACTTCACACATTATTACAAACCTCGTAAATTCTGTGAAAGTATTTAAGATGCACTTTTAAAGAGAACTTAAATTCAAACACAGCAAGTTAAACAGCTTTATATAGAACAAGTAATTTTACTAGAAGTCACTCAGGTAAAATAATTAATCTTATGCAAACATCATGTTTCAGCATTGCTTCTGTTGTTGTTTTTTTCTCTTTTTTTTTAATCTTTAGGCGTGCTTAATTAAGAAAAAAATCATGAAGTAATTTCTAAGTATTAGTTCCTGAACAGAAGAGACACATTTTGTATATTAAGCACATTAACAACTATAAAGCTTGAATTATTTCACCATGTAAGAAAAAAACATCTTAAAATGCACATGCTTAGAAATTCCTTGTTCATATCACCAATTCAGAAAATAAAAAACAAGTTCTGAGATAGTAAAACTGGAAATGTTTCTACTGTATTTTAAAGCAAAACAGCAAGCTCAATCATATCTTGTTACAGCAAAACATTTAGAAATCTAGTATTTTGAAAATAAAAACAAGTGAAATAATAAACAATCAACAGATTCCATTCTTGGACATTTTAATAGTTTAATTCCAGTTTGTAAAACATAAAACAGCTGCAAAAAAGTAAAAATTAGTCAAAACAAGACATTATCTCTTCATCCATAAAAACTTTGAGCTAGGCAATATCAAGGGTCTGGTGGGGTTTTTTTGCACCACATGAAGAGAAAGGGGTAAATCTGCAAATCTTGGGTAGAGTTCAGCAGGTTTTCCCTGAATTTCATTCAATACTAGCTCTATGCTGGGAAGAGGTCATGGGCCTTTACTGAGAACCTGTTCCTCACACAGAGCCTAATGGTGAAGGTATTCTACATCCTTCACTGACCAGGGCCAATCAGCCAAGGCTGGGGGTGGAAATATCCTCCCACATGAACTGTTAATCTTTACTTGAAAAGCAAGACACTTTCCTACAATCCTTACTTGGAACAGCATGTCCCACCAAGTATAAATTCCAGCACCTTTCTGGCATTCTCTAAATTATTTAATTATCAAGTACTTTAGGTAGTGGTCCAAAGGATTCCTCATGCTCAGAAGACTAGTGAAGAATTGGGTTGTTTACTTTTAATACCCATGATAATACTGTTGGAAGTGCTATTGGGCAATCCATGTTTGTTTGGTTTGTTGGGGTTTTTTAGCATAAACCAATAGTGCTATAGCTACTACTTTTATCCCACATACCTGAAAAAAACTGTACAATTTCTTCTTTACTACAGCCAAATGGGAGTCCTCTAAGACGTACAAAACCATCATTAGCTGTATCAGGGCTGTTGGGACCAGTATGCTTCAGAACCCAATCCATTTCAACGTTGTTTGACTTGAAAACTGTAAAAGGCACTTAGAATTAATGCATTCTGGAGTAAGGAAGAGTTTTTAAAGTCATTTGCCTTGAAACTAGTCAACTTATGATATGCAAGTTCATTTGTTCTTTCACATGCATTTTAAAGAGACAAAAAAAGCAATTAACCAAAAACCCATCAAGCACAAACACAATGTAGTCAGTTACTAGACCGAGTCAAACCTTCAACATATCTGTGTCCCATTGTTTCTCTGTCTTTTTTCAGGGCCAATTTCACATCCTCCTCTGACTCAAGTTCAGCAAATGCTTCTCCACTTGGTCTGCCCTCTCTGGTGTAGATGAAACGGATACCCAAAGCCCCATTCAGGATTTTGCAATCTGAAAATGAAACAGGAAGGCCAGAATTATATTAATTATTACAGAAACAGTGTTCTTTTGAAAGTTTCAGAGAGCCTAAAAACAAAAATGTACTGAGTATCAATTATATCAAGACAACAAAACCGTCAGAATTCTTGTTAAAACTTTAAAATGTCCAATTAACTACGATGCTAACTGAAGTTACTGTTCTAGTCAAGCCTAGAGATTAGTATTAAGGATAACTGTAAAACTGCTATTCCAAAGCTTTTCTGCCTCAAATTGAACATACTATCTGCTTTTGATCACAACTTTAATAGCATGGAGTAAGGAATAGTAACAATCAGCATAAGTGTAACAAACTAAATCAGAACCAAGTAAAATACATTAAATTGCTGAAGCAGTTTTAAAAGCTCCAGATGCTGCAGAAAGCATGTATTTACCACTACTTATTACTGCAGAACGCCAATAATTTGGGGAAGGATACACACACTAAACACTTAACAAAAGTCTACTGGAACAATACAAGAACAGAACTGATTTAGCTTCAAAATTCTTGCTTCAAGTTGGACTTTCTTTAAAATGAAACCTTTTCTCTCCTAGTTGCTCAAGAAGCAAAATAGGCGTGGCTATCCCCAGCAACTCAGACTAGGCCCCTTTGTGTTGAGTTCCTGGCAGCATGAACATGGCTTTGCATACCAGGTTCTGGCTGAAGCACTTGTTGCACTACAAACTGCACTGGCTACTGAATCCTCCTGGAACTGCTCATTACAAGCACTCCCGCTGCCACAGTGTCCCTGGGAGGGATCCAGAACTGACAGCAGAGCCCGGCCCCTCTCCCATATCTCTTATTCTACCTATTACCCCACTTACCAGAGAAGAACCTCTGCACCTCCTCGGTGGAGCAGGACCAAGGCAGTCCCCGGACCTTCACCACATATCCCTCGCTGCTCTCCGAGTTGAGCATCACATTGGGGGTGAGGCTCTGCTCCGTCTCTGCTTCTGTGGTTGCTGGAAAGACGAGAAAGGGCCCTTTGAGATGCTGCTCAGCACGGCCGCCACCCGCACCCCCTCAGAGGGCCCGGCGGCCCCCCTGGCCTGTGTCCCGGCCCTCCCTGATCCTCCTCTGCCTGGGGCGCTGCCGCCTCACACACACGGCGCCTCTCCCGCCCCCGGCCCGCGCCCTGCCCCTTCCCCGCACGCACACATGGTGGGGCTCCGCGCTGGTTCTAGGGCTCCGAGCCTGATCCGCTGTCCGGAGAGCGCCTAGTCCCGGTCAGGCGGCAGCGAGCGGGCGAGCCTGTGGCGAGAGCGCGCTAGGAAATGGCGGCGGGTGCTCCCGCTTCCGCTGGGCCGGGCCTTCCTCCGCACAAAGAGCGCGGTCCCAGACGCCGCCCTGGCGGGCCCGCGGCCCCCGGCGATGGCGCAGCGCCCGCGGCCGGTTCTCAAAAAGCGGCGTGTGGCGAGTGGGTACTGAGCACCGCGAGCCCTGCGCCGAGCACGGGACCGGCTGCGGCGTGGCCGGGGCGGGGCGCATGTGCCCCGGTGTGGGCCGGCCCCGCCCCGAGACCCCGCGCGCCTCCTGTGCGCACGCGCCGCCCGCCCGCCGCGCCGAACAAAGCCCCGGCCCCGCGCGCCCTGGGCGCCGCTACCGCACTGCGCGTGCCCCGCGCGCTGCCGCCCCCGCCCCGGCCCGGCGCGGCTCCCGCGCGGCGCGGACAGCGGAGCGCTCTGGCTGTACACACCGTGCGTGGGAACTAACACTTACCAGCTTCAAAGGCTGACGCTACCCCACGTGAAACAATCTGCTCGCTTCGGTCACTGAAGCCTGGTGTGTTTGGAGGAGATGGGGAAAGAAGAGACAATGGGTCACAATTATCATAAAACAACGGAAAAGTTAATTCCCTCCCATTTCCTCCAAACACACCAGACCTAGCTCAATTTCACTCTGAATCTCAGTATTACCGAGGAGGAAGGAGGAAACTCGAATAATTCATCATCTAAGAATCATCCATCCCTTTTCCCCTTGGATAACCAGTTCAAGTTTCAACTTGTCTACAAAGGTGATAGAGGAGCCATGCCTACAGTTAAGCAGGCTCCTAGAGCACCGACACAGCTATCTGGAGCCCAGAAGCTGCTCGGAGTAGTCTCCGGATGAACACTACTCATCCAGGAGTGTTTCTTCTCCAGTCAGTACCAAAACAGACTGTGAGCCTACATTGTCTCATCTCTCACGTAACCGTTTCATGCATTCCGGACTACTAACAACTACCCACCCCCATAGCTAGAGGCTTTTTGACTTTTTTTTTAAGTGCATGCTCAAGTTTACGTAAGTAAATCAAACAACATGGCGAACTCGTTTACAGAAATGCAAATTAGATCAGTAAGTGGAACCGTGCTACAGTCACTTCCTGCTAAAAGCTCTCTTCGCCATTTCACTCGCTGAATGCCTATTCTGTAACACCGCGGCGGCAGGAGCGGGGCAGGAGCGGCGGGGGAGGGGGCAGCGCCTCCGCCTCTTCCCGGGGAGGACTGGCGGGAAGCGGCCATCCCGCCCACTCGCCTGGCGGGAACCTTAAAGTGCGCTGGAGCAGCTGGGAACCCCTTGAGTTCCCGCTCGGCACCGCCATGTCCACCCCCGCCAAGCGGCACTGCCAGAGCCCCGTCGGCTCCCTCGAATCCAGCTTCCAGAAGCGCCTCAGGAAGATTTCCATCGAGGGAAACATCGGTGAGCTCGGCGGTGCGGGAGGTGGCTCAGGGTGGTAGGGGAGCCCGGGGGCAGGAGGGGACGAGGGGGTGTCAGGCCGGGAGCACCCCAAGGGTCTGGGATGCCGGGGGAGACTGGGAGAGAGGGGCGGCTGCGGCACTCATCCCCCCCGGCTCTGCGGGCAGCGGGGGGCTCTGCAGGGAGAGCCGCACCGGGACCCAAACCCGGAGCAGGGCTGGGGAAGATGGGGAGGCCCCGGGCAGGGTGCCCGGCAGTCACACCAAGGGCAGGGCGGGCTCGGAAGCACAAAGCCCCGGTGCCCCCCTGGCCCGCCCGGGGCTGCAGCGCCCGTTCGCTCCCGCCCGCCAGCGCCAAGTCCCAGCGCCTGCGCGGCCGCTCCCTCGCTCTCCCGCCAAGGCTCCGCCTGCCACGGCAGCTCCTAAAATGTCGGCTGCTCCTCGGCCGCCCTTATCGCCCGCCCGGCCGGGCGCGGCCCCTCCCGCACGGCAGATTAGCGCCGTTTGCTCCACGGCGAACCCGGCCGGCCCCAGCATCCGCTAACAACTCTCCAACTGCCCCCCTGTCCATCAGCAGCACCAGAGCAAACAACCCCCAGCCCTTTGTGAACCGCTCTCATCTTCCGCAGCTGCGGGGAAGTCAACGTTTGTCAGGCTGCTGGAGAAACACAGCGATGAGTGGGAGATCATCCCCGAGCCCATCGCTAAATGGTGCAACATCCAGACAGCCGAGGATGAGTATGAGGTAGGCGCACAAGATTTGGGCCGAAAGAAACTGCAAGGAGTTCCACAAACAGGGAGCTATGCCAAAATCCAGCTATACTTAGTCTGCAGCAGCCAGATCATCCCCACTATCATACCACAGTTGGTCAGGCACTCGCACTCAAAATTGTAGAGGCAAGACTGAATGTACATTCCAAATCACATCCCCTACTTCACGGGAATCACACTAAAATCTGGAACTCAAACAAACTACTTAAAGAAGCTGTCATGAAAATCACCGTTACCTGAGGAAAAAGTCTCTTATCTTATGCCTAAGCATTTTCTTAGTAATAAAAAGAAAGCCATAAATTCTTACTTAAACATCTCAGAATTCTGGATTGAGAAAAGCAGTACATTCATGAAAACTTTTCTCTTGCCTTCTAGGAACTTTCAACGTCTCAGAAGAGCGGAGGAAACCTACTTCAAATGCTGTATGACAAACCTACAAGATGGGCTTACACATTTCAGACTTATGCTTGCTTGAGCCGAGTAAAAGCTCAATTAAAACCTGTCTCAGCCAAGCTACATGAAGCAGAACATCCAGTGCAATTTTTCGAAAGATCTGTGTACAGTGACAGGTAATTACTCTCCCAGCACGGCAAGAACTCACATTAACAGCTTCCAGGTCTTTTAAAGACATGGAGCTGAGGAAATGATATTTAAACTAGTATCTGCAAGGCAGCAGACTTGATTAAGGCATTTTTTCAATACCATAATTCTGTTATAATGACAAGTGTTGGTATTTCACTTTTGTCATTCCTGGCATGAAACTGATGTCTTTCATTGCAGATACGTGTTTGCTTCTAACCTGTTCGAGTCTGGAAGCATTAATGAAACAGAGTGGTCTATTTATCAGGACTGGCACACATGGCTTTTGAATCAGTTTCAATCAGATATAGAACTCGACGGCATGATCTATCTCAGAACCACACCTCAGGTATGCTCACTAAAAATGGAGGGTTTTCAGTTCCAATTTTGTTTTCCAGAGGCTTAAGAGAGTACTTTAAAAAGTTATTCTAGATTTAACTCATTTATGTCCAGCCAAGCAGTTAAAATTAATACTCTCTAATGTCTAGCATTAGTCCTTCCAAGTTAAGGGCCACTTGATCCGTTTAGCTGATTTAACCTACAACACATGATTAATGACTAGGCTTATACTTCTTTTTTTTCCCCAGAAATGCATGGAAAGGCTACAGATGAGGGGAAGACAAGAGGAGCAAGGAATTGAGCTCGAGTATTTGGAAAACCTGCACTATAAACATGAAACCTGGCTTCATGAAAGGACTATGAGGTAGGAACCCATTTTCTGTAGCATGTTCCAACTTGCAGGCAAGGCTCTTTTCTATATTAAGCCTTAGTTTTATCGAGTTTAGCTTAAGTCTAGGTTCACTTAGGCAGTTGGATAGACTTACATTTACACCCACTTCAGGTTTCAAGATATGGAACTTCATCTAATTTAAAACTTTTGTTAAGCATTAGCTTCAACTAGGAAGCTTTACACTTCTAACTCCAGCAAGGACATGGATTTTGCTAATTAGGAGGACTCAGGAACAGGACACTTAAAAAGGTGTTCAGGGGCCAATCATAAATTTCTCACCACGCAGTTTCTGTTGCAATGTAAGGGGCAGACAAAGCCCCAACTACTTTTAAACCAGCAGTACTGTATTTCAACAAAGTTTAAATATTAATCCTAACTTCAGTTTAAGCAATTATCAGAGTCTTTTGGCAGATGTGTTACACACAAGAAACCTAATCAGCAGCTGAGTGATCTCTACTTCCTTATTGACTCTTACTGGCTTTCTCATCTAAGGAATCTCTAAACATGAAAGCAGACTCTGGATTTTCCCCTAGAGGAGCCCAAAATATTCTACTGACTAGGAAGCATTACAATTCTAGGAAAAGTACATTATCAGCTTGATCTACTTGCTGAAGTTTCACATAGGATGACCCAAATGCTTAGGACGCAGAAGGCAGTGCATAGTGTGGAATTCTGGAAATGTTTAGATTGTGTAACTCATTCCAAACTTGTAAGCAAGCACTTCCTGTGTTTTTAATAGGAACACTGAAGTGTGCAAGCACAAGTTAGAATGTTGCTCAGCACACAGTACTGCGTTCTAGGAATGCCTTCCACCCTCAGAAGAAAGACTAACTACTGCTCCCATCTGTTCCTAAACTGAGGCCAAAATGGTCTTGCTTATGTCTAAATACATTTTAAATACCAGTCTTCTAACCTGTTAAAGAGATCATCCTCATGAAAGGAAGCTTTAAAAATACATCTTGGTAAGTGGATTAGGTGGGGAAGACACAGGGCAAGGGAGACATTTTAAAAAAATACTTCATCTTACAAAATCAGTAATTAGTAATTGATTCTGTGACAAGAATGAGGTAAAGGAAATTAAGGTAAAAAACGATCTTCCCCCCCTTGTACATTACAGATAGATACTAAGAGTCCACATTCGTGAAATATACGAAGACCAATTAAGGGCAGACTTGACTTAGGCTTTACATAAAGTTACAGACATCAGATTTAACATCTTGGGTGCACAGGGTAATCAAGAGCAGAGGTCTTGTATACACAGTATTTTATGTAGTTTTTACTCAAACTATGTTCTTCTATTTAACAGAGTTGATTTTGAGTACATTAAGGAGATTCCTATTCTAGTTTTGGATGTTAATGAAGATTTTAAGAATGACAAAATTAAACAGGAGTACCTGATTGATAAAGTAAGTATCACATACTAGGAGGTTTGTATCTGCTTTTCTTCTGAGGTTATCATGCAAGCAGGGACACTTCCAAACAGTTGGGAGGGAGAGTAAACAACCATTTGAAGAAACAAGGTGATAATGAAGAAGTTACTTGAGTCAAAATGGTATTTACTAGTTCCAAGGAAAGGCAAGACTTGGGAAGTAAATGCCAAAAGAAACTCTGGTGGAGTTGTTTGACCAGTCCATGGGAAAAAAAACCTCCTCCTAATACTTAAAAGCATGAGGAAGTGCTCTCTTAGCAAACTTGATAAACCATTTTCTTCATTTGCTCTGGGTCATCAATTTGAGATTACTGAAGAATGACTCCTTTAAGCCGAGCCTCATTCCCTCACTTAAACAGCTCTAAACTGGGAAGGGGCGCTCAGTCATCAGTTGTGGAGGAATTTGTCATTACACCCTCATGGAAACCAGCTATTAACAGCTTTGTTTTGAACACTCAGACATGGCATCTTCTACCCCTGCCCCTCTGAAAGGCCACATGTATTTCAGGTCATGAATTAAATGAAGGGGCAAAACATCACTGGAAAACTATAGTAGCAAACCGTTTCTTCACAAAGAAAGGAAAAAGCCTGGTACTTTAGCTTTTAATGCACCTAATAATACGTGTGGGTTTTTTTCTCATAGGTCAAGTCTTTCCTGACTTCTTTAGAAGATGAAAATTAATTCGAGTAAGAAGTCCCTAAAGTTCACCTAATAATCAGTGCTCAAAAATTTACTTTACAAATGCATTACCTGTATAGCTTATAAAGCAAGCCAGAAATGTAAAATATGGTTTGGGGTTTGTTTATTTTTTTTTTTCCTTGTCTGAGCTGTGTGGGTTTTGATAGACCTTTTTGTATAGCTAAAAAGAAGAAATATGGGGTGTTTTGATAATGTTTTTTCCTGTATATTCTCTGCTGTTTAATAAAGATTTTAAAGTCATATTGCCTCTTGAGTGGTTCTCCCCGCGGGGGAGCTCAGCGGTTGTTAGAGGCCAACACCCAGTAAACAGATAGCAGGCGCTGAGCAGGGTTGTTTTGCAATAACTGGCACGGGTTCACCATTTTAAGACGAGACTGTTATGGCGTCCAGAAACCTTTACTTTCAACTTCTGCTTTACTGAGTGGCCGTTTCCATGGGATTTACGCTACTTAAGGCTGGACGTTAGACCTGTAATAAACTGTTAATTTACGCTTATCTCGTTCGCGATCTCACCCCCACCCCCCCAGCACAGGGAGGGACCCGCGGGCGCGGCAGCGGCGGTGGAGGCGGGACAGCGACCC
This sequence comes from Muscicapa striata striata, assembly GCA_030060385.1. Taxonomy (NCBI): domain Eukaryota; kingdom Metazoa; phylum Chordata; class Aves; order Passeriformes; family Muscicapidae; genus Muscicapa; species Muscicapa striata. Next base: position 26,811 of record JAREIS010000050.1, on the reverse strand, counting down.
CGAAGAGCCCCCGCGGCCCCGCCCGACGCGACGCACGCGGCAGGGGGGGTTGAGCGGCGCACGCGGCCGGGCCCGTCCCCGCCGCCCCCCCTCCCCCGCGCCATCGTGAGGCCTCCGTGCGGCCTCCGCCGCACTGGGCCCTGGCGGGCGGCACCGCGAGGGCCCGACCGCCCATCCCCCCCGCCTTCCGTTCCTCCCGCCACCCTCCCCACCCGCCGTCGCTGGGCCTTACCCAGGCCGGGGATCTCGCCCTCGGTCTCCTCGGTGTGACAAGGGTCCATCTTGGCCGCGCCTTCCCCGCAGGGACCGCAAGAAGAACAAAGCTGGGCGGGGGCGCTCCGGCGCTGCGCGAACAGAAACAAAGGCTCAGCGGCGGCCGAAGGGGCACTTGGAGAAGGCGGATCGGCGCTCCGCGAGGGGTTTCTTAGCACTCCCGCGGGGATGGGCCGCGATACAGCCGCCCGTGCGCCCGGTAACACCCGCTCGCTCCAGCTGCGCAGCGCCCGTTCCGCGCCTATAAATGGCCGCCGGCCGCGCAGCGCCGCGCGCTGACGTCACGCACCGCCCGCCCCCGCCAGCCAATGGCTGCGTGACAAATTGAACGCAGCCAGTCACGTCCGGCCCCCCGCGCGCGCGGTGGGGGAGGGGGAATAATGGAGGGGGGAGAGCGCGACGGCCCCGTGGGTCCCGCGCGCCCCTGTGCCCCCCGCGGGAACGGGTTCGAGTCCCCAGGGACCCAGGTTCGAGCCTCTGTCCCTGGCCTCGGCTCCGGTTCCAGTCCCGCCCCCGCCCGTTCCGCTCTTCGGTTCCAGAACATGGCGGCGGCCTTGTCCCGCCCGCCCCGCCGCCCCCCACCCGTCCCCGTTCCCCCGGCACCCGCGCTCACGGCGAGCTACAGTCGCGGGGCTCCGGCGGCGATCGGCGGCTACGCGCACTGCAGCACCGCCCTCCGCCGGTATCAGCTGGGCTCGGCTCCGCCTCCCGCCGCGGCGGGGCCTGCGCGGGCCCGGCCGGGGCGTCCCTGAGGGCCCCCGTCCGTTCGAGGCCGCTGTGTGGCAGCCCGGTTGTGGGGAGCACTGCCCGGCCTGAGCAGGCCCCGCTCAGGCACTGCTGGGGCTGTTTGGGTTTGGTGCAGGAGGTTCCTATGCTGGAACTGCGCCTGGAATCCCCGGCTGAGTGCTGGGAATGGCCACTTCTCACATGCCCTCTGCGCCCTCAGACCACGCTCTCCCAACCAGACCGACCGTCTCCACAAAGAATCATGAGCAACTCCAGGTTAAAATAGCTGCAAGGGAGCCTTGCTGTGGGATTGAACAGATAAGAGGTGACCTTAGGACTGTGGAGGTGTGGCATCGACTCCGAGCCGAGCTTTGTTTCTGGCCGAGTTTTAGTGAGTGTAAAGCAAATCCCTTTGCTAATCCCCGTTGAGGCCTTTGCATTTCTAGTAGTGAGATAATGATAATTTTGGCTTTTTATAGTACGTATTAATATTTATACCCTGGGGTACTTTTACTATGTGTCATTTTATTAGTCCTGATTGGTATTTTTAGTCCCCATTGACGGATTTGGAAAAGGACAGAAAATGGGTTTTCTGTTGTTTATGCATCATGATCTACATGGTTAAATGGCTTTAAAGAGAGCTGTAATGGCTGTTCTCTTTTTATTTAATTTACAGTGAGAAATGAAGGCTGGTTTGCTTAATATTTTCTTGATCCTACGTTTACTTAGTTAAACAGGATTCTGATGTAAGACCTCTCTTTAGAGTCTCTTAGGATATTAAAGTCATCCTGTGTTCACACTGACAAGAAGTTCTGGATATCCTTCCAGTATTAGAATAAAGGTCATATGACTTCTTTCTGCAAATATGTAAGTGCTACTAATCTTAGGCAAAAAACTCAGCCTGCCTTTGACATACCCCACAGTAAGTTTGGTACAGCCACCTCCAGGAGAAGAATGTGACTGTGAGCAGCAGGGACAAGCAAAGACATAAATAGTTATCAGAAGTGTTGTGATTAGCCAATGTATATACTGTGTTTGAAAGACAAAAATAATTAACAATTCAAATGGAATTACTGCTAATAGAGCAGCCCTTTTCCTCAGAGGCCCTGGCTGGTTAAGTGCTTTTGCACATGGGGATGGTCCCATGGTATGTGAGCACTTGCACACAGGCAGACAGGAGACAAAAATCTTCCTGAAAACATTGGTGCAGTTTCTTCCTTTCATGATTTCTTCTAGAATTCAGGCAGCATGTTTATCTGGCTTTTTGCTTTATGGTGTGAGCCTGACACCTGCGCCTTCCCCTCCAACCGACCCAGCAGCTCACTCTGCAGCTCTGGGTACGTTTTTTCCTGAAAGGGCTTTGTTCTACTTCAGAAGTTCGCTGTTTCATTCCTGCAAAGGGGAAAGGCACACCTGCTGCCCAGACAACAGGGGAGAGGAGCTGCTCTCAAAACCAGAAGGTTTTGCCTCATTCGAGTCAGCTGGGGAAGTGAGGGCTATAATCCAAGCTGAGCTCAGCCTGGTGGGTGTTGTAGTACATCAGGTAGAAAATAGGGAAAGAGGTGGCCTCCAGAGTCTGGAGATAGTCTGGATGTCGGCCAGATAGTCACAGCCCCTGTGCAGCATCCCAAATTCCCTACAGGTTCGTGGAGAGGAGCTCCAGTCCAGCTTGCAGAGAGATGCATTAAGCTGAATACACATGTGGAGTGTTAAGCTGGACCGAAGTAAAGCTCTTGAAACCTGCTATCTGCTCAAGAATTTTTTGTTTTGTACCAGTCTCTTTGTTATCTTGCTTGTACTTCTTTCCAGGGCAAGAAAATAATGGAGAAAATCTGCAAGGTCTGGTTTAAGAATTCTGTAGTCATCCAAGCATGTGGAGACACTTTGTGAGTGTGTCTGGGAGTGAAGCAGATGTTCATTTCTAAGTAGATTTTGGAGATATTGTTACAATGCAAAAAAATAATTACCAATGATTCTTTCATGGATCAGCATTTGCCATTACAAAGAGAATTGATCAGAACTTAAATACCTGCTCTGAAGAGACAACAAAACTCAGTCTAGCATCACTGTATGTGCCTTCCCTTTCCTTCTTAGTTGTTACCTATTTCTTCTGCTGCTGCCATCACAGAGTTCATTTTTCATGTCTCAGCTACGTGTGTTGCATGTGCCTCATGTTTGCATATAAGCATCTATAATTCAGGATCTTACAGTTAATCTGCAAACCTGATTAAGTCTCAGTAAACACTGCTGCAGCTGACTTGTTTTTCATGTGGACTCTGAAAACAGGGAATACATGGAAGTCTTATACTACCAATGCTTTGTGTGTTTTTCTGTATGTGTGATCTCCAGTCAAAAGCCTTACCATTCAATTATAACCTTTCTGTTATTTCCATGCCTTTTGAAACAGCCTCTAGCTATAATGCTGTGACAAACAGAAGCTAAATAATGCTATTAAAATGCATAATGTGTGTTCTGCCATATTAGATAACATGGCCATGTTCATCACCCACTAATGCTGCCAGTTCACAGCTTTGCCAGTGCAGTCTCCCTCCCATGTTTGCTTTGGACAATTTAAGAGGATTTTTGGCTACACTTCACCTTTCTTCTTTTTTACTTTTGTTTTTTACATTTATTAATTTCTCTGAAAATGGTGGTCTGCAGCACGGGTTGGATGTAGCTCATGTTTCCCAGTTTTCTGAGTTGTAATTCACTAAGAAGCCAAGCTGGAAAACAGTTGGGGAGATTGATAAACACTGTTTTAGTGGAAAGCAGATACCAAAGTCCCTTTCTCTCTCTGAGGCCACTGCTGCACTGTTAGAAGCTATTATCCTTCCCTTTGTGCCATCAGCTTATCCACAGATTGTGCTCACCATCCTTTGCCACCGTGAGTATGAAAGTTTTGCTCCCTCGATGGTTGCACCCTTCCAGGGCTGGGCTGAGAGTTCACCAGCCTGGTGTTTCTCAGTGGAACCCAAGCCTGTCACCTTTTCAGTTTTGCAGCATTATAATTATAATTTAGAATTACAGCAGTGGGCAGAACACCTGGTTTTTACTGCTGGAGCTGCCCCACTGTGAGTGCAGGGCCAGCTGGGGTGAAGTGTCTCCCACAGTGTGCTGCAGGTATCTGCCTGTCCTGCTGCCTGAGCTCTGTGGGCATGAGTCAGCTCTGGTCCAGGAGCCATCTGGCTGAGCAGTGTCGTGCTGATCTCATCAGGCTGCTCCCGGGAAAGGTTTCTTCACTCAGGCAGAAAATTCATAGCACCTTGGCACTTCATCCGTGTGCTGCCAGGAGAGAGGTGGGGAAGTGGCCATTCACATACCTCCAAGGAGCTTTGCCTGCAGTTCTTTATACCCTCACAAATGGAGAGCAAGCTGTAAAGCTGTAGATACTGGACAGTGAGGTGATTCAGTCCAATGTTGGGAGAGTGTGCTGTGGTACTGTATCAGGGCAGACAGCAGTCCTGAGCTCTTGTTATCCTGGCAAACCGCATTCATGAAATTGAGCCTATTTTAGCCACTTGCCAACTGCAGGCTCAGAAGCAGAGACCACAACAGCTCACTGGCTTCGACCTCACTGGAATGATAATTCCTGACTTTTACCCCTTGCAGGCAATGTTACCTTAGTAATTAGGGGTCACCCAGCTTTCTCTTGTCAACCAGTGCCACATCAAAGCAACCCAGCTGATGCACATGCTCAGGCACAGATCTTTTATTCTCTCACTCCAGAAGTGCTCTGTGAATCCTCCTGAGTGCTGACCCTTTGTCTCTTCCTACATAAATTTTACCTTCTGTCTCTGAACAGAGTCTGGCACAGCATAGGTGGGGGCTGGAGCTGGGCATTGTCTTCCCTAAGATTACACAGCAAGTGGTCAGTTTTCCTTTGGAGGGAGGGCATTCACAAAGGGCCATGTTAAGCCCCATCTATCTTAAGTATACTGTGGCTCTGCCCTTATCTGGGGAAAGGTGCATTCTTGGAGCTCTCTTACAAGTGGTAATTGCTGGTATGTAGAAAACTGACGAAAATTAGGCAAATTGTAACTTTTATGTGTGCATTTTCCTGGCCTTCCGACCTGCTAACATACAAAGTTGCAGATTACTGCACTATCAAGTGCGGGAACGGTTTTTACTGGGTTGTGGCCTGTGGTTAATATAAAGTGAGAACTTGCCTGCAGGCGAGGGGCCTGCTCTCACTGGCCAGTCTGAATCACCCTGTGCCTGCATCCACTGTTGCATCTCCTTTGTGATGGTGTGGGGATGATGTTTAAGCCAAGCACAGTGCTCTCCAACTGCAGGTATGACACTGGTCAGCCAGTCATGGTCTTCACCCCAGTCCATTTCAGCCTCTGTAGTGATGGTTGTGCTCTTGCACCCACACTCTCCAATTCCCCCTGACCAAAGCACTCCTTCCCCTGACCTTGCTCTGTTACACACCCAGCAGATCTGTGTGTCCATGTGTTTGCTCGGATCAAGAGGGGTCTGGATCTCACTGCCATGTTCTTCCTACTTTTGATGGACACATAGCTCAAAACGACCGTACTGCAAAGCAGACAACCCCCAAAATGCTGTGACAACGACAGTGACAGTGAGGCCTCTGCAGACTCAGCACATAAAATGGGTCACTAGCGGGGGCATTTCACTCACACAGCTCCATGTGCTCGCCTTTATTTTTCCTTTCCCTTGAAGTCATTTGCATGTAAACAAGTAAAACTAAGACAAAGTGAAGGTGAGGAATGGTGAGGGGAAAGGGAAGTGTCCCACAGTCCTGCTCTGAGGCTGCATCCTCACAGCCTCTGCCGGCTGGGTCCTGAAAGCTCTGATCCTGGTGCTGCTGCAGAAATAAAGGCCCATTGAGCAGTCTGGCTCCAAATTAGCATTTGAATTCCCTTGTAGCCTGTTGTCAGATGGGCAGGAGGTGGGTGCTAGTCTCGGTTGCTCAGCGCTGATACACAAAGGTGGCTTTAAAAAGTCCTTATTTTTCTGAGGGGAAAAAATGCATTGCTCGGACTGTGGATACTTTCTTTTTTTTCTTTCCCTCTCCCATTCTTCTCCGTTTCACTCCTTTCTTGGGTCAGGCTGTGCCACAGATAGACACGTCTGGGTATTGTTAGCCCTGTCTGACCTACTTCTCTCCCTCCCCTTGGCCCCGTGTTATGGATGCTGGTGCTATGGAAACCTGCTTGACATGCCAGTGCCACAAAGCCGGGGCCACCAGCTGCACCCTCCTTTCCCGGCCCCACGGGAGCTTCCCTCCTAAACACCCCACCAAAGTTAGCAGCCCTGCTTCCCGGGAAAATTCAAGAGTGTCCTCCATCCGTCCCACCAAGCCGTGCTCCGGAGGGATTGGGGTGCTTCTCTGGGGGTTTGGGGGAACCGGTGCTCTTCTTCCTTATGCCAAGGCAAACATTTCGGTCTGATGGCCACTTGTAAAGCCGCCGCTGCCCGCACCACACCTATGCGTGCTCGTATCCAGCACGGGCCCAGCACCTCACGGATAGGGAAGTACACGTGGGTGCCCTTGGACTTTTCACGATAATAAGCTGCAAACTTCTGCACCGTGATCCAAAAGCCTTGCAGGGACCTGTCTGGAATCCTGGGAAGCGGCGGTGACAACGCCTGCGTGCTGCGGTGCGTGCGGCGGGCGGCAGCCGCGCCGTGCGGGGACAGAGCTCCGCACTTCCACCGTCACTCGCGTGGAACCCGCCCCGCCGGGGACAGAGGCTTGTTTACGAGTTCAGCCTCTGCGCCTCTCGTGATAAAAAAGTTCTCGCTGGTTCTGCGGGTTTCCTTTGCTCTCTGCCGGCCTCCCATCCGGCCGACTGCTTATCCTGGGAGCCTGTGGCGCTATCAGGGCGGATTTGCTTCCAAATACCGCACGCCAGACGTTTTTTCTCCTCGCTGCTGGCAATGAGCTGGCAGCTGTAAGGTGTGGAAGCAGGAAGGGGCTCTGGAGTCCGCAGAGAGCTTTGCTTTATGTGTCCTAAGCGTCCAGAGGAGCTTCCGGCGAGGCTCCAGGACTCTCTTACCCAATACCTTAAAGCCAGAGCCGGGCCCTGCACGGATCAAACTCGAAGCAGGCGGATTCGTGGGCGAGTGCCAGAGGCCGTGGCATTGCCGGCTGCCCGGTGAGCGCTGCCCCGGGGCAGGTGCAGCCAGCGGAGCCGGGGCACGGGCGGCGGGCCCGGAGCCGCCGGTGGTCGCTGCCCTCGGACCCCCGGGCCCCACCACCCCCGGCCCCGCCCCGCTCAGGCGCGGGGCACCAGCGCCCTCTCCCGATGCCGGAGAGAAGCGGCACAAAGCCCTGGAGGAGCGGGGACAGCGTCCCGAGCGAATAGGGGCAGGAATCCGGCGGGAGCGGGGCTGACGGCGTGGGCCTGGCCCCGTGGCGGGGGCAGCGGTGGGACCCCCCTGTCAGCTCTGCACCAGAGCCCAGGGGAGCGCAGCAGGGCCGCTGCCACTGGATCACCTTTAAACCGGTGCTCACGGGGTGGCTGTCACACCTGCGGGACACCCAGGGTGGCAGGTGCAGCCCCCCAGCACACCCTGTGCCAGCCAGCGGCCTCCCAGCATTTCTGCAGCAGGTTCAGGTGGGCAAACTGGTGCCAGCACAGCGTGCTGGGCAGCAGCACCATAAATTGAGTAAATCCCAAAATCATCAACTGTTTGAATAATCTGTCAGTGTAAAGTGGTTTTCTTTGACTGATGAAGCACCAAAGCAATGACAGCAGCCCTGGTGGAGGGGAGCAGCTTCCTTTCTGCTCGGGACACCTGAAATGGCCCCTCTGACAGTGGTTTGAAGGGTTTGAAGGGCAGATGATGTGCCCGTCAGATTCTCTGTGGCAGAACTGGTGGTGGCAGCCACCAAGGCCAGAGCCTCACTGTGCCGTGCCAGGATTATTAATGGTGTTCTGTGCATCCAAGGGGAGAAGCCGGCTACAATCTCACTGCTGAATCATTAATTTCCCTCCTCTGAGTCATCCTGCGGCCCTGTCACACACAGAGCAGACACAAGCAGGGCTGAGGTGAGCAGTGGCTCCAGGCTGATACAGCGAGTTCAGAAAACTGGTTGTAGGGTAAAAGACAGAGATTGTGTTTACAGAACCAGTGAGCACCCACTTGGACTAAGCCCAGGAAGCAGAGTTATGATGTGGAGTCAGGACCTGCACAAGCAGCTGGGGCTGGTCCTTCTGCATTAGCTCTCTGGGAGGTGACTGGTTGTACTGGTAAAGACGTGAGGTCTGGGGAACAACTTCAGGAGATGGTAGGACCTGTTAATGCAAAGGCTAAATGAAATCTCACTGTGAAATCTGCTCCTCCATGACCTTGCTAAAGCACAGCCAGGGTTAAATTATGCTCAGACTTTTCTGAAATGAGTCACCAAAGATGCTAGGAGAAAAAGTTATTGTTTCCTTTGCTGTGACACCTGAGGATTCCAGTGAGGATGGGGCCCTGCTGCACTGAAAACTTTGTAGAGACAAGTGTTGTACAGTTATTTTTGTTTGGCTTTAAGCCTTACCCTGTAGCATTTGCCAGTTTCAATGCAGCAGCATGACTCCAAGGCAGGAGAGCCTGAAAGGGAAATGGACTGGGGGCTTTGCTGGAGAAACTAATTTAAAATGCAGGGAAGGAAAAGAAACAATGTGAAAAATTAATCATTTCCTCCAAAAAGCCCCTGCCTTTTGTTCTTACAGTCCAGATATGCCTACTGCTGGGAAAAGGAGGGGAGAGCAGTGGGCTTTACAATGTGGTTGGACTGGCATCATGCTCATGCAATTATTTTCACTTGTTGTGAATTCCCCCCATGACACACAGAGCACCGCTGGCATTTTCTGAGCTGTGGCACCAACATGAGGGCACCAGTGGCCAAAAGCATCAGTGTTGTCAGTACTGGACTCATGAAAATCCAGCCTCTCCTGAGCAGGAGGGACCTGAGCACTTGGGTAAACCACTTTTTGGTGCTGAGTGGCTCAGCACCCAGTCCATGAGCTCAACATCTCCAAAAATCAGCTTCTCCTTCCTCAGAGCTCTCCTCCCACGACACACAGGGTTATAGGCTTCACTGGACTGCATGTTAGGGAAACAAAGGCAGTCACCTTGCACTCACACACTCGTGTTTCTGTTCTCTGCTAGCTGCAGACTCACAAAGAGACACCCAGGACAGCAAGTTCAGTGACCTTTTATTTGTGCCTGGTGTCACTGGGCTGAGTTTGAAGTGGCACATACAGCAGTGGTGATGAGTTTGCAAATCCAATTTAAAGCAGTGGCTGATAACCAGCATGAGGGCACAAACAAACTTCTGCACAACATGTTGGTGGCTGCTCCAGTTTATTCCTCACCTCTTTTGTTATGTCTCAGTCCACATCTGGTTCCAAACAAATGCCTTTTTTCAGTGTGGGCCTTGGAAAACTGGCATGAATCCGTGTTCTGTGCCTGGGCTGAGGGCAGAGCCACTGGAGAATGATGAACACATGGCACTTCCTTTTGTCAACTCACTGGAAAACTTACTGAGAGAAGAATTTGCTTTTATATGTCCTTGTTGGGGATTGTTGTTTCCACATCAGACACGATGGAGCTGCCAGATGTGAAGCACTTGGCACACAAAGTGCCATGGGGGAAAAATATCTCCTAAACAGCTCAGCAGTTCCTGCCAGTACTGGACAGTGAGGAAGGAGGTGTTAAAAGCTTGGGCTCAGATGGATTTCTCATTGAGGACTGTTGAGTTGCAGCCAGTCTATTAAGGAAGGCAGAAAGGAGCAGGACTTGAAGACAAGGACAGTGATGAAGCACAGGGGAGTGGGTCATGCCATGAGAAGCTGGAGGACGTTCAGCCCCACATGGTGAGAGAGGAAGAAATGCAGGATGCCCAGGGCTGACACTGCCATGAGAATCCAGAGAACTCCAGCACTGAAGTATATCGGGGCGAGTCTGGTGGGAGAGAGGCAGCTGCTGACACCAAGCACCTGGGAAGGGGGCAGCAACCCCTTCCTTCCTGCAGAAGTGGGTGGAATGGCAGCCCCTGGCTGTCCTCTGCCCCCTACCTGTGTTGCTGTCCCAGCCCTATATCCATGTTCACATGGCTGAGTCATGCAGGAACCCCAGAGCACCCAAGAGTCTTGAGTTTTCCCAAAGCACCAAGAGTCTTGAGCTTTCCCAAAGCACATTATATTCCCAAATACAACCCCCCCAGGGGTTACCGTGTACTCCTCTGAGTGCTGCTGTGTGTGTATGAGTTGTAACTCTGTGTGTGTGTGTCTGTCTGAGTGTGTAAGAGCGTGTGAGAGTGTGTAAGAGTCTGCAAGAGCAGGTGTATGAGTGTGCAAGAGTGTGTAACTGTGTGTAAGAGCATGCAAGAGTATGTGTGAGTGTGTTTACCTTTCTGAGGATGATGCCTTGTATCCCATAAAGTAGCAGTAGCGGGCGTAGAGATAGAGCAGACCCAAGGCTGCAGCCAGACCTGTGTTTAGGAGAGATCACACTGACCATCTCCAGAGGCTTTTCAGAGCTACTTGGAACTAAGGAAGTAGTCTAAAGTGAAGGAATAGAGCCTCTGTGTCCTCTGGCTCTACCCTCGTATCAGAGACAGTATTACTGCTTAATTTATTGTTCAGAAGTTGAGCAGGACCTGAGGACTGAGGCAGCATGCAGGGGAACAGATCCAGTGACAAACCAGGTAATGGGATATTCTCACCTTGATGGAAGAAGAGTCCAGCCTGCCACAAAAGTGCCAGGAAGATGGGAAAATACTCAGAGGAGTTCACCCTGGCAGAAAAGACAAAGGTCATAAACTAGGGAAAGGAAGGAATCTCTTCCTCTTTTGCTTCCTCCAGCAGTCTCTAGGCACTGGAGGCTTTTGCTTTTTAGAACTGATGCTCCTTTTCCCACAGTTGCTCAGCTTTATTCACAGAAATTAAACAGTGGAAAGAACAGGGTCTCCAGGGCATGAGAAATTAAGTAAAATATTCCCAGGTCACACTGTGCACAGAAAGGCTCCATGAGCCACTCCCACTGCTCCTTCCCAAGTGCTGCAGCTCAAACTCTGCTGTCAATGCCCCAAAGCCCAGAGCTGTAGGGAAGGTCTGTCCCTCAAGTAGATTAGGCCAGAGCAGCCTGGGCTTTGTGCAGGAGTTGGAGGGAGCACAGAACTGTTGGGATTGTTTGTATGCCAAGCCTTGTCCTCCCAAAGTAGCACCAAAAGATGCTGGATGAAGCTGAGTCTAGGCTAGTAAAGGAGCAAAGAAGGGGATGGCTGAGGGGATCCAGCTCCAGCTACTCAGTTGGTTTTTTTGCCAGTGGTCAGCTACAACAAAAGTGGAAGCTCCTTCCTCCCCACTGCAGCCCTAGTGCAGAAGGCACATCAGAGATGCTGGATTATCCTCATCCCAGCTCCAGCTGAGATCTCCCTGGGAATTTGTCCTTCCCAATGAATGGGATTCAGAGCAGGGCTGAAGCTGCCTGAGGTTTGGACACCACTTGGATAAAGCCAGTCTGTGTCCCAGGCACCAAGGGTTATGTCTCTAGGAGCCCTTCACTGTACAGCAGAGATTCCTGTGTGGTTTCTATCAGAAATGGCTAGTTTAGGACTCAAGAGCCAACCCAATCCTGATGTTGACTCTTCAACCCATTAATTAACCTCTAGGGAGGTAATTGCTTAATTACAGCTCCAGGAAAGGAATAGCTAAGCAGGGAAAATGCAGTGCAGTTACATGAGATCTGACAAACATCAAGTAAGAGGAGTTTCTTACTGTGCTCGAAAAATCCTTTCAAATTCAGGAGGGCCTGAGATCTTTGGAGGTGAAATGCCAAACAGCCTCCTAGCATAGATCACCTGGAGGAAGAAATAGGCTGCAACAAAAGAGAGAAAAGTAGCAGTGGTCAGTACTATGGCTGGGCACAGTGGAGTCAGGAGCTGGCCAGAGGCTGGGAAAAAAGATCTGCAGCCTCCTCTTAACCCCACACCCCCACATAGCAGAGAGAGTTAGAATAAAATCCCAGGTACCTTTTAGATAACAAAAAGGAATAACCCAGAGCTATAGTGAAGCAAGGAATATGCAGTCACGTACTACCAGTGTTACTTGCTTTCTTGCATAATCAGAAGATGGTAAAATTGTTACACAATTCAGATGCACTTTACTACTGACAATTTCAAGGATTTTAAATTATTTTTATTTTTTCCTCTTCTAAATTCTGATATCTGTGTAGGGATGGAACTGATGCCACAGATAAACCAACCAGACACTGAATTAAATTGTCATGCAATGTGGACCCATGGCTGGGAGATGTTCTGTGTGACCCACCACAGCCCATCCTTCCACCTTTTCACACCACAGAGCTCTTTGTATGCTCACAACTACATGCACTTCAGGAGCTGCTGTAAACACAAAGAAGGAAATTCTACGTTTGTAGAGGGAAAGATCCACCAAAAAAATTCTGACTGGAGGGGGTCAGCTCAGAGAAAGGGCTTCCCATGCATCCATTTGGTCGCATGCTCTCCAGAACCCAGACAAGATATCCATTCACTGTCTGAGAAGCAGTGAAATGCCAGTGCAACAGGAGACATTAAATATGAAATCAAAAGAAAATCAGGGGAGTTACAGTAGATTGATCCAGCCAGTATTTGAGCACACGCATCCAATTGTCCCTACCTTGCTCCAGGACTCCCAGGACTGTCACAGCTGCCAGCCAATGAATCTGATCCAACATACTGGCTTTTCCAAACCCTAAAAAATCTTGATCAGAAGTTCCTCTGGCCAGGTTCAGTCCTTGCTGATGCGGCAGTTTTCGATGGTATCTGACAGCCTAGGTTTGTTCTAATTGAACGAACAAACAAACCAAAGATTTAGTCTGTGGTACTGACACCCAGGAGGAGCCTGGCGTGCCTGTTATCATATGCACTGTGGAAATATAAATCAGTGGACACAAGTTTAATGGAGTATTTCCGTTCCCGCCCGCCCTTTTCCAGGAACGGAGTTATGAGGAAGTGGAAAAGCTAGTGGAGAGGAAAATGTGAGAGATAAGGGAACTGGGAGCTGAATGGATGGACAAATCTCAATAGCCCACTAATCCACTCCCCCCAGGGTATCTGCTTTAGGCCAGGGCACATCCCCGTTGCTGATGTTGCAGGAGAAACCAAAGCTGTGTTTGGTCTGTTGTGTCACACCAGAGCACAGGCAGCATTCCAAGGTACATATCCCTGTTTACATAATCCTACACACACTCTGGATAGCATGCTTGGGTACAGAGAATGACTTACAGCCACACTGAGACCCTGCATGAAAAATGCTCTGAGGGGATAAGAGAGAATGTGAGAAAGTATAAAAGGTCTCTAGACCTGTCCTTCACACTAATATTTTATCTGGGGATGGGTCCTGCAGATGACTGTCAGACACAAAGGGAGTTTCAGAGCCAGTCGTTGTCCCAGAAAGGCTGGGAGATGAGCATTTAAGGCTTCTGATCAATCCTCAGCCCAATGAATTCTCATCATAAACACCTGAGTGAGTTCTTTGTGAGGAAAAACCTGCAGAATTCATCAGGACATAGCAAAAAGAAAATTACATTTTCACATGTCAGAAGAGACCCATTTATCTAGTTTCCATCTACCACAACAACAGCTGGCACAGACAGAAGCTGCTGGGACCATCAGCTTTGTTTCCTTCCTCTCCCTTCATGCAAAGAATTCTCCCATCAGACCAGAGGAAAAGGAAAGCAGGTTAAGACGAAGTGATTGTTGAGCACCACTGTTACAGAAAGTTATATTAAAGCAGTTTACAGAAATTACATTGTACACCTGATGTCTTTCATAAGCTTTCTATGCAGCAATGTAATGGTTCTGGTTTTCTGCCTCTCTATAAGCTATAAAGGCACCCAAAATGGCTATAATAATGTCCCAGCTTAGTGTTTTTCCAAATATCAAATACACATCCCATTGTTTTTCAAACACCAGCTCTAAGATTAATTCCTTTACTTCAGAATTTAAACTTTTTCATTGCAGTGACTGCAATTTAGAAATATGAGGAACACTGTGTTTTGTTTTCTTCTATTTAGTTGTCAAAGAAATTAAGAACTCCCCTGTGTCAGCTCAAGAAGGGCAGAGGTCTTGCAGTGCTTAATGATGTTTGATTTCCCTCTGCTCCTGTCTGATAACAGCCTGCTAATGAAAGAAAATAACGAAAACAACTGAGCAGAAAAGATTTGAGCTTACACCTCCATCAGATGACAGTGCTCTGTAAGCTGCACCAACAGTGTCAAACGTGTATAATGGAATCTGGGCCAGGAGGAGCTGCACAGGCTGCCACAGAGCATTCCTGCTCTCTGGATCATCACTAAACACAAAGTACTCCTAGTGTCATCAACTATCATGGTCTAAATAAAATAAAGGCCAATAGAAACAAGAATAAGTAAACAAGCACAGATGTCTCCCCTCTCCCTCTCCCTCCTCCATAAGCATTTTTCAAGCTGTCTTTAAACTCCTGAAGAGCACAACCCTTTCCTTGTCCCTGTGTCTCACCATCAGAACTCACTTTATTTTCCACTCTCCCTCAGTGCTTACAAGGAGCAGGCACAAGTACCTGGTACAAGCACCAAACACCCCTGGGTGAGACTGTCATGGGTGGGCAGCCTCTGCACCCACAGACCGCAGTGTACTGTGATACCTCACCCTCCGAAGCTGACACAGACAAGTTCCCTTCCAGGCAAAGACAAGTCTTGCAGTCCCAGGTCCACTTCAGGGCGGATTTGCTGTGCAGGAGCTACTGAAAAGCTGTACCCCTCCCCACTCCCTGGCACTCCAGGTTATGCCATGTGAATGTGGCCCCACGTCAGAGGTTGAGAGGGCACAAAGTCCTCCCACCTCCCACTGAGTCATCATTGCAGGCTTTTCTCTGTGCCCTTGGTTACTTCTGCCACTTCTTCCTGCAGCCAATAATCCTTTCTACCTCCTAATTTTCACTGTAGGAATACACTCTGAGCTGGACTGTGACACTAATAGGGATTAAAAATAATCTTGGGAAGAAAAATTATCAACACAATGCCTTGGAGCAATTTTAAGCATCCATAGAGTTTACTGCACCTATTACTTGCCCAGAGCAGCAGGGCAAGGAGAAGCCACCAGTGCTGAGTCCAGCACCATGTAATGGTGCATCCCCTGGAAATGTATTTCAGGAACACACAATGATCAAGAGCTTTCTGTCAGTGGAAGGGAGAACATTTTGCAGATGAGCAACTCACCCTTCAGCTGTGAAGCATGGAGGCGCCTTGTTCTTCCAATCCTATTGCACAAATATGGAAATATCTTCTAATGCAGGTCATACTTGTGCTTCCTTTCCCTCCAAATCCTTTTGCAGGCACTATGTACATCCAAACCCGAGACTGTGGGACTGCTCGTGAGAACAGTTACTTTCTTTGTAACAATCACAAAGAAAAAAGGAAGGGAAGGTTCATTCCAAATATTTTTTTCTCACAGAGAAGAAAGAATTTTTCTAGTTGGAGAGAAAGAGTGGTCAGCCCCACTGTTCAAGTACAGCTCTTCAGGGCGGGGTGGTGGGGTTGGCAACGAGCCCTCCTGACCTCCCATTCCCTTGGAGACTTCTCTTAAACTCAGACCAACACATGTTGAGATTTTCCTGGAATTCTTGAATTTTCCATCGATGAAAGGAAGGACATGCAAAAAAAAAATATGGCAAGAAAAAAAAAAGAATTCTTTATTTTACTCCTTAGGAAGGCACAACTGGCCACATGTTGCCAGGAAGTGGGGACAGCTGCAGACAATTTCTGCTCTGTGATTCCAGACTCAGAGCTAGGCCTAAGCTGGATCAGATCTCCTGAGTGCATTGAAATGTGTCCTGGGTTCTGAATTTTGAAAAAAACATTAAAATTTTGCATGACAAGAATAACCATGTCTTTCTAAAATGACCATCTATCCAGAGGGTCCTCCTTTCACCAAGTAAAAGAGCAGGTAGTTGGTTTTGTCAGCAACATCCAGGTTACAACTGGTATACTGGTATACATCCAGGTATACAACTCATCTCTTGGAGTATAAACTCAATGTATATTGGAGATGTGTCCTAGCCTGTTCACCCAGACCAATTTCAGACCATATTCCTGGCATTTATATATCTATGGCAGATCAAAGAATTCACATAAATGTTCACAAATATTTAGTTATAGCAAAATTTCTAGGGGCCAAACCAGTCTCTGGGCTGCTTGAATGTTTCTGCATGGAGCAGAACCACAGCCAAGCAGCTATTGACAGCATTTCTCATCTCAGAAAAGGTGAAGGGCCTCACTTTAGAGATCAAACAGGGAAAACATCAAAAGTAATTTTATAGAAAGCAAGATGGAAAGCCAAGTCTTTGGAAAACCACATAAATTAATATATATACTCATTTATTAAGGGATAGTTTGGATAAATTTTTTTAAAGCTTTGTTCTACTTGAGTTTGGTGAGCTTTATCCATATGCACATTAAGTCTGACTGAAGGGCACGTCAGTATAAAAGCAATGCCAAAACTCTCCCCTTAATTCATCATCTGAAGGCACTTGTACATGCAAATGATTTATGCTCCTTCATTTATTATCAACATCAACAAAGTATTAATTAAATGTCTCTCTTGCCCTGCCTTGTCTTGTGTTATTGTCACACAAGGAAAGCCTTTCCTGTGTGTTTTGCCAATTTTCCTGCCTCCTGTTCAACAGAAAGTCAGGAATAGCTAATAAACAAAAAGGAACAATGCCAGAAAGTGGCTCGCTTGAAGAACAAATCTCTGGAGCGATAAGTGCATATGTCAGGGTGGGGGAGGATTTCCCTTTGTAGAGGGACAAACAAGCCTTTCAAACATCTTTGGGAGCTCTTATGTTACCATATACTTAGTATTATCCTATAATGATGTGGGAAAAAATTGCAAGTGTATAGGGTACATCAGAATGCATCAAAGCCTGAAGAGAGGTCATGAAGAGCAGCTTCCCTTTTCCTGAATTATAGAGGTGAAGAAATAGTTTTCAACATTTCTATCTTGTTTGAACCAGCACGCCCAGATGCTGGCTGGCCCTAGCTGGTTATGAGATAAAGCTGGGCAAGGCATTGGAGCGGGGCAGAGTGAGGACAGCCCTAAGGAGACATTTTCCAGGGGGAAGACTGGAATTCCTAATATGTCTCCTGCAAAGAAGAGACTCTTGGCTTGTCAGAAACAGGGAAAGAATCTGGAATTCTCCTGAAGTGGGGAGATGTTGCTGTGCAAAGTCGTATCTTCAGGGATGGGGCAATTAGGAGGGCACTGATCCCTCTGCCTTATGGTGCCTTTTCACACCAAAGTTCTGTTCCACATGGGGTTGAGGGAAAGGAGATGGTTTGAGGGGAGATCTACCATAGGCCCTCACTGGAGATGCTCTTCTCTCCTTGCTTAGTGCTGCAGGACTGTGCCCAAACCTGAGTCCTGCTGAGCATCCTGCCCTGTGTCACCCCATCTATAACACTGGGGCACAGCTCAGCCAGGTGAGATATATGCTGTATAAACAATAAATAATTAAATTTTATAAATACAAATACAGAGGGTGAGACCATGGAGTGTCCAGTCATCAGCACAAGACCCATGGACAAACTTGTGCAAGGGCAGAAGGCACTGAGGGCAGGAAACTGACAGATGTTTCTCCGTTGACATCAGCAGCCTCAAAAAGTTTTGAAATGTATCTTCAGAATGAATCAAAGGCAAATCCTGTGATTGAAAGCAGACTGTTTGGACTGTTCTTTGAACTCATTCACTGTCATCCCAGAAGAAGCCCCAAGTGATGTGCTGGGCAGGGAATGGAGCCCAGGCAGCAAGGGGCACACACACCAGCTGGGAGGCTGCAGTGCACTGGAAGCAGAGTGAAAAGGCTGCCTGTGTCACATAGCACTGGGCACAGAGGGACACAAACAGGCTCTGCTTCTTCTCCCATCTCTAAATGAGAAATTAAACAGAGACAGCCTCCCCATCTCCTGCTGGCACCAGACCAGGGAGACAGCAGTTCCTACAGATCACGGGAGCAAGATGTGAGTGTGGGAGCAGACAGGTTTTTGGTTACTGGCCATCATTTCTTGTGGCCTTTGTGTGGCAGAGACTGGCCAAGGTCAAGCTGACCTCTGTGTACTTGACAGTGTTGGCAACTGCAAGGAGAGTGGGGTTGGGGACAGTCCCTGGGGAGAGCTGCCACAGGAATGAGACACCTCCAGCCTCATATGGAGCCCAGCTGCTGTGTGAAGACCCAGCTCTGCTGTCCTCCAGTAAGGGCAGGTAACTCCTACCCCAGCATCTGGGGTGGGGGGGGCACCATTTAAAGTACCAACAATGGAGACATCTTCTGAGCCTTTCCCTGTCTGTCTCAGCTTCTGGGTTGTAAAGCTGGGCCGAGAACAGGCCCAGAGGTGCCACTGGGACCAAGCACCTGGCACTGGTCTTCTAGCATCTTCTGAGTGACTTCAGCCTCCCTAGTTGTGGAGGTGCTGGCCCACAGTGGCAAGCAGTGAGGGGCTGTGCCTTGGGAAGCCAGGACAGACACACAGAGATAGAAAATCTTTCTTTTCCTAGAGGCCTTTAAGAAGTATCAACAGGGAGCTTTGGCCAAACATGAGAAACCACCTCTCAGCGGTCGTAAAGCAGTGACCAATTCCACACTGGGACAAGGGCTTTCTTTAGAACCAGCTGGGTTTATTTTTAGGGTGTGAAATGGTTGCATGAAACAACTGTGTTAAAGAATTTAATGAAACAGTGCTAAATACCAGAGTTGCCTGCACACCCTTGCTTTTAACCACTGAGAGGCTGAAATGGCAATTGAAATTATGCTGCTTTGGTGACTCTGCCTCCCAAAGCCTGGATGGTGTCTGTAAGTGCTCTGACAAGAAGAGGAGACATTGAGTGACATGGGGCAGTTATTGAGCTCCTTGCTAGAGCTGTTCTGCTGGCACCCTGGACCTCCTGCTGGGGGAAAAGGCAGAAAGAACCTGCTGTAAATTCAGAATTTCCTGTAGCCTTTACACAAGAAGTATTCCACTGCTTCTAGTTTCCTGGCATGATCCCACTGCCCTCTTACAGCAAGGGGTGTTTAATGCTTAAGGAAGACTGTCTTAGTGATACAAATCCCTCAGAAGCCATCATGTTTGTCCTCAAACCATGTAGTCATAGTGGTTTAGATTTGTGCCTGTGAGGGCAATAAGGTGAGATGGACAGTACTGAGGTGTTCATTCTGCTGCCTGTTGTATCTCAAATTTAGAACACCCATTTTCCAGCATCCACCTATTTGCTCCATACTGCACAGGACTGCGATGCTGCCTAATTCAACATGTCTTGATGGTGGCCTCTCCTGTTAGGAGAATTTTCAGTGCCAAGTCAGTGCTTGATGCCTCCTGGCTGTGCCAGCTTCAGTCTGAAGGAGAAGCATCCATTCCCTGCCTCCCAGCACTGCAGGATCAGGAGCAGCCTTTTATCCAGGGCCTGGGGAGGCAGAGCACAGTTCAGCACACAGGAGCTTGGGCTGTGCTATTTGAAAGCCCTGGCATAATGCTGGTATTCACTGTTTTACATCACAATTCAGTGCTTTTGTTCAGCACTCAAAGAGATCCAAAACGAATCCAGTCTGTTACAGCACTTATCAGGGAACAGTGTTTAAGTTATTACTAAAGCAAATAGAAAAATCTCCACCTATAATTTCCAGAGGTTCAATATTTGCTGTAGATTAACACAGTCAACTACTATCTGCAGAACATTTTTTTACTCCTGTGAAAATTAGTTAAAATCACTCTCAAAGTCCTCAAATAATCAACACTTTTAGAATTTATGATTTATCATACCACTGATCTTCTTCATCCTTAATAAAGGGATTCTTAACCAGATTCATACAGGCTGATTTTTAATTATGTATATTTTCATTAAATATAGATTTTTGTTACATATATACAGATTTTTAATATATATTTTAAAATCTATGAAGAGCTTGAAAGCAGACCCTGGCTTGTATTCAGTTAAAAAAATTATTAAACAATTAGAAACAAATTTAATGTCAAATTTAATTTGGGCATTTTTGAGTTTGCCTCAGATTTACATCCGTATATTCATAAAGTGAGAAGGATCTCTGATTCTTTTTGCTGCCTTGTAAAAAGGTATTAGAAAACATCCTCTAACAAATGTGTGTCTAGGACTGCAGAAAGCTCACAGCTCAGCCTACTTTTAACTTGGATGGATCTTGTCCAGCAGAAACAAAAGGAAAGACCCTTGTCACTGAGTTAATGGACAGATTAAAAATGTACCTGTTCATAGTACAAAGTCTTCGATTAAAATAACCCAAAATAATGAAGAGAATGTTGAGCTTCTACAAAGCAAGTCAGTGACTGATTCCAGTTCCATGTATATGCACTTGTGAGAGTCTAATAGAGGAGACATTTAGAATTAATGAAAGATATGAACTGGAAATGTAAAATCAAAATAGTGAGCTTATTTGATATGTACCTGATATTTATTACCCACAGTTTCTACAAAGTCAAATGAGGGGGCAGCTCAGCTCAGCCTCTTCATCTTGGGAGACTTAGCCCACTCTGAAAGAATTCAAGCTCTTACCCAGCCCAGTGCCTTCATGGAAAACTAAAGCACCATATTCTTCAGTTTGGAATTTGTGTTTGAGAACACCAACATTCCCTAAGGTGCAGATGATGTTTTTATTCATCTTAATCAGATCTCTTTCTTCATTCCTCCTCATTCTTTTGAGTTTCCATTGAGCTTGGTAGCAGCTTGCCTTTATAATTCGATCTATTTCTTTCAGTTAAAATACTTGCTCCATGATTAATTCAAGTCTTGAGTGATAAGATCTAATTCTGAGCTATTTGACTTGAAAATGAAGGCAAAGGTTGTCATGTTTCACTTGTGTAACCTCAACCATTCCTTTCCATCTTGTGCCAAACATTTTCTGTGACTGACTAGACCACCTTCATTTCCCAAGTAGCAAAGGAAGCCTCTCACCCCCAACTTCTGCTTGTTTTAATAGCCAGCCAGTTCTGAAAAAAATCCCCACCTCTGCATTCTCTCGGGTTTCTGCATGTCCTAACTCTGCAGAGAATACTGCACTGTTTGTTGCACTTGCATGTAGCCACAGTGCTGCTCCATAATCTCTGGCTCACCTTTTCCACTGGAAACAGTGTTAGAATGGCCATATTTATGGGATTCAAACAATTTCCAGCTTTCCAGTCATCTGCACTGAAGACTGGGGTGAAGCTAAGATCAGGACAGTAAAGAACAGCAAGAACATCACACCCTTAGGGCTATGCTGCTCACTCTCCTTACGCTGAAGTGGAAGAAAATCCTGTGGATCTCAGATTCTTACTAATTGTCTTCTTTGGTTGACATGCTCTTGCCTACATCTGATTTTTTAAAAGGTTATTTGATTTCTGAAATAGCACGAAGCATAATTTCCTTTCATTCTTGCATAATCAAACACCAGTGGCAGCAAGGCTCAAGCTCAGTAGGTGAGCCTGAAGGACAGGCTCTGCTATTGCCTTGGAATGAGTCAGAATGGGCAGAAATATTTGGTGTTAATACAGTCATCATTGTCTCTACTTTGTCATGAACAAGCAGCTCCAAAGCAGAGCTCTCTGGTGTGGGGTAGGGCTGAAGGGTTCCCAGGGTGATTGCAGATGATGTGGACAGCCTTGGCTTCCCAGCCAAAGGGTTTTCAGCTGTCTACAAAGATAATAAGGACATCACAGGCTGTGTCTCAGGTTCACTCTATACTTCAAGGGCCTCCTGGGTGATATAAAATAAAAACATAGACAGTCCCATTAAAGAAACCTCCAGTACATCTCCACAGTGCACATTTCTTGCCTGTTTCTAGACACTTTTTGGGAAAGAGTTCAAACTGACAAAGTAAATTTTCCTCTGTAACCAACGGAGGGAATGCACACCTCACTGTAACGTTATTTTGGTTTTGCCAGCCACAACAATGCAAGAAAACGCAGCATATTCCCACAGAAAATTCTGGAGAAGCACCAGGTTGGTGCTCCAAGGTCACTTTCACTGCACACAGATCCATGCAGTGAGCTGGAAGCAGGGGCTTGCCATGGTCCTCTCCATCGTGCTGCCACATCTGTGGCACTCACTGCTGTCCCTGGGCACGGCACAGCTTGGCAGCCAGGCACTCCAGCAGTGAAAAAATCCTCAGCACACTCTTTGTTCCTGCTGGGCTTCAGAGGCCAGGCAGGCAGGAGACCACCTCCGGACCCTGCAGCTAATCCTTTCCTAGGAGATGTCTATCACAATTACAAGCAGCATCAAATCCTATAAGCCCTTTACCGCTGGCTGGTTTGCTCCCAGCAACCAGGGGTGGAAATCCGTTCACCATTTCTGGCCAGCTAACCCTGGGCATCTGGAGCCTTGGAGGTGCCTGCAATTTTGGAGATGTTGACAAAGAGCTGCCAGGATCTTGGAGCTCCTGTGAAGCAGAGAAGCGTTGGAGACATGTCTCATTTCTGGAGGCAGAGTTAGATCCCTCAAAACACAGGGTTTGTTTACTCCCTTCCTCCCTGGCACAGAATGGAGCTTTTTTTTTGCCGAAAAGAGTCGGAATTTCAGTACAGCTCTTCAGGGAGAGGAGGGCAGGCGAGGCCAGGAAGGGTGCGAGACAGGGCCCCAAACCACACGCCCTGTGCAAGTGCCTTGGCGCCGGCTTGGGAGGAGAATCCCGGGCCGGGAGAGAGATCCATAATGCAATTTTGCCACCAGAAGGCAGCGGGGAGCTGCGGTTGAGAACAGCTGGTGTTCCCAGGACCTGCCCCAGGGAGAAACAGCAGAAGGAGCTTCTCCCTCTGCTGTCTATAACCTGCCTTTTTACACTTCCCTAGTCCACTCCCCTTCGATTAGGAAAGCACAGGAGACAACAGTATAGAGAGAAAGCAACTTTCTTATTATTTTCTTTGGAAAATAGATATGCATCAGACTTACCTTGCTCTCCCATCTGCTGAAACCCTCCTGGGGTGAGCCTAGAAGTGGACCCTACCCCAACATGGAGCGCCCCCTCGAGCAGCTGCGGCACTGCTGTTGTTTTTAAAGAGGGAGCTACACGTGCAAAGTCCCTCTGCCCTGCGGCTCCAGCTTATATAATAACCAGTGGTTATCAGGGATACAGTGAATGCACATGGAAGCCTTGCTGGCTGGTTGCAGCCACCGTGGCCGTGCCGTGAGCAGCTGTGCCGTGCCCCTCCCTGTGGGCACTTGCTCCTCCGTACATCTCACACACGATGGGGAAGGAGCTGTTACTGGGAAGCAGTTTTCCTTGGGGCTTTGTTTCTCCTAAGCAAGTCCCTCCTGCACATTACAGGGCTCTCTGACTTACAGTGCTCTTGATGGCAATTTAATAGGTTGTCTCAGTTTTCTCCGAGGGTCATCCACCAGAAGATGATGGGACAGCAGGGACAACTGAATAGGGCATATGTCCCACCTGGGCTGTTCTGACAGTGGAGTATTTCAGCACCAACCTGCCTTCATCAGCAGTTGCACTGGATGTTAGAGGTCTAATTTCTCAAGTTGTTCAGGCAGGTCTACATCCCTGCTGCTCCTCAAAAAGCCAATTCTGCTAACCCAGCAGAGATCAAACCATGTCTCTTTTACTTGATTTGCTTACAGCTGGGACGGGCGCCCAACACCAGCCATGGGACAGCCACACGAGCACGCAGGAGGAAGCCACATGAGGGTGGCATGCTGGTAATAGAAAGAGGCTCAGTGTAAAACCACATGCAAGATTAAAGTGAAAACAGTAGGGAAGAATATAAAATAGGGATCAAAAGACAGTGTGCAGGGTACTGACCACATCTGGGTTTCTGTCTTCCTTAAAAGAAGAGAGTGGTGAGGGTTTTTTCATCAGACACAGACAAAGACCCATTAAATGGCTGAAATGTATGTTTTCTGTTATCCAGCTTCTTCAGCTCCAGCAGCTGATGATTGCAAGTGGGAGAGTGGCCAGTCCGGAGAGGTTACTGAGTTAAGCACTGCTAATTCCTTGTTTATTGACTTCAGTAAATTGGGATTAGGATGGGCCAGGGATTCCAGGTGGTGGCCTTGCGCTATTTACATGGCATGTCAGGAATGCAGCAACTCTACCATGATTTTGCTTGTTTTTTAAGAGGATGTGGTGAGGAAAGGAGAGAGCTGAGGAGGAACACTGTGCTGAGGCCAGCTCAGTTAACTCAGGGTTGCATCTGGCTCCAGATGTCTGGCTTCTTGTGCAGAGCTGGAGGAGTTCTTGTCCCCTGAAGCAAAAGGGCAAGTGGGATGTGAAACTTAACCATTGAAAAATGATTGATTTTTGTTTTTTGGAGGGGGGGACGAGTGAGTTATTTTGTTTGTTTGTTTGTTTTGGTTGTAGGTTTGTGATGGGTTTTTGTGGGATTTTTTTGGGGGGGTGGGGGGTCTTGGTTTGGGGGGGGGAGGGGGGTTTATTCCTCAAAACAAACAACTGCTTCCAAATACACAAAGCATAAGCCCTGAGCCAGACAGCCCCAGTGGTACCATGCAAGGTGGTAGCGACTCGAGAGCTATCAAAGAGGAATTATCAGAGCCATGAGCAGCTGGGGGAGAGCAGCTATTGTCAGTCAGTCTCTGATCTGGTGAACATGAAATGTGTGAGCTAAAGCAGAAAGAATCTGTGTCTTTCTTTTGGCCTTGCTCCTAATCACACTCACAGCCCCTCTCTGTACCCTGGCTCTCAGAGAGCTGTGGGGATTGAGTATTTTCTTTACAAAAGGTTTTGGGCATTGCTGATGCCCTCAGGACACCAAGGTATTGGCAGTCTCTTGCTGTTGCTGGCAAATCTTCAGCTGTGTTTAAATCCAAAGGGTAACCTGCATTTCCCTAATGAGTGAATAACTCCCGTTGCAAATGTTGCAACCATGCTTGGATATAAATGCCTCAAGTGTGAGACCCTCAAGGAGGACACAATTCTGGGGATATATGAGGGCCACTCTCAACCAAACCTACACCAGGTCCATGAAAGAACTGGCAGAAAGGGGCACAACAGAAGTCAAATGGTGCCCAGCAAACCTGTGCAATGCCTATGGGAGCCAGGAAAGCTGTGTACAACCATCAGGATTTCCCTAACTTATGTCCAGACTAAACCTGCACCTACTGTGTTGTCTTGGGTAACTCCGAATTTCTGGGTTCCAGAAGTTGTCTGTAAAACTCCTGTTCTCAGGGACACTTCCAAGATTGTGCAAATGGTATCAGGTGGATAGGTTGTCTTCTTCCACCTTAGTTCTGTGTCTGCCTGTCACTTTCCATCTATCTGTGAGTGCTCTGTTACTGCTTCTCTGCTGATTTTTCTTCTATTTACTTGCTTCATGTTATTACAGTTAATTTATAACACTTCTTTCATCCATGTTTATTAGCTCTGAAAATGGCAGACTTCATTATTTCCCGTTAAGATGATTATCCTCCCCCCCGTTGTGATAATGTTCACACATCTTTTCCCATCCTTCTCTCAAGCATTGTTTCCAGAGATGTCTTTGTAACAAAATATGCTTTCCATGGAAAGCATTCCAGGGCACATGGACATTGCTCCGTACAGAGATGTAAGCTTGCCTTCCCTCCTGCAGTTCAAAGTTTGAAAGAGCAAAAGTCAGTGCTCTCTCATCGGTTGTCTGCCTTGACTGCCTGCTCTCCTGCCAGTGTGGTGTCCCTCCTGTCACGATGACCTGATGGATTTTCCACTCACTTCTTGCCAGTTTTCCAGAGGCAACAAGTCTGAAAAGATGTACTACTAGTGCTTGAAATGCAAGGAGAACTCTAGCAATGTGGGAATGCCCTGAAGGGATTACGAAAGGAGGAACACTTTGAAGATCAAGTTAGAGTCAATGAAGAAAGTACCAGTGGAAAGCACATGAGGTTTCTGTCTGATAACACTCAGGACAAGAAAATTCCCCAAAATGGAATTACTCAAAGCTCTAGTGCACTTATAAACTGAGGGTTGCCTCTCACCTCTGAGGTGTGCGTATTTAGGCCCTGCCAGTCTCACTGCACTGCCTGATTTTTGCCTTTCCAACTGCACTGCTAAAGTCAAAGAACAACACACTCCCTAAGTGTTTGTCAGTGGGACAAAGCAAATCTGCTGCAATAAAGCCGGAACATACCAAAATGTTTTCCTTGACATTATCATGTTTGCCATGTACTATTTGCCATTCTCTTTCTTTCATCTTCCCTGCCCTGGCACTCAAGAGTCTAAAAATATCACCTTCTCAGCTGCCAAAGAAGCTAAATCTCTGGTGCATGATTCTTCTGTTTCCTTTGCTCATCCCTTTTGTTTTCCTTCTGGATTATCTCTCTTGTGTTCATTCTGCATTTCTTTTATCTAAGTTCAAACATCTCTAAAATCCCTGCATAAGATATGCTTTTAGCAGATTTTTTTTTTTTTAACTTAAATTGCCTCTACATTGCTCTGTTCTCCTCAATGACAAAGCAGCACAGGCAGGAGCCAGCTGCAGGGCTGCCTGCCTGTGCCATGATTCAGCAGGTTGTAAAAGGAAGGAATGTTTTCTTTTTTGGGAAAGGGTGGGAGAAAGGGGAAGCACGCGTTTGTGTATATTTAACTTCCTGGTATTTTTGTGGTTTCAGCAGGAGTATTATGCTGTCCTGCAGTCATGTTGGAGTTAATAACCTGTTTCAAAAGAAAGGCTTGAAAGATATTTGGTGGAAAAATGGGTTTGCCTAGATTGAGGAGGGCGCTTGCTAAAATATACTGCTTTGTTAC
Organism: Muscicapa striata striata; assembly: GCA_030060385.1. Classification (NCBI taxonomy): domain Eukaryota; kingdom Metazoa; phylum Chordata; class Aves; order Passeriformes; family Muscicapidae; genus Muscicapa; species Muscicapa striata. Next base: position 67 of record JAREIS010000050.1, on the reverse strand, counting down.
TCTTTAAAGTATTTTTCCATGTTGTTTTTAGGTTCTTCTTTAAGCATCTGATATTCCTGTGCTGCAT